>CM060416.1:2950246-8061788 GCA_030545235.1 Helianthus tuberosus | reverse complement strand
AAAACCAAATTCGAACACAACACTTGTTAGTAATTCTAAGGGTGTGCATGAGAAGGTTCAGTTCGGTTGGGTCATAACTAAAATCTAAATTTTCGGTTAAGGTACTTCAAAACCGGTCATGGGGATTTAAAGAGTTTTAAAAGGATGTAAACAAACCGAACTGCGCCAAGCCAACAAAAGCACAACCATAAGCTCAAAACTAAGCAAACCAATCCGTTAGTTTACCGTTAGTTTATCAGTTGACTCGTGATATATTGTATATTACTTAAGTTAGTTTTCTTATTCGTGATATGTTGGCCCTTGTTTTTCTGTTAGTTTATCGATTCTTTGGTGATATACTTTTGTTAAAGTTTTTAGTTGTTAGTTTATCAATCTTTCCATCAAATCAATCACAAGACCTTTTAGGGATAAATGGTTATGAAAGTGAAACCACAGGGACTGAAATCATAATTTTTAAACTAATGGACTGAAATAGTGATGTTTGACAAACCACAGGGACGAAAACAGTAATTAACTCAATCCCAAATCTTAGGGATGATTTTGGCAAAAGAATCAGACGTTTAATGGAAATAGCAAAAAATCCCAAAAGTGAATGACTATATTGTACAAAAAAACACAACACTTGTTAGTAATTCTAAGCGATGCGGCGGGAAACATATCACTTAGGTTTGTGAGTTTAGGGCTATGTACGGGGCGGTTCGGTTTTAAGCCATAACCAAAACCAAATTCGTGATGCAACAGAAAACACAACACTTGTTAGTAATTCTAAGAGTGTGCATGAGAAGTCTAGTTTAGTTGGGTGAACTAAAAATCCATTTAACTTACAACAACACTACAACTTAAAGGACTTTTCAAAATTTAAACAAAGAAAACAACCAAACACGTTGACAATAGAGCAAGTAAAGAAAAGCTCAAACGTGAGTCGGCGTTTGGGAGATACAGGTATCCATCAGGCGGTGGCATCACATAATTATCACCATTAAAATAATTTTTTCACAAAAAAGCCCAACCCTTCTCAAATGTGAAAGTCGATTTATCTTTACACAATAGCAACTCTATCTGCACATTCCCCAAAAGTCCAGCTTGATTCCGAAAATCATTATAAAAATTAACCCCCCATAGCATAGGAGTATCATCTGAAAACATTTACACAAATAAGTTAGAACTTGCATTTCAACCGGTCAAGAAATTATTATTAAGAATCTGAACTTACTTATACAAGAAGCTTCAAAGTTTAGGTGTTAAACCGCAGGGGGGGGGGGGGGGGGGGGGGGGGGGGTAATTCATCCGGTAATTAAAATTTGTATTGTTGACCTTCACACACCAATATTCCTTGTAAAAAAGCTTCGCATGCTAGTGAACTCAAATTGGACACGTGTTTTATGCATTGAACCGAGGTGTGAGGGTGTTTTTACCAAGATGTATTATGCATATGCGAAAAGGCAAAACTTTAAACGAAAGTCGTAAAAGTGGTCAAACCTCAGGGACGAAAATGGCATTTTACTTTGAAATGACAATAGAAGTGCTCACAAAACATAGGAAAGTAAAGCAAGAATGTATGTATCTTACTGACGAATTATAGCTATCACACAGCGTAGCTCCTCGAACTGTCCAAACGAACCGATGATCCCGCTTCCTTGACGCGTTAGCCCCTCACCAGGCTGAGCTGGCTCATTGACCTTCCATGGCAAAACCGGTGGAATCGTTGTTGAAAGATGTGGAGCTTTTGCGTCTAAAATCAACTTTTTCAACACACAAGCCGCATCATCGTAATATCTATAGTTAATGTGCACATCAAGAAATTAGTAAGGCAACAACAATTCAACAGGTAGGCCGTACGCGTAATTAGTGCTTTTTACTTGTAGGAGTTTCTAACAAAGCTTGGAAATTGAGTTACCTGGTTGATTTATTGGCAAATTATAGTTTAATGATATCCAAACTATGATTATAGCCCAATAAAGATCTGACCTTTTAATTTGTTTAAAAAAACAATGATGGAGTTATTTTATAAGATTAATCCGTTGTTTGGCCTATTTATTACAACATGTCATCCATCTCATTTAGTTTATTTATAACTTAATTTTAACCCGTTGGGCTTTAATTAAAAAGATTGATCTTTTAATTTATTTAAAAACAAGGGGCTTTAATTAAAAAGATTGATCTTTTAATTTATTCAAAAACAAAATAACGAATTATTTTTATAAGATCAATTTGTTTACGACATGTTTAGCCTATTTATTTCCACATGCTATCTCATTCAGCCTGTTATTAACTTACTTATAACCCATCGACCCATATGACTTGTTCCAATTCATCTTATCAACCAGCTAATCTAATCCAACACTTACCACACTAAGCCAAACCAACCAGACAGATTGATGTGCCTATAGTTTAGACCAGACTTCGTTGTACTTTTCCAAAGCTCAAGTAAATAAACCAAACTCGGAACAAATAACAAGTCAAACCCAAGCTGTGTTGACCCGTTTGGCACCAAAATGGATAGATATGTCATAAAAACAAACAAAAAAAAGAAAATATATTTCTTCAAATCATCAACAACAAAACATCTCAAATTCTACAAAAATGAGCAACTGAAGACAAATCATGCAGAATGTTATTAACACGTTTTAAACCTAACATCACCCTTCAAGCAGTCACTTTTTCCTTCTGCGCAAACGCCACACCCTTCTCTATGCTTTCCTTCAACTCCACCTTCAAAGCTTCCAAAGCTTTGACTTCATATTTAGTCAACCCTTCAAGATCAGAAGAGATAATCGCTTCGACTCCTTGCTTCCCAAGCTTAACCCTTGATGCAAAAAACAGGAGTTCAGTAACTTCTGACTGAACAAACGAACACTTGAAAACATCGCGTGCCCGAAGAGAAGATTCTAGAAACCTCGCATCCGCACCGTCTTTCACCTCAACCACCTCGGTCCCACCGTTTTGAATCCTGGCAGTCAGATCATTCACTTCTTCCACCGTTTTGAATCCTGGCAGTCAGATCATTCACTTCTTGATCACTGAATGTAACCGACGGTTTCGTTTTCGAAAGTAAGGGTAAAATGGTAATTCTGGCATGCCCACCAACTACCGGGATGTCAACGTCAATAAGCTTTAAATTCTTCTTCTCCGCAACAAGTTGAAACTGATATTCATGCCACATGTCTTCGACTGTGAAAGCGGGCTAGCTTTTGAGCCATGGGATATGGTTGATCCTATTGAGAACGCACATGTCTTCGACTGATATTCATGCCACACGTCTTCGACTGCACCTTGTTTCCTACTACCTGATACAACAGCAAAAAAAAATTAAATAAATAAATCATCCCATAAGCAATAAAGCACCATCAAACTCATTTCAACAATTTGCACCATGTGTGCCCAAGAACTGAAGTGTTCATATGGTATTAACTTTTATTTATACCATTAACAAGAGATGCAACATCACCACCAGCACAGAAGGCCCTTCCTTCACCCTGCATCCAAATTTTGGTAAAAGCCATAAGTCCATAAAAAATAAATACGCAAACAATATGAAAAACATTTATTATACTCCTAGCTTTACTGAGAAAAAGATAGTTTTTATTTAATGTTATACAGAAAAAAAAAAGATTTTGTTTGAATGAGGAATTACCTTCATAATTACCAGCTTGACACTGGGATCCTCTTCATAAGCATTTAAGAGTTCCAAGAGCTGGGATGCCTAGAAATGGTAAATAAGTTAATATTTTTTTCTTTCAAGTTACACAATATAGTCTTCATAATTATAAGAAAACTATGGCAGTAACTAAATAAAGTGTCTGAAACATGTTACATATCATTGTCATCACAGAAAACGGTATAAACTGCGAGAACATGATGGATCGAATATCTTACCATTTCAAGGGTAAGCGCATTTAGTTGCTGAGGCCTGCTTAATATGATGGTTCTCACATTTGAGCTATGTTTGGCCAATACCTGAGATATGAAAAAAAGTTGCCAATTAGTCTTTTAATGTCTATAGTTCTATAATTCGCCTATGGCTCCTGTTTCTTACATTTTCTTGCGACAACACCAACCCGATTTTTGTTTAGCAAGTGCGGCCCGACCTATTTGGAGGTCTAAAGCGAAACTAAAATTTAAGGCCTTTTTTTTACAGAAATACGATAATTTCTGATCGTCTGAACTCATAATCATACTCCGATTTCACTACTTCCAGTTTGCTAAATCATTTTCCGGGTGTCGTTTTTTGAGAACCCCAATTTTCACTACTTCCACCCGCTCAGTACCAAAAACATACCTGTTTTTGACCCATTACCCAACCCGCCTGACTGTCCATTTTGCTGCCTCTAAAATAGTGATCTGCCTTACCTCATTTTGCTGCCTCTAAAATAGTGATCTGCCTTACCTGAACAAATTTGGTTCCACATCTTGAATACACTTTGTCAAGTATTCGGTTTCTTCTTTAGTGAAGGAGCACAGAGGTTTGACCTGAAGTATAGATGGAAGTTAGATTGACCTGTTTTGACTTTTGATCCATACCAAAAAAGACCCGTTTCAACCCAAACCCGTTTTGACCAGGTCCCTGACCCAGTCCGTCTTGCCCTCTTTACCTGTGTTTAGAAATTCTTTTGCTGCAACTTCACCACCAGCAGCTTCTACAACCAAATTATCTCTGCATTCAAGCTACCATGTCTTCAGAAAAATCACCTTTTGTCGAGTATAAATCAAAATATAGCATAATTTACCTGTCAAAAAAGTAATACCGAAGTGAATCTGCCAGAAGCTTCCCTAATCTTGTTTTCATAGTGCTGTTTATACCTGGTAATTTCTCAATAATAAAAGCATCCTTTATCAGTATAAAAAAGATTTCGACAAAATGGTAGAAAAAACAGAACTTACCAACAAGATATATGGAAGTCCCTTTCAACCCAGGTGATACCTCCATCGCCTTCTTCTGAATACAGAAACTGAAGAGGAATCGCAGATCTTAGGGAGGTCTTCTTGAATCGCCATAGAAGGAAAGAGAGTAGATGGAGGCGGATGATAACTGAGAGATCCTGAAACCCTAATATTGTATCCGTGTTCTCTCTTGTGTGAGTGTAAAACTCATATCTGAGCTTAAAATGCATGTTCATCTACAACAAACCAACCGAAAACTTCAAAAAATGACCTTAGATATGAGAAAACATTCAGCAGAAAAAAAAAATAAACCTACCTGGATCTTTTTCTCAAAATTAATGGTAGCACGATGCAAAGTTATTAAAGAAAGAAAAAGTCTTAGATCTGGGCTTGTAAAATTCTTGAATGTAGCATAGAAACTCAGATCTGCACAGTTTTTTTTGCCATCTTCATCTACAATAAAGCAACCAAAAACATCAAAATTAACGGTAGAATGGTAGATTTGAGAAAACTATAAGTAGAAAATAGAAAAAATCTACCTGATTGCAACTACATCGAAGCTTCATCCTTCTGAAATCTTAACAAGATCTAAAATCTTAATCTTTGAGAGAGAGAGAGAATGAAAAGGAAAGGTGCAGTGAGTACAGATCCATCTTCGATTTGTGTTTTCACAATGGACAAGGTTTTCAAAATCAATGGTCCAGATTATAATCCATGTATAAAAATGAACGGTAGAGATTGTGATCCGTGTGAAGTGTTTTATCTATTTAAAGGGTTGAGTGAAGTAAGGGTATAAGTGGAAAGTGATGTTTTATGGTGCTTAAAAGACTTGTACATTATGCTTTAGGGGTGTTTTAAGGAAATTTTTTTGGACTTTAAGAAGTCCTTCTAATATGCATTATAAAGTAGTATAGATATAGATATATATATATATATTGAACGGCTAATGTTACTTATTTACACCAATAATTCTAAACTATTCCTCATGTCTCAGATTTGAACCTGTGACTTCCTATCTAAAAAGCATGTACCTCTACCAAGGGGCGCAAACGAACATGTAGCTTAATGAATTTCGAGCAGGCAGCTTAGAGTGAGAGTCGGGAAAGGTGCGGCCCCGATCAAGAACACCACCCCCTATTCCTAAGTTCTTTTTCACCAGAAACTCGTGAATACTCACCAATGATCCATAACTTAAACAAACACATATAAATACTTATATATACACACACTCACTTATATATATATACCCAGTGTTGCAAAAATCGGCCTAGGCGGCCGATTAATCGGCGCCTAGGCGCTAGGCGGCCATTCACTGCCTAATTTTGAGCTAGTCGGTCAATTAATCGGCCATGGTCAAAATCGGTCCTAGGCGGTCAAAAATCGGATTAATCGGACTATATTAATCGGTCAAAATCGGTCCCAGGCGGTCCTAGGCGGTCAAAATTGGTCAGAATCGGTCAAAGTCGGTCAAAATCAAACCACATACTATCTGAAACTTGAAGTATTTATGTGAATTTTGAAGTATTATTTTTATATTATTGGGTATATATACATAATTTTGAAAAAATACATATAAAAATCTCATTCCGATTAACCCCGATTAATCCTTAGGCGGTACCTCACCGCCCGACTAGCGCCTAGCGCCTTCTACAACATTGTATATACCCACAACAATCACACACACATATATATATTTTTTGAACGACTAATATTACTTATTTACATCAATGATTCTAAACTATTCCTCATGTCTTAGATTTTGAACCTGAGACTTCCTATCTAAAAAGCATGTACCTCTACCAAGGGGCGCGGGCGAACATGTAGCTTAATGAAATTCGGTCATTGCCTAGGGTCCATAGAAAACTTGAGGCCTCCAAATTCTAACAAATATTTGCAAATCATCCAACCCACTCACAACCTTAATATGATTTAATTTTGAAGAATCTTCGCCATCTTGAAAAGCCAGGCTTTAATATCATCAAGTTTATGAAAAACATTAACAACTAACCAATTAAAAGAAAATCATGGTGCCAATTCTGTACACAATGAATATATATTGAATTTCACATCTTAGAATTCCGATTATTTTTTTTTTAAATATAATATTAATAACATGTTGAAAAGGGCCCTAGTTTTTCTTTTCGCCTAGGGTCTCCAAAATGATTGAATCGGCCCTGCCAAGTGGGCCATCCTCACATTGGTGACGCGCGCGCACACGCACACACATACACACACACACAATGCTATAGGGGTCCGACAAGGGGACCCTCTATCTCTGTTCATTTTTATTATAGCTATGGAAGCATTATCCGGGTTCATGACTAAGGCGATAACAATGGGCTGCACCAAAGGGATAAGTTTACCGAACAATGGGCCGACTTTAACTCATTTACTGCACGCAGACGATGTGGTATTTATGGGGGAGTGGGGTGAGAATATATGGTTCAATATAGCATCAAGTTACTCTTGTATTAGATATATAATTTGACAATTTGTGGTGGTGGTCTATTGGAAAATGCAAAGCCTTTAAAACACCTAGATTGGGAATGGAAAGATCTTGGGTTCAAGTCCCACAGACGATAGGGGATTAAAAAAATTAGCCGTTCAAAAAAGAGTATAACTTGACAATTTGTTATGATTAAAATAAATAAATAAATAAATGTCGAGCTCATTATCATTCTGTCTATAAATAGACGTAGTCCAAACACAACCGATATACTGGTAGTGTGTGTTTTGTTGTAGTGTATGTGAGAGAGATATGGACGTCATTGAGGTGCTTCGTATGAATGGTGGTGATGGAGATAATAGCTATTCAAACAATTCTCTTATACAGGTACCATCCATATATTTTTGTATATAAACTCAAATTGGTATTGACACACACGTATATATAAGTAATATTTATTCATGAAAAATGTACCTGATTTCCATAATACTACCCTTGCCCCGACCAATCAACCGGCGTCATGTCAAATTCTTTACAAAGTACCCATGCGCTACAAAATACTGGCGACACTCTACCCTTGGATTACAAAGTACTCTTAAACCATAGACTCCACTATGATACCCCACCCACCAATCACAAACTCATACCATTCAAGAGATGGACTCCACTTACCCTTTTGGGAGATGACAACAGTGTTCTAGCAAGGGTTGGAACCCTTGCACCTCTATTCATGAGGTGCCCGGCCTCCCTTATTATTAATTAAATTTACTACCGTACACATTTCATTTTACCAACTTTTAGTAATTTGAGTTTCATAGGCCCATACTTTTTTTCAGAACAAGAAATTTGGATCACTGACATGACAGATAATTGATTGGAATCACTCGATTATATCCATCTCCACTAGGCAATAATTAGAAGGGCAAGGGGAGGGGTCCGGTGACTCTGGCGGACCAAGTTTCTGATTAACTTTTCAAAAACAAGTGACTTAATTTTTTTGTTTCACCCCTCATTATCACCCTTTGAGTTGTTAAAGGAAGCGATAGGTAGTGTTGGGTATTTGTCGGAGGCTACGCCATATAAAAGTGGAATTTTAGGTATCTATTTTAGTTAGGTTGGGCTATTTTAGTTAGGTCGGGTATGGTGTAATCTCTTTGGTCTTTTCTTTTGTTATTGGCAAGTTGTGGTTTTGTTGGTCGTTCAAAAAAAGTTAGGTTGGGCTTTTTAAAAATGAAGCTGGTTTTTAAAAAAGTCTAATACATAATAATTTATTTCTCTTTTCAAACTTTTATGGAATGTGTAGGACTACCATTTGCAGCCTTCTTTGATCAAATAAGTAAGAGTTGTAGGCAAAATAAACCCATTGATTTTAAAATATTCATGCTTCTGTTATTTGATGTGGTAGAGGATCATGTAAAAAGTGCTCAAAGTGTGAGAAGTGTATTATAACACTATATATAATACTATATAACACCATATAAACACAGTATAACAATATATAACACCATATAATACCATATAACACTATGTAACACTATATATCATTATATAACAAATATAACACTATAGGTTGTCTGATAGCATGTCTATAATAGATGTATAGTGTTATATTTGTTATATAATGTTATATAGTGTTACATAGTGTTATATGGTATTATATGGTGTTACATATTGTTATACGGTGTTTATATTGTGTTATATAGTATTATATATAGTGTTATAATACACTTCTCACACTTTAGGCCCTTTTTACACTATCCTTACCCTATTTGATGTAGTATAAAATAAGGTTTATGTTTTTTTTTTCTTTTTGCTTTATTACTATATTCGATATACAAATATATATTTTTTTTAAAGTATTTCGTATTAAAGTTTAAATACAAGTATACATAACAAAATAAATTATGCATTTGAATACTATACAATTTTACAACTATTACAGGACATGTAAACTAAAGGTTATAGCAATTATCTTATAATCATTCTCAACCTTTAAAAAAATATATTACGACTTCGTGTAAAAAAAGGTTCTGGTTCTGTCACTCGGTCAAGTGTGACCTATTCATAAATTTATGCATGCATACACCCATATAAAGAAATGGTTGCTAATTCTTGTTCACAACATATTGATATGTGACAGAGAAAGGTGATATCAATGACGAAACCTATAATCGAAGACGCCTTGGCTAATCTGTATTGTGCTATGAATTTCCCCAAAACTATAGTCATGGCAGATCTTGGATGTTCATCTGGACCCAACACTTTACTAGTGGCATCAGAGGTCATCAAGTCAATTGACAAGATCAGACTCAAGTTAGGTCATGATGAATCACCAGAAATCCAGTTCTACTTGAATGATCTTCCACATAATGATTTCAACACCATTTTTCGTTTGGTGTCGAAATTTCAAAAGAACCTTACACAACCGATGGAGCCCAACTCGTCTTTACCACCATGTTACTTTTCTGGAGTCCCAGGATCATTTCATACCCGACTTTTTCTTAACAAAAGCCTTCATTTCGTGCACTCTTCGTATAGTCTCATGTGGCTCTCGCAGGTTACTTCTCTCTCCCCTCTCTATCTATACACATTTGAAATTAGAAGAAGGGAATGATTACAAGTGAGATATGTTCTTAGGGTGGAAGGAAATCTGTTTTAAGACAACCATGTTAAACATTGGCCTAAGTATTTTTTCCTTCTACATGTGTTTCACCATTTGTTTATGTCAATGTAATTGTATCTCATATTGTGCGCCTGCGCACAGGAATACTCATTCCAAAACCAAATATATATCTAAAACTATGAGAACCGTCGTGTACATGATACATACAAGATACTTGAAGCACCATGTATCATATTTAAAGCACTATTACAAATGTATTATGTAGTTTTCGTAGTTCTCAACACCTTATGTATCATATTTAAAGCACTACTACAAATGTATTATTGTAGCTGAAGTTTCTAGTAATAAGATATTTGTAATTACGGTATCCGTATTATGATTCCAAAACAAACGTGAGATAGATTAGAGTTATTTCTTTATCTTTTATCTAATTTATTGAAGTCCAGGTTCCTGAAATGGAGAATACAAACAAAGGAAACATATACATCTCAAAAACAAGCCCTCCGAGCGTAATAAAAGCATACCACGAGCAATTTCAAAGAGATTTTTTGATGTTTCTCAAGTGCCGTGCAGAAGAGATGGTAAGCGGAGGTCGTATGGTTTTGACAACACTAGGGAGACGAAGTGACGATCCTTGTAGCAAAGAATGTTGTTACCTTTGGGACCTCTTAGCCGAAACCCTAAATAATATGGTTGTTGAGGTAACATTTATATTTGCAACATATTCTTTCGTTTTGTTTTGTTTTGTTTTGTTTTTTGCTTTGTTTGTTCCGGTCTTTGAGAAATGAAAAGGAATAACTTAATTTAGTTATGCTCTTGAAAATAGGGACTTATAAAAGAAGAGACAATGGATTCATTCAACATTCCACAATATCTTCCTAGCCATAAGGAAGTCAGTAATGAAGTGAATAAAGAAGGGTCGTTCGTTATTGATCGCCTTGAAGTTTTTGAAGTTAAGTTATCCGAAGAGGATGCACAAGGAACGAATATGGGAAAAACTATGAGAGCTGTCGCAGAGCCTCTGCTCGTTAGTCACTTTGGCGAGTCAATCATGGAAGAGGTGTTCACACGGTACACGAATGTACTTAAGAACCACTTGTCCTTAAAGGATAGCAAGCTCGTCAATGTCTGTGTCACTGTTTCGATGACTCGAAAAGGGTGAACATTATGATTTTATATTACTGATGATTTGTTTAATAAAAATGTAACTGTTTTGTTGTAAGGTTCAAATAAAATGTTTGGTCTTTTTAACACCATACTTTGTGTTTCATTGCATAGTAAACTTCTCTTTGAAAAGGAAATCATTAATTCTTGTTGGATAAAAGCTTACCAAACAATGTTACATATGCATTTCACTATTTCTAACCGTACGCCGTTCAAAAAAAAAGTCATCAGCACCATCTGTAGTCCGTCTGGTTCGACCGTGGAACGAACATATCACCTCTAGATAAATTAGAATAATTGACTAGATACTCAAATGATGACAAATCAACTACGTTAACATATCTTTGGCCATAATGACTAATTGACTAGATACTCAAATGATGACACTCTTTCATGACACTGAGTACAAAGAATAAGTTTCCTACTCTGGTCAAATAATTATAAAAACCCAAAAAGTCTAAAAAAGTAGTTTATATAAAATCTGAGTGAATTTTATGAGGAGTATTTTTCAAATCAATACAATGTCAAATAATATTGGTTTATATAAATTGGGTATTGATTAATTAATGAGGGAAAAATACAAAATACAAAATCATTACCATTTGTGTAAGCCTTGTTCAAAAGGTTAAATTCAGTTTTAGGCACACTGCAACATAAAGTTCAAATTTTGATTGAAACCCATCTCAACTCAAGCTTTGCAAAATTATATGGGTCATTACATGGGCCTCGTCTGTGTCTGTGAGGCACAAAATGGGCTAGAGTATAAATGTGTAACAGGGTTATGTTATTGGGCCTAAAATTGTTGTTAAGAGGAAATGAATTACAAAAATAAAACCTTCATGAATTTGACACTTCTACATTATCATCATGAGATGGTTTTCTCCGCTCCACCACAAACATTTTTTTGCATATTAAATGGATGCATATACTAAATATATATATATATATATATAATTTAGTGTGTGTGTGTGTGTATATATATATATAGAGGGTGGAGTTCTAGAGTGAACACTAGTGTATTTGTGAACCGACTGAGCAAATCCTGGCCATTGATTTACATCATCAAATCGTAAAATAAACTAGTGTATTTTCATCATTAAATCATGACCATTGATTTATATCTGTGTATCGATAATCAAGGGTTAGGATTAGTTTACTAGTGTTCACTATCAAGAGAGTTGTTCACAAATGAACCTAACCTTGTGTGTGTGTATGGGGTTGTTCACTTGATATACCTCTAGGTGAGCCCTTTGCTTGAAGAAATTAGTTTGATTGTTCATATTATAACCAACATATGCATATTTTATATTATCGTACATATTTATATTGTAGGTAAGGTATACAAAACTAAAAAGATATGAACAAATAGGTTTGATTGCTTTCAATACACATAAATACATAATCCACACATATGGAAGTATAAAAATTAGAAAATATAAATGATTTATCAAAAAGTTTAAACCGTCAAAATTTGATCTTTTGGTTTTTTTTTTTTATAATAATATAGTGTTATCTGATTATTATCATACTCATAGATATATAGCCACACACACATTAAGCTGAGAAGAATGGTTATCTTTACTTCCTATATTCTCTTCTACTTTCTTTCAAACTTTGCACATCGACAAAGACAATATATAAGATTCTTTTTAAGCTCTCGAGTACAAATTTTGCCTCACAAAATCTCACCAATAGCAAAGTTAAGGTAAAGTATGAGAAGGGTAAGATACAGACAGCCTTACCTCTACCACGTAAGAATAAAGAATCTACTTCCAGTGAGACCCCCGACTCGATAGTAGTTTTGCATCAAGCCTTGGACATGAAGCACATAACACTCAACAATTGGGACAAATGCCGATTAGTGCATATACCCCCTTGTCTTTAGGCTATCAACATAATCACATGATGCATGATTAACCGTCCCCCGCTTTTAACGTTATTTTCACAAAATTAGTAAAATAACATTAAAATTAGTGCACTTTCACTTTTACCCTCCGAGAACTCACACGTATATACGTTATATGCGCATACCGCAAGCGGGGCAAATATCACAAATAAAACATTCTTCTAAAAAGAAGCCTTACAACACTTAACTAAACTGCTCCTTTTGGTTAATTTTATACCATATTATCCAAACAACCATTCCTTTTATTCTAATTGAGTGGATTTGGGAAGTCTTGGCATATATTCTACCTTTTAAAGAATGTATCGTGGACGTCAAATTAACTTATATTCCACCATACATTTTGTAACTTATAAAGTTGAACATACTTATTATGATAGTATACTCTGAATCTCTTATCTAACTCGTTGTCCGATTGATAGAAACGACATGCGAATATATGCTTCGATTATCATTAACATAGAATATATGCCTTAGTTCGCTAAAGCGTCTACGATATCACAAAATCACAATTTGTTTTAGTTTGTGTTTATCCTTGATCTCAAATAATTTTTGTTTCAAAGTTAGAAGCAAGTCAGCAACAAGTAGTACTATATGATTATTCTTTTCTCTTGATTGAAAAAGTTGTTTCAAATAAAGATATAGTGGTAGGGTTCCCTTTCAATATACAAATAAATACATAAAAGCACTTTTGCAAGTATTAATGGATCACAAATAACAAGCATTCAGAAAACATTGAACAACATATATTCTCATGGAAAACCCTAATCATGATGTTTAATTAGTGCCCACCACTTCTTGCGCGCATTCTATATTTTGGATAATTACCTTAAAGTGGAGGGTTTAAATAAGAAGAATTTTTTGTAAGAAGAAAAAAGAAGAAGTTTCAACCAATAAGAATCATTCATTTTACTTCATTTAATATTTGCATTTAATTTTAATATAAGGGTATATTGGTAAACTTACATAAATCTTTAATTTGTATTATTCCCCTTTAATAACTAACTAGATTAAATTTATAACTCCCTTTCAAAATATATATTTTTTTCCAAATTAAAAGAACAACTTAATTTAAAGTGTAGAATAAATTACTAATTGTGTATGATAAATTATGAGTTGTGTAGGATATATTTCGAGATGTGTATGATAAATTTCAACTGTGTAGGATAAAATTCTATAATGTTTAGAGTATATGTAGGAAATTTTGATATGTGTAGGTTTTGTATATTATATGTAGGATAATTAATGATTAGTTGACTAATTAATTAAAGAGAGAAAAATTTATGATATGAGTTATAAATGAAATAGTATTTTACTAATATGTCCTTTCTTCTTTTTCTTCTCACATTAAATTTCTTCTCAAATGAACCTTCCCCTATATATATATCACTGTTTCCTCATTTGAAGTTGGGAGCATGAGACTTCTCATTGTATATTAATTTTTAAGAACGAGGACAATCATATAAAATATGCTTCTAAAATTCATCTAATATCCACTTTCTGATACTTGAACTCACACCACTTTGATAGAGATAAACATCTATACCACTAGGGCAATAAGCCATTGCCCATTGCATATTAAATCCAACAACCATTTATTTTAACAAAAGCTAGAGGAATTGAGATTTGAATACTAGTTCTTTAGCACTAAAATTGAATGGATGAATTTGAATGTCATCAAACTAAGCTCCATAAACCCAAAGGTTATAAAAGATGACCGTTAGGGAAAACTTGGAAGATTATACCATATTAGCAGAATAACTATTATTTCATGTTCTTAATAATTATGTGTTTTTACATGTTCTTAATAGTTATGTGTTTTAATCATGTATAGAGATGTAATGGATGAGAAGGTGGAAGATGGACCTGACTCGTTTCCAAACAAAATTTACTTCAAAACGTAAAACAACTAAAAACGTATATAAAAATAGACACGAAAACGTATATATTTGTCCTTACTCATTTAAAAAAACCGTTGAAACATAAACCAACTTTAGTTTATCCAGACATATACATAATAAGAGTGGGCGTCCCTTCCACCCTAACTTGCTTAACTCTAGTTTGTAAAAAACAAAACAAGGCAAAACGCTAGATACTATTTTTTTAACACGAACACATACACCCTCTTAAAATTCATTTATAAAATCCACTTATTGCCCAATTTATCATGTTTGAGAATCTAGATGTAACACATCTACCATCTTTATTATATACAACAAAAGCAATGAAATTAGATATACGACATTGTGACCTTCAAAATATGGTGTTGTCTTTGTAATAACTCGTTAGGGAAAGACTGTAAAGCACATGCTTAACCGTCTACATAAACAAGGTGGTTGATATATCATATTTATTCCCAATGATTGCATAAATATTTATGACAGAAAATCTTGCGAGGGTGTTGATTGTATAGTTACTTAAGTTCTAAATTTATATACAAGAGTGCTACTAGATTTATTACCAACAAATATCATAACCTTTTCTATTAGGTAGAAAACAAAGCGATGAGCATGTGGAAGACAAAAGAACACACAAAAGGAATGAAAATAGAAGAAACGGGCCATTGTGTTTGATATATACATATATCCTTTTGGGAAGAATATGGAAAAATGTTGTGTTAGGGTCACTTTTAGCCTCCAATGACATAACTAATTTACTTTAAAACTCCCTTTTATTTTACATTGTGGAATTATTAACCAAAGACATTTTCATCAATTAAAATATTAATAGTATAAGTTAATGGAATTTTTTGCAGAAATAGGTGAGTTGAGATGGAAAAGAGTGCCATTAGGTGGTCACCAATATTGTTTTCATCTCTAGGTAAGTCGCCCATTCAATCAGCGACCTTCAAGCTCATTTTCTGCAAAAAGTCAGATGTTCTGCAAAAGCTACACAACCTGCTGAAAGTCGCTGTTTCAATCTACAACCTTCTGAAAGTCGTTGTTTCATGTAACAACCTTGGTGAAAGTCGTTGTTTCATGTAACAACCTTGCTGAAAGTCGCCAATTCATATAACAGCCTTGCTGAAAGTCGCCAATTCATAAAGCAAACTTATAATAAGTCGCTGATTCAAAGGACAATGTTATAAAAGGTCTTAGATTCATAAAACAATTCATATAACAACCTTGCCCTTGTCTCACTTTATACAAACTGAATTTTAGTTTTAAATCGACAGTTGATTTTTAGGGTTTTATTTGTGTATTTTTTTTAATTTATAAATTAGTTGGGTTTTATCTTTAAACAGATGGATGTAAAAAGTGCACATGATATGGCATTAGAAACAGGAGTCATAGAATTAATGGAAGCCGTAGCATCAGAAATCAACAGAACACCCAAATTTAGAACTTTACTCAAACGTCTTGATAAAACTTTAACAAACATCCAGCCGATATTGCACGAAAGCAGCGGTCGGTTAAGCAAAGTGTTGGACCGTCCTGAAGACGAGACCAAAGTGTTCGTAATTTATTTGGGGAATGGTAAGAAACTAGTTCTGGAGTGCTCAGTGATCAAGTGTTGGAATGTGCACGAGAAGTTTGATCATGCTAATAAGTTGATTCGGTTGGACCATGAGCTATTGAGCTTCTTTCGGGTTGAACTGCAGGATAATATGACTCTTAGTCTGAGGACTTTGAAGGAGGTTTATGATTTGGGTGATAAAATGGACCGAGTACTTTCAATAGTTACTAATCGGGCAGGTGGATTTTCTAGTTCTTTCGGTGTTCCTGAGCTCCCAGATTTCATCGTCGGCTTGGATGCTCATCTTCAAGAATTGAAACGCATTCTGCTCAATGACGCTAACCAGGTGCTCACCGTCTCGGCTCCGGGAGGTTGTGGTAAGACTACACTAGCAAAGATGCTTTGTCATGATAATGAAATTAAAGGTATGAACTTTTGTTTATTATATCTGACAGCAGTTTAACATTTAACTGGTTTTAGTTATAGTGTTATATATAGATGGTTACGTATATTTCATGTCGGCCATCGAGCCTGCTTGTATTTGTACAGGCATTTTTGGGGACAATATATTTTACATTACGGTTTCTAGGACAACTTCCCTTAAGACCATCGACCAAAAATGTTGTGACGGTTCATTCCCATATAAATAAATATTTTCTGGTTTAGTTTTAAATAAATAAATAAAGATTGCAGGATGATTCAGCAACTTTTATGAAGATTGTAGGATGTTTCAGTGACTTTTATGAAGATTGTAGGATGATTCATCGACTTTTATGAACATTGTCCTTTGAAACAGCGACTTTTATGAAGATTGTCATATGAAACAGCGACTTTTATATGGCAGTGACATGAACCAGCGACTTTCAGCAAGGTTGTAGATTGAAACAGCGACTTTCAGCAAGGTTGTGCAGCTTTTGCAGAACATCTGACTTTTTGCAGAAATGATCATTGAAGGTCCCTGTTTTGAACCGCTACTTACCTAGATATGAAAACAATATTGGTGACCACCTAATGGCACTCTTTTCAGGCTCAAAACACCTATTTCTGCAAAAAAAAATCAAGTTAATGAAGGAAACATAAACTTAAAAAATAATAGAAAAGTAAATTTGACTATTCATCTACAGAGAGATATTGAGGTTAGGGAAACATGAGATGGGGATTCATAATTACCCTATAATTTATCCTTATTATGTGTAGTTACCTTCTATTGTTTTGGTATATTTTTTCTTCAATTTGATTTGTTAAACTCTATTGTGGTTACCTTTTCTTATTGTTTTAGTTTATGTTTCGTATATTAAACATAACCACTACAAGAAACGGGCACCTTTAGCGGCGCCAGTGTCGCCGCTACAAGCCCTGTTTGTCTCCGCGATTTATTGCCGCTGTATAGTCTTTATTCGGATTAGGCATTACCGGCGACAAGGTGTTGCTGCGCGCTATTGGTCTTAACGTCGCTGGTATTGAGTTGATCTCCCCCCAGCCGTTAGATCGTGATAAGATTTGAGTGGCTGGGGTTTAATGAGGGACACGGATTTTTAGGGGGAGACAAGGCGTCGCCGCTAATGCCCTAAAGTTGTCGCCGCTATTGGTTATTAAATCCCCAACCGTTATCAATGGCTGGGGTTTGGTCTCAGACACCGGGACGCGGATCGACCAATAGCGGCGATATTTGGCCTGTCACCGCTATTGCCGTCACCGCTAATGGTATATATTTCTTGTAGTGAACGTCGTAACAATGAGCATCACGAGTATGTAAAAAGGTGATCATATGTTGATCATCCTAAGCATTGTCCACTAAGTCAGGTGTTTAAAACTGTAAGTCATAGAACTTCTACTAACCCTTTAAAACAACTTTAAAGTTCAAGTTGTTAGTGGAACTCACCAAGCAAAAAGATGCAAAGATAAAAAGTGAGTTGTTTAGAAGAACTTGTGAGTTAGTAGAACATTTGTTGACCAAGTAATTGTTTATAATGGCTTTATACATATTTTTTTGGCAATGGTACATGACCAAAACCTTAATTATAATAACAAATTTCCATTTGGTGAATGTCAAGACAACCAAAAACACATATTAATTATAACTAAAATACTGAAAATGCAACAAATCTAAAGGTGGATACATGGTAGCTATCTTATTGTGATAATGTTTTTAACCATATCCTATGTGAGAAAGAACATATGCCCTTGAAAGTTAACATGTCATGTCTTTGTAACAAGATTTGATATATGATATGACATGACCAACTTCAAGGGTTGAGATTTATCACCTGTCACTTATTTTTAGAGCATCATAACAACTTAGGATATAATGGATATAATTTAAAGATGCTCAAAATAGTTACTTCATAATCATAAATCCAACTTAAACTACATAAAATATTAGACAGATTTATCCCTTTTCAGTCAATCTCTAAGACGTACTATATTATATATTCAACAAAATAAACAGTGATGAATAATGATGATGTTGATAAAACAAAACATTTTTTGTCGAATTCTAAACGTATTGTCCATGGTCAATTGTTAGTGTTTTTCACATCACAAAGCCGAAAGGAAACAAAACTCCTCCATCCCGACATCTTAGACCGAATATCACATGTAGAATTAGTACCGAAGATAGTGTGGAATAAACATAGAACAACTTGAAAGTTAAATATCTGGAAGGCATTTATGCAAAATGATGAAGTGTAATCGATTAGGTTTGTAGTGGTTTAAAGTGTAACTATGAACAAGTTCCTTTAGGCATATTCTTGTGTAAACCATGCCCATCATCATCATATGGACATGTTCACCACTTGTTTCAGGAATCTTGAACACATTCCTCTTGTTTCACCCATCCATTTTTCCTAAATGGGCCGTGCGGTTTGGTTTTTGACTAAACCTAGCTTTTAGATTTTCATAACTGATTGATTTTGAGTAAGAAAGATTTTTTTTTTCTTTTGTTATAGGGGAAGTCCCTTCGATGATTTAAGCTTCGGTTATTTCAATCTCGTTTAAGTTAATAAATCCAATCAAATTGTGTACTAAACCAAACATTTATCTGTTAATTTATAAACGAGAAAGATGTGACACATGATTCGGTTATATTAGTTTCACACGTAACTTAGTCGAACCACAAAACACAGTTATAAAGGAATATGCCTTTAGAGTCTTGTGAGACAACATGCATCATTCTCCTACCCTTTTCACAAGCAAATGCTAGACAAAATGTCCTTTTAATCCATACTCCTAATGGAGGTGTTTCTAAAAAAAATTCATGTGCAAATGTAATTATTAAATGTCTAATCCATACTCCTAATGGAAATGCTTCTAAAAAAATTCATGTGCACATGTAATTATGGTGTTTATAATTTCGTTTGTTATACAAAAAAGTTATGATGTTAAAGAAACATCTGTGAATGTATTAATTTATAAATATTAAACGTGTCACTTCCAATGGAAATATGATATCAATGTATTCAAGAAGAAATAAGTTATAAGAAGATGACAATGATGATAACTATTTGTGACAAAAGATGTGAAAGATTAGAAGGGATTTTTTTATTTTTTATTTTTTTGAAATCAATCTTTGGTCACTATGTAAACCTAATTAGATATCAAATTTTATGTCCAGTTTTTGTTCTTAGTTATGATTTATGAATTATGAATTAGAGGTTCTCAGTTCAAACTGATGAGATGTACGTATAGTTAGGTGTAAAGTCAATCCCACATCTAATAAAAACAAATTTTGTAGTATTGACATATAAGTTTGATAGACTACATCACATATCACTAATTCGTTTATATAGCCTAGTGGCATCTTTGGGTGAGATAAAACTTAGGAATCATTAGCTTCTAGGTTCGATTCCAACAAGCAGGATTTTTTTTCAGATTTATTGGGTTTTCTTCTGAATTGGTAGTGGAGATGGATATGATCGGGTGGTGGTTTCCTCCTGGCATTATTGCCTGAGGGAGATCGGGTGGTGGTTTCCTCCTGAATTGGTGGATATGGATATGATCGAATGGTTCCACTGGTGCCACGATAATACTCCAGTGATCCATCAGTGATTCAAAATTGCTACCCTCATGTTGGATGCTGATAGCCTCTAACCCAGTAGTAACAAATGTTATCCTCATTAAAGTGGTGTCGGCTCGAATCTCAGATAGCAAGTAATAGATTGATTTTAGAAGTAAATTTTAGGGCGGGTGTGTATTTACCATTCATGTAGACAGTTCTAGGCATGGAAACAAATATATAAATATATCTTACTTCTCATATTTTTCTTTAATTTTTATTAGACATATCCAGGTATCACACAACCCTTTGTGGCAATGAAAGGTAACTCGTTAATATTAATTTAATATACATTATAAAGCTTTAAAAGTTTTCTCCATGGTTAGTTTATATAATTTAGTTAGAACATAAACTACTTTAGAGGATTTTCCAATTCACGAACCAGACGAATGCCACATGTAAATAGAGTAAGAATTTCACATGTTTTCAAAATAAAAAAGAGAGAAAATTTACATGAGACTTGTGTTTTGTTTTTTTCGAATTAGATAAAGGTGTCACGTCGAACAAGGGTGACGTGAACACGACCGTTTCTGAGAATCTCGAAAATTACAATGGCCCAGAGCGAGTAGAAATATCGATCCCTAAAATATAGTTTTTAGCTTAAAAGACAATAACCCTGAAAATCCCCGCACCTCCTCACAGTCACAGCCGACCATGGACGTTAAGGATTTCTTAATTAAGTTGCTCCCTCGCGGATGCATTTACACACGAGTTGACATCTCCAGTCTTACATTTTATGTCTTTCTGTTATAAATTTGAATCATATAATACGATACAATACAATACAATACAATACAATATATCATTCATACAGGCATATTCTATATTAAATCAATTTTAAATAACCAATTATGAGAATATAAACTTTTTTATTCAATAGAGACACCCTATGTTATATAACACAAATACATACACATGTGAGAGATAAAATTGGAATCCATGCATAAACGAGAAAAGACCATACGATACGCAGTTCAAAGCTCGAAAGTAAAATCGGAATCCATGCATTCTCGAAAAAGTAAAAAAACAAAAATAAAAAACAAAAGCTTGCAAAGTAACTTTTTATAAAATTTGAAATCTACATATTACTAAAACCACTGTACATCAATTCAACGATAATAATCTGAGATCTCTCATTTCTCTTATCACATTTTCTTCCCAAAAATTGTACGGACCAGTCACATTCATTTATCAATAACGTTGCGCTGGCAATTCCTGACCTGTTAAACACGATAATACCTGTTTTACCAAACTAGACAGTTATGACTTATGACCAACAATTGCAAATAACGCTAGCAATTCCTGAGCTGTTAAACACGATAATACCTGTTTTACCAAGCCTAGAGTTACGACTTATGACTTATGCGCGACAATTGCGAGTTTTTCTTTTTGATGAAATTTAATCTGTCTAGCGATAAACCGTTCGATCCGTTTCTGAAACTCCTCGTTGCTCAGCTCCTCGACGACGATGTCGTTCGCAACATTCTCCGTCACCGGAGTTTCAACTGTTCGCAGTCCGATCTCCGTCTCCGATCGCTTCAGTTTTTCCGGCACCGGAAAACACTCGTTCTTCGTCAGATTCTCCGACTGACTCCTCCGGTAAACTTTCATATATTCCAGATCTGAATCTGAAACCGGTTTAGGCTTCAAATTTTTGTTCGTAGCTTGACGAACTTTAATTTTGTTATCATTAATCGGTTTATTATTCACTTCAAATACGACTCGTTTATCCTGATAAACAATTTGTTCCGGTTCAATAACCGCTTGAACATCATGAACATGAACATCATCTTCCTGAACATTATTAGCAATTTTTTCATACAAATCACTTCCGGAATCATCTAATTCACTAGAATTTTCAGTAATTTGACCGGATTTAACTACGAGAAATACGATAATCACGTTACCGATCAGGAATATGAAGATCGGACTGACGATGATTGAAAAAAGCTGCCGGAAGTAGTCGGAAAGTGTTCCGATGATGAACGGCAAGCGAATTGAGGTCCACGAGAACAAAATCACAGCGAAAAACAGCTCAACGAGCCGGAACAGCTTCGCGATTTTACGAAACCTCCGGTATTGTAGCATCGCATTCGCTTTCTCCACTTTTACGTTATGAATATCGAAAATATCCATCTCGTTTTGTTTTTTTAGCTCCGATTTGAAGATTTTGAGGTCTGATGTGAAAGTTTTGAATCTCCGGTGACGGTTTTAGGTTTCCGGTGACGGAGTTGGAAACCGGAAAGTGAGAAGTGGTTAGTTTTCCGAACGGTGGAAATGTTAGCGGGTATTTATAGACGGTGAAGCAAGCAATGAAGCACGGGTGAGTGGGTCCCACGAGTTCTTTAAAAAGGTGGGAAATAATAAAACTGGAATATATTCAAATGTATTTTATTTTTATTTTTTTTGGAAATAAGTTTCTTTTATTTGATAAATATATGGCGTTAAGTTATTGTACAAATTTGTGTTAACTAGAATTACCACCCGCCGCAATGCGGCGGGGATGCGTTAATCTTCTATATATAATAAACAAAACTAATTGTGGGACACGTGTCCAATTCTTAGGGCATTGTTTTTGTGGGTTTCCCGCTCAAATGATTGGATCAATTTTTAGAGACCCGACCCATATCAAATATGCTTCTTATGTTCGCTACTCTCTCTCTATGTTTCAACAGACTGAAACCCTAAATGCCGTCCACATGAATACCCCCAAATATTGAAGACAACACAATCTTCCAAGGAATACCTTTCTAATATCCGATCCCACAATTGATCTCAGGTTCATTCGGTCTCTCAATCATTATTTTTGTTTTTTGTTTTTTTGGTTTAAATTGTTGAAACTCCGCTTCCTCTCTCATCGAAGTCTCTCTCATCGAAGTCATCCCTTTGATTTGTTCCACACCCAGTAGTTCTTATAGGAAGATGTTGATGATGAACATGATGAAGGCGACTCAAGGGTATTGGTGAAACTAGATCAATAACTAAAGACAATCAAATCAACAGGTTAGGGGTTTTAGTGTATTTTTTGTTTAATGGTTAAGAGGAAACCTAAATTGCTCATTTTTTCAATGTTGTTTTTAAAACCCTGCTCACCAAATTCATTATCCAAGAAAATTCAATCTTCATCTACGATAATCTGTCTTCAAGGCATTGAAGGTTAGTAATTGGTTCCAATACTTAGATTTTTAGTTCTTTGTATTTTTTACTGATTGATTTCGGCAAAATCATGTCTAAGATTAGGGTTTTTGTTCATCGCCATGTGGTTTTTGTTCCAAACAG
Source organism: Helianthus tuberosus (assembly GCA_030545235.1). NCBI lineage: Eukaryota > Viridiplantae > Streptophyta > Magnoliopsida > Asterales > Asteraceae > Helianthus > Helianthus tuberosus. The sequence continues at coordinate 8,037,982 of CM060416.1, read as the reverse complement.
TCATGTCAAAGATTCTTTTTTCAGTGTTGTTTAATGTTGTCTTTATCCCTGTATATTCATTAGTTTTATGGGCTAAACTGTTGATTCAGAAGTACATTGTGAGTGACATGAATCCATATCTTTATATCTTTAAAGTAGAAAAAATAGGACATCAGCAATTTTGTTTTATTTGTTGCCCCTTGGTCCTTACATGTTTTAATGTCATAGGATGTGCTAAAGCAACCTGTAATGCTTATTATCAATCAAGCAACTGGTCAAACTGGAATAAAAACACTAGCAGCTAATGATCGAAACATTGTTTTCTAATTCTTTTGTGAAATACAAGCCAGTTCTGGATGTTGCTTGCCAAAGAATACATTTGGGAAACGATCATGGCTCAATACAAAATTATGGTCTGGATTTTACTCGATCATGGTTTAAATCGAACCCTTACTTTTTTTTAGAACATAATCATTCAATCTTTGCATGAACTAACTCATTTTCTTTCAGCAGACCAAGACCCGTCTTCTATGGGCACGATTCAGATGTGTATGCATCTCCGCTATATGGATGGTGGTGCCACCAAGTATGTCGTCACAACTTTGAGATTTTTGAAATATTATTAGTTAATTATAGTTTCACACAAGTCTACCTTCACTTGCTATATCTTCATAATCGGCCTAAAAGCAGGTATCTTTATAATTATTATAGTCAATGTTATTTTAATAATAAAATAATCTATAAATAGAGACCATGAGAACTTAAGTAACATGCTTGATTCGATTATTGAACTAAATTTTGTATTTTCAGATATAATAAAAAGCAGGAGTCGATGGTGGTGCCCGACAAGGCCACGGTTGTTTGCACAGGGGTGGAAGGCATATACTATCCGTGCCTGCATTTGTAAGAATATAAAAAAATCCTTTTAGACCAAATATGATTAAAAAATGATCATGTATTCTAAAGTTCATTTTTTATCCATTTTAAAGGGTTGTGTGCAAGCGCGGATATTGCGGGACCCAAAAGGTGGCACTTCGTGAATGGGAGAGACATACAGGGTCAAAAGTTAAAATTTGGAAAACGAGCATCAAAGTGAAGGGTTCGTTGCTGCCACTAGAACAATAGGTTGGTATACGAAACTGATTATTTCCGTTTCTGATTTTTGTATAATTGGGTGCCATTAATGTAGGACTTATTATGTTGCGTTTGATAAAATTTGTCCCAAAAATTGTATTTTGCAAAGGTTGCAGGTAGCTGAGTATCATGCTCGTGCTGTTGTTTCTGTGAATTCTCAAAAACGCCCTTCGTTAAAAGCATGAAAGCAGAAATTGCTTAGTTTTCTTCAAGGTATGACTATGTTCTGGTTTGTATGATGTCAGTTTAAAGTTTGCATATATTCTGATACGGGTTTCCATATTTTATAGAAAATACGAACCGGTATATGTGAAGTGGACAACTGAACATTGTGCTGTATGCCGTTGGATTGAAGATTTGGACTACAACAAAATTATCATATGCATCAGGTCTAGACAACATCCTATGCATATACCTACCTATTCATCATGTTCACTTCATGGGCCCGATTTACATATTACAAAAAACCCGATTTACATATTATAAAAAAAAACTTGATTAAAGTTTTAAATTAGAATGACAGGTGTCAAATAGCGGTTCACCAAGAATGCTATGGGGCAAGAAATGTTCAAGATTTTACTTCATGGGTTTGCCGGTCCTGTGAGACACCGGATATTGAGCGAGAATGATGTCTCTGCCCTATAAAAGGCGAGAACTTTTCATAGACTTGTGATTACTTTTTCTTTCTTTTATTTGTAATTTATATTTTTTGGTTTTTTATTGTTGAATGAAAATGTTGTTTCATTCTTTGTTATTTTTTATAAATTTATTATTACGGATCAAAATTGCATTTCTTAACCCGTGTTTCACACGGGTAACTAACCTAGTTATATATCATATTAGATGAAAGGCAAATGTTTCTTACATGACCGCGAGCCTGTGTGTAAAACATAGAAAATAATAACTGAGCCGATCTATGACCCACGCATTGCAACAGACCTATCAAACGGAGAAAAATAGACGCGTTGTGACGGGCTTGTCAAACAGGATAAAGTAGATGAAAAAATGTTGAACTCCACACGCACGTTGTGGCATGTTAACTCGGAAAATCTAGAACGAAACGTTAAACACAAAACTTGCGATAGATGAAAAGTATATGGGGTCAAAGTTGCAAAAGGTGAAAAGCTTTAGGTTAAAAGTAAAAAAAATCAAAGTGGTTAAATCGTAAAAGATGGAAATTTTTGAATTAGAAGTGAGAGTCCAAATTAATCAAAGGGGTAAAATTGTATAAGACGGAAACTTTTGAAGTAGAAGTGAAAAATCAAATTAATCAAGGGGTTTAAATTACCAAAGATTAAAACCTTAAACTAAAATTGTCAAAGATTGATACTTTAGGGTTAAAAAGGGAAAATTTCAATTTTTTTTGAAACACTCCCAAAGCTAAAAGTACAACACATTGATGCATAAAGAAGTTGCTAATTTATAGGTTTATAATATACAAAATATTGTTAACTTAAGAAGTGAAAGATTGTTTTTTTTTTTTTTTAATTTTTGAATTTTTTTTCTAATCTTATTAAAGACGTATTTTAGTCCTGGAATTTAAAAAAAAAATGTGACCTTACATAATTACCCCATAATAATTATGCTACTACCGTAAAATCACGAATCTTTTATTTTTTTACATTATTCAATTAAATATTATTCTTAGGTAGCAGAGAGAAAAAAATTTCAGAAAACAAATATCTCCTACACTTGTTACGTTAAGGATATTTTATATATTAAAACTTATTTGTATTTGATCTTTTTACACGTAACTAAATATATAATTGATTGATGTGAGAGAGTATTGTTAAACTACGATATCTGAAAATATTCTGTATACGTAGCTTTTAAAATAACCTTTTGTCATTTGAGGAATATAAAAGTAGCCCCAAAAGAACATTTTTTGAATGTATCGCTTACTTCTCATATATTTTGTTACATGTGGATTACAGATAATATATATTTACAATTATAAATAAAAATATAAAACAAGTCAACTCAAAAGTAAATGTATGTTAAAATATTTTTAAGAACTTTTCTGTTCTAAGTAAAAGTAAAAAGTAATTTACCCATGTTCTTTTATTTTTTATTCCATGTTTTTTTCTTTGTAATTTGTTTTGCTTTTACCCATGTTCATGCTAGCCTTTAATAAATTAGAATAGAAGAGGGAGGTAAATCTATGATTTTAATTGTACGAGTTATCATAAAAGAAGATACCATCACTTGTTAGATAATGCTATCAAAACATTCCTTACAAATAACAACTATGATAAGATGTCACTCTCTATAAAGTATTGAGGAAAAAGTGTGCATAATACATATTCAACACACGAAGAATTCTCTGAATGTTTGTTTTTTCTATTACGTTTTGTTGTTAACACTTAACACTGCTTATTAATAAAAAGCTAACATCAATTTTTTTTTAATTCTAGACTACCTATGATTTCACATCCCTGTTGGATTCTGTGTGATATGGTTAGGCCAGAGGGTATGGGGCGTCATCACCCATCCACCTCAGCAACTTTTTGATCAAAAGTGTCCCCCACACCATACCATGCTAGCTGTTTAAACTGGGGGGCTAATCAATGCTAACGATAGGAATAACAAGCATTAGCGGATGATAAGTGGGCCCCACTTCAAGTTTAAACATAAAAAAATGAATAATGGGGGCGCTATTGGGGGCTTTAACCCATACCTTGGTTGTTAGGGGGCTCCTTTGCTTATGTGGCACTGGTGTGCTTACGTGGAGCTGAGGTGTCGTTGACATGACACAATTGAGCCTCTCTCGGTACCCTGCAGCCTTAGAGATTATAAAGATTTCTCGTCATTAATATAGCATTTGAAAACCAATCATTTGAGTCAAAGTCTAGTGTATTCATCAACTCTACATGTTATCCATCTATTGTGCAACAACTAAGGGTATGTTTGGCATGGAGCTTTTAGGAGCTTCTAGCTTTAAGCTTTTAAGAAAAAGCTCCTAACTAATAAAAAGTCTTGTTTGGTTTAAGGAGCTTTAAGCTTTTAGGTTAGGAGCTTGAAGCTTTTGGTTGAACGCTACTACTAGTAGCGTTTAGATGGAGCTACAAGCTTTTAGGAAAAAAATGACTATTTTAACCTCTAAAAATAAGAAACTTTTTAATGCACCAACTTTCTAAATTTTTAATTATGTCCATTTTGGTCATTTTATACATTTTATTAAAAGCTCCAGCTACTCTACCAAACACCAAATATATCTAAAAAGCTACAGCTACTAGCTACCAGCTACAGCTACCAGCTTCCAGCCACCAGCTACCAGCTTCCAGCTTTCAGCTACCAGCCACCAGCTAATTTTGCCAAACATACCCTAAATACCAAAAACAAGTGTTTTGATTATATGACATCACAAATATACATTAGTTACACTAGCAATTTCCATTAACACATATTTGACACATTTAACTAACCAGAATAACCATAATCAATTTAAAAAAACTTACACAAATGAAGGTAAGGGAAACATTATTGATGTATGTAAAATGCAACATATAAATTACATCAAATGAGACATAAAACTAACCCTTTTTAAGTACTAATATTGGAAAAAGAGTGTTTTTGTCTTCCTTTTGTATTTTCAGGATTAAATGAGCTCAAAAACGCAAAAGAAGCAAAAAGATAGCTAAATCCAACATAAATACAAGAAAAGGAATATTAGTGGACTGCCCGACCCCTCAACGGCACCTTCCAAAGCAAAGTAGAGAAATCAGAAGACTGAACACGCCCCGTGCTCAGCCAGCACGGGGCCGTGCCCAAGAAGCAGCAGAAAAGACAAACCTATAGAAGCAGGAAGCTTCTATTGCCCACCACGGGGCCGTGCTCAGCGGACACGGGGGCGTGTCGAAAGTACAGCATGCGCATTTATTGTAATTGCGAATTACAATTAATGAGGAGAGAGATTGTCAGACGGACACGGGGCCGTGCCCAGCGGACACGGGGTCGTGCCCAGCTCTCTGTTCAGCCTATAAATAGGAGTGCTTGGATTCATTTCATCTCATCCCTTGGCACACCACCTCTCTCACACTTCATCCACCACCCACCACCATCACAACACCATCATCCACCACCATCATCCATTGTCCATCGTAGAGTGTGTGAGTCGTCTCGGGATCCAAGATTGATCGTAAGAGTTCTTGACAATCAAGGCCATGTTTGCCTAAGTCTCTTACATCACTTGGTGAAGACAAAGTGTCTAGTATAATACTTTTTATTTTTAATCTTTTGCACTTTTTATTTGGTTTTGTATTAATGACTTTAATAACTAGTTACTTATGTTGAAGGTGATCTTTCCTTATCGTTTGTCCGTGGTGTCTTGGCATTATTTTACTGTCTATATAAAATAAAAGATTTTCACCATTCATATATCCACGGTCTATATGGAGGTATGTTGGCTACCTGGTAGGGGGTTAAGGGAACGGTTTGGTAAAGGTCTTGCCATTGTTCAGCGTTTAGAGGTCCTGCAATGGACCTGGGTCAAATTTAGTAGGATCTCCTTCAATACTTCACGGTATTGGATGGCGGGGGTCCAAACTCTTTGACCCCCTCATAAGTTAACTACTATTAATACTATAACCCGGCTATTTAGGACTGTATCCTTGCTGACTCAGACTACTTAGCCGAGGGTAACGTCACCGCCAAAAGCGGGGCCTACCACAATACTGCATTAATAACTTAATTCATTATCTTCCAATAATCCACCCTTTTAGGATTGTATCCCTGCTGACTCAAACTACTGGGGTGAGGGTAACGTCGCCTTCAAAAGAGGGGCCTACTACAATAACTAAGACAATCTCTTAATTATGTGCAAAAGTGCGGAAATAATCAAAGGTTATACTAGATACGAGTCGGAACCAAGTGATTCATCTTGTCTATCTGTTTTTATTTTATTTTTATTTTCAGCATTTTAGTTAGTTTTTATGTTTTCTTAGTTTAAAATTTTTTTTTCTAAACTTTTATTTTGGTTAGACGTTGAGGATAAACCAGTACTAAAAGCTCTTGTGTCCTTGGACGACCTCGGTATCTTACCAACGCTATACTACACTCAACGATGGGTGCACTTGCCCATATGTGTGTTTAGTGTTAGTGAAATATCGTGTTTTATAAATTTAAAACTTGGCTAAAATAAGTGTTAAAAAGGGCTTAAAATACACACCTAATATATATAACACTTTATCGCACATCAAGTTTTTGGCGTCGTTGCCGGGGACACAAGGATTTTAAGAACGTTAGGAATCAACGGCCTAATCATCTTTTATTTTTTTCTTTTTTATTTTTTAGGATTTTCTTAGTTTTTCAGCATCTGCAGAGCTCAGCACGGGCCGTGCTCGGTCAGACACGGGCCGTGCCCAGCATCATCACTGGCAGTTTTTATTTTCTGAGTTACAGAGAGCTGAACACGGGGCCGTGTCGGTGCAACACGGGGTCGTGTCCAACTCCCAGTAACTGGGATACAGAAAACGATTACTGTACTTCTGACCACGGGCCGTGTTCACTGAGCACGGGGCCGTGGTGAACATTCTGACCAACGTTCTTTTCTGTTTTTGTTGCAGGACTCGGAACCCAGGCACCACATTTGAACCTCCTACGTAGTGCATGAGCTCCAGTTCTAGTAGAGACATAAAAGAACCCCTAGAAGAACCCGAGCGCTTTCTCAGAAAAAGACTTAAAGCTAAAAATCAAGAGAAAGCTTCGGGGGACCCACTTCCAATGGCGGACCAACGTACCCTCATGGATTACCTACGGCCTACCGTAGGCAATCTTGGCGCCGCTATCAATGCACCGAATGTCGAGGCCAACAACTTCGAGCTTCGGCCGCATTTGATACAAATGCTCCAAAACTCCGCAACTTTCCATGGGCTTGCGGACGAGGATCCCCATCTACATATTACTAACTTCTTAGAAATATGTGATACCTTTCGGATCAATGGAGCATCAAATGACGCCATCCGCCTTCGAATGTTTCCATTTTCACTAAAAGACCGAGCTAAGGCTTGGCTTAACACCCTCCCAGTTGGATCGGTAAACACTTGGGATGAACTTGCCCAAAAGTTTTTATATAAGTATTTCCCTCCTGCTAAAACGGCTAAATTAATGACTGAAATTAATACATACTCACAAGAGGATGGGGAATCCTTATATGAAACTTGGGAAAGATTCAAGGAGCTTCTAAGAAAGTGTCCTCATCACGGTCTAGCGGTGTGGCAACAAGTATCCACTTTCTACAATGGGTTGTTGCCACACACAAGACAAACACTTGACTCAAGCTCCGGGGGACTCCTAGGTAATCGTCGCCCAAATGAAATATATAACCAAATTGAGGAAATTGCTCAAACCAATTTTCAATGGCACACTCCCCGAGGTAATAAATCTATTGCCCCGGGCGCCCATAAGGTTGATGAAAGCACCACTTTACAAGCCCAAATCGAGGCCCTCTCTTCAAAAATCAAAAGGCTAGAAATGACAAAAACGGCCTCGGTTATGGCTTGTGAAGGGTGTGGTGGGTCACATGAAAATTGGAGTTGTATGAAAGAATTAGATGAACAAACTGAAACGGTAAACTACATGGATAATAGACCTAGGCCGTCGGGTCCTCCAACGGGTAACTACAACCAAGGATGGCGTAACCACCCAAATCTTGGTTGGAGAGATCCCGGCAATAGTAGTAACCAACAAAACCAACGAACTAATTTTCAACAACCGCAAAATTTTTCTCAACAACAAGGTGGAAGAGAAAGGCTTGAAGATACTGTATCTCGCCTCATCTCTGACACTGAAAAGAAAAACTCGGATCGATTTCAACAATTGGAATCGAATTTCAGAAATCAACAAGCTAGCATTCAAAACGTTGAAAAACAATTAAATCAAATAGCTCAAAATTTCTCCGAGAGACAACAAGGCGCGCTACCTAGTAATACCGAAACGAACCCGAAGGCACAAGTACATCTCATCACATTAAGAAATCGAACCGTGGGTCCCGAGGATGCTCCATTGCCGCCAAATGAAAGAAGCCATTCTAGCCAGCCTATAACCCCTCCTGCGCCAGAAAAGGCTTCTACACCAAATCAAGAGCCCACCAAGACTCCTCCAATTCCGTACCCCGGTAGGTTAAATCGTCAAAAGGCCGATGAGCAATTTGCAAAGTTCGAAAGTTTACTAAAACAATTGCATGTTAATATTCCTTTTATTGAGGTCCTAACCCAAATGCCTAAATATGCAAAATTTATGAGGGATTTCCTCACTCATAAAAGGAAAATTGAATCATTGCAATTAGTTAACTTAGGCGAAGAATGTTCAGCTTTAGTACTCAACAAACTTCCACAAAAGAAAATCGACCCCGGGAGCTTCACAATCCCTTGTTCGATTGGGAAGTCCCCCGTCCGAAATGTTTTAGCCGATCTTGGGGCTAGCATCAACCTCATGCCCACATCAATGTTCAAGCGACTAGGCCTAGGAACAACAAGCCCTACAAAGATGAGCATAAAACTCGCCGACAGGTCCGTCAAATTCCCACAAGGTGTCGCCGAAAATCTGTTGGTCAAGGTTGACAAATTCGTCTTTCCAACCGACTTCATCATCCTAGACATGGAAGAAGACACCGAGGTCCCTCTCATCCTTGGGAGGCCATTTCTAGCCACCGCCCAAGCATTGGTGGATATGAATAACGGAACTCTAACATTGAAGTTTGGGGATGAGGAAGTGAAATTTGAATGTGGAAAGCGAGTAGAGGAAGAAGATCCGGTCAACTACATGAAGGTCATAGACTCAAGCTTGGATGACGCTCTCCGACGGTGTAACATGGGATGCAACACATCCCAATTGGGTAACATATGACCAGGCTTTGGGTCTAGCCAAGGACCCTTATAAACGTGGCGCACCATGGAGGCATTCCACGGAACTATCCTTAGTTTAATTTAGGTTAATTTTTATGTTTTCTAGTTAGTTTTAATTTTCAGGAATAAAACACACTCATGGTGGTAAAGGATGAAAAAGGGAACGAGAAAAATGATCCCATGCACAAGAACAAGGCAACCCGACAATTCTCTCCATTTCAGAAGGTTCAACACGGGCCGTGCCCAACCAACACGGCCCCGTGTCGAACCACCTGCAGAAAAACGCCCAGTACAGGTACCTGGACACGGGCCGTGTTCACCCAACACGCCCCCGTGTCCAGACTTCTGTTTCTCTTATTTTAATTTTGTTACTGGCACTTGCACACGGGGCCGTGCCCGGACAACACGGGGCCGTGTTCAGTGCCCAGTAACACAATTTTTTTCTTTTTAAACACTATTTTACACATCTAATCAACCTAAAAATTTATTTTTGGGGCACATTGAGGACAATGTGTAATTTAAGTGTGGGGGGGATGCTAAAACCTTGAATTTTGCAAGTCCTAAATACAAGCCTTACACAAAACTCTATTGGAACCGCTAATCACAACTTGCCATGACAATACATTCCCGGTCCTTATCAACTTAAACCCGAGTAAGTAAATGATGGAGGCATTAGGACTAACCCTTTTTATTTCTACACCATTATTTTTCTTTTTCTTTTACCACCTACCCAAAAATCCCCCTAGTTAGCCCCTTTGAGCCTAAACCTTTTCGTTTCATCACCCAAACAAAAACCCTTTTACCCACCAAAACCTTTTTCATTTTTAACCCTTTATTTTAGTAACAAGTTCGGTTCTTCGTGAAAAAAAAATACGTGTGATAATGATGAAGCAAAAAGAAAATAAACAAACAAGTTGATCAAAAATAACTTGGTTTGAATAAAAGCTTCATCAAAATAAAAAATTTGCAAAAATACGAAAACCGACACTTGTTACGCTTTTAGCCCTTTTTCTACTAACCACTAACCCAACTACCTACCTTTAACCCTAGCCTAACCCTTAACCCACAAAGTCCTCTTGATATCTACAAAGGTATAAAAGTTAAAAAGGAGGAGGATCGATTTCTTGGCAAGCCTATGGTAGGAATAAGTTCCATGCCGCTCTCGAGTGATTCACTAAAAATACACCTTCGGCCGAGTGTGAGTGATTTCCCCGTGAGGTATGTGAACTTGTATATAAATAGAATTTTAAAAAAAAGGCATGTTATGCCCAAATAAGTAATTTCTTTTATGAAAAGTTCTAAATAAATCATTACGAATAGGAGTGTAAATAAATAAAAATAAAACCCAAAAAAGATCTTGGAAATCCCGACACTCTACGACAAGCCTAAAACCTTCTCTTCTACCTATTCCATTTGGGAGTGTAAGCCACATATTAAAGAGTTTTGCTTGAGGACAAGCAAAAGTTCAAGTGTGGGGGTATTTGATGTATGTAAAATGCAACATATAAATTACATCAAATGAGGCATAAAACTAACCCTTTTTAAGTACTAATATTGGAAAAAGAGTGTTTTTGTCTTCCTTTTGTATTTTCAGGATTAAATGAGCTCAAAAACGCAAAAGAAGCAAAAAGATAGCTAAATCCAACATAAATACAAGAAAAGGAATATTAGTGGACTGCCCGACCCCTCAACGGCACCTTCCAAAGCAAAGTAGAGAAATCAGAAGACTGAACACGCCCCGTGCTCAGCCAGCACGGGGCCGTGCCCAAGAAGCAGCAGAAAAGACAAACCTATAGAAGCTTCTATTGCCCACCACGGGGCCGTGCTCAGCGGACACGGGGGCGTGTCGAAAGTACAGCAGGCGCATTTATTGTAATTGCGAATTACAATTAATGAGGAGAGAGATTGTCAGACGGACACGGGGCCGTGCCCAGCTCTCTGTTCAGCCTATAAATAGGAGTGCTTGGATTCATTTCATCTCATCCCTTGGCACACCACCTCTCTCACACTTCATCCACCACCCACCACCATCACAACACCATCATCCACCACCATCATCCATTGTCCATCGTAGAGTGTGTGAGTCGTCTCGGGATCCAAGATTGATCGTAAGAGTTCTTGACAATCAAGGCCATGTTTGCCTAAGTCTCTTACATCACTTGGTGAAGACAAAGTGTCTAGTATAATACTTTTTATTTTTAATCTTTTGCACTTTTTATTTGGTTTTGTATTAATGACTTTAATAACTAGTTACTTATGTTGAAGGTGATCTTTCCTTATCGTTTGTCCGTGGTGTCTTGGCATTATTTTACTGTCTATATAAAATAAAAGATTTTCACCATTCATATCTCCACGGTCTATATGGAGGTATGTTGGCTACCTGGTAGGGGGTTAAGGGAACGGTTTGGTAAAGGTCTTGCCATTGTTCAGCGTTTAGAGGTCCTGCAATGGACCTGGGTCAAATTTAGTAGGATCTCCTTCAATACTTCACGGTATTGGATGGCGGGGGTCCAAACTCTTTGACCCCCTCATAAGTTAACTACTATTAATACTATAACCCGGCTATTTAGGACTGTATCCTTGCTGACTCAGACTACTTAGCCGAGGGTAACGTCACCGCCAAAAGCGGGGCCTACCACAATACTGCATTAATAACTTAATTCATTATCTTCCAATAATCCACCCTTTTAGGATTGTATCCCTGCTGACTCAAACTACTGGGGTGAGGGTAACGTCGCCTTCAAAAGAGGGGCCTACTACAATAACTAAGATAATCTCTTAATTATGTGCAAAAGTGCGGAAATAATCAAAGGTTATACTAGATACGAGTCGGAACCAAGTGATTCATCTTGTCTATCTGTTTTTATTTTATTTTTATTTTCAGCATTTTAGTTAGTTTTTATCTTTTCTTAGTTTAAAATTTTTTTTTCTAAACTTTTATTTTGGTTAGACGTTGAGGATAAACCGGTACTAAAAGCTCTTGTGTCCTTGGACGACCTCGGTATCTTACCAACGCTATACTACACTCAACGATGGGTGCACTTGCCCATATGTGTGTTTAGTGTTAGTGAAATATCGTGTTTTATAAATTTAAAACTTGGCTAAAATAAGTGTTAAAAAAGGGCTTAAAATACACACCTAATATATATAACACTTTATCGCACATCAATTATCATAAGTGTCTTATACATCTAATGCGTGATCCTAGTTGCTGTTTTGGTCTGTTATTTTGATTCTTGAGGGATTGTTGCAACAATATCGGATAAGATTATATTGTCTATGATTATGTTGAGAAGGTTGCATTTATGATGTTCTTGGATCTTGGTTGCTGCTATTATTTGTGGGTTCTAATATCCGAGAACTTGATGTATCCTTTATTGGTTCACATGGTTTCGTTTAATAATCTTAGATGTTGTCCCAATTCTCGAGAGATGTTTTCTATTTGTCCAGTCTCTTGATTTTTAAGTTTCATGAATCATGTTTTGGCAAACAAATTAGGGGCTGTTTGACAACTTCTGAATGGTTAAGTGCTGAACCAGTAAAAGGTCCGAACCAGTAAGAGTTCTAAATCATTAAGAGCCAGTATACTGCTTAACCGTTCAGAGGCAAATGTCTGACCAATTCAGATTAGAGGTCTTAACCATTCAGACTTAGTATAATGCTTAACCGTTTAGAGGCAAATGTCTGAACCATTAAGACATTTGTTCGCGAAACAAACAGTCTGAACCATTAAGTGCTGAACTAATAAGAGGTCTAAACCATTAAGAGGCTCACTAAGAGCTAAACAAACAGCCTCTAGTCTAGAAGGAGGGTAAGCTCTCGTGTATGGGAAATCTTACCTTTACTCAAAGATAACTAAACACATACAATCCAGTTTAATGAAACCCATAAACTAATCAACTATACTCGTTTTCTTTCATTTTGCCCCAAATACCTCGAACTTGAACTAAAACTGAAAGAATTAGATTGCTTATGTTAAGTTTGTGGTTGCCTACATGTGGCCTTTCCCCCTTAGTAACATTGTAGATATGTACCTCCTCTTGCTCCCACATCACGTAGAATCCCCTACTATACTTCTATTGCACCCTCGCTTCCAATTCACCCTCACTTGATTGAACTTCTTGCTGAAGTGAAAGGGGGTTGTAGGAGGACCGTGTTGAGTTGTCTAAACGGTCCTCCTAGAGCTGGAGTTAACAAATTCTTTAATTCTTCTATCTTTTTCTCCCTACTTTCTTTTTGGGCTCGAATTCCAACCCGTAACTTTCCAAACTCTCATAGAACACTGCAACTTTACAAAAAAAATCAATTAAGTGCCAATTCATAAAATTTATAGTGAAAACCTAACAAAAATGGAAGGATAATTGTGATAAAAATATATGACTTTTCAAGTATATCAATATTAAAACTACTCTTACGAAACTGGATTAGTAATCAAATCGACTGAAGTTCGATTCACTCGTTAGACTAATTGAACACCCTGAACTTTCATGGTTTGTTTAACTAGTAATAAAGTTGTAAGTATGGTAAGAGTTATAAATATCTATACTTATTCTAGGATAAATGGTTATACAATCACATAATTCAATATTTTTCTCTTTCTTATTATATCTACTCATCACCGATATAAATATTTATGTTATTTTTTAGATCCCTAACAAAATTTGGTTCTCTATAGAACATTATCTTAGATTTATATACAAGCATCATATGTTAATGTCAATGTTATAAATATATTGGTTATCACGGTTTCTTATTAATATATAAGAACTATTAACAATGTTTAGAGGACTATATTTAAGTAGCTAATTATGATAAAACTTACTCTTATGGATTGACGTCGTGGCCACGATGCAAGAACAGGCTGCGAAACACTGAAACGAGGCAACATCTAGAGGCGCCAACCCCCCCCCCCCCCCGCCATTCGGATAACGGGTGCAGAGGAAAAAGAGTCATTGGGGAGCTGGGGTTGATCATTAGGGGGTTGGGTTTGAATAAAAAGTTAATTATTTAAATATTAAATCAATATATAGACCATATCTCGTCCAAATCTCACACAAAAATTCAAACCAATTCAAAATATTTCTCTATCCCATCCAAATTTCACCCTAAAACATATTCTCATTGTGGATCTCCGACCCGACTCTCCACCTAATCGAAACACGAAAGAAGATTTAATTATTGTTGTGGTCCGAGCGGTCGTACATCTTTTAATCGATCATGCGAAACTTCCAGACCATTAACAAGATGTGCTAGGTTGCAAATAGATCGGGAGGACGCTCACAATCGCCTTGTAAACAATTATTTTTCTCAGAATCCGCAATACGATGACAAAACTTTCTGGCGTAGTTTTCGCATGAGTCGTCGATTATTCTTACAAATTGTTGATGATTTAGAGCACACTTATACATTTTTCCAACAAAGGGAAGATACACGACACAAAGTAGGTTTTTCACCATTGCAAAAGTGCACGCCGACGATTCGTCAAATGGCCTAAGGTAGAGCGCATGAATCATGGGACGAGTATTTGAAAATGTCAATGAAAGTGCGTCGCGATAGTCTTCAATATTTTTGTGAAGGTATATTTTTTTAAACATTGATATTGTTGTTGTTATTATTGTTATCTATTTTATTGTTATATATTTTCATGTTATATTTTTTATTGTTGTTATAATGGTTATTTATTTATTGTCATTATGGTTGTTTATTTAGGGTTTATTATTGTACTTCTTATAATTGTATGTGTTATCTCACTATATGCCAAGCGATATTTGAGGCGACTGACCTTTAGTGATATCCAAAGGGCATTCTAAGTCCATAAAAAGGTACACGGTTTTCCCAAGATACGTTGTAGCCTTGATTGTACATATTGGGGTTGGGCAGCCTGTCCAACCGGTTGGCGAGGAGCACATCATTGTAGTGATCATGATTGTCACACCTCAACCGATGGCGGAAACATCGGAGTGAGACGAAAACGAGATTGCAAGAGACTTCATAACGACTAATTGTGACAAGTATTTAATGAGCAAAATTCATTTCATTTCTAAATTGAAAATACAATGTTTGGAAGCAAAGTACAACATCTTGTAACAAGGAAACAAAGTACAATACATGAACAAAATTATAAAGTGCGTTTTCTAGTCGTCCTACTAGATTTCTTTCAACGTAACGTCATCAAGATCCTGCAATACATATTAAAGTACATGTCAACACATAAAGCATTGACAAGCATACAAGTTTGAATTAGTAGCATAAGTATAAAAAGTTTATACAAATCCACATGGCATAATTCGTATACTAACACATATCGTTACAACACTAGCATGCATCACATAATTGTCAACCCAAAGATTCCACTAGCGTAATCTTGTCTTCGCAACGACAAGACCGTTTTTGTATAACTTAACATGACCACAAGAATACGGGCGGTGTGCTACTCCTATAGCGCTATACATGTTAAGGTAGGCTCGTACGAAGTTAATGACAAAAATAGTGCAAGTAAGGCTTCTAGCATGTATGAATTTCTAAGCATTACGTATTAAGCATGTATAATGGATTGTTTGTTTATGTCAAGCGTGTTTGTATGTGATTGTGTGAATTTAATAAGTCATATGTATTGCACCCCAAAAGTGTCTAAAATTAAAAAGGGGGTCATGTATACTCACGGTTTGCGTAGAGATTCCACAAAAGTGAGTTGAAGAGATCTTGAGCTTGCAGAACACCGAAGTTACTCTAAGCGGGGAACGAAGGTGTGTCAGTTGCGGTTTTTGTTTATCGGTATGGATTTGGAATTTAAAGGTCAACATATTATGAATGTAAAAATAAGCATAACGTTTGTAAGGAGGTGGGATGATGAACATCCATTAAAATGGTCATGCAAGGAGGTAGGATGATGAACATCCATTAAACCTCATTATATGATTCACCAAAGGTTGATGACTAGGTTGGTCATGAATAAAGTAAGAAAGATACAACTAACTAAGTTGCTAAGTAGCCAAGTAAGAACAACCCGGGTGTGTCATACCCAACATGGCAAATGCTAGAGGCGAGGCGGTGTTATCTTACTTTGATTCCTGGAAGCTACTTAGGTATTCTTGCCACTAAAACAAGTAAGGTAGGTGGAATCATGGTTGGAAAGCCAAGGCTTCCATTGTTCACACATTCACCAAAACACAAGTCTTTCAACATTGAAGGTTGAAAGCTTGGATGATTTCAACACTTTGTAGGTTGTTTGGAAACCTTTAGGGCAGTAGGTTCTTAAGGTTTTTGAGCCTCTAATCTTCTGGAAATCAATCATACACAAGCCCCACAACCATAAGTTTGATTGAGGACAAGGTTGATACAAGATTCCATAAGATGAATAATGAAATGAGCAAGTTTGTAAAAGTTTTTATAAATCAGAATTCAAATATGACTTTGGGGCCTTATGCAAGTGATGTACCACCTTGGTGAACCTTGGGTAACATCCTTGAAGGTCATCCAAGTAGATTGATGCAAGAAAATAAGAAGAAAAAAGTAGAAAAAGTGAGTTAGAACTCACTTTGAACACAAGATAGTATTCTGCCTAAAACAGAATTTTCTTGCACTTTGAGAGAGTTACAGAGTTTGTAAAGTGTGGAGGAGTTGTGGAAGTGATGTATATATAGTTGGGGATTAGGGTTTGGGTTAAAAGGAGATTGGAAGGTGATCGGAGGAGAATGGAGGTGGAAAAGAGGTGAAATTCACACTTTTTTAAACAATCTTGTCCACCCAGTACCGCAAGCTACGGTATTTTTGGGCACCATAAGGGATATATAAGTGTGTGAATATCAAGAATGTATATGAGTATGATTCCGAATATAATATAAATCAAGTATAATCGGTTTCGTATATAAAGCAAGTCTTCGAGATTGATTAAGTATCATGTATTTATGCATAAACAAGTGTGAATAAAAATGTATTTCCATTATGATCAAAGTCTCGGATTACAAGATTGGAAAATGAAATACGAATACTACAAGGTTATAAGTTTCTAAAAATAGAATACAATTACAACATTCTAAATAAGGATTGTATGAAAATGCGAAGCGTTACAATGATGCCCCAGCCTTGGTACTAGAAGCAGTGGCATCATATGATCTCTGGATTTGGAATGCATATTTTCGTATGGTCGGCGTACATAACGATACCAATGTTGTTGAACAGTCACCTCTATTTCATGACGGTATAAACGGAGTTGCACCTAGGACTTCATTTTATGCTAGTGATGTAGAGTAATAGTATGGGTATTATCTCATTGTTGATATTTATTCGGAGTGGTCCGTGTTTGTGAAAGCATACTCAAGTCTACTTGACGAGAAACGAGTATATTTCACGATAAACAAGAATCTGCAAGGAAAGATATTGAACGAACGTTTGGGGTTTTGAAGAAAATGTGGGGATAACTGCCCAACCTACTAGAATTTGGGATAAAGAAAAATTACAAAATGTTATGTACGCTTGCATTATTTTACATAACATGATTTAGATTACTCGGGCGATTTATCAAGATTTTGATGCAGACCGCATGGAACTATCGCCGTCAACTTTAAACGTGGAAGAAAGACTTGTTATCCTTTTGAAATTACATCATCGCGATACACATAATGCTTTTCGTGCAGACTTGACAAACCATTTATGCGTTAATTGCACACGATGACGAGGAAGATGACTAAACCATTTGTTTCATAATATTGTATTGTTTTTGTTTTTTAACAATTTATTTTATTATTTATTTATTTTCTATTTAATATTTAAATAAAAAGAATACATATAAAATTTATAAAAAACTTTAATGATTGGAAATGATTAAGGGATGACTGGAGTTTACTTATTCCATAATAGCTAGTTAATGGTGTTTTATTTAATGTTCCCTGCCAGTGTGTCGTTGAGGTGTCAACACATTTTGCTAGTTACTACGCTATGTGTTGTAGGTTAACTAAACTCGTTGTCACATCATCGCCACGTCGCTGCCACATAAAAATTTGGCCATTAACTAAATACTTATTAACAAGGTGTTGTGAATTAACAAACGTCCTATACCAATAACTTAAACAAAATAAATAAATAAATAAATAAAGCAAGACATGTGATTGGTTTAGATGGGGATTGACCCAACCATCATTACCTTGTTCTTCCCATTAACATTGTTAACCCATTAACCAAAACCTCATTCACGGAGCCTGTTAACTTGACGATGCATTGATGTGGCCGTTAACGGTTGAGCTGACACATTAATAGCTCAATTCGTTAACAGACAACACATACTCTTAGCGTAGAGTGTTATTACACAACACATAGTCTAAGCATAAAACACGACCCGCCAACCCGACCCAAACCCAATAAGAAAAAAACAGGTTTGGGTCGACTAACACGACACGTTTAAAAAAAAGGTCGGGTTCGAGTTGACCCGTATTAAAAACGAGTCGGGTTCGGGTTGACCTGTAAAAAACAGGTTGATCCATTAACCCGTTTAACTTTTTAGAAAAAAAAAAAACATTTATACTTATGTTTTTTACGTTTCTATTTTACATTGTTAGTTATATTATATTATACTTATCGTTAAATATGTTATCGAAAATCCACTTAAAATCCAACAACTCGCTTATAAATTGTCAACTTGTATGACTCATTTAAAAATACGGGTTAAACGGGTCAGGTTCGGGTTAACCCGAATTTATATAGATCTGGTTCAGATTAAAAATTTCTAGGGCTGAGCAATTTACGGTTCTGAACCGTAAGAACCAGGGAACCGAACCAAAACCGCCAGATCAGAGTCGTATTGTTGTATTGAGGTTCCGGTTCTTAAGTTTGAGAGAAAGCGGTTCCAGGTTCGGTTCCGGTTATAACCGACGGTTCCGTTTAAAGAACCGCTAGAACCGGTTTGGGTTTAAATTTAAATAATATATTTAAAAACCCTATTAATTCATTTAAGATTTAAATATTATATTTAAAAAATGTATCTAGTATTAACGAATATAAAAGTAGTTTTTACATAGAATAAAGTTTTTGTGATGGTTAACTAAAATTTTGTTAGTTAACTTTTGCTTTTTCACATTGTATACTTTCGGTTTAAAACATTTTATTGTTGCTACTTTTACTCTGATTGGTTTGAATTTTGAATGTTGCAACTCTTAGTTATATGTTTTAAACGGTTTATTGTTTTAGTTATTTTTTATTTTGATGTTAGTTTCAGGATTTAATAGACAATCGAATCTGGCAAGAACCATTTAGGCGAGAACTGTTTAACCCGTTCCGAACCGAACCGCAACCATTAGAATACGGTTCGGTTCCGGTTCTTATATTTAGAATTTAACAGTTCTGGTTCGGGCCTAGATCGGTTCGGTTCGGTCCGGTTCTGAACCGTTGCACAACCCTCACTTGATTCACACAAAACACTTGCAACATCAGTGACTGTTGCAAATCTACCACCTGCTATAAAAGCTCGCCTTTGACCATCTCGATTAGCAGTTGCACACTGTACATAATATTTTGATCAAACCCTTGTGCTTAATGTTACTAAAAGTAGCAACTTTGGCTCATTTACTAAGTGAGTCAATGCAGATTATGTACATCTCAAACAAAAATTGCTTAAAGGAAAACGGGTGGAAAGTAGCCCAAATCCCCAATCTGTATTTTTAATGCATAAACCCTTCTAAATCAAATTTTAAAAAAAATATATTATCACTAGAGCGATGTATTTTTTTTAATTGTATCTAATACATGTTTATGCATTATTTTTATTGGATAAAACATGTTCCGGTTCAACTCAGTATGATCAAGCTGACTGGACTCTTTGCACAACCCACTTGGCAATCCCGCTTTGCCAAGTATAGTTTCGCCAGTTCTAATATATGAATATAACATGAAGGTTTTGTGAATTTTGATGATTATAGTACTCATTGTTTCTAACATAATTGCATTGATAAAGAGAGAGCGCTTACATCAATGACAACTCAAGAATACTACAAGACCTCCTCTTCATTTGGTGCACCACTGTAATCAGCATAGTTCCCAAGCACAGATGCATATCCAAGATCGCCAACATGGTTTACACAATAATTTTAAATGTAAGAGATAGACATGGCATATTTATATATATATATATATATATTTTTATCATCTTACCCTCCTCAGACCCTACCTTAGCTTTGCTATTGGTGGGATTTACTGAGTATGATGATGATGATGATGATGATTTTTATCATCAAAGCAGATATAATTTTGAACTTTTTACATAAATATAGAGTGTGAATGTCAGTATGTTATACATTTCAACAATAATCTAATTTTTTTATGGTCAAGTGTAGATTATGTAACAATATATCTGTAGTATTATTATGTTTTGAACTCCTTGATGATTTTTTATTGTGAGCTGTCTATTTATTAGCATGACTTAAAATGCATCTGTTTTTGGTGCATCAGATTAGTAGAGCTACAAGATGAGCTTATACATGTGGAACCATGGCTCTCTGCACAGTGGCGAAGCTTGAATTTTTCAGCCGGGGGGACGAAAACGTATTTACCCAAAAATTTCTATAGAACCGGGGGGGCAAAAACGTATATACCCACAAATTTCTATACGAAAACTACATATATAACACTACTGAGCGAAAAATTCGGGGGGCGGGCGCCCCCTCCCCGCCCCTCTTATCCTTCGCCCCTGTCTCTGCATCCACATTGATTGTGAAACCTGACATGCTGTTTGGTAAACCTGGGAAAAGTGATCTTGTTGCTCTAGACCTTGATTTGGACAATGTTTTACCATATGTGGAGGAACAACTTGAGCTTGGTGAAGAGGTAAATATTTAATAGAAAACTTGATGAAAGGTGTACAGGTTTTACCATTTGGTTGATTTAGGTGTGTTTTATCTCAAATTCGTTCAAAAAAAAAAAAAAAAGAGTCAAACTGATTGAAAAGTCCAAGTCTATATTTAAATACAGCCTCCTTAATCGTTGTGTTTTGAAGCCTTAAATTGTTATTTCTTTTTTATATTGTTTTTGTATTAAAGTTAAACACATAATAATTTATGTAAAAAGTTAGTAAATGGACAACGACGTATTCATTTTATATTGTTTTTGCATTAAAGTTAAAAACATAATAATTTATGTAAAAAGATAGTAAATGGACAACGAATTATTCACAGTAAATTTGACATGACGACCCATTCAAAAAATGAACCTTAGTTATATGTTTTAAACGGTTTATTGTTTTAATTGTTTTTATCTTGTTCTTAGTTTTAGGATTTAATTGACAACCGGTTCCGGCAATAACCGTTTACGCTAGAACCGTTTAACCCGGTTCCGAACCGAACCGGAACCGTTAGAATATGGTTCGGTTCCGGTTCTTATATTTAGAATTAAATGGTTCAGGTTTGGTCCCGGTTCAATTCAGTCCGGTCCAGTTCTGAACCGTTGCACAGGCCTAAAAGTTTCAATCCGCCAACCCATCGACACCCATAATCTCACCCCCAATATATAATGGTCTTATTTACCAATTTCCATATGTTAGACCATAATATCAGCCGATATTATGGACAACCTTTTGACAGCCTTGTGATTGATTGACAGTCTTGCAATATCCCTGATTATTAGCCCTGTATAGTTTCCGTAGATATCTACTTTTCTGTATTATAAATAGGCACTTGTATCCTTTGTAAAAGTCAAGCAAACAGACAATACACATTCTTACATGGTATCGATCTAGCTGCCATCCTCCTTCTACTTTCTGCTTTCTTCCCTTTTTTTTTTCTTTTTCCCTCTGTTCATCCTCATGGGTGACAAATCATCCACAACTGCACCTCAAACACTTCACCCTGTCTACACGGTCACAAATATCCAACTCAAGGTTAGTGTTCTTGATGGCGTCAAAGTCTAATACCCGTCATGGGTTAAGCTTTTTACGCTCCATGCCGAAGGGTATGATGTGGTGGACCACATCGACGGTACGCCGGCCCTGGCCAAAGAAGCTGCTAAATTTGCCTCGTGGAAGAAGATTGATGCGGTTGTACTACAATGGATTTACGGGACACTCTCGGACGATTTGTTAGTTCGAGTCTTGGAAGACAAATCCACTGCATATGCAGCATGGGAACGGGTCAAAAACCTGTTCTTGAACAACAAAGGCTCTCGAGCCGCCGCCCTACAACACGAACTCACAAACCTTACCCTATCCGCTATGCCAGATCTTGACTCCTACTGTCAGCGTATTCGCGAACTCGCTGACCAATTGGCTGCTGTTGACTGCCCGCCCACCAACACTCAACGAATCCTTCATCTTGTTCGGGGTCTACCCCGTGAATACGACACCACGGCATGGGGTCTACCCCGTGAATACGACACCACGGCATCAATCCTTAACCAATCTCTGCCACCGTGGGAATCTGCTGTTGAACAACTACAATCTGAAGCTCGCCGCATATCCGCACAGGAAACCCTCACACCACCTCCTCTGGTCGCCGCTGCTGTTACCTCTCAACCCCACCGCGACACCCCTCCAAATCGTGACATCTCATCACCGCCCCCACGTGAATCTCGTGAACAGAGGGACAGCCGCCGCTCTTCTGGTCGTCGTGACTCCAACAGAAACCACAGGTTCTGTACTCGTCAAAATGGGCAGGCCCAATCAAGACACTATCAGGCCCAAGCTCCTTTTAATCCCTACTGGGCTCCCCAGCAACAGTTTGCACCTTATTGGGCACCGCCTCTTTGTCCCTTTCCCACCCAGCCTTGGGCTCAGCAGTGGGAGTTAAGGCCCAACTCGAGGCCCAATCACAGCAATCACTCAGCCCCATCCAACAGTCATGCAGCCCAGGCCAACCTAGCTGAGACGGATCCAATGGACCCAACCAGTCTCGCGAACACGATGCAAGCTCTATCCATGGACACCTCTGGTAATGGTCAATGGCATTTTGACACAGGTGCGAGTTCTCACATAACTTATGATAAAAATAAACTTAACAATTTCTCTAATTATTCGCCTATAGCGTCAATATTTGTGGGAAATGGTAATAAAATTCCAGTTATGGGTTCGGGGTCTTCATCTATACCCACACCATCTCGACCATTACACTTAAAATCCGTTTTGTTTAATCCAAATATCATTAAAAACCTTATCTCCGTACGTCGGTTTAATATTGATAATAATACTTCCATTGAATTTGACCCTTTTGGATTCTCTGTGAAGGACTACAAGGATGGCACGATCCTGAGCCGTCACGACAGTACAATTGATCTTTACCCACTCACCTCCAATGCTTCCGCCACCGCTTGCTTCGCTTCATCTCAAGAATCTCCGTTTTGGCACAATCGACTTGGACACCCGGGTCAACCCGTCCCGGAGTTTCTTCACTCAAAACATTTTATTGCTTACAATAAATCACAATCGTCAATTGTTTGTGAATCTTGTCAATTATCTAAACATAAACGTTTACCATTTTCTGATTCTACAACTCATACTTTGCTGCCCTTCGCTATTTTACACTGTGACCTATGGACATCGCCAATTTTGAGTCATGCGGGTTACAAATATTATATGGTCTTAACTGATGATTTTACTCAATACATATGGGTTTACCCATTGAAATTTAAATCTGAAAGTTTTACCAAATTTACTCATTTCCATCAGTTCGTCAAAACACAATTCCACTTACCTATTAAATCTTTTCAATGCGATATGGGAGGGGGGGGGGGGGATTTGACAACCACAATTTTAAAACTTCACAACACAAAACGGCATTCAACTACGGTTTTCATGCCCACACACGTCCCAAAAAAATGGGAAATCCGAGCGCATGATTCGTCGCTTAAACGAAATCATGTTCACCCTTCTCACCCACGCCAAACTACCCTCTAGCTTTTGGGTCGAAGCGCTTCACACGGCTTCTTACCTCCACAACATCCTACCCACCAAGATACATAAATATCTTACCCCCACCTTTCTCCTCTACCTTAGACAACCCGCCTATGATCACCTACGAGTGTTCGGTTGCCATTGTTACCCAAACCTAACCGCCACCCGTCCACATAAGCTTGCTCACAGATCCACACCATGTGTATTCCTCGGGTACCCGGCAAACTACCGAGGGTGCCGCTGTCTTGAGATTGCAACTGGCAAAACAATATTCTCGCGACACGTCACCTTTGACGAAACGCACTTCCCGTTTGCCACTCCCTCTCGACCGCCACCGACTCACACTTTCCTTGACCCATCTCCCATTATTTTCACACAACCAACACCAACCAGCCCAAGCTCTAACCCACCACCCCCTCCCAACAACCCACTAGCACAAATGCCAAATACCCATGGCCCAAATCCTCACACTACTCACCACAGTCCATCCCCCATTTTCCACCCCATATCCGGCTCTCCATCGATACTTGGGCCGCATCCCTCCTCCAACCAGTATCAACAAAACCCACGTAATCCCCCCAGCATTCGCCTCATCACGACTCACCACCCCCACCCCCACCCCCACCTCCCCAAACCAACTCTACCCACCCCATGCAAACCCGATCTCAATCGGGCATTTTCAAACCGCGACACCCGATGTCTCTTAATACCGAAACCTCTCCCAGCATCTCTCCTTTACCAAAATCACACCTCACCGCCCTTAACGACCCTAACTGGAAAATTGCCATAACTAATGAATATGAAGCCCTATTGGCAAATAATACATGGGAACTGGTACCGCGACCTAGTGATGCACCTGTGATCCGTTGCATGTGGCTGTTCAAACACAAATATCATGCCGATGGGACCCTCGAACGGCACAAAGCCCGACTAGTGGTAAATGGTAAAAGTCAGACCGTGGGCATCGACTGTGATGAGACGTTTAGTCCAGTAGTTAAACCTACCACGATTCGCACCGCTTTGAGCCTTGCTACATCAAGGGACTGGCCCATCCATCAATTGGATGTCAAGAACGCATTCCTTCATGGTCATTTAAAAGAAACAGTGTACATGTTTCAACCACCGGGGTTCACATCATCCTCTCATCCTAAACATGTTTGCAAGTTGAAAAGGTCTCTATATGGTTTGAAACAAGCACCACGAGCTTGGTACCAACGGTTTGCGGGTTACCTCTCCAAATGTGGCTTCACCAGCAGTGTCTGCGACAATTCATTATTTATCTATCATAAAGGTGACCAAGTTGCGTACTTACTTTTATATGTCGACGATATCATCCTAACTGCCTCCAATGACTCCTTGTTACGGAGTATTATTAGCTCGTTGTCAGCAGAGTTCAACATGACTGACCTTGGCCATTTACACCACTTCCTTGGTATCGCGGTACACAAACAAAAGAATGGCATGCTCCTCTCTCAGTCCACTTATGCACAAGATATTTTAGCTCGTGCAAACATGACGAACTGTAACCCCGTTAGCACTCCAGTTGAAGTTGGCTCAAAACTAAGTGTAACTGATGGCGTCCCATTTGCCGATGGATCTTTATACCGTAGCCTGGCCGGTGCATTACAGTACCTCACCATCACCCGACCAGATATTGCGTATGCAGTTCAACAAGTATGCCTCTTCATGCATGCACCTTGAGAGCCACACTTTCAGCTTCTCAAACGTATACTGAGATACATCAAAGGCACGTTATCCCAAGGACTTCTTCTCACGCCGACCAAGTCCACGAACCTCACAGCATACACAGACGCCGATTGGGCTGGGTGCCCTGACTCACGCCGGTCCACTTCTGGCTATTGTGTGTACATGGGCGACAATCTTATCTCTTGGTCTTCGAAGCGGCAACCTACTATATCCCGGTCCAGCGCTGAGGCCGAATACCGGGGCGTTGCAAATACCGTTGCAGAACTTAGTTGGATTCGCAACTTACTATCAGAACTGCATCTTCCTGTCCACACTGCCTCAATCATCTACTGTGACGACATCTCCGCAGTATACCTAGTCGATAACCCTGTGCAACACCAACGAACCAAACACATTGAATTGGATATCCATTTTGTTCGGGAAAAAGTTCGCCTTGGCACAGTAAAAGTCCTTCACGTTCCAGCAGATTATCAGTACGCGGACATCTTCACCAAAGTGTTACCGAAGCACTTGTTTCAACGTTTTCGATCCAGTTTATGCCTTCGGACGCCTAGGGCTCAAACTGCGGGGGACTGTTAGACCATAATATCAGGCGATATTATGGGCAACCTTTTGACAGCCTTGCAATATCCCTGATTATTAGCCCTGTATAGTTTCCGTAGATATGTAGATATCTACTTTTTCTGTATTATAAATTGGCACTTGAATCCTTTGTAAAAGTCAAGCAAACAGACAATACACATTCTTACACCATATAAATAACATGCGCACTGATTTAACATAATTTACCGTTTTGGGTTAAAAAGTGGTTTTCTAGATTTAACCTAGTGGGTAAAAGTAGAAATTGTTGGTACAGGGTAGGAGAGACCACATGGGAAATTGATGCCTGTGACTGCAGCCCACAGTACACATTACCAGGTGGCAGATACCCCTTGATTGATTGACTCTTCTTTACTTCACCATCCTTCAAGTTTGTCCCCCACCCCTTCCTTATTTGCCGTTAATATCACCACCGTCCACGTGTCTCTCTTACATTACTTGGACCCACCACTCGTTACTGTAACCTTTTTAGAGTTTTAGGTAGCTACGTACGTACCTGTCATATCTTTCCACTCCCCAATTATTACTGCACTACAATATCTTTGTACATATATCAAACATTCGCCACGTCTATGTGCTATTTCGTACGATGGGATTTTTTTTTTCAATTTAATGTGGTTTCTAAGTTATGAATAGGCTTGATGTATATAACCCATCTCCTATTAATTATACTTTAAATTTTAAATGGAGAATGGAGTTTAATTCTTACTTGTGTTACTTTAATAGATTAGATAATAATAGATAGAGTCTAGATTCCTTTCAGAAGTGTTAGGTTTTATCCTGAGTCTACTCGGTTTTTTGTTCCACCATGTGTTATGCTAGAGAGTGTTCAGCTCTTGTAGTGGCATAACGTTTGTCAAGTGGCAGGCGGCGATATGGTTTCCCGGAGGAACGCCCATGTCAAATTCTGAAGTCAGTGTGGGCCTGGTTAAGACAACATAGTCTGACCGGAGTGGAGCAACGGGGCTCTTCAATTTGGAGAGTGTGGTGGTCTAACATAAGAAAGTCGTCATTCCAAAAAAAAGTTATACCCCCTTTGTGAGAGAAAAAGTAGAGGACCCTACCTGTAAGTATGTGAGCGGAGGGTGGGTGTATTTAGTAGCACCGATGAATATCATAAAATGGAGATGTGTGTGGAAAGAAGTTGATTTAGCAGCACCCGATGAATATCATAAAATGGAGATTTGTGTGGAAAGAAGTTCAGAATGTTATTAGTAATAACACTTAATGATTAGTTGGTTCATACGATATAAATAAACGTTGTTCTTGTTATTCTAAAGACCCACGGTGTATATGTACCACCTCATCGACGTGCTTAAATGTGTTATAAGTTAAAGATCCTTATTTTCTAAACTTCATGCTATAAGATAACACATTGTATTGTGTTATCATGTATGCCCTAAAAACGCAAAGAAATTGATAATGTGCGAGTCTATTTTCCGTATGTATTGAATTATGTAACTACCACAAAGTGTACGTTTGTTGATGGAACACTAGTAAAAAAAATTGTCTTCTGAGTTCCTCTTCGTATATGGCCACACATGAATCCTTTTTTACATGACTATATTTATGTGACTATAGAATGTTACACGAGCGAAAGCAGATACAAGGTAGTAAGACTAGCGTATCTCGTGGTTATAACACACATAAAACTATTAATTACTTTTCTGATAATTTTCTCGATAATAAACCCCTTTCTAAAACGGGCTTTTAGTAATTGTCTACTTAATATTTGGTAAGCAATCTTTTATCAAGAACCAAGACACTAGATTATGTGTATCTCATCTTTTTCTTTAACGTTGCACATAAAATTTGGTGTAGTGTTTAAACAAAAAGTGGCGATGATATGACAATGTTGTTAGGTGTTCTTAAGTTATCTTATTTGGTGGGTTTTAGGTACTTTGAAGAATATGTATTTTTCTAATATGACGACTAACTATACACAATGTTTTGGGGTTCCTATTGAAAATGCATTTAATGTTACCACCCCTGTCTAAAAGATTATATGATGGACATGTGATTTCTATGAGTCAACAGGACGTGTAGGCAAGAATGTATTGAAATACATGTAGGCAAGAGGAGGTTATCTAAATTTCACCATACCATAATACATAACATAACACCGATACATTTTTAGAGTACCTGTAATCGATGTTATTTGAAAAAAAAAAAAAGTATGTGGCTGAGGTGGCTTTGCTATCTACGGATGTGGCCGATCAAATGAAGAGAGAGGGTTAAAACATTGTGGCCCCCATTGGCACAGACGGAGACTATGAAAGGGAGTGAAAGTGAACAGAGAAGATGGGAATTGACATGAGGAAAGAGATGGATAGGTTAGAGTGTTAGACCGTGGGGTATGGTGGGGCGAGGGTTTGGAGTATGGGTTGACACGTGTAATTTCAAAACTCAATTCTCAAACCCACTTTGGATGGGTATGGCGGGGCTTGGGTTGGGGCGTGGCTTGGCTTGGCAGTTTATTAAAAAAAAATTTACAAAAACTTAAAAAAATACACATGGCCACCAAGCGAATAGGAGCCCGCCACATAGGACCACTAGCCCGCCCCACGCCCGGCTTAAAACTCCCGCCCCAAAGGGCCACGCCCAAACCCACGCCCCAACCCAAGCCCCCGGGGTGGTGACTTGGGCGTTTTCAGCCAACCCACGCCCCAAGCCCCATACCCCATAGTCTTAGGGATGGCAATGGGTCGGGTTTAGGTAATCCCAAACCCGACTAGATAAGCTTGTCCCAAATCCGTCGGGTTTCTAGCGGGTAAATATCCATCGGGTATGGGGTATACCTGCGGGTTTCGGGTAAACCTGTTAATTTAAAAAGATTACTCATTGGGTATACTCATCTCAAAATTCATTGGGTATCTATTTGGTAACTACTAACCGGTTACATTTTGTATTGTTATTATAAAAATATATATCAAATAACTACAATGTATACGGAATAGAATACATATATGTGTAAAAAATGGATGTATCATACATATACATATTAATAATATAAAAGAAACTATATCGGGTATACAATCAGGTAAACGGGTAATTGCACGGTCGGGTAAACGGGGGGGGGGGGGGGGGGGGGATATTGCACGGTCCTCCCAACCGCTGGAGTGATCCCACTTCACAAGCTAGCTTAGCCCCATAGTTGTCTGGCGGTTACTACCCAACCGGAAGCGAAAGGCTGGAGGGTGGGCCTGCCAGGATTCGAACCGGGGTCCCCTGGTTATTAACCGGTTTTTCATACCAAGAATCCTAACCGGTCTATAACCGGCGGTTCGGTTATAAAAAATACCGGTTAAAAATAAACCGGTTTCGGTTCTAAAACCGGTTTTTTTTTGTACACCTCTAGGGACACCCCAAGTGGTTAGGTAAACGGGTATATCACTAAATCCCATACCCGTGAAAAAAATAAAAACTATTCCCAAACCCGCCCCAAACCCGATTAACTGACCCCAAACCTGTCCCAAATGTGTCGGGCTTCGGGTTTATCCATCGGGTTCGGGTTTAATTGTCATCCCTAGATAGGGTCTGTGGCCCTCCCATCGCTGATTATGGTCTCAAGTTTGAGACTTGCAATTGTCTCATTTGGATCTGGATCAAACGGTTCCGATTCAACCTAGTTTGATATAAAAAAAAAAACAAAAAACAAAACTATCCAATTCAAACTATAGCGGTTTAGCCGATCAAACTTAACCGATGGTTCAACCAATTTCGGCTTGGTTTTAATCACATTGGTTGTAAGAATTTCGCATACGAATTTCTATGAAGAGAAGCAAATTAAAAATCAATGTATTTAAAAACGAAATAAAGAAATTATCAAAGTCGTCTTAGAATGCTAATAAATATTTAAAAAAAATTAATATTATAAATTTACACGTGTATCTCTTTCATATTACGAACCCACACAACACTTTGTCGTACTTACAGGTAGCCACAGACCTATGTTATCTTTTAAACTCTAATTATAAGGCTACAGCGTGTGGTTGGAGCCCCATGGGCTTTATCAAGTCCACCTAAGCTCCATGTCAGCGCCACCTAGGATCCAACTCAGCCATGTAGCCCCCTTTAAATTGCAGGGTGTGGATGGAGCCCCCTATTAAACAAAATTAAAATAAAAATAAAAATCATTGGTTTAGATCATGGTCCCCACCTGACAGCGCCCCTCTCTCTCTCTCGTTAACATGTTTGCGACACCACCATGCCCCCCCCCCCCCCCCTTAAAGATGGCGGTGTGGTTGTATAACGCCCCGAGGCGCTATAGATGGTGATGTGGCGAGGGTGGCACCCCACACCCTCCAACCTAAATGCACTACAGTATCTTTTCGACATATGCCAATTACCAAGATTTAAAACTTTTGATATCTGGTATAATTTTTGGTGAACACCATTTTCTTTAACACTTGAACATAATTTACTGAAACTGGAAATTCGAAAGTTTCATTTCAATCCGACTTTTATAATATTTTGATAAGTCAAATACTTGTTAGATAAAAAACAATGAAATAATTGTTGCTAATGTACCACCATTATCTTTTGTGTGTATACATACATCTTTAGGGGAAGTTTCATTTGAGAAGAAATTTAATGTGAGAAGAAAAAAAAGAAAGGGCATATTAGTAAAATGCTATTTCATTTATAACTCATATCATTAATTTCTCTCTTTAATTAATTAGTCAACTAATTATTAATTATCCTACATATAATCTACAAAACCTACACATATCAAAATTTTCCTACATATACCCTACACATTATAGAATTTTATCCTACACAGTCGAAATTTATCCTACACACCTCGAAATATATCATACACAACTCGTAATTTATCCTACACAACTAGTAATTTTTTTTTTTTTTGAAAAGAGAACTTCATTAGAAAAGAGACGAGCGCGCCCTCGAAACAAGGACCGCCACCGCCAACAAAACACTACATCATATACAACGGATTAACAACCCAATCCTTCCAAATTATATTAGCAAATTTAGACCTACCTTTTAACCATAAAAAAGACCAAGACTTAACCATCGCGACGACCTCTACAACCTTCGGATTTGTCCCCTGGAAAACTTTTGCGTTCCGAGCTTTCCATACCGCCCAACAAGTAGCCATAACAATCCCTCTTATCACCTTTTTAGCCCATTTACAGCCTTGAACTTGATCTTGGATAGACAATAAATCCTTAAAATGAAAAGCCATAATAGGCGCTAAGTTGCACCAAGTACCCACTGATAACCAAACTCCAAATGAAAAAGCACACCCTGTGAACAAGTGCATCACGTCCTCGACCCCCGAATCGCACAAGCAACACATACTATCTTGAACATTTATTCTACACAACTAGTAATTTATTCTACACTTTAAATTAAGTTGTTTTTTTTAATTTGGAAAAAGTTTATATTTTGAAAAGGAGTCACAAATTTAATTTAACTAGTTATTAATGAGGAAGAATACATATTAATGATTTATGTAAGTTTACCAATATACCATTATATTAAAATTAAATACAAATATTAAATGAAGTAAAATGAAGCATTCTTATTGGTTGAAACTTCTTCTTTTTTCTTCTTACAAAAAAAATCTTCTCATTTGAACCCTCCACTACATCTTTAGACTAAATGGGTGGGATAAAGCCTCTATTGCCTTTATCGCGTCATATCAGCACCATGTCAGCGCTAACTGGATAGGGGCTTCATTGTTAACTTGTTTGTTGTGTGATAAAGCTTCATAAAGCCTTTGCCATCATCACTTTATTATTATTATTTTTTCATTTTAATTTTTATATTAATAATTATTATATAAAAAATAAATATCAAAACAATATTTAAAAATAGATTTTTTGTATTAAACTTGAATAAAAAGATTGCAACCCAACTTAATTTAACACAACACATAGAAATTTAAAACAAACGCCCCTTAATTGTTAAAATGGGCATAAAACAAACGCCTTAACTGTTAAAATGGGCATGCAAAATTCTCCAAGCCCCAAGAGGACGGAAGTTTCCGTCATGATTTAGTTGGTATTCGGCACAGACTACCTCAATCGCTTGCTCTTCAGTTACACCCTCTTCGCGGTTCATGGCATGACAGAAAAGCATCTTAAAAATCGCGCTAGTTGCTCGCATCATCATCCACCATCAT
Organism: Helianthus tuberosus; assembly: GCA_030545235.1. Classification (NCBI taxonomy): domain Eukaryota; kingdom Viridiplantae; phylum Streptophyta; class Magnoliopsida; order Asterales; family Asteraceae; genus Helianthus; species Helianthus tuberosus. Next base: position 8,005,704 of record CM060416.1, on the reverse strand, counting down.
GTAATGCGATTCAGGTTATTATTGTTTGCACCCACTTATTGACGAAAGTGCCCCAAAATCGCGTTCCAAGTAGCAGCATGATCTGGTGGTTGCTCTTGCTTCGCAACATGCACCCAACTAATAGCCAAAGTTTTCACACCCCAACCAATAGCAGAAACATCGAGGCGACATAATTGATTGCTTAAAGACAACATAATGCTAAAATTGTGATATAAATTAAGATTCAAAATTTCATCCTCATTTCATTGAATAACACGTTACATTGTTCAAAGAAAAAGAAGTACGACAATTGGAATTTCATAACTAAAACAACAAAATGCATAAGTAAATTTGGTGAGTATCTAAATCCACCCTAAGTAGATTTCTTGTAGTGTCATCATCAAATATTTCCAGCAACATGTATAAAATATCCGTCAATATAAATTATGTTTGTGAGCATACTAGTTTGTCGACATAGCATATATAAGAATGAGTCTCAAATCCACACGTTTAAAGTATACTAAATCATGTAATATACTAGCATGGATTAGCCTAAATAGCAATCCAAAGTTTGGCGCTAGTGTAATCTTATCACCGAAGTAAATAAGACTGTAATGGTCAACTCAACAGTGACCCACAATACGGGCGGTGTGCTAATCCTATAGCGCTATACATGTTAAGGGAGGCTTGCAAGGTTAATGATCGATAGCTAAGTGTAACAACTCTCGCCAAAAATTATTATTTCTTATTTTATTATGTCCAATAGGAAACCTTGATTGAGACCCCCAAGTGATATTGCATAACCCCTAAAATTTTCAGAACAATCGAAACTAGGACCAGGGCCCCTAAAACTCAAGGGGGGGGGGGTATTCCCCCATTGACGATTATCTTCACAGTTTGTTGTAGAATGCAAAATTCATCGAAATTTTGACTCACCCAGGCTAGGTGGACACGAGGCTACCCAACCCTAAAAAGGGACCCGTCGCTCCACGCGCCAGGACCAGGTGGGTCTGGCGCGCCATGCGGGGGAGACCCTTTTTCAGTATATATAGCAGGGGTTTGGCACTTGCATGTTGGTCTTGTTACGACGGAAAAATTCACTTTGTACATTTAGTTATACACTATCTAGTTCAAAACAATCAAAATCCCGACACTCTGCCGCGACAACAGGGTAATAACTCGATCACTGCTACGATACAATGTCCGATCGATTGAAACCAATCCGATGGATGATTAAGTGCTGCCCGAATACGGGCTATACTTTGTCATTCGTCGTGAAGGTTTTGATTTCGTGAGCTTATCGTAAATGTTGTATTAAGTTACTGACCTAGTTTCGTGTGCATTGTTATCTAAACTAGGTTACAAGGCTAAATCAGTAGACTAAACTATGCCCGTCTAAACTTGCAATATGAGCCATTCTCTTTTATTAACAATGTTTTACTATACCTAAACTGTAACACCCCGTGTTTTCGGAAGTCAAAGTCAACGACCGATTGTACGAATTTGACTTATAGTAATTTCCTTATTTTAATTGTATTATGTGGAGTAAGTGTTGTTAATTGCAAAAATCGATGTGTGTTAATCGCTACCTAATCGACTTGCGACTGTGAATGATAGGAAGTAACAATGCGATAAAGTTAACTAATCAATAATCAAGCTATGCTACTCGACATCGAATCGTGATACGAACCGCAACTCGACTTAATCCGGTTAATTATACGTGTGTGTGTGTGCCTTATGTGTTACTTGTGCGTGTTATATATATATGTTGTGGAAATCAATCGAAACTCGAAACGCAATCAACTCGAAACTCAAACCGCAGTCGAACTATGATGATTAGTGGAGAAGAGATTATGCGAGATATGAAGTAGTTGGGACTGAAAGTAATTTGACTAGGAAACCCTATCGTAACAAACCGCTCGCAATCGAAATCGAAACATCAAAAATCGTCGCGTCAAACATCGAACCAAGTGTTATCCGACCGGATAGCCATCCGACCGGATAGCCACTGCGCTACAAAACAAACGCCATCCGACCAGGATGTCATCCGACCGGATAAGCCATCCGAGCGGTGTGTCATCCGATCGGATAACACTTTCCTTTTTTGGAATCCTATAAATACCCCTATCCTTGTCATTCTTTCTACTTTAGGAAACCCTCTGTCCGAACAGCTCGTGCTCCTCACCTTTTCTTCGATTTCTCTCAATCCAGGTAAGATCTCGCCCTAAATCTTGTACGTTCTTGATCTACACGCACTCCTACACCTTTCTATCTTTTAAATCTTAACTTTTAACCGTGAAATCACTAGATTTCGGGTGTTCTAGGATGACGTCATCATGTGTTCTTCAAGAACTTCATGTTTTGACTTCAATCCACCAAGAACAACCGAGATCTAACCGATTTCCACGCAAACATACGAAGATCTTGTAAAGATCTCGACACAAGAGTGGTGAGAAAGGATTGAAAGATGCTTTCCAACTTTTTTTCAACTCTTTTACACTCATTACGCTCAAAACCGATAGAATCGGACCCGGTTCTAGTCTCCTACTCATCCATAGTGTTGTACTAGTCCAAGGCCTGAATTCTACACACGAGACTACCGATTTCGGATTAAACAAGAACAACCGCACAGAGCCGGTAACCGACCGAACTAGGGTGATTCCTGGTCGGTCTGGTCACTTGGGTCAAAATGGAGTTCCATTGGTTAACACGTCGTCACAACGTCTCGATAAAACGACAAACAACCAAAACAACCAGGTGTAAGACGAACGGAACAATCGGGACGGAATGCTATCCGATCGGACTGCCGTCCGAACGGATAGGTTATCCGAACGGATTGTCATCCGACCGGATCACACTTGGGACCCACACTTGAACAACCTTATCCGAAGTTTGAGTATCGAACGAATTGCAATCTGATCGGACGACCATCTGACTGGATTACTCTTCGGATCATGAGATACTAAGACTTTAAAGACTTAAACAATTTTCAACATGTTCAATGACAAAGTTACTATCCGATCGGATGGGCATCCGATCGAATGACACCTCTGTTATGAACTTGTTTTCATTAAGTAGGCTCATCACTAAGTCGTCGTCCGACCGGATGACCATCCGAACGGATTGTCATCCGCACGACTAGTCATCCGATCGACCGACTTGAAAGACAGAGCTACTTCGATGTTTTTAAAATACTACAACGAAAACTTCAAAGGTCAAACCATCATACACGAACACATCCTTCTTATAGGAAGAAACAATCCACTCGAATAGTCATCCGACCGGATAACCTATCCGACCGGATGACCATCCGAACGGATTGTTGTCCGCACGGATTGTTGTCCGCTCGGATCACCATCCGATCGAACTACTATCCGACCCACTCATACCTTGCATCGTTTTACGCATCGCTTATCGATATACAATCTAATCTACTCAGGCTAATCTTACTCGCTAAGCGCTCCCTTCAATCCATCAACCGCTGTGAGTATACTCGACCCCTTTTTGCTTTAAGCACTTTTGGGTGTTACATACGTTACAACTATTCAAATCACATCGAACACACTACTCGTACTATTTGAACGCTAACAGTTAATGCATGTTATACGTGGCTTATGAATGCTTGTTTGTTATGTTTACACATGGAATGCTGTCTACCTGCCTTAGCAACGATAGTACTATAGTTTGGACTCAGCACCCATTCACACGGGGGTTGTTAAGGACAATTACTTGCATGGATTATGGTGGTAATCATGTATTGCAAACTGCCTCGGGCAGTCAACCCGAAGTCATTGATAATTGTTATGGAAACTTCTGGACAATCTGTTTCGCTCAGTGCCATGCGCCGATGATTCCGCCATCGGTTGGGGCATGACAGATTGGTATCAGAGCCATAACTATAGGGAATTAGGCAAGACTCGACCTAGTCCGGGTCGATGTCTTAGGAACCTAGTCTATAGTTAGGAACCAACAGACCGACTTGTGCATAACCAGTAGGGATTATGTACGAGCTTATTTCCTCACTATTCTCGCTTATGCTACACTATCACTGCACTCGGATTTTCAACTATGAAAGAGTAACTAAGCCGAGAATAGGTGTGGAAACCGCAAACTCTCGACTAAAGTTGCTTAATCAACCCGCATTTTATCTAACAAACAAGGAGAATTATGCCAAATCAGGAGTGAAATCCGTATTTTGATGAATAATCTCCTCTATTTTACTAAAAACAGGGACGAAGTTGTTGAGCCAGGGGTGAAACCTTAACCTTGACAACTTGTTCCGCACATTTTACAAAACTCCCACAAAGTCTCGACGGACTCCAACGACCTGAAGTCACGACATGACTGACGGGATGTGTACCAGACGCCCAAAAATCGAGGCGAGGACACAGTCCTGAAGGTCAAGCGTAGGCGACAAGTCCTTGCGAATAGTTGAATCGCTTTGGTTAGTCAAAGTCTACTAGCCGCAGACAGTCTATCCCTCGATTTTTACGTATATCAATTCTGAGCCCGCAACTGTTGACTCTGATGATTCATCGATTTTATGTGTTTTATATGCTTTTACCTGTTTATGTGTTTTATTTTTGGAAGAATTAATCGCTTGCGCCTTCGCTTCGATCGACACACACGACTCACACTGCCATTCTATCTCAAAACGTTAACAAATCGCCGAGTTATGGACGACCTTATGCTACGATATGCGCTTATACTACGCTACTCTCTAACGATCGCAGACTTTGAATAATAGGTTTCTGTTTTCTGACTGCCTCTAGTGATTAAATGCGTATGTGTTTCCTTGCTTCTTTGCTTTACGTGTCTAGGTGTTACGGATTATGTGCTCTGCATGCTTATGTGATTCTGTGCTCTATGTGTTATGTGTTTACGTGAATCTGCGTGTTCCTGAGCTTTAGTAAGTAGTAGACGTGTGAGGTGAGATTCGAATACAATGTGTTGAGTCCTGTGATGATGTCTGTTGCAGACAATGTCATCTGGATCCCGTCACGCACTTTCTCGTCAGGAAAAGAGGGACAAACGCCTTGCTGCCATCATCGCTAAGAGTGTGGCAAAGGCCGTGAGTGATGTTTATGAGAATGCCAGCAAATCGTCTGAGGAATCGAGAACCGAAGCTCCTAAAGCTGCCGCAAGGCCCTTCAATTTCAAGCAATTCAAGTCGTGTGGGCCAAAGCAATTCTCTGGCGAGGGAGGTCCTACTACACTATTCCACTGGTTTGATTCCATCGAGGTTACTCTGCGACAGAGTGGTTGCCCTGATAACCTCCGTACTCTGAATGCTACCGGCGTTTTCCAGTCCCGTGCACTAGACTGGTGGACGGCCGAGAGGAACAAGCGAGGGAACGATGCAGCCTACGGTCTGTCGTGGGACGAGCTCAAGGAAGTTATGCTAGAGGAATTATGCCCTCCTCACGAACGTCAAAAGCTGGAAGACGAATTTTGGAACATACAGCAAAAGGATGGAGACAATGCTGGCCTTACTGCTCATTTCAAACAGCTCAGCATTATCTGTCCCGACCAAGTCAAGACTCCAGACATGGCGATCAAGAAGTACATTCGGGCCCTGCCCGACTGCGTCGCCGATTTCGTGCAAGCGGCTAAGACTACGACGATCGAGGAAACTTATCTACTGGCCTCTGAAATCAATGACAAGCGGGTTAAGGCTGGGGTCTGGGATAAGACTTCGAATGCATCTACATCAAGCTACTGCCACCTCACCAACTGCTGAACCCACTACATCGAGCAACAAAAGGAAGAACAACTCCAGCAACAAGAACTGTGCGATCACTGCTGCACCAGTTCAAGCGGTACCAGCTCAACAGCGTCAAGTAGCGGCGCCTGTGACCAATGCACCTCTTGCTAAGCGTGCATACACTGGGCCACATCCGCTCTGCCCTACTTGTACCTACCATCACCCTACTGCCATTCCTTGCCGTTTCTGTGCTCATTGCAATGTATACGGCCATTTTACTGCTAACTGCCGTATTCGACAAACTCCTGCTCACCAAGCTCTACTCACCGCCCCACAGGGTCAACAAGCTCCTCCGGCACCCGCGGTCAAAGCCAGAGCCTGCTTCGCATGTGGCGATCCTAACCATTTCGCCAACATGTGCCCAAACAGGGTTGTGAAACAAGAGCCCCAGTAGCAACCGCCTCAACAGCAGCAGTAGCAACACCAGCAACAACAACAGCAGCAACAACAGGCCGCACTCGCCAGAACCTTCAACATCAACGTGCGCCAAGCCCAAGCCGACAACAATGTGGTTAATGGTACGTTTCTTGTGAATGGTATTTATGCATCATGTTTGTTTGATACTGGAGCCGATAATTGCTTTGTGTCCTTCGAATTCGAGAAGCTCCTTAGTCGTAAACGCTCCAAACTCTCCCCGACCTTCGACGTTGAAGTCGCTACCAGAAGAACCGTCACCGTCAATTCTGTTCTTCGTGATTGTACTCTTGAGCTCAACAATCACATCTTTCCAATCGACCTCATTCCGATGCAACTCGGATGTTTCGACGTCATAGTAGGCATGGACTTTCTACGTGAAAACCATGCTGAAGTTGTGTGTTATGATAAGATGATTCGATTCTCGCTCGCGAATGGTGATTTATTGTGTGTATACGGTGAAACTGCCTCGAAAGGGCTCAAGCTCATGTCATGTGTCCAAGCTAGCAAGTATCTCCGCAAGGAATACAGAGCTTTCTTGGCGAACATTATAGTAGCAGAGAAGGAAAAGAAAGAGAAGAAGGAAGTGAAAGACGTTCCTGTGGTTCGTGAATTTCCTCATGTGTTTCCTGATGATCTCCCAGGTTTACCGCCAAGTCGTGATATCGACTTTCGTATCGACCTCATTCCTGGAGCGAATCCTGTTGCCAAAGCTCCTTAGCGACTCGCGCCATCCGAAATGCGTGAACTCTCAAACCAACTCCAGGAATTACTTGAAAAAGGCTTCATTCGCCCGAGCACCTCTCCATGGGGCGCTCCAGTCCTTTTCGTCAAAAAGAAGGACGGATCGTTCCGGATGTGCATCGACTATCGGGAATTGAATAAGTTAACTATCAAGAACCGCTATCCCCTACCTCGCATCAATGATTTGTTTGATCAACTACAAGGCGCTACATATTTCTCAAAGATCGATTTACGTTCAGGCTATCATCAACTGCGTATACAAGAGGAGGATATACCCAAAACCGCGTTTCGCACCCGATACGGCCATTACGAATTTGTTGTAATGCCTTTTGGTTTAACCAACGCACCAGCGGTCTTCATGGATCTTATGAATCGCGTGTGTAAACCATATCTCGATCGTTTCGTCATCATGTTCATCGACGATGTCTTGATCTATTCCAAGTTGAAGGCCGAACACGCGCAACATCTACGTTTGGTCCTCGAGTTGCTCCAGGGGAATCGACTCTATGCCAAATTCTCCAAGTGCGAATTTTGGTTGGAGGAAGTTCAGTTTCTGGGTCACATCGTTAATAGTCAAGGTATTCATGTCGATCCTGCGAAGATTGAAGCTGTCAAGAGTTGGATTACGCCAAAGAATCCGTCTGAATTCCGTTCTTTTCTCGGACTAGCGGGCTATTATCGACGATTTATCGAAGGATTCTCGAAGATTGCTATGCCGCTTACCTCTCTCACTCATAAAGATCAGCCTTTTGTCTGGGGAACCAAACAAGAGACCGCCTTTCAAACCCTCAAGCATAAGCTTTGCAATGCTCCTGTTCTCACTCTACCCGACGGAAACGACGATTTCATTATCTACTGTGATGCTTCCAACCTTGGTCTCGGTTGTGTCCTCATGCAGCGGAACAAGGTTATAGCTTACGCGTCTCGTCAGCTCAAAATCCACGAGAAGAACTATACAACCCATGATCTCGAGCTAGGCGCGGTTGTTTTTGCATTAAAGATTTGGCGACACTACCTGTATAGTACCAAGTGTACGATCTTCACCGATCATAGGAGCCTACAACATATCTTTAATCAGAAGGAACTTAATATGCGTCAACGCCGATGGGTAGAACTTCTCAACGATTATGACTGTGAGATCCGTTATCACCCAGGCAAGGCGAATGTTGTTGTCGACGCACTCAGCAGACGGAGTTATCTGCTTAGCACTCATAATGTTCAAGCCCAACACGATCTCGAAACCCTTATTCGTGAAGCCCAGCATGTGTGTTTTAATGAACGCACGCTGAAGAGGGAACGAATCTACCACGATGGAGCCCAACTTGTGAGTAAGTCCAATGGGGTATTCCACTTTTTGGACCGAATCTGGATCCCTAAGCGGACCAATTTGTGACAGATCCTGATGGACGAAGCCCACAAATCCCGTTATTCTATTCATCCCGGTGCTGACAAAATGTACCAGGATCTTCGCTACAGATACTGGTGGCCCGGCATGAAAAGGGATATTGCCCTCTACGTTGGAAAATGCCTAACTTGTGCTAGAGTCAAGGCTGAACATCAAAGACCATCTGGCTTACTCGAATAACCACTAATTCCTATGTGGAAGTGGGAAAGTATAGCTATGGATTTCGTAACGAAGCTTCCACACACGTCATCAGGCCACGACAGCATATGGGTTGTTGTTGACCGTTTGACTAAATCAGCTCACTTTCTGCCTATACGAGAAGACAACATGGTAGAACGATTAGCCCGAATCTACACCGACGAGATCATTTGTAATCATGGGACGCCTCATGATATCATCTCTGATCGTGATGCCCGGTTTACCTCGCGACTGTGGGAAACATTTCAAGAAGCTCTAGGTACAACGCTCAATCTAAGTACCGCTTTCCATCCTCAAACCGACGGTCAGACTGAAAGAACGATTCGTACTCTTGAAGACATGCTCCGTTCGTGTGTCTTAGACTTCGGCGGTAATTGGGATAAATACCTGCCGCTAGTCGAATTCTCGTACAACAACAGCTATCATTCTAGCATCCAAATGGCACCATTTGAGGCATTATACGGAAGGAGATGTCGATCGCCTATTGTGTGGCACGATATCGGTCATTCGCAATTAACCGGTCCTGAGCTACTACAAGAAACGACAGACAAAATTTTCCAAGTTCGAGACAATCTGGTGAAAGCTCGGGACCGACAGAAAAGTTACGCCGATAAAAAGCGCAAGCCCCGGGAATTTGACGTTGGTGACTACGTACTCCTAAAGGTATCACCTTGGAAGGGTGTAGTCCGATTCGGCAAAAAGGGAAAACTCGCGCCTCGATATGTTGGACCTTTCAAGATTCTGGAAAGGATCGAAAAAGTTGCCTACAGACTCGAACTACCGGAGGAACTTAGTAATGTCCACCCAACTTTCCACGTGTCAAACCTCCGAAAGTGCCTAACCGACCACGACTTACATATCTCTCTTGATGATCTGCAAGTAAACGAAATGTTACACTTTGTGGAGAAGCCTGTCGAAATCATGGATCGCCAAACCAAGCAGCTCAGACGCTCTCGCATTCCTATTGTGAAAGTCCGATGGGAAGGCAAACGAGGCGCAGAGTTCACTTGGGAACTAGAAAGCGACATGAAGGTGAAGTACCCGCAGTTGTTTAGATAGAGAAGCTAGAGAGAGAAAGTGACATTGTGATTCAAGTGCTTTGTACGATTTCATATCAATCTATAGAATCGCCGATTATATTACGTCTTGTGTGATTGATCACATTCGTGTACGGATTCCGCACGTCACACGTTCGGTTCGCAATCATTTCGGAGTCAAAACCGGTCCGAACAGAAAGTTCTCAAACGTGATTCACGGCGTTGTACAGCCTTCAGCTTAATTTCGGGACGAAATTCCCTAAACAAGGGGAGGCTGTAACACCCCGTGTTTTCGGAAGTCAAAGTCAAAGTCAAGGTCAAAGTCATCGACCGATTGTACGAATTTGACTTATAGTAATTTCCTTATTTTAATTTTATTATGTGGAGTAAGTGTTGTTAATTGCAAAAATCGATGTGTGTTAATCGCTACCTAATCGACTTACGACTGTGAATGATAGGAAGTAACAATGCGATAAAGTTAACTAATCAATAATCAAGCTATGCTACTCGACATCGAATCGTGATACGAACCGCAACTCGACTTAATCTGGTTAATTATACGTGTGTGTGTGCCTTATGTGTTACTTGTGCGTGTTATACATACATACATACATATATATATATATATATATATATATATATATATTTGTTGTGGAAATCAATCGAACTCAATCGAAACTCAAAACGCAATCAACTCGAAACTCAAACCGCAGTCGAACTATGATGATTAGTGGAGAAGAGATTATGCGAGATATGAAGTAGTTGGGACTGAAAGTAATTTGACTAGGAAACCCTATCGTAACAAACCGCTCGCAATCGAAATCGAAACATCAAAAATCGTCGCGTCAAACATCGAACCAAGTGCCATCCTGCCGGATAGCCACTGCGCTACAAAACAAACGCCATCCGACCAGGATGTCATCCGACCGGATAAGCCATCTGAGCGGTGTGTCATCCGATCGGATAACACTTTCCTCTTTTGGAATCCTATAAATACCCCTATCCTTGTCATTCTTTCTACTTTTGGAAACCCTCTGTCCGAACAGCTCGTGCTCCTCACCTTTTCTTCGATTTCTATCAATCCAGGTAAGATCTCGCCCTAAATCTTGTTCGTTCTTGATCTACACGCACTCCTACACCTTTCTATCTTTCAAATCTTAACTTTTAACCGTGAAATCACTAGATTTCGGGTGTTCTAGGATGACGTCATCATGTGTTCTTCAAGAACTTCATGTTTTGACTTCAATCCACCAAGAACAACCGAGATCTAACCGATTTCCACGCAAACATACGAAGATCTTGTAAAGATCTCGACACAAGAGTGGTGAGAAAGGATTGAAAGATGCTTTCCAACTTTTTTTCAACTCTTTTACACTCATTACGCTCAAAACCGATAGAATCGGACCCGGTTCTAGTCTCCTACTCATCCATAGTGTTGTACTAGTCCAAGGCCTGAATTCTACACACGAGACTACCGATTTCGGATTAAACAAGAACAACCGCACAGAGCCGGTAACCGGCCGAACTAGGGTGATTCCTGGTCGGTCTGGTCACTTGGGTCAAAACGGAGTTCCATTGGTTAACACGTCGTCACAACGTCTCGATAAAACGACAAACAACCAAAACAACCAGGTGTTAGACGAACGGAACAATCGGGACGGAATGCTATCCGATCGGACTGCCGTCCGAACGGATAGGTTATCCGAACAGATTGTCATCCGACCGGATCACACTTGGGACCCACACTTGAACAACCTTATCCGAAGTTTGAGTATCGAACGAATTGCAATCCGATCGGACGACCATCTGACTGGATTACTCTTCGGATCATGAGATACTAAGACTTTAAAGACTTAAACAATTTTCAACATGTTCAATGACAAAGTTACCATCCGATCGGATGGGCATCCGATCGAATGACACCTCTGTTATGAACTTGTTTTCATTAAGTGGGCTCATCACTAAGTCGCCGTCCGACCGGATGACCATCCGAACGGATTGTCATCCGCACGACTAGTCATCCGATCGACCGACTTGAAAGACAGAGCTACTTCGATGTTTTTAAAATACTACAACGAAAACTTCAAAGGTCAAACCATCATACACGAACACATCCTTCTTATAGGAAGAAACAATCCACTCGAATAGTCATCCGACCGGATAACCTATCCGACCGGAGGACCATCCGAACGGATTGTTGTCCGCACGGATTGCTGTCCGCTCGGATCATCATCCGATCGAACTACTATCCGACCCACTCATACCTTGCATCGTTTTACGCATCGCTTATCGATATACAATCTAATCTACTCAGGCTAATCTTACTCGCTAAGCGCTCCCTTCAATCCATCAACCACTGTGAGTATACTCGACCCTTTTTTGCTTTAAGCACTTTTGGGTGTTACATACGTTACAACTATTCAAATCACATCAAACACACTACTCGTACTATTTGAACGCTAACCGTTAATGCATGTTATACGTGGCTTATGAATGCTTGTTTGTTATGTTTACACATGGAATGCTGTCTACCTGCCTTAGCAACGATAGTACTATAGTTTGGACTCAGTACCCGTTCACACGGGGGTTGTTAAGGACAATTACTTGCATGGATTATGGTGGTAATCATGTATTACGAACTGCCTAGGGCAGTCAACCCGCAGTCATTGGTATCGATGGATCTATGTCGATAACTAACGTGCTTCATTTCTCTATGTGTAGGTGCTGGTTATGCGTAAACGAATTCGAACTCTACATATGCTATTATCAAACTTGTATGCTCACTGGCAAGTGGGGTATTGTGCACATTACTAATTTCTCACGGTTAGGATAACAATCCTAACAGTGATAATCATCACTGTTTGGGTGAAAGGACCCAATAGTGGTATGACCATCGTCACCAGGGTGTGACACATATGAAGAAACCACTGATCTTCCAGGCCCAGAACCAGGAAAAACCAAAGCCGAAAAAGGGAAGAAGACTCGTAGGCTGGAGGCGTATGCGTAGGAAGAAACCAGCGGCACAGAAAGTTATCAAGACTGAGGATCCGAAGGATAAAGGGAAAGGAAAGGAGATCGGGGAGAGGTCAGGGCAAGCCCAGGAAATGCCACTGTGGGAGGAGCTGGATCGCAAATTGGCAAATAGTGACCTCATCGGACCTGCCGATGAAAATCTCTTTAATTACCCAATTGAATCCCAACTTCTAGTTAATCTAGAGCCTGCTATCCCAGATCCTATTGTCAACCCCCGACCCCTACAAGGAGAGCTGGAAGAATGGTGGACCACCAACTGGCAGTTTCAGAATCTCTTGAATAACCCTAACACCTTTTTCCCCCAGTTTGACCCTGAGCCTGCACCAAACCCACCTATGAGCACTGAGAACTTGGCTGAACTCTGCCACTATGGCGAGGAACTGGTGGACGCAGGGAATCGAATCCGGGAAGTAGGAGAACAGATCTCCTGGAAATACGACGAGAGAGAACGTCGTTTTTGAAAAGCCAGCTGACGGTGGTGTAGTTGTGTGATGGTTTGGTTATGTGTTTAATAATAATAATAAATAATAAAAATATAATCATGTAAAATAACTAAAAATAAAACTTTTGTAACATATCTAGTGTGTACGGATTCATACTAAAATATATAAAATATGCAAGTCGCAAAATCGACAATTTTGGCTATACGTGTTGACATGATTATGTGCAATTGTTTTATTGTGTTTGATTGTTATTTATTTTGTGCTAATAACTTATATATATTAATTACCAGATGGAACACGCTGGTAATGAACCAGTTAACGAGGTTAACCAATCCGAGCAAAACAATAAAGATCACTTTCTTAATAGACAAGATATAGAAAATATTGTTGCTCAAGGAATAGCCAATGCTATTCCAGCAATCCTTGCTGCTACCCGAAATCCAGTTGAACCTCCGCCGCCTACTCTCAGCAAACGTACTCGTGATGACAACTTCAGTAATAGTGTAAATGGAGGTGGTAACAATAATAATGATGATGTAATGCAGGCCCCATTCCTTAAGAAAATGAAAGTTGCAATGCCTGGTTGCACTTACAAGGAATTTCTTGCCTGTAAACCAATCGAATTTGCAGGCAATGAAGGGGCAACTACAGCACTGCGTTGGTTAAAGAAAACCGAAGCAGTAATTAAAATAAGTAAATGTGCCGAGGAAGACAAGGTCATGTACGTGTCGCATCTTTTTAAAGAAGGGGCACTAGAATGGTGGAACACGGTATTACAAGCCAAGGGAAGCGAAGTGGCTTATGCCATGAATTGGGAAGAATTTAAGAGACTAGTAGAAAGAAAATTCTATCCCGAATATGAAAAGGAACAAATGAAAAATAAGTTCCTAAACCACCGAATGGTGGATGTTGATTGTCGAGGGTATACTTCGACATTCTTCGAGTATGCTAGAATTGTACCTACTCTGGCCTCGCAAGAACTGGTACTTATTTCTCGCTATATTTGGGGTTTGATTAGCGAGATTCGCGATATCGTCAAAGCTGCAAGACCTCGTACAATTGACGATGCTGTGGAGTTAGCCAACACCCTAACCGACGGGTTGGTACGCACAAGAGAAGAAAATCGGAAAAAGGAAATGGCCCAAAAGATTACCCAAGGATTCCGTGTGGGTAATAGTAATAATTTCAAGAAAAAGGGAACCGGGCAATCTTCCACTGCTCCATTTTGCAGTACCTGTAAAAGAAAGCATTTTAGAAGATGCAAAGGGTATTGCAATTTTTGAAAAATTCCAGGGCATCAAGAAGAAGATTGCAGGAGGAAGAAATCAACAATCTGCTTCAACTGTGGAGAAGCTGGACATTTTAGACCAGACTGCCCTAAACTGGTCAAACCAGCAGACAACAAAGCCAAATATGTAGAAGGAACTACCAAAAAGAATGCAAGAGCATTCCAGTTGACTACCCAAGAAGCAGAACTCATCCCAGATGTGATAGCTGGTACGTTTCTAATTCATGACGTTTATGCAAAAGTATTATTCGACTCTGGTGCAAACCAAAGTTTTATAAATACTTCGTTCTGCCAAGCTCTTAAACTACCCTTAACCAACCTTAGACAAATTTTTACTGTCGAAACGGCATATGGGAATTCTGTTAACATAAATAAGGTCTTGCGAGAAGAAAAGATAGAACTCTTAGGCCATAAGTTTTCTGCAAACCTGTTACCTATGAATTTAGCCGGATTCGATGTTGTATTAGGAATGGATTGGTTAGTAGCCAACCATGCTCGAATCCTCTGTGATAAGAATTACATAGAAATTCATACACCCACAGGAGAGGTAGTAATGATTACAGGAGATAAGCCACGTAAGCCAATGAAATTCATTTCAGTAATGAAAGTGGCCAGTTATTCAAGAAAACAAGGGATAGTGCATATGATTTCGGCAATCATCAACACTAAAGGTAAGGAACTTAAGGAAATTCCAGTAGTATTAGAATACCCGGATGTATTTCCAGAAGAATTACCTGGATTACCACCCGATAGGGAAGTAGAATTTAGAATTCATCTAATTCCTGGAACTACACCGATAGCTAAGGCACCTTATCGGTTAGCACCCACCGAAATGCTAGAATTGAACAGTTAGATGAATTATTAAGCAAATGATTCATACAACCTAGTTCATCCCCATGGGGAGCACTTGTGTTGTTCGTAAAGAAGAAAGATGGTTCGATGCGAACGTGTATCGATTATAGGGAATTAAATAAGATTACAATTAAGAATCGATACCATTGCCTAGGATTGACGATCTTTTCTATCAACTTCAGGGGGCTAGATATTTTTCTAAGATAGATTTACGCTCCGGATACCATCAGTTGAAAGTACAAGAAGAATACATACCTAAAACTGCTTTCAGAACTAGGTATGGTCATTACGAGTTTACAGTCATGCCCTTTGGATTAACAAATGCTCCTGCAGCATTCATGGACATGATGAATAGGATCTGTAAACCGTACTTAGATAAATTTGTAATTGTCTTCATTGACGATATACTTATTTATTCCTAAAGTCAGGACGAGCATTGTGAACATCTACGAGCACTCTTAACTTTGTTAAGAAAGGAAAAGCTTTACGCCAAATTCTCGAAGTGTGAATTTTGGCTACATGAGGTGCAATTTTTAGGACACATGGTGAATCACGAAGGTATTCACGTAGATCCCTCTAAAATAGAAGCGATTACCAAATGGAAGGTCCCGCAATCAGCTATGGAAGTTAGAAGTTTTCTAGGGTTAGCCGGATACTATAGACGGTTTATTAAGGATTTTTCCAAAATAGTTGTGCCATTAACTAAGCTAACCTGTAAAGCAGTGAAGTTTGAATGGGGATCTAGGCAAGAAGAGGCCATTAAGATTTTAAAGCAAAAATTAACAAACGCCCCAATTCTTGCCTTACCAGAAGGGACAGAAGATTTTGAAGTTTACTGTGATGCTTCTAAATTAGTATTAGGATGTGTGCTAATGCAACGCAAGAAGGTAATTGCATATGCATCAAGGCAATTGAAAAAGCACGAGGAAAATTATACGACTCACGACTTAGAATTAGGAGCAATAATTTTTGCCCTTAAGATTTGGAGACATTATCTGTATGGAAGTAAGTTTACTATTTATACAGATCATAAGAGTTTAAGATATATATTTGGGCAAAAAGAATTAAACATGAGACAAAGAAGATGGATGGAAATTTTAAGTGACTACGACTGTGATATCCAATATCACGAAGGAAAAGCAAATGTAGTCGCAGATGCTCTAAGTCGTAAGTATCATGAAAAGCAAAAGCGAGTTCGTGCCCTTAGATTAAATCTACAGTTAGATTTAATGGAACAACTGAAAAACATTCAAGAAACAACAATCAAGGATGATGCTGAAGGAATGAAAGGAAGGATAAAAGACTTGGAGCAAGGAAGTGATGGAATTTGGAGATTCCATAAGAAAAGGATTTGGGTACCTAAGCAAGGAAATTTAAGAGATAAGATTTTAGAAGAAGCCAATAAATCTAGGTATACCATGCATCCTGGTAATAATAAGATGTACCAAGATTTAAGGAATAACTTCTGGTGGATAGGAATGAAAAAGGACATAGCTAGATATGTTTCTAAGTGTCTAACTTGTTCACAAGTTAAGGCAGAACACCAGAAACCTTCAGGATTACTCCAACAATTAGAAATGCCTGTATGGAAATGGGAACTAATAACCATGGACTTTGTTACTAAGTTACCCAAGACCAGAAAGGGTAATGACGCGATTTGGGTAATTGTGGATCGATTAACCAAATCAGCTCATTTCCTACCCATGAAGGAAACCTTTAGCATGGAAAGATTAGCCAAGTTATACGTAGACGAGGTAGTATCCTTACATGGAGTCCCACTCTCCATTGTATCGGATAGGGATAGTCGTTTCACTTCACATTTTTGGACAAGTTTCCAAGAAGCCATGGGGACTAGACTAAACTTAAGCACTGCATACCATCCCCAAACAGATGGACAAAGTGAAAGGACGATCCAAACCCTGGAAGACATGCTCAGGGCATGTGTGATAGATTTTGGAGGAAACTGGGACAACCATTTACCTTTAATTGAATTCTCCTATAACAATAGTTATCATTCAAGCATCGAAGCTGCCCCGTTCGAAGCACTGTATGGACGAAAGTGCAGAACTCCAGTTTGTTGGGCAGAAATATGAGAAAGTCAATTATCAGGTCCTGAAATCGTACAAGAAACCACCGACAAGATAACTCAAATCAAGGAAAGACTAAAGACCGCTCAAAATCGTCAGAAGAGTTATGCAGACAATAGACGAAAGCCGCTAGAATTTCAAGTTGGAGACAAGGTACTCTTAAAAGTTTCTCCTTGGAAAGGAGTAGTTGGGTTCTGTAAGAAGGGAAAGTTAAGTCCAAGGTACATAGGACCATTCCTAATAATCCAGCGAATATGCCCAGTTGCCTATCGTTTACAACTACCAGAAGAGCTAGCCGGGGTACATGACGTATTTCATGTATCCAACCTCAAGAAATGTCTATCTGACGAATCCCTGGTAGTACCTCTTCAAGATATAGAGGTAAATGAGAAGTTAAAATTTGTGGAGAAACCACTGCAGATAGAAGACAGAAAGGTCAAGTTTCTCAAGCACAAACGACTAGTGCTGGTCAAAGTCAAGTGGGATTCAAAGAGAGGACCGGAGTACACTTGGGAACTGGAATCAGAGATGAAGCGAAAATATCCCTACTTGTTCCAGTAAATCTCGAGGACGAGATTTTAATAAGGTGGGGATGATGTAACAACTCTCGCCAAAAATAATTATTTCTTATTTTATTATGTCCAATAGGAAACCCTAATTGAGACCCCCAAGTGATATTGCATGACCCCTAAAATTTTCAGAACAATCGAAACTAGGATCAGGGCCCCTAAAACTCAAGGGGGGGGGGGTATTCCCCCATTGACGATTATCTTCACAGTTTGTAGTAGAATGCGGAATTCGTCGAAATTTTGACTCACCCAGGCTAGGTGGACACGAGGCTACCCTACCCTAAAAAGGGACCCGTCGCGCCACGCGCCAGGACCAGGTGGGTCTGGCGCGCCACGTGGGGGAGACCCTTTTTCAGTATATATAGCAGGGGTTTGGCACTTGCATGTTGGTCTTGTTACGACGGAAAAATTCACTTTGTACGTTTAGTTATACACTGTCTAGTTCAAAACAATCAAAAACCTTGATACTCTGCCGCGACAACAGGGTAATAACTCGATCATTGCTACGATACAATGTCCGATCGATTGAAACCAATCCGATGGATGTTTAAGTGCTGCCCGAATACGGGCTATACTTTGTCATTCGTCGTGAAGGTTTTGATTTCGTGAGCTTATCGTAAATGTTGCATTAAGTTACTGACCTAGTTTCGTGTGCATTGTTATCTAAACTAGGTTACAAGGCTAAATCAGTAGACTAAACTCTGCCCGTCTAAACTTGCAATGTGAGTCATTCTCTTTTATTAACAATGTTTTACTATACCTAAATTGTTTTCAAAAAGTTATAATTACAGGGATTAAGTCTTGGTTATCTTGAATCACTGGCAAGTGGGGTATTGTGCACATTACTAATTTCTCACGGTTAGGATAACAATCCTAACAGTGATAATCATCACTGTTTGGGTGAAAGGACCCAATAGTGGTATGACCATCGTCACCAGGGTGTGACACGGCGCCAGACAAAAATAAGATAGTAGCCATTGTAATCGCTCTTATGCTGTAATCTATAACTATGGTGTCATTTTATTTAACCTGAATGACTCGCCAGTATTTCCCCGCTGATAAAAATATTTTTAAACATGTTTCAGGTGATTTACTGTGAATCAAGGAAAAGTGCTACGGAGCACTAACAAGCTTGAAGTGGTGGCTCAATAAAATAAATAAACATGTTTTGTAAAACAAGGGATTTCCTCGTGAAATTTCCTTTACTGTAAATTATGGGGTTGTCCCAAATTGTGAAATAAAATAAATGGGCATTTTCAAATTTTAAAAGATCCTGTTAAACTTCCGCTGTTGCATCAACTGATAAATACCACGGGTTTCTGTCCCGCGGCTCCTGGACCGGATAACACCGGGACGGGGGTCGTGACACTAAGCATAAGTATTTTCTAGCACGCTTCACATTTAGCATAACAAATAAGCATGTATACAGATTGGGTGTTTAAATAAGTTTGCATGTATGTGTGCTTTAGTATGGATACATGTTGCAACCTAAATAGTGTTTAAAGCGTATAAGGGTCAAGTATGAACTCACAATTTGTGAAGATTTTCCATAAAAATGCGAGTGAGTGGTTTTGAAGGTCGGAATCACCCAAGTCACTCTAAAAAGGTAAACAAAGGTGTATGAGTGATATGCACCAAATGCAACATATAAATTATATCAAATAAGGTACAAAGTTAACCCTTCTTTAGTACTAATATTGGAAAAGTGCGTTTCTTTGTATACTATTAATTTTCAGGATTAAAAGAGCTTAAATGTACAAAAGGAACAAATTAACGACAAAAACCAGCATAAGTACAAAAGAAGGGATGTTGATACATCATACCGACCCTCTGAGCTTCACCCTAAGACCAAAAACATCAATTCAGAAGGCAAGCATGGGGTCGTGCCCCAGTCAAGATTCCATAAATAAAAAGACAAACAGAAGCATACAAGAGACACGGGGTCGTGTCCCATGGACATGGTCCGTGGTCAACCCCCAGATATACAAATCTTGGATAGTATAGCAAGTACAAGGGCCACGGGGTCGTGTAAACATACGGACTGACACAACTCATTAAATGAAGAAAGAGAAGAAGAAGAAGGCACAGGGTCGTGTAAACCGTTTGTTTCCAACTATAAATAGGAGTTCTTGATTCAATTGCAATCCATCCCTTGGCAAACCACTTCTCCTACTTTTGCCATCCTTTGGCAAACCACTTCTCCTACTTTTTCCATCCTTTGGCAGCCTCTTCTCACCACTCCAACACCATCATCACAATCGTTAGAGTTTAGAGTGTATAGTAGTCTCGGGATCCAAGATTGATCGAAAGAGCCTTTGTCAAACTATGTCCATGCTTGGCTAATCTCTTACATCACTTGGTGAAGACAAAATCTTTTATGTATTATTTTTTATTTCCAATCTCTGGTTAACTTTTTAATTGGGTTTGTATTAATTACTTTAATAACTAGTTTTTTATATTGAAAGTAAATTTTATTCTATCATCTCTTCATGTTTTGTTGATTCACTCATTTATGTCTTTACGTTCTATATAAAGCACGTTAACTGCCTGGTAAACACGCGGTAATACTCCTAGAGGTTATCCAAGTGTAGGGAAGAAGAAAAGCAAGAAAAAAATGCAAGAAAGTGGCCAAAACTCATTGTTTTGGACTTAGAACTTTCTGCCCAAAGTTGGATTTCTTGGAGATTTGAGAGTGTTTAGAAGTGGCCAATGTGTTTAGAAGGGTTTAGGGGTTGGTATTTATTATGGGGATTAGTGGTTAGGAGTTGGAAGGAGGAAAAAGAGTCCAAAACATGAATTTCGTGAGATTCTGCTGCAATGGGGGTAAGATGCGGACCGCAAGTGAACCTATACGGTCCACAAGGACCACAGATTTCTTCATAAACTCAGTTTTGGTCCTTATGGTTGTTTTGTTGTCATTTTATGCCACAAAACTCACATGTTAGGCATGGTTTGGGTAATTAAGGTGTCTACAAACATGTATATCATATTATCACATATGAATTAGCATTTCCAAGAAAATATAATCTTGATCTATCGCTCGGTTTTGAATTAAAACGCGTATACGTGATTGTTTACGTATTGTGCAAGTATAACTAGGCAAAAATAATACAAATTATGATTTCCATTATGATCATGTCTCGAATTACAAGGGATTGAAAATGACAATACGAATTATATATATAGGGTGGGGTTCGGCTACAAAGTCTAGTTTTCCTACAAAGTGTACAAAGTCATAAAACACCACAATTTCAGCCATAAAACACACTTAAAACCCACAAATAACAAAGTGAAGATCACAAAAACACAATATCCAAACCCTAACAGTCCATAAAAACTTCAAACACTCAATCGTAGAAACTATGAATATAAAACACAATATGATAATCAACATAAAACACACTAATATTAGTCATTCGATAATCAAAGCCTTATCATCCAAAACACAACACAAAACCCATAAATATAGCGTTTTAGTAATCTATACTTTGTTATTTGTGGGTTTTGAGTGTGTTTTATGGTTGGCAGTATGGTGTTTTATGACTTTTTACACTTTGTAGGAAAAATGGACTTTGTAGCCAACTCCCACCATATATATATATATATATATATATATATATATATATAGGGGAGAGATCGTGAGAAAACTCTTCTTTGTGAGAAAACTCTATCTAACCATTAGTAAACCCTATACCCTAAACTCTAAATCCTAATATATAAACCCTAAACCCCAAACAAACTAAAGCCTAAAACTAAACACAAAACCCTAAAGGCTAATGCCTAAAAGCTAAATGCTAAAGTTAAACGCTAACCCTAAAAAACTAAACCCTAAATCCTAAAAACTGAAGCCCTATTCTACACAAAACAATCGTTTGATAAAGTTTTCTCACTAAGAAAGAGTTTTCTCATGATGGCTAGGAGTTGGTTACAAAGTCCAAAAGTCCTAAGAAGCGTAAGAAATCTACATAGCATTGTGTTTCAAATTTTAGGCATGATGTTTTAGATTCTTTTGGCATGGTCTTATATAGAAAACACAAAAGGTAACAATTAAAAAAACAATGAAATATAATATAGGAATGAAAATTAAAACACAATGCCTAGAAAGTTAATAAGTGTGTTATATATTTCATGCCTAGAATACATTTCATTGTCTTTTTAAATTGTTACATTTGGTGTTTTAATATATAATATAATGTCAAAAGAATCTAAAACATCATGCCTTTAATTTAAAATACAATGGCTACACAGACTTCTCACAATTTTAAAGAGTTTTGAACTTTGTAGTCAAATCCTACCATATATATATATAGGAGAAGGTTCTATGCAGAACACTAAATATTGCGAGAACACGCAGAACACAATGAATCACCCATTTTTTCAATTCGAAAAGCCTATGAAGTAAATAAAAATGTTACAAATGTAAGATTTATTGTTTCCTACACCAGAATTCAAAACAAAATATGAAAATTTTTCACTTTTTGTATAACCTACACATATGTATGTTATTTGTAGGTTAAATTACTAACATGTATGAAGGCTATGTGTAAGTAAAAATATATGGTTTTTTATGTATATATAATACACACATGAATGTAAAAAACATAAAATTTTATAAATATTAACCTTAAATCCCAAAATTTAGTGTTTTGGAGTTATTCTTTTTGTTCTCGTAATAGTTAGTGTTCTGTAATGATCCTCATCCTATATATATATATATATATTGTAAAAGTTATATAATTTGGTTGTATTTAATAATATAAAAAAGAAAAATGAGCAAAACCCTTTTTATTGGTAAGAAAAAAGAGAAGAGAAGATTTAAAGAGAGAATATACATAACATATAAGCCAAATACGGGCTTCATTAATCTGTGTTTATTTAACAGGATTAAGAGGACTAGTGATAAATGAACTAGGTTATCAGTCTATTAGCAGGACAAGTGAGATCAGTTTTAAAAACAAGATGTTGTGATAAGTTGTAACACCTCGTAAAATCACGACCAATATTGTAAAGACACGTGTCATAGACTTTAAACATGTAATGGATTGATTTGGAGGGACTAAAGTTGTCAAACAATGTAAATATGTGAATAAAGGGATCCAAAGTGTCAACATGACTAACTTGTGCCTCTGATTGACCTCACGCGACGTTCGTATTCTTTAACGAATAATTTATCGAACTTAGAAAGTCGTTTGTGCTCAAAATAAGGATCTTGCGAAGCACAGGGGTTAAAAATGTCAACATGTTGAAAGTAACCTCTGAATGACCATTTAACGATCCTAAAAACATTGTAATGATTATATATTTTGCTCTCTAGAATAACAGATATTAATTTTATGGAGTTTCGATGAATACAAGACTTTTCGGGTGATCGTATAAATAACTGGGAGCTTAACGAAGTTAGTTTATGACCCAGGGTCCTTAAAAGTTAACTATGGGGGGGGGGGTCCTAAATGCAATAAATGAAAGTTAAATAAACATAATAAGGACCAGGGACCAAAGCTGCCAAGTCTGAAAGTTGGAATCCGGTCATCAAGGAGTGTCGCGGCCCGCGTAGACTCTTTCTGAGTCCTACGCGACCCGCGTAGAAGCTACAGATGCAGAAAACTCTGCACAGCTGCAGGTCAGCCTGTTGCACCGCCTTTGCATGTCTTGTTTTCGATTCCAGGGACTGAGCCAACAGTTTTTCATGCATAGGGACACCTGGAATCATCAGGAATCATTGTAGGGGGCATGTGGATTAATCTTGGAGCTCTAGAATTCATATATAAGGGCTCTTGTTCTTCATTTAACACTTGCACATTTGAAATCTTTTCACAACTCACCCTTGGGAGCCTCCTGGAACTCAAGGAAGTTTTCTTAAGCTCCATACTCGTGTTAAGTACCCTAGTAAGTGTTCTTAGCCTCTTAAGTTCAAGTCTTATTAGTCTAATGACCAAAAGTCAAAGTCAAAGCCATCATAATTAAGCTTTGACTTAGTGATTAATCACTAATGGTCCAGCCATTATTCGAATTGAAAGTGACTATGAGTTGGTAATTATATGGGTAATAAACCCTTAAAAGGGCACCCACTGATTATCACTCTAACTTGGTCAATTGTCGGGTCAAACTTAATATTAAAAAGTCAATAGAAGCTAGTTTTGCAAATAAATTCATAACTGATAATGTAGAAGTTATGGAACATGTTTTAACACTAAAATAACTTGGTAAATAATGTAAGAACATGTCTAAGCATGTTCAACCCGACAATTCTGAGTTTAGGCTCGGTTCGGAACCGAAAGTCGCAAAAGTAGACTTTTGCTTTCACTTTCAGTTCTGACCCGATTTAGCTTAGTTTAGATATTCCTTAGGGTTCCTTTAGGACCATATTATAGGTTAGTATAACCCTATGAGGTTATACAACTTGGTTCCATAGAAATCCTAGTTCATTGCATGTTTCCGTTAAATGCTTAAATGTTGACCATTATGCCCTTTTGATATTAAAACGAGATTTTTGAAAAAGTGAGAGAACAAAAACCTTTGTTGCTGATTTATAAACATGTCCTAAAAATTTGACATCAGTTTATGATCTACATTAGGAGTTATGCTCAATATCGTAAATTGAAGCCTTTTTATTAATTACACGGCATTTTCGGCATAAAACCTAAACCCAAATTTCGACACCAAACCTTTTACCTACTGATGTAATATAATATTTAGGGATTCTTGGAAATTTTTATTGAATTTTAAACTTATTATACTATAGAGTTTTAAAGTAAATTCGGTTGACGAAATTGCCCTTTTCTTAGATAAAATGAGTTTTACATAACATTTTGATGCCAACCCTCTTGCTACTGATTTCATATGTTAAATAAAATATTTTGAGCTATATAAACTGATCAAAAACTCAGATTTCTTTAAATAACCCGAAAATTGCCAAATACCGACTTTTACGCTTTTTAAACACATAGTTTGGGTTAAAATTATATTTAACACCCAAAAATCATTACCTACTGATATTATAAGTAAATTTTTATACTTTAACAGTAAATAAAAGTTTTGAAATCAGATTTCCAAATTTGACCCTTAAAGCTTATGTGAAATGACCAAAATGCCATTTCGGTGCATAGTTTGGTCATAAATAAGAAATTTCACATATATGCAATATCTTACTGATATAACCTACTAAAATAAATATTTTTACTGATCATTTTAGACTAGAACCTCAGATTGTCATTTAACCTCTTTTATAATCTTTCAAATGACCAAAATACCCCTACGGGGATTAAATTGATTTTAAATTCGTTTTGGGCATAATGGAAGGTATCCTACTGATATCATAGCACATTTTAAGCATATTAACTTAGGGAACCTGTTCATGACTCAAATGGTTACCCGTTATGCATTTTTCGCGTTCGGTACGGTTTATGTAACTAGATTGCATGAATTAACCGAAACGGGCCAAACCTTATCATTTTTACCTCAAAATCCAGAATGTATTTAGTTTACCCATATTATATAAGTCTTCGTACTTGTCGGGTCTAAATCACATTCTAATCCGGTCTTCGCTTAATCTTGCGTTTTGAACCGTATACCTTTCTTTAAAACTAACTGGTCTAAGTTTAAACTTAAGTAAGACTCGTTAGGAATCTAATAGATTGTTAAAACCTTCGTTCCAGATCCAGTAAAAGATATTTGCACTTGCTGATTGTGTACGGCTGAGATTAAATTTTATTTATGCTCAGGTAAATACTTTTAACTTATTTTCCCTTATACGGGCTCGGGGTACGGTATATAAAATACCGCTTGGTCGGGTATTGAATTTTTAATCGTATGAAGGTTAAATCATTGAGATAACCCGTTTAATCTGTTTTGTTTGTTTTAAGCCTTTGGGGGGGTAATGACCATGTCCTGGATATCCTCGGCTCATTCATTGAAATGGCCACGACTTAAGCACGGGGTGTAGGCATACACCTGCCGGTGCGTATGTAAAATGATATACCCGCTTTTTCGAGAATAACTCGCCGTGGGTTATATTATGTGGTGTGTCTATTAATCTTTAACCCGGTATTATAACCCGGGCTACTGAACGTATAACAAACATATAATTCTTTTACAAGATTATTTTTAAATAATTATCCCAAGTTATAAAAGATTATTTATGGCTTATGCATTCAAATCAATTTTCTTAAACATTTTCAAAATGAGTCGGTTAATTGTATTTACCAGTGTAAACTGACGTATTTTTCAAAAAGGCTAAGTGCAGGTACTAAGCGAAATGGGCTGGCTACTCCTAGCATCGAATAAAGAGTCTTGCAAGCTTTAGATGTTTAAAAATCTGTTGAACATTTCCTCTTTTATTTGATCCGCCTATGGATCCATCTTACAACTCGTTTTGTAATATGATTACTTTAAAACTCGGTTTGTATACATTACTTTTAGACTTCCGCTGTGCATTTAAAATGTGATTATTGACTATGATGATATCAACTACGTCACGATACTCCCCACCGGGCCCACTGGTAATACGTGGAAATATCGGGGTGTGACATAAGTAATTATAAAAACTATGTTATCTTTTAGTATGAAGTTGTACATGTGACAAATTATTAATATAAAATAAACAAAATTGAATCCTAAAATGATAATGAATCAGTAAATAAGATTTTAGAAGTTAAAAACTGTTGGACCTACAAAAGAGCAGATGATTTCAAAAGCCAAAACATGACAACCTGATTAAGAAATAAACAGTTAATGAAGCATTCTCCTCCAAAGATAGTGAATCTTGAATATTAATAATAACATATGTTGAAGACATCAAAGATCTGTTTGAAGGCATGTAACATCTGTTGAAGAAGAAGAAATCTCTGTTTGATGGTCAAAGCGCTGTTGAAAATAAAGCACTGATCATAAATACTAAACATCTGTTATGGCCAAACAGGTGTTTGATACAAGTTAACAACAGTTTGAAGACCAGTGGTTTAATCAACATAAAGGTGTTAGCGTAGAACATATGTTTTATGTAATAGATCATATGTTAGATGTCCCTATTAGGTGTTAGCGTAGATCATATGTAGAACATAATGGTGTTAGCGTAGCACATTTGTTTTATGTAATAGATCATATGTTAGATTCCCACGGATGTTTCCTAACATCTGAGGAATATTTTCTGTTAGGAATGTTAGATGTCCCTATTAGGGTGACGTCAACTGTTTCAAACAGAGCTTTCGTATTTGTATAAATAGATTTCATGTGTTAGAGATCTATATTTCTTTTGTACGAACATTGAAGTGTGTGATCAGGCTGAGGGAAGTTTGTAAAATCATTTCTGTATTTAGATTATTAATGCAAAACCGTTTTGATATAACTTTCCGCTCTTGTATGTTTATATAATTCCGGATTTCCATTTATACTTTATGTTTACATTCATATTTGTTCAACTAAATCATACAAGCTAAACTCAGATCCTATAATAACACATTAAACACTTATCATTGAATGTTGATGGAACCGGTTCCAGTGAACTCAATAGGACCGGTTATGTAGCCCGTTTACGGTCTAACCACACCGACAAGTTATTTTTAGAACAATTCCATTAGTCTGTGTTCTCCGCGTCTTGACCAATGGCACAAAAAGTAGGGGTGTTCAAAATCGGATATCCGAAGTTTTCAGATACCATATTTCACTATCCGAATCCGTATGCGAAATTCGGATATCCGATCGGATAGTAAATCGGATATCCGAATATCCAATTCTTTATTTAATTTTTTTTATTATTTTTTTATATTCGGAACCGGATATTTCGGATAGTTTCGGATATTCGAATATAAGTTTTGGGATAGTTTCGGATATTTCATATATTTTTCGGATACTTCGGATATTTTCGAATATTCGGATATCCGAAAAAAATAAAAATTAAATTTTCGGATATTCGAATATTCGAATATCCGAAAATTTTTAAAATCACTATCCGAATCCGAAAATGTGGATATCCGAATTTCAGATATCCGAAATTTCGGATATCCGAATTTTTGGATATTTCGGATATCGGATATTTCGGATCAGATTTTCGGATACGGATAATTTTATACACTCCAGAGTGTAAAAAGACATTTTATATTGTATCAACTTAATAATTAAAAACGCAAGAAATTAAAAATGATAACAATAAAGTAATAAGTTAGTGATGGTAATGATAATAATAATAAAGTAATAAGTTGGTGAATGTGTTAGTGATGGTGAAGACAACTTCTAGCCAGTGAATGTTTACGTACGGGTCATTGGGTCCCAACTAAAAAACGTAAAAACATCTTTCACTGAAGGTAGTGGGGCGACTCCCACCCCAAGTCGCCCCCAAGTCGCCCCCTACACCGCGCCCCTCGCCCAACTTCCATAGCAACTTCATTTGCCCGTCCTCTTCTCGTCGCCCCTCCTCTCACACTTTACCCAACTTTTGGCACAAAATTCCAAGAACTCCCCCCTTTTCAAACAAATCAACCAATCAGAGGTCTTGGTGGCAACTTGAGTTGCCATGAACACCACGCCCCCTTTTTTGAGGACGCCCCAAGTCGCCCCCCAAACGCCACGTGTCGCAAGACCCCCTCTTTTGAGGTCGCCCCACTCCCTTCAGTCTTAGGATTAAATATTTTTTTAATTTTAAAATTCGCAATCTATTTGTCAAACAAATAGAGTAAAAATAATTACAAATTGTATTTGCTAAAGTTTGATGAAATTCAGTTTTTATAAAATTATCCTACATATAATTCGTGTTATTAAATTCATTATTTTTACTTATGTTAAATATGTCATGTCATATTTATTGAAGTAGTTATATTTAATCATGTTAAACATTAAACAAGTTGTGTTGTGTTGTGTTGCTCACGTATCAAACACATATGTGCTAGTGAAGATTAAAAATACTGTGTTAATTTTTTTTTTTTTTTAGAATTATTTGATTACTGAAGGGGCTAATAAAAAAATATTCTTAGAGAATTATTTATATTTTCGTTAATATATTTACTAGGTTATAACCCCGTGTATTACACGAGTTGAATAAATTTAATTTTATATACTAAGTAATAAAACAGTTACATCTTTTAAAAACTCGTGTATTGCACGATTTTAATAAACACATGTCTTACACGAATAATGTAACCCGTTAACACATTTAGTAATCAAGATGTGTTTTCTAACAAAATGAACTTTGAGTTACTATTTACTTATTGTAACATATCACTTTATTTTTTATTAGGTCAGAGAGTTGTGTATTACATGGTTTATAACATTTTACTTTGTTTTTTATTTATTATTAGGTAAGAAACTTACGTATTATCCGATGTTGGATAATCAGCAGAAAAAAAAGAAATATTTTAGTAAAAAATATTAAATATACAACAGATAAACTGGATATTATGATTTAATATTATTATTTCATTGGAGCGTAAAACGGGATAATGAGATCCTTTATTAGAAGTAGGATTCTAAATATACCATATGTATAAAAAATATATATGTTCTACATGTATTGAATAAATCCATTTAACGAAACAGTTGATTAAAATAAATATTTTTATTTTATTATGTGATTATCTATTATCCTTGTCCTTATCATCAAAATATAAAAACAATTAAAGCTACCAATTAAATAAAATCTTTATCTTTATAAATCTTTAAAACGCTAATATACTTTTTTAGATTTTAATAATTAATATATGATCATAATAATTAATATATCATTATCAGTTATGTTTGTCTTTATCATTAAAATATCTTCTACAAATTTTAAATTTTAAATTTTAAATTTAATATTATCAATACTGACCTTCATAGAGCGCCATGTGTCTCTAACATGATTTCTTTTATTATATAGTATAGATATAGATATAGATATAGATATAGATATAGACAGTGGCGGACCCAGAAATTATTTGCTGGGGGTGCGGATGAGGTGTTCAACCATATTTTCAAGGGGTGCGGTCGGGTTTTTTTGCCTAAAATATACACTAAATTTTTTTTTTCCAGGGGTGCGGCCGCCCACCCTGACCACTATGTAGGTCCGCCCCTGGATATAGATATAGATATAAATTATGACACAAAAGAAAACAAACAAATCATATGATATCAAAAATTCTCAATCCCAAGTAAATTACAAAATTCTGAATGCATTAAGTAAATCTTTTTATTTACATTGATCAAAGAATTACACTGTATTCGGTCATATCTTAAAAAAAGAAACCAATATATATTGATCAAAAGAATTACACTGTATTCTGTCATCTCTTAAAAAAAAGAAAACAATTGACATGTATATTTGACTGTTTATTAAAAAAATTATGGAAATTTCAGAGTAATTGATGTGAACGATTTAACAAGAATTCATTTACCTATATATTTAAAACACAATGTATTGAACAGTATTTTTAATATTTTTTTACTATAACAAATTATTATATATAGTTTTATTATTTAAATATTATAATAATTGTTATTTTCTTTACTTTTTAAGTTTGATAAGCTTGGTGTCAACCGGTATTTGTATCGAAAATACTGGTTCGTTATCGGTACATAAAGGTAAAAACTAGCACCAGCCTGGTACATAAAACGGCAAAAGTCGGTACCAGATTGAGTTTAGTTTGATAATCTTTTAGTTCGAGAAATTTGATACTGCTACCCAGTACCATTTGCTCATCCCTGATCACGGGTACCGTACAAACAACAACGGTATCGTACAATTTTTTTTTTGTTTCAGGGGTATGGATGAACTCGGTGCCAACTGATACCGAATCGGTATTGGTACCGAAAATACTGGTTACGGTACATGTATATGAAGGTAAAAACTGGTAGCGAACCGGTACCAAGAACGCCAAAAGTCGGTACCAAACTGGTACTTAGGATCTTTCGGTTCAGGAAATTCGCTATCGGTACCCATTACTCTTTGCTCATATCTGACACGGGTTTCTACCGAACAACATCATTACCATACAATTTTTTTAGTTGATTTTCTTTAGGTTATTTTTTAGTGTTTTTTTTACATTTTCTTTTTATTCTTGTCAGCGGTTCCGTGTGCAATACGCTCGTAGTGATTTCAAACACATATAAACATAGACTAAATAAAAAAAAAAGTTCGCCGTAACGCGGCGACGGTTTTTATAACTAGTTATCTTAAAAAAAGAAAACAATACATAAAATAGACATTATGAAAAATGCATGTATATTTGACTGCTTATTAAAAAAATATAAAAAATTCAGAGTAAGGGGGAGGGGGTGGTCCGTTATGGACTCCCCATAACGAGTGATAGTATCAGTAACACCGCCGCCTCCACTTTGGTAACGAGTGATAGGAATAACTCGTTATATATATAACGCGTTGAATATTGAGGAATGAATGTGTATGACTTGTACATTGTGTATTAATACTTGTACATTGAAATCCCATCACTAGTGATAACCACCCCCATTAGAGCATCCACAATAGGAGGATTTGTTGGTGTTTTTAAGGAGAGAGAAAGTGATGTGGAGGAGAGAGGGAGTGATGTGGAGGAGAGAGAGTGTAGAGATGTTTGTGGTGAAGAATGAGAAAAAATGGAGAGAGAAAAGTTATGTGAGTGTAGAAAGGAGAGAGGAGAGAGAAGAGAGGAGAGAGAGAAGAAATGTGTTTGTGAGAGGGGCAAGTGAGAGAAAGATGGGGATTGGTTGGGCAAGTGCCACCTTGGCATTAGAAAAAATATGAAAAAACATCCCTTATTGGGGATGCTCTTACATTTCTATCACTAGTGATAGAATATTAGGTGATGACATGGCATGATTTGATTGGATATTGGTAGTGATAGAAATCTATCACTAGTGACCACCCCTCCCCTAATTCCTAATTGATGTAAACGATCTAACAAGAATTCATTGTACATTACGTCATCAAAATAACACCTAATTGATTGTAAAAGTACGAGTGGCTTACACCGACGCTTCATGCGGGTAATAACAAAATTACAGTATTAATAGTATCGATAGTTGGTATAGCAATATATATATATATATATATATATATATATATATATATAGTCGTGATATGCCCAGTCGCCCAAAAGAATACTGACATGTGTTTTGCATCGATCGAAGTCCTTAAAAACGAATATCAATCCGTCTTGACAAGCTTCGATTAAAAAAAAACATTTTTCAACGATTGCGATTGTAACTGATAAAACCAAATCTAGTTTCACTACCCGATAAACCAAAGGAACTACGTGTTCTGGTTTCCACCAAAAGATGAGCAAGACTACTTGTTCAACCATAATATTGTTTTGTTTTGTTTTGGGTCTAATCCTAACTTAGTCAATTACATTTAGGGTCTCCTTTCAATTATATTATTTTTAAGTTGGGCTTATTTTATCATTCGGACATAATTATTTTCATGGGCGGCTCTTTAGGTGTGCGGGGAGGACTTCCGCACAAGGCTCGTTTTTTTGAGGGGCACGGGATTTTTTTAAAAAATTCGATATATATATGTTATTTAAAAAAAAAATTGTACACACATAACAAATCCAATATAGAGGCCCATTATCAAAAGATTTGTATTTTTTATAATTTACCCAACTTAACAATAGGTTTATTAGGTCCAATCCAATACTAAAATGATTAAAAAAAATACACAGCGGGAAACTAGGAAAATGGACGGACGAAGCAGGAAAATCGAACGGCAGCAGGAAAATCGAACGACGATTCGGAAATACGCAGCAGGAAATTGGCGATTAAGTGAAACACGTTGAAGATCAGGTGAATTTCCGATTGAACTTTGATATATTGAAAGTTTGATCCTGAATTCTGATGATTGATGAACTTTGATATATTGATTATATTAAACATAGCATAAATATATTTGAGTATATGGTTATTTGGAAGATATACCCTGTAATATACTTGTTCGATTCCAGAAACAAAAGTCCAAGAGAAACAATACCCTATATCATCATATTCATATTTATAGAACTGTTCGTAAGTTCGTTTAATTGTTGATGTTGAACATCAGATATTATTTTGTTGAACATCAGAATCCGTATCGTATATAAATTGTGAAGAGTTGATCCAACAATTTGCTATGAAGAACGCAAGGAGGGCTGCACGAATCATTGGTTAGCTATTAACTTATTATTTATTACGGTATGTAACTCATTAGAATACTATGATTTTGTCATTATCGTAATTGTATTGTTTATCAAATACTACAATTTTTGTCATTTTCGTAATTATGTTGTTTAACGTTAAAGCATATGGGCCTATTTTTCGAGCTCGAACAGGGTACGCGAATTCTCAGAGACGCCACTGATTATTTTACAAGTTTTCGAGTTGTAAAATGCTTGAGCTTATAAAAAATGAGATTTTAGTAATATCAAGTATTCTATTTTTTGGTTAGGGATATCTTTGTATTTTTTTAGGGATATCCTTTATATAAAACTGAAAAAAAAAAAACACCATGAATACAGAGTTGAGCCATAACCCGTGCTATAGCTCCCAACACTATGATTCCGCCCTTAGTGATGAGAATGAGATTAAATAAGGTGACATTTTATAATTATTGATTTATAAGTTATGATGCGATGAGATAAAGGGTGCCCTGGACCCCTTACATTCATATATATAGAATGTCATGTTAATAAAATTAAAAAAAAAAACTAAGAATAACACTAATGTCATAACTATTTTGTTTATTATTTTGCTATATAGACATGAAGTCATTTCTGTTTCTTTTTTCTAAAATCTACATAATTATTTAATTTCTTAATTTCTTAAAATACTTTTTTCTCAAATAAAAATGTAAATGCAATTATAATACAAAAATACTATGTGGATTAAAAAATGCTATTTGAAATTATATTTTTACTAACATTTTGTTTGAAAATACATTAAAGAAACAACAATCAAAAGAGTAAAATATTTATAGGTAACTATATGCATGAGATTCAAGTTCATAATGTTTTCTAAACATATGCTCTTGTTAAAAAATCCTCATTGCCAACACTTTCGGCAAATGTTTAAAATAAAATATCTTTCGTTTGGTTATTATTATTCTTTCAAAATATTATAACTGGAAAAAATGCATTATTACGGCGAACTTAACACCTTTTGGTGATTATTGTTGTTGCATGAATGTCATCAACTACTCTCATGGCTTTATATGCATAAAAAGTCTATGACTATGCCTATGTCTTATGAAATAATTATTTGTTCATCTTTTGGGGTATTCATATTAACAATGCGTATTGTTCATAATATAAATATAGCAATGTACTTATGAAGAAACACTGAACTAATTATGGGATTAATCAGTTTGGTTTATGCATCTATCAAAGTGGTTAATCTTCTTATGACTTTCTGAGCTTCTTAATGATCTCCTAATCCTGCAAAACAGAACACCGTTACTCGTTAAGAGGGGAATATGGGGGTTTCCCTCTTAACCGGGCTCCGGCGTGAAAATAAGCGACCGTTTTGAGGAGATAAGTGTGTATTAAGAGTGAGAGTAGAGAGAGTAGAATGTTTAACCTGTGGACTGAGGTCTCTATTTATAGCCGGAGAGGTGTAAGAGGATGTGGGCTGATGGGTCTTGGGCCGGAGGGCGACAACATAGAGGATATGCTCTTTGTCTCACTGGTGTCGACCATTAGTGGCTTCCAGGAGTTTCTCTGTGCTGGCGCACCGTGATTGGAGCCACGTGTCATGGTTGTCGGTCTGGCCGCCGTTCTGCCATCAGCGGGTAAGTGGAGATCGTGGGGCAGGTGTCTCTGCCCTGTGGTTGGTGCCACGTAGGCGTCCTTAAGTACTTTCTGTCCCCTGTATGTCAGATGATCGTGGAGCACGATTGAGCAGGACCAGAAGGACGCCGATTGGCCCTTTCATTCTGCCACTTGTACCTTGTGCACTATCTGAAACAGCCTTGCGCCGTAGTCACGCTTGATTCCTGCTGAACACCTAACTACCTCGCGCAGGGTATGGGTTGCTGAATGATCTTTTAGAATGTAAAGTGTTGAAAATGGAGTTTCCTATTGCTCGGACCTCGCGCCGGAACAAAGAATAGTGAAGTAGCACGCACGAGGTTGGCAATAAGAAATGTGTTGAACAAGGAGTATGGTCCTTCGCGCGACCTGATTAGAGGTTTGCGCGGCTTTTTTGGGACCATACCCTTTCAAGTCCCCCCAGTCCAGTGCTGCACCATGCGCGAGGCAAGTGGTTGGAGCTCTGGACTTAGAAAAAGAAAGTTGGAGAAAATGCTTGTTTTTTGATTGGTAGGCGCGCGCGTGCAAATGTTTTGACAGTTGTTACGGCGCGACTACATATGTGGCAACTGATGATTCTTTGTTTTGTGTTGATAGCGCACGGATGCCTTGGGTGACCATGTATATTGCGCTACCTGGGTAACTTCTGCATTAAGTTTGTGGGAATTTGGGCGGGAAAACCCTCGAAATTTGAAATCTGACAAGTTGGTGGGAAACGTCGTTGATGGTGACGTTTAAGTTGACCACTTACACGGCTGTCATTAAGTTGTCTCTGACGGTTTGGCTTTCCGTCAGGAGAGTGAGCTCCACGCGCGTGTGGTAACCGTCACTCCGGGATTCTCGCCTTACGTGTCGTCTTCTGATTGGTCACGTGCGCGGCGATCTCGGCACGTTTACCCATTGCATTAAATGCGATGGGTATATATATCTGATGAAGTGGAGGAGGAACTTACTTTCTTTTACTGTTTCTACTCTTCCTCTCCACTTTTCTTCTGTTTCTTCAAATCTTCAAGTGATCGATAGCAGATCTTCAAGATTGTGTTCATCACATCTTCAACAATCTTCCCAAAATTTTTATATTCAGAGTTCATGGCTGAAGAACATCCAGAAGAGAATCCTGCTGAAGAAGGTCCCGTTCCCATCCTTAAGTGGGATTTAGGTTTATTCGAGCAGATCACCAGGAGTTTCCGGTTTCCACCGGAATGGGATGCCCGGTACCCCGGCCAAAATCAAACGGCCGTTGATGCACCGCCGGGGTACATCACGTTATTTGAAGATTTCTTTCATCTGGGCAACTTCCGGTTGCCGGCGACGAATTTTATGGCCCATATTCTTCAGTTTTATGGGTTTCATATCTCCCAGATGAGTCCCCTTGGGATGGTTAGGGTTCGACACTTCGAATTTCTTTGCCGATCTCATGGCATAGAGCCGACCGTGGAAAGATTCAGGGTCTTTTACCAGTTGATCAGAAACATGGGATTCTACTCGTTTGCCAATCGGGGAGCCGCGAAGAAGATACTCCTGAACCCTCCCAAGAGTTTCCATCACTGGAAACCAAAGTTCTTTTATATTCGCGAGGAGGTGATCCCGATCGCCATGACTTTCCGTGCATGGTCCGAACCAATCTTGAAGGAAGATCTGGCGATTCCCAATAATGAGGCTTGGTATCAGAAGCTTACTGCTACCCCAAACCGAGTGTTTGGTGAGAACGTCTTGGTAGCGGCGCGGATGAGTGACCAGTGGCCGGCAGATAGCAAGGACGTTCCGATTTTGATGTTCAACGATAGAGGTTAATAATTTTCTCAGTTTCTTTGATTTCTTGTTTCGTAACTTGTGTTTATTTATGTAATTTGACGTGTAGAAGCGCATTTGTATCAAGCTGCCTTCCCCACTTTTGGCGGATCTATGGGTGTGCGCCCGCTGAAGGCTGGAGAAGAATACTGGTATGACCAGATTAAGGGTCATTTTATGTACCCAGTTGCTGATGCTTTCGCCAATCCACCTACTGCAACCGAAGGTACGCATATACCTAACCCTCGTCCCTTGCGCGCTTTGACTTCTGCTGGGAAAGAGATTGTTTATCTTTCCAGCGAGGAGTCTGTCGGATCTTCCAATGGAGTGTTAAGTTCCTGGTCTACCATCTTTGCAGGTGTGCTGCGCGACTTGGGTATCGACCCCAAAGAGAAGAAGAAGAAGAAACCCAAGAAGAAGAAGGTTATCACTATTGATGCTGATGTCACCAGTAAAAAGGGTGGGAGTAGTCGCGCAACCGCTGATGTTGCTGATAAAGGTATCCTCCGCCTTCGTCAAAGTAACTTAAAAGATTACATTATTATCAGTGACTCATTTGAAGGTTTATCACGCGTAGGCGAGAAGAAGGCAGGAGCTGCTGGTTCAAGGAGCTCATGGAGCGCGGGTTCTCGCAACCCTGACGCTGGGGCCACTCCATCTTCTCTCGCGCATGAAGAAGAAGAAGACGAAGAAGTAGAGGAGGAAGAGCCTGCTGTGAAGTTGATCAGGAAAAGGAGCAGGGAGGCTGCGGTTGGTGTGTCTGTAATGCCAAAACCTGGTGAAGTCCCCCTGATCGGAAAAAAGAGCAACTTGCGCTCTCTTTACAGATTTTCTCCTGGTTAGCTTCCTGGATCTTACTTTTTATGTTCCTTTATCAACTCCTTTAACACTTTATTTTTGCAGAGGCTAAAAAGAAGACCCCTGAAAAGAAGGGAGTTGTCATCACAGAGCCCTCAGAGCCGGCGCTTAAAAGGCCCAAGGTCACCGTCAAACCCTTCAAGGCTGCTGAGTCTGAGAAGGAGAAGCAAAAGGCTGGCGAGAAGCCTTGTAAGGAGAAGGAGATGGAGAGAAAGAGAGCTGCTGACAAGCCTCTTACTGAGCCGAAGGAGCCCGAGGTTACTGCTACAACCCTTCCTGAAAAGGCGCAGGGTCCGGAGGTCGTTCACATCACAGGGCTTGACCAGCCCATTCCTGAGAGAAGGAAAGAACCAGAAATTGAGAAAGTAGTTCAATCTGCGCAACCTGATCCTTCCCTTCAGGCTGTTAAAATAACTTCTGGTGCTGGGGGATCGGGCTCTGGTGCTCATCAAGACAGATCTGCTGCAGGAGGCGCGAGTGCTGGTTTTGCTGCTGGCCAGGCTGGCGCGGGAAGACAAGGTGCAATGCCACACTCTCCAATAGGCCCCAAGGATACCTTGGGAGATCTTTACTCCAAGTCTTATACCGAGGAGAGCCGTGGTGACGCTCCGCACCAACCGCCATGGGGTTTGAAACAAAAAGTCACTTTCTTGGAGTTCGCTCCTTGCCGCGACTGGTTTCGGAACTCCATTCCTCCTGGTGAGGTTAACCGACAAAGAGCGCGAACCCACAACGGGTTGTATCACGCTTATGTTGTTGGTGAGGCCAACACCCATGCTGCTAACCATCAAATTGTTCGCGAGTGGCGAACCATGGTTAGGGAGAGGGAGGAATGGGAGAAATACCGCGAGCGGTTGTTAAGGCATGTCAAAGACTTTGAAAAGTCGAAAGCTGCCTTTGATGAGGAAAAGGCAAAATTCGAATCTGATAAGAAATCGGAGGAGTGGGGCTGTGAAGGCCTTAAGGGCAAACTTCGCGCTGCTGAAGACCTCTTAGCAAAGGAGCGTGCTGACTGGAAGAAGATTTGTGCAAAAGACAACGAGCGCATGTACGCGGCTCGAGCTAAAATTACCGATCTTGAGAGTCAAGTTACGGAGTTGAAAAGGAAAGTTGAAGATGCGCAAGCTGCTAAGGATCAAGCTGAGGTGCATAAAGTGTTATCCTTTTATGTTTTCTGCTTGTATAATTCTTAGTCTTTTATCCTTTTCAGGCTAAGTTTAAGGCGCAGGTATCCAGTAAGGATAAAGATCTGGCTGCCAAGGACGTTGAAATCGCAGAGTTGAAGCGTCGCCTGCAAGAGCAGGTTGACAAAAGTGAGTCCTTGGAGATCGATCTTGAGGCCGAAAGGTCGAAGGCTGCTTCTGCTGAGGAAGCTAGGCAAACGGCCGAGGAGGCGCGTGCCATAAGTTCGTCTGCCCTGAATGTGGCGCAAAATAACTATGCTGAGGTCCAGGGTATTGTTGATACGCTGTCCTCGGAGGCTGAATGGCTGCGCGGCAGGGGAATAGTGCTGGTATTGTTCTCTTTTTAACTTGGGTTTTATTTACTAAAGTCAGTTTCTCATTTGTTTGTTTTGGTGTAGATGGCCAACTCGATTTTGAATGCTGGAGAACTGGACGGGAGTGTTGCTACTCTGATAGATGCCTCGCGCGCGGTCGGTCATTGTGGAGGTTATCTAGAATGTGCGCAGCATGTCGAGGAGGTATTTGGGCAAGAGTTCGACACAAGTCACTGTTCAGTGACTGACGAAGCTAATGCGGAGTTGGCTCGTGCTGAAAATGCATACGGTCACCTAGCGCTGCCCGTGATGGACTTGGTCACAAAAGCTTTAGAGCATGATGACTGGTGCCATCGTCTTAAGGCTATTCTGGACCCACCAGAGATGGTTAGTTTATCTGATGAGGAGGAGCCAGCGGGCGATGGTGGTGATGGTGATGGCGATGGCGATGGTGATGGCTTTGAATAGATAGCGTTGACAGGACTTAGGCCTTTTCTTTAGGTTTTGAATGTAACCAGTTGCGCGGTCGCGCTTGTTTTGGATCAAACGAATGATAGTTGGTTTTTATGCAATTGTTGCGCGGTTGTGCTTATTAATTATGATGTTTATGCTTATACTTTGTCCAGTTACAATTATTGCACTGTTATTAGGAACTTTGGTTAAGTTAGCGCGGATAAATGTAAGTGTGGCTCTTGTGCGAGTGTAACTGCCCGGTCTCACGCTATGTTCGCGGAGGACCTTGGAGGCATAACTCAAGAGCTCGTAATTTACTGAAGTGTTTTCGTGCTAATCAAAAGTTTAACATGCATTTGTAACGTAAGGGTCTTCTCGATAAAGGAAAACATGTCGTATGCTTTCATTAATTAAGAAACAGGCGCTTAGGCCAACATTCATTGCATATAAGTAACATAAGGGGCGTTTAGCCAACATAGGAAATTAAAAAGGCGCATGGCCAACATTAGTGAGAAAGGGCGCATGGCCTAGAATAGTTACATATAGCACTTGAGCAGTTGTTGCGCATTCCATGTGCGCGGGAGGATGTGTCCATCCAGGGTGCGTAATTTGTATGCCCCTTTTCCTAGCACTTCGTGAACCAAGTATGGGCCTTCCCATTTGGGTGCTAGTTTTCTTGGGCGTTCAGCGTTTGAAGCCTCGTTGTCTCGGAAGACGTATTCTCCTGGAGTGAAGGTACAAATGCGGACTCTCGCATTGTAGTACCTTTCCAGTTGTGTCTTGTACTTTGCTTCTTTAATATGCGCAATCTCGCGTCTTTCTTCCAGTAAATCCAAATCGAGAAGGCGCTCTGCTTCATTATCAACCGTGTTGACTGCTGTCAAGCGCGGTGAGGGGAGTCCAACTTCCGCCGGGATAACTGCCTCCGAGCCGTATACTAGGCGAAAAGGAGTTTCGCCGGTGCTTGTCTTCGGCATGGTTCGATGAGCCCACAGGATGCTTGGGAGCTCATCTACCCAGCCTCTTCTCTTTGTGCCCAGTCGGGCTTTTATCCCCTCGACGATACTTTTGTTAACACTTTCCACTTGACCATTGCCCTGAGGATGAGCAACGGAGGAGAAGGTATGCTCAATCTTCGTTTCCTTCATCCAATTTTGAAGATCCTCAGAAGAAAAATTGGTACCATTGTCTGTGACGATTTTGAGTGGAAGACCAAATCTGCAAATGATGTGCTCCCAAATAAACTTGCGCACCATCATTGCAGTGGTTGAGGCGAGAGCCTTGGCCTCCACCCACTTAGTAAAATAATCAACGGCCACGATTATGAACTTCACGGCTCCCGGAGCATCAGGGAAAGGTCCCACCATATCAATTCCCCACTGCTGAAAAGGCCAAGCAGTGGATACAGGGATAAGATCGTTCTTTGGGCGCAGGGTTTTTGGAGAGTGTCGCTGACAGGAGTCGCATTTGCGCAGCTCCTTCAGGGCGTCGACATGCATCCCTGGCCAATAATATCCAGCGTTCATAATCTTCGCGACAACCTGATGTCTATCGTTTGTGACATGCAAAAACCGAAATAAACTAGTAGCTAGAGTAAGTCGGATATCGAACCAGAGGAGGATTGTGGAAAGTGTCGTAATGAAAAGTATTAATTAACTACTACTAAATTGAAAAATCGGTTTGATTGATTGTGAGAATTATCTAAATTAACGAATAAAAACTAAGAAAAAGATTGAGTTGTAACAAACAATGATGAGAAAAGGTGATCACTCCGGGATTCAGATTCTGTAATTACTAATAACCTAGTTCTGATTTTATTGGATGCTATTGATTGAATAGTAAATATGTCACATCTACCAATTACCTATGCAGTTCAAAATCTTAATATTAATTGATCAGATAAATATTAAAAAAACATACATAGAAATCATTCAATCAACAAAAGCATAGTTGGATTCAAAACATAATTATAACTCTGACTGTCACTCAGGATTTGTATGTCACACAAATAATATAATCATGTAAATAGTCGGCTGTCACCCGACTACAAATCCAAATCTCAATACAAAACAGAAACTAGAACTAAAAGTGTCTTACAAGAATCATTCACCCGAAGTATTCACGAGAGAATTAGCCACTCATCTCGGTTGGTTGATCTTCAAAGACTTGATACCTGGTTCAAAAACCTTTCTCTGCCGTCAAAAAAATCGATGTGATGATGATGTTATCATGTGTTCGTAAAGTCAACCCACTCAAACCCTCCTCCACGTGATGTGTTCTTTGTGAGAATATGGCGGCCCAATCCAATATGCGTGTGTCTTTTCTGCCATCAAAAACCGGCCCAAGCCCAATGATGATTATTGGTTTTGATGTTGCTGCCACAAGTGATGATGCCACGTGATTTTGTCTTATTTTTAAAAAGTCAAAACCCTCAAAACTATTGTGTGCGTGTACCGAGTCCAAGCCGTCAAAGTATGATATTTGATATCAATTTTCTTGACTTGCACGTGAATATTGATGGGTCCATTTATTCATGTTGACTTTGTGTGTTGAGAATCATGATCCTCCTCATGGCTCCCTCATGTGCGTGTGTATATATACAAGGGTTGCAACCCTTTTTTTTTATTCTTTTCCAATCTCAAAGTTGCGCTGCTGATGTCTTCTGTACCGTAGCCTATGGTTAAAACCGTAGGTTACGTTCCAAGGATACTGTTTCTTATTTCTTTCCCAGCCGTAAGTTACTAGTGAAACCATAAGCTACACGTTAACTTTCACATAATGACACACCAGCCCCTTGACTTCATGGTTTCGCGTTTCTTTCACATTCAAGCTATCACTCGACCTGAATGATGTAATACATCGTGATAAACATCCTCGCTTGTTCCATTCCATCACCAAGCGTTCCAAAATTCACCGATTTACGCGATTAATCTGTAACATTACAAACACGCGTAGTTAACATATTCAAAGCACATTATCACTTAAACGACAATAATTCACACAAAATACGCATGTTAACACTCGGTTTTCACACCCTCCATCACAACCATGCGCGGTCCTGCATGGATGCCACCAATCCCTTCGTGAATCTCTCTGATCAAGTAATTTGCGTCCTGTGGGTCCACGCAGCGCAATAAGGGCCCCAAGAAGGACTTTCGGTATAGAATACCACTATTCATCTCATAATGCAGGGCCTTGTTTTGAATCTTCCTTGCCTCTGCTTTGCTCTCCGGGAGTATTCCTTCTTGCAGATATTGAATTATAGGGGTCATCCAAGATGGCTGCCCTATTTCGATCACATTTACCTGGCGCAGCAGGACTGATGGAATTTTTGAGTACTTCAATCCTTAAATCTTCCTTAAATTCCTTGCCTGTTGCTCTTTCCATGTCGGCTCGTAGGGTCGCTTGCCTTTATCTCTCGCGCTATATCTTGGCCCGTTGACCATGTGCGTTTCCAAACGTCTAACTTTTTTCTCTCTTCCATCGTCGTTGCGCTAGATGTGACGTGTCTCTTTGCGCACATTCTTTACCAGATGGCCTAGTTTTCCGCTTTTCAGCGCTTTCTCGATCTCTTGACGTAAGCTGATACAGTCATCTGTAAGATGGCCTGTATCCTTGTGAAAATTACAATACAGGTTTGGGTCTTGGCCCTTGTTGTTCGTCATAGGCCTTGGAGCCTTGAAGTCGTGATTCTCCGTCATTAACACCTCTTTTGGTGTTTTCGTGAGCGGAGTCCAATGCTTTTCTCGGTTATCATCCCTGACTGCTTTTCGATACCCGATTCTATCAATTGTTTCGCACGCATCTTCTCTATAGCGCGGCCTTTCTTCATGGCCCCTTGATCTTCCAGACTTCCAATCGTTACTTTTGTGCTTGTTGCACTTGTTGTTATCGCGCGAGTTTCCCTTGGAAAATCGATCTTCAATATAAGAGTTGTTGTTACCAGCCAATGACTCTTCAGTTTTGTAACACCTCGAAAATTCACGTCCTATAATGTATTGACACGTGTCATAAGTTTGAATGTGTGAAAAAATACTCTAAAGGGACTAAAGTTGACATACATGGAAAGTATGTGAATACAAGGGTTCAAAATGTCAACAATGAATAAATATACTTTACAATAACCCTATACGATGTTTATACCTTCAAACGAATAAATCATGGATCATACGAAGCTAAATATGAAAGAAAGTGAGAGATTACAAACTACAGGGGTTAAATGTGTCAACATGGTTAAAGTATACCTCTGATTGACCTTTTAGCAAACCCGAAGCTTTGTAACGATTAATTATGCTCACTAGAATGCACGATAAAAATTTCACCAAGTTTCGTTATCGTATGAGAAAGTTATGATAAAATTCGTATACGAGGGGTTAAAAGCGTCAACGATGAAGTTTATGACTTTTCGGGTGATAACAAAGTTAACCAAGGACTTAACAAAGTGGGTATAAGTCTTGAAGCCCTTATACGTCAATTTGGAGGGCTCATAATGCAAAAAATAATGTCGAAACAACTTTATTTGGACCAAGGACCAAAACACAAAATATAAAAAATTTGGATTTGATCAGAAGGGGCGTCGCGCCACGCGAGGGACCCTGGGGGGGGGGGGTCTACGCGTGCCGCGAGGGGCCCTCTGATCCCGAATTCTTTGGCTAGTGTCTCCTAGGTGCATTGTAACCGACTTAAAACAGATATTTTCACTACATGGGCGACCCCTAATAATTCCTAGGCACTTAGGGACACTTGTGGGGTGATCCATTATCAGTTGTAGCCTTGGTTGTCAACAATCTAGTGAGTTTTAAGCACTATAAAAGGCCCTCATGTTGCAACATTGTGATCACACCTTCCATCTGCATTTGTGGAGCTTCCTGGAGCATAAGAGCAAGACCCAAGTCATCCCTAGTCATGCATTAGACTTTGGTAAGTATCCTTGACCTTCCTTAATCGAGTTTTACTTAGTTATTAGCTTAAAAGTCAAACCGTCGTAATTAACGTTTGACTTAGCGATTGATCATTAATGGTCCAGTGATTAGTCGAATTGAAGGTAGTTATAAGTTGGTAATTATGTGGGCAATAAACCCTTAAAAGGGCACCATCTGATTCCCACTCTAACTAGATCAAATGTCGGGTCAAAGTTGTTTAGAAAAAGTCAACAGAATGCTAAACTTCGAATTA
Organism: Helianthus tuberosus; assembly: GCA_030545235.1. Classification (NCBI taxonomy): domain Eukaryota; kingdom Viridiplantae; phylum Streptophyta; class Magnoliopsida; order Asterales; family Asteraceae; genus Helianthus; species Helianthus tuberosus. Next base: position 7,961,377 of record CM060416.1, on the reverse strand, counting down.
ACGCATAATTAGCAATGTGGAAGGCGTGTAACCTATTTTATCACTCATATAACTTGGTAATAAGTATAAGAACTGGTCTAAGCTTGTTTGATCCGACAATTTTCTGTTTTGACCCGGTTCGGAACCGAAAGTCGCAAAACTTTGACTTTTGCTTTGACTTCAGTTCTGACCCGATTTAGTATGGTTTGGAAATGCCTTAGGACTTCCTTAGGAGCAGATTACATGTTGGTATAACCCTTTGTGGATGGTTCGTAGATTACCCGATTCGTTTACACGTTTCCGTTAAATGCTTAAAGTTGACCATAATGCCCTTTGGACCATAAAACGAGAATTTTGGAAATGTGAAAGGACAATAATCTTTTCTAATGATTTATAAACATGTCCCTAAATTTTCACATCAGTTTGAGGTCTAGATTAGGAGTTATGCTCAATGACGTAATTATAACGCTTTTTAGTAATTAAACGGCGTCATTAGCATAAAGCCTATCTAAACCCAATTTTTGACACCAAACCTTTTACCCACTGATGTAATATAATATTTTGAGATTTTTAATTATTTTTAACCTGCTCATAACCTAAGGTTATGGCCTTGATTCGGTTAATACCGATTATACCCTTTTCGGTCATAAAATGAGTTCTACATAATATTTTGACACCAATCCAATTGCTACTGATTTTAAATAATAAATAAAGTATTTTGAAGTTTATAACCTGATCAGAAAACTCAGATTTCCTGTATAACCCGGAAATCGCTTAAAATGGCGTTTTACGCGTATTAAACGCATAGTTTGGTTTTAAAACCATTTTGTCATAAAAGACTTATTACCAACTGATATAACCTGATAAAGTAAGTTGTTTTACTATTGTATTCAGACCCGAATCTCAGAATTTCATTTAATCTCTTTTATAATCTTTAAAATAACCAAAATACCCCTACGGGGCTTAAATTGAGATTAAACTCGTTTTGGGCATAATGGAAGGTATCCTACTGATATCACAACATATTTAAAGCATATTGACTTAGGAAACCTGTATATGACTCTTACGGGTTACCCGTTACGCTTCTTACGCGTTCGGTTCGATTTATGTAACTAGTTTGCATAAATTAGCCGAAACGGGTCGAACCTTATCGTTTTTATCTCAAAATCCAGAAGGTGTTTAGATTACCCATATTAAACAAGTCTTCAAACTTGTCGGGTCTAAAACACATTCTATTCTGGTCTTCGCTTAATCGTGCGTTTGAACCGTATCTTCTTTAAAACTAACCGGTCTAAGTTTAGACTTAATTAAAGACCCGTTAGGATTCTAATAGGTTATTATAAACCTTCGTTCCAGAATAGGAGACCCGGTAAAAGCTACACGCACTTGCTATTTGTGATTGATACTTGCAAAGGTAAATACTTTTAACTTATTTTCCCTATACGAGCTTGGGGTATGGTTTATAAAATACCGCTTGGTCGGACATTGAATCTTTAATCGAATAGAGGTTAAAACATTGATATGCTCCGTTTTGAAATGTTTTGTTTGCTTAAAGCCTTTGGGGGGTTAATGACCATGTCCCGGATATCCTTGGCATCATCTTACGAGATGGCCACGACCTAAGCACGGGGTGTAGGCGTACACCCGTCAGTGCCAAAATACATAATGTGGTGTGTCTATTGATCTTTAACCCGGTCTACGGATCGGGCTACTGAACGCATAAGGAACATGTAATTCTTTTACAAGATTATATGCAAATAATTATCCCAAGTTATAAAGAGTTTGTGCCACGTGCATTCAAATCAATTTTATTAAACCTTTTCAAAATGAGTCAGTTAATTGTATTTACCAGTGTAACCTGACGTATTTTCCCAAAAAGGTTAAGTGCAGGTACTACGCGAACTAGGCTGGCTTTCTCCTAGCGTCCACAATAAGTCTCGCAAGCTTGGATGTCAAAACTGTTGAACAATGTTTCCTGATTATTTTTGATCCACCTGTGGATTATTTTCAACTGTTTTTGATACTTGATATTACAATTATATTCGGTTGAAATATATCTATCTTTGCTTCCGCTGTGCATTTAAATATTGTGTTGTTTGACTATAATGTTACCAACCACGTCACGATACTCCCCCACCGGGCCCACCGGTAATACGTGGAAATATCGGGGTGTGACAGGTTCGTATCAGAGCCAACATTGAGTGAATTAAACACTAGCCTTTTTTGTTTAATCTCAATGACACAATTGCACATACTCGAGTCTAGACAAATAACAGAGGACAAATTCTGTTTGGTTTTATTTTTGTCTTTTGTTTTATATATATTCTTGTTGTTAGCTTTGTTTATATTGACAGGTTTAACAATGCCGCCAAGATTCAGGAGAGGAGGACGAGGCAAGGGGCCAATCACCGCCCCTAACGATCACGAGGCCGGGCCTTCTCACCGGCGAACTCCTTCCACTACAATGAGTGTCGATCCGCAAGGAGTCTGGAGGACCTATTCGGAGCCCGCTAGACGGTCTGTCTCGCACAGCTCAACACCTCCCTATCGTAACTCCTATAGGCCACAGTCAGAAAACGAGCCCGATAACCCACAACCTTCATATATACCTCTCCAGTGATCCCCTTCGCACAATTCCTTTGGCAACCCCACTCCTGTCTTTCAGGGCTGGTTTAACCCGGCAAACTATATTCAAGAACCAGTGGGTTTTAACCCATTGGGACCAGAGGATCACTTCTCAGAAGACAATGCAATGGACATGGACGAGGACACGGATCCCGTCGAACCTGCAAGGGGTACCCCCAACCATCCTATTGAGGTCTCTGATGGTTCATCCTTCCACGGATCACTCTACGGTGGTCCAGACAGTTACCAAGCAAGGTTTAACCAGCATGAATGGTACTTCACACCTTCTCACCATTCTTCACCTCACCACCAGCAGCAGCAGGATCCCTCTGGGGATTCACGATTCGTGGCAGTCACGCCACCGCCACCGCCTCCACCACCGCTAGTTCATCAAGCACCTCCAGAACCACCAAGGCGTAGGAGAACGGGCGCACGTATGTCTGCGCGAGGAGGGGATTTTCACTTCAGCACCCCCATCACTCAAGTGGCAGTCACTATCCGCCACTACATGAAGACCCACAAATGGGTGGGCCTTCAAACCCAGTACCAGAGGTGAGTTCTGCACCAGTTGCACCACAGCCGCCACCAATGGGTTTTGGTAACCCGATTCCTACGTACGCTGGGTCAACAGCGTACAATCCGTTTGAGCAGCCGGCTCACACGCATTATAACTATGCTGAAGCCGACCCGTACCTTGTAGCGGCGAACTACAACGCCCTTCATCCGGAAGGACCATATGGAGCTCCTTGGGGAGTGGGATATCCAGCTTATGGGTATCAAATACCTGCTCGACCTCCGATTCGGCAACAGTCGCAGCCACCACGATTTTCCCCACCAGAATAGGAGAAAATCCTGCAAAGACTAAGTCGGGTGGAACATGAATTCCAAGAAGAACATATGAATAACTGGGGATTCCTCAAGGGCCTAGCGAGCTTGTTAAAGGGGAAGAAGAGGGATCATTAAATCCCTATATGTATTGTTGTATTTCCTATTTCAATTAAGTCCCTGCGTGAACATTTATGTGTGTATTTAGTCCTTGCGTGGACTTATCTTTTTGTCCCTGCGTGGACATTTGTTTTAGTACTTGGTCCCTGCATGGACTTGTATTTCGGTTTGGCCCCTGCGTGGGCAAGTTGTTCTGTTAAAAAGTCCCATTTAGGGCAATGTGTAATCCTTTTTAATATTTAATGGAATGTTAAGTTTATAAATTTCATTTTTACCATTATATGCATAAATATTTTATACATGAAATAAATAAATCAAAAATCATTCCTTTTAAAAATATATCTGCCTATTTAAAGAATCTTAAAGGTATAACCTAGCCTGCATGTCATTATAAGACTTGGCCAAGATGGCAAGACCTGTTTAAAAGATTTGGATCCCTGTTAACATCTGAAAACATGTTAATGCTCCTGGCAGACGTGATTCGTTAAAATCACACACGTCATTCTTATATAAGGATTCTTCAAAATATTTCCTAAACCTAACTTAATGATCTATAAATCATGGGTTTAAATCATCAATTAAGATGATCATATGTTGACCATACATTGGTAATATAGTGCCTACGGGCCATACACATTGTCATATAAGACAAAAGACAGTAGTAGTCTACGACTCCCTGTCAGAAAAAGGTAAAGAACTATGTTCAAACCTTCATGCCTTGATTCTCTGAAATCATGGCTTATGATTTAAATTGTCCCTGTGACTAGGCCTTATGTGCCACTAATAATACTGTTATTGTTTTATAATTAGGATAAATTATAATAGAAATCCTAAATAAATGTGAGTAACAAATTAACCAAATATGGTCTATGTTTACCATGGTTAATGAATTGCCCTAAAAGGCGATTCCATAATAAACTCCCAAATAAATTATTGTCACTATCTTATGTAACAGTTCAAACCAAAATGGCTGATTCTGACGAGATCAACAGTCACCCTAAGGAGAATCAGGATGATGCCCGAATTAATATAGCGGGTGCGGAACTGCAAGCATTGATATACAATGCTGTTACAAAGGCAATAGAATGGCAGTATCAGGAATATAGCGGGACTCGGAGTAGGACCCTATCCGCACCGCATTCAAAGCCTAAGACTCATTCTGAGGCTCACAGCAAGCCACCTTCCAAGAAGGAAGAACCAAAGAAAAACGATGACGATCGCCAATATTCAAATCAGCAAAGTGTCCCATCTCAAAGGATCATACTGAATCAAGAACCCCGTGATAAGGGTTGCTCCTATAAATACTTTGTTTTATGCAAACCCAGGGATTTCACTGGGGAGAAATGAGCTATAGACTGCATGACATGGTTGGATGAGATGGACATCGTGGTTGATATCAGCGGGTGCGCTGAAAAGGATGTGGTAAAGTTTGTGTCTCAATCGTTCAAAGGTGAGGCCTTAGCCTGGTGGAGATCGTTGATTCAAGCTACCAGGAAGATTCCACTGTACAATATGACATGGGAACAATTTATTGCCCTCATCAGGGAGAACTACTGTCCTTAGCATGAGGTTGAAAAGATTGAGTCAGATTTTCTGTCATTGGTAATGAAAAATATGGATTGCCAAGCTTACCTTACGAGCTTTAATACAATGTCAAGATTGGTTCCGTATCTGGTGACCCCGGAACCCAAAAGAATAGCTCGTTTCATTGGGGGTTTAGCCCCAGAGATTAAGGCAAGTGTAAAAGCCTCTCGGCCAGCTACATTCAGGTCTGCAGCTGATATATCCTTGTCCCTCACACTGGATGCGGTCAGGCAGAGATCGTTGAGGAACACGGACGCCGAGAAAAGGAAGCGTGAAGATGACAATTCACGACGGTCAGACAAGAAGCACAGGGGAAACAATGACCACAAGAAGGGGTCTGGTTCTAAGAAAGATGGGCATCAATCAGGAGATAAGCCCAAGTGTAAGATTTGTCAGAAGCACCACTTTGGGAAGTGCAGACCTGACTCAAAATCCCAATCTCAGCCAAGGCCTTGTGGGATTTGCAAATCTTCGGAACATAAGACCCTAGAGTGCAAGAAACTGAAGGACGCAACGTGCTATAGTTGCAACGAAAAAGGGCACATTAAGACAAATTGCCCGAAGTATGCAAAGAAAGCTGATGAAGGAAAGAAGATCAATGCTAGGGTCTTCAGGATGGATGCAAAGGAAGCTGTGCAAGACGACAATGTGATCACAGGTACCTTCCTTATAAATGATGCTTATGCGAGAGTGCTATTTGATTCAGGAGCTGATAAATAATTTGTAGATAATAAGTTTTGCAAATTGTTGAATTTACCTGTTAAAACCTTAAGTGTGAAATATGAGGTGGAGTTAGCAGATGGCACCTTAGAAACCGCCTCAACCATATTAGATGGATGTTTCATATCCATTAAGAACCACTATTTTCCTCTGTCCCTACTTCCTTTGAAATTAGTCGGTTTCAATGTAGTTTTGGGTATGGACTGGTTATCTCATAACCAGGCCCAGATTGTCTGCAATAAGAAGCAAGTGGTGATCAAGACTCCATCCAGTGAATCACTTACCATTCAGGGAGATACCCAGTATGGACTGACTGAGCAAGTGTCTATGCTTAAGGCCTCTAGATGTTTGAAGAAGGGTTGTGTCATCTACATGGCACAAGTGACTATTGATGAGCCGAAGCCTAAGATTGAGGATATCCCCGTCATTTCTGAATACGTTGAAGTTTTTCTGGAAGAACTACCTGGTTTAGCACCAGATAGGCAAGTGGAATTCAGAATTGACATCATCCCGGGAGCAGCACCTGTTGCTAGAGCACCTTTTAGGTTGGCACCAACAGAGATGAAGGAATTGAGGACACAACTAGATGAATTGCTAGCCAAGGGTTTCATTAGACCTAGTTCGTCTCCTTGGGGAGCACCAATCTTATTTGTAAAGAAGAAGGATGGATCGATGCGTCTGTGCATTGATTACCGTGAGCTTAATAAAGTCACTATCAAGAATAGGTATCCTTTGCCCAGGATCGACGATCTGTTCGATCAACTTCAAGGGGCAAGTTACTTCTCTAAGATTGACTTGAGGTCAGGCTATCACCAACTGAAGGTTAGAGATGAAGACGTACACAAGACTGCATTTAGGACTCGTTATGGTCATTACGAGTTCCTAGTGATGCCTTTTGGGCTCACTAATGCACCAGTGGCATTCATGGATCTCATGAACCGTGTCTGCAAACCATACTTGGACAAATTTGTGATCGTCTTCATTGACGACATTCTGATTTATTCAAAGAATCAGGCCGACCATGAGAAACATCTTCGATGTATTCTTTCACTACTGCAGCAGGAGAAGCTCTACGCCAAATTCTCTAAGTGTGAATTTTGGCTTCGTGAAGTCCAATTCCTTGGACATATGGTTAGTGAACGCGGAATCCAGGTAGATCCCGCTAAGGTTGAAGCTGTCATGAATTGGCAAGAGCCGAAGACGCCCACAGAAATTCGCTTTATTGAAAACTTTTCAAGGATTGCTGCACCCCTAACTTCCTTGACTAGGAAGGATATTAAGTTCAACTGGGGACCCAAGCAGCAAGAATCCTTCGATATTTTGAAGCAGAAGTTGAGCAACGCTCCTGTACTGACATTGCCTGAAGGTACTGAAGAATTCGTGGTTTACTGCGACGCATCACACACTGGCATGAGGTGTGTGCTTATGCAGAAAGGTAAGGTTATTGCCTATGCTTCACGTCAGTTAAAGGTACATGAAAGGAATTACACCACCCATGACTTGGAGTTGGGTGCCGTTGTATTCGCACAGAAGCTATGGAGGCACTATTTATATGGTATCAAGTGTGTGATCTATTCTGATCACAAGAGCCTCCAGCACCTATTTAACCAAAAGGATTTGAATATGAGGCAACAACGTTGGATGGAAACCTTAAATGATTATGACTGTGAGATAAGATACCATCCTGGCAAGGCGAATGTAGTCGCCGATGCCTTGAGTCGAAAGGAAAGGGTGAAGCCCATCCGAATCAATGCCAAGAGCATTGAGATAAAGAATAGTTTGAATGAAAGATTGTTAGCTGCACAGATGGAAGCTGTGTTGGAAGCTAACTATCCTAATGAAAAGCTAGGGGTAACTGAGGAGCAGTTATCTCTTGGCAAGGACGGAATTCTGAGATTGAATGGACGAATATAGGTTCGAGTTTATGGAGGACTTCGAGATGTTATCCTCCAGGAAGCCCACAGTTCTAAATACTCCGTTCATCCTGGAGATGACAAGATGTACCAGGATTTGAAAGCAAACTTTTGGTGGATAGGCTTGAAGAAGTCTATAGCTACCTATGTAGCTAAATGTTTGACGTGTGCGCAAGTAAAAGCTGAACATCAGAAGCCGTCAGGTTTGCTGCAACAGCCTGAACTTCCCAAGTGGAAGTGGGAAATGGTGACGATGGATTTCATCACCAAGTTACCAAAGACAAGGAAAGGAAATGATACCATATGGGTGATAGTTGATAGGTTGACTAAGTCAGCACATTTCCTACCCATTAAGGAGATCTATAGCTCCGACATGTTAGCCCAGTTGTACGTAGATAAGATTGTATCTCTACATGGCGTACCTGTGTCTATTATCTCTGACAGGGATACTAGGTACTGTCACATTTTTGGAAAAGTTTCCATTAATCTTTGGGCACGCGCTTAAATTTTAGTACGGCTTACCATCCTCAGACGGACGGCCAGAGTGAGCGTACAATCCAAACTTTGGAAGCCATGCTTCGTGCATGTGTGATCGACTTAGGTGGTAGTTGGGATAACCACCTACCATTAATCGAGTTCTCGTATAACAATAGCTATCATACGAGCATCAAGGCTGCGCCTTTCGAGGCCTTGTACGGTAGAAAGTGCAGAACTCCCGTTTGTTGGGTGGAAGTTGGAGATGTCCAACTGTCAGGACCGGAAATAGTCTTTGAAACGACGGACAAGATTGTCCAGATTCGTGACCGTCTGAAAGCTGCCCGAGATAGACAGAAAAGCTACGCAGATTTAAAACGTAAACCTTTTAACTTCGAGGTAGGTGACAAAGTGTTGCTTAAAGTATCACCCTGGAAGGGAGTGATGCGATTTGGTAAGAAAGGCAAGTTAAGCCCGAGATACATAGGACCATTCGAGGTCATCGAACGTGTCGGATCAGTTGCCTATAAGTTAAACTTACCTGAAGAGCTCAGTGGTATTCACAATGTATTCCACATCTGCAATCTGAAGAAGTGTTTCGCTGATAAATCACTAGTCATACCACATACAGATGTGCACATAGAAGAGAGCTTTTGAAGTTTGTTGAAAAACCTATGTCGATCAAGGATCGACAGGTTAAAAAGCTTCGAAGGAAGCATGTACCGATCGTAAAGGTTAAATGGGATGCCCGTAGAGGTCCCGAGTACACGTGGGAGGTAGAATCCACAATGAAAGAAAAGTACCCTCATTTGTTTTAGTAAATCTCATGGTCGAGATTTCTTTTAAGGGGGCGAGGATGTAACACCTCGAAAATTCACGTCCTATAATGTATTGACACGTGTCATAAGTTTGAACGTGTGAAAGAATACTCTAAAGGGACTAAAGTTGACAAACATGGAAAGTATGTGAATACAAGGGTTCAAAATGTCAACAATTAATAAATATACTTTACAATAACCCTATACGATGTTTATACCTTCAAACGAATAAATCATGGATCATACGAAGCTAAATATGAAAGAAAGTGAGAGATTACAAACTACAGGGGTTAAATGTGTCAACATGTTTAAAGTATACCTCTGAGTGACCTTTTAGCAAACCCGAAGCTTTGTAACGATTAATTATGCTCACTATAATGCACGATAAAAATTTCACCAAGTTTCGTTATCGTATGAGAAAGTTATGATAAAATTCGTATACGAGGGGTTAAAAGCGTCAACGATGAAGTTTATGACTTTTCGGGTGATAACAAAGTTAACCAAGGACTTAACAAAGTGGGTATAAGTCTTGAAGCCCTTATACGTCAATTTGGAGGGCTCATAATGCAAGAAATAATGTCGAAACAACTTTATTTGGACCAAGGACCAAAACACAAAAAATCAAAAATTTGGATTTGATCAGAAGGGGCGTCGCGCCACGCGAGGGACCCTGGGGGGGGGGGGGGTCTACGCGTGCCGCGAGGGGCCCTCTGATTCCGAATTCTTTGGCTAGTGTCTCCTAGGTGCATTGTAACCGACTTAAAACAGATATTTTCACTACATGGGCGACCCCTAATAATTCCTAGGCACTTAGGGACACTTGTGGGTGATCCATGATCAGTTGTAGCCTTGGTTGTCAACAATCTAGTGAGTTTTAAGCACTATAAAAGGCCCTCATGTTGCAACATTGTGATCACACCTTCCATCTGCATTTGTGGAGCTTCCTGGAGCATAAGAGCAGACCCAAGTCATCCCTAGTCGTGCATTAGACTTTGGTAAGTATCCTTGACCTTCCTTAATCGAGTTTTACTTAGTTATTAGCTTAAAAGTCAAACTGTCGTAATTAACGTTTGACTTAGCGATTGATCATTAATGGTCCAGTGATTAGTCGAATTGAAGGTAGTTATAAGTTGGTAATTATGTGGGCAATAAACCCTTAAAAGGGCATGTCACACCCCCAAAATCCACCATGCGGAGTACCACCGCTTGGAGGCGTGACGTGACCAGGATCGAGCCACCAATCATATTGAACATTGTAATTAAGTAAATAAGACCAACCACAATACGATTGGTGACCAAAGCTAGTTAACCGTGTTTAGTTTAAACAGCGGAAGCATAAAAGTAAATCCAAAAGCATAAGTCCATAATTTAAAGTTCAAAACATAAGTTTAATAAGTTCATCAGGATTTAAATAATAAGCACGGAACATAGCAGTCCGCACACCACAACGACTCCTTCCTCGTGCAAGCTCCAAGTGTTTAGCGATCTGTAAGGCATGTAACAACTAGTCAACAACAAAGTTGAGTGAGTTCACGTTTGGTTGTTTAGTTTTAAGTTGTTTCTGAAAAACGTGGTTTGACTTTCGTTGGCTTAATTGCCGTGGGGGTTACCCCGTAGTTGAAAGTATGTTTAACCAGTTCCTTTTTCATTACCCAATCCATAACCATAATCTGTGGGGGCTTTCCCCGTTTGAACTACTAGACCATACATATCGACAACTGACGAACAATAGTTGTGCCCTACATCAGTGTCTATCATCACTGACAGTTTGCCATAGTCCATTAGTACACGCCCGTCCGAACGGCACGGTGTGAGGTTTGTTAAACCTAATAGCTCTATTAACTAATGACCCGCTCGCCATTGGCCTCAGCGATTAAATCGATATAATGAAGAGGGACTTATTGATAGAGTTTTGTCTAGCTAGTTTTAAGGTTGTTGTCCTGCACCAGGAGGACGAACGTACGTATTCTGCACCAGGAGAATTCGTAGGATTAATAATGGCATCCTCTTTATGAAGGATGGCCGTACATATCTTCCCAAGGGGATATGTAGATTTAGTTTTAAATTCTTTAACCCATTCCCAAACCACCGGGAATCCCATGCCTTGTAGAAAGTGTGAACTCACCTCGGTTTGCTCGGTTAGATTCTCAAATATAGCTAATAGTCAAGGTCGGTCAATCACGTCCTAGTATGATTTACGAGTTAGTCATTTAGTGGCTTTCAAATAGAGCACAAAGTTCCTACACGTATCTATCACACAACATGCGTCACTTTAACGATTTATGCCCATATAAGTTTCCCATCCATTCCCCACTCATAAGCAAACATACGATAATGCACATAACACATATAACATGTTAGATCATTCACAGGTAGCATACTCGACATTTAGACACGCAAATTACAGCTTATGTCATTTCAGCATAAATATTCAAAATCGGCTGTTTTCGGACAATTTAATAAAATAGTTAAATTATTCCAAAAATTCCCAAATTTTTACAGAATGTCTTAAACGTTCCAAATTTTATTGTGTAAAAATATCGTGGTCCAGTTCATTAACAATATTTTATAAAAATTCATTTTCCGGGCTGATCTCAGATTTATCTATTTCTGACCACAGTCCACGGAACAATTTATTAAAAATTCATCATAAGTCCGATTTACAAAATTCCAGTGGGGTAATTACAAATACATCAGTGGTCATCTACAGTACAAGTTTCATGATCCAACTCTACACAGAACCCAAGTTATGACAGAAAACAAAACATATATTTTCAGCAGAAAAATGCAGCTCTAGCTGCTGTTACGAAATGACGCTTTAAAAATAGTAAACGAAGTCCAAAAATTATGATTCCGGTGCCATTAGAACCGTATTTCATAATAACACGTTTTAGACTCAAAATATCAGTTTTTCGTAGAGTTTATGACCTGTTTACAGCCAACTGAAGTTGGCTGTAAAACTTGGACAGATTCTGTTTTCATTCTTTAATCTTCTAAGACACGTTCGATTGATTCCGTTAGCATGATTAGTGATCGTAACAACATCAAACATCAATATTAACCAGCAACACATCAGATAATCCACCAAGAATCATAACAAACCAAGATCCAAGAGTTTTACACTAATATTTACTCATTAACCACTTTGTTCATCACTTTTAGTAGACTTTAAACTTTGATCTTATATGTTCATGATTTTTATCCGACAAATCTCTTGTTAACCACTTTAGACAAGATCAATAGGGTGTTTAGAGTCACTTACTACTAGCTCGTGGCTAGGGAAGAAACTAGACGAAAAATGGGTGGTTAATAGCGTTGTGGTGAGGTCCTTGGCAATCCGTAAGCACCGGGTCTCCTCGTATGAGCTCTAACACACTTGAGTGTATGTAGAATGACTTGATCAAAGTTGAAAGATGTTGGTGGATGTGTTGTGGATGCTCTCGGCCGTAAGTAAGGCAAGAGAGAAAGAAATGCAATTTTTTTTTTGTTAAGTGTTAGAATGAATGTAGTGGACCCTTGTTCTTATTTATTGACCAATCCATCCTAAGTAAACCACTAGATAATATGTTTAGTGGATATTAGACACCCATTAATATAATAATCGAAAATGTGTGGTGTGTCCCTCATGGGGGAAACAATCGTTGGGGGGGGGGGGGTGGGCACATGGTTGGATTTCAACTAGCTTAATTATGTTATATTTAGTTTAGTTAACTAGGAACTTTAAATAGTTTACTAGTGTGTAGTTTAATATAACGGGTGTTAGGGTATTCGGGGACCCTAACTGGCTCAGAAAAGGAAAAACAATGTTATGTCAATATTTTTGTGTTCCGGGTAGAGTCCGGTTGTTCGGTTCGATACTGTTCCGTTAAAGCGCTTAATTAATCCGTAAAGTGCCTTATATACATATTTTTGTAACGTTTTTACTTTTCAATACTCAGGAAAGCACACAGGACTTTTTAGTAACTTTTCTGTATCCTACTAATATGTTAACATGTACATGTAAGTATAACACCGATATCAGAAAGCAGTTAAGTACTTCCACACAGTCGTCAAGCACTTTCATTATCATTAATAAATTGTACGGAATACATGGAATTTTGAGGGTTGTCACATTCTCCCCCTGTTAAGAGAATTTCGTCCCGAAATTTAGCGCGTGGTTACTGAGGGAGCTTAGTTAAGTTGCATTGTTTTCCTGATTTTCCTGGGGTGTCACAGGGCACCCTCTGATTCCCACTCTAACTAGATCAAATGTCGGGTCAAAGTTGTTTAGAAAAAGTCAACAGAATGCTAAGCTTCAAATTAACGCATAATTAGCAATGTGGAAGGCGTGTAACCTATTTTATCACTCATATAACTTGGTAATAAGTAAAAGAACTGGTCTAAGCTTGTTTGATCCGACAATTTTCTGTTTTGACCCGGTTCGGAACCGAAAGTCGCAAAACTTTGACTTTTGCTTTGACTTCAGTTCTGACCCGATTTAGTATGGTTTGGAAATGCCTTAGGACTTCCTCAGGACCAGGTTACATGTTGGTATAACCCTCTGTGGTTGGTTCGTAGATTACCCGATTCGTTTACACGTTTCCGTTAAATGCTTAAAGTTGACCATAATGCCCTTTGGACCATAAAACGAGAATTTTGGAAATGTGAAAGGACAATAATCTTTGATACTGATTTATAAACATGTCCCTAAATTTTCACATGATTTTGAGGTCTAGATTAGGAGTTATGCTCAATGACGTAATTATAACGTTTTTTAGTAATTAAACGCGTCATTAGCATAAAGCCTATCTAAACCCAATTTTTGACACCAAACCTTTTACCCACTGATTTAATATAATATTTTGAGATTTTTAAAGATTTTTAATTATTTTTAACCTGCTCATAACCTAAGGTTATGGCCTTGATTCGGTTAATACCGATTATACCCTTTTCGGTCATAAAATGAGTTCTACATAATATTTTGACACCATCCAATTGCTACTGATTTTAAATAATAAATAAAGTATTTTGAACTTTATAACCTGATCAGAAAACTCAGATTTCCTGTATAACCCGGAAATCGCTTAAAATGGCGTTTTACGCGTATTAAACGCATAGTTTGGTTTTAAAACCATTTTGTCATAAAAGACTTATTACCAACTGATATAACCTGATAAATTAAGTTGTTTTACTGATGTATTCAGACCCGAATCTCAGAATTTCATTTAATCTCTTTTATAATCTTTAAAATAACCAAAATACCCCTACGGGGCTTAAATTGAGATTAAACTCGTTTTGGGCATAATGGAAGGTATCCTACTGATATCACAACATATTTAAAGCATATTGACTTAGGAAACCTGTATATGACTCTTACGGTTACCCGTTACGCTTCTTACGCGTTCGGTTCGATTTATGTAACTAGTTTGCATAAATTAGCCGAAACGGGTCGAACCTTATCGTTTTTATCTCAAAATCCAGAAGGTGTTTAGATTACCCATATTAAACAAGTCTTCAAACTTGTCGGGTCTAAAACACATTCTATTCTGGTCTTCGCTTAATCGTGCGTTTGAACCGTATCTTCTTTAAAACTAACCGGTCTAAGTTTAGACTTAATTAAAGACCCGTTAGGATTCTAATAGGTTATTATAAACATTCGTTCCAGAATAGGAGACCCGGTAAAAGCTACACGCACTTGCTATTTGTGATTGATACTTGCAAAGGTAAATACTTTTAACTTATTTTCCCTATACGAGCTTGGGGTATGGTGTATAAAATACCGCTTGGTCGGACATTGAATCTTTAATCGAATAGAGGTTAAATCATTGATATGCTCCGTTTTGAAATGTTTTGTTTGCTTAAAGCCTTTGGGGGGTTAATGACCATGTCCCGGATATCCTTGGCATCATCTTACGAGATGGCCACGACCTAAGCACGGGGTGTAGGCGTACACCCGTCAGTGCCAAAATACATAATGTGGTGTGTCTATTGATCTTTAACCCGGTCTACGGATCGGGCTACTGAACGCATAAGGAACATGTAATTCTTTTACAAGATTATATGCAAATAATTATCCCAAGTTATAAAGAGTTTGTGCCACGTGCATTCAAATCAATTTTATTAAACCTTTTCAAAATGAGTCAGTTAATTGTATTTACCAGTGTAAACTGATGTATTTTCCCAAAAAGGTTAAGTGCAGGTACTACGCGAACTAGGCTGGCTTTCTCCTAGCGTCCACAATAAGTCTCGCAAGCTTGGATGTCAAAACTGTTGAACAATGTTTCCTATTTATTTTTGATCCACATGTGGATTATTTTCAACTGTTTGTGATACTTGATATTACAATTATATTCGGTTGAAATATATCTATCTTTGCTTCCGCTGTGCATTTAAAAATTGTGTTGTTTGACTATAATGTTACCAACCACGTCATGATACTCCCCCACCGGGCCCACCGGTAATACGTGGAAATATCGGGGTGTGACAAGTTTGCGCGACTATTTTCGCGGCTTCCATGAGCTTATCCCATTCTTTGGGCATTCCATCTTTTCCAGTGATAGTTCTTATGAGACTATCACAGCGAATGACTTTCTTGAAGTGGCAGCGCATGAGTTGTTCACTTACGCCACCAATTTCTAAACACTCCTTGTTGAAGCGAGTCATGAAATCTTCTAGACCCTCATTCTCTCTGCGCCAGATGTCCGCTACCTCGGCTGTATCGCGCTGGTAACGTCTCTGCTGGCTGAAGTGATTCACAAACTGTGTCCTGAAATCAACCCATGACTTGATCTTTCCCGGAGGGAGGCTGTCGAACCAAGCGCGAGCAGCCCCTGTAAGAGTTTGAATAAACAGATGGCACCACATGGGCATATTTCATCCTCCCATGCAACCAACGCTTGTGAAAACTCTGACGTGATCATCAGGATCAGTCAATCCATTAAACTTTCAAACTGTCGGAGGTAATTTCTCTCTTGATAGCGGCGCTAGCGCGATCTTTGGAATGAACTTTAAATGTTCTGCAGCTTCAGCTGGTCGATAGGCGAGGCAAAAGTCTCGCTCTGCCTCTTCAGTGTACCCTACGTGTTGTCTTGGTTTGTAGTATTCATGGTTCCTCTGCAAACGATTGAAGACTGACGAACCCTCATCATCCTGCCAAGTTGGGTCGTCTAGATCTGTGTCATTCCATTCGTTATTCATATTGCGCGGCGTGAGCCGGCTATGAACTGGACCTCTTTGGATATTTGACGGGTGGTCATAATAGCTTTCTGTCTCTCCCCGTGTGTCGCGCGTGCCATGCACGCTTAGCCTTCTCATAGGGGGAGGTCTGTTAGCTCTTCCTTGGATATTTTGCTGCGGGGGTATCTGGCGCGCCCCCTGACTTTGTCCCTGGGGTGTAACCAAGGACGGTTCTGCCGTTAAGACTGCTTGTTGTGCGCTCAAAGATTGATACGCCTCATTAATGGTGGCAATTTGCTTGGCGTACCACGAGGCTAAAGTTTCACCCTCTGGTAGGCCTAATAGCGCCGAAATGTTCTGAGGTGGAGCTGGGTTTGAAGGTCCAGCGCCATTGTTTCCTGGGGTTACCGTCCGAGTGATGCGAGTGATGCTGCCGCGGGGTCCCCCGGTGTTGTTTACTTCGATTTCACCGATTTCTTCTATAGGTTGGGCTTGGACGTTTTGAATGTCCTCCCCCAACACTGCGTTAGAGTTTGCGCCAAAACCAAACTCAGGGATGATTCCTTGACCAGCCATGATCGAAGGACAAAACAACGAGAACTCAGAAAAAAAGAAGATGAAAGTGATTTGAAGAAAATCGGTGGGCGCCAATGAAGAAACACTGAACTAATTATGGGATTAATCAGTTTGGTTTATGCCTCTATCATAGTGGTTAATCTTCTTATGATTTTCTGAGCTTCTTAATGATCTCCTAATCCTGCAAAACAGAACACCGTTACTCATTAAGAGGGGAATATGGGGGTTTCCCTCTTAACTGGGCTCCGGCGTGAGAATAAGCGACCGTTTTGAGGAGATAAGTGTGTATTAAGAGTGAGAGTAGAGGGAGTAGAATGTTTAACCTTTGGACTGAGGTCTCTATTTATAGCCGGAGAGGTGTAAGAGGATGTGGGCTGATGGGCCTTGGGCCGGAGGGCGACAACATAGAGGATATGCTCTTTGTCTCACTGGTGTCGACCGTTAGTGGCTTCCAGGAGTTTCTCTGTGCTGGCGCACCGTGATTGGATCCACGTGTCATGGTTGTCGGCCTGGTCGCCGTTCTGCCATCAGCGGTAAGTGGAGATCGTGGGGCAGGTGTCTCTGCCCTGTGGTTGGTGCCACGTAGGCGTCCTTAAGTACTTTCTGTCCCCTGTATGTCAGACGATCGTGGAGCATGATTGAGCAGGACCAGAAGGACGCCGATTGGCCCTTTCATTCTGCCACTTGTACCTTGTGCACTATCTGAAACAGCCTTGCGCCGTAGTCACGCTTGATTCCTGCTGAACACGTAACTACCCCGCGCAGGGTATGGGTTGCTGAATGCTCTTTCAGAATGTAAAGTGTTGAAAATGGAGTTTCCTATTGCTCGGACCTCGAGCCGGAACAAAGAATGGTGAAGTAGCACGCGCGAGGTTGGCAATAAGAAATGTGTTGAACAAGGAGTATGGTCCTTCGCGCGACCTGATTAGAGGTTTGCGCGGCTTTTTTGGGACCATACCCCTTCAACTTAGAAACCTAAGCATTATATATACATTGTATGAAATCAAGCCAATAATACTCAAGAAAGATACATAAAAATATTTAATATGGTATCTTATCTAATATACTCCTTAGCCTGAGCAAGAGAATCTCAAATACCTAGCATAAAGATTCAAAATTATCGGTTTGGCATTAAGGTTGTAGACGAACTAAACGTTCAATGAACTGTTGTGAAACGTTCGAGGGAAAGTTCGTTTACGTTCATTCATTTGATAAATGGACGAAGATGAACAAGAAATTTCGTTCGAGTAGTTAAATGAACGAACATGAACAGAGGTCTAAATTCGTTCAGTTGTGTTGTGTTCGTGAACGTTCCATAACGTGTTCGTGAACATTCGTTCATTTCGTTTGTTTATGTTCATGATAGATTTTTGTAGTTTTAGTTATTTTATCTAAACTTCTTTAATATCCTTTAATTTTTATTTATTTTATTACCCTAACAATTAAAATTGAAAACCTTATTTCCACTTTGTTTATGCATCGTTCACCTTTCCTTCCTCAATATTAACATTGACGAACACTATTCCATGATTATGGCTTCAAGTTTCAACGCTTCTCCCTCCACCATCCACCTCAAGCCTCCGTAGCTTTCGCTGATTTAATCTGTGTTCGTTTATGTGTGTGAACTGTTCATGAACACGTTCATTGAACACGAACATAAATCTTGTTCGGTAAATGTTTATAAATCGTTCATGAACACATTTATTTCCTTAACGAATGAACACGAACAAGGCCTTGTTCGTGTTCGTTCAGTTCATTTACAACCCTACTTGGCATGTATAAGATTTTAGGATTGGTATTTTTTAGGTAGGTTGTGCAATCTAGGGAACTTGATACCTCTAATTCAACTATTATACTAGCAACCCTCTTTAGTTTAGTCATGAATGTAGCCTAATCAAACAGGTGAGCCCTAGTGTGTGTTTTACTCTTGCAATAGTTACCGGATATTTTTCATATTCTCCAATAATTTCATGAAACTTTATACAGTTTAGTTGTTTTTTTTTAATAAAAATATAAGCAACACCCCCTTATATCTTTAGAAAAACAAAAGGTTGATGCAAGAAAAGATATAATATTTTATCCAAATATGGGCTCCATTAAGTCCATATTTTCCGCAGACCAATGGCCCAAAAGTGTATAAAATATTTTTTTTGGAAGGTGACTTTCTATGTACTTGACCAGTGGTCACCGGGTTCATGTCGAAGACAATCCCCCGTCAGCCCCGCATCTGAGGACGCGATGTTCGATTGGGCCCCGGCCCCCGCGTAAGCTGACTTCCGCCCGGAAACCATACTGCCCCTACACGAGAGACTCGCTGGGGTAACAGCTGGGTAAAACCGGGTTGCCCTCAGGACCGCACCATGCCTCGGTAGGATACGATCCATCATTGGACGTCCCCCCTAAGACCACGAGTGGGAGTCGAACCGGTGACCTCCAAGGAGGGCCGGCCGACTTAACCCAAGTGGGAATACCCACTGGGCCACGAGGGGAGGATAAAGTGTAAACCTTATTGTATCAACTAATAATTAAAAATGCAACAAAAATGCCATTAAATTAAAAAAGTAATGAATTGGGGAAAAAAGTATAAATCAACATTTGATTAAGTTAATGGAGGTGAAGAGACTTTCTAGCCAGTGAAGGTTACATATGGGTCCCAACAAATGCAACCTGAAAATATTTTTATGCTAAAAAATATATAATTGTTTTTTCAATCTGAACTTTGAAGGTCTGCAATCTCTTTGTCAAATATATTATAGTTAGTTACATCTTTTTTTTTTTCATTTTTTGAGTACTTATTGTGAAATTTGAATTTGAATTTGCATTTTTTTTTCCAGTGTAACAAAAACAATATTTGTAATGTGCAAAGTTAATCTAAGAAAAATAGGTTAGCATGAAATGAGTGTTTTTTTCAAGGTAAGATGGTTATGTTGAAATATCTTTAGACATGGTCGCTTATCTAAACAGATCAACGCATGTTATAAGGTAAATTTAACCTCTTAAAGCGTCTTCTTAAAAGATATTCTTTCTAGAGACCTCTTGATAACAACAATCACTTATAAACTTTGATTTATATTGTGAAAATTGTGGTTTACTCTATAAAAATATGTCTATAAGCTTTTAAACTTGTAGACATTTTGAAATAATCCTAAACTCAATTTAAAACATACCACTTATCTATAAATTGATGTCTTCTGCCCAATATAGCTTGAATGTTTTTTTTTTCGAACGACAAATTTGGATCACTGACGGACTACTGTGCCACCAGCGGAACCACCAGATCATATCCATCTCCACTAGGCAATAGATGTCTATATATCTATTAAGGAGGAAACCCAATAAATTTGAGAAAACCCCTTGTATAATCCTTTGGACATTCTTGATGATTTATTAAAGTTGGATATGAACATAGAATAATTATATCTACCATTTGTATTACATTTTCAAATTTTTAATTATCAAAATAATGAGATCATTTCACAATCCTTGCTAAAATCCTTGCTAACAGTAAGGTGGTGTCGGGGTTATTAGTAAGGTGATCTCTAAAATCCTTGCTAACATGCTGAAAATGGTTATTGGGAACGTGGTGTCGGACTCGCAGTCGGCTTTCTTGAAAGGTAAATATATCCTCGACGGTCCACTAATAGTGAATGAGACTATTAATTGGTATAAAAGGAGTAAGAAAAAGGCGTTCTTGTTAAAGTCAGACTTCGAAAAGGCATATGATAATGTTAATTGGTCATTCTTTATTGATATTATGACTCGTATGGGTTTTCCGGATGTTTGGTGTAAATGGATTTGGGGAATCCTTGTCTCGGCTAGATCTTCCGTCCTTGTGAATGGTTCCCCTACCTTCGAGTTCAAGTGCGGGAAAGGAATGAGGCAAGGTGATCCTATATCCCCCTTTGTTTTTCTCCTTGTAATGGAAGCACTCTCTTGTATGTTGGATAAGGCGAAGGAGGAAGGGATTTTGATAGGTATTAAAACTCCTAATAACGGCCCGATTCTATCTCATCTTCTTTATGCCGACGATGCCATTATTCTCGGAGATTGGTCGACGGAGAATGTGCTTAACATTGTTAGGATATTGCGTGTTTTTCACATGTGTTCGGGGTTGAGTATTAATCTCTCGAAGTCCGATATGGTGGGTATTGGGGTGGAAGGGTGGGAGGTCGAAGAGAAAGCTGCTAATGTCGGTTGTAAAGCGGGTAAGCTTCCGTTTAGATACTTGGGCATTATGGTAGGAGCTAATATGAACAACATAAATAGTTGGAAGCCGGTGTACGATGTGTTCGAAGCTAGATTGTCTAAGTGGAAGGTGGACTCTCTTTCCATTGGTGGTAGACTCGTGCTTATCAAGTCGGTCTTGGAAAGCCTTCCTACCTACTACTTTTCGTTATACAAAGCTCCGTGCAAAGTTATCAACGATCTCGAGAGTTTGATTAAACGGTTCCTATGGGGAGGCTCGAGTGAAAAGAACAAAATCCATTGGGTGGCTTGGGATCATGTTTCAGTCCCTAAAAATTGTGGGGGTTTGGGCCTTTGTAAGCTTAAAGATATAAACGTTGCCCTTCTAACGAAATGGTGTTGGCGGTATAAAGTGGAAGAAAACAATCTTTGGCGGAAGGTGATTTCAGCGATCCACTGTAGTACTCGAAGATGGGATTTTCTTCCGGCTAAAAGCTATTTGGGAGGAACCTGGAATAGTATTGTTAAGCTGATTGCTAGAACAAAGGTTGAAGATAATCCGCTGAGGAGCTTTTTTAAAGGTATTCCTGGGAATGGAGAGAGTATATCTTTCTGGTTGGACCCATGGGCTGCTTGCGAACCGCTCAAAGATTTGTATCCAAACCTTTTCATTTTGGACAGGAAAAGAAGGTGTAAAATTTATGATCGTATCATCATCGAGTCAGGTCGGACCATGTTTGTTTGGCAGTGGAAGAGACAGTTGGATTCCGGGCAGGAGTCGACCGATCTGAATCATCTGTCTAGCTTAATTGGTTCGGTTGTTTTGTCCAGCGGTAAAGACAAATGGGCATGGCTGGGAGATGGCTCGGGTGATTTCAGCGTTAAGGCAGTGAAATGTTTACTTCAGAAAGGTCGTGGATCAGTTGGCTCTTCGAACTTTGAATGGTGCAAATGGCTCCCGTCAAAATGTAATATATTTTCGTGGAGGGCGAACTTGAATAGACTTCCAACTGTTGAGAGTCTTCGAAGAAGAAATGTTTTTGTTCAAGATCCGAACTGTGGTTTCTGCAACGAAGGAGAGGACTCGGTATCACACATCTTCACGGAATGTCTCGCGGCCAGTGTTGTTTGGAGCCGGATCAGTAACTGGTGCCGAATTCCCCAGTTATTCGCTTTCTCTTTTCAGGATCTCATGAAGGTTTTCCAGTTCAGTGGGTTGAAGGACCCGGAGAAATCGATTTTACAAGGTGTGATCATCATCGCTTGCTGGTGCATATGGAAGGCTAGGAACGAAGCCAGGTTTAATAGCAAAGCGGTCAAGATTGAGAAGATTTTAAGCGAGGTTAAGTCTTTCGGTTTCCTTTGGGTTAGGAATAGAACGAAGTATAAAAGCTTATCTTGGGAGAACTGGTGTAAATTTGTAATTATGTAGTTCGTTTGTTCTTTTTGGCCTCCCGGTTTTCGGGGTGGTGTCGTTTCTAATGAAGTTCTCGTTTCAAAAAAAAAAAAAATTCACAATGTGTGAACATATATACACTAGCACATATGTATATTGCATTTAAGGGTTCATGAATGGTAACTATGTTGCATTATGTGGTTCATAAAAGGTAAGAAATGGCAAGAAGTTAACAAATACATTCATGGAAGTGATCATTGAACTCAATCATACATCAAACATAATCATCAATTCAGTACCAAATAGATACAAAATGGTAACATTAACATAAGCTCACATATTTCATCTCAACATAACAACCGGGACTGCATTATGTTTACACTTTAAAATCATAGAAAAATAAAAATATGGTGTTTCTATGACCGGCAAAAAGGCACGCGGGAATACCTTATTATCCCCTATTTCTGTTATTTGTGCTTGCCCGAGGTTCAATCACTTCAATCACTGACGATTTTGTAATGTCTTCCTGTGTATACTCATGAACTTTGCAACAAACTCTGCAGCGGCAGACAACATATATAAACAACTTTAGAACAATACGATGATTCAAAATCGTATATGAAATACTATTATACTAATACTAATAGTATATATATTTATTACCTTCTAACTTTAGTAAGGCACTGGTTCCAACTGGGAGTCTCTTATCCTATAGTTAGCATTAATTTTAAGTCAAATATTTGCCAAAAGAATTAAATAAAATAAAATGAATAAGTATAGCATAAGGACAGGAACTTGCATAATAACCATGCCAATAATATAATTCCTTTTTAATGTTAGCTTCAACGCTCTTGAGGAACTGTTCAATGAGTTTCTGCATCGTGGATACGTTCAACATAAAAATTTGCGTTATGTTGAAATGATTGTTTGAGTGAGAGGTTGTAACTTTACCAGAAGAATCAGTTTTGGATGAACAAATTCGACCAATAGTTTCTGTAGTTTTCCGCGTATGAGAAATAGCCTGTTAACAACATGTGCTACACTTAATTATGGTATCAGTTAGGGAAATCAGTGTCACGTTTTTATTGCCACTTAATTTGTCATAAATCATTTTAACAAGTTTATCAGGAAGTAATATATCCGTTTTATATACTTGCCTCTTGTGTGATGGATCGGCTAAAATCTCAGCAGCAAGTTCAACGAGTACATATTCCCATCCGATGGGGATTGGTTGGTCTTCGACAAATGGATAGCTGCAACAAATGTGCTCGACTTTTATAATCAGAGTAAGAATAGCTTATCGAATATAAACATTTTTCTTTTAGTAACGTACACTCTTATCGAATATAAACATTTTTCTTTTAGTAACGTACACAGATGGTCCCTATGGCTAAACAAAATTTTGGATTTAGTCCCTAGTTTTTCAAAAGTTACACTGATTTGCAATTTGTAATGTATTTAGCCCCCTACTTTTGCCAAGAGTACACGGCGGGATGGTCACTGTGGTTTGCACTTTGTAACGCATTTAGTTGTTTAGTGACTAAATGCGTTACAAAGTGCATAGACTAAATGCGTTACAAAGTGCATACCATAGGGA
Organism: Helianthus tuberosus; assembly: GCA_030545235.1. Classification (NCBI taxonomy): domain Eukaryota; kingdom Viridiplantae; phylum Streptophyta; class Magnoliopsida; order Asterales; family Asteraceae; genus Helianthus; species Helianthus tuberosus. The sequence goes on along the minus strand of CM060416.1, from coordinate 7,937,410 downwards.
CCATCCGTATACTTTTGGCAAAAGTTGGGGACTAAATAATTAGGAACCGATAACAATTCCTAAATTACAAGGATTCCTATCACCAAATATAAACATTCTAGAATAATCTAAATAATAATAATAATATATACGGTGCTAATATAAATGTGCTACAAAGTGCAAACCACAGGGACCATCTGTGTACTTTAAAAAAGCTGGGGACTAAATCCAAAGTTTTGGTTAACCACAGGGACCATCTGTGTACGATTGTACGTTACTCTTTTTATTTTGTTTACCATGAGGACCCGCTAGGGAAGACTTATGGGCCCCACCATTAACGGTGGCACCAGGTAAAGCGCTTACGCTCAGCAGGCGGCCTTCAAGGGGTTAGCTAAACCCTAAGACCTCTGCTAGAGGGTAATCAAGTGCTTACCACTGCGCCACCGAAAGTTTTATCGAGTATAAAGATATTATCAACGTAATATGTTTTCTTACTTGTGAGACTTGCAGGCTTCAAGAGCCATGATTGCTTTCCTCATATTCTGTTTGGATTTATTAGCAATCTTTGCCGCAAACTTCATCGGTAAATCAAAATTCTCTTTCCTCGATATTTGAATAAGCACTTCCATCACCTGAGATTTTAAAACAGGTGAGATCCGATTAAAGTTGGAACATCTAGCTCCTGAATATTTATGTTCTTCATTTCCTATAAATTAGACGGTGCAAAAAAGGCAAGTTGGGTAATCGGTCAAAACGGGTCGGGTCAGGGTCGGCTGACCCGTAACATTTTTTATCAATTTTTTTGTAGATTATATAAGTGTTAAATATTTAAACATAACTGCAAAAACTATATTATATTTTTTGCAGATTATAAAAGTGTTTAATATTTAAAACTAGTAAATTTCTCCCACGCGTTGCGGGGTCGTCGAAACGTGAAGTAACGTGAGTTTATACCGTCTAGTGAAAACATATTATATTTGAACCGACTCGTTTCCAATCAAAATTTACGTCACAACGTAGACCAACTGAAGACGTATATAAAATATGCATGAAAAAGTATTATATTTGACGTGACTCATTTCCAAAAAAAATTATGTTGAAACGTAAATCAACTTGAATTTTTACCGACAGTACATATATAAAAATAAGCACTTAAAACTCGGGGGGGGGGGGGGGGGGGGGTTAAAAGTGACATTTCACAAAGTTTCTAGAAAGTTGAAAGGGTGTAAATGTAAAAGCTGAAAGTTGAGGGGTTAAAAGCAAAAAAAGACAAAAAAAAGTTACTGTAGCGCTAATGGGACGGAAGCTACACTGAAACAATCTTGTGTTTTAATAATATTATTATAATATGATTGCAAAAACTAGATTATCACATTGATAATCTACCTTCTCTTCTAAAAAGTGATTTTGGAGGTTTTATGCATTTGAATACACTTTAGATCGACTCATTTGACCTCTATCCTAAAAAGTATCTTTATACCTTAACCCATTTGATTTGTTAGAAATAATATATGACCCAAATCAACCCATTTATAGGTAAATTGGTCGATTGTGCAAACGATACATCACTTACTTCATGAGTGACAGGAGCATCAAGCTTAATAATATGGCACCGAGTTTTCACTGGGTCAAGAATGCTGACATCATCTTCACAACAAAGGACCAGTTTACAAACATCCGAATAGCAATCCATAATCCACTTTATCAAGTGTTGAATGCTCTCATCAGCTTTATCAACATCATAAAGGACCATTACTGTAGATAAGACAACAAGAGCTCAACTTAAAATTCAAATTAAGACCTTCAATTTTTTTTTAAATGGACAGACCTGTATAATCGGGCTTTAAATTAACTGTGCTGGTCTCAGGAGTAACTGCATGGTCACTACTTATTTGTTTGACCGAAGCCATAAGAGCGTATCGAGCATTAGCTTCCAAGTGCACATTAAGCTCTACATGGTGAGGACTTGAGGTTATGGGAACGGCTACTCGAGGCGACCTTGTCTCCTAAAGACGATATAAGAAGAGATATAGTCAACTCGAGAGAAATTTGATGATAATAGTACTTTATGTTATGTGCACAGCACTATTAACTTTAACACTGGAGACATATATGTTTGTTTAGGTATCAAGTAAAAAAAAATGTATAAACTTTTCAACTCTTACATACCTGAATTTTGAAGTATTTAATATCATGAGATATCTGCAAAAGAAAACCAATATGAGTATTTGTGCACAAACTATAGAGCCTAAATCTTGGTTTTAAAATGCGCGCATAATGTGTGATGCGCCCGATGTGCTGATGAGAGCGCTTCGCCACAATGCGTTGCGTTTACGTGATGTGAGAATATTGCGCCGATTTCGCATAATGCGCTCTGATGCACGCAACATTGTTTGTTATGTTTTTTTTTTTCAAAATTTTATTAAATGGGTTGGGTTTTTTCAATAATTAATATCTAAGGGGCTGTTTGTTTACCTCTTAATGAGGCTCTTAATGGTTTAGACCTCTTACTGGTTCAGCACTTAATGGTTCAGACTGTTTGTTTCACGAGCAGATGTCTGAATGGTTTAGACATTTGCCTCTGAATGGTTAAGATTTATATAGAGTCTGAATGGTTAAGACCTCTCATCTGAATTGGTCAGACATTTGCCTCTAAACGGTTAAGCATTATACAGGCTCTTAATGGTTCAGACCTCTTACTGATTTAGCACTTAATGGTTCAGACCTCTTACTGGTTCAGCACTTAACCATTCAGATATTGCCAAACAGCCCCTTAGTATGCTTGATTTGGAGTGACCATTATGGTTACTAAACACTTTTTGTGGTTCTAGAAACATTTTAGTATGCTTGATTTGAACTAAAAAGCACAACTTTATTCTTCTTATTACGTCAGTTGTTATAGTTTAAGTATGTTTTTATAACTTCTTATGTATAAATAATTTTTTAGTATGTTCTTTTATAAAGCTTGCATCGCAATCGCATCCCATACGTGATGCGCTCGCATCGCGCGTCATATTTTTGGACCAAATGCATCGGAGCGCATCACACAATTTAAAACCAAGACCTAAAATCTTGTTATGCTAAATGGAAGCAAAATTACATTCCGGGCAGCATCTCCATATATCTCACATAATAGGGCCATTGTCAACGCTTTCTTCCCTAACCCTTGAGGTCCCTTCAAAAGAATATGTGGAAATATTTCCTGCGATGCCTATAGCGCAACATCGTAATAATTTATAAACCAAACACGTAATAATTTGTAAACCAAACAGATAGATAAAAGAAGACTACTCAAATATTGAGAAACTAAAGACACATACCAGATGTTTAAGTTGCAGGGCTTCTTGTTTGTGACAAGTAAACCCGTTTAACGATAACGGTTGATACTTATCCGCCCAAAACTGTCTAACGTTTTCAACAACAAAAGCCTTCTCAATAAACGAAGCTTCATCAAAGGCTCTCAATCTTTCCGGAGATTTCTTGCCGGTACTGCAAGATCCTTTCATGCAAGAAAACCACGTATCCGTCTGGTTTTTCCGCCTACTTGCAGTAAACCTCCAGGAACTCCCATTCGACTTCCCACTAGCATCACTTATATGGCTACTTTGCTTGCTTATAGCTGAACTGGAGGCCATAGTTGTAGGTGTTAACATACCACTAGAAGAAACACTGGTCGTATTATTATTATAATTATGAACACCATTTGATTTATATCGCTGATGCTGGTCGGGTTTCTTTTCTGTGAATGCTTTCGGTTTCGGGTTAATACGATTTTCCAACGCGCTATTCTTAATCTTCTGGGCGGACGCTGCTGCGTAGTCTCGAGAGAAAAAAATATCGCCACCTGGAAGAGAATCTGTGCTATCGAAAACCGGAGCATGTCTAACTGGACTTTTAGCCAGTTTTGCATTTGCAACCATCTCGTTGATCTCGCCTACAGAAGGCGTATTTTTGTGGTTAACATCTTTGTCTTTTCGCGGGGTGATACTTCTACGCAGTGGAGGTGTTCTACTTCTTCCGTCTCGTCTACTCACCCGTTGATCGTGTTTTATTTGTTGATCTTTGTCTTTTGATCTCAGTCTAGGTGCTGACAGTGCTCTAGCATAACTTTCATTATTAAACTGTCTGTGTTTCGGCTTATTATACGAGCCGGCACCTTGTTCATCATTCTCCAACGCGTCATCACCTCTTGCGAGTTTAAACGCTGAAACATTACTCCTACGTTCAGATTTCGAAAACGGGCTGATATTTCTCCCGGGTGGAAGAGGAAGTGGGCCCGGAGTTGGCGACCTGGAACTCTTACCATCTCTTCGATTCTTGTACGGAGATTTGCTGTGTCGCCGTGGAGGTGGCAGCCCTTCCGGATCAAACTTTGACAACTGTCTCCGAACAAGTCTCATCGAATTCAAGTTCCTCACTTCATCAGAACCCAATTCTGCATTCTTTTTATTAAACTCATTCCAAGGAGCTTCGTGCAATTCTGTCTCCGTATCAGACGGATCATACCCGCTTCGCCCCTGTTTCATGGTCGATAACGAATGCTTTACCAACCCTCTACTATAAGGCACCGGACTCTCCATACCCAGACACAACACAACAGCCTAAACCCCCAAAATGCAAATACTTTATGACGAAAAAAAGAATAGTTAAAACTTAAAACAACAATCTGGTTCAGGACTTTTATCAAACACCTTGTGTGCAACAAAAAAACAACAAAAATTAAGACAATTATCAATGCGAACAAATGTCGTTTACCACGAGGGAGATACCAATGTATAGACATCGTGAAAGACAATGTAAGGTTGCCACAAGATTCACGCTTACAATTTAAATTTAAAACTATTGAATATACGAACAGCATTATGCTGCCGTTTACGAGGTGATCGCATAGGTAAAGACTGTAATGCTTTTGTTAATTAGATTTGTTGGGTGTCTATAGCTATGAGAAAAGAACATGAAGGAGACTGTAATGCTTTTGTTAACACGGCACAATGTGCGTGTGTGGTTCAACGTTTTTATGTTTTGTTATATGCTTCGTTCTAAGTTTTGCGAGTTAACATGGCGCAGCGTACGTGTGTGGTTTAGTGTGTCTAAGTCGTCTATTTTTTCTCGTTTAATAAGTCCGTCGCAACGCGCGAGTCCTAAATCGAGTTAGTTATTTTTTATGTTATATATGTCGGTCTAATTTCTCCGTATTAAAACGCCGCAATTTCAATGTTGGTGGTTGTTGGCTATAGTGTGACAATTGTGCTATTTGTCACGGTTTTACGCATCTGACACAACGCGGGGGGCTTAATACTAGTCAATAATAAAATGGTAAAGTTTATTAATTTTTATTGAAATACAAGTAATTAGATATGTTTATGTAAAGAGAGAATACCTGTATAATAATATATATTTTTATACTTATATTTCATTTATATATATACAAATACCTAGGAAAACTAGAATGAAAATTCACTTAAGTTGAAAAAAATATAAGGGCATATAATATACATGTTTCTGAGCAAAAAAAATTAGAAAAGCACCGAGTAGATATTTGTAGAAAAATAAATTAAGTTTCATATGTAACAACGTTGTTGTTTTATACAGATGAAGTTACACAACCTTTACGTAGGAATCTTATTTTATTTTTCTATCGGCGCTTTTTTGATAATTTTTTCTTTTTGCTAAAATTGCTTGAAAATACGTTTCGTTCTAAATTTTGCGAGTTAACACGGCACAATGTGTGTGTGTGTGGTTCAACGTTTTTATGTTTTGTTATACGCTTCGTTCTAAATTTTGCGAGTTAACATGGTGCAACGTACGTGTGTGGTTTAGCGTGTATACGTCGTCTATTTTTTCTCGTTTAATAAGTCCGTCGCAACGCGCGAGTCCTAAATCGAGTTAGTTATTTTTCTATGTTTTATATGTCGGTCCAATTTCTCCGCATTAAGACACCGCAATTTCACTGTTGGTGGTTGTTGGCTGTAGTGTGACAATTGTGCTATTTGTGACGGTTTTGCGCACCCACCACAACGCGGGGGGCTTAATACTAGTCAATAATAAAATGGTAAAGTTTATTATTTTTTATTGAAATACAAGTAATTAGATATGTTTATGTAAAGAGAGAATACCTGTATAATAATATATATTTTTATACTTATATTTGATTTATATATATACAAATACCTAGGAAAACTAGAATGAAAATTCACTTAAGTTGAAAAAAATATAAGGGCATATAATATACGTGTTTTTGAGCGTTTTGAGCAAAAAAAAAAAATTAGAAAAGCACCGAGTGGATATTTGTAGAAAATTAAATTAAGTTTCATATGTAACGTTGTTGTTTTATACAGATGAAGTTACACAACCTTTACGTAGGAATCTTATTTTATTTTTCCATCGGCGCTTTTTTGATAATTTTTTTTTGTGCTAAAATCGCTTGAAAATACGTATATTTCCTGACCTATAAGCACCCCCCACACACACAAAAACCATTGTTTAGATAGATTTTTCAAAATTTTCTTATCTCAAATGTCTTTCCAAAATAACCCTTCAAGAATACCTATTAAATCTGTTATATACTTTTGCCATATTACATGCCCCTTTGTTTGTGTGGTTTATATTCATGTTTAAAATCAGCAAGCAATAATATACAAATGTGAACTAAATCAATACATTTGTAGATGTTTTATAGTTTTGAGAAGTAATATGATTTCACTTTCATGTTATTTGAAGTATTGTAAGTGGGTTGCTTTTAATTTAAACTGATTTGGTGTTTGTATCAACTCTTTACCGATCCAAGAGCAATATAATATTTTGACAGTGGACCAACAAGAACCGATGTTAATCAAATGCATGAATTTATATGCAAATCAACAATGAATAAAATTCAAAATATATAGTAGCTCACATGTGTAATTATGTATTGAGTTTAAACCAAATTCAAATAGAGTAAAATGCCAATGTAATTAATTATGTATTGAGTTTAAACCAAATTCAAATAGAGTAAAATGCCAAAATGGTCTCTAAGTTTAGGCCATTTTTGCCAATTCAGTCAAAAAATAAACCTTTTTATATCTGGGTCCATGAGGTTTTATTTTTGTTGCCATTCATCCAATTGACAATCTAGGTTATAATTTTCTGTTAACTTCTCCACTTTTTAGTCATTTTCCTCATTTAATTAAAATATATAAATTGCATAAAATCGCATGTTTGTGTATATAAAGAAATCGCATGTTGTGGTAAACAATTTCGCATGTTGTATTATATCAGAAATCGCATGTTGAAGCAAAAACTCCACGTTAAAAAACAATCTCGTACACAGCGTACGTTAACCCCTATTGTACAATAACCGGCCTCTATATATATATATAATTAGTCAAACCTCCCAGTTGACTTTTGAAGGCTGACTTTCTAAGGTCTACTTCATCAGGTCATATAATCAAAATTCAAAAGGTTTCTGCATAGCAACAAAATATGACTGATTTCTACATAAGAAACAATTTTAATTAGACGATTTCACCCTTACACCTCGAATACATTTTCTGTCCTGAGAGGCTAAAATTGGTCAATGACAACCGTATATATACAGTATACTTACAACTTTAAGCAAATAAATGTTTATACGGTTTGTGAAGCCGAGTATGTGGATGGTAGAGTTGATAGCCAATCTACCAAGGCCTTGTTGACCAACTCGGGGACTTCATCATGCGGGCAATGCCCCGCCTGCAGGTTTACAACTGTTGTGTTTGGGTAGAACTCTTTGATGCGGTTCGCTTTTGCAGGGCCCACCCACGGGTCTAAGTCTCCCCAGACTAACAACAATGGACAAGACAGTTTGCTTAGTACACTGTCGAGTGTGTATTTTCTCTGGTTTGACATGAACCGTGTCATTAATCTGCAATGTAGATTGCATTAATCAATATAGAAAAAAAACTTGAATGACATGTTGATGTTTGACTATATTTGTTGAAGAAAAAAGATACCTGTAATAGACTTCTCCAGCGTTTGGATCGTCTGCTGGCTTGGTGATTGATTGAATGAGATAATCGTCAACGTTTGAAGTATTTTTATAAACCTGTAAATGATATTGAATATATTTGTCAGTCTGATAAAAGGGAGAGATGGAATTACTGTGTATGATATTGTTCTTGCAAAAAAAAAAGAGAGTAAATTACACGGATATTCCCTATGGTTAACCAAAATTTTGGATTTAGATCCTAGTTTTTTAATAGTATATGAATGATCCCTGTGGTTTGCACTTTGTAACGTATTTAGTCACCAACTTTTCCAAAAGTACACGGATGATCTCTGTAGTTTGCACTTTGTAACGTATTTAGTCACCAATGTTTAGTGACTAAATGTGTTATAAAGTGCATGCATACCACAGGGACCATCCATGTACTTTAGGCAAAAATTGGGGACTAAATGCGTTACAAAGGGTGAAATACAGGGACCATCCGTGTACTTTAAAAAAGTTGGGGACTAAATCCAAAATTTTGGTTAACCAATGGGACCATCGGTGTACTTTACTCCAAAAAAACGAGAAATGAATGATGCACGAATCAGATTCAAGTATCAAAGCTTTTCATGGTATTAACACTATTCCAGTTGAGCTAAATAAATTTTGAAAGAGCAAGAATAACTAATTTGACATACACTCTTCAATACGGATTCTACACGAGCAGGTTGCTTCGCTTGCCAAAATAAGAATCCAAGAACTACCCGCTGGAAAATTTCCTTGAGTGGCTTTAGGATAACTTTCTGCAAAGTGGATTCTTCAGTTTCGGTGGTTGAATCGTCCGGGCTTCCAAATTGTCCTGCAGAGTTTAGTAACGCAATGCCAACAACTTGCTGTGGCATTGCTTCTGCTGCCACCAAAGCGGTAAATCCACCAAGACTGAAAAGTTTCCAATATAATCATCAAGAAAATGTAGAACAAAAGATCACTTTATAAAGAAGAAGGGCAATTCAGTCATTTTATATGACCGAATTGCCATTCTAGTTAACATAATTACATATAAAATGACCGAATTACCCTTCTCGTTAAAAGAAAAAATTGATGAAGTTAACCCAGTGGACTAAAATGACAATGGTTTGAGAAGAAAATATCGCCACCTGGAAGAGAATCTGTGCTATCGAAAACCGGAGCATGTCTAACTGGACTTTTAGCCAGTTTTGCATTTGCAACCATCTCGTTGATCTCGCCTACAGAAGGCGTATTTTTGTGGTTAACAACTTTGTCTTTTCGCGGGGTAATACTTCTACGTAGTGGAGGTGTTCTACTTCTTCCGTCTCGTCTACTCACCCGTTGATCGTGTTTTATTTGTTGATCTTTGTCTTTTGATCTCAGTCTAGGTGCTGACAGTGCTCTAGCATAACTTTCATTATTAAACTGTCTGTGTTTCGTCTTATTATACGAGCCGGCACCTTGTTCATCATTCTCCAACGCGTCATCACCTCTTGCGAGTTTAAACGCTGAAACGTTACTCCTACGTTCAGATTTCGAAAACGGGCTGATATTTCTCCCGGGTGGAAGAGGAAGTGGGCCCGGAGTTGGCGACCTGGAACTCTTACCATCTCTTCGATTCTTGTACGGAGATTTGCTGTGTCGTCGTGGAGGTGGCAGCCCTTCCGGATCAAACTTTGACGACTGTCTCCGAACAAGTCTCACCGAATTCAAGTTCCTCACTTCATCAGAACCCAATTCTGCATTCTTTTTATTAAACTCATTCCAAGGAGCTTCGTGCAATTCTGTCTCCGTATCAGACGGATCATACCCGCTTCGCCCCTGTTTCATGGTCGATAACGAATGCTTTACCAACCCTCTACTATAAGGCACCGGACTCTCCATACCCAGACACAACACAACAGCCTAAACCCCCAAAATGCAAATACTTTATGACGAAAAAACCAATACTTAAAACTTAAAACAACAATCTGGTTCAGGACTTTTATCAAACACCTTGTGTGCAACAAAAAAACAACAAAAATTAAGACAATTATCAATGCGAACAAATGTCGTTTACCACGAGGGAGATACCAATGTATAGACATCGTGAAAGACAATGTAAGGTTGCCACAAGATTCACGCTTACAATTTAAAAGTATTGAATATACGAACAGCATTATGCTGCCGTTTACGAGGTGATCGCATAGGTAAAGACTGTAAAGCTTTTGTTAATTAGATTTGTTGGGTGTCTATAGCTATGAGAAAAGAACATGAAGGAGACTGTAATGCTTTTGTTAACACCGCACAATGTGCGTGTGTGGTTCAACGTTTTTATGTTTTGTTATATGCTTCGTTCTAAGTTTTGCGAGTTAACATGGCGCAACGTACGTGTGTGGTTTAGTGTGTCTACGTCGTCTATTTTTTCTCGTTTAATAAGTCTGTCACAACGCGCGAGTCCTAAATCGAGTTAGTTATTTTCTATGTTATATATGTCGGTCTGATTTCTCCGTATTAAAACGCCGCAATTTTAATGTTGGTGGTTGTTGGCTATAGTGTGACAATTGTGCTATTTGTCACGGTTTTACGCATCTGACACAACGCGGGGGGCTTAATACTAGTCAATAATAAAATGGTAAAGTTTATTAATTTTTATTGAAATACAAGTAATTAGATATGTTTATGTAAAGAGAGAATACCTGTATAATAATATATATTTTTATACTTATATTTGATTTATATATATACAAATACCTAGGAAAACTAGAATGAAAATTCACTTAAGTTGAAAAAAATATAAGGGCATATAATATACATGTTTTTGAGCAAAAAAAAAAAATTAGAAAAGCACCGAGTGGATATTTGTAGAAAAATAAATTAAGTTTCATATGTAACAACGTTGTTGTTTTATACAGATGAAGTTACACAACCTTTACGTAGGAATCTTATTTTATTTTTCTATCGGTGCTTTTTTGATAATTTTTTCTTTTTGCTAAAATTGCTTGAAAATACGTTTCCTTCTAAATTTTGCGAGTTAACACGACACAATGTGTGTGTGTGTGTGGTTCAACGTTTTTATGTTTTGTTATACACTTCGTTCTAAATTTTGCGAGTTAACATGGTGCAACGTACGTGTGTGGTTTAGCGTGTATACATCGTCTATTTTTTCTCGTTTAATAAGTCCGTCGCAAGGCGCGAGTCCTAAATCGAGTTAGTTATTTTCTATGTTTTATATGTCGGTCTAATTTCTCCGCATTAAGACACCGCAATTTCAATGTTGGTGGTTGTTGGCTGTAGTGTGACAATTGTGCTATTTGTCACGGTTTTGCGCACCCACCACAACGCGGGGGGCTTAATACTAGTCAATAATAAAATGGTAAAGTTTATTATTTTTTATTGAAATACAAGTAATTAGATATGTTTATGTAAAGAGAGAATACCTGTATAATAATATATATTTTTATACTTATATTTGATTTATATATATATATATACAAATACCTAAGAAAACTAGAATGAAAATTCACTTAAGTTGAAAAAAATATAAGGGCATATAATATACGTGTTTTTGAGCGTTTTGAGCAAAAAAAATTAGAAAAGCACCGAGTGGATATTCGTAGAAAATTAAATTAAGTTTCATATGTAACAACGTTGTTGTTTTATACAGATGAAGCTACACAACCTTTACGTGGGAATCTTATTTTATTTTCTATCGGCGCTTTTTTGATAAAAATTTTTTGTTGCTAAAATCGCTTGAAAATACGTATATTTCCTGACCTATAAGCACCCCCCACCCCACCCCACCCCGCACACACACAAAAACCATTGTTTAGATAGATTTTTCAAAATTTTCTTATCTCAAATGTCTTTGCCATATTACATGCCCCTTTGTTTTGTGGTTTATATTCATGTTTAAAATCAGCAAGCAATAATATACAAATGTGAACTAAATCAATACATTTGTAGATGTTTTATAGTTTTGAGAAGTAATATGATTTCACTTTCATGTTATTTGAAGTATTGTAAGTGGGTTGCTTTTAATTTAAACTGATTTGGTGTTTGTATCAACTCTTTACCGATCCAAGAGCAATATAATATTTTGACAGTGGACCAACAAGAACCGATGTTAATCAAATGCATGAATTTATATGCAAATCAACAATGAATAAAATTCAAAATATATAGCAGCTCACATGTGTAATTATGTATTGAGTTTAAACCAAATTCAAATAGAGTAAAATGCCAAAATGGTCTCTAAGTTTAGGCCATTTTTGCCAATTCAGACAACAAATAAACCTTTTTATATATGGGTCCATGAGGTTTTATTTTTGTTGCCATTCATCCAATTGACAATCTGGGTTATAATTTTCTGTTAACTTCTCCACTTTTTTGTCATTTTTCTCATTTAATTAAAATATATAAATTGCATAAAATCGCATGTTTGTGTATATAAAGAAATCGCATGTTGTGGTAAACAATTTCGCATGTTGTATTATATCAGAAATCGCATGTTGAAGCAAAAACTCCACGTTGAAAAACAATCTCGTACACAACGTATGTTAACCCCTATTGTACAATAACCGGCCTCTATATATATATATAATTAGTCAAACCTCCCAGTTGACTTTTGAAGGTTGACTTTCTAAGGTCTACTTCATCAAGTCATATAATCAAAATTCAAAAGGCTTCTGCATAGCAACAAAATATGACTGATTTCTACATAAGAAACAATTTTAATTAGACGATTTCACCCTTACACCTCGAATACATTTTCTGTCCTGAGAGGCTAAAATTGGTCAATGACAACCGTATATATACAGTATACTTACAACTTTAAGCAAATAAATGTTTATACGGTTTGTGAAGCCGAGTATGTGGATGGTAGAGTTGATAGCCAATCTACCAAGGCCTTGTTGACCAACTCGGGGACTTCATCATGCGGGCAATGCCCCGCCTGCAGGTTTACAACTGTTGTGTTTGGGTAGAACTCTTTGATGCGGTTCGCTTTTGCAGGGCCCACCCATGGGTCTAAATCTCCCCAGACTAACAACAATGGGCAAGACAGTTTGCTTAGTACACTGTCGAGTGTGTATTTTCTCTGGTTTGACATGAACCGTGTCATTAATCTGCAATGTAGATTGTATTAATCAATATAGAAAAAAAAACTTGAATGACATGTTGATGTTTGACTATATTTGTTGAAGAAAAAAGATACCTGTAATAGACTTCTCCAGCGTTTGGATCGTCTGCTGGCTTGGTGATTGATTGAACGAGATAATCGTCAACGTTTGAAGTATTTTTATAAACCTGAAAAATGAAATTTAATGTTTTTGTCAGTCTGATAAAAGAGAGATGGATTTACTGTGTATGACATTGTTATTGTGAAAAAAAAGAGTAAATTACATGAATGCAAAATTTTGGATTTAGTCCCTAGTTTTTCAAGAGTATACGAATGATCCCCGTGGTTTGCACTTTGTAACGTATTTAGTCACCAACTTTTGCAAAAGTACACGGATGGTCCCTGTAGTTTGCACTTTGTAACGCATTTAGTCCCCAATGTGTAGTGACTGAATGCGTTATAAAGTGCATACCACAGGGACCATCTATGTACTTTAGGCAAAAATTGGGGACTAAATGCGTTACAAAGGGTAAACTACAGGGACCATCCATGTACTTCAAAAAAGTTGGGGACTAAATCCAAAATTTTGGTCAACCACAGGAACCATCGGTGTACTTTACTCCAAAAAAAAACGAGAAATGAATGATGCACGAATCAGATTCAAGTATCGAAGCTTTCCATGGTATTAACACTATTCCAGTTGAGCTAAATAAATTTTGAAAGAGTTAAGAATAACTAATTTGACATACACTCTTCAATACGGATTCTACACGAGCAGGTTGCTTCGCTTGCCAAAATAAGAATCCAAGAACTACCCGCTGGAAAATTTCCTTGAGTGGCTTTAGGATAACTTTCTGCAAAGTGGATTCTTCAGTTTCGGTGGTTGAATCGTCCGGGCTTCCAAATTGTCCTGCAGAGTTTAGTAACGCAATGCCAACAACTTGCTGTGGCATTGCTTCTGCTGCCACCAAAGCGGTAAATCCACCAAGACTGAAAAGTTTCCAATATAATCATCAAGAAAATGTGGAACAAAAGATCACTTTATAAAGATCTAATATGAATACCAATATGCATGAAGAAGACGATTATATCATCATGTTATGCGTATAGTTGTTAATGGTGAATAGCGACAAGGTACCTATATGCTACATAGCGAATAACGATAAATAGCAGGTACTATTTTATAAATAGTGATACATTAGAAAAAAAACATTTAAAAAAAATTATATGTATATTATATCAAAATACCCTGGTATAAACGCTATTTTACATATATATTCAACAAAAACCTAAAATCCAGCTATTTTATAACTATATTTAATCGCCATTTGTATTTAAAAATAAATTAAAAAACTGAAATCCCGCTATTTATGCTACATATCCTGTAGAGACCTTCGACCTATACGCTACGCTATTCACTATAGCAACCATAGCGACCGCTATAGACAACTATGGTTATGCGCATCACATGTATAGAATTTCAAAGGTGAACTCTGTTTGAACAATCCAACTGATAATGGATTATTGACTTTCTATTAGTCGACATAACATTACCTGTTTCCGACCAATATTGTCGGTTCTTTCACAATCTCTTTCAAGAAATCGGCAACTTGGTCTCTCCACACCAATGCATCATAGTCAATGAGTGCCTTCTCACTCCAACCGAACCCAAGTAAGTCCACAGCATACACCTTGTACTTTTTAGCCAGTTCAGGTATATTGTACCTACAGATATAGCGAAAATATCACACAAATGTCCTATGCAGCATAATATAAGTTGAAAATAGCATACAAGAAAGAGACCTCCAGTGGAAAGCTGAAGCACCAAAACCATGAATAAGAACGATCGGAAAGCCTTCTCCTTCTTCAACATAATGAATTTTGTGACCTCTCCATGTCCAAAACTTATATCCATCATTCTTGAAAGGTAATCTCTCTAAACCTATTGGTATACCAAATACTAGTTTAGTTCATAGTTGATACAAAGCCACGTCAGTTGGGGTGGTAACGGTCCGGTTCAGCCAGTTTTGACAGAATTTCTGGGCAGAAACCTTGGTTTTAAAAAGCGAGAGGCGCACAAAAGTGACGAGGTCTAAAACCGAGACGCAAAGCGCAAAAGCGGTGGGCTTTTCGTACCAGAGGCGCAAAGTGATTATATAATTTTTTATACATGTCCTAGGTTTTTAGCATCTCTTATCCAAATTATAGCTATAAATAAGGTTTATAAATGATTTTACCCATAAGTACAAGCTAAAAAACCTATTGTACAACAGTTTGATGCTTAAAAACAGCATAAAAATACCCTATGTACATGAGGCGAGCGCCTCAGGCCAGAAAAACCTCTAAAAAATGCGCTTTTTGGGGCTTTTTGTAAAAAGCGCGCCTCGGGCTACCTTAGGCGCGCTTTTTAAAACCCAGGCAGAAACGGTAAGGGTTATTGGATTTTATCACTCCCAACTATTGGGTATTGACCGCTGCCACTCCCAACTATCACTTTGACTCCCACCACCCCAACTTAACACTTTGTGTGTTGTGTCACTCCGGTCAATACCCAATAGTTGAGAGTGATAAAATCCAATAACCCTTAGGAAAAAATATTACTTTTTTATTTTTTCAATATTTCGGCCGGTTCAATTTTGGCGGCGGTTCCAAACCATGAAACCCGGTTTTTAAACCTTAAACCGAACCAGTTTACTCCTAATCCTACTGAACCAGCCGGGTTAGCTCGGTTCCGATGGTTTCAATGGTTTTTGAACAACCCTTACATCAAGCACATAAAAAGTTTAGGAAATCTATCAAAACAAAACTAAAACTCCAAGGAAACATTAATCAACATGGAGCAGGTTGAGATACCAAAATAACATATTCAGTAAATCAGTAGCAACAAACATAAAAAGGCAACATAAAACAACCTTGTGCAGGTTGAGATACCAAAGTAGAGGGCATCACAGAAGCTCCAGCAGCAACAATTCCTTTGGAAGCAAAATCTCTCCTACTCAAACCACACCTGTTTCCTACCCCCACACAACAACCAATCAATCAATAAGGATTGGGGCAACTGTTATATATCCAATTGGTTGAAAACTTACTGTAAGGATGAACTTTGATGGCGGGACTGAACTTGTTCTCGGTTCGGAGTCGATGATGCGGCGGGGGCACCGTAGCATAGGAAGACGACATTGGATTGGAGCTGCAGAATGGAGAAGAAACAGTGATTGTTGTTTATGAATTAGGGGTTTGATTTGAGTGGTGGAAGTGAAGCCTTGAGGTTGTGGCTCATCCCAGGCCAAGTTTTTCCCTCGGAAATTTTCTTTTTAAATATCGAGTTAAAATCTCTCTATTTTGAATCATTTTATCAGTTTAGTTCAAAGGTTTCATTTTTCATCTGTGTGTTCAAAAAGGTTTCACAGTTGTCATTTTAATCCACTGGGTTAACTTCATCCATTATTTATGTTAACAAGAAGGGTCATTAAAATGACCGAATTACCCTTCTCGTTAAAAGAAAAAATTGATTAAGTTAACCTAGTGGACTAAAATGGCAATGGTTTGGGTCATTTTGTCAGTTTAGTTCAAATGTTTCATTTTTTTTACTTGTGGGTTCAAAAAGGTTTTATCGTTGCCATTTTAGTCTACTATGTTAACTTTATCCATTATTTCTGTTAATGAGAAGGACAATTCAGTCATTTTATATGACCGAATTGCCCTTCTAGTTAACAGAATTACATATAAAATGATCGAATTGTGTTAGAAGAAAAAATAGATAAAGTTAACCCAGTTGACTAAAATGGCAACGGTGAAACCTTTTTGGAACCATAGGCGAAAAATGAAACCTTTGGACTAAACTGTCAAAATAGACCAAACCACATGGACTAAAATGACATTTAACTCTTACATATCGTTTAGACTTTAGAAACATTGAAAATAATTTTTTATTAAAATTTATATACTTTTTAATAATTTAGTTTAGTTCTGAAATTATAGAATAAAAAGTGTTAAATTGCTAAAGTTGTAAAGTTTAAATGCTAGTTTGTTTATAACCTTTGTAGAAATTTTGATTATTTTAGTTTATAAAAATCAGAGTAAAATGTAGTTTTACACTCTAATTTCAACATTTGTCAATTTTACACCCTATCGTTCCAAAATGCATCAATGTAAGACCGTGCATATTAACGTCATTCAATGTCAACGTTACTCACTAACGGTCCAAGGGCAAGTCACATCCTTTACTTACTCTGATCAGTTACCTACCTCCCAAAGTTCTTAACCCGATCGCTTTTATACCCTTTCATTACCCAATAATATAATTTCAACATGTTTAGGCATAAAGGTGTTATATCATATGCTTTGAGGTTTTTCATAAAAGAATTTGAACTTTTTACTTTTAACTCAAAACTATTTGATTTTTTACTTTTAACCTAAAGCTATTTGATTTTTTCCCCAAAACTTTTCATCTTTACTTTTAACCCAAAACTATTGATTTTTTTTTTTTTACTTTTAACCTCAAAACTTATCAGCTTTTGCAATTTAACCTCACAACTTTTTTTATTTTCAACTTTGGTCCTCTATACTTTTCATTTTTCGCAAAATTTTCGTTTTACGTTTCGTTTTAAATTTTATAAGTTAACACGGCGCAACGTGCGTGTGTGGTTAAACCTTTTTACGTCGTCTATTTTTTCCCGTTTAATAGGTTCCTTGTAACGCGCAGGTCCTAGATCGACTAATTAGTTATTATTTTATATGTTTTATGTTTCGGTTTAGTTTTTTCGTATTAACACGCCACAACCTCAGTGTTAGTGGTCGCTAACAGTAGTGTGGCATTGGTGTTCGCCCCCGCCGCAACGCGGGGTGCTTAATACTAGTTCACACATAAATGTTATTACCTCACTCCTCTTCTCCGACGAACTATTCCAACCACCGGAGAACCTGCATATCATCTTCCCCACTACAACATAAATCATGCCAATTAGAACGATCATCTTATGAGAGCTAGTACATGTATAATTCTACTTCAATCATTATGATTAAGGCTATGAATCATTACAATTTACTTATTTTGATATAATTTTGGATCAATGCGATGATTTAGGGTCTAACCTTTGGCTGCTAGACTGATTTTGGGTGATTACCATATAAAGTGGGATTCAGGGTTTATTGTTCACCAAAATAGGCGTGAAACCCATAATTTGGTGAACGACTCTCAATCCGCTCATTCATTTTTGCACGAAATTCGCCATCAAGTTAGGAGTGAAATCCTCACCTTAATAGAAAATTTCCATTTCAAATCTAGTGGACCCCCGTCAACGTGTCGGAATTAACTTTCTAGACCCGACGAGTACTAACCACACTTAGGGTACGATGTTGTCAAGTTAGGGGTGAAACCCGCATCTTGTCAACTAGTCCCACTCCTCGATTTTCAAAATCCCGCCAAGTCTTGAATTTTCGATTGATTTGGAACATGTAGTAATCGGAAGGGTGAATACCGTTAACCGAAATTTCGGCGATAGTATTCTACCTATTAGGCCAAAGCATGCTTCTCAAACTCAAGAGAACTTTCGACCACTTTGGTTTAGTCAAAGTTCCGTTTCGGAACAATCCAAGTTTTAATCAAACCTCCATTCTACTAATATCAATTTTATGCTTAACACGATTCAAACTTTCCATTTCAAAATTCAAACTATTTTCACTATGGTTACATACACATCATACTAAATCTTTTCATATATCTATACGTTATTTACATGCATGATTTCAAAACGTCACCAACAAGATTTACACTACTCATAATCCCAAAATGGAGGCATATCATCAAGATAGGAGTGGTTCCCTTACCTTGACGATTATCTCTGCTCCTTCCCTTCTTAAAACGACCTCACCCACGGGCTAGGGGTGATTCCCTTACCTTGGTGATCGTTACCAAACTTTCATTTTTCAAAGAAACTTTATCATGCCAACCACACGATCAAATTTTATACGTAAATCTTTTATCATTTTGTCAACACTTCTACTTATGCAAAAATCTCAAACCTCATTGTTTTATCAAGCGTATTTCTTACAACCTATTTTACGAAAATCACATGCACAAAATTCATAATCATACCTTAAATGTTTTATCACACGATTTTCAAAATCTTATGAAGTGCTACCTATCAACCTAGTCGGTTTAATGAATCTCTTGCTCATGAAATTCATATTCAATACATTATACTAAAGACATTTTGTTCCCAACAGGGAACCAATGAAACTTTCACTCACATATGCACAAATCTTATAGATGTGCTACGTTAACCTCATTCAGTTGATAAACATGAAACGATCCATAGTCAACCTAACCAACAAATGCAAATAACCTATCCATACACCCTCGAGACTTCGACTTCCAACAGTGAATCCTAAATTAGAACTAGCTCTCCTACCAGAAAATCCATCTATACCTTAGAACAAGGATGAAACTCTTACAACCCTCATCTATACTCACAGTCCAAGAAACTCGATATAAACCATACCTAGAGGAACTCCCAATATCCACGACTAGTAACTTACTCATACACCATGCCGCGGACACAAAGAAACCGAACCTATAAGCACTTAGTCGAAAGATAACACCTTACCATCAAACTACCATTCAATCAACCTACCAGAATCGTCGCTCAAACTCACTCCCAATACACACACTAGACATAGTAACCCTACACCTATACGCCTATACCAACGAAATCCGACTATCTATAAGTTCAATTTGCTCAAATTCTTTTCAAAGTCCAAAGTTTTCACGAGAATTTCTGAAATACAACTCTTTGTATTTTAATACAACATACTTTAAATTAAGCAAACCTGCTACTTTCAAAAAAAATCTTTTCGGACACCGCTAAATACACAATTCCAGTTCCAAACATGTGGGCAGGGAAACTTCATAGGGGTAAAAAATCTCCGACATACGTAAATCTTTTTTTAAAACAAGAGTTGCATTTCCTTTTTACAAAACACATCGCACATAACAAATGGATACTTTATACTCTCTTGACATTCACAAACTTGATTCTCCACTCCCGACAAACTCAATCTATCTCGATTCAATAAACTCAACAATTTGTTCAAACAACTATACATGCATATCATTGTACACGTTTTAGTCGATATTTCACGACAATCTCACATATATCATTGTTTTTACATACTCAAAATTTCTTGATCATTTTATATGCTTAAATTCGTTGTGTTTCAATTTATATTATATACACAATAGTCATCATTCATACTTATACTCATACTCATACTCATACATTCGCACCTATACGTGAGCATAACCCAAGTGTTTCTCTTACGTTGGTCTCATATATACTTAAACATAATCATGCTTACATGCTAAATTTTTATATGCTATCACACGCACACATTCTCACTTTTAACGTTACTACATACCCTGAATCGTACACTATAGTGGTAGGCGCATGAAAACCATAGGGGTGTTCTACTGTGTATCGTAAGACACGAAACGTAACATGACACCAAATAACGAAACAGACGTAATATGGTTAGAACATGGTGGATATGCCGCTGGTACATCCTATATAAAAGTGTTTTTACCATATTACCAAACTTTCGAAAGACGTGCCATGAGAAATTCGGTGTTTTCCAGACCTTATTTAAAACGCAATTACACAACCTTTAGCGACTCACAAACGCACTGCTAAACGCGCGATATTCGATTATCCGTGACGAAACCTCATCCTCAGCACTTCATATTCACCTTATATCCAATAATTATACCACTCCTACCCTTGCATTCCTCTACCAAATCATTCGTTCACTCTCATACCACGATTATCCCAATTCTTAAGACATTTTATCTAAACCTTATTTGCATTGAAACGACCTAAAACGTTCAATCCCTTAGAATACTTTTTTTACTTGTAAAAAAAACTTTCTTCCTTACTTGTTTACGCACAAACTTACTTAGTCGGCCCATTACCACCAAAACCTTTTGAAATCATAAATCCTACCTTCCTAGTTTTTCCACAAATAAACAAATTTCTACAAACATGTGATTTCACTAAAACGCCTTAAAACCGATAAAACTTTTCTACAACCAACGATGCGGGCCGCACACTCTATTTTATGTGAAAACTTTTCTTAGATAACATCCTTTAAAAAAAAAAAAATTCCCCATTGAGTTATTCATACATAGCCAAACGCACTTTGCCTACACACACATGCACGTTTTGCTCTTACATACGTTGGATACCTCAATTCACCTTAGTCAAACGAACTATCTTTTACAAACCTACCCTTTTCGTTCTTCAAAAGTTCCATACATTTTCAACACACTTCAAAATCTCGATTTTAGTCAACCATTTTTAGCCAAAATGCTTTTTCCAATGTCTTCCTCTTGAATAAATTTCGGGATGAAATTTCCTAAAGGGGGGGAGGCTATAACGCCTCGCTTTTTGAAACCTTCCTTATTTAGAAAGATTATTTATATTCCTATTTTTGGAAACTTATATCCGTATCGTATACGTATTTCACTTCCAGCTTCGTAATTCGCAACGTTGATCGTAATAAAAAACTTGATCATTTTATGAGAATTCATACCTTGATTATGCATACTCGTTTTATATTCAAGATACATACTTGTTTGATATAAATGCATCTCACGCGCAAACACATACTTGTTTTACTAACAATCGGTCGTAAATACATGATTTTATTCATTTTATACATACAAATACTTAATTATATATTCACAATACTTGAGTTATACTTTTATACATAATACATACTTAATTACATGTTAAACATACAAGAAATACCATAAAATGTGCCAAACACCAAACTGCAGGGACTAAAATCATCAAAAAATGAAACTTGGCCCAGATGACACCCCAGGTGACATGCGGACCATCCCTGGTCCCCTTGCGCGACATGCCTGGGCACCCAATCCGCAGCCCAACTCGATTTAAACACGGATTGGTCCATTTTCAACCTCCAACTCCCACCTAATTTCTTTTAAAACACCATTAACTTTTAACCTAACCTCCTACTATAAATACAACACTTCTAACTCTCATTTTCACTTTCCAAACTCCACAATCACTCTCAAATCCTCTCAAGAACACTAAAAAATTCTGATTTTTGAGCAGAAAGTTTCAAGGCTTTCAAGTGAGTTCTAGCTCATTTCTTCACTCATTTCTTTCTTGTTTCTTCTTTTATCTTACTTGGATAACCTCTAGAAAGGTTCTCACAAGTTTTCCATACCAAACTAAGGTGGAACCTCACCATATTTGAGGTCCAAAGTAAGGTTTAAATTCTGTTTTTGTTCATGTTCAAATATCTTCTATTTCTTTGCTAAAACTTGGTGAAATATTGTACCCACCAAGCTCATAACTTAGTCCATAGTTGTGGGTTTGTGTTGAGGTTGATTTCCATCAAGTTATGAGTTCAAAACGCTTTACTTTAAGTTCATACATGTTATATTCAAGTGTTGAAAACATACATGATTCACCATCTTCCATATGGCTGAACTTGTGTCTTGTAAAAGTGTGAACCGTGGGAGCTTTGGCTTTCCAACCTAGTTCCACTACCTCACTTGTGAACCTTGTGTATGAACACTCAAGTAGCTTTCTAGCATCAAAGTAACATAACCCCGTCTAGCCTCCAACACTTAGTTAACTCTTTCCATGTTGTGGTGGTTCACCCGTGTTAAGACTTACTTGGCTACTTGATAAGGTATTAGTTAGTTATTTATTTCTTGTCATTCATGACCCTCCGAATCATCCTTGCGATGATTTGTGTAGTGATGAATCATACAATGAGGTTAATCCTCCATGCTTGACTTACATGATAATTTATGAAACTCATGATGGACTTAGCTTAGGATTACTATTATAACTATATATATATACACGAACATAGCTGAATTTATGATGATAATCGGTTATGATTATTCATCATGAACTTAGGCTAACTTATCTATGATTCAAAGCTCTCGTTGTTAATTCTAATGGGCAAACTAGGACCCATGAAATCACATACAACTTAGTGTCAAAATGAGTACTTAGACTAGATATACTTTTATGCATAGCATACTTTTGTACTTAAATTCTAAATCCTGAATCTTACTACTCCATAAGCACCGAATGACTTTACCTTCGATTCTCCAATCTCAAACAACTCGTCACTCGCGGATAATCGGGAAGCTTTTGTAAACTTGTGAGTTTACTCTTCACCCTTTTTCGTTTACACTTTTGGGTGCAACATGTTCACATTATACAAACTTACACAAACACACATTCTTTATGCAATTACACAACAATCCAATACAAGCATGCTAATATGTTATACTTGATTCGTTATTCTGGGGTTATTTTTTGTGATAGACTTGTGATTAACTTCGTACGAGCCTACCCTTAACATGTATAGCGCTATAGGAGTAACGCATCGCCCGTATTCTTGAGGTCATATTAAGTTATTCATTCATACTTGCGGTAATCTTTGGGTTGACTTGTTTATTCACATGCCAGTAATGCGTTAATCTTGTTAACTAAGTTTGTCATGTGTATTGTTCTGTTTTTATATACTTATGCTAGTACTCAAACTTGTATGCTCGCCAATACTTTTTGTATTGAACTATACTTTAATACATGTTGCAGGATTATGGATGATGATGATGATGCACGGAATCTAGTAGGATGCCTAGAAACGCACTCTAAATTCAAATACTTGTTGTATTTTGTTGTAAATATATTTCAAACAATTTAATTGATGTTAGCAATAAAATGGAATTTGTTATTAAATACTTGTCACAATTTAGTGTTATAAAGTCTCGAACAGTCTCGTTTTCGTCTCACTCTGATGTTTCCGCCATCGGTTGGGGTGTGACATCCCCCGCGCGTCGCGATAGATGCAGGGAATTCTCTCGCGTGACGCCTGAGATATCAAGTGTCCAATTTTTCATTTTTCGCCTGGGTCTCGTCGTGCGTGTCCGGGGTTTCGATTATTGTTCTTTCTAGGGTATTTTTGGGAGTTGTTACAATTTGGGTTAACTCTATTATTTAGGATTAATTATTATACAAGTTTGGTGTTGTAAAAGGTTTAGGCTTATAAAAATTTGGAGTTTTAATAAATTAAAGTATCCTATTTATTAGAGGTATCCTTGTATTTGTTCAGGGTTCTCTTTTAATAAAACCAAAAAAAAATAAAAAATTTACACTATGAAGACGGGGTTGAGTCGTCGCCCATGCTACACCTCCCTACACTATACATCTACCCTTGCTATTACGAGTGAGTGAACAGGGGTTAATGAAATGTGATCAGGGTTATTGTTTGACTACAAGTATATTAATTTTCATAAATAACTTGGGATAAACTATATCTCTTGTTATGAGTATTACATGCTTGTCAATACATATGAGGTCCGGAAACTATGTCCGAGAACATGATTAACCGACACACCACTTTAATACCCTTATTGGGCAAACTCATATTGGGTTAGAAAAAAATACTTTATCATAGCATTAGCATCTGTAAGGTGTATGCCTACACCCCGTGCTTAGGTCGTGACCATTTGCAATTAAATGAGCCGAGGATATCCAGGACACGGTCGCATTAACCCCCATTGTTTAAGTTATCAAGCAATACGAATTAAAACGGGTTATTTTGGATTCTTGAACACATAGGTGTAACAACCCGCTTTTTGAAAGTCAAAGTACAAGTCAAAGTCAAAGTCAAAGGAAGAAAAGATTGCTAATTGCGATCTGCCACTCCTTGCTTGACTATTAAATCGTACTTTTGACTTGTAATCGAATTCTATTATTTGTTTGTTTTAGTTGTATTATGTGGAGTATCTATAACAAATCGAGGTTTAATCGCATATTTAATCCTTAATCGACTTATCGTTAATCGCATCGCTATCGCATCACAACTCGAATTATGTGTTCTGGATATTGTTTTATGTGTGTGTGCTATTATGTGTTACTTGTGCATGTTATGTTTATGTTAAGGTGATTAATCGCAATCGTAACTCTATCGCAACGCAATCAAATCGCGAACGATAAACGCAAGTTATTTATGATGATTGTATGTTAGATATAGTAGTTAGGTTATTTGTGTAACTAATGGGTAATACTATCGGATGGCAACGCTCAACACGTAAAACGAAACGCCAAAATCCAACTCCCCGGACCACTCGATCGAATGACCATCCGATCGGATGGCCATCCGAACAATGTGCCATCCGATCCGTTCCAATGCCACTTTCCTCTTTTGGAAACCCTATAAATACCCCCTGTCACATCACTAGCTCTCTCTCGTTCGACCAGCATTCCATACCACTTTTCTCTCAATTTCTCGCGATTCTTGTAAGTTTTCAACTCAAATCTTGTACTTCTATGATCTACACGCACTTCTTCATCATTTTCACCTTTGAATCTTCACTTTTAACCGTGAAATCACCGGATGTGAGGTGTTCAAGGGTGATGTCATCATGGAGTCCTTATGAACTTCAAGCTTTGGCATCATTCCACCAAGAACAACTCAGATCTACACGATTTCCACATGATTTAACACTATTTTCATCTAGATCTAAACTTTTTCAGGATTAAAAGGATTGAAAGATGGTTTCTAACTTTCTTTCAACTCTTTTACACTCAATGCACTCAAAACTGATAGAATCGGAGCTAGATCAGGCCCTCTACTCATTTTCTAGTGAAGTGTCGGTCCAAGATCTGATTTCTATCCACGAGACAACCGCCTTCGGGTTGAACACGAACAACCGTCGTGAACAGTTAACTGATCCGGATTGGGGTGATTCCCGTTCGATCGGATAACCTGGGACTGATGGGGTTCTTGTTGTTCAGTACGTTGTCATACCGTCTCGATCAAACTGCAAAACTTTCAAAATATTCAAGTTTCAAAACAATTAGGTTGTTGGACGGATTGCCGTCCGATCGGATTGCACTTGGTTTCAACACTTAACACTTCTCATAATTTTCAAAGATCATCAGTTTCTAGTGGATTGCCATCCGATCGGAAGACCATCCGATCGAATGACAATCCTGCTGTGAACTTGTTCTCTGGGAATGTCTAAACCGACGGAGCGCTATCCGATCGAACGACCGTTCGACCGGGCGACCTGAAAGGTAGAGATACTTCTCTGTTTTCAAAATGCTACAACGAAAACTTCAAAGCCATCATACCCAAACACATCTATCTCAAACGAATGTCAATCCGCCCGAACGGCCATCCGAACGGATGACCATCCCAACGGATTGTCATTCGATCGATGACCATCCGTTCGGATTGTCATCCGATCGGATGACCATTCGTCCCTGAGTCACTTTTCACCGTTTACCGCACCGTTCATTTGCTTATGCTATCGTCAACTGTCCAGGCTAATCACTCAAGCGCTCCCTTCAATCCATTAACTACCATCGCTGTGAGTATACTTGATTCCTTTTTGCTTAACGCACTTTTGGGTGTTACATACGTTACTTATTCTAAAACTGTAAGACCTATCTTAAATTAACAGATTTAATAATATATCACATGCATTTAGTACAAAAATTACGAGTTTACAAAAACTTCATGGTTTTAAGATCAAACTTGATCATAACATTCAAGTCATCATCCTACTAGATAACTTTTAAAAAAACATAGTTTTAAGTGTTAACATGTTACTAAAACAAAATAGACAAAATGCGGAAGCTTCATTTGGTGCGTTCGGTTCTTGATAATTGCTTGATCGCCATCCGGATTAGGTCCATCTTCACCTACGG
Organism: Helianthus tuberosus; assembly: GCA_030545235.1. Classification (NCBI taxonomy): domain Eukaryota; kingdom Viridiplantae; phylum Streptophyta; class Magnoliopsida; order Asterales; family Asteraceae; genus Helianthus; species Helianthus tuberosus. Next base: position 7,910,610 of record CM060416.1, on the reverse strand, counting down.
TCAAAACCATGAAAATAATTAGTTTTGACACTTTAAAAATCAAGTAAAAATAAGTTCCATGTTCAAACATGTCAAAAACAACAAAAATTCACGTTCTGGAGTGGTCGCGCCACGCGACGGGGATCGGGGTCAGCCGTCGCGGCCCGCCACCGCCATGGCGTCGCGCGACGGTGATTCGATTTGGTCGTGGCATGGTGCTACGTTGAGATTTTGACAGAATGTTTGTTGGCTAGAGCTGCAAATCAGCCTAGCACCATTTTTAACATATCCAAACTTTAAATCAACATAACTTTTGACTCGGGCGTCCGTTTTAGCCGATTTTTTTCCCACGCGACCGTAATTGAATTACGGACCCGTTTATCAACACAATTCACACAAATTTTCAGTTTAAAAACAGTTGGCCTTTATTTTGGCTCTTTATTTATTCGACCCGTTCGTCTACAAGTTCAACAACTTGTTTCATTGTCATCTCATGTCTACAGCCGATTTACCCAATCTCGGTTTTACCCGCTATAGCGTTTCACTCCCTTCAAAAGGGACACTTACGCAGTGATCATCATGCTTGTTTTCTAAGGATTTAAACATGCTTTTCTTGAACGTTTGACAAGTAAAATTTAGAACTTTAATCCCTCTACAAGGGTTCATGTTTTTGAAACAAGTTAGCGTGTCCGCTTCACGGCTTACGCTTTGTTATAACCAATCAACAAGTGATGGTCCTTGACTTCAACGTTTACAATCCAACTTGTTTTGACCCGTTTGGATGCCGAATGGAGACCACCATTTCAAGACATTCCAAACTCTATTTCTAACACATGTTTTGACCCGTTTTATTTGTCTAAGCACTTCGTCACTTCCGTGACTTAACGGGTTTTCTTGTTTGGCTAATTTCCAATATAACTAACTAGGATAAATAAATAACATAGTGTAACGAAACCATAGGTCACGTACCTTTAGAGCACACCCTTCAACCGCGTATCACCTCCGGCTTGTCCGCTTGACGATCCAGATTCTTTACCTAAAGAGTTCCATTCACAACCAATTTAGAACCCTTTTTACAATTATTTATCATAATTCATTATGATATCCGAATCTGCGTTTTTGTCCGATTATTAACATTTTAATCCTCACTTTGGCGTTTTAACAAACACCTAGCGGGTCGGATTTTTACCTAATGAATACTAAATTCATGACTTGTTGTTTCCATCTAAATCAACTTCAATTTAGCAAATCTATACTAGATTTTAACATCAATATTTCAGAATTTACCACATGAATTCAGATTTCACTAGAATAAGAATCATAATCCTAGTGTTTATTTAGTTTCTACAAACTCACTAATAACCTACAATGGTGATTATAAACCCCACGAGTATAATGCTAGATTTTAACAAGAAATCATCTAGGGCTTATCTCTAGACATCAATTCGCTTCTAATTTCATCAATACAACAATCATGCAGGCTCAATTTCAAAACTCATGAGTTTATCTAAAATTTGAAGTGGAACCATATATCAAAATTTCACATACCTTACGATCCCTTCGTCGAGGTGATCACTAATATGTATTCAGTTTTCGATTTGGACTTGATTTAGGCTTCCAATTTGTGAGTTTTTGTGGAATTTAGGGTTTAAAAGGAAACCCCTGATCGCCCCTGTGTTCTTGTTCGACCAGACACACCTAAGTGTGTGTTTGGTGTGAGTTATTTTTCTTTTAAACATTTAAGTTTCAATTTTTACAAGTTTAGTCCCCTAGCTTTTGTTTAACTTGTAATTTAGATATTTTAACCTTATTATATGCCACTTCAAGACTCGTAACTAACAGGGTTATAAATTCCTAGTTAGCTGGTTCTTGTTTGATTATTACTTTATAAATCTGATTTAAAGTTTTATAAATTCCGGGGTGTTACAAAAACACATCGAACACACAACGTAAACACTTTTATACGCAAGCCGTTACTGCATGTTATACGTGTTACTCGATGAAAGCTTGTATGTTATGTTAACACAGTGATTGTTGCCTGACGCTTTAGCAACGATAGTACTATAGTTTGGACTCAACACCTGTCGTGGACAGGGGTTGTTAAGGTTATTTCTTCACGTGTCACAGTGGTGATATGTGTTGCGCATTCTACAACTCGCAGTCATGTCTGTGCATATTTCATTGTCGATAACCTACTAGCTTCACATTATACATGTTACATGCTGGTTACGCGTAAACGCTTTCGAACTCTATTATTACTATTAAACTTGTATGCTCACCTTTACACTCTGTGTATTGGCCTCTATTTTAACGTATGTGACAGGTGCTTAGGATGCTTTCTTGTTACTTGATGGAATTGAGCTAGGATGGAGTCTAGATACAAACAAAAACAATTTATTTTTGAGTTGTCGAAACAGAACTATTTTTCTTTGAATTGTCTGTAACTATGCTACTTATTATGTCATGGTATGGGACGTGATGCTTAAATAATTGGTAATCGTAGTTGTTATGGAAACTCCTGGACAATCTGTTTCGCTCAGTGTCGCGCCCAGATGTTTCCGTCATCGGTTGGGGTGTGACAGATTGGTATCAGAGCCATAACTATAGGGAATTAGGCAAGACTCGACCTAGTCCGGGTCGATGTCTTAGAAACAACCTAGTCTATAGTCTAAGTACCAACAGACCGACTTGTGCATACCCAGTTTGGGTTTTGCACGAGCTTACTAGCTATTTCTCGCTCGAACTCGCTGTACACTACACTCTTGCGCAAACATCGCATGCTACAATTCCACGCAAGAACAACCTTTCCTAAGGCTGGTCACACACACACAAACAGATGATTTGGTTGAGATTAGGTGTGAAAACCGCAAACTCGACCGAATCATTCGTTCGACTCGCTATTTTTACTATAAAACAAGAGAATTTGCGTTGAATCAGGAGTGAAATCCATACTTCGACGTAAATATCCTTACCTATCTCGTGATTCTATCACACAAACAGGGATGCAGTCGTTAAGTCAGGGTTGAAACCCGGACCTTGATGACTCGTTCCGCCCTATACTTTTGGTTTTACAAAACTCTCACCAAAGTCTTGACGGACTCCAACGACTTGAGTCACGCTGTAACTGGAAGGATGCGTGCCGATCGCCCGGATTGAGGCGAGAGCACAGTCCAGAAGGCCAAAGTGTGTACACAAAGTCCTTGTGAATAGTCGAATAACTTTGGGTAGTCGACGTCTATCACACCCAGACAATCTCCTTTCGATTTTATGTGTTTCGATTCAGGAACCCGCAGCCGCCAACTCTATGATTTATCGATTTTATGTGGATTTTATGTGATTGTGTTTCGATTTTTGGTGATTTACTCGCTTTTCGCTCTTCACACAACTCGCACTGCACATTTATCTCGAAACGCAAACAAATCGCTGGTGTCATTCGCAATCGCTACTAGCACTCGTAATACTCTATCGCTTTACGCTGCTGTGGAAGATAGGTGAATACGTGCATCATAGGAAGATGAATACGTGCAAAATATAGTGGAATATATGCTTTCGTGCCTGTGTGGACTATGTGATTATGTGTTTCTGTGTTTATGTGTTTCTGTGCTTATGTGTTTCTATGAATTTTGTGCCTACTTGATTTTGTGCCTTGATGTGTTCCTGTGCTTTATAAAGTAGCTCTTGTGAATTCGCTAGACTATACTAGGGTTAATCGAAATTGTGTTTAAGTCTTATGGCGATGTCTGTTGTCACGGCCCCCGACCCGGTTTGACCCGTTTCAGGAGCCGCGGGACAGAAAATCCCGTGGTATTTATTTAACAGCGGAAGTTTTCATCAGGATCTTTTTAAAGCAGAAATATTTCCCGATTATTTTATTTCACAACTCGGGATAAAACCCTGGTAATTTACAATCATAAGATTTCACAGAGAAATCTTTATTTTACAAAACATGTTTCTTTATTTTATATTGAGCCACTTCCTTAAGCTGATAGTGCTTCTCGGCACTTTTCCTTGATCACCACAGATCACCTGAAACATGTTTGAAAAAGGTTTTGTCAGCGGGAAATACTGAGTGAATCATTCTTTTTAATAAAACGACTCATTTGTTATAATTTACAGTATTAAGAGCGATTACAATGTTTCTGATATCAAACCAACTACCCACGGTATTTGTCACTCGACCGGATCTGTGACTATGGTCATATCCCCCATTGGCTGCCCCAATGGTGACGATTATCAAGTAATGTATACAAAACCCCACATACCGGCTGTAATTTGGTGATTACAAAGACTTAATCCCTGTAATTATAACCTTGAAAATAAACATGCTTTTGGAAAGTAATTTGATAAAAAGAGAATGACTCACATTGCAGATTTAATTTGAGCAGAGCCTAGCCTACTGATTAGCCTTTTATCCTAAATTTAATAACAATGCACACAAAACTGGGTTAGTAATCAATACAGCATTTACGATAACTCACGAGATCAAACCCTCACAACGAATGACAAAGTGCGATACTTAAACATCCATCGAATTAACGACGAATGACAAAGCATAACCCTAATGTGGGCAGCACTTAAACATCCATTGGATATTTTGATCAATCGGACATTGAATCGTAGCAGCGATCGAGTTATTACCCTGTTTTGCGGCAGCAATTCGTCATTCGTGTGTGTTTTAGAAGTGTTTCTGCGATATCTCAGTCTACGTAACGAGAATTTACGTCGTTCAAGTGCCAAACTTCGATTGCCAATGTCTGCTATTTATAGTGAAATTTTACCCTTGCTTACGGACCGTAAGACTCATCCCTTACAGTCCGTAAGGGACACCTAATGACCATAGGGTGGCCACGTCCTGGACTAGCCTAGCTGAGTTGACAGAATTCGAAATTTAAAATTTGACAGCGAGATTTTAAGATAATCGTAACTAGGGTTTACCCCCCTGAGTTTTAGGGGCCCTGATCCTGATTCTGAAAATTCTGAAAATTTTAGGGTTTGTGCAGAATCACTTGGGTGTCTCGATTAGGGTTTCCTATTGGTCAAATTAATTTAATAAATATGACTTTTGATGAGAGTTGTTACATTCTTCCTACCTTAACAAAAATCTCGTCCTCGAGATTTACTGGAATAATTGAGGATACTTTCGCTTCATCTCTGATTCCAGCTCCCAAGTGTATTCAGCTCCTCTCTTTGAATCCCACTTTACTTTAACTAGCACTAGTCGTTTGTGCTTGAGAAACTTCACTTTTCTGTCTTCTATCTGAAGAGGTTTCTCAACAAATTTTAACTTTTCGTTTACCTCTATATCTTGAAGAGGTACTACCAAAGATTCGTCTGATAGACATTTCTTGAGATTGGATACATGAAATACGTCATGTACTCCAGCTAACTCTTCTGGTAGTTGTAAACGATAAGCAACTGGTCCTATACGTTGGATCACTGGAAATGGTCCTACGTATCTTGGACTTAGCTTTCCTTTCTTACCGAATCTAACAACTCCTTTCCAAGGAGAGACTTTCAATAGTACTCTTTCTCCAACTTGGAATTCTAACGGCTTACGTCGATTATCAGCATAACTCTTCTGGCGATCTCTGGCCGTCTTCAGCCTTTCCTTGATTTGTGTAATCTTGTCGGTCGTCTCTTGCACTATCTCCGGACCTGATAATTGATTTTCTCCTATTTCTGCCCAACAAACTGGAGTTCTGCACTTTCTTCCATACAGTGCTTCGAATGGGGCAGTTTCAATACTTGAATGATAACTATTGTTATAGGAGAATTCAATTAATGGTAAATGGTCGTCCCAATTTCCACCAAAATCTATCACACATGCTCGGAGCATGTCTTCTAGAGTTTGTGTCACACCCCCAAAATCCACCATGCGGGGTATCACCGCTTGGAGGCGTGACATGACCAGGATCGAGCTACCAATCATACTGAACAACGTACTTAAGTAAATAAAGACAACCCCAATACGATTGGTGACCAAAAGCTAGTTAACCAAGTTTTTAATTTGGACAGCGGAAGCATAAACGTAAAGTTCAAAACATAAGTTCGCAGTTCATAAGTTTAAAGTCCAACACATAGGTTTAATAAGTTCATAATGTTTTAAACATTAAACACTGGACATAACCGTCCGCACACCACAACGACTCCTTCCTCGTGCAAGCTCCAAATGTTTAGCGACCTGTAAGGCATGTAGCAACGAGTCAACAACAAAGTTGAGTGAATTCACAGTTGGTTGTTTAGTTATAGCATTCGTTTCGTAAATCATCTGTTCGTTTTGAAAACCATGTATCGTATAAGTTTGCATCGCGGTCTTTCTGACATGTTTGCGAAGTTTAGTGGGGGTATCCCATGTGTTACTAGACCACGCGTATCGACTTCTACGAAAATGTAAGAGGTGCCCTAAGTCAATGTCTATCAGCATTGACCCTTTTCCCATAGTCCATTAGTACATGCCCGTCCGACTGGCACGGTGTGAGGTTTGTTAAACCTAATAGCGCTATTAACTAATGACCTGCTCGCCATAGGCCTCGGCGATTAAGTCGATAATTGAGGGACTTAAAGTGATAGAGTTGATGGTCTTATGATCGTGTATGTAGGTTTTACGTACGTGCCCTTCAATATGAGGACAGTAGTAAGTATGAGTGTACGTAGGTTTTACGTACATGCCCTTCAATCCGAGGACAGTAAAAATAGTTTAATAGTAATGATAGTACAAGTAGTTATTCAATCCCATTCCCAACCCCTGGGAATCCCATGCCTTAGAAAGAGTGTGAACTCACCTCGGTTTGCTCGGTTAGGTTCTCAAATATAGTTAACAGTCAAGGTCGGTCAATCACGTCCTAATAAGGTACGGATAACAATCAGTTTCTCATGCATAACACGTATCCTACGTATGGTTTATTTGCACATTACTTCGTCCACATAACAGGTACACACTTTAACGATTTATACCCATATAAACTTCCCATCCATTCCCCACTCATAAACAAACATACGATATTGCACGTAACACATATAACATGTTAGATCATTCACCGATAGCATACTCGACATTTAAACACGCAAGTCACAACTTATGTCAATTTAGCATTAATATTCAAAACCGGCTGTTTTCGGATATTTAAATAAAATAGTTAAATTATTCCAAAAATTCCCAAATTTTTACAGGATGTCTTAAACGTTCCATATTTTATTGTGTAAAAATATTGGGGTCCGGTTCATTACCAATATTTTATAGAAAATCGTCTACCGAACTGTGATCAGATTTGTCACATTCTGATCACAGTTTACGGAATAATTCGTCTAAAATTCCTCGGAAGTCCGTTTGACAAAATTCCAGTTCGAGGGTCACAAATACATCAGTGACTATCTATGGTATGAATTTTAGGGGCTGGTTCAATTCAGGTTTCAAATTACGACCGAAAACGTACAGCCCATTTTTCTGCAGTAAAAATCAGCCTTAGCTGCTGTCACGAAAACAGACTTTTAAAATAGTAAACGACTTCAAAAAAATACGATTCCAGCGCCATTTTCTTCGTTTTTCGAAAAGACCCGATTTAGGCTTCAGAAATTCCGTTTTTCGATTTGTTAAAGTCTGTTTACGGCCTGTTGAATGTGGCTGAAAAAGTACATCAGAATGCTGTTTCGTGGTTTAAGCATTACTAAATTGCATCAACGAGTGTCCGAACAATGGATTTAACAAGAAACCAACAATCAACCATCAAGTATGATTTAACCAACCCTCAAACCAACAAGATTCCGCTTCATAATTCATACATAAGTAAACTTTTATGTTTATCTATTTGTTCGTGACATTTTAGTGATTTTAAACATACTACACCCTTTGATCATAGAAACGAGATTAAACAAGATTAACAAGAGTGTAACAAAGGACTTACTACTAGCTTATAGCTAGGGATGAATCTAGTGTAAAGTGATGAGGAAATGATGGTGAACAAGACTAGAACAAGCTCCTTAGAAAGTCATTCAAGATGCAACCTCCATAGATCTTCTTGTAAGCTTTGTATGGCACTAGTAAATGAAGGAGATGAAGATGTTTAAAGGTGATGGTGGGTTCGGTTTGGGGGATGACCGAATGAGAGAGAGAGATGAGTGATGTGAGGGTTGAGTGTTGTGTTGAAATGAAGTTGAGTGCAAGTGTGGTAGTAGGCCATGCTTTATAAAGATTACTTCAATACTTTAGCAAGATTTACAAGCCAAGATCCTAATAAAATATACAACAATCAACAAGGCATGGTGAAAATCATTTGGTGGGTCCACAAGGAGGCTAAAATCGTTGGGGGGGGGGGGGGGGTGTAAGTGAAAAATTGTGACTAAATTAGTAGAGGTAAGTTAGGATGTAAGTAATGTGGTGGATTGATTTCTAGCGGGTGTTATGGCATACGGGGATCATGACTAGCCATAAATAATAAAATAACGTGTTTGACAAATATTTGGTGTCCCGGGTAATGTCCGGTTGTTCGGTCGGATACTGTTCCGTTAAAGTGTTTAATTGTTCCGTAAGGCGTCTTATTTATATATTTTTGTAACGAAATAAATTCCTAACACATAGGAAAATATACCGGACCATTTAGTGACTTTTCTGTATACTACCAGTATGCTAACACGCACATGTAAGTATAGTTCAGTAATCAGAGAGCAGTTAAATATTTCAACACAGTCACCAAGCACTTAAATTATTATTAAATAAATTGTACGGAATACATGTAAATTGAGGGTTGTCACAGTTTGGATCGTCCTTTCACTTTGTCCGTCTGTTTGAGGATGATATGCGGTACTCAGATTTAGTCGAGTCCCCATTGCTTGCTGGAAACTTGTCCAAAAATGAGAAGTAAAACGACTATCCCTATCTGATACAATGGAGAGTGGAACTCCATGTAATGATACGACTTCATCTACATACAACTTTGCTAATCTTTCCATGCTAAAGGTTTCTTTCATAGGTAGAAAGTGAGCAGATTTGGTTAATCGATCCACAATTACCCAAATCGCATCATTACCTTTTTTGGTTTTGGGTAACTTAGTAACAAAATCCATTGTTATGAGTTCCCATTTCCATACAGGCATTTCTAGTTGTTGTAGTAGACCTGAAGGTTTCTGGTGTTCTGCCTTAACTTGTGAACAAGTAAGACACTTAGAAACATATCTAGCTATATCCTTTTTCATGCCTATCCACCAGAAATTGTTTCTTAAATCTTGGTACATCTTATTGTTTCCTGGGTGCATGGTATACCTAGATTTATGAGCTTCCTCTAAGATCTTATTTCTTAATTCTCCCTGCTTCGGTACCCAAATCCTTTTCTTATGGAATCTCCAAATTCCATCAGATCCTTGTTCTAACTCTTTTATTCTTCCTTTCATTCCTTCAGCATCTTCCTTGATTGCTGTTTCCTGAACATTCTTTATTTGTTCCATTAAATCTAATTGTAGATTTATCCTGAGAGCACGAACTCGTCGTTGTTTTTCATGATACTTACGACTTAAGGTATCTGCAACTACATTTGCCTTTTCTTCGTGATACTGAATATCACAGTCGTAATCACTTAGGATTTCCATCCATCTTCTTTGTCTCATGTTTAACTCTTTTTGCCCAAAAATATATTTTAAACTTTTGTGGTTTGTATAGACAGTAAATTTACTTCCGTAAAGATAATGTCTCCAAATCTTAAGGGCAAAAATTACGGCTCCTAATTTTAAATCATGAGTCGTATAGTTTTCTTCGTGCTTTTTCAATTGTCTTGAGGCATACGCAATTACCTTCTTGCGTTGCATCAGCACACATCCAAATCCTAGTTTTGAAGCATCACAATACACTTCAAAATCTTCAGTTCCTTCTGGTAAGGCTAGGATTGGAGCATTGGTTAATTTCTGTTTTAAGATTCTAAAGGCTTCTTCTTGTTTAGGTCCCCATTCAAACTTAACTGCTTTACAGGTTAGCTTAGTTAATGGTACAGCTATCTTGGAAAAATCCTTAATAAACCGTCTATAGTATCCAGCTAAACCTATAAAACTTCTAATTTCCATTGCGGATTGTGGAACCTTCCATTTGGTAATTGCCTCTATCTTAGCAGGATCTACATGAATACCTTCATGATTCACCATGTGACCTAAGAATTGCACTTCTTGCAACCAAAATTCACACTTTGAGAATTTGGCGTACAACTTTTCTTTTCTTAACAAAGTTAAGAGTGCATGTAAGTGCTGACAATGTTCGTCTTGACTTTTGGAATAAATAAGTATATCGTCGATGAAGACAATTACAAATTTATCCAAGTATGGTTTACAGATTCTATTCATCATGTCCATGAATGCGGCAGGTGCATTCGTTAATCCGAAGGGCATGACTGTAAACTCGTAATGACCATACCTAGTTCTGAAAGCAGTCTTAGGTATGTCTTCTTCTTGTACCTTCAATTGATGATATCCGGAACGTAAGTCTATCTTAGAAAAATACCTAGCTCCTTGAAGTTGATCGAATAGATCATCAATCCTAGGTAATGGGTATCGATTCTTAATTGTAACTTTATTCAATTCTCTATAATCAATACACATTCTCATTGAACCATCCTTTTTCTTAACAAACAACACTGGAGCTCCCCAAGGGGATGAACAAGGTTGTATGAAACCTTTACTTAATAATTCATCTAATTGCTTTTTCAGTTCTAACATTTCTGTGGGAGCCAACCGATAAGGTGCCTTGGCTATCGGTGTAATTCCTGGAATTAGATGAATCCTAAACTCTACTTCCCTATCTGGTGGTAACCCTGGTAACTCTTCTGGGAATACATCTGGGTATTCTGAGACTACAGGAATCTCCTTAAGTTCTTTACCCTTAGTACTAATGATTACCGAAATCATATATACTATTCCTTGCTTTCGTTCATAACTAGCAACTTTCATTACTGATATGAACTTCATGGGCTTACGTGGTTTGTCTCCTGTAATTATGATTAATTCCCCGGTAGGTGCCTGAATTTCTATGGAATTTTGCTCACAAAGAATTCGAGCATGGTTGGCTACTAACCAATCCATTCCTAACACAACATCAAATTCGGCTAATTTCATAGGTAATAGGTTTGCAAAGAATTTATGACCTGAAAGTCCTATTTCTACATTTTGCAAAACCTTATCTATTTTAACTGAATTTCCATCAGCCGTTTCGACTGTAAAAATCTGTCTAATGTTGGTTAAAGGTAAATTAAGAGCTTGGCAAAATGAAGTATTGATAAAACTTTGGTTTGCACTAGAGTCAAATAATACTTTGGCGTAAATGTTGTGAACTAAGAATGTACCAGCTATCACATCTGGAATTAACTCGGCCTCCTGAGTTGTTAACTGAAAGGCTCGACCATTCTTCTTGGTAGCTCCGTCAGCTGTCTTGGCTTTGTGGTCTGCTGGTTTGACTAATTTAGGACATTCTGTTTTGAAATGCCCTGCTTCTCCACAATTGTAACAAATTGTGGATTTCTTCCTGCAGTTTTCTTCACGATGTCCTACAGTTTTGCAAAAATTGCAGGTTATATCGCATCTTCCATAATGTTTCTTTTTGCATTTCCTGCAGAATGACGGAGTTGGAGATTGCCCTATTCCTCTTCTCTTGAAGCTGTTATTATTACCCGTACGAAATCCTTGGGTAATTTTCTGAGCCAGTTCCTTTTTCCTGTTTTCATCTTGCGTGCGTACCAGTTCGTCAGTTAGGGTGTTAGCTAATTCCACAACATCGTCAATCGTACGAGGTCTCGTAGCTTTAACGATGTTACGGATTTCACTAATCAATCCCCAAATATAACGAGAAATGAGTACCGGTTCTGGCGAAGCCAGTGTTGGTACTACTCTAGCATATTCAAAGAATGTCGTAGTATAACCGCGACAATCTACACCCATCATTCGATGGTTTAGAAACTTATTTGCCATTTGATCTCTTTCATATTCAGGACATAATTTTCTTTCTACAAGACTCTTAAATTCTTCCCAATTCATAGCGTACGCCATCATTCTTCCTTTTGCTTGTAACACCGTGTTCCACCATTCTAGCGCCCCTTCTTTAAAAAGATTTGACGCGTACATGACCTGATCGTCCTTGGCACATTTACTTATTGTAATCACTGCCTCGGTCTTCTCTAACCAACGCAGTGCTGCGGTCGCTCCTTCATTGCCTGCAAACTCAGATGGTTTACAAGCAAGAAATTCTTTATAAGTGCAACCAGATGTTGCAGCTTTCATTTTCTTAGGGAGCGGAGCTTGCCGTGGTTCATTATCATGATTAACATGATCATTGCCTCCGTTTACGCTATTACTGAAGTTATCTTCAGAAATACGTTTGCTAGGAACGATTTGTTGCGGTTCAGCAGGTTTCTGGACAGCAGCGACTATTGCGGGAATAGCATTAGCTATCCCTTGAGCAACGATATTTTCTATATATTGCCTAGTCATATATTGATCCCCCGGTTGTTGTTCAAATTGATTAACCTCATTAAATGGTTCATTATTAGCGTTTTCCATCTGATAATTAATATATATAATTTATTAGTATCAAATAAATAATAATTACACAAAACAATTATACAGAGTTCATAGCACTAATATAGCCAAAACTATCGATTTCTCGATTTCCATTTATATTTAATAGTATGCATCAATACACACTATTATCTTACAAAGTTTTATTTGTAGTTATTTTACAGACTGATTTTTACTATTATTATTATACAACCACAGTTCCATAAATCCCCTATCCTTTGTCAGATGATATTCTAGTAATGGCGTTCCCTCTCATCGTATTTCCAGGAGATCTGTCCCCCAATCTCTTGGATCCTATTCCCAGCATCCATTAGTTCTTCGCCAAAGTGGCGGAGTTCAGCCATATTCTCGTTACTCATTGGTGGATTTGGTAAAGGTTCTGGATCAAACTGAGGAAAAAGCTTATAGGGATTGTTTTGGAACTGTATTTCATTAGTCAACCATTCGTCTATTCCTAAAGGTTGCGAGTGGATTGAAGGGTTTGGAATAGCTGGTTCTAAGTTCATTGGTAGTTGTGTTTCAAGAGAGTGAATAAAAACATTTTCATTAACAGGCTTAATAGTATTATAGCTTGCCAATATAAAATCTAGCTCTTCCTGAGATGGTAACCCCTCAATTTGTCTAAAGCTTTCCCCAATTTCCATTTTCTTAGGCTTGGGTTTCTCGAGAGGTGAAGCGTTGAATTCTATAGGCTCTTCTATGTCTGGTATATACCTATTGAAATCTCTGGAAACCTCTATTCTTACCGGATAGAGATTTAAATTCTGAAGGGCGTCAGACAAGTCACTCATGCTGTTATGCAAAATACACACAAATACTAAGTTAAAAATTATATCAAATTTCATAGAAAACCTTTAAATATTATTTCATACTGGGTAACTACAAAACAACTGAAAAGTTAAAACACACTAGGTTTTATTGTAAATTTATTTATTTACTGAAATAAGGTTTCTAGACTGTAAATAAATAAAGGTGCTAAAACTTTGAGTCAGATTATTTTAAAGATTTGTATTTATTGCTACATTGGCTAGCATATAGAGATCTGCCCATTTCTCATCTAACTTGTCCTCCCAAGGTGATTTACTAGTAAATTCCTGGGTTTCCTGTTTAATCTTCTTTTCTCGGAATTTCTTTATTTTATCCTGACTTTTCCTAATAATCGGACTTCTTTTACTAGGAGAAAGTGGTTCCTCATATTGTGCCTTTCATACAAATATTCAATTAATAAAACACATAATCAAAAAATGGCAATCGGTAAAATTAAGTATTTTCTAAATACTTAATAGGCTTAAATCAGTGGCTCTGATACCACATTTTTTCTGTCACGGCCCCCGATCCGGTTTGACCCGTTTCAGGAGCCGCGGGACAGAAAATCCCGTGGTATTTATTTAACAGCGGAAGTTTTCATCAGGATCTTTTTAAAGCTGAAATATTTCCCGATTATTTTATTTCACAACTCGGGATAAAACCCCGGTAATTTACAATCATAAGATTTCACAGAGAAATCTTTATTTTACAAAACATGTTTCTTTATTTTATATTGAGCCACTTCCTTAAGCTGGTAGTGCTTCTCGGCACTTTTCCTTGATCACAACAGATCACGTGAAACATGTTTGAAAAAGGTTTTGTCAGCGGGAAATACTGAGTGAATCATTCTTTTTAATAAAACGACTCATTTGTTATAATTTACAGTATTAAGAGCGATTACAATGTTTCTGATATCAAACCAACTACCCACGGTATTTGTCACTCGACCGGATCTGTGACTATGGTCATATCCCCCATTGGCTGCCCCAATGGTGACAATTATCAAGTAATGTATACAAAACCCCACATACCGGCTGTAATTTGGTGATTACAAAGACTTAATCCCTGTAATTATAACCTTGAAAATAAACATGCTTTTGGAAAGTAATTTGATAAAAAGAGAATGACTCACATTGCAGATTTAATTTGAGCAGAGCCTAGCCTACTTATTAGCCTTTTATCCTAAATTTAATAACAATGCACACAAAACTGGGTTAGTAATCAATACAGCATTTACGATAACTCACGAGATCAAACCCTCACAACGAATGACAAAGTGCGATACTTAAACATCCATCGAATTAACGACAAATGACAAAGCATAACCCTAATGTGGGCAGCATTTAAACATCCATTGGATATTTTGATCAATCGGACATTGAATCGTAGCAGCGATCGAGTTATTACCCTGTTTTGCGGCAACAATTCGTGATTCGTGTGTGTTTTAGAAGTGTTTCTGCGATATCTCAGTCTACGTAATGAGAATTTAGGTCGTTCAAGTGCCAAACTTCGATTGCCAATGTCTGCTATTTATAGTTAAATTTTACCCTTGCTTACGGACCGTAAGACTCATCCCTTACGATCCGTAAGGGACACCTAATGACCATAGGGTGGCCACGTCCTGGACTAGCCTAGCTGAGTTGACAGAATTCGAAATTTAAATTTTGACAGCGAGATTTTAAGATAATCGTAACTAGGGTTTACCCCCCCCCTGAGTTTTAGGGGCCCTGATCCTGATTCTGAAAATTCTGAAAATTTTAGGGTTTGTGCAGAATCACTTGGGTGTCTCAATTAGGGTTTCCTATTGGTCAAATTAATTTAATAAATATGACTTTTGATGAGAGTTGTTACATCTGTTGCAGACGATGTCGTCGTTTGGATCATTTCACTCCCGCTCTGCTCGACGTAATCAGGATGACAAACGAATCGCTGCTCTCGTCGCTAAGCAAATGGCGAAAGTTATCCCTCAAATCGTCAGCGAGCTGAATGTGAATGCTAGCAAGTCCTCGGAGGTGTCCAGGACTGATACTCCAAAGACTACTTTTAGCTTCAAGCAGTTCAAAGCCTGCAGTCCAAAAGAATTTACCGGCGAAGATGGGCCTACGGCCATGTTCCAATGGTTTGATTCAATCGAAGTCACCCTGCGCCAGAGTGGCTGTCCGGAAGACCTTCGCACTGTCAATGCTACCGGCGTCTTCCAATCCCGAGCTCTAGATTGGTGGACGGCCGAGAGAAACAAACGAGGGAACGATGCAGCTTTTGGGCTGTCGTGGGACGAGTTGAAGAACATCATGATGCAAGAGTTCTGCCCTCCCCATGAACTCCAAAAACTAGAGGACGAATTCTGGCATATCAAGCAGGATGGTGGAGATAACGCTGGAACCACCGCCGTACCGCAATCTTCAAAGCTCTCACGTCGCAAGAAAGAACAACAGCTCCAGCAACAAGAACTGCGCAGTTACTACAGCTCCACTCCAAACGGTACCTGCCCAACCGCAACCTCAACCTCAACACCGCCAAGTAGCGGCACCCATGGTCAATGCACCGCCTGCCAAGCGTGCGTACACTGGACCACGCCTGCTCTGCCCTACTTGTACCTATCATCACCTGGTTGGTACCGCATGCCGGTTCTGTGTGCACTGCAACATGTACGACCACTTCACCGCTAACTGCCGTACTGGTCCTCGCCAAGCTCCAGCTCCAGCTCAAGGTCAAGCTCTTGCACCACAAGCTCTCCTTCCTGCTCCCCAGGTCCAGCAAACAGCTCCTGCACCCGCTGCTCATGCTAGAGCTTGCTTTGCATGTGGTGATCCCAACCACTTTGCAAACATGTGCCCCAACAGAGTGGTGAAGCAAGAGCCCCAACAGCAGCCACAACAACATCAACAGCAGCAGCCTCAGCAGTAGCCAGCAGCCCGTGGACGTGCTTTCAACATCAACGCCCGCCAGGCTCAAGCGGAAAACAACGTGGTTAATGGTACGCTCCTTGTGAATGGTATTTATGCTTCGTGCTTATTTGATACTGGAGCAGATAACTGTTTTGTGTTGTTTGAATTCAAAAAGCTCCTTAATCGTAAGCGCGCCCATCTCCCGTCGACGTTTGATGTTGAAGTTGCCACCGGAAGAACCTTCGCCGTCAATTCTGTTCTATGTGATTGTACGCTTGAACTCAACAATCACGTCTTCCCTATCGACCTTATCCCGATGCAGCTCGGTAGTTTTGACATCATAGTAGGCATGGATTTTCTTCGCGAGAATCATGCTGAAGTTGTTTGCTTCGATAAGATGATTCGTTTCTCGCTCGCTAATGGTGATCAACTTTGTGTGTATGGCGAAACTCCTTCGAAAGGTCTCAAACTCATGTCGTGTGTCTAAGCAAGCAAGTATCTCCGCAAGGAATACAGAGCTTTCTTGGCTAACATTGTAGTAGCAAAGAAGGAAAAGAAAGGAAACACAGTAGTGAAAGATGTTCCCGTTGTTTGTGAATTCCCTAACGTATTTCCTGACGATTTACCTGGTTTACCTCCTACTCGTGATATCGATTTCCGAATCGACCTCATTGCTGGAGCAAATCCTGTTGCTAGAGCGCCTTATCGTCTCGCTCCTTCTGAAATGCGCAAACTCTCGAGTCAGCTCCAGGAACTACTTGATAAAGGCTTTATTCGCCCTAGCAGATCTCCTTGGGGCGCGCCTGTCCTTTTCGTCAAAAAGAAGGATGGATCGTTCCGGATGTGCATCGACTACAGGGAATTGAATAAGCTGACTATCAAGAATCGCTACCCCTTGCCTCGAATCGATGATTTATTTGATCAGTTACAAGGTGCTACGTGTTTCTCGAAGATTGATTTACACTCAGGTTACCACCAGTTACGCATTCAAGAGGAGGACATACCTAAAACCGCATTTCGAACCCGATAGAGTCACTATGAGTTTGTGGTTATGCCTTTTGGTTTGACCAACGCTCCCGCAGTTTTCATGGATCTAATGAATCGCATGTGTAAACCCTTTCTCGACCGCTTCGTCATCGTGTTCATCGATGATATCCTGATCTACTCCAAGTCAAAAGCCGAACACGCGCAACATCTACGTTTGGTTCTTGAGTTACTCTAGGGAAACCGTCTTTATGCCAAGTTCTCCAAGTGCGAATTCTGGCTTGAGGAGGTCCAATTCCTGGGTCACATCGTCAATAGTCAAGGAATTCATGTCGATCCTGCGAAGATCGAAGTTGTTAAGAGTTGGGTTACACCAAGAAACTCGTCCGAAGTTCGTTCTTTTCTCGGATTGGCGGGTAACTATCGCTGATTCATCGCCGACTTTTCGAAAATCATTGTACCGCTTACCCACAAGGACAAACCTTTTGTTTGGGGAACTAAACAAGAGGATGCCTTTCAAACTCTCAAAGCTATGCTTTGCAATGCTCCCGTGCTCTCACTGCCCGACGGAAATGACGATTTCGTAGTCTACTGCGATGCCTCTAACCTCGGTCTTGGTTGTGTTCTCATGCAACGAGACAAGGTGATCGCGTACGCCTCTCGACAGCTCAAGATCCACGAGAAGAACTATACAACCCACGACCTCGAGCTAGGTGCAGTAGTTTTTGCGTTAAAGATTTGGCGACACTACCTTTACGGTACCAAGTGTACGATCTTCACCGATCATAGGAGCCTACAACACATCTTTGACCAGAAAGAACTGAATATGCGCCAACGCCGGTGGGTAGAACTCCTCAACGATTACGACTGTGAGATTCGTTACCATCCAGGCAAAGCAATCTTCGTTGCCGATGCTATCAGTCGATGAAGCTATTTGCATAGCATTCGTAATTCTCAAGCCCATCATAATCTCGAAGCTCTTATCCGCAACGCCCAGCATGCCAGTTTTACCGAACGCACTCTGAAGAAGGAAAGAATTCTTAACGATGGCGCTCAACTCGAGAATAAATCGAATGGTATCTTTCATTATTTAGACTGAATTTGGATTCCCAAACGTACCAACTTGCGACAGATCCTGCTCGATGAAGCTCACAAATCTCGGTATTCTATTCATCCCGGTGCTGACAAAATATACCAGGACATGCGCTACAAGTACTGGTGGTCGGGCATGAAGAAGGATATCGCTATCTATGTTTCGAAATGCCTAACTTGTTCCAAGGTCAAGGCTGAGCATCAACGCCCCTCTGGCTTACTCATCCAACCTGAGATCCCCATGTGGAAATGGGAGAGTATAGCTATGGATTTCATAACGAAACTTCCGGGCACGCCATCAGGTCACGACAGCATCTGGGTCGTCGTTGACCGTTTGACTAAATCATCTCATTTTCTGCCAATACGAGAAGACTTTAAGGTAGAAAAATTAGCCCGAATCTACACCGACGAAATCATCTGTCGACACGGGATGCCTCGTGACATCATCTCTGACCGCGATGGTCGGTTTACCTCGCGCCTTTGGGAAACATTTCAATCTGCTCTCGGTACTACTCTTAATCTAAGTACCGCCTTCCATCCCCAAACCGACGGTCAGACTGAAAGAACGATTCGTACCCTTGAAGACATGCTTCGCTCGTGTGTCATAGATTTCGGTGGTAATTGGGACGCGCACTTACCTTTAGTCGAATTTTCGTACATTAATAGTTATCACTCTGGCATCCAAATGGCACCATTTGAGGCATTATATGGAAGAAAATGTCGATCTCCTATTGTATGGCACGAGATTGGAGAAGCGTAAATTACCGGTCCTGAGCTGTTGCAAGAAACGACTGACAAAATCCTCCAAATTCGACACAATCTGTTGAAAGCTCGGGGCCGTCAAAAAAGTTACGCCGATAGACGCCGCAAGCCCCTTGAATTTGACGTTGGCGATCACGTACTCCTAAAGGTTGCACCTTGGAAGGGGGTGATCCGATTCGGCAAGAAAGGAAAGCTCGCGCCTCAATATGTTGGACCCTTTAAAATTCTGGAAAGGATTGGTAAAGTGGCCTACAGACTCGAACTACCGGAGGAACTTAGTAATGTCCACCCGACTTTCCACGTTTCGAACCTCAGAAAGTGTCTAGCCGAACAGGAATTACATGTCCCTCTCGAGGATTTACAAGTGGACGAAACATTACACTTCGTGGAGAAGCCTGTCGAAATCATGGGCCGAGAAACAAGGTGCTCAGACGCTCACGTATTCCCATTGTGAAGGTTCGCTGGGAGGGCAAACGTGGCGCCGAGTTCACCTGGGAACTCGAAAGTGACATGAAGGCGAAGTATCCGCAACTGTTTGTTAGGCCTGCTTCTTAAATTTCGGGACGAAATTTTCTAAAGTAGGGGAGGCTGTAACAACCCGCTTTTTAAAGTCAAAGTCAAAGTCAAAGGAAGAAAAGATTGCTAATTGCGATCTGCCACTCCTTGCTTGATTATTAAATCGTACTTTTTGACTTGTAATCGAATTCTATTATTTGTTTGTTTTAGTTGTATTATGTGGAGTATCTATAACAAATCGAGGTTTAATCGCATATTTAATCGCTAATCGACTTATCGTTAATCGCATCGCTATCGCATCGCAACTCGAATTATGTGTTCTAGATATTGTTTTACGTGTGTGTGCTATTATGTGTTACTTGTGCATGTTATGTTTATGTTGAGGTGATTAATCGCAATCGCAACTCTATCGCAACGCAATCGAATCGCGAACGATAAACGCAAGTTATTTTTGATGATTGTATGTTAGATATAGTAGTTAGGTTATTTGTGTAACTAATGGGTAATACTATCGTATCGCTCGCTTGAAACGCATCGCAACGCTCAACACGCAAAACGAAACGCCAAAATCCAACTCGCCGGACCACTCGATCGAATGACCATTCGATCGGATGGTCATCCAAACGGATGGCCATCCGATCGGATGGCCATCCGAATGATGTGTAGTCCGATCCGTTCCAATGCCACATTCCTCTTTTGGAAACCCTATAAATACCCCCAGTCACATCACCAAAGTGATGTGACAGCTCTCTGTCGTTCGACCAGCGTTCCAGACCACTTTTCTCTCGATTTCTCGCGATTCTTGTAAGTTTTCAACTCAAATCTTGTACTTCTATGATCTATACGTACTTCTTCATCAATTTCACCTTTGAATCTTCACTTTTAACCGTGAAATCACCGGATGTGAGGTGTTCAAGGGTGATGTCATCATGGAGTCCTTATGAACTTCAAGCTTTGGCCTGATTCAACCAAGAACAACTCAAATCTACATGATTTCCATATGATTTAACACTATTTTCATCTAGATCTAAACTTTTTCATGATTAAAAGGATTGAAAGATGGGTTCTAACTTTCTTTCAACTCTTTTACACTCAATGCACTCAAAACCGATAGAATCGGAGCTAGATCAGGCCCTCTACTTGTTTTCTAGTGAAGTGTCGGTCCAAGATCTTATTTCTATCCACGAGACAACCGCCTTCGGGTTGAACACGAACAACCGTTATGAACAGTTAACTGATCCGGATTGGGGTGATTCCAGTTCGATCGGATAACCTGGGACTGATGGGGTTCCTGTTGTTCAGTATGTTGTCAAACCGTCTTGATCAAACCACAAAACTTTTAAAATATTCAAGTTTCAAAACGATCAGGTTGTTGGACAGATTGCCGTCCGATCAGATTGCCATCCGATCTAACGACAATCCGATCGGATTGCACTTGGTTTCAACACTTAACATTTCACGTGTCACAGTGGTGATATGTGTTGCGCATTCTACAACTCGCAGTCATGTCTGTGCATATTTCATTGTCGATAACCTATTAGCTTCACATTATACATGTTACATGCTGGTTACGCGTAAACGCTTTCGAACTCTATTATTTACTATTTAACTTGTATGCTCACCTTTACACTCTGTGTATTGACCTCTATTTTAACGTATGTGACAGATGCTTATGATGCTTGCTTGTTACCTGATGGAATTGAGCTAGGATGGAGTCTAGATACAAACAAAAACAATTTATTTTTTGAGTTGTCGAAACAGAACTATTTGTCTTTGAATTGTCTGTAATAACTATGCTACTTATTATGTTATGGTATGGGACGTGATGCTTAAATAATTGGTAATCGTAGTTGTTATGGAAACTCCTGGACAATCTGTTTCGCTCAGTGCCGCGCCCCGATGTTTCAGTCATCGGTTGCGGTGTGACAATAGGTCATTGATCCCATACCCGACCAAGTGGTAATAATTTACCGTATCCCAAGCCCGTATAGGGAAAATAAGTTAAGAGTATTTACCTGAGCTTAAATCTTACAATCCAAAGACAATTATAAGCACAATCGATAAAACAAGACAACTAGCAAGGTTGCAATTTACTGGACACCCTTAGTTTGGAATGAATGGAATTATTATCCATTATAATGTTAACGGGTCTTATTCAAGTCATATGACTTGGACCCGTTAACTAATATAAAAACGGTACAGTTCGCTAGATTAAGCGGAGACCGGATAGAATGTGGTTTAAACTCTCACAAGTTCTATGACTTGTATAATATAGGTCAAACAATAATATATTCTGATTAGAAGTGAACTTGAAGGAATTTGACACAATTCGGTTAACTTATATAAACAAAGCTATATAAGTCAATCGTACGCGCATAGGCGGTATCGGGTGACCGGATGAGTCAATGTCAAGTTTATTATGCCAAAACATGTTTATTATGTTACCACATCAGTAGGTATTACAAATTATAAGTTCATTGTGGTTGAAAACCATTTTATGCTCAAAAGGGCATTTTGGTCAATACTATGGCATAATACATGAACTTGCATAAAATCCAACAACTGATTATGATCAAATGGTATAACCTCAGAGGGTGATTCTATGCATTAATATGATCATAATACAACTTTAAATCAGTAGCTAACTTAGCTAAAACGGGTTAGAATTGAAAGTCAAAGCAGAAGTCAAACTGCTTGACTTTCGGTTGCGAACCGGACTATAAGCAGGAAATGACGGGTTGGACATGATCTAACATATCCTAATATGTTTTATCAACTGATATAATGTCAAAAATTGGTGTTTAGACATTTATAAATTCATTTAACTTATTTTCCGTAATACTTCGTTTTGACTTTTATTTTAATACAACTTTGACCCGTCATTTGACCAACTTAACGTGATCTTCAGGAGGTGCCCTTATAAGGGCTTATCACCAACCTTATTACGATCACGTAGCCATGTTCGATTCGAACATTGACCTGACCATAATGGTCATAACCGAAAGTTAAAGCAAAAGTCAATTTGCTTTGACTTTCGGCTAATAACTTAGCCTAGAAAAGAAAGGAGATATGAAAGAACACTTACAAGTGTTTTAGGAGAATAATGAACTCAGTGAGAGGCTTCCTTTTGATCAGAAACAACTCCAAGAGTAATAGAGAGAAAGAAAGTGAATTGAGCAAGGAAAAGGATGAACTATGGGGGCTATTTATACTTGAAAGATGATCACAAGATCATGCCAAGTGTTGGCATTGATCGTAAGATGATTCCAGGTATGTTGTGAGGTGTTAAGACCAGAGAGAGTGTGGCAATTCGCGTATAAGTGGCATAGCATGCAGGCTGCCATGGCAGCCTGCAAGAAACTGCCAGCTGCAACCCCTTACTGACCGTAAGGGGTGGCAGCTTTCGGTCCGTAAGGACCCTTCGCGCCCATAGTTTTAAACTGCTTACGATCCGTAAGACCCAAAGTCTTGCGGTCCGTATTAGGTTGCCATATATAATAATAACAATTGCCTTACGGTCCATAAGGGTCACTCAGAGGCCAAAAATTTGCACGTTGACATAATTAGTCCCTCCACAACCAATCTTCCATAATTTAACATATTTAGTCCCTCTCGTCTAAATAACTTGGCATATTTGAGAGTTGATTGGACACATTTTGCCATATATAATTCGATAAAATTTCCAAGGTGTTACATTTTTGTATTTAGTTTTCAGTTATATTTTATCTTTTGTTATGTATGTACAAACTTATGCTATATATATATATTTATTTATATATCATATTCAGTCGTATTTATGTTATTGGTTTACATGATGTTTGTTTGTATTACATAATATCTCATAATAATTTATTATTTTTTAAACAGTAAAACTGAAACAATGTAATATTTTGAAACGATAAAACTGAAAAAGTATAATTTTGAAATGGTAAACATCGAAACGATATAATATTTGAAACGAATAGTATAATGTTGAAACGGTATAATGTCAAATCAGATGGGAGTTAAAAAAGGTATAATATTCGAACCTTACCGACCGGACTTTATCAAACAAATTAATGGTTTAGTATTTTTAAATGATATAAGGTTGAAGCTGCATAGTGGTTTAAACGAGAGTTAAAAAATACGATATAATATATTCAAACTGTACCACAGTTGTTCAAAATAATAAATGGTATAATATTTTTTAAATGATATAATGTTTGAACCGGACATGAGTTTATAACACAAAAACACAAAATTCACCAATCTAAATGCTGATGACCACCCAAGGGCATGCAAGTAGTTCAAGCCTATTACAAAATTCATCACTTAACCAGTTTTTCACTTTTTCCATACAAGTTAGTACTAGCTGTGATATGTTTATTAACTAGTGTTACACGCCATCCGCGTTGCGGGGCGCTAAACCGAATATTTCTTAGTTTAATAACATGTACGCCTTTATTTCGGTTACTTATACATGCTACTTATAACACGATCTAAAAAAAAAAGATACATCGATTCAACCAATTAAACCAAAACACTATCATAGTTTTGCCAAAAAAATAATTAAAACGATGGCAAGCATGCCATTTAGAGCTGGGGGCAAAACAATAATTTGTTAGGACGAATTAGCAAGTGCTAGGTAGCTGTTTGGCACGAAAAAAAACTACACTAAGTCAACGAAGTAAAGTAAAACACTACCATAGTTTTGTCCAAAGAAAAAAACGATGACAAGATTGCAATTTTGAACTGGGATAAAATTGTAATTTTGAAATAGAGGCAAAATCATATTTTGCACTGAGGGCAAAACCATAATTTTATTTAGAACGGGGGGCAAAATCATAATTTTAAGCTGCGGGCAAAAGCAAAATTTTATTTTAAACTGGGGCGAAATCATAATTTTAAACTCGGGGTAAAATCGTAATTTGGCAGGACCATAGCTAGGGGCAAAACCAAAATTTTATTTTGAAATAAGGGCAAAATCATAATTTTAACTAATATATGGTTTAATTAAAAAGAAAAAAAAAGCTTATTGGTTGCCATCATCATTGGCCAATAAGAAAACAGAACTATTCCCCATCAGGGGAAATGTAAATGTAGTAAATGTAGTAAACTAGTGTTTAACCCCCGCATTGCGGGTGCGGGGGTCGTAAAACCATGCCAAAGAGTAGTAAGCAAACAACGACCAAAACCGAGAAAATTGTAAAACAAAAACGCAAATTTATATCGTCACGTGACATAAATGTTGCCAAAGATAAACACGAACTTATACCATTAACTGGCATAAAATGTAGCCAAACTTGAATTTACAAAGAAAACTTTAACTCAAAAACCCAAAAGAAAAAAGAAAATACAAATCTTTTAGTTCCAATAACAAAGTATATAAGCATGAGGACTGAAAATGTAAACTTACTATAAAACAAAAACCAAAAAAGAATAAAAATAAAACAATCTAATCCGTCGCTATTAGGGCTGTAAACGAACCGAACGTTCAGCGAACAGTTCGTGAACCGTTCGGCGGGAAGTTCGTTTATGTTCGTTCGATAAGCTTAACGAACGAACACGAACAAAAAATTTCGTTCGATAAGCTTAACGAACGAACACGAACAAATGTCTCGTTCGTTCGACTGCGTTCGTGAACGTTCGGTAATATGTCCGTTTATGTTCGTTCGTGTTCGTTCGTTTATGTCTGTTCGTGTTCGGTTTTTTATGTTTATTTTTCTAAAAGTTTTTAATGTTTTATTAATTTTTTACTTTCCCCATATGTATTATTTCCCTCTCACTGGCCCTCTCCCTCTTTTGATATCACGCTCCTTCATTCAGCTTATCTCCAATCGATTGAACTCAATATTATCCATCCCTTCAATCTTTAAATGGTTATATTTA
This sequence comes from Helianthus tuberosus, assembly GCA_030545235.1. Classification (NCBI taxonomy): domain Eukaryota; kingdom Viridiplantae; phylum Streptophyta; class Magnoliopsida; order Asterales; family Asteraceae; genus Helianthus; species Helianthus tuberosus. The sequence goes on along the minus strand of CM060416.1, from coordinate 7,885,171 downwards.
ACTACTTTCGTTGTGTACAATGTTTAAGATTAACGGTGCCTTTTTTTAATTTTCAAAATTAAAGTTCATTTGTGTTCGTTTGCATTCGTGGTTAGTGTTCACGAACTGTTCGCGAACAACCAAAATTCCTTAACGAACGAACACGAACACAAACTTCTGTTCGTCATGTGTTCGCGAACAGTTCACGAACATCCAAATTTCCTTAACGAACGAACACGAACATAGCCTTGTTCGTGTTCGTTCGGTTCGTTTACAGCCCTAGTCGCTATTCTTATGTGGTGACAAAGAAAATGCAATCGGAGTAATGGCACTATTGTGATTATGTCTAAAATTATAGTTTTCTTGTTACTGTAGACAAGAGTCTACCCTAATTGTTATTATATATATATTTATATAATATTAAAGACAAAGGTCGGTGGAAGAACCTTTGTTTTTTCCTCAACTTTTACACCGCCTCACCCTTCATTATATACACACACTTCACTCATCATCATCTAGGGTTTCACAATTTCATCTGCAACTTCATTTTCAACTAATTCCAAAACGTTTACAGATTCATCATCTTATTCATACCGCAGTGGAAGAGCATAAATATGTTCGTCAAGTTTATCACATTTGCTGTTCAATCATATTCATTCTCTCTGTAAGTTAGCTATAGTTATCAACAGATCTATTGCGTTATCATTTAATCAACCGATTTGAGTATGAATTTGAATTTGAGACAGGTTATTGCGCTTTTAGTTAAGTTTCATTACTGCTGAGATTAGTTTTTTTTTTTGTTTTTTTAGTTATGTAGGATTTGCTAATCGACTGATTTGAGTATGAATATGAAGTTGAAATAGGTTATTGTACTGTTAGTCGACTTTCATTGATGCTGATATTTGTTTTTTTTAGAAATTATTGTAGGAATTGCTTATCAACCGATTTGAAGGGCGGTTAAACTAAACCATCGTTTTTACAAATTTTTCATTCAAAAATACCTTCACAACAAGGCATGAGCAGCCAACAACCTTTCTTGCCTTGCCTTGATGCCTTCCAAATCAATCTTGCACAACTGCAAAGGAACAATCCAATCAAATGACTAGGAAATATAAAAAAATTGTGAAGATGTGACAAATTTGATCCGTAACAGGTCAAATTCAACATATTTTATGTATAACGGGTCAAACGAGTAATATAAAAAAAGATTAACTAATATATGCAACAGACTGAAATGGCCCAAAAAGTATTTTTTTGGTGCATTAACCTCCTAAATCATCATCATTTTATTCAAAATATTTTATAATGTTTTGTGATCATGTTTGAAACCTAACTAGCAATACAAAATTCAAGTAAATTTCCGTGTCCCAGTTAACCCAACCAGCTTCAAGCTGTACTAGAAATTACGCAATTCAAAAGTCCGTTTTGACCCATTACACAACCCGTTTATATGACACAATAATGTAAGGAAAATAACTAGAAAAGAAACTTACACCAGCCCACTCGCCAAGGGTCTTAGCACTGGGAAAATGAATCAAGCTCACGTTGTGGTCGGCACAAAGAGCTTTGACTAACTTTTGATAATCTGGTTGGTTACAGTCCTCGGCCAAGACACAAAGTAGTGCAGCATGTTTCTCAATCACTTTTGCAGCCTCATGAAGCCCCCTGACAAGACCACCATGAGCCAGTGATTTTCTAAGCACAAGCTGCAAGGCAGTCATAGCGTCCATTGGCTCACCGAGTGCAGGTGCGGGTGCAGCTGCCTCAACTGGAACAACACCATCTTCACTGCAAAACCAATACATCAAACAGTAGCAATTAGGCAAATTGAAACTAATCAGACAATATAATTCAATCTTATGAGACAATGTTAGGTTAGAATATTGTATTGAATAAGAGATGTTTACTTACCCAGCAGCCATGATTTTTGTTGATTAAATCTTCAGTTCAGACTGCATAAAAGAGTCATAGAACAACAAATCCTAAAAATTTGTATTAAAATGACAACAACAAAAACTAGAACACATAACATGAACTATGGAATTGGCAAAAAAATTACATCATAGACAACAGGCTCCCTAAAGTTCCATTAAATTATGCCAAATAATTAAAGATATTCTGAACTTAATAACTAGAGGAAGTCATCTGTCAATGTCTGAATAAAATATTTAGTTGATTTACACAATAGATCTTATCATACAGATGATCACATTATCAATCAAGAAAATAAACCAGTATGATATCAGATTGAGTCAACTACAGTAAACTTATGAATACAATAGAGACTGAGACAAGAAGATGCATACCTACAAAATACTTTCCCGCTTTTACAACAATTACTTTTTATACAACATATTGAACAATTTCTCTTAACCATATATGTAGTGATCAATTTTGCCCTACAACAAGAATATGACGGGGTTGGCATTCAAAGGAAGCGTTTACAATGCACTACATTTTGGCATCAACAACAAAAGTGAACAAAGGCAACAACTATTGTACAAAAAAAAAAAAAAACAACATAAGAAAGACTTTGATGTTAAAAAGAGTAAGCTATAATACCACCGACTTTGCTTTATTATAGTTAACGAACACATAATACGTCATGTAATCCATTTGATGTTTGTGATCTGCCCGCGCTGCAACGCTCACTGGAACAAGCTGCAAATTTTTTATTTTGGTTTGGCTTGATCCACTTTAGATGAAGAAAGCCAAGAATGCGATCTTGAACCAACGCTACGTAGCGCGCCGCAACGCGCGCCCGGGGTATAAACCTAGTTATATATATAGTAACTAGTTGATGTCCGCTCGCGTTACGGGGTGATGGCCGAATAATTCTCAATCAATTAAAAAAACACTACTATAATTTTGCTAGAAAAAAAAAAAAACTAAAACGATATTTTTCGGATCAGGGCAAAACTGTAATTTTTCAGGACTAATGAGCGAGTGTTAGGCGGCTCCTTGACACGGAAAAAATTAAATCGTGTTAACCAATTAAAAAAAAGTTTTCTACTTTTGCAAAAAAAAGCTAAAACAATGGGAAAACGTAATTTTCAACTGAGGACGAATTCATAATTTGTATTTAGGGATAAAATCGTCAATTAAATGGACCAATAGGGGAGTGTCAGGCAGCTGCCGGCATGACTGTAATTTTACACTGGGGAAAAATTGTAATTTAACAAATAAAACAATTTGAGGGCAAAATCGTAACTTGGCTATGAGAAAAAAAAACGAATGGCAAAATTGTAAATTTAAACGGGGCCAAATCGTAATTTTGAACCGAGTTCAAAATTGAACTTTTTAGCTGAGAGCAAAAGCGTAAATTTACCTTTAACTCGGGGTAAAAACATAACTTTGAACTGATGGCAAAATCGTAGTTATAAGGGGGAAAAACTAATGGCAAAACTGTAAATTTAAAGAGGGCAAAGTCCTAATTTTTAACCGAGGGCAAAATTGAAATTTTTAGCTGGGAGTAAAAGCGTAAATTTATTTCTAAGTAGAGGAAAAAACATAATTTTGAATTGATGGCAAAATCGTAATTTTAAAGTGAGATAAAATCGTAAATTTGTTGAGCTAATAGAGGAGTGTCAGGCAGCCACCTTGACACTATTTCCTCAACCGCCCATTTCACCCAATAGGTGAAAACAACTTGCCGCCCCTTTCCTCCAATTAATAGAAAACACTATTACCGCCGACACTTGTTTTTGTTGTATTTAGGAATAGGAATAGGAATAGGAATTAGGAATAGGAAATTAATTAATTTATATTTATTTTTATACTTTCTATAATAAGCAACGTGTGAGAGACAAACGTGGCGGCAAGATAGCACAACCAGAAACACAAAAACCACCAAATATCACCACGTAGCCAAATGTTTGTCGGTACACCGCGTTAACCGCAACATCTTCCATTAACCCTACTTCCACCCAAATCTCTTACATTATACTTTCAATATCGCCAAACTTTTGTTTCCTCCAATCTTCAATCTTCAGTTCTTCAAATCATTGTTTTGTACACACCAAAAACCGTGTAAAAATGGGTAAAGCAGTGGTTATTATGCTGTTAATGCTAACCGCAATCTCGACGGTTTGCCGGAGTGCTAACGAAGCTGAAAAAGGCGTCGAGAATGTAAAAGAAAAGGTGGGTGATGTTGCAGAGAATGTGAAGGTGACAACAGAAGGTGCTTTGAATGAGGCTAAGGATAAGAGTGGTACATGGGCAGATTGGGCTGTTACTAAAGTCACCTCGTAAGCTTTGTTTCGTTGTTTTTGTAAACATTTATGTTGGATTATGTTTGTTGAGGTTAAATGCTGTGATTTATTGTTTGGAAATGTTTAGGGGTCTGGGTAAAGGAAGTGCTCATAGTGCTGTGGATAAAGCTGGTGATGCTGCATCAAAGAGCACATCTGCATTGAATTCTGCTGCTTCTGGTAATTATGTTACATGTATTTATAAATGTTCATGTTTGTGTATATCTTTAGACGCGTTAATGAGGGACCGATTACTCAAATGATGGGATCGAATATTAGGACGGGTGTGAAGAAATGAGTCATAAATCCAAAAAAATTAACCAATTTTTTATCAAATAATTTGGTTCTCACCCATGACTGAATGGGTAAGTGACTAAGTGCTGAACCACTAAGAGGTCTGAACCATGAGGTGTTGAACCAGTAAGAGGTCTGAACCATTAAGATCCTGTATAAGGGGACCCGGGGTGGTGAGTGATGGAACCCCCATCACTCGTGATGAACTTTAGCACACCGCCGCCACCATCATTTATCACTCGTGAAACTTACCACGCGTGATATTTATCACGCGTTGAATTTTGAAAAAAATGGAACGTTGGGGGCTTGTTTCCGTTGACAAGATGACTGTTTGAGGAGTTTTTTATAAAGTCCAATCATTTCCACTAAAAGAGGTTGTGAGTGATGGAATAATGGTTGATGATATGGCAGAACTTGATTGGATGTTGTGAGTGATAAGTGATCACCACCCCATCTCCTCTAATGGTTAACCGTTTAGAGGCAAATGTCTGACAAATTCAGATTAGAGGTTTTAACCATTCAGACTCAGTATAATGCTTAACCATTCAGAGGCAAATGTCTGAACCATTAAGACATTGCTCGCGAAACAAACAGTCTGAACCATTAAGTGCTGTACCAGTAAGATTCAGAGCCCCATTAAGAGGTGAACAAACAGCCCCTAAGTGGTACCGTGTTCGTACCAAAAATGAAAATGGCGTGCGTTCTGATCCTTGCGAATGGCCAATTTAGATCTAAAAAATTGTTGTTCACAAAATATATTTTGGTTTATGTTTATGTTGTTTTCATTATAATTTAGTTTAATCAAGTCTGTTGGTTATGTACTTTTATTTCATATCATTTGAGTCTATATGTAGGTAACTTTGACAATGTAGGTTATTGCTATCGAAAATAATGATTTGGTTGTTTAGTATAGGTTAGAAAAAATAGTGTGGGTTCTAATCCTTACAAATGCACTATTTAGGCGTAAAAAATCGTTGTTTATAAAATATATTTTGGTTTACATTTATATTGTTGGATATATTATAATTTATTGTAACCAAGTCTGTTGGTTATGTATTATAATTTCAATTCATTTAAGTCTATATGTAGGTAACTTTGACAATGTAGGTTATTGCTATCAAAATTAGTGATTTGGTTGTTTAGTATAGATAGAGATTCATTTGTAATGCTTGAGAAAGCTTTTGATATAATAATGAACTTTTGTTATTTTGTTTTAGAGTTAATTGCCATTTTAGTCCCTGTGGTTTGGCCTATTTTGCCAGTTTAGTTCAAAGGTTTCATTTTTAACATCTGGATCCAAAAAGGTTTCATCGTTGCCATTTTGGTCCAACTGACTTAACTCCATCCATTCACCTCTGTTAAGTCAGGGGCAATTTGGTCTTTTCCTAATTTTATAATAGATTATTTATTAACCTCCCCCATTTAAGCAGTTATATATATACTTATATATGTTATTTTCATAAAAAAATCATCTCTCTTCCTCTCTCTCACCCACCTCCAGCCACACCACCATTCACCACCACCCACCACCACACCACAACGACCACCATTCTAGTTACCACGATGACAACCGCCTGTCAGGGACTGTGGTGGCTCGTGACCACACCTGCTTCTTTATGTGGGGGATTTTAACAAAGATCAAGCGACGATGGTGGTTACATCCGGTGACCCACCGTCATCCTGCGAGCTCCGGCGAAAGTCAAGTGGCTTAATTTACCTCTCCAAGTTTCGTTAGGGCATAAATCGGCTACCCACGAGGTTTAGAGACAGAGAGAGAGAGAAAGGTGACTCAGATCTACGATGGTGTTGGGGGGAGGGGTTAGAGAGAGATGATTCAGATCGGTTATGATGATTCAGATCTGCGATGGTGGTTATTGGTGGAGTTTGGTGGCCAACAGATCAAAGGAACCATCTAGAGATATAAATGCTCTTGTTTTTAGTACTATGTGAAACAGAGGTATAAATGCTCCTCTCAAACCTATATTTAATGTAATTTTGTTGAAAATTTTGTGTTTACTTGAGGAATTCCATCTGTTTTTTACCTGATTTGAATTTACACTGTCCAAATTTTCGGTTTGATGTTCAGTGAAATTTGAATTGAGCCCCTGTTTTAGTAGTACGTGAAACAGAGGTAGGATTACTCTTCTCAAACCTAACTTTGATGTAATTTCAATACAATTTTTTTTGTTAATTGGAGGAAATTTAACTATTTTAGACCTGATATTATTCACACTTTCTAAATGTTTATTTTGATATTCAGTGAATTTGGGCCACTGTTTCTGATAGTGTGTGAAACAGAGGTATACATGCTCCTCACAAACCTAAACTTGAAGAAATTTCATTGAAAATTTTATGTTAATTCAAGGAATTACAGCTGTTTTAAATGAAGGATCAGAGTAAATGAAAATGCTTTGTATATTATTTATAGAGGATGCGATATACAACAATATATAAAAGCGGTGGTGGTTGTGGCTCTCATTGAAGTATCGCCGGAAAAACGATTCCGGTTACTGGAATTAAGATGAAGACATGAGAAGTGGGGTGGTGGGGCCCACTTGAGTTTTAATTTTATTTATAATAGTAAGGTTAAAAATAAAACTGAAATGACAAAAATGCCCTTGGCAGCTTTAACATATATGGATGGAGTTAAGTCAGTTGGACCAAAATGGCAACGATGAAACCTTTTTGGATCAAGATGTTAAAAATGAAACCTTTGGACTATACTGGCAAAATGGGCCAAACCACAGGGACTAAAATGGCAATTAACTCTTTGTTTTATATATAAACGTAATGCTTGAAAAAACTTTTGATACAATAATGAACTTTTGTTATTCGTTTTATATATAAATGTTTTTGCTAAAACGTATATAGCACTTTTCTTGAGCACTTTTTCTTGCTTACTTCCTGCGCCCAATGTGTACATGTATTTCGTCGCTTCATGGAAGCGACATGCTCAATGTGTGATTGTTGTGAAGCTGCATCAGGAAGCACATCCACAATGAATTTGGCGCGCTCTGATTATATATGCTCATAATATAATTATGCCTATTTTGTTGCAGAATCTTCTAAGTATGTTTCTGAGAAGACAGGTGAGGTGGGAAGCATGGCATCAGAGAAGGCAGGTCAAGCCATTGGCATGGCTGGTGATGCGAAAGAAGATGGCAATGCGAAAGCAAATGTCGCGTATGCATACATCACTGAACTAGCACATGAAGCCATGAAAAAAGCTCAAGCTTTTGCTGGGGTGGTTGAAGAAACAGCTGAAGAGAAAGGGAATTACGCATATGATTCTGTGACCGAGGGGGCTGATAAAGCAAAGCGCTTAGGGTCAGATGCGGCCCAAAATGCCAAAGAAACAGCGTGCGATAAGGCATCTGACGTATACGATAAAGCGGATCAAAAAATACGAATGGCCACGGACAAAGGTTCTGAACTCAAAGCGACAATGGACGGAGCGATGGAGGATGGTAAAAATAAAGCACAAGATGCGTATGGTACGGCTTCGGAGAAGGCTGGCGAAGCTAAAGATTCTTTTAACAATGCAATGTCTCAAGGAAAAGATCAAGCTTTTGATACATTAGGTTCAACTAAAGCCAAGGCTGAAGACTCTTATGAGGCTGCTAAAGGAAAAGCATCAGATGCTGCAGGGAATGTGGACTCAATGAAGGAGCAGGCTAAGGAAACTTATGGGGCTGCTAAAGACAAAGCATCAGATGCTGCAGATGCGACTAAAGCCAAGGTCGACGACTCTTCGGCTGTGATGAAGGAGCAGGCCAAGGAAACTTATGAGGCGGCTAAAGACAAAGCATCAGATGCTGCAGGGAATGCATATGATGCAGCTAAAGCCAAGGTTGACGACTCTTCGGCTTTGACGGGCTCGATGAAGGAGCAAGCCAAGGAAACCTATGAGGCTGCTAAGGAAAAAACATCAGATGCTGCAGGGGATGTAGGAGCAGCAATGAGTTGATAGAATATATGGAAATCCAACATGTATGTGTTAAGATTATTGTAGGTTCTTTGTTCTACAAAGGCAAGCAATACATGATTCCTTTCTTGTTGGATGTGTAATAAGTGTATACAGTTTTTAAATGCTTATAGTGAACTCTATAAACTGAGGCTTTATTTCCAATTGAATTGTTATCAAGCATTGTACCAAACGGGTGTCAAACATACCGACTTTTCTCAAATTTTGATAACAAGTTTGAATTCAAGAACGTCATAGTTGAAGTTGCTACATATATGAAGATCTAACTGTAGAGAATTGAATCAACTGATCAAGGATAAAAAAGAGACCATACTCAAACTCAGGTCTGGTCAGTGAACAATTGGAGAAGATGGATAAAATAGAAATCTGGAAATAAAAACTAGATAAAAAGACCGTCTAGTTTTATGCTTTGATGACTAAAAACTAATTCATCAAGCTACAGAATCTCCGAAGAATTTAATAAAAACAGAAGAGCTTTAATCTTTACATTGTAGAAGCATTTAGTATCATTTTAATTTATGTATAGTTCTTAGTTAATGCAACTTACACTATCAAACAAATGAGTATAACTGACTATCCATTCCTTTGATAATTACCAAACAAATGACTACAAGTGACTCTCCATTCATTCCTTTGATAATTACCGAGGGATTTCCGACTGACACATTTCGTTAGCGACGGAAAACCCAAAAAAACTTGGGACATTTAAAAAAATAGCGTTTTATCTAAAAATTTCCTGACACATTCCGTTAGCGACGGAAAACCCAAAAAAACTTTGAACATTTTAAAAAGGATAAATTACACTTTTCGTCCTTTATGTATGTAGCGGGTTGCAGTGGATAGCCTTTAACTTTGATAATTACAATCACAGTCCTTTATTTGGAAAACATGTTGCACGTTTCATCCTTTGCCCCTAACCTGGTTAAAATTTTCAATTAACTATGGCATGTGCATTGCACATGAGGGCTATTTGGTCATTTTACATGTCATTATATATATATATATATATATATATATAACCTGCACGTCTAAACCCATCTCCCATCTCCACTACCTCCACCGCCCCGCCACCACCCCAACCCTCCGACGACCACAAGCATCTGCCGCTGCCGCTAGCCCATCACCTTCACCCCCTCTGTCTCAGTTCTCTTTATCCTCCTACCATCACCACCACCAAATCCGTCACCACCACTGTGACAGTCACAACACCAAATTCAACCATCACCAGCAAACCACATATATCCCCACCCGATCTGAACCCACAATAAGCAAACCACAACAATCCCCAACCGATCTGAAAACACAATTTAACACCACTGTAACAAATTCCCAAGATCTCAGAACTATTCCCATCACTTACCGGAACCCTAGATTGAATCGGAATGGACATCTCGTTCTATCATCATCGTCTTCCTCTGAATCTTGTCACATCATCCACGATCTACTTGATTTGAAACCCACTAACAGTTACCGTAGTTGCGATTTTACAGATCTGGGTACGAATTTGAGGAAGAAGAGTAAATACAGGCAGGATTAGGGGGGTTATATGCGAAGATGATGGTGGTTTTCGGAGGTTGGGGAGGTGGTGGTGGTGGTGGTGGTTGCGAAGATGGTGATGGCTCTCGGGTTACCAGAGGTTGGGGAGATGGTGGTTACGAAGATGATGGTGGTTCCCGGCGACGGCGATGATGCCGGATGATGATGGTGGTTCCCGGCGACGGCGATGATGCCGGATGATGATGGTGGTGGTGGTTGTGGGGAAACCTAGAGAGAAATAGAACTGAGAGAGAGAGAAGAGAGTTAAGAGAGAGAGAGATATCACTTTTATATACATATATATTTTTTAATTTAATTTCAGATTTTTTATTTTATTTATTAAATATATTTCAAATAAATTGTGTAAAATTACCACCTTACCCTCATGTGCAATGCACATGATATATTTGACTGAAAATTTTAACTAGGTTAGGGGCAAAGGATGAAACGTGCAACATGTTTTCCAAATAAAGGACTGCGATTGTAATTATCAAAGTTAAAGGCTATCCACTGCAACCCGCTACATACATAAAGGACGAAAAGTGTAATTTTTCCTTTTTAAAAAAATAGCGCTTTATCTAAAACTTTTGCAAGTTTGATGAGAAAACTATACCGATGAACAATCTCTTGCTAATCCATCGCTAATTTTTATTACAATATCGATAAGATTCGTACCCTTTCTTTTTAGACGATTGTCAGTGAGGATCTATGTGCAATATGAAATACCCAAATATTTTATACTAATGTATGGTATTATCTTTTAACAGGTTTTACTTTGATTGGAGCTTAAAAGTCATTGCTTAAAACTTGAATATATATAGTGTGGGCCAATGGCCTCCCTCCATTTAATCTCTTTCCCTAATTAATTGAGTCTAAATTACTTAGCCTGTGTTAAGGGTGGTGGGGGTGCCCTGATCAGGACCGCATGCAGGTTGAGCTAGATGGCTAGGGAATATCGCCGTACGTAACCCACACAAGTTCCCCCAGTGGGTTGCTTTTCGGGTTCATGAACTCGTGAGAGATGGATGTATACAAGTTTCAAAGCTGCATTTCTTTAATATTGTATTGGATGGAGATCTGACAAAAAATTATTGGATGACGGGTTGAAATGACTAGTAAGTTTAACTAGATGGGTGCCCCCTCCTTTTATAGGGTTGATTTGGATTAGAGTGAGTTCAGATGAATGAATGATGCGGCATTATCCTGTTTTTTTTTTTTTTTTTTGAACGGCCAACAAAATTTTTATTAAATATCAAGGGCCAACAATAGTTAGCCCACACCAAAGATCCACGCCAGTACATACATCAGTTACATACCAATCATTAAGCTAACTGCCAAACTAGCATTTTCTAGATACATCAAAATTGCACCATTCCTCCCACGTTATATCCTTCAAATTCGAACGACTTCCAATCCATAGAAAACCCAATTGTTTTATTTCTTCCGTCATCCGATCCACACGTATTTCTTTTTCCTGGCAAAAATGAGCTTATTCCGACTCTGCCAAATAACCCAAAGTGCGACTTGCATTACCGCGTATATTAATTTTCTCCATCTCAAATTTCCACTAACATTTTTGTGCCAGTTCAGCAAATCTTTTACCCGGAAAGCATAAATATTTGAAACCTTGCACCACATTGATACAAAATTCCAAATCATTTGTGCCGATTCACATCCGATGAAGAGGTGGTCCACGTTTTCTTCCAGCTGATTACACACTCTACAAACGGTTTGACCCGACCATACATTTCTTCTTGCCAATGCGTCCAAAGTAGGCAGCCGATCCAGCGATAATCTCCACGCGAAGAAATTTACTTTTAATGGCAGCCAATTATTCCATACGAATTCATTCCCAATATCGCTAAACCTGGAACATTGCAGCCAATTTTTCAGGCTTTTAACAGAGAACGAACCTGAATTATCAAGCTCCCACCTCCACCGGTCCGCTCCATGATCACCCACTGCCGAGAGCATTAGTTGTGATAGGTCCTGCAATGCTGCCATTTCCTCTGGCGATTCAGGCTGCCTAACCCAGCTAAAATTCAGTACCACCGCCCCATTCACCATCTTTATGCGATCAGCCACCACTACGTTCTTGGATCCTTCTAAACTAAACAAACCCGGGAACCTGTCTTGCAACGTCGCACCTTCTAACCAACATTCCTTCCAGAATAAAACCGATTCACCGATCCCGAGTATTGCCCGAAAACACTCCTGTAGATTCAACCCATATCCCATCATATCTTTTGACACATTGAAGACTTGTTTCCACGGACCCGATATCGACAACTTTCTCGGGATTGGATTCCATGCTCTCTCACTGTGATGAATACCCCAAATGACTTTCCTCCACAGACTGTCTGGCTCTGTTTTAAACCTCCACCACCATTTTGCAAGCATAGCGAGATTAGCGTCTTTTAGAGAACCCAACCCCACTCCTCCCAATTCTTTTGGAGTAATTACATTATTCCATGCTATCAGGCACAACTTCTTTTTTTCAGGTGTTATCCCCCACAAAAACTCCCTCCTCAGTCGTTCCAATTGGTCAATAACCCCAGATGGAGCTTTGTATAGTGAAAAATAGTACGTTGGGAGAGCGTTTAGCACCGACATTGTTAACGTCAGCCTACCCCCAAACGATAATGTTTTCGCCTTCCATAACGCAAGTCTTTTTTTGAAAACTTCGACTACCGGCTGCCAATGTTTCACCAAGTTCATATTTGCCCCCACTTGAAGCCCCAAGTGCTTGAAAGGCAAACATCCTACCCTACAACCCAGTAAATTTGCCACATCTTGCACACTATCGTTCCCCACATTTACCCCAAAAAAGCTGCTTTTTACCAGATTCACACGAAGACCAGATGCTGAGGTTGAGCACACAAGTTGATGACCAATTTCCCACGAAAATCACATCATCAGCATACATAAAATGTGAGATAGCCGATCCTTGATTGGACAAACGAACACCTTCATATATGCCGAGGTTACATGCCATCTTCATAACTCCCGTGAGTGCCTCCATAGCTATAATGAACAGAAAAGGCGATAACGGGTCTCCCTGCCTCAATCCCCTGTAACATGTAAATTCTTGTGTTGGTGACCCGTTTACAAGAACAGAAGCTCTTGCGCAATTAACGGTAGCCATGATCCATTTAATAAACGTCGATGGAAACAACATTTGCTCCATAATGGATTCGAGGAACCTCCAGTTTAGTGAATCATAGGCTTTTTCCATATCCGCTTTAAAAATAAACCCCTCCTTATTTTTTTGTTTCATCCAAGGAAGAAGTTCATTCAAAATCAGCGGGCCATCCAAGATGCTTCTACCGGCAATGAATGCGGTCTGTTCCTCCGATATGAGATTGTCAATTACAAGCTTGAGTCGATTCGCCAATGCTTTCGACACCACTTTATTTATGCACCCGACGAGACTAATAGGTCTATAGTCCCCCATCCCATCCGGATCTCTACACTTTGGAATTAGTGCAATGAACGAGGATGTGCATCCCAAAGAGATAGTTCCATATGTCCTGAATTCTTCAAAAACCTTAACAAAATCAGCCTGTAGAGACTCCCAACACTTCCTTATGAACCTGAAATTAATCCCATCCGGCCCCGGTGCTTTATCCCCTTCACAATCCCAGACTGCATTCTTGATCTCCTCAAGCGTAAAAGGTGCTACCAGAATCTCCGCCTCACTATCTGATATATGCTTCAAGTTTGGGCACGAGAGCCCCGGTCTAGAAGAGGAAGGTTCCTGGAATTTTTGAGCGAAAAAAGAGCAGATGGAGTCCTTAATGAGAGAAGGAGCCGTCACCCATACACCATCTATCATGAGGCCATTGATCCTGTTAGAACTTTGATTCGAATTTACAATACTGTGAAAGTAGGAAGAATTCTCATCCCCCTCCACTGCCCACTTCACCCGAGACTTCTGCTTCAGATCCATGATTTTTACTCGATCCATTTCCATGATTGCCTTTTTGCACTCAGCTCTCGTAGTGAGCTCATTTGGTGATAAGACCCTTTCCTCAGCCTGTAACTCCAAAGCCTCTAACAACTCCATTTTTTGCTTATAATCTGCCTCTCTTTCCATCTTTATCGCATTGACCCGTTCTTTTAATCTAAATTTTATCCACTTCAGTTTTACGGCAAGACCTAAATCTGCCGGTCCTTCGAAAACAAAATTACCCAAGGCTTGCTTAACAAAGTCCATCATTCCTGGCATCACCAACCACGAGTTGAAGATCCTTGTTGGACTGGGCCCGAAGTCTTGTTCCAATATTGATAAAAGAATCGGACTATGATCCGAGACCACATTAGAAAGTGCCACAACCGAAGCATTTGGCCATTTGTTATGGAATTCCCTGCACACCAAAAATCTATCGAGCTTACTTTTGTGAAGGCCATTATCTGAATGGTAGGTAAACTTCCTACCCCCCATATGATACTCGACCAAATCTGCCAACTCAATGAATTCATTAAAGAAAGCTGCATTAAGAGGCACGAATTCTGAATTTAGTCTCTCATTCGGTTCTCTAACATCGTTAAAATCCCCGCAAAACACCCACAATCCCTGCAGAGACTGTTTTAGTGTGACCAACTCTTCCCACAACGACCTTCTCTCGGCCGGATCATTGTACGCATATATGTTCACTATGTTCATCCATTCCCTAGTGTGTTTTAAGCTCCCTTGCACAATAATGAACCTCTGGCTTCTTATGACTTCATTACAATCGAATATAGTCGGATCCCACAAACTAACCAATCCACCTGACCTACCCACTGCATCCACATATGCCATTTCGAATCTCGACCTTCCCCAAATTTTACTAAAATAAAATTATGTGATACCCCCTAGTTTCGTTTCCTGGATAGCCAAAAAAATGTACGCCATGGGACGTTTTTAATCCTCTAACCCAATCTATCTTCCTTTGGTCCCTGACCCCCCTCAAATTAATTGACATAAAATTCATTGTACAACATTTTTTTCACCAACAATTACCTCGCTGACCTGATTTTCGAAGCCTTGTAACTGGAAGCCAAGCATCGAACCGATCATGACTGTGTCTGCTGTTTCATCCATCGCTCTTTTTTCTGTTTCCATCTCTGAACTTCCGGTACCAACATTTGTTCCCAGATCCGGATCACCACTCCTTCCTCCGTGTTCCTTGCCCCCTTCCGGCTGCGGAATCCCGTTTTCAACGACACCTGTTTCGTGATTGTTATTTCCCATTGTATTATCGTACCCCTGTGAAAAGTCTTCTGGAATCGTTTCATTATTGAGGTCAAAAGACCTTTCTGGATTCCTGATATGGATCTGATGAGTGTCCTCCCTCAAGTCTGTTTCTGGGCTTGAAAATTGTGGGCTCCTATTTCGGCGAGGTCTCTTCCTAGATTTTGTGTTTGGGCCCGGGCCCAACTCTTTATTTGGATCTTGATTCTCATTTACAGCAAGTCTTTTTGACCTGGTCCCACCGACATCATCATTATGTTCATCCCTCACAGCCGCCGTATTTATTGTTTCTCTCTCCTGGTCCTCATGCACCTCGTGCATGGGAGTAACCGGTTCATTCCCCCAGTTTTGATTCTTCGCATTCCCCCCTTCACCAGCACCGCTTCGAACCTCTCCGTCTTCCAAGTTATCGGCCGGTTCTGCCATCGATCCCGAAGTCTTCTCCGACGTACATCTTCCTTCTACCGATAACTCTGAAATCACCATTTTTTTCGACTTATTCTGCTCTTCTCTTACCCACACCCTATAATCTTTCTCACACCATTGCAACTTCACTTCATCTTCTATAAACTTTCCTGACTCCGTGACAACCCAACACCCACTGTCTGAGTTGTCTGTATCATTCCACGAAAAATCCGACGAACCGACCACTCTACCATAACATTCTCCAACCGCGTTATACGTCTTACAGTCCCTAAGGTGAATAGGAACCCCACTTACTCTGGTCCATACTAGCCGATCATAGTTCAAATCCTGACCTTTCCAAAGTTCCGCTGATGTTACTATCTGACTCCATTCTTCTTCATTATTATTTTTGATAAATTTCGTCGCCTGGCCTTTCTCCTTGAAGACAATCATGCACTTCAGTCCTCCAAGATATGATACAGGATATTCACCATATCCCCAACTATCCAACTTCCTCCTTATTTCTTTGAAAGCTAACATATCCTTTAGTTCCACAATCACCGCCCTCATCATACAATGGTCCGGATAGACGGCGATCCTGTCTTCTACCATGACTGTCTTATTGTCTTTTACCTGCTCCTCCCCAATACCTTTGACCACATCTGAAAACGACCTCCCTTGGTTTACTGGTTTATACTCGAAGACAGGTTTCCTTTGTGCATTCAGATTACCCTTGAATAACGACGGCCCTTGGTGTTGATTTACGTAGTTTTTTTGTTGAAAAGACCGGTGATTTTTATCGAACTTCGCCACAGAAACGCTCACTTTTGCTTCATGGATCGTTACCTTGTTCATGCCACGTAAAGTTGCCATCACATCCTCTACTCCTTCATAGCGAATAAACCCAAAATGGTTCCCCCTAGAGTCCCTCTTCCTAGCAACATATGCATCCTTCACTACTCCGAACGTCTGGAAAGCTCTCCATAATCCCATCCTTGTTACCCCTTCTGGGAGATTTGTAATGTAGAAAGTCATTACCGGCCGTCCAACGGGTGGAGGCATGTAGTTCCTTTGGTATGGCGGGTACCCCATTTTCCGGAGCGTTGAAAGGACAGAAAAGAACAAAACACTCCGACCAAAACACAACTGCTACGGTGTGTTAACGGGATTCGAATCGGACAGCAGAGCTATGCAGTATAGATGCACCGATATCAGACCCGCTAAGCCACCAAGGAGAAGGTCCGGCCAAGAGTCACCACAAGAAAAGCTACGAGAAGGACAAGGGAGCCGCCCGATCCCGGAAGCGAATGGAATGCACGGCACGAAGCGTTAGGAAGAAAGGTCAACCCAAGCAAGGGACCTCGCTCACTAACCCAATCTTGCCGCCTTCGTCGAGCCGCCGGCGATGGGGAGATGGTGAGAGTACTTACTCTTAGCAAAGTTTTTAGTTTAAGTTTTTCTTCAAAATCCTGTTGTTGAGTTCATGGGTTCAAGTGAGTTTCAAAATCGGTGTCCGGATACCCCACCCTAACAAAAACTATTTTTTTATAACAAAATGAGGATTCTAAAGTTTAGAAGATCTAGCGAAGTTGATTTAGGGATACTTAAACGTACCCCGTATTAAAGGTATAAAGAATATTATTTTTTTTAGCGAAAGAGAACACCAATTTGTGTGAAAAAAGTGTACATTTAATACCACGTGCCCTTGATTTATTGCAATGATTTATTGCCAACCCACTGAGTCACCATGCCAGGTGAAGTGATTTGACAAGATTATGCGCCTTTTAGATGTAAGGTAGGGGAATATTTAGTACATTTATTAAAAATCATTCGAACTCTTGTTTTTTCCTACATAAACCATGCAATTGCGTCCCACAACCCACGACTCACTTCTCTTTGACTGCAACGTGTCAGTTACGAGCTTTGCACAAAGTGGGCTAACCTAGGGTTCTCAAAAAGTATATAGTTAGAATGTCCAAGTCACTTGCTAGAATGTAACCACGATCTTTTTCTATATGGGTTAAGTCTTCCATACTTGTTTCTATATATAAACACAACTGCGCATGTATTTAGATTTTATAAAAAAAAAGCTAACGAACAAAAATTATATGAAGAAAATAAACTATCAGTATAGGCGTTTATTATTTATAGTATAAGGAGTAGAACTGAAACTAAAAAAACAATAAAACAAAAAGTGAAAGCCACTATTCACATCATATATGTATAATGTAATATAATATAATGAATACTGATATGAATTTACGGTATTAACTAGTGACGTGCAGGGTTATCATGAACATGTGTTTGATATAAATTTTTTTAATAAATACAAAAGATATAATATTTACTAGGTTTGTTTGAGAAGCCAAAAAAATGTAAAGCAAGAAGAGATAAACCTAAAACATAAATCGTACGTCATGTGATAAAAGTCGAAGACATGCAAAGAATAGACAATTCTATGAATGTACCAAAAAAAATATCAGAAGTTAATTATGACCTTTCAACTAATAAAAACATACAAACTACCAAACTTTAAAAGAAAGCAATAACACAGCTGCAACTAACACCGGTTCTTCCCTCCGAGCTCCGCCTCCTAAAGGGTGGGGGTGGTCATCACTCATCACTCATAACACCCAATCAAGTTCCGCCATGTCATCAACAATTTTTTCATCACTCACAACCTTTTATAGTGGCAATGGTCATCACTCATAACACCCAACAATAAACCCTACACCCCCTCACATGTTCCATCACTCAAACCTTTGTCACGCGTGAAAAACTTCACGGAAACCATATTCCAACGTGATGAACAATTTGGTGGCGGTGGAAAAATGCAAACCACCACGCGTGGAAAACTTCATCACGGGGAAAAATGCAAACCACCCCGCCTCCCCTAAGACTATGGGGTATGGAGGGGCTGGAGTTGGGGTCATTGCTCGACACGTGGTAGATATGAGCTCCACCAGTCCATCCCAAAAAGTGGGGTGTCGAAGCGGCGTGGCCAGGCCGGCGTGGGGTGCCATGTGTTTTTTGTTTTTGTTTTTTTATTAGTTGACAATTATATAAAAAACACAAGTTATATTAAACCAGCCAACCATGGTCCGTCACCTAGCTCCCCCGACCTACGTCAGGCACAATCCCCAAGCCAAAGGGGGGACACCATGCCTAACGCTTAGCCGGTGTGGTGTAGCAGCGTTAAACCTAATCCACCGCCCCAACCCACGCCCTACACCCCATAGTCTAATGGCAATGTCACCTTGATCAAAACAAAACAATACAGTTCTTGAACCAAGTGCCAATAGTTCTAATTAGGGATAGACTAATTTTCCCAAATACCCGTACATCTATCCGTACCGATTTTAGGTATTCAGTACATGTATTTGTACCTAGTTTTATTGATTTCGGTATCGGTACAGATAAAAAAGGGTACTGGTTAGAACTTTATGTAGGTCCTGATTTCTGAGGATCGATAACGGAACCAAATCTCTTGTTTATCACAAACACGGTAACGAGTGCGGAATCCCTGTGACTATGCCAAATCAAACATAGATAGTAACAACACGATATAACCAATGAATCACAGTCAATTGGTTAAAAGGATGAGAACAATGATCAAACAGATACACACAATGTTTGACAGTAGACTTTCAGTAAAGGTTATGTTCTCATGGTTTCAAAGAGAAACTATGTGGTGTTTATATAGCAGCCCAGGCCCAACAGTGACGAAACTAGGATTGGGCCCGACGAAACCTGACTTGGGCCTGACGAAATCTCCTGGACGACGAAACTCTAGGAGTTTCGTCACCCATCACGAGGAAACATGGAAGTTATGACCATTTGGGGGTTTCGTCATGTAGTGCTCGACGAAACCTTAGAGTTTCGTCGAGGGCTGCGATTTCTGATGTGCTGCAAACTGTTTTGACAGTTTGCAGCAAAACAATAAAAACACAAACATAACATAACATAATCATGCAACATGCATTGTCATTTGAACATACATAACAAACGAGAAAAACTTTGTCGGACACAAGTAGGATAGGAGGATATCCGACTTGGTCGACGGCGAATTACAGACTCGATTATTATAAAAAGACCGTATAAATACAACGTTAATTAAGACAAGTTACAGACACTAAAAATATGCATCAACAAACTCCCCCTTGTCTGTTACTGTCTTCGGTCTTCAATCTTCCGTCTTCAGTGTTTCAGCGTCCAGGTGCTTCCAGCATGAATTCCTCGATAAAAGCAATAACAAGCGACGCGTTGAAATCGAAGCGCTTGATGAGCGTCCTTGTCTTCGTAAAATATATCATGCCGAAATAGCTTGCTGATGTCGTTTGTTGACATATTAACAATCCACATCGG
Organism: Helianthus tuberosus; assembly: GCA_030545235.1. Classification (NCBI taxonomy): domain Eukaryota; kingdom Viridiplantae; phylum Streptophyta; class Magnoliopsida; order Asterales; family Asteraceae; genus Helianthus; species Helianthus tuberosus. The sequence goes on along the minus strand of CM060416.1, from coordinate 7,865,121 downwards.
ACCCAACATCCGAAAGTTATCACGATCACCTTTAAACACGATCACCGCTTCATGAGTATCTGAGTCGTAACACCACAACGCCATTTCTTCGAGAAAGTTCTGCTCCATAGGCAACAACGGTATCTTGTTCATGACCTTCGGCGGTTGGTAGATAAGCTTGTAACGCGCCGTGTTGGTCGCTGGATCTAAAGTGAACTTTATTTGTTGATAAATGGGAAACTGAGGCTTGTACGACTCATCTTTCTAGCCTGACCTTTTGTTAAACTTTAACCTTCGCACGGACAATGTAGCTCCTTCGAAGTTTGAGCGATTAATGAGCTCAAGCTTCGCCAAAGCTGCAACATCGTAAAAAGGTAAGGACAATATGCTCAGCAACGATCAGAAATATTGAATACCGAATTCCCGCTTGATGGCCACGCAATGGATTTCCTTTATGAACATCCAGCAGAGAATTCTTCCATGCGGCTTCACTTTCTCAAACTTAAGAAAATCAACCTGTGCTTCTGGCGGTGTAGGCTTTTCAACTCTGGACAAGAAACATTTTCTCCATTCTTGGAATGCATCAGCCGGATTATCAGAAAACGTACGATTCTTCAATTGTTCATCAATGTCTTCCTGATTCTCTTGGATCCATTCTTCATCAAATGGATCAAACTACGTTCCGTCATCACGAACATAAGTTGATTTCTTCTCATTTCCTTCAAACACAATCTCTTCAATATTTTCAACATAGGCAGTTTCAGGCTCACTCGGCATTTTATCAATCACAGCATCATCAATCTCTTTCATGGCATTCAGAGCAAGTAACTGGTCATGTGAAAGATCCGAGATAATTTCTCCTTCTTCAAGAAGTTCTCCAGTGATATGATGTACAACCTGCAATGCAAGATCAGCAGTGCCAGGAACAGAAGATGTACCAGGCAAAGATTCAAGATGTTGTATTTCTTCAACTGTTCCACTGGAGGTTCCTTGAGCAGATTCGAGTTGTGAAGCTTTGAAAACAACAATATGAGAAGAGGTAGCAGCTGGAGGTTGCTCTGATGTAGCAGAAGGATCGGGCTTCCCTTGATCTTCAGGATCATCATCTTTTTTCTTCATCACCTCTTGTTGCTTACATCTATCGCCCCACAAAATATTTACCCGCTTTCTAAGGAACTCATAGCCGTCATTTATCTTCTTGACCCCATCAACTATAGTGGTGTTTCGAGAATCGTACCACTGTTTCATGTAGTCATGTCTTTCTTTGAGACCTTCGACCAACTTCTGAAGTATAGAGTTGCTTTCTTTCATGCGGTTTATTTCAATACCGCGATTATTGTCTGCCGCACGCATTTGTTGCAACTGCCTTTCTCTCACTTCGTCTGCAGCTTTCAAATTAGCATTTTCAGCTTTCAATTGATCAATTTCAACTTGCTGGTGAGTGATTTCTGCTTCTTGTCGTCCAACAGTGGCATTCAACGTGTTAATTTCCAACTGTTGCTTGATCATGTCGGCTCGTGTAGCTTTGATCACGTCCGTATGCCTGGTGATTTGACCTGCAGCAGCTTGTAATTGAGAAAATAGGAAATCTATCTTCTCATCCTGCTGCATATGTTCGAATATACTTTGTCTGCGTTCTACGGTAGGCTGCAAGGTCGTTGCACGTATAGTTGATGCAATAGAGCGAGTAGGTGCCTGAGGAGTTACTGCAGGAGTTTCAGGTGTTGAACTCACTGCAGGAGTTGGTTCTGTAGACCTCGGAGGAGATGAAATCATTTCAGAAGCTTCAGTGGCCATGAATCCAAGATTTGGATCCATTGCCGCTTCTTGTGAAGGCTCTTGAGGAACGGATTGTTGTGCAGAAGAAGTACCAATGTACTTTCTTGCTTTCTTCTTGCGAAGGACATCCGTTTTCTTTTTATTCAAACGTTTCGCTTCGGTATCCGAAGGAACGTATTCAGGATCATTCTCTTGCCGAATCCTCCTGATCCTTTTAACACCTTGCTCATCATAATAAACTTTGTATCCGGGCTCAGGTGGATTGTCGTCTGATTCAGAATCCTCTTCGTCATCACCGGCTGATGTACCACCAGCTGCACCAGCAGACGATGCACCAGCATCAGAAATACCAACAGCACCAGCACCTGCATCACCACCATCACTAGTATCATCATCATCATCACTATCACTTTCAGACGAACCTGAATCTGGTCGACCAAACTTTTCTATCATATTTTTCTTCAACTCCGACTCTTCGTTATCAGATTGGCTGTCATCATGACGCCATTTATCATTTTCAGGAGCAATGTAGTCTGGTTTTCCAAGAGCACCTATCAACTTCCTAGGCGGATTGCTTTCGGTGTCTCTCTTTGCTGCAAGGCTCTTGAATATCCTTAAGGATTGCAAGATCATAGGTTCTATCTTCAGGATGTCGTCATCGGCTTTTGGAAGATTAGGATGTTGAACGTTCATGATCATCTGTAGAAAACGAGGATACATCCAGAATTTGTTCCCAGTAGTTCTACTACCAGTTCTCGTCATGTTATCCTTCATGTTAGCGAAAATGTATTTTGAGATGCTGAACGGTTTGTTTAGCACCAATGCCACCATGAGACCAACGAGATCGTTGCCTGCCATATCATATCCTCCACGTCTGTTACTGATACACTGAATAAGAACGTGCAAAAGGAACTTGTAACATAACGGCAAATCTACCTTGTTGATTTGAGAACTGAAGATGTCACCAATACACTTCATCCGTAGTAAGCAGCCATGAGTACACATAATCGGAATAGAGAACGGAGCATTCGGATCGTCTTGCAACTCTAAAACAGCGTTCAATATTTCTGGAGATACAATCACATCCAGATCATTCACTCTCCCTTGAATTACTTCATTTCCATCCATCTGTACAACGCTTGCGGAGTTCCAGAATTCTTTAACGAGTGTCTTGTAAACAGGCGTCGAAAAGGTAACAACTTTATGTATCCGGGACTCTCTAATCCACCGCGTAATCTCTTTCAGTTCAGAGATCTTTTCTTCGGGATCCAGAAAGGCAATTTGGTTGTGACGCTTCTCGGACATCATTTCCTCTTCAGATTTGTTTTTCTTCTTAGTCGGGGCCTTACGTTTTCTTTCTTTTGGTGCCATCTGCAATGCAAACATCCACAATAGGTCAAAATGTCATAACATGTGCATTAGACATATGTCTATGCAATTTCATGTGAATTGGACATTTATCATTCAAATGAACATCTACCGTGAAAAGGCACCATTATTAGAAAATTCACCAAGTCCTGGATGACGAAACTTCATCATCTCGACGAAACTCCCTTCTACACGACGAAACTCCCTTGGTCAAATAAAGTCAATGTTGACCGTTGACCAGTGAGGTTTCGTCGACATCCTTTCGATGAAACTTGTTCCATTTCAAAAGGGTTTCGTCACAGGGGTTTCGTCGTCTACATTTTGAAGAAACTTAGGTTTCGTCGTCATAGAGGTTTCGTCGACAGAGGGTTTTGAACAGTTAGGGTTTCGTCGATTTGGGGGTTATCCAAATTTAAGGGTTTCGTCGTCTGTTAGTTAACCGATGATTGATTCTTATTACAAACCAACATTTGACACTTTGGATTTTAACCACAATCAAAACAAAACAACCCAGAATGTTTAATCGACATGAGTTTTTTTTGAACCGAAAACACCCAAATCAGTTAAAAACATCAACAATGATCAAACCCTGTTTTTGTTATCTTAAACCCAACCCAAATCAAAGCACATATCATCATTTAAACTCTAAATCCATCTGTTTTGACTAAAAGCAAAAACAAATAACAAGTTTATATCATGAAGAAAATGAGTAATCAGTGTCTCCGAGGATTTTTTTTCGAACAAACGGAAAAACACACCGTTCCTATGGTTCAAAACTTTTAAACAATCCATAGAATACCTTTGATTTTTGATAACTTTCAAGAAAAATGGAAGGTTTTGAGGGTCGGAGTCGGTGAAAGAAAGTATGGGGGGTTTGGAGTGTGGGAGAAGATACGCAGTAAAGTTGTTTGAAAAAGTGATCTCCTGATTTACCAGGGACCCCTTTTATAAACCGACTCACCCCGATGAAACTTTGTCTTCGACGAAACCTTGTTTGGGCTCGACGAAACTTCAATTTGGGCTTGGTTTGGGCTCAAACAGTTAGCCCATGACGAAACATAAAAGGGCCAGTGGGGTTTCGTCGTGACCTCTACGAAACTAGGAGTTTCGTCGTAAACCAAAACCAATTTTGACAAGTTTGACCAAAGTTAAAACAGTTGACTTTGACCATGGAGTTTCGTCGACAACTAGGAGTTTCGTCGACTTAAAGAGGTTTCGTCGACCATTTTTCCACAAATTCACTAAGTGTCTGAAAATTTTGCACACTGAACAAATTTTGTTTATTTGAAAGATTACCATTTTGATTGAGTGTAACAAATGCAAGGACATTTTATGAAGTAGGTTTCAGGCTTCCGGCAGAAAACACCAAGTCACAACTTCGGCTAATTCAAAAATGAACTTTACATCTATACTAAAAACAAGAATTTAAAGTGCGGTAAACTAATCGAAAAGCTATAAAAAGCAATGAACGACTGTACAAGAGCAATCTTTTTGCGAATTTCAAGGAAAAGGAATCATACCAGCTTACGGTCTTAGTCAACATGATTTTTGTTTTGTTTAAAGCTTAGGATAAGTATACTACCTCGATTATCGGTATTGTTGTCCACATAAGCTCAAACTGATCAGATGTAATCATAATTAGGAGATACGATTTACGGTAAGGATTATACTTACAAGTCGATGTTCATCCACTCACGACACATTCCCGTATCAAGGTATGCACGAGAGTTTATCTTACCGGTGAGTATACCGTTTATCATCTGTTTGACCGTATAAAAGAATGTGAGATACTCACTTATTTTTTATTTGAAAACAAGCCCTATGTGATAGAATCACTTATTGATGAGGAACTTGATTTTCTTATGCATGAGGGCACATGAGCAAGTCCGTGAACAGGTCAGTACAATGTACAGCAGAGAGACGAACTTGACTCCCGGATAAATGTGATAGTTTATCACTTATTTTGTTGGACATGTGATTGCTGATCACTTATTGAGGTCGAATGTAATATGTACACGTATGTATAGTATCATGGAAGATCTAGACTTCCTCTCCGTTATTTTTCGGTAAAAGAAACAACCATGATACCCAGATGATAAGCAGCATAAAGACCAAATATCTCAGAACCTCGGCAATCTCTCAAACGAAATTTCGGTACCAAGACCATATGCCAATGAATGGTTCCCACCTGACTTGAAGTCTGTTAGGTTTGTATCATCCTGCACATTTTAGTCTGATTGTGAGCCTACCGATACATCGTTAGTAAAGATACTTATCATTTCTCAATTTTTTTACATTTTGAACACGTTGACCGACCACACCAGTGAATATCATCATCTTCCTTTTTCCAAGAAACTCATTTTTAGTTTTCTAATTTTTTTAATTTTTCAAACGGAAAGACAGAAAGTAAAGACATCTTTTTGGATTTTTGAAATTTTCAGATGTTTTTGTATTTTCTTGAATTTACTCCCCCTAAAATGCTAAAAGGTGATAATCTTTTTGAATTTTTAGAGTTTTTAAAGAAAATATTTACAAAAACGATTAGCCAAAGAAGTTACTCGGGTATCACCTTAATGCCATTGACCAAAAGTAGATAATCAAAACGTGATTTATCAAAAGCTTTTGTAAACAGGTCGGCACGTTGGTGATCGGTGTGAACTTTAACAACATCAATTAATCTTTTGTCAAAACAATCACGTATGAAGTGATATTTAATTTCGATGTGTTTGGTCTTGGAATGCTGCACAGGATTTCTAGTGATCTGTAAGGCAGCATTGTTATCAACAAAAATAGGACTAGATAGGAATTCAAAACCATAGTCGCGCATTTGTTGTTGTATCCACAAGACTTGGGAGAAACAACTAGAGGCAGCAATGTATTCTGCTTCACAAGTTGATGTAGCAACACACGTTTGCTTCTTGCACTGCCACGTGACCAGGCGATTTCCTAAGAATTGACATCCAGCTGTTTTTGATTTGCCATCAATTTTGCAACCACCAAAATCAGAATCACTGTATGCAATCAAGTCAAAGCTATCATCCCTAGGGTACCACAGACCGGTGTCAGGGCATCCCTTCAAATAGCGAAAAATCCTTTTGACAGCTGACAGATGAGAGGCCTTCGGGTTGGCTTGATATCTTGCGAGCAGGCACGTCGGATACATGATGTCAGGCCTTGAGGCTGTGAGATACATTATAGATCCGATCATAGCGCGATAGTATGAAGAGTTAACGCTTTCACCCTTCAGATCCAGAGTAATCCCGTGATTCTGCGGAAGTGGGGTACCAATGGGCGTTGCATCAGACATCTGGAATCGGCTCAAGATGTCACCAACATATTTAGTCTGATGGATGAATATCCCAGACTCGGTTTGTTGAACTTGAAGGCCCAAGAAGAAATTCATTTCCCCCATTGCGCTCATCTCGAATTTTTCTTGCATCACACGCTCGAATTGCATGCACAAAGAATCATTAGTTGAACCAAAAATTATATCATCAACGTATATCTGCACCAGCAGAAGATCTCCATCTTGTTCCTTAATAAAGAGAGTGCAATCAATAAGACCTCGTCGAAATCCATTCTCCAGAAGATAGTTGGATAAGGTTGCATACCAAGCCCTAGGTGCTTGATGTAAACCATAAAGAGCTTTGTTGAGCAACCAAACCTGATCAGGGTGAATAGGATCTTCAAAACCTGGAGGTTGTTCGATGTGCACCTCTTCCTGAACCACACCGTGAAGGAAAGCACTTTTGACGTCCAACTGGTAGACTTTGAATCCTTTGAATGAAGCATAAACTAGAAAGATCCGAATAGCTTCCAGACGTGCAACAGGTGCATAAACTTCATTGTAGTCAATGCCTTCAATCTGGCGAATTTCCTGAACAACCAATCTCGCCTTGTTACGAATAAGTACTCCACGATCGTCCTTCTTGCATTTGTAAACCTAGCGTGTGCCAATCTTCTAATAGTTTTCCGGCCTTTCAACAAGCTTCCAAACACCCAGCTTTTGAAATTGCTGTAGTTCATCCTGCATGGCTTCTGTCACACCCCGATATTTCCACGTATTACCGGTGGACCCGGTGGGGAGTATCGTGACGTAGTTGATATCATCATAGTCAAACAACACAATATTTAAATGCACAGCGGAAGCAAAAGATAGATTTATTTTAACCGAATAAAATTGTAATATTAAGTATCACAAAACAGTTGAAACAGATCCACAGGCGGATCAAATAAAAAGGAAAACTGTTCAGCAGACTTTGACATCTAGAGCTTGCGAGACTTGATTATTGATGCCTGGAGTAGCCAACCTATTACGTATAGTACCTGCACTTAGCCTTTTTGAAAATACGTCAGTTTACACTGGTAAATACAACTTAATTGACTCATTTTTGAAAAGAGTTTGAAAATTGATTTGAATGCACTTCGGCAAAAATATCTTTATAACTTGGGACAATTATTTATATATAATCTTGTATACAGTTTTACCTATTTGTCGTCCATTAGGGCCGGTTTGTAGGGCCGATCTAGATTAACTGACGCGCCACAGGTATAATACCCACAAGGTTATTTACTTTAAGTGGGCTACCAGTTTTTACATATGCATCTGTCAGGTGTACGCCTACACCCCGTGCTTAGGTCGTGGCCATTTCTTTGAATGATGCCAAGGATATCCGGGACATGGTCGTTTAACCCCCAAAGGCCATACACCAAATAATACAGAATAAAACGAGTTATGTAAATACATTAATCACAATCCGATTTAAATGACTACATACTCGACCAAGCGGTATTATTATAATACCGTATCCCAAGCCCATATAGGGAAAATAAGTTAAGAGTATTTACCTGAGTAAATTTATATAATTTATCCCAGCCGTACACCACCAAGCAAGTACAGGTAGCTTTTACTGGGCTCCTAATCTGGAACGAAGGTTTTTAATAACCTATTAGAATCCTAACGGGTCTTTAATTAAGCTTAGACCGGTTAGTTTTCAAAAAGGAAGACACGGTTCAAACGCATGATAAGGCGAAGACCGGTTTAGAATGTATTTTTGACCCGACAAGCTTGTATGCTTGCTTAATATGGGTAACTTAGACACATTCTGGATTTTGAGATGAAAACGATATGGTTTGACCTGTTTCGGCTAAATTATGCAAACTAGTTACATAAGCCAATCCGAACGCGAAAAGTGCGTAACGGGTAACCATATGAGTCATATACAAGTTTCCTAAGTTAATATGCCTTAAATATGTTGTGACATCAGTAAGATATCTTCTATTATGCCCCATATGAATTTAAACTCAAATTATGCCCCGTAAGGGCATTTTGGTCATTTAAAAGGTTATAAAAGAGTTTAAATATAAATCTGAGTTTCGGGTCTGATGTAATCAGTAAAAATACTTAATTTACTAAGTGATATCAGTAGGGTAAAACCTATATGTGAAATTTATCATTTATAATCAAACTATGCACCTTAGGGGTATTTTGGTAATTTCACATAGGCTTAAAAGGTCAAAACTGGAAACCTGAGTTTAAAAATTTTGCTTACTGTTAAAATATAAAAATTTACTGAAAATATCAATAGGCATCAACCCTTATATGTTTGAAATAATTTTTATACATACTATGCGTTAAAACGCTTAAAAAGGCGACTTTAAGCTATTTCCGGGTTTTATAAGAAAAGCTGATATTTTTATCATTCCAGAAGGCTTAAAATACTTTATTTATCATATTGGATCAGTAGAAAAAGGTTTGGTATCAAAAGGATTTGTAAAACTCATTTTATAGCTCAAAAGGGCAAAACCGGTAATTACCGAATCAAGCTTAGAACTCTAAGTTATGCTCAGCCTAAAATAAATAAAAATCTTCAAAAATCCCAAAATATTATTTTACATCACTGGGTAAAAATTTTGATATCAAAAATTGGGTTTAGATAGGCTATACGCTAATTACGCCGTTTAATTGATAAAAAGCCTTCTAATTACGCTAATGAGCATAACTCTTAATCTAGACCTCAAACTGATGTCAAATTTTAGGTGCAAGCTTATAAATCAGTAACTAAGGTTTCTATTCATCTACATTTTCAAAAATCAATTTTTAGGGTCATATGGGCATAATAGTCAACATATAAGCATTTAACGGAAATATGCATGTGAATCGGATAACTAATGAACCAAGTTGTATAATCACAGAGGGTTATGCCAACATGAGACCTGGTCCTAATAGGGCTCTAAGGCATTTCTAAAACATGCTTAAATGGGTCAGAACTGAAAGTCAAAGCAAAAGTCAAATTATGCGACTTTCGGTTCCGAACCGGGCCTAAACTGAAAATTGTCGGGTTGAACATGTTTAGACATGTTCTTACATTAATTACCAAGTTATATTAATGATAAAACAGGTTGCATAGCTTCAACATTGCCAATTATACATTAGTTTGAAATTAAGCTTTCTGTTGACTTTTTAATATCAAGTTTGACCCGACAATTGACCTAGTTAGAGTGGGAATCAGAGAGTACCCTTTTAAGGGTTTATTACCCACATAATTACCTACTTATAGGTACTTTTAATTCGAGATTTGACTAGACAATTATTGTTTAATCTCGAAGTCAAACCTTAATTACGATAGGTTTGACTTATAGTCATTAAGCTAATTAAAACTGAATTCAGGAAGTTAAGAACACTTACAAACGTCCCAAGCACTATTAGGTAGCCTAAGGAAACTTGTGGCTGATCAGAGGAGCTCCAGAGAAGTCCTTGAAGTGAGCTTGAATGAGCAAGCAAAATGGTTGCAGCTCAACTCCTTATATACTAAAAATAAGTCATAAGATCTTGCCACAATAGTCTACAAGTGTTCCCTGATGATCCCCATGTGTCCCTATGCATGAAAATCTGTTGGCCACACTCCTGTATTCGAATACCATGCTAATGAGGCGGTGTAACAGGCTGAACAGGCAGCTGTCCAAAATCTGCTGCCAGCGACGGTCTTACGGACTGTAAGCAAGAAGCCTTGTGGTCCGTAAGTACCCCTTATGGACCGTAAGCTCTTGGCTTTGCGGTCCGTAACCGACCTTGATCAAAATGCCCAGTTACAATCTTACGGACCGTAAGCCTTTGGCTTTGCGGTCCGTATCCGCTTTTTATTTATTATCTCCGTCCAGCCTTGCCACCTTACGGACCGTATGGGGGACCCCTTGCGGTCCGTAAACGTTGACCAGAAGACAAAATCTTGTGAGCTTTGAGGTCTTGACCAGGCAACTTTGTAAATCCGAAACTCATGCTTTCTTTTAAGTGTAGGGACCATGAAGTCAGGCTTTGCATGTGTTGCCATGCATTAGTTCCATCTTGGACTCTTGTGGGAAGGTCATGAATGCAAGATTTGTCGTAGACCCTCATAATATTCCTTTTGAGGGTTTAGTTAATTAATATTAAGGACAACCGGACTTGAAATTTATACAAATCAGATGTTTACAAAATACATCATGGTTTGGGATTTATAATTAAGTCGTTCAGAGGTATCAATTAACATGTCGACATTTTTAAACCTACCATACATCTTTCGATTTGATCCGGGTTTATAACATGTTTGCATATAGGACACGTGTCTTTATTTTATTGAGTATGATTTTATGAGGTGTTACAGCTTCAACCCAAGAATTATCCTTTAAGGCTTCTTTCCAAGATTTCGGCTCTTCTTGTGAAACGTAACACGCGAAGGACCAATCATTATGAATACCAGATTCTCTGATTGCTGAATATAAACCAGCATTCTGGTTGTTTCTCAGCTGATTACGCGTCTGGACCCCGCGTTGGACATCTCCTATAATGTTCTGCTGCGGATGGGTATCGTGAATCCTCATTTCATGATTTTCAGGAACACGAGTATTAATACCCAAATTGTTAATATTAAGATCAACAACCAACTCCACACCGGGAATAGGCGTAGAAGTGGATGCATTCCCTTCAGCAGTATCAACATTCTGCACATGAGGAGTTTCTACAGAAGCACCTTGAACAGGAGCAACTGGAGCTGAAGTGCCTTCGTGCGCATCATGATATTCATCATCTTCTGATGACTCATTGTAATCAGTAGCATCTTCAAATACCTCATTTTGAACCGTATTGTTAACTGAATTAGAACCTTGGGGGTTAACAATAACAGGTCTAACCAATGGCGAGCCAGCAGCGTTGTCACTATCAAATAACATTCTAGCAGCTGCAGATTCTTCGTCAAAGGTTGGCAGATTAAAGGAGTCGAATAGTCCATCGTAATCGAACATCCAAGGATCACCCGGAGCTCTAATAGGATTTGTGTACCTTTGAACCCTTACTTCACTCCATAGCTCAATCTTTTTGGTCGCCAGATTCCATACGCGAAAATTCAGAGTAGCATATCAAAGGAAGAAACCCTCGATAGCTTTCGCGCCAAACTTTCCATCCGGCTTAATCATAGTACATGGACCACCAAAAGGTTCTAGGTAAGAAAGATCCGGTTTCCTTTTCTGTAGAAGTTCGAAACAAGTCTTGCCATGTCTCTTAACTATAAGAACTCGGTTTAACGTGTAGCAAGCAGTCGACACAGCCCCCCAAAACTGAACAGGAAGCTCCGACTCTACCAACATCGTTCTTGCAGTTTCAATTATTGTCCGATTCTTCCTCTCCGCGACACCGTTTTGTTGTGGAGTATAGCGAGAACTGTATTCATGAAGAATTCCCTTAGAAGTACAAAACTCATCCATTACACGGTTTTTGAACTCAGTTCCGTTGTCGCTTCTGATCCTCTTCACTTTCAACGTGTACAAATTTTCAAGCATTGTAAGAAGATCCTTGAGGATTCCAGGAGTGTCACTCTTGTGTGCCATAAAAGCTACCCAAGAAAATCTAGAATAATCATCAGTAACCACTAGACAATAAGCATCCCTGAATGTTGTCTTGTGTTTCATAGGTCCAAAGAGGTCCATATGAAGACGTTCGAGAGGCATGCTAACAGTGTTGATTTTCTTCAGAGGGTGAGACTTCTTCGTTTGCTTCCCTTTCTGGCATGAAACACAGATATCTTGTAGATGAAAACTTCTCACAGGCACAACATTCACAAGATTGTTTTTCACCAAATGGTTCATTTTTCTTAAGTGAATGTGCCCCATTCTTCTGTGCCAAGATATAGACTCCTTCTCTGTGGCTTTCAAGACAAAACATGTGACTTGTGCAGATGTCGTAATCGCTTGGCTTATATCAAGAATATAAAGATCATTAACTCTTGGAGCCGATAAGAGAATCCATTCTTTTGGAATTTTGAAACCAGGTTTCAGCACATAACAACCGGCATCATCAAAATGCACGGTGAACTTCTTATCGCAGATTTGCGAAACACTGAGAAGATTATGATCAATTTGACGAACATAATTGATCTTATCAAAACATACAACACCATTGGAGATCATTCCCTCTCCAGTGATGTATCCGCCTTTGTCTCCAGCAAACACAACATAACCTCCTCAAATATTTCTCACATCATACAGAAGCCGTAAGTCGCCTGTCATGTGCCTAGATGCTCCACTATCAACAATCCAATGACTATTAATAGTTCCTCCTGGAACATCCTGCACATATCATCCAACGATCAGTTGAGGATGGGGACCCAAGCCTTAGTGGTCTTGGGTCATCCCTGAGCATCACGAAAAGTGATCTCGATTTCCTAATGATTTTGTAACACAACACCTCCCCCTGAACTTTCACCCGTCTTATGTCTCCAAGTTTGATTTTGTTTACCAGTTTGGTTTTTAAGAAAATATTTTAAAACTTTTGGTTTTAAAGATTTTGATGAACTTAGTTCCCTATTAACAGATTTGACTTCAGATTTTAAAGCCTTTTCAACTGCTTTAACATTTTGACGTCGTTGTATTGTTTCTTGTTCCTTAACAGTTCTTTTATCATGTTTTGGTGAAACGGGACGACGTTGAGGGTGAACCTTTTCAGGTGGTGCTTTCTCAACAAATTTATCCTTGGGAGTGTTTGTACAATTTTTAATGATGTGTCCAAACTCCCCACATTTAAAACATGTTCTCCTTTCTACAAACTTAGGAGAATCTGATCGACTAACAGATGTCGAACCCGTAGAACCTGAGGTACTTGCTTTTTCATCACACCCGTTTGTATGTTGAGTGTAATTGTTTTGACTGTTACGTTTTAAAATCTTGACTTGTTGGACAAAATCGGTGTTTGATTTGTTTTCAAAAGTCTCAATTTTATCCGTACCCTTCGATGCTACAAATTTGACATTACTGTTTTTCTTCTGGTAACGAGCTCCTTTTGTTTCAAATTTTGATTGAGAAACGTTAGGCCTTTGAGCTCGTTGAACTGATTGTTTACCCTTAGAAGCAATAGGTTGTTGCTTTGTCGGTTGTTTTTGATTTCCAAATTGCTTTTTGATTTCAACTTTAGGAATTGGATCACATTGAGTTACAATAACCCCTGGGATCGTCTTTCCCAAAAATTTGCTTGTGTTATCTTCAAAAACTTTATCAATCGAAGATGGATTGACGTTTTTGATTGGAAAATCGTTATCTGAATAGATTTTAACATCTCCGACCAAAGTATACAACACGTTATCATTCTTAATGGCAGACACACATTCCTTGTCATCCTTGACATCATTGACAGGATCTATTACTTGTTTGACAACTGGTTGAACAGCAGGAGTAGGAGGATCACAAAGAATGTAATTCTCATTGACAGGATCTATTACTTGTCAAGTGATTTATCCTGATCACTTACATCTGATTCATCATCCGACGACTCATAGTCCTCAATAATTGGAGCACTTTGATGCGTGGATGTTGAAGTTTCAGTTTCATCAGATGAGATACTCGAGGAACTGTCCGATTTGAACCCTAGGCCAGTAGTAACTTCCTCATAATCAAGAGGCACACTGGGTTCAAAACGTGGCATTTCTTCTTCATCGGGCATATGAGTATAATTATGCCTCAAAGGGGGCGGACACTTCTTATACCCAACACCTTTCTTGTTTCCCTTTAGTTGTTGAGCATCAATGATGTGATCGAGCACATATCGGGAGTTAGAATAACTCTCCAATTTGAGCTTGATTGCATCGTGCTCGCATTTGGAAATGGCTAGCTCCTTTTTGGTTTCCTCGATGATATTAATGTAATTGTTAATACCAATTTGTTTATTGTAAACAGTTTTGGTCATTTCGGAAACACTTTTCTTTAAGGTTTTAATTACAGATTTAAAATCCTTTTCGTTTCTAGCTAACGCCTTATTTGTCTCTTTGCACTTAGACATCTTAATAACCAAACTTTGATTATGACTATGAACCTTTTCAGATTCAAGCTTCAAATCTGCACAAACATTACAAACACTAGGAGCAGGAGTTTCAGATTTTACCTGACTGGTAGAGGCTGAGACATTTGCCATAAAGGCAGTCTGATAAGAAAAAGACCCGTCTTCAGAGAAGAACTTCTCCATTTCTTTTGATGCTACAGTAGCCTTCTTGATCAGAACAGATTTCTGACTCTTCAACTCCTCTGCTTCATTCAATAAATCATAAACATCAGAATTCCCTTCTTCTTTCACATCAGATTCCGAATTATAACCAACCGAATTAGAACTTTCTTCATCAGAACTCCCGGTATAACCCGAACTATCGTCACTTTAAGAAAATTCTTCCCTATGAACGTGCTTGATGTGATTGATGATCTTTGCATAACACGCTCTTCCTCATCCTTCTTGATCACCTCCCCCAAATTGTACAGACTAATTACACCCTTCATCAGCTTGGACAACTAATGCTCTGGTGGTGTTTGAAGGTCCAGACTGGTTCTGGTTGTTGTTCACCCCTACCATCCTTCTTTCACGATTGTCTTGATTGGCATTGGAAGTACTCGTCTGATTACGGAAAGGATTTTGATTTCCTTGTCTGCTCGGTCGGGTACACTCACGTTTGAAGTGACCCTTTTCGCCACTATTGAAACATGTAACCGCATCCTTATCAAATCCGTACTTCGTATCCTTCTTACTTTTCAACGAAGTTCTTCCAGTTCTACTCATGAAATCCTTTGCCCTTCTAACAGCACTTGCAAACGCCCACTTTATATCTATCAACTCCATTTCATCACGGTGAATTTGTTGATAATCTTCATTGGTCAAATTAATGTTTCCAATTTGACCTGCGACCAATCCGAAGTAGGAACTGACCATTGTATTAATGAGTTCCATATGCTCCTTCGCTACTTCAATGCTAACTTTTGAGAGGTTTGAAGTATCAACTCTGACAATGTTGGTGTTTTGGAGTGGAGGATTGTTGGTATAATGTGCTTGCTATTGTTGTTGTTGTTGTGGTTGGGCTTGTGGTTGAGATTGTGGAAGATAAGCACTTGGATCGAACTGTGGTTGAGTAGTGGTAACTTGAGGTGGAGGTTGGGGTTTTGGTAGCCATGCACTCGGATCTAGTTGAGGTTTAGAAAAAGCATGAGCTTGAGCAATCATATGCGCTGGCGGATGATAAGCACTCGGATCGAAAACCTGAGGTGGAGCTGATTGTGGAAACGGAAAAGAGCTTGTATTTGACATAAACGGCGTTTGAAGCTTCGGTTGCTGAACGGAACTAGACCTAGCTACAGGATTAAAACCTCCTAGATACATTTCCGTGTTTTGAGGAAGTGCCATCAGTTTAGCTTTGCGGATTTCCTCGTCATTTTTATGCTCCAACTTCTGAACGAACTCATAGATACTAACAGCATCCAAGATGCCCGTATGCTTTAAAAGTTCAATGAAAGGACTCCACTTCGGAGGTAGAGCATCAGCAAACCGTGCAACCATTTCCTGTTGAGTTGCAAGAACAGCATAAGAATACATTTCACTAATAAAATGATAAAAACGAGTAGTCGTATCATTTAGGGTTTCATTCTCCAAGAATTGAAATGATTCAAATTCCTTCTTCAACAAATCATGGCGTATCTTTATTGTCGCCGCATTCCCTTCTCCTCTTGCTACCAAGGCATCCCATAAAGTTTTTGTGCTCGTACAGTAAGCGAATTGATGATAGATTTCTTTGTGAAGTGCTTGTGTAAGAATAGCAAACGCCTTCTTCTCCAGATCATATGCCTTCTTGTCATCTTCTAACATATAAGCAAAAACTGCTGCACTTGATCCTGCTTCTTCGAGGGCAGTGTTGTATGGAGTAGTGAAACACGTCCATAGTTCTGTTTTTTGCCCTAGAATGTATGTGTGGAAATGACCCTTCCATGATGGATAGTCGTTCATGTGATTCAACTTTGGCGGGCGATTGTTGCTGCCCGTTTCACTCTCGCTAAGCAAAAGATTTTGAATGCTTTGATTTTGATTCGACACCAAAGCCCATTGACTTGCACTTATAGATTGCGGTGGCATAACGTTCCTTAACCACACAGCTGCGAAGGTTTGATCTTAACCTAGTCGTGGGTCCGTACTCCAATCCCATGGACTTGTACTACTCATATTTGATATATGAATGATAATACCTGATTACACACTTGAAAACACAATGTTAAAACACTTTTGCAAGTCCTCTGTTGAAATTAACAATGATCTAGACGAAACTCTCTCCACGAAACTCAATAGGTTTCGTCGAGGTACCTTTGACGAAACTTTAGGGGTTTCGTCGAAGTTACTTATGGCGAAACTTAGGGGTTTCGTCGCTTGGAACTTTCGTCGAGATAAGGTCCAGACAGTGGGTGAAATAGTTGGTGAGATTTTTCAAAGTAAATCTTATCTTTTACTGACACAGAACAACTGATATAAACTCACAACATACTCATCTTACCAAACAAGTATGGTCACCATATTTTAATCCATTTTAATCCTTTTATCAATTTCCTTTTAATTGTAAATTCAATGAATATCACAAGAACACTTTGAAGGTTCTTTGAAGATATGAAGACCAAGCCCATAATATATGAACTTTCCGGTCACTGAACAACATTCCGAAACACGAAATTGCTTAAAACTTTCACTAAAAACCCGGTTTATCACGTGAACAATCAATCTAACAAGGTTTTTGATAAAAAAAATTAGCAATCAACAAGATCAACAGATTTTAATGAAAACTTTTCCAGAAAAATTATGAGTTTTTCAAGAACAAAGGTTTTCAGAAAATCATAAACAACCAGTTTTAAAACTTGATAAAAATCCGAACTATGTTTGATTTTAAACAAGGATAAGAGCCAATGCTCTGATACCACTTGTAGGTCCCGATTTCTGAGGATCGATAACGAAACCAAATCTCTTGTTTTTCACAAACACGGTCACGAGTGCGGAATCCCCGTGACTATGCCAAATCAAACATAGATAGTAACAACACGATATAACCAATGAATCACAGTCAATTGATTAAAAGGATGAGGACAATGATCAAACAGATACACACAATGTTTGACAGTAGACTTTCAGTAAAGGTTATGCTCTCATGGTTTCAAAGAGAAACTATGTGGTGTTTATATAACAGCCCAGGCCCAACAGTGACGAAACTAGGATTGGGCCTGACGAAACCTGACTTGGGCCTGAAGAAACCTCCTGGACGACGAAACTCTAGGAGTTTCGTCACCCATCACGACGAAACATGGAAGTTATGACCATTTGGGGGTTTCGTCATGTAGTGCTCGACGAAACCTTAGAGTTTCGTCGAGGGCTGCAATTTCGGATGTGCTGCAAACAGTTTTGACAGTTTGCAGCAAAACAATACAAACACAAACATAACATAACATAATCATGCAACATGCATTGTCATTTGAACATACATAACAAACGAGACAAACTTTGTCGGACACAAGTAGGATAGGAGGATATCCGACTTGGTCGACGGCGAATTACAGACTCGATAATTATAAAAAGACAGTATAAATACAACGTTAATTAAGACAAGTTACAGATATTAAAAATATGCATCAACACTTTAAAAGTTTTTTTATATTATGTTTTATTTCGTATTATTGTATGTAGGAACTAGGTTCACTTTTATTAAAAATATTAATAAAATAAATAATAACGAGACACTCGTTATTTGTGGGAAATTCTTCTAGTACAATACTGGTTACAAAAAAACTAAATAAACGAATATAAATACAATATAATTGTACCAATCTTGATTCAAGCCAGCATCTTTGGAAGAACTTCAACCGCACCTACGAGATCGAAACTCCGCTGCAAGACAAGCAAAATTGTTGCCGGTTTTGGTTGAGGCACGTGTTCAACACGCTTCCCTTAAAACAGATTCAGCACCTCCTCTCAGACGGTTCTGTCTCCCAGGGTACAACAACCGAAGCAGTAGTTGTACTGCCGGAGATGGCACTCGTGCCCGAGGTTACACCGAGTACTTCGGTGTTCTTCATTTTGTAGGAAAATATTGAGTTATGTAAAAGGACAATTTTGAGAATACTTTTCTCTAAATTTCCATGGAACAAAAGTTCTTTCATGTGTGTGTGTTTCTCTATCTTTTTCGATTATCTTTAGAATGAACCATCATCCTCTTCTTATACTCACACACATAAAGAAGCCATTAAACCCCAATTATTATTGTCATGATTTAGACAATTAAACAAGATCATTAATCTTGTAATAAACGGGTTTAAATCGCTACATAAATGGACTTTAGTGGTTCAGTCAAAACTGTCATTTTCATTTATGACACGAATTAAATGAGTTGTAATAGCTAGTTTGACCAGGTCCAACTAATGCACGCGCGCCTGAAGTGGCTCTTCAGTCCGTGCGCCACACTGTATGGAACCCGCGTATACGCACGGTATGCAGACCAGTGCGCCTAGTTACTACTGCAAACCTGCGCGCGCTTGAACTGGCCTGCCAGTCCGCGCGCCACGCTTCAAGGATCTCACGCCACGTAATTGGGAGTCGCACGCCACACGTATGCCACTACGCATACCAGGACGCCACCTGGTCATGCGCCATTTGCAGTCTTCGCCATAGCCAATGACGTACGCCATGCGCCTAAGAAGCTTGTGCCGCATCGTCATACGCCATGGGGCTATGTCATCCGCCTATGCCACCCAAAGGTGCGCCATACGCGGACCCGCCATGTATTTGACCACGCGCTCATGGGCAAAAAGACAAAGGCGGTTTGCAAAGTTCAAGGTGCACCACATTGGGCCTATAGCCCACGTCACGCGTGCATATGTGCGGGTGCGGTGCACCCTTTGGTCCCCACTAGTGTTTGCCTTTAAGGAAAACAATTTACAAGGAGTGCTCCTCCTTATATACCACTTTGAGTTTTGTCATCCCTCCTATGTGGGACAAGTTGACAAAACTAATCCATTTTATTCATCTTTGTTTGTTCCAAACATACAACTTCAAGCTTCGATATCTCATTCATCTTAGCTCTATTTGGACATAGTTTGAACACAAACCCATAAATAATTATTTATACAACACATATATAAATATTATTGATGTCCAAAATATTTAGTAAAAAACTCATTTTCACTAAATTTCCAACATTGTATTTATAGTAGTCGTATTGATTTTACCTATTTGGTACCCGTATCGTATTGGTGCTCATACCACTTTTACCTATTTGGTACTCTTACTATATAGATATTCGTGCTCATATCTTACCTATATAGTAGCTGTACTAGTACTCAAAAACTAAAATAAACACAAAGTGGTACTAAAGCGGGAATCGTACTCAAATATCGGTACTCGTACCGTATCAATATATTCGGTACAACATTTGGTACCCAGTTTTGTTCAAATTCGATACCGGTACGGGTACGGGTACGGGTACGGGTACGGGTACGGGTACAAGTACGATAACAGTACCAATCCCATCTCTAGTTCTAATAGCCGAAAATTTGATGAAATAGTTATAATAACCTGTTTTGAAAACAACATTTATCAAGGAATTTACGAGATGTAATGTCACACACCACCAAGACGGGGCTTATCTAAATACATTTATTAATAAAGAGTAAACTGTAGTTTGAGTTCCTGTTCTAAGTTTTCAGTGATAACTTGTGTCCCTGAATCCCAATAATTGATGCTTGAATCCCCTGGTTTTCTATTGCCCATCAATTTACATCTCTGCCCCTTTACACCGTAAGAATATTTTGTTAACCCACTAACGGAAGTAAGTGTATAAAGGGCATAATGGTAATTTTGACATTCACTAAACCCTACCATCAAATACTCTCCCTCTTTCTTAATCACATCTAGGGGTGTAAACGAGCCGAGCCAAGCCCGAGCTCGACCAGGCTCGAGGAGCTCGGACTCGAGCTCGGCTCGTTTGTATTTTCTCAAGCTCGAGCTCGGCTCATTTATTATATATTATTTAGTATATTAAATAAAAATAATATAAATAATAGGCTTTTAAGGCTCGCGAGCTCTATAAGTGAAACTCGGGCTCGGGCTCGTTTACTAAACAAGCTTATTTTTAGGTTCGAAGTCGGCTTGTAAACAAGTTTAAATAAACTCGGCTCGACTCGGCTCGTTTACACTAAGGTTCGATAAGGCTCGACGAGCCTAACGAGCTTCAGATGTGAGGCTCGAGCTCGGGCTCGATAAACAAACGAGCTTTGTTTTAGGCTCAATCTCGGCTCGGGCTTGATAAGGCTCGGCTCGTTTCGAGCTTTTTCTCGAGCCGATCTCGAGTAGCTCGCGAGCCGCTTGGCTTGTTTGCACCCCGAATCACATCATTACCCATCCTCATTTCACCTACTTCCTTCCACCTTCAACCGGATGCATCACCCACCACTGTCCCACCATCACTACACCACTATGATCACCCACCTCCACCATTACGATCAACCCCCACCTCCCCTATTTCACCGCGATCACCCGCCTCCACCGCTACGATCACCAGCCTCACCACTACGATCAACCCACGCCTATCTTGTTTCACCCGATCACCATCGTCTCCATGTGATCGAACCTCTGAATCCAAGAAGATCAGAATGCCTTACGCTATACAAACATTCATCGATTTCGATAATATTAGTGGTAAAAAAACTATATTTTGTTGAATGATTTAGCTGAATGTGAACATTATTGAATGATTTTGTGGAATGTGTTATATTGTTGAATGTGAACGTTGTAGTTGGAATTAGGGTCACCTGGACCCTAACCCACGTGGTGGTGCACTTAACTGGGGTACAGAATAACCAGATCCTAGAAGTCCGATATGAACGTGGCTGGCCGGATAAACAAACAAACCCCTAATTTAGATAATAGTAATTCTGTAGTAAATTTTCTATCAGTGACCAAAAATTTCCCGTGGATACAACTTACCCGTACTCGTATAGGTATTTAAGTAAGAAAATACTTGTTTTTTATTAGCCCGCGACATCTACATCAGTAAATTGGTCATTTCTCGTTCATTCTAACATAATGGTGATGTGAGCAAGCGGCATGGACGTAAATTGATGGGAAATGGAAAATAAGGGGACTTAAGCATCCATTTTGTCACCTACAGTTATAATAGGGACGCAAACTGCAGTTTACTCATTAATAATTTTTACGATACTTACAATAGGAAATAAACACACGTTGAGGCCGGTGTGTGTAGTAACGCCCCACCTCCACCTCCACATCAGCCATTAACGCCCCCAACACAGCTTCGTAGGCGCCAAAGGGGCTCCAAAGTGGGGGCTGCGAGTGGTATGGCGGGTGTGAAAAAAAAGGGGATTAACAGAGGACCCCATTTGCGGCTTAGGTGGACCAATGAGAACCCTCCATTCGGAGGGGGGGGGGGTGATGGGCATCACCCCACACCACCCAGCCTAAGGTGGACGAAATACACAAGTATACGTCCTTTTCCACTTCTTGTATTCCCTTTATCGATTACCTTGAGACATACACTTAAAAACATACATTACTTTTTGATGTATTGCAAATACATCTATAACAACCCTCCTAAAATATTTAGGACACCCTAAACGTCCCAAAATATACCTCGTATATGAGAAACGGACCCGGAATAGCCATATACTTATAAAAAACAAGAAAAACGAAGTTCAGGAGTCGCTCGCGGGGCGCGACAGCCTTAGTTAGGTTTGTCACGGGCCGCGACTGCCTTTGTTTGTCGGACAAGGCATTGAGCCACGTGGCACATGACTCACCGGACCTACATGTTGACTCAGCAAAGCTATACACGACATGTGGTCTCTCGTGGGCCGTGAAGGCCTTAACCTTTTCTTTCGCGGGGCGCGACCAAGTGGCCGAGCAGCCTATAAATGGAGGGCTCAAGCTCATTTGTTCAGTCGTTCAATTCTCGATTCCTTTCTCAATTTCTATATAGTATAATTTCTGCCCGAGCATAATACCCACTATTTAGCGAAGCTTTGCCTTGTTGTAAGTACTATAACCCTGCTGTTACCCTACACGATCGATTTAGGATTCCGTAATGCATGTCAGCTCTGCCCGACTCAGTCATTGGAATTTTGTCTTGTGTGTACACCCGATTGATTTAGGATACCGTAATGCATGTCGGCTCTGCCTGACTCAGTCATTAGAATTTTGTCTCGAGTTGTATGGTTAATTTGAATTGAGTTATTTTACTAACACGTGTGCATTATTTGATTTAATAGATAATAACCAGGTGATTCTCAGGAAGCCTTAGTATTATCTAAACTTACAATGTGAGTACATCTGCTTTTTTCAATCTTTTTATATGAGTCAAAATGTTTTACCAAAACCTCAAATGTTTTAACTTACACTTAACAGTAATTGAGTATTTGTGATTCTACAATTACTGCCGGTATGTTGGGATTTTGTATACAAAATTTGGAAAAACGTTATCATTGGACAAGGAGTTAGCCAATGGATAATATGACCCACAATTCAGGGTTTGACAGTACTGATTGAGTAATTGATCAGATATAAACAAATGTAATTGTGGGTTGCCCTCAATTCCGTAAAAGTGATAAAACTGTTTTGATTAAACTGGGATGCACTCACCAGTATTTCTTGCTGACAAAATGTTTTTAAAACGTGTTTCAGGTAACGTAATGTGAAAGCCAAATAGAAGCCAGCTGGAGAGCACTAAGGGCTTGGAAAAGTGGCTATAAAAGTTACCTAAATAAACAAGACATTTTGTTTTCAATAATTATGGTTTATCCCTAACTAATGTATTATCAAATGAACTTGGGTTTTATCCCCATAAATGTTTCTTATAAAAGTTTGGTGTTTTACTCTGATAAAAATATTTCCTAACTACGGTCCTGATGTATTCCGATGCCAAATTAATAAACACCGATACCACCCGTTCTGAGGCTCACGGCCGCCCGCTCCCGGGTAGGGGTCGGGGGTTGCGACAGAATGTGGTATCAGAGCTACAGCCACTAATTTAAGCCAAAGAAGTGTTATGCTGTCACTAAAATTTCAAATTCTATGTTAGGAAATAATTTTTGTGATTATGTGTTATGTGTTATTTGACTATTTGTTAGTTTACAGTATGAGTGATCAAGGAACATCAGATGCTTATCGTCATTTAGATAGTTCACCGCAAAATAAGGGAACATCATCCCAGCCTGATCCCTCAGGATATTCAGCCGATACAGAGGAGGGAATATTTATTTTTAAGGCACAATCGGAGGAACCTTTTACTACTAAGAAAAAAAGTTGGTTTAATAGAGGGGCTCATGAGAGGAGAAAAAGAATGAAGAAGTTACAGCAACAGAGGGCAATAGTCAGGGCCAATAGGGAGGCAGATGCACAGATTCAGGAAGTAACTAGTAGACCGCCTTGGGAAGAAGAATTAGATAGACAGTTGGCAAATTTCCACATATTAGCCACTACAGCCGTAGATGCTAACCAAAATCAAGTAGCCGAACCGCCACTGTTTCCTTTGTTACCAGACCAACAGATGCTAGAACATGACCAAGAAGATCCATTTCCAATCCCTGATGTAGACCCTTATGAGATTCCCAGGATTCCCCCACCAAACCCCATAGCCCAATACACTGACCTTAATCCTTTAGATCCCTTTTGGAGTAGTGAGTGGTGGACTCAGAGTGTAATACGAAACCCATACCCTTATGGACAACCTACCCCTCAACACCCTGATCATGTACCAGCACCCATGCCACCTATGAGCCAGGAAAATTTGGAGGAACTTCGCTCATTAGGTGATGAATTAGTAGAGGAAGGAGATAGAATACGAATAATAGGAGAAAAACTTATGTGGAAACTGGTCGTGCATGACATACATGATTGGATACATAACTAGATGTATGAATGCATAGTATTTTTGATTTCCAGTTGTAATTTGTAATAGATGCATATATATGAATATGAAAAAAGAGTAAATGTCGCAATGATCGACGTTTTTGACCAACTTGTTCGTGTAATTGTATATAAATAATTGTACTCAATTTTATTCTGTGATAATTAATACCTGCTAAATGTTTACAATTCAGATGTCGAACGAAGTAAATCAGGAAAACCAGAATAATGAAAATAACGGAAACCAAATAGATAACAGTGCCATTCAACATATAGTGGCACAAGGAATTATAGATGCCATGCCTTATATTATCAAGACTATTAAAGAAGCAGATAAATCTGCAAATGGTAGTAAACATCAACACATTGAACCGAGTCACAGTGTGAATAATGATAATGGACCTATTATCCAAGCTCCAATTCCTAAAAGAAGAAGAACCGCTCCATACGGTTGTTCTTTTAAAGAATTCTTGGCCTGCAAACCAATAGAATTCTCAGGCAATGAAGGAGCCATTGCAGCCTTACGTTAGATAGAAAAGACAGAAGCAGTCATAAAAATAAGTAAATGCGTAGACGAAGATAAGATTATGTTTGCTTCTAATCTTTTCAAAAACGCCGCCTTAGAATGGTGGAATACTATTCTCCAGTCTAGGGGAAGTGACAGGTTATAATATGGAATGGATCAACTTTAAGGAAATCGTTGAAAGAAAATTCTGTCCTCCTAATGAGAAAGAACAAATAGCCAATAAGTTCTTAAATCTTAGAATGACTGGAATAGACTGCAAAGGTTACACTACCATATTCTTCGAATATGCTAGAATAGTACCATCCTTAGCCTCACCTGAACTAGTATTAATCTCCCGTTATATTTGGGGATTAATTGGTGAGATTAGACACGTAGTCAAGGTAGTTAGACCTGAAACCAAAGAAGAAGAAGTAGAATTAGCCAATACCATGACTGACGAACTGGTACGCACACAAGAAGAAAACCAGAGGAAGAACCTAGCTCAAAAGCTTACACATGAATTCTGTTCTAGTAATTCCTACCGTGGAAAAGGAACAGATTCTTCTGCACCCTATTGTAAGAATTGCAAAAGAAAGCATTCTGGAAGATGCTCTATATATTGCAACTTTTGCAAAATCTCTGGATACAAGGAAGAAGACTGTAGGAAGAAAGCCGGTAATGGGATATGCTTTAATTGTGGAGAAAAGTGACACATTAGACCGAACTATCCGAAACTAGCTTTAGCCATGCCCAACAAGACTAAGACAACATAAGCACCTAAGAAGAATGCCAGAGCCTTTGTTCTGACAGCTGAGGAAGCCAAGATGATTCTGGATGTGATCGCCGGTACGTTTTTAGTTAATGACATATTTGCCAAAGTATTGTTTGACTCTGGTGCAAACCAAAGTTTTATCAATACTTCTTTCTACAAATTTCTTGACCAACCCTTAGTCAAACTTCAACAAGACTGTCTGGTAGAAACGGCCAACGGAGAATCTGTTAAGATAAGTGAAATCTTGCAGGGAGCAAGAATAGAAATCTTAAACCATCGTTTCTTTGCTAACCTTTACCCAATGAATCTTGCCGGTTTCGATGTTGTATTAGGAATGGATTGGTTGGTAGCCAATCGTGCCAGTATTTTACGTGATCAAAAGTTAGTACAAGTAAGTACGCCAAGTGGTGAAAAGATCACAATTAAAGGAGATAAGCCAACTAGATCGACGAAATTCATCTCTGTGATGAAAGCTGCAAGTTATGAAAGGAAGGGATGAGTAGTATATATGATTTCTGTAATCATTAATACTAGAAGAAAAGAATTAAAAGATATTCCTGTAATATCTAAATTCGCAGACGTTTTTCCAGAAGAGTTACCTGGATTACCGCCTGATAGAGAGGTTGAATTTAGAATTCACCTAATACCAGGGATGGCGCCGATTGCCAAAGCACCATATCGATTAGCACCAATGGAAATGCAGGAACTAAAGAAGCAATTGGACGAACTTCTTAACAAAGGTTTTATAAAACCAAGTTTATCACCATGGGGAGCACCGGTGTTGTTCGTTAAGAAGAAAAATGGATCGATGCGTATGTGCATTGACTATCGAGAATTGAGCAAAGTCACGATTAAGAATCGGTACCCACTACCGAGAATCGATGATCTGTTCGATCAACTTCAAGGAGCTCGATTCTTTTCTAAAATCGATTTACGCTCTAGTTATCATCAACTGAAAGTACAGGAACAGGATATTCCTAAAACTGCTTTCAGAACTAGGTACGGTCACTATGTATTTACCGTCATGCCATTTGGTTTAACCAATTCCCCAGCCGCATTTATGCACATGATGAACAGGATATGTAAACCATACCTGGACAAATTTATAATTGTCTTTATAGATGATATTCTAATTTACTCTAAGAGTAAAGAGGATCATGCAACCCATCTGCATACACTCCTCACGTTGTTGAGAAAAGAAAAGTTTTATGCTAAATTTTCAAAATGTGAATTTTGGTTACAAGAAATACAGTTCTTTGGACATCTGGTTAATTATGAAGGAATTCATGTGGATCCCACAAAGATCGAGGCGATTACTAAATGGAAAGTCCCTGAATCACCAACAGAAGTACGAAGCTTTCTTGGACTGGCAGGATATTATAGACGGTTTATCCGATATTTTTCTAGAATAGCCATTCCATTAACTAAACTGGCCTGCAAATCAGTTAAATTTGAATGGGGACCAAAACAGGAAGAAGCTTTTAAGATTCTTAAGCAAAGGTTAACCAACGCACCCATACTCGCATTACCAGAAGGAACTGAAGACTTTATAGTCTATTGTGATGCATCTAAGTTAGGATATGGATGTGTGTTGATGCAACGTCAAAAGATTATAGCCTATGCCTCTAGACAACTTAAGAAACATGAAGAGAATTGCACAACCCATGGTCTAGAATTAGGAGCCATAGTTTTTGCCCTTAAGATTTGGAGACACTATTTATATGGAAATAAATTTGTTGTCTTCACCGATCATAAGAGTTTAAGATATATTTTCAGGCAAAAAGAATTAAATATGAGACAGAGACGCTGGATGGAAATTCTTAGTGATTATGATTGTGATATCCAATATCATGTTGGGAAAGCCAATGTAGTAGCTGATGCTTTAAGTCGAAAGTATCATGAAAAACCAAAGCGAGTACGTTCTCTCAGATTAAATCTACAAGTAGATTTAAATGAACAAAACAGAGAAGTACAAGAATCAGCAATCAAGGACGATGCTGAAAAATTAAAAGGAATGATTAAGGAATTAGAACAAGGAACAGATGGAATTTGGAAGTTCCATAAGAAAAGGATATGGATACCTAAACAAGGAAACCTACGCCACAGAATTCTAGAAGAAGCTCATAAATCTAAGTATACGATACATCCTGGAAGTAATAAGATGTATCAAGACCTAAGAAAGTATTTCTGGTGGATAGGAATGAAAAAGGATATAGCTAATTATGTTGCTAAATGTCTAACTTGTTCTCAAGTTAAAGTTGAGCATCCGAAACCCTCAGGATTATTGCAACAGTTAGAAATGCCCATATAGAAATGGGAATTGATAACAATGGATTTTGTTACCAAATTACCCAAGACTAGAAAAGGAAATTGGGACAAAGCGAAAGGACAATCCAGACTATGGAAGATATGCTTAGAGCCTGTGTAATTGATTTCGGAGGAAATTAGGACGACCATTTACCATTAATAGAATTTTCCTACAATAACAGCTATCATACTAGCATTAATCCTGCACCATTTGAAGCACTTTATGGATGAAAGTGCAGAACTCCAGTCTGATGGGCAGAGTTTGGAGAAAAACAATTATCTGGACCAGAAATAGTGCAGGAAACGACAGATAAGATAATTCAAGTCAAGGAAAGACTAAAAGCAGCACGAGATCATCAAAAGAGTTATGCTTACAACAGACGAAAACCATTGGAATTTCAAGTAGGAGATAAAGTATTATTAAAAGTTCCTCCATGGAAAGGAGTAGTCAGATTCGTTAAGAGAGGGAAGCTAAGTCCTAGGTATGTTGGACCTTTTGAGATTATTAGAAGAATAGGACCTGTAGCTTATCAGCTACAACTGCCAGAGGAAATGGTAGGAATACATGTCGTATTTCATGTATGTAATCTCAAAAAGTGTTTAGCAGACGAATCACCAGTGATACCTCTTAAGGACATAGAGGTAAATGAAAAACTCGAGTTTATCGAGAAACCCGTTCAGATTGAATATAGAAAGATCAAGAATCTCAAACACAAGAGATTAGTTCTGGTCAAAGTGAAATGGGATTCCAAAAGAGGATCAGAATACACTTGGGAACTCGAATCGGAAATGCAAAGGAAATACCCACACCTATTCCAGTAGATCTCGAGGACGAGATCCAAAACAAGGTGGGGAGGATATAACAACCCTCCTAAAATATTTAGGACACCCTAAACGTCCCAAAATATACCCTATATATGAGAAACGGACCCGAAATAGCCATATACTTATAAAAAACAAGAAAAATGAAGTTCAGGAGTCGCTCGCAGGGCGCAACAGCCTTAGTTAGTGTCACAACCCCCGACCCCACCCTGGGAGCGGGAGCTGTGAGCCAGTTTCGGTGGTATCGGTGTTTATTAATTTGGCAGCGGAAAAATTTCATCAGGACCGTAGTTGGGAAATATTTTATCAGAGTGAACCACCATATTTTATAAATACAAATACATGGGGAAAACCCAAGTTTCTTATTACAAACTGTTTATAGAGATAAACTTTATTTTATTTGAAATAAAATATCTTCTTTATTTAGGTAACTTTTATAGCCACTTTTCTAAGTCTTCAGTGCTCTCCAGCTGGCTTTTATATGCTTCACACTAAGTTACCTAAAACACGTGTTTAAAACATTTTATCAGCAAGAAATACTGGTGAGTGAATCCCAGTTTAATCAAGTTTAAATAAAAACCATTGTACACTATTGAGGGCGGTCTCGCAATTATATTTGTTTCCAAGTCATATCAATTACCACCCACGGTACTGTCAACCGACTTGTGGAAATGTTACCCCTCGCAAGGCAGTAACATAACTTTGTATACAAAACCCCAACATACCGACGATAATTGTATCCTTACAAATACTCAATAACTGCTTAATATATAATTAATTGTGTGATGTTTTGTAAAAACAGTTAACAAAAAGGATACTACTCACAAAAAGGTTTACACAAAAAGAAGGATTACTCACATTGCTATTATAGGTCTTTCCTTTGTGACTTCCTGGTTATGATCTATTAATTAAACAATGCACACGTGTTAGTATAATAACCCAATTTACATTAGTTATACCCTCCCCGAGACAGAACTCCAACGACTACGTCGGGCAAAACCTCGACAGCCGTTACGGAGCATTAGATCAATCGGGCAGCGTATCTAATACGTAACCGGGGGTTATGATACTTACATCGAGGCAGAGCTTCGCTATTTAGGGGGTATAATACCCGGGTATAGGGCCTACACTACAGAAATTGAGAGAGAATGAGAATTGTGAACGAAATGGGACTGAAGGCTGATCGACGCTATTTATAGGGTTGTTCAGGAACTTTGTCGCGCCCCGCGAAGACCACACCAAGGTCTTACGCGGCCCGCGAGGATCAGAAAAGGCGGCGGCGGTGCTGAGTCATCCCGGGGGTGTTGACGCGTGTAGGGACACGTGGCGTCACCAGGTCTCGCCACTTGTTACTCGGTCGCGGCCCGCGTAGAATTAGGAGCAGTCTGTCGCTGCCCGCGACAGACTTAATTTATTGTTTTTATTTGATTTTTAATTATATAAAGGTATTTCGGGCCCACTTTTCGTATACGGGGTATATTTTAGGACGTGTAGGGGTGTCAGGGGTGTTTTAGGAGGGTGGTTATACTATTTAATAAAATATGTAATGCACTTGCATTAAGTGTAGTGACCCAATTCAACTTTATCCCTACGTCACGAGACAGAACCCCAACGAACTTAGTCGGACAGAGCCTTGACATTCGTTACGAGGCCCTACATCAATCGGACAGGGTATCAGTGATCAGGGGTTACAATACTTAAAACGAGGCAGGGCTTTGTAGGATTTAAGGGTGAATAACTAAAGAAAATGGGGGTATATTTATTTGATCAGAGATATGGCATGAGAATGAAAGATGGACAGACAAAGAAAATATGAGAAGTTATTGCTTCTATTTATACTGCAATTTATACTTGAAGGTTACGTTTTGTTAAGCCACGTATACACAAATTGAAGTCATCATACATAAGCCTATATAATTCTTTAATTAAATCCTTATCCATGCACTTTCAAATACGTAAGCATATGTAGTTCTAAATTCTCATGCATGCCTTTTTGTTTTCTATTATTATTATGTTATATATTATAATTATTTTAGCTGCTTCACTTATTTGGCGTTTATAACTTTTGAAATATGATGTTTTATAAAATAATGAATATGTCATTAGAACGAGAATAATCTTATCTATATTTTGAACCAAGTTTTATTGAAAACGGAGTAAGTTCAAATATAATGTATAATTTAATTATTAAACGGTTCCTAGGCCCGTCTAGGTACTTCATATTTTTAACAGTCAACTTTCCCGTGATCTATTCGTTTAATAACATACGTTTTTATATTTTATTTTAAATTACAATTTTGGGAATGTTACAGTTAGGTTTGTCGCGGGCCGCGACTGCCTTTGTTTGTCGGAAAAGGCATTGAGC
Organism: Helianthus tuberosus; assembly: GCA_030545235.1. Taxonomy (NCBI): domain Eukaryota; kingdom Viridiplantae; phylum Streptophyta; class Magnoliopsida; order Asterales; family Asteraceae; genus Helianthus; species Helianthus tuberosus. The sequence goes on along the minus strand of CM060416.1, from coordinate 7,834,001 downwards.
CACGTGGCACATGACTCACCGGACCTACATGTTGACTCAGCAAAGCTATAAACGACACGTGGTCTCTTGCGGGCCGCGAAGGCCTTAGCCTTCTCTTTCGCGGGGCGCGGCCATGTGGCTGAGCAGCCTATAAATGGAGGGTTCAGGCTCATTTGTTCAGTCGTTCAATTCTCGATTCCTCTCTTAATTTCTATATAATAGAATTTCTGCCCGAGCATAATACCCACTATTTAGCGAAGCTTTGCCTCGTTGTAAGTACTATAACCCTGCTGTTACCCTACACGATTGATTTAGGATTCTGTAATGCATGTCGGCTCTGCCCGACTCAGTCATTGGAATTCTGTCTCGTGTGTACACCCGATTGATTTAGGATTCTTTAATTCATTGGAATTCTGTCTCGAGTTATACGGTTAATTTGAATTGGGTTATTTTACTAACACGTGTGCATTATTTGATTTAATAGATAATAACCAGGAGATTCTCAGGAAGCCTTAGTATTATCTAAACTTGCAATGTGAGTACATCTACTTTTTTGCCATCCTTTTATATGAGTCAAAATGTTTTACCAAAACCTCAAATGTTTTAACTTACACTTAACATTTGGGGTTTTGTATACAAAATGTGGAAAAATGTGGAAAAACGTTATCATTGGACAAAGAGTTAGCCAATTGATAATATGACCCATAAGTCAGGGTTTGACAGTACTGATTGAGTAATTGATTAGATATAAACAAAAGTAATTGCGGGTTGCCCTGAATTCTGTAAAAGTGATAAAACTGTTTTGATTAAACTGGGATGCACTCACCAGTATTTCTTGCTGACAAAATGTTTTTAAAACGCGTTTCAGGTAACGTAATGTGAAAGCCAAATAGAAGCCAACTGGAGAGCACAGAGGGCTTGGAAAAGTGGCTGAAAAGGTTACCTAAATAAACAAGACATTTTGTTTTCAATAATTAGGGTTTATCCCTAACTAATGTATTATCAAATGAACTTGGGTTTTATCCCCATAAATGTTTCTTATAAAAGTTGATCAAGGACTTTACCATGTTTGTAAATGTCCCAAGGTCCTTAAAAATCAGATTTTAGGGTCAAGAGTGCAAGATAAATAGCCAAAACCACGTAACAAGGACCAAGGACTGAAATGCAAAACTTAGAAACTTGTTTGGCTGGTTTCGCACTGGTACGCGGCCCGCCTACAAGCTGCCAGCGACAAATAACCAGCAGATGTCAGTTGCAGGTCTGTTTTCGATTGTTAACAGCTGTTACTCGATACCTGGGGCTCTCCAATGGTTTTACATGCACATAGGGGCACTTGGACAGATCTTATAACTTCAGTAGACCCTTGTGGCATGATCTTGAATGATCAAAAGTGATATTTAAGAACATCCATTGTTGCAACCATTTCACATTCTCTTGCAAGACCACTTCTGGAGCTTCTCTGATCAACCTCAGGCTTTCTAGTGATCTCTAAGCATAATTAGGACTCTTGTAAGTATTCCTAACCCCTTCTAATTCGTTGTAGCTTAGTTAATTAATCAAAAGTCAAACCGTCGTAAATTAAGTTTGACTTCGAGATTAAATGAAATTTGCTCAGTCATTTCTCGAATTGAAAGTACCTACAAGTAGGTATTTATGTGGGTAACAAACCCTTAAAAGGGTATTTTCAGATTCCCACTCTAACTATGCTAATTGTCGAGTCAAAGCATACTTTAAAAAGTCAGCAGAATGATTATTTGCAAGTTTAAGCATAATTAGCAATGTAGGGTGCATGCAACCTGTTTGATCATCAAAATAACATGGTAACTAATATAAGAACATGTCTCAACATGTTCAACTCGACAATTTTCAGTATAAACCCGGATCGGACCCGAAAGTCGCATAAATTGACTTTTGCTTTGACTATCAGTTCTGATCCGTTTGTGCATGTTTAAGATCTGCCTTAGAGCTTATTTTGGACCAGGTTTCATATAAGTATAACTCTCTGAGGTTATGCAACTTGGTTCAATACTTATCCGATTCATATGCATGTTTTCGATTTATGCTTAAATGTTGACTATTATGCCCTTTTGACTATAAAACGTGATTTTTGAAAACGTGAAAGAGTAGAAACATTAGTTACTGATTTATAAACTTGCACCTAAAATTTGACATCAGTTTGAGGTCTAGATTAAGAGTTATGCTCATTAGCGTAAATTGAAGCTTTATGTTAATTAAACGGCGTAATTAGCGAATAGCCTATTTAAACCCACTTTTTAATATCAAACTTTTTACCCACTGTTGTAATATAATATTTCAGGATTTTTGAAGATTTTTATTTAATTTTTGGCTGAGCATAACATAGGTCTCTAAGTTTAATTCGGTAAATACCGATTTTGCCCTTTTAAGCCATAAAATGAGTTTTATAAATCCTTTTGACCCCAAACCTTTTTCTACTGAATTTATTTGATAAATAAAATATTTTGAGCATTCTGGAATTATAAAAATATCAGCTTTCTTTTAAAAACCCGGAAATGGCTCCAAATAGCCTTTTTAAGCGTTTTTAACGCATAGTATGTACTATAACCATATTAAACATATAAGGTTGATACCTACTGATGTTTTTAGTATATTTTTATATAATAACAGTAAGTACAAGTTTTTGAACTCAGGTTTCCAGTTTTGACCTTTTAAGCCCTTGTGAAATTACCAAAATACCCCTAAGGAGCATAGTTTGGTTTTAAATGATAAGTTTCACATACGGGTCATACCCTACTGTTATAACATGTTAAATTAAGTGTATTTACTGTATAAATCAGACCTGTAACTCAGATTTCAAATAAAACTCTTTTATAATCTTTTAAATGACCAAAATGCCCTTATGAGGCATAAGTTGAGCTTAAATTCATTTGGGGCATAATAGAAGACATATTACTGATGTCACAACATATTTAAAGTATATTAACTCAGGGAACTTGCATATGACTCTTATAGTTACCCGTGACGCCCTTTTCGCGCTCGGTTCGGTTTATGTAACTAGTTTGCATAAATTGACCGAAACGGGTCAAACCTTATCATCTTTGTCTCAAAATCCAGAATGTATTTAGTATACCCATATTATACAAGTATTCAAACTTGTCGGGTCTAAATCACATTCTATCCGGTCTTCGCTTAATCGTGCGTTTGAACCGTATCGTCCTTAAAACTAGCCGGTCTAAACTTAAGCTTAAATAAAGACCCGTTAGAAATCTAATAGGTTATTATAAACCTTTGTTCCAGAATAAGAAGAACCAGTAAAAGCTACCTTCACTTGCTAGTTGTGATTTATACTTACCAAGGTAAATACTTTTAACTTATTTTCCCTATACGGGCTTGGGGTACGGTATATAAAATACCGCTTGGTCCGACATTGAATTCTTAATCGAATAGAGGTTAATTTATTGATATGCTATGTTTTGAATGTGTTTTGTTTGCTTAAAGCCTTTGGGGGGTTAATGACCATGTCTCGGATATCCTTGGCATCATCTTATGAGATGGCCACGACCTGAGCATGGGGTGTAGGCGTACACCTGTCAGTGTATAACTCAATTTTTGTGGTGTGTCTATTAATCTTTAACCCGGTCTACGGATCGGGCTACTGAACGCATAAGTAACATGTAAATCCCTTACAAGATTATATTACATAATTATCCCAAGTTATAAAAATGTTTTGTGCCACGTGCATTCAAATCAATTTTCAACCCTTTTCAAAATGAGTCAGTTAAATTGTATTTACCAGTGTAAACTGACGTATTTTTCCCAAAAGGTTAAGTGCAGGTACTACTCGTACTAGGCTGGCTGTCTTCTAAGCGTCCACAATAAGTCTCGCAAGCTTGGATGTCAAATAAACTGTTGAACAATATCTTATTTTATTTTGATCCGCTTGTGGATCCGTTTCAACTATTCGTGATATTTAATATTACACTTTATTAAAGTTGAAATGAATCTATCTTTGCTTCCGCTGTGCATTTATATATTGTGTTGTTTGTCTATGATGATACCAACTACGTCACGATACTCCCCACCGGGCCCACCGGTGACACGTGGAAAATAGGGGTGTGACAGGTTGGTATCAGAGCCAACTCTGAGTGAATTAAACACTAGCCTTTTGTGTTTAATCTCAGTTACACAATTGCACGTTCCTCGATTCTCGAGTCTAGACAAAGAACTTAGGAACTATCCCAAATTTTTGGTTTTATTTCTAACTTTGTCTTATATATTTCTTGTTGTATCACTTGTTTGTTTTTGACAGGTTGTCAAAAATGCCGCCGCGAATGAGAGGAAGAGGCAGGGGAAATGGGCCACTTACCGCCCCAAACGACCATGAAGCCAGACCTTCGCACCGGCGAACACCTTCAGACCCCCATAACTCAGATGCTCAAGATCTTTGGAGGTCTTTTATTGAACCAGCTAGGCGCTCAGTTTCACTGAGTACCTCACCTTCCATCCCACACTCCTTCGGGCCTCATTCTGAAAATGAGCCCCACAACTCTCACCAGTCCTACATTCCTCTTCTAGGACACAATTCACCCTTTGACCATTCATCACCCGTCTTCCAGGGCCAGTTCAACCCTGACGACTACCTAGGAGCAGCAGTGGGTTTTAACCCACTTGGACCCGAAGACCACTTTTCTGGTGGCAACCCGATGGATATCGATGAAGATACCGATCCTTCAATGCCACCATCCGGAACTCCGAACCACCCCATCGAAATTTCTGATGGGTCACCATTTGTGGGATCACCTTACAATGGTCCCGATAGCTTTGAGGAGAAATTCCGGCAGTATGACTGGGTGTTTACCCCCAGTTACCACAGCTCTCCCCTGCATCAGCCACACCACAGCTCTCCCCTGCATCAGCCGCAACACAGCTCTCCCCTGCACCAGCAGCAGCCACAGCAGCAGCAGAATCCTTCCGAGGATTCCCGACTAGTCGCGGTCACTCCGCCGGCAGCACTACCTCAGCTTCAGCCTCCCTCGCCCCCGAGGCGAAGGAGAACGACTTTGCGAATATCCGCACGAGGGGGAATACGCATCAGCACCCCTCCACATTCAAGTGGCAGCCGGTACTCGCCTGTCCACGAAGAACCAGAGATGGGAGAATCTTCACATCCCGTCTCTGAAGTAGTCTCTGCGCCTGTCGCGCCACAACCACCAATGGGTTTTGGAGACCCAATTCCCACTTACACTGGTGCGGCAGCGTACAACCCCTTCGAGCAGCCGATCCACACAAATTACAACTTTACAGAGGATCCCTACTGGTTAGCTGCGAACTCTCTCCATCAGGAAGGTCCCTACGGAGGTCCCTGGGCTACGGGGCACTCGACCTATGGATACCCACCATATGGGTATCAGCAACCGCAGCCTCCTCAACCTCCGCATTATTAGCAACCACCGCCTCCTCAACCTCAGCATCTTCAGCAACCACCGCGGACACCGGTGATGTCGCCGCCACAATTTCAAGAAATCCTTCATGAGATACATGAGGTGCGACAAGAGGTGCAACATGGATTGCGGGAAGAACGTAGGCATAACCGGGGGATGTTTAAGAAGATGGTGAATTTGATCAAGGGAAAAAGCAAGAAGGATCACTAAAATCCTTTGTTTGTTTATTTATTTTAGTTGTAATCATGTCCCTGCGAGGACATTTATTTCTGTACTCTACCCCTGCGTGGGTATTTCCTTTCTGTTCTGCCCCTGCGTGGGCATGTTTTTCTATTTTGACCCCTGCGTGAGTTTGTTTGTTTTGTTAGTTGGCCCCTCCGTGGGCATATTGTTTATGTAAAAGTCCCGTTTAGGGCAAACTCGTACTGGTTTAATTTTTGTTTGGAATGGTTAATTTAAGTTTTTCATTTTTAAATTATGCATGAATATAATATGTGAATAAATGAAAAATAACATTTATTATTTTGATTTACCATTTTTGATAATTATAAGAATCTTAAAAAGGTAAAACCTAGCTTGAATGTCATATTAAGGACCTGGCCAATATGGTAGAACCTGTTTAAAAAGATTCAAATCTCTGTTAACATCTGCAAACATGTTAACATTCTTGGCTAGTGTGATCCGCAAGATCACACATGTCACCCTTTTTATAAATTACCCAAATTTATATTTTTTTTATATATTTGATTGTGACAAAATGCCTACGGGTTATAATTAATGTCATATAAAACAAAAGGCAGCCGTAGTTTATAGACTCCCTGCCAAGAAAGGGATTGATTTGTCTTATTTATTCAAACTTTAATCCTATAAGATCTAAATTTGTAATTTAGAATTTTGTCTACGTGACTAGGCCTACTATGCCAATATTATATTTCATTCTAAGAAGATTACTAGTAAAAATCCTGAATGAAATTATTAAATTAACTAAAATGGCTATTAAAACCATGGTTAATAAATCGTCAAGAACGATAATAATGTTTAGGCTTCTAAATAGACCTTGTCCTTATTTTTATGTAGCAATTAAGACTACATGGCTAAGTCTGAAGAATTAAATAGTCGTCCAGCAGAAAACCCTGAAAATGCTAAGATACTTGTAACTGGTGCGGAGTTACAAGCAATAGTGGAAAATGCTGTTAACAAAGCCATCGAGAGGCAATATAGTGAATCGAGTGGTACTCGAAGCAGGACCAGATCAGCTCCTCACTCTAAGCCAAAAGTTCACTCTGAGGCTCATAGCAAACCGCCCTCTAAGAAAGATGAACCTAAGAAAGATGAACTCAAGAAGGACGATGATCGACACTCATCAAATCAGAACAGTGTTCCCTCAAAAAGGATGGTGTATGATGCCAAACCACACACCAAGTCCTGTACTTACAAGTACTTTGTTTCTTGCAAACCCCGGGACTTCACCGGGGAGAAAGGAGCAATAGATTGTATGACTTGGTTGGACGAAATGGATACGGTTGTAGACATCAGCGGTTGTGCTGAAAGAGACGTAGTAAAATACGTATCCCAATCGTTCAAAGGAGAAGCACTGGCGTGGTGGAAGTCTCTCATACAAGCTGCTGGAAAGATCCCACTCTACAATTTATCATGGGATCAGTTCGTTGCTCTCATTAAGGATAATTATTGCCCGCAGCACGAAGTCGAGAGAATCGAATCAGACTTCTTATCTTTGGTGATGAAGAATTTAGACTGCCAGGCATACCTCACCACTTTCAATACCCTATCTAGGTTGGTTCCGTACTTGGTAACCCCAGAACCTAAGAGGATTGCTCGCTTCATCGGGGGTTTAGCCCCAGAGATTAAAGCAAGTGTTAAGGCATAAAGGCCTGCAACCTTCAGATCAGCAGCTGATCTATCTCTATCTCTTACCTTGGACGTAGTCAGGTTGAGAGCGCTCAGAAACTCAGAAGAAGGTAAGAGGAAGCGTGAGGATGACACCTCACGAAGATCGAATAAAAAGCACCGAGGTAATGATGACCACAAGAAAGGGTCGGGATTTAAGAAAGATGGGCAACAATCAGGAGATAAGCCCAAATGTAAAACTTGTAAGAAGAACCATTTTGGGAGGTGTCGACTTGAGTCGAAATCCCAGTCTCACTCAAGACCCTGTGGAATTTGCAAATCTACGGATCATAAGACCTTGGAGTGTAAGAAGCTGAAAGATGCAACATGTTACGGTTGCAATGAAAAAGGGCACATTAAGTCCAATTGCCCAAAGAACACCAAGAAAACCGAAGATGGGAAGAAGACCAATGCGAGGGTCTTCAAGATGGACGCTAAGGAAGCTGTTCAGGATGACAACGTAATCACAGGTACTTTTCTCGTAAATGATGTTTTTGCTAGAGTATTGTTTGATACTGGAGCAGATAAGTCTTTTGTGGATCATAAGTTTTGTGAGTTGTTAAAATTGCCTGTAAAACCCTTAAGTGTGAAATATGAGGTGGAATTAGCTGATGGAACCATAGAAACCGCCTCAACTGTGTTAGATGGATGTGTTATATCCATTAGGAATCACTCTTTTCCTTTGTCCTTACTTCCCTTTAAGCTAGCCGGCTTTGATATAGTTATAGGTATGGATTGGTTATCGCATAACCAAGCCCAGATTATGTGCAGCAGAAAGCAAGTGGTAGTCAAAACTCCATCTGGGGAGTCACTTACCATCCAAGGGGATACCCAGGATGGATTGCCTGAGCAAGTGTCCATGCTCAAGGCATCCAGATGTCTGCAGAAGGGTTGTGTCATTTATATGGCACAAGTTACTATTGATGAGCCAAAGCCTAAGATTGAAGACATCCCTATCATTTCGGAATATCCTGAAGTTTTTCCCGAAGAACTACCTGGTTTACCACCAGATAGGCAAGTGGAATTCCGAATTGACATCATCCCGGGTGCAGCACCAATAGCAAGAGCGCCTTATAGGTTGGCACCAACAGAAATGAAGGAGTTAAGGACGCAGTTAGATGATCTATTAGCTAAAGGTTTTATTAGACCTAGTTCGTCTCCTTGGGGAGCGCCGATCTTGTTTGTCAAAAAGAAGGATGGATCGATGCGTCTGTGCATCGATTACCGTGAGCTTAATAAAGTCACTATCAAGAATAGGTATCTTTTGCCCAGGATCGACGATCTGTTCGATCAGTTGCAAGGGGCAAGCTACTTCTCTAAGATCGATTTGAGATCAGGTTATCATCAGTTGAAGGTCAAGGATGAAGATGTGCACAAGACTGCATTTAGGACTCGTTATGGACATTACGAGTTCCTAGTGATGCCTTTTGGGCTCACTAATGCACCGGCCGCATTCATGGATCTCATGAATCGCGTCTGTAAGCCTTACTTGGACAAATTCATCATCGTCTTTATTGACGACATCCTCATTTACTCGAAGAACCAAGCTGATCACGAGAAACACCTTCGTTGTATTCTCAAACTTCTACACCAAGAGAAACTCTACGCCAAATTTTCGAAGTGCGAATTTTGGCTTCGAGAAGTCCAATTCCTTGGACATGTGGTAAGTGAGCGTGGAATCCAAGTGGATCCCGCTAAGGTAGAAGCAGTTATGAATTGGCAAGAGCCAAAGACGCCTACTGAGATTCGTAGCTTCCTGGGTTTAGCAGGATATTATAGGCGTTTTATTGAAAATTTCTCAAGGATTGCTGCGCCTCTAACTTCGTTGACACGTAAGAAGGTTAAGTTTGATTGGGGCCCTAAGCAGCAGGAATCCTTTGACATTCTGAAGAAAAAGTTGAGCAATGCACCAGTGTTAACATTGCCCGATGGTATAGAAGAATTCGTGGTATATTGTGATGCATCCCACACTGGTATGGGCTGTGTACTCATGCAGAAAGGCAAGGTTATTGCCTACGCTTCACGACAGTTAAAGGTACACGAGAAGAACTACACCACCCATGACTTGGAGCTGGGTGCCGTTGTATTTGCATTGAAATTATGGAGGCATTACTTGTATGGAACCAAGTGTGTGATCTATTCAGATCACAAGAGCCTTCAACATTTGTTCAATCAGAAGGACTTGAACATGCGACAAAGACGATGGATGGAAACTCTAAATGATTATGATTGTGAGATAAAGTACCATCCAGGCAAGGCAAATGTAGTTGCTGACGCCTTAAGTAGGAAGGAAAGAGTAAAGCCGATAAGAATCAATGCCAAGCGCATTGAAATCAAGAATGGTTTGAACGAAAGGATATTGGCTGCACAGAAGGAAGCTGTGTTAGAAGCTAACTATCCTGAAGAAAAACTAGGAGTAACTGAGGAGCAGTTATCCTATGACAAGGACGGAATGCTAAGATTGAATGGACGAATATGGGTTCCCATTTTTGGAGGACTTCGAGATGTTATCCTCCAGGAAGCCCACAGTTCCAAATATTCTGTTCATCCTGGGGCTGATAAGATGTACCAGGATCTAAAGGCAAACTACTGGTGGATTGGTTTGAAAAAGTCTGTAGCTGCCTATGTAGCTAAATGTTTGACTTGTGCGCAAGTCAAAGCTGAGCACCAGAAGCCGTCAGGTTTGTTACAACAACCTGAAATTCCCACATGGAAGTGGGAGATGGTGACAATGGATTTCATCACCAAATTGCCAAAGACGAGAAAGGGAAACGATACTATATGGGTCATAGTAGATAGGCTGACCAAGTCAGCACATTTTCTTCCCATTAAGGAAACGTACAGCTCCGGCATGTTAGCTCAATTGTACGTAGATAAGATCGTAGCTCTACATGGTGTACCAGTGTCGATTATCTCTGACCGAGATACGAGATACACCTCTCATTTTTGGAAAAGTTTCCAATAGTCTTTAGGCACGCGCTTAAACTTCAGTACGGCTTACCATCCACAGACGGACGGACAGAGTGAGCGTACCATCCAAACGCTGGAAGACATGCTTCGAGCATGTGTGATTGATTTAGGTGGCAGTTGGGATAACCACCTACCATTGATCGAGTTCTCCTATAATAATAGCTACCATACTAGTATTAAGGCTGCGCCTTTTGAGGCATTATATGGTAGAAAATGCAGAACACCCATTTGTTGGGCGGAAGTAGGAGAAGTTCAATTATCAGGACCAGATTTGGTCTTTGAAACAACGGACAAGATTGTCCAGATTCGCGATCGTCTGAAAGCTGCCAGGGATAGGCAGAAAAGTTATGCGGATCCAAAGCGTAAGTCTTTTCACTTCGAAGTAGGTGACAATGTATTGCTTAAAGTATCACCTTGGAAGGGAGTGATGCGATTTGGTAAGAAAGACAAGCTAAGCCCGAGATACATAGGACCTTTCGAGGTTATCGAACGTGTCGGGTCAGTTGCTTATAAGTTAAACTTGCCTGAAGATCTTAGTGCTATACATAATGTTTTTCACATCTGTAATCTGAAGAAGTGTTTCGCTGATGAATCACTGGTCATACCACATATGGATGTGCATATAGATGAAAGTTTGAAATTTGTGGAGAAACCATTGTCGATTGAGGATCGACAGGTGAAGAAGCTTCGAAGGAAGCATGTGCCTATTGTTAAAGTCAAATGGGATGCCCGTAGAGGTCCCGAATACACATGGGAGGTAGAATCCACTATGAAAGAAAAATACCCTCATTTGTTTCAGTAAATCTCGAGGTCGAGATTTCTTTTAAGGGGGTAAGGATGTAACACCTCGAAAATTTACGTCCAATAATGTATTGACACGTGTCATAAGCTTGGAATATGTGAAAAAAGTACTTTAGAGGGACAAAAGTTGACAAACAGTGAAACTATGTGAATATAAGGGTCCAAAGTGTCAACAATGGATAAATAGGCCCTACAATAACCCTACATGGTGTTTATAATCTTAAACGATTAAATCATGGATCATACAAAGCGAAAAATGAAAGAAAGTGAGGAATTACAAACTACAGGGGCTAAACGTGTCAACATGTTGAAAGTATACCTCTGAGTGACCTTTTGGCAAACCTGAAGCTTTGTAATGGTAAAATATACTCACTAGAATATGTGGTAAAAATTTCATAAAGTTTCGTGATCGTATGAGAAAGTTATGATCAAAACCGTGTACGAAGGGTTAATTGCGTTAACGTTGAAATTCGTGACTTTTCGGGTAAGCACAAAGTTGATCAAGGACTTTACCATGTTTGTAAATGTCCCAAGGTCCTTAAAAATCATATTTTAGGGTCAAGAGTGCAAGATAAATAGCCAAAACCACGTAACAAGGACCAAGGACTGAAATGCAAAACTTAGAAACTTGTTTGGCTGGTTTCGCACTGGTACGCGGCCCGCCTACAAGCTGCCAGCGACAAATAACCAGCAGATGTCAGTTGCAGGTCTGTTTTCGATTGTTAACAGCTGTTACTCGATACCTGGGGCTCTCCAATGGTTTTACATGCACATAGGGGCACTTGGACAGATCTTATAACTTCAGTAGACCCTTGTGGCATGATCTTGAATGATCAAAAGTGATATTTAAGAACATCCATTGTTGCAACCATTTCACATTCTCTTGCAAGACCACTTCTGGAGCTTCTCTGATCAACCTCAGGCTTTCTAGTGATCTCTAAGCATAATTAGGACTCTTGTAAGTATTCCTAACCCCTTCTAATTCGTTGTAGCTTAGTTAATTAATCAAAAGTCAAACCGTCGTAAATTAAGTTTGACTTCGAGATTAAATGAAATTTGCTCAGTCATTTCTCGAATTGAAAGTACCTACAAGTAGGTATTTATGTGGGTAACAAACCCTTAAAAGGGTATTTTCAGATTCCCACTCTAACTATGCTAATTGTCGAGTCAAAGCATACTTTAAAAAGTCAACAGAATGATTATTTGCAAGTTTAAGCATAATTAGCAATGTAGGGTGCATGCAACCTGTTTGATCATCAAAATAACATGGTAACTAATATAAGAACATGTCTCAACATGTTCAACTCGACAATTTTCAGTACAAACCCGGATCGGACCCGAAAGTCGCATAAATTGACTTTTGCTTTGACTATCAGTTATGATCCGTTTGTGCATGTTTAAGATCTGCCTTAGAGCTTATTTTGGACCAGGTTTCATATAAGTATAACTCTTTGAGGTTATGCAACTTGGTTCAATACTTATCCGATTCATATGCATGTTTCCGATTTATGCTTAAATGTTGACTATTATGCCCTTTTGACTATAAAACGTGATTTTTGAAAAAGTGAAAGAGTAGAAAAATTAGTTACTGATTTATAAACTTGCACCTAAAATTTGACATCAGTTTGAGGTCTAGATTAAGAGTTATGCTCATTAGCGTAAATTGAAGCTTTGTGTTAATTAAACGGCGTAATTAGCGAATAGCCTATTTAAACCCACTTTTTAATATCAAACTTTTTACCCACTATTGTAATATAATATTTCAGGATTTTTGAAGATTTTTATTTAATTTTTGGCTGAGCATAACATAGGTCTCTAAGTTTAATTCGGTAAATACCGATTTTGCCCTTTTAAGCCATAAAATGAGTTTTATAAATCCTTTTGACCCCAAACCTTTTTCTACTGACTTTATTTGATAAATAAAATATTTTGAGCATTCTAGAATTATAAAAATATCAGCTTTCTTTTAAAAACCCGGAAATGGCTCCAAATCGCCTTTTTAAGCGTTTTTAACGCATAGTATGTACTATAACCATATTAAACATATAAGGTTGATACCTACTGATGTTTTTAGTATATTTTTATATAATAACAGTAAGTACAAGTTTTTGAACTCAGGTTTCCAGTTTTGACCTTTTAAGCCCTTGTGAAATTACCAAAATACCCCTAAGGAGCATAGTTTGGTTTTAAATGATAAGTTTCACATACGGGTCATACCCTACTGTTATAACATGTTAAATTAAGTGTATTTACTGTATAAATCAGACCTGTAACTCAGATTTCAAATAAAACTCTTTTATAATCTTTTAAATGACCAAAATGCCCTTATGAGGCATAAGTTGAGCTTAAATTCATTTGGGGCATAATAGAAGACATATTACTGATGTCACAACATATTTAAAGTATATTAACTCAGGGAACTTGCATATGACTCTTATAGTTACCCGTGACGCCCTTTTCGCGCTCGGTTCGGTTTATGTAACTAGTTTGCATAAATTGACCGAAACGGGTCAAACCTTATCATCTTTGTCTCAAAATCCAGAATGTATTTAGTATACCCATATTATACAAGTATTCAAACTTGTCGGGTCTAAATCACATTCTATCCGGTCTTCGCTTAATCGTGCGTTTGAACCGTATCGTCCTTAAAACTAGCCGGTCTAAACTTAAGCTTAAATAAAGACCCGTTAGAAATCTAATAGGTTATTATAAACCTTTGTTCCAGAATAAGAAGAACCAGTAAAAGCTACCTTCACTTGCTAGTTGTGATTTATACTTACCAAGGTAAATACTTTTAACTTATTTTCCCTATACGGGCTTGGGGTACGGTATATAAAATACCGCTTGGTCCGGCATTGAATTCTTAATCGAATAGAGGTTAATTTATTGATATGCTATGTTTTGAATGTGTTTTGTTTGCTTAAAGCCTTTGGGGGGTTAATGACCATGTCTCGGATATCCTTGGCATCATCTTACGAGATGGCCACGACCTGAGCATGGGGTGTAGGCGTACACCTGTCAGTGTATAACTCAATTTTTGTGGTGTGTCTATTAATCTTTAACCCGGTCTACGGATCGGGCTACTGAACGCATAAGTAACATGTAAATCCCTTACAAGATTATATTACATAATTATCCCAAGTTATAAAAATGTTTTGTGCCACGTGCATTCAAATCAATTTTCAACCCTTTTCAAAATGAGTCAGTTAAATTGTATTTACCAGTGTAAACTGACGTATTTTTCCCAAAAGGTTAAGTGCAGGTACTACTCGTACTAGGCTGGCTGTCTTCTAAGCGTCCACAATAAGTCTCGCAAGCTTGGATGTCAAATAAACTGTTGAACAATATCTTATTTTATTTTGATCCGCCTGTTGATCCGTTTCAACTATTTGTGATATTTAATATTACACTTTATTAAAGTTGAAATGAATCTATCTTTGCTTCCGCTGTGCATTTATATATTGTGTTGTTTGTCTATGATGATACCAACTACGTCACGATACTCCCCACCGGTGACACGTGGAAAATAGGGGTGTGACAGTAGGGGTCGGGGGTTGCGACAACATCTACTTTCCATATACAGTTTGCATAAATTTCATTATGTTTCATGTTGTTTTGTATAGGATTGTGCATTGTAATGAGTTGTTTGTCTTTTGCAGGGCTCTGGAGGAAAATGGAAGCTAAAACGAGAAAATATGAAGAAAACCGAGCCTCTGGACGTGTCAGAATTGATCGGGAAATAAACGAACGAAGAAAACGCAGGAAAAGACCCTATTGCGTCGTGAGACAGGGATAAGACAAACCCCTCGCGTGACGCGAGGGGTAAAAAGGGCAAACGAAAGGAAAATAACCCTCTTGCATCGCTTGGGAGTGAAGGGTATTACCCGCTGCGTCGCGCGACGGGCCCCAATTTGCAGAAGAGTTGTTGCTGTACGAGTTGACCTAGTTTATATGAGATAAAACGAATTTTCAGGATTATTATCAATGTCACAACATACCTGGACAAATTTGCTGCTACTAGAAAGATTGAAGGTTGAAGCTTTAGAGACTGTAAGTCTACGGAAGCAAAAGGTTGAAGCTTTGGAGAATTCAGATTGAAGATTCTCGGGTTTCTTTGTTTTTCATTGATTTAACCATGTTTATTGCACTTGAATTAGATATTCGTTCTTGCTTATAGCATGATACTTGGCTAGTTTCTTAAACACTACCTTGGTTGTCGATGGTTACCGTGTTTTGACTTGTTTTTCTTATCAGTTTTGGAACTTAAATTGTGGTTTAATAGTAAAGTAAAGACTTGGTTTTTATGATCTGATGTGTACGTGTATCTTAACTTTCTCAATGAATGGTTATTAACTTCACATTTTCCTTGTTGAATGTCTTTTAGTTATAGATTCATGTTAGGTCAATTACTGTGTGTTTTTTATTAGTTTATGGTTTGCTAGACGTAGTATCCCTAGGAGTTATAATCGTGAATTGAGTAGGTCTAGATATTCAACTAATCTTAATAGCCGTGAGATGAGAGATTGTCTGTTCGTCTAGGTTGTTAGATTGCTATGGCTAGAGCCTTTGTGAGAAGATCTCCCTAGTTTCTCTACTTCTCTTGCTTATCGAGTCAGATTAGGATTCCATAGTTACCTTTGACTTTCGTGTTGTGAGATAGATTGTCTTTTAGGGTACTTTATTATTAGAGTTGGAAAACCTGTGAGGGAATCCACGAAAACCGATAAATTAACAGCTTTTAGGGTTCTTTTAGGTTTTACCTTGAGAACGGTCGAGGGTCCTTTAGATCACCTATGAGTTAACATTCTAAGATCCCGGTTCCACAAAAGTTCCAATTCCGATAGAAAACCCGTCATTCATGTGTAGGATTCTAAGCTAGATAGTGTCTTCTCCATCATCTGAATTAGTCATAGTTCGTGTAATTGCCACATTAGTTAATATTTTAGTTAATTGCATTAGGTTGTTAGAAAACCCCCTCAAAATATAAAACAATTAAGTTGAGTCAGTTTAGATAAGTCATTGAGTCTAGTTAACGTCATTAATAGAGTCTCGTGGGTTCAATACTCGGACTTCTTAGGTTGTACTATATTGATCGGTACACTTTGCGGTTGTGTGGTTTAGGTTTAGAGAGTCTTAGTTTATTAATTTAAAACTTAGAGTGTCTAGGTTAGGGTTAATTTACTTAGTTTTAATTAGACCATTTTGTGCACATCAATTTTCGTTTATAAAAGATAACTTGTTCATGTATGTTCTTTGTAATTCATATATCACATTCTACCAAGCTACACACTTATAGGCCTGTGTTTTAATTTATATACACATCATATTCTAGATTTACTATATACATACTACATACTTAAATTATCTTGGCCGTCACAACGAATATAACTGGTACTGATTATACATATATATTTCGCATGTTGGTTTTTTAACATACGATTTCAACAAAATTACCACATGCGAAATTGTTACAAAAAACCAACATGTGATTTCATCAAAATTATCACATGCGAAATTGTTACAAAAAACCAACATGCAATTTCATCAAAATTATCACGTGCGATTTCATCCATGTTATTTATAACATGCGATTTCACATCGGTACGTAGCGTATGTTAAGCCATTTTGTACAATACACTTTTTCATATTTTTTATCTATATATTTGAAAAAAATTAATAATATTTTACTTATAATTTATTTTTGCATTCGTTAGTTTAAAAGAATCTAAATTTGCAATGATGTTTTAACTTTTTTTCAACTTTTTGATACAACTGTGTATAATTTTTTTGAACATTCCAATATAATTTTTGTTAAACTTTACCAAACCGAAAAACTTCTTATTGGTACCAGTATTGATTGTTATGGTATCCTAGTACATTTTATTAAGAGTTAATTATACTATTAGCCATTAGTCTCTGTGGTTTATGGAAAGTAACAACCTCATGTACTAATAGTTCAAAGTAATAATCTAAGGTTTTAACTTTTAATTTTGTAACATCATAGGGCCTTAAGGCTAACGACCGTTAAAAATTAACTAAGAATTTAGTACCCAACCTTAAACTTTGGAGAAACAACATGGACTAACCACAAAATTAACTCTTGTAATATATAAAACAAAATTTCTCCTTTTTCTCTTATTATTTAATTAAACCTTTTTAATTATGTATGTAAACCATTTTTTAAATAATTATACGTAATTGACGTATTAAAGCTAATTTGAAGCCACTTCAGTAATTAGCTTACAAGTAAATTAACGGGAATATTTCACAAAATGATAACCAAGTTTTAGGAGTGTTTCAATTAGGTCACTCTTCTAATTAACTCATTAAGTCTATTTTATTTGATAATCCTATATAATTAACCTGAATGGGAGGTAAACTATCTTAGGTGACATTTATTTTTTATTTTTATTAAATATGTTGACATAATTTAAATAATA
This sequence comes from Helianthus tuberosus, assembly GCA_030545235.1. Taxonomy (NCBI): domain Eukaryota; kingdom Viridiplantae; phylum Streptophyta; class Magnoliopsida; order Asterales; family Asteraceae; genus Helianthus; species Helianthus tuberosus. Next base: position 7,816,483 of record CM060416.1, on the reverse strand, counting down.
AAAGAGAAAAAATAAAGTTAATCAAATAAAAATAGATACACATTGTGATTATTCAGTACTGTCGCACCACCTAATCGTTGAGCCACCACCGTGCCATCGAACCATCGCACCAGCCAATCATCACCCAATGTAGCATCCAACCGTAGCACCACCGAATTGTTACACCACCTAACAGCGTCGCATCTTCATGCTGTACCACCACCATACCGTGGAACCACCACCGACACCAGGTCGTGGAACCACCATCGGTATCGTGCCGTGGAACCATCCAACCATTTTTTGATGACCACCATGCACATGAGAATTTAGTTCTTGATGGATATAAAGTGATGAATGGATGAGAATAAAGATGTGCTAAACTTCATAGAAATTTAATTCAAACTAAATTGTAATGAATGGATGGGTATATGATGGATATAAACTTCATATTTGCTTTATTGTTTGGTGACCACCTTCAAACTAAACTTCATATTGATCACAACTTTTTTTAATAAAGTTGAAATTAGTTCTTGATGTATATAAACTTTAATTTTTTTTTTCACTAAAATTGAATTATGTGTAAAAAGGCTTAGAATTAAAAGTGACTTATTCCATGGTTTCAAGAAGATTTTTTATAACTCATATTGACCATTTTAGATTTTATAAATTAACGTGCTTTGGTTTTTCCTCATTTTTATATTTTTAGATAAATAATAAAAAAAATGGTAAAGAAAATGAGAAAAAAAAAATTGTGTTTTAAATACTATCAGAGTTAGTTGCGGGTTAACCCCTGTTGTTTCTCCAAAGTAACAATGTTAGGTACTAAGTTTTTAATTGAAAAAAATACTCTAAGTTTTTAGTTAGTATTTAACACCCGTTAACCTTCAGGCCCTAGGATGTTACAAAATCAAAAGTTAAAACCTTAGATTGTTACTTTAAATTATTATTACCTAAGGTTGTTACTTTCCATAAACCACAGGAACTATTGGTGTAATTAACTCTTTTATTAAACTATCACCGTATTCCGAACAATATCAGTCCCAATACATATATTCATCCCAATACATATATATATTTTTATGGTTTTCCGACTTCCATATTATTTCAGTTATACAGCACCGTCGTAAACGTAAATAAATACCGGTAACGCTACTGTGACGAGTCATACCAATACCGTCTAAACAACATCGCTACCGGTGTATATTTTTTATGGTTTTGATCGATGTAACATACGTGTTAATTGCTATATCGAGCGCTTGTATCGTACCAACACCATAATGAGCCAAAACGATACTGACCGAAAGCCCGCCGTTAGCACGGGCACTTCAACTAGTTAACTCTATAGAAAATGTTCCTAACTACAGTTACAATATCACTACAAAATCAACTACTCAAATTACACTAGTAGAACTACCCAAATCATAATCTTAAGTTAGTGTGTGTTATTGGATCCTCATAGGCTCTTAGCTCTTAAATCATACAAAGTTTTTGACTTCTTGAATGATGCATCTAGGGTACATGCATTATTGTGTAGGTACGACCCATTAGGGCACAAGGAAGACCAAGAAATATTGAAGGGAATAGTACCTTCACAATGAAAGCTCTATGAACCATACAAGAAGAAGCAAAGGCAATTGATACTATAAATTCATGGAGGAAATTAATCTTCTGATCATTCTTGTGATAGTCTCGTGTTTAATTACTGGAAGTAGAGTGAAAATATACACATAAAATCTGTAACTATCTGGGATTTGTTTTTCTGGAACATTATCAAATGCATATACTTTTATTCATAGTTATTGTACTTTCTCAAAATATTTTAATCAAAAGATGGGATCTATTCATAGGAATAGAGTTGAAACAGCACAAACATAATATAGTAATTTATCTTAATTGAAATCTTGGATATACTATATAATATGGCTGCAGTGTTACTATCTCCATTCACCAACCTGCACGCTTAAACTCTATGCCCATTATTGGGGTCAAGAAAAAGATGATAGCTTTCTTGAATTCTTGATAGTTGAGCTTAATTCAATCTTGCGGATCCTGTTTCTTCCTGAAAGCTTGTTTACAGTTATGCATCCATACTTTGAACACTTTTTTAGTGACTCCAACTTCATTGCAGAATTGTAGAATTTCTTGTTCATCTTGGTTTTGAATCATCCACCCTAGTTTTTCTGCAAAATCATGCATTTTTTGCTTTTGTCCTTCTGTGAATTTTGTCCGGAATCTCTTCTTTAATGGCTGTCCTGTTGCAACAGCAAGAGGTGGGTTGTGTATAGCAGGCATCCGTGTGTTGGAATGCGACTCGCTTTCCATTTCTCGACGGTGGAAACTCCTGTGGCATTCGCAGGCAGCGCATATCATACCTTCTGGTGTGCCCTCTTCTCCATTGGCCATGAATTCCCCACACCCATCTACAACATAGAGACCCATGCTGGTAGCATGGTTCTTTTGGCATTCGCGATAACTGACCACCACACCAGCCTCAACATTATTCGATGAGGGTGGTGGCAGTGGTCGTGGCCGTGGCGGAGGCATCAGATCTTGGTTTGATTCTCTTCTTTCTCTTTGTGCTTCCATTTGGTCTTCATGGAATCCATGATCTAGGATTTCATTTGATGAATTAAAAGGTGCATAAGTGAATATGGAAGATGATCCTGGATTAAATTGAGGGTTGTGATTTATATTTGACATCTAATCTCTCTCTCTCTCTCTCTCTAAACTACTATTACACTCCTGAATATCTCTCATACACTCCCTTCTAATCTTATATTATACAATCTAAAAAGTAAATGCAGAAAAAAACTAATTGATATTAATCAATGGGTGATGCTAAACAGACACCACCCCAATGTATGTCACATCATACTAGTCGTATAATGTCAAATCAAGTCTGCACACCAGATTCTGTCACATTATACGTGCTGCTGTATGACAGAGTAAAAATAGTCATACAGGCGGTGATGGTCATTTCATTACCAGTCAAGCACTTTTATATTTGTTTTCCGGTAGTAATTCTAGGAACGATTGCATGTAACGTAGCCTTAGTGGTTCTAGAAGGCTCACACTATTTGCACACCTTGGCAGGCTATCTGCACACTTAGGGTTTACATACGCTGCGTAGAGGTCTCTACGCAGCGTATAGGGTTACCTCTATACGCTGCGTATAGGTCTCTATGCAGCGTATGTAAGGGGCAGGTACACGACCAGACAGTCAAACCTAGTACCATGTCAAATCAGTCTGACATACGCTGCGTATTGACCTATACGCAGCGTATGTCAAACTGATTTGACCCTGATACGATGTTGTCTAGGCACGTGATTAAAGCAATACGGGGAGTAGAGATCTATATGCTGCGTATTTCAGTAAATTTGAAAGTCTATTTAGCTCTGCTTTCTTTTCATCTTCGCACAACACTTACTTCATCTCTTCTTCTGTTTTTCATATTATTCTTCAGTAAACAATTTACACCCCAAACCAAAATCATTTGTTCTGTTTTTTGTTCAATCTTGTTAAAATGTCATCATTTTGGAACGAGAATTATTTCGGTAATCACTATTCTAACGACACATGGGGAGCAAATGATGCCAATGAGGAGGAGGAATTTATACCACAAGTAGGCCGAATGTTGAAACAAAATTCTGGAAGGTTATATACGCTGCGTATTGGCCTATACGCAGCGTATATAAACCTGGTAAAAATTTGATGCTTCAAACCTACCAAAATGACCCCAAATTTTCAAATGTTTTATATACGCAGCGTAGAGGTCAATACGCAGCGTATAGGGTTAACCATATACGCTGCGTATTGACCTATACGCATCGTAGACACACCTTGTTTTCTGTGCAATGATTGGTTAACAGGCACTGAGATCTATGGTCTATCTACGTAGCGTATAGGTCAATACGCAGCGTATAAGGTTACCCTATACGCTGCGTATTGACCTATACGCTGCGTAGATAAACCCTAATTTTTGCTAGGGTTTGGTGTGCCAATAGGCACACCCTTCTAGAACCATCAATGATTGGTGAACCGGCAGATCCATTTGCAACCCCTTTTGAAATGTCACCCGAATGGTATTTGTTTCCCGTATTTCAAGTCAAGCATATGATACAAGCCTTAAGATTTGGCGAGTGACACCTGATCATACGACAATATGACCATTTTTTGCTTGTCATACGACTAGTATAACCATTTTCCCTTTTCATACAATCCACATGCATGACACATTAGTGGTGTCTGGATAGCGTGATAGTGATATTTATACCTAAAGATGCACTAGACTGTAGTAAAATAAAATCTTGAACTGCCAAAAAGCTGATATTTTTCTATCTACATGGGACCCTTAGTTAAGACATTGCTTGATGTATAATTGATGCTGTGGATTGTAACAGCTCTATATATACCATACATACACGATGACATCTAGTTTTTTGGGCATGGGATTTGCAAACAGAAAACATGAATAGAAATAGAAAGTAGTGTACGGGGTAGGGTAGGGGTTGTGGTTTAGGAAGTGTCTGCAGAGGCCAACTGAAAGGTTAATAAAGAAACTAATAAATGCAGATGGGTCTGGTTTGGAGTTGAAAAGTAACACGTTTGTAAGGCAGGTGTCATTGGCTGGTCTGCTTCAGTCCTTCAGCTACTAAAATATATAAATTAATCAAGTCAGATAAAAAAAACAAATAAAATAAAATTGAAAACTATGTTCCATTCATCAAATCGTTAAAATTGAAAAATGTGTTCCATTCTTTAAATTGTATATACTCTTCAAATCGTTGTTTTGTAAGGTCCAAAAGAACGGTCGTTATGGTGGCACAGCTAACTGCAATTGCGACGGTTTGTCGGAGTGCTAACAAAGTGGAAAGGGGCGTCAAGAACGTAAAAGAAATGGTGAATGATGTCGCAAATAATATGAAGGTGAACACAGATATAAGGTGCTTTGAATGAGGCTAAGGATAAGAGTGGTACATGGGCCGGTTGTGTTATAGAGGGGAAGCAAATAAGTAATGAAAAGAAACTTTCTTAAAAAAAAGTTGTAATTTAAAAATGATTCAAATAGTGTCCTTTTATAAATAAAGACGTAAATTATGTTAAATCTATATCATCCTAACTCCTATAATACTTGGTTCTAAAACCCTTAACTGGTTATAAAATAGGAGTATAGGACTACACTATTTCTTCCTAGTCAGAAGTCATCTAAGGTTTAAACATAAGTTTCTAAGCCTAATAAGCCGGTTACAATTTTCTGTAAAAAGGCCATACGATCGTATGCCTTAGAACCATATGACTTGTATTAAGGTTCGGTTATACGACCTGTATGAAAGTAATTACTCCGTATAGCTTAACCCGTATGATATTTCAACTCATAAAGGCCACCCATGCGGCCCGTATGAGATCCACATACGAGTAGAATGGAGCAGCGACCTAGACCCAAAATATGTTTCGTTTTAACCCTATTTTCCGTTTTCGTTCAGTATTTATTATTATGGGTCGTGAATAAGTTGCATTCAAACCTAGGTAAAACACTAGAACAGACAAATTGGCATTGAATATTTACAGAATATGACATGCAATACAAGCGTTAAAATAATAGACAAACCCAAAGAGAACCAATCAGAATATGCCAAACAGAATTCGTCGGCTAAGACGACTATGTCTTAGCTGGCACAAAAGTTCATGGTAAAGTACAAAGGGGATCCAGATATAAAAGCCACTCAGATTAAAACACTTATAAGCGTGGACTAAATAAGCCTACTGGTAAGATTTAGCCTGCGCCTTTTGTTTACGCCTGCTCAGCGCTTTTCATCCGCTAGCTGAATTTAGCATGCACTTTATACGTGCCTTTTTATTGGATTTTTATGGACTCCATTATACTTTTCAAGGTTTTTGCCAGCTAAATTTTAGTTGTCTTTGCTGACGGATCCTATATGACATTGTCTGACTGGTTACTTTTGTCTTTGTCTACTTTTTAACAGCTAAATATGCATGTCAATTCTTTTAATTTTGGCTGGAGATATTTGGACACCCTCTGCGTCTATTTCCACACTTTTTGTGCCCTAGACGCCTCGTATAAGCCTATACGAGGCGTCTAAGCACTGAATTCAAGGGGGTCTCAGAGGGTGTCAGGCACAAAGTTTAAGGAACCCTATACGAAGGGTACAGACCTATACGAGGCGTCTAGTCTTGGGTTTTTTTTTTGGCTGAAATGAGGGGTGTTTTGGTGGGTTTTGGTATGGTTTTTTTTGATAGTTTTTGAAGATGTGTTTTGTGGTTGAAATTTTTTTTGGTTTTAAAAAAAGTTTTGTTTTTTAAAAATCAACTATTTTAAAAATCGGCTCTTTAAACATATTATATCGATTAAATATTATAATGTTTTTAACATTTTACTTTTTTAAATATTATTCTTCCGATTAAAATTTTATTTCGTTCAAATATTGTTTCCGTATTATATTCAGGGGATATATTGTTTCCGTATTATATTCAAAACATATTTTGTTTTCGTATTATCTCAATTTAAGACAACAATCATTAGGTAACCGAATAACTGAAAACAAACATAAATATGACATATATAAGATAACTTTGTACATCCATAACAAAAATATATAAGATAAGTTTGTACATCCATAATAAAAATAAAAACAACAACAGGTCTATGCATCCAAATCCGAATCTGGATGTGGCTGCTGCGGCTGCTGCTGCTGATGTGGTGCTCGAGCCGGTGGAAGCGGTATCGGGGCCATCCCTCTCTCTCTCGTCTATCCTGCTCGCACCGTACCAGCCAACCTACCAAATCGTTCAGCCTGTCAAGCTCGGCTCGTACATCCGGATGTAGCGCAGCTCCTGGGGCATGACCTGGAATAGCGTGACGTGGAAACTGAGGCGCCCTGGCAGGTGGCGGTGGCGGTGGCTGTGGCACCGCTGCACCGTCTACATCCTGCGGAGGCTCCTCCACGGGCACTACATCAGCAGGATCTGCAGGAGGATAAACGGGCTCGAAATGCTCTGGTAGGGCCTCCTCTGTCCATATGCCCCCGTCGCGGTTTTTAAACCGCGGGAAAACTGGGAACCTCTTGATTACCCTCATCCCCCACAGCGACTGCATGCCCATCCGCGTCGGCATGACTGGCAGCGTCCGTAGATGTGGGTCCTCGTGCAGTACGAGGCCAAATGAACGGGCAATGACGGTCACGTACGCCCCGCCATACAAAAATCCGCGCTCCTGCCGGTGATGGGCGGAGGCGTAGTACTGGGCTAGACCGTGTGCTAGCGCGCACGGCCTCCTATACAACAAACAATAAAGGGAAAAAAGATCTGTGGTCGTACACCACTCACGGCTGTAACCGCGTGCTGAAATAGAAGTAGCGATCAAATGGTGCAGATACCTGCAGATAGTGTTAGTGAAATACAGAAACAGAGATTAATAAACAATGCACATAATCACAATAATTGCCGTAATAAACGTATGTACCTGTACAGTGGGTCCATAACAAACGACACCCTCCCCTTCGACTTATCTTGCTCCCAATGATTTGCCCCCGCAATCACCTGCCAAAACCCTACAAGAGTGGGTTTGTCAACCACCACTAGCCCCGCTGTGTAAACCTCAGTCTCGATCTCCCCCTGCATGTATAAACCAGAACGCACCGCAAAGTCTGCTAGCGTCATCGTACGCAAAACGCCAGCGAGCCTGAAAGAAATCTCAGGCGGAGGGGGAGCATCTGGGTACGGAAGCGACACTGGGACCCCAGGAGGGTGAAATGTGAATGACGAAAGGAACTCAACCAGCAACTCCCTGTAGGTCGGCGTGTGCGCCAAATCAAAAAGACGATGCCACGGCGAATCGAGAGGTATAAACCGACGCACTCTAGCCGTCTCAGCAAGCTGGTCCATCGCATCTCAGTCGATCGATGCATGCGATCCAATGTGCATCCTCCTAAGCTTCTGGCAATGGCGGGCGGCATCGGTGCCGTCGGGAAACTCTAGATACGGACAACCCTGCAGCGTATCCAGAGGCGGCCGCCGTCTCCGTCGTGGACCCTCCTAAACCGGCTGACCCTGCTGAACCGGTTGAACCTGCTGAGCCGGCTGACCCCCCGACGGTGCCCCATCAAGCTCTATCTGAATGTCATCGCCCTCCATAATCAATCTGCAAATAAATAACGTATACGCATAAAAACAATAATAAATAAATCCGAATAATAATAATAATAACAATAATAATACTAATAATAAATAATAATAATAATAATAATAAAAACAATAATAAATAAATCCGAATAATAATAATAATTAATAAATAATAATAATAACAATAATAATACTAATAAATAAATAATAATAACAATAACAATAATAATAATAATATTAACAATAATAATAAATAATAATAATAATAATAATAAATAAATAATAATAATAATAATAACAATAATAATACTAATAATAATAATAATTAATAAATAATAATAATGATAATACTAATAAATAAATAATAATAACAATAACAACAATAATAATAACAATAATAATAATAATAATAATAATAATAATAATAATAATAATAACAAAAAAAAAATTGCAGAGGCTCGTATAGCCCTCGTATAGGGCTATATTCGGCGTCCTGTTCTTCCTGGTTCATCTTCAACCTCATGTTCAAACCCCCAAACCCAACAAAAACCAAATTTCAGGGCAAACCTACGGTCTAAAAATAATTTAATAAAATTTGCATAGGTGAGTCGTATGTTATTAGAAAAATTTACTAGAACATTTGCACTCCACAAGTCGCTTTCGCATGTTGCGCAAGTGGTACTCGTAGATGAGTATGGATGGAGACTCAATCAATGTCCCCCAGAATGACAAAAATTTCTTCCAGTCTTCGTCTGTGAAGGCACCCTTGCAGTTCTTCATAACATTCTGTTGTATGTGCCACCTGCAAAGAAGCCTGAAGGCGTTTGGAAATACTTTAGCACACGCGCCCATAAGGGCTAGGTCTCTATCGGTTAAAATCACACGTGGCTCCATGCATTCATCCAACATTGACTTGACCCTATGAAGCACCCACACAAAGTTATCACCCCGTTCTTTACTAACAACGGCATGCGCGATAATAAACGATTTGTTGGTAGGCGTCATACCAATAATTTGGATAAAGGGCATATTGTATATGTTTTTCTTGTACGTCGCATCGATCAGCATGACGTGGGGGAATGCACGCCACATGCATCTCGAGTCCCGATGAAGAAAGAAGATCTCTGTTACGATCTCTGTTCCGGGTTCCTCCCGTGTCTCGTAAATAAAGTCGTTGTTTATCAGTATGTTTTCTAGTGACTGCATGGGAGTCAATCCTTGTCTTTGTTCGGCTCTAATCTTCGCCACAACGTTTTGAACGTCTTTCTGAACATGAAACCTGTCGGGGTCCTGCTTCCTTATCGTTTGAAATATTTTGCGCGACTCCATGTTTTGAGCTGTCAGCTGCTCGATCAGTTTCATTTCGCTTGGAGTAAACCTTCGCACAAACGCGTGGGCCGACAGGTCCTCACAAAGTTCGTGGTTATGTTCAATTTTTCCGTCTATAATCTCTCAGGTTTCATACGGGTGGTTTCGCACAGCCAGCAGGTAAAACGGGCAACCGGTTTTTTTGCTTCCGGCTTTTCTAAGTGTTGCTGTAGTCTGGTGCTCACCACCACGATCACATTCAAGCCATACCCTCCCGATTCTTCCCCCGATTTTCTTTGATCGACGGGTGACAATAACGAAACCATCCACGTTTGCTATTTCTTGTATCTGATTCTTTAGTTCATCTAAAGAGTTGAAAACCTGTAACATCGACAATAATAATAAATAATTTTAATAAATAAATAAATAAATAATAAATAATAATAATAATACCTGCTTTTTTAAGTACGAACTGTCCTGGATGGGAGGTGTCTCACCACCATATCTACCATATCCACCATAACCACCATATCCACCATATCCTCCGTATCTACCGTCTCCTCCGTATCCACCGTCTCCTCCGTATCCACCGTCTCCTCCGTATCCACCGTCTCCTCCGTATCCACACCCGTATCTATAATCCGGATACCCTTGTTGCGTCGGATAACTTGGTTGACAAGCATGGTATGAGTCATCTACAGGGGCTGTTTCATCAACAGGGGGATGCTTGTTCAAATCTAGAAACAGTTTGTTTTGTTCTCCTTGTATACTAAACACAACCTCCTCTTGCTCATTAGAATCGGGAACGCCAGACTCATCCAAAATAAACAACCGTATCATCATTAGTAAATAATAAACTAAAACAATAACTAATTAAAATATTTAAGTTAATAACTGTTACCGGAACACTTTTGGCCACCCAGTTGTCGCTAGAATACTGCCCGAAGACATAGTTGCCGTCCCAGTATGATGACATTTCAACACTTCGGGATGATAAGAACACAAATGTCAATTCTTTCGAAGAGGCATAATGAATTAAATGAATGAAAAAAACGAACAAGAAGAAGCAGAATGAATGACAAAGAATGCGTTGAATCTGGCACTTTATGTGAGACATAGACGCCTCGTATAGCTCTATACTACCCGTATAGCTTTAAGTCACTTGTCAAACGTATAGTCAAATCAGTCACTAAAGACGCCTTGTATAGGCCTGTACGAAGCGTCTTAGTGTCTCGTATCAGTCCCTCGTACAGACCTAGACTCCCCGTCTAATGTGACTGATTTGACATTGTGCTTTGGTGCAGAGCTGGTCGGAAAAGCAACCTGTTGATACATTTTAAGTGGTCGCGACTCGGTTCGGTTCAACTCGGTCCGGTTCGACCCGGTTAGGTTCGGCTCAAGCGCGACGTCACGACATTCCTCCGTTGTGCGCCCCAGAGTTCGACACGCGAAGCACGGAGAGCCGAGAACGTTTCCCGCCTGCCACATCATCATGACATCATCATGATGATGTCATGATGATGTCATCAGTTGACTAAACATTACAAATCTTCAAATCTGCATATGTTTGAAGAAGTTACGTGCATGATCCCTTATGCTTGGGCCAATCATCATCAAGACAAAATGAATTTGGGCTTAAATCTTAAACTGGGCCGGACTCAATTCATGTCGATGAAACAAGGATATGGTTGACGAAACAGACTTGTTTCGTCAACATCAATTCAGTTTCGTCGTCTTTCACATGTGATTCGTCGAATATGGCCTGATTCGCCGAGTTCTGTTCTGTTTCGTGATGTGTGGGTATAAATAGACAGTCTCAGTTAGAATTCAAGAAAGAACACACAGAGAGCAAACACACACACACACGAGAGCTTGAGAGAGTTTGCAGAATATATTTGTAAACATTGCTTTGTAACTGAACCTTTCATACGTATTAATACAGAGGTGTTAATCGGTGAATATTGCGTGTCGTGTATTTGCGTGTTCGATCTCGGTTTGCATCTCCGGTTGGATTCCGCACAACCGGGTGTGTTTGACAACAAGGATTAGGCGACTAGATCCTCCCCTAGCCGGACCTACAAGGCTCTTCTCCTTGTTAAAACCGAGTGTGTTCTTGGTTTGTTTTCAGGTGTTAAAGTTCATATTTTTCTGGAAACAACTTAAAATCTGGTTAAAATCTTGTTATTTTGCTTTTTGTTTGACTAAAAACCTTGTTATTTTTCATGTTTACATGTTAGTTATGGGTTTTTGTTACACACTTTAGCAAAATATTGTGTTCGGAGAGTTTCGGTTCACCGGAAAACTTATTTTTCTGGGTGGTGTTCTTGAAATCTTCATTGTGTTCTTCAAAAGTAACACTTTTTGATCCTAAAAAAATTTAAGTGATAAGGTGTTTGTGTCTTTGAAAATTGTAATCTGATTAAAATATTGTAAGTCATCATTTGGTTGGTAATTTGGTAATGGTGTAGCCGAAAGCATGTTTGCGTGTGTCAGGTTAAAATAAAAGTCAAAAGTTTACCAACTCTGACAACTTTCTTGGCGAAACAAACACTCAACGAAACAGAGAAACAGAATCTTTGGCGAAACAAAACTCTATAAATCTTGGCGAAACAGAATATTCAACGAAACACATTTGTATTTCGTCAAAGTCAAAATTTCCAATCCATTTCGTCAAAATTGGAAGCCCAAAAGGCCCACCTATTTCGCCAAACTTGAAGCCCACATGGTATCTATTTCATCAAAATAAATTGACTAGGTGTTTGGGCTCTGTGTTTCGTTTACTTTCAAAACCCAAAAGTGAAATTCTTTTTCATCACTAAAAGGGCCCAAGTAACTAACCTGTTTCGCCATTTCATTTGAGTCAAAATTGTAAGGCCTGTTTCGCCAAACATTTAACTGGGCCAGTTTCGTCTTTTATAAAACCCAGTTTAACAAACCTGTTTCGTCAACATTCTGTTTCGTCGTGAAAGTTGTAATTTTTTAACAGAAGGTTTGCACTAGTTGTTTAACTGTTTGTTTCAAGTGTGTTAATCAGGTTGTTATCATTCGAGATATTAACATAGTTTGTGAAAATTAAATTTTTATAAAATGGGAACAAACGGTGAGTGGTGGACTCAATTAACTTCGACTCCACAATCATCAGCTACACAACCTGAGCCAGAGTTCGACAAAACTGCATTCTTGCGAGCTATTGCCCCAACTCAAGCTGCAATGATAACTGCAAATCAATGGGCATTGGTCACAAATCAAAGCAGCAGCATTCAATCTATGATGCAGAACGACAGTGAAACTGGTACAAGCACAAAACCGCCAAAGTTAAATCACATCAATGATTGGGGATGGTGGAAAGAAAGGCTGAAAACTTATGTTCAGGGGCAAGGTCAAGATCTATGGATGTGCTTCTTCACCGCATTTGACAATGAGTTGGAAGTTGCAGGATCTAATCCACAAACTTACAGCACTCTGTCTGATGAAGATAAGAAGAAAATTGAGTTAGAAAAGAAAGCATTCATGATTCTCACACAAGCTCTTCACAAAGACATTTACCACCAGTTTGTTTACTGCACGACTACTAAAAGCTTGTGGGATATGCTCACGTTACGATGTGAAGGAAATGCTCAATCTAGAAAGATCAAGCAAGATTTACTGAAGAAAGAGTTTGAAGGATTCACGTGTATGGAGAATGAGACTTTGGCAGAGTTATCTACAAGGTTCCATCACTTGATGAGCGAAATGTTTGCTTTTAAAGTCAATGCCACTCCACAAGAAATAGTGAAGAGATTTGCTGATAGCTTACCAGCAAAGTGGAGCAGTTATCTTGAAATTCTCAAAGAAACTGGTGTTTTAGACACAATCACCATTTATGATTTAATTCAAAAATTGGAGAACAAGGATGTGGAAGAAAAGCTTAAGGCAAAGAGAACTCTAACTCCTCAAAGTCCAGAAATGTACTTTGGGATTGCAGGAGGCATCAGTGGAGAAAAACCAGCTTCTCAACACGCAAAGCTTCAAACAGCTTTCATCTCAAACACCGGATCATCAACAACAGATCAGTTTGATCCTTCAGCATACTTGATGTATCCAAGACCAGATGTGAAACCGACAGTTCAGCCGACAGCTCAGAAGCAACAACCGCAACAGCAAGGGTTTTATGGAAACTCTTCCACTTCCAATCCAAACACTGTCAGATTAGACACTTCCAACTTTTCCAAAGTCAGTGTCGAAATAGCCAAGGAGCATATGGAGATGTTGAATACCTTGGTTAGTGCTTACTGTGGATTGATCGCAGGTCAGATTGGGAATATCAATCTAACCAATGAAGATTATCAGCAAGTGGATAGAGATGAGTTTGAAATGATGGATATCAAATGGGCTCTTGCTAGTGCAATTCGAAGAGCGAAGGAGTTTATGGAAAGGACGGGGAGAACCAACTTGGAAAACAAGAAAGACACCAAGTATGGATTCGACAAGCAAGCTGTCAAGTGCTTTAACTGTGGCGAACGAGGTCATTTCAAAAGGGAATGCACAAGACCAGCTCAGCATGGAAATCAAAATCCGTTCAGAAACCAAGGCAACCAGCAGAACCAGAACGGGAACAATGTTCGTACGTTGATACCTGTTAACAATCAAGGCCAAGCAGGATCATCAAATGCCAACCGGGGGCTGGTGGTTCAAATAGATGAAGGTTGTGATTGGTCGCTTCAGCTTGGAGAAGGAGGAAATGGTGGAACAGCATGTTTTGCTGAAGTTGTAAAGGATTTAAAGCACTCCAGTGGTGGAGAATCTTCCACCAATGGTGATGCATCTTCTGGAGATGAAGACAGTTCTGGTTATAGTGGAAGCTCAGATGAAGAATCCTCCACTTCAGGCAATGATCATGTGGATGAGACATCAAGTGCGTCAGTCGATGCAAATACTGATGAGCTTTTGGGAGAAGCTGCAGCAGGAACTGAAAGAAGATCTAATTTGGTGGATCAAGCTGCTTATACTTCGTCTTCTCTCCATTCAGCCTTTATGGCTAATGTCGACAGTTCATCAGGTCAGGTATGTGTCGACGAACCCACTGTAGTTAGCTGTGAAAAGTGTGATGCTTTAAATGTTAAATATGCAGAAAAGGAAAGTCAGTTTGAAATCACACACAAACACAATCAACAATTGATTGTAGATCTTGCTAAAGCAACTGAAGCTAACTTGTTTTTAACCAGAAATGAAAAGGAATTTAAAACAACAATTGCGTCTTTAAGACATGACGTTTCAGAATTACAAAGGGCAGTTTTGAGAAAACAACATGCTAACAATGATCTAATTGACACAATTGAAAAGCAAATGGTGGAGTTAGCAACAGCTCGATGTGAATGTGAGACAATTAAGCAGAAATTGGAAAGCTATTCCAATTCCCGCTATGTATTGGATCACATTATTGACGTTCAAAAGAAAAAGGGGGATAGGAAGTGTAATGGATTCAAATCATGTCCTCCCCCAATGAATCACAATTACTCCAAATTGCCTGATAACGAGGATATGCCCCGTTTTGAACCTACTGTGCCACTCAATCTAGATGATTTTGCAGCAGGCCTCGGGTTCACAACTGGTACATCATCCTCGGGTCAATCTGAATCTGAGTCTGAGAATGTGACGGATTCATCATGTGTTAAGGAACAGAGTCCTCCCACTGTTGAGGATACTGATTCTTCGGATGATGAATCTGATTCATCGGATGATGAGTCTGTAAAAATTGTGAATCAACAGTCTAACTCGGTTACAACAGATATTCCAATCGAGAATCACATCTTATGTGATCCACCAGTGGAACCGAGTAAGACTGAAATGTCAAAAGGAATGGAGTCCCTTGTATCTAGTTGTGAAGGGAATAACTTGTTGTACACGCTCAAAGGAGATGACAAAATCTACTCTAACAAAGATTTTCCAATTAAAAATGTTAATCAAGATTTAATTGAGCAAATTTTTGAAGGTTGTATTGATAAGTTTTTGGGAAACAAAAGTGGCAAAGTCACCGTCACTCAATGTGATCCAATTCCGTGTGAACAAGTTAGAAAACAATACGGAAACCAAAAACAACCAATTGAGCGAAAACAACAAGTGAACTCCGGAAAAGGTAAGGTACAGGGAAAGAAAGCTCAGAACAAGAATGTTCAAGCGCCTAAAGTTCAACAGCAAAAGGTGCAAAACAAAAGAGCTCCTGTTAAGAAAAGAGAACAGAAAGTGAACTTTGTTGGATCCAAGGGTACAGATAAACTTGAAACATTTCAGGATAAATCTAACGTTGATTTTGTAAAACAAGTTAGAATTTTAAAACGAAATGATCAGAATAATTACACCCAACACACCAACGGATGTGATTTAGGCACAAGTACATCTAGATCACAAAGTTCATTGTCTGGTTCTCCGTCTGGTCATCAACATGTTTCTCCGAGGTTTGTAGAGCGGAGAATGTGTTTTGAGTGTGGCACAATTGGGCATATTGTAAGATACTGCCCATACCTGCAAAAGTTGAAGGCTCCCCAAGAAACCAATTACCAAAAACGACCTGTTTCCCCGAAACAAGACCCCCGTGTCTTGAAAGAAAGGGAAAAGAAGTTAAAACAAAAGAATCAAAAGGTAATTGAAAAGGCCTTAAAATCAGAGGTCAAAGAAGAAAAACCTGTTCAAGCAAAACCTAAAACGGTAAAACCAGTAAATGCAAAAACAATTAATACAAATACTGGTAAAGGACAAACAGCTTGGAAACCAAAACAGGTAATTCAGTCGGGGGGAGCACCACAGGTTCTGTTTCCTAATCATCAAGTGATTGAAATCACTTTTATTGATGATCAAGGACGACCCAAGTCCACAAAGGCTTGGGTCCCCCTCTCCGTCTAATCTTTGAATGAGTGTGTTGGATATTCCAGGAGGAACTTTCGACAGTCGTAAGATTGTTGATAGTGGAGTGTCCATGCACAAAATAGGCGACAGAAGAAATTGTTGCCTTTGATGGAGAGAAGAGAAGAAAAGGAAAAGAGAAACAGAAGTGTCTGTTGAATGAGTTTAAAAAGCTTCGACAAAAATGCAAAGCCTTTTACAATCAAGCTTTGATCGGGTCCCCAGGATAGATTCAATCAAAATGTACGCACCTGCAGCACGTTTGAAGTTCAAAATCAACAAGATGAACGTGCAGTGTACATTTCTTCGCGGTGTGATTGAAGAAAATGTGTTTGTTGAACAAACCAACCGGGTGTGCGGATGCCTTGGCATGGGATGAACAACCGCACACTACTTCTGAAAGAGAAAGACAAAGACCTTCGCTGGTGAAATGTGGAAGACCAGCCGGACCCAAAGGTTTATGATCTTGTTGCTGTCAAGAGACTTCTCAGTAGCTACAAAGAATCGACTTTGAAATCCACACCGGGTGGATATCCAGTTTGGGAGAGCACTCAGATTCCTTGCAATGCACGAAGCAGTTGCAGGATACGGTTTTAAAATTTCTAATCTCTCCTTTACTTGTCGATATTTAAGCTGCTTTATAAATTGTTATCCTCTCGCAGCACTCTTTGGCCAGACAATGTTGTCATGGTCAGCACCGCAAACCGACATGCCAACTGATTTTTCCAAAATTCGATAAATCTTTTCAGATTAAAAATTAATTTTGGTAAACGGCATTGAGGTAAAACACGAGTTAACCAACATCGGAAAGTCATTTTTGTAAATATCTTTGTGTTTTTAAATTTTATCTTAGTTTGTTGATTTTAGGGGGAGTAAATCCAAAATTTGAAAAATCCAAAAACATCGAAAAATTTCAAAAGCACAAAAACAATAGAAAAACAAAAATGAGTTTCCTGGCGAGAAAAAGAGAAAATGATAGTACATCAGTGGTCTGTCCAAACCTCTTTAAACAGCTCTATATAAGATGTATCGGTAGGCTCACAATCATTTTAAAGTGTGCAGGGTGATATAAACTTAAATCGACTGAAGACTGGGTGGGAACCATTCATTGGCATATGGTCTTAGTACCGAAATTTCGTTTGAGAGATTGCCGAGGTTCTGAGATATTCGGTCTTTATGCTGCTTATCATCTGGGTATCATGGTTGTATCTTTTACCGAAAAATAACGGGGACGCAAGTCTAGATCTTCCATGATACTATACATACGTGTACATACTGCATATTGCATTCGACCTCAATAAGTGATCAACAATCACATGTCCCAACAAATAAGTGATAAAATATCACATTTATCCGGGAGTCAAGTTCGTCTCTCTGCTGTACGAAAGTACTGACCTGTTCACGGACTTGCTCCTGTGCCCTCATGCATCGAAAATCAAGTTCCTCATCAATAAGTGATTCTATCACATAGGGCTTGTTTTCAATCAAAATAAGTGAGAATCTCACATCATATACGGTCAAACAGATGATAATCGGTATACTCACCGGTAAGATGAACCCTCGTGCATTCCTTGATACGGGAATGTGTCGTGATGTGGATGAACACCGGTCGGTAAGTATAAATCATACCTTAACGTATCCCCTCGCCATGATTACAAATGATAAGTTGAGCTTATGTGGACAACAATACCGATAATTGTTATAGGATGCTTATCTTAATGTTAACTAATTGAACAAAAAGAGCGTTTTGGCATGACCGTACACTGATATGATTCTCTTACCCTCGAAACTCGCAAAAAGATTGTCTGTAAATACTTATTTACTGCGTTCAGTTTCTGTATCCTTGTATATATTTATTTATTGCTTTCCGTCTTTACATTTGAAAAATAAAAAAAATTTCAAAAAAATTTTAGGTGTGTTTTAATATAAACTTTATAAAATCCAAAAAGATTTTGCTTCTAGTTTATTTTTGATTGACTGATGTTGGAACTCGAGTCTATCCTACCCAAAATCCTGATCGTAAGCCGAAAAACAATTGCACCTTCATAAACTGTCGAAGTTAACAAGTTTTGAAAGTTAAAGGACTAAAATTGTACATTTTCTAAACTTTCAAACTGTTGTCGGTTGGTGTTTGATTGAGATTTGATCTCATATGTGTCATTTGTTTAAATGTTAACTATATTCCAAGCAGTTGTTCTCATTACGCGTTTAGATTTCTTGCATGTGCAGATTCTAAAGGCAAGGAGAACATGGTCGATGACAAGCTTCGGAATGAAGACACGACGTAAAGGCACTCAAAGGATAAAATGATCGAGTTGCCGCTGACCATCATCAACACCACAAGGATCTCAAGTACTGAAGATCAAGTCATTCACGAGCATAACTCAAGGGGGAGCTTATGTTAAGGGGGAGTTTGTCAACACACTTCCTACATGAAACGGGGAGTTTGTTGATACACTTTCTGCTTTCAAGACGTGAAGACTTTGAAGATCCTCCGACATGGAAGACATGGAAGATGAACCTCACGAGTAGCGTCCAAGGGGGAGTTTTTTGATACATTTTAAGTGGTCGCGACTCGGTTCGGTTCAACTCGGTCCGGTTCGACCCGGTTAGGTTCGGCTCAAGCGCGACGTCACGACATTCCTCCGTTGTGCGCCCCAGAGTTCGACACGCGAAGCACGGAGAGCCGAGAACGTTTCCCGCCTGCCACATCATCATGACATCATCATGATGATGTCATGATGATGTCATCAGTTGACTAAACATTACAAATCTTCAAATCTGCATATGTTTGAAGAAGTTACGTGCATGATCCCTTATGCTTGGGCCAATCATCATCAAGACAAAATGAATTTGGGCTTAAATCTTAAACTGGGCCGGACTCAATTCATGTCGATGAAACAAGGATATGGTTGACGAAACAGACTTGTTTCGTCAACATCAATTCAGTTTCGTCGTCTTTCACATGTGATTCGTCGAATATGGTCTGATTCGCCGAGTTCTGTTCTGTTTCGTGATGTGTGGGTATAAATAGACAGTCTCAGTTAGAATTCAAGAAAGAACACACAGAGAGCAAACACACACACACACGAGAGCTTGAGAGAGTTTGCAGAATATATTTGTAAACATTGCTTTGTAACTGAACCTTTCATACGTATTAATACAGAGGTGTTAATCGGTGAATATTGCGTGTCGTGTATTTGCGTGTTCGATCTCGGTTTGCATCTCCGGTTGGATTCCGCACAACCGGGTGTGTTTGACAACAAGGATTAGGCGACTAGATCCTCCCCTAGCCGGACCTACACAACCCTATACGCCTCGTATAGCTCTATACGAGGCGTCTTGGAGGGTGTGGAAATAGGCAATAAGGTGTGTAAATATGTAGACCCTTAATTTTTAAGGTCACCTTGCTTATGCTAGTAACTCAAAACCTTGTTCTTATGTTAAAACCAGTAGTTTATCATGACCCGTGTATGTCCAAAACACCCTACATGTTTTAATATAAACTGTACGTGTATGTCCAAAACACCCTACATATTTTAATATAAACTGTACGAAGCTCTAATACTTAAATGTGATGATGTGGTAATCGCTAATTCTTTGGTTCTTAGAGCATCCATAGTAAGCTCATTTTTTGTTTTTTTTAAAAGAGAGAAAGTGACGTGGAAGAGAGAGGGTGTGAAGTGGAGGAGAGAGACGGTGTGGTGACGTTTTTGTGTAAAAACATATGGAGAAGACATAGGATCAAATTCTGATCTAGATCTACACCTACTATGTGTATACGAACACCTAGATTACATGCGGAATCCGTAATCAATGTAATCAATCAACAACATGATGAGTCATAAACTTAGATCCATTGCTTGATTAAACGTTTACAAAATCTCTGGATCAAAAACACATACAAACACACAATAGAGCTTTAGAAAGATGTAGGTGAATAAGTAATAGAGCTTTAGAAAGATGTAGGAGAATAAGTGAAGGAAAATGACTTGCAAAATGCTATTTATAGCCCTTATATTCTAAATGATATCATGAGATCGTTTAGACTTCTAAACGATCTCACCCTATTACAAGTCCCCACATTCTTTCCTATTTACTAGCTAACATTACAAACCTAACCGATATAATATCTACCTACTATAGACATTTTTGCATTGACAGAAGAGGTATGTGAGTGAGAGGGAAGAGAGATGAGAGAAGAGTGTTTTTGTGTTGTGTGAGCGAGTCAGGAGAGAGAAAGCCTTTCATTGGTTGCGCATGTGCCATGTGGACACCAATAAACACCACCAAAAAACACCTTTATTGGAGATGGTCTGATGCTCCACATCTACTTAGATACTCAAGGACTCAAGGTTACCTTCAAAACTCATATATCTTGGAGATTATGGTTGAAATGACTTACCAAAAAGGGTGATGACACAATAATTGTTAAAACTCTTCAATAGTCTGTTATAGAACCAATCTTCTGTATTTCAGCCAAGAAACACCACTAATTAACAACTTTACAGTGACAGCCTCGATCTTCTCCAACATTCTATTGTCTTCACATGACTTTGTAGATGATTTTGAGGAGGGGTTGTTGCATCAATGCACCCTAATTGCTTGTAAGGCGGAAATTTCTAGCGTTGATCATATGGCTCATATGTAAGGATGTTGGCTCCTATTATACCATACGACTCATATTGTTGGCTCGTATTATACCATACGATTCATATTATACCATATGGCTGGTATGGGTGACTGCACTTCCATAAGCAGAGATATATAACTTAATTTTTAAAAATTAATTTAACGTCCTGGTTATAAACATCAAAATGAGTTATTGTTGGTTAGTGGAGACCAAATTCAAAATTTTCAAAAAAAAAGGTCAAATTATGAAACGTATACGGACCATTCATGTAATTATATGTATTAAAATTAAAAAGGAACTACAAAGAAAAATAAGTAAGTTTTAAAATATTTGTTTAAAAAATTGATAATATTTTATTTATTATTTATTTTTGCATTCGTTAAGTTAAAATTATCTTGATTTATAATGTATACTAGCTTACAACCTCGTGTATTACACGGGCTAAATGACGAAAAAATGTAAATTATAAACTTGTATATAATCCTTATTAATGAAATGACTTATTTAGATAAAATAGTAAAACAAAAGAACAGTTATATTTTCGCTATTCAAAATAATTTTTTAAGTTTTCACTTCTCTTTTGAGATACTATAATCCATTTTATTATGTCTTAAAAAGAAGTAACACTAAAAAATAAAAAAAAATAATGATCATAAAATTGTAAGTATTTTTAAAAATAATTATAAGTTATGAGGTTATGGTAAATGAATTGTAATTAAATTCTACTATGTATATTAATGATATAATAAATACTTTGATATAAATACTATTTTTAGATATATGGATCATGAGACAAGATACGAATATCATCATTATATAGAAAATATTACATATTAAAAAAATCATACTAAAAATAAAGTATACGTTTAAAAAGTAGGGCTAAAGTTTTTTAAACTATAAATTTGAGCGTCTACAACAACTTTTTTAATTAGTAGTTGACATTTAAATATTCAAATTAAAATTTTTATAATATTATATAATGTCTTTATTTAGCATGATGATAATATTTAAAACTCAATGTTATTAGGAAGTTGGACATTTTTTAAGATGAAAACATACCGATAGTAACATAAATTTAAAATTGGAAGAAAATATTGAACACGTGTATTACACGGCTTAAGTAAATATAATTATATATACTTAATAGCAAAAATAAATGTCTTTTAAAAACCATTTAGTGTTCGCTTTAAAGATAATTTGGTACTTTATTTAGATAATCCGCTTGTGATTTTAGTCTTCTAAGCTATATGCTATAAGTACTTGTACATGTGATTTGATACTTTATTAGTAATTATTGTTTATATCCAAATAATATATTTTATCTTAACAAATATATATGGTTAGGGTAAAATGAAAATTTCGACAAGTTGTGAGAACTTAAAGAACTTACCCTTACAAAAGGTTTTTTGAATTTTTTTTACAGGGGGTGTGAATGAGCGGTTAGAGACTCAGGACGTTAAACTTTTTGATTTTGGATTCAAGTGGTTAAAACCACTAAAACATAGGGACTCAAAAAAGTAATTTACTATTAATTAAATTTGAAATTATACGTTTGATCTCTAACTATATTAAATAATATTATACTTATTATTTTATTTGATACATTTATATTTGTTATAAATAATTATTAATTAAATTTGAATTTATACGTTTATCTCTAACTATATTAATTAATATTATATTATATTTTGTGTACAAAAATTAATATATAATATTATTATTAAGAGGGAGGAGGCACCAGAGAGTGACACGTGTACAAAAAGATTTTTGTTTATTAGTATAGGAAGATTTTTTTCAACATTTGTAACTATGTATATTTTTTTCAACATTCTGATACATTTACGTATAATATTGTTTTCAACATTCTGATACATTTACGTATAATATTGTTTTCAACATTCCAATATTAATTTAATTAACCGAGAAACATCAGTATTGGTATCGGTATATGTTGTTATGGTTTTGTATTTTGATAAACTCACAATGTATTATTTCTACCAAACAATATCAATATCAATACATGTATTCATTTTTGTGATTTCCGGCTTCGCTATTAGTTCATCTATACGAGCTCGTCTACAGCAGTAAATGATACTAATAAATGACGAACCAAACCAATACTGTCCGAACAACATCAGTACTAGTGTTTGCTTTTATGTTTTCGATCGATGTACGTCTGATTGCAAGCGAGTGCTTGTATTGTACCGATACCGTCATAAACCGAAATGACACCTCTTAGTACGGAGACTCCAACTAGTTAATTCTATAGAAAAGGTTCCCAACTACGGTAATACAAAATCAACTACGTACTCAAAGTATACTTGTAGAACTACCCAAATCAAAATCTTAAGTTAGTGTGTGTTATTGGAACCTTATACGCTGCTCTTAAATGATATAAAGTTTTTGATTCTTGAATGATGCATCTAGGGTACATGCATTATTGCGTAGGTACGACCCTTTAGCGCAGAAGAAAGCATTAACTGATCCCATAAATATGAACCATACAAGATGAAACAAGCTAGGCAATTGATACTATAAATTCATGGAGGAAATTAATCTCCTGATCATTGATCTTGTGGCAGTCACATGCTTAATTTCCGGAGGTAGAGTGTAACATTCTCAAATCCATATATTTTATTCATAGTTATTGTACTTTCTAAAATATTTTAATCAAAAGATAGAATCTATTCATCGGAATAGAGTTGAAATAGCACAAACATAATATAGTAATTTATCTTAATTGAAATCTTGGATACTATATAATATAGTGTTACTATCATCATTCACTAACAACCTGCACGCTTAAACTCTATGCTTATTATTGGGATCAAGAAAAAGACCATAGCTTTCTTGATTTTAGTTCAGCTTAATTCAATTTTGCTGATCTTGTTTCTTCTTGCAGGCTTGTTTGCTGTTATGCATCCATACTTTGAACACTTTTTTATTGACTCCAACTTCATTGCAGAATTGAAGAATTTCTTGTTCATCTTGGTTTTGAATCATCCACCCTAGCTTTTCTGCAAAATCATGCATTTTTTGTTTTTGTTCTTCTGTGAATTTTGTTCGGAATCTCTTCTTTAATGGCTGTCCTGCAGTGGCAATAGCTAGAGGTGGTGGGTTGTGTATAGCAGGCATCCGTGTGGTGGATTGCGACTCGCTTTCCATCTCTCGACGGTGGAAACTCCGGTGGCATTCGCAGGCGGCGCATATTATACCTTCTGGTGTGCCTTCATCTCCATTGGCGATGAATTCCCCACAACCATCTACAACATAGAGACCCATGCTGGTAGCATGGTTCTTTTGGCATTCGCGATAACTGACCACCACAGCAGTCTCAACGTTATTTGATGAGGGCGGTGGCAGTGGTTGTGGCCGTGGCGGAAGCATCAGATCTGGGTTTGATTCTCTTCTTTCTCTATGTGCCTCCATTTGGTCTTCATGGAATCCATGATCTAGGATTTCATTTGATGAATTAAAAGGTGCATAAGTGAATATGGAAGATGATCCTTGATTAAATTGAAGTGGGTTGTTGTGATTTATATTTGACATCTAATCTCTCTCTCTCTATCTCTCTCTTAAAAATCTACTAGAATTATACACTCCATCTAATCTTATATTATACAATCTGAAAAGTAAATGCAGAAAAAATGCTAATAGATATTAATAAACGGGTGATGCTGAAGAGACACCACCCCAAAATCTGTACATCAGCGGGTATGTCACATCATACATCATCAAGTCTGCACACTAGAGTCTGTCACATCATACGTGTTGTATGATAGGGTGAAAATAGTCATACGGGCTGTAGTGGTCATTTCATTACAGTCAAGCATATGATACGTTCCATACGTGTTGTATGATAGGGTGAAAATAGTCATACGGGCTGTAGTAGTCATTTCATTATAGTCAAGCATATGATACGTTCCATATGATTTGGCGAACACGTACCACCTGATCATACAACCAATATGACCATTTTTCGCTAGTCATACTACCTCTGATAGCATTTTCCCCTTTCATACAGTCCACATGATAGGTTAGTGGTGTTTGGATAGTGTGACAATGGTATTTGTACGACGCCATCCTAACCAATACCGAAAGATGCACTAGACTGTAGTAAAATAGTGTTGGATAATCCTGATGAGCATGGGTCAAACGGTTCGAGTCAAGTACGGGTCGTCAAACAACTTGTGGGTCAGCAAAAGAATGGGTCAGCAAAGGCTCATTTAATCGTGGGTTTGGTAGTTACTTTTGACCGACTCTTGTGGATGTGAATGTGTGAAGATGTGGCTAATTATAAGGAGTACGTGGAGTAGTGTATTTAGCATGTGGGTTTGTTTTGATTTTATATAAATAGCACGGTAGGGTAAGGTATTAATGCACTCTCAATTTCAATCAAGAAAGCACAGCAAGTTTAGAAAACATAGGCTTCTTTACGTGAGTTCTTTTAGTGTGTGTTTGTGAGTTAATCTTGGGCTTGAACCAACTTTTGGTATCAGAGCAAGCAAGGTTAAGAAGAAAGCCGTTTTGAGAGTCATTTAAAGAGCTTGAGAAAGCAAGGCAGCAGCCTTGGGCTGTAGTCGTCGGAAAGAACGAAGAAGATAAGGTTTTGATTAACCCTAAGAAAGAATGAGGAAGAAACTAAGAGGTGTTCCATGTGAATCACAAAAGAAGATGTAAGTAAGATACCGCGTCGGAGAACCGTGGTCAGAAAGCGAGTTATGGCGTCGGACCGAAAGACGAGCCGCAAAAGATTAACGACAACCAGACCGAGAGAATGAAAGAAAGCAGCAAGGGTAGTAATTTCGGTCGATAAACAGCAACGTTTGTGGCGGTGATTACGGGGAAGAAGAAGAAACAAATCATAGTGTGTTACGGAAGCTAGAACAGTGACATGGCGGTAACGTATGGTGGTGATGTCATCGACCGATGAAAGAAAAAAAAAGGAAGAAAACAGGGAATGTCGAAAGTGAAATTAAAAGAAAGAAAAGGAGGAGAATGACAAGAAACTAGAAGCATGGGTGTGAGCAAGGTGTTGGGCATGCAAGGCAAGGTATTTGTCTTTTGATTTGTGAACATCATGTTTAGATAGCTATGCGAGAAGGCAAAGAGAAAAGATCAGATGTTAGTTGTACTGTACAACTGGTCATGCACGAAGAAGAAAAAGTGTCTTTTGACTTAGCAAGAGTAACATAAAGTCAATAGCATACTTACTGTCGAAGAAAGTAAGATTGTAAACAGCAAGAAATCTACATGGTGAACTAATTCTAGAAGAAATTAGCTAGTTTGAAACAAGATCAGCAAGAAAGAAAGTAGGGTTCAAATCTTTGAATCGTTATGAAAGAAAGAAGAGGCACCACAAGAAAGAAGAAAGAGTCCGACGTCGCTTAGCAAGAAAGAAAGAAGGCCTCGCAAGAAAGCAAGAAAGCAAGAAAGAGACCGGTGCGGTAAGAAAGAAAGTGAAAGCATCGGCTAGAAAGAAGAAAGTATGAGCGTCGATTTGAAAGAAAGAAAGAAAGAAAGAATCGACAGCCCGAAGAAAGAAAGAAAACTTGAAGTTAGCAAGAGACCGGACCCGTGTGGTTCGTAGGAAGTAGCAAGATCGGACGTTGTGTTCGAATAGCAAATCGGCAAGAACGGATTCGAATAAAGCATGCAAGAGTGATTCGAATCAAGCAAGAAAACCGATTCAGGTTTTAGCGTGGAAAGCAAAAACGAATGCAAGCAAGAATCGTGAAAGTAGAAAGTGAATCTAGACCGACATCAAGATTATGGGGGTGAATGTTGGATAATCTTGATGAGTATGGGTCAAACGGTTCCGAGTCAAGTACGGGTCATTAAACAACTTGTGGGTCAGCAAAAGAATGGGTCAGCAAAGGCTCATTTAATCGTGGGTTTGGTAGTTACTTTTGACCGACTCTTGTGGATGTGAATGTGTGAAGATGTGGCTAATTATAAGGAGTACGTGGAGTAGTGTATTTAGCATGTGGGTTTGTTTTGTTTTTATATAAATAGCACGGTAGGGTAAGGTATTAATGCACTCTCAAATAGAATCTTGAACTGCCAAAAAGATTATATTTGGGACCCTTAATTAAGACTTTGGTTGATATATAATTGATGTAGTGAATTGTAAGAGCTCTATAACATACATAAACTGATACACGATGACATCCAGGTTTTTGGGCATGGGATTTGCAAACAGAAAACATGAATAGAAATAGAAAGGAGTGTACGGGTAGGGTGGGGTAGGGTTGTGGTTTAGGAAGTGTCTGCACAGGCCAACTGAAAATGGTTAATAAAGAAACTAATAAATGTAGATGGGTCTCGTTTGGAGATGAAAAGTAACAAGTTTGTTAGGCTGGTATACTCCATTCCTTAAGCTACTGAAATATATAAATTAACCAAGTCAGATATAAAAAAAATAAAATTGAAAAATATGTTCTATTCTTCAAATCGTTGTTCAAGGTCCCCTATTCTTCAAATCGTTGTTCTGTAAGGACTGAGAATCGTGTAAAAACGGAGAAAGTGGTGGTCGTTATGGTGGTATTGCTAACTACAATTGTGACAATGAACGAAGCGGAAAGGGATGTCAAGAACCTAAAAGAAATCGTAAATGATGTCGCGGAGAATATGAAAGTGAACGGAGAATTAAGGTGCTTTGTGTAGGTCCCGATACGGATCGTCGAACTACGATGACTTCTTGTTTCGGATGCCGTAACGAGTGCGGAATCCCCGTTACGACATAAACCGAGCGAGAGAGTAAAATACACGACAAGATTCAACAATTAAAGCTTTCGTGTATTCAAATCAGTAGAGTTTGTTACAAGATGATAATACAAAAACTGCTCTCAAACTCACTGCACTCTTGTCTGATCTGTTTGGCTGCAAGTGCCTTTAAGTACCCAACCTTATCCACATACTGTGAAAAACCTACTGGGCCTGAACAGGAAGCCCACGAAGAACCATAAGTCACGAAGAACATGGGTTCTTCGTCTTGAGAAGTTCTTCGGCTGATGCATGTTCTTCCTCCCTTGGTCCTTCGTCTATGATGGGTTCTTCATCTAGACTAGAAAACAATGAATAACCAAAGGCTGAACAATGTTCTTCGTAGAGTTAATATGCATGGAAGGATAAGATATTTACATGACATCATCATGATGATGTCATGGTGATGTCATGCGGATGTCGGTTCGCGGCTCTTCGTGCTTCGCCTGTCAATCTCTGGGGCGCACGATGGAGGAATGTCGCAGCGTCGGTCTTGAGTCGAACCGAACCGAGCCACATCCACACAAAACTGTATCAACAAACTCCCCCTTGGATGTTGCTGGTGAAGGTTCGCTCTTCATGTTATAGGATCTTCAAAGTCTTCACATTGCACAAACATGGAGTGTATCAACAAACTCCCCCTTGAATGATGCTCGATAAATCCTTTGATCTTCATTACCTCAGATCCTTTTGGTGTTGATGTGTGGTCAGCTGCAACTCGATCATCTTGATCCTTTGATTGCATCAATGTCGTGTCTTCATTCTACAGCTTGTCATCTAACACGTTCTCTTTGCCTTTAGCTAGTTTGAATGCCACATCTGCACACACAACAGAGCTAAACGCGAAATGAGTACAACCGCTTGGAATATAGTCAAGATAAACAAACGACACACATGAGACCAACTCTCAATCAAACACCGACCGACAACAATTTGAAAGTTTAAAATTTTGAACAATTTTAGATTTTAACTTTCAAAACTTGTTAACTTAGACCGTTTATGAAGATGCAATTGTTTTTAGGCTTACAATCAGGATTTTAGGTAGGATAGACTCGAGATCCAACATCGGGCAATCAAAACAAGATAAAAGAAAATATCTTTTTGGTTTTTATAAAGTTTATATTAAAACACACCTAAAATCTTTTTGGTATTTTTGCATTTTTCAAATGTAAAGACGGAAAGTAGTAAATAAATATTTACAGACATTCTTTTTGCGAGTTTCGAGGGTAAGAGAATCATATCAGTGAACGGTCACGCCAAAACACTCTTGTTGTTCAACTAGTTAATATTAAGATAAACATCCTATAACAATTATCGGTATTTTTGTCCACTTAAACTCAATTTATCAGATGTACTCGCGGTTAGGGGATACATTAAGGTATGATTTAGACTTACCGACCGGTGTTCATCCACACACGACACATTCCCGTATCAAGGTATGCACGAGAGTTCATCTTACTGGTGAGTATACCATTTATCATCTGTTTTCAACGTATATGATGTGAGATACTCACTTATTTTTGAATGAATACAAGCCAAATGTGATAAAATCAATTATTGATGAGGAACTTGATATTCAATGCATGCAGGGCACAAGAGCAAGTCCGTGAACAGGTTAGTAACATCGTACCGACAAAGAGACAAACTTGACTCCCGCATAAAAGCTGTGATATATTATCACTTATTGATTGGGACATGTGATTGTTTATCACTTATTGAGGTCGTATACATCAAGTATTATATACATGTTTGTATGATATGTACACGTATGTAAGGTATCATGGAAGTTCTAGACTTGCGTCCCCATTGTTTTCCGGTAAAAGAGACAACCATGATACCCAGATGATAAACAGCATAAAGACCACGTATCTCAGAAACTTGGCAATCTATCAAACGAAATTTCGGTACCAAGACCATATGCCAATGAGCGGTTCCCACACAGTCTTCAGTCGATTTAGGTTTATATCACCCTGCACACTTTAAAATGATTGTGAGCCTACCGATACATCTTATATAGAGCTGCTTATCGTTTTTCATTTTAGGTTTAAAGAGGTTTCGACAGACCACTAATGTACTATCATTTTCTCTTTTTCTCGCCAGGAAACTCATTTTTGTTTTTCTATTGTTTTTGTGTTTTTGAAATTTTTTGATGTTTTTGTATTTTTAAGTTTTTCAATGTTTTTGTATTTTTTATTTTAGAATTTACTCCCCCTAAAATGCAAAAAGTACGAGAAATTAGAAAACACAAATAAATATTTACAAAAATGATTTTCCGATGGTTTAACTCATGTTTTACCTCGATGCCGTTTACCAAAATTAATTTAATCAAAAATGATTTATCGAACTTTGGAAAAATCAGTTGGCATATCGGTAATCGGTGTGGACCAAAACAACATTGATGAGTTTCATATTGAAACAATCACGTGTGAGGTGATATTCGAGATCAACGTGTCTGGTCTAGGAGTGTTGTACGAGATGTTAGTAATTCATAAAGCAGCTTAAATATCGACAAAGATAGGAGAGATTAGAAATTCAAAACCATAATCCTGCAACTTCTTCATGCATTGGCAGGAATCTGAGTGCTCTCCCAAGCGGGATATCCACCCGGTGTGAATTTCATGGTCGAATTTGCAGCTACTTCAATGAACCGAGAATTCTATTCACAGCAACAAGATGATAAACCTCCGGGTCTAGCTGGTAAGTGGAAAGGGAGCATGTGGGAAAGCTTGTACACATCATCATTGGTCAGTCCATACATGATGTCTTCCACATGCTTTTGCACCAGCAAAGGTCTTCGTCTTTCTCCTTTAGAAGTAGTGTGCGGTTGCTCAATCCATGCCAAGGTATCTGCACACCTAGTTGGTTTGATCAACAAACACATTTTCTTCAATCACACCGAAGAGAAATGTACACTACACGTTCATCTTGTGGACTTTGAACTTCTTGTGGAAGAAAAATCCATGAATCTTCGAAAACCTTTAGACGTGCTGCAGGCGCTTACATTTCATTTGAATCTATCCTGTTGACCCGATCAAACCCTTCAACAATCAAACTTTGGTACATTTTTCATCTTGTCGAACTTTTCAACTTCATTCAACCACATTCTTTCACCATCATTCCTTCATCAGACATTTTTGTCTACTTTTCTTTTTCCCTCTCCATCAAAGGCAACAATATTCTCCTAGATGTAACAATGTTTCGAATCCTTATGTCGCCGATCTTGTGCATGGACGCCCCACTATCAACAATCCTACGACTATCAATAGTTACTCCTGGAACATCCTGCACACTCATTTAGAGATTAGTTGGAGAGGGGGACCCAAGCCTTCACGGACTTGGGTCGTCTGTCATCATCGAGGATTGTGACATCCATTTCCCGATGATTCGGAATTGATGGAGCTCCCCCTGAAACAGTTACTGGTTTTGGTTTCCAAATCTATTTTTGTTTTTCATTTTTAGATTCTGATTTAACTGACTGTGTTTGGGTAACCTCTGGTTTTAAAATCTTTTCAACTTCTTTTCTTTGTTTCTTTTTATGTTTCTTTTCTCGTTGTTTAACAAGACGAGGGTCTTGTTTTGGTGAAACAGATCTTGTATGGTAACTATTACCACCGGGGGGGGGGGGGGGCATCAACTTTTGCCTTTCCTTTCGTGAGATATGGACAATTTCTGACAATGTGCCCATACTCACCGCATTCAAAACATGACCTCCGCTCAACAAACCTCGGAGTATTATGACGGTGATTACTTGATGATGAACTTCATGGTCTCGAGGTACTTGTTCCTACATCACAACAGTATGTGTGTTGTGTGTAGTTGTTTTGACTGTTTTTTTTTTCAAAATTTTCTTTTGCATAACAAAATCTGTGTTTGATTTGTTTTCAAAAGATTCAATTTTATCAGTCCCTCGGGATTTCACGAAGTTCACCTACTGAACTATAACAACCCTCCTGAAATTTTTCTGACACCCTAATATATTTTGAATCACCCTTATATGTCTCTAAATATACCCCGTATGTGAAAACAGAGCCTAAAATATGAAATATCATTAAAAATAATTAAAAAACAAAATTTTATAGGCGCTCGCGGGCCGCGACAGCTACAAGATCAGGCTACCCCCGGTGCTGCCACGTGTCATCATCGTGGCGGAGCTAGTGCGCTGACTGGCCAACCCTAGGGCCTACTTACCCTACTACGCGGGCCGTGTAAACCCTTTCCTCACCTTACGCGGGCCGCGAGGAAACCAATTTCAGGCCCTATAAAGTGGGAGCTCGGGCCTTCACTTTTCGTCGCTCACATTTCTTTTCTCTCTCAATTTCTAAATAGTAGGCATAATCTCGAGTATAATACCCCCTAATTAACGAAGTTCTGCCCCATTGTAAGTATTATAACCTCGGTTACGTATTAGATACGCTGCCCGATTGATTCAGGGTTCCGTAACGGCTGTGGAGGTTCTACCCGACGTAGTCGTTGGAATGCCGTCTCGGGGAGGGTATCGTTAATATAAATAAAGGGTTATTATACTAACATATGTACATTTGTGTAAATTATAGTTAAATCACCAGGAAACCTTAGAAGAAATCTAAGACAGCAATGTGAGTAATCTCCTTTTTGTAAACTGTTTTTACAAAACCTTAAATGTTTTACAATGTGATTAAGCAGTGATTGAGTCTTTGTAGTTCTTCAATTACTGCCGGTATGTTGGGGTTTTGTATACAAAATGTGGAACACGTTACTATTGGACAAAGAGTTAGCCAATGTGTAATATGACCCACCAGTCAGGATTGACAGTACTGAATGAGTAATTGTGTAGAAATAAACAATGTGATAGCTCTCAATACTGTGTTTTAAAGAATAAAATGCTTCTTGATTAAACTGGGATTCACTCACCGGTATTTTCCACTGACAAATGTTTTTAAAACGCGTTTCAGGTAACAAAATGTAAAAGCCAAATTAGAAGAAAGCCAGCTGGAGAGCACTGACGGCTTGGAAAAATGTGGCTATAAAGTTACCTAAAAGACGATGTTTTAAATTCAATAAAATAGGGTTTATCCCTATAAACATGTTGTAATAAGAAACTTGGGTTTTACCCATGTGATTATTAATACAAAATATGGTGGTTTTACTCTGATAAACATTTCCTAACTACGGTCCTGATGAAATTTCTGCTGCCAAAATGTAAAACAAAATGATACCACCACAACTGGTCTCGCGGCCGCCCGTTCCCGGCACAGATAGGGGGCGGGGGTTGCGATGTGACAACTGTGCTCTGTAATCGATGTACAATGTAAAACAATGTCAATTATTAATAAAATAATGTGTTTTGGTGTTATTATGTGTGTATTTGTGTTTGATGATTCTACGATTTGATTCGAGTCCTATTTCAAGCTTTAAGTCGCTTTCTGGAAAGTTATACGCAAAATGGTACGTAAACGTAATCAGTTTAACGCGACAAACACTCCGTAATAGTGACATAGGCTTAACATACCTTAAATAACCTTCACATAACTTAGAAATAAGTTTTGGATGCTTTGGTGTGTTGAAAACAAGTCTATTCGATCGCAGGGACTATTTGTGTCAAACTACGAAAGTATGCCGATTTGTTCAGTAACAAACATTCCGGAACTTTATCATAAGTTAAACATGCCCTAAATATCCTTTACATAGCTTAGAAATAGGCTTTGAGGGGTTCGGTATGCTAAAATAAACTTATTTGATCAAGCAAAAACTTATGTAATCATTAAAATATCTTAGTTTAGTGATTGGCAAGCAAAAACTCCATTCGTCGCACAATTTGGATCATACACGTGTTCGCTACGACTTCCGTCGTAATTAACCGAATAACGCAACCGTATGACCAAACGAACCGACATCCGAGATGTTTTTGAGCATATTTTAAGTTCCCTATACTTTAACTTCATTTTAGAGCTCTGAAATGGGGTTAACGGGGCTTAAACGTGTCAAAAATGCATCGAAATCAAGTTTTTCAAGTGCAGGGACCATTTTTGACATTTCTGGAAACTGGGCTCTGGCGGGCCGCGTAAGATGAGTAGTAATCTTACGTGGGGCGCGAGCTGTTTCCAGACAAAAACATTGCATCTGGTCCATTTCAGTTGTTTTGATGGTTTTAAACCCCTGATTTGGATACCATCTGCTTGTTTTTGCTTGTTTATCATGTTCCCATGGTTTCTAAAACCATTTGCCCACATGGATGGCCAAGATTGATCCCTCTTTAGCAAGTAATGATCCTAACGATTTACCAAAAACTATAAATACCCATGCCCTCATTCCATTTTCTGCACCCTTGATCTGATTAATGCTCTAAGTTAAAGCCTTTGCTTCATACCTGAGTGTTATAGATCAAGTTCTCCCTAGCTTGGACCCTTTGTAAGCTTCTTTCGTTCTTTTATTGCTTTTAGAGTGTGAAAGTGAAATAGTGTTTGACTTTCTGCTTTGACCAGTCTTTGGTCAACACAAAGTTCGTTTGAACTTTGCAACGTGAGCGTAATCACGATGGTTATAGTCCCTTGTGACTATACCTACTGATTACCACGTTGACTAGGCGTAGTGACGAGTCGTAGTTTCTGTCAAAATACATATTTATGCGTATTTTGCAACCAAACTACTCTTCGGTATCAAAACACTTTGTTTTGATCTCAAAACCTGTTTTCTAACTTAGTTAAACATGTTTTAACATGTTTAGCTCGTCCCTTTTAGTTTAGTACTTATGTAGAGTCGTAAATCAAGCGGTCTAAACCACCGCTTAGACTTTCGAACTCGACCCGTTTGGTCGATCATTAGGATCCGACCAAGCATGTTTAGTGACCATAGTTGTATAGGGAATAACATTCCGAGGTTATACCTTATGGTCACTGTTAGACCCAGTTCAGGCTCAAAATAACTTCTTCTCACGTAATATGGCAAGTGATTTCAGTAGATGTGAAAAAGATGTGCGGAAATGGAAATCAG
Source organism: Helianthus tuberosus (assembly GCA_030545235.1). Taxonomy (NCBI): domain Eukaryota; kingdom Viridiplantae; phylum Streptophyta; class Magnoliopsida; order Asterales; family Asteraceae; genus Helianthus; species Helianthus tuberosus. The sequence continues at coordinate 7,781,810 of CM060416.1, read as the reverse complement.
ACTTTCAAGAAACAAGACCTACAGAATTATCAAGTTTATATCACTTTGAAACAAAAATGGTTTACAAGGTGATTGAAAGATTATTATCTAATACAAACGAATCTTGAATTCTGTGGGGGAGAGAGCAATGGAGTTTAGATGTATGTGTGAATGCTAAGCTTCAAACTCACTTTGATTCTCCTGGTTTAGCCTTCTATTTATAGACGGCTTGTATGAATAAACAATTGTTTATTCATACAATAATTCCTGCAAAAAGTAGCCAATTGACATATTCATTGATTCCAACGTTCAAGTTGCCTTTTTCATCATGATATCATTTAATGTCAACTTGCTTCGGTAAGTGTGGCAGGACAGAGCCAATTTCAGACAAGTGGGTTGTTTCATCAGAAATTCTGATAAACCACTTCATCAGAAATTCTGATGAACAAATCATCAGAAAATCCTTGATGATCAGAATCGTCAGATACTAATGATATTTCATCAGAAATATCATCAGATCCATCAGAAATGACCTTTTCTGATAATCCAATTCAGCTCTTGATCAACTTGTAACTCTTTGAAGTAGATGCTGTGCTTTTCCAGTTGTCCCATCTGATCTTCTTTTTCTAGTTCGTGATCTTCAGGACTGTGATCTCTTCATAGACACAGTTGATTGTGCTTTTCTTCAATACTTACAAATAAAGTTTCCTAACAGTTTCCCCCTAAGTATTGTAAGAAAATGAACTAACTCATAAACAGAAAATTTCCAAACAGTGGAAATATAATACTTGAAAATATAAACCAGTTACTGAAGTTAAAACAAATTACATAAAAGATGAGAAGTTAAATAAATAGTTCTTTCAGTTAAGTTTCACTCTCTTATGCGTATCTCCTGTCTTTAGCTTCTTTTTGTAGGAGATGTATTTGTTGCAGCTGACATACATGTCTTTATACCATTCTCTTGCTTGAATCCATTCTTCAATTATCTGCTCAATTTCTTTTCTGTTTTCCTCCATGTTCTTTTCTATCTTCTGAATATGTTCTTGTCTTTTGTTCATGGTTTTCAAGATATACCTCAGAGTTTGATTTGAGTACTTGAAGATGTCAACACTTCTGAACATAGCTTTGTTTTCATCCTGATCTCTGAAGATTACACCATAATCTTGTTCTTTATTTGCGTTTGTCAGTATGATGATGTCTCCAGATCTTGCATCTTCTACTATGTCTGAAGGAACTTTTGTCTTTGGTGATCTGACATTTACCTTTTTGTTGTGTACATGCTCAAAATTTATGCATAGATCAAAGTCTGAAAATGCTATTCTTTCAAACAGCAGTATTCCAGCCTTTGATATGCCATTTAATGCTCTTCTGACTTCTTGATTATTTTTCTTTTCCTTTTCATAATGATCCTTCATAAACAGAATGTCTAAAGGATGCAACTGGTCAGCTATTTCTTCATCAGTCACCTTCTGTTCTTCTCCATTCTCCCTCTGAAGTGTGTATCTGTTTTGCACATCAGTTCCTCCAATATCATCAATTGCACTCTTTACTTCACTTACATTTAGAATTCTTTTTACTGGATTCCAATTTTGTTTGTGAATGCTGCTTCGCCCTCTTTTTATTCTTTCTTCTCTTAAGCCCAGTCTGGTTGGAGATAGTGATCTTGGTGCTGTATCTTCTTTTGTCAGATAGTAGCTCACCAGATTGGTCTCAGGAAATATCATTACATCTCGTGCAATCTCTTTAACCATGATAGACTTGGTTTCAGAGATTTTTCTCTTAACAGTCTTTGATTTTGTTGCTGACTCTCCTTCTTGTTCCCATTCATTCATTATTTGTTTATTCATATACTTACTTATTGCTGAGTCATCAGATATTGTTGGATTTGGAACAGATGCTAGAAATTTCAAATTTGTAATAACTTGAGGTTTTGCAGTTGCTAACCTTTTCAGTATTTCGTCTTTTGGAACATTCGGAGGAGGACCCATCACTGTGGTTCCAGCTTTTGTGATTGGTGAGATTGATGATTGTTGAGGAATTGACTTTGGAGCTTCTTGATATGAGCTTTCAGCAGGAATTTCTTTCATGAGTTCTTGTGGATTCACTTTGGCTAGTTTTGCAATATTGAATTGCATCTTCTCTATCAGTTGTTGCACTTCTTTTACCTGTTTTGAGTTGCTGTGTATGTTTTTCTGAATATTTGTGAATTCAGTTTGAGCTTTTGTTTGAATTTCAGCCCATTCTTTTGACAGCTTCTCAGGGGCATCTGTGATACTATTATTACTTGCCCTTAGTATGGTAACTTCTTCCAAAACTCTGTTTGTACTACTTGACTGCCTTGATTCAATCACTTTTGCAACTTGTGCTTTGATTTTTTTCTATTTCTGTGAGAATCGTTTGGATTTCTGATGCAGAGATGTTGAATTCTGGTGCCTTTTCTTTCATCTTTTGAAGAGACTTTAGTGCTTCAGTGTTTTCTTCAGTTTGTTTCTTCATTTCCTTCACTGATTCTGACAAAGTCTTCATTTCAGCCTTTTGACCTTGTATTTCTGACAGCAACATATCAAGTTTTTCTTCTACTGGATTTCTTTTGCAGACGTTGTAAACATTTTCCAGTATTGCTTCTATATTTTCTTGGTTCATGGGTTTTTCAGGGATAAGTGGAACAACAGATGTCCCTTCTAACATTCCAGCTGCAAACACATTTGCTGCTGTTTTAGAGATGATAGGGTCATTCTTGGCCAACACACTTGGTGCAGCTTCGAATTTACCAGAATTATCTCCACCAGTGATGAAAAACTCATTCTCATTCTGGATTTCCTTATTTCCTTGAATCATATCAATATATGATCCTCCATAAGTTTTTGAGGTAAACAAATTACCTTTAGCCAGATTTCCTTGATCCGTTTCCTGATCTCCATCTGTTGGGATCTCATCCTCTTCCTCATTTTCTGATTCAGAGTTGAGATTTATGGAACTAGTAACCTCTTGATCAACATTCGTTGTTCTGTATTCTATTTTGTAAGAAACGTTCACAGAACTTTCTGAGTTTGTTTCTTCTCTGTGAGTTTCTACTAGAATAGTGTTTAAAAGGGATGTACCAGCAATGTAAGATTCTTCATGATGAATGACTTCAGTGGCTTCAATTTCAACATCGTGTGTTTCTCCAGCAATGTGTGATCCTGCATCATGTGTTTGATGAATTTCAAATTCATGATGAATTCCTGCTTCATAAATCTGTTGACTTTTAGCATGCTTTTCTTTGTTTTCTGGTGATTTGGCTATCTCCAAGTTAGCTTTTTCCAGAATTCTTCTTTCTTCTACACCCTCATTTTCTGATGGTGGGGACTTCTCATCGTCTCCTTTTTCTGTTGATGAAGAGCAGTTCACAATTTCTCTGCTTGGTTCTTCTGTGGGAGAGGTTGATTTTATCAGAAGTTTTTCATGTTGTATTCTGTATTGTGAGTCAGGTGCAATGAAGCATAACATGCTTTCTGGTAACACAGGGATATCTTTGGCTGATTCCCATCCATGATTTGAACTCAAGGCCTTCATTGTTTTTTATCTCCAGATGTCTTCTAAGATTGGAATCTCCATGTTTCTTTCAATAAATGCTTCAGAAATGAAAATTGAGATTAACCTTGGATATGGCAGATGAGATGTTATTCTTCCATTTCTGGTGATGATTGATCTTTTGAGAAGATTAAAGATTTCTAACCCATAATCAATCTTAAACCCATTTATGAGTCCAAACATGATCGTCAGAATAGCTTGATTGATTTGATCAGTTCCTCCTATCTTTGAGGTGGGACATTTGTTTAACACTTCCATCATCACTTGCCAGATGGCTGGCATTTCACTTCTTCTTATTGCTCCAATTTTGTTGATATCTCTTTTCTTGTATCCAAGCCCAATGACGAAGTCTAATAAATCTTCTTTGCTTGGGGCTTCAGTGTAACTGCCAAGAATAGGCAATCCAAGCCATTCTCTTACTCGTGCTGGAGTTAATTCTACATAGACACTTCCCCATACATGAGCAGACACCCGATTTTCTTCAACTTCTTTAAAAGTGTAAACAAATTACTATAGCATCCTTTCTGGTATTTCTCTTTCTTTTGTCAGTGCTCCTGAGATTGGGCATTTTGTAAGATATTCTACCAGAAGTTGACATCTTTTATCATACTCTGAATACTCTGTATTCATCAGCAGATTGTTTTCCTTCATTGGTAGAAATTCTGCTTCCTCGACAAACGGTACTTCATGTTGAATAATTGGAATATTGAGGTTAACTTTTGCCATTTTTGGAGTTAGGGTTTGAGATTTAGGGATTTTTGATTTACGAGAAAAAAAAACAGGGGATTTTAGGATATAAGGAAATTGAGAGTATTGTGGTTGTATGAAGTAGAAGGTGTTGAAGGGGTATAAATCGTGGTATGAGATGGTGATAAAGAGATCATTAATTGTCTTTATAACCGTTAGATCGTGGATGCTGAGATTTTGGTTCAAAAAATAACCGTTGGATCGTGGGTGTTAAGACTTTAATGAAATTGTTTATCATGGAATCGTGGTTATGCCCTTTCAACTTGACTTTTCAATTTATAGTTTCTTCAATCTTGTCTTGAAAGTGTTGCAATGATTTTTGATTGGAGAAAGCTATCGGTTCTATGACACCTTTTCTTCTTTGTGGACCCCTTTTGATAAGTGGTCCAATTATCTTCCTTCATATGTTCCATCTTTTCTTCATAAGTCAGAAATTCCCATTCTGATAAGGTCATCAGAAATTCTGTTGACCAAATGTATCTTTCTTTTGTTTTGACTTCTGTTGACTTTTTGTGATGTAGTCAATCAGAAATAATCAGTCTTTTCAACAGAATCTCTGAGATTTCCCCCTAAACTTATGAGTGCCCTTTTTTTTTTGGGGGGGGGGGGTGAGAGGGAATGAGATAAGATCAGAAGACTCACAATTGTTTTTCTGGTAGCATCCATGTCTCTTTGCCTTTTCTGATATTTTCTAAAAATGTTTTATAATTTTTATGTTTTGTCAGAAAGGTTTATGATCCAATTTTGAAATACCAGATTTTATCCCCTTTCATCAGAAATTTTGAGTTTTGATTTATGACTTTGATTTCTGATAATCATTTTATCATTACCTTTTTCCCAGACATATAAAACATAAACCAGAAAGCTAGTAAGCAAAAATATTAACAAACAAGTAAAAAAAACTTAGAACAAAATAAAGCAAATAAAACCTAATCAATATCTACCCCTTCACCATGTTCCATTTCCAATAGTAACAAAAGATCAATTATCTCCCCAGAGTTGTTGTTAGTGGGTACAAGCACGCTAAGACCCATGTTTTCTTGAAGTCTCATGTCAGCCCTTGGATAACTTGCAGGAATGCCTGCAAAGTCTAGCTGACTTATGATTATCTTTGTTTGAAAACGAGGATACATCAAGAATGGCTTGGCAACCCACATGTTACTTACAAAATCACTCATCAGATAATGAGAGAAGTTGTAAGGTACCTTATGTACCAGTGCCAGTATAGGCTCCATCAATTTCAGAGATATTTCATGATGATTGATGACCTTCTTTGAAAAACATGCACCCATCTGGGTGACCAGATATTGCCATGGCTTTTTAAAGCCATTTTTGTTGATTGCCCGTTGTTGGATTGGTGTGTGATAACCCATTTCCCTTAAGACATTTTCCTTCTGATTCCTTGTGAACATCAAAACGGCATTATCATCATTTAGTTGAAGAGTTGTCCTGATGGTGGCTTCATTTAACAGGATTTGCTGATTTAGCACCTCACTCTTGATGGTCATCTGCTCCCTGTTTTGATACTCAGATAGTGTTGCATTTTTCCAGAAGATTTGAAGAATCTCTGGATGAATACTTATGTGAGTAGTGAGAGCATGGCTCAAGTTGCTATTTATGAGCATCTTGAGTACAACTTGACACCCTTCCCACTGAGGATCGTCCAGATTTGTCCTCAATCTTAGATTATGATATGGATAAAGAACAAGTGGGAAACATGCATCTTTGATAGAGTTCATTTTGTGAGTGTGTGTGATTATGTGATGAAGATGAGAAGTGAAGATGACAGATTTTAACTCAAAGTGGTGAATATTTATAGTAAATTTAATATTTGCTATAAATGGAAGCTACCAACTTGTGGACTTTCTTCACTGCAATCCTTGTTATTTTAATGATTACCAGAGACCAGAAAAAAATACCAGAGATAAGTTCCTTCTTCACTACATTAATTTATCTAGGTGGCTAATTTCTGGTAATGTATCATTGTAGCCAACCAATATGTCACTTCAACCTTTTTAAACATGATGGTGTGTAATAAATCAAGGAGAGAGAAATATCTATTTTAACGAGTTCCCAGAAATTTTCTGTTTGTATGACGTTATCAGCACTAACACAAAAAAAATTATTATATATATAAAAAAATTTCAAACTAAAACAAGCAATATATGAATATATAAACAAGGAATATGAATGCAGATATTAACATCCTGTTATTTGTTTTTAATGAACTACGATAATTTTGACTATCAGCCCTTTTTGCTGAAGATTCACCAGAATTCTGATGATTTATCAGATATTCTGATGTTGAATCAGATTTTCTGACAACTTCATCAGAATTTATGATAAGTTGACATATGAATTTGATTATCACTAAAGCAATTATCTAAGTAGTTTTTATCAATGAATTGACCATAACAAAGAAAATTATGGGGGGGGGGGGGATATTGCACGGTCCTCCCAACCGCTGCAGTGATCCCACTCCACAAGCTAGCTTAGCCCCATAGCTGCCTGGCGGTTACTACCCACCGGAGCGAACACCCTGGAATACTTGCGCTTGCCAGACAAAGCAAATTATGTGTTAAGCCTTTCAACAAAGACTACTCTCTTTTATGGTAAAACATCCAAATTTCTGCAACCATACCCCATGATCCTTCCTTTCACTCCATTCCCAAAATTTACCATTCTACCCAGCTTTGAAACAAAGTTGCTGAGTAAACTCCTGTCTCCAGTCATGTGCTTGGAGCTTCCTGAGTCGCAGTACCAGATCTGCTTCACACGATGGTCCTGAAATGAAATGATTAGAGGGTTTTTGGTACCCAGGCATGCTTGGGTACTGTTTCTGATGAAATTTGAAACATTTTATTTTTATTTCTTCTTGGTTTTGCATCAGAAACTCTGTTATATGCTGAGCCATTAACAGATTTTACATTTTTCTTTTGAAGATGGTGCTGGACAAGCTTCAGTATGTCAACACACATACAAGAATTATCAGAATTTTCTGATAGTTCCTCTTGTGATGGAATGAATGGATAATTTTGAAAAGATGAGTGAACTGCTTCTGGAGTTTTTACAGATTCTTGACTGCATTCACTCTTGTTTGTTTTGAAGTTTGGTTTGTCAAAAGAATATTCAGAACAGATTGATTTGCAAGATTCAGATTCAGATTCAGATTCTGATACTAAATTATCAGAAATTTGATGAGTTGCTTTTACAAAGATAGTGGGTTTATTTCTATTTGAGCTTGTAGTACTTGTATAGCCTAAACCCTCTCCTTTGTTCTTTGGTGTGGACTCAATAAAATTTATGAAATCTTTAGCCTGTTGAAAACCTCTTACGTTGATTTCTTTGTCATTGATTTTCTTGTAAAGATCTTTTCTTTCATTTTCATAAAACTCAATTTTTGCTCTTTGATCTAAACTGTCCTCTATAAGATGTTGGTTTTCAAGAATGATTTTATTCAAAGTCCTTTGCAACTCGTCAGATTTTCTAATATCTGATTTATGTTTTTCTTGCAGATTTAGAAAATCTGACATGAGCTTGTTTAGCTTGTGTTCAAGATCAAGATTGTCTAAATTTACCTTTTGTTCTGAAGTTTCTGGTAGTCCTTCAGAGAGTGCCATGAGGCAAAAATTTGCCAACTCTTCTTCTTCATCATCAGAAGAATCATCAGATAACCATGTATTTGTTCCAGCAATTAAGCTTACTTGTTGCTGCTTCTTTGCTTCTTCAAGCTTTTTCTCATAATAGACAACATCCTTCAGCTTTTTGGTCTTGCATTCTGATGTATAATGACCTCTTTGCTTGCACTTGTAACACACAACTTCAGCCTTCCCTTTATCCTTGGATCTAAACTCTTCTTTAGATCTTCCATCCATCCTTCCTTTGTCACTCCTCTGGTATCTCTGGTTACCTCCCCTCAACCTCTGCTCAAATGTTTTGGTGAGTAGTGCTATTGCTTCAGCAAAAGCTGAAAAGTCTGATGATGCATCAGAAGTTTCAAGATTTTGACTGTTTGAAGGTTGTGGATCATTTGTTGTTGTTGATCTTTGTGAGTTGGAGATTAGAGCTAAAGATCCCCCTCTTTGAATGGTTTCTTCAAATATTTCTTCCTCTCTGGGGATCAAGATGTTGTACAAGTCATGAAGACTCATGTTTCCTAGTTCTAAGGTTGATGATAAAGTCATGGTTAGACTTCTCCATTCTCTAGGAAGGGCATCAAGAAATTTTATGTTTGTTTCATCGTTTGATTTTGTTATACCAAATTTCTTTAGCTCGTTTAAAAGTTTTGTAAATCTTTGATATGTATCATTTAACCTTTCATTTGGCAAACTTTTAAACCTTTCATAAGAAGAGACATTATTTGTTCTCTTGTTTCTTCTCATCCTTTCTCCTCCTTCACAAAGGTTTTCCAACTGATCCCATATTTCCTTAGTTGATGCACAAGCATCAACTTGTGAAAATATGTCATTGGGGATGGCCATAATTAAAAGTGACTTAGCCCTTTCATCCCCAGCCACCAGTTCCTTGTCTTCCGCACTCCAGTTTATTTCACTTTTAGGAGCGCGGGAGGCAGGGATTGCTGGTGATTGGTCAGTTGCTGGAATAGCAGGTATATCAGTCATTGGTGTATGTGGACCCCTTTCAATGGATTGTAACAGAGCTCGGTCATGACCATTAAGGAAATTGACCATCCTGATTTTCCACTGGGGGTATTCTTCTCTGACCAGAGTCGGAGGTTTAGACATAGAACCAATATTAAAAGCATTATTCCAGGATTGAAAGCTGGCCATATTTAGAGAAAAGAAGATGAGCGATTGATCGTTTGAAAATAGTTTATTCAATCTGCTCTGATACCAATTGCTAGACCCAGTTCAGGCTCAAAACAACTTCTTCTCACGTAATATGGCAAGTGATTTCAGTAGATGTGAAAAAGATGTGCGGAAATGGAAATCAGACTTTCAAGAAACAAGACCTACAGAATTATCAAGTTTATATCACTTTGAAACAAAAATGGTTTACAAGGTGATTGAAAGATTATTATCTAATACAAACGAATCTTGAATTATGTGGGGGAGAGAGCAATAGAGTTTAGATGTATGTGTGAATGCTAAGCTTCAAACTCACTTTGCTTCTCCTGGTTTAGCCTTCTATTTATAGACGGCTTGTATGAATAAACAATTGTTTATTCATACAATAATTCCTGCAAAAAGTAGCCAATTGACATATTCATTGATTCCAACATTCAAGTTGCCTTTTTCATCATGATATCATTTAATGTCAACTTGCTTCGGTAAGTGTGGCAGGACAAAGCCAATTTCAGACAAGTGGTTGTTTCATCAGAAATTCTGATAAACCACTTCATCAGAAATTCTGATGAACAAATCATCAGAAAATCCTTGATGATCAGAATCGTCAGATACTGATGATATTTCATCAGAAATATCATCAGATCCATCAGAAATGACCTTTTCTGATAATCCAATTCAGCTCTTGATCAACTTGTAACTCTTTGAAGTAGATGCTGTGCTTTTCTAGTTGTCCCATCTGATCTTCTTTTTCTAGTTCGTGATCTTCAGGACTGTGATCTCTTCATAGACACAGTTGATTGTGCTTTTCTTCAATACTTACAAATAAAGTTTCCTAACAGTCATTTAGTTTAAGTAGTTATATGATAGGTAGTTTATATGCCTTAGATAAATGAGCAAAATGCCCTTTTCATGCATAATTGGATTTTAAGCATATGTAACCTAAACTTTTGTCACTTAACTGATTATGCAACATATTTAAACATGTTTAGGCATATAATACTTGTCATAGGACTAGTTAGACGTCTCAAACGCGCGTTTGCGCGAACGACGCGTTAAAGTGGCGTAAGCTACCTTAATGGGTCGTAACGGGTCGAAAGCACTTAGGTTTGGTTCCGATTTAGAATGTAGGCTTTGTTAAACCATATCATATGAGTTCCAATACTCATTTGGTTTACGAAACCTCATTCTATCCGATCTTCTGATTTAGGTGTCGATTTATTTACTAGTGATTCGATTACTAGGTGCTGCTTGAGTTTCCTTGATTTGACTGAGCTTGTTGAGTTCTTTAGATTGAGGATACTTTGCACTTCGATGTGAGTAGATAGATCCCCTCTTTTACTATTTTCAATTCTTTTGGGGTGATTCATATGTATTAAAACGATTTCGATATTTAAACGATGGTTTCAAAAACGATTAATATGGTTTATACAAAACTAATAACGATTTCGATAATGTGAACGAACTTGTTGGACGTAGTTACATAACGAATAACATTCATTAATTTTGGCCGAACCGACCAGTATTAGGTTATGGTATCAAAGGATCTAACAAATCCCGTTATCAGACTGCACCCATGGTTATGTGTGGGGGTTATGTGGGTAACGACCGAATCTGTGATAGTTAACTTACCCTTTGGTGGTTTGTTAATACGAGTTTAACGATGGACGAGTTACGAAGGTTTGGATGTTATTAGCGAGACGACCAAAAGTAGTTTCACACTTAAAACAAAAACGATTTTGGGACGAGTTAAACGATTTGAAAGGATTTGAACGAGTTAGACGATTTGAAAGAACGATTGGTTTTGGGATGTGATTAGATAATGGGACGAGTGTAACATGATATAAGCATGGTAGATACTCCGCTGGTACTTCTTATATATAAGTGTTTTTGTCATATTACATTCCGTGTTATTATTTAGTTCACTTGGATAAACGATTTTAAAACGATGTCACACAACGAGGTTTTCTAAATGATATAAACCATACGAGTTTTGTAACGAGAACAATTTACGATTTGGTTTACTTAAACAAATGTTTTGGGTTAAGAATCATGGCTGCGAGATTTTATAAACTATAACCAACTTGATTTGAGTTGGTTAATTATGTTGCAATACACTTTTCAAAACGAGGTTTGTAACTTTTGACTCTTGTAGTCTAATAAAGTACTGCAACATATAAACGAGCCATGAATCCGATACTCTCATAAAACCTATGTGCTCGCCAGGAATTTCTTTGTTGACTTTGTTTTTACATATGTTTCAGGTGGTGTTGCATGAGGTTGATTACTAGGATGCATGATTCACATAGGATCTGGACGAGGCCTTAGTGACATAATAATAATGATAGACGATGTGTAACTCATTTGCTTTGTTTTAAGACAATGTAAATTACTTAATGAATCAATAAAACGAAACTTTTAAATCCATGGTTATGAAACAATAATTCTGTTGCAACACTCCCCGACGTTTCCGTCGTGGTTTCGTTGTTTTGACGCGGTCGGGGTGTGACAGAAGAGTTGGTATCAGAGCCAATGGTTATAGGGAATTAGGTTATTATCAATACTTTGTCCTAGACTATAACTTTCTAGGACCCTAACGCGAGTCTTCTTGTGTTTAGATTTTAAAACAATACCGTCACCTATCCTTTGGTTATAACCACAACGAGAACACAATAACAAATCCGCTTTGAAAACCAATCATCTCTTCGTAGATGATTTGTTATAAGGTTTTGAACCCTCTGAATTTTTAAAATCTCGTCAAAGTTTGGGTCTAAATAATGTGAACACGTGCAAACTGGAAAGGTGAATGCCTGTACCCTGAATTTTCTGTCTAAGTCTAGAGTGTTCGTACAAATCTGCAGTATCGGACCAGTCACTCTTACCTGGGAACTCTTGGGGTGAGTGTTCACCTATAGGCGAGCATGTCTTCAGTGATACATTATATTGACCCATTTACTTTGATTTGTCACTGCGTGTCGTTTGTTTGTTCGAGGTAACAAACGAATGATCGCCTTCCTTGAGTTTTGTCGATGTTTTCAATACCTCTTTTGTTTTTCCAATTGTCGACCTCACTCGTTTCTCATGTTCCTTGGTCTTTTTAGACAATGCCTCCCCGACGTGATGCACAACCTTTAACTAACGAAGAAGTCGCAGCCCTTGTCGCTCAGCAAATGGCTACAGTGCTTCCAAATATAGTAACCCAGATCCATCAGTTATACAACAATAATAACAACAATAATGCACAGTGTAGTTTCAAGAATTTCAATTCGGCTAAACAGTTGAAGTTTTCTGGGTCTCAAGGAGCACCCGCGCTCCTGCAATGGTTCGAAAGTTTGGAAAGCACATTCAGACATGTGCAATGTCCGAATGAGCGTAAGGTTGAATTTGCATCCAGTGTGTTCGAGAACCGTGCTCTTACATGGTGGAATGGTGTGATGTGTGATAGGGGTGCCGATGTAGCGATGGCACAAACATGGGAAGAGCGCCGAGCTATCATGATGAGAGAGTTCTGTCCCCGTCACGAGATTCGAGCTTTGGAATGAGAATTTGATGATTTGAAACAAGATGGGGGAGAACACCGTGCGTATACGGATCGTTATGAGGAGCTCAGTTTGTTGTGTCCTACGATGGTTATCCCGTTGGAGAAAGCGATAGAGAGGTATATCGATGGTTTACCCGATTCTGTGCAAAACATTGTGACTGCCAGTAATCCTACTACTGTTCGTCAGGCAATCGAACTGGCTGCAACCCTGACCGAGTCTCAGGTCAGAAAAGGTAAACTAACCCGTAAGGGTGACAAAAAGAAGTCAGCTGATTCTACACAAGAAAAGGGTAAGGGTAAGAAGAAGGGTGAGTCTTCTAAGAAGTTGAGGAAGCGCAAGGCTTCCCAGAACTTTGCAGTCACTGCACAGAATACTCAGAACCCACCCGCACTACCTCCCATGAAGAATCAATATGCTGGTACTGCACCTCACTGTGCTCGATGCAATGGTCATCATGTTGCCCAACAGGCCTGTAAGCAGTGCACTACGTGTGGTAAACTTGGGCATCTGGCCAACATTTGCCGTTTGGGTCAGAATCAAGCTGCTCAGGTTCCAGCACAAGTTCAAGGGAATGCTGCAAGATTCCCACCTGGTTCTTGTTACAATTGCGGAGAAATGGGTCATTTCCGCAACAATTGCCCGAGGTTGGTGGACGCGAATGCAAAAGCAAATGCAAATGCAAATGCAAATGCAAATGCAAATGTGAATCCCGCTCGAGGACGAGCATACAATCTGAATGCAAATGAGGCTCGAGCTGACAACGAGGTTGTTAACGGTACGTTTCTTGTTAACAATCAACTTGCATCTGTTCTTTTCGATTTTGGTGTCGATAGGAGTATTGTTTCGTTATCTTTTGAGCCTTTACTTGTGATACCTAGAACTAAACTGAGGAAACCCTTATCTGTCGAAGTTGCTACTGGTAAACCTCTCGTACTCGATTCTGTTATTCGTGGTTGTCAATTGAACCTCGATAACCATTTTTTCCTATTGACCTCACGCCGATGCAACTTGGGAGTTTCGATATTATCGTAGGGATGGATTGGTTAACCAAACATCATGCTGAGGTAGTTTGTTTGGATAAGATCGTTCGTATTCCTCTTTCGTATGGTGATGTCCTAGAGGTTCGTGGCGAGAAACCATCTGTTGGTTTGAAACTCATGTCGTGTACGAAAGCCCGAAGCTATTTACGAAAAGGATATGTTGCTTTTCTGGCACATGTCACCGAGGAGAAAGGTAAGAGCAATAGTATTCAGGATATTCCGATTGTTCGGGATTATCCAGAGGTATTTCCCGATGAACTGCCTGGTTTGCCTCCAGTTCGTCAAGTCGAGTTTCATATTGATCTTGTACCCAATGCCAACCCGATTGCGAAAGCACCTTATCGTCTTGCACCATCGGAGATGCAAGAATTATCGAAACAGCTTCAAGAGTTATCTGATAAAGGATTCATCCGACCTAGCTTTTCGCCCTGGGGTGCTCCTGTCCTATTTGTGAAAAAGAAAGATGGGTCTTTTCAAATGTGTATCGATTATCATGAGCTTTACAAGCTTACCATGAAGAATCGATATCCCCTACCTCGAATCGATGATCTCTTTGATCAGCTGCAAGGTGCTACCTGTTTTTCCAAGATCAATCTGCGTTCTGGGTATCATCAACTTTGTGTACTCGAAGAAGATATTCCCAAAACTGCATTTCGCACGAGATATGGACACTACAAGTTCACCGTCATGCCTTTTGGTTTGACAAATGCCCCAGCTATTTTCATGGACTTAATGAATAGGGTCTGTAAACCTTATTTAGACAAGTTCATCATTGTGTTCATCGACGATATTCTCATTTATTCGAAGTCTCAAGCCGATCACGAGGAACACCTTCGTTTGACATTGGAACTCCTGAAGAAGGAACAACTTTTTGCTAAATTCTCCAAGTGTGAATTCTGGCTTAAAGAAGTTCAGTTTTTGGGTCATATAGTCAACGAGCAGGGTATTCATGTGGATCCATCCAAAATTGATGCAATTAAGGATTGGAATACACTGACGACACCAACAGAAATTCGTTCTTTTCTTGGTCTCGCTAGTTATTATCGTCATTTCATTTCGAACTTCTCGAAGATCACGGTTCCACTCACTGATTTGACTCAGAAGAATAAGCCCTTTGAGTGGGGACCCAAACAAGAAGAAGCATTCCAAACGCTGAAACAGAAGCTATGTGATGCTCCTGTTTTGTCTTTGCCCGATGGAAACGATGATTTCGTTGTCTACTGTGACGCGTCGAATCTAGGACTTGGTTGCGTCCTTATGCAACGAGGTAAAGTCATAGCCTATGTGTCAAGACAGCTGAAAGTTCACGAGAAGAACTACACGACTCATGATCTTGAGTTAGGAGCTGTAGTTTTCGCACTCAAAATCTGGAGACACTATCTTTATGGCACGAAGTGTGTGGTTTTCACAGACCACAAAAGTCTCCAGCACATTCTCAATCAGAAAGAGCTGAATATGAGGCAACAATGATGGGTTGAACTCTTAAACGACTATGATTGCGAAATTCGCTACCATCCTGGTAAGGCGAATGTCGTAGCCGATGCGCTTAGTCGAAAAGAGCGAGTCAAGCTTCATTTTGTTCGAACTCTATCTGATATCCAATCTCGTGTCCTTCAAGCTCAACGATTATGTGTAACCAAAGGCTTATTGAAATATGAGCTACCACTTCAACTTTAGCTTAAGCTCGAAACGAAGGGCGATGGGTTATTCTATTTCAAGGATCGTTTGTGGATTCCGAAACAAGACGATCTTCACACTTTAGTGAAGGACAAATCTCATAAGTCTCGATATTATATCCATCCTGGTGCTGATAAAATGTACAAGGATCTTCGTACTCAGTATTGGTGGCCTGGTATGAAGAAAGATATTGCCTTATATGTATCGAAATGCCTAACTTGTCTCAAAGTCAAGGCTGAACATCAACGACCATCAGGTTTGCTTGTACAACCAGAGATACCGATTTGGATGTGGGAGAACATTGCAATGGATCTCATCGCTAAATTACCGCGTACATCTAAAGGTCACGATGCTATTTGGGTTGTCATCGATCGTTTAACGAAGTCAGCTCATTTTATTCCGATTCGCGAGGATCTATCTGCTGATAAACTGGCAAAGATTTATGTTGATGAAATTGTATCTCAACATGGTGTCCCTTTAGATATCATATTTGATCGCGATGCTCGATTTTCATCTCATTTTTGGAAGACCATGCAATCTGCTATGGGAACCCAACTAAATCTAAGCATTGCTTATCATCTCCAAACAGATGGACAATCTGAGAGGACGATTCAAACTTTGGAGGATATGCTTAGAGCATGTGTAATAGACTTTGGTGGTAATTGGGATTCTCATATGCCGTTGATTGAGTTCTCTTACAACAATAGTTATCATGCTAGCATCAATATGGCACCGTTCGAAGCTTTATACGGTCGAAAATGTTGTTCACCTGTCTGTTGGAATGAGATCGGTGAAGCTCAGCTTACAGGACCTGAGCTCATTCTGGAAACGACATACAAAATCAAGAAAATTCGCGATAATCTTGTGACAGCTAGAAACCGTCAAAAGAGTTATGTGGATGTGCGACGCAAGCCCTTAGAATTTCAAGTCAGAGACCATGTCCCACTCAAGGTGTCACCTTGGAAGGGAGTGGTGAGATTTGGAAAGAAAGGAAAACTTGCACCTCGATATTGTAGAATTGAGAATCGATCTAAACGAGTCTATCAGAAGAGTTCTAATCCACATCAAAGGCGGAATTCAATGATACAGACTTGATAACAACTTGATTCACTCTTTAATTGTCTTGTTTATTGATTTAACAGCTTTACAGATCAAATGACACGTCGGCAGCACTTCGGCACCGGAATCAGAATCGTTACAAATGACTTGGAGGCTCTGGTATTTATAGATGAGCCATTTTGCACGGAATAGCCAAGTTCCATTTCGTGCGAAATGGACAATGTTCATTTCGTACGAAATGGACTAGCCATTTCATGCGAAATGCACTTTCAACATACAAAACCTATTTTCTCGTATACCGAGCTCCATTCAATCCTATCTAAACACACGACTCGATACAAGACGAAGTCGACAGACATATGCACCAACAGACTCCCCCTTGGATGTCGACGAGTCTTCAGTACACATCTTCAGAATGTCAATTCTTCAGTTCTTGATCAGTCTTCTAGCTCTTTCCAAAGCATCTGACAGTGTAAGCTTCCCTTTGACCTTTCTCTTCTACTCTCTCTCTCTTTTCCAGGATCTCAAACTGTCTCTCAATCATTCAAACTCCCCCTTGAATGTTGATCTAATAATCTTCAAACTCCTATTTGCTTACAGACTCCCCCTTAAGCTATGCTGGGATCGTAGTCTGATCTTCATAGATTCAGGATCGATTCCTGTCTCTATGCATCTGCTCATGCGGAAAATCTCTTCAGGATTCGACACCTGGCAAACCTGCACATCCTCTACCCAAAACATAAGATTCACAAATTTTAAAATATAACAAATTTAGAAATCATCATTTGGTAGATATCACATAAAAAATGATTTTACAATTTTAGTTTTGATGACCACTTGTGAGAATATCATTTTTCTTGTTTCTAAAACAACCTCTCCCAAACCTGTTCATCATCTTTAGCACTTGGAATTCTGAAAATCAACTTTTCAATATCAGTTGTCGAAAATCTTTTGAATTTTCAAAATTTATGCTAAAACACACTAAAATCTTTTTGAGCCTTTTGTTTTAAACGAAAAACAGTATAGAAATATATACAAACAATATTTTTTGTGAGTTTGTGTAAGAGGATCATATTAGTTTTTGACAAGTCACAAGTACCATTGAGCTTAGTTACACATTAAGAATTAAACAATTCACTTAGATTGTCGATATACTGATCCACTTAAATTCTCACATATTTCAACTAATTCAGGATACGAATTAGGTGTATTAAGAACTTAAACTCATTCATGCGTCCCACCTCTTGAATATACTCCCGTATCCAGATCCCAATATTCAGTCTTACAGGTGAGTATACCACAGATGATATCTGTAAGGGGTTTATTGCGAAACCTTGAGAGCTCATATTTTTTGCTGAGTTGAAGGCTCGACTTTTGGTGTGTCCCCTTTAGAGGATCTTTTTTTCAACAGCACATGATTTGCATTTTTTCAATGATTTATCATTTTTTATGCTGAGGGCGGGCTTTTATTTCAAGCAGCAGTAAAGTATTATACGGGGACTAGGCCATTGCTTCCGCATTATCAGAAGTCCTGGGATAATACCCCAGATATCACTGAGCATAAAGACCTAGTATTTCAGAAAGAGGGGTCCTTCAAACAAGATTTCAGGGGTTACCTATATATCCAAGTAGTGTTCCCCACGAAACAAACAAGTTTGAATTTAAGTTTATATCCCGAAAAAATTTACTAAATGTGTAAAAACCTATCGGCATATCATTAGTGAGACCGTTTAATGCTTATTTAATCATTACATTTCTTTAGCATACTATAACTGTCTAACTGATGTACTATTATTTCCTCTTTTCTCAACAAAACTCATTTTTTAATATCTCAAATGTTTTTGGACTTTTTCAAATTTTCAAAATTACTCCCCCTAAAATTAAAAATACGTCTCAATTTTTGATTTTCCAGGGAAAATTTGAAATGTAAACTCAATACACTGTACAAAGTAAAGTGACAAACTGATACGAATTGCTTCAATTCGCCATCCACTTGGCATAAACAATCAGAACTTCCCCTGACAACAAACTATTTTCCCATACTGATTTCAAAACACTTAAGTTTGTTTTAATCAAAATGGTTTTTCCGGAAAATAAGTTTTGTTGAATTTACCACTTGTAAGATCGGGGTTATGATCATCACTTTGTTTTCTTATCCACTTGTATGAATAGTTGAATCAAGTTCAATTTAATGACCTTGATTAACCACTTGTAGGCGAAAACCCTTTTTTTCACCACTTGTAAGGTTCGCTTATCAACCAATACCACTTGTAAATTGAAATATGACAATTTTCAAGATATTACCACATGTAGGTTTACTGATCAAACATTTTCAAGAATGATGCCGATTCCTGCTCCACAATTACCAACTTGGAAGCTCTGGCAAGTCAGGATTTTAAGTAGAGAATTATGTCACCCTAGCCTGTAACACCTGTGCCTCCACGGCCATCAAACAAATACCGAACCAATGAAATATTATATTTCATACTTGTGATTTGTAAAATTATGTGTATCATTTGCACATATCAATTTTTGTTCAATTCCAAACTCTAAATCGCGTTCTGGAAGGTTATACGCGCAACGATGCGTAAATATAACCAGTTTAATGCAACAAACACTCCGGAATAGTGACATAAGCTTAACATACCTTAAATAACCTTTACATAACTTAGAAATAAGTTTTAAAGGCTTTGGTATGGCAAAAACAAGTTAATTCGCTTACAGGGACTAAACTTGACAAACTGCGAAAGTATGCCAATTTGAACTGTAACAGACATTCCGGAACATGACCATAAGTTAAACATACCATAAATATCCTTTACATAGCTTAGAAATAGGCTTTGAGGGGTTCGGTGTGCTAAAATAAACTTTTGGGTCATTCAGGGACTAAAAGTGTCAAAAAGTGCACAAGTTTGCACTTTCGCGCATAACTTACGTTCTGAATACATCCGGACATCCAAAAATTTATGTAATCACTAAAATATTTTATTTTAGTGTTTAGCATGAGAAAAATCCATTCGTCGCGTCATTTGGATCGTTTTTCGCGCTTATGCGCATTCCGTCGTAATTAACCGAACAACGCAACCGTACGGCCAAACGAACCGACATCAGAGATATTTTTGAGCATGTTTTGAGTTCCCTATACTTTAACTTCATTTTAGAGCCTTGAAATGAGGTTAACGGGGTTCAAACGCATCGAAAATAGCTTAAACGGGCTGCAGGGACCAAATCTGACATTCTGCCAAAAATGGTCCTTGCGCACCGCAACAAATATTTGTTACGGTGCGCAAGCAGTCTGCAGAACATCAGAAACTTGCAGAAACTTTGAATCTGGTCCATTCCACCTTGCACATGGTTTTGGGGCAATACCTTGGGCTCTAATGGTTTTCAAAAACCAGGGTTGTGAGGTGGAGGGTTGAGATTGAAGCACGATATTCGAGAAACGATCTTAACGGTTACCCGAAAACTATAAATACCCATCAACCCCCATTGCAAAACCCACTAGAATATTGGTTTGAGAAGCTCTAAGTTGAAACCATTGTTTCATACCTGAGCTACTTGGATCGAGGTTAGCATTCGGGGACCCTTCGTAAGTATTCCTTCGTTCTTTTATTGCTTTTCGAGTCTTTTCGAGTCTGAAAGTCAAACTTTGTTTGACTTTCTGCGTTGACCAGTTTATGGTCAATGCGAAGTTCGTTTGAACTTCGCAACGTGATTGAAATCACGATGGTTATAGTCCCTTGGGACTATGCCTACTGATTACCACGTTGTCTAGGGTCGTAGGGTAAGCGATCTAATAAATCGCTTATACCTTCGAACCCGACCCATTTGGTCAATCATTAGGATCCGACCAAATACATTAGGTGACCATAGTATATAGGGAATAACCTTCCGAGGTTATACCTTATGGTCACGACGTTTAGTTAGTGGTATGATAGGTAGTTTATATGCCTTAGGTAAATTACCAGAATACCCTTTTCATGTATAATTGGTAATTAAGCATATGTAACCTAAACTTTTGTCACATAACTGATTATGTAACATGTTTAGGCATATAACACTTGTCATAGGACTAGTTAGACGTCCCGAACGCGTTTCACGCGCACGACGCGTTAAAGTAGCATAAGCTACCTTAATGGGTCGCGATGGGTCGAAAGCACTTAGGTTAGGTTTCATTTAGTATGTAGGCTTTGTTAAACCATATGACACGAGTTTCTATACTCGTTTGGTTTACGAACCCTCATTCTGTCTAAATCCTCCGATCTAGGTCCGGTTTATTAACATAGTTACCTATATTTAGGTGCCGTTTGATATCCGTGATCTCTAGCATTGTTTGGTTGTTACTCAAGGACTACTAAGCAATCTCAAGTGAGTACATAGACCCCTCTTTTACTGTTTTTCCAAACTGTTTTGGGGTGAAACACATGTGCCTACTTGTTACTTTCATGCTTTCCTGTTTTCACATCATATACTTCCTATGTTCATTAGTACATTTATAGTACATGATTTCATTACATTTTATGCTATGTATGCCCATTGCGTGCGTACTTAGTACATTGTTTTACATTTACATTTTATGCTATGTATGTCCATTTGTTGCATACTTAGTACAATTGTTTTCATCACATGTTTACATTTTGGTATGACATTTGGGTTGTTTAAAATGGAACAATACATTCATTAACATTAGCTACGCCGTTCGTTAGTAGGTAGTGGTACCATAGGAATTGACAACTCCCGTTCCTGAAATCCTGGGTTGGTGTGGATTGGAAGGAATGACCGAATTCGATATACATAACTTAGATAAACCTTTAAATTGTTTAAGGGTTTATCGCCACAGTCTCAAGGCTTGGATGTATGCATTTTCACAACACCGCATAGATGTTCGTATCAGTATAGCATGCATTTCCACAAAACATAGCTTTGATTTAAACCATGTTTTACTTCAATACTTTGTTTTTGTGCATATGGTTTAGTTGATACATTTCACTAGCCATACAGATCATTTTGGTTACACATTACATGATTTACATTTGACACATGAACATTATTGACATTGGTTACACATTACATGATTTACATTTGACACATGAACATTATTGACATTGGTTACACATTACATGATTTACATTTAACACATAAACATTATTGACATTGGTTACACATTACATGATTTACATATTGACATAAACATTTTTGACATATTATTCAATACGTTTGGCAATTGGTTTAAACATAGACATCTTACATTGGTGGTTTGTTTGGGTAAGTGATTTGAGTAACGGTGCGTGTGTAATATGATACAAGCATGGTGGATACGCCGCTGGTACTTCCTATATATAAGTGTTTGTATGGTATTACATATCGTAGCGTTATTTGAATCATTTCAATTTAAGATATATAACATTTTATACAAATAACATACTTTTCACAAGACATTCTTTTACAAACAACTTATCTTATACAAACTCATTTTACATGGTTATTCATTTAACCATACATTATTCTCTTATTTATACATATCATCTGATCTTATCGTTTTTCAAATGATTTACAAGATAAATCAAATTACAAGGTTCATGACTAAGCATTTTCTTAAACAATAAGTCATGAATCCTATTTTCATAAATCTATGTATCTCACAGGCATTTTTATGCTGACGTACCTATTTTCACATGTGTTTCAGGATATGATGCATAGGATTTATCAAGATACACTTAGGCGGACTTGGGCCTTAGCGACAATAAAAGATGCAAGACTAGTTATTTATGTTATGTTTCTTTGATTGTCAAGACATTGTAACTACTTTAATCAATAAAACAATATTTAAATTTCCGCCACGTTTGGTTGTCCTACGTGGTCGGGGTGTGACATAGCCTGACCAGCCTTGGGCGATTTAGATTCATCTTTATCCCACCATCTTTTTTATTTGTAAAAATATTTCACACTCTTTACCTTTCCGTCAACCATCTTTCCAAAAATATGTTTGACTTTTCCATTAAAAGCTTTTTCAGCATCAAATTCTTCTTTACCAGAGAAGAATTGATCTGAGATCTCAATCTTTCCAACTTTGAACTTAAAATTTTCTATTGACAATGGTGGAAAGTTTTCATCGTTCATTTCTGGAACGAAATTCTCATCATTCTTCACAACAAATGACTCCTCTGACTTTGACGAGTCAGATTCATTGTCAGAACTAGTTTCAGATTTAACAACCCATTTTTGTTGGTTCAAATTAACTTTTCTTTTGTAAAAACTTTTTGAACTTTCACCAATTTCAAAATTCGAATCTTTGAACTTTTTAAAACTTTCTGTTGATTGTTTCTTTTCATCAACACATTTCTTTTTCAACTTTTAGTTAGAAGTAACTCCCTGTTTTGTGTAAGTGGACTTGGGGCAATTCCAAGCAATGTGTCCAACTTCTTGGCATTTGAAACAAGTTCTACGTTCAACTCTCTTCTCAGATTCATTCACTATATTCTTTTTCCTTGTAACATCTGTGCTTGTAATCATTGTGAACAGTACTTTCATCAATAAAAGAATGTTATTTGATCCCAATGTTTGTTTAGTTGTGTTTTACATTTTTCATGTTTTGACTTTTATTCAATTTTAAACTCTATATCGCTTTCTAGAGAGTTATACGCAAACTGGTGCGTAAACGTAATAAGTTTAATGCGACAAATACTCCAGAACATCAACATATACTAAACATACCCTAAATAACCTTTACATAACTTAGAAATAAGTTTTAAACGCTTTGGTATGGCAAAAACAAGTTAATTCGCTTACAGGGACTAAACTTGACAAACTGCGAAAGTATGCCAATTTGAACTGTAATGAACATTCCGGAACATGACCATAAGTTAAACACACCTTAAATATCCTTTATATAGCTTAGAAATAGGCTTTGAGGGGTTCGGTGTGCTAAAATAAACTTTTGGGTCATTCAGGGACTAGAAGCGTCAAAAAGTGCACAAGTTTGCACTTTAGCGCATAACTTACGTTCTGAATACATACGGACATCCAAAAATTTATGTAAGCACTAAAATATTTTATTTTAGTGTTTGGCATGAGAAAAATCCATTCGTCGCGTCATTTGGATCGTTTTTCGCGCTTATGCGCATTCCGTCGTAATCAACCGAACATCGCGATTGTACGACCAAACGAACCAACATACGGCATATTTTTGAGCATGTTTCATGTCCACAATGTTTAGGCATCATTTTAGGGCCTTAACGTTGGTTAAACGGGCCTTAAACATGTCGGAAATGGCCTTAAACACCAACAGGGACTGAAACTATCATTTTGCAAAGTTGTTGTCTGATCAGGACCCTCAGGCGGCCCGCGTAAAACCAGGGTGTATCTTTACGTGGCCCGCGTCAGCCTCTCAGACCAGATTCGATGTTTAAACAGGCTGTTAACAGCTGCATTACCCACAAAACCCACTTGCACATGGTAATTCTGATACTAGGGGCTGATTTTGGATGTGCACATGGTATTACAATACCATGTGTGCAAGTGTATGGCCAAGATCAAAGCACGTTTCCTGATAAACGATCCTAACGGTGCTAGTATTCCTATAAATACCCACCCCCATCACTTGTAAAACCCACAAGAATCCTGATTTGAGAAGCTCTAAGTTGAAACCTTTGTTTCATACCTGAGCTACTTGGATCACGATTAGCATTCGGGGACCCTTCGTAAGTATTCTTTCGTTCTGTTATTGCTTTTCGAGTCCGAAAGTCAAACTTTGTTTGACTTTCTGCGTTGACCAGTTTATGGTCAATGCGAAGTTCGTTTGAACTTCGCAACGTGATTGTAATCACGATGGTTATAGTCCCTTGTGACTATGCCTACTGATTACCACGTTGTCTAGGGTCGAAAGGGTAAGCGATCTAATAAATCGCTTATACCTTCGAACCCGACCCATTTTGGTCGATCATTAGGATCTGACCAAATACTTTAGGACCATAGTATAAAGGGAATAACCTTCCGAGGTTATACCCTATGGTCACATCGTTTGAGTAGTTGCATGATAGGTAGTTTATATGCCTTAGGTAAATTACCAGAATACCCTTTTCATGTGTAATTGGTAATTAAGCATATGTAACCTAAACTTTCATCACTTAACTGATTATGTAACATGTTTAGGCATATAACACTTGTCATAGGGCTAGTTAGACGTCTCGAGTGCGCTTTTGCGCGCACGACGCGTTAAAGTAGCATAAGCTACCTAGACGGGTCGTAATGGGTCGTAAGCACTTATGTTAGGTTTCATTTAGTATGTAGGCTTTGTTAAACCATATTACACGAGTCTCCATACTCGTTTGGTTTACGAACCCTCATTCTATCTGATCCTCCGATTTAGGTCCGGTTTATTAACATAGTTACCTATAGTAGGTGCCGTTTGATATCCGTGATCTCTAGCATTGTTTGGTTGTTACTCAAGGACTACTAAGCAATCTCAAGTGAGTACATAGACCCCTCTTTTACTGTTTTCCAAACTGTTTTGGGGTGGAACACATGTGCCTACTTGTTACTTTCATGCTTTCCTATTTTCACATCATATACTTGCTATGTTCATTAGTACATTTATAGTACATGATTTTATGCTATGTATGACCATTGTGTGCATACTTAGTACAGTGTTTTACATTACATTTCATGCTATGTATGCCCATTGTGTGAATATTTAGTATAGTTGTTTCACGTCACATGCTATGTATGTCTATTGTTGCATACTTAGTACAGTTGTTTCACGTCACATGCTATGTATGTCTGTTGTTGCATACTTAGTACAGTTGTTTCACGTCACATGCTATGTATGTCTATTGTTGCATACTTAGTACAGTTCACATGCTATGTATGTCCATTTGTTGCATACTTAGTACAGTTGTTTCACGTCACATGCTATGTATGTCTATTGTTGCATACTTAGTACAGTTGTTTCACGTCACATGCTATATATGTCCATTTGTTGCATACTTAGTACAGTTGTTTTCATCACATGCTTACATTTTGGTATGACATTTGGTTTGTTTTGATGGATCAATATACATTCATTAACACCGATCACGCCGTTCGTTAGTAGGTAGTGGTACCATAGGAATTGACAACTCCCGTTCCTGAAATCCTGGGTTTGTTTGGATTGGAAGGAATGACCGAATTCGATATACATAACTTAGATAAACCTTTAATTTGTTTAAGGGTTTATCGCCACAGTCTTAAGGCTTGGATGTATGCATTCTCACAATACCGCATAGATGTTTATATCAGTATAGCATGCATTTGTTCCACAAAACATAGCTTTGATTTAAACCATGTTTTACTTCAATACTTTGTTTTTGTGCATATGGTTTAGTTGATATATTTCACTAGCCATACATATCATTTTGGGTTACCCATTACATGATTTACATTTGACACATAAACATTATTGACATTGGTTATACATTACATGACTTACATCTTGACATAAACATTTTGACATATTATTCAATACGTTTGGAAATTTGTTTAAACATAGACATCTTACATTGTTGGTTTGGTTTGAGTAAGTGATTTAAGTAACGAGGTGTGTGTAATATGATACAAGCATGGTGGATACGCCGCTGGTAGTTCCTAAATATAAGTGATTGTATGGTATTACATATCGTAGCATTATTTAATCATTTCAATTTGGACATATAACATTTTATACAAATAACATACTTTTCACAATACATTGTTTTACAAACAACTTAATTTATACAAACTCATTTCACATGATTATTCACTTAACCATGTATTATTCTTTTATACATATATATCATTTGGTTTATTTATCACTTTTCAAATGATTTACAAGACAAAGCAAATTACAAGGTTCATGACTAAACATTTTCTTAAACAATAAGTCATGAATCCTATTTTCATAAACCTATGTATCTCACAGGCATTTTTATGCTGACGTACCTATTTCCACATGTGTTTCAGGATATGATGCATAGGATTTATCAAGATACACATAGGCGGACTTGGGCCTTAGTGACAATAAAAGATGCAAGACTAGTTATTTATATTATGTTTCTTTGATTGTCAAGACATTGTAACTCTTTTAATCAATAAAACAATATTTCAATTTCCATGTGTTATGAAACAATGATTCTGTTACAACACTCCCCGACGTTTTCCGCACGTTTTGTTGTTCTACGTGGTCGGGGTGTGACAGAAAAGTTGGTATCAGAGCTCATGGTTATAGGGAATTAGGTTATTAGTAATACTTTGACCTAGTCTATAACCTTCCTAGGACCCTAACGCGAGTTTACTTGCGTTTAGTCATAAAACAATACTGTCACCTATCCTTAGGCGACAACCACAACAAGAACATAAATTTCAAAACCGCTTTGAAAACTAATCATCTGTTCTAGGATGATTGATTACTAGGTTTTGAACCCTCAGTTATAAGGTTTTGAACCCTCAGTTATAAGGTTTTGAACCCCTTTGAATTTCCAAAATCTCGTCAAAGTTTGGGTCATATAATGTGAACACGTGCAAACTGGAAGAGTGAATACCTGTACCCTGAGTTTTCTGTCGAAGGCTAGAGTGTTCGTACAAATCCGCAGTATCGGACCAGTCACTCTTACCTGGGAACTCTTGGGGTGAGTGTTCACTTATAGGCGAGCATGTCTTCAGTGATACATTAATATGATCCGCTTACTTTGATTTGTCACCGTCTCATTTGTTTGCCTTAGGTAACAAACAAATGATCACCAATTCTTATGCATTGCCATTCTGTTTTGTTTATCCGATAACCTTTCACTTGTTTCTTCCTATGTCTTTCATTTTCTTCTAGAATGTCTCTTCCTCTCAGCACCGGTCAAATGTCCGAGCGAACAGCCAAATTTGCCCAGCAAATAGGCGAAGTGATTCAGAAATCTGTGGATTTAGGCATTTCCATGTATCAACTCCAGAATAAAACCACTCAAGAGTCGTCAAAGGAAGCAAAAGTCAAGCCTGCATCAAAATCAAGGAAGCGTAAGGCTTCGAGGAAACCCGCTGCAGTTGCACCTAATCAAGCGGGACCTAGCCAGGTAGCGGCACCACCTGCTAAGAAGAAATACAAGGGAACGGCGGCATTATGCGACAAATGTAATGGGCATCACCAAGCTCACTTACAGTGTCGTCTGTGTGCATCATGTGGGCGAATTGGTCACCTAGCAAGTGCTTGTCGATGTAACCCGAACCAAGGTGGTCCAAATCAACCACAAGCCAATCCTGCTCAAGCTCGCTTTCCGCCTGGATCGTGCTACAACTGTGGCGAGACGAGCCATTTCAGGAACAAATGCCCAAAGCTTGCTAATGCAAATCCAACCCACGGATGAGCAGTTGGCTGATTAGAAGATGTTGTTGTCTTATGCTTTTGTTTCTTCTATTTCTTGTAATGTGAAACAATCTGTTTTGATTATAAATAAGTTGTTGTTCACAATTCTGATATACAAGTGTAGTTACATGAGTAAATGGAAATTCTCTATGATACCTGTATTAAGGAACTATGTTCCTTACAAACTACTCTTGTGATTCTCTCTTTCAAATGATCGCTTATGATTCCCTCAAAAATTTTAAGTACTCGTTTCACTCTAAGAAACAAAGTACAGAAAATAAAGTGACATTATGAGTAATCATGCTTCTGCACATCTGTGCCTTTGAATCCTTGGTTAGATAACTAAGGGTATTTTCAAATCTCATACCCATTACGTTTTGATTTTTCAACATACACAGTACAAGTATTTCAAAAACAATCTTCATGATCTCAAAACATTTCATATAGTTTGAAAACAATTTTTTTTCTAATGCATTGTCTATGTTATTTCAAAAACATTGGTTATGTTTTCAAAAACAACCTTCATAATTTCAAAATGTTTCATATAGTCTGAAAACAATATTAACACGGTACATTTTCTTATCAAGTGCATGATTTCGAAAAGCATCATTCATGTCTTTCAAACACCTTATACATAATTGCAAAATTTATCTCGCATGATTTTAAAACAAATTTTTTTTTAAATATATACCTACCTAATACACCTACTCTATGATTTCAAAGGTATTATATATAAGGTTTCAAAAACATTGAACACATTTTTTAGAACCCCATGCATAGTTTTCCAAAAATATTTTTCCTCATACATTGACTTAACCTTCAAATTCTGCTTCATATGTCGCCTTGACATATCTAGCATCTCAACTTCATAAGCATTTTTACTTCATGTTTTGACTTAAGCACATCCAGTGCAAGATTTCAAACATCTTCAACTTCTAAAAATCCATATGGGATCTTTTTATCTTCACATTTAGATCCTTGTGGATGATTATCATTCAAATTAGAATCCTTAATTGGATTCCTTTTGTACCTAAATTCGAACATTTCGGTTCCTTATAATCGAAATCGAAATTTTCTTTTAAAAATCTTTCTATCTTTATAGTTAGATTCTTGATAATGTTTAAAGTACCAAATAAAATCCAAGGAATGGATTCCTAGTGTGCTTTAAATACATGTGCTCTGTTAGCAGAACAAATTTCTAGTTAAACAATTTTGTGGTTATGTGACTATGTGTTTATGCATCTTATGTTTTCTTTTATGCATTTTGTGTTTTTATACTCTGGGTATTCGTTATCCAAATCCTCGTAGAATCTTTCATATCTTTATATGAGGGATTCGTAGTAGGATATTCAAAAAGGTACTACCTTAAATCCTGAATGGGCTTCTATGTAATAGTTAAGACCCTTGGATTATATAGTACTATTCCATGATTCATAAGAGACCCTTTTAGTGGTCTAGTCAAAAAGATTGATTCAAAAAAATCTGGTTAAGAATGACATGTGATGATATAAGCTGAAAAGACTCCTTGGTTGTCTATTAAAATCATTTATTGATTTAATAAAAGGGACCCTATGGTGGTCTAGTCACACTCATCACAGGTTTGTTCATTTGGTTTTCCCCTACACATTATAAAATAGACTGTGTGAACTATGCAAGGAATTATCTAATTATGGACGCGTACATAATTATGAAATTCAGTGCACGGAAACCACAGTAAGATTTATTATGTGTAAGAACCGATAGTGGCAACAATAACGAAATGTGAACAATGTACAGGAGGTATGGTGGACGCACCAATGACGCTTCATATACTTGTATATAAGTATCCCTCTTACATTGCAGGCATGATGTTATTAAAGTTACTAGAAGTTCAGAACCCTAACCAATGTTGTTCGATCTTTTCAACTTCATGTTTTAAACTCTCACAAGTTTCCTCTAAATAAATTTCGGGACGAAATTTCCACAAGTAGGGGAGACTGTAACATCTGTGCTTGTAATCATTGTGAATAGTACTTTCATCAATAAAAGAATGTTATTTGATCCCAATTTTTGTTTAGTTGTGTTTTACATTTTTCATGTTTTGACTTTTATTCAATTTTAAACTCTATATCGCTTTCTAGAGAGTTATACGCAAACTTGTGCGTAAACGTAATCAGTTGAATGCGACAAATACTCCAGAACATCAACATATACTTAACATACCCTAAATAACCTTTACATAACTTAGAAATAAGTTTTAAAGGCTTTGGTATGGCAAAAACAAGTTAATTCGCTTACAGGGACTAAACTTGACAAACTGCGAAAGTATGCCAATTTGAACTGTAACGAACATTCCGGAACATGACCATAAGTTAAACACACCTTAAATATCCTTTATATAGCTTATAAATAGGCTTTGAGGGGTTCGGTGTGCTAAAATAAACTTTTGGGTCATTCAGGGACTAAAAGCGTCAAAAAGTGCACAAGTTTGCACTTTCGCGCATAACTTACGTTCTGAATACATACGGACATCCAAAAATTTATGTAAGCACTAAAATATTTTATTTTAGTGTTTGGCATGAGAAAAATCCATTCGTCGCGTCATTTGGATCGTTTTTCGCGCTTATGCGCATTCCGTCATAATCAACCGAACATCGCGATCGTACGACCAAACGAACCAACATCCGGCATATTTTTGAGCATGTTTCATGTCCACAATGTTTAGGCATCATTTTAGGGCCTTAACGTTGATTAAACGGGCCTTAAACATGTCGGAAATGACCTTAAACACCAACAGGGACTGAAACTGTCATTTTGCAAAGTTGTTGTCTGATCAGGACCCTCAGGCGGCCCGCGTAAAACCAGGGTGTATCTTTACGCGGCCCGCGTCAGCCTCTCAGACCAGATTCGATGTTTAAACAGGCTGTTAACAGCTGCATTACCCACAAAACCCACTTGCACATGGTAATTCTGATACTAGGGGCTGGTTTTGGATGTGCACATGGTATTACAATACCATGTGTGCAAGTGTATGGCCAAGATCAAAGCACGTTTCCTGATAAACGATCCTAATGGTGCTAGTATTCCTATAAATACCCACCCCCATCACTTGTAAAACCCACAAGAATCCTGATTTGAGAAGCTCTAAGTTGAAACCTTTGTTTCATACCTGAGCTACTTGGATCACGATTAGCATTCGGGGACCCTTCGTAAGTATTCTTTCGTTCTTTTATTGCTTTTCGAGTCCGAAAGTCAAACTTTGTTTGACTTTCTGCGTTGACCAGTTTATGGTCAATGCGAAGTTCGTTTGAACTTCGCAATGTGATTGTAATCACGATGGTTATAGTCCCTTGTGACTATGCCTACTGATTACCACGTTGTCTAGGGTCGAAAGGGTAAGCGATCTAATAAATCGCTTATACCTTCGAACCCGACCCATTTTGGTCGATCATTAGGATCCGACCAAATACTTTAGGACCTTCCGAGGTTATACCCTATGGCCACATCGTTTGAGTAGTTGTATGATAGGTAGTTTATATGCCTTAGGTAAATTACCAGAATACCCTTTTCATGTGTAATTGGTAATTAAGCATATGCAACCTAAACTTTCGTCACTTAACTGATTATGTAACATGTTTAGGCATATAACACTTGT
Organism: Helianthus tuberosus; assembly: GCA_030545235.1. Lineage (NCBI taxonomy): Eukaryota > Viridiplantae > Streptophyta > Magnoliopsida > Asterales > Asteraceae > Helianthus > Helianthus tuberosus. The sequence goes on along the minus strand of CM060416.1, from coordinate 7,750,392 downwards.
CATAGGGCTAGTTAGACGTCTGGAGTGCGCTTTTGCGCGCACGACGCGTTAAAGTAGCATAAGCTACCTAGACGGGTCGTAATGGGTCGTAAGCACTTATGTTAGGTTTCATTTAGTATGTAGGCTTTGTTAAACCATATTACACGAGTCTCCATACTCGTTTGGTTTACGAACCCTCATTCTATCTGATCCTCCGATTTAGGTCCGGTTTATTAACATAGTTACCTATATTAGGTGCCGTTTGATATCCGTGATCTCTAGCATTGTTTGGTTGTTACTCAAGGACTACTAAGCAATCTCAAGTGAGTACATAGACCCCTCTTTTACTGTTTTCCAAACTGTTTTGGGGTGGAACACATGTGCCTACTTGTTACTTTCATGCTTTCCTGTTTTCACATCATATACTTGCTATGTTCATTAGTACATTTATAGTACATGATTTTATGCTATGTATGACCATTGTGTGCATACTTAGTACATTGTTTTACATTACATTTCATGCTATGTATGCCCATTGTGTGCATATTTAGTATAGTTGTTTCACGTCACATGCTATGTATGTCTATTGTTGCATACTTAGTACAGTTGTTTCACGTCACATGCTATGTATGTCTGTTGTTGCATACTTAGTACAGTTGTTTCACGTCACATGCTATGTATGTCTATTGTTGCATACTTAGTACAGTTCACATGCTATGTATGTCCATTTGTTGCATACTTAGTACAGTTGTTTCACGTCACATGCTATATATGTCCATTTGTTGCATACTTAGTACAGTTGTTTTCATCACATGCTTACATTTTGGTATGACATTTGGTTTGTTTTAATGGATCAATATACATTCATTAACACCGATCACGCCGTTCGTTAGTAGGTAGTGGTACCATAGGAATTGACAACTCCCGTTCCTGAAAGCCTGGGTTTGTTTGGATTGGAAGGAATGACCGAATTCGATATACATAACTTAGATAAACCTTTAATTTGTTTAAGGGTTTATCACCACAGTCTCAAGGCTTGGATGTATGCATTCTCACAATACCGCATAGATGTTTATATCAGTATAGCATGCATTTGTTCCACAAAACATAGCTTTGATTTAAACCATGTTTTACTTCAATACTTTGTTTTTGTGCATATGGTTTAGTTGATATATTTCACTAGCCATACATATCATTTTGGCTTACACATTACATGATTTACATTTGACACATAAACATTATTGGCATTGGTTATACATTACATGACTTACATCTTGACATAAACATTTTGACATATTATTCAATACGTTTGGCAATTTGTTTAAACATAGACATCTTACATTGTTGGTTTGGTTTGAGTAAGTGATTTAAGTAACGAGGCGTGTGTAATATGATACAAGCATGGTGGATACGCCGCTGGTACTTCCTATATATAAGTGATTGTATGGTATTACATATCGTAGCGTTATTTAATCATTTCAATTTGGACATATAACATTTTATACAAATAACATACTTTTCACAATACATTGTTTTACAAACAACTTAATTTATACAAACTCATTTCACATGATTATTCACTTAACCATGTATTATTCTTTTATACATATATATATCATTTGGTTTATTTATCACTTTTCAAATGATTTACAAGACAAAGCAAATTACAAGGTTCATGACTAAACATTTTCTTAAACAATAATTCATGAATCCTATTTTCATAAACCTATGTATCTCACAGGCATTTTTATGCTGACGTACCTATTTTCACATGTGTTTCAGGATATGATGCATAGGATTTATCAAGATACACATAGGCGGACTTGGGCCTTAGTGACAATAAAAGATGCAAGACTAGTTATTTATGTTATGTTTCTTTGATTGTCAAGACATTGTAACTCTTTTAATCAATAAAACAATATTTCAATTTCCATGTGTTATGAAACAATGATTCTGTTACAACACTCCCCGACGTTTTCCTCACGTTTTGTTGTTCTACGTGGTCGGGGTGTGACATTCCTTTCAGCAAGAAACTCTTTGTTTGTCTGTCTCCAGAATGGTTTCTTCTCTTCTTCTACTGAACTTGTACCTGAAACAAATTTAGTTTTTGGTTTATAATTTTTCTCATTTTTATGATTTTCCGATGGAATAAAACCTAATCCCTGTTTTTTGAAATTACCGTTATGGTTTGGTTTCTTTCGATAACCTGAACCAGAACTGTAACCTTTTTTCTTGTTCAATCTCTGTTGAACTCTTGAAGTGTATTTTATAGGTTTTTCAGCAAGATTTAAATCTTTTATTTCAGAAATATTAATTTCCGTTAATTTGAAAACCTGTTTGATCACTTCAGTTTTAACACTTCTTATTGGAAATTCCTCATCAGAATATAATTTGTCCGAATCATTCAAAGTATATGCCACTTTGATTGGTTCATCATTCAAATTATTTTTCGACATCAGAAATTCTTTATTGTAAACTCGTTTGACCGGTGAACTCGGACTCTTGTCTGATGAACTCGAACTTTCAGATTTAGACTCCGACTTTGACTCTTCATCCATATCCAACACCTGATCGACCACTTTCTTTAATAACTTAGACTCATGATCAGTGTCAGACGCTGTGAATGTGACGTCAATGTTGTCTGGTAACTCATCAATGGTTTCAGACTTTAACTTTATGTTGACTGCCTTTTTTAATCGCTCCTCATTTGGTTTTCTGGGAGAATAACTTTCCCAGATTGGAGGCGGACACTTGTTATACTTGACACTTTGTTTCTTACCAGTATCCTCTTCCGTCTTTTTATCTTGAAAAGCTTCAAGACCTGCAACAGTAGGATAAACTCTATCAATCAAATAATCACAAGCTTTATAACTCATCAACAATCGTTTGATTCTCTCATTTTCAATCTTTTCGAGTTCCAAATCCTGCTTCAGCTTTGCACAATCTTCAATATACTCATTGATGACCCTCTGCTTTGTCATCAACGTTGAACTCATCATTGTCTGAGCAGCTCCCATTTCTAGGTTTGTCTTGTTCAAATTATCAACCGTTCTGTTCAGCACATCATATGATTCTTTTACATACTTCACATCAAACAACAATTTTTCTTTCAACTCTTCTAATTCACGATACTACTTGTCTTTCTCCTCACAATCTTTGCATGTCTTCAAACATTTCATACAAGGATTCGTAACCTCAACAATCTTTTCAACTTCGACGATTTTTTCAACTTCAACAATTTTTTCAACTTCAACGATCTTTTCAACTTCAACAATTTTTTCAACTATTTTTTCAATCATTGGTTCTTCATCAAATTCTGCTTTTACTTCACACTCTTCATCTTCGACCTTTTCTGTCAAATTTTCTTCAACTATTACTTCTTCAACAATCCTTCTTTTTTCCAGTTCTCTCTTCAATCTATCAGCCTTCTTCTCATTCAGCATCTCGATCTTATCTGTAAAAAACAAATTAAAACTGAATGAGTCTAAATTTTTTCTAGCATTATTAATGTACTCTTCCTCATCATCAGTATCTTCATCACTTTCTGATGATCTGAAGATCTTTGTTCTTTTTGGCTTGGATTTGACTGAATCTTTTTCCAAGATTTGAGCAACAAAAGCTGATTTTTCTAAGTATTCTTTATCTGGACAATATTTATCGCAGCTAAATCCAACTGGCAATCTTTCATCATCCTGATTTACCAGATAAGCTTTCTTATTTCTATCTTCTATAGCACGGGATGATGATGGTTGTTGAACAAGCTGATGATAAATTGACTTTCGATGATAATCATTGGTTCCAAATGGATCTTGTCTTCCGGTTGCTTCTTTGTTTTTACATTCTCATTTAAAATGCCCCTTTTCTCGGCAACGAAAACAAGTAACCTTTGATTTGTCAAACCCTAATGAAGATGTAGCAACCTCACGAAGATCATCTCTACTGGTGATTTGTGTAAATTTTTCTGCTCTTCTTACAGCACTGGCTAAACACCACTTGATGTCCATCAACTCAAGTTCTTCAGCATCGATCTGGTCATAATCCTCTTTGGTGAGCATCGGATTCCCAATTCTTCCAGCAACTAAGCTTTCATACGATTCTAACATAGTAACAAGTGATGCCATGTGTTGCTTAGCAATTTCTGGAGAAAGATTTTGACCATTTTGTATATTCAATGTAACATTACATTGCAGATTTGTTGAATTCTGTCGTTGAGGACTTGGTGTTGTGAAATTCGGATCAAAACTTGAATACGACGACGAATATCCACCACTCTGAGTTACAGTACTACCATTTGTTCCAGAAGAACTACCAGCACTGAAAGCAGTCTTAATCTTTGGACTCGGAGTAGTCTCAAATTTGTTTCCTCTGTAGTATAGACTAACATCTTGTTGAGCATTTGGATTATTCATGATAGCAGTTTTCTGAATATCCAATTCATGTTCTTCAATTTTCTGAATGAACTTTGCCAAATTCATACTTTCAGATTTTCTCATATGTTTTAAGATCAACAAATATGTTCCCCATTTATTCTGTGGTAACGCATCGGCTAGCTTATCAACCCATTCATCGTCGTCTTTCTTTATTTCCAATCTTCCCATTTCCAGAATAAGATGACAATATCTATCAATAGTCATTTTTGTTGTTTCACCTTCAAAAGCTACAAACATATCAAATGATTTCTTTAGTAAAGCTTGTTTGTTCTTTATCATATCAGCGCTTCCCTTAAACTTGTTAATCAACGCCAACCAAATTGATCTGGCAGTTTCTTCATGTTGAAGTAACACAAAAATATCTTCTTTTACGGATTGTTGGAGAAGACTAATCATCATTTTTTCACTGGTATATTTCAATTTCTCAGCTGCTGAATAGTCACTTAAAGCTTTTTCAATCCCACGTTCATTTTTCGGTTTAACGTAATCTACATCCAGTGAACACCATGCATCAAACTTATATGCTTGCACCCAGTTTTCAAAACGGTTTTGCCATCCTTTAAAATCCTCGATGTATATAAGCTTTGGAGGCTTTTGAGACGTTCCCGTTTCATTTTCGATTTCAATTGTTTCGGCAGCAGTAATTGGAGCAGCTGGAGTGGTAGCAAACGCATTATAAAACTCTTCTTCCATGATTTAGTAACCTGTTTCACAAATTCACAAAGTTCAAACAAAATGTAAGTTCACACAAAATGAGATCTCAAACGAAATGGACCCCTTTGGTACGAAATGGAACTTTGGTACGAAAAGGCTTTCCAAACGAAATAACACTTTCACACGAAATGCAAGATTCAAGCGAAATGGTCCTTTGGTACGAAATGGAAGTCTATTTCGTATGAAATGAAATACTCAATGTCTATTCCGTGCGAAATGAAGTCCAAATAGTCGATTTCGTGCGAAATGAAGTCCAAGATGTTGATTCCGTGCGAAACGGATTCCACAAAGATGATTCCGTACGAAATGGACTATATCAATCCGTACGAAACGATGATGACATCATCCTATCAGCCATAAATTTGTCAAATTGATATGGTTTTAGGTCAATTTTAGGTCTAATTCTTTAAAGGATTGTTTAAAACAGTGTTTCGCACGTTATATGTGAAATTCAATCCATTTTAACCAAGATTTCACGGTTAATTTTGAAAACAAGGTGTAGAAATCAGAAATTTTGATGAAAACAAGCTGAATTCGGTAAGAACTCTTCCTCCTGAGCTCTGGTACCACTTGTAGGATTGAGAATCGATCTAAACGAGTCTTTCAGAAGAGTTCTAATCCATATCAAAGGCGGAATTCAATGATACAGACTTGATAACAACCTGATTCACTCTTTAATTGTCTTGTTTATTGATTTAACAGCTTTACAGATCAAATGACATGTCGGCAGCACTTCGGCACCGGAATCAGAATCGTTACAAATGACTTGGAGGCTCTGGTATTTATAGATGAGCCATTTCGCACGGAATAGCCAAGTTCCATTTCGTGCGAAATGGACAATGTTCATTTAGTATGAAATGGACTAGCCATTTCGTGCGAAATGCACTTTCAACATACAAAACCTATTTTCTCGTATACCGAGCTCCATTCAATCCTATCAAAACACACGACTCGATACAAGACGAAGTCGACAGACATATGCACCAACAAACTCCCCCTTGGATGTCGACGAGTCTTCAGTACACATCTTCAGAATGTCAATTCTTCAGTTCTTGATCAGTCTTCTAGCTCTTTCCAAAGCATCTGACCGTGTTAGCTTCCCTTTGACCTTTCTCTTCTACTCTCTCTTTTCCAGGATCTCAAACTGTCTCTCAATCATTCAAACTCCCCCTTGAATGTTGATCTAATAATCTTCAAACTCCTCTTTGCTTACAGACTCCCCCTTAAGCTATGCTGGGATCGTAGTCTGATCTTCATAGATTCAGGATCGATTCCGTATCCAATTTGCGAAAGTGTTTAGCCGATACTGATCTTCACATTCCACTCGACGAAATCCAAATCGATGAAATGATGCACTTTGTCGAGAAACTCGTGGAGATAACGGACCGTGCAGTCAAACTATTAAAGAACAAATGAATTCAATTGGTCAAGGTTCGCTGGGAATCCAAACGTGGCCCAGAGTTTACTTGGGAACGTGAGGAGGAGAAATATCCGCAATTGTTCTCACAAGTTTTCTCTAGTTAAAATTTCGGGATGAAATTTCCTAAAGTAGGGGAGACTGTGACAACTGGGCTCTGTAATCGATGTACAATGTAAAACAATGTCATTTATTAATAAAACAATGTGTTTTGGTGTTATTATGTGTGTATTTGTTTTTGATGATTCTACGATTTGATTCGAGTCCGATTTCAAGCTTTAAATCACTTTCTGGAAAGTTATACGCAAACTGGTACGTAAACGTAATCAGTTTAACGCGACAAACACTCCGGAATAGTGACATAGTCTTAACATACCTTAAATAACCTTCACATAACTTAGAAATAAGTTTTGGATGGTTTGGTGTGTTGAAAACAAGTCTATTCGATCGCAGGGACTATTTGTGTCAAACTGCGAAAGTATGCCGATTTGTTCAGTAACAAACATTCCGGAACTTGATCATAAGTTAAACATGCCCTAAATATCCTTTACATAGCTTAGAAATAGGCTTTGAGGGGTTCGGTATGCTAAAATAAACTTATTTGATCAATAGGGACTAAAAGCGTCAAAAAGTGCATAAGTTTGCATTTTCGCGCATAGCTTACGTTCTGAATATATCCGGACACCCAAAAATTTATGTAATCATTAAAATATCTTATGTTAGTGATTGGCAAGCAAAAACTCCATTCGTCGCGCAATTTGGATCGTACACGCGTTCGTTACGACTTCCGTCGTAATTAACCGAATAACGCAACCGTATGACCAAACGAACCGACATCCGAATAACGCAACCCATGCCCTCATTCCATTTTCTGCACCCTTGATCTGATTAATTCTCTAAGTTAAAGACTTTGCTTCATACCTGAGTGTTATAGATCAAGTTCTCCCTAGCTTAGACCCTTTGTAAGCTTCTTACGTTTTTTTATTGCTTTTCGAGCGCGAAAGTCAAACAGTGTTTGACTTTCTGCTTTGACCAGTCTTTAGTCAACACAAAGTTCATTTGAACTTTGCAACGTGAGCGTAATCACGATGGTTATAGTCCCTTGTGACTATACCTACTGATTACCACGTTTACTAGGCGTAGTGACGAGTCGTAGTTTCGGTCAAAATACGTATTTATGCGTATTTTGCAACCAAACTACTCTTGGGTATCAAAACACTTTGTTTTGATATCAAAACCTGTTTTCTAACTTAGTTAAACATGTTTTAACATGTTTAGCTCGTCACTTTTAGTTTAGTACTTGTGTAGAGTCGTAAGTCAAGCGGTCTAAACCACCACTTAGACTTTCGAACTCGACCCGTTTGGTCGATCATTAGGATCCGACCAAGTATGTTTAGTGACCATAGTTGTATAGTGAATAACCTTCCGAGGTTATACCTTATGGTCACTTAGTTTAAGTAGTTATATGATAGGTAGTTTATATGCCTTAGGTAAATGACCAAAATGCCCTTTTCATGCATAATTGGATTTTAAGCATATGTAACCTAAACTTTTGTCACTTAACAGATTATGCAACATATTTAAACATGTTTCGGCATATAATACTTGTCATAGGACTAGTTAGATGTCTTGAACGGGCGTTTGCGCGAACGACGCGTTAAAGTGGCGTAAGCTACCTTAATGGGTCGTAACGGGTCGAAAGCACTTAGGTTAGGTTCCGATTTAGAATGTAGGCTTTGTTAAACCATATCATATGAGTTCCAATACTTATTTGGTTTACGAAACCTTATTCTATCTGATCTTCCGATTTAGGTGTCGATTTATTTACTAGTGATTCGATTACTAGGTCCTGCTTGAGTTTCCTTGATTTGACTGAGCTTGTTGAGTTCTTTAGATTGAGGATACTTTGCACTTCGATGTGAGTACATAGATCCCCTCTTTTACTATTTTCAATTGTTTTGGGGTGATTCATATGTATTAAAACGATTTCGATATTTAAACGATGGTTTCAAAAACGATTAATATGGTTTATACAAAACTAATAACGATTTCGATAATGTGAACGAACTTGTTGGACGTAGTTGTCACACCCCAACGGATGGCGGAAACATCGGGATGAGACGAAGTGTGTATAGATTGCAAGAGACTTCATAACACTATGTGACAATATTTAATAAAATTCAAATTTCATTGCAGGAACTAAATTGTCATACAACATTTAAAATGGAAATAACAACATTGTTCAAATTCAACATAACATCAAAAGATAAATAGATTAAAGGTGTGTATCTAGTCCACCCTAAACTTGTTTCATCATTCATCCATACTTCAATAATCAACCTGCAACATGTATTAAAATAGGGTTTCAATGCAAAAGCAATGGCGAGTATACAAGTTTGTTTACATAGCATAATAGAATAAAAACTCAAATCCAACATGATTCATAATATGTGATTACTAGTATGCAATTTTGGCGTACAATATGATCAAACCCTAGAATACAACGCATAAAATAGCCTAATCCCAATAGTTTAGCGGGGTGGTAATGTTTAACTTAACAATACCCAATAGAATAGCGGGCGGGGCGTTAATCCTATAGCGCTATAATTGTTAAGGTGGGCGAGCAAAGTTAATGAGCATATAACGTTCCAAATCGTTCACATAGCATACGAGAATAACAAGTAAGTCACATTAGTTTCATGCTTGATCAAGGATTGAGTATGTTTAGTTTAAAAGTTGTTTGCATAATTATACATGTTGCATCCCAAAGTGTAAAGGGGAAAACGGATTCGAGTATACTCACGGTTTTTGCAAGCTTTCCTACTTGATATCCCGTGAGTGTTGGTTGTTTAGTTTGGAGCACCTTGTCCTCCTACACGAAGGATCACAGGTGTGTGAGTTGGGGATAACGGAAGATTATAGATTTGGAATTTAAAATGCATGAACATAGACATAGGAAAATAACCATTCATTACATATGATGTTGAAATGGTATACTTACTAACTTGATAATGTCCATTTGTTCATCATCAAGAGTTCGGTTTAAATATTATATAAGTATTACATAGATTATAATATATATCATATATGTCAAGCATGAGGTAGAAGACTAAGGTCTTCATTCAGGCACCTCTAAGAGTCATAGAAATCATGTAGGAGGTAGGAAGAACAAGCTTCCATTTAGGTACCTCTAAGTGTCATAGAAATCATGTAGGAGGTAGGAAGAACAAGCTTCCATTTAGGTACCTCTAAGTGTTCACCACTACACTTGATGTAAAGACAACCAAGGAGGGTCATGAACCATGAATAATATAGAAATGAAATATACATATTAACAAAGAGAAAGTCACCAAGTGAGGGTGGGTTGCACTTTTACCTCAATGTGGTGATGAATACACTAGGATTTCTAGGATCAAAGAGCTTCTTGTTGATGAATCCTCCTTGAAATGCTCCTAAAGTTACTTGGATTTTCAAGAGGTGTCCAAGAACTCTTGTGTGTGTGAAAAGAAATGTGTAAATGGGAGTAATTTGGAGAAGTAAGAAAAAGAAAAAGTGAAGTGAGGAGTATGGTGGTGGTGGTCTATTTATAAGGAGAATGAGAGAGGAGAGAGAGTGTCTTGGAAAGGGAAAGAAATGATTAGGAGGAAGAGTGTAAAAATGGGTTAAATTGTGAGTGGTGGTGTAAGAGATTTAGTGAGATTTTTGAGATATTCTTTGGGTGAGGCCCCATTGGCCGAAAATTGTTATTATTATTATTATTATTATTATTATTATTATTATTATTATTATTATTATTATTATTATTATTATTATTATTATTAGGAATAACACTTAAATATTTTATAAAAGTCTTGCAACTTTTATAAAAGTTTGTGGCCTAATCTCACTTGATTGAACTTAATAATTATGGGGTAATACCTTCCCACAAATTTCATCATTATTAAAATATTACCTGTTATTTCACTAATCCATTTAGCGAGTACCGAACATTAAGGTGAAATAAAGAATCAAGAATTTTGAATAATATAGCGTTCAAAAGGTGAGTCGTGATTACAATTTGCACATAAGTTTAACAAGAATAACATGAGTATGATAAAAATTATTTCGTGTTCATTATGATCAATCGTCTCGGATTACAAATAGAAAAAAAAAAGAATACAACGAGAGTACAAGACTTCCAAAAATAGAAATACAAACGACGGTTTCTAATTATGGAAGGTATGAAAAAGTAGGGCGTTACAGTCTCCCCTCCTTTAGGAAATTTCGTCCCGAAATTTAGGAAGACGTAGGGAAAAGATGAGGGTACTTCTTCTTCATCTCGCTCTTGAGTTCCCAAGTAAACTCAGCGCCACGTTTACCTTCCCATCGAACCTTGACGATAGGAATTTTACTGCGCCTCAATAACTTGACTCCTTGATCCATAATTTCGACGGGCTTCTCGACAAAATGCAAAGTGTCGTTTATTTGGAGATCTTCGAGAGGGACTTGGAGTCCTTCTTCAGCGTGACACTTCTTTAGATTTGAGACATGAAACGTCGGATGAACGTTGTTGAGTTCTTGAGGTAAATCGAGTCGATAAGCCACCGCACCAATCCTTTTGAGTATCTTGAAAGGACCAACATAGCGAGGGGCAAGCTTTCCCTTTTTACCAAAACGAACCACTCCTTTCCAAGGAGACACCTTGAGTAAAACGTGATCCCCAACGTTGAATTGCATCGGTTTGCGTCCCTTATCAGCATAGACCTTTTGATGATTTCGGGCCTTGAGTAGATTATCACGGATTTGGTGAATCTTATCCATTGCTTCTTGTATGATTTCAGGGCCAGTAAAGTGTTTGTCACCAATCTTGTGCCAGTTTAAGGGAGATCGGCGTTTGCGACCATACAATGCCTCGAATGGGGCCATTTTAATACTGGAGTGGTAGCTATTGTTGTACGAGAACTCGATCAAAGGTAAATGCACATCCCAACTACCACCAAAGTCGATGACACAAGAACGGAGCATGTCCTCTAGGGTTTGGATAGTACGTTCAGTCTGTCCATCCGTTTGAGGATGAAAAGCCATACTGAGATTCAAATGAGTACCCATAGCGGACTGAAAGGTTTGCCAGAGACGCGAAGTAAATCGACCATCGCGATCAGAAATGATGTCGAGAGGAATACCATGATGTCGTATGACTTCATCGGTATAGATGCGAGCAAGTCGTTCAACCTTGAAGTCTTCACGAATAGGAATGAATTGAGCGGACTTGGTCAAACGATCGATGATCACCCAAATGCTATCGTGACCAGAGGATGTACGAGGGAGTTTAGTGATGAAGTCCATCGCAATGCTATCCCATTTCCAAATGGGGATTTCAGGTTGTTCGAGTAGACCTGAAGGTCGTTGATGCTAGGCTTTGACTTTCGAACACGTAAGACACTTAGAGACGTAAACGGCAATGTCTCTCTTCATACCAGGCCACCAATAGGATGTACGTAGATTATGATACATCTTGTCGGCACCAGGATGAATTGAGTACTTTGATTTGTGTGCCTCGTTCATGATGAAGTCTCGAAGTTCTTCGCGATCAGGGATCCAGGCACGATTGTCGAGGTATAGGATACCGTCGGCCTTGGAGACGAGATCGTGTTCTTTAGCGCCTCGTATCTCAACATGGAAGTTACCTTCATTAATAGAGGCGTACTGAGCTTCACGAATGCGGCGTGGAAGATCGTTCACGAGTTGGAGACAATGAATACCCTTCATATGAGTCTTACGACTAAGGGCGTCAGCTACTACATTTGCTTTACCTGGATGGTATTTGATTTCGTAGTCGTAGTCGTTTAACAGTTCCACCCAACAACGTTGACGCATGTTCAGTTCCTTTTGGTCGAAGATATGTTGAAGGCTCTTGTGGTCAGTGAAAACCACACACTTAGTACCATAAAGGTAGTGTCGCCAAATCTTCAATGCAAAAACAACTGCGCCAAGTTCAAGGTCGTGGGTAGTATAGTTTTTCTCGTGTATTTTGAGTTGGCGGGAGGCATAAGCGATGACCTTGCCTCGTTGCATGAGAACGCAACCAAGACCACGGTTTGAGGCATCGCAATACACCACGAAATCATCATTCCCATCAGGAAGAGCGAGAATGGGAGCGTTGCAAAGCATGTCCTTGAGAGTCTGAAAAGATTTCTCTTGCTCAGAACCCCAAGCAAAAGGTTTCTCTTTTTGAGTCAACGAAGTGAGAGGAACGGTGATTTTTGAAAAATTCGAGATGAATCGGCGGTAATAACCCGCCAATCCTAAGAAGGAACGGATTTCAGAAGGAGATTTAGGCGCGGTCCAATTCTTCACTGCTTCGATTTTGGAGGGATCAACGTAGATTCCTTTTTCACTAACAACGTGTCCAAGGAATTGGACTTCTTTAATCCAAAACTCGCATTTGGAGAACTTAGCGTATAAGCGTTCAATACGTAAGAGCTCGAGTATAAGATGAAGATGAGGTTCATGATCGGCTTGAGATTTAGAATAAATGAGAATATCATCAATGAAGACGATCACAAAACGATCCAAATAGGGCTTACAAACACGATTCATGAGATCCATGACCATAGCGGGTGCGTTGGTCAAGCCAAAAGGCATAAACACGAACTCGTAGTGTCCATAGCGAGTGCGAAAAGCGGTTTTGGGAATGTCCTCTTCGAGGACCCGAAGCTGGTGATAACCAGAGCGAAGATCGATTTTGGAGAAACAAGTAGCGCCTTGAAGTCGGTCAAAGAGATCGTCGATACGCGGAAAAGGGTAACGATTCTTGACAGTGAGTTTGTTGAGCTCGCGATAATCGATGCACATGCGGAAAGAGCCGTCTTTCTTTTTAACGAAAAGCACAGGAGCACCCCAAGGTGAGGTACTTAGACGAATGAACCCTTTATCGAGGAGTTCTTGAAGTTGCGTAGATAATTCTTGCATCTCAGAAGGTGCAAGACGATAAGGAGCTTTAGCAACAGGAGTCGCACCAGGTACGAGGTCAATACGAAAGTCAACAGATCGAGGATGAGGAGGACCAGGTAAATCCTCAGGAAAGACGTCAGGGAAGTCGCGCACCACTGGAACATCACTTAAACTCTTTCCCTTGCCCTTTTCTTCCACAACGTGGGCTAAAAAGGCAAAGTACTGTTTGCGTAAGTACTTGTTCGCTTGTGTGCAGGATATCAACTTCAGTCCCTTTGAAGGTCGGTCTCCATAGACGTGCAAAACATCCCCAGATGGAAGGGGTAAACGAACGTATTTCTCGTGACAAGCGATTTCAGCATGGTTCTTTTGAAGCCAATCCATGCCTATGATGACGTCGAAACTACCCAGTTGCATGGGTATGAGGTCGATAGGAAAAACGTGTTCGTTAAGAGTAAGACGACAATCACGAAGAACGGAATCGACTAGGATGGATTTGCCATTTGCGACTTCAATGGAAAACGACTTAGGTAGCTTAGAGCGTGTGCAATTTAACAACGATTCGAATTCTAAGGACACAAAGCTTTTGTCCGCACCAGTATCAAACAGTATCGAAGCATAAAGATGGTTAACAAGAAACGTACCGTTAACGACATCATTGTCGTTGCACGCTTGATTCGCGTTCAGATTGAAAGCGCGTCCACGAGGAGGTTGTTGTTGCTCTTGATTCCATTGTGGGCATTGAGGACGAAGATGATTAGTATCCCCACATTTGAAACAAGCCCTAGCTGGTCTTGCGTTTTGAGGAGCAGGTGGAGCTTGTTGCGCTTGCTGAGCTGGTGGGGCTTGTTGTTGTTGATAGCGACAAAAGGCGGTGTCATGTCCATAACGGTTACAAGTGCCACAACGACGACATCGGGCATTGGCAGGATGATGGTAATTACAAGTGGCACACTTGGGATGAATCCTAGTGTACGACTTCTGGGTGTTATCAGGAGCAACAGGGTTTGGGTTAACGGGTGGCACAATCGCATTGCAAACAGGGTTCGATTGCTTTCGCTTCTTCCCCCTATTGCTACTCGACTGTTGGGTGATTTGGTTGGCTGGCTTGAAAGAAGCGGGGTTTGCGGCTTGTTTGTCGCGTACACGGTTGTTGTTCAGGGAAGCGGCCAAACGATAAACAGCTTCGATATTGTCGAGTTTGGCAGCCTCGATCGTATCGTGCATAGCAGAGGGTAACCCATGGATGTACTTACTTATTTTGCGCGCAGTGGTCATGACAAGGTGGGGGACAATGAAGCTAAGTTGTTTGAAACGGGTGGTGTAAGCTAGGTTCTCATCTCCCACTTGCTTTAGTGCCCAAAATTCTTCCTCCGACTTTTGTTGCTCATACGGAGGACAAAACTCATCCATCATCAGGGCCTTGACTTCTTCCCAAGTCAACGCATAGGCCAGTTCGTTCGAGCGGATATTTCTTTCGTTCGTCCACCATTCGAGAGCTCGGGCTTGGAATACCCCAGTCGCACTACGCGTTCTGAGCTCATTGGGGCAATCGCTGTTGATGAACGTGACCTCCATACTATCAAACCACTCGAGCATGGCGGCCACCCATCATTGCCAGTGAATGGTTTGGGATTGCACGATGAAAAGTGCTTGAAGTTGAACGAAGCGGGCTTGCGTACTTCGACCTTAGAGTCGACGTCGGAGTTCGGAGTTTCAGAAGCTCGAATCTCAGAAATGACCTTTGGAACGACGCGCGCAAATTGATCGGCCATGAAAGCCATCATTTTCTTCGTAGCACGAGACTTTGACTTCTTAGACGAGTTGGAGTGACGAGAAGACATCTAAGATTCAAAAGAACGAATAGGTGAGACTTGATCATAATGTTTGTTTAAGAAAAATCGTTTGCATAAATTGATTCACATAGCATAAAGTGTCACATAGCATAAAAGTTTCAAATTGATTCACATAACATAAAGAGTTTAGATGTCTCATATAGCATAGTCATGAGTTCCACATAGCATAGCATGAATAAATGAAACCATTGTAAATTTAGTTTGTTCACGAGGGATTATTAGCGTTTGTGATTGCGATAACGTGCGAAATGATTAAAACGAAATTTTGAAATGAACGAACGTTCAAGTATAAAATTACATGTAAATTGAGATACATAAAAGAGTGGCTCAATAAAAGATTGGATTGTTTCGGGTAGAGAAACGTCGACTATTCCAAAGTGGGTCGAAAGTCCTTTCGAATTAGAGAAAACGTGCTTTGGCCTATAGGTAAGATACTCTCGTCGAGAAGCGATTAATGGTATCTTACCCTTCCGGTTACTTACACATCTCTAATTGATTGAAACAATCGGGACTTTGGCGAGATTGAAAATCGAGGAATGGGACTTAATCGACGAGATGCGGGTTTCACCCCTAACTTGACGATTTCGTACCCTAAATGTGGTTGGTACTTGTCGGTCAAAATAAAATTTTGACACTATGACAAGGGTCCACTAGAGTTGAAATGGAAATTACCATTAAGTTGTGGATTTCACTCCTAGCTTAATGGTGGAATTTCGTGCAAAAATAGTTTAAGGTAGAATGAGAGTCGTTTACCAAATTGTGGGTTTCACGCCTATTTTGGTAAAGTTGTCTCCTTTGTGTTACAAGAGTATACAAATAAACAAAGTGTATTCATGTTAACCTTAGGAAAGGCATATAAATTTAATCAACAAGAAGTGTAGCTAGGAAGCATGCATGGTAGAGCACAAAAGTTTTAAACGACACATAAGAGGCAAAATTCCTAAAACTATAGATTAGGGCAAAAGCATGGCAATTTTCCTAATTCCCTATAGTTATGGCTCTGATACCAATCTGTCACACCCCAACCGATGGCGGAAACATAGGGATGAGACGAAGTGTGTATAGATTGCAAGAGACTTCATAACACTATGTGACAATATTTAATTAAATTCAAATTTCATTGCAGGAACTAAATTGTCATACAACATTTAAAATGGAAATAACAACATTGTTCAAATTCAACATAACATCAAAAGATAAATAGATTAAAGGTGTGTATCTAGTCCACCCTAAACTTGTTTCATCATTCATCCATACTTCAATAATCAACCTGCAACATGTATTAAAATAGGGTTTCAATGCAAAAGCAATGGCGAGTATACAAGTTTGTTTACATAGCATAATAGAATAAAAACTCAAATCCAACATGATTCATAATATGTGATTACTAGTATGCAATTTTGGCGTACAATATGATCAAACCCTAGAATACAACGCATAAAATAGCCTAATCCCAATAGTTTAGCGGGGTGGTAATGTTTAACTTAACAATACCCAATAGAATAGCGGGCGGGGCGTTAATCCTATAGCGCTATAATTGTTAAGGTGGGCGAGCAAAGTTAATGAGCATATAACGTTCCAAATCGTTCACATAACATACGAGAATAACAAGTAAGTCACATTAGTTTCATGCTTGATCAAGGATTGAGTATGTTTAGTTTAAAAGTTGTTTGCATAATTATACATGTTGCATCCCAAAGTGTAAAGGGGAAAACGGATTCGAGTATACTCACGGTTTTTGCAAGCTTTCCTACTTGATATCCCGTGAGTGTTGGTTGTTTAGTTTGGAGCACCTTGTCCTCCTACACGAAGGATCACAGGTGTGTGAGTTGGGGATAACGGAAGATTATAGATTTGGAATTTAAAATGCATGAACATAGACATAGGAAAATAACCATTCATTACATATGATGTTGAAATGGTATACTTACTAACTTGATAATGTCCATTTGTTCATCATCAAGAGTTCGGTTTAAATATTATATAAGTATTACATAGATTATAATATATATCATATATGTCAAGCATGAGGTAGAAGACTAAGGTCTTCATTCAGGCACCTCTAAGAGTCATAGAAATCATGTAGGAGGTAGGAAGAACAAGCTTCCATTTAGGTACCTCTAAGTGTCATAGAAATCATGTAGGAGGTAGGAAGAACAAGCTTCCATTTAGGTACCTCTAAGTGTTCACCACTACACTTGATGTAAAGACAACCAAGGAGGGTCATGAACCATGAATAATATAGAAATGAAATATACATATTAACAAAGAGAAAGTCACCAAGTGAGGGTGGGTTGCACTTTTACCTCAATGTGGTGATGAATACACTAGGATTTCTAGGATCAAAGAGCTTCTTGTTGATGAATCCTCCTTGAAATGCTCCTAAAGTTACTTGGATTTTCAAGAGGTGTCCAAGAACTCTTATGTGTGTGAAAAGAAAGGTGTAAATGGGAATAATTTGGAGAAGTAAGAAAAAGGAAAAGTGAAGTGAGGAGTGTGGTGGTGGTGGTCTATTTATAAGGAGAGAGGAGAGAGAGTGTCTTGGAAAGGGAAAGAAATGATTAGGAGGAAGAGTGTAAGAATGGGTTAAATTGTGAGTGGTGATGTAAGAGATTTAGTGAGATTTTTGAGATATTCTTTGGGTGAGGCCCCATTGGCCGAAAATTGTTATTATTATTATTATTATTATTATTATTAGGAATAACACTTAAATATTTTATAAAAGTCTTGCAACTTTTATAAAAGTTTGTGGCCTAATCTCACTTGATTGAACTTAATAATTATGGGGTAATACCTTCCCACAAATTTCATCATTATTAAAATATTACCTGTTATTTCACTGATCCGTTTAGCGAGTACCAAACATTAAGGTGAAATAAAGAATCAAGAATTTTGAATAATATAGCGTTCAAAAGGTGAGTCGTGATTACAATTTGCACGTAAGTTTAACAAGAATAACATGAGTATGATAAAAATTATTTCGTGTTCATTATGATCAATCGTCTCGGATTACAAATAGAAAAAAAATAGAATACAACGAGAGTACAAGACTTACAAAAATAGAAATACAAACGACGGTTTCTAATTATGGAAGGTATGAAAACGTAGGGCGTTACAGTAGTTACATAACGAATAACATTCATTAATTTTGGCCGAACCAACCAGTATTAGGTTATGGTACCATAGGATCTAACAAATCCCGTTATCAGATTGCACCCATGGTTATGTGTGGGGGTTATGTGGGTAACGACCGAATCTTTGATTGTTAACTTACCCTTTGGTGGTTTGTTAATACGAGTTTAACGATGGACGAGTTACGAAGGTTTGGATGTTATTAGCGAGACGACCAAAAGTAGTTTCACAAATAAAACAAAAACGATTTTGGGATGAGTTAAACGATTTGAAACGATTTGAACGAGTTAGACTATTTGAAAGAACGATTGGTTTTGGGATGTGATTAGATAATGGGACGGGTGTAACATGATATAAGCATGGTAGATACGCCGCTGGTACTTCTTATATATAAGTTCCTTTGTCATATTACATTCCGTGTTATTATTTAGTTCACTTGGATAAACGATTTTGAAACGATGTCAAACAACGAGGTTTTCTAAATGATATAAACCATACGAGTTTTGTAACGAGAACAATTTACGATTTGGTTTACTTAAAAAAATGTTTTGGGTTAAGAATCATGGCTGTGAGATTTTATAAACTATAACCAACTTGATTTGAGTTGGTTAATTATGTTTCAATACACTTTTCAAAACGAGGTTTGTAACTTTTGACTCTTGTAGTCTAATAAAGTACTGCAACATATAAATGAGCCATGAATCCGATACTCTCATAAAACCTATGTGCTCGCCAGCAATTTCTTTGCTGACTTTGTTTTTACATATGTTTCAGGTGGTGTTGCATGAGGTTGATTACTAGGATGCATGATTCACATAGGATCTGGACGAGGCCTTAGTGACATAATAATAATGATAGACGATGTGTAACTCGTTTGCTTTGTTTTAAGACAATGTAAATTACTTAATGAATCAATAAAACGAAACTTTTAAATCCATGGTTATGAAACAATAATTCTGTTGCAACACTCCCCGACGTTTCCGCCTGGGTTTCGTTGTTTTGACGCGGTCGGGGTGTGACATGCGACATGAACCTTCTACTTGTTTTGGCTTTGTTTGCCTTTTTCCTTTCCTTGGCGAACGTGACTTTGCTTTAATTGATTATTTTATGGTTGCAATTTTTTATTCCCATATTTCTTTCTAACTTCGGATTTTGGGATAGGAGCACACTGAGTTACTACAACTCCTGGGCTCGACTTTCCCAAAAACTTACTAGTAGAATCTTCAAAAACTTTATCAATCAAGGATTGATTGACATTCTTGATTGGGAAATCCTTGTCTGGATATATTTTATCAGATCTAATCAACGTGTAAAGCAAATTCACGCTTTCACAACTCTCAGACTCTTGCACAGACGTGGACTCAACCAGAACAGTCTTAGCAGGTTTTGTGGGAGGATCACATAGAATATGATTCTCAAGAGGTATGTCCTCTTCTTTGACTACTGCATCAAACTGTGTTGAGTCAGTACTATCAGATTCATCATCTGAAGAATCAGCATCCTCAACAATGACTAGAGGATCCTGATTTTGTTCAGTAGTTGATACTTTCGTTTCTGCTGACACATCCGAATCTGATGATACTTCCTTTTTGTAACCAAGTCCAACTGCGAATTCCTCAACGTCTAATGGAACAAATGGCTCAAAGTGAGGTTTATCCTCCTTATCAGGCATTGCGATATAATTGTGTCTAACAGGTGGAGGACACTTCTTATATCCAATGCACGTGACATCTTCTTTCTTTTTCTTTATGTCAATGATGTGATCCAGCACATACCTCGAGTTTGAATAACTGTCTAACTTAAGATGGATCGCCTCACTTTCACACTTAACACAGGCCAATTTTTTTGTGTTTCCTTGAGCCTATTGATGTAATTGTTTATTGCAGTTTGTTTTCTTGAAACCATTTTCTTTAGCTCGGAATTATCTGTCGCAACCCCCGATCCCTTATCTGTCCCGGGAACGGGCGGACGCGAACTCGTAGTTTCGGTGGTATCAGCTTGTTAATTTGGCAACGGAAATTACATCAGGACCGTAGTTAGGAAATGTTTATCAGAGTAAAACCACCATATTTGATATTAATAATCACATGGGTAAAACCCAAGTTTCTTATTACAATACGTTTATAGGGATAAACCCTATTTTATTGAATTTAAAACATCATCTTTTAGGTAACTTTTATAGCCACATTTTTCCCAAGCCTTCAGTGCTCTCCAGCTGGCTTTTTACTAATTGGCTGTCACATTGTGTTACCTGAAACGCGTTTTAAAAACATTTGTCAGTGGGAAATACTGGTGAGTGAATCCCAGTTTAATCAAGAAACATTTTATCAATTAAAACAGTATTGAGAGCGATCACATTGTTTATTTCTACACAATTACTCATTCAGTACTGTCAATCCTGACTGGTGGGTCATATTACACATTGGCTAACTCGTTGTCCAATGGTAACGTGTTGTCGTCCCGACTTACTACTCACAGTGTAGTAAATTTTGTATACAAAACCCCAACATACCGGCAATAATTGAAGAACTACAAAGACTCAATCACCGCTTAATCACATTGTAAAACATTTAAGGTTTTGTAAAATATTACAAAAAGGTTAACAAAAAGAGGATAAACTCACATTGCTATCTTAGACTTCGCGTAAGGGTTTCCTGGGATTAATCTATAATTTTCACAAATGTACCTAGGTTAGTATAATAACCCTTTGAAAATATTAATGATACCCTCCCCGAGACGGTATTCCAACAACTACGTTGGGCAGAACCACGACAGTTGTTACGAAACCCTAAATCAATCGGGCAGCGTATCTAGTATGAAACTGGGGTTATAATACTTACAACGGAGCAGAACCTTGCTAATTAGGGGGATATAATACCCGCGTATTACTTCTACTACTTCAGAATTCATTTAGAAAGAAAAAGAAATGAACGAGGAATACTGAAACCCGATGCCTCCTTATATAGTTGCTGAAACTGACTCTCACGTGGCCCGCGTAAGAGTAGGCAAGGGCCTACGCGGCCCGCGTCAAACCTGGGTCAACGCGTAGCTCGTCCGGATCACCAACTAGACTTGACACGATTATGACACGTGTCATCACCGGGCTACGCCACATTTTTGATCTTACGCGGCCCGCGTTAACTTAACGGGGGTCTTACGCGGCCCGCTTGAACTTAATCATGACTTTGTTTATTTCACGGTAGTCAATGCACATACGCATTGATCCGTCCATCTTTTTAACAAACAGTATCGGCGCTCCTCATGGCGATGAACTTGGTTGTATAAATCCTTTCTCTAATAATTCGTCTAATTGTTTCTTTAATTTCTGCATTTCGGCGGGTGCCAAACGGTAAGGTGTTTTGGCAATCGGTGATGTTCCTGGTATTAAATGGATTCTAAATTCAACTTCTCTATCTGGAGGTTGCCCTGGCAATTCTTCTGGAAATACATCTGAAAACTGAGATACTACTGGAATATCTTTTAGTTCTTTTCCTTTAGTGTTAGTGATTATAGAAATCAAATACACTAATGATCATTTTCTTATATAACTTGCAGTTTTCATCACAGAGATGAATTTTGTAGATCTAGATGGTTTATCTCCTTTAATTGTGATCGTTTCACCTTTTGGTTAATTTACTTGAATTGACTTTTGATCACATAAAATACTGGCTTTATTGGTTATTAACCAATCCATTCCTAATACAACATCAAATCCTTCCAGATTCATGGGATAAAGATTTGCAATAAATTTCTGATTTAAAATCTCTATTCTTGCTCCCTGCAAGATTTCAGAAATCCTAACGGTTTCTCCATTAGTTGTTTCTACTAAGCATTCTTGTGGTAGTTTAGTTAATGATTGATTTATAAATTTGCAAAATGATGTATTAATAAAACTTTGGTTCGCACCAGAGTCAAATAATACTTTAGCAAAGACATCATTAACTAAAAACGTACCAGCTATGACATCTGGAATCATCTTGGCTTCATCTGCAGTCAGAACAAATGCTCTAGCATTTTGAGTATTCTTGTTGTCTGTAGCTGGAGCTAATTTTGGGCAATTAGGCTTGATATGACCTTGTTCTCCGCAGTTGTAACATATCCTGTTGTTAGCTTTCTTCCTGCAGTTTTCTTTCTTGTGTCCTGATATTTTGCAAAAGTTACAGTATATGGGGCGTCTTCCTGAATGCTTTCTTTTGCAATACCTACAGTAGGGTGCAGAGGTAGAACCTACATTTCTCCCACAGTTAGAATTTCCAAAACGAAATTCTTGTGTGAGCTTCTGGGTTAGGTTCCTCCTTTGATCCTCTTCTCGTGTACGGACTAATTCATCTGTCAAGGTATTTGCTAGTTCTGCAGCTTCTTCTATGGTTTGAGGTCTAGCTGCCTTGACTACGTGTCTAATCTCTCCAATTAATCCCCATATATAACGGGAGATTAACACTGGTTCTGGTGAAGCAAGAGTTGGCACTATTCTAGCATATTCAAAGAATAATTTAGTGTATCCCTTACTATCCACACCAGACATCCTAAGGTTCAGGAATTTGTTTGCTATATGTTCCTTCTCATTGGGTGGGCAGAATTTCCTTTCTACTTTGTTCTTAAATTCTTCCCATTCCATATTGTAAGTTCTTTCACTTCCTCTTGATTGGAGGATAGTGTTCCACAATTCTAGTGTTGAATTCTTAAACAGATTAGAAGCAAACATTATCTTATCTTCTTCAGCACACTTGCTTATTCT
The DNA here is from genome assembly GCA_030545235.1 of Helianthus tuberosus. Classification (NCBI taxonomy): domain Eukaryota; kingdom Viridiplantae; phylum Streptophyta; class Magnoliopsida; order Asterales; family Asteraceae; genus Helianthus; species Helianthus tuberosus. The sequence continues at coordinate 7,727,193 of CM060416.1, read as the reverse complement.
TAAGACTGCCTCGGTCTTCTCTATCCAGTGTAGGGTTGCAATGGCCCCTTCGTTGCCCGAGAATTCCATTGGTTTACAAGACCAGAATTCTTTATAAGAACAACCGCAAGGCACGGTTCTTCTCCTTTTGGGAATGGGCACTTGTAGTATGGGTCCATTGTTCACACTGTTTTCTGGTTCAATTGGTCGCTTACTGCTATGCTTACTTTTATTATTCGCTTCTTGAATCGTTTGAATAATAAATGGCATTGCATCTATGATTCCTTGTGCCACTATATGTTGAACGACACTATTATCCATTTGGTTTCCATTGTTATTGATGCTCGGATTCTCATTAACCACGTTAATGTTACTCTGGTTATCGTTATTCAGATTTCCTTGATTTCCTTCGTCGGCCATCTGAATTTTAAACATTTACCCCGTATTAATATCACAAAATAATATTAATATAGTCAATCACATGACACGCATTTTTGCCAAAAGCGTCGATCATTGCGACTTTACTCTATTCATATACTATTATGCATCTATTACATACTAGTACTGAAATAAAATTACAATACCAACTGAAATAGCCTTTGAGTGCGGTTTGAACTATTGATTTACGTAATTGGAAGTAACCAATTACACTAATAGTAATAGGCATCCACACACACACACACACACACACACATATATATATATATATATATATTATTACTATTATCGTTTTACCATTCACATTCACGGATATGGATTTATCCAAAAATCCATATTGCGCTCGTCGTATTTCCATACGAGTCGCTCTCCCACCTGTCGCATTCTCTCACTGCTTTCTAAAATTTCCTCACCAAATGTCCTAAGTTCTTGCACGTTTTCTGCACTCATTGGGGGTGCAGGTTCTAGGACTGGGTTCGGAATCTGGGGTGCGGGTTCCTGATATGGGGGTGAAAGTGCCTGAAATCAGTAAGGATCTTCTAAGATCTCCCTAATGTAGTCATCATGGTAATAGGGATCTAAAGGGTCCATACCTGGGTAGGCTCCTATATTCTGTATACGTGTGTCTTCATGTATCGGGTAACGTTGCACAAAGTCCCTATTGTCGTCCCACCAGGGATCGTAATTAGGGTCTAGGGGGTTTGGTGCTGGTACCCTAGGGATTTCTTCCGGATTGAAGTCATGCATCTCCACTTGGTTTTCAGGGTTTTCTATTTCCGTGGGTTGATCAGGGATTGACATTTGTGGTTGGGGTGCTATTATTTGCTCCAGACTTGGGTCAGCAGTAGTTGTAGATAGGATATGGAAATTGGCTAGGCTTCTATTAAGCATATCCTATGTATGGGCATCTGTCTCTCGCTTAACGGCTACTAAGGCTCTTTGCTGTTGCAACTTTCGCATTCTTTTCCTACGTGCAAATGCTTCCTTACTGAACCATCCTCTCTTTTTATGAGGGAACGGCTCTTCCGACTGAGCTTTAAAGGCAAACATCCCTTCTTCCTGATCAGCAGAATACCCCGAAAGGGCAGGCTGTGAAGAGGTACCTTCACTCCTAGGTGAATCAGACAACTGACGACACATGTCTGAGGGTCCTTGATCACTCATACTATAAACTAACAAATAGTCAAATAACACAAAACACATAATCACATAAATTATTTCCTAACACAAAATTTAGATTTTAAGTGACAGCAGAACACTTATTTGGCTTAGACCAGTGGCTAGGCTCTGATACCACCTTCTGTCGCAACCCCCGGTCCCTTATCTGTCCCGGGAACGGGCGGACGCGAACTCAGAGTTTCGGTGGTATCAGCTTGTTAATTTGGCAGCGGAAATTACATCAGCACCGTAGTTAGGAAATGTTTATCAGAGTAAAACCACCATATTTGATATTAATAATCACATGGGTAAAACCCAAGTTTCTTATTACAATACGTTTATAGGGATAAACCCTATTTTATTGAATTTAAAACATCGTCTTTTAGGTAACTTTTATAGCCACATTTTTTCCAAGCCTTCAGTGCTCTCCAGTTGGCTTTTTACTAATTGGTTGTCACATTGTGTTACCTAAAACGCGTTTTAAAAACATTTGTCAGTGGGAAATACTGGTGAGTAAATCCTAGTTTAATCAATAAACATTTTATCAATTAAAACAGTATTGAGAGCGATCACATTGTTTATTTCTACACAATTACTCATTCAGTATTGTCAATCCTGACTGGTGGGTTATATTACACATTGGCTAACTCGTTGTCCAATGGTAACGTGTTGTCGTCCCAACTTACTACTCACAGTGTAGTAAATTTTGTATACAAAACCCCAACATACCGGTAGTAATTGAAGAACTACAAAGACTCAATCATCGCTTAATCACATTGTAAAACATTTAAGGTTTTGTAAAATATTACAAAAAGGTTAACAAAAAGAGGATAAACTCACATTGCTATCTTAGTCTTCGCGTAAGGGTTTCCTGGGATTAATCTATAATTTTCACAAATGTACCTAGGTTAGTATAATAACCCTTTGAAAATATTAATGATACCCTCCCCGAGACGGTATTCCAACAACTACGTCGGGCAGAACCACGACAGTTGTTACGAAACCCTAAATCAATCGGGCAGTGTATCTAGTATGAAACTGGGGTTATAATACTTACAACGGAGCAGAACCTTGCTAATTAGGGGGATATAATACACGCGTATTACTTCTACTACTTCAGAATTCGTTTAGAAAGAAAAAGAAATGAACGAGGAATACTGAAACCCGATGCCTCCTTATATAGTTGCTGAAACTGACTCTCACGCGGCCCGCGTAAGAGTAGGCAAGGGCCTACGCGGCCCGCGTCAAACCTGGGTCAACGCGTAGCTCGTCCGGATCACCAACTAGACTTGACACGATTATGACACATGTCATCACCGGGCTGCGCCACATTTTTGATCTCACGCGGCCCGCGTTAACTTAACGGGGGTCTTACGCGGCCCGCTTGAACTTAAGAAAATCAACGAAATCAGGTTTCAACCCTGATACCGCTCGCGTAAGGTTGGAGTGGGTCCTACGCGGCCCACCTCAACTTAATAATCAAGTTTTAAATTTTATTTTTAATACTATACTGTATTTCGGGCTCGGTTTTCACATATGGGATGTATTTAAAGACATATTGAGACATTTTAAAATATACTAGGATGTCGGAATTTATTATGAGAGTGTCGGTTTATTGAGGATTGTTACATTATCTTCTTTTAATGTGTCAATTACCTTTTTAAACTCCTTTTCATGATTTTTATGAAACATGTTGGCCTCTGTGCACTTTGAAAGATCCACGATCAAACTTTGATGGTGGATAAATGTCACGTCATACTTGCTTTGCAAATCATCATATTTGCTTTGCAAGTCAGACAATTTGCTTTGCAAATCAGACAATTTAGCACTTAATTTAACACAACTATCACACCTATCAGAACTTGGTTTATCGACACATACCTGACTAGATTCACTCTCAGATATTGACTCATTTGCCTCAGAATCAACAACCTCCCTTGATGATTCACATTCAGATCCATCATCGCTTGAACTTGTAACATCTTCAACTGAACTACTGCCATGTTCAGAACTGTCATCATTTCCCGAGGACTCACCATCACTGACATTCTTGACAATTTCAGCATAAAACGCCGTTCTTGTTTGACCACTGTTCTCTAACTGAACTGTCGGATCACAATCGACAGTAGATTTATCCCAAAGCTTGATTTTTGAAGATGGTACTGAACCCTTTTGCTTATAAGAAATTTTCGCAATTAAACTCACTAGGGATGGAGTTGATGAGGATGCGGGCGTGGGAGACTGAGCCCATGAAGGGACTGGACCTGAACCTTTACTCGTATACATATCCGCATTAGGACCAGGTTTCCAACGACTATACATATCTGTTGCCATTTCCGGTTTACTTTGTTAAGAATGATCATTTGAAGATTGAGATCCTAAAAGTACTTGACCACAAAGGTGTGTACTCATGATGGATTGAAAACAAGCAACTTAAAAACAACTTAAAACACAACAGTGAACCTTCTGTGAAAGAACTAATAAAGATTAATATCACAAAAGATGTAAGTCCGCATAAAACTAAATATACTTCCCACGAAAAATAACAACTTGCAAAAATCCACGAATAACATTCCACGAAAAACATTTGTTCAAGAATGATAACAAATTGATGTGCTCAATTTCATGAAATAATAGTTCACAAATAATCTAAGAATTGTTTTGTGAGTGGGTTGTTTTAAATAATGTTGCCGTGAACAAAAAATGGTAGGCCCACAAATAATAGCCACTAACTATGTGTCGTGTGTGTTGTAGGTCCACTAAGATTAGTAATTGGCCCAATGCTCACGAAAAATACCCACTAACAAGGTCCACAAAACACTAGTCTTTCGTCAGAAAGAAATCAACGAAGAACTGGGCTAAATTGTTAGAAATTGAATTTGTGAAAGACCACTACAAGACAAACAACTTTGTCTCTTTTTGACTTAAGAATATGGTTCTTCGTGGAATTGAAAGGAAAAGTGAAGAAGTTTGAATAAGACAAAAGAATGATGAAGAACCTAATAGGACAAAATTTGGTTCTTCACCAAATGGGTCTTTTTTGTGGAAAACAATAGAGACGAAGAACTGGTTTTTCGTAGGAGATAAACTCAACGAAGAATATGGGTTCTTCGTTGACTTTAATTCTGCAGTGGGTGAGATTTTTCAACAAAATCTTATCCTGTCTGACACAACCATACTTTGATTGACAAAATTTTCAAAGGACTGTCATTTGCATATCCAATTTTTCAAACAAACATAAAATAATATAACCTTCAATAATTCAACACAAAACAAACCGAGAAATCTTCAAGAACTCAAGAACTCCAATGATGTTTATGAGTTTTCCGGCCATAGTATTCACCGGAAAATTTGCCGAACACAACTTTTGACGTCGAAACTCAAAACAACTTGTAACTTTGATAATCTCTAAAGATTTTAACAAGTTTTAAACAAGAACAACATCAAACAACATAGATTTTTGAGCTTTAAAACTGAATTTTCAAGAAACACAACTGGATTTTTTTAAACTTTTATACAAAACACATTTAAAAACCAACTCGAAAATCACACCAGAAACTCGGTTTTCAACAAGAAATCAAGCCTTACGCTCTGATATCACTTGTAGGTCCCAATACGGATCGTCGAACTACGATGACTTCTTGTTTCGGATGTCGTAACGAGTGCGGAATCCCCGTTACGACACAAACCGAGCGAGAGAGAGTAAAATACACTACAAAGATTCAACAATTAAAGCTTTCGTGTATTCAAATCAGTAGAGTTTGTTACAAGATGATAATACAAAAACTGCTCTCAAACTCACTGCACTCTTTTCTGATATGTTTGGCTGCAAGTGCCTTTAAATACCCAACCTTATCCACATACTGTGAAAAACCTACTGGGCCTGAACAGGAAGCCCACGAAGAACCATAAGTCACGAAGAACATGGGTTCTTCGTCATGAGAAGTTCTTCGGCTGATGCATGTTCTTCGTCCCTTGGTTTTTCGTCTATGATGGGTTCTTCGTCTAGACTAAAAACAATGAATAACCAAAGGCTGAACAATGTTCTTCGTAGAGTTAATATGCATGGAAGGATAAGATATTTACATGACATCATCATGATGATGTGGTGGTGATGTCATGCTGATGTCGGTTCGCGGCTCTTCGTGCTTCGCCTGTCAATCTCTAGGGCGCACAACGGAGGAATGTCGCGATGTCGGTCTTGAGCCGAACCGAACCGAGCCACATCCACACAAAACTGTATCAACACTTTGAATGACACTAAGGATAAGAGTGATACATGGGTTGATTATGATGCGGAATCAAATAAGTAAAAAAATGAAAATTTCACAAAGAAAAGTTGTTATTTCCAAAGGATTCAAACGATACAAGAGGTGTCATTTATAGGGATTTTTTTAAATTTTCGAAATTACAAATTGATAAAAATAAATTCAAATTAACACCAAGACGTAAATCATGTTACTCAATGATTTACGTGTTATTAAGTATAAAAGGAAAGTCCGGAAGATTGATGAAATTGAAGGAATATCTTGATTGACGAAACCGGGGCCTTAAAATCAAGAAATTCGGGTTTGAAAGTTGGGTGGGTGGTTTACCATATGATGTTGATGCATATTGTGGATACGGCTCTTTACGGTTCGACTCAGTTACGAAGTGAAGGCCGAGGTCAAGATATCCTCCTATCTTGACCCGGTACGACGTCTTTTAGTGTGTTTAATGTAAAACAGCTTCGCATGTGAAGTCTGTTAGTTTATGTATGTGTTCTACAATGTTCTGCAAGTTGTGTCTGTGTGTGCAGCCAATCTCACGAAAGACATGCACACATCATGAAAGACTACAATGTTCTACATTGTTCCCATGAAGAATATTCTTCATGGGCCTTAATGTTTCGTCGCATGACTCTAACAAAAAACCCATAATTCGTGAGTCTGGTTCTTTGCCAATGAGGTGTCCACGAATGATGCAATATTTCATGGGCTGTAGTCTTTCGTGGGCTTCTTATTGGGCCCAGTATGGTATTCGTAAGGTGCTGGACAGGTTTGGCTATATATACAGAACACAAAATACATAAGAGAGAACACACCAGAAAGTTAGAGAGTATTTTGTCTTGTATTATCTTTGTAACTCAACTCTTCTGGATCTATACATTTGAGCTTCAATCGTTGAATCTTTGTCTTGTATTTGTGTTCTTTGGCATGGTTTCCATACCCGCTTGGATTCCGCACTTGCGGGTGTGTCATAGAACAAGGAAGTAGGTTAACTTGATCCTCCGAGTGGACCTACAAGTGGTATCAGAGCCTGAGTTAATCCACATCAGTGACTGTACACTGATATGATTCTCTTACTCTCGAAACTCGCAAAAAGAATGTCTGTAAATATTTATTTACATTACTAATGGTAAATGGCATTAAGGTCAAGCATGAGTTAATCCACATCGGGAAATCGTTTTGTGAATATTTTTCTTAAGAAAATCCAAAAAGATGTTTTTCAAAGTTTAAATTTACTTTTTGAATTTTAGGGGGGGTAAATCCAAATCAGAAAAATACAAAAACAATAGAAAAACAAAAATGAGTTTCCTGGTGAGCAAAAGAGAAAATGATAGTACTTCAGTGGTCTGTCGAAACCTCTTTGAACTTAAAATGAAAAACTATAAGCAACTCTATATAAGATGTATCGGTAGGCTCACAATCATTTTAAAGTGTGCAGGGTGATATAAACTTAAATCGACTGAAGACCGTGTGGGAAACGCTCATTGGCATATGGTCTTGGTATCAAAATTTCTTTTGATAGATTACCGAGGTTCTGAGATACGTGGTCTTTATGCTGTTTATCATCTGGGTACCATGGTTGTTTCTTTTACCAAAAACAACGGGGACGCAAGTCTAGATCTTCCATGATACCATACATACGTGTACATATCATGTAAACATGTATATAATACATGATGCATACGACCTTCAATAAGTGATAAAAATATCACATTCACCCCCGAATAAGTGATTCTATATAACATTTATCATCCGAGAGTCAAGTTCGTCTCTTTGTCGGTACGATGGTACTAACCTGTTCATGGACTTGCTCTTGTGCCTGCATGCATCGAATATCAATTCCTCATTAATAAGTGATTTAATCACATAGGGCTTGTATTCATCCTCGAATAAGTGAGTATCTCACATCATATATGTTGAAAATAGATGATAAATGGTATACTCATCAGTAAGATGAACTCTCGTGCATACCTTGATACGGGAATGTGTCGTGTGTGGATGCACACCGGTCGGTAAGTATAAATCATACCTTAACGTATCCTCTAACCGCAAGTACATCTGATAAGTTGAGCTTATGTGGACAACAATTCCGATAATCGTTGTAGGATGCTTATCTAAATATTAATTAATTGAACAACAAGAGTGTTTTGGCGTGACCGTACACTGATTTGATTCTCTTACCCTCGAAACTCGCAACAAGAATGTCTGAAAATATTTATTTACATTTCTCCGTTTCTGCATCTCTGTATATATTTATTTACTGTTGTTCGTCTTTTCATTTGAGATATTCAAAAATACCAAAAAGATTTTAGGTGTGTTTTAATATAAACTTTATAAAAGCCAAAAAGATTTTATTTCTATTTTATTTTTGATTGCCCGATGTTGGATCTCGAGTTTTACCCACCTGAAACCTAATCGAAACTAAAACAATTGCATCTTCATAAACGGTCGAAATTAACAAGTGTTGAAAGTTAAAATTCTAAAATTGATCAAATTTTCAAACTTTTAAACTGTTGTCGGTTGGTAGTTTATTGAGAGTTGGTCACATGTGTGTTATTTGTTTATATTGACTATATTCTAAGCGGTTGTTCTCATTACGCATTTAGCTCTGTTGCATGTGCAGATGCGGCATCCGAACCAGCTAAAGGCGAAGAGAACGTGTTCGATGACAAGCTGTGGAATGACGACACGACATGGATGCAATCAAAGGATCAAGATGATCGAGTTGCCGTGGCCCACTCATCAACACCAAGAGGATCTGAAGATTTGAAAATCAACGTCTTACGAGCAATGTTCAAGGGGGAGTTTGCTGATGCACCTCTTGACTGTGACAAGTGAAGACATCTGAAGATCCTACAACATGTGAAGAACGAACCATCACGAGCAGTATCCAAGGGGGAGTTTGTTGATGCATATTGTGGATACGGCTTGTTACGATTCGACTCAGTTATGAAGTGACGACCGAGGTCAAGATATCCTCCTATCTTGACCCAGTACGACGTCTTTTAGTGTGCTTAATTATGAAGTCTTTTAGTTTATGTATGTGTTTTGCAATGTTCTGCATGTTGTGTCTATGTGTACAGCCAATCTCACAAAAGACACGCACACATCATGAAAGACCACGAAGTATATAATAGTCGAAGAACCTGCTTGGATTCCCATGAAGAATCATGAAAGACCACGAAGTATATAATGGTCGAAGAACCTGCTTGGATTCCCATGAAGAATATTCTTCGTGGGCCTTGATGTTTCGTCGCGTGACTCTAACGAAAAACCCATAATTCGTGAGTCTGGTTCTTCGCCAATGAGGTATCCACGAATGATGCAATATTTCGTGGGTTGTAGTCTTTCGTGGGCTTCTTATTGGGCCCAATATGTTATTCGTAAGGTGCTAGACAGGTTTGGCTATATATGTAGAACTCAGAACACATAATACATAAAAGAGAACACACCAGAAAGTTAGAGAGTATTTTGTCTTGTATTATCTTTGTAACTCAACTCTTCTGGATCTATACATTTGAGATTCAATCGTTGAATCTTTGTCTTGTATTTGTGTTCTTTGGCTTGGTTTCCATACCCGCTGTAGGTCCCTAGAGGAGGATCAAGAACAACCTTATCCTTGTTACCGAACACACCCGCAAGTGCGGAATCCAGACGGGTATCTAAACCAAGCTAAAGAACACACAATACATAAAAGATTCAACGTTTAAACTCAAATGTATTAAATCCAGTAGAGTATTGTTACAAGATGAGAATACAAGAAACTATTCTAACTCTACCGGTGTGCTCTCTTCTTTTCTGAATGTTACAAATGTTGCTTTTATATCCAACCTTATCTGCAAACTTACGAAACATTGTACTGGGCCCATAAGATAAGCCCACGAAGAACCTTAACTCACGAAGAATATAGGTTCTTCGTGGTTAGTCTCCTGCGAATAATCTTAAACCATGAAAGACATGGTTTTTCGTTAATATCATGCACCAGACATCAATGACCAGGAAAGATGTCCTTCGTGGGTATCAAGATATGAAATACTAAGGTCCATTATGGCTATGGTCTTTCATTGGGTTGTCTGCACACACAGACACAACATGCAGAAAGATTGCAGAACACATACACAGACATCTTAACAGATTGCACATGCATAATCTGTTTTACAATAAACACACTAATCGACATAGTACCAGGTCAAGATAGGAGGATATCTTGACCTCGATCTTCACTTCGTAACGAGGCGAACCGAAACGAGCCGTATCCACAAAAGATGCATCAACACCCGCTTGGATTCCGCACTTGCGAGTGTGTCATAGAACAAGGAAGTTGGTTAACTTGATCCTCCGAGTGGACCTACATGTGACCCAGCTTGTCAAGATCTTTTTGTCTCCTACTCTTGAGCCCTGTAACTCCAATAGTAGCCCAAGTAATGCCGATTTTAAATTTGAGCCAATTCTGCCCCGTTTCCCCTTACCAAGCTAATTCACATAAGAATCGCTAAAGTCACATCATAAGCGTTGTTTCATCATTTTTGTAGAAAACATGTTAACGTTCGATCTACATGCAAAGTTATGTTTTAATAATTTGGTTCTTAGATTAAATGTAGTGATTTCATGTTTGGAAATGTTTAGAAGTCTGGTGTAACATTTTGTATTTCCGTTATGTCTTGTTTATCTTGTAATTTGTATTTCAATTTCAATCTTTGCAGATCGAGACTTTGATCATAATGAAAGTCGTATTTCATATCAATCTTATTTAATCATACTTGTACAATTTGTAATCAATCACCAAATACACGTTTTATATACAAAACCGAACCATACTTTAAGTTTAATATTCACTTAGGAATGTGATCATAAGTGTTTTATACTTATAACATACTTGCATACACCTTATATACGCCAAAACATGCTTAACTATGAGCTTTTAGCATGAAAAAGCAATAAAATCAACTTCACGGGGTAAAATGAACAATTTGCAAAATTTTGGAAAACAGGTCTCCTTCACGCCATGCGAATGAGCACTATTTTTAATTTCGCAAATTTTGTCGCGTGGCGCGACAAAACCCATTTTTAAGCCAGATGTTTAACTTCACGAATTTTGAACTTTTACCCACTTTCCCTCCTCCTAACTCCCTACTACCTACTTAAATGCCCAAACCCTAATACTCACTTATAAACAGACCTTCTCCACACCTTCTAATCCCTTTACACACCTCCAAACACTCTCAATTCTCTCAAATCTCCCAAAACTTCAAGTGTTGGCAGGTTCATACAAGTTCTAAGACAGTGAGTTTTAACTTGTTTCTTCATTTTTTTTCTTGTTATTTCTTGCTTTCCTCCTAGTTGGACAACCTCTAGGAGTGCTACCACATGTTTACTAAGGTAAACAAAGTTGGTACATCACCATTTTTAGGTCCAAAGTTAGGATTGTTTTCTGAGTTTTGTTAAAACTGTCGACACATGTACATCGTGTTTTATCTTTGGAACGTCTTCAAGTTGCCAACAAATCCCTATGTTGGATAGGTTTGGGTTGATATTTGTTCCAGGAATAATAATAGTTGTATTAGCTTACATTCCATACAATCTAAGTCACCAAGCAACTTTCAAGTAAACAAAGTGAACAAACTACACCATGTCTTCAAACATTAACCATGTTTGGAATGCACTCGTCTAGTTGAAATCACATGGTTACTTGGTGAATTAGATGATTTATTTTGTCTTTCATACTTGTATTCATGACCATGAATCGTCCTTATGGTGATTTTATACAATGGTGAACATCCATGAGGTTAGTGGATTACCCTACCTCTAATGCATGACAATACATGACTATATCATACTAAATAATATACATATAAAATACTTCCTAAACCAAACTGTGACACCAACCAATTCAGGGTTGAATGTCATGTGTTAAGGTGGAAAATGTTTTAGTTTTAGATTCTTTACTTGGACTTCTAATGGGCGATTTAGTGCCCATAAAACACATTAACAAATGATAGTGTCCAAGTAAGTGTCTAAATGAGACATGTTTTATGTATTTTCTTATGACTATAAAGATTCCCGTTTACTTCCTCCAAACTCCAATTCACCCTACTCACACACCTTCGTTTATCCTTTTAGGGTAACTTGGTGATTCCATCCTCCAAACCACTTACTCGCTTTTTGTGGAATAGCTTCGCAAACCGTGAGTATACTTGAACCATTTTATGTTTTATATCACTTTGGGTTGCAACATGTACCATTATTAAATTCATAATCACACATACAATCAGTTTTATGCAAACACTCAATCCTTAAACATGCTATTTGTTATGTTATTTGTTTATACATACTTGGACAATCTTATGCATGCTATTTATCATTAACTTTGGACACATACAATCAGTTTTATGCAAACACTCAATCCTTAAACATGCTATTTGTTATGCTATTTGTTTATACATACTTGGACAACCTTATGCATGCTATATATCATTAACTTTGTAAGTCTTCCTTAACATGTATAGCGCTATAGGAGTAGCACACTACCCATTTTGTGGTCATTGTTAAGTATTGAATCAATGCGGTCTTATTCACTTCGGTGATGAGATTACGCTAGTGGACACCTTGGTTTGATTTATAGTTGATGCATGCTAGTAAATGTACAAATAACTTAGTGTACAATTAACATGTGGATTTAAGACATTTTTATACTTATGCTATGTAGACAAAACGTGTATGCTCACCGACCTTTTTGTGTTGACGAATACTTTATATACATGTTGTAGGAAATTTATGATGATGCATGAGAAATCAACTTAGGTGGAATTAGAAACACACCTGAATTTTGTGTATGTATTTTTTATTTTTTTTTTTGTATTTAATTATGTTAACGCTAAGTTGTTATAATTTCTTTTTGAGACAATGTATCTTTGTAAGTTATGAAATGAAACGAAATTTGAAATCTTAATATATTGTCACAAATAGTATGTTATGAGGTTTTGAACAATCTCGTACGTCCTCCCTCGATGTTTCTGCCATCAATTGGGGTGTGACATATGGGTATGGACCAGGATTATGTGAAAGGAAGTGCTCACAGTGTTGTGGATAAAGCTAGTGACACTGCACCAAAGAGCACACAAACATTAAATTCTGTTGTTTTTGGTAATTATGTTACATGTACGAGGTATCTATAGACATCCATGCTTATATCATTAGACACGCCGACGAGGGATTAACTACTCAGATGATGAACTCATATAGTCGTTCAGTAAGTTTGAGGTACATTTCTTACCGGCACCTCAAAATCTCCCTTGGGTTAGTTTAAGGTGCATTTTGGGAGCTTAAAAACAAGTTCCATACTCACCCGTACTTGATACAGCTATTTGGTAAGGTTACGGTGCATATTGAGGGTCTAATGGGGCTTGGGGATGGGTTTACAGGGCTCGTGATCGAAGAAAACACAAAAATAGGCAACCGACGTCGACTAGTGTTCGTAGACAGTCAGTTATGGCATCGTCCACCCCTGTGGCGTCGGCGACTTCACCTCTGGGCGTCGGCGACTTCGCTTTTGGCACTAACGCCCAATTTTCGTTCTTTTACACGTTTTGACCCCCGTTTACGCGTCCCGAAAATTCCAAATCGTAAAATATTTTCCAAGCCCCCAAGTCATTCTAACACTTAACCCATGTCCCCATAACAAAAACTTATACTTTTATCTTACTTTCTAGATTTTGACCCATTTGATCCTACCATGTACTTTCCGGCATAGTTAACTACTTTTGACTCGCTACAACAATGCTTACCTTAGTATTATCATTAACTAAACATTCTTACATGATTCCCATATCACAACATCCAAATTACACATCCCGACACATTACTTTCTACATTTTGACCCGTTTGAACTTACTAAGAACTTTCGTTCATAACTACTCCGCATATTTCCCAATACAGCCTTACTTACTTTCGCTCTACCATTACTTACCCATCCTTTCATGATTCTCATCCTTCTTGAAGTCTATGTAGTTAATATCCCGATATACCAGTGACATATCGGTTATCGGTCCTCTGTCGAGATATCGGTGCAAAATATCGGTCAGAATATAGGGACTGATAATATCGACGATACTGACCGATATTGGACCAATATTTGAACGATGTATCACCGTTTTTCCCTATATCAATGCCTTTCATCTTCTTTCTACCATTCGTCTTTCTTCTTATTGTTACTATTAGTGTTTTAAGTCTTAATTGTTAGTTGTTAGTGTTAAATGTTAGTGTTTTAAGTATTAGTCAGTTCCTACTTGCTACAATTGTTAGTGTTTTGCAAGTTATAAAAGGTTGATTTGTTAATGGTAGGAAAGTATACTAATTGTTAATGTTAAGTTGCTATATATATAAATTTAACATGATATTAGAATTACCGATATCTCACCAATATCCCACCATGATAACCGATATATCAAATATCGGTCCTTGACCGATATCTGATATTTTACCGCATTAACTACTTAGCTTGCAATCAAACTCATTACATAATAATGAACTTAGTTCGGGAATCACTTACCTTAAGCATCCGTGTTCGTGCTTGCTTTCTTGCCTCTTCTTGGCCCGTTAGCCTTCCGTGCTTGAGCCCATGCTAATGTGGTCCTATTCTTTCATGTCGTCATGTTCATAACATTTTAAGTATGTATGCTCATTCATATCAACATCCATTTCAACTCTTAGTTACATCGACTTTCATTAATAGTTCATTAACATGCATAAGACATGAATTGACAACCACATTGTTCAACATCCACGAAACTCAAATTTATCATCATACATAACACATATTTGGTCTAACACATATCTCATGATCTCTCTAATCTTACATTTGTGTTAACATGCCTAACCATGCTATTTATATGTTGTTGACTTTTAGAAAATCAACCCTTCTAGCATATAGCTTCCAACTTATGAACACACACTTATCTTAATATGGTAGACCGTAGTAATAACGTCATACGCATTTCATATTCAAGTTGTGTGGCACATACAACTACATGATGCATACACAATATACACATAATCAATTTACACATACTAAATGCTTTCATGATTCTACTTTGACAACCACATACAAAGTTAGCCAATTTAACATAATCATCTAACATCATCCTTTACTAGGAAGTCTATATGCTATATGCGAAAAGTGTGTTTTTCCTAGAAAGTGTAGGAAGCGATCTGGGCCATCGGATGAGTGTGTTTAATGGTTGAGATCATTTTGGTGGCATTTTGGTAATATACGTGTCTTTAAAATAGGCTAATTTAATTGATTGGGGGTAAATGTGTCATTTAAGTTGTTTTAAATTAGGAAATAACTACCAATCATAAAACCACCTCCAAAAATGTCTCAATTTTTTTTCTCTCTCTAATCCCTCACATTTGAAAACACCAAATCATACAAAAAATAACGATAAATCAGATCTAGATGTGTTCATGGTAGTGTGTTTTAGCGATAAAACACAATGTGACGAACTAGTGACTGACTGCTAAAACACAACATCAAGAATGTCAAAATCATATCAACCAGTAACTGATAAAACACATTGTGATGAAACCAGTAACTGATAAAACACATTGTGATGAAATAGTAGATAAAATACAAAAGAACATGCCATTCATGAATCATAACTGGTATAACACATTGTGATGAAACCAGTAATTGATAAAACACAACATCAAGAATGCCAAAAATCATATCAACCAGTAACTGATAAAACACATTGTGATGAAACAGTAACTGAAACCAGTAACTGCTAAAACACATTGTGATGAAACCAGTAACTGATAAAACACAACATCAAAAATGCCAAAATCACATCAACCAGTAAATGATAGAACACATTGTGATGAAACAGTAACTGAAACCAGTAACTGATAAAACACATTGTGATGAAACCAGTAACTGATAAAACACAACGTGAACCAGTAACTGATAAAACACAACATCAGTAACTATAAAACACATTGTGATGAACCCAGTAACTGATAAAACACAACGTGAAGAAATTGTTAATGATTTGAACTTCGTAATTTAAAGTAACTGCCCTTTTGAAATCGTAATGATTTGAAATTGTCAAAGAGATATACGTTTCTATAAATATCTGGATAGTTAGTTTAAGATATATAATATTCCAAAATTAAATTAATAATCAAATTACCATCATGCCCTTTTGAATAAAAAAACTAAAAGCCACATGTCACCTCCCTATTGCTTCCTAGACTTTCTAGGAAACTTATGCTTTCTAGCCAACTCCCACATATATATATATATATATATATATATATATATATATATAGGACACATTCATTCTAAATCACTAATAAACAATTTATCAACACATGGTGTGCACCTCACCATTCAAGCATAGAATATAAGTTCCTTAAGCATATTTCTACGGAATCATGCCATCAACTAAATCTCACATGGATTCCTTCTAAAACACATTTCTCATTATTAATTACCATCAATCATGTTGTTAGCATATTCTACACATGTTCACCCATTGCTAGTACATAATTTCATATGCTAACTCATACTAGACATTTCATCAAACACTTGGTGTGCGTACTACTATCTAAACATATTACACAAGTACTTCATGCTCTCATTTCTACTTCTTTCTTTCATTCATCAACACAACTAAGCATCACATAAGTTTGATACTATACTTCAATATAACTAACAAGTATTCATCACATACTACATAATTTATCAAATTTGCACAAGGATTAGACATGGGTGATACACCCATGCTGCCACCTTCATCATCACAAATGAGCTTTACTTCAAAACATCAATTTACTTAAAATCATGCATAATCTAAGTTTTATTTGGTGACTCTAACACACCTTCATGCTTAATTTTATACCATATCAAGGATTCATCACATAGCCTTTTCTACCAAAATCACCAAATCAAAATCTACAACATACCTTATGATTGTTACTACTAGATTGTTTGTTTCTTCAATCATGCAAGTGTTTTGGCTTCAAATCCTTCTTGAATTTCATCAATTCGTGGGGTTTTGCGGAAGAACCCCTTTTCTTCTCCATACGTGTGTCTACAGACACTTCACACACACACACACACACACACTTATAATCTGAATTTTATAAAGTTTCCTCCACTTGCCACTTTTAGTCTCTCTGTTTGGGTTTTTGGTTTTTACAACCAACACCTTCATTTCCGTTCATCATAACCCTTATGTTTTTAACTGTCTTACATAACTTAGTTATTTTTATGTCATGCCATAAAACAAGAAAAAAAATCTACTAAATTAAATTTAGGTTTTTAGGGGTATACAGTAATGGGTTGTGGGTGGTGGGGTAGTGGTACGGTGGTGGGGTGATGTTAGGGTGTGGTGGTTTGGTGGTGTGGTGATTGTGGTGATTTGGTGGTGTGGTTGTGGTGGTTAGGTGGTAGCTAGTGGTGATTTGGTGGTGGAGCTGTGGTGGTAGGGTGGTGGTCGGGGCATGTTTTTCGAGACTTGACATGTTAATTTAGACTAGACCCGTTTAGTTATAATTAATAAGTCAAGCACGTAGATGGAGACTTGACACGTTAATTTAGACTAGACTCATAAATTAAATATTTTTAACGATAATTTACTTTAAAATAATAATTCAATAAGTTGAACACGTAGATCGAGACTTGACACGAATATTAAGACGAAACCGTTAATTTAGACTTGACACGTAGATCAAGACTTTACATGTATATCGAGACAGACCCAATAATTTAGAATTGATACGTATATCAAGACGACTCCGTTGGCATAGGGGTGTCCAAAGGCAAGTCCAAATAACCAAAGCCTATAATATACAACTTTAACCTTAAAATATAATATACACTAATAACACTAAACATATATTATGTTTGGTTTAAACTTTCTAATAGTTTCAAAGATCTCTTGAACAAAATAGCTTTAAAATTCCAACTTTAAACCTCGAACCAAATAGGTTTTGAAGATTCTAATTTTTCTCAAAAAAAAAAAAATTTGACCAAAAGTTTAAAATCATAAAAGCATGCAATAGGACACTCCAAAAACAAAGGTGACGTAACACATGCCTATGATTTTCGCTCTCTTGCTCTCTCACAAAAAGAAAAACTCACTAAAAACTTATCTTCTCTCCTCTCTACTACATCATACTCACATAACTTACTTTCATATTTTTTTTCTCATTTTTATACACAAACATCATCATAGCCTCTCTCTTCCACCTCACACTCTCTCTTCTCACACGTTTTTTCTCTTTAAAAAGACCAACAAGTGAGCCTATTGTTGATGCTCTAACTGAAGTTGCGTAACCCACGATCTAGTTATTGTGAAAGGGATTATTTGAGATGAAATGTTGACCATATTCAAACTCAAGACTAAGGGCCTAGTTAGTGAACAGTTGGATAACATCACATAGAAATCTGGAAATAAAAACTAGAGAGAAAGACCCTCGGGATTATGTTTCTTTTTTATTTTTTTACATATTTTTTAGGGTCTATATATTTGCATACCAGTTGCCTATTTGCACACTCATTGGACCCCATTTGTACGCGGCATATAGCCACATTTTTCAATTCCAAGAGAATCTTTGTTTCATATCATGTGGGAATTTGTCACTTTATATATGTAGCCTACAGACCTGTACGCCACGTAGAGAAGTGTTTTTTTACAAACATTTTTATACAATATTTATCGTTTTAGCAAACTTTTATAATAATAAGTAATTTAAAAAAAGTAAAAAGCATTGTTAAGTATTCTATCGTATAGTATAATATAGGTCTCTTATAGGCCTATTGATGTAGTATAGTTTCATATAGTGTAGTATAAGTTTCGTATAGGCCTGTACGTGTAGTATAATATCATATCCCATCATATTGTATAGTATAGTGTAGTATAGGTCTTGTATAGGCATACATGTGTAGTATAGGTCTTGTATAGACATATATGTGTAGTATCATCTCGTATAAGCCTATAGGTGTAGTATAGTACCGTATCATATGGTGTAGTATAAGTCATGTATAGGTCCCGTATAAGCTTATGGTGTAGTATCGTATCGTATCTTATGGTATAGGTGTAATATAGGTCTCATATATGCCTATAAGTGTATTATATTATAGTACACTATAGCATCGTATCGTATAGGTGCAGCTCCGTATAGGTCTATAGGTGTAGTATAGGTCTCGTATAGGCCTATAGGAGTAGTATAGGTCCCGTATAGGACTGACTATATGTGCAGTTTAGGTTTCGTATAGCCTATAGGACTATACAAGACCTATAAGGGACATATACGAGACTTATACTACACTATACTATACGATACGCTACTATACGATACAACACTTGTATAGTCCTATAGGTGTAGTATAGGTCTCATATAGCACTATATGTATAGTTTAGGTCCCATATAGGCATATACAAGACCTATAGGGGACCTATACGAGACTTATACTATATTATATGATACCATACAATAGGATACGGTACTATAAGATACTATACTATAAGATACAATACAATACAATATCCGTATAACACTATAGGTGTAGTTTAGGTCCCGTATAGGCTTATAGGCCTATACAAGACCTATAGGAAACCTATACGAGACTTATACTACACTATATGATACGATACGATACCAAACTATAAGATACGATACTATAGGATACGATACAACACCCTTATAGGCCTATGGGTATATTATAGGTTTCATATAGGACTATTGGTGTAGTTTAGGTACCGTATAGGCCTATACAAAACCTATAGGGAACCTATACGAGACTTATACTACACTATATGATACGATACTACATCCACAGGCCCATACGAGGCCTATACGAGACATATACAAACTTATACTACACTACATGATACAATACTACATCCATAGGCCTATACGAGACTTAACTATACGATACGATGCTTAACAATGTTTTTTTTTTAAAGAAAATACTTATTATAGAATTTTGTTAAAACGATAAATAACGTATAAAAAACACTCTTTATATATGGTCTCGTATAGGCATGTACGCAGCGTATAGTTTTAATTGACTTCCGGCACAATGTTCCAAGCGTTTCGATTTCCGGTATACTGCTTCTGTTCGATGTCTTTATGACTTCTGACCTAATTTTCATAAGATCGATCAGCCTTCACAACCGATTCATACCTCACAGGCCAATAGCCATCCTCCATTTTGACATAAAACCGACAAAACTTTTTTTTTTTTTACAAAATCTCATATTCCCAAAACTTAATTTGTCAATCCTATGAGAGTTTTAGTTGTAGTTTGAAAATTGGCAGTTAGGTGAATTTGTTCAGAAGTATCAAACGTACATTTAACAAAAATCATTAAAAATGTTGCTTTTTCTTGATCATTACCCAGATTCAATTCTCTCTGGCTTCAGTTATCAACTTTTCACAAAGTAAAATCCGGTATAGAAAAACCTAGGGTCAGGGCTGGTTCAACGTTTATGGAGGCCCTAAGCGAAGTACAAATTCGTGGCCCAGACTTGAACCTAAAAAAACTATCAAACGGCACTAGTAAATTGCAATATCAAGTCATAAAATCGCGAATATCAAATCACAAAATTGTTTTTATGGTTATTGATCAATCGCAAATCGCACCATCGGCAACAATCGATTACCCTTAGTTTCTCATCCCCCATCGGCAGAGGATGCATAATTACGTTCAAGAAAAAAAGACATTGTAACTTAATGATTCAAGAAAAAAAGGAATTTGGCCAATAATCCTTCAAGTTTTGGGTGTAGACTATTTATTTGTTTGGGTCATTATGTATTTATTCATTTGGTCTAAATACACATACACATTTAATACATGAAAAAAAAATTGAGGGCCCCTATCTTTTGGTGGCCCTAGGCCATCGCCTAGAATGCTAAGCTTATCGGTCCGGCCCTGCCTAGGGTTCTCAAAGAAGTATAAAACCAGAATGTCCTATGTGGCTTGCATGCTAGGATGTAATCAGGGTGGTTTTGTGTGAAGTGATCTTGAAGATTTTCTCGAATGTGTTATATGGTATTCAGTATTCTTTTGTTATGACTACTAATATACGAATACTGATCCTAGTTTACCATATTTCTAGGTCCACAACTAGTGAACCGGTTATTAACCTGTGTTCAATATAAAATTCTAATAAATACAAAAGATATAACAATATTAACTAGATTTGATTGAGAAAGGGAAAAAAACTGAAGTACGAAAAAAGATAAAGAAAATTTTGAAGTACTTCATGTGATAAAAGTCTAAGACTGAGGAAAGAAAAGACAATTCTATAAAAAGTAATCATAAGTTAATTATGACCTTTCAACTAATAAATTACCACATACCCTACCAAACTTAAAAAGAAAGCAATAATACAGCAGTAACACCGGTTCTTCCCTAATTCATCAACTTTATAGAGAATCTGGGTCATAGACACCAGTTAGCAAGATGAAGAATTTTTTAAATTTTTTTTGTAGGTGGTTTATCAATACCATTATGATTTCTAGGTGGTTTTGCTATAGCAGACCCAATATTTATATTTATTAGGAGGTGATCGGAGGGCTTAACCAAGCTTTTATGGGGCGATCGGGATTTTAGCGTATAACACTAATTTTTTTCCACGGTTTCTGCATGTAGAAGTAGGTAAGTCACAGGGTGGTCGACTTTGGACCAGGCCTTACAAGTGTTCATGGAACTCGTGTTGGGGGAAGTGACTTTGAGGAATATCTTCAATGATTCCCAATGCGACTTCCATGAATGTTTGTCAGGTCTGGGGGTCTCTGGTGGTCAGACCACCCGACTTGACAAACATTTATGGTTTGGACAAGAACTGACATTTGATAAGCATTCATGGAAGTCGCATTGGTTATTATTGTGGAGATTCCCCTTAAATTCGCTCCCTCGGTGCGATTTATTCTGGCATGTTGCAACTCATGCGAGTCACCAAAGCAATCGTAGGTTATGGAAACACAACATTATTTCTGAAAAAAGAAAATTGAAGGTTGGGATACATATAACTTGCACTGTTTTAACATTTGTTTTAGCGTCCTAGTGATAAAGAATAAAATGAGTTAGGGTATGGTAATTATCAATGGAGATCAAATTTGTAATTTTCGAATAGAAAAGATCAAATATGTAAATGAGTATTTCATATAGGGTTACAACATCATTAGAAAATCAAATGCTCAATTTAAACCTTTAAAACTACGTACCCAATTAATATCTTCAGTTCTATGTTTATGGGAGCCTCATAGCGTATGGCTCTATACGTAGCGTATATATGCATGATTTGACAGTGTACGAGATTTGACTAAGTGGTCGTGTACGGACCCTGTACCTACGCTGCGTATAGGTCTATGCCATACGCAGCGTAGGTACAGGTAGGGGTTGATGTGCAAATAGTCATGTTTGAAGATCGTTATGGTAATCAAGATCATCCGAGTTACAAGCTATGGGCCTCGGGCCTGTTTTATGTTTATTTATTTTTAGTTTATTTAGTAATGGGTCAAAACACTAGTATGTTATGTTTTATTGTTGTTTGGGCCGTAGGCCACCAGTTTGGGTCGAACGATTTGTATGTCCAGTCCATTAAACAGCCGGTTATTGATGAGGAAGTTGGGCCAAGTAGCGAACCGGTGTGTCTCCATAACCGAATGGCGGTTATTCAGAATCGTCACATCTCTTTTGAAACAACGTGACTGTTGGAGACATGCCTCTTGATCCCTATAAAGCCGCTGCCAAACTTCCCTATCAAACGAGTAGTTATCAGTGTATTCGAACGTGTGTATTATCAAGTTAGTTATCATATTCAAAGTTCAGTCAATCAAGTTTATTCATTCGGTTAGTTCATTGTTTCTGCAAATCATTCTCGTTTCAATTCGTTATCATGAATTCATGTGAGTGTTGTGGTTTGTACGTGAATGATTGTGTTTGTGGTCACAAGTCCATCCGTTCCGATTGGTCCTGGGTTTCCGATGACGATGATACCAACATTGGTATCAGAGCCAAAGGTTTAACAGGAACCGGAAGGAATTGTGATCAAGGAGAAAACCGAATCGGTGGAAACAAAGGAAAATCGGTTATGACCGATTATGGTGATGATGTGTTTGTTCGTAGTGGAGAGTGCGGCCGGGCGGCGGAAGCGGATGAGTACGCGCAGGGGAAGCCAACCATGCGGACCGGGGTATCACCAATGAAAAAGTTTCCAAAGAAAGTGTTTCAAAGGGGTTTCGTGAAGAAGTCCGGGAAGAAACCTAATGCACCAGTGGGTAGGCCGAGAAAACCGGGGGTTCGGTGTTTCAAGTGCAAGAAGTTCGGCCACATCGCGTCGATTTGCCCTAGTAAGTATATTATATTATCACCTTTACCAGTCGAGTGTGATTATATTGTAAAGGATACTTGCGGGGGTAAATGGGATTCAATCTGGGTTGTGGATCCCACGTTTAAGACGCACATGACGGGAAACCGTAATTTGTTCAAGTGTTTTAAAAGACACTTTGGGGTTGTAAAGAATGAAAGCAAGAAGGATGTTTCGTTCGTTCATGGAATTGGTGAAGTAAGGGTGCCGGTAGACGGCAAGGACAAGACAATTCCGTGTGTTAGTTACGCACCAAAACTTGACAGGAATGTTCTAAGTTTGGAACAACTCCTGTTTCAAGGAATCGAGACGGTTACTATGGGTGAAAAGTGCGTATTGAAGAAGATGTTCGGTTGTCGATCAAAGGGTTTTGATATTTACGAAGACAAGTCGGAAACCGACTTGGAACAAGATTATCTTGACGCCTTTTATGATAATCTTGGGGTCGACAATGGGTACAAGAAAGAAAAGGAGGAGTTTCAAGAATGTTTGGGCGATTACTATGAGCGGGAATTTGAAAAGTCAAAAAATAAAAAGAAAGTGTATGACGAACGCCCAAGTGCAAGGAAAGTCGTGTACTCGAAGAAAGCAAAAAAGGCTTTAATGATCTACATCGAAGGCGAGAAGGATAATCCACGCCAATCAAAGCAAATGCTTCGGGAACGGGCAATAACTCTCTCTCAACTCGAGGAGGACGTTGTTGAAAGAGGGTTGATCATGGAAAGTTGCGTTGAACCAGGGGATCTTATCACACTACACGAAGAAATCAAGAAGCACCCAAGATTCTTCGACGCACCGTTCGAAGGAATTTTGGTTTGGTTCATCACGAATTTTCTAGGGATTGTTTGTGAGAAAGCAATGCCACCGGAGTTAATTGATGGACGTGATCTCAGTCTCATACTACTACACCGCATCGTGAAGCACAACGGTGGGTTCGAGGAGATAATGAAGAAAGACACGTGGGGCGATATTTCGGTGAAGTATGGCTACGAAGCGGACGACGCTTACGAGATGAAGGTCGCCTACGTTTATTATCTAGAGTTGGTCGAATGGTACTTTGATTACATCAAGAAGGAGCGTGCAAGAGAGAAAGTTGGCATGGCCGAAAGCTCAAGCAATTGCGGATGGATCGACGATTCAAGCGACGATGACGTGGTGGTCAAGATCGAGGTCACCAACAATCGCAAGGAGTGATCGTGATCGAAGGGCTCGGATGTTCTTGCTTAAGGGGGAGAATGAAGATCGTTATGGTAATCAAGATCATCCGAGTTACAAGCTATGGGCCTCGGGCCTGTTTTATGTTTATTTATTTTTAGTTTATTTAGTAATGGGTCAAAACACTAGTATGTTATGTTTTATTGTTGTTTGGGCCGTAGGCCACCAGTTTGGGTCGAACGATTTGTATGTCCAGTCCATTAAACAGCCGGTTATTGATGAGGAAGTTGGGCCAAGTAGCGAACCGGTGTGTCTCCATAACCGAATGGCGGTTATTCAGAATCGTCACATCTCTTTTGAAACAACGTGACTGTTGGAGACATGCCTCTTGATCCCTATAAAGCCGCTGCCAAACTTCCCTATCAAACGAGTAGTTATCAGTGTATTCGAACGTGTGTATTATCAAGTTAGTTATCATATTCAAAGTTCAGTCAATCAAGTTTATTCATTCGGTTAGTTCATTGTTTCTGCAAATCATTCTCGTTTCAATTCGTTATCATGAATTCATGTGAGTGTTGTGGTTTGTACGTGAATGATTGTGTTTGTGGTCACAAGTCCATCCGTTCCGATTGGTCCTGGGTTTCCGATGACGATGATACCAACAATGTTGGTGTGCAAATATGTGGACTCATTTTGTATTGATGCGTTTATACCATGTGGTGGAAATCTGTATAAGAAACATAGATATTCTAGGGTACATGCATTATTGTGTAGGGTCAGACCTTTTAGGGCAGAAGAAAGTGTTAACATGCTGGTCCCAGAATTGAAGCGTGCGTTCACAGTGAAAGCTCTATGAACATAATAATTATACATGAAGAAACAAGTTAACTGATAATGTAAAGTCATGGAGAAAATTAATCTTCTGAGTCTTGTGATAGACTCTTTTGATGTCTGGAGGTAGAGTGAAATTAAGCACAGAAAATCTGTAATCATGTAGATTTGTTTTTATAACATTCTCAATCCATTTTTTATTTATTTATAGTTATCAAAAGATGAAATCTTTTCATAAGAAATAGCACAAACTAGATATAGTATTTATCTTAATTGAAATATTGGAAACTCTAATATGACTGCACTCCTGCAGTGTTGCTATCACCAGTCTGCAGCTTAAACCCTAGGCTCATTATTGGGGATCAAGAAAAGATGATATCTTTTTGGATTTTAGTTAAGCTTAATTGAATCTTGCTGATCTTGTTTCTTCTTGCAGGCTTGTTTGCTGTTATGCATCCATACTTTGAACACTTTTTTATTCAATCCAACTTCATTGCAGAATTGTAGAATTTCTTTTTCATCTTGCTTTAGAAATTTCCACCCTAGTTTTTTTTCTGCAAAATCATGCATTTTTTGCTTTTGCTCTTCTGTGAATTTTGTTCGGAATCTTTTCTTTACCGGCTGTCCTCCCGGGAGTGTTCGAAACATGTCAAGACCTTCACCTTATGCATCTGTGTGTACCATCTGGTGGTGATATTAGTTATTATCAAAAACCAAAATCGAATCGTTAAAAATCAAAATCGAACTAAACCCAAGTAAACAATTTAGTTCTGGTTTTGTTCGAAAATTTCTAATAAAAAACTTAAAGTTCCAGTTTGATTCCGTAACTATAGGGAAAATTGTAGTTAGAAAACATCAAGTTTAGAAGTGGTTTTACAGGCTGTGACCTAACCAATCAACAGGGTCGGCTCAATCATTTTGGTGGCACAAAGAGAAGTAAAACTTTGTGGCCCTTTTCCAAATTTAATTTGTTATAAAATAAAATAAAATAAAATAAGTATATAACTAGATGAGTTAAATTACTTTACAAAATAATAAAAATTTGGTTCATATGTTATGTAACAAATACAAATAGTACACCGGTCTAAACCTAATTAGGTTCAAATGTATTCAAACATGAGCAGCATATTTCGCTTTTATCAATATCAAAAAATGACATAAAACTACTTTTGAATTCTGTAAGACCCAATACATTCCACCTAAAACAAACACCAAATCTGAATTAGAAAACTAGATAAAATATGATAGAACTCCTTAAAAGTTTAAGCCGATGCAAATTTCATTCTATTTGGCATAAATCGCCTTCATTCGGTGCAAAAGATAATGGTTTACCCAACAAGTTCAATGTCCATAAAGAATTCAAAAAACCTCTCAACATTAGCACATGCTTAAAGCTAAAGTAATTACTATTTGGCAAAGCCTACAAACAAAAGAATATCTACATAAAACAAAAGACAATCTAACAAAATAAAAACAAAGCATACAAAAACTAAAGCAAAACGTCAGTAGCGTGAAATAACAATTTCAGTTCCTTTCTTCAAAAATCAAACGACTCCATTGAACTCCTTTCGTAAAATAACAAAAAACTTCCATAATCTTACTCCGATTGAACTTCCCAGATCTAGTTTTCTTAATTTGCTCTATGTACTACCGCCGGATACGCTGCATGACGGCCCAAGAAAACCTATAGAACAAAATTAAAAACTCTGGGGGCCCTTGGGAATTGGGGGCCTAAAGCTATGGCTTTATTTGGATCACCTTTGAGCCGGGCCTGCCAATCAAACACTAGTAAACTCTAACCGTTATTGACATTAATTTAACTTAAGTTAATAAAATGATTTTTATGAGTTTGAATAACAGCAGCATATAGTAATTCTAAAAACATAAACGACATAGATTTCAGTTGGAGCAACGTGCATAAGGTCAATTGGAAAGTATATCCTCTTGCTAATCCAAGCAAACTGCTGGTAGATTAACAAATATACCTGAAATATGCCCAATCACTTCAAACAATTAGTTAAGAAAAACTAATTCACTTGAAAATTTATCATGTTTACTTGAATTTTTATTGAGCTAATATAAAAAAAGTGAATACATTTAATATGGAATGTAGATAAATCTCACGGTCCGATCCGGCTTTAAACAACCGGCTTTTGGCATAAACCGTAAACCAAACTGTTCGTTACGGTTTGGAAGTTTTGAAACAGATACCGAAAGTGGCACATAAAACCGACCGTAAAACCAAACCAATGACTGATTTGGACGGTTCCACGAACCATAAATACCCCTAGTTTTTTTTATTTATATTTCCTATCTAAACTCTCTAAATAAACAACTATTACACTCCTAAAGATCTCTCTGCTTATAAAATGTTTCAAACCTACTGGAATCATACACTCCTTTCTGATCTTACATATGTGACTTGGTCTGAAAAGTAAATGAAGAAAGGAAATAGCTATCATCAGCTATCACTCAATCGGTAAATCCCATCGGTAATCTGTCGCAAAAGAGATTAGCCAGACCATTTTTTACGACTCCTTAGACCTTACCGACGAAATTTCGTCATTAGTATCGTCTGTCTGTCGATGGCGTCCGACAGAATCAGGCGTCGGTGGTACTTACAAAGTAGTGTGATAAAAGCTAAATACTGTAGTAAAATATAATCTTGAACTGCTTAAAAGACATTGTTGATAAAAGCTAGCTAGATTGTAACAGCTCTATAACATGCTGCATGCATAGATGACATCCAGGTTTCTGGGCATGGGATCTGTAGATGAAAAGCATGAATACAAGAGGAAAGTGTGTAGAGTAGGGTGGGGTAGGGGTTATGGTTTAGGAAATGTTTGCTACAGGCCATAAGAAGGTGGACACGTGGTTAATAATTAAAGAAAGTACGCCAGGGGCCTGGTTTGGATCGAAAAGTAAGAAAATTTATGAGGCTGGTGTCAATGGCTGGTCTACTTCAGTACTCCACAAGCTACTGAAACATACAACTTAGGCCTGGGTATGGTGGGGCGGGGGTTGGGCTTGGGTTGGAGCATTAGTTGACACGTGGCTTGGGGGCAGACATGGGTTAAACCCACATTCAACACGGTATGGTGGGACGGGGGTTTGGGGCGTGGGTTTGGCGGGCTTCGCTGGGCTGACCCGCTGGGCTATTTGAATATTATTTAAAACAAAAAATTTAATTTTTTAATATTTTTAAATAAAGAAAATTACAAAAAAAAATTCCTAACTTTTATATTTGTTTTTTATCTCTTCTCTCATCGCCAAGATTAGTTGTAACTCTTCACCCTCTAGGTGATCAATGGGCTGGGATAGAAATTTCAAATCATCCCGTTTTTGTTTCTGGGCATCTCTAGCTTCTTTGCTCCTTTGTATTTCGGCCATTTGTTGTTGGAATACGTTGAATGTATCCAACTTGCATGAAATGTTATCCAGCTGCTCGCTGTATATTCCCCTACGCGACCCCGAACTCCCAGCTGAAGGCGATGCCGTACCAGACCTTGATTTTTGAGCACGCCTTCTTGAGGCATTTCTTCCATACTCAGGCCGGTTTGGGCTTGGGTAATCATCCAAAAGGTCCTCAAACTCTTGATCTCGTGCATCAGATTGGGCTTGGGACGAGACCCTTAACCTTTTGGAAGACGAGTTAGTTTCGCTACCAATGGGGATATTCGCCCACTTTGGATGAAACTTACAAATCTCCCAACAATGCATGAAACGGAAGTCGGTCCCCACATTTGAATGTGCACAGCATTTGTCAAAATGTCGGCTTCGATTTCACCACTTTTTGGGTTTTGCTTTGCTTTATTTAAAAAACCACTATATTTTGTAAGTTGGGTGCTTATCTCGCTCCACTTTGAGGATAAGTTATCGTTTTCACGATAAGCCTCCCTTCCCATTTCTTCATGGAATAGTCTACTAACCGATTCCCACAGGGCGGTTCGATGTTGCGAATTTCCTATTTTAATAAAACCAAAATTTAATATATTACAAAGTTATATAAAAAATAACCATTAATAAAAACAAAGGTTAAGAATACCTAAAGTTGAATGTTAAGATTGTTGACACCAAGCCCTCGCCAATGCAACTTCTTCAGCAACGACCCATTTTTGTTGTTTTCGTTTGACGGTTTCAACAACTTTATCCGCCTCGGTTTTTTTCTTATGACTTCTCTTTTTGATGGGTTTCGATGCGGAAGGACCATCATTGGGTGGTTGAGTTTCGGGAACGGTTTCTTTTTGTGAAAGGTCGATGGAGGTAGGTGAAAGGTTGATGGACGATTGTGTAAACGGGGTAGGTATCGAATCATCGGAGTGTGGGAAGTTAGTAAACAAACGATTCCCAAGAAGCGATGCGTAACTCGTTTCAGGGGAAAAGAAAAGTGTATGAAAAATGGACGAGGCATTGGACGATTGGATGGTGGGCTAGGATTATTTTCTTGGAATGCATACGGGTTGTTTGGGTCAATAGGACGGTTATAAGGATGCATTTTTTCGTTTTGTAGAAGGAGAATTGAAGATAATTTTATAGAAGATGTGGTTGAATGTGGTAAAAAATGGAAGAAAAATATGAGTTTTATAGTGAAAAAAAAATTTATTAACATAGCCGTTGGCCAACGGCTATTTTGTTTTGGTCATACACAGCCCGCTATGTCAGCTCGCTTCCCCCGCCCCACGCCCGGCTTGAAACCCAAGCCCCAAGGGCCACGCCCCAACCCAAGCCCACCCGGGGTGGTGGCTTAGGCGTTTTTCCCCAACCCACGCCCAAACCCCAGCCCCATACCCCATTGTCTTAGAACAGACAAAGGCCACTTGGGTTGTAGTCTAATGGTAAAAGGCAAAACCTTTGTGAGGAGAGGCTCGGTTTCAAACCTAGGAAAGTAAAATTAGCCGATAAAAAAGTTGGATAAAAAAATAAACAAACAAGTATAATTTGCTTCCAATTTTTTTTCCAGTTTAAGCTACGAGTTTATTGTTTGTCTCATTCCAATCACCAGGGAAATTTTAAGGATAGCAGGTAGACGAGCAACAAACTGCACCGTCATCCCCTTTCCTAATCTACTAAAAACAAAGTCTCGCCCCTAAGGGGTCGAAAAGTTGTTGTGGACCACACGCTGAACTCTAGCCAAGAACCGAACTGCCTCCGGCGCCAAGGAGCCGAACGTGTCAAACGCCAGGGGGACAAAGGCATGCTGATTATCCTCACAAGTTTTCGCGTGCTTTTTCACCTTTTTTGACTCTGCTTTCAGCCGCTTGCCCCGCCACAAACTCATTTTCCTGGAATCTGGCTAGGGGGTTACACTTGTGAGATCGCCACAAGCATGTTTCCCGCCCTCCCAACCAAAAACTAGCACGTCGGCCGGGCGTAGGGTGGACCTCCCTTCCGCCGGGTCTGTAAGAAAATTTGCCTCTTTTTTTGCCGAGATCTCTGCTCGTCTGAGAATATCCATTAACGCGTCTCGAACAAAGTCATGGCGATACTTAAACCCCGGCAACTCTCTACAGTGTAACGCATGCTCCCCGTATTTATCCAGGCATGCTTTACGGCAGACTAGGAAGTTCCAAATTGTAAGTTATTGTTCAACACTTCTGTTGCATGGATTATTTTCCTTTAGAGAGGATGTTGAGTAATTTGAACAAGAGGTTTTGTGAGCTGCGTGTAAAAGTTGAGATATAATTGAAAGATATGTGCCATTCTAAACCTATGCTTGACTACTTATATCAACCGTATTATAGGGTGTGTTTGGTTTGACGATTTAATGAGCTAATGGAATGAAATTGATTTATGTTCGTTTATAGGGTGTGTTTGGTTTGAGGGTTTAATGAGCTAATGGAATGAAATTGATTTATGTTCGTTTTAACATTGATTATGCATAAAATAATGGTTTTGAGTAAACCCATCTTATAAAAATAGGATTTTAAGGTACAAGGCTAGGTCATGGGAGGGGCAAAATAGACGACCGCCAGGGCCCACTTTTCCGAGGGGCTCAAATTTTTTATATATTTTATGTATAACTTTTCTTCTAAACAATAGACTACAGTTTAACTTAAAACCCATTTCATAAACCCATTAACCTTTTTATTTAGTTTAGGCCATTACACAATTAAACCAAATAACATTTTGATTTAGTTTAAGCCCATTAAAAACAATTAAACCCATTTTTCAGTTAAATCCAATTACCCTACTAATTAAACCCACTAACCCAAATATGTTTTAAATTAAACCCAATTAAAATACACTAACGTCGGTCACTGGCGGCAAAGGAGAAAAAAAACGACGAGAACGACTTAATGGATTGGCAATAATATCTCCTAAGAACTATATATTAAAGAGTATGTATTATACACAGTCGATCCTAAACTTTGTTTCAAAAAATACTAGGAGAATCTCACAATTCATTTAACTATTTAAATTAGATAACATAAGTTTAACATTTAATAAATAGTAAACATAACTTTAACAATTTATATATTATCAATTAGTAACTAGCTTGGGCATTAACCACTTGTACATACAGCTATTTTGGTGTTTTGTGTTTGGTGGTCTTGTACATTTGGTTATTTGGTTTGTACTTTACTTGGGTATATAATTAGGTTCCTTTAGTGAGGCGCGTCATTTGCACCCCACTGTTCCACCTCTTCTCTGCCTTTCTTCTTTGTTGATATGTCGGTTATGTTGGGCTTATGTGCTCCAATCTTCTAACTTTCGAAGGCTGGTAAATCTTGTTCTTTGTACGGTTTTCATCCTGACACGTTTACGGTTTTAAGGTTATCACCATGACCCGATTAGGGTTTTCAAGTGATTGTTTATTGGCTCGCCTTTGACGCCATTGTGTCTTCATAGTTGATTTTATGTCGTCAATGCAACATACCTTACGATTTGTGGATGCATGTGTTTTTTGGGGTGATCTGGCTTGAAGACTTAATCTAGGATGTGTTTTTTGGCTTATTGTTGGACCTTTTTTACGTGGTGGTTTGTCTGCTTTTGTTTTTGTTGTTTGTCGCTAGGTGTTTGAGCCGATGATGCTAGTTGTATTCTTGAACATGTTTTTACGGTGATTGAGCCGCCGATGCTTTTAAGCAGATGATGTTGGTTGTATTCTTAAATGTGTTTGTATGGCTTTGAGCTTTTGAGTCGATGATGTTTCTTTGCCTTTTGTTGTTTGTTGCTAGGCTTTTAAGCCAGTGATGTGATTTAGTCGAGTGGTAGGCTTACTTTGGTTCTGCTAATGAAGATGGCATTTTGTGTGCATTTGGGTTGTAGGCTTACTATGGTTTTGCCGATGAAAATGGAACTTTATGTGCATCCGAGGCGTAGGCTTACAATATGGTAGGCTTCTTGGTCATTTGAAAGTTATCCAATTGGTTGGTGTGATAGCGATGATGGTGTTTGTCATTGGGATCGGCAAGCTTTCATGTAACCGTGACAAGCTGAGCCTAAAAATGTTTGATTTATGGTGCCATATATGTAGGCGAATTGTTATTTCATGACTACATGATTCTTTGTGTATCTATACATTATCAATTAGTAACTTGTTTGTGGTATTTGTGGTTGTTGATGTGGATTTGGTGGCGTTTTCTATTTGTGATTTTTGTACATCAGTAATTGGAGGTTGTGCTTTGTTTGGGTATTTAAGTGGTTTATGTTTTATGTGTTGCATCATTTGCAACAAGTTGTTGTTCATACTTGATCTTTGATGATTATGATAGATTTAAGGTCATTTGAGAGGTTTGGGATTGGAATGTGTTGTGGGTATAATGTTATTTGACATTTGGCTTGGCCATATTTCTTTTAGCCATGTCTAAGTTTGATTGTTGTGAAATGCTATTACTTTCGTATGCCAGACAAGTTGGCTACTAATTGATAATATATATAGGGATACAGTAGAATGAGAACCACCTTAAGTTGAGAGAACCGAGAGAACTATGTCAAAAAAAATTCCCAATATTTTTCTTTCCAAAAGTTTAAATAAAAATATCAACTCTTTCAGGAAAAAAAAAGGTCGGCTATGAAAATTTACATCATTATAAAAAATTTGGAGGTGACGTCATGCAGTTGTGTAAAACAAATTTACACCACTGTAAGGAAAATTTACATGTAGAATAAATGTCGGCTCGGTAATTTTTTTTAATTCCTTTACATATGTGTTAGTTAGATGTTTATCTACGTTTGTGAAAAAAACTGGTAGAAAAACTCACATGGGAAGTAGGATCTCCACCGATAGTTCGGGAGTTCTCACAACTCGGGGTGATTCTCAGATGAACCGAATCCTACATATATAGTGAACACTAGTGTGTGTGTGTGTGTGTGTGTGTGTGTGTGTGTGTGTATATACACATATATATACATATATTATATAGGAACGGGATCAGGAGAAAACGCCCAAAAGTGTGAGAACGGTGAGAATGCATCCTGACCCAACACGTGGCGCGCGATATAATTATGGTGTATGGGCTTTTTTGTCATTTTGTCTTCCGCTTTTCCAGTTACGCTTTTCACAATATTGATTTATTTTTGGGGTTTAAGATTTTTTGGCGTTAACCAAATTCAATAATTATATGGCGTTTTAATGGTTTCATTGTATTAACATTTTGGCATTTATGGCGTTTTTCAAATCGTATGTCATTGGAACCTCAAGGGGTTAGAATATCTCTCTGAATGGCTTTTTTCAAGGCGTTTTAGACAGGATGACCCATTGTTCTATTATTTTGTATATACATTTTGGCGTTTGTGGTATTTTGGCGTTTTACAATCGGAAAATTATATTACAACCACAGGGAAAAACAATAGAAGCGAAAAAAATAAATTAAAAATCCTAATCGGATCTCTCTTCACAATCTTTACTGTCATCAGTCTCTCTCTTCTTTAATACTACAAGAACTGTCACCAAATATATGGCGTTTTATGTAAAACTTAACAAACCCACCGGTTTGATTATTTTGTCTGCTCGTCTGTTTGAAGTGGCTTTTGTGGATGTTTGGGGACATAGATCTATGACGTGTGGGTGGGTTTTTCGTTTTGAGTTACACCCTTTCAGCTAATACTCTTGAATTTCAAAGGAACGATGTTTGATTTTTTAACTTTTTGGCGTTTTACCGAGAAAAAGAACGCCACTAAATAAAAGCACCTTAAAACTCTAAATTTGATCATTCTAAATCAATAATGTTTTGCTGTATGGTGATGGACAACATTGTTAATCCTCAGTTAAGAAAGATGTTGACAATGTTGTCCACCCCATACAGCTAAACTTTATTGAGAACAAACCTCAATAATGTTTTTGTATGTTTTGGCGTTATAAACTAGATGGAAGTTGAAGATAAAGTCAATAAGATTTTACTCAATGAAATGGACAATATCCTCATTTAAGGATTTTGTCTATTACATTGAGAGAAACCTTACCGATAACCAAACTGAATTTCAAATAAACGTTTTGGTTTAGAGGATATTTGATGTTTGGGTTTTTTGGCCTTTCTAAGACGAATGGTATATATTAAATATGGCGTTTGGGTTTTTGTGTGTTTTGATGGAAGGTCTGAGATGTTGTATATATAGGATGTTTTTTTTGGCGGTTTTTTTAGGTTGGATTTTATTATTGTTAAGTTTGGCGTTTTATATCTAATGGCGTTTTATATTAGGATGGTGTGTGGTATGTAGGTTAAGTCGGTAATTTAATGGCGTTTATTCATGAGATGGCGTTTTGTGTAGAGAAGTCAAAAGACTTTTTTACCCTTAATGAAGCGCGTCCACGTAATAAAAGTGATGTTATTTACGAAAACGCCATCACGTCATCTAGTCCATAGATTGTTTTGATCTGACGATCCATAACCGTTCTCACACTTTTCACCGTTTTCTCTAAATCCTGACCCTATATAGGGTGGGGTTCTAGAGTGAACACTAATGTATTTATGAACTGAGTGAACAAATCCTGACCATTGATTTACATCATCAAATCGTAAAATACACTAGTGTATTTTCGTCTTCCAATCTTGGTCATTGATTTACACTTGTGTATTGATAATCAAGGGCTAGGATTAATTCACTAGTGTTCACAATCAAGAGGGTGGTTCACTAATAAACCTAACCCTATATATATATATATATATATATATGTAGGGTAGGGTTCCAGCGTGAACATAATCCCATGCGTGAACTGCGTGAACTGATCTGGACCATTGATTTCCTTTTTAGTTGTTAAGGGTATGATTGTAATTATATAAAAAATTATATTTAAATCATTATTTTAATAATTGAATGAAGTTACATCTTTCCTATTTTAAATTCATTATCCACATTATCTTTTATTTCATTTTTATTTTTTAGATTTCGCCACCAGAATTCGGATTATGATTTTTAAGATTCACGTAACCTTCATATTTCAACGGTATACACATGTGTACTTTGATATGAATTGAACAGTACACATGTGTACTCAGCATGGTACATATGTGTAATTAGCTACATAATACATACATATAAACAAACAAAACTTGTAAACCTATTTTATATTAAGCAAATAACAATTTTCATAATGTTTGCCAAACCAAACAAAACAGACAATAATTACAAGTTCCAGTTTCGTGAAAACAATAAACGCAACATAATCGGAAAAATAAAAAAGACATAGTCTTTTACAACTATTCGCCGCGTTGTATGCTGAATCATCCTTATCGACCAAGCAAAACAAACATACGTGAAACATCCTTATCGACCTCATACGTGAATCATCCTTATCGACCTTCCATCTCCACTTTCCTCATTTACGACATCTCCTATAATAACACAAAAAAAACTCAGCAATTAGTACTTTGCGTAATTCACAAGTGTGCATCAACAACTTTACACATTCAATACACAAAAAATGAGATATCACAAAAACAGACGCTATACACATGTGTACATTGCATTAAAAACATAGCAAAACCAGAATACACATGTGTACAGCGCCTTAAAAACAGAGCAAAATCATAATACACATGTGTACATCGCCTTAAAACCAGAGCAAAAACCAGATTACACATGTGTACAGCGCCTTAAAACCAGAGCAAAAATCAGAAAACACATGTGTACATCGCATTATATTTTTTTGACGAACATTATTGCTACTAACGAATTTACCAACAACTTAACTAATCCGTTCATCAATGCTACAACCAGACCCGTCTTAAAGAAGTCACTATTACACAATCTTAACCCTTTTGAAAAAAAACAGTCGATATAATATCAAACCATTTTGTAAGTTCTAACTAACATCAAGTTTCACGATGTTGCTATAACCATGGTGTTGCTATTTTTATAACAAAAGGATGCTGCAATCTATGCCCCTACACTAACAAAACAAGAGTAACAAGATTCAAGCTATGCAAAAACAAGAATTCCTACAATATTTACTCCCTTTTTCTGACAGATCAGTGCAGGTTCAAGCTATGCAAAAATAATAAGAATAACAAAAACGAAAGATTATATGATAGGATCTGCAAACATACACCTCTCTTCCAAGCCACGTACTTTTTCCTTGCATATAAGTATTTTGTTTTTGGATTTTTGGCGACTTTCTTCTAGAAAGATACTCTCAAGCTTTTAGAGTTGCATAATGAAGTACACAAGTGTGAGCAACTGAGTCCTATGAATCTTAATAAAACAGCCACAACACCAAAATAAATTAAATTAAACAAGATAAAACAAATTCCCTGTAGGTGCTCATTGTTAGTTACAAATTGCACAACACGAAACCATATGTAATCACTGACAAAGTCTCATGCTTTGTCAATCAATTGAAGAATAACATCCACATACCTGGACAAATAATATATAATTTGGTTCCAAAATCACAATTATAGATTCGATTTATTGTTAAAAAAGCATACCATGATAAACTCAATAACATCCACACACCAGAATAAATATTATCATTTATCGGTCCATATTTATCAATCAAAATCAATTTAAATATTAAAAACTTGCTCATTGAATTGGATCCTTATAAATTTACCAAAACGACTGGTACAAAGACACATAAAAGTGGCTGCCATTTCATACGAACAAAAAGGAAGTATCATAATTTACCAATTGTTTACCTGTTGTGAGATGCCAAGTGCCTAAACAACTATGCTTGAAACGGCCCCCACTTTATGCAATCGAACTTGAGGTTCAAATGATTAGGTGGCCGGCGGTTATGGTTGCTGGTTTACGGGGAGAAGATGAAGAACATGATGGTTGGTGGACGGCAGTTGATTCTAGATCTAGGGTTGGAATATATTGAAACTGATATAGGGATTTTAGGGGATTACAATTTAATTAGTTTCCATATCTTTAATATAAAAGTTCCCTATTTTACCCTTTTGATTAAAATTTAAATTAAATTTATTAAACCTTTAATTACAATTCTGCCATTGATCTAAGATCTATCATCTACAAAATCAAAGGCCCAGATAAGTTCACGCAGTTCACGCTGGAGAAAATGTTCACGTTTGAACCTAATCCTATATATGTATATGTATATATGTATATGTATGTATGTATGTATGTATCTATCTATCTATCTATCTATCTCTTATACTAAAGCAAAATAGTGTTGACTATTTGACTTTGATGTGGCTATTCTCTTTGGCTAGAGAATTGGGATTTTAGGCGGCATTCTCATCTTCTCTCTATTTCCTTCAATTTCCTTCAATTCTCTAAGGCCATGCGTAGTCATAACGCCCCTTTGTGGGCGTTATGCGACACGTGGTGCGCCACGTGTGCGGGTGGGCGTTATGGGGCGTTATGCATTTAAGCCCGTAGTCATAAAGCCCCCGCCTAATCATTACCTATTTAATAATTTTCAATTTTATTAATTAATATAAAAAACATTGCTTAAATTTGATTGGTGGAAAGTTTGAAAGATTCCCACATAACCGCGCGATATGCATAGCGCTCCTCAATTTTTTTTGTCTCATAACGCCCCCCGTAATGGTGTTCGGGGCGTTATGGGGGCGTTATGAAGGAAAAGAGCGCCATATACAGCCCCATTACACATGCTCTAAGCGCTTTCTTTAGCTTATATATGGAAGGTTGAAAACTTATTCAATAATCGGAAGTTTTTTTAGGAAATTATGGAACCGTTTCCAATTGTATCGCCTATATACAAAATCTTGCTTTTAATCGGATGTTTCAATCGATCACTGAAGAAGCGTGCTCTGTTTTATGTTCATCATCAGACTTCGAAATACAAGGATCGGTAAGTAGATTCCACCTCTGTATGTGATTTTTAGTTTTTATTAGAAAACCCCAATTTTGTTGTATGATTTGTATGTGGTTGTTGATGTTAACGGATCCGCTAATTCTTTTAGATATGACATTTTTACATGTTGATTGTGGTAATTTGTCTGTTTATTGATGTTGTTAGACACCGTAATGGATTTCTATTTTTGTCTGGTTATTCATCTTTTGTTATTTTTCCAGTTCATTCATTCCATCATAAACCCTAATCGCTATTTTTGATTATGTAGACAGATTTATGTTACCATGTTGTTACAGAGTTTGAAGATTTAATAAAACTGTCTTTTTGTTCTGCTTTTTTGAATATAACATTGTTCTAATTACAATTTTTTTTTTTGTGTATTCTTATTTTCTTTGCAGATATGGATGTTGGGTTTCTGGTTCATATGACGGATCCGTATAAATCTGAGTTGGTTAGGAACTCTGCTTTATTTGCCAATTTTATTTTGTTAGATGTTATAAATTTACTTAGTTATATGTTTATATTGTTTACCTTCTGTTATAACTATATTGTTATATTTGTTTTCAGGAATTGCCTATGGGGTACAATTCATTGATAGATGTTGCTAATTATCCTGTCGGATGTGTAGATCTAATAACAGATAGTGGTTGTAAGTGGTCTGTTGTTACTGAATCCAACACAAGGGGGTTTTTTATAATTCAAGGTTGGGTGACAGTTATTATAATGCTTGCTGTTGAGCAGAATGATTTGATAGTATTTGAAAAAGTGGATATAAAAACATTTAAATTGAAACATATCAAATGCCACCACGGTACATATGTCAATCCTATGTTCTATTGTGTGATGACGGATACATAATCAAAAGATCTGGTATTATTCTCATATGTTATTTATTTGTATTGTATTTTTTAAATTATTTTGTTTCATTATGTTTACTAAATATTTTTTCTTCAGCTGCTTCATTCCGCCTTCATGGAAAATTATTTCAAGAATGATCCCTTGGATTGTCGTTTCACAATACGTTTTCAAAACAAATTGGTCTGGACGGTATACATCGTACGCCGTTTTGGTACCAACTATAGTATCGTTGACTGGATACATATTTCAAATGATCTTCAACTGGAAATAGGGGATTTTGTTATATTTGAATTATTGGGATATAATGATTTTAGTATTTCAGTTTTCCACAAAGATGGTTTGCATCGTATCCATCAACAGCCTTTAATAGTACAAGAAGTATTTCAAGTTCAAGAGTATGGTATTTTAGAAGATGAAACACATCGTTTGTCGGTCATGGTACCGTCTGATGTTGACGATCCTGATTATGAAATTGATGTTGAGTTTGAAGATTCTGAAGTTGAATCTGATGCTAACCAATATGTGTCCGCAAAGGATGTTGAAGATGGTATAGTAGAATCCCCTGTACATGTGGGTGATTTTTATGAACTGAAATGGGTTTTAACGAACTGTTTTGTAAGTTTGTTCTTTTAATAATTTTTTAATCTGTTTTAGTTTTATACGGTTGACTTAATTGCATACTAATATTGGTTTATGTTTTTTAAATGTAGATATTTCCAAATGATTTTGCTGCGAACGTTAACCTAGCCGACATAGAATACATGACTCTTGTGTCTGGAAATGGCTTTTCAAATACTTTGGCTCTCCGTTTCGACAACGGTAACAAAAATCTTAGATATGCATTTAGAGGTTGGACAAAGTTTATGCGCCAAGCTGGTTTGGAGAATGGATATCTTTTTCTACTTCGTTATTATTTTAATAGTGCTACCTTGATGATTACCTACGCAACTTAGGAATATTAATGTTTTTATCATGGTTATAATGTCATGAACATGTATCTATCAGCTTACTTATATTTTGATTTCACCTTTTAAGCATAATGGAAATGATAATAAAGAATTCTTTTGTTTATTTATGCATCTGTGTTTTTTCATTGTATTTTGAAGTTTATTTTGTTTTATGTTTGTGGTTTAACCATAATGTATTACTATTTCTCCGAACAATTTTTATTTACCGATAATTTGTTGGTTTACAGTATCTTAATACTATTTATACAGTATCGTCCTATGTTAGAACATTATGACATCTTTATACTACGTCATTTGATAACATTTTTTAGTCAGAAGTTGTTAATATGCCATATTAAATTTATACTATCCTGCTGTATGTTTGGTAGATATTCTTTATTAACGAACATGAATATGCCCCCGTTTGTGTCCAGTTGGTTTGTTTACTAAAGAAAAAATTAGCAGAATACTGTTGTATAGTTGATAACATTTTTAATCAGAACCCTTTAATCTTCTTAACTTTTTATGTTTTAACCATAAACTTTATATGATAATAGTTGCAGAAATCGGATTTCAAGATGCTCTTGAGAATTAAGGTTACGGCAATACATTCCATATGCATTTTACAGCATCGGATAAATGCCGAGAAAAAAGTCTTAAGTTCATACGTGAAATCAATAGACATCAATTTCATTGATATTCAGTTGCAACGAATAAGTAAGTTGTTTCCCCTTTTTATACTTTTAATTTTTGAATTTTATTTATTATATGATAATCTTGATGAGTGTTTAAATTAACCTATTTATGGACATGTAAACTGATTGACTGTATTTTTAGAAAATGCCATTCTTTGACATATTTCCATGTTTATGTGCCTTCATAATTGATTTTTTAGATATTTTATTTTTGGTTAATCTTCAATGTTTCTTTAATTAACATTTCCTACCTAATTATAAATATTCTTTAAACATTTCACGTTTACTTCATTCTTCTCTAATCAGAAAATTGTCTATCAATTTTCATAAGCCTAGGTAAGACTAGCATTGATTGTTCTATAAGAGATTGATTGGTTATTTATTAGAATGTGTTAGTATATATTGTTGTGTTTTTTTACTAATCTTTCCTTTGAATTTTATGCAGAAATGGAACCACCTGCAATCACTCTGTTGAATAATTTGGACCTCAATGTTGATAACTACACCATCAGAATTCACATTGTTCGTTTGTGGACAAGAGCTGATTTCAATAACGCTAGAAAAGTTTATTGCTGTGATATGATAGTCATGGACAGTGAGGTAAGCGTTCATAGACTTCTGTTTTAATTTAATATTATTTTTTAAAGTACGTATTTTTTGTATAAAATAATGTTGTTTTTTGTCAGGGAACAAAAATGCAAGCTTTTGCTTTAGCTAAAAACGCAACTGAATATCAACATCTTTTAGAAGAAAAGCGTTGTTTGACGATTCGAAATCCTTCGTTGGGTGAGAATCGTCAGAAGGTCAAATACGCTCACGGTGGTTTGAAGATTAACCTTAACAAGAACACCGTTGTTGAGGAATGCCACAAGGCTATTGGTTCTGAATGGGGTTTTGATTTTACTCCGTTTATTCTGTTGTGGAGGATCCAACAGATGACAGCAAGTTTTTTAAAAGTCCAATTGGTATCATATACAATTTACACTATATGATGCAACATAACACATATTTATTTTGTTGACACCATTTATATTTTCCTCAGATGTAATTGGATTTGTGGTCAAAAGTTTTCCCTTCGAGGTAGATATGGAAACTAATAATGGAAAAAACCAGAAGAAAGTCACGTTTATGCTTGAAGACTTGAAGTATTTATTTATTTTTTTTCACTTTTATTCCTGATAGTATTATCTTTGTTATGTTATGTTTTATACACTAATAATTTTTTTTGACTACCTTTAATGTTCAGCAATAAGCAGATCTTTGTTACACTTTGGGACAGTTATGCGGATCAAATAATGGAGTATGAGAGCAGCAATCGAGGTGAAAAAATGTGGTCGTAATCATTCAGTTTGGAAAATACAAATTCTGGGGAGGTATCATATTACTTTAAATCTATTCTGTATTTTCTTTACTGTTTCAATTATAAAAGCTGTTTAAATTAATCAAATTTTTTTTTATTATTATGTACAGGACATTTGTCTGTATCTAATTTGTTTACCGTCACTCGAGTCTTAATTAACAGTGATATTGATGAAGTTGTTGAGTTTAAAAAAAGGTACAGTATCATATTATGTTTTTATATTTATGTAACCAGTTTTGTGAGTGTAAATACTTATATTTCATGTTTCATTAGATTTATCGAGAAACTTTCTCCCGAAACTTCTTCCAGTTATTATGGCTTAAGTTCTTTTGTTGTGAAGTCTACCACTGAAGAGTTCCTTTCTGACTTGACTTTTTATCCCATTGGGTCGTTAAACTCAATAGATATGGTAACACGGATTATAATTGTTTTAATATGTTTTCCTTTATCTTTGTTGTTATACATTATGTATTTCTTAAACACAGACGAAGTTTGTTTTCATTGTTGGGACTATCAAGAGTTTTGCATCGAACAATGAGTGGTTTTACAACGCGTGCACAAGCTGCAACAAAAAGGTTTCAACCATTACTGTTGTTAAAGAGAAGCAGGATGGTACTGATGGTTTTGAAGAGGTTATTGTCTTGGAATGCAAAACTGATGTTTGTAATACAAGGACCGTTTCATCAATTCCAAGGTTAACATTATCCATATTCTTTTTTTGTTTGTGCTAAGCTTGGTTTGTAAAAAAAACCTAAATCTTATTAATATATTATGCAGAATTAGGCTTTCTATACGCGTGCAGGATTGTACTGACATTGTGACTCTGACATTGTTTGAGCGTGAGGTGACAAAGCTTCTGAAGGTTAATGCGAATCAGCTGTTAGACAACAACATTGAAGTATGTACTAAATAATTGCTTTTACCATATGTTTGGTTATTCTACAACATTGAAGTATTTTTTGTTTTTCAACAGCCAATGAAGGAAACTTTCCAAAGGAGTTAAATTCTTTACTCAATAGGAAGTTTGCGTTCAAGATAGTTGTTTCTTCTTTTAACATTAGCAAGAAGTCAGATGGCTATTCAGTCTCCAAGATGACTGATAACCCAGTGATTTTGTCCGAGCTTGATAAACATTTTGACACTATCCAGGTATATTTATTCCATTTCACCTTGATACTATTAGTACAATTTGCCAACAATGTTTAACTAATCATTATTATCATCTTTTTTTACTTTTTTAAAATAAAATCAGCCTATTGTTGAGGAAGCCGTCAATGTCGAACCATCTGATTCCAATCGTAATGTCGATTTTCCCGTTAAGGTTTACTATCCTTTAGTTTATATATGATTTAAGTTTTACTCATTATTTGTTAAATGTATATTTATAACTCATCCCTTTTTATTTTTTTTATTTTTTTAGGATTCTATATCCCAAACAGGAGACGATGTAACCCCTTGCTCAAATGTTTTTAAAGTTGGCTTTACAACATCGTTTGATTAGAAGAATGCTAAGTTGGATACGATGAGCGAAGGTGACTTGAAGCACAATTTGGATACCGTGTATGATGTGGATGATGTTTCTTCCCAGTCTTCATCAAAAATGCGTAAAGACGATGTCGATGCAGTGCTTCTAATTCCAAAGAAAGAAAAGTAGTTCACCTTTTATTCAAACATTTGATATCATCGTTTGTTTGTTCTTCCTTATTTGGATATTTTTGTTTGTTTTTTTTTCGTAATTGACAATGCTTTGACTTTTGTGGTTGTTTAATCTGAACATGATTGTTTCATGGTTTAGTGTTTTGTTTCGAATAACAATTGTTTTTTGCTAATTGTTTTTTATAATTATATTTTTGTTTCATATATATATGTCATCATTATTCTTTTTGCTAACTCTCATTGTAATAATATATCATTTGATTATTTATATTGTTACTAAAAATATAAGACCTAATCTAATTTTTGATACTCTACATCATTTAAAAAACGTCAACTTTTTATTATTTAAAATATTCATATTATTTCTTCTATTTGTAACTAAAAGACAATTTTTGGTTGATTTACAAATTTCTGACCTATTTAATTATAAATGTAACGGATTTAAGTATAATCATTGTTATTGAAATAGTGTGAATACATTATCAAATAATGTTATCTTATAAGTATAATATATCATTTTATTATTTAATTTTTTTATTATAACTAGGGTAATTATAATGTTACTAAAAATATAAGACGTAATGTGTGTTTCGATGATTATCAAATGTTTTTATATAGACTTACCATAATTGATTCTAAACATATATATTAATCAGGT
Organism: Helianthus tuberosus; assembly: GCA_030545235.1. Classification (NCBI taxonomy): domain Eukaryota; kingdom Viridiplantae; phylum Streptophyta; class Magnoliopsida; order Asterales; family Asteraceae; genus Helianthus; species Helianthus tuberosus. Next base: position 7,682,584 of record CM060416.1, on the reverse strand, counting down.
TATAGAAAGTATTACATACCATTTTAAAAAAAATAACTTTTTTTAAGTAATACATAATTAAAAAAAATACAATCCGTTTTTTATAAAATAGTAATATATTTGTACACAAAATTGACAAAATATATTTTTCCATAATTGAAAGTATTACTCTAACTATAAATAATTTTATCTTCTAACTAAACATAATACATAACCATCTTCATCTTGTCCAACATTCATATATCAATGGAGTTTTTGAATTGTTTTTTACTTTATCTTTCAGACAACAAGATGAAGTCTCGGGTATGTTCATGTTATCTTTATTCTTAATTTAATTTTAATATTTTATTTTTATTATTTAATTTGTATACAGATTTTACCAAGGAATTACCACAATTGGGTAGCTGATTTCAAGTTACCTCCTGATTGTATGGTTCAAATCATTACGACTGATCGAAGAGTTTTTACTGTCAGGGTTAGAAAAGCAGGGTCTTCATATTTTTTTCATGATGGATGGTTTAACATGATACAGTCACTACTATTACCAAATAAGTCATTGCTTTTATTTTTGTACGAAGGTAGTCTAACTTTTCGACTCATGTACTTCTATCAAGATTTGGCACTTGCTCAAGATGATTTCTTATACTGCCAAACATCACAGTTTTGTGAACATAAAGATCATTTGGTATTTAATTTTTTTTTTATTTATACTATATTAGTTTTTGACTAATTTTATTAAACTTTTTTTAACATAATTTTTTTTTACTTGCAGCTTATCAATAGATTTTTTGTTCATCATAAGTTGAAGAACACAATACCTACCAACCATGTTACTATAACTGCTTTTCCTAACCGTACATGGTTGGTTTTTATGGAGAAGCATGGTTAAAATTTGTATTTCACTACTGGATGGAATCAAATTAAAGAAGACATGAAAATTATAGACGAACACTATATTATTTTTGAGATGATTTCGGAATCAAAATTTGATATGATGGTTTTTAGAGGCACAGAAGATTTGGTCCGTATTCCTGAACGTCGTCTTGCACGTGTTAAAATAGAGTGTAAAGAAGAAGTTATTGAAGAAGGTGCTGCTTAAATTGTTTTAGGATACAGAATGAAGTAGAAAAATATTTGTTTCCTTAGTATTACATTTTATCAACTTTTACTCATACATTCGTTTTTATCATTTATTAACCCACCTTTCATACATTCTTTAATTATTAATATATCTCGATTTATTTATTTTTGTTTATAAAGATAGATTAACAACCTTTCATTATTCACGCTTGATATATTGGAGGTTACACTTGATGTTATATAAAGATTTGTCATAATTGGAGGTTACGCTTGATTTAAACTTAATTATATAAATTTAATATAAAAAATGAAAAATTGAATACATAAAATTTAAACAACATTTACCAATTTACTAATTTTATTATATATGTACTAATAATACTAATAATTTAACACTTTCTTCAATATTTATTAACATTTAGTGGAACATAAAAGGGTGTTGTTGTAATTTATGGTTAAATCCATTTTATTTTCGTCAATTTTCAAACTATAGGGGATGTTTATGTAACATTTCAAATGACGGTTGTAATTATGGACATTGTACTTACCAAACTATACCATCATATCATCACTCTTATCATCCCAAGGAGAAAGTTAATCGGCGACCGGAACTACGGCTCGGATTATCGTCGGAATCATCGGTCTTAAGGTTTTCGGCGCCGGAACTAGGGCTTGGAATCTTGATTTAAAGGTAACAACATTTAACTTCCTTCGGATTATTCATAATTTTTTGATTTAATCGTTCCAATCGTTGATTGTTGACCATTACATTGATATATTTCGAATCTTAACCGTTTATATTATTGTTTTTGTAAGATTGAGTCTTTAATTGTTAGAAATTTAGTGTTTGCAGTTTATTTTTGTTATGCTTTGTTCAACTTGTGTGTATATACCAATCGTACTTTAGACATAAATGTTAAATGATGATTCGATATTTAATCATTCAGTTAAAATTTGATAGATACGGATATAAGAACTTTAAATTTCAGAATCATTAAAGTTAGTTATAATATTGTCTGTAAGGTCGTATAAAATTTGAATTTTTGAACCATATACCTTTGGTTTTTGCATGATTTGAATCTTCAGTATGTATAGTCGAATCAGTGTTCTGTCCGTAGTGTTTTTTATGTATACTGTATAGATTAGTGTTCGGTATAGTACGAGAATGTGAAATTTTTTGTTTTTTGAAATCATTCTTCTTAGCATATTTATTGTTGCAGGTTTAAAAATGTATACTTTGTTTGTAAAGTATCTTCTGAACCCGGCATCATTGAGTATAGTAAGCATTCTTTATGTTACCTATAATTCATTTTTTTGAGTATTATTTTTTAGTATTTTGATTTTTAAAACTTATAATACTAAATATACTTGATATTAATATATATACAGGATGTCCCTATCACCTTTGTTACTCAATTCTATGGAGAGAATTGGGCCGATAGGAAGCTGTGTATATATCATTCAAGTGGGAAAAAATGGGCCGTAATGTTGAAACGAGTAAAATGTATGCCAGTCTTAACTGACGGCTGGCAAACAGTTGTTTCAGAACTTAAACTTCAAAAGGATTGTCTGCTGACCTTTCTTTCATTGAACCATTTTGGTCTCCATCTTTCATCTTATGTTAACGGCGTATGTGATCAATCTTATTTCACAATTAATCGTCATCTAAGATTGGGTTTTACGGTAAGTAATCTCATTTTATTTTCATTACATTTTATTGTTAACATGTTTTTCACACTTTATAATCTAACGTAGAAGTGAAAATGTAGATCATTGAAGATTCTTTTGTTCAACAATGTTTTGAAGACAATGTAGTGGCTGGCTCATATGAAATAAATTATAAGGGTTCTTCGTGGACAGTGTCAACAAGTAAGTTTAATTCAAACTATGTATTTTCAGAAGGTTGGACTCAACTTTGCAACGATCTTGGCATTCAAGAAGATGATTTACTGGTTTTTGAAAAACTTGATGATGTTTTATTTGGCTTAACCGTGTATCGAGACGAGGTTGAGATAATGTTGAGCAAGAAGGTTGAATCTGATGATGATGATGTATTTCAGATCTCTAAGGCCGATTACTTTAAAACGCTTTTGAAGGTTCGTATTTATTAAGTAATACATTTTGTATCCATTTTTATCCTTCTTTGATTTTTTTTTTCAAAATGATGTTTTCCAGGACATAGAGGAAGATGAAAGTCCATCAGGAACAGTCCCGTCACGTACACCGAAGAAGGTTCATGTTAAAGAGACGTTGAAAGAAGGTGATGTTTTACATTTCAAGACAATGCAAGATGTAAGTTTACCACCACTAAAATATATTTATATTAATTTATTTATGATAATTGCGTATTAAAACTCATGTTTAGAAATTCAAGCTTGAATTAACCCATACGAACTTTAGTACTGATTTGAAACCCATTAAATTATATATATGCTGTTTTTGGTTGTTTGTTTGTACAAACACATTGTTAAATCAATTTGCTGGATAAGGTACATGAAATAGTTTCAATGCTCATATTAGTTGTATTAGAGGTTTAACAACTACATTGTTTATTTCCTAGGTTTACCAGTCAAATAGTATTTCAATACTGATGACATTGTACAATTAATTTAATAACTTTAGTATATTAGAAAAATAAACTGCAGCTTGATTAGATCGAATTGAAAGTTGGTCTGGGATGTTTGTTAGCCGTTTTTTTGTCAAAATATATTACATTTCGTATATGAAATATGATGCAGTATAATTTTAGCTATAAATTTATAAAAACATATAAGATGTAAAATAATGGATGTGCTAACTCTATTCTTTCACAACAGGTTAAAGGAAAAGGAAAAGCTAAACTTTTTGTCGACGGATCCGGCACAGTCGAGAATTTGAACAAAGAATGCAAAGGCCGAAAACGTTCTACAACATCTGCTGAAACTGTCAAGGTATTAAATATTTAATGTATTTTTATTAATTTTACTAATATCCGTTTTTATTGTCATTTTTTTCTTAGTTATATTCATAAGGTTTGATAGAAAATTTATAATTGTTGCTGAATAACAAGTTTAAAATTCAAATTATAGAATCTTTCATATTTTATTTTTTTTGTGGTCAACTTGAATCTGTTGAGATTCATGTTCAAGTAGAATGAAACGAGTATTAATTTAGTTAAAAGTGAATACGTTTAGATTCAATGTTATTAATTAAGTCGTACAAAGTGTATATATTATGTGTAAATTTCTTTAAGTAAAATAATTGTTTGGCAGCCAAATCAGTATGTTATCCAATTTCATAAATAGTATTTGTACAAGATAACTTTAATTGTACAATATATACTATATTTGGTGTTAACTACCTCTATATATTTTTTTTCTTAAACAAGGCAAAGAAACGGTTAACTGTTGTTCAAAATGTGAAGCATCGAAAGAAGGTTACAAGGAATGCAAGCAAAGTTTCCGGTGTCGGCATGGATCCTGAATTCTTCAACTTTAGTCGTAAAGCAGAATATAGGCTGGTAGGTTTTTTTTACATGATTTACCATCATATTTTTTTCATTTTTTCTATTCACTTATATTTTGCTTTCTTTCAACGCATTTAGCGGCTTCCTGTTAGGTTGTAAATAGAGCAGGCCTGTCTGAAAGCTTGCAACCTCTATCTGTGCAAAACATGAATGGTGATGTTGAAGTTTATGAAACAAAGACTGAGTTAAACGGTGGTACGTTACGTTACGCTGTTGATGGTTGGAGGAAATTCATGGCAGATAACCAGTTACAGTTTGGACACATGCTGCACTTCACATATGTAACTTCACAGAGGAAAATTGTGTTGAATGATGTAACTTCGATCTAAGGAAGACTGGTATACATTTTGTTTAAAACAGCTATGGTTTGGTAAGTTGTTTGTTAGTCTTTTAAATAGATACATTTTGGTAGTTGGGTTGATGAACATGAAAACCTTGCAAACTTTAACATGGTTTAGTTTATTTAGATGTTTTGTAATGATACAAATAACTTATTTTGTAATAGGTTCAGTGGTGTTAGTGTTTGATATGTCTATTTTAATAAGTAGTTACAATCTTCATATTTTCGTAATACAATTTTCTTATTTAATTTGAAAGATGTGATCAATCTCATTTTCCTTAAAAAAAATATTGAATATAAGGTAAGTAAATTTATTTATGAAAATCTATATTACAATTTAATCACTTCCAAAAGTAACATAGTACATAAATATATTTCCATTTTTTGTACCATCTATCTCTATATATTGATATAGAGTTTGTTTCAATTTGTTAGTTCTATATCACCATTTCATTTCTTATTGGCTGATTCAATAAGAATTTATCAAAACACGTTTCTTTCGTTGCTAATTTGCTCCTGGTGAATCAACCTTTGAACTCGGTTAGTTTGTTGACTTTGTATTTGAATCTATTGTTATGCTAATGATTTTTCATTTTATTTGAACTTATATGTTTTTTTTTCACAATATTTGTTTTTGCATATTAGCATTCACTTAAGTTACATGCTTGGATTAGAATGTATCTTTATATTAATATATATATAGATATACACAATTCATCATCGTTATGTATTTCATATTTTTTTTCTTCCGATGTAGTTCAGATCATGGAAGCTATTGATTTTGACACCTTAGTCGTGGAAGTTTTGTCTAGGCTCCCTGCAAAATCAATTTGTCAATTCAAATGTGTTAGTAAAGCATGGTGTGCGGAATTATCAACTAATCAGTTTGCCATGTTGCATTGTGTATGCCTTAATAAAGCTAAAAATCAGAAGCTAATATCTTTGAATGATATGTCAATAGATGTTGATAACGTAATCTGTGGCAAGATTGAATTTGGTTCAACGAAAAGTATATATTTTCCTTTCGAGACTCCACCACTGTCATTACGTTTTCTTTCTTCTCTCGACGGACTTTTATTAGTTTACTGTATTAGAAAACTTATCCTTTGGAATCCAACTACTGATTGGTATACTATTTTATCTGATGACTACCCTAAACATGGATACGATCACGAATATGATACTGGCGCTATCTACTAGGATCAATCTAACGACCTTACAGTACTCCACATCAAACGTCGATACAATAATGTATTTGCAAGTGTCTATTCTCGACGTTTTGGTATATGGAGAGATGTTGAATTCATGAATGCAACTAACTTTTGTTCAAGTTCTTATGCGTGGTCTGTAGGAACACTATCCGCTAAGACTGTATACTTCATTGTTTCACAATCTTGGTGGGTAATTGGAAAGAAGTTTATAATTGCTTTTGATGTTTTATCTGAAACATTCAAACTTATTAATTTTCCTTTGAGTAAAGATCTTATTCCTAGCCAAGGGCATCTTATCACATTAAACCGGAAGATTCACATGTTTGTTGTTTCCGAACCTGAAGAGCTTATTGTTGAACTCTTCAAACTCGAAGGTGGAGTATGGCATAAGGTTTTATCTTTTTAGAATTCTCAAACAGTTTCTTTCCAAAGTAGGCGGCACCAACCACATATAATGGAGTACAACACATGGATTTTAATGAGTGAATGGGGACATATGGTTACCGTTAAACTAACGGGCGAAGAGTTGGAATATGTACAAGATGTTGATACATTTAACGGAGTTAACGGAGCGTTATTCATAGAGACTATTATTTCTCCTTTTAGTAAGAACTTATATAATTTGTTTTGGTTCTGTTTTTATTGTTCCCAAGTACTTACTTTATTTATATAAATTTTTGGTTTTATTTTGTTTTTATAAATTATGATGTTTTTCATATTAATTTTTGTTCATTAATGTTAATTCATTCCATTGTTCATATAGACTGGTGTGTAATCGTATTTTATTTATATCCGTTTACATAAATTTTATGATTTATGAGTCCGTATAAAATAGAGATCGATGTACACAATTACCACCATAATTGTTAGTTAGAGTTTATATCTGAATCTGGATTGATTAAATATTACTTAACATGTGATCCAACATACCAACTCTTTAATGTAACACTTTTTTTTAAATTTCCAGCAATGCCTAAACGACCAAAGACTGACTCCGTATACAATGACATTGATAAAGAAAACACTCAGGATGGTAAGTTATTTAAAGTTTTTCAACTTTTTTCCTACTCATTCCTAAAAAACAATAACTTTAAAATTAGCTAGCACATGATAATTAGTTTAACAACTATTTGAGTATATATATATATATATTTTATGCGCAGTTCACCGAAATGGAAACACATCCACCGACATTGTTAACGGTATAAAACAAATTCTTTCATTGTCCATTTCGATTCTTTTACGCCTACTTAGTTAGCTAACTATTATGCTCGAATTGTTTATTAATTCTTCCATTTTTTTATTTATGTCTCTTCAAAGTTCGACGAGGCAGAAGACCTTTATCAAGCATAACCAATGGTATTATTTTAGCTATATATTTTTATAACAAAATGAAAATTATCCTTTCTTGATTTACAACTAACTATTTTGATTTGTTTTTTTTTTATTATAATTTTGTGAATATGTATACGATTTTCTGTTAGTTGTCCTCCCAATTGTTACTCAAGACGAGGCTTCTCATAGAAGGAAATTAAGGAAATTATACTTGGATAATAAGAGATCAAATGGAGGAACTACATCGTCATCCCTCAATATTGTATCCACCAATATTAATTCCACTTCCACTCCGTGTGTTACACAACATCGTCCAGTTTCACCTGATGGTATGTTATTTTATAAGCTATACTTTTGTTTAATTTATTATATATTATTTTAATTACGTTTAGTATGAATTAAATTTTATATAAATACGTGACAATGAATTTATTTTTTGTGCTTTTATATTTTCTATTAGTGACTCGGATTCTACAAAACAAGGATAGAGATAACATTCGATTACCTAGATCTATTATTGACAAAAGAAGATCTACTACCCTAGGTGTTACATCGGATAACATAGTCAATGTTATTGGTTGTCACAATTTTGAATCCACTCCTGATGTGGCTAATAATGTTACTCCAAGTCCCTCAAGTATGGTAACAAGTAAGTAATTTATTAATTTAATGTTTATATATTTTATTATGTTTTTATTGTTTTGCATCGATATGTTGACTATGCTTTTTATTAATTGTACTAGGTAACATTAGTTGTAGTACGAGAAATCTGACAACGAGAGCAAATGGTTTTAGAATAAATATTTCAACTGGCATCACATCAACCACCCGCACATCATCTTCGAATTGTAATTTGCCAAGGCTATCATCTGGGAAACGTAAGTTGGTATGCAAACCACGTATTTCATCTCCTATACCAATGATCGACTTGACCACAGAGGAAACCGTAAAACGAGATCCTTATAAAGGTGTTTCTACAGGTTAGGTTTGTTTATAAGTAATGCTACATAATGTAAAAATATCAACTTATAAATATGTATATCTTATTATTTTAATGAATGTTGTATATATAACTCTAATGGTGTATGTTTTAACAGATTATTTGGATCATGGTGATCAAGTTATTACTTGTGAAGTTTGTTATGCAAAGTTATGGGATGCAGAGAAAGCAAACGGAAGAAAAGAGGGTGGCAAAATATGCCATATGTTATGTTGTGGTTATGCCAAAGTTGTGTTACCTGATTACAAATCTGCGACACCTTATTATAAAAGTCTATTCATGTCTAATGATAACGAAAGCAGGCACTTTTTGAAGAATATTCGACGTTACAATTCTATGTTTGCGTTTACGTCAATGGGTGGTAAGGTTGACCACACCGTTAATACTGGTAATGCTCCTTTTTGCTACAGAATTAGTGGTGAAAATTATCATGCTATTGGTAGTCTTGTGCCAGAAAACGGAGGGAAACCTAAATTTTGTCAGTTATACATATACGATACTGAAAATGAGTTGGCAAACAGGCAATCAGTTTTTAGGTACCATGCAAAAACTTAATTTTTTTTATAACATTTGTTTTAACTATATATTTACTTACTATGTCAATTTTATGAAATAGGTGTTTAGACGATGCTTCCTCATCAACTTCTTCAGACGAAACTGATAATAAGCTGATACAACAAATCAAAGCAATGTTGGATGCCAACAATGTGCTTGTGAAAATTTATAGGATGGTTAGAGATTGCTTCCAAGAGAATCCTAATACTACTTTGAAGCTTCGCCTTATTGGGAAAAGATAACAAGATGGTCGGACTTATAACTTACCTACTTCCTCCGAGGTTGCCGCTCTTATTGTTGGAGATATTGATAACGCTCTTGAGAATAGAGATATCGTTGTCGAGACACAAACGGGGTCATTAAAAAGAATAAGTGAGTTGCATCCTTCCTATCTTGCACTTCAGTATCCTATTTTGTTCCCATATGGAGAAGACGGTTACAGAATTGACATACCCCATAGGGGTGTCATTGATGTTACTAACAAGAAACGTCCGAATTGTACAATGACAGAGTTCTTTGTGTATCATGTACAAGATCGTAGTAACCAGTTTTCATTTATTCTAAATTCTCGACGGTTATTCCAACAGTTCTTGGTTGATGCTTATACGATGATTGAGAGCGAGCGACTTAACTTTATAAGATTTCAGCAACATGATCTCAGGTCTGATACATACGAGAGTATCCGCAAACTAAGATCTAACGGCCAACAAGATTTGTCTAAGGTCGGAAAACGTATTTTCTTTCCATCTTCGTTTACAGGCGGGTCACGATATATGATGCAAAACTATCTAGACGCTATGGCTATTTGTAAATGGTATGGTTATCCCGACTTTTTTATAACCATTACCTGCAATCCCAAGTGGCCGGAGGTTCAAAGGTTTCTTAAGGACACAAATCTTAATCTGGAGGATAGGCCTGATATTCTATCACGAATGTTTAAAATAAAGTTGGATGCAATTTGCAAAGATTTGAAAGACCGTCATTTGTTTGGAAAAGTTGCAGCTGGTATGTTATTAAATTTACCTTTTTAAACATGATCTCAATGATATGTAATAGTTTCTTACCTTTTTGTGTAGTTGTTTACACTATTGAGTTTCAGAAGCGAGGATTGCCTCATGCGCATATGTGCTTATTCATGGAGAATGATTACAAACTTCCAACTGTAGACCATGTTGATCAATTTATTTCTGCAGAAATCTCTGATATAAATGAAGACCCGGAACTATATACGCTTGTGAAAGACCATATGATTCACGGTCCATGTGGTAACGCTAGAATGAGCTCTCCATGTATGGTTGATAGAAATGTTCAAAAGGTTTTCCCAAGAAATTTCAAGATCACTCAACCTTGGATTCTAACGGATTTCCCTTATACAGAAGAAGAGATGACGGTGCTTTCATTTTAAAAAATAGAAGTGAGTTAGACAACAGAAGTGTTGTACCTTACAACAAAAAACTTTTGAAAAGATATCAAGCGCATATAAACGTTGAATGGTGCAACCAAGTGGTGTCAATAAAGTATTTGTTCAAATATATTAATAAAGGGTCTGATAGAGCAACAGTTGCTGTGGTTCCGAGCAATAATGAAAACGAGCAATCAGAAAATGATGAAATTAAAGAGTATTATGATTGTAGGTATATATCGGCTTGTGAAGCCTCTTGGAGGATTTTTTCGAATGAAGTTAATTATAGGAGTCCTTCTGTTATGAGGTTGCCTTTCCATCTTCCTGGACAACAAACAGTTTATTTTGGTCCTGATGAAGATATTAATCACGTCCTAAACAAGCCATCTGTGAACTCATCAATGTTTTTGTCTTGGATGCAACGTAATCAAGATCCTAACGACACCGTTGCACGTACACTAACATATGTACAGTTTCCAAGTTTTTATGTGTGGAAGCTTGACCAGCCTATATGGGTTCCGAGAATAAAAGGAAAAACAATTGGCAGAATTCATTCCGTTTCTCCGTCTACCGGTGAAGCGTACTATTTAAGAATTCTTCTTAACAAAGTTAAAGGACCAACATCGTTTGATGATATTAAAACAGTTAATGGTCGAGTGTACGATACTTTTAGAGATGCTTGCTATGCGCTTGGTTTGTTGGATGACGACTCGGAGTACATTGAGGCCATCAAAGAAGCAAATATATCAGGTAGCGCAGGTTATATTCGCAATTTATTCGCCACCATGTTACTGTCAAGCACTTTATCTAGACCTGAAGTAGTCTGGGAAAGCACATGGAAGTATATGACAGATGATTTTCTTTACAGATTCTCAAAGTATCATCGTGTTTCAGGTAAAATTATAAAATTCATATTATATTTTTGTTACAGTTACTAGAAATTTATCATTAAATTTATATGTTATTCTGAATTTTCACAGGTTTATCAATTCCTGATGAGCAACTAAAGAACTATGTTTTATGCGAAATTGAGAAGTTTTTAACTCAAAATAATTCATCGCTTCGAAGATTTGTATCAATGCCTTACCCAGATACTTTATCTTTAGATAACTTTCGCTGCCGATTGATTAACGAAGAGCTTGCATACGACAGAACAGATTTACAAAATGTTTATCAAGGTCAGGTGAATTTGTTAACGGATGAACAACGTTCAGTATATGAAGAAATTATGAACGCAGTTGATGGAGACAATGGAGGAGTATTTTTTGTTTACGGTTATGGCGGGACTGGTAAAACATTTTTATGGAAAACATTGTCTGCTGCAATTAGGTCAAAAGGTGAGATCGTATTAAACGTTGCATCTAGCGGAATTGCATCATTGCTGTTGGATGGAGGAAGAACGGCGCATTCTAGGTTCCATATACCTTTGAATCTTAATGAGGATTCCGTTTGTCACATTAAACCTGACGATGATGTAGCTAAATTACTACAACAGACCAAACTCATTATATGGGATGAAGCTCCTATGGTTCATAAACATGCATTTGAGGCTTTGGATAGAACTATGCATGACATTTTCAATATCTCTAATTCATCCAGATCTGATGTTCTATTTGGAGGAAAGGTTATCGTTTTTGGTGGTGATTTTAGGCAAATATTACATGTTGTTCCAAACGGTGGACGACAAGAAATTGTGAATGCCTCATTATGTTCGTCTTATTTGTGGAGGAAGTGTAAGTTGTTGACGTTAACTAGAAACATGAGGTTAACCGTTGGAAGACCGTCATTTGAAGTTGAAGAGATTAATAATTTTGCAAAATGGTTGTTGGATGTTGGTGAGGGAAATGTTGGTGGATCGAATTATGGAGAAGCAATAATTGAAATACCACCTGAGCTTTTAATTAACAGCACATCTGATCCAATTTCTTGCCTGATTGATTTTGTCTATCCGTCAATCTTGGAGAACTACAATGATCGTAATTACTTTAGTACTAGAGCTATACTTGCGCCTAAGAATGAGGTTGTTCACGAGATTAATGACAGATTGTTGGCACTTTTCCCAGGTGAAGAAAAAGAGTATCTTAGTTCTGACAGTCTATGCCCTACTGAAGATGGCAATGCTGATCAGCAAAAAATATACTCACCCGACGTGCTGAATGGTCTTAAAGTATCTGGTTTACCAAATCATAGGTTAGTGCTTAAAGTTGGTGTTCCAGTAATGTTGTTACGAAATATTGACCAACGAAATGGTTTGTGTAACAGTACAAGGGTAAAGGTTACAAAACTTTACAGCCGTGTAATTGAAGCTGAGATAATTTCAGGTGGAAATATTGGTTCTCGGACATTCATACCTAGAATGAATTTGGTACCTTCGGACAGAAAGATTCCTTTTGCATTTCAAAGGAGGCAATTTCCAATAACGGTATGTTTTGCGATGACGATTAACAAAAGCTAGGGCCAGTCGCTATCTAAGGTTGGTTTGTACTTAAGACAACCAGTTTTCACACATGGTCAATTGTACGTAGCTTTATCCAGGGTTACAAGACGAGATGGAATCAAGTTACTAATACTTGACAATGAAGGCAGGCCTACAAATAAAACAATGAATGTTGTATATAAAGAGATATTCAATGGCTTGTGAATTTTTTATGTTTATCATCTATTTATCTTAGTTCACGTACTTTCTATCATTTTTGTTTCTATTCGAACGAACCTGTAATAAAGTATTTACGCATTAAAGTATAAATTGTTTTTTGTTTAGCAACCTGTGTTTTGCCATTTGCCCTTTTATTACCCATCTTATTGCCAATATAAAACCTTTTTTTCCTGTTAGCGCGAAAACCTTACTTCCCGTTTCCTTTTTCATAACTTCAAATTCATCCTGATATTCCTCTATTCCTTTGAAATCCTTTCAAATAAAATCACGCCTATAATTCCCCTCTTTCCTCTTTTTTCCTCCAATTTATCATTGCATCTCTCCAATCTATAGCTAATCACATCAGTCATTCCCAATTTTCGAATATCTTTGTTTACAAGATTAAGAAGATAAGAAGATGAGAAGAGATCTTTATATTATAATACCCTCATTCATCATTTCTATCTCAATCCGTCATCTTGCTATCATCATCTTCATCGGCGTCTGCATTTGTTACAACTTTCTTCGGCGATTTTGCTTCTGGTAAGAATATATATTTGTCCGATTTCTATATTTTCGAACCTATGATTGTTGATTTAGTAAATGATTTCAATGTTGAATGTAATTTTGTTCTTAGTGTAATTTTCCTCCTAATTTTTCTAAGCTATTTTTTCTCCATCCGACTGTTCTTAGTGTAATTTTCGTCCTAATTTGTTATAAAGTTTCTAATGTTCAATCTAATTTTCTTTAGATTGTTGGTGATTTTTCATTGTGTTACTATATGAGCATAGATTAAACCGATTGAAACATAATAAATTTAACTATATTTTTGTGTGTTCAAGTAATAATTAAACCCTAGACACAAAATTTTTGTTTTTTTATACCTGATTTTTTTTATCTGTTCTTCAAAAGTTTTTTTGTTTTTTAATACCTTTATTTATAATCTTTGTTACTTTGTTTTCTATATAATAGCAAAAGTATTAATATCTTTTCAATATACTGCAGTGGTTACCCAGGGAATTTATGCAACATCATTTAAATGGTGATAATTTGTTTGATGATTTTCTTATCCTGTTTGGCGAAGATAATATGTGGAATGTTAGCATAGTGTCACGGGCCAAATGTTTGAAGATCGCAATGCTATGGGCTGCGCTTGAACGCTTGGGTTACTGGCTAGTCCGGGACTTTATCAGGGGACGAAGTCAGTGTCAATGAAGAGGTGTACGTGCCTAGTCGTGCAAACGACGAACGCACCACTGGTCGAGAGCTGGCGCCGCTCTCCTGATGAGTCCAAGGCAGGACGAAACCATTGACCCACACAAAGAAGCGGGATGGATTGGCTTGTCCCCGGGGACTTGGGGACGCCACACGGGGGTCGAAAAGTAACCCTGTGACAACTTGGTATCAGAGCAGAACGATCCTCGGATACGTTGGAACGTGACTCTTAACCAAATGAGCTTAACATTTAGAGTATGGTTGCGCAATGGTGGTGGGAGAAGACCAAATATGGGTTTGCTTCGGCAAAGGTCTTTGTACTCCGCGAGTATGGGATCGTGAGAGCCGCTCAAGTATAGTTGCAGTGAAGCCCTCCGTGTTATGTTCAAAAATATACGGTTCAAGCAGCGCCGTAAAAAGGAAGTTTTGTGAAAGCTGCTACAACTATTCAGGTCCCCGTATTCCTGAAACAAGGTGAATCATCAGCACCTAATCCGATGCGGCGGACGTCAGCGCCACTTAAAACCAAGACTGACGTACTATATTGAACATGCACGAAAGAAGATCATTGTTGCTGTGCTTTCGGGTGTCCTGCCCTCCCAAAGTGAATCATGCTCAACATAAGGGGGATCATGCATTGTCAAGTATGCGAGCTGGTATGGGACGGCGAGCATGCACGAGGACGTGCATGAAATGGTGGTGGGAGAGTGTCACGGGCCAAATGTTTGAAGATCGCAATGCTATGGGCTGCGCTTGAACGCTTGGGTTACTGGCTAGTCCGGGACTTTATCAGGGGACGAAGTCAGTGTCAATGAAGAGGTGTACGTGCCTAGTCGTGCAAACGACGAACGCACCACTGGTCGAGAGCTGGCGCCGCTCTCCTGATGAGTCCAAGGCAGGACGAAACCAGTGACCCACACAAAGAAGCGGGATGGATTGGCTTGTCCCCGGGGACTTGGGGACGCCACACGGGGGTCGAAAAGTAACCCCGTGACAATAAGTAGACTTTGGGATATTAACCATTACATTGTTGATTTTTCTCAAATTGCAAAGGATCTCTGTTTAATAACTGGTGATTTTTTGGTTTTTGAGCTGATTGACGATCGGGTATTTAGAATGTTACTGTTCCGTCCTAACGGTCTGCAGTCACTAACTCCGGACCGTGCTTTACCAGTTGTCCAAATGGTTAAGATTGAGGACCATGCTAATGATGTTGTGTCCTTTGAACAAGAAGCTGTTTTGGAAGATAATGTGGTAAATGGTCCTCCTGATGTCCTGGTTGAAGAAGTGGAGCCTCCATTAGCCTCCATTAGAACAAGAGATTTTAGATGTTCCACCAGTTGTTGATCAAGCCAATGATTATGAACTGACATGGTGTCTCACTTTTCGTTTTGTAAGTCTCTCATTTTCTACATGTGTTAACTTAATATTATGGATTTTTTTTAAACTTTGAATTCTTATTATCCATTTAATTATGTACTTTATTGCAATTGTAATGCAGCGTTTCCCGAAGCCCTTTGCCATGAACGTTGATTTATCCGTCCTTGATGAAATGACAGTTGAAACTGAAGACGGATTTTCAATGACTTTGGAGATGCGGGAGGAAACTGCACATGACAGGATTCGGTATGCATTAAGAGGATGGCAGAACTTTATGCGGCAAGCTGGTTAGGCGGATGGTGGTCAGTTTGATCTTCGTTACAATAAAAATCTGAATAGGTTGCTCATCTCTAACCACAACTTTTAAGGAATGTTTGTGTTGTGGTTAATACATGTGGTAAACAATTATCTCCCTGTAGTAATGATGTTCAACGTTTTTTTGTCATCGTACAATGTTTCGACATTATTATGATCCTTCTATGTATTTTGTTATCTACATTTTTGGAACAGTTTGTTTATATGGTATCATATTTCAATGGTGTAAGTCTTATTATTGCCAAGATTGTTTTGATTTCGCCCTGATACTGTTTACTTTGTGGATTCGGCTCACGTACAACTTTTTGGCACAATGTTCCTTAGTAGCTTTACTAACATGTATTGGTGTGTGTTATCTATGACTCTACTTTCATGTGTTAATGTAAATTTAGATGTCAACACTGCCGGTTCAAGTCTTATTTGCCAAAAGGCATGAAAACATCATGAAGATTTCGTTAACAAAAACTTAATATGTAACGAACATTAGGGAGATGTAGTATTGGGATTTGGTCAACAATCTTAAAATATTATGGTTACCAAATAACAGTTTAACGCTTAAACGTTTAGAATTTGGATGTGTTTAGTTGGTGTTAAGCCACCCGTGTATTACACGGGTAGTTAGACTAGTGTATGTATATAACAATAGGTTGGGCTTTTGGTTGTGTATATTGCAGGGATGTTTGGACTTTAGATTGGCGATGATGTTAAAAATTTGGTTATAAAAAACTGTAAAGGCTAAATAGTAGCAACTGGATACCAGATTTATGGGCCAAGTAAATAAAAAAGATTTTCTTGTAAGACTATCCCCATCAATGACATTACCTCAACCTAGGTTGGCAAAATAATTAAAATAAAAATGAAAATTAAATTAAAATCACCAACCTGGTCGATGGAGCGACCCAGGTTGTGACATTCACATTCAAAGCTTTCTTGCCACATGTCCACATGGGAATGGATGACATATTTATTTAAATTTTCTTTGTTCTTTTAACATAATTACTTATAAGTATAATTAGATTATATCTAATTACTTATAAAATTTAACTGTTTTTAAAAATCTAAAATCACAGTGTCGCAACCCCCGGCCCCTATTTCCTGGGAACGGGCGGACGCGAGCTCAGAATAGTGGTATCAGTGTTTATCATTTTGGCAGCGGAATTTACATCAGGACCGTAGTTAAGAAATATTTTATCAAAGTAAAATACCACATTTTTATAATAATAAACACATGGGAAAACCCCAAGTTTATATTACAAACATGTTTATAGAGATAAATCTTAATTTAGTGAATTAAAACATATTCTTTATTTAGGTAACTTTTATAGCCACATTTTCCAAGCCTTCAGTGCTGTCTATTTGGCTTTCAGATTTTGTTACCTGAAACGCGTTTTAAAAACATTTGTCAGTGGGAAATACTGGTGAGTGAATCCCAATTTAATCAAAACAGGTTTTTATCATTGTACAGTATTGAGGGCGATCTCGCAATTATATTTGTTTCCAATTCATACTTTAATTACCACCCACGGTACTGTCAACCCGACTTGTGGTCATGTTACTACTCACAGTGTAGTAACAAATTTTGTATACAAAACCCCAACATACCAACGATATTTGTAGAATTACAATTACTTAATTACTGTTAATCATAATGTAAATCAATTGAGGTTTTGTAAAAACATTTTATGAAAAGCATTTACAAAAAGAGGATAAACTCACATTGCTAATTTAGGTTTTTCCTTTGTAATTCCTGGTTATAATCTATTAATTAAAACAATGCACACGCGTTAGTATCATAACCCAATTTACATTAGTTTTGCCCTCCCAGAGACAGAACTCCAACGACTACGTCGGGCAGAGCCTCGACAGCCGTTATGGAGCACTAGATCAATCGGGCAGCATATCTTATATGTAACCAACCTCTATTTATAGGGCTTTCGTCCACCTTGTCGTGCCCCGCGTAAGCTGAAGGAAAAGCCTTCGTGGCCCGCGAGGACTTGTTGACTAGGTCCTAGCTTTGCTGAGTTGACACGTAGCTTCCACACGCGTCACGACACGTGGCACCTTAGGGGTCTTGAGTTGTCGCGGCCCGCGACTGGGTTACTCAAGGGCTACGCGCCCCGCGAGAACCCACTGAATTTTATTTTTATTTTATTTTTATGAAATTAAAGGTATTTAGGGCTAGTTTACGTATACGGGATGTATTTTAGAACGTATAGGGATGCTCCAAATATTTTTAGGAGGGTCGGAAATATTTTAGGAGGGTTGTTATATCCTCCCCACCTTTTTCTAGAACTCATCCTCGAGGTCTACTGGAACAGGTGTGGGTATTTCCTCTGCATCTCTGATTCAAGCTCCCAAGTGTATTCTGGTCCTCTCTTGGAATCTCATTTCACTTTGACTAGAATTAATCTCTTGTGTTTGAGATTTTTGACTTTCCTATCTTCAATCTGTAGGGGATTTTCTATGAACTTAAGCTTCTCATTTACCTCTATATCCTTAGGAGGTACCACTAATGATTCATCGGCTAAGCACTTTTTGAGATTACGTACATGAAATACATCATGTATTCCTGCCATTTCCTCTGGCAGTTGTAGCTGATAAGCTACAGGTACTATTCTTCTAATAATCTCAAAAGGTCCAACATACCTGGGGCTTAGCTTTCCTCTCTTGATGAATCTGACTACTCTTTTCCAATGAGAAACTTTTAATAATACCTTGTCTCCTACATGGAACTCTAATGGCTTTCGCCTGTTATCAGCATAACTCTTTTGTCAATCGTGTGATGTTTTTAGTCGCTCCTTGACTTGAATAATCTTGTATGTGGTCTCTTGTACTATCTCTGGTCCAGACAATTGTTTTTCTCCAATTTCTGCCCAACAGACTAGGGTTTGACACTTTCGTCTATACAGGTACTATTCTTCTAATAATCTCAAAAGTCCATTGTTATCAACTCCCACTTCCATACAGGCATTTCCAATGGCTGTAATAAACCTGAGGGTTTCTGATGCTCAACTTTAACCTGTGAACAGGTTAGACACTTGGCAACATAAGCTGCTATATCCTTTTTCATTCCTATCCACCAAATTTTTTTTCTTAAATCTTGATACATCTTATCACTTCCAGGATGTATCGTGGGGGGGGGGATATTCCACGGTCCTCCCAACTGCTGGAGTGATCACACTCCACAAGCTAGCTTAGCCCCATAGCTGCCTAGGGGTGAATACCCAACCGAGAGCGAAGAGCTTGGTCGTGGGATGCTGACACCAAGATTCGAACCCGGGACCTCTAAAGAGAGGGTGGGTGAGGCTGGCCAACTGGGCTACCCCAGAAGGTTTCCAGGATGCATCGTGTACTTAGACTTATGGGCTTCTTCTAATATTCGGTGGCGTAGGTTTCCTAGTTTAGGTATCCACATCTGTTTCTTATGGAATTTCCAAATTCCATCTGTTCCTTGTTCTAATTCCTTAATCATTCCTTTCAATTTTTCAGTGTCATCCTTGATTACTGATTCTTGTACGGCTCTAATTTGTTCATTTAAATCTATCTGTATATTTAATTTAAGAGAACGTACTCTTTTTGGCTTTTCATGATACTTCCAACTTAAAGCATCAGCTACTACATTAGCTTTTCCTGCATGATACTGGATATTGCAATCATAATCACTAAGAAATTTTATCCCGCGTCTTTGTCTCATATTCAACTCTTTTTGCCCAAAAATGTACCTTAGACTCTCATGATCAGTGAAGACAACAAATTTATTTCCATATAAATAGTGTCTCCAAATCTTAAGGGCAAAAATTATGGCTCCTAATTCTAAATCATGGGTTGTATAGTTTTCTTCATGATTCTTAAGTTGTCTAGAGGCATAGGCTATAACCTTTTTCCGTTGCATCAACAAACATCCATAACCTAACTTAGAAGCGTCACAATAGACTTCAAAGTCTTCAGTTCCTTCCGGTAACGCTAGTATGGGTGCGTTGGTTAATCTTTGCTTAAGAATTCTAAAGGCTTCTTCTTGTTTTGGTCCCCATTCAAACTTAGCAGATTTACATGTTAGTTTTGTTAAGGGAATGACTATTCTAGAGAAATCTCGAATAAACCTTCTATAATAACCGGCTAGTCCTAGAAAACTTATAACCTCCGTTGGTGATTCTGGGACTTTCCATTTAGTAATCGCCTCAATCTTTGTGGAATCCACATGAATTCCTTCATGATTTACTAAATGTCCAAGAAATTGTACTTCTTCTAACCAAAATTCGCATTTTGAAAATTTAGCATAAAGCTTTTCTTTTCTCAGCAAATTTAAAAGTGTATGCAGGTGCGCTGCATGTTCCTCTTTACTCTTAGAGTAAATGAGAATATCATCTATAAAGACAATTATGAATTTATCCAAATATGGCTTACATATTCGGTTCATCATGTCCATAAATACGGCTGGGGCATTGGTTAGACCAAATGGCATGACAGTGAATTCATAATGGCCATACCTTGTTCTGAAAGCGGTCTTAGGAATGTCCTCTTCCTGTACCTTTAATTGATGATATCCTGAGCGTAAATCGATCTTTGAAAAGAATCGAGTTCCTTGCAATTGATCGAACAGATCATCGATTCTTGGTAATGGGTACCGATTTTTAATCACTTTATCAACTCTCGGTAATCAATGCACATACGCATTGATCCGTCTTTCTTCTTGACAAACAAGATTGGTGCTCCCCGCGGTGATGAACTTGGCTGTATGAATCATTTCTCCAGAAGTTCGTCCAACTGTTTCTTTAGTTCTTGCATCTCTGCTGGCGCCAAACGGTAAGGTGCTTTGGCAATTGGTGCAGTTCCTGGTAGCAGATGAATTCTGAATTCAACTTCCCTGTCCGGCGGTAGTCCTGGTAATTATTCTAGAAACAGATCTGAGAATTGAGATACTACAAGAATATATTTCAATTCTTTTCCTTTAGTGTTAATGATTATGGAAATCATATACGCTAGTGATCCTTTTCTTGCACAACTTGCAGTTTTCATCACAAAGATGAATTTCGTGGATCGAGATGGTTTATTTCCTTTAATTGTGATATTTTCACCCTTCGGTGAACTTATTTGAATTGCCTTTTGATCACATAGAATACTGGCTTTATTAGCTACCAACCAATCCATTTCTGTAGGATCGTTTGCACGACCAAAATGAGTCGTTCAGAAGAGTTCTTGTCAATACGAGAGGCGGAAACTAACGTATCGACTTTGAAACAGCTTGATATTCACTCTAATTATCTTTTTGATTGATATAACAGCGTTTTACAGCGAGTAGACACTTCATCAGCACTTCAGCTCTAGAATCGAAAAGTTACAAATGAGATGGAGGCTCTGGTATTTATAGACGAGCCATTTCGCACGAAATGACCAAGATCCATTTCGTGCGAAATGGACAATGTTCATTTCATACGAAATGAACTAGCCATTTCGTGCGAAATGCACTTTCAACATACAATACCTATTTTCTCGTATACCGAGCTCCATTCAATCCTATCTAAACACACAACTCGATACAAGACGAAGTTGACAGACATATGCACCAACAGACTCCCCCTTGGATGTCGACGAGTCTTCAGTACAAGTCTTCAGTATGCCGAGTCTTCAGCCTTTATCAGTCTTCGGGCTCTTTTCAAAGCATCTGACAGTGTAAGCTTCCATTTGACCTTTCTCTTTTTCTATCTCTCTTTTCCAGTATCTCAAACTGGCTCTCAATCATTCAAACTCCTCTTTTCTTGCAGACTCCCCATTAAGCTATGCTGGGATCGTAGTCTGATCTTCATAGATTCAGAATCGATTCCTGGCTCTATTCTGCATTAGCTCATGCGGAAAAATTTTCAGGATTCGAAACCTGGCTAACCTGCACATCTCTACCTAACAATAAGATTCTCAATAGACAAGATTTAACAAATTTTGACAATTTTATTCTCTGCTTACCGCTTGTAAAAAAATCTCAAAATGATTTAACATTTAAAATCTCTGATGTCAACTTGTAGGGAAAACATTCAAATTTGACAATTTTTATTTCGAAATTTTTCTCATTTCAAACAAACTCCCAAACCTGTTCATCATGTTTAGCACTCGGAATTTTGAAAATCAGCTCTCCAACATCAGTTGTCGAAAATCTTTTTGTATTTTCAAAATTTATGCTAAAACACTCCGAAAATCTTTTTTGATTTTTTATTTTAATAAAATGCAGTAAAGAAATATTTACAGACAATATTTTTGTGAGGTTGCGTAATAGGATCATATCAGTTTATGAGACAAATCACTAGCACCGTTGAGCTCTAAACACTTTAAGTTCTAAACAATTCACATAGATTGACGATATTGTTGTCCTCTTAAACTCAATCTAAAACTTTCGAAATGCTTACCGATACGTTAAGGTATATTAATTTTGCACTAAATTCTTATGGACCCCACGATCTCAGCATATCCCCTCATCATGCAATACACTAACTTAAGTAATGCCTTTAAACTTTCATCAACTGTGATATGTGCGAAAACAATGCAGAATGTTTAAACATTAACAATCAGGTCGATCTTTCGATACGCAGAGAAAGTCCAATGTTTAAACAAAATAAGAAATAAAAACAAATTGAAATTGTTTAGGCTTTAACCACCAGATCGATATTCCCGTATACGCAGAGGTGATCCAAAGCTTAAACGAAACACCAAATAAAATAAAGCAGAACGTTCAGGCACTAACATCCAGTTCGATACTCACGTATACGCAGAGGATGTCCAATGCTTAAACAAAATAAAGAAATCAAACAAGTTTAAATCTTTGCAAAATAAAATGCACAATCACAGTGACTTTTTCAGCAAGTTGTGAAATTTCACAAACTGACCGGTTTTTATACTCTTTTTAGCATTCAACGATTACTGAGTAGGTACACAGTCACGAAGGATAAAACTAAGTACTATGCTTTCAACCATGTTTCCCACTAGAACTAGGATATTACATTTAAGTTTGTATCGTTATTACAAATCTACTAGTCTAGCTGAGCCTATCGTCACATCTTTAGTGAGACCGTTTATCACATATGACATTCCAATTCTTTAGCATGCTGTGATAATCTAACTGATGTACTATCATTTCCTCTTTTTCACAACAAAACTCATTTTTGCTTTTTTCAATGTTTTTAGCATTTTCAAATTTTCTAATTTTTTAAAAAAATTTACTCCCCCTAAAATCAAAATATGTTTCAATTTTGATTTTCTGGAAAAATTTGAAAGTAAAAGCAGTAAACTATACAAGTAAAGTGACAACTGTTGTGAATTGCATCAAATCTCCATCCACTTGGCATAAACAATCAGAACTCCCCCTTACAACAAACTATTTTCCCATTAAGATTTCAAAACACTTAAGTTTGTTTTAATCAAAATGGTTTTTCCGAAAAAATAAGTTTTGTTGAATTCATAAACCACTTGTAGGTTAGGGGTTTCATCACATTGTTTTTCAAACACTTGAATGAAAGTTAAATCAAGTTCAACTTAATGACCTTGATTAACCACTTGTAGGTAAAAACCTCTTGTAGATTCACTTTCCACCATACCACTTTTAAAATAAAATATGACAATTTTCAAGAAAACTACCACTTGTAGGTTATCCAAACAAACATTTTCAAGAATGATGCCGATTCCTGCTCCACGATTAACAACTTGGGAGCTCCGGCAAGTCAGGTTTTTTAAGTAAAGAACACAGACACCCAAGCCTGACCTGCTTTGGGTGTGACCTTTTCAACTTCACTCGGGGTATAAGTTGCCTTCTTCAATTCATAAAAATCTTTAACCCCTTTAACCTTTCCCTCAACCATCTTTCCAAAAATATTTTTCACTTTACCATTAAAAGCCTTTTCAACATCAAATTCTTTCTTTTCAGAATAGAATTGATTTGAAATCTCCACTTTTCCCACTTTTGATTTAAAATTTTCAGTCCGCAATGGTGGAAAGTTGACATCATCCATTGGCGGAACTGAATTTTCTTCTTTTTGAACAACTTGTAGCTCCTCTGACTTTATGGAATCAGATTCATTGCCAGATTTCACTTCAGATTTCTTAACAACCCATGTTTGTTTGTCAAGATTCACCTTTCTTCTGTAAAATCTTTTCGAACACTCACCAACTTCATATGTAGAATTTTTAAACACTTTAAACTTATCAGTTGG
Source organism: Helianthus tuberosus (assembly GCA_030545235.1). Classification (NCBI taxonomy): domain Eukaryota; kingdom Viridiplantae; phylum Streptophyta; class Magnoliopsida; order Asterales; family Asteraceae; genus Helianthus; species Helianthus tuberosus. The sequence continues at coordinate 7,658,440 of CM060416.1, read as the reverse complement.
TGGTTCAGTTTTATCAACAATTTTCTCTTTGAGTTTAGAAACAACTTCCTGTTTTGTCTTGGTAGCCATTTGACAGTTCCAGGCGATGTGTCCAACTTCTTGACATCGGTAACAGGTTCTTGTCTCCTTTCTCTGTTGAACTCCATTCTTCATTCCCTCTTGCTTCTTAGCAAGGAATTCTTTGTTTGATTTCTTCCAGAATGAGCTCTTTTGTTCTTTTTCAGAACTTGTCCCTGAAACAAATACAGTTTTTGGTTTAAAAATTTTCATATTTTTATGATTTTCTGCAGCAAAACCCAAACCTTTCCTTTTGAAATTACTGTCATGGTTTGGTTTCTTTTGAAAACCAGAACTGTAACCTTTTTTCTTGTTTAAACGTTGTTGAACTCTTGAAGTGTACCTTTTAGGTTTTTCAGTAAGATTTACATCTTTTATTTCAGAAATATTAATTTCTGTTAATTTGAAAACCTTTTTGATCTTTTCAATTCGAACACTTCTTATTGGAAATTCTTCATCAGAATATCATTTGTTTGAATCATTCAAAGTATATGCCACTTTGATTGGTTCGTCATTCAAAATAGATTTTGATAACAAGAATTCTTTATTGTAAACTCTTTTAACCAGTGTTGTAAAAGTCGGATTCAAAGGCCGAGTACTCGGCGAGTACTCGGTCCTCGAAACCCCTCCGAGGTGACTTCCTCCTAGGCGGACTCAATTAGTCGGCCTCGGTCAAACTCGGCGCCTAGTCGCCCTAGTCGGCGCCTAGTCGGACGTAGTCGGAAAGAGTCGGCCTAGTCGGTCTAGGCGGTCAACGTGGTTTGTTGACTTTTAATTAGTCAAAATCGGTCAAAATCGGCCTACTCGGCCTTGTACTCGGACTACTCGGTCTTGTACTCGGACTACTCGGACTTGTATTCAAAATATTTGAACTTTAAACATGTTTCATTTTAAATTATACTCTGTTGACATGAATTATGCTTATTTTAACATATGTATAATATATAACAATTAATTTTCTTTATAGTTACCATGTCCGCGTACTCCCCGAGTACTCTCCGAGTACTCCGATTACTCCCAACTCCCCAGTCGGCCGACTAGAGACCGCCTAGCGACTTTTACAACACTGCTTTTAACCGATGATTTCGAACTGTTGACCGACGAACTCGAACTTCCAGACTCAGACTTTGACTCTGACTCCTCATCCTTATCCAACACCTGATCGACCACTTTCTTAATTAACTCAGACTCATGATCAGTGTCAGACGATGTGAATGTGACATCAATGTTGTCTGGTAAATCATCAGTTGTTTCGGATTTTAACTTTATATTGACTGCCTTTTTTACTTGCTCCTCATTTGGTTTTCTGGGAGAATAACCTTCCCAGATCGGAGGCGGACACTTATTATAATTTGCACTTTGTTTCTTACCAGTATCCTTCTCTTCCGACTTCTTTTCTTGAAATGCTTCAAAACCTGCAACAGTTGGATAAATTCTGTCAATCAAATAATCAGAACTAGAATAACTTTGCAGCAATCGTTTGATTCTTTCATTTTCAATTTTCTCAGTCTCCAACTCCTGCTTCAACTTTGCACACTCCTCAATGTAATGATTGATGGCCTTCTGCTTAGACATCATTACTGCATTCATCATGGTTAAAGCATCTTCTCTTTCAGAATTTGTCTTTTGTAGACCATTTACCGTTCTGTTTAACACATCATACGATTCTTTCACATAATTTACATCGAACAATAATTTTTCTTTCATCTTGTCATGCTCACTCAACTTCTCATCTTTTTCTTCACACTGTTTGCATGATTCTAAACATTTAAGACACGGTTTCGTGATCTCAACAATTTTCTCAACTTCGATAATCTTTTCAACTTCAACTATCTTCTTAATTTCAACCATCTCTTCAGCAACTTTAACTTCTTCATTCTGTTCAGACTTTTCTTCCTTGTCAACATTCTCGCATTTTATCTTTTTATATTCTTTTGCTGCTCGCTTCTCCTTTAACTTCTCCAATCTATCTGCAAAATAAAATTGAAAACTTTCAGGAGATAATTGAGTTTTGCCAATGTTAATTTGAATTTCTTCTTCATCATCACTGCTATCAGATGATTGATCAAACACTTGTGTCTGTTCTGAACTGTCATCTGAAGAAACAGACTCTCCATCTTGATTCTTCTTATCATCAGCAAACACTTTCATCCATTCTTTCATCAAATCTGGCTCTTGAACTATTTGTGCAATGAATGCTCCTAACTTTGAATCAGGTGGAACGTATTTGTCCCAGCTAAAACCTTCTGCCACTTTTTCATCATCTTGATCTATTATACCATAATAAGCTTTCTTTTTTGATTATTCGATCGCCTTCTTAGCATGTGCAGTTTGTGGTTCTTGTTGTTGATACGGTTGTTGAGCAACTTGTTGATATATGGCTTTCCGATAATAATCATTATTTCCGAACGGATTCTGTGCTCCTCCTGCTTCTCGATTGGTACATTCCCTCTTGAAATGTCCTTTTTCCCTGTATCGAAAACAAGTAACTTTAGATTTATCAAAGCCTAAAGTAGAAACATTAGCATCACGGAAGTCATCTCTTCCTGTAATCATCTTAAATTTTTCAGCTCTCCTCAACACACTTGCTAAGCACCACTTGATATCCATAAGCTCCATTTCCTCAGCATCGATCTGATCGTAATCCTCTTTTGTTAACATAGGATTTCCGATTCTTCCTGCAACCAAACCCTCATATGATTCTAACACTGTAGCTAGTAATGCCATATGACCTTTAGCGACCTCTTCAGAGAAATTTTGACCATTCTGAAGATGTAACGCGATGTTGCAGTGTAACACATGACCATTACTGTTGTTTGAGCTTTGAAACTGATGACTTGAGGTTGAGACCTTCGGATTAACACTCGAGTATGAAGTAAATCCAATGCTGCTGTTTGGACTTTGATTGACTGATCCAGATGAATTTTCTGCACTAAAAGCAGTTTGAACCTTCGGACTTACTTCAACATCCTGAACACTTCCTTTGTAATACATCTTGATATCTTGTTGACCACTTGGATTGTTTATTCTAGCAATCTTTTGCTGTTCAAGATCTTGTCCTTCAATTTTTTTCAATGAACTGAGAAATTGTCAATTTATCATATTCTCCAGTATTCTTTAATATCATCAAATATGTACCCCATTCTCTCTGAGGTAAAGCATCATATGTACCCCATTCTCTCTGAGGTAAAGCATCAACCAATTTGTCAACCCATTCTTCTCGATCTTTGATTATATCTAACAATGACATTGAACGAACTAAGTGACAATATCTCTCAATCAGTTTCTTTGTAGTTTCACCCGGCAAACTCGTAAACAAGTCAAATTCTTTCTTTAATAATGATTTCTTACTCCTGGTCATCTTTTCACTTCCCTCAAACTTAATTCGAAGTGCATCCCAAATCGATCGTGAAGTATTATCGTGTTGAAGCAATATGAAGATGTCTTCTTTCACAACTTGCTGGAGTAGACTAATCATCATCTTTTCTGCTTTGTACATGTCTCTTTCTTTATCCGACAATTCAGAAATCGTTTTGTTAACTCCCACATCTGTACGAGGTTTAACATACTTTTTCTCAATACATTCCCAAGACCTCAAATGATTAGCTTGAACCCAATTTTCAAACCGGTCTTTCCATCCATAGTATTCTTCAATGCCCATTAGCTTCGGGGGTTTTTGCAAAGTTCCTGTTTCATTTTCCATGTTCATGCTCTGAGCAATAGCAACAGGAGTACTTGGGGCAGTAGCAAATGCGTTGTAAAACTCTTCTTCCATGTTGCGGTAAGATTTATCACAAACTCAGTTTTCAAGCTAAATGACACAATTCACACGAAATGAATTCTTCACACGAAATGGATCCTTCAAGCGAAATGGACCCTCTTCAAACGAAATGACAGCTGGACAATTTCGTACGAAATGACTCGAACGAAATGGAAATTTTCACACGAAATGGATGATTTCGTGCGAAATGAGTCTAATCTCAAGCGAAATGATGATTTCGTGCGAAATGAAAACTCAATCCGTGCGAAATGATGCTGATGTCATACTTTCGATCTGATTTTTGTCAAATTGAACAGTTTTTTGGTTGATTTTAGGTCTAATTCTTTCAAGGTTTTGTTAAAACAGTGTTTCGCTTGTTATGTGTGAAACTTAGCCCATTTTAACCGTGAAATCTTGTTAATTTTGAAAAAGAAGGTGTAGAAGTCAGAATTTTAATGAAATCAAGCTGAATTCGGTAAGAACTCCTCCTCCTGAGCTCTGATACCACTTGTAGGATCGTTTGCACGACCAAAATGAGTCATTCAGAAGAGTTCTTGTCAATACGAGAGGCGGAAACTAACGTATCGACTTTGAAACAGCTTGATATTCACTCTAATTGTCTTTTTTATTGATATAACCGCGTTTTACAGCGAGTAGACACTTCAGCAGCACTTTGGCTCTGGAATCAAAAAGTTACAAATGAGATGGAGGCTCAGGTATTTATAGACGAGCCATTTCGCACGGAATGACCAAGATCCATTTCGTGCGAAATGGACAATGTTCATTTTGTACGAAATGAACTAGCCATTTCGTGCGAAATACACTTTCAACATACAATACCTATTTTCTCGTATACCGGGCTCCATTCAATCCTATCTAAACACAGGACTCGATACAAGACGAAGTCGACAGACATATGCACCAACAATTTCTAATACAATGTCAAATCCAGCCAGATTCATTGGGTAAAGGTCAGCAATAAACTTATGGTTTAAAATTTCTATTCTTGCTCCCTGCAAGATTTCAGAAATCTTAATGGTTTCTCCATTTGCCGTCTATACTAGACATTCTTGTTGGAGTTTAGTTAATGGTTGATTGAGAAGTTTGCAAAATCAAGTATTAATAAAACTTTGGTTTGCACCAGAGTCGAATAATACTTTAGCAAAAAGATCATTAACTAAATACGTACCGGCAATCACATCCGGAATCATCTTTACTTCTTCGGCTGTTAGAACAAAGTCCTAGCATTCTTAGTAGTCTTGTTGTTCATGGCTAGAGCTAGTTTCGGACAATTTGGCTTAATATGTCCTTTTTCTCCACAGTTGAAGCACACTCCATTGCTGGGTTTCTTTCTACAATCTTCTTCCTTATTTCCTGGTATCTTGAAGAAATTGCAGTATGTAGAGCATCTTCCTGAATGCTTCTTCTTACAAGCTTTACAATAGGGTGTAGAAGTAGAACCTATACTTTTTCCACGGTTGGAATTTCCATAGCGGAATTCCTGGGTAAGTTTCTGAGCTAGGTTCTTTCTCTGGTTCTCTTCTTATGTACGTACCAATTCATCGGTCAAGGTATTTGCTAGTTCTACAGCTTCTTCTATGGTTGGTGATCTAGCTGCCTTGACTACATGTCTAATCTCACTGATTAATCCCCAGATGTAACGGGAGATTAATACTGGTTCTGGTGAAGCTAGGGTTGGCACTATTCTAGCATATTCGAAGAATACGGTAGTGTAACCCTTACAGTCTACTCCAGTCATTCTAAGGTTTAAGAATTTATTGGCTATCTGTTCTTTTTCATTGGGAGGACATAATTTCATTTCAACCATATTCTTAAACTCAGTCCATTCCATATTATAGACTCTATCACTTCCCCTAGACTGGAGAATAGTGTTCCACCATTCTAAAGCAACATTCTTAAACAGATTGGAAGCAAACATGATTTTGTCTTCCTCTGCGCACTGGCTTATTTTTAAGACAGCCTCTGTCTTTTCTATCCAGCATAGAGCTGCAATGGCTGCTTCATTGCCCGAGAATTCTATTGGTTTACAAGACCAGAATTCTTTGTAAGAACAACCATAAGACATGGCTCTTCTTCTTTTTGGAATGGGCACTTGAAGTAATGGTCCATTGTTCACGCTGTGACTGGGTTCAGTATGTGATCGCTTACTTCCACTATTACTTTTATTATTATCCGTTTCCCTAACGTTTTGGATGATAGCTGGCATAGCATCTCTAATTATTTGGGTTACTATGTGTCGAATGTCACTGTTATTTATCTTGGGTGGTATTCTCAACCACCTAAGATTTCCGGTGTTGTCATTAGCGGGTTCTAACAGCTATATACTTTTACAAGTTAAGCGTGTATCATTCGAGGAAAAATGCAAAGGAGATACATTTGTCAAAGGCAAAAGGAGAAAACGATGATGGCAATGAGTCGAGTTTGACATGAATTTTGACGATTTGAGTTATACCCACTTTAAATTTACGGTTTTGTCCCCCGTTAAAAAAATGCGTTTTTGCCCCAACTTCAAAATGCATTTACCCTTTTACTCCGAGCTAAAAAATACGATTTCGCCCTCCGTAAAAAAACTACGCTTTTACCCCATCCAAAATTATGTTTTTGCCCCAGTTCAAAATTAAAATTTGTTTTTCCTTCTGGCTCAAAATTACGATTTTATACCAGTTTATTATTTTATACCAACTTTAAAATTACGGTTTTGACCCCAGTTTAAAATTACGTCTTTGCCCCCAGTTCAAAATATAATTATGCTTTTGCCCCCAGCTAAAATTTACGATTTTCCCCTCGGTTGAAAATTATGATATCACCCTCAATTCAAAACGACGTTTTTGTCCCCAGTGCAAAATAAAAATATTGTTTTCCCCTAGCTAAAAAGTACGATTTTACTAAAAAAAAATATGACTTTGCCCCCAGCTAAAAATCGTGTCTAGGAGCTGACTAACACTCGCTCATTAGTCCTTACAAATTACTATTTTGCCCTAAACTCAAAATTACGATCTTTTCATCGTTTTATTTTTTCTTTCTAGCAAAACTATAGTGTTGTTTTTTTATTGGTTGAGAATTATTCGGTTATCGCCCCGCAACGCGGACGGGACATCACCTAGTATCATACATATGTTAAATTTGTGAAAAGTTATATAATCATCATTTCTTTGCTCCAAGTCCAACCCAATGACATACCCAAATACTTTTCTTATTGCTAGAATACTATTATGATGTTTTTGGGTTCAACCAATCAGTGGCGAACCCAAGATTTTTTTTAATGGGGTCCATTTTTTTATGTCCAAAATTTACATAGCAAAACGTTAAAATTTTCGGGTTGGTCCACATTCGAGTCGGGTGATAGCGAGGTTTGAACTAGATTTAAAAAAAACAGGAAAAACAAGCTATACAATTATTGAACCCATGACCTCTTGTTGGTAAAAAGAGGGATTTACCACTACACCAGGTTTACTTTTTTTCTACGGTGTCCATCTAATTGTATTTATGGGGTCCTTATACAATTTAATATACCGAATCTGCTAATTTTTTTAAAAACATTGGGGTCCGGGTACCCCGACCCACTCTATGTGGGTCCGCCCCCGCAACCAATGAATGGGCCTCATTTTTAGCCAAATTGAACTCTGTGAACCCAAATTATATTTTTCTTAAATTGTAACAGTCATCTTTTCAGTTTTAACATCAGTTTAAAAAAATTTCCCAACCTGAATCTCATTTGGAGCCATTTTCGGCGTTGTTCCTGGCCAACTCGATGAACTCGAACCTCCATCCATGAGGCAACCCCTTCATCCTAATAATTGGATTTCTTAATAGATATTTAATGAGTGCTATGGTGGCTAGTTATGTATTTAGTCAGTCACTTCAATGTTCTCCACAGGGGCAGACCCCCTCTTTGATCAAGGCGGACGGCCGCACCCTTTGAAAAAAAAATTAGTGTATATTTTAAGCAAAAAAAACTCGATCGCACCCTTTGAAAATACGATTGAACACCTCATCCGCACACTCAGCAAATAATTTATGGATCTACCACTGGTTCTCCAAGAAGACATTAGAATCACCAAACCATCAATATACCTTTAGTAAAATGTCACTTTAAATAAAATGAGGGGAAAATATTTAAAACCGATAATAGACCAAGGGCTAATGTGTAACTAACCCTAAAAACACACAAGAAAACAGAACTTCCGCGAAAACCATGGTCGGAGACTCCGTCTTCCGGCGAATTATCAGCTTTCCCGTCTCTTACGCATTTCGTCGAACACATAGACCTCATTCTCACATCCCTATTTTCTCATCACATCTCTTCTTTTCAAAGTTTCCAACTGTTATCTTTCCGATGGCGACACGAGACCCGGAGATCGAAGATGGTGGCGGAGGTAGCAGCCTCAAGAAGCCGCTCCTCCATACCGGAAGCTGGTACCGTATGGCCGGTATGAGCTCCCGACAGTCCAGCATGTTAGCTTCTTCTGCTCAAATGCTTCGTGAATCTGTCTCTATCTTTCTGTGCGTTTCCATCGTTGCATTGGGTCCTATTCAGTTCGGGTTCACGGTAATATTTAATATTTCCGTCTGTACAATTCAAAATGTTCAAACCGAACCGACGGTTAGTATACTGATTAGGATCCTTGAAAAAAAACGATTTTAAAAAGCCGGTTTAACCGGTTTTTTTGGCCCAAATGGGTTTTAACCGAACCGAATCGATTAGTACTGATTATGGCTCCCACCATGTAAAACCGGTTAATAAACCATACCGTTTTTTTTTTTTTTTGAAAACCGGTTTTTTTTTCTCCACCAAAAAAAACCAGTTCGGTTAAAAACCGGACCGGTTAAAAAAAAACGATTTGTACACCTCTATAATATATAGGGTTAACTTATTGTACAAATGGGTCTTAACATACAAAATACCGTTAACGTAAGGAGTGGAGGGAATTTTTTTAAATATTTTTTTCTTACTTATTAAGCACGTATTTTAGCCTCAGAATCAAAAAAAAATGTGATTTTACACTATTAGAGTAATTACAATTACTTACGCCCCGTTTGCGGTGTGCGCATATGATGTATATATGTGTAGGCGCTCGGGGGCAAAAGTGAAATTGCACTACTTTTAACGTTATTTTACTAATTTCGTGAAAATAACGTTAAAAGATGCGGACGACTAATCATGCATCATGTGGTGGCGTTGATAGCCGAAAGACTTGGGGATACATGCACTAATCGGCATTTGTCACGGTTGTTGAGTGCCATGTGCCCTATGTCCAAGGCTTGATGCAAAGCTACTATGGAGCCGGGGGTCTCATTAGGCACAACCTCTCTATTGCTACGAGGTAGAGGTAAGACTGTCTACATCTTACCCTCCTCAGACCCTACCTTATCGGTGTGATTTACTGAGTATGTTGATGTTGAGAGTAATTACAATTACTCTACTCCTGTAAAATCACGATTTTTTTACATTTTACAATTAATGATGATAATTAAACGTTATTCTTAAGTAGTACGGAAAAAATTAAAAGAAAGAAATCACTTCATTTCTTACGAAAGTGTATTTTGTATGTTAAGACTCATTTGTATTTGACTTTTTTAGATTTATTTGTGTTTGTGTTTGTGTTTGTGTTTGTTTTTGTTACAGTGTGGGTATTCAAACCCTACGCAGGCTGACATCATAATGGATCTTAAACTTAAAATTTCGGAGGTTTGGTCTTTAAACAAAATATATTAGCATCATTGTTTTAATAAAATTTTCTGGTGAAAGTTGGATTGAGTTTTGAATGTGAAGTTTTGTTGATGAACAGTTCTCAATGTTTGGTTCTTTGGCAAATGTGGGCGCTATGGTGGGTGCGATAGCAAGCGGTCAGATCGCGGAAAACATTGGTCGAAAAGGGGTAAGATAAGTGTACAATTAAAATCATGTACCTGTGAAAACGCGCGTGTTGGACCAGGTGGGTAACGGGCCATACCGGGTTCAGATCAAAACAAACTGTTTTAAAAAAGAAGTAAATTTGGTTGGAGTCAAAATGAGTTCGAGTTCAAATAAAATAAATACCAGATACAAAATAAATCACCAAAATCCACACAAAATTCACACAAGTACATGTGTATAAATTTGGGGTATTATGGAATTTTATCTACAATGCTTATTTTTATTTTTGTGACACCTTATGCAAATCAATCACACAAAGTTGTGTAGAGATAAGGAATGTCCAAAAAAGTTGTGTAGACATAAGGAATGTCTCCACCCAAAAACAAATATAAAGTCGTGAGCTCTCAAAGAGCGAGCGGACAATATTAGTTGATATGAGAAGTAGGATGTTACATTATGTATTGTAAGAGAAAAGTAAACGAATTAACATTAAATGTAATGAATTTATTTGTGTTGAAATTGCAGTCATTGATGATTGCTGCTATTCCTAACATACTTGGATGGCTTGCTATTTCATTTGCCAGAGTAAGTGACCATTGTTAAGCTCATTCCCTTATAAACAACACCTTGATGTTCTACATTCATATGTTGGGTGCAACTAATTCATTTCCACTTGATTACCATCATAATTTGTATTCTTGCTTTGTATTTCGTAGGATTACTCGTTCTTGTGTATGGGAAGACTATTGGAAGGCTTTGGTGTTGGTGTAATATCGTACACGGTGAATCTTAGGCAACTACTCAGTTTAATATCCTCAATGAACAATAAAATTGACCACAATTACTTTTGCCTTTGATATGTAGGTTCCTGTATATATCGCCGAGATCTCACCTCAAAACCTGAGAGGGAGCCTCGGATCTGTGAACCAGGTTGGTTATAAATGTATGAATCTTTATTCATTTTAGGGAACATATCATCCAATCATGTGTTGTTTCTCTGTGAACTAGTGTATCATAACTTACCAAAATTTTTTAGCTCTCTGTCACAATTGGAATACTCTTGGCTTATCTTTTGGGACTTTTTCTTCCATGGAGAGCACTAGCAGTTATTGGTGAGTTTTAACTTGTTACTAGTTCATTCTTACTTGGAGCATGTAACATTATAAATAATGAGTTTAGAAAGTAGGAATACTTCCAGAACATTTATTTTGGGAACATAGATAATTAAAGGCGTTTGGGGGGGGGGGGGGGGGGGGGGGGGGTCAGTTATTAGGTTCTATATTCGAAATTCTCTTTGATCACATTCTTCTGGTTCATTCGAATTCATCACACACACACATACTATAGTTCGATTTCTCAATCTGAGTTGTATCTGATTGAATTATTCGGGAGAACCATCGAAATAATTTGATCTAAACGTGATCACACGCCTATCAGATTATCTGTTGTTTACAAAATTCCCCAACAATACCAACAAATTAATGACTTAGTCAGGCTTCTTTTGGTTCTGTTGACGGATCCGGTTTATACTCCACAAAGTTCACCACCTTCAACACTAATGCATCTTCTTGTCTTGTTAACAGGAACTTTGCCATGCATTATTTTAATACCAGGTCTATTTTTCATTCCCGAGTCTCCTCGCTGGTTGGTAAGAGTCATAAACTTGAATATAGTTCATTAATCGCATTTCAAATAATTTGAGCTATATTGTTTCCTGTTTTACTTTCAATTTTCTGTAGGCCAAGATGGGATTTATGGAAGATTGTGAAACCTCTTTACAAGTTTTAAGGGGATTTGATACAGATATTTCCACTGAGTTTAATGAAATCAAGGTATAAGATCTAGATAGTATCAGTTATGGTTTATACAAATTGCTTGATTTCTATATCTGAATTCCCACAGAGATCTGTGGCTACATCAGGAAAACGAGCTACAATTCGGATTTCTGAGCTTAAGAGAAGAAGATTTTGGTACCCTTTAATGGTATAGTTACCGACTACTACTAGTTTCTTTAAACGTGAAAACTGTTTAAAATATGGTTTATATGCATACGTCTTGTTATACAGGTTGGAATAGGATTACTTCTTCTTCAGCAACTCAGTGGTATAAATGGTGTTCTTTTCTACTCTAGTAACATCTTCAAATCAGCTGGTTAGTACATAACTTAGTGGATAAATGAAGATTAAGCTCAGTTTGTTGTCATATTCAACATCATTTTCGGTTGCTAATATTGCACTTCTTGAAAGTAACTTGTTATGGCATTCTGAACAGGGATTTCATCAAGCAAAGCTGCAACATTTGGACTTGGTGCAATTCAGGTATATACCAACTAATCTGTGTGAAAAGTCAATTAAAAACACTTGTTGGTTAATGATCAGAATCTGGTTTTAATGTAGGTTGTTGCTACTGCAATTACAACTTCGCTAGTCGACAAAAGTGGCCGCAGAGCGCTTCTATTGGTAATAACTTGCTGCAGTTTTAGCTGATACATTTTACGACGAACTTAAGAAGAATGCTTAAACTAAATTCATGCTTTCATGTTGCAGCTGTCTTCATTTCTTATGGTTGCAAGCAGCCTTCTAGCTTCAATGAGTTTCTTTTTAAAGGCAAGTAATGTCGTTTGTTACAATTCTTTTTCATGTTTCATAACTATAAAATTATCTACATTCCGCTTTTCTTTTTGGAATTTCAGCACCTGGTTTCTAAAGATTCGTCCCTTTACGGCTTCTTGGGAACGTTGGCACTGATTGGATTAGTGGTATGCTATGCTTGAATTTGCGATCTTGTTCCTTTACTTCCACTCTTACTTTAAGCACGTGCGTGCTTGCATGTGTTGAGTCATCACTTTTAATGTAACCAATCCAGATCATGGTATCCGGCTTCTCTCTAGGACTCGGGCCTATTCCTTGGGTTATAATGTCCGAGGTATGCAGAATTTTGTCATCAAATTCATGTTGTTATGAATTGTTTCTTTTGTTCACAAGTAATGAAATAACTAGATGTTTTGAATCTCTTCTCCTCTCAGATACTTCCTGTAAATATCAAGAGCCTTGCTGGCAGTGTTGCAACACTTTTTAATTGGTTGGCAGCTTCAATTGTGACAATGACAGCACCACTTCTCTTGGACTGGAGCAGTGGAGGTACCCTTTGTATGTGTGTGTTGTGTAGTTTTCGTTGGACTATATTATTATCAAGGTGAGCCCACGGACCCACTTTATGATACCAAAAGTGGACCTGTGGGCTCACGCTAATGAAACTTAATGATAACATAGTCCAATAGTTCTGTATCAAATTTTACTAAATTGCTGCTTCTTATACAGGAACCTTCCTCATTTATGCTGCTGTGTCTACTTTCACTCTATTTTTTGTGAAAGTATGGGTTCCGGAAACGAAAGGAAAAACTTTGGAAGAAATACAATGGTCCTTCAGATGACATTGTTATGGTCCTTTCACATGATCTTTACAGGAAAAGTTAATACATATTTCAAGAACTATATGGTGTATAAACGACCCGTTCAAGTCAGCTGCATTCCCTATCTTTTAACACGTTTCATCGTGTGACCCGCAAACATGTGGCATGAAGAAAGTTGGGAAAGAGATGAAAAAAGTGATGAGTTGTTGTGTCCATGAAAACTGAGGAATGGTTAATAACTTAATAATAAATGAACATGAAAATTTCTTCAATGTGTCATCATCATTTCACTATTTATATATCTAGATGAAAAACAGTGATGTTTTAAAGCTACATTACAGTCTTTTAGGGTCTCTAGTTACTGTATACAAGTAAAGGGTGAAAAGTAGTAGTGTTTGGTTAATAATTTAATGGAGTAGGATCAAATACAAACCACATTTCGCATACAAACTGTAAGAACCATTTAAAAGTTGTCACGTGGCATCCAACCAATTATAGAGAAATGATAAAATAATATCAATTATATTGAAATCCCTATAAATATGCTAACAAGCAATTAATTCTTTATTTGGATCTTTCTTTTGTTTTCAATGTGTTGATTAAGAAAAGTGTTGATATCATTCAAATATGTGCTAAAATCAATTATCTTGATTAATTTTCATGTGCTAATATAATTCAAAAGTGTTACTTTTATGTATGTATTGTTTTGGTATGTGCTAATTTGACTTTTTTAAGTGCTAGGATCTGTTCTTACGGTTTGTAGGATAAATATGGTTTGTACCGGAACCAACCCCATAATTTAATAACCGAATAATGTAAAGTTGTAAACTATATGTGTTCAAGTCACAATAAATGAAAGCTATGGTGAATATATTAATTACTAACAAGGATAAAGTCACAACTTTAAAAAAAAATTGATTAGTCATATGTAACATCTAGTGAATGCATTATGCCTAGTGGAGATGGATATGATCGGGTGGTTCCGCTGATGCCACGATGCTTTTAAGGAACAGGAATTCTTATTTAAAAGTGTTTTGGAATGTGCTTTTACCACTTGGTAATTTTAGGGATTATCAACTTCAATTTAAAAGTGTTTTAGAATGTGCTTTTACCACTTGGTAATTTTAGTGATTATCAACTTCAAGAGAGTGATATTGGATTAACTTGTCGAATAAGGTATTCTTGTTAATAATTAATCGAGTTAGGTGATTCATGAGTGCGGGCTTAATTGTTATAACGAGGTTGTGTTTATTATTGAGTTGGGCCAAATTTATTGGGCTTGATTGTATTTGTCTTAATGTATATTGGACTTGATTAATTAAATGGAATTAGAAATGGGCTTAGTAATTAAGCCTAGTCCACACCGATTTATATTTGGTTTGTGATTCTAATTCAATTTTTATATACCCATAAAATAGTTTGTTCAACTCATCTATTATGTAAGATTTAAACTCGCACCATTTTAGTGGGAATTAACACTGATACCACTAGACCAAAAGGCGACCTGCAGAAATTATGTATTTAACATTATAAAAATCTACCCACAAACACAATTAGAAAGGTTTCTGCCATTCTGGAATATAATAATTAAATCCCTTTTACCTTTTAATAATATAACGTACAAACAATGGCATTTTGCTATCGCTACGATAGAGTAGACTCCGAAGACCCCATCTAACTATGTTGGTTCCACAAACACAATTAGAAAGGTTTAATTGTCATTTTAGAAAACTTTATAAATTGTCATTTTAACCTCTGTATTTTCATTCTTTAACTTAAAATTAAAAAAAAAAAAAACTATTTTCTCACATAGTTATTTTTATATAACTGTCAGTAGAATTAAAGTTTTGACGTATGGTCGGTGGCCATGCCACTGAAAAAAAGACAACCATTTTCAAAATTGACAAAAATAGACCCTATAGTTTCTAAATTGACAAAAATACAAAAAAAAACACTGCTTTTTAAGTTGACAAAAATAGCTCCTGAACATAGAAAACTTTCAAAAAAAAACTTTATAAACTGTCTTTCTTTCATTTCAAATTAAAAAAAAAATACTATTTTCTCACATGGTTATTTTTATATACATGCCAGTATGAATTCACGTTTCGACGTCTGTTTTTTAGGGAATGAGTCGGGTTAAATATAATGCTTTTTCATGTTTATTTTTTATGTACGATTTCATTTGGTCTACATTTTCACATTTTAATGTACGTGTTGGTTTAAATTCACATTTCGACAAAAAAAAATTCAGAGACAAGTCTGGTCATATATAAAATGTTTTCAAGCTTATTTTTGCGTATTTTTTTGTTGGTCTATGTTGGTCATATATAAAACGTTTTCAAGCTTATTTTTTTGTATGTTTTTGTTGGTCTATGTTTCGACGTAAACTTTGTTCAGAAACAAGTCGGGTCAAATATAACACGCTCGACGTTATAAATTTGAGTTATTGTATGTTTTGACACAACTAAATTTTGTTACAAATGTAAGGGGGTGTAGTGGTTAGGTGAAACCCTCACCAAACGAACCAAATCGGGTTTGATTTTGTTTCTTTTGTAACTACAATGCTTTAGATCAGATATGTCGAAACAAGCGTTTTCATACTTTTGTATGATTAATGCATCACACAGCATTCTACCATGTATAAACAACTAAGGTGTCATCGCAACACACACAGCCTATGACAAGAATCTAGTTACTATCTCACTACTTTCAGAAAAATAACTAGGATCTCAGTACTAAAGTTTATAGTATTTGTCGACAGTCATGACCAACAAAGCATGATTATATTGATATTTGACTTGCACAAAATATTTACAAAACTTTTAAAGAAATATAAATATATTATTTTTGAGTTCATGGGACCAAGTAAACTTAAGACCAAAAAGTATATGTTTGACCGACAGAACCCAAAGGACAAAAAGATACTGTTAATAATTATTAAAAACTAAGAAAAATAATAAAAGCGAGTCTTTCCCAAAGCAGAAATCGACAAACACCAATACACGAAGTACAAGTGATTACAAAAGTGATGCTCTTTGGAATAAACTTTTTTGCTCTGGAAATATAAAATTAATTAAATACTTTTTTTTTACTCCACGTCTCTTGTAACAACCTCCGAGTGGGCCCACTTTCACCTCGTAAACCCGTGGACAAGCCCTGGACCGTCGGTGACGTTGAGACGCCACGACAGGAACGGCGAATCTCTGTCGTCCACGTCATCAATGAACCTGAACTCGTTCACTTTTGATGCTGCTGGTGAGTAACATGATGGGAGTTTGTGTGTGGCTTGTGTGTGGTGAACCCATGGGTTTGCATTCATGTTCATCATTTGTTGGTAGTGTTGTGTCTCCGTCGTATCGCCCATGTTTGTGGTTGCGGTTGCTGCCGCGTTGGCTCGTCTCTCTTCTTTCTTGAACCGGATTCCACAAGCGTTACATAGCGACTGCAAATTCAATTTTATTAAAAGATTATAACGTTGAAATTTTGAACGTGTTACAATTTTGGGTTGGCTAAACGTATCCCTAACTAAATTTTTTATCATAACCTTTTGAAGACATCATATCAGGTGGATTTTTGTAGCGATAAAAGGGAGTAATATTAATATTTAACAACTTTATGCGAGGGTACTACAAGTAAAAATATAAAAAAGAGGTACGTTTAACAAAACTCTCCGTACATTTTGCTCTAGTCCTTGCTAGTAGCGAGTTATTTTCAACAAAATTGTTGTCCTTAAATATTTTTTATCATAACCTTTTGAAGACATCATATCAGGTGGATTTTTGTAGCGATAAAAGGGAGTAATATTAACATTTAACAACTTTATGCGAGGGTACGACAAGTAAAAATATGTGGCTTTTTGTAGCGATAAAAGGGAGTAATATTAACATTTAACAACTTTATGCGAGGGTACGACAAGTAAAAATATTAAAAGAGGTACGTTTAACAAAACTCTCCATACATTTTGCTCTAGTCCTTGCTAGTAGCAAGTTATTTTCAATAACATGTTGTCCTTAAATATATAAATATATATATATATATATATATATATATATAGGGTAAGGATATATAGAAAACCATTTTTAGCTAGAAAACCCGGGAAACTCTAAGCTCCCGACATTTTTTTTTTTTTTGAAAAAAATAACATATGTAATATACATGTTTTTAAGACTTTTGGGCCAAAAAAAACAAAAAAGCGCCGAGAGGATTTTTTAAAAAAAAATAAACAAATTTCAGCATTTTTTGTGTAACACGTGTTACATTGCAAAGTTGCTGAAATTTGTTTATTTTTTTTAAAAAAAACCCTTCGGCGCTTTTATGATTTTTTTGGCCCAAATGTCTTAAAAACATGTATATTACATATGTTATTTTTTTCAAAAAAAAAAATGTCAGGAGCTTAGAGTTTCCCGGGTTTTCTAGCTAAAAGTGGTTTTCTCCATATACTTACACTATATATATATATATATATATATATATATATATAAGCCGGACAGAAAAGAGCTTCTAGCCTAGTGTTATTAAGGTGCGTAAGACGCTGTTCCTTCTTGTTGAAAACATCAAAACAGGTGGATTTTCTTTTTGCCTTAAGAAAGAGTACAATTAATATTTGATAACTTAAAATGAGGGTACAAACAGTAAAAAAACAAGCGAGGGTACGTTTAACAAAACCCTAACTGTGTTTCGCTCTAGCTCCTAGCTAGTAGCGGATTATTTTCGATATAATTGTTGCCTTTCAAATATATATATATAGAGAGAGAGAGAGAGAGAGAGATAGAGAGAACTGGATACAAAGGGCTTTTAGCCTAATATACTAGGTGTTCATCCCTATGAGTACTAATCCCATAATGAATATTAATGTAATATTAAAAGGAGTTGATATTCACACATCTCTCATCTCTATCTCTCTCTACATATACATAGATATATATATACAGAGAGAGAGATAGAGTGAAAAAGGATGCGGGAATAAAATATAGGGATGTGGTAACAGTGGAAGCCGAATTAAAAGTAGTAGTACAGGGTGTGTGTTAGCCATTTAAAAAAAAATATAAAACCGGATAACCGGAAACCCTACCTTGGGTCCACGAGGACCGTTTCTCCAAAGAGGAGTAGAAGTGGTGTCACAGTTAGCACACCGCCTAGCCAGTACAGGTTCCGCAACCGCGGTTCCGCCATTACCACCACCGTGGACAGCCTTCTGGGAGGGTGACGGTTGCAAAATATCCCAGCAAAAGTTAGCCGACCAGTTAGCAGTAGACCTTCTTTCATGGTTGACCCTATCATAATCTCCAGTCAAACGAGTAGCCGGTGTACCCAAAGAAAGCGTACAGTCAACCGGTGATTCTCCATCATAAGGCATGGAGAACACCATTGCATTATTAGAGCCACCACACCTATACATATTTTACGTATATGTATGTATAGTTGATAGTTTAGTTCCTTGAGGGAGGTGTTCACTTGTTTAGGGTTGTTTAAATGGAGGGTGAGAGTAGAATGAGTGTACGAACATGTAATGATGGAAGAGTGTGAAAAGAACTGAAGAGTTGGGATATATAAGAGTATAGGGGTGGGGGGGGGGGGGGGGGGTAGTAAGAAGATGAAATAAGAGTCAAGTATGTGGCAGTGAAGCACGTTGTGGTGAAAGAGTGATATAGAGATTAAGCAGTGGTTTCACTTGGATTCATTCATTGAACAGGAGTTTTTCTTGGGTGGGACACACAACTCAAAAACACCCCGGTTTTGGTGAAAGATATATATGTTTGTACTCTTTCTCATGATCACATGTAATAGGTTTACCAATGAAAACTTATTATTTGATAAGAAATGGTGGCACACATAAGGCTCCAAATGAACCGAATGAACACGAAAAAGATTTTGTTTGTATTCGTTAGTTAAGAAATATATGTGTTTACGAACTGTTCATGAACAATTAACGAACGAGGCTAGAACGTATCATGGCAATACTAGCATGCAACTCCTACTTGTCAACCCAAAGTTTCCCGCTAGCGTAATCTTATCATAGCAACGATAAGTCCGTTTTGTTTAACTTAACATGACCTCAAGAATACGGGTGGTGCGTTAATCCTATAGCGCTATACATTTTAAGGGAGGCTTGATTGAAGTTAATGACAAAACATAATGCAAATAAGTTCTAGCATGTATGAATTCCTAGCATAACGTATTAAGCATGTATTTCAGATTTCTTGTTTGTGTTTTAAGCATAAAGTATGTGATTGTGTGAGTTTCATAAAGTATACGTATTACACCCAAAGTGATGAAAATTAAAAAGGGGTCATGTACACTCACGGTTTTGCAAAGCTTTCCTAGTAACCAAGAGTTTGAGAAGCGTTGAGATTAGAACACCGGAATTACCCTACATGGGAGGAAACTGTCACACCCCAACCGATGGTGGAAACATCGGAGTGAGACGAAAACGAGATTGCAAGAGACTTCATAACACTAATTCGTGACAAGTATTTAAAATTCAAAATTTCATTTCTTTACTAATATTCAAGTACATCATTTGAAACAAAATACGACAAGGGAACATGAAGCAAATACAACAACAATACTAAGATTTTAAAATGAGTTTCTAGTCAATCCTACTAGATTTCCGTTCATCATCATCGCCATCAAATTCCTGCAACACGTATTAAAGTATAGTTCAACACAAAAGTATTGGCGAGTATACAAGTTTGATTACTAGCATAAGTATAAAAGTTTAAACAAATCCACATGCCATAATCGTTAACTTAAACTAACATACGATACTAGCATGCAACTATACAAGTCAAACCAAAGATTTCCACTAGCGTAATCTAACCATAGCAATGAATAAACCGTTTTGTTTACTTAGCATGACCTCAAAAATACGGGCGGTGCGTTAATCCTATAGTGCTATACATGTTAAGGGAGGGTTGTACGAAGTTAATGACAAGTATAAAGCATAAGAATAATCTAGCATATATGTGTTCACGTATAACGTATTAAACATGTATATTGGATTGTTTGTTTGTGATTAAGCATAAAGTATGTGTTTTGCGTGTGTTTAATAGCATAACATATTGCACCTGAAAGTGTAAAAGTAAAAAAAAAAGTGTTGTGTATACTCACGGTTTTGCAAAGCTTTCCGTTTAATCCGTGAGTTGACCAACGTGAGGGTTGGAACACCGATGTTACCCTACAATCGTGAAACGAAGGTGTGTGAGTATTCGGATTTTGACAAAAGATTCGGGTTGGAATTTTTAAGTACAAAAAGTATGTATTCACAAAAATATATTTCGTCTAAGTACTCGTTTTGACACTAAATTTCTATATGATTCCATGGGTCCTAACTTGTCCATTAGAATAAGAAACGAGGAATTTAGAACAAATATAAAAATAACTGTAACAACTCTCACCAAAACTATTATTTATTATTATGTTTAGTTCAATAGGAAACCCTAATTGAAACACCCAAGTGATTCTGCACATACCCTGAAATTTTCAGAACAATCAGAATCAGGATCAGGGCCCCTAAAACTCAGGGGGGGGGGGGGTAAACCCTAGTTACGATTATCCAAATAAAACGCTGTCAAAATCGAATTTTACAAATCTGTCAACTCAGCAAGCCTACACATACACGTAGCTACCCTATGGTAAATAGGGACCCCTCGCGCCACGCGACGCCCAGAGGGGTACCCCTCCCGTCACGCGAGGGGGTCAAATTTTGACTATAAATAGTGGGGTTTGGGACATGAATTCTGGAGTTGAAACGACGTAAAATTTCATTACGTATACTGAGTTATAGCAGAAACAATTCTAAAACACACACGATCACAAATCGCTGCCGCAAAACAGGGTAATAACTCGATCGCTGCTACGATTCAATGTCCGATCGATTAAACTATCCAATGGATGTTTAAGTGCTGCCCACATTAGGGTTATTGCTTTGTCATTCATCGTTAAATCGATGGATGTTTAAGTATCGCACTTTGTCATTCGATGTGAGGGTTTGATCTCGTGAGTTATCGTAAATGCTGTATTAGTTACTAACCTAGTTTGTGTGCATTGTTATTTAAACTAGGTTAAAAGGCTAATCAGTAGGCTAGGCTCTGCTCAAATAAATCTGCAATGTGAGTCATTCTCTTTTTATCAAAGTACTTTATAAATTCTTAAATATTTTCAAAGTTATAATTACAGTGATTAAGTTTATGTAATCACCAAATTACAGCCGGTATGTGGGGTTTTGTATACATTACTTGATAACCGTCACTATTGGACAACGGGTTAGCCAATGAGTGATATGACCATAGTCACAAACACCATTGGACAATGAGGTTACCGATGGATGGTCGAGTGACAAATATCGTGGGTATTTGGTTGATATCTGGAAACATTGTAATCTCTCTTAATATTGTAAATTATAACAAACGTGTCATTTTAGTAAAAAGAATGATTCACCAGTATTTCCCGCTGACAAAATCTTTTTCAAACATGTTTCAGGTAATCTGTTGTGATCAAGGAAAAGTGTCGTGAAGCACTACAAGCTTAAGAAAATGGCTCAGTATAAAAATAAAGAAACATGTTTTGTAAAAATAAAGATTTCTCCGTGAAATCATATGATTGTAAATTATTGGGTTTTATCCCGAGTTGTGAAATAAAATAATCGGGAAAATTTTAGCTTTAAAAAGATCCTGATGATAATCTTCCGCTGTCAATTTAATTAAATAAATACCACGGGATTTTCTGTCCCGCGGCTCCTGAAATGGGTAAAACTGAGTCGGGGGCCGTGACAGAAAAAAGTGGTATCAGAGCCACTGAGTTAAGCTAATTAAGTATTTAGAAATACTTAAAAAAAAATTTACCATTATGTGATTATGTGTTTTATTGACTGATTATTTGGTAGTTTACAGTATGGGTAAGCAAAAGCTTTCAAACATCTATCTTAAATTAGATAGGTCATCAAATGAGAAGGGAAGTTCATCCCAAACTCCTAAAGAAGGAATATTTGTTCAAAAAGCCCAATACGAGGAACCCCTTTCTCCTGATAAAAGAAGTTTGATTATTAGAAAAAGTCAGGAGAAATTAAAGAAATCCCGAGAAAAGAAAGTTAAACAGGAAACCCAGGAATTAATCAGTAAATCACCATGGGAAGACAATTTAGATGAAAAATGGGCAGATCTTTATATGCTAGCCACCGTAGCAGTAAATGCTAATCTTTAGAATACCATGACTCTGTATTAGCAACCTTATCACTTACAAGCCAGAAATATTGTCTAGTAAATAAATAAAAATTTCAATAAAACCTAGTATGTTTAATTGTCGATTTTCCTTTGTATTAAATTAGTCACAGGGTATGCAATAATATTTAAAGGTTTTCTATGAAATTTTGGTATAATTTTTAACTTAGTATTTGTGTGTATTTTGCATAACAGCATGAGTGACTTGTCTGACGCCCTTCAGAACCTAAATCTCTATCCAGTAAAAATAGAGGTTTCCAGAGATTTCAATAGGTACATACCAGACATAGAAGAACCTATAGAATTCAATGCTCCACCTCCAGAGAAACCCAAGCCCAAGAAAATGAGGAGATTGGTGGGATGGAGGCGTGTGCGTAGAAGAAAACATGCCACTAGGAAGATTCCTAAAATAAACAATCCCTTAGAAAAAGGAAAAGAAATTGAAACCGGGGAAAGTTCTAGACATCAGGAATTGGGGATTGAAGACGGGGAAGATTCTAGGCAGATGGAAATACAGTTTGGGGAATATTCTAGGCAGATAGAAATGGAGTATGGAGAAGGTTCTAGACAAACCAAGATAGAAATTGGAGAAAGCTCTAAGCAAACTCAAGAAATGACATTGTAGGAGGAGTTAGATTTTATATTGACAAGCTGTGATACTATTAAGCCTGTCAATGAAAATGTTTTTACTCATCCTATTGAAACCCAAATTCCAATGAACTTGGAACCAGCAATCCCAAGAACCAATAATCCACACCCAACCTCTAGGAATGGATGAGTGGTGGACTAATGATTGGCAATTCCAAAACCTTATCAACAGTCCCTATACGTTTTTCCCTCAGTTGGATCCAGAACCTTTACCAAATCCACCAATGAGCAATGAGAATATGGCTGAACTCCGCTATTTTGGCGAAGAGTTGATGGATGTTGGGAATAGGAATCGAGAGATTGGGGGACAAATCTCATGGAAATACGATGAGAGGGAACATCGTTACTAGAATAGCAAATGACAAGAGATAATGGGTGGTGAAACTGTGGTTAATAACAAAATATAACTATGTAAAATAACTACAAATAAAACTTGTAAGATATTGGTGTGTAGTGATGCATATTATAAAATATATAAAATGGAATCGAGAAATCGATAGTTTTGACTATATGTGTATTGTGAAATTTGTATGATTGTTTTGTGTATAATTGTTATTTATAGGATACTAATAAATTATATATATTAATTATCAGATGGAAAACGCTAATAATGAACCGGTAAATGAGGTTAACCAATCTGAGCAACACCCGGAGGATCACTTTCTAAATAGACAAGATATAGAAAATATCGTTGCTCAGGGAATAGCTAATGTTATTCCAGCAATCGTTGCTGCTGTTAGGAATCCAATCGAACCGCAACAAATTGATCTTAGCAAACGTATTTCTGAAGATAACTTCAGTAATAGTATAAACGGAGGTGGTAATCATACTAATCAAGATAATGAACCCCGGCAGGCTCCGTTCCCTAAGAAAATGAAAGCTGCAACAGCTGGTTGTACTTTCAAAGAATTTCTTGCTTGTAAACCCGCTGAATTTGCTGGCAATGAAGGGGCAACTGCATCACTGCGTTGGTTAGAGAAAATCAAGGCAGTAATTGAAATAAGTAAATGTAACAAGGACGATAAGGTCATGTATGCGTCCAATCTTTTTAAAGAAGGGGCGCTAGAATGGTGGAACACTGTGTTACAAGCAAAAGGAAGAATGATGGCCTATGCCATGAACTGGGAAGAATTTAAGAGTCTTGTAGAAAGAAAATTCTGTCCCGAATATGAAAAAGATCAAATGGCAAATAAATTTCTAAATCATATAATGATGGGTGTAGATTGTCGCGGTTATACTTCGACATTCTTTGAATATGCTAGAGTGGTACCAACACTGGCTTCGCCAGAGCCGGTACTCATTTCTCGATATATTTGGGGATTAATTAGCGAAATCCGTAATATCGTTAAAGCTGCGAGACCTCGCACTATTGACGATGCGGTGGAATTAGCAAACACCCTAACTGATGAACTGGTACGCACAAGAGATGAAAACAGGAAAAAGGAACTGGCTCAGAAAATTACCCAAGGATTTCGTACGGGTAATAATAGCAACTTCAAGAAAAGAGGAACAGGGCAATCTTCAAATCCGCCGTTCTGCAGGAATTGCAGAAAGAAACATTTTGGAAGATGTAGTGTAATCTGCAATTTTTGTAAAATGGTAGGACATCGTGAAGAGAACTGCAGAAAGAAAACCATAGTCTGCTTTAACTGTGGAGAAGCAGGGCATTTCAAAACAGAATGTCCTAAATTGGTCAAACCAGCAGACAACAAAGCCAAGACGGTCGATGGAACTACTAAAAAGAATGTTAGAGCATTTCAGCTGACCACTCAAGAAGCAGAACTCATTCCAGATGTGATAGCTGGTACGTTCTTAGTTCACAACATTTACGCAAAAGTATTATTTGACTCTGGTGCAAACCAAAGTTTCATAAATACTTCATTCTGCCAAGATCTTAATTTACCCTTAACCCAACTTAGGCAGATTTTTACAGTTGAAACGGCAGATGGGAATTCAGTTAAAATAGATCAGGTTTTGAAAAAGGAAAATATAGAACTTTTAGGTCATAAATTCTCTGCAAACCTATTGCCTATGAAATTAGCTGAATTTGATGTCGTGTTAGGAATGGATTGGTTAGTAGCCAACCATGCTCGAATCCTTTGTGACCAAAACTCTATAGAAATTCAGGCACCTACTGGAGAAGTAATCGTGATTACAGGAGATAAACCACGAAAACCCATGAAGTTCATATCAGTAATGAAAGTTGCTAGTTATGAACGGAAACAAGGAATAGTATATATGATTTCAGTAATCATTAATACTAAGGATAAACAACTTAAGGAAATTCCTGTAGTCTCAGAATATCCAGATGTATTCCCAGAAGAGCTACCAGGATTACCACCAGATAGGGAAGTAGAATTTAGGATTCATCTAATTCCAGGAACTACACCGATAGCCAAGGCACCTTATCGGTTAACTCCTACCGAAATGTTAGAACTAAAAAAGCAGTTAGATGAATTACTAAGTAAAGGATTCATACAACCTAGTTCATCCCCTTGGGGAGCACCAGTGTTGTTCGTAAAGAAGAAGGATGGTTCGATGAGAATGTGTATTGATTATAGAGAATTGAATAAGGTTACAATTAAGAATCGATACCCATTACCTAGGATTGATGATCTTTTTGATCAACTTCAAGGAGCTAGATATTTTTCTAAGATCGACTTACGCTCCGGATATCATCAATTAAAGGTACAAGAGGAAGACATACCTAAAACTGCTTTCAGGACTAGGTATGGTCATTACGAGTTTACAGTCATGCCTTTCGGGTTAACAAATGCTCCTGCAGCATTTATGGACATGATGAATAGAATCTGTAAACCGTATTTGGATAAATTTGTAATTGTCTTCATTGACGATATACTTTTTTATTCCAAAAGTCAGACAGAACATTGTGAGCACTTGCATGCACTCTTAACTTTGTTAAGAAAAGAAAAGCTTTATGCCAAATACTCGAAGTGTGAATTTTGGTTGCAAGAAGTGCAATTCCTAGGACACATGATGAATCACGAAGGTATTCACGTAGATCCTGCTAAGATAGAGGCAATTACCAAATGGAGGGTTCCGCAAACTGCAATGGAAATTAGAAGTTTTATAGGTTTAGCTGGATATTATAGACGGTTTATTAAGGATTTTTCCAAGATAGTTGTACCATTAACTAAGCTAACCTGTAAAGCAGTTAAGTTTGAATGGGGACCTAAACAAGAAGAAGCCTTTAGAATCTTAAAGCAAAAGTTAACAAAAGCTCCAATCCTAGCTTTACCAGAAGGGAATGAAGATTTTGAAGTATATTGTGATGCTTCCAAACTAGGGTTAAGATGTGTGCTTATGCAACGCAAAAAGGTAATTGCGTATGCTTCAAGGCAATTGAAAAAGCACGAAGAAAATTATACGACTCACGACTTAGAATTAGGAGCCGTAATTTTTGCCCTTAAGATTTGGAGACATTATCTGTACGGAAGTAAATTTACTGTCTATACGTATCATAAAAGTTTAAGATATATATTTGGACAAAAAGAGTTAAACATGAGACAAAGGAGATGGATGGAAATCTTAAGTGATTACGACTGTGATATTCAATATCACGAAGGAAAGGCCAATGTAGTTGCAGATGCCTTAAGTCGTAAGTATCATGAGAAACAACAACAGGTTCATGCTCTCAGATTAAATCTACAATTAGATTTAATGGAACAATTAAAGAATGTTCAGTAAACAGCAATCAAGGATGATGCTGAAGGAATGAATGGACGAATAAAAGAATTAGAACAAGGAGCTGATGGAATTTGGAAATTCCATAAGAAAAGAATCTGGGTACCTAAGCAAGGAGAATTAAGAAATAAGATCTTAGAGGAAGCTCATAAATCTAGGTATACCATACATCCTGGAAACAATAAGATGTACCAAGATTTAAGAAATAATTTTTGGTGGATAGGAATGAAGAAGGATATAGCTAGATATGTTTCTAAGTGTCTTACTTGTTCACAAGTTAAGGCAGAACACCAGAAACCTTCAGGTCTACTACAACAATTAGAAATGCCAGTATGGAAATGGGAACTCATAACAATGGATTTTGTTACTAAGTTGCCCAAAACCAGAAAAGGTAATGATGCGATTTGGGTAATTGTGGATCAATTAACCAAATCAGCTCATTTTCTACCTATGAAAGAAACCTTTAGCATGGAAAGGTTAGCAAAGTTGTATGTAGATGAAGTGGTATCCCTACATGGAGTTCCACTCTCCATTGTATCAGATAGGGATAGTCGTTTCACTTCTCACTTTTGGACAAGTTTCCAAGAAGCCATGGGAACTAAATTAAACTTGAGCACTGCATATCATCCACAAACAGACGGGCAAAGTGAACGGATGATACAAACTCTGGAAGACATGCTCCGAGCATGTGTAATAGATTTTGGTGGAAACTAGGATGATCACTTACCGTTAATTGAATTCTCCTATAACAATAGTTATCATTCAAGTATCGAATCTGCCCCATTCGAAGCCCTATATGGATGAAAGTGCAGAACTCCAGTTTGTTGGGCAGAAATAGGAGAAAGTCAATTATCAGGTCCGGAGATTGTGCAAGAAACTACTGATAAAATCACACAAATCAAGGAAAGACTGAAGACGGCTCGAGATCGTCAAAAGAGTTATGCAGACAATAGAAGGAAGCCATTTGAGTTCCAAGTTGGGGATAAAGTACTATTGAAATTTTCTCCTTGGAAAGGAGTAGTCAGATTCGGTAAGAAAGGAAAACTAAGTCCAAGATACGTAGGACCATTTTCAGTGATCCAACGTATAGGACCAGTTGCTTATCGTTTACAACTACCAGAGGAGTTAGCTGGAGTACATGATGTTTTTCATATATCCAACCTTAAGAAATGTCTATCAGACGAATCTTTGGTAGTACCTCTCCAAGATATAAGAGTGAATGAGAAATTGAAATTTGTTGAAAAACCTCTTCAAATCGAGGATCGAAAAATCAAATTTCTCAAGCACAAAAGACTAGTTCTAGTCAAAGTCAAGTGGGATTCAAAGAGAGGAGCTGAATACACTTGGGAGCTGGAATCAGAAATGAAGCGAAAGTATCATCACTTATTCCAGTAAATCTCGAGGACGAGATTTTTATTAAGGTGGGGAGGATGTAACAACTCTCACCAAAACTATTATTTATTATTATATTTAGTTCAATAGGAAACCCTAATTGAAACACCCAAGTGATTCTGCACAAACCCTGAAATTTTCAGAACAATCAGAATCAAGATCAGGGCCCCTAAAATTCAGGGGGGGGGGGGGTAAACCCTAGTTACGATTATCCAAATAAAACGCTGTCAAAATCGAATTTTACAAATCTGTCAACTCAGCAAGCCTACACATACACGTAGCTACCCTATGGTAAATAGGGACCCCTCGCGCCACGCGACGCCCAGAGGGCTACCCCTCGCGTCACGCGAGGGGGTCAAATTTTGACTATAAATAGTGGGGTTTGGGACATGAATTCTGGAGTTGAACGACGTAAAATTTCGTTACGTACACTGAGTTATAGCAGAAACAATTCTAAAACACACACGATCACAAATCGCTGCCGCAAAACAGGGTAATAACTCGATCACTGCTACGATTCAATGTCCGATCGATTAAACTATCCAATGGATGTTTAAGTGTTGCCCACATTAGGGTTATTGCTTTGTCATTCGTCGTTAAATCGATGGATGTTTAAGTATCGCACTTTGTCATTTAATGTGAGGGTTTGATCTCGTGAGTTATCGTAAATGTTGTATTAGTTACTAACCTAGTTTGTGTGCATTGTTATTTAAACTAGGTTAAAAGGCTAATCAGTATGCTAGGCTCTGCTCAAATAAATCTGCAATGTGAGTCATTCTCTTTTTATCAAAGTACTTTATAAATTCTTAAATATTTTCAAAGTTATAATTACAGTGATTAAGTTTATGTAATCACCAAATTACAGCCGGTATGTGGGGTTTTGTATACATTACTTGATAACCGTCACTATTGGACAACGGGTTAGCCAATGAGTGATATGACCATAGTATTAGTCACAGACACCATTGGACAATGTGTTACCGATGGATGGTCGAGTGACAAATATCGTGGGTATTTGGTTGATATCTGGAAACATTGTAATCTCTCTTAATACTGTAAATTATAACAAACGTGTCATTTTAGTAAAAAGAATAATTCACCAGTATGTCACACCCCGATTTCCACGTGTCACCGGCGGGCCCGGCGGGGGAGTATCGTGACGTGGTTGGCAACGTAATAGTCAAACAACACAATATTAATATGCACAGCGGAAGCAATTTAAAATAAGATACAACCGAATTTAATATTGTTTAACAATGTAACAATATTCGGAAGTTTATCCACAGAACGGATCGAAACAAAATAATATTAATGGTTCAACAGACTTCTGGCATCCTAAGCTTGCGAGACTTTTTATTGATGCTTAGGAGATAATCCAGCCAATTTCGTTTAGTACCTGCATTCAGTCTTTTTGGGAAAATACGTCAGTTTACACTGGTAAATACATTCAACTGACTCATTTTGGAAAATGATTGAAAATTGGTTTGGGTGCACATGGCATAAACATTTTTATTTAACTTGGGAGAATTATTTAATTTTATAATCTTGTGAACGAATTACATGTTACTTATGCGTTCGGTAGCCCGGATCTAGTCCGGGTTAAAGATCAATAGACACACCACATCATAGAGTTATACACGGACGGTGTACGCCTACACGCCGTGCTCAGGTCGTGGCCATCTCGTGAGATGATGCCAAGGATATCCGGGACATGGTCATTAACCCCCCAAAGGTTGTAAAGTAAACAAGACTGTTTAAACGGGCCGATCAAATTATTCAACTACCCACTAAGCGTGGAGATTTGATGCCCGATCAAGCGGTATGCTATATACCGTAACCCAAGCCCGTATAGGGAAAATAAGTTAAAAGTATTTACCTGATGCAAGTATAAATCACAATAAGCAGAATGCACGTAGCTTTTACTTTTTCTCCTAATCTGGAATGAAGGTTTATAATAACCTATTAGAATTCTAACGGGTCTTTTATTAAGCTTAAGCTTAGACCGGCTAGTTTCAAGATACGGTTCGTACGCACGATTAAGCGAAGACCGGATAGAATGTGATTCAGACCCGACAAGTTTGAAGACTTGTTTAATATGGGTTTATTATTCACATTCTGGATTTTGAGATAAAACCGTTAAGGTTTGACCCGTTTCGACTAATTTATGTAAACTTGTTACATAAACCGAACCGTACGCGTAATAAGCGTGACGGGTACTCATGAGAGCTATATACAGGTTTCCTAAGTTAATTATGTCTCAAATATGTTGTGACATCAGTAAGGTGTCTTTCGTTATGCCCGAAATGTGTTTAAACACAAACTAGGCCTCGTAGGGGTAGTTTGGTCATTTAAAAGTTTATAAAAGGGTTTAAGTGACAACCTGAGTTACTGGTCTGATGTAATCAGCAAATATACTCAATTTTCTAAGTTACATCAGTAGGTTAAAGCATGTATGTGAAACTTATCATTTTTAACCAAACTAGGCCCCGTAGGGGTATTTTGGTAATTTCACATAAGCCGAAAAGCTCAAAACTGAAGTCTGAGTTTATCAACCTTTGCTTACTGTTAAAATATTATAAGTTGCCTCTTATATCAGTAGGTATCAACCCGGGTATGTCCAATATGATTTTAAAACATACTATGCGCTAAAAACGCTAAATAAGGCGATTAAAGGCCATTACCGGGTTCGATACTTAAATATGATATTTTTATATTTCCATAAGGCTTAAAATAATTTATTTATCATAACTAATCAGTAGCAAAAGGTTTGGAGTCGTTTAGATGTGTAAAACTCATTTTATGGCCCGTAAGGGCAAAACCGACAATTACCGGGTTAAGCCTACGACTACTAGTTATGCTCAGCCTAAAATTAATTAAAAATCTTTAAAAATCCCAAAATAATATATTACATCAGTGGGTAAAGGATTTGATACCAAAAAGTATGTTTAACTAGGCTATACGCTAATTACGCCATTTTATTAACATAAAGCATTAATTTTGCGATAATGAGCATAACTCTTAATCTACAAGTCAAACTGATGTCAAACTTTGCATACAAGTCTATATATCAGTAACAAGGGCATAACGGTCAACATATGAGCAATTAAGGTAATAAGGGCATAACGGTCAACATATGAGCAATTAACGGAAACATGCATATTAATTGGATAACTAATGCACCGAGGTGTATAATCACAGAGGGTTGTTCTAACATGTAACCTAGTCCAATTAAAGCTCTAAGGCATTTCTAAAATATGCCTAAACGGGTCAGAACTGAAAGTCAAAGTGAAAGTCAAACTATGTGACTTTCGGTTCCGAACCGGGTCTAAACAGGAAATAGTCGGGTTGAACATGTTTGGACATGTTCTTACACTAATTACTAAGTTATAACAATGATCAAACAGGTTATATATGTTCTATATAGCTAATTATGCATAAATGACATTTTAAGCATCCTGTTGACTTTTTAATTATATGTTTGACCCGACTTTTGACCTGGTTAGAGTGGTGATCAGGGGAAACCCTTTTGAGGTTTTATTACCCACATAAATACAAACTTATAACCACTTTTAATTCGAGATATGACTGAGCCATTATTGACTAATCTCGAAGTCAAACCGTAATTACGACGGTTTGACTTCTAGCTAATTAACTAAGCTAAACTCAAACAAATAAGAACTAGCAGACTTACAAGAGTCCTATGCACGAGATTGATCACTTTGAGGCTGCTTGATAGCTCCAGAAATGATCCACAATGCAGATGAAGTTGTGAGAATGAATGTTGCACTTACATGGCCTTTTATAGTGGAATCACTCACCATAAGTGCTTGACAAACAAGTCTACAAGTTCCCACAATCGATCAACAGGTGTCCTAGAGGCTTAGGGGGTGTTTTAGGGGCCAGGAGAAGTGGAAAACGGGTAAAGGTCGCGCATAACAGCCATGGCAGACTAACAGCCCCGTTTTGCGGTTCTGGGCATCCCTCGCGTGGCGCGAGGGACCCCTCGCGTGGCGCGACGACAGGCAGATCAGCAACTTTGATTTTCATTTGCGATTCAGTCCTTGGCTCTTCAAAACTTGAATAGGTACTGATTTCTTGCATGGTAAACCCTTATAATTGATCTAGTAAGGCCTTAAAACATATACCCACTTTGCCAAGTCCCCGGGTAACTTTATTTTCACCCGAAAAGTCCTAACTTTCAACGTTTACGCTTTAACACTTCGCACACGAATTTGATCATAACTTTCTCATACGTTAACGAAACTTTATGAAATTTTTATGGTGCATTCTCGTGAGCATAATTAATATTTACAAAGCTTCGGGTTTGTCAAAAGGTCACTCAGAGGTATAATTTAAACATGTTGACACATTTGGTCCCTGTAGTTTGAAATCACTCACTTTTAGCTTCGTATGATCCATGATTTATTCGTTTGAAGGTAAGAGCATCGTGTAGGGTTAATGTACATTATATTTATTCATAGTTGACACTTAGAATACGTATATTCACATACTTTCCATGTTTGTCAACTTTAGTCCTTCCATAATATTTCTTTCACACGTTTAAACTTTATGACACGTGTCAACATATTATAGGACGTGAATTTTCGAGGTGTTACATCCTCACCCCCTTAAAAATAAATCTCGACCCGAGATTTACTAAAATAAGTAAGGGTACTTTTCTTTCATCGTGGATTCAACCTCCCATGTGTATTCGGGACCTCTACGGGCATCCCATTTGACCTTTACAAAAGGTATATGCTTCCTTCGAAGCTTCCTTACCTGTCGATCTTCAATCGACAAAGGTTTTTCAACAAATTTTAAGCTCGCGTCTATATGCACATCTGTATGTGGTATAACCAGTGATTCGTCAGCGAAACACTTTTTCAGATTGCAGATGTGGAACACATTGTGAATTCCACTGAGCTCTTCCGGTAAGTTCAACTTATAGGCAACTGACCCGACACGTTCGATAACCTCGAAAGGTCCTATGTATCTCGGGCTTAGTTTGCCTTTCTTACCAAACCGCATCACCCCTTTCCAGGGTGACACTTTAAGTAGGACTTTGTCACCTACTTCGAAGTGAAAATCCTTGCGATTTGGATCAGCGTAACTCTTCTGCCTATCTCGGGCAGCTTTGAGATTTTCACGAATCTGGACAATCTTGTCCGTCGTTTCAAACACGATCTCTGGTCCTGATAACTGGACTTCTCCAACTTCCACCCAACAAACTGGCGATCTACACTTTCTACCGTATAATGCCTCAAAAGGCGCAGCCTTTATGCTGGTGTGGTAGCTATTGTTGTAGGAGAATTCGATCAATGGTAGGTTCTTATCCCAACTACCTCCCAAATCGATCGCACATGCACGCAGCATGTCTTCCAACGTTTGAATAGTACGCTCACTCTGACCGTCTGTCTGAGGATGGTAAGCCGTACTAAAGTTCAAACGTGTGCCCAAAGATTGCTGGAAGCTCTTCCAAAAATGTGACGTGTACCTAGTATCTCTATCAGAGATAATAGCTACAGGTATGCCATGTAAGGCTACAATCTTATCAACGTATAACTGGGCTAACATATCGGAGCTATAAGTCTCCTTGATGGGTAAGAAATGAGCTGACTTAGTCAGTCGGTCAACTATAACCCATATCGTATCATTTCCTTTCCTCATTAGGATAGTTAGCTTCCAACACAGCTTCCTTCTGTGCAGCTAACACCCTTTCTATCAAACTGTTCTTTATTTCCATGCGCTTGGCATTAATTCGAATGGGTTTAACCCTTTCCTTCCTGCTCAAGGCGTCGGCGACTACATTCGCTTTGCCGGGATGATACTTGATTTCACAATCATAGTCATTCAAGGTTTCCATCCAACGGCGTTGCCTCATGTTTAATTCCTTCTGATTAAACAGATGTTGGAGGCTCTTGTGATCAGAATAAATCACACATTTGATACCATAAAGATAGTGCCTCCAAAGCTTTAGTGCGAATACAACGGCACCCAGCTCCAAGTCATGGGTGGTGTAATTCTTTTCATGCACTTTCAATTGTCTTGAAGCATAGGCAATAACTTTGCCTTTCTGCATAAGCACACACCCCATGCCAGTGTGCGAAGCATCACAATAAACCACAAAGTCTTCAATTCCATCTGGCAGTGTCAGTACCGGGGCGTTGCTCAACTTTTGCTTTAGAATATCAAAGGATTCTTGCTGCTTAGGGCCCCAAACAAACTTAACCTTCTTCTTAGTTAAGGAGGTTAGGGGTGCAGCAATCCTTGAAAAGTTTTCAATGAAACGCCTGTAATATCCTGCCAATCCCAGGAAGCTACGAATCTCCGTAGGCGTCTTTGGCTCTAGCCAATCCATAACAGCTTCAACTTTAGCGGGATCCACCTGGATACCACGCTCACTAACCACGTGTCCAAGAAATTGGACTTCTCATAGCCAAAATTCACACTTAGAGAATTTGGCGTAGAGCTTCTCCTGATGTAGAAGTTTGAGAATACAACGAAGGTGTTTCTCATGGTCAGCTTGATTCTTAGAATAAATAAGGATGTCATCGATGAAAACGATGACAAATTTATCCAAGTATGGCTTGCAGACGCGATTCATGAGATCCATGAACGCGGCTGGTGCATTAGTGAGCCCAAAAGGCATCACTAGGAACTCGTAGTGACCGTAACGAGTCCTAAATGCAGTCTTGTGGACGTCTTCATCCTTGACCTTCAATTGATGGTAGCCTGACCTCAAATCAATCTTTGAGAAGTAACTTGCCCCTTGAAGCTGATCGAACAAATCGTCGATTCTGGGCAGAGGATACCTATTCTTGATCGTGACTTTATTAAGCTCGCGATAGTCGATGCATAGACGCATCGACCCATCCTTCTTCTTGACAAACAAGATTGGCGCTCCCCAAGGAGATGAACTAGGTCTAATGAAACCTTTAGCCAGCAATTCATCTAGCTGCGTCCGCAACTCCTTCATTTCTGTGGGTGCCAATCTGTATGGTGCTCTAGCAACTGGTGCCGCTCCGGGGATGATATCGATCCTGAACTCGACTTGTCTATCTGGTGGTAGGCCAGGTAGATCTTCAGGAAACACTTCTGGGTATTCAGAAATGACAGGGATGTCTTCTAACTTCGGTTTAGGCTCATCAATAATCACTTGTGCCATGTAGATGACACACCCCTTCTTCAAGCACTTGGAAGCCTTGAGCATAGTCACCTGCTCCGGCAGTCCATACTGGGTATCTCCCCGAATGGTAAGTGATTCACCAGACGGAGTCTTTATTACCACTTGTTTCTGGTTGCAGACAATTTGGGCCTGGTTATGAGATAACCAGTCCATACCCAGAACTATGTCAAAACCAGCCAATTTAAACGGAAGTAGAGACAGAGGAAAAGAATGGTTCTTAATGGATATAACACATTCATCTAACACAGTAGAGACGGTTTCTATGGTACCATCTGCTAACTCTACCTCGTAGTTTACGCTTAAGGTTTTGACAGGCAAATTCAACAATTTACAAAACTTATGATCTACGAAAGACTTATCTGCACCTGAATCAAAAAGTACTCTTGCAAAGACATCATTTACAAGGAATGTACCTGTTATGACATTATCGTCTTGCACAGCTTCTTTCGCATCCATTCTGAAGACTCTGGCATTAGTCTTCTTAGCCTCCTCTGGCTTCTTGTTGTATTTCGGGCAGTTG
The DNA here is from genome assembly GCA_030545235.1 of Helianthus tuberosus. Classification (NCBI taxonomy): domain Eukaryota; kingdom Viridiplantae; phylum Streptophyta; class Magnoliopsida; order Asterales; family Asteraceae; genus Helianthus; species Helianthus tuberosus. The sequence continues at coordinate 7,622,664 of CM060416.1, read as the reverse complement.
GTCTTGATGTGCCCCTTCTCATTGCAACGGTAGCACGTTGCGTGTTTTATCTTTTTGCAATCCAGGGTTTTATGATCCGTGGACTTGCAAATTCCACAAGCAAAGGGTTTCGACTGAGTCTGAGAGTTCGACTCCAGTCTGCACTTTCCATAGTGCTGCTTCTTGCAAACCTTACACTTGGGCTTCTCATCAGACTTATGCCCATCCTTCCTCGACTCGGATCCCTTCTTGTTATCACCGTTCCCACGGTGTTTCTTGTTCGACCTCCGCGAACCATCATCTTCACGCTTCCTCTTCTCGGCCTCCTTATTCCTCAGCGATCTCTGCCTGACCGCGTCCAGAGTGAGGGATAAGGAAATGTCAGTTAAAGACCTGAAGGTAGCTGGCCGGGAAGCTTTTACGCTTGCCTTGATCTCGGGTTCTAAACCACCAATAAAGCGAGCGATTCTTTTTGGCTCCGGGGTTACCAGGTAGGGAACCAACCGAGACAGCGTATTGAAGCTTGTCAGGTAAGCTTGACAGTCGAGGTTCTTCATCACCAACGATAGAAAGTCAGATTCTATCTTCTCCACCTCATGTTGAGGGCAGAAATTATCCTTGATTAGGGCAATGAATTGATCCCACGACATATTATACAACGGGATCTTTCCGGAGGCCTCCATCAGAGATCTCCACCATGCCAACGCTTCACCCTTGAAGGACTGTGACACAAACTTAACTATATCCCTTTCAGCGCACCCGCTGATATCTACCACCGTGTCCATCTCGTCCAGCCAAGTCATACAGTCGACGGCTCCTTTCTCCCCATTAAAATCCTGGGGCTTGCAAGACACGAAGTACTTATAGGAGCAACCCTTGTTACGGGGCTCTTGGTGTAGCACTATCTGCTGAGATGGGACACTTTGATGGTTAGTAGACTGACGGTCATCACCATCTTTCTTGGGTCCATTCTTTTTGGGAGGAGGCTTGCTATGAGCCTCAGAACGTGTCTTGGGCTTTGAATGTGATGCAGAGTGGGTCCTACTTCGAGTACCACTGTATTCCTCATACTGCCTATCCAAAGCCTGAGTAACAGCGCCGTCTATGATAGCTTTTAATTCGGCACCCGTTAACGTAATCTGGGCGTTCTCATTTGGCTCCGCTGGATGGCTATTGACTTCATTTGAGTTAGCCATTTGTATTGAACTGTTGCAGAAAACAAGGACAATATTTTATTTGGGAGTTTATTATGGAATTACCCCTTAGGGTAACTCGTTAACCATGGTAAACAGAGACCATGTTTGGTTAACTTATTAATCGTATTAATTTAGGATTTCAATTAAAATTTATCCTAAACATAAACAATAACAATATATATTAGCACATAAGGCTTGGTCACATGGACAATTTAAGTTATAAGCTATGATTTCAGAGAATCAAGACTTTTAAGGTTTGAACCTAGTTCATTACCCTTATCAGACAGGGAGTCATAGCTACTTCTGTCTTTTGGCTCATATGGAAGTGAGCTGGGCCCGTAGGCATCATATTACCACGTATGGTAAACGTATGATCATCTTACTTGATGATCTCAACCCATGATTCAGAGATCATATAATTGGGTTTGGAATCTTCTAAAGAATCCTTATACATATAAATGACATGTGATTTTAACGAATCACTTCTGCCAGGAGTGTTAACATGTTTTAAGATGTTAACAGAGATTTGAATCTTTTAAACAGGTCATACCATTTTGGCCCGGTCTTATATTTGACACGAGGCTAGGTTTCACACTTTAAGATTCTTAATTAAATAATTACATAGGCAAATTAATTTAAAAGGAATGATTTTAATTTATTTATTTCATTTGTAAATATTTATGCACAAAATGCCAAACATGAAAGCAACATTCCATTAATTATACATATGTTACATATTGCCCTAAACGGGTCTTTTCCAAACAACTACCTACCTACGCAGGGGCTTTTAAACAAGTACTTGCCCACGCAGTGGCTTTTAACATACAAACTAAACATCATACCCACGCAGGGGTCAACGGAAAAATAGACCCGCGCAGGGGTCAAATCATCACACATACTTACCCACGTAGGGGTTTATGGAAAGATAGGCCCACGCAGGGGCTCAAAACAAACATACAACACACATACCCACATAGAGGCTTAACAACCAACTACACCCACGCAGGGGCTTATACAGAAAATGGAAGGATTCAATGATCCTTCTTGTTCTTCCCTTTGATCAATCCTACTAATCCCTGGAAGAAAGTCTGTCTTTCCCTACGGTCCCTGTGCACTTCCCGTTCAACCTCATCCAGCCTCTGAAGGAGTTCTTCGTGTTCCGGTGGGGAGAACCTAAGCGGCTGCGATTGAGTCCGTATGATGGGCCTAGGCGGTACCTGGTACCCTTGTGTTGGGTACCCAACTCCCCATGGAGCTCCGTATGGTCCTTCTGGTTGCAGGGCATTGTAGTTAGCTGCCACCAAGTAGGGGTCGGCCTCTGCATACCCGTAGTTGTTGTGGACTGGCGGCTCGAACGGGTTATAAGCCATGGAACCTGCATAAGCTGGGATTGGGTTGTCAAAACCCATTGGCGGCGGCTGTGGCATCGCGGGGTTGGAAGGTCCACCCATTTGTGGGTCCTCATGATGTGGCGGGTAGTGACTAGCACTCGACTGTCGTGGGGAACTGAGATGGAAATTCCCTGGTCGTGCCGATATGCGGGCACCGGTTCTCCTACGCCTTGGCGGTTGAGGAGGTGCCGGCTGAACTGGTGGCGGTGGAGGTGGTGGCGTAACTGCCACAAATCTGTGATCCTCGGATGAATCTTGATGATACGGCTGTGGCTGTGGCTGCTGCTGATGAGACTGCTGCTGCTCATGAGGCGACGAGTGGTGAGAAGGCGTATAATACCACTCGTGCCGAGTGAACATGGCTTGGAAACTGTCTGGACCACCGTAGGGTGATCCGTGGAAGGATGATCCGTCAGAGATTTCGATGGGGTGGTTCGGAGTACCACTTGCTGGCATGACGGGGTCCGTATCCTCGTCCATGTCATCTGCGTGATCTCCCGAAAAATGGTCTTCTGGACCCAGAGGGTTAAAACCCACGGGCTCTTGAAAGTAGTTGGCCGGGTTGAACCGGCCCCTGAACACTGGTGTAGGGTCACCATAGGAATGATGGGACAAAGATCTCTGCAGCGGTATGTAGGAAGGCAGAGGGTTGTTGGGTTCGTCTTCCGAATGCGGTCCGTATGAATTATGGACCGGAGGTGTAGAGCTGTGCGAAACGGATCGTCTCGCCGGCTCGAACAGGTTTCTCCTGTTCTGTCGTGGATCTTCGCTCTCTGTAGCAGATGGAGCTCGTACATTGGATGGTCGAGCTTCATGGTCATTGGGGGCGGTGACTGGCCCCTTGCCTCGTCCTCGTCTCCGGAAAAATCTTGGAGGCATTTTGATATTCCTGTCAATAAAGCATAAGATAACAATAACAATTATAAAATTTAAAGGACAAAACAAAAAAACCGAATAAGGTGGAATTTGTCCTATGTTATAAGTCTAGACTCGAAGGTTTAGATATGTGCAATTGTGTCACTGAGATTAAACACAAAAGGCTAGTGTTTAATTCACTCAGAGTTGGCTCTGATACCAACCTGTCACACCCCGATTTCCACGTGTCACCGGTGGGCCCGGTGGGGGAGTATCGTGACGTGGTTGGCAACGTAATAGTCAAACAACACAATATTAATATGCACAGCGGAAGCAATTTAAAATAAGATACAACCGAATTTAATATTGTTTAACAATGTAACAATATTCAGAAGTTTATCCACAGAACGGATCGAAACAAAATAATATTAATGGTTCAACAGACTTCTGGCATCCTAAGCTTGCGAGACTTTTTATTGATGCTTAGGAGATAATCCAGCCAATTTCGTTTAGTACCTGCATTCAGTCTTTTTGGGAAAATACGTCAGTTTACACTGGTAAATACATTCAACTGACTCATTTTGGAAAATGATTGAAAATTGGTTTGGGTGCACATGGCATAAACATTTTTATTTAACTTGGGAGAATTATTTAATTTTATAATCTTGTGAACGAATTACATGTTACTTATGCGTTCGGTAGCCCGGATCTAGTCCGGGTTAAAGATCAATAGACACACCACATCATAGAGTTATACACGGACGGTGTACGCCTACACGCCGTGCTCAGGTCGTGGCCATCTCGTGAGATGATGCCAAGGATATCCGGGACATGGTCATTAACCCCCCAAAGGCTGTAAAGTAAACAAGACTGTTTAAACGGGCCGATCAAATTATTCAACTACCCACTAAGCGTGGAGATTTGATGCCCGATCAAGCGGTATGCTATATACCGTAACCCAAGCCCGTATAGGGAAAATAAGTTAAAAGTATTTACCTGATGCAAGTATAAATCACAATAAGCAGAATGCACGTAGCTTTTACTTTTTCTCCTAATCTGGAACGAAGGTTTATAATAACCTATTAGAATTCTAACGGGTCTTTTATTAAGCTTAAGCTTAGACCGGCTAGTTTCAAGATACGGTTCGTACGCACGATTAAGCGAAGACCGGATAGAATGTGATTCAGACCCGACAAGTTTGAAGACTTGTTTAATATGGGTTTATTATTCACATTCTGGATTTTGAGATAAAACCGTTAAGGTTTGACCCGTTTCGACTAATTTATGTAAACTTGTTACATAAACTGAACCGTACGCGTAATAAGCGTGACGGGTACTCATGAGAGCTATATACAGGTTTCCTAAGTTAATTATGTCTCAAATATGTTGTGACATCAGTAAGGTGTCTTTCGTTATGCCCGAAATGTGTTTAAACACAAACTAGGCCTCGTAGGGGTAGTTTGGTCATTTAAAAGTTTATAAAAGGGTTTAAGTGACAACCTGAGTTACTGGTCTGATGTAATCAGCAAATATACTCAATTTGCTAAGTTACATCAGTAGGTTAAAGCATGTATGTGAAACTTATCATTTTTAACCAAACTAGGCCCCGTAGGGGTATTTTGGTAATTTCACATAAGCCGAAAAGCTCAAAACTGAAGTCTGAGTTTATCAACCTTTGCTTACTGTTAAAATATTATAAGTTGCCTCTTATATCAGTAGGTATCAACCCGGGTATGTCCAATATGATTTTAAAACATACTATGTGCTAAAAACGCTAAATAAGGCGATTAAAGGCCATTACCGGGTTCGATACTTAAATATGATATTTTTATATTTCCATAAGGCTTAAAATAATTTATTTATCATAACTAATCAGTAGCAAAAGGTTTGGAGTCGTTTAGATGTGTAAAACTCATTTTATGGCCCGTAAGGGCAAAACCGACAATTACCGGGTTAAGCCTACGACTACTAGTTATGCTCAGCCTAAAATTAATTAAAAATCTTTAAAAATCCCAAAATAATATATTACATCAGTGGGTAAAGGATTTGATACCAAAAAGTATGTTTAACTAGGCTATACGCTAATTACGCCATTTTATTAACATAAAGCATTAATTTTGCGATAATGAGCATAACTCTTAATCTACAAGTCAAACTGATGTCAAACTTTGCATACAAGTCTATATATCAGTAACAAGGGCATAACGGTCAACATATGAGCAATTAAGGTAATAAGGGCATAACGGTCAACATATGAGCAATTAACGGAAACATGCATATTAATTGGATAACTAATGCACCGAGGTGTATAATCACAGAGGGTTGTTCTAACATGTAACCTAGTCCAATTAAAGCTCTAAGGCATTTCTAAAATATGCCTAAACGGGTCAGAACTGAAAGTCAAAGTGAAAGTCAAACTATGTGACTTTCGGTTCCGAACCGGGTCTAAACAGGAAATAGTCGGGTTGAACATGTTTGGACATGTTCTTACACTAATTACTAAGTTATAACAATGATCAAACAGGTTATATATGTTCTATATAGCTAATTATGCATAAATGACATTTTAAGCATCCTGTTGACTTTTTAATTATATGTTTGACCCGACTTTTGACCTGGTTAGAGTGGTGATCAGGGGAAACCCTTTTGAGGTTTTATTACCCACATAAATACAAACTTATAACCACTTTTAATTCGAGATATGACTGAGCCATTATTGACTAATCTCGAAGTCAAACCGTAATTACGACGGTTTGACTTCTAGCTAATTAACTAAGCTAAACTCAAACAAATAAGAACTAGCAGACTTACAAGAGTCCTATGCACGAGATTGATCACTTTGAGGCTGCTTGATAGCTCCAGAAATGATCCACAATGCAGATGGAGTTGTGAGAATGAATGTTGCACTTACATGGCCTTTTATAGTGGAATCACTCACCATAAGTGCTTGACAAACAAGTCTACAAGTTCCCACAATCGATCAACAGGTGTCCTAGAGGCTTAGGGGGTGTTTTAGGGGCCAGGAGAAGTGGAAAACGGGTAAAGGTCGCGCATAACAGCCATGGCAGACTAACAGCCCCGTTTTGCGGTTCTGGGCATCCCTCGCGTGGCGCGAGGGACCCCTCGCGTGGCGCAACGACAGGCAGATCAGCAACTTTGATTTTCATTTGCGATTCAGTCCTTGGCTCTTCAAAACTCGAATAGGTACTGATTTCTTGCATGGTAAACCCTTATAATTGATCTAGTAAGGCCTTAAAACATATACCCACTTTTCCAAGTCCCCGGGTAACTTTATTTTCACCCGAAAAGTCCTAACTTTCAACGTTTACGCTTTAACACTTCGCACACGAATTTGATCATAACTTTCTCATACGTTAACGAAACTTTATGAAATTTTTATGGTGCATTCTCGTGAGCATAATTAATATTTACAAAGCTTCGGGTTTGTCAAAAGGTCACTCAGAGGTATAATTTAAACATGTTGACACATTTGGTCCCTGTAGTTTGAAATCACTCACTTTTAGCTTCGTATGATCCATGATTTATTCGTTTGAAGGTAAGAGCATCGTGTAGGGTTAATGTACATTATATTTATTCATAGTTGACACTTAGAATACGTATATTCACATACTTTCCATGTTTGTCAACTTTAGTCCTTCCATAATATTTCTTTCACACGTTTAAACTTTATGACACGTGTCAACATATTATAGGACGTGAATTTTCGAGGTGTTACATCCTCACCCCCTTAAAAATAAATCTCGACCCGAGATTTACTAAAATAAGTAAGGGTACTTTTCTTTCATCGTGGATTCAACCTCCCATGTGTATTCGGGACCTCTACGGGCATCCCATTTGACCTTTACAAAAGGTATATGCTTCCTTCGAAGCTTCCTTACCTGTCGATCTTCAATCGACAAAGGTTTTTCAACAAATTTTAAGCTCGCGTCTATATGCACATCTGTATGTGGTATAACCAGTGATTCGTCAGCGAAACACTTTTTCAGATTGCAGATGTGGAACACATTGTGAATTCCACTGAGCTCTTCCGGTAAGTTCAACTTATAGGCAACTGACCCGACACGTTCGATAACCTCGAAAGGTCCTATGTATCTCGGGCTTAGTTTGCCTTTCTTACCAAACCGCATCACCCCTTTCCAGGGTGACACTTTAAGTAGGACTTTGTCACCTACTTCGAAGTGAAAATCCTTGCGATTTGGATCAGCGTAACTCTTCTGCCTATCTCGGGCAGCTTTGAGATTTTCACGAATCTGGACAATCTTGTCCGTCGTTTCAAACACGATCTCTGGTCCTGATAACTGGACTTCTCCAACTTCCACCCAACAAACTGGCGATCTACACTTTCTACCGTATAATGCCTCAAAAGGCGCAGCCTTTATGCTGGTGTGGTAGCTATTGTTGTAGGAGAATTCGATCAATGGTAGGTTCTTATCCCAACTACCTCCCAAATCGATCGCACATGCACGCAGCATGTCTTCCAACGTTTGAATAGTACGCTCACTCTGACCGTCTGTCTGAGGATGGTAAGCCGTACTAAAGTTCAAACGTGTGCCCAAAGATTGCTGGAAGCTCTTCCAAAAATGTGACGTGTACCTAGTATCTCTATCAGAGATAATAGCTACAGGTATGCCATGTAAGGCTACAATCTTATCAACGTATAACTGGGCTAACATATCGGAGCTATAAGTCTCCTTGATGGGTAAGAAATGAGCTGACTTAGTCAGTCGGTCAACTATAACCCATATCGTATCATTTCCTTTCCTCGTCTTGGGTAACTTGGTAATAAAATCCATAGTTACCATTTCCCACTTCCACGTAGGAAGTTCAGGCTGTTGTAGCAAACCTGACGGTTTCTGATGCTCGGCTTTGACTTGCGCACATGTCAAGCATTTTGCTACATGGGCGGCTACAGACTTTTTCAAGCCTATCCACCAATAATTTGCCTTTAGATCCTGGTACATTTTATCAGCTCCAGGATGAACGGAGTATTTGGAACTATGGGCTTCTTGGAGGATGACATCACGAAGTCCTCCAAAAATTGGAACCCATATTCGTCAATTTAATCGCAGAATTCCGTCTTTGCTAAGAGTTAACTGCTCCTCAGTTACTCCTAACTTTTCATTAGGATAGTTAGCTTCCAACACAGCTTCCTTCTGTGCAGCTAACACCCTTTCTATCAAACTGTTCTTTATTTCCATGCGCTTGGCATTAATTCGAATGGGTTTAACCCTTTCCTTCCTGCTCAAGGCGTCGGCGACTACATTCGCTTTGCCGGGATGATACTTGATTTCACAATCATAGCCATTCAAGGTTTCCATCCAACGGCGTTGCCTCATGTTTAATTCCTTCTGATTAAACAGATGTTGGAGGCTCTTGTGATCAGATAAATCACACATTTGATACCATAAAGATAGTGCCTCCAAAGCTTTAGTGCGAATACAACGGCACCCAGCTCCAAGTCATGGGTGGTGTAATTCTTTTCATGCACTTTCAATTGTCTTGAAGCATAGGCAATAACTTTGCCTTTCTGCATAAGCACACACCCCATGCCAGTGTGCGAAGCATCACAATAAACCACAAAGTCTTCAATTCCATCTGGCAGTGTCAGTACCGGGGCGTTGCTCAACTTTTGCTTTAGAATATCAAAGGATTCTTGCTGCTTAGGGCCCCAAACAAACTTAACCTTCTTCTTAGTTAAGGAGGTTAGGGGTGCAGCAATCCTTGAAAAGTTTTCAATGAAACGCCTGTAATATCCTGCCAATCCCAGGAAGCTACGAATCTCCGTAGGCGTCTTTGGCTCTAGCCTATCCATAACAGCTTCAACTTTAGCGGGATCCACCTGGATACCACGCTCACTAACCACGTGTCCAAGAAATTGGACTTCTCGTAGCCAAAATTCACACTTAGAGAATTTGGCGTAGAGCTTCTCCTGATGTAGAAGTTTGAGAATACAACGAAGGTGTTTCTTATGGTCAGCTTGATTCTTAGAATAAATAAGGATGTCATCGATGAAAACGATGACAAATTTATCCAAGTATGGCTTGCAGACGCGATTCATGAGATCCATGAACGCGGCTGGTGCATTAGTGAGCCCAAAAGGCATCACTAGGAACTCGTAGTGACCGTAACGAGTCCTAAATGCAGTCTTGTGGACGTCTTCATCCTTGACCTTCAATTGATGGTAGCCTGACCTCAAATCAATCTTTGAGAAGTAACTTGCCCCTTGAAGCTGATCGAACAAATCGTCGATTCTGGGCAGAGGATACCTATTCTTGATCGTGACTTTATTAAGCTCGCGAACACCCGTGAAGCACTACAAGCTTAAGAAAGTGGCTCGGTATAAAAATAAAGAAACATGTTTTGTAAAAATAAAGATTTCTCCGTGAAATCATATGATTGTAAATTACTGGGTTTTATCCCGAGTTGTGAAATAAAATAATCGGGAAAATTTTAGCTTTAAAAAGATCCTGATGATAATCTTCCGCTGTCAATTTAATTAAATAAATACCACGGGATTTTCTGTCCCGCGGCTCCTGAAATGGGTAAAACTGAGTCGGGGGCCGTGACAATAACCTAAGTTCATAACACTTAACCACAAACCGGTTAGCATCATGAATTCGGCCAATATATATATTTTATATCGTATATTATATATTTTTATTATATTCAAGTATTATCATAGATTTCATGGAAGCCAAGCATGGAGGTATGTATACATCTTTGTATGATTCACCAAAGCACAAAGTTTATCAACATATTTGATAAACTCGGTTGGTCATGAATAAGAATAACATAACTAACTAGTAGATTATCCAAGCAGCCAAATAAGAACAACCCGGGCGTGTCATACCCAACTCATCAGTAAACAGGCATCCTTTCGTCTAATTTCCTGCTTTAGTTCTTCAAATTTGTACTCAATGCTCAGACTATGATTCGGGGGATTATGGAGCCCTCATTTTGGGATGGAGGGGGTTAATGAGAGGATCAATCCACACAAAAAAAAAACTGACACTTTAATCTCTGCAAAAACACAAAGTTAGGGAATTCGTCTTTAAATACAAGAATTATGGAATTAGGGTTCACATACTTACCATTTGTGGGGACGTATAAAATCTCCGTTTAGGGTTTTTGTCGGTCTTCGATGTCTTCATCATTGTTGCTTTACCACACTTGCACAAAACCATCACGATTTCACTTTCAATTTGGAGGTTGGCTGGAATTAGGGTTTCAGTATATTGGGGTGGGGAAAAACCAGTTATAAATTTGGAGGGAAAATTGTTGATGTTGTAATGACTATAATACCCTCACATTTTTTGCACGTGAGGTTGTAAGGGTTCAGTTTTAACAGGACATTAACGTTAATACCCTCACACGTTACAAATTGAAAAGCTAATACCCCAGTAAGTGATTTTAAACTATTAATACCTTAGTGTGTTACTTTTTACAAACCACAGGGACTAACTATGTAATTAACTCTTTTATATTTTATTTAAAAAACAAAAACAAAAAGGTTAGTGGTGGAATATGATGAGTGTTACAAGTGTGATAAGTGAAATGTGATGAAATTAGGGGTGTTCAAAAAACTCGTGGCTCGCAGCTCGCTCGAAACTCGCTCGAAAAAAGCTCGAAGAAAGCTCGGCTCGAAATTGGCTCGGTTGTTAACGAGCCAGCTCGGCTTGGCTCGGTTGTTAATGAGCCAGCTCGGCTCGGCTCGGCTTGTAAACGAGCCGAGCTCGAGCTTGGTCTGGCTCGGCTTGTGAGCTTGTTGTAACAACTCTCATTAAAAAGTCCTAATTATTATTTTAATTGTTCAAAAGGAAACCCTAATTGAGACACCCAAGTGATTCTGCACAAACCCTAAAATTTTCAGAACAATCGGAATCAAGATCAGGGCCCCTAAAACTTAGGGGGGGTAAACCCTACTCGGTAATATCCACACAGTTTTACGTGTATTGCGAAATTGATCAAACGGCCAACTCAGCTAAGCTACTGGGACACAAAGCAAGCCTATGATAGACTAGGGTCTCTCGCGCCACGCGACGCGCGTAAGGGAACCTTTCGCGTGGCGCGAGGGGGGCATTTTTCAAATATAAATAGTAGCGTCTGTTTCATGCAATTGAGTGTTCGTTCGACGTTCAATTTCAAATTGTACGCTGAGTTATAATCAAAACAGTTCCAAAACACACACTGATCACGAAGTGCTGCCGCAATTCAGGGTAATAACTCGATCGCTGCTACGATTCAATGTCCGATCGATTAAACTATCCAATGGATGTTTAAGTGCTGCCCACATTAGGGTTTATGCTTTGTCATTCGTCGTTAAATCGATGGATGTTTAAGTATCGCACTTTGTCATTCGTTGTGAAGGTTTTAATCTCGTGAGTTATCGTACATGCTGTATTAAGTTACTAACCTAGTTTGTGTGCATGATTATTTAAACTAGGTTATCAAGGCTAATCAGTAGGCTAAGCTCTGTTCAAAATTAAATCTGCAATGTGAGTCATTCTCTTTTTATCAAATTTGTTTACCAAAAAGTATGTTTATTTTCAAGACTATAATTACAGTGATTAAGTTTATGTAGTCACCAAATTACAGCCGGTATGTGGGGTATTGTGCACATTACTGTTTTTATCACTTTAGGTGGGCGAACCTAATTAATGATACTCGTTACTATTGGGTGAACGGACTCAATAGTAATATGACCACCGTCACCGAAACGAGTCGATGGCAAGTACTGTGGGTATTTGGTTGAAATAAACATTGTAATCTCTCTTAATACTGTGAATTATAACAAAAGAGTCATTTTAGCAAAATGAATGATTCACTCAGTATTTCCCGCTGACAAAACAATTTTCAAACATGTTTCAGGTGATCTGTTGTGATTCAGGAAAAGTGTCGTGAAGCACTACAAGCTTATGGAAGTGGCTCAGTATAAAAATAAAGAAACATGTTTTATAAAATAAAAGATTTCTGTGTGAAATCTCAAGATTGTACATTACCGGGTTTTATCCCGAGTTGTGAAATAAAATAATCGGGAAATATTTCAGTTTTAAAAAGATCCTGATGATAAACTTCCGCTGTTAAAATCACTTAATTAAATACCACGGGATTTTCTCTCCCGCGGCTCCTGAAACGGGTCAAACCGGGTCGGGGGCCGTGACACTCGTGAGCTGGCTCGATAAGGTTTACATCCTTCATTTTTTTTGTCCCACATCGCTTATAAAACAAAAACTAAGGGGGTATCTATACTATATAATAAAATAAACCTGTTTTGGGACACATGTCATTCTCTCATTCAATTGATTAAAATTACTCCCATACTTCATGATTTAGTATTTATTTTTATTTTATTTGGTTTTTTTTTTTTTTTTTTTTTGAAAACATTCGAATGTAAATTTGTAAGATCGAGATCGGTAATTAAACAAGATATAAATTTGTATATTGATTGGAAACATTCGGATATGTCTTAAAAACTGGAGAAGATTATTCTTAGTTTGAAAATTAGTTTATACATAATGTATATCAAGATTTGAAAAATAGAATTTCTTAGTTTGAAAATTAGTATATACATAATGTATATCAAGATTTGAAAAATAGAATAACTTCTAACATCTACCACTCAAACCCTCTTTCAAGTGAAATAGATTCTACTTTTAATTTTTAGGTAAACGAGATAAACCATTGTTTCTCATTAGATCTTATAAATCACAAAAACCCCTTAGACAAAACCTCTTAAAACTTCACACAAAAATGGCACTCATAAACCTTCCACCACCAATCTTATTCTATTTATGTTTATGGTTCATCTGTTTACAACCCGACGTCGTATCATCCGACATCGCTGCCCTGCTACGACTCAGTTCCGCCGTCGTCGAAAACACACGCCGGTGGAATATTCCCGATCCGTCACCGTGTAACTGGAACGGAGTGAATTGTGATAACGTCACCAACCGTGTAAATGTAACTATTTTATTACTTAGTATATAAAATTATATTTATTCAGCCCGTGTAATACACGGGGTTCTAACCTAGTTTCCTCTATAAAAGAAGGTAAAGACAATGTACAAAGTGAATTAACTATTTACTTGCATATTTGGCCATATGGTTAAATTAAATGGCAATTATGGCCCTTAGTCTATGAAGAAATTCATTTTTAAGGGCTTTTTAAGTAGTAAATTTTGCGGTTTTTTGTTAGTTCGAGCTAAATCGAGCCGAGCCGAGCTAGCCCGAATTCTAATCGATTCGAGCTCGAGCCTCAAATCTCAGCTCGATTTGAAATTCGAGCTCGAGCCGAGCCAGCTCGAATCGAGTTCGAGCCGAGCTCGAACTGGGTCTAGCTCGACTCGGCTCGTTTACAGCCCTAGATGAAATAAGGTGTCAAATGGTGCCCCTAGTGTCCTAACGGTGATCAATGTGGGACATATCTAAAGTCATGTAAAATGTATACACATGACTTGAGTCCGGGTTAGTCACAAGTCGAATCGAAAATCAAAATCCTCTACCCAGCTAAAAATAACTTGGACTGAAATAAAATTCTCTGTGGAACTGAAATCCTCTACTGTAAAACTCTTCATGACATTCTATATGTGTATTTTTATAAGATCTAAGTTTTAAATAAAATTAAATAAGTTTAGGCAGGCTAAGACAACTTTTATTTTTTTTTTATGGGTTAACTCTAAAATTAACTAGGAATAATGTTTAAAATGATACTGTCGATTGGAATGGTCAAAAAAGGCCATGTGACCAGGGGAATAGTCACCAGGGATCTGCTCTTCGCCGATCACGAGGCACACAATGTCCATCTCTCTCCAATAAAAGAAAATAAGTGTTTAAAACCATAATATTTAAGAGCATACATATGGAAAGACTTGGTGTTCTTTGTGACCTAGGTTCGACTCTCATTCTCTCCATTATTTTCTGCGGCATCTAGGAGAAGTGCTAATACGGGTGGCACCATTTGACTTGGTGTTCCTTGCCGTTCAAAAAAAAAAAATCTCTTCTTAACGTTTGTTATTGTTTTTTTTTTTTACTTTTTACTTTTTATTGTCAATTATCTCTTTTGTTGACTCGGTGTTCCTTTCCGTTCAAAAAAAATCTCTTATTAGACCATCCGTAGTGGTATCAATTTTGGCGTTTTTCCTCACCAATAACGCCCAAACACGCCCACCCCCCACTACACCTAGGCGTGTTTAGGCGTTTTTTTTTTTCAAAAATTGCTCATGCGCGTTATTTAAATCACGCCACATGCATGCTTTCTCAATTATTGTTTGGCCAATAAGAATATTCCAACAAATATTATTTAGTTTATTTTTATTTTTTTTAAATAATTGGGTAATCATTGATGGGGCATTATTGGGCATTATCCCACTACGCCTATTTGTGAAAAACGCCCATAATGCCCCTTTGCTGACTGGGATGACACGTGTCGTACAATGCCCATGGGTGGGGGCATTATTCATGTGTACCACTACACATGGTCTTAATGTTTTTTGTTGTTTTTTTTTTTTACTTTTTATTTTTTATTGTCAATTATCTCTTTTGGTATGTCATATTGATTTTAATTATACTGATTAGGTTCATGAATCATTTTTATTGGCTTAGTATATATTATAAATAACATCACTTCTCAAAACTACTCTTATCGTTACATACATTTAATCATTTTTCATATATAGACCTAGCATCATAGTCGTCAAAATTTGCTAAATGTTAATTTCACGCTTTCAAGTGCACACCTTAAGTCGTTCGACTAGTTACCACCCACAACACTGAACGCGCTCATAATCTTCTTCGATAAAAAAACACCACGTTTAGAACTTATAAGTTCAATTAGGGCTTTGATTTTGTTGTCAATTAGGGCTTTAGCTTGTCTTTAGCTTTCACAATGTGGACTCAAGTTTGGCTCAAAAAGGCTTGATATCAAGTTGAATAACTTGAAACTATATACATCACTCGAAAAGCTTGAAAAAGCTCTTAGTTGATCCCGTATAATCTTGAACTCTAATCGTTTTAACATTTTGAGCTCATTTTGAGGCTCGGGTTTAAACCTGGTAAAGCTCAATTTGAACGAGGTGAAGTCGAGTTTGAGCTTAAGTAACTCGATAAAAGTTCAACTAGTTTTTATGTTTTCTTGGAAAATAATTGGATCGCGCAACACAATTGAACAACCGGTTTTGACACAATTCTAGGTCTACTATTTTCCATAGTATTATCGATCAAAAACCACAAAAACTCTATTTATACTAAACAAAACATGTTTCCTAAGCTAACTAAAACTTGTACTAATAAGCAACAAATAATAAACAAATCCTTAACCATTATCTCTAACTCAATTTACTAGGCTAGTGTTTGGTATGCAGGAATGAGAGACGAAATGAAATGACTATTGCGAGGTAATGAAAAAAAATGTGTTTGGTTGGTCAAGGTAATGGAATCACCCATTACATAAGCATTTCATTCCCTCTAAAAACCCCAAAATTCATTCCATTCACCCCTTTGTTGTTTTTTTCATTCCATTCATTCTCTCACCCTTTATCATCTTTACCACCACCACCCGTCGCCCGCCCCCCAACCCGCCGATGCCCTCATCGTTGACACCCGCCACCACCACCATTGCTTCCACCCGCCAACGACCACCACCGCAATCCACTGCTGCCACGCCACCCAGGGGCGGAACTACAATATAAGGAGCCGTAGCACGGGCTACGGCTCAACCCCGTATTCGCAGTGTTATTTTTCTCGTTTTTATACAAAGAATACCCAAAAAAATACAAGGATACCCCTAACCATAAAAATAGAATAGTATAACACTTTAAATCTAATTCTTTTTACAAGCCCAAACATAATTGTTAATAGCCTATTAAGCTAGCCCATTAGCCCAAGACGCAAAATAATAATAAAACATGCCCATTTATATGTTGATTATGGGGGCGACAGTGGGCCTGTTTTATACGGAATTGAATGGGCCTGGAATTTTTTAACAATGTCATGGTTTGTGCAGTTGAAAATGATTTTTTCATATTGGATGACGTGATAGAACGATTTCAAGCTATGAAAAAAGAAGAGGACAAATCTATTAGATATTTGTTTTACTTTATTTATTTATTGTCGTTTTTTAATATTGTATAATTGCACGATAATTTTTTTTTGGATACCCCTGATTTAACAAGCTGGTTCCGCCACTGACGCCACCCACAACAACCGCCGCCACCCACCACGACGACCACCGCCACCACCCAATACCGATTTTATTCCTTCGTCTTTTCCTGTCTACCAAATAACACAAAGTAATGGTTCATCTCATTCCCACATGATAACCAAACAAGACCATGAAACAGTAATGATCCATTTCATTACCTCGTCCATTACCAAACAAACCCTATAAAGATTTATCATTTTCTTTTCTTTTCTTTACTAACCACTCACCCCATGATTTCACCTATCTTTATCATTTTAAAAAAACTCTTTTTGTTTATCTCATCCTATACATATCTTTATCATTTTAAAAAGAGTAAACTGTCATTTTAGTCCCTGAGGTTTGGTCACTTTTACCATTTTAGTTCAAAACTCAAATCTTTTAAATCTGTCCCTGTGGTTTCACTTTTATTGCCATTTTGGTCCAAAAATGAAATCAACTGATATTTGGCTAATAAAATTCTGTTGTTTTGTCATTTTTCTTAGGGGCAAAATAGCCAAATATCATCTGATTTCATTAATTTAATTAATAATGTATTATAATAAAATTATATTGACCGTTTTGCCCCTGAGAAAAAGAACAAAATAACAGGATTTTATTAGCCAAATATAAGTTGATTTCATTTTTGGACCAAAATGGCACTAAAAGTGAAACCACAGGGACACAGATTTAAAAGGTTTGAGTTTTGGACTAAAGTCGCAAAAGTGACCAAACCTCAGGGACCAAAATGGCAGTTTACTCTTTTAAAAAACTTTTTTGAGTTATTTACGAAAATAGGCAAGAATAAGTTTGACTTACCAAAATGGCCACTTCATGAGTCGGTGGAGCAGGGCATCACGGATTCAAATGTGCGGGATGCCTCTTTCAAGACCTCCCATGCGTCTTTAAATATGGAAGTGACACGTGTCTAAATGATTAGGTAGACTCCTCCAATGGCTCAGCAGACTCTTCTAATGCCTCAGGCAGACTCCTCCAATGCCTCAGCAGACTCCTCCAATACTTTAAGAAAATACTTTAAAATATTTAAAAAAAATACTAAAAATATATTTTTTTTAAATTTAAAAAAATTATTTTTTTTTAATTTATATACGTAAAGATATCTTGGCTAATTTTAAGAAAATACATAAAAAAATACTTTAATAAAATATTTAAATTATTTTTTTAAAATTAAAAAAATATTTTAAATTTATATACGTAAATATATCTTTAAAATACTTAAAAAAATACTATACGTATATAAATTTAAAATACTTTACGTAAATAAATTTAAAAAATAATTTTTTTAAATTAAAAAAATATATATTTTAAAGTATTTTCTTAAAATATTTGGAAGAGTCTGCCTGAGGCATTGGAAGAGTCTGCAGAGGCATTGGATGAGTCTGCCTAAGGCATTGGAAGAGTCTGCTGAGGCATTGGGGGAGTCTACCTAATCATTGAGACACGTGTCACTTCCATATTTAAAGACGCATGAGGGGTCTTGAAAGAGGAATCCCGCACATTTGAATCCGTGATGCCCTGCTCCACCGACTCATAAAGTGGCCATTTTGATAAGTCAAACTTATTATTGGCTATTTTCGTAAATAGCTCAACTTTTTTTGGTTTATCTCATCCTATAACTAACCCCACGACTTCAACCTTTAGCCTCTCAACCTTTTCACATGTTAAATCAATCACGATTATCTTTTTATCCTCACCCACAATTAACGAAGACTATGTACAAACAATGGACTTAAATATGATCTATGTAGGTATATACAATTAATTAAGGTTTGGAATTATCATTATGAGACGTGGAATAAATAATGAATGGATGCAGTGAGGGAGGAGACATGCAGAGGGTGTCAAATCGGTTTCAGTTAGTCTCCTTTCTCTACAAAACAACAAACGGTTGGAGGAGCCCAGCCAGGGTCCGTACCATGACCATCACGTGAACAATACACTACTTGGCTCATCAACCCATCAACACTCCGACCCTTAAGTTATATACTCTTTTTAATTTCTCAACTATATCTTAAACAACCCTAGCGGTCCTGAGAATTTCAGTCTTCCCTAGTGGAGACGCAGGTTCGATTTTTGTCTGGGCCATTTTTGATGGACATCTGGGTGAAGGAACGAATTGGGGCTTTAATCCAGGGTTCGAACCTGACGGGGGGGCGAGGGTTTACGGATTCTATCCGGTTTCCGCGCGTTAGGGGGTACGGTCTCATGGCGGTTGAGGAGGCGACCTTGAACATAGCCCCGAGCAGGATGGGTTTATACATGAGTTTCTTTGCCGTTAAAAAAATATATATCTTAAACAATAGTATGTTTGTTTTGTCAAGTACATCTTAAAAAGAGTATGTTTGTTTTTTTAAACAAAAAGCAAGTTTACCTTTTATATTTTTTTGGTACACCGTCACCGAGGATAGCAGTTAAAAGACGTCTATGGACGATAATGTGACGAGCGACCGCATTGCAGGACTTCAACCTTCCCTATTCGTGGCGTGATCTTTGTATGCATAGAATGATTGCCACGGACGTCATATATTGGTCACATCCGTTATTAAAAACAATTATTTAAAAATGAGATATCAGTGATCTAAATTTGTCGTTTTATATTAAAAAGACTTAAAAGTGATAATGATCACTTTTAGATTATACTGAATTTCAGTTTTATTATATTATGTAATAGGTTAGAAATTCGGGTATTGCATAAGTTGAATAAAATAAATATTAAATATTTAGTAACGACTATTCACTGATTTAGATTGTAGAGGGAAAATAAGAAAGCGATTTGGGAAATTTTAAAAAAACGGGCCATAAAACAGGATAGGTTGTTAAAAAAGGAGGAAAAAACAATGTTGCGGTCATAAAATTATGACATGTGACACCACATTTACTTATTTGTTAAGTATAAAAATAACAGTTGCTTGTATTTATTATATTTTTTAAATATGTAATATTTCATTTATTGTATTTGTTTTTACAATGTTAACTAAAAAAACAGTTTGCTATAATAAATAGTTTGGTAATGAAAATACAAGTAAAAGATATGTGGAATAAGTCAAAATTAGTAAAGAATTAATAAGTTGTTTTGGAGAAGTTCTTAGGTAAATACGAAAATGTTACATGACACATTATTGGGTGAAGGATGAATTGTATATTTGTTAGATAACATGACACAATATTCGTGTGAATTGTCACATTTTTGGTAAAATAGTGTCATCACATTATTATACATATTAAAGTTAAGTATCCATGAACAGCAATAAAAGATTTTTATAATATGGTTTATAAATTTGATTGTTTTATTAGTTAATTGATTTTTATTGGACAGATATAGATTCGGTTTATTACGGTACCAGTACGATATACGCACTCGGTATAAAAATTAACATATGTTTTACATTGATCAAATATGATAAAAATAAACACCGGTACCAACAACGATGTTGTTCAAACGCTATCAATCGGTTGAGAGTCACGGTAGTTGTACCATTGCTGACAGAGTGGATAAAATGAAACTAGAATAAAAGATTTTTATAATATGGTTTATAAATTTGATTGTTTTATTAGTTAATTGATTTTTATTGGACAGATATAGATTCGGTTTATTACGGTACCAGTACGATATACGCACTCGGTATAGAAATTAACATATGTTTTACATCGATCAAATATGATAAAAATAAACATTGGTACCAACAACGATGTTGTTCAAACGCTATCAATCGGTTGAGAGTCACGGTAGTTGTACCATTGCAGACAGAGTTGATAAAATGAAAAAAAAAAATGAAACTAGAATAAAAGATTTTTATAATATGGTTTATAAATTTGATTGTTTTATTAGTTAATTGATTTTTATTGGACGGATATAGATTCGGTTTATTACGGTACCAGTACGATATACGCACTCGGTATAGAAATTAACATATGTTTTACATCGATCAAATATGATAAAAATAAACACTGGTACCAACAACGATGTTGTTCAAACGCTATCAATCGGTTGAGAGTCACGGTAGTTGTACCATTGCAGACAGAGTGGATAAAATGAAAAGAAAAAAAAAGAAATTAGAAAGCATAAAAATAAATACAGATATCGTGATATAGTGATATAGTGTCAGTTTATTAAAAGAGAGCACAATAAAATAAATATGGGTATCGAAAGCGTTAGGTGTCAATTTATAGAACACAATCGAATCGAACCGAATCGAAATGATGCAACTGAACATCAGTATCTGTATCGATATTCGTTTTTAATTGTTTCTGATCGATGTAAAGTTTTCTCTTTCAATTACAATAGCGAGTATCGGTATCGTAATGAGCCAAACTGATACCAACCAAATTCCCGCCGCAAAGCGCGGGGGAACATCACTAGTTATTACTTATAATGATGTTATGTTTTGTATTTGAACTCAAAATATAAAGAATTAATATTGTATTATGGGCTGATTGTTTACCTTTTAATGAAGCTGTTAATGGTTCAGACTTTTTAATATTTCAACACTTAATGATTCAGACTGTTTGTTTCGCTAGCAGATGTCTGAATGGTTAAGACATTTACCTCTGAATGGTTAAGCATTATACTGAGTCTGAATGGTTAAGACCTCTAATCTGAATTGGTCATACATTTGCCTCTAAACAGTTAAACATTATACTGCCTCTTAATGGTTCAGACTTCTTACTGATTCAGCACTTAATGGTTCAGACCTCTTAACAGTTCAGCACTTAACCATTCAGAAGCTGCCAAACAGCCCTTTAGTTTTTAGAACAAAGGTATTAATACAATGGTACCGGGACTACATTGTGAGATTCAAAATAGATGTCCCTTTTTAACCATAAAAAAAAATAAAAAATAAAAACATATTTCTTGTGATAAAATTAAAATCAAACATTCATTAGTCTCTTGATATTGGTATTAGCTTCTTTCATTTCATCTTATAATTATAATCCTTTAAAAATGAGAGGCATGCAAAGGTGGTGGAAATATGAGTAAAGATGAGCATGTATACTTTTTCATGTTCGTTCATTTAGCTAAACGTTGTCTAATAAACAAACTTCTCAACGAACTGTTCGTTGAACGTTTGGTTTGTTTAATTGTTTGCAACCCTACCCCTAAGTCTTAAAGTGTCACACGCCCGAATAATCTCTCATGTAACTTCACCGACAGATTATATATTCACCGACATATTTTAACAACATAAATTACAACTTTACCAATCTCGATTAGTTTTCTTCTTTATTTAAATTGTTATTTTCTTTCAATTAACAAAGTTAAATTTGCTTAATAAAAAAAAAAAAAAAAAACAGAATGCTTACAACAAACATCTTAAACAACAAGTTGTTGAGATTGATCTAGAGATTGGTGAGTTTTGTAGATTTCCAAAAGATGCTCTCTTTGATCCCCACGAATGTTTTTGTGGTAACCGATGTTATACTCGTCGCATTTGCTGTTGTACCCTAATCATTTTAATCCCCACGGATGTTCACCGCCCACCACTCTTCCATTTTTTAAACTCCTGCAGATCTTACTGTCTTTTTTTCATTTTTTAACTTTATTTTTTTTATAAAACCCATGCAAGTTCTAACCCCATACGTAGACTCCACCAAACATAAAGTTTATATGAGTCATACCAGGTGACAATATATATAGCACAAATAAATAATATATATTATTTTAACTTTGGATCAATTTCTGCTGCTTCATATTCAAATCGGTTATTCCAAATGGGTTTGGAATAATGATACAATTTATTTCAAATAACATTTTTTTAACACATGTAACATGTCAGAAATAAAATATAGCTAAAAGACCAAAGGCCTACATGGCTTTTTTTTTTTACGGGAGGTCGTGAGTTGGAGTCAGGGCCGGCCCAATGGTCTTACCACCCTAGGGCCACCAGATTTGAAGGGCCACCATTTTTCTAATAGGGTTTCCTTATACTAGGCCCATTTTTTACAAGATAGATTAAGCCCAAATCTAATTGTACGTGATATGTTGCTGATAAGTGATAACCCAAACGTGAAACTCAAAAGCGCGTGGAGAGAATCAAGAGAACAGAGAAGTCGTTTGGGTTTCCTATATGGAATCAAGCAATCACCGCAACGATAATCATGGCATCCCAATTTCAATCAGTAGCGATAATCATGGCAGGTAACATCTAACAACAGTAGATTTTTCACTCTTTTTATTTGAATTGAAAGTATGAAATTGAACACATTGGCAACTTCGATTTGGTGAAATCAGTTTGATTTTTGAAATCAGTTTCTGATTCGAAATAAGTTTTGTGATTTGTAGTCCTCTGATTCAGTTTTGCAATTTAGTTTTGTGGCTGGCCAGTGGCTTGGAACCTGGAGGCTGGAACACATCGGCAGTTTGGCACTTGACACCTTTTTTCAAATTAATTTTGTGGCTCTCAGGTTAGACATCCTCATTTGTTGATTTTAAGTTGTTGTTTAGGGAATTAGGGCTTATTTGTTGATTTCAATTTGTTGTTAGGCATTTAGGGCTTGTTTTATTATTTTAATTTGTTGTTTAGGGCTCATTGTTAATCTCTATAATAGATTTATATTTTAGCAATGTCGAATCGAATCCGAAATTTTGAATCTGGTTATGCAAAAAGGCAAAATAAATTTTAACTTGATTATGTCAATCGAAAAAGACTTTTTAAAATAACTTGATTATGTCAATCGAAAAAGACTTTTTAAAATAACTTGATTATGATAATTTCATCAAACACTTTGCCTCAATTAATAAATTTTATTTAAACATATACTATATCTATAGAAAACGTGTAACTTTCAAAAAAAAATTAACTACGCCAATTATAAACTTTTTAGTTTATAATTGTCGGTCCCAAGCCCGGGTAAAGGAGGAGGGTTTTGTTTCTAAATATGTTGAAAATGAAAATTTTGTAAAAGGGCCTCCACTTCGTAGTTCGTTTAGGGCCTCCAAAAACGTAGGAACGGCCCTGGTTGGAGTCTCGTCTTGAGCAATTACTCATGGTTGAGCTATGTGAAGAAGTTAATCTTGACAGCTGGAGATAATTGTTAAACGGGTTATAGATAATTCTTGGTGAGTAATTTATTGAGTTTATTGTATTTAAATTAGGGATAATTATGGTTTTTTTTTTTTTTTTTTCTAAAAGGCAACCATTTATAAACACCCAAAAAAAACAGCCCAAGGCCTACAACCAATTACATCAACAACTATATACCGAAATTAAAATCTAACCATTTATCCCATTCTAGATTAACGACATTAGATCGATTTTTTATCCATAGGAATCCAACCGAACGCAGCTCGTCTAAAATATGCTTGATAACCACCCTTTTGGATTTGAAGATCACCTCGTTCCTTGATTTCCAAATAAGCCAGCATGCCAACATGAAGACTGCGTGGACGGCTTGTTTTTTGACCTCTGAACCGCCTACATGAAGAGGCATATTGACAATATTAAGTGTAGAGAATGCGAACACCTGCGGGATCCGACACCAAAAAGATATTATTTGCCATACGACAGACGCCACGAAGCATGATGTCACAATATGATCCAAAGTCTCTTCGCCCTCGTTGCATAGTGGACACAAAGAGTTGCTCATACCAATGCATCTTCTAATAAGCGTTGTTCTCGTAGGTAACCTCCCAAGTCGGAGACGCCACCAAAATACGTTCACCTTTTAGGGAGCCACTTGTTCCAGAGTATAGTATCGATATCTGAGGAAGAGCCTGGTGGTCAGTGGCAGACCCAGGAATTATTTGTTGGGGGTGCGGATGAGGTGTTCAACCATATTTTCAAGGGGTGCAGTCGGGTTTTTTGCCCAAAATATACACTAAATTTCTTTTTTCAAGGGGTGCGGCCGCCCACTTTGGCCAAGGGTGGGTCCACCCTTGCTGGTGGTTCGAGGAGATTCCGCATCGATTTCACGGAGAAGATACGGTCCAAATTTGGAGACTGAAGGGGTATGGTCCCAGATCTCGCGTCAGCACGACCGCGAGTGACCATTACCCTTATCGAAAACCCCCACCAGCAACAACTTATCTGTGTCTGTGCGGGCAAACGCGAACACAGTGGTTGAAACCAATCTGTCCAGTGATGAGAAGACTTACCTTAAGTACGGAACGAATGTTACACATAGCGATGCGGCCTGGCACCGCATCCTATGAACATTTTCGTCACGACAAGGGATCTGGACAACAGTAACAGTCACCAAGCGGCGATACGGCACGGCACCGCACCGCATCCCGCAGACATCTTGGCCAGAACAAGAACGCGGGAACAACATCAGTTACCGCAAGCAGCGATGCGGCCTGGCACCGCATCCTGCCTACAAGGCAAGTAGGTCTGACACCACAGTGCAAGTGGCACTGAGAACAGTCGCCTATCAGCCCACATGTGTGCAACAGTCTGACACCACAGCAGGACGTGGCATCACCACCGTAACCGATAGGTCTGACACCCCTGCAAGAGACTGTGCGATGTCAGACTAGGTACTCAACTACCCTCATTCACTCCTCGGCTATAAATACCCATCCCAAACCAGGTTTGAGGTATCTCTTCACAACTCTCTCACTACTACTACTACTACTATCACTTTGCTTCCCAAGCAAATTACTGATTCTCACGCCGGAGAGTGGTAACAAGGAGCACCCCCCACCCCATTCTCCTTGTTACGAGTCACGGTTTGTTTCTTTGTACAGGAGATCAACCAGTGGACGATCCAGCCAGCGATCCTCGGAAAGAAGAGATTAACCCTACTTGACGAGACCAGTGAGTTAACCCTACCCGGTTAACCATTGTTTCATCATTGGCGCCCACCGCTGCTCTTAGCACTTTTTTTCCACATCCCCTTTTCTTTCCTAAGATTATGGCTGATCGCCTAAACAAAACTGCTGGGGATAACCTAAACCCCGTAAACCCAGGGCCTGCGAGGAGCACCCCCTAGCCCCAAACGCTGAACATATTGGCACATCAACGCAAGGGGGCGCATCCCTTACGTTCGGACACGATCTGTCACAGTACGCTTCTGTGATACCTCCAGGCATGAACCTCCATGCCTGCTATGACCAACAACAAGCTCTGCTGGCCGCAGCATACAACAGAGCTTGCGCAGAAGCGCAAGTACCTGTGGGGCCTAACCCGGCACCGCATACACCTGCGGGTCGTATTTTACAATACAACGGCAGGGCCCCCACACATCCAGCCTCCCGGAGTAGGCACGAAGACCGCGGTTCCTCTTATTGCGACGTCCGCACACTCGATGAGGACGATTCCTCGTATGGGTCCCGCCGCAGGGGCCCTATACATAGCCGCCTAGGCCCCCATGGCGAAACTAGGCGGCAGTCTACAGCCCACCACGACCCCAGCATCCATAGCCGGCTGGGACCTCAGTCCCACCATGAAGGGCAGGGCCGTACCGATCCGGACGACGGTACATATTGCGGGGAGTCTCATGCTACTACCAGCAGACCGGGAGGACGCAACTATGTTCCTCCCACTCAACCCCGCACCACATACCTCCGCGCTGCAAAGCGCCACCAGAGCCAATCCTACAGGTCGAAATCTGCGGCCGAAAACTCCAAGTTTGTCCCAGAGATTGCCAACGCCGATGTCACCACCACCAAATTCCCATTAAACATTGGAAAATACAACGGTTCGGCCGACCGAGATGACCACATGAACATCTTCGTCGGCGCCGGGTGCAACGGCAGGTGGGATGAACCCACTTGGTGTCAATTTTTCCCGCAGACCCTAACAGGTCTGGCCAGGGCTTGGTTCGATTCTTTGCCAGTGGGGTCACTGACCTCATTCGAGGACTTGCAAGCAAAGTTCCTCGCGCATTTTTGCCAGCAGCGACGTCATGAACGTGATTCTATGGACGTCATGAACATCTGGCGCAGAGACAACGAATCGCTTGAGGCGTTCGTTGTCCGTTACAATAAAGAGTGCCTAGAGATAGGCGACGTTGCAGACCAAATAGCACGCAACCATTTCATTGTTGCCGTTAAGGACGAACAAATGGTTATAACTATCTCCGGCAAGGAAGGCTTGCCTAAGAAATGGGAAGATGTCATGGTTGCGGTCAAGACATACGCCCAGACTCAGCGGTCCCTCAAACCGCACGTCTCAAAGGCACTGCCCCAAACGGAAGGCCAGTCCTCCCACCAAGAGCACAAGCGCAACAACAAGCGCAACCGGGACACATGGAATCGCGACAGCGATCCCAGACCATATGTCCCGCGCAACAACCAGCCCGACGCAAGGGCAACAATCAACCCCAGCGTGAAAACCGGGCGTCGAAGAAGGAGTCTCGGGACCGTAGCTGGACCGAGATCAACCAGTCGCCAAGCGACGTCCTCCTTACGGACGCGCAATTCCTGCGACCAGCCCAACCGATGAACTCCAAGAAGAACCAGGATCTCGCACTCTATTGCAAGTACCACAAGGAATCGGGCCACACAACAAACAACTGCATCAGTCTCCGACTGGAGATTAAGCGAGCCCTTAAGGAGGGGAAGCTGCAACATCTGTTGCCAGCAGCGCAAAAGCAAACCAAGCGCATTACCCCCCACAACAAGGGCACCTCCATGGGTAAGAGGACCATGCACGTGGCCTCAACCCACATGATCAATGGAGGACGAGGAAGGCCGCGCAAGGCGGCAAGAAGACCGGACAATGACTGGAAAGACGAGCAAGTGGTCTTTCCAAAAGTCCGAGGCGGACGTTATCACAGGCTACCTGGCTCACTACTGCACCGAGCGACTATTCATCGACCCGGGCAGTACGTCTGACATTATATATGAGCAGTGCTTCAACCAGTTCGATCAAGAAGACAAGGATCGGTTGCAGCCGGTAGACCACCCTTTGGCCGGGTTTGCGGGGGAAACCGTATTCCCCCTGGGCCAAATCACTTTTCCTGTGCGCCTCACCAATGGAAGGCACACACGAACGGAGGAGGTAAACTTCATGGTTCTACCTCACACCTCCAAATACGACGTACTTCTTGGGAGGGAATCCCAGGGCGACTTCAACATGATCACATCCGTCCCCCACTCTGCCATCGGTTTCCCAACCGAGACGGGGGTTGCGATAATATACGCCCGCAGAGAAGTTATGTCCTCGGACGAGCTGCGTCCGGCCAAGATAGCAAGGCCTACCCCCAACACGCAACCAGAAAAATGGGTTCTTAACGCAAGACACCCAGAGCAAACGGTCACGTTGGGCCACGCCTTATCCCCCGCCATCAGAGCGCGCCTGAAGCAGCTCCTCTTCAGGAACCAGGATATTTTTGCGTGGACACTCGCAGACATGACAGGGGTACCACGCGAAATTGCGCAGCATTTCTTGAATACCATGCCAGGTATCAAGCCGGTGATCCAAGGCCAACTCCACCTTGGATCAGCAAAGAACGAGGCGATGAATGAGCAGGTCCAAGAACTGCTCTTCGCATGCATCCTGCGGGAAGTCAAATAACAAACTTGGTTGTCCAACCCAGTCATGGTAGAAAAACCAAGCGGGGGCTGGCGCATGTGCGTTGATTATAAAGATCTCAACAAAGCCTGCCTTAAGGATTGTTATGCACTTCCGGAGATCGACGAGAAGGTCGATAACCTTGCACCATTTCGATGGAAGTGTTTCCTCGATTGTTACAAAGGCTACCACCAGGTACAGATGGCAATCGAGGATGAAGATAAAACGGCATTCCGCACGCCTACCGGAAATTACTGCTATACGAAAATGTCGTTTGGGTTGCGCAACGCGGGTGCAACCTATCAAAAGTTGATGAACGACACTTTTTGCGGTCAAATCAGCAAAAGTATCGAAATCTATATGGATGACCTGGTCGTCATGAGCATGAAGGAAGATACAATGCTCAACGATGTTGAAAGAACATTCCAAACTCTGCGAAGCATCAATATGAAGCTAAACCCAGGGAAATGCTCGTTTGGAATGGAAGAAGGCAAGTTCCTTGGATTCATCGTAACCAAAGATGGATTCAAGGTGAACCCGGAAAAAGTTCAGGCGATCGAGCGCATGCCATCGCCTTCTACGATGAAAGAAATGCAACGACTAGCCGGCAGGCTAGCCGCACTGAATAGATTCTTAGCCAACCATGCAGCTAAGTCTTACCCTTTCATCAAGACCCTGCGGAGCTGCTTAAAAAATGAACAATTCCAATGGACCGCAGAGGCCGAAAAAGCTTTCCGGGAGATGAAAGAGTGTTTGATTCAACTCCCAACTCTAACCGCACCACGCAAGGATGAGCCAATTATTGTGTACCTATCTGCCGCGGACAACGCGGTATGCGCGGTACTCATAGTGGAGCGAGAAGGAGTTCAAACACCCATCTACTATATCAGTAAAATGCTCAACGACACAGAGACGAGGTACTCCATCATGGAGAAGTTGGTATTGGCACTAGTGCACGCGTCAAGACGGTTGCGACGTTACTTTGCAAACCACGCCATTACAGTGTTAACCAACTACAGGATCGGCCCGATCCTATCAAAACCCGACATCTCTGGTAGATTAGCAAAATGGGCAATTGAGCTGGGCGCACTTACACTGAACTATAAGCCGCGCCCCGCAATCAAAGGCCAGGTCTTGGCTGATTTCGTCGCCGAAGTACCAGCAAATCGCATTCAAGAATGCGAACAACAACAAAACCCTACGCCACCGCCATCCTCCTCAGAAACATGGGAACTATTTACCGATGGTGCATCCAACGAGGATGGTGCAGGTGCGGGTCTGCGACTCGTCAGCCCCGATGGCCAAGAGCTTAGCTATGCAATCCGCCTGGATTTCAAAAGCACAAATAACGAGGCAAAGTATGAGGCTCTACTGGCAGGGCTGCGTCTGGCAGTCAAACTCGTTGTCCAACATTTGGAAGCACACGTCGACTCACTATTGGTTGCAGGGCAGATACGCAGCGACTATGCCGCAAAAGGGGATATCATGATCCTCTACCTCGAACAAGCCTTGCAACTGAAATCAAAGTTCACTTTCTTCAATATCCACCATATCAACAGGAGTGATAACAAACCCGCGGATGCACTGTCAAAACTTGCATCCACTAGTTTCCAACACCTGGCAAAAGAGGTACGCATCGAGATTCTGCAAAATCCCTCAATACCCCTGCGCCAAGTCAATGTTATCCAGTACGGTACAACATCCTGGATGACACCAATAATTGCATACTTGCAATCACGTGTTACTCCCGAAAGCAAGGCAGAGGCACGTAAGTTGCAATACAAAGCGTCTCATTACCAAATGGGAGACGGTATCTTATACCGTAAATCATACCTGGGGCCACTCCTACGATGCGTCGACCCCCAAGATGCCACATACCTTATCAGAGAAATACACGAGGGAATATGTGGCATACACGCAGGCCCACGCATGGTGGTGGCCAAAATCATGAACGCCGGGTACTACTGGCCCGGCATGCACCTAAATGCGGTCAAAGTCTTGCGCAAGTGTTTCAATTGTCAGCGACATGCTCCCAAGACCTTGCGCCCCAAGAACAACCTGATCCCCGTCACCACTGCATGGCCATTCCAAAAATGGGCAATCGATGTGGTAGGACCATTTCCAGACGCACCAGGTGCAGTGAAGTTTATCATAGTGGCTGTTGATTATTTACAAAATGGGTAGAGGCAAAACCGCTCGCCTCAACCACCGCTATGATAACAAGGAAATTCGTCTGGGAACATATCATCTGCCGTTTCGGTCTACCAATGTGCATCGTTACCGACAACGGTACCGACTTCGCTGCCGATGACTTTCAAAGATGGCTAAAGGAGCTAAACATTGAACACATATTCTCCTCAGTGGCGCATCCGCAAGGGAATAGCCAAGTCGAGAGTATCAATAAAAGTTTAGTCGAAGGCATCAAAGCACGGTTGGGAACAGCCAGACGTGGCTGGGTTGATGAACTCCCAAGTATCTTATGGGCCCACAGGACAAGCCCAAAGACAAGTAACGGCGAGACACCCTTCAGCCTGGTCTATGGCACTGAAGCGGATATCCCCGCGGAAGTAGGCATCCCCTCACCTAGAATGTTGGCTATCAACAAGATAGACAACAATGAGGAACGCAGGGTTGACTTGGACCTCCTGGAAGAAAGGCGTGAAAACGTTGCCATCAACGAGGCCAAGTACAAAACCAAACTTGAAAAGTACTACAATGCACGCGTCTGCATTTGTACCTTCAACCCGGGAGACTACGTCCTTCGTGACAATGAAGCATCTAACGCGGAACGCCCAGGGAAACTTGCCCCCAAGTGGGAAGGACCCTACCTCATCCAAGAGGTCATGGGCAAAGGCGCGTATAAACTGCAAACATTAGAGGGCGAAACTATCGCACGCACATGGAATGCACAACAGCTTCGACGCTGTTACATGTAAGCCATGTTTTTTACATTCACCATGTAACCTATCGGGCCGCAGGCCATTTGCAAATAAATAAATGAATCGATTCAATGCAATATTGTTTATTTACTTCCATTACAAATGCGTGTTTCACTCTGCGGTATCTGCAAAAACAGATTGGCAAAATCTTCATTCGCGATACCCACACAGAGTGGTGACCACACGCAAGTATTGTAATAGGCCAGCAATGGCAAAACATCAACTGTCTATCCGGCTGGATATGCAAATACGGTTTTCACAAAGCCTACACAATTCCTAAACCCTAACGGGATAAAAACAGGAATTGACTAATACTCATACGACAAAGGTATAGAGTATACTTAACCGCACTTTACAGCGGGTAGAGTTCTTCATACTTGCATATCACCTAGATATGCAAAAGGCAAATACAGACTTAGTGTTATACACAATAACATCAATTCATACAAGTTCAAACATGCAAGTAATAAAAACACTTGTACAACTTGAACAAAACAGTTCTTTATATTCAAAAAATTTCTACACCTACGCGGTACACAAGAGATTTACATAAGGTTCCTAACATTTACATTGAGGAAACAAAAAGGGCACGCAGGCCATCCTAGTCTTTCTTTGAACCGCTGGTACCCACATCACCCTTGCCATCACCAGCAGTCTCTTCCTCTTCATCCTTCTCATTAGCATATAACAATCGCAAGCGGTCTACATAGTCTTCTACGTCCAAGCATTTATCAACTGCCTCAAGGGCGGAAATGGACAGATCGTTGTACGCTGCGAGAGCAGCAGCAAGACGCGCTTCAGTATCCATGCCATGAAACCCAGACCTTTCATCGGTAAATTCGCCTTGGGCTAAAAGGTTCATATGACTGATACATCGGTTGTATCCAGCTTTGAAACCAGCATCCCGAGCACGCCGCTGAATCTCAGTTACAGCAGCTGCGTTCTCAGGTGCATCAAGGATAGCACTAGCAATCTGCAAGATACAAGCAGTACGATTAACGAAGGCAAACCTAAAAAGATCGCAAAGGCAAAAGGTACTTACATGCCCGATACCGTGAATACGCATCCATTCACGATCAGCCCTCAACTGCTCTAGAGAAGAAGTCAGGCTGTCTCTAGTCTCGGCAACCTCCCTTGCCCGCGTTTCAGCTTCGGCAGCACGGGCAGTGACCTCCTCAATAATGGTCCCTCGTCTCTGCACTTCAGCCTTTCAACAATAAAGAAAACAAGTATATAAGGATGCTCAATCATACTTATGAGATAAACACACAAATTCAAGAGCAAAAAGAAATTCATACCTGGAGGTCCTTAATAATCTTGTTTAAATTGGTGCGGTCAGCATCTGCAACTGCAAGAGCCTTGGAAGCGCGGACCCCCGCCTCTTTGGCCTCTTTGGCCGCCGCCTCAGCCTCTTTGGCAACCGCCTTAGTAGTGGTTTTCTCCTTAACCAAAGCGGCGTTCTCCTTGCTCAAAGCAGCGTTCGCTGCCTTGATCAGCCCTATCGCTGAATTGGACCAATGACAAAAGGACGCTGCAATCATGCAATTCAATCGCTTCTACATAATTAGTAGGGGCAGACGACCAGTCCCATGTAAATTGCAACGGTCTGCTTGAACAGTCAACACGATCCTTTAAGAGGCAAAATTTTGAGCGCTCAAGTCCGAACAAAGATGGAAATGCCGTTTTGAGGTTGGTATCACCCACCCAAACACCAAGCCAAAATCTGATCTCCGAACCGTCACCAGGAATTGCTTTGATTAGACTGCTCAAACCTAAGCTCCTTACATAGGGTTCGCCTTCCAGTTTAGTTATATTACTCCACACACCGGTTCTACCTGTCTTTGCTGGAAAAAAAATATCAACTTATTAGGGGAGATATGAAGACCGAATACTACTCTTCGCCATAATCTCTTTTGCTCAGTTTGGAATCTCCAACCCCATTTGGCTAGAAACCTTTTATTGAAATCCAACAAAGAACCCAAGCCCAACCCACCATCATTTAGAGGCCTAACAACACTTTGCCACTTGATCCACGCCATCTTTGATTTTTCCATAGAACCACCCCAAAAAAGTTATTTTAGAAAGTCCTGGTTAGTTATTTTATTATTTAAAATAGAGTTTGAGTCGGATTAGGACTAGGACTAGATTGAGTATAAATAGAGGGTTAGGGTTATTGTGTTGATGTGTTTTTTATTAATATATAATAAAAGAGTCGAACAAGTTTGTTCATATCGCGTGTTTGATTATTCGATCAAGAGCCTGATATCCAACACTATGGGGTTTTCCCAGTTGTTGGTTTCCTCTTGTGCGGGTGGGGTGACTCACGTTCTGTATTTCGATCAGAAGGGTGATCCATTTGCCTAATGTCGATCAGTTTTGTTTAAACATAATGGAAAACATGAATAACATACCTGTTACAGCAGACAGGCCAGCAGAGAATCCAGTCAGAGATGCAGCCATTGAGTTTGACATACTTGTCAGGATGATCTGGTTCCTCCTTAGGGTGTAAGATTATGATGGTGATGAAACCAAAACAAGGGAAGGAATCGGTTGGGAGAAAGAGCCGAATATTGATGTTATGTGTTATTAGGGTTTGTGTAATTGTGTGAATTGTGTAACCCTTAAACTCTCTAATAATCTCCTTATATATACACCAAGAGGAAACCTAATTAGTTAATAAGGGTAATATGGTCCATCAACAATTACCAACTAATTATTAATAGGTTATTAATATATTTTGATCTATATAATATAAATGGTTATAATGGCTACAAGATTAAATATTATATAAATAATATATTTAATCTTACATTCTCCCACTTAGCCGAGTAATCATTTATCATGAGTATTAGATGAGCCTGGCCAGGAGTTAACACTCATTTTAGCCTTAAACCAAGAACTATAGCAGAGAAATACAACCGTTGAATCATCATTCGACTCAGGACCCCCATTAGTCATACTATAGCCTCAATTTAAAACCTAACAGTTATGATCAAAATACGCATAAGCCCTTTAACGTCTGATTTATATTTATATTTGTCTATATGTCATTACACCGGCAGAACATATGTTATAGACATACAAAATCAAACTGAGGAAATTTTATTAATTAAAACATAAGCTAGTACAATATGCCATTAAATAAGGTCTTTAGTAAGTCCCATATTCGATACATGTTCTTCGAAAACTTTAGATGGGAGACCTTTAGTCATCGGATCCGCAAGCATATCTTTAGTACTAATATACTCAATACGAAGATTATTTTCCTCAACTCGTTCACGTATGAACAAATATTTTGTAACGAGATATAAACCAGCTCCAGTCGAACTGTTACTGTTTGAGAAACTAACGGCAGCTGAGTTATCACAGTAAACCTTCAATGGTCTAGAAATGGAATTAACGATTTTGAGTCTAGTAATCAGATTTCTAAGCAACATTCCATGACAGGTCGCGTTGTAAACAACAATGTATTCTGCCATCATTGTGGAAGTTATGGTTAATTGTTGTTTATAACTCTTCCATGAGATAGGTCTGCCTGCTAACATAAAGATGTAGCCCGAAGTGGATTTCTTGTCATCTTTGCATTTGGCAAAGTCAGAATCAAAGTAACCTACCACTTCTAAGTGATCACTTCTTCTATAAGTCAGTTTATAGTCTTTCGTCCCTTGCAGATATCTAAGGACCTTCTGAGCTGTTTTCCAGTGATCTAAGCCAGGATTAGTCTGATAACGACCTAGCATTCCTGCAATATAAGCGATATCTGGGAGAGTACAGACTTGAGCATACATCAGGCTCCCGACTACTGACGCGTAAGGTATCTGGCTCATTTGCTCCTTTTCAACCTCTGTTGTCGGATACTGGAATGAACCGAAAACATCTCCTTTAACTACTAGAGCGACTGAGGGTTTGCACTGTTGCATGTTGTAACGTGTAAGGACACGATCTATGTAAGTCTTTTGAGACAATCCTAAGATCCCTTTATGTCTATCTCGGTGAATTTCGATGCCAATGACGTAAGAAGCATCTCCGAGATCCTTCATGTCGAAGTTATGCGAGAGTAACCGCTTCGACTCATCCAACATGTCTAAACTATTACTTGCCAATAGAATATCATCTACGTAAAGGACAAGTATAGTAAAGTTACTCCCACTCATCTTGAGGTAGGTGCATTGATCCACTTGATTCTTCATAAAACCTTGTCTCTTCATGACTTCATCAAACTTAAGGTACCATTGACGTGATGCTTGTTTTAACCCGTAAATGGATTTCTTCAATTTACAGACTAGATGCTCCTGACCTTCAGGTTGTTTCATGTAAACGTCTTCATCTAAGTCTCCGTTAAGGAAAGCAGTTTTGACGTCCATCTGATGCAGCTCTAAATCAAAATGAGCTACTAGGGCCATAATAATCCTTAATGAATCTTTACGAGAGACAGGTCTCTTGATAATCAATTCCCTCTTTCTGAGTGTAGCCCTTTGCAACCAATCTCGCTTTATAGCGTTCAACGTTCCCATTCGGATCCAATTTTGTTTTGAACACTCATTTACATCATACAGGTTTAACACCGTTGGGTAATTCTACCAAATCCTAAACGTCATTTTTCTTCATGGACTCAAGCTCATCAATCATCGCTTTATTCCATTCAGAAGACTGATCACTGCTAACGGCTTTATTATAAGAGGTGGATCATTGAGCTTTCCAGCATCCATTTCAGTCAGGTAGGTAACATAATCATCCCAATTAGTAGGCCTTCTTTGCCTAGATGATCTCCTGAGTTGATTATCGGGTTCAGCGTTGTCTTGATTTTGAGCGTTTGATGTGCCCTCATTATGAGGTATAATGGGTTCTGATTGTGGAGATGGAATTTGTGCAGTAGCTTCAGGTGTCGTTCTTGCATTGGGTACAAGAGGAGTAAACGGGGTAATGGTAAGCGACGAGTCTCCCCCCCCCCCCCTCGCGCGTCTTGTACTTCTTGCAATTCTTCGTAAGGGTTGGTACTGCTCCCACTGACCTTGAAATTCTCCAGGAACGCAGCACGCTTGGTTTCAACAATACGGGTGACATGGGAAGGACAATAGAAATGATAACCCTTCGAATGATCAAGATACCCGATAAAGAAACAGGTAACTGTTTTAGGGTCAAGTTTCCTTAGGAAAGGATTATAGAGTTTCGCTTCAGCAATGCATCCCCATACTTTCATATATTTAAGACTCGGTTTCCTTCCTGTCTAAAGTTCATAAGGAGTTTTAAGGACAGGCTTAGAAGGAACTCTATTAAGTATATGAACAGCTGCTTTTAACTCTTCAGTCCAGAGGAATAATGGTAAATTAGTGTTGGCTAACATACTGCGCACCATGTTCATAAGGGTACGATTTCTTCGTTCAGCGACACCATTTTGCTGAGGTGTACCAGGCATGGTGTATTGGTTTACAATCAGGGGCGGACCCACATTGGTGCCACCGGGGTCCCCGGACCCCAATCTTTTTAAAAAAAATAGTAGATTCGGTATATTAAATTGTATATGGACCCCATAAATACAATTAGGTGGACACCATAGAAAGAAAAAGAAAGCTGGTGTAGTGGTAAATCTCCCTCTTTTCCACCAAGAGGTCATGGGTTCAATCCTTGATAAGCCCATTTTTCTTATTTTTTTAAAAAATCTAATTCAAACCTCACTTTAACTCGACTCGAACGAGGACCGACCCGAAAATGGACCCCATTGAAATAAAATCCTGGGTCCGCCACTGTTTACAATCCCCTGGCCCTTACAAAACTCATAAAATGGACCAGGAGCTTGACCCACTAATGTCAGTGTGAATGAGTTCTAATAAATTAGAGCTCCTAGCGGCACCTTTCTTATTCGCTAATGTCATTTTACCTTTGAGACATTTGACACATGTTCCAAAATCAGTGAAATCGAGAGGAGGTAAGACTTCATCTTTTACGAGATGATTTAATCGTTCTCTTGAGATGTGGCCTAAACGTTGATGCCACAACATAGATGAAGTCTCTAAGTCTCGATTTTGTTTCATATTTGTGAGTGATTCATTAATATTATATGACAACAAAGATTTGGAAAAATTATCATGTAGTTCTAATCTATAAAGACCACCATCCAGAATGCCAGTACCATAAACAACGGAATCATAGAGAATAGAGAGTTGCGATGACCATGGGAAATGACAAAACCGTCCATGTCTAACTTTGGTCCTGATACAAGGTTCCGAGTTACCTCAGGAACATATAAGGTATCATAAAGTTTAATACATAAACCAGTTTTCAAAAATAATTGTAATATGGCCTTCACTTCTAATTCCCGATCATCCCCAACTTTAAGTGTTCTTTGGTTTCTTCCCAGCTTCCGGATTGAAAGGAATCCCTGAGTAGAGTTGGTTACATGAACCATAGAACCAGAATCAAACCACCAAGAATTAGCAGGAACATTTAAATTAAAGGACTCAAGTATCATGAAAAAATCGTTACCTTTCTTAGCCAGCCATTCCTTGAAGTCAGGGCATTCCTTTTGCTTATGTCATGTTTTCTTACAGAACTTGCAATAGGGTTGGCCTAAGGAGCTTTTAGAGCTGGAAGGTGCACTTGTATTAGGATTTGGCCTTTGGACTTTGGAAGCATCCTTTCTTTGATAAGTGTTCTTCCTTTTCTTAGAGTTGGAGGTGGTGAAGTTTGCAACATCAGTAGTGCGATCCATCTTCATACGCTCTTCCTCCTATACGCACATAGAGACCAGCTCACTCATCGTCCATTTGTCCTTCTGAGTGTTTTAATTGATCTTGAATGTTTCATAGGACGAAGGAAGCGAAGTGATGATGAAGTGAACAAGAAAACCATCACTGATTTCCATCTCTAGCCCTTTCAGCATATTGGACATGTCATGCATCATCATGATGTGTTCGCGAATGCCGCTCCTCCCATCATACTTAGTTGTCACCAGCTTGAGGATAAGAGTACTAGCGTGTGCTTTTGATGTTCCCTTGAATTGTGCCTCCACAGAATCCAGGTAGGTCTTAGCATTTTCAGAATCAGGAATAGCTCCTCTAATTGCATT
This sequence comes from Helianthus tuberosus, assembly GCA_030545235.1. Taxonomy (NCBI): domain Eukaryota; kingdom Viridiplantae; phylum Streptophyta; class Magnoliopsida; order Asterales; family Asteraceae; genus Helianthus; species Helianthus tuberosus. The sequence continues at coordinate 7,584,569 of CM060416.1, read as the reverse complement.
GTGTATGGACTGCTTCATGAACATGAGAGACATGCGGTTACACCTAGTCCATTTTTCATGAACTATCTGCTCAGTGGCAGTACTTTGAGTAGTAAGGTCCGCTGGCTTATTCTCTCTTAGAGCATAATCGAAGTCCAGCAATCCAAGTGTAAGCATGAGGGCATCCTTCCATTCAGCAAAGTTATCACCAGTCAGGTGGAATCCCGCAATTGGGTGCTGATAGTGGAAATAAGATGAGCGAATTATGATACTAATCAAGAAGTCCTAATGTGATCTAAGGGTATGTTATACTAAGGCAAGCATAAATAATGACCATTTTAATTATGAAGCTGTGATATTGTCTATTACTAACATCAAAATAATAGAATTAGTTAAAATTCTACTTAAACGAAGACAAATCAGCTTTGGCCAGAAGTGTAATCATTTAAGTATGTATGCAAAGTAATCATGACAAATCAGCTTTGGCCAGAAATGAGACAATCACTTTAGTTATGCACTTGTCAAATATGCTAGACATAAATTAATTAAATCAGTTTTGGCCAGAAATTAAGACATTTCACGTTTCTAATGCATACTCAACATAGCTTTTATAATACTTGAACAATAAATAGATGTATTAAATCAGCTATGGCCAGAAATGATACATCAGAAGCTCGTTTAAGTTAAGCTATTTTGGTTTTGTAAAAAAGTTTTCTGATTCTGATTTGGTAATTAAGTGTTTACAAAACCAAGTATTTAATAGCAAACCACCTATTAGCGCTAAATTTTAGTTCACATTAAACAGCCTAAAATAATCAGGTTTCGAGTCAGGTCTCGACTGAGTTATGAGATCTCGAGTCAGTTATGAGGTCTCGAGTCGCAACCTTGGTCTCGAGTCGCTACCTTGGTCTCGAGTTGTAGCCTTATGGTCTCGAGTCGCAACCTTATGGTCTCGAGTTGTGAAGATTTAAAACCCTTAGTTGAAACCTCAGTGGTCTCGAGTCGAAACCATATGGCCTCGAGTTGAAACCGTTGTCTCGAGTTGTAAAGATTTGAGAACCCTTATGATTTCGAGTCGAGACCTTGTGGTCTCGAGTCGAGATCTTGGTCTCGGGTCGTTAAAAAAGTGATCTCGAAACTCCTGTTAACAGCTGTTGTTGTGAAAATAACTGAAAGCTCGAAATTTTAGGGATTGTGGGATAATGTTTCCTGTTTTATTGTTGATCTAAACTTATCAAAGATTTCAAAATTTTAATCTGATTATCTTTTAACAGTTTTCGAAAATTTTAAGAGATGTAATTCAGATCAAAACAGTAAAAACATCCACTAATCCAAATTATATTCCAAAACTTAAGGAATTTTTCGAGTTTTCTTAGAACAAGTGATAAACCCTAAAAAAATTAAAAAATAATTCTGGGATCCGAAACCTGAATTTTAAGACTTTTGTTAACAGATTTCGGACATTAATTTACCCATAGTGATTTTGAGTGACATGATTAACCACCCTTTTCTCAAACAACGATTTCGGCACAATAAGAATCGAAATCAGCCGTGATTTTTATTAGACTTTCAAAAATTCTGTTTTCCAGATTTTAATCCCAGAATAATGGATACGAAAACAGAACTGATTTATCAACATATGCTCTGATACCACATGTTGATCAGTTCTGTTTAAACATAATGGAAAACATGAATAACATACCTGTTACAGCAGACCGGTCAGCAGAGAATCCATTCAGAGATGCAGCCATTGAGTTTGACATACTTGTCAGGATGATCTGGTTCCTCCTTAGGGTGTAAGATTATGATGGTGATGAAACCGAAACAAGGGAAGGAATCGGTTGGGAAAAAGAGCCGAATATTGATGTTATGTGTTATTAGGGTTTGTGTAATTGTGTGAATTGTGTAACCCTTAAACTCTCTAATAATCTCCTTATATATACACCCAGGAGGAAACCTAATTAGTTAATAAGGGTAATATGGTCCATCAACAATTACCAACTAATTATTAATAGGTTATTAATATATTTTGATCTATATAATATAAATAATATATTTAATCTTACACCCAAGTGTCCCAAGTCTTTGTTCAAAGGGTAGGAAGGATTCTAGTGCGTCCAATCAGATCTTGGATGGTCAGTACTCTCGTGGTAGCGTTTTTGTAATTGAACGGAAATGTTGTTCAAGGGGCAACAAAACGATCACATTCAGTTTTACCTGGAAAATTAGGGTCGAATCAATCGAATTGTGGTTGTTTTCGGTGCATTTTAATTCTGAAAACATTTTGCAAGCGATACACAAGTAAGTTATTTCAAATCGATTAGAACCTATTTTCATTGCATTTTGATTCGTATAACTTTATTTTGAAAATCGGAAAGAAAAAAAACAACATATACTACTCGAGATGAAGTAAATGATACTAATACGACTAGAAAAACACATGTTAGTGTAGAATCTTCAAAGAAACAGAAATTTGGGCAAAGAAAGAAATTAGCTACAAGAAAGAAATATAAAACACAAGGTCAATATCCTTAATTTTATACAATGTGTTTCATATGGATTAGTTATTGAAATGGCAAAAACATTTGCTTAGGGAATTTGATATTAGTCCTATTACATATTTGCTTAGGGAATACAAAAGGGGCCCGACTTTGTAGTTTGCTTAGAACCTCCAAAAACGTTAGGACGACCCTGATAAAAGCTATAAAAGCCTATGATAGAAAACTAGTGTCGCTACTGTCAAGGGTTTGGGCTGGTGACCTGCTTTTTGACGAGTTTTCTATTTTGTAATTCGTTGATTCAAAAGTCGATTCCTATTATAGGGCTATCCAAATGACTCGACGCTCAATAAAAAATGCATACGCTCGTTCGATTAGGCTCAGTTGAAAAATGAGCCAACCGACTTGGTTCAATTTGTAAATGATCCATGCATGAGCAAAAGTACGCTCGCTCGTTGCTCGTGAAGAACTCAAAGTGACACCGATAAATCAACCTCCCCCTGCTCTTTAGTTCCAATCAAGTCATTGCTTCATGATGGTCAATTGAGTTATTAAAATCAAGAAATTTATGATCTAATATTGATCAATACATACATAAGAAAACCAAATATGATCTTACTTTGCAACGACTCTTTATCCCTTAAAATTGTTGTCCCATGATTGAACTAGTTAACTATTTAGCCGTTGCCGCTGGTAATCATGACTCACGCTTTTAGGGTTGAAGACGGATAAGGAGATGCTATTTTAAGAAACTAGTGGGGACGAGGAACGTTAAATTTAGTAACATTTGGACACTTTTGCCCCATTGTATCAATCAAGATGAGTTATGTTTGATAAATTAAACGTAAGATTAACTACAGATCATGGTCTTGATCCAGTTCCATAGGTACGCTTGCAGTATCATCGACACCACGCCAGTAAACAACAAATTCGACCAACAGTTAGCTAGCTGAAGTGAAGATTCTTGACAGATATCAGTGTTTTGGAGTCTAAAACCGTGATGCATCCAAAGCATATGATGATCTTAATGGTTCAAGAAATGCCACTTATCAGCCTTTAATGTCATCAATAACCACACGAGCTGCATTGCGTCCAGGTGCCCCCATGACACCACCACCAGGGTGGGCTCCACTCCCGCACAAGTACAATCCTCGTAACGGAGTTCTGTAATTTGACCTGCATTGCATCACATATAAACTTGTTTTCGAACGTCATCAAAATCAGAATAACATGTAAGCTAGAGAATATCGAAGCTTGCTTACCATCCCCTTACAGGTCTCATTAGGAAAAGAGAATCCAACCCCATTGCACCATGGAAGATGTTCCCTCCTGCCAAATTAATTTTTCAACGGCTTGGATTCTTTAATCATATTGTAACACGAATCATAATGTTTGAGCTTGCACATAGTTAGGTTAAATAATTTAATTTTTAGTCGAATATAAAAATATCCTACGTATAAAACGATAAAAGAAATTTTGTGGACTCAAACGAATGCCATCATTTTATTGAAATTATGGTAAATGGCAAAATGGTAATTTTAATAAGTTGAAAAGAAAACAGATCAAAAGGTTTAAAAAACACCCAAAGCATACTCAATCATCAACAAACTCTTAAAATGCTTTACCCCAAAAAAATTGGATTATTATGGAAATAATATTGATATAATAACTATTTATGAAAGTCAAAAAGAAAAAGAACAAAAGAACAAGTGGTAGCGGGTCAACCTTTTCTATTTTCACCGAGGATAAAATTATGTCAAATTTGACATGAGAACCTGTTTGACCCGCTAAAGGTCAACATTTAAATGTTAAAACTTAAAAGGGATTACTTGCATGAAATACCTGTGAGACCGATTATCCTTTCAAGGTCTGGTGGAGCCAACATGTCATAGCCAATAACTGATGAGCTGAAGCCAGGGGCATACTCGTCAATTAAGTTGAAACATCTTTGTGCAAATGATTCCTAAAAAAATAACATTTGAAATTCAAATATAAAACTAGATTAAAACATATATATACAATAGGATAATAAACTATGAGTGAAGCATATCTGTAAAATTTTATATTTTATTAAAATATTATATAGTTAACTAACATAACAATCAAAAAAGAGAATCGCAAGTGTATATTCTAAAATAAAACTCACTCTATATGCAGTATCTTCCCAGCTACCATCGTTAGGTTTATATGGTGTAAACTGAACAAACAAGTTGATAACATGTTTGCCTACAAAAAACGAGTTTCATTAGCTAGCGAAAATAGAGTGCACTGGCACAACCTACTGAATAAAATTGTATAACGAAAAAGCACCTGGTGGTGATATAGTTTTGTCTAAAACCGAAGGAATTGTCATTTCAATTACAGGCCTTCGTGATGGCAAGCCGTTTCTTGCCTCCTGGCAAGCGGTCTCAATCTCCTCTATACTGGAAAACAAGTTATAATATAATTTCCTAATAAATAAAATACTATTTATACAGTTTAATATTAATAACTAAATAATGATTAAGAAAAAATCAAGGGCAAATCATAAAAACACTATATTTTTGTTTTTTGTTTTTTTTTCTCACAAAGTCACTCCACAATTTTTTGCATATAAAAAACACTATATTTTCTGTGTTTCTCGTAAAAGTCACTCAACAAATTTTTACAAATGATTTAAAAGAGAATACACTTATATATATAATAATAATTAAACCTAAAACTTTTAAATTCAGAAATCATTGATTATTGTAAAAACCATACTTTTACGAAGGTTGAAACAAATGAATTTCATCTTTAAACTTTATATGAATTCTTGAGATGTTCTGATACGAATCCAAACTCAATTCAGGATGGGAAATTAGGAAAGGAATAGTGGGTGAGTGGGGCTGAGAAATAGGAAGTAACTGCTGTTTAGTTTACGTTTAAATGTGTTTCTTTGTATTTAGTTGAGGAGTCTGGTTTTAGTATTTTTAGAAAATTCAGAATTGTATTCTGTTTTGGAGACTTAATCCTTCTAGAAATGGATTAAAATTTGTAGCTGATTAGTTCATTTCTGGGTTTATCATGTTCAAAATAATTTACAAATGCAAGAAAAGAAAGAATGTTAACATGGAATTTGGAACTTAACGCGTGTCTCCACTCCACACGTGTTCTCTTGTGTCATACGTCGTTTATATATTTTTTATTCTTAATAAAGGATTTAAAACGATGAAATTGTTGAGTGACTTCTGTGAGGAAAAAATAACAGAAAGTAAAGGGTTTTTTGTTTTTTAAGTGCAAAAAAATTGTTGAGTGACTTTTGCAAGAAAAAACACAAAGTATAGTGTTTTTAACTGCAAAAAAATTGTCGAGTGACTTTTGTGAGAAAAAAAAACAGAAAGTATAGTGTTTTTTATGATATTTACCCAAAAATTAAATAAAAAAGATGTAAAAGGAAAACTGGAAGAATATCATACGTCTCAGAACCAATGTGAATGGTACCCATATGCTGCGGGCCCGCTTCAGGATAACCAATATTGCAGCACCGAAACTGTGGCAACTTGTCAACTGCCAGATTGATTTTGGTGGTTGCCTGTTTAAATATAACATAGCAGACGCTTAGCGTTTTACCGAATTTGCCATCACTCATTCACTCCAAACTTGGAATGTTGATAATATGATAAAGAGTAAAGTGGATAGTCCATGTGGTTTTCCAAATTTTAGATTTGGTCCCTAGTTTTTCAAAAGTACATGGATGGTCCTGGTAGTTTGCACTTTGCAACGCATTTAGTCCCAACTTTTGCCAAAAGTGCACGGATGGTCCCTGTGGTTTGCACTTTGTAAGGTAATTAGTCCATAACTTGGACCTCCTGAAACCTTTAGGTTTATTGGCTAAGGACTAAATGCATTATAAAGTGCAAACCACAGGGACCATCTGGGTACTTTTGGAAAGCTAGGGACCAAGTTCAAAATTTAGAAAACCACAGGGACTATCTGTGTACTTTACTCTAGGATAAATGATGAAACGCAATAGAATCTTACGGAGCTATAGTCGGAGTGCTTAATCGCACGAGAAAAATCTTCCGGAAGAACGTTTTCAGGTACTAGCTCCTGTATAAAGTATGAAAAGGTCAAAACAGTCAATTACCTTACTCCTGGATAAACGTGCAAAGAGAGCATGAAATTTGTACCATGAAAGTCTTGTATGCAGTAGCATTCGATAAAACAACCGAAGAAGGAATTTTTGTTCCATCAGCCAATATAACCTTAAAACACAATGTTAGATTGTCGCGGTGCTGCTTCATGGTGCATTTTAGCAATTGGCAATTGCATAATATAATTATAGTTAGTTTACCCCAGTTACTCTGTCTGAATCTTCAATCATCATCTTTGATACCTGAATAACAAAATGAACAATTCTTTAGTAACAACATTTTCAAAATGCATCAGCTTAGCTTAGAGCAAAAGGTCATTCATTACAACTAAAGATACCCTTCTGCCCAAAAATAAAATGACCCTTTCATTCAAAGCATAAAGAATTAATAAAACATTTCATGACTTAGATACATAGGTCAGAACAAATTATTAAATTACTCGAAAAAAATAATACACCTCTGCATCGGTAACTATGGTGGCACCAGCTTCCCTAGCAGCCTTTCCAATGGCCAATGACACTGAGCCCATTCCACCTTCAACATACCTAAACGCGTATCAGTTACCTTGCATGTAAATATGTACTTAACAGCACTATAGTAATAGTTCAACAGAAATATTCATATATACACCTGGCAAGCAAATCAAAATAATTACAAGCAAAAGGAGAACTTAGAAAGCCATGATCAACCACAGTTTCACCAATAAATAATGAGTAAAATGCCATTTTCGTCCCAAAGGTTTGGCCAATTTTGCGACTTTCGTCCAAAGGTTTGCTTTTTCGCAACCAGATCCAAAAGGTTTGAAATCTTGCCATCTTCACCCGGCTTGTTAACTCCATCCATTTTTCTCCACTAAGTCAGGGGTATTTTCGTCTTTTTTGTTAACTTAATCAGCAATTCGATCTTTTGAATACTTGTACATTATGCTAAATGCTTGTACATAAAGTAGAAAAGACCGAATCGCCCTTTAAGTTAACAAAAAAGAAGGAAATATCCATGACTTAACGGAGAAAAATGTATGGAGTTACCGAGCTGGATGAAAATGGTAAGATTTCAAACCTTTTGGATCCAGATGCGGAAAAACAAACCTTTGGACGAAAGTCGCAAAACTGGCCAAACTTCAGGCACGAAAATGGCATTTTTACTCGTAAAAAACAAACACTGCATATACACTCGATTAGAAATACTTACGACCAAATTCCACGGTGACCGTCAGTTTCTCCCATAACATGGTGTAGCAGAACATACCCACTCCCTGGTGAATGGGCACTTGTCTGCATTACGAAAGTTAAAACACCATGTTGATTCATTAACCATTAGCAATAGTTAGTTGTAGGAGTGTTGAGGTAAATGCAAGTAGAAGTCAGTTGAGAACATAGAATTACAAAAACGATTAACATGTGTTCTTCTAACTATGAGATCGTCCTAGATTCTCTTTTGTATTTCATTCCATTTTCCTTTTTTTCTTTGGGGCATAAATATGTAATGAGATACAGAGATGTGAATTGTGATAATTGAAGGGTGCTTACAGTGGTTCCTATTACTGCATCTGTAGCAAGTGTTGCCTTCAACACCTCACTCTGTATTCACATACAAAAGATTACAAATGTCAGTACAGTATACATTATACCAAATTAGACTCTAGACGTTAAAACCACATATTGTCTTGGAACCATATGAGAATCATTTTGTCAAATTCAGTCAACTCAACTGTGCATCTAGTGTATAACCTTTTTAGTTTTTACTACCAATATATATATGCATTAGCCACTTAGCACAATACTGATGTGTGCATGCAATGTATCTGTTATCCGTACTCTTCGTTATGTAACTAGTGCCATTTATTCCAGTATTAATACAAGCATCTCTATTGTGTGGACCGCACAGTTCATTAAAAGACTTTGATAACAAAAAAGGCAGGTAAAAACTTTCTAGGGTTCACAAAGACAAAGGAATGAGGATCAAGTAACAACCTCAAACCAGTTATTCAAAACCTTTGATGCTGGTGACAGTAAAAGGTCCATGAAATCCCTGAAAGAAGAAAGAACTACATAAGTTCACAAGGTTTGACTTCATGTAATGCAAACATCTTCTTAAGCCGAACAAGCCAAGAAGATAATTAGTTAATATTTGACTTCATTTTGGAGATACACGCATTAATATCATGCTATTATTCCCCTTTAGTAATAATAAACCCAACTAAATGTGCTCAAGGCCCTATTCATTTGGCACCTTGGTTTAAAAAGGTGTGACTGCGGCACGGGGCACTGAGGAAACGCATCAGGTTTCTAGGTCATAATTGGTCAAAAGTAGGGTACGTCGGGGTTTTTACGTAAAAGCAACCTAAGGGATGAAGAAATCATGAAATAGGTTTCTACGTAAAACAAATGAGATATGCAGTTTCTGGCAGTAAATAAGGCTTATTTGGTTGCACATAAACGCACGCCTCACGTACATGATGCATGCATCTCGGTTTTTGGGACCAAAACGCCTCAGAGCACCTCGCGCTTTTTTGAACCAAGTATGGCACTAGGATAAAGAAATCTTACACCAGCCCTTGTTGACCCATGGAGACAGACTGATGCAAACAATGTGCCCAAAATTCCGATTTCTGTAACTTATGCTTCAACCGCGAATTAAAAGATGAAACACCTTGGTGAGCTTCAGGAGGTGATGAATCTATCAATGGATCCATAAACCTGCAAAACTTCTCCAACTGATTCTCATACCTACATTTAAAATTCAACAACACAATTAATATAACAGTAACAAACTGTATTAATATTATGGCAAATTGGAAAATAATAATCTTATCTTTGTGAAATTGACCGATAATAATCCCAAGTCAGTTATGAGTCAATAATAATCCGACCTCATCCAATTTTTTTGTAAAATAGTCCGTCGTTAAAATAGCTTAACGGAGTTAAGTGTTTTTCCGAATTACAAACCTATGTTTTAGGGCTTTTGATCAGAACGAGGATACGAGTCGATTGATGTAAAACTTACCTCGAAATATTGCCCCCAACCCACGAAAACGGTGCTTCAATTCGGGTGTTTAACTTCCAATTAACAAAATTTAAGCCATTTCGAACACAATTTCAAGGTAAGTTTTAATTCAATCGACTCGTATCCCCGTTCTGATCAAAAACCCTAAAACATCGGTTTGTAATTCGGAAAAACACTTAACTCCGTTAAGCTTATTTTAACGGCGGACTATTTTACAAAAAAATTGGACGAGGTCGGATTATTATTGGCTAATAACTAACTTGGGATTATTATCGGCCTATTTCAGAAAGATGGGATTATTATTTTCCAATTTGCCTAATATTATTAACTTAAATATCAATCTCGGTACATGTCTATGTTTACACCAGATCATTTCCTATGTAGTTAATATCCCAATATATCAGTGATATATCGGTTATCGGTCCCCTGCCTAGATATCGGTGCAAAATATCGGTCAGAATGTCGGTACCAATAATATCGGCGACATTGACCGATATATCACCGATTTCTCGATATCAGTACCTTTCTTCTTATTTCTACCATCATTCTTTCTACTTATTGTTGTTATTAGTGTTTTAATTCTTAATTGTTAAATGTTAGTGTTTAAAGTCTTAGTTAGTTTCTACTTGCTATAATTGCTATATATATATATAAATTAGCATGATATTAAAATCACCGATATCCCACCGTGATAACCGATATCTCAATTATCAGTCCTTGACCGATATCCGATATTTGACCGCATTAACTACTTAGATCATTTCTAATATAATATCACAACAACATAACCTCGGATAAGCATCAGCATCTCGTTCCGAAAACTTCGAAATCTCCAAACGATTCATTTCAGCATCCGAACCTAACAGAAGATAACGTCCATCCAAACACGGCGTAAACGATGACGGATTCCTCTTCAACAGCTTCAATCCATGCCTATGCAGCTCCAGATCTCTTCAAATCCATTATTACAACAATGAAACAGTTGAGAAATAAACAAATTAAACAACAACAACAACAACAACAAAATTTGTGTAAAAAATAATGAAACCTAATGATAGAAGGACGGAGGAGGCTCTGGAGGTAGCTGCAGCGGGAGAACTTGAAGCCTGGAATGAGTTCTTCGGTGACTGCAGCACCGCCGATGACGTGGCGGCGCTCGAGGACGGCGACGGAGAGGCCGGATTGAGCTAGGTATGCGGCGGCGGTGAGGCCGTTGTGGCCACCGCCGATTACTAGTGCGTCCCATTTTTTGTTGGCGAGTGTGGCTGCAGTGGTGGTGGTGGTGGTGCAAAAGGTTCTTCTCCACATTTTGGGGTGTGACACTTTCTTCACTTTTCAGTTTTGTTTTGTGTGGGGTTGAGGGGTGTTCGGAAAAAAACCGTAACCAAATAAAAACCGTAAAGTGAACTGTAATCGTAATCGAATAAATTGATCCGAATAACGAATTCGGTTTTTGGTTTGGTTTTTAACCGAAACCGAATTGTGAATATAGTTTTTGGTTTGGTTTTTGGATCCACGTTTTTTTTTTGTTTGGTTTTTTTCGGTTTATTTGGATAACCGAATAAACCGTTAATTTAATTAATTATTAAATAAGGGTGGGGTTCGGCTACAAAGTTTATTTTTCCTACAAAGTGTAGAAAGTCATAAAACACCAAAATTTCAGCCATAAAACACACTCAAAATCCATAAATAACAGAGTGAAGATCACTAAAACACAATATCCAAACCCTAACAATCCATAAAAAATTCAAACACACCCTGCTATACTATGAATATAAAACACAACAGGAAAATCAACATAAAACACACTAATGTTAGTCATTCAATAATCAAAGCTTTATCATCCAAAACACAACATAAAGCCCACAAATATGGCGTTTAGTAATCCTCACTTTGTTATTTGGGGGGTTTTGAGTATGTTTTATGGTTGACATTATGGTGTTTTATGACTTTTTACACTTTGTAGGAAAAATGGACTTTGTAGCCAACTCACACCCTATTAAATAATGTTTAATAAAATATATACAATTTATTAGCCTAAAATACAAAGTTTAATATCTAAGTATATGTATCCCAATGGTTGCATCAAATGTTGGTCAAAATACATTTTTATTTATTAAATTTTCTTCATTTTATGTATGAGGTTCACTCGAGAAACTTATGTTTGAAGATTATTTATATTTTGTGTTATCAAGACTTGTTGGCTATTTATAGTTTCTATTATCTATGTTTTGAAGTTTTAACTTTGTGATTGTGTGTACGACTATTTTTTGGATGTGTTTTTTATTTATTTATTTTGCTATGTATTTTATTTATATATTATTAGGTTTAAATTAGTTGTTGACTTGATGTTCGAAAGTTGGAACACAAACATAAATTTAAATTAGGAAAAAAAGTACTTAGATACAATTTGATTAAATTTGGTTTATTTGGTTTATTTAGTTTCTAACCGAAACCAAACCGAATTGAAAATCGAATAAACCTAATAATCCATAAACCGAACCGATAAACACCCCTAGTGGGGTTTAGAAAACATGTTAATTTGTTGCGTTCACCACCCACTTGCGGTACACGCATATTAATTATATTAATTATAGAGTTAAATGAAGTAATGAACTATGAATTCAAGTTTTTTTTTCAAATGCTTTGGAACTAGTGTTCTGCCCCGCCCGCTTTGCGGGGCGGTAAGGAGAATATATCTCAATTTGATAACATGTATTTCTGTGTTTCGGTTACTTGAACATACTACTCATAACACAATCTCAATAAAAATTACATCAAGACATAGGTAAAAATACGCTCGTCATAGAGTAACTTTATTAAAGCCCAGGAATAACAGTGTTTGTCCACCAATAGCAAACGGTCACTATTCCCCCGGGTTGGTTCGTCACAGTAGCAAGCAGAAAGAGTTAAATGTCATTTTAGTCCCTATGGTTTGGGCCATTTTGCCAGTTTAGTCCAAATGTTTCATTTTTAACCTGTGGGTCCAAAAAGGTTTCACAGTTGCCATTTTAGTCCACTGGGTTAACTTCATCCATTTTTTCTGTTAACGAGAAGGCCAATTCGGTCATTTTATATGGCTGAATTGCCCTTTTAGTTAACAGAGGTCATTTTATATGGCTGAATTGCCCTTTTAGTTAACAGAATTACATACAAAATGACCAAATTGGCCTTCTCGTTAACAGAAAAAATAGATGAAGTTAACCCAGTGGAGTAAAATGGCAACTGTGAAACCTTTTTGGACCCACAGGTTAAAAATGAAACATTTGGACTAAACTGGCAAAATTGCCCAAACCACAGGGACTAAAATGGCATTTAACTCCAAGCAGAAAAGATGAAATACTAAAAGAAATAAAAGTAGAGGGACTAAACATGTACATAACCAAAGTTAAAGCAAAGGCACTAAACACGCATATAAACAAAGCTAATCAATAAAAATAAAGTTTTTTTAAAAGACAGAAGGGCTAAAGACGTATATTAGCAAAGTTGAAGGTTTAAAAGCAAGATACACAAGCCCACGATCAATCACTAAGAGGAATAAAAGTAGAAAGATTACACATGTACACTACAAAAGTTATAGCAGATGCCTAAACACGTATATAAACAAAGTTAACATATAAAAAGAAAACTTTTCTTAAAAGCAAAGGGGCTAAACACATATTTTAGCGAAGTTGAAGGTTCGAAAGTAAAATACAAAAAAACCACAACCAACGAAGGGGTGCCAAACAGTTGTATGACACTATTCACTTTAATAAATTTCATTTTCAGTAGGCACTTAAAAAAACAATTATGTATATTTCACTTTGTTAATCATATTCCACCTACTGTTCATTTAACTTTCTCTATTATTAGATATAATTAGATATAAATAGATATAAATATAAATAAATTGGATTATCCAGACATTTTTTCTCCTTTATTTCAAGCCCTTTTTTTTCCTTCTTTTATTAATTTACTTTTCTATCTCTAATTTCTCCTTTATTTCAAGCCCTTTTTTTCCCTTCTTTTATTAAGTTACTTTTCTATCTCTAATTTCTCCTTTATTTCAAGCCTTTTTTTTTCCTTCTTTTATTAATTTACTTTTCTATCTCTAAAGTTCTAATAAATTTACTAAGAGTTTCATTTTAAAAATTAACAAAATTTATTATTTATTCTTTATTATCCATCATTTTACCTTGCTACCTGTGAGCTTTAATTTACTTACCATACGGTGTGTGAACTATCGTTCTCGTCACGCGTATTGCACATTTTAGATCCTTGCCACACCACACGGATGGGAAACCAGCTGTTTTTAATCATAAAGGAATTAATATCTACCTTCGTTGTCACTGCACCGCCACTATAGCCACCGTCACCACGGTAACAAAAATGGTTAGGTGGGGTGGGGTGGTGGCAACGATGACGGAGAGAACAACAAAGGTAACGCGACAAGAGAGTTGAGTGATTCCACTTCCTTTGTTGTATTCCTTCACAAGCTCTAAGGAAAGTTCCCTTTTTATTAAGAAATTTGAATGAATTCAATCCAATTCTATTCTCAACCAGACATTATCCTTGAAAATTCAGTCCAATTTTGTACTCAACCAGGCATGTTATCCTTGTAAAATCGCATTATAATTTCAATAAATGTCTGCGAACCAACACGTTAGGAATAAAATACAGCTATGAACCAAACATACATCTGACTAAATGATAAGTTCCAAGAGCATGTACAGATTGTTCAAAAATCAACCTTGTGCGGTAATTTATATTTATATATTATTAACTAGGTTATCACCCGCGACTGCTTCGCGGGTAGTTTAATTTTATTAGTTAAAAAACTTGTATTTTTATTAAAATGTAACATATTATTTCATTAAATTTTAAGACAAAAATATTGAAATACATAAAAAACACAAGAATATAAGAACTTGTTGAACAAATACAAAATAAACCAACAGGTAACATTAATATAACAGGACAAAAGTTAAAAGTCAACGGAAAGAAAGAAAAAATTATATATCATAAGTTGCCAAAAATCTCTTTGTAAACGACGTTGGCAGTTTGATTTGATGGTTTTCCTTCATCATCGAATATTAAAATCTTAACACCATCTCTCGTCTTAACTCTTGATAGCGCAACATACAGTTGACCGTGCGTGAAAACAGGATCTTTTAGATATAGACCAACTCTAGATAATGACAAATAATCAGAATAGAATACGATACAAAAAAGTCGTCGTGTAATATAAAAGCAAAATCTAATATATGTGTAGTGTTTCTTATCCAAATAGGGTAATATTCTGAACACAATTCAACCATATAACAGTAATAAATACAAAACGGGTCACAACTTGTTGGATTCAATAAAACAAAAGTTTAATACCGAGAATAACTTTAATATAAACAACAATAATAACTATTATAAAATAAACCATATTATTCCAAATATTATTGTTTTCAAAACCATACCAAAACACCATAAAAAACCATAATAAGCAACGATGTGGAAAAGAGAATAGTAACCAATTGTCTTAAAAACCAAACCAAAACACACAAATATGAGGACACACGCTACTTCTCCATCTTTGGAATGAGAAGTTTCAGAGAGTCGGAATCTTGCACTTCATGGTTTTCATCACTGACACGACGTTTGGTTGAAGAACTTTCCACAGTGTTGTCTACATCATAAACCTCTTGAAGATTGCGTTTCACTTCGCTAGTAGACGACGACTTCTGTATCATTAATTGGTAAATATTTGATGGACGTATTTATATTTATATATTTAATATATTATGTGGCCATTATTATCATTTATCTAATATTGATCATTGACCTAATTACCCCTATATCATTAATTGGTAAATATTTGATGGACGTATTTACCCTTAGTAGATAAAAATAGGGTTTCCCCTTGGGTGTATATAAATAGAGATTACTAGAGAGGGTTCATGCTGAGACAATTATAATAACATCATCACTATCAATTGGTCCTCTCTCTCTCTCTCTCTCTCTCTCTCAAAACCGTGTTCTTCAAGAACACCTAAACTCATCAGAACTGTACACCCTAAAGGGGAACTCGACCAATCTGATGAACATGACGTCTACTTCATTCTCTGATGTGGCTACTGGCTAACCAGGTACACATGTTTTTATTATTCATGATTGAATTTATTTAATTAGGGTTCATGTTTTACCCATGTTCTTATGATATAATCAACATATGCTCGTTCGATTCATATCAGTTGAAAAATGAGCCAACCGACTTGGTTTGGCATGAGCAAAAGTACGCTTGCTCGTTGCTAGTTGCTCGTGAACAGCTCAAAGTGACACCGATAAATCAACCTCCCCCTGCTCTTTAGTTCCAATCAAGTCATTGCTTCATGATGGTCAATTGAGTTATTAAAATCAAAAAATTATGATCTAATATTGATCAATACATGCATAAGAAAACCAAATATGATTTTATTTTGCGTTGAATCTCTTTATCCCTTACAATTGTCACCAAATTTCTCATTAAAGTTTAGATTACAATGGAATTAGGGACGGTTTAAGGAAATAGTCACCAACTAATTCGTACCAAATGAACCAAAACTTGGCATAAGACAAATGCTGATTAACATACTGCTTTTTTCATATAACTTTGTTGTCTCTTGTTATGTTTCTCGCATGTTGTACTAAACCCCCCCCCCCCCCCCACGCGCGTGCTGGGTTTCTGATGCAACTGTCATAGGCTAATAAAAAGCAAGTTAAAAGTGTAGTATTTACCACAGGGAATTTGTGGTCAGTGTTCGGTGATTTAACTATTGAGCCGTTGCCGCTGGTAATCATGCCTCACGCTTTTATGGTTGAAGACGGATAAGGAGATGCTATTTTAAGAAACTTGTGGGGACGAGGAACGTTAAATTTAGTAACATTTGGACACTTTTGCCCCATTGTCTCAATCAAGATGAGTTATGTTTGATAAATTAAACGTAAGATTAACTACAGATCATGGTCTTGATCCAGTTCCATAGGTACGCTTGCAGTATCATTGACACCACGCCAGTAAACAACAAATTCGACCAACAGTTAGCTAGCTGAAGTGACGATTCTTGACAGATATCAGTGTTATGGAGTCTAAAACCGTGATGCATCCAAAGCATATGATGATCTTAATGGTACAAGAAATGCCACTTATCAGCCTTTAATGTCATCAATAACCACACGAGCTGCATTGCGTCCAGGTGCCCCCATGACACCACCACCAGGGTGGGCTCCACTCCCGCACAAGTACAATCCTCGTAACGGAGTTCTGTAATTTGACCTGCATTGCATCACATATAAACTTGTTTTCGAACGTCATCAAAATCAGAATAACATGTAAGCTAGAGAATATCGAAGCTTGCTTACCATCCCTTTACAGGTCTCATTAGGAAAAGAGAATCCAACCCCATTGCACCATGGAAGATGTTCCCTCCTGCCAAATTAATTTTTCAACCGCTTGGATTCTTTAACATATTATAACACGATCATAATGTTTGAGCTTGCACATAGTTGGGTTAAATAATTTAATTGTTAAGTCAAATATAAAAATATCCTACGTATAAAACGATAAAAGAAATTATGTGGACTCAAACGAATGCCATCATTTTACTGGAATTCTGGTAAATGGCAAAAATGTTAATTTTAATAAGTTGAAAAGAAAACAGATCAAAAGGTTTAAAAACCACCCAAAGCATACTCAATCATCAACAAACTCTTAAAATGCTTTACCCCAAAAAAATTGGATTATTATGGAAATAATATTGATATAATAACTATTTATGAAAGTCAAAAAGAAAAAGAACAAAAGAACAAGTGGTAGTGGGTCAACCTTTTCTATTTTCACCGAGGATAAAATTATGTCAAATTTGACATGAGAACCTGTTTGACCCGCTAAAGGTCAACATTTAAATGTTAAAACTTAAAAGGGATTACTTGCATGAAATACCTGTGAGACCGATTATCCTTTCAAGGTCTGGTGGAGCCAACATGTCATAGCCAATAACTGATGAGCTGAAGCCAGGGGCATACTCGTCAATTAAGTTGAAACATCTTTGTGCAAATGATTCCTAAAAAAATAACATTTGAAATTCAAATATAAAACTAGATTAAAACATATATATACAATAGGATAATAAACTATGAGTGAAGCATATCGGTAAAATTTTAAATTTTATAAAATATTATATATATTCAATCAACATAACAATCAAAAAAGAGAATCGCAGCAGTATATTCTGAAATAAAACTCACTCTATATGCAGCATCTTCCCAGCTACCATCGTTAGGTTTATATGGTGTAAACTGAACAAACAAGTTGATAACATGTTTGCCTACAAAAAAACGAGTTTCATTAGCTATCAAAAATAGAGTGCACTAGCATAACCTACTAAATAAATTATTATAACGAAAACGTACCCGGTGGCGATATAGTTTTGTCTAAAGCCGAAGGAATTGTCATTTCGATTACAGGCCTTCGTGATGGCAAGCCGTTTCTTGCCTCCTGGCATGCAATCTCAATCTCCTCTATACTGGAAAACAAGTTATAATATAACTTCTTAATAAATAAAATACTATTTATACAGTTTAATATTAATAACTAAATAATGATTAAGAAAAAATAAAGGGCAAATATCATAAAACACTATATTTTTTGTTTTTTTCCTCACAAAAGTCACTCCACAATTTTTTGCATATTAAAAACACTATATTTTCTGTGTTTCTCGTAAAAGTCACTCAACAAATTTTTACAAATGATTTAAAAGAGAATACACTTATATATATATATATATATAGTGCAAGTGTAACGTACAATTATGGCTTATCGTACGCTCGTATGACATTGTGAAATCGCATGTTATAAAAAAGCATGTTGGAAATCGCATGTTGGTATATTTGATGAAATCGCATGTTTTTTTTGTAGCAATTTCGCATGTTGGTAAATATGATGAAATCGCATGTTGGTATATAAAGCAATTTCGCATGTTGGTTTTTCAGCACAAATCGCATGTTCAAAAGTGAATTCGCACCAGATCGGACGGCTGAGATGATCGCGTACATATTGTACGATAAGAGCCATTGTACGTTAACCTAACCCTATATATATATACTATATAATAAAAGAAACCAACAGGGAGACACATGTCATTCATTAGAGCCATCTATTTTTTCTCATCTCTATCTCCTACTTAATTATAATTAATATTAATTAAAAGATAATTATAAAATAAAATTTAATATAAATTTAAACAGTTCGTATAAGAGATAATATAGTCTTTTGAAATATTTATTAGATTTCAAAATTATTTATCTTGAAATTAACAAAAGACGTACACTAAATATAAATTAATATAATGTAAAGAGTTAAATGTCATTTTAGTCCCTGTGGTTTGGGTCATTTTGTCAGTTTAGTTCAAAGGTTTTATAATACACAGGGTTTATAGAGATATAACAAGATATAACTTTTTATTGATTGGTATATAAAATTACATGTGCTCAACCCATACAAGACATGAGGTTCTTAACTTTTTTCATTATTTAATATATAAAATTAAATTTACTCAACCCATAAAATACACGGGGTTCTTAAAGATATAACTTTTTTATTATTTAATATATAAAATTACATTTATTCAACCCATGTAATAAACGAGGTTTTTAAAGATATATTGTTTTTATTATTTGATATATAAAATTACATTTATTCAACCCGTGTATTACACGGGGTTCTAACCTAGTATGTGTATATATATATATATATATATATATATATATATATATATATATATATATATATATATATATATATATATACCTATATAGGGTTGAGTTCATTTCAGAACTCTAAATAACTACAGAACTTTCAGAACTCCTAATAACAATCATTTTATATATAAGTTTTTGTATTTAGGATATTTTTATCATCTATTATATGTATTTCTTTGATTACATACATGTTAAAAGTAGTCATTTCAGAACTCTAAATAACTACAGAACTTTCAGAACTCCTAATAACAATCATTTTATATATAAGTTTTTGTATTTAGGATATTTTTATCATCTATTATATGTATTTCTTTGATTACATACATGTTAAAAGTAGTTTACATATGTTTAATTGCCAAAATTATATATATGTGTCATAACTAATTACATATATGTAAAAAAACTAGTTTACATATGTGTAATTATAAAATTACATATAAAAAAATAATGAAATTACTCTTAACATGTATGTAATCGTAAAAATACACATAATAAATGATAAAATTATCCTAAACATAAAAATATATAAATAAAAAGATTGTTTATTAGGAGTTCTGCGAGTTCTGTAAATATTTATGGTTCTGAAATGATCCTGGCCCTATATATATATATATATATAATTAAACCTAAAACTTTGAAATTCAGAAATCATTGATTATTGTAAAAACCATACTTTTACGAAGGTTGAAACAAATGAATTTCATCTTCAAACTTTATATGAATTCTTGAGATGTTCTGATATGAATCCAAACTCAATTCAGGATGGGAAATTAGGAAAGGAATAGTGGATAAGTGGAGCTGAGAAATAGGAAGTGACTGCTGTTTAGTTTACGTTTAAATGTGTTTCTTTCTGTTCAGTTGAGGAGTCTGGTTTTAGTATTTTTAGAAAATTCAGATTGTATTGTGTTTTGGAGACTTAATCCTTCTAGAAATGGATTAAAATTTGTAGCTGATTAGTTCATTTTTCTGGGTTTATCATATTCAAAATAATTTACAAATGCAAGAAAAGAAAGAATGTTAACATGGAATTTGGAACTTAACGCGTGTCTCCACACGTGTTCTCTTGTGTCATATGTTGTTTATATATTTTTTATTCTTAATAAAGGATTTAAAACGATGAAATTGTTGAGTGACTTCTGTGAGGAAAAAAACAGAAAGTAAAGTTTTTTTTTTTGTTTTTTATCATTTTATGTGCAACTTTTGCAAGAAAAAACACAAAGAATAGTGTTTTTAACTGCAAAAAAATTTCCAGTAACTTTTGTGAGAAAAAACAGAAAGTATAGTGTTTTTTATGATATTTGCCCAAAAATTAAATAGAAAAGATGTAAAAGGAAAACTGGAAGAAAATCATACGTCTCAGAACCAATGTGAATGGTACCCATATGCTGCGGGCCCGCTTCAGGATAACCAATATTGCAGCACCGAAACTGTGGCAACTTGTCAACTGCCAAATTGATTTTGGTGGTTGCCTGTTTAAATATAACATAGCAGACACTTAGCGTTTTACCGAATTTGCCATCACTCATTCACTCCAAACTTGAAATGTTGATAATAGGATAAAGAGTAAAGTACACGGATAGTCCCTGTGGTTTTCCAAATTTCAGATTTGGTCCCTAGTTTTTCAAAAGTACACGGATGGTCCTGGTAGTTTGCACTTTGCAACGCATTTAGTCCCCAACTTTTGCCAAAAGTACATGGATGGTCCCTGTGGTTTGCACTTTGTAAATGCATTATAAAGTGCAAACCACAGGGACCATCTGTGTACTTTTGGAAAGCTAGGGACCAAGTCCAAAATTTTAGAAAACCACAGGGACTATCTGTGTACTTTACTCTAGGAGTAGGATAAATGATGAAACGCAATAGAATCTTACAGAGCTATAGTCGGAGTGCTTAATCGCACGAGAAAAATCTTCCGGAAGAACGTTTTCAGGTACTAGCTCCTGTGTAAAGTATGAAAAGGTCAAAACAGTCAATTACCTTACTCCTGGATAAACCGTAAACGTGCAAACAGTGCATGAAATTTTGTACCATGAAAGTCTTGTATGCAGTAGCATTCGATAAAACAACCGAAGAAGGAATTTTTGTTCCATCAGCCAATATAACCTTAAACACAATGTTAGATTGTCGCGATGCTGCTTCATGGTGCATTTTAGCAATTGGCAATTGCATAATATAATTATAGATAGTTTACCCCAGTTACTTTGTCTGAATCTTCAATCATCATCTTTGATACCTGAATAACAAAATGAACAATTCTTTAGTAACAACATTTTCAAAATGCATCAGCTTAGCTTAGAGCAAAAGGTCATTCATTACAACTAAAGATACCCTTCTGCCCAAAAATAAAATGACCCTTTCATTCAAAGCATAAAGAATTAATAAAACATTTCATGACTTAGATACATAGGTCAGAACAAATTATTAAATTACTCGAAAAAAATAATACACCTCTGCATCGGTAACTATGGTGGCACCAGCTTCCCTAGCAGCCTTTCCAATGGCCAATGACACTGAGCCCATTCCACCTTCAACATACCTAAACGCGTATCAGTTACCTTGCATGTAAATATGTACTTAACAGCACTATAGTAATAGTTCAACAGAAATATTCATATATACACCTGGCAAGCAAATCAAAATAATTACAAGCAAAAGGAGAACTTAGAAAGCCATGATCAACCACAGTTTCACCAATAAATAATGAGTAAAATGCCATTTTCGTCCCAAAGGTTTGGCCAATTTTGCGACTTTCGTCCAAAGGTTTGCTTTTTCGCAACCAGATCCAAAAGGTTTGAAATCTTGCCATCTTCACCCGGCTTGTTAACTCCATCCATTTTTCTCCACTAAGTCAGGGGTATTTTCGTCTTTTTTGTTAACTTAATCAGCAATTCGATCTTTTGAATACTTGTACATTATGCTAAATGCTTGTACATAAAGTAGAAAAGACCGAATCGCCCTTTAAGTTAACAAAAAAGAAGGAAATATCCATGACTTAACGGAGAAAAATGTATGGAGTTACCGAGCTGGATGAAAATGGTAAGATTTCAAACCTTTTGGATCCAGATGCGGAAAAACAAACCTTTGGACGAAAGTCGCAAAACTGGCCAAACTTCAGGCACGAAAATGGCATTTTTACTCGTAAAAAACAAACACTGCATATACACTCGATTAGAAATACTTACGACCAAATTCCACGGTGACCGTCAGTTTCTCCCATAACATGGTGTAGCAGAACATACCCACTCCCTGGTGAATGGGCACTTGTCTGCATTACGAAAGTTAAAACACCATGTTGATTCATTAACCATTAGCAATAGTTAGTTGTAGGAGTGTTGAGGTAAATGCAAGTAGAAGTCAGTTGAGAACATAGAATTACAAAAACGATTAACATGTGTTCTTCTAACTATGAGATCGTCCTAGATTCTCTTTTGTATTTCATTCCATTTTCCTTTTTTTCTTTGGGGCATAAATATGTAATGAGATACAGAGATGTGAATTGTGATAATTGAAGGGTGCTTACAGTGGTTCCTATTACTGCATCTGTAGCAAGTGTTGCCTTCAACACCTCACTCTGTATTCACATACAAAAGATTACAAATGTCAGTACAGTATACATTATACCAAATTAGACTCTAGACGTTAAAACCACATATTGTCTTGGAACCATATGAGAATCATTTTGTCAAATTCAGTCAACTCAACTGTGCATCTAGTGTATAACCTTTTTAGTTTTTACTACCAATATATATATGCATTAGCCACTTAGCACAATACTGATGTGTGCATGCAATGTATCTGTTATCCGTACTCTTCGTTATGTAACTAGTGCCATTTATTCCAGTATTAATACAAGCATCTCTATTGTGTGGACCGCACAGTTCATTAAAAGACTTTGATAACAAAAAAGGCAGGTAAAAACTTTCTAGGGTTCACAAAGACAAAGGAATGAGGATCAAGTAACAACCTCAAACCAGTTATTCAAAACCTTTGATGCTGGTGACAGTAAAAGGTCCATGAAATCCCTGAAAGAAGAAAGAACTACATAAGTTCACAAGGTTTGACTTCATGTAATGCAAACATCTTCTTAAGCCGAACAAGCCAAGAAGATAATTAGTTAATATTTGACTTCATTTTGGAGATACACGCATTAATATCATGCTATTATTCCCCTTTAGTAATAATAAACCCAACTAAATGTGCTCAAGGCCCTATTCATTTGGCACCTTGGTTTAAAAAGGTGTGACTGCGGCACGGGGCACTGAGGAAACGCATCAGGTTTCTAGGTCATAATTGGTCAAAAGTAGGGTACGTCGGGGTTTTTACGTAAAAGCAACCTAAGGGATGAAGAAATCATGAAATAGGTTTCTACGTAAAACAAATGAGATATGCAGTTTCTGGCAGTAAATAAGGCTTATTTGGTTGCACATAAACGCACGCCTCACGTACATGATGCATGCATCTCGGTTTTTGGGACCAAAACGCCTCAGAGCACCTCGCGCTTTTTTGAACCAAGTATGGCACTAGGATAAAGAAATCTTACACCAGCCCTTGTTGACCCATGGAGACAGACTGATGCAAACAATGTGCCCAAAATTCCGATTTCTGTAACTTATGCTTCAACCGCGAATTAAAAGATGAAACACCTTGGTGAGCTTCAGGAGGTGATGAATCTATCAATGGATCCATAAACCTGCAAAACTTCTCCAACTGATTCTCATACCTACATTTAAAATTCAACAACACAATTAATATAACAGTAACAAACTGTATTAATATTATGGCAAATTGGAAAATAATAATCTTATCTTTGTGAAATTGACCGATAATAATCCCAAGTCAGTTATGAGTCAATAATAATCCGACCTCATCCAATTTTTTTGTAAAATAGTCCGTCGTTAAAATAGCTTAACGGAGTTAAGTGTTTTTCCGAATTACAAACCTATGTTTTAGGGCTTTTGATCAGAACGAGGATACGAGTCGATTGATGTAAAACTTACCTCGAAATATTGCCCCCAACCCACGAAAACGGTGCTTCAATTCGGGTGTTTAACTTCCAATTAACAAAATTTAAGCCATTTCGAACACAATTTCAAGGTAAGTTTTAATTCAATCGACTCGTATCCCCGTTCTGATCAAAAACCCTAAAACATCGGTTTGTAATTCGGAAAAACACTTAACTCCGTTAAGCTTATTTTAACGGCGGACTATTTTACAAAAAAATTGGACGAGGTCGGATTATTATTGGCTAATAACTAACTTGGGATTATTATCGGCCTATTTCAGAAAGATGGGATTATTATTTTCCAATTTGCCTAATATTATTAACTTAAATATCAATCTCGGTACATGTCTATGTTTACACCAGATCATTTCCTATGTAGTTAATATCCCAATATATCAGTGATATATCGGTTATCGGTCCCCTGCCTAGATATCGGTGCAAAATATCGGTCAGAATGTCGGTACCAATAATATCGGCGACATTGACCGATATATCACCGATTTCTCGATATCAGTACCTTTCTTCTTATTTCTACCATCATTCTTTCTACTTATTGTTGTTATTAGTGTTTTAATTCTTAATTGTTAAATGTTAGTGTTTAAAGTCTTAGTTAGTTTCTACTTGCTATAATTGCTATATATATATATAAATTAGCATGATATTAAAATCACCGATATCCCACCGTGATAACCGATATCTCAATTATCAGTCCTTGACCGATATCCGATATTTGACCGCATTAACTACTTAGATCATTTCTAATATAATATCACAACAACATAACCTCGGATAAGCATCAGCATCTCGTTCCGAAAACTTCGAAATCTCCAAACGATTCATTTCAGCATCCGAACCTAACAGAAGATAACGTCCATCCAAACACGGCGTAAACGATGACGGATTCCTCTTCAACAGCTTCAATCCATGCCTATGCAGCTCCAGATCTCTTCAAATCCATTATTACAACAATGAAACAGTTGAGAAATAAACAAATTAAACAACAACAACAACAACAACAAAATTTGTGTAAAAAATAATGAAACCTAATGATAGAAGGACGGAGGAGGCTCTGGAGGTAGCTGCAGCGGGAGAACTTGAAGCCTGGAATGAGTTCTTCGGTGACTGCAGCACCGCCGATGACGTGGCGGCGCTCGAGGACGGCGACGGAGAGGCCGGATTGAGCTAGGTATGCGGCGGCGGTGAGGCCGTTGTGGCCACCGCCGATTACTAGTGCGTCCCATTTTTTGTTGGCGAGTGTGGCTGCAGTGGTGGTGGTGGTGGTGCAAAAGGTTCTTCTCCACATTTTGGGGTGTGACACTTTCTTCACTTTTCAGTTTTGTTTTGTGTGGGGTTGAGGGGTGTTCGGAAAAAAACCGTAACCAAATAAAAACCGTAAAGTGAACTGTAATCGTAATCGAATAAATTGATCCGAATAACGAATTCGGTTTTTGGTTTGGTTTTTAACCGAAACCGAATTGTGAATATAGTTTTTGGTTTGGTTTTTGGATCCACGTTTTTTTTTTGTTTGGTTTTTTTCGGTTTATTTGGATAACCGAATAAACCGTTAATTTAATTAATTATTAAATAAGGGTGGGGTTCGGCTACAAAGTTTATTTTTCCTACAAAGTGTAGAAAGTCATAAAACACCAAAATTTCAGCCATAAAACACACTCAAAATCCATAAATAACAGAGTGAAGATCACTAAAACACAATATCCAAACCCTAACAATCCATAAAAAATTCAAACACACCCTGCTATACTATGAATATAAAACACAACAGGAAAATCAACATAAAACACACTAATGTTAGTCATTCAATAATCAAAGCTTTATCATCCAAAACACAACATAAAGCCCACAAATATGGCGTTTAGTAATCCTCACTTTGTTATTTGGGGGGTTTTGAGTATGTTTTATGGTTGACATTATGGTGTTTTATGACTTTTTACACTTTGTAGGAAAAATGGACTTTGTAGCCAACTCACACCCTATTAAATAATGTTTAATAAAATATATACAATTTATTAGCCTAAAATACAAAGTTTAATATCTAAGTATATGTATCCCAATGGTTGCATCAAATGTTGGTCAAAATACATTTTTATTTATTAAATTTTCTTCATTTTATGTATGAGGTTCACTCGAGAAACTTATGTTTGAAGATTATTTATATTTTGTGTTATCAAGACTTGTTGGCTATTTATAGTTTCTATTATCTATGTTTTGAAGTTTTAACTTTGTGATTGTGTGTACGACTATTTTTTGGATGTGTTTTTTATTTATTTATTTTGCTATGTATTTTATTTATATATTATTAGGTTTAAATTAGTTGTTGACTTGATGTTCGAAAGTTGGAACACAAACATAAATTTAAATTAGGAAAAAAAGTACTTAGATACAATTTGATTAAATTTGGTTTATTTGGTTTATTTAGTTTCTAACCGAAACCAAACCGAATTGAAAATCGAATAAACCTAATAATCCATAAACCGAACCGATAAACACCCCTAGTGGGGTTTAGAAAACATGTTAATTTGTTGCGTTCACCACCCACTTGCGGTACACGCATATTAATTATATTAATTATAGAGTTAAATGAAGTAATGAACTATGAATTCAAGTTTTTTTTTTCAAATGCTTTGGAACTAGTGTTCTGCCCCGCCCGCTTTGCGGGGCGGTAAGGAGAATATATCTCAATTTGATAACATGTATTTCTGTGTTTCGGTTACTTGAACATACTACTCATAACACAATCTCAATAAAAATTACATCAAGACATAGGTAAAAATACGCTCGTCATAGAGTAACTTTATTAAAGCCCAGGAATAACAGTGTTTGTCCACCAATAGCAAACGGTCACTATTCCCCCGGGTTGGTTCGTCACAGTAGCAAGCAGAAAGAGTTAAATGTCATTTTAGTCCCTATGGTTTGGGCCATTTTGCCAGTTTAGTCCAAATGTTTCATTTTTAACCTGTGGGTCCAAAAAGGTTTCACAGTTGCCATTTTAGTCCACTGGGTTAACTTCATCCATTTTTTCTGTTAACGAGAAGGCCAATTCGGTCATTTTATATGGCTGAATTGCCCTTTTAGTTAACAGAGGTCATTTTATATGGCTGAATTGCCCTTTTAGTTAACAGAATTACATACAAAATGACCAAATTGGCCTTCTCGTTAACAGAAAAAATAGATGAAGTTAACCCAGTGGAGTAAAATGGCAACTGTGAAACCTTTTTGGACCCACAGGTTAAAAATGAAACCTTTGGACTAAACTGGCAAAATTGCCCAAACCACAGGGACTAAAATGGCATTTAACTCCAAGCAGAAAAGATGAAATACTAAAAGAAATAAAAGTAGAGGGACTAAACATGTACATAACCAAAGTTAAAGCAAAGGCACTAAACACGCATATAAACAAAGCTAATCAATAAAAATAAAGTTTTTTTAAAAGACAGAAGGGCTAAAGACGTATATTAGCAAAGTTGAAGGTTTAAAAGCAAGATACACAAGCCCACGATCAATCACTAAGAGGAATAAAAGTAGAAAGATTACACATGTACACTACAAAAGTTATAGCAGATGCCTAAACACGTATATAAACAAAGTTAACATATAAAAAGAAAACTTTTCTTAAAAGCAAAGGGGCTAAACACATATTTTAGCGAAGTTGAAGGTTCGAAAGTAAAATACAAAAAAACCACAACCAACGAAGGGGTGCCAAACAGTTGTATGACACTATTCACTTTAATAAATTTCATTTTCAGTAGGCACTTAAAAAAACAATTATGTATATTTCACTTTGTTAATCATATTCCACCTACTGTTCATTTAACTTTCTCTATTATTAGATATAATTAGATATAAATAGATATAAATATAAATAAATTGGATTATCCAGACATTTTTTCTCCTTTATTTCAAGCCCTTTTTTTTCCTTCTTTTATTAATTTACTTTTCTATCTCTAATTTCTCCTTTATTTCAAGCCCTTTTTTTCCCTTCTTTTATTAAGTTACTTTTCTATCTCTAATTTCTCCTTTATTTCAAGCCTTTTTTTTTCCTTCTTTTATTAATTTACTTTTCTATCTCTAAAGTTCTAATAAATTTACTAAGAGTTTCATTTTAAAAATTAACAAAATTTATTATTTATTCTTTATTATCCATCATTTTACCTTGCTACCTGTGAGCTTTAATTTACTTACCATACGGTGTGTGAACTATCGTTCTCGTCACGCGTATTGCACATTTTAGATCCTTGCCACACCACACGGATGGGAAACCAGCTGTTTTTAATCATAAAGGAATTAATATCTACCTTCGTTGTCACTGCACCGCCACTATAGCCACCGTCACCACGGTAACAAAAATGGTTAGGTGGGGTGGGGTGGTGGCAACGATGACGGAGAGAACAACAAAGGTAACGCGACAAGAGAGTTGAGTGATTCCACTTCCTTTGTTGTATTCCTTCACAAGCTCTAAGGAAAGTTCCCTTTTTATTAAGAAATTTGAATGAATTCAATCCAATTCTATTCTCAACCAGACATTATCCTTGAAAATTCAGTCCAATTTTGTACTCAACCAGGCATGTTATCCTTGTAAAATCGCATTATAATTTCAATAAATGTCTGCGAACCAACACGTTAGGAATAAAATACAGCTATGAACCAAACATACATCTGACTAAATGATAAGTTCCAAGAGCATGTACAGATTGTTCAAAAATCAACCTTGTGCGGTAATTTATATTTATATATTATTAACTAGGTTATCACCCGCGACTGCTTCGCGGGTAGTTTAATTTTATTAGTTAAAAAACTTGTATTTTTATTAAAATGTAACATATTATTTCATTAAATTTTAAGACAAAAATATTGAAATACATAAAAAACACAAGAATATAAGAACTTGTTGAACAAATACAAAATAAACCAACAGGTAACATTAATATAACAGGACAAAAGTTAAAAGTCAACGGAAAGAAAGAAAAAATTATATATCATAAGTTGCCAAAAATCTCTTTGTAAACGACGTTGGCAGTTTGATTTGATGGTTTTCCTTCATCATCGAATATTAAAATCTTAACACCATCTCTCGTCTTAACTCTTGATAGCGCAACATACAGTTGACCGTGCGTGAAAACAGGATCTTTTAGATATAGACCAACTCTAGATAATGACAAATAATCAGAATAGAATACGATACAAAAAAGTCGTCGTGTAATATAAAAGCAAAATCTAATATATGTGTAGTGTTTCTTATCCAAATAGGGTAATATTCTGAACACAATTCAACCATATAACAGTAATAAATACAAAACGGGTCACAACTTGTTGGATTCAATAAAACAAAAGTTTAATACCGAGAATAACTTTAATATAAACAACAATAATAACTATTATAAAATAAACCATATTATTCCAAATATTATTGTTTTCAAAACCATACCAAAACACCATAAAAAACCATAATAAGCAACGATGTGGAAAAGAGAATAGTAACCAATTGTCTTAAAAACCAAACCAAAACACACAAATATGAGGACACACGCTACTTCTCCATCTTTGGAATGAGAAGTTTCAGAGAGTCGGAATCTTGCACTTCATGGTTTTCATCACTGACACGACGTTTGGTTGAAGAACTTTCCACAGTGTTGTCTACATCATAAACCTCTTGAAGATTGCGTTTCACTTCGCTAGTAGACGACGACTTCTGATTACTTTTCATGACATTAGACACCGGCGTTTCATTGTCTCCCGTATAAGAAACCTCATCCTTCAAAAAAAATGAAAGATTCAGAAATGTACGATTCAGAAATATTCAAAGAAAAAACTTTTAAAAACAAATACCTTTGTAACTTCACACGGAACAGATTGAATCTCGGACAGGTGAACATCGGATGATTCGGATTGATCGTCCTAAAACAATACAAATTATAATTATAAATACTTGAATGTTGACGATAATATGTTTACAAAAAAATATCTGGTAGTATTATTATCAAACTTAAACCTGATGAATTTTAAATTTGGTGTATCGTGCAGAAATAATGTTTGTATCTGAAGTAGCCATATGAATTCCATAGTTCTCCACTTTATACTTGATGTTAAATTTAGAAACAGATATGATGAAAGCAAATTTCTTGCCAATCAAGATGTTAAATACATCAGGATATGGCTTGGGGATACTGCCATTTGCCTACTCCTACAAAGTTAAAACAAATCTATATTAATAACAATCAAAGCAACAAAATAAATTAGTCAAGCGAATTGTGCAAAATACCGAGTTTGATGTCTAAATTTACCTCATCTTGCACCTGAACCAATTCCTTTGCAGTTTTTTTGAAAATTTTGTACGCTTCGAAATCAAACAGTGTTAACGTAACAGTGCCAGATGAGTCTTGAACACGAATAGGTATCTTGAAACTGTATGTATTAAAAAAAGTCAACATAAATTAACTATTTTATATTATAAATTGATCGATTTACTCAATTCAACATATTATATATATAATAAATGAAGTTTCAAACCGAGGTAGCGAGAAAATATCAACTCCTTGACAGTCTTTGTTGGTACAAATTAATGACGTCTTGTGTTCAACATCAACAGAACCATCTTCTTTTTCAGCGGTAACAAACGTTTCCTCGACACTCGATTTACAATGGTTGCATGCATTATAGTACCAGATCTTGTCGGAACAAATTGCGGTAACTGTACCAACCAACATAACCTTCTTCGGCTATTTAAAACAAAAA
This sequence comes from Helianthus tuberosus, assembly GCA_030545235.1. NCBI lineage: Eukaryota > Viridiplantae > Streptophyta > Magnoliopsida > Asterales > Asteraceae > Helianthus > Helianthus tuberosus. The sequence goes on along the minus strand of CM060416.1, from coordinate 7,553,454 downwards.
AAATGCAGAAAAACAAATTATTAAACAAAAATTATTACTAAAATAAATATTATTAAATATGCTAACATAAAATAGATGTAAGAATGTATTTTACCTCAGATATGTTACCAAGATAGACAGTCGGCATAAAATCACTGTTATTCATGAATTCATCCTCCACTGATGATATCAAAGACCATCCAAATTTGTCACTTGAAGATGGCGATGAAAAAAACTTCTCAATTAAACTACATTATTTTAAATACGTATACATATGAATTAGTTCACAATTATGTATGGATAATTTGTAACTAATAATAAATTCAAAGTATGCAATAAGTAATAGTAATGTTATTTCAAAATAACACAAACAATTCTAGAATACCTCTGCCTGAAAGTAGTAATTTCATCAATGTCAGTGTCGATGAAAATTCTACTAATGTCAAATGAGGTCGACAAACCACGTTTTCCTATATTAATAAAAAAAACAATCAACATATATTATTCAATTTTTTCGGTAAACAATGAAACGAATCATATTAAAGTGTTATATCAAAAAATAATATAAAATAGGTAATTAAAAATTGTACCTTTGTAAAGATTCACAACACCGAAGTGAACAACCATCACGACATACTTCTCTCGATTTTCAGCGTTGAAGTAGGCATGCATCCGGATTGCAAATTCATCCCACAGTGTACCAATAATTTGCTGGTTCCTAAATATGGAAAAAAATGAAAGTATACGTAAAATACATATCATTTATACAATATATCGAAATAAATAAATGATTAAGCAAAGAACTCACTCAAGATCTTTAAGCTTAACATTCAATCTATTCCCTTTCGTACCATCTTTTTTAGTGGTGTCCTCTAGATTGAAACAAACCTCAACATATCCTATAAAGTCTGTAAATAAAAAATAGGTGCCAATTATGAATAAAAATAAAAATAAAACAAATATCACGAATTGCTTAAAACATGCTGAATTAAATGACATACCAACAGTGGTATTAACTTCAATTCGATTGTGGACAACGTCCTTGAAATTCACAAAACTGAAGTTATACTTAGGCCCGTTCCAATCTTGACTTTTTTGAATCTGGGTGAAAAAACTGAAAGTTAACTTCTGATTATTTTTGGTGTAGTTGTAGGTTGAATTGTTGGGTGCAAGCGATGGTCTGGTTATCAGAAGACATTCATCCAGCTTGAAGTGTTCCTGAAGTCTTGGCAAAATCCTATGCATACAGCTAGCCTGAATCTGGTGACCCTACAAAATATCAATAAAAATTAAGTTATTAAATAAAAAAAATTAAGGAGATGAAGACCCATACTTAATACATAATATAATAATAGTATAGTAAAAGTTGATAAATCGTACCTCTTCATCCATACATATCATGTCGACACGATAAGTTTCAGTCGGACGGCCGTGCATCATTTTCCTCCAAAGGGAAACGATCTTCAACTTGAGCGTATAGTTGTTTGACAAAGGATTGAGATTGTTCAACATGGTTATGTTTTGAGGTTCCATATTGAAAACTGATATTTCAATAGGTTTAAGAAATCTAAACCGTGTTCTTCTATTCCTTTTGGAACATCTATTATATATAATAAAAAGTAGCAGATTTATTTTAAGTAGTTATACAAACTAAAATAGGAGAAACTTAAAGTTTTTAAAGTTAACCAAAATAAAATTTTGAGAATGTAATATGTTTGATTACCAAAAATAAAAATCGAATTTGTTAAATCGTTAAATCCAAAGTTAAATCAATTAAATCAATCTATTATGAGTTATAACTACATAATTATAGAAGAGATGTAACTTATTCAATTTACCAAAATAAGGATTCGAATTTGATAAAGATTTTATTTATTAACTTTGAAATTCAAAATTATTTAAAAAGGTCAAACTAATCAATTAATATGGTGATAATTATAAAAGAAATGTAATTTATTCAGTTTACCAAAATAAGGATTCGAAACAGTTTATTCAGTAAACAGTCTTGTCAAAGGACCGGTCGAAACAGGCTGGATTTGTAACATAAAAGGAAGATATGCATGACGAGATGAACGGGTGCCTTTCTTTTTGTTTCTGTTTTATCTGTTTCATCATTTTAAATTTAAATTAAAATAACTACAGTAATAATATTTGAATCTATAAAGTTATAAACTTAAAATGGTTTTACATATATACGTATCAACTTTTTTTATGATATATTATTTATAAAAACACCAATACTGAATACTTTTCTCTATAATTATGACCATATATATACACATCATTAGCTTCTTAAACATCCAGCTTGAAAGAACGATAATTATAATGTATTTATAACGATTTGGTAGTCGCTTTTTGTATTTATAATAGATTTCACTAAGGTAACAGTTAATGTGTGGGTTAATGGGGCCGAACTTCATATTTCAGTTAGCAAAATCGTTTTTCAAGCTGAATAAGAGAGAAAAAGAAATATGAAGTTCGGTTGAAAAAGGATTTTGCTAAGGTAACAGTTAATGTGTGGGTTACTGTGGCCGAACTACATATTTCAGTTAGCAATATCAAACAAATAATACTCCTTGACTAAACTTACAATCAGCTAAAAAAATGACAATTAAAATGGAAAAAAATAAAGAATTAGCGGAGGTTGAGAAACAATACTTACCATCTTGCCTGAAGTAGAAGCAATTTTAATGTTCTTACCATTGACCTCAATAACTTTCCCATGCTTGAAGACGGTCCACTTATGCATTAGAAACTCCATCAGAAGTGCCACTGATCTTAGCAATAGATCCTTGTACCCATGCTTGGATTGGAGTGCTTGCATTAGAACTCGCGCTACCATTTTTACCACCTCGATAACAAAACATCAAACCAAGTATATACGTTTTAACCATTTTCTCATACATTCACAGTAAATCGGTAAATAACCAAATAAAAAAAACATCACATGTTTCGTAAAAACTGACCCTGTGCAGCTCCGAGAGTGCCAGTACTTTGGGTTAGACTGATCACCATGTTGGGCTGCCACATGTCCCAATAGTTACAACATGGCTTGCTACTGTATGACAAAAATTGGAATATCAATGGATTAACCAGAACTGATTTCACAAAAATTATCTTATACTTCATTTAAAATTATCTTATACTTCATAAAAATTAACCCCAATACATTATTTATAAACCAAATGATATATATCACAAAGGAGAACCATTATCATAACTTATGGGTACCTTTGCAATGGCTGCACTTGAACCAAGTTTTGTGATAATCTACACCATCAGCAGAGAAAAGCTCCACTGGTAATCGGTCTTTCCACAAGCCTTTATATTTTTATGTTTTCTAATAAATAACATAATTTCCCTTGTTCCCTTTGTATTTGATCTTGATCCTTTCCGTTAGCTCCTTGTTTTCAACAACCAACCAAATGTAAAATCTTTATACCCTTTTCAATTCAGATTCAATCTCAAACACACCTGAAAAGAAAAACCCATAGAGTTTTCAAGTTTACGAACCCAATCTGACACAGATGAACATAGGTCACTGAAAAAATATTATCTTTAATAAACCCATCTAATCAAGGTTGTTTTTCGTTTCAAAGATGAGTTTGATATGTACAAATCATCAATTTTAATAAAATTCGCAAAGAAAGCCAAAAGATAAAAAAAGAATCCAATCGATTCACATGATTGAACAGAATGGAGAAGAAGCAGCGAAAAGCCACCGGGCGCATCTATAGCTGTAACATACCCCAAGAACGTACGATTATGTCTCGAACGACTAAAATGCCCTTCTACAAAGTTGAATTTTTCATTAACAGGTTCTTACCAACAGGGTCAGATGAGACCTTTCCTTCGGCTTGAAACGCCTGAGCCGAAGCCTTTAAATCCCTTTTCACTAAGTAATCTATTATATTTATGGGGAAAATGAATGAAACTTACATTTTATCAGCTTCCCATTGAGTTTGAGACATGTTTACGAAGAAGCAGGAGGATGAAGAATGATGAATTGTGTGTTAGATCTTCATGTAAATAAGCTAGGGTTTGTGTTGTTCCGGTGAAACTGAAACCCTATTGAGTAATTGATGTGAAAATTCCAGAAAATAATAATAATAAATAGAAAGGAAGATCCTTCAAGAAAGAAAGAAAGAGATAAGAGAGGGTAAAGAGATAATCGTACCTTCATAACAGAAATGATAAACCGAAGAAGATGAAGGGATGATGCAGGGAACAAAGGATTTTTTAAGAATATGGGTATGCGGCGCTAGGGTTTCGAAAATGGTGACAGTGTTGAATGAAAGGAAAAAAGGATTTACAATTTAGATAGATAAATATATAGGGTCCAAATCAATGGGTCGGGTAGGTAAAAACGGGATCCGCGACCAATAAAAGAATCCATCTCATTTTCCCGCCAAAATGCATCCTGAGAAGCCCTAATATTGTGCCAAGTGTCCCAAATTTTTTTTGTTTATTATATATAATAGATTTACCAACTATAAATTAGTAACATCTTTTGGCATTAAGGTGTTATACCTTATGCATAGGGAGTTTTTTTTTTTAAAAAGTTTATTTTTCATTTGTAACCTAAAGGTTTTCTTCCTTTTCATATTAGCCCCTTAGATTTTTTTACTTTTAATTCAAACTTTTTCATCTTTTCAAAATTAACCCATCAATTTTTTTTTCAACTTTGGTCCCCAGACTTTTAGGCTTGCACAAATTTTTCGTTTTACGTTTCGTTCTAAATTTTGTGAGTTAACATGCCGCAATGTGCGTGTGGGAATCCACGTTTTTTTCGTATAATTTTTCCTGTTTTACAGGTCCGTCGCAACACGTTTTTTTCTTCCCATTTGACAGGTTCGTCGTAACCCACTGGTCCTAAATCGACTTTTTAATTCTTTTCTACATGTTACGCTTCAGTCTAATTTCTTAGCATTGACATGCCAAAACCGGTTGTGCGGTTCAACGATTTACGTCTACTTTTCGATCGGTGTTATTTTTTCCTTTTTTATTTATTTTGTTTTTACAAGCTTTTCCGATGTTGGTGGTCGCTGGCAGTTGTGTGACATTCGTGCTACTTGGCACACTTTTAGGTAATTTTATTAAGTTTTATATTAATAGTTTGTTTCGAGTTTAGCCCTATACTTCATTTACTTACAAAACTATTTTTTACGAGCATATTTTTATGGACGCCTTAGTATAAATTCGATTTGCTCTACGTTTGGACGTAAATTTTTTTAGGAAACGAGTTACTTGAAATATAATACATTTTTGTTAAAAATCATTTTTTACGTGCATAGTTTATATACGTTTCGGTATAAATTCGAGTTAGTCTACGTTTAAATGTAAACTTCTTTGGGTAACGAGCCAGACAATATATATAATATGTTTTCGTGCTTATTTTATATATGTTTCGTATAATTTGTTTTGAACCGAGTGAAGTCAAATTGTGGTTTCCATTTTCTTTTTTTTCAAAATATTTAATTCATCTCTTTTGATTACATGTGTCAGTTTTTCCTTTATACCCGTTACGTTTTCTATGTATAGGTCGGGTCATATATCATATATTATGATTGTACGGTATAAACTCGATTTACTCTACATTTTGCTCTAATCACAATGCTTATATAAGTTACATTGAGTACAATCAGACGTCGAAACACGTGTTTTTCTGATGGGTAATGCGACACATAATGTTGCGGCGCGGGTCTTATTAGTAGTTACTACAAATAAATAACTAAAGTTTAGAAGTCCCAATGTCGTTAGGCATTAAAACTTCTATTTTTAACTTATAAAGTTGGACATTGGTTTATAATAAAACCATGTACTATAGTATTTATTTATATACTATTAATTGGTAACATTGTTAGGTAGGGATGAGCACGGTACCCGTTAGGTACCGGTACTGAAAAACGAGAAAAGTGGGTACCGGTACCGAATACAATGGCCGTAACATGGAGCTCATGTATAACGTTTAGGGGTTGTTTGACAACTTCTGAATGGTTAATGTAACGCCCCAAAATCCGAATGTTTATATTTGCCGTGTGTTCCTATATGACACGTCATGAAACAAATAACTAGGCTATTTAGCCTAGTTAAATGTATGGTAAAAATTATTAAAAGATGGAAGTAGTGCACATTATGTTAAGTGGCAAACATGAGGGGTTAAATGGAACAAGATGGAAGTTGAGTTATTAAAATGAAAGTTCAACACACACAAACACACACTTCGTGTGTGTTCACGAATGTTCAGGAGCTCCAAAGAGCTCTAACCCTAAACTCAACTAAATCACCAAATTGAAGGATGATTCAAGGCTTAAATTCGTGAAGGAACATGGATTAATGATCACCATCACAAGGGAATCATAAGGTATGCCTTAAAAGTTAGATTGGTGATCTTTCACGAAGTGGGTTTTGATGTAAATCGCGAATTTGTATGAAATTGAGTTTGGGTATGTGTTAGAATCATCATATAGAAGTTGTGTTATGTGCAATTTTGATTGTATCGATGAGTTGGGATAAAACCCACTTAGAAAATTGTAAGAAGATGAAGTTTAGTGAAGATTTATGATGAACTATGTAATGTTGATGTTAGAGTAGTGTTATAGAAAGTAGTTAGATGGATAATTTGATATAAAACATATGATGCTTGGTTATGATAATGATTTGTGAAAGATTATGTTAATGCGTGGATGAACTAGGAAGAATGTGCTTTAATTAGTTGTACAATATGCACTAAATGGTGTACGCACACCAAGTGTATGATGAAATGTCTAAGTGAAGTTAAGATGTGAGATTGTATGAAATAGCTTGATATATATGATTGAGATTAGGTAATGATGTAATTAGTAGTATACTAACGTGAATGTAACACCCCGAAAAAAAAATTAATAATAATAATAATATAAATCCTGATATTTAAAATTCTAAAGAAATAACAAACAAGAATTTACCACCTAGGAACTTAACCTAGTTAAATTCAAGTCTTGAAATAATTCATAACATGGTTAAGATATTTAAACTTAAAGGGAAATCATAGTTGAGGGGTTAAACTTGTCTAATGTGAAAGATAATCACTAAAAATAACAAAATCAAACCAAACACACAACAACTTGTGTGTCTGGTCGATCAGGAGAAAGAGGGGCGACCAGGGTGTTCTCCAAACTCTAGCTTCACATGAAAATCTGCAAAATTGAAACCTCAAATCCGTTCCAAATCGAATTCTAAACACAAATTAGTAATCACCTCGTTGTAAGGATCAAAAGGTATGTAAAATTTTGGTACTTTGATCCATCATGAATTCTAGGTTAAATGTGAAAAACTGAAATTTAGCCTAGTTATGACATGCATGAAAGAATGTTGAAATAATATGATGTTTAAAATCAAACCCTAGGTGATTCCTTGTGAAAACTTTGCATCATAGTTGTAAAGATTGGGGTTTACATGTTAGAAGGCTATGAGCTTGAAGAATTCTAGAATTATGATTATTGTTATAGTGAAATCTGAATTTGTTAAAGTAAATTCAGAAATATAGATGTCAAGTTGTATGTAAAATTTATAAATTTAGCAAAAATAGATGTTAATTACAAATCATGAACTTGGTGATAAATATAGAAGAATCTGACCCGTTAGGTGTTTGTTGAAATGCCTAAGAGAGGATTTAAATGATAAAAATATGATGAGAACGCAGATTTGATCATGTTTCACAATGATATGAATATGGTCATGAAAAGAGTTCTAAACAAGTTGTAAAACTGAATTTCTAGGCAAAGAGTCCGGATCATCAAGCGGACAAGCCGGAGGAAATTCACGAGGGAAAGGCGTGCTTTAGAGGTACGGAAATTATCGTTTCGTTACATTATAAATAAATTGTGGTTTTATGTTGTAGTTATGAAAACATGGCAACAAGATAGTTCAATACGTCACGAAAGTGACTTTTGCATCTTAAGTAAATGAAACAGGTCAAAATATTTGATAGAAATTGGATTTTGTAATACCTTATTAGATGTCCAAGTTTTGGCATCCAAACGGGTCGAATAAACAAATAAGACATAATTAATACTCCAGGATATGATAGATTGTTCTTTGATACTTGTTATTACATAACATGTTAGAAACATGAGATTTTGTTGTAGTGGGTTGTTAGAAAAACGAAATCCGAGAGTTGATTTTGAGTGAAAGAAACAAAACAAGCAAAACATAGATTTCCAGGTCTCACCGTAAATTACGGTGATACCGTAATTTACGGTTGAGGTCAGATGTTTACGGTATGATCCTCCTGCTTTACGGTGGACTTGGGATTTTATGAACTCACCGTAACTTACGGTGATACCGTAAGTTACGGTGGAATCAACAAAGATTTTATTTTGTTTTTTTTAAAACTTGATGTTAGAAACTTATGTTATTATATCATGTTGAAGTCAAAACTAATGTTTATTGGTCTTGACCCTAGGTGAACATGTGGATCTTTCGGGTGGCGATCAAGCGATTAATGAAGAACCGAACACTACACTTTTGAAGCTTCCGCTATGTGTTTAAATCTTACTTAAACTATGTTCATGGGTTGTATACGAATTTTCAAACAACTTTTGTATGTTATAACGTAGTCACGTGTTGACTATGGTTTATGATACTTCTGAAACTTATGTAAATCTAATATCTTTTGGTATAAAAATGTATAAATCTAGTGTTAAATTTTAGTTTAATTTAAGGGTGTTACAAGCTGGTAATCAGAGCTCAAGGTTGTCAATAAGTGTTCGGTTCAAGCTTGATCGATCGTCCGGTAAGTGTTAACTTATTCTGTTAATAAATTATGTATTACGTATAGAATGAGAAATGAATAAATATGCATGAAAATGAAAAGAGTGTGTATAAGCTCACTCAAAAACAAGAAATGCATGAAACAAGAATTATTAAATCAAGTTACGAACTTGATTGAATTGAAACAAGAATGACTAAATCAAGTTACGAACTTGATTGAATTGAAACAAGAATGATTAAATCGAGTTATGAACTTGATTAAATCAAAACAAGTAAAGCATGTGTTATAAATGGAATGTTTAACAATCTATGTAAACATTTCATAAATCGAGATGGCTGATGGAGGTAATGATAATGCGGTGCCAAGAGTCACCGAACAAATGAGAGAAGTGATTGCCGAAGAGGTTGGAAAGGCGATCGAAAATAGTTTGTCGGGCTTTATTGATAAAATTCAAAACACGGTTTTATCAATAGTGGAAGGGAGAATCAAGAAATTGGAAGATGATTCCAATTCAACAAAGGAAAAGCATGGTGGACGAAAGCCTTGTTCATACAAGGAATTCATGGCATGTAAACCACCAATATATAATGGGGAGGTTGATCCAATCGTGTGCCAACGATGGCTAAGTGATATCGAAGGAGTATTCGAGAGAACTCATTGTGATGAAAATGACTACGTAGCTTATGGTACGGGTCAATTAAGAGGCCAAGCGAAAGACTGGTGGGATAACAAAAAGAAGGAGATTGGAAGTGAAGTAGCTAAGGCCATGACATGGGAGGAGTTTAAGACGCCGTTTCTTAAACACCATAGTCCCAAGGCGGTCATAAATAAAATCAAGGAAGAGTTCATGCAACTCAGACACAAAGGTGAATCCATAGACAAGATCACGGGGATGTTTATGGACAAGATGAAGTTCTGTGATGATTTGATAACGAATGAAGAGCAAAAGGTCTATTATTATCATAACATGCTAAGCGCGGAGTATAGAGAGTTCATAACCCCTTCAAAGTACGAGACCCTTACCGAGATTGTCAATGCTGCTCGGGAAAGGGAGATTGAATTGAAGAAGAGTATAGAACGGGGTGAACGAAGGGCACAAGATGTGAATCCAAGCCCTGCCAAGAAAGCAAGAACGAATGAATCAGCAAAGAAATCAGATGCTAAAGGTAGTACATCAGGTTGCAAAATTTGTGGGAAAAATCATAAAGGCGAATGTCGTTACAAGGATAAGCCTTGTCCCATATGCAAGAAAACGGGACATATGGCTATGTCGTGCCCGGAGAAAGTGACGGTTTGTTACAATTGTTATCGAACGGGTCACAAAAAGTAGGAATGCCCGGAACTGGTTGGAAAGAAAGATGGGCAGGAACCGAAAGGTGAAGCCCCAAAAGCAAAGGCAAGATCTTTTCAATTAACCGCCGCAGAAGCGAAGATTGAACCTGACGTGGTCTCAGGTATATTTGCTGTAAATTCAATTCCCGCACACGTGTTATTTGATACGGGTGCGAATAAATCCTTTGTTTCATATGGGTTTATTCGACATCCTTCATTTGTTCTAACCAAATTACCTGTTCCTTTAGAAGTAGAGATAGGTAATAACAAAAGCTTTATTGTTTGTGATGTATGTGAAAATTGTAAACTGAGCATCGATGATGAAGAATATTTGATAAATCTAATCCCGATGTCGATGGGAGAATTCCAAGTAGTCGTGGGGATGGATTGGCTATCTCAATACCATGCAAAGGTCGTGTGTTTTCGCAAAGAGATAAAACTAAAATCTCCGAGCGGAAAACACGTCACCATTTATGGCGAAAAAGGAGGCAACCCCATAGTATGTTCGATGTTGAAAGCTCACAAGCTCATGAAACGAGGATGCAAGGCATTTATGATATACGCTAATGAGCCAGAAAAAGAATCACAAAGGATTGGAGATGTACCGGTAGTACGAAATTATGAAGATGTTTTTCCGGAAGATTTACCGGGGATACCGCCTGAACGGGAAGTAGAGTTCGGAATCGAATTGATTCCGGGCGCGAAACCCGTAGCAAAAGCCCCGTACCGACTTGCACCGTCGGAACTACAAGAGTTGATGTCCCAAATCCAAGACCTGCTTGACAAGGGATTCATAAGGCCGAGTGTGTCTCCTTGGGGCGCACCGGTATTGTTCGTGAGAAAGAAAGACGGGAGCATGCGTATGTGTATTGATTACCGGGAGTTAAACAAACTCACGGTAAAGAACCGATATCCGCTCCCGAGGATAGATGATTTATTCGACCAACTACAAGGTGCGAATTGGTTTTCCAAAATTGACCTTAGATCGGGGTATCATCAACTAAAGGTCAAAGAAGAAGATGTGCCGAAGACAGCTTTCCGCACGAGATACGGACATTACGAATTCCTCGTGATGTCATTTGGGCTAACAAATGCACCCGCTGCTTTCATGGACCTCATGAACCGGGTTTGCAAGCCAATGTTGGATAAGTCGGTCATCGTGTTTATCGATGATATCTTGGTGTACTCGAGAAGTGAAGCTGAACACGCACACCACTTACAAGAAGTGTTAGAGACACTTAGGCGAGAGAAGTTATATGAAAAATTCTCTAAATGTGCCTTTTGGTTACGAGAGGTTCAATTTTTAGGCCATGTCATAAATGCCGACGGAGTATTGGTGGATCCGTCAAAGATAGAGGCTGTGTCAAAATGGAAACCCCCGAAGAACCCTTCAGAAATTAGAAGCTTTTTGGGACTTGCAGGGTACTATAGGAGATTCATTCAAGATTTCTCCAAGATTGCGTCGCCGCTAACGAAACTAACCCAAAAGAAAGCAAAGTTTATTTGGGGAATCGATCAAGAAAAAGCGTTTCAAACGCTAAAAGAAAAGCTAACTCAAGCTCCGGTACTGACATTGCCGGACGGAGTCGAAGACATGGTGGTCTATTCGGATGCTTCATTATCGGGGCTCGGTTGCGTGTTGATGCAACGGGGCAAGGTAATAGCCTATGCCTCGAGACAATTGAAGATACACGAGAAGAAATACCCCACGCACGATCTCGAATTGGCAGCGGTAGTGTTTGCATTAAAAATATGGAGGCATTACTTGTATGGGGTAAAGTGCACCATATTCACCGATCACAAGAGCTTGAAATACTTCTTTGATCAGAAGGAGTTAAATATGCGACAAAGGCGATGGCTGGAAACGGTGAAGGACTACGACTGTGAGATACATTATCACCCCGGAAAAGCAAACGTGGTAGCGGACGCTCTAAGCAGAAAAGCGGACTATGTCCCAATACGAGTGAGGTCGATGCAACTCGTGGTGACCTCGGGTATACTTGAACGTATTCGAGAGGCGCAGTTAGAAGCAGTAAAAGAAGAGAATTGGAAGAAAGAAAGAATAATTGGTCAATTGAAAGATTTGACGGAAGGGAATCATGGGTTGAAGACTCGATCCGGAAGGATATGGGTCCCACATACTTGTGGAGTAAAGGCGCTTCTACTTAACGAAGCTCATAAATCCCGTTATTCGATTCATCCGGGTGCAACCAAGATGTACAATGATTTGAAACAAAATTATTGGTGGCCCGGAATGAAGAGGGACGTGGCGAAATATGTGGAAAAATGCTTGACATGTTTACAAGTCAAGGCGGAGCACCAGAAACCATACGGCAAACTCCAACCGTTAGAAATTCCGGTTTGGAAATGGGAACATATTACAATGGACCTGTTAACCAAGTTGCCTAAGACGAATCGTGGTTTTGATGCCATATGGGTAGTGGTGGATAGATTGACGAAAAGTGCTCACTTCATTCCGATTCGTGAGACTTATACGTCAGAAAAGATGTCAGAAGTCTATACCAATGAAATCATAGCACGTCATGGAGTGCCGGTGTCCATCGTGTCCGATAGGGATACCCGGTTTACCTCGAATTTTTGGCGTGATTTCCAAGAACAAATGGGGACCAAATTGTTCATTAGCACTGCGTACCATCCTCAAACGGATGGACAAAGTGAAAGAACGATACAAATATTGGGAGACATGCTACGGGCGTGTATAATCGACTTTGGAGGCAGTTGGGATGTTCACCTACCGTTAGTCGAGTTTTCGTATAACAACAGTTACCAATCTAGTATTAAAATGGCACCATACGAAATGCTTTACGGTAGGAAGTGTCGAACCCCGGTTTGTTGGGGTGAAGTGGGTCCACGTGAACTCGCCCACCAAGATATAGTACGAGCCACGAACGAAAAGATCGATAAAGTTCGGGCACACTTGAAAGCGGCTCAAGACAGGCAAAAGGCGTATGTTGATAAAAGGAAAAGGCCAATTGAATTTCAATTCGGTGACATGGTCATGCTAAAAGTGTTCCCATGGAAAGACGTTATTAGATTCAGAAAAGGGGGAAGTTAAGCCCAAGGTTTATCGGGCCATTTAAAATTATCGGGAGAGTTGGCAAGGTAGCTTACCGTCTTGAACTACCGGAGGAGCTAAGTGGGATCCATGGCACGTTTCACGTATCGCAATTAAGAAAGTGCCTAGCAGACGAAACGACCTATATCCATTACGATGATATCGAAGTGGATAATAGTCTAAATTATGCGGTAAGACCGGTTGAAATTTTAGACAGAAAGGTCAAGCGTTTACGAAATAAACAAATTGACCAAGTCAAAGTCAAATGGGAGCATAGGAAGGGTTCGGACACTACATGGGAGTCCGAAGAGGAGATGCGACGTCTTCACCCTACTTTATTTGGTACGTACTACGGTTTCGGGGACGAAACCTTTTTAAGGGGGGTGGACTTGTAACACCCTGAAAAAAAAAATAAAAAAATAATAATAATAATATAAATCCTGATATTTAAAATTCTAAAGAAATAACAAACAAGAATTTACCACCTAGGAACTTAACCTAGTTAAATTCAAGTCTTGAAATAATTCATAACATGGTTAAGATATTTAAACTTAAAGGGAAATCATAGTTGAGGGGTTAAACTTGTCTAATGTGAAAGATAATCACTAAAAATAACAAAATCAAACCAAACACACAACAACTTGTGTGTCTGGTCGATCAGGAGAAAGGGGGGCGACCAGGGTGTTCTCCAAACTCTAGCTTCACATGAAAATCTGCAAAATTGAAGCCTCAAATCCGTTCCAAATCGAATTCTAAACACAAATTAGTAATCACCTCGTTGTAAGGATCAAAAGGTATGTAAAATTTTGGTACTTTGATCCATCATGAATTCTAGGTTAAATGTGAAAAACTGAAATTTAGCCTAGTTATGACATGCATGAAAGAATGTTGAAATAATATGATGTTTAAAATCAAACCCTAGGTGATTCCTTGTGAAAACTTTGCATCATAGTTGTAAAGATTGGGGTTTGCATGTTAGAAGGCTATGAGCTTGAAGAATTCTAGAATTATGATTATTGTTATAGTGAAATATGAATTTGTTAAAGTAAATTCAGAAATATAGATGTCAAGTTGTATGTAAAATTTATAAATTTAGCAAAAATAGATGTTAATTACAAATCATGAACTTGGTGATAAATATAGAAGAATCTGACCCGTTAGGTGTTTGTTGAAATGCCTAAGAGAGGATTTAAATGATAAAAATATGATGAGAACGCAGATTTGATCATGTTTCACAATGATATGAATATGGTCATGAAAAGAGGTCTAAACAAGTTGTAAAACTGAATTTCTAGGCAAAGAGTCCGGATCATCAAGCGGACAAGCCGGAGGAAATTCACGAGGGAAAGGCGTGCTTTAGAGGTACGGAAATTATCGTTTCGTTACATTATAAATAAATTGTGGTTTTATGTTGTAGTTATGAAAACATGGCAACAAGATAGTTCAATACGTCACGAAAGTGACTTTTGCATCTTAAGTAAATGAAACAGGTCAAAATATTTGATAGAAATTGGATTTTGTAATACCTTATTAGATGTCCAAGTTTTGGCATCCAAACGGGTCGAATAAACAAATAAGACATAATTAATACTCCAGGATATGATAGATTGTTCTTTGATACTTGTTATTACATAACATGTTAGAAACATGAGATTTTGTTGTAGTGGGTTGTTAGAAAAACGAAATCCGAGAGTTGATTTTGAGTGAAAGAAACAAAACAAGCAAAACATAGATTTCCAGGTCTCATCGTAAATTACGGTGATACCGTAATTTACGGTTGAGGTCAGATGTTTACGGTATGATCCTCCTGCTTTACGGTGGACTTGGGATTTTATGAACTCACCGTAACTTACGGTGATACCGTAAGTTACGGTGGAATCAATAAAGATTTTATTTTGTTTTTTTTAAAACTTGATGTTAGAAACTTATGTTATTATATCATGTTGAAGTCAAAACTAATGTTTATTGGTCTTGACCCTAGGTGAACATGTGGATCTTTCGGGTGGCGATCAAGCGATTAATGAAGAACCGAACACTACACTTTTGAAGCTTCCGCTATGTGTTTAAATCTTACTTAAACTATGTTCATGGGTTGTATACGAATTTTCAAACAAGTTTTGTATGTTATAACGTAGTCACGTGTTGACTATGGTTTATGATACTTCTGAAACTTATGTAAATCTAATATCTTTTGGTATAAAAATGTATAAATCTAGTGTTAAATTTTAGTTTAATTTAAGGGTGTTACAGTGAAGAAGGTGCTTTAGATGGAACTTATACAAGAATTCGGGTCGAATGTATGTCTTGGTCAAGACTATGCATTAAGGACTTGTACGTTGTGTTTAATATCACTAGGTGATCATGTTGTTGTAAGCATATTTGCATTGTGAGTAAGAAATGTATATAGTGTCATTGATATAGCATAAATGATGATACGGATACATGAGGATAAGCCGAAAGTTTGTATGATGAACTGTTGACTTTTGAAGGTCAACTACGCATAAGAAGCATGATTTGGTTTGTTGTCGTAAAGGTAGGATTATAGGAAGTTGTATGGTACATGTTATGTTAATATGCGTTATTTGTGATTACATGATGAATTTCATGAGTTTGAAAGGATATGAATTGGATTATATGTCATATGCTTGTTAGTTGTGACTAAAGAAAGTCAAATGTGAAATATGCGATTGATATGATCGTTAACATGTACAACTGTGTATGCTAATGTGAATGTGATTTGGTGACATGAAAGTATAGGAATCATGTCGAGAGGGACTCAAGCATGAAAGGCTAACGGGTCAAAAGGAGGCAAGATAACGGACACGAACTCGGACGCACGAGGTAAGTGATTTCCGGAATCACTTCTTAGTTTATTTAAGCAAAGTTGTGTACTAGTTATTTATGCATGATAATTGAAGTCTAATAAGGTTTGATTATATAAGTGAGGATTTTCATTAAGTAGACCATACAGGTCAAAATAATGATTTATTGTAATACGGAATGGTGGCATAAGTAATGATGACGGTATGATAACCGGGTAATGGATAAAATTGTACGTAAGAATGCTAATCGAGTAACGGTGATGCGGGTTAATGGGCAAGTGGTTCGGTAGGAAATTACGAGTAAATGAATAAATAATTTCATAGATGGAAATTGTACTATCTAATGTTCAATTACGTAATAATGAATGAGTTTAATGCATACCGGGTATCGGGTGTGTAAATCACAAGTACGAAACTCCGGATAATGTAAAAGTATTATGGTTATAAGGTTCATGTAAGTTTTGGGCTAAAAGGAATGAGATGTTTGATGAAAACATGAACGGGTCGAATAAGTGAAAGCGGGTATATAAGCCGAGAGCTTTAAGTGAATATTTTCCTTAAACCAGATGTTGGATTTCAATTTCATATGATAGAATGTGAATTTACAAGCATGTAGGAAGAAACGAGAGGTTAAACGGGTAAACGGTTCAAAAGTTATGCGCGTTTTAGTGCGTACGGATGACGAAACGGAACTGCAGAAAAATGCAAATTCTAGAGGGCGTCGCCGACGGGTAAGGGGGCGTCGCCGATGGGCTCTGGAAAGTCAGTTTTTGGCTGACGGGTTATTTGACTGTCTACGGAAGTTTTGGGCTACGGGCATTTGCAAGGGCCGTCGCGGCGGCCTCTCCATGTTCAAAAACCTGAAAAATGTTATCTAAGTTGATTTGGGTATAGTAGGCTTCGGTTTATCATTCTTGGATCACGACGGGCCTCCCAAACATGATTTTGATCATTCCTTTGACGTTTATGGGCTATAAATCTAAGTCTAAGTACCATGTAATTAATGTATGGATATATAAGAGGTATGTAAGATCTTGAACGTGTACGTATGTAGATATGCATTTATGTATATGTGAAGATACGTATGTGTATATGTACGTATGTAGAGATGTAGTAATGTATGTGCGTATGTAGATGTATGTTTGGTATATATGAAGGTACGTATGAGTGTATGCACGTTTGTAGAGTTATAGGAAGGCATGTACGTATGTAGATGTGTATGTATGCATGTAAGAATGTATGTACGTGTGATTTAGATACGTTGAGTAATACGTTATTAATAGTGTACCTTGAGAATGAAAGGTAATGCAGGTACATTATTGAAGCCTCACCAGGATATGGATACATAGATGAAATGCTTAAAGTTAGAAAGATAACGAAATGGGAAGTGTACGAGGTTGAATCTTGTTTATGTATTGTATACTAATGTTAGGAATGTATGTGGTGAGTGCAGGTTGTACGAATCACAGGCGGTTATCACGAGGAATAGAGATCGAAGATCGAGTCACAAGATAGATTGTACGGGAATAATTAAGTATGTACTTTAGTAAACAGGACTTATACTTTATTTTTGTAAAAGATACATATTAAAACGAACTTTCAAGTAGGTCAAGATGTTTGTAATGAAAGAAATTTTATGGCACGAATTTTCGCTGCGAATTTTTGTCAAATACGTTTTAGAGTCTTACAGTTAAGTGCTGAATCAGTAAGAAGTCTGAACTATTAAGTGTTGAACCAGTAAGAGGTCTGAACCATTAAGAGTCAGTATAATGCTTAACCATTCAGAGGCAAATGTCTGACCAATTCAGATTAGAGGTCTTAACCACTGAGACTCAGTGTAATGCTTAACCATTCAGATGCAAATCTCTGAACCATTCAGACGCAAATGTCTGAACCATTCAGACATTTACTCGCGAAACAAACAGTCTGAATCGTAAGAGGTCTGAACCATATAGAGCCTCGTCAAGAGGTAAACAAACAACCATTTAATTATTAACTAACCCATGCCGGCTGAATTTGTAAGCCCCGGCCGCAACGCAGCGGGGTCTTACATCTAGTTAATTATTAATTTTCAACATTGTGGTGCAATGCCATTTGTACAATGTGCAGTCTAAGTGGTATGGTGGTTTAGATAAGGCTCATTCTATTTACCCCCCCCCCCCTTTTACTAATTACACACTCCCCTATAAAAACATCACATCCATCAATCACTTGCTTTTGTTTTTAGTCTTTTTTGTCTTTTTGTTGTCTTTTTTTATTCTTTTATTTAATTATTAGTTATTTATTATTTGTTTATTATTATTTATTTAGTTAGTATTATTATTATTATCATTATTATTATTATTATTAGTAGTAGTAGTAGTAGTAGTAGTAGTAGTAGTAGTAGTAGTAGTAGTAATGATATATTATTTATTATTTGTTTTTATTGTTATAATTTATCAAATTATATTTATAGCTGTAACAAAAGCTATATAAAAATAAGTATTTTTTTACAAAATTATTATCATTTAATAATTTACATACCGAGGTTTAATCTATACACCCCCCAAATGTAGCAGGTTGTGCTATCCAATAATTATACATATTTTGACGTAATTCAAATATATTCTCCCAGCCAGCTGCATCATTTTCTCTCGATAATTTCCATAGGTTGGTTGTGACGGCAATTGGATGCTCTACCATTATAAAATGGTTACCATTCACGTGTGCAATTGTAATTTTTTGTTTCTGGGAACCGGTGAGGGCCTCTCCAAAGCGAAAAACAAGTCGAACTGTTTCTTTTTTCTTGAGATAAAAAATGAGCGATTACATTAAATTTGTTGAGATAAAAAATGACCAATCCAAGGACGTTAACACATCTTCAAATGAGCCTAAGAAAGCCTTAGTGTACTTATTTCTAAACTCGAGTAGCTCTTCCATCAGTGACCTCCGGATAAATAACCATTCATCTTCACCGTACCCGAGAGCAGAAGCTGTCGCCCGAAACCCACAATTTCCATCACCTAACACGTTATGCATGCGTGTAACATACGCATGGAAGATTTTTGGAATTAGATGAATATAGTTGTGTATCACCTGTGATGCTTGATCTTGGTTCAACCCCATGAAGTCATAGCCTGGCGCACTTGTAGAGTTGGTGAAAGAACTTTGTCCGACAATATCTTGGTTCAACCCCATGAAATCATATCCCGGTGTGTTTAAAAGGTTGGCAAAAAACCTTGTCCATCTGTATCTTGTGTCATGAACGGACTTGGTTCACCAGGAACTTGGCAGTTTACAAATGGACTGGCGTAGTAGCCCATATTATCATCATAGTCCTTGAATGGTTTTTTTTTCGTAAATATCGAACGGACTTGTTTCACCAGGCACTTGATAGTTCACGTCTGGACTGATGTAACCAACATAATCATTATGGTCCCTTAATGAACTTTCTGTAGCAGCCTCTAGATACCCGAATGAACTATGTCTCCAAGGCTCTTGAGTGTAATCATGATCTTGGGAGTTCACAAATGAACTATGCCTTGCAGGTTCTTGAGTGTAATCCTGCTCTTGATAGTTCGTAAATGAACTGTGCCTTGCAGGCTCTTGAGTGTAATCATGATCTTGGGAGTTCCCAAACGGACTGTGCCTTGGAGGCTTCTGAGAGTAGCTTCGTTGAAGGGGCAGTTTAGCAATTGCAGGGTTCGGTATTTTTTGTTGTTTGGATTTTGTAGTTGGTCGTCCACGAGTATTTTTTTTAACATCAGGTTCTTCAACAAAAGGTATACTTGGATTGGTTAATGCTTTTAACTTTTGTAGTAAACTTTTCTTTCCTGCTTGGATCGATTATCGAAGGCTTTTTTAAAACTTTCCAACTCGACGTCACAAGTAATATCCTCACAATATACTGGTAACTCGAGTTTCCTCCAAAATTCATCGACCGAATCTAAAGGAATAGATTGACCTGCATTAAAACATAAGTTGGCAGCTTTTAAATATTACCAAGCACATCGACCGAATCTTAGTTTAATACACTGACCTGCTTTCTTATACTTTGAGATTTCACAAGCACATGGTAATCCATAACACTTACGAACTTGACAACGACAATGTGAACGCTTTAAATGACGCTCTGCTATTATTATATCAAGTGCTTCATGAGAAACAGAGCCATGTAATAGCTTCAACATTGGTAGGTTGTGTTTATGCATTAGAACAGTTCTACTTTTTTCGAAGCTATCTTTAACTATTGTATATTGCGAGTTCACTACTTCATCAATGTGACGAACACTCTTATCTAAGGTACAATTTGCTGAATTCAAGAATTTTTTTAGCTTGGCATGTTGGCTTTCAGCTCTGTTAGTTGTCTGATTTCCAAAATGTAAGCATTCGTTAGTCCATACGGACACAAACATTTCTTTATACTTGTTTAACCAAGTACTATTCAAGTAATCCAAAACATC
Organism: Helianthus tuberosus; assembly: GCA_030545235.1. Lineage (NCBI taxonomy): Eukaryota > Viridiplantae > Streptophyta > Magnoliopsida > Asterales > Asteraceae > Helianthus > Helianthus tuberosus. Next base: position 7,533,048 of record CM060416.1, on the reverse strand, counting down.
TGCAAAGATAATAATGATGATAACGATGGTAACAACAACAACAACAACAACAACAACAACAATAATAATAATAGGATTATAGTAATAATACATACCTTCATGATGGATTAACATTGACTGAAGTTGCTTGTAATTTTGGAGGAATGATGTCCACGTTTGAGATTCAACGAGTGCATCCCACATTATATTGAAGATATCCCAATCATGTTTCGTGGTGAAAAATGATTTGCAGTTTCTAAATATACTTTGAGAAATGTGCCACCTACAAAGTAATCGGGTAGCATTCGGAAAAACTTTCTCGCATGCATTCATCAGAGCTAACTCCCTGTCCGTAACTATAACACGTGGTTGCATGCTCTCATCTAGAGTTGATTTTAAACAGTTTAATGCCCAAAGATATTTCTCCTCTGTTTCTTTACGCATAACTGCAAAAGCTATGGAGATTGTCTTGTTGGTAGAAGTTACACCAACAATTTCAAGAAAAGGCAATTTATACTTGTTCGTATTGTATGTGGCATCCATAAGCAACACATGTGGAAAATCAAGGAAGTACTTGTATGATATTTTAGGAACAAAGAATAAGTCTTCCAACTTGTTTGAAACTCTATTGGTAGAAATTTCAAAAGTATACCCTTTATCATTTAAAAGAGACATTAGCACCTCCATCAAAGATTTCCCTTTATGATCCGTTGCTAGATTATATAACTAAGTTGAAACTTGAAACATGGGAATTAAAAACTATACCTGATCCGTTGAAAATCCAGACATCTCTTTAACTTTTCTGAATGCTATGATGAAGTATGAGTAGATCACTCTTTGAACAAGTAAATTTATGCAGCTCTTTGAATAGCTTTCTCGAGTATATCTTAAAGAAACTGAAGTGAATGCACCGGTCCGGCCGGGATCCGGAGAGGAATGACAAGAAAATGGGAATGGAAGCGAAATTAGATCTGGATTTACCTTTGGTGGAGCTAAGCAGGCAGTAAGAAGAAAGTGATGGACGGAAAGAGGGAAAGATAGTTCACCGGAATTTTCCAGAGAAGACCCGTGGGCAGGGCAAGCTTGATTGTTTGTGCGTGGAAACTAGGGAAAGGATTTATTGTATTTGGTAGATTTAAGTTTTTTAATATTTTAATAAATTATTAGGTCTATTTCATAGGCCATATCCCTAGTCTACTTAGGCTGTCAATAGTCTCGAATAAGCAGCTACTTTTCTTCATTTCAAATGTTCACTTATTTGAATTTCAAATATAAAACACAAAAAAGATAATGGTACAACTAAAAAGGTTAATTAAGTTTTATTTATTTACTTATATTTATTAATTATATATTGGCATCCGGTTCGTAAATCCGGTTCGACCGGTTCAACCGGTCCGACCAATAAACCAGTAAGACGACCGATTCGTTGTCCGGTCCGGTTTTAAAAACATTGGTTGCCATCATTTTCATTATTATATTATGCTACTATAAAATTACCATATGTTTTCTAGAATTTTCTTTCCTTTGTTATGTGATAATATTTATATATTTACATGTCATTTTCACTGTCGGTAAAAAAAATAAAAAGGTAAAAAAATAAAAAGATGTCTAGCATAAAAAAAACTAAAAAGGTTAAAAAAAAGTTTAAGGCTTAAGTAATAAGCTTAATAATAATAATAATAATAATTCATTACTAATAGTAAATAATAATAATAATAATAATAATAATAATAATAATAATAATAACAAAAAGACAAAAAAGACAATAAAATATAATAAAAAAAGACAACAAAAAGACAAAAAAGACTAAAAACAAAAAGCAAATGATTGATGGATGTGATGTTTTTGATGGGGGGTGTAATTAGTAAATAGGGGAGTGTAAATAGTATCACCCTTAGATAAACCCATTGGAAACATAAAGGCAATATCGTACACATGGATCAAAAATCGTGCGGGGCTACAGAGCTTCAGTTTCTAGTCTCTATTTTTGTTACTGTTTTTTTAATCATGTATTTCTCGTATCGTTTCTTTTTCATTGTACTGTTTCTTGAGCATCTTGCTTGAGTTTATAAAATTTCCGCCCTTTTCAAAAAAAAAAAAAAAGATAAACCCATGAGCTGCTTCTCTGATACAATTGTGGTGACTCATAGAAATCTCAATCTACACGTGTGTTGTACTCTTATAAAGTTATGTATCTATTGGTCAATTTGAAATATAGAGACAGAGAGTGTGATAGAGGTGCTGGTAATGGTACGGAGGAACTACGACAGCCAGCGACGTCGGAGGTGTTTCGGTACGACGGTGAAGGTCTTTCCGGCGCTTTCAAAACCCAAAACTATTAAACGGAAGGCAGATAGAATGATGGTAACAACGGGCTTTCGCAAACGAAAGACGGTGGGAATTTTTCCAACATCACAAGTTCGAACTCTGGTTATTCTGACGACGACGGCAAGACATATGTATGTTTCCGATGGCTCAGATTAGTTTTACCACCTGTTCTCGAAACTCCGATGTTAGATTATACTTATCTTCATGTGTAGGTTTGCTTCAGCATTAAGAAACAGTAAAACGGCTAGGGTTTTACCCTAAACTAACGATGACAACGGCACAGATTTTTGTAACGCAACCTAGGTTCGGACCTACGTCGGTTGGAACACAGACCAAAATGTATTACCTGCGGCGAGGTAAACACCTGATGCAACAACGTTTCTTTCTATACACGAATAGGGTCTCATATTCTTCTTGAATGCTTTATTATTTGTTCCCTAATTTGTGTTTTAAGGTTACTGGAAACAAATGGGACACATATCTTGATCTTCGGTGCCTTCAGCAAACGTGGTTTTAGGTAGACAGAATACCAGATCGGATATTGCATGCCTCCGATCTGTACACGAACCCTAATTTCATACAAGTAATCTCTATCTCTCTATACCATCTTCGTTTTCATATTTCTCTCTAGAAACCTGAAACCTCATATATTGAATCTGAACTAAGATGATTTGGGTAAGGTGGTTACAGAGGGATTAGACTGGAAGTTGTCTCAGGTGTTCGATAAACGTGGTTCGGTAAACGTGCTACTGGTGAAGAGGTTTACGAAGGTACAAGAATTCTTGATTGATGAATTATATATTTTTTGTGAAGTTTTTATGTATGATTGTAACATATTTGGTGTGACATTACAGTTGTAGTTATGTTTGTTATTGTGATTTGTTTTCCATCGATATTATGTTGTATGATATTAGAGTTGTGTTGTAGTATGCATACATTGATTGGTGAACTCCACATTTCAACAGTCACTAGGTTTTACAAAAGAGACAGTTTGATGCATTGATTTCGGGGTTTTTTTATTTATTTTGAAATTGGTGTTGATTTTGTTATTTTTGGTATAGAATCTGTTATGTTGAACAGTTGAAGTTTAGAGAAGTATATTTGACTTGAAAGGGTCAATTTTGTCTGATGTTTGTAGCTTTTGTATAGGTAAAAACACTAATGGGTGAAGTTTGTGGTTGTCGTGATTTATACAAGCAGATACTTTAGTGGTGATTGTTTATACTTGCTTCTCTGTAGTCAAACTGCATTGGTTCCTAGGCGCCCATGATCGGCTCTGCCCAGCGCCTCAGCTAAAACGCATTGAGACGTGTTCATCAGAATCCCAAAACGTCCCAAGTTGTATCAACAAACAAACAAACAAGTTGAGGAATCACATGAAGAACATCAAGACTGAAAAGCCGGTCAATGAGTCGTTGACTGCCATGGTAAGTTCTTTGAAATTTCAAATGTTGGAAATAAAATTCCTAAAGTGAAGGTTGATCTGAATTTGATACATGTCGTTACACCATCTGGTATAAAGTGGACCTAAAAGAGCTTTCTTATTGAGTAAATTGAGGTGAATTTGATGTCATGGAGTCATGTATCTCTCTTTTTATTTTTGAACTTTTCAGGGATTGGGCGTAGTGAAATTCATGGAAGAAAAGAAAAATATTAAACCACATAAGCCACAAGCTTTGAAGCTGAAAATATGGGGGAGAGTTGATAATGCACGTTCACTTATCCATGAAACTAAGGGGCCTCTTAAAAAGGTAAGCTTGGGTCAATTTCTTATTATGTTTATTTAAAGCTCTTGCTTTGCTTATATTCATCAAGGTAGAGGTAGCAAGATGGGCGGGTCAGTTGGGTTATGCAACGGGTCGAAGAGGATGAGGGTTAAAATGGGTGATGTTGGGTTGGATGACCTCTCAAAACAAGTTTTCATTGATTTTTGAATATTTTTTACATAGTTTCAGTTGTATATTATGATTACAAAAACAATATTATTACAATTATCGTCTGAATGTTTCAATAAGGAAAGATTAACTAACAAATTTTGGGTGTTCTTGCTTGCTTTAGGATGCATTTAAATTGACTAATTGTTGGCATTTTGACTTGCTTTCTATATTCTTAATTTACTATTGAAATTATTTGCACACTTTTTTGTTGACTAAAATCTTTTTTACAGTAGCAAATGTAGCGAATGTAGTGAAAATAGAAGCAATATTAAGAGGTTAAATGTAGCCATTTTCTTATTCCCCCAATTGAAAGTGGTGAGAGTCGTTATAAGCAACTTGAAGGTAATTTAAGCCTTAAAAAGGGGCCCTATCCTAGATTGTACAAAAGGGTTGTCGTTAGTGAAGCTTTAAAAGTCACGTTATCCATTATGATGATGACCCATATGAAAACCAGGCGAAGATGTACCCATAGCAAAGAGTCTAGGATCAACAGAGGTTGCAGCCCTCTTGACAAACGGCTCACTCCTTATTGACCCACGATCACCACCATCAAACTCCATGTAAGTAACATTAGAACACTAAGCCATCATCTATAATATTGTACACAAATTTCGAACTAATATTCACTTGGTTATTCTAAAGAACACATTCTTTTGTATTTTTGTTTTCATTTTAGGTCAAGAATCTATATCATACATTAAAATTAAATATATAGTATCTATAGTAAGCATTTGTAGCACAGTAGCGGTGGTACAGTTCATCCATCTAGACATCAATAGCTGAATCATCAATAAGAAAATGTGAATATTACTTAACATGGTTATTGTTGTACTTCAGTTCAATCATGTGATAGAAAAAAGTTCGATCTTCGTGACACCAGAGGCTATTGATGTTCTCGGGAAACTATGGATTGACCCGAACTTTGGAGCCCAACCCTTGAAAAGAATGATTCAGTAGCTGGTTGAGAATGATATTTTAATGGGGAACTTCGAAGAGATTTAAGTGAAGATATATTATTATTGTTGACATGTCAGCAACAGTCAAGGATGGTATTCATATCAGGAAATTGGAGAGGGGAGAGGACATGGTTGCAAATAATTGAATAAAGGGCATGTAAGCTGTTAATAGATGGTTTTAATAGTAGTAGTTATGTTCAGGTGCTGAGGTACAGCTTTGATTATTTGTTCCACACTGTTCTCTATTTCCATACACAAGGAGTGATGTAGTTTCAGTTTGATTTGGTGTGTTTGGTGGGTGTGATTATTACAAAGTGTACCATAATGTGTTGGCTTATAGTGAGGTTTTAGCAGGATAACTAAGGATTGCTGAAGAACAAGACTTCTCAAAATAATTAATCGGAACCAAATTCCTTAAGTTGTTACGCCGCCGCAACGCGCGGCGGGTAAAAATTCTAGTTAACTATATTAACTATATTAAAAACTTAAACGGAGACAGATCTGGGCAGATTCGAACCACCAACCTCTCAGGAGATGACCCTGAGTGCTCTTCCCAATTTAGAGCTTACAGATCTAGAATCTTAGCATACATGCTAATTTGGATATAATCTATTTAGATGTAGAAGTTCAATAGATAACATTTGGAGATGACCCCAAGGCTCTCCCTCATGCATGCCAATATTTTTTTTAAGAATCATCATCATACTCAGTAAATCCCACCAATAGCAAAGCTAAGATAGGGTCTGTTCCCAAATGCGAGCCGTAGCATGTAGGTGTATCTCGCAACCATCAAACTGGACTTCCCAAGTCTCATATGCCTCCTTAATGTAGGTCCGGGTTCTCCAGTTTAGTATTCCATTGTACGCAAGCCCAAGGTTGGTTCGGTAACATCACCTGCCGTTCTCAAGCCCAGTGTACATATTCATTATTTAAGCCTGCCATGCTTGTTAAGGCCATATCAATTAATAATTATCATGACAATGGAAAACAATGGACAGTGAATTGATGGTCATTATAATATGGACCAGAGGCGACCCGTACTTCAAAAGTCCAGATTGAGGTTGAAGAAGGGAATGGAGTTTATGAGTCCGGCTATAGGCCCCGGACTTTGGAATCCTGGTTTTATCACGTTTCTTGAAGCGACCCACGTTTGACCTTTGAGGAACCGGCACAGCTACAGCTAACATTTGGTTGAATACACGCAAAGACGTCTCAAGTCCAAAGACACCAAATGCAAAACAACATCCATTTCAACACCATATGTGAGAGACGTTAACCATTTCAACACCATATGTGAGAGACTTTAAGCAAATACCATTTTAAGAAAAAAAATTGCATGCAAATTTAAGAACTAGACCACCTACACTTCACCAACTAGTTTGGATGTTTGAAAGTGATGGAATTCACTTGGTATAATACTTATTAAGTTTGGTTGATTAAAAGTGATGGATTTCACCAAATCATCCAAACGGGTCAAAATGATGAAAAATAAAGAGTTTGGGTGATTGAAAGTGATGGATTTCACCGAATCATCCAAACGGGTCAAAATGATGAAAAATAAAGAGTTTGGTTGATTGAAAGTGATGGATTTCACCTAATCATCCAAACGGAGTTGTAACGCATACCGGAAACGGAGTTATAACGGAATGGGTGCGTGTTCGGTATAAACCCGGTTGTTGGGTTAAATTTGCGTCAATTCTTAGGAATAAGCCGTTTGTTGTAACAAACATCCCGCCCCATCCAAAGCACAATAATACAGCCAAGTTAAACGTTTGCAACTAAACACCCCAGCCAACCCAACCCAACGCAACGCACGATAATAGGCGAGGTACACGACTCAACTTAACGGATTGATGGCTTATTGGCCGTAGTCAAATCAAAACAATTTCGCTAAGAATTTTCTTAAAATCACCCGTACGAACATGCTTTATACCAACTTTTAAGATCGCCCATGTCCAATTTGATCATGTCGCCCATGTCCAATTTGATCATGATTTAACCAAGGTTCTTCCAATACACACCACAGTTCAATTTATAAAAAAACGACGCCAGCCAACAATTTTTAAGTGAACAATTCCCAAAGAAACAGTAATACATACTTAATGCTATATAAAGGGAAGCATCTTCATACCAAAAGATTAAGGTCCACACCCACGAGATTCATTTGTAGCTGTAGTTCCCCATGGTAAAGTTCGATTAAAGATTTAACCAAGTCAGGTGCGACAAGCTAACCACATCCATAACGAACCATTGAAAGCATAACATTTGCATTAGGAATCTAGAAATATAAACCTGAAACCAAGTTGGCGATATATGAAAAAAGCACAAATTTGAGCATGACTCGTTTTTACCTATAACCCCAAGTTCAAACCAAGAACTAAGTCGCAACAGAAATCTCTGGCATCAATGATAAGAACATACCCAAGAGTGGTCATACGGAAAGGATGATTACTTAACAAGACACCAGCTGTGAAAAGTAACTACAGACAGAACCCTTGAGTCCTTGACAACAAACGGTGCATTGCCACCAAAGCAACAGCATCATCAACTCCACAAAATCAAAAAACCGTCGCCTTGAACTATTAAGCTTTAAAGCAGCAGCAGCAGCATAATTAAATCCTCAAAATCTAAAAACTGTCACCTTGAACAATTACAAGCTTCAACAATCAGCAGCAGCAGCATAATTAACTCCACAGATCCAAAAACCCATCACCTTTTAGGTATCAAACATATCAACATCCGGCAGCATCATGAACAACATAAAGCTTCAACTCTAAGTAGAAAATTTATAAACAAATCTCACAATTAAAAACATACCAAATGATCAAATCTTTAAGTACAAGAATCAAATCTTACAACCACGAAGTCACAAAGCCTGGCCTCCAATACAACACCTTCCCATTAGTCTCACTTGCTACATAAACTCAAAACTGAACAATGTACACATCAACATAATTTAAGATGTCTGTAAAACCAATAACCACATTTCCTTGGACAGCAGGTGCAATTTGTTACCCAATGACGAAAATGGAACATAAGACATTTAGAGGGGTTAATAACACTTCCCATTGGAATAATTGCTATATTATAAAAGCATGATTTCTATTTTGCAAGTTCATACGATGGGGGTCGTTCTTTGTCATTTAGCCATTGTCACTTTATCAATCTCCTCTCAATTTGTAAACCTTACGAGATAGCTTCAGGAGAAATAGACTGTACAATCACAGTGTACAGTTCAGAAAACGATAAGAAGAACCTACAGCACAAAAATCGGCAATCAAATGTAACTTAAAAGCAGAAGATCCTTCTTAAAAGGATTAGCTGACGCAAAGACACAAAACCGACTGATTGCAAGGCATTATAAATGCATATACATTCATACAGCTAAACTATAAGCATGTAACAGCTCGATTTTTTAAATGAAGTCTCAGAACAGAATGGCTGATTCATATGAGTCGTGTTAAGTATCGTATAAGACTAGTCTTTAAATGTCGCATTAGTAATGGTTGTTTCATATGAGTCGTGTTAAGTATCGTATAAAGACCATCCAGTAAATATCGCATAATGGCTGATCCGTATGAGTCGTGTTAAATATCGTATAAAGACTTAGTTAAATACCATATTTAGTATATAGTAGACCTGGCAAACGGGTCGGGTCGGGTCATGGGTCAAAACGGGTTCGGGTCAAAACGGGTCAATTACAAAAAGGGTTGTTTTGGTTCGGGTCGGAACGGGTTCGGGTCGGAAAGTTTTCGGGTCAGAACGGGTTCGGGTTGAAACGGGTCCGGGTCAGAACGGGTTTTGAGTCGGGTCAGGTCGGGTTGGTTAAAAAATTGCTTCATTACTCATTTGCTCCACACCTCGACAGTGTAAAACCTAAGGTTCGTCCCCAATTCCAATAATATCTTCAATTATTCAGTTCTAATTCCATCTCTATATCTTCTCATATGTTCACCTGTATGCTATATTACATTCAATTGTCTTCATTTTCGATAATTAATTGAGATCAGCTCTCTTTCGACCCGATCTGTAATAATTTCTTCAGTTCAAACATTTAATTGTGATATTAAGTTGATATATAGTTGTGTCTGTTGAAATTTTCTACTTTTGTGTTCTAGATCTGGAAATATGAATGCATATTTGCGTTTAATGTGGTACCAGAGATCGATCGAATATTGTAGCCGATGAAGCTTTGATTACTTGCAAATTGTGGTTCGAAACGGTTCGCGTCGAAACGGTACTGGTCGAAACGGTTCGCGTCGAGACGGTTCGGGTCAAAACGGTACGAAACTCGTCTCGTGTGGAAACTCGTGTCGGCCCAAAACCCGTTGCGATCCGAAACCTGTCCCGTGCAAAAACCCGTTTCGACCCGAAACCCAACCCCGTTCCGATCCAAAACCTACGTCTTGCCGAAACCTATCTTGGCCTGAAACTCAATTTGAACTGAACCCGTTCCGATCTAAAACCCGTTCCGTGCCGTAACCCGTCTCGTGCGGATACTTGTGCCGGCTCGAAACCCATTCTGATCCGAAACCTGCCACGTTTCTTTAAGACACTAACCCACATCGACCCATTTCTTTAATGTTATCGACCCGCTTTGACCCGAAAATAACAAGATGGAATTTCAAGTGACCCATTTAGTTAAAATATCTTACCCAAGGGGGCCGCTAGAATGAGAACCACCACGAGTTATGAGAACCGCGAGAACCAAGTGCCACGGAGGGCCGTTGACCACGAAATTTTTTTTACACCTAGATCCGTATATTTTAAGACCGGGTGTAAATTTTGGGTTCAAACGGCGCGCCCGAGGGGGTAGTTTTTTACGCCCAAGGTTTGTGTTTTTTTAATTTTTTTAATTTTTCTTTTTTTTTTAACCAAACTTTGGGCGTAAAAAACTACCCCTCGGGCGCGCCGTTTGAACCCAAAATTTACACCCGGTCTTAAAATATACGGATCTAGGTGTAAAAAAAATTTCGTGGTCAACGGCCCTCCGTGGCACTTGGTTCTCGCGGTTCTCATAACTCGTGGTGGTTCTCATTCTAGCGGCTCCCTCTTACCCAAACCAACACATATAATTTTAAAAGCAACCCAAACTGACCCACTTGGAAGGCTTTGGGTCAAGATTGCCCCCTCTAGCATATAGTATGCAATTAGATAAAAGTACCTTTGATAATCAGGAGATTGTATTGGTGTTCATTGAGTGATTATTGTTGATGCTGTTGCCAATATTTGGGCCGTAGATACGCTCTGAGCACCGATAGAGATCAAACAATAATACACACACACGCGCGCACACACAAACAAAGCGCACACCAGAGGAGAGATCCCGGGCAACCCCGTGCGATCTCTCCCCAAAACAAAAATAGGATTTTTTATTAAGATAGGCGACCTGCCATGCGAGCGCACCCAACATGGCAAAGGTCAAAGTAACAACAACAAGGTGTAATAGGACATCATACATACTAATAACAAGATCCGTAACTTCCGATTGCATACCCTACATACAAACCTGGTTGTCAATAACTTTACTTCAGTTCTCATCAGTACATCAACAATATGTTCCAGTTCAAGTCAACTTTAATCGGTATCGACGGTTCTGATGGCAGAAACCCTGCAGTCTTACATACAATAAAGTCATCATATACTTTCTTTTGAACAACAAATGTTACAATAACCCTCAGTGGCGGCTTTGATGGTGTGCGGGGAGGACCTCCGCACAAGGCCCGTGATTTCGAGGGGCACGCGATTTAAAAAAAAATACAATATGTATATGCTAGTTTTTTAAATAGTAAAAATATACCAATTCCAATATAGGCCCATTTACAAATCATTTTTTATGGTTTAGAATAGCCCACTTGGCATCAGGTTTATTGAGCTCAATCCTAAATTTTTAAATAATAATAAAACATTACGAAATGGCACATTTTTTTCAAGCTTGAACAGCATATGTGAATTCTCAAAGATGGTCTCTGTTAACCCTACTTCCAATTCCATACCCTACATCCAAACCATGCCAGGAATTGAACCTGGTCTTCCCCGAAGGACAAGAGCCTCAACTAATACTCAAGAGTCTCAGACTAGGTCTGGTAATTCCTAAACTATTTGTGACACGATTAAACTTGTTTAATAAAAATTCCTATGTAATTTATTACTATATTTTAAAAATAGTTCTGGACTATTTGTGACACAATTGTAAAGCAAGGCGTTTTCATGTTTGATACTTGTCTTTATTGTGCCCTCTTTGGCCTGTTTAACTAGATTAGACCGGTTTCTATTGCATGTTTAACTAGATTAGACCGGTTTCTACTGCATGTTTAACTGAATTAGACCGTTTTACAAGCCCTAACTTTATTGTAAAGCAAACCGGCTAGATAGTAGATACGCATATCAGATATCTAAACACGGTACAGCTAATTTTCCGCCTAGATTTACAACACATAACAATAAACATCATCAACATGTAACAGAATCAAGTAAACCGTACCTTCAATACCGCAATCAACAACTCGCGTTAAAACCATCGGCTTCCTGCATAACCGCCGATCGATCACATGGAGATAATCTGTCCGATCAAAGCTGTGAACATGAAACGACGATGAAGAGGACATCCGCTCATGTGTTCGCGAGATGAAAACAAGGGATTTCGTGGTTGAATATTTATAGAGGCGACGGTTAATGATGGACGGATGAGATTAAACTATATGATGATGATCTGACGGCTGATAGATGAGGTGATGACGTGTTGTTATAAGTTTTTCCGCTAAAGGCGGTTGCACGAGAAACTAAACAATTTTGTTTCTTGGCAAGGAAGTAGAAATTCCCCACCGACCCATACTAAGTCTACGGTTCTATCCACCCGACCCGACCCCCGATATATAACTACACCGCCTTGTTCATACATGATTTTCCTATTCTTTTACTTAAAAAATGCTCTTTTATCTAATCTAACGATTATTTATATGCTTTTTTTTTTGGATAACCATAAAAAAAAATTTATATGTATTGAGTCCGCTTCCCACGCCTATTTTTTTTTTTCTTTAAAACTTTCGACTCCCCATCTAAAAGTCACAACTAGTTGCACCGTCTATTGACAATCCATCCATGACCGTATAATAACAAGAACTTAATTTTCTATGATAATCTCTATTTTAATATGCGAAATATTCCTATTAAGGATTGAAACAAAAATACCACATCGGTAGCACCATGCATCAATAGACATTAAACTACATAGCCGTCCTCGAAAATCACAAATTTTTTTGACCTCGTGCAAGATAAAAAAAAAAAAAAAAAAAAGTGGGCCCTATTCTATTTATCGTGACTAGTCCTTAAAGTTACAAGAATCCAATGCTTTCTAAATTCTCATCTTGGTGATTAGAACTTGTGACAGATCTGGGTGGATTCGAACCACCAACCTCTCAGGTGATGTATGACCCGAGTGCTCTTCCCAATTTAGAGCTTACAGATCTAGAATCTCATGGGTCAGTGGGACAAATTTGTATAGATGTGTCCCTTCATGAACTGTTTTGTATATGAATACAATTACCGACTTCCCTATCAAACGACGGTTTCTCAACCGCCTTCGAAAGAAATGAAACAAAGCAATGTGATACGCTGGTTCACCTTTCATCAATTTGATGCTCCAACGTGACTCAATTTTGGATCGTTAACAACTTTAAAGGTTTCTTTAATTGATCAAGAAAAAACCAACTACTCAAATATGTGTCCAATTTTAAACGATGCAAACCAACCACTCAAAAGCAGCTCGTGAAATACCTAAATCAAACCAAACTCAAGTAGTTTCTACACTAAAGCACGTATTATATAGACACATATACACTATAATTACAACGCTTAGCTTCGCCAACCTCTAAACGAGACTGTCATTTAAACAAACATAATAGTTTTATGTAATACAAAATTCTATATATATTCGTTTCTACATAATTATTTTTATTTTTTAATGGAAAATATATATTAATTTACACATAAAACCTATAATTTTATAATTATAAATACACACAAGATTTTTAATACGTAACAAACAAAAATGTAACAAGTGCTTCAAAATGAGATTCCGCTCAAGCTTTGCAGCTGAGCTTGAAACAAGCCTTATGTTTAGCAAGGCAGTCCAAGCTCTAACCATTAGAATTTAAAAAAAAAAGCAATAAAAAGATCTCAAAGAAATCGGTTTGTATTTTAAAACAACACACATCTTGAGCTAAGGGATTTTTTCATACTGCATAACGAAATTGCTCCTTTGAAATTTCATTAAACTTGGATAAACGCCAGCACCAGCAATCATAGAACATCTTGTGGTCTACTATACTGGTAACGACGACCAACGTGACCAAACAGCTGTGACAAACAAGGTTCAGCAACAATCATAACCAAAACAAACACAGCCATGCATCAGATTTTCAAAGTGGGAGCTCAATGAACCATTGAAGCGCAAGATCTGCATTTAGAACCACCGGGATTTGATGTTAATCCATCAAACCCTACAGAGCAAACCTGTGACCAACTTCATAATCACAAAAATAATTACGAAAACATGAGCTTCAATTGTGCTTTACCTGGACAAAAAGAAACCGTTGGTGGGTTCAACTCAACCTGTGACAATCATCGATATTCAGGAACTTGCTATTCATGTTCAACCAACATAACGTCAGTGCCAGAAACTTGAGACCACAGCAATGAAGGTAATTTGTAAATGACGAATGACTAGGCAACGAGCAAATAGCATTAGACAGTTCAACAGCAAAGCAGCTTTGATATAACTGGTGCATGCACCAGAAGAAAGTTGACTACAGAACAGCAAGAAACAGCCAACACATAGAGCCGGTCGTACACAATCACCAGGGCAGCAGCAAGATCAGCTCCACAAAACAAAAAAAAACTACCATCTTCAGGTACCGTGTCAAGCTTCAAAAGACGTTGAAGACCAGGTACCACATCTACATTCTTGACAGAGATCATAAACTTAAATCGTAGACCACAAGAAACAGACCGTCAGCAAGATCAACTCCGAAATCAAATACGAGGCTCAAATTATACAAATTTCAGCCTCCAATACAACACTACTCCAACAGTACATAAATTCAAAATTCACCAACTTGGAGGAGTAACTACATCCTGGAGGAGTAACTAATGTTCTTTCAAAATAAACCTCGCAAATGCAAAAATGATTCTTTATGTCGTAAATCAACTTGATGCGTAAATTAACATAAGAAAACTACAAGAATTAATAGATTATAATATAAACCGAATTGGAATAATTATCATTGTAAAGTGTAAAGTACAGTTTAAAATGATGATACCGTATTCAGTTTGCAAGTTCATAAACGCGTTAGTTGCTTCGCACATTGTCGTATTACGATCCTCGAATTATGGTACTTCATGAATGACTATCACGATAAAGTAGACTTGACAGCTCTACGAACGAAAAATACTTGAAGCATTATTTTTTAGAAAGAATTGTAGCCACAAAGTATGCCGTCGTGTACTGACAGAATCGGTTAAAAATCCTTGCACACCGATGCAATTCGGTAGTCTAGCTCTTTAATAAAAACTATCAGAAAAATTTGACATTGGATGATCAGTTGTAGACATCTATGAGAATATTAAATGTTGATGGAACTCCAATAAAAACTTCTCAGAATAATTTGACATTTGCTGACCAGTTATAGACGTCAACTGTGTTATAAATGTATAATACCATGACATTCAACTGCACAAAAGTACCTTCAAGCGACAATCTTGAAATTGTTAATTTAGATGCTATATTGTGCAACTGTTGATGTTGCCTCTAATTGAACTGTTGGGATGATTTGAACATTGCCAAAGGTGAGATCCCGGGTACCCCCGTGCGACCTCTCCCAACAGAAATACAATCTATTATTAGAATGGGGGACCTGCCATGAGAGCGCACCCTACATGGCAAGGGTCAAATAACAAGGTGCAATAGGACATTAAAGACCCCTACTAACAACAAGACCTGTTATTCCGATAACACACCGCACGTATAAACGTTGATGCCAATGACCAAATTTCAGAACCAACCAGTACAAACTTAGAAAACTCAAAAAACATTATTTCTTTAGGAAAAACGTGTTGCCAATATAAGTCAACGTTCACTTGTATTGGGAAAAATCTTTTCAACAAATTGCAAGGCAATTGAAAACTTTTGCTCATTGATGCAAACAAGATATAGTTTTATGTCTCTCATAAACCGACCCAGTATGCTCACCCAAAAATGAGACGACTAGAATGTTGGAAAACTAGAATATATATTCGCTTTAAATTAAACCCATCAAGATAGACCAATTATAAACATGAATTGTGCTTTAAATTGTATACTACCATGATAAGCAGTTGGATGAAAGTACCTTCAAGTGATAACCAGGAATATGTTAGTTTTGATAGCGTATGTTGAATAATTGTTGTTGATGTTGCCACTATTCGAACTGTAGAGAGGATTTGAGCAGTGCTAGGCATCCAATAGAGATACACAAACACACACACACACACAGAAACAGGCGCACACCAGAGAAGAGATCCCGGGCAACCCCGTGCGACCTCTCCCCAAAACAAAAATAGGATTTTTTTATTAAGATAGGCGACCTGCCATGCGAGCGCACCCGACATGGCAAAGGTCAAAGTAACAACAAGGTGTAATTGGACATACAGGACCCCTACATAAATCGAGATCCGTTACTTCCGATTACATACAAACCTGGGTGCCAATAACCGTAATTCACTTCTCAGCTATACATCAACATCAAGTTCCAAACAAGGCAAATCTGACCAGTTGTGACAATTCTGAAGGTCAATCAAATCAATCAAGGTCATCAACACTTCATCACAACAAAACACAGCAGACAGGAAGTCACCGGATACCAGAAAACCTGCAATCATACACAGTGGCGGATCTAGAAAATTCTTGTAGGGGCAACGTTTCAAATAAAAGGGGTAACGAAATCGAAAAAACGTCAATTTTTTTCCAAATTTACACTACCGCCAAGGGGCAACGGAGGCTACCCCTTCTTCTACTGTATATCCGCCCCTGATCATACAAACATTTAAGTCAATCAAATACTCGCATATTTTATTTAACATAAAGCATAACCACTAGATAAGCATATCAAAGATGTAAACAGAGAAAAGCTTAAACGATATACAATAACAGTTGCTATATTGTGATACAGATCCCCACTAACTACCCTTCAAGAAATTATTCAAAGCAAGCAAAAGAAAGAAACAAGTACTCACAGATTTAATTAAAAACAAAGCGACATACTACAATCAAAACATAAGCAAAACCGCTAAATAAGCATACTAAAATCAAAGCAAGACTGCTAGTTAAGCATAACAGTTGTGTAAACACAGCAAACTGACCAACGAATTACATTGAAAGTGACTAAACTATTATCAAGCCCTAACTGATTCTTTTTAAACAAAGCAAAACCACTAGAGCATAACAGATGATATCCAACCTAAGCAAGCAAAGGCATCAAGCACGAACAGATTCTATTTTAAACAAAGCAAAACCGCTAGATAAGCATAACAGACGATTTCAACATAAACCAGCTTGGTTTCGCTGTCGAATTTTACTTGAAAATTTCAGTCATTTCAAAATCAACTGTAACGAACAGTTTGGTTTACAGTTCTTACCAAAAAACCAGTCCTATAAACTGGACTATACAGCATTCAACGTTTTTACATCTTTTTTAATGAAAGATTTAATAAGCCAAAACCTTGAAACCGAACAGAAACCAAATATCAACAGTTAAATCCGTTACTAACGGTTTATTTCACAATTTGACCTAAAAACAGTCAAAAAACCAGACGTAACGATATACAATAACGGTGACTATATTCAAATACAGATATCCAATAAACATCCTTCAAGAAATCAAGCGAATCGGATGTAAACACATCACATAACAACTTTTTTTTGCATAAATTACAAAAAATACAATAAACATATAGCAAAAGTAAGTCAACCGTACCTTCCATACCGTACACGCCGTCAAGAGACTGTAGATCTGAGATGTTGATAGCCAGATCCACGCCAAACAATCCAGTTACCGCCGATCAAAGGTAGATCAACAAAAAAAGTCAACATCTCGCGTCAAAACCCTAGGCATCCTGCAAAATCGCCACAAATCGATCCATAAAAACATAAAACAACCGCATTAGAACGTAGATCGTGGTCAGATCTGTTTGAAAAACGCATTGATTGAACGGTAGACGAAAAGATGAAGATCGGATCTGAAACTTGTTGCAAGATGAAGACGATATCCACTCATTTGTTCGCGAGATGAAAGGAAACGGTTTCGTGAGTTGGTATTTATAAAGGCAAGGGTACTGATGGACGGATGGGATTTGAAGATGGGATGATGATCCGACGGCTAATAGATGGTGTGGTGACGTGTGGTTATAGGTTTTTCCGCTAAAGGCGGTCGCACGAGGAAGTGGAAATTCCCTACCGACCGGTTTTTAAGTCTACGGTTCAAGTGACCCGGCCCGGTTATAGATAACCACACCGCCTTGAATGTAGTTTGAGGCTGAGCTACCAAACTTCATTTATTAAGGAAAAGAGTAAACTCTCATTTTGGTCCTTGTGTTTTGGTTATTTTTATCACTTTAGTCCAAAACTCAAACCTTTTGCATCTGGGTCCCTGTGGTTTCAGTTTTATTGTCATTTTGGTCCAAAAATGAAATCAAGTCATATTTGTCTTATAAAATTCTGCAATTTTGTCATTTTCTTCTGGGGCAAATCAGGTCATATTTGTCTTATAAAATCTGGTACTTATTTATAAAAAAGAAATGACCATTTTTCCCTCGAGGAAAAAGGACAAAATAGCAGGATTTTATAAGACAAATATGACATGATTTCATTTTTGGACCAAAATGACAATAAAACTGAAACCACATGGACCCAGATGCAAAAGGTTTGAGTTTTGGACCAAAATGACAATATTCTCTTAAGAAAAATGAAAACTCTTTCTAGAGCACAATAAGAAAAAAAATCATTTATTAAGAAAAATAAAAACTCTTTCAAGAGCAGGATAAGAAAAAAAATAATAACTTTTTTTGTGAACAAAACTAATAATAATAATAATAACTGTATCTGATAATTGTTTCGTAACTTTGCAATCTTTTACTTAATAATTCTCATCATAATCTGTTAGTGCAGTATGTCTATCGCCTCCGTCATCTCAAGACCGTAGCAGAAATAGATTAAGTTTAGTGCTTATAGTGTTATATTTTAGTAAAAGGCAAGGTGGCATTTGTGTAAATAATGAGATATCTCATTATAAGCCTTGGTCTATAAATAGGTTCCTTAGGGTTAGCTTTAGGAACTTTTGGAGATCTTTCCTCATTTTGGAGCTTTAGAGAAGATAGAGGCTAGAGAGAGAAAGTAGAGAGAGAAAGAGCTTCAAGTGATTCAAGGTGTTGTATCTTTTCAAATCATATACAGAATCACAGATTATTTTACGTTCGTGTGTTTCGGTCTTGCTCGTGCACGGATTCCGCACGTCGTACGAGTTGGTTCGCAATCGAAACGGATCAAACCGGGACCTAACAAGTGGTATCAGAGCAGGATATCGATTGCTCAGATCAAACACACAATTACGCACTCGATTTCAGCAGATTCAGAGCGAAAAATCATTCAGATTTATCGAATTTCTCATATCTTTTCATACTTTCACGTTCTTAACTGAAAATTGGCAAATTAAATGGATTTTTACGGTTAAAAATTGATAATTTTCGGATATGTTGTGCGTATATGCATGATTTAAAAGCCTTCAAAGTTTCAATTCATAACTCTAAGTAATTTGTGAGAAAATTAGATTTTTGTGGTGCGAAAATGATAAAAGTTGCTGCTGTTGTTCATGATGTTAACCGCACGGATTGCCATCCGTGCGTATGACCATCCGCGTTGACTGATTGTTGACCTATACGTGCGGATAAGTCGCCCGCACGCACAACTATCCGCTTTGACTATTTGTTGACCTGTACGCACGGATAGCAATACGCGTCACAATATACTATCCGACTTTAGTCAACTCTGTTATTTTGTCAGTCAAAGCGGTGAACATGTAACTTCATTAATTGTTTTGCATGAGATTAAAATCAACGGCCAAATAATATTGTGAAGTGTAATAAGAGGTCCAATCAATTTTTAGTTTGCACGTGATTTGTTTCTATCTTACATGACTATTAATTGATTTTGTCGGCAAATTTAATAAAAAAAAAATCAATATGATCTGATCAATATATTCGGCCTTATCAAATTCATTTGCTATCTGAACAATCACGTGGATTTTGTTTTGATAAATTGCATTTCATGTGATAGTTGTCAGTCCGCACATGTGTTGATTGAATATATATCATTTGTTGACCATAGTTGACTTGTCACCCGTACGCATAGCACTCACCCGTGCGTATAGTATCACTTCCCACACGCACGGATTACTTTCAGTCATCTGTGTTGACTTGTTGACTTGCCATACGCACGGACAACTTGTCCGCGCGGATAACATCATCACCCGTGCGGATAACATAGAATAATATCCGTGCAAATTACTATCCGAGCGTATCACCATCCGAGCGGATATCAATCCGAGTCTTGTGTTATCACCCGTGTATGTCACTTAGTCAACTTGGTCAGTGTGTTTTAATTGTGGACATCAGATTTCATGTGATAAAGTAATCCTTGCATGTGAAGCAATTTAAATTGTCGGCCATTATCATTTTGCATGTGAAGTTTGAAATTGAAAAGGTTTCACGTGATTGAAATTTATGAGCATTTTCAACGGTCCAATCATAATTTGAATAAAAAAAAAATTTGAATGTTGGCCATCGGAATTACATCATTGTGTAGATAATGATATCTGAATCTGTACATGTGCTAACTGTCAGTCGCATGTGATTTTATTCATTTCAAATTGATAGTTTTTCATTTTGTCGTGTAGTAGTGACTAAGTTCGAACCACCACCCGATTCATTGCTATTAATTTGAAGTTTGACTTCTGTTGACCCACCCAATCGGGTTACAATTTGTTTCAAAGGATTTTGTTTGTTCAAGTTTAAAGTGCAACAAATCGAGTGGCAATTCGAACGGATTACCACCCGATCCTAATCATTTCATTTGTTGTTGTGATTCAGGTCAAAGCGTCGGATACTCGTCCAAGCGGATTCCCACCCGGTCCATTGTTACATATTCATTTTGTTGACTTGTGTTAACTCACTTGATCGGATAACCGTCCGATTCATTTGTTTGATATTGAATAAATTCATTGTGTTTGTTTGTTTGTGATTCAGGTGATTAAAGATTTACAAGGGGCGAATATCAAGAAGAAGATTTAAAATGTCAGGAGAAAGTGCTCATGATAGATGGTGGAGAAGAGACAGTGCGAGATGGGAGATTAGCAAGTTGAATGAACCATTTAACGAAGCAAAAATAGCCAAAAGATGGAATGATGAACTGGAATGTTATATGGATCCACAGGGTAATCCAGTGGTTGACCCTTCAAAAGTGGATTTTGAAGCAGTAACAAATTTGTTTCCAAGAGAGGGCACTTTCAACACAAGAAGGCTTTCTGATAAAAGTTACTTGCCGGATTTAATGAACAAGATAAAAGAAGTTTTTGAAGCAAGTCTACCAAAGGTAGTGGAAATGAAGAAGAGAAAAGAAGAAGAGTTGAAAAAGCTAGTTGAAGAAGTAAAGATTACTGCAAAGCTTGCTGCTGAAGAAGAGCAGAAGATTGAAGAAGAACAGAAACAAGAAGAAGAAGAAAACAAAGAGGAAGATCAGACAGAAGAACCAGTGCTGAAAGAGACTGAGGTAAGAAAATCTTCTGACTTGTCGAATGTTGAATTGGTTGATGAAAAAGAAAACAAGTGCAGGAATTGCATAGAAATGTGCAAAGCCTGTACTGAAAAAGATGACATCATAAAAACAAAAGATAATGACATAGTTAAACTTGAAAATGGTTTCACAACAAAATGTAAAGATATGATTGAAAAAGAAGAAATTTTGAAATTAAAAGTCGAAAAGCTAACACAGAAATGTCAAGGTCTTGAAAAGGATAATGATGTTTATAGACAACTGTGTTCAGCAAAATGTGTCGATTGTGTTGAAAAAGAATCTAAATTTCAAGATTTACAAAAACAGTATGATTCTTTAAAGTGGTCGAGTCAGAAAGTACAAGAAGCTTATGATACTTTGAAGAGCCAAGTCAAAAGTTTTGATCAAAGATTGTCAGAAACTTTAGTCACTAAAGAAATGTATGAAAGAAAGTTTAAAGAAAAGCAAATTGAATTGAACAAGTGTGTTGATGAAATTGCAAATCTTAAACAAGTCTTGGCTGAAAAAGAAAAGGTTGTTACCAAACTTCAAAGTTATCATAACTCTTCGTACATTCTCGAACGCATTTTTAACATTACACCAGATGACAAAGATACTGAAAATTGCAAAAAGGGTATTGGTTCAGAATTTCATCAGGTACCACCACCATTGAGAAACAATTATACTTTTTATGATGAGGAAAAGGTGGCAAAGGGTTTGAACATAGCTGACCAGTTACCTGAAAGTATCGATGTGACTTACTCCAAATCTGATGATGCTAATGATTCAGAGGTGGTAAGTAAGGTTGTTGAAAGCGTTTTGAAAGATGAGTCTACAAAAGGTAAGTCTGAATCACAGGATGAAGATGAAGGAAATCTTTATGATGGTTATCTGAAAAACACAAAATCCGAGAAAAATTTGGATGATGATTCAAAGGGATTGGTCTATACCATGATTGGATCGGACAAACTATTCTTAGATATTGTATTTCCGATTCAGAATGTGATTTCAGAGAAGGTCGATAAAGTTTTCAAAATGGTTGAGATTGAGAAGTCGGAAATTTCAAAGTTTGTTGGTAAAAGTCACAAAACTTTTTATAATAAACCTGGTTTCAAGAAGAAAAACATGAAGGCTGGTTTGGGTTATAAAAAGAAACAAAATTGGAAGAAAAATGTTCAGGATAAAACAAGTTTTGTTCAAGGAAAAAGTTTAGCAGAAAAAGAAAAACTCAAAATTGGACAACAGTCTAATGCTGAGTTTGATGCTATGAAAAAGAAACAACAACAGGCCAAGGATGTTTCAAAGAAAGTGTGTTTTAAATGTGATCAAATTGGACATGTTGCTCGAAAGTGTCCAAATCCAAAGCCTGTTGATGTTGAAAAACAGAAATCTGAGGATGTGAAACCAAGGTTAGCCAGATTTGATTCAAAACAAACTTGGAAGTATAACACAAACAAGTTTGCTTCGAATCAAACTTGGAAACCAAAACAGACTAGGTCTGATTCAAAACAAACTTGGAGGTACAACACAAACAAGTTTGCTTCGAATCAAACTTGGAAACCAAAACAGACTAGGTCTGATTCAAAACAAACACAGATTTTTCACACACCCAAGTTCAGAACAACACAAAGTTGGCAAACATCAGTTGATATGACAAAGCCAAATCAATTTTGGAAACCAAAAGTTGTTGTTCAAAGTCAAAATAATTAAAACGAGTCACGATTTTACAAGAGAAGTGCTTCAAAAGGACAGAACTGGGTGGTTAAGAAACAAGTGACTTCTGTAAATGTTGAAAAAGTCGAAGACAAAAATGAAAAAGTTTTTGTGAAAAATGACAAAGATTTTCCATCATTAAATGAAACTTATTGTATTGAAATGCCTAAGGTTCAACAGACCTGGGCTAAATTGTTCAAGTAATTGAATTTTTGAGAATGTGCAGGTGCTCATGAAGTTTGATTGTCAAGGAAGAAAATTGATGAGCAGCCTGGCACAGGAGGAGAAGGCTGCTGAACCATGGTTTGGTTAAACAGGGAGTTTGTTTGTTTTCTGTAAATAAATAAACAATATTTCAAAAACCCTAAAAATTGAAAAAATTTTGAAAAACCAAAAATATGTTTTGTTTTGTCAAAATTTTGAAAAATTAAAAAAATATGTTGATTGAATACGCCGAAACCCTCACGGCTGAACAAACATGATTACTTTCACAAGATTGAAAAACGGTTTTCAAACTGTCGAAAATCAATGGGTTGTAAATCATGGGGGTACGTTATATTTTTCTGCAAATCAGTGAATGTGAAGCAGAAAATGGATGGCGAGACAAAGCTATCAGTATTGGTTGTCAAATTTTCTTTAAATGGTTTTGCATTTTAGGGGGAGTAAGAAATTGTCAGAAAATCCAAAAAACATTAGAAAATTTGAAAAAGCCAAAAACATGATAAAATTCAAAATTGAGTTTTTGTGTAAAAAGAGGAAATGATAGTACATCAGTGGACTGTCACAGTACGCTAAAGAAATGGAAAGTTTAAATGTGTTAAACGATCTCACCGTGGATGTGTCGGTAGATTTTTATACATTTAGTAAACTTTTTCGGGATATAAACCTAAATTCAAACTTACTTATTTCGTGGGGAACACTACTTGGATATATAGGTAACCCCTGAAATCTTGTTTGAAAGGTCTCATAATCTGATATACTAGGTCTTTATACTCAATGATGTCTGGGGTATTATTCCGGGACTTCTGCTGAACGGTAGTTCTGACCTAGTCCTTGGATAATATTTTCTGCAAATGCTTGAAACACAGCATCACCCTCAGCATATATGATAAGACAATAAAATTGCTTAGCAATGCTGTTGTAAAAAAGATCCTCTAAAGGGGACACACCCACAAGTTGAGTCATGATCTCTCTGCTGAACGGTAGTTCTGACCTGAGCTCTCATGATTCTTCATAATTTATTAACCCCTTACAGATATCATTTGTGTTATAATTACCTGTAAGACTGATTATTGGGATCTGGATACGGGAGTATATTCAAGAGGTGGGACACATGAATGGGTTTAAGTTCTTAAAATACATAATTCGTATCCTGAATCAGTTGAAATTTGTATGAAAATTTAAGTGGACAAGTATATCGACAATATAAGTGAATTGTTTAATTCTTATTGTGTAACTAAGCTCAACGGTATTTGTGATTTGTCAAAAACTGATATGATCCTCTGACGCGAACTCAAACAAAAATATTGTCTGTAAATATGTTTGTAAATATTTCTTTACTGCTTTATATTTCAGAAAATTCAAAAAGATTTTTGATTCTGCTTTATTTTCGACAACCGATGTCTGAGTGCTGAGTTTCAAAATCTAAGTAAGCTGATCGTGTTTCTGAAAAATAAAACAAGTTCATTAATTTGAAACTTGAATTTATAATAAAAAAAAAAAACAGTTTGTGATATCTCCAAGGTCATTAAGTTGGACTTGGATTATTAACTGTGAGGGAGTTGGATTCTTAGATTGTTAAAATCTGTTATAAAGAGTCAGTTTTCGATGTTGGATTCTTTATACTGCCAAATCTTTGAAGATTGTTGATAGGGGGAGAGTATCAAGTAATCCTGGATATATTTCATATTATTATATCTTAGTCCCAGGATCTTGATTTAGAAAGTTTGATAGAGCCAGGTTACGATACCTGGACAACTGAAAATGTTTTCATTGAAAAATATTTTAGCAAAAGTTGAGAGAGCCAGGTTTTCAATCCTGGAAGTTCAAAAACGTTTTACTTATAAATGTTTGAGGATTGCAGATTCCAGACTACGATCCCAACAGCCGAGTCTAAGGAGGAGTCTGAAGACGAGCTCAACGCGAGAGGAAGCGTGGATTCAAGGAACCAGGAAACTATCCTGAAGGAGCTTGTATACGGAAAGCCAGGTGTCGATCCCAAAGCACGGAAACTTGACGAAAGGGGGAGCCTGAAGAGTTTACCGAAAGGGGGAGCTGAAGCTGAATACAGATCCACCGGGATTCTGTTCGAGCTAGAGAGAAAAAGACCAAAAGCTACGAGTTTGACTAAATGTTTGAGATTGACTGCGGCAATATCCAAGGGGGAGTCTGTTAGTGCAGTATGTCTATCGCCTCCGTCATCTCAAGACCGTAGCAGAAATAGATTAAGTTTAGTGCTTATAGTGTTATATTTTAGTAAAAGGCAAGGTGGCATTTGTGTAAATAATGAGATATCTCATTATAAGCCTTGGCCTATAAATAGGTTCCTTAGGGTTAGCTTTAGGAACTTTTGGAGATCTTTCCTCATTTTGGAGCTTTAGAGAAGATAGAGGCTAGAGAGAGAAAGTAGAGAGAGAAAGAGCTTCAAGTGATTCAAGGTGTTGTATCTTTTCAAATCATATACAGAATCACAGATTATTTTACGTTCGTGTGTTTCGGTCTTGCTCGTGCACGGATTCCGCACGTCGTACGAGTTGGTTCGCAATCGAAACGGATCAAACCGGGACCTAACATAATCATTAATTCTCTACAAAGTTTCTTAATTAATTTTATATTGTTAGCCAATAAAGTAATGAGATAATTTTCATTAAATACATAAGAGACTTTGTTGCATATTTGCATCAACTATAAAGTTTTAAGTATCAATAAACGAAAAACTAAACATAAATCATATGTGCATAGATATACAATTCAAAATCATTTGTTTTGCAAATAATATTAAAACGATTCATGATTATATGAACCATTTCTTTTTTTGCAAATCGAATCAGGTAGTGAAGGCTGCTTGTGTATGTTGGAGCCTATCTGAATCTAATTTTTAACAACAAATTTCTGTTAATCCCTGTCATTTGTAGGACTCGAACTCAATACATTCCCCTCTCAAACGCATGTGTTTAAAGGTTTTATCTTTACAAATGGACCACTACATCATTGGTTATGATAATCTTCTTTAACATTGAATATTGATATACACATTGTTATATAGTATTAGTTTCAAACACAACTGAGGAACAATGATTAATGGTAACAGCGTCACCGACCAACTTTCAAACATAAGCCGATTTTGTCCTTGTGCCACCAATCAAATTACAGTTTTGCCCTTACTGCAATAACTAAAATTAACCCTCAGACTAATTTATAGAAAGAGACAGTCATGGTTGCCGCTAAGTCCTTTGTCCAACCGCCGTAGAGCCGCCGGAAAGCCAAATGGACTCACTGCCATGGATCGGCTAGATGGGGTTCCGATCTACGTCATATAACAACCGCCGAAGACCATACCGCCGCCACCCGTGATCACCAAAACACCGCCACCGCTGCTTACAGAAAACGTGCCTGCTCCGTCCGAAGCGTCGTTTCCGCCGTAGCTTGATGCGATGGTTCTACTCTGATCTACCACCAAACAAGACGAGGTCACCACTCACCAAAATGCTTATTGGTTGTCGGAAAACTGTTGTGCTAACCGGAGGACTTAAACAAAAGCCGCACTTCACTCGATGGATATGTGTGATGGCAGTTGGCCGGAAAGACGAAAACTTGACCCCCAATTTGTTGTTTGACCACCATTTTTGCTGACTTATCAACAGATGAAGTGGGGGCCAGTGGGAGATAAAGCTAATCTAGAGAGAGGGGATGAAGTCACAGTGAAATGAAAGAGTAAAGATGAAGCAGCGAAAATGTGTTTTCACTTTTGAGTGTGTTTGGGTGAATATTGGTTTGGTAAATCATTCGGACTTCAACACTTATTAAACTCTATTTAATTTTCTTTTCCCACTGTTAACGTAACAGATCACTTTATTTTCTTCATTTTGAATAAATATTTTTAATTGAGTAATAGCATGTAATAGGTGTATATGAGTTAACATGGTAAGCTCATATGTATACCATGTATTTTAATTTGTATTTGATATTCAAAATTTGTGTTCATATTTGAGTGATTGAAAGATCATTTTCTATATTACATATTAATTAAAATAAAGTTTAAATGTTTAGACTATGTGAGAACCATATTTTAAAACATATTTTAAATAATATGTTTATGAATTTCATTTGGTGTTAGACATTCATGTTTTTATTTTACGTTTTTTTTAATTTAGTGTCGTTTGATTAGCACGGTTTTACGCTTCCAATCCATCGTTTGTAACACAGTTTTATGCCCCGCCCCGCAACGCGGAGAGCTTAACACTAGTTATAAAATGTTTCATAACAGATAAATCATTATAATGTTTAGTTTATTCGTATAATATATTTACTATATTATAATGCCCTACCTACGGGTATCTGAAATCTTAAGTAATATAAGTGCTATTAACCAAAACATAATACTGAGGTTATATGGTATGGGATAAATTTCTTAAAGGCTTTATCACACCACGTAAACGATATGTAAGCAAGAGGCTTTATTATTACCGCAAGAGACTTTATTGTTAACTTGTATATGTGATATAAAGCGCCCTTTAAAATCCCTTTTAACTATATTTAAAAAATACAAAAAAGAAATTAGATAAAAAAGAAATCTAATTAGATTATGCAGGTGGGCCACCTCATTTCCTTCCTCTCACGTCCGCTATTAGAGGTGCACATATCGGGTATTTTCAATAACCGGTTCCGGGTATTGAATTAAAGGGGAAAATCGGGTATTGGTATACCCGGTTCCGGTTATTATCCCATATATAAATTATCAACTACTTTGGGCTTCTATAGGTTGTACCATATGCTTAGGGTGTGTTTCAAAAAAAAAATTTGTCCACCCACATGTCCCACTACCTCTCATATACCATCTCTGCTTAAACAATAAGAGCCACAACTCTCACTAAACCCTAAACCCCTCATAAAACGTCGTCAATCAACGCCAGATCGGAGTTTTGGGAGATGAAGCGTAGATCGGGTTCCGTCGTCAGAGAGACGGTGGTTCACGGCGACGCTTAGGGTTCCGGCATCCCTGTCTCTATATTAAGGTGCGATTTGGGGTTTGATTTAAGTGAAACTGTTGATGGTTTCTTTTTGTTGTTGTTTACCAATTGATTGTTGTTAGATTTGGGAAGTTATGAACAGTTGAGAGTGAATCGGATCAACAACCCGTCTCTCTGAAGGTATAATCCTCACCCTAGCTTGCATCGGAGAGAAGTTTACTCATGTTTGAAGGAGATTCTCTTTCATACGTTTTCATTCAGCATTGAGGATTCGAATTATGGCAGGTGAGAGTAAATGGAGGAAGATGAAGCTTGTGTTAGGGCTGAATACGTTTTTTTTACGCCTCCAAAAGTGCCAATGACGGACGCACGTTCGTCGTTGAATGCCGATCACTCCAACTTCGTCATCTTTTGGTCTCAGGTGTTCGAGATACGGCGTTAAATTGTCGTCGGAGGCAGTTTTGAGTATAGTTTGACTGTTAATTTTTAGTTGTTAATGGTTATTTGTTAGTTGTTAGCTGTTAATTGTTAGTTGTTAATATTACTGTCATGTGTTTGATTGAAACTTATAGATTGTTTGTGATTAGGTTTAGATCTGTAGATCGACCGATCAAAGGATTAATGATTTACATCTCTAATCTTTTATCTTTCCGATTCTCAGCACCGGCAACCACCAGCCCCTCCCTAGCGTCACCAGTAAGATCCCTTCCAAGGTTATTCAATACTGTAAAAAAACATGTGGAGTCGACCAAGAATGACGAGAAGACTGCTGAAAGCTTTTGATTCCGAGTTTGTCAAAGTGGATCAAGCCACTCTTTTTGACGTAATTCTGGTAAAAATTTGGCTGATTTCATTTATTGTTGTTTGACTTTTTTTTATTTCTTTTTTGTGAAAAATGTCCAAGGTTTGGTTTGTGATATTTAGGATATGTTCTGTTTGTTAATTTTTTGAACTATTTGAATTGGTGTTGTGTGCATAGTCACACGGTTCGCGGTTCGCTCCGGTTCGCGGAACGAAAACGGGTACGTAGTTTGTGAAATTTTAAAATTCGGTACGAGGGGGGTAGGTTCATTCGGAATGTCAATTCGGTACGCGGTACGGCGTACCATATAGTTTGGTACGTCGTATCATATATAAAACAATTATTACAACATAGTTTAAAAAAAAACAATCTGAAAAACAAATTTGATAATCATATCCAAAATTCTAAAGCATTTCATAACCATAATCATAATGCATAAGTTCATAACAGAAAATTCATAAAACAAAAGCAGTTCATAAGCATAATTCATAACATAAAAGTAATAAAACTAATCAAGCCTTTGTTTTTTTCCGTTTGGGTCGTCATTTTCAATCGAATCAAATCGAAACGGCAAATCGAATCGTACCGAAACGGTGAATTTTTCAGTCGGAAACGGCGAATCGAATCATTCCGGAACGAGTATTGTGATAATCGGGTACGACCTTTTTTCCGATCTGGTACGCGAACCCAGGCCGAATGGTTCGATTCTGTACCCGATTCTGGAACGGCCGAACCGATTCGGGATGTGAGGGGGGATCTGCGTTTCCTGTGACTATGGT
Organism: Helianthus tuberosus; assembly: GCA_030545235.1. Lineage (NCBI taxonomy): Eukaryota > Viridiplantae > Streptophyta > Magnoliopsida > Asterales > Asteraceae > Helianthus > Helianthus tuberosus. Next base: position 7,503,506 of record CM060416.1, on the reverse strand, counting down.
TGTGTGCTTTATTTTGTAGTTTTAGGGATATCATATGATATCATATAAATGGGTGTTTCGATGTATATTGTATAAGGGGTGTTTGGATGTGCCGTATTTTTAGAGGTTATCTTTTTATTCGGATATTATTAGTAATGGTCTATCTTGACGAAAGAAGGAAATTGCATCATGGACAGCTAATAAAAAAGCGAATTTGTGTACATGCATTGACCCTAGAATAGATAGATAACGGTGATATAAATCCTCCATCTAGCTGGAAGTGTGACAAAGCTAAAGATCTATGGTTAAGTTTAACTGATGGTATGATCGTGTGTAGGCGGAAACTTCGTGATGACTGGTGGTAATAACCATGCCATTGAACAAGAGGGGAAGAACATGAGATATAAGGGTAAATAATAAATACGAGTATGTGGATCTTTTATTTATTACAAATTTGTTTATTTTTTATGACAACGACCCAATCTACACGGGCACGTTACAAATCACACGTCAAATAATGTTTCGTACCGACCAAGAGAAGGTGATCGAATTTGTACCTCCAGCGGCATCGGATTGTCAAAAGAAAAAAGTGGTGAACAAAGATATGTTTAGTAATGTATTCCTTTCGGCTTTGATTTATTCTTTGATTATTGTAATGTTTGGTTGTTGATTTTAATTTTCTGTTTGTTCAATTAGGTTTGCTGGAGTTCTTGTAGTTAAGAAAATGATCACTTGTGAGGTCCTGGTTCTTATTAGAAAGGAACTGAACCACTCTCTCAGTATGTGTAAATAGCCAAGATTGAGCTTTTATTATGTTGTGGGGTTGGTTTATTGGCTCCAGGTTCTTGTCTGTCAAACAGTGGGGTTTTGTTGAACATTTTGTTTGTCATATGTAGGTTTGGTCTTAGTGTTATGTCAATGTTGTGAAAATTTATTTTGTTTTGTTTATGCATGTGGATCGTGTGGATTAAGTCAATAACGACTTGCTTTGATCAATTTCTTGGTCGGGTGATTGGGTTTCAATCTCAGTTGGCGCTAGCGTTATGCCTCATATCCTCAGTGTGCACACAGCCCCACAGGAGCGGTAAAATTTAGTGTTTTTAAGCTTTTGAATCATTTAGAGTGGAACTGAATGTAAGTTTTCTTTTTCGCTGAGAAATATATATTTTGGGTTCTGTTAGGTCTTGACTATGAAGGTTATATCGATCTCTCAACAAGGACCTGGTGCGGTTTGCATTCTATCTGTAAATGGTGCAACTTCCAGTCCGACCCTTCGCCAACCCGACTCATCGGGTGGTACATTGACTTACGAGGTGACATATTGACCTGTTTTTTTATCGTTTATCATTTTATATTTTAATGGTCTCTTTTGTAGGGTATAAGAAAAAATAAATGTGATGGGTGTTTTCTCGAAATTTTGACACTTTCTTTGTTTTTAAGGGCCGATCTGAGATACTTTCACTGGCGAAATCATTTATTCCATTGGACAACGGAGGAATAAGGAATCAGGTTTGAACTAACGAATTTATTTCATAGTCATTAGTTTTATTAAAATATTGGCATCTTTATGTATGGTTGTGATGATTGAATGGTATTTCAGTCAAAACTGGGTTAGTATCTAAGATTTGGATGACATTATCAAAGGTTGCCGAGTTGTGAAGGACGCTGAAATCCAGAAGGGATGATAATCAATTTTTTTGAAAAGAATAATGGGTCAGTTTTGAGGATTACTCGAGTTCTTTTATGCTACAAAGTTTCTCTCTCTACTATCTGATATAGTTTGTGAATTCTATAGGGACGTTTTATTCTTCATGATGGCCCTCCATATGCTAATGGTGATTTACACATTGGACATGCATTAAACAAGATTATAAAGGATATTATTAACCAGTATAAGGCATAGTTGCAACACTCACTTTTTTCTGTTATATATGAGATAGGGTGACAAAAGGATCTGCATCATTTGATCCATGTGTATAGAGGTATAAATACTGTGAATTTGATGAATGTGTCACTTAACTTTTATTACTTTCCCCCTTTTTTATGTTTATGGCAGCTTTTACAAAATTGCAAAGTTCAGTACATTCATGGTTGACATCATAAGCGTTACTGTAACGCAAAGAAATTACCCAAGATGAAGTTAAAAAGTCCGTTTGATATCATAAGTTATAATGCGTATTGGCGATGTTTCAGCTTTGTAGCCCGCGCCGCAACGCGCGCGGGTCTAATGTCTAGTTGGCTTAAAAAACCATACTCCATGACCGGTTCTGGTTCTGGTATGGAACCTGTTCTTTCGGTTCCCGGGTATTATAATATCCTCTTTTCAGGTATTGAAAATAAATTATCTAGCATGCAAAAAAAAAAAAAAACACCAGTTTGAGGTTGCAACTTTTTTTTTTGTTATATATACTAGTTTATAGACCCATGTATCACATGAGTTTTAGGATAGACACATGGAGTTGATCGAGTTATTTAGGGAAATAAATGTTTTCTATTTATATAAACTTGAGTGATTATTTTTAAAATAAATATGTTATTGTTGAGGTTGGTTGCGTTTGAAGGACATAACCATTATAGGTTTTAAATTATTTTTTATATTTCATATTATTTCTTACATCACACATCATAAATATAAATTTTAATATAAATACATATAACCCTAATATGAAATATACATACGAACTTAAAGAAAATATAACATTACTCATTTTAAATATTTTAAATGATGCGTTTACGAAGTAAGAATTTTGTTTTTGAATACAAAATACATAGTATATTTTATTTCAAATTAATATTTTCTTATTTTATTAAGTGTTATCAAAGTAGAAGATGGAATGGAATTAGTTCATGATCTAAGATTATATATATTAAACATATATATATATATATATATATATATTGTTTATACTTATCTTTAACATCTGTGAAAACGATAATAACAAATTATAAACATGATAAGGTTTTAAATTTTTGGTTACGTCAAATAGTGATGAGTATATAAATTTTTGGTTATTACATCTTCTTTTGATAAATATGTCTTTATTTATTAAAGTAGAGATATTATATTAAAGTATGAGTAATTAGATAACTAACATTATTATTAAGAATATTCAATAGATATAATTATAAATATAAGATTATTTCTAATATATATTAAATTCAATCATTTAATAGTTTTTATATTAATTTACTTATCCAACAAATATACTTTCATTCCACAAGAAAAAGGGCAATTACAAAGCAATGGCAGGTAGTCAGGCAAAAAGTTGCGCCGCCACCCCCTTTTGAATAGAAAAACAAATTCTACTAAATACAAAGTTTGAAACCTTTAGCGACAAAAAATTACTATTAACGACTTTTTGAACCCGATTCAAAAGTCGCACAACGTCAGGAGCGAGACCACCAAAGGTATCAAACGCAAACGGGACAAACACATGTTGAGGTAGCATAATAAATTGCCACATGGCATTTGAAGGGGTATGGTCCCAGATCTCACGCCAGCATGGCCGCGAGTGACCATTACCCTTATAAAAAACCCCCCACCTCCAAGAACTTATATGTGTCCGTGCGGGCACGCGCGAACACAACGGTCAAAGTCAATCTGTCAAGTGATGAGAAGACTTACATTGTGTATGAAAATGGGTGTACGCATAGCGATGCGGCCTGGCACTGCATCCTATGAACATTTTCGTCACGACAAGGGATCTGGACATCAGCAACAGTCACCACAAATGGCGATGCGGCCTGGCACCGCATCCCGCAGTCTTGGCCAGAGTGAGAACGCGGAAACAACAGCAGTTACAGCAAGCAGTGATGCGGCGCGACACCGCATCCTGCCCACGAGGCAAGTGAGACTGACACCACAGAGCAAGTTGCACCAATGACAGTCGCCTGTCAGCATATACGTAAGCAACAGACTGACACCACAGTAAGACGTGGCTTCACCTCCACGACCGACAAGCCTGACACACCTGCATAAGGGCAGCGCGTTGTCAGTCTAGCCACTCAATTACCCTCCTTCACTCCTCGGCTATAAATACCCATCCCGGACCAGGTTTGAGGTATCGCTTATCAACTCTCTCACTACTACTACTATTAAACACACTTTGCTTCCCAAGAAAATTACTGATTCTTACGCCAAAGAGTGGTAACAAGGAGCACCCCCACACCTTCCTCCTTGTTTATTGTCAATCTTTACAACATTAAACAAAATAGTAAATGTTAAACAACATACAGTAGAAGCTCAATAATTTAATACTCCATAAATTAATAACCTCGATAAAATTAATAATTTGTCGAGTCTCAACCTGGGACCAGCATAAAATTGGACCCAAATCGATAAAATAATAAGATAATAATTTTTTTGAAATCCTAATATAAATATATTGATCCCAGCGAAACTATAAATTAATAATTACTAAAATATTCCAAAATTCTATGATTGGCTAGTAAAAAATGAATCTATACCTGCAACGTTTGAAACATCTAGTTAACAAAATTACATATAAAATGACTGAAATGCCCTTTTAGTTTAAAGAATAAAGGGATGGAGTTAACCCAGTGGACTAAAATGGCAACGTTTGAAACTATTTGGACTAAAATGGCAATGTTTCAAATCTTTGGACTAAACTGTCAAAATGGTCCAAACCACAGGGACTAAAATCACATTTAACTCTTTATTAAAATATTGGAAAAGATTATTTAAATATGATAAATATTATAGATGAGAAGTTTTAGGGAGAAGGAGGTGTTGTCATCATGATCATGTGACATTAATTGGACTTTTTTATTAATATTTAAATTAGATTTAGATATACTAACAGAATAAATTATACGAGGGACACTCTATAGAGTGATCTACAATTTTTTTCCCGTCTAAAACATATTTTTGTTAGATGGTAACTTTGCAAAGAAACATTAAGAGTAACGGTATAAAAGAAACATAACTTCCCATTAATTTAGTAAATTCCATGAGTTACGGGTTTGTTTACCACTTAATGAGACTCTTAATGATTCAGACCTCTTACTGGTTCAGCACTTAATGATTCAAACTGTTTGTTTCACGAGCAGATGTCTGAATGGTTCAAACATTTGCCTTTGAATGGTTAACTCTTATACAGAGTCTGAATGGTTAAGACCTCTAATCTGATTTGGTCAAATATTTGCCTCTGAACGGTTAAACATTATACAAGCTCTTAATGGTTCAGATCTCTTACTAGTTCAGCACTTAATGATTCAGACATTTTACTGATTCAGCACTTAACCATTCAGATGTTGCCAAACAGCCCCTTAAACTAGAAAGCAATTTCATATCATCACTATCTGCTTTAAGAGTGAGTGTTATGAGGCACATTAAGAGTGGGTGTTATTGGGGTACAAAGGAGTGCCACTCAGCTAGGGTGTGGCACAAACACCGGCACGCGGAACAGAGGGATTGAGTGAGTGTCCACGGGCGTGAGGGCAAGAGAGAGGGGTTGGAGCGAAAGCCAAGGGCGAGAGAGGATGTGAGGCGCAGGGGCGTCTCTGAGAATTCATGTAGCATGTTCGAGCTCGAAAAAATGTGCCATTCCGTAATGTTTTATTATAATAATTATTTAGTTTTAAAATCAAATGGGTATTGTGCTAACTAAAGCTAATTCAAATGGGCTAACTTCCAAACCATAAAATTGTTTTGTAAATGGGACTATCTTAGAGTTGGTATAGGTATACTATTTAAAAAAAGTTAACATATATATCGGATTTTTTTTTTATAAAAAACACGTACCCCTCGAAATCATGGGCCCTGTGCGGTGGTCCTCCCCGCACACCCTCATCACCGCCCATGGTGAGGCGGAATTAAAAAATAAATATAAAAATTCTATATCTTATAAAATACAAAGTAGTTTAATCAAAAACACATAAAAAGACATGAAATGCATGAAATTGACACAAAAATGCAAAAACAAACATCAAAACTTCCTGAGGCGCACGTACAAAAATAACCGCCAAGGTGCCTCCTCGGACTCATTTTTTGGGCGTTTCGCCTTGAGGCGCATGCCTCAACCGTTTTTTAAATAATGGTAGATTTATATATTATTCCAGTTTATATTTATAATAAATGCATTAAAAAAGTTATAAAATGTAGAGTAAATAGCCATTTTAGTCCCTGAGTTTTGTCCAAATTTGTCAGTTTAGTCCAAATAGTTTTTTTTTTGCATCTGGGTCCCTGACTTTTACATTTTGTTGCCATTTTGATCACAATGCCTAACTCCATCCAAAAACCCAGTTTGTAACAGGGGTATTTTGGGGATTTCCTTAGAAAATGTTTTCAGTTGCCATTTTGATCCAATTCCAAAAAATAAAAAAAAATCAAAAAAATTCCAAAAAAATCATAAAAATTCTAAAAAATCCAAAAAAATCTAAAAATCAAAAAAATTCTAAAAAATCATAAAAATTCTAAAAAATCAAATAAATTCTAAAAAATCCAAAAATCATTAAATGTTTCGGCACGAACCGTTTCGACCCGTACCGTTTCGAACCCGAACCGTTTCGAACCGTACCGTTTCGACACGAACCGTTTCGACCCGTACCGTTTCGACGCGAACCGTTTCGACCCGTACGGTATCGAACCCAAACCGTTTCGACCCGAAACAGTTCGACCCGTACCGTTTCGAACCCGAACCGTTTCGACCCGTACCGTTTCGAACCCGAAACGGTTCGGTTCGATACGGTACGGGTCGAAACGGTACGGTTCGAAACGCTTCGCGTCGAAACGGTTCGGCTCGAAACGGTTCGGGTTCGAAACGGTACGGGTCGAAACGGTACGGTTCGATACGGTACGGGTTCGATACGGTACGGGTCGAAACGCTTCGCGTCGAAACGGTACGGTACGGTTCGAAACGGTACGGGTCGAAACGGTACGGTTCGATACTGTACGGGTTCGATACGGTACGGGTCGAAACGGTACGGTTCGAAACGCTTCGCGTCGAAGCGGTACGGCTCGAAACGGTTCGGGTTCAAAACGGTACGGCTCGAAACGGTTCGTGTCGAAACGGTTCTGCTCGAAACGGTTCGGTTCGATACGATACGGGTCGAAACGGTACGGTTCGAAACGCTTCGCGTCGAAACAGTTCGGCTCGAAACGGTTCGGGTTCGAAACGGTACGGGTCGGAACGGTACGGTTCGATACGGTACGGGTTCGATACGGTACGGGTTCGAAACGGTTCGGTTCGAAACGGTTCGTGCCGAAACATTTAATGATTTTTGGATTTTTTAGAATTTTTTTTATTTTTAGATTTTTTTGAATTTTTTGGAATTTTTTTGATTTTTTGGAATTGGATCAAAATGGCAACTGAAAAACATTAGTGATTAAGTACAAACTGTTACAAACTGGGTTTTTGGATGGAGTTAGACAAAATGATCAAAATGTCAACAAAATGTAAAAGTCAGGGACGCAGATGCAAAAAAAAAAACTATTTGGACTAAACTGGCAAATTTGGACAAAACTCAGGGACTAAAATGACAATTTACTCTAAAATGTAATAAAGGAGTACTTATCTCATAACATTGACAAATAGGGGCTGTTATGAGATAACAGCCATTGATAGGGGCTGGGAAGGTGGGATGAGGACAAAAGCCATTGATACAAATGTACCTAGTAAAATTTCACTCATACAAAAGCCATTGATAGGGGCTGGGAAGGTGGGATGAGGACAAAGCTTTCCACTCAGACCCCTGGCTCAAAACACCCCCTTTTTAACATGTAAAGTGTAGTGAACCAGGTAATCGAAGAAATTATATACCTCTTGTATAATTAGCTAATAATGGAAGAGGGTATATAAAAATTTTGATTGTAAAACAGTTTTGCATGTTTTATTGATATATTTTGTTATGAAATAAATTCTTAGATATCAAAAAAGTTCCAACCTGAGGTTCATTTTGAACTCATTCTAATGATGTAATTCTTTAAAAATGTACTTTATTTGTTATTGAAAAAAGCATAAAAATATAGGAAATGTTATGCATAATTTATAAAAAGCATGAATGTATCAGACTAACATGAACCAAATATGACCTGTTTACACTTGTTTGACCCACCTAACTTGTGAAATGCTAATAATGTGCATAACTTAAAATAATAGGCACATCACTTCATTTCTGCTATTTTATTTAATTTATTAACTAGTTTAAGTAACTGTGTGAAATGCTAATAATGTTAGGGAGAGTTGGTAGAGCATCGTCAGAAGCTTAAAGCAAAGGGTATGGTGAGGATGGTCACGTAGGCGCCAAGTAAGCAAGGGTGGAGGAGCATTCTCTTGGGGACTACCCAAGGGTGTGGAGGGGAAGCAATGACTACAAAAGAGAGTTGTACCTTGTGCTGATTTACTTATACCCTGCAAGGAGAGAGAGAGAGCAAATTTGTGGGGGCCACCTATCAACAAGCAGCCAATCAACAAGCCCCGTCTCCTCCGTCTTCTGTCCGACGATGGCGACGTGACGAGCACAAGGGGGCGGTGTGGGACGAGCTGGGACGCCGGCAACGGGGGGAGACGACCTCCATACCGGACGGTCTTATGATTTTGTTAAAAGATTGGGGGAAAATAGTACAACTGTTTGAAAATATGGGGGTTCGCTTTTGGGTTTAAGAAATAAAAACTCGGGTTATCATGCATTGTTGTCTAATATATATATGCAGAGGATGGAAATTGGTTAATCTGTTTTATGAGTTAATCTTTCATCATATTTGTCGCTTTTGTTTGAAAGGAAGAAATACGTTTTATAACATAATTATTTTTTGTTATAACCCCATAGTTTGTGTTAGACCCTAAAGATGCTACTAAATGACAACTACTGATAACATTCTATTTTTTATGGTTAGATCCTGAATATGTTACTTCTGAGTTCTGACAAACCACAAAGATGCTCTACCACCCCCAAAAAGAAAATTCAATATAGTTACTTATGTTATAGCCATACACCTGTCTGGGCTCACCACCAACCGACAGGATATCCTTCTCGTATGTTGCTTGCTAGACTCTTTAATTACCTTAGTAATCTTCATAATAAGTTGTCCTACAGCACCAAACACCCTCCACATAGCATTGTGACACTCAAGATGATGACTGGATCAAAACGTCAACGTGGTGAGCATTCCTCCTCTCAACATGATAAGGTTCTCCAAATACCCTCGAATCCCCAACTTCTACCCATACCACTGAATCCCCAAATACCATCAACGCATGTATCGATAACTATGCAAAACAACTCATAATGAAGAATCAAACGCTAAAAAAACAAACTCAACAAGATGGAAGAACGTACCTTCGGCATCAACAAAGGCTCCTTGCTCTCAAGAGGTGACGTGCAGTTCCAAGGGTAGTTCTTGGCTTAACCCAACAATTAAGACTCTCTATTGGGCCCTTAGATGCACTTACCATTAGAGCTCATCAATGCTTATAGGCCCTTAGGTGAGATGCATTTGCACAAGGGCATGTATTTGTTCTGGTTTATGTGATGAGGTGGGCCCAAAGTAAAAAAGAAAAGTTTTATTGAAATATTTTATATAATGGGTAGTAGATGAGGTGGAAATTATGATAGATAAAGATATTTGTAAGGTTGGAGTTCTGAAAGTACTATGGGATTTGCAAGGAGCCAAATAACAATAACCACCACAAATGCAAAATCACAGTGAAGACGTTCTATTTATCTCAACTAGCCCGTAAAGTTGCAAGAATCCAAAGCTTTCTAGATTCTCATATTGGTGATTATAACTTAAAATGTGACAGATCTGGGTGGATTCGAACCACCAACCTCTCGGGTAATGACCCGAGTGCTCTTCCCAATTTAGAGCTTACAGATCTAGAATATCAACAGGTCCATGGGACAACTTCGTACACAAGCCCCCTTCATGAGGAGTTTTGTATTTGAATTTAATGTTCAATCCACAAGTTATTCAACCCTTCCATACACTTCCCAACATGCCTAAAAAACTTCAATTTTGATGTTCCATGGTGACTCACTCAATCTTAAGTCGTTAACTTTAAAAGTTTCTTTACTTGCCAACCACTCCAACATGTGTCTTAAACGATGCAAACCAAGCCACTCAAAAGCAGCAGCTAAAAGCCTCGATCAAACCGAACTCATGTTTCTACACTGAAGCTCATATTATAAACACCTAAACTACAATTACCACGCTTACCTAGGCTCGCCGACCTCTATTTTAACAAACATAATAACTTTATGTAATGCAAATATATATACATACTCGTTTCTACATAATTATTTTTACGAGAATATATATTAATTTACACATAAAACCTTATAATTATATATACACACAAGATTTTTAAATATGTAAAAAAAAAAGTAACATGTAGTTAAAAATGAGATCCCGATCCAGCTTTGCAGTTAAGCTTGAAACAAGCCCCAACTCGAAACTATTTATGTTTAACAAACCAGTCCAAGCTCTAACCACTGGAATTTAAAAAAAAAAAGCAATGAAAAGATTTGCTCAAAAGAAATCTGTGTTAATAGTAGTAACACTTGTATTTTAAATCAACACACATCTGAACTAGAGGATTTTCCAGTACTGCATAACGAAAACGCTCCTTAGAAATTTCGATAAACTCAAATAAACGCCAGCACCAGGTGCTATACTGGTAACGATGACCAACGTGACCAAACAGCTGTGACAAACAAGGTACAGTAACAATCACAACCACCAAAACAAGCACACTAATGAATTAGATTATCCAAGTGAAAGATCAATGAACCACTGAAGAACAAGGTCTGCATTTAGAAACACCAGGATTCGATGTTATTCCATCAAACCCTACAGAATCTAGCAATGCAAACCTATGACCAAATTCATAATCTCAAAAATCTCAAAAAGTAATTACAAAAAACATGAACTTCAATTGTGCATTACCTGGACAAAAAGAAACCGTGGGTGGGTTCAACCCATGACAAACATCCATATTCAAGAACATGCCATTCATGTGCAAACATCATAACGGCAGTGCCAGAAACTTGGGACCACAGCAATGAAGATAATTTGTAGACGAAGAATGACCAGACAACAAGCAAACAGCGTTCAGCGAAGCAGCTTGATAAAACGGGTGCAGGCAGCAGAAGAAATTTGACAACAAAACAGCAAAAAACAGCCATCACATAGAGCCGTCGATGTAGACGCTTAACCACCAAAGCAGCAGCTAGATCAGCTCCACGAAATTTAAAATATCTTCAGGTACCGTATCAAGCTTCAAAAGAAGTTGACCAGGTATAACATCCACAATCTTGACAAGTTTCCTGAGGCTCAAAGTTACCTCAACTCCAACAAAAGAGATCATAATAAAATTGTAGTCCAAAAGAAACAGAACATCAGCAAGATCAACACACCAAAATCAGAAACAATGCTCAAAATTGTAAAATACAAATTTCAGCTTCCAATACAACACTATCCCAACGTTACATATATTCAAAATTCACCAACTTGAATCAAGTTTCTCATATAGCAATAAACTACACTTAGTCTAGGAGTAACTAATGTTCCTTCAAAAGGAACCTCAGTACATGCGAAAGTGATTCTTTATGTAGCAAATCAACTTGAAGCGTAAATTATCATAAAAAAATTACAAGAATAGATTATTATATATAATATAAAAAATACCATTGTAAAGTGTAAAGTCTATTTCAAGATGATGAAACCGTATTCAGTTTGCAAGTTCATAAATCCCGTTAGTTGCTTCACACATTGATGTATTAACACCCTCAATTATGGTACTTCGTGAGGCGGAGAATACTTGAAAAGCATTATTTCTTTAGATAGAATTGTAGCCAACTTAAGTCATTGTGTACTGACAAATCAGTTAAAAATACTTGCACACTGATGAATTTCGGCCCTCTAGCTCGTCTTTCAATTATAACTTGCAAAATAATTGATCAGTTGTAGACATCAATCGGAATTTTAAATGTTTCTGGAATTTCAATAAAAACTTTTAACGTTTGCTGACCAGTTATAGACATCAACTGTGATATAAATTGCATAATACCATGACATTCAACTGCACAAAAATACCTTCAAGTGACGATCTTGAGTTTGTTAATTTTGATGCTATGTTGCGTAACTGTTGATGTTGCCTCTAAAAAAACTGTTGGGATGATTTGAACACTGCTAGAGAGAACACAGAAACCAGAGGCGAGATCCCGGGCAACCCCGTGCGAGCTCTCCCAACAAAAATAAGAACTTTTAGTAGAATGAGGGACCTGCCATGAGAGCGCGCCCTACATGGCAAATGTCGGATAACAAAGTGCAATAAAACGTACAGAATCCCTACTAACGACAAGAACTGTTACTTCCGATTAAACACCATACATATAAACGTGGATGCAAATGACAATACTTCAGAACCAACTAGTACAAAGTTAGAAAACACACGTTGAAAACTCAAAACTTTAGTTCTTTAGAAAAAACAAGTTGCCAACACAAGTTGATGTTCGCTTATATTATGAAAACTCTTTGCAACAAATTTCAAGGCAATTGGAATTTTTTGCCCATTGATGCAGTCAAGATCTAGTTAATGTCTTTCATAAACCGACCCAGTATGCTCTCACCCGAAAATGAGACTAAAACATGGTAAATTTAACATCTAATTTCGTTTCAAATTATACCCCTCAAGGTGGACCAATTAGGCCATGTGTAGTCATAAAGCTCCTTTGGGGGCGTTATGCGATAAGTGGCGAAATGCGTAGGAGAGGGCCTTTATGGGGCTTTATATCACAAGTGGGTGTAGTGGTAAGGGGGTTATATAACCCCTTCAATTACACATACATATGTATGTATATATATGTGTGAGTGGGAGGAAAGATGGTGCAAATGTTCACGCCGCTATGTCTATCGCGGCTCCAAGATTTTCCACCCTCATAGCGCCCCCTATAATGGTGTTCAGGGGCGCCATGAGGCTTTATATTGAGAAATGGCGCCATGTAGCGCTCCAATACAGATAGTCTTATAAACATGAATTGTGGTTTAAATTGTATACTACCATGCTAAGCAGTTTGACGAAAGTACCTTCAAGCGATAACCAGGAATATGTTAAGCTTTGATAGCGTATGTTGAGTAATTGTTGTTGAGGTTGCCACTGTTTGAACTCAGAGAGAATTTGAGCACTGCTAGGTATCCAATAGAGATGCACAAACACAAGAACACACAGAACCAGGCGCACACCAGAGGAGAGATCCCGGGCAACCCGTGCGACCTCTCCCCAAAACAAAAAATATGATTTTTTTATTAAGATAGGCGACCTGCCATGCGAGCGCACCCAACATGGCAAAGGTCCAAGTAACAACAACGCGTAATAGGACATACAGGACCCCTACATAAATCGAGATCCGTTACTTCCAATTACATACAAACCTGGGTGCCAATAACCGTACTTCACTTCTCAGCTATACATCAACATCAACTTCTCAGCTATAAATCTGACCAGTTGTGACAATTCTGAAGGCGAATCAAATCAATCGGGGTTATCATAACTTCATCACAGCAGATCACAACAGACAGTTAGTCCCCATATGCCAAAATACCTGCAATCATACAAATAATAGATGAATAACGTCAATCAAATACTCAAATATCTTAACTAACATATAGCTTAACCGCTAGATAAGCATATCAGACGTGTAAACACAACAAAACAGACAACACAATATACAATAACAGTGACTATATTGTAATACAGATGTCCACTAACCATCCTTAAAAATTCGAGATACACTAGATATTGTTGAATCAATCGAAGCAAGCAAAAAAAGAACAGGTATTAACAGATTTAATTCAAAACAAAGCGAAACCGCTAGATAAGCATACTAACATAAAAAATCCACTAGATAAGCATAACAGTTGTGTAAACACTCCAAACAGACTTAACAATTTAAAATACCAAGTGACTATCTTGAAATACAGCCGCTAGATAATCATACTAGAAGTGTACTGTGTGTTCACAATTCGGTTTAAAACCTTGAAACCGTCCAAACCTGCTTGGTTTCGCAGTCAAATTCGAAATTTCTAAACCGTAACGGCTTATACCAAAAACAATACGTATATAACTGGACACAGGGCAGTATTCAACGGTTTTTACATTTTTTATAAAGGTTTCATAAGTGGAAACCCTGAAACCATTCCAGAAACCATCATTCAATGGTTCCATTTCGGTTTTCAATGATCAAAAGGTTTTTATTTAACTGGTTTTATTTAATTCAATGATTCCATTTCGGTTTTCAATGATCAAAAGGTTTTTATTCAACTGGTTTTATTTAAAAAGAGGTGAAACAATTCAAAACCGTGAAATCAAACCGAAACCAAATTTCTAGGGTTCGGTTTCGGATTTTAATCGTTGCTAACAGTTTTGTTCACAATTGACCTAAAAAAACCCTTCAAAACTGGACGTGAATACCACTAGTATGAACAGAAACACATCAAACTAACGAACAATACACAACAACGGTGATTATATTGAAATATAGATATCTCATAACCATATAAGAACACTTAATTGGCACAAGAAACAAATAAGTATCAACATATATGGCATAATTAAGTCAACGTACCTTCCATATCACAATCGCCTGAAGAAAACTACAGATCTGAGATGTTTCTAACCAGATCCACGCCAAACAATCCAGTTTACCGCCGATCAAAGGTAGATCAACAAAAAAAATACAACATCTCGCATCAAAACCCTAGGCATCCTGCAAAATCGCCACAAATCGATCCATGAAAGCATAAAACAACCGCATCAGAACGTAGATCGTGAACAGATCTGTTTAAATAACGCGTTGATTGAACCGAAAAAGAAAAGATGAACATCGGATCTGAAACTTGTTCGAGACGATATCCACTCATTTGTTCGCGAGATGAAATGAAACGGTTTCGTGATTTGGTATTTATAAAGGAAAAGGGTACTGATGGACGGATGAGATTTGAAGATGGTATGATGATCTGACGGCTAATAGATGGGGTGGTGACGTGTGGTTATAGGTTTTTCCGCTAAAGGCGGTTGCACGAGGAACTTGACAATTTGTTTCCTGGCGGGGAAGTGGAAATTCCCTACCGACCGGTTTTTAAGTCTACGGTTCAATTGACCCGACCCGGTTACAGATAACCACACCGCCTTGAATTTGGTTCGACTTACCAAACTTCATTTATTAGGCTGAACGGTACGGGGCTCGGCCTGGCCCGTCGTCAACCCAAACACCATTCCACTCCAGTGTCTTCATCTTCTTCTTCAACGTGATATTCGTCGTCTTCGGGTGAACGCGAAACATTTTTTTCCAAACGTACTCAGATGATCATGGAGGAGGACGAAAAGGCTGAAACGCCGTCACAACGGCAAACTAGGAGAGCCGCCTTAAACCGAGACCGAGAAGGTATTTTAATTTTTTACTATATCTTTATTTAAATTTAATAATGAATTTAATTTATTTTTCGTTTTTAATATATATAGCCGGCCATGATAATTTAGTGGCCGATAATTTTGCTGACATACTTGTGTACACGGACGTGATGTTTCGACGTCGGTTCCGAATGAGTCGTCGACTGTTCTTACGTATCGCAGACAGTTAGCCCAGTCTGATCCGTTTTTCACTGCATACGACGCTAGGGGCAAAAGGGGATTCACTACTTTACAAAAATGTATGTCGGCCATTCCAGGAATCCTCAGAAGCATTGATTGCATGCACTGGCCGTGGTAGAATAGCCCTACTATCTGGCAAGGTCAATATACTCGGGGCGATCACGGTCATCCAACTATAGTTCTAGAGGTTGTTGCGTCACATGATCTCTGGATTTGCCATGTTTTTTTTGGTCTTCCTGGTTCACTTAATGACCTTAACATCATCTACCAATCACAGATATTTGACGATGTAGTAGCAGGAACAGGTCCAGACACCGGTTTTACGGTTTCGGGGTTGGAATACAGGCGGGGTTACTACCTTGCGGATGGAATATACCCAACGTACTATACAATCGCTAAAACAATTCCGTACCCGACAGACGATAAAAGAAAGAAATTTGCGAAGTTTCAAGAGGGGGCGAGAAAAGATATTGAACGGTGTTTTGGGGTTCTAAAAAAATGGCATATTATTGAACATCCAGCACGTTCTGCTACACCACAGAGGTTGCGATGCATTATGTACGCTTGTATCTTGCTGCATAACATGATCATCGAAGACGAATGTAGAGCGATTTGTGACTACGACGAAAACGCGTCTAACGGGAATTCTGTTCCAGTTAGTTTGGAAAAACAAGATTTAAACGAATTCTCTCAACGTAACGAGTACACACATCAAAACCTACAAGCGGACTTGGTGGAGTACATTTGGAACAACGCACAAAACGAACCTAACGACTACATGCCGGATGAAGTCTAGTAGTTTTTAGTATTTTTTTTAAGAATATGTTGGTTTTTTTAATGTAATGTTGGAATTAATATTTATTTTAGAGTTTATATTATGTAATGTTTGGTTTTTAATATTTATGATTTTATTTTTACATCTTATTTAATAAATGTTAAAAAAGTAGATAAAATTAAAAAAAATTAAGTTGGTGGGGTAGGCTCATCCTCCATTTCCATTGTTTCATCCTTGGGGCCTTCTCCAAGGACTATGACGTGACGCCTATGTGGAGGGTCATCCTCCAAGGACGAGCTTCTCCCATATCGCATAGCCTTAGGTTATGGGGTGTGGGGGTCATGGATTGGAACATTATTTCCATATAGGACCATTAATTAAATGGTACACCACCCCTTCCTTAATTTGTGGTGGTTCACATGGATTAAACCACGATTACCACGACCCTCAAATTTGATAATTGTAAGACAAAAACAAATTAAAAAAAAAGTGGATGGTGGTTTGGGTCATGACCACACCCTTAGGGTACTGGTGGATTAAAGATGGATGACATCACACCTGTATGGAGTGTCATAACCACACCCTATAGCCTTTAGAGCATTCACATTGTAGTTTTTATCTCTATCTATATAATTTCATTAAAAAACATATTTTTTCTTTAAAATAAATTTACTTTTCAAAACTCTCTCACATCTAACTCTCTATCTATTTCTCTATATCACTTATTTTATTATTTTTTTTCTCTTTGTTACACACTCATAATAAAAATATAAAGACATGTATATGAGTCTCTAAATATAAATGATTAGTTTAATGTCCATAAAACTTTCTCTGTTGTAGAGATTTCAATGTAGTGGTGTTTTTATTGTTTTCTCTATTTCTTCCTCTACATTATATATAATTTACTAGGGTAGGGATCTATATATATATAATAAACAAAACCATTGGGGGACACATGTCACCCATTGGTTTAAGCCAAATAAGCAGCCTATGTGGCAGTACATGTGGCATAGCTAGAATTGAAGGATTGGGCAAGCTTCTCTCATACGATTCATTATTGTCTCTCTCTCTTCAATTAAACCCTAATAAAAAATCCTATGCCTCTCTCTCTCTCAATACCATCGGCGACAACCTTCAATCGGATCTTTCGTTCATCATTCAACGGATTTCAAGACTCTACACTCGACGGTAATCGTGATTTTGTGGTTTGATTCTATTATTTTGTAGTTCGATTTTTCTGTTTTCGTTAACACTTTAATGATATTTAGGTTTTTAGTCGAACCTTCAATCGGATCTTTCGTTCATCATTCAACGGATTTCAAGACTCTAAACTCGACGGTAATCGTGATTTTGTGGTTTGATTCTATTATTTTGTAGTTCGATTTGTCTGTTTTCGATAACAGTTTAATGATACTTAGGTTTTTTAGTCGACGGCGATGTTATTTAGGGTTGTGAAAAATGCTGTTTTGATTTTTGTTTACTGATTGAGTTTTTTTTTTTTTGAATGATTGATTTATTATGATTATAGTTATGGTTTTAATCGGCGATATTAGGGTTAAATGTTGAGTTAGTTAGTGAATGTTTGTTAGATATTGGATTTATGTTGTCTGCTTGGTTTTTTTTTTTTTTTTTTTTTTTTTTTTTATGCAGAAGATTTCTTTTGGTTTGATTGTATGATTTTGGTTCCATCTTTTGATGAACACATCCTTTGTTGTTAGTTATTGTTGATGATTAAACCTTGATTGATGTTTTTTTTTTTGTTTACATCTTGAATGTTATTTGAAAAGTCTCTTCATATGGATGTGTTGTTTTTTTGTTTTAGGAGAACACATTGATTGTTGATACTCAATATTGAAATTGATACGCAGAGTTTTGTTGTTTATTTTTTTTACTAATCAGTCTGTGTATATCGTTTGAAGCAGAGATGGTGTACGGATTCGCAGCCCGTGTGTTCAAAACTTCAGATGTTATTTCCGTTTGATTTTCCTAACTGCTTTATTTATTGATAATGATAGTCGATATCTTGAAACATTTTGCCATGAGTGTGATCTTGTATGGAGTTGTGATGTTCTTTTGCAGAATTTGACAAGTAGATCATTAATAGATGATGTGCTGAAGAAAGTTAGGAACTCGAAACCCTTATATATATAGACTAGAAGATGTACCTATGTTTCAGTTGCAAATCCTAACGTATCGTCTGTTATTACTGCTGCTACAAAGGAGTCTGGAGGTAAATCTAATACACTAACAATCACGTTTTATTCTTACATTTGCAAAGCGATTACAAGACGTTTCAATTACAGCTTCAAGTCGATTGTTGTTTCAAGGTATGATTTTGATCTCTATTATCGTTTTTGTTCTTAGAAAGAGGTTTAAATTTGTGAAATTCACTCGAATCGATGGAATGATTTTGCTTGTGAGTTTTTGTATTTTGGTACTTAGAATCTATATGCACGCCATGTGTTTGTTAAAATGCTTCTTTTATTTTTTGCTTGGGAAATTGAAATGGAATTTGATCTTATTTTGCGGTCTGAATTTGGTGGAGCTTGGTGCTGATTATAAAGAACGTTTTTAACGTCATGGATTACTAATTATAGGATATATATACTTTTGTTGTCACCCATTTTGCTGAGAAAACTTATAAATGGAACTATTTTTTTATTCCAGTTATGAGAGGGGTGACCTAATTGAATTCGAGCTTGGCATTGGCCAGGTGATAAAGGGTATGAAACCATAATCCAATTCTTCCATTTAGATGGGAATGTATTTTTTTTATTATTTGCACCTTATGCAGAGTCATGTACGATTTACCATGTCTTGAGATTGACAGCTGTCTTACTTTACAGGTTAAAGCTGTTGCAGAAGAGATGGGAATTGGGTTTATAGGAATTGGTTTCCAGCCAAACTGGGAACGAAAAGATATACCTATAATGCCCAAGGTAAAAAGCTACAAATATATCTATTGATAATTTTGTAATGCTATGAGTTGACTTCTTATCTATCCAACTTGGATCATAAGTTCAATGGTAATGCTAATATATTAATAATTAGTAAAAAGTGAAATATGCTAACGTTTTATGTTGGCTCAGGGAAGATACGAAGATTATGAAGAATTACATGCCTAAAGTCGGTTCTCTTGGACTTGACATGATGTTCAGGACATGTACCGATCAGGTGAGCTCTTCTGGTTTCGACTACATGTTAGGTCAATGGTCAAAAGCTGCATGTTCTTTTTCGGGAAATAATTCTTGATTTAATCTTTGTATTTGATAGGTTAATCTTGATTTTTCTTCTGAAGCTGACATGACACAAAAATTTCGTGTTGGACTCGCTTTACAACCCATGAGTATGTTTTGACATGTTCATTTGTCACTGTAGTTTTTTTTTTTATAATGGGTCAAACTCGGGTCATGTATCTCTAACTGATCAAACTGAAAATGGGTCGAAAGTCGCCAAAAGTGAATTTTTAATGATTAAGTCTCCTAAATCGTTTTAATAAAAAAACCATATTATTTACAATGATATGTGGGATTGTGTATCTCACTACTTTACAATGAATCAGATTGCTACAGCACTATTTGCTAATTCACTGTTTACAAAAGGAAAGCCAAACGGTTATCTCAGCATGAGGAGGTTATTTTCTGCTACCTCCTAAATAATTTATTCGTTTAATAAATATTTAAACATATAGAGAATACTAATTTTTTTTTACCAGCCAAACTTGCACGGATACTGATAACAATCGTGCCGGAATGCTTCCTTTTGTCTTTGATGATTCTTTTGGGTAAGTTTGCTATGATTTTATTTTATTTGCATATCCAATAAAGTTAAAACTTTATAGTGTATACTAATACTCCCTCGGTTTGATAGCATCAGATTTGAGCAATACGTTGAATATGCTCTTGATGTCCCGATGTATTTAGCCTACGTACATAAAAATACACCAACTGCCTTTAATTTTCTCTTTGTGTTATATAATTTATCTTTTAACTTGCGCAAAATTTTAGCATTACACAATCGAGTTTTTAAGTCAATAGTAAGTAAAGGTCCTACTAAACCATTAAAGTTGATCAAACTGCCTAACTGAAGCAAGTCAGCAGGTTCGGCCAATTTTAAATATGTATAGTTTTGGTTCACGGTTTGGTTTTGGAGGTTTGACGGTTTAACGATTCAGGCTATGATTTGGAACTTTGAACTCACTTATATACGCCGAATCAATTGCCTAACCACTTTTATTTTTATTTTCATAGTATGCAGTGATTTTGACCAATGTAAGCCTGGTGGATTCAACACTTTGACACCTTCAAGAAGGGGCAAAGAAGGCCGCCAAGCAACAAAGAAGGGGCAAGAATATGCTGGAGATATGTGGCAACATTGTAAGTTTCTTTCGCATGGGAATATTTGAACTCTATTTTTTTATATATCTATATTGGTAGCATTATCTTAATTGATAATGTGTATGTTAAATAAAATTCCATTTGTTACATCTTCATAAAGTTTAACTCAGGCGCAGATCTTGGATCTACAGAAGAAGCTATCATCGATGCAGTCCATTGAGCAACAGGTTCAAGCACTTCGTTCACAAAATTAAGCAATCGAACAGGATATGGAGCTTGCTTTATGTTTGGATAGGCCAATAAAGAGCTTCAAATGAAGGTAAAAAGATAAAGGATGTACATAATGATGGAATTGAATCTATATTTGATCTAGCTAAGGGTTTAGTGACCATCCAGAGGCATCATTGGACAATATATATTCTAAAGTTGTTGACCCTTAAAAAGTGTAAGTTAAATTTACTTCAACGTTGCGAGAGATTAAATGTTTAATGGTTTATGTTTCTTAAAAGAATAAAGGATTTATTTTTTTAAAATGTATTGATGTTTATGCAGCTGATTAGAGTAGCTTTAGTCAAAGTTGGTGACATACTTGTGGATTCGCATAGTAACCTTAATGAACAAGAGAAAAGTATCGCTTCATTTTGGCAACAACAGCAGCATGAGGTACATCAATTTTGGGTAAGCGACCATAGAAACATTTGAGAAATATATAAAAAATGTTATATAAATACCTTGCGCCTCACGTACGTGATGCATGCACCTTTGCCTAGGCTTTGGGGACCCTATCGCCTCAATGCGCCTCACTTTTTTTTTGAAAAACCAAGATTTTAATCATAATGTTTTATTAAATAAACTATAACATTTACCTCAGCTCATAGCTCATACACTGATGGTACTTTAAGCAACCTATAGTGTAAAGATCAGTGTAAAGACCAGATTGGGTAATCTTTTGTTATGGGTCGGAGAAGGTTGGGTTGGATCATCCAGAAACACCTTTTTCCAGATTAATTTATGTTCATAAGTCTTATTCTTCTTTTAATCATTTTTTATTATAGGTCATTTTTATGTCTTATTCTTCGTTTAGTCGTTTTTTTATTATAGGGCATTTCCTAGGATCCTCAGGCAAAAATGAGCAGATTGGAACAAAAGATATCACTAGGAGAGACATACGCTGAGTTGGCAAAAAGGTTGGATGATTATACTTCCGCACTCATTATATTCAGTTCTTTGTAAAATTTATTTTTGAAGAATTTATTTTTAAGCCAGCCTTTCAACGATTTATAACATCATTATATTTAGTTCTTTGTAAAATTTTCTTTTGACTAATGAAGAACTTACATTCGTTTGATTATGTCGTGCAACTCTTCGTAGTTTCATTGATGCCCCACCGTTTACCCTACAAAGGCTATGTGAGGTAAGTGTTAATATTATTTGTGATGATGATTTGATCCACTTGGTAAACTGCACGCTCGAATTTCTGATTAGCTTTTGTTTTTTGTTTTTTTTTTTTTTGTTTTGGATGAACAGATTATTCTTGATGCACGAATCTTGATTCTAAATCTTTCAAAGCTTGCCCTGGCCTTAGAAAAGGTAATTCAATCGACACATTGTGATTTGTGGCCTTTTACAATATTAAATCCGCACCATTATACAATTGAACTTGCAGAGTAGCTGATTTTGCTAACAATGATGATTTATTGTAAATATTGTTTTTACAGAATTTGTCGGTGACATCAACCTTGACCATCTCTACTAACCCTTATCCATCATCACTGATGACATAACGGGGTTAACAAAGTAACCAAGGCTTCAAACCCGAACATGCAACAATCTGATACTGTCATGGAAAATGGAGCCTCGCCCATGGCAGTGGCAGCAGATAGGGACGAAACTATGATAGAGGTGGAGGCTGATGTCATTATTTACATTTGTTGAAGCCGCGTTTAACTAGACAAAGATGGGAAGGTAACTAGTAAAACAACAAATGTAGTCTACAAGGAAGTTTTTTCCGGCATTTGAATAGTTTTCTGTATTTTTCTTCCAATGTATGTATTTGTACAGAATATTTCATTTCAATGTAAATAATATGGTTTTGGTTGAAGTCCGCGTATTACGCGGGCATTAACCTAGTAATGTACATATTATGCTTCAAATCTGTTTCCTGAGTTATTTACAGTTGTAGTACACTAAATATTTCATTTTTCTATTGAGTTGGTATATTGGGATTAAATACAGAACTGGTGGAATTACAGCAAGTCCAGATTATGCTTCAAATAATGTTTCCTGGGTTCGTTATGCTTCTCTTGTATTGAGTTGGTATATTTAATTTTTGTATTGAGTTGGTATATTGGGAACAAATAATGTTTCCTGTGTTCGTTATGCTTCTCTTGTGTCTAAACTTAATCAGTCGACAAGTTTAATGTATTCTTAAGTGTAATGCGAATGTGAATTCATCAAATATTTGTTCACATCATATTTTACATATAAACATAGACAAAAACTTTTATCATTATAGTTATAATACTAACACATACTGTCTTTTGTTGAATCAGTTCTGTTTAACCATAATGGAAAACATGAAAACATACCTGTTATAGCAGACAGTGTAGTGGAGAATCCAGTCAGAGAAGATGACATCGTGTTCGACATAATTGTCAGTGTGATCTGGTTCCTCCTTAGGGTGCTGACTAATGATGGTGACTAAGAAAACCGACAAGGGAATCGGTTATGGGAGAGGGAGGTCGATGATGATGATGTTATGGTTATTTGGTTATCTATCTCAGTGTGTAACCTTTTGACCTCTACATAATTCTCCTTATATAAGCACCTAGGAGGAAACCTAATTAGTTAATAAGGGTAATATGGTCCATCAACAATTACCAACTAATTATTTAATAGGTTATTATATATTTTGATCTATATTATGTAAATGATTATAATGGCTATAGATTAAATATTAAACATAATATATTTAATCTTACATCTTTAACACTATTTTATAAATATATGTAACTAAAGGCAAAAATTTAAATGATATATTATAATCTGTTTTTTAGTATTTGATTTCGATCGTTATTAAACCTACCCGTGTGTTCACACGGGTCTTACTACTAGTGTACATTAATTCAGAAGTGTGAGAAGTGTATTATAACACTATATAACACCATATAAACACCGTATAACACTATGTAACACCATATAACACCATATAACACGATGTAACCATATATAACACTATATAACAATATATAACACTATACATCTATCATAGGCATGCTATCAGACAAAATATAGTGTTATATTTGTTATATAGTGTTATATAGTGTTACATAGTGTTATATGGTGTTACATAATGTTATACTATGTTTATATGTTATTATATAGTGTTATAATACACTTCTCACACTTCTGAATTAATGTACAGGATCCTCTACCTAATTTACTAATATAAAGTTTTCCAATGTGAACGCTCTTAAGAAAACAACCCATGGTTCAAGTTACCAAACTTCATTTATTAAGAACACAACCCATATAAATATGTTGCAAGTTCCATACAATCAATCACACATCTAGTGTGGCATGAATGATATTTTTCATATCAATCAATCATACCTGGAGATCATTATAATCCTATTCTTAGCTATAACATCAATTACTAGTGCCCGGAGAGAGTGTGATGTAGACACAACTTAAATATATCAGAGACATGGTCGTCCCCAATAATGATAAAAAAAACTTTTGGACATCTTGCGTAACAAAAAAAGGGCTCCTTCTCTATGATATAAACTTATCAACTATATATCCAAAAACCATAATATGACGATAACTGATTAATTGTTATAAATTCAAAAAACAATTGTAATGTAATATAATGATCGAACTAACTTACTTAAACAAATCGTGAGGCTCTCTGATGGAGAGTGTGAAACACGAGCCTTAAGTGTAATATCTTATGTGATTTAATGCGTTTTATGTGATTATATATTTAGAATGTGATAACTACGAGTTTTTTTGGTTTTACAGGTTAATCGCATAAAATGGTGAAATACGGATTCTTAATGACCAAGAGGAACAAGTGAGGATGTTTATCACGAGTTATCATATCATTCGGGATTTGTTCGAGGCCAAAAAATATGATTTGGATTCATGAGAAATACGAGATATGAAGTCTAGGGGCCTAATTGTCATTCTATGAAAGTGTATGCTGAATAAATACGAATCTATGACATGCAAACGTAACCTACTGTTGGTGAGGCGTATGAGGAAGCAGAAAATCGAAACCGTAACTTACGGTTTTAACCCGTAGGCTACGATGAAGACAAGATGGCAACGCATTTTGGATTGGGCCCATCATAATTCACATGTGGGCTGGATTTCTTGGGCACACGTAAACAAGGAACAATATTAATTAAAGGATCCAACATCACATGGAAGTGGGGCCGACATCTAATAGACCAAGGGGCTTCATGATGGCTTCTAGCTAGTCTCGTGGATTGTAAAAGGAAGTGGTGATTTCAAAAGTAAAAAACAACAAGAAACTTATCATCATAGTTGGCGGCTGTTATTGAGGGGAGCAGCAACAAACACGTGGACTTCCCTATGTGGGCCGACATCAGTGGACAATTAAAAGAACACAGGCTTGGGGGTGGACGGCCCATGCAAGACAAACTCGTAGACAAAGGGGGGCCCAAGATATTACTCACATCGAAGACACAAGAAAAACATCACATCATTATCTAGACGGCGGACAACAGTTGGAGGGGTTTTCGACTTTGAACGCGATGATGCACGTGTGCGGCTAATTCTCTATGGTTTCCTCCGGATGGAGGGTTTTTGTAAGTTAATGAATATTATGTGTTGATACAATCGTTTTACTTGGTGATCTAAGCATTCGATGCTTTTCACCATTGATTTGATTTCTTGATTGTAAACAGTTACGTTTATTTAAACCTTAATTTCTAAGCATTCAGTTCCCGAGAGTTCTAGTAATTGGGATATATTTGACATGGGGTTAGGGTTTGTAAATTGTAATTGATAATCATTCGATAACCTCCCGTTATGTATTGACCGGAGTACTTAGTCGTTGGTTATCACAATTAATTAATCGAAATTAACACCTATGTCTATGTAGGTAATGATTAAACACATAATTGAAGTTAACTGCAAAACTTGAAATCTGAAGGAACCATCTTTCTTCTCATTGATTTAAAACACAATTTTTATTCGTTAATTTAGCTATTTCTCAAAATCAAACAAACCGATTTTCTCATTCAGTAATAGTTAATTAATACTTAGCATTGTGACACTTTCCACAATCCTCCTCTGGTTCGATATCCGACTTACTCTAGCTACCTAGTTTATTTCGGTTTTTGCATGTCATTAACGACAGACATCAAAATGGCGCCACTGCCGGGGAGGCGTGCGCAAAGTGTTTAGTGTTAAGTTTTTAGTAAAATAGATAAAAAAAATCAAAAAAAAAAAAAATCCAAAAATAGTATTTTATTCGTCACATATTCCACTGTTTGCTTTTACCTTGGGTATACTAGTTTTGTCTGTGCAGATTTATTGCAGATCTTATTATGGAAAGTGCTTACTGGTCATGCCGAGGTTGTGGTAGTCCATGTCACACGCGTGACGATTGTCCTGTGTTCCGGAAAATGTGTGAAGAAGAACAGAGGAGAGCAAATGAGTTGGATTTTTATTCTGATGATCATGTTCACCCATACTATTCTTATTCCGATTCGCTGCGAGTTGCATATGATTACCAATCGGATACAAATTATTGTTATGATGAGCAGACATGGTATGAGAGTAGCTATGATCCGGGGATGGTACAAAGCATGAGTTACCAAGAGGAGTATGACCATTGTTATGATGAATACTCCCGACTTTCTTATGAAGACCATCCGGTACACTATCAGGATGCTTATCATACCCAGTATACAGTTGATCAGGATGAGTCTGAATGTGCACCCCATTCATCTAGTTACTATCAATCACCCCAATTTAGAAGTCTTATGGAATATATGAGACAACGAGAACTGGCATACATTGAAAAGGAATTGGCGAAACCTGACCTGTCAATAGAGGACCAGTTGGAGATGTGGATTACTAAGTATAACCTTTTGATGGTTGAAGTGAAGGATGATGGGCCAAGAATGACTCCAATGGAAAAACGCCAAGCCAGGGATAGATGGGTGTCTCTACAGATGTCTCCTTCTCAAGTAAGGGATGAGGTTGTGGAGGTTAATACCACACCGGTGATTCTCCCAATTGTTGAATAGTCAGATGTGGAGAAAATTGTTGAAGTTGATGAGGTGAAAGAAGACATTCCACAAAATAAGTGTGGGGATGCACGTATAGAGAGGAGGAAGGTGACGGTGAAGGACATCGGGCAGATGATCATAAAGTGGTTGTGCAATAATCCAACTTATCTGCCGATATGGAGTAAAAAGAAACGCTTATGGAGGGTTAACTATCGAGTGTATGTTGGGAACTCGATAGGAAAGTGTGGATTGAGGCCGGATTGCAGTGCGTCGGTGGACATCTTGATAAAAATTAGACCCCGCTGGATCAGTGATGTCAGGTACCATGCTTTCATGGGAAATACAAGGGGTAAGTGTGCACTGAGACCACCGTAGCGCATATCAGGTACGGTCTGGCTGAAGACCTTTAAACTTAGCGCTCTCGGGAGGCAGCCCGATGATGTAGAGTATTGTACTTTGGTTTGGTTCGTTTTGGTGTGGTTGTGTTTTGACAGGTTCTTGATTCAATCATCATGGATGCAACAATTCAAGTGTGGGGATGTTTTGCAACATCCCCGGTGAGATATCAAAGAATCTATGGAATACGTCTATTCCGGTTAAAGCACAACAACCGCATCACTACAGACACATGATCAGGTGCATGTGTTTATCTATCTTACTTTGTTTTTGGTGTGTTTTATTGTTTTTGGTGGTGTGAACCTTTGCTTTGTTTAATGGGATGTGTTCGGTTGTTTTGTTTTGTGATGAGTTAGCCGCTCATTTAGGATTGTTGGTTTGTTTTCCCGGGCTATATTTTAAAAGCACCATACATTGGGGACAATGTATCCCAAGTGTGGGGATGTGGGAGCCCGGGAAGGGATTTGTGGATAAAGCTTTGAAGCGATTGAAAGTGGTTGAAATTGATGAAAATGAAAAAAATTGAAAATTTTGAACATTTTTCATCGCTTTAAGCATGCTAATTGGATACGAAAACCTAAAGTTTCAATCACTAATAGGCTTCTTACCGGTAGTAAACTAACTTAGTCCCTTGTCATGGTTGTCCCTTTAAGTTTCATGAGAGTAGGTTTGACAAGTGTTTTGATAGGAATTGAGTTGAAAAGAGATGTCTATCTAGGGGTAACATGTTTTTGATTGCATATGCTACATGTCGTCAACCTTTTTACCTTTTCTTGGTGAGATCTTGAGCCTGTAGATGGATAGGATACATTATACAATCAATTCATTTGTTGAGTGCAGGCTACGTGTCATTCTGTGTTAGAACTTGTATGATACGATGCATGCTGAGACTGTGGGTTTGACATGTGCACATAGATGATAAAGGCATTAGGATTTTCCCAGTTACACCCTTTGTGTTTGTGTTTCGTTTGTGTTATTCACCAATTTCCCTTAGTAGCCCTGTTGAGCCTAACTACCTTTCGTTTGTTCGCCCATTGTCTATTGTGAAAAACCGACCGTGATAATATATATTGCTAAAAAAAAGAAGAAAAAAAAAGAGAGAAAAAGAAAAATAGAAAAATATGTGAAAAATGAAAAAAAAAAAGAACAAAAATAGAAGTATTGTGAATATCGTATGTGTTATTGGGTAGAAACCAACCCAAAAGTATAAGTTGTGTTTAGATAAAGTATCACGGTTTGGTTATTGTTTGTGAGCCAATTAGAAAAGAAAAAAAAAAGAATCTAAAAATATTTTCCTACCTTTACCTTAAGCCCAAAACCCGAAAGTCCTTTTTATATGTGCCATGTTAGACGATACGGTGGAGGTGTGATTGTTATACAAGCCTATGATTGCAGGATTTCATGTTTGCTTTTTGAGTGTTTTATATACTAGCACGTTACACGCTAGTCCAGATATTAACCCGAGAGGAGAGTACATTGTGAGGGGTGTGTAGCATGTGTCTAATTATAAACATGTTAGTCTTAGATAGACAAGTCTTAAGTTTTTGAAATTGCATCATTTACTTGTCAGACTGTCAATCTCGATTGTGTCACTCTATGGGATGGGTATGACTTGGGACTGAACAGGTTGAATCGGTTAAGGGGTTTAGAGGTGTTGTTGCTATGGTGACTAGTTCTAGTTGGTTTGCTTGAGGACAATCAATGATAAGTGTGGGGATGTGATGGAGAGTGTGAAACACGAGCCTTAAGTGTAATATCTTATGTGATTTAATGCGTTTTATGTGATTATATATTTAGAATGTGATGACTACGAGTTTTTGTGGTTTTACAGGTTAATCGCATAAAATGGTGAAATACGGATTCTTAATGACCAAGAGGAACAAGTGAGGATGTTTATCACGAGTTATCATATCATTCGGGATTTGTTCGAGGCCAAAAAATATGATTTGGATTCATGAGAAATACGAGATATGAAGTCTAGGGGCCTAATTGTCATTCTATGAAAGTGTATGTTGAATAAATACGAATCTATGACATGCAAACGTAACCTACTGTTTGTGAGGCGTAGTCTACGGTATAGCAGATGTGAGGAAGCAGAAAATCGAAACCGTAACTTACGGTTTTAACCCGTAGGCTACGGTGAAGACAAGATGGCAACGCATTTTGGATTGGGCCCATCATAATTCACATGTGGGCTGGATTTCTTGGGCACACGTAAACAAGGAACAATATTAATTAAAGGATCCAACATCACATGGAAGTGGGGCCGACATCTAATAGACCAAGGGGCTTCATGATGGCTTCTAGCTAGTCTCGTGGATTGTAAAAGGAAGTGGTGATTTCAAAAGTAAAAAACAACAAGAAACTTATCATCATAGTTGGCGGCTGTTATTGAGGGGAGCAGCAACAAACACGTGGACTTCCCTATGTGGGCCGACATCAGTGGACAATTAAAAGAACACAGGCTTGGGGGTGGACGGCCCATGCAAGACAAACTCGTAGACAAAGGGGGGCCCAAGATATTACTCACATCGAAGACACAAGAAAAACATCACATCATTATCTAGACGGCGGACAACAGTTGGAGGGGTTTTCGACTTTGAACGCGATGATGCACGTGTGCGGCTAATTCTCTATGGTTTCCTCCGGATGGAGGGTTTTTTGTAAGTTAATGAATATTATGTGTTGATACAATCGTTTTACTTGGTGATCTAAGCATTCGATGCTTTTCACCATTGATTTGATTTCTTGATTGTAAACAGTTACGTTTATTTAAACCTTAATTTCTAAGCATTCAGTTCCCGAGAGTTCTAGTAATTGGGATATATTTGACATGGGGTTAGGGTTTGTAAATTGTAATTGATAATCATTCGATAACCTCCCGTTATGTATTGACCGGAGTACTTAGTCGTTGGTTATCACAATTAATTAATCGAAATTAACACCTATGTCTATGTAGGTAATGATTAAACACATAATTGAAGTTAACTGCAAAACTTGAAATCTGAAGGAACCATCTTTCTTCTCATTGATTTAAAACACAATTTTTATTCGTTAATTTAGCTATTTCTCAAAATCAAACAAACCGATTTTCTCATTCAGTAATAGTTAATTAATACTTAGCATTGTGACACTTTCCACAATCCTCCTCTGGTTCGATATCCGACTTACTCTAGCTACCTAGTTTATTTCGGTTTTTGCATGTCATTAACGACAGACATCACTCTCCTAACATTTTCAAAAGCAAAGCTCTCAATCAAAATCAGTAAATCACACAGGTACATAACCATACTTAAAGTTTAAACATCTAAATTAGTTCATTTTACATAAAGCTTAAAATTTAAATGCTAATTCTAAATCTAAACATCAAAATTTTAACTTCCAATCTTTCAAACATTCAAAGCATATAATTAAACACGGAAGAAACCATCATTCACTGTCATAAAAAATCAAAATTTTACATTCAAATTTACAATTCCACACCTGATCAATGATTCATGAAGCATGAGTGCAATTGCAAACCGTAGGTGAATTTTGTGTTGGATTCGGTGTATCTTCTGATTCTAAACACGAAACGTCGCAAAGAATGAAAACCTAATTGCTTATGATAATGATGATGATGATTGAAACCCCAAATCGCTGGTGCCTTGTAATACGAAGTCGCTGATGTTGTTGGGAGTGGGAAACCCTAATTGTTGTTTAAGTTTTAGCACCCCTTTCATTTTTATTTTTTTAATTCGGTTAAAATTTAGGATGAGGAATGGAGCCATGTAGGTAAATAGGAGTTTTTTGGCCTTTTATTATACATAATAAATAACGGCTTTTTAAAACTTGTGGGGCCCCTTAGATTTTTAGGCCTTAGGCAGTCGCCGACTTAGACGGCCTTATAATCCCCCTGGTAGAGAGGTTGCTCCCAGTGAGACCCTCGGCTCCAAAGACGTTTCCATATATAAGGTTCATGTAAAACATACACATGCACATTAGTAGACAAAAGATAGCAGCAAAACATATTATACTAATAAAATCTTAGTAAACTATCAAACAATTAACACACTAATAACACATTATACAGGTTATAACAAGCACAACTCTTAAAAAAAAGACAAAACACACTAAGCTCATAAGACAATAAACTAATACAAAAAGGCAACACCCTGTAAAAGTCTTTAACTTTAATCCTACGTTTCCACGAACTCCTATTCTCAATCATCTCCTCGGAGAAGTGTAAGTCTAATAAATCTTTTCTAATTTACTACTCCTAAGTCAGTTCGGCATGCCTCTACTCCTTCTCCCCTCCACGGTGAGACTTTCTATTGTTCTAATTGTGGATGTCGTTTGTCTTCTCCTGACATGCCCAAACCATCTTAACATTCCCTCACTTATCTTATTCAATATACTATCCACTCTTACCCTCTCCCTAAAATCTTCATTTTTTATCCTATCTAGCTTAGTGTGCCCACACATAAACCTCAAACATCCTCATCTTTGTTACCCCCAACTTATACGACAATGTCTTCTTGATGACCCAACAAATCTGGTTTGTATAACATAGTAGGCCTAACTACAACCCTATAGAAATTCCCCTTTAATTTAGTTAGGAATCTCTAGTCGCACATGTTGAAAATAATAACTAACAATAATAATAACTATTAAATTAGTTATTTTTAACATTCTCAGTTTAATAATTATAGTTCTTATATTTTGATTTGTCTTGTTTTACATGTTTGCTGGGCTGGTGAACGTTGCTGGACTGGTGGACATTGGGCTTTTGTGTAACACCCTAGTTGCTAATTAACGGTTTTACATGTAAATACCACTATTAGTTGTGCAGTTAAGACTACACATACTATAAAAATACGAGTTTATTAAAAACTTTGACAAATCATAAGTTATTCAACATAACATATTCGAATTCGTCGTTTAAAATCTACAACGAGGCAATGTGCGGAAGCATGAATCTTTATCGTGTTCGGTTCTTCGTTGAGCTTGATCGTCTTCTGGCATCCAAAAGTACCTACATTTCACAAACATGAAATGCTTTAGTCGTACGGGGTTTAAAATGTGTCTAAACGAATCCGGGAAGCGAAACTAATTAAAATATATTTTATTACAGGGTCCACCGTAAATTACAGTGGGTACCGTAATTTACGGTAGTCCCTGAAAGTTAAATCTTCCACCGTAACTCAGTAGGAAACCACCGTAACTATATCAGCCCCACCGTAACTTACGGTGGGCACCGTAAGCACCGTAAGTTACGGTGGTCCCTGTATCAGCCTTTTCCATTTTTGCCATTTTTGACACGAAAACTTTCGTATCTTTCGATCCGCTTGTCCGTTTGACCTACCGTTTCTTCCTACGTGATTGTAATTTGATTATCCACCTTATGGAGTTAAAATCCAACATTCGATTTAACAAAATTTCAGACTTTTAAGTCTTCAGCTTATCACCCTTTTTACCAAATTTTGACCCGTTCGATTTTTATCAAACAAGCAAGTTTGTTTGACCCTTAATTCTTATAAACCTATTAAATTCAATGATGGTTAACATATTAGGTTCCAATTACAGGTTCATATACATTCTTAAACCCATTTTCACTCATATGCTTATTTTGACCCGTTAAGGGTATTTAAGCATATTTCAAGCACAAGTCGCTTTCATTCGTTTCTAAAAACATATGTCCACATTTCTTAACAAGTGATCTCCCACCACAACTAAATTTGTGGTGGATTCAATGTGGTGATTTATATAATCCAAATTTTACCCTTCAAATCATTATTTTACGGCAAAGACTCTTTATAGAGTCATTTTACCAATATTCTACATCTTTTGCTTTTCATACTTATTCAAAGTATT
This sequence comes from Helianthus tuberosus, assembly GCA_030545235.1. Taxonomy (NCBI): domain Eukaryota; kingdom Viridiplantae; phylum Streptophyta; class Magnoliopsida; order Asterales; family Asteraceae; genus Helianthus; species Helianthus tuberosus. The sequence continues at coordinate 7,470,289 of CM060416.1, read as the reverse complement.
TATTTCATCCTATCACTTATTTCCAAACAACCTTTATGGTTCGTTTGCTCAATTTCGCTTACAAGGGCGTTTTAGTCAATTTTAGTCCTTTTACGACGAAGGACTTTTAGTACTTGTTTGACCCAAAAATCCGACTTTTAACTATAGTCTTGTTTAGAAACCATTATGTTTCTAAAATGTCATAATCATGACTAAATTTATTCGGTTTACCTAAAAGATAACCAAATATCTACATTTTTTTAACCTTGTCTATTTCTTATAGAACTCCAAATTCTACATGATGAGTTGTATCATTATACATACCTGGCTCGGATCAATATATTGACCCGTTTCAATACCTTTCCTTAGTGGCTGCTAAGTGATAGCGATGTAAGCATCCATGTGCTATTTATTTCCTAAAATCATACGACTTGACATCCCATTAGTCGATATTGTCAAAGGGTGATAATTTCACCTTTTGACTTGTTTGGTCTAAGTGACCAATTACCATTGTCAAATTGTCAAATTACCATTTTGCCCTTAATGGTTATTATGATTTAACTTATAAGATAACCATTAAAAAGTACATGTTTCATTCGTCATAATATGATCGAATTACCGATTTAACTCATTTTTAGCCATCATTATGTTTTCCTATCAAATTTGATTGTCTTGTTCCGTACGACTACACGCCGGAACACCATATCTCAATTAGGTATTTGTCTTTTTCGTAACTAATACGACGAAAGAATATTCTTAAATATATGACTAGTGTAAGATATACTTACCTTGCATCCGAATTACGCTTTTCCTCTATCCTTGATTTGTTTGACCCGCTTCCTTTCCTAAGCCTCCACCTAGCTCGTTAGGCGTCAAACTATTTTCAATCATTTACAAGGCGGTTAAATTAGTCATAAAAATCACGACTATTCCACCTCACTTATTTTCTATGCCGAAGCTACTATTCGACTTCATGATTAGTTAACTTAGCTTATCTAAAGTTAACTACTTCTTGATCACATGGGTTACAACATTAAGTCTAGATCAACATAGTATTTAGAACCCTTATCACTCCATATTACGCGAAATCGCCATATCATTCAAATACGCATTTTATTCGAAATTCCAACATTTAGCTTTCTCTTAGGCATTATGTCAAACACCTAGTGAGCATTCTTTTATAAAATTTAACAATCAAACTTATGGCTACCTATCTTGCCAATTTTAACATCTTTTACTAGATAATCATCAAATTCATGGTTATATGTCAAGATTAACTTCATAGAGTTCAATAACACCAGTTTGACAATCATGAATCTAGTGTTCATCATGTTTCTACAAAACCCATTAAACACCCATAAAAGATGATCATGAGCTTTATAATTTCAACACTAATTCAACTAGTTATTGACTAGGGTTTACTCCTAGACATCATACTACTTCAAGATTCATCCATGCATGACATATTTAAGCTCAATTTCAGTTTCTCACAATTAACCTAGAATTCAAGATGAATCAAAACATCACAATTTTACATACCTTATGATCCTTTCAACTAGGTGATCATGAATCTGAGCTTGAGATTCGATTTAGACTTGATTAGAGGCTTCAATTTGTGAATTTTGTGAGGATTTTAGGGTTTGAAGAAAACCCCTGTCGCCCCTTGCTTCTTTGATCGACCAGACACCCCCAAAGTGGGTGTTTGGTGAATTTTAATTTTGTTTTATGTTATTAAGTTTCAATTTTTAACAACATAGGCCCCTCAACCTTTGTTTGGTTTATAACTTGAGTAATTTTGTTCTTTCACTTAATTACAAGACTTGTACTAGGTTATTTATTTCCTAGTTATTTATCTTGTTCAAAACCCGTTTTATTTTAAGTCCCGTTAAATCTCGGGCCTTTTATATACTTTGCTTTCTCAACGTATTTCCCATCCTTTTAATAAATATTGGATTTATTTATTTAAAATCCTAAAATTTACCGGGTAAGTTTTACCACTAACTATATTTTACCCGTCCTTTAGTATTAACGTGGTTTGATTACCAAACCCGTTTTTGGGGTGTTACATTTTGGCTGGGCTTGAAGACTGCTGGGTTGGGCTCAAGACAGAGATAACAGAGTTAAAAGATGCTGCTGGTTTTTTATATTTAAAACAAGTCTTGGCTGCATTATTGGAGTTCAGGGTTTTAAAGATATTTTCATATCATTCTTCTCTCTCAAAAATCGCTTTGTGTTTCAGTCGATTCACCTTGTATTAGTGATCTTGTGAAATTTGATGATTATCGTGTTGATAATCATCTGTAGTTGAGGGTTGAGAGTTAGTGTCCCTTGTATCTTTGATTCGTTCTTTGTTTCTGCTGTAATCTTCGAATCTGTTGGGTAATAAAGCTCTTTGGTTTGGGTTCTTGTTGATTACGATTTGATATCATTATTTTGACATGGTATCAGAGCTATGGTTGGCTCTTTTTTAAGTTTTAAAAGTTCTATTGAGATTATCTAGGGTTTCAGTTCATAATTTCTACGCAGGGTTTCTGGTCAAAATTAATCGGTGATTCTTTGTCTGCTAATCTTGGTTATTGTTTCCGTTAAAATCCTCTGGTTGAAGGAAGAATCTCATTGGATCGGGTTCTTTGTGATTACGTATAGAAAAAAAAGTCTCATAGCTTTGAAAGGAGAAACCCCAGGAGTTCATCTGTGAAGAAGACATGTTCTGCTCTTGAAGGCCGACAAAGGATCTCATGATTTTTCATTCAAGCTGTGGTCTTCCGCTGGTTGTTTTTTGGTTCAAGAGTTGTGTATCTGAAACCCTAGGAGACGTGTTATCAAGGGATCGATCTGGAGAAGGATCGGTTCAGATGAACTCTGCATGAATCAACCTTTCTTTGGTCAGATCTGTAAGATTTGGGGGGTTTTTTTGAAGACGTAGCTTTTGGTTTTCTGTGTATCCCTTTCCGTTACAGTTTTTTGGCTTGTGCTATCTTTTTGGTATCCACGAAGATTCAAGAAGGTCTGAGGTGTCTTAGTTGTTCAGGCGCATCTGCCGATTTCAGATCGTGGTTCTTGGGATTCTCGAGAAGTGTGCCGGTGCAGAATAGTAAAACCCTAACTCTAGGGTTGTACAGACGTTTGGGAAGAATATAATACTCGTTGGTCTCTGTATTCTATAAGGATACAGGGCAAACCAACAGTTTTTTTGCTGGACTATTCTTCTTGCAGTATCTTGTAGCCCTAAGTGAAGGCTGAAGGCTGTATAGCTCGGAGTTAACCGGCTCAGGTTGTTTCTTTCCTTTCTTGTCTTTAATTTTCTGCATCTAGGCATTGTTGTTACCGGAGTAGTTGGGCCGGTTTGTTGATTGGGACACAGAGAGGGTACACTCTGTTGCATTATTGTGTGTTCTTTTGTGAATATTCTGTTGCTTAGTATGCTTGTTGCTTAGTATATTATGTTGCCTAGTATACTTGTTGCTTAGTATATTTTGTGTTCTTTGATTTTGTTTACAATTGTAGTGGTCCAGCCTCTGTTCTAAGACTTTGGTGGGCACCTTCAGAGTGACGAACCTACCATCTGGCCCCTGGAACAGTTTGGCTATTTAGAATCTGTGTGTTTCGTATAATCTTGACTGTTATTTTGTGTAATTGTTGTTTCACTGTTGTTAGTCTGTTACGTGTAAAACCTGTGCATCTTATTTGCTGATATGTGAATAACTGTTTTTAATGGCTGATTTTGTGAACTTGTTTGGTGAGACCTTGATTAGTAAGCTTGAACCTGATGATCCTCTATATCTGCATGCTAGTGATTCTACGCATTTAACTGTTGTTAATATAAAACTAAAAGGGACTGAGAATTATAAGGTTTGGGCTAACGCTATGACTTTTGCTTTGCGAGTTAAAAATAAGATTGGTTTTATTGATGGGTCTCTTGTGAAACAAGAAAATGAAACTCTTGCTACTCAATGGAAAAGATGTAATTCTATGGTCCTTACTTGGTTGTTTAATTCAGTTTCCGAGGAATTGTCTTTAGGTCAAGTTTACTCTAGGTTAGCCTCTGAAGTTTGGAAAGATTTAAAAGAGACATGTGATAAAATTAATGGTTCTGTTGTGTTTGATTTGTATCAAAAAATTAACTCTTTTAACGAGGTTTATTTTGTTGACCTAAAATAAAAGCTTTATGTAGAGCCCAATTGAATTTGGTGAATTTGTTTTTTGCCTCTAATTGCTAGATAATGGTAATTTTTGTATAGTGTTTTTGGTTAATCTGGAACTATTGCAACTCTCATTAAGATGAATGTATGTTTGTGTTAGCTGTTTTTTAGAACTATTTAGTTTTGAGAACTATTATGAACATATTTTGTTTCATGTTTTTTTTTTGTTTTTTGTTGCTTGATAGCAAGTACTTGTAAGTGCATATTGCTGTTTTCCTTTGGCGGTTTTAACTTTCTTTCTCTAGGCTTTGCGATTAGGGTTTATAAGAACAGATTCATCCTGAACTTGATCTGTTTGTCTGTTCTTGATCGTTGTTATAGAAGAATAATATGTTGATAATCATTTTTGTCATTAGGGTATGAATTAGTTGTAATCCCTAGGTTAGGAGGCTGATTATCTGTTTCAATGTAATATTTGTTCAATCTTTGTGATATGTTCATACATGTTGGACCATGATCAATATGTTCTTTGATTCTAAGAATGTGATTTTTGTTTATGGTTCTTGGTTGGTTTTAAGTGAGATATTTTATTCTTTCTCATTGCATTGTTTCTCTCTAGGGTTTCATATTGAAACTGAGATTTAGGGCATTATTTGTTCTTGTATGTTCAGATTTGTAGTGTGTCCGTTAAATCTTGTTGAGAATTAAAGCAGATCGTCGTGTTGATGATTTGTATGTGTGAGATTGAATGTAGATCTGGCTGATTGAGTCTTATCTTGTAAAGGTTAAACTATCTTGAAGGTGTGTTCTTCGATAGTGTTTGCCTTTATCTCGCTGGTCTTGGATTCTTCATGGTTTGAGTCCGACTGTAGTGAGGTTTGTGTAGGATCATTGTGTTGGTGATCTTATTTGTTTCTTATTCGTCTCTTTGACACTTCATCGCTGATCGTAGTGATGTTAGTTCATTGCTCTAGGTGGTGCTTTTTCCACACTGGTCTAGGGTCGTTTGTAGATTCTTCGTGTTGTTGAGTCTAGTCCCGTTAGATCGTAGTGTTGGTTTCTATCTGTTCTTAGTATTGTCTAAAATCTTCTTATTTGGTTAGTCGAACCGTGTGGTTCATGTGTCTTAACCAGTAATGTTGTGAAGATTATTCTCGAATGTGTTACAGCGCTGTTTATTTCTGTGGTTGTTGGGATGTTTTTTAGTTGAAAACGTTCTTTGTTTTTATTCAACCGAGTGTTTTTAGCTGTAATTTGTTATCTGATGTGTAGAATCGTGTGATTCTAGGTTTCGTCAGATTTGTTTTTTTGAATCGTGTGATTAAAAAGGTTCAGACTTGGTTCGGGTTAAAAAAAAGGTCATGTGACTTTTCATGGTGTTGAATCATGTGATTCAAGTTTTCAGACGTTGTTCTGAGTTGTATAGAGTTCTGTAACTCTTGGGTTTTATCACATATGTGTTATATCTAGTTTTTTGAATCATATGTTTTTTTGTCTTAATCAGAACGTTTTTCTCTGATTTTTTTTGTGATATTATGGTTACTTGGTGAGTTTCATGACTTGTTAGTGAATTTAAAGTCAATTTGCTATATTTGAATTCATGTGACTTTATCATATGTTGTTGATATGTGGTACTCTAGTTGAACTCGGTTGAAAGGAAGGTATATGTTTGTCTTGTAGTCTGATATAGGTGATATTCCCTTTGTTATTATCAGACTTATTATTTTTGGAGTCTTGTGATTCCTTGTTTGATTAGATCAATGAATCTGATTTGTTTATAGAATTTTATGAATTATTTGTTAATTAGAACATGTTTTCTACTTTGTTTTACTTTCTGATGTGATAGAAAGTTCTTATGTTTGTAAGTATGTTTTGTTTGTTGATCCTCGTATGAATGGCATAGGACTGCATGAATTGTTGTCCGGTGTAGAGTTATGTGGATCTCGTTTTATCGGACTTGTTTTGCTGGTTGTGGAACTGTGTGGTTCGTGAATTGTCTGTATCTTGATGTTTTTTTGTTTATCAAATCGTATCATGATGGTTTGTGGACTTGTGTCGTGATGGTTTGTTTGACCCGTATGTCCTGTTTTCTAAATGTTGTTCTTGGACTGTCGAAGTGTCTTTCACACATGGTCCGTATGTCTTATTGTTTTTTGTTGTATGGTTAGTTGAATCATGTGGTTCAAGTGTTTTTAACCAGTTGTGTTGTAAAGAATTTTATACAAACCAAGTTTTTAATCAAGGATTTAGGAACTCTAGTATTTTTTGGGTGTTGAAGTTCAAAAAAAACTAGTAATGGGTCTTTCATAACGTAAATATTGTTTAGAACTTCTTGCCGTGTTTGGGTTAACCGGTTGCAAACCTGTGTCTAATTTCATTGAACCAAATTATGTGGTAACTTCCTTATGTGAAAAAGAGAGTGATAATATAAAAAATCGCAAGTTGGTTTATCAAGTTGATTTATCTATCACATACTAGATCATACATTTCATATTCTGTGCATATTTGAGTCAGTTTATGCATAAGCCTACCAGGGTTCATTGGTTATTGGTTGTGCATGTTTTAAGGTATTTGAAAGGTGTACCTGGTAGATGAATATTTTTTTATAAACTTGTTACAGGAGTTAAACTTATCTGTGTCTTTGCTTGTTAAATTGTCTTGTGATAATACTGCAGCTATGTCAATAGCTGCTAAAATGGTGTTTCACGATAGAACGGAACACTTTGAGTTGGATTTGTTTTTTTAAGAGAACAGATTCAAAAGGGGTGTATCAACTGAGAATCAAAGAGCTGATATATTTACGAAAGGGTTGTCTATTTCTTAACATGATATGGTTTAAATGGTTATTAAACTGAGGGGGGGTGTTGAAAATAATAACTAACAATAATAATAACTATTAAATTAGTTATTTTTAACATTCTCAGTTTAATAATTATAGTTCTTATATTTTGATTTGTCTTGTTTTACATGTTTGCTGGGCTGGTGGACGTTGCTGGACTGGTGGACATTGGGCTTTTGGCTGGGCTTGAAGACTGCTGGGTTAGGCTCAAGACAGAGATAACAGAGTTAAAAGATGCTGCTGGTTTTTGATATTTAAAACAAGTCTTGGCTGCATTATTGGAGTTCAGGGTTTTAAAGATATTTTCATATCATTCTTCTCTCTCTAAAATCGCTTTGTGTTTCAGTCGATTCACCTTGTATTAGTGATCTTGTGAGAGTTGATGATTATCGTGTTGATAATCATCTGTAGTTGAGGGTTGAGAGTTAGTGTCCCTTGTATCTTTGATTCGTTCTTTGTTTCTGCTGTAATCTTCGAATCTGTTGGGTAATAAAGCTCTTTGGTTTGGGTTCTTGTTGATTACGATTTGATATCATTATTTTGACAGCACAATAAACCGGTAGCTGCTCTCCACCTACATCATCCAACCTGGACATGGTGGGCTACGTCACCATCCAACTTGTAATACCCCGAACTTTAATATACTTGTTATAAGTGTATGAAATATGTAATTTATATTTCATATAGTGTTGAACGAGCAAGTAACAAGTATGATGGTTGTGTGAAATATGAAATATCTTGACGAGTCTTGCCTATTATAGGAGACCGTTTAATACTAATAATAAAATATATTACTTTTGACCTTACTCCGTTTTTAATGAAACTTATGTTAAAACGTAGATAAAAATATGCTCATTCTAATGATGTATTCGTCGTTTATAAAACGTTATATTATTAAAGTTGTACGAGATAAACGAGTGAAGCACCTGAATTAATTATTAATTATAATTATAATATTATATAATATCAAAACAATCGATGGGTTCCAATAGGCAAGCATGCAAGCAAGCACCTCACCTTTGTCCCGCATCGAACCAACTTCAGAATTGAGTTGCTTGCCTATTTTTATAGATAGAGAGCATATACTAGAGTGTAGAATTACAAGTTCTTTGGGAACGATCTAGTATAAAGAGAATCCCGAGCATACTATACTATACCCTGTTGGTCAGTGAACAATCTTCTGGATAAAAGAGTTATACAACGATGACCCTTTTTGAACACATAAAAACTTTTTCGTAAATTGAAAACATTAGTGCGTTAGAAGTTAGTGTGACAACTTTTGGGAAATACAAAGAGCCAATACGTTAGGGTAATTTTAAAATGAGTTAAGAAAGAAATTCTAAGTGTTACAAGTTGTTTGTACATGGTCTTTCTTACATGTATAATATCTTTAGTTTTTAATATTTTTTCTTTATTATTTGTTATATAAAATAAATATAATATAATCTTGTTTTGTTTTTATTTGTCATTTTTCCTAGTATTTATATAAAACATTTGCAATATTACTCAATTTTAACACCGACTTGATCTAAAAAAGAAGCATAACTTCCAACTAATTTAACAAATTCCATGAGTTAAACTAGAAAACCATTTCGTATCATTATTATCCACATAAAGAGTGTTTGTTGTGGGGTGCTAAGAAATGCCGTATCAACTAGGGTACGATTGCGAACACTAACACGAGGTGTGGTGGGGCAAGGTGTGAGGGCAATAGAGAGGTTGGAGTGAAACAAGAGGACTAAAGAGGACATGACTGGCTAAAGGGGAAGGCTAGGAATCCATATCACTCTCATCACAGTGCACTAAGAATCCATTTCACTCAATCATAACATACCTTAGTGCATGTGAAATATGAAAACCTGAAGCCAAGGCTAGGAATCCATTTCATACCATCATGACACACCTTGGTGCGTATGAATGTGAAATCCCCGACAACTATGTGACACTTCTTTTCCACACTTCACAAGAACCACTAACACATCATATTACTTGGTATAAATAAATACCAAACAAAAACTTAAATAGGATAGAAACCCGAGTTTTAGATGGATAGGTATAATAACATTAATAGTATTTGAGATTAAATAGGATAGAAGCCTGAGTTTTAGATGGATAGGTACAATAACATTAATTGTATTCGACATGTTTATTGTACAAATGATATTAATCTCATACCTGTTGTCTCATATCGTTGTCAATCTTAATCTCATACCCGTTGTCTCATACCCTTTAAAAACATTCGGATTTTTTTTTCTAAGATGGAAACCTGGTTAATCTTAGTCTCATACCCATCGTCTCGTACCCGTTCAAAGATGTTCAATTTTTTTTTTGTAAGAGGAAGGACGAAAACAAAATGCACATATACTTGAGCTAGCAAAGTTAACTTATAACTTAATTTCAACCAGAAAAAGAGTGAGCCACCCTAATGTTTTGTCTTCCTCTCAATTCTTTTCCATCCTTAGCTTACAAAAAATTGTTGTCCCCGGGTTTTTTAAGACACCTCTGACACTACTTCAGGAAGAGCGGACACACCTCTTGAAAAAACCTTTTTAGTGTATTTTAAGGCTAAAATCACACTCGCACCCCTTAAAATTTTGGTTAAGCCCTCTATGAAAATAATTTGTAAGTCCGCAACTGACTACTTTTTAAAACTCCATCGTAAATTTTAAGATAGAGTAAACTGCAATTTTACTTCATGTGGTTAGGGGCGAATGACAGCCTTACCCCCTATTTCCAAAAAATTGATGTCTTACCCCCGACGTTTTCTCATTGCATCAATGTACCCCTCAATGTGAAAAGACGTTTTTGCTCTTGATAATAAAAAGAATTACAAGTAAATGACACATTTACACCTTGTACTTTACCTCCGCAGACACGTTTACAACCTGTTTTATTAGTGTCTTCTCCGGCCATTTCGGTGATATTCCAACCACGCCGGAGAGTTTTAAAAGATCCGTCACCGGTCTCCTCACCTTCCCGACCACATGCACACTATCTCATTCTCACCAGAAAAAAAAAAAAAAAAAACAATGACGAAGAATAAGATAAAGTCGTCTGCTTCCGGCAACAAGGCCGATTTTGGGAAAAAAGACGAAGAGAATAAAAGAGGAGAACAAAGAGGAATTGTTGAGTACTAATGCGGTTGAAGCTCCGAAGGTTAACAGACGCTTCGGTGAAAAATTTTGGCCGGAAACCGGTAAAGAAGGTGGAGGTTGTGGTAAAGGACGAGGAGGAGAGGATTTTTTGGTGATCCGGTAGCTGATGAGGAAGCTAGGCAGAAGTGGCCTCATCTTTATTTGTTTCGGTGGTCGGAATATCGGCAGTCGGAATATCGCCGGAGAAGACAGATTAATGAAACACAAGGTGTAAACGTGTCAGCGTACGTAAAACACATGGGGTAAATTGAAGATTTCTATATAAACATGGGTAAAAATACATAAAGTTTTACCCCCTCGAGGAGATAAAATTAAAGTTTACTCTTTAAAGATAGGACCCTCGATATGAATATTGGGCTGGGTATCAAATGACAATTGTTTTCTTTTTCCGCTGATACTTTTAGACAAAGCACAGTATTTTGTTAAATTTGACTCGAAAACTTCACTTTGTTTTTTTTTTTTTTGTTGGCAAACCGAATCCACTATTAATCTTTCATTTTTTCGGCCATCAATAGATCTTCATTATTTTTAAACCAAGCACAACGCTTCATAGACCACATAACGTACCACTATACTAGTCCCGACTTATAAACTTAAAAAACCCATAAAAAAAGCAACAAATAATAAAATATTTTAAACTAGATAAAGGCGTCACGTGTTCTGCATGTGATCCACCAGAAGCCTCTACTACCATTTTCAGTCAGGAGTTAGCATTGGTGACGAGCTTTTTCCTTCTCTTTCACCTCGCTTCCTTGTGTCTTGTCATATTCTAAAAAACCACATTAACAATATTTTGTCAGTTTTCATTACACAATATATCCAAATTCATGATCTAAATTGGTCAACAAATATACCAGGAGAATTGCCATGGACGACCTTTTCTTCATCCTCATGAGAAAGAGATTGATTGCCTCCGTAGGTCCCTCCGAAACCTTCCTCGTCTGATCGAGTCGCGTACCCTTCGCCATACGAATGCGACATCACATCCCTAATTCCACCAAAAACACACCAATTAGTACTTGTATCAACACATCAAGATACGGCTAGAGTTTATTATCTAGGTAAACGGTTGGAACAAAAACACAGGATAATATCCAGAAAATACGTCCTTAAGATATTGGTCTAGTGGTTAAAAGGTCTACGCTCCGTTACTTAAAATATTGGTCTAGTGGTTAAAGCTCCCTAGTGGAGAGACAGCTTCAATTCCTGCTTGAGTCATTTTCAAGAGACATCTGGTCCCTAGTGGAGAAACGGCTTCAATTCCTGCTTGAGCTGTTTTCAAGGGACATCTGGGTGAAGTGATGAATCGGTAGGGCTGACAAATCGCGTCTTATCGGGTTTAAGAGGTATCTAACGACATGTATAACACAAGTATTAAATATGAATACAACTCGTTTAAGTTCTACTATAACACAGTTTTATGTATCAAGAAAAAGAAATGATGGATCATAACCTTATAATTTTATTTATTAAAAAAAAGTAAAAAATCACATGGTGTACTCTTTCCGTAAACTCTTTCCGTAAAGATGTTTAATCGTGTCTTATGCAGCCCTATGAATCGGGCTTTAATCCCGGGAACTGGGCGGGACGAGGGTTTACGAATTTCATCCGATTCCATCGCATATCAAGGGGCAAGGTCTCATGACGGTCGATGAGTCGACCTTTAACATAGCCCCGAAAAAGGGTGAGTTTACACGTGAAATTCTTTACCGTTCAAAGAAATATATTCATGAATTAGAGCATCACGTTCATAATTTTATATTAGTATATTTAAATCAACAAACTTGTTATTCATACATACCCCTTTTTCTCAACTTCCTTAGCTTCTTCTTTCTTGTCCATGTTATCAGGCTCTTCGTGTCCGGCGGATGCCTGCTGGAATCTTACAGATCGGATGACCGGAGATGCTTTTCCGGCGAAGTTACCGAAGAATGTAGAGACTGCTGGTAATTTGGTTTGGATCGGAAGTGATTTAATTGCGCTGAACATATCTTTGTTGCTTAGGTTGACAGAGAGGCGAGTATTTATATTATAATGATGGCAAGGGAGATGTGTGTGTGAAGATATATTTACACGTGTCTTCAGGAGTTTGACACGTGTGGTTTGTTGAATATGGTGGATAAATGAGGCTCTGACACGTGTCATTAAAATGTAAACCTTATCTTGGCGTCGTGTTATTGGTAACATCTTCTGTTTTGTAGTAGTCGCTAGAAAAATCATAGGATGGCAAGGTTGCCGGTTAGAAACTCTTTTTCTTTTTAATATACCAAATGCAAGCATATTATTAATCGTCACGAAATATGCTTAAATACTAAACCCAGGATAACCCCTCTTGTGTGTTTAATATATAAAGATGGAGGAGTCTCAAGTTAACTCACTTGGATAACAATAGGATAACCCAGGTTGATGATACATGGACATTGACAACTTGTTTGAAACATAAAAAGAAACCACTAAATGACCCATAAGGGGGGGAGGGGGGGGGGGGGGGGCGTCCCGTGGTGAGGATGTGGCAAAGCGTCGAACAGCGTTATACACCACCACCACTCCCTCATATCACGCGTGGAAAAGTTTAAGCGTGCTCGTGATCACGCGTGGAGATTTGATGCAATTCAGTTGTTTTGTTTTTTGAATGATTTTGATAGTGTGTGGTGAGTGATTGACATTTCCACTAAAATCCATTATTAGTGATGGAATAAAGCTTGTTGACGTGGCGAAACTTGATTGGATGTTGTGAGTGATGGAACTCTATCACTAGTGGAGCGTCGCTACCCCTTAATAGTAAAAGTCTAAAAGAGTAGATATACAATTACATGAAGCATAGCAATCCAAAATACCCATGCAAAATGAATAATGCCTTGAACCAGGCAAATTATCAAGCGCCAATGATTTTTTAAGGGCATGTCAGTTTGAGTTGTTAAAACCAGGCCTGGCTGAAAATTCAAGTGTCTTGTTCGAGTTTGAAAAAATAGGTCCTTTAGACTTTAACGAAATAAATAATGTAAACTATTTTTGTTGCCACTCATTGTTATTATTGTTAACTAAAATGAGTATTGAGCTAATACCTAATGAGCTTAAGTTATAATTTTTAAGATTGATAGTTTTTAACAAGTATAACATATAATTTGTTGTTTTATATGAGTATTTTACTTTTAAAAACACATGCCCTGGCCGATGGTCCTCCTCACCCACCCCAGAGCCTCCCATGGTTAAAGTTGTCACTATACTATCTTCACTAATCTTGATTAAACCTTGCATGATGAAATCACATGATGTTTCATTTTATTGTACTCAAGATTTTTTTCACCCAAAAAAATTAAGAGGAACAATAGACGACAAAAAGCTATATGAATATCTATTCCTACAAAGAAATCTAAGCATTTCATTTTCATGCCCATAGTAGTTTAAAAATTAGTATAAGTGATCGAATTTTAAAATCACCTTATGGCGCTCCTATTTTCAACGTGACATATTTCTAAAAGTATACACAATTATGTCTATGTCTAAAGAACAACACATATTTTGTATAGTTATAAGTATAATCGGTTATGTTCTGTTAATTCAGGTATGCCACACACCAAAACCAAAATCAAACCGCAATTTTCGGTTTAACAGTTATGGCTTAACTGAATCATCGCTTAATTGTTTCGTTTGGTTAAGTCAATTCAATTAAGTTGATTGAATGGTTGTTACAATGATCCAATCAATTCTAATAGGAAATGCATCAATATAAAGTAACTAGAAATACATTAAAACCAAATTATTATCATTTTATACTAAAGGATAGCATACCCATGACTGAGAGAACAAACTCCTTATGATAAATGTTGTGTACAAACTTATTAGTAATGGGTTTGGTTCTTCAACAATACATTCCATTTTCAAACTTATAGAAAAATCATCGAGACGGAAATTAGTAGTCGAGATCCAACTTTAACTCAAACTCTTTCCCCATCATCACTGACAAACCCGAGACCTCAGCCATACCGAACCCACCACCACCATCAACCTCCACTCTTCCGTTGCGTACTTCCATCCCTTTAGTAGACAACTCATAACCAATTGTACTCGAAGCATTTTTCAACCCGATAAACGTCACCTTTTCAATAATCCACTTTTGATTCAATGCAAAAGTACCATTCTTGACCATTGATCTCAACATTGCTCTTTTTCCTACAACTTGGCTAGAAAACTTAACCAAAGTCCACTTCCCACCAAACCCCATGTCCTCCCCATCATCCAAAAACACCTCACCGGTACAATTCTCATTGCTGCTAAACGCAACCAATATATGAAACGGGGTCATCCTAGCGGCTTTTGTAGTCATGGCTTCTTTTTGTAAAACCAATATGTTCCCTTCACGAATATGAACATTTATATGGTCCGGTGGTGCATTGAGCCTAACATGGGTCCCTGAGCCCACACTGACCGAATTAGAATAGTTAAACAGATCGAACCAGTTTCCAGATGGAAAATATGCATCAACAGAGGTTGCTCCAGACTCTAAAACCGGGGACACTAATACGCCTTTTCCAAGGAGAAACTGGGTGCTAATATTGTATGTGTTGGTGTCTTGAGGGAATGTGAAGAATAGTGGTCGCGCAATTGGAGTCCCCTTTGAATGTGCATTATACATTAATGTGTAGAGGTACGGAAGCATTTGGTATCGTAGCCCAAGCACCTTTCGAGATGTAGCGGCTACTGAATCCCAAAGATAAAGTTCTTGACGCGTGGATTGTTTATCAGCATGGTCCCTTGCGAAAGGATAGAAAGCACCTAGCTGAGAATAGAAGAAATTAATAATAGTTTCGAACTCTTTACTAGTAAATTGTTGAATCATCCTACATATTAGATGGGCAAATGGGTGGATTGTAACACGTAGGGGTGTAAACAAGTCAAGCCAATGGTGAGCAACTTGAGACTGACTCGATAAAAGCAACACGAGCCTAAACGAGCGTATTATTTGAATGTTTATTTAAAATATTAGATACCCATTTTTGTATAATAATTATGCATAATATTTTGATAAAAATTGCTGAATAATATATAGAAAAAAATTAAGACACATATATATAGTAACTAAAAATATACGAATTTATTCATAAAGAATAAATGAGTCGAGCTAGGGCCAAGCTCAAGCTTGAAAAAACTACTCATAAACCAGGTTCAATCTTTAGAAATAGAGCTCGAAACGAGCCGAGCTTGAGCTCGAGCTCTCGTAAATTAAACAAGCCAAGCTTGAGCTTAGTCGAGATTGGGATCAGATCGCCTCAACTTGACTCGTTTACACCCTTAATGAGTGGAACTATTATCACAAATTTTACAGTGATGATATAAATTTTTAAATAAAACGATTTAAGAGGTTGTATACCTGAATCCAACGTTGGCAAAGTTCTTCGTTAGTGTTTCCAGAAAAACCACAAATATCGGCACCAACCATTGGGATTCCAAATAACCCAAAATTCAAGATGCTCGGAATGGAATACGCCAAGTCATCCCATGTAGCAGCATTGTCCCCAGTCCAATGTGCTGTATACCTCCCAGACCCTACAAATGTCGATCTAGAAAGTATGAATGGCCGCTTAACCGTTATGTTAGTCAAGACTTCATTCGTCGCCATAGCCTCCAAAAACCCATACAAATTATGGGCATCATAAGCGGTAACATTGCCAAAATGCAGAGAACTTGCAGGCACGGTTCGGTCATTAATAGTCCTTTTGTCTCCAACATTGTTAATCTTGTAAGGAGGGTTGTCAAGTGAAGATGAAAGCATTGGTGGGGATGAGATGAAATTTGATTGTTCATTCATATCAAGCCAAATGCCATCAAATGGTAGAAGATTATGGAACCTTTTGATCTCATCGCCCCAAAATTTTGCTCCTTTTGGATTTAGAAAATCCGGGTAACTAACAATGCCTGGCCAAACCTGACCTACATAAGGTACACCGTCGCGCTTTATGTAAATATCAGCTTGTAGTCCTCTTGTGTAAGTCTCGTATGATTTGTTTACACTGATACCTGTTCATAAGGAAACATTGATTTTTAGTATTGTATATAGATAACAAATAGGTGGTTTTGCTATTGGACTTCAAATTTTGGTTAGACCATCCGTAGTGGGCGTGATTTTTTTCAAAAAAAGCCCCAAACACGCCCCAACACGCCACCTCCCCACCCCCTTGGGCGTTTTTCGGCGTGATCTCGCAAAAAAGGCCTCCAGGCGTGCTTTAAATCATGCTAAATGGCAAATTGGTTGGCCAATCAGATGGTTCCCTCTTTTTCTTGGCCAATCCCCTTTTTTTGTTAGTTTTTTTTAATTTAATTCTTTACACACCTTTTTAACATAATACCCATATCCCCACTACACCCATTTTAGAAAAACGCCCAATAATGCCCCTTGCTGACTGGACTGCCACATGGCGGAAAACGCCCAATGGTGGGAGCATTATTCACCTTACCACTACGCATGGTCTTAGTAGCAATCAAGGTAGTGACTTTCGAGTTGAAGTCGTGTTATCTCGACCACTTCACTATGCATAATGATGTTCTAGAGTTTTTGTCTTATTACTACTAAAGTTGCTAACTTATATGGCGACTTTTCAAACTTTTATATCTTAAATATCGCCTAACCCATATTTAAAGTTCGACCAAAAAAAAAAAAAAAAAACACTCACTTGTCATCGTTCGTTCTCAAAAGAACCTTTTTTGTGAAATTGTGAAGATGATAAAGATGTGTACCTGGATCTAAAATGAGCACATATTTCTGACCGTTTTTGTGAAGTTTTTGAACAAATGCTGACATGTTTGTCAATGGGAAGTTGATGGGGTCCAATGTGAAATCTTTGTAACCATCCATATAGTCTATATCTGTCCACATAACCTCCAAGGGGATCTTGGCTTTTGCATAGCCAGCAACAACACCTTCAAGATCATGAACATCCTTGTAACCCCATCTACACTGATGGAACCCTGTACCCAATGGAAATGAATATCAATAATCAACTTCTATAATCCAAATGGTTCTACTCATGTTTAAGTTTCTAGAGTTAGTTACAAACATGTTATTTCTGGCAACATGCACACATGGGCGGATCTAGGGGTTCCTCGGTTCGGAAAAAATTAGTGGAAAACTTGTATGATTTGGAAAAAAAATAGTGAGAATCTACCAAAAGGAACCCTCCGGAAAAAAATTCCTGGATCCGCAACTGCATGCACATATTAACATATTTACCTAACTAAGACTAAATTGCACTTTCCGGCCTTTATGTTTCAATGTTTCGACAAGCGTTGTCCTTTAACTTTAAAAATTACAATGTATGTCCTTTATGTTTGCAATCATTAACGGGCGGTGTCCTTTCAGCTAAACTCGGTTAACTTTTTATGTTAAAACCCCTCATGTGCACATCACATGAGGGTATTATCTTCTTTTTACCTCCTAAAATCTGCAATGAGGGTATCCTCTCCCTCGATTCACAAAATTTAGGGGGCAAAAGGACGAGAATACCCTCACATGATGTGTATATGAGGGGTTTTAACATAAAAAGTTAACTGGGTTTAGCTGAAAGGACACGGCTCGTTAATGATTGCAAACATAAAGGACATACAGTGTAATTTTTAAAGTTAAAGGACGACGTCTGTCGAAATATTGAAACATAAACGACGAAAAATGCAATTTAGCCCTTAACTAACTTAAAATTTTAAGTAGATCATGTCAATGAACTCACCAAAGGACCAATAAGGCATGAAAGCCGGTCTACCGATGAGCTGAGTATACTGATCCATAACCAACTCCGGCGACGGTCCAACAAAGAAATAAAAATCAAGAACACCCCCAATCACCTTGTAAGTAATACTATCACCACTATACACAACATCCATTCCATTACTATTAAGCAATAACACCCCATGAGTTGTTCCCGCCAACACTTTCCCATCAGAATCAGGCGATCTAACATCCATATAATACGGATGAGACCCGTATAGATTAATATCGCGATTTGCGCTTGCAACATCCGCATTCCAAAGAGTAAGCGTCTGATTACGCGTTAACTTAAACGAACTTTTGGTGTGTTCTCCTAGTCCGTAAATAGAGGACCGGTTAGCCGGGAGTGAAGATGATAGTTCAAGATATTGATCTTTGAAAATGAGAATACTGTGGGATGTGTCAAAGAGGATATCGCCGGTTGAGCGACGGGTGACTTTGAACCCGAACTGAGTGAGTGTGTTTGTGGTGGTGTTGTGGAGGGTTAAGGTGAGATCGGAGTTGGGATCGGAGAGTATGAGTTTGGCCGGAATTTTTTGGCGGGAGATATTGGGTTGTGATTGACGAGGTAGAATGTGGTTTGGAATCTCCCATCTTTGGTGTTTGGAATCTGTGATTCGAATCCTTAATCGATCCGCTGTTTCAAAGCTTCACAAGAAGCAGAATGTCAGTGTCAAGTGACAGGTAAACGGGCAACAAGTTGTGTCGCAACACTCTTTTTAATAGCAAAACCGATTTTATTAAATACAGAGCTATTAATCTTAGTTGTCGAGAAATTACCATTGTTGTAAAAATCGCGACTAGGCGGCGACTAATCGGCGATTAATCGTTAGTCAGCCCGTAACTGAGTAATTTTTCGTTAATCAGTCTATTAATCGCTAGTTGGGCCTAGTCGAACCTAATCGGCCAAGTCGAGCCTAGTTGGCCGGCCAAAAATCGACGATTTCGGCAAAAAACCTGTATATTCCGGCTAGTTTCCAACTAAACCATGTGAATTTCAGCAATTAATCTTGTATACTTAAAAAAATGAGTTGAGTAAGAGTTAAAAACTAGCTACTTAAAATATTTACCTATAAAAATGTGTATCTGTATACATAAAACTGAAAATTACATATAAAAAATCCGATCCGATTAATTGTATATGTGTATATGTATAGATAAAACTAAAAATTATATATAGTTAACATATTCAACAATATCAATATCTATGTGTTTGTATTCTTTATGTTAAAATTGTAACTTGATATGATGCTTGACCCTTCAACAATTATGAAAAGGTCTTCCGGTCATGGTTTATTGAATTCGGACGACCCTGGTGAGACAAGAATCAAACACACCATTGATTCCGGATAGGCCGGTTTTTCTTGAGTTGTGGTTAAATCGATTGAACCAAACCCAACCAAAAACGAATTTGATTCTTTTAGTTTTCGAATAATAGATACGCTAATTGTCCATGACAATATAATCTAACGATATCTTAGGGGTGAGATAAGGTTTAGAGACCATTAGGTCTTAGGTTCGATTCTCACAAGTGGAGTTTTTCGCAGATTTATTGGTTTCCTTCTGAATTGATGTATATACATTATAGTTATAGTCTAGCGAAGATGGATATGATCAGATGATTCTGCTGGTAACACAATGTTAATCTAGTGGTCCGTCAGTAATCCAGATTTACCGTTAAAAAAAATACACTAACTTAATTCAATCTTGATCCATCGATATATGTAAGATAGAGGGGACAGAACTTAGAATGAAAAGTCTCTTTCTGAAACTCTTCACGCGGCGTCACTACAAAACTTTCTTTTCAACTTTTTTTCTTTTGTATTTACCTTTTGGTTTATAATTTTAATTTTTTTTCCTAGCTTATATAAGCAAAAGCTAAAAAGAAATTATGTTCATTTATTCATTATTTTAGTTTGTTTTTTTATATATAATTTATTTATTTTCACATTTCATTTTTTTTTTGTTAAATATTTTGTACTTTTGACCAAAATAAAATTTCATACCCGATGCAACGTATTAATAATTCAAATCTTTTTATGATTTATGAATATTTAAAAACGTGAAAAACATTTGCTATCCATCATTTATTCCATTATTTCCAAGAAAACGACATCCATACAAAAATAAGCAAACAGAAAAAAAAAATACTTTTCGCATCTTATCTCATCAACGACATCAAGTATAATTTGTCTTGTGTCGATATGTACTTTCATTAATATGCATGATTATTTATTAGAGTAGTACATTATTCTATGGATTATTTTTCTTTTGACGGAATTACAAAAGTATCTAATGTTATCGTTTCTTATAGCTTGATGCAACAAACTATCAATCAGGGAAAAAAAAAATAGAAACGAATATAAAAAAATATGAACCTTATACAAGATTATTCATTAGGGCAGTTCATAATTCTACGCATTAAGTTTTTTGTTAACAAAATTATCAAACATTATCGTTTCTTATAGCTTGATGCAAAAAAATATCAATCTCGAAAAAAAAAATGAGTTAACTGTCATTTTCGTCCATGTGGGTTGATCAGTTTTCCCATTTCAGGGCAATTTTAAAAAATGCATCAGTTTTCTCCCTGACATACTGGAAACGTGCCACTTCGGTCCAAAAATTAAAACTCAGTTAAGTCAGACATGTTAAATGAAGTGTATTATTGTCAATTCATAAAATAAGGTGAAAATAAAAGATATATGAATTGACAATAATACCCCTCATTTAGCATGTCTGACTTAACTGTGTTTTAATTTTTGGACTAAAGTGACACGTTTCCAGTATGTCAGGGAGGAAACTGGTGCATTTTTGAAAATTGGTCTAAAATGACAAAAATAAACAAACCACAAGGACGAAAAGTACAGTTAACTCAAAAAAAAAAAAATAGAAATGAATATGAACCTTATATAAGGTTTGTACATGACCACACCCTTTTTTAATGATAAAACCATGCACTTTTGGTTAGAACAGTTGTGTAATAGAGGGTCGATCAATAAAAATCATAAAAGCCGTATATACACATATACATATTGTTTTAATTTTGTCGATCAATAAAAATCATAATAGTCGTATATACACATATACATATTGTTTTAATTCTAACATATAAAACGCTTTATAACTATACGTATAATAAATCTCTTTCATTATATATTCGACGAAAACTAAATACTAAATGTTCTTAGGCGATTATTTTCAACTTAAAGTTTGTCACTCAAACGTGCCTAACGAACCAAATGGACCGTTAATTTTCAGCACGATCAACACTTTGGATTTCAAAACCAAAACGAGAACAAAAGTAAAAGGAAGAAGAGTACCGAACTTAATTTTCAGCGTGTAATCCTGAGTTTTATTTAACGAAGGAAAAGAAACGATTTGGAGGGATTTAAAAAAAATCGTGTTCTAGAGTTTTTTTAAGGAAGAAAATGAGGAGAAATGAAAGGAAAACTTAAGTAATTTTCCTTCATTTTAATCCTTCCATGTTGGAGAGATTTGGAAGGAAAACATTTTTAACACATAAAATCTTTTAGTTTTCTTTTCATTTCTCTCGAACTCGAAAACACGATATTTAATTAAATCTTTTCTTTCCACTCATTTTCTTTTCTCCTCTTAATTCATTTTCTCTTTTTTTCTTTTGTTTATTAAACTCGGAACACAGTGAACACTCGAATGAGAAAACATATTTAAGGAATAAAAAAAGTACCTCGCCACAAGCCGGAGTTCATCGATATCGGGTCCAAACAAAGACGACTTCTTGTTGAGTTGGAGATCAGCGGCCAACGATTTCCCCAACGAATCGAGGGCAACAGATCGGATAGAGTAGCCGTAACCAATTGGTTCTGGTTGCTTTTCTGTATTTGCGACGGTTTTCCGATCAACTGAGAGTAGTAGTAATAGTATAACTATTATTAACCGCATGGTTTTCAAATGGAGTATACGAACATTCACACTCACAAGGATCTATGTTGCTGAATGCCGAGTATTTAACAGTGGTCAAGACGTTTCTTTTGGTTTAGAGCAAAAAAATCAACTTTTGAGTGCATTGAACCATGGCCTACCACTCATTGTTTTTGGTTTTATTGTAAAAGCATCATAAATCACATTTACAAATTGGGATTTTTACATAGTTCCTCCTCCTAAAGGTGTAAGGAATGATTAAACACTTGAGAATGGCAAACTAAAAAATCAACCAATCAGAGTGTGTCACGTCAATCAGTGAAATGGTTTAGACACTTGCTGAAGTGGTAACCTTTTTTTTTTTTTTTTTGTAAACTAGTATATTTAATATTTAAGTTAATAAATGTAGAATAAACTAACAATAACATTAAATTAAATTAAAAACATTAAAATTACATTAAATTAAAAAACAATAAAATTACATTAACTTGAAATAAATTAAACTAGTCTTCGTCGGAATCGACCAAAAGGTGGGGTAAATCTTGACTTGCGAGATGATTTATGAGATCGTGTTTTAGTCTCCAATGTGTGTCTTCATCCGTCAACTCGCCCAACACCGTATCGTCTAGAGCGGGCTCGACCGGAGGATCCCGAATGTGCACCGATGCTATCACCCTTCCTTCATCTTTCAAAATCATGTTGTGTAAAATAATATACGTGTACACAACACTCATAATTTCTTTAACGGATCTTGCTCGCATCGGTCGACTCGATACACCCCATTTCGCCTTCAAAACACCAAAAGCCCGTTCGACGTCTTTTCTTACCACCTCATGTTGCCTCTTGAATTTCTTTTGGTCTACTTCGTGAGGGTAAGGGATCGACTTCACAAACACGGACCATGAAGGGTAGATTCCATCCGCGAGCAAATAACCATGTTTGTATAAATGGTTGTTAACGTAAAATGGACATTTTGGCGCGGTTCCATTTCGTTCCGTTAAAAATAACGGAGATTGTTGTAGCACATTGATATTGTTTTGAGAACCCGGTGGACCGGCAAAAGCATGCCAAAACCATACGTCTTGAGATGCAACTGCTTCGAGCATAATAGTCGGGTATCGGTGATCTCCTCGCATATATTGGCCTCGATACCCGGTCGGACAAAATTGCCAAACAAAATGGGTGCAATCAAGGCTACCGAACATACCTGGAAGGTGATGTTTTTCCTCATGAGCTTCGTATAAAAGTGTCATGTCGTGGCTTGTCGGTCTACGTAAGAACTCGGGAGCGTATATTTTGCAAACCGTGTCGCAAAAATATTCTAGGCACTCGCGGGAAGTTCTTTCGGCCATATGCAAGTACTCGTCGTTCTCGTCTGGAGTGTTACCAGTTGCTAGTTGTTTAATAGCCGATGTCACCTTTTGCAACGGCGTAAAACCCTTCCTACCTCGCGCATCGAGGGCCTCTTGAAACCACGAGTCGTTCTCTTCCACGTCAGCCACAATTTTTAGAAACAAA
The DNA here is from genome assembly GCA_030545235.1 of Helianthus tuberosus. Classification (NCBI taxonomy): domain Eukaryota; kingdom Viridiplantae; phylum Streptophyta; class Magnoliopsida; order Asterales; family Asteraceae; genus Helianthus; species Helianthus tuberosus. The sequence continues at coordinate 7,446,997 of CM060416.1, read as the reverse complement.
CGTTTCTACATACGGAACCTATGCCGAAAGATATCTTCGTTGTACTTCGGCTCTTCGACAAAATAATCCGCCATGAGTGTCTCATGCCCTTCCTCACGTTGTCGTTCAATATATCTCCTTCGGTTAGATGTGCCCGTGTCTTGAAGTTCGGCGTCTTCGATGAGATTTTGAAAAAAAAGAATGCTACTATCGGATGAATCGTCGCTACTCATGGGTGGGAACCATAACGGGAGTTCATCCGCCATTTTGTTTTGTAAATATTTGGGAAGAATTGGTGGTATTTTTTGGTTTGGTTGGGGTATAAATTTGAAGATATTTAGTTATGGTTTGGTTTGGTATTTATAGTTTAATTTTTTAAAGAAATATTTTTTTTATTTTAAACGGCATTATAGCCGTTAACTCACCCCCAACGTTCAAATTTTCACCCTTTCCCGAGCAGCATATGGTCCCCGATTCAGCAAACAAACCGCAACGGCAAAGGGTCGGCGGCAGTGTTGCCGCGCGGCAAAAGCCCTTTGCCGCACCCACACCGGACACCCTAAGCAGCTTTATTACATATTTCTCCAACCCATAAATTTAATTACATATTTCCCATTCCTAAAGAAGCCTTATTACATATTTCCCCAATCTCTAAATTTTTATTACATATTTCCCCGATCTCTAAATTTAATTACATATTTCACCTTCCTAAACCCCATATATTACATATTTATCCATTTCATTAAAAACACTCTTATAGAATTACTATTTTACCCCTAATAAGTTTATTAAATAACTACAATATCACTACTTATTGTTATAACAATCTTAATAATATTTTTGTTATTTTGTATGATATTTAGGTTTCTTATTTAAGATTTCTAAAAAAAATACATGTTTACTCTTAATCTAATCGTATGTGGGCCAATTTTTTCTCTAATAATCGATGTACACACATGAATGGTTAGCATTGCTTTATCGATACTTTATGAATTTGATAAATTTTTTCTTTATTTTGTTTATAAAAACTAGAAAATAATCTATACAATAAAAATGTTATTTAAATATTCAAATGAAAATCAACCTCTTACTAAAAAAATAATGAACCGATAAAATAAATAACAAAAGGATAATATTCAAATGAAAAATAACCACTTATTAAAAAATAATGAACCAATAAAATAAATAACAAAAGAGATAAACACGCCTATTAAATAAAATAAAACGAAAAAGCTAACTTTTTTACTGTTAAATAAATAAATAAATAGTTACTATTAATATGAGCTGGTGGAAAATATCCGGGTTCAAAGGTGAAGCTAGAAAATATATTGTAGTTATTTATTTAATAAACTTATTAGGGGTAAAATAGTAATTTTATAAGAGTACTTTTAATGAAATGGATAAATATGTAATATATGGGGTTTAGGAAGATGAAATATGTAATTAAATTTAGAGATTTGGGAAATATGTAATAAAAGTTTAGAGATTGGGGAAATATATAATAAGGTTTCTTTAGGAAGGGGAAATATGTAATTAAATTTATGGGTTGGAGAAACATGTAATAAAGTTGCTTAAGAGGGGAAATATGTAAAAATCCCTTACAAATTAAAAGTGGGGGTTGGGAAAATTACAAAAATGGTCATTGATAAAAATCATTTTTAGAGTTGGCCACCTCATGTGTCTTTGGAGCTACGCATCAAGCACGGGATGCGTCTAGAAGTGGTTGGGATGCGTCTTTGGAAATCCCTTCATTTATGCGCATGGAAATGCATTGATGCCTATAGAAGTGCATGGGATGCGTCTGGGCCCACTTGCAACATTTGAAACACCACGTATCCATTTTTATTGGATGATTGAGAGGTCTACATAGACGCTTCAGGTGCTTGAAAGGTCACTCTAAAGACGCATGAGGTGGCCTCTTTTGAAAGTCACGGTGGTCAACGACTATTTTCATAATTTTCCTTATTTTTAATCACAACCCACGATCAAAATTGTCTTTTGAACCATACCTTCTTTATATTTTATAAAGGCAAATAAAAAAGCTTCGGTAAATTATTTTTCTTACACGTATATGATTTGTCAACAGTTAGAGCACGTGAAACATAGTCGGGGAACTGGCCCGCTAACCATATGCAACAAGAATTTGTTGGATTTTTATATATTAATTACAAGGCTTTTTAAGAAAAATACAAGTTGACTTTTGAGTGACCCTCTACTTATAAGTTATAACCTATATAGATGAGAATCTTATGATGACACCTGACTAATAAGTTCTGGTTTTATCACTGAACGTGGCATTTTGGGAATCTTATGACGGCCAAGCATAGTGACGTCGCCACGGAAGTTTGTATTGTGTTGCTCCATTTGCGCCTGACCCCCGAACTTTTCGCTCAGTAGTGTCTGGTATGTAGTTTTCGTATAGAATTTTTTAGGTATATATGTTTCCGACCCCCCGGTTTTATAATTTTATTAGGTATATACGTTTTAGACCTCTCAGTCGGAAATCTCAAGCTTCGCCACTGTTTAGACCTTAGACCTAACAAATGTACATAAGGCTAGAAAAGTATAAGAGGGGAAGGAGCACCTAAAGGTAGTACCCTAGCGACGACCAATCCCTCGTTGTCATGTCAATTATACACCAAAGTACCTTAGAACCACAAAACACTCATAACACCTACCCACAAGTATCCTAAAACCACGGACTCCACTTTTTTACCCCATCCACCAATCACACACACCCTAAACCTTAAACTCTCCAACAACCCAACCCTCAACCCCTTATCCTAGTGGTAAAGGTAATATGTGATCAGAATCCGCATGGCTCACCCGTGGGGGTGACGACGGTGTTACCGTATGGGTTCGAACATCCATGGGTACCCGTGTTAGGGCCCTGTCCCCTCTAAGCTAAGTAGTTCTATTAGCTTTTACATAATAAAAGTTTTCCACTAAATTTTAAGTATTCCAACCTAAATCAGTATTAGGTTTACATCTAGTTATAACAGCTGTAGCAATAATATTTTCACCTTTAGATTTGAACACAACTTAAAAGTGGTAGTGGTATGATGTTTGTCCTGCATATAAAGTGGTATGGACTAAAATTATTTAAGTGCAAGTAGTGGCGGAGCTTGAACGAAAACTCAGTGAGGGCCGGACTCTTATGATCCAAATCGGTGACAGCCAGACTCTTAAAAATATAATATTTTGCACTGCAAATTTTTTTAGAAATTTTCAGTAAAATTAACAATACAAGCAAAAAAATCGGTGAGGGCGGGCACCTCTCGACCCCAATAAAACTTCACCCCTGAGTGCAAGGCAAATAAATATAATAATCTATACTATATTATAATGCATGAGGGATGATCATTTTAAGATACCCAAAAAATAAGAATTTTCCCCCCTCTTTATTTATAGAAAGACCCCTAAAATGAGGGTAGTTTAGTCTTTTAAACATTATTTATTTTTTAGCCCCTAAAATTATTACACTTAAATCCCTAAGGTTTTAACCAAAATATAGATAATTAGTTACAATTCACCCCTCCATAACAAATTTATAATTTTTTTACGTATTCTTGACTTATCTTATAAACTATAATGTTTAAAAAAAATCCAAAGATAGTATGACGACCTACACATTTTTGTCGACGTTTCGATAGTTGTCTTGTTCAATATTGACGCACGGATTAAAAGGTACAAGTTGATAATGCGTTAATGTACAAGTAATTAATACTTGTGATCTAATGTGCCTAATCTACAAAGATGAGCTCCATCTATGCAACAAAAACAAAAGGAATTAAAAGTACCATAACATAAAATGAAGATATTATGTGTCACATTTTATTTTATTAAAACTGCCTAATATCTATACTAAGATATATATTATAAAAACTTAAAACTAACCACAACAAACTTCCTAAATAAAGGGGTGACAAATCTAAAATTAAACCCTAATGCACTTCTATAGTTACAACTATAAATATAGCAGGACACTCCTATATCTATTGCTAAACAAAGTTAACAAAAAAATAGATCAAGTTCTGAATTCAATTGTTGTGAAAGGTCAGTTTTGTATATCGCAACAGTGAATAATTTTTTTCTTTTATTTACTTTTATGTGAATGTTAACTTATTGAGTAAACAGCCATTTGGGTCCCTGAGGTTTGGCCTCTTTTGCCACTTTAGTCCAAATCTCAAACTTTTTGCAATTGGGTCCCTGTGGTTTTAGTTTTATTTCCATTTTAGTCCAAAAATAAAATCAGCTCAGATTTCTCAAAAAAAAACCTGGTTTTTTGTCCTTTTCCTCAGGGGCAAATTGGTCATTTTATGAGTTATTATAACAAATTATTAATTAAAATAAACAATCCCTTATCATTTCCCTAAAACATCATCTTCTCTAAATAATCCCTTTCGAAGGATTCTCCGATTCAAGAAACAGAAGAAGCTGAGCAACCACATGAGATGTTAATAGGCTTCTGTCACCATAGATTCAACTCCGACCACCGTACTCCGCCTCATAACCACCACTTCTGCACATACATCTCTGAACCACCATCCTGACCCGAACCCTCAAAACCACATTCAATTCCCCAAATCACAGATTGACATGAAATCGTCCCAAATCACATTCACTTCCACCAGCATTTTAAACCCTAGCTTTCTGTAACAAATTGGTATATAACATTATCCCCAAAATCAGCAAACATTAACATCACCGTGAATCGAACCTGCAAATTAGCAAACATTAACATCGTCCCGCAAATTAGCAAACATTAACATCATTCCTGTGTTGATTGAAGAGAGAGAGGGAAGGTTTGCCGGAGTTCCAACAGTGGCCGGCGGGGATCTGGTCGGGTTCCGGATCTACGACCTCAAATTTTTTAGAAACCACCACCCATGGCCGGCGGTGGATCTGGTTCGGACGTCATCATCACCATCCGGATAGAAACCACCACCCATCGCCGCTAAGGGAGGAGGTGGTGGAGGTTGGCAAGGATACGAAGGTGGTGGTGGAGGTTGATTGAAGAGAGAGAAGGTGGCGGTGGTTTTGCTCAAGAGAGAGAGAGAAGAGAGAGAAAAAGGGGTATTTATAGAGAGAGACAGAGGGGTATTTAAAATGACTATTTTGCCCCTGAGGAACAGGACAAAAATGTAACACCCCAAAAACGGGTTTGGTAATCAAACCATGTTAATAGTAATGACGGGTAAAATACCGTTAGTGGTAAAAATTAACCCAGTAAATATTAGGAATTTAAATAAATAAACCTAATATTAATTGGAAAGAGGATAAATACTTTGAGAAAACAAAGTATATAAAAATGCCTGAGTTAACGGGACTTAAAATATAACGGGTTACAACTTCCCGAACCCATTAAGTTAATTAGGAATAATTAACCTAGTTAGCGAGGTGTAAATAAGTAATAAAACATGGAGTTCTAGTCCCTAACAATTAAAATTAAACTTGAGGGACCAAAATCGTTAAAAAGGAAACAAGTTCTATTAATAAAAAAAATAATAAACACACACTAGGTGTGTGTTCTAGAATCGAGCAGAAGGAGCTCCCATGGAGCCTAACCCTAATTTCAACAAAACCTTCAAATTGGAGGATCAAACGAATGCCAAATTCGGATTGGGATATATATAAACGATCACCAAGTCAAGAGGATCGTAAGGTATGTCGAATTTTTGACATCCATGAAGTTGTGAAAAATTAGTTAATTTGCATGATGCAATCCATGTATCAATATGATAAATTGAGATAAGCTAGAGATATACACTTGCTTAGGAACAAACCCTAAGTGAAAATTTTGAGTGAAATTGCTATGATTTAGGTATTTGGATGAATTACCACACCTAGTTAAATGGGTTTTGATAAATTGATGAAGTTAATGATGAACTTGTGTTTAGAATCATCAAATATAGTAGTAACATGAGGCTACTTGAACAATCTAGGTGTTTGAATATATGATCATACTTACCATGAAATGGGTTTTTGTATGATGTGATGAAATTGTTGTTATATGTAAGTTCATAGATTGCTTGAAATCATGAATGTGTATATGAATACTAGAATTTTTTGGCTAAGTTTGATAATCGGTTAAATTTCATACATGTGAAGCAATGGGTTGTTTCATGGGGATGAAACGATCTGTAGTTTTTGTATAATATTGATAAATTAGCATAAGATGATTGAGATTATGTTAATTCAACGATTTACGGTTTCATGAACTTGGTTGAGAAAACTAGTTAAAACGGTAGTATAAGAATAATACCTATCGGATATTTGACAAAATGCTTAAATGAATTGTTGAACTTAATTGTATAAATGCTCATGTTATAGGCCGTTTGACTTTTAAAAGTCAAACTGACCAATAATGAAATCAATTGGTAAATTTAATATAAAGTCCGTAAGGTGATATAGTCTTGATAATAATGACTAATTTAATCACCTTGCGAATGATAAAAGGTAGATTGACGCTTGAAAGCTAGGTGGAAGCTTGGGTAGAAGCGAGTCAAACGAAACTAATACGCGTGGAAAAAAACTTAATCGGATTTCAAGGTAAGTAAAGCTTACACTCCCTTTTTATAGAATGTCTAATTATTATAAGGGTCACGAACATGTCTATAGCTAATGGTTAAAATGTGGTGTTCCGACTCAATTGATACGGCTCGGAATAAGTAAAAATGATGAAAAACCGTGATAGATGGAAAAAATGGGTAAATGGTAATATAGTCATGGAATGACAAATATACAACAAATTTTGAAATGTTGCCCTATGGGGTAATTCATAATAATGAGAGGGATAAAATGGGAATTACTCGCGTGTCGATAAACGTAAGTTAAGGTTAAAAGATACCCTTCGGCGTAAGCCGAAATGGGTTAAATAATGAAATGGTATATATATATATACACCATTCAAGTACAAATGCAAAACGTTTGGTCGTTTAGACCAATCGGGTTAAATGGTGATTTTTAACGCCATTTGACAAATAATGACTAATGAGTATTGTTGAGTCTAGTGCTCACAGCATAAAAATGGCTTATGGAAATTTGTATTTGCTATAAATTAGCAAAATCATTAATGCAAGGTGTTAAAACGGGTCAATACTTGACCCGAGTCAGGTACGCATATTTTGTATTGTAGTTAGAAGCGATATTTTGGTCAACTATTAGCGAAAGTCCTTCGTCGCAAAATGAAGGACTAAAATTGACCAAAAACCCCTTGAGGGGTAAATAGGGCAAACAACTTTTAAGAGTTGTTTAGAGATAAGCGTTTTGTTAAATTGAGTCATAGGGATACGCATAAAAATTGGAGTTAGAATGTAAACTAAAAAGAAGCATGGTTTAAGCTTGAAAATGTTAAATACCCCTAACGGGTCAAAACGAGTATAATTGCAAAACGGGTTAAGATTGCATAAGAAACCCGTAATTTGAACCTTGAAAATTAGTAAGTTTATATAACATGATGTCCATGGTATTTTTAAGGTAACCAACGAGTTTGTTTGATCAATACGCAAACGGGTCAAAAGTGTCATAATTAAACTTCAAGCCGAGAGCTTGAAATCCAAAATTTATTGAATTCAGATATCGGATTTTTACTCCATGAGATGGAGAATAAAATTACGAACGCATAGGAAAAAGAATCGCGTAAAACGGACATGTAGATTGAAAGGTATGACACTTTGAAGTTCGTTTTCCGATTAAAACTATAGCTGGGCATCTGCAGCTCAAAAATAAGAGCATTCTGTCGAATTGGAGGCGTGGCGTCGCGCGACGCCCAAAGGGATTTACCGTCGCGCGCGGCGACGGCGTAAAAACTTGAAATTTTTGTTTAATTTGATTATTTGACCTATTTATCTTGTTGTACTTGTTATTTAACCATCAAAACTAACTTTTAAGTTGGTTTTGATCATAGGTGAATGTCGAGAGTCCTGGATGAAAATCAAGCGACGAACAAGAACCGAACACACGTTAAATGAAGCTTCCGCGTTAAACCTTGATTTGTTTTGTTATGAGTGAATTATGTAAACACTTACAACTATGTCTTGAAATGTTTTTACAACATATGGGAAAGTTGGCATGACAAGTTTTTGTAAAGTCGCATTTTTAGTATTAAAATGCGTATTTTAAAGTTGTAATCGTGTAAATTTCCAATGTGGGTCTTACAAGTTGGTATCAGAGCCCTGGTTTAAGAGATTCAAGTATGGTGGGAAAACCATGCTTGGACTTAAACCTTATGCTCTTGATAAAGATTGGTGTTCGGTTCAAGGCTTGATTGCAAATCCGGTAAGTACAAGTATGTTAATGGTTTAGAATGATTAATGTGCTGAGAACAACACATAGGGTTATCGTGTGATACACGTTACACCAATCAAATCGATAATTGATAGATATAGTTAACGAAATTACGTGCGTTGACACGTACAGTAAAGAGCCTTTTATTACAATACAGGCGTTTATTAATGTCGAAATTACTAACTTTTTTAAATGTTTAGTTGAAGGACACTCGCATCTGAAGATGACGAGAGTTGAACGAATTGTGGATATGACGGTGGGACAGTCCGAGGTATGACAAGCAGAGCATACTCATTGAGGACCTAAATCGCGTGACGATCGCGAACAAAGTTAACGGAAAGAGAAGCCCGTTAGGGCAAGCATTACCAGGTGCATGCTTTTAAATTTAATCGCACAAGTAGTAATATGCAATAAACACGTAGGGGATAACGGTTGCATATATCTGATAAAACCTGAATAGGATATCTATTCAGGATGATGTTTCTAAGAGAAGTTTAACAGAAATATGTGTTATTCACGATGATGAATAACAAAGAAATAATAGTATTAGCTCATATGGAAACTTGGACGGGGGGTAATTATCCAAGTGAAAAAAACTCTCAATATAATGCTATTGAGAAAAATAGCGATCACATTAACGAATGTGATTATATAATAGTTCGATAGAAAAGAAAAACGTTTTATATGTTCAAATGTAAAACTAGTGAAACTAATGATTTTTGTTTTGCAATTAAATAAAGTTTTACTAAATGAAACCAGAGATATGAAATAAATAGAGGCGTCACTTACATAGGGTGTGATGTGAAAACTATAAAAAGGTCATGTGTATCATGTGCTGATCGCTTACTCTGGCCAAGTAAGTAGTGGCATATGATATCATGAACTTCTTGTAGCGGACACATTTACGTCCGATGTAGTAAGGGCGGGGTGAATGAGACTAACTAAAATGGTACCCAAATGAATCAAATAAATAAAATGTTTGATAGTAAACGTAAACGCAAGTCGGACGACGGAAGTGTATTACGTTAGAATGACGAGCCCGAGAGAAGGGACAAAGATTAAAGTAAATGAAAATACAAACCAACTAATGAGAATGTTAAAGTATAGGAATAAAGTTTGACGGTCATAAGTAATGAAATTCACACTAACAAGTCAAACAAAATAGAATAAAGAATAAAAGACATGGTCGAATAAAAGCGATGGATTTCGCTAGGATAACCAAATAAATCGAAGCGAAGTCTTAATGAATACCGGAAGGGTTGCAATGATAACGACTTCGGTAAAACACCCGGTTAATGGGTAAGGATTTAAACACATGCGTAGACCGAGAAACGGGAACTCGGATGGAAAGTCAAAAGACTTAGGTTTCGAGTCATGACTAAAAGACGATAAGATACTGTAAATAGAAATTTTGATAAATTACGTTCAACTATATTAAAGTTGAACGGGTCGAACAAAGAATGAAGTTTGACATTCATAAGTGATAAAATTTCACATGAACAAGTTAAACAAGCTAAATAAAGAATTACGTTTGCTAATGTAAGTAAGCGCGAACCGAATACATAAAAGCGTGAAATATTAAGATAAAAGAACCCGGGTAACGGGTTGTAAATAAATATAGGAATGAACCGGATAACAATAAGCGGAAAACAAACCGACGTGTAAATGACATGAGAAGTCATATAGTCGGAAGATAATTCGAAAGAAAACAAATGTAGCCTTAGACTACGGTCAAGGTCGAATGAAATCCAAAAAGCAAAAGTAAATAATTCTAAACATAAAAAGGGGTGCCTTGACGCTATATATATATATATATATATACAGTTGAATAAAGACTCGAATAGAAGATGATCTACGGGATCATCATAACCTACGGGATTATAATTAATGATTAAGTCTACGGGACCAAAAAGACCCTCGGGTCATGAATAGAAAGAAACGAACTGATGGGGTTTTACCTTTGAAGGTGGAAATCTAAGGTAAAAGCATGTGAGGCTATGTGAAAGAACCTACGGGTCAATAACGTAAAACAAGGAAACTGGTTGTAACTCCCCGCGTAAAATAATAACGGGAGGTAAAGTTAGTATAAAAGCGATGGGTTTCGCTAAATTAATTGAATGGGTTTAAGCGAAGAGATTGTGAAAGATCTGGTTGACAAAAGTGAAGAATTTCACTAAAACATTTAAACGGGCAAAATTGACAAAAGAATCCACAATTATTTGAATTGTGTTACGTCACAAAAGGGCGAAGTCATTATCGAAACGACAACGGAAGGGGATAAATCCTTGGACATAAAACTTCCTGATGTGAGAAATTAACACGAGTTGACAGAGAAAACGTAAACTAAAAATTTAGTTTTTAGTCAAAAGCAACGTTTTACACAAACATAAGTGGTATGAGGGGATTTAGAAAATCTTAAATATACATAAGGCCGAAGATGGAAAAATAGTATACCCGAATATTGGGGTATGAAGTGACGGCGACTAATTAGTCTAGCCGGTAAAACTATTCAAAGTTAGGAAAAACGTCATGACAAATACAAATCGCTTGATAATATAAGACAAGCGCGGGATAAACATGTTAACAGACTGATGAGACTAAGTGTCAAGTGACAACTCGGTCAATAAAGATAAAGGATATAAGCTGAAAGTAACGGCCCGCGAGGCCTTACACATGAAAGACGTACGCGTCAATACAAATGAAAATGTTAGATCGAAAAGAATGAATGAATGCCTTGAAAACGAAACTAAGTTCGTATAGTCTAAATTAATGAACTATGTAAATAAGGTTTCGGGGACGAAACCTCTTTAAGGGGGGTAGACTTGTAACACCCCAAAAACGGGTTTGGTAATCAAACCACGTTAATAGTAATAACGGGTAAAATACCGTTAGTGGTAAAAATTAACCCGGTAAATATTATAAATTTAAATAAATAAACCTAATATCAATTGGAAAGAGGATAAATACTTTGAGAAAACAAAGTATATAAAAATGCCCGAGTTAACGGGACTTAAAATATAACGGGTTACAACTTCCCGAACCCATTAAGTTAACTAGGAATAATTAACCTAGTTAGTGAGGTGTAAATAAGTAATAAAACATGGAGTTCTAGTCCCTAACAATTAAAATTAAACTTGAGGGACCGAAATCGTTAAAAAGGAAACAAGTTCTATTAATAAAAATAATAATAAACACACACCTGGTGTGTGTTCTGGAATCGAGCAGAAGGAGCTCCCATGGAGCCTAACCCTAATTTCAACAAAACATTCAAATTGGAGGATCAAACGAAGGCCAAATTCGGATTGGGGTATATATAAACGATCACCAAGTCAAGAGGATCGTAAGGTATGTCGAATTTTTGACATTCATGAAGTTGTGAAAAATTAGTTAATTTTGCATGATGCAATCCATGTATGAATATGAGAAATTGAGATAAGCTAGAGATATACACTTGCTTAGAACAAACCCTAAGTGAAAATTTTGAGTGAAATTGCTATGATTTAGGTGTTTGGATGAATTACCACACCTAGTTAAATGGGTTTTGATAAATTGATGAAGTTAATGATGAACTTGTATTTAGAATCATCATATATGGTAGTAACATGAGGCTACTTGAACAATCTAGGTGTTTGAATATATGATCATACTTACCATGAAATGGGTTTTTGTATGATGTGATGAAATTGTTGTTATATGTAAGTTCATAGATTGCTTGAAATCATGAATGTGTATATGAATACTAGAATCTTTTGGCTAAGTTTGATAATCGGTTAAATTTCATACATGTGAAGCAATGGGTTGTTCCATGGGGATGAAACGATCCGTAGTTTTTGTAAAACATTGATAAATTAGCATACGATGATTGAGATTATGTTAATTCAACGATTTACGGTTTCATGAACTTGGTTGAGAAAACTAGTTAAAACAGTAGTGTAAGAATAATACCTATCGGATATTTGACAAAATGCTTAAATGAATTGTGTAAATGCTCATGTTATAGGCCGTTTGACTTTTAAAAGTCAAACTGACCAATAATGAAATCAATTGGTAAATTTAATATAAAGTCCGTAAGGTGAGATAGTCTTGATAATAATGACTAATCTAATCACATTGCGAATGATAAAAAGTAGATTGACGCTTAAAAAGCTAGGTGAAAGCTTGGGTAGAAGCGGGTCAAACGAAACTAATACGCGTGGGAAAAAACATAATCGAATTTCAAGGAAAGTAAAGCTTACACTCCCTTTTTATATAATGTCTAATTATTATAAGGGTCACGAATATGTCTATAGCTAATGGTTAAAATGTGGTGTTCCGACGCAATTGATACGGCTTGGAATAAGTAAAACTGATGGAAAACCATGATAGATGGTAAAAATGGGTAAATGGTAATATAGTCATGGAATGACAAATATACAACGAATTTTGAAATGTTGCCCTATGGCGTAATTCATAATAATGAGAGGGATAAAATGGGAATTACTCGCGTGTCGATAAATGTAAGTTAAGGTTAATAGATACCCTTCGGCGTAAGCCGAAATGGGTTAAATAATGAAATGATATATATATATATATATATATATATAGGGGACCGCTAAAATGAGAACTACCTCGAATTGTAAGAACCGTGAGAACTACACCGTATGGGGCGAGGTGGACCAATTTTTTTTTTTCATAAACGTAGATGCGTGTATTATAAACACATTTGTAAAAAAAATTAAAAAAAAATGTCGTGTGTGTAGTTTTGAGCACCACAAGTTTGTGTTTACGGGTACCGTAAATTTAACCGGAAAATTTACGGTACCCGTAAACACAAACTTGTGGTGCTCAAAACTACACACAAGACATTTTTTTGATTTTTTTTTACAAATGTGTTTATAATACACGCATCTACGTTTATGAAAAAAAAAATTTGGTCCACCTCGCCCCGGATCAAGTAGTTCTCACGGTTCTTACAACTCGAGATGGTTCTCATTTTAGCGGGCACTTATATATATATACCATTCAAGTACAAATGCAAAACGTTTGGTCGTTTAGACCAAACGGGTTAAATGGTGATTTTTAACGCCATTTGACAAATAACGACTAATGAGTATTGTTGAGTCTAGTGCTCACAGGATAAAAACGGCTTATGAAAATTTGCATTTGCTATAAATTAGCAAAATCATTAATGCAAGGTGTTAAAACGGGTCAATACTTGACCCGAGCAAGGTACGCATATTTTGTATTGTAGTTAGAAGCGATATTTTGGTCAACTATTATCGAAAGTCCTTCGTCGCAAAATGAAGGACTAAAATTGACCAAAAAGCCCTTGAGGGGTAAATAGGGCAAACTACTTTTAAGAGTTGTTTAGAGATAAGCGTTTTGTTAAATTGAGTCATAGGGATACGTATAAAAATTGGACTTAGAATGTAAACTAAAAAGAAGCGTGGTTTAAGCTTGAAAATGTTAAATACCGCTAACGGGTCAAAACGAGTATATACGCAAAACGGGTTAAGATTGCATAAGAAACCCGTAATTTGAACCTTGAAAACTAGTAAGTTTATATAACATGATGTCCATGGTATTTTTAAGGTAACCAACGAGTTTGTTTGATCAAAACGTAAACGGGTCAAAAGTGTCATAATTAAATTTCAAGTCGAGAGCTTGAAATCCAAAATTTAGTGAATTCTGATATCAGATTTTTACTCCATGAGACGGAGAATAAAATTACGAACGCGTAGGAAAACGAATCGCGTAAAACGGACATGTAGATTGAAAGTTATGACACTTTGAAGTTCGTTTTCCGATTAAAACTATAGCTGGGCATCTGCAGCTCAAAAATAAGAGCATTCTGTCGAATTGGAGGCGTGGCGTCGCGCGACGCCCAAAGGAATTTACCGTCGCGCACGGCGACGGCGTAAAAACTTGAAATTTTTGTTTAATTTGATTATTTGACCTATTTATCTGTTGTACTTGTTATTTAACCATCAAAACTAACTTTTAAGTTGGTTTTGATCATAGGTGAATGTCGAGAGTCCCGGATGAAAATCAAGCGACGAACAAGAACCGAACACACGTTAAATGAAGCTTCCACGTTAAACCTTGATTTGTTTTGTTATGAGTGAATTATGTAAACACTTACAACTATGTCTTGAAATGTTTTTAAAACATATGGGAATGTTGGCATGACAAGTTTTTGTAAAGTCGCATTTTTAGTATTAAAATGCGTATTTTAAAGTTGTAATCGTGTAAATTTCCAATGTGGGTTTTACAAAAAAAACCAAGTTTTTTTTTTTTGAAAAATTTGTCCTGATTTTATTTTTGGACCAAAATGGCAATAAAAATGAAACCACAGGGACCCAGATGCAAAAACTTTGAGATTTGGACTAAAGTGGCAAAACTGCCAAAACCTCAGGGACTAAATGGGAGTTTACTCTAACTTATTTTATTTTTCAGATTCAGTTGCATGATGAACATGCCAATTTAAACAACACATTTGTCAAACAAGCTTCTAAGGTATTGATTTTGCTGGTTTTTAAGTATTATTTTTGCGTATATCTTTCATATTAACATGTTCGTTATGTTATTATATGTGTATTTTATTGCAGGATGATGGTGATAAAAGTATTGATATTATTTCTTATGGTGCAATTTTTAGTCCATACAAGTCTAATCTTCAATGTAAATTTAGTGAATATGTAATTTTAAGGTTTATTTAATCTTTTTTTAACTTTTGTATTCATTTTTTTGTCATCTATAGGGATCGGAAGTTTGAGACTCAAAAGAAGAGATCCAAGAGACTCTCTTAATGGAAATGGAGTGAGGTTATTAATTTAGACGATTCTGAGAACAATGACAAAGAAGAGGAACTAGAAGATACTGCCGATTCAAGCACAAACCAGAAAACCCGATTAAAAAACGTCGAGTGTCAATTCAGAAGCGGAACAGATTTCATGCAGTCTAATATGAAATCTATCAAGTGTTTTATATATATTTTTTCATTTTCAGTTGTTATGTTTGACCTAGACTTGTGAATAAAGTTTATTTTGTATTTGAACTTTATAAAGTTTATTTTATATTTGGTGTTAATATAATGCAGTTATTAATAATATTAATAAAGTTCAAAATAAAGTTAGTATCCTAAATTTACAAGTCAACTGAACTTATATAAGTTAATATCCTAAAGTTGCAATAAATATATATTGCAGTTAGATATAGTCAAGCTGAAATTATAAAATATTGCAGTTATTGTTGGATATTAATCTAATAATTTGCATTTCTTTGTTAAAAAGTAATAAAGTAACAAACTTTAAAGCTAAACTAAAAAACTGAACTCACTATGATATAAAGTTAATAAAAAAATAATTATTTTATAAACATTTTTATAACAAGTAATATAAATAAAATACTCCAGAAATTTACAATCTTTACTAGATAAATTCTAAACTGGGTTCCAAATTTTCTGGAATTATAAGTTCAACTATATTGTTATAGATAATATTAGTCAGTTCTAAAAGAATTATTTACCAACTTGACTAGATACATAGTAGTAGATTGTGTTGCATATTTTTAGGGATTATAAGTTAAAAGTAGACTCATACAGATAAGATTAGTTAGGAACTAAAAATTTGAACTTAGTATGATATAAAGTCAATAAAGATATAAACTCTTATCATCCTATTTTTTTATAAAAACAGTTATTGAAATTTTATAAAAATATAAATTTTTATATTTCTAAAAAACTGAAATTTAACAATTTAAGTTAAAGCTCTAAAACGTACTTACGAGTCAAATACTATTTTTTATTTTTATAAAAACGAAAATTTTAAACTTAAAGTTTATTGAATGGGTACTATGTGGATATTTAGAAAAATATGAACTTTAAAGAATAAAATTATACTTTATAATTTAACCAATAAAATAAAAAAACTTTACAATTATAACAACTTATCTTTTATTTTTTTGTCTTTTGGTTATTATTTTTTTATAAAATACAATATTTTTCGTCTTTTGATTATTAATTTTTATAAAAAAACAAAACTTTTACATATGTGTAAACTTATGACATATATCCATCACAATAATGTTATCATAAATATTATATGAATAAGAAAACTATCAGAAACAAGTGTCGCAATGCAAAGTGTCACCCCCGCCGCATCGCGCGGGCACCCTACTAGTTTAAGTAATAATAATAAATGAATAATAGTGAAAGACTTGAAAATAAAGAAACAAAGACGAAGAAAAAGGGAACATGGGAGTAAATAAATCAAAATATTGACTTGCAGCTGAACCATTCCAAAGTAATAATAATAAATGAATAATAGTGAAAGACTTGAAAATAAAGAAACAAAGACGAAGAAAAAGGGAACATGGGAGTAAATAAATCAAAATATTGACTTGCAGCTGACCATTCCAAAGTAATAATAATAAATGAATAATAGTGAAAGACTTGAAAATAAAGAAACAAAGACGAAGAAAAAGGGAACATGGGAGTAAATAAATCAAAATATTGACTTGCAGCTGATCATTCCAAAGTAATAATAATAAATGAATAATAGTGAAAGACTTGAAAATAAAGAAACAAAGACGAAGAAAAAGGGAACATGGGGGTAAATAAATCAAAATATTGACTTGCAGCTGAACCATTCCAAACGACTCCTGCATTTGCCACCGTCTGGAAAATATACATAAAAACAATATTATAATGTGTAGAAAGTGATTTGCACTTTTGATCTTACTTTTTTTCAATGGTTATGATTGAGGAGGTGAAAAAATTGTAAATACTATGAAGTGATGCCCACGTTTCATCCGAAGGTATGGTTAAAAATAAGATGCGGTGCAAAACAAATGTTTATATCAGGACCGTACTTAGGGGTTTCTAAATCTAGGCAACGATCCCAATAAAAATCTTTATATAACATATGTGTATTATGTATTAGGCTCAAATAAATAACCAATTTTTAAATAAAAGAGCCTAATTCCTACTCCAAGCAATATGCAATTTGTATTTAATCTAGGTCGCGATTGTTATTCTCATTAACTGTAACGTCGCACGTACCCATTTTGCCAATGGTGACGCCGATTGGGGAAAAATTAGACGTGAAATTAGGGGAAATTAATGGTGTCGCAAGGATAATCCAGGTTGATTAACGACTAATTTTATAGTAATCTCTATGCATTGCGATTCATTTAATCACTATTCTCCCTAAATTCCTAATTGATACTTTGAATTTTTGAATTTTGATATTGTCCTTGCGACAGAGACTTAGAAGGAAGAAAACATAATCAATATTTTCTTTATACCAATTCAAAGGGCCCATCTTTATAGTTTGTTTAGGACGTCTAAATTCGAATTTAAAGGTGGTTGCAGTCTGTGATGGAGGTGCAGGTGGTGAAGGCGGCGATTAATGGAGGTGGAGGTAGGGTGGGGTGGGTGGTGGCAGGTTGTGATTGAGGTGGATTGGAGGTGGTGATGGGTGGAAGAGACCAAATTTTAATTGACAAAAATGCCCTTAGGTGTTTGCACATTACTGAATTTAACTGAAAAAACTAACTGGGTTAGGCCTAAAGGACAAAACATGTATGCTTTGAAAACATAAAGTACAAAACTCCTCAATTTTGAATATAAAGGACATGCCTAAAAATAGGTATAAACATAAATGACAACTTGAAATTCACTCTTTTTTGTTTTATTAAAATTTAAACAATTTTAAGTTTTTTAGTTAAACAAGTTTTTTCCTTTAATTTAAAATCAAGGGGGTCATAAGAGACCCACCATCACCCCTTTCCGGACTAAAAAAAAACCCCACCTCCAGTCCAAACTAGGGTTGTTCACGAGCCGAACCGTACTGATCGGACCTTTGCTTGTGCTTGGTTCGTTTACACATCGAATCGAATCGATCCGAGCGTTTTTTCAACCGAGCCAAAGTCGAACGAGCGCCTTTCGATCCGAGTATTTTTCGAACGAACGTCGAGCGAGTATCGAGCGTCGCATAACAAATAGAAAAGTGACCATGGGGTTGTTAGTTTTTAGAGTAAAGTGTAGTTTTCATCCCCTAGGTTTCATCTAATTACTACACTAACAAGGAATAGAAAAAACACTCAACTGGTTCTACTGAGATTATCTACGCAGAAAGATGAATCGTCGACCAGTTGAAGCATACCTTTGATCTATGAGAAGGTTAAAATGAAATGAACTGATTGAAGCAAAATCTTAGGGAGTTGGCGTCTTGGTGACAAAGAATTCGAATTATGATGGTTGATGCAGGATTGTAACTAAGATTATATACTTCTAAATTGAATGACGGGTTGACACTTAAGTATAGATCGACACTTCACATTTCGGTGTTGTGACATTTTGACTTAATTACTCTGGATTATTGGGCAATAGACTATTGGTATCGGCCTTCAATTCTATAATTAAATGGGTTCAAGTTGGATCTTGGATCAAACATTATTAATGTGCGCATCTAGTTATTTTATTAATATATATATGTATGTGTGTGTGTGTGTGTGTATATATATATATATATATATATATAAATGAGATCAGGAGAAAACGCTCAAAAGTGTGAGAACGGTGAGAACGCTTCCTGGCCCAACACGTGTCACGCTGCTTAGAGAAGGCCAGAAGGGCGAAGGGGCTTTTTTGTCCTTTCATCTTTCTTTTTTTTAAACGCGTGTCACTTTGGCTTTCCATTTTTGGCGTTTAATAAATACGCGGCGTTTTTAATTTTTTTAGATCAGAATCATAGTAAATATTTTGGCGTTTTAAGTATTGTTTTGGCGTTTTTATTGTTTTTTAGATCAGGATGCAGGCCTTTAATGTAAAAAACATCAGTATTTTTCTTGATTTTATTATATCAAGTGTGTTGCCATGTAGGATACAGGCCTATAATGTGACAGACAATTATGGCGTTTTGAAAAGATAAATAAATTTCAATTTTCCATGTAGTGGCATTAATATAACTATAATGTTTGGCAATAATGATACCGTCTCTTTATTTTACTGTTTCTTTCAATTTTCATCTCTCAATTAGTGTTGATTTTTCCAGTAATACTTTGTTTGTGTTTTTTGGCGTTTTATATAGCAACATCGTGCTTTGCTAGCATTCGTTCTCACAGTTTTTCACACTATCAGGCGTTTTGGTGTTTGTAGTTTTTGGCGTTTTATACTCATTTTTTTTAAAATAGTAGAGAATTAGATGATCAACAACAGACAATTAGATAACAAACAATAGAAAATGAAAAAAAATTATAATATAATTTCTCATCCAAATCTTCACTGTCATCAGCCTCTTCTAATTTTGACATTTTTTGCATTTTGAACCTGTTTTTGAATACCTTTTGTAGATCCTTATTTTCCTACATACCGGCCGTCTTTAGAAGATGCTTATTTTTTTGTGGCATCGTTTATTGTGGCGGATATATACTTGTTTGATGATATGTTGAAGACCAATGCCTGCTCTAATGTATTGATCACTTCATGCCATCAATATATCCATCAAGAACAAAGTGACATGATGTCATATCAATGCCATCAGTCTCTTTATCTTGAATATTTGTCCATCTCATTCAGCAAAAAATTATAGAGATTCCCAACTCAGAGAAGAATCCATTCACTGAAACTTCATTCATATCAATACTCAATATAGCAGTATCGAGGTTCATTTTTTGGCCTTTTTAAAGTGAATGGTTTCTAGGAAATATGACGTTTTTGTTTCTGGGGTTGTGATCAGTTGATTGTGTATAGACGTCTCTCTTATAGGATGTTTTTGGCGCGTAGTTTAGGCGGGATTTTATTTATAATATATGATATTAATAAAGTAGCTATCTTTTCAGTTACTGTGTATTTTTATAATATATGATATTAATAGACTTTCCATCTCCCAAATTTGGCGTTTTTGAATGGGTTTAAGTAGTTTTTGGCGTTTTTTTTTTTTCATTTTTAGCTTTTATTAATTAATACTTCTGCAAATTACTTTCATTATAGTTTGGGAGTTTTTGGCGTTTTTACTCCATTTATGGCATTTCATATGCATTATGACTGTTTGGCGTTTATTAACATAATGTATTTTTTTATTCTAAGTTGAAAAATACATAGCAAACAACTAGAAAATAAAAATTAAAAAACTAAAAATAAAACAATTCATCTTCCAAATCTTCACTGTCATTAGTCTCTTTCTTCTTTTGAATCATGTTCGCTGGTGGTTTGACTTAGTCATGCTTGTAAATGACATGAGTTTTTTTTTTTTTTTTTGAATATGTATCTTCAAACAACTCATTAGAGTCATTCGTCTTTTCATGTCATTAAAATATTCATCAAGAACAAAACACAGAAAATGACATAAGTCTGACCCCAGCATTTTTTTGTTTATGATTTGTCCATCTCATGCAGCAAAATGTTATTTTGAGTCACAGCACCTCAGAGAAGAATGCATTATCCGAAACTTTGGAGTAGAACAATATTTGAATATACAAGAAACGATATTTGGTATTTTGGCGTTTTACCGAGGGAATAGTGTATCTGAAAGAACCGTCGTTTTTTTGGAATATTTGATGTTTGAGTGTTTTGGCGTTTTCTAAGATGGATGGTATATAGTAGAAAATATGGCGTTTTTTTGAGTAGTTGTGTTTGATGTTTTGGGGATTTTGGCGTTTGTAAGATGAATGGTACATGGTAGAAAATATGGCGTTTCAGGTTTGGGGGGGGGGGTGTTTTTATATCTGGGATGTTTTTATTTATATATCGATGTGTTTTGGTCCGTAATGGTGTTTTATTCATCAGTATGGCGTTTTGGTATAGAGGTGTAAAGACGCTTTTACCCTTAATGAGGCGCGTCCACGTAATAAAATTATTGTTATTTACGAAAACGCCGCCGCGTCAATCTAGTCCATAGATTGTTTTAATCGGACGATCGATAAGCGTTCTCACCGTTCTCACACTTTCTACCGTTTTCTCCAAATCCCGACCATATATATATATATATATATATATATAGGATTAGGTTCAAACGTGAACAAAAACCCAAGAGTGAACTGCGTGAACTGATCTGGTCCCTTGATTTTTATGATCTTGAGATTAAAGTGAGTGGCATGATGGTAATTATTTGGTTAATTTTTTCATTTAATTAAATACAAAAAGGGTATATGTGTAATTTCAATCTTAAATTGATTGAATAAATCTCTCACAAATCAAGTAATCAATTATCCTCTTAAATTGATTGCATAAATCTCTCACAAATCAAATCAAGGATTAGGAAAGATGTAACTTAATTCAATTATTAAAATAAATATTTGTTTGAATGCGATGTACACATCTGTATTCTGATTTTGCCCTCTTTTTAATGCGATGTACACATGTGTATATCGTCTGTTTTTGTGATATCTCAGATTTTTTTTTGTATTGAATGTTGATGTACACCTGTGAATTACTGTACACATATGTACGATGCTGAGTACACATGTGTACTGTTCTATTTATATCCAAGTATACATGTGTATACCGTTGAAATATGAAGGTTACGTGGATCTTAAAAATCAAAATTTGAATTCTGGTGATGAAATCTGAAATAAAAATTAAAATTGAAATCTGGTGATTTGTTGTTTGTTTTTATAATTATCTTATTAATAAATAAACATAATGTGGATAATGAATTTAAATTAGGAAAGATGTAACTTAATTCAATTATTAAAATAATGATTTAAATCTAATTTTTTATATAATTACAATCCTACCCTTAACAACTAAAAAGGAAATGAAGGGTTCATATCTGTTCACGCAGTTCACTCTTGGGAGGTTGTTCACGCTGGAACCCTACCCTATATATATGGATGGTTCAAATGAAAACCACTTTTATTGTGAAAACTCGAAAACTAACTAAAAAAGCCTAAAAAACACACAATTTTTTTTTATAAAAATCGCTGGTTTTTATATATGGAAAAAAACTTTTTTTCAAAAAAAAAAAAAAAAAAAATTTGTGTAGTGCACTACACAAAAAAATATTATTATTATTTTTTTTGAAAAAAATTTTTTATTTAAAAAAACCTGCGAAAATTATTATGCAAAAAAAAAAAATTGGTATGTTTTTTTGGCTTTTTTTAGTTAGTTTTCGAGTTTTCACAATAAATAGTGGTTTTTATTTGAACCTTCCCCTATATATATATATATATATATTAAAAATAATTCGAGCCAACCGAGTCGAACCGAACTGAGCAGACCTTTGCTCATGCTCGGTTCGTTTCAAACCGAACCGATCCGAACCGAGCGTCTTTTTCAATCGAGCTGAATCAAACGAGCAAATTCCGAACATTTTTCGATCGAGCATCGAACGAGTCTCGAGCGTCGAGCAATTAGAACAACCCAAGTCCAAACCAGTACACCTCACCTCCTCCAACGGTATCCCCGTGCTAAAAGTAAAGATGTGGAGATAAAGTATAGTTCATATAAAGGGCCACAACTGTCAACCCTAAAAGTTCAGGTATCACTTTTTACAAATAATCAATACTTGAGGGATGATTTCCGTAACTTACTTTCACACGTACCAAACATCCAAACAGAATGCAACAAGTTCGTTATTACTTGCAGTCTGCCATACTTTCGCGGGAAAAAAAATAACTGAAACAGAAGAAATGGGATCGAGAGAGAAGAACGGTGATCTACAGCATTTGATTCCGTTACAAGGTTTACGCTTACCGGAACCTAACGGTGACTCCAGATCCTCGTCACCAGCCGATTCTCCTCCCTCCACCGCACGACAGTCCGGCAAAGAGGTTCTTTCGATTTTCAATTAATTATTTCCCGTTTCCGCTAGAGATTTATTTATTTCATCGATTTTTTTACACGATTGTACCGGACTTTATATGTATATATATAGAAATCAATTTGGTGTATCCATTCATGATTTGATGAAGGATGATAGGTTTGTGTTTTCAAATGTGCTGCGATCGGTATGTAGTAACTAGTAATGTCGCTGATGCAGAAATTCGTGCTGGCTTGCTAATCGTATTCGGAATTAAAACATTTAATTGATTGTAAATATGAAATTCCTATTGCAATTTTGATGAACAAGTCAACAATTATTGTGTCCTTACCTATATTTAGCTTCTATATATGTGTGGCCCGTTATGGGACAAAAGTGAAATTGCGGTACGCACACATAATGTATATATGTGTGGGCTCTCAGGGGTAAAGGTGAAATTGCACTGATTTTAACGTTATTTTACTAATTTCGTGAAAATAACGTTTAAAGTGGCGGACGACTAATCATGCATCATGTAGTGACATTGAAAGCCGAAAGGCAAGGGGGTACATGCACAAATCGGCCTTTGTCCCGATTGTCGAGTGTTATGTGCCTCGTGTTCAAGGCTTGATACAAAATTGTTATCGAGTCGGGGGTCTCACTGGAAGCAGTCTCTCTATTCCTACGGAGTAGAAGTAAGACTGTCTACATCTTACTCTCCTTAGACCCTACCTTAGCTTTGTTATTGGTGGGATTTACTGAGTATAATGATGATGAGATGATGTCTTTTCTATTGGTGAAACTAAATTTCATTTTTACCTTAATAAACTTGCATTGTTGTGTGAAGTATTGTTCCTTATGTTGTTAAAATGTTTGATAAATTAATTAAAAAAAAGTGATCATATCGAGTGCTATGAGTAGACCTCCAAATTGGTGAATCGATAACAAAATCGTTGAAGTTTGGATTTAGAAGTACTAGATGTTTCGAGATTGGGGAGATTCACATGTAAGAGCTTTTGATTCAATGATACTATCTTCAAAACTAACATATTAACATATGTTGTTTTGAAACTTTGGTTACATAGATTATCTTCTCAGAAATCAGTGGATCTTAATGTTGATTAAGGTTTCACAATGCACAAAGGTTAAGATATTTGTTCTTGTTGCTTGGTGCAGGCATTAGTCAAAGTTCTTCACAGCTGGGCATCAAAAAAGTTCATGAGTGGATGGTTAGTTCTCTCATCAGCACCTACATATTTCATCTCACAAAATCTTCTCATATTCTGTTGGTGAACATTGCAAGATTGTCATAGAAGTTGAAAGAGTTAAATTATGGTCCTTTCTCACCCTTTGCAATTGCAAGTATATATGTACGTGTGTGTGTGTCTAAATAGGGATGCAAATGAACCGAACGAACACGAACAAGACCTTGTTTGTGTTTGTTTGCTAAGAAATATATGTGTTCACAAACTGTTCACGAACACTTACCGGACGAGATTTTATGTTCGTGTTCGTTTGTTAAGGAAATGAATCTGTTCGTGTTTGTGTTTGTTTGTTAATTTTAGGCAACGAACGAAAACAAACGTGATGAACACAAATGGAAACAAACGAACATAAACAAGTGTTCATAAACAAAATATATAATACACTAACACTTACTAAATATCTTGTTTGTCGGAATTTTGAAGTTTCTAAAAAAAATATAAAAACTAAAAACATTGATGACCTATCGAACACAAACGAACACGTTACCGAACATTCACAAACATAAATGATCAAACGCAACCTCTGTTCATATTTGTTCATTTAACATGTTCATTTAACTAAACGAACGAAATTTCTTGTTCGTGTTCGTTTGTTTAATAAACGAACGAACACAAACAAACTTCCCGCTGAATGCTTCACAAACTGTTCGCAAAACATTTGGTTCGTTTGTAGCCCTATGTCTAAAGCATTTGTAGTTCGTTTGCAGCCCTAAACTAAAGCATTTGTATCTGGAAATACTCCAACCTTTGACATTTACATAAAAAATGATAATATCTTCTTGGATTAGTACAATTTGTTTGTCCCTAATGCTTAACTTTTTTGCAGTGTGATCTTATTTCCCATAGCTATCACATTTTATTTAACTTGGTGGTTCATTCATTTTGTGGACGGATTCTTCTCCCCATTCTATACTCTTCTTGGAATCAATATTTTTGGTTAGTGCCACTTAATGCATTTGAGGACAACATGGTTACATCGTCATGCATATTATTTAATAAAAGCATATGATTATGATTCTGTTTATACAGATTATTATCCGCTCATCACATGAATTGCTTCTTCGCAGGTCTGGGATTCGTGACCTCCATTACTTTCATATTTTTGGTTGGTGTGTTCATGTCTTCATGGTTAGGAACCAATCTTCTCAGTTTAGGAGAGCTTATAATACAAAAAATGCCGTTCATGAGTTATATCTACGCGGCTTCTAAACAGATCAGTGTTGCTATATCTCCAGGTTAGTCCTAGACCAAATCTTAGTATGTTCTAGTTGATTTTTCTTCTTGTAAACCTTCTTGTGAAGTGAGTAAAGCACCGGGTAAATTCGAAGATTTTTTTCCTATTAGTTATTCCTATATTTATAGATAGAATATGTCAAATGGGTCAGGTTGAAAGTTGCTGAAAAGGGAATGTGTCAAATGGGTCGGGTTGAAAGTCCCCGGAAGAGTGTTTTAAAGTTAATCCATTCTCCTAATTCTAAGATTTTTATATTCTTACTCTAATAATATGGTTTTGTAATCATATATAATCAACCCATACATATTACTTGAATTAAAAAGAAAAGTTTACAAAAAGGTGTTTGCAGTTAACCCCAACCATCTTGACCCATACCAAAAAACATGTTTCAACTCAACCATTTACCGGGGATTGCTTATCGTAATAACTTATCTTCTTAATGTGTTCTGTAAAACCATATGCACTTATGAATGTTTTGATGAAGATAATTGTTTCTCATTATTTGCTTAAGTTATGGTGAAATAAGTTGTTTCTGCTGGTTATCTGGCCGGTTACTGTCTTAATGCGCATAGACACTTATCAGGCCGGTTACATTCTTGGCCTATTCTTTTGTTTTGGAACAAATCTCATATTTTGAGTCCAAACCTAGTTGATCATAATTCATAAATGTATCATATGGAACCATTTAACATAGCTTGAATTCTAACTTCATTAGGTCAAGGTTCAAATGCATTTAAGGAAGTTGCCATCATAAAGCATCCGAGTGCTGGAGAATATGCATTCGGATTCATAACGTCGACTCTTGTCCTTCGGAAGAATTTGGGTGGTGAGGAGCTTTGTTGCGTGTATGTGCCAACCAACCACCTTTATATGGGTGATATAGTTCTTGTCAATTCCAAAGATGTTATGAGGCCCGATATCTCCGTTCGAGAAGGCATAGGTAAGAGATTGATATGCTCATCTTAAAACTACAATGTAGACACTTTGAGGTGACAATTTAGGTTCATTTTGTCCTTTTGCTTTAAGCGTCATGCATAAAAATTTAGCTAAACGAAGAAGTGATCAAACGGGTGTAACATTTTAAAGTTGGCAGAGTCTATTTTTAATGCATACAACCTTTTTAAACCATTACCACACTCCTTGTTTTGACACATCATGCAACTTGCATGATATATCCGCTTCTTATTGAAACAATTTTGATGAAGAAAATACTGATTTAATAGTGATGTCGTTTTTACAGAGATTGTTATCTCAGGAGGCATGTCGATACCTAAGATATTAACGATGACCAACTCACAAAACTCGCTTTCGTCAAGAGCTGGGAAGTATGTTATTCCACAAGTATGATGTCAATGCAAACTCTAGGAACATGCCTAACAACATATACCATTAAGTTGACAAGTTTTGATACTTTAAACCACTACTTGCTTTTAAAACTAGATTCTTAGGGATTCTTTTATGTGGATAACTTGTGTGATGAATTAATTTTAATTTTTGTATTGCTTTAGCTTAAGGAATACTGATCAAGTATTGTTTTCTGATATTATCTTCATTTATATAATGATACATACTAATAATATATTCTTATTTAGTAAGTTGTCTTGTAAATCAGTAAATACACTAGGAGTAAATTCTCATTGTTTTAATTTTACAAAATACTTTTAAAAGTTAAAAAATATACAAATTATTCATACATAAGTATTGTTTTCATTCTTGTATTTGCCATTTAGCAATTTGTAGTTTCAAACTTTGGGTTGTATAAGTTTTATGTTCATTTTGTTGAGGTGCACTTTTATGATCTTTCATATCTTACTAAAGCAAGAAAATAAACCAAGCTTGCATTTACATGAATCCAAAACATTATTACCCAACTTTTTTATGGATGTTATTAGCAGTTGCAAATAGAGGGGCTAATATGAAAAATGTTTATAGTAGGAGGGCTCATATGAATGACAAAATGTAACTACCATAACTAACTAAGTTAGTAAGCATGAGAACCAAGAACTTGATCAAATTTGTTCACATGTGAACCAAGTATACAAAGCATCCTGTTGTTTTATAGTATTAGTCCACATATGAACCAAGTACTTGATCAAACCTGTATAACCCAACAAAAATATTAAACAAAAGTATATCAAGTGAATATCTATAAAAAACATCATGTTTGGTATGTGGTAATGGAATTGATAAGGGAATGAAACGGATGAGGTAATGGAATGAACAAATGAATGAAATTGATCATTACCATTCCATGTCATTGTTTGGTTACCATATGAGAATAGAATGAATGAATATGATTACCTTGTGTTTGTTTGGTAACCAGGAAAGGACGAAGGAATAAAATCGGCAATGGGTAGAGGCGCTGTTGGTGGGTAGCAGTGGTCGGTGGTGGTGGCGGCCGGTGGCCAAGGTCGGCGGTGCCCCCGGTGGTCAGTGGCACAGGGTGACGACGGCGGTGGCGGTGACGCGGGGTGGGGGTAGTGGCGGGTGGTTGTGGTAACAGTGGTGGGTAGTGGTGGTCGGTTGTGATAGCGGACAGTGGTCGAGGTTGGTTGTGGCGGTGGTCGGTTGTGGTTGGTTGCGGAGGGTGATGGCGGAGATGGCTTGTGGCGGCGGCGACCCAGGGTGGCGGTGGCGGTGGCAGTTTTCGACGGCGGGTGTTGGCGGCGGCGGTGGCTGGCAGTAGTGGCGAGTGGTGATGGTGGTTGGTAGTGTTGATGATGAAAGGTGTGAGGGAATGGAATTGAAAAAAAAAAGTTATGGATGGAATGAATTTGAGAGAATGAAATGTCTTATGTAATAGTAATTTCAACCAAACACATGTTTTTTCATTCCCTTGTAACAGTCCATTCCATTATTTCTCTCATTCTTACACACCAAGCACAACGTTGTGTGATTTAGTCTATGTTGAAAATATATATCTTTTAACTTTTTTTTGCCCTTTAATATGGTGGTGAGTTTTTTTTTTATTTTTAATTTGCTTTTAAATAAGGCCAAAGATTATAAAAATTAATGATAGCTAAATAAATTAGGCATAAAAGTAGTAACTAAACAAAAACCAATTATTGAAATCAATCCAAGCAGACAACTAAAATGCATGGCTAGAACATGCGACTCCTAGCACCAAACACAAGATAAGAAAAGTAAAAGGTTTTGACATATTGGTTAGGGTATAAGGGTGTTAGGAGTGGTTAAACACTTGAGAATGGCAAACTAAAAAATCAACCAATGAGAGTGTGTCATGTCAAAGTGGTAAACTATGCTCAAAAGTGTTGGCATTGGTTAGACACTTGGTGAAGTGGTAAATTTTTTTAAAAAAAAAAGGAAAAATGTGTGATTGGTTGAGAGATGGCATGGACCCCACCCACACACCCCCTCTCTCTCTCCTTCCTCCTCTCACCGCATCGTCATCCCTTCACCGATGTTTAATGAAACCGAGTGCCAAAGGGGGTTGGCGGCGGTGTTACCGCGTGGCAAACCCCCTTGCCGAACCACTTTACCACACCACTCCTAACACCCTAAGGAGTGGTTAGACACTTGAGAGTGGCAAACTAAAAAATCAAACAATCAGAGTGCGTCACGTCAATCAGTGAAAAGTGTTTAAACTATGTTGAAAAGTGTTGGCAATGGTTAGACACTTGGTGAAGTGGTTGTTGATCAATTCAATACACACGTAATGGAAAATAAATAATAAATATGTACCTGGTAAGCCAGCAACAACACCAGAGAGGGAAGTAGACGTCATGTTCGTCAGATTGGTCTGGTTCCCCTTTAGGATGTATCTTCTTGATGGTAGTACCGAGTTCTTTAGGGTTGAAGAACTCGTAATAATGGAGAGAGAGGATGAGGCGATTTAAGAGTGATGTTATGAAAGTCTAACCCTAATCCCTCTCTAGTAATCTCCTTATATATACCCAATGGGAAACCCAATTAGTTAATTAGGGTAATCTGGCCCATCAACAATTACCAACTAATTTATTATAGGTTTTAATATATTTTGATTTGTATTATATAAATGATAATGATGGCTACTAGATTAAATACATATAAATAAAATATTTAATCTTACATTCTCCCACTTAGCCGAATAATCATTTATCATGAGAATTAGATAAGTCTGATCAGAAGTTAATACTCATTTTAGCTTTAAACCAAGAACCGTAGCAGAGAAATACATCCGTTGAATCATTATTCGACTCAGGACCTCCATTAATCATACTACAGCCTCAATTTAAAACCTAACAGTTATAATCAAAATAAGTAAGCCCTTTAACGTTTGATTTGTATTTGTAGTTGTCTATATGTCATTACACCGGCAGAACATATGTTAGAGACATACAAAATCAAACTGATGAGGAAAATTAATTAATAGTTAGTCATTCATAGTACGATATGCAGTTGTACATGGTCATCAATTAAAACCCGTCTCTTTTATGAGTTCTCTTAATAAGACTTATGGGTAATAGACCGTTAGTTATAGGATCCTTAAGCATATCACGAATGTATTCGATACAAATATTTAGTTTCCTCAATTCGTTCATAAACGAATAATTAATTGTGTATCGAAATTTAATGCAGCACCTCTCGAACTGTTACTGTTCAAGGAGACATGGTAGCTGACTTTATCACAATAAGTCTTCAATATATTAATTATAATGAGTTAATAAACTTATGAGTCCACTGATAAATTTCCAACAACATTTAGTGACTGTATTATATCATTATAACTTAGGTTGTTGATATCAGTACATTATGACTCCACCATGAGATAGGTTTTGTCTGCTGACATAAAGATATACCCGAAATTACATTTTTGTCATCTTTGAATATTTATAACACCCCGAAAACGGGTTTGGTAATCAAACCACGTTAATACTAAAAGACGGGTAAAGTACCGTTAGTGGTAAAATTTACCCGGTGAATATTAGGATTTTTAAATAAATAAATCTAATGTTAAATAAAAAGGGGTGAAAGAATGTTTATGAGAAAATAAAGTTACGAGAGGCCCGAGTTAACGGGACTTAAAATAACACGGGTTATAACTTTCCCGAAACCCATCAAGTAACTAGGAATATCAACCTAGTTAAATATATGCCTTAAAACAATGAAGGAACTTGTAATAACTAACCCATTTATAAAACCCTTAAACTTTGAGGGACTAAAAGTGGGCAATTGGAAAGATGTTTAATTAAAAGCTTATAAAAAAAATAATACAAAAACACACACATGGGTGTGTGTGGTCGATCGACCAGGAGCCAGAGAAAAGGGGGATGAACCCTAGTTCATCAAATCTTCAAAATTGAAGATCAATTCAAGACCCAAATCGATGCATGAACATGAATAAACGATCACCAAGTCGAGGGGATCGTAAGGTATGTCGAATTTTTAATATTTATGAAGTTGTGAAAATTAGTTAACTTTGCATGATACGATCTATGTATGAATTGTAGAGGCTATGGCCGAATTAATGATGTATGATTGCTAAGGAACAAACCCTAAGTAGAAATTTGAAGTAAAATTGTTATGATTTGAATAAATTGATGATTTACCACACTTAGACAAGTGGGTTTTGATTAAGTAGTGAAGATGATGATATACACATGTTTAAAATCATCATACTTGATAGTAGAAATAAGCACTTGTACAAATTACATGATTTAGTACTTGTTCTTGCATGATAGAAAAATGGGTTTTGATGATTTAATGAAATTGATGTTGTATTGGTGTTTATAAACATCATACTAACTCATATGAATGAACTACTTGAACAAAATAGAGATTTTGTTAAGAGTTCATAATTGATTAAAAGTGGGTCTTGACACAAGAATTAAACTCTTGACTTAGGATTTAATTCAATAAGAAAAGTAGTCAAAGATTCATAAGGTGTGAAAATCATGATCTAGAATGATTATTCTTACAACCTTGTGAATAATGAATGATAGTTAGCGCTTAACAAGCTAGGTGAAGCTTGGGGAGGAAGCGGGTCGATCGAAGCAAGTATGAAAAGAAAAGCGTAATTTGGATGTGAGGTAAGTAAAACTTACACCTTTTTTGTAGGACACGTGTTTATTTTATAAACTATTGTCACACCCCGATTTCCACGTGTCACCGGTGGGCCCGGTGGGGGATTATCGTGACGTGGTTGGCAACATAATAGTCAAACAACACAATATTTAATATGCACAGCGGAAGCAATTTAAAAATATAATACAACCGAATTTAATATTGTAATATCAAATGTCACAATATTCGGATGTTTATCCACAGACGGATCGATTATAAAATGAAATTTATAGTTCAACAGACTTCCGGCATCTTAAGCTTGCGAGACTTCTAATGATGCTAAGGAGAAATCCCAGCCAATTTCTCTTAGTACCTGCATTTAATCTTTTGGGAAAATACGTCAGTTTACACTGGTAAATACATTCAACTGACTCATTTTGGAAAATGATTGAAAATTGGTTTGGATGCACGTGGCATAAACATTTTTATTTAACTTGGGAGAATTATTTAAATATATAATCTTGTGAACGAATTACATGTTCCTTGTGCGTTCAGTAGCCCGGATCAAGTCCGGGTTAAAGATCAATAGACACACCACAATATTCTTTTGTGCACTGACGGGTGTACGCCTACACCCCGCGCTTAAGTCGTGGCCATTTCGTAAAATGATGCCAAGGATATCCGGGACACGGTCATTAACCCCCCAAAGGCTTTAAGTAACAAGACTGTTTAAACGAGCCGATCAAATTATTCAATTACCCACCCAACGGTGGAGGATTTGATGCCCGATCAAGCGGTATGCTATATACCGTAACCCAAGCTCGTATAGGGAAAATAAGTTAAAAGTATTTACCTGAGCAATGTATAATTCACATTAAGCAAAATGTAGGTAGCTTTTACTGGTACTCCTAATCTGGAACAAAGGTTTATATTAACCTATTAGAATCCTAACGGGTCTTTAGTTAAGCTTAAGCTTAGACCGGCTAGTTTTTAAAAGATACAGTTCGTACGCACGATTAAGCGAAGACCAGATAGAATGTGATTTAGACCTGACAAGTTCAGAGACTTGTTTAATATGGGAATTTCATACACATTCTGGATTTTGAGATAAAACCGATAAGGTTTGACCCGTTTAGGCTAGTTTATGTAAACTAGTTACATAAACCGAACCGAACGCGTAATATGCGTGACGGGTAATAATGAGAGCCATTTACAGGTTTCCTAAGTTAATATACTTCATATATGTTGTGACATCAGTAAGATGTCTTTTATTATGCCCGAAATGAATTTAATCGCAAACTATGCCCCGTAGGGGTAGTTTGGTCATTTTAAAGGTTGTAAAAGAGTTTTAGTGTCAACCTGAGTTACAGGCCTGATGTAATCAGCAAATATACTCAATTTTCTAAGTTATATCAGTAGGTTAAAGTATATAAGTGAAATTTATCAATTATAACCAAACTATGCCCCGTAGGGGTATTTTGGTAATTTCACTTAAGCCGAAAAGCTCAAAACTGAAGTCTGAGTTTATCAACCTTTGCTTACTGTTAAAATATTATAATTTGCCTCAAATATCAGTAGGCATCAACCCTTGTATGTTTAAAATAGTTATAGTACATACTATGCGTTAAAAACGCTTAAAAAGGCGATTATAGGCCATTTCCGGGTTTGATACATAAATCTGATATTTTTATATTTCCAGAAGGCTTAAAATAATTTATTTATCATATGTGATCAGTAGCAAAAGGTTTGGAGTCGTTTAGATATGTAAAACTCATTTTATGGCCCGTGAGGGCAAAACCGACATTTACCGGATTAAGCCTACGACTATGAGTTATGCTCAGCCTAAAATTAATTAAAAATCTTTAAAATTCCCAAAATAATATATTACATCAGTGGGTAAAGATTTTGATATCAAAAAGTAGGCTTAACTAGGCTATACGCTAATTATGCCATTTTATTAACATAAAGCTTCAATTTTACGCTAACGAGCATAACTTTTAACCTACACTTCAAACTGATGTCAAATTTTGCATACAATTTTATATATCTGTAATTAAGGTTTCTACTCTTTTACATTTCCAAAAATCACGTGTTAAGGTGAAAAGGGCATAATGGTCAACATAGGAGCAATTAACGGAATCATGCATATTAATTGGATAACTAATGATCCGAGGTGTATAATCACAGAGGGTTATACTAGCATGTAACCTGGTCCAAATAAAGCTCTTAGGTATTTCTAAAACATACCATAACGGGTCAGAACTGAAAGTCAAAGTATAAGTCAAACTATGCGACCTTCGGTTCCGAACCGGGTCTAAACAGGAAGTTGTCGGGTTGAACATGTTTAGACATGTTCTTACATTCATTACCAAGTTATATTAATGATCAAACAGGTTATAAGTGTTCTACATTGCTAATCATGCATAAATTGCATTTTAAACATTCTGTTGACTTTTTATTAGTAAGTTTGACCCGCCATTTGACTTGTTTAGAGTGGGAATCAGGGGGAACCCTTTTGAGGTTTTATTACCCACATAATTACCTACTTAAAGGTATTTTTGATTCGACTAATCACTGGACCATTAGTGATTAATCTTAAAGTCAACCGTTAATTACGACGGTTTGACTTTTAAGCTAATACTAAGCTAAAACTTAAATAAGAAAGGATTAGCAAACTTACTGAAGTCCTAAGCTTGATTAGTGATCACTTGAGAGAAGGTTTGAGCTCCAGGAATGATCAGAAAACTGAAGGAAATGGTGTGATGAATTGTTTGCAACTCAAGACCCTTTTATAGTGAATTCAATCACCACAATGTGTTGACAAACAAGTCTACTACAGACCATAAGTTACCAACATGTGTCCTACATGTTTAGGGATTGTTTAGGGGCCAAGGGATATGAGGAAAATCGTTTAAAAGTCGAAAATTGCGCTTAAAACAGGCAACAGCCGGTTTCTGGTTGCTGGGCACTACCTTACGGACCTCAACCTCAACAATGTTGAGGTCCGTAAGCTGGACATCAGGCACAAAAGTTTGTTGTTCTTTGGTGTTTTGAAAGGGCAACTCATGGTTTCGAATATGGGACTTGTTTTATCGGTTTGGGACCCTTAAAATGTGCCTTGTACTATTACATACCCTACCATTTGGTATGTTTCAATGAATGCTTACTGAAAGTGCCGAACAATAAGGTTTACCATAGAAATTTTCATAGAAACCTATCATGCACTTCGAATTCCATTATTGTCAATACATTTCTGGATTTACAAATATCTTAGATGTTTAGTATACATATACTTGGGTCTTGGGATTTTTAAATGAGGTCGTTCAGAGGTAAAAATTAACATAACGCCACTTTTAAATCCTGCCAAAACATCTTTATTAAATCCGGGTTTACAACGCTTTTTGTCTTACATGACACGTGTTGTTATATCATTGAACACGAATTTTCGAGGTGTTACATCCTCACCCCCTTAAAATAAATCTCGACCCGAGATTTACTGAAATAAATAGGGGTACTTTTCTTTCATCGTGGATTCAACCTCCCACGTATATTCAGGACCTCTACGGGCATCCCATTTGACCTTAACAATAGGTACATGCTTCCTTCGAAGCTTCTTTACCTGTCGATCTTCAATCGACAAAGGTTTTTCCACAAATTTTAAGCTCTCATCTATATGCACATCTGTATGTGGTATTACCAGTGATTCATCAGCGAAGCACTTCTTCAGATTGCAGATGTGGAACACATTGTGAATTCCACTGAGCTCTTCAGGTAAGTTTAACTTATAGGCAACTGACCCGACACGTTCGATAACCTCGAAAGGTCCTATGTATCTCGGGCTTAGCTTGCCTTTCTTACCAAATCGCATCACTCCCTTCCAGGGTGACACTTTAAGCAACACTTTATCACCTACTTCGAAGTGAAAAGCTTTACACTTCGGATCTGCGTAGCTCTTCTGCCTATCTCGGGCAGCTTTGAGACGGTCACGAATCTGGACAATCTTGTCCGTCGTTTCAAAGACTATCTCTGGTCCTGACAATTGGACATCTCCAACTTCCGCCCAACACACGGGCGATCTACACTTTCTACCATATAATGCCTCAAAAGGCGCAGCCTTTATGCTGGTGTGGTAGCTATTGTTGTAGGAGAATTCGATTAATGGTAGGTTCTTATCCCAACTACCACCCAAATCGATCGCACATGCACGTAGCATGTCTTCCAGCGTTTGAATAGTACGCTCACTCTGACCGTCAGTCTGAGGATGATAAGCCGTACTAAAATTCAAACGTGTGCCCAAAGATTGTTGGAAACTTTTCCAAAAATGTGACGTGTATCTAGTATCTCTGTCAGAGATAATAGACACAGGTATGCCTTGTAAGGCTACAATCTTATCCACGTATAACTGGGCTAACATGTCGGAGCTATAAGTCTCCTTGATGGGTAAGAAATGTGCTGACTTAGTCAGTCTATCAACTATAACCCATATCGTATCATTGCCTTTCCTTGTCTTGGGTAACTTGGTAATAAAATCCATAGTCACCATTTCCCACTTCCACGTAGGAAGTTCAGGCTGTTGTAGCAAACCTGACGGTTTCTGATGCTCGGCTTTGACTTGTTCACATGTCAAGCATTTAGCTACATGAGTGGCTACAGACTTCTTCAAGCCTATCCACCAATAATTTGCCTTTAGATCCTGGTACATCTTATCAGCCCCAGGATGAACGGAGTATTTGGAACTATGGGCCTCCTGGAGGATAACATCACGAAGTCCTCCAAAATTTGGAACCCATATTCGTCCATTCAATCTTAGAATTCTGTCCTTGCTAAGAGTTAACTGCTCCTCAGTTACTCCTAACTTTTCATTAGGATAGTTAGCTTCCAACACAGCTTCTTTCTGTGCAGCTAACAACCTTTCAATCAAATTATTCTTTATCTCCATGCGCTTGGCATTGATTCGGATGGGTTTCATCCTTTCCTTTCGGCTCAAGGCATCGGCGACTACATTCGCCTTGCCGGGATGATACTTGATTTCACAATCATAATCATTCAAAGTCTCCATCCAACGGCGTTGCCTCATGTTTAATTCTTTCTGATTAAACAGATGCTGGAGGCTCTTGTGATCAGAATAGATCACGAATTTGATTCCATATAGGTAATGCCTCCATAGCTTTAGTGCGAACACCACGGCACCCAATTCCAAGTCGTGGGTGGTGTAATTCTTTTCATGCACTTTTAACTGTCGTGATGCATAGGCAATAACCTTGCCTTTCTGCATAAGCACACACCCCATCCCGGTGTGTGAAGCATCGCAGTAAACCACGAACTCTTCAGTGCCTTCAGGTAAGGTCAGCACAGGAGCGTTGCTCAACTTCTGTTTCAAAATATCAAAGGACTCTTGCTGCTTAGGGCCCCAAACGAACTTTACTTTCTTCTTAGTCAAGGAAGTTAGGGGTGCAGCAATCCTTGAAAAATTTTCAATGAAACGCCTGTAATATCCTGCCAATCCCAGGAAGCTACGAATCTCTGTAGGCATCTTTGGCTCTTGCCAATTCATAACAGCTTCAACTTTAGCGGGATCCACTTGGATACCACGCTCACTGACCACATGTCCAAGAAATTGGACTTCTCGATGCCAGAACTCGCACTTTGAGAATTTGGCATAGAGTTTCTCATGATGCAGGAGTTTGAGAATACAGCGAAGGTGTTTCTCGTGGTCAGCTTGGTTCTTTGAATAAATAAGAATGTCATCGATGAAGACGATGACGAATTTATCCAGGTACGACTTGCAAACGTGATTCATGAGATCCATGAACGCGGCCGGTGCATTAGTGAGCCCAAAAGGCATCACTAGGAACTCGTAATGACCATAACGACTCCTAAATGCAGTTTTATGCACGTCTTCATCTCTAACCTTCAGTTGATGGTAGCCTGACCTCAAATCAATCTTCGAGAAATAACTGGCCCCTTGTAACTGATCGAACAAATCGTCGATCATGGGCAAAGGATATTTATTCTTTATCGTGACCTTATTAAGCTCACGATAGTCGATGCACAGACGCATCGACCCATCCTTCTTCTTGACAAACAGGACTGGCGCTCCCCAAGGAGACGAACTAGGCTTAATGAAACCCTTGGCTAGCAATTCGTCTGGCTGTGTCCTCAATTCTTTCATCTCTGTGGGCGCCAACCTATAAGGTGCTCTAGTAACTGGTGCTGCTCCGGGGATGATGTCGATTCTGAACTCCACTTGTCTAACTGGTGGCAAACCAGGTAGTTCTTCCGGAAACACTTCTGGATATTCAGAAATGACAGGGATGTCTTCTAACTTCGGTTTAGGCTCATCAATAATCACTTGCGCCATGTAGATGACACAACCCTTCTGTAAACATTTTGAAGCCTTGAGCATAGTCGCTTGCTCAGGCAGCCCATATTGGGTATCTCCCCGAATGGTAAGTGATTCTCCAGATGGAGTCTTTATCACCACCTGCTTCTTGTTGCAGACAATTTGGGCCTGGTTCTGAGATAACCAGTCCATACCCAAAACTACGTCAAAACCGGCCAACTTAAAGGGAAGTAGAGACAGAGGAAAAGAATGGTTCTTAATGGATATAACACATCCATCTAACACAGTTGAGACGGTTTCTATGGTTCCATCTGCTAACTCTACCTCATAATTTATACTCAAGGTTTTGACAGGTAAATTCAGCAATTTGCAAAATTTGTGATCTACAAACGACTTATCAGCGCCGGAATCAAATAGTACTCTAGCATAGACGTCATTTACAAGAAAAGTACCTGTTATGACATTATCGTCTTGCACAGCCTCCTTCGCGTCCATTCTAAAGACTCTGGCATTAGTCTTCTTGGCCTCTTCAGGCTTCTTGTTGTATTTAGGGCAGTTGGTTTTAATGTGCCCCCTTTCATTGCAACGGTAGCACGTTGCGTCTTTCATCTTCTTGCAATCCAAGGTTTTGTGATCCGTGGACTTGCATATTCCACAAGCATAGGTTTTTGACTGAGTCTGTGAGTTCGACTCGAGTCTGCACTTTCCAAAGTGCTGCTTCTTGCAAATTTTGCATTTGGGCTTCTCACCAGAATGATGCCCATCTTTCCTTGACTCGGATCCTTTCTTGTTGTCACCGCTCCCACGGTGCTTCTTGTTCGACTTTCGTGAACTATCATCTTCACGCTTTCTCTTCTCAGCCTCCTTATTCCTCAGCGATCTCTGCCTGACCGCATCCAGAGTGAGGGATAAGGAAATATCAGCTACTGATCTAAAAGTAGCTGGCCGAGAAGCTTTCACGCTTGCCTTGATCTCGGGGGGCTAAACCACCGATAAAACGAGCTATTCGCTTTGGTTTCGGGGTTACCAGATATGGGACCAACCGGGACATCGTGTTGAAGCTCGTTAGGTAAGCTTGACAGTCGAGGTTTGTCATCACCAATGATAGAAAATCAGATTCTATCTTCTCCACCTCATGTTGAGGGCAGTAATTTTCCCTAATAAGGGCGACAAATTGATCCCAAGACATGTTGTACAGTGGGATTTTCCCGGTGGCTTGAATCAGAGATCTCCACCATGCTAAGGCTTCACCCTTAAAAGACTGCGACACAAACTTGACCACGTCTCTCTCAGCGCATCCGCTGATGTCTACAACCGTATCCATCTCATCCAGCCACGTCATACAGTCAATGGCTCCCTTCTCCCCAGTGAAATCCCGAGGTTTGTAGGAAACGAAATATTTATAATAGCAACCCTTGTCACGGGGTCCCTGGTTTAGTATAACCTGCTGAGATGGAGCACTGTGGTTCGAGGAGCGTCGATCATCATCTTTCTTCGAGTCGTCCTTCTTGGACGGTGTCTTTGAAGGCTGTGTAGATAGGGTCCTACTACGAGTCCCACTATACTCTTCGTACTGCCTTTCCAAGGCCTGTGTAACTGCGCCGTCTATTATGGCTTTCAATTCAGCACCCGTTAAATTAATTCGGGCATCCTCGTTATTCTCCACTGGATGACTATTACCCTCGTCCGAGTTAGCCATTTTAATTGAACTGTTGCAAAAAACAAGGACAATATTTTATTTGGGAGTTTATTATGGAATTGCCCCTTAGGGAAATTCATTAACCATGGTAAACAGAGACCATATTTGGTTAATTTATCAATCATATTTATTTAGGATTTCTATAATAATTTATCCTAATTATAAAACAATAACAGTTTTATTTGTGGCACAAAAGGCCTAGTCACATGGACAATTTAATTTATAAGTTATGATTTCAGAGAATCAAAACATGAAGATATACTGGCACAATAGGCCTAGTCACGAGGACATTTATATATTATAAGCTATGATTTCAGAGAATCAAAGCATGAAGGTTTGAACCTAGTTCATTACCTTTATCAGACAGGGAGTCATAGCTACCACTGTCTTTTGGCTCATATAGAAATGAGTAGGGCCCGTAGGCACGTATTACCACGTATGGTAAAAATATGATCATCTTAATTGATGACCTAAACCCATGATTCAGAGATCATACCATTGGGTTAGGAATCTTTGAAAGATCCTTACATAATAATAACGTGTGTGATTTCAAATGAATCACATCTGC
This sequence comes from Helianthus tuberosus, assembly GCA_030545235.1. NCBI lineage: Eukaryota > Viridiplantae > Streptophyta > Magnoliopsida > Asterales > Asteraceae > Helianthus > Helianthus tuberosus. The sequence continues at coordinate 7,406,894 of CM060416.1, read as the reverse complement.
CAGGAGTGTTAACATGTTTTCAGATGTTAACATGGATTTGAATCTTTTTAACAGGTCTTACCATCTTGGCCCGGCCTTATAATGACCCGAAGGCTAGGTTTCACTCTTTAAGATTCTTATTTAAAAATTTTACATGGGCAGATTATTTCAAAAGGAATGATTTTAATTTATTTATTTCATATATAACTTATTTATGCACATAACAGCAAGATGAAATTTATAAACATAACATTCCATTTATTTATTAAAATATTACACGCTGCCCTAAACGGGTCTTTTCAAATAACAAACTTACCCACGCAGGGGTTTAAACAAGTACTTGCTCTCGCAGGGGCTTAATAACATACATATCCACGCAGGGGCTTAATAACAAAATATACCCACGTAGAGGCTTAATAGCATAATAGTCCACGCAGGGACTCACACCAATAACATACCCTCGTAGGGGTTTACAAGAAGATAGACCCACGCAGGGGTCAACATAAACAACATACATACCCACGCAGGGGCTTACAACGTTTGGAAGGACTCAGTGGTCCTTCTTGCTTTTTCCTTTGATCAAGCTTGCCAATCCTTGGAAGAAGCTCTGTCTCTCCCTACGGTCACGGTGGAAGCCTCGCTCTACTTCATCCAACCTTTGTAGGATTTCCTCCCTTTCTGGGGGAGAAAACCGTGGCGGCTGCGATTGCGTCCGGATAATAGGTCTAGGAGGTATCTGGTACCCCTGAGTCGGGTAACCTACTCCCCATGGAGCTCCATATGGTCCCTCCGGGTGAAGAGCGTTATAATTAGCCACTACCATGTAAGGATCGGCCTCCGCGTAACCATAGTTGTGGTGAGTCGGTGGTTCAAACGGGTTGTATGCCATGGAACCCGTGTATGCTGGAATTGGGTTATCAAAACCCATCGGCGGTGGCTGTGGTACAGCTGGGTTAGAGGGTCCACCCATTTGTGGGTCCTCCTGATGTGGCGGATAGTGGCTGCCACTGGATTGACGTGGGGAACTGAAATGGAAATCCCCTGCTCGTGACGACATGCGCGCACCAGTTCTCCTTCGTCTCGGCGGTTGCGGAGGTGCCGGCTGCACTGGCGGCGGTGGAGGCGGTGGCGTGACTGCCACGAATCTGGAATCCACAGAGGGATCCTGTTGTTGCTGCGGCTGCTGCTGTTGAGGCGACGAATGGTGAGGAGGTGTATAGTACCATTCGTGCCGGGTAAACTTAGCTTGGAAGCTATCTGGACCAACATAGGGTGATCCGTAGAACGAAGATTCGTCAGAGATCTCTATCGGGTGGTTTGGAGTACCACTGGCAGGTTCGATGGGGTCCGTATCCTCGTCCATGTCATCCGCATTATCACCGGAGAAGTGATCGTCTGGCCCCAGTGGGTTAAAACCCACGGGTTCTGGTAAGTAATTGGCCGGGTTAAATTGGCCTCGGAAGATAGGTGTGGGGTCTCCAAAAGAATGATGAGTCAGGGATCGTTGTAGCGGTATGTAGGAGGGTTGAGGGTTGTTGGGCTCATACTCTGGCTGTGGCCCGTAAGGGTTATGGACCGGAGGTGTAGAGCTGTGTGATACCGATCGTCTGGCTGGTTCAAACAAGTTCCTCCTGTTCTGCCGAGGGTCGTCACTCTCGGTAGTAGATGGAGCTCGCGCATGTGATGGTCCTGCCTCGTTGTCATTGGGGGCGGTAATCGGCCCCTTGCCTCGTCCTCTCCTTCGGAAGAATCTTGGCGGCATTTTCTAATCCTGTCATTTTAATATGAGATAATAAAATAAAAATAAAAATATATGCAAAATAAAGGACAACACAAACAAAGTGGAATTTGTCCTATGTTATATGTCTAGACTCGAAAGTTTAGAATGTGCAATTGTGTAACTGAGATTAAACACAAAAGGCTAGTGTTTAATTCACTCAGTGTTGGCTCTGATACCAACCTGTCACACCCCAATTTCCACGTGTCACCGGTGGGCCCGGTGGGGGATTATCGTGACGTGGTTGGCAACATAATAGTCAAACAACACAATATTTAATATGCACAGCGGAAGCAATTTAAAAATATAATACAACCGAATTTAATATTGTAATATCAAATGTCACAATATTCGGATGTTTATCCACAGACGGATCGATTATAAAATGAAATTTATAGTTCAACAGACTTCAGGCATCTTAAGCTTGCGAGACTTCTAATGATGCTAAGGAGAAATCCCAGCCAATTTCGCTTAGTACCTGCATTTAATCTTTTTGGGAAAATACGTCAGTTTACACTGGTAAATACTTTTAACTTATTTTCCCTATACGGGCTTGGGTTACGGTATATAGCATACCGCTTGATCGGGCATCAAATCCTCCACCGTTGGGTGGGTAATTGAATAATTTGATCGGCTCGTTTAAACAGTCTTGTTACTTAAAGCCTTTGGGGGGTTAATGACCGTGTCCCGGATATCTTTGGCATCATTTTACGAAATGGCCACGACTTAAGCGCGGGGTGTAGGCGTACACCCGTCAGTGCACAAAAGAATATTGTGGTGTGTCTATTGATCTTTAACCCGGACTTGATCCGGGCTACTGAACGCACAAGGAACATGTAATTCGTTCACAAGATTATATATTTAAATAATTCTCCCAAGTTAAATAAAAATGTTTATGCCACGTGCATCCAAACCAATTTTCAATCATTTTCCAAAATGAGTCAGTTGAATGTATTTACCAGTGTAAACTGACGTATTTTCCCAAAAAGATTAAATGCAGGTACTAAGCGAAATTGGCTGGGATTTCTCCTTAGCATCATTAGAAGTCTCGCAAGCTTAAGACGCCTGAAGTCTGTTGAACTATAAATTTCATTTTATAATCGATCCGTCTGTGGATAAACATCCGAATATTGTGATATTTGATATTACAATATTAAATTCGGTTGTATTATATTTTTAAATTGCTTCCGCTGTGCATATTAAATATTGTGTTGTTTGACTATTATGTTGCCAACCACGTCACGATAATCCCCCACCGGGCCCACCGGTGACACGTGGAAATCGGGGTGTGGCAACTATAAATGCGAATAATGTAATATCCGAAATAAGGGTTCCGGCACGATTGATACAAGTCGAAACAAGTATAAATGATAAAAACCATGGTTTATGGTAAATGGGGCAAATGGGTGAATTTGGAAATTAAAACCATGCTTTTATTCTAATTTATGTAAATGTTTGGTCTTATAGTCCAAACGGGTCAAATGGTGATGATAACACCATTTGACAATATCGACTAATGTGGTTGTCAAGTCGTATGTTATCAGGAGCGAATAACAATTTGGATAATTGTGACGCCATAGAATATTGGTTAATTAACGCGAGGTATAAAACGTGTCTATATGTTGACTCGAGCCAGGTACGCATATATATAGATTTATAGTTAAAAATGCAATGTTGGTCAAATACCTTAGCAAAAGGACCTATGTCGTAAAAGGAGGAAATAAGTTGACGAAAATGCCCTCGATAGGTAAATCGGGCAAACGACCCTTAGAGGTCATTTAGATACTAGTATTATTATTATGTAACTCTTAGACACATGTAAAAGTTGTAGGCATAAACCTTGGGGGTCAAATACCTATGAATGGGTCAATCACGTAAAATGATTATCCTAAGGGTAAAAATTAGGATAGTGGTCCATTATGTTAAATCTACCACAAAAATAGTTGTGGTGGAATATAAGATGATATTTAAAAATAAGAATACGAAGTGTAGAAAGAGAAGAGAGAGTTTGATGCTTAAATGTACATAATTCGCTCTAAACGGGTCAAAACGAGTACGTATGCAAAAACGGGTTAAGGTTGCATAAGAAACCCGTAATTTGAACCTTGAAGATTAGTAAACTGATATAAAATGATGTCCATGGTATTTTAAATGTAATAAACAAGTTTGTTTGATAAAATCACAAACAGGTCAAAAAGTGTCATAATTGAATTTCAAGCCAAGAGCTTGAAATCTAAAATTTTGAGAATTTAGATGTCGGGTCTTTACTCCATGAGATGGAGAATTAAATTACGAATGCGTAGGAAAAAGAATCGCGTAAAACGGACATCTAGATCAAAAGTTATGAAGCTTTAAAGTTAGAATTTCGATCGAAAATGGAGCTGGGCAAATGCAGCAGCAATTAAGCTACTTGTTCGGTTCGAGGCTTGATCGCAAATCCGGTAAGTACATGTATATAGTAATGATTTAATATGATTAAAGTGTTGAGAACAACAAATAGGGTTATCGTGTAATACACGTTACATCAATCAAATCGATAAAGGATAGATATAGTCAATGAAATTACGTGTGTTGACACGTATAGTGGAAAAGCCTTGTATTATAATACGGGCGATTATTGATGACGACATTACTAACTTTTGTGAATGTTTTAGTTGAAGGACACTCGCATCTGAAGATGACGAGAGTTGGACGAATTACGGAAATGACGGTGAAACGGTCCGATGTATGACAAGCAAAGCATACTCATCAAGGATCTAAATCGCGTAGTGATCGCGAACAAGGTTAACGGCAAAAGAAGCCCGTTAGGGCAAGCATTACCAGGTGCACATTTTAAATTTAATTGCACAAATAGAAATATGCAACACACATGTAGAGAATGATTGTTGCTCATGTAAATTGAAAACTTGGAAAAACCCGAATAGAAAACCTATCCGGGATATTGTTTCCAAGAGAAACAAATAGAGGCATTACTTACATGGGGTGTAATGTGAAAATTATAAAAAGGTCATGTATACCAGGTGTTGATCGCTTACTCTGGCCAAGTAAGTAGTGAACATGTGGTAGCATGAACTTCTTATGATGGACACATTTACGTCTGATGTAGTAAGGGCGGGGTGAATGGGACTAACTTAAATGGTACCCAAATAAATCAAACAAGCAAAATATTTGATAATAATGTAAACGCATAGTTGGGTGACGGAAGTGTATTACATTAGTATAATGAGCCCGAGAGAAGGGACAAAGACCAATGTAAATGATGATATAGATGAATAACCTGATGAAAAAAATTCATAAAGATAAGTCATTTTGAACGAAAAAGCTATGGTTGACAAAATGGGCAAGTAAAACCAAAGTATAGATGATCCGCCGGATCATAAAAACGAAGGTATTGCCCATACGAAAAAGATAATCAAGGTTGTTAACTTTAGTCATAGTAAAACAAGGATGACGATGATAATCGTCACTCAGAATTGATGTATTGCAAAATACATCTTTTATTCGTGTACAGTTTGTATAGTTTTCTTTATATTTAGTTTTGTTTTTCGTTAGAATAAGCATACTATTGATCAAATCGTGTTTCGCAGGTCTTGATGTTTAAATTTGCTGGAAACAGAGTAAAACGAGTTAAAATATCGAAAAGTCAAGTCTTGAAGCAAGTTGGAAAGGTCGGGGAGTTGAAATAGAGTTAAAGAGCTGAAAAATCACTCTCTGGCACCCATCACCCACTAAGCAAGTCTGTGGCACCCGGCGAGAGACTGAAGGTAGTATATGAGAAAAAAAAAACAAGGTGGCACCCCGCCACCCATTCCTTTAGTGGGTGGCGCCCCGCCAGAAGGCTGTAGCTGGCAATTATTACAAATTTAATAAGGGGTTGTTATGGAAAGTCATATATAATCATCTTAAACTTGAAAAAACCCTAGTTTACGATTTTAGGACATCTTGGGCGACTTTTTGAGCATTCTTGGAGCACTTTTGGAGATCTTGAAGCATAGGAATCATCGGTACGAGTTCGGGGAAGAAGACTTGAAGATCTAATCGGGTTATCACGTTGTGATGAATTCATGTTTAGACATCTTTGATTTGTTTTCACGTTTTAACATGCTTGGCAAAACTTTTAAGCCACCTAGGTGCTGTTTGTTTTTGCTTATATTGTCTGAAAAGAGCTTATGTCTGCGGGCGGGCAGACATAAGCTCTTGAAGACTGTTTGTTAAAAAAAAAAGATCTTAAAATAGCTTTTGTTTGCTTAAAAAAAAAGCTATGGAATATTGCTTCAAGATCTTCACACACATCTTCACACACCACCAACCTTTCTTCTTCTTCTTCTTCCTGCCACCACCACCACCTCCGCCACCACCACCTCCGCCACCACCACCGCCACCACCACCTCCGCCACCACCACCGCACCACCTCCGCCACCACCACCGCACCATAGAGAGAGAGAGAGAGAGATCTGTGAGAGAGAGAGAGCTGTGAGAGAGAGAGAGAGAGCTGTGAGGGAGAGAGAGAGATCTGTGAGAGAGAGAGAGCTGTGAGAGAGAGAGAGAGAGAGAGAGCTGTGAGAGAGATCTGTGAGGTGTGATGTCGAGCTGGTGTAACGACTCACACAAAAACATCCTAAAAACATTCCGTAAATATAAACCCGGATCCCTAATATAACAACTCTCATTAAAAATACTATTTCTTATTTTAATTTAACCAAGAGAAAACCTTAATTGAGACACCCAAGTGATTCTGCATAAACCCTAAAAATATCAGAACAATCAGAATCAGGATCAGGGCCCCTAAAACTCAGGGGGGGGGGGGGTATTCCCTACTTGATGATTATCCTAAATAACTCGTTGTCTAAATTTAATTTCGAGAAACTGTCGACTCAGCAGGCCTAGTCCCACGCGTGGCTACCCTATAGCCTATTTTCACACCATACGCATCGTAGGGGTTTAAAGCCTACGATGCGCAGGCTTGTTAAAATTCCCTACGCATCGTAAGGGTTCTAGGCCTACGATGCGTAGGGCTGACCAAAATTCGGGTATAAATAGAGGACATTGGCACTTGATTCTGGGCGCTTGAACGACGAACAAAGTCGAAAATTACACGGAGTTATGCTCTGTTTACCACAATTAACACACACGGATCACTAATCGACGCCGCAATCAGGGTATTAGCTCGATCGCTATTACGATTCATTGTCCGATCGATCAATATATCCAATGGATGTTTAAGTGCCGCCCACATTAGGGTTATACTTTGTCATTCATCGTTAAAATCGATGGATGTTTAAGTATCGTACTTTGTCGTTCGTCGTTCGTCGTTAATTCGATGGATGTTTAAGTATCGCACTTTGTCATTCGTTGTGAGAATTTGATCTCGTGAGTTATCGTAAATGCTGTATTGAGTACTAACCCAGAATTGTGTGCCTATTATTAGATTTAGGTTAAAAAGGCTAATCAATAGGCTAAGCTCTGCCTGTCTCAATCTATAATATATCAAGGATTATCTGTAGACTAAACTTTGGTCGTATGAATCTGCATGATTATATGTGAGTCATTCTCTTTTTATCAACTATTTTACAATACCTCAAATTATTTTCAAGGTTATAATTACAGGGACTAAGTCGTGGATATCTTGAATTACTGGTTAATGGGGTATTGTGAACATTACTAATTTCTCCCAGTTAGGTTCATTGACCTACTCGGGATAATCACTGTTAGGTTCATTGACCTACAGGGATAATCATCACTATTTAGGTTCATTGATCTAATAGTGGTATGACCATCGTCACCATTGTGACATGTCACCATTGTGACATAGAGCCAGATAAAGATAAGATAGAAGCCATTGTAATCGCTCTTATGCTGTAATTAATAACTATGCATCATTATGCAAAATAGAATGATTCACTCAGTATTTCCCGCTGACAAAACCTTTTTAAAACGCGTTTCAGGTAATTACAGTAGATTGGAGTAAAAGATGGATACGGCACTGAAAGGCATCAAAAAGTGGCTTATTTTATTAATTAAATCAAATTAAGAAATATTGTTTTATGTAATAAAATTTATCTTTATTAAAGCTACCATTATAAAACATGGGTTTATCCCATTTATTAAATAAAATCCGGTATTTTATAAACTCTGATATTTTTCCTAACTCACGGTCCTGATAAAATTTCCGCTGCAACGTTTTCAAAATAATCACCGGTACCGCTGGACTGTTCACGGCACCCGATTCCGTCCAGGGTGGGTCGGGGGTCGTGACAGAAGGTGGTATCAGAGCCAACTCAAAGAGCCACTGCTTTAAGCCTTTAGGTGTTGTGATAATAATACCTAAATTTATATAAAAGAGTTAGGAGATTGCTATTAACTGGTAGCACACATGATAGTATTTAGACTTGAACTTAAGAAAAAGATGCCTTAGTATTAGCTTCACGATAAGCTAAGTACTTGTGTAAATAAATATGATGGATTTTGGTGTGCCATAAGTAATATATTTGATAAAGTAAATGTCACGGGACAACTAAGTCCAAAGTCACTAGTTGAGAGAATGATCAACAGTGACATGACCAAAAGCACTAGTTGAGAGAATGATCAACAGTGTTATGATTAGAATCACTAGTTGAAAGAATGATCAACAGTGATATAACCACAATTATTAGTTGAAAGAATGATCAACAGTAATATGACCTGAGTCACTAGTTAAAGGATTGACACTATCACAAGAATCGTCTAGTGATCAATATAATAATAAGATATGTTATGGAAATACAAATTTCCTTAAATCTGAATAAAAGCCCTAATAAGATAGGCACTTTTTGAAAAGATACTATTTATGGGAAATAGAAAATTTTCTCCGGCAAGACTGGGTATGGTGTAACAGACTCTCCAGTTTGTCCGGATATACTAAGGTTACCGCTCCGGCGCGAATCGGATAAGACGGGGTATATAATATGTCAAACGAGTGACAAGATTTCCCTAAATAGTATCATGATCTAATATCTGACTCGTTTTTGGAAAAATAAATCTGTTAATTACATTGACCTGATAAATGGTATGTTCATTTCAGCATGTTAAATATATGATTATATAGATATGTATATCTATAAGGAATTCCAAAAGTCAATTTGGAATAAAACACAAGCATCTGTGTCTAGATTTCTTTATTAGGAATCTCTTTTCCGATATCAAATATTATTTCATTTAAATTATCTACCTCGTAACTCGAGCGACAATAATAACATTAGAAACCCATAAAGTTGGGATACCATCAAAAATATAAGAATTTCTAAAGCATTATCATAAACTATTAACGCAAGTAAGAAAAATGTAAAGATGTGCTAGTATACAAGAAAACACATGAAAACTTAAAACGTCCATAGTCGTTGAAATATATCACACACAACTTTCGAGGCAAGATCTTTGAAAAATATAAATTGGGCACGATGACACCAATACTAATTCAGTCAGTAAGAGAACTACTAATAAAAAAAAAAAGAAGCACTTTGCCACAAACGACATGAATCTCGCCGAGGTATGTTGGAACAAAATTTCATAACCATCGATACACAGTCTAATCGGAGTCATAATTATTTATCACTGAAAAAGGAGTCACATACCTTTGCAAATTCCCTATTTCATTTTATTCGACATTTCCTGGTAATTTCACTTAACAACGGTTATCATAAGAAATTCCAGATAAAAGCTCTTAAATTTCTTTCATTGAAATTCTGACTTCCGTATATAATAAGTTGACTTTCACATTTCTATTTTTCCTAATGATCATCATACCAGGAGGATTTATTTCATAGTAGCGAATATTGATTCATTTCATTTCTTGGTAAATCCACACGTTACACCTGCATCGTTTGTTGCGCATGTGGTTCGTTTAATTTCTGAATTCCACTGGAGGGCTTCATTCTAATTTGTCATTTTATTCAAACTCAAATATCCTTTAGTTAGACTTGATTTTTGGCATGGTGAACCGCATTATTGCTAAACATATCGAGTCAATAAATTTTTGAAAAAACTCAATTTTCTTTGGCATCCATGGTTTCTGTTATGACCATGTCTGAATTTTCTTATTTAAACTCGTTTTGTTTAAACCGAGTTCAATTGTTTGAACTTGCTCGCATTACTTATTCAATTCAAGGTTCCATATGATGAATAAAACCATCATATTCAGAATAATCCTAACAAGCATTTCAATTCTCTTGAATTATAACATGCTTGTGTGATCCTCGACTTCACTAAATCATTTCTTTGATCACAATCACTTTGTGGTGACATTTTCATCTGAAGATTGCGCTAATCTCGGATTTAATTATTTAATTATTTATATTAAATCCACTTTGTTGATTTATTCTATACAAAGAATCTTAAAATAATCATGTGCTCAGATAATGATACCCAAATTCATATTTCGATATATCTCTTAATAATTATTACAATAGCAATCGAGCTTTTCGTAAAATTTATTGTTCTATCCTCGTTGATTGAAAAACATTATATAAATTTAATTGATTATATATGAAAATTACCTAAATTTATAAATATAGTATTACTATATTTTAAACCATTGCGGTAAAGAAATTATATTTAAGGAATACTTTTATTTAAAGTTATTATTTAGTTATTTATTTATAAAAAGTAGTAGTGTTAAGATTATTTTAATACTAGGGTTATTATCAAGGGCAGGTATTGGATAGCCTAGCCTTAGTTAGGCATGGATTGACCACCTATGCTTAAACAAGGCAGCACTAATCAATATCCACCATGATAATGACTAGTTAATATAAATTAAGTCATCATCCTTATTTAGTAAATTTTAATTATATATGAAAATATATATACTTTGGAGAAGACATATTTTCATACAATATAAGGGACAAATAAAACATTATAAATAATAGTGATCTCTTCTACAAAAATAAAATATTTTGTAACTGAAATAACTTCATTACGGTATTTTGTAATATATATTACATAGTTATTTTACAAAGTATGGTAAAATACTAAAATGGTATTTATTTAAAAGCAGTAACCATTTACATATAGTAAAAATGCATAACAAATAATATATATTACATAGTATTTATATTTGATATATAAAATACGGTTCAGACAAGAACACAAATAATATATATTACATTTACTTTACAAATATAATATAATAATTGGTTATGCTAAAACAACTTGGAACTCTAAACCATAATACACTAACTCTATAGTCTTTTGGTGTATCTGTGTAATTCACTCATCTCAACATATTGATTTTCTCATATCATAATTTAATATCTGACAAATCATTTCATTTGGAACCTGACAATTCTAACTCTTCCTCAGTTACCAATCAAAGTAAGCTTTCTTTTGACAAAGAATTTTATTAATTCTAAAAGTTTTAAATATCTATTGATCCTATATCTTTTGGCTTGCTCTGGAAAGCATATCATTTCATTTCATTCGTTTGACAATCAATTTTTGAACTAATTCAGTTGAACCATTGATACAACTCGTATTCACAAAATTTGATATTTAAATCTGTGTCATCTTGTTAACTAAAAAGTGACATAAGTCTAAAAGAAATATCATAACCCAAATACACTTGGAAGCTGGAATCTGAGATGAAGAAAAAGTATTCCTACTTATTCCAGTAAATCTCGAGGACGAGATTTTTATTAAGGAGGGGAGAATGTAACGACTCACACAAAAACATCCTAAAAACATTCCGTAAATATAAACCCGGATCCCTAATATAACAACTCTCATTAAAAATACTATTTCTTATTTTAATTTAACCAAGAGGAAACCTTAATTGAGACACCCAAGTGATTCTGCATAAACCCTAAAAATATCAGAACAATCAGAATCAGGATCAGGGCCCCTAAAACTCAGGGGGGGGGGGTATTCCCTACTTGATGATTATCCTAAATAACTCGTTGTCTAAATTTAATTTCGAGAAACTGTCGACTCAGCAGGCCTAGTCCCACGCGTGGCTACCCTATAGCCTATTTTCACACCATACGCATCGTAGGGGTTTAAAGCCTACGATGCACAGGCTTGTTAAAGTTCCCTACGCATCGTAAGGGTTCTAGGCCTACGATGCGTAGGGCTGACCAAAATTCGGGTATAAATAGAGGACATTGGCACTTGATTCTGGGCGCTTGAACGACGAACAAAGTCGAAAATTACACGGAGTTATGCTCTGTTTACCACAATTAACACACACGGATCACTAATCGACGCCGCAATCAGGGTATTAGCTCGATCGCTATTACGATTCATTGTCCGATCGATCAATATATCCAATGGATGTTTAAGTGCCGCCCACATTAGGGTTATACTTTGTCATTCATCGTTAAAATCGATGGATGTTTAAGTATCGTACTTTGTCGTTCGTCGTTAATTCGATGGATGTTTAAGTATCGCACTTTGTCATTCGTTGTGAGAATTTGATCTCGTGAGTTATCGTAAATGCTGTATTGAGTACTAACCCAGAATTGTGTGCCTATTATTAGATTTAGGTTAAAAAGGCTAATCAATAGGCTAAGCTCTGCCTGTCTCAATCTATAATATATCAAGGATTATCTGTAGACTAAACTTTGGCCGTATGAATCTGCATGATTATATGTGAGTCATTCTCTTTTTATCAACTATTTTACAATACCTCAAATTATTTTCAAGGTTATAATTACAGGGACTAAGTCGTGGATATCTTGAATTACTGGTTAATGGGGTATTGTGCACATTACTAATTTCTCCCAGTTAGGTTCATTGACCTACGCGGGATAATCACTGTTAGGTTCATTGACCTACAGCGATAATCATCACTATTTAGGTTCATTGATCTAATAGTGGTATGACCATCGTCACCATTGTGACATGTCACCATTGTGACATAGAGCCAGATAAAGATAAGATAGAAGCCATTGTAATCGCTCTTATGCTGTAATTAATAACTATGCATCATTATGCAAAATAGAATGATTCACTAAGTATTTCCCGCTGACAAAACCTTTTTAAAACGCGTTTCAGGTAATTACAATAGATTGGAGTAAGAGATGGATACGGCACTGAAAGGCATCAAAAAGTGGCTTATTTTATTAATTAAATCAAATTAAGAAATATTGTTTTATGTAATAAAATTTATCTTTATTAAAGCTACCATTATAAAACATGGGTTTATCCCATTTATTAAATAAAATCCGGTATTTTATATAAAACATGGGTTTATCCCATTTATTAAATAAAATCCGGTATTTTATAAACTCTGATATTTTTCCTAACTCACGGTCCTGATAAAATTTCTGCTGCAACGTTTTCAAAATAATCACCGGTACCGCTGGACTGTTCACGGCACCCGATTCCGTCCAGGGTGGGTCGGGGGTCGTGACAGCTGGCGACCAGAACAAGGAGGAGCCGTGACGGTGGTTCCGTGACGGTGATGATGAAGAATCGCTCGTTCTCATGTCCGATCTATTGCTCGTTCTCCCTCTCTGTGTTTCCGGTGGTTCCGTGACGGTGATGATGAAGAATCGCGGTGGTTCTGTGACAGGTGGTTCCGTGACGGTGGTGCACCGTTTTCAGACAATAAGAGGGCGGCGGTGATGGCGGAGGTGGTGCGGTGGTGGTGGCAGAGGTGGTGCGGTGGCGGTGGTTGTAGAGAGAGAGAGAGTTTCTAGAGAGAGAGAGCAGAGAGAGAGCTTGTGTGTGTGAAGTTGTTTTTGAAGGAAAAAAACAAACCCTCTTCTCCTTGCAGACTGCAGACATTTGGGCCACATCTTCTCTTGCAGATGCCTGCAGATGTGGTTCGCAGACTACAGACATTTTACATCTGAAAAAACAAACAGCACCGTAGACTTGATGAATGGATTAATATGAAGTTTTTACCGGTTTTGTTAATTGCATGATTATTATGGATTAATTGTGATTTGTAAAGAGTTTGGTTTAATGATTTGATGTATATGTATGCTTTGAGTTGGTTTATTGTTATTATTTGCTTCATATGATTCTTAGTGACGGTCTATATCACAACATAGAGTCATATTAGGGTATAGGGATTCGGTGAGTGTCTGTATCACGTTAGAAAACCTTAACTCTTTAGGGATAATCGGCCGATAACCCCTAGAAGTAATTGATAATAATTTGCTAAGTCTTAGTGTTCTACTAGTCCTAATACCTGGAAAGTGAGGGGCTATTGGTAGGTCTTACCCGACGAATTGCTTTAGATAGTCCTTGGAAAAGGTCGTGTCTTGGTTGACCTGTCGGTTTTATTAGTCTATCAAGTCAAGTTAATTAATCCAAACTACCCTAGATCTATGATTGGAAAATAGTAGGTCAACATTAGGGTACTTACATAATAATTAGACAACTGGAAAGGCGTCTAATAACCGGTAGGATTAACAGCCTAGGTAGTTCCACAGGTTTCTCCTTGAGAAGGGTCGAGGGGCTTAGTTGGTTCTTAATAGGTCTAGTACTTTAAGATCCCGGTTCCATAATTCATGCATTTAACTTAATCGGTAATTCTTTAAAAGTAATCCAGGATTCTTGTCTAGGTGGTCTCGCTCTCATATAAGAAAAGCCTTTAGTCTTCATTCGTATTTAGTCTAGCTTTAGTTAATTTAGTAGTTTAATATAGATTTCCTTAGTTTTTCCGTAACCCCCCCCCCCCCCCCAAAAAAAAAAACAAATAAACATTTTAGTCGTGTCTGTCAGCGTCTATTAGAGTCTAATTTACGTGATAAATAGAGTCTCGTGGTTCGATATCCGGACTTCCTAGGGTTATACTACATTGATCGGTACACTTGCCGATTGTGTGGTTTTAGGTCGAGTCTAGAATTAAAGCTTTGTAGTGTCTAGTTTAGAGAGTCTAATATAGTTAATTTTTATAGTCCGTTCAGCACACATCAAGTTTTTGGCGCCGTTGCCGGGGGCTCTTGACAATCGCGTTTATTAGCTTTGATAGACTTTATTGATATATACGTGCTTCGTGTTTGTTTTGTTTTGAGTCTCTGTCTTTTATTTTTGATTTTGAGTCGTAGTAACTAGTGTCTTTTTCTCTTGTATTCAGGTTTTTGCTTGTAGTGGATGCCACATCTGCGCTCGCACGGACCGCCACCACCAGTCAAGGAGTCATCATCTCGATTGGGCCAAGGCCCACAGGTTAGTTCTTCATCCTCTTCTCGTTTCCCCAATTTCGATTCCACCCCGTTACCCACCCCACCTCCTACACCACCACCTTCGCCAAACCATTCACCTTAAACCTCACCTAAGGTTTCTCCACCCGATAGCCCTACTTCTAGTACCTCTAGCAATCCAGAAAACATAGAACCAATGGCCAACGCTAGGCAAACCGTCCATCAGCAAGCCACTCAGAATTTTACCGGCCTTGCTTCACCCATCACCGTTCCACCCATAGTTAACGAAAACTCATGGCAGATTCCATCTTATGCCATGCAGGCTATAACCAATAATATCCAATTCCATGGCCGAGATGATGAGGACGCCCCGGCCCACATAAACCGTTTCTCTCGTATGCTAGCTACCTTCAGCCTTCACGGTGCCCCTAATGATGCTACTTACCTTCAGCTTTTTCCATTTTCACTAGCAGGGCGTGCGGCTACTTGGTTGGACTCTCAACCAACCGGTACCTTTACCACTTGGGCGGGGCTTCGTCAAGCCTTTTTGAACAAGTATTTCCCGCTCGCTAAAGCCTCACGTCTTAGAGACTAAATCCACTCCTTTCGCATGGAACCCGACGAGCCTTACTACCTTGCTTGGGAGCATTTCCAAAACCTTTGTGCTCGTTGCTCCCAACATGGTCTTTCCGATTGGGCCTTATGTGAGAAATTTTATAACGGTCTCACCCAAGAGACTCGGGATCGTTTCGATACTAATGGGGGGGCATATGATGGGTATTCTTACAGTTGCTGAGCGTTTAGAGCGTTTTGAGGCATTTGCTCAGTCTCAATCTCAATTGCGAGCCGATCAGCGGTATCAAAGTGGTAATTCTAATACCACTACTAGTGCACCCGCCCGAGGGGTGAACCATGTCAACATGGATCCTAGTTTAGCCGCTGTTTTGGAAAACATGTCTAGGGAACTTAAGGAAATTAAGGCTAAGGTAGACAAATGTGAGTATTGCTGAGGGGGTCACGATACGAGTGCGTGTCCATTGCTAGTTGGTGAGGAGCAAGTTGATTTCGTAGGAGGAGGTTTCGGTAGAGGTCAACCTAGTGGGTTTGGTAATAATAATTTTGGTTCAGGTTGGCGTAATAATAATAATAATAATAATAATAATAATAATAATAATAATAATTTTGCTAATAATAATAATTTTCGATCAAATGGACCCCCTGGTTTTCAAATAGCTCCAAATTCAAATAGGGGTCAAGGTTCACTTTTTGGTGGGGGTTCAAGTGGGCAGTTCAACAAGGGGTTCAATGGACAGGTTAAAGAAGGGGGGTCAAATAATCAGGGTCAAGGCCCAAGTTTTGATTTAGGGGGGTAGCATAGAAAGAATGGAGGCGATGATGAGCCAACTAGTTGTTAGGGACCAAACCACTCAAAAGACACTTTCTGAGCATGACCTTATGCTTAAGAACCATTAAGCCTCCTTCCAAGACCTCCAAAGGGTCGTAGGTGATATGTCTAGGAAGCTAGAAGAGAGATTACCCGGTCAGTTTGCGGGTAACACCCAACCGAACCCTAATGCCCATGCTAAAGCCATTACCACCCGTAGTGGTAAAACCGTAGGGAACCCGAGGGTAGAGGAGAGAGTAGTCGATGAGGATGGGGATATTGTAGATGAAGAGATAGAGATGGAGACTCCCGGCAACGTGCAATAGAGGCTAAGCCCAGCAAGTACAGCACAGTCCGAGGAGTCTCAAAGTGAGAAGAAAGCTGAGAAAACGCCCGTAGACATTAGACCGTCTCCTTTAGTAGACCATTTGTATATCCCGTTTCCCTCACGTCTTAATAACCCGTCTTAATAACCAAAAATACTCAAGGGAATACGGGCAATTTTTAGACATCTTCAAGCAATTGAAGATTAATCTTCCGTTTATCGAGGAACTCCAATCGATGCCTAAATACGCGAAATTCTTGAAAGATCTTCTTAGGAACAAAGAGAAGCTAGGAGAGTTGTCGAACGTTCCGTTGAATGGAGGATGTTCCGCCATTGTGTTAAATAAGCTTCCCGAAAAGCTTACCGATCCCGGTAATTTTACCATTCCTTGTCTATTCGGTAGTAACACCAACACTAGAGCTTTAGCCGACTTAGGTGCTAGCATCAATTCGATGCCCTTTTCTCTTTACGAGAAGCTAGACCTAGGAGAGCTTGCACCTACCCGAATGACATTATCCTTAGCCGATCGGTCCGTTAAATACCCTAGGGGTATAGTTGAGAACTTGCTAGTTAAGGTAGACAAATTCGTGTTTCCCGCCGATTTCATAATTCTAGATATGGAAGCGGATGAGAGAGTCCCCATTATCCTTGGTCGTCCATTTTACGTACCGCCAAAGCACTTATAGACGTCCATGATGGTAAGATCACTCTTAGGGTCGGTGAGGAGAGAGTTACATTTGAGATAGAGCGTTCCATGAGCCACCTGAGTGGTTCTTATGACTATAGTGGTCCTTTCCATTCCGTCTACTTCTTGAATTCATTCATCTCATGTGTCGATCATTGCTTAGAGTATATTAGTGGTGCGGACCTAGTGATAGGAGAGAAGGTAGAAGAGGAGGTGAAGAATGTAGATGAAGTTGAAGAGGAGGGGATTCCTTTAATCCCCGATGTGTTAGCGGTTAGTGGTGACACCACCCAAACCCCACCCTTAGAGCTTAAGGTATTTCCATCTCATCTAGAGTATGCTTTCTTAGGGGAGGGTTCCGAGTTACCCGTCATTAATTCATCCGAGTTAGAGGAAAGTGAGAAATTGAGGTTGTTGGATGTGTTGAGGGCCAACAAAGAGGCCATTGCATGGAGGTTGTCCGACATCAAGGGCATAAGCCCTTCCTATTGCACCCACCGGATACTCATGGAAGATGATTATAAGCCGGTGGTGCAACCCAAAAGAAGGCTTAACCCCAACATGCAAGATGTAGTGAAGAAGGAGGTTCTTAAACTCCTAGATACCGGGATGATCTATCCCATCTCTGATTCACCTTGGGTGAGTCCTACTCAGGTTGTCCCCAAGAAGGGGGGGATGACCGTTGTCATGAACGAAAAGAACGAGCTTATCCCTTCACGTACGGTCACGGGGTGGCGCGTGTGCATCGACTACCGAAAGTTGAATGATGCCACCCGTAAAGACCACTTCCCATTGCCTTTCATAGATCAAATGTTGGAGCGTCTCGCCGGTCAACAATTTTATTGTTTTCTCGACGGCTTTTCCGATTACTTCCAGATCCCCATAGCACCGGAGGATCAGGATAAGACCACTTTCACATGCCCCTATGGCACTTATGAGACCGACGCATGCCATTTGGGTTGTGCAACGCTCCAGCTACTTTTCAGCGGTGCATGGTCGCCATATTTCAGGATATGATAGAGACTTCCATGGAGGTTTTCATGGATGATTTTTCAGTTTATGCTGACTCCTTTGATACGTGTTTGAAGAATTTAGAGATGTTGAAGCGGTGTGTGGAGACGAAGCTTATGCTAAATTGGGAAAAGTGTCACTTCATGGTGACGGAAGGCATTGTGTTAGGGCATAAGATTTCTAGAGAGGGTATTGAGGTAGATCGTGCGAAAATAGATACCATTAGTAGGTTACCTCCACCCACGAGTGTTAAGTCGATTAGGAGTTTCCTAGGGCATGCGGGCTTCTATAGACGCTTTATTAGGGATTTCTCAAAAATTACTCGCCCCATTACCCGTTTGCTAGAGAAAGATGTTCTATTCATCTTCGACGAGGAGTGTCTTAAAGCCTTCAACTTTTTGAAGGAACAGTTGGTTAATGCACCTATTCTTATCTCGCCCGATTGGAGCTTGCCCTTTGAGCTAATGTGCGATGCGAGTGACTATGCCGTTGGAGCGGTATTAGGACAAAGAAGGGATAAGCACTTCCACCCTATCTATTACGCGAGCAAAACGCTCAATGATGCTCAGGAAAACTACACCACCACAGAAAAAGAGCTTTTGGCCGTAGTATTCGCTTTCGACAAATTCCGCTCGTACCTCGTGTTATCCAAAACGATAGTATTCACCGATCACTCCGCGTTTCGTTTTCTTTTTCAAAATAAAGACGCCAAACCCCCTCTCATTCGGTGGATTCTTTTGCTTAGCGTGTTCGATATTGAGATTAGGGACAAGAGAGGGGCCGAGAATGTGGCGGCCGATCATCTATCGCGTCTAGAGGATCCCAAGAGAGAAGAGATTCGTGAGGAGGAGATTGGAGACACGTTCCCTCACGAGTCTATAGAGTTTGTTGAGGCCGAGAAAGAAGGATTGCCATGGTTTTGCGACTTAGCGAATTATCTCTCTAGTGGCAATGTTGTGAGAGGGATGTCCACACAACAAAGGAAGCGATTCATTAGCGAGGCGAGATAGTATGTTTGGGACGATCCTTTTCTCTTTAGGATAGGAGGAGATAGAATACTTAGATGTTGTGTGTCGAGAGAGGAGGGGTGGAATATCATAAAACATGTGCATGAAGGCCTCACGGGAGGACATCATGGTGCACACACCACCGCCCAAAAGGTATTCGATTGTGGTTTCTATTGGCCTACCGTACTTAGAGATGCCGTTGAGTTCGTGAAGATGTGTGATGCATGTCAACGAACCGGCAATATTTCCGCCAAAGATGAGATGCCTCAAAACCCGATACAAGTTGTGGAGGTTTTTGACGTTTGGGGCATAGATTTCATGGGACCCTTCCCAAACTCTAAAGGAAACCGTTACATACTCGTGGCGATTGACTATGTGTCTAAATGGGTTGAGGCTCAAGCTCTTCCTACAAATGAAGCCCGAGTAGTCTTGAAATTTCTTAAAAAGCTCTTTTCCCGATTCAGGACTCCTAAAGCCTTAATTAGTGACCGTGGCACTCACTTTTGCAACGCATTGATTGAGAAATTGCTTGCACGCTACGGTGTCACTCATAGTTTGTCTACCGCATATCATCCAAAAACAAGTGGACAAGTGGAGAATGCGAATCGCGGTATTAAACGAATCTTAGAGAAAACAGTGGGTAAGAATAGGAAAGATTGGTCCGACAAGCTAGACGATGCATTGTGGGCGTTTAGAACCGCCTACAAGACACCTTTAGGAACTACACCTTTCATGATCGTCTACGGAAAAGCTTGTCACCTTCCCGTAGAGTTAGAGCATAGAGCGCTTTGGGCATTGAAATCCGTTAATTTAGACATGACTGAAGCCACTAGGAAGCGATTCTTTCAAATTCATGAGCTTGAGGAGCTTAGGGATAGAGCGTATGCTCGATCGTTGGGAATAAAAGAGAAAACGAAGTTGTTACATGATAGAAGGTTGAGAAAAGTGAAGGAGTTTAGCAAAGGCGACAAAGTGCTTCTTTATAATTCAAGGTTGAAGCTCTTTGCGGGTAAATTGAAATCGAAGTGGTCGGGACCGTATATGGTTCATTATGTGTTTCCGCATGGAGCGGTGGAGATCATGGATGAGATGGGTGGCCGGAGTTGGAAGGTGAATGGCCATCTTTTGAAACACTACATTGGAGGAGCGATAAACAAGAACTAGATGGAGGAAACTCCTCTCGAAATCCCACCAAAAGCCGCCAACTAGTGTTTTGGGTGAAAACCCAAGTGTATTTTTTGTACCGTTTGTATCTTCGTTTATTTTTCGTATTTTTTTTTAGTAGCTAACGGTCGTTTTTGTTAGTTTTTCGGTTCTTTGTTTGTGTTTTTGAGTCGTTTGCGGGAGTGCATCACCGAGGATTTGCAGGAAATCGCGAGAAAAATAAGGTTCCAGGTAAGTTTCACACTTAGAAAATTTTTGTTGGTTTTTTTGATGGTTGGGAAAAAGAGTCAAATTTTTTCTAAGGCATTCAAACAAAAATTCTAGCAACCTTCTGTTGAAAATGCCCTTTAGCCGGCCGTCACCCACTAAACAACCTTCTTGCCCCCAAGCCAGCACGAAACTAAATTTTTCGGAAGTCTTTATCGTGGTGGCGGGCCGCCACCCACTTCAGATATTTCTCGTTGCCGCCAGAAGCCATGTCTGCAGCCCACAAACATAAAACACCTAACTTTGTTTTTTTCGGAAATTAATAACGTGGTGGCGGGCCGCCACCCACCTCTTCACTTTCTAGCGGCCCGCCAATGGACGTATCTGCAGTCACAAATCATTAAAACCCAAAAATACATTATGGTACCCCATTGTCTTCTCTTCTCTTCACCGTGAACCCTTTTTAGACATCCATGATCGCCGATAACCACCTTTATTCCCCTACCCCACCGCCGTAACCCCTCTTAACCACCACCATTACTCACCTACATCCATCTATACTTATAATATAACCTATTACCTCCATTATCCACTAAAATTACCTAACCCTTCTTCCCCACTCATCGCCGTAAACTCTACTTCTTACCCACTCACAGCCGACCACCCCCTTACCTCACCCGACAACCTTTATTCGTCAACTTCTATTTTCTTTTAACCTAACCTTCTCCCTCTACACCCACTGATACCCACCGAACACCTCCATTATCACCTTTATCCACTAAAACCATCTCACCATTTAACAAACAGCCATCACACAGCCGATTTATTCCACAATCCCACCATATCTCACTTCAAATTCGGAGTTTCACTTGGGGAATCAACATACAACTGAAAATCTTTCTGAATCTTCTTATTTTTTCTTAAATCCAAGGTATGCTTCTTGTAAATTTCTGTATTATGAGTCTAGTTATTTCAGTCTTTGCTTAGTTTAGTATTAGTCTATAGTTAGGTTTTAGGTGAATGTGGTGTCTTGCTAAGATTATAGGATGTTGGAGGTTGCGGTTGGGTTCGGTTTGGGTGTTTAAGCAGAATATAGGTTGCGGGTTGTCTGGTTTGGGGCTTGATTGCACTATTCATCATGTCTTGGGTATAAGGTCAGCCAACATTGAGTGTGGGGATTCGTTCGGGTAAATTTTTGACATAAAAAAAATCAGATTTACTCACTGTTTTGACCCGTTTCGCTAATGCAATATACAAGTTTTTCAACTTTACATCGATTAACACTCAATGTTGGTTTGGATTATGGTTTGGTTTCGGGATGTTGATGATTTGTGGGTGGGATTGGAACTTGATTTGCTGTATTTTGTTTGGTTTGGTATACGTTGAAGCGTAGAGTGAAAAACTTGCGACTTTGAACCGAAACTTTTGCAAAGAATGAAACCTCCTTTAACTAGGCGGAATTGTTCAATGCTAAAATTTGTTCTAAACTACTACATGGCTGAATTTAAGCAAGTTTGGATGTCGATGTCAGTTTGGTTGCCACTTGGGTTTACTTGAGGGCAAGTAAAGTGCCGGGAGAAGGTATAGTTTGTAATTTGTGTACTTTGCGCCCACGTTAGATCGAGTCTAGTTTAATGTTTATTTTAAGGTCTTTGGTGTCGTTTTAATTGTGTTTGAGTCGTCTTAGTGTCTTATTGCTCGTTTTGCTTTCTTGAATAGTAAAACCACTCGTCCGTACTCAATCTCCATTCGGGCGAGTTTCGGTTCACATCTTAAATTGATTTTGCAAAACGTTGCTTTAATGTCACTTTGTTTCTAAACTACGGCCGTGAACGAAATGCTATACGGCCGTTGTTTTTGTATATATTATTTTTTCGTAATAAAAAAGATAAATAAATAAATAATAATAAAAAAATACAAAAATACAAAAAAAAAAGGAAAAAAAGAGAAAAATTCAAAAATACCAAAAATAGTTTGTGACTAATATTTTGCTTTTCTTTGTCTTGTCATACTTGAATTGTTTTGCAGAATGTCAGGTGCAGGAACTTCAAGTCAGCCAACAGGAAACGAGGCCGAGATACTCGCCCAAGAGGGGGCCCAGTGATAAGGGAGCTCGAGCCGGTCCAGCAGGTTGAACCGGAACCAGTACGAGTGGTGCAACAGTCAGATTACAGCAGAGTTTTTGAGTATATGAGACCGGGACGTCCGCATGGTCCACGTCAAAGGATCTTGGATAGCCCTCTTTTACAGTTTGAGCAGAATTCGGAGGAGTCACAGAGGTTAGGTACTTTGTCTACGGCAGAGCTGCTGCCGTATAGGAGGATTGATTGGGACGTGTTGGATCATTTAGGGGCAAGGGCCCGGGTGGACAGTTGTTAGGACCGAAATTCAGGAGAGTTTTGGATTGTGATGCACGACAGTACAAGGAAATCACGTTGGAGTTTCACTCGACTTTCGAGTATAAGCAAGGGAGTTTTAATGAAAAAGATGCAACATTCTTTGCCTTGGGTAGGAAATCTTATGAGATGACAGTTCCTGATTTTGTAGTGGCAACTCAGTTCTATACGGAAGAGGAGGTTAGGGCTCCCGAGTTTATCAACAGTCTGCAGGGAGTGTTTAAGAAGCAGTGTGGGTTTTGTGTTCTGGCGGGTGAGTTAGCGAGGTTTTGGAGCACCATATCGAGGGTGCCATATGCTATAGGGGCAGTTGCTAGTGATATTACTGATCCAGTTCTTCGTTATATCCACAAAATTCTAGCAGCAACTCTGGTTGGTAGAGGAGAGGGAGACAATAAGGTAAATCAAGTGAGTTTATTCTGTCTGATGTGTATGGTAGAGCAGAGGCCTGCCAATTTAGCTACTGTGTTTGCTTTGTCTATGAAGAGGTTATGGAGGGGTGGTGCTGGAGCCCGTATTTACTGTGGGTCGTTGATTACTTGGTTGGCCGAGAGTTTAGATGTGTTTGAGAGGTACCCAGCTGATAGGATGAAGAAGGGCCCTGACCCTTGTTTTATGAGTGTCCGGGATTTGCAGTCTGCTGGGATTATAGCTCGTACTGATCCGATTACTTGGGAGCCGATACGAGAGGGTCCACAGGTTCAGCCTCCGCCTGGTTCAGGTGCATTGGAGGCTATGCAGGGTGCGGTTCCTACCCGTTATCAGAGGCCTCGTATTCCCCGTATTCGTCAGGATATTCTTGCTAGGCAGTACCCGTTAGCGCAGCCAAGACCCGATCCACTTACCTTGGATTCATTATATGATTCTATGCAGGTGGGTTTCGGTGACCTGCGTATGTATGTTGATGATCAGATCAGTGGGCTTAGGCAGGAGGTGTTGGCAGAGGTTGTGGTAGGTCAGAGGCGATTGGAGGATGGGATGCGGGTCATTATGCAGAGTCTTCATTCGCAGCTGCCGTCTTCTTGGCAGCAGACTGAGGCAGGGCCCAGTGGGGTGCATGCAGGTGATGAGGAGTAGAGCGAGGATGACAGCTTATATCTTTTGTTTATTTTTATCTTTATGCTGTTTTTAATCCTCGTTTGTTGGTTTTGTACTTAAATACGTTAAACAGGTTGGTTGGGATTTTGGGATGGTTGGCGTTTGGTTGTTGGATGTTTGCACTAACACTTAGTAGCTTACGTATTATCTTTTGCTAGTGTTTGGTGTTTGCTTGATTAGGTTGGCATTAGTAGGCGCTTCCGTTCGCGTGTCCGAGGTTAGGAATTGTTTGCTGAGCGCGTATCGAATTGGAGGGCTTATGTGGAAACGA
This sequence comes from Helianthus tuberosus, assembly GCA_030545235.1. Classification (NCBI taxonomy): domain Eukaryota; kingdom Viridiplantae; phylum Streptophyta; class Magnoliopsida; order Asterales; family Asteraceae; genus Helianthus; species Helianthus tuberosus. Next base: position 7,382,463 of record CM060416.1, on the reverse strand, counting down.
CTGGCACTTTGACAGTCTCACATACTCAGCTAAGTCGTTTCCCTTTTTTGTTGTTGTTCATTTTTTATTTATTTCGTTTGCAGTTTCTAGTTTTTTTAGGTAGTTGTTGAGTCGTTTTTTCATTCTTGCATTAGGGACAATGCAATCTCTAAGTGTGGGGATGGGATACATGTAAATAATCGAGTCTAAAATATGAAAAACACAAAAAATTAAAAATTAAAAAAATCAAAAACACAAAAAAATTAGAAAATTTTGAAAAATCCAAAAAAATTAAAAAAAAATCAGAAAATGTCTTTCGAATAAAAAAGAAGTTTGCAAATTTACACGGAAAATGATAGAAAAGATGAATTTTTACTCGGGGTCGAATAATAATAATAATAAGAGATTAAAATAAATCGAGCTTGCGTCTAGTTAGGGATATGTGGATAGGCCCGGGTTTGGTTTTAAGTCCCTTTGAGCTAATATACCTTAATTGTCGGTCTGCTAGTGGGTTTTCATCTGGGAAATATGGGAAATCAAAACTGCCAATAAGAGTATAAGGGGCACCGTTATAAGTTAAAACCGTTAGAGTTTGTGATCATGCGGAAAAAAAATATAGAAAAAAATGATGAGCTAGAAACTGAATGAAAGTAATGCATTCCTATGTAGTCTGGGTTGGGGATAGCGACTCTATAGCCGGATTACCGCTAGGGTGTGTGAAATCGACCTTGCAAGGAAAAGAAAAAAAGTACCGAAGCCTAAGTAATCCGAGTTGGGGATAGCGACTCTACAGCCGGATTGCCTCTTGGTTAGGGAAAGTAACGTCTACGCTCATTAGCATGAAAAAAAAAAGAAAAAAAAGTGAAAAAAAATGGAAAAAGAAAAATTTTTGATTGTAAACTCTCTTGGTTTTGATATAAGACGGTTGGGAATTGGTCCAGTGATCGTTCCTTTAGTCCCATAAGCTTGAGGCGGGAGTAGGTGGACCGTAGATTCTAGCGTGAGGCCCTAGGTAGATTGACCGCACTTAAATTAAAATCACATGATAAGGGCTTAGGACCGGACTTGGGTTTAAGGGGACAAGTATATTCGCAATCGCGGCTAACGCAAGCCTAGGTTTTAATAAAATATACCTATGCTTTTGACCCGAGTGATTATTCGTTTCTGATTCCGTTGCATAATTCTTTTTCGGGGACGAAAAAAGAGTAAGTGTGGGGATGTGTGATGTATTGCAAAATACATCTTTTATTCGTGTACAGTTTGTATAGTTTTCGTTATATTTAGTTTTGTTTTTCGTTAGAATAAGCATACTATTGATCAAATCGTGTTTCGCAGGTCTTGATGTTTAAATTTGCTGGAAATCGAGTTAAAATATGGAAAAGTCAAGTCTTGAAGCATGTTGGAAAGGTCGGGGAGTTGAAATAGGGTTAAAGAGCTGAAAAATCACTCTCTGGCACCCCATCACCGACTAAGCAAGTCTGTGGCACCCGGCGAGAGACTGAAGGTAGGACATGAGAAAAAAAACAAGGTGGCACCCCGCCACCCATTCCTTCAGTGGGTGGCGCCCCGCCAGAAGGCTGTAGCTGGCAATTATTACGAATTTAATAAGGGGTTGTTATGGAAAGTCATATATAATCATCTTAAACATGAAAAAACCCTAGTTTACGATTTTGGGACATCTTGGGCGACTTTTTGAGCATTCTTGGAGCACTTTTGGAGATCTTGAAGCATAGGAATCATCGGTACGAGTTCGGGGAAGAAGACTTGAAGATCTAATCAGGTTTTCTAGTTCTTTATTCTTGACTTTTCTTACGAAACTTGTTATGATGAATTCATGTTTAGACATCTTTGATTTGTTTTCACGTTTTAACATGCTTGGCTAAACTTTTAAGCCACCTAGACTTGATGAATGGATTAATACGAAGTTTTTACCGGTTTTGTTAATTGCATGATTATTATGGATTAATTATGATTTGTAAAGAGTTTGGTTTAATGATTTGATGTATATGCATGCTTTAAGTTGGTTTATTGTTATTATTTGCTTCATATGATTCTTAGTGACGGTCTATATCACAACATAGAGTCATATTAGGGTATAGGGATTCGGTGAGTGTCTATATCACGTTAGAAAACCTTAACTCTTTAGGGATGATCGGTCGATAACCCCTAGAAGTAATTGATAATAATTTGCTAAGTCTTAGTGTTCTACTAGTCCTAATACCTGGAAAGTGAGGGGCTATTGGTAGGTCTTACCCGGCGAATTGCTTTAGATAGTCCTTGGAAAAGGTCGTGTCTTGGTTGACCTGTCGGTTTTATTAGTCTATCAAGTCAAGTTAATTAATCCAAACTACCCTAGATCTATGATTGGAAAAGAGTAGGTCAACATTAGGGTACTTACACAATAATTAGACAACTGGAAAGGCGTCTAATAACCGGTAGGATCAACAGCCTAGGTAGTTCCACAGGTTTCTCCTTGAGAAGGGTCGAGGGGCTTAGTTGGTTCTTAATAGGTCTAGTACTTTAAGATCCCGGTTCCATAATTCATGCATTTAACTTAATCGGTAATTCTTTAAAAGTAATCCAGGATTCTTGTCTAGGTGGTCTCGCTCTCATATAAGAAAAGCCTTTAGTCTTCATTCGTATTTAGTCTAGCTATAGTTAATTTAGTAGTTTAATATACATTTCCTTAGTTTTTCCGTAACCCCCCCACCCCCCCAAAAAAAAACAAATAAACATTTTAGTCGTGTATGTCAGCGTCTGTCAGAGTCTAATTTACGTGATAAATAGAGTCTCGTGGTTCGATATCCGGACTTCCTAGGGTTATACTACATTGATCGGTACACTTGCCGATTGTGTGGTTTTAGGTCGAGTCTAGAATTAAAGCTTTTTAGTGTCTAGTTTAGAGAGTCTAATATAGTTAATTTTTAGAGTCTGTTCAGCACACATCAAGAATCTGTAAGGTTGTCAAGGATGGTCACACAAAGAATAAAAGACATGGTTGAATAAAAGCGATGGATTTCGCTAAGACGACCAAATCAATCGAAGCGAAGTCTTAATGTATACCGGAAGGGTTGCAATGATAACGACTTCGGTAAAACACCCAATTGATGGATAGGATTTTGAGTGAATGCATACACCAAAAGACGGGAACGCGAATTGAAAGTCAAAAGACTCGGGCTTCGAGTCATGACTAATAGACGATAAGATACCGTAAATAGAAATTTTGATAAATTGCGTTCAACTATTTTAAAGTTGAACGGGTCGAATAAAGAATGATGTTAGACATCCATAAGTGATGAAATTTCACACGAACAAGTCAAACGAATTAAATAATAACGCTTGCTAACATAAGTAAGCGTGAAATATTAATAAACTTACGCAAGGAGCTTGTCAATATAAAATTAGCTAGAAGTAAAAATGCTGAATAATAAATACGACCGAGTAATCAGATGACAACTCGGTCAAATAAGTGACCAAAATAAGAAATACAAGCTGAAGGTAATGGCCTACGAGGCCTTATACGTGAAAGGCGCATATGCCTTAAAACTAAAAACACATTACCATACTTTTTGGTAAGATTATTATATGCGAGTAATGCTCAAGTGATCACCGAAAACTAAGGTTCAGATGATCTAAACTAATAAAGTACGTGAGAAAGGTTTCGGGGACGAAACCTCTTTAAGGGGGGTAGATTTGTAACACCCCGAAAACGGGTTTGATAATCAAACCACGTTAATACTAAAAGACGGGTAAAGTACCGTTAGTGGTAAAATTTACCCGGTGAATATTAGGATTTTTAAATAAATAAATCGAATGTTAAATAAATAGGGGTGAAAGAATGTTTATGAGAAAATAAAGTTACGAGAGGCCCGAGTCAACGGGACTTAAAATAACACGGGTTATAACTTTCCCGAAACCCATCAAGTAACTAGGAATATCAACCTAGTTAAATATATGCCTTAAAACAATGAAGGAACTTGTAATAACTAACCCAATTATAAAACCCTTAAACTTTGAGGGACTAAAAGTAGGCATTTGGAAAGATGTTTAATTAAAATCTTATAAAAAAATAATACAAAAACACACATGGGTGTGTGTGGTCGATCGACCAGGAGCCAGAGAAAAGGGGGATGAACCCTAGTTCATCAAATCTTCAAAATTGAAGATCAATTCAAGACCTAAATCGATGCATGAACATGAATAAACGATCACCAAGTCGAGGGGATCGTAAGGTATGTCGAATTTTTAATATTTATGAAGTTGTGACAATTAGTTAACTTTGCATGATACGATCTATGTATGAATCGTAGAGGCTATGGCCGAATTAATGATGTATGATTGCTAAGGAACAAACCCTAAGTAGAAATTTGAAGTAAAATTGTTATGATTTGAATAAATTGATGATTTACCACACTTAGACAAGTGGGTTTTGATTAAGTAGTGAAGATGATGATATGCACATGTTTAAAATCATCATACTTGATAGTAGAAATAAGCACTTGTACAAATTACATGATTTAGTACTTGTTCTTGCATGATAGAAAAATGGGTTTTGATGATTTAATGAAATTGATGTTGTATTGGTGTTTATAAACATCATACTAACTCATATGAATGAACTACTTGAACAAAATAGAGATTTTGTTAAGAGTTCATAATTGATTAAAAGTGGGTCTTGACACAAGAATTAAACTCTTGACTTAGGATTTAAGTAGTCAAAGATTCATAAGGTGTGAAAATCATGATCTAGAATGATTATTCTAACAACCTTGTGAATAATGAATGATAGTTGGCGCTTAACAAGCTAGGTGAAGCTTGGGGAGGAAGCGGGTCGATCGAAGCAAGTATGAAAAGAAAAGCGTAATTTGGATGTGAGGTAAGTAAAACTTACACCCTTTTTGTAGGACACGTGTTTATTTTATAAACTATAAATGCGAATAATGTAATATCCGAAATAAGGGTTCCGACACGATTGATACAAGTCGGAACAAGTATAAATGATAAAAACCATGGTTTATGGTAAATGGGGCAAATGGGTGAATTTGGAAATTAAAACCATGCTTTTATTCTAATTTATGTAAATGTTTGGTCTTATAGTCCAAACGGGTCAAATGGTGATGATAACACCATTTGACAATATCGACTAATGTGGTTGTCAAGTCGTATGTTATCAGGAGCGAATAACAATTTGGATAATTGCGACGCCATAGAATATTGGTTAATTAACGCGAGGTATAAAACGGGTCTATATGTTGACTCGAGCCAGGTACGCATATATATATATATAGATTTATAGTTAAAATGCAATGTTGGTCAAATACCTTAGCAAAAGGACCTATGTCGTAAAAGGAGGAAATAAGTTGACGAAAATGCCCTCGGTAGGTAAATCGGGCAAACGACCCTTAGAGATCATTTAGATACTAGTATTATCATTATGTAACTCTTAGACACATGTAAGAGTTGTAGGCATAAACCTTGGGGGTCAAATGCCTATGAATGGGTCAATCACGTAAAATGACTATCCTAAGGGTAAAAATTAGGATAGCGGTCCATTATGTTAAATCTACCACAAAAATAGTTGTGGTGGAATATAAGAGACTGTTTAAAAATAAGAATACGAAGTGTAGAAAGAGAAGAGAGAGTTTGATGCTTAAATGTACACAATTCGCTCTAAACGGGTCAAAACGAGTACGTATGCAAAAACGGGTTAAGGTTGCATAAGAAACCCGTAATTTGAACCTTGAAGATTAGTAAACTGATATAAAATGATGTCCATGGTATTTTAAATGTAATAAACAAGTTTGTTTGATAAAATCACAAACGGGTCAAAAAGTGTCATAATTGAATTTCAAGCCCAGAGCTTGAAATCTAAAATTTTGAGAATTCAGATGTCGGGTCTTTACTCCATGAGATGGAGAATTAAATTACGAACGCGTAGGAAAAAGAATCGCGTAAAACGGACATCTAGATCAAAAGTTATGAAGCTTTGAAGTTAGAATTTCGATCGAAAATGGAGCTGGGCAAATGCAGCAGCAATTAAGCTACTTGCTGTCAAAAAAGGGGCTAGGTGTAGCGTCTAGCCCCTAGGCGTAGCGTCTAGCCCCTCCTGATTCCGAAAATTGTTAATTTTTGTTTGTTTGACCCATATAACTTGTTTAAACTTGTTATTTAACTATCAAAGCTAACTTTTAAGTTGGTTTTGATTATAGGTGATAACCAAGAGTGCCTGGATGAAGATCAAGCTCGAAGAAGAATCGAACACAGGAGATTAAAGCTTCCGCACGGCGTTGCGTTGTAACTTTTAAACGACGAACTCAATTACATTATGTTGTACTATTTCTTTTAAATTGTAAAAGTTTTAGTAAACTCGTATTGTCATACGTATGTGTAATCGTATAAACATGTATTTATACGAAACTTATATAAAATATTGTATAAAATAAACAATGGTGTTACGATATTACAAAGTTAAACTAATCAACCGGTTTGAGTTCTCACTTCTTCTTTAAATTATAGCCTCTCATTTTCTTTAAAGATATTGTAATACTCTATTTGATGCTTCACGTTTATCTAGACATATCTAGTGTGTTGCAATGTGAGTAATATCTAAACGAGTATAGACTTGAACTTACATAAGGCTTCTAATTAATGAAGCGTAAGTAAATAATCTCGTTTATCGTATTATCCTCTAAATGAGAGCATTAATGTTTGTTACATATGTAAGGACCCATTTAAGGTTAAACTTATGGAACGAAACTAATGTCCCATTAGGTCTATCTCGGCATGTTATGATATCTATCACGTAAGAGATATCTTTAAGATCTATTATATCAAAGTTTGTGTTAACAATGCTTTGACTTATGTAACATATACTTGTCAAAAGAATATCATCTATATAGACAAGTTTATCTTAGTTGCTCCCACTCATTTTGAGGTAGGTACATTAATCCACTTGATTCTTGATGAAAATAATTACGTTAAGATTTCATCACATTATGATGTTTGCACTAACCCATACATGGATTTTATAAAGTGTTCTTTAACCATCAGTTTGGAACTTTCAGGTTGTTTTATGAACATGTAAATATGCCAGCCATTTGTTAGGGAAAAATTGTTTTTAATGTTCATCTAATGTAGCTTTAAACTATTATAAGCTACTAGAACAGTGATGATCCTTAAAGAAATCTTTGATAATTTATCTCTTCCAAAGTATAACCTTGGACAATCAATCATGCTTCTTTGTGTCTTAACGCTTATATTAGGATTTGGTTTAGTTATGAACACTCTTAGGTAATTCAATCAAATTCCAAACGTTATATGAACACATAAAAACAGTTTTACTAGAAAACAGTTTTATTCCATTTAGAAGATTGATTAACGCTAATGGCTTAATTTGAAGAGATAGGATCAGTAAACTTTTCCAAAATCCATTTCAACTCCAGTTAGGGAGGTTATGTAATCATCAAAGTTAGTAGGTTTTTAAACCTAGATGACCTCCTGAGTTGATTATTGGGTTTGTTAGAAGTTTCAGTTTTATAGATTAGCTCTTGGTTAGGTTGCTATCATTTTCATTCTAAGTTTGTAAGAGTTGGTGCAATATGGTGTACAAGAGGTGTAATCGGAGTTAAATTAAGAGTGAAATTTAATGACACTCTTCCCCCCACCTCTTGTATTCCTTACAAGTCATGACAAGGACTTTGATTGCTCCCACTGACCTTAGAAATCTTTAGGAACTCAGCATGCTAAGGGTCAATATTTAACGACCAACGGATTCTAATAGAGAAAGCAAATTAATGACGTTAATCGTTGTGATTTCTCTTATTGAGGATTATGTTAGCTTAGGTAAGAAATCTAAGTGTGCCCACAATTAAGCAACAATGAAACTTTTGTAAGTGTAGCATTAGATTGTAAGGAGACAAGTTTTGATGAAACAGTGCCAAAATGAGCAGTGTCTTGTACAAGAGGTGTAAATTGAAGTAACATAAATTTTGCACTCCCCCACCTCTTGCAACTTTTTACAAGTTATAATTAAGACACTTAATGCTCCCACTGATCTATGATGTCTCTAGAAATGCTACAAGATAAGTTTCAATTAGGTATGTGACGTGGGAACCTATCATATATATGTTAGACTTTACTTGATTTGCTTAATGTCCAGATGTCATAAGAAAACTCAAGGACATATCTAATAGAAATCTTATTGAGTATATATATGAATAGATTTCTTCTAAGACCGTCGGCCATATACGACAAAATTTAGATACAAGTTGATAGTCTTTAAATGATAAATGAATTATGTCTGAGTATTCCATTTGGAATAAGTTCCACGAATGTCAATGAATGACTTATGATGGACCCATACTTATTCCTTAAGCCAAGTCATATTTTAGGGCTTTAACGTCATGATTTAAAATCACTTAGAATGAGATTAGTTGAGTAATCATCCTTATTAACCATGTCATGATTTCTCATGAATTTCTGTTGTAATGGATGAAATTTATAGGTCTCATTCTCCTTTTGTCAAATTCTCAATTGCATGATAACAAAAGTTGTGAAAGTTTAAGGTATCATCTAGTTTCATCTTAGTAATGTTTTTATCCAGATATTGAGAACAAATAATATGAGAGTTTAAGGTAAGTGTGACTTTATGTTGGTTATGCAAACCTCACAACCTTCATAACATTGCTTAATTATGATACTATATTCTTTCAGAATATATATAAGGTATCGAAAACGTTGTTAGAAGACTGCTTATTATGGTTCTTATAGCCTTAACATTTAATTTTGTCACTAACTCTCATGTTAGTTATTTATCGAGTTCTGGTAAGGAAACGTATGGAACTAGAGTCAACTAATCATGTGTTAATTGGAATATTAAAATTAGCAGACTTAAATATCATTAGTAAGTGACTACCTAATTAACTTATCCAACTGTTCCTTTGAATAATGGATAGTCTCGTTGCTTATGTCTAGTCTAATGGCATAATTATGCAGTGAGATTCTCCCTTGAAGAACCTTAGATGTGGAATTGGCACTTGTAATTTGTCTATGGACCTTAGAACAATCCTCTTTTAAAATTTAAGTGGTTGTAAGGTGAGTATAACTTATTTTCCAACTTCAAACATTTATTTCTTTGTACATATGTTGCTTATCAACACACTCATTATACTTTGGTACTTTAGAGTGTTATAGTTGATTTATAAGGCATCAAATTGTACAAGTGAAAATCTTAGTATGTAATGTATTGGAAAAATGTACTTATTTTCATGCGTAAGCCCTTAACTTTATGGATCATGGTATTGTACATTATTATGTATTCACATATACCACTTAGCTTTATAGTTTATAATTTAAATGAAGGCATGCATCTTAGGAATTCTGGTAATTATTCCACAGATAATAGATTAGTCTTAGGAAAGACTTAACCTGGAATAACTTTAGTGATAGCATTATGTTAGAGAGTTCTTGATTATCATAAGAGACATCATGTTCGATTTATCCTATTCATCATGCTCTAGTTTTCGTCTATAGTACTTATATCAGAAGAGAGCAGTAGGATTATCATGTCTTAAAAGATAATCAAGGATTTTATTTAGGAGATAATCTTATAGAAACTTTAAGTAAAGCAAAACATATTAGTTTTAAGAATTAGAGTGGGTGAGATATTGATTTATAGAAGAAAGTTATAGTGAGTAAAGTTATGGGTACTTAAAAAATTAAGGCAGACAAAATTGATCATAAGATTAATGAAGGATCATTAATGTGAGGATCATTATTTGAAGAAGTTGTGATATGTCTATTACTAACATCAAAATAATAGACTTAGTTAAAATTCTACTTAAACGAAGACAAATCAGCTTTGGCCAGAAGTGTAATAATTTAAGCATGTGTGCAAAGTAATCGTGACAAATCAGCTTTGGCCAGAGATGAGACAATTACTTTAGTTATGCACTTGTTAAGAATGCTATACATGAATGAATTAAATCAGCTTTGGCCAGAAATTAAGACATTCACGTTTGTAATGCATACTCAACATGGCTTTCATAATACTTGAACGATAAATAGATGTATTAAATCAGCTTTGGCCATAAATGATACATCAGAAGCTCATTCAAGTTAAGCCATTTTGGTTTTGTAAAACAATATTTGATTCTGATTAATTAACTAAGTATTTACAAAAACCAATTATTTAATAGCAAATCACATTAAGCAGCCTAATAAAGTAATGAGGTTGAGATATCAAGTTAGTCTTAGGTCTCGAGTGAGATCTCGAGTCAGTTATGAGATCTCGAGTAAGTTATGAGGTCTCGAGTGAGATCTCGAGTGAGGTCTCGACTCATCTTGAATCATTATGAGGTTTCGAGTCATTAAGGTCTCAAGTCGCAACCATCAGATTGCGAGTCACTAATTCCAGTCGAAACCTCAGTGGTCTCGAGTCGAAATCGTGGTCTCGACTCGTTAAGGATGATCTAGAACCTCCTGTAAACAACTGTTAGTGTGATAAGGTTGAATCAGCTAATTTTAAGGGATTTTGATCATAATTTTGAAATATCTCATGTGTATCTATCCAAGTTAATTATTCGAGTACAAATTAAAATAATGTTTATTCGAAACTTGGAGATGAAGATACACAATTTTAGGAAAGATAATCAAATCCTAGTATCACAAAATTGAGTAATATCATAACAAATATTCATATCAATGATTAATTAAAGATTAAATGCAAATCAATTAAATCCATTGTTAATCAATTAATCGATTTATATAAAAAATATATAAATCTAACAAGAAGCCGTCAATTAACTGAATTGAATGAATTGATTAACCTTAATTAAATATTCATCATCATGTGCAATTCTGAAAATAATACTTTGAATTGGTTTCAAAGTCAAAAACCAATTTTAATAAATGGCCAAAATAATTTTGATTGATTTCATTTTTTCATCGTCAATTTGCAGATCACAAAATCGCAAAACAGAAAAAATCAATCTCCATGTTTCAATTCTTTTAATTCAATCCATTTAATTCCTTGATCGAATTGATGTAATCAACATATGAATGATACCACATGTTGATCAATTCAATACATACATAATGGAAAATAAATAATAAATATGTACCTGGTAAGCCAGCAACAACACCAGAGAGGGAAGTAGACGTCATGTTCGTCAGATTGGTCTGGTTCCCCTTTACGATGTATCTTCTTGATGGTAGTACCGAGTTCTTTAGGGTTGAAGAACTCGTAATAATGGAGATAGAGGATGAGGCGATTTTAGAGTGATGTTATGAAAGTCTAACCCTAATCCCTCTCTAGTAATCTCCTTATATACACCCAAGGGGAAACCCAATTAGTTAATTAGGGTAATCTGACCCATCAACAATTACCAACTAATTTATTATAGGTTTTAATATATTTTGATCTGTATTATATAAATGATAATGATGGCTACTAGATTAAATACATATAAATAAAATATTTAATCTTACAGTGGTAAACTTTAAAAAAAAAGGGAAAAAGGTGTGCTTGGTTGAGATTGGAATGGACCCCACCCCACACTACCCCCTCTCTCCTTCCCTTCCCTCCTCACTGATCGGCGTTTGCTCACCGAGCGACAAAGAAACCGAGCGGCAAAGGGTGTCGGCGGCGGTGTTGCCGCGCGGCAAACCCCCTTGCCGAACTCGTTTCCCGCACCACACCGTATACCCTTAGGGAGAAAACATATAAGATAAGAAAAGTACAAGGTTGTCACAGTTTATTTCTCCTCTTTCGGCCGCTTCACCAAAAAACAAAGTTACAAAAGATGATAAAAGAGGATATACCAGAACATGCGACTCCTAGCACCAAACACAAACTTTAATCACTAAAACCCTATCTAAGTGTGATGGGTTTACTTGATATATATTTATAGGTACACTCAATATTTTTATATATATTCTATATTAAAGAAAAATTAAAATTTAGTAGATTCATGTGCACCTAACCCTTAATATGTAGGTCCGCCCTTGACCGAACCAAACCATTAGATCACAAAGCCCAATTTACCCCATCTCTAAAATTTGAAGGGTCTTCATATACTTCTCCCCTCTATCCTATTCTCTAAAATAAATTTTTCATTATATTTTGAGATCCACTATGCATTCATTTCCATTCAAATCGTATATTTTTTGAGTGAACAAAAAGATAAAATAATAAAATATAAATAAATTTAATTAAATAAAGAAATATACAGAGAATGGGATGTCAAATAGTTTTATAAATCTATACTATCTATTAAAGGAGCTTAGATGATAACCTAGATTTGCCTACGTGTCATCATATTAGCTATGCCACATTGGATCAGCTGATGTCATAATTCTGATTTTTTAATAATATTAATTAATGTATATACAATCTGTTTTTAGAATTTTAAATTTTGAATTCATTATACTGATCCCAAGACTATGAACATATATCCCAAGACAACATATATCTTCTTTCTCTCTTTTCTCTCAAACCTGATGATTCTAGATCTGGGAGCGTGAAAGGACGAGCGATGAAATACAAAGACAGAATGCGAGAGAGAAAGAGAGCGTGAAAGGACGAGGGATGTTAGATCGGTGGCTGCCATAGCTCCATCAATGACGACGGTCAAGCGGCTAGGGTTCCGATCAAGTTCTGGCAAGCTTCCAAGGTGATTTGTGAGGAAATCATTCTTTCCATAAATCTGTAAACTTAATTCTGCTTCAATCCATCTTCTTCCACTCATGTTTGATCATCCAAGGTATGCTTTAGGGTTTTAAAAGAATCGTCCGTTCATTTGTTCATCTTTTAGGGTTTAAAAAAAACATGATTTTTTGTTTCAGATTTGTAAAAATTTGATGTTCGTCTTGTCTTCACGTTTTTTGTGTGGTGGATATAACCTGAATCACCAAATACGTTTCTTTTTTTTTGTAAACCCTAGATTTATGTATCTTGGATTTAGTTTTGCCACTTATTCTCATCGTATTTGGTGTAGGTGCAACTTTTTTGGTTTGATTTCTTCATCATCATTATTGTCGTTTGTTGATTACATTTTCACTGGTATGTTATAGCTTGATTTTTGTCTGATGTTTTGATTTAGGGGTTTAATTTGGTGTTTGAATCGTTTAGGGTTTTGGTATTTTGGGTATATATTTTAATTTGTGTGTTTGATTTTGGGGGTGGTTGAGTGTTTGTTATGGTTTAGGGTGATGAAGACATTCAGCCATTTAATACCCTAATTGCTTCATCCGTTTTTCTTTGCTTCATCCGTTTTTCTCTGCAGGTCGGAGTTTCCATGATTCAGATTCAAATCGACTCTGTCCAATATCGATTTATTAAGGTTCGGTGTTATAACTCTATTTTAGATTTGTTTCGTGATTCATCATTCTTTTATAATTATTAGATCTGGTCCCAATGTAGCAGGATGTGGTGGTGGAGGAGATGGTCGTCGTTGGAATGTTGTATGAGACAGAGAGAGATAGATAGATTGGTTCATCTTATTAATTGTTTTTTAATATTGTAGCGATAGTTGGGCAGGTGACATGGAATTTAAACAGAATAAGAGTTTGAAACCTGAAAAACAGATGGATACAGATAATCCTGATGTCAACACTGTAAGTCCCTCTGCACACTCAATATGCAACTTTTTATGGATTATTTTTATTTGACATGCATTTTTATTTTTTGTTAGCTTGAGCTATGTGAGGATGATGAGTTTATTGTGCTGACATGTGATGGTATCTGGTAAGGTTTTATATGAAATGGCACTATAATTTATGCCATGCAAATATTCTTTCTTAATCTTTTAGATCATTACTAAATTATTTTACTCATCATGTGTTTAGGGATTGCATGTCAAGCCAACAGTTAATGGATTTTATCCAAGAGCATTTGATATCGGTAAGTTTGAGATAACTCATGTTGCCCTTTAAATTACATCAGGTTAGAGGTGACGTTGTTTGAAATGTTGTTGCTAATAGGTTGAAGTCACTTGCAGAGGAATTTAGTCCTCATTGAGGAATGGAGCACATCGTTCCACAGGTTTGTCTCATTATTTTGAAATTCCAGTTATCAATTTTGCCTATTCTGTTTTTTTTTTTTGTTTTTTTTTTTTTTTTTTTGTAATTAGATTTCTTAATATTTGCATCACTTATGTTGGTTGCGTAGATATTCGTTTAATAGGATAGTGATGATGTAGGTAAATTTGACGATGATGAAAATATCACACGTAACTGGAGTGTATTAAATGTTGTTGTTGCAAATTGGACTGTGGTTATGCGCTCTTGATCCTGAGATGTTGGAATGCCCAATTGCATCACTTTTGCACCAGATCCAGCTAATGTAAGTCTTTGGTCAATTTTCGTTTATATTAACATTTGAATTGGTATTTCAATAAGGGGTTGTTTCAATTGACCCTTTCAACAAGGGGTTGTTTCGATTGACCCTTTCAAAAAGTCTTTACGATGTTCGATTTAGCTATTCCTGTCCAATATATGTTTATTGATTTATCACTTTATCTTTGTTCTAGGCCTACTTTTTTCCTTTGTTTTTTTTTTTGGTTGGTATGATTCATAAGTAGTTGCTAAAATCGTTTTCCCTCATGTTTTGGTATGATTATGTTCTATATAAAAAGTCTCGTGTGCTATTAATTCTTTTAAACTGTTATTAATTCTATTAAAACTCTCGTGTGTTATTAATTCTATTAAAACTGTTAAGAGGAGTTGTAAAGCCAGGTTGGTTTAGTTTTACTACTATGATATGTTAAAAGTTTTCATCTTTTCATTCTTTATTGTGGGCATGAAACCGATTTTTTTCATGAAAAAGATTATTATGTGATTTGTAGGAATGGGGTGACCGTTCAATGCTTGCAACCATAGGTCTTGGGGTAGCTCAGGTAAAAGTGGTTGACTTTTACTATACAAAAAAATGCGCATTTCAACCCCAGCCCGTTTTCACTGCATAAAAATGGTCGCTTTTAACATCAGTTGTAAGTTTAAATTATTTAGTAAATAATGCATCAATTTTGGTTTTGCTTTATCTCAAATCAATTAAATTGATCAAATTTAATTATGTAACAGTTTGAATTCAGGATTATATTAAGGGAGATTAGAGGATGACCTCGATTTGCCTACGTGTCACGTTCTTAGCTATTAAGGAAGAGAGGAAGACACAAAGGATGTGTCAAACACAGTTGAGATGATACAGGTTCAAGGTAATAAGAAGAAACCCTTTGTTGAAGAAGCAACCAGTGATAGTGTTTTGGTGGAAAACGTGGAGGGGTCGGTGACATTGTCGAGGGTTGTCAGGAAATGTTAAATGATAGCATTTCCTGACAACCCTCGACAATGTCACCGACCCCTCCTAAAAATTCCATCAAAACACTCTCACTGGTTGCTTCTACAACAGAGGGTTTATTTTTATTACCTGAACCTGTATCATCTCAACTGTGTTGACTGACCCTGTATGTGTTGTTACATTAAGATTCAATTAGGATTTTTTTGATTTTGAAAATTGATCGGTTCAGTTTTGATCTCCTTAGATGCTTTTGTCATCTGAGGCTATGATGGCGAGATCTGGCGTGTTGTTGCAACATGCCCACATCGTTGCCGGCTACCGTTCGCGGCTGTTCTAGGTAGTGTTGGGTGTAATCGATGTTTGGTTGATGATAATTAGATCGATGTCACCTAAGGGATATTCAGTCAATGATGTTGATGAGATGCTTCTCACCTGAGACTAAAACTATGATGAAGCAAACTTCTGCCCGAATATAAGCAAGGTGTGACATTTTTAAATCATTTGTATTACTTTAGCAAATCATTTAGTGTTGACTGTGATGATGAATAAAAATGAATTCAAAGTGCATTTTTCTTGTGCTTTCAACATGAGGCTATGATGATTTTGTAGATCTGAGTAAAAATTGAATGAAGATAGCATTATGGTATGGCAAGGTCGTAGGATGGCATTTGTTTATGCAACCTTTCTTGCAGCCATGGTGTTGTCATCTTTATGCACAATCTGAGCCTGACAGTCTGACAATATAAATGTTTTGCAACTTCACCATGAATAGAGAAGAAAGAGAGAGTTGGAAGGAGATATGATTACTTCTGAGTGCATTAAATGGCCAAAACAACTCCCTATGCATTTCAAATTTTGCCTCCTAAAAAAACAGATTATTACCTGAGCCTGTATCATCTTAATTCTGAACTGTGTTGACTAACCCTGTATGTGTTATGTGTTGTTACATTAAGATTCAATTAGGATTTTTTTGATTTTGAAAATTGATCGGTTCAGTTTTGATCACCTTAGATGCTTTTGTCATCTGAGGCTAAGATGGCGAGATCTGGCGTGTTATTGCAACATGCCCTAATCGTAGCCGGCTGCCGTTCGCGGCTGTTCTAGGTAGCGTTGGGTGTAATCGATGTTTGGTTGATGATAATTAGATCGATGTCACCTAAGGGATATTTAGTCAGTGATGTTGATGAGATGCTTCTCGCCTGAGTCTAAAACTATGATGAAGGAAACGTCTGCCCGAATATACGCGAGGTCTGACATTTTCAAATCATTTGTATTACTTTAGCAAATCATTTAGTGTTGACTGTGATGATGAATAAAAATGAATACAAAGTGCATTTTTCTTGTCCTTTCAACATGAGGCTATGATGATTTTGTAGATCTGAGTAAAAATTGAATGAAGATAGCATTATGGTATGGCAAGGTCGTAGGATGGCAGTTGTTCATGCAACCTCTCTTGCAGCCATAGTGTTGTCATCTTTATGCACAATCTGAGCCTGACAGTCTAACAATATAAATGTTTTGCAACTTCACCATTAATAGAGAAGAAAGAGAGAGTTGGAAGGAGATATGATTACTTTTGAGTGCATTAAATGGCCAAAACAACTCCCTATGCATTTCAAATTTTGCCTCCTAAAAAAACAGATTATTACCTGAACCTGTATCATCTGAATTCTGAACTGTGTTGACTGACCCTGTATGTGTTGTTACATTAAGATTCAATTAGGATTTTTTTGATTTTGAAAATTGATCGGTTCAGTTTTGATCACCTTAGATGCTTTTGTCATCTGAGGCTAAGATGGCGAGATCTGGCGTGTTGTTGCAACATACCCTAATCGTAGCCGGCTGCCGTTCGCGGCTGTTCTAGGTAGCGTTGGGTGTAATCGATGTTTGGTTGATGATAATTAGATCGATGTCACCTAAGGGATATTCAGTCAGTGATGTTGATGAGATGCTTCTCGCCTGAGTCTAAAACTATGATGAAGGAAACGTCTGCCCGAATATACGCGAGGTCTGACATTTTCAAATCATTTGTATTACTTTAGCAAATCATTTAGTGTTGTCTGTGATGATGAATAAAAATGAATACAAAGTGCATTTTTCTTGTCCTTTCAACATGAGGCTATGATGATTTTGTAGATCTGAGTAAAAATTGAATGAAGATAGCATTATGGTATGGCAAGGTCGTAGGATGGCAGTTGTTCATGCAACCTCTCTTGCAGCCATAGTGTTGTCATCTTTATGCACAATCTGAGCCTGACAGTCTAACAATATAAATGTTTTGCAACTTCACTATGAATAGAGAAGAAAGAGAGAGTTGGAAGGAGCTATGATTACTTCTGAGTGCATTAAATGGCCAAAATAACTCCCTATGCATTTCAAATTTTGCCTCCTAAAAAAACAGATTATTACCTGAACCTGTATCATCTGAATTCTGAACTGTGTTGACTGACCCTGTATGTGTTGTTACATTAAGATTCAATTAGGATTTTTTTGATTTTGAAAATTGATCGGTTCAGTTTTGATCACCTTAGATGCTTTTGTCATCTGAGGCTAAGATGGCGAGATCTGGCGTGTTGTTGCAACATGCCCTAATCGTAGCCGGCTGCCGTTCGCGGCTATTCTAGGTAGCGTTGGGTGTAATCGATGTTTGGTTGATGTTAATTAGATCGATGTCACCTAAGGGATATTCAGTCAGTGATGTTGATGAGATGCTTCTCGCCTGAGTCTAAAACTATGATGAAGGAAACGTCTGCTCGAATATACGCGAGGACTGACATTTTCAAATCATTTGTATTACTTTAGCAAATCATTTAGTGTTGACTGTGATGGTGAATAAAAATGAATGCAAAGTGCATTTTTCTTGTCCTTTCAACATGAGGCTATGATGATTTTGTAGATCTGAGTAAAAATTGAATGAAGATAGCATTATGGTATGGCAAGGTCGTAGGATGGCAGTTGTTCATGGAACCTCTCTTGCAGCCATGGTGTTGTCATCTTTATGCACAATCTGAGCCTGGCATTCTAACAATATAAATGTTTTGCAACTTCACCATGAATGACCTTCGCCGATGCTGTGTTGGTGATTAAGGTTTTGAAAAGGGATCGTGTATAATTGTTGTCACATCTATACAAGAAAATGGAGTTTGCAAAATGTCAAAGATGCCTATTTAGCTGTATGTGAGGACGCCGGTAAGTTTTTCAATTTTTCGTTTGTAGATTGGTCATATAAATTGACGTTTGGACCTGATTCCTGTGTTTTGTTTTACATGTGGTCGTGTGGCTCTGGTGGTTTTACCAACAGATCTTGGTGAATTAGATCCATTGCATGTGATGTTACTACTGAGGTACTGTTATTATATACAATATTATTTTGATTAAATTGTATTTATAATATGATCAGCATGGACAATGTGGCATATCTGAGAGGTTGACCCGTAAGAAAAGTGAGGTCATCTTGTGAGAGATGAGCTCATTTTGCTTACATGTCAAGTTCTTAGCTATGTCACATAGTCCTTGCTGATGTCATAATTCCGATTTAATCAAAATAATATTGTATATAATGATTTTGTAGATTAAAGTGTCCCTTCAAGATGAGTCTATGATGATTTTGTAGATTAAAGTGTCAAGAAGATAGAGAGAGATGGATATTTGATTACTTCTCACAGGTACATTTAATGCACAAAACAACTTGAACATCTCTACTCAGACCGATGAAGATGATTTTGTCATCTGAGGCTACGATGTCCATGTTGGTGTGTTGTTGCAACATATAAACCACCGTTGCCGGCTGCCGTTCGTGGCTGTCCTAGGTAGCGTTGGTTGTAATCCATGTTCGGAACATGATTATGAGATCGATGTCAACTAAGACCACGTTTTTTAGATTGTAAATGATATTCAGTCAATGATGAGATGCTTCTCACCTGAGACTAAAACTATGGTGTTTTTCTTGTCCTTTCAAGATGAGGCTATGATGATTTTGTAGATATGAGTAAAAATTGAATGAAGATAGCATTATGGTATTGCAAGGTTGTAGGATGACAGTTGTTCATGCAACCTCTCTTGCAGCCATGGTGTTGTCATCTTTATGCACAATCTGTATCTGAGGACGCCGGTAAGTTTTCCATTTTTGGGTTTATAGATCGGTCATATAAATTGACGTTTGGACCCGATTCCTGTGTTTTGTTTTACAAGTTGTTGTGTGGCCAGTTTAGTCTCTGAATTTTGTTGAATCATTGTTGCCATTGATACGGAGTGATTGAGAAGATGTTAAGGTTGAAGCAACTTTCTCCTACAGATCAGGGCGGTTACTCTCAATTCTCGATTGTTGTTCACTCAGAAAGATAAGGTATTTTTACCATCCCTGAAGATGTAGTAAGTCTGTTTGTTCTTAGTCGTGATTGGTAATTTCAAGAATTTGTAGTTTGATAAAGGTTTCATCTTTTTTAGTTGGTTTTGTTTGTGGTGATGATTTTTGTTTTGTTGTAGATGATGTTTATAGATTCAATGAAGGCAATCTGGATGATGTTTATAGATTCAATTTTGTTTGTTTGTTTTTCATTCAGTTTACTTTTCTCTTAAACGTGTTTTGATGATAGTAGCAATTTGCTAATTACGATGACGGTTAGTTTGATAAGCAACAAACCGGTGTACACATGTGGAGGTTGCGGTGCAACACTTCAAGGTTGGTAGCATATAACTAACTATTTGTGTTTTGTTTTTTTTGGAACATTTTGTTTGCTTTTATGTTTTAAGATTTTAATGTGTTAATACAGCGAAGAAGCGGAATAACAGTACAATTGACACCACATTAAACAGACTGGACAACAATTCTTCAGGAAAAACCGGTTAGTGCATTCAGAAGTTAATAATCTGAATTATGGATTGTTATTAAGATGGTTGTAAATTGGTTCTTTGTTGTTAGCTGATGTTGAGATTCTTGAATTAGTGAGAATCCGGTGTCATATAATTAAGTACAGGTTATACTTCAAGCTTTTTCGATCTCTTTGCAGGCGGATAGGTGGCTTTGGGAGGTATGAAAAACATAATTGATAAATTTAGGGAAAATGTGATTGAAAGATGATAACACAATAGTGGAGGATCTAATTCTACAGCTTCGATAAATTCAGGTGTGTTTTCAAATAATGCTTCCTAGATGTTTGAAGACCGACAAATGTCCAACGAAGCAGCACTGTGGACATTTGTCGTTCTTTGTCGGTTTTCAAACATCTATGAACCATTATTTGAGAACACCCCTGCATTTATCGGAGCTGTAGAATTAGATCCTCTACTGTTGGGTTATCATCTTTCAAACCCATTTTCCCTAAATTTATCGATTTTGTTTTTCATGCAGGGATATACTCAGTTTTTTAGTATTTGATTTGGCCAATGACCCTTGTTCAAGGATGCTTTATGTTTCAGACTATACCAAGATTGCCTCCTGGTTATCATAAGGTTAAATTTTAAATTAATATGGTCTCATTTGTTAATAAGCTTATAATTATATTTAAGCCATCACATTCTTTTTGTTAGGTCTCATTGTATCTAATCACAGCAACCAACATTGAGCCATCACATTCTTTCCGTTTACATCTCAGGTAACGGTTTTCCTTAATACATCTCGAAACTTAGGTTGTTATATATGATTTTTCAATGTGGTTTTGAAACTTACGAGATAGTAATTGTCAATTTCAGGTAGGTTGGGTATTGAAATCAAGAAATTAAGCGCCACTTGCAGATATGGTTTCAAGGTCAATATTTGGCTTGAAACAGAGACAGAGGACTTTTGTTTCTGAATGTTTTGTAGCTTCACTTATGACTTATGCCTGATGATGTTTTCAATTCATAACTATAATGCGAATGTGATGTTCTTGCAATTATTTACTCACATCATATTTTACATATAGATGTAGGAAAAAACTTGGAATCTTTATAAACTACTTAGTTTATTTCTATATCAAACATGTACACTAACACATACTGTCATATTACATTGTTTTATAAAGATATGTAACTAAACGCAAAGAATTTAAATGATATATTATAATATGTTTTTTAGTATTTGATTTCGATCACTATTAAACATACCCGTGTATTCACACGGGTTTTACAACTAGTTTGAAAATTAAAAGATAAATGTAAATTTGATTAAATAAGTAGGATAAAGAAGACAAAATATAGAGTAAAGTGCAGTTTGTGTCTCTGTGGTTTAGAGGTAGAGTTATGTTGAGTCCTTGCATGAAATTTTTGGAAGTCTTAGTCCCTACATTACGAAGAGTGCTACATTCTGAGTCTCTGGTGCTAACGAGATTAGTGTTTTTCGTTAAATACAAAATAGCTAGGGGTAAAATGGTCATTTCACCAAACTTTTCCCTCTTTCTTCATCAAAACAACTTATCCATTCCTCTTCATCTTGATTTATGTCCTCACCTAACCGGATCCACATCCTCCTTCTCTGATCACCACCAAGTCTCGCGACTACCACCACCACACTCCTTCTCCGATCACCACCCCCAAAACATCCTTACACCCTTATATAAAAACCAAACCCCCATGCAAACCCAAATCCAACCCGTCCCCCGTCTCCTCCGTCAACCACCACCACCACAACTCCTAACCACCGTTGATCGTCTGCCAATCCCCAAAACCCCAAAACATGATCGCACCACCCAAACAAACCCAACCCATTGCACCACCATGCACCCCCAAACTCGTTCCACCTCCACCGTCGTACGAACCCACCACCGATCCACCTCCACCGTCGTACAACAGCAACCAACAACCATCCGATCCACCTCCACCACGGTACAACACCACATCCACTGTACATCCACATCCATCGTCAAGCACCGACAACACCACCACAACCCGTCACAACCATGCCATTCCAAGCTCAGGCAACAATGGATAACAACTATTTTGGACGGTAATGAACTTAAACATTGTTATTTGGTGAATACCCATTGATTAGTGTTATATTTGATGAGTAGTGTAACTATTTTGGTTATTAGAGTTAGTTTGGTTAATACCCATTGTTTACTTTATCTGTTTTGGTTAATACCGTTGATTTGTTTAATTATTTGGTTATTGGAGCTATTTTATTTGATGAGTAGTGTAATTATTTTGGTTATTTGTAGCCGAAGTCAAGGTGGCGGATACCTTGACCCACCTGCTTGTACAAGTTCAGGTGGTTCTGAGGTTTTGGAACAACATGACGTTGGATTGGACGTACGTGTACTATCTCATCTTCGTTTCCAATTAGATAATATTACTTTTATTTAATGTTAATGTTACGACTTATGGTATGTGTTAATATTAATGTTATGACTTTTGGTAGGTGTTTTTGTTGATTAACGTTAATGTTACGAAATTTTTCTGTAATACAATTATAGAAATGTTAATTTATATTTCATATTCGCAAACACCACATTTTAAATACGATTTATATACTTTATAAAACCACTTGGTTGGATTTTGCTACATATTAAATACCACAAGGACACAAAATGAAAGTCTTGTATTTAAATTTGACAAGTAAAAGCTGTTACGCTCAGGGACACAAAGAATATTAGGGTTTTAAACCATAGGGACGCTGGTTGATAAATGTAATATGGTCAATTCAGTTAATTTAACTAATAGAGTTAGCTCAAGGGACTAAGAATATATGAAGACTTGCTTCCAAAAAATTCCTGCGAGGACTCATTGTGACTACTCCCCTAAAGCACGGGACACAAATTAGACCTTACTCTAAAAAATACAAATTGTTTTAACTCGAGGGACTAAAAATGTAACAATTTTAATAATATAAAAACTCGGCTTCCAAAAAATTCCTGCAAGGACTCATTGTGACTTCGACCCTAAAGTAAGGGACACAAATTAGACCTTATTCTAAGAAAATACAATTTCTCTTTTTTAGTTAAATGACATTTTAGTCTCTGTGTTTTGGGTCATTTTGCTAGTTTAGTCTAAATGTTTTATTTTTCACTCGCGGGTCCAAAAAGGTCTCACCGTTGCCATTTTAGTCCACTGGGTTAACTTCATCTATTTTTTCTGTTAACGAGAAGGCCAATTCGGTCATTTTATATATAATTCTGTTAACTAGAATTACATATAAAATGTCTTTCTAGATTCGGTCATTTTATATGAGCGAATTGTCTTTCTAGTTAACAGAATTACATATAAAATGACCGAATTGACATTCTCGTTAACAGAAAAAATAGATGAAGTTAACCAGTGAACTAAAATGGCAACGATGAAACCTTTTTGGACTCAAATGTGAAAAATAAAAAATTTGGACTAAACTGGCAAAATGGTCTAAACTACAGAGATTAAAATGACATTTAATTTTTTTTTGGAAAGAAAAAAAAAAAGTGATTGGTCTTAAATCTCAAACCGAACAAACCAAAAGGGATATAAATGTTAGGTATCCCATCGTACGCCGAATAATCTCAATTTCCAAGCCCTAAAATTTCAAACACAACACCTCTTTTCACAGACAGATCTGAAATTCAACAAGAAGATGACGGATTACGAAGAAAGGTACGAAGGGAACGGTGAAGATGTTGAAACCTTTCACGGCGGCGGCTCTTCTCCTCCGCCTGGAGCCAACGGCGACGGCGCCACCGAAGAGTTTAGCGATTCTAAGTCACAGGTAATTGATTTCATCATTATTATTATAATTTACTCAGAGTTTTGTTAGCAGACCGTGTTTTAGGGTTCTAGGTTAAATTAGGGCATTTTGCATAGGTTTGTTTGTGATGATTATAAGATTGAAATTAGGAAGTATGCATTAGTTAGTTTAACGTTGAGGCGTTAACTGTGGTGATGTATATAGCAGCTTTGTAATGAATTTATGTCGAATTTTAATTTATGGTTTTGAAAGTTGACTTGCTAACTAAGTTGTATGCGGTAAAATATCGGATATCGGTCAAGGACTGATAATTTAATACCATGCTAAATTTATATATATAGCAGTTTAACACCAACAATTCAGTATACTCTTCTACCATTAACAAATTAACCTTTTGCAACTTGAAAAACACTAACAATTGTAGCAAGTAGGAACTGACTAAGACTTAAAACATGAAATTTAACAGTAACAACTAACAGTTAAGAATTAAAAGTTAAAACACTAATAGAAGCAATACGAAGAAAGACGAATGGTAGAACTAGGAAGAAAGGTACTGATATCGGGAAAATCGGTGATATATCCGTCAAATATTGGTCCAATATCGGTTAATATCGCCGATATTATCGGTACCGATATTTTGCACCGATATCTCGGCAGGGGACCGATAACCGATATATCACTGATATAAACTACATAGCCTGCTAAAGCAATGTTGCAGAAATCGGCCTAGGTGGCCGATTAATCGGCGCCTAGGCGCTAGTCGGTGGGTTACTGCCTAAATTTAAGCTAGTCGGTCAAAAAATCGGTTATGGTCAAAATCGGTAAAAGTCGGACAAAATCGGTAAAAGTCGGTCAAAATCGGACTAATCGGGCCCATGTTTTTTGACCCAATAAACCCAATTTTTGAAACCTGGCCCATGGTTTAAAGCCCAAATTTTAGTTATAAACCTATTTTAACATTTAAGTTTAGGTATTTTAACATTTAACTCCCTTTATCTTTCACCAGTTTACATATGGTTCCTAAACTTTTAAATTTATTAATAAAAAGTATAAAGTTATCTCCTAAACTTGTAAATTTACTAATAAAAAGTATAAAGTTATCTATATATATAAAAATATTTGTAAAATTATACTTAAAAAGTCCAATCCGATTAATCCCTATTAATCCCGATTAATTCCTAGGCGGTACCTCACCGCCCGACTAGCGCCTAGCGCCTTCTACAACATTGTGCTAAAGGTCAAAGGGCGTTTTGGAGAACAAAAGGAACTACTGAATGGTAGATTCTTTGAGTATTTTTTGTTTTAAAAGGTGAATGATCTAATGAAGATTTGTATGACCAAAAAAATGGTAGTTTTATTTGTTTAATTAATTTGAAACAGTGATTGCCGAGAGTACCGAGAAATCGCACGAGACAGTTATCTTTATTCTGTAGATAAAAGCTATCGTTACATAGAAGAGTTTCTTGAAATTTGTGTACCAATGTAAGATGCTTGAATATATTCTTGATAAAGTCATATAAATGTTTTAAGTGTACTGTGGGTGAAAGTGTATTCAAGAATTGCTTCAAAGCACTCGGTTTTAGTGCAACTACCTAATAGGATTGATTAGCAGTTTAGAGTTTAGGGTGTGCTTTATCATATCTTTTATTCTTTTTCATGATCTAAAATGGGAATGCTTATATGTGTATGTATACTGTTGTATGCAGCGTGGTTCTCGTGACTATGAAAGAGAGTCCTCGAAAAGCAGGTCAAAGGACAGGGAGAGAGGGCGGGATAAGGATCGCGATAGGGAGAAGGACCGTGATAGGGATAAAGAGCGGGACAGAGAAAAAAGCAGAGACAAGGACAGGGAAAAAAGTAGAGACCGGGACAGAGAAAGGGATCGAGACAAAGATCGTGATCGGCATAGGGACCGTTACAGGGAACGGAGTGAAAGAAGGGACAGAGATAGAGACGACGATGACTATCGCAGAAGTCGAGATTATGATAGGTAATACGGTTTAAGTTTCTGTTCTCTTTTTTACACATATGGCCTTTTTTATTGTGGTTGAGTATTCTTAAAAACTTCATCATAATGTTTTTAGTATTATTAGTTATTTTCATGGTTGATGGCTTGATTTACTTTATCCTTTTCATTTGTAGCTGGACAAATCTATTTTTGTTAGATTTATCAGGATACCCTCTTCAATACTCATTTTATCATGAGAAATCACTAAAAAATTGAAAAATGAGAAAACTACTACAAACCAATCAAGGTTTCTTATCTCTATTTTTGAAGTATAAAGCTAGTATTGTAATAAATAAAAAAATTATTGAATTAAATAAATATATATATGTAGTTCATGAAGCTACATTTATGTAGCTCATATGAGGTATATATTTAATTTACTAGCTACATATATGTAGCTCGCAAGCTACATATGGTTTTTCTTTTTCTTTTTCTTTTTCTTTTTTGGTTTTGTCAAGATAAGTGACATAAGAACAATGGAAAAAAGAAATAAAAAGATGTTTAAAAGTGGTTTTCTCAAAGGTTTTAGTATTATTAAGTTTTTTATGATCCCTTCCATATATATATCAGCTTAAATTTGTTCCAACTTTGTGATTGCTTACAGGCGGAGAGATTATGACAGAGATAGAGAGGATAGGCGTAGTAGACGTCGGTCTCGTTCTCGCTCTCGTTCAAGAGCTAAATCTGAACGTAGATCACGGTCTCGTTCTCGTTCACGCTCCAAAAGGTAAGGGTTATCTATTTTTTTAATCATGCTGTTGCCAGGAACATCACTTTTGTTATATATAAAATCCTTGTGGATTTGAGGTTCTTTATTCATATGTTTGGTGTTCATCTTACTTAATATATGAATCTCATGTTACTTCATGATCTACTAATTTTACTCCTTGGTTAAAAATGTGCAATATTAAGATTTTATATGAATTCATGTCTTTTATATATATATTTTTTAACTCCCTGTTGGAATAATACCATCATTTTACAATTCGAAATTGTTATCCTTCTTCTTTTGGCATTATATTTACCTTTAGCAAAGCTTTTATCAACTTAGTGTGATTCTTGAGTTTTATCTTTATAGACTTCTAAAATGATTTTTAAAATAAATGTTTCTTATCACACGGGTCATGGAGGAACATGTTAAATGGTTCCTTGTCCAATGTCTTGTTAATTACCAGATATTGAACTTGTGAGCTACTTCCTCTAATTGCTGAAATTAGCTGGACATTTGTGGTGTGTTATTGTGTTTACTGGAACATGTAGTATGCACATATCTATGCTTAAAAAGTTTACACTTAATTTGTGTTTTTCTGTAGCAGCAAAAGAGTTAGTGGATTCGATATGGCACCTCCAGCTTCCGCAATCTTAGCTGGTGCTGCTGCTGTTACTGCAGGTACACATCCCGCCACTTGTAACCGAGTTAAATATCCTGATAACTTTCATTTCTCTCTTTGATATAGTGTGGAAAAGTCATACCAAAATGCATGGTGTTATTTTGGTAAGCAAATCTAGTTTTTTTACTCGTACCCGCAGAGTTCCAGTGTCATCATCCCAAACCGGATGTTTCAAAATTTTTTATTGTTTACTTAGTAACATAATCCTGATCTGAGAGAGCTTTTGTTTTTGTCTTGTGTTTGGTGTTTTTGTTTGTTCTTTGTTTTGTTGTATGTCTAAGAAGGCAATGTCGGGCTACTAGCCCCACTGTGCTGAGAATGCGTGTGCCGACTTCTGTAGCTTGTTTATACAAGGACGAATCAGTGCAATGGTATGATAGGTTCTGTTCGTCTTCAATGGCATGAATGTGGATTAAAAAAATTCCATTTTTTGACACATGCAAGGTTCTAGAAATTTCTTTAAAGTTAAACTACTGGATTTTCAACTGGTCGTTGTTACTCATTATTGTTGTGGTTTGAGTGTTTTAAAATTTTTGTACGTCTTCGGGAGATGTGATATTTAAGTATTTACAGGTCAGGTCCCTGGGGCCGCACCAGCCATTCCTGGAATGTTTCAGAACATGTTTCCTTTGGCATCGGGCCAGGTAAGTATTATATTAACATATAGAGTAAAATGTCATTTTCGTCCCTGAGGTTTGGCCAGTTTTGCGACTTCCGTCCAAAGGTTTGTTTTTTTGCATCTGCATCCGAAAGGTTTGAAATGTTGCCATTTTCATCCGGCTCGTTAACTTCATCCATTTTTCTCTGTTAATTCAGGGGTATTTTCGTACATAAAGTGAAAAGATCGAATTGCCCATTAAGTGAATGCTTGTACATTATGCTAAATGCTTGCACATTAACTCATAAAATGAAAAAGACCGAATTATTCTTTAAGTTAACAAAAAAGACGGAAATACCTCTTGACTTAACGGAGAAAGCTGGATGGAGTTAACGAGCCTGATGAAAATGGCAGGATTTCAAATCTTTTGGATCTGGATGCAAAAAATCAAATCTTTGAACGAAAGTCGCATTATTGACCAAATCTCAAGGACGAAAATGGCATTGTACTCGCAACGTATATATAAGATGATCTATGTCTGTAGCTTAGTTTTGTATTACATTTTCTATCCTCGTGTCTTTGCAGTTTGGAGGTCTTCCTGTCATGCCGGTTCAAGCAATGACTCAGCAGGTTGTATAATATTGTCATTTTCACGTTTTATTCTTTTTTGCTTATGCCTTTGATTTTGTTTCTTTATTTCTTCCACGTGTTAAATTCTTATGTTTGTTGCAATTCAGGCTACTAGGCATGCAAGGCGGGTTTATGTTGGTGGTCTTTCTCCAAGTGCTAATGAACAGGTCTCTTTTAATCCTTTATTTTCTTTGATATCATACGTAAATTTCATAAGTTTGACTACGGTGTGAACAGAAAAAATGTAAATCTACTGAACATTTTATGTGTTATTTCTGATCGTTATCTTCTTTGCAGACTGTCGCGACGTTCTTTAGTCATGTTATGGCTGCCATCGGTGGAAATACTGCTGGTCCAGGTTAGCACATTACATGTTGGTTTTAATAAGGCTGCAGCTTTTTTAGCTTCGCATTCTAATTAAAATTTGCATGTGGTCAGGTGACGCTGTTGTCAATGTTTACATTAATCATGAAAAGAAGTTCGCTTTTGTTGAGATGAGATCTGTTGAGGAGGCCAGTAATGCAATGTCCTTGGATGGAATTATATTCGAGGTATTCATAATTGTCTCTTTATATAAATTCATGATCTTTTTATATTGTGTGCATGATTGAACGTGCATGCATGCATGTTACTTTTTTTGGAACGGATGCATGCATGTTACTGTTCTTGTTATTAATATTTGTTATCATGTATAAATATCATTCTTCAGGGAGCGCCTGTGAAGGTTAGGAGACCTAGTGATTATAATCCATCATTAGCTGCTGCTCTCGGTCCAAGTCAACCTAATCCTAATCTAAACCTAGCTGCTGTTGGTCTAACACCCGGTTCCGCCGGTGGGCTCGAGGGTCCTGACCGCATATTTGTGGGTGGGCTTCCGTACTATTTTACTGAAGCTCAGGTTAGGGAGCTACTGGAGTCTTTCGGGGCTCTCCGGGGGTTCGATCTCGTGAAAGACAGAGAAACTGGCAACTCGAAAGGTTATGCGTTCTGTGTGTATCAAGATCTATCTGTCACAGATATTGCTTGTGCGGCTCTTAATGGTATTAAAATGGGTGACAAAACTCTTACGGTTAGACGCGCTAACCAAGGTCAAATCCAACCAAATCCCGAACAAGAAAGTGTACTCTTACATGCCCAACAACAAATTGCGTTGCAGGTGAGAAGCTTTACACATAGCTGATTATTCTTCTTTTTAATTCGTGTAAGTAGCTCTATAATTAATATTATTGCATTTGCAGAGAATGATGTTGCAACCTGGGGCGATTGGCACGCCTCCCACTAAGGTTTTATCCTTGACACAAGTGGTAACCGAAGAGGAGCTCGTAAACGATGAAGATTATGAGGACATAATGGAAGACATGAAAATAGAATGCGGAAAATTTGGTAAGATATTTGTAATTTAATTTAGTTTTTTTAACTCGGCAAATTGTTTTTCAATCTATTGATCGGTGTTGTTTTTATATCTTTCTGTTTTACAGCCTTTTGCTATAAAGAATCTTCCCCTAACATTCAGACAGAAGCTTCCCTTACAACCAGTTTATGCCCATATCTGATATGTATCTATAATTTATGAAATCTAATTTTTATTTAATTTTGCAGGTAGTTTAGTCAACGTTGTCATCCCACGCCCGAATCCTAATGGTGAACCAGTAGCAGGGGTTGGAAAGGTTAGTTTATTTTTGTCTTTTCAGTAGTTTAATTACCATTAAGCTAGCGGGTGTAAATGACTTGAGCCCGATCTCGTCTGAGATTGATCTCGGCTAATATACATTATTACTTACTTTTATCGTAATTATATGTATATTATGCAGTTTTATTATTATATTAGATAAAACACATTACACTTATATAAACTCATCGTTAGCGGTTTGCTTGATCATTTATTTTTGTCTTTCCTTTTGTGTAGGTTTTCTTGGAGTATGCGGATACAGAAAGCTCAACAAAGGCTCGTGCTGGATTAAATGGAAGGAAATTTGGTGGTAACCAAGTCGTGGCGAGCTTTTACCCGGAGGATAAGTTCAACGAGGGCGTGTATGATGGATAGTTATACAACTGTCTTTGCTTGTAGCTTCTACCTGGAGACTGTTTAACGCTTATGACTACTAGTTTGTCGTTTGTTTTTTCCGAATATTTTGTTCTATTCCCAAATTTTTGATAAATGCATTAGTGAACTTTAACCTAATTAGTGTTTATGTTTCATTTGCATGAGCTGTGTGAAACAACCAAATTGTGAGCACACAAGAAATATCATTTTCATCATGGTTTTTTTTTTGTCATCATGTTTACCAATGCCAATGTTATAAAGTTGAAGACTTGAAGTAGACATTTATAAATATAGATAAATTAAAAAAAGGGAAGCCATTGTAAATTTGTAATGCAAGTTTTATTCTGTTTTTTGGAAATTGCAATTAAAGTCTTAAAATATCTATAGAAAGTAGCAGCACTTTAGCTTTATGGCTTTCTATCGTAGTGTTCAAAAAGACTAGAAAGAAAACAAAAAACTAAAAGCTAAAAAGTGACAAAAGTTTTATCAATTAGTTTAGTAATCTGTTATTTTAGTAAGGGTTTAAAATTTTTATACGATATGAATTTGATAAAAAAAGTTACATGTTTTTGTTAAATTGGGTTTGGATTAGTCTTTTCAGTAAGACCGGTTGTGGGGTAGCGCCTCTATATATGGGCCAAACGCCATAGTTAAAGGGGTGCGTCAAGTGGAGAGACGGTACCCCCCTTAACGGGCGTGAGGAAATTATGAGATGGGGTTCACTCCAAATCGACCAATCATAGTTTTTTTTTTAAATTTTTAGTTAAATCAAAACGTGATACTTGAATGATGGATTAGTTATCGCCCATTGTTTACACGGCAGGGCGTTATGCACTTTTTAGTTAAACTATATAGTCTAAACGAATTGGGTTTGGATTGACCTGGTGGGTTAACCTATTTTTTTTTAATATTGACAAAATGTATTTTATCCCATATATCAAGCAAAGTTAAAAGAGAGAGAACTTCAGATTTTATCCCATAAAACGAATATGTTAAATTGAGACGATTTATACTATATGTTATAACTATTTATATACAAGGATAATTTATATAATGCAAGTACTTGTAATGTGCAAATCATGGTGCATAAGCTTGTGTATTATGGGTTCATGTTATTTCACTTCATATCATTATCATGCCATAAAGTAATCACCACCTCACTTTTCTTTACTTTATTTACCCTTAGACCACCCGTAGAGGGGCATTAATTGCAAAAAAAAAACGCCCCCCCCCCCCCCCCCCCCCCAATTACATAGAGCGTTTTTGGGCAGTTTTTTTGAAAAAAAATTGGTTTAGCGTTATATATAAAACGCCTAAAATGGTTTGTGGAATGGTTGACTGGGTTTGACCCACCAATGAGAAACTAGTTTGTTTTGTTTTTTGTTTTTTTTTGTTTAATGATTGGAAGGGGCATTATTTGGGCATTATTCCCACTACGCCACTTTTACAATAACGCCCCATGCTGACTGGACTGCCACGTGTCGAATAATGCCCCATGGTGGGGGCATTATTTGGCTAAACCACTACACATGGTCTTACTATGATTTCACCCATTTCACCCTCTTTCACTAACTAATACCCATTAAAATAATATTTATAATAAATAAGGTTAAAAACATTAAAAGAAATAAAAAATTTTGATTAATCTAGAAAGGAGCCCACATCCAAACTGTGACAATCCGAATTTCCAAGGTCGGTGTCTCTTAGTCACGCGATCCTGTTTCTCGTTACTTCTCGTTCGTATTTCTGGTGATTGGTATGTAATTAGAATGTAATTACTAAATGTATAACGTGATTGGATATGTTTACTTGTGTTTAAACGTTTTTTTTATGTGTCGAATAGTTAATCTAGATTCTAGGGAACTAGCATAGTTTGGGCCGCACCTACTGTTTTAATGCACTGGACCATTATTGTTTTAATTGTAAATTCGGCCCACCCTCCCTTAAAGATACCCTAGTGTTGTGATTCATTAGCACAAGCCCAATAGTAATGAAACCAGCCCAACCCTCCTCCTATTCTTCTTAGAATACGTAAATTATGGGGGGTGGGTGTTTAAGTTTGCAACAAACCCTACCTATTCCAAACATACATGCGGCAGTAGACACCATCACCTTCAAGGCCCCACCATATTCGAACAACCTCTTGGTCAGTACATTTGCTTTGATGTCTAATTCTAATTATTTGATTTTGTTAAGTGGATGCTAGATTAACAAACCATCTGCTTAGGTATGTGTTGTTGTGACATTTAACTGTGGGCCGATTGGCATGAGGATAAGTGATAGTTGTATCGATTGTTATGATTGATTATGTTTGTACATGATGTCATGATGTGTATATGTGGTGATCGATCAAATTATTATTGTAGGATCCATGTGATGCAATGATGTGTGCAAATTTTCATAGTAGTTCACTTGTTAAATTGATAGGATAATGAATAATCATAGCTTGGCTAGTTCAATGATGAATATTATAATAGATAATGATGGCTCATGTGTGTGTTGTAGTATTGATCAAAGTGAGCCATGTGCATATTCTATTAGGGTTGTCAGATTTGGTTTGGTAATATCAAAGTAAGCCATGTGATTGTTATGATTAATATTATGATAACATTAATGTTGGGTGATAAGTGCACATGTAGAAATTGTAGAATAGGAAGTTCATCATAATAATATAAACAAACTGTTGTGCAACTAGAGAAGTATGTGAAACAAGAATTAACGACTGATTTGCAAGGTTACTTGACATGGAATATGCATTAGAAGTAATCTGAATATGGATGGGTTAGGACTGCTCATGCGTGGTTTATTAAGTGTATGGATTTTATTGTATAACTTTTGGATTGATGAATAAAAATTGCTAGAATTTAATGAATGGATTGATTATGTGATTATAGATGTTAATTTGGCATGACATGAGTACTTGAACTTAGTTGTTTGGTTTGGGGGTTGGTGTTTGGCGATTACCGAGCATGAGTGGGGACTGTCTAGTGTTGGGCCGGGTAGGTTAATGGGCTATACATGGTCTGTGGGTTGGGTGTTAACTCTCGGATTAAGCAGGACAAACTGGACCGAACAGTAATTGGGCCGAAGTATTATAAGGGTTCATATCAACAAATGATTAATATATGTAGGGTGAACTAGGTCTGGTGTAGTATGATTCCATATGACCCGAGCGTTGAGTACATATTATGGTTACAATGTATGACTATGGTTAAAAGTGTTATATGATCAACTATTTCTTGTTACGTGACATTACGTGTATAGATTTTATGTGTGTAATCTGTGGTGAGATACGTGACTAGATGTGAATACGAAACTGATTAAAATAATAACCATGATTAGGACGTGGTTGGTTGACCCACAGAGATTAAATAAATTTCATTACCGAGCAAACCAAAGGTGAGTTCACTGCTCTTTTCCAAGCATGCATCCCGGGAAGGGATATCGGGTAACGTTCCAGGGAGGAATGCAGGTTAATGGAATGTTTGTTATTACTTAGTTTCTATTATGTAAGACCCCCTACATCTACCGATTGTTGCCGGGAAGGCAACGAGGTATTTAGTTGATAGCGCTATTAGGATTGGCACCCTCACACCGTGCCGAAAGGACGGGCGTGAACTAATTACCTTGACCACTTGACCAATGCCTAGATAGAGGCATTGGGGTTGGGCATTCACATCGTGTATATATAAGACCCTTACATCTACTCGAGGTTGTTAGTTGAACTAATTACCTTGACCACTTGACCAATGCCTAGATAGAGGCATTGGGGTTGGGCATTCACATCTAGTAGCCACATACGGTAATCGAGTAATAACAACATCAAATCATCATAACAACGAAACAACAAATCATCTTATTCAACTGTTTTACACATGTGACTGGTAACTAAACTCGGTAACAAAACTTTGAACTCACCAGCGTAGTCTGACACACTTGTTTGCATGCTTGTAGGTCGTTAGCTGGGATACATTGGGACTTGCTGTCTGGAGTAGCAGGAGTGGGCATGGTCTTACTGGACGAGTTTTACTTTATTGATTTCTGATACATTACTTTGGGTTTCGAAACTATTTAACTTTGCTTCCGCTGATTACTTTGGTTCTCATTTAAACTTACAGACATTATTTTATTTACAATCAAGTACTTTATCATGTTAATTGAATGCGTTTGATATAATTAGTGGCTCGTTGTTGGATCGTCGCACCCCTAATAGGGACATACCCTAGGTGGGAATTTGAGGGTGTGACAGTTTGGTATCAGAGCCACTAGTTATAGTGAACTTGGTTTTAAAAACGTTTTTATAAAACCAGACTATAACCGAACAGTTCCGAAATCGACCATGACACTCAGCTCCAGATTGCAAGGTTTGCCTCTCGTATACTCATTGTACTACATAACTAGTGAACACTTACATATGATATTGCATGTGATTGCCCGTTTAGCACAACAGTATGAATTCATGTATTACTTGCATGTGTTATATAACTGATAGGGTGGTATTTCCCTAAACATTCATGACTTACGCTTCGTGATGCTCTTTCATTGCTACTCGAGTTTGAGGAACCATTTGACATGAGTTAAGAGGAGCTGAGATGAGCATGCAAATCACAATATTATTGTGGGTGCACACATAATAATAATGTGGGGTGCATGCGAGTCCCAGCGAGGCTTAACAAGTGAAAAAGGGGTTCCGTTCCGTTATTTGATCGATGTGAAACATAACAAACCTATAGGGGTCATAGCAGTGATTGTCCCCTACTCGAACGTGAACTTTTCATTCCTCTCTGGATCCTTTCGAATCTCGATGCTATCGAGTATTACCTGAACACCCATCTGAACGCCTAGCGAACCGTGTAGAATGTTAGGTGCTTGTACGAACATCCCCGAGTTGGATGTTGCAACGACAGTGATTGGTCTATATCTTTCTCACCTTTCTTCGTTTGCTGGAAACTTAACGTATTGACGCCTTAGATCCCGAAGTGCGATCACTTCTGCAACACTCTCGTAACATACCGTGCATTACCCAGTTAACTTGCAAGAACGATGGACAAGAGGACGAGCGTGGAGCCTCACCAACCTCAGTATTAGAATGACCCTGATTACTGGCAACGAACATCAACAATTTGACTTCGATCGAATCCTAAGCGACTTATGACAGTCAACTCTTACGCATCAATTGGGACATAAACAAAGACAATCGACTATAGGGTGGAATGTGTAACTATCAGCACAATGAGTAGCGCCTTAGAATGTGGCACGGAATATGAAAAGATGGACCATGTCGATGAAAGATCGTAGAGCTTCGTTTCAAACAACAGCATTGGAGGCAACAGTCACGGCAACCTCAAGGTACTTGAAATGGCAACCAACAGTATAGAAATGAAGGTGCCTACGACATGGAGTGGCTGTTAATAGATCAAAACGACAACAACCAAGGAAACGACGGTCGTACTGGAAATCCTCGCAACAAGTACAACCACACGGGAAATGATGCTCATGGAGGGGCATTTAAGATTGGCGTGGGCGACGCCAGGATTGTAGTAACATGGTGGCATACACGTTCTAGGTAACGAATCACTTCGTCTCTATTCTATATAACCCTGATGCTTCTTGAAACCCAACCTGTTGTGTAATCGGCTGATAGCAAGACAATGGAAACCTCATTCGATCGTTGGGATGCAAACTCGACCTTGTGGGACAAGTGTTCGACATCGACCCTTCTTCTGTTGTTCTACGAATCCCTCTCCTTAGTGGAGGATTGTTATTTGTTCCAACGCGTCAGAGTGGCGCAACGGTTAGCGTCATTTCAACAACGAAAGCCAGGAGTGTCTACGGAGGGATTACCCCGCAACGTTAGCAACCGTTACTGATGTTAAGGCTAAGGAAAAGAGGATCGAGGATCCACCAATTGTTCGTGATTCCCCCGGCGTGTTACACGAGGAGCTTGCGGACTTGCTTCCACAACTGTTAGGCAGAATCTCAGTTTAATCTCACGCCAGAAGCAGCCTTGATCACTCGTTGTTGAATGCGTTTGATATAATTAGTGGCTCGTTGTTGGATCGTCGCACCCCTAATAGGGACATACCCTAGGTGGGAATTTGAGGGTGTGACACAAACCCTCTCACGCTGTGGCCTTCTTCACGCAGCTCTCACCACGCCAGCATACTTGTCACCTGGATGGGGCGTGGCGCCATAGTAGCCTAAGTGATCTTCCTTCTGAATAGTTCCTTGAGACCGTACACACAAAAGCTGGAGTGTGTATACAATCAAGATATAGAGACTCTTTAAGAGGACCTCACAAAATATGAACGTTACACATAGTTTTGATATCCGTTTATTATTACTTGCAATACAATACAATATTTAACACATCCTAAATTATTTTTTAATACAAGAAAAATTTAACATTTAAAATAATTATAATACATACATCTATATTTATTGACAGGGATTATTACTATAAACGTAAATTATGCTAAATTGAAATCTTAAATTGCAATTTAAATGATTATCCACCAAAATAATATTTGTTCACAAATTTTTAAATGATTATCCATCAAAAACGATATTTTAAACGCGTCTATTAATATTTTTTTTTTGTTGCAAAAAGTAAATTTGTGTAACTATGGACTAACTTTTGTAAAGGGACCGATCAACGAGCCAAATCATTCCTAAGCTACTCTATACTGGCTTACTAAAAATCTAAATTGGGATGAGTTAAACGAGCACGAGTCTAAATTGGAGCTCGTTTAATAAGCAATCTCAATCTCAAGCTTCACTTACCGATGTTAACTAGGATCACGAGCCTATTAGTTGTATAAAGATTTTTTATTTTATATATCGAAATCTATAAGCACCTAACAAATAAAATATTTAAAAAAAATTACAAACGAGTTGAGTTTGATATTGAAAAAATTATTACAAATCAAGCTTGGGTTTTAGACACGTAACTCAAAACAATTGGATCGTTTACGATACAAGCACCGCTAGAAAACTACATCTTTAACGCTTCCAAATCGCTAGTAAATCGTAATAAACTCATAAAACTCTTCATTCCAAAAATATAAACTTATCTAAAAATATTAGAATAAGATTTCTTTATATAATATTGTGCATTATGTATGCTATAATAACATAAAAGGTTTTTTTTACTTGGCGGTGACGGAAGAATATATTCGTCCTTTCAACTTTTATAAACTTGTGGACTACTTTTGTTTTCTCTTTTTTCTTCTTTTCTTTAGGCACACAAAGGCGACTTATGGGTCCCCATGTTCGTTAACTGTCTATATGTCGTAACTTAATTTTGTTGCAATTCTAAATTGTCACTTGCAATCAGTGGCGGAACCAGAACTTTTTTGTCAGGGGGTCATCATAAGACTCTCTTTTCTACTGGCTAAAACTAGAGAGTCTAAAACATGTTTTTTCCTAGAAAAATATCAGATTGTACATATAAAAATCTTACAAATATCTATGTCCGGGGGTCAGCGGACCCTCTTGACCCCCCTTTGGTTCCGCCCATGCTAGCAATAGTTAATCATTGGTGGTTTGTTAGGACTTTGATCATACACGATTATTGAATAATAACCACTTAGTTTATATTCAAATATCAAAATTTGATAACCATCTAAAATCGGCTTTCTTCATCAAATGTGGTCATATTTGATTCGATCAACTTCATTGGTGGACCTAAACTCCTTTTTTACCGGTCCAAATATTCAAAAATATTCGATGAATCGGTATTACTTGATTGTCGGATTGTACATTACCCTCGATTTCAAACGACTATAGTTTTTTTTCATACGATAAATATTTTTTTTTAAATTTACACCGTTTTAATGAATATTTCATTTTCTTTAATTTGATCAGACTATTGTTATAGTTTTCTTAAGAATATTTCATTTTCTTTAATTTGATCAGACTATTGTTATAGTTTTCTTAATTTTTAAAAATTTTATTTACAAGCTACAAAGTTATGTAACTTGTGTGACGTTAAGTAATTATGTACTATATGTGCAAGTTGTAACAATTACTAATGTGACCCTACATCTATAATCACGTACCATATGCAACAAGTGTAATGTCACGTGATTATGTATCCAACGTAATTATGTTATTATAGTTTTGTTGATTGTATAATGTTTTTTTTACTAATGTTATGCTTATTACGTGATTATACATTCAATATAATGAGAGCTTGTTTTTATGTGATTACGTGATTAGATCTATAATATAAGTCGTTACGTGATTATAGATGTATTGTTACATTGAGCATTTGTTAGTGTTTGCACACATTGTATGTGATTGTTACTGTTAGGCATACATTGAGTATCTGGTACGTGATTTAAGTATTCATTGATCATTTGGTACATGATTATAGATGTTCACATTGAGAATTTGTTACTGTTTATATATGGTACGTGATTTAGCATCTACTCCCACTAGTGTTGAAATCTGCGTAGGAAATGGCCTTTTCAAAAAACACCATCAAGCCTCAATAGCGGTCCTTCTGCTAGCTTAAATCCTGTCTTTAATGCACCTAAGCATATGTAAATCCTCCTGAACTATCTTGTTGGACTGCTATGGTTCCCTGGATTGGATAACCTCTCATAATGAGCCTTATAATGCCTTTCAACATTCTCATTTCTCAGTTGCCTTTATTATGCCCTAAACACTTGATTCCTAGTTACTTGTAGATGTAGTCTCTTTTGCAAATATTCTTGAAAAGCTATAAGTGGTATCCCAGGATTGGTTTTGATAATTGGTTGGATTTCCTTAGCCAACCAACTCACTGTGCACAAAATTCACATTCCTTGTTTGAATTATTTACCTTATTTAAATCGTAGATATAACTAGTCAATGTTAGGGCTGTTGATGAGCCGAGCCAAGCCGAGCTAGGGTAAGTTCGGGCTCGGATTTGAAACCGAGCTGAAAATCTAAGCTCGGGCTCGGCTTGGTTTTAAACCGAGCTGGCTCGGCTCGGCTTGGTTTGGCTCAATTTTAAAAATAAAAATTAATACATAGCTCTCAAAATTCAGTATTCTAAAATATTATTCAATACTTCAAAAGAACATATTCAAAATAAGTTCAACCTAATACATTACAAGCCAAAATCACGTTCAACAACGCAAAATAAGTGTTATATTTCAAGTAAATATAATATTTGTTCATTAGCACGACAATCAACCTTTAAATATGTCTTAGATATTAAGCTACAAGCCTAAATACGTGTAAATAATAATCACGTTTTTGTAATATATTATATGTATATAAAATAAAATATATTATAAGTAAAATAATTCGAGCTAAGCTAAGTCGAGCTACCAAGCGAGCCAAACCGAGCCAATTTGGCTCGTCACGAGCCGAGCCGAGCCGAGCTAGGCTCACTTTCTAACCGAGCCGAGCCGGCTCGGCTCACTTTCAAACCAAGCGAGCTTTTTCCGAGCTAAATTCGAGCAAGCTCCGAGCCGCAAACTTTTTGGACAGCCTAGTCAATGTTATTTTATTACCAAGAGAAGAATGGTTCCTTTAATTTCTCTTTTACTTCTGTAAAATTGCCTTTATAAGACCATGTGTAGTGGTAACAACTTATAATGCCCCCACCATGGGGCATTATCCGACACGTGTCATCCCAGTCAGCATGGGGCATTATAGCATAAAGTGGTGTAGTGGGGCATTATTCCAATAACGCCCATGCAATCATTTCCCAATTAATTTTTTTTAAACTTTAAATACTTCATTAAATAAAAAAAAATACAATACTAGAAATAAAAAAATTAAAATCCGATTAAATAAAAAAAATACAATACTAGAAATAAAAAAATTAAAATCCGAAGAAATTAAAAAAAAAAAAACACTAGTTTTCATCTTCGCTTTCTTCACCCTCGCCAACTTCGTCTTCCTCGTCCTCCGTTTCTTCCTCTCCCTCAGGTGGTACATACCGAACCGACCATGCGTGGTGTAGCAAATCAACCATTAACTGGGAATGGTACGGTTCGTAACGCAACTCTCGCGCATTATTCACTCTTTCTTCCATTGACGCCTGTGGATGCTCCTCTTGAACGGCTTCTGGCACATAATTCTGGCATATCGCCTTTCCTTCGTCTTCCAAAATCATGTTGTGCATGATTATACACGCGTACATAGCATCTCTCATTTTTTGCTTGCTCCATGCACGACAAGGATTTCTCAAATAATGCCAGCGTTGTTTAAGAACCCAAAAGCATCTCTCAATGTCTTTTCGTGAAGACTGTTGAACCTTTTTAAAGTATGCTCTTTTTTCATCAAAAGGATCACTATACGTCTTCACGAAAATCGAATACCTAGGATAAATTCCGTCGCTCAAATAATATCCATGAGGGTAGTAGTTTCCATTTGCGTAAAACGACGCTTTTGGAGCTTTGCCAGAAATCCACTCCTCTAACAGCGGAGATTGTTCAAAAACATTGATATCATTGCATGACCCTACCACGCCAAAGTAAGCCGACCAAACCCAAAGGTCCTGTGAAGCAACCACCTGAAGAATAATAGTGGGTCCTTTTTGGTCACCCCGTGTGTGTTGGCCTCGCCATGCAGTCGGGCAGTTATTCCAATGCCAATGCATGCAATCTATGCTCCCGATCATACCAGGCAAACCATGCTCAGCATTATGTACCTCGTAGATCTTTTGAAGGTCGTCCCATGTGGGCGTTCTAAGATAATGCGCACCGTACACATCAATTATACCTTTATAAAAAAACATAGACAAAAAAAAAAAAAACCTTAAGCTTAAAAAAATAAATTGTAAACATACTCGAGGTTTAAAAAAAAAGTAAAGTATAGGAATTTTACCGCGACAAAAATGCTCCAAGCTATCTCTCGTTGTTTTCTCCGCCATTTTAAGATACTCGTCGTTGATGTCGATAGTGTTTCCATAAGCAAGGATTCGTAACGCCGACGTACACTTTTGGATACCGGTAAATCCAAGTTCCCCTCTCGCATCCGCTTTTTGTTTAAAATAATCGTAGTTGGCTTCCAAGTCGTCGACTATGCGTAGAAATAACCGCTTACTCATTCGGAAACGACGCCTAAACATTTCGTTCGAATATGTCGGCTCCTCATCAAAATAATCTTTCATCAAACGATCGTGTGCCCCGCGGCGGTCTCGTTCAATATAACCTCTTTTACTTTTTTCTGCTTGGGGGCGACGACAATGCTCGACATATCTCATCGCTAGTTGACAAGCACTCGTAACCGCCTCTTGCTCAACCTCCTCATCGGTTGAACCATCGCCATCCGCAAAAAACTCGTTGTAGTAATAATTTACCATGGATGAAGAACTAGGAGAATCCATCAAGTTTTTTATAAAATGGTTTTATTTTTAGAGGGTTTTTGTGATGTTTTGGTTGAAAATGAATGAGTTTATATATATAGGGGGGAAATGTTTAAAAAAATAAATAAATAAATAAAACTAGCCGTTTAAAAAAACTAGCCGTTTGAGTTGGGATTGGGCATTCAAACCATGGTGAAGCGTTTTAATAAACACGCCGGGTTAATTTTTTTTCAAAAAAAACGCCCGGAAACGCCCTATGTAGTGAGGATCTCGGCGTTATCCGGCGTTTTTTTTGAATTTAAAAAAAAAAAAACGCCCCACTACGGGGACTAAGGTTGTATTTTATTCAACAGAAAACGACGAACCAATTACACTCATGAGCTATATATTGCATAGAGACATGTGTTGCTAGAGAAATGGATGATTCGATGGAGAAGAAAGGGGTGATTGGGTGACGGGGTGGGGTGGGCCTATGCAATTAATATTTAATATTTTTTTAAAGTTAAAATTGTTATATTCTAATAGTAAGGATGAATTTGTAATTTTACATATTAAATAGACTTAACTAGAAAAACTAATAACCATTCGGTCAAGGGACTATCTTAGTAACAATTGAGCAAATCATAGAGAACATATTATTTTCAGGGTGTGCGAACAAAGGGTTCAACCAAACTTTCAAGAGGTGCGATCAAGACTTTTACTAGGGATGGCAAAAAGCCCAAGTCCGACGGGTATACCCGAAACATACGAGCCGGGTATACCCGAA
Source organism: Helianthus tuberosus (assembly GCA_030545235.1). Lineage (NCBI taxonomy): Eukaryota > Viridiplantae > Streptophyta > Magnoliopsida > Asterales > Asteraceae > Helianthus > Helianthus tuberosus. Next base: position 7,339,818 of record CM060416.1, on the reverse strand, counting down.
GCCCGATGGGTATGGGCCGGGTATGGGCTTAAAAATGTAAAAAAATCGGGTATGGGTACGGCGGGTATGGGATTTAGTGATACCCGCCCAATACCCGGCCCGATTTTCGGCCCATTTACCCAAATAATACTCGAAAGTATCATATTATAAATTTCCATATATATAAACTTAGCACTTGCACTTATTACATTCTCTATAGTACTAGGGTCTAGTCTTCTCTTTGCCGATAGTCATCTCTTCAAAATTATATTGGATATGGAAGCTAGTACTTCATATGGATATGGAAGTACTAGCTAACTTATTTTTGAGCATGTATATTGGATATAGAAGTTAACACCCTTTATTATATGGATGTTTATGCAATTAGGTGATCCTAATACAATTAGTTAATTAAGTAATCATTTTGATTTAGTTTGGTATATGTGGTCTGAATACGATAAGGAAGTATTTAATCATATTTTCATTTGTTATAGTTATTAAAATTGAAATTATATAAACATCAAAGTAAAAAGTGCACATTTGTCTCAACATGTATTTTTAAGAAATTAACAGGTATACCCGATACCCGCGGGTATGCCCGATACCCGACGGGTAACAGACCGGGTATGGGACAAAGAATTACAAACGGGTACGGGCCTGGGATTACAAATACCCGGCCCATTACCATTCCTAATTTTTACCTATATAATACACTTAATTTTTTAAGGGGGGCGCCCGCCCACCCTCGCCCCTACTTGAGTCCACCACTAGAAACACACATCTAGCTTTAGAAAGTTGAGAACTAAGGATGAAATATTCGCAAACCAGAGTAACTATCAGAGTAATTTTCTCTAATGTAATTAAAAACAATTTACGTTTTTTAATTACTTTGGTTTATTATATTACTAGGTTGTAGTCCGGTGTATTACACAGATTAAATAACTAAAAGTGTTTGTTAGCAGAGTACAATAATATAATTATGTGTATTTGATAATCATCACACAAGCTTGCAATCTCTTAGTTATAGTAGTCAAAACTCAATCCGCTTCTAAAGTGGTTAACAACTCAGCTAATGATAATCAAATTTTTAGTAATTTTTTTAATTATTTTTACATCATTGGTCAATAATATAATGAAATAACTTTTATCAAATACATGAGATAATTTATTGCATATTCGCACAAAAATATGCAAAATATAATTATCATTATAAATCTAGTATAAAAAGTTGCATAAAAATATGTTTTTGGTACAGTATCATTATAAATCTAATATAAAAAGTTACATAAAAATATGTTTTTGGTAAAGTTTAATTTCAAAATACATATTATCATTATAAGTTAAAGATATGTTTGAAGTAAGAGCGGATTTTGTAAGAATATTTATCCGATTTAATTTGACTAAAAATATTAGTAAACTTAAAGATATATATTTGAGTAAAGACGGATACTAAAGTAATAAGCAATGTTTTCATATTATTACACTAGAATTACCACCCGCCGCAATGCGGCGGGGAATCATTAGTTATATATCATGTTAGATGAAAGGCAAATGTTTCTCGCATGACCACCAGCCTATGTGTAAAACCGAGAAAAAAATAACTAAGTCGATATCTGACTCGCACGTTGCAGCAGACCTATCAAACGGGAAAAATAGACGCGCTGCGACGGACATGTCAAACAGGAAAAAATAGATGAAAAAACGTTGAACCTCACACGCACGTTGCGGCGTGTTAACTCGGAAATTTAGAACGACACGTTAAACGGAGAACTTATGAAAGATGAAAAGTATATAAGAGACTAAAGTATAAAGTAAAAAAAGTGTTGAGATTAAATTACGAAATATGAAAAGCTTTGAGTTGAAAGTAAAAAAAATTAAAGGAGTTAAATTGCAAAAGATGAAAACTTTTGAATTAGAAGTGAAAAATCAAATTAATCAAAGGGGTTAAAATACCAAAGATTGAAACTTTAGACTTAAATTTTCAAATATTGAAACTTTAGAGTTAAAAAAGAAATCAGATTATGAAAACAAAAGAGATAAATAGATTTAGTTAAATTGATGTTTAATATTATTATTTAATAAAAGAGATAAATAAAATATAAGAGTGAGAAATTACCAGAGAATGACACGTGTCCAAAAAGGATTTTTGTTTATTAGTATAGAAAGATTAACTTGATTTAAGAAACAATTAAGGTAATTTTGATTAAAATGACCTTTTTGAGAGATGCTATGGTGGTGATATGTGACATTATTTGTAACTGTTTATTAGATTTTAAATACAATGATATAGTTTTTTTCTTCTTTTTAGATAATGATTCCCCTTCTCTAAGATTAAAGAAAAAAATATTACGTTTAAATAATAAGCTATATGAATTGATAACTATGGGTATCTTATTTCTTTTTTTGTACGAAACTATGTAATGAGAAAAATATGCACGTATGGATAAGTGATACATATTTATATATTTTAACTAGGTTTGAACCCCGTGTATTACACGGGTTGAATAAATGTAATTTTATATATTAAATAATAAAAACTTATATCTTTATGAACCTTGTATATTGTACGGGTTAAATAAATGTAATTTTATATATCAAATAATAAATAAGTTATATCTTTAAAAACCATGTGTATTACACTGATTAAGTAAATGTAATTTTGTATACTATACACTAAAAACGCCGTATCTTTAAAAAACCCGTGTATAATCGGGTTGAATAAATCTACCAAATAATAAAAATTAAATCCTTAAAAACCCCGTATATTACACGTGTTGAATAGATATAAAAAAGAGTCATATCTTTAAAAACCATGTGTATTACACAGATTAAATAAATGTATTTTTGTATATTAAATACTAAAAACGTCGTATCTTTAAAAAAACCCGTGTATAGTCGGGTTGAAAAATCTACCAAATAATAAAAAAATTATATCCTAAGTAAATGTAATTTTGTATATTAAATACTAAAAACGTCGTATCTTTAAAAAACCCCGTGTATAGTCGGGTTGAAAAATCTACCAAATAATTAAAAAAAAATTATATCCTTAAAAACCTCGCGTTTTACTCGAGTTGAATAAACATAATTTTGTATACCAAATAATAAAAAAAGTTATGTTTTTAAATAATTAGGATAACATTTAATATTAATTTATTATTTTTATATTTAATATAAGATAAGTAGATAAGAGAGGCATTTTTTTTAAAATATATTAAATTAACAATTTAGATTTGAGGATAATATTTTATTAAAGTATGATAATATTTAATATTAATTTATTATTTATTTATTTAGATAAATACAAATTTGAGGATACCTTCAATGAATGACACGTGTCCAAAAGTTGGTGTCTTTTATTATAGTAGTTAGATTGTTAAAAACCATATTAAATAAAATTAAAATAGAATTGCTTGAAGGAAAACATGACATGTGGCATTAATCGGAATCTTTTATTAGAAATTAGATAGATATCATCTATATACTCTATTAAGGGAGCTTAGATGATGACATAGAATTGCCTACGTGTCACCTTCTCAGCTATGCCACATAGTCCCCGCTGATGTCATAATTCTGATTTATTTATATATATAAAAATCGGTAGAGGATCCTGTACAAAGTCCATCTTTTGTAAGAAGTGTAAGAAATAATTTGGGAATGACAAGTGTCCCTCATCTTAATTAATTCAAAAGGGTATATTAGTAATTGTACATTCTTGTCAATTAATTGATTTCCAATATAACTGGAAAAAAAAACTGGCGATGAGAATTTTTAGGGATTGATCGTTTCATCTCCATCTCCGATTCAGATCATCTTCTCCGACCATCTTGTTAACCTTCCGTCATCATCATCACAGTTCACGTCATCTTCTCCGATTTGAACACCTGCATCTCCGACCACCGTCACCAATTTCTTTCGTCTCCACAAATCATTCACCGTCATCGTCTTTCATCTTCGTCATCCACATTTCTGATCGTGACTTGAATCATTTCTGATCGTGACTTGAATCCATATAAAACACCATGACTTGAATCATAGATGTTTAAAACACCACACCATGAACAATGTCTCCAGATAAAACACCATGACTTGAATCATAGTCATGGTGTTTTAAAATCTGGGAATGTTTTTGTATTGATAAAACACCACCGCCATGAACAATGTCTCCTGATAAAACACCATGACTTGAATCATAGATGTTTAAAACACCACGCCATGAACAATGTCTCCAGATAAAACACCATGACTTGAATCATAGTCATGGTGTTTTAAAATCTGGGAATGTTTTGTATTGATAAAACACTACGTCATGAACAATGTTTTCTATAGTGTTTTATCATGTAATATACTGTTCCTTTCATATTGTTTTATCCCATCAATATTGTTCCTTTTCATAGTGTTTTATCCCCCATCAACAGTGTTTTATTTATGTATAGCGTCTTACAGTAAACAGATAGTGTTATATCCTCCTATAGTGTTTTATCATGTAATATATTGTTCTTATAGTGTTATAAAAGTTGCTGTGAAGGAAATCGAAGAATTTAATCTGTACGAGAAATTCGCTGATTTTTTGGAGATTGATGATGGTTACCATAAATTCGCTGATATTTAGGAGATTGATGGGGGTTTTGAAACGGTTACCATATTTGAAACGTTGGAAAAGTCACTATTGCCCTTCAATTTTTACATAAGGTCCTTCTAATTAAAACACAATTTACATTTTATACCCTATTGATCTCAACCATTAGATCAAATATCCAATGGTTTAAAACACTTCTTACCCTTCTTACATTTTAGACACTTTTTACCATATCCCTGGGACCCTATAAAAATCTATTAATCTAAAAAATAAAATTTTCAAAATTCAAAAATTTCAACTTTATTTGAATCCCTGCCCTCTCACAAATCCCTAAATCCCATTTCAAATTTCAAACACCTTTCTATTCCATTATCTCTCTCTTTCTCTCTCAGATCTGGCGATTCACATGAGGTATGATGGTGAGATAGATTATGAAATTTCAAACCCCTTTCCATTCCAAATCACGAAGAAGAAGAAGAAGATGCACATATGTCACCGAAAACAGGTACGGTTACGAACAACGACAATCACGAATTAGACGTAGTCGTCAGTTCGGTTCCTACTTCCATTTCATCTACAATCTGATTCCAATGCTCGATTTTGTTTGATTTGGTTTCATCTTTGTGACACTACGATTAAGCATATTTTCTTTCTCAAGGTAGATTTTTTTTAATTGATGGTGTTGTTTGTTGATTTGAACGCAAAAGAAGAACGACGGTGTGTTGGGGTGATGGATGGATCTGATTTTTTTCTAGGGTTTCGCGTGAATTGAGGAAGAAGAAAGGTGAATTGTTAATAGGTGTCGGCAAACATGATCATTCTGGTTCGATGCTTCACCTATGGCAAGGTAACTCCTGATGCAACATCGTTTCTTTCTATACACGCATAGGGTTTCATAATCTTCTTGAATGATCTTAACTTTGTTCCCGAATTTGTGTTTTAAGGTTATTTGAAACAAATAGGACACATACTTGAATTTACGTTGTTTAGAAGCTCCTTCAACCTTCATGTTGTTGTTAGGGTTAGGGTTAATTGTAACTATTTGTTGAAGTCATGTGGGTTTTATAACATAAATTATGGGTGTTTTGGTTAAGAGTCGCGTGCATTCGTATTCGAGAAGTTGAAAAGGATATTTGGTGTGTGATGGAATCACTTTGTTCATCGAAAGGCTTCTCTTTACTTCTTTCTTCATGTCAACTGTAAGCGATCTGAATCTATGATCTCTTTTTTCGTTCATAGATCTAAGGCAGTGTGGTGGCAGATTGGATTTGAAGATATAAATTTAAAATTGAAGACCGTGGATGGTAATTCATCAGTAAGTTTGTCTACACAATCGATTAACTGTAGCAAATTTCCTTTACTATTGTTATATCTAATGTTCACCATGAAAATATTGTTTTGTTTTGATATGAATTCATATGTTTCTGTGAACATGTACCTGATTTTTAAATTTTTAGACATAAATTCGTTGTTTCTTTTGAGGTTTTTGTTATCGTTTTTTTGGCCAAGTTAACAGCTGCGGTACTGTACCGGAGAGTCGAGCCGCTCACCATCCGATTCGGATCGTCGAAAGGAATACACCGGAGTTGAGAACCGACATCTCCGGTGAGCTTTTGTAATCTTTCTCCTGTTTTCTGTTCATGTTGTTCAAGATGTATTACAATTTCTAAATTTCAACCCATCTAAATTTTATTTTAGAAAAGATAAGTGGATGGTTAGACGACATATCGAAAGCCGATAAATGGATGCAATCGGTTGCGACCGAGTTCAACCTTCCGACCATCGGTTTTTTATCGGTTGATCACCGTACAGAAAAACCAAGATTCAACCTCCGTTGGTTCACTCGTGTATCGGAGGTTGATAATTTAACGTGCTGGTTTCTATACATGAAACTAGACCACTATAACATAATTTGTGAATAATTAATTTTGTTATGTTTTTTATCTTAGGTTCCGCTTTGTGGTCATGCAACTTTAGCAGCTTCACACTTTGTGTTTGAGTCTGGATTAGTGGATTCTAACTCGGTTGAGTTCTCAACTCTGTTTGGAGTTTTGACTGCTAACCGGATTCCGGCTAACGAGATCAATGATTCAGGAACTTAAGAACTTAGTTTTCTGGTTCAAATTCGTTTAAAGTTTCTTTTTAACTGCAGGAACTTAAGTTCTAACTCTTTAGGAGGTACGATACCTGCAGGGTTGGGCCAACATTCTCTTAAGAAAGTGTAAGATTCTACTAATTGGAAGCTTCATTACAAATTTTTGTCATTTTTGCATTTTGATATCTGTGACGTTGTTGTCTAATTATTTTAACAAATAATGCAGGGATCTATCAGACAATCAGATTACGGGGTCCATACCAGATAGTTTAAGTTCTTCAAATCTACAACTTGTGTAAGCTATTCTATACTCCTTATCCACATTTAGGTTTTGTTTCTAGCCATTTATCACGTATGTATTTTAACTAAAAAATTCTACGCACTCGGTTCTCAGCATCCTGAATGGTAACAAACTGGAAGGACAAGTACCGGAGGAGCTTTACTCAATTGGTGTCCATGTCAGAGATGCCGATCCCCTCTGGCAACCTTTTGAAGCCGAACCGCCTATGTGTAATAGGTTTTAGAACTTCGTCGAAACTGGTTAAAAACGAACCGAACCCGATAAAATCTGGTTTTAGAGTGAATCGATCCTTTTCCTCTTAGTTAATGCAGACCCTGGTTAAAAAAAAAAATACCGGAATCACCAATTATTTAGAGCATATCTAAAAACCCTTTTTGTTCCTGGAACGAAAAAGATTCCTAAACTAAACTAGGGATCTGTATTTGACTTTTTAAACATGAAAAAATATTGACTTTTCGGGTCTTGATCAGTTTGCATCATTTTGTGATAGTACATACTCTGGTAACAAATTTTGGATCCACCCCTAGAACGAAAAAGGTCCTTAAACTAAACTACGGGCCTGCATTTGACTTTTTACACAGGAAAAACGTTGACTTTTTCAGGTCTAAAAAATTTATATTCCTAGAACAAGAAAGATCCTTAAACTAAACTAGGGAGCTGCAGTTAACTTTTTATACAAGAAAAATGTTGACTTTTTGTGTAACACCCCGAAAAAAAAAATATAAAACTTTATATTGTAACTATAAAGTATAAATAGACGAGAATTTATTAACTAGGAACTTTTAACCTAGTTAGTTACAAGACTAGAAATAGCCTATAATAGGGTTAAAGGCTACTAAACCATAAGTGGGACAAAGTTGAGGGGCTTAAGTTGACAAAATTGAAACTTAAATTGTTAAAACAAATTAAAATAAACCAAACACCCCCAAAAGAGGTGTTGGTCGATCAGGGGAAAGACCAGGTCGACACCCCCTTAGCTCCAAACCCTAAAATCACTAAAACTCTCAAATTTGATGTGCAAATCTGGTCCAAAACGAAATCCGAGCCTAGAATCGTGATCCTCATCGCAAGAGGATCATAAGGTATGTAAAATCTGACGAAATCTCTAAACTTGAAAATCTCATGATTTTGGAAAATCTGAAATTTGATGTTGCATGTGAGTTATGTGATTAGATTAGGGATGATATAGTGTCTAGGAGTGAAACCTAGACAACTACATGTGAGATCATGCTCAAATTCAGGAAAATTCCATGAACACCTTGAAGGTGGGTTGTGGGTTTTACATGATGATGATGAACACTAGGGTTTAGATGATTATCCTAGTGTAAATTGATTATAGAAAAGTGATTTCAGAAAGGTATGATGATTTAAAATGCTATATGAGGGCTTTATTGATGTTAAGTTAACTAGCTAGCAAACTATGAACTTAAATGCAAATGATGTAGAAATTCTGCCCTCATAGTGTTTGTAGAAATGCCTCAAAGAAGGCTTAAGAAATAGAAATTTAAAGCTTTAACGCATAATTATGATGTTTCGGTATAATATGCGAAGTGAGGTCTAAAGAGAGTTCTAAACATGTCTTGAATTGAACTCTATAGGACAAGATACCGGAACGTCGAGTGGACAAGCTGGTGGTGATTCGCGGTTGAAGGGCGTGCGTTAAGGTATGTAACTTGACCCGTTACATTTATTAGATTTGATGATTCTAATGTGTAATTGAATTTTTGAATAAGAGTTGTTTTGAATTAAGCGATGAAGTCGTTATATTGATTGATTGATTAAATTCGGTTGGTACTCGTTGGTAGTCGTCATAGAGGAGGATTCCTTAGACGAGCCAAACGGGTCAAATAATCAAGTAAAACATGATTAATGCTCCGAAATATGATGGATTGTTCTTTGATATTGGTTAATATATAACATGTTTGAATTACTAGAATTTGATGTAGTGGTTTGTTAGAAAAGTAAATTCCAAGAGTTGGGTTTGAGTGAAATAAACAAAACAAACAAGACATGGATTTCCAGGTACTACCGTAAATTACGGTAGTACCGTAATTTACGGTAAAGGTCAGATATGTTACGGCGTGGATCTCCTGGTTTACGGTGACCAAACATTTCCAGGACTCACCGTAAATTACGGTGATACCGTAATTTACGGTGGATCCAGAATAGCTTTTATATTTTTTTGTTATTTCCAATGTGATGTTAAACCTTGTGATTATATTATATAACAACGTCAAAACTAATGTTTTTTTAACGGTTTTGATCATAGGTAAATTGGTGGATCATACGGGTGGCGATCAAGTGATTAATGAAGAACCGGACACTACATTTTGAAGCTTCCGCTATGTTTTGAATCTTTAAAACTTTTGTGTATGAGATGTAAACATATTTTAAACATCTTTTTAAATGTTTTAACTTAGTTATTAGTTAACTAAGTTTGATGTAACTTATGAACTTTGTTATGAAAGTTAGGTTATTTAAACAATATTTTACTAGAAATGGTACAAACTATTACTAAAATCAAGGGAAAAATTAAGGGTGTTACAAGTTGGTAATCAGAGCTCAAGGTTGTCAATAAGTGTTCGGTTCAAGCTTGATCGATCGTCCGGTAAGAATTAACTTATTTTGTTAATAAATTATGTACTACGTAAAGAATGAGAAATGAACAATATGCATGAAAAGAGTGTGTAAGCTCACTCAAAAACAAGAAATGCATGAAACAAGAATGATTAAATCAAGTTACGAACTTGATTGAATTGAAACAAGAATGATTAAATCAAGTTACGAACTTGATTGAATTGAAACAAGAATGATTAAATCAAGTTACGAACTTGATTGAGTTGAAACAAGAGTGATTGAATCAAGTTATGAACTTGATTAAATCAAAACAAGTAAAGCATGTGTTATAAATGGAATGTTTAACAATCTATGTAAACATTTCAGAAATAGAAATGGCTGATGGAGGTAATGATAATGCGGTGCCAAGAGTCACCGAACAAATGAGGGAAGTGATTGCCGAAGAGGTTGGAAAGGCGATCGAAAACAGTTTGTCGGGCTTTATTGATAAAATTCAAAACACAGTTTTATCAATAGTAGAAGAGAGAATCAAGAAATTGGAAGATGATTCCAATTCAGCAAAGGAAAAGCATGGTGGACGAAAGCCTTGTTCATACAAGGAATTCATGGCCTGTAAACCCCCAATATATAATGGGGAGGTTGATCCAATTGTGTGCCAACGATGGCTAAGTGATATTGAAGGAGTATTCGAGAGAACTCATTGTGATGAAAATGACTACGTAGCTTATGGTACGGGTCAATTAAGAGGTCAAGCGAAAGACTGGTGGGATAACAAAAAGAAGGAGATTGGAAGTGAAGCGGCTAAGGCCATGACATGGGAGGAGTTTAAGACGCCGTTTCTTAAACACCATAGTCCCAAAGCGGTCATAAATAGAATCAAGGAAGAGTTCATGCAACTCAGACACAAGGGTGAATCCATAGACAAGATCACGGGGATGTTTATGGACAAGATAAAGTTCTGTGATGATTTGGTGACAAACGAAGAACAAAAGGTCTATTACTACCATAACATGCTAAGTGCGGAGTATAGAGAGTTCATAACCCCTTCAAAATACGAGACCCTTACCGAGATTGTCAATGCTGCTCGGGAAAGGGAGATCGAATTGAAAAAGAGCATAGAACGGGGTGAACGAAGGGCACAAGATGTGAATCCAAGCCCTACTAAGAAGGCACGAACAAACGAAAGCGCAAAGAAATCTGATACGAAAGGCGGGTCGCCAAGTTGCAGAATCTGCGGGAAGGGTCATAAAGGCGAATGTCGTTACAAGGATAAGCCTTGTCCCATATGCAAGAAAACGGGACATATGGCTATATCATGCCCGGAGAAAGTGACGGTTTGTTACAATTGTTATCGAACGGGTCACAAGAAGTCGGAATGCCCGGAACTGGTTGGAAAGAAGGATGGGCAGGAACCGAAAGGTGAAGCCCCGAAAGCAAAGGCAAGATCTTTTCAACTAACCGCCGCAGAAGCAAAGGTTGAACCTGACGTGGTCTCAGGTATATTTGCTGTAAATTCAATTCCTGCACACGTGTTATTTGATACGGGTGCGAATAAATCCTTTGTTTCATATGGACTTATTCGACATCCTTCATTTATTCTAACAAAATTACCTGTGCCTTTAGAAGTAGAGATAGGTAATAACAAAAGCTTTATTGTTTGTGATGTATGTGAAAATTGTAAACTGAGCATCGACGATGAAGAATATTTGATAAATCTAATCCCGATGTCGATGGGAGAATTTCAAGTAGTCGTTGGGATGGATTGGCTATCTCGACACCATGCAAAGGTCGTGTGCTTCCGTAAAGAGATAAAACTAACATCTCCGAGCGGGAAACACGTCACCATTTATGGCGAAAAAGGAGGCAACCCCATAGTATGCTCAATGTTGAAAGCTCACAAGCTAATGAAGCGAGGATGCAAGGCATTCATAATATACGCTAATGAGCCCGAGAAAGAATCACGAAAGATTGGAGATGTACCGGTAGTACGAGATTATGAAGATGTTTTTCCGGAAGATTTACCGGGGATACTGCCTGAACGGGAAGTAGAGTTCGGGATCGAATTGATTCCGGGCGCGAAACCCGTAGCAAAAGCCCCGTACCGACTTGCACCGTCGGAATTACAAGAGTTGATGTCCCAAATCCAAGACCTGCTTGACAAGGGATTCATAAGGCCGAGTGTGTCTCCTTGGGGCGCACCGGTATTGTTCGTGAGAAAGAAAGACGGGAGCATGCGCATGTGTATTGATTACCGGGAGTTAAACAAACTCACGGTAAAGAACCGATACCCGCTCCCGAGGATAGATGATTTATTCGACCAACTACAAGGTGCGAACTGGTTTTCCAAAATTGACCTTAGATCGGGGTATCACCAACTAAAGGTCAAAGAAGAAGATGTGCCGAAGACGGCTTTCCGCACGAGATACGGACATTATGAATTCCTCGTGATGTCATTTGGGCTAACAAACGCACCCGCGGCTTTCATGGACCTCATGAACCGGGTTTGCAAGCCAATGTTGGATAAGTCGGTCATCGTGTTTATCGATGATATCTTGGTGTACTCGAAAAGTGAAGCTGAACACGCACACCACTTACAAGAAGTGTTAGAGACACTTAGGTGAGAGAAGTTATATGCAAAATTCTCTAAATGTGCCTTTTGGATACGAGAGGTTCAATTTTTAGGCCATGTCATAAATGCCGACGGAGTATTGGTGGATCCGTCAAAGATAGAGGCTGTGTCAAAATGGAATCCCCCGAAGAACCCTTCAGAAATTAGAAGCTTTTTGGGGCTTGCAGGGTACTATAGGAGATTCATTCAAGATTTCTCCAAGATTGCGTCACCGCTAACAAAGCTAACCCAAAAGAAAGCAAAGTTTATTTGGGGAATCGATCAAGAAAAAGCGTTTCAAACGCTAAAAGAAAAGCTAACTCAAGCTCTGGTACTGACATTGCCAGACGGAGTCGAAGACATGGAGGTTTATTCGGATGCTTCACTATCGGGACTCGGTTGCGTGTTGATGCAACGGGGCAAGGTAATAGCCTATGCCTCGAGACAATTGAAGATACACGAGAAGAAATATCCCACACATTATCTCGAGTTGGCGGCGGTAGTGTTTGCATTAAAAATATGGAGGCACTACTTGTATGGGGTAAAGTGCACCATATTCACCGACCACAAGAGTTTGAAATACTTCTTCGATCAGAAGGAGTTAAATATGCGACAAAGGCGATGGCTGGAAACGGTGAAAGACTACGATTGCGAAATACGTTATCACCCAGGAAAGGCTAATGCGGTGGTGGATGCTTTGAGCAGAAAAACGGATTATGTCCCGATACGAGTAAGATCGATGCAACTCGTGGTAACCTCGGGTATACTTGAACGTATTCGAGAGGCGCAATTAGAAGCAGTAAAAGAAGAGAATTGGAAGAAAGAAAGAATAATTGGTCAGTTGAAAGATTTGTCGGATGGGAATCACGGGTTAAAGACTCGATCCGGAAGGATATGGGTCCCACATATCTGTGGAGTGAAGGCGCTTCTACTTAATGAAGCTCATAAATCCCGTTATTCAATTCATCCGGGTGCGACCAAGATGTACAATGATTTGGAATGAAGAGAGATGTGGCGAAGTACGTGGAAAAATGCTTGACATGTTTACAAGTCAAGGCGGAGCATCAGAAACCATACGGCAAACTCCAACCGTTAGAAATTCTGGTTTGGAAATAGGAACATATCACAATGGACCTACTAACCAAGTTGCCTAAAACGAGTCGTGGTTTCGATGCCATATGGGTAGTGGTAGATAGATTGACGAAAATGGCTCACTTCATTCCGATACGTGAGACTTATACGTCAGAAAAGATGTCAGAGGTTTACACGAATGAAATAATAGCACGTCATGGGGTGCCAGTGTCTATCTTGTCTGATAGGGATACCCGGTTTACTTCGAATTTCTGGAGAGATTTCCAAGAGCAAATGGGGACCAAATTGTTCATTAGCACTGCGTACCATCCTCAAACGGATGGAGAAAATGAAAGAACGATACAAACATTGGGGGACATGCTACGGGCGTGTATAATCGACTTTGGAGGCAGTTGGGATGTTCACTTACCGTTAGTCGAGTTTTCGTATAACAACAGTTACCAATCTAGTATTAAGATGGCACCATACGAAATGCTTTACGGTAGGAAGTGTCGAACCCCGGTATGTTGGGGTGAAGTGGGTCCACGTGAACTCGCCCACCAAGATATAGTACGAGCCACGAATGAAAAGATCGATAAAGTTCGGGCACACTTGAAAGCGGCTCAAGACAGGAAAAAGGCGTATGCTGATAAAAGGAAAAGGCCGATTGAATTCCAAGTTGGTGACATGGTCATGCTAAAAGTCTCCCCATGGAAAGGTGTTATTAGATTCAGAAAAAGGGGGAAGCTAAGCCCAAGGTTTATTGGACCATTTAAAATTATCGGGAGAGTTGGCAAGGTCGCTTACCGCCTTGAATTACCGGAGGAGCTAAGTGGAATCCATGGCACGTTCCACGTGTCGCAATTAAGAAAGTGCCTAGCAGACGAAACGGCCTATATCCATTACGATGATATCGAAGTGGATAATAGTCTGAATTATGCGGTAAGACCGGTGGAGATTTTAGACAGAAAGGTCAAACATTTACGAAATAAACAAATTGACCAAGTCAAAGTCAAATGGGAGCATAGGAAAGGTTCGGACACTACATGGGAGTCCGAAGAGGAGATGCGACGTCTTCACCCTACATTATTTGGTACGTACTTCGGTTTCGGGGACGAAACCCTTTTTAAGGGGGGTGGACTTGTAACACCCCGAAAAAAAAAATATAAAACTTTATATTGTAACTATAAAGTATAAATAGACGAGAATTTATTAACTAGGAACTTTTAACCTAGTTAGTTACAAGACTAGAAATAGCCTATAATAGGGTTAAAGGCTACTAAACCATAAGTGGGACAAAGTTGAGGGGCTTAAGTTGACAAAATTGAAACTTAAATTGTTAAAACAAATTAAAATAAACCAAACACCCCCAAAAGAGGTGTTGGTCGATCAGGGGAAAGACCAGGTCGACACCCCCTTAGCTCCAAACCCTAAAATCACTAAAACTCTCAAATTTGATGTGCAAATCTGGTCCAAAACGAAATCCGAGCCTAGAATCGTGATCCTCATCGCAAGAGGATCATAAGGTATGTAAAATCTGACGAAATCTCTAAACTTGAAAATCTCATGATTTTGGAAAATCTGAAATTTGATGTTGCATGTGAGTTATGTGATTAGATTAGGGATGATATAGTGTCTAGGAGTGAAACCTAGACAACTACATGTGAGATCATGCTCAAATTCAGGAAAATTCCATGAACACCTTGAAGGTGGGTTGTGGGTTTTACATGATGATGATGAACACTAGGGTTTAGATGATTATCCTAGTGTAAATTGATTATAGAAAAGTGATTTCAGAAAGGTATGATGATTTAAAATGCTATATGAGGGCTTTATTGATGTTAAGTTAACTAGCTAGCAAACTATGAACTTAAATGCAAATGATGTAGAAATTCTGCCCTCATAGTGTTTGTAGAAATGCCTCAAAGAAGGCTTAAGAAATAGAAATTTAAAGCTTTAACGCATAATTATGATGTTTCGGTATAATATGCGAAGTGAGGTCTAAAGAGAGTTCTAAACATGTCTTGAATTGAACTCTATAGGACAAGATACCGGAACGTCGAGTGGACAAGCTGGTGGTGATTCGCGGTTGAAGGGCGTGCGTTAAGGTATGTAACTTGACCCGTTACATTTATTAGATTTGATGATTCTAATGTGTAATTGAATTTTTGAATAAGAGTTGTTTTGAATTAAGCGATGAAGTCGTTATATTGATTGATTGATTAAATTCGGTTGGTACTCGTTGGTAGTCGTCATAGAGGAGGATTCCTTAGACGAGCCAAACGGGTCAAATAATCAAGTAAAACATGATTAATGCTCCGAAATATGATGGATTGTTCTTTGATATTGGTTAATATATAACATGTTTGAATTACTAGAATTTGATGTAGTGGTTTGTTAGAAAAGTAAATTCCAAGAGTTGGGTTTGAGTGAAATAAACAAAACAAACAAGACATGGATTTCCAGGTACTACCGTAAATTACGGTAGTACCGTAATTTACGGTAAAGGTCAGATATGTTACGGCGTGGATCTCCTGGTTTACGGTGACCAAACATTTCCAGGACTCACCGTAAATTACGGTGATACCGTAATTTACGGTGGATCCAGAATAGCTTTTATATTTTTTTGTTATTTCCAATGTGATGTTAAACCTTGTGATTATATTATATAACAACGTCAAAACTAATGTTTTTTTAACGGTTTTGATCATAGGTAAATTGGTGGATCATACGGGTGGCGATCAAGTGATTAATGAAGAACCGGACACTACATTTTGAAGCTTCCGCTATGTTTTGAATCTTTAAAACTTTTGTGTATGAGATGTAAACATATTTTAAACATCTTTTTAAATGTTTTAACTTAGTTATTAGTTGACTAAGTTTGATGTAACTTATGAACTTTGTTATGAAAGTTAGGTTATTTAAACAATATTTTACTAGAAATGGTACAAACTATTACTAAAATCAAGGGAAAAATTAAGGGTGTTACATTTTGGGTCTTGGTCAGGTTGCATCATACCACGGATGGCCTGTGTCGACTACACACTGTATTGTAGGATCCATGGTTGGGTTTGACCTGGTGTATGGGGGGCCCGGTGCGGTTTTCTGGAGCTCATTAGCGAGGGTGACATCATCTTGGGTTATATCCCCTATTCTGGGTGCGGTAGCATCGTTTCTTGTGTACAAATGCATCCGCAAGGTATGTGCAACCTACTAACCCTTGAAATGAATGCACTTACTTGCATTTGTATGTAATTTTAACCAATTTATGTTATATTTTAGTTTGTTTACAGTGCTCCAAACCCTGGTGAAGCGGCCGCAGCCGCTGCCCTGTTGTAGTTTTTTTGGGCATGACAGCGGTAAGTTTTACAGCGTTTTCGTTAATCAACAAACTACCGATAGCACTAGCGCAACCATTTTTTCATACAGGAAAAATGTTGACTTTTTCGGTCTTGCGAAGTTTGCATCATTTTTTGATAAGTGCATACCCTAGCAATTCGTTTGAGATTATTTCGCTACTGCTATTTTGATAAGTGCATACCGTGCTTCCCATTTTGGATTGATGTCTGATCTCAAATCTTTTTATGTTTTACTTCAATACATCTGAAAAGTGCTTGCTGAATTGGTTTTTAGGTGAAGAAAGAGTAGAAGCAGCCATGGAAAATATAGGTAAAACTATATTTTTAAGTTTGTGTCAATTTTAAGGTTAATATTATGCATATCTCTTGTGTTTGACTTGCCGTAAGTAGTCTTGTGATGTATTCAAACTTTTCAGGATTGCTGAACATGTAGATGCATATGAAGGAGTCAATTATTAAGCTAGGTAGGTTTCTGTATTGAAATTAGAATCTTTAAGTCTTCCAACTTTCAAGTGGCCTTTGGCCCAATGGTATTGCCTTTTACAACCTCTAAATTGTAAGTTCCAAGTTTTTCACATCCTGGTCAGAAATTATAATCTTTAATTGTTTTTTTAATGATATATGTGCCAGAAGATGGAGGGAAGGTCATTGTTGGAGAAAGCTAATTGCAGAGCAAAGGGTGGGGGCTACGGGAGTTGCAATATTGGACACTGTGGGAGGGATTGGTCAACCATTAGCTATGTTAACAAAGATGAACCCGCTTTATCATGTTGTTAATGTTCCTGGTGTCACTGCCAATATCAGCCATATGGACACTAGGGTTGTGGTAACTTTCTTTCAATAACAAACTTTTCGGCTATATAGAGGCCTTTTTTCATTATGGTTTGTTGAATTAAACTATCATTGTAGCTCATTACATTTACGTTTCGGTATTTTTCTGGTTCATTAGACTGTCTAGAGGTGGCAAAATGGGTTGGTTGGTCTGGCTAACGTGTCAACACGGGTAGCTTGCTCAGTGTTGACACAACACTCTTTTTGTCAATTTTCTTTTGATTTTTTTATAGCTAATTGTAGAATTATGATGATTTATTGGTGAGAGGTTTTCTCCGGCAAGCATTTACTGGGGTGGATCTTGTGATTATACCTGCTGGTGGTCCAAGAATGCCCGGAATGACACGGATTTCAAGAAACATCATTATCACAAAAAATCCTCCCAATTTGTTTAGGTTGCTTGAAAACTGCCTGCGAAATGGATGTATTGCAAACAACATTATTGATCTTCCAGCTCTTATGCTTAAAGATGAGAATTCTATTGTGAGTTGGGCCAGGAAGATAGACAATAGTTTCATTTTACAGTGTGTTACGTGATGGAAAAAAAGTTAGGGAATAACTTATCATCTAATGTTTATTATAAGATTGCTGCTACTGGATCAGCTAATAGTCTTGAGGAGCTAAAATTTAGGGAATAGCTTGTCAAGTTGGAAAGCAGTTGCCGAGAGGTGAAACACGCTTATTTGGAACATGTGGAATGAGTGAATTAAAGGTACGAAACTAAATGTTGAAGTATGTAGTCAAAGTGTAGGGGCATGTTTTGCCTAATATGTTTGTGTATGACACAAACATAATCTGCAGTCTGTTGAAAACGACTAAGTTTTTCATTATATAAGAGACTTATATATAATATCACATCAGAGAGACTGACTGGGTCTCTTTAACTGGAATTAATATGAAAGAACTGGATAGTTTTGTTCTTTTAACAATACAGTTAACCAATTTAAAACATATATTAGTCCTATGATTATAAACGTTAATTTTCATTTGTTTTTTCTGTTTTCAAGGAATTAATTTCAATATATGTTCCCTTTGGTTGGGATTCTTTTGGTTTAATTGCTGCACTAATTCGGTTATGTTTCTGGTTCTTCATTTTAAGCTACCTCCTGTTGAAGGTATGTTGATTTCTGTAACTGCTCTGATGAAGCATTCAGTACTGCATACTTGAATTTGAAAAGAGGGGTGACATGGCATCGACACTAGCTGTGTTTGAAGCATCTAAAAATTTAATAGAGGGTTGTTATAAATAATAGAGGGCATGCTTTGCTTAATATGTTTGTGTATGTGTTTTATCTTAGATATATGAACTAGATAATCTGCAGTCTTGATGAATTGTATTACAATTATTTTTTTATTTAAAGGTTTGTTATGCTCTTTTGGCAGTCAGGTCACTTGTATTACCTCTACAAAAGATGGCGAGGATTAGTCAAGCCAAAGCCAATTTAAAGGCTCATCTGATACCGAATTTGATGGATAGGGTAAGATTTTCAAGCAGAGAGGATGTTGGGAAGATATATGTCATGTTATGTTAGATGATCATCGTCTGGTGTATATTGTTGGCTGGTCAAGAAGGGGTCAGGGGAAGCTATCGAATCCCCACCTTTATTAATTACAACAAGTTGACAAGGCTCATAATTGAGAAATGGTATGAATTCATTTTCTCATATCCTTGTCTGAGATGTGTTTTCAGTTAGTTCATATTCATTGATTACCGTCGTGAGATTACAACTAAAATATGTGAAATTAAAATTGAATTCATTAGTTTCTGGCGTACGTATGTGACTTGATCAATTATGGTTTCAATTAGGAATTTCTGTACAACAACTAAAATATGTGAAATTAAAATTGAATTCATTAATTTCTGTACAACAACTTGATAAATTATTATTTAAGAGGCTATTTTATTTAGAATACGGCATCATTTTTTCAAAAACAAGTAATCTTCTTGGTTATTTCTTAACTGAATGTATGTATATATGGTTTGTATGTAATCGAACAAAGTTGGTCAAACATGTGTACAGTTAACTCTAATCAAACGATTTGTGAAACCCGCTAACTGTAATTTAGTTATGATTTGTGGATTTCGACCCTAGCTTTCCAAAACTACACAAATGGTCCCTGTGGTTTACGCTTTGTAACACATATAGTCTCCAAAAGTACATGGATGGTCCCTGTGGTTTGCACTTTTTAACACATTTAGTCCATAACTACCTGCTGAAACCTTTAGATTTGTTAGCTGGGGACTAAATGTGTTACAAAGGGCAAACCACGGGGACCATTCGTGTACTTTTGAAAAGCTGGGGACCAAATCTAAAATTTTGGTTAATCACAGGCTTTATAAATAGTTTTCAAAATGAGCCGATCTTGAGTTCTCGAAAGTTGAAGGAGCCGGACTTGAGCTTGGCTTCTTTACACCTTTATTGGCTACTTACTTGAGCTCCTGTAAGTTTATTGTCCCCGCTAAGAACACCATAGGTTAGGAAAGGTGATACATCAGGAGGGGAAAGTGATCCTAATGACCATAGTTGTTGAATGAGACCAGAAGACATCGACTACGAACGACCTGTGACCGAATGCTCAAGACATCAACTACATCCTATGCGTTCATGACAAAAAGAATGCTGATAAGTTGAAGCAATCTCTTCCTCTTGACTACAGAAATGACCCGAATCTGTAATAAAAAGTCGGGACTACTACGCAAAAACCCGGTATGTTACGTCTATTTGACATTTTTTCTTCATACTGTGTTTAATGCAGCTTTGAGCATGCAAGACCTTTAAGCTGTATCTTTCAAAGATTCGAAGACCTTTAACTTATTGTTATGTGGTTAGTTAATGATTGTTTTGTTTGCTATAAGGGATATTGTAGTGTTTAATTTTAAATTTTTGATTATACTTGGTTGATGTTAATGTTAATTTGGATGGATGGATGTTAATCTTAAATTTTTTATTAGAGAAAAATGCCCGGATAGTCCCTGTGGTTTCGCCTTTTTTCACCTATAGTCCCCAACTTTCTAAAACTACCTGAATAGTCCCCAAGTTTTCATTTTTTGTTCCCGGATAGTCCCTGGGTCTAACTTCAGTTACTTTTCTCTGTTAAAATGATGTGAAATGACAAAAATACCCTTTCCTTAAAAGGCCAAACCATAGGAACTATCCGGGCATCTTATTCATTTTTATTTATAAAACCCCATCACCACACTTCATCTTCAACCTCCACCCACCATCACCCTCCTCCACCCTCCACCATCACCGCCACAGTCACCATCACCGCCACACCCCACCCCTCCCTTATCCCATTTCTTTCCCAACCACTGTTCTTCTTCTTCCCCAAATCAAAGTTATTGAAACCTCTCCCTCTTTCTCTGTCTTGTTCATTCTACCCACCATCAACTACAACCACCACCACCCTCCACCAGAGAACCACCACCACCATTGCTCACCGGCTAACCCAAACAGAAACATAAACAAAAACACAATTTTCAGCACATGAACCGATTCAACTTAGAAGGTGATGTTCTCTCAAAGGGGTGTGGGTTTAGGGCAAAATCGTCTCGTGGATCAAATTAGAAGGTGATGTTCTCTCAAAGAAAATGGAAGCACAAAGCTCACTCGTGCGCTCGGTCACAAGTCCGACGGTCAAACAATCGAGTGGCTCATTCGTCAAGCCGAGCCCTCGATTAGCGCCGCCGCCAACATCGGAACCACTCCGGCTAGGTTCTCCACTGTTTTAGTCGTTGTTTGAGGTCAAAATTCTTTATGGATAATCAAAAAAGATGATTTGGTTAGTAGGATTTGGTATAAAGATTAACATGTTTGTTTGTTGTTTCTTGAAATTTGAATGATTTGTTTGAGGTCAGAATTTGTTGGTTATGTGTCGGGTGAATAGGATGGGTTTGGAGCTAATTTTACTATTGATGGGAAGTCAATAATGTGTCTGGTGAATGGGTGATGATGATGGATGGAGGTTGTGGTGGATAAAGGTGGGAGGATGCTAGGGGTGGTTGGGGGTCGCAGGTGCTACTGAAAAAAAGATGGTGTTGGTGTCCCGCTTGAACAATGGTAAAAGATGGTGGTGAAAAGAAGGTGTCTGAACACCGATAAGGTGTCGGCACCGGAGATGAAACAACTATGGAGAAGATCCAACATGTGGAGAAGAAGGGTGGGTGTGGGTGGGGTTTTATAAATAAAAATGAAGAAGATGCCCGGATAGTCCCTATGGTTTGGCCTTTTAAGGAAAGTGTATTTTTGTCATTTCACATCATTTTAACAGAGAAAAGTAACTGAAGTTAGACCCAGGGACTATCCGGGAACAAAAAATGAAAACTTGGGGACTATTCAGGTAGTTTTAGAAAGTTGGGGACTATAGGTGAAAAAAGGTGAAACCACAGGGACTATCCGGGCATTTTTCTCTTTTGATTATTACCAACAGTGGTTGACTTTAGTCAAACAGGTTAAATGATATATTATAATCTGGTATAATCTGATACTAAATTTTTTATTTCTATATCAAACATGTACACTAAAACTAACTGTCTTTAACATTGTTTTATAAAGATATGTAATTAAACACAAAGAATTTAAATAATATATTATAATATGTTTTTTAGTATTTGATTTCGATCGTTATTAGAACAAACCCGTGTATTCACACGGGTGTACACCTAGTCATAATATTATAATATAATAAAAATAATAAGTAAAAGAAGTTGTGAATTTCTTCATGCAGAAGCTCCATGCAAAAGAGTTGATGAAGTTACTTCTGTAAACTCTCCTTCTCACCCATCTTGTCCACTCAATGTGTATCATACTATCATGCTTATCTCCATCCTTCACCATTCCCGTCCCCACCACCACCACTTTTCCATCACTCAACCGCTTAAAACTCTACAATCACCACCCCCACCCCCACACTCAACCATACATACACAACTTATACCTATAATCAACCTCCTCCTTCCCTTCAATTCTTTTGACAGTAATGAAATTACCCTTCGTCTCTTCAATCGCTGCTGCTGAACCTAAATCAGTCCTCGATATTCGCCGGAGTCCTCCTTCTCCGGTCACCGGAAATTCATCAGAGCTCACCTCTTTCGCTTACGACAGTTTCCAACATGGAATGATTAATAATCAGGTTGACGAATGGGATTCTGATTCTCTCATGAGAGAATTAGGGCTTTACGATGATTCTAACACTAATTCTAATTCTAATACTAATTCGAACAATAATTCGAATAGATCTGGTTATCCTCTAGATCTACCAGATCTTCCGTCCTTTTTTTATTCAGATTTCGATCAAAATTTGAACCAAAACCTTTTCGATTTGAATAATTTGATGAGTGAAGAAGATGCGACTCACACGAACGAGTTCGATTATAGAATCGAATTGACTCGGTTAGCCTAGTGCTTCGAAACGCAGTCGTTTCAGCTCGCGCAAGTGATACTCTCGCGGCTGAACCAGCGGCTTCGTTCACCTACCGGAAAACCGCTTCAACGAGCTGCGTTTTACTTCAAAGAAGCGATTCAGAATCTGTTCAATGGATCTACGTCTACTACTAGAAGCTTACAGAGTTGTACGTCGTATGAAATTGTACAAGTGATTAAAGCGTACCGGACGTTCTCAACCGTTTCTCCGATTCCGATGTTCTCTAGCTTTACTGCAAATCAAGCGATCCTTGATGCGGTTGACGGTGTGATGATCGTCCACGCCATCGATTTCGACATCGGTTTTGGCGGTCATTGGGCGTCGTTTCTGAAAGCGGTTGCGGAGAAGGCGGAGGCGCGTAAAGTTCAATCACCGGCGGTGAGAATCACCGCCGTAGTTCCGGAAGAATACGAACCGGAATCGAGATTGATTCGAGATAATCTACATCAATTCTCTACAGATCTGAAACTACGTTTCGAGATCGATTTCGTTTCAATTCGTGCGTTTGAATTCGCATCGTTTAAATCGATTAAGTTTATTAACGGAGAGAAAACCGCCGTTCTTCTCTCGCCGATGATTTTCCGGCGAATCGGATCTGGTTTTGTTAACGATCTCCGGCGAGTTTCTCCAACCGTCGTGGTGTACGTCGACGGCGAATTGAACGGATCTGGAGCGTCGTTTTTTAGTAAAGCGGTTATCGACGGTGTTGAATTGTACACGACGGTTCTAGAATCGCTAGAGGCGGCGAACGTCGCCGGCGTTGCCGGAGGTGACTGGATAAAGAGTATTGAGATGTTTGTGTTACTGCCGAAGATAATAGCGGCGGTGGAGGACGGCGGTCGGAATGTGAGTCCGTGGCGGGAGGCGTTCGGTAGGGCGGGGCTCCGGCCGGTGGCGATGAGTCAGTTTGGTGAGTTTCAGGCGGAGTGTTTGGTCCGACGAGTGCAGGTCAGAGGGTTTCATGTGGTGAAACAACATGCAGAGATGATGCTTTGCTGGCATGATAGGCCACTTGTTGCCACGTCAGTATGGAGTTTTTAAGTTTTACTAGTAAGTTTTTTTAAGAGTTAAATGTCTTTTTAGTACCTATGGTTTGGATCATTTTTCCAGTTCAGTCCAAAAGTTTGAAACGTTGTCATTTTAGTCCAAATAGTTTCAAGCGTTGCCATTCTCCGTCCATTTTTTATGTTAGTTAAAAGGGTAATTCGATCATTTTATATGATCGAATTACCTTTCTAGTTAACAGAATTACATTTAAATTGACCGAAATGCCCTTCTAGTTAACAAAATAAAGTGATGGAGTTAACCCAGTGGACTAAAATGGCAACGTTTAATACTATTTGCACTAAAATGACAACGTTTCAAACTTTTGGACTAAATTGGCAAAATAACTCAAACACAGGGACTAAAATGACCTTTTAACTCTTTTTTTAACCAATGAGGATTAGTAAAGTTGATGTACTTTCCACATAGGCAATAATGTTGGTACACGTGTTTATTTTTGGGATTGGAATAATAATAATTGCCAATTTAAGTTTTTGGGCAAGTATCATGTTTTAGATGGCTAATGAGTAATGACTATCGATTTCGAACTCCGTTATGCGCGTTTCATTCATAAATTCGTTACCCAATAAGTGTGATGATAACGTGTTTGAAGATGATGTTGATGTAATTTGCTGTGAAATTAGGGTAGGTGGAGTGGAGACAAAATAACACTGCAGGAGGTATCTATTATGAGATCTTGTATGGAGGGGTTGATGTTTCAACACCAACACGCTCCCCCACCTTTTCTTCTTGCTCTCTCACATATGTTTGCCTCTCGTAGGTTGCACCTCCTGAGCTTCTTTCTCGCTTTTGTACGACGTAGAGTTTCTTCTGAGAGAGATGCGGGTTGGGTTGGACTCCGTCCCCAATTAGCATAGAAAAAGTGTTGGAGTTTTTATTTCACGTGTCTCGAGAAAAGTTTGTAAGCAATTCAAATTGAAATATCTATTAGAGAAAAGGGTGAGTAAATCAAATTGGAATATCTATTAGAGAAAAGGGTGTTGGAATTTTTGAGTCAAATGTGTTACGTTTTGACATTATGTAAAGTTCAACTTCAATAAAATTATATGTACTTTTGAGTTTTCATTACAAAGCAAGTTATTTGACCTCAAAAGTCAAAACATGAATACAATGGAAATGTATATAGGATTCACATGACTGGATCAGCTTACTTCAATAGAATTATGATGAAATCCCTTACAACTCGAACCCAATTTTGTCAAAACCTATATTGACCTGAACCCGTTACCCCACTCAACTTGACCTACCGATTAGATATGAGTTATTTTCATATTTTAACATTTAATACTCAGATTTCTTTTAAAAAGTTTCTGAGGTGAAATTTAAAAGAAATACATTAGAATAATTGGTTGTTTAAATTATCAAGTCACCAAGTATTTACTCATATCCATAGATAAATATAATATGGGTCAATCCAAAACATTGACTTGAACAAGGCATGATTTCAAGGGTGTTAATGTTAGGATTGATTTTCTCAAACGAATAAACATGTGAGTTGTGTTCGGGTTCATCTATTCAACCTGCCAACCCGATGACATGATCCACACCCCAAAGCCCAAATGTGGATGGATCACCATTTTTTTAATAAAAAATAAGAAACAATACATGAGAAAGGCAATGGCAAGACAAACTCTCACACAATATGGCTATAATATTCATTGAAGAATGAATTTGTGAAAGTTAAAAATGAGCACATAATTCTGACCTAATTCCTGGTATAATCTTAACTTGTACAACGTCAAGCATCAGGACCAGAGATTCTATAATGAAATGTCACGGTTACCTTGGTTAACGACTTCCTTGATTAATCCTATAGTCAAAATCCCTTAAAAAATGGTTGTTGACTTAATTGTATAACTTTCTTGTCAACTGTCGCCTTCGTTGGTTTGAGATTCACGTTGTGCATCCGGTTTTGTCACAGCTTCAGGTCCAATAGACCGGGTTAACTCATCCTGTCCAGCCAACGTAAATCATATAAAAAGTTTATTTGACATGATGTGAAATGCTAAATAATTTTATGTCATGTAATTTGGAAGTTATGATGAGGTTGTTTATATTTATCGGCCTCCTACATACCCTAAATTTGACCAATTATGACTCAGATGTGCATGACAAGACGCCAGAAGGCCCTGAGGCGTTTTCCATATCGCCTTAAGAACCCCAACACCACAGGCACGCTTTTTAAAACCGAGATATGTATGCTAAAATACTCGTGAAAAAAGTATATATTGAGAGAGGAAGTGAAAGTGACAGAAACCTTTATCGAATCATTTTCAGCTGTAAGCTGCCCACATGCCTCAGAAAGCCTCTGCAGCTCATCCCTAAGTGAGTGATTCTCGTTATTTAGCGTCTCTACTGTTGCTTGTAGCGCTTCACACTCAGCCTGAAAAAAAAAGTTGTTTTATTAGAAAACGATCAAACCGCATATGTTTAAATATTTTCCGTTTTACATTATTTCCAT
This sequence comes from Helianthus tuberosus, assembly GCA_030545235.1. NCBI lineage: Eukaryota > Viridiplantae > Streptophyta > Magnoliopsida > Asterales > Asteraceae > Helianthus > Helianthus tuberosus. Next base: position 7,313,471 of record CM060416.1, on the reverse strand, counting down.
TGTTATTATAAAATACAGCATTTATTTTGTAGGAGTAAATATATATTATTACCTGCTTGCGCATCCTTGATCTTCTAGCCGACTCTCTGTTGTCTTGCTTCCGTTTCTGCCTTTTCAATTCTCGTTCATCCTGTTGACGATAAAGCGGCAAGCGTTAGTTGCTCAAAATGTTGATGTATGTTCACAAGTTAATAAACTCGTAACTCAACAACAAATCATTGTACGTTAATAAGAAATAAACCAGCAAATAATTAAGTTTTTGTATACCTGAACCCACCGATCAGCCATTATCGGTGGCGGTGTTACCGGTTGTGACACAGATCCAATAGGTGGGGTCCACATATTCATCCCCATATAAAGATTGGTGGTAGCAGGCATAGAAGCTACAGGATTGTTGTTTCGTGCATTCGCTGCGGAAATGAAAATTTTAAAAATACAATAAATATGCGAGTACGAACATAAAGCTAAGGTAGAAGTATGTAGAACTACCGTCCGCAAGCATCTGATGGAAGCTTCCCTTTTTGCTTCCAGAATGTTCCTGGAGGTATCGATTCGATAAATCAAATATATTATCGAAAAGTTAATACTTCTAATCTCAAAACCGGTACTGACACGGAACCACATACCTGTTGGGTATCCTCATCATTTGCATCAGATGAACCATTATTTCCACTTTCAGCACTGCTTACGTTACACGCTAAACGATCAGCATGACAAAATTTATAATAACATGCACCGTAATTAATGAGAACTTATTTTATGAATCAAAATACAGATTTGGAAACCTTTGCGTGGCACCGTCATTCCCTGAACTCGAAGCTGTCTTCCCACTCTCTCCAGCCCTAACACCAGTTTCGTTGACATTTCCGCAACTCCCCTTTGACTTTTTGTTGACCTTGACTTTTCCGTTAGAGGCCTTTGTTTCCATTTCTGTGTTTGGCTGCAATATGCACTTTACAGTTTATATAACGTAAAAAGAGACAACTGCAATTTAAAAGTGAACTTCACGAAAGAAAAATCATTTTTACCATCGGCATACTAGGATGACCATAAACACCTGCTGGCGGGTATACAGACGGGTACGGAACGGGAGTCCCATAAGGTGGCATCATGGGATGCTGAAATAATATTACATTAAAAAGATGATTATCAAGTAAAATTGGAATTATTGTAATATTATTTCAGTAAGTAGAGATGATGACCTGGCCTGCCCACATATATGGATGAGGAACCGGAGGCGTAACAGTTGATGAGACAAAGAAAGACGGAACAACTCCAGAGTCACAATTTAGAGTCTATATCAGCATGTCACACCTGTTTAACGCATCTACTAACAAAAAAAATATAAACACTGGTTATAACATGCACCTGCATAGAGCTTGACCAATCAAGATATGTGGATGGAGGTGTCTCCTGCAGGTAAAGAGAGTGAGATAACGTTGTAAGATATATACGTAAGACTCGATATAACTCAAAGAAGAACAAGTGAGGGAAACCTGAGTTGAAGTAGGTTTGGATTGTTTTGCGGGTGAGCGTTCTTCCCCTGTCCCCATGAAACTACAGGATGAGATACCGATATGAAGACAAAGATTATCAGCAACTAAGAGTTGCTATATCTTGGTAATATAACCAAGAAGCTCCTGCAGAAATCATGTATAGTGAAGATGTCATAAGTGAAGCGACTGGTCATACGAACAGATGAAAACGTTTAAGGTAAGGAAACATTTTCTCCAATGATTACTATAGAATAGTATTTAAGTGTTCTATCATTGCACGTCTTTTTGTTACACAAAGAAATAATTAGATTATGAGGCTTGAGTGCTTGACACAGATTACATTAATACAGTTTGATTAAAGATGAATTTACTTGCACAGTATCTGGAGCACCAATGATGCATATGAACTACTCTTTCAAGGTGGCTGCAAATTTTATTTAGGGCCACAAACACAGAATCTGGAGTACAAGCAAGAATAGAGATTCTAGAGACACGTCAACCGTTCAAGTCTAATAATTTATATGTAGCTAGTTGTCATGAAAACTGAATAATACGAGCACACTCTTATCATAAATTATAGCTAAAAACTAGAACAATATACACGAAGACACTGTTAAAAAAATTAGAACCATCCATGCATGTCTGTTATCACTAATTCGTACATAGTGGCAAAAAGACTACAATACAGATTAGACAGCTACATTAGCATTCTTCCTTTTCTTACTTTTCTTAGTTTATATCAAAGAGGTCATCAATATTGTCCATGTATCAGGTAACTAAATTGAACGTCAATAACTGACCATCAAGAAACATCAGACCATAAATTCGGCAAAGTTAGATATGAAGGTAGACCAAAATTAATCTCTATGGCACAAATCTTTAAAACATAGCATATTAAAATCATCAAACTAAACTGATTTTCAAGGAGTAATAAGGTCTGGTTGTGGAGATTAAAAACAATAATTTCAGGTAATAATAAGATACGGTTATCAAGACAGCGAACTCTTCTCAAAACTTCCCCTAGGCTACATACTACATATTCAAGTAATACTTTAGTTCAATTGGATTACAATAGTACAACTCCGAATATTTAGCGAGATGGGCGTACTGCGTACACAGTACATTGATGGTTATTAACTTGTGAAAGAATCCTATACACTGTTGTTAATGGCGAATAGCGGCAAATAGCGATAAGGTACCTATATGCTACATAGCGAATATCGATAAATAGCGGGCGCTATTTTATAAACAGCGATACACTAGAAAAAATTAAAAAAAACTTTATATGTACATTATATCAAAATACCCTGGTATATATGCTATTTTACATGTATATTTAACAAAAACCTAAAATCCAGCTATATTTAATCGCTATTTATATTAAAAAAAAAAAACCTGAAATCCCGCTATTTACGGCTACATGACCTGTAGCGACCTTTGACCTATACACTATTCTATTCGCTATAGCGACCACTATTGACAACTATGATCCTATATTACACTCTCCTCTTATATTAATTAAATAAATAAATATTCCATATCATAAAGATCCCCCTCAAGACAGCTTTTTTGGCTCTATATCCCTTGAAAGATCTTTTCCAACAAGATACCAAAATGAAGAATAAAGGGAATCACATATAGAAACATATGTCCTGCAGCTGCTCCCTATGCCTTAAATTTAGTGACCATTTTGGCCTTTAGTCAACCTTATATATCTTGACCAATGACTACCTCTTTCTTGTGTTAATATGTTGGCATATCAACCAAATGGTCCTAATCTCTACACTATATTAAAAACTTTCTGCCAGTGTTGTAAAAATTGGAATTATTCGCCAATTAATTGGGGATTAATCGGCTTGGTTTAAAAAAGCGCGAAGCACACAAAAGCGACAAGGTCTAAAATCAAAGCGCAAATCGAAAAAGTGGAAGACTTTTTGTACGCGAGGTGCTTATATATTTTTTATATATCCTATAGGTTTTTAGCATCCCTTACCCAAAATATAGTTATAAATAAGGTTTATATATGATTTAATGTACATATCACTTGAATGTACAACCATTTTAGCTATATGTATAACAGTTTAAAGCACAAAACACCTTCTGAACAAGAAGCGTGCGCCTCAGTGGGATTTTTTTTCCAAAAAAGCTCGCTTTTTGTACAGAGCTCGCCTTATGTCACACAAGGCGCAACTCTTTGCGCCTAGGGTCGCTTTGCGCTTAAGCGCGCTTAAGGCACGTTTTTTTTTTAAACAAGTATCAGCAGTGTACTGATTAAATTTCACATAGTAGGACCCAAAATAGGTAGGCGGTCAAAATCAGTCAAATTTCAGTCAAAATCGATGAGAATTGATCAAAATCGGTAAAAAATGATCAAAATCTTCAACGTATTTGAAAAATTATGCTTGTTAATCCAATCCAATTAATAAGTTTGAAAATTTATATATAAAAATTTGATTCTTTTGCAGAAAAAGTGTATCGTACAAATGCAACGTACATAGCGTGCGCTATGGCAAGTTCGCATGTTATAACCCCAGGAAATCTCGCATGTCGAAAAAAACCAAAGATAGCATGTTAAAAAAATTAATTCCGCATGTTAAAAAAAATCGCATGTTCAAAAAATAAATAACATGTTGATACGGCATCTCGTACGCAGCGTACGTTAAGTCAATTTATACAATAACCGGCCATATATAAGTTTAAAAATTACATATATATAATTCTAATCCGATTAATTCAATCCCGAGTAGCCGTTAGTCGCAAACCGCCCAACTAGCGTCTAGCGATTTTTACAACCATTTTGCAATTGACTATAGCAATTGACTTTGATGAAAGTCAAACCTGAATCACAATCCAAAACTCCTAAGCTACATTTAAAAAATGAACTCCAGAAATAAAACGAATTTATAGATCTAAGCCTATAATTGGATCAGTAATTCAGTAAAACAGAGTCTGACCTGTTCGACGGCTGCTTTATTAAATCCAAAAAAAATTATGTTTCCGTCGAGGATTATGAGAGCCGACGGTTGCTTCAACAAAATTGGGGTGTTGGGCCGCCGTGAGAGTACGGCGGTGCGGTGGTTGGGGGTGGGGTTGGTAGGGTAGGGTAGGGTTAGAGTGATGACAAGTGTAGGGTGATTGGATCCACCTGTCAAAAGGAGACTGGATAGGAGTAAATGACTAGGCAAAAGGCTTTAAAACAATGTTTTCGGAACCGGACGTCGAATTGGTATTCTTACGGGTTTAATGGTCCGACCGGTCGGACAAGACGTAAGAATCGAAAGGTATCGTAAATATTATAAAAAGAGTAAATTACTGTTTTGGCCCCTATGTTTTAGCCAGTTTAACCCTTTCAGCCTAAAAATTAATATTTTAACATATTAGACCCTGAAATTGCATTTTATAACGGTTTTGATCCCTGACATTAAGTCATTATATACCTTATGGGCTGTTTTTGATAATTACAAACTTTTTTTAATATTTAAGAGATTATTAATGTAATTAATCAAGTTTTTTTTTATTATTTCTTTATTTTCTTAATTGTTATTTAATAAAATATGTTTTATATATACGAATAAATATGTTTTTTTTTTCATTAAGAGATTGTTTTTTATAAACTTCGTTTTTTAAATTATTTATTTTTAACCTTTTTTGTTTATTAAAAATCATTTTTTTAAAGTTGTTTGTCTTTTTAAGTTTTTCAAACATTTCATTTAACACAGTTTTTTTTAAAGTCAATTTTTTACTTTTTTAAACAATTCGTTTTTTAAGTTGTTGATTATTGAATGCGTTCCTTTTTAAACCGTTCCTTTTAGAACCGTTTTTGAAACCGTTCATTTTTTAAACTTTGTATTTAGTTTACTTATAGCCGTTAGGAAAAATGAACTTCAGAAAATGAACGATTTACGGTCGATTTTAAACAAACGAGTGGTTTAAAAACGAATATTAAAAAAAGGACGTTTATAAAAAAACAAAACCTTACAAAAATAACCTAACAAGTATAAGGTTTAAAAAAAACATATGAATTTAATAAACGAAAGGTTAAAAAAATAACGAATTTGGAATAAACAAACACTCCAAAAAAAAAAAGATTTGAAAAAGAAATAAACCACTCTAAAAACACTTTGAAAAAATGAACGATCTTTTACAAACTTTTTATTAGAAAGTTTCATCTTTTTTCAAATATTACATTTCTTTTGTTTTCTATACATGTCGTTTTGTAAAATTTTAAAAACGAACAACTTAAAAAAGGAGTTGTTTCAAAATATTAAAAAATCAAATGATTTTAAAAAGAATGGTATGAAATGAAGTGTTTTAAAAAACTTTTAAAGACAAACAACTTTAAAAAGAACGATTTTTGAAAAACCAAACGGTTTAAAAAAAGGAACAATTTTAAAAACGATAAACGGTTTAAACAAAATGTTAAAAAACAAATTATTTTTTAAAACGATATTTATAAAAACAAACGGTTAATGAAAATACATATTTATTTGTATATTTAAAACGTATTTTATTAAATGATAATCGTAAAAATAACAAAATAATAAAAAAACTTGAGTAATTGCATTAATAATCTCTTAAATATTAAAAAAAACTTTGTAATTATCAAAATGAGCCCCTAAGGTATATAATTACTTAAAAACCCTTACACTTAAATGTAAAAAATAACAAAGTTAGTGTTAGGGTCAAAATAGTTATAAAATGCAACATCGAGGTCTGATATGTTAAAACATTCCTTTTTGAGCTGAAAAGGTTAAACTGACTAACCACAAGGGCCAAAACAATAATTTACTCTTATAGAAAATTAATAGGGTTAAATCTGAAAAATATATATAAAAACCGGTCCAACCCTTCCAAAAACCGGTCCGACCGGCCTGTTTCCCAATCCAACCGCCGGGTCGTCGGTTCAACTGCGGTTCAATGCATTTCCGGCCCGATACCATGAGCCGGACCGACTCAACCTTCGGTTCCCGGTCCGACCGGCCGGTACGGTCCGGGTCTGAAAACACTCCTTTAAAATATCCAAAGGTGTTCTACCTTTTTTACAGCCTAGTCGCATCTTCGAGGTGGGATAAGACTTTAGGATCAATAGGTCATGGTTTCGATTCCTATAGAAGGGTTTCTCATATTTATTGGGTTTCCTCATGAATTGGTGTATATGCATTATACCTAGTGGAGATGAATATGATCAGATGGTTCTACTATTGACACGAGGATACTCCAGTAATCCGTCAGTGATCCAAATTTGTCATTCAAAAAAATTCTAAGGCTTTCTGCTTGTAATAATTAGTTGTAGATACCCTAATAAAATTAACGAACTTTTCTATGAAAAAGTAACATCATGACAATTGATGTTTCATGAAAATCAAATCGAACGGCCATTCAAATTTCCTAAGCTACTTTTTAGAAATTAACTCCACAAAATAAAGGAAAATATGACATCCCAGTCTGATTCATCAAAATGATGTCGTATATTCAATAACTTCGCTATTCGGTGTTAGGTCGTCGTCAGAGTGAACGTTAAAAACCATGTTAAGTTTTACGAAATATATCGTTTTAGTTAAAAAATAACAAATATAAAATCATGCGTCCCTTCTTCCCATGCCCCACCTTGTTGATATTAAAACTATAACATCATCAACAATAAATAATGAACCGTCGAAAATATGTTACCCTAATAAAATTAACCAACTTTTCTATGAAAAAATAACATCATGACAATTGATGTTTCATGAAAATCAAATCTGAACGGCCATTCAAATTTCCTAAGCTACTTTTTATAAATTAACTCCACAAAATAAAAGGAAAATATGACATCCAAGTCTGATTCATCAAAATGATGTCGTATATTCAATAACTTCGCTATTCGGTGTTAGGTCGTTGTCTGAGTGAACGTTAAGAACCATGTTAAGTTTTACAAAGTATATCGTTTTAGTTAAAAAATAACAAATATAAAATCATGCGTCCTTTCTTCCCATGCCCCACCTTGTTGATATTAAAACTATAACATCATCAACAACGCGGGGTCCGAAATCCCGCATTCGCTTTTGGACAAGCCAATTCCGGACGAAGGCGCGATGGAGAGGGTGACATGAGGCGGTCCAGTTTGGTCCACCAGACCCGTCCGTCTGATTTTAAGTAGGACCCGTCCGTTTGATTTAAAAAGGTAACTTATTTAAAAAAAAGCAATTTGTTTAAAAAAAAAACACTCCAACGGCTCATTTAAAATAATAATAATAATAATAATAATAATAATAATAATAATAATAATAAATTTCAAAAATATCAACCCGCTTTATCTTTAGTTTAAACGTTCACCAAATTCACACGAACCCTTCACTCTCAAACTTATTTTCGAAGAAACACCGTTTTGGTAAATATTTTTTTAAGATTTTTTTTTCCCAAAGTAGTGTTGGTGGAAAAAATATTTACCAAAATGATGTTCCTTAATAAATATTTACGGAAAAATTACACTTTTCGTCCTTTATGTTTGTAGCTAGTTGCAATGGATGGCCTTTACCTTTAATAATTACAGCCACAGTCCTTTATTTTGAAAACTCATTACACCTTTCGTCCTTTAAGACTAACCAGGTTAAAAATTTAAGTTAAATACATTCACTTAAGGGTATCATGGTCATTTCATGATTTTATTTAAAATTTCTTAATAAGTAAAACAAAAAATATTATATATATATATATATATATAGGGGAGGGTTATCTTGAGAACGCTAAATATTGCGAGAACCGTGAGAACGAATGAAAAAACCAATCAAAACCAATTTTTTTAATACAAACCTCATTGTAATTAAGATACAACATCAAAAAAAGAATTTACAACATCAAATAAATTTATTTCTCCTTTCAAAATCACTCTTTTTAGATTATTTACACATGTGTAAATATAACAGATTTACACATGTGTAAATGGCAAACTTACACATGCGTAAATTTTCTTTATTTACGAATTCACGTAAATTTAAACATGTAAATTAAATTTCTAACATTGTATTCGAATAATAATGATAAGTGTAGAAAAAAATTTTGAATTTGAATTGTTTTTGACCAAGTTCTCACGGTTTTTTCATTTGTTCTCACGGTTCTCACAATATTTAGCGTTCTCATTTAAACCCTCCCCTATATATATATATATATAGGGAGCCGCTAGAATGAGAACCACCACGAGTTATGAGAACCACGAGAACCGCGCCCCGCGGGTGGCCGTCGGCGACGAAATTTTTTTTACACCTAGATCCGTATATTTTAGCGGGGGGTTTAAATTTTCGGTTCAAACGGCGCGCCCGAGGGGGTAGTTTTTTACGCCCAAAGTTTGGTAAAAAAAAAGAAAAATTAAAAAAATTAAAAAAACCCAAACTTTGGGCGTAAAAAACTACCCCCTCGGGCGCGCCGTTTGAACCGAAAATTTAAACCCCCCGCTAAAATATACGGATCTAGGTGTAAAAAAAATTTCGTCGCCGACGGCCACCCGCGGGGCGCGGTTCTCGTGGTTCTCATAACTCGTGGTGGTTCTCATTTTAGCGATCCCATATATATATATATAACATATCTCCCAATTCCCAACCCTAATTACTCATCCATCTCCTCTGCTTCTTTCTCTCTCTTCACCCGATCACCAGTGACCAGACATAACCATCTTCTTTCTCCCTCTTCACCCGATCACCAGTGGCCAGGGGTTTGATCTATCTATATATTGAGGATTGTTTCAAACTTTTCCAAATCAAAAACTTTAACAGGTAGTGGTTAGTACCTTTGGTGATACCGAATCGAGGCGTGATTCTAACGAATCAAACTGATTCTTCAACTGCAAAGAGAGAGAGAGAGTGACGATCGAACAAGAGATCTTGTAGAGGAAGTTACCCATGACAGCAGCAGTGGAAGCAAGCCCCACCGTGAACCACATCAATCGCATCCTCATCATCATCTTTGAATTCAGAATTAGGGCTTCACAATCTATTTTTTCACTTTAGTATGTAAATCCCAAATCATGTAGCTGTTCTTTGAAAGAGGTTCCAATGAGGTAAGGAAGCTCCTCATAAAGCAACTGGATTTTTGGCCTTTTTGCTTTGATGTAAGGATTAATCTTTATAGTCGACATATCATTGTCATTCTCGTAAAGTAACCCCCTTAACTTCTCTATGAACATCTCCAGATCTATGTTTGCCATATCTCAGCTTTGATGCAATTTCAAGTCCAGTTGTTAAGTTCCAAGTGGGTTCAGTGGGTCTTTCACCTGCAGATTGGCGAATCATATGGTTTCACTGTAGTAACCCCAATCGTCGTCTAAAACATCGCCTAAATTATCTCTCCTCTACAAGAACATTACAGGTAATCAACACTCTCGCAACACATTAATTCGATCTGCAACTGAAATCAACAATTGTAGTTTAATATTGTTTAAACTTTTAATTTTGTTTACTTCCTGATTTACTGTATATGTGATCTATCAGTTAAAACTTTAAAACTTGAAGAAGAAGATGATGATGATTTCCCCCAATTTTGAACAAAATCAAAACGCTAAATAATGAACAGTACAGTCAAAATTGAAATTACCTGAATCAGACAACAAAAATTGAAGAAGAAGATGATGATCGATGATTAATAACTGCTACAGATACGATTTGATCTCGAATTAGGGTTTGAACGTTAAAATTGAAATTAAGTAAATTGGATGATAGAGCTTGAAGAAGATGATGATTATCAGTGAACAATTTACGATTTGATCATGAATTTGTGTTTTGATTTGAAGAAAGTTTGAATTAGGGTTTCTAGTTTGAGAGAGAGAATACAGGGGAGGGAGATAGAGAGTATAGGGAGATGGTTTAGAGAGAGAGATGTCTGTGTTGTTTGTTTAGAGAGAGAGAGAGAGAGAGAGAGAGTGTTTAAAGTGAGAGAGAGAGTGTGAAAGAGAAAAAAAAGTATTTATATTTGATTTTATTTTTTTATTTATACTATAAATAATTAAGTAAAAAGACTAAACTGCCCTTAAGTAAATAAATTTAACTGAAAATTTTAACCAAGTTAGTGCTAAAGGACGAAAGATGTAACAAGTTTTCAAAATAAAGGACTGTGGCTGTAATTATTAAAAGTAAAGGTCATCCATTGCAACTAGCTACAAACATAAAGGACGAAAAGTGTAATTTTTCCAATATTTACCAAAATAGTGTTTTCAAACATTAGTTTTGTAGGGTGAGGATCAAATAGGAAGTTTATTTTGGCTAGGAAGTATATGAAGCAATAGGATTAGAACATGTGGTAAAATTTAAAATAAAGAGGAAGTGTATTTTAGTCAATCTTATCATTTTCTTCTTCATTCTTCTTCCCAGTAACATCAAAACCCACCATTTTCAAAACCCACCATCTTCAACCATTTCTTCACTTTCTATCTCAATAATCACTACATTATAGTTCGATTTTCGTCACCAATCAATGATTCAAACAACCGATCAACGTGTTCTTTAGCTTTTTTGAAGAAAACCCAGTTTAATTTCATGCAAAATCTCGTTTTTCTGGTGATTTTGAAGATAATCACTCGATCCGTTCGATTCGATCTCTAATAAGTGTTTCAATCATTCAAATTTCGTCAATCGTTGAAGAAACCGACTTCGATCCATGTAAGAAATTCTTTAATTCCATTTTTATTATTTGGGTTTTTGATTTAGGCATTGCATTTTACGATCTTGATGGGGGTCCGGGGGCAGCGCCCCTGACTTCGATTAAATTGCTTTAATAAAAATGCATCAGAAAATTAAATTTTCTGTAAATTGTCTCTGGAAAACTTCATTCGTAGATAGTCTTTTTGATCTCCTACTTCCTAGTTCAGACAATTCACAGACAAAACTATTGTCCTGGTTCAATGCGTTTTAGAGAGAAAACACTTTCTTTGGTGTTTTTAGACCATTGCGTTTTAGAACTAAGACATTTTTATGTGTTTTCTGGCCATTGCGTTTTAGAAAAACACATTTTGAAGTGTTTTTAGTCATTGCGTTTTAGGTAAAACACATTTTTAGGCGTTTTCAGTCCATTGCGTTTTAGAGAGAACACTTTCTTTTGTTTTTTTAGGCCATTGCGTTTTAGAAAGAAGACATTTTTAAGTGTTTTCTGGCCATTGCATTTTATAAATAAGACATTTCTTTGTGTTTTTGGTGCATTGCGTTTTAGGTAAACACATTTTTATGTGTTTTCAGTCTATTGCGTTTTAAAAAACAGACATTTTAAGTGTTTTCTAGCCATTGCGTTTTAGAAATAAGACATTTCTTTGTGTTTTTGGTTCATTGCGTTTTATGTAAAACACATTTTTATGTGTTTTCAGTCCATTGCGTTTTAGAAATTACACTTTCTTTTGTGTTTTTAGGCTATTGCGTTTTAGAAATAAGACATTTCTTTGTATTTTCTGGCAATTGCGTTTTACAAATAAGACATTTCTTTGTGTTTTTAGTGCATTGCGTTTTAGAAAAATGTCATTTTTTAGGTTTTTTTTTCATTGCGTTTTACGCAACTGGGTTTTAAATTTTTTTTTTCGAAAATATAGCAATAATATACTCGTTTTAAAGATAAAAAAACGCTCGTTTTTTTGTGCAATTTTTATAAAAAAATAATGTCGTATGAAAGAGTTATTAATGTTTAAAAAATGGGGGGAATTGGAGGAGAGAGAAACTATTGCCTTGGATTGACTAGAATGCCCTTAAACAAACCTACACACCTCTTTTTTTCCCTCATTTAATCTTAGCCCTTGATTAACTAAATGGATGGTCAAGATTACTTCCTAGTCTTCTTAGCCAAATAAACTTCCTATTATATCCTAACCTATTCACCCTTATCTCAATTTTTTATTCAATCATTTTTTTACCTTTTACCAACAGTTATGACTCTTCTTTTTCTATTTTTTTTCAAATGAACGAATATCAAATAAGACTCATCCAAGATATATTATAAAGTAAAACTAGGATTGCGACCCGCCGCAATGCGGCGGGGATTCTTTAGTTATATTTAAGTCAATCTAGGACCCGCACGTTATGTTAAACCTGTCAAACGGGGAAAAAACAGACGATGTAAAAACGTTCGCCCACACTCACACGTTGCGTCGTGTTAACTCGCAAAATTCAGAACGAAACGTAAAAACGTTAAACCAAAGACGCACGTTGCGACATGTTAAGTCACAAAATTTAGAACCAAGCATAAAGCGAAAAATTTGCGAAAAATGAAAACTATAAAGGACCAAAGTTGAAAGTAAAAAAAAGTTAGGATAGATTGAAAAAGATAAAAATTTTGGGTTAAAAGTAAAAAAACAAATAGTTTTGGGTTAAAAGTAATTTATGAAATACTTTTGGGTGAAAAGTAAAAAAATCAATTTTTTTGAAAACCCCCCAAAGCCAACGTTACGACAACCATATGCATAACCATTTTTTCTTTGAAAAACCCCCCAAAGCACACCCCGCGTTGCGGCGGGGTGTAAAACGGTGTCAAATAGTACTAATGTCACACAACCGTCATCGACCACCAACACTGACTCGACCTAGGATATGCGTGTTGCGACGAACCTGTCAAACATGGAAAAATAGAGGTAAAAACGTTAAACCACACATGCACGTTGCGTCGTATTAACTCGGAAAATTTAGAACTATACGTAAAACGAAAATTTCTCAAAGATGAAAAGTATAAGTGAAAAGTTTTGGGTTAAAGTTAAAAAAAAAAACAAATTATGTAGGGTTAAAATTGAAAAGGTAAAAACCTTTGGGTTGAAAGAAAAAATCAATTTTTTTTTGAAAAACTCTCAAAGCACAATTTACAAGTGATGCGTCGTATTAACTCGAAAACTTTAGAACTATACGTAAAACAAAAATTTGCGAAAGATGAAAACTATAAGTGACAAAAGTTGTGAAGTTAAATTGAAAATAATGAAAAGTTTTGGGTTAAAGTTAAAAAAAACAAATTTTGTAGGGTTAAAATTGGAGAAGGCAATAACCTTTGGGTTAAAACAAAAAATTCAAGTTTTTTTTTTTGAGAAGTGCCCAAAGCACAAGTTACAACTTCTCATGCACAAAAAAGTTCCTAAGTTATATATGGATAAATAAGAAACATAAAAAAATAAACATCTAGAGCTTTATTCCCTACCGATCATTAAAAAAAGTTTTTTTTTTAATTTCAACCGTTAAGATAACTACTTCTCACACTTATCGATGAAAATATTTTATTTCTTTATTTTTTAAAAATTTTAATTAATTTAATAATGTATGATGTATTTCTCTTTTTAGATGACACGATCTGTTAAAAGTTTTTATACCTCTTACTATTATTTTTTTCAGAGATCGTTACATGGTTTTTTTAATTTTGTTTTATTCCATTAAATCTTTATACTGCTTGTGTGTTTTTGACCAACCTATTACACATTTTGTTAACTAGAAACAAGCAGTCTAACGCTCTAATAAACAATAAGTCTTTATAGTTTTGATGTTTGTTTAAATATTTTGATGTTTCTTATTTCACTATTTAATATATATATATAGGGTAAGGTTTATGCGAGAACCACCCTTATTGCGAGAACCGCGAGAACCAATGTGAACACAACCTAAAATAGCTAAAAAAACCTAACCCCCCCCCCCCCCCCCCCCCCCCCCCCCCCCAAAAAAAAAACCTAATCCCCCCCAAGCTAAATGCTAAAAACTAAAACCCCCAAAAAACCTAAAAAAAACCTAACCCCCCCCCCCCCCCCCCACCCCCCAAAAAAAAAAAAAAAAAAAAAAAAAACCTAACCCCCCCCCCCCCCCCCCCAAGCTAAAATGCTAAAAACTAAACCCCCAAAAAACCTAAAAAAATCTCAATTTTTTTTATAATATTTTTTATGTTAAAATCGCTACTTTTAGTAGCAAAAAAAAAAACAATTTAAAAAAAAAATTTTGCTTCGAAAAGTAGCGATTTTTTATAAAAAATATTACAAAAAATTTTTTGTGTGTGATTTTTAGCTATTTTTAGGCATTTTTGGTTGTGTTCACATTGGGTCTCGCGGTTCTCGCAATAAGAGGTGGTTCCTAACGGATCTTTGTCATATATATATATATATATATAGGGGATGGTTCAAATGAAAACCACTTTTATTGTGAAAACTCGAAAACTAACTAAAAAAGCTTAAAAACACACAAATTTTTTTTTTTCAATTTTTTTATAAAAATCGCTGGTTTATATATATGAAAAAAAAACTTTTTTTTTCAATTTTTTTTTGTAGTACACATACACATCTGTAGTATTACACATGTGCACTACACAAATTTAAAAAAAAAAATTCTTTTTTATATAAAAAACCTGCGAAAATTATTATGCAAAAAAAAAAATTGGTATGTTTTTTTTGCTTTTTTAATTAGTTTTCGAGTTTTCACAATAACTAGTGGTTTTCATGTAAACCTTCCCCTATATATATATATATATATATATATATATATATATAGGGGAGGGTTATCTTGAGAACGCTAAATATTGCGAGAACCGTGAGAACGAATGAGAAAACCAATCAAAACCGAATTTTTTTAATACAAACCTCATTCTAATTAAAATACAACATCAAAAAAGAATTCACAATATCAAATAATTCATTTCTCCACTCAAAATCACTCTTACTACATTTTTTTACACATGTGTAAATATAACAAATTTACACATGTGCAAATGACAAACTTACACATGTGTAAATTTTCGTTATTTACGAATTCACGTAAATTTAAACGTGTAAATTTAATTTCTAACATTTTATTCGAATAATAATGATAAGTGTAAAAAGAAATTTTAAATTTGAATTGTTTTTGACCAAGTTCTCGTGGTTTTTTCATTCGTTCTCACAGTTCTCGCGATATTTAGCGTTCTCATTTAAACCCTCCCATATATATATATATATATATATATATGAGATGATTTTTAATTGAAACGAGTTCACTAGCAAAACATAGATATAAAAAGAGAAGAATTATATAAAGTTAGTTAAAGGTAAAGAAAAAACTATAATGGGCAAACAAACAAATATAGGCAAAAGATCAAATACAAATAAACTTAACATACTAAACATACAAATTGGAGGAAAAATCAAAAAGACAAGGTGACATTTTTGTAATTACCACCAACTATCAAAGTTACTATACAAATGTGAACTTAACAAAAAATACCTAAAAAACAAATTTTTTTATAAAAAATCGCTACATTTTGTTACAAATATATATATATATATATATATATATATATATATATATATATATATATTGCTACTAAAAGTAGCGATTTTTTTATAAAAAATATTAAATTTTTTTTTTTGTGTGTTTTTATTTTATTTTTAGGTTTTTTGAGGGTTTAGTTTTTAGCATTTTAGCTTGGGTGGGGGAGGGGTTAGGTTTGTGGGGGGTGGGGGAGGGGGTTAGGTTTTTTTTTTAGGTTTTTTATATACATTTGTAGAGTAACTTTGATAGTTATAGATAATTATAAAAATGGCACCTTGTCTTTTTGACTTTTACTTCAATTTGTATGTTTAGTATGTTAAGATTATTTGTACATGAACTTTCCCCAACAAATATAATAAACAAGTCTTAAATGTGATGAAAATAAATAATAAAATTACTAAACTAGTTTTTATTTAATGTTATGAGGAGAGAGACAAAATTAATGCTTGTAAACACTATTTTGGTAAATATTTTTGAAGAAACACCATTTTGGTAAATACTTTTTTAACAACACTACTTTAGAAAAAAACTCAACTTTTATTAGCATAGCTGACAGATATATAAACTAATTTATATTTATTGTTGAATATATTGTCATTTATAGAATAGGTCAATCCCTTGTAATTTGTATTTATATCTGAAGACAATGAATAACAAATGGAGGATTGTTTACCTACTTACAAATGATATCTAAATAAGCGGCCAGTCCAGTGTGACAACGAGGACGTTGGGCTCCCTAAGGGGGTGGAGATAAAAGTCCCAACCCTGGTTGAGAAGGAGAACAAAGACTTCCTTATAAGGGGGTGAAAACCTGACATGTGGTCCGTAGGACAACCCTTAAGTGCTTTAAAATGATGAAAATCCCATGCTTAATTCGGTTAAATGATGGAACATGGTAACTACAGTGTGTTTATACTTGCAGGTGATGAAGAGCATAAAAGAATGGATTTACAATGCTTGGATGGATTGGAAGAAACAAGATGGAGCTTTGAGGACTTCACAAGGAAAACAAAGAAGGAAATCTCAGCCGCCGCCGTAGCCTATGGCCCTGGCCGTAGGTTACGTCACTCATTGTGCCAAGATCCATCGCCGTACTCCAGTTCTCCGCTGCCGTAAGACTTCATATAGCGCCGTAGCCTACGTCTGGCGCCGTAGGTTACGACGATGATATGACCACCCCTTGACCCATATGGCGCCGTAGCTTGCGCCCCAGGCCGTAGCTTACGGCGCCGACTGAAGTTAAATGTGTAACTACCCATTAATGTCGGTTTTTAAGGTGTCTTTTGAGGTTCAATCATTCTCATTCGGTTACGACGGTTCTAGAGACAAGTTTTTGGTGTTCTTGGTGCTTGAAGACAAGTTTTTATCATTTCATTAGTGTTTGAATTCATATGAACATTGAACTTATTGTGATGATGATTGTCCAAGCCATGTGTGGCTAAACTTATGGTGATCATCTTTAGTTGAAGGTTTGTCTGAGACATTTATGCTTTGATTTGTATTTCTAGAATAATAGACTTGCTCCTATGGTTTGTTTATTATGGTATGTGTTTACTTGTTCGTAAATTGTTAATTCATATGTTAATCTTAGTTAAAACCATACGTTCTTGGTGCCGTTGGCAATCGAGATATCATGGGTAGAATTAGGATTGGGTATTGATTGATTGGTCATCGGGTAACAACCTCGCGTTCTAGGAATCCGAGTACTTAGTTCCCTTTCATCACGACAAGTAATAGCACATGAACCATGTCTATATGGTTCTTTCTAGTTGAATATTAGCATGAATGTCAAAGCAAACCGGAAACTTAAGATGGTCATTTGTCTCTAAACTGTTTACAAACCAATTCTCAATTTGCAATTAAACTAGTAATCTTAGTTTAAAATCAAACAATCCAACTCTTGAATTTACTTTTCTTGCAATTAGTCTAAATTTTAGTGAACTTAGATATACATTTAGATAACATACATTCCACAAACTCCCTGTGTTCGCTACCTACTTACCGCTATCTAATAGTTGTATTTGGTTTAAATTTGATTGAGTCTTTGACCTCACGTCAAAACATACTCTACTAAGATGCGTTATGTCTGAGCGAGCAACTCGTCGGGTAAAAACAAAACTGTGAGTTCTTGGATGAGTAACCCACCGGAGGCAAAGCAGACAATATCTTTGCACGCTTTACTTGGATGACATCAGAGCACCTTCTTTTATCCTTCCCTTCACTCGTTCCTTTGTCGTCGACCTAACCCTCTTCTCCTAAAAATTATGATTTTTTGACGAATAATTTACATCCATTATTTTGGTCATCATCCTCTAATTCTTCTAGCCCACCAATACCCCCTATCCACTCCTCACCAAGTCCACTTACATCACCGCCTCCTTCATCACCTCATGCCCAACCCCACCCTCTTACACCCCTCCACTCAATACCTCAGGCACAACCCACTTCTACGCCACCCTCCTCAACACAACACAACACAACACAACACATCACCTCCACCACCCAACTCGCACCTTACAACCCACTCCACAGCTCCGTCACCCGTTCTCACAACCCATATCCAACCGCAACGACATATTACAACTCGTTATATGTCGGGTATTCACAAGCCCAAAACACCTTTTAATCTTCACACATCCACATCTATTTTCCCTTACCCAAATCCCCATCTGAAGCCCTTTCTAACCCGGACTGGAAAAATGCCATGCTTGATGAGTTTCGAGCACTTATAACTTATAATGTCACACCCTCAAAATCCACCTGCGGAGTTTTGCCGCGAGCCGCGTGACAAACCAGGATCCAAGACACCAGTCATATTGAATGACCTCTATATGAGAAAATGTTTTTAAAGCCAAACAACCAACGCCCAAATTGACGGAATATAAATGTAAAATGCAAAGTCAAGTAATAAAATGTTTTTGACACCGTGCAGTGCACCTAACCGTGAGCAAGTACCTTAGCGACCTAAGGAAAACATGTAAGAAACAAGTGTCAATAATTTATGATGAGTGAGTTCACAGATTAGTTTACAGTTATAACATGATTCGTTTTTACAAGTTTCCACTATTCAACCAGAACAATAAGTATTAGTATTTAATAAATTATTGTCATATTTGTTGGTAGCTAACCCGTGTTACGTCACGAAAGAGTTCGAAACCGAAGTTGACAGTTTTTGCCTTTGTTTGCCAGGTCTATCATTGACCATGGAGGTATGTTAAGCAAATTCTACACCCGATGACCATTACCGGTTTAGCTAGCGTGACTAGCTGGGGTGGGGCTTGTCGGGCCCAGTAGTACTACTCAAAATTCTCCCGCTATTAATCCCAATACTAACAGTCCGAGGCTTGCAAGGACTTTATGTGATAAAAGCTACTTTGTGACCATAACGATATAACAACATGCTATTAAATTAAAGGCGTTATAAAACTATAACGGTTAGGCATTACATTATCGTAATGTGCTCTTGTTTCCTCTCCCTATATTTCAAAACGTTTAAATATGGGGACTGTGAAATCACCTTCGTATTGCTCGGTAAGGTATGGGTGTATGAGAGCCAGGACGGTCAACCACGCCCTATTATGATTACCATGGAGTATTAGTGGTTGTTTATGCAATTCATGTAAGTCCTACACGTATCTAGCAATAAGCATGCAAACAAGTTGTCACATAATATTTTATCGTGTGGTTTCGTGCACTTGTTCACAATATAACCCAAGACATGATATATGATGTTTATAAAATTACCAAACAAGTGTGGATACTAAGAATAGCAAATTGGACTCTTATAAGTTTAATAATCATGCATTACAAATTCACTGAAATTAGGTTGTTTTAGGAAGCTCGTTTACCATACTTACGGAGTTGCAAAAATTATGATCTTTCTGTGTGACGTGCCCCTCGGTGTGATCGGCCTTGTGTAGAATTTTCAAGGCCTAACTCTTTACCAAAAAATTAAGAAAATCATTTACTAAGCAATGGCCAGATTCGCCACTTTATGACTGCAGCTTACGGAAAAAATTCATTTAAAAATCCTCGATTAGCCGATTGACCCGATTCCACTTGGATATTTGTACAGACACATAAGACTAACTACTATATAAATTTAATAACCTAACTCTAAATATTCACCAAGATATGACGTAAAACACAACACATAAAATCTGAAGAAAATTGCAGCTTTGACCACTGAAACGATTTAATTTTTTTGGCAGACCAAACGAGGTCCAAAAATTATGAAACCAGCGTGGTTTGAATCGAACTTCAAAGAGGTTCACTTTAGACTTTAGAAAATCACATTTTCGTTATGTTTTAACCCGTTTACAGCCAACTAAATTTGGCTATAAACATCAAACAACTTACTGTTTTTAACTATAAATGTCTAAACGCGAGTTCTAATGGTTCCATTAGCGTGTTTAACGATCATACAACCTAAAGAATCTTCATATTTCAGATTACACATGTCATTTATCATACTCCACATAAAACCCACCCGATTTGTTTAACCACCCCACTACAACAAAACACGTAACCCAACTTCATATGACCTGAATAATAACCAAAATAATTAACAAGCTCCGAGATCCCCCTTTCTAAATAGAAACACAACCTATATCATACCCAAAAATCATGCCCGAACGCTACTAGTTATTACCAAACCACAAGACTTAACCCGCGACAAAACCATGGGTCGAAAATGGAAGGGGAGTGGGTTGGGTTATATTGGACCGCAAAGGAAGAGGGGAAGGTGGGGTTTGGGCCGACGGTGTAAGGGGCCGAGGACAGTAGGTTTGCGCAAGGGTTTGGGTTCGGTGTTGGGTTTGTTTTGTTTTGAGTGGAGCTACCAATTGGTTCGGGTGTCGGCATAATATACGAACACATAAATCACACCTTATATACTAACGACTAAAAGTGAAATCGAGATACGAGTGTGCTAAATGTATTTTTATTAACTATATAGAATATAAAAGGAATCGATTCAAGAAAATACCTGGTTTTTCTGAGATGTTGACAAATAAGACTTGGGATCTTGTACCCAAGGCATGAACATTTTCCGCTATATGTGGAATTTCGACATAAAATGAATGCGGATGGTTCACTCGAAAGATATAAAGCATGCCTTGTGTGCGATTGTCGTTCGCAGCAAATGGTGTTGATTGCGGAGAAACATTTAGTCCAGTTGTCAAATCGGCCACTATTCTCAATGTGCTAAGCCTGGAGGTATCTCGCTCATTGCCCATTCATCAACTAGATGTTAAAAACACATTTCTTTATAGCAATCTTGATGAAACAGTCTTCATGCATCAACCAATGGGTTTTCGGGATCCAACATATCCAAATCATGTATGTTTGTTAAAGAAGTCTCTATATGGGCTAAAAAAAGCATCTCGAGCATGGTATTGACGGTTCGCGGACTACATACCTTCCATGGGTTTTCGTCATAGTAAGTGTGACCACTCCCTTTCTATTTTCAAAGAAGGGTATCGCATGGCATTTATACTGTTATATGTAGATGATATTCTTTTTGTTACATCCACAGATGCGCTTTGGGAATGCTTCATGGCTCTCTTATCTAATGAATTTGCAATTATAGACTTAGGCCCGATATTGTATTTCCTACACGTCTCTAATAAACACCACCGCGAATCACTATTCTTGTCACAAGAAAAATATGATATGGAAATCCTCGAGCGTCCCGGTTTGGCTGATTGTAATCCATCTGCCACACCCGTTAACACTAATCGGAAGTTAAGTGCTATGACAGGTACACCATAAGAAGACTCCATCGAATACATACATTTAACTGGTTCCTTATAATACCTAACTTTTACGAGACCTGCCCATTTCCTATGCTGTTCAACAAGTTTGCATACATATGCATGCCTTTACTACTTCTCATTTGCATGCTCTCAACCGCATTTTACGATATGTATAAGGCTGAAGAAACAGTGATCCGAAATGACCGGAATCAATCAAATCTGGGGTTTAGTTTCTGCATAAAAAGGTTAATCTTCTCGTCGATTGCTGATTTGGGACTACTTCACAAGAGAACACTGCAAAACAGAAAGTCGTTAGACTTGCCACAGGGAGAATGGGGGTTCTCTCCGTGACCACCCTCCGGCTTGAGAATAAATACAGTTATCTCAAAGGGAAAGATGAAGTAGTAAGAGTGAAAGTATGTGAAAGTAGCTTGTGAGATCATACCTGAAGTCTCTTATTTATAACCGGATTTTGGCGCCAAAAGGTGTAACGGAGATAGTAATGGAGAACACTTTTCCGTTGACAGTTATTTCTCTTTCCGTCGATAATTAACCCCACATCCATGCACATGGATCATGGATCTGATCGACGGCTGGGGAGATGCCACGTGGAAAGTGGTTTTGTGTAGATCTTTCTTTAAGTTGTTACCATCATCGTGATTTAGATGAGTGTCTAGGATTGTGCCACGTCACATTCGGTTGCAACCGAATGAAGCCATGCACAATGAGCATTTGGGGCCTTCTAGAAGATCTACAACTGTAAGCCATTGTGCCTTTGCCACGTGTCCATTTTGTTGTAACAAAAAAGATTCCTTTGTTCAAGTCTTGATTTCATGTGCGCGAGCATTTTTAGGATTTTATCTTCAAGCCTAACTGTACCCTTGCACAAGGGTGTTAGTTGAATACTTGTCTTTCCTTTCTCCGGCGCATGGTCATCAGAGACTGATTTCTCCAATTCTTGTTTAGAACCGCTGCGCGGCCGCGCAGGGTCTTATTCAAGATGCTTTTGAAATGAAGTTATGGTATGGTCCTATGCGCTTGCACAGAGTTTTTGGGACCATACCCCTTCAAGTCCCCCAGTCAAGTGTTGCTTCTATGTGCCAATGGCAAGTAGGTGGAGCACTGGACTACGAAGTGTGCGCTTTTGCTGTTGAGAAGTAGCAAGATTGTTCGGCGCAAGGTATGAAGAAACTTCTTGCAGAAGATATTTCTTGTTTCTTCAAGCTGAGGTTTTCATGTTTTCAAATTTTGAAAAACTTGATCCATGGCAGGCAAGTTGGTAAAAGGTACTGTGTCGCAACCCCCGTCCCCTAATTACCTGGGAACGGGCGGCCGTGACCAGTTTCAGTGGTATCGGTATTTATCAGTTTGGCATCGGAATTTACATCAGGACCGTAGTTAGGAAATATTTTATCAGAGTAAAATACCACGCTTTTATAATATTAAACACATGGGAAAATCCCAAGTTTCAAGTACACATATTTTAATAGGGATAAACCCTATTTTATTTAAGTAAAACATCTCTTTATTTTAGGTAACTTTATAGCCACTTTTCCAAGCCTTCAGTGCTGTCCAACTGGCTTCTATTTGGCTTTCACATTTTGTTACCTGAAACGCGTTTAAAAACATTTTGTCAGTGGGAAATACTGGTGAGTGAATCCCAGTTTAATCAAGACAGGTAAAACCGTTTTACAGTATTGAGGGCGGTCGCGCAATTACATTTGTTTCCATCTACTTTAATTACCACCCACGGTACTGTCACCCCGACTTGTGGTCATGTTACTACTCACAGTGTAGTAACAAATTTTGTATACAAAACCCCAACATACCGACGATAATTGTAGAATACAAATACTCAATTACTGTTTAATATAATGTAAAACATTTGAGGTTTTGTAAAAATAGTTTGCAAAAAGGTTCATAAAAAGGAGATCACTCACTTTGCTGTCTTAGGGTTTTTCTTTAGGATTTCCTGGTGATTATCTATTAATTACACAATGCACACGTGTTAGTATAATAACCCAATATTTACATTAGTAATACCCTCCCCGAGACAAAATTCCAACGACTACGTCGGGCAGAACCTCGACAGCCGTTACGGAACCTTAGATCAATCGGGCAGCGTATCTAATACGTAACCGGGGGTTAAAATACTTACAATGAGGCAGAAATTCGTTATTTTAGGGGGTATAATGCCCAGGAATTACTTTAGCTATATAGAAATTTGAGAGAGAAAGAAAGTTGTGAGCGATCGAATTGAAAGCTGATGGCCTCTATTTATAGGGCCTGATTCGGACTTCGTCGCGGCCCGCGAAAGAGAAAGGGAAGGCTGTCGCGGCCGCGAGCTAGGCAAGGTAGGCCCTAGCTTCGCCTCATCACCGGTGTAGCCTTGACGAGTGGCGGGACACGTGGCGTTCTAGGGTTTCGCCTGGTGGCACTAGGTCGCGCCCCGCGAAAGATCAGGTATAGTCTGTCGCGCCCCGCGACATACTTAAATTATTTGTTTTTATTTTAGTTTTAATTTTATAAGGTATTTTAGGCTCGGTTTTCATATAAGGGGTGTATTTTAAGACGTATAGGGACAATTTTAGATATATTAAGGGCGTCGAAAAATAATTTTGAAGGGTTGTTATATACTGTGCTGATGTTGACATGTGACGGTTAGGTGACAGGCTGTCACAATGTCAAACATTAATTAGGCGTCGTCAAACGTGGTTTCTACGCGCGCGTGAAGCTCTTTCTTGTTCCCCACTCGCCCTTATTGCCTTGGTAACCATGTTTTCCTGAAAAAGGGGTTTTACAGTTTTCGAGAGCATTAATGGCGATGAGTATATATACCTTTGAGTGGCTTCTTTTCTCATTAATTAACTTCGAATCCTTTCGTCTTCTCTGATTTTTCTTTAAAAAGAAACCTGCAACTGTGCCTTGTACCCTTTATGTCTACCGGCGATCATCCAGAAGATTCTGGAGAGTAGATGTCTTCTTCTTTACCTTCATTGAAATGGTCGAGAGAGATCTTTGATTGTCTTGTTAAAAACTTCAAGTTCCCAAAGAGTTGGGGTGTGACGTATCCGGAAGACGGGCAGACGGCGGCACAAGCTCCGGCCGGTTACATGACCCTATTTTGGGATTATTTTGCCGAGGGTAACTTCCGGTTGCCGGTAACAAGATTTGTTCTCGATATTCTTCATTTTTATCGATTCCATATATCTCAGTTGAATCCCATGGGAATGGTTCGGATCCGACATTTTGAGTTTCTTTGTCGATCGATGCATATTGAGCCCTCGGTTGATTGTTTTCGAGTGTTCTATCAACTCCATTGTTCTCAAGGTTTTTACTCATTTGCTCAACGTCCAACAGCCAAGAAGATTCTGCTTTCACCTCCGAATTCTTTCCATGAATGGAAAACCAAGTTCTTTTATATCAAACGAGGAGTAATTCAGGTGAAGATGACCTTCCGAGGTGCAAAGGACATTGTGGTAGAGACCCTTAAGACTCCGAAGGCAGAGATACGTTATTAGGATATGAAGGATGTTCCCTCTATTGAACTGCCTGAGAGGGCTTTAGTTGCTGCAGGGATGAGTCTGCACTGGAAGGCGGAGCGCCACGACAAGCCGGTGTATGTAGAAGATGACACGAGTAAGTCATGGAATCTTTGCTTACATTATGTGAAATTGTTTGTTGTTAATTTTCCCTTTGAAGTTGTTGCCTTGTACGTCGTGGCGTATAAGAGAGAGAATGGGAAGATGACAACTGTTCAGAAGGGTGCTAATGAGGAAATGTGGTATCACCAAATAGTGAAGAACTTTGCGCTTCCAAAAGATGCGGATCTGAATGCGCAACCTTCTACTGATGTTGGTATGTGTCTCTTTTACATTCCTTAGGCAATATTGCAATATTACTCTTTGCTGATGTTGCGCTTTGGGTAATATTGCAATATTTCTTCTTTTGAATAAGTGAGTTGACGAATCTAGGCGTAGGCCCGGAATCTAAGAAGAAAAAACGTGCGCCGATTGCCACTACTGCGCTTAAGAAAACTGATACACTGAAGGCAGACATTCTCAAGGAAGACAAGAAGAAAGGTACGTGCGTTGTTTCTGAACCTTGGTGTGATTACGTAGTGGTGTCTGACACGTTAGAGGGTCTTGCGCCTGGAGCTATGAAAAAACCAAAACCGGAGCCTCGAGACACCGCGGATATTTCGGTATCAAACCCTGAGGATCCCGTAGATCTGGAATCAAGTCCTGAGCCACTGTTGAGGACTAAGGCGGTGAAGAGGAAACAACCGGAAGGTGAAGCTGCGGCGCAACCCGCAAAGAAGATCACAAGGAAGAAGATCAGTAAGAAGGGCAACCTAGATGCTCTTGCTGCGAAGTTTTCTCCCGGTGGGTATCTTCTTAGCTTCTGTCTTTACCATATTGTAAGATAACCTTAAATTTTCTTTTGTAAAGATGCTTGTTCCACCCATTCGTGCGGAATCATCATCTGTTTTTAACGATGACCTTCCGCCATCGCCACCCCGTGCGTCTATTAAAGAACAGTTGGAGGGTACCAGGACTGTAGAAGCGGAGGTGAAGAAGACTGTGGAGGCGGAAGTAGAGAAGCCCGTGGAGATTGAGGTGGAAATAGAGAAAACTGTGGAGGTGGAGACGGCTGATGCTGGTGTTACCAAGCCCAAGTCTCCTGAGGTTGTGGCGCATGGGTCAGAAAAGCAAAATCCATTGTTGAAGAAGAGGTACCAGTGATAACTGTTCCTTCCTCTTCTGCGCCTATCTCCAAACCTCCCACAGATCATGTTGAAGAAAATCCAAAGAAAATAGATCAAAGCTCTATTGCTCATGATGAAGAGGAAGATTCTCCTATCCACCCGGATGAGACTCCTGGGGATTATTATTATAGGACTTACTCAGAGAAGAGAGCTTCCGACATCCATGCGCCTGTGTGGAAACTTAAACAAGGCAACACGTTCTCTGATTGGCAAGTTTGCCGTGATTGGCTGCAGGGTATTTTTTCCACCTGCTGAGATCAAATTCCAAGAAGAACAATCCCATGATCGTACCTACCACTCATACCTGGAAGAAACTGCCAGTTCAACTTCCACCACTCATTGAATAGTGTGCGAATGGCGCAACATGCATAAAGAGTGGGATGCTTTTGAAGCGTCCCAAAAGGAAGTTGCTGAAGAAAAGGCGAAGGTTGCTGTGTTAAGAGCTAAACTTGAGGCTGATCAAGCCAATTTTGAGAGTGAGCAGAAGACAGAAGAGTGGTCTGCTATGGGATGGAAGAAAAAGGCGGAGGCTGAAGCTACTCAGCTTGCGGAGGCTCGCAAGCGATGGAAAGAAATTTGTATGAAAGATAACAACGAGAAGAGGGTTCTTCATACCGATGTGAACAATCTCGAAGCGGTGATTGAAAGGTTAAAGAAGGAGAATGCGGATGCCGAGGCTGCTCGTGATGAAGCTTGTTCTCACAGGGAAAGGAGTGAGCAGAGAGAGGTACAAACTTGCGCCACCCTTGCCCTTAGAAATAAGTAGATAGAAGAACTTACTTCTTTATTAACTTATCAGGAACAAACCAAGGTAGAGCTTGAGTCTGCCAAAAAAGACTTGCAACTCGAACGAGTTGAGAAAGCTAAAGTTGCGCGCCGTCTTGCCGAAACTGAAGAGAAACTAGAAAGTTCTGAGACTGCCCGGGTGACGACGGAAAGCTTGGTTGATCCTTTGAAGAACGGCATGTTGTGGATGCAACATCATGGGATTATCAATGTAAGTATGTCAATCCCTTGTAATATTTCGGATGAGTTTGTGTATTGACTTTATTGAGATTTCTGTCTGCACAGGTTGCAAATTCAATCCCGAACTCCATTGACTTAGACCAGACTGTTGCCAACTTGATGGTGACCGCGCGCAATGATGGATATATACAAGGGTATGTGGAATGTACCCAACATGTCACTGATGCGCTAAGGGTTGATTGGGATACCAGTAGATCTGCCACGCGCAGAGTTGATACTAGTGCTGTCTACGCTGTTGCTAAAGCAGAATATAACAACTTGCGCCTTCTAGTGATGGATCTGGTAACCACTACGCTGCAGTCTGAAGATTTTGTTAACCAGCTGAAGGAGATATTCCCGGATGAAGCGGATGGTTCAGATGAAAAAGACTTAGAATAGGTTGCTTGTACTTGTGATAGTTGTTTGAACATGTTTGGGATGTGGAATCCCTTTTTGTAATGTTTTGTTAATGCGATGTTGCGCAAGTAACTTTGTGAATGTATGGTATGTTTTAGTTACAATATTTGCATGAGTACAATTACTTTGTTTAGGTAAGACAAATAAAGATGGTATAAAGCTCATGTGTGAACGTAGGGCTGGACCTTGCGCAGTACCTGTGACCACGGACCATTCATGAGACTTGTGTTAGATTACCATAGTATTTTTGTGCTTACCAAAAGAAATTGCATGCCTTTGTAATAAAACATATAGGCGTAATGTAAGTAACAGACTTTGTATTGATTTGTGTAACAACCCTCAAAAATACTCCCAACGACAACATGTGATCAAAACCAGAAGTGCTCGCGATGGAACTTGTATATTCAATTTGGAAAATTTAGAGGTTAAGGAATCTTGGCGTTCGACGAACTAAATCACATAAAAATAGTCTTATTAGATTCACAATTAAAAACCAAATCAATTGGTATCAAGACCCGAATATACGCGATAAGTATCAACACGAAAATCGAGGGAAAACGCATGATTGGACGAAAAAGCGGTCAAGGACACGCG
The DNA here is from genome assembly GCA_030545235.1 of Helianthus tuberosus. Lineage (NCBI taxonomy): Eukaryota > Viridiplantae > Streptophyta > Magnoliopsida > Asterales > Asteraceae > Helianthus > Helianthus tuberosus. Next base: position 7,285,225 of record CM060416.1, on the reverse strand, counting down.
TCACGCGAAGACAACACGTGTCAGACCTACGTGGGATACGTGGCGTCCAAAGCCAGGCCAACCATCCCCGTGCCACGCGCCAAGGACAAGGGAGGCCGGCGCGCCACGCGAGGGGACCCAAAATTCAGGTATATAAGGGCAGCAATGGGACTTGAATTCCTGCACCAGTTCGATCGAATTTTGACGAACTTACTATCTCGTATCTCCGTTTCTTTTCACAACACCCATAAACCCTAAAACTCTGCTCGTAATCAGAGTACTAACTCGAATCACTGATACGATACCCTATCCGATCGATTGAAACTGATCCAACGAATGTTTAAGTGCTGCCTGTATACAGCTATACTTTGTCATTCGTTGTGAGTTTTGATCTCCTGATTATCGTTAAAGTTGAATTGGGTTAATACGCTAATACGAGTTCCATTGTATCTAGATATTAGAACTCATAAAGTAGTTAAGATAGAATACTTAACAGGAAAGTAAACTTAGCAATTAAGAAAACTCAATAGCTAAGAAAACTTAACAGTTAAGCAAGCTGAGTAGGGTGATTAATCTGCTAATTAAGCTAAGCAGGATTAATTAAGCTAAGCAGGATTAATTAAGCTAAGCAAGATTAATTAAGCTAAGCAGGATTAATTAAACTAGGCAGGATTAATTAAGCTAAGCAAGATTAATTAAGCTAAGCAAGTTAATTAGTTAAATGACTAAGTAAACTTAATGGTTAAGGAAACTTAATGATTAAGTAAACTTAGTAGTTAAGACAACTTAACAGTTAAGTAAACTTAGTAGTTAAGAAACCTTAATGATTAAGAAAACTTAATGGTTATATAAAACTTAACAGTTAAGTACGCTAAGTAACTTAATCAGCTAATTAAGTTAATTAAATAATCGGCTAAGTAAATTACTTAATTAAACAGTTAGGAAAAATTAATCGGTTAAACAGCTAAGTGGGATAATCCGTTAAAAAGCCAAGTAAACTTGATAGCTAAAACAATTAAGTAAACTTAATAGATAAGTAAACTTAATAGGTAAGAAAACTTAATCAGTAAGAAAAACTTAATAAATAAAGGAAACTTAATAATTAAGAAAACTTCGTAGCTAAGAAAGGAACCTGCCTTACCTATAAATAGGAGCCTAGGATTTCATTCTTCCTTGCTCATTTCTTCTATTCTTCTCTCTATACGTTGGTGTTCTAACCAATAATCACCGATGCGATATTCCGTCCGATCGATTCGATAACCAACTAACGAATGCCAAAGTGCTGTCTAAACAAGACTATACTTTGTGAATTTCATTAAGATTCTGAAACGAATGCCAAAGTGTTACTTTGTGAATTTCGTTAAGGTTCTAATCTCGTGACCATCGTAAGGTTTGATGTGGTTTTACACTAATACGTATTCCACTCTGTTAAACTATATGTTTAACTACCAGAGAAGTCCGTACTCTACACTTACAATCAAATAAGATAACTAATCATCAAAAGATTCAGAACTATAAAGTAAATGCTTAGTTATCAGAAGGCATAGAATCAGGAGGCTTGTTTAATCAAAGACTATATGCTAACAAGGTGAGTCATTCTCTTTTTATCAAATTGCTTTCCCAAAACTCTACTTGTTTTCAAGGTTATAATTACAGGGATTAAGTCTTTGTAATCTTCAATTATTGCCGGTATGTGGGGTTTTGTATACATTACTTGATACCCGTCACCATTGGAGAACGGGTTAGCCAATGGGTGATCTGACCATAGTCACAGATCCGGTCGAGTGACAAATACCGATTTGGGGTAATTGGTTGATAGAAACATTGTAATCACCCTTAATACTGTATATTATAACAATATGTCTTTTTGTACAAACTGAATGAACTCACCAGTATTTCCTGCTGACCAAAATGTTTTTAAAACGCGTTTCAGGTAATTACAGTAGATTGGAACATGAGTGGCGAGACGGCACCGAAAGGCTTAAAGAAGTGGCTTATTTTATCAAATAAATTAAATTAAATGTTGTTTCATATATTCGGGTTTATCCCATATTAAAGCTACCTTTGTAAAACCTGGGTTTATTCCCATCTGTTTAATAAATAAAATCTGGTGTTTATAAACTCTGGTATTTTCCTAACTCACGGTCCTGACGAAATTGTTCCGCTGCAATATTTTCAAAATAACCACCGGTACCACTTGACTGCTCGCGGCTCCCATCCAGGGTGTGGTTGGGGGTCGTGACAATTTGGATAAGGCGCATAGGCCATTTAGTACAAAGCTGCTATTTTTAGGATAAATAAGATACTTAAATTAATGCGCATGTAAGTAGTTGTCCTTGTGTCATGTTGACAAGTTGTGAAGAACCTGCCGAATATGAAGGAAACTAAGATTACATGCGCAATGCTCTGCCTTGGACCCTTAAGTTTGCTTTGCTTTTTTGTTGCTTGGCCCTTCATCTCCGCGGGTGATCTGTCGGATCTCTTTCCACACGTTTTGTACCAAGTACGTAAGTTCCCCGCTTTTGAGTGCTTTTTCAATTGAGTTATTGGATTTTATCACCCCCAACTATCGGCCTTTGGCCATTGCCACCCCCAACTAACACTTTGACACCCGGTACCCCCAACTTAACTTTTAGTTTGTGCTGGCACCGCTCAGTTAAATCTTTACTAACTCAGTTAGGTTTTTTATCCTACGTGGCCAATTCTTGATGACTTGGCTTGTTTTTATCCTACGTGGCCATTGTGTATATATTACTTGTATAAAGAAAAAAATTCTGCCTCTCTACCTCTCTTTCTCTCTCTACCATTCATCATCATCATCATCATCCTCAACACAACTTCAGCCATTAACAACCAGCACTTTCATCGTGAGCCACCAACTTCCACCTCAAACCACAACATCATCACCATACATATTACTTGAAACAACCCACACCACCTCCGTGAGCCACCAAACTGTCACCACTACCATCGTTACTCCATTTCCTATCAACCACCACCCACGATCATCATCCACCACCGTACGATCTATCTTCGCCGCACCAGATCCACCTCCACCACTCCGTCCAACTTCCACGATTAACCACCTTCACCATTCAACACACCAAACACCCATTTTCGAACACCACCTCCGACCGTACCATCATCACCACCATAATCCTTCCGACGAGCCTCAAACAAGCACCATTTGCCACGTTCGTTAACATCCAAAGCAACTCCGACTAAAAAAGAGAGGAGAAAGAGTAGAAAGAGATAATGTCGACCATCATCACCACCTCTGCAATTCGCCGAACCTGCAGAAACTCCAGCAAGCCCTCATTTTGTATGCTCTTTACAATCTGTATCCAACAAGCCCTCATCTTGTATGTTATTTGCAATCTGTAAATTCAATCATGTTCCTTTTGTTCAATTCTATGCCATGAACGAAACCTCAACTTGATTTCTATATCATAGTCTGATTCAAACTCAATTTGGGGACAAGGAAATTAGGGCTCATGTGGAATCTAATTTGGCTGAGATGTTGAGGGGAGAGGTTGAGGTTTTATAAAAAAATGTTTTTCTTTTTAATCAGGATTAAAAAAATATTTAAAAATCTTTGTACTCATCATCATGCCACGTCATACGCCACATAATCATGTCCAACTCATCTGCAATGTGCCACGTAGGATAAGAAACAAACCCAGTTAGTAAAGATTTAACTGAGTGGTGCCAGCACCAACTAAAAGTCAAGTTGGGGGTGTCGGGTGTCAAAGTGTTAGTTGGGGGTGGCAATGGCCAAAGGCCGATAGTTGAGGGTGATAAAATCCAATAACCCTTTTCAATTTCGGTGCGCAGACTGATACAGTTGTCCGTGGTGTGACCATTATCCTTGTGATACTCACAATAGAGGTTCGGATCTTGTCCTGTCTTGTTTTTCATCTGCGGTGGTGTTTTGAACTGGTAATTTTCGGTGCTAAGCACCTCCGCAAGCGTCTTGGTGAGAGGCATCCATTGCCTTTTGCGGTTTTCTTGCCTGATTTCCTTTTGAGCTGCGATCTTGTTGATTGTTGCGCGGGCATCCTCTGAAGAGTGTGTGCTTTAAGTTGAGTCTTTCTAGTTTTTCTTGAACTTTCGACCACTGTTTCCGCTCATGTCTTGAGGACGATTCTGGGGTAATGGTGGTCTGTTGGAGCTTAAATTGCGCTCAGTCTGAGCATAAACTTTGGCTGCTGCCATCAACTTCTCCCAGCTCTTTGGTAATCCCTCAGTTCCTGACAATACCTTGATCATGTCATCGCATCTCACCGCATATTTAAACTGTGCGCCAATTAGGTGTTCGTACACATCACCAATCTCCAACACTTCTTTGTTATACCGCGTGATGAAGTCCTCGGAACTCTCATCGTCTCTCCGCCAGATATTCATGACATCCGTGAAGTCTTGAATAGAGCGCCGCTGTTGACTGAAATGGACCAAAAATTTCTCCTTAAGATCAACCCAGGATGTTAACTTACCTACTGGTAGATTGTCAAACCAAAGGCGCGCGGCGCCTGCGAGGGTTTAGACGAACGAGTGACACCACATAGGTAGTGTCCATCCACTGATTAGCCTCGCGCTGGTGAATACGCACAAATGATCATCAGGATCTGACAATCCATTGAACTTTCCTACGTTTGAAGGTAATTTTGCCCGCTCGAGGGGAGCCAGTGCAATCTCTCTGACAAACTTGGAATTCTCAGCAGCTTCCGCCGGTCGATAGATTAAGTTGTAATCATACTCCGCTTCTGGATTATAAACCGCATGAACTTTTGGTTTATAACTTGCATGATCCTTCTGCAGCCGATTGAAAACACTTGTGTTATCGTCCTCATTGTACGTTCTATCGTATTCATCAGTTTGGGTGTCGCGCTTTTGTGAGGAACGCGGGCCCAAACGTGAATGGACCGATTAACGTTTTTGAGAGTATTGCTCCTCACGATGATCTCGTCGTCTAGATCCAGAATGAGTAGACTCATATCTGGTGCTGGACTGAGAGTAAACTTCTGTGTCGTCGACCGACATGTATGACGGTGAATCATAATGTAACACTCTAGGTGCAGATGGAACTCGCACCTGAGCTGCAGATCTACGTGTCTGTGGTGCTGGTTGAGCAGTTTGTGCACAAAGCTGTGCATAAACGGCGTTCAACACACCTTGGGAATTAACATACCAAGAGATTGGGGTCTCACCAGGAGGTAAAATTGAGCTGATCGGAATTTCAGGCTGTACTCCTGGGGTAACAGGATCATTCACATGATTAACGTCGTTCTGAACATCGTTATCATCCGACGCTTCTTCTACGACCCCCTCGACACGGGAAGCATGAGCAAAATTGCCCCTGTTCTCTTGTCGAGGTCCTGGTGGGTAATTTGACAGACATTCTGCCATTGAAAAACAGAAGAGAGGAAGGAATGAATCGATCGAGAAGATGAAAATGAGAAATAGAAAATCGGAGGGCGCCAATGAAGAAGCAGTGATCCGAATTGACCGGAATCAATCAGATCCGGGGTTTAGTTTCTGCATAAAATGGTTAATCTTCTCGTTGATTGCTGATTTGGGACTACTTCACCGGAGAACGCTGCAAAACAGAAAGCCGTTAGACTCGCCACAGGGTGAATGGGGGTCCTCTCCATGACCACCCTCCAGCGTGAGAATAAGTACAGTGAACTCAAAGGAAAAAATGAAGTAGTAAGATTGAAATATGTGAAAGTATGTGAAAGTAGCTTGTGAGATCATACCTGAAGTATCTTATTTATAACCGGATTTTGGCGCCAAAAGGTGTAACGGAGATAGTAACGGAGAACACTTTTCCGTTGACAGTTATTTCTCTTTCCGTCGATAATTAACCCCACATCCATGCACATGGATCGTGGATCTGATCGACGGCTGGGGAGATGCCACATGGAAAGTGGTTTTGTGTAGATCTTTCTTTAAGTTGTTGCCATCATCATGATTTAGATGGGTATCTATGATTGTGCCATGTCACATTCGGTTGCAACCGAATGAAGCCATGCACGATGTGCATTCGGGGCCTTCTAGAAGATCTACAACTGTAAGCCATTGTGACTTTGCCACATGTCCATTTTGTTGTAATAGAAAAGATTCCTTTGTTCAAGTCTTAATTTCATGCGCGTGGGCATTTTTAGGATTTTATCTTCAAGCTTAACTATACCCTTGCGCAAGGGTGTTAGTTGAATATTTGTCTTTCCTTTCTCTGCCACATGGTCATCAGAGACTGATTTCTCCAAATTTTGTTTAGAACCGCTGCTCGGCTGCGCAGGGTCTTATTCAAGATGCTTTTGAAATGAAGTTATGGTATGGTCCTATGCGCTTGCGCAGAGTTTTTGGGACCATACCCCTTCAAAGGCACATTCTCCTTGGGCTACATCTTACTTCGTCCCCCACTACATCCTTAGTTTCCTACACTGATGTCGATTGGGGTGGTTGTCCCGATACACGACGGTCTACCTTCGGTTACTGTGTCTATATGGGGGGATAATCTTCTTTCTTAGTATTAAAAAAGACAGGCTACTCTCTCACATTCCAGTACAGAAGCAGAGTATATAAGCATCGCCAACGTGTCGGGCTACATACACCTCCGTCTCAAGCTACACTTGTTTATTATGACAACGTTAGAGCAATCTACCTTGCTGGGAATCCTGTTCAACTCCAATGAACTAAACACATTGAAATGGATATATATTTCGTATGGAAAAAGTAGCTAATGGTCAAGTTCGGGTGCTCCATGTTCCCTCCAGATATCACATTGCAGATATTTTTTACAGATGGGTTACCGAAGATTCTGTTTGATGACTTTTGCTCCAGTCTCAACATTCATGACCCTCCTGTTTCGATTGCGAGGGTGTATTAGCATAACCAAAACTAATTTATATTTATTGTGAATATATTGTCAAATATAGAATAGGTCAATCCCTTATAATTTGTATTTATACCCAAAGATAGTGATAAGAAATAGAGGATTGTTTTGCTACTTTCAACTTTCACTCTCAATCAATCTTCCATTTTACACAAACCCCTAACACTCAACCTTTCGCTCTCTTCACAACTCCTTCCATGGACGAGCAAAGAAGTTTTTAAGAAATGTTAGGCTCCGTTTTAAACTCGAACCAATCTATCAACATCCCACTCTTCCAAAGTTATGGGTTTCCTAGTAAACCTAGTTCCATGCCTTCCCGGTTCCAACAATCTGGGTTCATGATTCAATCGGGTGCCATGCCTTTACTCGCACCATATTACTTAATCTGTGGGTTACCGAGACGGGTTTCAACCCCAATCTCCAACTAGGGTCTGGGTTCAATGCCCCGGACACCCAATCGTTTGGTACGTCTTCACCATCTCTGTCTTCAAGGAAAAGAAATAAAGGAAAAAAAAGTTGCTGGATGAGCTCTAGAATGAGATGACCCGGTCAAGCTTCTGATTCAACAAAACATTGACAAAAAAAAAGGAGTTAATGGATGGGCTTAAGGGTCGACTCGATCAATTTCTTACGAATCAAGACTACATCATCCTCTTCATGAGGAAATTAAGAATAAATGATAGACTTTAATTTGTTGTATGCTTTTAATTTTAGGTTTAAGTTTGTTTTATTTTTATGTTTGTATGTTTAGCTTTTAAGTGTGTTTTTTTTTTAAATTTCGTAGGTGTTTTTTTATTTAATGTGTTATCTTGTTATTAATTTTTTTTTTATTTTTATATTTTAATAGAAAATAAATTATATTATTATTAAATAATTTAAAAAAATATAAAGAAAAGGAAAAGTAGGTTATGAAGTGGATGTTTGAAGTGGCTTACTATTGGAGAAAAAAGTGTATTTGAAATGGTTGTAGTTTGGAATGATGTGGCATGTTGTTATGGCAAGTCTAGTTTTTGGATGAGATCCAACGTTGTGGATGCTCTAATGCAATAAAACGTGATAAAAAGATGTCTATTGGTATGTGTCTTTATTAAACACCAAAAGTAAAAATGGTTGGCAAGTCATAAATGAAAATGGAATGATGTGGTTGTGGCAAGTCTCGTTTTTGGATGAGATCAAACGTTGTGGATGCTCTAATGCAATAAAACGTGATAAAAAGATGCCTATTGGTACGGGTCTTTATTAACCACCAAAAGTAAAAGTGGTTGACAATTCATAAATGAAAATTAAGATATTGACGTTGATATTGATATAAAACTAATGAATTTAAGATATTGATGTTGATATAAAACTAATAAATTAATCAATAATACACAACCCGGTATTAATCCTTTATACACACATATATACCTCACCACCACTATAGAATGCTAAATTATACACATAAAAAGGTTAAGCCATTCAAAGTGTAATTCGATTTTTAATTATATGTTTATTTTTAATAATATTTAATTTTATTTTTCTTCTTATAACTTGCTTATGATAACTTTTAAAAATAATCTAACCTCGCAACTATCTATATTTTTTCAACATCGCAATATAAATATTATTGAAAATGAATACTGTGTCGTTATTGTACCACACTGAAATCGACGATATATGGTAATTTTTATAGTTAAGTATTTGTTTATTGCATAAATTACACGTTTTATCCTTTATCTTAACACTTTTTTCAGGCAGTGTTCTTTTCAACGAATTTTGACAGGTTTTGCCCTTTATAGGAAATTTTGTTGCACGTTTTGTCCTTTGACCCTAACCATGTTAGTTTTTTTGGTTAAATATGGTGCACATGAGGGCATTCTTGTCATTTCACCATCCCAAGGACTATTGTGTAAATAATTTATATTGAGGAACTATTTTGTAAATATATATATATATATATATATATATATAGGACAAAGATCCGTTAGGAACCACCCTTTATTGAGATAACCGCGAGAACCAATGTGAACACAACAAAAAATGCCTAAAAATAGCTAAAAAACACACAATTTTTTTTTTCATATTTTTTATAAAAAAATCGCTATTTTTAGTAGCAAAAAATTTTTTTGCTACCAAAAGTAGCGATTTTAACATAAAAAATATTAAAAAAAAATTTTAGATTTTTTTTAGATTTTTTTAGGTTTTTTGGTGTTTAGTTTTTAGCATTTTAACTTGGGGGGGGGGGGGTTAGGTTTTTTTTTGGGGGGGGGGGTGGGTTTAGATTTTTTAGGGGGGGGGGGGTAGGTTTTTTTTAGGGGGAGGATTAGTTTTTTTTAGGTTTTTTAGCTATTTTAGGTTGTGTTTACATTGGTTCTCGTGGTTCTCGCAATAAAGGTGGTTCTCGCATGAACCCTACCCTATATATATATATATATATATATATAGGATTAGGATCAAATACAAAGGATCCTAATTGTAAGAAGTGTAAGAAGGATTTATAGAGTGACAAGTGTCCAATAACCTAAAAAACCCACTAAAAAAAAAAAAACCTTAAACATCCACCACCACCAACCCCCCCCCCCCACATCACCCACCCAATTTTTTTTTTTTTTTTTTTTTTTTGCCGAGGGGGTGGGGGTTTAGGTTTTTGGGTGGTGGTGGTGGTGGGGGTGGGTGTTTAGTTTTTTTTATATTTTTTTTTAGGTTTTTGGGGGGTGGGTTAGGTTTTTTTAGGTTTTTTTTTGGGGGGGGGGGGGTAGGTTTTTTTAGGTTTTTTGGGGGGGGGGTTAGGTTTTTTTGGGGTTTTTTTGGTGAGGTATAGTTTTTTTTTTGTTTTTTTTTGCGGGGGGGGGGGGGGGGGGGGGGTTGGGGTTTAGGTTTTTGGGTGGGGGGGGGGGGGTTAGGTTTTTGGGTGGTGGTGGGGTGGGGGTGGGTGTTTAGGTTTTTGGTGGTGATGTAGTTGGTTTAGTTTTAGGTTATTGTACACTTGTCACTCTATAAATCCTTCTTACACTTCTTACAATTAGAAGTCTTTGTAGAATAACTTGACCCTATATATATATATATATATATATATATATAGAGGATATCGCTAAAATGAAAACCACCTCTAGTTGTAAGAACCATGGGAACCACTTTCAAGCCTTTAGATCAACAAGATGGATGGATGAGATTAAAAGTAATAAAAATTAATATTAAATAAATTTTGTCTTATTGTGTCTTTAATATTTTAATCCAAAAGGGTAGTTTAGTAAAATAACTCTTTTTTATCATTTTATCTTTATTATTTTTTTATTATATTACTTTTTATTTTTTAAAAAGATTTTTTTATTAAAAACATTTTTAAATTCAGATTTTTTAACAAAGACAATTTTTTTGCGCGCCGGTTTTTGCACGCCGGTTTTTAATGGGTCGTTTTTTACGTCCCATTTTAACGCGGCGTTTTTTACGTCCCGTTTTTTTTCGCGGCGTTTTTATGCGCCACATTCACGCTCCTTGTTTAGGCGCCGTTTTATCAAACGGTTTTTTGCGTTTTACAACTTACGTAGAAAAAGGTTTACGTTTTATGTTTTACGTTAAAAAGTTTACGTTTTACGTTAAACTTGTAACGCCCCAAAAATCTGAATGTTAATGTTTGTTGTATGTTATAATGTGACACGTCAGGAAATAAATAACTAGGTTATTTAACCTAGTTAAGGGTATGGTTGAAAGTCTTAAATGATTAAGGTAGTGTCAGTTATGTTTTAAAAGTAAACCCGAGGGGCTAAAATGGAACAAGTGAAAGTTAAGTTATAAGATAACTAAACACACACATCGTGTGTGTTCGAGAAAGATCAGGAGGCTCCCATGGAGCCTCAAACCCTAAATCGCCTTTAAGCTCAAATTGGAAGGCAAGATGAAGTTGAAATCCATAACCGAGCATGAATTAATGATCACCAACACGAGGGGATCATACGGTATGTCTTAAATCTAAGATTGGTGATCATGGGTGAAGTGGGTTATGTTCTAATCCGTAAGTTAACATGAAATTGATTATGTACGAGGGTTAGAATCCTCGTGTAGAACGTGGGTTATGAATGGTTTGCGTTAATTTGATGTTTAGAGGTGACACCCGTTAGTTAGGGTGAAGATTATGACAAGTAATCACCTCCTATGTTCAAGTCTTGTTGAATGATTGATGTATTATGTGGGTATGATGAATTATTGTCAAATGAAAGTATAGGAATATGATGATGTTATGTTTAATGTTCATTTGGAATGATACATGATGATTAGTAATATGTTTTGATGGGTTATGTATGAGTTTAGAAGATTTGAGTATGAAATAGTTGTACGTTATGCTTAAAAGGTAGTACCCGCATCAAGTGTATGATGAAATGTATATGGTGTCATCCGTATAAGCGAATATGATGTTACGAGTATATAATGATAAGTCGATAGTTAAGTATGGTTAATAGTTGACTTTTGAAAGTCAACTAAGTATAAGAAACATGACTTGACTCGTTGTCGTAAATGTATGTTGATGGAAAGTCGTATGGTACATATTATAGCAATCCGTGTTAAATGTAATGACATGAGGAGTTGCATGAGTTTAACGTATACGGATATGATGATATGAAGTCGATTATATGTTTTAATGCTTGTTAGTAATGACTAAGGAAAGTTAAGTGTGAGTTATGCGAATGATATGATGGTTACATGTACAAATGAGTATGCTAATAGGGGCGTGGTTTCGATGAAATGAAAGTATAGGAAACACGTCAAGACGGACTCACGCCTGAAAGGATAACGGGTCAAGAAAAGGCGAGGAATCGGATACGAGCACGGACGCATAAGGTAAGTGATTTCTGTAATCACTTCGTAGTACAAGTAAGTAATAAAGTGTTGTAATGAATTAAACATGATGTTTGAGGTCAAATATGTGTTTAAGGTCTCTCGTCGTAAATGATGGGTTAAGAATGACCAAAATGCCCTTGATGGGTATTTTGGGGTAAACGATCTTAAAAGTAGATTAGAAACAAGTCATTCGATTAGTGTTATGTTTTGGACAAGTATGAAAGTGGGGATGATGGTTTGGTTAGTCATAGACCAAACTAATGAGTGAATACCCTTAACGGGTCGAAATGAGCATATGAATGATAATGTGATAAAAGGATGCAAGACATCCAAGAGTTTAGTAATTTATGATAGACGTCATTGATATCATTATGTGTATAAGGGGTTATGGCAAAACGAACAAGTTACGTTGATGAATGCATGAATGGGTCAAGGTTGGGAAAAAGGGGAATAAGCCGAAGAGATAAAAGTCTGAAACTTTGTTAATCCGGATGTCGGATCTTAACTCCGAAAGATGGATAATTAAATTACGGACGTGTAGGAAAAAGAATCGGGTAAAACGGACCAATAACGAAGAAGTTATGACCGTTTCCGTGAAACGCGGACGTGCTGAAATCTGCAGCACAGCAGCAACAAACATTCTGTTTGTTTGATGGCGTCGCGCTACGCGACGGCCCGTCGCGCTACGCGACGGGGTGGCTGGTTGTCGAAAGTTGTTTGTTGGCTCCGTTTTGTATCGGGAACTCGTTTAAACGCGTTTTAAGTCGCGTATAACTAGTTTAACTCATGTTTTATGACCATTAGGGTAAGCGTATGTGTGAATGTATAAAGGTGGGATGACATGATCGTGCGTGACGATATAGGTATGTTGGTTCCCCTTGGGATCCCATACCCCAGGCAAGAATCCCACCTTAGGTTCCTAAACCTTAAAGTGGGATCCCATACCCCAGGAAAGAATCCCACCTTAGGTTCCTGAACCTTAAAGTGGGATCCCGTACCCCAAGTAAGAATTATTAATTTAATTCTCATTGGCAATCGCCCTTATGTGGATAAGCAAGTATGTATGTATGTATGAGTATATACGGGGATGTAATGATGTAGGAGATGAAAGTATGTATAAGTAGTCAAGGGAGTATGTACGAAGGTATGCACGTATGTAAGTTGTGAGAAGGTATGGAATAAGTATGTATGCATGTATGTAATTATGTATGTATGTAAGTATGCAAGTATGTATGTAGGTTTGTATGTAAGTATGTATGTAGGTATGTATGTATGTATGTAGGCATGTAAGGATGTATGTATGTATGTATGAATGGATGTGTTTAGGTATGCACGAACGTATGTATGTAGGTACACAGGGATGTATGTTGCTATGTGTGACCGTAAGTTTACGTATAGGTTGTATGAAAGTACGTACGCATGTATTCAATGAAATTGAGCACTAACGATAATAACATCGTGCCTGGTGATGAAGTGTAACGCAGGAATGTCAAAGATGTCTCACTACGGATCTTATGATCAGAAGGAAAGACGGGATGTAAAGAGTTAATGAAACGAAAAGTAAACGTGAACAAGTCTTGTATGCTTATGATACGTACTAATGTATGAATTTTATGTGGTGAGCGCAGGTAGTACCAGTCATGAGGATAACCAAGGTTTGGAGATCGAGGATCGAGTCACAAGACAGATTGTACGGGAATGCTTAAATATGTAATTTAGTGTTGATAAGGCATGTTCTTATATTCTAAAAATGAATTATTAGAATGTCAAGATGTATGTCATGAAAGAAATTTTCAAACTCGATTTTCCGCTGCGTTGTGTTAAGGTTAAATGAATTAGGGTCTTACAAAACTTTTTAAACTTTTTACGTTTTACGTTAAACTTTTTACGTATTACGTTAAACTTTTTACTTTTTACGTAAAACTTTTTACGTTTTACGAAAAACTTTTTACGTTTTACGTAAAACTTTTTACGTTTTACGTAAAACTTTTTACGTTTTACGATTTACAATTTACGAAAAACTTTTTACGTTTTACGTTTTACGTGAAAACCTTTTACGTTTTACATAAAACTTTTTACGTTTTACGTTTTTTACGTTTTACGTTAAAAAGTTTACGGGTTAACTTTTTTTTTTACAAAAACTTCTTTACGCAAAAACGAACGCACCCAGAAATCGCAAACTCGGGAGATGTCTCAGATATATCGTTATCATCATCGACTAGGGGGGGGGGATTAAAAACCAACAACATCAAAACAAAGTCTATCTCGAAAAAAAAACAGGGTTTGGCTCAGATTAACGGATAATCAAAAAGGCTGCAAAGTGGGGTTGTAGGTTCAAAAACCTACCCTCCACCATCGTTGCCGCGCCATCGTCATCAAAATCTAGGTTTTTTTTTGCATCATCACTGCCAAACATGCTGTACAGACCCATCAAAGCATCTCTAAATATAATCATCCAACACCCATTTTATATAGAAATACCCAAATCAAAGGGAAACCCAGCAAACATAATCAAACAAACAAGCTGTACAGATCCACCACCAAACAAACATAATCAAATCAAAACTTATTTTCAAGAAACAAAATGTGTGATTGCAAAAACAACAGAAACAAGATCGAACCTTTGGACCCCCATCAACCACCTGCACCAGCACCAATAACAACCAAAAATCAAAGAAAACCTAGCAAACAATAACAACCAAACATGTTGTACATACCCAAAATCAAATCAAATGAAACCCCAGCAACAATAACAACCAAACATCAATTTACAAGTTCTAACAGATCAAACAAACATCATAACCCCAGATGGAACATCAAACCACACAAAGATCCAGAAATCAAACAAGATTAAAAAAATCAAACCAAAACTCAAACCTGCATCCGGCTTCACCGGCTCAGCCAAAAACTGTGCGGCAGTGGCATCCATCGGAGACGGCGACATGGGGAGGCGTCTTACGGATCCGAACAAAAATCATCACTAAATGACAACAGTTTATGTTGCTGCTCCGCCGTACTGTGTGCCGCCACCGATGTTGCTGCTCCGCCGGAGCCAATGTTGCTGCTCCGCCGCCGCCGATGTTCCTGCTCCGCCGGACTTGTGACCGGAGAAGGAAGGTGTACATGGGGGGAGGGGGCCGGAGAAGGAGGGTGTGTGGTGGTTGTTTTGAGTTTTGAATTTGGTTTTTTCCTTGTGCAAAAATTTTTGAATAAGAAGATGAGATATGGTGGAAGCATTTCTAGAGAGAGAGATGAGAGATAAAATGATGTTACTGACAAATGAAAATGAAAAGAGGAGAGATGAGAGGACTTTAAATGAAGAGAGAGAATGAGGGATTTGACATTTGGGGTAAAAGACCAAAATACCCTTTTAGTTGGTATAATCTTATTGGTTGATAGTGGTTCTCGCGGTTCTTACAACTGGAGGTGGTTCCTATTTTAGCGGCTCCCTATATATATATATAAAATAAATCCACTATCTCTCTCTAACGTCTCTCCACTCTCTCTTTTTATCTCTCTCTATGATCTGCAGAAAGAAATTGATGCACAAAGAATAAGGATTCAAAGATTCGGAATCAGCTTCAGCAGGAAACTCCTCCAATATGAATTTCACCACATCTACATAATCACTACCACCATCATTCAATCCATACTCCTTCTCATCAGAATCAGAATCCGAAACCCTAGGTTTTGATCTCCGGCTACTGCTGCCTCTTTTTCTATCTTTCTCTCTCTTTTTTTCTTCCGCTTCTCTCTCCTCTCTCCTCGAACTCCCTCTCTCGCTGCTCCGCCTCCGACGATGCTTCCGGCTGCTTTTGTCCGCTTCGAGGAAGATTCGTCGTCGGTTTTTGAAGAGGAAATTGGAGATGATGATGTGAAGATGAGGTTGAATTTTCCGAGTACCGACGCTTCTTCTTCTTCTTCGATTTGCCGGAATATTCCTCCATTTGGTGGTTTGTTTATCGGAGAAACCTCTGGGTGGAGATATGTGTATGCGTAATTGATGTCAATAAGGATTCAAAGATTATTTGTTAATTTGTTTTGTTGGTTTTAGGGATTTGATGATACTTCATATCAATACTTTTTTGGATGGTTTGGGTGGTGGTGGTCGACAGGTGGACGTTGGTGGTGGAAGTGATGACATATTTGTTTTGTTTTATTTTTTAAATAATATTAAATAAAGGGACAAAAAGACTAAAATACCATTAGGTAACCAGATTTAACAAGAAAATCTAACTAGGTTAGCGATAAAGGACAAGACATGCAACAATTTTCCCTATAAAGGGCAAAACCTGTCAACATTCATTGAAAAGGACACCGCCTGAAAAAGGGTATCAAGATAAAGAACAAAACTTGTAATTTTTCCTTGTTTATTTTAAATAATACTTTATTGTTATAAAACTAGCATAAAAGCTTGGAAGGTTACAAGTATCAGGCTTCCAAGCATACTTAAGATACTGAGTGTCAGAGCGACCATGTTTAAGACAATCAAACTCAGAATCAATGAAGGGACAACTTGAAGCAGCATAAAAAGTGGATATGAAGTATCTACAACCCATCTTCCTTTATACAAATCACACCCCAACAACCCTCCAGTTGTCATCCACTTCTTCAATTATTCATAACACTCCCCCTTGGATTACACTTTGCAAACTTTGGGGTAATTAAGTACTGCCTCATTAAAAACCTTTCTAAAGAAAAACCCAGTTGGAAAAAAAAACTTTAGCTAAGGGAAAAAGAGTGCAGTCTATAGCTCCCCCTCAAGTTGCAATTTGTAAGGCATCACATTCTCCGTACGTGACGCATGCCAATGTCATGAACGTGTTTCCTGAAAATTGCTGTAGGTAGTGCTTTTGTGAAAAGATCGATTGAATTGTTGCTGGATTGGACATATATCATCTCGGCTTGATTGTCTTTAATAAAGTCTCGAGTATATTCAAAAAAATCTTGGTGGTATATAAGAGTGCAACTTGTAATACTCCCCCTGATTTCATTATGTATCGTTTAAGCCTTCTGTGTAGATCTTTTAGTTAATATTTTGCCACTTCATTCCTTGATGTGTATAGTCCTTTGTGTTGATCAATGTTATATGGTCTTTATATGAGATTCCTGGTGCTTTATGTAAACAAATACCATATGATCCACAACTATATGTTGTTACATTCCCTGCATTTACAAACTAACCAAACTTGTTTTGATAGGTTAGTAAAATATAAATTCATATCTTACATACCTTAGATGTATTGAAATAGATGTTTTCCCATTTCAATATTTCGTCGTTTAACACATGCTATATCAAATCAATAAATTCAATAAAGATATATAAAATCATGAATAGATAGCAAGAAATACTAATGCACAATTGCACTTAAAGATGGTACCTCTAGACCAAAAATTCCAATTTCTTTCATATGAAGCTATAACAGCCATTTTATATATCAAGTAATTGAACAACCTTTAACGTAGTTAAAGGATAAACTTTGTCCATGGTAAAACGCGTAAACCTCTAATAGATATAGTTTGATTGATTACACATATACTCGAACTGCAGGTCGAACAATAATTACAATGTGTCAAGGTCATTAAAAAATTCTTCCTCTAAAAGCTTGACTGTTTCTTTCGATGGTGTCTAGACATCATCACTGTAAATTGCGATTATACTGAACTTTTAGAAGAGGACTTTTGATAAAGATGGATGATATTATCAAACTCATATTGCTCTTTATCAGAATATCTCATGAGTTGTACAACACTCAATCCAACTATTTTATCCATACTATCTTTTTAAGTTTATAAAGATACATTCATGAGGTTTTGAAATCAATGCTTCAGACATTTACAATCATTCACTTACTTCTTTCCACTTTGAAAAACAATGTATGTGCATACACTCTTTAGGAGTTCTGTTACATAAACCTCCTTATTGATTTCTATATCATATGCAAGATGTCTTGAACACTTGCTTCATTTGTATAATACATATTGTACCATGCTTATACACTGTACATTGAGATACCATAATCACCAAGCACAGGTATTCTATATATGTTTATTGGTGCACAAGAATTACATCCATAAGATGTTTCCACTTAACCTTATAAGTACTTAAATGCTTTAGGATACTCATCAGGAGTTCCAATTATATTCAACTTATTCAAATATGAATTTGTATACAACGATCATATCGTTCTCGAGAACTTATTTTACATTTATTTAATAAATTAAATCCTTGAGTGACTTTCATGTAAACTTTTAGTATCCAGCGATTCATAACTTTCATAAGACACATATCAATTCTCTCTTTATATTACAAGACTAGTTAAATCCACCACCGGAGAATGCGTCTCCTCATAATCAGTTATAGGTCTTTGCGAAAATACTTGTGCCACCAATTTTGCCTTATATCAATTTGTTTAATTTTTCACACGATTCGCATAAAAGACCCATTTGTATGGACTGTTGGTCCAGAAACTTTCCATCTTATTAGAGAATTCAACTCTGCCTTATTTGTGTCTTTCCATTTTGGCCAATCATTTATATGTTTTCATTCATAGGCAGATCTTAAATCTTGATCCTCGTCACTTCATTATTTCAAGCGCTATATTATATACAAAAGTATAACGACGTCGATTTTATTTCGATTCCATATATATCTTAGACATGATATAACTTATCGAGATCTCTTTATTTTCAGGTACCTGAGGTTCTTCTTGAACCATCATGTCTATTGTCTCTTCTGGAGATCTTATTTCTATAACCTCGACTTGACCATCTTAATTACTTGCTCCAATTTTCGAGGAATTTTATTATTGGAATCGGCTAGTTTACCACGCTTCAGGCGTGCAATAGACTCACTACAAAATATGTGGTTGTCCTCTTGGGACACAAATATAACTGGAGCATAAGCAGTTGGTGACTTACTGAGTCACTCTATTTAGGTCAGTGAACTTGTCTGGTAATTTGTTCTTTAATATTGGTAAATGAATTATACTTTAAACTTCTAGTTATAGTTTATAATCCGAGGATCAATATGACATGATAATTCATTTCACTTTTCACTTTCCAACTGCTTGTTATCTCCCCCTAATGTTGGGAACATTTATTCACTAAAGTGAATACCAATGAGCCATAAACAAATTTCTCACTAATGGCTTTAAGTATTCAATCTACGATTATTTATACCCAACATATTCTCAAACTTTTTAGAAGTCCCATCTTTGTGCGGTGTGGTGGATGAGTTTCAATATATGTCGCACAACCAAAATCTTTGATGGGACATCTTTGGTTCCTGACCAAAAACCAACTATAATGGGGAGAAACTATTACAATATATTGGCATTATATGAATTGATACATGAACTTTTGCTCCTCTCATGATCATTGGCTTTGTAACCAATAGTAATCTGGATTAATATGCTTGCTATCACTATAGGCTAAGCCACAATCACACAAGCTTCAGGTTGTGGATTTGATAACCATTTAGACGATGCATCGATTTCAGTATACTAAATGGTATTATGTCGGGATACACATATTCCCTTATTATTTCCAGAATATTTAGGGATCTAAACCATACTTTAGTTGGTATATCATTAACTTCCCTTGAGAGAAAATATTACATGTGTAAGTACCATGAAGAATCTTCTAGTTCTTTGATATTTTTCACATCATCTAGACTCGGTATGGTCTGACCGGTCATGCCAACTGATTATGATTCATAAACTTCTTATTTATGATCATATATGTATTACTTGTAGGTAAAAACACAAAATAGAAAGTATGTATTAAACAATTTAATCATAATAATTTGATAGTCTATTATGATGTGAACAAACTTACATCATGAATCAAATTCAGACTCAGAATCATAAGGTGGTGAAGGTGGTAGAGTTAGTTGCATACTATTAGCTATTTGTTTTAGCATGTCTTCCAACCATTTATTTCTTTTTGTCAGCCGTTTTATTTGTTTAGACAAATTTCGAATCTGATCGTTTAACCTAGCCACTTCGACTCCTATTGAATCTGAATGTAGATTCATTTGAGGTACCGTACATGGTCCTGTTACATTAATTGGTGGCAGTTGTTATTCTACTTCGTTTAATAGTGATTGGAAAAACGGTTGCGGTAATGGTGATTGCAAAAATGATTCTGATGCTAACTGCTCTTGGAATATCATGTTTTCATCAAATAAAGTTTGTTGCATCGTTGAATCTTCCTCGAAAACTAAGGGTGAGATGTTTTGTAAGATGTTCGGTGCTAGTGGTTGAGATAGATTAGTTGTAATATGTTCTTGTACGGGTGGCAGCTGTGGTTGCAGATCAAAACGATAAAAAGACGGTTGAGGAAGCTGCAACAATGATTGTTGTAAATTTTGTGTTGAGGTACTTTCTAAGATAACTTGAGCTTCCTCCGACTGGAATGGTTGATTTAGTGTATAATTATGAACATGGGTCAGCCTAACAGTGTTAAAATTTACAATCCCAGGTGCCTTTGGTGGAGATAATTCTTGGATAATCTGATTACTTAAGATATCTAATGATTTTGCTATTTTTGTAATGTAAGACCCTCCCATGAGACTTCTCAGAGGATTTGTTTGTTGATTTAAAAGATATGTAGCAAGCTCGTGGGCAATATTACAAGGAACTTGCTCAAAAATACTATGCAGATGGAAAAGGTCGGTAGTACTAACCCTATGTTGATTATTCTTGCGCCCCGTGATAGTGTTGGCTAAAACACGGTGCATATATTGATAACGAGGGTCTGTGAATTTCATAGAATTATTATTGTTACACCACGCTTTCGATGAATGGCCTAGCCAATATTCTTTCATTTCCTCAGAGGAATAAGAGGTTGATGCCTCCGTAAAAATAGGTTGTTTAACTTCTTCATCTGTATATATGCCCAGATGAACTGCGAATTCTGTTAATGACATATTATGAGATTGTCCACAAAGTCGAAAATGAATAGATTCATCGGTAAGACTTTTATCATATTTGAAATTGAAAGTGGACAAGAACTCATATACAAGTTCATCGTATGATGGTTCTAGGATGTCGAAGAAACGACGCCAGGGCGTATTACGTGGTAGTAATCTCGCCAGTAAACCATTTGGATCAAACATTTCCATTTGATACCAATTAATACCGCTAATAGAAAAAACTTCAAGATTCTTGAGTTTTTGATACCTCTCACGATTGGGTAAATCAGTAAACCGAAGGAATCGATGAATGTTTGCTGCATTTGAAGATTCAGCATATGCTACTGAAAGATTTGCCATTTGAATATTTGGTTTTGTTGAAACTAAGAAAAGTTTGGGTACGGGTTATTTTGGGTATGTGTTGAATTGTATCAGAAGTTGTAGCTTATGTGTAGATTAGCTCGAGCAGTGAGTTTCTTATATAGATAAGAAAATTTAAGCTTACACCATACGTTTGGTTAAGGCTTCCATGATACGTTTTGAAACAGTTCACTGTAGCTAGTAAATATTATATTGCATAAATAAATATTAGATGCATAAACAAAAATGTTAGGTATATAAATAAATGTTAGTAGTCCCATAATTATTATATCTTCAGAGCAATAGGTCCCTTGTACTAATTTTAATTTATCACAGAACTTATATTATAAATATACATATATATAAAACTTAATTAGACGTTCTTTGATTCCAATGAGAGGGAAACGTGAGACAAGGATTACGATTTTCCTAAACGCGATGGAAAACCCTACATGAGACCGAAGCATATGATATTTTTATTTCTGAATCTTCTATTTAAATATATTTTCATGCATGGTTAAAACATTTTATTTTAAATTAATCATATTAGCAACGTTTAATAATTTGCAATTTGCGCTAATGTTTATTTAAATGTCAAAACCAATATTATTTGTCAGGACACAATCTGTTTTTGAGATTTTTACATCTTTCAATAAGTTATCATGTGGGGACTTTAGCAAAAGAATATTTTATGCAACAATGATTTAGCACGTTCATTATAGTATTAGTGAGCAATGATAAGACGCAAAAATAAAAATTATATTTAATTCAAATAAAATATGGATTACACAAAGGTGGAGAAAATGGTTAGTTTTTAAATGTTAGTTGTGTGTATAAATAAAAGTTAGATGTATAAAAATACAAGTGCTATCAAGATTTTCGGTCTCTTTATTTTTATTATTAAGTATGGGACTTAGATGTTTTTATGATAGGAGTGTCTGGATAAGTGGGTCTCCTAAAGGAAAACAATCCCACGGTATAAAAGAAAATATTACGTTTTGTAGTCCAACAACAATCATGTGTTCATCGTAAGATACATCTACACTTGTATTAGTTTATCATAATAATTATAGTTTATATATATTAATCAAAAACTTACTTTGATTATGATTGCTTGAACCTTACCTTGGCTAGAACTTCATGCTGATAACGTGTTATAAAACTAGCCTAAAAGCTTGGAAGGTTACAAGTATCAGGCTTCCAAGCATACTTAAGATACTAGTGTCAGAGCGACCATGTTTAAGACAATCAAACTCAGAATCAATGAAGGGACAGCTTGAAGCAGCATAAAAAGTGGATATGAAGTATCTACAACCCATCTTCCTTTATACAAATCACACCCTAACAACCCTCCAGTTGTCATCCACTTCTTCAATTATTCATAACATTCATTATAATTTAATTTGATATTTTTATTATAACTTGCGTTCCATAATTCTCATCGTCTGATGTTGGCGTCTTTCTGAATCAGAAGCAGTGCTTTGTTACGATTTAGTACTAATTATTCTTTTGAAATTGATTGCGCAAACCAGGGGTTTATCTGAAATGGTGATACAACGGTTTCAAATTGATCAATATTGCCTGAGAAAGATATATGGGGATGATAAGATCGGGCGAGTGGATGTAGCAAAATGATTTAATCGAACCGACGCATCCCTTCTCCTAAAATTAAACTACCAAATTAAACAAAGGTGTCCGCATGAACCAATGCATGGGCACACTAATAAACGGTATAAAATCAAAGGTTCACACCATTTCGAAGGGGTTTTACGTTGCCTATATATCCTATATATTTAACGTAAACCCTAACAACATTATGATGTGATAAATGAAAAGATTACCGGTGAACGTAATATTGCGAGGAATAGATATGGGGGGCAAGACATTTGCAAAATTTGGATAGTTACTTTATCAAATCAGTTTGCGAGACATGATTAATGGCAACATAATCAATATGTAATATGTATTATATTTGATATTTAATTAATTAAGGTATATTAGAAATTTGGATCTTAAAATAATACAATGTGATATGTGGAAGAGAGTTAGTATTTGCAAACCCTTCTCTCTATTTCTTTCTATACATACATAAATATATATAGAGAGTTAGAGTGAAAAAAGATGTGAAAATAAGTTTACACTCTGTTCCTGAGTCTAATTTAACAGGGGGAGGAGAAATAAAAGAGATGAAAATATGAAAAAACCATGTTCTCGAGAGTTTTTAAGGATAGAAGGGGAGGGGGAAGGAGGGAAAAGGGAAGAAAATTTGTTAATATATTGATCCTCCCAAATCGTAGAGATTAGGAGAGAAAATCTTATTAATTAATAAATTACCCTCATATCTAATTAAAATGTTTTATGTTTAAAGGGTACAATGGTAAAATTGTTCCTTTCTTTTCTTTTCCTCCTAACTCGGGAACACATAAAATGCTTGATTTCTTCTCTTTTCCTTTACTTTTCATTAAACTCGGGAACACGAAAAACATCACATTTTTTTCTTCATTTTCTCTCTTAATTCATTTTCCTTCCCCTCCCCCTGTTAAATGAGACTCGGGAGTCGGGAACACAGAAAAACTTGAAATATGTGGAGTTGCTATTTATAGATGGTCCTAGAGTTCCTATTTAGAAATCAATTTTAGTATACACCAATCGATCACGTTTTCATTACTATAAATAACAGTTATAACATTTGTTTTTCAATATACAGATCAAAGTTTGAAAAGTATGACATCGTTTCAAAAGATCATAGATGTCGAAACAATCCGAGAGACACAACGAGCACGAGGTCTAGCCACCATTCTTGCTATTGGCACTGCAACTCCTCTCAGTTATATTAATCAAGATGATTACGCTGACTATTATTTTCGCGTTACAAACAGCGAGCATATGATTAATCTTAAAGAGAAGTTTAAACGCATATGTAAGTGTCATACTTCACTCCAATCATGTAATTATAGTTAATCACTAAATAACATCTAATACTTATGATAACAACTGAAAAAATAAACTTATTTTTAACATAGAAAGTTGTTAGTTTGAAAAGATATAAAAATCATGTAGGTGACAAGACAATGATCAAGAAGCGATTCATGCTGCTCACCGAAAAGTTTCTAAAAGAAAATCCCAACATGTGCGAGTATACAAGTCCATCTTTGAACACTCGCCAAGACTTGTTGATCACCGCAATCCCAAAGCTTGGCAAGGAAGCCGCTATCAAAGCTATCGAAGAGTGGGGACTCTCGAAATCTAAGATCACCCATCTCATCTTTTGCACCACCTCAGGAATCGACATGCCTGGTGCTGACTTTCAACTCACCAAGCTACTTGGTCTCTCCCCTTTGGTCAATCGGCTCATGGTATACCAACAGGTAAGAGCGATGTGCATGGGTTGGTTTGGGTCTGTTTTCGGCTCTAACCAGACCAAAACCAAAGTTTCGGTCCTTTTGATTTAGAAAAACCTTTGGTTTCAAATTTTGTTTTTTCGTATGGCTTCTATTCAGGGTATAGGATTTACATCTGTGCTTGAAATGTTTGGACCTAAAAAATGGCCCAAAATAACAAATTTCGGCGTAAAACTTGTGGCCTAAGTGTTTTTTTTTTGTTAACCAACCAATTAATGAAGTTGGACATAAAACTTTTGTCCTATAAATCCAACAACAAACACTTAAACAAGTTCGGTTTGGTTTGGTTTTGGAGCAACGTATAATCGCAACCTAACTGTCAGTTTTTGTTATCAAAGAAAATAAAACTAAACCATCAGTTATTAGTTTGGGTCGATTAATCGTTTTTTGCACACCCTTACCACAGGGCTGTTCATCAGGGGGCATGGCCCTTCGTCTAGCCAAGGACCTTGCTGAAAACAATAAGGATTCGCGTGTCCTTGTTGTCTGCGCAGATAGCATGGCTTCTTTTTTCCGTGGACCTAGTGAGAACCATGTTGATTCTTTAGTTTGTCAAGCCCTTTTTGGAGACGGAGCTGCTGCAATCATCGTGGGTTCAGATCCAGATTTATCTACTGAAAATCCGTTGTTTGAAATTGTTTCTGCAAATCAAACAATCATACCGGACACTGAGACAGCAATGACCTTGCACTTGAGGGAGGAAGGATTTGAATCTTACTTGCACAAGGATGTACCGAAGAGGATCTCTGAGAATATAGAGAGCGCGCTAAAGCGCGCACTGTCTCCACTAGGTCTAAGTGACTGGAACTCACTGTTTTGGATAGTTCATCCTGGTGGTAGAGCCATACTCGACAACGTGGAGCTAAAGCTTAACCTCAATAAGGAGAAGTTGAGGGCTAGTAGGCACGTGCTAAGTGAATATGGAAACTTGTCGGGTGCATGTGTGTTGTTCATCATCAATGAGATGAGAAACAAATCTATGGAGGGTGGGAAAAGTACGACCGGTGAAGGTTTAGATTGGGGCGTTCTGTTTGGGTTTGGCCCGGGTTTGACAATTGAATCGGTTGTTCTTCGCAGCCATCCCGTGACTACTCTTGTTGGCATCAAAAGTTGATAACAAATGTTGCATAATAATGAATATTAAATAACTAATTTATCAGCTGTCTGGTTAGTTATGGGATTTGAAACTAAAGAAAATCTTTGTATTCTTGTGTTTATACTTTATATTCCTTGTACTTGTTACCAGGAAGATATTATTAATAAATATTTTACAAACAAACACAAGATTTTCAAGTGGTTATAAAAACTAAAACACCTTAACTCAAGACACAACTATAATTTTGCGTCTATTCGTACGTGGTAAACACAAAAGGGAGGATCGAGTGTTATCCATAAACACAATCAACCTCATAAACAACCAATATTACCAGTATTACAAGCTTTAGTTGGAAACAGCAAATGCTAACCATCCTAGAGACCATGGGCGTATACAAGTACATTAGTTCATAGGTTCTCGTGGACAAACCAGACGACAATTAGGATCAAATGGATGGCTTTGTTTCGGGCTGCATCAACGCAATCCTTAATTAGTCATTTGCTCATTTTGCAGTAGGGAAAACCAGCGCCTCACAACTATGGAAAGTCATTGAAGTGACGTACTTGCAACATGTATCGCCAAGAAAATACAACTGAAAACTCAGTTTCAAACACTGATACAATGCAATTCATCCGTGTTGTTCTATGATGTTGCTAAACAATTATCTTTTGCATTATCATCATCATCTTGTAGCATTGTTCTATTACATACATATTATTCATTGTGATATTTGAGTACCTTCTCCTGTCATCTCTCGTTCCAGTTATAAATATTTTATAACTTCCATTGGCGAATTTAGTCGCTTCTCTTGGTTATATCTTTTATCACACTACCGCACCATCTACTTCTACCATCCTTAAGCCACCACCATCTCCTCCTCACCCTTTGGTCACTCGATCTCGTGGCCACACTAATCCCTATGGCACATGTCGTTAAAGCAACCATGAAACTAAACTAATTTTCAGGTAATGATAAGGTTTGGTTATGGAGATTAAAAACAATGATTTTCAGGTAATAATAAGGTTTGGTTATCTATCTAGCACATTCCTCTCAAACTTTCCCCTAGGCTACATAATCAAAGTTATTGTCCACCTGCTATTTCAATTATTGAAGATTCAACTCTGGACCATATGGATATATAAATGTCATATTTTTGGGTCATTGTCATCATTTCATGGGTACACCACCATGAATATATGTACTAGAACTGCTTAATTTTGTTCATTTGGATTACGATATTACAACTTAGTATATTTAGTGAGATGGGCGGTACATTGATGGTTGTTAACTTGTAATATCAAGAAAGTATTGACAAAACCATCAATTCCATTGCAATGTTCATATTTGCCTCTTCATGGTTTAACCTCAACCACTTGAGCAATCCTTGGTAAAAATCATACTTCCCTCTTCCCAAATATGGAACCATCAATTCTTCATTATTATTTTTTGTATTTTCATTTATTTTTACATATTCAACAAAAAGAACCATCCAATATTACACTCTTCTCATAGATTAATTAAATATACATCCATATTAAAAAATGCCCCTCAAGGCAGCTTTTTTTTTTTGCTCTATATCTCATGAAAGATGTTTTCCAACAAAATTTCAAAATGAAGAATAAAGGAATCACACATGGAAACATATATGCTGCTCCCCATGTCTTAAATTTAGTGAGATATTGGCTTCTTGAAAAAATGAGTACCTCTTTATTAGGGAAAATCACCAAACTAGACAAGATGACCGACAAAGTTAACAAAGTAGTCGTTGACTTTTATGTTGATCAGTTCTGTTTAAACATAATGGAAAACATGAATAACATACCTGTTACAGCAGATAGGCCAGCAGAGAATCCAGTCAGAGATGCAGCCATTGAGTTCGACATACTTGTCAGGATGATCTGGTTCCTCCTTAGGGTGTAACGTTATGATGGTGATGAACCGAAACAAGGGTTGGTTTCGGTTAGGAGAGAGAGCCGATAATGATGTTATGAGGGTTGTGTAATTGTCTAATTGTCTAACCCTTAAACTCTCTAATAATCTCCTTATATATACACCCAAGAGGAAACCTAATTAGTTAATAAGGGTAATATGGTTCATCAACAATTACCAACTAATTATTAATAGGTTATTAATATATTTTGATCTATATAATATAAAATTATAAATGATTATAATGGCTACAAGATTAAATATTATAATGTTAATATATTTAATTTCACATTCTCCCACTTAGTCGAGTAATCATTTATCATGAGTATTAGATGAGCCTGGCCAGGAGTTAACACTCATTTTAGCCTTAAACCAAGAACTATAGCAGAGAAATACAGCCGTTGAATCATCATTCGACTCAGGACCCCCATTAGTCATACTATAGCCTCAATTTAAAACCTAACCGTTATGATCAAAATATGCATAAGCCCTTTAGCGTCTGATTTGTATTTATATTTGTCTATATGTCATTACACCGGCAGAACATATGTTAGAGACATACAAAATCAAACTGAGGAAATTTTATTAATTAAAACATAAGCTAGTACAATATGCCATTAAATAAGGTCTTTAGTAAGTCCCATATTCAATACAGGTTCTTCGAAAACTTTAGGTGGGAGACCTTTAGTCATCGGATCCGCAAGCATATCTTTAGTACTGATATACTCAATACAAAGATTATTTTCCTCAACTCGTTCAAGTACGAACAAATATTTTGTATCGAGATATAAACCAGCTCCAGTCGAACTGTTACTGTTCGAGAAACTAACGGCAGCTGAGTTATCACAGTAAAGCTTCAATGGTCTAGAAATGGAATTAACGATTTTGAGTCCAGTGATCAGATTTCTAAGCAACATTCCACGACAGGTTGCGTTGTAAACAACAATGTATTCTGCCATCATTGTGGAAGTTGTGGTTAACTGTTGTTTATGACTCTTCCATGAGATAGGTCCGCCTGCTAACATAAAGATATAGCCCGAAGTGGATTTCTTGTCATGTTTGCATTTGGAAAAGTCAGAATCAGAATAACCTACCACTTCTAAGTGATCACTTCTTCTATAAGTCAGTTTATAGTCTTTCGTCCCTTGCAGATATCTAAGGACCTTCTTAGCTGCTTTCCAGTGATCTAGGCCAGTATTAGTCTGATAACGGCCTAGCATTCCAGCAATATAAGCGATATCTGGGCGAGTACAGACTTGAGCATACATCAGGCTCCCGACTACTGACGTGTAAGGTATCTGGCTCATTTGCTCCTTTTCAACCTCTGTTGTCGGATACTGGAATGAACCGAAAACATCTCCCTTAACTACTGGAGCGACTGAGGGTTTGCACTGTTGCATGTTGTAACGTGTAAGGACACGATCTATGTAAGTCTTCTGAGACAATCCTAAGATCCCTTTGTGTCTATCTCGGTGAATTTCGATGCCAATGACGTAAGAAGCATCTCCGAGATCCTTCATGTCGAAGTTTTGCGAGAGTAACCGCTTCGACTCATGCAACATGTCTAAACTATTACTTGTCAATAGAATATCATTTACGTAAAGGACAAGTATAGTAAAATTACTCCCACTCATCTTGAGGTAGGTGCATTGATCCACTTGATTCTTCATGAAACCTTGTCTCTTCATGACTTCATCAAACTTGAGGTACCATTGACGTGATGCTTGTTTTAACCTATAAATGGATTTCTTCAACTTACACACTAGATGCTCCTGACCTTCAGGTTTAAAGCCTTCAGGTTGTTTCATGTAAACATCTTCGTCTAAGTCTCCGTTAAGGAAAGCAGTTTTGACGTCCATCGATGCAGCTCTAAATCAAAATGAGCTACTAGGGCCATAACGATCCTTAATGAATCTTTACGAGAGATAGGTGAAAACGTCTCTTGATAATCAATTCCCTTTTTCTGAGTGCAGCCCTTTGCAACCAATCTCGCTTTGTAGCGTTCAACGTTCCCATTCGGATCCAGTTTTGTTATGAACACCCATTTACATCCTCAGGTTTGACACCATTGGGTAATTCGACCAAATCCCAAACGCCATTTTTCTTCATGGATTCAAGCTCATCAATCATTGCTTTGTTCCATTCAGAAGACTGATAACTGCTAATGGCTTCATTATAAGAGATAGGATCATTGAGCTTTCCAGCATCCATTTCAGTCAGGTAGGTAACATAATCATCCCAATTAGTAGGCCGTCTTTGCCTAGATGACCTTCTGAGTTGATTATCGGGTTCAGCGTTGTCTTGGTTTTGAGCGTTTGATGTGCCTTCATTATGAGGTATAATGGGTTCTGATTGTGGAGATGGAATTTGTGCAGTGGCTTCAGGTGCAGTCATTGCATTGGGTACAAGAGGAGTAAACGGAGTAATGGTAAGCGACGAGTCTCTCCCCCCGCGTCTTGTACTTCTTGTAATTCTTCGTAAGGGTTGTTACTGCTCCCACTGACCTTGAAATCCTCCAGGAACGTAGCACGCTTGGTTTCAATAATACGGGTGACATGGGAAGGACAATAGAAACGATAACCCTTCGAATGATCAGGATACCCGATAAAGAAACAAGTAACTGTTTTAGGGTCAAGTTTCCTTAGGAAAGGATTATAGAGTTTTGCTTCAGCAATGCAGCCCCATACTTTCATATATTTAAGACTCGGTTTCCTTCCTGTCCAAATTTCATAAGGAGTTTTAGGGACAAACTTAGAAGGAACTCTATTGAGTATATGAACAGCTGCTTTTAACGCTTCAGTCCAGAGGAATAATGGTAAATTAGTGTTGGCTAACATACTGCGCACCATGTTCATAAGGGTACGATTTCTACGTTCAGCGACACCGTTCTGCTGAGGTGTACCAGGCATGGTGTATTGGTTCACAATCCCCTGGCCCTTACAAAACTCGTAAAATGGACCAGGAGCTTGACCCACATCAGTATGTCTTCCATAATATTCACCGCCTCTATCTGATCTCACAACTTTAATCTGACGATCTAATTACTTTTCAACTTCAGCTTTATAATCTTTAAAAGTTGTAAGAGATTCAGACTTTTCCTTAATGAGATACAAGTACATGTAACAAGAATAATCATCAATGAAAGTGATAAATGAAGTATGTCCTGTTATGCCAGCGATTTGGTAAGGACCACTAATGTCAGTATGAATGAGTTCTAATAGATTAGAGCTCCTAGTGGTACCTTTCTTATTCGCTAATGTTATTTTGCCTTTAATACATTTGACACATGTTCCAAAATCAGTGAAATCGAGAGGAGGTAAGACTTCATCTTTTACGAGACGATTTAATCGTTCTCTTGAGACGTGGCCTAAACGTTGATGCCACAACATAGATGAAGTCTCTAAGTCTCGAATCTGTTTCAGCTTTGTGAGTGATTCATTAATATTATATGACAACAAAGATTTGGAAAAATTATCATCTAGTTCTAATCTATAGAGACCACCATCCAGAATGCCAGTACCATAAACAACGGAATCATTGAGAATAGAGAGTTTGCGATGACCATGGGAAACAACAAAACCGTCCATGTCTAACTTTGGTCCTGATACAAGGTTCCGAGTTACCTCAGGAACATATAAGGTATCATAAAGTTTAATACATAAACCAGTTTTCAAAAATAATTGTAATGTTCCTATGGCCTTCACTTCTAATTCCCGATCATCCCCAACTTTAAGTGTTCTTTGGTTTCTTCCCAGCTTCCGGATTGAAAGGAATCCCTGAGTAGAGTTGGTTACATGAACCATAGAACCAGAATCAAACCACCAAGAATTAGCATGAACATTTAAATTAAAGGACTCAAGTATCATGAAAAAATCGTTACATTTCTTAGCCAGCCACTCCTTGAAGTCAGGGCATTCCTTTTGCTTATGTCATGTTTTCTTACAGAACTTGCAATAGGGTTTGCCTAAGGGGCTCTTAGAGCTAGAAGGTGTACTTGTATTATGATTTGGCTTTTGGACTTTGGAAGCATCCTTTCTTTGATAGTTGTTCTTCTTCTTCTTAGAGTTGGAGGTGGTGAAGTTAGCAACATCAGTAGTGTGATCCATCTTCATACGCTCTTCCTCCTGTACGCACATAGCGACCAACTCACTCATCGTCCATTTGTCCTTCTGAGTGTTGTAATTGATCTTGAATGCTTCATAGGACGAAGGAAGAGAAGTGATGATGAAGTGAACAAGAAAACCATCACTGATTTCCATCTCTAGCCTTTTCAGCTTATTGGCCATGTCATGCATCATCATGATGTGCTCGCGAATGCCGCTCCTCCCATCATACTTAGTCGTCACCAGCTTGAGGATAAGAGTGTTAGCGTGTGCCTTTGATGTTCCTTTGAATTGTGCCTCCACAGAAGCCAGGTAGGTTTTAGCGTCATCAGAATCATGAATGGCTCCTCTGATCGCATTGTGTATGGATTGCTTCATGAACATGAGAGACATGCGGTTACACTTAGTCCATTTTTCATGAACTATCTGCTCAGCAGCAGTACTTTGGGTGGTAAGGTCCGCTGGCTTATTCTATCTTAGAGCATAATCAAAGTCTAGCAATCCAAGTGTAAGCATGAGGGCATCCTTCCATTCAGCAAAGTTATCACCAGTCAAAGGTGGAATCCCGTAATTGGGTGCTGATAGTGAAAATAAGATGAGCAAGTTATGGTACTAAGAAAGAAGTCCTAATGTGATCTAAGGGCATGTTATACTAAGGAAGGCATAAATAATGACCATTTTAATTATATAGTTGTGATATTCTCTATTACTAACATCAAAATAATAGACTTAGTTAAAATTCTACTTAAACGAAGACAAATCAGCTTTGGCCAGAAGTATAATCATTAAATATGTGTGCAAAGTAATCGTGACAAATCAGCTTTGGCCAGAAATGAGACAATCACTTTAGTTATGCACTTGTCAAGTATGCTAGACATAAATGAATTAAAATCAGCTTTGGCCAGAAATTAAGACATTTCACGTTTGTAATGCATACTCAACATAGCTTTTCTAATACTTGAACAATAAATAGATGTATTAAATCAGCTTTGGCCAGAAATGATACATCAGAAGCTCATTCAAGTTAAGCTATTTTGGTTTTGTGGAAAAAATTATCTGATTCTGATTAGGTAATTAAGTGTTTACAAAACCAAGTATTTAATAGCAAACCACCTGTTAGCACGGATCGAACTCCGCGGTGAGTTCACTGGGGGGTGCAGGGGGACAGCATGCCCACGCACGGGGTTCGGGGCGGAGCCCCGAGCTAAATTTTAGTTCACATTAAACAGCCTAAAATAATGAGGTTTTGAGTGAGGTCTCGAGCCAGGTCTCGACTGAGTTATGAGATCTCGAGTCAGTTATGAGGTCTCGAGTCGTAACCTTGGTCTCGAGTCGCAACCTCAGTGTCTCGAGTCGTAATCATGGTCTCAACTACTGTGTTTTATGGGATCTCGACTCCATAATGAGATCTCGAGTCGCAACCACAGTCTAGAGTTGTGAAGATTGAAGCCTTTAGTCGAAACCTCAATGGTCTCTAGTCGAGACTATTGTCTCGAGTTGTAAAGTTTTGAGAACCCTTATGATTTCGAGTCGAGACCTTGTAGTCTCGAGTCCACTGTTAACAGCTGTTGTTGTGAAGATAACAGAAAACTCGAAATTTTAGGGATTGTGGGATAATGTTTCCTGTTTTATTGCTGATCTGAACTTATCAAAAGATTTCGAAAATTATAACCGATTATCTATTAACAGTTTTTGAAGATTTTAATAGATAAAATTAAGATCAAAACAGTAAAAAAACATCCACTAATCCGGATTATATTCCAAAACTTAAGGAATTTTCGAGTTTTTCTTAGAACAAGTGATGAACCCTAGAAAATTAAAACATAATTCTGGGATCCGAAACCTTAATTTTAAGAGTTATGTTAACAGATTTCGGACATTAATATACCCATATTGGTTTCGAGTCAATATATTAAACAACATCTTCCGAAAACAGTGATTTCGGCACAAAGGTACTCGAAACAACCTTGATTTTTTATAAACTTTCAAAATTCTGTTTTCCAGATTTTGATCCCAGAATAATGGATACGAAAACAGAACTGATTTATCAACATATGCTCTGATACCACATGTTGATCAGTTCTGTTTAAACATAATGGAAAACATGAATAACATACCTGTTACAGCAGACAGGCCAACAGAGAATCTAGTCAGAGATGCAACCATTGAGTTCGACAAACTTGTCAGGATGATCTGGTTCCTCCTTAGGGTGTAACGTTATGATGGTGATGAACCGAAACAAGGGTTGGTTTCGGTTAGGAGAGAGAGTCGAGAATGATGTTATGAGGGTTGTGTAATTGTCTAATTGTCTAACCCTTAAACTCTCTAATAATCTCCTTATATATACACCCAAGAGGAAACCTAATTAGTTAATAAGGGTAATATGGTTCATCAACAATTACTAACTAATTATTAATAGGTTATTAATATATTTTGATCTATATAATATAAATGATTATAATGGCTACAAGATTAAATATTATAATGTTAATATATTTAATCTCATATTTTAGTTTATGTAGAAATAGAGGTTTCAAACCAGCCAATCAGAAGATGACAAATAGGATCCGCCAGTTAAGACGACTAGAATTTGGTTGACACAAAATACCTTAAAAATACAATGAGTTCTACAAAAAAAAAAAAAAAAAATAACCAGATTAATGCATGTGTTAATCATGGGCTAAATTCAGCCGACGAATAAATTTATCGCACGCTTTACACATATTCCAATCTAAAAACCGGTATGTGGTCTTCTGTTAGTTTTAAGCTACTGATATGAACTCGAAAGATAATCTGAAACAGAAAACAACGAAAGCAAAAAAGAAAACAGTAATAGTGAACCGGGCTTGTGTTTGACACAATTCCCTTAAACAGATTAAATATTATAATGTTAATATACACGCACGTGTTGCTCTGGAATCATTCGTGTCAGATATCCAATTTGCATCACAGTGTCCTTCTATAACTGCTGGATATCTGTTATAATGCAACCCATATTCCCGAGTGTATCTTAGGTAACGAAGCAACCGAATCATACAGTTCCAATGAATTGAACTTGGGTTGCTCGTGTATCTACTTAGCTTGCTCACAGCATATTCTAAGTCTGGTCTAGTATAACTCATAAGATACATCAAGCTGCCGATAATTCTTGAGTATTCCAACTGGTTAAGAGGTTCACTTCTATTCTTGGCTAGATGTTGACTTGTGTCAATGGGAGTTCTAGCTACATTAGAGTCATTTGCATTAAACTTCTCAAGAATTTTGTCCACATAGTGGGATTGACTTAAAACAAGTCCACTTTGGGTTCATGTGATTTTAACTTCCAGAATCACATCCGCAAAACCCATGTCTTTCATGTCAAATCTTGCTTTTAGCATGTTCTTCATAGACTTTATGATTTTGTGATCACTTCCAGCAATGAGCATATCATCTACATATAGACACAAAATGACATATCCATCTGATGTGTCCTTCACATATACACACTTGTCACATTCATTGATTTTGAACCCAGCATCAAGCATAACATGATCAAACTTTTGGTGCCATTGTTTTGGAGCTTGTTTCAATCCATACAAGGATTTTACAAAGTTTACACACTTTCTTTTCTTGCCCAATGGCTATGAAGCCTTCAGGTTGTTCATGTAAATTTCTTCCTCTAGATTTCCATTCAAGAAAGTTGTTTTCACATCCATTTGGGGAACTTCCAAATTTCTAATGGCGGCAACGGCAAGCACCAACCTGATGGAGGTTATTCACGTAACTGGCGAATATGTATCAAAATAATCTAACCCTTCTTGTTGTTTATATCCTTTGATCACCAACCTTGCCTTGTACTTATCGATGGTTCCATCTGGTTTCATCTTCTTCTTGAAAATCCATCGATATCCTAGTGGTTTACATCCTTGAGGAAGATCCACTAGTTCCCAGGTATGATTTGTAAGATAGAATCTATCTCACCTTTGATGGCCTCCTTCCACTGAGGTCCTTTTAAGGTACGTTTAAGGTTCCTCTTCTACTATATAGGTAAGAAAGTCAGGGCCGAAGGATTTTTCAGTCCTTTTCTGTTTACTCTTTCGGATTTCAACTTCCTCAGTTTTACATTGTTCTCGAGGTTCATTATTTGCAACCTCATCCTCTGGAACAATTTCCTCAACCGATCTAGAAAAACTCGGTTCACCTTTACCTAAGCATGGGAACACATATTCAAACCATGATGCATCCTTAGATTCTATTATGGTGTCGTTCACTTGTCGAGCATTTTCTTTCTTTGGAAGCTTGCATTCGTTGGCCCTATGGCCTTGCTTTCCACTATTGTAACAAGTTCCTTGGAACTTCTTCTTCCCAACTCCCCCTTTAGGACCAAGGTTGGAGCATTTCTCATGAATCTTCTTTCCACCCTTTCCGTCATTCTTGTTTCCCTTTGAAGATTGGCCATGTTCAACAACACTGGCCTTTGGTGTTTCAGGACCATCAATCCATTTCAGAAAAACTTTGTTATCTTCTTCAATACGAAGGCGAACAATAAGATCTTCTGTGGTCATTTCCTTTCCCTTATGCTTGAGATAGTTCTTGAAATCAACCCAGTTTGGTGGTAGCTTTTCAATCATAGCAACAACTTGGAATATCTCGCTGAGCACCATTCCTTCCGCATGAATATCATGAAGAATAACTTGCAACTCTTGGACTTGGCTAATGACAGTTTTAGAGTCTATCATTTTAAAGTCCAAGAACTTAGCCACCATGAACTTCTTAGTGCCCGCATCTTCTGTTTTGTACTTGCGATCCAAAGACTCCCATAATTCTTTGGCAGTCTTGGCTTTGCAATACACATTGTAGAGTGTATCCACCATACCATTCAAAATATAATTGCGGCACAAGAAATCCGAATGATTCCAAGCATGAACAAGGCTCACTGATTGAGCATCCATTTTCCCTTCATCAACATGGGGAACGGTTTCAGTCAAGAACCTTGCTAGGTTCAACGTGGTCAGATAAAAGAACATCTTTTGCTGCCACTGTTTGAAATTCACACCAATGAATTTTTCTGGTTTCTCATCATGCGATGTGACTGCATTTGGTAGTGGTGCAACCAAAGCGGTTGTGATAGAAACAATAAAAGTCATGATTGCTGATGTGCGGAATGCGGTCTATAAAAACTAAACTAATCTAGACACCCTAGTTTTAAATTTATAAACTAAGACTCTCTAAATGCTAGACCACTGACAGGCAAGTGTACCTATCGTACGTAGTAAAGCCTAATGAAGTCCGAGTATCGAACCCACGAGACACTAGCGACGCTAAACTAGACTCTGACTCAACTAATTACTTAATTGGTTTGTTTGGATTTTTAAGTTTTAACTAATACCCTAAATGATTAAGAATATGGCAGACACGACAAACAACGTGAAACAAACACGAACACGAGAGCAAAGTTTGATCAAACATATATGAGACAAGGACTACCTAGGTGTCGAATCCCTAGAATCATGCAATGCTACTCTGACAGTGACAATGGTTAAATATCCTACTACCTCGATTAACCCCCCGTTAGAGATGTATCAAACGAAAGATAAAGACGAAATGTGAAGTGCTAGAACAAACCGGCTCGACCTATCGATACCAAATCCTACGAGAATCAAGCAATGAAAGTAACTCTACCCCCAAAACTCTCAAAACGCAAAGCAAACCAAACCAAACCTTGAAGATTGAAATCCTAGGAAACCTTAACCACGATGTAATAAACGAGCCCGAGCTACCGGTCACCCAATCTACCCACCAATGATTAGCTAATCACCTAGCTCACCTTAATCATCTTTCGAGTCACAAGATGAGGATGCAAGTTTTAGTATATTGATTTTAATTATTAATCGAATTGGTCAATTTCTCAACTCAATATTCAAACCGAAAACCCTAAGATCAACGATTCAAATTAAACTTTAAGTCTAGGGGATATTTCTATGTGCCTAAACCGCTGAATTCATCAACCAATAATCAATCAAAACACACCAACATGCAATATCAAGATCAATCATAAGGCAAAGTTATGTAAATCACATCAAATAACCATAATCATGTCAAAATCGCATTACAATCATCAAGTTCATCTAAACCCAGGTAGCATGAAAGAACTAGCCAAGGATCATAGTCGCTAAAAAGAAACGAGTCTCAAACGATAAGCAAATCATGTTTAATAGTTTGTAAAACACAAAGTCTAACAAAACCAAAAAATAATAAATTGAACACCAAACCCGAAACTTGAATCGCGGCTTTGAAGCTCAAACCAATCCTTTTCTTTTCTTCTCTTGACTGCAGCCGTCAAAACTCCTAATTATTGCTATCCACTAGAGGTGCACAAAATAACCGGTTAATTAACCGTAACTGGTTATTAACCGAAACCGTAACCGGTTAATAACCGATTTAGGAATAACCGGTCCAGCCGGTTATTTAACCATAGGTTAGTAACCGGTTACAAGTTTTTAGTATAATAACCGGTTTTTTAACCGATAGACTGGTTAACCGAAAAAATAACCGAAAAATTCAAAAAAAAGGCAAAAAAACCGGTTTTTAACCGAAAATAACCGGTTAAATAACCGAACCGGTTAAAGTAATTAACCGGACCAGTTAAAAAAATAACCGGTTAAAGTAATAACCGGTTAAAGCATTAACTGGTTAAAGTCAAAAAGTCAAATTAACCGGTATAACCGGTTAACCGATCCGGTTATTAAAATTAACCGGTTTGTGCACCTCTACTATCCACTCCTTGTCTCCTCTCTTTTTCTATGTATATAAATATGGCTGCCCAACTCTTCGTCATAAATGGCCTGATAGAAAGCCCACATGGAATTTCTTAGACAATAGTGATTGGGCCAAGTTTATGTCTCCATGGGTGGATTAGCAAATCCCCAAACCAAATCAACGGTGGCACAACTTGGTAATTTGGTGGAACTTTAAGGCTTTCTTTTTGCTCACCATTGAATCCATCCAATTTAATTCCTTCACAAGTCAACATCCTTCTTTTCTAATTTTATTCTTGACCTGCGTATGAATTAGACAAGAAAAGAAAAGTAAATGTATCATTTAATTTTTCATTTACTTGCACATTTACATTTACAATTCATAAATACTAATTGGGGAAAAAAAACAAGAAAAAGGCGTTTTTTCTTAAGATCGATTTTGAGAAAGCATATGATAATGTTAATTGGAAGTTTTTGTTAGATACTATGAAGCAGATGGGTTTCCCGGATAGGTGGTGTTTGTGGATTAAAGGTATCTTGGAATCGGCTAGGTCCTCGGTTTTAGTTAACGTATCTCCGACTTTCGAGTTCCAATGCTCCAAAGGGTTACGTCAAGGCGACCCTATCTCGCCGTTTCTTTTTATCATGGTTATGGAGGTGCTTTCGTGTGTGATTGAAAAAGCGAGAAGTGAAGAGGTGGTCACGGGCATTCAAATTCCAAATGGTCCTTGTGTTTCTCATTTGTTCTATGCGGACGATGCGATCATCCTTGGGGAGTGGTCGGAGTTGAATATCAGGAATGTGGTCCGTATTCTTCGGGTTTTCAATATTTGTTCCGGTTTAAGAATTAATCTAGAAAAGTCTAATATTTTTGCGGTGGGGGTGCTTACGGCTGAATTGGATTCTATGGCTAATTGCGTGGGTTGTTTGGCGGGAAGTTTTCCGTTCAAATATCTCGGTCTTATGGTTGGGGCAAACATGAATCGGGTCTGCAATTGGAAACCGGTTTATGATGTGTTCGACGCTCGGTTGGCCAAATGGAAGGCAAAGTTGCTTTCTGTTGGAGGAAGGATTACTTTGATTAAAGCGGTATTGGAAAGCATTCCCAATTACTATTTTTCCATTTACAAAGTCCCGGTTCAAGTTGTTAAGGATTTAGAAGCTAAAATAAGGAACTTTCTGTGGGGTGGTGAAGATTCGGTAAAAAAAGCTTCATTGGGTTGCTTGGGATCGGGTGACTCTTCCGAAAAAAAATGGTGGGCTCGGTCTTAGTAAGCTTAAAAACATCAATACGGCGTTATTATCCAAATGGGGATGGAGATTCTTGGTTGATAAAGACAAATTATGGAACAAGACCATTGAAGCTTTACATTCGGTGAGAAATGGTGGTGAGTTTCTTCCTGCTAAAAAATCCCTCTCAGGAGTGTGGTATAATATTGTTTAGGTTTTATTTAAAACTAACATTGACAGGACCCCCTTAAGAAGTTTTTTCAAAGCCTCGGTGGGGAACGTCAATTCGACGGCACTCTGGTTGGATCTGTGGGTCTGCAACAGACCTTTAAAAGAGGCGTTCCCAGCTTTATTTCAGCTCGAGACGGATAAATCTTGTAAGGTCAGCTTGTGCTTTGGCCTAAATCAGCGGTCATTTGGAGATGGA
This sequence comes from Helianthus tuberosus, assembly GCA_030545235.1. NCBI lineage: Eukaryota > Viridiplantae > Streptophyta > Magnoliopsida > Asterales > Asteraceae > Helianthus > Helianthus tuberosus. The sequence continues at coordinate 7,245,336 of CM060416.1, read as the reverse complement.
GAAGACCGTTATCGTCTGAAACGGAAGTCAATGAGCTGGTGAATCTTTGTTCGCTGCTGGTTCAGGTAACTTTGAGTCAGAATATTGATAAATGGGAATGGATCGGTGCTGAGGATAAGGAGTTTAGCGTCAAGGCTGTGAAGAAGCTCCTCGATTCAAATAGGTTAGGCTCGGAGAGTTATGTGATTGAAGATTGTAAATGGATTCCGAAAAAATGCTCTATTTTTATTTGGAAAGCTGAGATGGGAAGAATAGCGACAACGTTTGAACTAAGGAAAAGGAATATCGATGTTGGAGATTCGGGTTGTTGTCTTTGCGGGGAGGTAAACGAAAGCATCAAATACATATTTACTGGGTGTTCGGTTGCTTCTATGTTGTGGTCCTTTATTAGCAGTTGGTGCAAGTGTCAAAACTTCATGTTTTTCTCGTTCAGAGACTTAATCGAAGTTCACAACCATGTGGGGTTGAGTGGTCAGAAAATAGGAGTGGTTAAAGGCCTTATTCGAATCGGTTGCTGGAGCTTATGGAGAATGAGGAATGAAGCGAGATTTAATAACAAACCGGTGAGTTTAGAGTTTATTATTAGGGAGGTTAAAAACGTTGGTTTTTTGTGGTATAATTCGAGATCCAAAAAAGGGCCTGTCCTTTGGTCGGATTGGTGTAGATTTGTAAATATGTAACTGGTTGTTTTGAGGGGCTGCCTCGGTTTGAGGTAGCGTTTCGTTTGTGAATGAAGTTTACTTTTCAAAAAAAAAAAAAAAAACCATGTTAACCAAATTTAATATAATATAATTATTAACCACTGACCAATTAATATAATAATTATTCATTAAGCATATTTTATTTCTTTGACATGGCATCATCAAATTTATTATAGACTAAATACATTATTTTAGCTCGTTTTCACTTGAAGCCATTCACTTTAAATATGAATCAAATACGAATAAAATTGAAGGCAAACAACCTTAAAACTACTCAAAAGTGTAGGAATAATTATATAAAATATGTATATTTTAGAGCACATCAAATATCCTCACATTTAAACCTTTTTCGTCCCTGAAAAAGATTTATGCAACGGAATCAGAGATGGATAAATACTCTGGTCAAAAACTTATTTATACTTGTTAAGATCAAAACTTGTGTTAGCCGCGATTGCAAATATGCTTGTCCCTTTAAACCCAAACTCAGTTCTAAGCCCCTTATCATGCAAATTTAGTTCAAGTGCGGTCAATCTACCTAGGGTCTCACGCTAGAAGCTACGGTCCACCAAATCCCGCCTCAAGCTTATAGAACAAAAGGAACGATCACTGGACCAATTCCCAAGCGTCTTATATCAAAACCAAGAGAATTTAAAATCAAATATTGTTTTTCTTTTTTTAGCATTATTTTTTTCTTTCTTTTCATTCTTTTTTTTTCTTTTAATGAGCGTAGACGTTGCTTTCCCTAACCCAGAGGCATTCTGGCTGTAGAGTCACTATCCCCAACTCGGATTACTTAGGCTTCGGTACTTTTTTTTTATTTGCAAGTTCGATTTCACACATTCTAGAGGTATTCCGGTTGTAAAGTCACTATCCCCAACCAAGATTACATAGACCTGCGCTACTTTCATTCAGTTTCTAGCTCATTTTTTCCTATTTTTTTCTTCATGATTACAAATTCTAACGGTTTTAACTTATAACGGCATTCTTTATACTCTTATTGGCGGTTTCAATTTCCCATTTTCCCTAGATGAAAACTCACTAGTAGACCGACAATTAAGGTAATATTAACTCAAAGAGACCTAAACCCAAACCGGGCCTATTCACATATCCCAAACTAGACACAAGCTCGACTTAATTAATCTCATATTATCATTATTTGAACCCGAACAAAAACTTATCTTTTCTATCATTTTCCGTATTAATTTTGCAAACTTCTTTATTCAAAATACATTTTTTTTAGTTTTTTTTTAATGTTTATGACTTAAGACTCACTAACTAAGACCTAAACGACAGTTTCCCATCCCCACACTTAAACTCTACATTGCCCTCAATGTAGGATGGAAAACGACTCAAAAGACTAAAAATAAATAAGAAATAAAAAGACTAAGGGCATAATTGGAAAGGACTTAGCTGGTTTTATAACACGTATGCTCCATAACTCTCGTCCAATCCAGCTCGATCGTATAGCATTTTGGTCGCGATCGACTTTGACTCTGACTAGTACACTTGGAAAATGCCTGATATCTGATAAGCAGCTCCAAAAACACCCGAATGGAGATTGAGTACAGGTGGTACATATCCAAATCTGCATTAACAAAAACAAGCAACAACCAAAGCAATACCGACTCGAAACTACTAAATTAGACTCATGGTACAAAATAAACGACTCAAAATACAAACTCTACAAACCTCCCCACACTTGAATTTAATCAGGAGGTTTCTCCTTTATCCAACCTCGATCTAACCCGTTTAATTCCACCCGTTCCTTATTATTAATTAAAATTTTAATGGTGGAATTTATAAACCGTTTAAAATTCTCGAATGGGTCGGACCACCAATATTTAAACTTACCTGGACCAAACCTGATTCGAGGCATGTAATGAGAAGAATGGTGTCGAGTAGACTTTAGCACTTCCATCTCCTTCTTCCTTCGGCACCATCCCCGAATCTCCGTGAAAGGTCTGTCCAGGATCCTTTTCGCCTTCTCCCGTGTCTTTGATCGTGGTGGGCGTCCATCTCCTGGATTCTCCACGGGTCGTCTATCTAACTCCTCATTCGCTCGCTCTGCTGCTGAGTTTGGTGACTCTTTGAACTCCATAGTCGGCTTCTCCATCAATAATGCTTCTAGTTCAGTCAAATCGCCGACTGGGTCAAATCGCTCTTCATCTACGAGAGTTGGTAAACCACCCAATTCGTCACCAAACTAATCCTCCCATGATAGAGTATGATCATCCCCCACTTCTGATGCGTCAGACATGTCCCATATTGGGTTAGTGGGGTAACAACCATCCTCATAATCGTCCACACTATCGGGAGGCTGCGCACCTTCTTCCATCGGAGCAGTGTAGTCAGCCATCTCTAACTCAGCCTCTTCTACTACCCCCTCATCATCACTCCAGAAGCTATCGTCGATATTCCATGGCGTGGGACACCAATGGCTGGAATTAGCGACCTGTTGAACTGGAGGTGGGACTTCAATGTCCATTATCGTCTCCGGCTCTATATCCGATAGCTCTGGGTCGCCTTGAAGCTTTTCAACTGCTTCATCATCCTCTTCTTTTCTTCCAACACTTTCTTCGCCCTCCAACGGCGTCTCCTTATCAGTAGGCTCGATGGTATATATCATCTCGTCATTCATACCTCGATTCAAATTCCAATCATCATCCCAGTATATACCTCGTATAACCGAAGGTATTGACCATCGAAAAGCGACCGGACAATCTTCATACCTGTGCGGTCCACCGCAGCCCTGACACTCCGGATCCACTTGTTGAATCCTGCAATTCTCCGCCAATAGTTGCAGTAACACGAGCGTTTGCTCAGAAACGGTGAACATGTCGGGAAATCTCTGATCCCCTTGCTGTTTTGCCGTTTCAGTTTTCTGAACGAAGCATGTAACTGCATCCGCAAACTTTGTAACATAGGGAGGGTACCCCGTTCGAATTGGGCAATATTTAATGTAATTGTCCCCACCACAGATTAAACACATGATAAAAAAATATATAAAAAAATTAACTAATAAAAAAAATATTTACAAAAATGACTAGACACACTACTACTAAACACAAACCCTAAGACTCAAACTACAAATAAGACCAATTAAACACATAAGTTCAGTCAAAGCTAATAATGCAATCGCCTAAGTGTCCCCGGCAACGGCGCCAAAAACTTGATGTGCTGAATGCGGTCTATAAAAACTAAACTAATCTAGACACCCTAGTTTTAAATTTATAAACTAAGACTCTCTAAATGCTAGACCACTGACAGGCAAGTGTACCTATCGTACGTAGTAAAGCCTAATGAAGTCCAAGTATCGAACCCACGAGACACTAGCGACGCTAAACTAGACTCTGGCTCAACTAGTTAATTAATTGGTTTGTTTGGATTTTTAAGTTTTAACTAATACCCTAAATGATTAAGAATATGGCAGACACGACAAACAACGTGAAACAAACACGAACACGAGAGCAAAGTTTGATCAAATATATATGAGACAAGGACTACCTAGGTGTCGAATCCCTAGAATCATGCAATGCTACTCTGAGTGTGACAATGGTTAAATATCCTACTCCCTCGATTAACCCCCCCGTTAGAGATGTATCAAACGAAAGATAAAGACGAAATGTGAAGTGCTAGAACAAACCGATTCGACCTATCGATACCAAATCCTACGAGAATCAAGCAATGAAAGTAACTCTACCCCCAAAACTCTCAAAACGCAAAGCAAACCAAACCTTGAAGATTGAAATCCTAGGAAACCTTAATCACGATGTAATAAACGATCCCGAGCTACCGGTCACCCAATCTACCCACCAATGATTAGCTAATAACCTAGCTCACCTTAATCATCTTTCGAGTCACAAGATGATGATGTAAGTTTTAGTATATTGATTTTAATTATTAATCGAATTGGTCAATTTCTCAACTCAATATTCAAACCGAAAACCCTAAGATCAACGATTCAAATTAAACTCTAAGTTTAGGGGATATTTCTATGTGCCTAAATCGCTGAATTCATCAACCAATAATCAATCAAAACACACCAACATGCTATATCAAGATCAATCACAAGGCAAAGTTATGTAAATCACATCAAATAACCATAATCATGTCAAAATCGCATTACAATCATCAAGTTCATCTAAACCCAGGTAGCATGAAAGAACTAGCCAAGGATCATAGTCGCTAAAAAGAAACGAGTCTCAAACGATAAGCAAATCATGTTTAATAGTTTGTAAACACAAAGTCTAACAAAACAAAAAAATAATAAATTGCACACCAAACCCGAAACTTGAATCGCGGCTTTAAAGCTCAAACCAATCCTTTTCTTTTCTTCTCTTGATCGCATTCGTCAAAACTCCTAATTAAGTAGTAATTATTGCTATCTACTCCTTGTCTCCTCTCTTTTTCTATGTATATAAATATGGCCGCCCAACTCTTCTCTTCGTCATAAATGGCCTGATAGAAAGCCCACATGGAATTTCTTAGACAATAGTGATTGGGCCAAGTTTATGTCTCCATGGGTGGATTAGCAAATCCCAAAACCAAATCAACGGTGGCACAACTTGGTAATTTGGTGGAACTTTAAGGCTTTCTTTTTGCTCACCATTGAATCCATCCAATTTAATTCCTTCACAAGTCAACATCCTTCTTTTCTAATTTTATTCTTGACCTGCGTATGAATTAGACAAGAAAAGAAAAGTAAATGTATCATTTAATTTTTCATTTACTTGCACATTTACAATTCACAAATACTAAACCATGTTAACCAAATTTTTAAGTTTTAACTAATACCCTAAATGATTAAGAATATGGCAGACACGACAAACAACGTGAAACAAACACGAACAAGAGAGCAAAGTTTGATCAAACATATATGAGACAAGGACTACCTAGGTGTCGAATCCCTAGAATCATGCAATGCTACTCTGACAGTGACAATGGTTAAATATCCTACCCCCTCGATTAACCCCCCGTTAGAGATGTATCAAACGAAAGATAAAGACGAAATGTGAAGTGCTAGAACAAACCGGCTCGACCTATCGATACCAAATCCTACGAGAATCAAGCAATGGAAGTAACTCTACCCCCAAAACTCTCAAAACGCAAAGCAAACCAAACCTTGAAGATTGAAATCCTAGGAAACCTTAACCACGATGTAATAAACGAGCCCGAGCTACCGGTCACCCAATCTACCCACCAATGATTAGCTAATAACCTAGCTCATCTTAATCATCTTTCGAGTCACAAGATGAGGATGCAAGTTTTAGTATATTGATTTTAATTATTAATCGAATTGGTCAATTTCTCAACTCAATATTCAAACCGAAAACCCTAAGATCAACGATTCAAATTAAACTCTAAGTCTAGGGGATCTTTCTATGTGCCTAAACCGCTGAATTCATCAACCAAGAGAGCCGGCCCAATGGGCTTCCCACCCTAGGCACAGGCCTAGGGCCACCCAAAATGAAAGGCCTCCAATTTTTTTGATGGTTCTTTATATACTAGGCCCATTTTTTTTATTTTAAACTAAACATAAATAAAAAGCCCAAAGAAAGGCCTGAATGTCTGGTGAGAAGAAAATAAAAGGCCCAAATCGTCGCACACAATTCACGAATCGTCGCCGCCTGAAACATTGAAAGTCGCTGCTGTCTCGGTCTCCAAACAATTCACGAATTCGTCGCACAGAGAGAAGAACATAATGAATCGTCGCCTGAATCGTCGATTGAAACGTCGCCTGACAGGTATTAACGTCTATATATTCTTCTCCATTCAGTTTATTCAGTCATCAAACAAATTAACAAACTTATAAACCCTCAGTGCTCAGTTCTCGATTGATATCTGTTCTCGGAATCTTGATTTGTGGCAGACGTGGAATATCAGTTCTCGGAAGTCGGAACTCAGTGGCATAGACTCAGATTCTCGGATCAAGTTGTTGGAACTCAGTGGCATAGAGTCAGTGGCACAGGTTAGATATCTGATTTTTTTCCTGAATCAAGTTGTTGTTTAGGGAATTAGGGCTTATTCAGTTATTCTTCTTTCATAATTTGTTTTTTTCCTGAATCAAGTTGATAATCATATTGATGTTGATGGTTTAGATTTATTTGAAGAACTAAAAAGGCTAAGAGAAACTATACATGTAGAATCGGACACACTTACTAATATATTAACTTATATTAAAAACTTTAATTCTTTTCCAAATGAATATATCGCCTATAGAATTGTGTTAACCATTCCTGTAACCGTTGGTACTGCAGAACGAAGCTTTTTAAAATTAAAACTAATAAAAAATTACTTAAGATCTACAATGTCACAAGAAAGATTAAACGGTTTAGCTATTATGTCAATCGAAAAAGATTTTTTAGAAGAACTTGATTATGATAATTTCATCAAACAATTTGCCTCGGTTAAAGCTAGAAAAGTAGATTTTATTTAAACATATACTATAATTATAGAAAACATATGACTTTCAAAAAAAAAAAAATTAACTACGCCAATTATAAACTTTTTAGTTTATAATTGCTGGTCCCAAACCCGAATAAAGGATGAGGGTTTTGTTACTAAATATGTTGAAAACGATAATTTTGCAAAAGGGCCACCACTTCGTACTTCGATTAGGGCCTCCGAAAACGTAGGAACGGCTCTGTCAACCAATAATCAATCAAAACACACCAACATGCAATATCAAGATCAATCACAAGGCAAAGTTATGTAAATCACATCAAATAACCATAATCATGTCAAAATCGCATTACAATCATCAAGTTCATCTAAACCCAGGTAGCATGAAAGAACTAGCCAAGGATCATAGTCGCTAAAAAGAAACGAGTCTCAAACGATAAGCAAATCATGTTTAATAGTTTGTAAAACACAAAGTCTAACAAAATCAAAAAATAATAAATTGCACACCAAACCCGAAACTTGAATCACGACTTTGAAGCTCAAACCAATCCTTTTCTTTTCTTCTCTTGATCGCAGTCGTCAAAACTCCTAATTATTGCTATCTACTCCTTGTCTCCTCTCTTTTTCTATGTATATAAATATGGCCGCCCAACTCTTCTTCATAAATGGCCTGATAGAAAGCCCACATGGAATTTCTTAGATAATAGTGATTGGGCCAAGTTTATGTTTCCATGGGTGGATTAGCAAATCCCAAAACCAAATCAACGGTGGCACAACTTGGTAATTTGGTGGAACTTTAAGGCTTTCTTTTTGCTCACCATTGAATCCATCCAATTTAATTCCTTCACAAGTCAACTGTCAACATCCTTCTTTTCTAATTTTATTCTTGACCTGCTTATGAATTAGACAAGAAAAGAAAAGTAAATGTATCATTTAATTTTTCATTTACTTGCACAGGGTGGAGATACAATAGGAAGTTTATTTGGCTAGGAAGGCTAGGAAGTGATCTTGACCACCCATTTAGTTAATCAAGGGCTAAGATTAAATCAAGGAAATTGAAGGAAAGAAAAGAGGCGCGTGAGTTTGTTTAGTGGCATTCTAGTCAATCCAAGCCAATAGTTTCTCTCTCCTCCAATTCCCCCCCATTTTTTAAACGTTAAAAACTCTTTCATACGACATTATTTTTTTTATAAAAATTGCACAAAAAAAACGAGCGTTTTTTTATCTTTAAAACGACTATACTATTGCTATATTTTCAAAAAAATATTAAAAACCCAGTTGCGTAAAACGCAATAGAAAAACCCCCAGTTACGTAAAACGCAATGAAAAAAAAACCTAAAAATGACATTTTTCTAAAACGCAATGCACCAAAAACACAAAGAAATGACTTATTTGTAAAACGCAATGGCCAGAAAACACAAAGAAATGTCTTATTTCTAAAACGCAATAGCCTAAAAACTCAAAAGAAAATGTACTTTCTAAAACGCAATGGACTAAAAACACATAAAAATGTGTTTTACCTAAAACGCAATGCACAAAAAACACATAAAAATGTGTTTTACCTAAAACGCAATGCACCAAAAACACAAAGAAATGTCTTATTTGTAAAACGCAATGGCCAGAAAACACTTAAAAATGACTCATTCTAAAACGCAATGGACTGAAAACACCTAAAAAATGTGTTTTACCTAAAACGCAATGACTAAAAAAACTTAAAAATGTGTTTTTTTCTAAAACGCAATAGCAGAAAACACATAAAACTCTCTTATTTCTAAAACACAATGGACATATAAAACTGTCTGGGAACTGTCTGAATTGTCTACCAATTATTGTCTTCGAAATGAGCCAATTTCTGGAAAATTAATTTTTCTGATGATTTTTAATACAGCAATTTAATCAGCTCATCCCCAGCCAGGGGCTCTGCCCCTTGGACCCCGCTAGGGGCTGCCGCCCCTGGGACCCCGCTACCAGGGGCGCTGCCCCCGGACCCCCGCCATGATCGTAAAACGCAATGAGTAAATCAAAAACCCAGATCGTAAAAATGAAATTAAAGAATTTCTTACATGGATTGAAGTGATTTCTTCAACAATTGACGAATTTTGAATGATTGAAACACTTATGAGCGCTCGAATCGAACGAATCGAGTGATTATCTCCAAAATCACCGGAAAAAACGAGATTTTTTATGAAATTAAACTGGGTTTTCTTCAAAAAAGCTGAAGAACACGTTGATCGGGTGTTTGAATCATTGATTGGTGATGAAAATTGCACTATAATGTAGTGATTATTGAGATAGAAAGTGAAGAAATGGTTGAAGATGGTGGGTTTTGAAAATGGTGGGTTTTGAAGTTACTGGGTTTTGAAAAGGAAGAAGAAAGGGTTGGATTGACTAAAATACCCCTTTTCTTTATTTTAAATGTTGCCACATGTCCTAATCCTATTGCTTCCTACACTTCCTAGCCAAAATAAACTTCCTATTTGATATTTTCCCTACTTGCACATTTACAATTCACAAATACTAAACCATGTTAAACAAATTTAATATAATATCATTATTAACCACTAACCAATTAATATAATAATTATTCATTAAGCATATTTTATTTCTTTGACATGGCATCATCAAATTTATTATAGACTAACTACATTATTTTAGCTCGTTTTCACTTAAAACCATTCACTTTAAATATGAATCAAATACGAATAAAATTGAAGGCAAACAACCTTAAAACCACTCAAAAGTGTAGGAATAATTATATAAAATATGTATATTTTAGAGCACATCAATTGCAGAAACAACAGTGTTCATGGGCTGGGATTCCATTCCTCCTTGATGGTGTTCTTGGGTGAGTCAGGTAGAGCGTCAAAATCAGTATGGATGATTGATACCCCGTCTCAGGAAGGCTTACTCTGGTATTGGGGATAGCTTCAAACGCAGTTCAAAAAAAAAAAAAAAAAAACAGATGCCTAACATTATTATCTTTAAGGGTGATATTTATTGTCATCCAGGAAGGAACGTCATGACCAAAAAACCATGATACCATAAATTCGGCAAAGATTGATATGAAGCCAACAAGAATCTGTGTTAAAATACAACAATTTAATACCTAAAGTTTTTTTTAATCATTTTTTCTGTACATTTAGAACACTATTATTTGTAATGTTTTAATTATGTGATGTGAGTACAATTACGAAGTATCTGGGCCAAGTGTTATTGGTTGCATAGACTTCAAGTTGTTGGGTTGCTGTTTGTGGCATTAAAGTGTTCTCTATTGTTAAAGAAGCATTTGCCATTGTTTCTAGAGATGAATCTCATATAAACTCTAGCTTACATTGTTTGTGTATTTAAGCAGGAGATCTCAGCCACAATCTCAAATATTTCACATATAGTTTGTTCACACATTTCTCTCTAATCTTCATCATGATCTAGGGTTTCTCATCTTGTGGTTGATTCGTCTTGACTCTAAGTCATCAAGTTAGATTAGATCCTTATTTCCAGGGGCGGACCCACCCAAAGCTGTGGGTGAGCGGACGCACCCCTTGAAAAAAAAATATTTAGTGTTATTTTACGCCGGAAATCCTGACCGCACCTCTTGGAAATTTTCATCAGCACCCCTTGAAAATATTGACCCCATGACAAAGAAGATATGAAGCTAAAGAAAAGAAATGGGTCATCGGAATTTTTATTGAATTTTGCATAGACCATCGGAGAAGTTAAAGAAATAGGGGAGAAGATGATATTTTAAAATCAATATTTTATTCTATATGCATTGGTTAAAGAAAAGCAGTTTGTATTGGTTAAAGTGCAGTATAGAGCATTGAATATGTACTACAGCTGTACAAACTTATTTCTTTATTAATATTAACTATCAAGCAAACCATGTAAAATATTTCAAAGCAAAAAAAAAAAAAAAAAAATACACCTGTATAAGTATTTTAATAAATGATTCAACTTAGTTCGGTATAAGATATAAAGTGTGAAAAGTTCATATAAATAACAACATTATAAAATTGATATGTTATTATACTTTGAGAGTTTTTGCTATTTTTTTTAAATTTATTTATATGTACTTTTTAAGTTTGTTTAGCTTATATAGTTACTTTAAAGTTTAGGTGAAACTTCAGTTTTAGGTATAGTTTGATTCTTGATTGCTTGTTTGTGATTTGTTTATAAATTATTAGTCTAACAACTTTTTTTAAAAGATGAAACTCGCATTGAACAACTATAGATAGTTTTTTCTTATACGTGTATTTATAAATTCCAATGACAATGTTTTTTTTTTAAATGTATCGTGTATTTGTTTATTATTGAGTGGTTAATATGGATTAGAAGTTAGAACATTGAATATTTAAATAATTATAAGTTATAACTGAGTGCAATCACGAATATGATTATGTAAAATGCATGTTAAATACTTAAAGTGTGAGTGAATATGTGGTGATCTGATATTGAGATATGTTATTGAGTTATTGACTTAAATGAGAGTCATGGTGAGAATTTCTGCCCTCGATCTGACCCGAGCCGAATTGGACCAAAAATTACTATATAGCAACAGACGACATTGCCCTTAAAAATTTCCGCCCCACATGAAAAAAAATTATGGGTTCGTCACTGCTTATTTCGTGAAGAGAATGATAATCTCTTGTTGATGTTTAGAGTTGTAGGTCATGTAATCTTCACAGTTTATAGTGTTCATTGGGTAATAAGATCTGGTTTTGGTATTATTGTGTGTTTACAGTCTTTGATACCATATTTGTCACAATCTGGACAAAACTAATCCCTATGGTACATGTCTTTAAAGCATAGCATACTAGAACCATGAAACTAAACTAATTTTCAGGTAATGGTAAGGTTTGGTTATGAAGATTAAAAACAATGATTTTCAGGTAATAATAAGGTTTGGTTATCTATCTAGCACATTCCTCTCAAACTTTCCCCTAGGCTACATAATCAAAGTTATTGTCAACATGCTATTTCAATTATTAATGATTCAACTCTGGACTATATGGATATATAAATGTCATATTTTTGCGTCATTGTCATCATGTCATGGGTACACCGCCATAAATATATGTACTATTTGTTCATTTGGATTACGATATTACATCTTAGTATATTTAGCGAGATGGGCGGTACATTGATGGTTGTTAGTTAACTTGTAATATCAAGAATGTATTGACTAAACCATCAATACCATTGGAATATTGTTCATGTTTGCCTCTTCATGGTTTAACCTCAACCACTTGAGCAATCCTTGGTAAAATTCATACTTCCCTCTTCCCAAATATGGAACCATCAATTCTTCATTATTATTTTTTTGTATTTTCATTTATTTTTACATATTCAACAAAATACACTCTTCTCATAGATTAATTAACTATACATCCATATTAAAAAATGCCCCTCAAGGCAACCTTTTTTTCTTTTTGCTCTATATCTCATGAAAGATCTTTTCCAACAAAATTTCAAAATTAAGAATAAAGGAATCACACATAGAAACATGTATGCTGCTCCCATGTCTTAAATTTAGTGAGATATTGGCTTCTTGAAAAACGGAGTACCTCTTTATTAGGGAAAATCACCAAACTAGACAAGATGACCGACAAAGTTAACAAAGTAGTCGTTGACTTTTAGTTTATGTCAAAATAGAGGTTTTAAACCAGCCAATCAGAAGATGACAAATAGGATCCGCCAGTTAAGACGACTAGAAGTTGGTTGACACAAAATACCTTAAAAATACAATGAGTTCTACAAAAAAAAATCAACCAGATTAATACATGTGTTAATCATGGGCTAAATTCAGCCGACAGATAAATTTAACGCACGCTTTATACATATTCCAATCTAAAAACCGGTATGTGGACTTCTGTTAGTTTTAAGCTACTGATATGAACTCGAAAGATAATCTGAAACAGAAAACAACGAAAGCAAAAAGAAAACAGTAATAGTGAACCGGGCTTGTGTTTGACACAATTCCCTTAAACAGATTCGCGGTCTGTTCGCAGGGTACGCCGGTTCGAAGCAGCAGCAGCCTACCACCGGACTTGATCACTTGCCTGAAATGAAACTGAAGATGTTGCAGCAGAGAGATCGAGATTGAGAGTGAAGAGTATATGTTCTGGAGTGTCTAAACTGATTCGTTTGATTTGGTTTTATAGCCATAAAACCATAACCGATTTCTAATCACTATTGATTCTAAGTAATGGCCATTATTGTAGCAAATTAAAACAAATAATTATTGAATAATGGTCATTACTGCATCAACTTAAAACTGGAAAATAATGATCATTAAAACGAATAATCATAACAGTTATGAGTCCCAAAACCGAGTGCAAAAAACAGCCTCACGCAGGCCCGGGTTTTCGGAGCTGCATTCGTGTCTGCGGGACGTGCGGGCACACACGAGTTCAACCAAATTCTAGTTCAGAAACTCATTTTTTGCACCCCCTGGCGCACGAGTAGGACTTGGGGTAAAACATATCATAAAGCTACAATGGAGTAATAAAGGCTTTACCTTATAAACAACCACTCACTTTGTTCCCACACCAATGTGGAACAAAGTATTTACCACGTTTTGAGACTTTCATTCACACACCCAAAACTTCCAACAATCCCCCAGATGAATGGAGGTCGATCTCAGAAACAACATTATTCCAATTAGATTTCAGCAGTTGAGTTTTGCATACGATAAGTAGGTGTTACCCTTTGAACCTTCGCTCATGAATTGCACTTAACCCACTGGCTCTGAGTAGACATTGATGTCTTTGAACTCGTCTGCCGTTTGTGTAGACGACAATACACTTCACACAAGACTCTTCCTGACAAAGTCAAGTCCTCATAGTTATGTTCGTTATGGTGATGAACATAAGCCTGGTTCTGCGAGAACCATTAAGCATTATGCCCCAACAATACCCTTCTAAGCGACCCCACTTCTCTCTCACATAGGTGATTCACTATGTATGGTTACCTTAGTCGAATCATTAAAAGCCATAGGCTTAGCCTCACACTTGTCCCTTTTAGTAATGGACTAGAAAGTTTACTAAGCTTTGTAATAAACCGCCTTTTAAATACGTAGGGTTATCCCCCACAGTGACCTCACTAATTCATATAATTAGGTTTTCATATTGAACTTAATTCTTGGGATCTCCAGTCTATTGAGTTAAGTTTCCTTCATATGAACTTTATTTTTTCCAAGGGCTTTAGTCCCATTCCCATGGACGACTTCTAAACTAACTCTCTACGTAGGCCTTTTGTTAGCGGATCCGCGATATTATCCTTTGACCTCACGTAGTCAACAGCGATAATTCCTGTAGAGATTAGTTGTTGTACCGTATTATGTCTACGTCTGATATGTCTGTTCCTACCATTATATATTGTGCTGTGAGCTCTGCCAATTGCCTATCACAATGTATACAAATGGCTGATGCCGGCTTAGGCCATCTTGGTATATCCTCAACAATTTGACGTAGCTATTCTACCTCTTCACCTGCTTTACTAAAGCGATAAACTCTGATTCCATCGTGGATCTAGCAATAACCGTTTGTTTCGAAAATTTCCACGATATAGCTACACCTCCAAGTGTGAATATACACGCACTTGTAGCTCTAGAATCATTCATGTCAGATATCCAATTTGCATCACAGTGTCCTTCTATAACTGCTGGATATCTGCTATAATGCAACCCATATTCCTGAGTGTATCTTAAGTAACGAAGCAACCGAATCATACAGTTCCAATGAAATGAACTTGGGTTGCTCATGTATCTACTTAGCTTGCTCATAGCATATGCAAAGTTTGGTCTAGTACAACTCAAAAGATACATCAAGCTGCCGATAATTCTTGAGTATTCCAACTGGTTAACAGGTTCACTTCTATTCTAGGCTAGATGTTGACTTGTGTCATTGGGAGTTCTAGCTGTAAGATTAAATATATTATGTATTAATATTTAATCTATAGCCTTTATAATCATTTACATAATAAAGATCAAAATATATAATAACCTATTAAATAAATTAGTTGGTAATTGTTGATGGACCATATTACCCTTAGTAACTAATTAGGTTTCCTCCTGGGTGCTTATATAAGGAGAATTAAGTGGAGGTTAAGGGGTTACTGAGTTTCACAATTAGACATAACCCATTAGCCATAACATCAATAATCGACCTCCTCTCCTAATCGAATCCCCTATTCGATTTCTAAGTCCCCATCATCAGTCAGCACCCTAAGGAGGAACCAGATCAAGATGACAAGCATGTCGAACTCCATTACTGGATTCTCCACTGCATTGAATGCTGTAACAGGTATGATTTCATGTTTTCTTTCATGTTTGAACAGAACCGAACCAACATGTGGTATCAGAGCATATGTTGATTAGTCGGTTCTGTTTTTATCGGAAAATCTGGAAAAAGAATCGAAAAATTCATATCAGATTACGTTTTTGCCATCCGAAATCCTCATTACGGACGATTTCGGATGATTACGGATCAAAATTTCATCATTACGGACGATTTTGGATGATTACGGATCAAAGTTTCATCATTACGGACGATTTCGGATCTAAGTTTCATCATTACGGATCATCACTGGTCATTACGGATGATTTCGGATCTGGAGCTTCATCATTACGGATCATCTTTGATCATTACGGATGATTTCGGATCACTACTGATGCATTTCGGATGGATGTTGATCATTGCGGATCATCTTTCATCATAAGTTATTGATTTCGGACTAAGCATCATTCGAAATAATCCGAAATGGATCCGAAATGATTCGACTTACGGGTTTTGGACACATCCGAAAGGATTCGAAATCAGCCATTACGGATTGTCCGAAATGGATTCGAAATCAGTCATTTTCATCCGAAATCATGAGTGTTTAATGTGAACTAAAAATTTTTGTAATTTTATCCGAAATCTAAGTTTCATCATTCGATCCGCGCTAACGGGTGGTTTGCTATTAAATAAATGGTTTTGTAATTTTACTTAGTTAATTAATCAGAATCAGATAATGTTTTACAAAACCAGAATAGCTTAACTTGAATGAGCTTTTGATGTATCATTTCTGGCCAAAGCTGACTTGATACATCTACTTATCATTCAAGTATTACGAAAGCTATGTTGTGTGTGCATCATAAGCATGAATGTCTTAATTTCTGGCCAAAGCTGATTTGTTACAACTACTTTGCACATATGCTTAAATGATTACACTTCTGGCCAAAGCTGTTTTGTCTTCGTTTAAGTAGAATTTTTTAGCTAAGTCTATTATTTTGATGTTAGTAATAGACAATATCACAGCTTCATAATGTAAAATGGTCATTATTTATGCCTGCCTTAGTTTAACGTGCCCTTAGATCACATTAGGATTTCTTCATTAGTATCATAACTTGCTCATCTTATTTCACTATCAGCGCCAAATTGCGGGATTCCACCTTTAACTGGTGATAACTTTGCTGCATGGAAGGATGCTCTCATGCTTACTCTTGGGCTGCTGGACTTTGATTATGCTCTAAGAGAGAATAAGCCAGCGGATCTTACTGCCACAAGTACTGCTGCTGAGCAGTTAACTCATGATAAGTGGACTAGGTGTAACCGCATGTCTCTCATGTTTATGAAGCAGTCCATCAGCAATGCAATCAGGGGAGCCATTCCTGATTCTGAAGATGCTAAAACCTACTTGGAACATGTGGAGGCTCAGTTCAAGGGGACGTCTAAAGCACACGCTAGTACTCTTATTCTAAAGCTGGTGACAACTAAGTATGATGGGAGGAGCGGCATTCGTGAGCACATCATGATGATGAATGACATGGCCAATAAGCTGAAGGGGCTGGAAATGGAAATCAGTGATGGTTTCCTTGTTCATTTCATCATTACTTCGCTTCCTTCGTCCTTTGAAGCATTTAAGATCAATTACAACACTCAGAAGGACAAATGGACGATGAGTGAGCTGGTCGCTATGTGCGTACAGGAAGAAGAGCGTATGAGGATGGATCGCACTACTGATGTTGCCAACTTCACCACCTCCAATCCTAAGAAGAGGAAGAACAATTATCAGAGGAAGGATGCTTCGAAAGTCCAAAGGCCTAACCCTCATCCTAATACAAGTGCACCCTCCAGCTCTAAGAACTCCTTAGGCAGTATCCGCTGCAAGTTCTGTAAAAAGACAGGACACATGCAGAAGGAGTGCCCTGATTTTAAGGAGTGGCTGGCTAAGAAAGGTAACGATTATTTTATGATACTTGAGTCCTATAATTTAAGTGTTCCTGCTAATTCTTGGTGGTTTGATTCTGGTTCTATGGTTCATGTTACCAATTCTACTCAGGGATTCCTTTCAATCCGGAAGCTGGAAAGAAACCAAAGAACGCTTAAGGTTGGGGATGATCGAGAATTAGAAGTGAAGGCCATTGGAACATTACAATTAGTTATGAAAACTGGTTTATGTATTAAACTTTATGATACCTTATATGTTCCTGAGGTAACTCGGAACCTTGTATCAGGACCAAAGTTAGACATGGACGGTTTTATTGTTTCCCATGGTCATCGCCAACTCTCTATCCTCTATGATTCTGTTCTTTATGGTACTGGTGTTCTGGATGGTGGTCTCTATAGATTAGAACTAGAAGATAACTTTTCCAAATCTTTGTTGTCATATAACATTAATGAATCACTCACAAAGATGGAAGAGAAACGAGACTTAGAAACTTCATCCATGTTGTGGCATCAGCGTTTAGGCCACATTTCAAAAGAACGATTAAATCGTCTCGTAAAGGATGAAGTCTTACCTCCTCTCGATTTCTCTGATTTTGGAACATGTGTTAAATGTCTTAAAGGTAAAATGACATTAGCGAATAAGAAAGGTGCCACTAGGAGCTCTAATTTATTAGAACTCATTCACACTGACATTAGTGGTCCCTACCAAATCGCTGGCATAACAGGACATACTTCATTTATCACTTTTATTGATGATTATTCTCGTTACATGTACTTGTATCTTATTAAGGAGAAATCTGAATCTCTAACAACTTTTAAAGATTATAAGGCTGAAGTTGAAAAGCAATTAGATCGTCAGATTAAAGTTGTGAGATCAGATAGAGGCGGTGAATATTATGGAAGACATACTGATGTGGGTCAAGCTCCTGGTCCATTTTATGAGTTTTGTAAGGGCCAGGGGATTGTGAACCAATACACCATGCCTGGTACACCTCAGCAGAATGGTGTCGCTGAAAGAAGAAACCGTACCCTTATGAACATGGTGCGCAGTATGTTAGCCAACACTAATTTACCATTATTCCTCTGGACTGAAGCGTTAAAAGCAGCTGTTCATATACTCAATAGAGTTCCTTCTAAGTCTGTCCCTAAAACTCCTTATGAACTTTGGACAGGAAGGAAACCGAGTCTTAAATATATGAAAGTATGGGGCTGCATTGCTGAAGCAAAACTTTACAATCCTTTCCTAAGGAAACTTGACCCTAAAACAGTTACCTGTTTCTTTATCGGGTATCCTGAGAACTCTAAGGGTTATCGTTTCTATTGTCCTTCCCATGTCACCCGTATTGTTGAAACCAAGCGTGCCGCGTTCCTGGAGGATTTCAAGGTCAGTGGGAGCAGTACCAACCCTTACGAAGAATTGCAAGAAGTACAAGACGCGGGGGGGAGAGACTCGTCGCTTACCATTACTCCGATTACTCCTCTTGTACCCAATGCAACTACTGTACCTGAAGCTACTGCACCAACTCCAAATCCACCTCTACAATCAGAACCCATTATACCTCATGACGAAGGCACATCAAACGCTCAAAACCAAGACAACGCTGAACCCGATATTCCACTCAGGAGGTCATCTAGGCAAAGAAGGCCTACTAATATGGATGATTATGTTACCTACCTGACTGAAATGGATCCTGGAAAGCTCAATGATCCTATCTCTTACAATGAAGCCATTAGCAGTGATCAGTCTTCTGAATGGAATAAAGCAATGATTGATGAGCTTGAATCCATGAAGAAAAATGACGTTTGGGATTTGGTAGAATTACCCAACGGAGCCAAACCCGTAGGATGTAAATGGGTATTCAAAACAAAACTGGATCCGAATGGTAACGTTGAACGCTACAAAGCTAGATTGGTTGCAAAGGGCTACACTCAGAAAGAGGGAATTGATTATCAAGAGACGTTTTCACCTGTCTCTCGTAAAGATTCATTAAGGATCGTCATGGCCCTAGTAGCTCATTTCGATTTAGAGCTGCATCAGATGGACGTTAAAACCGCTTTCCTTAACGGAGATTTGGACGAAGATGTTTACATGAAACAACCTGAAGGCTTTAAACCTGAAGGTGAGGAGCATCTAGTCTGTAAGTTGAAGAAATCCATTTACGGGTTGAAACAAGCATCACGTCAATGGTACCTCAAGTTTGATGAAGTCATGAAGAAGCAAGGTTTTATGAAGAATCAAGTGGATCAATGCACCTACCTCAAGATGAGTGGGAGCAACTTTACTATACTTGTCCTTTACGTAGATGATATTCTATTGGCGAGTAATAGTTTAGACATGTTGCATGAGTCGAAGCGGTTACTCTCGCATAACTTCGACATGAAGGATCTCGGAGAGGCTTCTTACGTCATTGGCATCGAAATTCACCGAGATAGACACAAAGGGATCTTAGGATTGTCCCAGAGGGCCTACATAGATCGTGTCCTTACGCGTTACAACATGCAACAGTGCAAACCCTCCGTTGCTCCAGTAGTTAAAGGAGATGTTTTCGGTTCATTCCAGTGTCCGACAACAGAGGTTGAGAAGGAGCAAATGAGCCAGATACCTTACGCGTCAGTAGTCGGGAGCTTGATGTATGCTCAAGTCTGTACTCGCCCAGATATCGCTTATATTGCTGGAATGCTAGGCCGTTATCAGACTAATCCTGGCCTAGATCACTGGAAAGCAGCTAAGAAGGTACTTCGATATCTGCAAGGGACGAAAGACTATAAACTGACTTATAGAAGAAGTGATCATTTAGAAGTGGTGGGCTACTCTGATTCTGACTTTGCAAAGTGCAAAGATGACAAGAAATCCACTTCGGGCTATATCTTTATGTTAGCAGGCGGCCCTATCTCATGGAAGAGTCATAAACAACAGTTGACCACAACTTCCACAATGATGGCAGAGTACATTGCTGTTTATAACGCAACCTGTCATGGAATGTTGCTTAGAAATCTGATCACTGGACTCAAAATCGTTAATTCCATTTCTAGACCATTGAAGCTTTACTGTGATAATTCAGCTGCCGTTAGTTTCTCGAACAGTAACAGTTCGACTGGAGCTGGTTTATATCTCGATACAAAATATCTGTTCGTACGTGAACGAGTTGAGGAAAATAATCTTTGTATTGAGTATATTAGTACTAAGGATATGCTTGCGGATCCGATGACTAAAGGTCTCCCTCCTAAGGTTTATGAAGAACATGTTCGTAATATGGGATTTAGTAAAGACCTTATTTGAGCATATTGTACTAGCTTATGTTTTATGTTAATGAAATTTCCTCAGTTTGATTTTGTATGTCTCTTAGAATATGTTCAACCGGTATAATGGCATATAGACAAATAAAGTTACAAATCAAACAAAGGGCTTACGCGTATTTTGATCATAATGATTAGGTTTTAAATTAAGGCTATAGTATGATTAATGGGGGTCCTGAGTCGCATAATGATTCAACGGCTGTATTTCTCTGCTATAGTACTTGTTTAAGGCTAAAATGAGTGTTAACTCCTGATCAGGCTTATCTAATACTCATAGTAAATGATTACTCGGCTAAGTGGGAGAATGTAAGATTAAATATATTATGTATTAATATTTAATCTATAGCCTTTATAATCATTTACATAATAAAGATCAAAATATATAATAACCTATTAAATAAATTAGTTGGTAATTGTTGATGGACCATATTACCCTTAGTAACTAATTAGGTTTCCTCCTGGGTGCTTATATAAGGAGAATTAAGTGGAGGTTAAGGGGTTACTGAGTTTCACAATTAGACATAACCCATTAGCCATAACATCAATAATCGACCTCCTCTCCTAATCGAATCCCCTATTCGATTTCTAAGTCCCCATCATCAGTCAGCACCCTAAGGAGGAACCAGATCAAGATGACAAGCATGTCGAACTCCATTACTGGATTCTCCACTGCATTGAATGCTGTAACAGGTATGATTTCATGTTTTCTTTCATGTTTGAACAGAACCGAACCAACACTAGCTTCATTAGAGTCATTTGCATTAAACTTTTCAAGAATTTTGTCCACATAGTGGGATTGACTTAAAACAAGTCCACTTTGGGTTCGTGTGATTTTAACTCCCAGAATCACATCCACAAAACCCATGTCTTTCATGTCAAATCTTGCTTTTAGCATGTTCTTCGTAGACTTTATGATTTTGTCATCACTTCCAGCAATGAGCATATCATCTACATATAGACACAAAATGTCCATCTGATGTGTCCTTCACATATACACACTTGTCACATTCATTGATTTTGAACCCAACATCAAGCATAACATGATCAAACTTTTGGTGCCATTGTTTTGGAGCTTTTTTCAATCCATATAAGGATTTTACAAGTTTACACACTTTCTTTTCTTGCCCAATGGCTGTGAAGCCTTCAGGTTGTTCCATGTAAATTTCTTCCTCTAGATTTCCATTCAAGAAAGCTGTTTGCACATCCATTTGGTGAACTTCCAAATTTCTAATGGCGGCAACGGCAAGCACCAACCTGATGGAGGTTATTCGTGTAACTGGCGAATATGTATCAAAATACTCTAAACCTTCTCGTTGTTTGTATCCTTTGATCACCAACCTTGCCTTGTACTTATTGATGGTTCCATCTGGTTTCATCTTCTTCTTGAAAATCCATCGATATCCTAGTGGTTTACATCCTTGAGGAAGATCCACTAGTTCCCAGGTATGATTTGTAAGATAGAATCTATCTCGCCTTTGATGGCCTCCCTACACTCAGGTCCTTTTGAGGAATTCACCGCTTGTTGGTACGTTTAAGGTTCCTCTTCTACTATATAGGTAAGAAAGTCAAGGCCGAAGGATTTTTCAATCCTTTTCCGTTTACTCTTTCTGATTTCAACTTCCTCAGTCTTACATTGTTCTCGAGGTTCATTACTTGCAACCTCATCCTCTGGAAAAATTTCCTCAACCGGTCTAGAAAAACTCGGTTCACCTTTACCTAAGCATGGGAACACATATTCAAACCATGATGCATCCTTAGATTCTATTATGGTGTCGTTAACTTGTCGAGCATTTTCTTTCTTTGGAAGCTTGCATTCGTTGGCCCTATGGCCTTGCTTTCCATAATTGTAACAAGTTCCTTGGAACTTCTTCTTCCCAACTCCCCCTTTAGGACCAAGGTTGGAGCGTTTCCCATGAATCTTCTTTCCACCCTTTGCGCCGTTCTTGTTTCCCTTTGAAGATTGGCCATGTTCAACAACATTGGCCTTTGGTGTTTCAGGACCATCAATCCTTTTTAGATCAACTTTGTTATCTTCTTCAAATATGAAGGCGAACAATAAGATCTTCAATGGTCATTTCCTTTCGCTTATGCTTGAGATAGTTCTTGAAATCAACCCAGTTTGGTGGTAGCTTTTCAATCATAGCAGCAACTTGGAATATCTCGCTGAGCACCATTCGTTCTGCATGAATATCATGAAGAATAACTTGCTACTCTTGGACTTGGCTAATGACAGTTTTAGAGTCTATCATTATAAGGTCCAAGAACTTAGCCACCATGAACTTCTTAGTGCCCGCATCTTTTGTTTTGTATTTGCGATTCAAAGGCTCCCATAATTCTTTGGCAGTCTTGGCTTTGCAATACACATTGTAGAGTGTATCCACCATACCATTCAAAATATAATTGCGGCACAAGAAATCCGAATGATTCCAAGCATGAACAGGGCTCACTGATTGAGCATCCATTTTCCCTTCATCAACATGGGGAATGGTTTCAGTCAAGAACCTTGCTAGGTTCAACATGGTCAAATAAAAGAACATCTTCTGCTGCCACTATTTGAAATTCACACTAGTGAATTTTTCTGGTTTCTCAGCATGCGATGTGACTGCATTAGGCAGTGGTGCAACCAAACTGGTTGTGACAGCAACAACAGAAGTCATGATTGCAGAAATAGCAGTGTTCATAGGCTGGGATTCCATTCCTCCTTGATGGTGTTCTTGGGTGAGTCAGGCAGAGCGTCAAAATTAGTATGGACGATTGATACCCCGTCTCAGGAAGGCTTACTCTGGTATTGGGGATAGCTTCAAACGTCGTTCGAAAAAAAAAACAGATGCTTCAACATTGTTATCTTTAAGAGTGATATTTATTGTCATCCAGGAAGGAACGTCATGACCAAAAAACCATGATACCATAAATTCGGCAAAGACTGATATGAAGCCAACAAGAATCAGGGTTAAAATACTCCAATTTAATACCTAAAGTTATTTTTTAATCATTTTTTTGTACACTTAGAACACTACTATTTGTAATGTTTTAATTATGTGATGTGAGGACAATTATGAAGTATCTGGGTTAAGTGTTGTTAGCGCATGGACTTTAAGTTGTTGGGTTGCTGTTTGTGGCATTAAAGTGTTCTCTATTGTTAAAGAAGCATTTGCCATTGTTTCTAGAGATGAATCTCATGGAAACTCTAGCTTACCTTGTTTGTGTATTTATGCAGGAGATCTCAGCCACAATATCAAATATTTCATACATAGTTGTTCACACATTTCTCTCTAATCTTCATCATGATCTAGGGTTTCTGATATTGTGGCTGATTCATCTTGACTCTAAGTCATCAAGTTAGATTAGATCCTTGTTTCGTGAAGAGATTATCATATTGATAATCTCTTGTTGATGTTTAGAGTTGTAGGTCATGTAATCTTCACAGTTTATAGTGTTCATTGGGTAATAAGATCTGGTTTTGGTATTATTGTGTGTTTACAGTCTTTGATACCATATTTGTCACAATCTGGCCAAAACTAATCCCTATGTCACATGTCTTTAAAGCATAGCATATTAGAACCATGAAACTAAACTAATTTTCAGGTAATGGTAAGGTTAAAACAATGATTTTCAGGTAATAATAAGATTTGGTTATCTATCTAGCACATTCCTCTCAAACTTTCCCCTAGGCTACATAATCAAAGTTATTGTCCACCTGCTATTTCAATTATTAAAGATTCAACTCTGGACCATATGGATATATAAATGTCATATTTTTGCGTCATTGTCATCATGTCATAGGTACACCACCATAAATGTATGTACTATTTGTTCATTTGGATTATGATATTACAGCTTAGTATATTTAGCGAGATGGGCGGTACATTGATGGTTGTTAACTTGAAATATCAAGAAAGTTGACTAAACTATCAATACCATTGCAATATTGTTCATGTTTGCCTCTTCATGGTTTAACCTCAACCACTTGAGCAATCCTTGGTAAAAGTCATACTTTCCTCTTCCCAAATATGGAACCATCAATTCTTCATTATTATTTTTTGTATTTTAATTTATTTTTACATATTCAACAAAAAGAATCATCCAATATTACACTCTCGTCATAGATTAATTAAATATACATCCATACTAAAAGATGCCCCTCAAGGAAGTTTTTCTTCTCTACATCTCATGAAAGATCTTTTCCAACAAAATTTCAAAATGAAGAATAAAGGAACCACACATAGAAACATATATGCTGCTCCCATGTCTTAAATTTAGTGAGATATTGGCTTCTTGAAAAAATGAGTACATCTTTATTAGGGAAATCACCAAACTAGACAAGATGACCGACAACGTTAACAAAGTAGTCGTTGACTTTTAGTCTATGTCAAAATAGAGGTTTCAAACTAGCCAATCAGAAGATGACAAATAGGATCCGCCTGTTAAGACGACTAGAATTTGGTTGACACAAAATACCTTAAAAATACAATGAGTTTTACAAAAAAAAAAATCAATCAGATTAATACATGTGTTAATCATGGGCTAAATTCAGCCGACAGATAAATTTAACGCACGCTTTATACATATTCCAATCTAAAGACCGTTATGTGGACTTCTGTTATTTTTAAGCTACTGATATTAACTCGAAATATAATCTGAAACAGAAAACAACAAAAGCAAAAAGAAAACAGTAATAGTGAACCAGGCTTATGTTTGACACAATTCTCTTAAACAGATTCGCGGTCTGTTCCCCGGGTACGCCGGTTCGAAGCAGCTGCGGCCTACCGTCGGACTTGATCACTTGCATGAAATGCAACAGAGAGATCAAGATTGAGAGTGAAGAATATATGTTCTGGTGTGTCTAAACTGATTCGTTTGATTTGGTTTTATAGCCATAAAATCATAACCGATTTCTAATCATCATTGATTCTAAGTAATAGCCATTATTGCAACAAATTAAAACAAATACTTACTGAATAATGGTCATTAGTGCATCAGCTTAAAACTGAAAAACAATGATCATTAAAAACAAATCCCAAACCGAGTGCAAAAAAATTCCTCACACGGACCCGGGTTTTCGGAGCTGCATTTGTGTCTGCGGGCACGCACGAGTTCAACCAAATTCCAGTTCAGAAACTCATTTTTTGATCCCCCCTGTGTGCGGGTAGGACATGTGGTAAAACGTATCATAAAGCTACAATGGAGTAGTAAAGGCTTTACCTTAAACACCCAATTTGTTCCCACACCAATGTGGGACAAAATATTTACCACGTTTTGAGACTTTCATTCACACACCCAATACTTCCAACAACTTCTTTGTACTTCACCATGAGTTTTGGTGCCGGCAAGGCCCTAGTCGCCTCAGCCAGCATATCCTGTTTTTTATATCCTGATTGACCGCTTTTAGAAACCTCTATGTTGGCGTAGTTTGAAACCGACTATTTTGCTAACTTTGTTGGTTAACTTGTCTAGTCTGGTGATTTCCCCTCTTCGTTGCGTTAATGTGTTGGCATATCAACCATATTGTCACGACCCCTGACCCCACCCTGGGAGCGGGAGTGGGAGCCGTGAAGCAGCCAAGTGGTACCGGTGGTTTATTTTGAAAAGTATTGCAGCGGAAAATTTTATCAGGACCGTGAGTTAGGAAAATATCAGAGTTTTGAATCACCGGATTTTATTTATTAAACAGATGGGATAAACTCATGTTTTGCAAAGGTAGCTTTAGTGTGGGATAAGTTCGAATACATAAAATAGCTTTTCTTAATTTAATTTAATTGATAAAATCAGCCACTTCTATAAGCCTTTTTGGTGCTGTATCCAACTCTTATTCCAATCTACTGTAATCACCTGAAACGCGTTTTAAAAAGGTTTTGTCAGCAGGAAATACTGGTGAGTTCATTCATTTTGTACAAAAAGACACATTGTTATAAATTACAGTATAAAGGGCAGTTACAATGTTTATATCAACCAATTACCCAACGGTATTTGTCACTCGACTTGTTTCTGTGACTATGGTCATATCACCCATTGGCTAACCCGTTGTCCAACGGTGACGGTTATCAAGTAATGTATACAAAACCCCACATACCGGCTGTAATTGAAGACTACAAAGACTTAATCCCTGTAATTATAACTTTGAAAATAAATAGGGTTTTGGGAAATAATTTGGTAAAAAGAGAATGACTCACCTTATTAGCATATAGTCTTGATTTAACAGACCTCCTTATTCAAAGTCTTCTGATAACTAAGCATTTATTTTGATTGTAAGTGTATAGTGCAGAGTTTTCTGGTAGTTAAACTTTTAGTTTAACAGAGTGGAATACGTTTTAGTGTAAAACCATATCAAACCTAACGATGGTCACGAGATCAAAACCTTAACGAAATTCACAAAGTATAGTCTTATTTAGACAGCACTTTGGCATTCGTTAGTTGGTTCCCGAATCGTTCGGACAGAATATCGTATTGGTGATTATTGGTTAGAACACCAACGTATAGAGAGAAGAATAGAAGGAATGAGCAAAGAAAAGTGAATCCTAAGCTTCCTATTTATAGGTAAGAGGACAAGTCTTACCCCTATATAGAATTTCCCTAGGTGTTATCTTCCTCAGTTGAACCTTCCCTAGATAAAACTTTCCTTATATATTATTTTCCTTAGATAATATTTTCCTTAGATAATATCAACCCCATATATACCTATTTTCATGTATATCTGTTTAGGTTTTTAATTTACTTAGTTAATTAATCTACTTAACTAATTAATTAATCTTACTTAGCTTAATTAATCTTACTTAACTGATTAATTAATCTTACTTAGCTTAATTAATCTTACTTAACTAATTAATTAATCTTACTTAACTGATTAATTAATCTTACTTAATTAATTAATCTTAATTAATCTTACTTAACTAATTAATTAATCTTACTTAGCTGATTAATTAAATAACTTAATTAGATGATTTAATTAACTTACTTAGCTTGCTATGGGTTCCAATTTCTAGATATGACGGACCTCGTATTAGTGTATTAAATCAATTCAACTTTAACGATAATCACGAGATCGAAACCCTCACAACGAATGACAAAGTATAGCCAGATATTGGCAGCACTTAAACATTCATTGGATTGGTTCTAATCGATCGGATATAGTATCGTACCAGTGATTAGAGTTATTACCCTAATAACGAGCAGAGTTTCGGGGTTTAGGGTATAATACCGAGCTACTATTTTGCTATAATAGAAGCTAATAGAAAGAAAAGTGTAACAACACTTATTAAAAAGTCCTATTTATTACTTTAATTGTCCAATAGGAAACCCTAATTGAGAAACCCAAGTGATTCTGCATAAACCCTAAAATTTTCAGAATAAACGGAATCAGGATCAGGGCCCCTAAAACTCAGGGGGGGGGGGGGGGTAAAACCTAGTCAGTAATATCTAAACAGTTTTACATGTATAACGAATTTGAAAGCGAGACCAACTCACCTGAGCTACTGGGACACGAGGCTACCCTATGGTAGTAGGGTATCCCTCGCGCCACGCTAGAGGTCCTCGTGCCACGCGAGGGCGCGGTTTTTCAAGTATAAATATAGGGGTCTGTTTCTTGCAATTTTACGTTAGTTCGACGTTCAAAGTCATTTTGTACACTGAGATATTGTAGGAACAATCCTAAAACACACACAATTCACGAAGTGCTGCCGCAAAACGGGGTAATAACTCAATCGCTGCTACGATTCAATGTCCGATCGATTAAACTATCCAATGAATGTTTAAGTGCTGCCCACATTAGGGTTTATGCTTTGTCATTCGTCGTGAATGCGATGGGTGTTTAAGTATCGCACTTTGTCATTCGTTGTGAAGGTTTTAATCTCGTGAGTTATCGTAAATGCTGTATTAGTTACTAACCTAGTTTGTGTGCATTATTATTTAAACTAGGTTATCAAGGCTAATCAGTAGGCTAAGCTCTGCTCAATTAAATCTGCAATGTGAGTCATTCTCTTTTTATCAAATTACTTTCAAAATCATGTTTATTTTCAAAGTTATAATTACAGGGATTAAGTCTTTGTAATCACCAAATTACAGCCGGTATGTGGGGTTTTGTATACATTACTTGATAAACTTCACCATTGGACAACGAGTTAGCCAAGGGGTGATATGACCATAGTCACAGACACCATCGGGCTAAGAGGCTACCGATGGATGTTCGAGTGACAAATACTGTGGGTAGTTGGTTGATATATGGAAACATTGTAATCACTCTTAATACTGTAAAATTATAACAAATGTGTCGTTTTAGCAAAAAGAATGATTCACCAGTATTTCCCGCTGACAAAATCTTTTTCAAACATGTTTCAGGTGATCTGTTATGATCCAGGAAAAGTGCCGTGAAGCACTACAACCTTAAGGAAGTGGCTCAATATAAAATAAAGAAATATGTTTTGGAAAAAAAATAAAGATTTCTCCGTGAAATCATATGATTGTAAATTATCGGGGTTTTATTCCGAGTAAGAAATAAAAAAATCGGGAAATTTCAAGTTGAAAAAGATCCTGATGAAAACTTCCGCTGTTAAATAAATACCACGGGATTTTCTGTCCCGCGGCTCCTGTAACGGGTCAAACCGGTTCGGGGGCCGTGACAGAAAAAGGTGGTATCAGGGCCACTGATTTAAGCCTATTAAGTATTTAGAAATACTTAATTTTCTTGATTTTTCATTATATGATTATGTGTTTTATTAACTGACTATTTGTTAATTACAGTATGGGTAAGCAAAAGCTTTCAAATATCTATCTTAAATTAGATAGGTCATCAAATGAGAAGGGAAGTTCATCCCAAACAAAATCCTCAAATCACTCTGTAATTCCTGATAAGGAATATTTGTCCGTAAGGCCCAATATGAGGAACCACTATCTCCTAATAAAAGAAGTTTGATTATTAGGAAAAGTCAAGATAAACTAAAGAAATCCAAAGGAGGGAAAGTTAATCAGAAAACCCAAGAACTAGGCAGTAACCCACCATGGGAAGACAAGTTAGATGAAAAATGGGCGGATCTTTATATGCTAGCCACTATAGCAGTAAATGCAAATCTTTAAATACTCTGACTCAAGTTTTACTACCCTTATCACCTACAATCCAGAAACCTTATCCAGTAAATAAATAAGTTTACAACAAACCCTAGTATGTTTTAATTTTCAGTTGTTTTTGTAGTCAACCGGCATGAAATAATATTTAAAGGTTATCTATGAAATTTTGTTATAAAATTTTAACTTAAAATTTTATGTATATTTTGCATATATACTAAACAGCATGAATGACCTGTCTGAAGCCCTTCAGAATTTAAATCTCTATCCGGTGAAAATAGAGGTTTCCAGAGATTTTAATAGGTATATACCTGATATAGAAGAACCCATGGAATTTAATGCTCCACCTCCGGAGAAACCCAAGCCTAAGAAAAGGAGAAGATTTGTAGGATGGAGGCGGGTGCACAGGAGGAAACCCACAACTAGGAAGATTCCCAAGATAGAAAATCCCTTAGATAAAGGAAAGGGGATTGAAGTCGGGGAAGGTTCTAGGCAGATGGAAAAGGAGTTTGGGGAAGGTTTTAGGCAGATGGAGATGGAAATTGGGGAAAGCTCTAGACAAGTTGAGGAGTTACCATTTCAGGATGAATTGGATCGAGCATTGGCGAGCTGTGATATAGTCAGACCTGTCAATAATAATTTCTACTCTTATCCTGCTGAAAATCAACTTCCAATAAACTTGGAACCAGCAATCCCAGAACCAATAATCCACACCCAACCTCTAGGAATGGATGAGTGGTGGACTAATGATTGGCAATTCCAAAACCTTCTCAACAGCCCTTATTCCTTTCTTCCTCAGTTCGACCCGGAACCGATGCCAAATCCACCCATGAGCAATGAAAACTTAGTTGAACTCCGCCACTTTGGCGAGAAGCTGGTGGATGCAGGAAATAGGATCAGGGAAGTAGGAGAACAGATCTCCTGGAAGTACGACGAGAGGGAACACCGTTACTAAAATACCAACTGACGAAGAATAGGGTAGTGTAA
Source organism: Helianthus tuberosus (assembly GCA_030545235.1). Lineage (NCBI taxonomy): Eukaryota > Viridiplantae > Streptophyta > Magnoliopsida > Asterales > Asteraceae > Helianthus > Helianthus tuberosus. The sequence goes on along the minus strand of CM060416.1, from coordinate 7,214,687 downwards.
GAATATGAAACTGTGGTTGTAAAATAAATAAGTAGAATATAGTCTGTAAAATAACTATAAAATAAAACTTTGTAAGATAAAGGTATGTAATGACGCATATTATAAAATATAAAAATGGGAATCAAGAAATCGATAGTTTTGACTATATATGTGTTATGAAAATTATATGATTATTTGTGTATAATTGTTATTTATTCGATACTAATAAATTATATAAATTAAATAACAGATGGAAAACGCTAATAATGAACCAGTTAATGAGGTTAACCAATCTGAGCAACATCCGGGGGATCAATTTATGACTAGGCAAGATATAGAAAATATCGTTGCTCAAGGAATAGCCGATGCTATTCCATCAATACTTGCTGCTGCACAGAAACCTGTTGAACCTCAACAAATAATTCCCAGCAAACGTATTTCTGAAGATAACTTTAGTAATAGCATAAATGGAGGCGGTAATTATACTAATCATGATAATGAACCACGGCAAGTTCCGCTCCCTAAGAAAATGAAAGCTGCAACGCCTGGTTGGACTTACAAAGAATTTCTTGCTTGTAAACCCGCTGAATTTGCAGGCAATGAAGGAGCGACTGCGGCACTGCGTTGGTTTGAGAAAACTGAGGCAGTGATTATAATCAGTAAATGTGCCGAAAATGACAAAGTTATGTACGCATCAAATCTTTTCAAAGAAGGGGCGCTAGAATGGTGGAACACGGTGTTACAAGCAAAATGAAGGATGATGGCGTATGCCATGAACTGGGAAGAATTTAAGAATCTTGTAGAAAGAAAATTCTGTCCCGAATATGAAAAAGATCAAATGGCGAATAAATTTCTAAATCATAAAATGATGGGTGTAGATTGTCGCGGTTATACTTCGACATTCTTTGAATATGCTAGAGTAGTACCAACACTGGCTTCGCCAGAACCGGTACTCATTTCTCGCTATATTTGGGGATTGATTAGTGAAATCCGTAATATCGTTAAAGCTGCGAGACCTCGCACTATTGACGATGCGGTGGAACTAGCTAACACCCTAACTGACGAACTGGTACGCACAAGAGATGAACACAGGAAAAAGGAACTGGCACAGAAAATTACCCAAGGATTTCGTACAGGTAATACTAGTAGCTTCAGGAGAAGAGGAACAGGGCAATCTTCAACTCCGCCGTTCTGCAGGAATTGCAAAAAGAAACATTATGGAAGATGCAATGTAATCTGCAACTTTTGCAAAACTGTAGGACATCACGAAGAAGATTGCAGAAAGAAAACCAGGATCTGCTATAACTGTGGAGAAAATGGACATTTCAAAATAGAATGCCCTAAATTGGTTAAACCAGCAGACAACAAAGTCAAGCCAGCTGACGGAGCTACCAAGAAGAATGTTCGAGCCTTCCAGTTAACTACTCAGGAAGCCGAGCTAATTCCTGACGTGATAGCTGGTACGTTCCTAGTTCACAATATTTACGCAAAAGTATTATTTGACTCTGGTGCAAACCAAAGTTTTATAAATACTTCATTCTGCCAAGCTCTTAATTTACCCCTAACCAACCTTAGGCAGATTTTTACAGTCGAAACGGCAGACGAAAATTCTGTTAAAATAGATAAGGTTTTGAAAAAGGAAAATATAGAACTTTCATGTCATAAATTTCATGCAAACCTATTACCAATGAATTTAATTGGATTCGATGTTGTATTAGGAATGGATTGGTTAGTAGCCAACCATGCTCGAATCCTTTGTGATAAGAACTCCGTAGAAATTCAGGCACCTACTGGAGAAATAATCATGATTTCAGGAGATAAACCACGTAAACCCATGAAGTTCATATCAGTAATGAAAGTTGCTAGTTATGAACGGAAGCAAGGAATAGTATATATAATTTCAGTAATCATTAGTACTCAGGGTAAAGAACTTAAGGAAATTCCTGTAGTCTCAGAATACCCAGATGTATTTCCAGAAGAGTTACCAGGATTACCACCAGATAGGGAAGTAGAATTTAGAATTCATCTAATTCCCGGAACTATACCGATAGCCAAGACACCTTAACGGTTAGCACCCACAGAAATGTTAGAACTGAAAAAGCAATTAGATGAATTACTAAATAAAGGTTTCATACAACCTAGTTTATCCCCGTGGGGAGCACCAGTGTTGTTTGTAAAGAAGAAAGATGGGTCGATGAGAATGTGTGTTGATTATAGAGAATTAAATAAGGTTACAATTAAGAATCGATACCCATTACCAAGGATTGATGATCTATTTGATCAACTTCAAGGAGCTAGATATTTTTCTAAGATCGACTTACGCTCTGGATATCATCAATTGAAAGTACAAGAAGAAGACATACCTAAAACTGCTTTCAGAACTAGGTATGGTCATTACGAGTTTACAGTCATGCCCTTCGGATTAGTGAATGCACCTGCCGCATTCATGGACATGATGAATCGGATTTGTAAACCGTATTTGGATAAATTTGTGATTGTTTTCATAGATGATATACTCATTTATTCCAAAAGTCAGGAAGAACACTGTCAGCACTTGCATGCACTCTTAACTTTGTTAAGAAAAGAAAAACTTTATGCTAAATTCTTGAAATGTGAATTTTGGCTAAAGGAAGTGCAATTCCTAGGACATATGGTAAATCATGAAGGTATTCATGTAGATCCTGTTAAGATAGTGGCAATTACCAAATGGAAGGTTCCACAATCCGCAATGGAAATTAGAAGTTTTATAGGTTTAGCTGGATTATTAAGGATTTTTCCAAGATAGCTGTACCATTAACTAAGCTAACCTGTAAAGCAATTAAGTTTGAATGGGGACCTAAGCAAGAAGAAGCTTTTAAGATTCTAAAACATAAGTTAACAAATGCCCCAATCTTAGCATTACCAGAAGGGACTGAAGATTTTGAAGTATATTGTGATGCTTCAAAATTAGGATTTGAATGTGTGCTAATGCAACGCAAGAAGGTAATTGCGTATGCATCAAGACAATTGAAAAAGCACGAGGAAAACTATACAACTCATGACTTAGAATTAGGAGCCATAATTTTTGCCCTTAAAATTTGGAGACATTATCTGTACGAAAGTAAATTTGCTGTCTATACGGATCACAAAAGTTTAAGGTACATATTTGGGCAAAAAGAATTAAACATGAGGCAAAGGAGATGGATGGAAATTCTAAATGACTACGACTGTGATATTCAGTATCACGAAGGAAAGGCAAATGTAGTTGCAGATGCCTTAAGTCGTAAATACTATGAGAAACAACGACGGGTTCGTGCTCTCAGATTAAATCTACAATTAGATTTAATGAAACAACTGAAGAATGTTCAAGAGACAGCAATAGAGGATACTGCTGAAGGAATGAAAGGAAGAATAAAAGAATTAGAACAAGGATCTGATGGAATTTGGAGATTCCACAAAAGAAAAATTTGGGTACCTAAGCAGGGAGAATTAAGAAATAAAATTTTAGAAGAAGCCCATAAATCTAGGTATACCATACACCCTGGAAACAATAAGATGTACCAAGATTTAAGGAATAATTTCTGGTGGATAGGAATGCAAAAGGACATAGCTAGATATGTTTCTAAGTGTCTAACTTGTTCACAAGTTAAGTCAGAACACCAGAAACCCTCAGGTTTACTGCAACAACTAGAAATACCTGTATGGAAATGGGAACTTATAACAATGGATTTTGTTACTAAGTTACCCAAAACCAGAAAGGGTAATGACACGATTTGGGTAATTGTGGATCGATTAACCAAATCAGCTCATTTTCTACCTATGAAAGAAACCTTTAGCATGGAAATTTTAGCAAAGTTGTATGTAGATGAAGTTGTATCCTTGCATGGAGTTCCACTCTCCATTGTATCAGATAGGGATCGTCGTTTCACTTCCCACTTCTGGAAAAGTTTCCAAGAAGCTATGGGAACCCAACTAAATCTAAGTACTGCATATCATCCACAAACAGACGGACAAAGTGAAAGGACAATCTAAACTCTGGAAGACATGCTTAGGGCATGTGTAATAGGTTTTGGTGGAAATTGGGATGATCACTTACCTTTGATCGAATTCTCCTATAACAATAGTTATCATGCAAGCATCGAAACTGCTCCATTTGAAGCACTATACAGACGTAAGTGCAGAACTCCAGTTTGTTGGGCAGAAATAGGAGAAAGTCAATTATCAGGTCCAGAGATTGTACAAGAAACTACTGACAAGATCACTCAAATCAAGGAAAGATTAAAGACTGCTCGGGATCGTCAAAAGAGCTATGCTGATAATCGACGCAAACCACTAGAATTTCAAATTGGAGACAAGGTACTCTTGAAAGTTTCACCCTGGAAAGGAGTAGTTCGGTTCGGTAAGAAAGGGAAACTAAGTCCAAGATACATAGGACCATTTTCAGTAATCCAACGTATAGGACCAGTTGCTTATCGTTTACAGCTACCAGAAGAGTTAACTGGAGTACATGATGTATTTCATGTATCTAACCTCAAGAAATGCCTAGCAGACGAATCTTTGGTATTACCTCTTCAAGATATAGAGGTAAACGAAAAGTTAAAATTTGTGGAGAAACCTCTTTCAATCGAGGATCGAAAGATTAAGTTTCTCAAGCATAAACGACTAGTTCTAGTCAAAGTCAAGTGGGATTCAAAGAGAGGATCTGAATACACTTGGGAGCTGGAATCAGAGATGAAGCAAAAGTATCCCTATTTATTCCAGTAAATCTCGAGGACGAGATTTTTATTAAGGTGGGGAGAATGTAACAACTCTTATTAAAAAGTCCTATTTATTACTTTAATTGTGCAATAGTAAACCCTAATTGAGAAACCCAAGTGATTCTGCATAAACCCTAAAATTTTCAGAATAAACGGAATCAGGATCAGGGCTCCTAAAACTCAGGGGGGGTAAAACCTAGTCGGTAATATCTAAACAGTTTTACGTGTATAACGAATTTGAAAGCGAGACCAACTCACCTGAGCTACTGGGACACGAGGCTACCCTATGGTAGTAGGGTAGCCCTCGCGCCACGCGAGGGCGCGGTTTTTCAAGTATAAATATAGGGGTCTGTTTCTTGCAATTTTACGTTAGTTCGACGTTCAAAGTCATTTCGTACACTGAGATATTGTAGGAACAGTCCTAAAACACACACAATTCACGAAGTGCTGCCGCAAAACAGGGTAATAACTCGATCACTGCTACGATTCAATGTCCGATCAATTAAACTATCCAATGGATGTTTAAGTGCTGCCCACATTAGGGTTTATGCTTTGTCATTCGTCGTGAATTCGATGGATGTTTAAGTATCGCACTTTGTCATTCGTTGTGAAGGTTTTAATCTCGTGAGTTATCGTAAATGCTGTATTAGTTACTAACCTAGTTTGTGTGCATTATTATTTAAACTAGGTTATCAAGGCTAATCAGTAGGCTAAGCTCTGCTCAATTAAATCTGCAATGTGAGTCATTCTCTTTTTATCAAATTACTTTCAAAATCACGTTTATTTTCAAAGTTATAATTACAGGGATTAAGTCTTTGTAATCACCAAATTACAGCCGGTATGTGGGGTTTTGTATACATTACTTGATAAACTTCACCATTGGACAACGAGTTAGCCAAGGGGTGATATGACCATAGTCAAAGACACCATCGGGCTAAGAGGCTACCGATGGATGTTCGAGTGACAAATATTGTGGGTAGTTGGTTGATATACGGAAACATTGTAATCGCTCTTAATACTGTAAAATTATAACAAATGTGTCATTTTAGCAAAAAGAATGATTCACCAGTATTACCCGCTGACAAAATCTTTTTCAAACATGTTTCAGGTGATCTGTTATGATCCAAGAAAAGTGTCGTGAAGCACTACAAGCTTAAGGAATTGGCTCAATATAAAATAAAGAAATATGTTTTGGAAAAAAAATAAAGATTTCTCTGTGAAATCATATGATTGTAAATTATCGGGGTTTTATTCCGAGTAAGAAATAAAACAAAATCGGGAAATTTCAAGTTGAAAAAGATCCTGATGAAAACTTCCGCTGTTAAATAAATACCACGGGATTTTCTGTCCCGCGGCTCCTGAAACGGGTCAAACCGGGTCGGGGGTCGTGACAAAAAGAATTGAGCGAATTGAAATGAAACTATCGGCTGCTATTTATAAGCTGATATCGGGGCGATTCGCGGCCCGCGAAGCACAACTGCTTCTCCTTTGCGACCCGTGAGGGAGTCTAGGTCAGCTGAGTCATCGAGTAGTCTTGACACGTGTAATCGACACGTGTCCATTAACGTGTTCGGATCAGCTTGAGGCTCTCGCGCCCCACGAAGCCCTTCCTTAACTCTGTCGCGCCCCGCGACAGACTAAATTTTCTTGTTTTCTTGGTCTTTTGTAAATAGGAAGGATATACGGGTTCGCGTTTTTACTTACGAAGCGTTTTAGGATATTTTGGTGTGAGTTGTTACATCCTCCCCCACCTTGTTTAAAATCTCGTCCTCGAGATTTACTGGAACAGGTAAGGATACTTTTGCTTCATTTCAGATTCCAGTTCCCACGTGTACTCAGGTTCTCTTTTCGAATCCCACTTTACTTTGACCAGCACCAATTTCTTGTGCTTGAGGAACTTGACCTTTTTGTCCTCTATTTGAAGGGGTTTCTTCAACAATTTTTAACTTTTCATTTACCTCTATATTTTGAAGAGGTACTACTAGTGATTCATCGGATAAACACTTTTTAACATTAGATACATGAAACACATCATGTACCCCGGCTAGTTCTTCTGGTAGTTGTAATCGATAGGCAACTGGTCCTATTCGTTGGGTAACGGTACAAGGGTCTTATGTACCTTGGACTTAGCTTTCCTTTCTTACCGAATTGCACTACCCCTTTCCAGGGTGAAACTTTCAGTAGTACTTTGTCTCCAACTGGAAATTCTAATGGCTTACGTCGATTGTTTGCATAACTCTTCTGGCGGTCTCGAGCCATTTTTAGCCTTTCTTTTATTTGAGTGATCTTATCGGTGGTTTCCTGCACAAATCTCGGGACCTGATAGTTGACTTTCTCCTATATCTGTCCAGCATAATGGGGTTCGACATTTTCGTCCGTAGAATGCTTCGAATGGGGCAACATTGATGCTTGTATGGTAACTATTGTTATAGGAGAATTTTATTAAAGGTAGGTGGTCATCCCAGTTTCTACCAAAGTTTATGACACATGCCTTAAGCATGTCTTCTAGGGTTTGGATCGTCATTTCACTTTGTCCATCTGTTTGGGGATAGTTTAAATTTAATCGTGTCCCCATTGCTTCTTGGAACTGGTCCATAAATGCGAAGTGAAACGACTATCCCTATCTGATACAATGGAGAGTGGGACTCCATGTAGGGATACTACCTCGTCTACGTACAACTTAGCCAATCTCTCCATGTTTCCTTCATTGGTAGGAAATGGGATGATTTGGTTAATCGATCTACAATCACCCAGATTGCATCGTTTCCTTTCCTTGTTCTGGGTAGTTTAGTAACAAAATCCATTGTTATTAGTTCCCATTTTCATACGGGCATTTCTAACTGTTGAAGTAAACCTGAGGGTTTCTGGTGTTCGGCCTTAACTTGGGAACAAGTTAGACACTTCGAAATGTATCTAGCTATGTCTTTTTTCATTCCTATCCACCAGAAGTTATTCCTTAAATCTTGATACATTTTGTTATTACCAGGATGCATCGTATACCTAGATTTATGGACTTCCTCTAATATCTTATCTCTTAAGTTTCCTTGTCTAGGTACCCAAATCCTTTCCTTATGGAATTTCCAAATTCCATCAGTCCCTTGCTCTAATTCCCTTATTCGTCCCTTCATTCCTTCAGCATTATCCTGAATTGCTGTATCTGGAATATTTTTCAATTGTTCCATTAAATCCAATTGTAGATTTAATCTAAGAGCAGGAACTTGCCGTTGCTTCCCATGGTACTTAAGACTTAGGGCATCGACTACCACATTCGCCTTTCCTTCGTGATATAGGATATCACAGTAGTAGTCACTTAGAATTTCCATCCATCTCCTTTGCCTCATGTTTAATTCTTTTTGCCTTAAGCTCTTATGATCTGTATAGATAGTAAACTTACTTTCATACAGATAATGTTTCCAAATTTTAAGGGCAAGAATTATTGCTCCTAATTCTAAGTCATGAGTCGTATAATTTTCCTCGTGCTTTTTCAATTGTTTTGATGCATAAGCAATTACCCTTTTGCGTTGCATTAGCACACAACCTAATCCTAGTTTAGAAGTATCACAGTAGACTTCAAAGTCTTCTGTCCCTTCTGGTAAGGCAAGGATTGGGGCATTTGTTAACTTTTGCTTTGAAATCCTAAAGGCTTCCTCCTGCCTGGGTCTCCATTCAAACTTAACAGTTTTGCAGGTTAACTTAGTTAATGGAACAGTTATCTTAGAAAAGTCTCTTATGACGCGCCTATGATATCCAGCTAATCCTAGAAAACTTCTAACATCAGTAGCTGATTGCGGGACCTTCCAATTTGTGATTGCTTTTATGTTGGAGGGATCTATGTGAATGCCTTCATGATTCACCATGTGTCCTAAAAATTGCACTTCTTACAGCCAAAATTCACACTTTGAAAATTTGGCATCAAGCTTTTCCTTTTTTAACAAGGTCAAGAGTGCATGTAGGTGTTCACAATGTTCGTCCTGGCTTTTAGAATAAATAAGTATATCGTCGATGAAGACAATTACAAATTTATCCAGATATGGCTTACAGATTCTATTCATCATGTCCATAAATGCTGCAGGAGCATTTGTTAATCCAAAGGGCATGACTGCAAACTCGTAGCTTTCATCACAGAGACGAACTTTGTCGGCTGGTCTGTCTTGTCGCCTTGTGGTCATTTCTCCAGTTGGCTTGCAATTCTAAACCTAAGTCAGCAATCACCTCAGGAATCATTGTTGCCATTTTATTCCTTTTTTATGAAGTAGACATGATTTCCTTTCTATCAGTTCTTTCCATTTCATGGCATATGTCTTGATCATGTGTTTCGAAACTTGGGTCGCACTATCTAAATGCCTAAATTTTTGAAGCATACATTACTTCATTCTTCTTAACATCTATACTAATGGTTTGGACAACTTTAGTCCCTTGCAGTCCGTGTATTGTCATAGCAGTTTCTTTATTACTGGTAATCATAGTAGGATTATAGGTGAAGAAAATCTTTGTAAGTGCATCTATTCGTGGTTACTTTTATCTTCGCAAGAGTTCTTAAAGAAAGTAGAATTACTCGTATTAGCGTAAGTTTTGAGATGTTTTGTGCCTAGCACAACTTTAGCTACAGGTTTCCTAATGTGTTAACAATCTAAGGTAACGCAAAGGGAATTCTTATACTTTCGATGGTGTCTCAACTTAAAGGGTTCACTTCGTTCATCTTGTCGCACGAGTTACGAAACAGATGATCAAATGAAATAGTTTTTGATATCGGAACTATAGATGTATACGAGATGTTCCTGATAAGAAAATCTAAAATTTGACACATATGTTCGTGATTCATCCTAAATTGTCAATCCTTATGGCTTTAGGATTTCCTTATAGATATACATATCTATACAATTATATATTTCACATACTGTAATATACAAACCCTTTAATGTATTTAACAAGTCAAATATCAGATCATGATACTATTTAGGGAATTCTGTCACTTGTTTGACATATTATATACCCCATCTTACGCGGTTCTCGCCGGAGAGGTAATTTGCATTTCCCATAAATAGAATCTTCTAAATTCATGATTTAAAAATGAATCTTTTATTAGGGCTTTTATTAAAGAACAAGGAAATTAGTATTCACATGATGGATCATATTCTAGAACCTAGTAGTACCAATAAATAAGAAAGAACAGTGGCCAAGTGTTATTGCTTATTTACCATACTTGCAATGTTCTAGTCATCATCCTCACGACATACCAACGCCCATCACACTTTATTTACACAAGTAATTAGCTTATCTCGAAGCTTATACTAAGGCATTTTTCCTTAGGTTCTAGTTTAAATATTCTCATGTGTGCTACCAGTTAATAGCAATTTCCTAACTCTTCCGTTTAAGCATAGGTATTATCATCACAACACCTATTGGCTAAACCAGTGGCTCTGATACCACCTCTGTCACGACCCCTGACCCCACCCTGGGAGCAGGAGCGGGAGCCGCTAAGAAGCAGCCAAGTGGTACCGGTGGTTTATTTTGAAAAGTATTGCAGCGGAAAATTTTATCAGGACCGTGAGTTAGGAAAATATCAGAGTTTTGAAACACCGGATTTTATTTATTAAACAGATGGGATAAACCCATGTTTTGCAAAGGTAGCTTTAATGTGGGATAAGTTCGAATACATAAAACAACTTTTCTTAATTTAATTTAATTGATAAAATCAGCCACTTCTATAAGCCTTTATGGTGCCGTATCCAACTCTTATTCCAATCTACTGTAATCACCTAAAATGCGTTTTAAAAAGGTGTTGTCAGCAGGAAATACTGGTGAGTTCATTCATTTTGTACAAAAAGACACATTGTTATAAATTACAGTATTAAGGGCAATTACAATGTTTATATCAACCAATTACCCAACGGTATTTGTCACTCGACTTGTTTCTATGACTATGGTCATATCACCCATTGGCTAACCCATTGTCCAACAGTGACGGTTATCAAGTAATGTATACAAAACCCCACATACCGGCTGTAATTGAAGACTACAAAGACTTAATCCTTGTAATTATAACTTTGAAAATAAATAGGGTTTTGGGAAATAATTTGGTAAAAAGAGAATGACTCACCTTATTAGCATATAGTCTTGATTTAACAGACCTCCTTATTCAAAGTCTTCTGATAACTAAGCATTTATTTTGATTGTAAGTGTATACTGCAGAGTTTTCTGGTAGTTAAACTTTTAGTTTAACAGAGTGGAATACGTTTTAGTGTAAAACCATATCAAACCTAACGATGGTCACGAGATCAGAACCTTAACGAAATTCACAAAGTATAGTCTTATTTAGATAGCACTTTGGCATTCGTTAGTTGGTTCCCGAATCGATCGGACAGAATATCGTATTGGTGATTATTGGTTAGAACACCAACGTATAGAGAGAAGAATAGAATGAATGAGCAAAGAAAAATGAATCCTAAGCTTCCTATTTATAGGTAAGGGGATAAGTCTTACCCCTATATAGAATTTCCCTAGGTGTTATCTTCCTCAGTTGAACCTTCCCTAGATAAAACTTTCCTTATATATTATTTTCCTTAGATAATATTTTCCTTAGATAATACCTAACCCATATATACATATTTTCATGTATATCTGTTTAGGTTTTTAATTTACTTAGTTAATTAATCTTACTTAGCTGATTAATTAATCTTACTTAGCTTAATTAATCTTACTTAACAGATTAATTAATCTTACTTAGCTTAATTAATCTGACTTAACTAATTAATTAATCTTACTTAGCTGATTAATTAATCTTAATTAATTAATCTTACTTAGCTGATTAATTAAATAACTTAATTAGATGATTTAATTAACTTACTTAGCTTGCTTAACTGCTAAGTTTCCTTTCATGTTAAGTTTCCTTAGCTATTAAGTTTTCTTAACCGCTAAGTTTTCTTAACTGCTAACTTTTCTTGACTGCTAAGTTTTACATAATCATTAAGTTTACTTAGCCATTAAGTTTTCTTAATTACTAAGTTTACTTAACTACTGAGTTTACTTAATCGCTAAGTATTTTAGTTTAACAGTTTCCTGGTTATGGGTTCAAATTTCTAGATATGACGGAACTCGTATTAGTGTATTAACTCAATTCAACTTTAACGATAATCACGAGATCGAAACCCTCACAACGAATGACAAAGTATAGCCAGATATTGGCAGCACTTAAACATTCATTGGATTGGTTCTAATCGATCGGATATAGTATCGTATCAGTGATTAGAGTTATTACCCTAATAACGAGCAGAGTTTCGGGGTTTAGGGTATAATACCGAGCTACTATTTTGCTATAATAGAAGCTAATAGAAAGAAAAGAATTGAGCGAATTAAAATGAAACTATCGGCTGCTATTTATAAGCTGATATCGGAGCGGGTCGCGGCCCGCGAAGCACATCTGCTTCTCCTTCGCGGCTCGCGAGGGAGTCTAGGTCAGCTGAGTCATCGAGTAGTCTAGACACGTGTAATCGACACGTGTCCATTAACATGTCCGGATCAGCTTGAGGCTCTCACACCCCGCAAAGTCCTTCCTTAACTCTGTCGCTCCCCGCGACAGACTAAATTTTCTTGTTTTCTTGGTCTTTTGTAAATAGGAAGGATATACGGGTTCGCGTTTTTACTTACGAAGCATTTTAGGATATTTTGGTGTGAGTCGTTACACATATGGTCCAAATCTCTACACTAGTTCAAAAATGTGTTGCTTGTGACAGTTGTAGATTAATGAAGCTGCTAGTTCAAAACAGGTTACCCTAACCAAATTAGCCAATTTTCTTCTATGAAATAAGTAACCGCTTGAATGAAATGTATCATGAATATCATATCTGAATCATAATTCAAAATTCCTAAACTATTTTAAAGAAATTAACACCACAAATTAAAAAATATATATATGACATCCAAGTCTATTTCGCCAGCGCTTTAGACAGAGATTAAAGGTGCGATGAAAACTAGTAAAGTTATAAAACACCGTACATAAATTTCGAAATTACGAGAGAGATTTAACCGATGAAATCGGTGTTTCCTTAACTACACACGTTGCTATATTCAATAACTCCACTATTCGGTGTTAGGCCGCTGTCAAATAGTGGATGTTAAAAACCATGTTAAGTTTTACGAAATACGTCGTTTATCATTTTAGTTTAAAAAAATAACAAATATAGAATCCTCTGTGTCGCAGCCCCCGATCCCTACCCCGGGAGCGGGCGACCGCGAGATCCAGATCAAGTGGTATCGGTGTTTATTAATTTGGCAGTAGAATTTATATATCAGGACCGTAGTTAGGAAATATTTATCAGAGTTTAAAACACCAAGCTTTTATAATAATTAAATGGGATAAAACCCATGTTCCATTTGACAATACATTTGTAGTGATAAACCCTAATTATTGAAAACAAAATCTCCTTTTTATTTAGGTAACTGTTCTAGCCACTTTTCTAATCCTTTAGTGCTCTCCAGCTGGCTTCTATTAGCTTCACATTAAGTTATCTGAAACGCGTTTTAAAAAGGTTTTATCAGCAAGAAATACTGGCGAGTGCATCCCAGTTTAATCAAAACAGTTTTTATAACTTTACAGTATTGAGAGCGATTGTTGGATCGTTGTTCGACCTGAATGAGTCGTTCAGAAGAGTTGTTTATCCGAATCAAAGGCGGAATCAATGACACGGACACTCGATTCAATTTAAATGTCTCTTATATTGATATTATAGTCTTACAGCACCTGGAGACCATCCGGCAGCACTTCGTTACCGAATTACAAGACCTAATTCCGTTTCAAATGACACGGCATGCTCCTCTATATATAGTGGTGGTGATTCCGTTTGAAATGGTCAAAGCCATGTTCAAGCGGAATTAACATTGTTAATTTCGTTTGAACATGCCCTTGGTTATTTCAAACGAAATTACCAACAAACCCACTAAAATCATTTTCTAGCAACCCGAGCACTGATAATCCTATCCTATTACATGACTCGATACAAGACGAAGTCAATAGACATAGTGCACTAACAGACTCCCCCTTGGATGTTGACGAAGTCTTCAGTGTCAAGTCTTTATCATGACACATCTTCAGTCTTGATCAGTCTTCATGCTCTTTCCAAATTATCTAACACTGTAAGCATCTATCAATCTTTATCTTCTCTGATCAGCTTCGATCTTCGAATGTTGTACCAGGATCTGTCCCTGGCTCTAACATTAACAGCTTCTTCAGGCTCCCCCTTTCGTCAAGCTTCCGTGCTTTAGGGATCGACACCTTGCTTTCTGGTTACAAGCTCCCCCTAGCTTTGAGCTCGTCTTTAGACTCCCCCTTAGACTCAGCTGTCAGGATCGTAGTCTGGAATCTTACCTGCAATTACTCAAACATTCATAAGTAACAACATTTTAAACTTCAGTTATCCAGGAATTGTAACCTGGCTCTCTTAAACATTCTAAACAAACACTTTTTAACAAATTTCATGATTTGGCAGTTTCAGCGAACAGAATCGGAAACTAGCTATTTAACAATATAAGCATCCAAATCCCTCACAGTTAATCATCCAAGTCCAAACTAATGACCTTGGAGATATCACAAACTATTTTTGACTTTTGTTAAAAACTCAAGTTTCAAATTAATGAACTTGTTTTATTTTCAGAAATACAATCAGCTTACTTAAATTTTAAAACTCAGCATTTCAGACATCAGTTGTAAAAAATAAAGCAGAATCAAAGGATTTTTCTAAAATATAAAGCAGTAAAGAAATATTTACAAACATATTTACATACAATATTTTTGTTTGAGTTTACGTCAGAGGATCATATCAGTTTTTGACAAGTCACAAGTACCGTTGAGCTTAGTTACACATTAAGAATTAAACAATTCACTTAGATTGTCGATATACTGATCCACTTAAATTTTCACACAAATTTCAACTGATTCAAGATACGAATTAAATGTATTAAGAACTTAAACTCATTCATGTGTCCCACCTCTTGAATATACTCCCGTATCCAGATCCCAATATTCAATCTTACAGGTGAGTATACCTAGATGATATCTGTAAGGGGTTAATTTGCGAGGACCGTGAGAGCTCAGGTCAGAACTTCCGTTCAGCAGAGAGATGACGGCTTCGACTTTTGGTGTGTCCCCTTTAGAGGATCTTTTCTTCAACAGCACATGATTGACATTTTTCAATGTTTCATCATTTTTTTATGCTAAGGGCGATGCTATGTTTCAAGCAAGCAGAAAGTATTATACGGGGACTAGGCCATTGCTTCCACAAAATCAGAAGTCCCGGGATAATACCCCAGATATCACTAAGCATAAAGACCTAGTATCTCAGAAAGAGGGGTCCTTCAAACGAGATTTCAGGGGTTACCTATATATCCAAGTAGTGTTCCCCACGAAATAAGCAAGTTTGAATTTAGGTTTATATCCCGAAAAAGTTTACTAAATGTATAAAAACCTATCGGCATTTCATCAGTGAGACTGTTTAACGCTATAAAATCATTACATTTCTTTAGCATACCGTAACTGTCTACTGATGTACTATCATTTCCTCTTTTTACACAAAAACTCAATTTTGAATTTTATCATGTTTTTGGCTTTTTCAAATTTTCAAATGTTTTTGTATTTTCTGACAATATTACTCCCCCTAAAATGCAAAATCATTTAAAGAAAATTTGACAACCAACACTGATAGCTTTGTCTTGCCATGCATTTTCCGCTTAAAGTGCTCTGTTTTGCAGAAAATCTAACATACCCCCATGATTTACAACACATTGATATTTTACAGTTTGAAAACCGTTTTTCAATCTTGTGAAATTAATCATGTTTGTTCAGCCATGAGGTTTCGGCGTATTCATTCAACATATTTTTGTAAATTTTGAATATTTGACAAATCTAAAAAAAGCATATTTTTGGTTTTTAAATTTTTAAATTTTTAGGGTTTTTGAAATATTGTTTATTTATATACCGAAAACAAACAAACTCCCTGTTTCAACCAACACAGGGTTTAGCAGCCTCCTCTCCTCGTTGTGCCAGGCTGCTCCAACTTCCAATCTCACAATCTTCGGTTTTGTTGAGCACCTGCACATTCAAACTACTCAATTACTTGAACAATTTAGCCCAGGTCTGTTTGACCTTAGGCATTTCAACACAATATGCTTCATTCAATTTTGGAAAATCTTTGTCATTCTGAACAAAGACTTTTTCATCTTTGACTTCAACTTTCTCATCTTTTACCGAAATCACTTGTTTCTTAACACTCCATGTTTGACCTTTCGGCGTACCTCTTTTATAAAAATTTGAATCTTTTTGAACATTTTGATTTTGAACAACAACTTTTGGTTTCCAAAACTCTTGGGGTTTTGTCATACCAACATATGTTTTCCAACTTTGAGTTGTTCTGACTCTGGGTGTGTGAGAATTCCAGGTCTGTCTTGAATCGAACCTATTCGGTTTTGATTTCCAAGTTTGGTTCAAAACAAACTTGTTTCTGTTATACCTCCAAGTTTGTTTTGAATCAAATCTGGTCGACCTTTGTTTCACATTCTCAGATTTTTGTTTCTCAACATTATCAGACTTCTTTTTGTCAACATCGACAGGTTTCAGATTTGAACACTTTCGTGCAAGATGTCCTATTTGATCACATTTGAAACATGTTCTCTTGGACACATCTTTGACCTGTGGTTGTTGCCTTTTCTTTTGAGCATAGAACTCTTCATTAGACTGACGCCTAAATTTGAGTTCTTTCTCTTCTTCAGAACTTGTTCCGTGAACAAAATTCATTTTTGTCTGAAAATATGACGATTCATTTTTATTTCGATTTTGTTTCTTTTTATAACCCAACCCAGCCTTCATATTTTTCTTCTTGTAACCAGGTTTGTTATAAAAAGTTTTGTGACCTTTTCCAGCAAACTTTGAAATATCAGATTTCTCAATCTCAACCATTTTGAAAACTTTATCAACCTTTTCTGAAATCACATTCTGAATCGGGAATACAACATCTAGAAATAATTTGTCCGATCCAATCATGGTATAAACCAATCCTTTTGAATCATCATCTAGATTTTTCTCAGATTTTGAGTTTTTTAGATATCCATCATGAAAATTACCTTCATTTTCATCTTGTGATTCAGATTTACCTGTTTCAATCGACTCTTCTTTCAACACACTTTCAACGACCTTACCTACCACCTCTGAATCACTAAATTCATCAGATTTGGAATAGGTTACGTCAATGTTATCTGGCAATTGATCTACCATGTTGAAAGCTTTTTCGACCTTTTCATCATCATAAAATGCAAACTTTTCCGATGGTGGAACTTGATGAAATTCTGAGCCAATGCCCTTTTTGTTTTGCTCAGAATCTTTTCCATCCGATTTTATGTTGAAAATTCTTTCAAGCACATATGACGACACGTGATAACTTTTTAACTTGTTGTTATCCTGTTCTAAATCAGCAATCTGACGCTTTAGCTTAGCAACATCCTCAATGTAGGAATTTACAACATGTTGCTTTATTTCATACATTCGCTTAAGCTCATTAGTTGTTTCAGAACAGTAATTCAATCTTGATTGAGCAAATTTCATTTCACTTTTCACCTTTTTATATGAATCTTTTGTAATGTGATATGCCAATTTTATTGAATCATATTCCTTTTTCATTTCCTGACAAACATTTTCTTTTTTATCACATTCTTCTGTCTTTTTCAAAACATTTTCTTTCAAAATTTCATTTTCTTTTTCTAATTTTTTATATTTTTCTGAAAGTGTTTCATTATTTTCTTTTAAAACTTTTTCGTTTTCTAACATTTCTTTGCATTTATTTTTGAAAACTTCTTCTATTTTTGTGAATTCAAGATTTCTTGTTCGGAACTTTTCATCTTTTTCAGTACAAGCACTGCATGGTTCCATGCATTTCTTGCACTGTTCAACAGTTTTTAAGATTTCAGAATCAGAAATTACCTCAGTGATTGGCACTTCGGTGTTTTCTGCTGCATCTGTCTAATCAGCATCTTCTTTCTTTTCTTCAACACCAACTTCATCACCAACATCACCAGCAACTTTCGAATTCTTATCCTTTACTTCAATCAACCTTTCAACTTTCTTCTCATCTTCTTTAACTTGCAGTTTTTCAGTAACTACTTCTTTCACAACTTCTTCATTCATCTTCTCTTCCTCAGCAATCTTCAAATCTTCTTCTTTAACAACTTCGACTTTGACTTCCTCAGCAATCTTCAAATCTGTTTGTGTCAAGTTGTTTGATATTGTTTAAACTGATTGTGTTCTCAACATTCTTCTTCATTCTTTCGTCGTCCCTCTTCCTCAAATTTGAAGTCATGACATCTCTTAAGAGTTTTTCAAACTTCTTCACATAAGTTTTGTCTTTTCCAACATTTGTATAGTATTCGACGGAACGAGGAATTACTAGAAGAACATCATCATAAACTATTTCCTTTTTGGGAACAACAGGTTCTCCATTTCTGTTGACATAGCATTCTTGTTTGTTATCCCATCTCTTATTAATCACAGCATCTTCATAGTCTTCTTGCATATCATCCATTCTGTTCCAAGCAATGCTTCTTTCTCTGCATGTTTTCTCACTTAGAATCTCTTTTCTGGTTTTCTCTTTGATTTCAGCTGTAACATTTTCTTCTTTGTTTTCCTCTTTAATTTCAGCAACAAAAACATAATGATTGATCTTTGATGGTTTTCTTCCATGAGCTGTACTTCGAATATCAACACGATCTTCTTCTGGAAGAATCTGACTCCAATCAAATCCCTCATCATCATGGATAACAGCACAGGCTCTTGACTTATCTCTGGGTTTATCTTCAATCATTTTCAGCTCTTCTTTGCTTCGGTGGTAGATTGCCTTTCGGTAGTAATCATCATTGAATGGATGTTCATTTCCACCAACTGCAGAATTGTTGCACTCTCTCTTGAAATGACCTTTTTGCTTACATTTGAAGCAGGTCACTTTGGACTTATCAAATCCAAGCTTTGTTGAAGGACCACCCAATGATTGTTTCCCAGCAATCTCCATGTATCTCTGAGCTCTGCGGATGAAACTCGCTAAACACCATTGAATGTCTATAAGTTCCATTTCTTCCGGATTGATCTGGTCGTAGTCTTCTTTGGTCAACTCTGAGTTACCAATTCTACCTGCAAGTAGACCTTCATATGATTCCAGAACAGATGCAAGAAAGCTCATTTGCTGCTTGGCTGCATTGATGCTCATTGTCGGAGAATTTTTCAACTTGAGAGCAATGTTGCACAGTATCTCCTCTGATTCTTCAGAACTAGCTTTTGACGATGAATGATAACCCGGATTGTAGCTTGATGAGCTTGTCTGAGGTTCTTTTGTTCTTTCACCACTAAATGCTGTCTTTGGTGAACTATCAGCTTTCACCGAAGGTAAATTACCTTTGTAATACAAACCAACATTCTGTTGATGTGAAGAACTACTCATCTTGCTTTGTTTCTGCAATTCAAGCTCATGATTTTCTATCTTTTCTATCAAGACATCAAGAGAAATTGTATCATATAGAGCATCATTTTTCAATATAAACACAAACGTTTGCCACTGATCAGCTCGTGGTAACGCTTCTATGATCTTATGAATTATTTCTTCTCGGGTTTTAACAATCCCAAAACGATCAAGTTCAATTTTTAGATGACCAAATCTCTCTATCATTTGTCTAACTGATTCACCATTAAGACTATCAAACAAATCGAATTCTTTCTTTAACAAAGCAATTTTGTTCTTTTTTATTTGTTTACCCCCCTTAGCTTTAACTCGTAAAGCTTCCCAGATAGATTTCGATGTTCCGTCATGTTGCAGTAAAGCAAACATATCATTTCTGATTGATGATTGTATTAAGGCAATCATTCTTTGTTCAGCTAAGAATTCGGTTTTGTCTTCTTTGGATAAACCTTTCAGAGGGAGATCTTCTCCTTTATCATTAGCCGGCCTTTTATACCCAAACTCCAAACAGAACCAGCTTTCATGAGCATACGCTTTTGCCCAATTGATGAATCGATCTTTCCACCAAGTATAATCTTCAATGCTTTCCAGAGTTGGTGGTTTTGAATGTGTGCCATAAAACTTATCATGTTTGATGTTCTCATTGATCGCTTTTGTAATGGTTTTAGGTGTGACAGTTGAGATTTCGGAAGACTCGGATGTATACGCGTTGTAGAACGTATTGTAGAACTCTTCAGCCATGATGTGAATTTCTTGAATAACCTGGAGACACAGACAATCAAACAAACACAATCAGTACAAACAATATCAAACAACTTGAAATAAACTGACACTCGGTTGACGCGAAATGATCTTGACGCGAAATTTCCACTTTCAAACGGAATAGTGTTCTTCAAACGGAAACACTTCTTCAAACGAAATCACTTTTTCAAACGGAATAAGGACTTTCAAATGAAATCACTTGTTTCAAGTGAAATCTTCAAGCGGAATTACACTTTGAAGCGGAATAGCTGATTTCGTGTGAACCTTCTCAAACGGAATTATGCTTTGAAGCGGAATCAGGTGAACTTTTCAAGCGGAATAGTGATTTCAAGCGGAATCACTTGCTAATTTCAAACGGAATTATGCTTTGAAGCGAAATTAATCAGGATGTTTCAAACGAAATTACGAAGCTCGTTCAAACGGAATTAGGTTTTTGGCCCATTTTTGTCACTTTTACACTGAATTTAGGTCTGATTTTCTCAAGGCTTTGATAAAACACTGTTTCGCATATAATGTGTGAAATTCAATCCATTTTGACTGTGAAATCTTGTCAATTTTGAAAAAGAAGGTGTAGAAGTCAGAAAACTGATGATATCAAGCTAAACTCTTCCTCCTGAGCTCTGATACCACTTGTTGGATCGTTGTTCGACCTGAATGAGTCGTTCAGAAGAGTTGTTTATCCGAATCAAAGGCGGAATCAATGACGCGGACGCTCGATTCAATTTATATGTCTCTTATATTGATATTATAGTCTTACAGCACCTGGAGACAATCCGGCAGCACTTCGTTACCGAATTACAAGACCTAATTCCGTTTCAAATGACACGGCATGCTCCTCTATATATAGTGGTGGTGATTCCGTTTGAAATGGTCAAAGCCATGTTCAAGCGGAATTAACATTGTTAATTTCGTTTGAACATGCCCTTGGCTATTTCAAACGAAATTACCAACAAACCCACTAAAATCAATTTCTAGCAACCCGAGCACTGATAATCCTATCCTATTACATGACTCGATACAAGACGAAGTCAATAGACATAGTGCACTAACAGCGATTACAATGTTTATATCTACCAATATACTCGTTCAGTATTGTCAAAACCTTGACTTGTGGTCATGTTACTCATTGGCTAACTCATCGTCCAATAGTAACGGATTACAAGTAATGTATACAAAACCCCAACATACCGGTAGCAATTATAGAATACATAGACTTAATCACTGTTAAGTATAATTTAAAACATTTGAGGTTTTCACAAAAATGGTTTACAAAAAGAGAATGTACTCACATTGTTGACTTAGATAATACTATAGCTTCCTGATGATTTTCCTGGTTATTATCTATTAAAAATAAACAATGCACACGTGTTAGTAAGATAACCCAAATCACATTAGCCATACAACACGAGACATAACTCCAACGAACTGAGTCAGGCAGAGCCTTGACATGCGTTACGGAGCCCTAGATCAATCGGGCAGGGTAACAAATACGTGATCGGGGGTTATAATACTTACAACGAGTCAGAGCTTCGCTTTTTAGAGGGTATTATTCCCGATAATAATTGCCTACTAGATATTTGAGAGAGAAAGAATTCTGAACGAGAAATAGGCTGATCAGAGGCGGCTCGCGCCCCGCGACCCACCAAGCCTCGCGGCCTGCGAGGGCCCTAGGCTGGCTCTAGCCTTGGCTAATCAGCTCAGTAGACTCGACACGCACAGGGACACGGGCCGCCTGTGGTGTCGCCATGTTTCATTGAGTCGCCGCCCGCGACTGGCCCACAAATTTTGTTGTATTTGTTTTTTATTAATATTAATATTATTTAGGCCCGTTAATGTATATATTTTTTTTGAACGGCAAATTTGGATCACTGACGGACCACTGGAGTATCATCGTGCCACCAGCGGAACCACCCGATCATATCCATCTCCGTTAGGCAATAATGCCTATACACCAATTCAGGAGGAAACCCAATAAATCTGGGAAAACCCCCCTTGTAGGATTCGAACTCATGACCAAATGGTCATAAGGGGTGTCTTATGAGTGTTTTGGGAGGGTTGTTATACTCTGTCCCCTTTTCCTATATGCCACCTTGTTGATATTGAAACTATAATTCAATAAAACATGATAAAAAGATGCCTGATAGTGGTATCATTTATTAGTTGACTCCAAAAGTATAAGTCGTTGGCAATTCATAAATGAAAATTAAGAGGATGTCTGGCAACATCTGAATGGTTAAGTGCTAAACTAGTAAGAGGTATGAACCATTAAGTGTTGAACGAGTAAGAGGTCTGAACCATTAAGAGCCTATATAATGTTTAACCGTTTAGAGCAAATGTCTGACCAATTCAGATTGGAGGTCTTAACCATTCTCTGTATAATGATTAACCATTCAGAGGCAAATGTCTAAATCATTCAGACATCTGCTCGTGAAACAAACAGTCGGAACCATTAAGTATTGAACCAGTAAGAAGTCCGAACCATTAAGAGTCTCATTAAAAGGTAAATAAAAAGCCATAAGATATTAATATCGATATAAAAACTATTGAATTAATCAATTATGCACACACCCCACCACCACTATATCAATTAATCAATTATACACGCTTACCTCACCACAATTATAGATACACTACACTATTGAAAAAAAAAACCAAATCTAAAATTTTTAATCAATGCTCACCACAATTATAGATACACTACACTATTGAAAAAAAAAAACCAAATCTAAAATTTTTAATCAATGGTTATTTTTAGGGGTGGCAAAATAATAGGTTGGACAGGTTTGGGTTATGGGTCAGAATGGTTATAGGTTAGTATGAGTTTAGGTTAGAATGAGTTTTTAAGAAAAATGCTAGGATGTGTATGGGTTAGAATGAGTTTGGGTAAAGATAAGTTTATTAAAGGTTAAGATAAGTTTAGGTAAATATTGGTTCGACTTTCGATAATTACAGACAATAAATAAAACATAAAAAAATAATGAAATCAAAAAAAAATTAAAAATTGAAAAAGTAAAAAAAAAACTGAATAAACAAAAAAATAAAAATACAGGAAAATAAAAAAAGAAAAAATTAAAAACTGTAAAAAAATAAAAAGAAATGTTTAAAAAATAAAAAAAATAAGAAAAAGGTAAAAAAATAAAAATCCAAAAATCAAAATAATTAAAAAAAAGTAAAAATCCAAAAAAATCAAAAAATTCAGAAAAATAAAAAAAAACTAAAAAAATGCTAAAAACTAAAAATTAAAAATTATAAAAAAACTAAAAAATTAAAAAAATCCAAAAGTCCAAAATTAAAAAAAAATAAAAATTGCAAAAAAAAATCAAAAATTCAGAAAAATATAAAAATAACTTAAAAATAAAAAATATAAAAATATAAAAAGAATAAAAAACAAAAAAATAAAAAAATTAAAAAATTAAAAACTAAAAACTAAAAAATAAAAAATTTAAAAAATATTTTTTGGATAATTTTTATTTTTCAAACTTTTTTTTGTTTCTGATTTTTTTATTTTTTAAAATTTTATTATTATTTTTTCTGATTTTTTAATTTTCTGAAGTTTTTTTATTTTTTTGGGATATTTAATTTTTTTACTTTTTCTGATTTTTTTATTTTTAAAATTTTTAATTTTTTTGTTTTTTTATTTTTCTGAATTTTTTTAATTTTTAGTTTTTTTTTAACTTTTTGGATTGTTTTTAATTATTAATTGTTTTCTGATTTTTTTTATTTTTTAAATTTTATGATTTTTTAAATTTTTAATGTTTTCTGATTTTTTTTATTTTTTTTGATTTTTTGATTTTTTTTTTCTTTGTGAAGTCAACGTTTTTGAACACTCGAATATGATGAAGAATCTGTCTTTGATGCTCTTTTTAGAGTTACCCAATTATCCCGCGTAATACCCATACTTACCAACGACTTATTTTAAGTAGATATCATACAACACATCGTGACTCATACTTAATTATTTCTTACCTCGCCCTGACTCATCCTTATTTTTAAAATGACCCAAAATAACCCAAAAAAAACCAAATGGGTTTTTATTTGTCCATGTATAGGTTATATGCATAAAAAACTATCAAACATATTTATTCGTCTATTTATATATGTATTTTTTTTTGAAGAATGAAATAGTTTCACTGATTTTTTTTTAATATTTAGAGTTTCAATTTTCCACCAAAAAACTTGCCAAGTTACATCAAAATAGAAAGTAATATTACCTACGACCTACATATATGTAGGTAACAAACAATCAAGGGTATATGCGCCCACACCATGTTTATGCACAGTATTTACGCAGCCTTACGTGCCATATATAGATAGTCACACAGTACATATAAACAATTAAGGCTATGGGGGTATGGGGCTTGGGTTTGGGGCGGGGTTTGAGGCGTGGGTTTGGGACGTGGGTTTGGCGGGCTTCGCTGGGCTGACCAGCTGGGCTAATTGAATATTATTTAAAAAAATTAATTTTTTAATATTTTTAAATAAAGAAAATTATAAAAAAAAATTTCCTAACTTTTATATTTGTTGTAACTCTTCACCCTGTAGGTGATCAATAGGCTGGGATAGAAATTTCAAATCCTCTCGTTTTTGTTTCGCTGCATCTCTAGCGGCATCTCTAGCTTCTTTGCTCCTTCGTATTTCCGCCCTTTGTTGTTGGAATACGATGAATGTATCCATCTTGCATGAAATGTCATCCAACTGGTCGCTGTATATTCCCCTACGCGACCCCGAACTCCCAGCTGAAGGCGATGCCGTACCAGATCTTGATTTTTGAGCACGCCTACTTGAGGCATTTCTTCCATACTCAGGCCGGTTTGGGCTTGGCGAATCATCCAAAAGGTCATCAAACTTTTGATCTCGTGCATCAGATTGGGCTTGGGACGAGGCCCTTGACCTTTTGGAAGACTAGTTAGTTTCGCTACCAATGAGGATATTCGCCCACTTTGGATGAAACTTACAAATCTCCCAACAATGCATGAAACGGAAGTCGGTCCCCACATTTGATTTGAATGTGCACACTGCATTTGTCAAAATGTCGGCTTCGGTTTCACCACTTTTTGGGTTTTGCTTTGCTTTATTTAAGAAACCACTATATTTTGTAAGTTGGATGCTTATCTCGCTCCACTTTGAGGATAAGCTATCGTTTTCACGATAAGCCTCCCTTCCCATTTCTTCATGGAATAGTCTACTAACCGATTACCACAGGGCGGTTCGATGTTGCGAATTTCCTATTTTAATAAAAAAACAAAATTTAATATATTACAAAGTTATATAAAAAATAACTATTAATAAAAAGAAAGGTTAAGAATACCTAAAGTTCAATGTTGAGATTGTTGACACCAAGCCCTCGCCAATGCAACTTCTTCAGCAACGACCCATTTTTGTTGTTTTCGTTTGACGGTTTCAACTACTTTATCCACCTCGGTTTTTTTCTTATGACTTCTCTTTTTGATGGGTTTCGATGCGGAAGGACCATCATTGGGTGGTTGAGTTTCGGGAACGGTTTCGTTTTGTGAAAGATCGATGGAGGTTGGTGAAAGGTTGATGGGCGATTGTGTAAACGGGGTAGGTATCGAATCATCGGAGTGTGGGAAGTTAGTAAACACACGATTCCCAAGAAGCGATGCGTAACTCGCTTCATGGGGCATAGAAGAGTGTATGAAAAATGGACGAGACATTGGACGATTGGGTGGTGGGCTAGGATTATTTCTTGGAATGCATACGGGTAGTTCGGGTCAAAAGGACGGTTATAAGGATGCATTTTTTCGTTTTGTAGAAGGAGTATTGAAGATGATTTTATAGAAGATGTGGTTGAATGTGGTAAAAATTGGAAGAAAAATGTTAGTTTTATAGTGAATTTTTTTTATAGAAGATGTGGTTGAATGTGGTAAAAATTGGAAGAAAAATGTTAGTTTTATAGTGATTTTTTTTTTAACATAGCCGTTGGCCAACG
Organism: Helianthus tuberosus; assembly: GCA_030545235.1. Lineage (NCBI taxonomy): Eukaryota > Viridiplantae > Streptophyta > Magnoliopsida > Asterales > Asteraceae > Helianthus > Helianthus tuberosus. The sequence goes on along the minus strand of CM060416.1, from coordinate 7,188,774 downwards.
GCTAGCCCAACGGCTATTTTGTTTTGGCCATACACAGCCCGCCATGTCATCTCGCTTCCCCCGCCCCCCCCCTCGCCCGAAACCCAAGCCCCAAGGGTCACGCCCCAACCCAAGCCCACCCGGGGTGGTGCCTTGGGCGTTTTCCCCCAACCCACGCCCCAACCCAAACCCCATACCCCATAGCCTACCGTGTTGAGTGTGGGTTAGCCCATGTCTGCCCTCCCTATCCACGTGTCAGCAAATGCCCCAACCCAAGCCCTACCCCCGCCCCACCATACCCCACGACCTAAGCAACCTAGAGAATACACCAATATTTATTAATTTTTTAATAAAATTTATTCAAGTTGATGGTAGTTTAATTCAACAATAATATACTCAAGTTAATGGTAGTTAAATTCTTGATTTTATAGTATAGCTTTTGTAAAAAATAATAATAAAGCATATAAAAGTTATTTGAGTTTATTGGAACAATTTTAAAAACTAAGAGATATGGGCTAGAAATAGTAATGTACATGAATAAGTAGGGGTGAGCATTTTAAACTAACCGACCCGACCCTAGAACCGAAAATAATGAAATACAATACCCGATTAAATACCCTATAGGCATGGGTCGGTTTCGGTTATATATCAATCGGGTTTCTCAGTCTGACAATGAATACGCGACCCGACATATTAAACTTTTTTGGAAAAATTACAAATTTTGTCCTTTATCTTAATACCCTTTTACAGGCGGTGTCCTTTTCAACGAATTTTGACAGGTTTTGCCATTTAAAGGGAATCTTGTTACACGTTTTGTCTTTTAACCCTAACCCAGTTAGATTTTCTTGTTAAATCTGGTCACATGCAAGTCACATGAGGGTAGTTTAGTCTTTATATATATAAAGGACAATTTTTGTAAATACTGATATATATATATATATATATATATATATATATATATATATGTATATAGGGCAAGGATATATAGGAAACCATTTTTAGTGAGAAAACTAAGGAAACCCAATTGTGACCATTGATCTTGATGATCTAATGGTTGAGGAAATAACTAGCATTATTGAATTAAGTAAATTGCAATGTTTATCTTCATATGTAGTCTAAAGGGTATTTGGGTAAAAACACAATGAAACAAGGTACATAGAATATATTAAAAAAATGTGAGGCTTGTCCTCTTATTCTCTTTCTTCTGTACAAGTCGCCATCATCATCATCATCCATTCTCTCTCTCTCTTCATGTTTCAAAATAAACACCAAGAACACACACAAGTGTGTGTGAGAGAAGCAGGCAAATCGTTGTTTTTTAAGAAAGAGAAACACAAAAAACACACACACAAGTGTGTGAGAGAAAGAGAAACAAGATTCTCCATCGTCTTTATCAAGAACGTCAAGATGTGTGAGAGAGAAGCAGGCCTGAAATCATTCGGTTTCATGAGTTTTTAGAGAGAGAAAGTTGTTGGAAAACCAAAACCAAAATGTCACACCCCCAAAATCCACCTGCGGAATACCACCGCTTGGAGGCGTGACTGACCAGGATCCAGCCACCAATCATATTGAACAAGCATATAAGTAGTTATAAAATCCAACCAATACAATTGGTGTTCAAACAAAACATAGTTTAAGTTGCAAGCGGAAGCATAAGTCTTAAATCAAAACATAAGTTTAATTGTTTTAAAGTTTAACATGGCACACAGTCGTCCATGTCCCACAACGATCCTCCTCCATGCAAGCTCCAGCTTAAGAACCTAAGGACCTGCAAAGCATGTAGTAACGAGTCAACAACAAGTTGAGTGAGTTCACGGTTGGGTGTTCGTTTTAAGTTGTTCCGAAAACAGTTTCCTTTATCTGGCATCCTGCCGTGGGGGTTACCCCATAGTTAAAAAAAAACGTGACTCGTTTATTCCCGGTTACTCTGGCAATCCAGCCGTGGGGGCTACCCCGTGTTAGTTATCTGGCATTTCGGCCGTGGGGGCTACCCCATGTATACACTAGACTCGTTACCATATCGACTGCTGACTGTAGTCATGTTTATGTGCCCTGAAACTGTCAATGTCTATCATCATTGACGTGCCCCAGATCCATTAGTTCACGCCCGTCCTCTGCGGCACGGTGTGAGGTTTGTCAGACCTAAATAGCGCTATCTAACTAATGACCCGCTCGCCATTGGCCCGGCGATTAAGTCGATACAAAAAGGAGGGACTTCATGATAGAGTTTTGGTCTAGTACGAGTTATCTGTCCGTGAGGACGAGGAATTACATTCCTGAGCCATTGCTGTCCTACCCAAGGAGGACGAGGAACCCATGTTCCTTAACCCCAATTCCCGACCCCTGGGAATCCCATGCTTTGTAGAGGGTGTGAACTCACCTTGGTTTGCTCGGCAGATACACAGAAAGTCAATCAAGGTTGTAAGTGGTCAACTACGTCCTAACATAGATACCGTACAAGTCAGGTTCGTATTCAGGTAGTGCACGTATGTTTCTACACGTATGCTAGCACATTGCATGCAAGTATCATCCATGGCAGCCCAAATAACATAACAGAAACGTATAAAGTCCATGCCTTAGGCCCAAAAGTCCGGCCCAAACACTTAAGTCCGAAACGGGGTACGAGTCCAATCAGCGAGCACATGTGTGTGGTCTCGAGTCGAGACTGTGCGGTCTCTACTCGAGACTATGCGGTCTCGAGTTGTAGTCTACAGGTCTCGAGTCGCAACGGAGGTCTCGGGTTATGCACGTATTGGTTTCGAGTCGCAACCGGACTCGCAACCATGGTCTCGTTTCAAGCTGCCTTGTGTTGATGTTGCATGGTCTCGAGTCGAGACTAGGGTTATCGACTCGCAACCTATGTCGCAACATGCGGTCTCGAGTTGACATGAGGTGGTCTCGACCCCCAACAATTGCTGATTCTGCACAGTTGTACTATCCAATGGAAATTTGATTTCATGTAACAGTTTGTACTATCCACTTAAACATGTTTCCTTGTCTAATTACTAACCAAAATGGATCAAACAATCAGATTTCAAATATTCAAGGCACATTCATATCATATTCATGTTGTTCTTCAAATATTCAAGTAGTTCATCAAGTTAGTAACATCATCGGCTCATACATCTATCATGTTCAATCAATACAATGGCATACTTATATAGGATTCATCATCCATATGTGTTAATCCGATTTCATTGAACACAAACCTCCTAAACATAACCAAACCATTCGGATTTAAGCCTATATAGAATCGATAACCCTCATTCATAGTCAAGCATACATTATCCATCCTAACATAAGCAATACATTATCATATAATCATCATCAACCGAATGTAGACACACAACATGAAACACTTATGAGCCGATTACTCAAGAAGGGTGTATTCATCATGCATAAAGCTTAACAAGTAAACATATTATCACATAATCTTCATCATATATCATCAACAACAACCGAAATATACACACACAATGGGAATCACTAACCGGTTAAAGGGTATGAGGGGTGAACTTCCAAATGTCGATTCCGAGTTTGAACCGAAGGTCCTAGTGTGCCGGTGTGGATCCGAGAGAATGAGAGAAGAGGTGATGTTTGATCTTTAGGGTTTTTAGGAAGAGGATATGGGAGTGTGTGTAGAAGAGCATGTGTGTTGTCCAAAGAATGGCAAGGTTGGCCATCAACCCTTGTTATATACTACCTTCAAGTGATGCACCCTAATGGGTTTCGGGTGAGGTGGAGAGAGACACGGCCCAACCGGCCCATCAGTTACACTATTCACTCGAGACCGCATGGTCTCGAGTCGGGTTCTTGTGTCTCGGTTCATATATAAACATACGCATACATACAAGCACACACATAATCATATAAGTTCACATATATCATTCATTAAATCATCAAATTAGTTAGTCATTCGGTTTCATGAGTTTTTAGAGAGAGAAAGTTGTTGGAAAACCAAAACCAAAACCAAGAACACACGCAAGTTTGAAAGAGAGAAGCAGGTCAGAAATTCATTTGGTTCCACCCCCCGTTGATCTGGAATTTCGTCCCGAAATTCCGTAGCTTCGGCCTCAGTAGTGGGTGTACTGTTTACGAACAGTTGGGGATACTTTTGTTTCATCTGATCTTCGCGCTCCCAGGTGAACTCCGGGCCGCGACGTGAGTTCCAACGAACTCGAACGAGAGGTATTCTAGTGCTCTTGAGGACCTTAACATCCCGGTCCGTGATTTCGACTGGTTCCTCGACGAATCGTAACTGCTCGTCGATAGTGAGTTCCTTCAGAGGAACTACGTGGGTCTCATCTGACAGACATTTCTTCAGATTCGACACGTGGAAAACGTTGTGAACTGCACCGAGTTCCGCTGGTAAGTTTAGTCTGTAGGCCACCCTGCCTATTTTCTCAATGACTTCGAAAGGTCCAACGTATCGTGGGTTAAGTTTACCGCGTTTCCCAAAACGAACCACACCCTTCCAGGGTGAAACTTTGAGTAGTACCCGCTCCCCAACCTGGAGCTCAAGCGGTTTCCTGCCCATGTCGGCGTAAACTTTCTGACGGTCGCGAGCTGCCGCCATGCGTTTTCGTATTTGAGCAATCTGTTCGGTTGTGTCTACCACGTGTTCTGGACCAGTGTTCTGCACGAAGCATGTCTTCTAAGGTTTGAATAGTGCGCTCGGACTGCCCGTCCGTCTGAGGGTGATACGCTGTGCTCATGTCTAGTCGTGAGCCGAAGGATTTGTGCATTGCTTGCCACAGCTCTGAAGTAAAACGTGCATCTCGATCCGAGATAATGGAGGTGGGCACCCCGTGCCTCGAAACAACTTCCTTGAGGTATATTTCTGCAAGGGTGGATAACTTATCCGTCTCCTTGATAGCCAAGAAGTGTGCAGATTTTGTAAGTCGATCCACGATCACCCAAATAGTATCGTTCCCGCGCTGGGATCTAGGCAGGCCAGTGACAAAATCCATGGAAATTTGCTCCCATTTCCATTGAGGTATCTCCGGTTGTTGGAGTAGGCCTGAGGGTTTCTGGTATTCAGACTTGACTCTCGCACAAGTCAGACACTTGCTGACGTAGGTTGCTATGTGGGCCTTCATGCTAGGCCACCAATACGTAGTTTTGATGTCGTGGTACATTTTATCCGAACCAGGATGTACCGAGTAGCGAGACTTGTGTGCCTCATCCATCACAAGCTCTCGTAGGTTGCCATAGAGTGGGACCCAAATGCGTCCCGTTACGTAATAAGCACCGTCTTCCTTCTGTTCTAAGCGTTGTCTTGAGCCGCGTAGGGCTTCAGCCCTGACGTTTTCTGGTTTCAATGCTTCTATCTGAGCAGCTCGTATCTGGGAAGGAAGACTAGAATGTATCGTAAGTTGTAAAGCTCGTACGCGTTTAGGCGCAGTGTCCTTTCGACTGAGGGCGTCAGCCACAACATTGGCCTTGCCCGGGTGATACCTGATCGAGCACTCGTAGTCGTTCAGTAGTTCGACCCATCGTCGTTGCCGCATATTCAGTTCCTTCAGCTTGAAGATGTGCTCGAGGCTCCTGCGGTCGGTGTAGATGGCGCACTTGGTACCGTACAGGTAATGCCGCCATAACTTAAGTGCAAAAACAATGGCTCCCAGCTCTAAGTCGTGCGTAGTGTAGTTCTTTTCATGAACTTTGAGTTGGCGTGAGGCGTAGGCTATAACTTTATCTCGTTGCATCAATACACAACCGAGGCCTTGGATTGATGCGTCGCAGTAGACCACAAAGTCGTCTGTGCCCTCCGGCAAGGAAAGGATAGGTGCACTGCAGAGTCTATCCTTTAAGTGCTGAAATGCTATCTCCTGTGCATTTCCCCAGCGATAAACAACGCCTTTCTGTGTTAGCGAGGTGAGAGGCTGTGCAATCTTAGAAAAATCCTTTATGAATCTCCGGTAGTATCCCGCCAAACCCAAGAATTGGCGAATTTCCTTTGGTGTACGAGGTGCAGGCCAGTTCTTAATCGAGTCTATCTTGGATGGATCAACGTGAATCCCATCCTTGTTTACCACGTGGCCTAGGAAATGGACCTCACGAAGCCAAAAGTCGCATTTTGAGAACTTTGCATAAAGCTGTTCTGTTCGAAGGAGTTCCAGAATAAGTCGCAGATGTTGCTCGTGTTCCTCCTGACTCCTAGAATAGACCAGGATGTCGTCGATGAAGACTATAACGAACTTGTCCGGGTAAGGCTTGCACACTCGGTTCATCAAGTCCATGAAAACCGCAGGTGCGTTTGTCATTCCAAAAGGCATGACCAAAAACTCATATTGCCCGTATCGAGTTCTGAAAGCTGTTTTGGAGACGTCCTCTTCCCGGACTCTCAGCTGGTGATAACCCGATCTTAAATCGATCTTTGAATAGTAGCTCGACCCCTGCAGCTGATCGAACAAGTCGTCAATCCGCGGTAGAGGATAACGATTCTTCACCGTCACCTTGTTGAGTTCCCGGTAGTCGATGCACATTCTGAAGGTACCATCCTTCTTCTTCACAAATAGTACTGGAGCTCCCCAGGGCGATGAGCTAGGACGAATGAAACCCTTATCCAAGAGTTCTTGTAGTTGCGTAGAGAGTTCTTCTAACTCTGATGGAGCTAAACGATAAGGTGCACGAGCTATAGGCGCAGCTCCAGGAGCTAGTTCGATCTGAAACTCGACTTGGCGATGAGGCGGAAGACCAGGTAATTCCTCAGGAAATACCTCTGGATAATCGCGTACAACTGGAAAATCTTCTATCTTCTTCTCTTTTTCTGAGGTGTCAGTAACGAGAGCCAAAATGGCAGTGTGGCCCTTTCGCAAGCACTTTTGGGCCTTAAGGAGAGAAATGACGTTCTCAACAGCACTCCTCTTGTCGCCATGAATCATGAGAGGTTCGCCACCGGGACCTGGAATACAGACAACCTTCTCGTTGAAAAGAATCTCTGCTCGGTGTTGGGATAACCAATCCATCCCAATGACAACGTCGAAACTTCCCAAGACAATAGGAATGAGGTCGATAGAGAAGGTCTGGTCAGCGAGAATAAGTTTACAACCCTTGACTACGTGTGTGGCTTCTAAACTCTTACCATTTGCTAGCTCTACGGTGTGCTTGTTGTTCAAAGGTGTTGGAATACGCTTAAGCATTCGACTAGCTTCTAGTGACATGTAGCTAGTATCGGCACCCGAATCAAATAAAACTGAAACATAAAAGTCGTCGAGAAGGAACTTACCCGCCATGACATTGGGGTCATTCCTTGCTTCACCTTGGCCGATCACGAATGCCCGCCCCCTAGCTCCATTGTTGTTGTTGTTCCCATTGTTACCATTCCCCTGATTGTTGTTGTTGTTGTTATTGTTCTGGTTCCTGTTCAGTTGGGGACAATCTCTCTTGAAGTGGCCTTCAGCTCCACACTGAAAGCACCCTTTGTTATCACCTTGCTGCTGCTGCTGACGCTGGTTCTGTTGGGCTTGCAGACGATTCTGATTGGCGGGGTATAAGCTCCTGCAATCCTTTGCAGCGTGACCAGGCTTGTTGCACCGATGACAGTTGCCCCTGGTGCATGGCCCGCTGTGGTGCAGGCTGCAGCGATTGCATTTGGGGTGATTTCCTTTGTACCCACCATGACTTTGACCACCAGACGATTGCTGATTAGGGCTCTTGTAGTCATCAGTCTTTCTCTGCTGGGACTGGGACTGAACAGAAGTCGAGCCCTTACTTGAAGTTCCATCCCATTTTCGTTTGTTGTCACTAGAGGTACCAGAAGTAGTTGCAGCACCTATGCGTTTTGGTAACTTGTTCTGCTCCACCGCCCGATCCGTGAGACGGTGAGCCAACTGAACAGCTTGCTGGTAGGTGGCGAGGTTCGCTGAAGTCACATGACTTTGGATTTCTGGCACTAAGCCCTGAAGAAATAGTTCGATGCGTTTGATAGGAGGATCCACCATAGTAGGACACAAAATTGCCAGTTCGTTCGACCTTTTCACATAAGCTTCAATTTCCGACCCCGTCATCTTGAGGTTGAAGAATTCCACTTCCAGTTTGTGAATCTCATCACGACTGCAGTATTCCTCCTTGATCATCTCTTTAAAATTTTCCCATGGGGTGGAATTGGCAGCAACCAACCCCAGCATTTGAACCTGAGCGTTCCACCATGTGAGGGCTAAACCCTCGAGAATACCGGTAGCATACTTCACCCTGCGCGCCTCAGGGCATTCACACATTTCGAACACAGATTCTAGTTTCTCAAACCAGTGTAGGAGACCTACCGCTCCTTCAGTGCCGCTAAAAGTAGTTGGTCGGCAGTCCATGAAAGTCTTAAAAGTGCACACGGGTGGCTGAGCATGTTGACCTATTGTGGGTGAAAGAAAAGACAAAGTTTAACACGAAGGTTGGTTCACGAGAGTAGGATTCTAAAGATCCTAGAATGAGTTCGGACTGCAGGATATACCTCCTGCGTGTGCAGCTGCGAGTGCTGCGGCAACTCGTTCGTTGATCAGAGCCGTCAACTGGGCTTGTGTCAGGTTAACGCGTCCAGACATGATCTTCATATCAAGAGTAACACGAGTGAGAGAGGTTCGCGAAAGTACAATGATAGGATAGAGCAGGCACGCACGTGTTCAAGCAACAGTAGTTATACTAACCAAATATACCATGAGCAATGTACTATATAACTAGCAAGTAGGCAATATACACAGACCATATCACCTAGAATGTCGAGCCTTGCACGTGGAGTGAAGCGTCGTTGTGGACCGTTGAGCACTGTACAGGTTATAGTCTGATTTTAATAACACCCTTTTCCTTTATTAAAACCAAGTTCTCTATAACCAATGGCTCTGATACCAATCTGTCACACCCCCAAAATCCACCTGCGGAATACCACCGCTTGGAGGCGTGACTGACCAGGATCCAGCCACCAATCATATTGAACAAGCATATAAGTAGTTATAAAATCCAACCAATACAATTGGTGTTCAAACAAAACATAGTTTAAGTTGCAAGCGGAAGCATAAGTCTTAAATCAAAACATAAGTTTAATTGTTTCAAAGTTTAACATGGCACACAGTCGTCCATGTCCCACAACGATCCTCCTCCATGCAAGCTCCAGCTTAAGAACCTAAGGACCTGCAAAGCATGTAGTAACGAGTCAACAACAAGTTGAGTGAGTTCACGGTTGGGTGTTCGTTTTAAGTTGTTCCGAAAACAGTTTCCTTTATCTGGCATCCTGCCGTGGGGGTTACCCCATAGTTAAAAAAAACGTGACTCGTTTATTCCCGGTTACTCTGGCAATCCAGCCGTGGGGGCTACCCCGTGTTAGTTATCTGGCATTTCGGCCGTGGGGGCTACCCCATGTATACACTAGACTCGTTACCATATCGACTGCTGACTGTAGTCATGTTTATGTGCCCTGAAACTGTCAATGTCTATCATCATTGACGTGCCCCAGATCCATTAGTTCACGCCCGTCCTCTGCGGCACGGTGTGAGGTTTGTCAGACCTAAATAGCGCTATCTAACTAATGACCCGCTCGCCATTGGCCCGGCGATTAAGTCGATACAAAAAGGAGGGACTTCATGATAGAGTTTTGGTCTAGTACGAGTTATCTGTCCGTGAGGACGAGGAATTACATTCCTGAGCCATTGCTGTCCTACCCAAGGAGGACGAGGAACCCATGTTCCTTAACCCTAATTCCCGACCCCTGGGAATCCCATGCTTTGTAGAGGGTGTGAACTCACCTTGGTTTGCTCGGCAGATACACAGAAAGTCAATCAAGGTTGTAAGTGGTCAACTACGTCCTAACATAGATACCGTACAAGTCAGGTTCGTATTCAGGTAGTGCACGTATGTTTCTACACGTATGCTAGCACATTGCATGCAAGTATCATCCATGGCAGCCCAAATAACATAACAGAAACGTATAAAGTCCATGCCTTAGGCCCAAAAGTCCGGCCCAAACACTTAAGTCCGAAACGGGGTACGAGTCCAATCAGCGAGCACATGTGTGTGGTCTCGAGTCGAGACTGTGCGGTCTCTACTCGCAACAGAGGTCTCGGGTTATGCACGTATTGGTTTCGAGTCGCAACCGGACTCGCAACCATGGTCTCGTTTCAAGCTGCCTTGTGTTGATGTTGCATGGTCTCGAGTCGAGACTAGGGTTATCGACTCGCAACCTATGTCGCAACATGCGGTCTCGAGTTGACATGAGGTGGTCTCGACCCCCAACAATTGCTGATTCTGCACAGTTGTACTATCCAATGGAAATTTGATTTCATGTAACAGTTTGTACTATCCACTTAAACATGTTTCCTTGTCTAATTACTAACCAAAATGGATCAAACAATCAGATTTCAAATATTCAAGGCACATTCATATCATATTCATGTTGTTCTTCAAATATTCAAGTAGTTCATCAAGTTAGTAACATCATCGGCTCATACATCTATCATGTTCAATCAATACAATGGCATACTTATATAGGATTCATCATCCATATGTGTTAATCCGATTTCATTGAACACAAACCTCCTAAACATAACCAAACCATTCGGATTTAAGCCTATATAGAATCGATAACCCTCATTCATAGTCAAGCATACATTATCCATCCTAACATAAGCAATACATTATCATATAATCATCATCAACCGAATGTAGACACACAACATGAAACACTTATGAGCCGATTACTCAAGAAGGGTGTATTCATCATGCATAAAGCTTAACAAGTAAACATATTATCACATAATCTTCATCATACATCATCAACAACAACCGAAATATACACACACAATGGGAATCACTAACCGGTTAAAGGGTATGAGGGGTGAACTTCCAAATGTCGATTCCGAGTTTGAACCGAAGGTCCTAGTGTGCCGGTGTGGATCCGAGAGAATGAGAGAAGAGGTGATGTTTGATCTTTAGGGTTTTTAGGAAGAGGATATGGGAGTGTGTGTAGAAGAGCATGTGTGTTGTCCAAAGAATGGCAAGGTTGGCCATCAACCCTTGTTATATACTACCTTCAAGTGATGCACCCTAATGGGTTTCAGGTGAGGTGGAGAGAGACACGGCCCAACCGGCCCATCAGTTACACTATTCACTCGAGACCGCATGGTCTCGAGTCGGGTTCTTGTGTCTCGGTTCATATATAAACATACGCATACATACAAGCACACACATAATCATATAAGTTCACATATATCATTCATTAAATCATCAAATTAGTTAGTCATTCGGTTTCATGAGTTTTTAGAGAGAGAAAGTTGTTGGAAAACCAAAACCAAAACCAAGAACACACGCAAGTTTGAAAGAGAGAAGCAGGTCAGAAATTCATTTGGTTGCATGCGTTTTTAGAGAGAGAAAGTTGTTAGAACACCAAGAACACACACGTATGAGAGAGAAGCAGATTTGAAGATGAACATGAGAGAGAAGCAGATTTGAAGATGAACATGAGAGAGAAGCAGATTTAGAGAGAGGAACAACAATCTTCATCGTGTTCGTCTCGAACACCAAGAACACACGCACAAAGTGGTCTAGTAATGGTAAATGTTTATGTAGTTACAGGTTTTTGTTTTTGTATTAAAATCATTTTTATTTTTTGATATTATCAGTTGTTATTAACTTACAAATCTATATCTTTTTAAATGTTGAAATGTTATTTTAGATGAGTTGTTAGTTATCTTGTATAAACTTCACTCCGATATCACATTTTCATTACCTTTTAGAAAGTCCATAATTTAATAGTTGATGATCTCGTTCGTTTTATATATAAAAGTTGTTCTTTTTGCTGCTACATATGTTGTAACAATGTTACACGTGTTTCTTATGTTAAAACCACCCCTTTCTTAGACACAAAAGGGGCTACACATGTGTAACACATGTTTGTAACGTGTGTTACACTGGAGGGTAACACATCTAAAACAATTGTTGTGGGAGCACAACTGCCCAGTCTAGAAAACAAAAACAAAAGCTATACGACGGCAAACAAATACGAAAGGTTGTGCTAACATATGTTACATGTTTGTTTAGTGCTTGCAGCGAGGGAGTTGGTTCCACCGGATAGTAGTTGTTTGAAGTGTATGGTAACTGTTTACATATGTAACCTTTTTTGGGTGGTTTTACTTAGTTTTTTTTTATGTGTGAAATGATGCAGATAAAAACTCAAAATTTGGGGAGTCTTCAAGTTCAGGGCATAATTGGGTAGAAGGTAACTAGTGTTAGTTATGTTACTACTATTTTTTTAATTAGTAGATTAAAAATACTGGACTGTAACTTGTGTTATTACAACTTGACCATAGCAGTTGCAGCCAAACGAGAAGGGATCTTGGCAGGAAGAAAGATAACCACAATATCGGATGCGACAAAAGGTGGCCATAAAGCGAAAGAAGGTATATGGAGAAACCGATGAAGAAGGGGAACAAGAAGTCAATGAAGGGCAGGTGGTGGGTACCTTTGACGTTGTACAGAAGTTACCCTCTAGTGTAACACATGTTACAAACATGTGTTACATATGTTAAACCCCTTTGTTACCAAAAAACGGGGCTGCACATATGTAAGCCATGTTTTGTAACTTATGTTACACTAGAGGGTAACACATCTATGATCATTTTTGGATCATTTGTATATATTTAAGTCTGTATAAACCTACAACATCGATACCCCCCCCCCCCAAAAGGTTACACATGTTACGACAGAATGGGAAATATGTTGCAGCGTTCAATACTGTTGTTTCACTCTATAGTGTGTAACATGTGTGACATGGTGTTTGTCAGCAAAACATATAACTTGTAAGGTGATACGGCTGTATCTTTGAAACATGTTTACCTATAAGTACTTACATGTTACATGTTGTATCTTTAAAACATGTTTAAACTGGAAACTAGAAACACTTACAAAGTATAAAGCAGAGTTACTGTAACAACTCTCATCAAAAGTCCTAAATATTATTTTATTTGGTCCAATAGGAAACCCTAATTAAGATCCCCAAGTAATTCTGCATAAACCCTAAAATTTTCAGAATAATCAGAATCAGGATCAGGGCCCCTAAAACTCAGGGGGGGGGGTAAACCCTAGTTGATATTATCTTGATAGTTTAACGTGTAAATTGAAATTTCATGCAAGACCAACTCAGCTAAGCTACATGTACACGAGGCTACCCTATGCTAATAGGGTACCCCTCGCGCCACGCGACGCGCACAAGGTGACCCCTCGCGCCATGCGAGGGGGACAAATTTTCCGTATAAATAGAGGGCAGTGGGACTTGCAATTGTGCGTTCGTTCGACGTTAAAACTCAAAACGTACACTGAGATATAGTAGAAACAGTCCAAAACACACACAATTCATGAAGTATTGCCGCAATAACAGGGTAATAACTCGATCGCTGCTACGATTCAATGTCTGATCGATTGAAACTATCCAATGGATGTTTAAGTGCTGCCCACATTAGGGTTATGCTTTGTCATTCGTCGTGAATTCGATGGATGTTTAAGTATCGCACTTTGTCATTCGTTGTGAGGGTTTGATCTCGTGAGTTATCGTAAATGCTGTATTGGTTACTAACCTAGTTTTGTGCGCATTGTTATTTAAACTAGGTTAACAAGGCTAATCAGTAGACTAGACTCTGTCCGTGTTAAATCTGCAATGTGAGTCATTCTCTTTTTATCAAAGTGCTTTATAAAATTCTTAAATGTTTTTCAAAGTTATAATTACATGGATTAAGTCTTTGTAGTTACCAAATTACAGCCGGTATGTGGGGTTTTGTATACATTACTTGATAATCTTCACCATTGGACAACGTGGTAGCCAATGAGTGATATGACCATAGTCACAGAAATGAGTCGAGTGACAAATACCGTGGGTAGTTGGTTGATATCTGGAAACATTGTAATCGCTCTTAATACTGTAAATTATAAACGCGTCGTTTAAATAAATATAATGATTCACCACTATTTCCCGCTGACAAAACCTTTTTCAAACATGTTTCAGGTGATCTGTTGTGATCCAGGAAAAGTGCCGTGAAGCACTACAAGCTTAAGGAAGTGGCTCAATATAAACTAAAGAAACATGTTTTGTAAAATAAAGATTTCCCAGTGAAATCACCTTAATGTAAATTATCATGGGATTTATCCCAATTTATTAAATAAAATTTTTCAGCTTTTAAAAGATCTTGATGAAAAACTTCCGCTGTTAACTCAATTAAATAAATACCACAGGATTTTCTGTCCCGCGGCTCCTGAAACGGGTCAAACCGGGTCGGGGGCCGTGACAGAAAAAGGTGGTATCAGAGCCACTGAGTTAAGCTAATTAAGTATTTGAGAAATACTTAATTTTCCTGATTGTCATTTTGTGATTATGTGTTTTATCAACTGATTATTTGGTAATTACAGTATGGGTAAGCAAAAGCTTTCAAACATCTATCTTAAATTAGATAGTTTGCCAAAAGAGAAGGGAAGTTCATCCCAATCCTCAAGATACTCAGTAGATACTAAGGAGGGAATATTTGTTCGTAAAGCCCATTATGAGGAACCACTTTCTCCTAATAAAAGAAGTTTGATTATTAGAAAAAGTCAGGAGAAAATAAAGAAATCTCAATCAAAAGAAATGAAAGTTAATCAGGAAATCCAGAAACTAGGCAGTAACCCACTATGGGAAGACAAGTTAGATGAAAAATGGGCAGATCTTTATATGCTAGCCACTGTAGCAGTAAATGCAAATCTTTAAAATACCATGACCCAGTATTAGCACCCTTATCACTTACAAGCCAGAAACTTTACCCAGTAAATAAATAAAGTTACAATAAAACCTAGTATGTTTAATTGTCAGTTATCCTTTGTATTAAATTAAAGTCACACGGTATACAATAATATTTGAATGGTTATCTGTGAAATTTTATTATAAAATTTTAACTTATTATTTTACATATATGCTAAACAACATGAATGAGTTATCTGGAGCCCTAGAGAATCTCAACCTCTACCCTATAAACATAGAAGTTTCCAAAGATTTTACTGGTTATATACCCGATATAGAAGAACCTATGGAATTCAACGCTCCACCTTTGGAGAAAGTCAAACCTAAGAAAAGAAGAAGATTGGTAGGTTGGAGACGTGTACGCCGAAGGAAACCCGCAATTAGGAGAGTTCCCAAAATAGAGAATCCCATAGATAAAGGAAAAGGGATAGAGATTGAGGAAGATTCAAGGCAAGCAGAGATGAAAATTTGGGAAAATACTAAGCAAGAAATTGGAGAAAGCTCCAAGCAAACCCAGGAAATGACATTGCAGGAGGAGCTAGATTTTATATTGGCAAGCTGTGATACTATTAAGCCTGTCAATGAAAATGTTTTTACTCATCCTATTGAAACCCAACTTCCAATGAACTTGGAACCAACAATCCCAGAACCTATAATTCACACCCAACCTCTAGGAATGGACGAGTGGTGGACCAATGATTAGCAGTTTCAAAACCTACTTAATAACCCTTATACGTTTTTCCCTCAGTTCGATCCAGAACCTATACCAAATCCACCTATGAGTAATGAAAATATGGCTGAACTACGCCATTTTGGCGAAGAGCTAATGGATGCTGGGAATAGGATCCGAGAGATAGGAGGACAAATCTCATGGAAATATGATGAGAGGGAACATCGCTTTTAAAATACAAGTTGATGAGGAAGAAGTGGGTTGTGAATCTGTGTTTATATAATAATAATAATAGTAATAAAAATCAGTATGAGTAAAATAAACAATAAAACGGTTGTAAGATAAAAGTATGTACGGAAGCATATTATAATATATAAATAAATGAAAATTTAGAAAATTGACAATTTTGATTATATATTTGTTTGCGTGATTATGTGCGATTAATTGTTATATTTGGTTGTTTCTTAATTTACACGAATTATTTATATATAAATTAATTATCAGATGGCAAACGTTGGTAATGAACCAGTAAATGAAGTAAATCAATCTGAGCAAAATCAGGAAGAGCAATTGTTAAATAGGCAAGATATCGAGGATATCGTTGCTCAAGGGATAGCCAATGCTATTCCAGCAATCCTTGCTGCTGCCCAGAAACCTGTTAAAACTCAATCAATCATTCCTAGTAAACATACACAAGGCGACAATTTTAGTAATAGTATAAATGGAGGCGGTAACCATATTAATAACAACAATGATGAATTGCAAGCTCCGCTCCCTAAGAAAATGAAAGCTACAACACCTGGTTGCACTTATAAAGAATTTCTTGCCTGTAAACCTGCTGAGTTCGCAGGTAATGAAGGGGCGACTGCAGCACTATGTTGGTTAGAGAAAACCGAGGCAGTAATTGCAATAAGTAAATGTGCCGAGGAAGACAAAGTGATTTATACATTGCATTTGTTTAAAGAAGGGGCACTAGAATGGTGGAACACAGTACTTCAAGCCAAAGGAAGAAATGTGGCTTATGCCATGAACTGGGAAGAATTTAAAAGTTTGATGGAAAGAAAATTCTGTCCCAAGTATGAAAAGGAACAAATGGCGAATAAGTTCCTGAACCATCGGATGATGGGTGTAGACTGTCGAGGGTATACTTCGACATTCTTCGAATATGCGAGAGTAGTACCAACGCTGGCTTCGCCAGAACCAGTGCTCATATCTCGTTATATTTGGGGATTAATTAGTGAAATCCGTAATATCGTTAAAGCTGCGAGACCTCGCACTATTGACGATGCGGTAGAATTAGCCAACACCCTAACTAACGAACTGGTACGCACAAGAGATGAAAACAGGAAAAAGGAACTGGCTCAGAAAATTACCCAAGGATTTCGTACGGGTAATAATAGCATCTTCAAGAGAAGAGGAACAGGGCAATCTTCAACTCCGCCGTTCTGCAGGAATTGCAAAAAGAAACATTATGGAAGATGCAATGTAACCTGCAACTTTTGCAAAGCTGTAGGACATCGTGAAGAAGACTGCAGAAAGAAAACAAGAATCTGCTTTAACTGTGGAGAAACTGGGCATTTCAAAACAGAATGTCCTAAATTGGTTAAACCAGCAGACAATAAAGCCAAGACAACTGACGGAGCTACCAAGAAGAATGTTCGAGCCTTTCAGTTGACTACTCAGGAAGCCGAGCTAATCCCTGATGTGGTAGCTGGTACGTTCCTAGTTCACAACGTGTATGCAAAAGTATTATTTGACTCTGGTGCAAACCAAAGTTTTATCAATACTTCATTCTGCCAAGCTCTTAATTTACCTTTGACCAACCTTAGGCAAATTTTTACAGTCGAAACAGCAGATGGAAATTCAGTTAGCATAAATAAGGTTTTGCAAAAAGAAAATATAGAACTTTCAGGTCATAAATTCTCTGCAAACCTATTACCTATGAAATTAGCCGAATTCGATGTTGTGTTAGGAATGGATTGGTTAGTAGCCAACCATGTTCGAATTCTTTGTGATCAGAATTCCATAGAAATTCAGGCACCCACCGGAGAAATAATCATGATTACAGGAGATAAACCACGTAAACCCATGAAGTTCATTTCAGTAATGAAAGTTGCTAGTTATGAACGAAAGCAAGGAATAGTGTATATGATTTCAGTAATCATTAGTACTAAAGGTAAGGAACTTAAGGATATTCCTGTAGTCTCAGAATACCCGGATATATTTCCAGAAGAGTTACCTGGATTACCACCTGATAGGGATGTAGAATTTAGAATTCATTTAATTCCTGGAACTACACCGATAGCCAAGGCACCTTATCGGTTAGCTCCTACTGAAATGTTAGAATTGAAAAAGCAATTAGATGAATTGCTAAGTAAAGGATTCATACAACCTAGTTCATCCCCGTGGGGAGCACCAGTGTTGTTTGTAAAGAAAAAGGACGGTTCCATGAGAATGTGTATTGATTATAGAGAACTGAACAAGGTTACAATTAAGAATCGATACCCATTACCTAGGATTGATGATCTATTCGATCAACTTCAAGGAGCTAGATATTTTTCTAAGATAGATTTAAGCTCCGGATATCATCAATTGAAGGTACAAGAAGAAGACATACCTAAAACTGCTTTCAGGACTAGGTATGATCATTACGAGTTTACAGTCATGCCTTTTGGATTAACGAATGAACCTGCAGCATTCATGGATATGATGAATAGGATCTGTAAACCATACTTGGATAAATTCGTAATTGTCTTTATCGACGATATACTTATTTATTCCAAAAGTCAAGATGAGCATTGTCAGCACTTGCATGCACTCTTAACTTTGTTAAGAAGGGATAAGCTTTACGCCAAATTCTCGAAGTGTGAATTTTGGTTACAGGAAGTGCAATTTTTAGGACACATGGTAAACCACGAAGGTATTCACGTAGATCCTGCTAAGATTGAAGCAATTACCAAATGGAAGGTTCCGCAATCCGCAATGGAAATTAGAAGCTTTTTAGGATTAGCTGGTTACTATAGACAATTTATTAAGGATTTTTCCAAGATAGTTGTACCATTAACTAAGCTAACCACTAAATCCGTTAGGTTTGAATGGGGACCTAAGCAGGAAGAGACCTTTAGGATTTTAAAGCAGAAGTTAACCAATGCCCCAATTCTAGTTTACCAGAAGGAACTGAAGATTTTGAAGTATACTGTGATGCTTCAAAGCTAGGATTAGGATGTGTATTAATGCAACGCAAGAAGGTAATTGCGTATGCTTCAAGACAATTGAAAAAGCACGAGGAAAATTATACAACTCATGATTTAGAGTTAGGAGCCATAATTTTTTCCCTTAAAATTTGGAGACATTATCTGTACGGAAGTAAGTTTACTGTCTATATAGATCATAAAAGTTTAAGGTACATATTTGGGCAAAAAGAGTTAAACATGAGACAAAGGAGATGGATGGAAATCCTAAGTGATTACGACTGTGATATTCAGTATCACGAAGGAAAGGCCAATGTAGTTGCAGATGCCTTAAGTCGTAAGTATCATGAGAAACAACGACGGGTTCGTGCTCTTAGATTAAATCTGCAGTTAGATTTAATGGAACAACTAAAGCATTTTCAAGAAACAACAATTAAAGATGATGCTGAAGGAATGAAAGGACGAATAAAAGAATTAGAACAAGGAAAGGATGGAATTTGGAAATTCCATGAAAGAAGGATTTGGGTACCTAAACAAGGAAATTTAAGAGATAAGATTTTAGAAGAAGCTCATAAATCTAGGTATACCATGCACCCTGGAAACAATAAGATGTACCAAGATTTAAGAAAGGATATAGCTAGATATGTTTCTAAGTGTCTTACTTGTTCACAAGTTAAGGCAGAACACCAGAAACCTTCAGGGTTACTTCAACAATTAGAAATGCCTGTATGGAAATGGGAATTTATAACAATGGACTTTGTTATTAAGTTACCCAAAACCAGAAAAGGTAATGATGTGATTTGGGTAATTGTGGATCGATTAACCAAATCAGCTCATTTTTACCCATGAAGGAAACCTTTAGCATGGAAAGGTTAGCCAAGTTATACGTAGACGAAGTAGTATTCTTACATGGAGTTCCACTCTCCATTGTATCGGATAGAGATAGTCGTTTCACTTCTCACTTCTGGACAAGTTTCCAAGAAGCCATGGGAACTAAACTAAACTTGAGCACTGCATATCATCCACAAACAGACGGGCAAAGTGAAAGGACGATACAAACTCTAGAAGACATGCTCCGAGCATGTGTGATAGATTTTGGTGGAAATTGGGACAACCACTTACCTTTAATTGAATTCTCCTATAACAATAGTTATCATTCAAGCATCGAAGCTGCCCCATTCGAAGCCCTGTATGGACGCAAATGCAGAACTCCAATTTGCTGGGCAGAAATAGGAGAAAGTCAATTATCAAGTCCTGAAATAGTACAAGAAACCACTGATAAGATCACTCAAATCAAAGAAAGACTAACGACAGCTCGAGATCGTCAGAAGAGTTATGCAGATAATCGACGCAAGCCTTTAAAATTCCAAGTTGGAGATAGAGTATTGTTAAAAGTTTCTCCTTGGAAAGGAGTAGTTCGGTTTGGTAAGAAAGGAAAACTAAGTCCAAGATACGTAGGACCATTTTCAGTAATCCAACGTATAGGACCAGTTGCTTATCGTTTACAATTACCAGAAGAGCTAACCGGAGTACATGATGTGTTTCATGTATCCAATCTCAAGAAATGTTTGTCTGACAAATCCCTGGTAATACCTCTTCAAGATGTAGAGGTAAATGAAAAGCTGACATTCGTAGATAAACCTCTTCAAATAGAAGATAGAAAGATCAAATTTCTCAAGCACAAGAGACTAGTACTGGTCAAAGTTAAGTGGGATTCGAAGAGAGGATCCGAATACACTTGGGAGTTAGAATCAGAAATGAAGCAAAAGTATCCTCACTTATTCTAGTAAATCTCGAGGATGAGATTTTTATTAAGGTGGGGAGAATGTAACAACTCTCATCAAAAGTCCTAAATATTATTTTATTTGGTCCTATAGGAAACCCTAATTAAGATCCCCAAGTGATTCTGCATAAACCCTAAAATTTTCAGAATAATCAGAATCAGAATCAGGATCAGGGCCCCTAAAACTCAGGGGGGGGGGGTAAACCCTAGTTGATATTATCTTGACAGTTTAACGTGTAAATTGAAATTTCATGCAAGACCAACTCAGCTAAGCTACCTGTACACGAGGCTACCTTATGCTAATAGGGTACCCCTCGCGCCACGCGATGCGCACAAGGTGACCCCTTGCGCCATGCGAGGGGGACAAATTTTCAGTATAAATAGAGGGCAGTGGGACTTGCAATTGTGCGTTCGTTCGACGTTGAAACTCAAAACGTACACTGAGATATAGTAGAAACAGTCCAAAACACACACAATTCACGAAGTACTGCCGCAATAACAGGGTAATAACTCGATCGCTGCTATGATTCAATGTCCGATCGATTGAAACTATCCAATGGATGTTTAAGTGCTGCCCACATTAGGGTTATGCTTTGTCATTCGTCGTGAATTCGATGGATGTTTAAGTATCGAACTTTGTCATTCGTTGTGAGGGTTTGATCTCGTGAGTTATCATAAATGTTGTATTGGTTACTAACCTAGTTTTGTGTGCATTGTTATTTAAACTAGGTTAACAAGGCTAATCAGTAGACTAGACTCTGCCCGTGTTAAATCTGCAATGTGAGTCATTCTCTTTTTATCAAAGTGATTTATAAATTCTTAAATGTTTTTCAAATTTATAATTACAGGGATTAAGTCTTTGTAGTCACCAAATTATAGCCGGTATGTGGGGTTTTGTATACATTACTTGATAATCTTCACCATTGGAAAACGGGGTAGCCAATGAGTGATATGACCATAGTCATAGAAATGAGTCGAGTGACAAATACCGTGGGTAGTTGGTTGATATCTGGAAACATTGTAATCGCTCTTAATACTGTAAATTATAAACGTGTCGTTTAAATAAATAGAATGATTCACCAGTATTTCCCGCTGACAAAACCTTTTTCAAACATGTTTCAGGTGATCTGTTGTGATCCAGGAAAAGTGCCGTGAAGCACTACAAGCTTAAGGAAGTGGCTCAATATAAACTAAAGAAACATGTTTTGTAAAATAAAGATTTCCCAGTGAAATCACCTTAATGTAAATTATCATGGGATTTATCCCAATTTATTAAATAAAATTTTTCAGCTTTTAAAAGATCCTGATGAAAAACTTCCGCTGTTAACTCAATTAAATAAATACCACGGGATTTTCTGTCCCGCGGCTCCTGAAACGGGTCAAACCAGGTCGGGGGCCGTGACAGTTACACAAGATGTAACATGTGTAAACTGGAAACACTTGTGTAACATTTCGGTGTAACACGTGTTACAGGTTGTATCTTTAAAACATGTTTACCTATAAGTACTTACAAAATATAAAGCAGAGTAGGAACATAACTTTTAAGGATGTTACACACGTTGTAGAGAAGATGTTACATGTGCACACACAACTAACATGTGTAACATGGCGACAAGTGTCATGTGTGATCTTTTTTTGTTATCCTAGGGTGCTAAATGTATTATAGTGTTCATAACACACGTAAACTTATACTAACATCCGTCCCTATGTCCACAGATGATCTAGAACATACTCCATGTTACCATCTTTACGAGTATCTAATGGCACTAAATTGTGGACACCGAATGTCAACGAGCAATATCATCCTATTATTGTTAAATCATACGTCACACTGGAAGAACTTCTTGCCATGTGTAAGACTTATGACCAATAAGCTGGGTTCAATGTAAAAAAATATACATTAATGCAGTTTTTTTATCTACTAATAACATTGTTAATAACAAGTCTAGGTACATATGTAACATGAAGTGTATCGTTTGTCCCTTTAATTTGTTACACTAGTCTCATATACTTATCTTCCACACTTCTACTACGACATTGTTGTATCTGATGGGAAGTTGAAGGCTGTGTTTTGGGCTGATGAGATATCCAAGCTAAACTACAAGGCTTTTGGCGATGTGCTAGCGTTCGATGCTACTTACCAGACAAACAAGTTAGTAGATATATTACATATGTATCATACTTACCTAATATATGGTTACGCATGTAGCTCTTATGTTACAACCTTTTCTGTTACTTCAAAACAATAAGCAATTGTAACATGTGTTACATGTGTTACACATCTGTCTTCTTTAAATTTCTGACAGTTGTACATGTGTTACACATGTAGCCCTTATCCTAAGGGGTTTTGAAAAAAAGATAAATTCATTGTTACTTCAAAACAATAGGCAATTCTAGGATGTGTTACATATATTAGAATTGTCCATTGTTTTGTAAAAAAGATTCCTTCATTGTTACTTCAAAACAATATGCTTTGCTCCTTGATAACCATTTTCATCTTGAACACAAAACATCCATTCACCTATGAACAAAACAAGTACATCGGTATATGTTATAACACGTGTACTTGTGTAAAGTTTTGTTGTAACACGTGTAACAACTATATGTAACATGTGTAATGTGGCTATACATGTGTTACCACTCTAATGTAACACAAGTTACAAACATGTGTTACATAGGTGCAGCCCCCTTTGTGTCCAAAAAGGGTTGGGGTAACTATAAATAACATGTAATATATGTATCTAATTATCCCACAAAAAGACACTACTTTTTATTTTTAAAATAAACGAGATATTATGAATAAATTATGAAGTTTCTAAAGGTAACACATGTTATAACATTTAGGATAAACAAAAGCCCCAAACAAGCAACATATAGGGGCTTGCACATATGTAACACATGTTTGTAACTTGTGTTACACTAGAGTGGTAACACATGTATAACATGTGTTACGTGTTACACATGTGTAAACTTTTTGTTGTAACACATGTAACAAACCTATACATGTGTTACCGCCTAGTATAACAAAAAAAACAGTTAGTATTCAGATCAAAAGCCCCAAACAAGCAATCAAACTAACAAAAACAGTTACTGTTCAGATCAAAAGCCTCAAACAAGCAACCAAACCAAACACAATTTTTTTTTTGTAAAATAAACGAGATCATCAACGATTATATTATGGACTTTTTAAATGTAAGTAATATATAACAACAACAACAACAATCATTATCTCAATTCTAATTTTTTTTAATACATTTAAAATAAATAAAAAATACCCAACAAACTATCAAATCTATTTTACTAATACACACACAAAATCATTCAGCTTGTGAGTATGTTCTTTGTGTTCTAACAAGTTTTTCTCTCAACCAAAACCCATGTAACCAAACGATTTCTGACCTGCTTCTCTCTCACACAATTGTGTGTGTTCTTGGTGTTCTAACAACTTTCTCTCTCTAAAACCCATGAACCAAATGATTTCTGACCTGCTTCTCACTCACACACTTATGTGTGTGTTTTGGTCTTGGTGTTCCAATAACTTTCCCTCTCTAGAAACTTATGCAACCAAACGATTTCTGCCTGCTTCTCTCTCACACACTAGTGTGTGTGTTCTTGGTGTTCTTCATGAACACGATGGATAATCTTGTTTCTCTTTCTCTCACATGCTTGTGTGTGTGTTTTTGGTGTTTCTCTTTCTTTAACAATAACGATTCAGGCTTGCTTCTCTCACACACACTTATGTGTGTGTTCTTGGTGTTTATATTGAAACATGAAGAGAGAGAGAGAGAGAGAGAGGATGAGAGAATGGATGATGATGGTTTGATGGTGAATGTACAGAAGAGAGAGAATGAACAAGATGAAGAAAAAACAATGGAGTTTTGAAAAAGAAAAGGTTTCTTAAGAAGATAAAGTACAAAAAGGTGATGGATGATGGGTTGGGGTATAATCGAGTGTGTATGGTGGGGAAATGTGTTAGTTGGTGAAAAGTAGAAAGCACGTTCTTCAAAGAAAAGAACAAAAAGACCAAAATACCCTTAAAGCATGGGTTTGGATGAGGTGATGTGGATGAATGTGGTCCACATATTCTAGTTTGCTAAGTTTTCTCAATAAAATTGGTTTTCTCCATATACTTACACTATGTATATATATATATATAGAGGAGTTGGGTAGAAAGTGGGTTTTTCCTAAAAAGTCTAGGAAGCAATAAGAATGTGACACGTGGCATGGAGAGATTTTAACTAAATGGGCACTTGTGTAATTTGACATTTTATTTTATTTTTGGAATTTTATCTCTCATTAACTAATAATGCATAAGATTATGTAAACTGTTTCTCCATGATTTTCTGAATGGTGGTTTCGAAACATAGTAAGATGTGAACGGAACAAAAGACGATTTTATTGATGTCAATGTTCCCATGTACCCATCGGGCCCACGTCGCAAGCGCCCTTTTGTATGCATCAAGAACCTTGAGCCTCGGGTACACATGATCACCTTCTTGGTAATAATTTTCTCTGTAAATTTAAAAAAAGTAGCAGATTAATACAGTTGTGTTCTAGAAGGAGGATTTTCTTGATGCTGTGTTTTACCATTCATGCTGGTAATGATGGAGGATTTTCTTGACATTGTGTTTTAACAGCAAGCATTCATCCTGTACGGTACCAAATGCACTATCTACACCGATCACCGGAGCCTTCAGCATATTTTAGACCAGAAGGAATTGAATATGCGACAGTGTCGCTGGGTAGAACTACTGAACGACTACGATTGTGCCATCAAGTATCATCCCGGTAAGGCTAACGTTGTAGCTGATGCCCTTAGTCGGAAGGAGATGAAACCAAAGCGTGTTCGCGCCTTGCAGCTCACTATTCACTCAAACCTCCCTAACCAGATCCGTTCTGCTCAAACTGAAGCATTAAAAGAGGAAATCATTGAAGATGAGTACTTAAGGGGCATGGAAAAACGACTTGTGGAGAGATCGAATGGTATTCTCTACTTCATGGAACGGATATGGATTCCCCTATATGGTAACCTTAGAGATCTTGTGATGGACAAAGCGCACAAGTCTCGATACTCTGTTCATCCAGGTTCGGATAAAATGTATCAGGATCTCAAGGTTTTGTACTGGTGGCCGAAGATGAAGGCCCACATCGCGACTTATGTAAGCAAATGTTTGACTTGTTCAAAGGTCAAGGTGGAGTATCAGAAACCCTCAGGCCTACTTCAGCAACCAGAGATACCCATGTGAAAATGGGAACATATTGCCATGGATTTTGTCACCGGGCTACCAAGAACTCAAATCGGAAACGATACCATCGGGGTGATCGTTGACCGTCTCATGAAATCTGCACACTTCCTCGCAATCAAAGAAACTGACAAGTTCCCGCAGTTGGCTGGTATTTATCTAAAGGAAGTGGTTTCCAGGCATGGAATGCCAACCTCCATTATCTCTAATCGAGATCCGCATTTCATATCCGATTTGTGGCAAGCGATGAACAAATCATTTGGCTCACGTCTTGACATGAGCACTGCCTATCACCCTCAAACGGATGGTCAGAGTGAGCGAACCATTCATACATTGGAAGACATGCTGCGAGCATATGTTATCAATTTTGGTAAAGGTTGGGAGAGACATTTGCCATTGGTAGAGTTTTCTTACAATAACAGTTACCATACCAGTATCCAGGCAGCTCCGTTCGAGGCATTGTATGGGCGAAAATGTCGATCTCCTCTCTGCTGGGCTGAAGTGGGTGACAGCCAAGTCACAGGCCCGGAGCTTATGCTCGAAACTTCTGAGAAGATAGTGCAAATCAGAAATCGTATGGCGGCGGCGCGTGACCATCAGAAAAGCTATGCTGACAAGCGTAGGAAACCCTTGGAATTTGCTGTGGGCGATCGCGTGATGTAAAGGTCTCACCCTGGAAGGGTGTGGTACGATTTCGGAAATGCGACAAGCTTAATCCGCGTTATGTCGGGCCATTCAAGATTCTGGAACGAATCGGTTAGGTGGCATACAAGCTTGAGTTACCTGCTGAGTTGGGTAACGTTCATGATGTGTTTCACATTTCGCAGTTGAAGAAGTCTTTGTCCGATGAAACACTTGTGTACCGTTTCAAGAGCTGAAAATTGACTACAAGTTGCAGTTTATCGAACAACCAATCGAAATTATGGACCGGGAAGTCAAAGTTCGTAAACATAGCCGAATTCCGATCGTGAGAGTTCGTTGGAACTCAAGACGTGGAGCGGAGTTCACGTGGGAATGCGAGGATCAGATGAAGCTCAAGTATCCTCACCATTTCCTAAAGAAACAATCTAAACATGGTGCAACTAATGAATTTCGGGATGAAATTCCCATTCAAGTTGGGGATGATGTGGCACCTGGGGAAAATCCACAGTCATCCTGATTTGACACTTCGCCACTTTCGGAGTACTTATCAAAATTCGGGATGAAATTTCTTTCAAGTTGGGGATGATGTGACAACCCGAGTTTTCGCGTTACTTGTTTCGCATAGTGTTTTCACAATTCGTTTGCATTGTAACTTGTGCACGTTTGAATTATGCTTGATGTACTGTATTATTGTTTGATTATATAATGGAAACTTATGAACTGTGTAAAGTTTATAAACTTATCACATATATCCTCATAGATGACGAAACATTGGACTTTCATCACAACCCACACTCGACGAAACACTTGTCTTTCGTCATCACTTTTCACGCGACGAAAGAGACTCTTTCGTCGAAGAAGAGTCTTTCGCCGTATGGGCTTTTGGCCCAAGTGAGGCCCAACAGACCTGGCTATTTATACTGTGCTCGCATATCATTACGGAACATCATAACCAGCGAAACCCTAGACCATTCCTCCCCTCCCTTACACTCGGCGGCGATCCTCATTCTTTTCGAATGGCTCCCAAGTCTCATCTCACTATTGGTTAGTATGTAATTAATCAACTTGATCTGATCGATGTATTGTTTGATGTTTGTTTGTGTTGTTTGTGATCTATTGTGAAATAGGGACGCACTAGAAACTGAATTCTCATGCAAATGCTAATTAGGGTTTTGGACAGATATGGTTTAAACATGTAGACTGGAACACGCATGATGAAAATTCAATGATTGGTATTACTTCACAGAATCGATAATCCTGCTTGTCACTTGTATATTATGTTATCGGTTGGTTATGAGTATTGAATGAATATGCAATACAATTGCGTAGGGGATGATAACTGGGTAATCTAGAGTTCACATCTACGTTGTTTGTGGTAAATGATAAGTTGAGGATTTCATGATACTGTTCATATGAATCAAAAGATGTTACGAAACTAACTGACGTGATTAGGGTTAGGAAACTTGGAAACTGTTATGGCCATCGACGAAACATCCTGATGTTTCGTCACTTACTCATCGACGAAATACCCTAAAGTTTCGTCATCTATACATCGACGAAACACCTTAAAGTTTCGTCACAGGAACGCTCGACGAATGACCATAATGTTCCGGCATACATGCATCGACGAAACTCTGATGTTTCGCCGACCTGGAGTTTCGCCGACTAGGTCAGAAACTCAAGCAGACTATAGCTTAGAACATGTGCAATAATGAATAACTAAATGTTGAGTTTTGGCTGTGAATGATGATTCAGTGTGACCAAGGAGATATGAGTTAGTCTTTTCCTTGCGTATAGCACACTTAACTTTAAGCGCAGTTACGAAACATGCATATGAATTGTGGGATTATATAAGTTGTATAACTGCTATGTTGCTTGTATGCACATTATGTCTATACATGAACGTAAACTGATTACGAGTGCTTGAATACCATAGGCTGTGACTGTTTAATTGTGAACAAGTAACTAATCATACCGAGCAAACCAAGGTGAGTTCACTTCTCTTAAAACAAACATGCGTCCGGTGGGGACAATCAAACTGACAAAATTTGTAAACGGATTTTCGTAAACTCATATCCACGTAGGGGATATGAGGCAGTTTTCAAATACCCACATCCTCGTAGGGGATGTGAGGCGGATTTCACAACGATATCCTTGCAGGGGATATGCAACGGTTTTCAGTAGAACGTTATTGTTGGATAATACACTCACTTCTATCACTTAAGTCCCATCATTCTACCGGGTTGTTGCTTGTAGGGCAACGGGGTTATTAGTTGATAGCGCTATTAGGTTTGGCACCCTCACGACGTTCTTGAATAGGACGGGCGTGAACCAATAACTTTAAATCATGACGAATGTTTGATAGAGCATTGGGGAAGGGCAAAAAGGGCCGTCTGCGGTATCGAGTTATTATCAACATAACAGTCTTAACGAATCTTAAATCACTACTTGGTATTAAACGGTTAACACAAACTGTGAACTCACCAGCCTGTCTGATACACTTTTTCTGCATGCTTGCAGGTCCTTAGGTTCATGGATTGGAACTTGCTATCTGGGAGTGCTGGAGTTGTCATGGGTCGTCGCTCTTGGATACAAGTTTAAAGATTATCGTACTCTTGTTTTGAAAAACCTGAAACACTATTTACATTATGCTTCCGCTGAACAAATTGGTTATAGATTTACCTTATGAAATAAATGGAAACTTTTATTAAATTCTATGTTATGGTTCAATGTGATTGGTGGCTAGATCCTGGTACGTCACACGCCCCGCGGTGTTTCCGCATGTAGTATTTTGGGGGTGTGACATTAATACAGTTGTGTTTTAGCATTCATGCTGGTAATGCTGGAGGGTTTCTTGACGATGTGTTTTACCATTCATGCTGGTAATGCTGAAGGATTTCTTGATATTGTGTTTTAACAGCAAGCAGATTAATACAGTTGTGTTTTAGTATAATAACTCTCCTAAAATTATTACCGACACTCATAAAATATTTAGAACACCCCCATACGTTCTAAAACACACCCCGAATACATGAATAGACCCTAAATACCTTTATATAAGAAAAAATAAAATAAAAACAATATTCCGGGGGCGCTCGTGGGCCGCGAAGGATTTGCCTTCGGCTTAAGCGGGGCGCGACTGGTCAACCACAAAGTCACACCCTGACTCCCTGTGCCACGTGTCGTGACGCGTGTGGAAGCTACGGGTCGACTCAGCCAAGCTAGGGCCTACCCTAGCTGGTCTCGCGGGCCGCAAAGGCCCTTTCCTTCTCTTACGCAGGGCGCGGCAAAGTGTCGATCAGACACTATAAATAAGGGGCATCGGCCTTCAGTTGCAATCCACTCACAATTCGATTCTCTCTCAAAATTCTGAAATAGTATAAGTAATATCGGGCATTATACCCCCTAAATTAGCGAAGCTCTGCCTCATTGTAAGTATTATAACCCCAGTTACGTATTAGATACACTGCACGATTGATCTAGTGCTCCGTAACAGCTGTCGAGGTTCTGCCCGACATAGTCGTTGGAGTTCTGTCTCGGGGAGGGTATAACTAATGTAAATATTGGGTTATTATACTAACGAGTGTGCATTGTTTAATTTGTTAGATTATAACCAGGAAATCACAGGAAAAATATCTAAAGTCGCAATGTGAATAATCCTTCTTTTAGTAAACCCTTTTTGTGAGTAATCTCCTTTTTGTGTAAACCTTTTTGCAAACTGTTTTTGACAAAACCTCAATGCTTTACATTATAATTAAACAGTGATTGAGTATTTGTCAATTCTACAATTATCGTCGATATGTTGGGGTTTTGTATACAAAATTTGTTACTACACTATGAGTAGTAACATGACTACAAGTTGGGTTGACAGTACCATGGGTGGTAATTAAAGTAAGAATTGGGAAACAAATATAACTGCGAGATCGCCCTTAATACTGTAAAATGATAAAACTTATATTGATTAAATTGGGATTCACTCACCAGTATTTCCCACTGACAAATGTTTTTAAAACGCGTTTCAAGTAACAAAATGTGAAAGCCAAATAGAAGCCAGCTGGACAGCACTGAAGGCTTAGAAAATGTGGCTATAAAAGTTACGTAAATTAGGAAGATGTTTTATTTAAATAAAATAGGGTTTATCCCTATAAACATGTTTGTAATGGAAACTTGGGTTTTACCCATGTGTTTATTATTATAAAAATGTGGTATTTTACTCTGATAAAATATTTCCTAACTACGATACTGATGTAAATTCCGCTTCCAAAATGACAAAACCACTGATACCACTGAATCTGAGCTCGCAGCCGCCCGTTCCCAGGAGATAGGGGCCGGGGGTTGCGACAGAGAGTGGTATCAGAGCTTAGCCACTGATTTCAGCCACAGAAGTGTTCTGCTGACAATGAAATTGTCAATTCTGTTAGGAAATAATCTATGCAATTATGTGCTTACGTGTATATTATTGTTTTGCTATTTGACAATTTGTTAGTTTACCGTATGAGTGAACAAGGACCGTCGGACGCTTACCGTCAATTGTCCAGTTCCCCTATAGACGAACGAACTTCTTCTCAGCCTACCCCTTCGGGGTATTCTGCTGATACCGAAGAAGGGATTTTCATATTCAAGACGCAATCTGAGGAGCCATTCCCTACCAAAATAAGAGGATGGTTCAGTCTGGGAGCTCACGTGCGTAGAAAAAGAATGAGAAAGTTGCAGCAACAGCGAGCTTTAGCAGCCGCGAATAGGGAGATGAACACCCAAACTCAAGATATACTCAATAGGAGACTAGCCAACTTTCATATCTTAGCTACCACTGCTGCAGACCCAAACCTAGAACAACTCATAGCACCACAGCCACTGCCGTTGTTCCCAACACAATTCATGGAAGTAGAAATTGACCCAGCTGACAAGATCCCACTACCTGCCTTCGACCCAGCCAAAATCCCTAGAGTCCCAGCACCCCATCCTCCAGACTATGACCCATGGTTTGACGACCATAGGGATTACCAACAACTCTACCCACTAGAGGAGCCCATGCCATACCCAATAGCACCCTATCCAAACCTTGACCCTCTAGACCCATATTTTGATAATGATCAATACATACGGGAAATCCTAGAGAACCCATACCCACATGAGGAACCAATGCCACAGTACCCTGACCCGATACCAGCACCCGCACCACCCATAACACTGAGAATGTGCAAGAACTTCGCACCTTTGGTGAGGAGTTGTTGGACGAAAGTGAGAAAATAAGACAAATAGGGGAGAGACTCGTCTGGAAGTATGACGAGCGTAATATGCAATATTGGATGAACCCCTATCAGTAATAGTAATAATATATATATATATATATATGCGTGTGACTTGAAAAAAAACAAAAAAAAAATATAATTTTAGATAATCTAATAACTACTGATGCATACTAGTATTGTATTTGAATTTCCAGTTGTGGTTTGTATTAGACGCATATATATAAAATAGAGTAAATGTCGCAATGTACGACGATTTTGACCAATCTGTTGTGTTGTGAGATTGTTTGCATTTAATATTGTTTTGCGATATTGATACTTGGTAATTGTTTACAATCCAGATGGCTAACGATGCAAATCGGGAAAACCAGAATAATGATAATCAGATAAATAACAGTGCCATTCGACACATAGTAACCCAAGGAATTAGAGATGCTATGCCATCTATTATCTAAAATGTTAGGGAAGCTTAAAATAATAATAAAAGTGATAATGGAAGTAAGCGATCACATACTGAACCCAGTAACAGCGTAAACAATGGACCGTTACTTCAATTACCTATTCCAAAAAGAAGAAGAACCATGTTTTATGGTTGTTCTTACAAAGAATTCTGGTCTTGTAAACCAATAGAATTCTCGGGCAATGAAGGAGCCATTGCAGCTCTACACTGTTTAAGAATGCTGCACTAGAATGGTGGAAGACAAAATAAGCAAGTGTGTAAAGGAAGACAAAATCATGTTTGCTTCTAATCTGTTTAAGAATGCTGCACTAGAATGGTGGAACATTATTCTCCAGTCTAGAGGAAGTGACAGAGTCTATAATTGGAATGGACTGAGTTTAAGAATATGGTTGAAAAGAAATTTTGTCCTCCTAATGAAAAGGAACAGATAGCCAATAAATTCTTAAACCTTAGAATGACTAGAGTAGACTGTAAGGGTTACACTACTGTATTCTTCGAATATGATAGAATAGTGCCAACCCTAGCTTCACCAGAACCGGTATTAATCTCCCGTTACATCTGGGGATTAATCAGGGAGATTAGACATGTAGTCAAGGCAGCTAGATCACCAACCATAGAAGAAGCTGTAGAACTAGCAAATACCTTGACCGATGAATTGTTACATACGCAAGAAGAAAACAAGAGAAAGAACCTAGTTCAGAAACTTACCCAGGAATTCCGCTACAGAAATTCCAATCGAGGAAAGAATGTAGGTTCTACTTCTGCACCTTATTGTAAGGCTTGCAAGAAGAAGCATTCAGGAAGATGCTCTACATATTGCAATTTCTGCAAGATACCAGGACATAAGGAAGAAGATTATAGAAAGAAACCCAATAATGGAGTGTGTTTCATCTGTGGAGAAAAAGGACATATCAAGCCGAACTGTCCGAAACTAGCTCTAGCCATGAACAACTGGACTGCTAAGAATGCTAGGGCATTTGTTCTGATAGCTGAAGAAGCAAAGATGATTCCGGATGTGATTGCCGGTACGTTTTTAGGTAATAATGTTTTTGCTAAAGTATTATTTGACTCTGGTGCGAACCAAAGTTTTATTAATACTTCATTTTGCAAAATTCTCAACCAACCATTAACTAAACTTCAACAACAATGTCTAGTAGAGACAACAAATGGAGAAACCATTAAGATTTCTGAAATCTTGCAGGAAGCAAGAATAGAAATTTTAAACCATATGTTTATTGCCAACCTTTACCCAATGAATCTGGCTGGATTTGATATCATGTTAGGAATGGATTGGTTAGTAGCCAATAAAGCCAGTATTCTATGTGATCAAAAGTTAATTCAAATAAGTTCACCAGAGGGTGAAAAGATCACAATTATAGGAAATAAACCATCTCGATCCGCAAAATTCATCTATGTGATGAAAACTGCAAGCTGTGCAAAGAAAGGATCTCTAGTGTATATGCTTTCCATAATCATTAACACTAAAGGAAAAGAATTGAAAGATATTCCCGTAGTATCTCAATTCTCAGATGTTTTTCCAGAAAAGCTACCAGGAATACCGCCGGACAGGGAAGTTGAGTTCAAAATTCATTTGCTACCAGGAACCGCACCGATTGCCAAAACACCTTACCGTTTGGCGCCAGCAGAAATGCAAGAACTGAAGAAACAGCTAGACGAACTTTCGGAGAAATGATTCGTACAGCCAAGTTCATCACTATGGGGAGCACCAATCTTGTTTGTCAAAAAGAAAGACGGATCAATGCGTATGTGCATTGATTATCGAAAGTTGAACAAAGTCACGATTAAAAATCGGTACCCATTACCAAAAATCGATGATCTGTTCGATCAATTACAAGGAGCTCGATTTTTCTCAAATATCGATTTACGCTCAAGATATCATCAATTAAAGGTACAGGAAGAGGACATTCCTAAGACTGCCTTTCGAACAAGGTATGACCATTATGAATTTACTGTCATGCCATTTGGTCTAACCAATGCCCCAGCCGCATTTATGGACATGATGAACTGAATATGTAAGCCATATTTGGATAAATTCATAATTGTCTTTATAGATGATATTCTAATTTACTCTAAAAGTAAAGAGGAACATGCAGCGCATCTGCATACACTTTTAAATTTGCTGAGAAAAGAAAAGCTTTACGCTAAATTTTTTAAATGCGAATTTTGGTTAGAGGAAGTGCAATTTCTTGGACATTTAGTTAATCATGAAGGGATTCATATGGATTCCACGAAGATTGATGCGATTACTAAATGGAAAGTCCCTGAATCGCCAACAGAAGTTAGAAGTTTTCTAGGATTAGCCGGTTATTATTGAAGATTTATTTGAGATTTTTCTAGAATAGCCATTCCCTTAACCAAGTTAACATGTAAGTCTATTAAGTTTGAATGGGGACCAAAACAAGATGAAGCCTTTAGAATTCTTAAGCAAAGATTAACCAACGCACCCATATTAGCGTTACCAGAAGGAACTGAAGAATTTGAAGTCTATTGTGACGCTTCTAAGTTAGGTTATGGATGTGTGTTGATGCAACGTCAAAAGGTGATAGCCTATGCATCTAGACAACTTAAGAATCATGAAGAAAACTATTCAACCCATGATTTAGAATTAGGAGCCATAATTTTTGCCCTTAAGATTTGGAGACACTATTTATATGGAAATAAATTTGTTGTCTTCACTGATCATAAGAGTTTAAGGTACATTTTTGGGTAAAAAGAGTTAAACATGAGACAGAGATGCTGGATGGAATTTCTTAGTGATTATGATTGTAATATCCAGTATCATGCAGGAAAAGCTAATGTAGTAGCTGATGCTTTAAGTCGAAAGTATCATGAAAAACCAAGAAAAGTACGTTCTCTTAAATTAGATCTGCAGATAGATTTAAATGAGCAAATTAGAGTCATACAAGAATCAGTAATCAAGGACGATACTGAAAAATTAAAAGGAATGATTAAGTAACTAGAATAAGGAACAGATGGAATTTGGAGATTCCATAAGAAAAGGATGTGGATACCCATACTAGGAAACCTACGCCACCAAATACTAGACGAAGCCCATAAGTCTAAGTACACGATGCATCCTGGAAGTGATAAGATGTATCAAGATTTAAGAAAGAATTTTTGGTGGATAGGAATGAAAAAGGATATAGCAGCTTATGTTGCCAAGTGTCTAACATGTTCACAGGTTAAAGCTGAGCATCAGAAACCCTCAGGATTATTACAGCCATTGGAAATGCCTGTATGGAAGTGGGATGAAACGCCCTCACATGTAATAACTTAAAAAAATGACGCAACGGAAAAAGAGCCTTAAAATTTTCTTTCTCTATTTTCTTACATGAAGGCTCAAATACGGAATATCAAACGTTAACTAAAAGAAATATACAACATTCACTTTCAATTAACACTTTAAGGCGTTACATAATTAAAGCTATGTGACCGTTCCTTTCCGTACAATCCTTGCTCTCGACTCGATCTATGTCCGCTTCTCTTCGTTTGTGGTAGAAGAAATCCGTGTAGTACCTGTGGACATCACATACAACTTAACCATTAGTCGTTAACAACATCATACGACATTATTCTCATGTAATTTAATATCAAATATCATTCAACAAT
Organism: Helianthus tuberosus; assembly: GCA_030545235.1. NCBI lineage: Eukaryota > Viridiplantae > Streptophyta > Magnoliopsida > Asterales > Asteraceae > Helianthus > Helianthus tuberosus. Next base: position 7,153,181 of record CM060416.1, on the reverse strand, counting down.
ATAAACTTTGATTCATTCAACTATCCTCTCGTATTTTCTCATTCCGAGTTTGACTTCGATACCTCATGAACCCGATGTTCTTTTACCTGCATTACATTTCAACTTCAAGGCACACCATTAGCAACGCCAATGCCTAAACATAATGAAACCATTCCTTCATACATTTATAACATCTCGCGTTCATATATGTATACTAATTCATACGTGCATTCATAGCATATTACATTCATACATGCATACATTCATTAATCATACATGTACACAAACATATACACCTACATATACACGTACACATTCATACACGCACACTTACATAAGTACAAGCTCTTACATACCACATACATTCCCATACAATTTTACTAACATATCCTAGTCACAAACGTCCATATAAATAAGTCTCATACGTACAAACTTACGTGCATGTTCATTTCTATTCATGCTTACCTATGGATTCCCGTCACTAACACGTAGGTAGATCTATACACATACATATCTCCAAACTTATTTCTTTCCCACACATACTTTGAGTGAACGTTCTTGCTTATGAGTGAACATTTCAACTGTTGAGTGAACATTCTTGCTGATGAGTGAACGTTCCAACTGTTGAGTGAACATTCTTGCTGACGAGTGAACGTTCCAACTGTTGAGTGAAAATTCTTGCTGACGAGTGAATGTTCCAACTGTTGAGTGAACATTCTTGCTGACGAGTGAACGTTCCAACATTTGAGTGAACATTCTTGCTGATGAGTGAACGTTCCAACTGTTGAGTGAACATTCTTGCTGACGAGTGAACGTTCCAACTGTTGAGTGAACATTCTTGCTGACGAGTGAACGTTCCAACTGTTGAGTGAACATTCTTGCTGAAACGAACTAGAAAAACAAGATTTTCCAGCTAACTGGCTCTCGCGGGGCGCGACAGCCCCTACCCCGGGCGGTCGCGGGGCGCGACATCTGTCGTGTTGTGCGACGGTGAAACTGAATTGCTGTCGTGTAGCGCGACAGCCCTATTTCGACAGAATACTTCCCTTTGCTGCTGCATAAAATGCCCAGCTATGTTTTCAACCAAAACTCAACTTGAAATTTACATAACTTTTGAGCTAAGCGTCCGTTTTGTGTAATTCTTGTTTCTGCGCGTCCGTAATTTAATTACGGATTCGTTCACCATCCTAACTCACATCAAAAGCTGAATTATAAAAAAAGGTGTAAAGATCCTTCATGCCATTATTCGACCCGTTCGATTCCACCATTTTATTTCCGACGTAACTAGCTACATTCGGCCCCGACAATCATTCCTACCTTAGTATTTCCATTTATTAATTAATCATACATGACCTTCTCGCATTTATAAGCATTAAATAACTCCCTAAACATACTAATAAGTTAGTCGGAAGTCACTTACCTTAGGCGTGCGTATTAGAGCTTACTTCCTTCCTCATCTCGCCGCGCTAGCCCTCCGTGCTTGAGTCAATTGATACGATTTCTTTCCTTACATGTCATCACGTTCGTATCAAAGTTAGCATATATGATCATACATACAAACGTTCATTTCCTTTTATTTACACATTATTTGACTTCCATTAGTCACATTTTCACATACATGAGACACATATCAATAGTTACCTTATTTAAATCTCACGCAATCCGATTACCATCATACATAGCACATAAATCATCTAGTACATGACACACTAATTCTCTACTCTAACATTTGTGTTCAAAAGCCCATCCATTACATTCATACAATGTTGACTTTCAAAAGTCAATGATCTAACTTACATGTATACTTTCAAATTGTTATTCTTAATAAGGTAGACCATAGTAATAACATTGTGTGCATTTCATACTCATGTGGTGACGCACATACCACATGGTCACCTAGTTATATCCACATATAATCACATAGTAAATCCTACATATGCGAATTCTTCATGATCCTACCAATTGACCAACACATTCTAAATTAACCCATTTACATAACTCCACCTTCTTTACTCGCTAGTGAGTTCACACGCTTAATATTTAGTACATGATTATTTACTAGTTATGATCAAACACCTAATCCCACATACGGTGTGCATCACACCCTCAAAGAATGTAGTACAACTTTCTAATGCAAGTATCTTACCGTATCATCTTATCACACTAATTTCCCACTTGTAATCCATCTAAAACACATTCCTTTTGCAAACCTATTAACTATTACATCATTATCACATTCTACATATAATTATCCATTGCTAGCATACAAATTTCACTTATCATTTTCACCTAAGCATTTTATCGAACACTTGGTGTGCATACCACTTTCTAAGCATAATGTACAAGTGTTTTGAGCATGTTTTTTCCCAACTTCATCTCATGAACCACCACATTCAAACAAGACCTCATAATCATCAATTTCACATCAAGTTTGTCTATCAAAATCTATCATATAATACCTTGCTCATCACAAAATCACAATATAACATCTACAATTTCTTCATGATCATCCTCTTCACATTCATGCATGGGTTTCATTCTAATTCATCGAACTAACTAAAATTTAACCATGATTCAACTTCAACATATTAGCATCAACAAGTATTCATTTAATTTCAACTAATTTCACGGATTAAACGTAACCTACTTCATACAAGGTCACCAATCTAAGTTTTAGAACATACCTCACGATCCCCTTGTGAAGATGATCATTAATCCATGCTCGGTTATGAATTTAAGCTTCATCTAGCCTTTCAATTTGATGATCTTTCTTGATTAGGGTTTGGCTCTTTAGAGCTCCTGAACATTCACGAACACACACGAAGTGTGTGTTTGTGTGTGTGTTTATTTCTTTTAAGTTGATAATTCAACTTTCATTTTATCCCAGTTTAGTCCCTTGTGTTTGCCACTAAAACATATCTGGCACAACTTTCGTCATTTAATACTTTTGACCACACACTTAACTAGGTTAAATAGCCTAGTTATTTATTTCATGCTATGTCATATAGGAACATACGGCAAATATAAACATTCGGGTTTTGGGGTGTTACATAGGAATTGATAACAATGGATTTTGTTACCAAATTACCCAAGACACGAAAAGGTAATGATACAATCTGGGTGATTGTAGATAGGTTAACCAAGTCCGCTCATTTCCTACCAATGAAGGAAACATTTGGTATGGAACAGTTAGCCATGTTGTATGTAAATGAAATAGTTTCATTTACATGATATTCCTTTATCAGTTGTTTCTGATAGAGATAGCCGTTTTACTTCTCATTTTTGGACAAGTTTCCAAAAAGCAATGGGAACCAAGTTAAATCTAAGCACCGCTTATCATCCACAAACGGACGGACAAAGAGAAAGGACAATTCAGACGATGGAAGACATGCTTAGAGCTTGTGTAATTGATTTCGGAGGAAATTGGGACGATCATCTACCATTAATAGAATTTTCTTATAATAACAGCTATCATACCAGTATTAATGCTGCATCTTTCGAAACACTTTATGGACAAAAGTGCCGAACTCCAGTCTGTTGGGCAGAAATTGGAGAAAAACAATTGTCTGGACCTGAGATAGTGCAAGAAACCACGGACAAGATTATTCAAGTCAAGGAACGACTGAAAGCAGCACGCGATCGACAAAATAGTTATGCTGATAACAGGCGAAAGCCATTGGAGTTTCAAGTAGGAGATAAGGTGTTGTTAAAAGTTTCTCCTTGGAAAGGAGTAGTAAGATTCATCAAAAGAGGAAAGTTAAGCCCCAAGTACGTTAGACCTTTTGAGATTATTAGAAGAATAGGACCTGTAGCTTATCAGCTACAACTGCCAGAGGAAATGGCAGGAATACATGATGTATTTCATGTATGTAATCTCAAAAAGTGCTTAGCCGATGAATCATTAGTAGTGCCTCTTAAAGACATAGAGGTAAATGAGTAACTTAAGTTCGTAGAGAAGCCACTAGAGATTGAAGACAGGAAAGTCAAGAATCTCAAACATAAGAGATTAGTTCTAGTCAAAGTGAAATGGGATTACAAGAGAGGACCAGAGTACACATGGAAGCTTGAATCAGAGATGCAAAGGAAATACCCATACCTGTTCCAGTAGACCTCGAGGACGAGTTCTAAAACAAGGTGGGAAGGATATAACAACTCTCCTAAAATTATTACCGACACTCCTAAAATATTTAAAGCACCCCCATACGTTCTAAAACACACCCCAAATACATGAATAGACCCTAAATACCTTTATATAAGTAAAAATAAAATAAAAACAATATTCCGGGGGCGCTCGCGGGCCGCGAAGGCTTTGCCTTCGGGTTACGCGGGGTGCGACAGGTCAACCACAAGGCCGCACCCTGAGGTGCCACGTGTCGTGATGCGTGTGGAAGCTACGGGTCGACTCAGCCAAGCTAGGGCCTACCCTAGTTGGTCTCGCGGGCCGCGAAGGTACTTTCCTTCTTTTACGTGGTCGATCAGATACTATAAATAAGGGGCATCGGCCTTCAGTTGCAATCCGCTCACAATTCGATTCTCTCTCAAAATTCTGAAATAGTATAAGTAATATCGGGCATTATACCCCCCTAAATTAGCAAAGCTCTGCCTCGTTGTAAGTATTATAACCCCGGTTACATATTAGATACGCTGTCCGATTGATCTAGTGCTCCGTAACGGCTATCGACATTCTGCCCGACGTAGTCGTTGGATTTCTGTCTCGGGGAGGGTATAACTAATGTAAATATTGGTTATTATACTAACGCGTGTGTATTGTTTAATTTATTAGATTATAACCAGGAAATCACAGGAAAAATATCTAAAGTAGCAATGTGAGTAATCCTTCTTTTAGTAAACCCTTTTAGTGAGTAATCTCCTTTTTGTGTAAACCTTTTTGCAAACTGTTTTTACAAAACCTCAATGCTTTACATTATAATTAAACAGTGATTGAGTATTTTTCAATTCTATAATTATCGTCGGTATGTTGGGGTTTTGTATACAAAATTTGTTACTACACAGTGAGTAGTAACATGACCACAAGTCGGGTTGACAGTACCGTGGGTGGTAATTAAAGTAAGAATTGTGAAACAAATATAATTGCGAGATCGCCCTCAATACTGTAAATGATAAAACCTGTCTTGATTAAATTGGGATTCACTCACCAGTATTTCCCACTGACAAATGTTTTTAAAACGCGTTTCAGGTAACAAAATGTGAAAGCCAAATAGATGTCAACTGGACAGCACTGAAGGCTTGGAAAATGTGGCTATAAAAGTTACATAAATAAAGAAGATGTTTTGTTTAAATAAAATACGGTTTATCCCTATAAACATGTTTGTAATGGAAACTTGGGTTTTACCCATGTGTTTATTATTATAAAAATGTGGTATTTTACTCTGATAAAATATTTCCTAACTACGATCCTGACGTAAATTCCGCTGCCAAAATGACAAAACCACTGATACCACTGAATCTGAGCTCCCGGCCGCCCGTTCCTAGGAGATAGGGGCCGGGTGTTGCTACATTTAGCATTCATGTTGGTAATGCTGGAGGATTTCTTGACGCTGTGTTTTACTATCCATGCTGGTAATGCTGGAGGATTTCTTGACATTGTGTTTTAACAGCAAGCAGATTAATACAGTTGTGTTTTAGCATTCATGTTGGTAATGCTGGAGGATTTCTTGACGTTGTGTTATACCATCCATGCTGGTAATGCTGGAGGATTTCTTGACATTGTGTTTTAACAGCAAGCAGATTAATACCGTTGTGTTTTAGCATTCATGCTGGTAATGCTGGAGGATTTCTTGACGCCGTGTTTTACCATCCATGTTGGTAATGCTGGAGGATTTCTTGACTTTGTGTTTTAACAGCAAGCAGATTAATACCGTTGTGTTTTAGCATTCATGCTGGTAATGCTGAAGGATTTCTTGACGATGTGTTTTGCCATTCATGCTGGTACGATGTGTGACATTTGTCACGATGTGTTTTCTTGATGTTGAATTTCTTCATGAAGGTTATAAGGAAGAGAGAGAAGAGAGAAAGGGAGAGAGAGAGAGAGAGAGAGAGAGAGAGAGAGAGAGAAAGAGAAAATCGCAAGAAATGTGAGGTGGTTTATGGAATGATAGTTATTTCCATATTTAAAACAAGCTAAATGACATATCTACCCCTGATTAATTAAATAATCCTAGGTTTAAGAAACACATACTACCAAAATGCAACCAAGATGATCTCAACCATTAAACACACCCATTGGATGGTTCAGATCGCTTCCTAGACTTTCTAGGAAAAACACACTTTCCGCAGGATCTCCACTATATATATATATAGGGGAAGGTTCAAATGAAAACCACTAGTTATTGTGAAAACTCGAAAACTAATTAAAAAAGCCAAAAAAACAAACCAATTCTCCTTTTTTTAATTCTTTACTCTACCAACTCAACAAACCAATTCCAGTCTTCATGATTTCATCAATCAAAACCCTTTTCTCAATCATAAGCCCTACCACAAAAAAAAACCCTAAATCCCCAATTCATTCAATGGACATAATATCCCAATTACAGGAAGACTGGATGGAGAACACCATCGCTGCAATCGCCTTCAACACTGATGTGTGCAAAATGCAACATATAAATTACATAAAAATGAGGCATAAAACTAACCCTTTTTAAGTACAAATATTGGAAAAAGAGTGTTTTTGTCTTCCTTTTGTATTTTCAGGATTAAATGAGCTCAAAAACACAAAAGAAGCAAAAAGACAGCTAAATCCAACATAAATACAAGGAAAGGAACATAAGTGGACTGCCCGACCCCTCAACGGCATCTTCCCAAGCAAAATAGAGTAGGCAGAAGACTGAACACGCCCCGTGCTCAGCCAGCATGGGGCCGTGCCCAAGAAGCAGCAGAAAAGACAAACCTATAGAAGCTTCTATTGCCCACCACGGGGCCGTGCCCAGTGAACACGGGGGCGTGGCGAAAGTACAGCAGGCGCATTAATTGTAATTGCGAATTACAATTAATGAGGAGAGAGAGTGTCAGACAGGCACGAGGCCGTGCCCAGCCCTCTGTTCAGCCTATAAATAGGAGTGCTTGGTTTCATTTCAACTCATCCCTTGGCACACCACCTCTCTCACACTTCATCCACCACCCACCACCATTACAACACCATCATCCACCACCATCATCCATTGTCCATCATAGAGTGTGTGAGTCGTCTCGGGATCCAAGATTGATCGTAAGAGTTCTTGAAAATCAAGGCCATGTTTGCCTAAGTCTCTTACATCACTTGGTGAAGACAAAGTGTCTAGTATAATACTTTTTATTTCTAATCTTTTGCACTTTTTATTTGGTTTTGTATTAATGACTTTAATAACTAGTTACTTATGTTGAAGGTGATCTTTCCTTATCGTTTGTCCGTGGTGTCTTGGCATTATTTTACTGTCTATATAAAATAAAAGATTTTCACCATTCATATCTCCACGGTCTATATGGAGGTATGTTGGCTACCTGGTCGGGGGTTAAGGGAACGGTTTGGTAAAGGTCTTGCCATTGTTCAGCGTTTAGAGGTCCTGCAATGGACCTGGGTCAAATTTAGTAGGACCTCCTTCAATGCTTCACGGTATTGGATGGCGGGGGTCCAAACTCTTTGATCCCCTCATAAGTTAACTACTATTAATACTATAACCCGGCTATTTAGGACTGTATCCCTGCTGACTCAGACTACTTAGCCGAGGGTAACGTCACCGCCAAAAGCGGGGCCTACCATAATACTGCATTAATAACTTAATTCATTATCTTCCAATAATCCACCCTTTTAGGATTGTATCCTTGCTGACTCAAACTACTGGGGTGAGGGTAACGTCACCTTCAAAAGAGGGGCCTACTACAATAACTAAGATAATCTCTTAATTATGTGCAAAAGTGCGGAAATAATCAAAGGTTATACTAGATACGAGTCGGAACCAAGTGATTCATCTTGTCTATCTGTTTTTATTTTATTTTTATTTTCAGCATTTTAGTTAGTTTTTATTTTTCTTAGTTTAAAACCTTTTTCTAAACTTTTTATTTTGATTAGACGTTGAGGATAAACCGCTACTAAAAGCTCTTGTGTCCTTGGACGACCTCGGTATCTTACCAACGCTATACTACGCTCACGATGGGTGCACTTGCCCATATGTGTGTTTAGTGTTAGTAAAATATCGTGTTTTATAAGTTTAAAACTTGGCTAAAAATAAGTGTTAAAAAGGGCTTAAAATATACACCTAATATATATAACACTTCACACGCATCAAGTTTTTGGCGCCGCTGCCGGGGACACAAGGATTTTAAGAAAGCTTAAAATCGACGGCCTAATCAGTTTTTCAAAACCTTTTTAAAACGCGCGCACATTTTTCTGCATTTTAGTTTAGATTTGCATTTACAGTAACCTGTACACGGGGCCGTGTTCACTGAACACGGGGCCGTGCTGCACATTTTCATAAAAACACCCAGTAACAGAAGCTTGAACACGGGCCGTGCTCACTGAACACGCCCCGTGCTCAACGAAATCAGTAAATTTAATTAAAACGCCCAGATACAGATCCTGAACACGGGGCCGTGCTCACTGAACACGGGGCCGTGTCCAGCCTCTGTTTCCGTTTTTCTTTTTGTTTTCTGATCTCGAGACTCGGTTGTGGTCTGCTGAGTGATTCTTATGGATCAATACTCAGGAGGTTACAACTACACCTATGAGGAGGATGATTATAGGGGTAATTATTGCACTAATTGTCGTAACGCACGATCGGTTCAAAATAATCGCTCATATCAACCATCCAATTCATACACCTACTATGAGGAGCCCAGGTACGAGCCATCAACTTCATACCCATCCTATGAAGACCAAAGGTATGAACCTCCTCCCTCATACTCATATTTTGATGAACCAAGGTATGAGCCTTCATACTCATACTTTGAGGAACCAAGGTATGAGCCTTCACCTTCATATGCTTACTATGAGGAACCTTGGCGTGAACAACCCACCTCATATGAGTATTATGGAGAACAAAATTACGAACCTTATCCATCATATGCTTACAATGAAGAACAATGGTGCGAACCATCGACTTCATATGAGTATTATGAGGAACAAAGGGTCGAACAACCGGATTCAAGCTTAGAAAATTCCGATTCTTTTTCTATAACCAAAGTGACCGATAGGATATTAGAACACATTAGAGTTATCGATCGATGTATAAAAGAAGCTCGCGCAAGGGAAGAGGAGTCCCGCGCAAGAGAAGAGTTAAAAAAGGAAGAGATAACTAAAAATGTAAAAATGGAAGAACAAATAAGTGAAAAACCGACACATGAGTTAAGCAACGAAAAAGGTGAGTCCGACAACGTTAAAATTCAAGAAGAGTCTAATTTTGAAGAAATTAATCTCTTGTCACCTTCTTTCGAAAACCATTGTTTAGTACCCACTCATGCTAATTTTTTAAAAGAGTTAAACACTAACGCTAAAATTGACGAAACGGTAAGTGTTAAGTTAACTAATGATCAAACAACACTAATAAAAGAAGACCCATTTGAAATTAACATTACACCGGTTCCATGTTTCTTTCAAAATTCGTTTATTAGTAATGTCACAATCGATAAGGATCTTTGTGTTAACATAATGCCCAATTACATTTTCGAAAAATTAAGTATTAGTGATTTTTCTCAACTTCAAATACCCATTTTTCTATCTAATCGGAAAGTAATAAAATCAATCGGTATAGTTGAAGATGTCTTGGTTCAAACAAATCAAATGGTAATCCCAACCGACTTTGTCATCCTCGATGACGCTCCTCTAGTGTTGGGAAGACCATTTGTAAAAACTCATGAAGCTTTGAAAAACCGGAAGTTCAACAATCTACCTCTTCAATTAGGGGCATTTAAAAGAAGTGTCGATCTCGAACGATCAATGAAATATCCATTCGGCAATAATGACCCCCTAATTGAAGATGAAGATGAACCACCCGATACAAGTGAAGAGATTGACCACTTTGTTGAAGAAGAGGTCGCCATTGAACAAACTTTTAAAATTCTTGATCGAAATGAGCAACCAAATAAGGAGTCTCCTAAAGACCCACCTCTTGAGCTCAAAGAACTTCCAAAAGGTTTGGAATATGCTTTTCTAGACAAAGATGGTAATTTACCGGTAATTATTTCTTCTAAATTAGGTAACTTAGAAAAAGAAAAATTAATGAATCTTTTGAAAAAACACAAAAACGCAATAGCTTGGAAACTTGTAGACATAAAAGGAATTAGTCCTTCTATGTGCACACACAAAATTTTGATGAAAGATGACTACAAATCGGTCATACAACCACAACGTCGAGTAAATCCAAATGTTCAAGAAGTGGTTAAAAACGAAGTCATCAAGTTACTTGACGCCGGACTTATCTATCCTATCTCAGATAGTCCTTGGGTAAGTCTCGTCCAAGTAGTTCCAAAGAAAGGAGGTATGACGGTAATAACTAACGAAAACAATGAACTAATACCAACGAGAACCGTCACAGGATGGAGAGTATGTATAGATTATAGACGATTAAATGAAGCAACAAGAAAGGATCATTTTCCCTTACCCTTCATTGATCAAATGTTAGAAAGATTATCCGGTCATAAATTTTATTGTTTCTTGGATGGTTTTTCAGGTTACTTTCAAATCCCGATAGCGCCCGAAGACCAAGAAAAGACAACTTTCACATGTCCCTATGGAACTTTTGCTTATCGACGCATGCCGTTTGGTCTATGTAATGCCCCAGCAACATTCCAACGTTGCATGGTAGCTATTTTCCATGACATGATAGAAAAGACAATGGAAGTCTTCATGGACGACTTTTCTATCTTTGGGGATTCATATGACCAATGCCTCGATAACCTTGAACGAATGCTATCCCGATGTGAGGAAACTAACCTCGCCCTTAATTGGGAAAAATGCCATTTCATGGTAACGGAGGGAATAGTACTCGGTCACAAGATCTCAAGCGAAGGAATGGAGGTGGATCGAGCCAAAATAGATACCATTTCTAGATTACCACCTCCATCCTCCGTACGAGCTATCAGAAGTTTCCTAGGGCATGCCGGATTTTATAGACGATTTATCAAAGACTTTTCAAAAATCTCAAGGCCTCTAACGAAGTTACTTAAAAAAGATGCTCCATTCATCTTTGACAAGGATTGCAATCAAGCATTTCTAACCCTAAAGGAAATGTTAGTCAATGCACCTATCATGATAGCGCCTGATTGGAAATTTCCTTTCGAAATCATGTGTGATGCTAGTGACTTTGCAGTTGGAGCTGTCTTGGGACAGAGAAAAGAAAAGCATTTCCACCCAATCTATTATGCTAGTAAAACACTTAATGATGCATAAGAAAATTACACAACAACTGAAAAAGAATTACTAGCTGTGCTATTTGCTTTTGATAAATTTCGTTCTTATCTTGTTCTTTCTAAAACTATAGTCTATACAGACCATGCAGCCATTCGATATCTCTTCAAGAAGCAAGACGCAAAACCACGTTTGATTAGGTGGATTCTACTCCTCCAAGAATTTGACATTGAAATCAAGGATAAAAGAGGAGCAGAAAATACCGCAGCAGATCATCTTTCACGCTTAGAAGACCCAGCTTTAGAGGCAACCAGGGACGAGCAAATCAACGAAAAATTTCCAACCGAGTCCCTGGAAATGGTGGAATACAAGGAAGAACCATGGTACGCCGACTATGCTAACTACCTAGCTAGCGGTATAGTCACAAAAGGATGGCCACATCATCAAAGAAAAAAATTCTTTGCCAATGTGAAACACTACTTTTGGGAAGATCCATATCTTTTCAAAATGTGTGCCGACCAACTCGTCAGACGATGCGTACATGGTAGTGAAGCACGAAGAATTCTCCGCCATTGTCATGAAGGTCCATACGGAGGACATCATGGTGCTGCTAGTACCGCACGAAAGGTATTCGATTCAGGATTTTATTGGCCAACCATTTACAAAGACGCTCAAAGTCTTGTAAAAACATGTGATGCTTGCCAAAGAACAGGTAATATTTCTTCCAAAAACGAAATGCCACAAAATGGCATTCTTGTTTGTGAAATTTTTGATGTGTGGGGACTCGACTTTATGGGACCCTTCCCACCATCGAAAGGAAACAAATATATACTTGTGGCAGTAGATTACTTATCTAAATGGGCCGAGGCCGAAGCACTTCCAACAAATGATGGAAGAGTCGTGGTAAGATTTCTGAAAAAATTATTCTCTCGTTTTGGCACACCTAAAGCTTTAATAAGTGATAGAGGTACCCATTTTTGCAACCATCAACTTGAAAAAATTTTAACAAGATATGGGGTCTATCACCGGGTTTCAACAGCATATCACCCTCAAACAAACGGACAAGCCGAAGTGACTAATAGAGGTTTAAAACGAATACTCGAAAAAACCGTAGGGTTAAATAAAAAGGAATGGGCTGATAAATTAGATGATGCTTTATGGGCCTTTCGAACTGCTTATAAAACAACAATAGGTACAACCCCGTATAAGCTAGTCTATGGAAAAAGTTGTCATTTGCCAGTAGAAATTGCACACAAAGCCTACTGGGCAATCAAAAATGTAAACTTGGATTTAGAATTTTGCTGGTAAAAATCGATTTTGTCAATTAAATGAATTAGACGAGCTTAGGAATTATGCATACTCAAACTCTGAAATTTATAAGGAAAGAATGAAAAATTTGCATGACAAACATATTAAACCTAATGAATTTCGGGTAGGGGATCTAGTTCTTTTGTTTAATTCACGACTTCGATTGTTTCCTGGTAAATTAAAGTCTAGGTGGTCAGGACCTTTTTCCATCACCCACATTTTCCCACACGGTGCAGTAGTAATTAAATCTCGAAATGGGCCACCATTTAAGGTCAATGGCCAACGGCTGAAACTCTATCAAGGATTCATTGAGGATGAGGAAGAAGAGATCTCGCTTCAAACGGTGGAAGAATAAAAACATCATGCCTGGTAAGTTACGAACGATTGAGACGACAGAATAAAGCGGTAAGTTTTCTAACCATAGCTTATGGGAAAAAGGGGCATTCACACGAGCACTAAAAAAAAAAAACTTGCTCGGCACGACGCCGTGTCTGCTGGACACGGGGCCGTGTTCGCGCTACAGACGGGATAAAACCCCTTTTTCAAAACAGTTTCTTCATTCCACACGCCCCGTTTCCCCACAAAAGCTCTGGTTCCAGGCGATTTTTCGCAAAATTTTGACGTCTCCTATCGATCTAACAACGTCAAGGTATGATTCTATCGCTCTTAGTAGTTAGATTAGTTACTTGCATGTAGTTAAAACACCAAAAATTTGGGGAAAATCTAGGGTTCTTGAAGTTCATCCGGATCAAACCTCAAATTTTTGTTTAGATCTGTTTGCATTTAGTTAGATTAGTGTTAAGGGAAGTAAATACACTTGTATTGTTCATAGATTCACCCGATTTCTTACAAAAACCCCAAACCCTTGTTCTTGAACCGAAAAAGATAAAATTGATGGGGTAAACGGGATATTTTGGGAAAAATGGCACTTAGGGTTTCATTTTCGGGGGAAACCGCACCTATTGGACCAAAAATTTTCAAGTTTTCGAAACCGGGTCGAAAAATGGGATTTTTGAGTAACAGACCTCTGGACACGGGGCCGTGTCCGCTGAACACGGGGTCGTGTCCAGCCACTGTTTGCAGTTTCTTTAAAAATCTAATTGTTTCGTACAATTTTTGGTGTATTCTTTCAGATGGCAAAGTTCACTAGGTTCAATGCAAGGGAGCTTGATGCAAGGGCAAGGTACGAGATTCTTCAAACAAGACCAAAAGAGTACCCCAGGAGAGCTTGCACGGACCTGTTAACCTTGGTGAACCAGCTGGACCGATTCAACAACATCGTTACAGGACCACTAGCTGTTGCATTGAACACTCGGCTTCGGTCGGTGCATCAATGCACCATGGAGTTCTACAGTACCTTTAACTTCACTTCAAGGTGTGACCCATTCGACAATGAAGGGGTTGCATTTCGGTGTGGAGGGACAATGTACTCGATCTCTATGGCACAGTTTGGAGCCATAATAGGGCTATACCAAGAAGAGGAATCGGGAAACGAAGAAAATACCGGAGGATTACGAGACTTGGATGAAAATGAACGACAAGCTGCATGGGCTCAAATCGGGGAAGGAATCTACAACCCTAGTGGCACCAAGAGTACGAAGCTAAGGGATCCACTCTATCGCTACATTCACAGGCTTCTCACCTACTCTCTAAACCAACGTCACGACAGTAGCGGCGTTGTAGGGTTGAAAGATTTGGTTGTCCTTCACTGTATCCACAACCGGAAGCCTCTCGGTGTTCCATATCTCTTGTTACGGAACATGCATCTTAACCGCCTTGCTCGCGCTCCAACGCCTATCTTCTTCGGAGGATGGGTGTACCGTCTTTTCAAGCATTACACGAGAATTCCAAGGTCCTTTGAAAGAAGCCCATGGTCGGGACGAGTTGATTACCACATTTGCCGAGCCATGAACTTACTTTATGAGGCGGAAGACGGAACGGTGAGTTTCCAAAGGACGCAAGGCTATGCATGGAACCCGCAGGAGGCCCTAGTTCTTCACGCACCACCTCCCCACTACCAGTATCAACCCCAGGGTGATCCGGGTCAATCCTCCTCACAAGGAGGCGGTTTTCCTAACTTTCAAAGCTTACATGATCTTATGCAGGAAAATCTCATGTGTACCAGGAACGCCTACAACCTCGCCAACAACACATACCACCGGGTCGGAGCTATTGAACGAAACATCAACGATATACAAGACGATATCGGGAGCATCCGGGAGTATATGGCGGGGCATGGGGATGGAGGTGATGATAGTGATGAGGATATGGAATAAGGGGTTTGGAGGAGCAGGACCGGGTTGATGGCAAGCCCACAGGTTTAAGTCCCTTTATCTATCGAACAATTGGTGGCCTGCGTGCCAAATGTTGAACAATTTACTTTCCTTGAACACTTTTATTTTCCGTTTTATTTTTCTTTTACTTTATGCTTGGAACAATTAACTATGGTAATGTAGGATGTTTGTGTTGCTTGGTGTAGTATTAAGTGATGAAACAGGTACAAACCAAGGCTCGGAGTGCTAAGCCTCAGCACTTATAGGGCCAGGATGGAAAAACCGGGGGAAGAAACCTGTTTTTCAGGCAAACAGACTGTCCACACGGGGACGTGTCCAGCCAACATGCCCCCGTGCTCACCTCCCAGACCTGCTGTTTGGTTACTGTCCTCCAGATTTTTGCCAGACACGGGGCCGTGCCTAATCAACACGCCCCCGTGTTCATTTTCTGTAAGTTTTCGTTACTGGCAGTTCACCACGGGGTCGTGTCCAGCGGACACGGGGCCGTGTCCAGACTACCAGTAACATAAATCTTTGCTTTTAACACCATTTTACACATCTAATCAACCTAAAAATTTATTTTTGGGACACATTGAGGACAATGTGTAATTTAAGTGTGGGGGGGGATGCTAAAACCTTGAATTTTGCAAGTCCTAAATACAAGCCTTACACAAAACTCTATTGTAACCGCTAATCACCCCAAATTTTTTTCAAAAATTTCATTTTTCTTACTTGTCTAGGTTTAACTCGGGAAATTCAAATTCTCAAAAAGGTTATATTTTTACGAATTTACAACCGATAGCGTATTGATAAAAAGAACCAACATAAGAAAATTATGAAAAGGCATGGCAAACTTAGTTAAAATTTGATTATATATACTAGATCACATAAAAACCCATTCCCACAAAAGTGAGTTTTGAGCCTTTATTGAGCATACAAATTTACATCTTTAGACTAAATGCTCATTTTTCATTTCTTGTGTGAATAGCCGCTTGGTTCTTACAACTCTAGAACTTGCCATGACGATACATTCCCGGTCTTTATCAACTTAAACCCGAGTAAGTAAATGATGGAGGCATTAGGACTAACCCTTTTTATTTCTACACCATTATTTTTCTTTTTCTTTTACCACCTACCCAAAAATCCCCCTAGTTAACCCCTTTGAGCCTAAACCTTTTCATTTCATCACCCAAACCAAAAACCCTTTTACCCACCAAAAACCTTTTTTATTTTTAACCCTTTGTTTTAGTAACAAGTTCGGTTTTGCGTAGGATCGTTCAAAAAAAAAATGTTGATGATGAAGCAAAAAGAAAATAAACAAACAAGTTCATCAAAAATAACTTTGTTTGAAAAAAAGCTTCATCAAAATAAAAAGTTACAAAAATAGAAAGTCTTACGAAAACCGACACTTTTACGCTTTTCGCCCTTTTTCCACTAACCACTATCCCAACCACCTACCATTAACCCAAGCCTAACCCTTAACCCACAAAGTCCTCTTGATATTTACAAAGGTATAAAAGTTAAAAAGGAGGAGGATTGATTGCTTGGCAAGCTTATGGTAGGAATAAGTTCCATGTCGCTCTCGAGTGATTCACTAAAAATACACCTTCGGCCGAGTGTGAGTGATTTCTCCCGTGAGGTATGTGAACTCGTATATAAATGGAATTTTAAAAAGGCATGTTATGCCCAAATAAGTAATTTCTCCTATGAAATGTTCTAAATAAATCATTACGAATAGGATTGTAAATAGATAAAAATAAAACCCAAAATGATCTTGGATTTCCAACACTCTACGACAAGCCAAAAACCTTCTCTTCTACCCATTCCATTTGGGAGTGTAAGCCACATATTAAAGAGTTTTGCTTGAGGACAAGCAAAAGTTCAAGTGTGGGGGTATTTGATGTGTGCAAAATGCAACATATAAATTACATCAAATGAGGCATAAAACTAACCCTTTTTAAGTACTAATATTGGAAAAAGAGTGTTTTTGTCTTCCTTTTGTGTTTTCAGGATTAAATGAGCTCAAAAACACAAAAGAAGCAAAAAGACAGCTAAATCCAACATAAATACAAGGAAAGGAACATAAGTGGACTGCCCGACCCCTCAACGGCATCTTCGCAAGCAAAATAGAGAAGGCAGAAGACTGAACACGCCCCGTGCTCAGCCAGCACGGGGCCGTGCCCAAGAAGCAGCAGAAAAGACAAACCTATAGAAGCTTCTATTGCCCACCACGGGGCCGTGCCCAGTGAACACGGGGGCGTGGCGAAAGTACAGCAGGCGCATTAAGTGTAATTGCGAATTACAATTAATGAGGAGAGAGAGTGTCAGACAGGCACGGGGCCGTGCCCAGCGGACACGGGGCCGTGCCCAGCGGACACGGGGCCGTGCCCAGCCCTCTGTTCAGCCTATAAATAGGAGTGCTTGGTTTCATTTCAACTCATCCCTTGGCACACCACCTCTCTCACACTTCATCCACCACCCACCACCATCACAACACCATCATCCACCACCATCATCCATTGTCCATCATAGAGTGTGTGAGTCGTCTCGGGATCCAAGATTGATCGTAAGAGTTCTTGACAATCAAGGCCATGTTTGCCTAAGTCTCTTACATCACTTGGTGAAGACAAAGTGTCTAGTATAATACTTTTTATTTCTAATCTTTTGCACTTTTTATTTGGTTTTGTATTAATGACTTTAATAACTAGTTACTTATGTTGAAGGTGATCTTTCCTTATCGTTTGTCCGTGGTGTCTTGGCATTATTTTACTGTCTATATAAAATAAAAGATTTTCACCATTCATATCTCCACGGTCTATATGGAGGTATGTTGGCTACCTGGTCGGGGGTTAAGGGAACGGTTTGGTAAAGGTCTTGCCATTGTTCAGCGTTTAGAGGTCCTGCAATGGACCTGGGTCAAATTTAGTAGGACCTCCTTCAATGCTTCACGGTATTGGATGGCGGGGGTCCAAACTCTTTGATCCCCTCATAAGTTAACTACTATTAATACTATAACCCGGCTATTTAGGACTGTATCCCTGCTGACTCAGACTACTTAGCCGAGGGTAACGTCACCGCCAAAAGCGGGGCCTACCATAATACTGCATTAATAACTTAATTCATTATCTTCCAATAATCCACCCTTTTAGGATTGTATCCTTGCTGACTCAAACTACTGGGGTGAGGGTAACGTCACCTTCAAAAGAGGGGCCTACTACAATAACTAAGATAATCTCTTAATTATGTGCAAAAGTGCGGAAATAATCAAAGGTTATACTAGATACGAGTCGGAACCAAGTGATTCATCTTGTCTATCTGTTTTTATTTTATTTTTATTTTCAGCATTTTAGTTAGTTTTTATTTTTCTTAGTTTAAAACCTTTTTCTAAACTTGTTCCACCGGAGAAGGTTCCAAATTCAAGATTATCATCATATGATTTTTTAACAAAATCACATAATATAAAAAGATTTATTATGTTGAACAACTGACTTTTTGCAATAGCTTGAAATATAAAAAATGCAGAAGTAGGTTAATAAGTGAAAAGAACACAACTGATATGAAACAGAAGAACTTGGGAGGAAGTTAGGTAGCGAGAAAGCATACCATAAATAGCAGTGCACATCATTTCTTCCCTAAGTTGAAAAAAAAAAACATGAATTTCGTAACTGGAAACTAAGAATTAAAGCTTGCAGGTTCGTCTTTTGTGTGAGAGAGATGAAAATGGAGGAAGTGCTTTGGAGAATAAGTAGTTATATAAAATTAAACAGTAAAAAGTAGACTGGTGAGTAATTTGTTAAATAATATAGGGGAAATATTAAATAAAGGGGTAAAAAGTCTAAAATACCTTTAGGTAACCAGATTTAACAAAAAAATCTAACTGTGTTAGGGTTAAAGGACAAAACGTGTAACAAAATTCCCTCTAAAGGGCAAAACCTATCAAAATTCGTTGAAAAAGACACCGCCTGTGAAAGGGTATTAAGATAAATGACAAAATGTGTAATTTTTCCAACTTTTTTCCCCATTTGTTGAAGCCACTGTACACACACAAATGACAGACAACATGAAGTTTATGAATGATCATCATTCAAGCTTTGTAAACATGGGCTGATAAGTGATAACATGTGTAGTTTCTGTTCTCTAGTGTGTGTATGGTATATTCTGTGGCTTTTTTTACACGTACACCTACGCTCAGAAGTGTCTTAATAATCTTAAATGTTTAAAAAGTCAACGTGGCTTTAGAAATACATTGCATTCAAGAAACATGTGTTGGTCAATTATGTTTAAATATAATGGAAAACATGAATAACATACCTGTTACAGCAGACAGGCCAGCAGAGAATCCAGTCAGAGATGCAGCCATTGAGTTTGACATACTTGTCAGGATGATCTGGTTCCTCCTTAGGGTGTAAGATTATGATGGTGATGAAACCGAAACGAGGGTTGATTTCGGTTATGGAGAGAGAGCCGAAAGTGATGTTATTAGGGTTGTGTGAATTGTGTAATTGTCTAACTTGTGTAACCCTTAAACTCTCTAATAATCTCCTTATATATACACCCTAGAGGAAACCTAATTAGTTAATAAGGGTAATATGGTCCATCAATAATTACCAACTAATTATTAATAAATTATTAATATATTTTAATCTATATAATATAAATGATTATAAAGGCTACAAGATTAAATACTACATTAATAATATATTTAATCTCACATTCTCCCACTTAGCCGAGTAATCATTTATTATGAGTATTAGGTAAGCCTGGCCAAGAGTTAACACTCATTTTAGCCTTAAACCAAGAACTATAGCAGAGAAATACAGCCGTTGAATCATCATTCGACTTAGGACCCCCATTAGTCATACTATAGCCTCAATTTAAAACCTAATAGTTATGATCAAAATACGCATAAGCCCTTTAGCGTCTGATTTGTATTTATATCTGTCTATATGTCATTACACCGGCAAAACATATGTTAGAGACATACAAAATCAAACTGAGGAAATTTTATTAATTAAAACATAAGCTAGTATAATATGCCATTAAATAAGGTCTTTAGTAAGTCCCATATTCGATACATGTTCTTCGAAAACTTTAGGTGGGAGACCTTTAGTCATCGGATCGTCAAGCATATCTTTAGTACTAATATACTCAATACAAAGATTATTTTCCTCAACCCGTTCACGTACGAACAGATATTTTGTATCGAGATATAAACCAGCTCCAGTCGAACTGTTACTGTTCGAGAAACTAACGGCAGCTGAGTTATCACAGTAAAGCTTCAATGGTCTAGAAATGGAATTAACGATTTTGAGTCCAGTGATCAGATTTCTAAGCAACATTCCATGACAGGTTGCGTTATAAACAACAATATATTATGCCATCATTGTGGAAGTTGTGGTTAACTGTTGTTTATGACTCTTCCATGAGATAGGTCCGCCTGCTAACATAAAGATATAGCCCGAAGTGGATTTCTTGTCATCTTTGCATTTGGCAAAGTCAGAATCAGCATAACCTACCACTTCTAAGTGATCACTTCTTCTATAAGTCAGTTTATAGTATTTCGTCCCTTGCAGATATCTAAGGACCTTTTTAGCTGCTTTCCAGTGATCTAGGCCAGGATTAGTCTGATAACGGCCTAACATTCCAGCAATATAAGCGATATCTGGGCGAGTACAGACTTGAGCATACATCAGGCTCCCGACTACTGACGCGTAAGGTATCTGGCTCATTTGCACCTTTTCAACCTCTGTTGTCGGACACTGGAATGAACCGAAAACATCTCCCTTAACTACTGGAGCGACTGAGGGTTTGCACTGTTGCATGTTGTAACGTGTAAGGACACGATCTATGTAAGTCTTCTGAGACAATCCTAATATCCCTTTGTGTCTATCTCGGTGAATTTCGATGGCAATGACGTAAGAAGCATCTCCGAGATACTTCATGTCGAAGTTATGCGAGAGTAACTGCTTCGACTCATGCAACATGTCTAAACTATTACTTGCCAATAGAGTATCATCTACGTAAAGGACAAGTATAGTATAGTAAAGTTACTCCCACTCATCTTGAGGTAGGTGCATTGATCCACTTGATTCTTCATAAAACCTTGTCTCTTCATGACTTCATCAAACTTGAGGTACCATTGACGTGATGCTTGTTTTAACCCGTAAATGGATTTCTTCAACTTACAGACTAGATGCTCCTGACCTTCAGGTTTAAAACCTCCAGGTTGTTTCATGTAAACATCTTCGTCTAAGTCTCCGTTGAGGAAAGCAGTTTTAACGTCCATCTGATGCAGCTCCAAATCAAAATGAGCTACTAGGGAGATAACGATCCTTAATGAATCTTTACGAGAGACAGGTGAAAACGTCTCTTGATAATCAATTCCCTCTTTCTGAGTGTAGCCCTTTGCAACCAATCTCGCTTTGTAGCGTTCAACGTTCCCATTTGGATCCGGTTTTGTTTTGAACACCCATTTACATCCTACAGGTTTAACACCGTTGGGTAATTCGACCAAATCCCAAGTGTCATTTTTCTTCATGGATTCAAGCTCATCAATCATTGCTTTATTCCATTCAGAAGACTGATCACTGCTAATGGCTTCATTATAAGAGATAGGATCATTGAGCTTTCCAGCATCCATTTCAGTCAGGTAGGTAACATAATCATCCCAATTAGTAGGCCGTCTTTGCCTAGATGACCTCCTGAGTTGATTATTGGGTTCAGCGTTGTCTTGGTTTTGAGTGTTTGATGTGCCTTCATTATGAGGTATAATGGGTTCTGATTGTGGAGATGGAATTTGTGCAGTAGCTTCAGGTGCAGTTGTTGCATTGGGTACAAGAGGAGTAAACGGAGTAATGGTAAGCGACGAGTCTCCCCCCCCCCCCCCCGCGTCTTGTACTTCTTGCAATTCTTCGTAAGGGTTGGTACTGCTCCCACTGACCTTGAAATCCTCTAGGAACGCAACACGCTTGGTTTCAACAATACGGGTGACATGGGAAGGATAATAGAAACGATAACCCTTTGAGTGACCAGGATACCCAATAAAGAAACAGGTAACTGTTTTAGGGTCAAGTTTCCTTAGGAAAGGATTATAGAGTTTTGCTTCAGCAATGCAGCCCCATACTTTCATATATTTAAGACTCGGTTTCCTTCCTGTCCAAAGTTCATAAGGAGTTTTAGGGACAGATTTAGAAGGAACTCTATTGAGTATATGAACAGCTGCTTTTAACGCTTCAGTCTAGAGGAATAATGGTAAATTAGTGTTGGCTAACATACTGCGCACCATGTTCATAAGGGTACGTTTCTTTGTTCAGCTACACCATTCAGGTGAGGTGTACCAGGCATGGTGTATTGGTTCACAATCCCCTGGCCCTTACAAAACTCATAAAATGGACCAGGAGCTTGACCCACATCAGTATGTCTTCCATAATATTCACCGCCTCTATCTGATCTTACAACTTTAATCTGACGATCTAATTGCTTTTCAACTTCAGCTTTGTAATCTTTAAAAGTTGTAAGAGATTCAGATTTTTCCTTAATAAGATACAAGTACATGTAATGAGAATAATCATCAATGAAAGTGATAAATGAAGTATGTCCTGTTATGCCAGCGATTTGGTAAGGACCACTAATGTCAGTATGAATGAGTTCTAATAGATTAGAGCTCCTAGTGGCACCTTTTTCATTCGCTAATGTCATTTTGCCTTTAAGACATTTGACACATGTTCCAAAATCAGTGAAATCGAGAGGAGGTAAGACTTCATCTTTTATGAGACGATTTAATCGTTCTCATGAGACGATTTAATCGTTCTCTTGAGATGTGGCCTAAACGTTGATGCTACAACATAGATGAAGTCTCTAAGTCTCGATTATGTTTCATCTTTGTGAGTGATTCATTAATATTATATGACAACAAAGATTTGGAAAAATTATCATCTAGTTCTTATCTATAGAGACCACCATCCAGAATGCCAGTACCATAAAAAACGGAATCATAGAGAATAAAGAGTTTGCGGTGACCTTGGGAAACAACAAAACCGTCCATGTCTAACTTTGGTCCTGATACAAGGTTCCGAGTTACCTTAGGAACATATAAGGTATCATAAAGTTTAATACATAAACCAGTTTTCAAAAATAATTGTAATGTTCCTATGGCCTTCACTTCTAATTCCCGATCATCCCCAACTTTAAGTGTTCTTTGGTTTCTTCCCAGCTTCTGGATTGAAAGGAATCCCTGAGTAGAGTTGGTTACATGAACTATAGAACCAGAATCAAACCACCAAGAATTAGCAGGAACATTTAAATTAAAAGACTCAAGTATCATGAAAAAATCGTTACCTTTCTTAGCCAGCCACTCCTTGAAGTCAGGGCATTCCTTTTGCTTATGTCCTGTCTTCTTACAGAACTTGCAGCAGGGTTTGCCTAAGGAGTTCTTAGAGCTGGAAGGTGCACTTGTATTAGGATTGGGCCTTTGAACTTTGGAAGCATCCTTCCTTTGATGATTGTTATTCCTCTTCTTAGAGTTGGAGGTGGTGAAGTTAGCAACATCAGTAGTGCGATCCATCTTCATACGCTCTTCCTCCTGTACGCACATAGCGACCAGCTCACTAATCGTCCATTTGTCCTTCTGAGTGTTGTAATTGATCTTGAATGCTTCATAGGACGAAGGAAGCGAAGTGATGATGAAGTGAATAAGAAAACCATCATTGATTTCCATATCCAGCCCTTTCAGCTTATTGGCCATGTCATGCATCACCATGATGTGTTCGCGAATGCCGCTCCTCCCATCATACTTAGTTGTCACCAGCTTAAGAATAAGAGTACTAGCGTGTGCTTTTGATGCCCCCTTGAATTGTGCCTCCACAGAAGCCAGGTAGGTTGTAGCATCTTCAGAATCAGGAATAGCTCCTCTAATTGCATTGTGTATGGACTGCTTCATGAACATGAGAGACATGCGGTTACACCTAGTCCATTTTTCATGAACTATCTGCTCAGCAGCAGTACTTTGAGTAGTAAGGTCCGTTGGCTTATTCTCTCTTAGAGCATAATCGAAGTCCAGCAATCCAAGCGTAAGCATGAGGGCATCCTTCCATTCAGCAAAGTTATCACCAGTCAAAGGTGGAATCCCGCAATTGGGTGCTGATAGTGGAAATAAGATGAGCAAGTTATGATACTAAGAAAGAAGTCCTAATGTGATCTAAGGGCACGTTAGACTAAGGCAGGCATAAATAATGACCATTTTAATTATGAAGCTGTGATATTGTCTATTACTAACATCAAAATAATAGACTTAGTTAAAATTCTACTTAAACGAAGACAAATCAGCTTTGGCTAGAAGTGTAATCATTTAAGTATGTGTGCAAAGTAATCGTGACAAATCAGCTTTGGCCAGAAATGAGACAATCACTTTAGTTATGCACTTGTCAAGTATGCTAGACATACATGAATTAAATCAGCTTTGGCCAGAAATTAAGACATTTTCACGTTTGTAATGCATACTCAACATAGCTTTTTATAATACTTGAACAATAAATAGATGTATTAACTCAGCTTTGGCCAGAAATGATACATCAGAAGCTCATTCAAGTTAAGCTATTTTGGTTTTATAAAACATTATCTGATTCTGATTAATTAAGTAATTAAGTGTTTATAAAACCAAGTATTTAATAGCAAACCACCTGTTAGCGCGGATCGAACTATTTTTGTTCACATTAAACAGCCTAAAATTATGAGGTTTCGAGTGAGATCTCGACTCAGTTATGAGGTCTCGGGTGAGATCTCGAGTCAAGTCTCGACTCATCTCGTATCATTATGAGGTCTCGACTCATTTAGGTCTTGAGTCGCAACCTCAGTGTCTCGAGTCATGGTCTCGACTACTATATTTTATGAGATCTTGACTCCATGATGAGGTCTCGAGTCGCAACCACGGTCTCGAGTTGTCAAGATTGAAGCCCATAGTCGAAATCTCAGTGGTCTCGAGTTGAAACTTTATGGTATCGAGTCGAGACCTTTGTCTCGAGTTGTAAAGATTTGAGGACCCTTATGATTTTGATTCGAGACCTTGTGGTCTCGAGTCGAGATCTGATGGTCTCGAGTTGCAATCTGATGGTCTCGAGTCCACTGTTAACAGCTGTTATTGTGATAATAACTGAAAAATCGAAATTTTAGGGATTGTGGGATAGTGTTTCCTGTTTTATTGTTGATCTAAACTTATCAAAAGATTTCGAAAATTATAACTGGTTATCTTTTAACAGTTTTCGAAAATTTTAATAGATAAAATTCAGATCAAAAGCAGTAAAAACACCCACTAATCCAAATTATATTCCAAAACTTAAGGAATTTTCGAGTTTTCTTAGAACGAAAGATGAACCCTAGAAAATTAAAAAATAATTCTGGAAACCCGAAACCTGAATTTTAATGGTTTTGTAATGGATTTCGTAACAAGTTTTACCCTTTATGATTTCGAGTCAATTGTTAAAAATTATTTTCCGGACAGTGATTCGGGACATTATAAAAGGGACTCGAAACCGGCTGTTTTTAAGATTTACAAAATTCTGTTTTCCAGATTTCAATCCCAGAATAATGGATATGAAAACAGAACTGATTTATCAACATATGCTCTGATACCACATGTTGGTCGTTTAAATATAATGGAAAACATGAATAACATACCTGTTACACCAGACAAGCCAGCAGAGAATCCAGTCAGAGATGCAGCCATTGAGTTTGACGTACTTGTCAGGATGATCTAGTTCCTCCTTAGGGTGTAAGATTATGATGGTGATGAAACCGAAACAAGGGTTGATTTCGGTTATGGAGAGAGATCCGAAAGTGATGTTATTAGGGTTGTGTGAATTGTGTAATTGTCTAACTTGTGTAACCCTTAAACTCTCTAATAATCTCCTTATATATATACCCAAGAGGAAACCTAATTAGTTAATAAGGGTAATATGGTCCATCAACAATTACCAACTAATTATTAATAGGTTAAGAATATATTTTGATCTATATAATATAAATGATTATAAAGGCTACAAGATTAAATACTACATTAATAATATATTTAATCTCACAACATCTAGAAGCTAAGACCGTGGGGTATGGTGTGGCGGGGGTTTGGGGCATGGTTTGACACGTGGAGTTCGAGCCCCACCGCTAGTGAGTGACGTGTCTGTGGGGTATGGCGGGGCATGGCTAGCCCACGTGGCTTGGCAGGTTTATTAAAATAAAAATAAAAATAAACCAAAAATTAAAAAATACTCACAATATTTAAAAAAAAGCCTAAAATTTTATTAAATTCTTAAAAATTACAAAATTCTACAAAAAAAAGGATTACAAAAAAAAAAAAAAAAATCTAGAGCGTTAGGTAGATTTCGAAAAGGGCGAGCTTGTCGAACGGCTTCCGCTCCTTGCCCCAGAACTTGATGTTGGCCACCGCCACCCGGTCTTCGTGACTTATCTCACCGGCCGGGACGATGTCGTACTAGGCTTTAAAACGATCGAGCTTCGGTCGTAGCTCACGCCATTTGTGTTGGCATGCGTTTAAATTGTGCCGGTCGTTTCCGACGTTATGCCGGTAGCTAGTGACAAGAGCTAGCTCTTCCTCGTGTGTCCACGAGGCCATCGATCAAGTGTGTGTTGGTAGCGGGTTCGATCAAGTGTGTTTGGGTTGGGGTAGCGGTGGACAGCAGGTGGAGGGGTTGGGGGTTATATATATAGCGATGTGGACAGTTAGGTGGGTGGGTGAACCGCTTGGCTTGGCCAAACGGTTATAATTTAAATTTTAAATGTGGCCCGCTATGACCTAGCCAACAAGCGAATAGGAGTCGGCCACGTAGGACCGCTAGGCATGCCCAACGTCCGGTCTTAAACTCCCGCCCCTTGGGCCACGCCCAAACCCAAGCCCACCCGGGGTGGTGGCTTGGGCGTTTTCAGCCAACCCCAGCCCCATACCCCACAGTCTAAGGAATTAGTTTCATCAAACAGTTAATGACAGAATAACCGTATACATTCAAGATGTTTTCTTTCTACTAGGGGTGTGCAAAAAACCGAATTAACCAAACCATAACCAAATTCACCGACAAATTTGAACCGAAAAAACCGAACCAAATAAAAAACCGGTGGGTCGGTTAGTGGTTTTTTTGAAAACCGAATGTAGCTGGTGGTTATGGTTATCAATGTTTCCATACCTACCATAACCGAACCGAACCAACATGTAATAAATCTTTGTAAGATATAGGATTTTTCACCATATTTTTAATATTTGATGTTTTTGATTGAAGATTTTTAGTATTTTTGGGTTTTTCATATCGTTTTGTGGTTTTGGTTGAATGTTTATTTGAATTTATGGAATATATCATATCACTTTCTTTGAATATTCGATAATAATTGGTATTAATATTATAGATTATATGTATTTTTTAATACTATGTAATATAATAATGGGTGAGGTTCTAGAGTGAACACTAGTGTATTCGTGAACTGAGTGAACAAATCCTGGCCATTGATCTACACACGTGTATGGCCAGGATCTCATCATCAAATCGTAAAATACATTAGTGTATTTTAACATCAAATCCTGGCCATTGATCTACACACGTGTATGGCCAGGATTAGTTCACTCAGTTCGCAAGCTACACTAGTGTTCACTCTTGAACCTAATTCTATAATAATATGTACAAATATGCAATAACAATTTATTCCATGTTCAAAAAATTAAGCTATTTTTACCTAGGCTAAATACATGGTTAACCACCCACAACCGACATGCTATAACCATCAAAACCGATTAACCATAACCGTCATAACCGATCAGTTATGGTTATGATTATCCATTAACCGACAACGTGGTTATGGTTATGATTTCAGGCCAAAATCGACTCAAACCGACCCATACACACCCCTACTTTCTACTTAGATTCGTTGTGTTTCAGTTTGAAGTAGTCGTTTGGTTAATACTTGCATTAACAATATGAACCATAATAAAAGATATTTTTATTTGTTTTTTTTTTTTTTTTTGGTTATGTCGACAGATTACAAACAATCAAACATTATTTATCCTTACGTATTAAAACATTGTTATTTCGGTCCAGGTACTTTAATGTCGGGTTTACTTGCTTGTTTGGACCAGAACCGACCTGACCCGGATTCATGAGATAAACATGAACCGACCTAATACCCTAAATGCTACAGATAGGGTCGGGTTTGTTTAATTTAGGCTCGATTCTTGGTTTTTTTCGGGTCGACCCTAAAAATGCTCACCCCATAAAAAGAAAACTGCACAATGGAATTTTAGACAAATAAAACCTTTCAAGTATAAGGTGAAATTACGAAAGGAATTTATGATAAAACTACACAAGTTGTAAAGCCTTATTTTCGAAATGAAAATAAAAGAAATAAAATCGCAAGGAAAATATAATTAAGAAAAATAAAGTCGTCCAGAAAAGGTTTTTAAAATACATAAAGTGATATATCAAAACCTGCAGGCTAAAGAAAACCTGGGTCATGTGTATTTGTCCGTCATAAACTCGGTTTTTCTTCGCCTCTTGTTTTGATCAGCAAATGGATGGGGGTAATGAAAACACATCAGTTGGTCTCATGGATACCTAAAAGCCATTAATGCATCCTGGTCCACGTCAAGAAACATGATAGAGACCTTGAAGTTAATGTAACCTGGTCTCCTCAAAAAGTACAAGGTGTGGCTTAGTAATCCTGTAAAACATGAGTGTGCCCTTTTTCCTCCGATATTTCTTAATCGATACTAGGGCCGTCTTCGAAAATCACAAGTTCAAGATAAAAAAATTTGGGGTCTATTCGCAAATCTTCTTACGTTTTTTATGGCCGGATAGGTGTTTGTATTTAGGAACGGGAGACATAATTTCTAAACATTAAAGAAAAACATTCATTCAATCACACAAAGTCTAAACATACATAATACATTTAAAGGATTAAACATCAAACAAAGTTACTAAACATTAGCATTTAGGGCCCTAAGCATATGAAATCAGAATCACACAATAAGACTAAAGGTTCTAAAAAAAAGAATTATAAGAATTTTATACCTCAATCTCAAGATTATCTGTCGCAACCCCGACCCCTACCCCAGGAGCGGGAGCCGCGGACACGAGCCAGTAGTATCGGTGTTTATGAATTTGGCAGCGGAAATGAGACATCAGGATCGTAGTTAGGAAATAAATTTCAGAGTTTCAAAACACCAAACTTTTATAATAAACAAATGGGATAAAACCCATGTTCTATTCATAACATCTTTATAGGGATAAACCCTAGTTGTTGAAAACATAAACTTCTTTTATTTAGGTAAGTTTTATAGCCAATTTCTTGAAGCATTCAGTGCTCCATAGCTGGCTTTTAATAGCTTTCACATCAAGTTACCTGAACGCGTTTTAAAAATATTTTATCAGCATGAAATACTGACGAGTGTATCCCAGTTTAATAAAATAAGTTTTTATAACTTTACAGTATTAAGAGCGATTACAATGTTTATATATACCCAAATACTCGTTCAGTACTTGTCACTCGACGGATCCGTGACTATGGTCATATCACACATTGGATACCCGTGCCCAATTGTGAAGATTATCTAGTACTGTATACAAACCCCATAATACTGGTAGCAATTGTAGAATACAAAGACTTAATCACTGTAATTATAACTGATAAACAATTAGGGTTTTGTAAAACATTTGAAATAATAGCATCACAAAATGTGACAAAAGGAGGATGATTCACATTGTAGATTTATGTATTTCTACAGCTTCCTGTTGATTTTTCCTGATTATTTTCTATTAAAAACATACAATGCACACTTGTTAGTAAAATAACCCAAGTCACTTTAGCTGCACAACACGAGACAGAACCCCAACGAACTTAGTCAGGCAGAGCCTCGACATGCGTTGGTGGGTCCTAAATCAATCGGGTAGGGTAACGAATTAGTGATCGGGGGTTAAAATACTTTCAACGAGGCAGAGCTTCGTGTTTTACGGGGTATTTGGCTATTATTTTCGCCTATAGAAGTTGAGAGAGAAAGAAGTTGATGAACGATTTGAGAAAGTTGAACTGAAGCTCAAATTATAGTGAATTCGGGGTCTCTCGCGACCCGCCCAAGGGGCCCTCTCGCGCCCCGCGAGAGTCATCTAGCTACGACTAGGTTTGACCGATCACCACCGTAGACTTGACACGAAGGGGGACACGTGTCACCCTGGGTGTTCGACAAGAAAGGGCTTCTCGCGCCCGCGACACACCCAGGTTACCCTGTCACGGCCTGCGAGCGAAAGAAAATAATGATTTTCTTTGTTTTTAAATAAAAATTAAAGTTATACGGTTCCAGTTATTTGTCTACAAAGCGTTTTAGGGTGTTTTCGAGGGTTATTATATCCTCCGCACCTTGTTTTAAATCTCGTCCTCGAGATTTACTAGAATAGATGTGGATATTTCCGTTGCATTTCTGACTCGGGTTCCCATGTATATTCTGGTCCTCTTTTTGAATCCCATTTCACTTTGACCAGAACTAATCTCTTGTATTTGAGATTCTTGATCTTTCTATCTTCAATCTGAATGGGCTTTTCTACAAACTTAAGTTTCTCGTTTACCTCTATGTCTTGAAGAGGTATTACTAATGATTCGTCTGCTAAGCACTTTTTGAGGTTACATACATGAAATACATCATGTATTCCTGCCATTTCCTCTGGCAATTGTAGCTGATAAGCTACTGGTCCTATTCTTTTGATAATCTCAAAAGGTCCAACATACCTTGGGCTTAGCTTTTCTCTCTTAATGAATCTGACAACTCATATCCATGGATAAATTTTTATAATACCTTGTCTCCAACTTGAAATTCCAACGGTTTTCGTCTGTTATCCGCATAACTCTTTTGACGATCTCGTGCAGCCTTCAGTCTTTCCTTGACTTGAATAACTTTGTCAGTTGTCTCTTGCACAATTTCAGGACTTGACAGTTGCTTTTCTCTGATCTCTGCCCAGCATACAGGTGTTCGACATTTTCGTCCATAGAGGGCTTCAAATGGTGCAGCATTGATGCTGGTATGTGTTAGTGCATGCGTCTGTCGACTTCGTCTTGTATCGAGTCTTGTACTTAGAATGTTAGAACAGGGCACGTATTTCGAGATAATATGTAATTTCGCATGGGAGAGCTAATTTCGCTTGAAAGTTGAATAGGTAATTCCGCACGGAATTAAGTTCCGCTTGGAATCTTAATTCCGCTTGGAACCTCTTCAAGCGAAATCATGGAGCCTATAAATACCAGTTCATGCGAAATCACAGTAACTTTTCCGGTTTGTGCAACGAAGTGCTGCCGAAGTGTCGTCTCGCTGTAATTTGTCATCAAATCAATAAAAACGACAGTTAATGAGTATATATTGCTGAATTGACCTCAGAATGTCTGTTTCCGCCTTTCGTTCTGAGTATAAACTCTTCTGATCGACTCGTTCGGGTCCGAAAACGTTCCTACAAGTGGTATCAGAGCTCAGGAGGAAGAGTTCTTACCAATTCAGCTGCATAATCTGATTTCTACACCTTCTTTTTCAAATTAAACTTGTTTTCACGGTCAAAATGCTTTGATTTTTGCATATCATGTGCGCAATCATGTTTTAATAAACCCTAGAAAGTTTCAGAACTAAAACCGGCCTATATCTTGATCAATTTGACAAATTTCACATCGAGATGATGACGTCAGCTTAATCCCGCACGGAACTAGGGGTAATTTCGTTTCTGAGAGTTAATTCCGTTTGAAATCTCACACGGAATTAGCTAATTCCGCTTTAGTTGAGTATTCTCATTTTGGTGGTCCGCACGGAATTAGTAATTCCGCTTGAAGAGTTCTGTTTCCGGTTGATTATTCCGCATGAAATTATAATTCTGTGTGAAAAGGTGTTAGGTCAAACGAAATTAGGTTATTTCGCTTGAACTGATAATCTCGTTTGAAAAGGATTTCGTTTGAATTGTGTAATTCTGTTTGAAGTGATTTCGTTTGAACAGGGTGATTTCACTTGAACAGTAGTTTCGTTTAAGAACTTAATTTCGTTTGAAGGACTGTTATTTTTTTTTTGTGAACTTTGAAAAACCGAATCATGGAAGAGGAATTTTTCAACGCATTTGCTACTCCAGTTACCCCGATTACTCTTGCACAGAACACAATGTTAGAAAATGAAACGAGGACTATGCAAAAACCGCCTAAGCTCATGAACATTGAGGAGTATAAAGGTTGGGAAGGACGTTTTGAAAATTGGGTTCAAGCAAATTATTTGGATGCTTGGGAATGTGTTGAGACGAAATATATTAGACCGACGAATGATGATGAAGAGATTATTGCAATTAAAAATCTAAGTGCCGAAGATAGAAAGAAATACAAAGATGAAAAAATGATGTTAAGTCTACTATAACAAGTTGTAAAAGAAGATATCTTGGTTTTATTGCAACATAATGGAACTTCGTATTCTATTTGGAAAGCTTTAAAATCAAAGTTTCATGGAAGCCAAGAGATGGTCAAAAACAAGAAATCACTTTTGAAGAAAGAGTTTGATCTGTTTCGTGGGTTGAAAAATGAAAGCACAAAGCAGATCATAGAAAGATTTGCAATCTGCTAGCTAACATGAAGAGATTGAGCATCAACAAAGATAATGAAGAGTTGATCGAAAAATTGGTTGATGCATTGCCACACGAGACTTGGGGTACATATCTCATGATGTTGAGGAACAAGAAAGGTTTTAGCAGTCTAACTTTGAGCAAGTTCATTGAAAAGATTGAGGCTCAGGAGATGGAACAGAGAAAGGTCTTAAGAATGAAAGATTTCGATGGTAAACAAGACATTGGGCTTTATTACAAAGGTGGGGTCAGTGATAAAACCACCAACATGTCACCGAAGATTGAAACTGCTTTCAATGCAAAAAGTTCATCTGGAAGTTCATCCAAAGGATCAAACAGCAACACAAGTTTTTCATCATATCCATCCTTTGATCCGAACATTTCAGCAACTAAGAATGGCAAGAAGCTACAATGCAACATTGTATTGAATCTGGAAAATGATCAGGGTTATTCTGAAGAAGTTGCAAAAAGCCATATGTCTTTGTTGGGAACTGTGTTGGAGTCATATGGAAGTTTAGTAGCAGGTAGAATCGGGAATCCTATGTTGACAAGAGAGGATTACGATCAGATCGATGCTGAGGAGATGGAATTGATAGATATAAAATGGTGTTTGGCTAGTGTGTTGAGACGAGCTGAGAAATTCAAACAGATCACAGGAAGAGATGACTTCCGTGATGCATTTGTTTCTGATTTGGGATTTGATAAATCTAAAGTTACTTGTTTTCGTTGCAGGGAAAAAGGACACTTCAAGAGGGAGTGCACTAATCACGAAGCAAGTGGAGCTCAAAATCCGTTCAACAACAACAACAAGAACCGCAAGTGGCACATGGAAGGAAAGTAATCGAGGAATCTTCAAAGAGAGCATGCATGGTGAATCAAGAAGATCAGAAATCATCAAAAGGATTCAATTGGGATTAATATATTTCAGATGATAACAAAGCATGCCTGATAAACCAAGATGATGAAAAGTTGCCAGAAGGGTTTAACTGGGAAGGTTTTAGTTGGGATGATTACTGTCCGGATCAAGAAATGCTAAAAGCCAAAGCTTTTGTTGCTCGAGTTAAAGAAGATAGTGATGATGATAGAGAGTATTATGCAAGGAGAATGGCAGCTCATTTGAAAATGATAGCAGAGAGTGATAGTGATGACGATAAAGCTAAAAAGAAAAAGAAAAAGTTCAAAACACCAGTCAGCAGTGATGATGAAGATGTTCCAGTGATAAGGAAAAAGGTGAAAAATGTAACAACCCTCATTTCTGACACCTCGGTATATTTTAAAATATCCCAATATGTCTTTAAATACACCCCGTATGTGAAAACGGAGCCCGAAATACAGTATAGCATTAAGAATAAAATATAAAAGGAGAAATATTCAGTTGAGGCGGGCCGCGTAGACCCACCCCAAACCCTCACGCGGGCGGTATCAAGGCCGAAACGGATTTCGTTGATTCCTTTAGTTTATGCGGGCCGCGTATGACCCCCGTTAAGTTAACGCGGGCCGCGACAGATAAACTACGAGGAGACACCAGAGGCCGACACGTGTCGACATCGTGGCGGACCTACTTGATGAGCCGGACAAGCTAGTCCGTTGACTAACTTTGACGCGGGCCACGTAGACCTTCGTCTACTCTTACGCGGGCTGCGACAGACCCAGGTTCTGCAACTATAAATAGAACGCATCAGATTTCATTTCAATTCGTTCCCTTTCTTTCTCAATCTCGACTTTCTGAAATTATAAGCATAATACTCAGGTATTATACCCCCTAATTAGCGAGGTTCTGCCCCGTTGTAAGTATTATAACCCCATTTTCGTATTAGATACGCTGCCCGATTGATTTAGGGTTCCGTAACAACTGTCGTGGTTCTGCCCGACGTAGTTGTTGGAATGCCGTCTCGGGGAGAGTATCATTAATATTTCCAAAGGGTTATGATACTAACCTATGTATATTTGTATAAATTATAGATTATTCCCAGGAAACCCTTACGCGAAGTCTAAGATAGCAATGTGAGTTTATCCTCTTTTTGTTAACCTTTTTGGAATGTTTTACAAAACCTTAATTGTTTTACAATGTGATTAAGCGGTGATTAAGTCTTTGTAGTTCTTCAATTACTACCGGTATGTTGGGGTTTTGTATACAAAATTTACTACACTGTGAGTAGTAAGTCGGGGATGACAGTACGTTACCATTGGACGACGAGTTAGCCAATGTGTAATATGAACCACAAGTCAGGATTGACAGTACTGAATGAGTAATTGTGTAGAAAAAAACAATGTGATCGCTCTCAATACTGTTTTAATTGATAAAATGTTTCTTGATTAAACTGGGATTCACTCACCAGTATTTCCCACTGACAAATGTTTTTAAAATGCGTTTCAGGTAACACAATGTGACAACCAATTAGTAAAAAGCCAGCTGGAGAGCACTGAAGGCTTGGGAAAAATGTGGCTATAAAAGTTACCTAATAAACGATGTTTTAAATTCAATAAAATAGGGTCTATCCCTATAAATGTATTGTAATAAGAAACTTCGGTTTTACCCATGTGATTATTAATATCAAATATGGTGGTTTTACTCTAATAAACATTTCCAAACTACGGTCCTGATGTAAATTCCGCTGCCAAATTAATAAGCCGATACCACCGAAACTCTGAGCTCGCGTCCGCCCGTTCCCGGGACAGATAAGGGATCGGGGGTTGCGACAGAAGGTGGTATCAGACCTAGCCACTGGTTCAAGCCAAAGAAGTGTTCTGCTGACACTTAAATTTTAAATTCTGTGTTAGGAAATAATTTATGTGATTAAGTGTTTTATGTTAATTGACTATTTGTTAGTCTACCGTATGGGTAAGCAAAGAATTTCGGACATCTATCGTCAATTAGATAGTTCATCAAAAGATAAGGGAACCTCATTTCAACCGAAACCCTCAGGATACTCAGCAGATACTGGGGAAGGAATATTTATTCGTAAGGCACAGTCTAAGAAACCATTTACCCCTAAGAAGAGAAGTTGGATTATTAGCAAAAGTCGAGAGAAAATAAAGAAGTCACAACAAAAAGAAGTGATAATTAATAAGGAAACCCAGGAAACAGGTAATAACCCACCATGGGAAGATGAATTAGATGGCCAATGGGAAAATCTCTACATGTTAGCCACTACAGCAGTAAATGTTAACTTATAGTTGAACCGCCAAACCAGTACCAGCACCCATGCCACCTACGAGCTAGAAACTTTAAAAAGAACTTCGTTCATTTGATAACAACCTAGTAAGAAGAAAGAGATAGAATAAACCTTACATAAATGCCTGTTGAGCATAACACTCCTATAACCTAGCTAGACTAAAATAAGTTACGGATGCATAACCACTAGTATATTTCGAATTTCAGTTCAAGTTTGTAATAGATATATAAATCGCAATATTTCGTTTTAATTAATCGGTTCGTATAATTGTACTAGATATTCGTTTGTGATAAATAAATATTCGGATGAACAACAAAGTGAACCAGGAAAACCAGAATAATAATAATAATGGAAACCTAAGACCTAACACCTAGAAGTACAAGAAAATTTTAAATGTTATGCCTTAGTATAAAGCTTTGAGATAAGCCAATTGCTTGCATAAATAAAGTGTGATGGTTATTGGGATCCTGTGAGGATAATGACTAGAACAGTGCCTGTATGATAAATAAGCAATAACACTTGGCCACTGTTATTTCTTGTTTATTGATACTACTCGATTCTAGAATATGATCCCTCATGAGAATACTGATTTCCTTGTTTCTTGATGCAAACTATAATAAACGATGTACTTTCAAAATCCTGATTTGAGATAAGTTTAATTATGGGAATTACCATGATAATTACCTCTCCGGTAAAACTGGGCATGGTGCGGTAGACTCTCCAGATTGTTCGGGTGAGATGGGGTTACCTCTCTGGCGAGACCGGGTGAGATGGGGTTACCTCTCCGGCAAGACCGGGTAAGATGGGGTATATGTTATGATAATAGAATTCCTTAAATAGTACCTTGACCTGATGTCTGACTTGTGAATCTGTTAAATACATTAACATTATGGATAGTATACATATTACAGTGTGTGAAATATATATATCGATAAGGAAATCTAAAGATCCTAATGATTGAAAATTAGGAATAAATCACGGACAGATGTGTCAATTATAATTTTAGATTTCATCAGGAATCTCTCGTATACATATCTTCAGATAACAAACATTATTTTGTTTAAATCATCACTTTCATAATAAATACTATAAGAGGAACAGTAGTAATTCTTTAAAGTTGGAATACTACCAAAAATATAAAGAATGTCTAGTAGAAATAGCTAATGGAGAAACCGTTAGGATTTCTGAAATCTTGCAGGAAACAAGAATAGAAATTTTAAAATCAGAAATTTATTGCAAACCTTTATCCAATGAATCTAGCAGGATTCGATGTTGTTTTAGGAATAGATTGGTTAATAGCCAATAAAGCCAGTATTTTATGTGATCAAAAGTCAATTCAAGTAAATTAACCAAAGGGTGAAAAGATCACAATTAAAGGAGATAAACCATCTAGACTCACAAAATTTATCTCTTTGATGAAGACTGCAAGTTATATAAGAAAAGGTTCTATAGTGTATTTGATTTCTATAATCACTAACACTAAAGGAAAGGATTTAAAAGACATTCCAGTAGTGTCTCAATTTTCAGAAGTATTTCCAGAAGAATTACCAGGACTACCGCCAGACAGAGAAGTTGAATTCAGAATCCATTTACTGCCAGGAACAGCACCAATTGCCAAAGCACCCTACCGTTTGGCACCCGCTGAAATGCAAGAAATAAAGAAACAATTGGATGAATTGTTAGAAAATGGATTCATACAATCAAGTTCGTCGCCATGGGGAGCTCCGATACTGTTTGTTTAAAAGAAAGACGGATCAATGTGTATGTTCATTGACTACCATGAATTAAACAAGGTCACGATTAAGAATTGGTATCCATTACCAAGAATCGATGATCTGTTTGATCAACTACAAGGAGCTCGATTTTTCTCTAAAATCGATTTAAGGTCAGGATATCATCAGTTAAAGGTACAGGAAGAGGACATTCCTAAAACCGCTTTCAGAACAAGGTATGGCCATTATGAATTTATTGTCATGCCATTTGGTTTAACCAATGCCCCAGCTGCATTTATGGACATGATGAGCCAAATACGTAAGCCATATTTGGATAAATTCATAATTGTCTTCATAGATGATATTCTAATTTACTCTAAGAGTAAAGAAGATCATGCAAAGCATTTGCACGCACTTTTAAGTTTAATAAGAAAGGAAAAGCTTTACGCTAAATTTTCAAAGTGCGAATTTTGGTTAGAACAGGTACAATTTCTTGGACATTTAGTAAACCATGAAGGAATCCATGTGGATCCCACAACGATCGAGGCGATTACCAAATGGAAAACCCCTGAGTCACCAACCGTGGTTAGAAGTTTCTTAGGATTGGCCGGTTATTATAGAAGATTTATTAAAGATTTCTCTAGAATAGCCATTCCTTTAACTAAGTTAACCTGTAAATCCATTAAGTTTGAATGGGGACCAAAACAAGAAGAAGCATTTAAAATTCTTAAGCAAAGATTAACCCATACACCCATACTAGCGTTACCAGAAGGAACTGAAGATTTTGTAGTCTATTGTGACGCTTCTAAGTTAGGTTATGGATGTGTATTAATGCAACGTCAAAAGGTTATAGCTTACGCATCTAGACAACTTAAGAATCATGAAGAGAATTATCCAACCCATGATCTAGAACTAGGAGCTATAGTTTTTGCCCTTAAGATTTGGAGACATTACCTTTATGGTAGTAAGTTTACCATATTTACTGATCACAAAAGTTTAAGGTATGTTTTCGGGCAAAAAGAGTTGAATATGAGACAAAGACGTTGGATGGAATTGCTTAGTAATTATGATTGTGATATCCAGTATCATGAAGGAAAAGCAAATGTAGTGGCAGATGCTTTAAGCCGAAAGTATCATGAAAAGCCAAGAAGAGTACGTTCTCTTAAATTAAATCTAAAAGTAGATTTAAATGATCAAATTAGAAAAGCACAAGAGTCAGTAATCAAGGAAGATACTGAAAAACTAAAAGGTATGATTAAGGAATTCGAACAAGGAAAAGATGGGATTTGGAGATTCCATAAAAAGAGAATGTGGATACCTAAATTAGGAAACCTACGTCATCGTATATTAGAAGAAGCCCATAAGTCTAAGTATACGATGCATCTAGGAAGTGATAAAATGTACCAGGACTTGAAAAAAAATTTCTGGTGGATAGGAATGAAGAAGGACATAGCAGCCTATGTTTCTAAATGTCTAACTTGTTCACAAGTTAAAGCTGAACATCAGAAACCCTCAAGCCTGTTACAGCAATTAGAAATGCCAGTGTGGAAATGGGAATTAATAACAATGGATTTTGTTACTAAATTACCCAAAACAAAGAAAGGTAATGATACAATCTGGGTGATTGTAGATAGGCTAACCAAGTCAGCTCATTTCCTACCATTGAAATAAACTTTCAGTATGGAACAATTAGCCAAATTGTATGTAAATGAAATTGTTTCTTTACATGGTATTCCTTTATCAATTGTTTCTGATAGGGATAGCCAATTTACCTCTCATTTTTTGTCAAGTTTCCAAAAAGCCATGGGAACCAAGTTAAAACTGAGTACAGCCTATCATCCTCAAACGGACGGACAAAGCGAAAGGACAATTCAAACAATGGAGGACATGTTTAGAGCTTGTGTAATTGATTTCGAAGGTAATTGGGACGATCACTTACCTTTAATAGAATTTTCTTATAATAATAGTTATCATACAAGTATCAATGCTGCACCATTCGAAGCACTTTATGGACGAAAGTGCCGAACCCCAGTCTGTTGGGCAGAAATTAGGGAAAAGCAACTATCTGGACCTGAGATAGTGCTGGAAACAACTGACAAGATTATTCAAGTCAAGGAACGACTGAAAGCAGCACATGATCAACAGAAGAGTTATGCTGATAATCGACGCAAACCCTTGGAATTTCAAATAGAAGATAAAGTATTATTAAAAGTCTCTCATTGGAAAGGAGTAGTAAGATTCATCAAAAAGGGAAAGCTAAGTCCAGGTATGTTGAACCTTTTGAGATTATTAAAAGAATAGGATCTGTAGCCTATCAGCTACAACTGCTAGGGGAAATGGCAGGAATACATGATGTATTTCATGTATCTAATCTCAAAAAGTGTTTAGCTGATGAATCACTGATAGTACCTCTTAAGGATATAGAGGTAAATGAACAACACAAGTTTGTAGAAAAGCCTCTACAGATTGAAGATAGGAAAGTCAAGAACCTCAAGCATAAGAGATTAGTTCTGGTCAAAGTAAAGTGGGACTCCAAAGTAAGACCTAAGTACACAGGGGAGCTTGAATCAGAGATATAAAAGAAATATCCGCACTTGTTCCAGTAGATCTCGAGGACGAGCTCTAAAACAAGGTGGGAAGAATGTAACAACCCTCATTTCTGACACCCCGGTATATTTTAAAATATCCCAATATGTCTTTAAATACACCCCGTATGTGAAAACCGAGCCCGAAATACAGTATAGCATTAAGAATAAAATATAAAAGGAGAAATATTCAGTTGAGGCGGGCCGCATAGACCCACCCCAAACCCTCACGCGGGCGGTATCAAGGCTGAAACTGATTTCGTTGATTCCTTTAGTTTAAGCGGGCCGCGTAAGACCCCCGTTAAGTTAACGCGGGCCGCGACAGATCAACTACGAGGAGACACCAGAGGCCGACACGTGTCGACATCGTGGCGGACCTACTTGATGAGCCGGACAAGCTAGTCCGTTGACTAACTTTGACGCAGGCCACGTAGACCTTCGTCTACTCTTACGCGGGTAGCGACAGACCCAGGTTCTGCAACTATAAATAAAACGCATCAGATTTCATTTCAATTCGTTCACTTTCTTTCTCAATCTCGACTTTCTGAAATTATAAGCATAATACTCGGGTATTATACCCCCTAATTAGCGAGGTTATGCCCCGTTGTAAGTATTATAACCCCATTTTCGTATTTGATACGCTGCCCGATT
This sequence comes from Helianthus tuberosus, assembly GCA_030545235.1. Lineage (NCBI taxonomy): Eukaryota > Viridiplantae > Streptophyta > Magnoliopsida > Asterales > Asteraceae > Helianthus > Helianthus tuberosus. Next base: position 7,112,541 of record CM060416.1, on the reverse strand, counting down.
GATTTAGGGTTCCGTAACAACTGTCGTGATTCTGCCCGACGTAGTTGTTGGAATGCCGTCTCGGGGAGAGTATCTTTAATATTTCCAAAGGGTTATGATACTAACCTATGTACATTTGTATAAATTATAGATTATTCCCAGGAAACCCTTACGCGAAGTCTAAGATAGCAATGTGAGTTTATCCTCTTTTTGTTAACCTTTTTGGAATGTTTTACAAAACCTTAATTGTTTTACAATGTGATTAAGCGGTGATTGAGTCTTTGTAGTTCTTCAATTACTACCGGTATGTTGGGGTTTTGTATACAAAATTTACTACACTGTGAGTAGTAAGTCGGGGATGACAGTACGTTACCATTGGATGACGAGTTAGCCAATGTGTAATATGACCCACAAGTCAGGATTGACAGTACTGAATGAGTAATTGTGTAGAAATAAACAATGTGATCGCTCTCAATACTGTTTTAATTGATAAAATGTTTCTTGATTAAACTGGGATTCACTCACCAGTATTTCCCAGTGAAAAATGTTTTTAAAACGCGTTTCAGGTAACACAGTGTGACAACCAATTAGTAAAAAGCCAGCTGGAGAGCACTGAAGGCTTGGGAAAAATGTGGCTATAAAAGTTACCTAATAAACGATGTTTTAAATTCAATAAAATAGGGTCTATCCCTATAAATGTATTGTAATAAGAAACTTGGGTTTTACCCATGTGATTATTAATATCAAATATGGTGGTTTTACTCTGATAAACATTTCCTAACTACGGTCCTGATGTAAATTCCGCTGCCAAATTAATAAGCCGATACCACCGAAACTCTGAGCTCGCGTCCGCCCATTCCCGGGACAGATAAGGGATCGAGGGTTGCGACAAAAAACATTCCAGAGTTCAAAGTTGAAGCAGAAGCTAATGCTAAAAAGGTTCCTATGACATGCGAAAACTGTGAAGCAGTAAAGAAGCAGAACAATACTTTGGTATATAACATGAACAGATTGAAGGAATCATACGATGTTCTGAACAAAGCAATGAATCAGTACAATCAATCAAGTGAAGAACAAGCAACAGCAATGAAAACACTTCAAGGAGCTTTCATGACAAAGCAGAGAGTCGTAAACAATTATATTGAGAAGTGTGCTGTGCTAGAACAGAAACTTGAAACCCAAAGAATTGAAACAGAAAGAGTAAACCGTTTGTTAAAAAGTTACTCATGTACTTCTTATGTCATTGACATGATTTATCCAACTGTTGAAGGCATTTGAGGATGATGAAGTAACTGAAGAACAAAAGGTTTCTGAAGAAAAGACTCCTGAAAGGAAGAAAGAAAAGAAGAAGGATACTAAAGTGAATGATTCTGGTAAGAAACAAGGTTTCAGTTACAACAAGTGTCCACCCCCGCTTGAAAATGGATATTCTCCGAGAAATCCAAATTCAGAAAGAGTCGAAAAGGCAACAAATTTACAGTGGGGGTCGGAGTCTTCAGTTAATCTGCCAGAAACTATAGATGTTACGTTTACATCGTCTGACACTGATCAACAATCTCAATTGATGAAGAAAGTGGTGGATCATGTGTTAGATAACGATGAAACTGAGGAGTCAAAGTAGGAGTCTATGTCAGAGTCAAAGTCTGAGTCCAGCACTCCGAGTCAAACCGACAAACAGGGCAAAAGAGTTTACAATAAAGAATTCATGTTATCAAAATCTAATTTGAATGACGAAACATTCAAAGTTGAATATACATTGAATGATTCCGACAAATTATATTTTAATGAGGAATTTCCAATAAGAGGTGTTAAACTAGAAATGACCAAAAAGGTTTTCAAATTAACAGAAATTAATATTTCTGAAATAAAAGATGTAAATCTTAATGATAAACCTAAAAAATACACCTCAAGAGTTCAACAAAGAAAAAACAAGAAAAAGGGTTACAGTTCTGGTTCTGGTTATCGAAAGAAACCAAACCATAACGGTAATTTCAAAAAGAAGGGACTGGGTTTCATTCCATCAGAAAACCAGAAAAATGAAAAATATGTTCGAGATTTTAAATCAAAAATGATATTTGTTTCAGGTACATCTTCTGAAGAAGAGAAAGAAAATCTATTCAGAAATCAGTCGAACAGAGAATACCTTGCTAAGAAGCAAGAAGAGATGAAGATTGTTGATCAGATAAAAGAAACGAGAACCTGTTTCCAATGCAACACTGTTGGTCATATTGCCAAGAATTGTTCCAAGGCAATACAGTCAAAATAGGGAGTTTCTCGTAAATTGAAAGATAAATAAGTTGTGTTTGAACCACACATTTATAGAACTAAACTTTTCAAAAATTCAACGTTTGAGATTGGTGAAAGTTCAAACAGATTTTACAAGAAAAGGGCAAAACTTGACAACCAAAAATGGGTTGTTAAGAAATCAGAGAATAGTTCTAGCAGTGATTCTGATTCGTCAAAATCAGAGGAGCTAACTTCTGGCGATGAATCTGATTCCACAAAATCAGAGGAGCAACAAATTGGGATTAAATGTGAAAATTCAGTTCCTCCAATGGATGATGACAATTTTCCACCATTGAAGGCTGAAAATTTTAAACAAAAAGTTGGTAAAATTGAAATTTCAAATCAATTTTTCTCTGAAAAGAAAGAGTTTGACATTGAGAAAGCCTTTAACTCCAAAGTCAAACATATTTTTGGAAAAATGGTTGACAGGAAGGTCAAAGGAGTTAAGGAGTTTTATGAGAAGAAAATGAAGAAACCAGGTAAGGGTGTTTCGTCCCAGGTTTGTGACTGGGATGGAACCTATTATGAACAGTAAAATATGGACTTGCCGGAGCTCCCAAGTTGGTAATCGTGGAGCATGAATCGGCATCATTCTTATATTGTTTGTTTGAAAACTTGAAAATTGTTCATAAGTATGACTTGCCGGAACTCCCAGGTTGGTAAGTGAGGAGTAGGTATCGGCATCTTGAGAATTCAACCTACAAATGGTATTGGTTGGTAAGCCATGTGGTTGAAAAAGAGGTTGTGATTCTATATGTAGGATAATCAAGGTCATTAGATTGAACTTGATTAGATTATTCTCACAAGTGGTTGAAAGAACAAAATGATGAATCCCCTAACCTACAAATGGTAAAATCAATCAACAAAACTTATTTTTCGGAAAAACCATTTGATTAAAACAAACTTAAGTGTTTTGAGATCACAATGGGAAAATAGTTTGTTGTGAGCGGAAGTTCTGATTGTTTATGCCAAGTGGATGGAGAAGTGAAGTGATTTGATATCAGTTGTCATTTTACTTGTATAGTTTGTTTTCAAATTTCTTTAAATGATTTTGAATTTTAGGGGGAGTAAGAATTTCAGAAAATCAAAAAACATTAGAAATTTGAAAAAGACAAAAACATGATAAATTCAAAAATGAGTTTTGTTGTGAAAAGGAGGAAATTAGATAGTACATCGGTGGACTATCACAACATGCTAAAGATATGGAATGTTTAAATGTGATAAACGGTCTCACTGTGGATGTGTCAGTAGGCTTTTGCATATTTAGTAGATTGTGACGAGATATAAACATAAATTTCAAACTTGCTTATGTCGTGGGTAACATTTCTTGGATATATGGGTAACCCCCGAAATCTTGTTTGAAAGGTCCCTCTTTCTGAGATACTAGGTCTTTATGCTCAGTGATATCTGGGGTATTATCCCGGGACTTCTGATTTTGCGGAAGCAATGGCCTAGTCCCTGGAGAATACTTTACGCTTGCTTGAAATATAGCCCACTCTCAGCATAAAAAATGATGAAACATTGAAAAAATATGTAAATCATGTGTTGTTGAAGAAAAGATCCTCTAAAGGGGACACACCAAAAGTCGAGCCGTCATCTCTCTGCTGAACGGAAGTTCTGACCTGAGCTCTCACGGTTTTCGCAATATAACCCCTTACAGATATCATCTGTGGTATACTCACCTGTAAGACTGAATATTGGGATCTGGATACGGGAGTATATTCAAGTGGTGGGACATGCGATTAAGTTTAAGTATTTAAAACATTAATATCGTATCTCGAATCAATTGAACTTTGTGTGAAAATTTAAGTGGACCAGTATACTGACAATCTAGGTGAATTGTTTAGAACTTAAAATGTTTAAAGCTTAACGGTGTTAGTGATTTGTCTCATAAACTGATATGATCCTCTTACACAAAAATAGTATCTGTAAATATTTCTTTACTGCATTTCATTTACAAAATTCCAAAAAGATTTTGTGTGTGTTTTAGCCTAAAATTTTGAAAATTTAAAAAAGATTTTCGACAACAGATATTGAAAAGATGATTTTCAAAATTCGAGTGCTAAACATGATGAACAGGTTTGGGTGAAAATGTTTGATTGAAAAATTTTGCCTATAAGTGGTTCATCAGAGATTCATATTGTAAAATATTTTTCTTGAAATAGGTTTCTACATGTGGTAAACAGAGATATTAAATTGGTCAAAATGTTAAATTTGTGAAATTTATTGTGTGGTAGAGCTTGTGCAGGTATGGAACCTGAGAAGAGCCATGTTCTGTTTATGTGAGCTAGATTTCAATCCAGACTACGATCCCAGCTTACTGTGAGGGGGAGTCTGTAGATGGTAAGAGCCAAGTAACAATCCTGGAAATCAAGTTCACGCAAGCTGCTGAAGAAAGAAGAAGAGAAAAGATCAACATTCGAGGGGGAGATTGATAAAGAGAAGAGAAAGATTTGAGGATACTTTACAATGTCAGATACTTCAAAGAGAAGCCCGAAGACTGATAAAGACTGAAGATGTTAAAGACTCGACACTTGAGACTCGTCAACATTCGAGGGGGAGTCTGTTAGTGCATGCGTCTGTCGACTTCGTCTTGTATCGAGTCTTGTACTTAGAATGTTAGAACAGGGCACGTATTTCGAGATAATATGTAATTTCGCATGGGAGAGCTAATTTCGCTTGAAAGTTGAATAGGTAATTCCGCACGGAATTAAGTTCCGCTTGGAATCTTAATTCCGCTTGGAACCTCTTCAAGCGAAATCATGGAGCCTATAAATACCAGTTCATGCGAAATCACAGTAACTTTTCAGGTTTGTGCAACGAAGTGCTGCAGAAGTGTCGTCTCGTTGTAATTTGTCATCAAATCAATAAAAACGACAGTTAATGAGTATATATTGTTGAATTGACCTCAGAATGCCTGTTTCCGCCTTTCGTTCTGAGTATAAACTCTTCTGATCAACTCGTTCGGGTCCGAAAACGTTCCTACATATCAATAAAAACGACAGTTAATGAGTATATATTGCTGAATTGACCTCAGAATGTCTGTTTCCGCCTTTCGTTCTGAGTATAAACTCTTTTGATCGACTCGTTCGGGTCCGAAAACGTTCCTACAGTATGATAATTGTTGTTGTATGAAAATTCTATGAGAGGTAAGTGATTATCCTAATTTCCTCCAAAATCAATTACACAGGCTCAAAGCATATATTTCATTGTCTGAATTGTCCTTTCACTTTGTCCGTCCGTTTGAGGATGATAAGTTGTGCTTAGATTTAATTTAGTTCCCATTGCTTTTTGGAAACTTGTCCAAAAATGATAAGTAAAACGGCTATCTCTGTCAGACACAATAGATAAAGGAATTACATGTAATGAAACTATTTCATTTACATATAGCTTGGCTAACTGTTCCAAGTAATTAGGCGGAGTTGAAGAAAATCCGACTAAATCCGGTTTTGGTCGAGGTTGACCGCCTTTGATCGATTCCAAGTATTTAGGCGGAGTTGAAGAAAATCGTCTTGACACCGTATCTTGTAATGATAACTCGGCATTCTAGACCTACTTTTACAACATTGGTGTATATACGACAACAATAAATCAAAGAAATTCTTTTAGTAGAGTTTGCTGGCTTGTATGTAATTGATGTTTTTAAAGGTAAATTTGAATTACTAACGGATCACTGGAGTATTATCGTACAATCAATGAAATCGCCCGATCATATTCATCTCCACTAGACATAATGCTTATATACTAGTTCAGAAGAAAACCTAATAAATCGAGTTATTAAGGGAATATTATGGGATGCTACGCGAGGATAGATTAAATTTGATCGGTTAGGATGAACTTCTAATATTGGTTATCCAGAATTAAGATTATTGATTTACCTTGTTTAATTATATATATATATATAGGGGAAGGTTCTATGCAGAACACTAAATATTGCGAGAACACGCAGAACAAAATGAATCACTCATTTTTTCAATCCTAAAAACATAAAAAGTAAATGAAAATGTTATAAATGTAAGATTTATTGTTTCTCACACTAGAATTTAAAACAAAATATGAAAAATCTTTAGTTTTTAAATAACCTACACACATGTAGGTTATGTGTAGGCTAAATTACCTACATGTGTGTAGACTATGTGTAGGGAAAAATATATGATTTTTATATGTATATTATATATAAGGCCAAACAAATTACACCAAGATAGCCGGTAAGCGGGCAACAAGCTGCGCCGCTACCCCCTTTTGAATAGCGAAACCTAACCTAGTAAAAACGAAACCCCGATCTCTAGGAGACGAAATGTTGCTGTGAACAACCCGTTGGACCCGTTCAAGAAATCGGATGGCTTCTGGAGTTGTTCTAAATATATAATAAACATATGAATGTAAGAAATATGAACCTTACATCCCAAAATTTATTGATTTAGAGTTGTTCTTTTTGTTCTCGCAATAATTAGTGTTCTGTAATGATCCTTATCCTATATATATATATATATTTTTTTTTTGTCTGGATACGTTTGTTCACAAAAACCTAATGTATAAAAATATCCACAATAATAGTAGTGATGATAATACAATTAGGCAATTCAATTTATAAAATTAAACATTTTAAAAATTAATAAATATAAAAAGAAAATCGAACAATGGAATTCTACAGAAATAAAAAACTTAAAATAACTTTAAAATGAAATTACAAAACCAATTTAAGCTATAACTATACAAGTAGTAAAGTTTTATTCACAAAATCGGTTAGTCTCATGGCCACTACTTCCACGTAAAAATGTAAAATGTGTTGGATATTCATATACACACATGAAGTTTAGTGCAAGTCGATCATAACTTTAGATTTTTATACTTTTAAAATCCGGGTAATTTAATACTCTTTTATTTGGGTTAATGGGAGTAAAGCTAATCAACCAAATTTTGGTTGTTTAAACATTAAAAATATCACACCAGTAACTTTATAACGGACTAGGATCAAATACAAATCATATTTCGCATACAAACTGTAAGAACCATTTAAAAAGTGTCACGTGGCGTTCAATCAATTATAGAGAAATGATAAAATAATATCCTAAATAATATCAATTATATTGAATTCCCTATATATATGCTAACAAGCAATTAATTCTTTATTTGGATATTTCTTTTGTTTTCAATGTACTGATTAAGAAAAGTGCTGATATCATTCAAATATGTGCTAAAATCAATTATCTTGATTAATTTTCATGTGCTAATATAATTCAAATGTGCTACTTTTATGTATGTATTGTTTTGATATGTGTTAATTTAAAATTTTTTTAAGTGCTAGGATCTGTTGACTGTTCTTACGGTTTGTAGGATAAATATGGTTAACATCTTCACTATTTAGCATGTAAAATTTTGTACTTTATAATTTTTATAATTGATCATCATACAGCTTCAAAATATTTATAAAATGTTGTAGATACAAAAATGTAGAAGTAAACACTATAGACTACCAATGTTGAAATATGCTATATTCATGTAAGGATGCTCTTAGAGTCCTTATTTATTAGGCTACTCGGTACGGGGACGTCATGTCCTGTCTTGGACAGTCGCCGGCCGTCAACACCATTTTCAATGGGGCGTCGGCGTCGTGAACGTCCTCCCCAAGACGTTGTTGCCGGGCCACAATCAAACAAAAAGAGCCGTTAACGGCTAGTTTTTTTTTTTAATATTCTTTCTTTCCCACTTTATAAATATATATACCATTTATTCCCCATTTTAACTCAAATCTTTTCAATCTCTCTTACTTTTTTATACACCACCTTAATTTTTATAAAGTTTTAGGCATGTCTTCTTCTTCATCGTGGTGTTCGTTATCTTCGGGTGAGGGCGATTTATTTTTTGCGAACGCCGTAATGCAGGCAGCACAGCACAGATGATCATGGAGGAAGAGGAAGAAACGTCGTCACAACCGCGAACTAGGGCAGTCGCCTTAAACCGAGACCGAGAAGGTTATCTCTATTTTTCGGTGAAAATAATATATTTAATTTTTTAGTGTTAATAATATATTTGATTTATTTTTTGGTGTTAATATTTAGATGCTCATGATAGTTTAGTTGCTCATTATTTTGCCGACGAACCTGTGTACACGAAAAGTATGCTTTTAGAGTTTCTATTTATATATCCTTTTGTAGTCTCCTATCCTCATCACTCAAAATAACAATTATAACGTTTCTTTCAATACACATGAATTCGAAAAGTATGACATTGTTTCAAAAGCTCGTGGATGTTGAAACAATCCGAGAGACCCAACGAGCACAAGGTCTAGCTACCATTCTTGCCATTGGCACTGCAACTCCTTTCAATTGTGTTAATCAAGATGATTATGCCGACTATTATTTCCGCGTTACAAATAGCGAGCATATGATTAATCTTAAGGAGAAGTTTAAACGCATATGTAAGTATATATAGATTTTTTAAAAGAAATAGTTAGGATTTAAATGTTGTAGTTTTGTGTAACATATATAAATAATTTAATTTTCTTTCTAGATTCTCATTTAACATCTAAATTAATTAGTTTATTTCTCTGTAAACATGTAATATTTAAAAAATCTAAGTACATCATTTTGTTTTATTTTACTTTCATCTACATTGTGATATAAATGTGTTCTATTTGTTCTCTTAATATTAAACTTGTAGGTGACAAGACAATGATCAAGAAGCGATTCATGATTCTCTCGGAAGAGTTTCTAAAGGAAAATCCCAATATGTGCGAGTACATGAGTCCGTCTTTGAATACTCGTCAAGACTTGTTGATCACTGCCGTCCCAAAGCTAGGCGAGGAAGCTGCTATCAAAGCCATCAAGGAGTGGGGAGTCTCAAAATCTAAGATCACTCATCTCATCTTTTGCACCACCTCAGGAATCGACATGCCTGGTGCTGACTTGCAACTTACCAAGCTACTTGGTCTTTCCCCTTTGGTTAATCGACTCATGATATACCAACAGGTAGTGGTGTGCATGGATCGGTTCTGGTCAGTTAAAAAAAAAATCAGTTTCACTTTTTGTTTTTTTGAATGGGCCTAAAAATGGGTTCGTTTTCAGATTGATATTTTGGCTTGTAATATTTGGGCCTAAAAAATGGCTCAAAATATCTTTGAGCATAAAGTTTTTGGCCTATTGATGACCACCTATTAATGAATGAATCTGGACATAAAACTTTAGGTAAAAATTAATAAATTTGTAACATAAAACCAATAACAAACATTCAAACATGAAACAAGTTCCATGCAGTTCAGTTTTAGGCTCGGTTCCATTTTACTAATTTTTCAGTTTCGGTTTTGGTTAATCAGTTTTTTCTCGCCCCTATCAACAGGGTTGTTCGGCAGGGGGTACAGCCCTTCGTCTAGCCAAGGACATTGCCGAAAACAATAAGGGTTCACGTGTTCTTGTAGTCTGCTCAGATAGCATGGCTTCAATTTTCTGCGGACCAGATGAGAACCACATTGATTCTTTGGTCGGTCAAGCTCTTTTTGGAGATGGAGCGGCTGCAATCATCGTGGGTTCAGACCTGGATTTATCGACTGAACATCCATTGTTTGAGATTGTGGCTGCAAATCAAACAATCATACCAGACACTGAGATGGCTATGAACTTACACTTGAGGGAAGAAGGGCTCACTTTTCACTTGCACAAGGATGTACCCAAGATGATCTCCGAGAATATAGAGAGCGTGTTAAAGCGTGCGGTTTCTCCACTTGGTCTAAGTGACTGGAACTCATTGTTTTGGATAGTTCATCCTGGTGGTAGAGCCATACTCGACAACGTGGAGCTAAAGCTTAAACTCGATAAGGAGAAGTTGAAGGCTAGTAGGCATGTGCTAAGTGAGTATGGAAACTTGACTAGTGCATGTGTGTTGTTCATCATCAATGAGATGAGAAACAAATCTGTGGAGGATGGAAAAAGTACGACTGGTGAAGGGTTAGATTGGGGTGTTTTGTTTGGATTTGGCCCAGGTTTGACAATCGAAACGGTTGTTCTTCGTAGCCAACCGGTTACTATTCCTGTTGCCACCATAACGAATGGTGCAAAATAACCATTTAATCATCCAACTTTTGTTGATAAGAAATAGCGGTTTGTATAAGAACGTTGTGTGGTATGTTTTCATAAAATAAACTGTGTTGCAAATCTGGTTTGATTAACAAGACTTAAATGATGTATCTTTGCATTCTTGTGTTCATATTTCTTGTAGCTGTTCCTTAGTTTTTTACTACCAACAAGATCATAATAATTAATAAGTAATGTAACTGGTTTGATTAACACCACTTAATAGTTTTATTTCTCTCTTATAACTTTCGTTTGTTATTATATATAAAAACTATATACGTGGCTGTGTTTTTTTCTCAACATTCCGATATAAATTTAATTGAAAACTGAGTTATACTTGAAATAGTGGTACGAAGACGAACCGAACCGGTACCGGCCAAACGACGTCTACACCAGTATCGGTGTCATGAACGTTCGTTTGTGTTCAATTCTATTCACGTTTTTGTTCATTTGTGTTCATGAACGTGTGTTTGTGTCCGGTACCTAAAATTAACGAACAAACACGTTTGTTTCCTTAATGAACGAACACAAGCAGAAACTCTCAATCCATAAGTGTTCATGAACTGCTTGTGAACACATTCCTTAATGAATGATTCGTGTTCATTCGGTTCATTTGTTGCCGTAGTTATAACAACGATAAAGGAGAGATTGTATTGTGGATTTGTGGTGTTTAAGTGAAGCAGGAATATGGAAGGTGGAAGTATCAGGTGAGGGAGAAGTATCCTAGCCAATTATTTTTTATCCCATACATACACTATCAGCCCAAACCCTCCCCTTTAATGTCTTCCACTCTTTACCCCCTCATTGTCCTACAACACATCTCTTTCTATCCTTCTACTCCTCTAGGCTTCTTTCAAACACACACACACTAAAGTCCCCAAACACCCTTATTGAAGGCTGTAACTCTTTCACAACAGCCTCAAAACAAAACCCAAGAGATTACAAGTGTTAATTATGGTGATCCAAGCTCACACAACCAACCATACTATCATTTCATGTAAGTTTCAACTGCATTTTTGAAGTTTTGCAAGCTTAAGTCAACCAAAACCAAAACACTTATGATCTTGACAGCAACATAAGCCACTCTTGGTGTGTTTTCGTCTCTTGAAGTTGTTCATCTAGCAGCAATGCAACATCCAAGTTTCAGACCGTTTGGTAAGCCAAAATCCGCTCAAAAACCCTCATTTCCAAACTTAAATAATCACATACATGTGTGATTTATGTTCAACCATGTTGCTAGGTTATTTTGGGGTTGTCACAGAAAAGGAGGCTGGTCTCTAAGCTGCAACCCACAACTCTTTTGCAAGGAGGTATAAAACTTAAATCGTTACTCCGTTAGTTCTACGTGATACATAACCTAATAACCATTTTAACTAGTTCAAATGAAAGATCAATGAAGTTTTAGACATATAAACTAAAGATCATGTTTTTACAGAATAACAAGGTTAAAATAACGTAAAACTCTTAGAAAGTTTCAAAGGTTTAAACCATAGTCGGTTATAAACTAAAACCGACAATGTATGCTAAAAAAATTTGTAACCAACACGGGCTTAGTAAAGATCCAACCTGGGCAGTTCGTACTAAAACTCATATTTCTGAAAAATATGTTCAAACAGTTTGTAATAACCCACTGGTGTTAACTTGACCTTATTAGTTGGATCATGGATGTGCAACCCATTAAAACCGCTAAAATCTCATTATGACGCGTGCTTAGTAACAAGGCTTACCAAAACCGAACCCGAACATCTAAAAATCTCGTTACTCGTTATGATTTTCACGTAACAATTTGGGGATTTTACACCCAAAAAAGGTATTTCAGATCTTTAAGTATTTATTAAATTTCAGGTAATTAAATTACATTTTTTGCGGTTATTCGACACGTTTACTAAGTATAAGGACTAAAACCACCAAGATAAAGTAGAGCTTCGGGACTGATTTTGAACTTAAAAGTATTTACACGACATATAAATATAAATCCCTTCAAAGCTCGATCACACGTCAGATAACATTACCCTAGTATCAAATACTTATGATATGCTAATTATTGGGATTACATGGTTGATTGCACGCATGGTATACGTGTACGAGAACACATGTGAGTTTTGCGGACCCTTTATACTTGTAACAACTCTCAAAAAAGGATCTAGAACGACTCATAATCTGATAAGAATGAAGAGAATCTAGAGAGAAAGAGAGGATTTCATTATCATCAAGCTAACCAACTATGACTGTTACATCCTGTCATTATACCTTCTAACTACCAACTACTTTCTAACAACTAACTAACTAAACATTTACCATTCTAGTCCTTCAACAATCACTTGTTTTACACACTAGACTTACTATTGATATTACACTTTTAACCCTTTGACCATTCAGTCGTAACAATACATCCCCCCTTTTTAAAATCTTGTCCTCAAGATTCAAAGTCAGGGTAGGAAGCCTGTATCTCATCACAATCTTCCCAACTTGCCTCCGTCACTGGTAAATCCTTCCAATGAATTAAAACATTTACACCCATTCGATCACCCTTCTTGTAAATCTTACGATCCAAAATTGCCCGTGGCATCAGCGGATTAAAGTGCAATTGAGGAATCAGTGTAACTTCCTGATGTTGACCTGGTGCAGACTTCAATAAAGACACATGGAAGGTTGGATGAAGTTGTGAGTCTGCTGGCAAGTCCAGGCAATATGTAACTGCACCCACCCTTTCCAAAATCAAGTAAGGACCAAAATACTTTGGCCCTAATTTTTGATGATGATGCTTCCACAGTGTATTCTGTATTCTGAACATAAGGGTGTAATTTCACGTATACCCAATCACCCACGTTAAATTCCTTTTCTGACCTTTTCTCGCCTGCAATCTGCTTCATTCAGTTCTTGGCTTTAGACAACTTAGCTTTTAGAGAAACTAATTTAGCTTCCCTTAGTTGAAACCAATCTTCTATAGAAGCAATGTTAGTGTCATTTGGAAGGTAAGGAATGTGAATAGGAGGTGGAATCCCATAAAGAGCTTCAAAAGGGGACATGTGAATGGCTGAATGATAAGTGGTATTGTACCACCATTCTGCAAGAGTTAACCACTTAGGCCATTGCTTAGGTTCATCCATGACCATATACCTCAAATATGTTTCAAGACATCTATTAAGAACTTCAGTCTGTCCATCACTTTGTGGATGATAGGCAGTAGAAAAATTCAATTGCACCCCCTACAATTTCATGAAATCCTTCCAAAATTTACTTATAAAGATTGGATCCCTATCAGATACAATGGTTGCAGGGCATCCATGTAACTTGAACACAGTATCAAACATCAAGTGAGCTATGGTTGAAGCTGAATAAGGATGAGTTAGGGGTAAAAAGTAAGCATATTTGGTTAGTCTATCAATAACTACCAATATGGCATCCTTACCAACAGCTTTAGGCAGCCCTGTAACAAAATCCATAGAGATATCCGAAAAAACTGAAGTAGGAATAGGCAGTGGTTGCAAGAGCCCTGGATAAGCAGCTCTATCATATTTAGCTCTGTGACAAGTTTCACAATCTTTGACCCATTGTTTGACATCTGCATCACATTTCTTCCAGTAGAATAGAATAGTTGCTTCAATCTTTTCAAAGTACCATAATAATCTGAATGACCACCAGTGGCAGAAGAATCACATATGTGAAGGATGTCCTTTCTTAATTGGTCATCATGACCAACTACCAATTTATTCTTCCTCTTTAACATCTTACCATCCCATGACCAGTTTTTATCATTAGAAGTATGCTGCAACCTATGAATAACAGCCTGCAATTGGTCATCAGTTTCCCAACTCTTGATAATTCTAGGCCACGGACAGGGTTCAATAGAGCTCAATCCCATTTCAAACAGTGCTAACCTTCCACTCTTGACAGGGCATCAGCCACTTGATTATTGATTCCTTCCTTATATAAGATTTCATAATCATATCCCAATAGCTTTGCTAACCATTTTTGTTGAAGAGGAGTACTAATCTTTTGGTCCAACAAATATTTGAGGCTCCTTTGATCAGTTCGAATGATAAAGTGCTTGACAATAAGATAATGGTGTCGGTGTTTAACAGCCATTAATATTGCCAATAGTTCTTTTTCATATACTGATAAAGATTGTTGCTTTATTGAGATACCTTTGCTGACATAAGCTAATGGGTGCCCCTATTGCATTAATTAGGACAGCCCCCAACCCTTTTGCAGAAGCATCTGTTTCGATAACAAACACTTTTGAAAAATTAGGGAGATACTTCCTTCAACTGATCAAAAGCCAACTGAGCCTCTGCACTCCAACTGAAAGCATCTTTCTTTAGCAAATTGTGCAGTGGCCTTGCTATACCCCCATAGGACTTGATAAACCTTCTATAGTAACCAGATAGACCAAAAAATCCTCCGAGTTGTTTGATTGTAGTAGGGACTGGCCAATTAGTCTCTGCTTCAATCTTAGAAGGATCTGTACTAACACCCTTAGAAGATATAATATTGTAACAATCCTCAATAAACCGACATCCTCGATTATTTTTCCGACACCCTAGTATATTTTAAAAATGTCCCATTATGTCTTTAAATACAACCCGTATGTGAAAACCGAACCTGAAATATATGAGATAGTATTAAAATAAAATAAAATCTGAAAATATAAGTTGAGGCGGGCCGCGTAGACCCACCCCAACCTTCACGCGGGCGGTATCAAGGTTTATAACTGATTTCGTTAGTTTTCTTAAGATAAGACGGGTCGCGTAAGACCCAGTTTAAGTTCACGCGGGCCGCGAGTGTCCCATGATGTGGCAAAGCCCGGTGCGGCCACGTGGCCCAACACCCGGCTAAGCTAGTTGTCGAATCAGCTAAGCTACTCGTTGACCTAGGTTTGACGCGGGCCGCGTAGCCCTAAGGCTACTCTTACGCGGGGCGCGTGAAGACCAGATTTCAGCACTATATAAAGGAGGCCTCAGATCTCATTTGAACTCGCTCATTCTTTTCTTTCTTAAACGAATTCTGAAGTAGTAGAAGTAATACTCGGGTATTATATCCCCCTAATTAGCGAGGTTCTGCCCCGTTGTAAGTATTATAACCCCGGTTTCATAATAGATACGCTGCCCGATTGATTTAGGGTTCCGTAACAACTGTCGTGGTTCTGCCCGACGTAGTTGTTGGAATACCGTCTCGGGGAGGGTATCATTAATATTTTCAAAGGGTTATGATACTAACCTAGGTACATTTGTGTAAATTATAGATTATTCCCAGGAAACCCTTACGCGAAGTCTAAGAATAGCAATGTGAGTTTATCCTCTTTTTGTTAACCTTTTCGTAATACTTTACAAAACCTTAAATGTTTTACAATGTGATTAAGCGGTGATTGAGTCTTTGTAGTTCTTCAATTAATGCCGGTATGTTGGGGTTTTGTATACAAAATTTACTACACTGCGAGTAGTAAGTCGGGGATGACAATACGTTACCATTGGACAATGAGTTAGCCAATGTGTAATATGACCCACAAGTCAGTGGATTGACAGTACTAAATGGAGTAATTGTGTAGAAATAAACAATGTGATCGCTCTCAATACTGTTTTAATTGATAAAATGTTTCTTGATTAAACTAGGATTCACTCACCAGTATTTCCCACTGACAAATGTTTTCAAAACGCGTTTCAGGTAACACAATGTGACAGCAAATTAGTAAAAAGCCAGCAGGAGAGCACTAAAGCCTTGGGAAAAATGTGGCTATAAAAGTTACCTAATAAACGATGTTTTAAATTCAATAAAATAGGGTATATGCCTATAAATGTATTGTAATAAGAAACTTGTGTTTTACCCATGTGATTATTAATACTAAATATGGTGGTTTTACTCTGATAAACATTTCCTAACTACGGTCCTGATGTAAATTCCGCTGCCAAATTAAACGAACCTGATACCACCGAAAACTCTGAGCTCGCGTCCGCCCGTTCTCGGGACAGATAAGGGATCGGGGGTTGCGACAGAAGGTGGTATCAGAGCCTAGCCACTGGTCTAAGCCAAAGAAGTGTTCTGCTGACACTTAAAAATTTAAATTTTGTGTTAGGAAATAAATTACGGAAATACGTGCATAACTGTATTTATTAGTTATGTGTTATTTGACTATTTGTTAGTTTACAGTATGAGTGATCAAGGACCCTCAGACATGTGTCGTCAGTTGTCTGATTCACCTAGGAGTGAAGGTACCTCTTCACAGCCTGCCCTTTCTGGGTATTCTGCTGATCAGGAAGAAGGGATGTTTGCCTTTAGAGCTCAGTCGGAGGAGCCATTCCCTCATAAAAAGAGAGGATGGTTCAGTAAGGAAGCGTTTGCGCGTAGGAAAAGGATGCAAAAATTGCAACAGCAAAGAGCTTTAGCAGCCGTTAAGCGAGAGTCAGATGCCCATACACAGGTTATGCTTAACAGAAGCCTAGCCAATTTCCATATCCTAGCTACAACTGCTGCTGACCCAAGTCTGGAACAACTAGTAGCCCCACAACCACAAATCCCAGAACAACCTATGGAGATAGAAAACCCTGAAAACCAAGTGGAGATGCATGACTTTAACCCAGAAGAAATCCCTAGGGTACCTGAACCAAACCCCCTAGACCCAAATTACGACCCCTGGTGGGACGACAATAGGGACTTTGTGCAAAATTACCCTATCCATGAAGACCCACCCATACAGAACATAGGAGCCTACCCAGGCACTTTCACCCTCATATCAGGAACCAGCACCCCAGATTCCGAACCCAGTCCTAGAACATGCACCCCCAATGAGTGCAGAAAACGTGCAAGAACTTAGGACATTTGATGAAGAAATTTTAGAAAGTAGTGAACGAATGAGACAGGTGGGAGAGCGTCTCATATGGAAATACGATGAGCGCAATATGGATTTCTGGATAAATCCATATCCGTGAATGTGAAAATAGAGACGGTGATAGTAATAATATAATAATAAAAGAAAGTATGTGTGTACGGATGCCTATTACTATTAGTATGATTCTATTTCAGTCGGTATTGTAATTTTTATTTCAGTACTAGTGTGTAATAGACGCATAATATATGAATAGAGTAAGTCGCAATGATCGACGCTTTTGGTAAAAACGATGTCATGTGATTAACTATATTAATATTATTTGTGATATTAATGATTGGTAAATGTTTAAAATTCAGATGGCCGACGAAGGAAATCAAGAAAATCTGAATAACGATAACCAGAGTAACATTAACGTGGTTAATGAGAATCCAAGCATCAATAACAATGGAAACCAAATGGATAATAGTGTTGTTCAACATATAGTAGCACAAGGAATTATAGATGTAATGCCATTTATTATTCAAACTATTCAAGAAGCGAATAATAAAAGTAAGCATAGTAGTAAGCGACCCATCGAACCCGAAAACAACGTGAACAATGAACCTGTACTTCAATTGCCTATTCCCAAAAGAAGAAGAACCGTGTCTTACGGTTGTTCTTACAAAGAATTCTGGTCTTGTAAACCAATAGAATTCTCGGGCAATGAAGAACCCATTGCAGCTCTACGCTGGATAGAAAAGACTGAGGCTGTTCTGAAAATAAGTACATGTGCGGAAGGGGACAAGATAATGTTTGCTTCCAATCTATTTAAGAATTCAGCCTTAGAATGGTGGAACACTATCCTTCAATCTAGAGGAAGTGATAGGGTTTATAATATGGAATGGGAAGAATTTAGGAATATGGTAGAAAGGAAATTCTGCCCTCCTAATGAAAAGGAACAAATAGCAAACAAATTCCTAAATCTTAGGATGAATGGAGTGGATAGTAAGGGGTACACGAAGTTATTCTTTGAATATGCTAGAATAGTACCAACCCTTGCATCACCAGAACCGGTATTAATCTCCCGTTATATCTGGGGATGAATTGGAGAGATTAGACATGTAGTCAAGGCGGCTAGACCTCAAACTATAGAAGAAACTGTAGAACTAGCCAATATTCCTTTATCAATTGTTTCTGATAGGGATAGTCGATTTACCTCTCATTTTTGGTCAAGTTTCCAAAAGGCAATGGGAACCAAGTTAAATTTAAGCACGGCTTATCATCCTCAAACGGATGGACAAAGCGAAAGGACAATTCAAACAATGGGGGACATGCTTAGAGCTTGTGTAATTGATTTCGGAGGTAATTGGGATGATCACTTACCTTTAATAAAATTTTCTTATAATAATAGTTATCACACAAGTATCAATGCTGCACCATTCGAAGCACTTTATGGACGTAAGTGCCGGACCCCAGTCTGTTGGCCAGAAATTGGGGAAAAGCAACTATCTGGACCTGAGATAGTGCAAGAAACAACTGACAAAGTCATTCAAGTCAAGGAACGACTGAAAGTCGCACGTGATCGACAAAATAGCTATGCCGATAACCGACGCAAGCCATTGGAATTTCAAGTAGGAGATAAGGTATTGTTAAAAGTATCTCCTTGGAAAGGAGTAGTAAGATTCATCAAACGGGGAAAGCTAAGTCCCAGGTATATTGGACCTTTTAAGATTATTAGAAGAATAGGACCAATAGCCTATCAGTACAACTGCCAGAGGAAATGGCAGGAATACATGATGTGTTTCATGTATCAAATCTCAAGAAGTGTTTAGCTGATGAATCATTAGTGGTACCTCTTAAGGATATAGAGGTAAATGAACAACTCAAGTTTGTAGAAAGGCCTCTACAGATTGAAGACAGGAAAGTCAAGAATCTCAATCACAAGAGATTAGTTCTGGTTAAAGTGAAGTGGGACTCCAAAAGAGGACCTGAGTACACATGGGAGCTTGAATCTGAAATGAAAAAGAAATATCCACACTTGTTCCAGTAGATCTCGAGGACGAGCTCTAAAACAAGGTCGGGAGGATGTAACAATCCTCAATAAACCGACATCCTCGATTATTTTTCCGACACCCTAGTATATTTTAAAAATGTCCCATTATGTCTTTAAATACAACCCGTATGTGAAAACCGAACCTGAAATATATGAGATAGTATTAAAATAAAATAAAATCTGAAAATATAAGTTGAGGCGGGCCGTGTAGACCCACCCCAACCTTCACGCGGGCGGTATCAAGGTTTATAACTGATTTCGTTAGTTTTCTTAAGATAAGACGGGCCGCGTAAGACCCAGTTTAAGTTCACGCGGGCCGCGAGTGTCCCAGGATGTGGCAAAGCCCAGTGCGGCCACATGGCCCAACACCCGGCTAAGCTAGTTGTCGAATCAGCTAAGCTACTCGTTGACCTAGGTTTGACGTGGGCCGCGTAGCCCTAAGGCTACTCTTACGCGGGACGCGTGAAGACCAGATTTCAGCACTATATAAAGGAGGCCTCTGATCTCATTTGAACTCGCTCATTCTTTTCTTTCTTAAACGAATTCTGAAGTAGTAGAAGTAATACTCGGGTATTATATCCCCCTAATTAGCGAGGTTCTGCCCTGTTGTAAGTATTATAACCCCGGTTTCATAATAGATACGCTGCCCGATTGATTTAGGGTTCCGTAACAACTGTCGTGGTTCTGCCCGACGTAGTTGTTGGAATACCGTCTCGGGGAGGGTATCATTAATATTTTCAAAGGGTTATGATACTAACCTGGGTACATTTGTGTAAATTATAGATTATTCCCAGGAAACCCTTACGCGAAGTCTAAGAATAGCAATGTGAGTTTATCCTCTTTTTGTTAACATTTTCGTAATACTTTACAAAACCTTAAATGTTTTACAATGTGATTAAGCGGTGATTGAGTCTTTGTAGTTCTTTAATTACTGCCGGTATGTTGGGGTTTTGTATACAAAATTTACTACACTGCGAGCAGTAAGTCGGGGATGACAATACGTTACCATTGCACAATGAGTTAGCCAATGTGTAATATGACCCACAAGTCAGTGGATTGACAGTACTAAATGGAGTAATTGTGTAGAAATAAACAATGTGATCGCTCTCAATACTGTTTTAATTGATAAAATGTTTCTTGATTAAACTGGTATTCACTCACCAGTATTTCCCACTGACAAATGTTTTTAAAACGCGTTTCAGGTAACACAATGTGACAGCAAATTAGTAAAAAGCCACCTGGAGAGCACTGAAGACTTGGGAAAAATGTGGCTATAAAAGTTAACTAATAAACGATGTTTTAAATTCAATAAAATAGGGTATATCCCTATAAATGTATTGTAATAAGAAACTTGGGTTTTACCCATGTGATTATTAATATTAAATATGGTGGTTTTACTCTGATAAACATTTCCTAACTACGGTCCTGATGTAAATTTCGCTGCCAAATTAAACGAACCTGATACCACCGAAAACTCTGAGCTCGCGTCCGCCCGTTCCCGGGACAGATAAGGGATCGGGGGTTGCGACAAATATGTCCCAAATATTTGACTTGAGATCCTGCAAATGTGCACTTTGATCTCTTGGCTAACAAAGAATTCGCCAAGAACAGGTTTAAGACTGCCTCTAAATCCAATAAGCGTTGTTCCAAAGAAGAACTATACACTAGAATGTCATCAAAAAACACTAACGCACATTTTTGAGATAATGGTTTGAAAGTTACATTCATTAAGGCCTGAAATGTAGCTGGTGTGTTAGTGAGGCCAAAGGGTAGTACCAGGAACTCAAAATGACCCTGATGAGTCCTGAATGCAGTCTTATGTATATCTTCATCGTGCATTCTCACTTGGTGGTAGCCAGATCGTAAGTCTAGCTTAGAGAACACTGAAGCACCTCCAATCTCATCCAACAATTCATCAATGAGAGGTATTGGAAAACTGTTTTTCACCGTAGCTTCATTCAGCTTCCTATAATCCACACACATGCGCCAAGAACCATCCTTTTTTTTCACTAAAACCACAGGAGCTACAAAAGCACTTGTGCTTTCTCTGACAATTCCCAATCCAATAATTCTTGTGTCATTTTTTCAATAACATCTTTCTGAGCAGCTGGATATCTGTATGGTTTCTGAGCCACCACTTGAGCATCATTTTTCAATATTATTCTGTGGTCACATGATCGTTTAGGAGGTAATGATGTTGGTGTTTCAAAAATAGGTTCAAATCTGCTCAAAGGTCGTCTAATTGGGTTAAATTTAAGCTACCCTGTACGGATGGTACATGGGTCATTCCATCAGTTTGCATGCTGACTAAATGCCCCTGAGCCACTCCTTTTGAATTGCTAAGCATGCAATCCATTCTCTCACTCGAACACAAGGTAATATCAGTTGCTTCTTTAGAACCTTTTAATTCAAATACCTTGTCATGTATCTTGAATTTCATGGTAAGCTCCTTAAAATTCCACGTAATATCTGCCAAAACTTTGTAGCCATTGGATGCCTAAAACCATATCATAGTTGGGCAAAGGAACCAGTAATACATCAGTTTTAAACCAATAACCTTGCATCATCCATTGAACACCTTCACAGCCTTTAGTGCATGACATTATATTACCATCAGCAACTGTAATTTTCATAGGGGTAGAGTTTTTGAAAGGCACTTCATCTTGGATGCGATGTTTTCATCCAAGAAATTGTGTGTTGATCTTGAGTCGATTAAAATATGCAATTTCTTAGTGCCAATTGAACCTGTGACTCTCATTGTTGAATAAGATGTGACACCATAATAGCATTCAGTGAAATATGTGGATCAAGGACTGCAGGACAACTAGAATCCCATTCTTCACCCTCTTCCTCATCTTCCCACACTTGTATAGAAAATAATTGCTTAGCCTTACATTTGTGGGTTAAAGAAT
The DNA here is from genome assembly GCA_030545235.1 of Helianthus tuberosus. Classification (NCBI taxonomy): domain Eukaryota; kingdom Viridiplantae; phylum Streptophyta; class Magnoliopsida; order Asterales; family Asteraceae; genus Helianthus; species Helianthus tuberosus. The sequence goes on along the minus strand of CM060416.1, from coordinate 7,090,437 downwards.
ACTTTTCATTGCAACCAAAACACTCTCCCCTTGCTCTTTTGTCAGCTATTTCTTTGGTTGTCAGATTTTTGATAATAGGGTTTTTTGGTTTAACAGGTGGTGCAGCGGGGAGGGGTAGATTATTAGAAGTGAGTGGTGTAGGGTTGTAAACTGGTTTAGAAGTTGAATCATTAGGTCTGTAAGGTTTATAGGAAGGTTTTGAGTCGGAGTATGATGCAAGAAGTTTGAGATTATCATCTTGTTGCCTAGCCAACATATATGCCTCAGGTAGACTGAAAATTCGAAGGATTTTTAGAGGATTACCAATTTCTGGTTTAAGTTCTTTCAAAAACAGGCTAATTGCATATTCTTCACAAAGAGATACCCGACTTAATGCTAAATCTAATTCTTGACACAACTCTTGCGCAGTCCCTGTTTGTGTGATAGAGGCTAATGAACTCATAGCATTTTGGCCCATTATGATGGCGAATCGGTTAGCTATTGAACCTCTATACTCAAAGCAAGGCATACCATCAATATTCCCCCCTTTGGATCTAACAAACGATTGATGCCATAACAGATCAGCTTCCTCAAGGTGAATAATAGCAAGTCTAACCTTAGCATGCTCAGGAGTGTTGTCAATAGAAAAGAAGTGTTCCACTTTGCACAGCCACCCTTCAACGTTTGTACCATTGAATTTGGGAAATTCGATCTTGCCCAAATGGCTGAATCCATGGTGATTATGGTTCTGAAAGCCCTGGTTGACCATATCATCTTGTTGGTGTTGATGAGTATTGGGAAGACTATCCTTCATAGACTGAATTAATTGCATCAACGCTTCTTGATTAGAATCAATTTTAGTTTCCAATCTAGCGAAATTAGCATCATGATCATTGAGTCTCCGTTCCAGCGACTTGCCCCTCGTAGCCATTGTTGATTGATTTCGATTGAAAGAATGATCAAAATTGAGTGTGAATTGAAGTGAAATTGAACGAACAATTGATCAATTTCTTCCGAAATGAAATGATTATACCAAATTCCAACTGAATTGGAACAAAATTGAGACTGAATTGAATGAATTATGGAAAGTATTTCGCCACAAGAGTGTCTAAGGAGTGAACAGCTCTGATACCACTTGATAAGAATGAAGAGAATCTAGAGACAAAGAGAGGATTTCATTATCATCAAGCTAACCAACTATGACTGTTACATCCTGTTATTATACCTTCTAACTACCAACTACCTTCTAACAACTAACTAACTAAGCATTTACCATTCTAGTCCTTCAACAATCACTTGTTTTACACACTAGACTTACTATTGATATTACACTTTTAACCCTTTGACTATTCAGTCGTAACTTAATCGAAACCCCGAACGCACGCCGATAAAAAAACCAAAACAAAAAGGGTTAAAAAGGGATTACAAGTGTTCATTATGGTGATCCAAGCTCACAATACCAACCATACTATCATTTTAGGTAAGTTTCAACTACATTTTTGAAGTTTTGCAAGCTTAAATCAACCAAAACTAAAAAGAGTTAAAAAACAATTGTGGCACATAGTATGCGTGGCGCAACAGAACCATTGAGGACCTTCGCGTGGCGTGACGGTGCCAGATTCGTTGAAAGCTACGTGGAGCCACGTGGCAGGTCTACGTGGATGAGACAGCACACCTAAGCCCTAGCTTGCACCCTCACGTGTCGCGACGAGGAAGACTTAGGCTGTCGGGTGGGGCGACTGTGCCAGATTCCATCTGGATAAAGATGGTCTCTTCGCGTGAAGCGACCAGATCAACCGGAGCCGTCACGTGGCGCGACAGCGTCATTTTTCAGATATAAAGGGGGTCTTAGACATTCACATTGCACAAACAGTTTTCAAAAATTTGATCGCTACAACATTTGTTTCTCCATTCCCGAACCTCTGTCTCAATTCCCGTGGACGAAACCCTAATCACTGAACGATATCATGTCCGATTGATCAGAAACTCTAGAAACATAAAGTAAGAAAAGTTAGCAATGGGGTGTGGAGATTCCGCTTAAATCAGATTCCGACTAGACAAAATTCATGTAACAAAGGTATTGACATACATAGCATTTTGCGTATTCTGTGCTAATCATGTGGATTGTTCTGATTTTCTTGCATTTTACCTTTATGTTTATTCGCACATGTTTGGATTAATAACATTGGCGGAATATAATTATGTACTTTGACTTTTACATTTATGTTTAGTCAAATAAAGTATTTTTTGGTATCGTGAATGGCTTTTGAGCGTGCTTAGATTGATAATTTCGGTGCAACTAATCATTTCTATGGTTTTTCGGTTTTCAGTTACCCACAACGATTAAGAGTAGATTTTATTTTTTTTCTTTTTTTATTTTACCTTTATGTTTATTCGCACGTGTTTTGTTTATGCACTTTTTTGGTATCCTCGACAACTTTTGCGTGTGCTTAGATTCGTAACTTCAGACAATTCGATAACCCGACGACGATGAAGAGAAGATATTAAATATTTCTTTGTAATTTACCTTTATGTTTATTTGTACATGCTTTGACCGATAACTAACTTTGGCAGAATATAATTGTGCACTTCGACTACCCATTGACAACAAAGAGTATACGTTTATGTTCTTTTTATTTTACATTTATGTTTAGTCTAATAAACTACTTTTTTGATATCGTAAACGGCTTTCACAAGTGGTTGGAACGGTAACTCCGAGAAATATAGTGGCTTCTAATTTTTTCCCCATTTAGATATGTTTATATGTACATATGTAAAGTAGTATACAGGTTTTCCAATGCATCACATGAAGAAATTTTTTTGTTGATGATAGGTTAGATTGCAAATATGTATGTGCAAATCCTCGTCGTTTCATGCGGGCCAAACACCTAGTCGATATATAAAATTTATGAGTGAATCACTGAGATAAACATTGTTATTTTGATAACCAAGGTGAGAATCAAATATGAAGTTTGGTTTGGGTAGAAAGTATAGAAAGCAATAATAGAAAGACATGTGGCAAATAACAAAAAACATAGGGAATTACATTTTAGTCAACTACAAATTAGTTTTATATAACCCTAGATCTAAAAGAAAACTCGTTTCTAAAAGAACCCAATACGTCTTTCTCTCGTCTCACCCCACACCACCACCGCCCACCGCTACCACTCTATCACCCAACAACCGTCACCCCACCCTCACCGTTCTGTCATCTTCCACATATCGCAACCCCAACCCCAACCGTAACCCTAACCTAGCCCTAGATCTCTCAATCCAAATTCAAAATATACACATCCACCTGCATAAAAAGGTTAACAGAATGCCATCTGTGGCGAATGGCCGGAGCCGTCGAGTTAGCTTGGTTTCAATCTAGATAGATTGCGTAAGCAATATATGGATTGCGTTTTTTCTAGCCGTGACTGTTCAAAGTTAATATATCTTTTTTTTTTTGAAAATTTACTTTCATTAAACACCGCCTCCAACCCAACCGGGAAAAAGGCCAATACAAAACAGAAAACCCCGACCCAAACGGGCAAAGGCCAAAATCACAACATGTACATAGGAAATTTACACCACTCCTTCCAATTAATATATTTACAAGAAGATCTATTTTTAAGCCACCCAAACCCTCTCGATTTAATATCTATCAAAATCTCTTGAGCACTTCACCTGAGCTGATTAAACACCAAATCGTTCCTAGCCTTCCATATACACCAACACGCAATAATCACCAATCCCCGTAAAATCTTCTTCAATTTTTTCCTTTCTTGATTAGAGATATGAATATCCATCAAGGCTTTTGAGAGTGCCTAGATTGATAATTTCGGTGCAACTAATCATTTCTATGGTTTTTCGGTTTTCAATTACCCACAACGATTAAGAGTAGATTTTATTTTTTTTCTTTTTTTATTTTACCATTATGTTTATTCGCACGTGTTTTGTTTATGCACTTTTTTGGTATCCTCAACAACTTTTGCGTGTGCTTAGATTCGTAACTTCAGACAATTCGATAACCCGACGACGATGAAGAGTAGATATTAAATATTTCTTTGTAATTTACCTTTATGTTTATTTGTACATGCTTTGACCGATAACTAACTTTGGCAGAATATAATTGTGCACTTCGACTACCCATTGACAACAAAGAGTATATGCTTATGTTCTTTTTATTTTACATTTATGTTTAGTCTAATAAACTACTTTTTTGATATCGTAAATGGCTTTCACAAGTGGTTGGAACGGTAACTCCGAGAAATATAGTGGTTTCTAATTTTTTCCCGTTTATATATGTTTATATGTACATATGTAAAGTAGTATACAGGTTTTCCAATGCATCACATGAAGAAATTTTTTGTTGATGATAGGTTAGATTACGAATATGTATGTGCAAATCCTCGTCGTTTCGTGCGGGCCAAACACCTAGTCGATATATAAAATTTATGAGTGAATCACTGAGATAAACATTGTTATTTTGATAACCAGGGTGAGGATCAAATATGAAGTTTGGTTTGGGTAGAAAGTATAGAAAGCAATAATAGAAAGACGTGTGGCAAATAACAAAAAACATAGGGAATTACATTTTAGTCAACTACAAATTAGTTTTATATAACCCTAGATCTAAAAGAAAACTCGTTTCTAAAAGAACCCAATACGTCTCTCTCATCTCACCCCACACCACCACCGCCCACCGCCACCACTCTATGTAGGTCCGTTTTTCCCGGAGGATCCGATACGAAAACCTATTCCCTGTTTATCACAAACACGATCGCGGGTGCGGAATCCCCGTGATGGTGCAAATCGAACAAAGTAGATAAATAACAACAGCAAGTAACCAAAGATTAACTTCAATTAAATGGATGAGAACATTCACAAACATATACACACAATGCTTGTACAATAAACTATCACAAGTCTCTCAGTTCTCGTGGAGTCTCACAATACTCTCATAACTAAACTGATAAACAACTGAGCTATTTATACTGTCCATCGACGAAAACCCATGCGACGAAAACCATGTGTGACGAAATCAGGGATTTCACCACACACTCATACTGACGAAATCCAAGGAGTTCGCCATATCAAGGTTCTGTGTTGAAATGTCAGGCCCAAATAGGTTTCGGCCCAATGGAAGTGGCCCAATAACAATGCCTATGCACAACAACAACTACGTACACATGAATTCCATAAATCAGATTGCATAGATTAGTCAAACATGTGACATCATCATGATGATGTCATGGTGATGTGTCATGGTGATGTGTCATCGGGAATTGGTTCGCGGCTCTCCGAGCTTCACGTGTCGAACTCTGGGGCGCACGACGGAGGAATGTCGCTACGTCGGGCTTGAGCCGAGCCGAACCTAACCGACTCGAACCGAACCGAATCGAACCGAGTTGAGTCGCGTCCACATAAAGTGTACCAACAAACTCCCCCTTGGACGCTACTCGTGATGGTTCATTCTTCACATTGTCGGGTCTTTAAAAGTCTTCATGTGTCACAATCAGGGAGTGTATTAACAAACTCCCTTTTCATTTAGGAATAGGGCTGGCAATTTTACACGAATACACGAATACACGACACGAACCTACACGACCTTAACAGGTATCGTGTATGACCTTAACAGGTATCGTGTACTAAACAGGTAGACACGAAACAACCTGTTAAATTTCGTGTCTAAACAGGTCAGATACTTGTTTACCTGTTATATACCTGTTAAGACATGATAAGGTTTTAATTTTAATTAAATAAAAATATATGATGTATTGTACACGGTATATGGATGGATGGAACCTGATTCCTTATTTCCTTTTTTAGTTCAAAAAAAAAAAAAAAAAAAAAAAAAAAAAACCCTACTCTCCACGACCTAATCTCTCTCAACTCTCTCAACTACTGCAGCCGGCATCATCAAGATCCACCGTTCCACGGCAATCCGGCATCCACCACTCCACCGCACCGGCATCAAGATCCTCCCCTGTCCGCCTTCATCCACCGCCGGCCATCCACCACGCACAGAACTCCGGCAGTTCAAAGTAAGCATAAGTACTTTCAGTTAAAACTAGTTAGATTCGCACATTGTTCAGTTAGATTCACACATTTTGTTGTCGATTATGATCTGATTGTTAGGTTTTGTATGTAGAAGTTCAGATTATAGATAAGTGTTCATCATTTTGTATGTAGAAGTTCAGATTATAGATAATTGTTCATCATTTTGTCGTCGATTATGGTCTGCTTGTTAGGTTTTGCTACATATATGTAAACATACAGGTTTCAAAAACAGGACTTTAAGGTTCCTGTGTGAATCACATTTTAAGGACTGAGTGTCCAAGTTAAATGATTATGCGACTTGAATAAGTATTATTTAAAGCTAGTATCTTCATATGTGAATGGACATATCTCATGTTGATGTAAACATATAAATATTAAAGATACACTTAACCATCTCAAGTGTTTATTTAGGCGTGTGTTTGTGGATTCAAGAATCTCATAGTGGTTAAATAAGTATGATACAGGTTTGGTTAAAAAGCTAGCAAACAATCTCATATAATTAATTTGCCTTTTTTTTTTTTTTTTTTTTGTAGAATCACAGGTTATCATCAATATTAGTGAATCTCAAAAGAAGGTGGGAAAGAAGAAGGATAAGAAGTCTTGTGTATGTTTATCTAACTTTTATGGCTTTTGGTTCAAGTTTGGTATTATTTTTTGTGTAACTTTATTTGTTTTCTCTATTGTAGCCGGAGTCAGATTCTATCAAAGTTGATCTAGAAAATGATAGCTCAATGAATATCGATGTGGAAGATGATGAAGTTCAAAGGTAACCACTCCAAATGCTTCGAGTAGTGTTTCTAAAAAACAATGAACAATCAAAGGTACTTACTCCAAATGTTTCAAGTAATGTTTGATAAATTAAAATTACTCAATTTATGTCTAATTGTCAATGCTAAATATGAGTACAATTATGTGCAGGTTTGAATTGTTGGAATTAAAGATCTAAGAAGAGAACCATGGGAACTTGGAAACTTGGAAACTTTGAACTTGTTTTTAATGGATGTATTGAATTATTTAAGTCTTTTGTGATTTGCCGTTTATGGATTTTTGTTTTAAACTTGTTAAGTATTCGGTATTTATGGATTATTTAAGTTGTTTGTGAACTTTTGGAAAGTTTTGTTTCACTAAACTGGTTCTAAATATGTGATTATTTTAGTGTTCGTTAACAGGTATTAACAGGTAATTTTCGTGTATATCGTGTCGTGTTCGTGTTTGAAAAAAAGGACACGAAATCTTATCGTGTCGTGTTCGTGTATGGCCTTTCGTGTATCGTGTCTTATCGTGTCGTGTCTTATAGGGTACGGGTATACACGATATGCCAGCCCTATTTAGGAAGTGTGTTAACAAACTCCCCCTTAGCATAAGCTCTCCCTTGAGTTATGCTCGTGAATCTTTTGTTCGACAATTCTTCAGATCCTTTTGGTGTTGATGAGTGATCAACTGCAATCCGATCATCTTGATCTTCTGATTGCATCAACGTCGTGTCTTCACTTTATGGCTTGTCATCTGACACATTCTCTTCGTCTTTAGCTGGTTCCAATGCACCATCTGCACATACTAGAAAGCTAAACGCGCAGTGAGAACAATCGTTTGGAAAGTAATCAATCTTAGAAAGATTTCAAACGAAAAAATTACTAAGAATTGACTTCAAACCATATAAACACACGATACACATGAGAGACCAACTCTCAATCAAAACACCGACCGACAACAGTTTGAAAGTTTAAAAATTGTTCAGTTTTAATCCTTTAACTTTCAAAATCTGTCAACTTCGACTGTTTATGAAGATGCAATTGTTTTCCGGCTTATGATCAGGATTTTGGGTAGGATAGACTCGAGTTCCAACGTCGGTCAACCAAAAAAATAAACTAGAAGCAAAATCTTTTTGGCTTTTATAAAATTTAGATTAAAACACACCTAAAATCTTTTTGGAATTTTTCATTTTTCAAAAGTAAAGACGGAAAGCAATAAATAAATATATATAGCGATGCAGAAACGGAGAAATGTAAATAAATATTTACAGACATTCTTTTTGAGAGTTTCGAGGGTAAGAAAATCATATCAGTGTACGGTTACGCCAAAACGCTCTTTTTGTTCAATTAGTTAACATTTAGATAAGCATCCTATAACAATTATCGGTATTGTTGTCCACATAAGCTCAACTTATCAGATGTAATCATGGCGAGGGGATACGATTAGGTATGAATTATACTTACAGACTGGTGTTCATCCACACACGACACATTCCCGTATCAAGGTATGCACGAGAGTTCATCTTACCGGTGAGTATACCGTTTATCATCTGTTTGAAAGTATAAAAGATGTGAGAAACTCACTTATTTTGATTGAAAACAAGCCCTATGTGATAGAATCACTTATTGATGAGGAACTTGATTTTCATATGCATGAGGGCACAGGAGCAAGTCCGTGAACAGGTCAGTACAAACGTACAGCAAAGAGACGAACTTGACTCCCGGATAAATGTGATATTTTATCACTTATTTGATTTGGACATGTGATTGTTGATCACTTATTGAGGTCGTATGCAATATGTACACGTATGTATAGTATCATGGAAGATCTAGACTTCGTCTCTGTTATTTTTACAGTTTGATACAACCATGATACCCAGATGATAAGACAGCATAAAGACCACATATCTCAGAACCTCGGCAATCTCTCAAACGAAATTTCGGTACTAAGACCATATGCCAATGAATGGTTCCCACCTGGTCTTCAGTCGATTTAAGATTTATATCACCCTGCACACTTTAAAATGATTGTGAGCCTACCGATACATCTTATATAGAGCTGCTTATCGTTTTTCATTTTAAGTTCATTTCAAGGAGGTTTAGACAGACCACTGATGTACTATCATTTTCCCTTTTTCTCGCCAGGAAACTCATTTTTGTTTTTCCAATGTTTTTGCGTTTTGAAATTTTTCACTGTTTTTGAATTTTTCAAATTTGGATTTACTCCCTCTAAAATCAACAAACTAGGATAAATTTTAAAAACACAAAGGTATTTACAAAAAGGATTTCACAAGGCTAGTTAACTCATGTTTTACCTCAATGTCGTTTACCAAAATTAATTTAATCAGAAATGATTTATCAAATTTTGGAAAAATGAGTTGGCACGTCGGTAAGCGGTGCGGACCATGACAAACATTGACGAGTTTCATATTGAAACAATCACGTGTGAGGTGATATTCGAGATCAACGTGTCTTTTCAAAGAATGTTGTACGAGATGATAATAATTCATAAAGCAACTTAAATATCGACAAGTATAGGAGAGATTAGAAATTCAAAACTGTATCCTGCAACTGCTTCATGTATTGCAAGGAATCTGAGTGCTCTCCCAAACTGGATATCCACCCGGTGTGGATTTTAAAGTCGATTTTGTAGCTACTGAGAAATCTCTTCACAGCAACAAGATCATAGACCTCTGGGTCCGGCTAGTCTTCCACATTGCACCAGCGAAGGTCTTTATTTTTCTCTTTCAGAAGTAGTGCGCGGTTGTTCAATCCACGCCAAGGCATCCGCACACCCGGTTGGTTTGTTCAACAAACACATTTTCTTCAATCACACCGCGAAGAAATGTACACTGCACGTTCATCTTGTTGATTTTGAACATCAGACGTGCTTCAGGTGCGTACATTTTGATTGAATCTATCCCGGTGACCCGATTAAAGCCTTTAACAATCAAACTTTGAAATGATTTTCATTTTGTCGAAGGCTTTCAGTTTCTTTCGACAGACAATTCTGTCTTCTTTTCTTTTTCTCTCCATCAAAGGCAACAATTTCTTTGTCGCTGATCTTGTGCATGGACACTCCACTATCAACAATCCGATGACTATCGATAATTCCTCCTGGAACATCCTGCACACTCACTCAGAGATTAGTTGGAGAGGGGGACCCAAGCCTTCATAGACTTGGGTTGCCCCTGAGAATCAAGAAATGTAATTTCAATTTCTTGAAGGTCCTTAAATTGCAAGCCTCCCCCTGAATCCTCACCTGTTTTCGGTTTCCAAGCCTGTTTCCTTTTACCAGTTTGTGTATTATTTACAATTTCTGGTTTTAATGGTTGTGTCAAACTAGGTTTCCTATTAACAGATTTTACTTCCGTTTTTACAGCCTTTTCGATCACCTTCACATTTTTACGTCGTTGTTTTGTTTCCTGTTCTTTAACAGTGCGTTTGTCAGTTTTTGGTGACACAGGACGACGTTGTTGGTGACCTTGTTCAGAAGGGGCTCTTTCTACAAAATTTGGTTTCGGAGAGTTTGTGCAATTTCTGATAATGTGGCCAAACTTCCCGTATTTAAAGCATGATCTCCTTTCAACAAAATTAGGAGATTCTGTTCGATGACCTGACGTTGAATTTGTAGACCCCGAGGTACTAGCTTCACACCCGTTTGTGTGTTGGGTGTAATTGTTATCACTATTACGTTTCAAAATTTTTTCCTTTTGAACAAACTCAGTGTTGGATTTATTTTCAAAAGTCTCAACTTCATCAGTACCCATGGAGGCCACAAATTTAATGTCTTTGTTTTTCTTCTTGTAACGAGCTCCTTTTTGTTTCAGCCTTTGGGCGTAAATCCTTAGGCTTTTGAGCTCGTTGTTGTTGTTTACCCTTAAAGACGACAGGTTGTTGCTTAGTCGGTAATTTCTGATTTCCATGTTGTTTTCTAATTTCAGCTTTTGGAATAGGATCACATTGAGTTACAGAAACTCTCGGGATCGCTTTACCCAAAAACTTAGTTGTATTATCTTCAAACACTTTATCAATCAAGGATTGATTGATGTTTTTGATTGGAAAATCTTTGTCTGAATAAATTTTACTATCACCGACCAAAGTATACAACACGTTATCACTTTTAATGGTAGACACTGTCTCAGTGATAGGATCTATCTCTTGTTTAGCACCAGTTGATTGCACAGTAGGAGTAGGAGGATCACAAAGAATGTGATTCTCAAAAGGCACTTCTACTCCTTTTCTATCGTCAAGAGATTTATCCTCATCACTCACATCTGATTCATCATCCGAAGAATCATAGTCCTCAACGGTTGGAGGACTTTGATTTGAAGCACATGATGACTTTTCCTTGCTATCAGATGAGCCCTCCGATGAATTGTCCGTTTTGAACCCTAAGCCAGTTGTAACTTCCTCATAATCAAGAGGTACAGTTGGCTCAAAACGCGGCATTTCCTCCTCATCGGGCATCTTGGTATAGTTGTGTCTCAAAGGAGGCGGACACGACTTATACCCAACGCCTTTAACATTACCCTTTAGTTGTTGAACGTCAATGATGTGATCAAGCACATATCGGGAGTTTGAGTAACTCTCTAATTTGAGCTTGATCGCTTCATGCTCACATTTCGCCTCGGCTAGCTCTTTCTTAGTTGCCTCAATGATATTAATGTAATTATTAATACCAGTTTGCTTATTAAAAACCATTTTTGATAACTCAGAAACACTTTTCTTGAGTGTTTCAATTACCGATTTAAAATATTTTTCGTTGCAAGCTAAGGCCATGTTTACCTCTATGCACTTTGACATTTCAATAACCAAACTCTGATTGTGACTGTGAATCTTTTCAGATTCTTGTTTCATATCAGCACATTCATGTTTCGTATCAGCACAATCACTACATATGCTAAGAGTTTCAGATTTTACCTGACTTGTAGAAGCTGAGACATTAGCCATAAAGGCAGTCTGAGAAGAGAAAGATCCATCTTCAGTGAGAATCTTCTCCATTTCTTCTGATGTAGCATCAGCTTTCTTGATCAAGACATATTTCTGACACTTGACCTCCTCAGCATCATTCAACAAACTATCACCTTTAGAACCCATTCGTTCATTCACATCTGATTCTTCATCAGAACTGCCACTGTAGCCTGAACTGTCATCGGATTCGGAAAATTCTTCCTTGTGCACATGCTTGTTGTGACCGATGATCTTCGCATAGCACGCAGTTCCCCCTTGATTTCCATCTCCAAATTGTACGGACCAATCACACACTTCATCAGCTTGAACTATCAATGCTCGGTTGGCGTTTGAAGGACCCGACTGGTTTGTGATGTTGGTAGCTACTATCCCTCTTTCATTGTTAGCTTGATTTTGGAAGGGATTTTGGTTGCCTTGTTAGTTGCTAGGGCGTTTGCACTCACGCTTGAAATGACCCTTTTCACCGCAATTAAAGCATGTGACAGCACCCTTGTCAAACCCATACTTGGTATCCCTTTTGCTTTCCAAGCTGGTTCTCCCCGTTCTGCTCATATAATCATTTGCCCTTCTCACAGCGCTAGCAAACGCCCACTTAATGTCCATCAACTCCATCTCATCTCTGTCTATCTGCTGATAATCTTCATTGGTCAAATTAATGTTTCCAATTTGACCTGCGACTAATCCGTTGTAGGCATTAACCATAGTGGTAAGAATTTCCATGTGATCCCGTGCAGCTTCTACACTCACTTTGGTAAGATTTGAAGTATCAGGTTTGTTACCATAGAAGGCTTGTTGTGGTTGGGCTTGAGGTGGTTTAGGAAAATAGGCAGTTGGATCAAATTGGGGTTGAGGTGTGGCAACTTGAGGTTTCGGAAGATAGGCATTTATATCAAATTGGGGTTGAGGTGTGGCAACTTGAGGTTTCGGAAGATAGGCATTTATATCAAATTGGGGTTGGGGTGGTGCAACTACTCCTCCAAAATAGGAATTTGGGTTGAAAGCATTTGACACAAAAGTTGTTTGTATCTTTGGTTGTTGGCTTGTACTAGCAGCAGGAGCAATCCCTCCAAAGTACATCTCTGGATTTTGAGGGACAGGAATTAGTTTAGCTTTTCTGATTTCTTCTGCATCCTTGTTCTCCAGCTTTTGAACAAACTCATAGATACTGAAAGTATCCAATACACCTGTATGCTTTAACAACTCAATGAATGGGCTCCACTTTGGTAGTAGAGCATCAGCAAACTGTGCGACTATTTCCTGCAAAGATACAACAACCTTGTAAGAAATCATTTCACTAATTAAATGATAAAAACGAGTTGTCATCTCATTCAGTGTTTCAGTCTGCACAAACATAAACCCTTCAAACTCCTTCTTTAGTAAATCATGACGCGTCTTCCGTGTGGCCGCATTTCCTTCTTCCCTTGTAACTAGGATGTCCCACAAGGCTTTGTTGCTGGTACAATGGGCGAATTGATGGTAGATATCTTTATGCAATAGCAAACGCTTTCTTTTCAAGGTCATACGCCTTCTTGTCATTTTCAGCCATGGTCGCCAAAGTCGTAGCATTTGATCCGGCTTCCTCAAGAGCGATGTTATATGATATGGTGAAACAGGTCCATAACTCGGTGTTTTGACCTAAAACATAAGTCTGAAAACGACCTTTCCACGATGGATAGTCGTTCATGTGGTTGAGTTTTGGCGGAAGGTTATTGCTACCTGTTTCACTTTCGCTCATGAGTAGATTCTGGATACTTTGATTTTGATTTGCCACGCACGCCCATTGACTAGCCGAAATTCTTTCTTGTGGCATCAAAGACTTAACCCATGACATATCAGGGACCGTGCTACTGCTCCAATCTATTGGATTAGAACTCATATTTGATATTAGAACAATTGTACCTAAACAACAACTTGAAATGAAACTGTTAAGATATGTTTGCAAAGCTTCTGTTAATATTTGACAAGTATGAACGACGAAGTTCCTTTTGACGAACTTGAAGATTTCGTCCAAAACACCCTTTGACGAAGTTTTGAGACTTCGTCTAAAAGAAACTTTTGACGAAATTTAGAGAGTTCGTCCAAAACAGTTTTGACGAAACTAGAGTGGGTTTGACGAAGGTTCAATGGTTGACGAACTCTGGATGGTGCCGAAATGTATGGTTGACGAACTCTGGATGGTGACGAAGTTTCAAAAATGACGAACTCTAAATGAGTGGCGAAGTTTGTGTAGAGAGTGACGAAACTTGTATTGTTTGACGAAGATACTGGTGACGAAATCTGTTAAGATATTTTTCAAAACAAGATCAAATCTACTGACACAAAGGGCCACAAATTTCAAACAGACATGCTTTTAGAAACTACCAATTTCAACAAGTCATCATAACAAGTACACAAAATTCATACAGACAATATTATAATAACAACAATAATGCAATACACAATTCAAATCCAGAATATTAAGATCAAACACATAAATCTTATGAAAAACAACAAGAACAGTATGGAGATCCGATGAACAATATGAAGATTCCGGCCAAAATTTTCACCGGAGAAATTTTCCGAACAAGAATTTTGCATAAACTTTCAACAAAAACCCACTAGTAACATGTAAACATTCAAACAAACAAGGTTTTTGATAAAAATTTTAGCAAAATAACAAGGTTTTGACTGATTTTCAAGAATTTTTCCAGAAAGTATAAATATCACAACAACAGTTTCTTGAAAAACACTGAAAACAAACTTGATAAAACACAACAATGTTTGGTTTTAAACAAGGAAAAGATCCAAGGCTCTGATACCACTTGTAGGTCCGTTTTTCCCGGAGGATCCGATACGAAAACCTATTCCCTGTTTATCACAAACACGATCGCGGGTGCGGAATCCCCGTGATGGTGCAAACCGAACAAAGTAGATAAATAACAACAGCAAGTAACCAAAGATTAACTTCGATTAAATGGATGAGAACATTCACAAACATATACACACAATGCTTTGTACAATAAACTCTCACAAGTCTCTCAGTTCTCGTGGAGTCTCACAATACTCTCATAACTAAACAGATAAACAACTGAGCTATTTATACTGTCCATCGACGAAAACCCATGCGACGAAAACCATGTGTGACGAAATCAGGGATTTCGCCACACACTCATACTGACGAAATCCAAGGAGTTCGCCATATCAAGGTTCTGTGTTGAAATGTCAGGCCCAAATAGGTTCCGGCCCAATGGAAGTGGCCCAATAACAATGCCCATGCACAACAACAACTACGTACACATGAATTCCATAAATCAGATTGCATAGATTAGTCAAACATGTGACATCATCATGATGATGTCATGGTTATGTGTCATCGGGAATTGGTTCGCGGCTCTCCGTGCTTCGCGTGTCGAACTCTGGGGCGCACGACGGAGGAACGTCGCTACGTCGGGCTTGAGCCGAACCTAACCGACTCGAACCGAACCTAACCGAATCGAACCGAGTTGAGTCGCGTCCATATAAAGTGTACAAACACTCTATCACCCAACAACCATCACCCCACCCTCACTGTTCTGTCATCATCCACATATCACAACCCCAACCGTAACCCTAACCTAGCCCTAGATCTCTCAATCCAAATTCAAAATAAACACATCCACCTGCATAAAAAGGTTAACAGAATGCCATATGTGGCGAATGGTCGGAGCCGTCGAGTTAGCTTGGTTTCAATCTAGATAGATTGCGTAAGCAATATATGGATTGCGTTTTTTCTAGCCGTGACTGTTCAAAGTCAATATATCTTTTTTTTTTTTGAAAATAAACTTTCATTAAAAACCGCCTTCGACCCAACCCGGCAAAAGGCCAATACAAAACATAAAATCCCGATCCAAACGGGCAAAGGCCAAAATTACAACATGTACATAGGAAATTTACACCACTCCTTCCAATTAATATATTTACATGAAGATCTATTTTTAAGCCACCCAAACCCTCTCGATTTAATATCTATTAAAATCTCTTGAGCACTTCTCCTAAGCTGATTAAACACCAAATCGTTCCTAGCCTTCCATATACACCAACACGCAATAATCACCAATCCCCGTAAAATCTTCTTCAATTTTTTCCTTTCTTGATTGGAGATATGAATATCCATCAAGTCCTTGAATTCGAAAGCAAAAATTGGAGGAATTTTGCACCAATCGCTAAAAGCCGCCCATACACGAATCGCCATTGAACATGCCGTAAATAAATGGTCCGAAGATTCCTCATATTCGTCGCAGAAAGGGCACATAACCGATGTTACATCCACATTCCTTCTTCTCAAATTAACTCTAGTAGCAAGACGATCCAAGTTACCTCTCCACGCCATGATGTTGTATTTGATAGGAACCCATTTGCTCCATTCGAAATAAGGGAGATGACTATCTCCCCTATCAGAAATTAACGACTTTTTAACCGAGTTTACCAAAAATCCATCCTTTCTGTCGATATCCCATATCCACGAGTCCTTATCGTTTGACAATCTCACCATGTTAATAACGTCTTGACGTTCCTGCCATTCCTTTCGTTCAATATCAGACTCGGGCACTCTAACCCAACTCCAACATTGTACTCCGTTTCCTTGACCCAACCCTATTCTTTCCGACATCCTGCAAGATTTGTTAGAATCCAAAACAAAAAGATGTGGCCATCTTTCCATGAAAGGAAGATCAACCATCCAGGTATCAATCCAGAAACGAATATCCCCCCCCCCCCCCCCGGTCACCTACATTTCCAAAAATCACCTGATTAATATTTTTCCCGTTTAATTTCAATTTGGAAATCATTTTTGCAATATTATTCCAGCACCCCGAATACTTTCCGTTTAAAGGCAGGAAGCTCCTTTGATTGTTTTTCTCATGACAAGCATCCACCACTTTTCTCCATAAACTTTGGTTTTCCACTCTATATCTCCAACCCCACTTAAAAAGGAGCGCATCATTAACTTCTTTTAATCTGTTTATACCCAGCCCCCCTTTTTTCTTTGGCCACGTTATCCAGTCCCAAGCCACCAAGTTCATTTTGTTTTTTTCAATAGACCCCGCCCACAGGAATTTTCTTATCTTAGCTTCAAGGCACTTAATAATACCGGATGGAGCTTTATATAGAGAAAAGTAATAAATAGGCAAGCTCTCCAAAACAGAGTTAATCAAAGTTAATCTCCCCCCTATAGACAACGTTTTGGCTTTCCAAACCGATAATCTTTTATCAAAAATTTCAATTATAGGATCCCAATTTCTTATTCTATTCATATTGGCCCCCACCTTAATACCCAAATAAGACAACGGGGTATTATCATATTTACACCCAATCACATTCGCCATATCCTTTATGTCACTGATATCCACCCCCAACCCATAAAGGTTAGATTTATGAAGATTTATTTTCAATCCCGAGCATAAGTAAAAAATTCTAAGGCATCTCATCACATTTTTCACATTCCCCTATCCCATTCCCCCATTATTAGAGCGTCGTCCGCATAAAAAAGATGAGATATCACAGGCCCGTTGTTAGGCATTTGAATGCCTTTGAAAATACCTTCAAGCCCTACTTTGCAAAAAATGCTAGACAAAGCTTCCATAACCAGAAGGAACAA
Organism: Helianthus tuberosus; assembly: GCA_030545235.1. Lineage (NCBI taxonomy): Eukaryota > Viridiplantae > Streptophyta > Magnoliopsida > Asterales > Asteraceae > Helianthus > Helianthus tuberosus. The sequence goes on along the minus strand of CM060416.1, from coordinate 7,073,073 downwards.
AAACTGACATAACGGATCTCCCTGTCTGATCCCTTTGGAGCAACAAAATTCAAACGTAGGAGATCCGTTCACTAGCACCGCGGATCTAGCCGATTTTAAAACCCCTTCCACCCATTTACACCAAAGGCCGGGAAAACCCATTTGACCCATGATATCCATCAGAAAACCCCAGCAAACGTTATCATAAGCCTTTTTGAAATAATTTTTTAATAAGAAAGCATTTTTTTTAACTTTATTAATCCAAGATATTATTTCATTTACCATTAAAGGGCTGTCGAGAATGTACCTGCTTTTGAGAAACGCCGATTGGTTTTCCGAAATGATAGACCCTATGACCTTTTTGAGGCGATTTGCGAGGACCATCGAAATAGTTTTACTAATCACCCCAATAAGGTTGATCGGACGATAATCTCTCATCCCCACCGGGTCCTTGCTTTTAGGGATAAGCGTAATGAAAGAAGAGCTGCATCCTTTATCGATATGTCCTTTTCTGTAAAATTCAACCAGCAAGTTATAAAAATCAAACTCAAATATACTCCAATACCTTTTTATGAAGTTGAAGTTGAATCCGTCTGGCCCAGGAGCTTTGTCAGCCCCACATTCGAAAACAGCTTTCTTGATCTCCTCGTTCTTGAATGGTTCTGTCAGAAATGTCGCATTTTCCTCCGAAAGCCTCTTGATTCCATGGCAATTAAGATTAGGCCTGCAGTTATATTTGTCCTTGAAAGCCTCTTTGAAGAAGCCCATAATCTCTTTTTCAACTAAAGAAGGTTTAGTCGTCCAAACTCCGTAGATCAAAAGACCGGGAATATTGTTAGCAGCCCGTCTACTATTAATGTACCCATGAAAAAAGGCTGAGTTCTCATCTCCCTCCACATCCCATTTAATTCTAGCTTTTTGTTTGAGATCTTTATTTTTTATGTCTTCTAAATCCTTTAAATCTTTTATACATTCCGCTCTGGTCCATTCCTCCTCTTCAGTTAAATCCCTAACTTCCGAACAATCGATCATTTTTTCAAGCTCTTCCTTTAAAATCTTCTCTTTTTCCCCTTCTCTAGCTAAAACCTCCTTTTTCCAAACCTTTATTCCATCCCTAATCCTTTTGAATTTTTCCTTTAAACGCACATCCGCCTCTCCAGCTCCCATAAAATTATCACACGCCTTTTTGATCACCTCATCGAAATCTTCCCGATCCAACCAAGAGTTAAAAAATCTGAATGGCTTAGGGCCAAAGTTTTTATTTGTGCAAGATAAAACAATTGGGCAGTGATCTGAGTGACCCCTATGTAACGCCCTCAAACACGCCATCGACCATTCAGAAAAAAAATTCCTGACAAACCAAAATCCTGTCGATCTTGCTATGTTTTTTGCCCTTATTATTATAATACGTGAACTTCTTTCCTTTCATGTCAAATTCTCTCAACCCATTGTCCATTATAAAGTTATTAAAATTGGAAGCACATTTTTTATTAAATTTGGAATTCAACCTTTCTTCCAAGCAGCGGACCGGGTTAAAATCTCCGAAAATAACCCAATGGCCCGACATACTATCCAATAACCCCCCCCCCCCCCAATGATATCCCACAAAGATTTCTTTTGAGCCACGTTTTGAGGAGCATAAACGTTAATAACATTAACAGCTTTATTACTCCCCTTCAGAACCCCCATCGATAAAAGAAAAATAGGGTGTTTAATAGAATCATGTACCTTGAAGATATTAGGATCCCATAAACTCACCACTCCCCCGGATCTCCCAGCTGCTGGCACGTGATCCATCTCGAAATTGCCTTTTCCCCAAAACTTCTCAAATTTGATACCTGAAATATCATTAAATTGAATTTCTTGTAATGCAATAAAATCAATCCTATTTTCTTTTCTTATATCATTAACCCAACCCGCTTTATTCCCCCCCCCCCCCCCCCCCTCCCCCTCCTAACCCTCTAATGTTCAGGGAAAGAAAGTTCATTTAAAAGCTCTTTGGATTCCTTCTTCCCTGATCGGGTGCTACTTTCTACACCCCCCTCTTGGATTCCTTCTTCCCTGATCGCAAAGTAGCAACCTACACGCACCCCCCCCCCCCCCCCCTCTTCCTAATTACACTCCCTCTTGTGAGAGGAAAACTGTCGGTCCCACGCAGGCCCCACCTGTAAGTATGTGAGAGAAGGGGGGTGTAGAAAGTAGCACCCAAATTAAATAGGGGAGAGAATATGCACAGAAGGGAGGAGGCGATTTCATGCAAAGTTAATATATCTAGGGTGCTACTTTCTACACCCCTCTATTTACTTTTTACACCCCTCTCCTCTCACATACTTACAGGTAGGGCCCGTGTGGGACCGGTAGTTCTTCTCTCACATGGGGGTATAATCAGGAGGGGGTGGAAATAGAATGAGCCTATATCTATTATTTGTGGCAAATAAAGTTGATACACTTGCCGTTGAAAATTCTTCAAACAAAAAGATTGTGTTTTACGAGACATTTACTCATTTGATAATGATGGGGCAATTATTGAGGTGATGGTCGACCATTATTGTCAGTTCATCGCCAATATTTTCGGTAAAAGACAAATGTGTTTTTATGTGATTATTTTCATTTTGTTTTTCTCTTTTTTTTACAACTTGAATTAATTAATAAAGTATTGTTTGTATATTTAATAAAGTGTTTAACAAAAAGATGTTTGTAACACGAATTTTTTATATCACAATGAAAAATAAAGCATTCTAGTGTATTGCGTTTTTTAATTATGTTTTATAACACAATGAAAAAACACATTATTTTGTATTTTCAGTCCATTGTTTTTAAGAAAAAACACGTTTATTGTGTTTTTACTTCATTGCGTTTTAGAAAAAACACATTTTTAGCCCATTGCATTTTAGAAAAAAAAACACATTTTTTTATGTTTTTAGTCCATTGCGTTTTAGAAAAAAAAAACACATTTTTTGTGGTTTTAGTCCATTGCGTTTTAGAAAAAAAAAAAAAAAAAAAAAAAAACATTTTTGTGGTTTTTGTCCATTGCGTTTTAGGAAAGTACACATTTTTTTGTGTTTTTAGTCCATTGCGTTTTACGCATCTAGGTTTACGATTTTTTTTTCAAAGTATAACAATAGTATACTCATTTTAAAGATAAAAAACTCTCTTTTTCATGGTGCAATTTTTATAAAAAAAAATATCTTATGAAAGAGTTATTAACGTTTTAAAAACGAGGAAAAATTGGAGGATTGAGAAACTATTGACTTGGATAGACTAGAATACCTCTAAACAAACTCACGCGTGTTCAACTCTTGTTCAATTTCATCCATTTAATCGAAGCCCTTGATTAATTAATAGAAAGTTAAGATTGCTTATTATCCTTCTTATTCAAATATACTTTATAGTATATCTTGACCCTTGATAACCGTATTTTGTCAACTTTTAGTTTGGGTCAATTCATGTAGGTCAAATATTCACATGTTTTTCAATGGGGCACCTGATTATGGATTTTTTTTTTTTTTTTGGTGGGTTAATCAGGTAAGGCAAAATTGATTTTCATTTGAAAGAATCTGATGGAACATTATTCAGATCAATTTGTTAGAAGTGATATTATTTAAAGATGAAGATTCAAGGTTCTAACATTGAACCTCTAGTTTTAAATAAAATAGATCATCATACTACATTAAGATATTTATAACATTATCTATATAACGTATACGGACTCGAATAGACTTGTTGGGTTTTGGCCCAGGCCCTATTAGGCCTGGTAAATCGATGCCAGGTTCTAAATCTATACTATCTAATAAAAGAAACCTGATTTGGGACACATGTCATTCAATGAGAACATCAAAAATTTATAGATAAATTTTAAATTAAAAAGATTTAAATACTATATTAGAATTTTATTTTGATTTTAAATCTAAAGTCTAAAATGTGTTTTAAATTTAATCTATAATTTATGGATTTAATTTTGATTTGAAATTATTAAACAGAAATCCATAAAATTAGTAACCATTTAATCAATTAAACGTTTTTTTAGAAAAAAAAAAACCCATTAAATGTTTACACTTATATTTTAACTAGCATTTAGACTCGCGCGCGTTGCGACGCGGGTACCGTAAACATTGTATGGATTACTCCAAACATTATGTGATGCATTAACCATATGAAAACACACGTTTCGACGTATCCAATTGAACTGAATGCAACAGGTATAAGCATTGTGATTGGATCAAAACGTAAAGTAAATCAAATTCATAACGTATTATATGTGACCTAAATCATACATAGAAAACGTAACGGGTATGAAGGAAAAACTGACACGTGTAATCAAAAGGGATCAGTTAGAGCTTTCAAAAAAGGGAAAAAAATAAACCATAATTTGACTCCACTCGGTTCGAATTTTTTTTTACGAAACATACATAAAATAAGCACGCAAAAATATTATATTTGACCTGAATGAACGTGCTTCAAATTGATAGTTTTGAAGCCAAACAAAACAAAACCCAAAGTTAATACCTAAAAAAATACTACAAATTAAGCACATGATACAATTCAATACAACATAAACAAACTAATAAACATGTGGTATGTAGGTCCCGTTTTTCCGGTGGATCCGATACGAAAACCTATCCTTGTTTATCACAAACACGGTAACGGGTGCGGAATCCCCGTGACGGTGCAAACCAAACAAAGTGTAAAATACACGCGTAACCAAAGATTCAATATCTATTGATTAGGGATGAGTACAACCCAAACATATACAAACAATGTTTACAGACTCTCACTAAGTCTCACAGCTCTCTCATACTCATCAGTTTCACACAGAAACTATGAGGGGTATTTATACTAGACAGACACAGACTATGACGAAACGCATAGAGGACACGACGAAACAACAAAGTCGACGAAACACTATCTGTTTCGTCGACATACATATTAATCTTATTCTTTGTTTCGTCGATTGTAGTGGAAGCCCAAGTATTAATCAAAGCCCAAAAACAAGTCTTCGGCCCAAAGTGCAAAGTTTACGGCCTAGACATTGTTTTGTTGACAACTTTCATTTAGTCAACATAGGACAAAGGTTGTGACATCACCATGACATCACAATGATGATGTCATGGTGATGTGTGAACGGGACCTGGCTTGCGGCGTTCCGTGCTTCGCGTGTCGAACTCTGGGGCGCACGACTGAGGAATGTCGTGACGTCGGGCTTGAGTCGGACCTAACCGAGTCGACCCGAACCGAATCGAACAGAGTCGAGTCGCGTCCACATAAAGTGTATCAACAAACTCCCCCTTGGACGCTACTCGTGATAGTTCGTCTTCTGTGTCTTTCATGTCGGAGGATCTTCAAAATCTTCACGTGTTGCAAATAGGGAGTGTATCAACAAATTCCTCCTTGAACGATGCTCGTGAATCTTTTGAACTTCAAAACTTTAGATCCTTGTGGTGTTGATGAGTGATCAACTGCAACCGGATCATCTTGATCTTCTGAGTGCCTTTACGTAGTGTCTTCATTCCAAAGCTTGTCATCGAACATGTTCTCCTCGCCTTTAGCATCTGCACACGCAAGAAATCTAAACGCGTAATGAGAACAACCGCTTGGAATATAGTTAACATTTAAACAAATGACACATATGAGATCAAATCTCAATCAAACACCGACCGACAACAGTTTGAAAGTTTAGAAAATGATCAATTTTAATCCTTTAACTTTCAAAACTTGTTAACTTCGATTGTTTATGAAGATGCAATTGTTTTCCGGCTTAAAATCAGGATTTTGGGTAGGATAGACTCGAGTTCCAACATCGGTCAATCAAAAATAAACTAGAAGCAAAATCTTTTTGGATTTTATAAAGTTTAGATTAAAACACACCTAAAATCTTTTTGAGATTTTTCATTTTTCAAATGTAAAGACGGAAAACAATAAATAAATAAATATATACAGAAGATGCAGAAACTAAAAGCAGTAAACAAATATTTACAGACATTCTTTTTGCGAGTTTCGATGGTAAGAGAATCATATCAGTGTACGGTCATGTCAAAGCGCTCTTGTTGTTCTATTAGTTAACATTTAGATAAGCATCATATAACAATTATCGGTATTGTTGTCCACATAAGCTCAACTTATCAGATGTAATCATGGCGAGGGGATACATTAAGGTATGATTTATACTTACCGACCGGTGTTCATCTACACATGACACATTCCCGTATCAAGGCATGCACGAGAATTCATCTTACCGGTGAGTATACCGTTTATCATCTGTTTGACCGTATAAAAGAATGTGAGAAACTCACTTATTTTGATTGAAAACAAGCCCTATGTGATAGAATCACTTATTGATGAGGAACTTGATTTTCGATGCATGAGGGCACAGGAGCAAGTCCGTGAACAGGTCAGTACTTTCGTACAGCAGAGAGACGAACTTGACTCCCGCAAAGAATCTGTGATATATTATCACTTATTTTGTGTGGACATGTGATTGTTGATCACTTATTGAGGTCGAATGCAGTATGTACACGTATGTATAGTATCATGGAAGATCTTAGACTTCGTCTCCGTTATTTTTACGGTTTGATACAACCATGATACCCAGATGATAAGACAGCATAAAGACCGAATATCTCAGAACCTCGGCAATCAATTAAACGAAATTTCGGTACTAAGACCATATGCCAATGAGTGGTTCCCACCTGGTCTTCATTCGATTTAAGGATTTATATCACCCTGCACACTTTAATATGATTGTGAGCCTACCGATACATCTTATATAGAGCTGCTTAACATTTTTCATTTTGCATTTCAGTTCGAAAAGGTTTCGACAGACCACTGATTTACTATCATTTTCTCTTTTTCTCGCCAGGAAACTCATTTTTGTTTTTATATTGTTTTTGAGTTTTGAAATTTTTCGATGTTTTTGAATTTTCAAATTTTGGATTTACTCCCCCTAAAATCAACAAACTAAGACAAATTTAAAAGACACAAAGATATTTACAAAAATGATTTCCGATGTCGGTTAACTCATGTTTTACCTCAATGCTGTTTACCAAAATTAATTTTGAATCAGAAATGATTTATCGAATTTTGGAAAAATCAGTTGGCATGTCGGTAAGCGGTGTGGACCATGACAACATTGACGAGTTTCTTATTGAAACAATCACGTGTGAGGTGATATTCGAGATCAACGTGTCAGGTTAAAGAGTGCTGTACGAGATGATAATAGTTCATAAAGCAGCTTAAATATCGACAAGTATAGGAGAGATTGGAAATTTAAAACCGTATCCTGCAACTGCTTCGTGCATTGCAAGGAATCTAATCGCTCTCCCAAACTGGATATCCACCCGGTGTGGACTTTCAAAGTCGATTTTGTAGCTACTGAGAAGTCTCTTCACAGCAACAAGATCATAAACCTTTGGGTCCGGCTGGTCTTCCAAATTGCACCAGCGAAGGTCTTTGTCTTTCTCTTTCAGACGTAGTGTGCGGTTGTTCAATCCACGCCTAGGCATCCGCACACCCGGTTGGTTTGTTCAACAAACACATTTTCTTCAATCACACCGCGAAGAAATTGTACACTGCACGTTCATTTTGTTGATTTGAACTTCAGACGTGCTGCAGGTGCGTACATTTTGTTTGAATCTATCCTGGGGAACCGATTAAAGCCTTGAACAATCAAACGTTGAAATGATTTTCAATTTGTCGAAGCTTACAATTTCTTTCGACAGACAATTCTGTCTTCTTTTCTTTTTCTCTCCATCAAAGGCAACAATTTCTTTTGTCGCCGATCTTGTGCATGGACACTCCACTATCAATAATCCGATGACTATCGATAGTTCCTCCTGGAACATCCTGCACACTCATTCAGAGATTAGTTGGAGAGGGGGACCCAAGCCTTCATAGACTTGGGTTGCCCCTGAGAATCAAGAAATGTAATTTCAATTTCCTGATGATTTTCAAACACAGCACCTCCCCGTGAACTTTCACCCGATTTAGGTTTCCAAGTTTGTTTTTGTTTACCGGATTGTGTATTATTTACAGATTTAGAAATCTCCGGTTTTAATGGTTGTGACAAAATTGGTTTCCTTTTAACAGTTTCTGGTTTTAAAGCCTTTTCGATCACCTTCAAATTTTTACGTCGTTGTTTTGTTTCCTGTTCTTTAACTGTGCGTTTGTCAGTTTTTTGTGACACAGGACGACGTTGTTGATGACCTTGTTCAGAAGGGGATCTTTCTACAAAATTTGGTTTGGGCGAGTTTGTGCAGTCTTTAATGATGTGCCCAAACTTCCCACATTTGAAACAAGTTCTCCTTTCAACAAACTTAGGAGAATCTGATCGACGACCTGACGTAGAAGTTGTAGACCCAGAGGTACTAGCTTCACACCCATTTGTGTGTTGAGTGTAATTGTTATCATTATTACGTTTCAAAATGTTGACTTTTTGAACAAAATCGGTATTTGACTTATTTTCAAAAGTCTCCACTTTATCAGTACCTTTGGAGGCCACAAATTTAACGTCTTTTGCCTTCTTCTTGTAACGAGCTCCTTTTGATTCAACCTTAGCCTTAGGCTTTGGAGCTCGTTGTTGTTGTTGTTTACCCTTAAAAGCGACAGGTTGTTGCTTTGTCGGTGATTTTTTATTTCCAAATTTTCTTCTAACTTTAGCTTTTTGAATCGGATCACACTGAGTTACTGAAACTCCCAGGATCCCTTTTTCCAAAAACTTATTGGTAGTATATTCAAACACTTTATCAATCAAAGATTGATTGACGTTTTTAATTGGAAAAGCTGTGTTTGAATAAATTTTGTCATCACCGACTAAAGTGTACAACACGTTATCACTTTTAATGGTAGATGTTGTCTCAGTGATAGGATCTATCTCTTGTTTAGCACCAGTTGATTGCACAGCAGGAGTAGGAGGATCACACAGAATGTGATTCTCAAAAGGCACTTCTACTCCTTTTCTATCGTCAAGAGATTTATCCTCATTACTCACATCTGATTCATCATCCGAAGAATCATAGTCCTCAATGGTTGAAGGACTTTGATTTGAAGCACATGATGACTTTTCCTTGCTATCAGATGAGCCCTCCGATGAATTGTCCGTTTTGAACCCTAAGCCAATTGTAACTTCCTCATAATCAAGAGGTACAATTGGCTCAAAACGAGGCATATCCTCTTCATCGGGCATTCTGGTATAGTTGTGTCTCAAAGGAGGTGGACACGACTTATACCCAACGCCTTTAACATTACCCTTTAGTTGTTGAACGTCAATGATGTGATCAAGCACATATCGGGAGTTTGAGTAACTCTCCAATTTGAGCTTGATCGCTTCATGCTCGCATTTGGCAATGGCTAGCTCCTTTTTGGTTTCCTCAACGATGTTAATGTAATCGTTAATACTAACTTGTTTATGATAAACAGTTTTGGTCACTTCGGAAACACTTTTCTTTAAGGTTTCAATTACAGATTTAAAATCCTTTTCGTTTCTAACTAAAGCCATATTTGCCTCTTTGCACTTTGACAGTTCAATAACCAAACTCTGATTGTGACTATGAACCGTTTCAGATTCATGTTTCAATTCAGCACATTTATGTTTCATATCAGCACAATCACTACATATGCTAGGAGTTTCAGATTTTACCTGACTTGTAGAAGCTGTGACATTAGCCATAAAATCCGTCTGAGAAGAGAAAGATCCATCTTCAGTGAGAATCTTCTCCATTTCTTCTGATGTAGCATCAGCTTTCTTGATCAAGTCAGAATTTTGACATTTCATCTCCTTGGCACCATTCGACAAACTATCATCTTCAGAATCCATTCCCTCCTTGACATCCGATTCTGAACTGTAATCACTTCCTGAAGATTCACCATCATTAACATTCTTGACAATTTCAGCATTAAACACAGTTCCTCCTTGATCTCCACCTCTAAATTGTATAGACCAGGAGTCATCGGCTTTATTTGAGTTGGACGTGGATGTACTTGTTTGATTTATGAAAGGATTTTGGTTGCCTTGTTGAGGTTGAGCTTGAGATGGTTTTGGAATATAGGCACTCGGATCGAACTGAGGTTGAGTAGTGGTAACTTGAGGTGTAAAAGGAATATAAGGACTACCAAATTGTGGTCTAGAATAAGCCTGAGCTTGAGCACTCGATGGCGGAAAATAGGCACTCGGATCGAAAACCGGAGGTGGAGCTGATTGTGGAAAACCAGGCATGTACATTTCAGTATAACTCATAATTGATGTATGTATGTGAAAAATTGATCACACTCTTGAAAACAGACTGTTATCACACTTTTGCAAGTCTTCTGTTTAAAAACTGAACAAGTATGTCGACGAAACTCCAAGTGCTGTAAACGACGAAACTCAATTATGTTGATGAACGACGAAACTGGTGAGGCCCAATTCAGTTTGAAACCCAATTCAATGCACGACGAAACGACGAAACCAAGTGTTGATAAACCAATATTTCACCAATTCAATGTGAACTGATTTCAAAATGAAATCTCATTGGGCCGATGACAGTTTCCTCTTGTATGATTGGGCCACAAGCTTTGGTTAATCATGTGATTTAAATGGGCTGAGATATATGTAGTATGTGAAACTGACACTATGCTTTAACAAAACAATTGAAGCACATGAAACTGACACTATGTATGGTTGACTAAATTTGAATAAATAAAGAAACTTTTAATGATGAATGATCTTGACCGAACAATGCATCTGATCTATGAAAATTAATGTTGATGAGACCCCATGTGAATTATCAGATTTCTACATAGTTGTCGGCCATATTTTTAATTTATTTTGAAATCAACATATACAAACCCATTATACACTATATTGTTTCAAATTGATAGTATATAATTGATAGTATATAATGTTAATATAAATTTCGTAAGTTTTACTTTCCCTTCTAGAATCAAATTAGATATTTGTGATAATTAAAGTTTTATCAAGAATATAAAAAATCATTATTTAATATTCGATATATTACATCAAATATTTAGAATTAAACTCAACTTCATTCTAAATACTAGGTATGTTATTTTACTCTTCATATGCTATGCATATTATCTACGTCACATAGAAAACGTCATGTTTTTTAGATAAGTTTATCATGTCAAATAAGTAATATGCATATTATCTATGTCACATAGAAAACATCATGTATTTTTAGATAAGTTAGATATATGTGTTTTAAAAAAGGTAAACTCTTAACATACATATTTTTTTCCTATTGTAATTAAGATGTAGAGGTCTGTGAAATGTATCTTCATATTCGGAATGTCATAACTTTTTTTTAAATTTAGATTTACTTATGGTATCTCATTTCTTTATTTTTATTTTTTCACTTATATATATGTTTCGTTGGTTCAATTGTACATGTAAAGTATTACACTATACATAGTATTTTATCAACTATAGTTAATTGGTTTTACTGATTCAATTTTTATCTATCATTTACATTACTTTTATCTGTCTAGAAGTACTTTTTCAGACCTTTCAAATGGTATGGGACATATTACATTATCAATAATTTTTATTGGTTTCCTTACTAATTGTAATAAAAGTAATTATTTCGTACAATTCATATTGGTAATGATAGCGAAAGTGAAGAAACTATATTTGGACGGCAGAAAATATAATATTGTGCCAACATTAACCCGTCAGAATAATCTATTATCAGATAAAATCAGACACGTTACCTTTGAACAAGAAAATGTCACAATAAATATTAGTAGTGGTACAAAATTTAAGTTCCTATGATAAATCCTAAAACAAATAACAAATCATATTATTATGAATAGCTATACAAACTTCAATCTTTATTTCGTATTTGGTCTGCATATTACCCTATATCATATATACTTAGATCATATTATTATGAACATATTTTTTTTTTAATTTCACATTATAATTATGATTCACCCCGTGTATTACACGGGGCAATAACCTAGTATATATATATATACACACACGATATAGACTACCAATGTTGAACGATGCTATATTCATGTATGTTACTCCTAGAGTTCCTATTTGTATATCTATTTTTGTAGACTCCAAATAACAACTTGGTCTAACAACTTGATCTATACATTAAAACAAATGCTATATTCATGTATGGTTACTCCTAGAGTTCCTATATATAGATCTATTTTTCGTTACTTCAAATAACAACTAGCATTTGTTTCAATATGCAGATCAAGTTAGACGAATATGGCATCGATTCAGAAGATCGTAGATGTGGAAACAATCAGAGAGACCCAACGAGCACCAGGTCTAGCCACCATTCTTGCCATTGGCACCGCAACTCCTTACAATTGTATTTATCAAGCTGATTACCCTGACTATTATTTCCGTGTTACTAAAAGCGAGCATATGATAAATCTGAAAGAGAAATTTAAACGTATTTGTAAGAACTTACTTATACTAATTATTCGTGTGATACTTTACTTTAATCATTCAATTGTAGTTCATCCATAACATCAAATATGTTTCATAGTTAGTTCAACACAATATAAAACTTGTAGGTGACAAAACGATGATCAAGATGCGATTCATGTTCCTAACGGAAGAGTTTCTGAAGGAAAATCCCAACATGTGTGAGTACATGAGTCCGTCTCTGAACACTCGCCAAGACTTGTTGATCACCGCAGTCCCAAAGCTCGGCAACGAAGCCGCTACCAAAGCCATCGAAGAGTGGGGAGTCTCAAAATCTAAGATCACCCATCTCATCTTTTGTACCACCTCGGGAATCGACATGCCTGGTGCTGACTTTCAACTCACCAAGCTACTTGGTCTCTCACCTTTGGTCAACCCGGCTCATGATATACCAACAGGTAGGAGGGGTGTGCATGGGTACGTTTGGGTCGCTTTTGGACTCAAACAGAATCAAAACTGAAGTTTTGTTTTTTGGTTACAGAAATGCTTTCTGTTTCGGTTCGGATACGGGTTGGTTTTCAGTTTTAACTTACATATGGGCTTTAAATGTTTGGTCCTGAAAAATGGCCCAAAATAACGAATTTGGGCATAAAACTTTTGTCCTAAGTTTTCTGATAACCACACTGACATAAGATTTTGGCCCATAAATCCAAGAACAAACATGTAAACAAGTTTGTGCGGTTTGGTTTCGAAGCAAGACATAACTGAAACTGAACCATAATTTTTGGTTAGGGGGGAGGGGGTGGTCACTAGTGATAGATTTTTATCACTCCCAATATCCAATCAAATCATGCCATGTCATCACCCAATATTCTATCACTAGTGATAGAAATGTAGTGAGGGTAGTCATCACTAGTGATGGGATTTCAATGTACAAGTATTAATACACAATGTACAAGTCATACACATTCATTCCTCAATATTCAACGCGTTATATATATAACGAGTTATTCCTATCACTCGTTATAAAAGTGGAGGCGGCGGTGTTCGTTGTGCTATCACTCGTTATGGGGTGGCCATAACGGACCACCCCCTCCCCCTTATCAAATAAATAAACCGTCAATTATTATAATCTGGGTTAGTGAATAAGTATTTTTTGTTTCGGTTCGGTTAATCTCTTTATTTTGCTCACCCTTACCAAAAGGGTTGTTCAGCAGGAGGCACGGCCCTTCGTGAAGCCAAGGACATTGCCGAAAACAATAAGGGTTCACGCGTCCTTGTTGTCTGCTCCGATAGCATGGCTTCAATTTCCGTGGACCTAGTGAGGACCACATTGATTCTTTAGTAGGTCAAGCTCTTTTTGGAGATGGAGCGGCTGCAATCATCGTGGGTTCAGACCCGGATTTATCGACTGAACATCCATTGTTTGAGATTGTGTCTGCAAATCAAACAATTATACCGGACACTGAGATGGCTATGAAGTTACACTTGAGGGAAGAAGGGCTCACATTCCACTTGCACAAGGATGTACCCAAGATGATCTTTGAGAATATAGAGAGCGCGTTAAAGCGGGCCGTTTCTCCACTTGGTCTAAGTGATTGGAACTCGCTGTTTTGGATAGTTCATCCTGGTGGTAGAGCCATACTCGATAATGTGGAATTAAAGCTTGAACTAGATAAGGAGAAGTTGAGGGCTAGTGGGCATGTGCTAAGAGAATATGGAAACTTGAATAGTGCATGTGTTTTGTTCATCATCAATGAGATAAGAAATAAATCTTTGGAAATTGGAAAATGTACAACCGGTGAAGGTTTAGATTGGGGTGTTTTGTTTGGATTTGGCCCGGGTTTAACAATCGAAACGGTTGTTCTTCGTAGCCAACCAGTGACTACTCTCATTGCCGCTATAACGAATGGTGCAAAATAACTAGTTAATCATCCAACTGTTATTGATAAGAAATAGCAGTTAATGTAAGAATGTTGTCCGGTATGTTGACATAAAATAAACTGTCTTGCAAATCTGGTTTGATTAACAGGACTTAAATAAATCTTTGTATTCTTGTGTGTTCATATTTCTTGTAGTGACCCAAAAGAACACTATGCCCATAAAAGGCTCAAAAGGATTACAGCCTTCCGCTGATCAAAAAATGGAGATGAAGATAATTTCAGAAGGAATGGAAGTGTCTGTATATATAACAGAAAGGAGCTAACCTAGTATGTTGATTGTACTCTTTAAGATAAATCAGTTTTGTTGCAACTGTATGAAATTAACCAACTATTGCTAGGCCTATAAAGAATTGAACAGAGACGGATGGGGTTTGTTCATGTTTATTCGCTTAAATCTGATCAAAAAATGAATTAACACGAACAATTCAACCAACAGATTTTTTGAGGTGTGTTTGCTTATGTTTGTTCGTTGATATTATAAAGAAATATAAACGAACATAAGTGAACATTAACGAACACAAAAGACCATAAATGAATGTAAACAAACAAACTCCAATAAAAATAAAAACCTAAATCCTATAAGTATCTCATGTAAAGGGTAAATTGCATTTTATGTTATTTAAGTTTGAGCAAAATTGCAGGAATTGTCCTTTAAGTATCGAAATTGCAGTTTCTTATCATGCGGTGTCATTTTGCGCTAACCCAGTTAATTTTTTATGTTATTTAACAGGTGTCACTCACATGAGGATATAATGGTCATTTTCACTTAAGAGTATAAAGGACATCCAGTGTAATTTTGTTAGTTAAATGAAAGCGTCTGTAATTTTGCTCAAACTTAAAGGACGTAAAATGCAATTTACCCTAATGAAAATCACCAAACTAGAAATGACTTTGAAATTAAAATAGACATAGATTTAAACTCCCCGAACCGGGGATCTCCGTTGTTGGATTTACTCTTCAGCAAATAGTTCATAATAGTAATATTCAATCATACACAACGGAAAACATTTAAGTTTTTACAAACCAGAGTAAATAAAACAATGTCTTATACCATTAAAGCAGTAACATATATCATGATGTAGTCGTCAGCGGGGAGCCTTGCCTCGAATCAGCTATGACCTGCTCAATTAACATGATGTGAATACTAAAAGTCAGCTAGGCTAAGTGAGTTCTACTTTAAATCAGGAAACTATAACTTTAACGACCATTAGACACACAACGCATATAAAGCACATTACATAACTTATCACACGTACAATCATAGCATTCTACACGATCATGGCAATCTTTAAAAATCATGAACATGTCTCTATGAATTATGCATGCAGCCTATACTATACGTAGTTGAACAACCATCGGCAAGCAACAAATGCGCACTGCTCATGCCCTACAGATAGCCTTCACTATCGTGTCATAACATACCATTAGTCATAACTAACGTCCTAATGCATATCATCAGGCATAGCTAACTTCCCATCTTGTACCGTTAGTCATAGCTAAAGTTACATATTATTGTTATGCATATCCACATCATTGGTCAAGACTAATGCTAGTCCCAATCTAATCACATACGCGTATCGTTAGACTTAGATAATGTTCATCATTTCCATAACGTTAACCTTTTTCAGAACGTTACCCTTTGAAAACGTTCAACTTTTGACGGATTCATAAATGAATAGTTTATACTTTAGTCCTTTAGTATATAACATATTACTATATCCCGCCTTTAGAACCCACGAGCATGTCGTAATTGTAGTTCAGAGAATGTTAACCTTAGACATGTCCCCTCGTCACCTCTGGTTCCATAAGTAATATTATAACTTCCTTTATGAAAACATGCTTTACTTTAATAAACGTAAACATTGTTTAAACATATGTTAGAATATATAAACTAAACTATATATATTATGTTATTATTTTAGTATTTAGGTTAGGATTAAGAATTAGATATTATTAAACGGTTGGCAAATGGGTGTGTTGGTTGACAAACCGTCATCTCTACCCTATAAATACAATGTATTCTCCAACATTTGTAGTCACCAAGATATTCATAATATCCATTCAGTTATTCTGTTTTCTGTACGTACACAAACACACACAGAAATATGTGTGCAATTCAATCTGCATGAATACGTTCTCTGTACAAACACACAGAAGCACACACAGGAATATGACGATGATGATGATGCTTACAATGATAGAAGTATCACCGACTTCCGCTGTCCGGATTTCTAACATAGTGGTATCAGAGCCATGGTGGGAAATCGATGAAGATCGATCGATATTATGCGATTCCGGGCACATCCGGATGAAGAAGGAAAACAAGGGATATGAAGACGGACAAGGATCCAATCCCGATCGCACGACTCCGCGATCACGCGAGTTTACAGAATGGAAGCAAGAGATTCTAATGAAATTAGAAATCGAGATCGAGTTACTGGAACGAGAGACGAAAGAAAGACCAGAAGAAACGACGGAAATAGAAATGGGAGATTTCAATTCTCATGGTGATGTAAACAAGGAAGATCACCGAAATAAAGATATGAAAGAAAAGGAGATGTTTGATGATCAGAACAGAGAAATGGAACGAGAACGGGAATGGTTGGAGATCGGAGAATTACGATCAGAATTAAGCGATCCCGGGGACAACCGGATGAAGAACAAAAACCGAGATATCGAGAGAGGGACGAAGGATGAAGATATGAAAGGAATGGACATAGAGGATCATCAAAATAGAGGAACATCAGACGTTAAAATGAAGAAGAGAAGGATGCAGAAAAGGCGGGAACAAAAAGGAAAGAAAGGATATCCAGATTTAGCGACGGCATTTAGTGACAAGAGAAGAAAGATAGCGACAGAAGAAGAATTTTTATTATTACTGTCTGATACCACATGTTCGGAAAGAAGTTTTAGCAATCCAGATCACACAAACTTCTGGAAAACGCACATGGGAAAACAATACAGACAAAGATGTTGTTGCTATCGACAACCGGGACGTACGATTCATCATGGATACATCAAAGAAAAGAGTGAAGATCTGTGCATGATTACTCAAGAATATGAAGACAACTTCAAATTTGCGGTTAAACGTTTTATTAAACAAAGGAGGTTTCAATATTCCCAGGATTAACCAAGTTTAGTTTAGGGGCAGGTGTTAGAATATATAAACTAAACTATATATATTATGTTATTATTTTAGTATTTAGGTTAGGATTAAGAATTAGATATTATTAAACGGTTGGCAAAAGGGTGTGTCGGTTGACAAACCGTCATCTCTACCCTATAAATACAATGTATTCTCCAACATTTGTAGTCACCAAGATATTCATAATATCCATTCAGTTATTCTGTTTTCTGTACGTACACAAACACACACAGAAATATGTGTGCAATTCAATCTGCATGAATACGTTCTCTGTACAAACACACAGAAGCACACACAGGAATATGACGATGATGATGATGCTTACGATGATAGAAGTATCACCGACTTCCGCTGTCCGGATTTCTAACACCCTCGTCACCTCTGGTTCCATAAGTAATATTATAACTTCCTTTATGAAAACATGCTTTACTTTAATAAACGTAAACATTGTTTAAACATATGCTTTGATTTGAAAACTTTAAAGAGTATGCACACCGCCCCAAAACAAAAAAATAAATAGGGGTCTAGAAACTCACTTATTGGTAATGCTAAGTGAATACTCTAAGTTGTAATGGTAACCATAACCCTTCCGAACCCCCAAATAGTCAACTCAAACATGTACAAGGTTTCAAATGTGAAATGGTTACTAAAACTATGAGCGTAAACTTACTCCAAGCGCAAACGTAGTACATTAGTAAGCTTTCATGCGTATACTTTGATCCATGAGCATACGTACTTTCATAAGTGAACTGTTATGGGTATACTTTGGTTTATGTGAATACTTTCATAAGTAAATAGTCATGTATATATACTTTTGTCATGCGTACACTTTCTTAAGTGAACTATCATAAGAATACTTTGGTCATGCATACACTTTCATAAGTGAAATGTCATAAGAATAATTTGGTCATGCGTGCACTTTCATACGTGAACTGTCATGAGAATACTTTAGTCATGCGTACACTTTCAAAAGTGTTCTTTCATGGGAATACTTTCCACCTATTTTTTTCTCAAGGAAAATCCTAGATCTGGGTTGTTGATGGTTGTTGTGATTCTTGACCCGGAATAAAATTCCAACTATATGAATCCTTATGGTCCGATTTACACCACGAAGGTGTTCGCATGCAAAACCATTCATTAAATCACAAGCTTTATTTGGTTTTTATAGAAAAATCAAACTTATCTTTACAACCCTTATAACCATCTTAAAAGAGGTTAGATTCTTACCTTTGAGCTTCTAAAATCGACCTCCAATGATCCTTCTGTATTCCTTTCGCTTGAAAACCTAATTTCGGCTTAACTCTGATTTCCCACTCTAGATTTCCAAAAGAGGAGGTGGTTATGGAGGCTGATGTGTTTTAAAACACATACATTTGTCCTATTTATCTTGTACACTTTTAATAGTTTTAGTGTCATTTATATAAGATTTTAGCTTGTATTTTATTAACTTTGTGTATGTGTAGGTACCAGTACGTAAAAGGAGCAAAAACAAGAAAAAATAACTGAGAAACAAGTAGTCGTGAGCAAGTAATGGACTCTAGGGACTAAAAAAATTTATGAAGATTTATTACGTTGGCGTGTCCAAGAGAGGATGGCATAAGCTATTGGGACATGCCAAGGGGCGTTTGAGTTTGACTTTGTTTAGGATTTGTTGACCGATTATTTTGTCTTATTTAATAGCTAGGTGTGTTGCGAGGCAAGAAAGAAGCCTCATCACGACACACCAAGGACCGATTTGACAGCCATTATGAATGAAAGAGTTTATATAATTGCTTGATTCTCATTGATTGATAACAATTGTATATATAATTACAAAACAATATCTCCTATTCTTTGGAGAGATATGGATCGAATCCTAGAATATTTATTCCTATAATATTTACAATTATATTGTCTATTACACCCTCGTAGTCGAAGCGAGAGGAGGTCGAATGCTGAGACTGGATCTGAAATCATCGAAAAGCACTTTTGGTAGCCCCTTGTGAAGATGTCTGCAACTTGATATCGAGTTGGAATATGAAGCACACGAACAGCCCCGCGTTTAACAAGCTCTCGTACAAAATGAATATCGAGTTCAATATGCTTGGTTCGCTGATGTTGCACTGGATTCCCGGATAAGTATATAGCACTGATGTTATCACAGTATACTAAACTGGCAGTTTTAACGGGTCTTTGTAATTCTAACAGCAAATTTCTAATCCAGCATAGTTCAGCAACCACGTTTGCGACCCCACGGTATTCCGCCTCGGCACTAGAACGCGAGACGACCGCTTGGCGTTTAGAAGACCAAGATAGTAGGTTTGGGCGGTAGTAAACACAATAGCCTGATGTCGATCGACGAGTGTCTGGGCATCCGGCCCAGTCTGCGTCAGTATAAGCCCGAAGCGTTTTGTCATTGGACGATGTGAGAGTAAGACCATAAGAAGAGGTACCTTGAATGTAACGGATAACGCGTTTTAAAGCGTTCCAATGATCAACCCGTGGAGCGTGCATATGCATGCATACCTGTTGAACAGCATAACTAATGTCTGGTCTGGTGAAGGTGAGGTACTGTAAAGCACCAGCTAAGCTGCGATAGAGGGTAGGATCTTCAAATTCTGGACTCACGGTGGCACTAAGCTTGGTTTAGACTCGACCGGAGTAGCTGCGGGCTTACACGAAGATATCCCGGCCCGTTCAATAATGTCTTTGGCATAGGTTTGTTGAGAAAGAAACATATTGGAACCATTTCGAGCTACATGTAACCCCAAAAAGTGACTTAGCGGCCCCAGATCTTTCATGTCAAATTCTTTTGCCAAACGTGACATGAGATGAACACGAAGTTCGTCTGTAGAGGTGGTAACAATAATATCATCGACGTAGATTAGTAAGTAAGCTGTCAAATGATCTTTGTGAAATATGAAAAGCGAATTATCACATTTACTTTGATAGAAACCAAGAGTCATAAAAAAGTCTGTGAACCTTTGATACCACGCTCGAGGAGCTTGCTTCAGCCCACATAATGATTTCTTGAGGCTGTAGACATGATTTGGAAGGTGACGATGTCGAAAGCCCATTGGATGATACCGTGTAGAAAAGCATTGGTAACATCAAGTTGGTAACATCAAGTTGATGAATCGGCCACGCTTGGGATATTGCAAGAGTGAGGACGGTGCGTATGGTAGTGGGTTTGACCACTGGACTGAAAGTCTCACCACAATCAATGCCAATCTGCTGTGTGCTACCATCACATACCTACCGAGCTTTGTATCGTTCCAAAGTTCCATCGGATTTAAATTTGTGCCGAAAAATCCACATACTACGAATGGCATTCATGTTTGACTCCCGTGGAACTAACTCCCAAGTCTTGTTTTTAATAAGGGCATTAAATTCTGTGGTCATGGCGTCACGCCATCCTTTGGGGTTTTAGGTATAGGAACAATGGTAGATTAATAAAGATTAAGAACTCTTTTAGGTTTTGAAATACCATCCATTGCTCGTGTACGAATGGTACGAGTAGGAGGTGGAGGTGGAGTGGGGATGGGTGATGAAGTAGGAGATGAGGTAGGCTGTGTTGGTGAGGAAACGTTTGGAGAATGAGGTTGGGTGGGTGGGTTAGGTTGTTTGGCTTGAGTAGTGGTGATGTTGGGCCTGGGCCTGCGTTAGTAAGTGTGTAAGATAGGAGAGGAGTGGACAACAGATTGTGAAAACTGTTGAGAAGGAGGTGTTGTCCGAAGTGGGCTTGTAGAGGAGTGGGCTGGGCCGCCGGTTGAAGGAGTGGAAGGAGAAGGCATAGCGGCCCATGGTATATTGTTTATGGGATGAGTAAGAAAGTCATAGGAGTGGAGGGATGGTGTTGGGTGATTTGCGAATGGAAATACGGTTTCATCAAATATCACATGTCGATTTATGATGATTTTGTGGGTGGCTAGGTCGAGACACTTGTAACCCCTATGGTTAGGGGGATAACCGAGAAAGACACATGGCATGGAACGATAAGCGAGTTTATGGATTGTGGTGGAAGGTAGTAAAGGATAGCAAAGGCATCCAAAAACACGGAGATGTGTGTAAGATGGAGTACGTTGGTATAATCGTTGGGTGGGAGAGTGGTTGTTGAGAAGTTTACTAGGTAAGATGTTGAGAAGGTATGTGGCCACTGCGAGGGCATGATGCCAATAATTGTTGGGTAATGATGAATGGGCAAGAAGTGTCCGAATAATATTATTTATAGTTCGGATTTTACGTTCTGCCTTGCCGTTTTGAGAAGAAGTGTGTGGGCACGAAAATCTAAATTGCATGTCGTTTTGTTTACAAAATTGTTGAAACATAGAATTAGCATATTCTTTGCCATTGTCACATTGGAATTGTTTAATGTGACATTCAAATTGAGTTTTAATAAGATTATAGAAAGTAGTGAAAGTAGAGAAGACATCAGATTTGTTACTTAGCGGATACGTCCACAGAAAATTACTAAAATCATCAAGAAATAAGATATAATAACGATGACCACCCATGCTTAAAACAGGGGAGGTCCAAAGATCACTATGTATGATATCAAAAGGTAAGGAAGTAAAATTCATAGATTCAGCAAAAGGAAGTCTGATATGTTTTCCAAAAACACAAGATTGACAAACTTTATTTTTCAATGTTTCACACTTAATAAATTCAGAATTTTTAAGAGAATGCAATAAATTAAATCCCGGGTGACCGAGACGTTGGTGCCATGTGTCTTGAGTGATAGCGGTGAGGGCGGTAGGTGAGGTGATCTTGAGAACTTTTGTCGGATCGAATCTGTAAAGATCCGCGGAGCTATTGCATCGTAGGATAGGGGTCTTGGTCTTGAGATTCTTCACCAAAAAACCATACGGATCAAATTCAATAGATAGTTTATTGTCAGTAGTGAAACGACGAACAGACAATAAAGTTTTAATCAAGGAGAGGGCATATAGGACTTGGTTTAGTTTAAAAGGAGGAAGGGGAGGTGGTAGGGTAAGGTTGCCTTGTCCATAAACGGGAATGGTGTTACCGTTGCCCACAATTATATTTTTATTAATGCCAGTATTAAAATTAGACGAAAGAGTAGAGTTAGGAGTCATGTGACCTGTAGCACCAGTGTCCATAGTCCATGATGGATCGGCTGAGTTGAGCGACATGGCATGGAGAGCTTGGTCAATGTCTGTTGGATCGTAGCTTGGTGCATAACTGGCAGCATACGACTGGGCTGGACGTGAGTCTAAAATACCCTGGCCTGAAGCAGACGAGTTGGGTCGTGGTGCTGTTGGATACGGACAAGGAGGTAGTGGGCCCCAAGGAGCCCACTGTTGTGCCTGGTTGCTGTTCGGGTGGGAGTTGGGCCAGGCAGCAAATGAGTTGGGCTGCCATGGCATGTAAAGTTTGAGACTGGTGTGGTGAAAAGTTTGACCCGCGTCCCCGTCCAGACCCGCGTCCTTGTCCGCGGCCTCTTCCCCTGCCCCGCTCCGCAGTATCTGTCGTCCGATCAGTTCGTTGAGAGGATTCATTAGGATCCGTAACGGTGAGCGGTACCGGCTGCCTGTGCAACGTGTCTTGCCTGAGTGATTTTTCGGGTTTCGGCCATACACAAACGGGACCTGGTTTCATAGAAATCCGGTAGGGGTTTGGTTTGTTGAATGAGGAGGCCGATTCCTTCGTATTGTTCTGTCAACCCGGTGAGAATCCGTAAAACCAGTTGCTTGTCAGATATAGGAGATCCAACGTTCGTTAATTGGTCGAAGATGACCTTCATGGCCTGGCAATAGGCTGACATTGAAGAAAACTGGTCAAGGCGGGTATTAGCGAACTTGTTGTTTAGATCAATCATACGGGTAGTTTATTATCTTGAAAAAGATTGGCGAGTGCATTCCAAGCATCATAAGCCGGAGTGTTAGGTTTGAGAATAGTGTGGAGCAAATCAGTAGAGATAGTACCATAGATCCACTGCAGAACTATAGAATCGAGCCGCTCCCAAGACTCGGTTTGGGCCGTGTCTTTGTCTTTGTCGGAAGAAGAGGTTGCGGGTTTCGGCTGAAGGTGATCAAAAACTTGATAAGCCTTGCACTGTATTTTGAAGAGCTCCGACCATGTTGTGTAGTGGCCGGTTTCGATGTCTAGGGTGACAGGAAACAGTTGTTTGAAGTTCGAGACTGTGACTACAGGGTGTAGGTTAGAAGCCATTGAAGAAGAGTGAAAGAGATAGAGAGTTGTGACGGAAGAGAGGTGATGGGCTAGGATCGGTGGCAGTAGGTTTCGGTCTCGATACCATGAAAGAGTTTGTATAATTGCTTGATTCTCATTGATTGATAACAACTGTGTATATAATTACAAAACAATATCTCCTATTCTTTGGAGAGATATGGATGATCCTGGAATATTTATTTCTATAATATTTACAATTATATTGTCTATTAATGAATTCTCACCTATTTAAACTTGATTTTCAACCTTTAGCTGCACTTAATGCTATTTAAATTTGTTTTCCGCCACTAAGAGAAATAGAGTAGATACATAAATTCAAGAGAGTTAGAGAAGAAAGATGAAAGTCAATGCTAGATTAATACTAGATTATTGAAAAGGGGGCTACTAAATATACCCCCTCTTTTTACTTTTTATACCCCCTTTCCACAAAATAACATTTAAACTTGTCATATTTACCCCCTAAACAAGTCATATTTTTTTTAAATATTCTTTTTTGTTACAAAACAAATTAAAAAGTGTAAAAATATATTATAGACGTTTTTTTTTAAATTGTTTGTTTTTTTATGTTTATTTAAACAACCATATTTTTTTTTTAAAGTTTTCAGATATTGTTTAAACTCAAATAGTATTTTGATTATGTTTTCTTTTATTGAACATCTTTACAAATTACTAATAACGTTTTTCATATAAAAACAATAACAAAAAAGTTTTGAATTTTGTTTTTGAAAAAAGTCTACATTATTTTTTTTCCCTCGTCTAGTGTGTATTTTAAATGTCATATATTTATTATTTTTAATATTTTAAAATGTTTTCTTTATTTTGGAACACCCCTAATGCTAATAATTCGATATAGAATGCATCGAAACTAATGATATATCGAAATAGATTCCATTGTTTCAGTTTTTATGTATCGAAATAGGCTTTAGTAATAGCCTATTTCGATGTATTGAATATGTATTTCGATCTCCACGTCTTTTTCGTTGTATAAATCCTATTTCGATGGCATGCTATGTATTTCGATGTATATCGATATGTTTCGATTGTTTTATTGTTGTGTCGATGTAAGGCACTGCTGGTTTGAGTATAAATACCAGCAGTTGTCACTATGTTTAGTGAGCTTGAATGAGCTAGAGAGAGAGTGTAGAGAGAGAGAGAGTTCAGGTGTGCGTTGTATTTGTCGAGTATTGTACCGAAAGAATTGAATACACGAAATCGTTAAATGGTGAATCTTATTGTGTATTACATTCTCTCGCTCGGTTTGTGCCGTAGCTTGGATTCCGCACTCGCTACAACATCCGAAACAAGAAATCACGTTCATCCGACGATCCGGATAGGTAGTACCTACACAATCATCCACCATCATGACCTTCGGTCACAACCCTTACTACCACTAACGCATTGTTAAGGGTAATTTGGATATATAAATATTATATTTGACCGGGGCGCGACACTTCGATCAGTATCTCATTGAGTCTGTATAAACAATAATACAAAAAATCCACATACATTTTTGAAATTGAAGAAACACTGACCTTTACGGTAATATTCAACTAGGGCTTCAACTCTCAATGACTCAAACAGGTAGCTGCAAAACAGAAACACCGTTAGGACTCGTTACAGGAATGGGGTTATTCCTGTAACCACCCTCCGGCGTGAGAATAAGTCTCGGTTTTGGGAGTATAAGAGAAGATATGGAGAAGAAAGTTATATCAGAATCAGATGATCTATACCTTATACGTTTACCTCTATTTATAGTTTACCATAAGGGTTTTCCCTAACTTAGGATGGGCTCCGATAAGTTAGGGATTTGAATGATCTTCCCAAAAAGTTGGAGATTCGGTTGCGTGACCTATCCATGCAGGATGGAATGTTCTAGAACAAATGTCTATAACTATTTATTTATAATAAAATAATAGGTAATGACCGGGTCGGATTGTCCGATTCGGGTCATACCTCGTCATGTCCCCCCAGTCCGAAGTTATGAAATGAAATTCATGAGATCGGACTAGAAGAAAGAAAAGTCCATATACCCTATTTGGGGCAAAAATTATTAATTGAAGTGCCTCTATGTATTAAGAGAAAATGGTGGCGATGGGATAGGATATGACAGTTAAGTCATCATTAGGGTGACAACTGTGTTTACCCAGCTCTGACGCGTATTTCCGTCCCTTCAGTTTTTCGAAAAAGTTACCTTCCTGTATAAATAGTATCCCTGTTTGCAAGATTTGAACTACATTTTCTCAAAACACCTTCTTTCACTTCCCTTCTTTCGAACAAATGGCCTCTAAGACCGCTGAATCTTCATTATCTGCCTCAGCCAGTTCTGATGCCCTGTTCTACAAATGGGGAGTCGTGTCTTATAACAACCTTATGCAAGATTATGGGATCAGGGCTGAGTGGAATCCTATGTTGCCCTCAAGAATGGACACAACATTCCCGTTAAAGGAAGGTAAAATCACGTTGTGTAGTGATTTCTTCAAATTTTGCAATTTCCGGTTGCCTATTACCAAGTTTTGCAAATTGGTTCTTGACCATTACCGTGTTCACATCTCCCAATTGCATCCATTAGGACTAGTGAAGCTTCGACAGTTCGAATTTGCTTGTGCGGCTTTAGGGCACATTCCGGAACTTATTGTTTTTAGGGCTTTCTTTGTGCTTGTGTGGAAATCCCCCTTTTTCACTTTTGACCAGAGAGATACCGATGCATCCTGTTTGAGGGATATTCCTACCAGATCTAGGGACAAGGATTGGAAAAAGAAATTTTTCTATATCGATGCCTGTGTGATTCCCGGCGAGATGCACTGGAGAAATATTTGCCCAAAAGACAAGGTTAAGGACGATAGTCCTTCTGAAGATGCTTATATTTCAAATGCTCTGTATACAAGACTGTGTGGTCGCCCTTTCGAGTGCACGGTAATCCCAGAAGGGGCCCTGGTAATGGCGGGGATGAGTCTACTGTTGCGCGATATCAAGCAGTATCCCTCATTTCGAAGGGATGACGAAGGTACTTCCATGTTTTGACAGTTATATATTCTGCCATTTTTGAAAATATATATGTATCTTTCAGGGGAGTGGAGCTTATTTGACTTTGTGGACCCTCCGCGGCATCTGGCGTTGAGGGCCGAGGACCGCGTGCTCGATGAACAAGAACCTGATATATTGAACCTGTGGATCCTGTTGCCTACATTTCCCCCTTGCCCTCAGCGGGGGTAGTAACATTATCCTTCCAGAGAAGAAGCCAACCCGATAAAGGTTACCGAAAGGAAATATATGGCAGCTGGGACGGCCACATCTTCCGCTGGTGGGGCGGCACTCGCCAGAGGTGATATCACTACTACTGCTGAAATGGCAAGCCCCATCCATGTGGCGAAGAAACGAAAGACGTTTGTTCCTCCTACGCTAACTGCGTTTGAGGCTATGCAAGCCGCCTATGCCCTGCCACTTGGTATGTCTTTTACGTCTTCGAGTGTCATTGTGACTTATGAGCTTCGTGTCACTAAAGCTTGTCTTTGATACAGGTACTACTGCCGAGGTCCAGACTGAAAATGTGACACCCATGCCCTTATCATCTGTGGAAGCGATACTTCCTGTTGCTAGCAGCCTCTCAGAGCTTATACCTTCAGCGAATGTTACCGCCGCTGTTAGTTGTGCCATGCCGCCGCCTACGCTTACCGCTGCCGTGACTGTAACAGCTAGTCCAGTTTCTACGCCCCTGACCTCCAGTGTCATTCCTTCCGCTCTTTTTGATTATCCATTGAGTATATTCTCCGCTACCGGGAAAGAGATGAATGTCGTATCTCTTTCTCACGAGGCGACGAGTGCTGGGGATCACGCTACTGGCGAAACTGAGGGGTCCAGCAGTGGTATTGCTGACGATGGGGCCTGCTTGGGTGACGATCTTTATTTGACTACCATCAATTGGGATCCCAACACTCGGGATAAACGCTACCAGCCCCAGTGGAAAATTGGGGAGTCTTCTAGGTTGATCTTTCCCCAAGTGGTTCAGCACTGGGTTGAACGGGCTTACCCTCCAGCAGAGGCGGCGTATGTTGAGGGATTGAATAACGAGAATTTGATGAATTCTGCAATTGTTGATTCTGCATGTCAGCCCCAGAGGCTTTCAGAAATCCGGCGCAGGTGGATTCATAATAATAATGAGCTCCACCAAGCACGAGCCACTATTGAAGAGCTCAAAGATGAGAAATACCGCCTGGAGAGTCAGCTCCAGGCCGCTGGATTGAGGGAGAGTCGGTTTTTGTCAGAGAAAAACAAGGCGGAGGATGACTTGAAGAGGGTAACTGCCCACCTTGCTGAAGAGCGGCTTATGTGGGCTCGCGATATAGCGGAGAAAGACCGGGTTCTTGCTCACGCTAAAAGCGTACAGGAAGAGCTAGAGCGTAAAGCTGTTAGTGAGGCTCATAAGGTGAGATCTGAGATGACTGCTCTTGTGGAAAAATTCTGAATTGACACTGACTTTGTGTCTCAGGTGTAGGAGCGCTATCAAGTTTTGACCGTTGAGGTGGAAACTTCGAATGCTAAAGCCCAGGCAAAGCAAGCGGAGCTAGAGGAGCGAGAAGGGTAACTTAGGGAACTCCAACAGCATTATGATTCCCTCCTTTCTGAAAGAAATACACTTACCCAATCCTCTGCTACACGTCTGAAGGAGGTGGAAAGCGCCCTGGAACAAGCGAATGCTGAGGTAGATAGCTTGACTAGCCAACTGGCTTCTATACGGGGTGACAGGAATTGGTTGATAACAAACAGGTTGGTGGGGGCATTTGAATACCTTCGCCAATCAGCGCCTTTTACCGCGCTGATAGACCGCCTCTCCGCTGCTGCATACCAATCCGGTCATCATGATGGCGTTTACAAATGATACTTCGACTGTCATCAGTCAGAAAAAATGGCTTCGGACTTCCATGTGGCAAGGGGCAAGTTTGAGGCTGACATGGCGGATGCCTTGGAGGCAGCGTACAACGAGTCATTGCCTGGGTATGCAGACCTGATGGACAAGGTGAATGAAGAGGGCATCGAGTCTTTGCGTTTGATACTGGACCCCGCAGAAGAGACAGAGGAGGAATAAATAATTTGTTTTGTTTATGTATCTTACTTCCTCATGCCTTTTGTAATGACACTGTTTAACTTGGTTTTTGCGAAAATATCTGGATGGCTTGTCAGACATTTAATGCTAATGTAATGATGTATACCGCCGCCACCCTTCTGAAATGTGGCGACTTGACCTGTAATGATTATTTACCATTAATGTTGCTATCGTCATTACTGTTAATCTGTTTGCCCTTCTATAAATTGCGGTTCTCTTTCCAAATTTGGTAACCCAAAAGGATGAGCCGAAGAAGTTATAGGCAGAGACTTTCTGATATTTTCCGGCGTTTGGATGCCGCCGATGGTCTGGTTCAACTGCAAACTCTGGTAACGAAGTCGATGATTCGGAGAAGAAGACCACCTTCTAATGCTGTTCCATCCCGGGCGAACCGGTCGTGCAAGAGTGTTGTTTATGAAGATCCTTTGTC
Source organism: Helianthus tuberosus (assembly GCA_030545235.1). Taxonomy (NCBI): domain Eukaryota; kingdom Viridiplantae; phylum Streptophyta; class Magnoliopsida; order Asterales; family Asteraceae; genus Helianthus; species Helianthus tuberosus. The sequence goes on along the minus strand of CM060416.1, from coordinate 7,043,904 downwards.
AGCTAATGCTGATATGGCATCACTATTAGCTGATAGTCTGATGAAGATCATCCCGGCTGATAGTGTTCAGCGTTGCCATTTGGTGTATGAGCCTCGCCGGGGTGGTTGTGCTGTGAAGGATTATGTTGATGACCCGGGTATGGTAGCTCTACCGGTGATTGGAGGATCGACCGATGACTTGGCCGCTGACCCTTATGTGCTGATCTGTGGTAAGGTGCTGCATACCCCTGTAGAGGTGATGGCGACCTGTTCCCACGAGTAGGTGTTAGAACATGTTCTTTTTTGGTTCCCCCATGTTGGTTTTTATCAACATGGACAAGTACTTGGTTTGTGTAAGATAGTTCGTATGTATTTATTACAAAAATACCTATCTTTTTGTAGCGGTTAGCGTATCTATTACCAAGATACCCGCTTTCAGCGCTGTATATTTTGACCCTATGACTTATATATATGAAAATATTTCGTGTTTATGGGTACTTTTGTTGTTTACCGTTATGTGCAGTTTGTTTGCGATGGTAAACTTTATTGTATGTTTAAGTAATGAGAGAAAACAAAAGGAAATAACTTTTATTAAACTCCAAACTTAGATGAACATAAGCGACATCACTGTGGATGGATTACACTTTTTTATTGAAAAAAGAAAAGCTTGCTCTTGCTGTTAGGAGCAAGGCATTACAGATAACATTTTTTCAATTGAGCTATGTTCCAGCTGCGCGGTACAGCGGTGCCATCTAGTCTGGACAAGCGGTAGGCCCCTTTGCCCAGATCTTCTTGAATGACGTAGGGACCCTCCCAGTTAGGTCCCAGTTTGCCTGCGGGTTCTGCTCTACTGGCTTCGTTGTCTCGCATGACGTAATCACCCTCTTTGAAAGTGTGCTGTGCCACGCGTTTGTTGTAGTACTTTTCCAATGTTTTCTTGTACTTGGCCTCGTTAATGGCGGCAGCTTCACGCCTTTCTTCGAGTATATCCAAACCTTCCCTTAGCAACCTATCATTATCATCGCCGGTAGTAAGGCGACGTAATGACGGCAATCCCGCTTCCGCGGGTATCATTGCTTCTGCACCATAGGTTAGGCTAAAAGGGGTTTCGTTATTACTTGTTTTGGGCATCGTTTGGTGTGCCCATAGGACATTTGGCAGTTCTTCCACCCAAGAACTTCCTTCATAATCTAACCTTCTTTTCATGCCATCCAACAAGCTCCTATTCGCCCGCTCTACCTGGCCGTTTCCCTGGGGATGCGCTACAGATGTGAAGACAAGTGTAGGGTGATTGGATCCACTTGTCAAAAGGAGACTGGATAGGAATGAGTAAATGACTAGGCAAAAGGCTTTAAAACAATGTTTTCGGAACCGGACGTCGAATTGGTATTCTTACGGGTTTAATGGTCCGACCGGTTGGACAAGACGTAATAACCGAATGGTATCGTAAATATTATAAAAAGAGTAAATTACTGTTTTGGCCCTTATGTTTTAGCCAGTTTAACCCTTTCAGCATAAAAATTAATATTTTAACATATCAGACCCTGAGGTTGCATTTTATAACGGTTTTGGTCCCTGACATTAACTTTGTTACTTTTTTATAGTTAAGTGTAAGGGTAATTAAGTCATTATATACATTATGGGCTGTTTTTGATAATTTCAAACTTCTTTTAATATTTAAGAGATTATTAATGTAATTAATCAAGTTTTTTTTTATTATTTCTTTATTTTCCCAATTGTTATTTAATAAAATATGTTTTATATATACGAATAAATATGTTTTTTTCATTAAGCGATTGTTTTTTATAAACGTCGTTTTATAGATTATTTATTTTTAACCTTTTTTTTGTTTATTAAAATCATTTTTTAAAGTTGGTTGTCTTTTTAAGTTTTTCAAACAGTTCATTTAACACGTTTTTTTAAAGTCATTTTTTTACCTTTTTAAACAATTCGTTTTTTAAGTTGTTGATTATTGAATGCGCTTCTTTTTAAACCGTTCATTTTAGAACCGTTTTTGAAACCGTTCATTTTTGAAACTTTGTATTTAGTTTACTTATAGCCATTAGGAAAAATGAACTTCAGAAAATGAACGATTTCAAAAATTGAAGGAATTTAAAAACGATCGGTTTTAAACAAACGAGTGGTTTAAAACGAATATTAAAAAAAGGACGTTTATAAAAAAACAAAACCTTACAAAAATAAGCTAACAAGTATAAGGTTTAAAAAAAACATACGAATTTAATAAACGAAAGATTAAAAAAATAACGAATTTGGAATAAACAAACACTCCAAAAAAATAAAAGATTTGAAAAAGAAATAAACCACTCTAAAAACAGTTTGAAAAAATGAACGATCTTTTACAAACTTTTTATTAGAAGATTTCATCTTTTTTCAAATATTGCATTTCTTTTGTTTTCTATACATGTCGTTTTGTAAAATTTTAAAAACGAACAACTTAAAAAAGGAGTTGTTTCAAAATATTAAAAAATCAAATGATTTTAAAAAGAATGGTATGAAATGAAGTGTTTAAAAAAACTGTTAAAGACAAACAACTTTAAAAAGAACGATTTTTTGAAAACCAAACGGTTTAAAAAAAGGAACAATTTTAAAAATGATAAACGGTTTAAACAAAATGTTAAAAAACAAATAATTTTTTAAAACGATATTTATAAAAACAAACAGTTAATGAAAATACATATTTATTTGTATATTTAAAACGTATTTTATTAAATGATAATCACAGAAATAACGAAATAATAAAAAAACTTGAGTAATTGCATTAATAATCTCTTAAATATTAAAAGAACTTTGTAATTATCAAAATCAGCCCCTAAGGTATATAATTACCTAATAACCCTTACACTTAAATGAAAAAAAGTAACAAGGTTAGTGTTAGGGGTCAAAATAGTTATAAAATGCAACATCGAGGTCTGATATGTTAAAATATTCCTTTTTGAGCTGAAATGGTTAAACTGACTAACCACAAGGGCCAAAACAATAATTTACTCTTATAGAAAATTAATAGGGTTAAATCTGGAAAAAAAAATATATAAAACCGCTCCAACCCTTCCAAAAACCGGTCTGACCGGCCTGTTTCCCAGTCCAACCGCCGGGTCATCGGTTCAACTCTGGTTCAATGCATTTCCGGCCCGATACCATGACCCGGACCGACTCAACCTTCGGTTCCCGGTCCGACCGGCCGGTACGGTCCGGGTCTGAAAACACTTCTTTAAAATATCCAAAGGTGTTCTACTTTTTTACGGCCTAGTCGCATCTTCGAGGTGGGATAAGACTTTAGGATCAATAGGTCTTGGGTTCAATTCCTATAGAAGGGTTTCTCATATTTATTGGGTTTACTCATGAATTAGTGTATATGCATTATACCTAGTGGTGATGAATATGATCAGATGGTTCTACTATTGGCACGGGGATACTCTAGTAATCCGTCAGTGATCCAAATTTGCCGTTCAAAAAAATTCTAAGGTTTTCTGCTTGTAATAATTAGTTGTAGATACCCTGATAAAATTAACGAACTTTTCTATGAAAAAGTAACATCATGAGAATTGATGTTTCATGAAAATCAAATCGAACGGCCATTCAAATTTCCTAAGCTACTTTTTAGAAATTAACTACACAAAATAAAAGGAAAATATGACATCCAAGTCTGATTCATCAAAATGATGTCGTATATTCAATAACTTCGCTATTCGGTGTTACTGTTAGGTCGTTGTCAGAGTGAACGTTAAGAACCATCTTAAGTTTTACGACGTATATCGTTTTAGTTAAAATATAACAAATATAAAATCATGCGTGCTTTCTTCCCATGCCCCTTGTTGATATTAAAACTATAACATCATCAACAATAAATAATGAACCGTCCAAAATATGTTACCCTAATAAAATTAACCAACTTTTCTATGAAAAAATAACATCATGACAATTGATGTTTCATGAAAATCAAATCTGAACGGCCATTCAAATTTCCTAAGCTACTTTTTAGAAATTAACTCCACAAAATAAAAGGAAAATATGACATCCAAGTCTGTTTCATCAAAATGATGTCGTATATACAATAACTTCGCTATTCGGTGTTAGGTCGTTGTCAGAGTGAACGTTAAGAACCATGTTAAGTTTTACGAAGTATATCGTTTTAGTTAAAAAAATAACAAATATAAAATCATGCGTCCTTTCTTCCCATGCCCCACCTTGTTGATATTAAAACTATAACATCATCAACAACGCGGGGTCCGAAACCCCGCATTCGCTTTTGAACAAGCCAATTCCGGACGAAGGCGCGATGGAGAGGGTGACATGAGGCGGTCCAGTTTGGTCCACCAGATCCGTCCGTCTGATTTTAAGTAGGACCCGTCCGTTTGATTTAAAAAGGTAACTTATTTAAAAAACGCAATTTGTTTAAAAAAAAAAACACTCCAACGGCTCATTTAAAATAATAATAATAATAATAATAATAATAATAATTCAAAAATATCAACCCGCTTTATCTTTAGTTTAAACGTTCACCAAATTCACACGAACCCTTCACTTTCAAACTTATTTTTGAAGAAACACCATTTTGGTAAATACTTTTTTAAGAGTTTTTTCCCAAAGTAGTGTTGGTGGAAAAAATATTTACCAAAATGGTGTTCCTTAATAAATATTTAACAAAATAGTGTTTTCAAACATTAGTTTTGTATTAATCCTTATCTCAATTTTTTATTCAATCAATTTTTACCTTTTACCAACAGTTATGACTCTTCTTTTTATATTTTTTTTTCAAATGAACGAATATCAAATAAGACTCATCCAAGATATATTATAAATTAAAATAAGAAACATAAAAAAATAAACATCCAGAGCTTTATTCCCTACCGATCATTAAAAAGGTTTTTTTTTTTTAATTTCAACCGTTAAAATAACTACTTCTCACACTTATCGATGAAAATATTTTATTTCTTTATTTTTTAAAATTTTTAATTAATTTAATAATGTATGATGTATTTCTCTTTTTAGATGACACAATCTGTTAAAAGTTTTTATACCTCTTACTATTATTTTGAGTTAATTACTGTTTTCGTCCCTGAGGTTTGTCAAAAATAACGGTTTCAGTCCATTAGTTTAAAAATTGCCATTTCAGTCCATTAGTTTCATTTTCGTAACCATTTCAGTCCACTAACTTAACTCCATCCATTTATTTTGTTAACTTTGAGTTAACTAACTAATTCAGGGACGGTTTGCGTCAGTTTTAGAAACACAGGGACATAAGTGTAAACTCTAAAACATTAAAACAAAAAAAATAGTAAATTCCAAAAAATAAAAAAAATTCCAAAAAACCAAACAAATTCCAAAAAATTCTAAAAAATCATAAAAATTCTAAAAAATTCTAAAAAATCCGTTTCGACCCGTACCGTTTCGAGCCGAACTGTTTCGACCCGTACCGTTTCGAAGCCGAACCGTTTCGAGCTGAACCGTTTCGAACCGAACCGTTTCGACCCGTACCGTTTCGAAGCCGAACCGTTTCAAGCCGTACCGTTTCGAACCGAACCGTGCCGTTTCGAACCGAACCCTTTCGAGCTGAACCGTTTCGAACCGAACCGTGCCGTATCGAACCGTGCCGTATCGAACCGAACCGTTTCGAACCGAACCGTTTCGAGCTGTACCGTTTCGAACCGTACCGTTTCGATGCGAACCGTTTCGAACCGAACCCTTTGGACCCGAACCGTTTCGACCCGAACCGTTTCGACGCGAAGCGTTTCGAAGCCGAACCGGTACGGTTCGATATGGCACGGTTCGATACGGCAAGGTTCAGTTCGAAACGGTTCAGCTCGAAAGGGTTCGGTTCGAAACGGTACGGCTTGAAACGGTACGGCTTCGAAACGGTACGGGTCGAAACGGTTCGGTTCGAAACGGTTCAGCTCGAAACGGTTCGGCTTCGAAACGGTACGGGTCGAAACGGTTCGGCTCGAAACGGTACGGGTCGAAACGGTTCGCGTCGAAACGGTTCAGCTCGAAACGGTTCGGGTCGAAACGGTACGGACGGTTCAGCTCGAAACGGTTCGGGTCGAAACAGTTTGCGCCGAAACGGATTTTTTGGATTTTTTAGAATTTTTTAGAATTTTTATGATTTTTTAGAATTTTTATTATTTTTTAGAATTTTTTGGAATTTGTTTGGTTTTTTGGAATTTTTTTGATTTTTTGGAATTTACTATTTTTTTGTTTTAATGTTTTAGAGTTTACACTTAAGTCCCTGTGTTTCTAAAACTGACGCAAACCGTCCCTGAATTAGTTAGTTAACTCAAAGTTAACAAAATAAATGGATGGAGTTAAGTTAGTGGAGTGAAATGGTTACGAAAATGAAACTAATAGACTGAAATGGCAATTTTTAAACTAATGGACTGAAACCGTTATTTTTGACAAACCTCAGGGACGAAAACAGTAATTAACTCTTTTTAGAATTTTTTGGAATTTGTTTGGTTTTTTGGAATTTTTTTGATTTTTTGGAATTTACTATTTTTTTGTTTTAATGTTTTAGAGTTTACACTTAAGTCCCTGTGTTTCTAAAACTGACGCAAACCGTCCCTGAATTAGTTAGTTAACTCAAAGTTAACAAAATAAATGGATGGAGTTAAGTTAGTGGACTGAAATGGTTACGAAAATGAAAATAATGGACTGAAATCGCAATTTTTAAACTAATGGACTGAAACCGTTATTTTTGACAAACCTCAGGGACGAAAACAGTAATTAACTCTATTATTTTTTTCAGTGATCGTTACATGGTTTTTTTAATTTTGTTTTATTCCATTAAATCTTTATACTGCTTTTGTGTTTTTGACCAACCTATTACACATTTTGTTAACTAGAAACAAGCAGTCTAACGCTCTAATAAACAATAAGTCTTTGGGAGTAAAGCTAATTGAAGAGGTATGGTCCCAATTCCTTGCCAACATGGCAAGGACCATACCACTTTCTCCATCCTACATGGCGTTGACATCAACTGTATCATCCAGAAGCTTCTAGAAGCTTCTGGAAAATATCCAGGTGACACCAAAGATGCTCCACCCGACATAAAAGACAACACGTGTCACCAGCCATCAAGCAACGGAGAAACAAGCAACGGAGAAACATCGTTTAGCTTGGTTTATGGGTCGGAGGCTGTAATACCAGCAGAGATAGGATTGCCGTCACCCAGAATGCTCTCCATGAACATGATCAACAATGAAGAAGAAAGGAGGATCGACCTCGACCTCCTAGAAGAACGGAGAGAAATGGCGGCAATCAACGAAGCAAAGTACAAAACAAAGCCGGAAAAATATTACAACTCTAAAGTCCGAATATGCACCTTCAACCCGGGAGAATACGTCCTCAGAGACAATGAAGCCTCAAATGCAGAAAAACCCAGGAAATTGGCTCCCAAATGGGAAGGTCCGTATGTCATCGACACCGTGCTCGGAAAAGGGGCCTACAAACTGCGCACCATCGACAACAAAGAGGTTCCTCGCACATGGAACGCTCAACAGCTGAGAAGGTGCTACTTATGAATGAAGTTCTTGTAATTGCAATGGCCAAGTTGCCAACACATTTATAATACAAGAAGTGTTTGGCTACCTTTTTATTATGCAAATTTCTTTGTCACAACTGCATGTATCACTTTGGGCATACACGAAAACATCAATGGCTCGACCATTAGGAAACGTTGTAGACCTCCAAGGCCTGTCACAAACAAGTGCACAGCCGGGTCACACACACAACTAAAGCCTAACAAACGCCAATCAAATACTTCGTGCCCACATAAACACGAAAACGTCGAACACAGGACAAACAAACATTGTAAGCACCCCCAAGGCTGAGAACAGCCGGGTACACACAATAACCTGTCACTCGATCACTTCGTATTCACGACCCACCTGCGCACAAATACGACAGAATAAAACGTTGTAATAGACACAACACAACCTGTCAGCGCCATTATTCATTCGTGATACCTGAATCAAAGTAATTACACATGCACATATTATGACGATAACAAATTCGCATAAAAACAGACAACTGTTAGCATAACATATGTCAACACACAGCCATATATCCACAAACATAACAAGGAAGTTAAAATTGTTTATCGAATAGTCAAATACAAGACCACCTAAGGTCATACGCGGCGCGCAGGCCGGAAGTCTTCATTCAGGATGACTGGGCCCAACACCCCCAGTCGCACCACCTTCATCACCCAACGCGCTCTTTAGCATAGCAACACCATCCGGCCTCCGAGCCAGCTTTTTCGCAGCTTTAACCACCGCAAACTCCAAGGACGAAAACTCCTGCCTCTTTGCGGCGTAAGCAGCAGTGCAATCTTCTTTCCACAGCTCGAAATGGTGTTCTTTCTCCTTATTAAGGGCCGCAGCCCTGCCTTCGTTGTATCCATCCTCACGACCACTGCTGTAACCGGCTTGCCCCAACTCATACATATAATGGGCAAGCTCGTGCGAGTTAACGATGCGTTCAGCAATCTACAACAAAACACACCAGTAAGGGAGAATTCATGAAAGTCACAAAAACACAGTACAAGAAATTACCAGAGGCACCGCGCGCGAGAGCAACCATTTGCAATCAGCGGACGTCTCCTCAGCAAGGAGTTCAGAGGCTTGGCATTCAGCAGTTTTCTCCTGAAGAAGACGTTCAGAAGTCTCATATTGCCTCGCAAGAACCTCCAGCTTAGCGATGCGTTCAACGTACTCTTTCTCCTTCTTCTCAAACATCATGCGCGCTTGATTAGCCTCATCAGCAATATCCTTCTTCTCACCAGACAAACGAGTAATCGTGTCACGTTGCGATCTAAGCTCAACATTGGTACGCTCGCACGCAGCTTCCCAATTTTTCTGCTTGTCAGCATTGGCCTTCCTCTCCTGGGCAAGTTTTTCCTCTGCATCAGCAAGCCTCCACTCCAACCCTTTTTTCTCAGCATTGAATTTCTCCTTCTCTTCCGCAAACAGTCTCTTATCATTCTCAAACTCCATTGTGTCCTCCCCCATCTGCTTCCACTCACGGACAATCTCCTGAGTGGTAGAGAAAAAATTAACCCCGGCCTGAACATGATCATCCAATAGTTCAAACCGGCGGCGCTTTTTCTGGAACATCCTTTCAGCTGGGGGGAGAGACAATGAGTAGAAGTCATGACAATTTTCAAGGGTATCCATCCGAGAGCCCTGAAGCAGATGCCAGCGAGGAACGTGCGGGAGATCGTCACAAGCAGGGTTTGTTGTATCAAAGGAATCAGCATGAAATTTTCCAAACTGGGGGCTGCGGACAGCACCTGAGGTTGCACCACCACCATCACCTGGGGGGCGCTTGGTGTACACCGTTTGGTGAGGTGTAGTTTGACTCACCTCTACCTCCACCTCAACATTTTTACCACGATCAACACCAGCACCACCACCCGCAGCACCACCTACATCACCGCCACCTTCCGCAACCTGCTCAACCCTCACATCTCCTTTTTTCGCACCGTCAGGAGTGTCATGAGGAGGAGACAACCCAAACACCCTCGACGGTGGGGATTCTGGAGGAGTAATCTTGGATATGTCAACCTTGTGCCCACTCTTGGCTGTTTTGGTACCTGCTCCAAAACGAGCAGAGCATATTCAAAGAAAAGGACTAACAAATGAAAACATAAGAGACGCTGGGAAAAAATAAAGCGAATACCAGAAGCTTCATAGATTTTCTGCAGCAAATCACTTGGCTTTTCAGCAAAAATACCCATATCAATATCCGATTCAGAAGGGGCGGGAGGATTCTCTTTCTGAAGTTTAATCTTCTTTGATGCAAGCGCAGCAGCAGCCTGCTCATCAAGCTTTCGCTTCTTATCCTCAAACATCTTCTTCTGCATAATCTCAGTTAGAGTTGCGCGGTCCTCAGGGTCCGACTCAGGGTGCTTCTCTCCAACCCCTAAACCAGGTAACGTGTCAGAAACGACAACATAATCAAGGATACGAGCAGTGTGAAGCCGCTTACGAGGAGACTTAGAGGAAGTTCCTTCAGTTTTTTTCCCTTTCCCCTCAGCCTTGTCAGCTTTCGCCTTCCTTTTCGTCTCCAACGGATTAACAGTCTCGACCGGAATCTCCACATCTTCCTCCACAGGCTCGTTCACCGGCTCTCGCACAGCCCCTTGCACCGAACCTGCACGCGCGGAAGGAGACGTTAGGTCTTCCAACGATCTGCCAGAACCATCACTCGAGAGAACGATAACTTCCTCTCGAACGGAATCAAATGAATCACCCTCATTTTCAATCTCCTCACCTAACACAGTGTTCACGTAAGCAGCGAAACTCCCATCACTCGGATGCAGAAACCGATGGCGGATCTGATCCAACCAAGGTCCTTTATCAGTCTTTGGTATTGCTTCAACCATTGCACCCGGAGCATCGGGATCCAAAACATTCATCAATGTGTACCCTACTGCAAAGAGGAGGAAATAAAGCACAATACAAAAATAATACAACCAAAGGAAAAACAAAAGGGGGATATGGAACAAACGTACACTTGCCACCATGACCGTAAACCGGAACACCCAGCGGATTTTTAGGAACCCACTTCATACTCATCCCGGCACCAACCAACGCCATCTCCTCAAGCTGGACTATCGGAGTAGCCTTCCGGGTCAACTTCTTATACCAGTCCTGATTAGCAAAGTCTGCAACCACATCAACCTTTGGGATACCCTCACCCACAGACCTGTAATGCATATCCACAGGAACAACCCCCCGGCGAATAAAGAAAAACTTCTGTTTCCAGTCATATATACCCTTTAACGGCACAGAACAAACTGGCGACACGCCGGTACGAGCACTAAAGGAGTAAAAACCATTTGTATACGTAACAGTGTAGAAGACGTTGAACATCTCAAACGTCGGATCTAACCGGTTGGCCATACAAACGAACTCAAAGTGGGTGATACGGGGGAGTCCGATGGCATTGATTTGAGATATATGGAGACCGTAACCCCTCAACACGTCAGCAGTGAATCGAGTCATCGGAAGCCTAAAATTACCCTCCCGGAAAAAAGCAGCGTACAAAGTCATGTACCCGGGAGGAGCTTCCATGGCGGTGGAACCAGCAATAGGATATTGAGCACCCCAATCAGGGAGAAAACCCATCTCCCTTACTAGATTCTGAAATTCCTCTTCTTTCCAACCAATAACCGCCTGATCTGGGCCGGGAGGAGTTTTACCCTTGTTCCTCTTTTTCTTCGAAGAAGGATTTGAAGTAGACATCGTGAAAAACGGAAGGAGAAAGCAGATGAACTCAAAAGTAGAAAGAGGAAGATAAGGGAAGAAGAGAGAAACCTGGAATTCAAAATTCGAATTTCGGGAAAGTGTTGAAGAAAGAGAAACCACCATATATTTATACCCATCGCATTTAATGATATGGGTAGTGGAGGAGTCAGGTTTTGAAAAAACAACCAACAGGAGAGAGACACGTCAGAAGAGAGAGAAGGCGGCACCTCTTTTTCCGGAAGCAGGTGAACAGACATCTGACATGTCGCCGAAAAAGCAACTGATGTAACTGAAAAGGCGCCTGTTCGCCTGACATCAGACAGTCACGTCAGTCACTCCTCCCCAAGACAACAAAGCTTCTTCCTGAAGACAACACTCATAGAGCGCCAAAACCCATGCGCCATGCGTCATGCGTCCATTTGACTCACTTCCGCAAGGAGTCAAAACCCATGCGCCATGCGTCCATTTGACTCACTTCCGCAAGGAGTCAAAACCCATGCGCCATGCGCCACGCGTCCATTTGACTCACTTCCGCAAGGAGTCAAAACCCATGCGCCATGCGCCATGCGTCCATTTGACTCACTTCCGCAAGGAGTCAAAACCCATGCGTCATGAACCATGCGTCCATTTGGCTCAATTCCGCAAGAGGTCAAAAACCACGCGCCATGCGCCATGCGTCCATTTGGCTCACTTCCGCAAAGAGCCAAAACCCATGCGCCATGCGCCATGCGTCCGTTTGGCTCAGTCCCGCAAGGAGTCAAAAACCATGCGCCATGCGCCATGTCTCCTTTTGGATCACTTCCGCAAGGAGTCAAAACCCATGCGCAGGACCCCATGTGCCGTGTGCTAATCAGGGGCAAATCTGCGAGAAAAACCATAAAAAACCCCACATCATAACAAACACTACCTTCATAAGTCCAGAATCCCTCCTAGACGATCAACTCACCTAGAAGGCACACTGGACTGGAGGGACTTGAAGAGGTATGGTCCCAATTCCTTGCCAACATGGCAAGGACCATACCACTTTCTCCATCCTACATGGCGTTGACATCAACCGTATTATCCAGAAGCTTCTAGAAGCTTCTGGAAAATATCCAGGTGACACCAAAGATGCTCCATCCGACATAAAAGACAACACGTGTCACCGGCCATCAAGCGCCAAGTGGACCTGCAACAGGTCAGGGAGCAGCCCGACAACATCAGTACGATGTTTCCAAATTAGACAAATGCAGGCGCGCCACGTGTACCACTACACTGACCGCAGCAGAGGAGACCAAAGGGATATTCCCCTTGGTCGGACAGCTGGCGCGCGTCTACAGCTGGCATCGCTGCTCCTCCCTCTCTCACCATCCGGCTATAAATAGAACCCTCCATCATTCAGGTAAAGGGATCTTGCTCTCACTATTCTCACGCTTAACACACACTGATTATTCTTTCTCGGAACAGTACTTATTCTCACGCCGGAGCCTGGTTAAGAGGGAAACCCCCATATTCCCCTCTTAACGAGACTGACGGTTTGCTGTTTTGCAGGAAACGGACCATCTTACGAGTAGGAAGAGAGATTGAACCCACAGGAGAAATAACCCCACAGATTAACCATAGTGTTAACCTGTGTTTCATCACTAATCAACCAAATTTTGGTTGTTTAAACTTTAAACATTAAAAATATCACACCAGTATTATCCCTTAGTCTTCTTATACTTTTTAACTTATAACATCTTCACTGTTTAGCATTTAAAATTTTGTACTTTTTAATTTTTTTAACTTATAACATCTTCACTGTTTAGCATGTAAAATTTTGTACTTTATAATTTTTATAATTGATCATCATACAACTCCAAAATATTTAGAGTAAACTTCTATTTTGCTCCCTGTAGTTTGATCATTTTAACGGTTTTGCCCAAATTCTTTAAAAATAGTCATTTTACTCTCTGATCTATGAAGCCCATCACGATTTCACTCCCCGCCCCAAACGACATCCATTTTTAAACATTAAAACATGTCACGTGCATAACACATGATGGGCAATTAAGCCTTTTCCCAACCTAGATCTTTTACAGTTACCTTTTAAAAACCTAAATGTGTTATGCATGTGACAGATTTTAACGTTTAAAAATGGATGCCGTTTGGGGTGAGGAGTGAAATCGTAATAAGCTTCATAGGTCAAGGAGTAAAATGGCTATTATTATAGGATTGGGGCAAAACCGTTAAAACGAACAAACCACATGGAGTAAAACGGAAGTTTACTCAAATATTTATAAAATGTTGTAGATAAAAAATGTAGAAGTAAACACTATAGGCTACCAATGTTGAAATATGCTATATATTCATGTAAGGATGCTCTTTATGGTTTTAATTATAGTTGCTATTTATAGCTAGATGCTTTTAGAGTTTCTATTTATAGATCTTTTTGTAGTCTCCTATCCTCACCACCAAAATAACAATTATAACATTTCTTTCGATACATATGAATTCGAAAAGTATGACATTGTTTCAAAAGCTCGTGGATGTTGAAACAATCCGAGAGACCCAACGAGCACAAGGTCTAGCCACCATTCTTGCCATTGGCACTGCAACTCCTCTCAATTGTGTTAATCAAGCTGATTATGCCGACTATTATTTCCGCGTTACAAATAGCGAGCATATGATTAATCTTAAGGAGAAGTTTAAACGCATATGTAAGCATGTATAGATTTTTTAAAAGAAATAGATAGGATTTAAATACATGTAGTTTTGTGAAACATATATGAAAATGGAGTTGCCTAAATAATTTAATTTTCTTTCTAGATTCTCATTTAACATCTAAGTTAGTTTTTCTCTGTACCATGTAATGTGATATTTAAACAATCTAAGTACATCATTTTGTTTTATTTTACTTTCATCTACATTGTGATATAAATGTGTTGTATTTGTTCTCTTAATATTAAACTTGTAGGTGACAAGACAATGATCAAGAAGCGGTTCATGATTCTCTCGGAAGAGTTTCTAAAGGAAAATCCCAACATGTGCGAGTACATGAGTCCGTCTTTGAATACTCGTCAAGATTTGTTGATCACTGCCGTCCCAAAGCTCGGCGAGGAAGCTGCTATCAAAGCCATCAAGGAGTGGGGAGTCTCAAAATCTAAGATCACTCATCTCATCTTTTGCACCACCTCAGGAATCGACATGCCTGGTGCTGACTTGCAACTTACCAAGCTACTTGGTCTTTCCCCTTTGGTTAATCGACTCATGATATACCAACAGGTAGTGGTGTGCATGAATCGGTTCGGGTCAGTAAAAAAAAAAAAAAAAAACGTTCAGTTTCACTTTTTGTACGTTTTCTTGAATGGGCCTAAAAATGGGTTTGTTTTCAGTTTTATATTTTGGCTTGTAATATTTGGGCCTCAAAAATGGTGGGCATAAAGTTTTTGGCCTATTGATATCACTTATTAATGAATGAATCTGGACATAAAACTTTAGGTAAAAATTAATAAATTTGTAACATAAAACCAATAACAAACATTCAAACATGAAACAAGTTCCATGCAGTTCAGTTTTAGGCTATTAGTTTGGGCTCGGTTCCATTTTACTAGTTTTTCAGTTTCGGTTTCGGTTTTGGTTAATCAGTTTTTTCTTGCCCCTATCAACAGGGTTGTTCGGCAGGGGGCACGGCCCTTCGTCTAGCCAAGGACATTGCCGAAAACAATAAGGGTTCACGTGTTCTTGTAGTCTGCTCAGACAGCATGGCTTCAATTTTCTGCGGACCGAATGAGAACCACATTGATTCTTTGGTCGGTCAAGCTCTTTTTGGAGATGGAGCGGCTGCAATCGTCGTGGGTTCAGACCCGGATTTATCGACTGAACATCCATTGTTTGAGATTGTGGCTGCAAGTCAAACAATCATACCGGACACTGAGATGGCTATGAACTTACACTTGAGGGAAGAAGGGCTCACTTTTCACTTGCACAAGGATGTACCCAAGATGATCTCCGAGAATATAGAGAGCGTGTTAAAGCGTGCGGTTTCTCCACTTGGTCTAAGTGACTGGAACTCATTGTTTTGGATAGTTCATCCTGGTGGTAGAGCCATACTCGATAACGTGGAGCTAAAGCTTAAACTCGATAAGGAGAAGTTGAAGGCTAGTAGGCATGTGCTAAGTGAGTATGGAAACTTGACTAGTGCATGTGTGTTGTTCATCATCAATGAGATGAGAAACAAATCTGTAAAGGATGGAAAATGTACGACTGGTGAAGGGTTAGATTGGGGTGTTTTGTTTGGATTTGGCCCGGGTTTGACAATCGAAACGGTTGTTCTTCGTAGCCAACCGGTTACTATTCCTGTTGCCACCATAACGAATGGTGCAAAATAACCATTTAATCATCCAACTTTTGTTGATAAGAAATAGCGGTTTGTATAAGAACGTTGTGTGGTATGTTTTCATAAAATAAACTGTCTTGCAAATCTAGTTTGATTAACAAGACTTAAATGATGTATCTTTGCATTCTTGTGTTCATATTTCTTGTAGCTGTTCCTTTGTTTTTTACTACCAACAAGATCATAATAATTAATAAGTAATGTAACTGGTTTGATTAACGCCACTTAATAGTTTTATTTCTCTCTTAGGCCATGTGTAGTCATAAAGCCCCTTGTGGGGCGTTATGCGACACGTGTCGTGCCACGTCACACGGGGGCTTTATGGGGCGTTATATCACTAGAGCCCGTAGTCATAAAGCCCCTACCCATCATTACCTATTTAATAATTTTCAGTTTTATTAATTAATTAAAAAACCTATGCTCTTTCTTGATTGGCCAAAGGTTGAAAACCAAAACATATCACGCCGCGATAATACTCGCGCCGCACACAAATTTTTCATTTATACCGCCCCCTGTTTTGGTGTTTGGGGCGCTTTTCCGGCGTTTTGGGCGCTATGTGCTGGGCATACCGCCCCATAACAGATAGTCTTATAACTTTCGTTTGTTATTATATATAAAAACTATATACGTGGCTGTGTTTTTTTTCTCAACATTCCGATATAAATTTAATTGAAAACTGAGTTATACTTGAAATAGTGGTACGAAGACGAACCGAACCGGTACCGGCCAAACGACATCTATACCAGTATCGGTGTCAGGAACGTTAGTTTGTGTTCATTTCTATTCATGTTTTTGTTCATTTGTGTTCATGAACGTGTGTTTGTGTCTGGTTACTAAAATTAACGAACAAACACGTTTATTTCCTTAATGAACGAACACAAGCAGAAACTCTCAATCCGTAAGTGTTCGTGAACTGCTTGTGAACACATTCCTTAACGTATGATTCGTGTTCGTTCGGTTCATTTGTGGCCGTAGTTATAACAACAATAAAGGAGAGATTGTATTGTGGATTTGTGGTGTTGAAGTGAAGCAGGAATATGGAAGGTGGAAGTATCAGGTGAGGGAGAAGTATCCTAGCCAATTATTTTTTATCCCATACATACATAATATATATGCTTTACATCTTGATTCTCTTAGATCGAGTTTAATAACCCTTCTCCATACCCCACCCTATCAGCCCATACCCTCCCCTTTAATGTCTTCCACTCTTTACCCCCTCATTGTCCTACAACACATCTCTTTCTATCCTTCTACTCCTCTCGGCTTCTTTCAAACACACACACACACACACTAAAGTCCCCAAACACCCTTATTCAAGGCTGTAACTCTTTCACAACAGCCTCAAAACAAAACCCAAGAGATTACAAATGTTCATTATGGTGATCCAAGCTCACACAACCAACCATACTATCATTTCATGTAAGTTTCAACTGCATTTTTGAAGTTTTGCAAGCTTAAATCAACCAAAACTTAACACTTATGATCTTGACAGCAACATAAGCCACTCTTGGTGTGTTTTCGTCTCTTGAAGTTGTTCATCTAGCAGCAATGCAACATCCAAGTTTCGGACCGTTTGGTAAGCCAAAAACCCTCATTTCCAAACTTAAATAATCACATACATGTGTGATTTATGTTCAACCATGTTGCTAGGTTATTTGGGAGTTGTCACAGAAAAGAAGGCTGGTCTCTAATTAAGCTGCAACACTCCCACAACTCTTTTGCAAGGAGGTATAAAACTTAAATTGTTACTCCGTTGATACATAACCTAATAACCATTTTAACAAGTTCAAATGAAAGATCCATGAAGTTTTAGACATATCAACTAAAGATCATGTTTTACAGAATAACAAGGTTAAAATAACGTAAAACTATTAGAAAGTTTCAAAGCTTTAAACCATAGTCGGTTATAAACCAAAACCGACAATGTATTAAAACTCATATTTCTGAAAAATATGTAATAACCCACTGGTGTTAACTTGACCTTATTAGTTGGATGTGCAACCCATTAAAACCGCTAAAATTTTGTTATGACGCGTGCGTAGTAACAAGGCTTACCAAAACCGAACCCGAACATCTAAAAATCGCGTTACTCGTTATGATTTTCACGTAACAATTTAGGGATTTTACACCCAGAAAAGGTATTTCAGATCTGTAAATATTTATTAAATTTCAGGTAATTAAATTACATTTTTTGCGGTTATTCGACACGTTTTACTAAGCATAAGGACTAAAACCACCAAGATAAAGTAGAGCTTCGGGACTGATTTTGAACTTAAAAGTATTTACACGACATATAAATATAAAACCCTAACGATTCTTCAAAGCTCGATCGCACGTCAGATAACATTACCCTAGTATCAAATACTTATGATATGCTAATTATTGGGATTACATGGTTGATTGCACGCATGGTATACGTGTACGAGAACACATGTGAGTTTTGTGGACCCTTTATACTTGTAACAACTCTCAAAAAGGATCTAGAACGACTCATAATCTGATAAGAATGAAGAGAAACTAGAGAGAAAGAGAGGATTTCATTATCATCAAGCTAACCAACTATGACTATAACATCCTGTCATTATACCTTCTAACTACCAACAACTACTTTCTAACAACTAACTAACTAAACATTTACCATTCTAGTCCTTCAACAATCACTTGTTTTACACACTAGACTTACTATTGATATTACACTTTTAACCCTTTGACTATTCAGTCGTAACAATACATCCCCCCTTTTTAAAATCTTGTCCTCAAGATTCAAAGTCAGGGTAGCGAGCCTGTATCTCAGCACAATCTTCCCAACTTGCCTCCGTCACGGGTAAATCCTTCAAATGAATTAAAACCTTTACACCCATTCGATCACCCTTCTTGTAAATCTTATGATCCAAAATTGCCCGTGGCATCAACGGATTAAGGTGCAATTGAGGAATCGGTGTAATTTCCTGATGTTGACCTGGTGCAGACTTCAATAAAGACACATGGAAGGTTGGATGAAGTTGTGAGTCTGCTGGCAAGTCCAGGCGATATGTAGTTGCACCCAACCTTTCCAAAATCAAGTAAGGACCAAAATACTTTGGCCCTAATTTTTGATGATGATGCTTCCACAGTGTATTCTGAACATGAGGGTGTAATTTTACGTATACCCAATCACCCACTTTAAATTCCTTTTCTGACATTTTCTTGTCTGCAATCTGCTTCATTCAGTTACAACTTAGCTTTTAGAGAAACTAATTTTGCTTCCCTTAGTTGAAACCAATCTACTATAGAAGCAATGTTAGTGTCATTTGGAACGTAAGGAATGTGAATAGGAGGTGGAATCCCATAAAGAGCTTCAAAAGGGGACATGTGAATGGCTGAAGGATAAGTGGTATTGTACCAACATTCTACAAGAGTTAACCACTTAGGCCATTGCTTAGGTTCATCCATGACCATATACCTCAAATATGTTTCAAGACATCTGTTAAGAACTTCAGTCTGTCCATCACTTTGTGGATGATAGGCAGTAGAAAAATTCAATTGCACCCCCTACAATTTCATGAATTCCTTCCAAAATTTACTTATAAAGATTGGATCCCTATCAGATACAATGGTTGCAGGGCATCCATGTAACTTGAACACAGTATCAAACATCAAGTGAGTTATGGTTGAAGCTGAATAAGGATGAGTTAGGGGTAAAAAGTGAGCATATTTGGTTAGTCTATCAATAACTACCAATATGGCATCCTTACCAGCAGCTTTAGACAGCCCAGTAATAAAATTCATAGAGATATCCGAAAAAACTGAAGTAGGAGTAGGCAGTGGTTGCAAGAGCCCTGGATAAGCAGCTCTATCATATTTAGCTCTGTGACAAGTTTCACAATCTTTGACCCATTGTTTGACATCAGCATCACATTTCTTCCCGTAGAATAGCTGCTTCAATCTTTTCAAAGTAGCATAATAACCTGAATGACCACCAGTGGCAGAAGAATGACATATGTGAAGGATATCCTTTCTTAATTGGTCATCATGACCAACTACCAATTTATTCTTCCTCTTTAACATCTTACCATCCCATGACCAATTTTTAACATTAGAAGTATGCTGCAGCCTATGAATAACAGCCTGCAATTGGTCATCAGTTTCCCAACTCTTGATAATTCTAGGCCACAGACAGGGTTCAATAGAGCTCAATCCCATTTCAAACAGTGCTAAACCTTCCACTCTTGACAGGGCATCAGCCACTTGATTATTGATTCCTTCCTTATATAAGATTTCATAATCATATCCCAATAGCTTTGCTAACCATTTTTGTTGAAGAGGAGTACTAATCTTTTGGTCCAACAAATATTTGAGGCTCCTTTGATCAGTTCGAATGATAAAGTGCTTGACAATAAGATAATGGTGCCAGTGTTTAACAGCCATTAATATTGCCAATAGTTCTTTTTCATATACTGATAAAGATTGTTGCTTTATTGAGATACCTTTGCTGACATAAGCTAATGGGTGCCCCTCTTGCATTAGGACAGCCCCCAACCCTTTTGCAGAAGCATCTGTTTCGATAACAAACACTTTTGAAAAATTAGGGAGATACATAATTGGTGCAGTAGTTAGGGCTTCCTTCAACTGATCAAAAGCCAACTGAGCCTCTGCACTCCAACTGAAAGCATCTTTCTTTAGCAAATTGTGCAGTGGCCTTACTATACCCACATAGGACTTGATAAACCTTCTATAGTAACCAGATAAACCCAAAAATCCTCCGAGTTGTTTGATTGTAGTAGGGACTGGCCAATTTGTCACAGCTTCAATCTTAGAAGGATCTGTACTAACACCCTTAGAAGATATAATATGTCCCAAATATTCTACTTGAGATCCTGCAAATGAGCACTTTGATCTCTTGGCTAACAAAGAATTAGCCAAGAACAGGTTTAAGACTGCCTCTAAATCCAATAAGCGTTGTTCCAACGAAGAACTATACACTAGAATGTCATCAAAAAAGACTAACGCACATTTTCTCAACAATGGTTTGAAAGTTACATTCATTAAGGCCTGAAATGTAGCTGGTGCATTAGTGAGGCCAAAGGGTAGTACCAGGAACTCAAAATGACCCTGATGAGTCCTGAATGCAGTCTTATGTATATCTTCATCGTGCATTCTCACTTGGTGGTAGCCAAATCGTAAGTCTAGCTTAGAGAACACTGAAACACCTCCAATCTCTTCCAAAAATTCATCAATGAGAGGTATTGGAAAACTATTTTTCATCGTAGCTTCATTCAGCTTCCTATAATCCACACACATGCGCCAAGAACCATCCTTTTTTTTTTCACTAAAACCACAGGAGCTACAAAAGCACTTGTGCTTTCTCTGACAATTCCCAATCCAATAATTCTTGTGTCATTTTTTCAATAACATCTTTCTGAGCAGCTGGAATTCTGTACGGTTTCTGAGCTACCACTTGAGCATCATTTTTAAATATTATTCTATGGTCAGATGATCGTTTAGGAGGTAATGATGTTGGTGTTTCCAAAATAGGTTCAAATCTGCTCAAAGGTCGTCTAATTGGGTTAAATTTAAGCTACCCTGTACCGATGGTACATGGGTCATTCCATCAGTTTGCATGCTGACTAAATGCCCCTGAGCCACTCCTTTTGAATTGCTAAGCATGCAATCCATTCTCTAACTCGAACACAAGGTAATATCAGTTGCTTTTTTAGAACCTTTTAATTCAAATACCTTGTCATGCATCTTGAATTTCATGGTAAGCTCCTTAAAATTCCACGTAATATCTGCCAAACTTTGTAGCCATTGGATGCCTAAAACCATATCATAGTTGGGCAAAGGAACCAGTAATACATCAGTTTTAAACCAATAACCATGCATCATCCATTGAACACCTTCACAGCCTTTAGTGCATGACATTATATTACCATCAGCAACTGTAATTTTCATAGGGGGTAGAGTTTTTGAAGGGCACTTCATCTTGGATGCGATGTTTTCATCCAAGAAATTGTGTGTTGATCTTGAGTCGATTAAAATATGCAATTTCTTAGTGCCAATTGAACCTGTGACTGTCATTGTTGAATAAGATGTGGCACCCATAATAGCATTCAGTGACCTATGGATCAAGGACTGCAGGACAACTGGAATCCCATTCTTCACCCTCTTCCTCATCTTCCCACACTTGCATAGAAAATAATTGCTTAGCCTTACATTTGTGGGTTAAAGAATACTTTTCATTGCAACCAAAACACTCTCCCCTTGCTCTTTTGTCAGCTAGCTATTTCTTTGGTTGTCAGATTTTTGATAATAGGGTTTTTTGGTTTAACAGGTGGTACAGGGAGGAGGGGTAGATTATTAGAAGTGAGTGGTGTAGGGTTGTAAACTGGTTTAGAAGTTGAATCATTAGGTCTGTAAGGTTTATAGGAAGGTTTTGAGTAGGAGTATGATGCAAGAAGTTTGAGATTTTATCTTGTTGCCTAGCCAACATATATGCCTCAGGTAGGTAGACTGAAAATTCGAAGGAGTTTTAGAGGATTACCAATTTCTGCTTTAAGTTATTTCAAAAACAGGCTAATTGCATATTCTTCACAAAGAGATACACGACTTAATGCTAAATCTAATTCTTGACACAACTCTTGTGCAGTCCCTGTTTGTGTGATAGAGGCTAATGAACTCATAGCATTTTGGCCCATTATGATGACAAATCAGTTAGCTATTGAACCTCTATACTCAAACCAAGGCATACCATCAATATTCCCCCATTTGGATCTAACAAATGATTGATGCCATAACAGAGCAGCTTCCTTAAGGTGAATAATTGCAAGTCTAACCTTAGCATGCTCAGGAGTGTTGTCAATAGAAAAGAAGTGCTCCACTTTGCACAGCCACCCTTCAACGTTTGTACCATTGAATTTGGGAAATTCGATCTTGCCCAAACGGCTGAATCCATGGTGATTATGGTGCTGAAAGCCATGGTTGACCATATCATCTTGTTGGTGTTGATGTGTATTAGGAAGACTATCCTTCATGGACTGAATTAATTGCATCAACACTTCTTGATTAGAATCGATTTTAGTTTCCAATCTAGCGAAATTAGCATCACGATCATTGAGTCTCTGTTCCAGCGACATGCCCCTAGTAGCCATTGTTGATTGATTTCGATTGAAAGAATGATCAAAATCGAGTGTGAATTGAAGTGAAATTGAATGAACAATTGATCAATTTCTACCGAAATGAAATGATTATACCAAATTCCAACTGAATTGGAACAAAATTGAGACTGAATTGAATGAATGATGGAAAGTATTTCGCCACAAGAGTGTCCAAGGAGTGAACAGCTCTGATACCACTTGATAAAAATGAAGAGAATCTAGAGACAAAGAGAGGATTTCATTATCATCAAGCTAACCTACTATGACTGTTACATCCTGTTATTATACCTTCTAACTACCAACTACCTTCTACCTTCTAACAACTAACTAACTAAGCATTTACCATTCTAGTCCTTCAACAATCACTTGTTTTACACACTAGACTTACTATTGATATTACACTTTTAACCCTTTGACTATTCAGTCGTAACATAATCGAAACCCCAAACACACCCCGATAAAAAAACCAAAACAAAAAGGGTTAAAAAGGGATTACAAGTGTTCATTATGGTGATCCAAGCTCACAATATCATTTCAGGTAAGTTTCAACTACATTTTTGAAGTTTTGCAAGCTTAAATCAACCAAAACTAAAAAGAGTTAAAAGAAATTGTGGCACATAGTATGCATGGCGCGACAGGACCTTTGAGGACCTTCGCGTGGCGTGACGGTGCCAGATTCGTTGAAAGCCACGTGGCAGGTCTACGTGGATAAGACAGCACACCTAAGCCCTAGCTTGCACCCTCGCGTGTCACGACGAGGAAGACTTAGGCTGTCGGGTGGGGCGACTGTGCCAGATTCCATCTGGATAAGGATGGTCTCTTCGCGTGAAGCGACCAGATCAACCGGAGCCGTCACGTGGCGCGACAGCGTCATTTTTCAGATATAAATAGATATAAATAGAGGGGGTCTTAGACATTCACATTGCACAAACAGTTTTCGAAAATTTGATCGCTACAACATTTGTTTCTCCATTCCCAAACCTCCGTCTCGATTCCCGTGGACGAAACCCTAATAACTGAACGATATCATGTCCGATTGATCAGAAACTCTAGAAACATAAAGTAAGAAAAGTTAGCAATAGGGTGTGGAGATTCCGCTTAAATCAGATTCCGACTAGACAAAATTTATGTAACAAAGGTATTGACATTCATAGCATTTTGTGTATTCTGTGCTAATCATGTGGAGATTGTTCTGATTTTCTTGCATTTTACCTTTATGTTTATTCGCACATGTTTGGATTAATAACTTTGGCGGAATATAATTATGTACTTCGACTTTTACATTTATGTTTAGTCAAATAAAGTATTTTTTTTTTTTTGGTATCGTGAACGACTTTTGAGCGTGCTTAGATTGATGATTTCGGTGCAACTAATCATTTCTATGGTTTTTCGGTTTTCAATTACCCACAACGATTAAGAGTAGATTTTATTTTTTTTCTTTTTTTATTTTACCTTTATGTTTATTCGCACATGTTTTGTTTATGCACTTTTTTGGTATCCTAAACAACTTTTGCGTGTGCTTAGATTCGTAACTTCAGACAATTCGATAACCCGACGACGATGAAGAGTAGATATTAAATATTTCTTTGTAATTTACCTTTATGTTTATTTGTACATGCTTTGACTGATAACTAACTTTGGCAGAATATAATTATGCACTTCGACTACCCATTGACAACAAAGAGTATATGTTTATGTTCTTTTTATTTTACATTTATGTTTAGTCTAATAAACTACTTTTTTGATATCGTAAACGGCTTTCACAAGTGGTTGGAACGGTAACTCCGAGAAATATAGGGGTTTCTAATTTTTTTCCCGTTTATATATGTTTATATGTACATATGTAAAGTAGTATACAGGTTTTCCAATGCATCACATGAAGAAATTTTTTTGTTGATGATAGGTTAGATTGCAAATATGTATGTGCAAATCCTCGCCGTTTCATGCGGGCCAAACACCTAGTAAATATATAAAATTTATGAGTGAATCACTGAGATAAACATTGTTATTTTGATAACCAGGGTGATGATTAAATATAAGACTAAAGGGAGTGGGGCATCCTTTTGAGAGGGCGTCTTGCGACACGTGGCGCCACGTCAAATTAGAGGATTTTGAGCAAAAAAGGGGGAGTGGGGCAACTTTGCTAGGTAGGGCGTCTTGCGACACGTGGCACCCATTTAAAAATATAAAGTGTTATATATATATAGGTGATTTGGATAAAAAAAACAATAATTGGTCAAAGTAGGGGGAATTCTTGATTTGTGTGAGGAGTTGGCGACGAGAAGAGGACGCCCAAAGGGGGGACGCCCCATGGGACGCCGATGGGGGGCTGTGTGCGAGGCGGCTTGGGGCGGCTTGGGTAGGGGAGACGCCCCACTCCCTTCAGTCTAAAGTTTGGTTTGGGTAGAAAGTATAGAAAGTAATAATAGAAAGACATGTGGCAAATAACAAAAAAACTTAGGGAATTACATTTTAGTCAACTACAAGGTCCTCAAAGGACCCAATACGTCTTTCCCTCGTCTCACCCCACACCACCACCACCACCACCACCGCCCACCGCCCACCGCCACCACTCTATCACCCAACAACCATCACCCCACCCTCACCGTTCTGTCATCGTCCACATATCACAACCCCAACCCCAACCGTAACCCTAACCTAGCCCTAGATCTCTCGATCCAAATTCAAAATGAACACATCCACCTACATAAAAAGGTTAACAGAATGCCATCTGTGCCACATGGACGAAGCCGTCGAGTTAGCTTGGTTTCAATCTAGATAGATTGCGTTTTACGGCAATATATGGATTGCGTTTTTTCTAACCGTGACTGTTCAAAGTTAAATTTATCTATTGTTTGTGGCAGATAAATTTGAATTTGTATTTATTAACATATCTAATATTATTGCAGAAAAAATTGAATTTAATACACTTGTCGTTGAAAATTCTTCAAACAAAAAGATGCGTCTTACGAGACATTTACTCATTTTATGATGATGGGGCAATTATTGAGGTGATGGTCGACAATTATTGTCAGTTCGTCGCCAATCTTTTCGGTAAAAGGCAAATGTGTTTTTGAGTTTTTTCCTAAAGTAGTGTTGTTGAGAAAAATATTTACCAAAATAGTGTTCTTGAAAAAGTATTTACTAAACTAGTGTTTTTGAAAAAGTTAATTGTTTCTTTTTCTTATCTCATTGGTTTAGAAATAACGTAATAATGACTAAATAATAAAAATTGCAATAATGGCTAATTAGAAAAGTTTAAAAGTAAATGTTTTTTTTTAATTCATAATATATTATTATTATTAACTTCTGGTAAAATGGTTTTGACGCTTTTTTTTTCATTTATTCCTATTTATTTCATATGTCCTATTTAACTACAAAATTAATATATAATTAAATTAAATCATATATAATTTATGACAATTAAATATATTTCTAACTTTATGAACAACGACAAAAAGTAAAACCAATTATCACTATGCCTAAAAAATAACTTTCATTCTCAAATTGTTGTAACTAGGGGTTTATACCATAAGCTTTTAGTTAGATAATAATATCATAAGTTGGATAATAATATCATAAGCTTTGCGTCATTTATTTATTTATTTTTAACTAAAAAATGGAATGTTTTAATATCACTGTTCTACAGCTTTTGCATATATTTATTTATCTATTTTCTTACTAAAGAAAATGAAGTGATTTTAATATAATCGTTCTACATAAAAAAAAAATTAGTTGTCTTAAATTTAATATTAGTTTTGTAGTTAATTAAAATATAAACATAAAAATATATTTTTTATGAATCTTAAAAAAGAATAAGTTTACTTTTAAACTTTTTTTATTTAGTCATTATTGCATTAGGCTTTATCCAATGAGATTAGGGGGAGAAACAACTAAGTTTTTCAAAAACACTAGTTTGGTAAATACTTTTTCAAGAACACTATTTTAGTAAATATTTTTCGATGGAGTTAACTGCCATTTTCGTCCCTGTGGTTTGGTCACTTTAGCCATTTCAGTCCATTTTTCAAAAATGCGCCATTTTCGTCCCCCACGTTCTGGAAATGTGTCATTTCAGTCCAAAAATCATAACCCAGTTAAGTCAGTTAGTAAATAAGGACTGATTGTGTAAATTTGTAACATAAAGGACTGATTGTGTAAATTTGTAACACCACCACCACTAGCCCTGCCACCACCACCACTCCGCTGCCACCACCACCACCACCGCCACCACAGCCACACCGCCACACCGCCACCACAGCCACACCGCCACCACAGCCACACCGCCACCACCGCCACCACCGCCACCACAGCCACACCGCCACTCTGTTAACTGCCGCCGGAACCGGAGCTCAGCCTAAAAATCAAAACAGATGTCGTCTTCTTCGTTTCAACAACAGTTTCCCGACGCTTTCAAAGTGTCACAAAAACAAAGAAACCCAGCTTCTTCTTCGTTTCAACGACAGTCGAACCCAAACCAAAATATGAAACTCAGCCGCAAAACACTCCAACCTGATGATGGTTTGATAAAAGTTTAAAGGCGGTGGTCGGAGAACGAAGATAATGGCCGGTAGTCGGTGATTGATAAGTGATGGCGGTGGACGGAGATGATGGTACGACGATGACTGAATTAAAGAGAAATAGTTACAGGTTCTGGGATGATCGGTGTACGGTGGTGTGGTGAATGATGGTGGCAGTGGAGATCGTTAATGGTAGTGCAATATCGGAAACCCGAACTCGAACTCGATACCGAAACGGAGGTGATGAACGTGACCGGAGACTGATGACGAACGGAACAGTGAAGATGGCTGAAGGTGTGATGATGATGGTTATTTGAAGGAGCGATGTTGCTGATACGATGATGATCGGGAAATTCGAAAACTTCGAACACGAAGAACTCTAACTCAAAACCATGATGATGGCCGTTCACCGCCGACGCCGGAGTGGTGGTGGTGGCAGCGGAGTGGCGGTGGTGGCGGTGGTGGTGGCAGCGGAGTGGTGGTGGTGGCTGCGGAGTGGTGGTGGTGGCAGCGGAGTGGTGGTAGTGGCAGGGCTGTGGTGGCTGTGGTGGCGGTGGTGGTGGTGGTGGCAACGGAGTGGTGGTGGTGGCAGGGCTAGTGGTGGTGGTGTTAACTGTCATTTCAGTCCATTTTTCAAATTTACACAATCAGTCCTTTAAGCTACAAATTTACACAATCAGTCCTTATTTACAAACTGACTTAACTGGGTTATGATTTTTGGACTGAAATGGCACCTTTCCAGAACGTGGGGGACGAAAATGGCGCATTTTTAAAAAATGGACTGAAATGGCCAAAGTGACCAAACCACAGGGACGAAAATGGCAGTTAACTCATATTTTTCTCACCAACACTAGTTTGGGAAAAAACTCATGTGTTTTTATGTGATTATTTTCATTTTGTTTTTTTTTTCTTTTTTTTACAACTTGAATTAATTAATAATAAAGTGTTACACGAATTTTGTTTTATCACAACGAGTATGTCTTGAATTAATTAATATTTTCGGTAAAAGCAGTTGAATTAATTAATATTATACTGACAACGATATGTCAATGTTTGTTACACGAATTTAGTTTTATACCACAATCTATATCTATATCTATACTATATAATAAAGGAAACCAGATTTGGGACACATGTCATTCATTGAAGTCCTCTATTTTTTTAATTAAAAAATAATTATATAATTGAATTTAATATAAATTTAAACAATTTATACAAAAGATAATACAGTATTTTGAAATCATCATCAGATTTCAAATAGTTTATCCAAACATATGAATTGAATATATAATCATATTCATATAACTGAATATAACGAAAACTTTATATACACAGTAATGTAACTGTTTAATATGTTATTGTTCTTTCAAAAACCAATTATAATACTCTTAATTTAATTTAACATATCTTAAAACTATATTTATACGACAATAAAAATTAATTTTTATTTAATATTGATGTAAATATTTTAATATATTTTTAAAATTATTATTACTAATCTATCTACTATAATAAATATTTTAATATATTTATTTAGGATATAATTTTTTTATTATTTGGTAGATTTTTCAACCCGATTACACACGGGTTTTTTAAAGATATGACATTTTTAGTATTTAATATACAAAATTACATTTATTTAATCTGTGTAATACACATGATTTTTAAAGATATAACTCTTTTTAGATCTATTCAACACGTGTAATATACGGGGTTTTTAAGGATGTAATTTTTTATTATTTGGTAGATTTATTCAACCCGATTATACACAGGTTTTTTAAAGATACGATGTTTTTAGTATTCAGTATACAAAATTACATTTATTTAATATGTGTAATACACATGGTTTTTAAAGATATAACTTTTTTATTATTTAATATATAAAATTACATTTACTTAACCCGTACAATATACGGGGTTCATAAAAATATAACTTTTTATTATTTAATATATAAAATTACATTTAATCAACCCGTGTAATACACGGGGTTCTAACTTAGTGAAAAATAAAGCATTCTAGTGTATTGCGTTTTTTAATTATGTTTTATAACACAATGAAAAAACATATTCTTTTGTATTTTCAGTCCATTGCGTTTTAAGAAAAACACATTTATTGTGTTTTTACTTCATTGTGTTTTAGGAAAAACACATTTTTATGTGTTTTTAGTATATTGAGTTTTAGGAAAAACACATTTTTAGCCCATTGCATTTTAGAAAAAACACACATTTTTATGTTTTTAGTCCATTGCGTTTTAGAAAAAAAACACATTTTTTTGTGGTTTTAGTCCATTGCGTTTTAGAAAAAAAAACACATTTTTTTGTGGTTTTTGTCCATTGCTTTTTACGAAAATACACATTTTTTTGTGTTTTTATTCCATTGCGTTTTACGCATCTAGGTTTACGATTTTTTTTCAAAGTATAGTAATAGTATACTCATTTTAAAGATAAAAAACTATCTTTTTCATGGTGCAATTTTTATAAAAAAATAAATAAATAATGTCGTATGAAAGAATTATTAGCGTTTTAAAAACGGGGGAAAATTGGAGGATTGAGAAACTATTTACTTGGATAGACTAGAATACCTCTAAACAAACTCACGCGTGTTCAACTCTTGTTCAATTTCATCCATTTAATCGAAGCCCTTGATTAATTAATAGAAAGTTAAGACTGCTTATTATCCTTCTTATTTAAATATACTTTCTAGTATATCTTGACCCTTGATAACCATATTTTGTCAACTTTTAGTTTGGGTCAATTCATGTAGGTCAAATATTCACATGTTTTTCAATGGAGCACCTGTTTATGGATTTTTTTGGTGGGTTAATCAGGTAAGGCAAAATTAATTTTCATTTGAAAGAATCTGATGGAACATTATTCAGATCAATTTGTTGGAAGTAATATTATTTAAAGATGAAGATTCAAGGTTCTAACATTGAACTTCTTAGTTTTAAATAAAACAGATCATCATACTACATTAAGATATTTATAACATTATCTAGAATTCCTATATACAGATCTATTTTTCGTTACTTCAAGTAACAACTAGCATTTGTTTCAATATACAGATCAAGTTAGACGAATATGGCATCGTTTCAGAAGATCGTAGATGTTGAAACAATCAGAGAGACCCAACGAGCACGAGGTCTAGCCACCATTCTTGCCATTGGCACCGCAACTCCTTACAATTGTATTCATCAAGCTGATTACCCTGACTATTATTTCCGCGTTACTAAAAGCGAGCATATGATTAATCTGAAAGAGAAGTTTAAACGTATTTGTAAGAATTTACTCTTACTAATCATGCAATTGTAGTTCATCCATAACATCGAATATGTCCCATAGTTAGTTTTAACACAATATAAAACTTGTAGGTGACAAAACGATGATCAAGAAGCGATTCATGTTCCTAACGGAAGAGTTTCTGAAGGAAAATCCCAACATGTGTGAGTACATGAGTCCGTCTCTGAACACTCGCCAAGACTTGTTGATCACAGAAGTCCCAAAGCTCGGTAAGGAAGCTGCCACCAAAGCCATCAAAGAGTGGGGAGTCTCAAAATCTAAGATCACCCATCTCATCTTTTGCACCACCTCGGGAATCGACATGCCTGGTGCTGACTTTCAACTCACCAAGTTACTTGGTCTCTCCCCTTTGGTCAATCGGCTCATGATATACCAACAGGTAGGAGGGGTGTACATGGGTACGTTTGGGTCGGTTTGAGCTCAAACCGAACCAAAATTGAAACTTTGGTTTTTCGGTTTCCGAAAAGCGTTCAGTTAATTCGACTCGGATATGGGTTGGTTTTCAGTTTTATCTTACATATGGGCTTGAAATGGTTGGTCCTAAAAAATGGCCCAAAATAACGAATTTCGGCATAAAACTTTTGTCCTAAGTTTTCTGATAACCACCTATTAGTGAAGACTGACATAAAATTTTGGCCCATAAATCCAAGAACAAACATGTGACCAAGTTTGTGCGGTTTGGTTTGGTTTGGTTTGGTTTCGAAGCAAGACATAACCGAAACTGAACCATAATATTTGGTTATCAAAGAAAAAAATATACCGTCAGTTATTAGAATTTGGGTTGGTTAATAAGTTTCTTTTTGTTTCGGTTCGGTTAATCTGTTTATTTTGCTCACCCTTACCAAAAGGGTTGTTCGGCAGGGGGCACAGCACTTCGTCTAGCCAAGGACATTGCCGAAAACAATAAGGGTTCACGCGTCCTTGTTGTGTGCTCCGATAGCATGGCTTCAATTTTCCGTGGACCTAGTGAGGACCACATTGATTCTTTAGTGGGTCAAGCTCTTTTTGGAGATGGAGCGGCTGCAATCATCGTGGGTTCAGACCCGGATTTATCGACTGAACATCCATTGTTTGAGATTGTGTCTGCAAATCAAACAATGATACCGGACACTGAGATGGCTATGAAGTTACACTTGAGGGAAGAAGGGCTCACATTCCACTTGCACAAGGATGTACCCAAGATGATCTTTGAGAATATAGAGAGCGCATTAAAGCGGGCCGTTTCTCCACTTGGTCTAAGTGATTGGAACTCGCTGTTTTGGATAGTTCATCCTGGTGGTAGAGCCATACTCGATAACGTGGAATTAAAGCTTGAACTAGATAAGGAGAAGTTGAGGGCTAGTAGGCATGTGCTAAGTGAATATGGAAACTTGAATAGTGCATGTGTTTTGTTCATCATCAATGAGATAAGAAATAAATCTTTGGAAATTGGAAAATGTACAACCGGTGAAGGTTTAGATTGGGGTGTTTTGTTTGGATTTGGCCCGGGTTTAACAATCGAAACTGTTGTTCTTCGTAGCCAACCGGTTGTTGGATAATGTTGACTGAAGATGATGAGCTGGCAGCCTTGACTGGATCGTTGAGCTGGCTGCAGTGGAAGACCTCAATAAAAATGTGCAGAATTAAAAAAAGAGCCGTTGCTTTCTGTTCCTGGAAAAGTGGAAGACTAAGTTATAGCAGTTTGTTTTCTTTATTATAAATAGCATATGCAGTAGGTTGTTTTTACTCATTCACTAGTCGAAATTTCTCTTTTATCATTTGTAAAGTAGTGGTGTAAGCTTTCCATTTCAAGCATTCAATAAAGCTTTAAACTTTTCACTGCAAATTATACTCTTTCCTTCTACTACTGTTCCTATTCGTTTTTTTGTTCTTTCTTGATTGATACCCAACACCGGTGACTACTCTTATTGATAAGAAATAGCGGTTAATGTAAGAATGTTGTCCGGTATGTTGACATAAAATAAACTGTATTGCAAATCTGGTTTGATTAACAGGACTTAAATAAATCTTTGAGTAAATTACAAGTTTTGTCCTTTATGTTTACACCAAATTGCAGGCGCTGTCCTTTAGCCAAAAAGTACAGGCGGTGTCCTTTATGTTGCCAAATCTTGCAAGTTTTGTCCTTTTAGCCAAACTCAGTTAGATTTTTTGGTTAAATCTGGTCATGTGTCTTGCACATGAGGGCATTGTTGTCTTTTCATCTCTTTAGGAACTATTATGTACAACATCTAATATTAAGGGGCTATTGTGTACATATAAAAACATATAATAAAAAAAGTGTGCACTCTCTCTTCCTCCCTCTCTCTCTCTCTCTTTCTCTTCTCTCTCCATTTGCAGTCATGGAACAGCTCTATTGATCAGTAGTTTGTCTCATGATCCGAACTAAAGATTGATCTGTAGTCAATGATTAATGTTTGTCTCATGATCCGGTGGAAGGGTAGGGGTACTCCGGTGGAGATGCAGTACTCAGCAGCGGTACTTCGGTGGAAGGGAAGGGGTAGTGGTGTTCAATGACATTTGGTTGGTGTCACAGGGGTGGTGGTGTACGATGGCTTGCGGCGGAGAGGAGCGACAGAGGCGACAGTGCTGCCAACGACAGATCTAGGGTTTCGGTGGACTTTGTTGCTTGCTCCGTCGGATTGGTGGTGACTGCCGGCGGTGGAATTGATTTATGGCCGCCAAGCAATGGTGGCCGACGGTGGTTGTTGTTGAAGGGTGTTGGTGAACCTGATTTCGGGTTTGATGATGAATGTGGCACCACCACCACCTGTTAGATCTAATTTTTGGGGGTTTTTGATATTTTTGGTTTTGGGGATGCTCTTCTCTCTCTTCTTCATGGTGGTCATCTACTCCGGCCTCATCCGCCATCATCTCTCGCAATCCAATCAACGGCGCCGGTGATTTGAAATCCGGTGCTTCCAGATCCGTTTCCAATCCTTATCCTTCATACCTCAAGTCCATGTTTCTTCAACACATCAGTGGTCAGTCGGTTTCACGTTATTCGTTATGTAACTATTGGATTTTGATTTGTGTTTTAATCTATCTGTACGGATTTGCTTGATTTATTGATATGTATAGACGCACGTAGCGTTTAAGATTTTGTTGACATTTGTAGAGGATGTGAGGTGTTCTACTGGTGATTAATTTCTGTTAGTTTAGTCATCAACTTGTGTAATTGTTACAAAATAGTCCCTCAATAAAAGTTCTTTACACAATAGCCCTTGAAAATGTGAAATGACAACAATACCCTCATGTGCAAAGCACATGACCAGATTTAACCAAAAAATCTAACTGGGTTTGGCTAAAAGGACAAAACTTGCAAGATTTGGCAACATAAAGGACACCGCCTGTCAACTTTTTGGCTAAAGGACAGCGCCTGCAATTTGGTGTAAACATAAAGGACAAAACTTGTAATTTACTCTAAATCTTTGTATTCTTGTGTGTTCATATTTCTTGTAGTGACCCAAAAGAACACTATTTCAGCTCATCAAAGGATGGAGATGAAGATAATTTCAGTAGGAATGGAAGTGTATGTATATATAATATATATAATTCAGAAAGGAGCTAACCTGGTATATTGATTGTACTCTTTAAGATAAATCAGTTTTGTTGCAACTGTATGAAATTAACCAACTATTGCTAGGCCTATAAAGAATTGAACAGAGACGGATGGGGTTTGTTCGTGTTTATTCGCTTAACTCTGATCAAAAAATGAATTAGCACGAACAATTCAACCAACGGATTTTTTGATAGGGTTCATTAATTAAGAATATAAACGTGTGTGTTTGCTTATGTTTGTTCGTTGATATTATAAAGAAATATAAACGAACATAAGTGAACAGTAACGAACACAAAGACCATAAATGAATGTAAACAAACAAACTCCAATAAAAACCTATATCCTATAAGTATCTCATGTAAAACCTAAATCCTATATTTGTGCAAAATTGCAGGAATTGACCTTTAACTATCTAAATTGCAATTTCTTATCATGCGGTGTCATTTGCGTTAACCCAGTTATTTTTTTATGTTAACTTTTAACAGGTGCCACTCACATGGGGATATAATGGTCATTTTCACTAAAGAGTATAAAGGACATCCAGTGTAATTTTGCTAGTTAAAGGAAAACGTCTGTAATTTTTCTCAAACTTAAAGAACGTAAAATGATATTTACCCTAGTGAAAATCACCAAACTAGAAATGACTTTGAAATTAACATAGACATAGATTTAAACTCCCCGAACCGAGGATCTCAATTGTTGGATTTACTCTTCAGCAAATAGTTCATAATAGTAATATTCAATCATACACAACGGAAAACATTTAACTCTTTACAAACCAGAGTAAATAAAACAATGTCTTATAACATTAAAGCGGTATCATATATAGGATGTAGTCGTCAGCGGGGAGCCTTGCCTCAAAGCAGCTATCACCTGCTCAATTAACCTGATGTGAATACTAAAAGTCAGTTACGCTGAATGAGTTCTAGTTTAAATAAGGTAACTATAACTTTAACGAGCATTAAACACACAACGCATATAAAGCACATTACATAACTTATCACACGTACAATCGTAGCATTCTACACGATCATGGCATTCTTTAAAAATCATGAACACGTTTGAATTATGCATGCAGCCTATACTATACGTAGTTGTACAACCATCGGCAAGCAACAAATGCACACTGCTCATGCCCTACCGATAGCCTTCACTACCGTGTCATAACATACCATTAGTCATAACTAACGTCCTAATGCATATCATTAGGCATAGCTAACTTCCCATATCGTGCCGTTAGTCATAGCTAACGTTACATATTATTGTTACGCATATCCACGTCATTGATCAAGACTAATGCTAGTCCCAATCTAATCACATACTCGTACCATTAGACTTAGATAATGTTCATCATTTCCATAACGTTAACCTTTTCAAAACGTTACCTTTTGAAAACGTTCAACTTTCGACAGATTTGTAAATGAATAGTTTATACTTTAATCCTTTAGTATTTAACATATTACTATATCATGCCTTCAGAACCCACGAGCATGTCATAATTGTAGTTCAGAGAATGTTAACCTTAGACATGTCCCCTCGTCACCTATGGGTCCATAAGTAATATTATAACTTCCTTTATGAAAACATGCTTTACTTTAATAAACATAAACATTGTTTAAACATATGCTTTGATTTGAAAACTTTAAAGAGTATGCACACTGCCCCAAAACAGTAAAATAAAGATGGGACTAGAAACTCACTTGTTGGTAATGCTAAGTGAATACTCTAAGTTGTAATGGTAACCATAACCCTTCCGAACCCCCAAATAGTCAACTCAAATGTATACAAGGTTTCAAATGTGAAATGGTTACTAAAACTATGAGCGTAAACTTACTCCAAGCGCACACGTAGTACATTAGTGAGCTTTCATGCGTATACTTTGATCCATGAGCATAAGTGAACTGTCATGGGTATATTTTGGTTTAGTGTATACTCTCATAAGTAAATAGTCATGTATATATACTTTTGTCATGCGTACACTTTCTTAAGGGAACTATCATAAGAATACTTTGGTCATGCATACACTTTCATAAGTGAAATGTCATAAGAATAATTTGGTCATGCGTATACTTTCATACGTGAGCTGTCATGAGAATACTTTAGTCATGCGTACACTTTCAAAAGTGTTCTTTCATGGGAATACTTTCCACCTACTTTTTCTCAAGAAAAATCCTAGATCTAGGTTGTTGATGATTGTGGTGATTCTTGACCCGAAACAAGATTCCAACTATATGAATCCTTATGGTCCGATTTACACCACGAAGGTGTTCATATGCAAAACCACTCATTAAATCACAAGCTTTATTTGGTTTTTATACGAAAATTAAAGTCATCTTTACAACCCTTAAAACCATCTTAAAAGAGGTTAAATTCTTACCTTTGAGCTTCTAAAATCGACCCCCAATGATCCTTTTGTATTCCTTTCAATTGAAAACCTAATTTCGGCTCAACTCTGATTTCTCTCTCTAGATTTCCAAGTGAGGAGGTGGTTATGGAGGCTGATGTGTTTTAAAACACATAATTTTATCCTATGTATCTTGTACACTTTTAATAGTTTTAGTGTCATTTATATAAGATTTTAGCTTGTATTTTATTAACTTTGTGTATGTGTAGGTCCCAGTACGTAAATGGAGCAAAAACAAGAAAAAATAACTGAGAAACAAGTAGTCGTGAGCAAGTAATGGACTCTAGGGACAAAAAAAATTCTGAAGATTTATTACGTTGGCGTGTCCAAGAGAGGATGGCATAAGCTATCGGGACATGCCAAGGGGAGTTTGAGTTTGACTTTGTTTAGGATTTGTTGACAGATTCTTTTGTCTTATTTGATGGCTAGGTTTGTTGCAAGGCAAGAAAGAAGCCTCATCGCGACACGCCAAGGACCTATTTGACGGCCATTATGAATTCTCTCCTATTTTAACTTGTTTTTCAACCTTTAGCTGCACTTAATGCTATTTAAATTTGTTTTCCGCCACTGAGAGAAATAGAATAGATACATAAATTCAAGAGAGTTAGAGAAGAAAGATGAAAGTCAATGCTAGATTAATATTAGATTATTGAAAATTGTTTGTTAACGTGTTTAGGGAATACGAATATCGTCAAACGATTTTTCAGAACTTGTTGCTAGATTAATTGTTAGATTGCTGAATTAAATATTCAGCGAAACCAACCCCCCCCCCCACTCATGAAAAATAATTCTTGGATTTGCCACTGCAATACGTGATTACATCCTCTCACTTTTTGATTAGATGGACGATTATACTATTGGCTTGAAGTATAGGTATCAGATATATTTATGGTTTCCTAGTATTAGAGTATATAGAGGTGGTTAGGTAGTTAGAGCATGTGAGTTAGTTAGCATGATTAGTTGTATAGTTGTTCTCCTATATATAGAGGTGCTTGTATTGATATTCTTACCACTTATGATATGAGATTGAGTTTCTTGAGCCTGATATTCTCTTTATGGTATCAGATCATCGTTTTCCGGCAAGCTCTTGATTCCGTTCTATTTTCCGGCCAATTTTCTGGCAATAATCTTCCGATCTGTTCTTGTTCCCCGATCTGTTTTCCGGCCAGCTTTCAATTCTGCTGTTATTTCTTCTTCTTTTCATCTCTGTAACGTTTGTTGCTGATCATCAATGGCAACATCAACCTACAATTCTCAGCTAACACAACTCAATATTGATAATTTTCTTTCCTGGAAACATCAAGTATTAACAGTGTTGAAGACTCATGGTTTATTACAATACCTGAATAATGATATCACACCACCAATGATTTCAGAAGCAACAGAAGTGTGGCATAAATCTGATAGTTACGTATTAGCGTTTCTCACTGCTAATATATCTTCTCCATTGCTTCATCTGACTAGAGATATGCAATTTGCATCTGATTTGTGGAAACAAATTGAAAATTTATTTTATCAAGATGAAAAATCAAATTTGAATACTAATAAAGGTTGGAATTTCGCTATAAATGGTGTTGATGGTGAAAATTTTGGATCTAGGGTTTCGCCGGTTCCGTCGTTGTATAACGAATCTTCTCAGGTGGTTTTGCCTTCTCGAAAATCTTCTCAGAAATCAGTATTGGTTTCGAATTGTGATGATGAATGTATTGAATCTAGGGTTTCTGGTCAGTGTTGTGATGACGGTGATGATGGTTCCGTAGTTTCTCAGTCGGTGTTGCATTCACACAAGTTTTCTCCTGATATTGGTCCAGGTGCTGTTGGGCTTATTTCCATGTCCCATTCGGCCCAAGTTGATATTTTAGAGTCTAGCCCAAACAATGTTATACAGTCTTTTGTTTCACAACCCAATAGCTCCATGGGGCTTCCTGATACTACTGTTTTTGGGCCTGTGCATTTCTCTACATGGGATAGTCATACAAGTTCTTCTCATTTTGGATTGATGGCTGATTTTTCGGGTAGTTGCGAGCGCGTGGATTCTTGGATACCCGATTCCGGTGCCACTGCGCATATGACCGCTGATTCTTCTATTGTTTTTTATGCTTCTCCCTACACTGGCTCTGAGCGAGTCATTGTAGGCAATGGTATGGCTCTTACTATTTCTCATATTGGCACTGCTTTACTTCATTTATCAGATCGTACTCTTACTCTTAGACATGTTCTTGTGGTTCCTGGCTTAGCCAAGAACCTTTTATCGATCACGCAGTTAGTGATTGATCATCCCATAGCTGTTGTTTTCTCATATCTAGGTCTGTCCATTCAGACTCTTGATGGACAGCTTCTTCATCACACACGTGGTAGTCTGCATCAGCTGTATTCACTTGCTGCTTTTACTTCTGTATCTCGTGAGACTTGGCATTCTTGATTGGTCATTCGTCTGCTGATGTTTTGTCTAGATGTTCGTTTTTACATCTGACAAACAAAACCACACACACACATTGTACTGCTT
Organism: Helianthus tuberosus; assembly: GCA_030545235.1. Lineage (NCBI taxonomy): Eukaryota > Viridiplantae > Streptophyta > Magnoliopsida > Asterales > Asteraceae > Helianthus > Helianthus tuberosus. The sequence continues at coordinate 7,004,888 of CM060416.1, read as the reverse complement.
GTAGTGTTTTAAAATCGACTAGATTTCCTTTTACATCAGTTGTATCTCATTCTACTTCACCTTTATATATTATACATTATGACATTTGGGGTGCCTCACCTGTCATGTCTAGAGATGGATACAGATATTTCATTACTTTCATTGATGATTTCAGTCGATTTACATGGATGTATCCTTTGACTTGTCGTTCTCAAGCGGTTGATTGCTTTCGGCATTTCAAACCGCTTATTGAGAACCTTTTCTCCTGCACCATCAAGCATCTTCAGTGTGATGGTGCTCCTGAGCTCATTCGTGGATCTATGGCTCGTTTTCTTTCAGATTCTGGCATCGCTTATCGGATTTCATGTCCCTATACTCCCCAACAAAATGGGGTTGCTGAGCGGAAAAACCGCCATCTTTCTGAGGTAGCTCGAGCTTTATTGTTTCATGCTCGGTTACCAAAGAAATTCTGGTATGATGCATATGCCACTGCTGCCTTCCTTATTAACCGGGTACCATCACCGGTTCTTTATCACTCATCTCCTTATGAGGTTCTTTTTGGATCTCGTCCCGATTACTCTCTTCTTCGTACTTTTGGGTGTTTGTGTTATCCGTTTCTAGGTGATACTCGAGCGGATAAACTTTCACCCAAGTCTACTCCTTGTATCTTTGTTGGCTATGCTCCATCTCATCTTGGTTATCTTTGTTACGATCCTTATACGTCTCGTACGTATACTTCTCGACATGTTCGATTCCATGAGTCGATTTTTGACATTCCGGGGAGTTCTATTACTCCCACAGCTTCTTCAGATTCTATTCCTTTCTCCATTCCTCCTCCTTCGCTTTCTACTTCTGTTTCTTCTCTTTCTTCTTCATCTTGTCCTATTATTCCTTCCTCATCTTCTCATGTTATTCCCTCTCCTGATATTACTTCACCTTCTTTTCCTCCTTCTCCTCGTCCTCCTTCTCCTCCTCCTACTACTACTCTTGTTCCGACTCACCCGATGGTTACACGATCTCGTGATCATACACGACAGCCGCGTCAGTTTCCTGATCATGTTCTTTTTCATGTCTCTACTACTCCCACCACTGAGCCTTCCACATTTCGACAGGCTCAGCAGTATTCTGTTTGGTGGGATGCGATGCGTGCTGAGATTGATGCTCTTCATGCCAACCAGACTTGGCATCTGGTTCAGGCTCCCACTGACGCCAACATTGTTGGTTGTAAGTGGGTTTACAGGATTAAACATAATCCTGATGGATCAGTGAGTCGTTACAAAGCCCGGCTTGTTGCCAAGGGCTTTCATCAGACTGAGGGTATTTACTACACTGAGACTTTTAGTCCTGTGGTCAAACCTACTACTATTTGTCTAGTTCTTTCAGTCGCTTTCTCTCTAGGGTGGTCTATTCGTCAGGTTGATGTCAACAATGCGTTCTTACAAGGGGATCTTTCTGAGACTGTGTATATGACCCAGCCCCCAGGCTTTGTTGACTCATCTAGACCACATTATGTTTGTCGCCTGCAGAAGGCTCTTTATGGCCTAAAGCAGGCTCCTAGAGCTTGGTTATCCAAGCTATCCACCGCTCTGCTTACTGATGGTTTTACCCTGTGCCTTTTAGATGTATCTCTCTTTGTTTACAGTCGAGATTCGATACTCTGTTATGTCTTCATCTATGTTGATGACATCATTATTACTGGGAGCTCATCTAATTTTGTTACTGGTTTGATTGGGCGCTTGCACTCTCAGTTTGCGCTCAAGGATTTGGGACAGTTATCATATTTTCTGGGTATTCAGGCTACATTTTCTGAGGATGTCTTACCTTTGTCACAGCAGCGCTACTTACTTGATTTGTTACAGCGCACGGGTCTTGCCGATTGTCGTCCATTATCTACACCTGTCTCTTCTCGTAGACAGTTTCTCGGCACACTGGTGATCCTTTGTCTGATCCTACTATGTATCGGAGCACTGTCGGTGCATTACAGTATCTTGTGTTGACACGACCAGAGATTGCTTATGCGGTCAGTAAGGTGTCACACTTTCTTCAGACACCTACTGATCGACACTGGGTCGCTGTCAAACGGATTTTGCGGTATCTTAAGGGTACCATTTCTCATGGGTTGTGTATACGTCGGTCTACTTGTGTTGATTTACATGCTTATAGTGATGCTGACTGGGCTGGGTGTCCTGATGATCGACGTTCTACCACAGGTTATTGTGTTTTTCTTGGGCCCAACCTCATCAGTTGGAGTTCCAAGAAACAACATACAGTTGCTAGGTCGAGTACTGAGGCTGAGTATCGAGCTCTTGCTCATACAACTGCTGAGTATTGAGCCCTCTGTATATGATCCCATACCTACATAAAATTTATTAATCTGGGAATCTTTTAAAAAAATATTACAATAATCAGATTCAGATGTACTTAACAAAAAGGAAATGATCAATTTCCCCGTGAAACATTCATGACATATTATATTATATTATATTATAATTAAAAACAAGTTACATTACTCCAAAGTTAAATGGTTGCACAAAGTGGAAAATATACTTTCAGAACGTGCAAACCAAATGCATGTGGCCAGCAATTAGTCGAGTACACTTTGACAGCAAATAGAGAATAGTTCGGTGTTTGTGCATTTAATTGACTAGTGATACATATACATATATACACGTATATTAATTAAAAAAATCACAATAACCACGTAATTAAATACGTACTCAAGCATGCAACTAAGCTATATTTAGAGATTAAAAAAAAAGTTAGATCACATACATAACTTTTATATATTACAGTTAAACTAATACTTACATGTATCTATACATTTTTCCGTAGTTTTCTAATCATTATATATGTGTATATGTGTTTATGTGACCGACGTCACAAAAGCACATAACACTTTTAAAACTCAGTAACCTTCTTTTAAAAAATTTAAAGCCCATTAACCTTTTAAACAAATAGCCCATCTAATTATCTAAACCCACTTAAAAAATAAAGAGAAAATTACCAATATGGCCAAAGACCAAAGTGACTTGAGAAAATAGTCAGCTCATGCCCCCTTAGAACGGGGCATCATGTGTGGGATGAGTCTTTCAAGCGAAACGCAATAAAAAATGGACACATGACCATGGGCTGCTTCCTTGGAGCGAGGCATCATGCACGGGATGCGTTCGGAGAAATTCTGAAGCGTCCGGCGAGGTTTCAGGCGAGTTGCAGGTTTCCGGCGATAAAATCTGAAGTCGGGCCGACGGAAAGATTATGCAGGTTTCTTGGTGAATGGGATGGGGCCGTGAGGTCATCAAGGAAGAGAGGTATTTGAAGAAATCATCAAGGGTGAAAGAGCAAAGAGTAAAGCTAGGTCAGAATCGGTGAAGAACTATTAACCGCTTAGAGTCGTCGATTGTGGTATGTTCTTGTCGCTGAAACTCGATTAAAAACCATCGGAAGTGATCCGGTGACATCTGGGAGTCTCCGTCGATGCAAGAACTGAAGGCGTCGGTGACGTCCGGCAATGGCTTACACTCGGTGATCTTGAAATTCCGGTTGAAGACGATCATCTTGTAGTAATGATAATTTTCTTCAGTTGTTCTAGTTATTCGTTTTCTTGTTTAACAATGTCTTCAGATTTCATCACCGGAAACGTGCAACTCACCGGAAAACTCGTCGGACGCTTCAGAAATTCTCCGTACGCATCCTGTGCATGATGCCCCGCTTGAAAAACTCATCCCACACATGATGCCCCGTTCCATGGGGGCATGAGCTGGCTATTTTCGTAAGTCATTTTGGTAGTGGTGGCAACTGATGGTGGTGGTGGCGGCTGATGGTGGTGGTGGCAGCCGATGTTGGTGATGGCCCTGATGGTGGTGGCTGTTGTTGATGGTGGTGGTGGTTGATGGTGGTGGTGGTTTATGGTGGTGGTGGTGGTGGTGGTGGCTGATGGTGGTGGTTGTTGATAGTGAGGGTGGTAGTGGCGGCTAATGGTATTGGTTGTTGATGGTGGTCGTGGGTGATGGTGATGTCAGCTAATGGTGGTGGTGGGTGATGGTGATGTCGGCTAATGGTGGTGGTTGTTGGTGGTGGTGGTGGTGGTGAAAGTTGGGATATTTAGAATTCAATAACTAGTTTTGTGTCACATAAACAGACACATCTAGTGGCGGATCTTGCCCGTTGAACGTACCAAGGCCGAAAGACACGGGCAGTAAAAAAGCCCGGGCAAGCCCGGGCCAAACATAGTATATATAAAAAATTTCGATCGAAATGCGGAAAATTAGCACTACGACCGGAAAACTTGCCCGGGCCGTAGCCCTGCCAGTGGCCTTCTAAGAACCGCCCCTGGACACATCAACCCATAACTAGGTTTTTCAGATGAAACTTTTTAAATTATGGTTAATGTCGGCCAATTGGTGAAAGTTAGGATTATTAAAATGCAAGGGTTATTGGATTTTAATAATCCGAAGTTTCACCCGTTGGCCACTAATAATCTCAACTTCAAAAATTCCCTGTAACAATCCTAACTTGTAAGATTTTGGCCACCAATGATCCTTTGCTAACTGGGTTATAACCCAGTTAGTTTTTTTGCTGACGTGGCTGATGACGTGGACACAACTTTGTTATTTGTTGACTTGGCTGCTTATGTGGCACAATCACCACCGCCACTTCCTCCTCCTCCACTGCCACTACCATCTCCTCCAGCCACCACCATCATCTACCACCATCACCCACCACCATCACCTCCGACCACCTCCACTTCCTCCACCACCACTTTCATCTCCACCAACACCGTTGTCATCTCCACCCACCACCACTCCCATTTCCGCCACCACCTACCATCGCCATCTCAGATTCATCCCCACCTTCGTCACCTGACCGAAAACCACCGTCATATCGGCGGTTCTCAAACCACCGATGAAGGATCTAGAACCGTGGGAATAGGGTTAATTCCATTGTTGTTGTTGCAGAGGTTCTGATTTCAGTGGAGATTGAAGGATTGTGGGAATGGATGGTAGGTGGTGGTCGGATGGGATTGAAGATGGTGGTTGTGCAGTGGGAGCTGGGTGGTTGGAGGGGGTTGAAGATGGTGGTTCTGCGGTGGGAGTTGGGTGGTTGTGGTGGTAGTGAGGTAGTGGAATGGTGGTGGTGAAGATGGTGAGTGTCTGTGTATGTATATATATAATTAAAAAAATATATTTTTTTCATATCAATATCCATATCATCATCCACATAATGAACCAGCTTATTTTTTACACATAAGCGTCCACGTCAGTATCCACGTCATCAAAAACTAACCCAGTTAGCAAAGGATCCTTGGGGGCCAAAATCTTACAAGTTTGGATTGTTAGAGAGAATTTTTGAAGTTGGGATTATTAGTGGCAAACGGGTGAAACTTCGGATTATATAAAATCCAATAACCCAAAATGTAATAACCTTTAAAAAAACTTTATATTTAAATAGCATAATCATTTGAATTGAAAGAAGTAAAACAAAAGTTAAAAATAAATATGAACTACTTATAAAAGTTAAAAAGAAATATGAACCACTAATAAAAAAATATATTTAAAAGATTTAGGCTTTTTTATGTTTTTGTGTTTTATGTTAAGATGATGATTTTATCTTTTACATGTTCGTATAGTTTATTCCTAGGATTTCACCAACCAACAACCAAAGACTATGGATTATTTAAATCGATTCAAACTAAACTATTAGTTCAAACTACTAAACAAATAATCTCGTCAAATATATATAAGTAATTCATGTTCATAAATTTGTCTAATTGGCCGGTTGCAGCATAAATTCAAAAAACCCACGTGGGTCAACGATTCCATGTTTACATCAAACGAGCAAAACATTAAAAAGACCAAGAAAAATCAGCTTTTGAACTCTCAATGTCCCCACGTACCGTCCACTCACCTACTCTTCCACATGATCCATCCCACACATTCTCCCTCTTCGAATGCACCTATATATATATATACATATCTAAGTACTAGCCACAAACATTTAAATCATAACCACTAGCTTCCAAAACAAAAACACATTATTTTTCTTCCAATGGCTGTCACTTCAGCTTCTCTGCAATCAATCCCACCATCTGTCAAGCTATCATGTACCACCCGCGCCACTAGTGTCACAGCTAGCAATTGTTTGTCATTCAAAAACTCAGTTAACCCAATTTTCTCTCAGAAACTGACCACCACTTCCAAGGCTTCGGGTAGCCGAAGTGGGTTTAGTGTTAAGAGTCAAAGCAACCCGGCAGAGTCTTCGAGACCTAGTAAGTAACAACCTCGTGTTTTTTTTTTAAGATTTTAGACAAAGATTTTAGAAAATGACTTTACGGGTTTAAGTTTTTAATCTTATTCGATGTTGTTTTGTGCGTTTTTTACCTTGTAGCGAAAGTTCATCAGCTGTGTGTGTATGAGATCAACGAAAGAGACCGTGGAAGCCCTGCATATCTTCGATTGGGTCAAAAACCCGTGAATTCCCTCGGTGATCTTGTTCCGTTTACCAATAAAGTATGTTCTCGCTCTCTTTTTAATTTTGTTTTACATTCTCCATTCCATTCAACTTGTCACATCAGTACCAGTTCTCCATTTACACGCTAAAACACACACAAAACTATCCATTTGATCAATGTGTACCATAAAGTAAATTACCAAAACAACTAAAAGTATACAATTTTGTTAGCTTGGTACCAGTATCATTAAAAACAATGTTTTAAAATCCGGTTTTTATACCGTACCAGATTTGGCTCAGAAACGCTTTAACTGAGTGTATTGGGCGGTTCAACCGGGTGTACCGGGCGGTTTAACGGGTTCTACCGAACAGTTGAACCAGTACAATCGGCTGGTTTGAACCGGTTTTTAAAACATTGATTGAAAATACTAAAAAGTCTTGAAACCTAAAGGTACTGAAACCAAAAACATAAAAAAAAACGAATACCAGTACCAGCGGTACCAGCACTCATGGTGTCCCGTGTTCTTTCGGTATCAGTTTGGTATAGTACGGTACCATACATAAACAAAAAAAGTATTTATCCCAGTTTAGTAAAACGAATACCGGTACCAGTACTGATAATGTTCGATATATTTTTTTTATTTATTTATATTTCTTTTCATGTGCAGGTATATAGTGCGGATCTTCAAACAAGACTGGGGATCACCGCCGGAATATGCATTCTGATCAAGAACATGCCGGAGAAGAAAGGTGACCGGTACGAAGCTATTTACAGCTTTCATCTAGGAGACTACGGGCAAATATCGGTACAGGGTGCATATGTGACGACGGAGGACACTTATCTTTCCGTCACCGGCGGTACCGGAATCTTCGCCGGAGCGTACGGTCAAGTCAAGTTGCAGCAGCTGGTGTTCCCCTTTAAGTTGTTTTATACTTTTTACTTGCAAGGTTTGTCTGCTGATTTGCCGTCGGAGTTGTTGGTGACTCCGGTTACGCCGACGCCGGCGGTGGAGGCGTCGCCGGCGGCGAAGGCGGTGGAGGTTGGGGCTACTGGTCCTAACTATTCTGATTAAAGTGATTAGTTGTACCTTTGGCTTTATGAGTTGTACCTTGGTGGTAGGTAGTGTTTGTGAGTTGTACTTTTGGCTATATGGTTTGTACTTTGAGGGGTAAAGTTGGAAAATTAAAGCATTGAATGAGCCAATGAGGTCCATGTATTGAGAGTAGCTTTATAACTTTTTTGGTCATAAATAATGGAAATAATAATATTTGTTGGATTGATAGTGTGTACGACTTTTAATAGAAAATCATGAAAGTATTGTCAACTTTTAATAGAAAATCATGAAAGTGTTTGCTTTTCTTTTTTTCATAATGATAGAACAGATAATTCTCGTGTGATACGGTGGGAGTGATATATCGTATTGCTATACTCGTTTTTAGTAGTTTTTGTATTCATATAATATTTATTGTAGCATCATTGGGATAGATAATCCATTTCATTGTGCTATACATGGTTCTATCGGTTCGGTTATTGTCCTCAACCAAAGTCATTGGTTAATCCATTTTATTAACCAATCAGTTTTCAGTTAATCATTTCGGTTTATTCGGTTAGATTGATAGCATTTGGTTTGGTTTATTTAATTTCAGTTAATAACAAAAATCAAACTTAAGCTAAAACTTTTGATTAGAAATTTGTGAAATTGAGGTATAAATACATGAAATGAAAGTATTAATATATGAAATAGATATATAAAATATGAAATATATAAACTAGAGGTATAAAAACTAGAAATATATAAAAATATGAATGATTCGTCTCGGTTCAGCTAATTTTGGTTAAACGAGAGTACAAAAAATTGATAACCGGATTTTGGTTAGTTTGGTTTTCAGTTCTTAGTTAATTCAATTTTTGGTTGATTTCGATTCGCTTTCGTCAGTTTTCGGTTTGGTTTAGGTTATTGCTCACCGATAACTGGTTTTCATTAACAATCGATAGGTGCGCACGCGATGCAACAGGAAACACAGATATTGGCACTATGTGCATGGTTCGGTTTGTTAGATTATTATTCTCAACCGAAATCGAGGTCATCAATTAGTCTATTTTATTAACTAATCCGTTTTCAGTTAATCGGTTTGGTTTATTCACTTAGCTTGACAGTTTTTGGTTTGAATCCTTGTGAGTTTCAATCACAGCATGTGCAACTTTCTCAAATTCAAATCACAGATTAAGAAATAAAACACTACATCTTAGATGTGCCTTGATCTTGAACGTAATAGTGATCCTATATATACATATACATAGGTTACAAAAGGTTAGCAATTTCATAAGACCGATATGAAATGCATCAAAAGGCCTCACACGTACAAAGGTCATCAGCGGTTACAATAGACCGATAAAAGTCATGAAAGTAACATAGAATTTGCCCCTAACATCAACAAAATGAGCAATCATTTCACACCGAGCACGTCCCCTAGTTTTTGCAGTATTTCCTAAGCCGCGACCTGCGCAATAACACCATAAAGATGTTTAGCAACTACTAAACACGTCCTCAAAAAAACTTTAACACTTTATTTTATCGCATTAATGGGGATTTTCTAAAAACAATCAGCTAAATCAAAACTTGCAACTTTTAGAGGATGGGCAATAGAAAAACAACAGTGTAAACTATCATAAATTATTAGAGGAAAAAAAAACTTGGTCAAGATAGGCACTCTAGATGCATCTAGACATTTATATGCTTTAAAAAATGTGTTTCATTTATCCATCAGTAAACACATTAGCAAGGCATTGATCTATGTATAACTAAAAGCCGTATCTCCCATATCTCTTTTACGTATCAATCTTTTAATCAAGTAAACTGTATATAATCTTGACCCACGTGTACATGAAGCGCTTCAAGGCCGTAAGGCGTTTTATACATCGCCTTGCACGTGAGGCGCTCTTCTAAAAACCGAGATATGGAATGTAACCTCCATATAGTGGTCTATAAAATAACATTAATTAAGTATATATTAAAAAGTGTGGTATGATGAATAGTAATGTTAAGTTTTTAGTTTTAAATATTGACATCTACACCCCCTCAACTTTGTAAAAACTTTGTAAAATGTCATTTTAACCCCCTTAAGTTTCTAAAGTTTCTAGTTTACTCTATACTTTCATTCTTTAACTAAAAAAGACTAATTTATTACATGCTTGTTTTTATATATGTTTCGATATAAATTCAAGTTGGTCTACGTTTTGACATAAATTTTGTTCAAAAACAATTCGGGTCAAATGTAATATGCTTTTATTCAACGGTATAAATTCGAGTTAATGTACATTACTAGTTTAAATAAAAAAGGGTAAGAGTTACCTCATGACATTTATATGTTTTTCAATCAAATCCATCTGTTCATCATCATACTCAAACCATTTGTCAGCTGCTTCAACTGTATGATCCCCAGTTCCTATATCTGAATATTGAGTAGCAATAGCAGTTATAAGTAATGACAATATATGGCATTACAAGTTTTAAAATCCAATTAAAACTTTAACAAATTACATTTAGAGCTCACCTTGAAGAATACCAGGCTTCTCAGAACACCCTTTTAACCTCCAGTACACATGCCCTTTGTTGTCTCTGAAAACCGGCTCAGTTCTTACGGCATCAGGCCTCTCTTTATCTTCATAATCACAATAATTAAATTATATAATCAACAAATTTTAGGGTTTTTGGGCATTGGGTCTAAATGGGATGAGATAGAAGTTTATATTTTTTTAGAATCTAAAGATTTTACTTTTGGTATACAAGCGTATCCAAAGGTATCCAAAGTTTAAAAGTACGGAATTGTGCCTCACAAGGCGTACGCCTGGAGACAAACTGAGGCATAAGCCCAAGGCGGAATTAAATAATAAATAAAAAATATATATCTTATAAAAAATAAAATACTAACTAAATTCATCATCGGACTCGTCAAAAACACACATAAAAAAGACACGAAATGTTTAAAATTGACACAAAAATCAAAAACAGACATCAAAACCCCTTGAGGCGCAGCTTTTTTTAGCGCCTCAGCCCTATGAGGCACAGGTACAAAATAACCCATGTAGCACCGCCTCAGACTCGTTTTTTGGGCCCCTTGCCTCGAGGCACACGCCTCAACCGTTTTTTTTAAACTGAGTATATCAACCCACCTACATTGGTTATACTGTTGAATCAGAAAAGTCAGAACTCACCTAATGGGACCAGTTTTTCACTTGCAAGCATCTCAGCATGTGCTTCAGCTGCTTCATCTTTGATCTTAGAAACAATAGCATCATGTTCCTTTATAGTTAGAGGAACACCTTCTTTTGCTATTATTGCTTTTGCAATATCATCCTGCATTTTCTGCTTCAGACTCTTCTCCTATAAATAAATAAATAAATAAATAAATAAGTTACTATTAATAATAATAACAACAACAGTAATAATAATACTATAGTAATCATAATAATCATCATCAACTTACATAAAATGATGAAAGCAAAATAAAGAGTCATCTATACCTTATCTTTTGCAACAGAAAGTTTATCCTTTGCTTCCTTTCTCTTTTCGGAAAACTTGGCATTTTGTTCATCAATCCAATTTCTTATTTTTCTGTTGAATATTTTTAAGCATTAATTTACTAAATAAAAATAACTTAACATAATACTTTTAAACTTCAAAAAAAAGTGTAAAATAATCTTACTCGGTTCCAAGAACCTCATCACACAGGAAAACTAATAGCCTAAGCTTCGTTGACGAGTCCAAATCATCATATCCACCAGCTAGCATGTCTATAAAGTCCACATCCTTTAACTTTGATTTAGAGATGCAGCTTTTAAGATCTTTCAACCATGAATCATTGCCTTGAGTCATATCCGATGATCTGGAAGATTATGCATGTATATAAATATAAATGATGTAAATATTTACTGAACTATACAAAATAGGTAATAGCAGTAAAGTCTATACTCTGATTCCGATTCAGATTCAGATTCCGATTTCTCTTGTATAACAGACAGCAACTGGATATGAAACTGGCTTACGGAAGTAAATTTCCCACGCCGTGTACTTCGCCCTTTAATTAGGTCTCTCAATACCGCTTCTGCCTGCCCTTTTTTCACATCAAGAATCTGCAAAAATAGAATTTAAGTTATAATGCATCAGCCATCAAGTAAATTTAGGAAGACACTTAGAGGTTAAAATTTATGTTAAATCAAATGAGCCGAAAGTATAAAATTACCTTTCCGAAAGTAGCACTGAATTCCAACAATTGCAGTGCATTGCCAGCATCTTCTTTCGGAAGGTCAACCCCAGCTATATTGACCAACTCATTTCCTGTTACCAAAGGAATAACAACTTCAAACAAGTTTAACGCCTTTTTTTCAACTTTTAAACGTTGATTATCCTCTAAACGCTCTTTAACTACGTTTTCTGGTTGTTGACCACCATTGACCTTTGAAAGTAGATTAGTAATCACGTCTCCTCGAACACTCGCCTTTGACCCTTTTGACTTCAGTTTCTTTTGCTTCTTTTTTGGGGCATGGTTAGTCTCGGTCACTGAAACATCATTAACTTCAGACCCTTTTCGCTTCGTTTTCTTTGGTTTCTCATTAACAGTAGATGAGACAGAAACCGGAGGATTTGTGTTTAGTCTTGTCTTGCCATCAAACAGATTTTCTTTCCCCGGTTTCTTTGGTGAAGCAGTTGTGTCTTTCGCTTTCTTGTAGTTACTAACGTTTTGAGCACCTTTTGCAACGATCAAGTCTGAAACCGATGGAAATCCGCTTGCCTTTGCCATTCGAGTAACTATACCAGTGGGCTGTTGACCGCGCTTTTTCCTGTTAGTTTAAACGCCTCTTAGATTTCATGGTAATCGCAACAGACGTAAAAAACAAATGAAATGTGGTCCCGATACTTACATACAGATGCTGCAATTGCAGACACCTTTGCACTTCGGACAATCCCATTTGTCCAATAACGACACGTCTTCAACTTTCTCACCATACCTAAACAAAGATGAAGCATATGCATCAACAACATACACTGTAACACCATATATACACAATGCTAAAATCTTAAGTAATGGTTATCAAGTTATTTAAAATGAAAGCTCGAAATAATTTGAAGTAATCAGCAGTGTAAACTTGTTTGGAAGTATTAACAAGTGACAGAAAAGCTAACCTGTTCAATAGGCATGTGCAGCAATATTTGATGGGGCATGGCTTAGTCTTTGCTTGATTTTTGCAGCTGACGTACGCAGTGTATGTCCTATGCCGGCACTTTAAAGCATGCAATGTGTTAATAAGAGACAATATTCCATCAACAAGTAAAGGGTACTTTTAAACCATTTACAAACCAACCTAACTACCCAAACCAAAGCAAGTTTATCCAATTTGAAATTCACTAAGGTTCTGTTATGGCAGTTTAACAGTTTGGAAATCGAAACTGCCAGTGTAGACCAAACTGTTCGGTTTAACCTTCATTAATTATATTTTTTTCTTCACAGTTAGAATATCCAATTAAAGGGGAATTTATTATAGAACCAAAAACCCTTTAAGACCGTGTGTTACTCCGTTATCGTTTCATAAATTTTCGCTGCCACATAGGCATGAGCTCGAACCCATTTCTTTTCACCTTTAGTGTGTATTTGTTTCACAAGTTTTTATTATCCAAGTATCTAACACGTAGTAAAATAATACTTTTATTGAAAAGTTTTAAAAAATAAAAAGAAAAAAGGGGATTTGACTGATTGAGAGTTTTAGGGCCCAACAAACCCTTCTCCTTCACCAAGTTTCACTGGCGTTAACAACCTCACGCCCACCCCCCTTTAAGACCATGTGTAGTGAGTAAATGAAGTGGCGTGAAGAGGGGCCTCTTCACCCCCCATAATCTTGGTTTAAAAAAGCGCACCTTAGGCGCGAGGCGACCTAAGGCGCAAAACAAAACGCCTTGTGTGACATAAGGCGCACAGTGTACAAAAGGCGCAGGTGAGGCGTGCTTTTTAAGCTATAATTTGACCTAAGGCACAGGCTTGGTTTTAAAAAAGCGATAGGCGCACAAAAGCAACGAGGTCTAAAATTGAGCGCAAAAGCGGTGGGCTTTTCGTACCCAAGGCACAAGGTGTTTATATAATTTTTTTATATATCCCAAAACCCCAAGGTACAACTTTTTCTACAGAAAAACGCCTCAGATACATGAGGCGCGCACCTCAGGCCAAAAAGCCCCCCAAAAATCTGCGTCTTTTGGGAGCTTCTTGTAATTACATAAGGCGCTAAGCGAAAAATCCCCAGAAGCTACGCCTCGCGCCTCAGGCACGCTTTTTAAAACCAAGGGCGCAGGTGAGGCGCACGCCTTTTGTACATGGGTTGTTTTTGTGCAGACAAGTGTTGTACAACAGGCTTTTTATGCCGTACATTTATGTTTTTTTTAGTTTAAAACATATATAAAGCTTAATTATAGCTAAATCATAGATAGAGATGCTAAAAACTTATAGGATATATAAAATAATTTATATAATCACTTTGCGACTTGAGTACGAAATGAAATTAGACATACATGATGTTTTTTATCATTAATTTGAACTCATTTATGTTTGATAAAAACCTAAAGCTGAACACAGAAGGTAAACAAGAATAATGAAATTAGAAGACATACTTGATGGCAAGTTGAGCCGTTGTGAGAGTCGTAAATTCGGCCATGAATAAGACGAACACCTGGATTACTGTTTCGTTTGTGCGGTTGGGGGTTTGTATCAGCGGCCTTCTTCTTAGATTTGGAATTGGGGCTATGAGAAACCGCCATTGATGTAAGATAGATAGCTAGAGGTTTTCACTGTGAAGAAATCAAAGACTTTTAATGTGACTTGAGTGGAATGTTGGAGGGACTGTTTGTTGTGAAATTTTGAATTATGATTTGGGGATTAAGGAGGGAAATGTTTGGAAAAGGCGGGAACTGAATTTCGAAAGATTTTGTTTTGTGAGAAAAAAAAAAGGTAAATCTTCAAGGTTTGTAATTTTAGTCCAACTATTTTTTTTCTCCTCTCGGTCCCTGAGTTTTTCATTCTTTTGTCATTTTATCATATTGCCTAATTCAGTTTATTTTTAACGTTAAGTCAGGAACTTATCTATCATTTTACCTATTTGTTTTGTTTTTCTTTTTTTTATTTACCTTATTAATTAAAAAACCAAAATATTTTTTTTATTATTACAAAACACACCCCCATTATCTCTCTCTCTCTCTCTCCTTTCAGGATACAACACCCACCATAAACCACCACTTCTTAACACCCACAACCACCACCACTGACTTCCACGGCCGACTTAACCAAAACGATTAGTTGGAAGTTCTCCCCATCTGGCACCTTTGACTATGGTTTAGCTTAAAGGTAAAACCAACACATACACAACCCTACAACGATCACCCACACTCCTAGTTTCTACCAACTAGATTCCTATCACCATTGAACCATTTGAGATAATTGTGAACCAGATTTAGTTCTTCCCTATTGGCTCTAAACCTTTTAAGTGGTTAAGATGATATATTACATCTCATAACCAAACTCTCTCTGATGACCCATGGACTAGGGTTCGAAATAGGGAAAAGAAGACCGAAACAACAGTAGACGTAGGGTCGCCAATCCAGGGTTATTTCACGGTGGTTGTGACAAGAGAGTCATGGTTCGTCTGGGGAAGACACTTGTGGTTAAGAGCTGGTAGTGTCACAAGTGTCGTCACCACATTTTTAACAAAGTAAAATGCTTCAAATAGTTATATGTCGAATGCCAGTTAAACGGAACCAAAATGCCACGGTTTTTGAAAAAAAAAAGGATTTATTTGTTTTAGTTCCTGGAAATTCAAATGACCAGTTATTTATCGAGTACAAAGATTTTAAAAGAAATAAGCCACCAAACAGCTCTAGAAACACAATGATCCAGAATCTGATTAATTGAAAAAACGAATTCAAAGTTTTACGCAGATAACAATCAGGAAGCCACAACTACTTGAAAACCCGACGATTGTGCAAATCATTCCGTCCTCATTCAGAACAGAACAGCTATAATAATAAAGTACACACAATTGCTTCCTAAAAAACCATGTAGACCAATCATTGTGTTTCCTCTGCTTTTGCAGATTCCTTGATCTCGTCACCAGCCTCATCCTGTAACACAAACCAGAAACATTAACCACACGGCCCCAATAAATTTTTAACCATGAGTGCTTTAGATATTTCATCAGTAAACGGTTCAGTTAAGCTTTGACAAATGTGAAAGTGTGTATAAAATATTCAAGAACAAAAGAGAAGAGACCAACCGCAATATCAGATGTCCACAAAGTGAGGTTGTCACGGAGTAGTTGCATGATCAATGTGCTGTCCTTGTATGAATCCTCACCTAATGTATCCAGCTCAGCAATAGCTTCATCAAATGCCTGCGATTGTACACAGGGTTTTAGCAATTTAGCTTTAACACATTACCGTATGTGTGATTAAAAGTAACCATTTACATTGGAAAGACATAAAAATATAGAATGTAAGTATATAATGCACAGCTAGATGCATTACAAATGCATGTATGCAAACACAGTATACGATTTATACAACGTACAGTACATATATGCTTTAAGGTGTTGTATCATTTGCTTATTAAGTTGTACCTTTTGGTCTAGAAAGCAATTATGTTGGTATACCACCTCCTTAAGATAAAGGACACGCTTAAATGCATTACAAATGCATGTATGCGTAATATGCTTTAAGGCGAGATATCATTTGCTTAAAAAGTTGTACTTTTTGGTGTGCGATCATATTTTGTGTACAAATCACCACCTAAAGGTAAGTGAAATGCTTTCAAGAAATGCTCATTACTCAAATCAACTGCTGAAAGATTGCTAGAAATAGTAACAACCACATAACAGAATTTAAGGCCATGACATCAACAAGTTTCAGTGCTTAATGATAAACAAAAATACCTGTTTGGCAAGGTTGCAAGCACGGTCAGGTGAATTGAGGATCTCATAATAAAACACTGAGAAGTTAAGTGCAAGTCCAAGCCGTATCGGGTGAGTAGGAGCCAAGTCAGATAGAGCAATATCCTACAACACAATACCATGGTTACAAGTCAACATAAGAAATTAACTCCAGATACAACAAAGACCAGTGTATGGAGATGAATAGAAATCACCCACCTGAGCAGATTTATAAGCTAATAAAGTGCTCTCAGCAGCTTCCTTCCTATCAGCACCAGTCTTAAACTCAGCCAAGTATCTAAAGTAATCACCCTTCATCTTCAAGTAAAAGATCTTTGACTCTGCAGTTGATGCGGATGGAACCAAATGTGAGTCCAGAAGACCCAAAATACCGTCACAAATTTTGCTTAGTTCGGTCTCGATTGTCGCCCTATAATCCTTAATTAGCTTGACATGATCTTCATTCCCACGGCTCTCTTCCTTCTGCTCGATAGAAGATATGATCCTCCATGATGCCCTCCTGGCTCCGATCACGTTCTTGTAAGCCACAGAAAGAAGATTCCTTTCCTCCACGGTCAACTCCTCAGAGTCAACGATCTTCACGACCTTTTCCATAAACTCTACCATTTCTTCGTATCGTTCGGCCTGCTCTGCCAGCTTGGCCATGTACACATTGTCCTCACGTGAAGCTTCGGTTGATGCCATTTCTATTACTTAATATATGCCTGATTTTTCCCCAAAAAATACAAAATTTGTCAATATAGGATATCAAGCAAATCGATAAGATACACAAGGCCAGATCTAGATGAACAGGTATAAGAGGAAACACGTGTTCTTACTTCTTCCTAGGTCATTAAAACAAAAACAACTGGATGCTTGAGTCTAATGCTATATGCAAATTAGTTCCATACATGATGAACAAACCTAGATGATTTCTCTAATCTTTGACACATCAGGCATCATGACTTGCACAGTACAAGTAACTGATGCACAGTAGACAAAATTCAGACAAACAATTTATCAATCCACAGTTTACATCCAGTTTTGGCTCATACACATAGCAGCATTTGCAATCTCTTATCACATTTGCAATCAATCAAATCATAACATAAACCAGACAACCACACAGTCTTTAGCTCATTGAAACAGTTACAGATCCGCAAGCACATCTTAAGAGCTTACGATACCGAAAGCATTGTTCAAATCAGTTAACCTCAACCATCAAGTCATCAACCAAAAGGAAACATGTGTTCTTCCTAAGTCAACTTATGCTAATTCCATAAACTAGTACAAAAACAACTGGATGCTTTAACAAAGTGCTATATGCAAATAAGATCCATACATTATGAACAAGACTAGATAATTTCCCGAATTTTTTACACAGCACGCATCATGACTTGCACAGTACAAGTAACTAAAGCACAGTTGAAAAATTTCTGACCTAAACAACTTATCGATCCACAGTTTATATCCACACTCTCTTATCACACTTTATTGGATCATCTAGATGTATACACAGTCTATAGCTCATTGCAACAGTTGTAGATCCGAAAACACGAGATTTACAGATCGTAACAGCTTCCGATACCAAAAACATTGTTGACATCAGTTTACATCAATCAGGAACTAACAGATTCAAATATAAACACGATTAAGTGATTAACAGAATCGAAACACACACACACATAGCAACTTACTGATATAGAATCAACAATCAACGATACAAATATATCTACATTAGACCTAAAAATTACGCATCATGACTTGTACAGTACAAGTAACTGATACACAATTGACAAATTTCTGACCTAAACAACTTATCGATCCACAGTTTATATCCACACTTTCTATCAAATCATAAGATAATACAGATACATACACAGTCTATAGCAACAGTTACTGATCCGGAAACACGAGATTTACAGATCGACACAGCTTCCAGTACCGAAATCATTGCTCAAATCAGTATACATCGATCAGAAACTAACAGATTCAAATATAAACACGATTAAGTGATTAACAGAATCGAAACACACACACACATAGCAACTTACTGATAGAATCAACAATCAACGATACAAATATATCTACATTAGACCTAAAAATTACGCATCGTGACTTGTACAGTACAAGTAACTGATACACAATTGACAAATTTCTGACCTAAACAACTTATCGATCCACACTATCTACCAAATCATAAGATAATACAGATACATACACAGTCTATAGCAACAGTTACAGATCCGGAAACACGAGATTTACAGATCGAAACAGCTTCCGGTACCGAAATCATTGCTCAAAATCAGTTTACATCGATCAGATACTAACAGATTCAAATATAAACACGATTAAGTGATTGACAGAATCGAAACAGACACACAGATTCAAGTATAGTAAGTTACTGATATAGAATCAACAATCAACGATACGAGTATATCTACTCCATTAGAGCTAAAAATTATATGCAAATGAAGAATGAGATGGAAAAATACCTCGATTGATAGGGCGGATTGTGAATGATCGGAGGAGGAGACGGAAAAGAAGCGGATTCTAGGGTTTTTATAAATAGAAAACGCGTGAAAGAGATGAAGAATTAGCCAATGAGAATATGACAGGTGTACTGCTAGGGTGGAGTTGGATACACGTAGGTCAAGTGATGATTCACACGAGTTCTCCCCCACCAACCTTTTGCCTCACGTTGACCGTCAAAAAGGTTCAAATTTCAAAATTAATTTTCGTGGTAAAAAAGTGGAGATTTTCTTTGATACTACCATGTTAGATTGACGGATGAAACTCAAAAATTTAGAGGTATCATAATTTTTATCTTTTTGAATTAGAGGTATCATTTGTATAAAATATGAAAAAATTTGTATTTTTTACACTACGAAAATAATACGAAGACAGGATTGAGGGGTAGCCCGTGCGACGGAAATATTAAAATTTATAAAGCTTGGTTTTGATGACTAAAAAATACTTATTTAGAGTGATTTTATTACAAAATAGGTGTATGGTTAGACCCAAAATATAAAGTCGTGTTTAATTCGGTCGAAAATCATAAAATGAATACCTATATTGGTCGCTATAATAACGATGTTGGTACCAATGTTGTTTGTTGGTACTGATGTTGTTTGGTTGGTACTGACTCGGTTTGTCATTGTAACACCATTTCGAATACAACTACGTTTTTAATAAAATTTATATTGAAATGTCAAGAAAAAAATTAACATAGTTGTGTATTTAGTTTTATTAAAAAAAATTGACGAACAAAATAAAATTTTGGGTTAAGGACAATATTATTTTAAGTATAAATATAAAAGTGAAACTAAAACAAGAAAAACACACAAATCAACAGCAGATGAAATCTTTAAAATGTAATTTTTATATGCCAATACTAATTTGAATAGGGTATCAAAGATGACAAAACTTATTTATACGATAAGGCTGTGGTCATGACCCTCATGATCACCATGACCCTCCACGTCAGCGTCATGTCACGTATTTTTAATCCATCACCCAAAATCACTACTCTAAGGGTGTGGTCATGACTCAAACCACTATTATCTTATTTTAATTTATTTTTACGAAAAGGAAAGAAAATATTAAATAAAGAAATGAGGACCATGGTTGCCATGGTTTAATCTATAGGAATCATGGTGGATAAGACAAGGGGGTGGTGTAGCAATCCATTAATGGTCTTACGTGACGATTGATGACTCAACCATACCCCTCACACCCTATAACCTAAGAGATATTTGTCAATAGTTAAATTCTCCTTCTATGTATATCTACTTTTTATATACCTTTTAATTTCTTAAAAAGTTTTAGAGTTAATTGCCATTTTAGTCCCTGAAGTTTGAGTCATTTTGCCAGTTTAGTCCAAAGGTTTCATTTTTAACATCTGGATCCAAAAAGGTTTCATCGTTGCCATTTTGGTCCAACAGACTTAACTCCATCCATATTTGTTAAGTCTGCCAAAGGCATTTTAGTCATTTCATTTTTCTTTTAATTAACCCTTTATTCTTTATTGTTTAAAAACATTAATATATACATTGCATATTCAATCTAAGTTGAAATCCTATACCACAACCTGCAAACAACCAATCTTTGTTCACCATCACCACACTCACCCGTAAACCACCACACCTACCACTGTACACTGCATACACTTAACTACCCGTTAACCACCATCATATAACTCCTTTCTCCACCACCGTTCAACACACTACCATAAATCCGTCACCCTAATCACCAACTAATAGCAACCAAATCCTTCACAACCTCCTGCAACCGTGAAACACCATAGCTTCACCAGCTAAACAACAGTCCGTCTACAATTTTCATCGTACTACCCACTACCAGAAACCCAAGCTGCGTCATCATCATCATTGACCAGCAGTCCAACACCTTGTCACTCCACCTAATTTTGTTCGCTCTTCACTATCATGCAGTCTACGACGGTAGGAATGATGGGTTGTCCGCTCTTCACTGTCATTCACTCTACCCAACCCCACCACCACTACCACCATCACCATCACAACCTCACCATCACCACCTCACCACAACCATCACCATTACTGCCCCACCACCGCTTCACCATCACCATCACCTGCACCCGACCACCACCAACATCACCATCACCCGCGTTGGTGACTGAAACTAACCCCAATCCTCAAGAACCCTAGATTTCAAATCCACCAAATTGATCATTTAATCCCCCCCCCCCTGTCATAGCAAATTGACAGAGGGGTTTTGTTTGGAATCAAAAAACAAGTGGAATGCGGGAAAGAATTGACGTTAATGGTGTCGGATTTAACGCCGGAGTGTTCGTCGGAGTTCCCACAGTGGCAGTGGCCGGCGGTTACAGATTGCTCTCCGAATGGTGGTGGCCGGGTGGTTGTGATGGTTGTGGTGGACGGGTGGTGGTGATGGCGGCAGGTGGTAGTTGGTGAGGATGGTTGCCGTAGAGTGAGAAAGAGATAGGAGAGATCTGGTGTATGATTGAATGTGTTATATGTGAGTGTATATACAATTAAATTTGTTTTTATATTCATTTTATTAATAAAACATAAAAAATAACTATAAAGACATCAATGCCCTTGACTTAACAGAGTTCATTAGATAGGGTTAAGTCAGTTGGACCAAAATGGCAACGATGAAACCTTTTTGGATCCAGATGTTAAAAATGAAACCTTTGGACTAAAGTGGCAAAATGACCCAAACCACAGAGACTAAAATGGCATTTAACTAAAAATTTTAAAATACCCCCTTACAACCTTTTTAGCCACCACCCCATTGGTAATAACAAATATTAAATAATGAAAACAAATCAAAGTTACGTTGGATTAAAATTAAATGTCTGAATGAGATTTTTGTGATATAATAAATTAACTCAAAACTAATTACATACTTTATAAATAACAATTATAGAAAATAACATTTTTGGAAAAATCACAAAGCAAGTACAGTAGAAACTCTATAAAATAATACACTTGGGACCACCAAAATTTATTAATTAAAAGAGTTAGTAATTAATCGATAAATTAATAATTATCTATACTATTATAAAAAGGAGAAGTGATGGACAAGATAGTAATTTTATTTGCGTACAAATTTTGAAGCATTATGTACAATAGAGAGAAGCCATTTTAAAGGGGTTAAACTTGCACCTTTTCCAAAATTTTAAGACACCATAAGGGTGTTTTAGGGATTTCAATCCATAGAATAACCCCTACAATTAACTCCATTAGGCAATGAATTGTTTCTTTTCTACGTTTGGAGGCCATGAAATAGTGAGAACAAAGAGAAGGGAGAGAGCGTAGACCTCTGGCGACCGATGACTTTTCCGATCATTGGCAATTGAATCGTTCCTCTTCCTCACGCCCCTCTATGTCATTGTTATCATCCAACGTTTGAAGGCCATGAAATAGCGAGAACAAAGGGAAGGGAGAGAGCGTAGACCTCTGGTGTATAATGTAAGACTACTCAGGAAACAGAGGATGGAATGAATAGAGAGCAGATGGAGAAAGCATCTTCGTTAAGGTGGGGAATTCTTCGTGGAGCCCTAATTTCTTCTCCGTCTTCCACCGACTCAGGTAACTAACTCTTTACTCGATCTACTCCACCCTGCATATCACATGTTAAACTGATGTTGAAATTAGGTATTTGATTTACTGTGCAAATATAACGAAGAGGAGAATTGATTATTGTTGTATGTTATAAAATGTTGTTGCAGGTTTATCAATCGGAGTAAAGTGAGAAATCAGAAGAGGTTTTTCATCTTTTTTGTACATGCTTCTATCAAGGTATGATGTTTATGGCATCCTTATCTTCTCATTAGACTTTCGTTTTTGAATTTTTTTTCTTAATACAAGTTCATCTTCATGCCACAAAATCAGTCTTGAATATCTCTAATTTAAATATAAATTAAATTTCATATGCAGATAAGAAGAAATGTATATCATGATGTTAGTAGGGTTGGAGATGCTGAAAAATTAATGGATTGTTCTTCTGTTCAAGTGAGTTTCAAGTTTCAACCAATTTTAAATTAAAGGTACTATTTGTTATGAATCCTTGAGATATGGTTTATTTTTATTTAATTTATTTGTATACAGTTCTGTAAACTTTCAATTGATTAGTTTGTTTATTTAAGTTAGTAAGTAGATTTGTTTTTGATGAACTCATTTCACTTCGTAGTGTACTGTTTTTGCTCGTAAGTGTTTTATGCTCACAATAATAAGTTTCTGAACTTAGTTATTGTTGTAGATCAAGCATTTGAACTTGAATTTGATATGTTTTGGTTGATTTGATAAGATTTGTTTTTGATGAACTGTAACTGTTCGAATAGTAGATATTTTGTTTATAAAGTATTGATAAATCGTGTTTTCGAGTTCTGTAAGCAGATTCGTTTTCTGATGAACTTTTTTAACTTCAGAGTTTATTGCTTTTGATTGTAAGTGTTTTATGCTCGCTGTATCTTCAAATCTGTTGTTATTTTTAAGTAACGTAACAAATTCCACTAGAACAAGATGAGGCCATCTGAGTGGAAATGGTTTTCAGGTGAAGCATAATTTTGACTTTATTATTAAGTCAATATTCCTCTTCGTAGCCTATGATTCTCTTCAAATTTCAATAACCTCTGTGTTTTGTTCTATGAGTTTGTTGCAGCTGCTGATATGAATAGAGTGAATTACTGAAATCAAACACGCAACCTCAAGAGGAGGATATGAAAGAAGACATGGCATTTGGTCAATTACTTCATATCATCCATCCTCAGTCCAAACCCTCACTCTTGTTCAGTCAATTATTTAAAGGCTCCCTCTATTTGGACACACCCAAGTTCTTAAGAGGCTGTGATGATGAATTTCATGGATGGGAGCAAAGTTTGAGATTATCCGCATCTTGGCAGGGCAATCAATCCGGATGGTAATGTGAATGATTCTCTCACATCACAACCGATCGATTTGCAGCCATGGCAGATTTATCCTCATTTGCTTCATTGTTTCACATCTGAGCCTCATATGTATAATCACTAGATTATAGACCCGTGTACTACCAAAAAAAAAACCAGTTTAGGTTCCGAAACTGGTGATGTTTGAGATCATAGACTGTTGAAAGTTGAAACCGGTTTGGATACTTAAAGAGGCTATAATGATCAACTTCAGTCTGTCCAAGTGGATAGGAGCAAAGTTGAGATAATCCACATCTTGGCATGGCAATCCGGATGGGTATGTTCTCAAATTGCAACCGGTTAATTTGCAGCCATGGTGGATTTATCCTTCTTTGTTCTCTTGTTTATAAATCTGAGCCTCATATCTATATATAAACATTTTGTTTTTGCATGAGAAATTTGATTTAATTAATTTTCATAATTTGCAAGTGCTGACTTTGTATCATATAGTTTCTCAACATTGAAGATTACTCATGTGTCTCAGGTTTTATCAGTTGTTGGTAAGAGATTATACAATTATTTATCTGGTTTTGATAATGGAACTACTGAGAATGTGAAGAAGATTGTGTCAACACTTAATGCCGGTGAATTGCCATCCACCGACATTGTTGGTAAGTAATTACATTATAGCCACCATTTTGAAATCTTTGTTACTGATATCATGTAATATACTAATAGCTTTAATCTGATGTGAGCCATGAAGTAGGGTGTTTAGGTTAAAAAAGTTATGCCTAATATAGATTAGAACTATATCTGCCACACAAATCTTTCTTTTAAGTGTCTACTGTCTTAAATTCCTCCACTGTTTCTTTTACAGTATTTTGCATTAATGGATTTTAAAAAAATTCTCAATGACCCTTTATTTTTGCAGAGGTGGTGGTCAGCCCTCCTTTTGTGTTTCTTACCACTATTAAAAGTGAATTGAGGCCCGAAATCCAAGTTGCAGCCCAAAATTGCTGGGTTAAGAAAGGTGGTGCTTTCACTGGTGAGGTTAGGTATGTATCATAGTATCATTTGCAATTCATTGTTGTCCTATCTTCAAACTGTTCCTTTCATTATGTCGAATATATTTTTGATCTTTTTCTTCTTTAAATGTATAATGTAGTATACTTGAACATTGAAATATTAAAGTCGGTTTTCTATATGTGTAGTGCTGAGATGCTCGCCAATTTGGGCGTCCCATGGGTCATCCTGGGTCATTCGGAAAGGAGAGCCCTATTGAATGAATCAAATGAGGTATACTTCGTCTTGCAAAGTTTATAACTAGACCAAGCAAATTGAGCTAACTATGGTTGTTTTCTTCTAATTCAGTTTGTTGGAGACAAAGTTGCATATGCACTTTCTCAAGGTCTAAAGGTGATTGCTTGTGTTGGAGAAACCCTTGAGCAGCGAGAAGCTGGAACCACCATGAAAGTTGTTGCTGAACAAACCAAGGCAATTGCTGGTATATATCTAAAAACTACTATTGCTGCTCAAACATTCATCTGTAAATAATAATTCAAACAAAAAACCCAATTCAAGTTCAGTTTTAAACTCAAAACACCCCCTCCTTTAATTATCTCACTATTCAATTCTGCAACTCAATCGTTCAACTCTCTGTCTTCTCTCAACCCTCTCTGTATTTTATCTTCTTTCTCTTAATAAATCCATAGCTACAGGCTTCACTTCCATTGCTTATCTTTTTTTCAATCTCGTGGAATAAGTGTATATTAACTCAATTATTGATGGAAAAAGAAAAACAAGTTTTTTTTTTTGTTCCTAGCTACCTGGATAAACCTTGACATTAGTAACTTTTTTTTTTATGTAATTGGTGAATCCAACAATTTTTCAGGATGTTTGGAATAGACAATGAAGCATGTCCCTTTAATGAAAAAACCTGGTAGATCATTATTTTCGACCAAACAGGCAACTGCTAAAAAACTTTGCCTGGAAGTGCACCTCGATCGGTCTGTAAAATGTTTTACCGTAGGTCAGTCTTTTTTTTTCTTCCATTGCTTTGGTTATTCACCCGGACAACTTAAATGACTATCAGAACTACGATTTAATGCACAATATTTAAAGTTTTGTTATTCTCTTTAATTTTGATCGTATTTTGTTCTTTTAAAGTGTTATAGTTTAGTTTTGATTAACTTAACATGTCCACTCTTAAAAGGCTTAATCAGTCTGTTATATAATGTGTGTATGTGACTTAAATGAAGGTTCCTTTTCATCTATATCTAGCACTCCTACATTCAACTTATCTCTCTTGTGTATAGCTATGACAGTAATTTAGGTATATTCTCTTAACTCTATAACAAAAAAGCTTAATGAAGTGTTTGTACATGAGGCTACAAACACGCTGGATATATCTCCACAAAAGGGGTATAAATGCATATGGTATGCTACGTGTGAATATGCTGTTGGATTGGTAGCTGCATTAGCAGCTGGAATTCTTACTCATTCTCCGCAGCCAGCACTTCTATATCTGGTATGTTTCTGTTAACGCCATTGCACTTGTTTTGACCCTTTAGCGATTAAACATAATGATTGAAATTGCCAATAATTGTCACCTATCTAAAAAATTAACCAAATCAAGAAAGTAATTTGCATCAATTTGGTTAAATATACTTTTGTGGGTCGATATTGAGATGCTTCGTTTAAGTTAATTGGTTCAAGTTAGGTTGCGGTTAGAGTGGTTTGACTTTTATTTTCTGGTCAACATTTGATTGGTGTAGGTGCCATCGACACTTAGACCGATAGTTGTAATCTCCTGGGCACGAAAGGAGTTATGAGAAGGATCGACACCGAATCTTACAGAGAAAATACATTTGACAGAAGTTTAAGCCATGGAACATGTAAATGGACTTTTTTGGATAAGTTAAGAATGATGTTGCTACTTTGGAAATAACATTTTCTTTAATATTATTATTATTATGACTTCGAATCATTTCTGCGATATATAAGAAGTCGGTTTTGTTTCTTAAAATGTACAAAACTGGGCTTGTTTTCGAATTTTATGAGGGGCATAATGGGTATTACATACTGGGTTTTTTGATGGCCCAATTAGTTTTTTGTGTTTGTGTTAGGTTTTTAGGGGCATGAATGATTTACAAGGTATAGTGGAATATACCTCATTGTTGGGCCAAAACTGGTTACTTTTAAATTTCATTTTTTTTTGCAACTTTTTTTAGAAATAGACCAATATGCCAATATGGTAATCTATGTTAAAGGTATTGTACATGGTAAGTGTTGATGGTAAGTTGGTGGTATGTTCACGCCCCTTATTGTCGACTCCGCGGCAACGCGCGGGTTTCCCACTAGTTAATTTATATATTAATTAATATTTTATTAATTTATAGTAGAATACTTAGTTTACAAACACCTTTCAAGCTTCCACTTAATTATTGTATACAATGCATGTATATCAAATGAACGGCCCAATTTGAAAGAAACCTTTAATCTCCCACCTTATTATGCTTCTTGTGTTCAATGTATCACTTAATGGACATTAAAAATATTTTCTATATAAATACAAGATCAAAATAGGTTAACACAAACAAATCATACACACAACATGGCTTCCCATCTTAAAGGTGTGAAAAAAACAACAATGACAGACGATATTCGAAGAGCATTATGCAAGCACAACAAGGATAATCCAAGTCTCACTCAAAAGCAATTGCAAGAATGGGTTCATAGTAACTATGGTTTGCAGATGAGTCAAGCGACAATATCGAATACAGTTAAGCGGTCTTTAGAGTATCTCTCACTTGCTCCCGAAAGAGGCGATGTTAAGCGACACAAACCGGCAAAATTTCCTGACCTAGAAAAATCTCTCTATGAATGGATTCTTCATAAATCATTCATGTAATATGCTATATATAAGGAATTATTAATTTATATTTTATATGGGGTCTAAAGAAATTATCAAAAATGTATTATCTTATAATTTTAGCGAATTATTAATTTAGCACCCTATCCCCGAGTCGGGACCGGCAAAAAATATTATCTTAGAGAGTTTATTAAATAATCGAGTATTAATTTATCGAGTTTCTACTGTATTGTTTGAAATATGAAAATCATTGTTAGGATGATGACATGCAACATGTGTCGCATTTCACATGTTCACATCCTGTTACTATACACTCTTAAATGATTTTTCTTGTCGTGGTGGAATATATGTGGCATATCACATGTTCACATCGCATAACTTGTTGTTAGACTGGTGGGTGTGGGCGTGGCTAAGGGGCGTTGATGAAACAATGGTTAACCGGATGGGGTTAACTCACTGGTCTCGTCAAGTAGGGTTAATCCCTTCTTTCCGAGGATCGCTGGCTGGATCGTCCGCTGGTTGGTTTCCTGCACAAGGAAACAAGTCGTGACTCGTAACAAGGAGGATGAGGTGGGGGTGCTCCTTGTTACCACTCTCCGGCGTGAGAATCAGTAATTTGCTTGGGAAGCAAAGTATGATAGTAGTAGTAGTGAGAGAGTTAAGAAGTGATACCTCAAACCTGGTTTGGGATGGGTATTTATAGCCGAGGAGTGAAGGGGGGTAGTTGAGTAGCTAGTCTGACAACGCACAATATCCTGCAGGTATGTCAGACCTGTCGGTTACGGTGGTGATGCCACGTCCTGCTGTGGTGTCAGACTGTTGCATACATGTGGGCTGACAGTTGACTGTTCTCAGTGCCACTTGTACTGTGGTGTCAGACCCACTTGCATTGTAGGCAGGATGCGGTGCTGGGCCGCATCGCTGCTTGCGGTAACTGATGTTGTTCCTGCGTTCTTGTTCTAGCCAAGATGCAAGCGGGATGTGGTGTCGTGCCGCATCGCCGCTTGGTGACTGTTACTGTTGTCCAGATCCCTTGTCATGACGAAAATGTTCATAGGATGCGGTGCCAAGCCGCATCGCTATGCGTAACATCCATTCCGTTCTTTAAGGTAAGTCTTCTCATCACTGGACAGATTGGTTTATACCGCTGTGTTCGCGCGTGCCCGCACGGACACAGATAAGTTCTTGCTGGTGGGGGTTTTTGCTAAGGGTAATGGTCATTCGCGGTCATACTGACGCGAGATCTGGGACCATACCCCTTCAAGTCCCCCCAGTCTAGTGTTCCTTCCTTATGCAAGTTGCATGTGGGAGGGATACTTGACTATGGTGTCTAGAAGGTAGAATATGGGCCATGCAAATGGCTCCTTCTTTCAGTAAATCAGGTTGTGAGTCCGGTGACGTTTCTTCCGTACCGGTGAGCAAGTTCTGTCTGATGCGGAATTCTCAGCCAAGGATTTGATTCGGTAATAGGGTGTACCTTTTTTCTGATGTCATCAGCCACCTGTTGGTGTTTCGAACCAACCTTTGTAACGGTGACTGAAGATGTTGACAGGGTTCGAACCAACCTTTGAGATAGTGACAGAAGATGTCCGTTATCGCAACTCTAGTTGTAACCTCTGCATCAGGTGATGCAATGTTGTAAGTACTTTGCTCAAGCTCTATGTTTATCAACTGGACATTTAACGATGATCCCTGCTTTTGTGGGGTGTTCATGTTCTCCAGTTTAGCTCTCAAGTAACCGCACGTCCTCTGCGGTTTTAGCTCTCTAGTAACCGCACGTCCTTTGCGGTTACCTCGTTGCTGTACTTTGTTCGGCCATGTGTAGTCGAACTATGTGGGATACTTGCGTCATTGTTGGCCGTGTTTGGTCGAACAATGTGAATCTGTACTATGGGCAAATAAACATGGTTATAGGCATGGTAGTGCCCACCATTGTTTATTCTATGCGGTCCATAGATGGGTAGTTAGTCATAAGCAGACTTGTTACCACTGTTCCTTAGCCACTTCCCTTCACGCTTTGGTAGAAAGTAGTTTTCCTTGAAGTAGTTTTGCCGAAGGAGGTCACCTTAGATACTTGGGAATCTGAGTGAAACTCGTTCGCACTCGTTCTGTAGCCATTTTCCTTCACGCTTTGGTGGAAAGTAGTTTTTTCCTGAAGTAGCTTTACTCAACTGCGTGGCGGTTTAGTCGTGGCTCTTCCATAGCTACCGTTAGGGTAATTATATTCCGCCGCAACTATTCGTGAGTGTCTGCGGTTTGAATCAAAGAACTCGCTTCTAGAGAGTTTGAAGCCTGGATGTGGCTCTTGAAGGATCAGGAGTCATGGTTGCTGATGTGCGGTTGCCCAGCGTACCTGTCCTTTATCCTAAGGAGAAGCTGTTTGCGTTCCCTCCGTGATTGTGAACCGGACACGAGGGATTTGAACCTTGAAGAAGGTTATATGGAATGCGGTTTGCCGCATTCTGAGAAGCGGTTTTCGCAGTCCAAAGAACAACGCTGGTTCTGAGTATTTGACACATCCGTGCGGGTTCGTGTGTGTCATCTCCGCATATTCCACGTGTGCTCGTGGGTATGTGCGGTTATTGGTTATACCCCTTTACATAATGTAGAGATATATATTTTTGCCTTTTTTGAGGGGTATGTAAAAAAACGACATGAGGTATGGGTTATGGTGCGGTAAACCAGAGAAACCGCATGCCGCTTATGTTTGGATAATGTTGTTGCTTTTGCGTTGCATACGTGGCTGAACGCACGTGTGGGTTGGTGAAAGTTGGTAGGATTCTGTCATGTGCTGAATCGAAAGGACGTTTGCACTGCCCGAGGTCATAAATGCACTGTAGCAAGTAGTGTAAAAGTCTCTTCTGTCAGGCGCGTGAATGGCCACGCGCGCGTGATAACCGTCAGCGGAACCGTCGCTGAACACGTGGCGTCGCGTAATTCGCCCATTTTGAACGTGATGATTCAGTTACTGCATCGCATTAATTGCGATGAGTATATAAAGGGAAACCGTTCGATTTCTCTTCACTTTTTCAAAATTTGAAAATTTTCCGGTGAGTGAAAGAGAGTGCTTCCTTCGTCTTCTCCGATAGACTTGTCTAAAATTCCGGTCAAGTTTATGAGTTTTCTTGTAAACCCATCCTTTTATCTTCTTTATTACATTTCTTGATGGCTGAACCATCCAATCCACACAATGTTGAGGGTGAAAACCCTGAACATTCTTCGCCGGTGGCGGCGGAAGAAGAAGAAGACGGTGGTAGTGCCCCCGGTGGGGGCCTACCGGTGCTGAAGTGGTCAAAAAATCAGTTTAAGAAATTGATGACCAGTATTCAAATGCCCCAGGAGTTTGGGGTTGTGTACCCCCAGGAGGGTGACACCGGTGCCGATGCTCCGGCCGGTTATGTCACCATGTGGGCCGATTCCTTCATTGATGGTAACCTTCGTTTACCATTAACCATTTTTGTTGCTGAGGTTCTGGAGTATTACCAGCTTCATATCTCCCAAATGAGTCCGTTTGGGATGATTCGGATTAGAAATTTCGAGTACACTTTCCATGTTCTCGGTCTGGAAATTTCTGTTGAAAACTTCCGGCGGTTTTACCAGTTAACTGTAAATACTGGGTTTTTCTCTTTTAGCCAACGGTACGGGAGCCCCAAGATGATGACCCCTCCGAAGGGTATTTCAAAGTGGAAGACAAAGTTCTTCTACATTAAGGCAGCCGCGGTCGTTGCCAGGATGACCTTCCGCAACGTGAACGAGGTGATTCCTGCGGAAGCTATTGATCTTCCTAGTGCGGATACGGTGGAGTGGTTTCCACGGTTGAAAACCGTTGAGTATAAGAAGCTGGACAACTCGCAGCTGTGGGTGCTGCGGATGATGTTGACCAGGCCCGATAGGAAGTCAAGGCCCGTATTGCGGGAAAAGAGTGGTGGTAAGTATTCTTACTCTTGTGCGGTTTCCTTGTTTCCTTATTTGTTACTGATTTGCGATTGGACCATCAGCGGATGCTGCTTTGTGGAGGATGTTTGATCCGACCTTCACGGGCAAGGTTGAGTTAATTCCGTTTGCGGAAGGTGAAAAAGGTTTTAATGTGATTATTGTCAACAACTTCAGCATTCCGGATCGCGAGGGGTTGAACGCACCCCTGCCACAAGGCCAAGGTATATTCTATAACCTTCTTTGTAAAGAAGTTCACCTTTCTTACTTGTTTGTTTGATGATGTAAACGCAGGTACTCTTGGGGCCCTGGGTAAATTTGAGGTGAAGGGTGCTCCCAAGAAGCATGCTGAGAAAGCTGCGCGGGGTCGTGGCGAGAAAAAATCTGATGCTACGGTTGTTCCTCCTTTGGTTCCGCCGGCGGCAGGTATCTTTCGTTCTCGTTTCCGCAGATATACCGATTACGTGGTAGTATCTGACACCCTTGAGGGTTTAGGTGTTCCAATTGGTGGTGCGGCAACAGGTGGATCCTCTGCGGGTTCGCAGCCTGCTGATGAGAAGAAGAAGAGAAAGATAGATGATACGGCTGCTGGTGCTGGTGAGAAGAAGCGTCCGAAGATACAGACCAAACGGACAGCTATTATGAAACCTGTGAAACCTGTGGTTGCTTCTGGTAAGTGATTCATAACTTTTACAAGTATTTTGCCTTTGTACTTGAAGTTAAGGTGTTTTTGCTTTATTCGCAGAACCGCAAGATGAAGGTTTCTCTATGTCTGATGCTCCTCATCCCCCCCCCCCCCGCATGACACAGCTGCGGATGCGGGGGTTAATAAAGATGTTAGCACTGAACCTTCTGCGCAAGTAGAAGATACTGGGAAGAAACCTGCGGCGCAGATCTTTGATACGGTAGATTCTCATGATAACCTGATCTCACCGCAGGATACTAACGAGCTGAACTTGAAATTTGCTTATACTGAGAGGAAGAAATCTCCCGTTGCTGAGAAAGCTTCTGGTTCCGCTTCTGGGGGTGCGGGTTTTAAAGGGACTCCTATTCAGCCTGAAGAGTCTGAATTGGAGTTCTATTACCACACCTATACTGAAGACCGGGCTGTGAACTATCACCGTCCCCCTTGGACTGTTATGCAAGGGGATGATATTTCAGCTGATCCCTCCGCATGCAGGGAGATTTTGGGTGGTTTGGGCACCCCGTTTGAAGTTAACAGGGCCCGCGGTTTGCCACGTGAGCTCCAGATCAATCAACTCTCCTCCATGCTTGTGGGGAGTTCCATAATGGCGAATGCCATTATTGAAGACTTCAAGGTGCTGGGGCGCAAGGAGGAGGAAACTGCTCGCTTGCGGGCTGAGGCTGAAGAATTGGTGAAGACTGCTCGTGAGGGTGCAGAGCAGCTTGAAAGGGATAAGGCTGCCTTTGAGAAGCATAAGCAGACTGAGGAGTGGGCTGCAACTGCTGAACTCAAACAGGTTCGTACCCTTGCCAAACTGCTCTCTGATGAGCGCAATAGTTGGAAAGAATCTATTTCTAATGAGCGCAAGACACTTTCTGATGAGCGCAAGACTTGGAAAGAATCTTGGGCCAAACAGAATGAAACTCTCTTTCGTGTTCGTCAGGAGCTTGCTAACGTCAAGGCAGCGAATGCTGCTTTGGTTAAGGAGAAAGCCGCAGCTGATGCGGTCGCCAAAGAGGCCAAGGAGGCAGAAGCTCGCGTTGCCAAGGCTCTTGAAGCGACCAAGGAGGCGGAGGCCCGTACTGCCAAGGCTCTTGAAAGGGCAAATGCTGACCGCACCAACTTAAACAAAACTGTTCAGGGCCTCCAGGTAGGAATTTCTTTTGCTCTTGAATTTGTATATATATCTCACAAGTATGTTGATTATCTTTATGTATTTGTCCCCTTGTTAAAAGGCTGAAGTGCGGAACTGGGTGGCCATTATTGAGGAGGTCTCTGCCCGTGCTGCTGAAGCTGAAGCGCGGGCAAGGGAGGCTGCTGAGGCTAGGGATAGCCTTGTTTCTTCATTCGATCAGCTCAAGGAAGATCGCGAATGGATGCGTATCCATGGTATTGGGCATGTAAGTACCCGTTGCCTTTGCTATGTTTTTAGGTTTGTCATTTGATAACCTTATTGCTTGTGTTTTGCAGATTGTTCGGGCTATCCTTGACGCGCTTGAGAACGCAGCTGGTGTAGAGCAGATTAGGTTGCGTGCGCGTGACGCTGGTTTTAAAGCTGGCTACAACCGGTGCATCAGTCATATGAATGTTTTGGCCCAGGACAAATATACCGATGAAAGGTCCGGTTTCCATGGCGTGGATATTGAAGCGCTTCTTGCTGCCGCTCTTGCGGCGTATAACGATACATCCATTTCTGCCCTTGAGAAACTTGACGAATGCCTGGACGCAGAAGACTATGTAGACCGCTTGCGGTTATTATATGCTGATGAGGAAGATGAAGAGGAAGAGACTGCTGGTGGTGGCAAGGGTGATGCGGGTACCAGCGGTTCAAAGAAAGACTAGGATGTCCTGCGTGCCCTTTTTTGTTTCCTCAATGTAATTGTTAGAAACTTTATGTAAATATCTTGTACGCCGCGTGGGTGTAGACATTTTTTGAATATAAAGTTTTAACCGTTTCGTTCAAGTTATACAAGTGTTTTCACTACTTGCATGTGTGAACTTGTATGAGTTAATGTTATTGTGAATAACACTAAGTCTGTATTTGCCTTTTGCATATCTAGGTGATATGCAAGTATGAGGAACTTTTACCCGCTGTAAAGCGCAGTTAAGTATACTCTATACCCTTGTCGTATGAGTATTAGTCAATTCCTGTTTTTATCCCGTTAGGGTTTAGGAATTGTATAGGTTTTGTGAAAATCGTATTTGCATATCCAGCCGGATAGACAGTTGATGTTTTGTCATTGCTGGCCTATTACAATACTTGCGTGTGGTCACCACTCTTTGTGGGTATCGCGAATGAAGATTTTGCCAATCTGTTTTTGCAGATATCGCAGAGTGGAACACGTATTTGTAATAGAAGTAAATAAACAATATTGCATTTAGGGATGTTCGTGTTTGTTTGTTAAAAAATATACGTGTTCGCGAACCGTTCACGAACACTTATCGAACGAGATTTTATGTTTGTGTTCGTTTGTTAAGGAAATGAACTTGTTCGTGTTCGTTTGTGTTTGTTTGTTAATTTTAGGCAACGAACGTTGACTAACACAAATGAGCACAAACTAATGTTCATGAACACAAATGGAAACAAACGAACACAAACAATCGTTCATGAAGAGAACATATAATAGACTGACACTTATTAGATATTTAATTTGTCAGAATTTTGATATATTTAAATAAATATAAAAACTAAAAACACTAATGAACTATCGAACACAAGCGAATACGTTACCGAACGTTCACGAACATAAACGAACGAACGCGACCTCTGTTCATGTTTGTTCATTTAACTAAACGAACGAAATTTCTTGTTCGTGTTCGTTTGTTTAATAAACGAACAAACACAAACAAACCTCCAGCCGAACGCTTCACGAACTGTTCGTCAAACGTTTGGTTTGTTTACAGCCCTAATTGCATTGAATCGTTCATTTATTTATTTGCAAATGACTTGCGGCCCGATAGGTTACATGATGAATGTAAAAAACATGGCTTACATGTAACAGCGTCGAAGCTATTGTGCATTCCATGTGCGTGCGATAGTTTCGCCCTCTAATGTTTGCAGTTTATACGCGCCATTGCCCAGGACCTCTTGGATGAGGTAGGGTCCTTCCCACTTGGGGGCAAGTTTCCCTGGGCGTTCCGCGTTAGATTCTTCATTGTCACGAAGGACGTAGTCTCCCGGGTTGAAGGTACAAATGCGGACGCGTGCATTGTAGTACTTTTCAAGTTTGGTTTTGTACTTGGCCTCGTTGATGGCAGCGTTTTCACACCTTTCTTCCAGGAGGTCCAAGTCAACCCTGCGTTCCTCATTGTTATGTATCTTGTTGATAGCCAACATTCTAGGTGAGTGTCACACCCCGACTTTCCACGTGTCACCGGTGGGCCCGGTGGGGGAGTGTCGTGACGTGGTTGGCAACATAATAGTCAAACAACACAATTATATAAATGCACAGCGGAAGCAAAAGATAAATATGTTACAATCCGAATATAAAGTAATATCCAGTATTACAACGGAAAGTAAAGGATCCACAGGCGGATCTTAAAACATATCATTTGTTCAACAGACTTTAGGCGCCTAGAACTTACAAGATTCCTTATTAGCGCCCTGAGCTTCCAGCCAATTACGTTCAGTACCTGTCACTTAACCTTTTTGGAAAATACGTCAGTTTTCACTGGTAAATACACTCAACCGACTCATTTGAAAAGAGTTTAAGAAAATTGATTTAGATGCACCAGGCACAAAACCTTTTGACACTTTGATTAAAATGCACAGAGGCAAAATTAATCTTTTATAACTTGGGAAAATTATTTGTATATAATCTTGTATACAGTTTTACTTATTTGTCGTCCGTTAGGGCCGGTTTGTAGGGCCGGACTAGATTAACTGACACGCCACAGGTATAATGCCCACGGGCTATCATCCTCTAAGTGGATTACCAGTTCCGGTATAATGCCCACAAGGATGATACCTCGGAGTGGATTACCAGTTTTTACATAATGCAGCTGTCAGGTGTATGCCTACACCCCGTGCTTAAGTCGTGGCCATTACTTCGAATGATGCCAAGGATATCCGGGACATGGTCATTAACCCCCAAAGCCATACACCAAATAATAATAAAATAATACATATTAAACAGGTTATGTAAGTACATCAATCACAATCCGATTTAAATGACTACATACACCCGACCAAGCGGTACTTTTATAGTACCGTATCCCAAGCCCGTATAGGGAAAATAAGTTAAGAGTATTTACCTGAGCTAGCTCCTGTCTTAAATAGCAGAAATTTATAACTCAGCCGTATTCACTTAAGTAAGCGTAGGTACAATTTACCGGAAAGCTCTAGTCTGGAATGATGGTATAAATAATTAATTAGAATGCTAACGGGTCTTTAATTAAGCCTAAGCTTAGACCGGTTAGTCTTACAGGAAGATACGGTTCGTACGCACGGTTAAGCGAAGACCGGAATAGAATGTGATTTAAACCCGACATATTCAGAGACTTGTCTTATATGGGTATTTCATACACATTCTGGATTTTGAGATAAAACCGATAAGGTTTGACCCGTTTCGGCTAACTTATATAAACTAGTTATATAAACCGATCCGAACGCGAATAACGCGTAACGGGTAACCGAATAGGTCGCGAACAGGTTTCCTAAGTTAATATGCTTAAATTATGTTGTGATATCATAATGATACCTTCCATAATGCCCAAAACGAGTTAAATCCTTAATTATGCCCCGTAGGGGTATTTTGGTCATTTTAACGATTATAAAAGGGATTTAACGTAACCCTGATGTTCGGGACTGAAGTAATTAGTAAACAACTTATTTTTAACAGATTATATTAGTTGATAATAATCCGTATGTCTCAAAATAGTTTTAAGCCTAAACTACGCGTATAATACACGTATAAACCCGTTTTAAGCGACGTTCGATTAAAAATACGATTCTGGGTTTTCTGATCAGTTAAACAGGCTCAAAACACCATATTTATTATTTAAAAATCAGTAGCAATTGGATTCGCGTCAAAATTCCTTGTAGAAATCATTTTATGACCGAAAAGGGTAAATTCGGTATTAACCGAATTAAGGCGATAAGCCTAGCTTAAGATCAGTTTAAAAATAATTAAAAATCTTCAAAAATCCCAAAATATTATTTAACATCAGTGGGTAAAAGGTTTGGTGCCGAAAATCGGGTTTAGATAGGCTATGCGCTAATCGCGCCGATTAATTAATAAAAAGCTTACTATTTACGCTAATGCGCATATCTCCTAATCTGGACCTCAAATTGATGTCAAATTTGGAGGGCATGTTTATAATTCAGTAGACAAGGGTCTTGTCCACTTATATTACCAAAAAGCTCGTTTTATAACCGAAAGGGCATTACGGTCAATTTTAAGCATTTAACGGAAACGCTCGAACGAATCGGATAATCAACGAAACAAGTAAAGAGGCTTATACCAACATGTAACCCGGCCCTAAAGAAACCTTAAGGCATGTCTACATCTATCAAAACCGGGTCAGAACCGAAGTCAAGCAAAAAGTCAAACTTTGCGCTTTTCGGTTCCGAATCGATCCTAAATTGAAATTTGTCGAATCAATCATGTTTAGTCATGTTCTAACATTGATTACTAAGTTACATTATGGTTAAAACAGGTTACACGCTTCTCGTATCGCTAATTACCCGATTAAAGCTTCTGTTGACTTTTTCAAGACACCTTTGACTCGCCAAACGACCTAGTAAGGATGGGAATCATTGTGTGCCCTTTTAGGGGTTTAATACCCATATCATTACCTACTTAACGATACTTTTAATTTGTGATAACACTGAGCTATCGTTAACTAATCCCAAAGTCAAACCGTAGTTACGTCGGTTTGACCTTTAAGCTAATTACTAAGCTATAATTAATTTAGAAAGGTTAGGCAACTTACCAAGTGATTAATGGTTGCTTAGGAAGGCCCTTGATCTGCTTGTAAGCTCCTCCAATGACCAGAGATGAGTGCAAGTATGAATGATCACAATGTTGCAAGTTTCATGGCTTTATATAATGGTTTCAATCACCACAACCTTTTGACAACAAGGTCTACAACTATCCACAACATTATTACATGTGTCCTACATGTTTAGGAGGTGTTTTAGGAGCCAAGGGATGTGGAAAATCGGATGGGGTCAAGCAGAAAGGCAAAGGCAGACAACAACAAACATAATCTGGTACTGGGCACCCCTAGCGTGACGCTAGGGACCCCTGGCGTCGCGCTAGGCCCTCCAGATCAGCTTTTGTGATATTTTGCATTTTGATCCTTGGCTCTTCGAAACTTGATCGGGCACTTGTTTTTCTTGCATTGTGAACCCTCAATATTGATCTAGAAGGGCTTTAAAATATATACCCACTTTGTTAGGCCCCCGGTTATCTTCGTTGTCACCCGAAAAGTCCTAACATTCGACGTTTACGCTTTAACCGTTCACACACGAATTTGATCATAACTTTCTCATACGTTAACGAAACTTTACGAAATTTAAACCGTGTATTCTAGTGAGCATAATTAATATTTACAAAGCTTCGGGTTTGTCAAAAGGTCACTCAGAGGTATAAATTGAACATGTTGACACATTTAGTCCCTGTAGTTTGAAATCTCTCACTTTTAGCTTCGTATGATTCATGATTTATTCGTTGGAAGGTATGAGCATCAAGTTGGGTTAATGTGCATTATATTTATTCACAGTTGACACTTAGAATACGTATTTTCACATACTTTCCATGTTTGTCAACTTTAGTCCTTCTATAATATTTCTTTCACACGTTTAAACATATGACACGTGTCTACACATTATAGGACGTGAATTTTCGAGGTGTTACATCCTCACCCCCTTAAAATAAATCTCGACCCGAGATTTACTGAAATAAGTAAGAGTATTTTTCTTTCATCGTGGATTCAACTTCCCACGTGTATTCGGGACCTCTATGGGCATCCCACTTGACCTTTATAATAGGCACATGTATCTTTTTGGAGCTTCTAATCCCGTCGATCCTCAATCGAAACAGGTTGCTCTTATTATCATAGTCCTGCCTATCATTATGTGATAGCGCTTTTCGACTTATTGGTGACATGTCACTAAATCATTAGTGTGGGTCACATTTCGCGTTCCATCAAGCCCCTTAATTAGGTCTTAGCTCGTAAGCTATTTGACCTTGATACATTCGATTTCCTTTGAATGATTCTATATACTCGGAGCTTAATTAGCCCGATGATTTAACAAATTTAGCACACCCTTCCAGGGTGATATCTATTGTTGAACCTTATTCCTTAACAAGGATTTAGGAGGTTTGTTATTTTCATAAATTCTCGATTTCCTGCCGTATACTGGCAACTTACAATCGGGTATGGATTTATATGATCTTATTTGTTGTTCCCTAGGCAACTTTCAGATCCTTATAATTGAACTTACCAATCTATTGTCCTAACAATAGCCGTTTAACATGCCATTTATACAAGGTCTCAAAAGGGGGCAGCCTTGATGCTTACATATCAACTATTATAGAAAGGCTTATTTTAAGATGAGAGGGTTATCCAACCATTGCTTAACTAATTTTAAGGAATAGCTAATCCTTGTCATTAGTCGAACCGTTCGACGATCCTGGGTAGCTGAGGGAAATTCTTAATCGTTGTTAGAATAGGGTTGCGGTAATGAGTGCATAAGCAAAATGAACCGTCTTTCTTATCTAACAACATCAAACTCTCAGAATATCGAGTTAGGCTATATGAATCTCCTATCTTAAAATTTACTTAATCAGGTTTTCGGTTATTCCATAATCAACATGGAGTTCTTACAACACTCTAACCCAGAGCGGGATGTTAATCTTAACTCTTCCTGCCTCTAGGGAGGTAAACAGGGTAAACTTAGAAGAAGATAATCAAAGTACAAGGAGGTTACAGAGATTTCCATATCTCAGGCTCCATTTCACTCATCATTGCTTGTGTCAAATAAGTGACACATTTATGTTACTAGTCCACGAATTCCTAATCTGGAATATCTCCTGGAAAATTTTCATTCTGGATATCTTCTTTGAATACTAGCAGTTGACTTTAGTACCATATGATTATTGAGATATCTTTGTGGTTCCATGCATTAAACCTCCATGCTGATCAGACATGGAAATAATCTATGGGACACACTAGGATACGCCAATCCTCATATGACACTTTTATCAAACATAGTTTGTCATTCGCAGGCGATAGAAAACAATGAGAAAAATAATTAAAATAACATATGTTGTCGTACTCTATGCGAAGAAAGAGTGGTCTAATATTTTCGGAAGGATTCCTTGCCGATCTATAAGAATCGGTTACTATGGTTTCCTTGGTAGTTATACCTTGTGAATGATAATAAAAACTTTGCTAAGTTTATTGTTCACGAAGATTTATTATCGCCTGTATTAAAAACAGGATACTTAGCAGAAATTATTATTGATAAATGATAAGGAAGTTTATTGTACAAGTGCTTATATCTAATTAGAATGGGAATTTTCACAAACTAGGCACCTAGCTCAGTTGGCTAGGCGCGCGAAAGGGTGCGGCCGGCCTAGACCCAGGTTCGATTCCGGGGACGGCCAGTTCCACCATTTTTTTTATGTTTAATATTAATTACTCGTACGGATACGTGTAATTACGAGAGTTGTCTCATAAGGAGTCTTGATAGTTAATTGCTTCTTATCACCCACAATATGGGCTTAATTTTTTTTTTTTTTTTTTTAAGGCAACCAATCGATTTTTATCACTATATTGAGTCCTTATGTATGCAACCAGAAGTTTGCTATAAGGTATGAAAAAGAGTGATTTCTAATAGATATTAGATATCAATATAGGATTTGTTGGAGCATTTTCTACGTAACATCGTCACTTTCTACCGGGCATTAAATGACCGGAGTCTTAATCAGGTGGAGACAACAGTTCTCAACCTTTATCATTCATAATATATTTATATGTGCCAATATCAAATAAGTTTCTTCATAAACTGTTTGATAAGGAAAGGTACATATTATACTATTATTATTCTGCATCATCTCTTGGGCGTTCCTCCTGATAACTCGTGCGTTTGTTCTCTTGGCTTACTCGGGCTTCCTCGCGTACTTAGGGCAGTTGGTCTTTATGTGCCCTTTCTCGTTGCAGTTGTAGCATGTAGCATCTTTGATCTTCCCGCAATCAACAGCCTTGTGCTCCCTAGACTTGCATATCCCACATGCAGGTGGTCCTGATTTAGGATTGGAC
Source organism: Helianthus tuberosus (assembly GCA_030545235.1). Taxonomy (NCBI): domain Eukaryota; kingdom Viridiplantae; phylum Streptophyta; class Magnoliopsida; order Asterales; family Asteraceae; genus Helianthus; species Helianthus tuberosus. The sequence continues at coordinate 6,963,349 of CM060416.1, read as the reverse complement.
TCCATTCTGCATTTTCCAAAGTGGCGTTTTTGGCAAGTCGAGCACCTTGGCTTTTCCTCTGTCCGCTGACCATTCTTTCCAGACCCAGACCTCTCAGAGTCAGTGTTTCCCTTGTGTTTCTTCTCTGATCCTCGTGAGTTATCACCCTCACGCTTCTTCTTACTTTCTTCAGATTTATTTAGCGACCTTAGCCTGACCGCATCTAAAGTAAGGGACAGAGAGAGGTCAGCTACTGACCTAAATGTAGTAGGTCTTGAAGCCTTAACACTGGCTTTGATTTCTGGGGGTAAACCCCCAATGAAGCGTGCAATTCGCTTGGGCTCTGGTGTTACAAGGTAAGGGACCAGTCTGGACAGGGTATTAAAACTGGTGAGGTAAGCTTGACAATCTAAGTTTGTCATCACCAAGGATAAGAAATCTGACTCAATCCCCTCAACCTCGTGTTGAGGGCAGTAATTCTCCTTAATGAGAATAACAAACTGTTCCCATGACATGCTGTAGAGCGGAATCTTCCCAGCAGCTTGAATGAGAGACTTCCACCATGCCAATGCCTCTCCTTTGAACGATTGGGATACGTACTTCACGACATCCCTTTCAGCGCAACCGCTGATATCGACAACTGTGTCCATTTCATCCAACCAAATCATACAATCAACCGCCCCTTTTTCCCCAGTAAAATCTCGGGGCTTGCAGGAAACAAAGTACTTATAGTTACAGGATTTGGTATGTGGTTCATTATCGAACACTATCCTCTTGGATGGAACACTGTGTTCATTAGATGAATGTCGATCGTCATCTTTCTTTAACTCATCCTTCTTTGAGGGCGGCTTGTTATCAGGCTCTGAATGAGTTTTAGGGATGGATTTAGGGTGGGGTACAGATGAGGCTTTACTATTTGTCTCACTATACTCCTGGAATTGCTCCTTCACAGCTTTAGATACAGCTGAATCAATCAATGTACGGAGCTCTCCTCTGGTTATATTAATCCTTTCATCATCGCGGTTATCCAAAGGATGACTGTTCCCTTCCTCCGACCCAGCCATGTAGTTTTAATTGCTACATAAAAATTAAACAAGGACAAGGTTTTTACGGAAGTTTAAACAGTTTTATCTTTTTGAACGATTTATTAACCATGTTTTTTAATACACATATTGGTTAATTTGATAAATATATAATTATTCAGGATATTTATTATACTCCTAAATTATAAGTTAATAATAGCACAAAAGGCCTAGTCACTTAGACAAGTTTAATTTGTAGGCCTTGATTTTATAGCATCGAGGCTTCAAGGTTTGAATCAAAGTTCATTACCTTTTCTCGACAGGGAGTTGTAGGCTACCTCTGTCTTTAGTCCCAGAGGACGTTAATTATAGCCCGTGGGCACTTCATCCATAAGGGATGATTATATAAATAAGGAAATTTAGTATATCCCAAAATGACTTATGTGATTTTATCATATCACATTTTGTCGAGCATGTTAATATGCTTTCATATGTTTAATAAGGATTTGAATCTCTTGAATAGGTTCTACCATCTTGGCCTTGTATGCCGTGACATTTAGGCTAGGTTTTTCCTTTAAGATTCTTTTAATAATTAATGCAGAGCAATCCTAAATTGAACTGTTAACAAGGATCTGAATCTAATTATGGAACTACCATCTTGGCCCTGTCTTAATGTGACACATGGCTAGGTTTTGTCCTTTTTAAATTTTGCCATTTTATTATAGTGGTAGATCTTATAATATAGGAATGATACTTTAAATATAATCGTTCCTTTAAAATTTAACAAGTATATGGTTGCCCTAAACGGGACTTCTATAGCAATTGACTTGCCCATGCAAGGGCTAATCAGAAAAATAACAAAGGAACGAAATAAGGTAAAATGAAACAAATTTGGATTTCTCCTATGTTCTTGTCTAGACTCAAGAATGTGCAATTGTGTAACTGAGATTAAACACAAAAGACTAGTGTTTAATTCACTCAGTGTTGGCTCTGATACCAACCTGTCACACCCCGACTTTCCACGTGTCACCGGTGGGCCCGGTGGGGGAGTGTCGTGACGTGGTTGGCAACATAATAGTCAAACAACACAATTATATAAATGCACAGCGGAAGCAAAAGATAAATATGTTACAATCCGAATATAAAGTAATATCCAGTATTACAACGGAAAGTAAAGGATCCACAGGCGGATCTTAAAACATATCATTTGTTCAACAGACTTTAGGCGCCTAGAACTTGCAAGATTCCTTATTAGCGCCCTGAGCTTCCAGCCAATTACGTTCAGTACCTGTCACTTAACCTTTTTGGAAAATACGTCAGTTTTCACTGGTAAATACACTCAACCGACTCATTTGAAAAGAGTTTAAGAAAATTGATTTAGATGCACCAGGCTCAAAACCTTTTGACACTTTGATTAAAATGCACAGAGGCAAAATTAATCTTTTATAACTTGGGAAAATTATTTGTATATAATCTTGTATACAGTTTTACTTATTTGTCGTCCGTTAGGGCCGGTTTGTAGGGCCGGACTAGATTAACTGACACGCCACAGGTATAATGCCCACGGGCTATCATCCTCTAAGTGGATTACCAGTTCCGGTATAATGCCCACAAGGATGATACCTCGGAGTGGATTACCAGTTTTTACATAATGCAGCTGTCAGGTGTATGCCTACACCCCGTGCTTAAGTCGTGGCCATTACTTCGAATGATGCCAAGGATATCCGGGACATGGTCATTAACCCCCAAAGCCATACACCAAATAATAATGAAATAATACATATTAAACAGGTTATGTAAGTACATCAATCACAATCCGATTTAAATGACTACATACACCCGACCAAGCGGTACTTTTATAGTACCGTATCCCAAGCCCGTATAGGGAAAATAAGTTAAGAGTATTTACCTGAGCTAGCTCCTGTCTTAAATAGCAGAAATTTATAACTCAGCCGTATTCACTTAAGTAAGCGTAGGTACAATTTACCGGAAAGCTCTAGTCTGGAATGATGGTATAAATAATTAATTAGAATGCTAACGGGTCTTTAATTAAGCCTAAGCTTAGACCGGTTAGTCTTACAGGAAGATACGGTTCGTCCGCACGGTTAAGCGAAGACCGGAATAGAATGTGATTTAAACCCGACATATTCAGAGACTTGTCTTATATGGGTATTTCATACACATTCTGGATTTTGAGATAAAACCGATAAGGTTTGACCCGTTTCGGCTAACTTATATAAACTAGTTATATAAACCGATCCGAACGCGAATAACGCGTAACGGGTAACCGAATAGGTCGCGAACAGGTTTCCTAAGTTAATATGCTTAAATTATGTTGTGATATCATAATGATACCTTCCATAATGCCCAAAACGAGTTAAATCCTTAATTATGCCCCGTAGGGGTATTTTGGTCATTTTAACGATTATAAAAGGGATTTAACGTAACCCTGATGTTCGGGACTGAAGTAATTAGTAAACAACTTATTTTTAACAGATTATATTAGTTGATAATAATCCGTATGTCTCAAAATAGTTTTAAGCCTAAACTACGCGTATAATACACGTATAAACCCGTTTTAAGCGACGTTCGATTAAAAATACGATTCTGGGTTTTCTGATCAGTTAAACAGGCTCAAAACACCATATTTATTATTTAAAAATCAGTAGCAATTGGATTCGCGTCAAAATTCCTTGTAGAAATCATTTTATGACCGAAAAGGGTAAATTCGGTATTAACCGAATTAAGGCGATAAGCCTAGCTTAAGATCAGTTTAAAAATAATTAAAAATCTTCAAAAATCCCAAAATATTATTTAACATCAGTGGGTAAAAGGTTTGGTGCCGAAAATCGGGTTTAGATAGGCTATGCGCTAATCGCGCCGATTAATTAATAAAAAGCTTACTATTTACGCTAATGCGCATATCTCCTAATCTGGACCTCAAATTGATGTCAAATTTGGAGGGCATGTTTATAATTCAGTAGACAAGGGTCTTGTCCACTTATATTACCAAAAAGCTCGTTTTATAACCGAAAGGGCATTACGGTCAATTTTAAGCATTTAACGGAAACGCTCGAACGAATCGGATAATCAACGAAACAAGTAAAGAGGCTTATACCAACATGTAACCCGGCCCTAAAGAAACCTTAAGGCATGTCTACATCTATCAAAACCGGGTCAGAACCGAAGTCAAGCAAAAAGTCAAACTTTGCGCTTTTCGGTTCCGAATCGATCCTAAATTGAAATTTGTCGAATCAATCATGTTTAGTCATGTTCTAACATTGATTACTAAGTTACATTATGGTTAAAACAGGTTACACGCTTCTCGTATCGCTAATTACCCGATTAAAGCTTCTGTTGACTTTTTCAAGACACCTTTGACTCGCCAAACGACCTAGTAAGGATGGGAATCATTGTGTGCCCTTTTAGGGGTTTAATACCCATATCATTACCTACTTAACGATACTTTTAATTTGTGATAACACTGAGCTATCGTTAACTAATCCCAAAGTCAAACCGTAGTTACGTCGGTTTGACCTTTAAGCTAATTACTAAGCTATAATTAATTTAGAAAGGTTAGGCAACTTACCAAGTGATTAATGGTTGCTTAGGAAGGCCCTTGATCTGCTTGTAAGCTCCTCCAATGACCAGAGATGAGTGCAAGTATGAATGATCACAATGTTGCAAGTTTCATGGCTTTATATAATGGTTTCAATCACCACAACCTTTTGACAACAAGGTCTACAACTATCCACAACATTATTACATGTGTCCTACATGTTTAGGAGGTGTTTTAGGAGCCAAGGGATGTGGAAAATCGGATGGGGTCAAGCAGAAAGGCAAAGGCAGACAACAACAAACATAATCTGGTACTGGGCACCCCTAGCGTGACGCTAGGGACCCCTGGCGTCGCGCTAGGCCCTCCAGATCAGCTTTTGTGATATTTTGCATTTTGATCCTTGGCTCTTCGAAACTTGATCGGGCACTTGTTTTTCTTGCATTGTGAACCCTCAATATTGATCTAGAAGGGCTTTAAAATATATACCCACTTTGTTAGGCCCCCGGTTATCTTCGTTGTCACCCGAAAAGTCCTAACATTCGACGTTTACGCTTTAACCGTTCACACACGAATTTGATCATAACTTTCTCATACGTTAACGAAACTTTACGAAATTTAAACCGTGTATTCTAGTGAGCATAATTAATATTTACAAAGCTTCGGGTTTGTCAAAAGGTCACTCAGAGGTATAAATTGAACATGTTGACACATTTAGTCCCTGTAGTTTGAAATCTCTCACTTTTAGCTTCGTATGATTCATGATTTATTCGTTGGAAGGTATGAGCATCAAGTTGGGTTAATGTGCATTATATTTATTCACAGTTGACACTTAGAATACGTATTTTCACATACTTTCCATGTTTGTCAACTTTAGTCCTTCTATAATATTTCTTTCACACGTTTAAACATATGACACGTGTCTACACATTATAGGACGTGAATTTTCGAGGTGTTACATCCTCACCCCCTTAAAATAAATCTCGACCCGAGATTTACTGAAATAAGTAAGAGTATTTTTCTTTCATCGTGGATTCAACTTCCCACGTGTATTCGGGACCTCTATGGGCATCCCACTTGACCTTTATAATAGGCACATGTATCTTTTTGGAGCTTCTAATCCCGTCGATCCTCAATCGAAACAGGTTGCTCTTATTATCATAGTCCTGCCTATCATTATGTGATAGCGCTTTTCGACTTATTGGTGACATGTCACTAAATCATTAGTGTGGGTCACATTTCGCGTTCCATCAAGCCCCTTAATTAGGTCTTAGCTCGTAAGCTATTTGACCTTGATACATTCGATTTCCTTTGAATGATTCTATATACTCGGAGCTTAATTAGCCCGATGATTTAACAAATTTAGCACACCCTTCCAGGGTGATATCTATTGTTGAACCTTATTCCTTAACAAGGATTTAGGAGGTTTGTTATTTTCATAAATTCTCGATTTCCTGCCGTATACTGGCAACTTACAATCGGGTATGGATTTATATGATCTTATTTGTTGTTCCCTAGGCAACTTTCAGATCCTTATAATTGAACTTACCAATCTATTGTCCTAACAATAGCCGTTTAACATGCCATTTATACAAGGTCTCAAAAGGGGGCAGCCTTGATGCTTACATATCAACTATTATAGAAAGGCTTATTTTAAGATGAGAGGGTTATCCAACCATTGCTTAACTAATTTTAAGGAATAGCTAATCCTTGTCATTAGTCGAACCGTTCGACGATCCTGGGTAGCTGAGGGAAATTCTTAATCGTTGTTAGAATAGGGTTGCGGTAATGAGTGCATAAGCAAAATGAACCGTCTTTCTTATCTAACAACATCAAACTCTCAGAATATCGAGTTAGGCTATATGAATCTCCTATCTTAAAATTTACTTAATCAGGTTTTCGGTTATTCCATAATCAACATGGAGTTCTTACAACACTCTAACCCAGAGCGGGATGTTAATCTTAACTCTTCCTGCCTCTAGGGAGGTAAACAGGGTAAACTTAGAAGAAGATAATCAAAGTACAAGGAGGTTACAGAGATTTCCATATCTCAGGCTCCATTTCACTCATCATTGCTTGTGTCAAATAAGTGACACATTTATGTTACTAGTCCACGAATTCCTAATCTGGAATATCTCCTGGAAAATTTTCATTCTGGATATCTTCTTTGAATACTAGCAGTTGACTTTAGTACCATATGATTATTGAGATATCTTTGTGGTTCCATGCATTAAACCTCCATGCTGATCAGACATGGAAATAATCTATGGGACACACTAGGATACGCCAATCCTCATATGACACTTTTATCAAACATAGTTTGTCATTCGCAGGCGATAGAAAACAATGAGAAAAATAATTAAAATAACATATGTTGTCGTACTCTATGCGAAGAAAGAGTGGTCTAATATTTTCGGAAGGATTCCTTGCCGATCTATAAGAATCGGTTACTATGGTTTCCTTGGTAGTTATACCTTGTGAATGATAATAAAAACTTTGCTAAGTTTATTGTTCACGAAGATTTATTATCGCCTGTATTAAAAACAGGATACTTAGCAGAAATTATTATTGATAAATGATAAGGAAGTTTATTGTACAAGTGCTTATATCTAATTAGAATGGGAATTTTCACAAACTAGGCACCTAGCTCAGTTGGCTAGGCGCGCGAAAGGGTGCGGCCGGCCTAGACCCAGGTTCGATTCCGGGGACGGCCAGTTCCACCATTTTTTTTATGTTTAATATTAATTACTCGTACGGATATGTGTAATTACGAGAGTTGTCTCATAAGGAGTCTTGATAGTTAATTGCTTCTTATCACCCACAATATGGGCTTAATTTTTTTTTTTTTTTTAAGGCAACCAATCGATTTTTATCACTATATTGAGTCCTTATGTATGCAACCAGAAGTTTGCTATAAGGTATGAAAAAGAGTGATTTCTAATAGATATTAGATATCAATATAGGATTTGTTGGAGCATTTTCTACGTAACATCGTCACTTTCTACCGGGCATTAAATGACCGGAGTCTTAATCAGGTTGAGACAACAGTTCTCAACCTTTATCATTCATAATATATTTATATGTGCCAATATCAAATAAGTTTCTTCATAAACTGTTTGATAAGGAAAGGTACATATTATACTATTATTATTCTGCATCATCTCTTGGGCGTTCCTCCTGATAACTCGTGCGTTTGTTCTCTTGGCTTACTCGGGCTTCCTCGCGTACTTAGGGCAGTTGGTCTTTATGTGCCCTTTCTCGTTGCAGTTGTAGCATGTAGCATCTTTGATCTTCCCGCAATCAACAGCCTTGTGCTCCCTAGACTTGCATATCCCACATGCAGGTGGTCCTGATTTAGGATTGGACTCCATTCTGCATTTTCCAAAGTGGCGTTTTTGGCAAGTCGAGCACCTTGGCTTTTCCTCTGTCCGCTGACCATTCTTTCCAGACCCAGACCTCTCAGAGTCAGTGTTTCCCTTGTGTTTCTTCTCTGATCCTCGTGAGTTATCACCCTCACGCTTCTTCTTACTTTCTTCAGATTTCTTTAGCGACCTTAGCCTGACCGCATCTAAAGTAAGGGACAGAGAGAGGTCAGCTACTGACCTAAATGTAGTAGGTCTTGAAGCCTTAACACTGGCTTTGATTTCTGGGGGTAAACCCCCAATGAAGCGTGCAATTCGCTTGGGCTCTGGTGTTACAAGGTAAGGGACCAGTCTGGACAGGGTATTAAAACTGGTGAGGTAAGCTTGACAATCTAAGTTTGTCATCACCAAGGATAAGAAATCTGACTCAATCCCCTCAACCTCGTGTTGAGGGCAGTAATTCTCCTTAATGAGAATAACAAACTGTTCCCATGACATGCTGTAGAGCGGAATCTTCCCAGCAGCTTGAATGAGAGACTTCCACCATGCCAATGCCTCTCCTTTGAACGATTGGGATACGTACTTCACGACATCCCTTTCAGCGCAACCGCTGATATCGACAACTGTGTCCATTTCATCCAACCAAATCATACAATCAACCGCCCCTTTTTCCCCAGTAAAATCTCGGGGCTTGCAGGAAACAAAGTACTTATAGTTACAGGATTTGGTATGTGGTTCATTATCGAACACTATCCTCTTGGATGGAACACTGTGTTCATTAGATGAATGTCGATCGTCATCTTTCTTTAACTCATCCTTCTTTGAGGGCGGCTTGTTATCAGGCTCTGAATGAGTTTTAGGGATGGATTTAGGGTGGGGTACAGATGAGGCTTTACTATTTGTCTCACTATACTCCTGGAATTGCTCCTTCACAGCTTTAGATACAGCTGAATCAATCAATGTACGGAGCTCTCCTCTGGTTATATTAATCCTTTCATCATCGCGGTTATCCAAAGGATGACTGTTCCCTTCCTCCGACCCAGCCATGTAGTTTTAATTGCTACATAAAAATTAAACAAGGACAAGGTTTTTACGGAAGTTTAAACAGTTTTATCTTTTTGAACGATTTATTAACCATGTTTTTTAATACACATATTGGTTAATTTGATAAATATATAATTATTCAGGATATTTATTATACTCCTAAATTATAAGTTAATAATAGCACAAAAGGCCTAGTCACTTAGACAAGTTTAATTTGTAGGCCTTGATTTTATAGCATCGAGGCTTCAAGGTTTGAATCAAAGTTCATTACCTTTTCTCGACAGGGAGTTGTAGGCTACCTCTGTCTTTAGTCCCAGAGGACGTTAATTATAGCCCGTGGGCACTTCATCCATAAGGGATGATTATATAAATAAGGAAATTTAGTATATCCCAAAATGACTTATGTGATTTTATCATATCACATTTTGTCGAGCATGTTAATATGCTTTCATATGTTTAATAAGGATTTGAATCTCTTGAATAGGTTCTACCATCTTGGCCTTGTATGCCGTGACATTTAGGCTAGGTTTTTCCTTTAAGATTCTTTTAATAATTAATGCAGAGCAATCCTAAATTGAACTGTTAACAAGGATCTGAATCTAATTATGGAACTACCATCTTGGCCCTGTCTTAATGTGACACATGGCTAGGTTTTGTCCTTTTTAAATTTTGCCATTTTATTATAGTGGTAGATCTTATAATATAGGAATGATACTTTAAATATAATCGTTCCTTTAAAATTTAACAAGTATATGGTTGCCCTAAACGGGACTTCTATAGCAATTGACTTGCCCATGCAAGGGCTAATCAGAAAAATAACAAAGGAACGAAATAAGGTAAAATGAAACAAATTTGGATTTCTCCTATGTTCTTGTCTAGACTCAAGAATGTGCAATTGTGTAACTGAGATTAAACACAAAAGACTAGTGTTTAATTCACTCAGTGTTGGCTCTGATACCAACCTGTCACACCCCGACTTTCCACGTGTCACCGGTGGGCCCGGTGGGGGAGTGTCGTGACGTGGTTGGCAACATAATAGTCAAACAACACAATTATATAAATGCACAGCGGAAGCAAAAGATAAATATGTTACAATCCGAATATAAAGTAATATCCAGTATTACAACGGAAAGTAAAGGATCCACAGGCGGATCTTAAAACATATCATTTGTTCAACAGACTTTAGGCGCCTAGAACTTGCAAGATTCCTTATTAGCGCCCTGAGCTTCCAGCCAATTACGTTCAGTACCTGTCACTTAACCTTTTTGGAAAATACGTCAGTTTTCACTGGTAAATACACTCAACCGACTCATTTGAAAAGAGTTTAAGAAAATTGATTTAGATGCACCAGGCTCAAAACCTTTTGACACTTTGATTAAAATGCACAGAGGCAAAATTAATCTTTTATAACTTGGGAAAATTATTTGTATATAATCTTGTATACAGTTTTACTTATTTGTCGTCCGTTAGGGCCGGTTTGTAGGGCCGGACTAGATTAACTGACACGCCACAGGTATAATGCCCACGGGCTATCATCCTCTAAGTGGATTACCAGTTCCGGTATAATGCCCACAAGGATGATACCTCGGAGTGGATTACCAGTTTTTACATAATGCAGCTGTCAGGTGTATGCCTACACCCCGTGCTTAAGTCGTGGCCATTACTTCGAATGATGCCAAGGATATCCGGGACATGGTCATTAACCCCCAAAGCCATACACCAAATAATAATAAAATAATACATATTAAACAGGTTATGTAAGTACATCAATCACAATCCGATTTAAATGACTACATACACCCGACCAAGCGGTACTTTTATAGTACCGTATCCCAAGCCCGTATAGGGAAAATAAGTTAAGAGTATTTACCTGAGCTAGCTCCTGTCTTAAATAGCAGAAATTTATAACTCAGCCGTATTCACTTAAGTAAGCGTAGGTACAATTTACCGGAAAGCTCTAGTCTGGAATGATGGTATAAATAATTAATTAGAATGCTAACGGGTCTTTAATTAAGCCTAAGCTTAGACCGGTTAGTCTTACAGGAAGATACGGTTCGTACGCACGGTTAAGCGAAGACCGGAATAGAATGTGATTTAAACCCGACATATTCAGAGACTTGTCTTATATGGGTATTTCATACACATTCTGGATTTTGAGATAAAACCGATAAGGTTTGACCCGTTTCGGCTAACTTATATAAACTAGTTATATAAACCGATCCGAACGCGAATAACGCGTAACGGGTAACCGAATAGGTCGCGAACAGGTTTCCTAAGTTAATATGCTTAAATTATGTTGTGATATCATAATGATACCTTCCATAATGCCCAAAACGAGTTAAATCCTTAATTATGCCCCGTAGGGGTATTTTGGTCATTTTAACGATTATAAAAGGGATTTAACGTAACCCTGATGTTCGGGACTGAAGTAATTAGTAAACAACTTATTTTTAACAGATTATATTAGTTGATAATAATCCGTATGTCTCAAAATAGTTTTAAGCCTAAACTACGCGTATAATACACGTATAAACCCGTTTTAAGCGACGTTCGATTAAAAATACGATTCTGGGTTTTCTGATCAGTTAAACAGGCTCAAAACACCATATTTATTATTTAAAAATCAGTAGCAATTGGATTCGCGTCAAAATTCCTTGTAGAAATCATTTTATGACCGAAAAGGGTAAATTCGGTATTAACCGAATTAAGGCGATAAGCCTAGCTTAAGATCAGTTTAAAAATAATTAAAAATCTTCAAAAATCCCAAAATATTATTTAACATCAGTGGGTAAAAGGTTTGGTGCCGAAAATCGGGTTTAGATAGGCTATGCGCTAATCGCGCCGATTAATTAATAAAAAGCTTACTATTTACGCTAATGCGCATATCTCCTAATCTGGACCTCAAATTGATGTCAAATTTGTAGGGCATGTTTATAATTCAGTAGACAAGGGTCTTGTCCACTTATATTACCAAAAAGCTCGTTTTATAACCGAAAGGGCATTACGGTCAATTTTAAGCATTTAACGGAAACGCGCGAACGAATCGGATAATCAACGAAACAAGTAAAGAGGCTTATACCAACATGTAACCCGGCCCTAAAGAAACCTTAAGGCATGTCTACATCTATCAAAACCGGGTCAGAACCGAAGTCAAGCAAAAAGTCAAACTTTGCGCTTTTCGGTTCCGAATCGATCCTAAATTGAAATTTGTCGAATCAATCATGTTTAGTCATGTTCTAACATTGATTACTAAGTTACATTATGGTTAAAACAGGTTACACGCTTCTCGTATCGCTAATTACCCGATTAAAGCTTCTGTTGACTTTTTCAAGACACCTTTGACTCGCCAAACGACCTAGTAAGGATGGGAATCATTGTGTGCCCTTTTAGGGGTTTAATACCCATATCATTACCTACTTAACGGTACTTTTAATTTGTGATAACACTGAGCTATCGTTAACTAATCCCAAAGTCAAACCGTAGTTACGTCGGTTTGACCTTTAAGCTAATTACTAAGCTATAATTAATTTAGAAAGGTTAGGCAACTTACCAAGTGATTAATGGTTGCTTAGGAAGGCCCTTGATCTGCTTGTAAGCTCCTCCAATGACCAGAGATGAGTGCAAGTATGAATGATCACAATGTTGCAAGTTTCATGGCTTTATATAATGGTTTCAATCACCACAACCTTTTGACAACAAGGTCTACAACTATCCACAACATTATTACATGTGTCCTACATGTTTAGGAGGTGTTTTAGGAGCCAAGGGATGTGGAAAATCGGATGGGGTCAAGCAGAAAGGCAAAGGCAGACAACAACAAACATAATCTGGTACTGGGCACCCCTAGCGTGACGCTAGGGACCCCTGGCGTCGCGCTAGGCCATCCAGATCATCTTTTGTGATATTTTGCATTTTGATCCTTGGCTCTTCGAAACTTGATCGGGCACTTGTTTTTCTTGCATTGTGAACCCTCAATATTGATCTAGAAGGGCTTTAAAATATATACCCACTTTGTTAGGCCCCCGGTTATCTTCGTTGTCACCCGAAAAGTCCTAACATTCGACGTTTACGCTTTAACCGTTCACACACGAATTTGATCATAACTTTCTCATACGTTAACGAAACTTTACGAAATTTAAACCGTGTATTCTAGTGAGCATAATTAATATTTACAAAGCTTCGGGTTTGTCAAAAGGTCACTCAGAGGTATAAATTGAACATGTTGACACATTTAGTCCCTGTAGTTTGAAATCTCTCACTTTTAGCTTCGTATGATTCATGATTTATTCGTTGGAAGGTATGAGCATCAAGTTGGGTTAATGTGCATTATATTTATTCACAGTTGACACTTAGAATACGTATTTTCACATACTTTCCATGTTTGTCAACTTTAGTCCTTCTATAATATTTCTTTCACACGTTTAAACATATGACACGTGTCTACACATTATAGGACGTGAATTTTCGAGGTATTACAGTGAGGGGAGGCCTACTTCCGCGGGGATCACCGCTTCAGTTCCATAGACCAGGCTGAAGGGTGTCTCACCGTTACTTGTCTTTGGGCTTGTCCTGTGGGCCCATAAGATACTTGGGAGTTCATCTACCCAGCAGCGTCTGGCTGTTCCCAACCGTGCTTTGATGCCTTCGACTAAACTTTTATTGATACTCTCGACTTGGCCATTCCCTTGCGGATGCGCCACTGAGGAGAATATGTGTTCAATGTTAAGCTCCTTTAGCCATTTTTGAAAGTCATCAGCAGCGAAGTTGGTACCGTTGTCGGTGACAATGCACATTGGTAGACCGAAACGGCAGATGATATGTTCCCAGACGAATTTCCTTGTTATCATAGCGGTGGTTGAGGCGAGCGGTTTTACCTCTACCCATTTTGTAAAGTAATCGACAACCACTATGATAAACTTTACTGCACCCGGTGCGTCTGGAAATGGTCCCACCACATCGATTGCCCATTTTTGGAATGGCCATGCAGTGGTGACTGTGATCAGGTTGTTCTTGGGGCGCAAGGTCTTGGGAGCATGCCGCTGGCAATTGAAACACTTGCGCAAGACTTTGACCGCATCTAGGTGCATGCCGGGCCAGTAGTACCTGGCATTCATGATTTTGGCCACCACCATGCGTGGGCCTGCGTGTATGCCACACATTCCCTCGTGTATTTCTCTAATATGGTATGTGGCATCTTGGGGGTCGACGCATCGTAGGAGTGGCCCCAGGTATGATTTTCGGTATAAGATAACGTCTCCCATCTGATAATGACACGCTTTGTGTCGCAACTTACGTGCCTCTGCCTTGCTTTCGGGAGTAACACCTGATTGCAAGTATGCAATGATTGGTGTCATCCAGGATGTTGTACCGTACTGGATGACATTTGTCACACCCTCCAAAAGCCCCACCCCGCCTTGGAGGCGTGACATGCCCTGGATTATAGCCACCAATCATATTGAACAAAGCATGTAAGTAATTTATATAAAATCCAACACAATACAACTGGTGTCAAAACATAGTTTGAGTTTACAGCGGAAGCACAAAACATAAGTTTAATATTAATTGAAATGTTTTCCCACAACGACCACACCTCCTCGTGCAAGCTCCTTAAGCTATGGATCTAACGACCTACAAGGCATGTAACAACGAGTCAACAACAAAGTTGAGTGAATTCACGGTTTCTGTTCTCTGGCTTACTAGCCCGTAGAATTATCCCGAAGTTTTGTTTTGTTGTCCTACCCAGGACGAACGTACGTTATTCTGCACTCTGGAGAATTCGTATGTATAGCGGTCTCCCAGACATGTGTGCGAAGATTAGTGGAGTGGCATCCTACCTACTGAGGATGGCCATGCCTTGTAGAAAGTCTGTGAACTCACCTTGATTTAACAAGTTTCATGATTCTAACTCTTCTGAGAATTAGCATCTACTTTGGTATGAGGTAGAGTTTAGCCTACTGATAAGCCTAATAACCTAATTTGCACACGAAACTAGGTAAGTAACTAATACAACATTTACGATAACTCACGAGATCAAACCTTCACAACAAATGACAAAGTGCAATACTTAAACATCCAGCGGATTCACAACGAATGACAGAGTATAGCCCGATTTCGGACAGCACTCAAACATCCTGTCGAAATCACGACGAATGACAGAGTATAAACCCAATTTGAGCAGCACTTAAACATCTATCGGATAGTTTCAATCGATCGGACATTGAATCGTAACAGCGATCGAATTAATACCCTGCATCGTAGCATCAATTAGTGATCGTGTGTGTTAATTGTAGTATTTCGACTATAACTCAGCGTAGAATTGGAATTTCTACGACGTTTCAGAGCCAGAAATCGAGTGCCAATGTTCTGTATTTATACACCGATTTTGAACCGCTTACGGACCGTAAGCATTCTCCCTTACCGTCCGTAAGGGACACCTCATTCTTATAGTGTTGCCACACGTGGGACTAGCCTAGCTGAGTCGACAAAATGGATAAATTCGAATTTGACAGCTTATTTTGTGGATAACCGTAACTAGAAAATACCCCCCCCCCCCTGAGTTTTTGGGGCCCTAATCCCGATTCTGGTTGTTCTGGAAATCTTAGGGTTTCTGCAGAATCACTTGGGTTTCTCAATTTGGGTTTCCTATTAGACTAATTAAAATAATAAATAGGACTTTTAGTGAGAGTTGCTACATTCTCCCCTCCTTATAGAAATCTCGTCCTCGAGATTTACTCAAATAAGTAAGGATACTAGTACTAATCTTTTATGTTCGAGAAACTTAACCTTTCTGTTTTATATCTAAAGTCACAAATCTTTAAACTTTTTCATTTATCTCTATCTCTTAAAGAAATACTACCAGAAATTTTTAGATAGATATTTCTTAAGGTTGTATACATGAAATACTTAGGGATGACTTAACCTTAACGCATAACACTTAAAATAAATATTATAGAACACCGTAAAGTATTGAGTCTTGCACTTGGAATGAAGCATCGTTGTGGATCTTTGAACACTGTACAGGTTATAGTCTGGTTTTATCAAAAAATATTTTTCCCATTTTAAAACCAAGTTCACTATAACCAATGGCTCTGATACCACTCTGTCACACCCTCCAAAAGCCCCACCCCGCCTTGGAGGCGTGACATGCCCAGGATTATAGCCACCAATCATATTGAACAAAGCATGTAAGTAATTTATATAAAATCCAACACAATACAATTGGTGTCAAAACATAGTTTGAGTTTACAGCGGAAGTACAAAACATAAGTTTAATATTAATTGAAATGTTTTCCCACAACGACCACGCCTCCTCGTGCAAGCTCCTTAAGCTAGGGATCTAACGCCCTGCAAGGCATGTAACAACGAGTCAACAACAAAGTTGAGTGAATTCACGGTTTCTGTTCTTTGGCTTACTAGCCCGTAGGATTATCCCGAAGTTTTGTTTTGTTATCCTACCCAGGACGAACGTACGTTATTCTGCACTCTGGAGAATTCGTATGTATAGCGGTCTCCCAGACATGTGTGCGAAGATTAGTGGAGTGGCATCCTACCTACTGAGGATGGCCGTGCCTTGTAGAAAGTCTGTGAACTCACCTTGATTTAACAAGCTTCCTGATTCTAACTCTTCTGAGAATTAGCATCTACTTTGGTATGAGGTAGAGTTTAGCCTACTGATAAGCCTAATAACCTAATTTGCACACGAAACTAGGTAAGTAACTAATACAACATTTACGATAACTCACAAGATCAAACCTTCACAACAAATGACAAAGTGCAATACTTAAACATCCAGCGGATTCACAACGAATGACAGAGTATAGCCCGATTTCGGACATCACTCAAACATCCTGTCGAAATCACGACGAATGACAGAGTATAAACCCAATTTGAGCAGCACTTAAACATCTATCGGATAGTTTCAATCGATCGGACATTGAATCGTAATAGCGATCGAATTAATACCCTGCATCGTAGCTTCAATTAGTGATCGTGTGTGTTAATTGTAGTATTTCGACTATAACTCAGCGTAGAATTGGAATTTCTACGACGTTTCAGAGCCAGAAATCGAGTGCCAATGTTCTGTATTTATACACCGATTTTGAACCGCTTACGGACCGTAAGCATTCTCCCTTACGGTCCGTAAGGGACACCTCATTCTTATAGTGTTGCCACGCGTGGGACTAGCCTAGCTGAGTCGACAAAATGGATAAATTCGAATTTGACAGCTTATTTTGTGGATAATCGTAACTAGAAAATACTAGGGGTGTGCAAAAAAATCCGAATCCGAAACCGAATCCGATTTATCCGAAATTCCGAATCCGAATTATCCGAAAATTCGGATATCCGAATCGCGGATATCCGAAATTTCGGATATCCGAATCGCGGATATCCGAATTTTCGGATTCGGATAGTGAAAATGGAAATTTTCGGATATTTCGGATATCCGATATCCGAAATGTTAAATAATATTTTTTTTAATTCTTAAATTATAATTATATATACCAATAAGTGAAAAACCCTACCCTTTCCATCCTGACTTTTTTGCCTCTTCTCCTTCCAGTATCTCAATGAACGCCTCCAAACTCCTTAGATCTAGATCTGACGAGTGAAAAAACATCATTCAATCTGTTCTATCTCTACAACGTTTGATCTGCTTTACGTGTTCGATTTTAATCTGTTCATTCCTCCGCTTAAAATATTTGGTGATGTTAAAAGAAACACCTCTTTTGTGGATGGATCTTTTTGGATTTGAAGTTTATAATCTTAGATTCGTTCACTTTTGTAACTCATCGATACCTAATTAATATATTATGTTCGTATGAATCTGGTGTAGGTTCTTTCTTATCAACTTTCTTCTTTAATATCTTTCACTTATATAAATCCTCTTGATGATATTTTACAGTAGTTAGTTTATTTCATAGGTAATTTTTGTTTTTATTTTTTTTTATTGTGTTAGTTCTACAGCCTTCTTGTTGGATGATGAATCTGATGTTCTTTTAATTTATTTTATTTTGAAAGTGGAATAAATTTTATCTTTTAATAATTTTCGGATATCCGTTTCGTTATCCGAATCCGTATCCGAAAATTCGGATATCCGAATTCCGGATATCCGAAATTTCGGATACGGATTCGGATAGCGAATATATACTATCCGAAATTTCGGATATCCGGAATTCGGATATCCGAATTTTCGGATATCCGGTTTTGAACACCCCTAGAAAATACCCCCCCTGAGTTTTAGGGGCCCTAATCCTGATTCTGATTGTTCTGGAAATCTTAGGGTTTCTGCAGAATCACTTGGGTTTCTCAATTTGGGTTTCTTATTAGACTAATTAAAATAATAAATAGGACTTTTAGTGAGAGTTGCTACAACATTGACTTGGCGCAGGGGTAACGAGGGATTTTGCAAAATCTCGATGCGTACCTCCTTTGCCAGGTGTTGGAAGCTGGTGGATGCAAGTTTTGATAGTGCATCCGCGGGTTTGTTATCACTTCTGTTGATATGGCGGATATTGAAGGAAGTGAACTTTGATTTCAGTTGCAAGGCTTGTTCGAGGTAGAGGATCATGATATCCCCTTTTGCGGCATAATCGCCGCGTATCTGCCCTGCAACCAATAGTGAGTCGACGTGTGCTTCCAAATGTTGGACGCCGAGTTTGACTGCCAGACGCAGTCCTGCCAGTAGAGCCTCGTACTCTGCCTCGTTATTTGTGCTTTTGAAGTCGAGGCGGATTGCATAGGTAAGCTCTTGGCCATCTGGGCTGACAAGTCGCAGACCCGCACCTGCACCGTCCTCGTTGGATGCACCATCGGTAAATAGTGCCCAGGTTTCTGAGGAGGACGGTGGTGGCGTAGGGTTTTGTTCTTGTTCGCATTCCTGAATACGATTTGCTGGTACTTCGGCGACGAAATCAGCCAAAACCTGGCCTTTGATTGCGGGGCGCGGTTTATAGTTCAGTGTAAGTGCGCCCAGTTCAATTGCCCATTTTGCCAATCTACCAGAGATGTCGGGTTTTGATAGGATCGGGCCGATCCTGTAGTTGGTTAACACTGTAATGGCGTGGTTTGCAAAGTAACGTCGCAACCGTCTTGACGCGTGTACTAGTGCCAATACCAACTTCTCCATGATGGAGTACCTCGTCTCTGGGTCGTTGAGCATTTTGCTGATATAGTAGATGGGTGTTTGAACTCCTTCTCGTTCCACTATGAGTATCGCGCCTACCGCGTTGTCCGCAGCAGATAGGTACAAAATAAGTGGCTCATCCTTGCGTGATGCGGTTAGAGTTGGGACTTGAATCAAACACTCTTTCATCTCCCGGAAAGCTTTTTCGGCCTCTGCGGTCCATTGGAATTGTTGCTTTTTTAAGCAGCTCCGCAGGGTCTTGATGAAAGGATAAGACTTAGCTGCATGGTTGGCTAAGAATCTGTTCAGTGCGGCTAGCCTGCCGGCTAGTCGTTGCATTTCTTTCATCGTAGAAGGCGATGGCATGCATTCGATCGCCTGAACTTTTTCCGGGTTCACCTTGAATCCATCTTTGGTTACTATGAATCCAAGGAACTTGCCTTCCTCCATTCCAAACGAGCATTTCCCTGGGTTTAGCTTCATATTGACGCTTCGCAGAGTTTGGAATGTTCTTTCAACATCGTTGAGCATGGTATCTTCCTCCATGCTCATGACGACCAGGTCGTCCATATAGATTTCGACACTTTTGCTGATTTGTCAGCGAAAAGTGTCGTTCATCAATTTTTGATAGGTTGCACCCGCGTTGCGCAACCCAAACGGCATTTTCGTATAGCAGTAATTTCCGATAGGCGTGCGGAATGCCGTTTTATCTTCGTCCTCGATTGCCATCTGCACCTGGTGGTAGCCTTTGTAACAATCGAGGAAACACTTCCATCGAAATGGTGCAAGGTTATCGACCTTATCGTCGATCTCCGGAAGTGCGTAACAATCCTTGGGGCAGGCCTTGTTGAGATCTTTATAATCGACGCACATGCGCCAGCCCCCCGCTTGGTTTTTCTACCATGACTGGGTTGGACAACCAAGTCTGGTATTTGACTTCCCGCAGGATGCCTGCGGAGAGCAGTTCTTGTACCTGCTCTTCCATCGCCGCGTTCTTTGCTGATCCAAGGTGGCGTTGGCCTTGGATTACCGGCTTGATACCTGGCATGGTATTCAAGAAATGCTGCGCAATTTCGCGTGGTACCCCCTGTCATGTCTGCGGGTGTCCACGCAAAAATATCTTGGTTCCCCTCTTTTAGGGCTCGCTCAATCTCCAGTCGGAGACTGATGCAGTTGTTCGTTGTGTGGCCCGAGTCCTTGTGATACTCGCAATAGAGTGCGGGATCCTGGTTCTTTTTGGACTTCATCGGTTGGGCCGGTCGCAGGAATTGCGCGTCCGTAAGGAGGACGTCGCTTGGCGATTGGTTGATCTCGGTCCAGTTACGGTCCGAGACTCCTTCTTCGACGCCCGGTTTTCACGCTGGGCGTTGATTGTTGCCCTTGCGTCGGGCTGGTTGTTCCGCGGGACATATGGTCTGGGTTCGTTGCCGTGATTCCCTGTGTCCCAGTTGCGCTTGTTGTTGTGCTTGTGATCTTGGTAGGAAGACTGGCCTTCGTTTGGGGATGTGCCTTTGAGACGTGCGGTTTGAGGGACCGCTGAGTCTGGGCGTATGTCTTGACCGCAGCCATGACATCTTCCCATTTCTTGGGCAAGCCTTCCTTGCCGGAGATAGTCATAACCATTTGTTCGTCCTTGACGGCAACAATGAAATGGTTGTGTGCCATTTGGTCTGCCACGTCGCCTATCTCCAGGCATTCTTTATTGTAACGGACAACGAATGCCTCAAGCGATTCGTTGTCTCTGCGCCAGATGTTCATGGCGTCCATAGAATCACGTTCATGACGTCGCTGCTGGCAAAAATGTGCGAGGAACTTTTCTTGTAAGTCCTCAAATGAAGCCAGTGATCCCACTGGCAAAGAATCGAACCAAGCTCTCGCCAGACCCGTGAGGGTCTAGGGGAAAAAAATGACACCAGGTAGGCTCGTCCCACCTGCCGTTGCACCCTGCGCCGATGAAGATGTTCATGTGGTCGTCCGGGTCGGACGACCCATTGTATTTCCCAATGTTCAATGGGAATTTGGTGGTCGTAACATCGGCTTGGGCTATCTCTGGGGCGAATTTGGAGTTTTCGGCCGCAGATTTCGGCCTATAGGTTGGCTCTGGTGGCCCTTTGCAGCGCGGAGGTATGTGGTGCGGGGTTGAGTGGGAGGAACATAATTGTGTCCTCCCGGTCTACTGCTAGTAGCATGAGACTCCCCGTAGTATGTACCGTCGTCCGGATCGGTACGACCCTGCCCTTCATGGTGGGACCGAGGTCCCAGCCGGCTCTGGATGCCGGGGTCGTGGTGGGCTGTAGACCTGCCGCCTGATTTCGCCATGGGGGCCTAGGCGGCTATGTATAGGGCCTCTGCGGCGGGACCCATACGAGGAATCGTCCTCATCAATTGTGCGGACGTCGCAGTAAGAGGAACCGCGGTTCTTCGTGCCTACTCCGGGAGGCTGGGTGTGTTGGGGCCATGTTGTCGTATTGTAAAATACGACCCGCAGGGGTATGCGGTGCTGGGGTAAGCCCGACCGGTACTTGCGCTTCTGCGCAAGCTCTGTTGTATGTTGCGGCCAGCAAAGCTTGTTGCTGGTCAAACCAGGTGTGAAGGGTTCATGCCTGGAGGTATCACAGCAGCATACTGTGAAAGATCGTGTCCGAACGTAAGGGAAGCGCCCCCCTTGCGTCAACGTGCCAACGTGGTCAGCATTTGGGGCTAGGGGGTTAGTCCCCGTAGGCCCTTGGTTTGCGGGGTTTATGTTATCCCCGGTAGTGTTGTTTAGACGATCAGACATAATCTTTGGAGAGAAAATGATGATGGAAAAAAGTGCTAAGAGTAGCGGTGGACGTCAATGATGAAACAATGGTTAACCGGATGGGGTTAACTCACTGGTCTCGTCAAGTAGGGTTAATCCCTTCTTTCCGAGGATCGCTGGCTGGATCGTCCGCTGGTTGGTTTCCTGCACAAGGAAACAAGCCGTGACTCGTAACAAGGAGGATGGGGTGGGGGGTGCTCCTTGTTACCACTCTCCGGCGTGAGAATCAGTAATTTGCTTGGGAAGCAAAGTATGATAGTAGTAGTAGTGAGAGAGTTAAGAAGTGATACCTCAAACCTGGTTTGGGATGGGTATTTATAGCCGAGGAGTGAAGGGGGGTAGTTGAGTAGCTAGTCTGACAACGCACAGTATCCTGTAGGTATGTCAGACCTGTCGGTTACGGTGGTGATGCCACGTCCTGCTGTGGTGTCAGACTGTTGCATACATGTGGGCTGACAGTTGACTGTTCTCAGTGCCACTTGTACTGTGGTGTCAGACCCACTTGCATTGTAGGCAGGATGCGGTGCTGGGCCGCATCGCTGCTTGCGGTAACTGATGTTGTTCCCGCGTTCTTGTTCTAGCCAAGATGCAAGCGGGATGCGGTGCCGTGCCGCATCGCCGCTTGGTGACTGTTACTGTTGTCCAGATCCCTTGTCATGACGAAAATGTTCATAGGATGCGGTGCCAAGCCGCATCGCTATGCGTAACATCCATTCCGTTCTTTAAGGTAAGTCTTCTCATCACTGGATAGATTGGTTTATACCGCTATGTTCGCGCGTGCCCGCACGGACACAAATAAGTTCTTGCTGGTGGGGGTTTTTGCTAAGGGTAATGGTCATTCGCGGTCATACTGACGCGAGATCTGGGACCATACCCCTTCAGGCGTTTTTGGCCCTTTAACGTCGGGTGCTCCACCCCGGGTTGACGTTTTGGTAGGCGTTGCCCGCTTGGCGTGGCAATAGTGCTTCGCGTAGGGCACTGGCCTGGGGTGACGTATCTGGCAATGGTTGGCTGGGTGTTGATGACCGTTTGGCTAGCCCCTTCCACAACGCCGGCCTGGCCACGCCCCTTCCACATCCCACTTTTTTGGGTGTGGACTGATGGAGCCTACACCTACCACGTGTCGAGCAATGCTCCCAACCAAAGCCCCTCCACACCCCATATTCTTAAATGCATTTTTTACACTCTTGTCGGTTGTCACGTATCACCTTATATATGTCGCATATCACATGTTCGCATTCCATAACTGCATTCTTAAATGCATTTTTTACACTCTAGTCTTGTCAGTTGTCGCTCACTAAAAAGCAGTGGCAAATCCATCAAGAACTTTTTTCTAGTAGATTCGATTTGGTAGATTATTACTATTTTTTTCCATATCATACAAGATTCTCATTATTTTTTTCTGTTTTTTATCAAACTCGGTGGTTCATGTGAACCCATAAAACAGGATTAGATCCGTCACTCCTAAAAAGTACATATGTTTTATGTATTTCACGGCTCTAATAATGATTCTTTTTAATAAGGTTTTAAAACTATATCACCTTTTTAAAAAAATACTAGTTTCGAAATTTCCTAAAAAAACCATTCACATACCATTCCTCTCTATTTAAAAAAATTGGCTAAAAGTATATTTTCCTTTAAATTTGTTTATTTTTCAAAAACCTCCCGCATTCAAATTTTCATCTTTATCTTAACACACTTTTTTGTTACTTTTTCTTGTTTTTGTACAATTATAATAAAATATAGAGGGTTAAATAAAATCCACTAAATACAGAAATATTAAAAAAAATCCAATATAGTAATGTTTATGTTGTTTCCTCTATTTTTTACTCTATATTAGTTAGGTATATAGGTAGGGCTGCAAACGAACCAAACGTTCGACGAATAGTTCGTGAACCGTTCGGCGGGAAGTTCGTTTGTGTTCGTTCGTTTATTAAACAAACGAACACGAACAAGAAATTTTCTTTTGTTTAGTTAAATGAACAAGCATGAACAGAGGTCGTGTTCATTCGTTTATGTTCGTGAACATTCGGTAACGTGTTCGTTTGTGTTCGATACTTCATTAGTGTTTTTAGTTTTTATATTTATTTAAATACTTTAAAATTCCGACAAATTAAATATCTAATAAGTGTCGGTGTATTATATATACTATTCCTAAACGATTGTTTGTGTTCATGAACATTAGTTTGTGCCCATTTGTGTTCGTCAACGTCCGTTGTCTAAAATAAACAAACACAAATGAACACGAACAAATTCATTTCCTTATCAAACGAACACGAACATAAAATCTCGTTCGATAAGTGTTCGTGAACGGTTCGTGAACACATATATTTCTTAACAAACGAACACGAACAAGGTCTTGTTCGCGTTCGTTCGGTTCGTTTGCAGCCCTATTAATATAGGCCTTAATGTAATGCTCTTATATATAAACCAGTAGAGCCATAAATACTAAATGTAAAAAGAAGTGTTCTCACTGCAGAACACCATCCCCATTGCAAACTAAAATGCAACACCTCAAAAATCTTATTACAAACGCAAGACTCTACAGTTGAGCCAAAAGACACAACCTAGGTTGGTCAAAATTCAAAAACAAAACCAGTTGGGATCCATTCAAACACCAAAGAACAAACCTGGATACCCACCCACCTGCAACCATCATAGACTAAATCAAATAACCAACCACCTAACTAGGCTTTCTCATGTTCCGGCCAGCACGAATCACTTCATCCACAAGTAGCAGCTGTGACGCGATTACAGGCCTGCAAAAAAATCCACAAAATTCACCGAATATAAATCTAAAACATCCCAAAAAGATCTTTAGCTATTTGCATACCCTGAGTTGATGATCTGGCGCTTGACCGCGTAATTATCAAAGATTCCCTCCATCTCCGGGTCGATAGCATCCCCCGTGTGTTGATTTAGTCCAACAACGTTACCGTTGTCATGCTCATTCTAATAATAATACAAGTTATATTAAAAGTTTAAAACATATCACAAAATCAATGTAGCCACTACAGTGGTTTTTTAAAGTTTCAAATTAACTCCTTACACAATGAATAATATACGCCTTTAACCCAATAGTTTCATTTCACTCTTATAAGTTTCGTTCGTTGGTTTTTTTACAAAAACTTAATATTCTATATAAATATTTTTGAAAACAGACCGAGACAGCAACCACCGAAAAAGTTTATTAGTTTTTTTTTTTTACAAAAACTAAATACGTTTCCTTTTTTTTTCTATTTGATACATTTTATTTCATTTTTGGTTGTTTTACACATTAATATTTTGAAGCTTCATACGGGTCTTCACCGTTTGGTTCGTATGCGGATTACCCACTGCAACGCGCGGTGGAGAAATCCTAGTTATATGAAAACCAATAAACAAAGTTGAAGAGAAAAAAGGAATAGAAGAATTACAGTCAAAGAAATTATAACGTCTTGAGTGTCGAGTCCAGAATTTTCAGCCAGTGTCTTTGGCACAATAAGGAGTGCATCCGCAAAAGCTTGAACACCAACTTGAGCACGCTGGCAGCAGAGATAAGCATCATGAATATGTAAAAAATGCTTAATCGGGTTGGAATCGTTTAGCCATTTTTTTCATTTTTGAAATATTCAATTGCGAATATCAGCATATGTATTGTATGCCAACCATCCTTATCATTTTAACTTTTTAATTACAAACTATCAATTTTGAAGAATATAAATGAAAAAAATCGATTTAAACTGTCAAAACGCTAGAGCCGACTGGTTTAGTTTGTCGTTTTTTGAAACCGTAGTTTGTGGTTTGGCACAAAATTTGTCAGAATTGACCAAACCGAACCGTGACCCCTAAAATATGTGATGTATGGAAAAAGTTTAACTTACCCCTTTAACAGTTTTTTTCACATTATTAACCAAATGTTGTCTAGCTGCAACCTCAAAAGCACCTGCACCCTAATACACATAAAAAATACAACTTAACATTTAGAAGTTCAATCTTAATAAAGTTGATGAAAGGCTCGCATTGTAAACCATCAAAACAAAATAATCAAACTCTTTGTAACGTTAAAAAAAACTTACTCTAACAACTGCCTCGTCTTCAATGGTATTTTTTACTGCTCGCAAGCCATCTCTAATAGCATCCTTGATTTGCGCAATCGTGTGGTCATTTGGTCCTTCAATAATACACAAAATACAATAAAAAACCGATATACAAAACAAAGATTAAAGCTCAACTGGTAGCATAGAAACCGTAGCGTAACTTTACCTTTAATTAAAATTGTACAAGAGTTTGGATGCTTTACATTTTCAACAAATGTATACTTTTCTTCACCGAGAACGTGCTCGTACACCAGCCCCGCCCATCCAAGACAATCGGGTGTTAGGTCGTCCACCGAGTTCACCGCTTCCCCACCACATGCCAAAATCAATCGTTCCATATTTCTCCTTTTGGCTCTTCGAAGAGCAACTATCTGCATAATTACCGATGTGAACAACGCATAAAATAAAAAACCGAGATCACATAAATTGGATCTTAAATTCTTAATATCAATCTTGGTTTAAAAAAGCATGTGACGCTATGCGGCGTGTGGCACTACTCAATGTACGAGTACAACCATGTAGGACTGCAAACGAACCGAACGCTCAGCAAACAGTTCATGAACCATTCGGCGGGAAATTCGTTTGTGTTTGTTCGTTTAATAAATGAATGAACAAATTTGTTCGTTTAGTTAAATAAACGAACACGAACCGAGGCCGCGTTTGTTCATTAATGTTCGTGAATGTTTGGTAACGTGCTCGTTTATGTTTGATAGTTCATTAGTGTTTTTAGTTAATATTTTATTTAAATACTTCAAAATTCCGACAAATAAAATATTTAATATCAGTGTATTATATATTATGTTCATGAACGCTTGTTTGTGTTTGTTTCCATTTGTGTTCATGAACGTCTGTTGCCTAAAATTAATAAACGTACACAAACGAACACGAACACGTTCATTTCCTTAACGAACGAACACGTACATATAATCTCGTTCGGTAAGTGTTCATGAACAGTTCGTGAATACACATATAATTCCTTAATAAACGAACACGAACAAGACGAACCGAACGAACACGAACAATTGAATTTGACCAACTTTGACCCAGAAACGCATGAGGTGCCGCCTTAAAGAACTGACACAATTTCCTTATACCTCAAGTACGCCTTTTAAAACCAAAATATCAATCTATGATCGACCTACCCCTGCCCTAGCAAGAAGATCCAACGATGGAGGATCGATCCCTTTCTGATTGATAACCACAAAGTTGTCTTCAGTACCCTTACACACCTGCACACCGCGAGATCTATTAGTATTCGAACTTCCAGCAAAAAACCTCTTTTCATGCAAATAATATTTATACCTTTTCTTTCAGGGCAATGATTTTTTTCACTCTCTCATCAACAGAACGTCTCTCTGCAGCAACCATTGCTTCTCTCTGCTCAGCATTTGAGTAGAAAAATCCAGCATTTATTTCACTGCAAAATTAATAACAAGCTAACTTAATACTTATATAGATCATAATTCCAGAAAATAAAATTCTATGAGCTGGTTCATTTTTATGTAGGGGTGCAAACGAGCCGAGCCAAGCCCATGAGCTCATTTAACTTATGAAAGCTCGAGCTCGTCTCGATTAGAGCTTTGTTTTAAAAGCTCGAGTTCTACTCGTAGGTACTTTTTCAAGCTCGAGCTCGCCTCGTTTATTATTTATTATTTAATTTATATTAAATATAAATATTTTATATATAGTTTAGTTATTTTTTTCATAATTTTCTAAATAATAATTATTAAAATTTCGATATATGTTTAATATATATCAATAAATAAAATATATAAACAATACGCTCGTTTAGGCTCGCAAGCCGGCTCAGGCTCGGGCTCGTTTGCTAAACAGGCTTGATTTTAGGCTCCGGCTCGAGCACGTTTAGCTTGGCTCATTCGAGCTTTTTTTCGAGCCAAGCTCGAGTAGCTCGCAAGTAGTTCGGCTCATTTGCACCCCTATTTTTTGCAATTTGAGAAATATGAAACTCTATAAGAACTATGGAATTGTAACATACCAAGGACTAGAGTTTCATATTTCTCAAATTGCAAAAAATAGTAGAAAAAATCAGTGACAAGTCAACTTATAATTTTACCTTTTTTCATACTCTAAAGATACATTACAGGTCAAAATGTGACAGTTCTCTGCACGCCTCTTCATGTCGGGATGTCGGGACCCGTGATCAAGAACAAGACCCTCAACCTATTTAAGAAAATAATCAGAAAACAATAAACGAAATGATAATGTCAATGTTGATGAGGTGATCACATATAACGTACCAAACGAGTGTCTACATCAAACTTGTGGCGCATGTGCATGATCTCAACCATGAAAAGATCAATAGCTTCTTCAGGCTTGCGGACACAAAGCACCTACAATACAGAAAATACTTTTTAGCTACAACCTACACAAAAACTAGAAT
Organism: Helianthus tuberosus; assembly: GCA_030545235.1. Lineage (NCBI taxonomy): Eukaryota > Viridiplantae > Streptophyta > Magnoliopsida > Asterales > Asteraceae > Helianthus > Helianthus tuberosus. The sequence continues at coordinate 6,934,983 of CM060416.1, read as the reverse complement.
ATTTATGATTTATCTATGTGGTGAATTTAAAATTTAAAAATGTAGAATCCTCACCGCATTCACGACTATGTCGGTCAATTGATCTGCTAAAGCGTCATACAACTGCGTAACAATATAAAATGAAAATATTTAAATATTTAAATATCACACACCAGATATACAATCAATTATCAGCCAACCAATAACTTAACCGAAAGAAATAAAATAGCGTGTAAATTAAAATTTATAAAGACCTTAGTTCTTAGTGTCGTTCTTGCTACCATCTTTAGCACCTCTCTATCGGGACCATCACCCATCACTACAGGAGTCTTAAACTTTTCGAGAAATTCCAGTACAGCCTTCTTGGCAATGTCGAAACCGTCAACCACAACCCGTGGATGCATCCCTGAATAAACAGCAATAAATATAAACATATTTTTCAGTTACCATAGTGCTCAAATGATGATGGCGGCTAAAATGACTCACTTAACATCTAAAATTTAATAAAATTACAATTTTGAAGAATAAATACAAGATTACTGGGAGTAAGATTAGTTAATAAATAGAAAACAACACATGGATAATAAAGGATGTTTCCTTACATGTAGGGCTTCAAACAAACCAAAAGTTAAGCGAACAATTCGTGAACCGCTCGGCGGTAAGTTCGTTTGTGTTCGTTCGTTTAATAAACAAACGAACACGAAAAATAAATTTTGTTCGTTTAGTTAAATGAACAAACATGAACAGAGGTTGTGTTCGTTCATTTATGTTAATGAACGTTCGGTAACGTGTTCGTTTATGTTCGATACTTCATTAGTGTTTTTAGTTTTTATATTTTGTTTTAATACTTCTAAATTCCGCCAAATAACTTATTTAATAAGTGTCAGTGTATTATATGTTCTGTTCATTAACGCTTGTTTGTGTTTGTTTCTTTCTATTTGTGTTCATGAACATTTGTTTGTAGTTTGTGTTTATTTGTGTCATCAATGTTTGTTTTCGTTCATTGCCTAAAATTAACAAATGAACACGAACACGTTCATTTCCTTAACAAACAACCACGAACATAAAATCTCGTTCGGTAAGTCTTCATGAACAGTTCGTGAACACATATATTTCTTAACAAACAAACACAAACAAGGTCTTGTTCATATATTACTTACATGAGCTCAAGTCCTTGTAAATAATCATAGAAAACCTGAGTTAATTAGAAGCACAATAATAACAAGTAGAAAAATAAGTAACCTTCATCAATACAACGCTCAGCCTGTTTCATGAGCTCGCCAATAAAAATGACCGTAGAAGTCGTTCCGTCACCACTAGTATCATCCTGCGCCACAGCTGTCCTTGCGATCATAATGGCAGTAGGATTTTGAATTTGCTGAAACCATAAAACAAAAATCAATCACTAATAAATAAGCATAGCTGGTGTAGTAAAACAAAAATAATGCAGAATAAATTGGTAAAATAACAACTTAGAAAATCCGATGTGCATTGTAAGTAAAACTTAGAATTGAAAATTGATGAATAACTTATACAATGGTGGAACTTGAACACTTGTATTAGAGATCCGAATTGTATGAATCTCTTTTAGAGCTAACAGCCTATAACTTTTAAAACCATGATTCGTACATCACCAACATTACTATACAGTAAACACACAACCATTTACAGCATAAACGGCATACTGTACAGGTATAAGATATTACGTAGCGTATTAGCACGAGTGATGAAGTATATAGTAATTTTGGTGATGTTCAAACTTCAAATCACCTCCAATAACTTTATGACCTAATTGTGCGGTGAGTTGAAAAACGACATGTATCTGTAGGTTAGGTTGCTAATCTCTTAAATATTCTTGAAACAAAAAGTAAAGGCAGCAGTTTTCTTGGAAAACGAAATTGCAGCAAGTATAAGAAACAGGAGTGCAAATATCAATCTCCTAAAAACCTGATATCATGTTCAAAGAAGGAATGTTCACAGTCCGATTCGGCCGGTTATAACAAAAAGTTTTGCGTTTAGCTGCTACGCTAACTATGGTTTCGGGAAACCACAAACCAAGCCGTCTTGGTTGTGAGTTTTTTGGCAAACCGCCAGTCGTAGTGGTTTGGCAATTATGTTTCGCCAGTTTGGCAGTTTCAACGTAATCAAAACTTCTTTTCAAGCTGGTTAGTTTGTATTATAAAACTTTAATTTGCTATAAAAAAAGATTCATGAATATGTTATATGACACATATACATTACAAAAAAAAATCCAAAATATGAATATATATATATATATATATATATATATATAGAAAAAGTGTATCGTACAAAATGCCTTAATGTACATTGCGTACGCGATTAGAAATCGCATGTTATACACAAACCTGGACATGTCTTAATCGCATGATTCACAAACTCGGACATGTCATAATCGCACGTTATATATCAAAATAACATTGGATGACAAACCCGGTCATGTACTCATGTGTATAAACTCGCATGGCTCTTAAACTCGGACTAACAAACTCGGACAACCAAAATTACAAAATCGCATGTTACACACAAATCGCGTACGCAATGTACATTAAGGGATATTATACAATAACCGGCCTCTCTCTCTCTCTCTATATATATATATATATATATATATATAGGGTGGGGTTCAAGAGTGAACTCTAGTGTATTTGCGAACCGAGTGAACAAATCCTGGCCATTGATTTACACATGTGTATGGCTAGGATTTCATCATCAAATCGTAAAATACACTAGTGTACATCAGATCCTGGCCATTGATTTACACATGTGTATGGCCAGGATTAATTCGCCCAATTCGCAAATACACTAGTGTTCACTCTTGAATCTAATCCTATATATATATAAACAAAAAAGGATGAACGGTGCTAGTTCCAAACCACCAAAACCAAACCATATAAATCTCATACTGGCCAATCCAGATGACTTACTTCGGATCGGTCTGTTACAACTCAATGGTTTATAGGTTTATAAACAACCTAGTTAAAAGTCTAATATTAACCGAAATACATCAAAACAAAAGAATGGCAAGATATATGTATCTCTAACTTGTCACATGTACTTAACTACTTTGTGTTTCAAGTACCCTTGCAAGGTTACAACTTATAACTACCAATTTGTCTTATTATTAGCTCTTAAATCAAACATACATGTCATCTTTTATGCAAGTATTAAGGGTAGGGTTCATGCGAGAACCTATGTTGTCAAAAGCGCAAAAAGCGCGCGCCTAGGCGCAGCGAGGCGCACCTACAGCGCCTGGTGGTAGCCTAGGCGCAAAAACGGGCTTTTTTTGAAAAAACGGTTCTGAGGCGCAAAAAGCGCGCGCCTAGGCGCAAAAAACGTGGTTGAGGCGCAGGAAAAAAAGGTAAAACAGCAAATGACCATATTAAAAACGAAACCAAGTGCAAAAACCGACAAAGTATTTACCACCTTTTGAGACTTTTATTCACACACCCAAAACTTACAACATATAAGTCCTAAACTTTTGCTACTAACTATTAGCTACATGATCTTAAATGGCATGTTTAATAGTTTTAAAATTTTTATATGTGGAATCTTATTTATTTTCAAAGCATAACATATTTTTTCTCTATGTGCGCTTTTCTTAAAAAAGCCCACGCTTTTTTTGCCCCTTGCGCCTTGCGTCTTTGACAACATAGGCGAGAACCAATGTGAACACAACAAAATTAACCCACTACACCACCCAAAAAATAAACAACACCCCCCCCCCCCCAAAGCTAAATGCTAAAAACTAAAATTTTATTTTTTTTATTGACGAAAAGTAGCGATTTTTAATAAAAAAAATATTAAAAAAATTGTGTGTTTTTTAGCTTTTTTTTTGTATTTTTAGTTTTGTTCACATTGGTTATCGCTGTAAAAGGTGGTTTCTAACGGATCCTTCTCCTATCTATGAAAACCTTAAGTTGTCACAAAAATGACTATATAAATGTGCCAATAATATTATTTATTCTAACAAAATACTTATACAATAATTGTGATATAAAACAAGCTGACTGACCATTTCTTTCAGTAATGTGTTGCCATCTTTGGTTAATTTAATATCTCCAGCTCCTCCAACAAGCCTGTAAAAAAATAACATTTAAACAGATCATCAACATAGAAATATAAAAAATCATAAATGACAATAAAAGAGGAAAAAAAGAAGAAGAAGGTAACATCTTAATGGTGCCTTTAGGGCCAAGGTTGCTTTTGAGAACGTCTTGTAAGCCCTTGGCGGCATTGATATTCATGTGAAGTGCAGCCGATTTGTTAAGCACTTCGGCATTAGGGTTCAGAACCCGTACAGACATCTTCGATCCTGATATTTCAAAGAACAAAATCACAATTTTATAAGTGGGAAACAAATGGGGTATAGTGAAAACTGTAACGGATCCAGAAGCTACCTGATTAGCTAAAAGCAAACTGGATCTTTCTTAGAAGTGAAATGGGAGTCGGGGCGGGAGTTTTCAGAAGTGAAGTGGGAGTCGATGGAAGAAGAATGTTGGGATGTTTAGGGCTTTTAAGTTCACTCAACATTTCCTAGAATAAGCTCTACGACGTCGTTTTCCTTTTTTTTTTTTTTTTTTTTTGAAGGTGTGAATTATTCGTGAATATCGTGAGGTCTAGCATACGTTGTATTAATCGGGTTAGTGCTAGAGAGCCCCTCGCACAATAGATCCACAATTTAAACCTCTCAATGAAAACCCCTATCATCCAGACTCGAACTTGAGACCTGGAGGGGAAAACTCACATGGTCCCACCATAAGTGGAACTTAAATACTCGTGGCCACCACTAGAGCACTAGTGATGGTTCTACGACGTCGTTTTCTGATTTCAGCATTTCAATCATATCATCTATTTACTAGAATTGTGCCCCGTGTGATGTAGGGTGAGTTGTGAGGATGTGTATAGTCTAGTCGTTTTGGTTATTATCCACAACCGAAGTTGAAATCAAAGTCATTGGTTAATCTATTTTATTAACCAATCAGTTTTCGGTTAATCAATTTGATTTATTCGGTTAGGTTAACGATTTTTTATTCATTTCATTTAATTTCGGTTAAATACATGAAATGGAGGTATAAAATATGAAATACATAAACTAGGTATATAAAAGCTATAAATATATGAAAACATGAACTGTTCGATTTCGGTTAATTTTGGTTAGACAAGGGTAAAAAACCCATAACTGTTTTTTGGTTAATTTGGTTTTGGCTGATTTCGGATTCGTCTTACTTCAATTCGGTTTCGGTTAACATATTAGTTATTCCTAACTCCTATACACTGTTAATCACGTAACATGTCAATTTTCTAATAAAAAAACTATAGCAATATTATACTCGAATTAAAGAGAGTAAATGTTTGTCTTAATGGTGTAGCTTTAATATAACCACATACATACATACATACGAAAAAAAGTTATGGTCGTTTAAAAATCATAGAGTAGTTAGTTTTTTATAAGAGGGTAAAGTGTAACTAATAATTACTTAACCATAATTTGGTTAAAGATGATTGATTAAAATGTAAATAAGATAGGGGTGTAATTAGTGTTTGAAATAATAATTTACCCTCATTTTAAGGTTGTATGTTATGCATTGCATAAAAACTAAAAAAATAAAATAAAAAAAACTTTTAACTTTTTGTTATCTTAAAATGTCTTTTTTTTTTCCAAACGCATTGTAATATGGTATAGATTATACCTCACACAACCTTTAAATGTTCTCCTGAGTCTACATTAATCTTCGTCATCGTAGAACTATCAGTCTCAATTATTTGAAGAGGAACATATATTTACTACACATATTGATACCGCTAGACTACAAGGCCTTTGGTTTAACTGTATTATATAACCACTTAAGTAGCTTTAGTGTTCTGAAAAGCGTCATGCAATAAAATCGTGGGAGTTAATGAGCAGTTTATGGCTATGTGTATGATTCAGATTCGTTGCTTTTGTCTTAGCCTTTGACTCTTCATGGGTGTAACGCCCTGTGTTTTGATACTTTCTTATTCTTAGCAAGTCTTATCGTACCTCCTATCCAGTTATACTTGTACACTGGAGACGACCGATCATAATGAAAATGAAGCTATTTTAAATCATAATTGTGTTAAACTATGTGCAAACTATTACTCTATGTGATGCGTCTTACATGAGAACGATATGTTTATCTTAGATTCTTGACTCTTTGTTATGCTTTGATACTTAATGAACAAGAAACTAATTTAACATGAATTCGAAACAAGGATTTACTCATGTTAATTATGCTAATCAAGTGTTTAGATGTAATGATATTATTAATAATGGTTACTCACAATAATACGCAACGTAACGCTTAACCTCACTCGCAAACGAATCAAGATCGGAAAATCTAACCAAAACACAACCCACGGTCCGGATGGGCCATCCGCCCGGATGGGCCATCCGCCCGGATGGAACTCATCCATCCGGATGGAGCCATTCAGACATGGCCATCCGGACCTAACCCATCCGGACATGGCCATCTGGACCTAACCATCCGAGCGAATCGACACGTCAACATCACCTATAAATAGCGGGCTTGAGCCTTCATATTCACCTTTCACCTCTGCTCATCCGCTCTCAAGCTCTCGACGGCAATTCAAGGCTTTTGTAAGCATTTCTCCCTCAATCTTTCCATTTTCCACCTCGATTCCACTTCTACTCCATTCTTATTTCATCAAAATCACATACACACACTCACACTGCAACTTTTCTCAAAAATCACTGATTTTGGACATCTCGAATATCGTTTCCACTTGTTTTGCTTAGGCAAACTGTTGTGGAGCATCAATCAACCGAGATTGATTCCAAATCTAAGGGATTTTCACATTTTTGGTACAAGATCTAAAAGATTTTCACATGTTCGGCTCGGATCTAATGGATTTTCACATTTTACAACTTATTTCTGAACTCCTTTTCAGTTTTACACAATATGGGAGGAATCAGGACTCTGTCAGACTCTCGACTCTTTCCATAGTCGAAAGCCGGCTCGAAAACTGATTTCCCCCAAAGAGATGGACCGATTAACGGGTCGAGCATGAATCTTCATCAAGAACAGAACATCCAATCGAATGGGCAAGGCCCATCAGCCCGAATGGACTGGGATTGGTGTTTTCCGTTATTCGAGTCCGTCAACATGTCCGTCTCCGTTAACCAAAATCGTTGTTTGAGAAAAGTTTTACAAAAACTTCAACCACGGACCATCCGCCCGAATGTCGATATATTCGGGCTAGGATTCGTATAAATCCCTGAACATTTCGCTTTACTATGTAATGTTGAATGGTGTAAAACTAAAATGGGATATACCGGATGTGACACCCCAGGAAAAACTAGTAAACGATACAACTTACCTAGCTTCCTCAGTAACCGCATGCTAAATTTCGGGACGAAATTTCTTTCAAGTTGGGGATAATGTGACAACCCGAGTTTCCAAGGTTCCTACTCGACTTAACCTAGTGATTGTTTGCAAAATGTTTTGATTTTATTTATAATTGGTGTGCATCATAAGTGTGTTGTATGTATACACTTGATTGTGTTAATAACATGTTTAATATCAACATGAGAGTAATAGCCGAAAACACCCTCCCTGATGAAAACACACATGGTGTTTTCGTCCATATGTGGCTGCAGCAAATGGGCTTTAGGCCCAGTGGTGAATTATATATATTTTTTTATCACAACCTTCACGGAGAAGTTTTTCAATTGGCAAACCCTAATCACATCGTTTCTCTCTCCTTTTGAAACCCGACGGCAGCCTTGAACATATACATCAATCGGTTTTGTTGTCTCTTCGGTTTAGGTTAGTAATCGGCTATTGTTGTTTGTTTGATCGAAATCATCATAGATTGTTTGTTTAACATTCTGTATTAACTGCTATCATGAGATATGTATGAGCATATGATTGAACATCGATTGTTTAACAAATGGGTTAAAATCTCTGTTATTAACTGGTCTTCGTTAACCTCTGTGGTTAAGTGCATCGCTTTTAAGCTATTGAAAATGGTAGGTTCGAAGTGTGGGTATGAAATTAAGAAATTGTTCTTGTTAAAAATCTGTTGTGATGATGTCGATTCTTCTGATTGAACGATTGCTGGTTGAAATAGTAAACTGTTAATGAGATAGGATTTGCTGGGTATGCGTAACCTGCTGTTGTTGATGATGACGGTAATTGGGGTTTCTGCACGTAACTGTTTTATGACGTAACTGATATCTCTGCGAAACAGATTTGACGAAACGGATGTTTTGGCGAAACGAAACTCACGGCGAAACAGAATGTGTTTCGCCGAAGGGTATATGACGAAACAGATTGTGATTCGTCGAAGGGGTTCACGGCGAAACAAGGGTGTTTCGCCGATTGGGTAATTGGCACAGTAACTATTTCTGTTAAAACTTAACTGAGTTAATTAACTGCTGTTAGATGCTATACCTGACTTGTATGATTATTGAATACGTGTAATGTGCTACTCGGTGAATATTAATGCATTGCCCACTGTGATTGTACTTATACGTGAACTTCGTAATTACAAACTGATTATGTATACGTGCGTACTTTAGGACGTGATTGATTAACTGTGAGCATACTTAGCATACCGAGCAAACCAAGGTGAGTTCACACAGCCAAGGCATGGGGTTCCCAGGGTGGGAATGGGTTTTGGATTATTTACTTGTACTTACCTAGCTTATGGAACTTAGTTATATGGTCCTCGGGTGAGGAAGGGTTATTGATAAGATACGACTAGACTAGTGATACTAATAGAACTGATCTTCGCACACACGCCAGGGTTGGCTGCGATAATACGACTGATCTTCGCACACACGCCGGGGTTGGCTGCGATAATATGACTGATCTTCGCACACACGCCGGGGTTGGCTGCGATAATATGACTAATCTTCGCACACATGCCTGGGAAGGCTGCGAACTATACACTAAACTTCGCACACATGCCGGGTGGCTGCGATACAAATATACCTAGTCTAGAATACTCGGGAAACTTTCCCTAATCTTCGCATACATGCCTAGAGGGCCGCGATACGAACTAATACGATACATGACTTAATGAACGAACACAAGGCTTACTATACTATTACAATTACTGAACTATTAACTGTGAACTCGCTCAACTAGTTGTTGACTCTCTGCTGCATGCCTTGCAGGACCTTAGGTACATATGGAGCTTGCACAGGGAGGAGCAGGTCGTTGTGGGACATGGATCGAGGATGCCATGTTAAATATTTGAACATTTGAACTTATGATTTACATTGGGTTTACATACTTATGCTTCCGCTACACACTTGTTTATGTTTGGTTTTGAAAACACCTATCGTATTGATGAATGACATTTACTATTTACATTGTTCAATATGATTGGTGGCTTGATCCTGGTCAGTCACGCCTCCAAGCGGTGATACTCCGCGTGTGGATTTTGGGGGTGTGACAGATTGGTATCAGAGCCATTGGTTATAGAGAACTCGGTTTTAATATGGGGAAAACGTTTTTATTAAAACCAGACTATAACCAGAACAGTGCTCAACGATCCACAACGACGCCTCGCTCCACGTGCAAGACTCAACATTCTAGGTAATATGGTATATGTTTTATTGCCTACTTGCTAGAATTACATAGAACCTTGCTCATGGTATGCTTAGATACACATGACCCTTATTGCTTGAGAATACTTGTGTGCTCACTCTCTTCTGTCATCGCACTATTCGCGAACCTCCCTTACTTATGTTATCTTTGCTATGAAGATCATGGCTGGACGTATCAACATGACACAAGCCTAGTTGACGGCTCTCATTAACGAGCGAGTTGTTGCGGCACTTGCAGCCGCACAAGCAGGAGGTATACCCTGCAGTTGTAACTCACACTAGGATCTTTAGATCCTACACTCCTAAACCAACTCTTGTGCTTAATCTTGTCCTGGTTCTTATACACAATAGGTCAGCACGCTCAGCCACCTGTTTGCACCTTCAAAACTTTCATGGACTGTCGTCCTACTACTTTTAGTGGCACGGAAGGAGCGGTTGGACTTCTCCGTTGGTTTGAAAAGCTCGAGTCCGTTTTTGAGATGTGTGAATGCCCTGAGGCTCGCAGGGTGAAGTACGCCACTGGTACTCTAGAGGGCATTGCGCTGACTTGGTGGAATGCGCAAGTTCACATGTTAGGGTTGGCTGTTGCTAACGCCACCCCTTAGAACGATTTTAAGGAATTGATCAAAGAAGAATACTGTAGCCGTGATGACATTCATAAGCTAGAGGTAGAGTTTTACAATCTGAAGATGACAGGGTCGGAGATTGAAGCATACACCAAAAGGTCAAACGAGTTGGCTATTCTGTGTCCTACTATGGTAGACCCTCCCATTAAGCGTATCGAACTGTATCTCAAGGGTCTGGTGCCGGAAATTCAAAGTCATGTAACCTCAGCGAATCTTGGCACCATTCAACAGATCGTCAAGTTAGCTCATCGCCTCACCGACCAGGCAGTGGAACAGAACAGGCTGCCTAAACGTATCAGCGCTACTACTACCGCTACCACTTCAGCTACTCCTGCTACTCCCAGTGACAATAAGCGGAAATGGGAAGGGGATTCCAGCCGGGGTTCAGCTACCGTTCAGTCTCAAGCTCAGCAACGCAAGACTAATGACTACCAGAGTCCGAGTCAGCAATCTTCTGGTGGTCAGGGGCAGGGTGGATATCGGGGAATTCACCCACTGTGTAACAGGTGCAACAGACACCACAATGGTCAGTGTCGTAAGGGCCGCTGTCAGAGATGTCTCAAGATAGGTCATGAGGCTAAAGATTGCAGAAGTTCACGACCTGCGAATCAGAACCAGCAACAACAACCACCCGCTCCACGAAACCAGCCACAGCAACAACAGCAAGGAAATAGGGCATGCTTTCAGTATGGGGCTGAAGGCCACTTCAAGCGGAACTGTCCCCAGTTAAATCCGAACTAGAATAACAACAACAATAATCAGGGCAATGGGAACAACAATGGGGGAAACAACAACGACAATGGTGCTAGGGGTCGTGCATTTGTGATTGGTCGGGGTGATGCAAGGAACGATCCTAATGTGGTTATGGGTAAGTTTCTTCTCGACGACTTTTATGTTACTGTATTATTTGATTCGGGTGCGGATACCAGTTATATGTCTCTGAAAGTTAGTAAAATGCTTAAACGCGCACCAACACTTTTGAACACCAAACATGTCGTAGAGTTAGCTAACGGTAAAAGTCTAGAGGCCACACACGTAGTTCAGGGTTGTAATCTTATCCTCGCTGGTCAGACTTTCTCTATCGATCTCATTCCCATAACTCTGAGTAGTTTTGACATCGTCATTGGTATGGATTGGTTATCCTAACAACAAGCGGAGATCCTTTGCAAAGAGAAGATTATTCGTATTCCCCGTATTGGCAAAGAACCTCTCGAAGTTCAAGGCGACAAGAGTGGTGTCGTGAGTGGCATCATCTCCTTCTTGAAGGCACAGAAGTGTTTGCGAAAGGGCCACACAGCTATTTTAGCACTCGTTACAGATACGTCGACGAAAGAGAAGAAGTTAGAGGATATTCCTGTTGTACGCGACTTTCCTCAAGTGTTTCCTGAAGAGTTACCTGGGTTACCGCCTCATCGCCAGGTCGAATTTCAGATCGAGCTAGCTCCAGGAGCAGCACCCATAGCTCGAGCACCTTATCGCTTAGCTCCAACTGAACTGGAAGAACTGTCTAAGCAATTGCAAGAACTCTTGGAAAAGGGTTTCATACGCCCTAGCTCTTCGCCTTGGGGAGCTCCAGTACTATTTGTAAAGAAGAAGGACGGTACCTTCCGCATGTGTATAGACTACCGCGAACTGAACAAGGTGACTGTGAAGAATCGCTATCCACTTCCACGCATCGACGACTTATTCGACCAGTTGCAAGGGTCGAGCTATTACTCGAAGATTGACCTGAGGTCAGGCTATCACCAACTGAGAGTCCGGGATGAGGACGTCTCCAAAACAGCATTCAGAACTCGCTACGGCCATTACGAGTTTTTGGTCATGCCATTCGGGCTAACGAACGCACCTGCGGTTTTCATGGATCTTATGAACAGGGTGTGCAAACCTTATCTTGACAAGTTTGTTATTGTTTTCATTGACGACATCCTGATCTATTCGAAGAGTCAGGAGGAACACGAGCAGCATTTACGACTCATTTTGGAACTCCTTCGAGCAGAACAGCTGTACGCCAAGTTTTCAAAATGCGACTTCTGGCTTCGTGAAGTCCACTTCCTAGGCCACGTGGTAAACAAGGATGGGATTCATGTCGATCCATCCAAGGTAGATTCGATCAAGAACTGGCCTGCACCTCGCACACCAACCGAATACGCCAATTCTTGGGTTTGGCGGGTTATTACAGACGGTTCATCAAAGACTTCTCAAAGATTGCACAGCCGCTTACATTACTGACACAGAAAGGTGTTGCTTACCGTTGGGGTAATACACAGGAAACAGCGTTTCAGCACTTAAAGGATAGACTCTGTAGCGCACCTATCCTCTCATTGCCTGAAGGCACGGACGATTTTGTAGTCTACTGCGACGCATCCATCCAAGGTCTTGGATGTGTGTTGATGCAACGGGATAAAGTTATTGCTTATGCTTCGCGCCAACTTAAGATTCACGAACGGAATTACACTACACACGATTTAGAGCTGGGAGCTGTTGTTTTTGCGCTCAAGATATGGCGACATTACCTGTATGGTACCAGGTGCACCATCTACACCGATCACAGGAGTCTTGAGCATATCTTCAAGCAGAAAGAATTGAACATGCGTCAGCGTCGATGGGTCGAGCTACTGAATGATTACGAATGTGATATAAAGTACCATCCGGGCAAAGCCAATGTGGTGGCCGACGCCCTCAGTCGAAAGGATACTACACCTAGGCGTGTACGAGCGTTGCAACTCACTATTCAGTCTAGTCTTCCTGCACAGATACGAGATGCTCAGGTAGAAGCATTGAAACCAGAAAACGTCAGGGCTGAAGCTCTACGCGGCTCAAGGCAACGGTTAGAACAAAAGGCAGACGGCGCCTACTATGTTACAGGACGCATTTGGGTCCCACTCTATGGCAACTTACGCGAGCTGGTAATGGACGAAGCTCATAAGTCTCGCTACTCAGTACATCCTAGTTCGGATAAGATGTACCACGACTTGAAAACCACATATTGGTGGCCTAGCATGAAGGCTCACATAGCCACTTATGTTAGCAAGTGCTTGACTTGTGCGAGAGTTAAAGCGGAATATCAGAAACCATCAGGCCCACTCCAACAACCTGAGATACCACAATGGAAATGGGAGCAAATTTCCATGGATTTTGTTACTGGCCTACCTAGATTTCAGCGCGAAATGACACTATTTGGGTGATCGTGGATCGACTCACTAAGTCTGCACACTTCCTGGCTATTAAGGAAACAGACAAGTTCTCTACCTTAGCAGACATCTACTTAAAAGAAGTGGTTTCAAGGCACGGGGTGCCAACCTCTATTATCTCTGATCGTGATGCACGTTTTACTTCAGAACTGTGGCAAGCAATGCACAAATCTTTTGGCTCTCGTTTAGACATGAGCACAGCTTATCATCCTCAGACAGATGGGCAGTCTGAGCGCACTATTCAAACTCTAGAAGACATGCTTCGGGCGTGCGTAATTGACTTTGGCAATGGCTGGGAAAAACATCTGCCACTTGTGGAATTTTCGTACAATAACAGCTACCACACCAGCATTAAAGCTGCTCCATTTGAGGCATTGTACGGGCGTAAATGCCGATCACCCCTTTGTTGGGCAGAGGTGGGTGACAGTCAGATCACAGGTCCAGAAATGGTAGTTGATACTACTGAAAAGATTGCTCAAATACGACAACGCATGGCGGCAGCTCGTGACCGTCAGAAAGCATACGCAGATAAAGACAGGAAACTACTCGAGTTCCAGGTTGGGGATCGAGTGCTACTCAAAATTTCACCCTGGAAGGGTGTGGTTCGTTTTGGCAAACGAGGCAAGCTCAATCCGCGATATGTCGGACCATTCGAGATCATTGAGAAAATAGGCAAAGTGGCTTACAGACTGAACTTACCTGCTGAACTCAGTGCAGTTCACAACGTATTTCACGTGTCGAATCTGAAGAAGTGTCTGTCAGATGAGACCCTCATAGTTCCTTTGAAGGAGCTCACTATCGACGAATAGTTGGATTTCGTCGAGGAACCAGTTGAAATCACGGATCGGGATGTCAAGGTCCTCAAGAACACCAGAATACCTCTTGTTCGAGTTCGTTGGAACTCCCGTCGTGGCCCAGAGTATACCTGGGAATGAGAAGACCAAATGGAACTCAAATATCCCCGGTTGTTCGAAAACAATGCAACCACTACTGAGGCTGAAGCTACTACAGAATTTCGGGATGAAATTCCAAATCAACGGGGGGATGATGTGACACCCCAGGAAAAACTAGTAAACGATACAACTTACCTAGCTTCCTCAGTAACCGCATGCTAAATTTCAGGACGAAATTTCTTTCAAGTTGGGGATAATGTAACAACTCGAATTTTCAAGATTTCCATCTTCGCATTTATTGCACGTTAATTGTTTTAGTTGATTGTTTATATGACTTGTTTGTTTCGCAATGATACACCTTTCTAATATGTTAAACCGTGTTTGAATTGTATGATATATATATTGTGTGCATTAAGTGTGTTTAACATATTGTTGTTCAATAGGAACATGTATGTTAATAATATGAACATGTGTGAAAATAATAGTGTATTGTATTAATATGGTGTTAGTGGACATTAAAAACAACAAACAAGGAATCCACGAAATCTTTCCCTAGCCGAAAACACCCCCAAATGAAAACACATGTGTGTTTTCGTCCAACTGTGGCCGACGTAAATCAAATGGGCTTTAGGCCCAGTAGTGGATCACTTACTTATTACTTTCAACCTGTACATGAATTGTTTTTATTCGGCAAACCCTAACTATCACCCTCAAGTCGATGGCAACCTTTTCTCTTATTCAAAGCCAGATCTCTTGTTAATCATTCGGAGTTCGGTTAGTGACTTTCTTATTTGGTTGTTTCAGATCTGAATATATATTGTTATGCTATTGGTTGTGTTCTTGAAGGAATTGTATATGATTTGATCACTATATGATTGTATGCGAAACATGATTAGATTGTTTGACATATGTGATGAATCGATATGAATTATTAGAATTGTATGTATTATCATGTGAATAATGTTGCAACCCACTACATTTTTGGTCCAATAATAGCATGGGGACACCTACAATGGTCGGCCATTGATGTTGAATTTGATAAAAGAAATGATGATGAGCACATGATTTTGAACTGATTGTATATTAGGGTTTTTTATGTAAAAGATATGACAACATGGGACAAATAAACACATGGGGGCTGAAATATGATAATTGACAATAGTATTGTCTCTTGTGATTAATGGCCGACAACTATGTTTGTTAATAAGTTTTCATTGGGCCACACTCTTGTGACTAATCTTTGCTAGTAGTAGGCCACACCCATGGAGACGGTCAAGGCTGCATAAGATTTTGTGTAGGGTTTTCATGTTTTGCTATAACACTATTGATGATGACGGTAATTGGGGTTTCTGCACGTAACTGTTTTATGACGTAACTGATATCTCTGCGAAACAGATTTGACGAAACGGATGTTTTGGCGAAACGAAACTCACGGCGAAACAGAATGTGTTTCGCCGAAGGGTATATGACGAAACAGATTGTGATTCGTCGAAGGGGTTCACGGCGAAACAAGGGTGTTTCGCCGATTGGGTAATTGGCACAGTAACTATTTCTGTTAAAACTTAACTGAGTTAATTAACTGCTGTTAGATGCTATACCTGACTTGTATGATTATTGAATACGTGTAATGTGCTACTCGGTGAATATTAATGCATTGCCCACTGTGATTGTACTTATACGTGAACTTCGTAATTACAAACTGATTATGTATACGTGCGTACTTTAGGACGTGATTGATTAACTGTGAGCATACTTAGCATACCGAGCAAACCAAGGTGAGTTCACACAGCCAAGGCATGGGGTTCCCAGGGTGGGAATGGGTTTTGGATTATTTACTTGTACTTACCTAGCTTATGGAACTTAGTTATATGGTCCTCGGGTGAGGAAGGGTTATTGATAAGATATGACTAGACTAGTGATACTAATAGAACTGATCTTCGCACACACGCCAGGGTTGGCTGCGATAATAAGACTGATCTTCGCACACACGCCGGGGTTGGCTGCGATAATATGACTAATCTTCGCACACATGCCTGGGAAGGCTGCGAACTATACACTAAACTTCGCACACATGCCGGGTGGCTGCGATACAAATATACCTAGTCTAGAATACTCGGGAAACTTTCCCTAATCTTCGCATACATGCCTAGAGGGCCGCGATACGAACTAATACGATACATGACTTAATGAACGAACACAAGGCTTACTATACTATTACAATTACTGAACTATTAACTGTGAACTCGCTCAACTAGTTGTTGACTCTCTGCTGCATGCCTTGCAGGACCTTAGGTACATATGGAGCTTGCACAGGGAGGAGCAGGTCGTTGTGGGACATGGATCGAGGATGCCATGTTAAATATTTGAACATTTGAACTTATGATTTACATTGGGTTTACATACTTAGGCTTCCGCTACACACTTGTTTATGTTTGGTTTTGAAAACACCTATCGTATTGATGAATGACTTTTACTATTTACATTATTCAATATGATTGGTGGCTTGATCCTAGTCAGTCACGCCTCCAAGCGGTGATACTCCGCGTGTGGATTTTGGGGGTGTGACACCGGGCTAGGATTCGAGTTACAGGAACAAGGACCAAACCAACCATCCAAGAATGGAATCGTCGAGCGAAAACACTTGACAACATCCAGGAAGCAGCTTTTCTTGCCACCAAAACTTTCTCCATTAATTAGGAATCTGGTGCCGTCACTAAACATATTTTCCTTAAATTGTAGCCATTTTTTAGTGTTTATTTTTTGGTGTCTAATCCGCATATATATCGCCATTGCTCTTGATTTTCTTGACTGTATATCTCTTAAATGTCAACATATACACGTGTGATTTAGTTTACGAAGATTTTTCAATGCCGAGAACCTCGATCAGAGAGTAAAAAAGGCGTAAGGCTCACAATGGTGTAAAACAAGAATGGGATATACCGGGCTAGGATTCGGGTTACAGGAACAAGGGCCAAACCAACAACCCAAGAATGAAATCGTAGAGCGAAAACACTTGACAACCTCCTAGAAGCAACTTTTCATGCCACCAGACCTTTCTCCATCAATTAGGAATCCGATGCCGTCACTAAACACATTTCTTAAATTGTAGCCATTTTTTGAGTGTTTATTTTTGGTGTCTAATCCGCATATATATCACCATTGCTCTTGATTTTCTTGACTGTATATCTCTTCAATGTCAACATATACACGTGTGATTTAGTTTACGAAGATTTTTCAATGCCGAGAACCTCGATCAGAGAGTAAAAATGGCGTAAGGTTCACAATGGTGTAAAACTAAAATGGGATATACCGGGCTAGGATTCGAGTTACAGGAACAAGGGCCAATTCAACCACCCAAGAATTGAATTGTCGAGCGAAAACACTTGACAACCTCCAGGAAGCAGCTTTTTTGCCACCAGACCTTTCTCCATCAATTCGGAATCTGATGCCGTCACTAAACACATTTCTCAAATTGTAGCCATTTTTTGAGTGATTATTTTTTGGTGTCTAATCCGCATATATATCACCATTGCTCTTGATTTTATTGATTGTATGTCTCTTCAATGTCAACATATACACGTGTGATTTAGTTTACGAAGATTTTTCAATGCCGAGAACATCGATCAGAGAGTAAAAAAGGCATAAGGTTCACAATGGTGTAAAACTAAATTGGGATATACCAGGCTAGGATTCAAGTTACAGGAACAAGGGCCAAACCAACCACTCAAGAATGGAATCGTCGAGCGAAAACACTTGACAACCTCCTGGAAGCAGCTTTTCTTGCCACCAGTCCGCTCTCCATCAATTTGGAATCTGATGCCGTCACTAAACACATTCCTTAAATTGTAGCCATTTTTGAGTGTTTATTTTTTGGTGTCTAATCCGCATATATATCGCCATTGCTCTTGATTTTCTTGACTGTATATCTCTTAAATGTCAACATATACACGTGTGATTTAGTTTACGAAGATTTTTCAATGCCGAGAACCTCGATCAGAGAGTAAAAAAGGCGTAAGGTTCACAATGGTGTAAAACTAAAATGGGATATACCGGGCTAGGATTCGAGTTACAGGAACAAGGGACAAACCAACCACCCAAGAATGGAATCGTCGAGCGAAAACACTTGACAACCTCCTGGAAGCAGCTTTTCTTGTCACCAGACCTTTCTCCATCAATTAGGAATCTAATGCCCTCACTAAACACATTTCTTAAATTGTAGCCATTTTTTGAGTGTTTGTTTTTTGTTGTCTAATCCGCATATATATCACCATTGCTCTTGATTTTCTTGACTGTATATCTCTTAAATGTCAACATATACACGTGTGATTTAGTTTACGAAGATTTTTCAATGCCGAGAACCTCGATCAGAGAGTAAAAATGGCGTAAGGTTCACAATGGTGTAAAACTAAAATGGGATATACCGGGCTAGGATTCGAGTTACATGAACAAGGGCCAAACCAACAACCCAAGAAAGAAATCGTAGAGCGAAAACACTTGACAACCTCCTAGAAGCAACTTTTCTTGCCACCAGACCTTTCTCCATCAATTAGGAATCTGATGCCGTCACTAAACACATTCCTTAAATTGTAGCCATTTTTTGAGTGTTTATTTTTTGGTGTCTAATCCGCATATATATCACCATTGCTCTTGATTTTCTTGACTGTATATCTCTTAAATGTCAACATATACACGTGTGATTTAGTTTACGAAGATTTTTCAATGACGAGAACCTCGATCAGAGAGTAAAAATGGCGTAAGGTTCACAATGGTGTAAAACTAAAATGGGATATACCGGGCTAGGATTCGAGTTACAGGAACAAGGGCCAATTCAACCACCCAAGAATTGAATCGTCGAGCGAAAACACTTGACAACCTCCTGGAAGCAGCTTTTTTGCCACCAGACCTTTCTCCATCAATTTGGAATGTGATGACGTCACTAAACACATTTCTCAATTTGTAGCCATTTTTTGAGTGCTTATTTTTTGGTGTCTAATCCGCATATATATCACCATTGCTCTTGATTTTCTTGACTGTATAACTCTTAAATGTCAACATATACACGTGTGATTTAGTTTACGAAGATTTTTCAATGCCGAGAACCTCGATCAGAGAGTAAAAATGGCGTAAGGTTCACAATGGTGTAAAACTAAAATGGGATATATCGGGCTAGGATTCGAGTTACAGGAACACGGGCCAACCTAACCACCCAAGAATGGAATCGTCAAGCGAAAACACTTGACAACCTCCTGGAAGCAGCTTTTCTTGCCACCAGGCCTTTCTCCATCAATTAGGAATCTGATGCCGTCACTAAACACATTCCTCAAATTGTAGCCATTTTTTGAGTGTTTATTTTTTGGTATCTAATCCGCATATATATAGCCATTGCTCTTGATTTACTTGACTGTATATCTCTTAAATGTCAACATATACACGTGTGATTTAGTTTACCAAGATTTTTCAATGCCGAGAACCTCGATCAGAGAGTAAAAAAGGCATCAGGTTCACAATGGTGTAAAACTAAAATTGGATATACCGGGCTAGGATTCGAGTTACAGGAACATGGGCCAAACCAACCACCTAAAAATGGAATCGTCGAGCGAAAACACTTAACAACCTCCTGGAAGCTGCTTTTCTTGCCACCAGACCTTCCTCCATCAATTAGGAATCTGATGCCGTAAATAAACACATTCCTTAAATTGTAGCCATTTTTGAGTGTTTATTTTTTTGTGTCTAATCCGCATATATATCGTCATTGCTCTTGATTTTTTTGACTGTATATCGCTTAAATGTTAACATATACACATGTGATTTAGTTTACCAAGATTTTTCAATGCCAAGAACCTCGATGAGAGAGTAAAAAGGCATATGGTTCACAATGGTGTAAAACTAAAATGGGATATACCGGGCTAGGATTCGAGTTACAGGAACAAGGGCAAAACCAACCATCCAAGAATGGAATCGTCGAGCGAAAACACTTGACAACCACCTGGAAGCAACATTTCTTTCCACAAGACCTTTCTCCATCAATTAGGAATATGATGCCGTCACTAAACACATTCCTTAAATTGTAGCCATTTTTTGAGTGTTTATTTTTTGGTGTCTAATCCGCATATATATAATCATCGCTCTTGATTTTCTTGACTGTATATCTCTTAAATGTCAACATATACACGTGTGATTTAGTTCACGACGATTTTTCAATGCCGAGAACCTCGATCAGAGAGTAAAAAAGCCTAAGGGTCACAATGGTGTAAAACTAAAATGCGATATACCAGACTAGGATTCGAGTTACAGGAACATGGGCCAAACCAACCACCCAAGAATGAAATCATCGAGCGAAAACACATGTCAACATCCTGGAAGCTGCTTTTTCTGGGCACCAGACCTTTCTCCATCAATTAGGAATCTGATGCCGTCATTAAACACATTCCTCAAATTGTAGCCATTTTTGAGTGTTTAGTTTCTGGTGTCTAATCCGCATATATATATATATATCACCATTGCTCTTGATTTTCTTGACTGTATATCTGTTAAATGTCAACATATACACGTGTGATTGAGTTTACGAAGATTTTTCATTGCCGAGAATCTCGATCAGAGAGTAAAAAAGGCGTAAGGTTCACAATGGTGTAAAACTAAAATGGGATATACCGGGCTAGGATTCGAGTTACAGGAACAAGGGCAAAACCAACCATCCAAGAATGGAATCGTCGAGCGAAAACACTTGACAACCACCTGGAAGCAACTTTTCTTTCCACAAGACCTTTCTCCATCAATTAGGAATATGATGCCGTCACTAAACACATTCCTTAAATTGTAGCCATTTTTTGAGTGTTTATTTTTTGGTGTCTAATCCGCATATATATAATCATCGCTCTTGATTTTCTTGACTGTATATCTCTTAAATGTCAACATATACACGTGTGATTTAGTTCACGATGATTTTTCAATGCCGAGAACCTCGATCAGAGAGTAAAAAAGCCTAAGGGTCACAATGGTGTAAAACTAAAATGCGATATACCAGACTAGGATTCGAGTTACAGGAACATGGGCCAAACCAACCACCCAAGAATGAAATCATCGAGCGAAAACACATGTCAACATCCTGGAAGCTGCTTTTTCTGGGCACCAGACCTTTCTCCATCAATTAGGAATCTGGTGCCGTCATTAAACACATTCCTCAAATTGTAGCCATTTTTGAGTGTTTAGTTTTTGGTGTCTAATCCGCATATATATATATATATATATCAACATTGCTCTTGATTTTCTTGACTGTATATCTGTTAAATGTCAACATATACACGTGTGATTTAGTTTACGAAGATTTTTCATTGCCGAGAATCTCGATCAGAGAGTAAAAAAGGCGTAAGGTTCACAATGGTGTAAACCTAAAATGGGATATACCGGGCTTGGATTCGAGTTATAGGAACAAGGGCTAAACCAACCACCCTAGAATGGAATCGTCGAGCGAAAACACTTGACAACCTCCTGGAAGCTGCTTTTCTTACCACCAGACCTTTTTCCATCGATTAGGAATCTGATGCCGTCACTAAACACATTCCTTAAATTGTAGCCATTTTTTGAGTGTTTATTTTTTGGTGTCTAATCCGCATATATATCACCATTGCTCTTGATTTTCTTGACTGTATATCTCTTAAATGTCAACATTTACACGTGTGATTTAGTTTACGAAGATTTTTCAATGCCAAAACCTCAATCAGAGAGTAAAAAAGGCGTAAGGTTCACAATGGTGTAAAAGTAAAATCGGATATACTGGGCTAGGATTCGAGTTACAGGAACAAGGGCCAAACCGACCACCCAAGAATGGAATCGTCAAGCGAAAACACTTGACAACCTCCTGGAAGCAGCTTTTCTTGCCACCAGACCTTTCTCCATCAATTAGGAATCTGATGCCGTCACTAAACACATTCCTTAAATTGTAGCCATTTATTGAGTGTTTATTTTTTGGTGTATAATCCGAATATATATCACCATTGCTCCTGATTTTTTTGAATTTATATATTCCTTAAATGTCAACATATACACGTGTGATTTAGTTTACGAAGATTTTTCAATGCCAAGAACCTCGATTAGAGAGTAAAAAAGGCGTAAGGTTCACAATGGTGTAAAACTAAAATGAGATATACCGGGCTAGGATTCGAGTTACAGGAAGAAGGGCCAAACCAACCACCCAAGAATGGAATCGTCGAGCGAAAACACCTGACAACCTCCTGGAAGCAGCTTTTCTTGCCACCAGACCTTTCTCCATCAACTAGGAATCTCACGCCGTCACTAAACACATTCTTTAAATTGTAGCCATTTTTCGAGTGTTTATTTTTTGGTGTCTAATCCACATATATATCACCATTGCTCCTGATTTCCTTGACTGTATATCTCTTAAATGTCAACATATACACGTGTGATTTAGTTTACGAAGATTTATCAATGCCGAGATCCTCGATCAGAGAGTAAAAAAGGCGTAAGGTTCACAATGGTGTAAAACTAAAATGGGATATACCGGCTAGGATTCGAGTTATACGAACAAGGGCCAAACCAAACACCCAAGAATGGAATCGTCGAACGAAAACACTTGACAACCTCCTAGAAGCATCTTTTCTTGCCACCAGACCTTTCTCCATCAATTAGGAATCTGATGCCGTCACTAAACACATTCCTTAAATTGTAGACATTTTTTGAGTGTTTATTTTTTGGTGTCTAATCCGCATATATATCACAATTGCTCTTGATTTTCTTGACTGTATAACTCTTAAATGTCAACATATACACGGGTGATTTAGTTTACGAGTATTTTTTGTCACACCCCGATATTTCCACATATTACCGGTGGGCCCGGCGGGGAGTATCGTGACGTAGTTGATATAATCATATTTAATATACACAATATAATAGCATAGCGGAAGGCTTGGTGAATAAACTATTACAAACCATAATGTCTGAGTGTTCGAATGAAAGAATGTACAGACTTGGTTGTAATAAGATCCACATGCGGATCATAAATAAAATACCAGAAAACAAAAATAACAGACTTCAGGTATCTAGGGATTTGCAAGATCCTCTTATATGACACCTAGTAGCTCCAGCCTATTTACGAGAGGTACCTGTCAATCAGTCTTTAGAAAATACGCCAGTTTACACTGGTAAATACAATTAACTGACTCTTTTGAAAACATTTATGAAAATATTGATTTAAGTGCACACGGCACAAATCATTTATAACTTGGGACAATTATTTAAAGATAATCTTGTATACAGATTTACATGTTTTTCATACAACTGGGGCCGGTTTGGAAGCCGGTCAAGATTAACCGACTCACCACTTATAGAACCCACAAAGGAGTTATTCCCAACATGTGGGTTTATATTTTAGCATTTGCATCTGTCAGGTGTATGCCTACACCTCGTGCATAGGCCGTGGCCATTTTCAAATGAAATGAGCCGATGATATCTAGGACACGGTCGAATTAACCCCCAATGTTTATGTTATCAAACAAGACAGATTAAAACGGGTTATGTAAATTTATTAATCACAATCCGATTAAATGATTTCATACCCGACCAAGCGGTATTATTATAATACCGTATCCCAAGTCAGTAAAGATATTTATTTTATCACATTACATCAGTAAGATATCATACATATGTGAAGTTTACCATTTATGGCCAAACTATGGCCCGAAAGGGCATTTTGGTCATTTCACATATGCTTTTAAAGACATATTTGGAAGTCTGAGTTCATGACTCATACCTACTATAATAATATTAAAATTTGTTTAAAAATTCAGTAGGTAACAAGTCTTAGATGTTAAATATGGTTTTAAACCATACTATGCACCTAATTAGTGTAAAACCCGCTAATTGACGATAATCAAGATGTTTATGTAAATCTGAGATTTTGATCAGTTTTAAATGCTCCAAATAATTTATTTAATGTATGAAATCAGTAGGAAAAGGTTTGACATTCAAATCATTTGTTAATCTCATTTTATGCATGAAAGGGGTATTATCGTCATTTACCGAATTACACAAGAACTATATGATTTAATCAGATTATAATCTGACTAAAATCTTAAAAATCCTTAAAAATAATATCTTAACAGTAGGTAATGAGTTTTGGTTCAAAATACAAGTTTAAACATGTCTTATGCAAGATATCGCAATTTAATTAATAAAAAGCTTCTAATTACGATATCGAGCATAACTTCTGTTTGAGACAAAAAACCGATGTCAAATTTTTCGGGACAAGCTTATATATCAGTAGCAAAGGTTTTTGTCCTCTCACATTTCTAAAAATCTCATTTATATGTCAAAAGGGCATTTACGGCATTTATAAGCATATTAACAAACAAGAGCATATAATTCAAACTACTAAGGACCAAGCAATATAACTCCAGAGGGTTATACCACTGTATAATATGGTCCTAATGGAAGCTTAAAACATGGAAGAATTAAGCTTAAACGGGTCAGAACTGAAAGTCAAAGCAAAAGTCAAGCTTTTGCGACTTTCGGTTATAAACTGACCTTAGACTGATAATTGTCGGGTTAGACCTGATTAAACATGTTCTAATACTAATTACCAAGTCATTAGAATGTTAAAATTTAATTTATAACTTCCGTTTTATTAGTTTAAATCATTTTTAAAGTTTCTGTCCAGTTTGACTTTTTGACTAACTAGTTTGACCCGACAATTAACTAGTCAAACGAAATAATTAGGAGGTGCCCTTTTTAAGGGTTAATCACCCACCTTAATATGGTTCCATAACCACTTTTATTTCGGTCAGTGGCTGGACCATTTGTGATTAAACCGAAAGTCAAAGTCTAATTACGATATATTTGACTTTTCGGTTTTTAAGCTAATAAAATGGACTAAGCAGGGATTACAACACTTACATAAGGTCCTTGTTATCTTTTCTACACTTCTTAGTCCTCTCCCAATGCTGGCTATCTCTAGAAATGAGTTTTTGAATTGTTGCAAATGAAGTGAGCACTTGAACAATGAACATAGGATCCTTATATACTAATATGCCATGCATTAGGATGTTTGCATCTGTTTTGGTGGCATCTAGGATCACCCGAGGTGTCCTAGTGGTAATACAAGACCGACATACAACACCTGGTATCACTACTAATGAGTTAAAGTCAGTTCTGAACTTAAACCCGCAGCTGGCAACATTTTTCTGCGCTGGGCACTTCCACACGGGCCGCGTAAGACTCAGCAAGAGTCTACGCGGGCCGCGATGACTGTCTGTTCAGGTGAAAAATGTTTTAAACTTGGCAGATTCAGTCCCTGGTCATTATAAACCTTATTTAACCTCATTTTTGGCATATAAGGCCCTTGTAGTTAGTTTGTAGAGGTTCAAGAGAGTATAACCAAACTCCGTTAGGCCTGGTTTCGTTAATTATCACCATAAACACAAGTTTCATCACATTGACACTTTTTACCCAAAATCTTGAAAACTTGCTTAACGATCTCGAAACCACATGAAATTTATACCACTTATTCTTGAGAGTATATTTGAATATTTCGAAGCCTCGGGTTCGTTAAAAGGTCACTCAGAGGTAAGAAATAACATGTTGACACATTTAACCCCTGTAGTTTATAATCTTCCGATTATTTTCATGAACGGCTTCTTATATCCAATTAATCACTCGTTTAAGAATATATTCTGCGAGTATGGTCATTCAGAGGCACAAGTTTGGCATGTTGACACTTTTAGTCCCTTCACATACATATTTTCACCGTTTGTCAACTTTAGTCCTTCAAACTCAATCTTTCACATATTTAGAGTTTAGGACACGTGTCTTTATATGATTGGACACGTTTTTACGTGGTGTTACATCCTCACCCCCTTAAAAGAAATCTCGACCTTGAGATTTACTGGAATAAGTGAGGGTACTTCTGTCGCATAGTGGACTCAACTTCCCACGTATATTCGGGGCCTCTACGGGCATCCCATTTAACCTTTACTATAGGCACGTGCTTCCTTCGGAGCTTTTTAACCTGACGATCTTCGATCGATAAAGGTCTTTCAACAAACCTCAGGCTTTCATCAATCTGTACGTCTTTATGAGACATAGCTAGCGATTCATCAGCTAGACATTTCTTTAAGTTACAGATGTGGAACACATTGTGAATTCCACTGAGCTCCTCAGGCAAGTTTAGCTTATAAGCTACACTGCCGACACATTCGATAATTTTTAATGGTCCAATATATCTAGGGCTTAACTTACCCTTCTTACCAAAACGCATCACACCTTTCCAGGGTGATACTTTTAGTAAGACTTTATCACCTACCTCCAACTTTAGAGGTTTTTGCCTCTTATCAGCATAACTTTTCTGCCTATCCCTGACAGCTTTTAGGCGATCATGAATCTGGACAATCTTGTCCGTCGTTTCAAGGACTATATCAGGTCCTGATAACTGAGCTTCTCCTATTTCTGCCCAACAAACAGGCGTTCTACATTTCCTTCCATACAATGTCTCAAAAGGTGCATCTTGAATGCTAGTATGGTAGCTATTGTTATAGGAGAACTCGATCAAAGGTAGGTGGTCATCCCAACTACCTCCCAAATCAATAACGCATGCTCGAAGCATGTCTTCCAAAGTTTGAATTGTACGCTCACTTTGCCCATCAGTCTGAGGATGGTAAGCAGTACTAAAATTCAAACGAGTGCCTAAAGATTGTTGGAAACTTTTCCAAAAGTGAGAGGTGTATCTAGTATCTCTATCGGATATAATAGACACCGGCACTCCGTGGAGAGATACAATCTCATCCACATATATTTGAGCTAACTTGTCAGAGCTATGAGTCTCCTTGATGGGTAAGAAATGTGCTGACTTATTCCGCCTGTCAACTATGACCCATATAGTATCGTTTCCATGCCTTGTCTTAGGTAACTTGGTTATAAAATCCATGGTTACCATCTCCCACTTCCATGTGGGGAGTTCTGGCTGTTGTAGCAGACTCGATGGCTTTTGATGTTCAGCTTTAATCTGAGCACAAGTCAGCCACTTAGCTACATGTGTGGCAATAGATTTCTTCAAACCTATCCACCAATAATTAGCTTTCAAATCCTGATACATCTTGTCACTTCCAGGGTGAACTGAGTATTTGGAATTGTGAGCTTCCTGGAGGATTATTTCTCGAAGCCCTCCATGAATAGGAACCTAAATTCTTCCATTCATTCTAAGGATTCCATCCTTGCCAGGTGCTAACTGTTCAGCAGTTACACCTAACTTTTCATCTGGAAGGTTAGCTTCCAAAACAACTTCTTTCTGTGCAGCTAATAGCCTTTCATTCAGGGTATTCTTCAGTTCAATACTCTTGACATTAATCCTGATTGGTTTGACTCTTTCCTTTCGGCTTAGAGCATCGGCGACCACATTCGCTTTACCTGGATGGTAGCGAATTTCGCAATCATAGTCATTTAGAGTTTCCATCCAGCGGCGCTGTCTCATATTGAGATCCTTTTGATTGAATAAGTGTTGGAGACTTTTGTGATCCGAATAGATCACACATTTAGTTCCATACAAATAATGTCTCCAGAACTTTAGTGTGAATATAACGGCGCCCAATTCTAAATCGTGGGTGGTGTAATTCTTTTCATGCACTTTTAGTTGTCGCGACGCGTAGGCAATCACCTTGCCTCGCTGCATAAGTACACAACCCATACCGGTGTGTGACGCATCACAGTATACGACAAACTCTTCTGCTCCTTCGGGTAAAGATAATACCGGAGCATTGCTCAATTTTTGTTTAAGAATATCAAAAGATTCTTGTTGTTCTGGACCCCAATCAAATTTCACATTCTTACGGGTCAAAGAAGTCAATGGTGCAGCTATCCTTGAGAAGTTTTCAATGAATCTTCTATAATAACCAGCTAAACCCAGAAAGCTGCGAATTTCTGTTGGTGTCTTTGGTGCTTCCCAGTTCATAATGGCTTCTATCTTGGCGGGATCTACTTGGATGCCATGCTCACTAACAACATGTCCAAGAAATTGGACTTCACAAAGCCAGAACTCGCACTTGGAGAATTTAGCATACAGCTTCTCCTGTCGAAGCAATCCTAAGATACATCGAAGGTGCTTCTCGTGATCAACTTGGCTACGAGAATAGATAAGTATATCATCTATGAAGACGATGACCAACTTATCTAAGTATGGTTTGCAGACTCTATTCATAAGGTCCATGAATGCTGCTGGCGCATTAGTGAGCCAAAAAGGCATCACTAAAAACTCGTAATGTCCATACCTTGTTCTGAACGCTGTCTTTGGTACATCTTCGGTTCTAACCTTGAGTTGATGATACCCAGATCTTAAATCGATCTTCGAGAAATAGCTTGCCCCTTGAAGTTGGTCGAATAAGTCGTCGATCCTAGGCAAAGGATAACGATTCTTGATCGTTACCTTATTTAATTCACGATAATCAATGCATAAGCGCATTGATCCATCCTTCTTCTTCACAAACAATATTGGAGCTCCCCAAGGTGAAGAGCTGGGTTGTATAAAACCTTTTTCCAGTAAGTCATCCAATTGAGTCATGGGCTCTTTCATTTCAGTAGGCGCTAGCCGATAAGGAGCTCGTGCAATTGGTGAAGATCCTGGTAGAATGTCTATCCTGAACTCTACTTGCCTCTCAGGAGGTAATCCAGGTAACTCATCAGGAAAGACATCAGGATACTCATAAATGATTGGAATATCTTCGATCTTAGGCTTCGGTTCGTTCACTGTCACTTGTGCCATGTAGATGACACATCCGTTCTTCAGACACTGCGATACCTTGAGAATAGACACATTGTTGGGTAACCCATATTGTGTATCTCCTTGAATAGTGACAGATTCACCAGAAGGGGTTTTGATAATAACTAGCTTTTTATCACAGGCAATTTGGGCATGGTTATGCGACAACCAATCCATGCCCAAAACTATATCAAACCCAGCCAATTTCATTGGCAAGAGGGATAGCAGGATAGAATGATTCTTAATGGATATAAAACATCCATCAAGAAGAGTTGAAGCTGTTTCTAAGGTACCATCGGCAAGCTCTACCTCATATTTTATGTCTAGAGTCTTAATAGGCAGATTCAGTAACTTACAAAACTTATGGTCTACAAAGGACTTATCAGCACCTGAATCAAATAAAACTCTAGCATAATTATTATTAATGAGGAAGGTACCTGTTATGACGTTCTCGTCGTTCACCGCTTCCCTCGCATTCATATGAAAAACTCTCGCATTCGTTTTCTTCGCCTCCTCGGGCTTCTTAGCATTCTTGGGGCAATTTGTCTTGATGTGCCCCTTTTCATTGCAACTGTAACAGGTTGCATCCTTAATGTTTCGGCACTCCACAGACTTGTGCCCTTTCTTCTTGCAAATCCCACATGGTTTAGCTTGTGGGTCTTGGTTGCACTTTCCAAAGTGCCTTTTGTTGCAAGTCTTGCACCTGGGCTTGTCATTTGACTGCCCTTTCTTGGAACCAAAGTTCTCTTTGCTCTTCTTGTTAGATTGAGGAGACTTGTCTTCCTCCCTCTTCCTCTTCCCATCATCGGTAGCTTTCTTTGCCCTACTCCTCACAACATCAAGAGTAAGGGATAAAGATAGATCCACAGCAGATCTATAAGTAGCAGGCTTAGAAGCCTTGACATTCCCTTTCACTTCAGGAGCTAAACCACCTATGAAACGCGCAATGCGTTTGGATTCAGGGGTGACCAAGTATGGTATAAGTCTTGACATCGAGTTGAAACTAGTCACATAGGACCTACAATCTAAGTCCTTCATCACCAAAGTGAGGAAGTCAGTCTCTATTCTCTCGACTTCATGTTGAGGACAGTAAGTGTCCTTCACAAGATCAACAAACTTGTTCCACGAAAGGTTATACAGAGGAACCTTTCCAGTGGATTGCACCAATGCTTTCCACCAAGTGAGGGCGTCGCCCTTGAAGGATTGAGACACAAACTTAACTATGTCTTCCTTAGCACATCCACTGATGTCAATCACAGTCTCCATTTCATCTAACCACTTCATGCAGTCGACTGCTCCCTTTTCTCCTGTGAAATCCCTCGGTTTACAGGAGACGAAGTATTTATAGGTACAACCCCTTGGTGTACCTGGGAGTCTGTTCAAGGATAATCTGCCTCTGTGGTTCACTTCTCTGATTAGACGAGTGTTGAGACTCATCTTTCTTCAGTGTATGCGAATGAGATAGGGACTTTGAATGAGTTTTGGACCGAACATTACTCGGTTCCTTGAACTTATTATCCACAGCTTAAGCAACCGCTGCGGTTATCATCGCTTGCAATTCAGCACCAGTGATATTAATCCTGGTATTATTGTTTTCTTCCACAGGATGACTGTTTGCTTCGTCAGAGCCAGCCATGATTCAAGTACTATATCAAACAATAATGATATATTTAAATTATAAAATGAATCATCGCGTTGATGATTAGATGGTCGTGGTATTATTAAACCATATATACCATTTTAAATAAAAATCAATTTAATCATGATTTGCCTAGGCTTCAACTGAACCATTATAAGCAATCAATAGGATATAATCCTTTATATTTATTAGACAGGGGATATAAATCACAACTGTCAATGTCATGAACGACATTTTCATATAGCACAAGGCTCGTCTCGAAGGACATTTAGATGGCACAAAAGGCCTTGCCACAGGGACGATTAAAATATAACCAATGATCTCTTGGATCAGTGATCTTTTAAGGGTCGAACATAGTTCATTGCTTTATTGACAAGAAGTTTATAGATAAAACTATCATTGTCATTATTACACCTTTGTTTATAAGCATACATCTCAAATGGATGTTTTGGTGTATACATCATCTGCTTTACGCTCAACCCTGTCCAACCTCTGTAGAATCTCCTGAGTTTCTCCTGTTGGGGAGGAGGAGGTTGCTGATATGGTGGGTATTGATACCCTTGCACCAGATATCTAGTTGGGTAAACTGGAGGGTAAGAAGAAGGATAAAGTGCATTATACTGTGCTGCCGTAAGATACGGATCTTGGGTTCCATAACCCGCAGAAGTTTGATATCCATAATCCACAGGGGTTGGATATCCAGATGGGTTATACCCAGACGAACCTGGGTAAGTCGGTATCGGGTTGTCAAAACCCACTGGCGGTGGCGGTGGTGCATAAGAAACCGGAGGAGGATCGTCTTCCGGCACCGCGTGCGAGGGTCCACCCATTTGTGGGTCCTCGGGGATAGGAGGGTAAGAGCTTGAACCTTGAGGGGAACTGAACCATGGTCAGCCTCGCACGGATATTCGTGCATTCCTCCTCCGCCTCGATGGCTCGGGAGGTGGTTGAGGTGGCTCCTCAACAGGAAGAGGTGGAGGAGTGACAGTTTGAAGGTACGGCTCATTCAAAGGAGGTTAAGCCGGAGAGTTATGATATGAAGGGGTGAATTCCCATTCATACTTAGCCCACCTTTCGGCAAATGAAATGGGCCCTTGATACGGTGATCCTTGATATGGAGAACCGCTAGAGATGCTGATAGGGTGACCCGGTGTTCCGGTTTGCAGTTCTGGATCAGGATCGTCATCCATCTCCATGTCGTGGGGGAAGTGATCCTCGGGTCCCAAAGGATTATAACCCAGTAGATCGTTGACATAGTCGTTGGGGTTGAACTGGGCTGGAGAGTAAGTGGAATCCGAGTGATGGAAAGAATGGGAGTGCAAGGAATGGTAGGATTGGTGGGAATCTTGTGAATGATGAGAATCATGTGAGTGATGGGAAAGCTGGGGCTCGTCTGGAACAGGCGGCCCAAATGATGGATGAAATGAGGGTGATGAACTCAACGAGACCGAGTGCCTCGCGGGTTCAAAAGAATGACCCCAATGGTCACGGGAATCTGAGCTAGAAAATGACGCAGACGGAGTGCGCCTATGGGAAGGTCCTGCATGTCCTGATGGTCCACCTCTCATTCGACCCTTTCCCTTGCCTCGTACATGTGGTGGCATTATCGATAAAACCTGTCAAAACAAGTAAAATAAAATATAAACAACAAAAGGAAAGTTAAGAATAAATCCTAGGTCATTGGCCTAAACTCGGAAGTCTAAGGAATGTGCTTATTGTGTCATTGAGATTAAACACAAAAGGTTAGTGTTTAATTCACTCAATGTTGGCTCTGATACCAACCTGTCACACCCTGATATTTCCACATATTACCGGTGGGCCCGGCGGGGAGTATCGTGACGTAGTTGATATCATCATTGTCAATATACACAATATAATAGCACAGCGGAAGGCTTGGTGAATAAACTATTACAAACCATAATGTCTGAGTGTCCGAATGAAAGAATGTACAGACTTGGTTGTAATAAGATCCACAGGCGGATCATAAATAAAATACAAGAAAACAAAAATAACAGACTTCAGGTATCTAGGGATTTGCAAGATCCTCTTATATGACACCTAGTAGCTCCAGCCTATTTATGAGAGGTACCTGTCAATCAGTCTTTAGAAAATACGTCAGTTTACACTGGTAAATACAATTAACTGACTCTTTTGAAAACATTTATGAAAATTTGATTTAAGTGTACACGGCACAAATCATTTATAACTTGGGATAATTATTTAAAGATAATCTTGTATACAGATTTACATGTTTGTCATACAATTGGGGCCGGTTTGGAAGCCGGTCATGATTAACTGACTCACCACTTATAGAACCCACAAAGGAGTTATCCCCAACATGTGGGTTTATATTTTAGCATTTGCATCTGTCAGGTGTATGCCTACACCCCGTGCATAGGTCGTGGCCATTTTCAAATGAAATGAGCCAAGGATATCCAGGACACGGTCGAATTAACCCCCAATGTTTATGTTATCAAACAAGACAGATTAAAACGGGTTATGTAAATTTATTAATCACAATCCGATTAAATGATTTCATACCCGACCAAGTGGTATTATTATAATACCGTATCCCAAGCCCGTATAAGGGAAAATAAGTTAAAAGTATTTACCTGAGCTAGATATGAGAAGTAACTTAGCCGTATATTCCTAAAGCTCTATGATAATACCTTCTACTGGATGCTACTTAATCTGTATAGAAGGTTTAATAACCTATTAGGATGCTAACGGGTCTTTAGTTAAGTCAAAGACTTAGACCGGCTAGCTAGAAAGAAACTTTACGGTTCTAAACGCTAGATTAAGCGGAGACCGGAATAGAATGTGGTTTAGACCCGACAAGTTTGGATACTTGTATAATATGGGTAAACTAAACACATTCTAGAATTTGAGGATTTAAAGATAAGGTTAAACCCGTTTCGGCTATTTTACGTAAATTAGTCACATAAACCGATCCGAACGCATAAACGCGTAACGGGTAACCAAATGAATTATATACATGTCTCAAATGTTATTATGCTTAAAATATGTTAATACATCAGTAGGATGTTAACATATATGCCCAAAAAGTATTTAAAAACAATTTAAGTCCCATAAGGGCATTTTGGTCATTTTAATAATTCTAAAAGAGATTTTATAACAAACTGAAGTTCTGGTCTTTGGTAGTCAGTAAAAATATTTATTTTATCACATTACATCAGTAAGATATCATACATATGTGAAGTTTACCATTTGTGGCCAAACTATGGCCCGAAAGGGCATTTTGGTCATTTCACATATGCTTTTAAGGACATTTTTGGAAGTCTGAGTTCATGACTCATACCTACTGTAATAATATTAAAATTTGTTTAAAAATTCAGTAGGTAACAAGTCTTAGGTGTTAAATATGGTTTTAAACAATACTATGCACCTAATTAGTGTAAAACCCGCTAATTGACGATAATCAAGATGTTTATGTAAA
This sequence comes from Helianthus tuberosus, assembly GCA_030545235.1. Lineage (NCBI taxonomy): Eukaryota > Viridiplantae > Streptophyta > Magnoliopsida > Asterales > Asteraceae > Helianthus > Helianthus tuberosus. The sequence goes on along the minus strand of CM060416.1, from coordinate 6,900,824 downwards.
TCTGAGATTTTGATCAGTTTTAAATGCTCCAAATAATTTATTTAATGTATGAAATCAGTAGGAAAAGGTTTGGCATTCAAATCATTTGTTAATCTCATTTTATGCATGAAAAGGGTATTATCTTCATTTACCGAATTACACAAGAACTCTATGATTTAATCAGATTATAATCTGAATAAAAATCTTAAAAATCCTTAAAAATAATATCTTAACAGTGGGTAATGATTTTTGGTTCAAAATCCAAGTTTAAACATGTCTTATGCAAGATATCGCAATTTAATTAATAAAAAGCTTCTAATTACGATTTCGAGCATAACTTCTGTTTGAGACCAAGAACAGATGTCAAATTTTTGGGACAAGCTTATATATCAGTAGCAAAGGTATTTGTCCTCTCAAATTTCTAAAAATCTTATTTATATGTCAAAAGGGCAATTACGGCATTTATAAGCATATTAACAAACAAGAGCATATAATTCAAACTACTAAGGACCAAGCAATATAACTCCAGAGGGTTATACCACTGTATAATATGGTCCTAATGGAAGCTTAAAACATGGAAGAATTAAGCTTAAATGGGTCAGAACTGAAAGTCAAAGAAAAAGTCAAGCTTTTGCGACTTTCGGTTATAAACTGACCTTAGACTTATAATTGTTGGGTTAGACCTGATTAAACATGTTCTAATACTAATTACCAAGTCATTAGAATGTTAAAATTTAATTTATAACTTCTGTTTTATTAGTTTAAATCATTTTTAAAGTTTCTGTCCAGTTTGACTTTTTGACTAACTAGTTTGACCAGTCAATTAACTAGTCAAACGGAATAATTAGGAGGTGCCCTTTTTAAGGGTTAATCACCTACCTTAATATGGTTCCATAACCACTTTTATTTCGGTCAGTGGCTGGACCATTTGTGATTAAACCGAAAGTCAGAGTCTAATTAGGATATATTTGACTTTTCGGTTTTTAGCTAATAAAATGGACTAAGCAGGGATTACAACACTTACATAAGGTCCTTGCTATCTTTTCTACACTTCTTAATCCTCTCCCAATGCTGGCTATCTCCAGAAATGAGTTTTTGAATTGTTGCAAATGAAGCGAGCACTTGAACAATGAACATAGGATCCTTATATACTAATATGCCATGCATTAGGATGTTTGCATCTGTTTTGGAGGCATCTAGGATCACCCCAGGTGTCCTAGTGGTAATACAAGATCGACATACAGCCCCTGGTATCACTTCTAATGAGTTAAAGTCGGTTCTGAACTTAAACCCGTAGCTGGCAACATTTTTCTGCGCTGGGCACTTCCACGCGGGCCGCGTAAGACTCAGCAAGAGTCTACGCGGGCCGCGATGACTGTCTGTTCAGGTGAAAAATGTTTTAAACTTGGCAGATTCAGTCCCTGGTCATTATAAACCTTATTTAACCTCATTTTTGGCATATAAGGCCCTTGTAGTTAGTTTGTAGAGGTTCAAGAGAGTATAACCAAACTCCGTTAGGCCCGATTTCGTTAATTATCCCCATAAACACAAGTTTCATCACATTGACACTTTTTACCCAAAGTCTTGAAAACTTGCTTAACGATCTCGAAACCACATGAAATTTATACCACTTATTCTTGAGAGTATATTTGAATATTTCGAAGCCTCGGGTTCGTTAAAAGGTCACTCAGAGCTAAGAATTAACATGTTGACACATTTAACCCCTGTAGTTTATAATTTCCGATTATTTTCATAAACGGCTTCTTATATCCAATTAATCACTCGTTTAAGAATATATTCTGCGAGTATGGTCATTCAGAGGCACAAGTTTGGCATGTAGATAATTTTAGTCCTTTCGCATACATATTTTCACCGTTTGTCAACTTTAGTCCTTCAAACTCAATCTTTCACATATTTAGAGTTTAGGACACGTGTCTTTATATGATTGGACACGTTTTTACGTGGTGTTACATTTTTCAATGCCGAGAACCTCGATCAGATAGTAAAAAAGGCGTAAGGTTCACAATGGTGTAAAACTAAAATGGGATATACCGGGCTAGGATTCGAGTTACAGGAACAAGGGCCAAACTAAACATCCAAGAATGGAATCGTCGAGCGAAAACACTTAACAACATCCTGGAAGCAGCTTTTCTTGCCACCAGACCTTTCTCCATCAATTAGGAATCTGATGCCGTCACTAAACACATTCCTTAAATTGCAAACAATTTTTGAGTGTTTATTTTTGGTGTCTAATCCGTATATATATCACCATTGCTCTTAATTTTCTTGACTGTATATCTCTTAAATGTCAACATATACATGTGTGATTTAGTTTACGAAGTTTTTTCAATGCTGAGAATCTCGATCAGAGAGTAAAAAAGGCGTAAGGTTCACAATGGTGTAAAACTAAAATGGGATATACCGGGCTAGGATTGGCGTTACAGGAATAAGGGCCAAACCAACCACCCAAGAATGGAATCGACAAGCGAAAACACTTGACAACCTCCTGTAAGCAGCGTTTCTTGCCACCAGACCTTTCTCTATCAATTAGGAATCTGATGCCGTCACTAAATACATTCCTTAAATTGTAGCCATTTTTTGAGTGTTTATTTTTTTGGTGTCTAATCCACATATATATCACCATTGCTACTGATTTTCTTGACTGTATATCTCTTAAATGTTAACAGATACATGTGTGATTTAGTTTACAAAGATTTTTCAATGCCGAGAACCTCGATCAGAGAGTAAAAAAGGCGTAAGGTTCATAATGGTGTAAAACTAAAATGGGTTATACCGGGCTAGGATTCGAGTTACAGGAACAAGGGCCAAACCAACCACCCAAGAATGGAATCGTCGAGCAAAAACACTTGACAACCTCCTGGAATCAGCTTTTCTTGCCACCAGACCTTTCTCCATCAATTAGGAATCTGATGCCGTCACTAAACACATTCCTTAAATTGTAGCTATTTTTTGAGTGTTTATTTTTTGGTGTCTAATCTGCATATATATATCACCATTGCTCCTGATTTTCTTGACTGTATATCTCTTAAATGTCAACATATACTCGTGTGATTTTGTTTACAAAGATTTTTCAATGCCGATAACCTTGATTAGAGAGTAAAAAGGCGTAAGGTTCACAATGGTGTAAAAATAAATGGGATATACCGGGCTAGGATTCGAGTTACAGGAACAAGGGCCAAACCAACCACCCAAGAATGGAATCGTCGAGTGAAAACACTTGACAACCTCCTAGAAGCAGCTTTTCTTGCCACCAGACCTTTCTCCATCAATTAGGAATCTGATGCCGTCACTAAACACATTCCTTAAATTGTAGCCATTTTTTGAGTGTTTATTTTTGGTGTCTAATCCGCATATATATCACCATTGTTCCTGATTTCCTTGACTGTATATCTCCTAAATGTCAACATATACACGTGTGCTTTAGTTTACGAAGATTTTTCAATACCGAGAACCTCATTCAGAGAGTAAAAAAGGGGCAAGGTTCACAATGGTGTAAAACTAAAATGGGATATACCAGGCTAGGATTCGAGTTACAGGAATAAGGGCCAAACCAACCACCCAAGAATGGAATCGTCGAACGAAAACACTTGACAAGCTCCAGGAAGTAGCTTTTCTTGCCACCAGACCTTTCTCCATCAATTAGGAATCTGATGCCGTCACTAAACACATTCCTTAAATTGCAGCCATTTTTTGAGTGTTTATTTTTTGTTGTCTAATCCGCATATATATCACCATTGCTCCTGATTTTTCAACACCGAGAACCTTGATCAGAGAGTAAAAAAGCCGTAAGGTTCACAATGGTGTAAAACTAAAATAGGATATACCGGGCTAGGATTCGAGTTACAGGAATAAGGGCCAAACCAAGCACCCAAGAATGGAATCGTCAAAGCGAAAACACTTGACAACCTCCTGGAAGCTGATTTTCTTGCCACCAGACCTTTCTCCATCAATTAGGAATCTGATGCCGTCACTAAACACATTCCTTAAATTGTAGCCATTTTTTGAGTGTTTATTTTTTGGTGTCTAATTTGCATATATATCACCATTGCTCCTGATTTTCTTGACTGTATATCTCTTAAATGTCAACATATACACGTATGATTTAGTTTACGAAGATTTTCCAATGCGAGAACCTCGATCAGAGAGTAAAATAGGCGTAAGGTTCACAATGGTGTAAAACTAAGATGGGATATACCGGGCTAGGATTCGAGTTACCGGAACAAGGGCCAAACCAACCCCCCAAGAATGGAATCGTCAAGCGAAAACGCTTGACAACCTAATGGAAGCAGCTTTTCTTGCCACTAGACCTTTCTCCATCAAGTAGGAATCTGATGCCGTCACTAAACACATTCCTTAAATTGTAGACATGTTTTAAGTGTTTATTTGTTGGTGTCTAATATGCATATATATCACCATTGCTCTTGGTTTTCTTGACTGTATATCTCTTAAATGTCAACATATACACGTGTGATTTAGTTTACGAAGATTTTTCAATGCCGAGAACCTCGATCAGAGGGTAAAAAAGGCGTAAGGTTCACAATGGTTTAAAACTAAAATGGGATATACCGGGCTAGGATTCGAGTTACAGGAACAAGGCCAAACCAACCACCCAAGAATGGAATCGTCTAGCGAAAACACTGGACATCCTCCTGGAAGCAGCTTTTCTTGCCACCAGACATTTCTCCATCAATTAGGAATCTGATGCCGTCACTAAACACATTCCTTAAATTGTAGCCATTTTTTGAGTGTTTATTTTTTGGTGTCCAATTCGCATAAATATCACCATTGCCGTTGATTTTCTAGACTGTATATCTCTTAAATGTCAACATATATACGTGTGATTTAGTTTACGAAGATTTTTCAATGCCGAGAACCTTGATGAGAGAGTAAAAAAGGAGTAAGGTTCACAATGGTGTAAAATTAAATGGGATATACCGTGCTAGGATTCGAGTTACAGGAACAAGGGCCAAACCGACCACCCAAGAATGGAATCGTCATGCGAAAACACTTGACAACCTCCTAGAAGCAGATTTTCTTGCCACCAAACCTTTCTCTATCAATTAGAATCTGATGCCGTCGCTAAACACATTCCTTAAATTGTAGCCATTTTTTGAGTGTTTATTTTTTGCTGTCTAATCCGCATATATATCACCATTGCTCCTGATTTTCTTGACTGTATATCTCTGAAATATCAACATATACACGTGTGATTTAGTTTAAGAAGATTTTTCAACGCCGAGAAGCTTGATCAGAGAGTAAAAAAGCCGTAAGGTTCACAATGGTGCAAAACTAAAATAGGATATACCGGGCTAGGATTCGAGTTACAGGAACAAGGGGCAAACCAACCACCCAAGAATGGAATCGTCAAAGCGAAAACACTTGACAACCTCCTGGAAGCAGCTTTTCTTGCCACCAGACCTTTCTCCATCAATTAGGAATCTGATGCCGTCACTAAACACATTCCTTAAATTGTAGCCATTTTTTGAGTGTTTAGTTTTTGGTGTCTATTCTGCATATGTATCACCATTGCTCCTGATTTTCTTGACTGTATATCTCTTAAATGTCAACATATACACGTGTGATTTAGTTTACGAAGATTTTCCAATGCGAGAACCTCGATCAGAGAGTAAAATAGGCGTAAGGTTCACAATGGTGTAAAACTAAGATGGGATATACCGGGCTAGGATTCGAGTTACTGGAACAAGGGCCAAACCAACCCCCCAAGAATGGAATCGTCAAGAGAAAACGCTTGACAACCTCCTAGAAGCCGCTTTTCTTGCCACCAGACTTTTCTCCATCAAGTAGGAATCTGATGCCGTCACTAAACACATTCCTTAAATTGTAGACATGTTTTAAGTGTTTATTTTTTGGTGTCTAATCTGCATATATATCACAATTGCTCTTGGTTTTCTTTATTGTATATATCTTAAATGTCAACATATACACGTGTGATTTAGTTTACGAACATTTTTCAATGCCGAGAACCTCGATCAGAGAGTAAAAAATGCGTAAGGTTCACAATGGTGTAAAACTAAAATGGGATATACCGGGCTAGGATTCGAGTTACAGGAACAAGGCCAAACCAACCACCCAAGAATGGAATCGTCTAGCGAAAACACTTGACATCCTCCTGGAAGCAGCTTTTCTTCCCACCAGACATTTCTCCATCAATTAGGAATCTGATGCCGTCACTAAACACATTCCTTAAATTGTAGCCATTTTTTGAGTGTTTATTTTTTGGTGTCCAATCCGCATATATATCACCATTGCCGTGATTTTCTTGACTGTATATCTCTTAAATGTCAACATATATACGTGTGATTTAGTTTCCGAAGATTTTTCAATGCCGAGAACCTCGATCAGAGAGTAAAAAAGGCGTAAGGTTCACAATGGGGTAAAATTAAATGGGGTATACCGGGCTAGGATTCGAGTTACAGGAACCAGGGCCAAACCGACCACCCAAGATTGGAATCGTCATGCGAAAACACTTGACAACCTCCTGGAAGCAGCTTTTCTTGCCACCAAACCTTTCTCTATCAATTAGGAATCTGATGCCGTCGCTAAACACATTCCTTAAATTGTAGCCAATTTTTGAGTGTTTATTTTTTGGTGTCTAATCCGCATATATATATATCACCATTGCTCTTGATTTTCTTGACTGAAAAGTAGGATACATCTGTTGCAGATCTTTAAAATATGCTACAGCAGGTGTTGAAAACACAAAAGATGCAATCTACTATTGTTCCATCTCAAGCACCTGCTCCACCACAAGCTTTTGCTACAAATGAGCTCTGGAACCTTTTCCAACCTTTTCTCCAACATAAAAAAGAACTGGCTGATCAGCAACATGAACTTCATGTCCAAAAGCTGAGAAACATTATGGAGTCTAGGTACAAGAACACTCAAGCAGATATTAAGGCAATCAAGGCCCATTTATTGGAAACCACTGGCACTGCTCCTCCAACAGTACTTTTCATTGATCAACTCCTAGAAGATAATGCCAAAAAAGGGGAGAAAATTCAGGAGTGGAAGAAGAAAGGAATAGATGATGGTCTGTACATTGAACCTGAAAAGGATGCTATGACCAGAAAAATTCCATTGCCAGATGGTAGTAAAAAGGTTGATGCTACCCAAGAAGCACTTGAAGAAGGAGTAGCAAGTGTAAAGAGGGATAGAATGGCAAAGGATATTTCAAGATGGAATGAGGAGAAAAGAGCTTTCATGGAACTGTATGCGTAGGGTTGTTCCGGTTCAAAGGATACTAAAAATCCTAAGACAAAAAGGAAACCTAAGTCCATCCCATCCAGATTTCCAAAGCCTCCTAAACCTCCAAAACCACCATCCAAAAGCCATCAGCATCAAACCTCCACCCAAACAGCTGTTGTAACTCCTGTTGTATCAACTACTGCTGGTACTTCAATTGTTTCAACATCTATTATCACTTCAACACACACCACAACCACTGCCTTACCACCACTGTCATCTCCACCAAAAACAAACTCACCACCTTATCCTGCCAAAAAGCAGAAGACAACAGATGTTACAACATCTGTTGTAATGACAACAGTGGTTGAGACACCCGTTGTTTCAACAGCTGTTAGTCAAACACAAACCACTGCCACACAATCTACCACCACTGATCCACCCAAAACATCTTCTGCCTCTTCTAAAACAAAAAGGAGAAGGATTTACATACCAGATGATGATTCACCATCACCACCACCAACATCTTCAACATCCATGTCACTTGTTACTATACCCAAACCTATTCCTCTCTCATCAGCACCAGTACAACCAGCAATCTCTGTCATTACTCCTGTAGGTGTCCAATTTCCTCTAGAACTTGAAGCAGTTAGAGAAGAGATAAAATCCTTCTACTATGAGGAAGACCCTGCAAAAAGGAAGTTGCCATCAGTTAAAGGATATCCAAGGCCAAACAACATTGAAGAATACTTAAAAGTCAAAGCTAAACAGGCAGAAGATATCTCTAAAAGAAACGCACAAGGAAAATCTGACAGAGAAATCCAGCAGAACTACCAATTCCTACTCACACAAGTCAGATCCTTGGAGTAATTTGCAAAGAATGTATGTCAACAAATCTCAGAAAGAGCAGATGAAACTCTAAGAGAAGACTACATTGAAAGCATCATGGCAACAAAGAAATACAAGGGAGATAAGTAGATGTACAAAGAGTGGACCATTCCTGAGCTTGGCAAGAAGCAGCCAGGATTCAAGAAATGACAAAGAATAAGGTCAAACACACTCCTCCAGATTGGTCAAAGTACAAAAAGAATGTGCCTGACAAATCACTTGAGTTGAAGAGAATGAAAGAGGAGTTAGTTGCTGCTGACTATGGGTCTAAACATCAAGTGTCAAGATGGAAAGAAGATGTAGTCAGGGCCACTTATAGAAGATTGGAGGAACTAAGGAAGAAAGATCCTACAGTTCCTAAAAGGCCTGACTATTCTAAAGCAGAGGTCTCAAAAAGACCACCAAAGCTGCAAGTCAAAAGAACCACTGCTCCAGCTGGTGCTGCCATCTACAGAAGAAGGAGCCAAAACCAGTCAAGTGCTGAAACAATTCAAGATCTAAAAGCTGGAAATGCTATTGTAAAAGCAGGCATTAAATTAATGATAAAAGAAGATCTTGAATTGGAACAATCTGCAAGTACTGCTCAGCCAGTCATGAATAGGCCAGCCTCACCCAATACCTCTGCAAATAAACATCTCCCAAGAAACCCACCAGACTAAAAAATACAAAAGTGGGAAACTGACAAGCAGACCTACGTATTGACTTTGCTCAGGTCTGGTGGAGAAGTGAAGAAAATATCAAGGGAACAAGCTCTTGGCCTGAGTCTTGATGATTTTCAGGATCTCCTTGATCTTCCACTTAGCAGGGATGATGAAGACACAGATGCCCTAGACTTTGAACTACAATTTAAAGGTCAGATAAGGGAACTGCTGATGAGGCAATAAAGAATTCCACAATAATGAAGAGTTTTGGCATTATCTGTTCCAGGGGGAGATTGTTGGGATTGAACCCTACCAGAGGAACATATAATTAAAGCCAAAACTGGGTCAAAGCAGTGGATCCAGAATAAGCAGATGTTACATACAAGTCTCTCCCCTTGAACGTGGTTTCAACATCTGCTGACCTCCTATCTACTGATCGTACAAGCCACTGACCGTCAATCTGTTGCTCTTGTAAAGACTGATAGAAGACTAAAGCTCTGCTGCTCAATCTACTGTCTTGAGTCAAGTACTGCTGATCCGGACAAGCACTGCCGGGTTCACAGCAGTGGAAGGATGCATCAGCTGTTTAAGTGTCTTTTATGTAATGAAATGTAATAGCAGTAGTTAGTATAGCAGTGTTTGTATAGATCAGAGGTTAGAGTTTGTTAGGAGGTTAGATGTCACTTTCATGGTGACGTCAGCTAAGATGCTCAGTGGTTTGCTAGTGCCTATAAATAGAACAGTGCTCTGTACTGTTCTATTAGCTCTTAGCAACACCGTCTTCTTTGCACGAACAAACACTGAGCTCTGGCTGAGGGGGAGTTTGTATTCAAGCATTACTTTGTAATCGTTGTTGAAATTAAATTCAATCATTCGGTTCTTTGTTGAAAACGTCTTGATCAAAGCAATACTCTCGTTTGATTGTATGCAAAGTTTGTTTCCATATTAATTCCGCTGCACAACTCATCCATTTCCATTTTAATTCAAACATAAAATACAATCAAAACCAAACTCAGATCCAACAATTGGTATCAGAGCTAGGACAGTCAAATTTGATTTAACAATCATTTTGACATAAATAGTTCAGCTCAAAATCGTTGATATCGATAGTTTGTTCGTTTGTGTTGAAAAATAGAGCAAGGTTTAATCACCATTAAAGTTGATTAATCAGTGTCTGTAAAACAACCAGGTTGACGTCACAATCTCAAGATGATAAGAATAACATTGGCTCACTTTTTAAACCACCCATGCTTAAAAGAAATGAATACAACATCTGGGAGAGAAGGATGGGTCACATCCTTGCTCAACAGAACACTGGATGTTGGAGGTCTGTTGTTTTTGGTCCCCATGTTCCTACGGTGCCAAGTGCTGAGGATCCAAAGAAGTTCGTACCAAAACCTTATGAAAACTATACTGAAACTGATTTTCAAAAATTCGAACTGGATGCCAAAGCATTTAGCATCATAGCATCTGCATTACCAAATGAGATCTATGCTGGACTGTTACATTGTAACAGCGCCAAAGAGCTATGGGATGCTTTGAAGGAACAGTTTGGGGGAACCGAAGAAGTTATTGAAAACAATAGGGAAATTCTGAATCAGCAGTATGAAACCTTCTGTCACATTAAGGGTGAATCATTGATCCAACAATTTGAACGGTTCAGTTGTCTCATCAGTGAGCTAAGGCTTGTTAAGGTTGAATTTCCAAAATCAACCCAAAATAGCAGGTTTCTTAGGTCGCTACCTGATAAATGGGACACAATTGCATTTGTGACTAGAAACTCTGTTGAGTTCAAAGATCTGACCCTGACCCAACTTCATGGTAGACTCCTGACTTATGAAAGGGAGTTGAACCAGAAAAAGAAGTTGCAAGAGTCTGGAAAAGCCATTGATGATTACTCATTCGGTAGCACAACTCTTCTGGGTCAGGAAGAATCTGGTGGCAGTAGTAAGGAACAGGGTTATGATCATTTCATTGATATAACAGCTGGTGGAAACTTTACCAACCCTGATTCTCACTCTGCAAACTATGCTTTCACTGCAAACACTGAAAACCAGATGTCAGATAATTTGTGCTTTGAACTCAATGATTTACAACATTTTGATCCCACTGACTTAGAGGAAATGGACATCCTGCACCAATTGGCTTTGCTCAGTGTTAGAACTAGCAAATTCTACAAAAGAACAGGGCGAAAATTCCCAGGTTTACATGGGAATATGAGGGTTGGGTTGGATAAATCGAAAATCAAGTGTTACAAGTGTAATAGGTTGGGACATTTCGCTAGGGAATGCAGGAGTCAAACTACTGGTCCTATAATCACTCACCCTAGCTCAAATCCTAGACCTCAAAATCAAGGCACTGTGCACTATGCCCAATATACCCCTGCAGCTCATGTTAACGCTGCACATTATGCTGCTGCCCCTGTGCCAGTGCACTATGTCCAAACTACTGTCCCACAAATTCAGTACGTGCAAACCCCTGTCCCCCAGGCACAAGTGCAATTTGCTGTACCACAAACTGCTGCTCCAGCAGTGGTACGACCAGATCAACAAAGTTTTTTCACTCAAGGCTTTGTTGACTGGAGCAGCATGCCTGATGAGCTTAGTGATGAAAATTTTGCACTCTATGCTTCTAATGAACCTTCTAATGATGAATTTTGTTTGATGGCATTAGAGTCAATACTAGAGGGGATTGAAACTGAAGGTGAACAACTAAGTGATGAAACATTGGATAAGGTGACTGAAGCAGTTGTTAATGCAGTTGCTGGTGAATTGCTGCTGGGAGAAAATTCAGAAACCCTGATTGAACCACTGACAGACCCATGGTCCAAAGAGGACAAAGAAGAAGAGAAAAATGAGAAAGCAGGTGAGAAAGAAGAAAGAGCTGATGATGAAGAAAATCATCAATGTGATTGTGCAATGATGGCTGCTGCCAAGGTATCACCTCAAGTTCTTGAAAAACTGTGTTCTGACAATTGCATTATTGCTTTTGCTAACATCAAAGAGGTAAATGAAAACCTTCGGAATAAAATCTTAACTGATGAAGTCAAATTTGAAAGGTCTTTAAAAGAACTTAAAAACAAATTGATTCAAAAGGAAAAAGAGATCAACAGTCTGAAAGAAGAACAAAGCATAACCAAAACTCAACTCCAAACTATGGTAGAAAAATACCAAGTTTGCAAAAAGGAGTTGGAGTCCACCCAGATCACCTATGAAAGATGGGTGGAATCATGCAAAGGGTATGAGGTTATGCTTGAAAAACAGATAAAAAGCAATGTGAAATTTGGTGTTGGTTATAGAAAACATGATGATGAAAACACTGCTTTTGGAAAATCTGTTCAAACCACTGATGTAACCACTGAGTTTATTCCAACAAACAAGAAAGCCCAAGAAGTGAAAATCACTGATAAACTTGGTAACAAAATCACACTTGACAGACCAATGGGATCCTCTACTTTTGAGGAGCTTGAAGATTATCAGTTTAAACCAAAATGGTCTGATGAGTGTGATATTCTTGAAAACTTCAAGCCCATGGACTTTACATCAACTGATGGTGTTAAAGCTCCAAAAGCTAAAGTCATACCTCTCAAGGACATCCCAACAGAGGTTAAAACCTCTGCTGCAAAGGAGTCTGAAAAGAGAAAGAAGAAAGAAAAGATCAATAACTTGTTTTGTGAATTCTGTGAGAAAAGGAATCATCTAACAAAAGACTGTTTCCATTTAAAAGCTTATGATTTGAACAAAACAAGTGTCATTGTTTCAGCTGAAAGCTGCATTGTTTGTGGAAAAACAAACCACAAAACTCAAGCATGTGTGTATCTCAAAAACTTTGATGTGAAAAAGAATGAGTACACTGCTAAAACATCCTTGAGTCCATCAACATCATCTGTCAAATTCACTAAGAACCAACCACTGTTTGTGCCAGTTCAAACAGCTGTCACAAAACAACTGAACCAAACATCTGTCAAAAGAGATGTTCAGGTTACTGATGCACCCCCTGCCAATCAGTTCAGAAAAGGCAAGGAAAAATAGTCTTACCAAAGGATTCCACACGTTTATGAGGCCTACAAAAGGCCCTCTAAACCTAAAGTGAACAGGCATCCTTTTGGGTACCAACAGGTGATTGGTCAAGACCCCCAACAGTGGTTAGCAAGAAACAGTACTAAAACTGTCCAAACCCCTGACCTAACCACCGTCCATCAATCTGCATCCATCCCAAACACTGTTAAGACCCCATCCAAAGCCCTGTTGGCTTTGGAGACCCTAATGAACTAATCCTTTTACTTCATGTGCAGGGAGCTTTTGCATGCTTTGATAGTCTTTGGTATGTAGATAGTGGAGGCTCCAGGCACATGACAAGATGTAAAGCCCTCCTCAAAGACTTTAAAATCCATGGAGGGGGTGATATATCCTTTGGGAATAATAGTAAAGGGAAAGTTCTGGGGTCTGGTACAGTGCAGTCGGGAAATGTAAAATTTGAAAATGTCAATCTGATAGACAATCTAAAATTCAACCTTCTGAGTGTGTCTCAAATGAGTGACAAAGGGTTTGGGTCATTCTTCACAAAAGATTGTTGTAGGATTGTTGGACCAGAAATGGTCAAAAAGATTGAAGCAATAATCAAAACTGGTCAAACTAAACTTGTTGCTCAAAGAAGTGGCAATGTTTATGTTGTTGATATGTCTAAAGAATGTCCCAGAGCTGATGCCTGTCTGTTCTCAGCTGCCTCTAACAAAGAAACAGAACTGTGGCACAGAAGGCTGGGGCACACAAATCTTAAGACAATCACTGAAATTTCAAAAAATGGTTTGGTGAGAGGCCTACCACAAAAATTGTTTTCATGTTCTGAACATTGCATTTCCTGTTTAAAAGGAAAACAGCGTAAAAGTTCTTATAAGTCCATTGAAGAGTCCAAAACAACCCAGTGTTTGCAAATGTTACACATGGATTTGTTTGGCCCAGTTCAAGTCATGAGCCTCAAGAAGAAAAGATATTGTTTGGTTATTGTTGATGACTTTTCTAGGTTTACATGGACTTTCTTTTTACACTCAAAAGATGAGACTGCAGGCATTTTGCAAGACTTTGTGATACAGGTTGAAAAGCAATTTGACCTTCCAGTAAAAATCTTCAGGAGTGACAATGGCACATAATTCAAAAATAAGGAGTTGGATGCCTTCTGTGTGAAGAAAGGGATTGTAAGGCAGTACAGCATCCCTAGAACACCAGAGCAGAATGGGGTAGTGGAAAAGAAGAACAGAACTTTGATTGAGGCTGCCAGAACCATGCTTGCTGATTCAGGTTTGCCATTAACTTTCTGGGCAGAGGCAGTAAACACTGCTTGCTATGTCCAGAACAAAGTTTTAATAAACCCCAGGCACAAAAAGACTGCTTATGAAATTCTGTATAAAATCAAACCACTGATCTCTTACTTCAAAGTGTTTGGCTGCCCATGCTTTATTTTGAACTTAAAAGATTCCATTTCAAAATTTGCAGCCAAAATTGATTGGGGTTATCATCTGGGATACTCAACCACTGCCAAGGCCTACAAAGTGTTTAATACACGGACCAAGGCAGTGGAGGAGACTTTGAATGTAAAGTTCAATGAACTTTCATCAATGAAAATCCCAGCAAATCCTGCAGATCTGTTTGATCTTGAAAAATTTACTTTTGAAAATACTGCTGCCAAGACTAACAGTGCAGGTCCATCAGAGGATTCAACACCAGACTATGGGTATGAAATCATCATCCCTCAAAGGTCTGTCAAACTGGGAAGAGCATCAGATGTTCAAAACAGCTGTCAAAGCTCAACCACTGCTACCTCAACAGTTGTTGACCAAAGTAGCCCATCAACCACTGCTTCCACATCCTCAATCACTGCTGACAAAAGTCCCTAAATAGTGGATAAAAGTCAGCATGTGTCCACTTCATTACCTCCCATTCCACCACCTTTTGAAGCCACTGCTGGATCATCAAAGTCCCCAGTAGTGGTTAGCTCAGATGATACACATTTGCAGCCTTCACCAAAAAATGCCATCATCCCATACCACGGAGATTTAATCTACTTGAGATCTCATCCACCTGATCAAATCATTGGCAACATCAATGAAGGGGTGCTCACAACAGGCCAAACCCAAAACATTTGTCTTTTTGCTGGTTTTCTATCACTCCATCAGTCAGTCAAGTACCAAGAGGCACTGAAAGACAACAGCTGGGTAGAAGCCATGCAAGAGGAGCTCCAACAGTTTAAAAGACAACAAGTATGGGAGCTTGTACCACTGCCAGAAGAGGTTAGTCCCATTGGCACAAAGTGGGTCTTCAAGAACAAAACTGATGAAAGGGGCATTGTTGTCAAGAATAAAGCCAGGCTTGTGGTTCAAGGTTACAGACAGGAAGAGGGGATTGATTATGATGAAACATTCGCCCCTGTTGCAAGATTGGAAGCCATTAGACTGTTCCTGGCCTTTGCTGTCAACAACAACATGAAGGTGTTTCAAATGGATATCAAAAGTGCTTTCCTCTATGGTACAATTCAAGAAGAGGTGTATGTTTGTCAACCTCCAGGTTTTGAGGATCCATTTTATCCAGATCATGTCTACAGGCTAAACAAAGCCTTGTATGGCCTGAAACAAGCACCAAGGGCCTGGTATGAAACTCTTTCCAACTTCCTACTCTCAAATGGTTTCAAAAGAGGTACCATTGATAAAACATTGTTTCTAAAATGGAGAGGGAAGGATTTAATGATTGTCCATATTTATGTGGATGACATCATTTTTGGAAGCACATGTAACACAATGTGTGAAGAGTTTAGAGAACTCATGACAGCTGAGTTTGAAATGAGTGCAATGGGTGAGCTGCAATGCTTTCTTGGTCTCCAAGTTCAGCAAATGCAAAATGGAACTTTCATTCATCAAAGCAAATATGCTAAAGAACTTTTGACTAAATTTGATATGAATGATTGTAAACCATGCAGCACACCCATGGCAACAAATAAGCTTGTCATGTCTGATGAAAAGGATGAGCTGATTGACCAAACTTTATATAGAAGCATGATTGGGTCTTTATTGTACCTAATTGCATCTAGACCAGACATCATGTTTGCAACATGTGTCTGTGCAAGAAGTCAATCAGCTCCCAGAAAATCAAATCTCATTGCTGTAAAAAGGATCTTCAGATACATAAAAGGTGCTCCCACACTTGGTATCTGGTATCCAGCTAATGGGAATATCAAGCTTTCAGGCTTTTCAGATAGTGACTTTGCTGGATGTAACACTACAAGGAAGTCCACATCAGGAGGGTGCCAGTTTCTAGGTGATTGCTTAGTTTCATGGCAAAGCAAAAAGCAAGCAGCTGTTTCAACATCCACTGCTGAAGCTGAATACATTGCTACTGCAAGCTGTACAGCCCAACTCCTGTGGCTTCAAAATCAGTTGCTGGATTTTGGTATCACTGCCTTAAAGACTCCACTCATGTTGGATAGCCAGGCAGCCGAAAATATCATCAAAAATCCAGTTTCCCATTCAACCACCAAACACATCGACATCAGACATCACTTTGTGAGGAATTGCTATGAAAAAGGTTTGATTTCTCTGCATCATGTCCCAACTAAAGACCAGCTGGCAGATGTGCTCACAAAAGCACTAGGTACAGCCACTTTTGAAAGCTTGGTCTCTAGGATTGGCATGCTAAACATGGAATAACAAGCAAAATCTTGTTTTCTATGAATAAAAGCATTAAAATGTTTGCAGAAAATAAAAAATCCATCCTTAAAAATAGCTAAAAATGAAGTTTTCATTAAAATCCTTAAAAGTCTGCCATAACCACTGTTTGTTCAAATGTCTGCTCTACTTCAAAGTCTGTCCACTGCTCAAAGCCATCCTCTGCTCTCTCATTTCCTTGATAACCTCTGTTGTTCAAAAGCAGAGTCTTATCCACTGATAGTGAAATATCATCCACTGCTTCCATTTTACCGTTTAAACCACTGCCTTCATCAGTAACTTTCATAAAAGTACTGTCCTTCATTTCTTCAGAGATTGGCATGTGGGCAGTACATAGTGGTCAGTACTTTTGTAACCGCTGCCACGTCAGCCTTCACTTTTTCTTCTATAAAACCCCCACTTCATATCAAAAACAGGGTTTTACTATCGAAATGAATTCTCAAAAATTCTAATGATGAATCTTGTTTGATGGCATTAGAGTCAATACCAGAGGGGATTGAAACTGAAGGTGAACAACTAAGTGATGAAACGGTGGATGAAGTGACTGAAGCAGTTGTTAATGAAGTTGCTGGTGAATTGCTGCTGGGAGAAAATTCAGAAACCCTGATTGAACCATTGACAGACCCATGGTCCAAAGAGGACAAAGAAGAAGAGAAAATTGAGAAAGCAGGTGAGAAAGAAGAAAGAGCTGATGATGAAGAAAATCATCAATGTGATTGTGCAATGATGGCTGCTGCCAAGGTATCACCTCAAGTTCTTGAAAAACTGTGTTCTGACAATTGCATTATTGCTTTTGCTAACATCAAAGAGGTAAATGAAAACCTTCGGAATAAAATTTTAACTGATGAAGTCAAATTTGAAAAGTCTTTAAAAGAACTTAAAAACAAATTGACTGAAAAGGAAAAAGAGATCAGCAGTTTGAAAGAAGATCAAAGCATAACCAAAACTTAACTCCAAATTATGGTAGAAAAATACCAAGTTTGCAAAAAGGAGTTGGAGTCCACCCAAATCACCTGTGAAAGATGGGTGGAATCATGCAAAGGGTATGAGGTTATGCTTGAAAAACAGATAAAAAGCAATGTGAAATTTGGGGTTGGTTATAGAAAACATGATGATGAAAACACTGCTTTTGGAAAATCTGTTCAAACCACTGATGTAACCACTGAGTTCATACCCACAAACAAGAATGGCCAAGAAGTGAAAATCACTGACAAACTTGGTAACAAAATCACACTTGACAGACCAATGGGATCCTCTACTTTTGAGGAACTTGAAGATTATCAGTTTAAACCAAAATGGTCTGATGAGTGTGATATTCTTGAAAATTTCAAGCCAATGGACTTTACATCAACTGATGGTGTTAAAGCTCTAAAAGCTAAAGTCATTCCTCTCAAGGACATCCCAACAGAGGTTAAAACCTCTGCTGCAAAGGAGTCCGAAAAGAGAAAGAAGAAAGAAAAAATTGATAACTTGTTTTGTGAATTCTGTGAGAAAAGGAATCATCTAACAAAAGACTGTTTCCACTTAAAAGCTTATGATTTGAACAGAACAAGTGTCATTGTTTCAGCTGAAAGCTGCATTGTGTGTGGTAAAACAAACCACAAAACTCAAGCATGTGTGTATCTCAAAAACTTTGATGTGAAAAAGAATGAGTACATTGCTAAAACATCCTTGAGTTCATCAGCATCATCTGTCAAATTCACCAAGAAACAACCACTGTTTGTGCCAGTTCAAACAGCTGTCATAAAACAGCTGAACCAAACATCTGTCAAAAGAGATGTTCAGGTTACTGATGCACCCCCTGCCAATCAGTTCAGAAAAGGCAAGGAAAAACAGTCCTACCAAAGGATTCCACACGTTTATGAGGCCTACAAAAGGCCCTCTAAACCTAAAGTGAATAGGCATCCTTTTGGTTACCAACAGGTGATTGGTCAAGACCCCCAACAGTGGTTAGCAAGAAACAGTACTAAAACTGTCCAAACCCCTGACCTAACCACTGTCCATCAATCTGCATCCATCCCAGACACTGTTGAGACCCCATCCAAAGCCCTGTTGGCTTTGGAGACCCTAATGAACTAATCCTTTTACTTCATGTGCAGGGAGCTTCTGCATGCTTTGATAGTCTTTGGTATGTAGATAGTGGAGGCTCCAGGCACATGACAGGATGTAAAGCCCTCCTCAAAGACTTTAAAATCCATGGAGGGGGTGATATATCCTTTGGGAATAATAGTAAAGGACAAGTTCTGGGGTCTGGTACAGTGCAGTCTGGAAATGTAAAATTTGAAAATGTCAATCTGATAGACAATCTAAAATTCAACCTTCTAAGTGTATCACAAATGAGTGACAAAGGGTTTGGGTCATTCTTCACAAAAGATTGTTGTAGGATTGTTGGACCAGAAATGGTCAAGAAGATTGAAGCAATAATCAAAACTGGTCAAACTAAACTTGTTTCTCAAAGAAGTGGCAATGTTTATGTTGTTGATATGTCAAAAGAGTGTCCCAGAGCTGATGCCTGTCTGTTCTCAGCTGCCTCTAACAAAGAGACAGAACTTTGGCACAGAAGGCTGGGGCACACAAATCTTAAGACAATCACTGAAATTTCAAAAATTGGTTTGGTGAGAGGCCTACCACAAAAATTGTTTTCATGTCCTGAACATTGCATTTCCTGTTTAAAAGGAAAACAGCATAAAAGTTCTTATAAGTCCATTGAAGAGTCCAAAACAACCCAGTGTTTGCAAATGCTACACATGGATTTGTTTGGCCCAGTTCAAGTCATGAGCCTCAAGAAGAAAAGATATTGTTTGGTTATTGTTGATGACTTTTCTAGGTTTACATGGACTTTCTTTTTACACTCAAAAGATGAGACTGCAGGCATTTTGCAAGACTTTGTGACACAGGTTGAAAAGCAATTTGACCTTCCAGTGAAAAGCTTCAGGAGTGACAATGGCACAGAATTTAAAAATAAGGAGTTGGATGCCTTCTGTGTGAAGAAAGGGATTGTAAGGCAGTACAGCATCCCTAGAACACCAGAGCAAAATGGGGTTGTTGAAAGAAAGAACAGAACTTTGATTGAGGCTGCCAGAACTATGCTTGCAGATTCACGTTTGCCATTAACTTTCTGGGCAGAGGCAGTAAACACTGCTTGCTATGTCCAGAACAGAGTTTTAATAAACCCCAGGCACAAAAAGACTGCTTATGAAATTCTGTATAAAATCAAACCACTGATCTCTTACTTCAAGGTGTTTGGCTGCCCATGCTTTATTTTGAACCTAAAAGATTCCATTTCAAAATTTGCAGCCAAAATTGATTGTGGTTATCATCTGGGATACTCAACCACTGCCAAAGCCTATAAAGTGTTCAATACACGGACCAAGGCAGTGGAGGAGACTTTGAATGTAAAGTTCAATGAACTTTCATCAATGAAAATCCCAGCAAATCCTGCAGATCTGTTTGATCTTGAAAAATTCACTTTTGAAAATACTGCTGTCAAGACTAACAGTGCAGGTCCATCCGAGGATACAACACCAGACTATGGGTATGAAATCATCATCCCTCAAAGGTCTGCCACAAAGGGAAAAGCATCAGCTGTTCAAAACAGTTGTCAAAGCTCAACCACTGCTACCTCAACAGTTGTTGACCAAAGTAGCCCATCAACCACTGCTTCCACATCTTCAAACCCTGCTGACAAAAGTCCCCAAACAGTGGATAAAAGTCAGCAGGTGTCCACTTCATTACCTCCTATTCCACCACCTTTTGAAGCCACTGCTGGATCATCAAAGTCCCCAGCAGTGGTTAGCTCAGATGATACACATTTGTAGCCTTCACCAACAAATGCCATCATCCCATACCAATGAGATTTAATCTACTTGAGATCTCATCCACCTGATCAAATCATTGGCAACATCAATGAAGGGGTGCTCACAAGAAGCCAAACCCAAAACATTTGTCTTTTTGCTGGTTTTCTATCACTCCATCAGCCAGTCAAGTACCAAGAGGCACTGAAAGACAACAGCTGGGTAGAAGCCATGCAAGAGGAGCTCCAACAGTTCAAAAGACAACAAGTATGGGAGCTTGTACCACTGCCAGAAGAGGTTAGTCCCATTGGCACAAAGTGGGTCTTCAAGAACAAAACTGATGAAAGGGGCATTGTTGTCAAGAATAAAGCCAGGCTTGTGGTTCAAGGTTACAGACAGGAAGAGGGGATTGATTATGATGAAACATTCGCCCCTGTTGCAAGATTGGAAGCCATTAGACTGTTCCTGGCCTTTGCTGTCACCCACAACATGAAGGTGTTTCAAATGGATATCAAAAGTGCTTTCCTCTATGGTACAATTCAAGAAGAGGTGTATGTTTGTCAACCTCCAGGTTTTGAGGATCCATTTTATCCTGATCATGTCTACAGGCTAAACAAAGCCTTGTATGGCCTGAAACAAGCACCAAGGGCCTGGTATGAAACTCTTTCCAACTTTCTACTCTCAAATGGTTTCAAAAGAGGTACCATTGATAAAACACTGTTTCTAAAATGGAGAGGGAAGGATTTAATGATTGTCCAGATTTATGTGGATGACATTATTTTTGGAAGCACATGTAACACAATGTGTGAAGAGTTCAGAGAACTCATGACAGCTGAGTTTGAAATGAGTGCAATGGGTGAGCTGCAATGCTTTCTTGGTCTCCAAGTTCAGCAAATGCAAAATGGAACTTTCATTCATCAAAGCAAATATGCTAAAGAACTTTTGACAAAATTTGATATGAATGATTGTAAACCATGCAGCACACCCATGGCAACAAATAAGCTTGTCATGTCTGATGAAAAGGATGAGCTGATTGACCAAACTCTATATAGAAGCATGATTGGGTATTTATTGTACCTAACTGCATCTAGACCAGACATCATGTTTGCTACATGTGTTTGTGCAAGAAGTCAATCAGCTCCCAGAAAATCAAATCTCATTGCTGTAAAAAGGATATTCAGATACATAAAAGGTGCTCCTACACTTGGTATCTGGTATCCAGCTAATGGGAATATCAAGCTTTCAGGTTTTTCAGACAGTGACTTTGCTGGATGTAACACTATAAGGAAGTCCACATCAGGAGGGTGCTAGTTTCTAGGTGATTGCTTAGTTTCTTGGCAAAGCAAAAAGCAAGCAGCTGTTTCAACATCCACTGCTGAAGCTGAATACATTGCTGCTGCAAGCTGTACAGCCCAACTCCTGTGGCTTCAAAATCAGTTGCTGGATTTTGGTATCACTGCCTTAAAGACTCCACTCATGTTGGATAGCCAGGCAGCAGAAAATATCATCAAAAATCCGGTTTCCCATTCAACCACCAAACACATCGACATCAGACATCACTTTGTGAGGGATTGCTATGAAAAAGGTTTGATTTCTCTGCATCATGTCCCAACTAAAGACCAGCTGGCAGATGTGCTCACAAAAGCACTTGATACAGCCACTTTTGAAAGCTTGGTCTCTAGGATTGGCATGCTAAACAAGGAATAACAAGCAAAATCTTGTTTTCTATGAATAAAAGCATTAAAATGTTTTCAGAAAATAAAAAATCCATCCTTAAAAATAGCTAAAAATGAAGTTTTCATTAAAATCCTTAAAAGTCTGCCATAACCACTGTTTGTTCAAAAGTCTGCTCTACTTCAAAGTCTGTCCACTGCTGAAAGCCATCCTCTGTTCTCTCATTTCCTTGATAACCTCTGTTGTTCAAAAGCAGTGTCTTATCCACTGATATGCTATCCACTGATAGTGAAAATCATCCAGTGCTTCCATTTTACCGTTTAAACCACTGCCTTCATCAGTAACTTTCATAAAAGTACTGTCCTTCATTTCTTCAGAGTTTCGCATGTGGGCAGTACATAGTGGTCAGTACTTTTGTAACCGCTGCCACGTCAGCCTTCACTTTTTCCTCTATAAAACCCCCACTTCACACCAAAAACAGGGTTTTACTGTCGAATTGAATTCTAAAAAATTCTTTTCTCAAAGCAGTTTTTCTTCACATTCCTTCACAAATTTCTTCGATCTTCATCTCCAAAATGACAAAATCGAAGCCATCTGCAAAACCCACTTCCAAATCATCGTCGAAAGCGACCTCTCAAAAGGTCACTACCACTGACATCCCACACAAACCATCTCACAATCTTCTGGGTCTTCTCACAAAACCCGGCACCACAGATGCTTTCGACTCCATCATTGCCAAAATGGCTATATCAAAGTACAAAACTTTGTTAATAGCCGATGCACCAATTTACTTGACAACCCAAAGGGAGTTTTGGAAGAATGCAACCCTTGAAAAACAAGGAGACACTGTAATAGCCATTAACTCTACTCTAAAGGGAAAACCTGTCAAGATTACACCACAGTCAATTTCAGAGGTCTTTCAACTCGAAGATCAGCAAGGTAAAATTTCTTTCCCTAAAAACGAGTTGAAAACTGACTTCATTGAGAGAGGGTATTCAGACACAATGATGAAGAAAGCTGTAATAACCATAAATTTAAAATCATTATTCTAGAAAAGAATAATAATAATTTATAATAAACTAAACATTTATCTTATGATCCATCTTTCTGTATATCAAACAAAACTATTATTTTTATTTATAAATTATCCAATAGGAAACCCTAATTAAGACACCCAAGTGATTCTGCACAAACCCTAAAATTTTCAGAATTTTCAGAATCAGGATCAGGGCCCCTAAAACTCAGGGGGGGTATTTTCTAGTTACGATTATCCACAAAATAAGCTGTCAAATTCGAATTTATCCATTTTGTCGACTCAGCTAGGCTAGTCCCACGCGTGGCAACCCTATGATCAATAGGTGTCCCTTACGGACCGTAACATTGATAGGCTTACGGTCCGTAAGCACCCTTACGGACCGCAACATTGTGAGGCTTACGGTCCGTAAGCAAAGTGAAATTTCGACTATAAATAGCAGACATTGGCACTTGATTCTGGGTGCTTGAACGACGAACAAAGTCGAAATATACACGGAGTTATGCTCTGTTTACCACAATTAACACACACGATTCACTAATTGACGCCGCAATCAGGGTAATAACTCGATCGCTGATACGATTCAATGTCCGATTGATTGAAATCAATCCAATGGATGTTTAAGTGCTGCTCAAATTTGGGTTATGCTTTGTCATTAGTCGTGATTCCGATGGATGTTTAAGTAATTTCACTTTGTCATTAGTTGTGATTCCGATGGATGTTTAAGTGTTTACACTTTGTCATTCGTTGTGAATCCGATGGATGTTTAAGTGATTTCACTTTGTCATTAGTTGTGAATCCGATGGATGTTTAAGTATCGCACTTTGTCATTCGTTGTGAGGATTTTAATCTTGTGAGTTATCGTAATGCTGTATTAAGTTACTAACCTAGTTTGTGTGCATGTTATTTAAATTAGGTTAAAAGACTAATCAGTAGTCTAAACTCTGCCCGTATAAATCTGAAATATTATCACAAGGTAGCATCACTTTGGAATTATTAAGGTACGGATCCTTACCCTCACTTCTTATTGCTTCATATTCAAATTGTTATAAAACCATTAAATTACTATATCTTTTAAAACTCATCACGTCTTTGATTATCGATTAATTTGACAGTCCGTTAGATTCCTATTCTAATCATAACCTTGGATTTAGCTTTCATGTCATGCGATAGTATTCTGTTAGTTGTACTCATTATCGCATGTTCCAATATATGTTACGTCTTGTTATGAAAATATTTTTATAAGTTATGTGAATAAGACCAATTGTACTCTGATACCCTGAGTATCGCTTCTCGTGGAGTGTCCCACGAGCATGTTGTTGCGGCATCGACATCATGTGCTCCATCCGTGACGGAGAGATCAGTTCACGGCGTCCCTAGGTACAAGTGAGGTACAAAGCTACTAGGAGGCGTATGGATCGATCCTAGGATTTAAGTTAAGGAGGTGGATATCGGGTATGCCAACTCGCCATCTCATGTGATAATTATGCAGGAGTAGCTACCTGTGTATTGTCACGTTTTAAGTTTGGCTCATGGGTACATCCGTATGATATGATTATGAAATTATGTTCTTGCATCGTATCATTTTCGCATAAAGTTCCATCCGGATAACATTTCATATAAAGCGTTATTTGTTATTTGAGCCTATTATTCCGTACTGAGCATTTGGCTCATTCCGTAAAATTTTTGTATATACAGGTTCGCATGTTACTTTGGGCGGGGAAAAGAGAGAAGAATAAAGCCTAGGAATAAATCTGAAGATGTTAGTTAATCAAGTCAAATGTATCCGTTTGTATATTAACCTTAAGTTTAGTTATCGTGTGGTTGTATCCTTATCAAATAAATAAATGGAATTATGACTTTTGTTTATGATACCACTGTTATTGTGACACATCAGCCCTTCTGGGTTGGGGTGTTACAAAAGCTACCTTACAAAAAGGTTTCTTTCCTTCTGCAACAAGATTTTTATTCCATACCCTCCTAATGTGTGTTTCAAACAAAACCACTTCTTTTAATGAAATACCATTAAAGATTCAAAATATGGGATATGCTATTCTTCAAGAAGAAAGTTTTAATTATTCTCGGGAAATCTTTAATGATTTGATTAATAATGTTGAAACAAAATCATTCCTACTGTTTCCAAGGTTTCTAAGTTATTATTTTGAAAAGAAATTCAGTAAGGATGATATTGCTGTAATAAACCAAGGTGATTATATTCAAATAAACAGTTTAACTACTGAAAATTTTTCAAGAATGTTAACACCTTGCAAAACACAAGCAAAGGTGCCTGAGCAGATTTTTGCAGCTACCACTGCTCCTCAGGTATCTGCTGCTGAGCCCACTGCTCAAGGTGATCAAAGCAGCAGAACAACTGCTTTGAAACCCACACCTAAAATCACCAAAAAGCCAAAAAGAAAAACTCAACAACCCCCCAAACCCATCAAAAAGGCAACTCTGGAGGATGAGATACCAGAGCAAATGCCTGTGACAACACAAAAGTCACATGAAACCACTGCTGCTTCTTCCTCACAGCAGTTGGTACAAATATCTCAACCCATAACCAATACTCCTCCTGCTTCTTCACAAAAAGAATAGGTTGTACACATAGGGCCACCACATCATGATGCTCTGAAATCACTTGGTTTCATCATCCACAGCTCATTGCCCGGAGCAAATCCTGTTTCTACACCAAATCTCACATCCACAATTCCTTCACCAACTAAACTGCTGTTGGATGCAATTGATTTGAACCAGGCACTAACCAGTCATTCTCAATCACCTATCAATGAGAACATACCTCAACAAATGACTGGGTCTGATGTATCAATCTTTGCTAACCCACCAACACAACCTGAGGAGGTTACACCCCTTGAGTTACACGTAACTCTTGGTGGTAGTCCAAGTGAAGCAGCCACTACAACTGTTGAACCCACTGGTTTACAGTTGGACAGTGGTTACATTAATAAGACTTCCTTGGAGGCAATTCCTTACATAGCACCTCTGCCAACCACCAGTGGATTTATTTATCCTACTGGTAACATCAAAAGGTTGTCAAGTGTTGAAGGAAGACGACCCTAGTACCAAGAAAAAGGGGCATCAGTGGTTAGTGTTTGGAGTACACTCCCTACCTCAACCACTGATAAAACCACTGATAGTGGGAAATCAGATGATCCCATTAAATTGGGTGATGATTTAAAATATCAGGATTTGACGGAACGAATTGAAAAGTTGGATACATCTGTTGCAGATCTTAAAAATATGCTACAGCAGGTGTTGAAAACACAAAAGATGCAATCTACTGTTGTTCCATCTCAAGCACCTGCTCCACCACAAGCTTTTGCTACAAATGAGCTCTGGAACCTTTTCTAACCTTTTCTCCAACATCAAAAAGAACTGGCTGATCAGCAACATGAACTTCATGTCCAAAAGCTGAGAAACATTATTGAGTCTAGGTACAAGAACACTCAAGCAGATATTAAGGCAATCAAGGCCCATTTATTGGAAACCACTGGCACTGCTCCTCCAACAGTACTTTTCATTGATCAACTCCCAGAAGATAATGCCAAAAAGGGGGAGAAAATTCAGGAGTGGAAGAAGAAAGGAATAGATGATGGTCTGTACATTGAACCTGAAAAGGATGCTATGACCAGAAAAATTCCATTGCCAGATGGTAGTAAAAAGGTTGATGCTACCCAAGAAGCACTTGATGAAGGAGTAGCAAGTGTAAAGAGGGATAGAATGGCAAAGGATATTTCAAGATGGAATGAGGAGAAAAGAGCTTTCATGGAACTGTATGCGCAGGGTTGTTCCGGTTCAAAGGATACTAAAAATCCTAAGAAAAAAAGGAAACCTAAGTCCATCCCATCCAGATTTCCAAAGCCTCCAAAACCACCATCCAAAAGCCATCAGCATCAAACCTCCACCCAAACAGCTGTTGTAACTCCTGTTGTATCAACTACTGCTGGTACTTCAACTGTTTCAACATCTATTATCACTTCAACACATACCACTTCAACACACACCACAACCACTGCCTTACCACCACTGTCATCTCCACCAAAAACAAACTCACCACCTTATCCTGCCAAAAAGCAGAAGACAACAGATGTTACAACATCTGTTGTAATGACAACAGTGGTTGAGACAGCAGCTATTTCAACAGCTGTTAGTCAAACATAAACCACTGCCACACAATCTACCACCACTGATCCACCCAAAACATCATCTGCCTCTTCTAAAACAAAAAGGAGAAGGATTTACATACCAGATGATGATTCACCATCACCACCACCAACATCTTCAACATCCATGTCACTTGTTACTATACCCAAACCTATTCCTCTCTCATCAGCACCAGTACAACCAGTAATCTCTGTCATTACTCCTGTAGGTGTCCAATTTCCTCTAGAACTTGAAACAGTTAGAGAAGAGATAAAATCCTTCTACTATGAGGAAGACCCTGCAAAAAGGAAGTTGCCATCAGTTAAAGGATATCCAAGGCCAAACAACATTGAAGAATACTTAAAAGTAAAAGCTAAACAGGCAGAAGATATCTCTAAAAGAAATGCACAAGGAAAATCTGACAGAGAAATCCAGCAGAACTACCAATTCCTACTCACACAAGTCAGATCCTTGGAGCAATTTGCAAAGAATGTATGTCAACAAATCTCAGAAAGAGCAGATGAAACTCTAAGAGAAGACTACATTGAAAGCATCATGGCAACAAAGAAATACAAGGGAGATAAGCAGATGTACAAAGAGTGGACCATTCCTGAGCTTGAGCAAGAAGCAGCCAGGATTCAAGAAATGACAAAGAATAAGGTCAAACACACTCCTCCAGATTGGTCAAAGTACAAAAAGAATGTGCCTGACAAATCACTTGAGCTGAAGAGAATGAAAGGGGAGTTAGTTGCTGCTGACTATGGGTCTAAACATCAAGTGTCAAGATGGAAAGAAGATGTAGTCAGGGCCACTTATAGAAGATTGGAGGAACTAAGGAAGAAAGATCCTACAGTTCCTAAAAGGCCTGACTATTCTAAAGCAGAGGTCTCAAAAAGACCACCAAAGCTGCAAGTCAAAAGAACCACTGCTCCAGCTGGTGCTGCCATCTACAGAAGAAGGAGCCAAAACCAGTCAAGTGCTGAAATAATTCAAGATCTAAAAGCTGGAAATGCTATTGTAAAAGCAGGCATTAAATTAATGATAAAAGAAGATCTTGAATTGGAACAATCTGCAAGTACTGCTCAGCCAGTCATGAATAGGCCAGCCTCACCCAATACCTCTGCAAATAAACATCTCCCAAGAAACCCACCAGACTAAAAAATACAAAAGTGGGAAACTGACAAACAGACCTACGTATTGACTTTGCTCAGGTTTGGTGGAGAAGTGAAGAAAATATCAAGGGAACAAGCTCTTGGCCTGAGTCTTGAAGATTTGCAGG
Source organism: Helianthus tuberosus (assembly GCA_030545235.1). NCBI lineage: Eukaryota > Viridiplantae > Streptophyta > Magnoliopsida > Asterales > Asteraceae > Helianthus > Helianthus tuberosus. Next base: position 6,872,437 of record CM060416.1, on the reverse strand, counting down.
ATCTCTTTGATCTTCCACTTAGCAGGGATGATGAAGACACAGATGCCCTAGACTTTGAACTACAATTTAAAGGTCAGATAAGGGAACTGCTGATGAGGCAATAAAGAATTCCACAATAATGAAGAGTTTTGGCATTATCTGTTCCAGGGGGAGATTGTTGGGATTGAACCCTGCCAGAGGAACATATAATTAAAGCCAAAACTGGGTCAAAGCAGTGGATCCAGAATAAGCAGATGTTCCATACAAGTCTCTCCCCTTGAACGTGGTTTCAACATCTTCTGACCTCCTATCTACTGATCGTACAAGCCACTGACCGTCAATCTGCTGCTCTTGTAAAGACTGATAGAAGACTAAAGCTCTGCTGCTCAATCTACTGTCTTGAGTCAAGTACTGCTGATCCGGACAAGCTCTGCCGGGTTCACAGCAGTGGAAGGATGCAGCAGCTGTTTAAGTGTCTTTTATGTAATGAAATGTAATAGCAGTAGTTACTATAGCAGTGTTTGTATAGATCAGAGGTTAGAGTTTGTTAGGAGGTTAGATGTCACTTTCATGGTGACGTCAGCTAAGATGCTCAGTGGTTTGCTAGTGCCTATAAATAGAACAGTGCTCTGTACTGTTCTATTAGCTCTTAGCAACACCGTCTGCTTTGCACGAACAAACACTGAGCTCTGGCTGAGTGCGAGTTTGTATTCAAGCATTACTTTGTAATCGTTGTTGAAATTAAATTCAATCATTCGGTTCTTTGTTGAAAATGTCTTGATCAAAGCAATACTCTCGTTTGATTGTATGCAAAGTTTGTTTCCATATTAATTCCGCTGCACAACTCATCCATTTCCATTTTAATTCAAACAGAAAATACAATCAAAACCAAACTCAGATCCAACACAACCTCATGGAAGCAGCTTTTCTTGCCACCAGACCTTTCTCCACAAATTAGGAATCTGATGCCATCACTAAACACATTCCTAAAATTGAAGCCATTTTTTGATGTTTATTTTTTGGTGTCTAATCCGCATATATATCACCATTGCTCTTGATTTTCTTGACTGTATATCTCTTCAATGTCAACATATACACATGTGATTTAGCTTACGAAGATTTTTCAATGCCGAGAACCTCGATCAGAGAGTAAAAAAGGCGTAAGGTTCACAATGGTGTAAAACTAAAATGGGATATACCGGGCTAGGATTCGAGTTACTGGAACAAGGGCCAAACTAACCACCCAAGAATGGAATAGTCGAGCGAAAACACTTAACAACCTCTTGGAAGCAGCTTTTCTTGCCACCAGACCTTTCTCCATCAATTAGGAATCAGATACCGTCACTAAACAGATTCCTTAAATTGTAGCCATTTTTGAGTGTTTACTTTATGGTGTCTAATCCGCATATATATCGCCATTGCTCTTGATTTTCTTGACTTTATATCTCTTAAATGTCAACATATACATGTGTGATTTAGTTTACCAAGATTTTTCAATGCCGAGAACCTCGATCAGAGAGTAAAAAAGGCGTAAGGTTCATAATGTTGTAAAACTTAAATGGGATATACCGGGATAGGATTGGAGTTACAGGAACAAGGGCCAAACCAACCACCCAAGAATGGAATCGTCGAGCAAAAACACTTGACAACCTACGGTAAGCAGCTTTTCTTGCCACCAGACCTTTCTCCATCAATTAGGAATCTGATGCCGCCACTAAACACATTCCTTAAATTGTAGCCATTTTTTGAGTGTTTATTTTTTGGTGTCTAATCCGCATATATATCACCATTGCTCTTGATTTTATTGACTGTATATCTCTTAAATGTCAACAAATACACGTGTGATTTAGTTTACGAAGATTTTTCAATGCCGAGAACCTCGATCAAAGAGTAAAAAAGGCGTAAAGTTCACAATGGTGTAAAACTAAATTGGGATATATAGGGCTAGGATTCGAGTTACAGGAACAAGGGCCAAATCAACCACCCAAGAATGGAATCGTCGAGCGAAAACATATGACAACATCTTGGATGCAGCTTTTCTTTCCACCAGACCTTTCTCCATTAATTAGGAATCAGATGCTGTCACTAAACACATTCCTAAAATTGTACCAATTATTTGAGTGTTTATTTTTTGGTGTCTAATCCGCATATATATCGCCATTGGTCTTGATTTTCTTAACTGTGTATCTCTTAAATGTCAACATATACACGTGTGATTTAGTTTACAAAGATTTTTCAATGCCGAGAACCTCGATCAGAGAGTAAAAAAGGCGTAAGGTACAAAATGGTGTAAAACTAAAATGGGATATACCGGTTTAGGATTCGAGTTACAGGAACCAGGGCCAAACCAACCACTCAAGAATGGAATCGTCTAGCAAAAACACTTGATAACCTCCTGGAAGCAGCTTTTCTTGCCATCCTTACTTTCTCCATCAATTAGGAATCTGATGCCGTCACTAAACACATTCCTTAAATTGTAGCCATTTTTTGAATGTTTATTTTTTGGTGTCTAATCCGCATATATATCACCATTGCTCTTGATTTTCTTGACTGTATATCTCTTCAATGTTAACATATACACGTGTGATTCAGTTTATGAAGATTTTTCAATGCCGAGAACCTCGATCAGAGGGTAAAAAAGGCGTAGGGTTCACAATGGTGTAAAACTAAAAAGGGATATACCGGGCTTGGATTCGAGTTACAGGAACAAGGGCCAAACCAACCACCCAAGAATAAAATCATCGAGCGAAAACACTTGACAACCTCATGGAAGCAGCTTTCCTTGCCACCAGACCTTTCTCCATCAATTATGAATCTGATGCCGTCACTAAACACATTCCTTAAATTGTAGCCATTTTTTGAGTGTTTATTTTTTGGTGTCTAATCCGTATATATATCACCATTGTTCTTGATTTTTTTGACTGTGTATCTCTTCAATGTCAACATATACACGTGTGATTTAGTTTACGAAGATTTTTCAATGCCGAGAACCTCGATCCGAGAGTAAAAAGGCGTAAGGTTCACAATGGTGTAAAACTAAAATGGGATATACCGGGCTAGGATTCAAGTTACAGGAACAAGGGCGAAACAAACATCCAAGAATGGAATCGTCGAGCGAAAACATTTGACAACCTCCTGGAAGCAGTTTTTCTTGCCTACAGACCTTTCTCCATCAATTAGGAATCTGATGCCGTGACGAAACACTTTCCTTAAATTGTAGTCATTTTTTGTGTGTTTTCTTTTTGGTGTCTAATCCGCATATATATCGCCAATGCTCTTAATTTTCTTAACTGTATATCTCTTAAATGTCAACATATACACGTGTGATTTAGTTTAACAATATTTTTCAATGCCGAGAACCTTGACCAGAGGGTAAAAAAGGCGTAAGGTTCACAACGGTGTAAAACTATAATGGGATATACCGAGCTAGGATTCGAGTTACAGGAACAAGGGCCAAACCAATCACCCAAGAATGGAATCGTCGAGCGAAAACACTTGACAACCTCCTGGAAGAGCTTTTCTTGCCACCAGACCTTTCTCCATCATTTAGGAATCTGATGTCGTCACTAAACACATTCATTAAATTGTAGCCATTTTTTGAGTTTTTATTTTTTGGTGGCTAATACGTATATATATATATATATCCATTTCTCTTGATTTTCTTGACTATATATCTCTTAAATGTCAACATATACACGTGTGATTTAGTTTACGAAGATTTTTTAATGCCGAGAACCTCGATCAGAGAGTAAAAAAGGCGTAAGGTACACAATGGTGTAAAACTAAAATGGGATATACTGGGCTAGGATTCGAGTTACACGAACAAGGGCCAAACGAACCACCCAAGAATGGAATCGTCGAGCGAAAACACTTGACAACCTCCCGGAAGCAACTTTTCTTGCCACCAGACCTTTTTCCATCAATTAGTAATCTGATGCCGTCACTAAACACATTCCTTAAATTGTAGCCATTTTTTGAGTGTTTATTTTTTGGTGTCTAATCCGCATGTATATCGCCATTGCTCTTGATTTTCTTGACTGTATATCTCTTAAATGTCAACATATACACGTATGATTTAGTTTACCAAGATTTTTCAATGCCGATAACCTCGATCAGAGAGTAAAAAAGGCGTAAGGTTCACAATGGTGTAAAACTAAAATGGGATATACCGGGCTAGGATTCGAGTTACAGGAACAAGGGCCAAATCAACCACCCAAGATTGGTATCGTCGAGAGAAAACACCTGACAACCTCATGGAAGCAGCTTTTCTTGCCACCAGACCTTTCTCCATCAATTAGGAATCTGATGTCGTCACTAAACACATTCCATAAATTGTAGTCATTTTTTGTGTGTTTATTTTTTGGTGTCTAATCCGCATATATATCGCCATTGCTCTTGATTTTCTTGACTGTATATCTCTTAAATGTCAACAAATGTGTGATTTAGTTTACGAAGATTTTTCAATGCCGAGAACCTTGATCAGAGAGTAAAAAAGGCGTATGGTTCACAACGGTGTAAAACTAAAATGGGATATACCAAGCTAGGATTCGAGTTACAGGAACAAGGGCCAAACCAATCACCCAAGAATGGAATCGTCGAGCGAAAACACTTGAAAACCTCCTGGAAGCAACTTTTCTTGCCACCAGACCTTTTTCCATCAAACAGGAATCTGATGCCCTCACTAAACACATTCCTTAAATTGTAGCCATTTTTTGAGTGTTTATTTTTTGGTGTCTAATCCGCATGTATATCGCCATTGCTCTAGATTTTGTTGACTGTATATCTCTTAAATGCCAACATATACACGTGTGATTTAGTTTTCCAAGATTTTTCAATGCCGAGAACCTCGATCAGAGAGTAAAAAAGGCGTAAGGTTCACAATGGTGTAAAACTAAAACGGGATATACCGGGCTAGGATTCGAGTTACAGGAAAAAGGGCCAAACCAACCACCCAAGATTGGAATAGTCGAGCGAAAACACTTGACATCCTCCTGGAAGCAGCTTTTCTTGCCACCAGACCTTTCTCCATCAATTAGGAATCTGATGCCGTCACTAAACCCATTCCTTAAATTGTAGTCATTTTTTGAGTGTTTATTTTTTGGTGTCTAATCCACAGATAAATCGCCATTGCTCTTGATTTTCTTGACTGTATATCTCTTAAATGTCAACAAATGTGTGATTTAGTTTACGAAGATTTTTCAATGCCGAGAACCTTGATCAAAAAGTAAAAAAGGCGCAAGGTTCACAATGGTGTAAAACTAAAATGGGATATATCGGGCTAGGATTCGAGTTACAGGAACAAGGGCCAAACCAACCACCCAAGATTGGAATAGTCGAGCGAAAACACTTGACAACCTCCTGGAAACAGCTTTTCTTGCCACCAGACCTTTCTCCATCAATTAGGAATCTGATGCCGTCACTAAACACATTCCTTAAATTGTAGTCATTTTTTGAGTGTTTATTTTTTGGTGTCTAATCCACAGATAAATCGCCATTGCTCTTGATTTTCTTGACTGTATATCTCTTAAATGTCAACAAATGTGTGATTTAGTTTACGAAGATTTTTCAATGCCGAGAACCTTGATCAAAAAGTAAAAAAGGCGCAAGGTTCACAATGGTGTAAAACTAAAATGGGATATATCGGGCTAGGATTCGAGTTACAGGAACAAGGGCCAAACCAACCACCCAAGAATGGAATCGTCGAGCGAAAACACTTGACAACCTCATAGAAGCAGCTTTTCTTGCCACCAGACATTTCTCTATCAATTAGGAATCTGATGCCGTCACTAAACATATTCCTTAAATTGTAGCCATATTTTGAGTGTTTATTTTTTGGTGTCTAATCCGCATATATGTCCCCATTTCTCTTGATTTTCTTGACTGTATATCTCATAATTGTCAACATATACACGTGTGATTTAGTTTACGAAGATTTTTCAAATCCGAGAACCTCGATTAGATAGTAAAAAAGGCGTAAGGTTCACAATGGTGTAAAACTAAAATGGGATATAGCGGTCTAGGATTCGAGTTACACGAACAAGGGCCAAACCAACCACCCAAGAATGGAATCGTCGAGCGAAAACACTTGACAACGTCCTGGAACTAACTTTTCTTGCCACCAGACCTTTTTCCATCAATTAGGAATCTGATGCCGTCACTAAACATATTTCTTAAATTGTAGCCATTTTTTCAGTGTTTATTTGTTGGGATTGAACCCTACCAGAGGAACAGATAATTAAAGCCAAAACTGGGTCAGAGCAGTGGATCCAGAATAAGCAGACGTTACATACAAGTCTCTCCCCATGAAAGTGGTTTCAACATCTGCTGACCTCCTATCTACTGATCGTACAAGCCACTGACCGTCAAATCTGCTGCTCTTGTAAAGACTGATAGAAGACTAAAAGCTCTGCTGCTCAATCTACTGTCTTGAGTCAAGTACTGCTGATCCGGACAAGCACTGCTGGGTTCACAGCAGTGGAAGGATGCAGCAGCTGTTTAAGTGTCTTTTATGTAATGAAATGTAATAGCAGTAGTTAGTATATCAGTGTTTGTATAGATCAGAGGTTAGAGTTTGTTAGGAGGTTAGATGTCACTTTCATGGTGACGTCAGCTTAGATGCTCAGTGGTTTGTTAGTGCCTATAAATAGAACAATGCTCTGTACTGTTCTATTAGCTCTTCGCAAACTTGTTTTCCTGCACGAACAAACGCTGAGCTCTGGCTGAGGGGGAGTTTGTATTCAAGCATTATCTTGTAATCGTTGTTGAAATTAAATTCAATCATTCAGTTTCTTGTTGAAAATGTCTTGATCAAAGCAATACTCTCGTTTGATTGTATGCAAAGTTTGTTTCCATATTAATTCCGCTGCACAACTCATCCATTTCCATTTTAACTCAAACAGAAAATACAATCAAAACCAAACTCAGATCCAACAATTGGTATCAGAGCCTGGACAATCAAATTTGATTTAACAATCATTTTGACATAAATAGTTCAGCTCAAAATCGTTGATATCGATAGTTTGTTCGTTTGTGTTGAAAAACAGAGCAAGGTTTAATCACCATTAAAGTTGATTAATCAGTGTCTGTAAAACAACCAGGATGACGTCACAATCTCAAGATGATAAGAATAACATTGGCTCGCTTTTTAAACCACCCATGCTTAAAAGAAATGAATACAACATCTGGGAGCGAAGGATGGGTCACATCCTTGCTCAACAGAACACTGGATGTTGGAGGTCTGTTGTTTTTGGTCCCCATGTTCCTACAGTGCCAAGTGCCGAGGATCCAAAGAAGTTCGTACCAAAACCTTATGAAAACTATACTGAAACTGATTTTCAAAAATTCGAACTGGATGCCAAAGCATTTAGCATCATAGCATCTGCATTACCAAATGAGATCTATGCTTGACTGTTACATTGTAACAGCGCCAAAGAGCTATGGGATGCTTTGAAGGAACAGTTTGGGGGTACCGAAGAAGTTATTGAAAACAATAGGGAAATTCTGAATCAGCAGTATGAAACCTTCTGTCACATTAAGGGTGAATCATTGACCCAACAATTTGAACGGTTCAGTTGTCTCATCAGTGAGTTAAGGCTTGTTAAGGTTGAATTTCCAAAATCAACCCAAAATAGCAGGTTTCTTAGGTCGCTACCTGATAAATGGGACACAATTGCATTTGTGACTAGAAACTCTGTTGAGTTCAAAGATCTGACCTTGACCCAACTTCATGGTAGACTCCTGACTTATGAAAGGGAGTTGAACCAGAAAAGGAAGTTGCAAGAGTCTGGAAAAGCCACTGATGATTACTCATTCGGTAGCACAGCTCTTCTGGGTCAGGAAGAATCTGGTGGCAGTAGTAAGGAACAGGGTTATGATCATTTCATTGATATAACAGCTGGTGGTAACTTTACCAACCCTGATTCTCACTCTGCAAACTATGCTTTCACTGCAAACACTGAAAACCAGATGTCAGATAATCTGTGCTTTGAACTCAATGATTTACAACATTTTGATCCCACTGACTTAGAGGAAATGGACATCCTGCACCAATTGGCTTTGCTTAGTGTTAGAACTAGCAAATTCTACAAAAGAACAGGGCGAAAATTCCCAGGTTTACATGGGAATCTAAGGGTTGGGTTGGATAAATCGAAAATCAAGTGTTACAAGTGTAATAGGTTAGGACATTTCGCTAGGGAATGTAGGAGTCAATCTACTGGTCCTATAATCACTCATCCTAGCTCAAATCCTAGACCTCAAAATCAAGGCACTGTGCACTATGCCCAATATACCCCTACAGCTCATGTTAATGCTGCACATTATGCTGCTGCCCCTGTGCCAGTGTACTATGTCCAAACTACTGTTCCCCAAATTCAGTACGTGCAAACCCCTGTCCCCCAGGCACAGGTGCAAACTGCTGCACCTCAAACTGCTGCTCCAGCAGTGGTACAACCAGATCAGCAAAGTTTTTTCACTCAAGGCTTTGTTGACTGGAGCAGCATGCCTGATGAGCTTAGTGATGAAAATTTTGCACTCTATGCTTCTAATGAACCTTCTAATGATGAATCTTGTTTGATGGCATTAGAGTCAATACCAGAGGGGATTGAAACTGAAGGTGAACAGCTAAGTGATGAAACGGTGGATGAAGTGACTGAAGCAGTTGTTAATGAAGTTGCTGGTGAATTGCTGCTGGGAGAAAATTCAGAAACCCTGATTGAACCATTGACAGACCCATGGTCCAAAGAGGACAAAGAAGAAGAGAAAATTGAGAAAGCAGGTGAGAAAGAAGAAAGAGCTGATGATGAAGAAAATCATCAATGTGATTGTGCAATGATGGCTGCTGCCAAGGTATCACCTCAAGTTCTTGAAAAACTGTGTTCTGACAATTGCATTATTGCTTTTGCTAACATCAAAGAGGTAAATGAAAACCTTCGGAATAAAATTTTAACTGATGAAGTCAAATTTGAAAAGTCTTTAAAAGAACTTAAAAACAAATTGACTGAAAAGGAAAAAGAGATCAGCAGTTTGAAAGAAGATCAAAGCATAACCAAAACTTAACTCCAAATTATGGTAGAAAAATACCAAGTTTGCAAAAAGGAGTTGGAGTCCACCCAAATCACCTGTGAAAGATGGGTGGAATCATGCAAAGGGTATGAGGTTATGCTTGAAAAACAGATAAAAAGCAATGTGAAATTTGGGGTTGGTTATAGAAAACATGATGATGAAAACATTGCTTTTGGAAAATCTGTTCAAACCACTGATGTAACCACTGAGTTCATACCCACAAACAAGAATGGCCAAGAAGTGAAAATCACTGACAAACTTGGTAACAAAATCACACTTGACAGACCAATGGGATCCTCTACTTTTGAGGAACTTGAAGATTATCAGTTTAAACCAAAATGGTCTGATGAGTGTGATATTCTTGAAAATTTCAAGCCAATGGACTTTACATCAACTGATGGTGTTAAAGCTCTAAAAGCTAAAGTCATTCCTCTCAAGGACATCCCAACAGAGGTTAAAACCTCTGCTGCAAAGGAGTCCGAAAAGAGAAAGAAGAAAGAAAAAATTGATAACTTGTTTTGTGAATTCTGTGAGAAAAGGAATCATCTAACAAAAGACTGTTTCCACTTAAAAGCTTATGATTTGAACAGAACAAGTGTCATTGTTTCAGCTGAAAGCTGCATTGTGTGTGGTAAAACAAACCACAAAACTCAAGCATGTGTGTATCTCAAAAACTTTGATGTGAAAAAGAATGAGTACATTGCTAAAACATCATTGAGTTCATCAGCATCATCTGTCAAATTCACCAAGAAACAACCACTGTTTGTGCCAGTTCAAACAGCTGTCATAAAACAGCTGAACCAAACATCTGTCAAAAGAGATGTTCAGGTTACTGATGCACCCCCTGCCAATCAGTTCAGAAAAGGCAAGGAAAAACAGTCCTACCAAAGGATTCCACACGTTTATGAGGCCTACAAAAGGCCCTCTAAACCTAAAGTGAATAGGCATCCTTTTGGTTACCAACAGGTGATTGGTCAAGACCCCCAACAGTGGTTAGCAAGAAACAGTACTAAAACTGTCCAAACCCCTGACCTAACCACTGTCCATCAATCTGCATCCATCCCAGACACTGTTGAGACCCCATCCAAAGCCCTGTTGGCTTTGGAGACCCTAATGAACTAATCCTTTTACTTCATGTGCAGGGAGCTTCTGCATGCTTTGATAGTCTTTGGTATGTAGATAGTGGAGGCTCCAGGCACATGACAGGATGTAAAGCCCTCCTCAAAGACTTTAAAATCCATGGAGGGGGTGATATATCCTTTGGGAATAATAGTAAAGGAAAAGTTCTGGGGTCTGGTACAGTGCAGTCTGGAAATGTAAAATTTGAAAATGTCAATCTGATAGACAATCTAAAATTCAACCTTCTAAGTGTATCACAAATGAGTGACAAAGGGTTCGGGTCATTCTTCACAAAAGATTGTTGTAGGATTGTTGGACCAGAAATGGTCAAGAAGATTGAAGCAATAATCAAAACTGGTCAAACTAAACTTGTTTCTCAAAGAAGTGGCAATGTTTATGTTGTTGATATGTCAAAAGAGTGTCCCAGAGCTGATGCCTGTCTGTTCTCAGCTGCCTCTAACAAAGAGACAGAACTTTGGCACAGAAGGCTGGGGCACACAAATCTTAAGACAATCACTGAAATTTCAAAAATTGGTTTGGTGAGAGGCCTACCACAAAAATTGTTTTCATGTCCTGAACATTGCATTTCCTGTTTAAAAGGAAAACAGCATAAAAGTTCTTATAAGTCCATTGAAGAGTCCAAAACAACCCAGTGTTTGCAAATGCTACACATGGATTTGTTTGGCCCAGTTCAAGTCATGAGCCTCAAGAAGAAAAGATATTGTTTGGTTATTGTTGATGACTTTTCTAGGTTTACATGGACTTTCTTTTTACACTCAAAAGATGAGACTGCAGGCATTTTGCAAGACTTTGTGACACAGGTTGAAAAGCAATTTGACCTTCCAGTGAAAAGCTTCAGGAGTGACAATGGCACAGAATTTAAAAATAAGGAGTTGGATGCCTTCTGTGTGAAGAAAGGGATTGTAAGGCAGTACAGCATCCCTAGAACACCAGAGCAAAATGGGGTTGTTGAAAGAAAGAACAGAACTTTGATTGAGGCTGCCAGAACTATGCTTGCAGATTCACGTTTGCCATTAACTTTCTGGGCAGAGGCAGTAAACACTGCTTGCTATGTCCAGAACAGAGTTTTAATAAACCCCAGGCACAAAAAGACTGCTTATGAAATTCTGTATAAAATCAAACCACTGATCTCTTACTTCAAGGTGTTTGGCTGCCCATGCTTTATTTTGAACCTAAAAGATTCCATTTCAAAATTTGCAGCCAAAATTGATTGTGGTTATCATCTGGGATACTCAACCACTGCCAAAGCCTATAAAGTGTTCAATACACGGACCAAGGCAGTGGAGGAGACTTTGAATGTAAAGTTCAATGAACTTTCATCAATGAAAATCCCAGCAAATCCTGCAGATCTGTTTGATCTTGAAAAATTCACTTTTGAAAATACTGCTGTCAAGACTAACAGTGCAGGTCCATCCGAGGATACAACACCAGACTATGGGTATGAAATCATCATCCCTCAAAGGTCTGCCACAAAGGGAAAAGCATCAGCTGTTCAAAACAGTTGTCAAAGCTCAACCACTGCTACCTCAACAGTTGTTGACCAAAGTAGCCCATCAACCACTGCTTCCACATCTTCAAACCCTGCTGACAAAAGTCCCCAAACAGTGGATAAAAGTCAGCAGGTGTCCACTTCATTACCTCCTATTCCACCACCTTTTGAAGCCACTGCTGGATCATCAAAGTCCCCAGCAGTGGTTAGCTCAGATGATACACATTTGTAGCCTTCACCAACAAATGCCATCATCCCATACCAATGAGATTTAATCTACTTGAGATCTCATCCACCTGATCAAATCATTGGCAACATCAATGAAGGGGTGCTCACAAGAAGCCAAACCCAAAACATTTGTCTTTTTGCTGGTTTTCTATCACTCCATCAGCCAGTCAAGTACCAAGAGGCACTGAAAGACAACAGCTGGGTAGAAGCCATGCAAGAGGAGCTCCAACAGTTCAAAAGACAACAAGTATGGGAGCTTGTACCACTGCCAGAAGAGGTTAGTCCCATTGGCACAAAGTGGGTCTTCAAGAACAAAACTGATGAAAGGGGCATTGTTGTCAAGAATAAAGCCAGGCTTGTGGTTCAAGGTTACAGACAGGAAGAGGGGATTGATTATGATGAAACATTCACCCCTGTTGCAAGATTGGAAGCCATTAGACTGTTCCTGGCCTTTGCTGTCACCCACAACATGAAGGTGTTTCAAATGGATATCAAAAGTGCTTTCCTCTATGGTACAATTCAAGAAGAGGTGTATGTTTGTCAACCTCCAGGTTTTGAGGATCCATTTTATCCTGATCATGTCTACAGGCTAAACAAAGCCTTGTATGGCCTGAAACAAGCACCAAGGGCCTGGTATGAAACTCTTTCCAACTTTCTACTCTCAAATGGTTTCAAAAGAGGTACCATTGATAAAACACTGTTTCTAAAATGGAGAGGGAAGGATTTAATGATTGTCCAGATTTATGTGGATGACATTATTTTTGGAAGCACATGTAACACAATGTGTGAAGAGTTCAGAGAACTCATGACAGCTGAGTTTGAAATGAGTGCAATGGGTGAGCTGCAATGCTTTCTTGGTCTCCAAGTTCAGCAAATGCAAAATGGAACTTTCATTCATCAAAGCAAATATGCTAAAGAACTTTTGACAAAATTTGATATGAATGATTGTAAACCATGCAGCACACCCATGGCAACAAATAAGCTTGTCATGTCTGATGAAAAGGATGAGCTGATTGACCAAACTCTATATAGAAGCATGATTGGGTCTTTATTGTACCTAACTGCATCTAGACCAGACATCATGTTTGCTACATGTGTTTGTGCAAGAAGTCAATCAGCTCCCAGAAAATCAAATCTCATTGCTGTAAAAAGGATATTCAGATACATAAAAGGTGCTCCTACACTTGGTATCTGGTATCCAGCTAATGGGAATATCAAGCTTTCAGGTTTTTCAGACAGTGACTTTGCTGGATGTAACACTACAAGGAAGTCCACATCAGGAGGGTGCTAGTTTCTAGGTGATTGCTTAGTTTCTTGGCAAAGCAAAAAGCAAGCAGCTGTTTCAACATCCACTGCTGAAGCTGAATACATTGCTGCTGCAAGCTGTACAGCCCAACTCATGTGGCTTCAAAATCAGTTGCTGGATTTTGGTATCACTGCCTTAAAGACTCCACTCATGTTGGATAGCCAGGCAGCAGAAAATATCATCAAAAATCCGGTTTCCCATTCAACCACCAAACACATCGACATCAGACATCACTTTGTGAGGGATTGCTATGAAAAAGGTTTGATTTCTCTGCATCATGTCCCAACTAAAGACCAGCTGGCAGATGTGCTCACAAAAGCACTTGATACAGCCAGTTTTGAAAGCTTGGTCTCTAGGATTGGCATGCTAAACAAGGAATAACAAGCAAAATCTTGTTTTCTATGAATAAAAGCATTAAAATGTTTTCAGAAAATAAAAAATCCATCCTTAAAAATAGCTAAAAATGAAGTTTTCATTAAAATCCTTAAAAGTCTGCCATAACCACTGTTTGTTCAAATGTCTGCTCTACTTCAAAGTCTGTCCACTGCTCAAAGCCATCCTCTGCTCTCTCATTTCCTTGATAACCTCTGTTGTTCAAAAGCAGAGTCTTATCCACTGATATGCTATCCACTGATAGTGAAATATCATCCACTGCTTCCATTTTACCGTTTAAACCACTGCCTTCATCAGTAACTTTCATAAAAGTACTGTCCTTCATTTCTTCAGAGATTGGCATGTGGGCAGTACATAGTGGTCAGTACTTTTGTAACCGCTGCCACGTCAGCCTTCTCTTTTTCTTCTATAAAACCCCCACTTCATATCAAAAAACAGGGTTTTACTATCGAATTGAATTCTCAAAAATTCTCTTCTCAAAGCAGTTTTTCATCTCATTTCTCCACAAATTTCTTCGATCATCATCTTCAAAATGACAAAATCGAAGTCATCCACAAAACCCACTTCAAAATCTTCGTTGAAAGCGGTCGCTCAAAAGGCCACTACCATTGAAATCCCACACAAACCATCTCACAATCTTCTGGGTCTTCTCACAAAACCCAGCACCACAGAGGCCTTCGACTCCATCATCAACACCATGGCTAAATCAAAGTACAAAACTTCGTTAACAGCCAATGCACCAATTTATTTGGCAACCCAAAGAGAGTTTTGGAAGAATGCAACCCTTGAAACACAAGGAGAAACTGTAACTGCCATCAACTCTTCTCTAAAGGGTAAAAATGTCCAAATCACATCACAGTCAATTTCAGAGGTCTTTCAACTCGAGGATCAGCAAGGTAAAATTTCTTTCCCTAAAAACGAGTTGAAAATTGACTTCATTGAGAGAGGGTATGCGGACACAATGATGAAGAAAGCTACTTTACAAAAGGGTTTCTTTCCTTCTGCAACAAGATTTTTATTCCATACCCTCCTAATGTGTGTTTCAAATAAAACCACTTCTTTTAATGAAATATCATTAAAGATTCAAAATCTGGGATATGCTATTCTTCAAGAAGAAAATTTTAATTATTCTCGGGAAATCTTTAATGATTTGGTTAATAATGTTGAAACAAAATCATTCCTATTGTTTCCAAGGTTTTTAAGTTACTACTTTGAAAAGAAATTCAGTAAGGATGATCTTTCTACAATAAACCAAGGTGACTCCATTGAAATAAATTGCTTAACTGCTGAAACTTTTACAAGGATGTCAACACCTTGCAAAACACAAGCAGAGATGCCTGAGCAGATTTTAGCAGTTACAACTGCTCCTCAGGTATCTGCTGCTGAGCCCACTGCTCAAGGTGATCAAAGCAGCAGAACAACTGTTTTGAAACCCACACCTAAAATCACCAAAAAGCCAACAAAAAGAAAAACACAAAAACCCCCCAAACCCATCAAAACGGCAACTCTGGAGGATGAGATACCAGAGCTACTGCCTGTGACAGCACAAAACTCACAAGAAACCACTGCTGCTACTTCCTCACAGCAGTTGGTACAAATATCTCAACCCATAGCCGAAACCCCTCCTGCTTCTTCACAAAAAGATCAGGTTGTACACATTGGGACACCATATCATGATGCTCTGGAAACACTCGTTTCCATCATCCACAGCTCAATTCCCGGAGCAAATCCTCTTTCTTCACCAAACATCACATCCACAATTCCCACACCAACTAAACTGCTGTTGGATGCAATTGATTTGAACCAGGCACTCACCAGTCCTTCTCAATCACCTATTAATGAGAATATACCTCAACAACTGACTGGTACCTCAGTTGTTTCAATATCTGTTCTCACTTCAACACACACCACAACTACTACTTTACCACCACCACTGTCACCACCAAAAACAATCTCATCACCACTTTCACCTGCTGACAAAAAGCAGAAGACAACAGGTGTTATAACATCTGTTGTAAAGACACCAGTTGTTTCAACAGCTGTTAGTCAAACACAAACCACTGCCATACAATCTACCACCACTGATCCACCCAAAACATCATCTGCCTCTTCTAAAACAAAAAGGAGAAGGATTTACATATCAGATGATGATTCACCTTCACCACCACCAACATCTTCAAAATCCCTGTCACTTGTCACTATTCCAAAACCCATACCTCTCTCTTCAGCTCAAATTATAAAATCACTACCTCCTGCTGGTGTTTCATTTCCTCTAGAACTCATTGCAGGTAGGGAAGAAATCAAATCCTTTTATTATGAGGATGACCCAGCTAAAAGGAGTTTGCCATCAGTTGAAGGATATCCCAGGCCTCACAATATTGAAGAATACTTGAAACTCAAGGCCAAGCAAGCAGAGGATATTGCTATAAAAAATAAACAAGGGAAATCTGATAGAGAATTTCAACAAAACTATCAATTTCTACTCACACAGGTCAGAGCAATGGAGCAATTTGCCAAAAATGTATGTCAGCAAATCTCTGAAAGGGCAGATAAGTCCTTGAGAAAAGACTACATTGAGAATATCATGACCTACAAGAAATACAAGGGGGAGAAATACATGTACAAAAACTGGACCATTTCTGAGCTTGAAAAAGAAGCAGCCAGGATTCAAGAAATGATCAAAAATAAGGTCAAGCAGATTCCCCCTGAAAAATTCAAACAATTTGAAGCTGAGAAGGCATTAAGGTTGAAGAGAATGAAAGAGGAGCTGATAGCAGCTGATTATGGGTCAAAGAATTCTGTGTCAAAGTGGGGAGAAGATAGGGTCAGGGCAACCTACAAGAAGTTAGAGGAACTTAGAAAGAAAGATCCAAAAGTTCCACAAAAGCCTGACTATTCTAAAGCAGAGGTATCAAAAAGACCACCAAAGCTGCAAGCTAAAAGAACCACTGCTCCAGCTGGTGCGGCCATCTACAAAAGAAGGAGCAAAAACCAGTCGAGTACTGAAACAATTCAGGATCTAAAAGCTGGAGATGCTATTGTAAAAGCAGGCATGAAATTAATGATAAAAGAAGATCTTGAATTGGAACAATCTGCAAGTGCTGCTCAGCCAGTCATGATTAGGCCAGCCTCACCAAATACCTCTGCAAATAAACATCTCCCAAGAAACCCACCAGACTCAAAAATACTAAAGTGGGAAACTGATAAACAGACCTGCGTATTGACTTTGCTCAGGTTTGGTGGAGAAGTGAAGAAAATATCAAGGGAACAAGCTCTTGGCCTGAGTCTTGAAGATTTACAAGATCTCCTTGATCTTCCACTTAGCAGGGATGATGATGATACAGATGCCCTAGACTTTGAACTGCAGTTTAAAGGTCAGATAAGGGAACTGCTGATGAGGCAATAAAAAATTCCACAATAATGAAGAGTTTTGGCATTATCTGTTCCAGGGGGAGATTATTGGGATTGAACCCTACCAGAGGAATAGATAATTAAAGCCAAAACTGGGTCAGAGCAGTGGATCCAGAATAAGCAGATGTTACATACAAGTCTCTCCCCTTGAAAGTGGTTTCAACATCTGCTGACCTCCTATCTACTGATCGTACAAGCCACTGACCGTCAAATCTGCTGCTCTTGTAAAGACTAATAGAAGACTAAAAGCTCTGCTGCTCAATCTACTATCTTGAGTCAAGTACTGCTGATCCGGACAAGCACTGCTGGGTTCACAGCAGTGGAAGGATGCAGCAGCTGTTTAAGTGTCTTTTATGTAATGAAATGTAATAGCAGTAGTTAGTATAGCAGTGTTTGTATAGATCAGAGGTTAGAGTTTGTTAGGAGGTTAGATGTCACTTTCATGGTGACGTCAGCTTAGATGCTCAGTGGTTTGTTAGTGCCTATAAATAGAACAATGTTCTGTACTGTTCTATTAGCTCTTCGCAAACTTGTTTTCCTGCACGAACAAACGCTGAGCTCTGGCTGAGGGGGAGTTTGTATTCAAGCATTATCTTGTAATCGTTGTTGAAATTAAATTCAATCATTCGGTTTCTTGTTGAAAATGTCTTGATCAAAGCAATACTCTCGTTTGATTGTATGCAAAGTTTGTTTCCATATTAATTCCGCTGCACAACTCATCCATTTCCATTTTAACTCAAACAGAAAATACAATCAAAACCAAACTCAGATCCAACATTATTTTTTGGTGTCTTATCCGCATGTATATCGCCATTGCTCTTGATTTTCTTGACTGTATATCTCTTAAATGTCAAGATATACACTTGTGATTTACTTTACCAAGATTTTTCAATGCCGAGAACCTCGATCAGAGAGTAAATAAGGCGTAAGGTTCACAATGGTGTAAAAAAATGGGATATAACGGGCTAGGATTCGAGTTACAGGAACAACGTCCAAACTAACCACCCAAGTATGGTATCGACAAGCGAAAACACCTGACAACCTCCTGGAGGCAGCTTTTCTTGCCACCAGACCTTTCTCCATCAATTAGGAATCTGATGCCGTCACTAAACACATTCCTTAAATTGTAGCCATTTTTTGAGTGTTTATTTTTTTGTGTCTAATCTGCATATATATCGCCGTTGCTCTTGATTTTCTTGACTGTATAACTCTTAAATGTCAACAAATGTGTGATTTAGTTTACGAAGATTTTTCAATGCCGAGAACCTTGATCAAAGAGTAAAAAAGGTGCAAGGTTCACAATGGTGTAAAACTAAAATGGGATACATCGGGCTAGGATTCGAGTTACAGGAACATGGGCCAAGCCAACCACCCAAGAAGGGAATCGTCGAGCGAAAACACTTGACAACCTCTTAGAAGCAGCTTTTCTTGCCACCAGACCTTTCTCCATCAATTAGGAATTTGATGCCATTACAAAACACATTCCTTAAATTGTACCAATTTTTTGAGTGTTTATTTTTTGGTGGCTAATCCGCATATATATCGCCATTGCTCTTGATTTCTTTGACTGTATATCTCATAAATGTCAACATATACACCTGTGATTTAGTTTACCTAGATTTTTCAATGCTGAGAACCTCGATCAGAGAGAAAAAAAGGCGTATGGTTCACAATGGTGTAAAACTAAAATGGGATATACCGGGCTAGGATTTGAGTTACAGTAACAAGGGCCAAACCAACCACCCAAGAATGGAATCGTCGAGAAAAAACACTTGACAACCTCATGGAAGCAGCTTTTCTTGCCACCAGACCTTTCTCCATCGATTAGGAATCTGATTTCGTCACTAAACACATTCCTTGAATTGTATCCATTTTTTAAGTGTTTATTTTTTGGTGTCTAATCCGCATATATATCACCATTGCTCTTGATTTTCTTGACTGTATATCTCTTAAATGTCAACATATACACGTGTGATTTAGTTTACGAAGATTTTTCAATGACGAGAAACTCGATCAGAGAGTAAAAAAGGCGTAAGGTTCACAATGGTGTAAAACTAAAATGGGATATACCGGGCTAGGATTCGAGTTACAGGAACAAGGGACAAACCAACCACCCAAGAATGGAATCGTCAAGCGAAAACACTTGTCAACCTCCTAGAAGTAGCTTTTCTTGCCACCATTCCTTTCTCCAGCAATAAGGAATCTGATTCCGTCACTAAACACATTCCTTAAATTGTAGCCATTTTTTGAGTGTTTATTTTTTGGTATCTAATCCGCATATATATCGCCATTGCTCTTGATTTTCTTGACTGTATATCTCTTAAATGTCAACATATACACGTGTGATTTAGTTTACGAAGATTTTTCAATGCCGAGAGCCTCGATCAGAGAGTAAAAAAGGCGTAAGGTTCACAATGGTGTAAAACTAAAATGGGATATACCGGGCTAGGATTCGAGTTACAGGAACAAGGGCCAAACCAACCACCCAAGAATGGAATCTGTAGGTCCCCTAGTTTGTATGGATCGTCACAGAATTGTATATCTAACCTAGAGTGCCGAATCCTCTAGATCAGATTTGTTACAGAAACGAGTAGAAAAAGAATTCACAATCAAACGGGTCTTCTATTGATTATCCAACTTGCAGTTTACAATCAATTCAAGACCTCACAACCACAATCTATGATCTTGCTCTACAAACCTAATTTCGAATTCTCTCTCTCTTTATGTTTTCTCTCTCTAACCTCCAAGAACTCTAACTCCTAAAACCCTAATCACAAAACATGTTTATATACCACATGTCTGTGAACTAGGCTTCCTACTGGGCTACGCCATTTTCCAAGCCCATTACAATAATTAAACTCACTAACCAATAAGCTAAGCCCAATACAAAATATTCAAATACTAAATACTTAAACTATTAAGTTGGTGTCACAGAATATACACCAACAATGTTGACATTTAAGAGATATACAGTCAAGAAAATCAAGAGCAATGGTGATATATATGCGGATTGGACACCAAAAAATAAACACTCAAAAAATGACTACAATTTTAGGAATGTGTTTAGTGACGACATCAGATCCCTAACTGATAGAGAAAGGTCTGGTGGCAAGAAAAGCCGCTTCTAGGGGTTGTCAAGTGTTTTCACTCGACGATTCAATTCTCGGGTGGTTGGTATGGCCCTTGTTCCTGTAACTCGAATCCTAGCCCGGTATATCCCATTTTTGTTTTACACCATTGTGAAAATTACGCCTTTTTTACTCTCTGATCGAGGTTCTCGGCATTGAAAAATCTTCGTAAACTAAGTCACACGTGTATATGTTGACATTTAAGAGATATACAGTCAACAAAATCAAGAGCAATGGTGATATATATGCGGATTTGACACCAAAAAATAAACAGTCAAAAACTTACTACAATTTTAGGAATGTGTTTAGTGACGGCATCAGATTCCTAATTGATAGAGAAAGGCCTGGTGGCAAGAAAAGCTACTTCCAGGGGGTTGTCAAGTGTTTTCCCTGGACGATTTCATTCTCGGGTTGTTGGTTTGGCCCTTGTTCCTGTAACTCGAATCCTAGCCCGGTATATCCCAATTTAGTGTTACACCATTGTGAACCTTACGCCTTTTTTCCTCTCTGATCGAGGTTCTCGGCATTGAAAAATCTTCGTAAACTAAATCACACGTGTATATGTTAACATTTAAGAGATATACAGTCAAGAAAGTCAAGAGCAATGGTGATATATATGCGGTTTGGAAACCAAAAAATAAACACTCAAAAAATGACAACAATTTTAAGAATGTGTTTCGTGACGGCTTCAGATTCCTAATTGTTAGAGAAAGGTCTGGCAGCAAGAAAAGCTGCTTCCAGGGGGTTGTCAAGTGTTTTCGCTCGACGATTCCATTCTCGGGTGGTTGGTTTGGCCCTTGTTCCTGTAACTCGAATCCTAGCCCGGTATATCCCATTTTAGTTTTACACCATTGTGAACCGTACGCCTTTTTACTCTCTGATTGAGGTTCTCGGCATTGAAAAATCTTCGTAAACTAAATCACACGTGTATACATTGACATTTAAGAGATATACAGTCAAGAAAATCAAGAGCAATGGTGATATATATGCGGATTAGACACCAAAAAATAAACACTCAAAAAATGGCTACAATTTAAGGAATGTGTTTAGTGACGGCATCAGATTCCAAATTGTTGGAGAAAGGTCTGGTGGCAAGAAAAGCTACTTCCAGGTGGTAGTCAAGTGTTTTCGCTCGATGATTCCATTCTTGGGTGGTTGGTTTGGTCCTAGTTCCGGTAACTCGAATCCTATCCCGGTATATCCCATTTTAGTTTTACACCGTTGTGAACCTCACTCCTTTTTTACTCTCTGATCAAGGTTCTCGGCATTGAAAAATCTTCGTAAACTTAATCACATGTGTATATGTTGACATTTATGAGATATACAGTGAAGAAAATAAAGAGCAATTGTGATATATATGCGGATTAGACACCAAAAAATAAACACCAAAGAAATGGCTACAATTTAAGGACTGTGTTTAGTGACGGCATCGGATTCCTAATTGATGGAGAAAGTTCTGGTGGCAAGAAAAGCTGCTTCCAGGAGGTTGTCAAGTGTTTTCGCTCGACGATTCCATTCTTGGGTGGTTGGTTTGGCCTTTGTTCCTGTAACTCGAATCCTAGCCCGGTATATCCCATTTTACTTTTACACCATTGTGAACCTCACGCCTTTTTTACTCTCTGATCGAGGTTTTCGGCATTGAAAAATCTTCGTAAACTAAATCACACGTGTATATGTTGACATTTAAGAGATATACAGTCAAGAAAATCAAGAGCAATGGTGATATATATGCGGGTTAGACACCAAAAAATAAACACTCAATAAATGGCTACAATTTAAGGAATGTGTTTAGTGACGGCATCAGATTCCTAATTGATGGAGAAAGGTCTGGTGGCAAGAAAAGCTGCTTCCAGGAGGTTGTTAAGTGTTTTCGCTCAACGATTCCATTCTTGGGTGGTTGGTTTGGCCCTTGTTCCTGTAACTCGAATCCTAGCCCGGTATATCTCATTTTAGTTTTACACCATTGTGAACCTTATGCCTTTTTTACTCTCTGATCGAGGTTCTCGGCATTGAAAAATCTTCGTAAACTAAATAACACGTGTATATGTTAATATTTAAGGGATATACAGTCATGAAAATCAAGAGCAATGGTGATATATATGCGGATTAGACACCAAAATATAAACACTCAAAAAATGGCTAGAATTTAAGGAATGTGTTTAGTGACGGCATCAGATTCCTAATTATGGGAGAAAGGTCTGGTGGCAAGAAAAGCTGCTTCTAGGAGGTTGTCAAGTGTTTTCGCTCGATGATTCCATTCTTGGGTGGTTGGTTTGGCCCTTGTTCCTGTAACTCGAATCCTAGCCCGGTATATCCCATTTTAGTTTTACACCATTGTGAACCTTACGCCTTTTTTACTCTCTGATCGAGGATCTTGGCATTGAAAAATCTTCGTAAATTAAATCACACATGTATATGTTGACATTTTAGAGATATGCAGTCAGCAACAATCAAGAGCAATGGTGGTATATATGCGGATTAGACATTAAAAAATAATCACTCAAAAAACGGATACAATTTAAGGAATGTGTTTTGTGACGGCATCAGATTACTAACTAATGGAGAAAGGTCTGGAGGCAAGAAAAGTTGCTTACAGGAGGTTGACAAGTGTTTTCGTTCGACGATTCCATTCTTGGGTGGCTGGTTTGGCCCTTGTTTCTGTAACTCGAATACTAGCCCGGTATATCCCATTTTAGTTTTACACCATTTTGAACCTTATGCCTTTTTTACTCTCTGATCGAGGTTCTCGGCATTGAAAAATCTTCGTAAACTAAATCACTCATGTATATGTTGACATTTATGAGATATACAGTCAAGAAAATCAAAAGCAATGGTGATATATATATATATATATATGCGGATTAGACACCAAAAATAAACACTCAAAAAATGGCTACAATTTATGGAATGTGTTTAGTGACGGCATCAGATTCCTAACTAATGGAGAAAGGTCTGGTGGCAAGAAAAGATGCTTCCAGGAGGTTGACACGTGTTTTCACTCGACGATTCCATTCTTGGGTGGTTGGTTTGGCCCTTGTTCCTGTAACTCGAATCGTAGCCCAGTATATCCCATTTTAGTTTTGCACCATTGTAAACCTTATGCCTTTTTTACTCTCTGATCAAGGTTCTCGGCATTGAAAAATCTTCGTAAACTAAATCACACATGTATATGTTGACATTTATGAGATATACAGTCAAGAAAATCAAGAGCAATGGTGATATATATATATATATATATATATATATATATATATGCGGATTAGACACAAAAAATAAACACTCAAAAAATGGCTACAATTTAAGGAATGTGTTTAGTGACGGCATCAGATTCCTAACTAATGGAGAAAGGTCTGGTGGCAAGAAAACCTGCTTCCAGGAGGTTGACAAGTGTTTTCGCTCGACGATTCCATTCTTGGGTGGTTGGTTTGGCCCTTGTTCCTGTAACTCGAATCCTAGCCCAGTATATCCCATTTTAGTTTTGCACCATTGTAAACCTTATGCCTTTTTTACTCTCTGATCGAGGTTCTCGGCATTGAAAAATCTTCGTAAACTAAATCACACGTGTATATGTTGACATTTAAGAGATATACAGTTAAGAAAATCAAGAGCAATGGTGATATATATGCTGATTGGACACTGAAGAAACAAGGGACTAATTTTAGGGTTAATTAGTTTGGTTTATGTTTCAGTCATGAGGGTTAATCTTCTTAATCTTTCCTGAGCTCCAATGTGATCCATTCTTCCTACAAAACAGTAACACCGTTAGCTCGTTAAGAGGGGAATATGGGGGTTTCCCTCTTAACCAGACTCCAACGTGAGAATAAGTAACTGCTTTGAGGAAATAAGTTTGTGTTAAGAGTGAGAGTAGAGGGAATGGAATGTTTAACCTGTGTATGGAGGTCTCTATTTATAGCCGGAGAGGTGTAAGAGGAGATGGGCTGATGGGCTTTGGGCCGGAAGGCGACAACCAGGGATATCCTCCTTGTCTCATTGGTATCGACCGTTAGTGGCTTCTAGAAGATCTCCGGTGCTGGCGCACCTTGATTGGAGCTACGTGTCCCAGTTGTCGGCCTTGCTGTCCCTCTGCCATCAGCAGGTAATGGAGATCATGGGGCAGTTGTCACCGCCCCCTGATTGGTGCCACGTAGGCGTCCTTGTGTACTCTCTGTCTCGTGCACGTTAGTTGATCGTGGAGCACGATAGAGCACAGCCTGGTGGACGCTGATTGGCTCATTCTTCTGCCACTTGTACCTTGTGTACTTTCTAAAGTGACCTAGCGCCGTAACTCCTGCGCGATCCTTATTGTGCACGTAACTAGTCCGCGCAGGGTTGTAGGAGAAGAAGGCTCATATTCAGAACACTAAGTGTGAAAGCTGATGCTATCTGTTGCTTGGATCTCGCGTGAGATCAGCTCCTGCTTAAACAGCCCACGCGCGGTCTGTAGATTGATCAGGTTACTGACTAAGGAGTATGGTCCAGCGCGCGACCCGAATGGTCTGCACGCCTTTTTGGGACCATACCCCTTCAAGTCCCCCCAGTCCAGTGATGATCCATTGATCGGAGTGTCGCGCTCCGATCAAAGATAATATTTATATGCCCTAATTACCCTTAACAAATAGCTAGTGGTAGTGAGGGGTCGAACCACGAAGAGTATGTGGTTTGTGTATGGATTCGAATGAATTAGAACAAATGTCACGATTTATGAAGCTTACTAGAATGTTTTTGTATTTTTGTTTAATTGAGAGATGTGAGTTTAGACTACGTGAATTGATTGAATTGATTAACAACTAAAGGTTAATGATTATGAAAAAAATTGATTACTAGAACAATAATAAGAAAGAGGAATCACACCCGGTTTCGGTAATTGTTAACCTAGGATTTCTACAAGTTTTAGATTCAACTCAAATGCATTCGATTAACGGATTTAGTGTACCGTGACTTAGGTGCTAATAACTATCAACGTCCCGAAGAACGGACAAGAATACACTTTCTAATCAACACAAGTAAATCCTAACCACGGCAATGCACAATTACATATCACCATTTCGCAAAGTCATAACTTTTAACATCGTTCGACAATTTACGAATTCGCAACAAATGTAACACTATTGTCAAAAGTTTCAAAAATCAAACACAAATTGTCACTAAGTTGAAACAAGAACAATTCGAAACCCTAGAATTAACAACTACCTACACCGGGGTGAAACCGAGATGATTAGCCGCTCATGGTTGAAGAAGCTTGATCACCGGATGTTTGGAACGTGAATGAAAGCATCTTGAAGCTTGATGGATGAATGAATGGTGGATGATTAGGGTTTGTGGAATGATTGGTAATGGTGAAGTATGGAGAATTAGGGTTTATGGAGGAATTGGTGATTAAGGATTGTTGATGGTGATGATCTTGATTCGGATGATGTAGTGATGGTAGATGATGGAATGATGAATGATCTCCCAACTCAAATTAGGCTCCAAGATAGAGTTTCAAACTCCCCCCAGAGTGTAACTTACGACTTCAATGCAAAAAGGACCAATAAACATCGAGCTTAACCCAAAAATCCTAAAATTCACGATCTGAGAAACCCTTAGCCGTCGGCATACAACCCGTCGCCGACGGGCTGTAAATAAGTTGAAGCCGCCCGACGGCTTAATTAACTGGATACGAGTATGCTTGGCCGACGGGCTTAACCGGAAGGCGTCGCCGACGGCTTGGGACCCGTCGGCGACGGGCTCTCAAAACCTCCTTCTCTGATTTTCCATTTTTCACTCTCGTTTGATCCGTAACGCGTCCCAATGCTCCGGTTTTCGACCCGATGACTCGTAAAGCTCCCGAAAAGCTCCTTAAACTCCATCAAACCTGCAAAACACATTTTTGATTAAAAGTAGGCTATCCGAAATTAAAACTTACGTAAAAACATAAAGTTACACAATTACAAGCACCGGTTTTCAACCACGTATCACATCCCCACACTTGTCTTTTGCTTGCCCTCAAGCAAATCTGTTATTCACTTTCACTTGGGTCAAACAACGAATACACTCCCCATTCCCGAGACTAAGGTTAAGGTCTAATGTCATACACAAGTTCAAACCTTTTACAGTTTTCACATATTTAGCGGTCAAGTGAATAATCACATATAATAATGGTTATCCAAGATTAACCCGCCCGTAAAACTAACAAGTCATGCACATCTCTCACAATGTTCTCTCCACTCGGCTTGTAAATTGGCTAATATTTATAATGTATTAGCACTACAAAGAATATTCACTCAAAACCGATTAGAACACATACCCGCATAAGCTTGCAACTCAATCATTCTCCACCATTGATCACAAACACTAAACACAAGTCATAAGGTCTTTATGAGGGTTGTAACGGGGCTAGGCTAAGGGTAGGAATTAGGATATTTTAAAGTGGCTAAGGCGATGAAAATTCGATTTTTATTACAAACCACTAAATTAAACAAAACTGCATATAAACATCAACTATGGGCAATAATCTTTCACCCTTTTATTCAACAACTACTAACACTTCTTTTTGTGTTTTTCTTCAACAATTTTCAATTCTTTTTCATAATATTTTCTGTTTTTTTTTTTAACATAAATGCAAACAATCAAGAATAACGATACAAATACGACTCCTATAATCGAATTTCCATCACACGGGTTTAAAAGAAAACGGTTCAAGGGTTATGGGCTATAGGGTGGTCAAACGAAAGGTTTAGGCTCAAAATGGGCGACTAGGGAATTTGTTCGGGTAAGGATAGATAAATGGTTTTAAGAGAAAATGTTTACCTAATGCCTTAATCATTCTCGTGCTTGTATTCGGTCTATAGTCTCAAACGTATCAAAAGTTGCAAGTTCTACAATATATGACTAATGGTCCACTCAAACAAAGAAACATAGGTAATGTAATCTATGATATAAAAGTGGCTCAAAACCTCACATATCTAAAAGGGTATGGTATGTGACATGCATAAAAGACTAGTTTCTTAGGCGGATTATTCCCAATTAACCACCCGCTAAATACCCGTTATGCTTATTAATTTGAACTTGACCATGACAAAAGACCAAATGGGTTGTGCCATCCCTCGTTGACTTAGTTACTTGTGCTTTAAGACCGCTTTTGAAACAAGATATTTTTGAAAAATTTTTGAAATTTTCCCCCATCCCTACGCTTGAGGTAAACATTGTCCTCAATGTTGTCCTCAATGTGTAGTATTTAAATGAACGGGTCAAAATCGAAAACTTTTACTACTCCCCCATCCCCACACTTGAGGTAAACATTGTCCTCAATGTGTAAGAATTAGAGTTTTAAAACGCACAAGGGACGTGACACGGCTAACCTTCCCAAAATTTCACCCCGGAAAAAAATAAAATACAAAATACAATCCACTTATTATTAAACTAATAATCAAAGTAAAAAGGAAACGCATGCACCTGATTTTTGTCGCTTGATGCTCACATCTTCCTCTTCTCTTCATAAAAACGGTTGTCTCTCGAACATCATGTACCTACAAATTCTAACCCTTGTGTAGAAGCATGCTTCTCACAACCATCAAAATTTGTTAGTTACCTAGTTCTACCATTTTTATGAAAGTATTACCAAGCCATGCGTTATTTCACTTTGATTTATGTGGAAAATAATTTACAACAACAACAAACCTAACTCACTTTCGTAGGAATCACGGTTGCATTTAGCTTATGCAACAAGCCCTTTTAAACCCCCCAATAGCTTGGGAGGACGAGAGGTCTCGTGAGGGTTATATAGGGAACACACCCACAACGTTCATTTAACTAGGCGAGAATAAATAACATGAAATAAAAAATAACGGAAACAAAATAATATACAACAACAACAACAAAAACATACCTCACCTCTACCGCTGATATCGCTCGTTGGGATCAACTGGCGGGTTTGGCTGGTATTGATAACCAGTGAGGGCCTCAAACATCTCCCTATAGTTATCGAGTGGACTTTGCTCCCCTTGTGGTGGTGGTTGGTAGGGAATTGGGATGAAGCTTGAGCCTACCGCTTCAGGCCAGTGAGGAGTCGGGTCGGACGGGCCTTGTGGATGGGGAAGGTCGGGGTAATTGGTCCACCCCGAATGTTCGGCATATGGGAGGCCGGCTTGGTAGTCTCTTTGGTGGCGCTCCTGATCGTGGAGCACATTGCTATTGTTAATCTCCATTTCATGAGAGACACATAAGGCACTCCAGCGGCGTCGTTCTAATTCTCTTGCTTCATTTTGACGCGTTGCCTCTGCTTCCTCCCATGCCCGTCTTCGGGCTGCCTCATCCTCTTGCATCTTCGCCAACTGTTCCATGTGTGACCTCTGCATTGCTTGGAACAGTTGTTGCTCTTCCACAAACTTATTCATTCTCTCCCGATGGGCTGCTTGAACTGCCCAAAACTCCTGCATTTGGGGTCCCTGTGCCTCCTCCCAGGCTTCCCTCCTTCGGTTATACTCTCGGCCTTCACCTATGCATGCAGAGACATTGTCATATATCTCTTGTTGTCCCCGATCAAAATTTTTGTAAGAGGGCACCCGTCTAATGTTCACAAAGCCCGCCACATCTGCATTAATTTCCCTATGCGGCCTCATGTATCTTTGTCTTGGTCTTTGTGAACCGGAGGGTTCAACTTCCTCCTCTTCATCACCCATCTCTTCATCTTCTCTCGATTCCGGTTGTGCCCCTGAAGTAAGAAACTCATACTTATGACCCATCCTGTCAGTCACAACATACTTGTTCCCTGAGAGATTAACCTCTATCTTCCAGTTCTTCCTCATGGAGGCCTTGTTAATTTCCTCCAACGGTTTAGTTACCCATAGTGATTCCGGTGGTAAGCAATT
The DNA here is from genome assembly GCA_030545235.1 of Helianthus tuberosus. Classification (NCBI taxonomy): domain Eukaryota; kingdom Viridiplantae; phylum Streptophyta; class Magnoliopsida; order Asterales; family Asteraceae; genus Helianthus; species Helianthus tuberosus. Next base: position 6,843,454 of record CM060416.1, on the reverse strand, counting down.
TTGTTGAACAATCATGGCACTAATGAGGCGTGCGTATGGAATAAAACGCCTCTGGGATGACTCCCGAGTAGCCCACGTATTCATCATCACTATGTGTCTCCATGACAATGTAGGGGTCCCGTATAGTAAAGAGTGCACCACCCTACAGTCACCCGCTCTAACACCTCTACGATCACCAAACCTCACCAAAATGTTCTCAACAGAAATCCCTTGGAGAATCTTTCCCTCAATCGTCATTTGATTTCTCTTTGCTTCTCCTCCATCATGGTAAGGTAAAACAACCGCGGTCATCTGCTCCGGATCACCATCATTCATATGATTATCCAAAAATTGTTGCATGGTTGGATAGTCATATGCTTGCACACCCATAGAATCAAAGCGTGCAATGCAGTTGATTATTTCGAAAGACATCGTCATTACCCCCCGGCTTGTTTTACCAACCAATTTCCACTCAGCAGGAGGACTATCTTTATTCATAAACCTCAACGTCGACAGCCACTCGCACACATCCATCAAATACAACCGCTAGGTGTTGTCTTCACACCAATCAAGCACCCTCTCCCATCCTAGGCGTTCAAACATTTGCACAATTCCGATTTGTTTGAACTCTTCAACATTTACAATTCTTTCACATAAACTCCTTTCCAGAACTGAGGTATTCACTTTGTTGACCATTTTCCATTTCCAGAGCTTGGCCTCTAACTTCCTATCTTGATAACCCGATAAGGGTTTGTTCTTCTCCTCATCCCAAACTTCGGCGCTTTTGCTATCCCTGAACTTTGCCCACGCCCAATCCTGTCTATACAGTCTTGCATCACCCTCTGCGATGGAGCTTAATTGCTCCCACTTCCTCGGTATTAAACCGGAAGAAGAATCGACTCCCGATGATGAAGCTTGCCCTGTAGTCTTTTGTCTTTTACCACCGGCCATAACTACAATCATAAACAAGCAAAACATCAATATAAACCCAAACCTTCACTAAATTCTCGAACTTTGAACATGATGTGTGATGTTAACATTTTAATTAACAAGTGAATGTAAAATCGCCTTTTTAAACTTCCAAAGTCGCTCATTTTATCATATACTTATCAATTTTTACTTGTTAACTTGTAATTTCTTAAAAGCTCAACAAGGTTCAACATCAACTTCATGTTCAATCATGTAAATAACAAGTGTAATCACATCACTATGGTTACAACATGCTCAAATTCCATCCAAAACAACTAATCTTACTCAAAATTATGCTAGAACAACATACATTGTCTAAACAACCTACTCTTAAACTAAAAAGTTTAAAATTTTGGAAGAAAAACAATTAAGCATATGATAATCATGCATAAAGTTAAGGAAAATCCATACCTTTGTGTTGTTTAAACAAGAAAAACTATGAAAAGATGTAAAGCCACAAGATTGATGAACACCCCTTCAAAAACCCGAAGTTACACGCCCAGAAATCTTGCAAACTAGCAAGAATCGATGAAAACTGTGTTGGGGGTTTTGTTCCTCTCGAAAAATCACACAAGATAGACCTAAAAATCAGGTGATTTGGTGGAGGTTTGAGAAAGTTATAAGAGGTTGAAGGTTGCTAGGGTTCTTGAGTGGTAATGAAGAAAGAGATGGGAGTGAAAGATGATAGGGACAATGTTGTGCAGTAACTTTAAGGTTTTAGGGACGAATGGATGTGTGGACGGAATAGGGATTGAATTATGTTGAAAAAATTGAGTTTAGATAGTGTTTGGTGAGGGTTTATAAGTGTTTGGATCGATTTTACCAAATAAATGACGAAACAGGTCGGAGACAAAACGGTAGCCCGTCGGCGATGGGCCAAAATTTGATCGGAGTGTCGCGCTCCGGTCAAAGATAATATTTATATGCCCTAATTACCCTTAACAAATAGCTAGTGGTAGTGAGGGGTCGAACCACGAAGAGTATGTGGTTTGTGTATGGATTCGAATGAATTAGAACAAATGTCACGATTTATGAAGCTTACTAGAATGTTTTTGTATTTTTGTTTAATTGAGAGATGTGAGTTTAGACTACGTGAATTGATTGAATTGATTAACAACTAAAGGTTAATGATTATGAAAAAAATTGATTACTAGAACAATAATAAGAAAGAGGAATCACACCCGGTTTCGGTAATTGTTAACCTAGGATTTCTACAAGTTTTAGATTCAACTCAAATGCATTCGATTAACGGATTTAGTGTACCGTGACTTAGGTGCTAATAACTATCAACGTCCCGAAGAACGGACAAGAATACACTTTCTAATCAACACAAGTAAATCCTAACCACGGCAATGCACAATTACATATCACCATTTCGCAAAGTCATAACTTTTAACATCGTTCGACAATTTACGAATTCGCAACAAATGTAACACTATTGTCAAAAGTTTCAAAAATCAAACACAAATTGTCACTAAGTTGAAACAAGAACAATTCGAAACCCTAGAATTAACAACTACCTACACCGGGGTGAAACCGAGATGATTAGCCGCTCATGGTTGAAGAAGCTTGATCACCGGATGTTTGGAACGTGAATGAAAGCATCTTGAAGCTTGATGGATGAATAAATGGTGGATGATTAGGGTTTGTGTAATGATTGGTAATGGTAAAGTATGGAGAATTAGGGTTTATGGAGGAATTGGTGATTAAGGATTGTTGATGGTGATGATCTTGATTCGGATGATGTAGTGATGGTAGATGATGGAATGATGAATGATCCCCCAACTCAAATTAGGCTCCAAGATAGAGTTTCAAACTCCCCCCAGAGTGTAACTTACAACTTCAATGCAAAAAGGACCAATAAACATCGAGCTTAACCCAAAAATCCTAAAATTCACGATCTGAGAAACCCTTAGCCGTCGCCGACGGCATACAACCCGTCGCCGACGGGCTGTAAATAAGTTGAAGCCGCTCGACGGCTTAATTAACTGGATACGAGTATGCTTGGTCGACGGGCTTAACCGGTAGGCGTCGCCGACGGCTTGGGACCCGTCGGCGACGGGCTCTCATAACCTCCTTCTCTGATTTTCCATTTTTCACTCTCGTTTGATCCGTAACGCGTCCCAATGCTCCAGTTTTCGACCCGATGACTCGTAAAGCTCCCGAAAAGCTCCTTAAACTCCATCAAACCTGCAAAACACATTTTTGATTAAAAGTAGGCTATCCGAAATTAAAACTTATGTAAAAACATAAAGTTACACAATTACAAGCACCGGTTTTCAACCACGTATCCTCAATGCGTGAAGCAAATGGTTGGAGCTCTGGACTTAGAAAAAAGAAAATGTGCTAGCTTTGAAAGGTGCTTGCTAGATCTTGGTAGGCAGCGCGCGTGTAAGTGTTTGTCAGTTACTACGACGCGACTACCAGATTTGTCTGTTGATAGTTTCTTACTTTTGAGCGTAAGCGCGCGTCTTCATTAGATAATCATGAAGGTTGCGCGGCCTTGGTAACTTCTGCATGAAGTTTGTTGTAACTTTGGGCGGGTAAACTCTCGAAACTTGAATTCTGACAGGTTGGTGCAAATGTCGTTGATGGCGACAGTTGAGGTGACTGCTGACACGACGATCATCATGTTGTCACTAACGGTTCGGCTCTTCGTCAGGCGAGTGAGGCCCACGCGCGCGTGGTAACTGTCACTCCGAGAATCCCGCCTTACGTGGCAGCTACTAATAGGTTACGCGCGCGGTGAATCCGACACGTTTACCTATTGCATTAAATGCGATGAGTATATATATTCGACGAGAGGAGAGAGAGTTGCACAAATCCTTCTTCTACTTTCTCTTTTCTCTATCGAGTATTCAAAACATCTTTAAATCTTCAAAGATTTCACAGCAGATCTTCAAGTTTTTCTTGAACATTCTTCGAGTTTCCCAGAGTAGTAAGATCTTCACATTCAAGTACTCTCATGGCTGAAGAAGTTCACGTTGAAGAAGGACCAGTCCCTGTTCTCAAGTGGGATCAGGGGCTGTTTAAACAACTAGTTCGAGGCTTTCAGTTTCCGGTAGAGTGGGATGCCCGGTATCCTCAACAAGGGCAGACGGCCGCCGATGCACCACCGGGTTACATCACTCTCTTCGCCGACTTCTTTCTTGAGGGCAACTTCCTGTTGCCGGCCACCTATTTTATGGCGACGATCCTGCATTTTTATGGCTTTCACATCTCGCAGTTTAGTCCCATGGGAATGGTCAGGGTTCGACACTTTGAGTTTCTTTGCAGATCCCATGGGCTCGAGCCTGACCTTCACAAGTTTAGGTCGATGTATCAGTTGATCAAAAATATGGGTTTCTATTCTTTCGCTCTTCGGAATGTGAAAAAAATCTTGCTGAATCCTCCTAAGAGTTTCCATGATTAGAAAATGAAGTTTTTCTTTATCTGAGAGGAAGTCATGCCTATTGCGATGATATTTCGAGAATCCGATGTGATTGTGAAGGAGGATCTCCCCTTACCGAAGAAGGAGATGTGGTATGTGCGCTTGACTGCTACGCCCAACAGGATCTTTTGAGAGTAGGTGCTTGTTGCTGCTGGCATGAGTGATAGATGGCCTGCTCGCAGCACAGAGGTTCCGGTTTTGTTGCTCAATGGCGAGGGTATGTCCTGTGTTTTCTTGTTTTTTGATTTTGTGGTAGTAATGCCTGATCATTCCTTGTTGATGTAGTCAAGCAGCTGTATCAAGCCGCTTTTACTACCTTCGGAGGAGCTATGGGTGTGCGCCCCTTGGAATCCGGTGAGGTATACTGGTATGAACAAATCAAGAACAACTTCATGTACCCTCCCGCTGGAGTCTTTACCAATCCTCCCGCTGCAACTGAAGGTGCGCATCTACCCACCCCCCGCCCTTGCATGCTATTACTTTCGCTGGAAAAGATATTCTTTATCTTTCCAGCGAGGAGTCTGTAGGGTCATCGAATGGGGAGATAAGTTCCTGGTCTAACATCTTTACAGGTGTGTTGCGCAACCTAGGAATAGACCCTGATAAGAAGAAGAAGGCGGGCAAGAAGAAGCCGAAGAAGGTGATAACCATTAATGCTGAAGCGACCAGCAAGAAGGGTGGGAGTAGCCGTGCTACTGCTGGAGCCGCTGATAAAGGTACTCTTCGATTTCGGCAGAGTAACCTGGAGGATTATGTTGTTGCGAGTGACTCACTGGAGGGTTTGTCCCGTATAAGTGAGAAGAAGGCCGGCGCAACTGGCTCAAAAAGTTATGGAAGCGCGGGATCCCGGATCCCAGAAGCTGGCGCGACCCCTTCGTCGATCACCCTGGATGAAGACGAAGAAGAAGAAAGAGCACGAAGAGGAGACGGCTGCTAAGTTCGTAAGCAGGAAGAGATCTAGGGAAGAGGCTGCTGCCGGCGCTAAAGCGGCGAAGAAGGCTGGGGAAGCCCTAGTGATAGGGAAGCAGAGTAGGTTGCGCTCCCTCTGCAAGTTCTCCCCAGGTTAGTGGAGGATCTTAATACTTGTGTTCTTTAGTAAAATCTCTTTTTAACACTTGATTTCTGCAGAGGCCCAGAAGAAGACCCCTGAGAAGGTAAAGGGTATTGACCTGAAAGACCAGAAGGAGCCGACGCTGAAGAAAACCAAATTTATAATCAAGCCTCTTAAAACTGTTGAGCCGGAGGTTGAGAAGGTGGTTGAGAAGGAGAAGGAGAAAGATAAAGAAAAAGAGAAGGAGAAAGAGAAGGCCACCGAGACCGCTGCTACCATCAAGCATGATACGGTGCAGGGTCCGGAGGTCATGCGCATCACAGGGCTTGACCAGCCCTTTAAGGAGAAAGAAAAAACACCAAGTGCCTGAGGTGGTTGAGCCGAATGAAGTTGCGCAGTGCGACGCCCCCGTCCAAACCGTACAAGTTACATCTGCTGCTGGGGGGTCGACTGCTACTGTACCGGAGCCGGCGGCGCATAAGGAGGCTACCACTGCTACGGGTGGTGCAAGTGCTGGTGGTTCTGATGGAAGTACAGGCGCAGCTGATGGTGCTGGAGGATCAATGCCACAAGCTCCCATTGGTCCTAAGGATACTTTGGGAGATATTTACTACAAGATATATACTGAAGAGGCGCGTGGCAATGCTCCCCACCAACCTGTTTGGGGTTTAAAACAAAAAGACATGTTCATGGATTTTGCGGCCTGTCGGGACTGGTATTTAGGCTCCTTCCCTCTTGGCGAAGTTAACAGGCAAAGGGCGCGTACCCATGATGGGTTATACCGCGCTTAGATTGTTGGGGAGGCCAACACCCGTGCAACTAACCATCAGATCGTGCGTGAGTGGCGCACAATGGTTAGAGAGTGGGCGGATAGGGAGAAGTACCGTGAGCACTTGCTGAAACAGGTCCAAGACTTCGAGAAGATGAAGAGTGCCTTTGCTGAGGAGAAGGCCGCTTTCGAAGCAGAGACGAAGTCTGAAGAGTGGGACCGCGAGGGCCTAAAGAGCAAACTGCATGCTGCTGAGGAGCTCTTGTCGAAGGAGCGAGCTGAATGGAAAGAGGTATGCAAGAAAGATAATCAGCGCATGTATGCTGCCCGCTCCAAAATTACCAACCTTGAGGCTCAGTGACGTGTGCGTATATATACATAATATTGCAATGAAATTACACACGATTTGGTTTTAAATTTATAAAAGTGATTATTACTTTTACATCAAAACACACACGAAAGAGGCAAGTGTACCCCGTCATATATGTAATAAAGTATCGGTAAGAACCAAGTATCGATCCAAGGAAATGGGCGGAGAAATAATACTAGACCTTTGTCACTAAACTACCGGTAAAAAGATAAGTTGTTTGATTTTTAATAAACTAAAGTAAGCAATAACAAATACTTATAAAACATAATAGATTTCAAATATGAAAATAGATAAATAGCCTTGCTTAATACACAACCAAAGCATGTCAACTAAGTCGGTTTTGGCACTAGAAGCATTTGATCAATTCTCCAATTTTGAGACAATTAGTATCCCTTTCGGGAATCCTAACATGACAATCATTTGGAAAGTTAAAACGATAAACACACTTTAACCACCTAAATTTGTTCTTTAACGTGCAATTGATAAATGTCTATGAAAATCTCTTAAAAATAAGTTAGTCATCCGTTAGGAGTTTTCTAACCTCACTTAAACAAGGAAAGCGACACCGATAAACACAATGCAACCACCGAGACAAGCATAAACTAGATTAAATCACAACCGAGTTCATTTTACAAATCTTGCACATAAATTCACCAAGATAGCAATTTTGGCCTAAACTACTAACTAAGCTAACAAATCATGGCAAGAATTTATAACGACACCATTTAACCCGTTAAGGTCCTTACGTGACGGCAAGCTTTCTTGATTAACAATAATTAAATTTTATTAAACCACTAACCATTTCTAGTATCATGGTGCACACATTTTAACCAAGCTAAACTAGTTAACCAAGTTTAAAGTTTACTAATACAAGATTAATTAAGCTTCATTTTTCAACTATCTTAACTAACCAAATACCAATCATCCAACACAATTACTTATAATCAAGAGATCAATATCAATAACAAGGTTGCAAACTAATCATCAAAGATTAACATAGAAAATACTTCCAAATGTCATTACAAACAAAGATTAACATACTAATGGTTATAATCAAGCAAGGGATTGTTGTGTTTTTGCCCAAAGGCTACAATAATACATAAACATTAATCTAAATGCTTGAAAGATTAACAAAATAATGGAAAGATTAGAAAACCAAACCATAAACAAGCATAAGATTAGAATCCGGGTGAAAGCAGAAGCCTTCGGAGCCTGAAAATCGCCAGAATCGCTTCCAAAATGTCCAGAGTTACGAGCAGAATGTTTCTGCAAGTTTTTATAAAATTTCGGTCTCGCACGGTCGTGCTTCCTGTTGCACGACCGTTCACTTTTAGCAATTATTGTAGGTATGGTGCACCATACTGCATGACGTCACATATCTTGACTGGTCTTCGGTCTCGCACGACCGTTCTTCAGATGGCACGGTCGTTCGTTTCCGGGTTCTTGTTGCACGCCTAGTTGCACTGGTCGTTCAGTTCCGGGGTTTGGCTGGACATCGGAACCGCACGGGGTGCAAGATATGGAACGCCCGTGCATCACCGGGATGGCCTTGATTGCCTTGCACGCTGAGTCGCACCCTCGTTCATTGCCAGACTGGCTTTCATTTGTCGGAGATGCACGGTCGTGCATTAGGTCGCACGACCGTTCCACACGCCCAGGTCAGTTTTCTAATAGAATGTTCGCAGCTTTGTGGTTTTGTCTGGAAAGTCCTCGTTTTCGCTATCATCTTGTCTGGTATGCTGTTTTAGGCATGTAAACAAAAGTATACATAATTAGGTATCCGAATGACGGTTTTACGGCCGAAAACGCATAAAATGGGGGACTAAAATATGTGTAAATTAGCGAATATCAAATCTCCCCACACTTGAACCTTGCTTGTCCTCAAGCAAGCTAAACTAAAATGCAATAAAAGATAGAATCAAACAAGAACGATAATTTACACACTATTTTATTGAAAACAACTATAAACGGTTAGCCAGTTTTTCGAAAGACAACATTAAAAGACTCCACAAACTTGTATCCAGTTCTGGGGCATTTCGTCGCGTGCCAATATGTTCGTCGCCCTCTGACAAGCATCGCACGCTTTTACCCAACTCTGCGCGTCACAGAAAATGGTCAGCCAGTATCGCTCCGTGAAGTTGGTCGTCCCGGAATCCAACACCTTCTTCGCGGTGAAGTTGGCTCCGTGGTGGCCTCCGGTAGGTCCCTCATGACACTTGCGCAGAATATCGGTCGCCTCAGTCCCTGATACACATCTTCTGATCACCTGATCAGCACCCACCTTAAATAAGAAAGGGTCGTCCCAAATGTAGTGCTTGAGATCCGAAAAGAATTTCCTCTTTTGCTGGTGAGTCAACCCTTTAATCAGAATCCCATAAGCAAGATAGTTGGCAAAGTCGGCGAACCAAGGCGACTCATCGCATATCTCAACACCCATCAAAGACTCGTGTGGGAAATTGTCATTGATTGAATCCCAACGCGCATCCTCGATGTCTCCATGCTCTAACCGAGATAGATGGTCAGCCGCTACATTCAATGCACCCTTTTTATCTTGAATTTCAATATCAAACTCTTGCAGCAACAGGATCCATCTGATTAGACGCGGTTTTGCGTCCTGTTTGCGGAAGAGGTATCTGATGGCTGCGTGATCAGTATACACAACGGTTTTCGAAAGCACCAAATACGATCTAAATTTGTCAAATGCGAAAACAACTGCCAAGAGCTCTTTTTCAGTCGTGGTGTAGTGCTCCTGAGCGTCGTGAAGAGTCTTGCTCGCATAATAGATCGGGTGAAAGTGCTTTTCCTTCTTCTGTCCTAAAACGGCCCCTATAGCGTAATCACTCGCGTCACACATGATTTCAAACGGCAAACTCTAGTTCGGTGCAACTAAAATAGGGGCCTCAATCAACTTTTGCTTGAGAAGGTCAAAAACCCTCAAGCAATCATCTCCAAATATGAACGGAGCGTCTTTCTCCAACAAATGGGTCATAGGCCTAGCGATTTTTGAAAAGTCCTTTATGAATCGCCTGTAGAACCCTGCATGACCAAGAAAGCTCCGTATCGCTCTCACAGAGGTGGGAGGCGGAAGTCGTGAAATAACGTCAACTTTAGCTGGATCGACTTCCATACCCGCACGAGAAATCTTATGTCCCAGAACTATGCCCTCCTTCACCATGAAGTGGCATTTCTCCCAGTTCAGGACTAGATTCGTCTCCTCGCACCTCTTCAACATCTTTCTCAAATTTTCCAAACAATGATCGAAGGAATCCCCAAATACCGAAAAGTCATCCATGAAAACCTCCATAGAATCCTTGATCATATCATGGAAAATAGCAACCATGCATCTCTGGAAGGTCGTTGGTGCATTACACAACCCAAAAGGCATCCGCCGGTAGGCGAATGTGCCGAAGGGGCAGGTAAAGGTAGTCTTCTCCTGATCCTCAGGAGCGATAGGAATTTGGAAGTACCCAGAGAACCCGTCCAAGAAACAGTAATACAACTTCCCCGACAGACGTTCCAACATTTGGTCGATGAATGGAAGCGGGAAGTGATCCTTACGAGTAGCATCATTGAGTTTGCGGTAATCAATGCAAACTCGCCACCCAGTGACGGTACGGGTAGGAATTAGCTCATTCCTATCATTTGAGACTACAGTCATACCACCTTTCTTAGGTACAACCTGCACTGGACTAACCCACACAGAGTCGGAAATAGGATAAATCATCCCGGCATCCAACAACTTAATCACTTCTTTCTTCACCACGTCTTACATATTCGGATTTAAATGCCTCTGATGCTGTGCACACGGTTTGTACTCGTCTTCCATCAGAATCTTGTGAGTACAGAAAGAAGGATTGATGCCCTTGATATCCATGATTTTCCATGCAATAGCTCTCTTATGAAGTCTCAGAACCTCGAGAAGCTGATTTTTCTCATCTTTTTCCAATGATGCCGAAATTATGACCGGTAAGCGACACTCCTCGTCCAGAAATGCGTACTCGAGATGTGGTGGGAGTTCTTTCAACTCCAAAGATGGCGGATCTTCAAACGACGGTTTTGCTTTTTCTTCTTCTACATGGACAATTTCAAGAAATCTCTCCGGACTCTGGGAACCATCGTCACCAATCTGATAGACTGGCTGCTCTAAATCGTGGCCCTCCTACGTAATGCCAATTAGGTCCCCACACGACAGATGTGTGTCCGAATCAATCTCGTCAACAGTATCTTGAAAATGAGAGCACATACATGCATCGACAATGTCGACGTAATAAAGCTTGTCATCGTGACTTTGCGGATGCTGCATCGATCTTTTGATATCGAATGTCACGTGCTCATCATTCACTCGGAGCGTGATTTGGCCAGCTGCCACATCAACAATCGTCCTCGCTGTATTGAGGAAAGGGCGTCCAAGTATCAAAGGCACTCTTGAATCCTCGTCCATGTCAAGAATAACAAAATCCACGGGGAAAACAAATTTATCGATTTTTACAAGCATGCTTTCCATAAATCCACGCGGATACTTGATTGAACGGTCTGCCAACCGAATGCTCATCCTAGTAGGTGACGGCTCACCCAGATCCAGTTTAGTAAAAACCTTATATGGCATAAGGTTGATACTCGCTCCCAAGTCAGCCAATGCATGGCTAACAGACATGTTTCCAATCAAACACGGGAGCGTAAAACTACCCGGATCTCCCATTTTCATGGGCAGACGGTTTTGTAGAACGGCAGAACAAGTTTCATTCATCACCACACATGATATATCCTCGAGCTTCTGTTTATTTGAGAGGATATCCTTAAGGAATTTCGCATACTTTGGCATCTGGGCCAAGGCTTCAACAAACGGTATATTAATGTGTAGTTGCTTAAACAACTCAAGGAACTTACCGTATTGTTCTTCGTTCTTCTGCTTCTTCAGCCTGCCTGGATAAGGTACTGGAGGAGTGTAATCTTTGACCGGCTCCTGGACTTGTGCTGTACTTGCTGGGCGTAGCCTGGCTTGCACCTCGTCCGGTGTGTCAGTCAGGACCGCTTCAGTGATCGGTGATGAGTCCGATATGACGGGTCCGATAGTCTTTCCACTCCTGGTCATGACAGCATTTACATCCCTGTGTCCGCCCGGGTTTGGTTCTGTATTGCCCGGAAGACCACCTGGGGTCCTTTTAGACATCATATGTGCCAGCTGACCAACCTGATTCTCGATATTTTGAATCGAGGCTTTGTGACTCCTCATTTCTCCCTTGTGAGAAAGAAAACGATCCTCGCTCTGTTGGTAGCGTTTTTCAGCCAACTGATTTGCACTCGAGGAGCTAGTAAGAAGCTGAGCCATCATATCCTCCAGCTTGGAACTAGACTGAGGGGCCTGCTGCTGGGAGCTACTCCCAGTGCCCTGATTCTGATATGAATATGGACGCTGCTGGAATTGCTGACCCTGACCCTGCTACGGTGCTGGAGCGCGCGGATTGAACCCCAATGGGTTTTGATTTCCTGTATTCGCTCGCCACCCAAAGTTTGGGTGATTTCTCCAACCTGGATTATAGGTGTTGCTGTACGGATTGTTCTACGGCCTCACCTGATTACTCACGAAATCTACTTCTTCGTGGCCCTCATATACGATTCCCTGAAAACACGCACCAGGCTCGTGTGACACTCCACACTGGTCACACCCCGAACCAGCTTGTGAAATCATCTGGGACCTGTCGAATCTCGATGCAAGAGCTGAGATTTGTGCAGTAATGGCCGTGTAATCGTCCACCACGTGTACTCCTGCGCGAGATGATGATGATGATGTTGCCCGGCCTCTATCTCCTTCCCGACGCGAGCTGGATTTCAACACAGCTTTTTCTATGATAGCATACACTTCAGTCGGCGTCTTAGTTCCTAGATCGCCTCCTGCGTTCACGTCTAATCACTCCTGCGTGTTGTAACAGAGCCCCTGATAAAACGTCAAAACCAGCTGTCTCTTGGAGAAGCCATGATGTGGAACATCTATCAACAAATCTTTAAATCTCTCCCAGGCCGCGTGCAACGACTCTCCCTCGTCTTGGCGAAAGGAAACAATCCGGTTCCGTAGCTTGTTTGTTTTCTCAGGTGGAAAATATTTCTGCATAAACTGCTCCGCCAACTGATTCCAGGTCCTGATGGACCCAGCTGGAAGTGACATAAGTCAAGCTCTAGCTTTGTCACGCAGCGAGAAAGGAAACAACCTCAACCGAATTGCATCTTCCGGAACACCTGTAATCCTAAATGTCGAACAAATAGCAAGAAAAGCAGCGATATGCCTCCCGGGATCCTCATGCTCACGCCCGTCAAACTGTACTGAATTCTGCACCATATTAATAATACTAGATCTAATTTCAAAAGTAGGTGCATCAACAGTAGGTGGAAGGATACTCGGCTCCAGGCCTGTCCTTCCGGGCTGATTTGTCTCATTCAAAGGTCGCTCATCGTCCGCCATAGTTCTGTCTCCTGCTGCCCCTGAGCCCTCGGCTTCAGCGGGTACCACCTGCTCCTGCTCACCAGATGCGAGCAGTAGCCCAACCGCACGCCCTCTCGCGCGAAGATGTCTCCTTAGATCACGCTCGGGTTCGTCTGACGGTTCAACAACTTCTGGAGCGGGGGTCGAGAACATCAACTTGCAAACGAAAAATTGACACAATGAATATTTTATTAATATAATAATGCTGTTTTTTTTTGGCTGAAAAGAAACATAATATTATTTTAAATGGGCTGAAAATTTTATAAAAATCCGAAAATGGGCCCGAAATTTTATAAAAATCAACACAATAAAAATAATCGAATCGGCTAATATAAAAATGATTTTTAGGAGCCGAAAACTCAAAGAATAAATAAATAATAAATCCGGATTAAATAAATAAATGGAACAAACAATTTACAAGTGTACAAAAGAATCACGAAAACGAATAAATCGAATTAAAAGAAAGAAATATTAACAAATAAATAAACAAATAAATAATCAAGAAAGTATACACAAATATTCACAAATATATACGCCGATAAAACAATGACTCGGGTCGTTCCTAAAACTCGCCATTTCTCCGGCAACGTCGCCAAAAACTTGACGTGTGCGTATATATACATAATATTGCAATGAAATTACACACGATTTGGTTTTAAATTTATAAAAGTGATTATTACTTTTACATCGAAACACACACGAAAGAGGCAAGTGTACCCCGTCATATATGTAATAAAGTATCGGTAAGAACCAAGTATCGATCCAAGGAAATGGGCGGAGAAATAATACTAGACCTTTGTCACTAAACTACCGGTAAAAAGATAAGTTGTTTGATTTTTAATAAACTAAAGTAAGCAATAACAAATACTTATAAAACATAATAGATTTCAAATATGAAAATAGATAAATAGCCTTGCTTAATACACAACCAAAGCATGTCAACTAAGTCGGTTTTGGCACTAGAAGCATTTGATCAATTCTCCAATTTTGAGACAATTAGTATCCCTTTCGGGAATCCTAACATGACAATCATTTGGAAAGTTAAAACGATAAACACACTTTAACCACCTAAAATTGTTCTTTAACGTGCAATTGATAAATGTCTATGAAAATCTCTTAAAAATAAGTTAGTCATCCGTTAGGAGTTTTCTAACCTCACTTAAACAAGGAAAGCGACACCGATAAACACAATGCAACCACCGAGACAAGCATAAACTAGATTAAATCATAACCGAGTTCATTTTACAAATCTTGCACATAAATTCACCAAGATAGCAATTTTGGCCTAAACTACTAACTAAGCTAACAAATCATGGCAAGAATTTATAACGACACCATTTAACCCGTTAAGGTCCTTACGTGACGGCAAGCTTTCTTGATTAACAATAATTAAATTTTATTAAACCACTAACCATTTCTAGTATCATGGTGCACACATTTTAACCAAGCTAAACTAGTTAACCAAGTTTAAAGTTTACTAATACAAGATTAATTAAGCTTCATTTTTCAACTATCTTAACTAACCAAATACCAATCATCCAACACAATTACTTATAATCAAGAAATCAATATCAATAACAAGGTTGCAAACTAATCATCAAAGATTAACATAGAAAATACTTCCAAATGTCATTACAAACAAAGATTAACATACTAATGGTTATAATCAAGCAAGGGATTGTTGTGTTTTTGCCCAAAGGCTACAATAATACATAAACATTAATCTAAATGCTTGAAAGATTAACAAAATAATGGAAAGATTAGAAAACCAAACCATAAACAAGCATAAGATTAAGAATCTGGAAGATAACGAAGCTAATCGGCACAATGTGGCTTGAATCCGGGTGAAAGCAGAAGCCTCCGGAGCCTGAAAATCGCCAGAATCGCTTCCAAAATGTCCAGAGTTACGAGCAGAATGTTTCTGCTAGTTTTTATAAAATTTCGGTCTCGCACGGTCGTGCTTCCTGTTGCACGACCGTTCACTTTTAGCAATTATTGTAGGTATGGTGCACCATACTGCATGACGTCACCGATCTTGACTGGTCTTCGGTCTCGCACGACCGTTCTTCAGATGGCACGGTCGTTCGTTTCCGGGTTCTTGTTGCACGTCTAGTTGCACTGGTCGTTCAGTTCCGGGGTTTGGCTGGACATCGGATCCGCACGGGGTGCAAGATATGGAACGCCCGTGCATCACCAGGATGGCCTTGATTGCCTTGCACGCTGAGTCGCACCCTCGTTCATTGCCGAACTGGCTTTCATTTGTCGGAGATGCACGGTCGTGCATTAGGTCGCACGCGTTCCACACGCCCAGGTCAGTTTTCTAACAGAATGTTCACAGCTTCGTCGTTTTGTCCGGAAAGTCCTCGTTTTCGCTATCATCTTGTCTGGTATGCTGTTTTAGGCCTGTAAACAAAAGTATACATAATTAAGTATCCGAATGACGGTTTTACGGCCGAAAACGCATAAATGGGGATAAAATGGGGGACTAAAATATGTGTAAATTAGCGAATATCACTCAGATTGCCAGTTTAAAAGGGAAGGTTGAGGAAGTTGAAGCGGACAAAGGGCATGTTGAGGTTTAACAGTCTTAAACCCTTTCCTTTTTATGTTTTGTACTTGTCAAAATATCGCTAAGTCGTTGTTTCATCCTTTGCAGGCTGAGTTGAAGGCACAAGTTGCGAGCAAGGATAAAGACTTAGCTGCCAAGGATGTGGAGATTGCAGAACTAAAGCGCCGACTGTATGAGGCTTATGACAAGAATGAATCTTTGGAGATAGACCTTGAAGCTGAAAGGGTGAAAGCTGCTACCGCCGAGGAGGCCAAACAGAGGGCCGACGAGGCGCGAGATATTAGCACTTCCGCCCTTAACGTAGCTCAAAACAACTATGCCGAGGCCCAATTAATTATGGACACGCTAGTCTCCGAATCCGAATGGAAGCGCAATAGAGGAGTAGCTGCGGTGGGTTCCTCCTCTTTTTATCTTAGGTTTTATTTATTGTTGTTTTGTTCTCATCTGTTGCCTCTTGTGTAGATCGCCAATTCCATTCTGAATGCTACTGAAATGGATGAGGCTGTTGCTGCACTGATAGATGCCTCACGCACCGTCGGGCATCGTGGTGGCTACCTAGAGTGTGCTCAACATGTGGAGGAGGCGTTTGGCCAACAATATGACACTCATCATTGCTCAGTGACCGATCAGGCTGATGCTGCGCTTTCTCGAGCCGAAGAGGTTTGTGACCATCTTTCATTGCCTGTGATGGAGTTGGTCACTAAAGAGTTGAAACATGATGACTGGAGCGCGCGGCTTAGGTCTATCATGGATCCTCCAGAGACAGTGGAGTTATCAGATCAAGAGGAGGCAGCCGGCGGTGATGGTGATGGCGATGGCGATGGGGATGGAGATGGTTATGAATAGATAGTCTGCAGGCTGATGCCTTGTAATTTCTGTTTTTGATTTTAATGTAATCGTTTGCGCGGTCGCACTTTTTGAATAGAACTCATGATGTTTGCTACTTATTTTGTTAAGTTACAATTATTGCCATGTTGTTAGAAACTTTGTTTAAGTTAGCGTGAATAAATGTAAGTGTGGCTCGTGTATGAGTGTTCTTGCCCGGTCTCGCGCTGTGTTCGCGGAGGACCTTGGAGGCATAACTCAAGAGCTCGTAATTTACTGAAGTGTTTTTGTGCTAATCAAAAGTTTAACATGCATTTGTAACGTAGAAGTCATGATGGTAAATACATAAGGCATAGCCAATGCTTGCATTAAGTAGCTTAGAAACAGGCGCGTGGCCAACATACATAATTGAAATAGAAGAAGAAAGGCGTATAGCCAACATGGGTAATTAAAAAGGCGCGTGGCCAACATAAATAGATAAAAGACGCATGGCCTTCATAGCTAAGTGAAAAGGCGCATGGCCAAGGGTAATCACATGTAACACTTGCGCAGTTGTTGCGCATTCCACGTGCGCGGGATGATGTGTCCATCCAGGGTGCGCAGCTTGTATGCCCCTTTTCCTAGAACCTCATGTATTAAGTATGGGCCTTCCCATTTAGGTGCTAGTTTCCCGGGGTGTTCAGCATTGGAGGCTTCATTGTCTCTGAACACGTATTCACCTGGAGTGTAGGTACAAATACGCACCCTTGCATTGTAGTACCTCTCCAACTGCATCTTATACTTGGCCTCTTTGATTCACGCTATTTCGTGCCTTTCTTCAAGCATGTCCAAGTCTAAACGGCGCTCCGCCTCGTTATCAATCTTGTTGACTGCTGATAGGCGCGGCGAGGGGAGGCCTATCTCTGCTGGGATAACCGCCTCAGAACCATAGACAAGGCTAAAAGGGGTTTCTCCAATGCTTGTTTTTGGCATGGTTCGATGAGCCCACAAAATGCTAGGGAGGTAATCTACCCAGCCTCTTCGCTTGGTGCCCAGGCGGGCCTTTATCCCTTCCACGATGCTTTTGTTGACACTTTCTACTTGATCGTTCCCTTGAGGGTGCGCAACGGAAGAGAAAGTGTGTTCAATGTTTAGCTCTTTCATCCACACTTGAAGGTCTTCGGATGCGAAATTGGTGCCAATATCAGTTACGATCTTGAGTGGGAGACCAAACCTGCAAATGATGTGTTCCCATATGAATATGCGCACCATCATCGCAGAAGTTGAAGCTAGGGCCTTTGCTTCTACCCATTTAGTGAAGTAGTCAACCGCAACGATTATAAACTTCACTGCTCCGGGAGCTTCGGGGAAAGGTCCCACCATGTCAATCCCCCACTGCTGGAAAGGCCAGGCTGTAGACACAGGGATTAGATCATTCTTTAGGCGCAGGGTTTTTGGAGCATGCCTCTGGCAGGAGTCGCATTTGCGCAACTCTTTCAGAGCATCAACGTGCATCCCTGGCCAATAGTAACCATCGTTCATTATCTTTGCTACGACCATGCGCGGGCCCGCATGAATGCCGCAGATGCCTTCATGAATTTCCTTGATCAGATAACTTGCATCTTGAGGGTCCACGCAACGTAGTAGTGGCCCTAAAAAGGATCTTCTGTAAAGAATGCCCCCATTCATCTCGTAGAACAGCGCTTTGTTTTGTATTTTCCTGGCTTCCGCCTTGTTTTCCGGGAGGATTCCTTCTTGCAGATACTGAATGATAGGGGTCATCCACGAAGGTGGCCCTATCTCGATCACATTGACCTGGCGCAGCAGTACCGATGGGTTTTTCAAGACTTCAATTCTTACATCCTTGGCGAGACGTTGAAATGCTGTTGAAGCGAGCTTGCTTAGTGCGTCCGCTGGCTTGTTCTCTGACCGGTTGATATGAACAACCTTGTAGGATTTGAACCATTGAAGTAGTTCCTTCGCTTGTTCCAAATATAAAGCCATGACCTTGCCCTTTGCATCATATATTCCGTTGATTTGACTCGCGATCAGGAGAGAGTCGACATGTGCTTGTAAGATTTGTGCTCCCATCTTGATGGCCAGGCGCAAGCCTGCCAAGAATGCTTCATATTCTGCCTCATTTTTGGTATTTTTGAAATCCAACTTGATGGCATATGTGAACTCATGCTTCTCTGGGCTAACAAGGCGCAATCCAGCTCATGCGCCGTCTTCATTTGAGGCTCCATCGGTGTATAGCAGCCATATTCATCTGATGTGTCTTTGATGGGAGTATCAACAACTTCACACTCTTTGATCTTGTCTTCTGGGACTTCAGTGATGAAGTCCGCTAATACTTGGCCTTTGATAGCTGGGCGCGGCCTATACAGGATGTTGTGGCCCCCCAGTTCAATTGCCCACTTTGCCAAGCGACCCGATGTCTCTGGTTTTTGCAAGATTGTGCCAATATGGAAGTTAGTGAGTATAGTGATTACATACCTGGTGAAATACCTGCGCAGCCTCCTGGAGGCGTGTAGCAGCGCGAGCACTAACTTTTCCATGGTTGAGTATCGTGTTTCTGGATCCGTGAGCACCCTACTAACATAGTAGATTGGAGTTTGAACTCCATCTCTTTCTACCAACAATACCGACCCAACTGCCATGTCCGAAGAAGACAAGTACAAAATGAGCGGTTCTTTCTCGAATGGTGCGGTTAAGGTAGGGAGCTTGATCAAACACTCTTTCATTTGTTGGAAGGCTGCTTCCGCTTCTGGCGTCCATTTGAACTCTTGCTTTTTCACACAGTTGCGCAAGGTGCTGATGAAAGGGTAAGACTTTGCAGCATGGTTTGATAGAAAACGATTAAGCGCGGCTAGGCGACCGGGTTGCATTTCTTTTATCGTGCGCGGTGATGGCATCCGCTCAATGGCTTGAACCTTCTCGGGGTTTACTTTGAAACCGCCGTTCATAACCAAAAAGCCTAGAAATTTGCCTTCCTCCATACCAAAAGAACACTTCGCTGGATTCAGCTTCATGTTCATGCTCCTTAGAGAGTCAAACGTCTTCTCTATGTCTTTCAGCATCTGGTCCTCTTCAGGACTTTTGATCACAAGATCGTTAATGTATACTTCGATATGCTTTCCGATGTCATCAGCGAATATCGTGTCCATCAGTCGCTGGTAGGTTGCACCAGCATTCTTGAGCCTGAAGGGCATCTTTGTGTAACAGAAAATTCCGATGTCAGTGCGGAAAGCTGTCTTATCTTCATCCTCCAGCTTCATCTGGACTTTATGATACCCATGTAGCAATCTAAAAAGCATTTCCACCTATATGGTGCGAGAGAGTCTATCTTCTTGTCGATCTCAGGCAATGAATAACAATCTTTGGGACATGCGTTATTGAGATCTGTGTTTGCAACCCAACTTTGATAGCGCACCTCCCTTAGTATACCTGCCTTTAGCAGTTCATAAATTTGCTTATTCATGGCTTTAGTCTTATCCACTCCTAGGCTGCGCCTTCTCTGTACCTTTGGCTCGACGGAAGGATAAGTGTTCAAACAATGTTCAGTGACGTCACGCGGGACACCCGTCATGTCGGACGGGGTCCAGGCGAAGATGTCCATGTTCCTGAGTAGTAGTTGCTTGAGGTGTGTCCTGATACTTGGTGAGATTGCGTGGCCTATCATCACCGTCTGTTCTGGGTACTTGCGGTTCAAGACCCATTTCTCTGGCTCGGTTGTTGAAATTTTTGCTACTTTGACTAGGCGCGCATCTTCTGCTGCCATCACCTCTTTCTTTGCATAGATAATCGCCACCCCCGTCTCAGTTGGAAAACCAATGGCTGAGTGGGGCGTGGAGGTTACCATGTTCATTTCTCCTTGAGTTTCTCTCCCAATTAAAACGTCATGCCTTGATTTGACTGGCATCACCATAAAGTTGATGTTTGTAGTTCTTGAATGTTTCCCGTCAGATAGCATGATGGGGAAACTAATTTGGCCCAATGGGAAGACTGTCTCATTGCAAAATCTGGATAGAGGGTAATCCACAGGCTCGAGGCGCACTTTATCTTCATCATCAAACTGGTTGAAGCATTGTTCGTAAATGATATCAGCTGTGCTTCCTGGATCAATGAAGACGTACTCTGTTTCATAGTGGCCTATGATGCCAGTAATGACAACGGGGTGCGTTGCACGTGGACCCCTGCGCACGACCGGAAAGATGACTTGTTGTTCCTGCCATGCTGGTTCAAACGGGCGCTTGCCTTTGCTTCTTGCGCTGTATCTTGGTCCATCGACCATGTGAGTTTCTAGGCGCCTAACTTTCTTCTGGTTTCTATCGTCATTCCTCTGAATCTGGCGCGTCTCCTTGCACACATTCTTGACCAGATGGCTTAACTTGCCACTTTTCAGTGCTTTCTCGATTTCTTGCCTTAGACTGATATAGTCTTTCGTCAGATGACCCGTATCCTTGTGAAAATCGCAGTACAGGTTCGGGTCTTGCCCCTTCTTGTTTGTCATAGGCTTTGGTGCCTTGAAGTCATGATTCTCCATCATGAGCACCTCTTTTGGTGTCTTAATGAGCGGAGTCCAGTGTTTTTCTCGATTCTCGTTCCTGACTGCCTTTTGATAACCGATGCGATCAATTGTGTCTCGCGCGTCTTCTTTAAAGCGAGGCCTTTCTTCATAACCGCTGGACTGGTTTGCTTTCCATCCAGGGTTTTTGTTTCTGTTTCGCCTGTTGTTGTCGCGCGAGCTTCCCTTGGAAAAACGATCTTCGGTGTAAGAGTTTTTGGTTCCAGCCAATGATTCTTCAGTTTGCGCTACTATCTTTGCGGCTGCCATGAGTTTGTCCCATTCTTTGGGCATGCCGTCTTTTCCTGTGATAGTCCTGATTAGACTATCACATCAAATGGATTTCATGAAGTGAGCGTGCATCAATTGTTCATTTACATCACCAATCTCCAAACACTCCTTGTTGAAGCGAGTGATAAAATCTTCTAACCCCCCATTGTCTCTGCGCCAGATGTCTGTTACTTCAGACGTGTCATGCTGATAACGTCTTTGCTGGCTGAAATGGTTTACAAATTGGGTTCTGAAGTTGACCCATGACTTGATTTTTCCAGGCGGAAGGCTGTCGAACCAGGCGCGAGCAGCCCCTGTGAGAGTCTGGATAAACAGATGGCATCACATTGGCATGTTCCATCCTCCTAAAACACCAACGCTTGTAAATACTCGAACATGATCATCAAGGTCAGTGAGACCATTGAACTTTCCCACTGTTGGGGGTAATTTTTCTTTTTCTAGCGGGGCTAGATCGATCTTTGGAATGAACTTCGAGTGTTCGGCAGCTTCAGCTGGTCTATAGACGAGGCTGAAATCACGTTCTGCTTCTACGCTGTATGCGATGCGCTGCCTTGGTCTGTAAGACTCATGATTTTTCTACAGACGGTTGAAAACTGAGGAACCTTCATCCTTTTCTCAAGTATGATCATCCGGATCTGTGTCATCCCATTCGTTGTTCATGTTGCGCGGCCCCAGCCGACTGTGAACTGGACCCCTTTGCACATTTGACGGGTGGTCATAATAACTGCCTGTCTCCCCACATGTGTCGCGCGTGTCATGCACGCTTGGCCTTTTCTAGGGAGGAGGTCTGTTGATTCTCCCTTGAATCTTTTGCTATGGGGGTGTCTGGCGCGCCCCCTGACTTGGACCCGGAGGAGTAACCAAGGATGGTTCTGCTTGCAGAATTGCTTGTTGTGCGCTCAGAGACTGATACGTAACATTTATAGTAGCAATCTGCTTGGCGTACCAGGAAGCTAAAGTTTTGCCTTCTGGTAGCCCTAGTAGCGCAAAAATGTTCGGGTTTGGAGCTGGGTTTGATGGGCTAGCAACATGACTTACTGGGGTTCCCGTTTGAGTGATGCGAGTAATGCTCGCGCGGGGTCCCCCAGTGTTCGTTGCTTCAATTTCGACTATCTCCTTAGCAGGTTGGACTTGGACATGCGGATTGTCCTCCCCCATTCCTACGTTAGAGTTCGTGCCAACACCAAAATCAGGAACTATCCCTTGACCAGCCATGATCAAGAGAACAGAAAACTCAGAAAAAAGAAGATGAAGTGATTGTAAAAATCGGTGGGCGCCAATGAAGAAACACAGGACTAATTTTAGGTTTAATTAGTTTGGTTTATGTTTCAGTCATGAGGGTTAATCTCCTTAATCTTTCCTGAGCTCCAATGTGATCCATTCTTCCTGCAAAACAGCAACACCGTTAGCTCGTTAAGAGGGGAATATGGGGGTTTCCTTCTTAACCAGACTCTGGCGTGAGAATAAGTAACTGCTTTGAGGAAATAAGTGTGTGTTAAGAGTGAGAGTAGAGGGAATGGAATGTTTAACCTGTGTATGGAGGTCTCTATCTATAGCCGGAGAGGTGTAAGAGGAGATGGGCTGATGGGCTTTGGGCCGGAAGGCGACAACCAGGGATATCCTCCCTGTCTCATTGGTATCGACCGTTAGTGGTTTCTAGAAGATCTCCGGTGTTGGCGCACCTTGATTGGAGCCACGTGTCCCAGTTGCCAGCCTTACTGTCCCTCTGCAATCAGCAGGTAAGTGGAGATCATGGGGCAGTTGTCGCCGCCCCTTGATTGGTGCCACGTAGGCGTCCTTGTGTACTCTGTGTCTCCTGCACGTCAGTCGATCGTGGAGCACGATAGAGCACAGCCTGGTGGATGCTGATTTGCTCATTCTTCTGCCACTTGTACCTTGTGTACTTTCTGAAGTGACCTTGCGCCGTAACTCCTACGCCATCCTTGTTGTGCACGTAACAAGTCCACGTAGGGTTGTAGGAGAAGAAGGCTCATATTCAGAATACTAAGTGTGAAAGCTGATGCTATCGGTTGCTTGGACCTCGTGCGAGATTAGCTCTTGCTTAAACAGTCCGCGCGCAGTCTGTAGATTGATCAGCTTACTGACTAAGGAGTATGATCCAGCGTGCGACCCGAATGGTCTGCGCGCCTTTTTGGGACCATACCCCTTCAGACGACAAAAAATAAACACTCAAAAAATGACTACAACTTTAGGAATGTGTTTAGTGACAGCATCTGTAAGGACTCTCAAAATTATCCTAAAAATACCCGTAAGTATAAACCCGGACCCCTGAAACCTTACCCTACATCAAAAATCAAGAAAAAACAAACTTATAGGTTTCAGGCGGGCCGCGTAAGAGACAAGCTTGTCTTACGCGGGCCACGTCAAACATGCGTTGACCGGATAAGTGTTCCGGATCCACGTAGTGACCACCTGGCTAACCTACTCGTGACTGGTCAAGCCTATTCGTAGACTGGGCGGCTAGGCGGGCCGCGTAAGGTTAAGCTGAAGGCTTACGCGGGCCGCGTAAGGCCCTAAATTCACCTATAAATAGCCCGTCACTTGCACAATCCACTGGTGTCGATCAAAACTTTCAAAAACGAATTCATATCACTCTGAAGTCGAAATTTCATATATAATTAGCGAGGTGCTGCTCCGATACCAGGTATTAACTCGATCGCTGCTACGATTCAATGTCCGATCGATTAAACTATCCAATGGATGTTTAAGTGCTGCGCACATTAGGGTTTATGCTTTGTCATTCGTTGTTAAAATGATGGATGTTTAAGTATCGCACTTTGTCATTCGTTGTGAAGGTTTTATCTCGTGAGTTATCGTAAATGCTGTATTAGTTACTAACCGAGTTCGTGTGCATATTATTAATTTAGGTTAAAAGGCTAATCAGTAGGCTAAGCTCTGCTCATATAAATCTGCAATGTGAGTCATTCTCTTTTTATCAAATTTATTTCAAAAGCATGTTTATTTTCAAAGTTATAATTACAGGGATTAAGTCTTTGTAGTCACCAAATTACAGCCGGTATGTGGGGTTTTGTATACATTACTTGATAATCTTCACCATTGGACAACGAGTTAGCCAAGGGGTGATATGACCATAGTCACAGACACCATTGGACAACGGGAGGGCCAATGGGTCAAGTGACAAATACCGTGGGTATATGGTTGATATAGAAACATTGTAATCGCTCTTAATACTGTAAATTATAACAAATGTGTCGTTTTAAATAAAAAGAATGATCACCAGTATTTCCTGCTGACAAAACCTTTTTCAAACATGTTTCAGGTGATCTGTTGTAATCCAAGAAAAGTGCCGCGAAGCACTACAAGCTTAAGGAAGTGGCTCAATATGAAATAAAGAAACATGTTTTAGTAAAATGAAGATTTCTCCGTGAAATCTTATGATTGTAAATTACCGGGGTTTTATCCCGAGTTGTGAAATAAAATAATAGGGAAATTGCAGTTTTAAAAAGATCCTGAAGAAAACTTCCACTGTCAACTTAATTAAATAAATACCACGGGATTTTCTGTCCCGCGGCTCCTGAAACGGGTCAAACCGGGTCGGGGGCCGTGACAGAAAAAGGTGGTATCAGAGCCACTGATTTAAGCCAATTAAGTATTTAGAAAATACTTAATTTTTCTAATTTCTATTATGTGATTATGTGTTTTATTATTTGAATATTTGTGTACAGTATGGGTAAGCAAAAGCTTTCAAACATCTATCTTAAATTAGATAGGTCATCCAACGAGAAGGGAAGTTCATCCCAAACAAAATCCTCAAAACCCTATGTAAATCCTGAAGAAGGAATATTTGTCCGTAAGGCATAATATGAGGAACCACTTTCTCCTAATAAAAGAAGTTTGATTATTAGGAAAAGTCAAGAGAAACTAAAGAAATCCAAAGGAGGGAGAGTTAATCAGAAAACCCAAGAATTAGGCAGTAACCCACCATGGGAAGACAAGTTAGATGAAAAATGGGCAGATCTTTATATGCTAGCCACTGTAGCAGTTAATGCAAATCTTTAAATAATCTGACTCAAGTTTTAGTACCTTTATCACCTACAATCCAGAAACCTTATCCAGTAAATAAATAAGTTTACAATAAACCCTAGTGTGTTTTAATTTTCAGTTGTTTTGTAGTTACCCACTATGAAATAATATTTAAAGGTTATCTATGAAATTTTGTTATAAAATTTTTAACTTAGTATTTGTGTGTGTTTTGCATGTATACTAAACAGCATGAGTGACTTGTCTGACGCCCTTCAGAATTTAAATATCTATCCGGTAAAAATAGAGGTTTCCAGGGATTTCAATAGGTATATACCCGACATAGAAGAACCTATGGAATTCAATGCTCCACCTCCGGAGAAACCAAAGCCCAAGAAAAGGAGAAGATTCATGGGATGGAGGCGTGTGCGTAGGAGGAAACCCGCCACTAGAAAGATTCCCAAAATAGAAAATCCCTTAGACAAAGGGAAGGGGATTGAAGTCGGGGAAGAGTCTAGGCAGATGGGAATACAGTTTGAAGAATATTCTAAGCAAATAGAAATGGAGATTGGAGGAGGTTCTAAACAAAGCCAGATAAAAATTGGAGAAAGCTCTAAGCAAACCCAGGAAATGACATTGCAGGAAGAGCTAGATTTTATATTGGCAAGCTATGATACTATTACGCCTGTCAATAAAAATGTTTTTACTCATCCTATTGAAATTCAACTTCCAATGAATTTGGAACCAGCAATCCCAGAACCTATAATTCACACCCAGCCTTTAGGAATGGACGAATGGTGGACCAATGATTGGCAGTTCCAAAATCTACTCAACAGTCCTTATTCCTTTCTCCCTCAGTTCGACCCAGAACCCATACCAAATCCACCTATGAGTAATGAAAACTTAGCTGAACTTCGCCACTTTGGCGAGGAGCTGGTGGATGCAGGAAATAGGATCAGGGAGGTAGGAGAACAGATCTCCTGGAAATACGATGAGAGGGAACGTCGTTACTGAAATACCAACTGACGCATGATAGTGGGGTTTATGAAACTGTGGTTGTATAATAAATAGAAAAATATAATCTTGTAAAATAACTACAAATAAAACTTTGTAAGATAATGGTGTGTATTGATGCATACTAAAACATATAAAAATGGGAATCAAGAAATCGATAGTTTTGGCTATATGTGTTGTATAATTTGTATGATTGTTTTGTATATAATTGTTATTTATTCGATACTAATAAATTATATATATTAATTATCAGATGGAAAACGCTAATAACGAACCAGTTAATGAGGTTAATCAATCTGAGCAACATCCGGAGGATCAATTTCTAAATAGGCAAGATATAGAAAATATCGTTGCTTAAGGAATAACCAATGCTATTCCAGCAATAGTTGCTGCTGTTAGAAATCCTATCGAACCTCAACAAATCGTTCCTAGCAAACGTATTTCTGAAGATAACTTCAGTAATAGTTTAAACGGAGGCGGTAATAATCACGACAATGATTCACGGCAGGCTCCGATCCCTAAGAAAATGAAAGCTGCAACACCTGGTTGCACTTACAAAGAATTTCTTGCTTGTAAACCCGCTGAATTTGCAGGCAATGAAGGAGCAACTGCAGCACTTCGTTGGTTAGAGAAAACCGAGGCAGTAAATACAATAAGTAAATGCACTAAGGACGATCAGGTCATGTACGCGTCAAATCTTTTTAAAGAAGGGGCACTAGAATGGTGGAACACGGTGTTACAAGCAAAGGGAAGGATGATGACATATGCTATAAATTGGGAAGAATTTAAGAGTCTTGTAGAAAGAAAATTCTGTCCCGAATATGAAAAAGATCAAATGGCAAATAAGTTCCTAAATCATCGAATGATGGGTGTAGATTGTCGCGGTTATACTTCGACATTCTTTGAATATGCTAGAGTGGTACCAACACTGGCTTCGCCAGAACCGGTACTCATTTCTCGCTATGTTTGGGGACTGATTAGCGAAATCCGTAACATCGTTAAAGCTGCGAGACCTCGCACTATTGACGATGCTGTGGAATTAGCTAACACCTTAACTGACGAGTTGGTACGCACCAGAGAAGAAGACAGGAAGAAAGAATTAGCTCAGAAAATTTCCCAAGGATTTCGTGTGGGTAATAATAGTAGCTTCAGGAGAAGAGGAACAGGGCAATCTTCAACTCCGCCTTTCTGTAGGAATTACAAAAGGAAACATTTTGGAAGGTGCAATATAACCTGCAATTTTTGCAGAGCTGTAGGATATCGGGAAGAAAAATGCAGAAAGAAATCCACAATTTGTTACAATTGTGGAGAAACTGGACATTTCAAAACAGAATGCCCTAAGTTAGCCAAACCAGTAGACAATAAAGCCAAACCGGCTGACGGGACTACCAAAAGAAATGCCAGAGCATTCCAGTTAACTACTCAGGAGGCAAAACTCATTCCAGATGTGATAGCCGGTACGTTCCTAGTTCACAACATTTACGCAAAAGTATTATTTGACTCTGGTGCAAACCAAAGTTTTATCAATACTTCATTCTGCCAAGCTCTTAACTTACCTTTAACCAACCTTAGGCAGATTTTTACAGTCGAAACAGCAGACGGGAATTTTATTAAAATAGATAAGGTTTTGCAAAAAGAAAATATAGAAATCTCAGGTCATAAATTTCATGCAAACCTATTGCCAATGGAATTAGCTGGGTTCGATGTGGTGTTAGGAATGGATTGGTTAGTAGCCAACCATGCTCGAATCCTTTGTGATAAGAACTCTATAGAAATTCAGGCATCTACCGGAGAAGTAATCATGGTTACAGGAGGCAGGCCACGAAAACCCATGAAGTTCATATCAGTAATGAAAGTTGCTAGTTATGAACGAAAACAAGGAATAGTATATATGATTTAAGTAATCATTAGTACTAAGGGTAAATAACTTAAGGAGATTCCTGTAGTCTCAGAATACCCAGATGTATTCCCAGAAGAATTACCAGGATTACCACCTGATAGGGAGGTAGAGTTTAGAATTCATCTAATTCCCAGAACTATACCGATAGCCAAGGCACCTTATCGGTTAGCACCCACAGAAATGTTAGAACTGAAAAAGCAATTAGATGAATTACTAAGTAAAGGTTTCATACAACCTAGTTCATCCCCGTGGGGAGCACCAGTATTGTTTGTTAAGAAAAAGGATGGTTCAATGAGAATGTGTATTGATTATAGAGAATTGAATAAGATTACAATTAAGAATCGATACCCATTACCTAGGATTGATGATCTTTTCGATCAACTTCAAGGAGCTAGATATTTTTCTAAGATTGACTTACGCTCCGGATACCATCAGTTGAAGGTACAAGAAGAAGACATACCTAAGACTGCTTTCAGAACTAGGTATGGTCATTACGAGTTTACAGTTATGCCCTTCGGATTAACGAATGCACCTGCAGCATTCATGGACATGATGAATAGGATTTGTAAACCGTACTTGGATAAATTTGTAATTGTCTTCATCGACGATATACTTATTTATTCCAAAAGTCAAGACGAACATTGTCAGCACTTGCATGCACTCTTAACTTTGTTAAGAAAAGAAAATTTGTACGCCAAATTCTCGAAGTGTGAATTTTGGTTGCAAGAAGTGCAATTCTTAGGTCACATGGTGAATCACGAAGGCATTCATGTAGATCCTGCTAAGATAGATGCAATTACTAAATGGAAGGTTCCGCAATCCGCAATGGAAATTAGAAGTTTTATAGGTTTAGCTGGATACTATAGACGGTTTATTAAGGATTTTTCCAAGATAGCTGTACCATTAACTAAGCTAACATGTAAAGCAGTTAAGTTTGAATGGGGACCTAAACAAGAAGAAGCCTTTAGGATCTTGAAGCAGAAATTAACAAATGCTCCAATCCTAGCTTTGCCAGAAGGAACTGAAGATTTTGAAGTTTACTGTGATGCTTCAAAACTAGGATTTGGATGTGTGCTAATGCAACGTAAGAAGGTAATTGCATATGCTTCAAGACAATTGAAAAAGCACGAAGAAAACTATACGACTCATGACTTAGAATTAGGAGCCGTAATTTTTGCCCTGAAGATCTGGAGACATTATCTGTACGGAAGTAAGTTTACTGTCTATACAGATCATAAAAGTTTAAGATATATATTTGGGCAAAAAGAGTTAAATATGAGGCAAAGGAGATGGATGGAAATCCTAAGTGACTACGACTGTGATATTCAATATCACGAAGGAAAGGCAAATGTAGTTGCAGATGCCTTAAGTCGTAAATACCATGAGAAACAACGACGAGTTCGTGCTCTCAGGTTAAATCTACAGTTAGATTTAATGGAACAACTAAAGCATTTTCAAGAAACAACAATCAAGGATGATGCTGAAGGAATGAAAGGACGCATAAAAGAATTAGAACGAGGAGCTGATAGAATTTGGAGATTCCACAAAAGTAGAATTTGGGTACCTAAGCAGGGAGAATTAAGAAATAAGATTTTAGAAGAAGCCCATAAATCTAGGTATACCATGCACCCTGGAAACAATAAGATGTACCAAGATTTAAGAAATAACTTTTGGTGGATAGGAATGAAAAAGGATATAGCTCAATATATTTCTAAGTGTCTTACTTGTTCATAAGTTAAGGCAGAACACTAGAAACCTTCAGGTCTACTACAACAACTGGAAATGCCTGTATGGAAATGGGAACTCATAACAATGGATTTTGTTACTAAGTTACCCACAACCAGAAAAGGTAATGATACGATTTGGGTAATTGTGGATCGATTAACCAAATCAGCTCACTTTCTACCTATGAAGGAAACCTTTAGCATGGAAAGGATGGCAAAGTTGTTTGTAGATGAAATAGTATCCTTTCATGGAGTTCCACTCTCCATTGTATCGGATAGGGATAGTCGTTTCACTTCCCATTTCTGGACTAGTTTCCAAGAAGCAATGGGAACTCGACTAAATCTGAGTACTGCATATCATCCACAAACAGACGGACAAAGTGAACGGACGATACAAACTCTAGAAGACATGCTCAGAGCATGTGTAATAGATTTTGGTGGAAATTGGGACGATCACTTACCATTAATTGAATTCTCCTATAACAATAGTTATCATTCAAGTATTGAAACTGCCCCATTTGAAGCACTGTATGGAAGAAAGTGTAGAACTCCAGTTTGTTGGGCAAAAATAGGAGAAAATCAATTATCAGGTCCTGAAATAGTGCAAGAGACGACAGACAAGATTACTCAAATCAAGGAAAGATTGAAGATGGCTCGAGATCGTCAGAAGAGTTATGCAGACAATAGACGGAAGCCGTTGGAATTTCAAGTAGGAGACAAAGTACTATTAAAAGTTTCTCCTTGGAAAGGAGTAGTTCGATTTGGTAAGAAAGGAAAGCTAAGTCCACGATACGTAGGACCATTTTCAGTAATCCAACGTATAGGACCGGTTGCTTATCGCTTACAACTACCAGAAGAACTAGCTGGAGTACATGATGTATTTCATGTATCCAACCTCAAGAAATGTCTATCTGATGAATCGTTGATAGTACCTCTTCAAGATATAGAGGTAAACGAAAAGTTAAAATTTGTTGAGAAACCTCTTCAGATAGAAGACCGAAAGGTGAAATTCCTTAAACACAAACGGTTAGTACTTGTCAAGGTCAAGTGGAATTCAAAGAGAGGACCTGAATATACTTGGGAGCTGGAATCAGAGATGAAGCGAAAGCATCCTCACTTGTTCCAATAAATCTCGAGGATGAGATTTTAAATAAGGTGGGGAGGATGTAAGGACTCTCAAAATTATCCTAAAAATACCCGTAAGTATAAACCCGGACCCCTGAAACCTTACCCTACATCAAAAATCAAGAAAAACCAAACTTATAGGTTTCAGGCGGGCCGCGTAAGAGACAAGCTTGTCTTACGCGGGCCGCGTCAAACATGCGTTGACCGGATAAGTGTTCCGGATCCACGTAGTGACCACCTGGCTAACCTACTCGTGACTGGTCAAGCCTACTCGTAGACTGGGCGGCTAGGCGGGCCGCATAAGGTTAAGCTGAAGGCTTACGCGGGCCGCGTAAGGCCCTAAATTCACCTATAAATAGCCCGTCACTTGCACAATCCACTGGTGTCAATCAAAACTTTCAAAAACGAATTCCTATCACTCTGAAGTCGAAATTTCATATATAATTAGCGAGGTGCTGCTCCGATACCGGGTATTAACTCGATCGCTGCTACGATTCAATGTCCGATCGATTAAACTATCCAATGGATGTTTAAGTGATGCCCACATTAGGGTTTATGCTTTGTCATTCGTCGTTAAAATGATGGATGTTTAAGTATCGCACTTTGTCATTCGTTGTGAAGGTTTTATCTCGTGAGTTTTCGTAAATGCTGTATTAGTTACTAACCGAGTTCGTGTGCATATTATTAATTTAGGTTAAAAGGCTAATCAGTAGGCTAAGCTCTGCTCATATAAATCTGCAATGTGAGTCATTCTCTTTTTATCAAATTTATTTCAAAAGCATGTTTATTTTCAAAGTTATAATTACAGGGATTAAGTCTTTGTAGTCACCAAATTACAGCCGGTATGTGGGGTTTTGTATACATTACTTGATAATCTTCACCATTGGACAACGAGTTATCCAAGGGGTGATATGACCATAGTCACAGACACCATTGGACAACGGGAGGGCCAATGGGTCGAGTGACAAATACCGTGGGTATATGGTTGATATAGAAACATTGTAATCACTCTTAATACTGTAAATTATAACAAATGTGTCATTTTAAATAAAAAGAATGATTCACCAGTATTTCCTGCTGACAAAACCTTTTTCAAACATGTTTCAGGTGATCTGTTGTAATCCAAGAAAAGTGCCGCGAAGCACTACAAGCTTAAGGAAGTGGCTCAATATGAAATAAAGAAACATGTTATAGTAAAATGAAGATTTCTTCGTGAAATCTTATGATTGTAAATTATCGGGGTTTTATCCCGAGTTGTGAAATAAAATAATAGGGAAATTGCAGTTTTAAAAAGATCCTGAAGAAAACTTCTGCTGTCAAATTAATTAAATAAATACCATGGGATTTTCTGTCCCGCGGCTCCTGAAACGGGTCAAACCGGGTCGGGGGCCGTGACAGCATCAGATTCCTAATTGATAGAGAAAGGTCTGGTGGCAAGAAAAGCTGCTTCCAGGGGGTTGTCAAGTGTTTTCACTCGACGATTCCATTCTCGGGTGGTTGGTTTGGCCCTTGTTCCTGTAACTCGAATCCTAGCCCGGTATATCCCATTTTAGTTTTACACCATTGTGAACCTTATTCCTTTTTTACTCTCTGATCGAGGTTCTCGGCATTGAAAAATCTTCGTAAACTAAATCACACGTGTATATGTTGACATTTAAGAGATATACAGTCAAGAAAAATCAAGAGCAATGGTGATATATATGCGGATTAGACACCAAAAAATAAACACTCAAAAATGACTACAATTTTAGGAACGTGTTTAGTGACGGCATCAGATTCCTAATTGATAGAGAAAGGTCTGGTGGCAAGAAAAGCTGCTTCCAGGGGGTTGTCAAGTGTTTTCACTCGACGATTTCATTCTCGGGTGGTTGGTTTGGCCCTTGTTTCTTTAACTCGAATCCTAGCCCGGTATATCCCATTTTAGTTTTACACCATTGTGAACCTTACGCCTTTTTTACTCTTTGATCGAGGTTCTCGGCATTGAAAAATCTGCGTAAACTAAATCACACGTGTATATGTTGACATTTAAGAGATATACAGTAAAGAAAATCAAGAGCAATGGTGATATATATGCGGATTAGACACCAAAATATAAACACTCCAAAAATGGCTACAATTTAAGGAATGTGTTTAGTGACGGCATTAAATTCCTAATTGATGGAGAAACGTCTGGTGGCAAGAAAAGCTGCTTCCAGGAGGTTGTCAAGTGTTTTCGCTCGACGATTCCATTCTTGGGTGGTTGGTTTAGCCCTTGTTACTGTAACTCGTATCCTAGCCCGCTATATCCCATTTTAATTTTACACCATTGTGAACCTTACGCCTTGTTTTACTCTCTGATCGAGGTTCTCGGCATTGAAAAATCTTCGTAAACTAAATCACACGTGGATATGTTGACATTTAAGAGATATACAGTCAAGAAAATTAAGAGCAATGGTGATACATATGCGGATTAGACACCAAAAAATAAACACTCAAAAAATGGCTACAATTTAAGAAATGTGTTTAGTGACGGCATTAAATTCCTAATTGATGGAGAAATGTCTGGGGGCAAGAAAAGTTGCTTCCAGGAGGTTGTTAAGTGTTTTCGCTCGACGATTCCATTCTTGGGTGGTTGGTTTGACCCTTGTTCCTGTAACTCGAATCCTAGCCCGGTATATCCCATTTTAGTTTTACACCATTGTGAACCTTACGGCTTTTTTACTCTCTGATCGAGGTTCTCGGCATTGAAAAATCTTCGTAAACTAAATCACACGTGTATATGTTGACATTTAAGAGATTTGCAGTCAAGAAAATCAAGATCAATGGTGGTATATATGCGGATTAGGCACCAAAAAATAAACACTAAAAAAATGGCTACAATTTAAGGAATGTGTTTAGTGACGACATCAGATTCCTAACTAATGGAGAAAGGTCTGGTGGCAAGAAAAGCTGCTTACAGGAGGTTGACAAATGTTTTCGTTCGACGATTCCATTCTTGGGTGGTTGGTTTGGCCCATGTTTCTGTAACTCGAATCCTAGCTCGGTACATCCCATTTTAGTTTCAAACC
The DNA here is from genome assembly GCA_030545235.1 of Helianthus tuberosus. Classification (NCBI taxonomy): domain Eukaryota; kingdom Viridiplantae; phylum Streptophyta; class Magnoliopsida; order Asterales; family Asteraceae; genus Helianthus; species Helianthus tuberosus. The sequence goes on along the minus strand of CM060416.1, from coordinate 6,809,365 downwards.
ATTGTGAACCTTACGCCTTTTTTACTCTCTGATCGAGGTTCTCGGCATTGAAAAATTTTCGTAAACTAAATTACACATGTATATGTCAATATTTATGAGATATACAGTCAAGAAAATAAAGAGCAATGGTGATATATATGCGGATTAGACACCAAAAAATCAACACTAAAAAAATGGCTACAATTTAATAAATGTGTTTAGTGACGGCATCAGATTCCTAACTAATGGAGAAAGGTCTGGTGGCAAGAACAGCTGCTTCCAGGAGGTTGTCAAGTGTTTTCGCTCGACGATTCCATTCTTGGGTGGTTGGTTTGGCCCTTGTTCCTGTATCTCGAATCCTAGCCCGGTATATCCCATTTTAGTTTTACACCATTGTTAACCTTACGCCTTTTTTACTCTCTGATCGAGGTTCTCGGCATTGAAAATTTTTCATAAACTAAATCACACATGTATATGTTGACATTTATGAGATATACAGTCAAGAAAATCAAGAGCAAGGATGATATATATGCGGATTAGGCACCAAAAAATAAACACTCAAAAAAGTCTACAATTTAAGGAATGCGTTTAGTGACGGGATAAGATTCCTAATTGAGGGAGAAAGGTCTGGTGGAAAGAAAAACTGCTTCCAGAAGGTTGACAAGTGTTTTCATTCGACGATTCCATTCTTGGGTGGTTGGTTTGGCCCTTGTTCCTGTAATTCGAATCCTAGTCCGGAATATCTCATTTTAGTTTTACACCATTGTGAACCTTAGGCCTTTTTTACTCTCTGATCGAAGTTCTCGGCATTGAAAAATCTTCGTAAACTAATTCACACGTGTATATGTTGACATTTAATAGATATACAGTCAAGAAAATCAAGAGCAATGGTGATATATATGCGGATTAGACAAAAAAAATAAACACTCAAAAAATGGCTACAATTTAAGAAATGTGTTTAGTGACGGCATCAGATTTCTAAATGATGAAGAAACGTCTGGTGGCAAGAAAAGCTGCTTCCAGGATGTTGTCTAATGTTTTCCCTCGACGATTCCATTCTTGGGTGGTTGGTTTGGCCCTTGTTCCTGTAACTCGAATCCTAGCCCGGTAAATCCCATTTTAGTTTTACACCATTGTGAACCTTACGCCTTTTTTACTCTCTGATCGAGGTTCTCGGTATTGAAAAATCTTCGTAAAGTAAATCATACGTGTATATGTTGACATTTAAGAGATATACAGTCAAGAAAATCAAGAGCAATGGGGATATATATATGCGGATTAGACACCAAAAAATAAACACTAAAAAATGGCTACAATTTAAGGAATGTGTTTAGTGACGACATTAGATTCCTAATTGATGGAGAATGGTCTGGTGGCAAGAAAAGCCGCTTCCAAGAGGTTGTCAAATGTTTTCGCTCGACGATTCCATTCTTGGGTGGTTGGTTTGGCCCTTGTTCCTGTAACTCGAATCCTAGCCCGGTATATGCCATTTTAGTTTTACACCATTGTGAACCTTATGCCTTTTTTACTCTCTTATCGAGGTTCTCGACATTGAAAAATCTTCGTAAACTAAATCACACGTGTATATGTTGACATTTAAGAGATATACAGTCAAGAAAATCAAGAGCAATGGTGATATATATGCGGATTAGACACCAAAAAATAAACACTCAAAAAATGGCTACAATTTAAGGAATGCGTTTAGTGACGGCATCAGATTCCTAATTGATGGAGAAAGGTCTAGTGGCAAGAAAAGCTGCTTCCAGGAGGTTAACAAGTGTTTTCGCTCGACGATTCTATTCTTGGGTGGTTGGTTTCGCCCTTGTTCCAGTAACTCGAATCCTAGCCCGGTATATCCCATGTTAGTTTACACCATTGTGAACCTTACGCCTTTTTTACCCTCTGATCGAGGTTTTCGGCATTGAAAAATCTTCGTAAACTATATCACACGTGTATATGTTGACATTTATGAGATACACAGTCAAGAAAATCAAGAGTAATGGTGATATGTATGCGGATTAGACACCAAAAAATAAACACCCAAAAAATGGCTACAATTTAAGGAATGTGTTTAGTGACGCCATCAGATTCCTAATTGATGGAGAAAGGTCTGGTGGCAAGAAAAGCTGCTTCTAAGAGGTTGTCAAGTGTTTTCGCTCGACGATTCCATTCTTGGGTGGTGGGTCTAGCCCGGTATATCCCATTTTAGTTTTACACCATTGTGAACCTTATTCCTTTTTTACTCTCTGATCGAGGTTCTCGGCATTGAAAAATCTTCGTAAACTAAATCACACGTGTATATGTTGACATTTAAGAGATATACAGTCAAGAAAAATCAAGAGCAATGGTGATATATATGCGGATTAGACACCAAAAAATAAACACTCAAAAAATGACTACAATTTTAGGAACGTGTTTAGTGACGGCATCAGATTCCTAATTGATAGAGAAAGGTCTGGTGGCAACAAAAGCTGCTTCCAGGGGGTTGTCAAGTGTTTTCACTCGACGATTTCATTCTCGGGTGGTTGGTTTGGCCCTTGTTTCTTTAACTCGAATCCTATCCCGGTATATCCCATTTTAGTTTTACACCATTGTGAACCTTAGGCCTTTTTTACTCTCTGATCGAGGTTCTCGGCATTGAAAAATCTGCGTAAACTAAATCACACGTGTATATGTTGACATTTAAGAGATATACAGTCAAGAAAATCAAGAGCAATGGTGATATATATGCGGATTAGACACCAAAAAATAAACACTAAAAAAATGGCTACAATTTAAAGAATGTGTTTAGTGCCGGTATGAGATGCCTAATTGATGGAGAAAGGTCTGGTGGCAAGAAAAGCTGCTCTCAGGAGGTTGTCAAGATTTTTCACTCGACGATTCCATTCTTGGGTGGTTGGTTTGGCACTTGTTCCTGTAGCTCGAATCCTTGCCCGGTATATCCCATTTTAGTTTTACACCTTTGTGAAACTTACGGCTTTTTTTACTCTCTGATTGAGGTTCTCGGCATTGAAAAATCTTCGTAAACTAAATCACACGTGTATATGTTGACATTTAAGAGATATACAGTCAAGAAAATCTAGAGCAATAGTGATATATATGAGGATTAGACACCAAAAAATAAACACTCAAAAAATTGCTACAATTTAAGGAATGTGTTAAGTGACGGCATCAGTTTCCTAATTGATGGAGAAAGTTCTGGTGGCAAGAAAAGCTGCTTCCAAGAGGTTGTCAAGTGTTTTCTTTTGACGATTCCATTCTTGGGTGATTGGTTTGGCCCTTGTTCCTGTAACTTGAATCCTAGCCCGGTATCCCATTTTAGTTTTACACCATTGTGAACCTTACTCCATTTTTACTCTCTGATCGAGATTTTAGTCTCATATCAAGGTTCTCAGCTTTGAAAAATCTTCGTAAACTAAATCACACGTGTATATGTTGACATTTAAGAGATATACAGTCAACAAAATCAAGAGCAATGGTGATATATATGCTGATTAGACACCAAAAAATAAACACTAAAAAAATGGCTACAATTTAAGGAATGTGTTTAGTGACGACATCAGATTCCTAATTGATGGAGAAAGGTCTGGTGGCAAGAAAAGCTGCTTCCAGGAGGATGTCAAGTGTTTTCGCTCGACGATTCCATTCTTGGGTGGTTGGTTTGGCCCTTGTTCATGTAACTCGAATCCTAGCCCGTAATATCCCATTTTAATTTTACACCATTGTGAACCTTATGTCTTTGTTACTCTCTGATCGAGGTTCTCGGCATTGAAAATTCTTCGTAAACTAAATCACACGTGTATAAGTTGACATTAAAGAGTTTTACAGTCAAGAAAATCAAGAGCAATGGTGATATATAAGCGGATTAGACACCAGAAAATCAACACTCAAAAAATGGCTACAATTTAAGGAATGTGTTTAGTGACGGCATCAGATTCCTAATTGATGGAGAAAGGTCTGGTGGCAAGAAAAGCTGCTTCCAGGAGGTTGTCAAGTGTTTTTGCTCGACGATTCCATTCTTGCGTGGTTGGTTTGGCCCTTGTTCATGTAACTCGAATCCTAGCCCGGTATATCCCATTTTAGTTTTACACCATTGTGAACCTTACGCCTTTTTTACTCTCTGATCGAGGTTCTCGGCGTTGAAAAATCTTCGTAAACTAAATCACACGTGTATATGTTGACATTTAAGAGATATACAGTAAAGAAAATCAAGAGCAATGGTAATATATATGCGGATTAGACACCAAAAAATAAACACTCAAAAAGTGGCTACAATTAAAGGAATGTGTTTACTGACGGAATCAGATTCCTAATTGATGGAGAAAGGTCTGGTGGCAAGAAAAGCTGCTTCCAGGAGGTTGTCAAGTGTTTTCGCTCAAGGATTCCATTCTTGGGTGGTTGGTTTGGCCCTTGTTCCTATAACTCGAATCCTAGCCGGTATATCCCATTTTAGTTTTACACCATTGTGAACCTTACGCCTTTTTTACTCTCTGATCGAGGTTCTCGGCATTGAAAAATCTTCGTAAACTAAATCACACGTGTATATGACATTAAGAGATATATAGTAAAGAAAATCAAGAGCAATGGTAATATATATGCGGATTAGACACCAAAAAATAAACACTCAAAAAGTGGCTACAATTTAAGGAATGTGTTTAGTGACGGCATCAGATTACTTATTGATGGAGAAAAGTCTGGTGGCACGAAAAGCTGCTTCTAGGAGGTTGTCAAGTGTTTTCGCTCGACGATTCCATTCTTGGGTGGTTGGTTTGTCCCTTGTACCTGTATCTCGAATCCTAGCCCGGTATATGCCATTTTAGTTTTACACCATTGTGAACCTTATGCATTTTTTACTCTCTGATCGAGGTTCTCAGGATTGAAAAATCTTCGTAAACTAAATCACACATGTATATGTTGACATTTAAGAGATATACAGTCAAGAAAATCAAGAGCAATGGTAATATATATGCGGATTAGAAACCAAAAAATAAACACTCAAAAAGTGGCTACAATTTAAGGAATGTGTTTAGTGAGGGCATCAGATTCCTAATTGATGGAGAAAGGTCTGGTGGCAAGAAAAGCTGCTTCCAGGAGGTTGTCAAGTGTTTTCGCTCGACGATTCCATTCTTGGGTGGTTGGTTTGGCCCTTGTTCCTGTAACTCGAATCCTAGCCCGGTATATCCCATTTTAGTTTTACACCATTGTGAACCTTACGCCATTTTTACTCTCTGATCGAGATTTTCGGCAATGAAAAATCATCTTAAACAAAATCACACGTGTATATGTTGATATTTAAGAGATATACAGTCAAGAAAATCAAGAGCAATGGTGATATATATGCGGATTAGCCACCAAAAAATAAACACTCAAAAAATGGCTACAATTTAAGGAATGTGTTTAGTGACGGCATCATATTCCTAATGGATGGAGAAAGGTCTGGTGGCAAGAAAAGCTGCTTCCAGGAGGTTGTCAAGTGTTTTCGCTCGACGATTCCATTCTTGGGTGGTTGGTTTGGCCCTTGTTCATGTAACTCGAATCCTTGCCCGGTATATCCCATTTTAGTTTTACACTATTGTGAACCTCACGCCTTTTTTACTCTCTGATCGAGGTTCTCGGCTGTAGGTCCCGTAATCCCGTATGGATCTTAACAAGACTGCTAATTAATCAAGGATGCGGAATCTCCTTGATTAACCTTCGAACACAGAAACAAGAACGTGTAGAAGAATAAGAACTCGAACACACAAACTTTCAAACTGATCTTCTGTGATTATCAAACCTTAGAAACGTTTTACAATCACTAAGATCTCCTAGAACCCAGCAGCAGATTTCTGTTTGTTCTAAACTCTCTCAATTCGAATGCTCTCTCAATCTCCAAAAGTCTAACCCTAAACATGTAGCAAGAGGTTGTTTATATACTACAACCTCCCATACACGAATTGGGCTCTGGCCCGTATACAATTACATAATAAATTCGGACCTAATAAACTTCATACAAACTTGTACTTGATTGGGCTTGATAATCTCGAAATCTTTAAGTCTTCATGATCCAATCATCTGTTTAATAACCAAAGACCAATCCAAAGCTGTTGTCACATTACATGTACCAACAAACTCCCCCTTGACAATAGCTTGCAAAGGAAACTTTAGTCTTCAGAATCTCACAGTCTTTGGTCTTTGGATAGCGTCGGCTTCAACATGAACTCTGTCAGCAACAGACTCCCCCCTAAGCTGATGTATCCAATCACCAAATCTTCCAAGTTTTGATTGAGCATTCCAAGTAAGTCTTCACAACATCCACTCTGCATTGTAGAAGGAGGATTCTACCAAGCAGCAACAAACTCCTCATCTCTTCAAAGCAACTTCTCATCAACAAACTGCTTCAATTTGTATACTATAAAACAAACATCTCGAGAAACCATAAGAATTTTTCAACATAGTTAAAGAATTATTATTATTCAAGAGATAGTTAAACTGTATCAGATTAAGCATTTTCAATTTAAGCACCAACACGCAACAATTTTTAATCAAACCCTTATAACCTGCATGATTTAAAATTTTGAACCCACTTTCTAACACTGTCTCCCCCTATCGGTAACAACTCCTCCAAGAATAACAGTTTTCCGTACATTAAGAATTTTAACAGAAAAAGACACTATTTTTGTATTTTCTGAAAGCAAATAAATACGAAAAGCAATAAACACTCTATTTTTGTGAGAATCACTGGTAAGAAGATCATATCAGCATAATCAAACTGTTTCACACCATTAGTTAATTCTTTATGTAATTTTTCGTGAAAAGCAGTCCAAGACGATTACCAGTATGTTCGTCCACCTAAACAAAATGCATGAACATTTCAAGTACCATTACCGTATGATACGTTAAGGTAATTTTATTTCTGAAATATTAGTGTGTCCCACTTCAGGATATACCCTCGCGATCAAGGTATGCACAAAGATTCATCGTAGTAGGTGAGTCTACTGAATTCATCCGTTTTGTTTTTCAACGTTTAGATAATTGGTGAACAGGTCAGTACTTTCGTACAGCAGAGAGACCAAAATATCTAACGAGGGCTATGACAAATACCATTTTTTGGTACGATTTATGCATTTTACACATTTGAATGACTCTCTATGAGAGCTTCTTCATTGTCAGGGTTTTGGCATTTTTAGCTCTTTTTAAGATATCCTGGTTGTGTCTAGGTCAGCATGTATCTGGATGCAGCAGAAGGACAACCATGATATCCCCAGATGAAATAACAGTATAAAGACCTAAAACCTCAGATTTTGGCAATCTATCAACGCAAGATTTAAGGTCATTAAACCATACACCACTAATATGTTCCCCACTCATACTCAGTGCATTTAGGTTTATATCACTTTGGTAAGTTGATTATTTCATGCTTTTGCCTACTGGTACATCGTATGATAAAGCTGCTATCACACTTAAGCAATTTAATTCAGTTTGAGTGTGACAGTCTAACTTGCTGATGTACTATCATTTCTTCTTTTTCACACAGTGATAACTCATTTTTGATTTTCTATTTTTTTTATGTTTTTGATTTTTCAATGTTTTTGTATTTTTGATTTTTAAGAAAGCAGTAACCTATTTACAAAATTCTTATGAAAAAACAGTTATTCAGGATTCCTCATCCCGTTGAGTTCGACTAAATGTTCAAAGTGAGCCCTGTCAAAAGCTTTAGTATAAAGATCTGCCAGGTTATCTAGTGTGTCGACTCAACACTTTGAACTTCAATTTAAATCAATCAATATATATATATCAACAATCTCACATCCCCCGTCATGTGCCTAGAGCAGCCATTATCAACATACCATAAGTTGATAATCCTCCTTAGCCGCTCCTGCACACACCAACTAAGAAATTAGTTAGATTGGGGGACCCAAGCCTTAATGGTCTTGGGTCGTCCAAATTCACCAACTACTGGAACATCCATCCAATATCCATTACTCCTAACTGGAGTCTTGGATCGCAGACCTGTTGATGGAATTTGATTTTGATTTCCACTAGGTCTTTGGTCCTGAGGATTCCTATATGTGTTTGGACTATTTGACCTTTGGAAATTTTGATTTTGATACCTTGAATTTTGATTCCAAGAAGCATTATTGTTGTAATTTCTAAAGCCATTGTTATAAAAAGTTCGACCACCGTTATTTTGGTATCGATTTTAATATTGACCTTGACTTCTGAAATTATTAGAATTATAATTGTTCATTCTTGGTGAACTGCTTCTAGGTCTCTCATATCTGCCTGGTGGAGATCTAGGCTGAAATCTTGGTTGATTTCTTTGAAAACGTGGAACTTCTGGAGTTCCTGTTCCAGCCTTATCTACACCAACAACAACATTCTCTGGTTGCTTAGGAGCAGATTTCTTTGGAGAGTTTGACTCTCTCTCCTTTTTATCACCACTATTCTCTGGTGACTTCTCTCTCTTCCTCTCACTAACTTGTGCTTCACTCTTTTTGTTAGGAGAACAGCTAGCTACATGTCCCTTTGTGTGACACTTGAAGCACGATCTCCTTTTCAAAGACTTCTTAGCTGGAGTCTTTGAGGTAGATCCCTCATCAGATGATGATGCCTTGGAAGAATTTGGTTCAGTTTGCTTGGATTCAGATATTTATTTGTTTTTATTTTTAGCAAACTCTACATTTAATTCTTTTTCAATAACAGTGGTTTCATTTTTCATATCACTACCTTGAACAAAATTAATCTTTTAACAAAAGTTTGATTTTTGCTCTTAGGAGGTGAATTTTTCTTTTTCAAAGGTTCCATGTTATTGTTCTTCTTTGCATCATCACTCTCAGACCCCTCACTTTGACTTGATGTGGATGCGAAACTACTTGGTGCAGTTGACATAAAGTCTGTTAGCTCATCTTCATCAGGCAGGAATGAGTAGTCATGACTAAGAGGAGGTGGGACTTCATTAAAGCCCTGGAAGCCCACACTGGTCTTGTCATTACTCTTCTTTAACCCACCCATCATGTGTTTCATTACAAAAGACGAATCTCTGAATTGACTTAATTTCTTTTCAAGTTCAATAATTTTGAGTTGTGCATCTGACAACTCTTTGCATTTTTCAGAAATCTCTTTTGTTTTCTCACTCATCATGTCATGAGCTAAGTCTATGACTTGAAGTTTTTCGTTTAGTTTGCAGGTTAAAGCTTCAATTTCACTTTCATAACCTTTTATCTTCTTCAAGTATAAAGATTCGTTTCTTTTAGCAAAAAAGTTTGATTATTTTATGTTAGACATCTCGCTTACCAGACTTTGGTTTTGTGTTGACAACCTGTCAACCTCACCCTGTAATTCACGACATTTTAAACACACAGAATTAGATTGTACCTCTTCCTCATGAACTTCTGTAGTTTGATCAGCAACTACCTGTTCAGCTTCACTCTCTTTCTCTACTTCAGCAACCACTTTTGCTTCAGCATTCTCCACTTTAGCTTTAGCATCATTCACAGTAGTTTCAGCCTCATCAACTGGCACTATCTTTGCCATGAATGCCTGAGAGGCATTCTCATTATCTTCCAGATGAACACTACAATCATTTGAACCTTCTCGTGCTGTAGAGATCGCAGCTTTATTCCTTTTGACATCTTCATTTCCTTAATACCTCTTTTCTAATGCATCCCACATATCCTTTGAATTTGTGTACTTTTTGAATGTATGTTTGATGCTATCAGGTAAGGACATCTTTATTGCAGCCAAGGCTCTCTTTTCAGCATCAACCACCCGTTTCTCAGATTCATCCATCTTGTCATAAGAAATCACTATAACTCTTCCATCAACACGACGTGTAGGAGCAACATAACCATCAATCATACAACACCACATTCTGGTATCTTCACTTTTCACAAATCCCTCAAACTCCTCTTTCCAGACAGAATATTCTTTGACGTTTCTCAGCTTTGGCCAATTCTTAACAGTCGCACTAACCTTCTCCATTTTAGCCATCACGCAGCGTAAAGTTTAAATGGACTTTGGTAACCTGTGTCAAAATCCAAATCTAACTCGATTGTTGGTCCTTGTCTAGCTTTGACCGTAACCGTACTGATAATATCGTTCAAAAAAATTTTCACTGACTCAAACCCTTGCAACACACATAATTAAACCAGCTTCCGAACCGCACCTCAAAAACCTGTCAAAATTTTTAACAAACGAAACAAATCTTCCTTTTTTTATAATTTTATTTAACACCTGTTTTTAATAAAGCTTATTATTACTATTATTATTATTATTATTATTATTATTATTATCTAATGATTGTTTAATGATTAAGTAATAATTATATAATGATTTGAATTGAATATTTGAATTATTATTATTAAAAGAACTAAACGACAATACTAGAATTTCAAAAGTCAATTGCTTATAACCGTTGTCTTCTTCTTCTTCGTAACACAATCCCCGAAACCCTAATTTCAAAATATAAACAGCCGCCAAGACTTTCAATCTGGTCGCTGCTATTATGAAGATGATGGAGAATGGAGAATGGAGGTGACTACGGTGAAGAAGTGATCGGAGAACTCAAACTGTGAGTTGCAGGTTTAATGGTGGTGGCGGCCGGAAGTAATAAATGATGATGATGACGATGATTTATGATAGCGATGAAGGAAGATGAACGACAGTGACGATGATGGTTACAGTATGATCGGAGAAGATGAATGACAGTACACGAACTCGAACCCGAAAACTCGAAATCGGTGACTCGGAATGGAGATAACTCGAAACCAGATGATGATGATGATGTTGAACAATGAAAACAGTGACTCGAAACAATGATGAATAGGGTGAATGGCGTTTGTGAACTCGAAACCAAAAACTTTACTCGGAACCTTTATGACTCGAGACAGTGGAGATGGTTGCGACTCGGACTCGGAACCGTGATGACTCGAGACCTCCGGTCGCACAAGTTCACCTCACTTCGATCGCACAAGATCAGTTCGATCGCACAAGGTTACTTTGATCGCACAAGAATCTCCTGGTCGCACAAGTTATCCTCAATTGCACAATATCACCTCGAACGCACAAGAATAATTCAAACGCACAAGATTAATTCAAACGCACAAATTCAACTTTTGGTACACTCCTAGTCGCACAAGATTGCTCCTTTTTCTTTTGAGTCCAGCTGTCCACAATCCACAGATCCCGAATAATCAGCAATTTTAAATAACCAATCTTTTGACCAAGGAAACAATTTTGAAAATTTTTATTCCCAAATCAATCCCTTTAAAACTTTCCAACAATATATTCTAAAATTTCGAAAACAGTCAACCACAACCACCAAATCAGATCAAAACACTGAATTTCGAACTATTCTTCCTTGTTCTTGCTGTTCTTCACGAAAATTATGAATGAGACACCAAAATTCTTCAACCGAAAAATAACTTGAATCCTGTCGATCAGTCTTGAACCACGCACAAGAGCAAATGCTCTGATACCAATTGTAGGTCTCGTAATCCCGTATGGATCTTAACAAGACTGCTAATTAATCAAGGATGCGGAATCTCCTTGATTAACCTTCGAACACAGAAACAAGAACGTGTAGAAGAATAAGAACTCGAACACACAAACTTTCAAACTGATCTTCTGTGATTATCAAACCTTAGAAACGTTTTACAATCACTAAGATCTCCTAGAACCCAACAGCCGATTTCTGTTTGTTCTAAACTCTCTCAATTCGAATGCTCTCTCAATCTCCAAAAGTCTAACCCGAAACATGTAGCAAGAGGTTGTTTATATACTACAACCTCCCATACACGAATTGGGCTCTTGCCCGTATACAATTACATAATAAATTCGGACCTAATAAACTTCATACAAACTTGGACTTGATTGGGCTTGATAATCTCGAAATCTTTAAGTCTTCATGATCCAATCATCTGTTTAATAACCAAAGACCGATCCAAAGCTGTTGTCACATAACATGCACCAACATCGGCATTGAAAAATCTTCGTAAACTAAATCACACGTGTATATGTTGACATTTAACAGATATACAGTCAAGAAATTCAAGAGCAATGGTGTTATATATGCGGATTAGACACCAAAAAATAAACACTAAAAAATTGGCTAAAATTTAAGGAATGTGTTTAGTGACGGCATCTGATTCCTAATTGATGGAGAAAGATCAGGTGGCAAGAAAAGTTGCTTCTAGGAGGTTGTCAAGTGTTTTCGCTCGACGATTCCATTCTTGGGTGGTTGGTTTGGCCCTTGTTCCTGTAACTCGAATCCTAGCCCGGTATATCCCATTTTAGTTTTACACCATTGTGAACCAGATGCCTTTTTTACTCTCTGATCGAGGTTCTCGGCATTGAAGAATCTTCGTAAACTAAATCACACGTGTATTTGTTGACATTTAAGAGATATACAGTCAAGAAAATCAAGAGCAATGGTGATATATATGCGGATTAGACACCAAAAAATAAACACTCAAAAAATTGCTACAATTTAAGGAATGTGTTTAGTGACGGAATCAGATTCCTTATTGATTGAGAAAGGTCTGGTGGCAAGAACAGCTGCTTCCAGGAGGTTGTCATTCTTGGGTGGTTGGTTTGGCCCTTGTTCATGTAACTCGAATCCTAGCCCGGTATATCACATTTTAGTTTTACACCATTGTGAAACTTACGCCTCTTTTACTCTCAGATCAAGGTTCTCGGCATTGGAAAATCTTCGTAAACTAAATCACACGTGTATATGTTGATATTTAACAGATATACAGTCAAGAAAATCAAGAGCTATGGTGTTATATATGCGGATTAGTCACCAAAAAATAAACACTCAAATATTGGCTAAAATTTAAGGAATGTGTTTAGTGACGGCATCTGATTCCTAATTGATGGAGAAATGTCTGGTGGTAAGAAAAGCTGCTTACAGGAGGTTGTCAAGTGTTTTCGCTCGACGATTCCATTCTTGGGTTGTTGGTTTGGCCCTTGTTCCTGTAAGTCGAATCCTATCCCGGTATATCCCATTTTAGTTTTACACCATTGTGAACTAGACGCCTTTTTTACTCTCTGATCGAGGTTCTCGGCATTGAAAAATATCTTCGTAAACTAAATCACACGTGTATTTGTTTACATTTAAGAGATATACAGTCAAGAAAATCAAGAGCAGTGGTGATATATATGCGGATTAGACACCAAAAAATAAACACTAAAAAATGGCTACAATTTAAGGAATGTGTTTAGTAACGACATCAGATTCCTAATTGATGGAGAAACGTTTGGTGGAAAGAACAGTTGCTTCCAGGAGGTTGTCAACTGTTTTCGCTCGATGATTCCATTCTTGGGTGGTTGGTTTGGCGCTTGTTCCTGTAGCTCGAATCCTAGCCAGGTATATCTCATTTTAGTTTTACACAATTGTGAACCTTACGCCTTTTTTACTCTCTGATCGAGGTTCTCGGCATTGAAAAATGTCCGTAAACTAAATCACACGTGTATATGTTGACATTTAAGAAATATACAGTCAAGAAAATTAAGAGCAATGGTGATATATATATATATATGTATGTATATATATGCGGATTAAACACCAAAAAATAAACACTCAAAAATGGCTACAATTTAAGGAATGTGTTTAGTCGCGGCATCAGATTCCTAATTGATGGAGAAGGGTCTGGTGGCAAGAAAAGTTGCTTCCAGGAGGTTGTCAAGTGTTTTCGCTCTACGATTCCATTCATGGGTGGTTGGTTTGACCCTTGTTCCTGTAACTCGAATCTTAGCCTGGTATATCCCATTTTAGTTTTACACCATTGTGAACATTACGCTTTTTTTCCAATCTGATCGAGGTTCTTGGCATTGAAAAATCTTCGTAAACTAAATCACACGTGTATATGTTGACATTTAAGAGATATACAGTCAAGAAAATTAAGAGCAATGGTGATATATATATATATGCAGATTAAACACCAATAAAAAAACACTCAAAAAATGGCTACAATTTAAGGAATGTGTTTAGTCGCGGCATCAGATTCCTAATTAATGGAGAAGGGTCTGGTGGCAAAAAAAGCTGCTTCCAGGAGGTTGTCAAGTGTTTTCGCTCGACGATTCCATTCTTGGGTGGTTGGTTTGGCCCTTGTTCCTGTAACTCGAACCTAGCCCGGTATATCCCATTTTAGTTTTACACCATTGTGAACCTTACGCCTTTTTTACTCCCTGATCGAGATTCTCGGCATTGAGAAAACTTCATAAACTAAATCACACGTGTATATGTTGACATTTAAGAGATATACAGTCAATAAAATCAAGAGCAATGGTGATATATATATATATATATATATATATATATGTGGATTAGACACCAAAAAATAAACACTCAAAAAATGGCTACAATATAAGGAATGTGTTTAGTGACGTCATCAGATTCCTAATTGATGGAGAAGGGTCTGGTGGCAAGAAAAGCTGCTTCCTGGAGGTTGTCAAGTGTTTTCGCTCGACGATTCCATTCATGGGTGGTTGGTTTGGCCCTTGTTCCTGTAACTCGAATCCTAGCCTGGTATATCCCATTTTAGTTTTACACCATTGTGAACCTTACGCCTTTTTTACTCTCTGGTCGAGTTTCACGGCATTGAAAAATCTTCGTAAACTAAATCACACGTGTATATGTTGACATTTATGAGATATACAGTCAAGAAAATCAAGAGCAATAGTGATATATATGCGGATTAGACACGAAAAAATAAACACTCAAAAAATGGCTACAATTTAAGGATTGTGTTTAGTGACGGCATCAGATTCCTAATTGATGGAGAAAGTTCTTGTGGCAAGAAAAGCTGCTTCCAGGAGGTTGTCAAGTGTTTTTGCTCGACGATTCCATTCTTGGGTGGTTGGTTTGGCCTTGTTCCTGTAACTCGAATCCTAGCCCGGCATATCCCATTTTAGTTTTACACCATTGTGAAACTTACGCCTTTTTTACTCTCTGATTGAGGTTCTCGGCATTGAAAAATCTCCGTAAACTAAATCACATGTGTATATGTTGACATTTATGAGATATACAGTCAAGAAAATCAAGAGCAATGGTGATATATATGCGGATTAGACACCAAAAAATAAACACTCAAAAAATGGCTACAATTTAAGGAACGTGTTTAGTGACGGCATCAGATTCCTAATTGATGGAGAAAGGTCTGGTGGCAAGAAAAGCTGCTTCCAGGAGGTTGTCAAGTGTTTTAGCTCGATGATTCCATTCTTGGGTGGTTGGTTTGGCCCTTGTTCCTGTAACTCGAATCCTAGCCCGGTATATCCCATTTTAGTTTTATACCATTGTGAAACTTACGCCTTTTTTACTCTCTGATTGAGGTTCTCGACATTGAAAAATCTTCGTAAACTAAATCACACGTGTATATGTTGACATTTAAGACATATACAGTCAAGCAAATCAAGAGCAATTGACGTGGGCGGTTATATACATATGTTTACAGTATCCTCACGCGCCCATCGAAATGTGTTTTATATTTATAAAAATGGTTTATACCTTAACATTAAAACACACACAACAAAGGACAAGTGTATCCCGTCATATATGCAACAAAGTATTGGTAAGAGCCAGATATCGATCCATGGAACACGGGCGTTGTAATGTACTAAATCTTTGTCATTAATTTACTGGATATAAGAAAAGGTGAATGGTTGTTTAACTAAATTATCTAAATTACATCTAAAACATAAATATACTATTATCATGTTTCACAAACAACCTAAACATGTTATCTATATCACATATGTCACAAAAGCACTTTATCAATTTTCCAATTTCGAGACAGCTAGTTACCGGGTCTGGATTTCTAGCATTATGATTCGTTGGTAAGTTAACGCGATGGTCACACGTTAACCACCTAAAATCATTCATTAGCGAGCTATTGATATTTATTCATGCGAACCTTTAAAGATAGGTTATTTACCGGGTCTGGATTCCTAACCTCACTTATCAAAGAAAGCAATACCGATGGTCACAATACAGCCACGAGGATAAGCAATTATGTAGATCATATAACAAACAATTTCACCTTTACATGTCTTAAACACAAATCTACCATGTCAGCAATTTCAGACCAAAACTACTAAACAAGGATCATAAACCGCATCTAAGAACATGCAATCAACACCATATAATTCATTAGAACCCTTATGTGCAAGAAAGTATTCCTAATCAAAATAAGATATATCTTGTATAAAACGAATACCCTGGTCTGGTTTCATGGTGTAAACAAAGTCTACAAACAAGTGATTAGTCATGAAATAGTTATCATCCCACTAACCACAGATTCATTATCCAAGATAATCAAACATAATCAGGAACTCAACATCAATGAAACATTCGTTATATAATCATGAAGATTCAAACATGAAAAAGTACTAAAGCTTCATATAAATCAGATTACAATGTAACGAATATTCAAGAAACAAGTTTATAACTATTATTACATAAACTACATTAAACATAAACTAACATCATCTCAATACTTGCAAAATGATCATATATACATGTTCAAGAACAAGGAATCGAACCATAAACAAGCAAGGAATTTATGGGTTGGATAGGTTATGCTTCCACTCGATCTTTAAGCTTCAAATGGGTCTGATCAGGACTGCTTCGGAACCCAGAAATCGCCCAGAAACATGGAGAAAAACCCAACACTTGAACCAGTAGTGGATGCTGCTATTTATAGGAGATTTTCTCATCGGTACGGTCGTGCCACGGGTCGCACGGTCGTGCGACAGGTGTTTTCGGGTGATGTCAGTTTCTCCGATCCCAAGTCAGGTGGACTAGTGGACAAGTTGCTGGGTCATCAGAAATGTTGGTCAGAAACCTTGGTCAAGCCTTTGCATGGTCATGCGTCGGGTCGCACGGTAGTGCGGCCCTAGAAAAGGTTGGCACTTCTGATCGCACTGACAGTGCTTCCGAGATCGAAGCATCAGCACGGTAGTGCCGTAAGATGGCACGGTCGTGCCACACCTGGCAGTCATCAGAATTTTGTTCTTTTCATCAGAAATGCATCAGAATTTGTCCGTTTTCATCAGAATTTTCTTTTGTGCTCTGTTTAAGACCTGAAAATATAAAAGTACCGATTTTGGTACCTAAATGTCGTGTTTTCGGTCAAAAACGCTTAAAACAGAAGTGTTTTGGGGTATAAAAACATGTATAATTTAACGTATGTCAAACATCCCCACACTTGAACTTTGCCTGTCCTTAAGCAAACTTAAAATAAAATACGGAATCAAATCTGAATATTCACAAGGTTTACTAATTTGTTTGGTGGTCAAATTGGTTTTCAAAAAGTCATCATCAAATATTTAAAACAAACAAGCTTTGTTAGATGTATAAAAGGATAATTATAAAGCAATGATTTAACTTTCGAATGACTTAGCATACGAATCCTTATATTTCTCACAATGTTCACACACACTCGGTTAAATTTCTGCATCATACATATAATGTGTATGTAAAACACTCGATGCCTAGTCAATGAATCATGCAATATCATAAGCTTGTCAAAAGATCTAATCTCTACCAATTAATATGTGAAAAGCATAAATCAAGAGGTCTTTGATGGGTTGTAATGATAGGCTATGGTTAAGGGTATGGAATGGATATTTGAAAGTAGCAAGAAAGGTTACAACTTGGCCAAAAACTTGGTACTTTATTTTCTAGAATTCTGAACACGTTGCTAAGCTACTTGTGCAGGTCTTCAGAGTTTATTATATTTATACATCAACTCTCTATTTTTCTTTCTTGATAGTCTTTCCTTAATTTCCCTAGAGAGTTTTAACAAACGTTTTTTTTAACATTAAATTAATCTAGATAGCTTATGGCCAAATTTTTAACGAAAAGGGGTAAATATGAAAAGGTTATACTTGGGTGAGTAGGTTTAAAAATTTGGCTAAAGTTAAGAAAAAAAATACGAAAAATAGGTTCAACATGGCGAACTAATGGATAATGTTGGGTGCGGGATATAAACAAAGAAAAAGGCTGACAAAGGGGTATCCTAAATGCCTCTATCATTTCTATGTAATTTCACATATTTATGGTTTTGAAAAGTATACAAATGACAAGTTCTAAATTACATGAAACATCCGGCTCACTCATTTTTCCGCAAAAACAAAGAAGCATTTGACAAGAAAGTTGTAAAGGCTCAAAAATATGCTCACGTAAACGGAAGGAATGAGTATGAATATAAAGATAAACATGCAAGTCTTTCATTTTGTTTTATCATGCTTTTTAGTTATCTTTTTCAAAAATTAATCTGGCTTGTCGATTTTCATCAAATTTGATGCTTTCTAAAGAACACAAATTGACCATTTTGTTTTATTTTTCGTTTTATTTTTCGAAAATATATACAGAAATGAGAACAATTAAGGACAAACAAAGTTTAAAACCTTTTAAACCCTTCCCCACACTTGAACTTCACATTGTCCCCAATGTGAAATATTAGTTAAGCAATTATGAACAGCTAAACTAATAATGTGAAAAGGGAAAGAGGTACTCCCTCAGAGTTGGAGTTGACTTGTTTGAGTAGACTTTGATTGAAGTCGTCTCAACTCTGTGTGCATTTCTTTATACATCTGCCAAGTATGTTACTTGCTAAAGCAGTAAACATTACCACTGATCAAAATGTTAGATAACCAAACCATATCCATTATTTAAAATAAAGCAAACATACTACTTAAACACTTAAAACAGACATAAAGTTTTAAAAAAAAATATCCCAAACAAAGTACTGAATAGAAATAACATAAAACATTAGTTTCTGAACTGCTTTACCCAACCTCCTCCTACTCCTCATCATCATCACCATCATCACGGTGGCGTGTTCCAGATGAACCCGCCCCATGGGTACCTGTGTCTCCAAATGGAAACTATGGAGGGTTGCCGAAATGGCTGGGATATACGTTTTGTAGCCCTCCGAAGATGTAGGAAAATCTTGCATACATTTCCTCCAGCATGGTGTGTTGAGATGCCCACATAGCTAACTGGTCGGCTCTCATAGCGTCTTGAGTTGCTTTGATAGCATCTTGAGAAACCTGCATATGTTGGAACTGCTGGTACAACTCAGGGTAGGAAGGTATACCTGGAGGCCAGTTTTGCTGGTGTTGATAATGATGCTGGTGCTCTTCATGATGTGGCTGATCGTGTGGTGGTGGCTCAAGTTCCTGATACTCCTCCATGTTGACGTCTTCGTCCTGTAGTGGCAATGGTACCGGATCCCATATTTCCCCATTTAGACCCCTCAGTCTCGGGCCATTATCTGTATCTACTACCAGACCCATCGCTCTTAAAGACCTCATATCCACATCTCCTCCTTCGTGAACCATCGTGAGACCGTTGACTACATCATCTGTCATAATACCCAAGTTGTATGCCAACTGAGTCACATATTCACCACCATGGATTTCACTGCTTGTAGTTCTCCCCGCACTGTTTACGAAGAATTCTGCCATTCTAGCTACGAGGTTGACATGCACTCTAGTCACTAAGGAATATAAGAAAAGAAGATCCAGAGTGGGACAGTTTCCTGCACTGTCCATGCGCCCACAAATGGTGTGACTCATGACCTGATGAATGACCCTCAGAAGCGGGTCTCGTAGTCGTGAAGCTTTAGCTTTCCTAGCTTTATAGGGTGGTTCAACTGCCACTTGTGCCCAAAATTTAGCCCGTTGCTGATCATTATCAAACTTGTAGATATTGGTGAAAAGTTCTGAATTGATGTCTTCAGCTGAGTATATGCCCAATCTTCTTCCAAGTCTAGCAACTGACCACTTATGCCACTTTCTTCCCAACCTGAACTGTATTGTCTCCCTGTTTCTAAAGTCTGGATTTTCGCATCTTGGTTTTTCATAAGTGTATGAAGCGAAGAATTCCAATGTTAGCTCAAGATAAACGGGTCGTGAAATGTTGAACAACCTTGACATCGGATGTGACATCATGTCGGATAGCCTTTCTTCTTGGTTTAGGGTTGTCAAAGTTTCCCAGTTGATCCTTCTTGGTTCACCGATTTGTCCCCGTCTATTCCATAAGGCTTGTAATCTTGCAATATAGGGCTATTCTTTCGCTTTGTTCTTGCTGAACTGGAGGAATCTGTGATTCATCTGCATACAGGAATATAACAAAATAAGAGCAGAATATAAAAATTTCCTTGCTGCCACCTGAACAGGTTGTTTATAACGTTCTGTTTCTGTTTCAGCAGTCGCACGGTCGTGCGACTGGTGGCACTACCGTGCCATTCCCTGATCGTTCAACAGCTTGTTTCCGGAAACTCATGTCGCACTACCGTGCCAAATCGGCACTGTCGTGCGACTCGGCGTCGCAGCTTTGAATCGATGATTTGTACTTGATTTCTGACCGGCACTGTCATGCCGTTTCAATGGCGTGACCGTGCGACAACAAATCACATCAGAAAACATTCTATTTTACTGATTTTAACTTGTATCTTTCAAAATTTAACTTGTAATCAGTGAATAGACGTTGAATCAAGCATCAGAACCATCGATTTAACACTTATTACTCAAGAACAGGGGTTTATTTGACTTTTATGAAGAAAACCCCAAAATTTCTTGATTCAAACACCAGATCTATGTCAGAAACTAAGTTTAATCTGCAAAACAAGTAGGAAACATACCTTGGAAGATGATTGAAGCGAAATCTAGGCAAAAATTAGATGATTTTTGGGTGGAGGCGACCTGGAACTCCCGTGCGGCGCTTAGGGTTTCGTAAAAATGATATGTTTTTACTGCAGAATCGCTTAAATACCCTACTTTTACTGTTCGGTTTTCGAGTCGCACGGTCGTGCCATCCCGGATCGCTTTCCTGGTCCGTCTTGTGTTATCGGATTGCATGGTAGTGCAGCGGTCGCATGGTAGTGCGATCCGATGACCGTCCGATACACGAGTTATTGGTCTGTTTTGACTAAGGAGTGCATGACCGTGCCGATTTAGCACGACCGTGCAACACCTGGGCCTTTTGTGTTACTTTTCACAGTAAGCTTTTAACTCCGAATTTTTACCCAAATTTTCCATTTTTGCATTATTTCATATATTTTATCAATTAATCAACTTCAAATTTTCAAAAGTTATGGTTCAAGCTCGTATGTACCTACGTTTAAAACCGAAAAATTAACGAATTACGAAATAAAAATTAAAAAACTAATATTTACAAAATTACCCTTGGCGTGTGAAAACACGCTCGCTAAATTTGTCAGCGAGTCGATAGCTAGACTCATTCTATCCACACTTATTTTAAGTGTGCGGGACGTGGAGTTTGAGATTTTCCTCCACCGGGTCAATCGGTCCGTTGATGTAAAGTTTTAAACGATGCCCATTGACCTTGAAACTTCCCCCGCTTGGATCCTCGATAGTTACGGCCCCGTACGGAAATATTTCCTTAACTTTGTATGGACCCATCCATCGGGATTTTAGCTTCCCGGGGAATAAATGCAGTCTTGAGTTATATAACAAGACAAGATCCCCTATTCGGAGATTCTTATGGTCTCTCAATCTCTTGTCATGAAATCTCTTGACTCGCTCCTTGTATCTGTTAGAACTTTCGTAGGCATGGTTTTTTAATTCCTCGAGCTCGTGGATTTGCAGAAAACGGGCTTCACCTCCACTTTTTAAATCCATATTCGTCGTCTTCAACGCCCAGAATGCCCTATGTTCTAGCTCGACAGGTAGATGACAGGCTTTTCCATAAATCAACCTAAAGGGTGTGGTCCCAATAGTGTCTTAAATGTTGTTCTAAAAGCCCACAGAGCGTCATCTAACTTATCTGACCAATCCTTGCGGTTATTATTAGTGGACCGCTCAAGGATTCTTTTCAAACCCCGATTGGTGACTTCCACTTGCCCGCTCGTTTGAGGATGATATGGTGTGGCTAATCTATGATGAACTCCATAACGGGACAAGGCTCGTTCCAACTACGCATTACAAAAATGCGTTCCTCAGTCACTGATAAGTGCTTTTGGAGCACCAAATCGGGCAAATAAATTTTTAAGAACCTCACGACTACCCTAGCATCATTTGTAGGCAAAGCTTGAGCTTCGGCCCATTTTGAGACATAGTCTACAGCAACTAGGATATATTTGTTACCTCGTGAGGCTGGAAATGGTCCCATGAAGTCGACACCCCATATATCAAAGACTTCACAGACTTGCATTGGATGCTGAGGCATTTCATTGCGTGCGGAGATATTTGTTTCCCTTTGGCAGGCATCACACGCTTTAACCCATTCATGTGCATCACGAAAGATTGTGGGCCAGAAAAAACCCAGAGTCTAACACTTTCTTTGCAGTGTAGTGTGCCCCATGATGACCTCCGGTTGGCCCCTCGTGATAGTGGCTCAGAATGCTAGCTGCCTCTTCTCCAAACACACATCTTCAGATCACCCGATCGGCTCTGATTCTAAACAAGTATGGTTCGTTCCAAATGTAATACTTCAAATCTGCAAAGAACTTCCTCTTTTGATGATATGACAATCCTTTGATAAGGATTCCACATGCGAGGTAGTTTGCAAAGTCGGCGAACCATGGTGACTCGTCATTCATCTCGATACTCAAAAGAAATTCATGGGGGAAATTGTCGTTTATTGGTTCCTACAACGAATTTTCAGAATTTCCATGCTCAAGTCTCGAAAGATGGTCGGCTGCAACATTTAAAGCTCCCTTTTTGTCTTAGATCTCAATGTCAAATTCTTGTAGTAACAAGATCCATCTGATAAGACGCGGTTTTGCATCCTGTTTGCTAAAAAGGTATTTGATTGCTGCATGATCCGTATACACAATTGTTTTGGACAACACAAGGAATGACCTGAATTTTTCGAAAGCATATACCGTGACAACTCGTAATTTAGAACCCTTCATTGTTTCTCAATGCAACACATTTGAACGATATGTAACCAGTTGACATGTTTGTTTAATTAATGATATAAGTGAATATTATGTGATTATGTACTGTGCTTATATGTATGCTGTATTTATGTGACCCGAGACACAATGACCCGACTCGAGACCACTCGGTCTCGATTAAACAGTAACAGTTGGGCCGGTTGGGCCATGCACTTCCTTTAGTCTACCCGAAAGCCCATTAGGGTGCACCAACTTAGAACAAGTATATAACCCTTGTTGATAACCAACCTTGCCATTTCTTTGGGCAACTCACACTCACTCTCACACACACTCTCCCTCTCTCTCTCACTAAAACCCTAAGTCTCAACATCCTTCTTCCCTCATTCTCGGATTCAAACCGGCAACACTAGGACCTCGGTTCAAGCTTGGAATCATCAATCGGAAGTTCACCCTTCATACCCTCTAGCCGGTTAGTATCTCCTTTAGTTGTTTAATAACAAATACATGAGAAATTGTTGATAAAGGTGTTTGTTTGATAGAAGATGGTTATTTGTTATTAAATGATGTGTGTTTATTGAAGGATGCACATGTTTTTGTATAACACGCATACTCTTATGTGGTTAGGAAGATTGAGGTGAATTAATGATTATCATGCTAACTTGACAATTAAGTTGGGTAGAAATGAATAAGTGGACGCAAGCATGTTCTTGAATAATCGGATGTTGATACACTAGCTAAGTGCGATATGTTTGAATAATTTATTTTAGTGTGTGTGTTTTAAATATGATAAATCTTATGTAAGCATGCTATTGTATTGATTGAATATACTAGATTTAGGAGCCGATGATATCACTAACTTGAGTTCATGCTAGGATAGACTTTCTTGATGAAACATGTTGTTATGATGAAAACCCTAAAATGATGAACTATTTGAATGCATCATGAACATGATATGAAGATTTGAATTGTATGTTTTGATCTGTTTGGTATTAAGATTAGACAAGAAAACATGTTGGTGAAATTGTATTGGTTAGTACTAAGGATCATGAACATGAATTTTCATTGGATAGTACAAGTGGACAGATTCTAAAAGGTTTCGGTTACCAGGAATACAAGTCGAGATCTCTAGTCTCGACTCGAGACCATATATGTGACGACAGGAGACTGCGGTTGCGACACAGGTTACGAGTCGAGAACCCCTAGTCTCGACTCGAGACCACGCATTACCAGCACACAAACATCATGACTCGAAACCAGGTTGCTGGTCTTGTTGCGACTCGAGACCACCAGGTCTCGAGTGATGAAGGCTACAAACCGAGACAGCACCGTCTCGACTCGAGATCTCTAGTCTCGACTCGAGACCACTTGATCATGTATATTCTGTTTGGACCTGCATGGTTACAGGCCTAAGTAATTGGGCCGAATATATGGACTTTATGTGTATTGTTAATTGTGTATGTTGTGCACTGTTGATTGGACTGCCATGAATAACACCTGTTTAAAACGTGCTAGTATACGTGTAGAAAATGTACGTGCATTACTTGGTTTGTATCTGACTTGTGTGGTAACCATACTAGGACGTGGTTGACCATAATTAGCTTGATTTGACCTTTCGTTTAACTGCCGAGCAACCCAAGGTGAGTTCACACCCTCTACAAAGCATGGGATTCCTAGGGGTTGGGAATGGGGTTAAGGAACATGGATTCCTCGTCCTTTATAGGGTAGGACAGTGCTGGTTCAGGAATATAATTCCTCGTCCTCTTGGACAGTTAACTTTCACTAGACCAAAACTCTATCACGAAGTCCCTCCTTTTATATCGACTTAATCGCCGGGCCAATGGCGAGCGGGTCATTAGTTAGATAGCGCTATTTAGGTTTGACAAACCTCACACCGTGCTGCAGAGGACGGGCGTGAACTAATGGACTATGGCACGTCGGTGATGATAGACACCGACGCTAAGGGCACATAAACATGACTAACGTCAGTAGTCGATATGGTAACGAGTCTAGTAACATACACGGGGTAGCCCCCACGGCCGTAGAGCCAGATAATTAAACATGGGGTAGCCCCCACGGCTGGATTGCCAGAGTAATTGGGTTAAACAAATCACGTTTTCAACTACGGGGTAACCCCCACGGCAGGATGCCAGATAAAGGAAACTGTTTTCGGAACAACTTAAAAACGAACACCCAACTGTGAACTCGCTCAACATTATTGTTGACTCGTAACTACATGCTTTGCAGGTCAATAGGTACTTAGCTGGAGCTTGCATGGAAGAGAGTCGTTGTGGGACATGGACAGCTGTGTGCCATGTTAAACTTTGAAACAATTAAACTGATGTTTTGGTTTTAAACGTTATGCTTCCGCTTGCAACTTAAACTATGTTTTGTTTGGACACCAATTGTATTGGTTGGATTTTATAATCACTTACATGCTTGTTCAATATGATTGGTGGCTGGATCCTGGTCAGTCACGCCTCCATGCGGTGGTATTCCGCAGGTGGATTTTGGGGGTGTGACAGATTGGTATCAGAGCCATTGGTTATAGTGAACTTGGTTTTAATAAGGGAAAAAGTTTTATTAAAATCAGACTATAACCTGTACAGTGCTCTACGATCCACAACGACGTTTCACTCCACATGCAAGGCTCGACATTCTAGGTGATATGATCTATGTATATATTGCCTACTTGTTAGTTACATAATGGATTGCTCATGGTATGCTTGGTTAGTATAACTACTGTTGCTCGAAACACGTGTGTGCTTACTCTCTTCCGTCATCGCACTTTCACGAACCTCTCTCACTCATGTTTTCCTCTTATATGAAGATCATGAGTGGACGCGTTAACATAACTCAAGCCCAGTTGACGGCTCTGATTAACGAACGAGTTGCTGCGGCACTTGCAGCTGCACACGCAGGAGGTATATCCTGCAGTCCAAACTCATTCTAGGGTCTTTAGATCCTACTCTCGTGAACCAACCTTTGTGTTAAACTCTGTCCTTTCTTTCACCCACAACAGGTCAACATGCTCAGCCACCTGTGTGCACCTTTAAAACCTTTATGGACTGTCGACCCACTACTTTTAGCGGCATTGAAGGAGCTGTAGGTCTCCTCCACTGGTTTGAGAAGCTCGAGTCAGTTTTCGAAATGTGTGAATGCCCTGAGGCGGGCAGGGTGAAGTATGCTACCGGTACTCTCGAGGGTTTAGCTCTCACATGGTGGAATGCTCAGGTCCAAATGCTGGGGTTGGTTGCTGCTAACGCCACCCCATGGAACAATTTTAAAGAAATGATCAAGGAGGAATACTGCAGTCGTGACGACATTCATAAGCTGGAAGTCGAGTTCTACAACCTCAAGATGACGGGGTCAGAAATTGAGGCGTATACTAAGAGATCGAATGAGCTTGCATTACTGTGTCCTACTATGGTGGACCCTCCAATTAAGCGTATTGAACTCTTTCTCAAGGGCTTAGTGCCAGAAATCCAAAGTCATGTGACTTCAGCAAACCTCGCCACCATCCAGCAGGTTGTTCAGCTGGCTCACCGTCTCACTGATCAGGCGGTGGAGCAGAACAGGCTACCAAAGCGTATAAGCGCTACAGCTACTTCGGATGCTCCTAGTGACAACAAGAGGAAATGGGATGGAGCTTCAAGCAAAGGTTCAACTTCTGTGCAATCTCAGTCTCAACAGAGAAAGACTGATGACTACAAGAGCCCCAGTCAGCAATCATCTGGTGGTCAAAGTCATGGTGGGTAAAAGGGGAATCACCCCAAATGCAATCGCTGCAACCTACACCACAGCGGGCCATGCACCAGGGGTAACTGTCATCGGTGCAACAAGCCAGGACACGCTGCAAAAGATTGCAGGAGCTTGTACCCCGCAAACCAGAATCGTCAGCAACAAGCCCCACAGAACCAGCGACAGCAGCAGCAGCAGCAAGGAATCACCAAAGGGTGCTTTCAGTGTGGAGCTGAAGGCCATTTCAAGAAAGATTGCCCCCAACTGAACAGGAACCAGAACAACAACAACAACAACAATAATCAGGGGAATGGTAACAATGGGAACAACAACAACAACAATGGTGCCAGGGGGCGGGTGTTCGTGATTGGTCAAGGTGAAGCGAGGAATGACCCCAATGTTGTGACGGGTAAGTTCCTTCTCGACGACTTTTATGTTACAGTTTTATTTGATTTGGGTGCCGATACTAGCTACGTGTCACTAGAGGTTAGTCGAATGCTTAAGCGTATTCCAACACCTTTGAATAACAAGCACACTGTAGAGCTAGCAAATGGTAAGAGTTTAGAGGCCGCACACGTAGTCAAGGGTTGCAAACTTATTCTTGCTAACCAGACCTTCTCTATCGACCTTATTCCTATCGTCTTGAGTAGTTTCGACGTTGTCATTGGGATGGATTGGTTATCCCAACACCGAGCAGAAATTCTTTGCAACGAGAAGATTGTTCGTATTCCTGGTTCCGGTGATGAACCTCTCATGATTCGTGGCGACAAGAGGGGTGCTGTCGAGAGCATCATCTCTTTCCTTAAGGCCCAGAAGTGCTTGCGAAAGGGCCACACTGCCATTTTGGCTCTCATTACTGACACCTCGGAGAAAGAGAAGAAGATAGAAGATTTTCCAATTGTACGCGACTATCCTGAGGTATTTCCTGAGGAATTACCTGGCCTTCCGCCTCATCACCAGGTCGAGTTTCAGATTGAACTAGCTCCCGGAGCTGCGCCTATAGCTCGTGCACCTTATCGTTTAGCTCCATCAGAGTTGGAAGAACTCTCTACGTAACTACAAGAACTCTTGGATAAGGGTTTTATTCGTCCTAGCTCATCGCCCTGGGGAGCTCCAGTGCTATTTGTGAAGAAGAAAGACGGTACCTTTAGAATGTGTATCGACTATCGCGAACTCAACAAGGTGACGGTGAAGAATCGTTATCCACTACCACGCATTGACGACTTGTTCGACCAGCTGCAAGGGTCGAGCTACTATTCAAAGATTGATCTGAGATCAGGATATCACCAGCTGAGAGTTCGAGAAGAGGACGTCTCCAAAACAGCCTTCAGAACTCGATATGGCCACTATGAGTTTTTGGTCATGCCTTTTGGGCTGACAAACGCACCTGCGATTTTCATGGACTTGATGAATCGAGTGTGCAAACCTTACCT
The DNA here is from genome assembly GCA_030545235.1 of Helianthus tuberosus. NCBI lineage: Eukaryota > Viridiplantae > Streptophyta > Magnoliopsida > Asterales > Asteraceae > Helianthus > Helianthus tuberosus. Next base: position 6,781,362 of record CM060416.1, on the reverse strand, counting down.
GGACAAGTTCGTTATAGTCTTCATCGACGACATCCTGATCTATTCTAAGAGTCAGGAGGAACACGAGTAGCATCTACGACTTATTTTGGAACTTCTCCGAGCAGAACAGCTATACGCCAAGTTTTCAAAATGCGACTTCTGGCTTCGAGAAGTCCATTTCTTAGGCCATGTGGTGAACAAGGATGGGATTCACGTTGATCCATCCAAGGTAGACTCAATTAAGAACTGGCCTGCACCTCGTACACCAACGGAAATTCGCCAATTCTTGGGTTTGGCAGGTTACTACAGGAGGTTCATTAAGGATTTTTCCAAGATTGCACAGCCTCTCACCTCACTAACGCAGAAAGGCGTTGTTTATCAATGGGGAAACGCACAGGAATTAGCATTTCAGCATCTAAAGGATAGACTTTGCAGCGCACCTATCCTTTCATTGCCAGAGGGCACAGACGATTTTGTGGTCTACTACGACGCATCAATTCAGGGTCTTGGTTGTGTATTGATGCAACGAGATAAAGTTATTGCGTATGCCTCACGCCAACTCAAGGTTCATGAAAGAAACTACACTACGCACGACCTAGAGCTGGGAGCTGTTGTTTTTGCACTTAAGATATGGCGACATTACCTGTACGGTACCAAGTGCGCCATCTACACCGACCACAGGAGCCTCGAGCATATCTTCAAACTGAAGGAACTGAATATGCGACAACGACGATGGGTCGAGCTACTGAATGACTACGAATGCTCGATCAGGTATCACCCGGGCAAGGCCAATGTTGTGGCTGACGCCCTCAGTTGAAAGGACACCGCGCCTAAGCGCGTGCGAGCTTTACAACTCACTATACATTCTAGTCTTCCTTCCCAAATACGAGACGCTCAGGTAGAAGCATTGAAACCAGAAAACGTCAGGGCTGAAGCCCTACGCGGCTCAAGGCAACGCTTAGAACAGAAGGAAGACGGCGCTTACTACGTAACGGGACGCATTTGGGTCACACTCTATGGCAACCTACGAGAGCTTGTGATGGATGAAGCACACAAGTCTCGCTACTCGGTACATCCTGGTTCGGATAAGATGTACCACGATATCAAAACTACGTATTGGTGGCCTAGCATGAAGGCCCACATAGCAACTTACGTCAGCAAGTGTTTGACTTGTGCGAGAGTCAAGACGGAATACCAGAAACCCTCAGGCCTACTCCAACAACCAGAGATACCACAATGGAAATGGGAGCAAATTTCCATGGATTTCGTTACTGTCCTGCCTAGATCTCAGCGCGGAAATGATACTATTTGGGTGATCGTGGATCGACTCACAAAGTCTGCGCACTTCCTGGCTATCAAGGAGACGGATAAATTCTCCACTCTAGCAGAAGTATATCTCAAGGAAGTTGTCTCGAGGCACGGGGTGCCCACCTCTATTATCTCGGATCGAGATGCGCGTTTTACCTCAGAGTTGTGGCAAGCAATGCACAAATCCTTTGGCTCACGTTTAGACATGAGCACAGCATATCACCCTTAGACGGACGGGCAGTCTGAGCGCACTATTCAAACCTTAGAAGACATGCTTCGTGCATGTGTAATCGACTTTGGCAATAGCTGGGAAAAGCATCTGCCACTTGTGGAATTCTCGTACAATAACAGCTACCACACCAGCATTAAGGCTGCTCCGTTTGAGGCATTGTACGGGCGTAAATGCCGGTCACCTCTTTGTTGGGCAGAGGTGGGGGATAGTCAGATCACTGGTCCAGAACACGTGGTAGACACAACCGAACGAATTGCTCAAATACGACAACGTATGGCGGCAGCTCGTGACCGTCAGAAAAGCTACGCCGATAAAGACAGGAAACCACTTGAGCTCCAGGTTGGGGAGCGTGTACTACTCAAAGTTTCACCCTGGAAGGGTGTGGTTCGTTTCGGCAAACGAGGCAAACTTAACCCGCGATACGTCGGACCTTTTGAATTCATCGAGAAAATAGGAAAAGTGGCCTACAAACTGAACTTACCAGCAGAACTCAGTGCGGTTCACAACGTTTTCCACGTGTCGAATCTGAAGAAGTGTCTGTCAGATGAGACCCTCGTAGTTCCTTTGAAGGAGCTCACCATCGACGAGCAGTTACGATTCGTCGAGGAACCAGTTGAAATCACGGACCGGGATGTTAAGGTCCTCAAGAACACTAGAATACCTCTCGTTCGAGTTCGTTGGAACTCACGTCGCGGCCCAGAGTTCACCTGGGAACGCGAAGATCAGATGAAACAAAAGTATCCCCAACTATTCGCAAACAGCACAACCACCACTGAGGCTGAAGCTACGGAATTTCGGGACAAAATTCCAGATCAACGGGGGGAGGATGTGACACCCCAGGAAAACCATACAACTTAACTAGCTTCCTCAGTGAGTACTTACCAAATTTTGGGACGAAATTTCTTTCAACTTGGGGATAATGTGACAACTCGTAATTTAGAACCCTTCATTGTATCTCGATGCAACACATTTGAACGATATGTAACCAGTTGACATGTTTGTTTAATTAATGATATAAGTGAATATTATGTGATTATGTAATGTGCTTATATGTATGCGTGTATTTATGTGACCCGAGACACAATGACCCGACTCGAGACCACTCGGTCTCGAGTAAACAGTAACAGTTGGGCCGGTTGGGCCATGCACTTCCTTTAGTCTACCCGAAAGCCCATTAGGGTGCACCAACTTAGAACAAGTATATAACCCTTGTTGATAACCAACCTTGCCATTTCTTTGGGCAACTCACAGTCACTCTCACACACACTCTCCCTCTCTCTCTCACTAAAACCCTAAGTCTCAACATCCTTCTTCCCTCATTCTCGGATTCAAATCGGCAACACTAGGACCCTCGGTTCAAGCTTGGAATCGTCAATCGGAAGTTCACCCTTCATACCCTCTAGCCGGTTAGTATCTCCTTTAGTCGTTTAATAACAAATACATGAGAAATTGTTGATAAAGGTGTTTGTTTGATAGAAGATGGTTATTTGTTATTAAATGATGTGTGTTTATTGAAGGATGCACATGTTTTTGTATAACACGCATACTCTTATGTGGTTAGGAAGATTGAGGTGAATTAATGATTATCATGCTAACTTGACAATTAAGTTGGGTAGAAATGAATAAGTGGACGCAAGCATGTTCTTGAATAATCGGATGTTGATACACTAGCTAAGTGCGATATGTTTGAATAATTTGTTTTAGTGTGTGTGTTTTAAATATGATAAATCTTATGTAAGCATGCTATTGTATTGATTGAATATACTAGATTTAGGAGCCGATGATATCACTAACTTGAGTTCATGCTAGGATAGACTTTCTTGATGAAACATGTTGTTATGATGAAAACCCTAAAATGATGAACTATTTGAATGCATCATGAACATGATATGAAGATTTGAATTGTATGTTTTGATCTGTTTGGTATTAAGATTAGACAAGAAAACATGTTGGTGAAATTGTATTGGTTAGTACTAAGGATCATGAACATGAATTTTCATTGGATAGTACAAGTGGACAGATTCTAAAAGGTTTCGGTTACCAGGAATACAAGTCGAGATCTCTAGTCTCGACTCGAGACCATATATGTGACGACAGGAGACTGCGGTTGCGACACAGGTTACGAGTCGAGAACCCCTAGTCTCGACTCGAGACCACGCATTACCAGCACACAAACATCATGACTCGAAACCAGGTTGCTGGTCTTGTTGCGACTCGAGACCACCAGGTCTCGAGTGATGAAGGCTACAAACCGAGACAGCACCGTCTCGACTCGAGATCTCTAGTCTCGACTCGAGACCACTTGATCATGTATATTCTGTTTGGACCTGCATGGTTACAGGCCTAAGTAATTGGGCCGAATATATGGACTTTATGTGTATTGTTAATTGTGTATGTTGTGCACTGTTGATTGGACTGCCATGAATAACACCTGTTTACAACGTGCTAGTATACGTGTAGAAAATGTACGTGCATTACTTGGTTTGTATCTGACTTGTGTGGTAAGCATACTAGGACGTGGTTGACCATAATTAGCTTGATTTGACCTTTCGTTTAACTGCCGAGCAACCCAAGGTGAGTTCACACCCTCTACAAAGCATGGGATTCCCAGGGGTTGGGAATGGGGTTAAGGAACATGGATTCCTCGTCCTTTATTGGGTAGGACAGTGCTGGTTCAGGAATATAATTCCTCGTCCTCTTGGACAGATAACTTTCACTAGACCAAAACTCTATCACGAAGTCCCTCCTTTTATATCGACTTAATCGTCGGGCCAATGGCGAGCGGGTCATTAGTTAGATAGCGCTATTTAGGTTTGACAAACCTCACACCGTGCCGCAGAGGACGGGCGTGAACTAATGGACTATGGCACGTCGGTGATGATAGACACCGACGCTAAGGGTACATAAACATGACTAACGTCAGTAGTCGATATGGTAACGAGTCTAGTAACATACACGGGGTAGCCCCCACGGCCGTAGAGCCAGATAATTAAACATGGGGTAGCCCCCACGGCTGGATTGCCAGAGTAATTGGGTTAAACAAATCACGTTTTCAACTACGGGGTAACCCCCACGGCAGGATGCCAGATAAAGGAAACTGTTTTCGGAACAACTTAAAAACGAACACCCAACTGTGAACTCGCTCAACATTATTGTTGACTCGTAACTACATGCTTTGCAGGTCAATAGGTACTTAGCTGGAGCTTGCATGGAAGAGAGTCGTTGTGGGACATGGACAGCTGTGTGCCATGTTAAACTTTGAAACAATTAAACTGATGTTTTGGTTTTAAACGTTATGCTTCCGCTTGCAACTTAAACTATGTTTTGTTTGGACACCAATTGTATTGGTTGGATTTTATAATCACTTACATGCTTGTTCAATATGATTGGTGGCTGGATCCTGGTCAGTCACGCCTCCATGCGGTGGTATTCCGCAGGTGGATTTTGGGGGTGTGACATATACTACTGCCAAAAGCTCTTTCTCTGTAGTCGTATAATTTTCTTGAGCATCGTGTAGAGTTTTGCTGGCATAGTAAATAGGATGAAAATGCTTCTCCCTTCGCTGTCCTAAGACTGCTCCTATTGCATAATCACTGGCGTCACACATTATCTCAAATGGCAATGCCCAATCTGGTGCAACTAAAATAGGGGCTTCGATAAGCCTTTGTTTCAGCTGCTTAAAAGCTTTCATGCATTTGTCTGAAAACACAAATGGAGCATCTTTTTCTAACAAACGGGTCATAGGTCTTGCGATTTTTGAAAAGTCTTTTATGAATCGTCTATAGAGCCCTGCATGACCCAGGAAACTTCTAATCGCTCTGACTGAGGTTGGGGGAGGAATTTTAGAAATGATATCCACTTTTGCTGGATCAACTTCCAACCCGGCTTCAGAGATTTTGTGCCCAAGAACTACCCCTTCCTTCACCATGAAGTGGCATTTTTCCCAGTTAAGCACAATATTAGTTTCCTCACATCTCATTAACATTCTTTTCGGATTTCCAAGACATTGATTGAAAGAACTCCCGAAAACAGAGAAATCATCCATGAATACTTCCATGGAGTCTTCAATCATGTCATGGAAAATAGCTACCATGCAACGCTGAAATGTGGCTAGTGCATTACACAGTCCAAAAGGCATACGCCGGTAGGCGAATGTGCCGAAAGGAGATGTGAAAGTAGTCTTTTCCTGGTCCTCATGAGCGATAGGAATTCGAAAGTATCCAGAGAACCCATCCAGAAAATAGAAAAATGACTTCCCCGACAGACGTTCCAACATCTGGTCGATGAATGGAAGCGGGAAGTGGTCCTTACGGGTGGCATCGTTGAGCTTGTGGTAATCGATGCAAACTCGCCATCTGGTGACGGTACGGGTAGGAATAAGTTCATTTCTATCGTTTGGAACTATAGTAATACCACCTTTCTTGGGTAATACTTGCACTGGACTTACCCAAACAGAATCAGATATAGGATATATCTGCCCTGCATCTAACAACTTAATTACTTCTTTCTTCACCACGTCTTGCATGTTAGGATTCAAGCGCCTTTGATGTTGTGCACTAGGCGTGTAATTATCTTCCATTAGAATTTTATGAGTACAAAAAGAAGGATTAATGCCTTTGATATCCATAATCTTCCACGCCATGGCTTTCTTGTGGAGCGTTAGAACTTCGAGTAGCTGTCTCTTTTCTTCTTTTTCTAAGGATGCTGAAATGGTGACTGGAAAGCGACACTCCTCGTCTAGAAATGCGTATTCGAGATGCGGTGGGAGTTCTTTTAACTCCAAAGACGGTGGATTTTCAACCGAAGGTTTTGACTTTTCTTCAACTTCACGGTCAAGTCCCACAAATTTATCTGGACTTTGGGAACCATCAACATCGATTTGGAAAATCGGATGCTCAACTTCGTGGCCCTCCTGCGAAATGCCATCTTGGTTCTCACACAATAGATGTGTGTCCGTATCAATTTCTTCAATAGTGCCTTGGAAATGAGACTGGAGAGGTGGTGGGTATTGATACCCATAAGCTGGGTATCCAGTCTGGTAGGAAGCTCCAAAGGGCCCTTCAAGATGAAGAGCATTGTAGTTTGCCGCTACAAGGTATGGGTCAACATTGGGGGCGTTGTAGTAGTTGTAGCCAGAGTGGCCTGGCTGCTCAAAAGGGTTATACGCCGCTGCACCGGCGTATGAAGGGATTGGGTTATCAAAACCCATATGTGGTGGTGATGGTGGTGCGACTGGCGCGGAGTAAACCTCGTAAACAGGGTTTGAAGGCCCTCCCATCTGTGGGTCTTCATATAGTGGCGGGTAGTGACTGCCACTGGAGGGTTGAGGGGTGCTGAAACGGAATCCCCCTCGCACGGACATCCGTGCGTTTGATCTTCTCCGCCTCGGTGGCTCCGGAGGCGGTTGCTGCTCTGGCGGTGGTGTAACAGCCTCAAAACGTAGGTCCTCAGAGGGGACCTGCTGGTGTGGTGAAGAATGGTGGGAAGGTGTAAACTCCCAGGGGTAAGAGGAAAACCTTGCTTCATAGCAGACTGGGCCCCGATATGGTGAACCGTGAAAGGACGATCCATCTGAAATTTCTATGGGATGCGTCGGCGTCCCACTCGGTGGCATCTCCGGATTGGGGTCATCATCCATATCCATTCCCTGTGCTTCAGGGAAGTGGTCCTCTGGTCTCAATGGGTTGTGGACCATTGGTTCTTCAATCATGTTTGCCAGGTTAAACCGGCTCTGAAAGTACGGGGTCGGGTCCTAGAAGGCGCGGTGTGAACCCGACCGCTGCAACGGCAACAAGGAGTGGCGAGAATGATCGGACTCGTTGCCTTGATGGAGCCCGAAAGAATCATGATATGAAGGTGAGGAGCTAAGCGAGACAGAACGCCTCACAGGCTCTAGGTATGTCCTCCAATCTTCTTGGGGACTAGTGCTCATCGTCACTGAAGGAGTTCGCACGTGAGATGGCCCGGCCTCATGATCATGGCTGGTGAAGATTGGGGCCTTACCGCCTCTTCCTCTACCTCTAATACGCGGCGGCATCTTCTGTTCCTGTCAAAACAAACAAAGGAAACAACCAAGAAAACAATAAAGGACAAATTAAAAGATTAGGATTTGTCCTAAGTCCTTTGCCTAGACTCGGAAGTCAAGGAATGTGCAACTGTGTCATTGAGATTAAACACAAAAGGCTAGTGTTTAATTCACTCAATGTTGGCTCTGATACCAACCTGTCACACCCCGATATTTCCACGTATTACCGGTGGGCCCAGTGGGGAGTATCGTGACGTAGTTGATATCATCATATACAATTTATCACAGTTCAATGCACAGCGGAAGTCTAAAAGTAATAATATTACAAACCGAATGAAAGTAACATAAGTATTACAAACGGAATGTAAAAGGATCCATAGGCGGATCAAAACAAAGGAAAATATTATTCAACAGATTTTAAAGTGATAAAGCTTGCATAACTCTTTATTTAATTCACTCAGGAGTAGCCAGCCTATTCCGCCTAGTACCTGCACTTAACCTTTTGGAAAATACGTCAGTTTACACTGGTAAATACAATTAACCTACTCTTTTGAAAATGTTTTAAGAAAACTGATTTAAATGCACCAAGCACAAATAATCTTTTATAACTTGGGATAATTATTTAAAAATAAACTTGTAAAAGAATTATATGTTTGTTATACATTCAGTAGCCCGTCTGAATACCGGGTTAAAGATTAATCGACACATCACATAATATATCCCACGGTGAGTTATTCTCGAACAGGCGGGTACATTATTTTACATACGCACCGGCAGGTGTATGCCTACACCCCGTGCTTAAGTCGTGGCCATTTCAATGAATGAGCCGAGTATATCCAGGACACGGTCATTAACCCCCCAATGGCTTAAAACAAACAAAACAGATTAAATGGGTTATCTCAATGATTTAACCTTCATATGATTAAAAATTCGATACCCGACCAAGCGGTATTTTATATACCGTACCCCAAGCCCGTATAAGGGAAAATAAGTTAAAAGTATTTACATGAGCAAAATATTTAATTTATCTCAGCCGTATACAATCAGCAAGTGCAAATATCTTTTACTGGGCTCCTAAATCTGGAATGAAGGTTTTTAATATCCTATTAGATTCCTAACGGGTCTTACTTAAGTTTAAACTTAGACCGGTTAGTTTTAAAGAAATATATACGGTTCAAAACGCAAGATTAAGCGAAGACCGGATTAAAATGTGATTTAGACCCGAAAAGTATGATGACTTGTATAATATGGGTAAACTAAACACATTCTGGATTTTGAGGTAAAAATGATAAGGTTTGTCCCGTTTCGGTCAATTTATGCAAACTAGTTACATAAACCGCACCGAACGCGAAAAATGCATAACGGGTAACCAAATGAGTCATGAACAGGTTCCCTAAGTTAACATGCTTAAAATGTGTTATGATATCAGTAGGATACCTTCCATTATGCCCAAAATAGATTTAAAACCAATTTATGCCCCGTAGGGGTATTTTGGTCATTTTAAATATTATAAAAGAGATTAAATATCAATCTGAGGTTCTGGTCTAAACTGATCAGTAAAAATATTTATTTTAGTAGGTCATATTAGTAAGATATTGCATATATGTGAAATATATCATTTATAACCAAACTATGCGCCGTAGGGGCATTTTGGTCATTTCACATAAGCTTTAAAGGTCAAATTTGGAAATCTGAATTCAAAAATTTTTCTTACTATTAGAGTATAAAATTCTACTTAAAACATCAGTAGGTAATAAGTATTATGTGTCAAAAATAGTTTTAACCCATACTATGCGTTTAAAATGCGTAAAAAGTCGGTTTTAAGCGATTTTCAGGCTATATAAGAAAAGCTGAGATTTTTATCAGTCCAGAAGGCTTAAAATATTTTATTTAACATATAAAATCAGTAGCAAAAGGTTTGGTATCAAAATGTTATGTAAAACTCATTTTATTAGCAAAAATGGTATAACCGTCAATTACCGAATCAAAGCAAGAATCCCATGTTATGATCAGTTTAAAAATTAATAAAAATCTTCAAAAATCCCAAAATATTATATTACATCAGTGGATAAAAGGTTTGGTGTCAAAATTTGGGTTTAAATGGGTTCTATGCCAAAAATACCGTTTAATTAATAAAAAGGCTTCTATTTACAATATTGAGCATAACTCCTAATTTAGACCTCAAACTGATGTCAAATTTTTAGGACAAGTTTATAAATCAGTAATAAATATTTTTGTCATCTCACATTTTCAAAAATCTTGTTTTAATGTCAAAAGGGCATAATGGTCAATATTTAAGCAATTAACGGAAACATGCAAATGAATCGGATAAATAAGGAACCATGTAGTATAACCTTAGAGGGTTTTACTAACTTATAATATGGTCCTAAAGGAACCTTAAGGCATATCTAAAACAAGCTAAATCGGGTCAGGACTGAAAGTCAAAGCAAAAGTCTTCTTTTGCGACTTTCGGTTCCGAACCGAGCCTAAACCCATAATTGTCGGGTTGAACATGCTTAGACATGTTCTTACATTATTTACCAAGTTATTTTAGTGTTAAAACATGTTCCATAACCTCTACATTATCAGTTATGAGTTTATTTGCAAAAATAGCTTTCTGTTGACTTTTTAATATTAAGTTTGACCTGACAATTGACCAAGTTAGAGTGATGATCAGGGGGTGCCCTTTTAAGGGTTTATTACCCACATAATTACCAACTCATAGCCACTTTCAATTCAAATAATGGCTGGACCATTAGTGATTAATCACTAAGTCAAAGCTTAATTAGGACGGCTTTGACTTTTGGTCATTAAGCTAATAAAACTTGAACTAGAGAAGCTAAGAATGCTTACAAAGGCTCTTAGCACGAATTAGGAGCTGAGGGAAACTTGCTTGAAGTCCAGAGAGCTCCAGAGAGTGAGTTTGAATGAGAAATTTGAGAGTGCAAATGAAGAAGCAAACAAAAGTTCTTATATAGCCAAACATAATTCACAAGATCACTCCACACAAGTCTACACATGAATTCTGATGATCCCAGGTGTCCCCTATGCATGTAATACTGTTGGCTCAGTCCCTGAAATCGAAAACAAGCTTCCTAAGGTGGTGCAACTGGCTGTACATGCAGCTGTCTTTATTATCTGCATCTAGCAGTCGGACGCGGGCCGCGTAGGTCTTAATAGAAGCCTACGCGGGCCGCGTAGATGGCTATTTTCGGTAAAAACTTTGCTGACTTTGCAGTTTTGGTCCCTGGTCCATAAAAACTTTATATAACTTCCATTTATTGCATTTTGGACCCCCCATAGTTATCTTTTAAGGACCTTGGGTCATAAACTAACTCCGTTAAGCTCCCGGTTAGTTGTACGATCACCCCGAAAAGTCTTGTTTTCTTCGAAACTCCACAAAATTAATATCTAATATTCTTGTGAGTGAAATATTAAATTATTTACAATGTTTTTGGGTTCGTTAAAGGTCACTCAGAGGTAACTTTAACATGTTGACACTTTTAACTCCTATGTTTTGTAAGATCATTGTTTTTAACACAAACGACTTCTAATGTTCGATAAATTATTCATTAAAGAATACGAACATCGTGTGAGGTCAATCAGAGGCACAAGAATGGCATGTTAACACTTTGGATCCCTTTATTCACATATTTACATTTTTTAACAAATTTAGTCCCTCCAGATCAATCCATTACATGTTTAAAGTCCATGACACGTGTCTTTATTATATTGGTCGCGTTTTTACGAGGTGTTACATCCTCACCCCCTTAAAAGAAATTTCAACCTCGAGATTTACTGAAATAAATGAGGGTAATTATGTTTCATTGTGGACTTAACCTCCCACGTGTATTCGGGACCTCTACGGGCATCCCATTTAACCTTTACAATCGGTACGTGCTTCTTTCGAAGCTTCTTAACCTGTCGATCCTCGATCGACAAAGGCTTTTCAACAAACCTTAAGCTATCATCAATGTGCACATCTTTATGTGACATGGCTAGCGATTCATCAGCTAGACACTTCTTCAGATTGCAGATGTGGAACACATTATGAATTCCACTTAGCTCTTCAGGCAGGTTTAACTTGTAAGCCACTGTTTCGACACATTCGATGATCTCGAATGGTCCTATGTATCTTGGGCTTAACTTGCCTTTCTTGCCAAAACGCATTACCCCTTTCTAGGGTGATACCTTAAGTAGAACTTTGTCACCTACCTCGAATTTCAGAGGTTTACGCCTTTTATCGGCGTAGCTTTTCTGCCTATCCCTGGAAACTTTGAGACGATCACGTATCTGCACAATCTTATCTGTCGTCTCCAGGACTATATCAGGTCCTGTTAGTTGGACATCTCCAACTTCCGCCCAACAAACTGGCGTTCTTCACTTTCTTCCATACAAAGCTTCAAAAGGTGCAGGTTGAATACTCGAATGATAGCTATTATTGTACAAAAATTCTATCAATGGAAGATGATCATCCCAACTTCCTCCTAAGTCAATAACACAAGCTCGTAGCATATCCTCGAGTATTTGAATTGTACGCTCGCTTTGACCATCCGTCTGAGGATGATATGCAGTGCTGAAGTTTAATCGAGTGCCTAGGGATTGTTGAAAGCTTTTCCAAAAATGCGATGTATATCTCGTATCCCTATCAGAGATGATAGACACAGGCACTCCGTGAAGAGATACAATCTCATCCACGTATAACTGAGCTAACTTATCTGAGCTGTGTCTTTCCTTAATAGGTAAGAAGTGGGCTGACTTGGTCAGTCTATCTATTATAACCCAAATAGTATCATTTCGTCGCTTTGTTTTTGGTAACTTAGTGATAAAATCCATAGTTACCATTTCCCACTTCCAGGTGGGAAGTTCAGGCCGTTGTAGCAAACCTGACGGCTTCTGGTGTTCTGCCTTAACTTGAGCACACGTCAGACATTTAGCCACATAAGTGGCTATAGATTTCTTCAAACCTATCCACCAGTAATTTGCCTTTAAATCCTGGTACATCTTGTCACTACCAGGATGAACAGAATACTTGGAACTATGGGCTTCTTGAAGGATTACGTCCCGAAGTCCTCCATAGATTGGAACCCATATTCGTCCATTCAATCTTAGGATTCCATCCTTGCCATATGATAATTGTTCAGCAGTGAATCCTAATTTTTCATTCGGATAGTTAGTTTCCAGCACAGCTTCCTTTTGTGTGGCTTACAACCTTTCGTTTAAACAGTTCTTCAATTCAATGCCCGTGGCATTGATTCTGATGGGCTTAACCCTTTCTTTTCTGCTCAAGTCATCGGCGACTATATTCGCCTTGCCTGGATGATATCGGATTTCACAATCATAATCATTCAGTGTCTCCATCCATCGACGCTGTCTCATGTTTAAATCCTTCTGATTAAACAGATGTTGAAGGCTCTTGTGATCAGAAAAGATCACACACTTGGTACCATATAAATAATGCCTCCAAAGTTTTAGTGCAAACACAACAACACCCAATTCCAAGTCGTGGGTGGTGTAATTCTTTTCGTGCACCTTTAATTGTCGGGAAGCATAGGTAACGACCTTGCCTCTTTGCATGAGTACACAACCCATTCCAGTGTGTGATGCGTCACAGTATACCACAAACTCTTCGATTCCTTCAGGCAATGTCAACACAGGTGCATTGCTTAACTTCTGTTTAAGAATATCAAAGGATTCTTGTTGCTTAGGACCCCAATCAAACTTGATATTCTTGTGAGTTAATGAAGTTAGGGGTGCTGCAATCCTTGAGAAATTCTCAATAAAACGCCTGTAATATCCTGCCAGACCCAAGAAGCTACGAATCTCTGTGGGAGTCTTCGGCTCTTGCCAATTCATGATAGCTTCAATCTTAGCGGGATCCACCTGGATACCACGCTCACTAACCACATGTCCAAGAAATTGGACTTCATGAAGCCAAAACTCACACTTTGAAAACTTGGCGTAGAGCTTCTTTTGTTGAAGAAGTTTAAGAATACAACGAAGGTGTTTCTCATGATCAGCCTGGTTCTTTGAATATATAAGAATCTCATCAATGAAGACGATGACAAACTTGTCCAAATAGGGTTTGCAAACGCGATTTATGAGATCCATGAACGCTGCTGGTGCATTAGTGAGCCCGAAAGGCATCACCAAGAACTCGTAGTGACCATAACGAGTTTTGAATGCAGTTTTATGCACATCTTCATCTCTAACCTTCAGTTGATGGTAACCTGACCTTAAATCAATTTTGGAGAAGTAACTTGCCCCTTGCAATTGGTTGAACAAATCGTCGATCCTGGGCAATGGATATTTGTTCTTGATCGTGACCTTGTTCAGCTCTCGATAATCAATGCATAAACACATTGATCCATCCTTTTTCTTCACAAACAGAATCGGTGCTCCCCAAGGAGATGAACTAGGTCGAATAAAACCTTTGGTCAACAAGTCATGTAACTGAGTTCTTAACTCTTTCATCTCAGTCGGTGCTAACCTGTAAGGTGCTCTTGCAACTGGCGCTGCTCCAGGAATAATGTCAATTCTGAACTCCACTTGCCAATCTGGGGGTAAACCAGGTAGTTCTTCAGGGAATACGTCTGGATATTCAGAGATAACATGGATGTCTTCAACCTTGGGCTTTGGTTCATCAATAGTCACCTGTGCCATGTAAATGACACAACCTTTCTTCAAACACCTTGACGCCTTAAGCATAGACACTTGCTTAGGCAACCCATACTGAGTATCTCCTTGTATGGTAAGTGGCTCACCATATGGAGTCTTGATAACCACTTGTTTCTTGTCACAAACAATCTGGGCTTGGTTATGAGATAACCAATCCATGCCTATCACTATGTCGAAACCAGCTAGTTTCAAAGGAAGCAAAGATAGCGGAAAAGAGTGGTTCCTAATGGATATAAAACATCCATCTAACACAGTTGAAGCAGTTTCCATGGTACCATCGGCCAATTCTACTTCATATTTTATGCTTAGGGTTTTAACAGGTAGATTTAATAACTTACAAAACTTATCATCAACAAACGACTTATCTGCACCCGAATCAAATAATACCCTTGCATAAACATCATTGATAAGAAAGGTACTTGTTATCACGTTGTCATTCTGAATCGCTTCTTGTGCGTTCATCTGAAAGACCAGAGCATTGGTCTTTTTACCTTCTTCAGGTTTCTTTGCATACTTTGGGCAGTTAGTCTTGATATGCCCCTTCTCGTTACAGTTGTAACAAGTCGCATCCTTTATCTTCTTACAATCCAACGTCTTATGCTCATTGGATTTACAGATCCCACAAGCCCTAGGCTGCGTTTAGGATTTTGATTCATACATGCACTTTCCCAGATGACGCTTCTTGCAGGTCTTGCATTTGGGCTTCTCACCCGACTGTTGGTCATCCTTTCTAAATCCTGAACTCTTCTTGTGATCTGAGTTCCCTTTACGCTTCTTATCTGAACGGTGTGAGTTATCATCCTCACGTTTCCTCTTTCCCTCGTCTGAATGCCTAAGTGATCTCTGCCTGACCGCATCAAGGGTAAGAGATAATGACAAATTAGCTACTGACCTAAAGGTAGTAGGTCTTGATGCTTTCACACTTGCCTTGATTTCTGGGGCTAGACCCCCAATAAAACGAGCTATACGCTTTGGTTGCGGTGTAACCAAGTATAGAACCAATCGAGACATGGTATTGAAACTCGTGAGATATGCCTGACAGTCTAAGTTCTTCATAACTAATGTCAAAAAGTCCGTCTCAATCTTCTCAACTTCATGTTGAGGACAGAAATTCTCTTTGATCAACACAACAAACTGGTCCCAAGACAGATTATATAACGGGATTTTCCCAGTAGCTTGGATTAGCGACCTCCACCAAGCTAGAGCTTCACCTTTGAACGATTGTGACACAAACTTCACAATATCCCTATCAGTGCAACCACTAATATCAACCACGGTATCCATCTCGTCTAGCCACGTCATGCAATCAATGGCTCCTTTTTCCCCAGTGAAATCCCTGGGCTTGCAGGAGACGAAATACTTGTAAGAACAGGTTTTAACTCGTGGCTCTTGATCGAACACAATCTTCTTAGACGGAATACTGTGCTGATTTGATGAGTGTTGGGCATCATCCTTCTTCGACTCATGAGTTTTAGATGGGGGCTTACTATGAGCCACGGAATGAGTCTTAGGGTGTGATTTGGAATGAGGTACAGATAAAGTCTTGCTATGTGTACCACTTGATTCTCTAAACTACCTGTCCACGGCTTTAGAAACGGCATTGTCAATCAATGCTCGAAGTTCCTCACCAGTTATGTTGATCCTGGTAGTATCATGATTCTCTAGAGGGTGACTGTTGACTTCTTCAGATTCTGCCATGTAGCTTGTTTGCTACATAAAATAATGACAATGATTTATTCAGAAGTCTATAACAGTATTGTCATTCTTGATGATTTATTAGCCATGGTATTAATAAACCATATTGGTTAATTTGTTAAGCATATTCATTCATGATTTTTCATTATAATTTTCCTCAGTTATAATTTATTAAAATATTATAATGGCACAAAAGGCCAAGTCACAAGGACAAATTTAAATTATAAGCCATGATCTTATAGGATCGAGGCATTAAGGCTTGAATCATAGTTCATCACCTTTTCTTGACAGAGAGTCGTAGACTACAACTGTCTTTAGTCTCAAAGGACATTAAATATGGCCCGTAGGCACTTCATCACTAATGGATGATTAAATGAAATAGAGAAAAGGAATCGGAAGAATCCAATATAAGGATGACTTATGTGATTTTATCGAATCACATTTGCCAGGAGTGTTAACATGTTTTCAGATGTTAACAAGGATCTGAATCTTAATAAGGGACTACCATCATGGCCCTGTCTTAAAATATCACATGGGCTAGGTTTTGCCTTTACGATTTTGTTTTATATATAATGGCAGATCTTACAAAAGGAATGATATTTTTATTTATTTCATATATTATATTCATACATATGATGACAAGTGAAATTTTAAATTAAAACATTCCACTAAAATTAAAAGGGAGTACATATTTGCCCTAAACGGGACTTTAACAGAAATAACTTGCCAACGCATGGGCTAAACTGAAATACAAGTCCTCGCAGGGACTAAGTACATAAATAGATGTCCACGCAGGGACTTAATTAAAATTGAAAATACAAAACAAATAAACAAACAAGGAATTCAAAAATCCCTCTTGCTTTTCCCCTTGATTAAATAAGCCAAACCCTTATGCAGACCCCGACGGCTCCTACGCTCCCTCTGAACATCCCGCTCCACCTGATTCAGCCTTTGAAGAATCTCCTGCTGCTGCGGTGGTTGAACAAGTGGCGGCTGCGGCTGCTGCTGTGGCTGAGGCTGGAGAGGTGGTGGGCATTGACACCCATAAGCTGGGTATCCAGTCTGGTAGGAAGCTCCAAAGGGCCCTTCAAGATGAAGAGCATTGTAGTTTGCCGCTACAAGGTATGGGTCAACATCGGGGGCATTGTAGTAGTTGTAGCCAGAGTGGCCTGACTGCTCAAAAGGGTTATACGCCGCTGCACCGGCGTATGAAGGAATTGGGTTATCAAAACCCATATGTGGTGGTGATGGTGGTGCGACTGGCGCAGAGTTCACCTCGGAAACAGGGTTTGAAGGCCCTCCCATCTGCGGGTCTTCATATAGTGGCGGGTAGTGACTGCCACTGGAGGGTTGAGGGGTGCTGAAACGGAATCCCCCTCGCACGGACATCCGTGCGTTTGATCTTCTCCACCTCGGTGGCTCCGGAGGCGGTTGCTGCTCTGGCGGTGGTGTAACAGCCTCAAAACGTGGGTCCTCAGAGGGGACCTGCTGGTGTGGTGAAGAATGGTGGGAAGGTGTAAACTCCCAGGGGTAAGAGGCAAACCTTGCTTCATAGCTGTCTGGGCCCCGATATGGTGAACCGTGAAAGGACGATCCATCTGAAATTTCTATGGGATGCGTCGGTGTCCCACTCGATGGCATCTCCGAATCGGGGTCATCATCCATATCCATTCCCTATGCTTCAGGGAAGTGGTCCCCTGGTCCCAATGGGTTGTGGCCCATTGGTTATTCAATCATGTATGCCAGGTTAAACCGGCTCTGAAAGTACGGGGTCGGGTCCTTGAAGGCGCTGTGTGAACCCGACCGCTGCAACGACAAGAACGAGTGGCGAGAATGATCGGACTCGTTGCCTTGATGGAGCCCGAAAGAATCATGGTATGAAGGTGAGGAGCTAAGCGAGACAGAACGCCTTGCAGGCTCTAGGTATGGCCTCCAATCTTCTTGGGGACTAGTGTTCATCGTCACTGAAGGAGTTCGCACGTGAGATGGCCCGGCCTCATGATCATGGCTGGTGAAGATTGGGGCCTTACCGCCTCTTCCTCTACCTCTAATACGCGGCGGCATCTTCTGTTCCTGTCAAAACAAACAAAGGAAACAACCAAGAAAACAATAAAGGACAAATTAAAAGATTAGGATTTGTCCTAAGTCCTTTGCCTAGACTCGGAAGTCAAGGAATGTGCAACTGTGTCATTGAGATTAAACACAAAAGGCTAGTGTTTAATTCACTCAATGTTGGCTCTGATACCAACCTGTCACACCCCCGATATTTCCACGTATTACCGGTGGGCCCGGTGGGGAGTATCGTGACGTAGTTGATATCATCAAAGACAATTTATCACAGTTCAATGCACAGCGGAAGTCTAAAAGTAATAATATTATAAACCGAATGAAAGTAACATAAGTATTACAAACGGAATGTAAAAGGATCCATAGGCGGATCAAAACAAAGGAAAATATTGTTCAACAGATTTTAAAGTGATAAAGCTTGCATAACTCTTTATTTAATTTACTCGGGAGTAGCCAGCCTATTCCGCCTAGTAGGATAACTTCCATTATGCCCAAAGTGGATTTAAAATGTGTTATGATATCAGTAGGATACCTTCCATTATGCCCAAAATGGATTTAAAACCAATTTATGCCCCGTATGGGTATTTTGGTCATTTTAAAGATTATAAAAGAGATTAAATATCAATCTGAGGTTCTGGTCTAAACTGATCACTAAAAATATTTATTTTAGTAGGTCATATCAGTAAGATATTGAATATATGTGAAATATATCATTTATAACCAAACTATGCGCCGTAGGGGCATTTTGGTCATTTCACATAAGCTTTAAAGGTCAAATTTGGAAATCTGAATTCAAAACTTTTTCTTACTGTTAAAGTATAAAAATTTACTTAAAACATCAGTGGGTAATAAGTCTTATGTGTCAAAAATAGTTTTAACCCATACTATGCGATTAAAATGCGTAAAAAGTCGGTTTTAAGCGAATTTCAGGTTATATAAGAAAAGCTGAGATTTTAATCAGTCCAGAAGGCTTAAAATATTTTATTTAACATATAAAATCAGTAGCAAAAGGTTTGGTATCAAAATGTTATGTAAAACTCATTTTATTAGCAAAAAGGGTATAACCGTCAATTACCGAATCAAAGCAAGAATCCCATGTTATGATCAGTTTAAAAATTAATAAAAATCTTCAAAAATACCAAAATATTATATTACATTAGTGGGTAAAAGGTTTGGTGTCAAAATTTGGGTTTAAATGGTTTCTATGCCAAAAATAACGTTTAATTAATAAAAAGGCTTCTATTTACGATATTGAGCATAACTCCTAATTTAGACCTCAAAATGATGTCAAATTTTTAGAACAATTTTATAAATCAGTAATAAAGATTTTTGTCATCTCACATTTTCAAAAATCTTGTTTTAATGTCAAAAGGGCATAATGGTCAATATTTAAGCAATTAACGGAAACATGCAAATGAATCGGATAAATAAGGAACCATGTAGTATAACCTCAGAGGGTTTTACTAACTTATAATATGGTCCTAAAGGAACCTTAAGGCATATCTAAAACAAGCTAAATCGGGTCAGAACTGAAAGTCAAAGCAAAAGTCTTCTTTTGCGACTTTCGGTTCCGAACGGAGCCTAAACCCAGAATTGTCGGGTTGAACATGCTTAGACATGTTCTTACATTATTTACCAAGTTATTTTAGTGTTAAAACATGTTCCATAACCTCTACATTATCAGTTATGAGTTTATTTGCAAAAATAGCTTTCTGTTGACTTTTTAATATTAAGTTTGACCCGACAATTGACCAAGTTAGAGTGATGATCAGGGGGTGCCCTTTTAAGGGTTTATTACCCACATAATTACCAACTCATAGCCACTTTCAATTCGAATAATGGCTGTACCATTAGTGATTAATCACTAAGTCAAAGCTTAATTACGACGGCTTTGACTTTTGGTCATTAAGTTAATAAAACTTGAACTAGAGAAGCTAAGAATGCTTACAAAGGCTCTTAGCACGAATTAGGAGCTGAGGGAAACTTGCTTGAAGTCCAGAGAGCTCCAGAGAGTGAGTTTGAATGAGAAATTTGAGAGTGCAAATGAAGAAGCAAACAGAAGTTCTTATATAGCCAAACATAATTCACAAGATCACTCCACACAAGTCTAAACATGAATTCTGATGATCCCAGGTGTCCCCTATGCATGTAATACTGTTGGCTCAGTCCCTGAAATCGAAAACAAGCTTCCTAAGGTGGTGCAACTGGCTGTACATGCAACTGTCTTTAATATCTGCAACTGGCAGTCGGACGCGGGCCGCGTAGGTCTTAATAGAAGCCTATGCGGGCCGCGTAGATGGCTATTTCCGGTAAAAAACTTTGCTGACTTTGTAGTTTTGGTCCCTGGTCCATAAAAACTTTATATAACTTCCATTTATTGCATTTTGGACCCCCATAGTTATCTTTTAAGGACCTTGGGTCATAAACTAACTTCGTTAAGCTCCCGGTTAGTTGTACGATCACCCGAAAAGTCTTGTTTTCTTCAAAACTCCACAAAATTAATATCTAATATTCTTGTGAGCGAAATATTAAATTATTTACAATGTTTTTTCTGTTCTTTAAAGGTCACTCAGAGGTAACTTTAACATGTTGACACTTTTAACCCCTATGTTTTGTAAGATCCTTGTGTTTAACACAAACGACTTCCAATGTTCGATAAATTATTCATTAAAGAATACGAACATCGTGTGAGGTCAATCAGAGGCACAAGAATGGCATGTTGACACTTTGAATCCCTTTATTCACATATTTACATTGTTTGACAAATTTAGTCCCTCCAGATCAATCCATTACACGTTTAAAGTCCATGACACGTGTCTTTATTATATTGGTCGCGTTTTTATGAGGTGTTACATCCAGTCTGCTCAGATATGGAATAGGAGGAATGAATTCTTTAACTGGCTCCTCGAACTGTGCTGTACTTGCTGGGACTCGCCTTGCGTGCACCTCGTCTGAAGCGTCAGTTTGGACCGTCTCAGTGATCGGTGGTGAGTCCGATTTGTCAGGTCCTGTGGTTTTACCACTCCTCGTCATTACTGCATTAACGTGCCCTCTCGGGTTTGGTTCTGTGTTTCCTGGAAGACTACCTTGGGGTCTTTCAGACAACATCTTGGCCAATTGGCCGACTTGATTCTCAATGGTTTGTATTGAAGCCTTTTGGCTCCGCATTTCCCCTTCTTGTGCCATGAAACGCTCCTCGTGCTGCTGGTATCGCTTTTCAGATATTTGATTGGCATTATTGGAGTTGTTTAACAGCTGTGCCATCATCTCCTCTAGTTTCGAGTTGGTTTGAGAAGTTTGTGGCTGGGAAGAGCTTCCTGAACCTAAATTATTGTAACGTGGTTGAAAGGTTTGTCCTGATGGCTGAAAAGATTGTCCCTGGGGCTGAAAGGATTGCCCCTAAGGCTGTTATGGTGCGGGAGCGCGTTGAGCATATCCGAGTGGGTTTTGGTTATTGGAATTGGCTTTCCACCTGAAGTTTGGGTGATTCCTCCAACCTGGATTGTACGTGTTGCTGTAGGGGTTATTTTGGGGCCTAATTTGATTGCCCAAATAGTCCACCTCTTCGTGGCCTGTAAACATAACACCCTGCTCACATGTACCTGGCTCGTGTGACACTCCACACAGCTCACATGATGATTGTACCTGCGAAACGTTCTGAGCCTGATCAAATCTTGCTGCCAAAGCTCCAATCTGTGCTGCAAGAGCCGTATATGTATCCACTTAATGAACTCCAGGAATAGATGATGCTTTATTTCACACTCCACCATGACGAGAAATCGACTTCAAGGTAGCTTTCTCTATGATTGCGTAGGCTTCGTTGGGTGTTTTTGTTCCAAGATCGCCTCCTGCATATACATCTAAACGTTCTTGCGAGTCGTAGTTGAGTCCTTGGTAAAAGTTCAACACAAGTTGTCTTTTGGACAACCCATGATGTGGAACATCGATCAAAAGATCTTTGAACCTCTCCCAAGCTGCGTGTAGAGATTCTCCTTCGTCCTATTTGAATGTCATAATACGGTTTTTAAGTTTAGCTGTCTTTTTCGGCGGGAAATATTTTTGCATAAAAAGATCGGCCATCTCGTTCCAAGTCGTGATGGACCCTGCTGGAAGTGACAAAAGCCAAGATCGGGCTTTGTCTCGCAAAGAAAATGGAAAGAGTCGCAAACGAATTGCGTCTTCAGAAACGTCTCTAATTTTGAAAGTCGAGCACACCTCAAGAAATGAAGCGATGTGCCGACCTGGATCTTCGTGATCCTTCCCATCAAACTGCACAGAATTTTGTAACATGTTAATAATACTAGATTTAATTTCAAAACTCGGTGCTGCTATCGTAGGTCGGGCGATGCTCGGTAGCAAGCCCTCTCCTCCTGGATGGTCGGTCTCATTCAAAGGCTGGTCGTCCTCTGCCATAAGGCTTCCTGTGTCGTCCTCTGAACTCTCGCTGTCAGAAAGTATCACTGGTTCATCGATTGCGGGCGTAATCCTTTGTGCAACGACAAGTGATCTTTCGCGAAGCCGCCTACTTCTTCTTAGGTTATTTTCTGGTTCGTTAGCTAGCTCAGCGTTAGCGGGTGCAGGGGGCATGGACATTAGCCTGCACGTAAAAAGGAAGGCATTATACAGATAAAAGAACAGAATAATAATATAAGAAACAAGTAATAATAATAACAAAACATATTATATAAATATATATAAGTAACCAAACAAATCTAATTAAATATTTACTGGATTATTTACTTATTTATATCCGAAAGCTGTTTTTGGATGTTTACCAGAAATTCTGATGACGAACATCAGAATCCTGAGGAAACTTTTTAGTTTGTTTTTTTATATCAGAAAATCTGATAAGTTCTGATGAAATTTTGCGTTCCATCAGAATTTCTGATAAATCCATCAGAATTACCAGAAAATCTAGTAAATTCATCAGAAATGAAAATTGTTGTTTTTAGAATATCTAATGGGTTTATCAGATTCCATCATAAAATCTGCTGAATTCATTGGAATTCATCAGAAAATCTGATGATTTTATCAGAAAGGTTTGTTTTATTTTTGTGGAGTAAATAAATAAACAAAAGAGTACAATAATTAAATGAATAAGCTGTTAGTTTAAATGATTAATCAGACAGAAACAAAGAATGAAAAACTGAACGTAAATAAATTAATGTAGGTAAATGCAGAAATGAAATAATTATAGTATATATATATAAGCGGTTCGACGTGCGAACTCGTACATAAATATAAATATAAATATAAACAGAAATGAAATAACTGAAATGAAGTAATAAAAGAAAATGGTTCGATTCTAAACACATTACTGAATTAAATAAATAAACGGAAATGAATGTTAGTTAAAAAGTTAGTAAAAATTAGTAATGTTAGTGGTTAGTTGAGTTCGTCGGTTAATTGGTTAGTAAAATAGAAAAAGAAAAGTTAGTCCAACAGTTAAATATTAACAAGTTAGTAAATAAGAAAACAAATAAATACAAAAATTTACAAGTGTTCACAAATATTGACAGTTTGTACACCGGTAAAATAATGACTCATATTTTTCCATAAATTTCGCTGTTGTCCCCAGCAGCGGCGCCAAAAACTTGACGTTGGTGGTTATATACATTTGTTTACAGTATCCTCACGCACCCAGCGAAATGTGTTTTATATTTATAAAAATGGTTTATACCTTAACATTAAAACAAACACAACAAAGGACAAGTGTATCCCGTCATATATGCAGCAAAGTATTGGTAAGAGCCAGATATCGATCCATGGAACACGGGCGTTGTAATGTACTAAATCTTTGTCATTAATTTACCGGATATAAGAAAAGGTGAATGGTTGTTTAACTAAATTATCTAAATTACATCTAAAACATAAATATACTATTATCATGTTTCACAAACAACCTAAACATGTTATCTATATCACATATGTCACAAAAGCACTTAATCAATTTTCCAATTTCGAGACAGCTAGTTACCGGGTCTGGATTTCTAGCATTATGATTCGTCGGAAAGTTAACGCGATGGTCACACGTTAACCACCTAAAATCATTCATTAGCGAGCTATTGATATTTATTCATGCGAACCTTTAAAGATATGTTATTTACCGGGTCTGGATTCCTAACCTCACTTATCAAAGAAAGCAATACCGATGGTTACAATACAACCATGAGGATAAGCAATTATGTAGATCATATAACAAACAATTTCACCTTTACATGTCTTAAACAAAAATCTACCATGTCAGCAGTTTCAGACCAAAACTACTAAACAAGGATCATAAACCGCATCTAAGAACATGCAATCAACACCATTTAATTCATTAGAACCCTTACGTGCAAGAAAGTATTCCTAATCAAAATAAGATATATCTTGTATAAAACCAATACCCTGGTCTGGTTTCATGGTGTAAACAAAGTCTACAAACAAGTGATTAATCAAGAAATAGTTACCATCCCACTAACCACAGATTCATTATCCAAGATAATCAAACATAATCAGGAACTCAACATCAATGAAACATTCGTTATATAATCATGAAGATTCAAACATGAAAAAGTACTAAAGCTTCATACAAATAAGATTACAATGTAACGAATATTCAAGAAACAAGTTTATAACTATTATTACATAAACTACATTAAACATAAACTGACATCAGATCAATACTTGCAAAATGATCAGAGATACATGTTCAAGAACAAGGAATCGAACCAAAAACAAGCAAGGAATTGACGAGTTGGATAGGTTATGCTTCCACTCGATCTTTAAGCTTCAAATGGGTCTGATCAGGACTGCTTCGGAACCCAGAAATCGCCTAGAAACATGAGAAAAACCCAACACTTGAACCAGTAGCGAATGCTGCTATTTATAGGAGATTTTCTCATCGGCACGTTCGTGCCACGGGTCGTACGGTCATGCGACAGGTGTTGTCGGGTGATGTGAGTTTCTCCGATCCCAAGTCAGCCAAGTGGACTAGTGGACAAGTTGCTGGGTCATCAGATTGGAACGATAGTGCCGCTGGTGGCACGGTAGTGCGGCGTCATCAGAAATGTTGGTCAGAAACCTTGGTCAAGCCTTCGTACGATTACCATGCGACCCTAGAAAAGGTTGGCACTCCTGATCGCACTGGCATTGCTTCCGAGATCGGAGCATCGGCACGGTAGTGCCGTCAGATGGCACGGTCTTGCCACACCTGGCAGTCATCAGAATTTTGTTCTTTTCATCAGAAATGCATCAGAATTTGTCCGTTTTCATCATAATTTTCTTTTGTGCTCTATTTAACACCTGAAAATATAAAAGTACCGATTTTGGTACCTAAACGTCATATTTTCGGTCAAAAACGCTTAAAACGAAAGTGTTTCGGGGTATAAAAACATGTATAATTTAACGAATATCAGCAATGGTGTTATATATGCGGATAAGACACCAAAAAATAAACACTCAAAAAATGGCTACAATTTAAGGAATGTGTTTAGTGACGGCATCAGATTCCTAATTGATGGAGAAAGGTCTCGTGGCAAGAAAAGCTGCTTCCAGGAGGTTGTCAAGTGTTTTCGCTCGACGATTCCATTCTTGGGTGGTTGGTTTGGCCGTTGTTCCTGTAACTCGAATCCTAGCACGGTATATCCCATTTTAGTTTTACACCATTGTGAACCTTACGCCTTTTTTACTCTCTGATCAAGGTTCTCGGCATTGAAAAATCTTCGTAAACTAAATCACACGTGTATATGTTGACATTTAAGAGATACAGTCAAGAAAATCCAGAACAATGGTGATATATATGCGGATAAGACACCAAAAAATAAACACTCAGAAAATGGCTACAATTTAAGGAATGTGTTTAGTGACGGCATCAGATTCCTAATTGATGGAGAAAGGTCTGGTGGCAAGAAAAGTTGCTTCCAGGAGGTTGTCAAGTGTTTTCGCTCGACGATTCCATTCTTGGGTGGTTGGTTTGGCCCTTGTTCCTATAACTCGAATCGTAGTCTGGTATATCCCATTTTAGTTTTACACCATTGTGAACCTTACGCCTTTTTTACTCTCTGATCAAGGTTCTCGGCATTGAATAATTTTCAGAAACTAAATCACACATGTATATGTTGACATTTAAGAGATATACAGTCAAGAAAATCAAGAGCAATGGTGATATATATGCGGAATAGACACCAAAAAATAAACACTCAAAAAATGGCTACAATTTAAGGAATGTGTTTAGTGACGGCATCAGATTCCTAATTGATGGAGAAAGGACTGGTGGCAAGAAAAGCTGCTTCCAGGAGGTTGTCAAGTGTTTTCGCTCGACGATTCCATTCTTGGGTGGTTGGTTTGGCCCTTGTTCCTGTAACTCGAATCCTATAGGGTATATCCCATTTTAGTTTAACACCATTGTGAAACTTACACCTTTTTTACTCTCTGATCGAGGTTCTCGGCATTGAAAAATCTTCGTAAACCAAATCACACGTGTATATGTTGACATTTAAGAGATATTCAGTCAAGAAAATCAAGAGCAATGGTGATATATATATATATATATATAGGTAGGTTAGACAATAAAAAATAAACACTAAAAAAATGGCTACAATTTAAGGAATGTGTTTAGTGACGGCATCAGATTCCTAAATGATTGAGAAAGGTCTGGTGGCAAGAAAAGTTGCTTCCAGGAGGTTCTCAAGTATTTTTCCTCGACGATTACATTCTTGGGTGGTTGGTTTGGCCCTTGTTCTTGTAACTCGAATCCTAGCCCGGTATATCACATTTTAGTTTTACACCATTGTGAACCTTACGCCTCTTTTACTCTCTGATCAAGCTTCTCGGCATGGAAAAATCTCCGTAATCTAAATCGAACATGTATATGTTGACATTTAACAGATATACAGTCAAGAAAATCAAGAGCTATGGTGATACATATGCGGATTAGACACCAAAAGAATAAACACTCAAAAATTGGCGACAATTTAAGGAATGTGTTTAGTGACGGAATCTGATTCCTAATTGATGGAGAAAGGTCTGGTGGCAAGAAAAGCTGCTTCCAGGAGGTTGTCAAGTGTTTTCGCTCGATGATTCCATTCTTGGGTGGTTGGTTTGGCCGTTGTTCCTGTAACTCGAATCTTAGCCCGGTATATCCCGTTTTAGATTTACACTATTGTGAACCTTACGCCTTTTTTACTCTCTGATTGAGGTTCTCGGCATTGAAAAATCTTCGTAAACTAAATCACACGTGTATATGTTGACATTTAAGAGATATTCAGTCAAGAAAATCAAGAGCAATGGTGATATATATATATAGGCGGATTAGACACCAAAAAATAAACACTCAAAAAATGGCTACAATTTAAGGAATGTGTTTAGTGACGACATCAGATTCCTAAATGATTGAGAAAGGTCTGGTGGCAAGAAAAGTTGCTTCCAGGAGGTTGTCAAGTGTTTTCGCTCGACGATTACATTCTTGGGTGGTTGGTTTGGCCCTTGTTCTTGTAACTCGAATCCTAGCCCGGTATATCACATTTTAGTTTTACACCATTGTGAACATTACGCCTCTTTTACTCTCTGATCAAGCTTCTCAGCATGGAAAAATCTTCGTAAACTAAATCACACGTGTATATGTTGACATTTAACAGATATACAGTCAAGAAAATCAAGAGCTATGGTGATACAAATGCGGATTAGACACCAAAAAGATAAACACTCAAAACTGGCTACAATTTAAGGAATGTGTTTAGTGACGGAATCTGATTCCTAATTGATGGAGAAAGGCCTGGTGGCAAGAAAAGCTGCTTCCAGGAGGTTGTCAAGTGTTTTCGCTCGATGTTTCCATTCTTGGGTGGTTGGTTTGGCCGTTGTTCCTGTAAATCGAATCCTATCCCGGTATTTCCCGTTTTAGTTTTACACTATTGTGAACCTTACGCCTTTTTTACTCTCTGATCGAAGTTCTCGGCATTGAAAAATCTTCGTAAACTAAATAACACGTGTATATGTTGACATTTAAGAGATATACAGTTAAGAAAATCAAGAGCAATCGTCATATATACGCGGATTAGACACCAAAAAATAAACACTCAAAAAATGGATACAATTTAAGGAATGTGTTTAGTGACGGCATCAGATTCCTAATTGATGGAGAAAGGTCTGGTGGCAAGAAAAGCTGCTTCCAGGATGTTGTCAAGTGTTTTCGCTCGACGATTCCATTCTTGGGTGGTTGGTTTGGCCCTTGTTCCTGTAACTCGAATCCTAGAGGGTATATCTCATTTTAATTTAACACCATTGTGAACCTTACGACTTTTTTACACTCTGATCGAGGTTCTCGGCAATGAAAAATCTTCGTAAACCAAATCACACGTGTATATGTTGACATTTAAGAGATATACAGTCAAAAAATCAAGAGCAATGGTGATATATATATGCGGATTAGACACAAAAAAATAAACACTCAAAAAATGGCTACAATTTAAGGAATGTGTTTAGTGACGGCATCAGATTCCTAATTGATTGAGAAAGGTCTGGTGGCAAGAAAAGTTGCTTCCAGGAGGTTGTCAAGTGATTTCGCTCGACGATTCCATTCTTGGGTGGTTGGTTTGGCCCTTGTTCATGTAACTCGGATTCTAGCCCGGTATATCACATTTTAGTTTTACACCATTGTGAACTTTACGCCTCTTTTACTCTCTGATCAAGGTTCTCGGCATTGAAAAATCTTCGTAAACTAAATCGCACGTGTATATGTTGACATTTAACAGATATACAATCAAGAAAATCAAGAGCTATGATGATACATATGCGGATTAGACACCAAAAAATAAACACTCAAAAATTGGCTACAATTTAATGAATGTGTTTGTTGACGGCATCTGATTCCTAATTGATGGAGAAAGTTCTGGTGGCAAGAAAAGCTGCTTCCAGGAGGTTGTCAAGTGTTTTCTCTCGACGATTCCATTATTGGGTGGTTGGTTTGGCCCTTGTTCAAGTAACTTGAATCCTAGCCCACTATATACTATTTTAGTTTTACACCATCGTGAACCTTACGCCTCTTTTACTCTCTGATCGAGTTTCTCGGCTTTGAAAAATCTTCGTAAACTAAATCACACGTGTGTATGTTGACATTTAAGAGATATACAGTCCAGAAAATCAAGAGCAATCGTCATATATATGCGGATTAGACACCAAAAAATAAACACTTAAAAAATGGCTACAATTTAAGGAATGTGTTTAGTGACGGCATCAGATTCCTAATTGATAGAGAAATGACTGGTGGCATGAAAAGCTGCTTCCAGGATGTTGTCAAGTGTTTTCGCTCGACGATTCCATTCTTGGGTGGTTGGTTTGGCCCTTGTTCATGTAACTCAAATCCTAGCCCGTTATATCCCATTTTAGTTTTACACCATTGTGAACCTTAGGCCTTTTTTACTCTCTGATCAAGGTTCCAGCATTGAAAAATTTTCATAAACTAAATTACACGTGTATATGCTGACATTTAAGAGATATACAGTCAAGCAAATCAAGAGCAATGGTGATATATATGCCGATTTAACACAAAAAATAAACAGTAAAAAATGGATACAATTTAAGGAATGTGTCTAGAGACGACATCAGATTTCTATTTAATCGAGAAAGGACTGGTGGCAAGAAAAGCTGCTTCCAGGAGGTTGTCAAGTGTTTTCGCTTGACAATTCCATTCTTGGGTGGTTGGTTTGGCCCTTGTTCCTGTAACTCGAATCCTAGCCCGGTATATCCCATTTTAGTTTTACACCATTGTGATCCTTACGCCTTTTTTACTCTCTGATCGAGGTTCTTGGCATTGAAAAATCTTCGTAGACTAAATCACACGTGTATATGTTGACATTTAAGAGATATACAATCAAGAAAATCAAGAGCAATGGTGATATATATGCGGATTAGACACCAAGAAATAAACACTCAAAAAATAGCTACAATTTAAAGAAGGTGTCTAGTGACGGCATCAGATTCCTAATTGATGGAGAAAGGTCTGCTGGCAAGAAAAGCTGCTTCCATGAGGTTGTCAAGTGTTTTCGCTCGACGATTCCATTCTTGGGTGGTTGGTTTGGCCCTTGTTCCTGTAACTCGAATCCTAGCCTTGTATATCCCATTTTAGTTTTACACCATTGTGAACCTTATGCCTTTTTTACTCTCTGATCGAGGTTCTCGGCTTCGAAAAATCTTCGTAAACTAAATCACACGTGTATATGTTGACATTTAAGAGATATACAGTCAAGAAAATCAAGAGCAATGGTGATATATGTGCGGATTAGACACCAAAAATAAACAGTCAAAAAATGGATACAATTTAAGGAATGTGTCTAGTGACGACATCAGATTCCTAATTGATCGAGAAAGGACTGGTGGTAAGAAAAGCTGCTTCCAGGAGGTTGTCAAGTGTTTTCGCTCGACGATTCCATTCTTGGGTGGTTGGTTTGGCCCTTGTTCCTGTAACTCGAACCCTAGCCCGGTATATCCCATTTAATTTTACACCATTGTGATCCTTACGCCTCTTCTACACTTTGATCGAGGTTCTCGGCATTGAAAAATAATCGTAAACTAAATCACACGTGTATATGTTGACATTTAAGAGATATACAGTCAAGAAAATCATGAGCAATGGTGATATATATGCGGATTAGACACCAAAAAATAAACACTCAAAAAATGGCTACAATTTAAGGAATGTGTTTAGTGACGGCATCAGATTCCTAATTGATGGAGAAAGGTCTGGTGGCAAGAAAAGCTGCTTCCAGGAGGTTGTCAAGTGATTTCGCTCGACGATTCCATTCTTGGGTGGTTGGTTTTGCCCTTGTTCATGTAACTCGAATCCTAGCCCGGTATATCCTATTTTAGTTTTACATCATTGTGAACCATACGCCTCATTTACTCTCTGATCGTGGTTCTCGGCATTGAAAAATCTTCGTAAACTAAATGACACGTGTATAAGTTGACATTTAAGAGATATACAGTCAAGAAAATCAAGAGCAATGGTGATATATATGCGGATTAGACACCAAAAAATAAACACTCAAAAAATGGCTACAATTTAAGGAATGTGTTTAGTGACGGCATCAGATTCCTAATTAATGGAGAAAGATCTGGTGGCAAGAAAAGCTGCTTCCAGGAGGTTGTCAAGTGTTTTTGCTCTACGATTCCATTCTTGGGTGGTTGGTTTGGCCCTTGTTCATGTAACTCGAATCCTAGCCCGGTATATCCCATTTTAGTTTTACACCATTGTGAACCTTACGCCTTTTTTACTCTCTGATCAAGGTTCTCAGCATTGAAAAATTTTCATAAACTAAATCACACGAGTATATGCTGACATTCAAGAGATATACAGTCAAGAAAATCAAGAGCAATGGTGATATATATGCGGATTAGACACCAAAAATAAACAGTCAAAAAATGGATGCAATTTAAGGAATGTGTCTAGTGACGACATCAAATTTCTAATTGATCGAGAAAGGACTGGTGGAAAGAAAAGCTTCTTCCGGGAGGTTGTCAAATGTTTTCGCTCGACGATTCCATTCTTTGGTGGTTGGTTTGGCCCTTGTTCCTGTAACTCGAATCCTCGCCCGGTATATCAAATTTTAGTTTTACACCATTGTGATCCTTACACCTTTTTTACTCTCTGATCGAGGTTCTCGGCATTGAAAAATAATCGTAAACTAAATCACACGTGTATATGTTGAAATTTAAGAGATATACTGCCAAGAAAATCAAGAGCAACGGTGATATATATGCGGATTAGACACCAAAAAATAAACACTCAAAAAATGGCTACAATTTAAGGAATGTGTTTAGTGACGGCATCAGATTCCTATTTAATGGAGAAAGTTCTGGTGGTAAGAAAAGCTGCTTCCAGGAGGTTTTCAAGTGTTTTCGCTCGACGATTTCATTCTTGGGTGGTTGGTTTGGCCCTTGTTCATGTAACTCAAATCCTAGCCCGGTATATCCTATTTTAGTTTTACACCATTGTGAAACTTACGCCTCTTTTACTCTCTGATCGAGGTTCTCGGCATTGAAAAATAATCGTAAACTAAATCACACGTGTATATGTTGACATTTAAGAGATATACAGTTAAGAAAATCAAGAGCAATGATGATATATATGCGGATTAGACACCAAAAAATAAGCACTCAAAAAATGGCTACAACTTAAGGAATGTGTTTAGTGACGGAATCAGATTCCTAATTGATGTAGAAAGTTCTGGTGGCAAGAAAAGTTGCTACCAGGAGGTTGTCAAGTGTTTTCGCTCGACGATTCCATTCTTGGGTGGTTGGTTTAGCCCTTGTTCCTGTAACTCGAATCCTAGTCAGATATATCCCATTTTAGTTTTACACCATTGTCAACCATACCCTTTTTTACTCTCTGATCGAGATTCTCGGCATTGAAAAATCTTCGTAAACTAAATCACACGTGTATATGTTGACATTTAAGAGATATACAGTCAAGAAAATCAAGAGCAATGGTGATATATATGCGGATTAGACACCAAAAAATAAACACTCAAAAAATGGCTACAATTTAAGGAATGTGTTTAGTGACAGCATCAGATTTCTAATTGATGTAGTAAGTTCTGGTGACAAGAAAAGCTGCTACCAGGAGGTTGTCAAGTGTTTTCGCTCGACGATTCCATTCTTGGGTATATCCCAATTTAGTTTTACACCGTTGTGAACCTTACGCCTTTTTTACTCTCTGATCGAGGTTCTCGGCATTGAAAAATCTTCATAAACTAAATCACACGGGTATATGTTGACATTTAAGAGATATACTGTCAAGAAAATCAAGAGCAATGGTGATATATATGCGGATTAGACACCAAACAATAAACACTCAAAAAATTGCTACAATTTAAGGAATGTGTTTAGTGACGGCATCAGATTCCTAATTAATGGAGAAAGGTCTGGTGGTAAGAAAAGCTGCTTCCAGGAGGTTTTCAAGTGTTTTTGCTCGACAATTCCATTCTTGGGTGGTTGGTTTGGCCCTTGTTCATGTAACTCAAATCCTAGCCTGGTTTTCAAGTCTTTTACTCTCTGATCGAGGTTCTCGGCATTGAAAAATCTTCGTAAACTAAATCACACGTGTATATGTTGACATTTAAGAGATATACAATCAAGAAAATTAAGAGCAATGGTGATATATATGCGGATTAGACACCAAAAAATAAACTCTCAAAAAATGGCAACAATTTAAGGAATGTGTTTAGTGACGGCATCAGATTCCTAATTGATGGAGAAAGGCTGGCGGTAAGAAAAGCTGCTTCCAAGAGGTTTTCAAGTGTTTTCGCTCGATAATTCCGTTCTTTGGTGGTTGGTTTGGCCCTTGTTCATGTAACTCAAATCCGAGCCCGGTATATCCTATTTTAGTTTTACTCCATTGTGAACCTTACGCCTCTTTTACTCTCTGATCGAGGTTCTCGGCATTGAAAAATAATCGTAAACTAAATCACACGTGTATATGTTGACATTTAAGAGATATACAGTCAAGAAAATCAAGAGGAATGATGATATATATGCGGATTAGACACCAAAAAATAAACACTCAAAAAATGCCTACAATTTAAGGAATGTGTTTAGTGACGGCATCAGATTCCTAATTGATGTAGAAAGTTCTAGTGGCAAGAAAAGTTGCTACCAGGAGGTTGTCAAGTGTTTTCGCTCGACGATTCCATTCTTGGGTGGTTGGTTTAGCCCTTGTTCCTGTAACTCGAATCCTAGTCAGATATATCCCATTTTAGTTTTACACCATTGTCAACCTTACCCTTTTTTACTCTCTGATCGAGATTCTCGGCGTTGAAAAATCTTCGTAAACTAAATCACTCGTGTATATTTTGAAATTTAAGAGATATACTGCCAATAAAATCAAGAGCAATGGTGATATATATGCGGATTAGACACCAAAAAATAAGCACTCAAAAAATGGCTACAATTTAAGGAATGTGTTTAGTGACGGCATCAGATTCCTAATTAATGGAGAAAGGTCTGGTGGTAAGAAAAGCTGCTTCCAGGAGGTTGTCAAGTGTATTCGCTCGACGATTCCATTCTTGGGTGGTTGGTTTAGCCATTGTTCCTATAACTCATATCCTAGTCAGGTATATCCCAATTTAGTTTTACACCATTGTGAACCTTACGCCTTTTTTACTCTCTGATCGAGGTTCTCGGCATTGAAAAATCTTCCTACACTAAATCACACGTGTATATGTTGACTTTTAATAGATATACACTCAAGAAAATCAAGAGCAATGGTGATATATATGCGGATTAGACACCAAAAAATAAACACTCAAAAAATGGCTACAATATAAGAAATGTGTTTAGTGACGGCATCAGATTCCTTATTGATGGAGAAAGGACAGGTGGCAAGAAAAGCTGCTTCCAGGATGTTGTCAAGTGTTTTCGCTCGACGATTCCATTCTTGGGTGGTCGGTTTAGGCCTTGTTCCTATAACTCGAATCCTAGTCAGGTATATCCCAATTTAGTTTTACACCATTGTGAACCTTACGCCTTTTTTACTCTCTGATCGAGGTTCTCGGCATTGAAAAATCTTCGTAAACTAAATCACACGTGTATATGTTGACATTTAAGAGATATACTGTCAAGAAAATCAAGAGCAATGGTGATATATATGCGGATTAGACACCAAACAATAAACACTCAAAATATTGCTACAATTTAAGGAATGTGTTTAGTGACGGCATTAGATTCCTAATTAATGGAGAAAGGTCTGGTGGTTAGAAAAGCTGCTTCCTGGAGGTTTTCAAGTGTTTTCGCTCGACGATTCCATTCTTGGGTGGTTGGTTTGGCCCTTGTTAATGTAACTCAAATCCTAGCCCGGTATATCCTATTTTAGTTTTACACCATTGTGAAACTTACGTCTCTTTTACTCTCTGATCGAGGCTCTCGTCATTGAAAAATAATCGTAAACTAAATCACACGTGTATATGTTGACATTTAAGAGATATACAGTCAAGAAAATCAACAGCAATGGTGATATATATGCGGATTAGACTCCAAAAAAATCAACACTCAAAAAATGGCTAGAATTTAGGGAATGTGTTTAGTGACGGCATCAGATTCCTAATTGATGGAGAAATTTCTGGTGGCAAGAAAAGCTGCTACCAGGAGGTTGTCAAGTGTTTTCGCTCGATGATTCCATTCTTGGGTGGTAGGTTTAGCCCTTGTTCCTATAACTCGGATCCTAGTCAGGTATATCCCAATTTAGTTTTACACTATTGTGAACCTTACGCCTTTTTTAATCTCTGATCGAGGTTCTCGGCATTGAAAAATCTTCGTAAACTAAATCACACGTGTATATGTTGACATTTAAGAGATATACTGTCAAGAAAATCAAGATCAATGGTGATATATATGCGGATTAGACACCAAAAAATAAACACTCAAAAAATGGCTACAATTTATGGAATGTGTTTACTGACGGCATCAGATTCCTAATTAATGGAGAAAGGTCTGGTGGTGAGAAAAGCTGCTTCCAGAAGGTTTTCAAGTGTTTTTGCTCGACAATTCCATTCTTGGGTGGTTGGTTTGGCCCTTGTTCATGTAACTCAAACCCTAGCCCGGTTTTCAAGTCTTTTACTCTCTGATCGAGGTTCTCGGCATTGAAAAATCTTCGTAAACTAAATCACACGTGTATATGTTGACATTTAAGAGATATACAATCAAGAAAATTAAGAGCAATGGTGATATATATGCGGATTAGACACCAAAAAATAAACTCTCAAAAAATGGCTACAATTTAAGGAATGTGTTTAGTGACGGCATCAGATTCCTAATTGAAGGAGAAAGGTTGGCGGTAAGAAAAGCTGCTTCCAAGAGGTTTTCAAGTGTTTTCGCTCGATAATTCCATTCTTGGGTGGTTGGTTTGGCCTTTGTTCATGTAACTCAAATCCGAGCCCGGTATATCCTATTTTAGTTTTACTCCATTGTGAACCTTACGCCTCTTTTACTCTCTGATCGAGGTTCTCGGCATTGAAAAATAATCGTAAACTAAATCACACGTGTATATGTTGACATTTAAGAGATATACAGTCCAGAAAATCAAGAGCAATGATGATATATATGCGGATTAGACACCAAAAAATAAATACTCAAAAAATGGCTACAATTTAAGGAATGTGTTTAGTGACGGCATCAGATTCCTAATTGATGTAGAAAGTTCTGGTAGCAAGAAAAGTTGCTACCAGGAGGTTGTCAAGTGTTTTCGCTCGACGATTCCATTCTTGGGTGGTTGGTTTAGCCCTAGTTCCTGTAACTCAAATCCTAGTCAGGTATATCCCAATTTAGTTTTACACCATTGTGAACCTTACGCCTTTTTTACTCTCTGATCGAGGTTCTCGGCATTGAAAAATCTTCCTAAACTAAATCACACGTGTATATGTTGACTTTTAATAGATATACATTCAAGAAAATCAAGAGCAATGGTGATATATATGCGGATTAGACACCAAAAAATAAACACTCAAAAAATGGCAACAATATAAGAAATTATGTTGACATTTAAGAGATCTACCGTCAAGAAAATCAAGAGCAATGGTGATATATGTGCGGATTAGACACCAAAAAATCAACACTCAAAAAATGGCTACAATTTAAGGAATGTGTTTAGTGACGGCATCAGATTCCTAATTGATGGAGAAAGTTCTGGTGGCAAGAAAAGCTGCTACCAGGAGGTTGTCAAGTGTATTCGCTCGACGATTCCATTCTTGGGTGGTTGGTTTAGTCCTTGTTCCTATAACTCAAATCCTAGTCAGGTATATCCCAATTTAGTTTTACACCATTGTGAACCTTACGCCTTTTTTACTCTTTGATCGAGGTTCTCGGCATTGAAAAATCTTCCTAAACTAAATCACACGTGTATATGTTGACTTTTAATAGATATAAATTCAAGAAAATCAAGAGCAATGGTGATATATATGCGGATTAGACACCAAACAATCAACACTCAAAAAATGGCTACAATTTAAGGAATGTGTTTAGTGACGGCGTCAGATTCCTAATTGATGGAGAAAGTTCTGGTGGCAAGAAAAGCTGCTACCAGGAGGTTGTCAAGTGTATTCGCTCGACGATTCCATTCTTGGGTGGTTGGTTTAGCCCTTGTTCCTATAACTCAAATCCTAGTCAGGTATATCCCAATTTAGTTTTACACCATTGTGAACCTTACGCCTTTTTTACTCTCTGATCGAGGTTCTCGGCATTGAAAAATCTTCCTAAACTAAATCACACGTGTATATGTTGACTTTTAATAGATATACATTCAAGAAAATCAAGAGCAATGGTGATATATATGCGGATTAGACACCAAAAAATAAACACTCAAAAAATGGCAACAATATAAGAAATTATGTTGACATTTAAGAGATCTACCGTCAAGAAAATCAAGAGCAATGGTGATATATATGCGGATTAGACACCAAAAAATCAACACTCAAAAAATGGCTACAATTTAAGGAATGTGTTTAGTGACGGCATCAGATTCCTAATTGATGGAGAAAGTTCTGGTGGCAAGAAAAGCTGCTACCAGGAGGTTGTCAAGTGTATTCGCTCGACGATTCCATTCTTGGGTGGTTGGTTTAGCCCTTGTTCCTATAACTCAAATCCTAGTCAGGTATATCCCAATTTAGTTTTACACCATTGTGAACCTTACGCCTTTTTTACTCTCTGATCGAGGTTCTCGGCATTGAAAAATCTTCCTAAACTAAATCACACGTGTATATGTTGACTTTTAATAGATACACATTCAAGAAAATCAAGAGCAATGGTGATATATATACGGATTAGACACCAAAAAATAAACACTCAAAAAATGGCTACAATATAAGAAATTATGTTGACATTTAAGAGATCTACCGTCAAGAAAATCAAGAGCAATGGTGATATATATGCGGATTAGACAACAAAAAATCAACACTCGAAAAATGGCTACAATTTAAGGAATGTGTTTAGTGACGGCATCAGATTCCTAATTGATGGAGAAAGTTATGGTGGCAAGAAAAGCTGCTACCAGGAGGTTGTCAAGTGTATTCGCTCGACGATTCCATTCTTGGGTGGTTGGTTTAGCCCTTGTTCCTATAACTCAAATCCTAGTCAGGTATATCCCAATTTAGTTTTACACCATTGTGAACCTTACGCCTTTTTTACTCTCTGATCGAGGTTCTCGGCATTGAAAAATCTTCCTAAACTAAATCACACGTGTATATGTTGACTTTTAATAGATATACATTCAAGAAAATCAAGAGCAATGGTGATATATATGCGGATTAGACACCAAAAAATAAACACTCAAAAAATGGCTACAATATAAGAAATGTGTTTAGTGACGGCATCAGATTCCTTATTGATGGAGAACGGACAGGTGGCAAGAAAAGCTGCTTCCAGGATGTTGTCAAGTGTTTTCGCTCGACGATTCCATTCTTGGGTGGTTGGTTTAGCCCTTGTTCCTATAACTCGAATCCTAGTCAGGTATATCCCAATTTAGTTTTACACCATTGTGAACCTTACGCCTTTTTTACTCTCTGATCGAGGTTTTCGGCATTGATAAATCTTCCTAAACTAAATCACACGTATATATGTTGACATTTAAGAGATATACAGTCAAGAAAATCAAGAGCAATGGTGATATATATGCGGATTAGACAACAAAATATAAACACTCAAAAAATGGCTACAATTTAAGGAATGTGTTTAGTGACGGCATCAGATTCCAAATTGATGGAGAAAGGTCTGGTGGCAAGAAAAGCTGCTTACAGGAGGTTGTCAAGTGTTTTCGCTCGACGATTCAATTCTTGGGTGGTTGGTTTAGCCCTTGTTCCTATAACTCGAATCCTAGTCAGGTATATCCCAATTTAGTTTTACACCGTTGTGAACCTTACGCCTGTTTTACACTCTGATCGAGGTTCTCGGCGTTTAAAAATCTTCGTAAACTAAATCACACGTGTATATGTTGACATTTAAGAGATATACTATCAAGAAAATCAAGAGCAATGGTGATATATTTGCGGATTAGACACCAAACAATAAACACCCAAAAAATTGCTACAATTTAAGGAATGTGTTTAGTGACGGGATCAGATTCCTTATTAATGGAGAAAGGTCCGGTGGTAAGAAAAGCTGCTTCCAGGAGGTTTTCAAGTGTTTTCGCTCAACGATTCCATTCTTGGGTGGTTGGTTTGGCCCTTGTTAATGTAACTCAAATCCTAGCCTGGTATATCCTATTTTAGTTTTACACCATTGTGAAACTTACGTCTCTTTTACTCTCTGATCGAGGTTCTCGGCATTGAAAAATAATCGTAAACTAAATCACACGTGTATATGTTGACATTTAAGAGATATACAGTCAAGAAAATCAAGAGCAATGGTGATATATATGCGGATTAGACTCCAAAAAAATCAACACTCAAAAAATGGCTAGAATTTAGGGAATGTGTTTAGTGACGGCATCAGATTCCTAATTGATGGAGAAATTTCTGGTGGCAAGAAAAGCTGCTACCAGGAGGTTGTCAAGTGTTTTCGCTCGATGATTCCATTCTTGGGTGGTTGGTTTAGCCCTTGTTCCTATAACTAGAATCCTAGTCAGGTATATCCCAATATAGTTTTACACTATTGTGAACCTTACGCCTTTTTTACTCTCTGATCGAGGTTCTCGGCATTGAAAAATCTTCGTAAACTAAATCACACGTGTATATGTTGACATTTAAGAGATATACTGTCAAGAAAATCAAGATCAATGGTGATATATATGCGGATTAGACACCAAAAAATAAACACTCAAAAAATGGCTACAATTTATGGAATGTGTTTACTGACGGCATCAGATTCCTAATTGATGGAGAAAGGCTGGCGGTAAGAAAAGCTGCTTCCAAGAGGTTTTCAAGTGTTTTCGCTCGATAATTCCATTCTTGGGTGGTTGGTTTGGCCCTTGTTCATATAACTCAAATCCGAGCCCGGTAATTTTAGTTTTACTCCATTGTGAACCTTACGCCTCTTTTACTCTCTGATCGAGGTTCTCGGCATTGAAAAATAATCGTAAACTAAATCACACGTGTATATGTTGACATTTAAGAGATATACAGTCAAGAAAATCAAGAGGAATGATGATATATATGCGGATTAGACACCAAAAAATAAACACTCAAAAAATGGCTACAATTTAAGGAATGTGTTTAGTGACGGAATCAGATTCCTAATTGATGTAGAAATTTCTGGTGGCAAGAAAAGCTGCTACCAGGAGGTTGTCAAGTGTTTTTGCTCGATGATTCCATTCTTGGGTGGTAGGTTTAGCCCTTGTTCCTATAACTCGGATCCTAGTCAGGTATATCCCAATTTAGTTTTACACTATTGTGAACCTTACGCCTTTTTTACACTCTGATCGAGGTTCTCGGCATTGAAAAATCTTCGTAAACTAAATCACACGTGTATATGTTGACATTTAAGAGATATACTGTCAAGAAAATCAAGATCAATGGTGATATATATGCGGATTAGACACCAAAAAATAAACACTCAAAAAATGGCTACAATTTATGGAATGTGTTTACTGACGGTATCAGATTCCTAATTAATGGAGAAAGGTCTGGTGGTAAGAATAG
The DNA here is from genome assembly GCA_030545235.1 of Helianthus tuberosus. NCBI lineage: Eukaryota > Viridiplantae > Streptophyta > Magnoliopsida > Asterales > Asteraceae > Helianthus > Helianthus tuberosus. The sequence goes on along the minus strand of CM060416.1, from coordinate 6,740,780 downwards.
CTGCTTCCAGGAGGTTTTCAAGTGTTTTTGCTCGACAATTCCATTCTTGGGTGGTTGGTTTGGCCCTTGTTCATGTAACTCAAATCCTAGCCCGGTTTTCAAGTCTTTTACTCTCTGATCGAGGTTCTCGGCATTGAAAAATCTTCGTAAACTAAATCACACGTGTATATGTTGACATTTAAGAGATATACAATCAAGAAAATTAAGAGCAATGGTGATATATATGCGGATTAGACACCAAAAAATAAACTCTCAAAAAATGGCTACAATTTAAGGAATGTGTTTAGTGACGGCATCAGATTCCTAATTGATGGAGAAAGGCTGGCGGTAAGAAAAGCTGCTTCCAAGAGGTTTTCAAGTGTTTTCGCTCGATAATTCCATTCTTGGGTGGTTGGTTTGGCCCTTGTTCATATAACTCAAATCCGAGCCCGGTAATTTTAGTTTTACTCCATTGTGAACCTTACGCCTCTTTTACTCTCTGATCGAGGTTCTCGGCATTGAAAAATAATCGTAAACTAAATCACACGTGTATATGTTGACATTTAAGAGATATACAGCCAAGAAAATCAAGAGGAATGATGATATATATGCGGATTAGACACCAAAAAATAAACACTCAAAAAATGGCTACAATTTAAGGAATGTGTTTAGTGACGGAATCAGATTCCTAATTGATGTAGAAATTTCTGGTGGCAAGAAAAGCTGCTACCAGGAGGTTGTCAAGTGTTTTTGCTCGATGATTCCATTCTTGGGTGGTAGGTTTAGCCCTTGTTCCTATAACTTGGATCCTAGTCAGGTATATCCCAATTTAGTTTTACACTATTGTGAACCTCACGCCTTTTTCACTCTCTGATCGAGGTTCTCGGCATTGAAAAATCTTCGTAAACTAAATCACACGTGTATATGTTGACATTTAAGAGATATACTGTCAAGAAAATCAAGATCAATGGTGATATATATGCGGATTAGACACCAAAAAATAAACACTCAAAAAATGGCTACAATTTATGGAATGTGTTTACTGACGGTATCAGATTCCTAATTAATGGAGAAAGGTCTGGTGGTAAGAAAAGCTGCTTCCAGGAGGTTTTCAAGTGTTTTTGCTCGACAATTCCATTCTTGGGTGGTTGGTTTGGCCCTTGTTCATGTAACTCAAATCCTAGCCCGGTTTTCAAGTCTTTTACTCTCTGATCGAGGTTCTCGGCATTGAAAAATCTTCGTAAACTAAATCACACGTGTATATGTTGACATTTAAGAGATATACAATCAAGAAAATTAAGAGCAATGGTGAGATATATGCGGATTAGACACCAAAAAATAAACTCTCAAAAAATGGCTACAATTTAAGGAATGTGTTTAGTGACGGCATCAGATTCCTAATTGATGGAGAAAGGCTGGCGGTAAGACAAGCTGCTTCCAAGAGGTTTTCAAGTGTTTTCGCTCGATAATTCCATTCTTGGGTGGTTGGTTTGGCCCTTGTTCATATAACTCAAATCCGAGCCCGGTAATTTTAGTTTTACTCCATTGTGAACCTTACGCCTCTTTTACTCTCTGATCGAGGTTCTCGGCATTGAAAAATAATCGTAAACTAAATCACACGTGTATATGTTGACATTTAAGAGATATACAGTCCAGAAAATCAAGAGCAATGATGATATCTATGCGGATTAGACACCAAAAAATAAACACTCAAAAAATGGCTACAATTTAAGGAATGTGTTTAGTGACGGCATCAAATTCCTAATTGATGTAGAAAGTTCTGGTGGCAAGAAAAGTTGCTACCAGGAGGTTGTCAAGTGTTTTCGCTCGACGATTCCATTCTTGGGTGGTTGGTTTAGCCCTTGTTCCTGTAACTCGAATCCTAGTCAGATATATCCCATTTTAGTTTTACACCATTGTCAACCTTACCCTTTTTTACTCTCTGATCGAGATTCTCGGCATTTAAAAATCTTCGTAAACTAAATCACTCTTGTATATGTTGAAATTTAAGAGATATACTGCCAAGAAAATCAAGAGCAATGGTGATATATATGCGGATTAGACACCAAAAAATAAACACTCAAAAAATGGCTACAATTTAAGCAATGTGTTTAGTGACGGCATCAGATTCCTAATTAATGGAGAAAGGTCTGGTGGTAAGAAAAGCTGCTTCCAGGAGGTTTTCATGTGTTTTCGCTCGACGATTCCATTCTTGGGTGGTAGGTTTGGCCCTTGTTCATGTAACTCAAATCCTAGCCCGGTATATCCTGTTTTAGTTTTACACCATTGTGAACCTTACGCCTCTTTTAATCTCTGATCGCGGTTCTCGGCATTGAAAAATAATCGTAAACTAAATCACACGTGTATATGTTGACATTTAAGAGATCTACCGTCAAGAAAATCAAGAGCAATGGTGATATATATGCGGATTAGACACCAAAAAATCAACACTCAAAAAATGGCTACAATTTAAGGAATGTGTTTAATGACGGCATCAGATTCCTAATTGATGGAGAAAGTTCTGGTGGCAAGAAAAGCTGCTACCAGGAGGTTGTCAAGTGTATTCGCTCGACGATTCCATTCTTGGGTTGTTGGTTTAGCCCTTGTTCCTATAACTAGAATCCTAGTCAGGTATATCCCAATTTAGTTTTACAGTATTGTGAACCTTACGCCTTTTTTACTCTCTGATCGAGGTTCTCGGCATTGAAAAATCTTCGTAAACTAAATCACACGTGTATATGTTGACATTTAAGAGATATACTGTCAAGAAAATCAAGATCAATGGTGATATATATGCGGATTAGACACCAAAAAATAAACACTCAAAAAATGGCTACAATTTATGGAATGTGTTTACTGACGGCATCAGATTCCTAATTAATGGAGAAAGGTCTGGTGGTATGAAAAGTTGCTTCCAGGAGGTTTTCAAGTGTTTTTGCTCGACAATTCCATTCTTGGGTGGTTGGTTTGGCCCTTGTTCATGTAACTCAAATCCTAGCCCGGTTTTCAAGTCTTTTACTCTCTGATCGAGGTTCTCGGCATTGAAAAATCTTCGTAAACTAAATCACACGTGTATATGTTGACATTTAAGAGATATACAATCAAGAAAATTAAGAGCAATGGTGATATATATGCGGATTAGACACCAAAAAATAAAATCTCAAAAAATGGCTACAATTTAAGGAATGTGTTTAGTGACGGCATCAGATTCCTAATTGATGGAGAAAGGCTGGCGGTAAGAAAAGCTGCTTCCAAGAGGTTTTCAAGTGTTTTCGCTCGATAATTCCATTCTTGGGTGGTTGGTTTGGCCCTTGTTCATATAACTCAAATCCGAGCCCGGTAATTTTAGTTTTACTCCATTGTGAACCTTACGCCTCTTTTACTCTCTGATCGAGGTTCTCGGCATTGAAAAATAATCGTAAACTAAATCACACGTGTATATGTTGACATTTAAGAGATATACAGTCCAGAAAATCAAGAGCAATGATGATATATATGCGGATTAGACACCAAAAAATAAACACTCAAAAATGGCTACAATTTAAGGAATTTGTTTAGTGACGGCATCAAATTCCTAATTGATGTAGAAAGTTCTGGTGGTAAGAAAAGTTGCTACCAGGAGGTTGTCAAGTGTTTTCGCTCGACGATTCCATTCTTGGGTGGTTGGTTTAGCCCTTGTTCCTGTAACTCGAATCCTAGTCAGATATATCCCATTTTAGTTTTACACCATTGTCAACCTTACCCTTTTTTACTCTCTGATCGAGATTCTCGGCATTTAAAAATCTTCGTAAACTAAATCACTCGTGTATATGTTGAAATTTAAGAGATATACTGCCAAGAAAATCAAGAGCAATGGTGATATATATGCGGATTAGACACCAAAAAATAAACACTCAAAAAATGGCTACAATTTAAGTAATGTGTTTAGTGACGGCATCAGATTCCTAATTAATGGAGAAAGGTCTGGTGGTAAGAAAAGCTGCTTCCAGGAGGTTTTCATGTGTTTTCGCTCGACGATTCCATTCTTGGGTGGTTGGTTTGGCCCTTGTTCATGTAACTCAAATCCTAGCCCGGTATATCCTGTTTTAGTTTTACACCATTGTGAACCTTACGCCTCTTTTAATCTCTGATCGCGGTTCTCGGCATTGAAAAATAATCGTAAACTAAATCACACGTGTATATGTTGACATTTAAGAGATCTACCGTCAAGAAAATCAAGAGCAATGGTGATATATATGCGGATTAGATACCAAAAAATCAACACTCAAAAAATGGCTACAATTTAAGGAATGTGTTTAGTGACGGCATCAGATTCCTAATTGATGGAGAAAGTTCTGGTGGCAAGAAAAGCTGCTACCAGGAGGTTGTCAAGTGTATTCGCTCGACGATTCCATTCTTGGGTGGTTGGTTTAGCCCTTGTTCCTATAACTCAAATCCTAGTCAGGTATATCCCAATTTAGTTTTACACCATTGTGAACCTTACGCCTTTTTTACTCTCTGATCGAGGTTCTCGGCATTGAAAAATCTTCCTAAACTAAATCACACGTGTATATGTTGACTTTTAATAGATATACATTCAAGAAAATCAAGAGCAATGGTGATATATATGCGGATTAGACACCAAAAAATAAACACTCAAAAAATGGCTACAATATAAGAAATTATGTTGACATTTAAGAGATCTACCGTCAAGAAAATCAAGAGCAATGGTGATATATATGCGGATTAGACACCAAAAAATCAACACTCAAAAAATGGCTACAATTTAAGGAATGTGTTTAGTGACGGCATCAGATTCCTAATTGATGGAGAAAGTTCTGGTGGCAAGAAAAGCTGCTACCAGGAGGTTGTCAAGTGTATTCGCTCGACGATTCCATTCTTGGGTGGTTGGTTTAGCCCTTGTTCCTATAACTCAAATCCTAGTCAGGTATATCCCAATTTAGTTTTACACCATTGTGATCCTTACGCCTTTTTTACTCTCTGATCGAGGTTCTCGGCATTGAAAAATCTTCCTAAACTAAATCACACGTGTATATGTTGACTTTTAATAGGTATACATTCAAGAAAATCAAGAGCAATGGTGATATATATGCGGATTAGACCCCAAAAAATAAACACTCAAAAAATGGCTACAATATAAGAAATGTGTTTTGTGACGGCATCAGATTCCTTATTGATGGAGAGAGGACAGGTGGCAAGAAAAGCTGCTTCCAGGATGTTGTCAAGTGTTTTCGCTCGACGATTCCATTCTTGGGTGGTTGGTTTAGCCCTTTTTCCTATAACTCGAATCCTAGTCAGGTATATCCCAATTTAGTTTTACACCATTGTAAACCTTACGCCTTTTTTACTCTCTGATCGAGGTTTTCGGCATTGAAAAATCTTCCTAAACTAAATCACACGTATATATGTTGACATTTAAGAGATATACAGTCAAGAAAATCAAGAGCAATGGTGATATATATGCGGATTAGACAACAAAATATAAACACTCAAAAAATGGCTACAATTTAAGGAATGTGTTTAGTGACGGCATCAGATTCCTAATTGATGGAGAAAGGTCTGGTGGCAAGAAAAGCTGCTTCCAGGAGGTTGTCAAGTGTTTTCGCTCGACGATTCAATTCTTGGGTGGTTGGTTTGGCCCTTGTTCATGTAACTCGAATCCCAGCACGGTATATCCTATTTAAGTTTTGCACCATTGTTAACCATACGCCTCATTTACTCCCTGATCGAGGTTCTCGGCATTGAAAAATCTTCGTAAACTAAATCACACGTGTATAAGTTTACATTTAAGATATATACAGTCAAGAAAATCAAGAGCAATGGTGATATATATGCGGATTAGACACCAAAAAATAAACACTCAAAAATGGCTACAATTTAAGGAATGTGTTTAGTGACGGCATCAGATTCGTAATTGATGGAGAAAGATCTGGTGGCAAGAAAAAATGCTTCCAGGAGGTTGTCAAGTGTTTTTGCTCGACGATTCCATTCTTGGGTGGTTGGTTTGGCCCTTGTTCATGTAACTCGAATCCTAGCCCGCTATATCCCATTTTAGTTTTACACCATTGTGAACCTTACGCCTTTTTAATCTCTGATCAAGGTTCTCGGCATTGAAAATTTTTCATAAACTAAACCACACGTGTATATGCTGACGTTTAAAATATATATAGTCAAGAAAATCAGGAGCAATGTTGATATATATGCGGATTAGACACCAAAAATAAACACTCAAAAAATGGATACAATTTAAGGAATGTGTCTATTGACGACATCAGATTCCTAATTGTTGGAGAAAGGTCTGGTGGTAAGAAAAGCTGCTTCCAGGAGGTTGTCAAGTGTTTTCGCTCGACGATTCCATTCTTGGGTGGTTGGTTTGGCCCTTGTTCCTGTAACTCGAATCCGTTTAGATAGACTGTTGAACACTTAACTCGTTTTTACACTACTCGATACTCTGTTTCCGACCGTGTCAGCACTTAGAGGACTTATGTCATGTTCCCGTACGTAGGCTGATCTGGCGCTCCCTTCAATCCAACCAGACTGTGTCTAGGTTCTAAGCACGCACTGTGAGTATACTCGATCCATTTTTTTGTTTTTAAACACTTTGGGATGCAACATGTATTCTATATAAACACACGACACTTGAAACTTGTTTATAATCATACTCTATCCACTATTAAACATGAAAACATGATACTTGTGATGCTTGTGAGTCTTATATGCTACGTGAACGTTGAATCTTATGTTTAGCCTACCCTTACAATTATAGCGCTATAGGATTAACGCACCGCCCTTGAGACTTGGGGTATTGTTAAGTTTGATACTTTTACCTTCTATTCGTTGCGACGATGTAGGAAAGGCACTTTGCGTTGGAGACTTGGGTTAACATATTGATTACTTTAGCCTAGCATGTTAGAAACTTGTAATATGTTTTTCATGTTGGATACAAGCAGATAAACATTTTAAACTATTTATGCTATGTATTAAACTTGTATACTCGCCAACATTTTTGTTGATTTTATTTTAATACATCTTGCAGGTTGATAGTCAAGTTGAACAAGGAAATCAAACTAGGATGAACTTAGAAACCCATCTTAGGATATAAACAATTTTGATGATGTATGATACAATGTTTTGCTATGTTTGAGTTTGTTGACATTTTGGAACATACTATGAAATCTTGATTAATCTATATTGCCACAATTAGTGTTATGATACTTTGAGCGATTTGTTCGTCCCACCCCGATGTTTCCGCCATCGGTTCGGGTGTGACAATGGGTGCGAAGAATAGTATACACATCTCACATATGCTACGCGTTTTAACGTTAAGGCGTTCCAAAGGATAAAATGGGTAACCGTGAACCCACTCGCTAAACATGGTTTTTAATGAACTCTAACCTGGAACATTTGTCACGTCACATGATCCTACCATCAAATCATAAACAGTCACATGCATGTGTGTTATTCACACGACAACATTGTTTTATATTGGTTTCATGGCTTAGTAACACTCAAGCATCAACTCGAGTGTGCAAAAACCACTTTCCCCTGTATCAATATCCCAATCTCCTTGCAGATATCTATGATATTGTTGACGTGTCAGATATATGATGGAGCTCACCCCTAAAGGGGTCAGGGTGCACTTCACTACATTCCAACGCCTGTTGAATGAACATAGGGATGGCAGTGGGTCGGGTTCGGGTCGGGTTTTGGTAATCCCATACCCATACCCAGTTGTAAAATCATGTCCCATACCCGACCCAATACCCGTCTGGTATTTGTCGGGTAATTACCCGTCGGGTACCGAGTATACCCGCGGGTATCGGGTATACCCATTAGTTTGTTAAAAGATATACATTGTGATTTCAAAATACATTTTTTACTATTATAATCATGGTTGTAAAAGTCGTTAGGCGCTCCCAAGTCGGATTCGGGAGTACTCGGCTTAGGCGGAGATTACTCGGGGAGTAATTGGCCTGGGAGACCAGTACTCGTGCCTCGGCAGCCTACCTTGTAGCGAGTACTCGGGGAGTACTCGGAGCCTAGGCGGGACTTTTACAACCATGATTATAATTATTATATAATTTTATTTATTCAACAACTATTATAAATTAAAAATACACATTACATACATATAAGTTTTATCATAAATTAATAATAACTTTATAATATTTATACACTTATATGTATATACTTCACAACATACAAAATATAAATACTATTATCAACTACATATGCTAAAAGAAAATTAATTTTTTCACATTATGAACATATTAAAACAAATCACTAATAGATAAGGGTTAATGGAAAATATAAATATAAATTAAAAACTTCAGGTATATGATCAGGTATATAGTTCGGGTAAACAGGTATGTGCTTTCGGGTAATCGGGTCGGGTATCGGGTATCACCTAATCCCATACCCGACCCATACCCGCGAATTTTTTTAAAACTAATCCCATACCCGGCCTAATACCCGTCGGGTATCAGGTATACCCGTCCCATTTGTGTCAGGTTTCAGGTATACCTGTCGGGCTCGGGTATTTTTGCCATCCCTAAACGAACATGCCCGGGAGGAAAGAATGAAAGGTGTGGCGGTAAGGCTCTATTATGATGAAGGAGTTAATATTGCCCCTAGGGGTACTATTCCCCAACTCAACCAGCATATTCCAACAATTAGCCATCTCCATGCCAGCAACAGGTGTCACTGCCCCCGACCCCACCCCGGGAGTGGGCGCTGCGAACGTGAGCTGGTGGTATCGGTGTTTATTAAATTCACAGCGGAATTAAATCATCAGGATCGTAGTTACGAAATAATTTCAGAGTTTGTAAAAGCACCAAACTTTTATATTAAACAAATAGGATAAAACCCAAATTTCATTTATAATGTATTTGTAGGGATAAACCCTAGTTGACGAAAACATAAACTTCTTCTTTTATTTAGGTAACTTATAGCCACTTTATTTAAGCCTCCAGTGCTCCATAGCTTGCTTCTAATAGCTTCACATCAAGTTACCTGAAACGCGTTTTAAAAGTATTTTATCAGTAATAAATACTGGCTTTGACTTTCGATTCTGACCCGAATTAGATTAGTTTCCTACTGTTATAAGGTTCCATTATGATCATATTATTATGTACCATAACCCTCTAAGGTTATATTACATGGTCATAATATTAATCTGAGTTTTTTTGCAAGTTCCGTTATTATGCTAAACTTTGACTAAATTGCCCTTTTATATAAAAATAAGGTTTTAAACATTAATGAACTTGCAAATGGTTTATATACTGATATGTTAACATGTTTAACATATTTTGATGCTATTAATCTGATCATAAACTGAGTTTTCGTATAATATCGTAAATTACGCTTTTAATTGACCATAATGCCCTTTTGGCACCTAAAATGGTTTTAAAAATAATTTCTTATACTAAACTCATTACCTACTGATATAACATCATAATTAGAATTATTTGGGATATCAAGTCAGTTTACAAAATGAGTTTATGCACAAGTTCTTGTATTACGTTCTTAAATGACGATAATGCCCTTATGACACTTAAAGTGGTTTTAACTATGATTTTCATACAAAACCTTTTTAACTACTGATATGTTATACTAAATAACATATTTTAACCATACAAACCTGGTTATAACATCAGTTTTCATAAAACATCGCAAATATCGTCATTTAACGACTTTAACGCCTTTTCGGCACGTAGTATGGTTTTAAACCATATTTACCAACCAAGACTTGTTACCTACTGATTTTATAACTTATTTAAAATATTTTTATAGTAGGTAAATGTTATAAACTCGGATTCCCAAATAAGCTATTAAACTATGTGTGAAATGACCAAAATGCCCATACGGTGCATAGTTTGGTCTTAAACCATAAAACACACATTGTTTTATATCCTACTGATTTTATATCACAAATAATTTTTTTTTCAGAATTATTATGATCATAACATCAGATTATATTCAAGTTTCTTTTATACGTCACATAATGACCAAAACGCCCTTATGAGGCATAGTTTGATTTTAAAACCTTAACGGGCATACAAGTTGATATCCTACTGATATTATAACTTTTTTAAAGTATAATGGCATATGGAACTTGTTCATGACTCATCCGGTTACCCGTTAACACTTATACGCGTACGGTTCGACTTATGTAACTAGTTTACATAAGTTTACCGAAACGCGTTTAACCTTATCATTTCTATCTAAATTTCCAGAATGTTAATAATTCACCCATATTAAACAAGTCTTAGTACTTGTTGGGTTTAAACTACATTCTATTCCGGTCATTGCTTAATCGAGCGTATCGTACCGTTTTTGACACTTTAAGCTAGCCGGTGTAAGTCTACGACTTAAATATGACCTGTTAGCATTCTAATTAGTTATTTATACCATCGTTCCAGACTAGAGCCTTCCGGTAAATGCTACCTACACTTACCTATTTATTAAACGACTGAGTTATTTATACCATCATTCTAGACTAGAGCCTTCCGGTAAATGGTACCTACACTTACCTATTTATTAAACGACTGAGTTATTTATACCGTCATTCCAGACTAGAGCCTTCCGAAAAATGCCACCTACACTTACCTATTTATTAAACGACTGAGTTATTATAAACTTTGCATTTTAAAGTCATGTACTAGCTCAGGTAAATACCTTTACCCTATTTTCCCTATACGGGCTTGGGATACGGTAAATTATTACCGCTTGGTCGAGTGTGGGATCATATGCCGGATTGTGGCTACAAAATCCACATAACCCGTTTTAATCTTTTTTTGTTTGATAACTTAAACATTGGGGGTTAACGCGACCGTGTCATAGATATCCTCGGCTCATTTAAATTACTAACGGCACGGGGTGTAGGCATACACCCGACAGATGCTTAATGCTAAATTAAAATGTTTTTACCCATAAGTTGAGGATAACTCCTCTATGGGTTTATAAGTGGTGTGCCGGTTAATCATGTCTCGGTTTCTATACTGGGCCCCATATGTATTGACAAACATGTAAAACTGTACACAAGATTATTTTTAATTGTCCCAAGTTATAAAAGATTTTTATGTGCATTGTGCATTTAAATCAATTTTGAAATATTTTCAAAACATGTCGGTTGATTGTATTTACCAGTGAAAACTAACGTATTTTCAAAAGACTTAGTTACAAGTACAATACGTAATAGGCTGGAAGCTGCTTGATATTGTTAGAAGGGGATCTTGCAAATCCTTTACATATACCTAAAGTCTGTTGAGCATCTTTTGTACATTTTTATGATTCGCTTGTGGATCTTTACTATTATAAGCCGTTATTTATTATTTCGAACTTCTAACATTTGGTTTGTAATAGTAATTTTACTCCAAGACTTCCACTGTGCTATTCTGTGTATATTGACTATGATGATATCAACGTACGTCACGATACTCCCCACCGGGTTTGTGGTTGAAATATCGGGGTGTGACAAGTGGTGGTTATGGAGGTGGGTGTTGACGGAGAGAGAAGGATGAGAGAGCCAGGGATGAGAGAGAGAAAGAGATTGCATATTTTTTTATGTGTATAAATATATATAAAAAGGTGAAAGAATACCTTGTGCATAAAGACTTGTATTTTGTGTGTAAATGATTAAATTGTCCTTATAGTTAACAAATAGACTTGGTGAATAATGTTAAAAATTTTGACTTAAATGGTTACAAAATAAGCCTTTAGAAGCTCCGGGCGTTAAAGATTTAATTTTGGTATCAAGTGATTAAAGTCCGAAACACAACACAATACTCAACAAGTAATATTCCCAATAAAATAAAAGAGTAAAATGCCCAGATGGTCCCTGTGGTTTGGTAAAATAACACCTATAGTCCCCACCTTTTGAAAATTACACCGGTTCCTCTTGTGGTTTGACAAGTTGTTACTCGGAGAGTCCTTGGAGTGGATGTCCGTTAGTTTATGCTGTTAAGTCCATGTGAAATTACTTACCCCTCTATTTAAAAATGAATAACAAATATTATAAACTCTCATATTCTATTCTATACAATCTTAAAACAGAAAGTCGGTGCCACCGACTCATATTACATTTTTACCCTTTGTAAAAAATTACACAAATACCCTTCATTTCAGCCTTTTTCTTTTGTACGCTACATATTACATTACAATTTCCACACAAACATTGTCTTCACACTGCACGGCACTGTTTCGCTGGACAACTTTCCAGTTCAACACAACCACCATCTTCACGCGCCGCATGGCATCGGAGTCCACAACAAATGTAACCCACTTCAACGTTGCTAACATAATCACTGATACGACCGGAAATGTCGCTAAAGGCCAGAAAAAAATGTAGCAGGAAAAACGGAAAAGAAGTCGGAAGCTTACCGTGAAACCCTAGCCGACACAAACCGGGTCGATGCAATCACATGCAATGCTAGATCGGGACTGGGGCGACCTTAAAAGGCCGAAAATAGTTTACGCAATTGTCGATGTAAACTCAGATGTAGTTATCATCCATCGTTCAGCTAATGTTTTGTGTCCCCGAAGGTCACGGTTGTAACAGTACCCACCAGAGCCGCCACCTCCGCCTCCTGCAAACAATGGCTTCGTCAACGTCGTCGTCCGCCGCACACAAAAATGTGGAGTGAAGTAAAAAAGATGTATGATTTTGAAAACAACAATAGGATTTTTGTTTTTGTGTTTGAAAAACATGGAGTAAATTAAAGCAGATAAATGGCGTTTCTTCAATCTTCGATGGAATAGAAGAATTTGGGTCAGAGGAGAGTGGTTGTTTGGGTAAAAAATAGAGTTTTTGCATCTGTTTTTTATGTTCGGTCACTAGATTGTGGAAAAAAGTGAAAGTGTAGCTTTTGGGGTAATGAAGGATTGTGTGGTCCTGGAGATGCAAAGAATTAATAAAGTAAGGAGAAAAATCATAGTTGGTTTATTTCTTTAGACTTTTAATCAGGATGAGAAAATTAAAAAAAAAGTATTATTCATTGTTTTTTACACCCAATTATGCTGTAGTAAAAAAATGATGTAGATGTAGATTTGAGTAAAAAGATGTCCATTCCAAGTCTCCACCTATCATCATCATACTTATTTAACTTTTAAATAATTTTAAGTTGTAACATAAGTCCTAAACTTCTAATAATATTATTTGTTGCCGGTCCCAAAATAATGATATATTTATATTTTTTCTACAGAATAACATATGTAGTGCAATATATTTTTACCTCAACCATGTTTGCATGTAAATCATCATCCTCAGTAAATCCCATCAATAGCAAAGCTAAGATAAGGTCCGCGGATGATAGATGTAGACAGCCTTACCTCTACCCCATAAGAATAGAGAGGCTGCTTCCAGTGAGACCCCCGGCTTGATTGTAGTTTTGTATCAAGCCTTGAACCTAAGACACGTAACACTCAAACAATCGGGACAGAGACTGATTGGTGTATCTACCCCCGTGTCTTTCAGCTATCAACATCACCACATGATGCATGATTAATCATCTGCCGTTTTAACGTTATTTTCACGAAATTAGTAAAATAACGTTAATGTTAGTACCATTTCACTTTTGCCCCCGAGCGCCCACACATATATACATTATATGTGCATACCGTAAGCGGGGCAATAAAGATTACATGTTTGGATGTAAATAAAGATTATAATGTGACCCTTTAATTGAAAAGTTTTGATTTCACCACTGAACGTAAAAGATTTACTTTTGAAATTGCAAATCAATTAGCAAGAAAACTGGTGATTAAAATATTCACACCGATGAGTTGATGGCCAAATATTTTATAAAAATAAATATGTGTACAGTCGGTTTCAAATGATCGTACGGAGATATAATACCGTGTGTCGGTACTGACACGTATAAATATTGTTTTGGTCATATTATAACTTTATTCGTAAGGTATTATCTTTCAGTAACTATCGCGTGTATCGGTACTGTAACGAACCGAACCGATCCTGCACGAACTCCCGTCACGTCCCCGCCGCAACACGCGGGTTGAATCCCACTAGTACTTACTTAAAAGACAAAGTCGGTGGGGATACCCACCGGCTTTGCCTTGCCCCCTAAAGTTTTACATAATTGCATTTCAAGCCCTTTAGCTTTGCTACGGCCCTTCCACTTTTGGAGTAATCAATTTTAGTCCCTTATCTAACTTTACCATTCTTCTACTTTAACAATTGACATTTTTAGCCCCTAGCTTTTTACTAATTTAAATTTCCTTCGACAACATTCGTTCGTTAATTTCTTTTGTTTACCAATATCATTTTTTTACTTAAAAAACTATTTTTCTGTGCATATTTTTATGTACATATCCGTATAAACTTAAGGGTGTCTACGTTTCGACATAAACTTTTTCTGTATACAAGTTAGGTCAAATATAACACGTTTTCATTTAAAAAATCATTTTTACGTGCATATATTTATGTATGCGTCTGTATCAATTCGAGTTGGTCTACATCTAGATATTTTTTTTTATTATAATACGTTTTCTTACTTATGCTATGTACGTTTTCATAAATTTTGTTGTGGACAGATTGGAGTCAAATTGTGGTTTCTTTTTTTTCAAAGCTTTAATTCATCCTATAGAATAAGTTATGATTATACGAGAAAGATTCAATTTAATTTACGTTGTAGTCCCATCGCAATACTTACATAGGTTACATTGAGTTCAATCAGATATGTCGAAACACGCGTTTTCATATGCTTAACGCATTACCTAACACTTGAACAAATCTATTCGATACTTGCGATGTCCTCGCGTCGCAACGCGCGCGGGCCTTATTACTAGTTATTATTAAAATTGTGTGGCTCACAAACTCGTTTGTCTTCTAAAAAAACAATCAACCACCATCACCATAACCACTCACCTCCACCTCCAGCCACCCCCACCTCAGCCACCTAAACCTAACTCCTTCAACCCTTAACCTGTCAAAATACCACAACCTCCATCACCCAACTATAGCACAAAAACCACCACGGTCACTACCACCACAAAAACATCCACCATCTGAACTGAACCACCACCATCTATATTTCCATAAACCACCACCATTATCATCATTCTCTGCCGTCAACACACCCATCGTTGCCACCACCGTCAACAACTACACAAGCGATAACAACCATCATCAAAACCCAACCATTAAAACCCGTAAATCAGTTCTAAATCCACAAATGCAACTCAAAACTCGAAACCCTAAGAGGAAATGCAAACCTTAATCGACTAAATTAACCTTTTTTGTTAACATTAGCACCCATCATCACCTTCTTGTTTACCAATATTGGAAACCCTATGAATAAATCAGATCCATCCATTGCTGCTGCAAATAGATCCGACCAACGCCACAGTTACTGTCGTCTCCAACCATCTTCTAGGACCTTTTTTGCGTCTCTCTATCTCTCTGATTGATCTGTCTCTCTCTCCTGATTGATTTGTC
This sequence comes from Helianthus tuberosus, assembly GCA_030545235.1. NCBI lineage: Eukaryota > Viridiplantae > Streptophyta > Magnoliopsida > Asterales > Asteraceae > Helianthus > Helianthus tuberosus. Next base: position 6,725,347 of record CM060416.1, on the reverse strand, counting down.
TCCCTCTCTCGTCGTTTCTCTCTCTAAATGTGGTTGACGGTGAGTTATGGGATGGAGGAGGGTGTTACACCCCCAAAATCCACATGCGGAGTATCACCGCTTGGAGGCGTGACTGACCAGGATCCAGCCACCAATCATATTGAACAAGCATGTAAGTAATTATAAAATCCAACCAATACAATTGGTGTCCAAACAAAAACATAGTTTAAGTTGCAAGCGGAAGCATAATGTCAAAAACCAAAGCATAAGTTAATAATGTTTAAGTTCATCATGAACACTCAATGTCCATGCTCCACAACGACTCTTCCCCATACAAGCTCCTGCTAAACCTATTGACCTGCAAAGCATGTAGTAACGAGTCAACAATAATGTTGAGCGAGTTCACAGTTGGGTGTTGGTTTAAGTTATTCCAAAAACGTAGTTTCCTTTAACTGGCCTCCTGGCCGTGGGGGTTACCCCATAGTTGAAAACGTGTTTAGTTTAATCCCGTTTACTCTGGCAATCCAGCCGTGGGGGCTACCCCATGTTTAATTATCTGGCTCTTCGGCCGTGAGGGCTACCCCATGTATATACTACTAGACTCGTTACCATATCGACCGCTGACTGTAGTCATGTTTATGTGCCCTTAGCGTCAATGTCTATCATCATTGACGTGCCCAGATCCATTAGTTCACGCCCGTCCTCTGCGGCACGGTGTGAGGCTTGTCAGACCTAAATAGCGCTATCTAACTAATGACCCGCTCGCCATTGGCCCGGCGATTAAGTCGATATAAAAATGAGGGACTTCGTGATAGAGTTTTGGTTTAGTGAAAGTTAACTGTCCATGAGGACGAGGAATTATATTCCTTAACCCATACTGTCCTACCCAAGGAGGACGAGGAATCCATATTCCTTAACCCATTCCCATCCCCTGGGAATCCCATGCTTTGTAGAAAGTGTGAACTCACCTTAGGTTAGCTCGGCAGATAAACGAAAGGTCAATCGAGCTGCTAGAGGTCAACCACGTCCTAACATGGTTACCATACAAGTCAGGTCTAGGTTCAAATAGTGCACGTATGTTTACACAGAGATAGCAAGTTACGAACACATGGTATACACGACATGCACGTAAACAATATTAGACAAGTAAATAACAAAGCCCAATATGAATAGCCGACCCAACCTATTGTGCGATCAGCACGACTTGTGCGATCCACAATGGGTTGTGCAATCAGCCATAAACCCGGCCCAAATGACATAAACAGTCCAACATGCATACAGCCCAACAAATTAAACAGATAATCAATCTTGTGCGATTCAAATAATCTTGTGCGCTTGGTATGTCCTTGTACGATTACCACATGTCTTGTGCGACTGACAATTGGGCTTTAAGGCCCAATCTACATAATAAAGTCCAAACAGTGTGTGTGTGGCCAAGCCTTGTGTGATCGGCACCATCTTGTGCGATCCACCAGGTCTTGTGCGATCATGCAAAACTAACTTATACCGTGAGCTTAAACAGTTGTACCTATCTTGTGCGATTGGGGCTTGTGCGATCAGATCAGGTCTTGTGTGACCTGATCTTGTGCGACCGACAAACTTGTGCGATTGGTTATCTACTATCCGAAATCATGGCAATCAGTTATATAGTTTCCATTTATGAAATTATCAATCAACAATACTAACAGTTTCCAATCAACCAATAATCGATCAAACAATGGTTTCAACATCAATCTCTTAAGAACCCTAGACATGTTCAAAACATTCAAACAATTCACAACATTAATTTATTCAATTAGGGGTTTCAAATCATCATATAATACTTCATATTCAATCATATAATGGGTCCGATTACACGAACATACAACCAATTAACAAGCATTCGGTTCTAGAACAACAATATGCAAATCCGATTAATATGAACATTATCAAATACACATATGTGAGCCGATTTCATGTGCACTAAGATTTAACAGTTTATATCATGTTCAATCACAAGATATCACTAAATCATCATGTAATACTCCTAGATCATAACACCATCAAACATACAACCGGTAATTATAAACACTAACCGATTTAGAGAAGAATAGAATCAATCCTAGCAAGAAAGCTTCGAGAGATGGGGATGTTGTTGCCGCCGGCTTCTAGAGAGAAGGAAGAGAGTGGGGTTTTGTGTGTGTGTTCTTGTTTTGTAACAAATGAGAAACAACCCCATACATGGGTGCTTGTATGCGCATAAGAGGGAGTGGGCCGAACCCTTACTTGGGCTGCCCATTGGTTCGATTACAAGAAGTGTAGCCCGAATGGGCTTGTGCGATCGGCCAAGTGTTGTGTGATCGGTTTATTTTTGTGTGATAATATTACATACATACATGCATTCACATAATCAGATAACATAATAACATAATATTCCATTGATCATCAAAGTTCATATAATCACATAGGATTCACATACGTTACATTAACACAAAGGTAGGTTCTGGAATACGAGTTGTCACAGAGGGAGTTAAGGTCGTAGAGATGTTGATGGTGGTGGAGTGACAGGTGATGGTGACTAGTGGTTAGTGGTGGTGGCAGATGGTGGTGAGTGAGTGGTTGTGTGTGTGTGAGATAGAAAGAGACATGAGGGTTTAAAGGGTGAATAAGAAAGCTGGTGGGTCCCACATTTAATTTAATATATCTACCATTAATGTTTTAATTTAATACTAAGGGTATTTTAGTCATTTTACATGAAGTTAACAACGAAAATTGACGGACATCCACTCTAGGGACTATCCGAGTAACAACATGTGAAACCACAGGAAGCACCGGTGTAATTTCCAAAATGTGGGGACTATAGGTGTTATTTTATCAAACCACAGGGACCATTCGAGCAACAACAACAACAACAACAGCAACCATACCCAGTAAATCCCCCAAATAGCAAGCTAATGGTAGGGTCTGGGGAGGGTGGGATATAGGCAAACCTTACCTTCATCTCTATGGACAGAGATACCGCTTCCAGATAGACCCCCGACACTAGTAACAAGACATAGACACAACCAAATAACAGACCTAAGGCTGTGGATGGGCAAAATAGGACCATCCATGTACTTTAAAAAAGCTGAGGGCTAAATCCAAATTTTGATTAATCACCGGGTCCATAAGTGAATATTTATATTACCGAGGTTGCTTAGCTGATCCATTGCCGTCTGACCAACCGATCCTTCTAACTTTAAGTCTACCTGTAATGGGGCGCCAAGAGGGGCTTTATGTGGGCCATAACGCCTAGCTCACCGCGACGGGCGGCGTTATGGGGCAAAAAAAGGGGGGAGGCGCCATGCATTTCGCGGCGCTATGGGGTTTGGTTTTCAAACTTTAACCAATCAAAATAAAGCAAGGTTTTTTATAATTAATTAATAAAATTGAAAATTAATAATTAGGTAATGATGGGTAGGGGCTTTATGACTACGGGCTCTAGTGATATAACGCCTCATAAAGCCCCCGTGTGACGTGGCATGACACGTGTCGCATAACGCCTCACAAGGGGCTTTATGACTACGGATGGCCTAACACACGCAAAACACCCGCTGTTATTCGCCCTGTTGAATCCATTTCTGACTTAGGGGCTGTTTGGTAGCCTCTTAATGACCATTCAGATGCTAACTCTTAATGGTTTAAAACCTCTGAATGAATAAGAGGTAACCTCAAGTCTGAATAGTTAAGAGGTAACCACTGAATGGTAAATCATCACATGTCTCATTCTTCTACCTTCTCATTGGTAAAATTCTTAATGGTTCCATTAAGGTTGTGTTCCCGAGTTAAAAATCCCTCCCCTCCCCTCCATGTCTTTCCAAATTGGAAAGACTATTTTCAGGCAAAAAAAACCCCATTTTCCCTCCCCTCCCCTCCCCCTGTTAAGTGGATCTCTGGAACACACCGTAAGAGGTAGCCTCTTAATGACCATTCAGAGGCTACCAAACAGCCCCTTACATAGTTGAGCAACATGTTGCAGTTCATCCTTCGTTACAATTGCCTCAACGGGATGTTTCACGGATAGTTGAGCAACAGGGACCATTCGAGCAGTTTACTCAAAATAAAATAAAATTTGGGAGGTCCGCCTGTGTCTAATCAATTGGTCCACCATCACCATCAATCTCCCCCAACCTCCACAACCTCAGCCACTGTGAGCTGCAACCACCGTCTCTCCACCGAAAGCAGCCACCACTGTCCGACCTTCCATCGCCTAACAAACCCTAACCTAGCCACTTTCAAGCCGCTGCACACCAAATCCTGCGACCGCGGATCTAGGTACCTTACCTTCACTCTCGATCTCTATCTGGTGCATTGAGCTTAGTTACTCTTTATTGACTGTGATGATCATCTTTTGTCTTATTTTCAGTTTTACTTTAATCCTAGGTTTCAGTTTCCATGTTTAATATCAGTTTAATTTTGGGCTAATCTGTTTCTTTAGAATGCCTGTGGTTAATGTGATCTGTTCAGTAGTTAGCCTTGGTTACAGTTTCTTTACGCGAATTAAGGTTGATAGTTCAAAGATTGATCTTTGTTTGTTTGATGTGCAAATTGTTTAAAAACCGGGTTTTTAACCATCAGTGTCACCGGACTTCAAGCCTTTGAAACATCATTCGAACGAGATTGTTTTAGATTCGGTTTTAGGCTGGGGGCACCCAATTTACTTAGGTGGTGTTTGTTTTTCTAAAAATGATCTTCTGTATGCGCCGCAGACCACGCGTAGACATTGATATCTGCAGACTGTATGTTTTTCCGAAGACGTTTCATAAAAAAATGTATGCCCGAGCTCTTCTTGGTGCAGACTTGGCCCAACCACTTTTAAGATCTTCTAAGGCCTGCAGAGGGTTAAACACCACCACCCACCACCACCGTCCCCCGGTTTTGCCACATATTGAAGGAAAAGGGGTGAACGGGAAAAGAGGCCCGTGGAAAATTATACGGGGAACACGGGAATACCGTTCCCCCGGTTTTGCCAAATATCGAAGAAACCGGAATTTCGTGGAGTGATGACTGTTATTATACAACCCTACTTTACTCTTCTATTTATTTGATATCTACTTCTTAAAAGGAATAAATGGTACCATGCACATTTTTTCTTTATAACAATCACTTCTCATTACAAAAAAGTCAAAAACCCTATGAGAAACTATCACACATAAATTTTATTTAATACATACTCGTTAATATCATGGACCTTTTTAGCACAAAAACTAGTGATTATTTTGATTGAATTTATGAATCTGACGGCGTCTGCACAATATTTTGCATACCTATTGATTAAATCCAGTTTAGCAATCAGCACTTCAGGGGCTTGTAGATTCTGAAGTCGTAATCTGTAATCAAGTCTCAGTATGAATTTTGTTGCTAAAGTTTCTTACTTTCTTTTGTGGGTTTCTTCATTGTGGTTGGCTATGCAGTTAATAGCGGCGCTATAGCGGTGCTATAGCGGGCTATAGCGGTGTAGCGGTCTTCTGGCATCGTAGCGGTCCAAATAGCGGTTGGGCATAGCGGTTCCGCTAATAGCGGCGCTATAGCCCGCTATTTGACCGCTATTTGCCGCTATTTGGAAACCGGTATAGCGGTCATAGTCAAATTAGGTCAAAGTTTGAAAAAATCGGTCAAAAGTCGCCTATAATCGGACCAAATCGGTCAAAACTGGATCAGATATTAGTAAAAAATTGACCAAATCGGTTAAGTGAAACGAATTGTTACCTTAATTTGAACAAAAATCAGTTGTTGCTCCATGATTTTGAACCATTGTAGAGATAACTGGGTACGCCTGATGGAGAAGAGAAGGGGAGCGGGAAAGAAAACGGCGTATGATGAAAGTGGGGATAATTAGGGTTATTTAAGTTTGGGTATTTTAACATATAACCCCCCTCCATCTTCATTAGTTTATATTTAGTCCTCATACTTGTGAATTTATATATAAACAATATAAAATTAATGGTATATGTATATAATATATATAAAAATACATAAATTATGCATGGTATAAAAATTACCGCTATATCACTGCTATACCACCGCTATAACCTATATATCGTATAGCGGACCTTGACCGCTATCCGCTATTTTACCGCTTTAACTGCTTAGGTGGTTGGAATTAGATACGTTGATCTGTGTTGCAATGAATTGGTGATTTGGTGCCCCAGTTTGTGAATATAGTTGCTGTGATTTGGTGCCTCGTTTTGTGAATCTAGTTGTTGAGATTCGGTGCCTGTATATGTAAATTTAATTCCATTGATTTGGTGCATAGATTGTGATTTGTGAATTTGGTTCTTGGTCAGTGTTGCAATGAGTTGGGTTTGTTTTGAAATGTTTATTTTGATTTGGGATTTTTTAAATCATAATTCTAAGAATTTGGTTCCTGACCCGACCCGTTTTTGGCCCTGTCTGACAGAAAATTCCTGGACCCGTGATACTCCTTGCTTCCGGTTCCTGCGGTTAGAGCAGCTTATGCCAGTCACACATTCTTAACAGGTATATTCTCTTGGTTGATTTGTATCTCTATAACATGAAGCACATTTGTATGTATACTGTATACATATTTTGTGTTTTTATATACCCTGTTGTTTATAGACTTGTTTTGGTGTGTAGATCGGCTGTATTACAGTATACTGATTTCAAGTTTTTAGTTAGATACTGTAGCGCTTTGTGTGGGTGTATGTTTAGAGTTCTGGTACTGGACATGCTTTTAGGGTATATGTTACTTGCCTACATATTTACCTTTGACTTTTGGTGATATGCGGTCCAATTGCCCAAAACACAGATACCTGATTTTTTTGTTCTGTTTTATTTTCTAGTAGGCTTTTAATACTCCCAGACAATGTTATCAGTTGCTGAATTTTCCCCCGCAGAGGCCAGACTTAAAAGTTTCTCCCCTGAACCCTACTCTTTTCATTCTCTTCGCAATGAACCACTGAACAGCTTCCTTGACTTTCCTTCATTTTTTTTTTCTGATCGTCTCATTCATCATCGTTTTTAGGTAGTTTCCTTTTCATTTCAGTTAGTGGCGATGCTTTTCGGTTTTATTGGTTGATTATCGTGTACAATATGATACTTCGATTTATCTGTTTAAATTGAAACTTCTAAATCTGGTACCTTAATATCATTAATTTATCTATGCAGTTAATGCGGTAAAAATCGGATATCGGTCAAGGACCGATATTTGAGATATAGGTTATCGCGATTGGATATTGGTAACTTTAATATCATGCAAAATTTATATATATAGTAATTTAACACTAACAATTCAGTATCCTCTCCTACCATTAACGAATTAACCTTTTGCAACTTGCAAAACACTAACAATTGTAGCAAGTAGGAACTGATTAAGAATTATAACACTCACATTTAACACTAACAAGACTTAAAACACTCATCATCATCATCATCATCATCATCATCATCATCATCATCATCATCATCATCATCATCATCATCATCATCATCATCATCATCATCATCATCATCATCATCATCATCATCATCATCATCATCATCATCATCATCATCATCATCATCATCATCATCATCATCATCATCATCATCATCATCATCATCATCATCATCATCATCATCATCATCATCATCATCATCATCATCATCATCATCATCATCATCATCATCATCATCATCATCATCATCATCATCATCATCATCATCATCATCATCATCATCATCATCATCATCATCATCATCATCATCATCATCATCATCATCATCATCATCATCATCATCATCATCATCATCATCATCATCATCATCATCATCATCATCATCATCATCATCATCATCATCATCATCATCATCATCATCATCATCATACTCAGTAAATCCTGCTAATAGCAAAGCTAAGGTAGGGTCTGAGGAGGGTAAGATGTAGACAACCTTACCTCTACCACGTAGGAATAGAGATACTGCTTCTAGTGAGACCCCCAGCTCGATAGTGGTTTTGTATCAAGCCTTGGACATGAAGCACACAGGGGAGGATCTACACTGAAAGTTACGGGTTCATACGAACCCACACGGTTTCAAATTTTTAGTAGAAGTGTATATAGAAAATTCTAAATGAACCGATAAAAGAAATGTGTGATGAACCTACTGATGAAATTGAGAGATGGCTGACTGGTTAATCCGTCCAGTTCCTACCCAGAGATCAGTGGAGAAGCTTGAAAATTTCCACCGGGGGGTCGGAAGTCACCGGACTTAAAAATTCTATGTAAGTAAATTTTATTTTTATAAAACCGGGGGGTCGAAAACGTATATACCTAAAAAATTCTGTACGAAACGTACATACGTAACACTACTGAGCGAAAAGTTCGGGGGGTCGGCCCCCCGGCCCCTTGAAAGCTACGCCCCTGCCAGAGATCGCTGGTTCGACTCTATTGGAGTTGTTTTTATATAAGTTTTTTGTTTTTTTTAATCTAAAACAGGCCTAGGGTTTAAACATTATACCAGCGCCTAACTCCCATGTTTCTGAAACTCACACATCAGCCTTATTCCCTTAATCTTTTCGTCCCTCTCACTACCAAATCTCTCATTCTATTAAGCAAATTGATCCCCAAACTTCACCACTTTTGTGTCTTCTTCAACATTTTGTGTATACGGTCTTTGGATTCTGTAGGTAAGATCTTTTCAGTTTTACTGATATACATTCTTTGGATTCTGTAGGTAAGATCTTTTCAGTTTTACTGATTAAATTCATGAACATACGTGTTTGAACTTGTGATTTACTTGTGATTTGGGGATGGATTGAACAAAGCTGGACCTTTCCATATTTTATTGAGAGTATGCATACAAGCTGCTCGATGATATGTCTGAATGAGAATTGCATGATTATACAATACAAACTTGTGATTTGAGATGACAATTGAGTTGAAGTAATCAATTGCTATGATAAAGTGTTATTCCCATTCTTCTTGATTTTGCAATTGAATTGAAGTTGATGCTATTGCCATATGGCTACTGAGTATAAATTACATGTCTTGTGTGCTTAAAAGATATTGAAACAAACAAAGCAGCCCTAGAGATTAATTAGATAGAATTGAAACAAACCTGGTTATTTAATATTGTTGCAACCACCGTCATCTCAAATTTTTAAGGTCGGTCAATTTAATTTGTCCTTATGGTTATGGATATGCATAACAGATTAACATATAAAAAGAATCAGATTTACTTTTCATCGGGTCGGTTCTTTCTTTTCTGGTTTTCCTTGGTCTTGGACACTTGGACCGAGGACTGACTCGAAATTGTCAATCAACAGGAACCGAGGACTGACCATTTGTATTATATCGGCCCGGTTTTGGTTAATTTTCGGTCTTATTTTTGGGTAATTTCGGGCCGGACCGCAATCTGCTCACCCTAATTGTATCGTATTTTTATTATGTGATGAATTTTACCTGACCGAAACCGTCTAACCGACCTGAAATTTTTTACATCCGGTCCTATGATATTAGAGTATTAACACTCAACAATAGGGACAAAGGCCGATTTGTGAATGTACCCCCTTGTCTTTCAGCTATCAACGCCACCACATGATGCATGATTAGTCGTCCGCCGCTTTTAACATTATTTTCACGAAATTAGTAAAATAACGTTAAAATTAGTGCAATTTCATTTTTGCCCCTTGAGGGCCCACACATATATACATTATATGCGTACACCGCAAGCAGGGCGTTAAGACTTAAAACACTAATAGCAGCAATAAGAAGAAAGACGAACGGTAGAACTAATAAGAAGAAAGGTACTGGTATCGGGAAAATCGGTGATATATCGGTCAATATCGCCGATAATATCATATTCGACACCGATAATCGTGAAGGAACCTTGTTCTTGATAATCGTTATTGCATTTCAATTGTATTTGCACTCCCGGATAGAAAATGTGTTCACTAAATAATAAGACAAAAAGGTACAAGATGTACACAATTATGATTGTTTCACGACATCCTGAATCCTTACAACAAGTATTTATCATATCTCAAAATATATAATACTTTAGCTTGTTGATTAGCTTATTAATCAATCACTAAGACAATTCACTATTGTATCAGATTCAAAGGAGATGAAAAAGTCAAGGGTAACAAAGGTAGTCAAAGTAGAGATCAACAACAATAATGCTCGGTGGTGGTTGACTCACACGAGTATTTCAGCCCCATTCATATGTGTTAGTCTATTTGCAATCCTCGTGCGCGTTGCCGTATCTCTACACCCATATTCCGGAGCAGGCGACCCACCTAAACACGGAGATTTCGAAGCACAAAGACACTGGATGGAGATCACAACCAATCTTCCCGTCAAAGAATGGTATCAAAACACCACTAAAAACGATCTTCGTTACTGGGGACTTGACTACCCACCACTTACCGCTTATCAGAGTTACGTTCACGGTCTTGTTTTAAATTTCTTCCATCCCGAATCGGTTTCGCTTTATACTTCTCGTGGCCACGAATCCTATTTCGGGTAGGTTGTTTTTCATTCTTAATAAGTTAATAATATTTGGAGTAAAATGCCATTTTCGTCCCTGAGGTTTGGCCGCTTTTGCGACTTTTGTCCAAAGGTTTGTTTTCTGCATTTGGATTCAAAAGGTTTGAAATCTTGCCATTTTCATCCGGCTCATTAACTCTATTCATTTTTCAACGTTAATTCAGGGGTAGTTTCATCTTTTTAGACATTTTTGTGATGATGAAAAGGTGGGGAGAAAGTCAATAGAGGTGGATCTTTATTTCTTATAGTATTTTTTATTTCAATAAAAAAAATCTCTAAAAAGACGGAAATGCCCCTCATTTAATGGAGAAAAGTGGATGGAGTTAACGAGTTGGATGAAAATGACAAGATTTCAAACCTTTTGGATCCATATGCGGAAGTCAATAGAGGTGGATCTTTATTTCTTATAGTGTTTTTATTTCATTAAAAATGTCTAAAAAGACGGAAATGTCCCTAATTTAACGGAGAAAAATGGATGGAGTTAACGAGTTGGATGAAAATGGGAAGATTTCAAACCTTTTGGATCCTGATGCTGGACGAAAGTCGCAAAACCGGCCAAAGCTCGGGGATGAAAATGACATTTTACTATAAGTTTTCGACTTCTCATATATTTTTTCCTGCAGAAAGCTGCTAATGAGGTGGACGGTTTTATCCTCTGATCTCCTCATATTCTTTCCCGCAGTCCTGTGGCTTATTGTAGCCATCACAGACCAATCAAGAGGGCATAAAAGTAAAATAGCATGGCATGTTGCAATGATTTTACTTAACCCATGCCTCATCCTCATTGATCATGGTCATTTTCAGGCATGCATAAAGTTTCTAGAGTTATATTCTCATTTCACATTTTAAAACAGTATCTTAATTAACCTTTTTGTAAATTGTAATTACAGTATAACTGCATAAGCTTAGGACTTACCGTTGGAGCTATTGCGACCGTACTTTGTGACAAAGATCTTGTTGCTTCATTCTTGTTCAGTCTTGCCCTCAACCACAAACAGGTTCTTTTAATCAAATGTTTAAGCATAGAATATATATAACAAGATAATTTTGCAATATGCTAAAGGCATTTTATATATCCGTGCAGATGAGTGCTTACTATGCCCCTGCATTTTTCAGCTATCTATTGGGTAAATGTCTAAAACGTCAAAATCCACTTCTCGAGGTTTCAAAGTTGGGTATGATTGTTATAGGAACATTTGCTCTTGTTTGGTGGCCATATCTTCAGTCTAGAGTCGCGGTTTTGGAGGTATGATCGACTTCTACTGCTTGCCACATTAAATCTTTCATCTTTTAGTTGAAACACCATTTAATTGTAGAGTAAAATGCCATTTTCATCCTTGAGGTTTGGCCACTTTTGTCCAAAGGTTTGTTTTTTCGTATCTGGATCCAAAATGTTTAAAATTTTGCCATTTTCATCTGACTTGTTAACTCTATCCGTTTTTTAACATTAAGTCACGGGTATTTCCGAATAAAGAAGGTTTATTTTAATTAAAAAATGTCTAAAATGACGAAAATACCCCCGACTTAACATTAAAAAAATGGATGAAGTTAACAAGTCGGATGAAAACGGCAAAATGTCAAACCTTTTGGATCCAGATGCGAAAATACAAACCTTTGGACGAAAGTCGCAAAAGTGGCCAAACCTCAGGGACGAAAATGACATTTTACTCTTTAATTGGATATATGCTTTATGCTTTGCATACTATCATGAGGTTAAAACTTGATAGATAGTTATTTTGACAATTTTTTCAGGTTTTATCCCGCCTAGCTCCGTTTGAGAGGGGATTATACGAGGATTATGTGGCTAATTTTTGGTGCACAACTTCAGTTCTCATTAAGTGGAAGCGATTGTTCACCACACAGTCGCTAAAACTCTTATGTCTATTCATGACCGTTTGTTCATGTCTGCCTTCGATGTTTCTTCAGATACGCGCTCCAAGTACCCGAACTTTCCTCTATGGGTTGCTTAATAGCGCTTTCTCATTTTATTTTTTCTCATTTCAAGGTAAGCCAAGTCTTTTTTTCTCTGTTACGAGGGATTTGTTTTATTATTAGTGATATGCGGCGCACATGCATATAACTAGATTTTTACCCATGCTGCACGTTGCGGCGGCAACGTCGCGTTTGCGACTTTGTTACACACGTTACGATGATGACATTAACGTGTGATCCCGCACGTGACATGACTTATTTTTTACTTTGTCACACACGTTAAGTTCGTGACACTAACATGGTTAGGCATAGATAAGGAAGAGTATAATGTCACGCACGTTGCGATGTATAGTCGTAAAAGTAATTTCAACAAAAAAATTGAAATGTAGTAGAAGATAAGGTGTGGAGCTATTAAGTAGAAAAACGGGGGTCGAAATTAACATTTATCAAAAGTTAAGGGTCAATATGTCACTTACCAAAAGATGGGTGTTGAATGTGTAAAATCTATAAAGTTGGGGTCAGGTGAAAAAGGCATGGCTGGAACCACCGACCATGCCTTTTAAGATATATAGTAATGTTAGCCGACTTCATGATGCCTGTTAGCAGTGTAATCTTTCTAATTGTCTTAATTCTGATGTCGTTTATTTTTGAAATTTACAGTACACGAGAAGTCTGTCCTTCTGCCACTCTTGCCAGCAAGCATTTTAGCCATAGAAGAACCGTTCATATTTCAATGGTTTACACACTTCGCCTTGCTCTCGATGTTTCCGCTATTATGTCGTGACAAATTACTCCTTCCATACATCGCGCTCTATGGTATCTTCATCTTCATTTACTACGCCCCAAATGGAAAACCCGACACACCAAACCCTCGTTCTTGGTCTCGTGTTACATCGTTTTATGTTGTTTTTCTTCTTTTCTTATCTTTTGTTCTCCACATTATTTATCTCACCGTAGAACCCCCAAAGAAATACCCATTCCTCTTTGAAGCTATCATCATGCTTTTGTGTTTCTCCCAGTTTGTTTTGGTTGCTGTTTACACAAACTGGAAACAGTGGATTTTGTCTAGGAAATCACCCATTGGTAGTGAAAAGAAACTGGCTTAATGCTGTTAGTTTAATCATGGGATTTTTTTTAATTTAGGCTTTGATGAGAATTCCATGTGGGGAATGTTATAGCTGATTTGTTGTGTCATCGACCACGGTCTTGCTGTTTTATAGCAGATCCAGTAATTTTTTAGTAACATATAGATGTTTCATGCACGACTCGGTTGTGGCATCGACTGTAATTTTTTTTAAGTAACTGTGCGATAGTTGTGTACAAAACCTCTACGGTCGATGATCGACTGTGGGGCTTCTATCCATTTTGTGTGAAGTCTTTTAATTTGACTGGATGTGGGTCTTACATGATTTGGTCCTGGCCCATATGGTTCAAGTGTTCTAACTAGAGTGTGGTCACTTGCCAAATATGTAGTTTTTTTTTAAAGATAAACTTTATTAGAAACCGGCGACACTCGCCTCCAAGAAAGAGACCGAGCCGCCCAAAAACCACATTACATCAAATTTAATTTACACCACGCATCCCAATCACAATTACTATGTTTTTTCATACCATAAAAACCCGTAGGCCTTCACGTCCGCAATGATCTCTACTCCCTTTGTCCTAATGCCTCTAAAGACTAACTCATTGCGAGCCCTCCAAATGCGTCAACACGTAATGACTATAATCACTTATGTAGTTAAGTGTCAAAAGACTCAAAACACACTTATGAAGGTACATTGATCACTTGAAATAATCTTTAGCCATTTAGGTCAATCAATCCATAGTTTTCATCAAAAATCAAATTTGCAGTTAAGCTTTTGCTTTTGATTCAAAACTTTTCTTAGACTATGTGTTGTCGGTTAACTGACTTTTCCATTAATTAAAAAAAGTGTTGCCACATCAACGCCAACTCAGCACAGTGCCATTAACTAAATTGTCCGTTAACTGGGTGTTGTGGGTTAACTACACTGCAATTATTTAACAATACTAGTCATTCTTGAAACTTGAAATATTAAAGGTTTTAAAGTTTAAGCTATTTTTAACTAACCACCAAACTTTAGGTACTGAGTACACATTTTATTAAGAGTAAATTACAAAAATCGTCCTTTATGTATGTTACTTATTTCAAACTGTGTCCTTTGTCTTTAATAAGTACAAAAAAACGTACTCGATGTTTGCAAACCCTTGCAAGTTATGTCCTTTAGTCATAACACAATTAGTTTTCATGGTTAAATTTGACTAAGTCAACCCCACATAAGGGTATTTTGGTCATTTTATCCTAAATATTAAAATAAGTAATCATAAAAAACAATAAATAAAACAACTTTAAAATTATATATGTATATAGAGTTAGGATCCTGTAAAAAAGGCCCAAAGTATGAGAAAGGTAAGAAAAAATCTCAACCATTAGATCTTTTGATCTAATGGTTGAGATCAATAGGGACCAAAATGTAAAATATTTTTCTTAATTTGGACTGAATTGAAAATTATAGGGGCAATAAAGTCTTTATTTCCATTCAAAATAGGAAACTGTAAATCAAAATTCCTATAATTCCGATCTCTCTCTCCAATTGATCGAATAGTTTCTCTCTCTCTCTACAATTTCGTCTATCTCTCTAATCGTTAGAACAGCGGCGACGACGAGCGGCAGCGGCGACGGCGAGCGACGAGCGACGACTGCGAGCGGCAGCGGCGACGGCGACGGCGAGGGGGCAGCGGCAGTGGTTGTGCGGATCGGTAGCGGTGGTGCAGCAGTGGTGGTGCCGGAAGTGGCAGTGGTGGTGCCGGAAGTGGAGAAGATGATACAGAGGTGTTATATTTTTCTTTACTGAATGGTGTTATATCTTGTACTGAATGGTGTTATTTTGTGTACTGAATGGTGTTTTTTTTTTTATTTTCTGAATGGTGTTTTTTTCTTTTCTGGATGGTGTTATTTTTCTTTTCTTAATGGTGTTTTTTTACTGAATGGTGTTATATTCTTGTACTGAATGGTGTTTATTTTATTTACTGCTGAATGGTGTTTTTTTGTGCTGAATGGTGTTATTTTTGTGCTGAATGGTGTTTTTTTGTGCTGAATTGTGTTATATTTTGTGCTGAATGATGTTATTTTTGTGTGAATGGTGTTTTTTTTGTGCTGAATGGTGTTATGTTTTGTGCTGAATGATGTTATTTTTGTGTGAATGGTGTTTTTTTGTGCTGAATGGTGTTATATTTGTGCTGAATGGTGTTATATTTTCTGAATGGTGTTATATTTAAAACACCATGTATGAACATGCTCTGAATGATGTTATATTTATGGACGGTTATAAGTCCTTAAATCAAGGATTTTCTCTCTCCAAATCCTTAAATCAAGGATTACCATATTTGAATTTGTTAATCCATTTACAATTATACTCTTTTCAATTAATTTAGATCTAATGGTTGAGATTCTTTCTTACCTTTCTCACACTTTTTGGTCTTTTTTTTTACAATAACTTCACCCTATGTATATATACTTATAATAGATATAGACACCACATTATTAACCCCTCTTCTCCTTCTCTCTCTCTCCCTCTCTCTAACTATCCTACCACCACCACCACCACAACCCACCTGCCGCCACCACCACCGATCTGCCTCCACCACCGCTTCACCTGCCACCACCAACACCACCACCGACGATCTGTCTCCTCTCTGACGTCATAGAAATCCAAGCCGACGTCATAGAAATCCAAACCCTGGTTGCCGTTGAGAGTGAACTCCGCTAGAGTCGCCGGCGGTTTGGCGTCGCGGCCTTCGCACTCCACCTTGCCGGAGCCACAATCGGCGGTGATACAAGTTAAGTTTTCTGGTGGAGTCTGTGGTGCAATCGGTGCGGGCCCATAACCGACCGACCAGGAAACGGGTACCCGGAGGGTTTTGTATTTACCCAGAGTGAGAGTGAAGCCGGTGGGATTGAGGACAGGTGTGTCGGCGCCGGTGAGGATCCTCGACCAGATGTGTGTGAAGAGAGAAGAGAGAGGAGACAGATCGGTGGTGGTGTTGGCAGGTGAAGTGGTGGTGGTGGCAGATCGGTGGTGGTGGTAGCAGGTGGTAGCAGGTGGGTTATGGTGGGGGTAGGTGGTGGTGGTAGGATAGTTAGAGAGAAAAGGAGAAGAGGGGTTAATAATGTAGTGTCTGGATGTATTTATTTTAAAATTGTTTTATTTATTGTTTTTTATGATTATTTATTTAATATTTAGGATAAAATGACTAAAATACCCTTATGTGGGGTTGACTTAGTCAAATTTAACCATGAAAATTAACTGTGTTATGACTAAAGGACATAACTTGCAAGGGTTTACAAACATCGAGTACGTTTTTTGTACTTATCAAAGACAAAGGACACACTTTACAATAAGTAGTATACATAAAGGACGATTTTTGTAATTTACTCTTTTATTAAAAACAGAATTTAAACAAATCATCACCTCTTCATCACTTCTTTTTGAGCCAACCTGCAACAAAATCATCACCCTTTTTGAGCCGGCCGTCGTCAACGTGTTAACGAGTTCCCCCATTAACAGAGCGGAGTGGTGTTCCGCTCGTTAACGGGTGACGTGGCTACGTTAACAAAGACCCTGTGAACCCACAACGGGAAGTCTAACATTGATTATAACTAATATCCATCAGTTAGTGATGGTCCACACATCTAACTATAGGTTAATTTTGGTTAAAACAACTTACACAAATAACCAAATTCTACTTAATACTGATCTTAACCATAGAGTTTAAAACGTTATATCTGTATTTTATTAACTTATATGTTTATTCAATCAGAATGTGAAGTGTGAGTTGTGTGGTGGTTATCTAACAAAAGAGTGCCCCATATATATGATCACACCTTTTCCAATTAATGGCCAAGATTTACTCCTTTTCTAAGGTTAAGTTAGCCTCGTATCTATTTGAATTTAAAGAACATCCATGGCAAATCCATTTTATTTTTTTATCACAAAATCAGATTAGAATCCGTGTATTACATGAGTTGAACAAAATACATATTAAATAGTTAGTAATGAAGATTTAAAAATTATAAAACGGTATTTTGAGATAAGATATGAATGAAATTTCGTATAAGTATTTTAAGAACTAAATAATGTTTTACCTCTATTGCCTTTATTTTTAATTAGTTTTTATTAAATTAAGAAATATAATACGAATAGGTGAAATAATAGAAGCGAAAAAAAGAATCTTGGGCATGCAGGACGCAACCAGTTATTAATATTTATCATTAAGTATATATAGACCCATTAACCCATGACCTAGTGGTCTAATAGTATGATGTTTGTTTCCTGTAAAAACGATGTGAGTTTTAATCCTTAGGCTATGAGTTATACCCATCTCTCACCCCTCAACCTCAATGTCACATCACCCTCTCTCACCCTATATTTATACCCATCTCTCACCATCCGCCCCTTTTTATATAAAAAAAACTAACTACAAAGAGAAAGAGAGCGAGAGCGAGAAAGAATAGCCTAGGACGTAGATCATGGGGAGCCCAGAAATCAATAGGACCTGGAGCGGCACGATGTTCCGCGCTCCTTCCATGTCATCTCCCTGCCCTGGCCTCCTTCCCTGGGTATAGCACATAACCTTGCAAGTGCAAAGTTAGGTGATATTTAAAGGTAAGATTGTATGATATTTTGGTGTAAATAATTAATGTTCAAAAAAATTTCTAGATCCATTAATATATAACTAAAGCAATTTATCTTTGTTGTTTTATAAAACTACTTGTTATGTTACAATATAGCATGATTAACTTCTAATTCTCGGAGTACTTACAATGTGCAAATCCCACAAACCCCTACATACAGTCACTTTATCGTCATATCAGGTTCACAAACCTCACTAAAAAACTAACCGTTCCCACAATGTACAAACTTCTATAAACTCTACCTCACCCTTTACATCATCACATACCTTTACTATATTTTATATATCTCAAACTTAATTAACATTAAATAAATAAAAAATAGAGTAAATTACAAAATCATCCTTTATGTTGAAACCGGATTGCAAAGTATGTCATTTGTCTTCAAAAAGTACAAAAAACGTACTCGATGTTTAAAAACTCTTACATGTTATGTCCTTTAGCCCTAACTCAGTTAGTTTTCATAGTTAAATCTGAACAAATGGACCCCAGATAAAGGGTATCTTGGTCATTTTACCCTAAACACTAAAATATTATAGAATGACGAGTAAAATGCACGGATAGTCCCTGTGGTTTGGTGAAATTTCACCTTTAGTCCCCAACTTTTCAAAATTACACTCTTAGTGCCTGTGGTTTGACAAGTTGTTACTCGGATAGTCCCCAAAGCGGATGGAGGTTAGTTTTTCTTGTTAAGTGGGTGTGAAATGACAAGGACTATCCGAGTAACAACTTGTCAAACCACAGGGACTATCCGAGTAACAACTTGTCAAACCACAGGGACTATCCGAGTAGCCTTCATCCGCTTTAGGGGCTATCCGAGTAACAACTTGTCAAACCATAGGGACTAAGAGTGTAATTTTGAAAAGTTGAGGACTAAAGGTGAAATTTCACCAAACCACAGGGACTATCCATGCATTTTACTCTAGAATGACGTTCACCATGTATAAAGCAATCTTTTGTAGAATACCTTGTCTTTTAGAGTACTTTACTTTATTAAGTCTTATTTTGTATTTAATACTTCTGCTGTGCAATGAAAATACCAATTAGTTTACCCCGAGATTTAGGGGTGTGACACAAGAAACCTTAGAAATTTCTCACCAAGAAACAAACTTCAACAATGATGAAGATGAAAGGGCCCACCAAAGAAGTCCGTTGGAGGTCTGGACCTGCGGACTTGTGACGAACCAGACAAGTGCCACAATGTGTCAACGTGGCCAGACGAGGCATGGAGGTCCGTTGGAGTCCAGTATAGAACGAACGGGTGAAAAGCACTACATTATAGATGCTCTAACTTTATCTAATTTCTGAATTTTGACTTACATGAATTTAAATAAGACTGATTTTTACAATTTTGGTTCGCTCAAATAGAGTTTGATATAGTGTCTATACGCGTATGTGTCAATATTTTTTGGTTTAGCACAAATGAAGTTTGATATATTCTCAACTGAACGCCATTTTGATAAAGTTTGTTGAGGTTTTCGAACTCTCTTCATTGAGCATTGTTTTAAGTGGTAATTCTTTTTATTATTAATGCTAGGGGACTTGAATATTGTTTTTCAAGTAAATTGAAAAATAATATAATATAGAAGATTTTTTAGGTTTCAAATTTCAAATCGTGACAATGTGACATGAATAAAAATAGTAATTTACCACACTCACCCTTGTTCCATGCCTACCTCTCCTTTAGGAGATGAGATAAGATAGTTTGAGCAATGAGCATTTGACACGTGGCTATCCATTTTTTATGGTTGAATGACTAGTCATGCAAACGTATGGCAAGCAGCAAAGTGATTGCTCACATAAAACCATTATATATAGAGCTAAGAAAACTATATTCACTCATTGGATTTCAAGCAAGATTTCCATAATGGCTTCGATCTCCTCCTCAGTCGCGACCGTTAGCCGGACCGCCCCTGCTCAGGCCAACATGGTGGCTCCATTCACCGGCCTTAAGTCCAACGCCGCCTTCCCCGCTACCAAGAAGGCCAACGACTTCTCCACCCTTCCCAGCAACGGTGGAAGAGTTCAATGCATGAAGGTATATATACATTTTCATGCATAATGGTTCCATGCATATATAACATTAACACAACATTGTTTTAAATAGTGAAAAGTTTGGTTTCTTGTTCAGGTGTGGCCACCACTTGGATTGAAGAAGTACGAGACTCTCTCATACTTACCACCACTAACTGAAGCTCAGTTGGCTAAGGAAGTCGACTACTTGCTCCGCAAAAAATGGGTTCCTTGTTTGGAATTCGAGTTGGAGGTATATTTCTCATCCTTTATGTATTTTTAAAAGTTTATGGTTTTCTAGATTTGTTAATTATATCTAGAGAGCAAAAATTATAACTTATTTGTAGGGGAGCTAGTTAACTTTAGTTGTAATTTGTATAGGGTTAACTTTAACAAAAAAAAAATAAATAAATAAATACTTTAGATGAAAATAAGGAAAGTGATAGGTTGAAACAAATCTAAATAAATGGATCCAACTAAATTTAAAGAATTTTATACTATTTTTAAAGAATTTTATACTATTTAAATTTTATAATCTGCTGATAAACATCTGTTATGTGAATGACTGAAACATCAGTTATTAACATAACTATTAGATATGTGAATTCTTTGTATATAGATTATTTTGAACGGTCTATGTTTATAGATTTTTAGTTGAATTAGACCACTAAGTCATCATTTTTATTGTTTTAAATACAAATTTATACAATCATACATGATAATATACGAAAAGATATCCTTATCAAAATGTTTGTAGAGATGTAACACTACTTAATCAAATTTTAGTTTGTTTAATAGATCTTCATGTATACATTTTAAAAACGCAATTTGAGACATTTAATTTGAACTTGGTTTTTCATCCATAACTACACATTCATATCCATCATCAACCTTAAGTTAGGTATTTTTGCTAACTAATAAGATGTTGTAGATATTAAATGACCAACTTTTAATATGGTTTCCTCTTGTTTTGGGGGTTAATTGCAGCACGGTTTTGTCTACCGTGAGAACGCCAGATCCCCCGGATACTATGATGGAAGATACTGGACAATGTGGAAATTGCCTATGTTCGGTTGCACCGATTCAGCCCAAGTGATGAAGGAGCTTGCTGAATGCAAGAAGGAGTACCCCCAGGCATGGATCCGTATCATCGGATTTGACAACGTTCGTCAAGTTCAATGTATCATGTTCATTGCTTCCAGGCCAGATGGTTACTAAGCAAGTTCGAATGTTATACGATCTTACCTCTATATGATGGGACGGGTTTATTTCAATCTTTTGGGTTCTTCATCAATTTCTTTTCAAATTTGGATTTTCTCAATTTCGTGAATTTCTATGTGTTTTGTTGTTTGTTTTGGATTTGTATGAGGTGGATAAAAGATATCGTATATCAAATAATCATTTGTCGAAAATTGTATCTATGGCTCTTTGTTTTCGATTCTTCATTTGTTAGAATGCAAATTGTGTTCTGAAAATGATATCTATATATGAGAGTTTCAAACATAACACAATTTTGTATGAGAAGATGCAAAACAAAATAAATCATTCATTTTGATTTTTTTTAAAAAAGTTATAAGATATGTTAAAATTGCAATATCTATTCATCTGCCCTAAATTTAAAAAAAATAGCAAATTTCGTACATATGTGTAAGTCATGTATATGTCATATAGCGTACACATAATCTACACATTTTTAGTAATCTGTTAAAATCTATGAAAAAGGTATATAATATAATTTGTTTGAGAGTTTTTATGCAATAACATACACATTTGTATTTAAACAATATAAAATTAAAATAATTATGAACAAATGACTGAAAAATTAAACGATTTGGGTTTGTTTCTTTTGTTCTAATTCTTTATATATATATATATATATATATATATATATATATATATATATAGGGGAAGGTTCATTTGAGAAGAAAATTTTATTGAGAAGAAAAATAATAAAAGGGTTATGATTTTCCTATCTAATTTAATTTAAACTCTTATACATTAGTTGGAAAAAAAATGTATTTATTATTTATGTATGGACATATTTAAGTTACAAAGATCACGAAAATTTTTCATGAAGGCATATAAATTTCGTGAGTCCTTATCGTTTTAGTAAATATTAACCTCATCTCTTAATTCTTTTAAATTAAATTTGAAACTTAAAAAAAATGGAAATATGACTGGATATTCTTATTTTTTAGGATTTGTTGATGGGGCTCCACCATCTATCTATATTTTTATTTATTTATATACTATATAATAAAAAAAAAACAATAGAAGGACACTTGTCATTATTTTAAACCATCATTAATTGTATATAATTATTATTTACTTTAAATTATTAAATTTAATATTTTTCAAACATTCAAGAAAATTACGGATAAAGTTCCATAAAATATCGTATTATTTATTTATATTAATTACTAGGTTAGAAATTGCCAATGATCTCTAGATCAAGTGGTGGAGGGCTTGCATTTCTCTTGAAAGATGCAGGTTCGACTCCCACTTGGTGCAGAGTGAGGCACTGGTGGGCAATGATAGGAGACCCAGGGAAACCTGGGTTGGATCCTTGAGCCAAACGGGTTTTACCGGTAATTTCACTGTCGTGCCTATGGGCGGGTGGGTTACCGGGTTTTCCCCGGAATTAGTGGTGGACTCGGGTTACTTTCGGAGTACTCCGTTTGTCCAGTGGGTGCTCCGAGAGTGCTCGGGATTAAGTTTGTTGGACGTTCAAAAAAAGAAAAAAACTAGGTTAGAAATTATATCTTAATTCCTTAATTGTAGATAATTATTATTTAATTTAAATTATTAAATTTAATATATGTTTAAAATGTAAGAAGAATAATGACTACATTTATCATAATAATAAATTTATCCAAAAACAACCCTACTTTTAAGATGCAACTCATATATTTAAATTTTATATCTCAATTCCTTAATTGCAGATAATTATTATTAAATTTAATATATGTTTAAAACGCATTAAAAATAGTAACTACATTTATTAATTTAAATTATTAAATTTAATAAACGTTTAAAATACAAGAAGAATAATAACTACATTTATCATACTAATAAATTTATCCAAAAACAACCATCATTTTAAGATGCAACTCACATATTTAAATTTTAAAGTTATATAATTTAATAATTACCGATAATTTACACTTATCTAACTAATTTAAATTTAAATATTATTTTTTGATATAAGTTTATCTAATTGGCTAATTGCTATATGCCTAATCTGGATATTTTAACATTTTTTAGAACTAATAAATTAAGACCACTATTATTTAAATAAAACCTGGGTTATTAAATGTATGTTCACATGACCGTTAAAACTCATGAGAAAGTCGATGATACAGTTTGTCTTCTAATCGATGGTTCAAATGTTTTCATATTTATAAACTTGACAAACATCACAAGTTTTGATCATACATGACACAAAATTTTGTTTGGATATCATAAAAGCGTCTTAAAAATATCATTTTATAATTGTTAAATCTTCGTTATTAACTATTTGATTTTTTTATTTACTTAACCCGTGTAATACACGGGGTTATAATCTAGTATATATATATATAGGGGAAGGTTCATTTGAGAAGAAAATTTTATTGAGAAGAAAAATAATAAAAGGGTATAATTGTAAAATATTAAATAGTTTTTTTTTCTCATCTCATTTATTATTATGTTTGACTAATTAATTAGTGATTAAGACTATAATCCTCCACACTAAATATTTTTGCCTACACACATCAAAAGTTATCCTACACATTTCAAAATTTATCCTACACGTATTGAAATTTATCCTACACAACTCGTAAGTTATCCTACACGCCTCGTATTTATCCTACACTTTAAATGAATTTTTATTTTTTGTGAAAAATATATATCTTAAAAATAAGTTACAAATTTAATATAGTTAGTTATTAAAGATGAAACTACCAATTAATGATGTATGTAAGTTTACTAATATACCTTTATAGTTACATTAAGTACAAATATTAAATGAAGTCTAATGAAACATTCCTATTGGTTGAAATTTCTTCTTTTTTCTTCTTACAAAAAATTTCTTCTCATTTGAACCCTCCAATATATATATGAATTAATAGAGTTAAAAACAAAGAAAAGATAACATCTATATAAATATAAAATAATATGAACCAATTAAAATGAAGAAAGTAAACTAACATAGTACCTTGAATTTTTGGGCTTAGCGTCAATGTTTTCTTGGAAATATACAGTGTATAACACCATGCCTAAAAAATTTTCTAAAAAAATTTAGGGCACAATGTGTTAAAATTGAAGACACAACATGTTAATTTTTATACCTCCTAAGCAAAATATAAGAACATTTTATTCAAAACCAATATTATGTTAGAGCTACAAAAATTATATAATACATTTGCACTTTTTGCTTTAAGTGTAATAATAAGAGATAGTTACACAACCATCTACTTCATTAACTTTCTCTCTCATGTTAAATCATTGATTCACTTAATTCAAATGTTTTATATAGACCTGGCAAACGGGTCGGTTCGGGTCGGGTTGGGTCACGGGTCAAAACGGTTTCGGGTTAAAACGGGTTCGGGTCAAAACGGGTCAATTAAAAAAGGGTTGTTTTGGTTCGGGTCGAAACGGGTTCGGGTCGGAACGGGTTCGGGTCGGAACGGGTTCGGGTCAGAACGGGTCCGGGTCAGAACGGGTTTCGGGTCGGGTCGGGTCAGAATTCTCTTTTTTTTTTTTTTACTAATATGCATTAATCAAAGGGTGATTGCACAACAATTAATCGAAGAACATATTTTTTTTAAGTAAAAAATGTTTTTTTTACCATGGATATATGGAATGGGTATACAAGGAAGTGCTAATTACATAATCAAATTCCCACTTAACAGATTAACACTATACAGCAAATTCTAGACAGCATTAACAGCAGGTTAAATACAGCTTTAACAGCAAACATAATCATTAACAACAGCTTAAACACGTTCAATACAGCTTTAAACAGCAAACAAAATCATTAACAGTAGCTTAAACAGGTTTTAAACAGCATTAGCATCAGCTTAACCAGGTTCAATACAGCTTTAACAGCAAACAGAATCATTAACAGCAGGTTAAACAGGTTTTATACAGCAAACATAATCATTAACGGCAGCTTTAAACATGTTTTATACATCAATACATGTCTTTATGTTCCATCTTAATAAGTTTCAGCAATAATAACAAGCATCAATATTTAACCTTTAGCAATTTCAACTTCCTGATCCTCCCCAATCTCTGCCATACTCAAATTCCCAAATCTTATTCCAACATTTAATGGAGAAATAGAGATAACATACTGGATGTACAAAGATACCGTGAATATGCAACGATCTACAAAGATATTTAATCGGGTTTATGGGGAACGAAGAGGGTTGAGGGGAATTGAAGACTTCACGTCTTCACCCGTGGCGGCGGCGGAGACGGCGGCGACGGTGGAGGTTGGGGCGTCGATATTGAAGAATTGAAGATGATGTTCAATTGAGTGAAATCAGTGTTCTTCTAGGAATCAAGGTGAATTGAAGACTTCACGTACGTCTTCACCCGTGGTTTCTTTTAATCTAGAACCCTAATGACCCGCTATTACACTTTAATCGACCCTAAAGGACCCGTAGATAAGACTTTTTAGTATTTAAATGACCCGTTTTGACCCCCTTGTCTAAATTCTTTTACCCAAAACAACCCATTTTCTAAATTTTTTTACCCAAATTTTTTTTTTTTTTTTTACCCAAATTGACCCATATATTAGTTTTTGGGTCAGGATTGCCCCCTCTAGTTTTATACATTTCTCGTGGTTCATAACATAATGCTGGTTCTGAAAAGAAAAAAAAAACACACCCCTTTAGAATTATGATTACTAGTCTAAACTCTCTGGACCAAGTTTATATATGTATGCTTAATTTCTTACTTTTATCATTTTAAGTCTCCCTTTGAGTCTATATTATTCTACATAGTATTATATGATTTTATTGTAGAAATAATGTATAGCATATACAACAAAGTTGATACACAAACGGACATTATATCTACATACTCTTTTGGAACCAGACCTTTTGATGGATTATATGTGGATGTGGTTTCGAAAGGATAAGATAATGGGTAAGCTTAGTTGATTTTCCGCTTTTCAAAATTTCTACATCAATTTTTCATTGTCTATCATTTTTAAAACAACTAATGTTTTAAGTATTATTTTATTAATTTGAAAAAGAAATTATATGTCGTTGTTGACTTATAAACGTCTGATATATTTTAAATTGTTTAATGCATAAATATTTGAAGAAATATCTTGTAACATATTAATTCGAACTTTTTGTAGAGATTCACAAAAAAATGAATAATGCTGACTTTTCGAGGGATCCATGAGATTGAGTTGACACTATTTGCAGGTACTGAGACACTGAGTCGACAAGAATGTTCGTTTGACGAGGATCTAACTGATTAATTCCCATTTCTGTCAACTCAATGTCTTTTCCATTTAGGTTTTTGAATATAAAGTTTTCTTTTTCTTCTAAAAAGTGTTTGTAAAAGGTTTCATCTACTTACACAACTGTCTAATTCAACACCCAGCAGTCTCATATACGATTTGTATAGGGTTAATCTTAAACACTAGAACTGATAGTGGTAGTTCTGGTTCGGCAGCTCGTATATAGCTATACGAGTCGTATACGATAGAGGTGCACAAAATAACCGGTTAATTAACCGTAACCGGTTATTAACCGAAACCGTAACCGGTTAATAACCGATTTAGGAATAACCGGTCCAGCCGGTTATTTAACCGTAGGTTAGTAACCGGTTATAAGTTTTTAGTATAATAACCGGTTATTAACCGGTTTTTTTAAACCGATTTTTTAACCGATAGACTGGTTAACCGAAAAAATAACCGAAAAATTCAAAAAAAAGGCAAAAAAAACCGGTTTTTAACCGAAAATAACCGGTTAAATAACCGAACCGGTTAAAGTAATTAACCGGACCAGTTAAAAAAATAACCGGTTAAAGTAATAACCGGTTAAAGCATTAACCGGTTAAAGTCAAAAAGTCAAAAAGTCAAATTAACCGGTATAACCGGTTAACCGATCCGGTTATTAAAATTAACCGGTTTGTGCACCTCTAGTATACGAGACAAAAGAACTGTTTTCCTTCAAAACTTGACAGGCGTAAGTGTTAAATTTATTTTTAAATATTAATTTTAAATATTTTGTATTGTATCGTATCATACTCTTTTTCAATATTAGTATTAAACAAATTATACACTTTTTATTGTATCGTATTGTGCCTTATTGTATCATACCGTGTCGCATATTTTCAGTATTAATTTTAAACATTTTATACATCTTGTATTGAATCGTATCGTGTCGTATTGTATAATTTCGTGTCGTATCATATATTTTTCAATATTAATGTTAAACATTTTGTACATTTTGTATTGTAACGTATTGTATTATATTGTGTCGTATTGTATTATACATTATATGTAACCAACCAACCATTCAAAATACTGTAAATAAACATCACAAACATAAACAACTGAAACAATGAATATGAATACATCATAAGTTTGTGCATACATAACAAAGTCAAAATACAATTAAAGACATAATTATTTTATTACCAAGTGTATAACATCACATAATTATTTTATTACCAAGTATATAACATCACATTTATTACATGTTTAATAGACGTGATTATAACCTAGTATATATATATATATATATATATATATATGACTAGGTTAGAACCACAGGTATTACACGGGTTGAATAAATGTAAATTTATATACTATATAATAAAACAATATATCTTTACAAGTCTTGTTTATCACACGTGTTGAATAAAGATAGTTTTACATATTAAATAATAAAAAAGAATTTTAAGAACCCCTTGCATTGTACGGATTGAATAAAGGTAAATTTATATACCAAATAACAAAAGAAATTATATCTTTAAAACCCCGTGCATCACACGGCTTAAATAAATGTAATTTTGTCTACTAAATAATAAAAAAATTAAATTTTTAAAAAACCTCGTGTGTTACACAAGTTGAGTAAATGTAATTTTACATATTAAATAAAAAAGGTTAAATGTTAGGTTTGTTTTTATAAACTAAACTCAATCAAATAAAAACGTCTTTCTCAAAGGTTATAACACCTGACCGATAATAGCTGAGGTAGAATACCATATTTATTATATTAACTGTAATATTATCATTACAAGACTATCAATATAATGTTAATGTTATATTAATATTAAAGCATATGAAATATTCATTTACGTAATGTTATGTTAATATTCTTTTAATTTTGATTAATATATTAGTTACCGTGTGGATATTATATTTATCCAACAATATTAAGTTTCATTTTCATGATAGATAATTTGGTTTATTTAAAAACATCTTATCATAAATTAACAATTCAAATTTGAAGATAATTTTTTATTAGAAAATAGAAGGATTCTATTTTAAATTAAAAGTTGGATAAGATTTATCATAAATTAACAATTTAAATTTTAAGATAATATTTTATTAAAATAATAAAAAGGTTCTATTTCAAATTCAAAATAAGATAAGATTTAATATTAATTTCTTATTTAATTAATTAATATAAAACTACTAGAAAATTGGGTTTTTGCCACCACGTTTTTGGTCGCAAAACGGTAGCAATTGCCCTATTGCCACTGTTTTGCTACCAAAAAATCGGTAAAAAATACACACGTAGCAATTGCCCTATTGTCACCTATTTGCTACCGTTTTATTTTTTGCTACCGTAATATTGTCACCGTTTTGCTACCGCTTTTTGTCACCGTTTTGCTACCGCTTTTTTGTCACAATTTTGCTACTGTTTTATCTTTTGCTACTGTTTTTGCTACCGTCATTTTGTCCCTATTTTGCTACCGTTTTGCCATTGTTTTGCCACCTATTTATATATGCTACCATTTCTTAGTCATTTATATTCTTTGCAAAGCTTTAAAATGTAACCCGCTATGAAATTTCAAAATCATAACAAACATACACAATGACATCCAAATCAAAACATCAAATAACCCAAAATAGATATATTATTTTTGTACATATGTTTCAACAAGCTAGTACATCAAAATCTATTTTTTCTTCAAAGGTTTACAGTGATCATATGTTTTGTTTCAGCAAGCTTAGTATTGCTGGAGGAATCTTCTTTCTACCACCAATATCAGTTTTAAAAGCACATACTGCAAAAATCCTATTTTGCATATTCCTTATAAATAGCCTGCATAAGAAATTTAAAAAACATTACTAAAACAAAGGCAAAGCTCAACTGTGGAATGAAGATAAACACTCACAACTGGCAGTCCTAGAAAGTTTCCAACTATAAAATATCGAATGAGCGCAGCTAAGACTATGGGGTATAGGGCAGGGGTTGGGGCGTGGGTTGGGTACAAACGCCCACGTCACCACCCCGGGTGGACTTGGGTTTCGGCGTGGCCCATTGGGCGGGGGATTCAGCCCGGGCGTTGGGCGGGGCTACCCACATGACATGGCGGAACCTCATTGGCCAAGAGCACTAGCCCTTTGAAATTGGCTTTTTTTCCACGCCACCCCAGCCACGCCCCACCATATCCCTTTGAAATTGGCTTTTGGTCTTGGGTGCCCCATACTCCACGTGTCGCACCATGCCCCCAACCCACGCCCCACCATACCCCACGGTCTATTAGAAAAGAGTTATCTAAGTCAAAGCAAAGCTCAACTGTGGAATGAAGATATATTCCAATTCATACCTCCATTAATGTAGTCCAATTCTCCAATTTCTTGAACATCATCCTTTATTTCATATGTTGTTACCCTATTAAGAACACGAAACAATTCATCTATCATTTAATGCATACAACGCCCCAAATCATTTTATTTTAGTCTATTAATGTAGTCTATTAAGTGCATACACATTGCACATTTGTACTTGCACTGGGTAGAAAATTTTGATGGGTAAAGAAAACATACCGCGGGCATGAGGAAATCTAAAATGATTTCCCATGCCTGTTTCAGTTGCGCATCGATTACATTTGCAGGTGATTTGGCCATAATCAATACATGAAGTGGTTCACTGAGGTGTTCTCGGCCTGGTCTTCCCCTCAAACGCTCCTACACAAATAGTCAAAAGATAGACTTTGAATTAAATAGTTAAATGCTAGCAAAATATATATAAATAGTTAAATGCTAGCAAAATATATATAACTAACACAACTTTTGAAGTTTTGACAATAGCATACTAAAAAATATTTATCAAGCATGCGCGTATCCAATTACAGGTACACCATTTCCATTATATCGACCAGCATAAAATGGTCAACTACGGATAAAACAACTATACAAAGAACAATTTAATAAGAAGGGTGTTTCTCGGTGATGGTAGCATTTTACTTGAAAGAAATTAAGGTATTTTTATGATCATATTAGTTTCTATCTATTTACAAATTTTAAATACGAACAAAATACGTTGGTAGATTGGTCAAATTTGAGCCAACTCATTTAGACCAGTTACCCAACCGGCCCGTTTCGTCACCTAAAATTTTGATATAAGTTGTACCTCGTTACAGTCTTTCATCGAATCTCTTCCTTTGATGAAGAGATGGCATCCAGTAAGAGCTTCAATTCGCTTCAAAGTATTGCCGCTTGGACCTAAAATTTTGGTGGCAATTGCCTCCTTTTGTAGTAGTGCGATCAATGCAGCAAAGACAACACGTCTCTGTAAAATACAAGCCGAATGATCATAATAGTACCAAAAATGTGACAGTTTACAAATGCAATGACCATAACTGACCTGCTTAGTCCCCGGGCGAAAACCAAATATAATGATTCTCATATCTTTGCCTGCAAAAGCAACAAACCTAGATAATTAAGTAGATTATTAAATTTTCAATGTATGAAAATACTTCTAGAACTGCATTTTCTTATACTATGTTGGCATATCCAGCAAATTAGCATGTTTGATACCCGACAAATATCAAATTTGCAAAAAGCATCATCTTAAATGTATGATTAAATAATCCCAAATAACATGACAATTATAAAAGTGATCTACCATACCAACAACCTGAAGAAGCCTACGTGTAGGAGCCTTCTCTGGCTGCCGAGTACCAGATGGCTGCCTTATCACCTACAAACAACCATTTTCAGCATCACTTTAAAATAGTCAAAGCACTACAAAACTAACCTGGGAAGAAAAATATTAATAGTATGACAGAAATTCAAGGATGCTTCCCTTCATATTAAAAGAAATGGTATTTTTTAATAAGCAAAACTTACAATCTTGTTGAATTTTTCAATGGTAGCCAATGGTATTGTTCCTAGTGCAATAACATCCCTGGATCCTTCACTCTTAAAAGTATGACAGAAATACAGGTCAGATACAGGAGAAGGTGCTTAGATACAAACGAGTATGATCAACTATTATATAACACCATATGAGGAATCATGAAAGTTCATATGCATGCAGAAATTGTGTGCATTTGTTTGTGAGTAAATTACTGCCCCATGTGCAGATGGCAACCTTATGTTTGCATATGTAACCAATCAACCTACTGCACACATCTGTAATGAAAAAGATCATAGATGGAGAACCTTACCAAAAAAAGAAGACGAAAATTGGTCACGAACACCGTGCCTGCTTCATCTGTGTTAACAAGAACACCATACCCCTGAAAGCAAAATTAAATACAGTCACACAAAAAAATACACGCTTTTAAATGATATGAAATGTAATGAGTGGCAGAAAAGTGAAACAACAAGCCAACACCAGGCGTTCCTGCAAAGACTGATTAAGATATTTATGACGTTACACTCTTCTTTACAAAAATTTCAATCATACACAATTGCAACTGCACATATTGTTACATTCTTCTAAAAAATGTAACAAGCATCCATATCATATAACCTAGAAATAAATCCTTACCTCTGCTATCACACTCTCATCTTTGAACGAACAAAAATTCAGATAATCCATAAGAAACAGACTCCTGTAAACCGCACAAATTACACATTCATGAAATCAGAGACGTATTAAAATTGAATACCTACACTACAGACGAATTGAAACTGAATATAGATCGTAAAGTGAAACCCTAGAAAGAAGGTAAAGATTATTTACGTCGATTTTGGTGGAATCAACGGCATATTCGCTTTCAACCAGTTCGGATTCAATGGTTTGATTATCCACTTCACCAATAGAAGACAACTCCACATTTAGAAATGAAAAACAGTGGAACATATTATAAGATCTATAGGACGTGATTTGAAACTTACAAAGTTGAATTCATCAATGTGGTCAGCTAAATGTGTGGCTTCAAATATCATCGTCCATATCATGTGCAGCTACAAAAGCATGAAAATAACCTGCTCCAAGAACCAATAAGAAGATTATAAACGCAATCAAAGTTACAAAACTTTTGGGATTCATAAGCCAAAACCAGAAACATGAATCATAAATGAAACAGATAGCTGTATCATTTGTTACAGTGATCGCCAAACAGATCACTTTCCTCTTCACTGGACTCCTTAAAGAATCCACAAGCATTCATGTAGCATTATGTTCACCTAATACTTTCATCAAACACTTGTTGTGAATTATGAATTCATGTTAAAATTCCAATACTAAACAAATAAGGTTTCAGTTAGCAACCAGAATAGATCAATCATACCACAAAATCAATGAACAGTCAATTATACCACAAACTGAAACATGAAATTGCAAATTGAAATTAAGAAAACTCACTTGATCTGGTTGTTGATGGTGGCTTCGGATTCATCAACCTATATAGTTGTTCGTGATTCAACAAGTAGTTATACATCACTGTATCAAATGCAAATGTTTGAACAAACCTAGAGAAGCAAATGAAACAGATCATTGTATCAGATCAATGTAATAACAACAAGTAGTTATACATCACTGTATAAAATCAAGTTAGAACTCCAGGACTACTTATTATCTACATCATATCACAATTTTTACAAAAGAAATCATACAATTAACTCATGAGGGAAACGTATTGTACCAGATAAATTTATTTTGTGAATCGGACATTGAATCTAATCGGATTTGATGTAACGAGAACGCTAGGGTTTAGTTCCGGTAGGATGATGCAGATTCCTCTTCAGATTGATCATTGTATTGATTGATTGCTGATCATTGTATTGATTGATTGCTCCGGCGGCAGAATGATGCAGATTCCTCTTCACGAGAACACTACTGATTCGTCTTCACGAGAACGCTAGGGTTTGGTTCCGGAAGGGACGGAGGATATCAGGAGATGAGAAGATAGGGCGAAGATGTGTGTGACTGGCATCGTATGAATGGTGATTTAGGCGGAGGAGATAAGATGTGTGTGCGTGATTATCTAGGGTAAATTAAGATTTCACAGGTACCAAAAATAAATGCAGACTGATGCGTGGGAAATTGTTGATTATTTTGCTACCATTTGTTTTTGGTAGCAAAATTTTTTGGCAGTTGCTATCTTTTGTAGTAGTGTAAGCATAAAAAAAGAGGCGAGATAACAGAAAATTAGATGGCTCCAATAACAACACATGTCACAGGTTTATTTACTTTATTATATAGTAAGTATAGATATAGATTAGACAATGTTTCTTATAATCAAGATGTATTTTTAGAACTATACTTGTAAAAAACCGTTATAATCAATCTTTATTTGTCTAAGTTATTATTACTAGTTGATAATCGTTCTTTGTCATTTTAGTTAATCGATTGGTAAAAGAAGTAACTAATCTAATATTAATAAAAGAGTAACTTTAATATCATATGGCATTCTCTTAGACCATGTGTAGTGGTAGAAGGTTATAATGCCCCCACCATGGGGCATTATACGACACGTGGCGTCCTAGTCAGCAAGGGGGCATTATAGCAAAAGTGGTGTAGTGGGTATAATGCCCCATAATGCCCATATTATTTTTAATAAAAAAAAAAAAAAAAAAAAAAGGAAAAGGCATGTCAGTTGAAAAGTGAAGTGTGCATGTGGTATCTCAAATTCATTGGTTGAAAAATGGTGGACAAGACCATTTTGTCAGAGGCCATTTTGTCAAACAACTCCTTCAGCGTTTTAATATACACGCCCACAACAAATTTTTCCAATAATAACGCCGGGTGTAGTGGGGTGGGGGGCGTTTTGGGGCGTTTTTTTTCAATTTTTTTTAAAAAAAACGCCCCACTACGGGTGGTCTTATAATAAAGAATTTCATCAAAATGGCATATGGCAATTTATTATGTTATCTCCACCATATAATAAATAATAAGTAAACTAATATAAAGACTATTAAATGATTGAATTTAATATATATTAGAAATAATCTTATATCAAGATTATATCTTTTCAATATTCTTAATAATTAATAGTAGTTATCTACTTACCTATACTTTAGTATATTATCTCTACTTTAGTAAACAAAAACATACTTATCAAAAGAAGATGAAGATGGGATAACCAAAAATTCATATATCCATCACTTTTTGACGTAACAAAAAATTTAAAAACTCATCATGTTTATAATATGCTATTAACGTTTTCACAAATGTTAAACACACACACACACACATATATATATATATATATATATATATATATATATAGGGGATCGCTAGAATGAGAACCACCACGAGTTATGAGAACCACGAGAACCGCGCCCCGCGGGTGGCCGTCGGCGACGAAATTTTTTTTACACCTAGATCCGTATATTTTACTAGGGGGTTTAAATTTTCGGTTCAAACGGCGCGCCCGAGGGGGTAGTTTTTTACGCCCAAAGTTTGGGTTTTTTTAATTTTTCTTTTTTTTTTTACCAAACTTTGGGCGTAAAAAACTACCCCCTCGGGCGCGCCGTTTGAACCGAAAATTTAAACCCCCCACTAAAATATACGGATCTAGGTGTAAAAAAAATTTCGTCGCCGACGGCCACCCGCGAGGCGCGGTTCTCGTGGTTCTCATAACTCGTGGTGGTTCTCATTCTAGCGGCTCCCTATATATATATATATATATATATATATATGTGTGTGTGTGTGTATGTATGTATGTGTGTGTGTTTAATATATATAATCTTAGATCATGAACTAATCCCATTCCATCTTCTATTTTGATAACACTTTTTAAAATAAGAAAATATCAATTTGAAATAAAATATACTAATTATGTTGTATTCAAATACAAAATTTTTACTTGGTAAGCGCATCATTTAAAATGAGTGATGTTATATTTTCTTTGATTTTGTATGTACAGTTCATATTAAGGTTATATGTATTTATATCAAAATTTATATTTATTACGTGTGATGCAAGAAATAATATGAAATACAAAAATAATTTAAAACTTATAATCGTTATGTCCTTCAAACGCAACCAACCTCAACAATAACATATTTATTTTCAAAAAACTCATTTAAGTTTATATAAATGGAAAACACATTTATTCCCCTAACTCGATCAACTCCATAATTATCTTAAAGCCTTTCATTTTCTATCCTTAAATGCATCATTTTAAATAAGTAATGTTATATTTTCTTTAATTTTGGATGTAAAGTTCAAATTAGGGTTATATGTATTTATATCAAAATTTATATTTATTATGTGTGATGCAAGAAATAATACGAAATATAAAAAATAATTTAAAACTTATAATCGTTATGTCCTTCAAACTTAACCAACCTCAACAATAACATATTTATTTTAAAAAACTCATTTAAGTTTATATAAATGGAAAACACATTTATTTCCCCAAGGAACTCGATCAACTCCATAATTATCTTAAAGCATTTCATTTTCTATCCTCAAACTCATGTAATACATGGGTTTATAAACTAGTATAGTAATATAGGATTGCAAATGTAAAAGAAAAAAATAAGTGCATAATCTGATTCCACCAACACGTATGGGGTTTTCGACTCATTGCTTTATTGGCTAGTGAATTCATAAAGACCATCATATTTATATAATGTTTTTTAACTCTAATGATGATGTTTTTTAATTATTGTTTCGTATTCTTTTAGGAACTAGAATTGATTTCCCGCGTTGGTGGGTCAGTTTTTTTCATGTGATTTAAGCGTACTGTTTTTTTTTTATTTAGTTATTTTTTTGGCCATTGCCTTTTAAGAGAAAATAATGAACGATTGCATTTCCAACCCTTTTGATACTTTCAAAGTTGTTTGAGAAATCAATTGTAGTAGGATCTCATAGTGCGTTAATTTGGTTGAACCCACATCTAATCACAATTTTGTATTTATTCATCGTAGTAGGATCTTATGGACTGTTTAGAGTCAAACTTTTCATTTAATTATAGACTTTTAGTAAATATACATACAACACAATTACTAAACCCACATGATTTCATTAAAATTAATTATATTTATTATTCATATTAATCTAATATTAATTATAAATTAAAATAAGGATGTTACCTCAAAAAATGAAATTAATTAAATAAATACAGAACTCATTAAAATTACAACAATATTAATTTAGATTTTTCACGTAAAATATGTACGTTATTTGCCGAGTGTTATGTGCAATTTTAACGTTATTTTACTAATTTCGTGAAAATGATGTTAAAAGAGGGGGATAGTTAATCATGCATCATGTGGTGGCGTTGATAGCCGAAAGACAAGGGAGTACATACACTAATTGACCTTTGTGCCGAGTGTTATGTGCCTTATGTCCAAGGTTTGATCCAAAACTACCATCGAGTCGGGGGTCTCACTGGAAGCAGCCTCTCTATTTCTACGGGGTAGAGGTAATGTTGTCTACATTTTACCCTCCTCAGACCCTACCTTATAGCTTTGCTATTGGTGGGATTTACTGAGTATGATGATGACGACGACGACGTAAAATATGTACGGATTTATGGAATGACATCACATTTTACATGGTTGAATATGAATATGAATGTATTTGTGTGTCACCCACATGTCAATATAATTTTCATTGTAACTAACAACTTCTTAAATGATATATATATAATAATATTGGATAATAATAATCCTAACTATTCGTCGATGCCGCCAACAATCCCAACTTCAAAAGTAGCCACTGGCAGTCCCAACTATTAACATAATGACCTCCAATGGACCCTGACTAACAGAACCCTAACACCGTTAGTCTCTGGTCGCCGGAAAACTCAATATTCTCGTTTCTCAAACCTTTTTGTAACCTTATTACGGAGCTTTAGGAACCTTTTTCTAGTAAAAACCTCAATTATCGAAGTCGCCGGAGAACTCCTTTTTCGCCGAAAAACTTCTTTTTGGCCGGAAAACTCAATTTTTGGTCGGAAAACTCAACATTTTCTTCGCAAACCTCTTTGTAACCTTAGATCGGACCTTTAGAAACATTTTTCTGGCCAAAAACAGTTTTTTGACGACCGTAGATTAACGGCGTTAGGGTTCTGTTAGCCATGGTTTATTGGTGGTCAACATGTCAATAGTTGGAACTACCGGTGGTTATTTTTAAGTTGAGGCTGTTGGCTGTTAGGATTATTAAAATCCAATATTCCTTTTTTATTGTGTGATCAATCTGACGTTTGACGTACTTTTGTTGATTATATAAAATTTAGTTTCATTATCTTTTTTATATGATCAGACACAATCCGACTCGAAGTAGACTTAAAAAAATTAATATAGAGACAGACAAACAACCCTAACAAATTTCCGCTCTCCAATAATTTTTTTTCTTGGTCCGTCTTTGATGAGCATTCTTTTCTTGTTTTATAGAAATTATAAAATTATTTTTACATCTGAAATTTAGTTGGCAACATTAACACATGCAAGTTGCTAGCTGGTTTGTTTTGTGGCTGTTTATCAGATCCATTTGGTAGATTTTTTTTGTATGATTGTATTTAAAAAGGTATGAGTTAAT
This sequence comes from Helianthus tuberosus, assembly GCA_030545235.1. Taxonomy (NCBI): domain Eukaryota; kingdom Viridiplantae; phylum Streptophyta; class Magnoliopsida; order Asterales; family Asteraceae; genus Helianthus; species Helianthus tuberosus. The sequence continues at coordinate 6,687,299 of CM060416.1, read as the reverse complement.
TGCCAAAATGGTCCTTGAGGTTTGGACACGTTTGCCATTTTCGTCCAAAATGACACTTTTGTACCAAATTGCCCCCAATGTTTGCAAATTTTTGCCATTTTCATCCAAACCACTAACTTAGTTTATTTTTTTGTATTAAGTTGAGGATATTTGGATGAAACTGGCAAATATAAAACCATAGGGACGATTTTGGCAATTTACTCAAACCCTTTTTAATTTCTTTTATTTAATTATTTTTGTTACATATATAATAAAAAGAATATACATGGAGTTTTAAAAAAAATTAATAGTTTTATCACAGAATTTTTATAAATTTTCATCCAAATCACTAACTCAGTTTATTTTTTCTGTTAAGGTGAAGGATGTTTTAAATTTTATATATTAAGAAAGAAATTAATTTACAGCTTCTTTATATAAATCAGTTTTATAAATAAAAAATGTCATTGGTGTGCAACACATAACAATCGATTACAACTTTTAGTATTTATCAGTTGTAGAGATAGAAAAAAATTGTAAAACGTTACATATTTTTTTAAATGTGTTGAACACCTAGGAAATATGTTTGTAGAAATAAAATATTTATAAAACTGATCTATATAAAAAATTAGAAATTAATTTCTGTCTTAGTTTATAAACATCCTTCGTCTTAATAGAAAAATTAACTTAGTTAGTGGTTGGATAAAAATTTATAAAAATTATGTGACAAAGCTATTATTTTTTTCATATAAAAATTGCATTTTTATATATTCTTTTTTATTATATATGTAACAAAATTAATTAAATAAAAGATATTTAAAAGAGTTTGAGTAAATTGCCAAAATCGTCTCTGTGGTTTTATATTTGCCAGTTTCATCCAAATATCCTCAACTTAACAGAAAAAATAAACTAATTTAGTGGTTTGGATGAAATTGGCAAAAAGTTACAAACGTTGGGGGCAATTTGGTACAAAAGTGTCATTTTGAATGAAAATGGCAAACCTACCCAAACATCAGGGATGATTTTGGCAATTAACTCAAAAGGTATTATGCTCTATCAACATTTGTTCAATGACAGGCTTTTCAAATCTTTTGGAGTCCCAAGTGGTACATATTTTTGCAAAATATCAATTTGCAAATTAAGTTACAAATAACGGTCGCAAAACAATCACAAATATGAAAAAATATACACAAAAGAAAAAAAAAAAGAAAGCAGTCATAAATTTGTTGTAGGATCGTTCTGTGACCCAAATGAGTCTATCAGAAGAGTTCTAATCAATTCAAGAGGCGGAAACTAATGAATTGACTTGGAAAACAGCTTGATTCACATTTAATTGTCTTGTTTTATTGATATAACACGTTTTCAGATCAGTAGACACGTCGGCAGCACTTCGGTACCGGAAACATGAACGTTACAAATGACTTGACAACTTGGGTATTTATAGAGATGTGATTAGGGGTGTTCAGAAAAAACCGTAACCAAATAAAAACCGTAAACCGAACCGTAACCAAATAAACCGATTCGAATAACGAATTTGGTTTTTGGTTTGGTTTCTAACCGAAACCGAATTGTGAATATGGTTTTTGGTTCGGTTTTGGATCCACATTTTATTTTATTTGGTTTATTCGGTTTATTTGGATAACCGAATAAACCATTTAACTTAAATAATTGTTAAATAAAACTAATAATATTTATAAATCTTATACAATTTATTAGTCCAAAATATTTATTTTTTATGTAGTCCAACCCAAAATACCCAAAGCCCAGCTCAATCCTACTCATAAATCTAAAATAATAGAACTTTAGATAGAAATTAGGGCTTAGGTTTTCTACATCTTCTTCATCCGACCGGTCTGCCTCTCTGGTTGCTCACTTGCTCAACCCCGGGTTTGTTCTAATTTTAGTTTCCAATTTCCATTTCCTCTAAATCGTAAATACGATCCCATATTTGTTCTAGTTTTTATTCTTGATTTCAATATCTATTTATGCTCGCTTTAATTCTTTATCAATTAGGTCAGAATGTCTATGGAGCTTTAACTTTAACTTTGTGGTTGTGTCTACGATTGCTTTATGGATGTGTTTGCTTTATTTCACAATGAGACTTTCTTGTATTCATATATTGTTAGGTGTAAATTAGTGGCGATGTTCGGAAGTTGGAACACAAATATAAATATAAATTAGGAAAAGATTTACTTACGTGCAATTTGGTTAGATTTGGTTTCTATCCGAAACCAAACCGAATTGAATTTGGTTTGGTTTGGATCGGTTTTGCATATTCCTTATTTGGTTTGGTTTGGATTTGGTTTGGGGTACAAAATTTTGAAAACCGAATAAACCGAACCGAATAAACCAAATAAACCATAAACCGAACCGATGAACACCCCTAGATGTGATTTCGCACGAAATGACATTGTGCTATTTCGTGCGAAATAGCTCAAACACACCCAACCTCCTATTTTCTCGTACAACGTGCCCTGATCTAACAATTCTAGTACAAGACTCGATACAAGACGAAGTCGACAGACGTATGCACCAACATTTGTTGCAAAACGTCAGACTCTTTAGGTTGGTCGCAAAAATGCAAAACAAAAAAAAACGTATATAAAATTTTAATTTAGATATCAGTCGTGAAATTTGCGACCATTTAGGGTGGTCACATAAATGAAATAAAAATAATATACTAAAATTAAGTTTAGATAGTGGTCACAAACTTTGTGACCGTTTAGCCTATTCACTATTATTTCGTATTTTTTTTTTCACTCCACGTCAGTGCCATTTTACCACACCACTTCCATTCACTAACCATCTTTACGGTTTTCATCACCCATTACCCATTAAAATAATACTATTTTAAATAAGTTAAAAAAAGAAATACAAAAAATATTATTTGATTGGTTGAAGAAGCATGACCCACCACCCAACCCCCCCCCCCTCACGCCATGGTGTTCCTGACACCAAACCCCTTGACGCCCGTTTTAAAGTCTCGTCTTGCAGTGTTTAAAGCCCCATCATGCCGGTTCACTTGCCACATCATTAGGGCGAGACACCATAGTGATCGGTCTTAGGATGTCTTAGAAATGAAATAAAAAATAATAATTTAAAATTTAAAATTAAACTAGAATATTAACACGCGTGCGTTGCGCCGCGGCTAACGAAATTGACATGTTGTTGATCAGATTCACATTTACAATGTGTAAAAAATGTTTTTATCGGTTAAGTCTGTATTACTATCTTAAACAAATAAGTAATTCATCAAATAATATCAATACAATTAATGGTATCATATTACTACGTTACATGACCTGTATCCATATAAATAACCTATCGTATTAAGCTCTCTGCGTTGCGACGGGGGTGTAAAACCGTGAAAAATAGCACCAATGCCACCCTATAGCCAACGGCCACCAACATTGAAGTTGCGGCGTCTTAACGTGGAAAATTAGACCAACATATAAAAATAGAAAATAATAACTTCCTCGATTTAGGACTCACATGTTGTGACGAACTTATTAAACGAAAAAAAAATAGACGACGTAAACGCACTGAACCACACACGTACGTTCCCCCATGTTAACTCGCAAAATTTAGAATGAAAGGTATAACAAAACGTAAAATCGTTGAACCACACACACATTATGCCGTGTTAAGTCGCAAAATTTATATCTAAACGTAAAACGAAAAATTTTGCAAAATATGATAAACATAGGGATCAAAGTTGAAAGTAAAAGGGTTGTGGGCTTAAATTGGAAAAACTAAAAACTTTTGGGTTAAAATTACAAAATTAAGTAGTTTTGGGTTTAAAGTGAAACATGAATTTAAAAAAAAAACCAAAAACATGGGATACAACATCACTAAACATCATGTACAACACAACTATGCATAAAAAACTTATTAAGCATCATGTACAAACCACTATACACCAACATTTTTCAAATTTCAAATTAAAATTAATATTAATATTAATAGTATATAATATAATGCAACAATGCAAATTAATAGTACTAAACTTTAAGCAATGAGTACAACTACTAATGCAACAATATGTTGCAAAATAATAGTATATAAATATTGTTAATGTGTGATAACTCACTTAGTAGAGCATTTACCTCTTGGAGAGGAGATCTTAGATTTGAACTTAGGCAACGACAATATTTTAGAATTATTAGAGTAAAGAGTAAATTAAGAAAATATATGTATATTGGTCTCAAATTCACAAAAATTATGACTTTTTAGGGCGGTTGCAAAAACAAAATAATAATTTAAAATGAATTTCATATACAAAAATTATGACCTTTTAATTAGGGCGGTTCCAAAATTCATCTAAGTTAACTAAATTTTTTGAATGGAGTTAGTGGGTTGGATGAAAATGACAAAAATGACAAAAGTCAGGGACTAAAATGACAGAAAAAAAACTATTTGGACTAAAATGGTAAGAAAAAACTATTTGGACAAAAGTGACAATTTTTGTCAAACCTCAGGGACTAAAATGACAATATACTCTTTGTTTGTCATTTAAAAGATGTTCCCTTTCTTTATAATCTATTTTCAGTTAAACCTTAAAAAAATGTAGTCATTCGTCGTTTAATAAAATGTAATCCATTTTCAATTCATTGTTTAATAAAAATGTCAGAACTTCAAAGATTAAACTACAACACAAAGATAAAGTGCAGTTTTATTCAACAACTTCTTCTCAGATCAGTACAAGAACATCAGCCAGTCATCAAAGATTGACAGGCATATACAAATGAATCAAAAGATTAAACAAGAGACAAACGATTTCTCACGAATGAACGTGTGAGAGATCAGCAGGAACAAGAAGCTTCGAGAAGGAGATGATGAGAGGCGGTGTCTTATGATCCCAAGGCAGCCTCATCTTTATAATCGTAATAGCAACGAAACCCTTAAGCCCACTTGCAATACACAGACTCTTGGACCAGCCCAGCTAGACATCTCCAAGCCCATATAACCGGACCAAACACATACAGCACAAATAAATGGCAAAAGGTTAGAGGGGCAAAAAATATAACAACATTTAAACTGAAATAGAAAAATATATAGGGTATTTTAACACCCCCCTTAGTTTAAATGTTTAAACAGATTTATAAGACCTAAGGACTTACACATTTCATCATGATTTCTTGGCAATCCCCCTGTAAACATGTCAGCGAGTTGAAATTCAGTTTTTATACCAGCTGTCTTGATGATACCTGTAGTTATTATTTCTCCCAGGAAGAATAAGTCAACTTCAAAGTGTTTCGTTTTATCATGAAACACTGGATTGGCAGCTATAAAAATGGCTGCACTATTTTCGCATCTGAGGGTTACCGGAAGATCAACCTTAACCCCCAATTCCCTTAAGATATTTATTAACCACAAGATTTCACAAGAGGCACTGCACATGGACCTGTATTCTGCTTCAGCAGATGAATGAGAAACCACACTTTGTTTCTTGCTTTTCCAAGAAACTAAGGAGTTTCCAAGGAAGATATAGAACCCTGTGACAGACCTTCTGCTGTCGACACATTTAGCCCAATCAGAATCAGCATAAGCAGACAATTGAAACGAATCACTTTGTTTAAACATGATACCACAATCGGGTGCACCTTTTAAATATCTCAGCAGCCTAAAGACTATATGGGAGTGTGCCTCGGTTGGTTTATGCATGTATTGAGATAGATAATGAACGACGTAGGCAATATCAGGACGAGTGTGAGATAGATAAATAAGTTTGCCTACAAGTTTTTGATATTCAGTGACACTAGCACCCTTTAACTCCTCATTTTTACTCAGCTTAGTTAAAACATAGTTTTTGTCGCAAACCCCGATCCCTTATTCCCGGGAACGGGCGGACGCGATCTCAATTGTGGTGGTATCAGGTTATTTAATCTCGCAGCGGAATTTTCATCAGGACCGTAGTTAGGAAATGTTTATCAGAGTAAAACCACCATATTTTATATTAATAATCACATGGATAAAACCCAAGTTTCTTATTACAATACATTTATAGGGATAAACCCTATCTTATTGAATTTAAAACATCGTTTATTAGGTAACTTTTATAGCCACATTATCCCCAAGCCTTTAGTGCTCTCCAACTGGCTTTCTATTAATTGGCTGTCACATTGGGTTACCTGAAACGCGTTTTTAAAAACATTTGTCAGTCGGAAATACTAGTGAGTGAATCCCAGTTTAATCAAGAAACATTTTATCGATTAAAACAGTATTGAGGATGATTACAATGTTTATGTCTACACAATTACTCCATTTGGTACTATCAATCCACTGACTTGTGGGTCATATTACACATTGGCTAACTCATTGTCCAATGGTAACGTACTGTCAACCTTGACTTACTACTTACAGTGTAGTAAATTTTGTATACAAAACCCCAACATACCGGCAGTAATTGAAGAACTACAAAGACTCAATCACCGCTTAATCACATTGTAAAACATTAAGGTTTTGTAAATTATTCCAAAACGTTAACAAAAAGAGGATAAACTCACTTTGCTATCTTAGGCTTCTTGTAAGGGTTTCCTGGGTATAATCTATAATTTATACAAATGTACATTGGTTAGTATCATAACCCTTTAAAATTATTAATGATACCCTCCCCGAGACGACATTCCAACAGCTATGTCGGGCAGAACCACGACAGTTGTTACGGAACCCTAAATCAATCGGGCAGCGTAACTATTATGAAACTGGGGTTATAATACTTACAACGGAGCAGAACCTCGCTAATTAGGGGTATAATACCCGTGTATTATAACTTTCCTACAGAAATTGTGATTTGAGATTGAAATGTGAGCGACGAAAAACGTAAACTGATGAGTTCTATATATAGTGCTGGATTCTGACTTCCAGGCGGCCCGCGTAAGAGAAGGCTAAGCCTTACGCGGCCCGCGTCAACTACCTGGTCAACATATAGCTTATCCCGGTCATCCTCTAGACCGCCACGATGTCGACACGTGTCAGCACCGGATGTCTCAGCGTTTCATGATCTCTAGCGGCCCGCGTAAGTGTAAGCTTAAGCTTACGCGGCCCGTATCAACTTATAAAGTCAACGGAGTCAATTCCAGTCTTGATACCGCCCGCGTGAGATGTTGGGGTGGGTCTACGCGGCCCGCCTCAACTCCATTTTTCTTAATTTTGATTTATTTTATATGTTAAAACATAATTTGGGCTCGGTTTTCACATACGGGGTGTAATATAAGACATATTGGAATATTTTACAATATACTTAAAGTGTCATAATATTTATGAGGGTGTTGATTTTACCAAGGGTTGTTACATTCTCCCCACCTTGTTTTAGAGCTCGTCCTCGAGATCTATTGAAATAAATGCGGGTATTTCTTTTGCATTTTTGATTCAAGCTCCCATGTGTATTTAGGTCCTCTTTTGGAGTCCCACTTCACTTTGACTAGAACTAGTCTCTTGTGTTTTAGATTCTTGACTTTCCTGTCTTCAATTTGTAAAGGTTTTTCTACAAACTTGAGTTGTTCATTTACCTCTATATCCTTAAGAGGTACTATCAATGATTCATCAGCTAAACACTTTTTGAGATTAGATACCTGAAACACATCATGTATTCCTGCTATTTCCTCTGGCAGTTGTAGCTGATAGGCTACAGGTCCTATTTTTCTAATAATCTTGAAGGGTCCAACATACCTGGGACTTAGCTTTCCTCTTTTGATGAATCTTACCACTCCTTTCCAAGGAGAGACTTTCAACAATACTTTATCTCCTACCTGAAACTCCAATGGCTTGCGTCGGTTATTGGCATAACTCTTTTGTCGATCACGTGCGGATTTCAGTCGTTCCTTGACTTGAATAATCTTGTCAGTTGTTTCTTGCACTATCTCAGGTCCAGATAGTTGCTTTTCCCCAATTTCTGCCCAACATACTGGGGTTCGACACTTTCTTCCATAAAGTGCTTCAAATGGTGCAGCATTGATACTTGTGTGATAACTATTATTATAAGAAAATTCTATTAAAGGTAAGTGATCGTCCCAATTACCTCCAAAATCAATTACACAAGCTCTAAGCATGTCCTCCATTGTCTGAATTGTTCTTTCACTTTGTCCATCCGTTTGTGGATGATAGGCTGTGCTCAATTTTAACTTGGTTCCCATTGCCTTTTGGAAACTTGACCAAAAATGAGAGGTAAATCGACTATCCCTATCAGAAACAATTGATAAAGGAATGCCATGTAAAGAAACAATTTCATTTACATACAATTTAGATAATTGTTCCATACTAATTGTTTCCTTCATTGGTAAGAAATGAGCTGACTTGGTTAGTCTATCTACAATCACCCAGATTGTATCATTTCTTTTCTTAGTTTTGGGTAATTTAGTAACAAAATCCATGGTTATTAATTCCCATTTCCACACTGGTATTTCTAATTGCTGTAACAAACCTGAGGGTTTCTGGTGTTCAGCTTTAACTTGTGAGCAAGTTAAACATTTAGAAACATAGGCTGCTATATCCTTTTTCATTCCTATCCACCAGAAATTTTTCCTTAAATCCTGGTACATTTTGTCACTTCCTGGATGCATCGTATACTTGGACTTATGAGCTTCTTCTAATATACGATAGCGTAGATTTCCTAATCACATTCTCTTTTCATGGAATCTCCAAATTCCATCCGTTCCTTGTTTTAATTCTTTTAACATACCTTTTAACTTTTCAGTATCTTCCTTGATTACTGACTCTTGTGCTTCTCTTATTTGATCATTTAAATCTACTTGCAGATTTAATTTAAGAGAACGTACCCTTCTTGGCTTTTCATGATACTTTCGGCTTAAAGCATCTGCCACTACATTTGCTTTTCCTTCATGATACTGAATATCACAATCATAATCACTAAGCATCTCCATCCAGCGTCTTTGTCTCATATTCAACTCCTTTTGCTTGAAGATATACCTTAAACTCTTATGATCAGTGAATATGGTAAACTTACTACCATAAAGGTAATGTCTCCAAATCTTAAGAGCAAAAATTATAGCTCCTAACTCTAAATCATGGGTTGAATAATTCTCTTCATGACTCTTAAGTTGTCTAGATGCATAAGCTATAACCTTTTGTCGTTGCATCAATACACATCCATAACCTAGTTTAGAAGCATCACAATAAACTACAAAGTCCTCAACTCCTTTTGGTAATGCTAGTATAGGTGTATGAGTTAATCTTTGCTTAAGAATTCTAAAGGCTTCTACTTGTTTTAATCCCCATTCAAACTTAACAGATTTACAGGTTAACTTAGTTAAGGGAATGGCTATTCTAGAGAAATCTTGAATAAATCTTCTATAATAACCGGCCAATCCTAAGAAACTTCTTACCTCAGTTGGTGACTCAGGGGTTTCCCATTTAGTAATTGCCTCGATTTTTGTTGGATCTACATGAATTCCTTCATGATTGACTAGGTGCCCAAGGAATTATACCTGTTCTAACCAAAATTCACACTTAGAAAACTTAGCGTAAAGCTTTTCCTTTTTTAACAAACTTAAAAGTGCGTGCAAATGCTTTGCATGATCCTCTTTATTCTTAGAGTAAATTAGAATATCATCTATAAAAACAATTATGAATTTATCCAAATATGGCTTACATACTCGGTTCATCATGTCCATAAATGCAGCTGGGGCATTGGTTAAACCAAATGGCATGACAGTAAATTCATAATGACCATACCTTGTTCTAAAAGAGGTTTTAGGAATGTCCTCTTCCTGTACCTTTAATTGATGATATCCTGACCTTAAATCGAAATTAGAGAAAAATCGAGCTCCTTGTAGTTGATCAAACAGATCATCGATTCTTGGTAATGGGTATCGATTCTTAATCGTGACTTTGTTTAATTCACGGTAGTCAATGCACATACGCATTGATCCGTCCTTCTTTTTAACAAACAGTATCGGCGCTCCCCATGGCGACGAACTTGGCTGTATAAATCCTTTCTCCAACAATTCATCTAATTGTTTCTTTAGTTCTTTCATTTCAGCGGGTGCCAAACGGTAGGGTGCTTTGGCAATTGGTGCTGTTCCGGGTAGTAGATGAATCCTGAATTCAACTTCTCTGTCTGGAGGTAGTCCTGGTAATTCTTCTAGAAAGACATCTGAAAATTGAGATACTACTGGAATATCTTTTAGTTATTTTCCTTTAGTGTTGGTGACTATAGAAATCAAATACACTATAGAACCTTTTCTCATACAACTTGCAATTTTCATCACAGAGATTAATTTAGTGGATCTAAACGGCTTATCTCCTTTAATTGTGATCGTTTTACCTTTCGGTGAATTCACTTGTATTGACTTTTGATCACATAAAATATTGGCTTTATTGGCTATTAACCAATCCATTCCTAAAACAACATCAAATCCTGCCAGATTCATGGGATAAAGATTTGCAATAAATTTCTGATTTGAAATTTCTATACTTGCTCCCTGCAAGATTTCAGAAATTCTAACGGTTTCTCCATTGGTTGTCTCTACTAGACATTCTTGTAGTAGTTTAGTTAATGACTGAGTTAGAATTTTGCAAAACGAAGTATTAATAAAACTTTGGTTCGCACCAGAGTCAAATAATACTTTAGCAAATATATCATTAACTAAAAACGTACCAGCTATAACATCTGGGATCATCTTGGCTTCATCTGCAGTCAGAACAAATGTTCTAGCATTTTTAGTATTCTTGTTGTTTGCAGCTGGGGCCAATTTTGGACAGTTTGGCCTGATATGACCTTTCTCTCCACAGTTGTAGCATAATCCATTACTGGATTTCCTCTTGCAATTTTCTTCCTTGTGTCCTGACATCTTGCAATAATTGCAGAGATTGGAGCATTTTCCTGAGTGCTTTTTCTTGCAGACCTTGCTGTATGGTGCAGAGGTAGAACCCATATTCCTATGATTGAAATTTCCAGAACGAAATTCTTGAGTAAGCCTTTGGGTTAGGTTTCTCCTCTGGTCTTCTTCTCTAGTACGGACTAACTCATCTGTCAAGGTATTGGCTAGTTCTACAGTTTCTTCAATAGTTTGAGGTCTAGCTCTTGACTACATGTCTAATCTCTCCAATTAATCCCCAAATATAACGGGAGATTAACACTGGTTCTGGTGAAGCAAGAGTTGGTACTATTCTAGCATATTCAAAGAATAACTTCGTGTACCCTTTACTAGGGGTGTAAACGAGCCGAGCCGAACCCGAGCTCGACCAGGCTCGAGCTCGGCTCGTTAGGTTTTTATGAAGCTCGAGCTCGAGCTCGGCTCGGTTCTAGCCTACTTCTTTGAGCTCGAGCTCGGCTCGCTAGTAAAACCCAAAGCTCGAGCTCGGCTCGAACTATTTTGAGAACAACCTTAAATGAGCTAAAAGCTCGACTCGAGCTCACTTCAACATCGCTTAAACAAGGCAAAGCTCGGCTCGAGCTCGGCTCATCAATGTTATCATCATTATTAATATATTATATATAAAAAAAATTAAAATTTTGTATGGGCTCGTTTAGGCTCGCGAGCCTAAACAAGCTTTGTATTTCAGGCTCGAGCTCGGGCTCGATAACAAAACGAGCTCTATTTCAGGCTCGAGCTCGGGCTCGGGCTCGTTAAGGCTCGGCTCGTTCGAGCTTTTAACCGAGCCGATCACGAGTAGCTCTCGAGCCTGTGGGCTTGTTTACACCCCTACCCTTTACTATCCACACCAGTCATCCTAAGATTTTGGAATTTGTTTGCTATCTGCTCCTTTTCATTTGGAGGGCAGAATTTCCTTTCTACCATATTCCTAAATTCTTCCCAATCCATACTATAAATCCTATCACTTCCTCTAGACTGAAGGATAATGTTTCACCATTCTAAGGCTGCATTCTTAAATAGATTGGAAGCAAACATTATCTTGTCCTCTTCCGCACATTTACTTATTTTTAGAACAGCCTTAGTCTTTTCTATCCAGCGTAGAGCTGCAATAGGTTCTTCATTGCCCGAGAATTCTATTGGTTTATAGGACCAGAATTCTTTGTATGAACAACCGTAAGGCACAGTTTTTCTTCTTTTGGGAATGGGCATTTGAAGTATAGGTCCATTGTTCACGCTATGTTCTGGTTCAATTGGTCGCTTACTGCTATGTTTACTTTTATTATTCGCTTCTTGAACCATTTGAAGAATAAATGGCATTGCGTCTATAATTCATTGTGCCACTATATGTTGGATAGCACTATTATCCATCTGATTTCCATTGTTATTGATGCTTGGGTTTTCATTAACCACATTAATGTTACTCTGATTATCGTTATTCAGATTTCCTTGATTTTCTTCGTCTGCCATCTGAATTTTAAACATTTACCTCATATTAATATCACAAATAATAGTTAATTTAGTAAATCACATGACACGCAATTTAACCAAAACCGTCGATCATTGCGACTTGTACTCTATTTTCATATACTATGCGTCTATTACACACTAGTACAGAAATAAAGATTACAATACCAACAGAAAGAAAATTACACTAATAGTACTATGCATCCGTACACACCTATTTTATTTTATTTTTATTTTATTTTATTATTATTATTATTATTATTATTATTACTACTACCGTTTCCTCCATTCTCACATTCATGGATATGGATTTATCCAAAAATCTATATTGCGTTCATCGTACTTCCATACGAGACGCTCTCCCACCTGTCTCATCCTCTCACTGCTTTCTAAAATTTCCTCCCCAAAAGTCCTAAGTTCTTGAACGTTTTCTGTACTCATTGGGGGTGCAGGTTCTCGGACTGGGTTTGGAATCTGAGGTGCGGTTTCCTGATATGGGGGTGACAGTTCCTGAAATTGGTAAGGATCCTCTAAAATCTCCCTAATATAGTTATCATGATAATAGGGATCTAAAGGGTCCATACCTGGGTAAGCTTCTATGTTCTGTATGGGTGGATAATCCTGGATAGGGTAACGTTGCACAAAGTCCCTATTGTCATCCCACCAGGGGTCGTAATTTGGGTCTAGGGGGTTTGGTGCAGGAATCCTAGGAATTTCTTCTGGGTTAAAGTCATGCATCTCCACTGGGTTTTCCTGGTTTTCTATCTCCATGGGTTGTTCTGGGTTTTGTGGTTGTGGGGCTACTAATTGTTCCAGACTTGGGTCAGCAGCAGTCGTAGCTAAGATATGAAAATTAGCTAGGCTTCTATTTAGCATATCCTGAGTATGGGCATCTGTCTCTCGCTTAATAACTGCTAAAGACCTTTGCTTTTGCAATTTTCGCATTCTCTTCCTACGAGCAAAAGCTTCTTTACTGAGCCATCCTCGTTTCTTATTAGGAAATGGCTCTTCAGATTGAGCTCTAAAGGCAAATATTCCTTCCTCCTGATCAGCAGAATACCCCGAAAGGGCAGGCTGTGATGATGTACCTTCACTCCTAGGTGAATCAGATAACTGATGGTTCAGATCTGAGGGTCCTTGATCACTAATACTGTAAACTAACAAATAGTCAAATAACACATAACAAATAATTACAGTTATGCATATATTTCCGTAATTTATTTCCTAACAAAAAATTTAGAATTTAAGTGTCAGCAGAACACTTCTTTGGCTCAGACCAGTGGCTAGGCTCTGATACCACCTCCTGTCGCAACCCCCGATCCCTTATTCCCGGGAACGGGCGGACGTGATCTCAGTTGTGGTGGTATCAGGTTATTTAATCTCGCAGCGGAATTTTCATCAGGACCGTAGTTAGCAAATGTTTATCAGAGTAAAACCACCATATTTTATATTAATAATCACATGGATAAAACCCAAGTTTCTTATTACAATACATTTATAGGGATAAACCCTATCTTATTGAATTTAAAACATTGTTTATTAGGTAACTTTTATTGCCACATTATCCCCAAGCCTTTAGTGCTCTCCAGCTGGCTTTCTATTAATTGGCTGTCACATTAGGTTACCTGAAACGCGTTTTTAAAAACATTTGTCAGTTGGAAATACTGGTGAGTGAATCCCAGTTTAATCAAGAAACATTTTATCGATTAAAACAGTATTAAGGATGATTACAATTTTTATGTCTACACAATTACTCCATTTGGTACTATCAATCCACTGACTTGTGGGTCATATTACACATTGGCTAACTCATTGTCCAATGGTAACGTACTGTCAACCTTGACTTACTACTTACAGTGTAGTAAATTTTGTATACAAAACCCCAACATACTGGCAGTAATTGAAGAACTACAAAGACTCAATCATCGCTTAATCACAATGTAAAACATTAAGGTTTTGTAAATTATTCCAAAAACGTTAACAAAAAGAGGATAAACTCACTTTGCTATCTTAGGCTTCTTGTAAGGGTTTCCTGGGTATAATCTATAATTTATACAAATGTAAATTGGTTAGTATCATAACCCTTTGAAATTATTAATGATACCCTCCCCGAGACGGCATTCCAACAACTACGTCGGGCAGAACCACGACAGTTGTTACGGAACCCTAAATCAATCGGCCAGCGTAACTATTATGAAACTGGGGTTATAATACTTACAACGGAGCAGAACCTCGCTAATTAGGGGTATAATACCCGTGTATTATAACTTTCCTACAGAAATTGTGATTTTAGATTGAAATGTGAGCGACGAAAAACGTAAACTGGTGAGTTCTATATATAGTGCTGGAATCTGACTTCCAGGCGGCCCGCGTAAGATAAGTCTAAGCCTTACGCGGCCCGCGTCAACCACCTGGTCAACATATAGCTTGTCCCGGTCATCCTCTAGACCGCCACGATGTCGACACGTGTCAGCACCAGATGTCTCCGCGTTTCATGATCTCTAGCGGCCCGCGTAAGTGTAAGCTTAAGCTTACGCGGCCCGTATCAACTTAAGAAGTCAACGGAGTCAATTCCAGTCTTGATACCGCCCGCGTGAGATGTTGGGGTGGGTCTACGCGGCCCGCCTCAACTCCATTTTTCTTATTTTTGATTTATTTTATATGTTAAATCATAATTTGGGCTCGATTTTCACATACGGGGTGTAATATAAGACATATTGGAATATTTTACAATATACTTAAAGTGTCATAATATTTATGAGGGTGTTGATTTTACCAAGGGTTGTTACAGTTTTACTCTATGAGACAGCTGACACGTTTACATCCGCTCATCCCATATTCGTTTAAAAGATCCATACAGTATTTTCTCTGTGTGAGGCAAGTTCCATCACTGTTATTAATGACTTCAATGCCAAGAAAATATTTTAATAAACCAAGATCTTTGATTTGAAATTCCTTTTTTAATAGTGATTTAATTTTATTGATTTCAACAGAATTATTTCCAGTTAACACAATGTCATCCACATAGACTAATAAAGCAACAAACACAAAGTTATCAGACTTAATGAACATAGAGGGATCACACTTAGACTGAACAAAACCAATTTTGACAAGGACTTGAACAAGTTTTTCATTCCACATGCGAGGAGCTTGTTTTAAACCATACAGGGACCTTTTTAGTTTGCAAACTTTGTTTTTATTATCCATATTTAAACCATCAGGAGGAGTCATATAAACCTCTTCCTTTAGATTTCCATAAAGAAAAGCATTATTGACGTCAAGTTGATAAATGGGCCAGTTATTTTGCACAGACAGGCTGATGATGCATCTAACTGTGACCATTTTGACAACAGGAGAAAAGGTCTCCTCAAAGTCTATGCCCTCAACTTGACTAAAACCTTTGGCAACTAGCCTAGCTTTAAACCTATCAATTTCACCATTTGATTTGTATTTAACTTTGTATACCCATTTGCACCCAATAGGCTTCTTCCCATTAGGAAGATCAACTATGTCCCAAGTATCATTACTATATAAGGCAGAAAGTTCATCATTCATGGCATCTAACCACCTTTTATCTTTACATGCTTCTCTATAATTAACAGGTTCAACAATTTTATTTAAGTTAGCAGCAAAACACACATTGTCACTAGACAGATTTGCATAGCTAACAACTTTATCATAAATGTATTTAGCATTGCCAACGATGAAGTCATTAAATCTTTTAGGGGCATAAACATGTCTAGTGGATTTTCTAAGATTAGGTTGGTTACCCTCAGGAAGGACTGATTCATCATTTGTACCACTAGACTCAACCCTCACAGACTCACTTTGAGACTCACTATGATGCTGAACATTAGCCATGTCATCTAAAGTAAATGACTGCCGAGTATCAGCAACATCAACTGGCTCATTAGAGCTACTGTGTTGCTGTGTCTCAGGTACAGAATCAGTAGACTCCTTCTCTTCATCATCGGGATTTATATCACTTGAAGGTTCATAAATATAAAAAAAGTTTGAATGATTTAAAGAGTTTGTTTTGTCTAGATCAGACTCAGAAAACAACTTGGTTTTAAAAGGAAAAACAGTTTAATAAAAGCTGACATCTCTTGAGAAGGAGAATGTCCTTTGATCCAAACTCCAAAGTTTGTATCCCTTTTTTAAATTTGAGTATCCCATAAAGACACACCGTTCAACTCTTTCCTCAAGTTTATCAGTATTATTTAAAATAGTAAAGTAACATAGACATCCAAAAACTTTCAAGTGATCAAGAGAAGGTTTAAAACCATAAAGCAACTCATAGGGTGTTCTACCACCTAACACAGAGGAGGGGGTCCTGTTAATCAGATAGACAGCAGTAAGTACACATTCAGACCAGAATCTTAAAGGAACACCAGATTGAAATAATAAAGCTCTTATCACATTCAGAAGGTGCCTATGTTTTCTTTCAACAATCCCATTTTGTTGAGGAATGTAAGTACAAGATGTTTGATGAAGTATGCCATGAGTTTTAACAAATTTTTCCATTTGAGAGTTTATAAACTCAGACCCATTATCACTTCTAAAACTTTTTATTTTAGTTTCAAACTGAGTTTTGACCAAATCATAGAAGTTTTTAATATTGTCAAACACTTCAGTTTTGGATTTCATTAGGTAGACCCAAACCGACCTGGAGTAATCATCTACAATAGTGAGGAAAAATTTATAACCATCAAGGCTGGGTCGTTTATAAGGACCCCAAACATCTTGATGAACTAAGTCACCAACACTTTTAGACTTATGGTCACTTAGGGGAAAGGGAATTCTATGCTGTTTAGCTTTGTGACATGTGTCACAAGGCTCAGCTTGTCCTGTTTCATTTTTAAGGTTTAGGACATGTAGGAATTGGTCTGAGGGATGACCAAGTCTGGAATGCCAGAGCTTTATCGTTTCAGCCTTATTAAAACAAGCAATAACATGATTACTAGAATTACCACAGAAATAAAGACCATTCGTTTGCCTACCAATCACCAGGTTTTTCCTTAAGGACACATCCTGAATATAACAATTATGTTCATAAAAAACTACTTTAAGTTTGTTATCCTTAGCTAGTTTGTGAACAAAAATGAGATTCACACAATATTCAGGGACAACAAATACATCTTTCAAAATCACATCTTCAGGCATCCTATTTGTTTAACTTTAGCATTGGTTCCATTTGGATGTTTAACAGTAATATCATATTCAGACACATCTACCAGATTAAACATGTTATCATTGCTCATAACCATATGCTGATTAGCACCAGAATCAATAATCCATTTAGTCTATTTTGGTGAAAGAAGCTAGAGTTAAAACAATAGACGTTTTTATAAGATCCTAGAGAAGAGAAGGCACTATAGCACTTACCACTCATGTTAGAACTGTTTTTAGTAGACCTAGCAGCTTGGAAAATAGATCAGCAGTTAAAGCATTCAAAGATGTACTAGCATATTGATCATTCATTGTATTAGCAACATAATTATTAGCAGACACATTTGGTTTTGACCATTGAGAATTGTTTTGACTTGGTTTATTTCTGTAATTTGGTGGATAACCATGAAGTTCAAAGCATTTTTCAATCACATAACCAACCTTATTGCAGTGGGTACGTTTTAGGTTGGGATTAGGACCTTTGTTAAAACGTTTTTTATTATCATTATATTGTGTTGCTTTTGCAACAAAACCAACATTGGGAATCTTTGAGGATTTATTTGAATCTCTGTTTGATTCTTCTCTAGAAAAGATAGAAAAAACAGTTTTAACAGTAGGTAAAGGATCCCTGGTTAACAAGTTTGTTCTAACAGGTTGATAAATGTAATCTAATCCCATCAAGAACTGCATAAGTTTAATCAGTTGACTGCATTCATTGTATTTAGTAGAAGCATCACAAGTACAAGAAGGCAACTGAACCATGGCATCAAATTGTTTCCACATAGTGTTGAGTTTATGATAGTATTTAGAAACACTAGCCCCATTTTGACTAACATAATTAATCTTTTGGTATAACCCAAACACACCCGACCCATCAACCCTGTCATAAGTGTCTTTTAAGTCACTCCAGACTTCACTAGCAAGCCTAGAATAAACTTGACCAACACATAGTTCTTCAGAAACAGAATTGAGGATCCAAGTTAAAACAACAGAATTGCATCTATCCCATTGACTTGCCAGAACATCATCTTTAGTTGATTTGGTACAAGTACCATTAATAAACCCTAACTTATTCTTAGCAGTTAAAGCAAGTTTCATAGCATTTGACCAAACCACATAATTTTCAGTTCCTTTTAGTTTAATATTGACAATAGTGAGACTACTAGAATCACTGGCATGCAGATATAACGGATCACTTGCATCTAATTTACTAACCAAAGTGACAGAGGATTCGACTTGATCATCTGTGTCAGGCATTATAGCAAGAAATCACAATAAATAAGATAATCACAGAAACAATAATATCAACAGATCAGTTAAACACAGTAGCAGACAAAAAAGGAAGCAATTTAGAGCAAAGTCACAGGCAGAATCAAACAATTGATCAGGGTAAGAAGTAGCGAAGCCTGAACAAAGGTCCAATCAGAGGTTCATCACTCAAGGGTGCCTCCGCAGACAATATTCAGGGAGCTATTGACACAAACAGATGCAACAGAGTGGACCCTCTCTGTATCCCAAGATCAAACCGGTCTCACCTAAAAACCCGGTATCAAGATGCCTAGACTCAACAAAAAAATGATGCAAGACAGTAAAAAGGAGCGATAGAATGATCTCACAGTGGGTGCGTGCAATATCCAACGGATCAAGGCTTGTAACCTTCACTTAGGGTTATAAGGACTTAATCAGAAGACCAGATCTGTTGGTTTGCTCTAAAGGGACCAATGAGAAATTCTTCAAAAAGATCCGATGAGAAAACCCTAAAAATTAGGGTTTCGTACTTCCAACGGCGGCACGGCAACCACAACCAAGAAGGAGCCAGAAAGTAAAGTCGGCGGACCACTAGACCACCAAGACTTCAAGCACCACCGTAACAACCCTTGATCAGTGTCCTTGGACTGAAACTCAAAGAAATGAGCAACGGAGAGTGCAGCAGAAGAACACCAGAGCATCAATTTAACCTTGGAGCTCTGATAACATGTCAGAACTTCAAAGATTAAACCACAACACAAAGATAAAGTGCAGTTTTATTCAACAACTTCTTCTCAGATCAGTAAAAGAACATCAGCCAGTCATCAAAGATTGACATGCATATACAAATGAATCAAAAGATTAAACAAGAGACAAATGATTTCTCACGAATGAACGTGTGAGAGATCAGCAGGAACAAGAAGCTTCGAGAAGGAGATGATGAGAGGCGGTGTCTTATGATCCCAAGGCAGCCTCATCTTTATAACCGCAACAACAACGAAACCCTTAAGCCCACTTGCAATACACGGACTCTTGGACCAGCCCAACTAAACATCTCCAAGCCCATATAACCGGACCAAACACATACAACACAAATAAATGGCAAAAGGTTAGAGGGACAAAAAATATAACAACATTTAAACTGAAATAAAAAATACATAGGGTATTTTAACAAAAAACTACCTGTATTTTTACATGGGTTTTACATCTAGTACATATACATAGAAAGAGATAGAGTGAAAGGATACATGAACAAGATTTTGGAGGTCTGGAATAAGATGAGCCTTATGAACCCAATGTATGTGTTAATCGTATTTGGTTTAGCTCAAATAAAGTTTGATATATTATCTATTGAACGCCATTTTGATAATAAATTTTCTGTTGAGGTTTTTGAACTCTCTTTATTGAGCATTGTTGTAATTATTGTTATTGTTGTTGTTGTTATTGTTATTGTTATTGTTATTGTTATTGTTATTGTTATTATTATTATTATTATTATTATTATTATTATTATTATTTATGCTATTAAAAGGAACTTGAATATTGTTTTCAAGTAAACTGAAAAATAAACCCGTTATAATAGAGAAGAATTTTTTTGGGTTTCAAATTTCAAATTTCAAATCGTGACACAAAAAAAAAAAAAAAGTTCACACTCACCCTCTTTCCATGTCTACCTCTCCTTTAGGAGATGAGATAAGATGTTCTGAGCAATGAGCATTTGACAAATGGCTCTCCATTTCTTATGGTTGAGTGATAAGGCATGCAAACGTATGGCAAGCAGTAAAGCTATATAGATCATATAACCATTATATAATGAACTATGAAAACTAAATTCACTCATTGGATTTGAAAAGGTGATCGAATTGAAAGGGCATCCTTTCAAGTAAGATTAGCATAATGGCTTCGATCTCCTCCTCTGTCGCAACTGTTAGCCGGGCCACCCCTGCTCAGGCCAACATGGTGGCTCCATTCACCGGCCTTAAGTCCAACGCCGCCTTCCCCGCTACCAAGAAGGCCAACGACTTCTCCACCCTTCCCAGCAACGGTGGAAGAGTTCAATGCATGAAGGTATATATACATTTTCATGCATAATGGTTCCATGCATATATAACATTAACACAACATTGTTTTAAATAGTGAAAAGTTTGGTTTCTTGTTTAGGTGTGGCCACCACTTGGATTGAAGAAGTACGAGACTCTTTCATACTTACCACCACTAACTGAAGCTCAGTTGGCTAAGGAAGTCGACTACTTGCTCCGCAAAAAATGGGTTCCTTGTTTGGAATTCGAGTTGGAGGTATATTTCTCATCCTTTATGTATTTTTAAAAGTTTATGATTTTCTAGATTTGTTAATTATATCTAGAGAGCAAAAACTATAACTTATTTGCAGGGGAGCTAGTTAATTTTAGTTGTAATTTGTATAGGGTTAGCTTTAACAAAAAAAAAATAAATAAATAAATACTTTAGATGAAAATAAGGAAAGTGAGTTAAATGGATCCAACTAATCTGTTGATAAACATCTGTTGTGTGAATGTAAAATGTAAAATGTTGTTTTAATCAACAAGATATGTGAATGACTGAAACATCAGTTATTAACACAACTATTAGATATGTGAATTCTTTGTATATAGATTATTTTGAACGGTCTATGTATATAGATTTTTAGTTGAATTAGACCACTACCTCATCATTTTCATTGTTTTAAATACAAATTTATACTATCATACATGATAATATACGAAAAGATATCCCTATCAAAATGTTTGTAGAGATGTAACACTACTTAATCAAATTTTAGTAATTTTAGTTTGTTTAATAGATCTTCATGTATATATTTTAAAAACGCAATTTGAGACATTTGAACTTGGTTTTTCATCCATAACTACACATTCATAACCATCATCAACCTTAAGTTAGGTATTTTTGCTAACTAATAAGATGTTGTAGATATTAAATGACCAACTTTTAATATGGTTTCCTCTTGTTTTAATTGGGGGTTAATTGCAGCACGGATTTGTCTACCGTGAGAACGCCAGATCCCCCGGATACTATGACGGAAGATACTGGACAATGTGGAAATTGCCTATGTTCGGTTGCACCGATTCAGCCCAAGTGATGAAGGAGCTTGCTGAATGCAAGAAGGAGTACCCCCAGGCATGGATCCGTATCATCGGATTTGACAATGTTCGTCAAGTTCAATGTATCATGTTCATTGCTTCCAGGCCAGATGGTTACTAAGCAAATTCGAGAATAATTCGATCTAACCTATATATGATGGGTCGAGTTTGTTTGAATCTTTAGGGTTCTTCATCATTCTCTTTTTCAAATTTGGAAATTTTCGTTTTCGTGAATTCCTATGTATTTTGTTGTTTATTTCGGATTATATAACAATAATTTGTCGGAAATGTATATCTTCGATCCTCTCTCTCTTTGTTCTATTCTATCATTATTTGTTGAAACGCAAATTTGTGTTTTAAAGTTACTATATTGTCGAGATATACACATATAACTACTTTATATGACATAACTCGTATCATTGTTTTTAGGTTTTAATTAAATAAATATGCTATACGCCCATACAACAAACTTAAAACACATATATTTAAAAATTACAACCATCACATCTTTATCCTACTATTGAGATATTTGATGGATGTATATGTGGACGATATTTCAAATGGGTGTGATACTAGATAAAATTACAACCATCACATCTGTATATGTACAAGTATTATATAGACAGCTATGAAAGCTAAAGTCACTCATTGGATTCGAAAAGGGTTAAGACAAAGATCTCCTCTGTCACACCTCCAAAATCTACACCCGGAGTATCACCGCTTGGAGGCGTGACTGACCAGGATCAAGCCACCAATCATATTGAACAAACATATAAGTAAACGTATTTCAACCAAAAAATATGAAAGGTGTTCAAAAACCAAAGCATAGTTAAGTGTTTAGCGGAAGCATAATTTGTAAAACCCATAGCAAGTATCAAGTATGAAATAAGGTAATGTTTAAAGCATGGCACACACTGCCATGTCCCACAACGACTGTTCCTCCCTGTGCAAGCTCCATGAGTACCTAATGACCTGCAAGGCACGTAGCAACGAATCAACAACAAAGTTGAGAGAGTTCACAGTTGGTTGTTTGGTTATAGTATTCATTTCGTAAATCGTATGTTCGTTTGGTAAACCATGTATCGTATTAATCCGTATCGCGGCCAATCCAGGCATGTGTGCGATGATTAGTGGGGGCTTCCCATGTGTTAATAGACCATGCGTATCGACTGCTACGAAAATGTAAGAGGTGCCCTAAGTCAATGTCTATCAGCATTGACCCTTTGCCCATAGTCCATTAGTACATGCCCGTCCGACTGGCACGGTGTGAGGTTTGTTAAACCTAATAGCGCTATTAACTAATGACCCGCTCGCCATAGGCCTCGGCGATTAAGTCGATAAATGAGGGACTTCCTTTGATAGAGTTGATGGTCTTATGATCGTGTACGTAGGCTTTATGTACGTGCCCTTCAATCCGAGGACAGTAGTAAGTATAACTGTACGTAGGTTTTACGTACGTGCCCTTCAATCCGAGGACAGTAATAATTAGTTTAATAGTAATGGTTGTACGAGTAGTTATTCAATCCCCTTCCCAACCCCTGGGAATCCCATGCCTTGGCTACTGTGAACTCACCTTGGTTTACTCGGCAGATACACAGAAGGTCAAGTCGGGCTGCTAGTGGTCAACCACGTCCTAACATGGTTACCATACAAGTCAGGTTTTGGTTTCAAGTAGTGCACATAAGTATCACATAAGCTAGCAGATAAGGAACACACACAGATCATGGCAACACACATCATCATGTTCAACAGTTAATAACGTATTCAAGATTTGGCTCGCACAAGTCTAATAACCTTGTGCGATTCACCCGTTGAAGCCCAATAAAACCCGGCCCAATATCAAGAAAGCCCAAAACATCTATTCACATATACACGGCTCAACATATAAACATTTTGTGCGACCAGCCTTATTACCCAGCCCAACAACTACACATACGGCCCAGAATAACAAACAGACAACAATCTTGTGCGACGCAAACTTCTTGTGCGACTGAGTTGTCCTTGTGCGACTGGAACAATCTTGTGCGACTGGACTCTGATCTTGTGCGACCAGGAGTCTTGTGCGAGTGGACCCCTTGTGCGATCAGTTTAGACATCCGAATATCTTGCCATTCGGTTACAACCATTCAACATTTTCCAAATTTACAATAAATCAATCAACAGTTTCTTATTTTCCAATCAACATACAATCGATCAAACTAATCAATTATCATTTAATCCATAAGAACCCTAATCATTTATCAAGCATAACCATTAAGCATAACAACTAAATATGACAACTCAACACTTATTCAAGCCTGCTACATCACAGCCAAATATCAATATTCAAACATAACATCATAGATCCTTATTCTAATCCGATTTATGAACATACAACCGATTATAAACATTTGATTCTAAATCATCATGCAACCTAATCCGCAAACAAGATATGATAGTCGACTAACATCATCACACACATCCGATTACTAATACACATCTCGATTTCATCTTACACATGTGAACCGATTTTAAGGACACCAATATTAAAGTTTACATCATCATCAATCGTGTATCATTTACAAATCATCACATGAGACATGTGTAATCACATAACATAACATCAACTAATAACAAAACACTAACCGGTTAAGAGAGGTAAACGAGAATGATCCGAATAAAAAAAATGATCCGAGCACTATGATCTTCGATGGATGATCTTCGATGGTGAGGGAGTGTTTGCCGTCGAGTTTGAGAGAGAGGATGAGAGAAAGCTAGGGTTTGTGTGTGTGTTGTGTTTAGCAAACGAATGAGGAGTCCGCATTCCCCTCATGTGTTATGCGACACAAGTGTAATGGGCCGAACCCAAGCTTGGGCTGCCCTTTGGTCTCGGATGCAAAGGTGTGGCCCGAATGGGCTTGTGCGATCGGGTGAGTGTTGTGTGTTTGGGCCGTTTATATACATACATACATTACACAAAGCACGTATCAACATAACATTCATATAATCAATCACTTTCATAAAATCACATATCGTACACATACGTTACTTCAAAGTACAAAGATAGGTTCGGAAATACGAGTTGTCACATTATCCCCAAGTTGAAAGAAATTTCGTTTCGAAATTTGGTACGTACTCACTGAGGAAGCTAGTTAAGTTGTATGGTTTTCCTGGTTTTCCTGTCCTCCCCCCGTTGATCTGGAATTTCGTCCCGAAATTCCGTAGCTTCAGCCTCAGTAGTGGTTGTACTGTTTGCGAATAGTTGGGGATACTTTTGCTTCATTTGATCTTCGCGTTCCCAGGTGAACTCTGGGCCGCGACGTGAGTTCCAACGAACTCGAACGAGAGGGATTCTAGTGCGTTTGAGGACCTTAACATCCCGGTCCGTGATTTCAACTGGTTCCTCGACGAATCGTAACTGCTCGTCGATAGTGAGCTCCTTCAAAGGAACTTTGTGGGTCTCATCTGACAGACACTTCTTCAGATTTGACACGTGGAAAACGTTGTGAACTGCACTGAGTTCTGCTGGTAAGTTTAGTTTGTAGGCCACTTTGCCTATTTTCTCGATGACTTCAAAAGGTCCGACGTTTCATGGGTTAAGTTTGCCTCGTTTACCAAAACGAACCACACCCTTCCAGGGTGAAACTTTGAGTAGCACTCGCTCCCCAACCTGGAGCTCGAGTGGTTTCCTGCCCTTATCGGCGTAGATTTTCTGACGGTCGCGAGCTGCCGCCATTCGTTGTCGTATTTGAGCAATTCGTTCTGTTGTGTCTACCACAAGTTCTGGACCAGTAATCTGACTATCCCCCACCTCTGCCCAACAAAGAGGTGACCGGCATTTACGCCTGTACAACACCTCAAACGGAGCAGCTTTAATGCTGGTGTGGTAGCTGTTATTGTACAAAAATTCCATAAGTGGCAGATGCTTTTCCCAGCCGTTGCCAAAGTCAATTACACATGCCCTAAGCATGTCTTCGAGGGTCTGGATGGTGCGTTCAGACTACCCATCCGTTTGTGGGTGATAAGCTGTGCTCTTATCTAAACATGAGCCAAATGACTTGTGCATTGCTTGCCATAGTTCTGAAGTAAAACGTGCATCACGATCAGAGATAAAAGAAGTGGGCACTCCGTGCCTCGAGACTACTTCCTTAAGATAAACGTCTGCTAATGTGGAGAACTTATCCGTTTCCTTGATAGCCAAGAAGTGAGCAGACTTTGTGAGTCGATCCATGATCACCCAAATAGTATCGTTACTACGTTGAGATCTAGGCAGGCCAGTAACAAAATCCATGGAAATTTGCTCCCATTTCCATTGTGGTATTTCTGGTTGTTGGAGTAGGCCTGAAGGTTTCTGATACTCCGACTTGACTCTCGCACAAGTCAAGCACTTGCTAACGTATGTTGCTATGTGAGCTTTCATGCTAGGCCACCAATACGTAGTTTTGATATCGTGGTACATCTTATCCGAACCAGGATGTACCGAGTAGCGAGACTTGTGTGACTCATCCATCACAAGCTCTCGTAGGTTGTCATAGAATGGGACCCAAATGCGTCCTGTTACGTAGTAAGCACCGTCTTCCTTTTGTTCTAATCGTTGCCTTGAGCCGCGTAGGGCTTCAGCCCTGACGTTTTCTGGTTTCAATGCTTCTATCTGAGCGTCTCGTATTTGCGAAGGAAGACTAGACTGTATAGTGAGTTGTAAAGCTCGTACGCGCTTAGGCGCAGTGTCCTTTCGACTGAGGGCGTCAGCCACAACATTGGCTTTGCCTGGGTGGTACCTGATCGAGCATTCGTAGTCATTCAGTAGCTCGACCCATCGTCGTTGTCGCATATTCAGTTCCTTCTGTTTGAAGATATGCTCAAGACTCCTATGGTCTGTGTAGATGGCGCACTTGGTACCGTACAGGTAGTGTCTCCATATCTTAAGTGCAAAAACAACAGCTCCCAGCTCTAGATCGTGTGTGGTGTAGTTCCTTTCATGAACTTTAAGCTGGCGTGAGGCGTAGGCTATAACTTTATCCCGCTGCATCAATACACAACCAAGACCCTGAATGGATGCGTCGCAGTAAACCACAAAGTCGTCTGTACCCTCTGGCAATGAAAGGATAGGTGCACTGCAAAGTCTATCCTTTAAGTGTTGAAACGCTAATTCCTGTGCATTTCCCCATCGATAAACAACGCCTTTCTGCGTCAGTGAAGTGAGAGGCTGTGCAATCTTGGAAAAATCCTTAATGTACCTCTTGTAGTAACCTGCCAATCCCAAGAATTGGCGAATTTCCGTTGGCGTACGAGGCGCAGTCCAATTCTTAATCGAGTCTACCTTAGATGGTTCTACATGGATCCCATCCTTGTTCACCACATGGCCTAAGAAATGAACTTCACGAAGCCAGAAGTCGCATTTTGAAAACTTGGCGTACAGCTGTTCTGTTCGAAGGAGTTCCAAAATAAGTCGTAGATGCTGCTCGTGTTCCTCCTGACTCTTCGAATAGATTAGAATGTCGTCGATGAAAACTATGACGAACTTGTCTAGGTAAGGCTTGCACACTCGATTCATGAGATCCATGAAAACCGCAGGTGCGTTTGTCAGCCCAAAAGGCATAACCAAAAACTCATAGTGTCCATATCGAGTTCTAAAGGCTGTTTTGGAGACGTCCTCTTCTCGGACTCTCAGCTGATGATATCCTGATCTCAAATCAATCTTTGAAAAGTAGCTCGACCCTTGCAGCTGGTCGAACAAGTCGTCAATGCGTGGAAGAGGATAGCGATTCTTCACAGTCACCTTGTTGAGTTCACGGTAGTCGATGCACATTCTGACAGTACCGTCTTTCTTCTTCACGAATAGCACTGGAGCTCCCCAGGGCGAAGAGCTAGGACGAATAAAACCCTTATCCAAGAGTTCTTGTAGTTGCGTAGAGAGTTCTTTCAACTCTGATGGAGCTAAGCGATACGGTGCACGAGCTATGGGCGCTGCTCCAGGAGCTAGCTCGATTTGGAACTCGACCTGGCGATGAGGCGGAAGGCCAGGCAATTCCTCGGGGAATACCTCAGGATAGTCGCGCACAATTGGAAAATCTTCTATCTTCTTCTCTTTCTTCGAGGTGTCAGTAACGAGAGCCAGAATAGCAGTGTGGCCCTTTCTCAAGCACTTCTGAGCCTTAAGGAAAGAGATGATGCTCACAACAGTACCACTCTTGTCGCCACAAATCATGAGAGGTTCATCACCTGGGCGGGGAATACGGACAATCTTTTCGTTACAAAGAATCTCTGCTTGGTGTTGGGATAACCAGTCCATCCCTATGACAACGTCGAAACTACCCAGAGTGATAGGAAGGAGGTCGATTGAGAAAGTGTGATCAGCAAGAACAAGATTACAACCCTTGACTACGTGTGTGACCTCTAAACTTTTACCATTAGCTAACTCTACCGTGTGCTTGGGGTTCAAAGGTGTTGGGGTACACTTAAGCAGTTGACTAACTTTTAGGGACACATAACTAGTATCAGCACCCGAATCAAATAAGACAGTAACGTAAAAGTCGTCGAGAAGGAACTTACCCGTCACAACATTGGGATCATTCCTCGCTTCTCCCTGGCCAATAACGAACACACGACCCCTTGCACCGTTGCCATTGTTACCCCCATTGTTCCCATTCCCCTGATTGTTGTTATTGTGGTTGTTGTTATGGTTCCTGTTTAGTTGGGGACAATCTCTCTTGAAGTGGCCTTCAGCTCCACACTGAAAGCACCTTTTGTTGTCTCGTTGTTGCTGCTGCTGGTCTTGTGGAGCTGGTGGTTGTTGTCACTGGTTTTGATTCGTAGGTCATAAGCTCCTACAATCCTTAGCTTCATGACCCATCTTGAGACACCTCTGGCAACGAACCTTGTTCCACTGACCACTGTGGTGTCTGTTGCATCTGTTGCACTTTGGAAGGTTTCCTTGATAACCACCTTGCCCTTTGTTACCAGAAGATTGCTGACCCGGGCTCTTGTAGTCTTCAGTTCTTCTTTGCTGAGACTGAGACTGAACAGAAGTTGAACCTCTGCTTGAAGCTCCATCCCATTTTCTCTTGTTGTCACTAGGAGTTTCAGAAGTAGCTGTAGCACTAATACGCTTTGGTAACCTGTTCTGCTCCACCGCCTGATCAGTGAGGCGATGAGCCAATTGTACAACTTGCTGGATGGTGGCTAGGTTGGCTGAAGTCACATGACTTTGGATTTCTGGCACTAAGCCCTTGAGATAAAGTTCGATACGCTTAATTGGAGGGTCCACCATGGTAGGACACAGTAATGCAAGCTCATTCGATCTCTTCGTATACGCCTCAATTTCCGACCCCGTCATCTTGAGGTTGAAGAACTCGACTTCCAACTTATGAATGTCATCACGACTGCAGTATTTCTCCTTGATCATCTCTTTAAAATTGTTCCATGGGGTGGCGTTAGCAGCAACCAACCCCAGCATTTGAACCTGAGCGTTCTTCTAGGGTACCGGTAACATACTTCACCCTGCGAGCCTCAGGGCATTCAAACATCTCGAATACAGATTCGAGCTTTTCAAACCAGTGGAGGAGTCCAACTGCCCCTTCCGTGCCACTGAAAGTACCAGGACGACAGTCCATGAAAGTTTTGAAGGTGCACACAGGAGGCTGTGCAGGTTGACCTGTCGTGAGAGTAAGAAAGAATAGAGTTTAACACAAAGATTGGATTCATGAGAGTAGGATCCAGAGATCCTAGAGTGAGTCGGGATGGCTGGGTATACCTCCTGCCTGAGCAGCTGCAAGTGCCGCAGCAACTTGTTGGTTAATTAGAGCCGTCAACTGGGCTTGTGTCATGTTAACGCGTCCAGACATGATCTTCATATCAAGGAAAACACGAGTGAGATGAGTTCGCAAAAAAAATGCGATAACAGAAGAGAGTAAGCACACATGTGTTCAAGCAACAGTAGCTATACTATCTAAGCATATCATGAGCAAAGTTCTACGATGTCTAGCATGTAGGTAATAAAACATAAACCATATCACCTAGAATGGCGAGCCTTGCACGTGGAGTGAAGCGTCGTTGTGGATCATAGAGCACTGTACAGGTTATAGTCTGGTTTTAACAAAATTCATTTTCCCTTATTAAAACCAAGTTCTCTATAACCAATGGCTCTGATACCAATCTGTCACACCCCCAAAATCCACATGCGGAGTATCACCGCTTGGAGGCGTGACTGACCAGGATCAAGCCACCAATCATATTGAACAAACATATAAGTAAACGTATTTCAACCAAACAATATGAAAGGTGTTCAAAAACCAAAGCATAGTTAAGTGTTTAGCGGAAGCATAATTTGTAAAACCCATAGCAAGTATCAAGTATGAAATAAGGCAATGTTTAAAGCATGGCACACACTGCCATGTCCCACAACGACCGTTCCTCCCTGTGCAAGCTCCATGAGTACCTAATGACCTGCAAGGCATGTAGCAACGAATCAACAACAAAGTTGAGCGAGTTCACAGTTGGTTGTTTGGTTATAGTATTCATTTCGTAAATCGTATGTTCGTTTGGTAAACCATGTATCGTATTAATCCGTATCGCGGCCAATCCAGGCATGTGTGCGATGATTAGTGGGGGCTTCCCATGTGTTACTAGACCACACGTATCGACTGCTACGAAAATGTTAGAGGTGCCCTAAGTCAATGTCTATCAGCATTGACCCTTTGCCCATAGTCCATTAGTACACGCCCGTCCGACTGGCACGGTGTGAGGTTTGTTAAACCTAATTGCGCTATTAACTAATGACCCGCTCGCCATAGGCCTCGGCGATTAAGTCGATAAATGAGGGACTTCCTTTGATAGAGTTGATGGTCTTATGATCGTGTACGTAGGCTTTACGTACGTACCCTTCAATCCGAGGACAGTAGTAAGTATAACTGTACGTAGGTTTTACGTACGTGCCCTTCAATCCGAGGACAGTAATAATTAGTTTAATAGTAATGGTTGTACGAGTAGTTATTCAATCCCCTTCCCAACCCCTGGGAATCCCATGCCTTGGCTAGTGTGAACTCACCTTGGTTTGCTCGGCATATACACAGAAGGTCAAGTCGGGCTGCTAGTGGTCAACCACGTCCTAACATGGTTACCATACAAGTCAGGTTTTGGTTTCAAGTAGTGCACATAAGTATCACATAAGCTAGCAGATAAGGAACACACACAGATCATGGCAACACACATCATCACGTTCAACAGTTAATAACGTATTCAAGATTGGGCTCGCACAAGTCTAATAACCTTGTGCGATTCACCCGTTGAAGCCCAATAAAACCCGGCCCAATATCAAGAAAGCCCAAAACATCTATTCACATATACACGGCTCAACATATAAACATCTTGTGCGACCAGCCTTATTACCCAGCCCAACAACTACACATACAGCCCTGAATAACAAACAGACAACAATCTTGTGCGACTCAAACTTCTTGTGCGACTGGACTCTGATCTTGTGCGACCAGGAGTCTTGTGCGAATGGACCCCTTGTGCGATCAGTTTAGACATCCGAATATCTTGCCATTCGGTTACAACCATTCAACAGTTTCCAAATTTACAATAAATCAATCAACAGTTTCTTATTTTCCAATCAACATACAATCAATCAAACTAATCAATTATCATTTAATCCATAAGAACCCTAATCATTTATCAAGCATAACAACTAAATATGACAACTCAACACTTATTCAAGCCTGCTACATCACAGCCAAATATCAATATTCAAACATAACATCATAGATCCTTATTCTAATCCGATTTATGAACATACAACCGATTATAAACATTTGATTCTAAATCATCATGCAACCTAATCCGCAAACAAGATATGATAGTCGACTAACATCATCACACACATCCGATTACTAATACACATCTCGATTTCATCTTACACATGTGAACCGATTTTAAGGACACCAATATTAAAGTTTACATCATCATCAATCGTGTATCATTTACAAATCATCACATGAGACATGTGTAATCACATAACATAACATCAACTAATAACAAAACACTAACCGGTTAAGAGAGGTAAACGAGAATGATCCGAATAAAAGAATGATCCGAGCACTATGATCTTCGATGGATGATCTTCGATGGTGAGGTAGTGTTTGCCGTCGAGTTTGAGAGAGAGGATGAGAGAAAGCTAGGGTTTGTGTGTGTGTTGTGTTTAGCAAACGAATGAGGAGTCTGCATTCCCCTCATGTGTTATGCGACACAAGTGTAATGGGCCGAACCCAAGCTTGGGCTGCCCTTTGGTCTCGGATGCAAAGGTGTGGCCCGAATGGGCTTGTGCGATCGGGTGAGTGTTGTGCGTTTGGGCCGTTTATATACATACATACATTACACAAAGCACGTATCAACATAACATTCATATAATCAATCACTTACATAAAATCACATATCGTACACATACGTTACTTCAAAGTACAAAGATATGTTCGGAAATACGAGTTGTCACATCCTCCTCAGTCGCGACCGTTAAACAAGTTCTACAAAGAAGGCCGGCTAACGACTTCTCCACCCTTCCTAGCAACGGTGGAAGAGTTCAATGCATGAAGGTTAATAACTAAATATAGAATTAGGTTTTTTTTATATCTAAACATACAATTCAAATATATTTCTAAGAAACTAAAAGTGTGGTTTAATTTCTTGTTTAGGCGTGGCCACCATTTGGATTGAAGAAGTACGAGACTCTTTCATACTTGCCAACACTAACTGAAGCTCAGTTAGCTAAGGAAGTGACTACTTGCTCCGCAACAAATGGGTTCCTTGTTTGGAATTCCAGTTGGAGGTATGTTTTACATAATTCTATTTCTTTTATAATCATTTCACTATATCGTATAAAAGATACATTATACAAGGAAAGTTAGTTTTAACCCATTATGAGGAAATCTAGTTGATTTGATTTATACCTTATCTTATACAATGTACGCATGCTTCTGAAAATTTTATATTAAAGTAAATGATTATTATGTCACAACATTATAAATTGTACATATTAAATGCCAATTAAGTAGTGTAACCAATGTTTTAAAAACCGGTATTTTTATCGTATCGGGTTATACTCAGATATGGCTTAACCGGCGTGTTGACTAATTAACTCTATAAATCCATAAAATATAATTTCAACTCAAAAATAATCTAAAACTACATCATTCCATAATAAAAAATATTTCAAAAGTTTATGATTAAATACCCTAGCAATTAGCAAACACTATAACAAGTAACAACATGAATGATTGAACAAAAGTCAAAAGAAGGTAACCCTAGAAGATCGGTTGAAGAACTTAATTTGAAAAACCCAATGATTTTCTATCTTTGAGTAAGGAAAACGTTTGATCAATGTAGATTGTCAATTGTGGGCACTAAGTTTTACACTTTAACCAAGAAGGTAAATAGTCACCTTTTTTAGGAACCTAAAAATTAAAAGTTCAAATTTTGACCGGTGGCCCGGTATGAACCGGTACCGATATACCGGTTTATGTCACACCCCGACCACGTAGAACATACCAAACGTGGCGGAAACATCGGGGAGTGTTGTAACAGAATTAATGTTTCACAACCATGGAAATTAAAGTTTCGTTTTATTCAATATAAGTGTTACAATGTCTAAACAAACATGGAAATACAACATAATTAACTAGTCTTGCATCTTTTATTGTTACTAAAGCCCAAGTCTGCCTATGTGTATCTTGATCATCTTATGCAACAGTTCCTGAAAAACACATGTGAAAATATGGTACGTCAGCATAAAAATGCCGGTGAGATACATAGGTTTTGTGAAAATAGGTTTCATGACTTATGTTTGAGAAAATGTTTAGTCATGAACCTTGTTATTTGCTTTGTTTTGTAAATCATTTGAAAAACGATAAGATCAGATGATATGTATAAATAAATGTCAGGTTTAATGAATAACCATGTAAAATGAGTTTGTATAAGATAAGTTGTTTGTAAAACAATGTCTTGTGAAAAGTATGTTATTTGTATAAAATGTTCTATGTCTCAAACTGAAATGATTCAAATAACGCTATGATATGTAATACCATACAAACACTTATATATAGGAAGTACCAGCGGCGTATCCACCATGCTTGTATCATATTACACACGCATCGTTACTTAATCACTTAATCAAACCAAACCAAACAATGTAAAATGTTCATGTCAAGATGTAAATCATGTCAAAATGTCTATGTCAAATATCCATGTCAAATGTCTATGTCAAAATGTCATGTATGGCTAGCGAAATGTCTCAACTAAACCATATGCACAAAAGCAAAGTATTGAAGTAAAACTTGGTTTAAATCAATATTATGTCTTGTGTAAATGCATGATCAATGTCAATCATGTAATGTGTAAATGCATGATCAATGTCAATCATGTTAAAATGTCTATGTCGAAATGTCTATGTCAAATGTCTATGTCAAAATGTCATGTATGGCTAGCGAAATGTCTCAACTAAACCATATGCACAAAAGCAAAGTATTGAAGTAAAACTTGGTTTAAATCAATATTATGTCTTGTGTAAATGCATACTATACTGATAATGAACATTTATGCGGTATTGTGAAAATTCATACATCCAAGCCTTGAGACAGACGGATAACCCTTTCAGTCAAGGTTATCAAAAGAAAATGTATTCGGATTCGGTCATTCCTTCCATCCAAACAAACCCGAGATTACAGGAATGGGATTTGTCAAGTCCTATGGTACCACTACCTACTACCGAGCGGCGTGATCGGTGTTAATGAATGTACATTGTCTCATTTAAACAAACCAAATGTCATACCAAAATGTAAGCATGTTTTATGAAGATGATGTACCTAGTATGCTAGAGTAAACATACAAGGTAGAGCTGTAAAACAATGTGTCCATATGCTGAGTAAACATATGCAACAGAAATGCAATGTAAAACAATGTGTCCATATGCTGAGTAAACATATGCAACAGAAATGCAATGTAAAACAATGTGTCCATATGCTGAGTAAACATATGCAACAGAAATGTACTAAGTATGCTAAGTTAACATACAAAGTAGAAAAGTCATGTAAATCAATGTACTAATAGTGTACTAATGAACATAACCAGTATATGATGTGAAAACAGGAAAACATGAAAGTAACAAGTAGGCACATGTGTTTCACCCCAAAACAGTTTGGAAAACAGTAAAAGAGGGGTCTATGTACTCACTTGAGAATGCTCAGTAGTCCTTGAGTAACAACCAAACAATGCTAGAGATCACGGAAATCAAACGGCACCTAATATAGGTAACTATGTTAATTAACCGGACCTAAATCGGAAGATTGGGTAGTATTAGGGTTTGTAAACCAAATGAGTGTAGGAACTCATATGATATGGTTTAACAAAGCCTACATACTAAATGAAACTTAACCTAAGTCTTATCGACCCATTACGACCCGTTTAGGAAGCTTATGCTACTTTAACGCGTCGTTCGCGTAAAACGCGTTCGGAACGCCTAACTAGTCCTATGACAAGTGTTATATGCCTAAACATGTTACATAATCAGTTATGTGGCAAATGTTTAGGTTACATATGCTTAATTACCAATTATACATGAAAAGGGTATTCTGGTAATTTACCTAAGGCATATAAACTACCTATCATACAACTACTTAAACGATGTGACCATAGGGTATAACCTCGGAAGGTTATTCCCTACACTATGGTCACCTAATGTATTTGGTCGGATCCTAATGATCGACCAAATGGGTCGAGTTCGAAGGTATAGGCGATTTATCAGATCGCCTACCCTACGACTCTAGACAACGTGGTAATCAGTGGGCATAGTCCCAAGGGACTATGACCAACGTGATTACATTCACGTTGCGAAGTTCAAACGAACTTCGCATTGACCATTACTGGTCAACGCTGAAAGTCAAACAAAGTTTGACTTTCTGACTCGAAAAGCAGTAAAATAAGGAAAAGAACGAAAGAATACTTACCCAGGGTCCCCGAATGCTAATCCCGACTCAAGAACTCAGGTATGAAACAATGGTTTCAACTTAGAGCTCTCAAATCAGAATTCTTGTGAGTTTTAAAGCAATGGGGGGTGGGGTATTTATAGTATTCGGTCCACCGTTGAGATCGTTTCATGGAAAACGTGCCATGATCCGATCCGTACAAGTGTTGAAAGGTTATGGAGGCCACATATGCTCCTTATCTTCATGACTAAGCAAGTAGGAACATGTGGTGGTGGTTTAAACAGCTGAAAACAGGCTGTTTAAACATTGTATCTGGTCAGGATAACCCCTGCGCATCGTAGGGCAAAAGTCCCTGCGCATCGTAGGGGTTAAGTTTGGCAGAAAGTCAGTTTTGGTCCCTGAACTGTATTTAGGCCATTTTTGACATGTTTAAGGCCCGTTAACCCCATTTCAAAGCTCTAAAATGAAGTTAAAGTATAGGGAACTTAAAACATGCTCAAAAATATCTCGGATGTCGGTTCGTTTGGCCGTACGAACGCGATGTTCGGTTAATTACGACGGAATGCGCATAAGCGCGAAACACGAACCAAATGACGCGACGAATGGATTTTTCTTAAGGCGAACACTAAAATATAATATAGTCATGCTCACATAAATTTTTAGATGTCCGGATGTATTCAGAACGTATGTTATGCTCGAACATGCAAACTTGTGCACTTTTTGACACTTTTAGTCCCTGAATGACACAAAAGTTTATTTTAGCATACCGAACACCTCAAAGCCTATTTCTAAGCTATGCAAAGGATATTTATGGCATGTTTAACTTATGGTCATGTTCCGGAAGGTCTGTTACAGTTCAAATTGGCATACTTTCGCAGTTTGTCAACTTTAGTCCCTGTAAGCGATTAAACTTGATTTTGCCATACCAAAGCCTTCAAAACTTATTTCTAAGTTATGAAAAGGTTATTTAAGGTATGTTAAGCCAATGTCACTATTCCGGAGTGTTTGTTGCATTAAACTGGTTATATTTACGCATCGGTGCGCGTATAACCTTCCAGAAAGTGATTTAGAGTTTGAAATTGAACAAGAATTGATATGTGCAAATGATACACATATTTTTACAAATACCAAGTATGAAATACAATATTTCATTGCTTTGGTATTTGTTTGATGGCCGTGAAGGCACAGGTGTTACAGTCTCCCCTACTTTAGGAAATTTCGTCCCGAAATTTATTTAGAGGAAACTTGTGAGAGCTTGAAAGCATGAAGTTGAAAAGATCGAACAACATTGGTTAG
Organism: Helianthus tuberosus; assembly: GCA_030545235.1. Lineage (NCBI taxonomy): Eukaryota > Viridiplantae > Streptophyta > Magnoliopsida > Asterales > Asteraceae > Helianthus > Helianthus tuberosus. Next base: position 6,650,240 of record CM060416.1, on the reverse strand, counting down.
GGTTCTGAACTTCTAGTAACTTTAATAACATTATGCTTGCAATGTAAGAGGGATACTTATATACAAGTATACGAAGCGTCATTGGTGCGTCCACCGTACCTCCATTACATCGTTCTCATTTTGTTATTGTTGTCACTATCGGTTCTTACACATAATAAACCTTACTGGGTTTCTATGCACTAAATTTCATAATTATGTAGGCCTCCATAATTAGACAATTCCTTGCACAGTTCACACAGTCTATTTTATAATGCGTAGGGTAAAACCAAATGAGCAATCCTGTGATGAGTGTGACTAGACCGCCATAGAGTCCCGTAGACTAGATCAATAAATGATCTAAATAGACTATCAAGGAGTCTGTCCAGCTACATCACTAGATGTCATTCTTTAACCAAATTGTGAATCAATCCTTTAGACTAGACCACTAAAAAGGGTCTGGAGTGGTACTATATAAATCCAAGGGTCTTAACTATTACATAGAAGCCCATTAAGGATTTAAGGTAGTACCTTTGAATATCCTGCTACGAATCTCTCATATGAAGATATGAAAGATCCTGCGAGGATTTGGATAACGAATATCCAGAGTATTAAAAACACAAAAATGCATGAAAGAAAACATAAGATGAATAAACACATAGTCACATAACCACAAAATTGCTAACTAGAAGTTTGTTCTGCTAACAGAGTACATGTATTTAAAGCACACTAGGAATCCATCTTGTGGATTTCATTTGGTACTTTAAACATTTTCGAGAATCCAACTATAAAGATAGAAAGATTCAAAAGAAAATTCGATTTCGATTACTAGAACTCGAAATGTTCGAATTAAGGTACATAAAGAATCCAATTAAGGACTCTGATTTGAATCATGATCATCCACAAGGGTCTAATTATGGAGATAAAAAGATCCCATATGGATTGTAGAAGTTGAAGATGCTTTGAATTCTTGCACGGGATGTGCTTAAGTCCAAACATGAAGTAAAATGCTTATGAGGTTGAGATGCTAGATATGTCAAGGCGACATATGAAGCAGAATTTGAAAGTTAAGTAAATGTATGAGAAAGATATTTTTGAAAACTGTGCATGGGGTTCTTTTAAGAAAAATATGTTTAGTGTTTTTGAAACCTTATATATAATACTTTTGATATCATAAAGTAGATGTACTAGGTAGGTATATTTATAAAAATGTTTTAAAATCATGCGGAATGAATTTTTGAAATTATGTATAAGGTTTTTGGAAAACATGAATGATGCTTTTCGAAATCATGCACTTGATGAGAAAATGTACTGTGTTAATATTGTCTTCAGACTATATGAAATATTTTGAAATTAAAAAGGTTGGTTTTGATAACATGGCCAATGTTTTTGAAATAACATAGACAATGTATCTAGAAAAAAAATTGTTTTCAAACTATATGAAATATTTTGAGATCATGAAGATTGTTTTGAAATACTTGTACTGTGTATGTTGAAAAATTAAAACGTAATGGGTAAGAGATTTGAAAACACCCTTAGTTATCTAACCAAGGATTCAAAGGCACTGATGTGCAGAAGCATGATCACTCATAATGTCACTTTATCTTCTGTACTTTGTTTCTTAGAATGAAACGAGTACTTAGAATGTTCGAGGGAAACATGAGCGATCATTTGAAAGAGAGAATCACAAAAGTAGTTTGTAAGGAATATAGTTCCTTGATGTAGGTATCATAGGAAAAGTCATACACACATGTAATTATACTTGTATATCAGAATTGTGAACAACAACTTTTATTTATGAACAAGACATATTGTTTCACAAAACACGAGAACAAAAGAAACAAAGGCATAAGACAGCAATATCCTTTGTTCAGCCGAATGCTCATCCAAGGGTTGGATTTGCATTAGCAAGCTTTGGGCAGTTGTGGCGGAAGTGACCAATCTCTCCGCAGTTGAAACATGAACCCAGTGGGAATTTCGCAGCGTTCCCTTGAACCGGAGCTTGAACCTGAGCAGCCTGATTTTGTCCCAAACGACAAACTTTGGCCAAATGCCCAAGTTTACCACACGTCGTGCATTGCCAGCAGACTTGTTGTAACGCGTGATGACCGTTGCAGCGTGCACAATGAGGTGCAGTACCGGCATATGCTTTCTTTGCAGGTGGCTGGGCTGGTTGGTTGGGAACGGCTCGACCATTGTGAGCGACCACGGCGAAGTTTTGAGGAGCCTTTCGCTTCTTTGACTTCTTCGGCGATCGTTCATCCATGGTCTTTGATTCCCCGATTGGTTTCTTGGCTGGTGGTGCTGTCACCCGGATGGGTCTTGTTTGATTTGGTACAGCTGTAGTTGGGCACACCCTTGCCGTATGACCTATAAGTCCACAATTTTGGCAATTGCGGCACTTCACATTAGTATGATGATGAAGGCTACATTGGTTGCACAAAGGTGAAGTTCCAAAGTACGGCTTCCTAGCTGGTGGCCTTGCCACATGGCTAGGTCCCGCTTGATTAGGTGTAACCGTAGCGGGTTTCCTTGAAGCCTTACGCTTCCTTGACTTTGGTGCAGTCTTGACTTCTACTTCCTTCAGTGGCTCTTGAGTGGCTTCATTGTCGAGACGAGAGACTTCATTGTTGAGACGAGCCATGGAAATGTCTAAATCCACAGTTCTCTGAATCACTTCGCCAATTTGCTAGACAAATTTGGCTGTTCGCTCGGGCATTTGACCAGTGCTGAGAGGAATAGACATTCTAAAAGAAAATGAAAGACAGAGGAAGAAGCAAGTGAAAGGTTATTGGAAAAATCAATACCGAATGGTAACGAATGAAAATTGCGATCATTTGTTTGTTACTTAGGGCAAACAAATGAGACGGTGACTAATCAAGGTAAACAGGTCTTATTAATGTATCACTGAAGACATGCTCGCCTATAAGTGAACACTCATCCCAAGAATTCCCAGGTAAGCACAACTGGTCTCGCGTCTGATGAGATGTATACGAAGTGCTTGCCTAGACAGAAAACCCAGAATACAGGCATTCACCCTTCCAGTTTGCACGTGTTCACATTATTTAAAACCCAAAACCTTGATGAGATTTTGAAAATTCAAAAGGATTCAAAACCATATAACAGAGAGTTCAAAACCTTACAATAGAGGGTTCAAAACCTAGTAATCAATCATCCTAGAACAGATGATTAGTTTTCAAAGCGGTTCTGAAATTTATGTTCTTGTTGTGATCGTCGCCTAAGGATAGGTGACGGTATTGTTTTATGACTAAACGCAAGTAAACTCGCGTTAGGGTCCTAAGAAGGTTATAGACTAGGTCAAAGCATTACTAATAACCTAATTCCCTATAACCATTGGCTCTGATACCATCTTTTCTGTCACACCCCGACCACGTAGAACATACCAAACGTGGCGGAAACATCGGGGAGTGTTGTAACAGAATTAATGTTTCACAACCATGGAAATTAAAGTTTCGTTTTATTCAATATAAGTGTTACAATGTCTAAACAAACATGGAAATACAACATAATTAACTAGTCTTGCATCTTTTATTGTTACTAAAGCCCAAGTCTGCCTATGTGTATCTTGATCATCTTATGCAACAGTTCCTGAAAAACACATGTGAAAATATGGTACGTCAGCATAAAAATGCCGGTGAGATACATAGGTTTTGTGAAAATAGGTTTCATGACTTATGTTTGAGAAAATGTTTAGTCATGAACCTTGTTATTTGCTTTGTTTTGTAAATCATTTGAAAAACGATAAGATCAGATGATATGTATAAATAAATGTCAGGTTTAATGAATAACCATGTAAAATGAGTTTGTATAAGATAAGTTGTTTGTAAAACAATGTCTTGTGAAAAGTATGTTATTTGTATAAAATGTTCTATGTCTCAAACTGAAATGATTCAAATAACGCTATGATATGTAATACCATACAAACACTTATATATAGGAAGTACCAGCGGCGTATCCACCATGCTTGTATCATATTACACACGCATCGTTACTTAATCACTTAATCAAACCAAACCAAACAATGTAAAATGTTCATGTCAAGATGTAAATCATGTCAAAATGTCTATGTCAAATATCCATGTCAAATGTCTATGTCAAAATGTCATGTATGGCTAGCGAAATGTCTCAACTAAACCATATGCACAAAAGCAAAGTATTGAAGTAAAACTTGGTTTAAATCAATATTATGTCTTGTGTAAATGCATGATCAATGTCAATCATGTAATGTGTAAATGCATGATCAATGTCAATCATGTTAAAATGTCTATGTCGAAATGTCTATGTCAAATGTCTATGTCAAAATGTCATGTATGGCTAGCGAAATGTCTCAACTAAACCATATGCACAAAAGCAAAGTATTGAAGTAAAACTTGGTTTAAATCAATATTATGTCTTGTGTAAATGCATACTATACTGATAATGAACATTTATGCGGTATTGTGAAAATTCATACATCCAAGCCTTGAGACAGACGGATAACCCTTTCAGTCAAGGTTATCAAAAGAAAATGTATTCGGATTCGGTCATTCCTTCCATCCAAACAAACCCGAGATTACAGGAATGGGATTTGTCAAGTCCTATGGTACCACTACCTACTACCGAGCGGCGTGATCGGTGTTAATGAATGTACATTGTCTCATTTAAACAAACCAAATGTCATACCAAAATGTAAGCATGTTTTATGAAGATGATGTACCTAGTATGCTAGAGTAAACATACAAGGTAGAGCTGTAAAACAATGTGTCCATATGCTGAGTAAACATATGCAACAGAAATGCAATGTAAAACAATGTGTCCATATGCTGAGTAAACATATGCAACAGAAATGCAATGTAAAACAATGTGTCCATATGCTGAGTAAACATATGCAACAGAAATGTACTAAGTATGCTAAGTTAACATACAAAGTAGAAAAGTCATGTAAATCAATGTACTAATAGTGTACTAATGAACATAACCAGTATATGATGTGAAAACAGGAAAACATGAAAGTAACAAGTAGGCACATGTGTTTCACCCCAAAACAGTTTGGAAAACAGTAAAAGAGGGGTCTATGTACTCACTTGAGAATGCTCAGTAGTCCTTGAGTAACAACCAAACAATGCTAGAGATCACGGAAATCAAACGGCACCTAATATAGGTAACTATGTTAATTAACCGGACCTAAATCGGAAGATTGGGTAGTATTAGGGTTTGTAAACCAAATGAGTGTAGGAACTCATATGATATGGTTTAACAAAGCCTACATACTAAATGAAACTTAACCTAAGTCTTATCGACCCATTACGACCCGTTTAGGAAGCTTATGCTACTTTAACGCGTCGTTCGCGTAAAACGCGTTCGGAACGCCTAACTAGTCCTATGACAAGTGTTATATGCCTAAACATGTTACATAATCAGTTATGTGGCAAATGTTTAGGTTACATATGCTTAATTACCAATTATACATGAAAAGGGTATTCTGGTAATTTACCTAAGGCATATAAACTACCTATCATACAACTACTTAAACGATGTGACCATAGGGTATAACCTCGGAAGGTTATTCCCTACACTATGGTCACCTAATGTATTTGGTCGGATCCTAATGATCGACCAAATGGGTCGAGTTCGAAGGTATAGGCGATTTATCAGATCGCCTACCCTACGACTCTAGACAACGTGGTAATCAGTGGGCATAGTCCCAAGGGACTATGACCAACGTGATTACATTCACGTTGCGAAGTTCAAACGAACTTCGCATTGACCATTACTGGTCAACGCTGAAAGTCAAACAAAGTTTGACTTTCTGACTCGAAAAGCAGTAAAATAAGGAAAAGAACGAAAGAATACTTACCCAGGGTCCCCGAATGCTAATCCCGACTCAAGAACTCAGGTATGAAACAATGGTTTCAACTTAGAGCTCTCAAATCAGAATTCTTGTGAGTTTTAAAGCAATGGGGGGTGGGGTATTTATAGTATTCGGTCCACCGTTGAGATCGTTTCATGGAAAACGTGCCATGATCCGATCCGTACAAGTGTTGAAAGGTTATGGAGGCCACATATGCTCCTTATCTTCATGACTAAGCAAGTAGGAACATGTGGTGGTGGTTTAAACAGCTGAAAACAGGCTGTTTAAACATTGTATCTGGTCAGGATAACCCCTGCGCATCGTAGGGCAAAAGTCCCTGCGCATCGTAGGGGTTAAGTTTGGCAGAAAGTCAGTTTTGGTCCCTGAACTGTATTTAGGCCATTTTTGACATGTTTAAGGCCCGTTAACCCCATTTCAAAGCTCTAAAATGAAGTTAAAGTATAGGGAACTTAAAACATGCTCAAAAATATCTCGGATGTCGGTTCGTTTGGCCGTACGAACGCGATGTTCGGTTAATTACGACGGAATGCGCATAAGCGCGAAACACGAACCAAATGACGCGACGAATGGATTTTTCTTAAGGAGAACACTAAAATATAATATAGTCATGCTCACATAAATTTTTAGATGTCCGGATGTATTCAGAACGTATGTTATGCTCGAACATGCAAACTTGTGCACTTTTTGACACTTTTAGTCCCTGAATGACACAAAAGTTTATTTTAGCATACCGAACACCTCAAAGCCTATTTCTAAGCTATGCAAAGGATATTTATGGCATGTTTAACTTATGGTCATGTTCCGGAAGGTCTGTTACAGTTCAAATTGGCATACTTTCGCAGTTTGTCAACTTTAGTCCCTGTAAGCGATTAAACTTGATTTTGCCATACCAAAGCCTTCAAAACTTATTTCTAAGTTATGAAAAGGTTATTTAAGGTATGTTAAGCCAATGTCACTATTCCGGAGTGTTTGTTGCATTAAACTGGTTATATTTACGCATCGGTGCGCGTATAACCTTCCAGAAAGTGATTTAGAGTTTGAAATTGAACAAGAATTGATATGTGCAAATGATACACATATTTTTACAAATACCAAGTATGAAATACAATATTTCATTGCTTTGGTATTTGTTTGATGGCCGTGAAGGCACAGGTGTTACAGTTTAAACCAGTAAAACCCAATTTACCGGCGATATAAATTCTTTGCTGTTTCCTTAGTTTACTGGTATTATTTGTGCCGCTCAAGCATCCGGCATCCGGTTTAACCGGTTCAACTGGCCGGTTTAAACATTCTAAATGTAGATTAACAAAATCTTGATATGATTTTCTTTAGTGTTGGGGTAATTGTAGCACGGTTTTGTCTACCGTGAGAACGCAAGAACTCCTGGATACTATGACGGAAGATACTGGACAATGTGGAAGTTGCCTATGTTCGGGTGTACCGACTCAGCCCAAGTATTGAAGGAGCTTGGCGAATGTAAGAAGGAGTACCCTCAGGCGTGGATCCGTATCATCGGATTTGACAACGTTCGTCAAGTCCAGTGTATCAGTTTCATTGCTTCCAAGCCAGATGGCTACTAGACAAGTTATAATATTGTTCTATCTTACCTCTATATGATGGACCGGGTTTATTTCAATCTTTAGGGTTCTTCATCAATTTCTTTTCTAAATCTGGAATCTTCCAATTTCGTGAACTTCTTTTGTGTTTTTGTTGTTTATTTTGGATTTGTATGAGGTGGATAAAAGATATCATATATCAAATAATCATTTGTTGAAAATTATCTCTCTTTGGCTCTATGTGATTTATTCTAGCATTAATTGTTAAAATGCAAATTGTGTTTTGAAAATGATATAATATTCGTGATATGTATAATACTATATAAAGAATATCATATCTACAAAATAGTAATTTCCATTCAATTTTTTAAGATAAAATATGAAGGGTTAACTTAAAATGCCTATTTTTTTTTTTACCATTTTGTTCCCTTTATGCCCTTCTCACATAAAATAGATACACGAGATCTCTCTACGCCCGTTCCTTTCTCATTCAATGCCATTATCAGTTTCTTCAACTCAACCGTTCCTCTTTCAATGCAATCATCAGATTCATGAATTCAATAGCCCTGTCCGTTTGCATAAGTCCTCCTGAGATGGGGTTCATGTTTTGGTAAAAAATTACCTAAGTAATTAAGTGATCAAATTAGTTAAGTGAGGTAGTGTGCTAGAAGTGTTTGAAAAATATATGATTGATTGAGTTGTTAACAAAAACAATTTTCAGGATACGGCTCAGGATATCGAGCTGTATCAACAATCAAACGATGAGCAAAAAGGTAAAGGGTGACACAAGATGTACGAAGAAAGCCCTTGATTAATTTAGATCGCCGACACAAAACCTCGGGAGCAGACAATCGCAGCTGCCTTGTTCTTCTTATTACTTCAAATAACAGGATACAGTGCAGGATATGATACGGATCAACTAGGTGTTACAATATGATTTGAATACAAGTGTAAGTGTGAGTGATTGCAGCTAGTAGAAAGCAAGAGTGTTGGAAGAATTGTGTGTGTGCTTATCTGATCCGATCACTCCTATTTATAGTAAAGCAAAGCAAAGCTAACTAACTAGCCTACAAATCCGGTATTCGGCGAATATTCCCTTTGTGAACGTTGTAGTCCATGTCTTTCGGCTTCAACGTTCCTATTTAAACAGATTAGCCCGAGTCTTTGGGAGAAGAGGTCCACTTGAACGTTATAGACTTGCTTCAGTAATCTGCACGTGAGTTAATTAGTCATTACCAGGATACTATGTCAGGATGTTACCAATATCCTGATCTGGTTTCCTGATCACAATAAAAGAAACATAGTCAGAATATTATTCAGGATATATGAGTAGAAAACCACCCATAACAATTGTCCCCAAAATATATCTGTTGGTATACCAATTCCAACGGATATATTTTAAAAATCTTATCTCGCAAATCAAGGCAATTAAGTTGGTGTGTCGATTGAAATAACTCGCTACAACTTCCAACGCGATATTTACTCAACACCCCCTTATATCCAGCCTATATCTACTCAAACCGCTTGCTTTATGATCATAACAATCCAAGCAAATTTTAGGTATTCTTCTTCCCTATCTCTTATTTTTTTTCCTTACTAAGATCCTCCATGGCCAGCCGAAAAAGATCCCAAACGGCAGACTCTGTTCCTACCTTTCATGAACAGAACTTGCTAAAAGAACCCTCGAAAGAGGTGTGTTCATTCGATAATGCTGACATCGCAGCCTTACGAGCTTCCGGTGCCTTCCCCGCCGGAGCAATCATTCGTCCGTTTGACCGAGAGGTCCGATCGGACTTTTGTTCCGACGAGTGGGTATGCTTTTTTGCTTATCCTTTCTCAATAGGGCTCCGATATCCATTCCCAGCCTTCATATCTCGCTTTTTTGATCTTACCAGCCTTAGTTACGCCCAAATCATGCCTATGGTTTGGCGTGTGCTAGTCACCTTGGATCAAATCAAAACACGTCACATGCCTGACCTGTGCATCGAAGATCTTCCTATAGCATATCGTCTAAGGTCCCACGGTAACAGCCGTTTTCTCCTCTTCTCCACTTCTAAGAACCCCCTGATCCTCAAGGCCACTAAGAACGAAGATCGGTGGCAAAGAAAGTTCTTTTTCATAAAAAGGGATTCCATCATCAAGGGTTTTGACCTGCCAGTAGAGTGGTTGACTTCGGGTAGGATTTAGGGTTTTAGGAATATCCCCAGTCGTATCCTGAGACTGTATCTTGAACTGATATCCTGATATATTTATTACCTTTATAGTGAACTTCAAGGAATTAGCTCCCCCAAGTGCTGAATCAGAAGGAAGGATAAAGGAAATCTACAAGCTCCCGGACAGTGAAAGGACCTTTACCCTGTTATTCACAAGCTCAAGCCAAAGATCAAGTTCCAACATGTCTGGTAAGTATAATTTTACAAGTTATTTTCATCTGTCAAACTAGTTATATTCTAAAAACATATAAATACTTAGTGTTTCTCCCCTTTACGCAGTGCCAGTCATAAATCTTGAAGGATTCGAACTCGAGGAGTTGGACAGCTATTCCGGTCCTGTGCAAGTCAAGCAGGAAGTGAATCCTAAACCAGCTGTTACGTCGAAACCCTCCAGCTCCAAAGCCGCCGCTGCTTCCAAGCCTTCCACTGCTTCAAAGCCTCGCAGCTCCAGTTCCCGTAAGAGAAAGGAGCCAGACTCCCCTGCTGCATTAGACGTCTTTTCGTTTGAGAACCATGGATTCTCGGAGTCTAGCAAGTTCATGACTGGCTTCCTTAATCAGGTAGGTATTCTTGCCCAATATCCTGCATATACATGCTGGTTACATATGTTGAGTTCATATATTGATACCTGTTCACCTGATTGCAGGGTCTTAAGCGGTTGATGTTCCTGTACGAGGATTCATGTGGTCTAAACAAGATGCTGGAGGCTAGGTTGAGGAAGGCAGAGGCCACCGTCGCAGATCAAGCAGCAATTGCCGCCGCCAAATCACAGCACTACGAGGACAAATACAAGGCAATGACCCAGGAGCATCAGGCCGCCCTCAAGAAGGCTACCCAAGAAGCCCAGGCTAAATATGATGCAGCCCAGGTTCAACATGAGCAGGATATGGCCTCATATCGGGAAAGCCTTAAGGGCTCCGTCGTTATCTCTCTCCTCCAAGCCAGGTTGAAGATAGCCTATGAGGCTAAGACCATGGGCCTTGAATGCCCTACATGGAATGTCGAAGCTTGGGAGGCGAAGTTGAGGGATCTCGGTGGAAATCCTGTGGAGCATCCTGCGAAGCCTGCTGTTGAGGTGCCTGCTAAGGTGGCTGATGCTGGTGGTGATGCTGCTAAGGATGCTGGAGCGGATGCTGGAGCTGATGAAGCCATGGTCGAGGAGGGTGCTGCCCCTTGAAAGCAGGGAAGTGGGCAATGATGGATATTGTTGCCGAGGCCAGAGCCCACTTTTTTAGTTTGTTGGTTATGGTTGTTAAACAATTTCCTTTCCTGTCCTTTACACAATTTACTTTCCTGCATTAAGACAATATGATGGCCAAAGGTGGAGGGATCCTGAGTTTCAGGACGAAGCCCTGGTCATCAGTTAGTATGGTTTATTTTGAACAATATAACAATTGGAGGTGGATGGGTCTCGGTTTGAGATGAAACATTCAACTGTTAAGTAAATATGGTAGAAAACTAATCGTGCTTTTGGTGGATAAGTCTCGGTTTGAGACGAAGCAAAAAGCACAATCTTTTGCTATGTTAATAATATAACCTGTTTATGACCTTATCTATTGTTGTTCATTTTTATTTTTACAAAGCTTGTTTTGATAACTGATGTTTGATTCAAGTATAGTTTCAATCTCCAATCATACTTCAAACATTCCAACCAAATATCCTGAAATATATCCTGAGAATATATCCTGATCAGGATACTCATAAATGTTATAATCAAACATAGTTTCAAAAATTTAGACAATTTAGACAAAGCCTTTAAAGGAACAAAAAAGAAAGTTCATACCAGAGATAGAGTACAACCCTATTCTTAACCTTCAATCCTTTTGCAACCTTTCCACCGAAGATGTCCCCAGTCTGGGACACTTAGTGAACTAGGCCCAAGCTTGATCCTCTGAGCTTTTCATAATGCCTTAGTAGGAATGTCCCCTGTTTATGTCATTGTTAAATACCTAGGAACTCTCGTGATCACAACTAATTTCATACTTATGTATAACTTTAGTGTCACAAGGGATAAACCCTAAATATCCTGGAGATAGATCCTCAATATTCTGGGGATAAACCCTGAGCATACTGGGGAAAATCCCAAATTTTTGTGCGCTACAGGTGGGAGTGTACAAACTCCAAGACTTAGAAAGGTGAATACCTTTACACCTTAGAGAGTATGAAAATACCCTTTCACGAGAGAGGGTGATCAATCCTCATATACCTTTAGCATCCAGGATATAGCCAACAATAACAAAATTATCAGCCACTTTTACATGGACTGGTCTCGCTATCTTGAACTATCCCTGGATAACTTGCGCTCCAGGCGGGGTGTTTAAACCCAGTTCGAGAGAAAGGTCAATACCTTTAAACCTGTGAAGGCATCGGGATCCCTTAAACGTGAGAGAGGGGGCCAATCCTCTAACCTTTAGAATTATCCTGAGTGTATATCCTGGAGGTATATCTTGAAGCATATTCTGCAAAACAACCTTAAACTAAGTTGGGTGTTAGCCTGGCTAACACCCCTTCGATGCTTAAGTCAGTATTGGGTTCAAGTAAAAAAGAATTATATTTAAAAGAGATAGAATCCTTACCATCTTGAGTTAGAAATTAAATTCTAAACTCACTTAAAATAGGCTTTGAGGTGTATAGCATTCCAAGATCTTGGTAGTACATCCCCTCCGTATTCTTAAGCCCGTATGCTCATTTTCCAGATTCTGATTCAATCTCATAAGGTCCTTTCCACTTGGGAGCTAACTTTCCATCGGCAGGATTAATAGTATTCTGAAAAGCCTTCCTTAATACCCAATCTCCAACTTGAAACCTTCTAGTCCTTAGATTCTTGTTATATGCTCTGGATATCCTCTATTGATATGCTGCCATTCTCAACTTTGCCGCATCCCTTGTCTCATCAATAGTATCCAATTCTTGACATAGGGCTTCAGGATTCCTCTCAAGATCCCAAAGGTTGGATCTTGCTGTAGGTATCACCATCTCTGTCGGGATTACTACCTCTGCTCCAAATACCAAGGAAAATGGGGTCTGCCCAGTTGCATTTTTCACTGTTGTCCTGTCAGCCCATAAAACAAAAGGTAATTCTTCTGCCCATCTTCCTTTCATAGCTCCTAGTCTCTTCTTTAGATTGTTGACAATTATCTTGTTCGAGGATTCTGCTTGTCCGTTCGCTTGAGGATGCACTGGTGTGGATGTAACCATTTTGATTTCCCAACTCTTACAAAAATCGATTGTCCTCTTACTGATAAACTGAGAGCCATTGTCACAAATTATCTCAACTGGTACCCCAAACCTAGTCAGGATATTCCTTTTTATGAAGGACACTACTTCTTGGTCTCTGACTTGAACAAATGTCTCAGCTTCAACCCATTTAGAGAAATAATCAGTCATTGCCAACATAAAGACTTTTCCTCCTAGAGCTTTTGGTAATTTTCCCACTATGTCCATCCCCCACTTCATGAATGGCCAAGGGGAAGCAATAGGATATAGTGGTTCAGCAGGTTGATGCAATATATTACTGTGTCTTTGACATGCATCACATATTCGAGCATATTCTGCAGCGTCTTTCCTCATTGTCGGCCAATAGTATCCTGTTCTTAACACCTTTGAGAACAATGATCTGCCCCTAGTATGGTTACCACAATCCCCTTTGTGTATATCTTGAAGCACTTCTTCAGTTTCGGGATCCTCCAACCACTTCAGGTATGGTCCTGCAAGAGATTTCTTGTACAAAACATTATTTATAATAGTGAATCGTGATACCTTCATTCTAAAGGCCTTAGGATTCTCATCATTTGGGATGTGTCCTTTCTTGAGATATCTCATGATTGGAGCCGTCCATGACTTAGGATCCTCCTCAGGATATTCATCATTAGGATCCTGAATACTTATTAGTTCCTTATCCTGAGATTTGAGAAGATCCACCGCAGGACATAGGATATGTAGTATTGGTATTTGGGATCCCTCTGGTATCCTGACTGGTGATCCTAGATTTGCCAAGGCATGTGCTTCAGTATTATCCTCTCTTGGTACCTGTTCAAGTGTAAAAACATCGAAATATCCTGCTAATTTTTTGAGAATTTCAAGATACTCGATTAACTTCTCACCCTTAACTGCATAGGATCCATTAAAATGATTAGCAATTAACAAAGAATCAACAAATACTTGTAAACTCTAAATATTCATATTCCTGGCTAACTCTAATCCTGCAATTAAAGCTTCATATTCTGCTTCATTATTAGTGGTAGGAAATTCACACCTAATAGCCTGGGGTAATATGTCTCCCTGTGGCGATTTTAGTAGTATACCCAATCATACACCTCTCACATTAGATGCACCATCAGTATATAATGTCTAGGATTCTAAGTTTTCTCCTAGCTATTGCACTTCTAGGTCTACTTCATTTTGAATATCACTACTGAAATCAGCCACAAAGTCAGCTAGAGCCTGAGACTTTATGGCATTTCTAGGTTCATATACTAGATCATAGGCACTTAATTTTACTGACCACTTAGCCATCCTACCTGACATCTCGGGTTTCCTAAGCACATTTTTAACATGATAATTAGTTTTAACATGAATCCTATGTGTCTCAAAATAATGTCTAAGCTTTGTCGATGCCATAACTAGGGCCAATATCAACTTTTCTAAATGAGAATATCTAGTTTCAGCATCTAATAAACTTTTGCTAGCATAATAGACAGGATACTGCTGACCTTCGTGATCCTTTACCAGAACGGCACTTACTGCATTCCCTTATACTGCAAGATACAGGGATAATGGTTCACCATCCTCAGGCTTAATCAACAGGGGTGCAGTTGAAAGATATTGCTTCAATTCCTTCAAGGCTGCTTCATGCTTCTCTCCCCATTCAAATTTCTTATTCTTCTTCAGGATATCGTAGAATTCGTTGCATTTTTCCGAGGATCTTGATATAAACCTGTTTAATGCTGCTACTCGCCATGTTAATCTCTGTACATCTTTCATGTTTGAAGGTGACTTGATATCCAGGATAACTTTAATATGTTCCGGGCTTGCTTCGATCCCCTTTTAGTCACCATATATCCTAGAAACTTTCCTGCCCCCACTCCAAAATGGCATTTGGCAGGATTTAGTTTCATGTTGTACTGGTCTAGGATATCGAATGCCCCTTCAATATCCCAGAGATGATCTTCAGCCTTCTTAGATTTTACCACCATATCATCAATGTATACCTCCATGGTGTCCCCCAGTTTGTCTTTAAACATCATGTTCACCAATCTTTGGTACATTGTACCCGCATTTTTCAAACCAAAAGGCATAGCAGTATAACAATAAATACCTGTTGGTGTCATGAAAGCAGTATCCCCCTGGTCCGAAGGTTCCATTTGTACTTGCTGGAATCCTGAGGATGCATCCATGAAGGTTAACATTTCATGACCGACAGTAGCATCCACCATTGAGTTGATATGGGGCAGAGTGACCACTTGGGAAATTTGACTTCCCTAATCATCTTGCTCTTTAATAATCTTTCAACCTCTTCCTGAATGATTGCGTTTCGTTCAGGAGCAAACTTCCTTCGTTTCTGTTGGATAGGCTTGAAAGACCTGTCAATTCCGAGCTTGTGAGTTATAACATTCTTGGAAATACCTATCATATCCTCATATTTCCATGCGAATGTTGACATCCTGCACTTCAAAAAGTCAGTCAATTGGGTTTCAATATCCTGAGGGATATTGGTTCTTACGAGCACCGAGATATCTGGATTATCCTGATCAAGGATAATTTTCTTAACATCCTGCTCTGAAGCTTCCAAGATATCCTGGGCTCGCATCTTTAATTGTTATCCTGCTTTGGGCTTTGCTGAGGATTTCATCGAAGAAGAATAACACTCCTTCGCTTCTTGTTGATCACTTTCCACCTTGACAACCCCCCCAAGGGGTAGGGATCTTGATACACTGATGATAGGTTGACAGCACAACTTTCATATCATGGATCCATGGCCTGCCCAATATAATATTGTAGTAGGATAAAGAGACCATGACACAGAAGAGTTGCATTGAGTTGACTCCTTCAACATAAACCGGCAACTTTATCTCTCCCACCGTATTCTTGGCCTCTCCACTGAACCCTACGAGTACAGTGGATTTTGATGTGATCTCCATCTGAGGGATGTTCATTCTCTTCAGGGTTTCCAGCTGGATGATGTTGACTGAACTTCCGTTGTCCACCAGTATCCTACGTACAAAATGATTAGCAACGTATAAAGTTACTTCCAATCCATCGTGATGAGGATCCTGGACACTATCCCTGTCATCACTGTCAAACATTATCACTTTGTCGGTTGTGTGGGTTGTCATTCTGGTCGGCTTGTCTCCCCGTTCTGCCTTAGCCTCCTTTGCGTGTCTTTTTGCTGCAGAATAAGAGGTTCCACAGATGTCGGATCCTCCTGAAATAAAGTTAATTATCTTGGCATCCGCAGGAGGTGATGCTGCTCGTTCAGGATCCTTCTCCGTATCCTGACCCTTATTCTTCTTTCTTCCCAGGAGATCCTTTAGATATCCTTTGCTCAAGAGATAGCTTATTTCCTTCCTCATAGCAATGCAATCTTCTGTAACATGTCCAAAATCTTCATGGAAGGCATACCACTTGGATTTATCCTTCAAATAAGCTTTCTGTTGGTTCTTCCTAGGCCACCTCGCTTTGTCTCCTAAACCCTGCATAGCATACATCAGTTCAGGTATATTAACAGAAAACAATATTCTGACAATTCAGGATACTCCTCAGGATCCTCGTCTTCAACAGCATTCACTTTCTTGCTGTCATTCCTACCATAAGGCTTAGAACGATATGGCTTGTACGAGGATTCTGACTTCCTGTTGGTTGATTCGTAGGTTGAGGACGAATTCATCCTCTCTTGCATCTTTTTATCATCCTCCAATCGAATATATCTTAAAGCCCTGTTCCGAGCTTCATCCAGGTTCCTGCAGGGATTCATTACAAGATCCTGGTAAAATTGGGAATCCTTTTGCAAACCTATTTTGAATGCTTGCACGGCTGTTGCAACATCAAGGTGTGGGATATCTAGAGATTCCCTGCTAAACTTGTTCACATAATCCCTCAAGTATTCTTGAGGTCCTTGAGTTATCCTGTAGAGATCACTGGTTAGTTTTTCAAAACTTCGACTGTAAGAAAATTGACTATTAAATAAATTGACTAAATGAGAAAATGATGTAATTAAATGAGGTGGAACATTTAAGAGCCATTTTAAGGCTGATCCTGTCAAAGTAGAACCAAAACCCTTGCATAGACATGCTTCCTTGAGATCTGGGGGATAGGATTAATTTCCATCCTTTCCCTATACTGAGCAATATGTTCTTCAGGATCCGTAGTTCCGTCATAGAGCTTCATGTTGGGGGTTTGAAATCTTTTTGAGATTTCAGCATCACAAATAGGATATGCAAACCGGGATATCCTGTGGCTGTCTTGGGATACTTCTGGAATTGGCTGGACCACCCCAGGTACACTGGATATCATGTCCTTCAATTTTTGAAGCTCCCTAGAAAATGCTGATGTCATACCTGCATCCTGCAAAGATCCAAGACCATTAGTAACAAGAGTATTTGTAATATTAGACACGTTACCAGTCTGAGGATTCTGGCCATATCCTGAAGCATATCCTGAGCTTCTCACAGTTGACACCCTAACCGAAGAGGGTATATCAGGAGTATGATTTTGAGTATGACTAGGCACACTATTGCCCCTGTTATCCTCGGTATACACTGCCGAACTGAAGTTCAAAGCCCTGGGCTGCAAGGGAGTAACGGTATCCTTAGCAGGCCTACTTGAGCTGGATTTCAAGAGTTGTATCTCTCTCATCAGCATCTGATTGGTCTCCTGCTGTTGCTTCATTTGATCCTGTATACTACCAAACAAAGTCATAATTTCGTCACTAGAAGCCAAAATAGGAGTACCCCATGAGACAGCAGATCCTTGAACACTCCGAGTGGGGATAACATCCCGAGCTATATGAGTTTCTATTCATTTTGAAAAATCCTGAGGCTGTGAAGAGGCTTGCATCCTTGGAGGTGGTGGAAGCACCGAACTAATTGTTGCAGAGGTTATGGCAGACACGGTAGAAGAGCTCATGTTTGATCTTGAGGCCATTGAAAATAGTGTAGCAAAAAGTTTCAAAAACAGAAAACCAAGTAATGATTTTGCAAAAGCTTTTAGTAGAAATAGCACCACTTGCCCTACGGTGGGCGCCAAATTGTTTTGGTAAAAAATTACCTAAGTAATTAAGTGATCAAATTAGTTAAGTGAGGTAGTGTGCTAGAAGTATTTGAAAAATATATGATTGATTGAGTTGTTAACAAAAACAGTTTTCAGGATACGGCTCAGGATATCGATCTGTATCAACAATCAAACGATGAGCAAAAAGGTAAAGGGTGACACAAGATGTACGAGGAAAGCCCTTGATCAATTTAGATCGTCGGCACAAAACCTCGGGAGCTGACAATCGCAGCTGCCTTGTTCTTCTTATTACTTCAAATAACAGGATACAGTGAAGGATATGATACGGATCAACTAGGTGTTACAATGTGATTTGAATACAAGTGTAAGTGTGAGTGATTGCATCTAGTAGAGAGCAAGAGTGTTCGAAGAATTGTGTGTGTGCTTATCTGATCCGATCAATCCTATTTATAGTAAAGCAAAGCTAACTAACTAACCTACAAATCCGGTATTCGGCGAATATTCCCTTTGTGAACGTTGTAGTCCACGTCTTTCGGCTTCAACGTTCCTGTTTAAACAGATTAGCCCGAGTCTTTGGGAGAAGAGGTCCACTTTAACGTTATAGACTTGCTTCATTAATCTGCACGTGAGTTAATTAGTCATTACCAGGATACTATGTCAGGATGTAACCAATATCCTGATCTGGTATCCTGATCACAATAAAAGAAACATAGTCAGAATATTATTCAGGATATATGTGTAGAAAACCACCCATAACAGTTCAAATGATGGCGGTGGTAGGTTGTGGACAAAGCGAAACCCCAACAACGATGGCTTTAGGGTTCTGTCGCAAGTCAGTCAAGGGGTTATTAGGATTCGGGTAGATGAATCTTGTGGTAAACGATCCTTCTTAAATTGCCCGTTTGTTTCCGCTAACGGTCATCTCTTTCTCCCACTAACATTTGTCTCACAAGAACAGTGATGGTGAAAGGTCCAGACTCTCTATCCTGATATCAACAAGAAAGCCAGAGGTAATTCATCAATTTTCAGCCAATTTTTATATCGATTTACATGTGTGTTTGTTGATTTGCGAAGGGAGTAGGGTTAAAACCTTGACAACAATGATGAATTCAGAGGTACTTCTTCTCTCGGTTTAATGTTCTTGAATCATGTTTCTGTTATTGATTTTGAATCGAATTTATTGGATATAATCTCTGATTATAATATCATGTTTGTGGCTGTGGTGCAATTGAAGTAATGGTTTCAACTTTTCTTTGTTGGTTTCTTGTTGTTTTGCAATGAAATTCCTTTTGATATAATATGGTTTTTGTTGTTTAGATCTTTCAATTACGAGCTATCTGTTTTGTTATGTATTAGTGTTGATAAATCTGATGCAGGAAAAACACACACCGTCTTCAATTCAGGTTTTTTTCATCTTTTCTTTTTATACAAATTCTAAAGTTTATGGTATTTCAGTATAATATAATATCTAATCCACACATTAGATCAAGACTTAATAGTGCTTCAACGATGCATCATGCAAATAATATTGCTTTGAGAGATGAAAGTCGGCTCATAAGAGTGAGTATAAAACCTGTACCGACATCTTATGTATCCATCGGAATCAATTGTTTTCGAGTAAATTGGAGTTGCGGGAAGCGATTTGCTTCTAGTTTTTGTCACTATTGTTATCAATCTCACTCTGAGTTTGAATCTATGTTTAAAGTTGCTTTGTTGATTGTTGAGCTCTTGAAGAAATTCTATCGGTAAGTGTTGTCGATTTGGTTTCAATCGATATATCTTATATGATTGATTTTTCGATCTAGCAAGTGATTTGTTTGCTTGTTTGTTTTATTAGTGATTTGTGTGATTATTTGCGTGGTTGACTTGAATCTAGCAGTTTTAGATGGGATATGTATGTGGTAGTGGTTTTTGTTTGCTTGATTAGGTTACTAATTGCGATATGAACATTTATAGATACTGATTTTTGTTACTAGAATTTTTTAAATAATTCAGAACCGAAAAAGTCAATTTCGTTAGCGCTTCAAGCTAAGGCTAACGTTCAAAAGCATGAAGGGTTGAATCATCGAGCACAGCCCGTTAAAACTCAGTTTAACACCGAAAGAAATCCACAGAAGAATCCTGTGTCTTCGAATGTATTAAAGAAGAACAATAAGAAACAGAATATCTTAGTTGACCAAGGAAAGTCAACCCCGAACCTTCGAGTTCTAACGTCGGTCCACAAGCAAGAAAGCCGGTTTCGCAGAAACCGAGCCATAAAAAGGAACCTTATTCCACCCTAAAAAACGTTCCATTGAAGACACTAATCATAATACTAATACTAATGTTGTTCGCGATAGAAGTTATAGAAGTAACAGTAGTGATGTTGTTTCTTTCACTTTCACAGCTCCAATTGCACACCCGGTGATCTCGAGTTACGGGTTTTCTGCCAATGATCATTCAGAACTCATAAACAAGAATCATAAGCTCAATTAGGTATGTTGTGAACAAAATATGTACATTACTTGTTGTTTATATAAATGATTAATAATTCGATATTTTGTGATGTTTTAGGGCCAAGATCTAATGAATACAGATGATTCAGGTTACGGGTTTTCTGTTAATGATCCTCGTGAACCGATGTATCATAACTACGCGTATCAGAAATATCTCTTTGGTAACTTTGGCAGACAACCGAGCCCGGATTCGGTGCTCGAGCCATCTTTTAACACCGAAAGCTAACTCTTCAGACACCACCGATACCTGCAAGCAAGATTCAGATTTGGTTCTAGCCCGAGAGCTAACAACTCCAAAATTTTCAACAAACCCGAGCCTGATGGATGTCGATACCGATCTACTAGACTCGGCTTCTTCCATCACAATGGTTACCAAATGGGAACCTAAGTACGTAACCAAAGTGCTTGCAAATATCGAAACAATGTTTGTCGACTTCACCATAGGCAAGACTCGAAAGATCGTGAACCCACATGTGTTTGACTGGTTAGAGTTCGGTAGACCCAACGAAGAACCGGCTAAGTTAAGACGTGAGCTTGTATTCAAATGCGTGAGTGAGTGTATGGAGACGCGATGCAGGGTGTGGGCTAAAGGATTAGCAACGATTAGAAAACCAGAGCGGTTACCTAAAGAAGTGTACCGAGAGATTGCAGGGTGGGAAGATATGAAAGATAGTATGGTTGATGAGCTCGTTGATAAGGATATGAGCGGTTGTAGTTACAAAACGATACAACTTCTATACGATTTTTTTTCATCATTTTAAGGTTGGAGTTATGTTTCCGCCCCATATTGTCGACTCCGCTGCAACGCGCGGGTTCCCCACTAGTATATATATATATATATAGGGGATCGCTAGAATGAGAACCACCACGAGTTATGAGAACCACGAGAACCGCGCCCCGCGGGTGGCCGTCGGCGACGAAATTTTTTTTACACCTAGATCCGTATATTTTAGTGGGGGGTTTAAATTTTCGGTTCAAACGGCGCGCCCGAGGGGGTAGTTTTTTACGCCCAAAGTTTGGGTTTTTTTAATTTTTCTTTTTTTTTTACCAAACTTTGGGCGTAAAAAACTACCCCCCTCGGGCGCGCCGTTTGAACCGAAAATTTAAACCCCCCACTAAAATATACGGATCTAGGTGTAAAAACAATTTCGTCGCTGACGGCCACCCGCGGGGCGCGGTTCTCGTGGTTCTCATAACTCGTGGTGGTTCTCATTCTAGCGGCTCCCTATATATATATATATATATATATATATATATAGGGAGAGGATCATGAGAAAACTACATATAAATGAGAAAACTAGAAAACTAACTAAAAAAACCTAAAAAACATACCATTTTTTTCCAATTTTTTTTATAAAAAATCGCTAGTTTTTATATATAAAAAAATTTTCAAAAAAAAAACTTGTACTGCATATGTGCATTATATGTGTACTACACATATGCATTACATTCTTAAAATTAGCTTTTGAGTTTAGTTTAGCTTTTAAGGGTTAGGTTTTTTGGAGGTTTAGGATTAGGATTAGGTTTTTGGGTGTGGGGGAGGGGAGTTTTGGTTTTTGGGGGATGGGGTGGGGGTTAGGTTTTTTTGGGTTTATGTTTAGGGTTTAGTTATAGGTTTTCGGGAGGGGGGTGGGTGTGGGGGTAGGGGGTTTAGGTTTTTGGGGGGTGGGGGTTTAGGCTTTTGGTGTGAGGGTGAATTTAGGTTTTTGGGGGGGTGGAGGTGGGGGGGTTTAGGTTTTTTTTGGGGGGGGGGGTTGTAAGTCCCCTTGTTCGTACAGATCGTCACAGAATTGTCAATCCAACCTAGAGTGCGGAATCGTTTAGACCAGATTAGCACATAAACGAGTAGAAAACATAATTCCTATTAAACATGATCTTTATTGATTATCAATCACAAGAATTACAATCAATCAAGATCACGGATTTCGTCCAAAGCCCTAATGCCTTTCACGAATTCTCTCTAATACTGTTTTGGCTGATTAACCTCAACCCTAATACAAAGACTTGTTTATATAACACAAAGTTGCAACTTGGGCTAGGGTTTCCTACATAGGCTAGGCCCAATTTGTCCCCCATCACCCTATCTGGGTTTGGTTTAGCCCAAACACTATTAATTGACTAATACAAAGCTAAACCCGCTAACCGTTTATCGTTTTACTTAGTACAAGATATCCAAAGACCAAATCTAAAAGCTATTGTCACAAATATGCACCAAAAAACTCCCCTTTGACAATAGCTTCATAAAATAACTTTGTCTTTAGCTATCTTGCATTCTTCATGTAATCTTGCATTGTCTTTGGTGTTTGGATAGCTTCAGCTTTAATAGCTTCTGTCAGCAACAGACTCCCCCTAAGCTGATGCATCCAATCACCAAATCTTCAAAACGTTAGCACTTGAGTAAACTCCAGTTTAGAATTTGCGTAGCAATCTTCAAACTCTTCAACTTTGTTTGCAATGTAGAAAGGAAGTTTTACCATGCATCCAATCAAACTATCATCTTCTCAACACAACAACTTCTCAGCAACATACTGCTTAAATCTGTATACTATAAAACAAACAACTCGAGAAACCATAAGAATTTTTCAACAAAGTTAAATAAATTATTATTATTCAAGAGATATTTAAACTGTATCACAGATTAAGCAATTTCAATTTAGCACCAACACACAAAAATTTTTGTCCAACACACAAGACCCTATATGAAATAAAATTTGAACGAACTTTATAACACCGTCTCCCCCTATCAGAAATAATTCATCCAAGAATAACAGTTTTCCGTACATTAAGAATTTTAAACGAAAAAAGTCACTATTTTTGGATTTTTATATTTTCTGAAAGCAAGTAAATAACAAAAGCAATAAACACTCTGTTTTTGTAAGAATCACCGGTAAGAAGATCATATTAGCACAATCAAACTGTTTTCACACTAGTAAAGAATTATTTATATAATTTTTCATGAAAAGCAGTCCAAGACGATTACCAGTATTGTTTGTCCACTTAAACAAAATGCATGAACATTTCAAGTACCATTACCGTATGATACGTTAAGGTAATATTATACTGATATACTAGTGTGTCCCACTTCAGGATGTACCCCTGCGATCAAGTTATGCACAAAGGTTCCTTGTAGTAGGTGAGTATACTGAATTCATCCGTTTTTTTTTACAACGATAGATAATTGGTGATCAGGTCAGTACTTCCGTACATCAAAGAGACCAAAATATCTAACGAGGGCTAAGACAAATACCATTTTTGGTACGAATTATGCATTTTGAACATTTGAATGACTCTCTAGGAGAGTTTCTTCATTTATGGGTTTTGGCATTTTTAGCTCTTTTAAGATATCCTGGTTGTGCCTAGGTCAGCATGTATCTGGATGAAGCAGAAGGACAACCCTGATACCCCCGGATGAAATAACAATTTAAAGACCCAAAACCTCAGATTTTGGAAATCTATCAACGCAATATTTAAGGTGATTAAACCATACGCCTCTGACGTGTTCCCTACTCATACTCAGTTCGTTAGGTATATATCACATTGGTAAGTTGATTATTTCATGTTTTTTTCCTACTGGTACATCATATGATGAATCATGTTTCTTCGAATGTATTAAAGCAGAACAATAAGAAACAGAATAGCTTAGTTAACCGAGGAAAGTCAACCCCGAAGCTTCGAGTTCTAACGTCGGTCCACAAGCAAGAAAGCCGGTTTCGCAGAAACCGAGCCATAAAAAGGAACCTTATTCCACCCGAAAAAAACGTTCCATTAAAGACACTAATCATAATACTAATACTATTGTAATTTGTGATAGAAGTTATAGAAGTAACAATAGTGATGTTGTTTCGTTCACTTTCACAGCTCCAATTGCACGCCCGGTGATCTCTAACAACGGTTTTTTGCCTGATAATCAAAGTAAAAACGCACCCGATTCGAGCAGTAATGATTCAAACTCATTATCTTTGACGTGTAATGTTATTGGAGCTGGCGCTTTAAGTGCTCTTTTGGAGTAAAAACTGAGGGAATTAACCGATAGTCCCATTTCGGTTTCTCAAGATTCTTTGTTAGCAACGTAAACCGACATTGGAGAGGATTCGAGTAAAGGGTTTTCTTCATACAAGCCGAATAATGATTCAAGTTACGGGTTTTCTTCGAGTGATTGTTTAGAACTTACAAAGAAGCATCACAAGCTCGATCTGGTATGTTGTGAACACGATAATATAAGTGTTTTGCATATGGTTATTGCGGTTTATACGTGATTATATTTGACAACTTTTGATGTTTTTATAATCAGGATTCGAGTTACGGGTTTTCTGCCAATGATCATTCAGAACTCATAAACAAGAATCATAAACTCAATTTGGTATGTTGTGAACAAAATATGTACATTACTTGTTGTTTATATAAATGATTAATAATTCGATATTTTGTGATGTTTTAGGGCCAAGATCTAATGAATACAGATGATTCAAGTTACGAGTTTTCTGTTAACGATCCCTGAGAACCGATGAATCATGACTACGCGTATCAGAAATATCTCTTTGGTAACTTTGGCAGACAACCGAGCCCGGATTCGGTGTTCGAGCCATCTTTTAACACCGAAAGCTAACTCCTCAGACACTACCGATACCTGTAAGCAAGATTCAGCTTCGGTTCTAGCCCG
Source organism: Helianthus tuberosus (assembly GCA_030545235.1). Lineage (NCBI taxonomy): Eukaryota > Viridiplantae > Streptophyta > Magnoliopsida > Asterales > Asteraceae > Helianthus > Helianthus tuberosus. Next base: position 6,625,239 of record CM060416.1, on the reverse strand, counting down.
AGAGCTAACCACTACAAAATTTTCAACAACCCCGAGCCCGATGGATGTCGATACCGATCTACTAGACTCAGCTTCTTCCATCACAATGGTTACCAAATGGGAACCTAAGTACGTAACCAAAATTCTTGCATATATCGAAACAATGTTTGTCGACTTCACCATAGGCAAGACTTAAAGATCGTGAACCCACCTGTGTTTGACTGGTTAGAGTTCGGTAGACCCAACGAAGAACCGGCTAAGTTAAGACGTGAGCTTGTGTTCAAATGCGTGAGTGAGTGTATGGAGACGCGGTGCAGGGTGTGGGCTAAAGGATTAGCAACGGTTAGAAAACCGGAGCGGTTAGCTCAAGAAGTGTACCTAGAGATTGCAGGGTGGGAAGATATGAAAGATAGTATGGTTGATGAGCTCGTTGATATGGATATGAGCGGTTGTAGTTACAAAAAGATACAACTTCTATATGATTTTTTTTCATCATTTTAAGGTTGGAGTTATGTTTCCGCCCCGTATTGTCGACTCCGCTGCAACGCAGGGGTTCTCCACTAGTATATATACATATACATACATATATATATATATATATATATATAGGGAGTGGATAATGAGAAAACTACATATAAATGAGAAAACTAAAAAACTAACTAAAAAAACCTAAAAAACATACCAATTTTTTTTTTCAATTTTTTTTATAAAAAATCGCTAGTTTTATATATAAAAAAAAATTCAAAAAAAAACTTGTACTGCATTTATGCATTATATGTGTACTACACATATGTATTACATTCTTAAAATTAGCTTTTGAGTTTAGTTTAGCTTTTAAGGGTTAGGTTTTTTGGAGGTTTAGGATTAGGATTTGCTTTTTGGGTGTGGGGGGAGGGGGGTTTAGGTTTTTGGGGGATGGGGTGGGGGTTAGGTTTTTTTTTTGGTTTATGTTTAGGGTTTAGTTATAGGTTTTCGGGACGGGGGTGGGTGTGAGGGTTGGGGGAGGGGGGGGGGGGGGGGTTAGGTTTTTTTTTTGGGGGGGGGGGGTGGGGGGTTTAGGATTTTGGTGTGAGGGTGAATTTAGGTTTTTGGGGGGTGGAGGTGGGGGGGGGGTTTAGGTTTTTGGGGGGTTGTAAGTCCCCTTGTTCGTACGGATCGTCACAGAATTGTCAATCCAACCTTGAGTGCGAAATCCTCTAGATCAGATTAGTACATAAACGAGTAGAAAACAGAATTCCTATTAAACCCGATTTTTATTGATTATCAATCACAAGAATTACAATCAATCAAGATCACTGATTTCGTCCAAAGCCCTAATGCCTTTCACGAATTCTCTCTAATACTGTTTTGGCTGATTAACCTCAACCCTAATACAAAGCCTTGTTTATATAACACAAGGTTGCAACTTGGGCTAGGGTTTCCTACATAGGCTAGGCCCAATTCATCCCCCATCACCCTATCTGGGTTTGGTTTAGCCCAAACACTATTAATTGACTAATACAAAGATAAACCCGCTAACCGTTTATCGTTTTACTAATTACAAGATATCCAAAGACCAAATCTAAAAGCTATTGTCACAAATATGCACCAACAAACTCCCCCTTGACAATAGCTTCATAAAATAACTTTGTCTTTAGCTATCTTGCATTCTTCATGTAATCTTGCATTGTCTTTGGTGTTTGGATAGCTTCAGCTTTAATAGCTTCTGTCAGCAACAGACTCCCCCTAAGCTGATGCATCCAATCACCAAATCTTCAAAACGTTAGCACTTGAGTAAACTCCAGTTTAGTATTTGCGTAGCAATCTTCAAACTCTTCAACTTTGTTTGCAATGTAGAAAGGAAGTTCTACCATGCATCCAATCAAACTATCATCTTCTCAACACAAAAACTTCTCAGCAACATACTGCTTAAATCTGTATACTATAAAACAAACAACTCGAGAAACCATAAGAATTTTTCAACAAAGTTAAATAAATTATTATTATTCAAGAGATATTTAAACTGTATCACAGATTAAGCAATTTCAATTTAGCACCAACACACAAAAAATTTTGTCCAACACACAAGACCCTATATGAAATAAAATTTGAACGCACTTTCTAACACCGTCTCCCCCTATCGGTAACAATTCATCCAATAATAACAGTTTTCCGTACATTAAGAATTTTAAACGAAAAAGTCACTATTTTTGGATTTTTATATTTTCTGAAAGCAAGTAAATAACAAAAGGAATAAACACTCTGTTTTTGTGAGAATCACCGGTAAGAAGATCATATCAGCACAATCAAACTGTTTTCACACTAGTAGAGAATTCTTTATATAATTTTTCATGAAAAGCAGTCCAAGACGATTAACAGTATTGTTTGTCCACTTAAACAAAATACATGAACATTTCAAGTACCATTACCGTATGATACGTAAGGTAATATTATACTGATATACTAGTGTGTCCCACTTCAGGATGTACCACCGTGATCAAGGTATGCACAAAGGTTCCTTGTAGTAGGTGAGTATACTGAATTCATCAGTTTTTTTTACAACGATAGATAATTGGTGATCAGGTCAGTACTTCCGTATAACAAAGAGACCAAAATATCTAACGATGGCTAAGACAAATACCATTTTTGGTATGAATTATGCATTTTGCACATTTGAATGACTCTCTAGGAGAGCTTCTTCATTTATGGGTTTTGGCATTTTTAGCTCTTTTAAGATATCCTGGTTGTGCCTAGGTCAGCATGTATCTGGATGCAGCAGAAGGACAACCCTGATACCCCCGGATGAAATAACAGTATAAAGACCCAAAACCTCATATTTTGGCAATCTATCAACGCAAGATTTAAGGTCATTAAACCATATGCCACTGATGTGTTCCCTACTCATACTCAGTTCGTTAGGTATATATCACATTGGTAAGTTGATTATTTCATGCTTTTTGCCTACTGGTACATCATATGATAAAGCTGCTATCACACTTATGCAATTTAATTAGTTGTCAGTGTGACAGTCTAACTTGTTGATGTACTATCATTTCTTCTTTTTTCACACAGTGATAATTCATTTTTGATTTTCTAATTTTTATATTTTTTCCTTTTTCAATGTTTTTGGATTTTGTGGTTTTCTATTTTTATTTTATTTTTTATTTTGAAGAAAACAATTAAATAATTATAAAATTCATATGAAAAACCAGTTATTCAGGATTCCTCATCCCGTTGAGTTCGACTAAATGTTCAAAGCGAGCCCTGTCAAAAGCTTTAGTATAAAGATCTGCCAGGTTATCTAGTGTGTCGACTCGATGAAGTTCAATTAGTTTCTTTTCAGCACAATCCCGTATAAAATGATGACGAATGTGAATATGTTTTGTGCGACTGGGTTTCACGGGATTATTTGTTATAGAAATTGTGGCATTATTGTCTATCATAATAGGAGTACGAGTGAAATCCAAACCGTAATCGCGCATCTGCTGTTGTATCCAGAAAACCTGAGAGCAGCAGCTACCCGCAACAATATATTCAGCTTCACACGTAGAGGTAGACACCCAATATTGCTTTTTGCTTTGCCAAGACACAATCCTGCCTCCTAAGAACTGACAACCACCTGTGGTAGACTTCCTGTTAGACTTGCATCCTCCAAGGTCTGAGTCCGTGTAAGCAACAAACTTCAAATCACTATCAGCTAGATAACACAACCCAATTTTAGCTTTCCCCTTCAAGTAACGAAGAATACGCTTCACCACTTTCATATGTGACTCTTTTGGATTCGCCTGATATCTGGCACATAGACATACGACAAACATGATGTCCGGTCATGAAATAGTCAAGTACATTAAAGAACCAATCATTGCCCTATACTGAGACAGATCAACATCTTCAGTACTTTCATGATCTGGGCCAAGATTGTGATTTTCTCAAATAGGTGTGTTGAAAGTAGCGCAATCATCCATTTTGAAACGAGACAAAATGTCACACACATACTTTGTCTGATGTATAAACATCCCATCCTTCTTCTGATCAACTTGTAATCCCAGAAAGTAGGACAACTCACCCATAACGCTCATTTCAAACTTGCTCTTCATCACCTTCTCAAACTCTTGACACATGTTTTCATTTGATGACCCAAAGATGTTGTCATCCACGTATACCTGTACCAGCAGAAAATCTTCCTTCTTTCTCTTAATGAACAATGTACTATCAATCTGACCTCTTTCAAAACCATTCTTGTTCAGATGTGTTGACAGTGTCTCATACCACGCCCTGGGTGCTTGATGTAATCCATACAAAGCCTTATCAAGTTTGTACACATGATTTGGATAATCTGGATCAACGAACCCATCTGGTTGTGAGACATACACCACTTCTTGAACTTTCCCGTAAAGAAATGCACTCTTCACGTCTAGTTGGTAAACTTTGAAGCCCTTGAATGAAGCGAAGGCCATGAACAAACGAATTGCCTCCAACCTTGCCATTGGTGCAAACACCTCATTGTAATCTATCCCTTCTTGTTGATTGAAACCTTTGACAACCAATCGAGCCTTGTTACGTGTTACTATTCCTCGTTCATCCTTCTTGCACCTAAACACCCATTTAGTGCCAATCTCTTTTTCACCCTTAGGAAGGTCCACTAACTCCCAAACCTTTAACTTTGCAAACTGGGCCAATTCCTCTTGCATAGCTTCAACCCATGAATTGTCTTTTAGAGCCATATGAATGTTCTTTGGCTCCTCATGGGAAATAAAGCAACTATACAAGCACTCTTTCACAATCCTAGTCTTCTCAATCGTAACAAACAGACATGAATTCTCTGCTATGCTTCTTCTCGTTTGAACACATGCAGTAGGATATCCAAGTATCATGTCAACTGGATGATCTCTATTTGCTCGTGTAGTAGCAACGGTATCGACTTCTAAATTTTCACCTAGGTTTGATCCAACCTCCCCCTGAATATTCTGATTCGCAAACGGATTAATGAAATCCTCCCCTTGAATGGGTTCAGACTCACTATCGCTTAAATCATAAACAGCAGCACTTGAGGAATATTAAACGATTTAAAAACACTTTCATAATCATATAATATAGATGGACCACTCGTTGATTGTTGAGGTTTGTATGTAGTAATTTCAACATTAAAAACAACCTCAATTTTACCAATTTTTAGATTTAAAACCCTTTTATTCGTTGTGCCAGGTACATAACCTAGCGGCTTCAATCAACGTCCTGTTTTTCCTCTCAACGACTCTATTCTGTTGAGGCGTATAAGGAGCAGAATATTGATGTTCTATTCCCTTGCGAAGATAGTAGAGATCCAGAATCCGATTCTTGAACTCCGTGCCATTATCACTCCTTATCCTCTTGATCTTTGCTTCATGGACGTTCTCCAATTTTGTAAAAAGATCTATCAGCATCTCCGCTGTCTCACCTTTTGTACCTAAAAAGAAAACCCATGAATAACGTGAGTAATCGTCTGTGACAACTAAACAATAGTATTTTTCACCTATGCTCCTCACGTTCACTGGACCGAATAAATCCATGTGAAGTAATTCATAAGGGGCATCTATGGAATTTACTGTTTTTGATTTGTGAGGTGTCTTATGTTGTTTTCCCTTTTGACATGGAAGACATTTATCTTCCACATGAAACCTCTGCAATGGTACTCCTTTCACTAGCTCATTTTTAATAATATAATTCATTTTGAGATAGTGAATATGGGCCATGCGTCTGTGCCACAACATAGATTCAGCCTTAGATTCTTTTGATAGCAAACACGCCACCACAGAAGATGGATCCTTGGCACCCATGTCCATGACATAAGTATCATTTCTCCTCGGTGCACGCATCACTATCCAGTCGTCCGGAATCACCAAACCCGGTTTCAACACCAATGCTTCAGTCTTGGTAAAATGGTCCGAGTGACCCTTGTCGCAGACTTGTGACACGCTCATCAGATTGTGCTTAAGCTGCTCAACATAGTTCACTTTGTCCAGTGTGATCCTCCCATTGGTCACTTTTCCTCGACCTGTAATCCTACCACCTTTATCACCAGCAAAATTCACATGTCCACCATCATAATTTTCAAACTCAGTCAACAATCTCGCATCCCCCGTCATGTGCCTGGAGCAGCCACTATCAACATACCATAAGTTGATAATCCTCCTTAGCAGCTCCTGTACACACCAACCAAGAAATTAGTTAGATTGGGGGACCCAAGCCTTAATGATCTTGGGTCGCCCAAATTCACCAACCACTGGAACATCCATCCAATATCCATTACTCCTAATTGGAGTCTTGGATCTCAGACATATTGATGGAATTTGATTTTTATTTCCACTAGGTCTATGGTTCTAAGGGTTCTTATATGTATTTGGACTATTTGACCTTTGAAAATTTTGATTTTGATATCTTGAGGTTTGATTCCAAGAAGCTTGATTGTTGTAATTTCTAAAGCCATTATTATAAAAAACTCGACCACCATTATTTTGGTATCGATTTTGATATTGACCTTGACTTCTGAAATTACTTGAATTTCCATTAAAATTGTTCATTCTAGGTGAACTACTTCTAGGTCTCTCATATCTGCCTGATGTAGATTCAGGCTGAAATCTTGGTTAATTTCTTTGAAAACGAGGAACTTGTGGAGTTCCTTTTTCAGCCTTATCTACACCAACAACAACATCCTCTTGTTGCTTAGGAGCAGATTTCTTTGGAGAGTTGGACATTTTCTCTACATTATCACCACTCTTCTCTGGTGATTTCTCTCGCTTTTTCTCACTAACTTGTGCTTCGGTCTTTTTGTTAGGACAACAGCTAGCTACATGTCCCTTTGTGTGACACTTGAAGCACGATCTCTTTTTCGAAGACTTCTTAGCTGAAGTCTTTGAACTAGATCCCTCATTCGACGATGATGCCTTGGAAGGATTTTGTTCAGCTTGCTTAGATTCAGTTTTTTCTATGTTTTTTATTTTTTGCAAACTCTACATTCGATTCATGTTCGATAACAGTGGTTTCGTTTTTCATGTCACTTCACTGAACAAAATTAACCTTTTTAAGAAAAGTTTGACTTTTATTCTTAGGAGGTGAAATTTTCTTTTTCAAAACAGGTTCCCTGTTATTTTCCTCCTTAGCATCATCACTCTCAGACACATCACTTTGACTTGATGTGAAACTACTTGGTGCAGTTGACACAAAGTCGGTTAACTCATCTTCATCAGGCAGGAATGAATAGTCATGACTAAGAGGAGGTGGGACTTCATTAAAGCCCTTAAAGCCCACACTGGTCTTGTCGTTACTTTTCTTTAAACCACCTATCATGTGTTTCATTACAAAAGAAGAATCTATGAATTGATTCAATTTCTTTTCCAATTCAACGATTTTTAGTTGTGCTTCTGACAACTCTTTGCATTTTTCAGAAATCTCTTTTGTTTTCTCACTCATCGTATCATGAGCTAAGTCTATAATTTGAAGTTTTTCGTTTAATTTGCAAGTTAAAACTTCATTTTCAGTTTCATATCCTTTAATTTTCTTCAAATAAATAGACTCATTTCTTTTCACGAAAAAGTTTGATTCTTTTATGTTCGACATCTCGTTTATCAGACTTTGGTTTTGTGTTGACAACTTATAAACCTCACCCTGTAATTCACGACATTTTAAACAAACGGAACTAGCAAGATTAGAACTTACCTCTCCTGTAGCTTTGCTCAAGTCAGCCATGAAGGCATCAAAATCTGCAGCCCTCTTTTTGTCTAAAGCATCCTTCTCATCATCAGACTTTAACTCTTCCTCATGAATTTCTACAGTCTGATCAGCATCAACCTGTTCAACTTCAGTCACCTTCTCAACTTCACCATCCACTTTTGCTTCAACGTCCTCATCTTTAGCTTCAGTATCATCAACTGGTACAATCTCTGCCATGAGTGCCTGAGTGACATTCTCATCAGCTTCTAGATGAACACTCCAATCATATGACCCCTCTCGTGCAGTAGAGATCAAGGCTTTTGAGCCAGAGTTGTTTGATGCATTTCTGTTATTTGAGCTTTGACCCAAAGACTCTGTCTTAGGTATTTAACATTCTCTAGCAAAGTGTCCATAACTTTGATAGTTGAAACACCAAACCTTGGTCTTGTCAAAACCAACAGTCTTCCCCACGAACTTCCTTCCTGTTCTATTCATAAACCTCTTCACTCTCCTGGAAATCATGGCCATTTGCCACTGTAGATCCATATCTTCTAAGTCATCAGGGTCAACCTGATCATAATCTTCATCAAAAGTAGCTGAATCAGATATCTTCCCCTGAATGTAATTCTCATAAGAGGTAATGAATGAGGCGAGCAATGCTAGATGTTCATCAGCAGCCTTCACACTCATAGGCATAGTTTAGTATTGCTACTCTGATTTGTAGCTGATGTTCTCTTAGCGCCTGTAGATCATCCTGAATAAGCTACGAAACACACATCACCATCTTCATTCACAGTAACCTGCTCATTTTCGCATGACAGAAACGCAGTAGCGGAGTCACTAGAAGTGTTGTGAGACGAAGAAGATGAAAGTCCATTGTAAATCCCTGAATCTTGAACCTGATCATATCCAGTTTCCTTCTTCTTCTTCATATTGAGCTCATAAGCTTTCAGCTTACCAACCACTTCTTCAAGTTCCTTTGTCTCATAATCTGCTTCTCCCTTGATCATGAGAGTGTAGATATCCCATTTAGCAGGTAAAGCATCAAGCAGCTTGTCATTTTTCTCTATGTCAGAATAACTATCTATATCATAATTGTCCATTTTTTACATCAGATGGTAGTATCGAGTGATGATATCCTCAAGTGATTCATTTATCATATACCTGAATACTGCAAACTGCTTCTTTAGTAGATCAACTTTGTTCTTTTTGACATCTGCATTTCCCTCAAATCTTTCCTCTAATGTATCCCACATTTCCTTTGAAGTAGTGTACTTCTTAAAGGTATGCTTAATGCCACCTGGTAAGGACATTTTGATTGCAGCCAAGGCTCTCTTTTCAGCCCCAAACATATTTTTATCAGCATCTTGTATGTTAACGTAGACTGTGACACGTTGTCTACCCTCAAAATCATTTGTTGGGTTTGTGTACCCATCTATAATACAGATCCACATGCGTGTGTCTTGATATTCAATGAAAGATTGAAACCTGTCCTTCCATGTCAGATAATTCTCCACCTTCATCATCTTAGGTGGTTTGTTGGTTGTGCCAACCTCGTGTTCCATCCTCAAAAGTTCATTCAAATTAGACATGTTCGACATTTTAATGTAACAGACTGGTAAAACCGTACATAAAGTGTCCGAAAACGGTGATTACCAAATTATACCGTTAGAATCGTCTCGAAATTACGAATCAAATGATATGTAATGTCAAATACCAAATTCAGTTTTTTTTGGTCCTAAAAATCCAAGGAATCCAACCGTCCAAACGGTTTGTCGAGATGAGCTATGGATCGTTTTTTATTTGCGAAACAGTGAATTTTTATCGACGCTCGCCAAGAAAAATTCCACCCCTTAATTACACTACCAAATTCGCTAGTAAGCCAACCCAACTTCGATGCTCAAATTCTCTGATTAATTTCGCTGGTTAATTTCACAGATTAACTTCACAGATTAATTACGCCGGTCAATAATTTCGCTAATACGACGTCTAGTAACTTCTCCGATCACCGTGATAATGTCGCTGAGAACAATTAACACAGTTACCAAAGTCGCCTTTGGATTTTACTACGCCGGTCAGTCAATTTAGCATGTCCGGACTGCGAAATTGTTAAATACGCCAGTAATTTCGGAAATTCAATCTTTTTAAAATTTTAAAAGATCCTATCTCTTCTCCAACAGATTCCTGCAAGATCACACAACGAAATCAGTACAGTTTTTCGAAAATATACGAAGAACAAATCTTCGAATCTTCAACTTTTTTACAACCAAAGTTCTATAAGAATCAACCAAAACTATCCCGAAATCCTGCAAATAAGCAAAACTAAAAACACAGTAGATCAAAACAACCAAAAATTCGCATAAATATATCAAAAATCCAAAAAAAAAATCGAAACCCTAATTTTTCAGATTTAAAATTTTCGAAAATTTTAACAAACTTTCACCCAAATCTGCAGAACACAATTCTGAACCGAGCCTCTTCAAGAGCCTAAAGCTCTGATACCAATTGTAGGTCCCCTTGTTCGTACGGATCGTCACAGAATTGTCAATCCAACCTAGAGTGCGGAATCCTTTAGATCAGATTAGCACAGAAACGAGTAGAAAAAAGAAATCCTATTAAACCCGATCTTTATTGATTATCAATCACAAGAATTACAATCAATCAAGATCACTGATTTCGTCCAAAGCCCTAATGCCTTTCACGAATTCTCTATAATGCAAAGCCATGCTTATATAACACAAACTTGCAACTTGGGCTAGGGTTTCCTACATGGGCTAGGCCCAATTCGTCCCCCATCACCCTATCTGGGTTTGGTTTAGCCCAAACACTATTAATTGACTAATACAAAACTAAACCCGCTAACCGTTTATCGTTTTACTAATTACAAGATATCCAAAGACCAAGTCTAAAAGTTGTTGTCACAAATATGCACCAACAGGGGTGTCGGTGGGGGGTGGGTTAAATGGTTTAGGCATTCCGTATAAGTGCACATGTGCAGTACAAAAAACAATGTTTTTAGGCTTTTTTAGTTTGTTTATTGGTTTTCTCATGATCCATCCCTTATATATATAGGATTCATTTCAAATGAAAACCACCACGACTTGTGAGAACTGTGAGAACTTTTTCTTTCCGCGTGAGTTGGGCCAAAAAATTTTTGTACAAACGTAGATGAAACATTATAATTAACACATCTGTGAAAAAAATTGTCGAGGCATTGGTTTTAACCGATGCAATTTTTTTTACGCGCTGGTGTAAAATTTTACAATTGATAACTATTTTTTTATCGGGGCGTAGAAAAAACTTGAATCAGTCAAAGTCAAAACTAACGACTCGACATTTTTTTTACTTTTTTTACAGATGTGTTTATAATGTTTGCATCTACGTTTGTGCAACAAATTTTTGGTCCAACTCGTGCCGGATCAAAAAGTTCTCACGGTTCTCACAACTCGTAGTGGTTCTCATTTTAACTCATCCATATATATATATATATATAGTGTGGGGTTCTAGAGTGAACACTAGTGTATTTGCAAACTGGGTGAACAAATCCTGACCATTGATTTACACACGTGTATGGCTAGGAATTCATCATCAAATTGTAAAATACACTAGTGTATTTCATCATCAAATCCTGACTATTGATTTACACACGTCTATGGCCAGGATTAGTTCGCTCAGTTCGAAGAATACACTAGTGTTCACTCTTGAACCTAATCCTATATATATATAGGGAGAGGATCATGAGAAAACTATATATAAATGAGAAAAGTTAAAAACTAACTAAAAAAGCCTAAAAACGTACCAATTTTTTGTTTACAATTTTTTATTAAAAATCACTATTTTTATATATAAAAAGAACTTAAAAAAAACTTGTACTGCACATCTGCATTATATATGTACTACACATGTGCATTACATGCTTAAAATTAGCTTTTGAGTTTAGTTTAGCTTTTAGGGTTAGGTTTTTTTGGAGGTTTAGGATTAGGTAGGGGTGTTCAGAATTCGATTCGGATTCGAAAAATTCGACTCAATTCGAATTCCATTAAAAATGTTCGAATTCGGGGTGATTCGTAGTCAAGTAATCGAATTAGAATCGAATACAAATTTATGATTTTCAGTTCGATTCGATTCGAAATTCGAATTTAATTTATATATATATTTTTAATATATGTATATACGCACACAAACAAGGCGGTTCTTAATGGTGCTGTGGCAGGGCCACGATCCGGGTAAGTTTTTCGGCCGTAGTGCTAATTTTCCGCATTTCGATCGAAATTTTTTATATATACTATGTTTGGCCCGGGCTTGCCCGGACTTTTTTTAGTGCCCGTGTCTTTCGGCCCTGCCACGTTCAACGGGCAAGATCCGCCATTGCACACAAACATATATACACACACACATATAACTTCTAAACTTGGCCAAAGTATGAACTACCTCATAAGTGATAAATTTATTCTTCATACCTAACTTATCTTCTAAATTTTAGTGTTTTGAGATATTGATGGTTAATTAATTTTGCAGGTTATTATATTTTATGTTAAATATAATTATTTGTAGTAGTTTTAAAAAATGAAAGTAAAATAATTTATTGTTTAGGGTGAATTTGAATTACATCGAATTTATTCGAATTCGAGTTTCAAATACTAATCGAATCGAATACAAATTCAGGTAAAAAAATAAAAATTTGATTCGAATAATTAAAAATTCGTTATTCGATTTGATGAACACCGTAGGATTCGGATTTCGGGTTTATGTTTAGGGTTTAGTTTTAGGTTTTCGGGAGGCGCGGGGGGGGGGGGGTTAGGTTTTTGGGGGCTGGGGGGTTTAGGCTTTTGGTGGGAGGGTGAATTTAAGTTTTTTTTGAGGGGGGGGGGTGTCGGTGGGGGGGGGGGGTGGGTTTGGTGGTTTAGGCTTTTCCGTTTTATTGCACATGTGCAGTACAAATTTTTTTATATATAAAAAGTAGCAAAAATAAATAAAAAAATTGTAAGAATGATTATATATATATATATATATATATATATATATAGGGGAAGGTTCAAATGAAAACCACTAGTTATTGTGAAAACTCGAAAACTAATTAAAAAAGCCAAAAAAACATACCAATTTTTTTTCATACCAATTTTCGCAACTTTATATATATAAAAAAAATTTCAAATTTTTTTTTTGTAGTGCACATGTGTCTACACATGTATAATACTACGCATGTGTACTACAAATTTTTTTTTTTTGAAATTTTTTTTTATATATAAAAACCTGGGATTTTTATAAAAAAAATTGAAAAAAACAATTTTGGTGTGTTTTTTAGGCTTTTTTTAGTTAGTTTTCGAGTTTTCACAATAAAAGTGGTTTTCATTTGAACCATCCCTTATATATATATATATATATATATATATATATATAGGCTAATTATAATGAGAAAAACCCATCCCAGTTAAGAAAACCCTGTAAACTGTTATATGTGGCAAGGATTGAGCCACGTTGCATGTAAGTGAAAGAGGAGACAATGGCAATTTCGTCATTTTCCATTAATCCTTGACTGAATGTGTAAGTCTGGTAAGAGACTTGATGCACGGCAGACTTTTCTTCCTTTCTCATTTGTTTCACTTATTACAATTTGTACTTGTTCTATCTATCACATATCTTTAGTTCTTTTTGTTTTATGTATCATAAATATGGTGTCATATATCTCACATCTCAATTCTCCAAAACAGAAGTGGAGAGAAGAAAAAAACCAGACACAGAATTGAAGAGTTTTTGCATTTAACATGGCTGAGTTGAACAGCCAACAACCTCGGAGTGTTGCCGGTGGTACGGCGACATTCAATGACCATCCGGGTTCACCCTTAAATGTTGTCCCACATAATCTTTCACCTGATTTTTCATTTAATGAAGATGAAGATGCATTGGGTGAGAGTAGAGTTGTTGAAGATACTAAACCTATTTCTACAGAGTTTCCAGGTGAGTCATACTTTTTTTTTCGGTTTTATTAAATGTACACCTTTTCAGATGCAGCGAGAACATTATCATTTAGATTACATAAATTTATAGACCATTGGATTCTTCTTGATTTTTTTGGTTTTTGGTTTTTTTTTTTCATTTGTAGGCTCAGATCTGCACCAAAACGTCACATATGATGATGACGATGGTGTTCAGAATTGTGCTTTTACAGAGCTGCTATCCACAGGTCAGTTTTTATCTTAAAGCATGTATTTTTTTCTTTAGGGGTATTGTTACACCCCTAATTATAATGTTTATAGTTTGTTATTAGAATGTGTTTTTTTTTGTGGTAGAGGAGAAAAAAAAACAGATGATGTGGTGGTTTGTTTGGTAGAAAATGTGGTAAACTTGTATTAACAATATCATTTTTTATATTCGCTCTCATTTTTTTATGAAACAAGCTTTTATATTTTTTAGAAGGTAAAAACTTGTGTGGTTACACTTGTATTAACAATGTTATTTATTTTATTCTGTCCCAAAAAGTTTGTTTTATGAATTAACTTTTTATATTTTTTGGAAGGGAAAAACATTGGAGGTTACACTTTTGGGTCACCTAAAAAAAATGCACCAGCACTTACACTTTTTGGTGACATCAAAAAAATGTACCACCATGTTTGTTTCTATCGTAGCAAAACGTGTTAAACTTGTATTGACAATGTTATTTTTTTTATTCTGTCCCGAATTTGTTTTTTATGAGATAAGTTTTTATATTTTTCTGGAAGTTAAAAATATTTGAGGTTTCACTTTTGGTCACACTTAAAAATGCATCAGTTTGTAAGGTTTCATGTTATAAGTATTTTTTTAACTGATACTTGTTAAAATTTAGTAACAATGTAATGTTTTGTAAAAGACTTGTGACCTTTTTAAAGTTTCACTTTTATGATATACATATGCAAGCCCAACATCATTATAACTATTTTTTTGTAGGTATTCAGGCGGACGAGGAATTTTATGTTCACCACACACCCAATGGTACTAGAATGTGGTGTCCTAATGTTCCTACTGTTTTAAGGCCTGTTGTTGGTTGTGTATATGAAATGTGGAAGGATGTGTTCAGAATGTACAAGGAGTATGCTGTGTATTCTGGGTTTTCTATTCGTAAGGGGCAAACCAAGAGATGGAAGGGGTTTGTCACTCACCAGTACATAAGGTGTACTAAATATTAAAAACCACAGATTAAGCGTAAAACTGATACCTTGGAGCAGTTACCTTGAATATCAGGCAAAGTAATTTTACAGTCACAGATTGCAAGGCTAGTATACTGGTTAAGTTTTGTGAGGACAACTCTTTGTGCACAGTGGTAGGGTTCCACGAGAATCATAATCATCCGTTTGTTGAGCGTTTTAATCGTGACCTACGTAGGATTTCAAGGAAACTACCGTTTACATCCAAACAATTTTTCCATAACATGAGTTTAAACAGAATTGGTCCAATGGTTTCTCACAGAGTTTTAGTGTCTCTGATGGGTGGACATCACAACGTACGTGACACGCCAACTGATTTTAAGAATTGGAGCCAGTCGGTTAGGCTTTATATTGGTGACCGTGATGCGCAACTTGTTATAGATCGTTTGAAAGAAAGATCAGAGAGCTTACCAGACTTTTACTATGAGTTTGTGGTTGAGAAAGGGCAATTGAGGTCGATTTTTTGGGCAGACGAAATTTCTAAGATAAATTATGAGGTGTTTGGTGATGTGTTAACTTTTGATGCGACTTATCACACTAACAAGTAAGTTTTTGCCAACTGGCACTCTTTTTTTTCCTTTAACATAGTATTAACTTTTGTTTATTTTCTTTATCTGTAGGTACAACATGATTTTTGTTCCTTTCTCCGGGGTTGATAATCACAAACAATGTGTGACATTCGGTGCTGGCTTGCTATTCAATGAAACGACTGAGTCTTACAAGTGGTTACTTGAATCATTTCTAAAGGCACACAAGAAGCAACCAACGTTAGTTCTGACGGACCAGGACCCTTCAATGAAAGCTGCCATTTATGAGGTTTTCACAGAGTCTCGGCACCGCCTTTGCATGTGGCATATTATGAAGAAACTTCCCACTAAGGTTTTATTAATTTATTAATCTCGTTGTGAAGGTCTTTTTTGTTACATTTTTTTAACAGTTTTGGGTCCTGTTATGTATAGATTGCTGGAGACCTGTTACAAAACTCTGAGCTAAGGGCATTGATGCATCGTTTAGTATGGAGTATTCACATGAATCCATCTACATTTGAGACGCGTTAGCAACTTTTGATGGAGGAATATGGGTTACAAGATCACGAATGGTTGAATGATATGTACTCAATTAGGGACCAATGGGTACCTGCCTATTTCCGTGATATCCCAATGTGTTGTCTGATGAAGACTACATCAAGATGTGAAAGTTCTAACTCAAGCTTCAAGGTCAACTCTTCTAGTGATAACACACTAGTTCAGTTCATGCAATGTTATGAAACTAGGATAGACAATCAGTGTTACAGGCAACGTGTTGCAGAGTTTAAAACTTCATCTAGTGTTTTCATGGACACTACTGACTTAGCTATCGAGAAACACACTTTTGAGTTGTACACACATGCCATTTTCACAGAAGTAAGAAAAGAGATATACAACGGGAAGTTGTTTTGTTACATCGTAAACACGGAGGATTGTGATGATGTTTGTGTTTACTATGTGAATCAGTTGGACAAACGAAATAATGCAACCAACACATTCACGGTAACTTGCTCTATCCTTATAGTGGCATTTTTTGTTTAAGTTTTAATTATCCTTTTTTTTTCACAGAAGCATAACAATGTGTTTTGGTGTTTTTGCAGGTCAAGCTTGAGTTGAGAAATCAGTCGGTGTCTTGTTCAGGCAAGAACTTCATCAGTATTGGATTTCTGTGTAGGCACATTTTTTGTGTTTACCATGTAAACAATATTGAAAAAATCCCGGCCGAATTTGTTGTTAAGCGTTGGACGAGGGATGTGCTCCCTAAAAGTTTATTTTCTGTTGAGAGTCGCTACGGCGTCGACACCCGTCCACAAGCTGCTGCGAGAAGTCAGATTCTTGAGATTGTAACCAAGTGTGTAGACGCCTTAAGAAGTGATGTTGAAGGACTTTCTTCTTTCGCTGAGCAGATAAAGGAACTCAAATGTAAGTTACTAAATGGAGGACCAGTTGATGATGAAGCCAACAATGATAACTATGCTGCTGTTGAAGAATTGCTTGGTGTTTCTTTAGATGGGGATGTAACTCTCAACAATCCAGATGGGATCAGGAACAGAGGATGCGACAAACATCAATGATTATGTAGACCAGCTCAGGACACAACGAGCAACTCTACTGACAAACCTCCCAAAACACCCAGGCTTTGTCAAACATGTATGAAGTACGTGACTGGACATGATTCAAGAAATTGAAAGAAAAAAGAAGAAGAAGAAGCAATCGGCTAACGAGGATGAGGACTCAACCTCTGGGGGTCAGGAGTCCACTTGATTTGGTATTTCTTTTGATGCGTGTGCTGTGCGTATTTTGAAAACTTTTATATTAGGTTTACCTTATGATGCCCGCTTTTTGGTCTCCATTTTAGTGGAGCGCAACTAAACTTTGTTCATCCCTTTTGTATTTCTTGGTCTGCCTTTTGTACATGCACATGTTTGCATGTGTAGATTATCTGAAAATGGATGCACATGCGTATGTTTGCATGTTAGGATGTATAGGGTTGGTATGTAGTTTGGTTTTCAGTTTAGTTTACTATCTTTACTTTGTAATGACTATGGTTTAATTGAGTGGCATTATGAAATGATATCCACAATGTTTGTGTCAAAAGTAAACGTTTTTATCCGTATTTTTTTGCATTACATCTTATGTATATAATTACCGAAAAAATGACCTATTTCGTTACAAAAATCAGTAAAAAAAATGTAACCACATATACTAGTTTGTAGTCTTTTTTTGTTTTTTTTTTATTTTTTTTTACAAAACAGAAGACGTTTTTTTCTTAAAGAGAGAATATATCTGGATGAATATTACTTGTTATTGTAACAAATTTTATATCTCATACATAAAGTAACAACTTTTTATATGGCCAAGCTGTAGTAGATACATTTTTATAGAATAAATATAAGAGGATGTATCTTTTTGTTACTTTCTCCTTTTTATCTGGTGTTGCATTTAATTTGTCATTAATTTTCATATTTAATCACCACCATCCACCTCCCAAAGTTTATTTTTTCATTATAAATAGTCTTAGCATAGATAATATGTACATCCACAAACCATTCTTAACTACTTATTACACACAAAGCATAACAATGCACAAGAGGCCATCCGTGGTTTCCAAAGTTCCGGATGTTGAGGTCATCGATCTCACGCCTGGATAAAATGAGTTTATTAGTGTCAGGAAGAGACTTCGAAAGTATGCATCAACTCCACCCAGGGTCGGCGATATGCATGAAACAACCCCTTTAGACCCTATACCCATGCATATGCTTAGGAAGATTTTTACCAATGATGGGCACCCCCGCGGAAAGAGAAGTAACATTTGTTTGACCCCAAAGGTGGAACCCTATGCGAAGCCTATGGCGCGAGCAATACCGAAAAAGGAGCCTAGTGTTAACCCTACAGTCAAGACGGAGCCAAATGTAGCGCCTAAGGGTGAACCTTTTGGGTTTGATACATACACTGTCGGTAACGTGATGCCTAGCGACGAGCCTATAGTATACCCAACAAACAGACATGTTGATGATCCCAAAATCAGCGATTGGGTTGATGATGTCTCGTGGATGAGTGAAATTGAGTGGGATTCATATTTCCCAATAAATATATTAGTTGCGCCTGTCCCGCCAAACCCATGCAAGTGTAAAAAGTGGTTCACATGAAGAAGGTCAAGTAGAAATCAGGTGTTTGTTGTTGTGTTTTTCTAATTATGTTGTTTTTGAAGTTCTATGTATATATTTAGCTTAATTAGAAATCAGGTGCAGTATCAGGTTATCAACATTAACTAAGGAGCAATGTATGTGTCTTCTAATTTTGTAATTTTTATTGGTGTAATGCGTAATGAAAAAAAAACCATGTAGTTTGTGTGTTGTTACTTCTTTTTTTGGGTGTATTTTTTGGTGTTTTTGGTTACACAAATTGACTGGTGGTAAAACTGTGTTTAGGGGTACGGCCCAACGGTAACAAAAGGAAAAAGTAATAAAAAATAAAAAAAAGAAACAAATGTATAAATGTGGGTAATGACAAAACAATATGTTATTATAGTGAGACCCACAGATCCTTTGGTACAGATCCTTCTTGTAGATCCATCATCCCAACTATATTCAAATATTTCATTTTCTTATCTCCTTTTTTTCTTTAGAATTCATATACCTCTCAAAAAAGATGAAAAGGTGTTCATGTGGGAGGATTGCTACCATCCGCACATCATGGACAGATGACAATCCAGGAAGAAGGTTCTATTCATGTCCGTTTAAGGTAAAAAATTCGAACCCCGTTTAAACAAGTAAACGTATGTTCTAATTGTGTTTTATCTCCATCTTTTTAGTGTAGCCCAGAAACTGCCCTTTCATTGGTTGGATCGACCCACCGATGTGCCTACGGTCAACTAGGATTATACCAGGTCTCTTGAGGAACATCAACAACCTGCAAGCTGAACTTTTTTTCCGTGAGCAAGAAATTCGAAAGAAGAAGAGAGCTATATGGCTACTGATATTAGCGTTAGTGATTGGCAGCTTACTTGTTAGCAATGTTTGTTGAGGTTTTTTCCCTTGTTTGTTGAGATTAAGAAATAGGTGCTACTTAGCTGCACTATCCTTGTTAATATGTTAATGACATTTTCGGTATTATGTTCTTGTTGATGTTTGGTTGATTCTGTTACAATTTTTTTTCCTTGAGAATGTTGTACATTTTTTGTTTTCATTTTGGCAGTATGTGTGTTTCATTATGTGGACTCTTTTTAAAAAAAAATTATAAAGTGTGTAACTTATGTAAGCTCTTTTTAGGATATAAACTATTTTTTTAGTTTTTCCTTATGCTGGAAGACAATATTTGTTAAAAACATATAATAACGACATGATTTTTTCAATGGAACTTAACATGTAGATTGGAAGAACATAGATTTAACACAATAGTTCAGTACATAATAACGTTCACAATATATATGGTAAACAACATAGCATAAGGAAAGTAGCTAGGGGTGCAAACGAGCCGAGAAGCTCGCGAGCTACTCGAGATCGGCTCGAGAAAAAACTCAAAACGAGTCGAGCCTTATCGAGCCCGAGCCGAGCTTGAGCCTCAAAACAAAGCTCGTTTGTTTATCGAGCCCGAGCTCGAGCCTCGCATGTGAAGCTCGTTAGGATCGTCGAGCCTTATCGAGCCTTAGTGTAAACGAGCCGAGAAGCCGACCTCGAATCTAAAAATAAGCTTATTTAGTAAACGAGCCCGAGCCCGAGCTTCACTTATCGAGCTTGCGAGCCTAAAAAGTCTATTATTTATATTATTTTTTGTAATATACTAATTAATATTAATTAATAGATAATAAACGAGTCGAGCCCGAGCCGAGCTCGAGATTGAGAAAACACAAATGTGCCGAGCTCGAGCTTTGAAAACAAAGCTCGAATCGAGCCGAGCTCGAGCCCGAGCTCTCATAAGTTAATCGAGCTCGAGCTCAAGCTTGGTCGAGCTCGGGCTCGGCTCATTTGCACCCCTAAAAGTAGCCCCTATATTGCATGAGAGCAGGAAAATTGGGGTACATTCTTTTTTCGCACACATAGTAGTAACTTCGCATAAACACCACATTTTAGTTGAGATACGAGCTTGGAGTGCCATACCTGGGCTAAGCTCACTCTCCCACAGTTGTGGTTGGCCCATGACACAAGAGTATTTGGAGAATAACAAGAGTAATCATCATCTATAGGATCATCTTCAGGATCATTGGTACCGTTTAGATCAACTGCGGGGGGGGGGGGGGGGTTCTCTTGGGTGGCGTTGACTGGTTTAGTTGGATCAGTGACCACCACAGATGAAGAGTGTTTGACAAGGGTAACTTGTGTAGTGGGGAAACATGATTCCCAGTCAACATCAAAAAGTGCCTCATCTAACCTTATCTCATCATGGGTTCTTGCTTCAGGTTTAGTGTTAGTAAGGAGGTCACTTATAAGCTTGGCATCCATAATATTTGTATGTGCGTCCTTTTTGTGCACATTGGACTCTCCTAAACTGGCAGCATTAATATGTAAGATTGTACTTTTTATGTTTATATAAATATTATAACAAGGAGTAGTGTTTATGTATATCTTTACCGAAGAGATGACCCATTTTAATATATGTTGTTACATTTTTTTGATGTACTGATTTTTGTAACGAAATAGGTATTTTTTGTACTGGTTTTTTGTAACAAAGTATGTTGTACCCATAATTATGACTGTTTGACTAACACTAATTATTACAGCAAAGAACACACATATTAGACGTAACATTGTATTACATTTATTCATTGTTAAAGTTATCACACAAGTTATCAAACGAAAATATTGCATTGTTACACCTTTTTTCACTACATAACATTGTATGCTTTTCAAAGGAAAATATATGTATTCGTCAAACTTTCCATTAGTGTACTTATGGTTCACCAAAATGTAAAGTTAACAGTACACATAAAGACGTGTTGCAGATCAACGACATACATAAAATGTCAAATACATAGAGAGCCAACCGACAAAGTATGAGTTAAACTGTTTAAGTTGTCCACAAAAAACATAATATTAGCATATGGAGCAGCAGCTTACACTGATAATGCGGCATCGCGAACCTTTCCCATCATTAAATTCACATCAGAGAATAGTATGCGTGTAGCGAATTTTTTTCGGAGGGCAAGAATCTGTTGTTGCTTTCTTTTCCAGTTGCCGCTAAAACCACATTCAAAAGGTTCATTGGTGCTGTTAAAATTCTGCATGTGCTGCATAAGGAATACTGCACTATTCATTGGATACGCAGGGGTTGCCCAATGGATATCACACCTCTTAATCTTGGCTGCTGCAAGTTGATCCGTTGACGGATGTTCGGAACGCTCCAAATAAGCGACTAGCATATGCTTCTGTTAAAAAACAATAAAGTAATCAGTTTAGGAATGAGTTATTATTTTTCATCCTAATTTTTACAAGAAAACAAAATGACTAACCACTTTGTATGGTGTATCTTTATTGTAGTAATCTTGATGATCCCTAATGCCAACCAAGGGTGTGCGATCAGGCTTGTGGTCTATGACGGTTATTGCGCCATTTTCCAGATCGAAAACAATCAAGTAATATTGATCATTCTCTAGGATTGGAAAGAAAAGCATTTTGATCCCAATGAGTTCATATGCGTCAGCTCCCATCATTCTTTCGCGGAACGTTTTCATACGTTCATCATCATCACAAGTAGAATCTGTCAATAACCAACTGCCCTGTTTTTTTTTTTTCAAATAAGATGTGTCAATAAAGTGGAGCAAGACAAGAATTCCAATAAACCAAAAAATGCCTTTAAATAGGAAGACCTACAACGTTCCAAAAGACTCAAATAAAAAGTTACTACTGATTTAGATGCCCCCGTAACCCATGACCCACAAACAAACTTTAATAAATCCAACATCATAGACAAAGATCAAATAATATAGTATGAATACTTACTATGACAGTTGTTCTAAAATAAATACGCGTCTCGCAGCCGGCGGTTCTATCAACTTCTTCATAATTCATTACATCTACCCAAGCATCAACCACATCAGAGTACACCTTCACTTCCTCCCTCAATGTGCGCATCAGCGTCTGTGTGATTTCGACGTCATACATACTCTTGAAGATAATATCTCTACGTAAGACAATGTTAGATTTTTAAAATAGATTTTGGATATTTAAAAACTAGCACTACTATGTTTTACGTATATTTTATATAACTGAACTTACTCAGCAGATTGACCAAATTTTTTTGTTACCCTGCTAAACAAAGAGTTGACCATTTTCCGTGGGCTGTATGTTGTTCGTGAAAAAACGTATGTTGTTATACATTCAAAACAAAATAGAATATTCGGAAAAAAAAACATACTATTTGGAGCAAAACATTCCCTAATCTATCAGGAGCAAAGCTTTGCACAATGTAACAACTAGTATTTTAATATTTAAATGGAAGCTTACATTGAGTATTTCACATCGAACATAAAATCCCATGTACGCTGTTCTTCCGATGTAATATCGATTTCCATTTCGTCATCATGGTCATCACATGACCGGTTGAACCTACCAAATGGTTTTCTTCGTCTTGATTCAAGTTCATTTACCCAAGCCTTATGCGTGATATCATTTTCAGTCATTCCCTTGTCTGCTTAATTTTATTTTTTGTTCGTTAGTATTAACCAAAAAAATGCCAAGTTTATTATAATGTTTGAACGATGTTAAAAACATGTAAAACTTACCATTGATTGTATTTTTGGTCTCTTCTTCTTTTGAATGCTTATTTCTTGATTCATGCCATCACTTTTTTGCACATCAGGTGGTACGAAAGTTTCCTTATTATCTATATCATCGACATCAGCACATGCAATTTTTTTTGTTTATGATAAGTGCCATTTTCTGTTGTGTACACAAATAACACATGTTCACGTTTTTTTTTTTGGAATCATGACTTACCTAGTTCAGCGTCTTATGTGAGTAGCTGAAAGGTTGGCCCATCAAGCAATCCTGGCATGTTTTTTGTTTCGTTGCTCCTGTCCAATTCTATTCATTTACATGTAGACATACATATACGTGTTAGTTTGTTTGTGTATGATCGGCTTTTCTTGATTTTTATATACACGTAACAGCTTATACATGAGTTTATGTAATGATTGAATGAAAAAAACACCTAGAACTTACTTGTCGGTGTAGCTTTCGTTTCTTGATGTTTTGCCTCATTTTCTTCGCCGCGTATGAGTCCACATCCGCCACTTTTTTCTGTAGTAGCTGCCGAACCTGCTGTGGTATATCTGCCACTTTCTTCATCATGTATGGTCTCTTGTGTTTTGTCACCCTCACCCCCATCTAGTTAGTTAAATGCAGTCACATATACACATGTTAGCTTTAGTTTACATTTAGCACCTCCATAAGGTGGTTAACGTTACTTTGTATGACTTTTTACTTTATTGTTAATTAAAGCATGTTACATTTTTTTTATTTGTAGAGAAATGTAACATTGTTGTCACTGTGTTTTTTTTAATATTTTTGTATCTACAATTAGTGCACGTGTATGTTGTCGTGTATGTTTCTATAGTGGAGCTTCTATGTCATACCATCGATGTTTGCCACATCAGCTGCAGTTGCGGCATCATCTTCAAGGAATGCATTTGTCAAAAAAACAAAAAACAAATTAGTTACAGTTTGTAGAAAAACTACATACATCTTCAGGGTACTGATTTATCCGTATTACCTTCTGTGTAATCATTTTTGGGGTTTTGCATTGTGTTGTTGAGAGACATGAGGACTCCAACAATTTTTTTTTCGTGGGGTATCAGGCACCAGCCATACCCTTGTTTTTCTAGAGTGTACAATTTTCTCAAACCGATCTATCAATTTCTTAACATGCTCGTTGTGTGGATGAGCATTAAACACCACTTCAAATTTTGTTTGCACCGTCACCTTTTTTGCTTCCATGACATCCAAATGTTTTTCTATAGATATGATCTCATTCTACAAACAAAGTTTTAAAATACAGTTTGTAACTAATGTTGTAAAAAGATAATTATTTTCTAATTGGTTATGATTACTAATCTTACATTGAGAACTTCATCATTAATACGTAACTCAGTTTTACTTGAATCCCGTTGAACCACAGCAACTTCATGCAACTCCCCTCTACCAAAGCCACCTCTTTTTACCTCCAATCTTTCTCTCTTTTTCAGTTCGTTTTTATTCCAGAATACGATTGGGTTTATTGACCGGTCAACTTCAAATCCGGTGCATTTAATTCGGTCGATGTATAGTAGTTGTGTAATGACAAAAAAAAACCAATAACAATGCCAAGTGGTGAGATAACTAAACAAATTTTACAAAAAAAACTTACAGCCAAAATTGTGAGTGGTCTGGAAAATGGAGAATCAGGATCACACCTCTTCTATCCATCTTTGCAGGATTTAATTTGCTGAATCACATAGGCACACCAATTTATTTTACTGAAATCTGTATCTCCAGTAAAAGTTTTCAAAATCCATTCTTTCATCCGCCCATTTCTATTACACTCAACCATGATGGTTAAGAATAACATTAGGAAGTCTAGTCAGAAATTAAAACTATTGGGTTCATTAGTTGTCATTATAGATTGTGCCAGATTTTTTCGGTGCCACAAATCGTGCACGGTATCGTTTTCTCCATGTCATAACAGCAACATCAAGCTTTTCATATGCTCTTACATTTTGCATGTCTATCCCTTTGTTAGGAATTCCTAGAAGGTCATGCAGAGACTCAACATCAACGTTTATTGACCCACATGACATCTCAATAGCCATTTCTTCCGTGTTGAAGTGGTCCACAACATAGTGCACAAGTTTTGCAGGTATCCCACTGACGTTGAATGATAGCATCTTACCAAACCCCATCCTCTTCATGTCCTCTTGTTGGTTACTGGTTAGAGACTTGATGCATTTGTACAATTGCAAAGGCACTGAACGTGTTTTTATTCTAGACCACTTATGTGTGGTTTTTGGGTGTTTCCCACTTCGGCTTTTCACCTGTTCATGTTTTCCTTTTTTTATTTTCCGCACAACAACTACATCCTTTCTTGGCAGAACTACATGGCCATTGTCACCCAAGGTGTTGTTATTTAATAAATCTCCAGTCATCTCTGAGTCGCTTTCCACTGAAACTAACACACCAACTTTCTGTTACGATTTACATATTTTCTAAAGGAGGAAAAAAGTTGTGTGTACAAACTTATTAGCTTCCTTTTGACAATTTTCTTTGCTTTGCTATGCGCCCGTGATTGCTGACCTGTAAATATACATTTTTTTTTAACAATCAGTATTAAAGTATCGAAACATATCTTTATTTAGATTCCTAAAGATCACGTTTAAAACAGTTTTATACCTCCTCTAGTACGGGTTGCTGGCCCGCCCGCATCGCCGTCAACTTAGAATGTTTTACAAAGTTCATGTACATAAATATTAGATGTAAAAAAGATGTAACAAAAAAACCTCTATACATAAAAAACATACCTTTTTTTAATTTCTCCATGTTTTGCTCTGGGGTGTCTAAATCACTGTCCGGTGAAACTGAGGCACCAACTTTGTTTTATAATTTATATAAAACATAATTATAAGACAACCAAAAGAAAAAAATATTTGTACGTACTTATTAGCTTCCTTTTTTGCACCTTCTTATCACAATGCGCTTGCTTACCTACATTTGTACATGTTTTATATAAATCATAAACCATTAACAAGCTTTACAAAATATATATGTCTTAACAATAAAAAAAAGACTAATTTTAAACTTTTTTTTTACCTCCTCTTGTGTAACACCTCGTAAAATCACGTCCAATATAGTAAAGACACGTGTCATGGACTTTAAACGTGTAATGAATTGATTCCGAGGGACTAAAATTGTCAAACAATGTAAATATGTAAGTGAAAGTATCAAAAGTGTCAACATGCCAATCTTGTGCCTCTGATTGACCTCACACGACGTTCGTGTTCCTTAATGAATGAATTGTCGAACATAGAAAGCCGTTTGTGCTTAAATTGAGAATTTTACAAAGCATAAGGGTTAAATGTGTCAACAGGTTAAATGTTACCTCTGAGTGACCTTTTAACGATTCCAAAAGCATTGTAATATTTGTATTTTTAATCTTTCGAGTATCAGATAATAATCTCATAGAGTTTCGATGAAAACAAGACTTTTCGGGTGATCTCACAACTAACCGGGAGCTTAACGAAGTTAAATAATGACCCAAGACACTTGTTAGTTAACTATGGGGGTCATAAGTGCAATAAAAGAAAGTTATTTAAATTAAATATGGACAAGGGACTGAAATTGCAAAGATTTCAAACTTTTTACCGGATCTCCCCTTTATCGCGGGCCGCGTAGGCTGTCCCATTTCTTACGCGGGCCGCGTAAGAGGTGCCAGCGACCAAAAAAGGGACAGCTGCATGTTGCAGCCTGTTCCACCGCCATTGCATGGCTGATTTCGATACCAGGGTCTGAGAAACTGGTTTTTACTGCCCTAGGGACACTTGGGAACATTTGGTAACATCATAGGGACAGATGGATTGATCTTGAAGATCATCAAAGTCCTATATATACCCACATTGTTTGCACTTGTTCTTGCACACCTGAAAATTTCACTCAAGCTCATTCTCTGAATCCTCCTGGTGCTAAAGGAAGCTTTCCCAAGTTCAAAATTCGTGCTAAGGACTCTAGTAAGTGTTCTTAGCTTCCTTAGTTAAAGTTTTATTAGCTTAATGACCGAAAGTCAAAGTTATCGTAATTAAGCTTTGACTTAGTGATTAATCACTAACGATCCAGCCATTATTTGAAATAAAAGTGACTATGTGTTGGTAATTATGTAGGTGTTAAACCCTTAAAAAGGGCACCTTCAAATTATCACGTTATCTCAGTCAATTATCGGGTCAAACTTCTTAATAAAAAGTCAAACGAGTTAGTTTTTGCAAAATAATTCATAACTGATAATGTTGAAGTTATGAAACATGTTTAACACCTAAATAACTTGGTAAATAATATAAGAACATGTTTAGGCATGTTCAACCCGACAATTCTGAGTTTAGGCTCGGTTCGCAACCGAAAGTCGCAAAAGTAGACTTTTGCTTTGACTTTCAGTTCTGACCCGATTTAGCTTAGTTTAGTCATGCCTTAGGCTTCCTTTGGGACCATATTATATGCTAGTATAACTCTCTGAAGTTATACAACATGGTTCCTTAGAAATCATAGATTACATGCATGTTCCGTTATTTGCTTAAAATTGACCATTATGCCGTTTTATCATTAAAACGAGATTTTTGGAAATGTGAGTAGACAAAAATCTTTATTACTGATTTATAAACATGTCCTAAAAATTTGACTTCCGTTTCTGGTCTAAAAAGAAAGTTATGCAAGATATCGTAAAACAAAAGCTTTTTATTAATTAAATTACCATTTTAGCATAAATCATATTTAAACCCAATTTTTGGCATCCAACTTGCTACCTACTGTTGAGATATAATATTTATGGATTTTTGAAAATTTTTGTTAATTTTTAAACTGACCATAGCATAGAGTTCTAGCATAATTTCGGTAATTGACGATAATGCCCTTTTCATTAATAAAATGAGTTTTACATATCATTTTGATACCAAACCTTTTCCTACTGATTTTATATATTAAATAAAATATTTTCATCAGTTGAGACTGATCAAATTCTCAGATTTCCTTAAACTTATCAAATATCGTCAAATATCGACTTTTATGCGAAATAGGCGCATAGTATGGTTTAAAACCATATTTAACACCTAAGACTTATTACCTACTGATTTTAAAAAATAAATTTTTATACTTTAACGGTAAGTATAAGTCTTGAACTCAGACTTCCAAATTTCGCCCTAAAAGCATATGTGAAATGACCAAAATGCCCCTACGGTGCATAGTTTGGCCATAAATGATTAACACACATATGTATGATATCTTACTAATGTAACTTGATAAAATAAATGTTGTTACTGATTAATTTAGACCAGAACCAGATTTTTCTATTTAACCTCTTTTATAAACATTAAAATGACCAAAATACCCTTACGGGACTTAATTTGGTTTTAAATTCGTTTTGGGCATAATGGAAGATATCCTACTGATATCACAACATATTTTAAGCATAATAACTTATGGGACTTGTACATGACTCATTCGGTTACCCGTTATGCACATACGCGTTCGGTACGGTTTATGTAACTAGTTTGCATAAATTAGCCGAAACGGGTCAAACCTTATCATTTTTACTTCAAAATCCAGAATGTATTTGGTTCACCCATTTTATACAACTCTTCATACTTGTTGGGTCTAAATCACATTCCAATCCGGTCATCGCTTAATCTTGTGTTTTGAACCGTAAACCTTTCTTTAAAACTAACCGGTCTAAGTTATAACTTAAATAAGACCCGTTAGGAATCTAATAGGTTAATAAAACCTTCGTTCCAAATTAAGAGCCCCGGTAGAGTACTTACACTTGCTGAATTGATTATACGGCTGAGAATAAATTACTTTTAGCTCAGGTAAATACTTTTAACTTATTTTCCCTTATACGGGCTTGGGATACGGTAAAATATTACCGCTTGGTCGGGTTTAGAAACCTTTTAATCGAATATGTTTAAATTGTATAATCCCGTTTTAATCAGTGTTGCTTGATAACAAATAACATTGGGGGTTAACGACCGTGTCCTGGATATACTTGGCTCATTCGAAAAGCGTGAATGACCACGACTTAAGCACGGGGTGTAGGCATACACCTGTCTGTTGCGTATGTAAAAGATATACTCACTCGTGAGGAAACTTCTTGTGAGTTTATATTTGTGGTGTGTCGATTAATCATGTCCGGCTTTTATACCGGCCCTAAATGTTGGACACACATGTAAAATCTGATACACGATTGTTATTAATATAATTGTCCCAAGTTATAAAATGTTTGTGCCTTGTGCATTCAAATCAATTTTTATAAATGTTTTAAAAAGAGTCGGTTAATTGTATTTACAAGTGAAAACTGACGTATTTTTCCAAAAAGACTAAGTGACAGGTACCGTACGTAATTGGCTTGGAGCTCGGGGCGTTAATAAGGAATCTTGCAAGTTCTTACGTCTAAAGTATGTGGAACAATATTATATTTCTATTTTAAGATCCGCCTGTGGACCAAATACAACCGTTGTCATAATGTTTAATTATACTTTAAATTTCGGTTTGTAATATTATTTTCATCCAAGACTTCCGCTGTGCATTAAACTGTGATTATTTGACTATGACGATATCAACTACGTCACGATACTCCCCACCGGGCCCACCGGTAATACGTGGAAATATCGGGGTGTGACAGGTTGGTATCAGAGCCAACATTGAGTGAATTAAACACTAGCCTTTTGTGTTTAATCTCAGTGACACAGTAGCACATTCCTTGACTTCCGAGTCTAGGCAAAGGACTTAGGATTAATCCTAATCTTAATTTGTTTTTGTTCTTTTGTTTTGACAGAATCAAAAGCGAAAATATGCCGCCAAGGATGAGAGGCAGACGGGGAAGAGGAAAGGCTCCTATTACCGGGAATGTTCATGAGGCCGGGCCATATCACCGGCGTACGCCATCAGCAACCCATAGCTCGAGCCCCCACCAGCACTGGAGAACTTATATCGAACCCGCGAGGCACTCAGTCTCGCTTAGCTCTTCGCCTTCATACCACAACTCCTTTGGGCCACACTCAGAGAATGAGCCCCATGACTCTCACCATTCCTTCATCCCTCTAAAACGCTCAAACTCACACCATTCTTTCAATGACCCAACACCCTATTTTCAAAGCCGATTCAACCCGGCAAACCAATTTGAAGAACCAACGGGTCATAACCCGTTAGGACCTGAGGATCATTTTTCCATGGACATGGACGAAGATCCGGAACCTACCGTGCCGCCAACTGGGACGCCGACGCATCCCATTGAGATTTCTGACAGAACATCTTATCATGGTTCACCATATAGAGGGCCCGATCTATATGCCCTAAGGTGGAGTACTTACAAGTGGGAGTTCACGCCTCCCCACAACCCAGCACCACAGCAACAGGTCCCTTCTGAGGACCCACACTTCGTGGCGGTCACGCCTCCACCACCACCAGCGCTAGAGCAGCCACCGCCTCCAGAATCACCGAGGCGAAGAAGAAATGCGCGGATGTCATCGCGAGGAGGGGAATTTCATTTCAGCACCCCTCAACACTCAAGCAACCACCCACCGCTCCATGAAGACCCGCAAATGGGTGGGCCTTCGCATGAATTTTCTGAGGTCGACTCTTCACCAGTCGCACCACCACCACCACCCATGGGTTACGAAAACCCAATCCCCTCTTACCCAGGTACAGCTGGGTACAACCCGCTTGAGCCGCAAGGTTACTCGGGTTATAACTACAACAATGCCCCTGCCGTAGACCCATATGTCGAGGCAGCAAACTTCAACGCTCTTTACCCTTCACCCTTTCCACCTGCGTACCCAACTGGGTACCCTTCATATGGGTATCAATACCCACCACCTCCTCAACCACAGCAGCAGCAGCCACCTCAACCTCAGATTCAGCAACCACCACCACAACAAGAAATCCATCAAAGGCTGAATGAGGTTGAACAACAGGTAGCTGAAGAGCGTAGAAGTCGCCGCAGTCTTCTTAAGGGTTTAGCAAACCTCATAAAGGGGAAGAAGAAAAGGGATTATTAAGATCCTTATTTATTTATTTATTGTATTGTAATTTCAATTTTAAATTAAGTCCCTGCGTGGACATCTTATTTATGTACTTAGTCCCTACGTGGACTTGTCTTTTGTTTTAGCCCCTGCGTGGGCAAGTTATTTGTTTAAAAGTCCCGTTTAGGGCAGCTATGTACTTCTTTCAATTTATGGAATGTTTCATTTAAATTTTTTGTCATTATATGCATATACTATATAAAACAAATCAATATATCATTCCAATTTACAATTGATCTGCCATTAAATATTTAAAAGAAAATCTTAAAGGTATAACCTAGCCCATATGTCATTTTAGACATGGCCATAATGTTAAAATCTTTTTAAGATTCAAATCCTTGTTAACATCTGAAAACATGTTAGCACTCCTGACAAATGTGATTCGATGAAATCACACTAGTCATCCTTATATTGGATTTTTCCAATTCCTATTTCATACCTGAAATTTAAACATCCACTAGTGATGAAGTGCCTACGGGCCATACCTATTGTCCTATAAGAGAAATGACAGTTGTAGTCTACGACCCCCTGTCAAGAAAAGGCGATGAACTATGTTCAAACCTTAAATGCTTTGATCTTATAAGATCACGGCTTATAAATTAAACTGTCCTTGTGACTAGGCCTTTTGTGCCACTACAATATCCTTAATTTTATAACTGGGATTAATTATAAAGAAAATTTAAAATAAATCTAAATTATCAAATTAACCATTATGGTCTATGTTTACCGTGGTTGATGAATCATCGAAAATGGTGATTCCATAATAAACATCTGAATAAATTATTGTCAATTGTTTTATAGCAATCAAGCTACATGGCTGAATCTCAAGAAGTTAATAGTCATCCAAGGGAAAGAAATGACAATACCCGAATGAATATAACGGGTGCAGATCTACAAGCAATGATAGATAATGCTGTCACTAGAGCCATCGACAGACAGTTCAAAGAACCAAGCAATACTCATGCAAAGACCCAATCGGTACCACATACTAAAACTCATTCTAAAACACACGAGTCAAAGAAGGACGACTCTCAGCAGTCGTCCAACCAGAAAAGTCAGCCTTCTAAGCAAACTGTGTTCAATCAGGAGCCACGTGTTAAGACCTGCTCTTACAAATACTTCGTCTCCTGCAAGCCAAGGGACTTCACAGGAGAAAAGGGAGCCATTGACTGTATGACATGGCTTGATGAGATGGATACCATGGTAGATATCAGTGGTTGTGCAGAACATGATATTGCAAAGTTTGTTTCACAGTCATTTAAAGGATAAGCATTGGCTTGGTGGAGATCGTTGGTTCAAGCCACGAGGAAAATCCCGCTTTATAACATGTCTTGGGAACAATTTGTAGCATTGGTCAAGGATAACTTATGTCCTCAGCATGAGGTAGAAAGGATTGAAACAGACTTCTTGACTTTGGTCATGAAGAATTTGGATTGCCAAGCTTATCTTACAAGCTTTAACACCATGTCCCGATTGGTTCCTTATTTGGTCACACCGGAACCAAAACGCATAGCACGTTTTATTGGAGGTCTAGCTCCAGAAATCAAGGGAAATGTGAAAGCATCCAGACCTGCCACCTTTAGGTCAGTGGTTGATCTGTCCTTATCCCTCACACTTGATGCAATAAGGAATAAGTCTGTAAAGACTTCTGATGAGGGAAAGAGGAAGCGGGAGGATGAGAATTCACGCCGCTTTGACAAGAAAAAGAAAGGGAACTCCGAGCATAAAAAGGGATATGAGTTTAAGAAAAACTCGAATCAGACTAAAGACGGACCCAGGTGCAAGAACTGCAGAAAACGCCATTCAGGGAAGTGCACGATTGACCCACATGCCAAACTTTGTGGAATTTGCAAGACCAAGGGTCACAAGACTTTAGAATGCAAGGAACTGAAGAATGCAACTTGTTATAATTGCAACGAGAAGGGGCATATCAAGACTAACTGCCTGAAGTTCGCAAAGAAGCCTGAAGAGGCTAAAAAGACCAATGCTCGAGTTTTCCAGATGAATGCCAAGGAGGCAGTGCAAAATGACAATGTGATAACAGGTACATTCCTCATCAATGATGTTTATGCTAGAGTACTGTTTGATTCTGGTGCAGATAAATCTTTCGTAGACAATAAGTTTTGTAGATTATTAAATCTGCCTATTAAGACTCTAAGCATAAAATATGAAGTAGAATTGGCCAATGGTACTATAGAGACTGCTTCAACAATATTAGATGGATGTTTCATATCCATTAGGAATCACTCTTTTCCGCTGTCCTTACTTCCATTGAAATTGGCTGGATTTGATCTAGTGATAGGTATGGATTGGTTATCTCATAACCAAGCCCAAATTGTATGTGACAAAAAGTAGGTGGTTATTAAAACTCCCTATGGTGAACCACTTACTATTCAAGGAGATACGCAGTACGGATTGCCTAAACAAGTGTCCATGCTTAAGGCATCTAGATGTTTGAAGAAAGGTTGTGTCATTTACATGGCACAGGTGACCATTGATGAACCAAAGCCCAAGATTGAAGATATCCCTGTTATTTCAGAATACTCAGACGTATTCCCTGAAGAACTAACTGGCTTACCTCCAGACAGACAAGTGGAATTCAGAATTGATATCATTCCAGGAGCAGCACCAGTCGCACGAGCTCCTTATCGATTGGCACCGAATGAGATGAAAGAATTAAGGGCACAGTT
Source organism: Helianthus tuberosus (assembly GCA_030545235.1). Taxonomy (NCBI): domain Eukaryota; kingdom Viridiplantae; phylum Streptophyta; class Magnoliopsida; order Asterales; family Asteraceae; genus Helianthus; species Helianthus tuberosus. The sequence goes on along the minus strand of CM060416.1, from coordinate 6,591,449 downwards.
GGATGATTTACTGGAGAAGGGTTTTATACGACCAAGTTCGTCCCCTTGGGGAGCACCGATTCTATTTGTGAAGAAAAAGGATGGATCAATGCGTCTATGCATTGATTATCGTGAGCTAAATAAAGTTACAATCAAGAACCGCTATCCATTACCCAGGATCGATGATCTATTCGATTAGCTTCAAGGGGCAAGTTGCTTTTCAAAGATCGATTTGAGGTCAGGTTGCCATCAGTTGAAGGTCCGATCTGAAGATGTGCACAAGACTGCATTCAGGACTCGATATGGTCACTACGAGTTTCTAGTGATGCCTTTCTGGCTCACTAATGCACCAGCAGCATTCATGGATCTCATGAATCACGTTTGTAAGCCGTATCTAGACAAGTTTGTCATTGTCTTTATGAAAAACATGAAAAACATCTCCGATGTATTCTTAAACTCCTGCAACAAGAGAAGCTCTACGCAAAGTTTTCTAAACGTGAGTTCTGGCTTCGTGAACTCCAATTTCTTGGGCATGTAGTGAGTGAGTGTGGTATCCAGGTGGATCCCGCCAAATTTGAAGCAATTATGAATTGGCAAGCACCAAAGACACCTACAGAGATTCGCAGCTTCTTCGGCCTAGCAGGATACTACAGACGTTTCAATAAAAACTTTTGAAGAATCGCCACACCCTTAACTTCGTTAACGTGCAAGAATGTGAAGTTTGATTGGGGTCCTAAACAACAAGAATCTTTTGAGATTCTGAAACAGAAATTAAGCAATGCTCCTGTGCTGACATTTCCAGAAGGGATAGAAGAGTTTTTATTGTGATGCATCGCACACTGGAATGGGTTGTGTGCTTATGCAGAAATGCAAAGTTATTGCCTATGCTTCACGTCAATTGAAAGTGCACGAAAAGAACTACATGTAACAACCCTCACTAAACCAGGTATCCGTACGACTTAATTAATAATTAATTACTGCTTAATTACTGTGCTTGTTTGAAATTACTGATGAACTGCTACTTGATTACTGACACATGTACTTACTTGCATCATACTTTACTTACCGTCACTACAATATTTACATGCTGAACCTTAGTGACAAACATGATGCACCAAAAGCACAGTAGCACAATGAACGGATAACCTATTAAACGTGCTGTCATAACTAGCACCAGGCAGGTACTGCCTCTAAGGCCTGTATGAGCCAGAAATAGTTTGCTACACTAGTGGTGAGTGTAGGGATACAAGGGTTGTAGAACTGCGTCTCTAGGAATAAGTTACAATGACTGGATGTGCCTAAAACGTACTCTAAGCACAAAAACTCAGCACTTTACATAATAATTCAGCTTTTGGCTAACTAATAAAGTGCCAAAACATGAGAAAAATATTACTAGACACCTTCTAAAGTGTCGGAAATAAGTTGTGCCACTAAAAATAATAATAACGACACTTTAAAGCTTTGTTTAACGCTTTAACGGATTACTATCCAACCGAACAACCGGACTATACCCGGAACATGAAAATATTGTTAATAACATTATCTTTCTTTTTCTGAGCCAGTTAGGGTCCCTAAATACCCTAACACCCGCTGTAAAGCACAACACACTAGTAACCGGGTTAATCACTTAACTAACTAGATTAACCTAACTAAATACTTAACATTTGGTTGGATTTGAACTAGTACCCCCCCCCCCCCTTACAAACCGTCCCCAAGGAGGGGGACATACCTTGTCCTTCAAATGATTATTTTAATCTTCATGCTTAGTATCTAGAAAGCACATAATCCATTGGATCATAAACATTCTAAATGTCTATAAGTAAATAGACTAAACCCACATGATCATTCATCACATTTCACCACAAAACAACTCTCTCTCCCTCTCTCAAAGGCTTCGGCTGAACACCCCCTCTACATCCATCACATTTTCGAGCTTCCTTCATCACATTCCAAGTTCATACAAACGTTAAGGGTCACGCATAAGGAGGCTTGGTGCAATCGGAAGACGAAGGACCTCACTACATTGCTTTTATCCACTCATTTTGCGCCTAGATTCTTCCCTAGCCTCGAGCTAGTAGTAAGTTGCAATAATCACCCTCTCGAACTATTTTGAAGTGGTTAATATGATATGTAACGGTTAAAAGTCATGAACATACAAGTTGAAGCTTAAAAGTCTACTAAAAACACTAAAAGTGGTGGTTAAAAGCTCATAAGTTGTGTAAAACATGTAGTATTTGTTTTGTGTAGTTATTTGGACCCGATCTATGTTGTGGTAGCTCGGATCATCGTTTAACCCGGATTGGTCATGATCTTGGATCATGACATAAGGTTGCTTTGGAAGTAACAAGGGTTAAAGGATGAAACTCTACCACACACGAATCATGAACTTGTGTAAAAGCGTTTTTGCTTGTGAAATAGTGTTTAAAACTAGTAGATCTACGTATCTACAAGCGGTATTTTCAAAGAACCAAGTATCAAATAAATCATGTTTTCTAAAGACGGATCTTACACTAACAAGAATGATTTTAGCAAACACACAAGTGTGTAAATACTTGTGCAACACTAAGTTTCGACAAAGAACTAGTTTTGTCAAATTTTACAAGAAGTTGTAAAGATGGAATTTCTTTAAAAATGAGACTTTTACGAAACCGGATGGATTTATATAAAGATACACTAAAAGTAATGGGATTTACTTCATAATATTAGAAAACCACAAGTTCATGTAATTTATGCGATATACATATTTATTTACTAGTTTGTTGTTTTGGACATTGTTTTGATTAAATGAAAAGATGGTTGATTGATTTACAAAAGAAAATGATACGCTTAAAAGCGTGGCCACCTCCAGTTACAGAGGAAACTCTGGCGAAATTTTTCTAAAACCTAACACTTAGAATTATTTTCACTATAAGTGTTAGAAACACGTTTCGACTGTTTTCAAATTATAGATTTCGCCACGACTTTATTTACAAAACATCGGAGGTGGGATTTCACAAAATAAAACTTGGTAAATATATATTTAGTATATATATTTTTCATAAAGTCACTTGATATGTGTTTATGATTATTTTGTGAAAATACTAGTATTATTTTTAGGGTAAAAATAATACTATCGAATGTTAATGGATCCAAAATAATACGAACGCCTCTACGATAAATATATAAGTTACACCGGTAATTATTATTACCGCTCGATCGTTAAAACGTAACTTACGCAATTTAAAGAAATATTTATGAACGCGTAATTTTGACAAAGTATTATTTTGGGAATATCATATGAGTTAAAATATAATATTTTTGAGAAGAATATTTATATTTTGGAGTTAGAAATAGAATATATTTTAAGTGAGACTTAATAATATATTACGAACACACATGTATTAAATCCCCCCATCCTTGGGAAGGAAAATGATTACCAAATATACAGAATGTAAACACGAAATAGTTGTCTAACTATTTCCCGAAAACTTAAACCATAAAGCTAAGGCACGGCCGTCCGTCTAATAGAATTAGTACGTGTAGGTCGTCACACAGCTGCTTGATCAGGAGACATACTTGGTAGAGACGCACCACTGTGAGTTCATGTCCCCCTTTTCTCTTAACTGTTTTCAGTTTTCTAAACTGCGGGGGTGAAATACATGTTACTTTGATTACAAGTACTTTATACATGGTATGGTTAGCGTAAGGAGGGTTACTACTTAGATCATGTGAGTGGGTAGGCGGGAACTGGAGGCCATTAATCCTCATAGTAGGACCGAGGGACGTAAGCGGTAGATCTATCTGGGTGTAGCGAGCCCAACTCCAGGTCCAACAGTACGGACCTTGGGGTGACTTTGTGCCCAACGCGAAATCTGCTAGGTTTGAGTCTTCCTACTTGCACTTCACACATATCAATGGCCTTGCAAACCATTGGTGATCTCTTTTTCCTTATTTCCTACATACCAGGATTTTTATACTTACAAAGGTTTATTTACTCACTTACACATGAACTTGCTCAACATTATTGTTGATTTTTCAACTTACATGTATTTTAGGGAATTAAAGGATCTGGCGCGGTATGACACGTTTTCCCGCTGCACTAGTTACGAGGTCATCCGGGTTTGGGGAATGTGACTCTTTCCTGGACAAGTCACAGTCCTTAAACTGTGTTTATGTCATGTTGATGTTTGTGTTTGTTGAACAATGTCGTTAGGATGTGTTTCCGTTAAGACAATGTTAATGTATTTGGTTTTTAAAACTTAATCGAATGGATGATCTTGCATGATTTTATTTCATATAGCTTTGTTATGGTTAAGCTATGGTATTAAGAAGTCACACCAAATTAACCACGCTTCCGCAAAGCCAGGGTGTGACACTACACCACCCATGACTTGGAGTTGGGTGTTGTTGTATTTGCACTTAAACTTTGGAGGCATTACCTGTATGGAACCAAGTGTATAATCTACTCAGATCACAAGAGCCTGCAGCATTTGTTTAACCAGAAAGAACTCAATATGAGGCAGCGTCGTTGGATGGAGACATTGAACGACTATGATTGTGAAATTCGCTACCATCCGGGAAAAGTAAATGTTGTTGCTAACGTAATAAGCAGGAAAGAAAGGGTAAAACCAATAAGGATCAATGCTAAGAGCATTGAACTAAAGAACAGTTTAAACGAAAGGTTGTTAGCTGCTCAGAAGGAAGCTATTTTAGAAGCTAACTATCCAAATGAAAAGTTAGGCGTAATGGCTGATCAGTTGTCTTATGGCACATCCTTAGATTGAATGGTCGAATTTGGTTTCCAATTGTCACACCCTGATATTTCCACGTATTACCGGTGGGGAGAATCGTGACGTAGTTGATATCATCATAGTCAATAATCACAGTTTAAATGCACAGCGGAAGTCTAAAGTTAAATATTACAAACCAATTGAAAGTAACATAAAATATTACAAGGGAATGTAAAATGATCCACAGGCGGATCTAAATAAAAGAAACATTGTTCAATAGATTTTTAAGCGACCGAGCTTGCAAGACTCTTTATTTATTCACTTGGGAGTAGCCAGCCTATTTCGCTTAGTACCTGCACTTAACCTTTTGGAAAATACGTCAGTTTGCACTGAATACAATTAACCGACTCATTTTGAAAATGTTTAAGAAAATTGATTTAAATGCACAAGGCATAAATAATCTTTTATAACTTGGGACCATTATTTAAAAATAATCTTTTATACAGATTCATATGTTTGTCGTCCGTCAGGGCCGGTTAGAAAAGCCGGACAAGATTAACTGACACACCACTGGTATAATGCCCATGAGGAAAATCCTTATTGTGGGATACCTTTTATACATACGCAACTATCAGGTGTATGCCTACACCCCGTGCTTAAGTCGTGGCCATTTCAATGAATGAGCCAAGGATATCCAGGACACGGTCATTAACCCCCCAAGGGCCACTAGGGCTCTCACGAAAACATTTTTACTGCATACCACTTAAGTCCAGATCCAAAACTTTTTATAAACAAATGTTGAGCACATTTTATTTATTGTTTTTAGGCTCGGTCTGAGAGGCCGAGGCTCAGTCTGAGAGGCCGAGGTAGTAGGCTAGTGGGACTAGGAGAATTGGCTAGTGGGACTAGGAAGAGCAGTCTGAGAGGCTGGGAGAATTGGCTAGAGTGACTAGGAGAATTGGCTAGTGGGACTAGGAAGAGCAGTCTGAGAGGCTGGGAGAATTGGCTAGTGGGACTAGGAGAATTGGCTAGTGGGACTAGGAAGAGCAGTCTGAGAGGCTGGGAGGCTAGTGGGACTAGGAAGAGCAGTCTGAGAGGCTGGGAGGCTAGTGGGACTAGGAGAATTATTTGATTGCTTACTTGGTGACTTATGTGATTATTTGATTGTATGATTGACTGTTTATGCATGTTTGTTTTTATGTTACAGACACCATGGACACCTCTGGCACATGTGACTCAGACACCACAGGACCTAGACCTATAGTATCAGATGACCTAGAGTCTTCAGAGCACGAGGTCCACACATCCGACGTTACTAGCACGGACGAGGATGAATTTCAACCCTTTGCTTTACCTGATGGTGCTGATGAGCTCGCTGATGGCCCTTTGGCCGGGGACCTACCGTTAGTGGAGATCCCTGCTCCCATACCCTTAGCTGTTTATCCTGCTTACGATTTACTTCTCGACGCCGACGATGATGGCGACGTCGATTTGTTTGATGACGAGCCCTTAGAGGATGATGTTCAGGGCGAGGCCCTTCTTGCTGCTGGTGATCTCTTGATGATCGCAGATGCTCCCGCCGAGGAGTCACCCGCTCACTCTCCGGTCCCAGACTCTTTCGAGTCTGTGGCCTCCGCACCTTCACACACCCAGAGTGCGCAGCACTTCTCACATGGATCAGATCCCGACCAGGCATCCTCTGTTGCCCCTATTCCCAGTTTTGCTTTCGACCACGACGATGTGGAGGACTCCGATCCTGTCTTTCCCCCAGGATTCGACTCAGATCAGGATATAGAGTTTATACCCATGGATCAGCCTATGGAGGATCCAGTCGACCCAGTAGACCCAGTTGATCCCATCGACCCTGAGTTTGATTTTGAGATGGATTTCGATGATCCCGAGCATCCACTGGACCCTGCTCCTGGCCCAGTGCTTGAGCATGACCCAGTTCATGCTGACGCACCTATTATTGAGCCTGTCATTGCTGACCCACCTATTGATGATCACCCTATAGATGCTCCGTTGTTGGAGGGCGATCATGTCATTGCTGCTGATCATGTTGATCCCCCACTTATTGCTGATGCACCAATTGACCCTCTTGTTGCACCTCACCATGATCCAATGCCAGTTCAGTTTGATCGTGCACTTTTTGAGGCACAGATTGACCCACGAGATGAGCACGCCCAGCATGGGTGGATTCCTACTGATGACGAGGTCCCACCTATTCCCCCTCAGATCACTGATACCCGTCACATTGGTACCTCCTTTTTATTTTCTCGATTTACACCTCCAGCGCAACCTGGAGAAGGTTCTTCGGCTCACCCTTTTGGAGATGTACCGGTATCTATCCCTGCTATACCACCGTCTGCTACTTTTCCCCCTGTTTCTCCATTTCATGTGGCACCTTTTGATCCCACCAGTGAGCCGTTTCTCTGGTCGTCACCTTCTGTTATGCCACCGACCGACCCCTACCATACTTTCCATATGGGGTATACTATTGAGGACGTTCTGATGTCTTTTGTCGCCCAGCACGAGGCACACACGCAGCGCATTCAGGAGCTTGAGAGAGCCCAGCCGCCGCCGTGTCAGTGCCAGGGTCAGACCCACTCTCCTTTGCGGCCCTCTCGACCTTTACCACCAGACTATGCTGCACGCCTTTTTGCCCTAGAGCAGCAGGTTGCTTCTTTCTTGTGTACCCAGAGAGCCATGGAGGAGGACTGGCTCCATTTGCGTCGCTTGATTTACACTCACTTTCCCCCTCCTCCACCGCCATCCGTGTAGAGCTCTTCAGTACCGTATGGGTAGACGCTGGTGAGAAGACGGCGATTGCTTTTGACTGCACAGCATTTTTGGAGACTACATTATGATTTTGACTTTTGTTGACATGTATTTGATGTACTGACACTGATTTGATATAGTTTTTGGACTAGGGTGATGTAGCCCATAGTCGACTGATGTTGTATGACACTGTGATGTACTTGTACGCTTACTATATGGTCTCAATATATGGCAATCGTAGTATTCTCATCATATTTGATGCCTGATTTGGTTATTTATATTCTATGACATGGGATGTTGTGTGATTGATGTTTGTAACATGGGATGTTGTGTGATTGATATGATTATAACATGAGATGTTGTGTACTATTACTATCATTATATACGTACGCTACATTATGACCTGACTTACGTATTATAACATGGGAATCTTTACTATGGCCTGACCAACGTAAACCATCTTTTAGAAGATGCCACCAAGACGTGAGACACGCATGCCTACCAATGAGGCAGAACTCCATCAAGTCATCGCTCCTGCCATCGCACAATACGTCGCTTCGCAAGGAGGACCCAGCGGAAGCAGCTCAAACAACAATGGCAACAACAATCCACCTCATGGGTGCACCTACAAGCAGTTTCTAGACTGCAAACCGGTCAACTTTGATGGCACAGGAGGTGCTGTCGCCTTTGTTCGTTGGGCTGAGAAAACTGAATCTGTTCTTCGCATGAGCAAATGCGCACTAGATCAGCAAGTCACCTATATCTCAGGGCTATTCTTGGATGGAGCCCTCTCTTGGTGGAATTTGCAAGTACAGACACTTGGTGAAGCTGTTGCCTACGCGCTAACCTGGACCGAATTGAAGGAACTTATGCGCAAAAAGTACTGCTCTCGCGCGGAAATCCAAAGATTAGAAACCGAGTTCTGGCATTTGAAAATGGACGGTCCAAAGATCGCAGAATACGTTCAAAGGTTCCATGACTTATCGCATGTGGTACCCTACATGGTCACTCCGGAGTTCAAGCGGATTGAACGTTTCATTTGGGGATTAGCTCCTCAAATCATAAGCATGGTGACCTCATCCAAGCCTGCAACAATTTCTGAGGCAATTGATTTGAGCGTAGCCCTCACTGAGGAGGCGATCCGCCTAAACAAGTTTTCTGACATCGAGACAAAGAAGAAAGAGACCCACGTCGAGTCATCAGGAGGTAACAAACGGAAGTTCTCGAACTTCAAACAGAGCGCCAGTGTGGTTGTTAAAAAGGAGAGCCAAGCACGCTAGCTCAGGGTACAGCTGGTGGTGGGAAGAAAGGAAAGGGATATATGGGCACCCAGCCCAAGTGCAACACCTGCCAGCATCACCATTCTGGCCGACGCGGGCCAAAAGTATGTGAAGCTTGTGGAAAGACTGGTCACTTGAAGGATTCTTGTTGGGCTAGTGCTGGCTGGGGAGGCCAAGGAGGATTTGGGAATAGAAATAATAATTGTGGTGGTATTGGGAATCGCCCGCAGGGGAACAATGGAGGAAACAGGAATCGAGGCAACAATGTGAAACAAGCTGGTGATGCGAACCAAAACAACAACCAAGCTGGAAATGGAGGTGGAAACGGGCAAAGACCTGGATGCTTTAACTGTGGAGATATCGGGCACATTAAGAGGAACTGCCCAGAGTTAAACCAAGCCCGTGGAAGAGTGTTCCATATTGAAGCAATGGAGGCGCGCCAGGATCCCAATGTTGTCACTGGTACGTTCCCTGTAAACCAACGCTATACATCCGTTTTATTTGATACTGGCACCGATTATAGCTTCGTATCGTTAGAATTTAAGAATATGCTTGGTTTAACCGCTAGTAAGTTAGATATTCCCTACTCAATCAAATTGGCCAATGGGAAGTTAGTAGAAGCCAATGAAGTTGTCAGAGGTTGTGTGATCGAATTGGGAGAGCGTGAGTTTGCGTTGGATCTGCTACCAGTCCAGTTGGGAAGCTTTGACGTGGTGGTAGGAATGGATTGGTTATCAAGCAACAAGGCAAAAATAGTTTGTCACGAAAAGGTCGTTCGTATCCCAACCGAAGATGGCGAAACAATTGTGGTTCACGGGGAGAAGCGTGATACGCCGTTAAGAATTATCAGCTGCCTGAAAGCACGAAAGTGTTTGCAGAAGGGATGTGTTGCCTTCCTGGCACACATTGTGGATAAGAAGGCTGCTGAGCCGAGAATAGAAGACGTCCCTGTCGTGAGGGAATATCCAGAAGTCTTCCCAGAGGACTTACCTGGACTGCCACCTCAGAGACAAGTAGAGTTCCGCATTGACTTAGTTCCAGGCGCCGCGCCTGTGGCTAAGGCACCTTATAGACTTGCTCCGTTTGAGATGCAGGAACTGTCGACACAACTTCAAGAGTTGTTAGACAAGGGATTTATCCGACCAAGCTTCTCGCCTTGGGGAGCTCCAGTCCTGTTTGTCAAGAAGAAGGACGGTAGTTTTCGTATGTGTATTGACTACCGGGAGTTGAACAAGCTGACGATCAAGAATAGATATCCTCTGCCAAGGATTGATGATCTGTTTGACCAACTGCAAGGTTCAAGCTTTTATTCAAAGATCGATCTTCGATCTGGATACCATCAGTTAAGGATACAAGAGGAAAGTATCCCAAAGACAACCTTCAGAACTCGTTATGGACACTACGAGTTCCTTGTTATGCCGTTTGGTTTGACAAACGCACCTGCAGTCTTTATGGACTTGATGAATAGAGTTTGTAAGCCGTACTTGGACAAGTTCGTGATAGTGTTCATCGACGACATCTTGATTTATTCAAGAACAAAGGCTGAGCACGAACAACATTTAAGAGCTATTTTGGAGTTGCTGAAGAAGGAACAATTGTATGCCAAGTTCTCTAAGTGCGAGTTTTGGCTACGTGAAGTACAATTCCTTGGGCACGTGGTAAATGGAGATGGAATCCACGTGGATCCCACCAAGATCGAAGCGATCAAGAATTGGGAAACGCCAAAGACGCCAACCGAGATTCGACAATTCTTGGTTTTGGCTGGCTACTATCGAAGATTCATTGAGGATTTTTAAAAAATCGCTCAACCATTGACGCTCCTCACGCAGAAAGATAAGAAGTTTGATTGGGGAATCAAACAGGAAGAAGCGTTCCAGATATTGAAGGATAAGCTCTGCAATGCACCAATCTTAGCACTACCGGAAGGTACAGATGATTTCGTGGTATACTGTGACGCCTCGCGTCAAGGATTGGGTTGCGTGTTAATGCAACGCCAAAAGGTTATTGCTTACGCATCACGTCAATTGAAAGTGCATGAAAAGAACTATACCACACATGATTTGGAACTTGGCGCAGTGGTATTTGCATTAAAGATCTGGAGACACTACCTTTATGGTACAAAATGTACAATTTTTACAGATCACAAGAGCCTACAACACATATTCAACCAAAAGGAGTTGAATATGAGACAAAGACGATGGGTTGAGTTGTTAAATGATTACGATTGCGAGATAAAGTATCATCCAGGGAAGGCGAATGTGGTTGCCGACGCCCTAAGTCGAAAACAGAGGATCAAGCCCATACGGGTTAGGGCTTTGGAAATGATTATCCAAACCGATCTTTCCTTGCGCATTCGTGCCGCACAAAAAGAAGCTCTTAAGGAAAGAAATCTTGAAGAAGAATATCTCCGTGGGATGGAGAAGCTACTGGTACCAAATAAGGAAGGAATGTTATGTTTTGAGAAAAGGATTTGGGTTCCTTGGTTTGGAGGTTTAAGGAAAGTTATTTTTGATGAAGCTCACAAATCGCGGTACTCTATCCATCCTGGAGCGGATAAGATGTACCAGGATCTCAAAGATTATTATTGGTGGCCTAGGATGAAAGGCGATGTTGCTGTTTATGTGAGCAAGTGCCTAACGTGTGCTAAGGTGAAAGCGGAATACCAGAAGCCCTCAGGACTTCTGCAACAACCCGAGATTCCCAAGTGGAAATGGGAACAAATCTCCATGGATTTTATTACAAAGTTGCCAAAAACGCCAAGAGGCCATGACACTATTTGGGTAATAGTGGACCGATTAACGAAGTCAGCACACTTCTTACCTATCAGAGAGAAGGATAATACGGGCAAGTTGGCCGAAATATACATGAGAGAGATCGTCGCACGTCAAGGAGTGCCTCTCTCGATCATCTCTGATAGAGACGGAAGATTTGTGTCAAGGATATGGCAATCCTTCCAAGAAGCTTTTGGCTCACAATTGAATCTGAGCACTGCGTTTCATCCGCAAACTGACGGTCAAAGCGAGCGAACGATACAGACTTTGGAAGACATGCTGAGAGCGTGTGTTATGGATTTGGGCGGTAGCTGGGATAAGCATTTGCCTTTGGTCAAATTTTCATACAACAACAGCTACCACACCAGTATTGGAGTCGCGCCATTCGAAGCTCTTTACGGACGCAAGTGTCGATCACCCCTATGTTGGGCTGACGCAGGTGATAGACAGCTTGCTGGTCCCGAAATCGTCCAAGAGACGACAGACAAGATTGCGCAGATTCTAAAACGCATCGAAGCAGCTCGCCACAGACAGAAAGCCTATGCGGATCCAAACCGGAAACACTTGGAATTTCAAGTTGTAGAAATGGTTTTATTGAAAGTTTCACCCTGGAAGGGTGTGGCACGCTTCGGAAAGCGTGGAAAGTTAAATCCGCGCTACATTGGTCCTTTCAGAATTTTGAAAAGAATAGGGCTAGTAGGATACAAGCTGGACTTACCTGCTGAGCTAAACGGAGTTCACGATACATTTCATGTATCCAACCTGAAGAAAAGTCCAACTCAAGATACCATTGCCATTCCCATCGACGAGATTCATGTTGACGACACGCTCCAATACGTTGAAGAACCGGTTGAGGTTACGAATTGGAAAGTAAACAAGACCCGCCGGAGCAGTGTCAAGCTCGTCAAAGTTCGTTGGAATGCCAGACATGGTCCTGAATACACCTGGGAGCGTGAGGACCGGATGAAAGAGAAATACCCCCACCTATTTCCTAAGAACCCTGCATCTACAAGCAGAACTTAAAATTTTGAGACGAAAATTTTCTAACGGGGGGAGAATGTGACAACCCTCACTAAACCATGTATCCGTACGACTTAATTAATAATTAATTACTGCTTAATTACTGTGCTTGTTTGAAATTACTGATGAACTGCTACTTGATTACTGACACATGTACTTACTTGCATCATACTTTACTTACCGTCACTACATTATTTACATGCTGAACCTTAGTGACAAACATGATGCACCAAAAGCACAGTAGAACAATGAACGGATAACCTATTAAACGTGCTGTCATTACTAGCACCAGGCAGGTACTGCCTCTAAGGCCTGTATGAGCCAGAAATAGTTTGCTACACTAGTGGTGAGTGTAGGGATACAAGGGTTGTAGAACTGCGTCTCTAGGAATAAGTTACAATGACTGGATGTGCCTAAAACGTACTCTAAGCACAAAAACTCAGCACTTTACATAATAATTCAGCTTTTGGCTAACTAATAAAGTGCCAAAACATGAGAAAAATATTACTAGACACCTTCTAAAGTGTCGGAAATAAGTTGTGCCACTAAAAATAATAATAACGACACTTTAAAGCTTTGTTTAACGCTTTAACGGATTACTATCCAACCGAACAACCGGACTATACCCGGAACATGAAAATATTGTTAATAACATTATCTTTCTTTTTCTGAGCCAGTTAGGGTCCCTAAATACCCTAACACCCGCTGTAAAGCACAACACACTAGTAACCGGTTTAATCACTTAACTAACTAGATTAACCTAACTAAATACTTAACATTTGGTTGGATTTGAACTAGTACCCCCCCCCCCCTTACAAACCGTCCCCAAGGAGGGGGACATACCTTGTCCTTCAAATGATTATTTTAATCTTCATGCTTAGTATCTAGAAAGCACATAATCCATTGGATCATAAACATTCTAAATGTCTATAAGTAAATAGACTAAACCCACATGATCATTCATCACATTTCACCACAAAACAACTCTCTCTCCCTCTCTCAAAGGCTTCGGCCGAACACCCCCTCTACATCCATCACATTTTCGAGCTTCCTTCATCACATTCCAAGTTCATACAAACGTTAAGGGTCACGCATAAGGAGGCTTGGTGCAATCGGAAGACGAAGGACCTCACTACATTGCTTTTATCCACTCATTTTGCGCCTAGATTCTTCCCTAGCCTCGAGCTAGTAGTAAGTTGCAATAATCACCCTCTCGAACTATTTTGAAGTGGTTAATATGATATGTAACGGTTAAAAGTCATGAACATACAAGTTGAAGCTTAAAAGTCTACTAAAAACACTAAAAGTGGTGGTTAAAAGCTCATAAGTTGTGTAAAACATGTAGTATTTGTTTTGTGTAGTTATTTGGACCTGATCTATGTTGTGGTAGCTCGGATCATCGTTTAACCCGGATTGGTCATGATCTTGGATCATGACATAAGGTTGCTTTGGAAGTAACAAGGGTTAAAGGATGAAACTCTACCACACACGAATCATGAACTTGTGTAAAAGCGTTTTTGCTTGTGAAATAGTGTTTAAAACTAGTAGATCTACATATCTACAAGCGGTATTTTCAAAGAACCAAGTATCAAAGAAATCATGTTTTCTAAAGACGGATCTTACACTAACAAGAATGATTTTAGCAAACACACAAGTGTGTAAATACTTGTGCAACACTAAGTTTCGACAAAGAACTAGTTTTGTCAAATTTTACAAGAAGTTGTAAAGATGGAATTTCTTTAAAAACGAGACTTTTACGAAACCGGATGGATTTATATAAAGATACACTAAAAGTAATGGGATTTACTTCATAATATTAGAAAACCACAAGTTCATGTAATTTATGCGATATACATATTTATTTACTAGTTTGTTGTTTTGGACATTGTTTTGATTAAATGAAAAGATGGTTGATTGATTTACAAAAGAAAATGATACGCTTAAAAGCGTGGCCACCTCCAGTTACAGAGGAAACTCTGGCGAAATTTTTCTAAAACCTAACACTTAGAATTATTTTCACTATAAGTGTTAGAAACACATTTCGACTGTTTTCAAATTATAGATTTCGCCACGACTTTATTTACAAAACATCGGAGGTGGGATTTCACAAAATAAAACTTGGTAAATATATATTTAGTATATATATTTTTCATAAAGTCACTTGATATGTGTTTATGATTATTTTGTGAAAATACTAGTATTATTTTTAGGGTAAAAATAATACTATCGAATGTTAATGGATCCAAAATAATACGAACGCCTCTACGATAAATATATAAGTTACACCGGTAATTATTATTACCGCTCGATCGTTAAAACGTAACTTACGCAATTTAAAGAAATATTTATGAACGCGTAATTTTGACAAAGTATTATTTTGGGAATATCATATGAGTTAAAATATAATATTTTTGAGAAGAATATTTATATTTTGGAGTGGGCTCCTAAATCTAGAAAGAAGGTTTTAATAACCTATTAGATTCCTAACGGGTCTTATTTAAGTTTAAACTTAGACCGGTTAGTTTTAAGGAAAGGTTTACGGTTCAAAACGCATGATTAAGCGAAGACCGGATTAGAGTGTGATTTAGACCCGACAAGTTTGAAGACTTTTATAATATGGGTAAACTAAACACATTCTGGATTTTGAGGTAAAAATGATAAGGTTTGACCCGTTTCGGTCAATTTATGCAAACTAGTCACATAAACCGCACCGAACTCGAAAAATGCATAACGGGTAACCAAATGAGTCATGAACAGGTTTCCTAAGTTAATATGCTTTAAATATGTTGTGATATCAGAAGGATACCTTCCATTATGCCCAAACCGAATTTAAACTCAAATTAAGCCCCGTAGGGGTATTTTGGTCATTTTAAAGGTTATGAAAGGGTTAAATTTGTATTCTGAGATTCTGGTCTAAAATGATCAGTAAAAATATTTATTTTTGCAAGTCATATCAGTAGGGTATTGCATATATGTGAAATTTATCATTTAAAACCAAACTATGCACCTTAGGGGCATTTTGGTCATTTCACATAGGCTTTAAAGGTCAAATTTTGAAATCTGAGTTCAAAACTTTTTCTTACTGTTAAAGTATAAAATTTTACTTAAAACATCAGTAGGTATTAAGTCTTATATGACAAAAATAGTTTTAATTCATACTATGTGCTTAAAACGCGTAAAAAGTCAATTTTATGCGATTTTCTGGTCATATAAGGAAAGCTGAGATTTTTTTTCAGTCCAGAAGGCTTAAAATATTTTATTTAACATATAAAATCAGTATCAAAAGGTTTGGTATCAAAATGTTATGTAAAACTCATTTTATTAGCAAAAAGGGTATAACCGACAATTACCGAATCAAAGCAATAACCCTCTGTTATGATCAGCTTAAAAATAAATAAAAATCTTCAAAATTTCCAAAATATTATATTACATCAGTGGGTAAAAGGTTTGGTGTCAAAATTTGGGTTTAAATAGGCTTTATGCCAATTATGCCGTTTAATTAATAAAAAGCTTTCAATTTACGCTATTGAGCATAACTCCTAATCTAGACCTCAAACGGATGTCAAATTTTTAGGACAAGTTTATAATTCAGTAATAAAGGTTTTTGTCCTCTCATATTTTCAAAAATCTCGTTTTAATATCAAAAGGGCATTATGGTCAACATTTAAGCAATTAACGGAAACTTGCAAATGAATCGGATAATTAAGGAACCATGTAGTATAACCTCAGAGGGTTTTACTATCTTATAATATGGTCCTAAAGGAACCTTAAGGCATATCTAAAACATGCTAACTCGGGTCAGAACTGAAAGTCAAAGCAAAAGTCAACTTTTGCGACTCTCGGTTGCGAACCGGGTCTAAACTCAGAAGTGTCGGGTTGAACATGTTTAAACATCTTCTTACATTAATTACCAAATTATTTCCTTGTTAAAACAGGTTCCATAGCTTCTACATTGCTAATTATGTATTTATTTGCAAAATAGCTTTCTGTTGACTTGTTAATATTAGGTTTGACCCGACATTTGACCAAGTTAGGGTGATAATCAGTAGGTGCCCCCTTAGGGGTTTATTACCTACATAATTACCAACTTATAGCTACTTTTAATTTGACTAATTACTGGACCATTAGTGATTAATCACTAAGTCAAACCTTAATTACGATAAGTTTGACTTTTGGTCATGAAACTAATTAAAACTAAAATTAGGAGGTTAAGGACACTTACAATAGTCCTTAGCACGACAATGAAACTTAAGAAGTCTTGAATGAGGATCAGAAAGCTCCATAGAATGAGTTAGTATGATTTCCAAGTGAACAAGTTCATGGTTTCAACATAGAACTCTTTATATAGGAATTTAAATTGCACAAGAACATTACAACAAGGTCTACACATGATCCCTGATGAATTCCAAGTGTCCCTATGCATGAAAAACCGTTGGTGCAGCCCCTGGGATCGAAAACCAGGCTTTTAAGGCGGTGTAACCTATTGTTACGGGCCCTGTCAACATTTTTGGAGCTGGCAACTTTTAGGCGGCCCGTGTAAAGTCTGGTCGAGGTTCTACCCGCTTGGGGGCCTGATCCGGTTCACAAGTTTCAAAAGTTTCAATTTTGGTCCCTGGTCCTTCTAAACTTGATTTTAACTTGCTTTTATTGCGTATATGACCCTTATAGTTAACTATTTAGGGCCTTGGGTCATATATTAACTCCGTTAAGCTCCCGGTTAGTTGTATGGTCGCCCGAAACGTCTTGTATTCAATGGTCTTCACAAAATTTATATCCGAAGTTCTTGTGATCAAAATATGTAATTGTTACAATGTTTTTGGACTCGTAAAAAGGTCACTCAGAGGTATGTTTCAACATGTTGACACTTTTACCCCCTTATGTTACACAAGATCCTTGTTTTAAGCACAACGACTTTCTAAGTTAGATAAATTATTCTTTAAAGAATACGAACGTCGTGTGAGGTCACTCAGAGGCACAAGTTAGGCATGTTGACACTTTGGATCGTTTTATTCACATATTTACATTGTTTGACAACTTTAGTCCCTCGGAATCAATTCCTTAGACGTTTAAGTCCATGACACGTGTCTTCATCATATTGGTCGTGATTTTACGAGGTGTTACATCCTCACCCCCTTAAAAGAAATCTCGACCTCGAGATTTACTTAAATAAGTGAGGGTACTTTTGTTTCATTGTGGACTCAACATCCCACGTGCATTCGGGACCTCTACGACATCCCATTTAACTTTCACGATCGGTACGTGCTTCTTCCAAAGCTTCTTAACATGTCGATCCTAGATCGACAAAGGTTTTTCAACAAACTTTAAGCTCTTATCAATATGCACATCTTTATGTGACATGGCTAGCGATTCATCGGCTAGGCATTTCTTCAAGTTGCAAATGTGGAACACATTATGGATTCCACTAAGCTTTTCAGGCAGGTTTAATTTGTAAGCCACTGTTCTGACACATTCGATAATCTCGAATGGTCCTATGTATCTGGGGCTCAACTTGCCTTTCTTGCCAAAACGCATTACCCCTTTCCAGGGTGATACTTTAAGTAGTACCTTGTCACCTACCTCGAACTTCAGAGGTTTACGCCTTTTATCTACGTAGCTTTTCTACCGATCCCTGGCAGCTTTGAGACGATCGCATATCTGCACAATCTTATCTGTCGTCTCCAGGACTAAATCAGGTCCTATTACATGGACATCTCCAACTTCCGCCCAACAAACGGGCGTTCTGCACTTCCTACCGTACAAGGCCTCAAAAGGCGCGGCTTGGATGCTCGAATGATAGCTATTATTATATATAAATTCAATCAACGGAAGATGATCATCCCAACTTCCCCCTTAATCAATTACACAAGCTCTTAACATATCCTCCAGCGTTTGAATCGTACGTTCGCTTTGACTATCCGTCTGCGGATGATAAGCAGTGCTGAAGTTTAACCGAGTGCCCGACGATTTTTGAAAGCTTTTCCAAAAGTGAGACGTGTATCTAGTATCCCTATCGGATATAATAGATACTGGCACTCCGTGGAGAGATACAATCTCGTCCACGTATAGTTGGGCTAACTTATCTGAGTTGTGTGTTTTCTTAATTGGTAAGAAGTGGGCTGACTTGGTCAGTCTATCTACTATAACCCAAATAGTATCATTCCCATGCTTTGTCTTTGGTAACTTAGTAATAAAATCCATTGTTACTATTTCCAATTTCCAAGTTGGAAGTTCAGGCTGTTGCAGCAAACCTGACGGCTTCTGGTGTTCGGCTTTAACCTGAGCGCACGTCAAACATTTGGCCACATAAGTGGCTATAGATTTCTTCAAACCTATCCACTAGTAATTTACCTTTAAATCCTGGTACATCTTATCACTTCCAGGATGAACAGAATATTTGGAGTTATGGGCTTCTTGAAGAATCACATCTCTAAGCCCACCATGGACTGGAACCCATATTCGTCCATTCAATCTCAGGATTCCATCCTTGTCATACGATAACTGTTCAGCAGTTACACCCAGCTTTTCATTAGGATAGTTAGCTTCTAACACAACTTCCTTTTGAGCGGCTAACAATCTTTCATTTAAACTGTTTTTCAACTCAATGCTCTTGGCATTGATTCTAATGGGCTTAACCCGTTCCTTCCTGCTCAAAGAATCGGCGACTACATTCGCTTTGCCTGGATGATATCGTATTTCACAATCATAATCATTCAGCATCTCCATCCATCGGTGCTGCCTCATGTTCAGATCCTTTTGGTTAAACAGGTGCTGGAGGCTCTTATGATCAGAATAGATCACACACTTGGTACCATATAAATAGTGCCTCCATAGCTTCAGTACAAATACAACGGCACCCAATTCCAAATCGTGGGTGGTGTAATTCTTTTCGTGCACTTTTAATTGTCGGGAAGCATATGCAATAACTTTTTCCTTTTGCATAAGCACACATCCCATGCCTGTGTGCGATGCATCACAATAAACCACAAATTCTTCGATCCCTTCTGGCGATGTCAACACAGGAGAATTGTTTAATCTTTGTTTAAGAATATCAAAGGATTCTTGCTGCTTGGGACCCCAGTCAAACTTGACATTCTTGCGGGTCAACGAAGTCAGAGGTGCAGCAATCTTTGAAAAATTTTCAATAAAACGCCGGTAATATCCTACCAGACCCAAAAAGCTGCAAATCTCTGTGGGCGTCTTCGGCTCTTGCCAATTCATGATGGCTTCAATCTTAGCGGGATCCACCTGGATACCACGCTCGCTTACCATGTGTCCAAGAAATTGGACTTCGCGAAGCCAAAACTCGCATTTGGAAAACTTAGCATAGAGCTTTTCTTGCTGAAGAAGTTTAAGGATACATCGAAGATGCTTTTCATGATCGGCCTGATTCTTCAAATATATAAGTATGTCATCAATAAAAACAATGACAAACTTGTCCAAATATGGCTTGCAGACGCGGTTCATGAGATCCATGAATGCTGCTGGTGCATTAGTGAGCCCAAAAGGCATCACTAAGAACTCATAGTGACCATAGCGAGTTCTAAATGCGGTCTTATGCATATCTTCATCCTTGACCTTCAGTTGATGGTAACCTGATCTCAAGTCAATCTTGGAGAAGTAACTTGCCCCTTGCAGTTGATCGAACAAATCGTCGATCCTGGGCAATGGGTATCGATTCTTGATAGTAACCTTATTCAGTTCTCGATAATCGATGCATAGGCGCATCGAGCCATCCTTCTTCTTCACAAATAGGATTGGTGCTCCCCAAGGAGATGAGCTAGGTCTAATAAATCCCTTCGCCAACAAATCATCCAACTGAGTTCTCAACTCCTTCATCTCAGTTGGTGCCAACCGGTAAGGTGCTCTTGCAACGGGTGCTGCACCAGGAATAATGTCGATTCTGAACTATACTTGCCTATCTAGTGGTAAAACAGGTAGTTCTTCAGGGAAAATTTCTGGATATTCAGAAATAACAGGTATGTCTTCGATCTTGGGCTTTGGTTCATCGATAGTTACTTGTGCCATGTAGATGACACAACCATTCTTCATACACCTTGATGCCTTAAGCATAGATACTTGCTTAGGCAATCTGTACTTAGTATCTCCTTGAATTGTCAAAGGCTCGCCATGAGGAGTCTTGATAACCACTTGCTTCTTATAACAAACGATCTGGGCTTGGTTGTGAGACAACCAATCCATGCCTATCACTATATCGAAACCGGCTAATTTCAAAGGAAGCAAGGAGAGTGGAAAAGAATGGTTCCTAATGGATATAAAACATCCATCTAACACTGTTGAAGCAGATTCTATGGTTCCATCAGCTAATTCTACTTCATATTTTACGCCTAGGGTTCTAGGGTCTTTAGAATGGATGCCAAGGAGGCAGTGCAGGATGATAACGTGATAACAGGTACCTTTCTTATAAATGATGTTTATGCAAGGGTATTATTTGATTTGGGTGCGGATAAGTCGTTTGTGGATGATAAATTATGTAAGTTGTTAAATCTGCCTGTTAGAACGTTGGTCTTTTTAGCCTCCTCAGGCTTCTTGGCATACTTTGGGCAGTTGGACTTGATGTGCCCTTTCTCGTTGAAACTATAACAGGTCGCGTCTTTCAGCTTCTTGCAATCTAAAGTCCTATGTTCTTTAGACTTGCAGATTCCACATCCAATAGGCTTTGATTGCGACTGTGACTTTGATTCAAACCTGCATTTTCCAAAATGACGCTTCTTACAAGTTTTGCATTTAGGCTTCTCATCTGTTGGTTGGTTACCCTTGTTGAACCCTGAACTCCTCTTGTTCTCATGGTTCCCTTTGTGCTTCTTGTTTGAACGACGTGAGTTTTCATCCTCACGTTTCCTCTTTCCCTCATCTGAATTTCTAAGCGATCTCTGCCTGACCGCGTCGAGGGTCAGAGACAATGACAAATCAGCTACAGACCTAAAAGTAGTAGGTCTTGATGCTTTCACACTCGCCTTAATCTCTGGAGCCAAACCTCCTATGAAACGAGCTGTACGTTTTGACTCTGGTGTGACCAAGTATGGAACCAATCTAGACATGGTATTGAAACTCGTGAGATACGCCTGACAGTCCAAGTTCCACATAACCAATGTCAGGAAGTCAGTATCAATCTTCTCAACCTCATGTTGAGGATAGAATGTATCTTTGATTAAAGCAACAAACTGATCCCAAGTCATGTTGTATAGCGGGATCTTCGCAGTAGCTTGGATCAATGACCTCCACCAAGCTAGGGCTTCTCCTTTAAACGATTGCGACACGAATTTCACAATATCTTCCTCTGCGCAACCACTAATGTCAACCACTGTGTCCATCTCATCGAGCCAAGTCATGCAATCGACGGCTCCCTTTTCTCCCGTGAAGTCTCTAGGCTTGCTGGAGACAGAATACTTATACGAACAGGTCTTGACCCGAGGCTCCTGGTTGAGCACAACCTGTTTAGACGGGACACTTTTCTGATACGAAGAATGATGAGATTCACTCTTTCAAGCTGTATGAATTTTGGAGGGTGGTTTTGAATGTTGTACAGACAGGGTCGTACTACGGGTACCACTTGTTTCATTGTCTCGTTTATCCAGAGCTCGAGTAACGACATTGTCTATTAATGCCTGCAGTTCTGCACCCGCTATGTTAATTCAGGCAGTATCATGATTCTCCCTCGGGTGACTGTTAACTTCATCTGAGCCAGCCATGTAGCTTGATTTGCTACATAAAATATTGACAATAATTTATTCAGGAGTCTATTATGGAATCATCATTTCTTGATGATTCATTAACCATGGTAAATGTTATGGGTCATTTTCTGAACATATATCCTGACTAATATTCTGGCTTTGATTGTTTATTTGTGATCAGGATACCGGATCAGGATATTGGTAACATCCAGGTAGGATATCTTGGTAGTAACTGATTTAACCACGTGCATATTAGAAGGTGCGAGTCTCCAACGTTCAAGTGGACTTCTTCCCCTCAACACTCGGGCAAATCAGTTGGCTTATAGACGTTGGACCCGGAAGACCAGGACTGCAACGTTCATGTGGGGAATATCCGTTGAATCCCAGAATAATAGGATGTTTAGTTAGTTTCCTTTTACTATAAATAGATTGATCGGATCAGATTAAGGGACACTCTCTCGCACACTTTTTCTCTCCCGTTGCAAACAATCACTACACACAAACACTTGTACTCGAATTACATTGTAACACCTAGTTGATCCGCATCATATCCTGCACTGTATCCTGATATTTGAAGTAATAGAAGAACAAGGCAGCTGCGATTGTCAGCTCCCGAGGTTTTGTGCCGGCGATCTAGATTGATCAAGGGCTTTCCTCGTACATCCTGTGTCACCCTTTACATTTTTGCTCATTGTTTGATCATAGATACAGCTCTATATCCTGAGCCGTATCCTGAAACTATTTTTGCAAATAACTTAACTAGTATATTTTTAACACACATTTCTAGCACACTACCTCACTTAACTAATTTGATCACTTAATTGCTTCGGTAATTTTTGACCAAAACAATTTGGCGCCCACCGTGGGGCAAGTGGTGCTACTTCTACTAAAAGTTTTTGCAAAATTGTTACTTGGTTTTCTATTTTCAAAACTTTTTGCTACCCTATTTTCAATGGCCTCGAGATCAAACATGAGCTCTTCCACTATGTCTGCTACAACCTCTGCAACAATTGGTTTGGTGCTTCCACTACCTCCTCCGAGAATGCAAGCCTCTTCACAGGGAACTGAAAGTCATGTAGCTCGGGATGTTATCCCCGCTCGCAATATCCAGGGATCTGGTCCTGTTTTGACTTCTAACGAAGAAATTCTAAATTTGTTTGGTAGTGTACAGGAACAGATGAGGTAGCAGCAGGAAACTAATCAGATGCTGATGAGAGAGATACAACTCTTGAAGTCCGGCCCAAGTAGACCTGCTGACGATACTGTCACTCCCTTGCAACCCAGGGCTTTGAACTTCAGTTCTGCAGTTTATACTGAAATGACCGGGGGAATATTGTGCCTAGCCATTCCCAGAATCATACTCCTGAGATACCCTCTTCAGTAAGAGTATCAACTATGGGAAGCTCAGGATATGCTTCAGGATATGGCCAGAATCCCTTGACTGGTAATGTATCTAATAATAATATTACTCTCGCTACTAATGGTGTTGGATCTTTGCAGGATGCAGGTATGACATTAGCATTTTCTAGAGAGCTTTAAAAACTGAAAGACAAGATATCCAGTGTGCCTGGGGTGGTCCAGCCAATTCCAGAAGTATCCTAGGACAGCCACAGGATATCATAGTTTACGTATCCTATTTGTGATGTTGTAATCCCGAAAATATTTAAAACCCCCAACATGAAACTCTATGACGGAACTACGGATCCTGAAGAGCATATTGCCCATTATAGGGAAAGGATGGAAATCAACCCTATCACTCCAGATCTCAAGGAAGCATGCCTGTGCAAGTGTTTTGGTTCTACCTTAACAGGATCAGCCTTAAAATGGCTATTAAACGTTCCTCCTCACTCAATTACTTCATTTGCTCATCTAGTTAATTTATTTAATAGTCAATTTTCTTGCAGCCGGAGTTTTGAGAAACTAACCAGCGATCTTTACAGGATAACTCAAGGACCTTAGGAATCCTTGAGGGATTATGGGAACAAGTTTAGTCGGGAATCCTTGGATATCCTGCATCTTGATGTTGCAACAGCTGTGCAGGCTTTTAAGATGGGATTACAAAAAGATTCTCAGTTTTATCAGGATCTTGTAATGAATCCCTGCAGGAATCTGGACGAAGCTTGTAACAGGGCTTTAAGATACATTCGGCTGGAGGATGACAAAAAGATGTAAGAGAGGATGAATTCGTCCACAACCTACGAGCCGACCAACAGGAAATCAGAATCCTCGTATAAACCATATCGCTCAAAGCCATATGGTAGAAATGACAGCAAGAATGTGAATGCTGTTGAAGATGAGGATCCTGACGAGTATCCTGAGTTGTCTGAATATTGTTTTTATGTTAACTTACCTGAACTGATGTATGCTATGCAGGATTTAGGAGACAAAGCAAGATGGCCCCGAAAGAATCAACAAAAGGCTGATTAGAAAGACAAGTCCAAATGGTGTGTTTTCCATGAGGATTTCGGACATGTTACTGAGGATTGCATCGCTTTGAGAAAAGAAATATTCTATCTCTTGAATAAGGGGTATCTAAAGGACCTCTTGGGAAGAAAGAAGAATAAGGGTCAGGATCCTGAGAAGGATCCTGAACGTGCAGCATCACCTCCTGCGGATGCAAAAATAATTAACTTTATTTCAGGAGGATCTGACATCTGCGGCACATCATATTCTGCGGCAAAAAGACACGCGAAGGAGGCCAAAGCAGAGAGGGGAGATAAGCCAACAAGGATGTCGACCCTCACGACTGACAAAGTCATCACGTTCGATAATGATGACAAGGATACTGTCCAGGATCCCCATCATGATGCTTTAGTAATAACGTTATATGTTGCTAACCATTTTGTACGCAGGATATTAGTGGATAATGGCAGCTCAGTTAACATAATTCAGCTGGAAAAAAATAGAATAAAGGGCAGGATCCTGGGAAGGATCCTGAACGAGCAGCATCACCCCCAGCAGATGCCAAAATAATTAACTTTATTTCAGGAGGGTCCGATATTTGCGGGACCTCATATTCCGCAGCCAAGAGACATGCAAAGGAAGCTAAGGTAGAAAGAGGAGAAAAGCCAACCAGGATGACGACGCTCACAACTGACAAAGTCATCACGTTCGATAATGACGGCAGGGATACTGTCCAGGATCCCCATCATGATGCCTTATTGATAACGTTATATGTTGCTAACCATTTTGTACGCATGATATTAGTGGATAATGGCAGCTCAGTCAACATAATTCACCTGGAAACATTGAAAAGGATGAATGTATCTCCAATGGACATTACTTCGAAGTCCACTGTGCTCGTTTGTTTCAGTGCAGAAGCTAGAAACACCGTAGGAGAGATAAAGCTACCCGTGTATATTCAAGGGGTCAACTAAATGCAGCGCTTTTGTGTCATGGACTCTTTATCCTGCTATAATATTATATTAGGCAGGCCTTGGATCCATGATATGAAAGATGTTCCGTCAACCTACCATCAATGCATCAAGATCCCTACCCCTTGGGGAGTTGTCAAGGTGGAAAGCGATCAACAGGAGGTGAAGGAGTGTTATTCTTCTTCAATGAAACCCTCAACGAGACCTAGTGCAGCATAGCAATTAAAGATGCGAGGCCAGGATATCATGGAGGCTTCAGAATAGGATGTGAAGAAAATTATCCTGGATCAGGATAATCCGGATATCTCGGTGCTCGTAGGAACCAATATCCCTAAGGATATTGAAGATCAATTGACTAACTTTTTGAAATGCAGGATGTCAACATTCACGTGGAAACACGAGGATATGACAGGAATATCCAAGGATATTATAACACATAAGCTCGGTATTGACAGGTCGTTTAAGCCTGTCCAACAAAAGAGAAGGAAATTTGCCCCGGAGTGAAATATGATTATTCAAGAAGAAGTAGAAAGGTTATTGAAATCCAAAATGATCAGAGAGGTCAAGTTTCCAAGATGGCTAGCAAATGTGGTTGTGGTGCAGAAGAAAAATGGGAAATGGAGAGTTTGTGTGGATTACACTGACTTGAACAAAGCCTGTCCCAAAGACCCATTTCCTCTTCCTCATATCGACTCAATGGTGGATGCTACTTCCGGCCATGAGATTTTAACCTTTATGGATGCATCCTCAGGATTCCAGCAGATCCAAATGGAACCTTCTGACCAGGAAGATACTGCTTTCATGACACCAACAGGTATTTATTGTTACACTGCTATGCCTTTTGGTTTGAAAAATGCAGGTGCAACGTATCAAAGATTGGTGAACATGATGTTCAAAGACAAGCTGGGGGACACTACGGAGGTGTACATCGACGACATGGTAGTAAAATCCAAGAAGGCTGAAGATCATCTCCAGGATATTAAATGAGCATTTGATATCCTGGACCAGTACAACATGAAGTTAAATCCTGCTAAATGCCATTTTGGAGTGGGGGCATGAAAGTTTCTAGGATACATGGTGACGGAAAGAGGGATAGAAGCAAGTCCAGAACATATCAAAGCCATCTTGGATATCAAATCACCTTCTAACATGAAAGATGTTCAACGATTAACATGGCGAGTAGCAGCATTAAACAGATTTATTTCAAGATCCTCGAAAAAATGCAAGGAATTTTACGATATCCTGAAGAAGAACAAGAAGTTAGAATGGGGAGTAAAGCATGAAGCAGCCTTGCAGGATTTGAAGCGGTATCTTTCAACCGCACCTCTATTGATGAAGCCTGAGGATGGTGAACCATTATCCCTGTATCTTGCGGTATTGGGGAATGCAGTAAGTGCTGTCCTTGTAAAGGATCATGAAGGTCAGCAGTATCTTGTTTATTATGTTAGTAAAAGTTTATTAGATGCTGAAACTAGGTATTCTCATTTAGAGAAATTAATATTAGCCCTAGTTATGGCGTCAACGAAACTTAGACATTATTTTGAAACACATAGGATTCATGTTAAAACCAACTATCCTGTAAAAAACGTGCTTAGGAAACCAGAGATGTCAAGTAGGATGGCTAAGTGGTCAGTGAAATTAAGTGCATATGATCTAGTGTATGAACCTAGAAATGCCATAAAGTCTCAGGCTTTAGCTGACTTTGTGGCTGATTTCAGTAGTGATATTCAAAGTGAAGTAGACCTAGAAGTCCAGCAGCTAGGAGAAAGCTTAGAATCCTGGACGTTATATACTGATGGTGCATCTAATGTAAGAGGTGTAGGTTTGGGTATACTACTAAAATCGCCACAGTGGGGCATATTACCCCAGGCTATTAGATGTGAGTTTCCTGCCACTAATAATGAAGCAGAATATGAAGCTTTAATTGTAGGATTAGAATTGGCTAAAAGTATGAATATTAAGAGTTTGCAAGTATATGTTGATTCTTTGTTAATTACTAATCATTTTAACGGATCCTATGCAGTTAAAGGTGAGAAGTTAATCGAGTATTTCGAAATTCTCAAAAAATTAGCAGGATATTTCGATATTTTTACAGTTGAACAGGTACCAAGAGAGGATAATGCTGAGACTGATGCCTTGGCAAATCTGGGATCATCAGTCAAGATACCGGAAGGGACCCGAATACCGATATTACATATCATGTATCCTGCGATGGATCCTCGGGATAAGGAAGTAGTAAGTGTTCAGGATCCTGATGATGAGTATCCTGATGAGGATCCTAAGTCCTGGAAGGCTCCAATCATGAGATATCTCAAGGAAGGACACATCCCAAAAGATGAAAATCCTAAGGCCTTTAGAATGAAGGTATCACGATTCACTATTATAAATAATGTTTTGTATAAGAAATATATTGCAGGACCATATCTGAGGTGCTTGGAGGATCAGGAAACCAAAGAAGTGCTTCAGGATATACACGAAGGGGATTGCGGTAACCATACTAGGGGCAGGTCTTTATTCTCAAAGGTATTAAGAACAGGATATTATTGGCCGACGATGAGAAAAGATGCTGCGGAATACGCTCGAATATGTGATGCATGTCAAAGACACAGTAATATATTACATCAGCCGGCTGAGCCACTTTATCCTATAGCTTCCCCTTGGCCATTCATGAAGTGGGGAATGGATATCGTCGGAAAATTGCCAAAGGCTCCAGGAGGAAAGGTCTTTATGTTGGCAATGACTGATTATTTCTCTAAGCGGGTCGAAGCTGAAGCATTTGTTCAAGTTAGAGATCAAGAAGTGGTATCCTTCATAAAAAGGAATATCCTGACTAGGTTTGGAGTACCAGCTGAGATAATTTGTGACAACGGATCTCAGTTTATAAGTAAGAGGACTACTGACTTTTGCAAGAGTTGGGGAATCAAAATGATCACATCCACACCAGTACATCCTCAAGCAGAATCCTCAAACAAGATAATTGTCAACAACCTGAAAAAGAGACTAGGAGCTAAAAAAGGAAGATGGGTAGAAGAACTACCCTTTGTTTTATGGGCTGATAGGACAACGGTGAAAAATGCAACTAGTAAAACCCCATTTTCCTTAGTATTTGGGGCAGAAGCGGTAATCCTAACGGAAATGGTGATTCCAATAGCAAGATCCAACCTCCGGGATCCTGAGCAGAATCCTGAAGTCCTTTGCCAGGAATTGGATACGGTTGATGAGACAAGAAACGCAGCAAGGCTAAGGATGACAGCATATCAACAGAGGATATCCAGAGCATATAACAAGAATATAAGGACTAGAAGGTTTCAGGTTGGAGATTGGGTATTGAGAAAGGCTTTTCAGAATACTACTAATCCTGCTGATGGAAAGTTGGCTCCGAAATGGAAGGACGCTATGAAATTGAATCAGAATCAGGAAAAGAAGCATACCGACTCAAGAATATGGAGGGGGATATGCTACCAAGATCCTGGAATGCTATACATCTAAATCTCTATTTCAAGTGAGTTTGGAATTTAAATTCTAACTCAGGATGGTATGGATTCTATCTCTTTTAATATGTTTTGATATTGTTTATTCTTTTGAACCCATTACTGACTTAAGCATCGGAGGGGTGTTAGCCAGGCTAACACCCACCTTAGTTTACAATTGTTTTGCAGTATATGCTTCGGGATATAGCTCCAGGATACACATTCAGGATACTTCGAAAGATTAGAGGATTGGCCCCCTCTCTCACGTTTAAGGGATCCTGATCCCTTCACAGGTTTAAAGGTATTCACCTTTCTCTCGAATTGGGTTTAAACACCCCGCCTGGAGCGCAAGTTATCCAGGGATAGTTCAAGATAGTGGGACCAGTCCATGTAAAAGTGGCTGACAATTTCGTTATTGTTGGCTATATCCTGGATCCTAAAGGTATATGAGGATTGATCACCCTCTCTCACGGAAGGGTATTTTCATACTCTCTAAGGTTTAAAGGTTATCACCTTTCTAAGTCTTGGAGTTTATACACTCCCGCCTGTAGCGCATGAAAATATGGGATTTTCCCCAGGATATTAAGAATTTATCTCCAGTATATTTTTGGGTTTTACCCCTGTGACACAAGAACTGTTCGAACAGTTGGAACTGATATTCAACAATTTTTCTAAGTATTCAAAGATTTCATGCACAGGGGACATTCCTTCTGAGGCGATTGTGTAGAGCTCGAAAGATCAAATTTGGACCTAGTGTACTAAGTATCTCGGACTGGGGACATCTTAGTGGAAGAACTTGCAAAAGGATTGAAGTTCGATACTAGGGTTACACTATATTCCTGGTATGATCTTTCCTTTGTGAACTTTACTTAAGTCATTTGAATTCTTGAAACTATGTTTGGAAAAGGTTTAAATATCCTGATTAAGGATATATTCTCGAAATGTGCTTTCGGAATATGTTCCGGGATATTTGGTTGGAATATTTGGGATATAATGCTTGGGTTAAAAACTAATACTCTGGTCAAACAAGTATTATCAAAATGAATTTTGAAGAATAAACTATCCTTTTTTCTTTAAAGACTTTATTTGGATTGTTTGAATTTTGGAAAACCCTATTTGACGAAAGTCTTTGTAGGATATCGCTGAGTATGTTGATCAGGATATTTTCAAAAATAATTGCACTGATTTTGCAAAGTTGAAATCTGAACTAAGCCATGCATAACAAAAAATTAAAAGGTAACAGCAAATAAGTCAAAAGGAGGTTATATTATTAACATGTCAAAAGTTGTGCTTTTTGTTTCACCTCAAACCGTGGCCCATCCACCAGAAGCACAATTAGATTCTTACCTTATTTACTTAACAGTTGAAGGTTTCATCTCAAACCAACTGTTATATTGTTCAAAACAGGTTATACTAATTAATGACCAAGGGCTTCATCCTGAAACCCAGGACCCATCCACCTTTGGTCATCATATTGTCTTAATGTAGGAAAGTAAATTCTTTAGAGACACGAAAAGTAAATTGTTCAAACAACCACAATCATCAGACCTAAAAAAAGTGGGCTCCGGTCTAGGCACATACATCCATCATCGCCCACTTCACTGCTTTTAAGGGGCAGCACCCTCTTCCGTCATGACTTCATCAGCAAAATCTTCTCTGGCATCCCTTCTAGCATCCTCTCCAGCATTCGTCCCAGCATCACCACCAACATCCTTTGAAGCACCAGCATCATCTACCTTCTCGGTCACCTTAGCAGGCTCCTCTGCTGCATGCTTTGAAGGGGGCTCCAAAGGGTTGCCACCAAGATCTTTCAGTTTCATCTCCCAAGCTTTGATATTCCACGAAGGGCATTCAACGCCCAAAGCCGTAGCCTCATAAGCCATTTTCAGCCTGGCCTGGAGGAGGGAGATGACAACCGAATTCTTGAGGCTTTCTCGGTATGAAGCCATGTCCTGCTTATGTTGAACTTGGGCAACATCGGACTTAGCTTGGGCCTCCTGGGTGATCTTCTGGATGACAGACTGATGCTCTTGGACCATTACCTTGTATTTAGCCTCATAATGCTCCGATTTGGTGGTGGAAATTGTTGCTTGATCTGCAATGGTGGCTTCGGCCTTTTTCAGCTTGCTCTCCAGCATGACGTTTGTGCCACACGCGTCTTCATAAAGGAATACCAGACGTTCGAGACCCTGCAAAATAAGAAAACAGGTATTGACCTTAATTAACTTTTATAACTAGCATATGGTGCAGGATATAGGTCAAAGATACTAACTTGGTTGAGGAAGCCAGTCATGAATTTGCTGGATTCTGTGAACACATAATTCTCAAATGGGAACACGTGGGGGCTAGCAGGGTAATCTGCTTCCTTCCTCTTCCGGGAGCTGGAGGCCCGGGTCCTGGATGCTGGAGGAGCTTTGGGAGCAGTATCAGTCTTCGAACATGTAGGCTTTGGTGTGGCAACTGGCTTCAGATTGGATTCTTGCTTACCAGGTGCGAGGCTAGAGTAAATATCCAACTTGTCAAGTTGGAGGCCTTCAAGGTTGATAACCGGCACTGTATAAGGGAAGATACGTTCAGACTGGTTATACCCTTAAAATATAGTCGGTTTGATAAAATAAAAATAATTTCTGAAAATATGCTTACCAGACATGTTGGAACTTGATCTTTGACTTGAACTTGTAAGTAGCAGGGTAAAAGTCCTTTCACTTTCAGGAAGCTTGTAGATTTCTTTTATTCTTCCTTCCGATTCAGCATTTGGGGGAGCTAATTCCTTGAAGTTTGTTGCAAAAAATAAACATATCAGGATATCAGTTCAAGATGTTGTCTCGGGATATGATTGGGGAGATTCCTAAAACCCTAAATCCTACCAGAAGTCAACCATCTCTTAGGAAGGTCAAAACCCCTGTCAATGGAGCCCCTTTTTACAAAAAAGAATTTTCTTGTCCATTTATCCTCGTTCTTGGTAGCCTTAAGAATGAGAGGATCTTTGGATATTGAAAATAGAAGGAACCGACAAGAACCATGGGATCTTAAACGATAGGCCATCGGAAGATCTTCAATGCACAAGTTCGGCATGTGACGAGCCTTAATCCGCTCCAAAGTAAATAATACGCTCCAAACCATGGGCAAGGTTTGGGCGAAGCTAAGGCTAGTAAGCTCGAAGAAACGAGATATGAAGGGTGAAAATGGATACTGAAGCCCTATGGAGAAAGGATAAGCAAAAAAGCACACCCACTCGTCGGAACAAAAATCCGATCGGACCTCTCGGTCGAATGGACGGAAGATTGTCCCGGCAGGAAAGGCACCGGAGGCTCGTAAAGCCGCGATATCGGCATTATCGAATGAACACACCTCTTTTGAGGGTTCTTTGAGCAGGTTTTACTTGTGAAAGGGGGAACGGAATCCGCCGTTTGGGATCTAGTGCAGGTAGCCATGGAGAATCTCGACCAAAGGATAAGTGATTTAAACAAGGAAAACAGGGAAGGGAGATAGAGAAATTTGTTGATGGTCATAATCATAAGTTTGTATGTCTTGAAGATATTCATATGCTTCCAGCTTACATGCAATTGTCAGAAGTCCAAGAGGAAATGATATGGGAACTAGGTACTCTAAACCTTGGCCCGGTCAAGGCTTTTCATATAATGAGAAAACGATATGGTGGTTTCGAGAAAGTTGGCGCCACGGTAGACGATTGCAAAAACTTTAGAACTTGAATTAATAGATATAAGAGAATATGACGCAGACATGCTGATCAATAGGCTTATAACGCCTGCGTCCCTAGACTTTTAGATATTGTCAATTTTAGTCCCTAGACTATATGGTCTTTGATACTTTGATACTTGGTGAATTGTATGCTAATTCTAAACACTTGGAAATGTCTAATTCTAGATACTTGGAATGCCTAAATCTACATGTTTGGAATGCCTAAATCTACATGTTTGGAATGCCTAAAGCTATATACTTGGAATGTCTAGATTCTTGACTCTTGATACTTTGGTGCTTGACTCTTGAGGCTCGTGAAACTTGAGACTTGGTTGAATGAGGGACTGGAGTCTTGTCACTGGCGGAAACTATGAAACCTTGGAAACTTTGTGTTAATACTATAATCTAGTTATACTATTATCCTATAACACGCAACGCTTAATCTAACTCGCGAAACGATTCAAAGACGGTTAAACGAAAAGGATAGGATTGACCAAGTGGCAATCCGATCGGATAGCCATCCGATCGGATGGCCAACCGATCGGATGGCCACTCGATCGAACCACCACCCGATGCGAGTACACCGCCTTACTTCCTCACTCTGACACTATAAATAGGCATGTCACATCATTCATTGATGTGACAGCCTCCTCACTCGAACTAGACGCACACATTCCTCTTTTATTCCATTTCTTGGCGATTTCGGTACGTGTTACACTAGATTCTTGTACAACTCTGATCTATACATCGTTCTCTACATGATTCTCCTTTGAAATCTCACTTTTCACCGTGAAATCTCTAAGATTTGAGCTCTTGAAGGTGATGTCATCATGGTAGTTTGTACAAACTATGGGGTGATGTCATTCTCGCCAAGATCTAACTCAGATCTAAGGAAATTTCATGTGTTTTTATACTAAATCTTTGCTAAATCTATACTTTTCAACTAAAACTTATGTTTATCTTCATCTTTTCTTAACTTTTCACTTAAAAACGGTGGAATCCGGATCTGAACGGACTGAAGACTTGATGATTAGTCTTGAGTCAGCTTGGAAATGGATTATTGCCGGAGAAAGATGATCGGGGTACAAATTATGACATAAACACCGTCATGAATGGACGACTGAACGGACTGGGGTGATTCCCACCCGAACAGATCGGCTGTACATTGATGTGTTTACCGTTGTCTCAAAGCGTACCACGTTGTCGTTGTCTAAACAGAAACTTAGAAACTTTACAAGTTTGGGAACGGGACAAGGACAACCCAATCTAATGGCGATCCGATCGGATAGCCATCCGATCAAACAGCCATCCGATCGAGTGACACTTGCCCCTTAACTTGGAACACTTTGATACTTAAACTATTTTGAATCAGAAACTTGAAAAATTGAAACATGACACTTGGAATCTTTTGAGACTTGAATCTTTGAACTATGGATAGAATGGCAATCCGATCGGATAGCCATCCGATCAAATAGCCATCCGTTCCCCCCGCACACTATGTCACCTCGATCGAGTGGCAACCCGATCGGATAGCCATCCGATCGGACAGCCATCCGATCCAGTGACTGATCCGACACTTGGTTAAATCTCGTTATTTAACCCGACTATTAGCTGTTGTAATCTAATCAGGCTAATTCTAAAAGAGCTCCCTTTGATCCAATAACAGTTAATCTGTTAAGCAATCACTATGAGTATACTCGATCCCTTTTTGTTTTAAACTTTGGGATGCAACATGTATTCTATCAAACTATGATACTTGAGACTTTGTAAACTAAACTCTATCCTATGTATATGTGAAACTTGTGATTCTTGTATTCTATTTGTGCTACGTGGACGTTTAATCCAGGGTGTGTAGTTCCGCCTTAACAATAGTAGCGCTATAGGAGATGCACCTCCCCATTATTCTCGGGGGTATTGTTAGAAGGATTCTAGTTTTCCTTGAGACTTGGGAAAACAACAAAGCATCAGGATACTTGGGCTATCACTTGTTGGATTGCCAACACTAGCATGGCTGAAACTATTTTGTTAACATATGCACGATGGATATGAGTTGTTTTAATCTATTATGCTATTATTCAAACTTGTATACTCGCCAGTACGTCTTGTACTGATTTTATTTTAATACATGTTGCAGGATGCTAGGATTCTTGGAATCAAGCTAAGATGATGCTTAGAAACTCATCTAGTTAATTAAGTTTTTGAACAATATTTGAGACTTGATGTATTTGATACTTGTGTTGGTTGTTTGGTTTTAGACAATGTTTGAAACAATCTAATTTATAATGAAACTATCTAGTGTTATGGAATCTCATGAGCAATCTGAACGCTTAGTGCTCGCACCCCGATATTTCCGCCATCGGTTGGGGTGTGACAGATTGGTATCAGAGCCATAACTATAGGGAATTAGGATAAGTAGGAATACTTGCCCTAGTCTATAGTTCTAGGAATCTTGACTCTTATTTGTTGTTTAAGACTTATGCATTCTACCGTATCTGCTTCCTAGCAGCACATATTCTTTCTAAACATACAAGCCTTTCCTAAGGCTGATACAATATACACTTGATACTTTGAAAACGATGTTAATCGGTGTTATTACTTTTGCACGAGATTTGCCCTCAAGATAGGAGTGTCGTTCAAACCTTGATGGGAAATTTCCTTATTATATTCTAGTAAGTCTTATATGTTGATAAGTGCTGACGCTATTAGGGTACGATGTTGTCAAGATAGAGGTGAAACTCAAACCTTGATAACTAGTCCCACTCTTTGATTTTATGTCTTTCCAGAGTCTCGAAATTTCCAATCAATTGGGAACGTGAAATGACCAAAAGGACGAATATCGTAGGCCTAACATCGACGACGTATTTGTCTAAGTAAGTCAAGACATGTTGCTTCAATTCGAAAGGGATTCGAAACTGTAACGCCCCAAAAATTGAAATTGAAATTAATAAAATTTTTCTTACTTTACGTTACGAGATAAAATAACTAAGTTATGTAACTTAGTTATTAACATAAAGGTTGGATGGTTGGAAATGGGAGTATTTGGTTCAAATAACCAAAAACCTAGTTAGAGGGACTAAAAGTGGCATTTGGGACAAACTTTATAAAAATTCAGGTTTTAAGTGGGGAATGTGTATATGTCGACATATACATATGCACAGAAAGAAGAAAAAGAAGTTTTCCCCCCAACTCTCTAAATCAATGCAATTGAAAAAGGATTTGAAGCTAAAATCAATGCATGAATGAAGATCCTTCACCATTTAGCTTTAATAGACATGTGGTAAGTTGTAGAATTCAATTTGGTGGTTTCGCATGAAGTGGGTTATGACCAATCCATGAATTTGTATGAAATTAAGCACGAATATATGTTAGAATGACCATATAGGACATGGATTATGCAAGAATTTAAGTAATTTGATGTTTTGTTATAAAACCCACTTGTAGTGGTAAGGATGGTGATATGAATGAATTATCTATGTTCAATTCTTGTGTAATTTTGATGTATAATGTGGTATATGATGAATTCTTGTTAGATAAATTGAACATGATATGAGTTTACTTGATGTTTAGTGGTGTTGATGAATGAAATCATGAAGAAGGAAGTGAAGCATGATAGACTTGTACATTATGCTTGAATAGTGGTATGCACACCAAGTGTTCGATGAAATGTCTAGGTGAAATTACTAGAAGAGATCGAATGCAAGTAAAGGATGAAAATGTATAACATGAGGATGAAAATGTATAACATGAGAATGTCATGTATTTAGTGGTAAGGGAACATGAGAAATGTATTTTAGATGGAATACATGTATGATTTTAGGTTGATTATATGATTTGGTAAAAAGTGTGCATTAGAAGGTTGTACTCTATGTTAGAGTGGTATAATGTTCACCATATGTTTGACTGATTTCTTAATTGAAATTATGGATTAAATGTACAATAAATGTGAAGCATATGAGATTTGTAGAAAGGAGTAATATTGGACTGATATTGGTTTAGCTAATATGTGTTATAGTGTTAGTTGCAGAGACATGAAAATGATAGTATGAATGAGATGTATTACATATATGTGTGCGTGTAAGAAATTATATGCCCGTATGTGTGTCCTAGAACATGAGTATGAAATGCATGTGGTGTTATTAGTATGGTTAACTTTATCAACGTAAATGTATGGTTATAAGGATGAAAACTTGTATGTTTGATAGTTGACTTTCTGGAGAGTCAACGAAGGTGAGAATAGTATGGTAGGCTTCCTAACACAAATGTAAGACTTGAGAACTCATACGGTACATGTTATATCATTATGTGTTGTGTATGATGCATGTAGAATTATACGAGCTTGAAAAGATGTGATTGTTGATCTATACCTTATGTGGTTAAAAATGATTAATGAAAGTCTAATGTAAAGTATGAATTAGAGATGATTGACGATAATTATGGGTTTGTATGCTAACGAAGAATATGGATGTGGTGACATGAAAGGATAGGAAGCACATTGGCACGGACTCAAGCATGGAAGGCTAACGGGTCAAAAGGAGGCGAGGAAGCAAGCACGGACAAGGATGCTTAAGGTAAGTGATTTCCTGAATCACTTCTTACTTATAAATGAAGTTAAGGTGGTAAGTCATTGGTGGTCATCTATGTTTGGAATTACACGGTAGAAGTGAACGGGTCAAAATGTAGAAAGAAACATAGCGTGATGCGTTAGATGGTTTGATCTTAGGGTTAAGCAGCAAAAGTATATGGGGGCTTGAATTATGGTCATGTTACGTCTTGGAAGCATGAAAATGTGGATGAAGGAAGTTCAGATATCTAACAGTTGTCTTGTGAAAATTAAAAAGGAAGAAGGGTTAGAGTGAAAGAACCCGTCGTAAGCTACGTCAGGTCAGCCGTAGCGTACGGCCAACCAGACAAGGGGAACCAACAGCAAGCTGCAGTAATCTACAGCCAATGTTCACTCAAGAGTTGAAATGTTCACTGAACAAGAATGTTCACTCAACAGTTGGAACGTTCACTCGTCTGCAAGAATGTTCACTCAACAGTTGGAACGTTCACTCGTCAGCAAGAATGTTCACTCAACAGTTGGAACGTTCACTCATCAGCAAGAATGTTCACTCAACCGTTGGAACGTTCACTCGTCAGCAAGAATGTTCACTCAACAGTTGGAACGTTCACTCATCAGTAAGAATGTTCACTCAACAGTTGAAATGTTCACTCATGAGCAAGAACGTTCACTAAAAGTATGTGTGGGAAAGAAATAAGTTTGGAGATATGTGTGTGTATAGATCTACCTACATGTTAGTGACGGAATCCATAGGTAAGCATGAATAGAAATGAACATGCACGTAAGTTTGTACGTATGAGACTTATTTATATGGATTTTGTGACTAGGATATGTTAGTAAAATTATATGGGAATGTAAGTGGTATGTAAGAGCTTGTATGTATGTGTGTGTGTGTGTATAAATATACGTATATGTGTATGCATGAAGTGGGATTGATTGTACACGATAGAATAGAGCTTGTATACATGTATGCATGGCTACAATACGTTTGAGTATTAACGTTACTAATCAAGTGCTTTGAGAATGAAATGAAAATGCAGGTATACTATTGTTGTCCTTTTGAAGATTTAATGATTGGGATGCAAGATTGTACTTGGAATGATAATCGAAAGGATTAGCATTAGTAGAAAAGAAAAATGTGGCATGGTCATTTAATTTATGTATGTTTAGATTATGAATGACGTCACCAAATATTAATGATGCGCATGTATATGGTGATTGCAGGTTGCACGGAATTAACATCATTATGGAGTTTAAGAGGATGAAGATCGAGTCAAAGAGCAAGGATTGTACGGGAAGAGCAGTCACATGACTTGTATTTATATATTACATTTGATGCGTTAATTAAGGATGAAGGTTTTAAATCTTTTCAAGAAAGTGTTGACATTTTAGAAATGAACCTCCAAGTATGTAATATCGATAAGAACGAAAGAATTTTTGAGTCGGTATTTTCCGCTGCGTCTCTTTTGGTTAAAACATGTTAGGGTGTTACAAGTTGGTATTAGAGCCCTGGTTTGAGAGAATTAAGTACGAGGAAGTAAGTACTTGAACTCAAACCTGTGTGCTCTTGTGACAAGGAAACCGTACAATCCAAGACTCGATCAAGATCCAAATGTAGAATTGAAGGTAAGCATGTACTTATGTATTCATATAAAGAAGCTAATTGTATTGTATATGCAAGGTAAGCTTAAGTGTTTGAGGAGGATGATCCGGGGATGTGGACTAGGATGAATACCAAAGCATGTAACTAGACAAATGGACCCCAGGTACACAATATTAATATATATGGGTACCGGTGTTAAAAAAAAATATCCTTGGGGAGGGTAAATATTAAACGAAGGATAATGATATTGTCTTGGTAAGGTTTTAAAGATGTTGCACGATCTGAAACCCACTTCTTCGGACATAAGGTGATGATTTCATGAAGGCACGAAACTAGTATGTGGATTGCGCGCCTGGCCAGTACGCAAGAAGCATGTGACATTCGTGAGACCATGATAATCATCGCAGGTATGTCCGGTAGAATTGGGTAGTAGGTGGACATGTAGGTGTAAG
The DNA here is from genome assembly GCA_030545235.1 of Helianthus tuberosus. Taxonomy (NCBI): domain Eukaryota; kingdom Viridiplantae; phylum Streptophyta; class Magnoliopsida; order Asterales; family Asteraceae; genus Helianthus; species Helianthus tuberosus. The sequence goes on along the minus strand of CM060416.1, from coordinate 6,552,058 downwards.
AAATTGTAAGACTCTCAAGATAATGAGGGTAAATTATAAGAATGAATATGTTTGAATTCGTAAGTAAATACAGATCAAATAAGTAAAAATGAATGGTAAGAATGATAATGTTTGAATCCATAAGCAAGTACGAACCAACAAAGTAAGAATGAAAGGTTTGAATCCACTGTCAGATTCAAACATAAAGAATGAAAGTTTTGAATCCACTAACGGATTCAAACATAAAGAATGAAAGGTTTGAATCTATTGACGGATTCAAACACGGATTCAAACATAAAGAATGAAAGGTTTGAATCTATTGACGGATTCAAACATAAAAGAATGCAAAGTATGAATGAAAGGTAATATCTGTAGGCAAATACATATCTAATACATAAGAGTAATATGTAAGAATGAAAAGACTGAAATCCTTAAGTAGGTATGTACAAGACATGTGAGAATGAAGGATCAGATTCATCAACGACTAAGCGTCGAGTAAGGATAAAGGAGGAATTGCACCTCTCACCCCAACTAAGGTAAGTATAAACATAGTGAGTAAGCGGTGATAATAGCACTGCCGGGTTAATCATATCTCTTGACTAACGGAATGCATATGTATGTGTAAATGCATGAATGAACATGTGAAGGATAAGTTATAGCTGATTGATAAAATGTAAATAAGAATGCATTAATAGTTTGGATTTCTGAAAAGCCAAACGAAGATAAGGTTGTTAACTAGAAAGCAAGTAATGGTAATATATTAGTTGAGAAGAGTATTGAATGAAGTTACGTGATAGACACATTGTAACTTGACTCATGAGAAGTGAGGCGAATGACGGGCTAAGACCCGAGCGAATGGCTTAAGCATTAATGGAAAGGAAAATTTTTGCAACAAATGCTAAAACTATGGACTGATGTTTTATGAGTATGTCAAACTGAAGGCAAGTACGACCGCGTGCTTCAATATGCATACGAAATAAATAATAAGTTGTAATTTGACTTTGAAAAGTCAAAGTGCAAAAGCTGGCAAATAATTAAAGAATTAAAAGAAAAAGTACGTAAGAAACGAGATCTGTAGTGAAGTATAGCATGTAAGTGAGAAATTTGTGAAAGTATTACAATTGAATAAACAATGAATAGAATGAATGATTGAACGATTTGCGATAACCATTTAATTTTATAAATGAGATGGTAAAAAGCTTGAAGTGATGAAACTGGTAGAGTTGGCGGAAGGGTGTTCATGAGCAGAAACTCATCACATGAAGAAAAAGGTCAACCCATTTATAGAATGGATTCATGAAGGAGTGGTCCGATCCGGGTCGCGGATCATTGATTATGCAATAAAATCGAGGTTAGTAAAATTTTTAACTCATGATTGATAAGTATGAATTGGTAGATTGAATACGAACTACAAACTAACGAATGGTAGGATAAGTATGGTATAGAATGTAATGTTTGACTTTTTCTAGTCAACATAAGAAGAAATTTCATCTTAAAATTTTGCCATTAGGACCTTGAGTGAAAGTTTTGGAGTATTAGCTGAATACTCATATGATGAAACTTTTGAAACATATTTACTTAAATAATATAAGTAGTGCATGAAAAGAGAACAAATAATAAAGTGGCATGAATGAAGGGATTTAAGGTTTAACCAGAAGGCGTGCACAACAAAAGTAACGGTAGCAAACACGGAATGATACTCAACACTCGAGTTAAGTATGAATAAGTGAGTATGAATTAGTAGTCTCGTTGCGATAGCGATACTATAACTTAATATTTATGATAAAGATGTGACCATATTCTAATTTTTGTATGATTGTGAAAGTAATTAGAAGACATATTAAGGATAACATATCAAGAATGATTTATGAGTAAAAGTAGGAGTGATCGGTTAATCATGATTAATAAATGTATGAAAGCATTTTACTTAATAAAAGAGATAGAGACAAAACATATGATTACGTTGATTCATAAATAAAGCTTATTCGAATAAGACACGAGTGAATTCGTGCCATAGTATACATAGTGGATGAAATGAAGGAATGAGCATTCGATAAGTAAAGGTAGTTATAGTTTGATTAAAAAGGGTGAAAAAGGTTTCGGGGACGAAACCTCCTTTAAGGGGGGTAGACTTGTAACGCCCCAAAAACCGAAATTGAAATTAATAAAAAAATTTATTACTTTACGTTACGAGATAAAATAACTAAGTTATGTAACTTAGTTATTAACATAAACGTTGGATGGTTGGAAATGGGAGTATTGGGTTCAAATAACCAAAAACCTAGTTAGAGGGACTAAAAGTGGCATTTGGGACAAACTTTATAAAAATTCAGGTTTTAAGTGGGGAATATGTATATGTCGACATATACATATGCACAGAAAGAAGAAAAAGAAGTTTTCCCCACAACTCTCTAAATCAATGCAATTGAAGAAGGATTTGAAGCTAAAATCAATGCATGAATGAAGATCCTTCACCATCTAGCTTTAATAGACATGTGGTAAGTTGTAGAATTCAATTTGGTGGTTTTGCATGAAGTGGGTTATGATCAATCCATGAGTTTGTATGAAATTAAGCATGAATATATGTTAGAATGACCATATAGGACATGGATTATGCAAGAATTTAAGTAATTTGATGTTTTGTTATAAAACCCACTTATAGTGGTAAGGATGGTGATATGAATGAATTATCTATGTTCAATTCTTGTGTAATTTTGATGTATAATGTGGTATATGATGAATTCTTGTTAGATAAATTGAACATGATATGAGTTTACTTGATGTTTAGTGGTGTTGATGAATGAAATCATGAATTAGGAAGTGAAGCATGATAGACTTGTACATTATGCTTGAATAGTGGTATGCACACCAAGTGTTCGATGAAATGTCTATGTGAAATTACTAGAAGAGATCGAATGCAAGTAAAGGATGAAAATGTATAACATGAGAATGTCATGTATTTAGTGGTAATGGAATATGAGAAATGTCTTTTAGATGGAATACATGTATGATTTTAGGTTGATTATATGATTTGGTAAAAAGTGTGCATTAGAAGGTTGTACTCTATGTTAGAGTGGTATAATGTTCACCATATGTTTGACTGATTTCTTAATTGAAATTATGGATTAAATGTACAATAAATGTGAAGCATATGTGATTTGTAGAAAGGAGTAATATTGGAATGATATTGGTTTAGCTAATATGTGTTATAGTGTTAGTTGCAGAGACATGAAAATGATAGTATGAATGAGATGTATTACATATATGTGTGCGTGTAAGAAATTATATGCCCGTATGTGAGAATAGTATGGTAGGCTTCCTAACATAAATGTAAGACTTGAGAACTGATACGGTACATGTTATATCATTATGTGTTATGTATGATGCATGTAGAATTATACGAGCTTGAAAAGATGTGCTTGTTGATCTATACCTTATGTTGTTAAAAATGATTAATGAAAGTCTAATGTAAAGTATGAATTGGAGATGATTGACGATAAATATGGGTTTGTATGATAACGAAGAATATGGATGTGGTGACATGAAAGGATAGGAAGCACATTGGCACGGACTCAAGCATGGAAGGCTAACGGGTCAAAAGGAGACGAGGAAGCAATCACGGACAAGGATGCTTAAGGTAAGTGATTTCCTGAATCACTTCTTACTTATAAATGAAGTTAAGGTGGTAAGTCGTTGGTGGTCATCTATGTTTGGAATTACACGGTAGAAGTGAACGGATCAAAATGTAGAAAGAAACATAGCGTGATGCGTTAGATGGTTTGATCTTAGGGTTAAGTAGCAAAAGGATATGGGGGCTTGAATTATGGTCATGTTACGTCTTGGAAGCATGAAAAATGTGGAAGAAGTAAGTTCAGATATCTAACGGTTGTCTTGTGAAAATTAAAAAGGAAGAAGGGTTAGAGTGAAAGAACCCGTCGTAAGCTACGTCAGGTCAGCCGTAGCGTACGGCCAACCAGACAAGGGGAACCAACAGCAAGCTGCAGTAATCTACAGCCAATGTTCACTCAAGAGTTGAAATGTTCACTGAACAAGAATGTTCACTCAACAGTTGGAACGTTCACTCGTCAGCAAGAATGTTCACTCAACAGTTCGAACGTTCACTCATCACTAAGAATGTTCACTCAACAGTTGGAACGTTCACTCCTCAGCAAGGATGTTCACTGAACCGTTGGAACGTTCACTCGTCAGCAAGAATGTTCACTCAACAGTTGGAACGTTCACTCATCAGTAAGAATGTTCACTCAACAGTTGAAATGTTCACTCATGACCAAGAACGTTCACTCAAAGTATGTGTGGGAAAGAAATAAGTTTGGAGATATGTATGTGTATAGATCTACCTACATGTTAGTGACGGAATCCATAGGTAAGCATGAATAGAAATGAACATGCACGTAAGTTTGTACGTATGAGACTTATTTATATGGATTTTGTGACTAGGATATGTTAGTAAAATTATATGGGAATGTAAGTGGTATGTAAGAGGTTGTATGTATGTGTGTGTGTGTGTATAAACATACGTATATGTGTATGCATGAAGTGGGATTGATTGTACACGAAAGAATAGAGCTTGTATGCATGGCTACAATACGTTTGAGTATTAATGTTACTAATCAAGTGCTTTGAGAATTAAATGAAAATGCAGGTATACTATTGTTGTCCTTATGAAGATTTAATGATTGGGATGCAAGATTGTACTTGGAATGATAATCGAAAGGATTAGCATGAGTAGAAAAGAAAAATGTGGCATGGTCATTTAATTTATGTATGTTTAGATTATGAATGACGTCACCAAATATTAATGATGCGCATGTATGTGGTGATTGCAGGTTGCACGGAATTAACATCATTATGGAGTTTAAGAGGATGAAGATCGAGTCAAAGAGCAAGGATTGTACGGGAAGAGCAGTCACATGACTTGTATTTATATATTACATTTGATGCGTTAATTAAGAATGAAGGTTGTAAATCTTTTCAAGAAAGTGTTTGACATTTTAGAAATGAACCTCCAAGTATGTAATATCGATAAGAACGAAAAAAATTTTGAGTCGATATTTTCCGTTACGTCTCTTTTGGTTAAAACATGTTAGGGTGTTACAGAAACACTTGGTTAGTCACCGTTCCTCTACCCGGAACACTCTATGTTTTATGAGCCTATCTTTTATGTAATCTCGATTTTACTTGTGGTTTTAAACTTGATTCTTAGTCTAACTTGATTCTTCGTTCATTTTAAGGCTTTTTACACGAATTGTGCACGTATGTCCGCAATCTAAAACGTTAACTCTAATCTCAGGATCAAACTAAATTTATGATGCTTTACTCGTTGTGTTAATCTATGCTGAGGATGTGTTGTCACGAAACACTGTGCATGACACCGAAGTACGAGATAGAAGTGGTATGGCCGAAACATGGTGTATACCACGCGCTAAGTGAAGTTCGTAGTTTTGTAGGCTCGGGTTGAAGTTGAGGAATCTAATTGTTTAATCTATGATAAGCTATGTTGAATCTAATTGGATAATCTATGATACGAAAAGTGGTGACATCTAATGTTGTGGTTAACGGAGCATGACACCGATGACGAGACGGGCGTGACATGGTTGAAGCACGGTGGATACGCCGCTGGTACTTCCTATATATAAGTGCTTCCATCATGTTGCCGAACTTTCGTAGCACGTGCCATGCGAGATTTTGTTGTTTGTGGATTGTCTATGGTAATCTATTGGAAACTATGGTAATCTATTGGAATCTATTGGAATCTATGGTGGTTTTGAGTCTATAAAAAGCTATTGGAATCTATGTGAACCTACGATAATGATGATGAGTGTGTTAGGCAATTGCGACACGTAGCATGACACCGATTACGGGGCAGAAGCGATGTGCCCGAAGCGTGGTGGATACACCGCTTGTACTTCCTATATATAAGCATTTCTGACATGTTGCCAAACTTCGTACAACGTGCCATACGAAGGTCGTGGGTTTTGCGGTGTTGAGTCTATTGGAATCTATGTGAAACTTGAATCTTAATCTATGTAAATCTTGAGTCTTAATCTATCGTGTGTGAATCTATATTGTGAGGCTTCGTGAATCTAGACTTATACGATCCTTTTCTTTTGATGTCTGCTCGTAAGATGTCTGATACTCTCAAGAGATCCAGGGAGAAGTCTCAGAAAAAGATGATGTCCTTTATGGCCGACCAGATCGCTCGCGTCGTGCCAAAGATCGTCTCTGAGATCCAAGGATCAAGCACTCCTCCATCTTCTGTTGATTCTAAGACTTAGAAGTTTCCGTCTACTAAGTTTAGCTACAAACACTTCGTCTCCTGCAACCCTAAGTCCTTCACGGGTAGTGATGGGGTGACCGCCATTCTGGAATGGTTTACAGCATCGAGGTTACCTTCATTAACAGCGAATGCCTAGAACACCTGAAGACTAGGAGCGCAACTGGCATGTTTCAAGGCAGAGCCCTAGAGTGGTGGACGAACGAGAGAAACATCCGTTCAAATGAAGAAGCCTATGCCCTTCCATGGGCCGAGGTGCGTGAGCTAATGATGCTTGAGTTCTGCCCTCCTCATGAGCAGTTGAAACTTGAGGAAGATTTTTGGCACTTGAAGCAGATTGGTGATGACAATCTGGCTTATACTACCCGCTTCAAGCAACTAAGCTTGATTGTTCCTCACTTGGTTTCTACACCTAAGCGCACGATAACCAAGTACATCAATGGTCTGCCATCTGCGATACGTGATTCAATCGAAGCAACTCAACTGGGAACTATTGAGGAAGTCTACCGTCTGGCAGCAAGTTTGAACAACAATCGCGTGCGTGATAAACAATTTGGAAACTCTGCTCCCTCCAAGTCTCCAAACCAAGCTACTCAGCAGCCTAGTGGCAGCAAGAACAAGAGGAGAAAGTCTCAGGGTTCAGGGTGTAATGCGATTACCCCTGTTGCTAATCCTACCATTGCTGCTGCTGCATCAAACCCTCCTGCTCCTGAAGCCAAGAAGCAGTACACTGGATCTTACCCCAAGTGGGCAACGTGCAACGTGCAACTATCATCATCCTGCTACTTCTGCTTGTCGTTTGTGTACCAACTGCAATCGTTATGGTCACACGACTCCCTACTGTCGCCAAGCTAACCCTGCTCAACCAGCTCAGCAAGCTCCAGCTCAGGCAGCTGTACCAGCTTTACCAGCTCCTCCGCAGAATCCGAGGCCAATCAACAGTGTTCGTGCATGTTTTAAGTGTGGAGATACCACCCACCTTCGTAACCAGTGCCCTCAGTTGAACCAGGAGCAACAGCAGGCCCCGAGGGGCCGCACTTTCAATCTTAATGCAAACCAGGCTCGTAATGACAATGATGTCATGAATGGTACGTTTCTCGGCAATAACCTTTACGCCTCGATACTATTTGATACTGGTGCCGACAGAAGCTTTGTGTCCGTAGAATTTGAATCTTTGTTAAATTGTGTGTGTTCTATGCTACCTGAGTCATTTTCGGTGGAGATTGCCGATGGGAAGTCTATTCTAGTTGACTCTATACTCTGTGGTTGTTCCTTGATTCTTAACGACCACGTGTTTACTATTGATCTAATACCCATGCAATTGGGTAGTTTTGATGTAATTATCGGCATGGATTGGTTGCGTAAGAACCATGCCGAGATTGCTTGTCACGAGAAGTTTGTTCGTCTACCTTTGCCGTCCGGTGATGTCTTGCATGTCTATGGACACCGACCTTCTAGAGTACTGAAGCTGATGTCATGCACTCAAGCGAATAGATGCTTACGTAAACAGAACTTTTCCTTCTTGGCCCACGTGGTGGAACAAAAGGGCAAAGGGAAGGACATAAGTGATGTTCCAGTAGTGCGTGATTTCCCTGATGTCTTTCCTGAAGATCTTCCCGGTCTTCCTCCTCCAAGATCTGTCGACTTTCGTATTGATCTCATACCTGGTGCGACTCCTGTCGCCAAGGCTCCCTACAGACTTGCACCTTCTGAGATGTAAGAATTATCTAGCCAACTTCAAGAACTACTCGACAAGGGATTCATTCGTCCAAGTACCTCTCCGTGGGGTACTCCCGTGCTATTTGTCAAGAAGAAAGATGGTTCGTTTCGTATGTGTATCGACTACCATGAACTTAATAAGCTTACCATTAAGAATGGTTATCCTCTCCCTCGTATTGATGATCTATTTGACCAACTACAAGGCGCGTCCTATTTCTCCAAAATCGACCTTAGATCTGGATACCATCAGCTATGTGTTCTCGACGAAGATATTCCTAAAACAGCCTTTCGCACTCGCTATGGACACTACGAGTTCGTGGTTATGCCTTTTGGTCTGACCAATGCGCCCGCTGTGTTCATGGATCTCATGAATCGTGTTTGTAAACCTTATCTTGATCGTTTCGTGATAGTCTTTATTGATGACATTCTTATTTATTCTAAGTCTGAGGCTGATCATGCTCGACATTTACGCTTGATGCTAGAACTACTACGTGGCGAACGACTGTATGCTAAATTTTCTAAGTGTGAGTTTTGGATCAACGAAGTTCAATTTCTAGGGCATGTCGTTAGTAAACAGGGTATTCATGTTGACCCTTCCAAAATCGAGGCCGTGAAGAATTGGAGTACACCTAAATCTGCATCTGAGATTCGTTCCTTCTTAGGATTGGCAGGTTATTACCGTCGATTCATCTCGGACTTTTCAAAGATTGCCATTCCACTTACTTCGTTGACTCAGAAAGAGAAACCTTTTGCTTGGGGTCCCGAGCAGGAGGAATCTTTTCAGACTCTTAAGGATCTACTTTGTAATGCTCATGTTCTTACTCTCCTTGATGGGAATGACGACTTCGTAGTGTACTGTGATGCCTCGAACCGTGGCTTGGGCTGTGTTCTCATGCAGCAAGATAAGGTAATCGCCTATGCCTCCCGACAAGTTAAGATACATGAGAAGAACTATACTACTCACGATCTGGAGCTTGGTGCAGTCGTGTTTGCCTTAAAGATTTGGCGACACTATCTATATGGAACTAAGTGTGTGGTTTTCACTGACCATAGGAGCCTCCAACATATCTTTGACCAAAAGGAACTGAAAATGCGACAAAGACGTTGGGTGGAATTGCTTAACGACTATGACTACGAAATTCGCTATCATCCTGGTAAGGCGAATGTTTTATCCGACGCCCTTAGTCGTAAAACTCATGTTAAGTCTATTCGCATCTCTAGTGAGCTGCATGCTTGTATTCGTGACGCTCAGTATTCGTCAGCAAACGAAGGTAGTATATTCGTAGAAGTACGAGGGGCTTCTGTTGATCAACTTGTAACTAAACCTGATGGACTTCAGTATTATCTAAATCGCATCCGGGTGCCAGATCGAGACAATCTTCATGAGCTCATTATGACCGAGGCTCACAAATCTCGTTACTCTATTCATTCGGGAGCTGATAAGATGTACCATGACTTGCATACGATCTATTGGTGGCCTGGTATGAAGAGAGACATTGCTGTGTATGTGTCGAAATGCCTTACTTGCACGAAGGTCAAGGCTGAGCATCAGCGTCCTTCTAGCCTTCTTGAACAACCAGAAATTCCTGTTTGGAAATGGGATATCATTGCTATGGATTTTATTACTAAGCTACCCCGTACACCGTTTGGTCACGATAGTATCTGGGTGATTGTTGATCGTTTGACCAAATCAGCCCAATTTCTTCCTATTCGTGAAGACTATAAAGTGGAGAAACTTTCTTGAATCTATACTGATGAGATTATATGCCGTCATGGCATCCCTTTAGACATAATCTCTGACCGTGATGGTCATTTTACTTCACGTCTTTGGCAAACTTTTCAATCCGCTATGGGTTCGCATTTGAATCTTAGCACGGCCTTTCATCCTCAAACGGATGGACAGACCGAGCGTACTATTCAGACCCTAGAGGATATGCTCCATTCTTGTGTCATCGACTTTGGTGGTAACTGGGATGTACATTTAACATTGTTTGAGTTCTCGTACAACAACAGCTATCATTCCAGTATTCAAATGGCTCCTTTCGAAGCTTTGTATGGCCGCAAGTGCCGATCCCCTCTCAGCTAACATGAGATTGGTGACAAGCAATTTACTGGCCCTGAAATAATTCAAGAGATAACGGATAAGATTCTTCAGATTTGTGATAACTTGATCAAGGCCAGGAGCAGACAAAAGAGCTATGCTGATAAAAGGCGCAAGCCTTTGGAATTTGATGTTGGTGATCGAGTTCTTCTCAAGGTATCTCCCTGGAAGGGAGTAGTTCGTTTTGGTAAGAAGGGAAAGCTCGCCCCTCGCTATATGGGTCCTTTCAAGATACTCGAAAGGATTGGCAAGGTGGCATACAGACTCGACCTACCACAAGAACTAAACAACGTGCATCCAGTGTTCCACGTATCCAATCTACATAAATGTCTAGCCGATGAGGAACTACAGGTTCCCCTCGAAGACTTGCAAATCAATGAGACGCTACACATTGTGGAGAAACCGGTCAAAATAGTGGATCAAGGTGTCAAGCGACTAAGGCGCAACAAAATTCCCATTGTCAAGGTTCGATGGGAAGGAAAGCAGGGCGCCGAGTTCACTTGGGAACTGAAAAGCGAGATGAAGACCAAGTACCCACATTTGTTTCCAGAATCTTCCTCTTAGATTTCGAGGACGAAATCTCCTAAAGGAGGGGAGACTGTAACGCCTGCGTCCGTAGAGTTTTAGATATTGTCAATTTTTGTCCCTAGACTATATGGTCTTTGATACTTGGTGAATTGTATGCTAAATCTAAACACATGGAAATGTCTAGTTCTAGATACTTGGAATGCCTAAATCTACATGTTTGGAATGCCTAAATCTACATGTTTGGAATGCCTAAAGCTATATACTTAGAATGTCTAGATTCTTGACTCTTGACTGTTGTCACTTTGGTGATTGACTCTTGAGGCTTGTGAAACTTGAGACTTGGTTGAACGAGGGACTGGAGTCTTGTCACTGGCGGAAACTATGAAACCTTGGAAACTTTGTGTTAATACTATAATCTAGTTATACTATTATCCTATAATACGCAACGATTAATCTAACTCGCGAAACGAGTCAAAGACGGTTAAACGGAAAGGATAGGATTGACCAAGTGGCAATCCAATCAGATGGCCAACCGACGGATGGCCACTCGATCGAACCACCACCCGATCCGAGTACACCGCCTTACTTCCTCACTCTGACACTATAAATAGGCCTGTCACATCATTCATTGATGTGATAGCCTCCTCACTCGAACCAGACGCACGCACTCCTCTTTTCTTCCATTTCTTGGCGCTTTCGGTACGTGTTACATTAGATTCTTGTACAACTCTGATCTACACATCGTTCTCTACATGATTCTCCTTTGAAATCTCACTTTTTAGCATGAAATCTCTAAGATTTGAGCTCTTGAAGGTGATGTCATCATGGTAGTTTGTACAAACTATGGGGTGATGTCATTTCTGCCAAGATCTAACTCAGATCTAAGGACATTTGTAACATTTCATTTTTTATCATATAAGAATTATAGATTGTTTAAATTTATTAACCACTAGTAACTAGTTTTCTTTTTAATATAATTATTCGACCCAAATAGTTTTAAAAACTATTTTATATATAGTTGGTTGGAAGGTTATACTAATTAATTGGCCTGTATATGGGTGACCTTTCTATTAAAATAAAACTATATAAAAACTTATATTATTAAACAGGTAGATTACGGGTAAGATGACTGTTAGAAATATGAAGTAGCTAGACGGGCATAAAGACCGTTTAATAATTAAATTATAAAAATACAATATATTTGAACCTACTCTGTTTTTAATGAAACTTGGTTCAAAATGTAGATAAAAATATTATCGTTCTAATGACATATTCATTGTTTTATAAAACGTCATATTTTAGAAGTTATCAGCGCCAAATAAGTAAAGCAGTTGAATTAATTATAATATATAAATTAAAATAATAAAATAATAAACTCACATTTCATTAATATGAAATGGATACGTGGAGCATGTTCTGTTACGTGTAAAGCTCCAACAACATTAGTGCTTCCTATAAATAGATCACCTCCAGCAATCAACAATCACTCAACATTCTTTTCCTTTTTTTGTTGTCAGTCTCGCCGCCCCCCTTTCTCATTTCTGTAGTTCTATTTTTTTATTATTACCCCATAATAATAATAAAGCTCTGCTCCGTTTTAAGTGTTTTAACTCCCGATCACCGATACCCTGTCCGATTGATCTTGAGCCCCAATACTCATGTCAAGGCTCTGCCCGACTAAGTTCGTTGGGGTTCTGTCTCGTGACATAGGGATAAGGTTGAATTAGGGTTACTATACTTAACACGAATGCAAATATATATATATATATATATAGGGAGGAGTTCATGCGAGAACCACCCTTGTTGCGAGAACCGCGAGAACCAATGTAAACACAACCTAAAATAGCTAAAAAACCTAACCCCCCCCCCCCCACCCCCAAGCTAAAATGCTAAAAACTAAACCCCCAAAAAACATAAAAAATGTAAAAAAATCTAAAAAGAAAAAAAAAATTTAATATTTTTTATGCTCAAATCGCTACTTTTAGTGGCCAAAAAAAAATTTTTGTGTGATTTTTAGCTATTTTTAGGCATTTTTGGTTGTGTTCACATTGGTTCTCGCGGTTCTCGCAATAAGAGGTGGTTCTCGCATGATCTTCTCCCTATATATATATATATATAGTGTGTGAGGTTCATTGGGGAACACTAAAAAAAGTGGGGAACAGCGGGGAACCGACTCAAACGAACTCTGATTGGGCTCATTCCAGCGGCGTTGGAATCGTCTCGTCGAACTCTAACTAGGATCTCTTAACCCTAAACCCTAAATCATAACCCTTAAACCCTAAATATATTAGGGTTTGGCTTTTAGGGTTTAGCTTTAGGGTTTAGCCTTAGGGTTTAGCTTTCGGGTTTAGCATTAGGGTTTAGAGTTTAGGTTTAGGGTTTAGCTTTAGGGTTTAGCTATAGGGTTTAGCTTTAGGTTTAGCCTTTAGGGTTTAGTTTTTAGGGTTTATAGTTTAGATTTTACGGTTTAACTTAGGTTTTAGCCTTATTTTTTAGCTTTAGGGTTTAGAGTTTAAGAGTTAGGATTTAGGGTTTAGGGTTAAGAGATCTTAGTTGGGGTTCGACGAGCCGGTTCCAACGCCACTGGAATGAGTCCAATCGGAGTTCGTTTGAGCCGGTTCCTCGTTGTTCCCCATTTTTTTAGTGTTCCCCAATGAACCTTCCCCTATATATATATATATACATTTAAAAATAGCTCAGAAGTTATAGCCAAGATTTATACCAGGAGGCTTTCTAATTGAACCCTACAGTTACAAGGTGAGTCCATTCTCTTTTCTCACAGTTTTATCACTATTTTGTGATACAATTATATTTAAAAATGTTTTACAAAATCCTAAATATTTACTAGTTATACTTACAGTGATTAAGTTTTTGTATTCTGTAATATCTGCCAGTATATGGGGTTTTATACATTACTTGACACTCGTTACTATTGGCCAAAAAGTTAGCCAATAGTAGCATGACCACAAGCACGGGGGAAATTGTGCCCAGTGGCCATAGCCTATAACTAATATTATTTTTACATTAAATAATTAATAAATTCAATTTATGATTGAAATAAATCTAAATGATATCTATATAAAACAGAGCTTTATTAATCATTATTAAAATATATTAGTATTAACAATAACCTTTTTAGTATTTGTCTACATATTAGTAGCTGATAGCGTACATATCTTTTACACATTTACAAAGTTCTATAAATAAGTAAAATTTATTTATAGATACTTTTTGAATTTCAACAGAAATATATAAGTGACGTATTTTAAATCATGTCCTTACATTTTATATTTTTAAAATGCATTAGGTATTTTTGTTTTGTGCTCTCTAAAATAATATTATATGCCTGTAACACTTATATTAAAAATAAATAAAAGCATGTTAAATTTAGATGAACTTTCATGTTTGTTTTTAATGAACTATGATACTTCTTAGTCAATTATATATATTTAACTTTTAATATATTAAGATATATCTAGGGAATTGTAGTCACGTTAATATAATAAATAATAATTTAAAATTATTTAATTAAGATATTATATTTGATAAAGTTATAGCTATTAACTTGACAGAAAATGATATATTTCATTTTCTGGACTAATTGGTTTTGTTCCATAGAAAATATATTTGACGAAGTAATGTCACGAGACACTACTAAGTTCAGAGTCACTAGTTGAGAAAATGATCAACAGTGATATGACCAGAAAAATGACCAGAGTCACTAGTTGAGAGAATGATCAACAGTGACATGACCAAAGGCACTAGTTGAGAGAACGATCAACAGTGTTATGACCAGAATCACTAGTTGAAAGAATGATCAACAGTGATATGACCAGAAAAATGACCAGAGTCACTAGTTGAGAGAATGATCAACAGTGACATGACCAAAGGCACTAGTTGAGAGAACGATCAACAGTGTTATGACCCTATTTCACTAGTTGAAAGAATGATCAACAGTGATATGACCACCGTCACGGGAATCGCCCAGTGACAGATACTTTGAATAATAGTAAGATATAATTACTAGATAAATTCACTATTGGACGAAAATGAGCCAATGAGTGATATGACTACTGTTACATCGGAACTGCCATCATGTGACAAATATTGATTGAGTTTTGGGTAAATATAAACAAATATAAAACCCTTAATGTTGTAAAGTATAACAATATAATTTTCAAAAATGGAATGAACTCGCCAGTATTTATTACTGACAAAATATTTTCAAAACATGTTTCAGATAATTTGCTGTAAAGATAATAGAAGCCAGCTATGGAGGACTGAAGGCTTAAATAAAGTGGCTATAAAAACCTGAATAAAAGAAGAAAATTATGTTTTATTTATTTGGGTTTATCCCTATAAAAACAATTGAATTTAAATATGGTTTTAAGCCTATTTGTTTAATATTAAAAGTTTGGTGTTTTACAAACTCTGAAATTATTTCCTAACTACGATCCTGATGAAAATTTTTCCGCTGCGTAATTAATAAACACCGATACCATCTGGCTGGCTCGCGGCACCCGCTCCCAGGGTGAGGTCGGGGGCTGTGACAAAATTTCATGTGTTTTTATACTAAATATTTGCTAAATCTATACTTTTCAACTAAAACTTATGTTTATCTTCATCTTTTCTTAACTTTTCACTTAAAACGGTGGAATCCGGATCTGAACGGACTAAAGACTTGATGATTAGTCTTGAGTCACCTTGGAAATGGATTATTGCTGGAGAAAGATGATCGGGGTACAAATTCTGACATAAACACCGTCATGAACGGACGAGTGAACGGACTGGGGTGATTCCCACCCGAACAGATCGGCTGTACATTGATGTGTTTACCGATGTCTCAATGCATACCACGTCGTCGTTGTCTAAACAGAAACTTAGAAACTTTACAAGTTTGGGAACGGGACAAGGACAACCCAATCGAATGGCGATCCGATCGGATAGCCATCCGATCGAACAACCATCCGATCGAGTGACACTTGCCCCTTAACTTGGAACACTTTGATACTTAAACTATTTTGAATCAGAAACTTGAAAAATTGAAAATGACACTTGGAATCTTTTGAGACTTGAATCTTTGAACTATGGATCGAATGGCAATCCGATCGGATAGCCATCCGATCAAATAGCCATCCGTTCCCCCCCGCACACTATGTCACCTCGATCGAGTGGCAACCCGATCGGATAGCCATCCGATCGGACAGCCATCCGATCCAGTGACTGATCCGACACTTGGTTAAATCTCGTTATTCTGCCCGACTCTTACCTGTTGTAATCTAATCAGGCTAATTCTAAAAGAGCTCCCTTTGATCCAATAACAGTTAATCTGTTAAGCAATCACTATGAGTATACTCGATCCCTTTTTGTTTTAAACTTTGGGATGCAACATGTATTCTATCAAACTATGATACTTGAGACTTTGTAAACTAAACTCTATCCTATGTATATGTGAAAGTTGTGATTCTTGTATTCTATTTGTGCTACGTGGACATTTAATCCAGGGTGTGTGGTTCCGCCTTAACAATAGTAGCGCTATAGGAGATGCACCTCCCCATTATTCTCGGGGGTATTGTTAGAAGGATTCTAGTTTTCCTTGAGACTTGGGAAAACAACAAAGCATATGGATACTTGGGCTATCACTTGTTGGACTGCGAACACTAGCATGGCTGAAACTATTTTGTTAACATATGCACGATGGATATGAGTTGTTTTAATCTATTATGCTATTATTCAAACTTGTATACTCGCCAGTACGTCTTGTACTGATTTTATTTTAATACTTGTTGCAGGCTGACAGGATGTTAGGATTCTTGGAATCAAGCTAGGATGATGCTTAGAAACTCATCTAGTTAATTAAGTTTTTGAACAATATTTGAGACTTGATGTATTTGATACTTGTGGTTGTTTGGTTTTAGACAATGTTTGAAACAATCTAATTTATAATGAAACTATCTAGTGTTATGGAATCTCATGAGCAATCTGCACGCTTAGTGCTTGCACCCCGATATTTCCGCCATCGGTTGGGGTGTGACAAGGCTGACTGATAAAAAGAATATTTAGTTGATTTTTCTTTTGAATATTCTGTTGATGATGACAAACGGTGAACTGGTTTGTTCTGAGCCGATGGGTTATGCAAGCGCAACTTCATGGAGTTCGGGGATGTAACATCGTTTGATGCTACCTTCAAACCAAACAAGTAAGTGTTACATTAATGTTTTTTTTAATATTTTCGCATGTTGTATGATTTCCGTGATAAGTGGTAAAATACACATATTTGTCCCGTGTAAAGTGTATAATTATTGTATAGGTTTTATTTATATTTAGAGTTAAATGTCATTTTAGTCCCTGTGGTTTGGGCCATTTTGCCAATTTAGTTCAAAGGTTTCATTTTTAACTTGTGGGTCCAAAAAGGTTTCACAGTTGCCATTTTAGTCCACTTGGTTAACTTCATCCATTTTTTCTGTTAACGAGAAGGCAAATTCGGTCATTTTGTATGTAATTCTGTTAACTAAAAGGGCAATTCAGCCATATAAAATAACCGAATTGGCTTTCTCGTTAACAGAAAAAACGGATGAAGTTAACCCAGTGGACTAAAATGGCAACTGTGAAACTTTTTTGGACCCACAGGTTAAAAATGAAACCTTTGGACTAAACTGGCAAAATGGCCCAAACCACAGGGACTAAAATAGCATTTAACTCTTATATTTATTTAGTTTTAGTGTTATTTTATATTATTTTGTGTTGGGCTAGGTCCTGGTATAAATGGAACAAAAACGAGTAATATGGAAATGACCAGCCAGTTGGGCAGAGTAGAATGCCAGTGACCGGATGAAAATTGCAACTATTTTCTGTGAGTGGGCCGATGCCACTATCTCTATTTTATGAGTTATAGGGCTGCCACAAAAGAAATATATATATTCGGATCGAGAGAAAGGGCTAGGCTCACATTAATATACAGTTTTATAAATTTGAGTTCATTTAATTTATTGATGTTGGGCCGCGTGAAGTTTGAGCTGCTAAGATACAAGACGCAAGAATATGCTATATTGCTATTATTATTATTATTATTATTATTATTATTATATATTGAATGAATCTTGGAGCACATATAACAAAACCATAATTGATCCATAGAATGAGACACGAATTGACAAGATCAGACGCACGTAAGCATATGGGACAAAATAGAAAAAGCATCTTTGAATTAAATTGGGCCAGCGAATTCAAGCAGGTTTCGTGAATATAGATGTGGGCTTGTGAATAATTTAGTTATGAGCATATAATGAGAAACCTAGTCCAGCCATATATTAGAAAATATATATGCATCAGGCGGCACATCATTCTTTGGGGGGATATACGCGTATAACATCGAACGAAGATCAACATCAGACGTGGAGTACTGGAGAGAGGGGAGACGCACGAAGATCATCAGGAACAAATTTTAAAGAAGATAATTTGCAAAGGGTTCAAGACTAGAGAATCATTGGGATTAAAGTTGAAGGGTTGGAGATCAAGAATTTAACGGGTTCTATCTACTCGATTCTTTCTTGTTTGCTTAGTTCTTTATTTTTTTTATGTCAATGAATTCAATATTTGAACCTTGGTTTATTATTTTTAAGACTATGTTTCTCGGCTAAAACTCTTTAACTACCTAGGCATGACAATGGTTTAATCAAAGATTGGATTTTTATTCGGTTTTAAAGTGGTTTATGGATTTTCTTGTATTGTAAACGGCTATGGAATTTTAACTTGGTGTATATGCATGTTTGATATTGTGTTATCGCTGTTTATTGCTTCGTATAATCCTTGGTGACGGTCTATATCACATAATAGGGTTGTGCTAGGGTTCTTGATTTAGGTGAGTGTCTATATCACGTAATAGATCATTAATCCTTTAGGGTGAAAATCGCGTAAGTAACCTTAGAAGTAATATTCGGTAATCTTATAAAATCAAGTGTTCTACTAATCTTGTCGCTGTGAGGCTCGAGGTTATTAATAGGTCTCGGTTTGGTTTATAGCTAGGTCTAAGAAATCGGTCTAGTCCTTAAACATTCTCTTGTCTATTAAACCAAGATTAAAACTCATAGTTGCCTTAGACTTTCGCGCTGTAAGGTAGATCGTCTTATTTAGGCACTTTCAAGAAGTTAGAGGACTGTGAGGAAATCTAAAAACCGGTAAGCGTAACAGCCTAGGTAGTGCCACAAGAATCGCCTTGAGAAGGATCGAGGGGCTTAGTTGGTATCTTAATAGGTTTAGCATTTAAAGATCCCGGTTCCATACCACAAAACTATCGAATAGAAATTCATTCTGAGTTTAACCTGCGTCTAGCCTAGGTAGTCTCCATCGCCACTGGTTCTAGTCTTCGTCCAAGTTCGTGTCTAGTTATTTAGCATTATTTTAATAATTTATTTAGGATTTTTAGAACCCCCCCATCAATAAACAATTAGTTAAGTCGTGTCAGTCGTAGTCTAAATAGAGTCTTAGCGTAATTATTAGAGTCTCGTGGGTTCGATACTCGGACTTACTTTAGCTATACTACATTGATCGGTACACTTGCCGGTTGTGTGGTTTTAGTTTTAGATCGAGTCTAAGTTTATAAATTTAAAGCTTAGAGTGTCTAGATTTAGGGTAATTTTAGTTGTTTTTAATTAACCACTTTTAGCACATCAAGTTTTTGGCGTCGTTGCCGGGGACTCTTTGGCAATTGCGTTGATTACTTTATTTGGACTTAATTGACATCATACGTGCTACGTGCTATTTGTATATTGAGTCGTAGGAGTCTAATTGTCCGTGTCTTTTATTTTTCTTGAGTCTTGTAAATATGCGTGAAATTTGTGGAGGACCTCATTTTACTGTTAATTGCCCACAATATGAGGGGTCCTCTGCACAATGTTACGCTAACCCTTTTGTGCAGTCACAACCATATTTTTCACAGGGGTATTCTTTGAATTATTATGATAATCAGCCATATTACGATGATCCGTATCAGCAGCCACAGTATAACGAGGGTCAGTATTATGATCAATATTCTGGTAGCAACTCTGATGGGGGTGATGATGCTGGTTCTTTAGAGGGTAGTTTGAGTAGGACGGAGGAAATGTTCGCTCAGATGATGACGCAAAATCAGGCGACGCAGAAATCCCTAACTGATTTCGCTAAGAATCAAGAGCAAATAAATAAAAATCTAGAGTCTGCTTTATTAGATCAACAGTCTGCTCTATTAGATCTTCAACGTACAGTAGATGACATTGCTAGGAGATCGAAAGAAGAGGAACAAGCGCAAAAAGTCCAACCAGATCAGCCAACGACTGGCTATACATATGATGCGGTAGGTAACTACCTCGGTTACATGCTTTCTACTGGGGAATTAATCCCAACATTTCCAGAACTGGGGAAAGAGCTGCCATATGAGGATTGGTCAGATGAAGAGATAACTTCAGCTACGGAGACGAAAATGGACGCTGAAGTCCCACCTCCGTTTCCACAGGTTCCAATTATTAATTACTGGAGTGACTCTGGTAACGAGATAGATGAAGAAGAATGGGCAGCGTATCAAAGGTCGTTAGTGAAGAAAGAAGTAATCGAAGAAGAAGTGGAATTGGGGGATTCCACTGGTTGGATGTTTGATGAAGTGGAAAAAGAAAAAGTGATGGAGGAGGAAGTGGATTTAGGAGACTCAATTGGGTTAATGTTTGGTGCAGAGGAAGAAATTGTAGAGGTAGAAATTAAGTCGTCTGGGGAGGATGAGTTTTTAGAGTTAGAATTAGAGGGTTTACCGGTCTATGAAGAGGTAGGAGTGTGGGACCCTGATGGAGGCATAGCATACCTTTATGCCCTACTTGAAGGTGAACTGACAGAGGTAATCAAACCTACCCCAAACGAAGAGACTAAGTGTGGGGATCATCTTGTGAAAGTGGTGGAAGAAGAAGAGCACCATAGTTGTCCCTTGGTATTGGTGATAGGTGAAACTGAAAAATCAGAAAAGTCACGGGAAAAGGCGAGGAAAGAGAAAATACAGGATTGGAACTGGAAGAGGACCGAAGGTTTATATAAGATGAAGATGAAGATGAAGGAGCCGTTCACGCACGATCACTCCTCTCGCTACATGTCATGCATTCGGTTTCTTCCAGGTAAGTATAATTTCTGGTGGTCTGACCCGTTTCAAATTTTTTAAATATTTTATTATTCCACTATTAAATTTTTAACTATTTTTGAGGATCGGGTAGAATTAAACGGGTTAGATAAGGTCCAAGTCAAGGAAAAGCCTCCTGATTAAATTTAAGTGTGGGGAGGTTTTGTAGAGTTTGTATAGAGTCATTTATTTTGTACTATGAGTCTCAGTTAGTAGTTTTTGAGTCATTTTTTTAGAGTCGGTACTGCTTTGGTTTTTGTTTATGCAGGTTTGAATATGTACCACCCGTACGCAATCTCCATTCGGGTGATTTTGGAGCTGCTTATCAAATATCAGGCATTTACTAAGCATGTCAGTCAGAGTCAAAGCCGATCGCGAATGAAATGCTATACGATCGAGCTGGATTGGACGAGACCGTGGGCGCTCACGCGTTATATAACCAGCTAAGTCCTTTCCATTTATACCCTTTGTCTTTTATTTATTTATTTTTTATTTATTTTAGTTTTTGAGTCGGTTTCCATCCTACATTGAGGGCAATGTAGAGTTTAAGTGTGGGGATGGGAAACTATCGTTTAGTGTCGTTAGTATAGTTAGTCGAGTCATAAAAAGGCGAAAAATACAAAAAAATGAAAAAATTTTGAAAAAATCCAAAAAAATTGAAAAATTAGAAAATGTCTTTTGAAACAAGAAGTTTGCAAAATAAAAGCGGAAAATGATAGAAAAGTCGGATTTTTGTTCGGGGTCAAATAATAATAATATGAGATAATATAATTGAGCTTGTGTCTAGTTTGGGATGTGCAGGTAGGCTCGATTCGGTTCTAGGTTCCTTTGATCTTAAAATTACCTAATTGTCGGTCTACTAGTGGGTTCTCATCTAGGAAAAGTGGGGAAATTGAAACCGCCGATAATAGTACAAGGGATGCCGTTATAAGCTAAGATCGTTAGAGTTTTTGGTCATTAGCTCGTTGAAAAAGGAAAAATGAAAAAAAAAATAAAAAAATAAACGAGCTAGACACTAAATGAAAGTAGCCATTTCTATGTAGTCTGGGTTGGGGATAGCGACTCTACAGCCGGATTACCGCTAGGGTGTGTGAAATCGACCTTGCAAAAAAAAGAAAAAAAAATAAAAGGTACCGAAGCCTAAGTAATCCGAGTTGGGGATAGCGACTCTACAGCCGGAATGCCTCTGGGTTAGGGAAAGCAACGTCTACGCTCGAAAAAAAAAGAAAAAAAATGAAAAAGTGATGAAAAAAAATGGAAAGAAAAGAAAAAAAAAGAAAAAAGAATAGATTTGATTCTAAACTCTCTTGATCTTGGTATAAGGCGGTTAGGAAATAGCCTAATGGTTGTTCCTTTTGTCCTATAAGCTTGAGGGGGGATTAGGTGGACCTGTGATTTCTAGCGTGAGACCCTAGGTAGATTGACCATAATTGAACTAAATTGCATGATAAGGGCTTGGAACCGGATTTGGGTTTAAGAGGATCAAAATACTTGCAATCGCGGCTAACACAAGTTTCAGTTTTAATATAAGTAAATTAAGCTTTTGTCCCGAATGATTATTCCGACTATGATTCCGTTTTGTATAATTCTTTTTCGGGGACGAAAAAAAGGTTAAGTTTGGGGATATTTGATAAGTGGTAAAATACACATATTTGTCCCGTGTAAAGTGTATAATTATTGTATAGGTTTTACTTATTTTTATTTAGTTTTAGTGTTATTTTATATTATTTTGTGTTAGGCTAGGTCCTGGTATAAATGGAGCAAAAACGAGTAATATGGAAATGACCAGCCAGTTGGGCAGAGTAGAATGCTAGTGACCGGATGAAAATTGCAACTATTTTCTGTGAGTGGGCCGAGGCCACTATCTCTATTTTATTATTTTTAAGACTATGTTTCTCGGCTAAAAACCTTTAACTACCTAGGCATGACAATGGTTTAATCAAAGATTGGATTTTTATTCGGTTTTAAAGTGGTTTATGGATTTTCTTGTATTGTAAACGGCTATGGAATTTTAACTTGGTGTATATGCATGCTTGATATTGTTTTATCGTTGTTTATTGCTTCGTATAATCCTTGGTGACGGTCTATATCACATAATAGGGTTGTGGTAGGGTTCTTGATTTAGGTGAGTGTCTATATCACGTAATAGATCATTAATCCTTTAGGGTGAAAATCGCGTAAGTAACCTTAGAAGTAATATTCGGTAATCTTATAAAATCAAGTGTTCTACTAATCTTGTCGCTGTGAGGCTCGAGGTTATTAATAGGTCTCGGTTTGGTTTATAGCTAGGTCTAAGAAATCGGTCTAGTCCTTAAACATTCTCTTGTCTATTAAACCAAGATTAAAACCCATAGTTGCCTTAGACTTTCGCGCTGTAAGGTAGATCGTCTTATTTAGGCACTTTCAAGAAGTTAGAGGACTGTGAGGAAATCTAAAAACCGGTAAGCGTAACAGCCTAGGTAGTGCCACTAGAATCGCCTTGAGAAGGATCGAGGGGCTTAGTTGCTATCTTATTAGGTTTAGCATTTAAAGATCCCGGTTCCATACCACAAAACTATCGAATAGAAATCCATTCTGAGTTTAACCTGCGTCTAGCCTAGGTAGTCTCCATCGCCACTGGTTCAAGTGTTCGTCCAAGTTCGTGTCTAGTTATTTAGCATTATTTTAATAATTTATTTAGGATTTTTAGAAACCCCCCCCCCCCCCATCAATAAACAGTTAGTTAAGTCGTGTCAGTCGTAGTCTAAATAGAGTCTTAGCGTAATTATTAGAGTCTCGTGGGTTCGATACTCGGACTTACTTTAGCTATACTTCATTGATCGGTACACTTGCCGGTTGTGTGGTTTTAGTTTTAGATCGAGTCTAAGTTTATAAATTTAAAGCTTAGAGTGTCTAGATTTAGGGTAATTTTAGTTGTTTTTAATTAACCACTTTTAGCACATCATTCCCAAACTGGGAATATCGCATGTTAATAAACATGAAAGTTAGGAGTTTAATATAGGGTTATTGGATTTTAATAATCCTAAGTTTCATATGTTGGCTGATAATAATCTCAACTTTAAAAATTCCCTCCAACGATCCCAACTTGTAAGAATTTGGCCCCCATTGATCATTTTCCAATATACGTGCACTTAAATCATTTAAGAAGTCTACCGGTGCACTTGAATCTATTGAGGTGGCCAAATTCTTATATGTTAGAAAAGGATTAATGTGGCCAAATTCTTACAAGTTGGGATCGTTGGAGGTAATTTTTAAAGTTGGGATTATTATCAGCCAACAGGTGAAACTTAAGATTATTAAAATCCAATAACCCTTTAATATATCACACATTATACTGCCGAAATCGCATGTTACTAAAACATGATCCAATGCGATTTGATCTTTTTGCAATAATTTTTAATTATATTGAATCTTAGGTATAAGTTGGTGTTTGTACCGTTTATTGGGATAGACAACCACTGTCGAAATGTAAACCTTTGAGCTGGGTTGTTGGCATCGGAGAGCATTGAGTCTGATAAATGGCTTCTCAATTCCTATGTAAATTCATTTGGAGTTCAGACAAAGGTTGTAGTGACAGACCAGGACCCTGCGATGAAACAGGCTATCGAGGGTGTTTTTACTACCAGCAGACATAGATTGTGCATGTGGCACATTATGAAAAAAGTGGCAGATAAGGTAGACGATGCCATATTGTGTGCCATTACCAATTTTTTACACTATATATCCGTTACATGTTTATAAGAAAAGCATTTTTCCGTGTAGGTTGGAATGAGTTGTGCAATAATGAGGAGTTTAAAAGGAAAATGTGTGATATCGTTAGGACAGATCCATTGAGCCTGAAATATTTAAGAGAGGGTTGAAGTTGGTAATGATTGAGTTCGGTCTTACTGAAAATAAATGGATTAATGATATGTTTGTGATGAGATCCATGTGGATTCCGGATTTTTATCGGCATGAGCCAATGTCTTGACTTATGTGAACAACTTCGAGAACAGAGAGTGAGAACCATTTTTTTTGCCAGGTGGCGAATTCACAACTCACTCTTGTAGAGTTTTTGAATCATTTTGACGATTCAATGGATGTCCAAAGGTTCAATCATAGAAAGAATGATCATATATCAAGACATACTGAGCCTGAAGATTTGAGCAAAACTACTTTGGAAGCAGATGCTGCTAAAATCTACACCATGCCTATATTCTTCGATCAACAGACAGAGATATATGGAACTATTAGTGAATGTATGTCGATAGATACCAAAATCAAGGGTGACCAATTAAGGATATCGTTGAAAGACTTTAAAGCTCATGGAGATGGTTTTTTAGAGGTAATACATAATATACTTTTTACTTATGAAAAAAAACATCCATTTTTACAACATGCGATTTTGCTAAACTCTCATGCGATTTTTAATTTTTATTCAAGGAACCCTTATGTAGACATGCGAATTTGTTAATCACCCATGAGATTTTATATTTTGATTTTTTTTTTTCTGTAGGTGTGTTTCAAGAAAATTGAAGAAGATGTAACTGCTCAATGTAGTTGTCTGCGTTTTGAACAGTACGGGCTGCTTTGTAAACACATCTTTTTTTCTTTTCATGATGTTTGGAGTTAAAGAAATACCAAACTAATATGTTATGAAGAGATAATATGTTATGAAGAGATGGACGAAAGATGTGGTTCCGAATGAATTAAACTCCTCGTTTAATATAAAGGTTGATGCAAAAGACGAGAAATACAAGGCTAAACAGACTGCTCGTGAAATCATGTATACAAGGGAGTATCTGATTAGCAATTTGATTAATGACCTTGATCAACTTGTCCTAGTTAGGGATCAAATGAAGGAGATTAAATAAAAAATCGACCAGAGTCGTATAACCAAGCCGATTGATCCGAAGTATGACCGGTTCTCAAAGTTAATTGGTTATCAACAACCAGCAACTGATGCACTGCCTACTGTCCGTGTTCCAACTGGTATAAGAAACAAAGGTCATGGCTCACATAAAAGGATTAAATCAAAGAAGGAACAAATGATTAGTCGCAAAGGGAAGAGGACAAGGACATGTAGTGTATACAATGCAAAAGGTCATGATATTCGGACTTGCGCGATATTGAAAGCTAAAAAACAAAAGAATATGAAGGGAGTCCAAATCGACAAAGGTCACAGCCATGAAGTACATGAAGTTGAAGATGAGGTTGATGAAGAGGAAGATGAGTTCGAAGATGGTAGTGGAGAGAGTGATGATGGCACTGAAGAAGATGTTTCAAAAGATGAAGATTAACCAAACATGAGATTTTGTAGTTTGTACATGCGATTTTATAAGATAAACATGCGATGTTATATACATTGGGTTTTAATATAGGAACATGCGATTTTACGTGTTTAGCATGCGATTTTATATACAGGAGGTTTTATTACCATAATATGCGATTTAATGTGGTTACATGCTATGACATGCGATTTATGTTAATTTGTATATTTTACCAACATGCGATATTATTAATTTAAGTGATGCGATTTTTATATAACACATTTGCAAGATCATAAGCATACAAAATAAGCATAATTTATAAATTGAATGACAGTTAAAAGTAACCATTAGAAGTTAAAATAACCATACAAAAAACATAATACAAAATAAGCATAATAGCATTGTTTAACACAACAAAAGACAATAAAAAGATGAAGAAAACCTAGTTTCTTGAAGAAAAGATATTGTCATGTTTTTTCGAGCTGAACTCCATCTTTTCAAACCATGTTTTCATCTATTACGCATATTATAAAAATTATAAGAGTAAATTACAAGTTTTGTCCTTTATGTCAAATTTCAGGCGCTGTCCTTTAGCGCAAAAGTTGACAGGCGGTGTCCTTTACCTTTCAAAATCTTGCACGTTTTATCCTTTAGGCCAAACCCAGTTAGATTTTTTGGTTAAATCTAGTCATGTGCAAGGCACATGAGGGTACTATTGTAATTTCACCTCCTTAGTGACTATTTTGTAAGATAAATTATATCAAGGGGGTATTTTGTAAATATTGAAAAGTTTATAATAAAAAGAAAATAAAGTTTTTCTGCATTCTTAATCTCTCTCTCTTCTCTCTTCTGAATGGTGATGGTGGAGATGTACAAGGCACATGAAAAGTTTATGAAACTTTCATGCTACAGATGGTGACCGAAGAGAGATGACACTGGATGAGAGTTCTGGCAGGTTTCCGGTTGTTCGGACCATCTCTGGCGATGACAAAACACTAGAACTACGACATAAGTTTAGAGGAAGCGGCGAGTGAACCGGCTGTTTGATGTTGTTGGATTTGGAGCTCCGATTTGGTGTCTTATCTATGAAGCTCAGGTTAACAGAGAACCCAGATCTATGTTAACTAACTGGCCGATTTTCACAGAACCTAGATCTATGAAGCTCTGGTTTAAATGTGCCCTTGGAAAACACAGAACCAGTAAGGTCGTCGGAGAAGATGGTGAGGTCGCCGGTGTTATCTATGAAGCTCTAATTTTCACAGAACCTAGATCTATGAAGATCTATGTTAACTAACTGACGGTGAGGTCGCCGGAGAAGACGGTGAGGTCGAGAGAGGGGGCATGTGTTAGAGAGAGAGGGGGCATGTGTTAGAGAGAGGGCATATTTTTTCTTTTTATAAATCTCTTTATTTTTTATAAACTAGTCCCTAAATATAATTTTTCTTACAAAATAGTCTTTGAGGAGGTGAAATTACAATAGTACCCTCATGTGCCTTGCACATGACCAGATTTAACAAAAAAATCTAACTGGGTTTGGCCTAAAGGACAAAACGTGCAAGATTTTGAAAGGTAAAGGACACCGCCTGTCAACTTTTGCGCTAAAGGACAACGCCTGAAATTTGATGTAAACATAAAGGACAAAACTTGTAATTTACTCAAATTATAATCAAGACATAACCTACTTTTTCAAATTTATTTCGCATGATGTAAAACCCTGTTTTCAAACCTCAGAATTTGCATATTATAAAAATTACCTGGATTCATCTTCTTCCATTGATGGTCGATCGTTGTTAGTCTTGTTCGGTTTGTCCATTACAAGTCCCCAATTAGTAGTTCTTTATTATCGTATGATGAACTCGCACCAAAAAGAGCGAAGGGAGGTTGGGGAAGAAGAATTTCAGTTATTGAATTTGATTTAGGGTTTGATTTTCAACCATCTTCGGTCAGTTTCAGAGATTTACGATTTCGCAATGACGATTTTAACCTTTTTGGTATGATTTTAATATAGTAATATGATTAATTTAATCATATAAATGAGTTTTGCACGCGTTTGATGGATTGAAGATCGTACGGCTGTGGGCATCGCGTACGTAATGTAGGATACGAGTTATTGTACGTTAACCGGCCTATATATATATATAGACACACACACACACATATATATATATATATATAGGACAAAGATCCGTTAGGAACCACCCTTTATTGCGAGAACCGCGAGAACCAGTGTGAACACAAACAGTAATTCCTAAAAAAAATCTAAAAAACACCCAAAAATTTTTTTTTTTGATTTTTTTACTATTTTTTTTGAAAAAAATCGCTATATTTTGTTAATAAAAAAAATAAAAAAAAATTTCAAAAAAAAAAAAAAAAAAATTCGAGTAACAGTTATCCATGCACATGTGCATATGTATCGTTTCTTTGTCAAATTCAGTAATTCATTACGAATAATAGTCAATTGCACTTTCATTTACACTACCACGTGTAATACACTACTTTTTACGTTAACAATGTTAGAAATGCACATGTGCATCTATATGTATCAACAAGAAATAAGGTGTTTTGGTACACTACTTTCTCTTTCATCTATCATTCCATCCATAATACACAAGCATGCACATGTGCATTTTTGTCATTTCTTTGACAAATTCCGTAATTCATTACATATATTAGACAATTGCACTTTCATTTACACTACCATATGTAATACACTACTTTTTACATTACCAATATTAGAAATGCACATGTGCATTTATATGTATCAACATGAAATAAGGTGTTTTGGTACACCACTTTGAATACACTTTCTCTTTCATCTATTATACCATCCATAATACACTACCATTACCTCCTACCATCCATAATACAATACCATTACCTCTTACCATCCATAATACAATACCATTAACAATATTTTCACTTTATTACATGTATGTAAACACCATTTATACCATCCAATCAACATATTACATAAAAAATTGACAACTATAACCAAACCATCAACCACTAGATATAACTAACCAAAAAACATGTATATGGGCCTACTTCTCCATTCAAAATCACAAACTTTTTGTACCAAAACACGTTATATTATGGTTATACCTAATTATGCACATGTGCATTTTGAATATTGGTAATGTAAAAAGTAGTGTATTACTAATGGTATTGTAAATTAAAGTGCAATTGTCTATTCCTGATAACGTATTACCGAATTTGTTGAAGTAATGATACATATGCACATGTGCATGGATAACTGTTACTCGAAAAAAAATGTTTTTTTTTTTTTTTTTTTTTTTTTTATGGTAACGAAATATAGAGATTTTTTATTAAAAAATATTAAAAAAAATAAAAAATAAATTTTGAGTGCTTTTTTGATTTTTTTTAGATTTTATTTTGTGTTCACATTGGTTCTTGCGGTTCTCGCAATAAGGGTGGTTCTCGCATGAACCTTACCCTATATATATATATATATATATAGGGAGAAGATCATGCGAGAACCACCTCTTATTACGAGAACCGCGAGAACCAATGTGAACACAATAAAAAATGCCTAAAAATAGCTAAAAATCACACAAAATTTTTTTTTAAATATTTTTTATAAAAGAATTGCTACTTTTCGAAGCCAAAAAAAAAATTTAAATATTTTTTTTTCGCTTCTAAAAGTAGCGATTTTAACATAAAAAATATTAAAAAAAATTAGATTTTTTTTTTGATTTTTTTAGATTTTTTTTAGATTTGTTTAGGTTTTTTTTGGGTTTAGTTTTTAGCATTTTAGCTTGGGGGGGGGGGTTTAGCTTTTTGGCGGGTGGGGGAGGGGGGTTGGATTTTTTTTAGGTTTTTTGGAGGTTTTAGTTTTTAACATTTAGCTTGGGGGGGGGGGGGGGGGTTAGGTTTTTTTAGCTATTTTAGGTTGTGTTCACATTGGTTCTCGCGGTTCTCACAATAAAGGTGGTTCTCGCATGAGTAAAAAACCGGCGCGTAAAACGTAAAAAACCTGAATTTAAAAATGTTAACCTAAAAAACGTTAACGTAAAAAACCGGTGCGTAAAACGTAAAAAAAGTTAACGTAAAAAAAACCGGCGCGTAAAACGTAAAAAACGTTAACGTAAAAAACCGGCGCGTAAAACGTAAAAAACCGGGGCGTAAAACGTAAAAAACCGACGCGTAAAACGTAAAATAACGTTAACGTAAACGACCGGCGCGTAAAACGTAAAAAAAAACGTTAACGTAAAAAACCGGGGCGTAAAACGTAAAAATGGCGCGTTGAAAAAACGACGCGTGAAAAAGCCGGTCGTAAAAACGGCGCGTCAAAAAACGAGGCGTGAAAAGGCCGGGCGTAAAAACGTAAAACGTTAAACGTAAAAATCTGTAAATAAATCTGAATTTGAAAATGTTTAATAAAAAAACTAAGTTTAAAAAAATAAAAATCTAATATAATAATACCAAAAAGTAATAAAAAACAATAAAGAAAAAAAGACAAAATAGTGTAATTTTACTTAAATACCCTTTTGGATTAAAATATAAAAGACATAATAAGACAAAAAAATACTTAATATTATTTTTTAATACTTTTAATCTCATCCATCCATCATCTTGATCTAATGGCTACAAAGTGGTTCTCGCGGTTCTTACAACGGGAGGTGGTTCTCATTGTAGCGGTCCCCTATATGGATGAGATTAAAAGTATTAAAAATTAATATTAAATATTTTTTGTCTTATTGTGTCTTTTATATTTTAATCCAAAAGGGTATTTAAGTAAATTTACTTTTTTTGTCTTTTTATATATATTATATTTAATTACTTTTTTGTCATATTCTTTAATTACTTTTTTGTCTTTTTATATTATATTATATTAAACAAATATTTTAAATTCAGATTTTAATCATAATTTTTTAAACCGTTTTTTACGCCCCGTTTTTTTATGAGTGTTTTTTACGCCCCGTTTTTTACGAGCGTTTCTTTACGGAACGTTTTACGCCCGGTTTTTACGTTCCGTTTTTTCGCGGCGTTTTTTCGACCGGTATTTTACGCGCCGTTTTTTACGTTTTACGTTAAAAAAAATATACATAAAAGAGTACGTTTTACATTTCTGCGTTAAAAAAGTTTACGCTTTACGATTTCATTTTTACATTTTTAGGTTAAAAGTTTGAAACGTTTACGTTTTACGTTTTCCGTTAAAAAGTTTACGTTTTCCGTTAAAAACTTTACGTTTTACGCGCCGGTTTTTTACGTTAACGTTTTTTACGTTAACGTTTTTTACATTAACATTTTAAAATTCAGGTTTTTTACGTTGACATTTTTTACGTTTTACTAAAAAAAATTACGTTTTACGATTTATGAAAAACTTTTTACTTTTTACGTTTTACGTTAAAACTTTTTACGTTTTACGTTAAAACTTTTTACGTTTTACGTAAAACTTTTTACTAATTACGTTTTACGTAAAACGTTTTACATTTAAAAAGTTTACGGTTTACGTTAAGAAGTTTACGGTTTAATTTTTTTTTACAAAACTTTTTTACGCAAAAACGAACACACCCAGAAATCGCAAACTCGGGAGGTGTCTCAGATATATTGTTATCATCATCGACGCCTCAAAAAAATATAACAACCCAACAAACAAAAATAAAAAAGAACGAGTGGATTCTTGAAAAGTTTTGGCTCAGATTTCCCGATAATCAGAGGCTGCAAAGTGGGGTTGCGGGTTCAAAAACCTACCCTCCACCATCTTTGCCTCGCCATCGTCCGATTTTTTTTTCATCATCACCGCCGATTCAATAAGGCACCAGATTCAACCGATTTAAACATTCAAAAGGAAACATGAACATCATTCAAACCTAGAAGGAAACATGAACATTATTCAAACAAAACCCAGCAAAAGGTAACCTGTTCAAACATTCAAAAAATTCACAAATCACCATCGATCATATTAAAACCCACAGAAGGAACATGAACATCATTCAAACAAAACATGAACATGAACATCATTCAAACAAAACCCAGCAAAAGGAACATGAACATCACTCAACATATCAAAACCCACCTCAACCACTGTTTTTTACAAAACCCACCAAAATAATCAAAACCCACCAAACTTCAAGCAAAAAAAAAACCCAAATTTTTTTAATCAAATAACCCCAATGAAAACAGAAACAAAACGAACCTTTGGGCAAATCATCAAGAATCACAAAAAGACCCAAAATTCAAGAACACCAATCGGTTCGTTTTCAGGCGATGGGGGCCGACCAACCACCTCGCACAACCGTCTCCCCACAAAACCACCACCGCCTTCCGCAATCTGTACAACTCCCACCAAACCACCGCCCCCCTCCACCGCCTTCCGCCGCCCCCACCACCACCTTCTGCCCCTGCTCTTTCTTCTTCATTCTTTCTTAGAAAACCCTAAACACCCACTGATACTACATCTGCACACTCCTTCCATCCCGATTTCCCCTACAAACACAGAAAAATGGAGAAAAGTGGGAGAGAGTGTCGCAGAAGAGAGAGAGAGAGATTCGTAGTGGTGGTGTGGCCGCCGGAGTGGGGGTGTTTGGCGGTGGGGGTTTGGGTTCGCCGGGGGTGTGTGTATGTTTGGAAAGATGGGTTTCAGGAACAAATGGGTTACAAAATACCAAAATGGGGAATTAATTATAAAGGTGAGAGAGACAGGTCTGGCAAGTAATAAATGAGGGGAGAGATGGAAATGACATTTAATGGTAAATGACCAAATTACCCTTTTGAATGACAGCATCTAATTGGTTGATAGTGGTTATCGCGGTTCTTACAACTGGGGGTGGTTCTTATTTTAGCGGCCCCCTATATATATGTGTGTATATATATATATATATATATATATATATATATGGTTAGGTTCAAATGAGAAGAATTTTTTTGTA
The DNA here is from genome assembly GCA_030545235.1 of Helianthus tuberosus. Lineage (NCBI taxonomy): Eukaryota > Viridiplantae > Streptophyta > Magnoliopsida > Asterales > Asteraceae > Helianthus > Helianthus tuberosus. The sequence goes on along the minus strand of CM060416.1, from coordinate 6,519,159 downwards.
AGAAGAAAAAAGAAGAAGTTTTAACAAATAAGAATGCTTCATTTTACTTCATTTAATATTTGCATTTAATTTTAATATAAGGGTATATTGGTAAACTTACATAAATCATTAATTTGTATTCTCCACCTTTAATAACTAACTAAATTAAATTTGTAAATCCTTTTCAAAATATATACTTTTTCCAAATTAAAAAAAACCAACTTAATCTAAAGTGTAGAATAAATTACTAGTTGTGTAGGATAAATTACGAGTTGTGCAGGATATATTTCGAGGTGTGTAGGATAAATTTCGGCTGTGTAGGATAAAATTCTATAATGTGTATGGTATATGTAGGAAAATTTTGATATGTGTAGGTTTTGTAGTAAAATACTATTCCATTTATAACTCATATCATTAATTTTTATCTCTTTAATTAATTAGTCAACTAATCATTAATTATCCTACATACAATCTACAAAACCTACACATATCAAAATTTTCCTACATATACCCTACACATTAAAGAATTTTATCCTCCACAGTCGAAATTTATCCTACACACCTCGAAATATATCCTACACAACTCGTAATTTATCCTACACAACTACAAATTTATTCTACACTATAAATTAAGTTGTTTTTTTAATTTGGAAAAAGTATATATTTTGAAAATGAGTTACAAATTTAATTTAGTTAGTTATTAAAGGAGAATAATACAAATTAATGATTTATGTAAGTTTACCAATATACCCTTATATTAAAATTAAATGCAAATATTAAATGAAGCATTCTTATTGGTTGAAACTTTTTCTTTTTTCTTCTTACAAAAAAATTCTTCTCATTTGAAACTTACACTATATATATATATATAGGGAAAGTGTACTGTACAAATGCGCTTATCGTACATTACATACGCTACAATCTCAACCGTCAGATCATCTTTCCGCATTGAAAATCGCATGTTGTTTTTTTTTTTGTAATAATTTCGCATGTGATAATCTTGATGAAATAGCAGGTTGTTTTTTGTAACAATTTCGCATGTGGTAATTCAATTTCGCATGTGATAATTTTGATGAAATAGCAGGTTGTTTTTTTGTAACAATTTCGCATGTGATAATTCAATTTCGCATGTGATAATTTTGATGAAATAGCATGTTGGTTTTTTGTAACAATTTCGCATGTGGTAATTCAATTTCGCATGTGATAATTTTGATGAAATAGCATGTTGTTTTTTTGTAACAATTTCGCATGTGGTAATTTGATGAAATCGCCTGTGTATAATCTGTGTGTGTGTTACTATTCATCTTCTTCGACTGTTGGTCGATCATTGTCAGTCTTCTTCCGTTTGACCCTTACAACTCCCAAATTAGTAGTTCTTATTATCGATATCGCACCAAAAGGAACGAAGGGAGGTTGGGGAAGAAGAATTTCAGGTTTTTGAATTTGATTTAGGGTTTGATTTTGAACTATCATCGGTCAATTACAGAGATTTATGACCTCACAATGACGTTTTTAACCTTCCTGGTATGATTTAGATATATTAAAATGATTAATTTAATCATTTAAATTAGTTTCGCCCGCGTTTGATCGATTGAAGATAGTACGGCTGAGGGCATCGCGTACATAATGTAGGATAAGAGGTATTGTACGTTAACCGGCCTCTCTCTCTCTCTCTCTCTATATATATATATATAGAGTAGGAGTTGGGTGGAAAGTCTATTTTTCCTAGAAAGTCTAGGAAGGAATAAGAATTGGACATATGTCATTGAGGGATTTTAAGTAGAAGGGTTATCATGTAATTTCACATTTTAATTTTATTTTTGGAATGTATCTTCATTAACTAAAATTCCATGATTTTCGGAATTTTTATTATTTTCGAATTCAAATCTGGAAGTCAATGTGTTCATTAATTAAAATTCCATGTCACATTAGATCGCATATTCCATTGTTTAGAAGATTACTGGAATTTATCAGCATGTTCTTGGTGCTGTGTTTTAACAGTTTACAGGGCTAAAGTCAATTTTTTTTATAGATCCCACAATATAAAGATGGTAAAACACAGGGTATGAATCTGATTGCTGTTAAAACACAACTGTATGAATCTGAATGCTAAAATACAAGTGTATGAATCTGCTTGCTGTTAAAACACAACTGTATGAATCTGTTTGATGTTAAAACACAACTGTATGAATTTGAATGCTAAAACACAGCTGTATGAATCTGCTTGCTGTTAAAACACATCTGTATGAATCTGGATGTTAAAACACATCTGTATGAATCTGCTTGCTGTTAAAACACATCTGTATGAATATGCTTGCTGTTAAAACACATCTGTATGAATCTGGATGTTAAAACACATCTGTATGAATCTGCTTGCTGTTAAAACACAACTGTATGAAACTGCTTGCTGTTAAAACACATTTGTATGAATCTGGATGTTAAAACACATATGTATGAATCTACTTGCTGTTAAAACACATCTGTATGAATCTGCTTGCTGTTAAAACACATCTGTATGAATCTGTTTGCTGTTAAAACACATCTGTATGAATCTGAATGCTAAAACACAACTGTATGAATCTGCTTGCTGTTAAAACACATATGTATGAATCTGGATGCTAAACCACAACTGTATGAATCTGCTTGCTGCTAAAACACAACTGTATTAATTTGCTTGCTGTTAAAACACATCGTCAAGAAAACGGAGATGATAAGAACAATATTTGAATGGTGATGATGAACTCGGAGATGGTGGAGATGGAGAAGTGTTTTAATTTGATCCGGTGCTCTCCATCGTTTCTAAAGTTATCTTCTTCCATGATTGTAGTTATTTTTGGTATGGATTGGGGTTTCCAAGATGGGTTTGGAGAGATAGAGAGGGAAAATCGCTTGAATTTAGGAACTGGGCGGTTATCTAATTAATTTAAAACACGACCATTGACAAAATTGCCCCTACTCATTTAAAACAATCAATTAATTAAACTCAAATATTACACGATTGCCATTGATTTAATCTCAACCCTTAAACACACCAATCGGATGGACCAGATCGCTTCCTAGACTTTCTAGGAAAAACACACTTTCCGTGCGAACCCTACTCTATATATATATATATATATATAGGTAAAGAGTATGGTACAAATATGGTTATCCTACATTATGTACGCTATATTGTGAGCCGTACACGTGTCCTGATTCAGTTGGGTTTAAGAAGGTTAAATCAGAAAATTAACGTAACCATCAGAGGGCAAATTCGTCTCTTCACTCATTCAGCGAGAAGTTCGTTACACTGATATCCCGGTAATTATTATTCAAATCAGTTTCAAATTTTACATAATTCACAATCTGCAGTTTTCGTTCGTATGTGATAGGGTTTCATTCAATTTGTCTATTTTCGATGGATCCATAGAGTAGCACTGGACGAACAGAAGATGATTTTGAAGAAAATCGACCGATCGGTGATCATGCTCAATTATCTGCTTATCAGAGAGTTTCGATTGAGGATGTTTTAAATCCGCGACCTGCAAATCCAATTCCAATTCCAATTACAGGTTCAAGTTCAAGTGCTGCAAACGAGATTTCTATTGGTAATTATGTTAATTCAGATATCTAAATTGTTCGTATAATTGTTTTTTGTTTAATCGTAGCATTTTTGTAGATGTTTTTGTAGTTTGAATGTTTGATTTCACTTTTGTATTTGTTTGAGAACAACATGTTAACTTCGCATGTTATTACTCTCTACAATTCGCATTTGGTTTGTTTTTTTTTTTTTTTGTAATTTCACATTTGATTATGTAATAAATCGCACATGTAATTCAATTAATCAATATCATCATTTCGCATGTATTGATCAGATAATTCGCATGTGGTTTATATGACTTTTTATGTTTTTTATTTTGATTCATGTAGATGAAAGGGTTTACACTCCGGAGGTTCAGGCATCAGCTACACCTGTTGTTGGAATGCAATTTACCTCCATTGAACAAGCATATGCGTTTTATCAATCATATGCTAAGTTAGCTGGTTTTTCTATTCGGAAAGGTGGCGAAGTATACAGCGGTGGTATAATCAAAACTAAGTATTTTGTTTGTTCTAAAGAGGGACATAAGCCTGTGTGTATTGATGATAATTCCAAGTCAAAAAAGCAATTCAAAACAAGGAAAAGGGGGACTATTAGGACCGGATGCAAAGCTCAACTTATAATTTGCACTGTGGACGGTAGATTATATACAGTCAAGAGATTTGTTGATGCTCATAATGTAACACCCGTTCTTATAATTTAAGGTTTAATGAATCTTTTATGAAAACAATCATGTAATTACGATTACATATACATCGGAAATACGGGTTTACTAAAAGTTTAACAAATCATAAGTTATTCTACATAACGTGATCGAATTCGTTGTTTAAAATTTACAACGTGGCAAAGTGCGGAAGCATGTATCTTTATCGTGTTCGGTTCTTCGCTGAGCTTGATCGTCTTCCGGCATCCAAAAGTACCTATATTCCATAAACATGAAATACTTTAGTCATACGGGGTTTAAAACGTGTCTAAACGAATCCGGGAATTTAAACTAAATAAAATATATTTTGCTTCTGGGTCCACCGTAACTTACGGTGGCATGACTAAATCAAGTATACGCAATCATATGTCTTTTTCTGGATTAATAATGACATTATTAATGTGCAGCGATTTTCTATACAGCCGCTGTAATTGACCATTATGACCCATTCAAAGTCCGAACTAGATTAACATGTTCAAAGATGGATCGTAGAAAACTTCAATACCTTCGCAAGCATATAAGGTACACCTTCTAACGAATTTCCTATGATTTTATATGATTTTTATAAAATCAGCACAGCAACTATATTTTCATTTTTTTAAACAGCTTTCAAGGTTTTGAACAGCGGTTTAATTCATTCTTTTGGCCTATTTAACAACCACATTTGTTTCTTATGATTGAAAACAGTAAAAATTTACTTCATAAGCTTTCCGAAAAGGTATAGAACACCCAAATCGGATAAACGGTTGATTTTATATGATTTTTTTAAGATTAATCGAAATCCATATAAAAAGCTGCGGAAATCATGTTTAGGGTCATTTTAAATTCGAACCAAACCATCAAATGCAACCCATTTCCATGGCTAAAACCCTTATTAAACTCTTGGCAATGGTTAGAAACCTATAACAAATATAATGACCATCGTCCGTAACATTTGGTTTACCTATTAAGGTAACCAAAAACTTATTTTAGACTTCGTTTAACTCTCATTAGCCTTACATTTAAATGAGAGTTATCTTATTATGCGTACCTGGCTCGGATCATTACATTGACCCATTTAAGTACCTTGCCTCAATATCTACTAAGTAATAGCGATGTAAATATCCACTCGATATTTATTTCTGAAATCAAACAACTCATCAAACCATTAGTCGATATTGTCAAAAAGTGATATTTTCACCTTTTGACCCGTTGGTCTAAATGACCGATAATATTGGCGAGATAAAGCTTATCGCCTCTCGTCTACACGACTCGTTCCGATTTACACCGCACGGTCGTTTTAACTATAATTCACCTCTTAACGCTTTTTGGCCTAATAAGGCTTACGAAATATGTATCTTTCAAAACCAATAATTATTGTCAACAAGTGTCCAAATTTCAATTTTACCCTTATTGGTTATCTTGTTCCGTACGACTACACGCCGGAAACACCATATCTCAACTTTCCATTTGTCTTGTTCGAAATCAAAACAACAAAAGGACAATCTAAACTATATGACTAGTGTAAGCTATACTTACCTTGCATCCGGTTATGCTCTTTTTCTGCGTACTTGATCCGTTTGACCCGCTTCTTTACCAAGTCTTCATCTAGCTTGTCTAGAGTCAAACTATCATCATCACAATTCGTAAGACGGTTAGATTAGTCATAATCATTTACGACTATTCCATCCTACGGGTTTTATGTCGAATTTATCATTCGTCCATATCAAAATTATCATTCGATCAAATCATTGGTCAGTTTGACTTTTTAAAAGTCAATTGACTTATCAACATATTAAAATGCACATTTGGTTCAATGAACTCACTTAGGCATATTTCATCAGAACTCTTAACGAAATCAAATTTTACATACTAACTAGTAGGCCGCGATTTCATTTAGGCATTTCATATCACTGAAAATGGGCTATTTTTGGTGACTTGTTTAACCTGTTTACATGTCTTCAAAAATTATGATTTTTTTATATGGCGTACATCTCAGAGGGTTAGGCCTTGTGTTAAAATTTCAAGATCTAACTCTTTACCAAAAATTCATAAAAATTCATTTACTAAGCTGCAATCAGATTCGTCACTTCTGACTGCAGCTTACGGAAAAATTCATCGTTTATCCGATTGACGAAATTCCAATTGGAGATTCTTTTAATCACTTAAAACTTTCTACAGTAAGAATTTGAGACGATAACTCAATTCCTAAATTGAGTTATGACATTCGTAATGGGCTGCAAATTCTGCCAGAAAACGCAGCTTGAACCTTTGATACGGAAAAATTTATAAAACGCTCAATTCTCGTCGAAAAAATGCGATTCCAGTGGGGTTTTAAAGATTTTTCCTGGAATTACATTTTAGACTCAAGAAACACATGTTTTTATCACGTTTTGTCCAGGTTACAGCCGATACAAGTCGGCTGTAAATTCTGATCAAGAGTCGTTTGAATTCAGCTTTCAATTTAAGCAAGTTCTTGACATCATAACACCATTTTAGCAATCAAAAACCCTAACAACAATCACCTTCAATGGTGTTCATGGATTTTTTTACTAAAGTTAGGCACGATTTCAACATATCTTGTCTAGGGTTTACTCCTAAACACTACAAGGTTCCTATTTCATCCATATAACAAGCATGCATCAACAAATTTCGAATACCCTAAATTCATGAGAATTTCAAGTAGAGAATTAACATCAAATTTTACATACCTTACAACCCCCTTGCGATGAGGATCACGATTCTAAGCTCGGATTTCGTTTTGGACCAGATTTGCACCTTCAATTGAGAGTTTTTGTGAGTTTTCTAGGGTTTGGAGCATGGGGATCGCCCCTGTCTTTCTTCTGATCGACCAGACTCCCATACTGGGTATGGTTGTTGTTGTTGTTGTTGTTGTTGGTTTATTTTTTATTTGTTTTATCAATTTTGGTTTCAATTTTAACAACTTAGGTCCCTCCACTTTTCCTTAATTCTTAATTTAAGTGTTTTAACCCACTCATAAGTCACTTTCTAACTAGGTTAGAATTATTCCTAGTTAACTTGGTAGGTTCGGGAAGTTGTAACCCGTTTTACTTTAAGTCCCGTTAAATCGGGCCTTTTATCTTTCTATTTTCTTGAAAGTTCTTGTTCACTTTAAATAAATATTAGGATTATTTAAATAAATTCCTAATATTTACCAGTTTACTTTTACCACTTACGGTACTTTCCCCGTCTTATGTATTAACGGGGTTTAATTACCCAAACCCGTTTTCGGGGTGTTACAAGTCTACCCCCCTTAAAGAGGTTTCGTCCTCGAAACCTTTTCTTACATAATTCATTGAGTTTTAACTCAATGTATTTGAGCCGAGAATTCTTTTAAACACTACTTATACCTTTAACCAATTGTTAGTATTACCAGATAAGTATGGTAACATCTTTTTGGTCACTAATTGTCTACGTATCTCATAGGACATAGTGCAACTTGGAATAACGTAGTCTCGTTATTCCCACTAGTTTAGTTAACTTAGCGATATCCATCGCTTTCATATGCTATCGAATTCTTTATGAATCCGTTACTTTGACCCGTTTAAAGGTCTTTAGTGGAATCCTTCACTTTTAGCAACAAATTCTTTTGTTTTCAAATTTATTTATTCGGTTCAGTTATACCGAATCTACCACTTACAAGCAAACCAAATTTCTTGATTTGAATTGCTGACCTTAACCGGTCTCACTAACTAGACTTTTTAGTCCAATTACTTTTTACCGCTCACTTGGTTATAATGTGATTTTACTTCACATTACATTACATTTCCTAACCGTGATCGTGTCACATCGTGTTTAGTTTGTATCAACCTTTCATTTTCGAAAATATCACCTTTCGAATATATCGTCTTGCGCCTATCAGTGTCAAGACTTGTATCTTTCATGCTTACTATTTAAATTCCTATCAGAATTTATGTTTGTAAAAACGTTATTTATTACTAAAACCGAAGTTTTAGTTTTAGAATCTTCTCTTTAACTTTTGTCAATTATCCATACCAGGATATTGACAGTCCATAATTTATTCTTTCACAGTCTTAGTTTTATGCGGGGGATTCTCAACCGATTCCCTCGCTTTATCTAATTAACCCGTAGTTTTTTTTTTTTTTAATCACTTAGCCTTATGGGCTATTTTTTTATTAGACTTTCACCTCTTTAGGGCGAAGTCCTTATAACTTCTTTCTAATCATGACCCGTGGGTCATTTTAGTCCCGTAGATCTTTCATTTGTTTATAACCCTAAAGGTTATGTTGATCCCGTAGATCACTCATTACTCATGTCATTCTTAAAATACATGTTTGGTGTCAAGGCACCCTGTTTTTGTTCGAAGAATCGTTTGGTTTCAAGCTTAGGTCTCGTTAACCTTAATTGGATTTTCATGGCTATAATGGTTTTCTTTCGGACAATTTTCCGATTTTATGACTTCTCACGTCATTTATGCGTCAGTTCTTCTTATGCTTACTGCTATTTGATTTTCATATATTCTTATTTGGTTATATCCCATTATCGGGCTCATTATTCTCTTGCATTTAACGCTACCTTTATCTGGCTAGCGCTCATTTGTGCCATTCGGCGTTATATTGTATTCAACCTGTTTGACCTATTAATGTGAAATCCATCACTTATAAACAATCAACTTTATTCTTTATTCAACCCATTCGACTTCGAATAGTTGAACATATTTACTCACGTTTTGTCCAGGTTACAGCCGATACAAGTCGGCTGTAAATTCTGATCAAGAGTCGTTTGAATTCAGCTTTCAATTTAAGCAAGTTCTTGACATCATAACACCATTTTAGCAATCAAAAACCCTAACAACAATCACCTTCAATGGTGTTCATGGATTTTTTTACTAAAGTTAGGCACGATTTCAACATATATTGTCTAGGGTTTACTCCTAAACACTACAAGGTTCCTATTTCATCCATATAACAAGCATGCATCAACAAATTTCGAATACCCTAAATTCATGAGAATTTCAAGTAGAGAATTAACATCAAATTTTACATACCTTACAACCCCCTTGCGATGAGGATCACGATTCTAAGCTCGGATTTCGTTTTGGACCAGATTTGCACCTTCAATTGAGAGTTTTTGTGAGTTTTCTAGGGTTTGGAGCATGGGGATCGCCCCTGTCTTTCTTCTGATCGACCAGACTCCCATTTTGGGGTGTTTGGTTTATTTTTTATTTGTTTTATCAATTTTGGTTTCAATTTTAACAACTTAGGTCCCTCCACTTTTCCTTAATTCTTAATTTAAGTGTTTTAACCCACTCATAAGTCACTTTCTAACTAGGTTAGAATTATTCCTAGTTAACTTGGTAGGTTCGGGAAGTTGTAACCCGTTTTACTTTAAGTCCCGTTAAATCGGCCCTTTTATCTTTCTATTTTCTTGAAAGTTCTTGTTCACTTTAAATAAATATTAGGATTATTTAAATAAATTCCTAATATTTACCAGTTTACTTTTACCACTTACGGTACTTTCCCCGTCTTATGTATTAACGGGGTTTAATTACCCAACCCCGTTTTCGGGGTGTTACACATAACCATAAGTTTGTTTGTGAAAATGACATTCACATGCTCCCAGCTTACAGACAATTGTTAGATGTCCAGGAGGAGATGGTATGGGAACTAGGCACTTTAAACCTTGGTCCTGTCAAAGCTTTCCATATAATGACGCTGACATGGTTATAAATAGGATGACTGAAAAAAAAGAATATTTAGCTGATTATTCGTTTGAATACTCTGTTGATGATGGCAAACGTTTAACTGGGTTGTTCTGGGCTGATGGTTTATGTAAGCTTAACTATATGGAATTTGGCGATGTGATATCGTTCGATGCAACCTTCAAGACAAACAGGTAACTGTTTCAAAGACAAACATGTTTTGTTACTGATTTTTCGCATGTTTTGTCTGCTAATGAGGGTTCAATATCGCAAGTGTAGACAACAGAGTTGTGTTGAATATATCGCATGCCTTTTCCCCCTGGTTTCGCATTTGATTTTTATTAATTCGCATATAATAAATGTGATTTCGCATTTGTTGTTCAGGTACAAGATGGTGTTTGTTCCGTTCACAGGCATTGACAACCACTGTCGGAATGTAACACTCTCAGCTGGGTTGTTGGCATCAGAGAGTATTGAATCATATAAATGGCTTCTAAATTCATTTTTAAAGTCATTTGGTCGGCAGCCTAATGTTGTAGTGACGGATCAAGACCCTGCTATGAAACAGGCTATTGAGGAGGTTTTCCCTATTAGCAGACACAGATTGTGTATGTGGCACATAATGAAAAAAGTGGCAGATAAGGTAGAGCATGCAACATTTTTGTGTTTTTGTTGGTGTTATTTTTTATTATTATAGTTTTTTGTAATAGACTGATATAAAATGCATTTATTGTTAAAGGTTGGGCACGAGTTGTGCAATAATGATGAGTTTAAAAGGAGGATGTGCGACATTGTTTGGACCGATTCGATTGAGCCCGAAGAATTCGAGAGACAGTGGAAGTTGGTGATGATTGAGTTTGGTCTTACTGAAAACAAATACATGCGATTTCTCCTCTAATACATGCGATTTTGAGTTATCTTGTATTTTTTATGTTATTGTGGCAAAGATCCCTAATTCATTCATGCGATTTTAAATTATATTAAAGCATAAGATTTGTTCAAAACATATATCCAAAATAATAGTTATTGTCTAACACAGCCACAACCACAAAATGATTAAAAATATAAATTAGTTACTTGAAGAAATGATTTTGTCACGTTCAGAAGAGCTGAACTTCATCTTCTCCTTCACAGTGTTCAGAGCATCTGTTAGGAAAGAGAAGGCCATGTCATCAGATCGAGATTGCTCCTTTAGGTGATCCAAAGCTCTGTCTCTGAATGTTGATGGTGGTTCTTGAAGTAGCTTTTCCCATACTTCTTGATTGTTCTTGATTTGTTCAAGGATTTTGCCCTGCACATCAAGAATCAGATGAGAAGAGGTGACATCAGTGCTTGGAAATAGCTCTTTGATTGCAATGGTTTTGATTTTTTCTATATCTTCAGATGCCATTTTTTGTTTGTCTGTGTTTGTGTGTGTGTTTCATTTGGTCTTCTATGTCTTAATATGGAAGGTAGTTATCAAGGTTTTTTATATTAATATAGTAAATTTATTATATAGGTAGGGTGGTAAGTTCAGTAGTATTAATTGTAAAATTCATCATTACATGTCAAATTATAGTCACATCATTAATAAATTAAGTTTTTGTATATAAAATAATTTCATTTTTAGTTTTTAAGATTGGTAGTTTTTTTTTTTTGTATTTTTTATTACAAAGTTTTTTTTTAAGTTTTTTTTTGCACTTTCCTTATTCGAAATCGCACTTGATTCGAAAGTAATTCGCAAACCGTAAGAAACATACATTTAAATATCATTTTCTATGATATCGCATGTGTAATTTATCTAAAATCGCAAACTATATGAAGAGATTTTGTAAGTGTTTGAAAACGCATGTGCATTATCCTGAAATTCGCAAACTATATGAAATCTCAAAGAATTCTTAACTTTTTACTGATATCGCACATGCATCACATGAAATTCGCAAACTATATGAAATGTCAAAGAATTCATTTTTATACCGAATTCGTATTTGTATTGTCGACGTTTTCGCACATGATTTGACAAACTGCATCATCTTCTTCGATAGTCAGTGCATACAGAATTTCTAAATTCATCAGAAGTTCATTTTATCAGAAGAATTTGATGAATATGAATCGATCGATTTGGTGAATAAGAATCGATCGATTTTTTGTTAATTGTTATAATTTCGTCTTTGGTTTTGATTTAGGATCTTTCGTTATGATTTTTGAGGTTTTGTTTGCCGTTATCAGGTGTTTTGATCTTAAATTTGACGTTTTTAACCTTGGCGGTTTCTTTTTTATGAATCATATGTTGATACATTTAATAGAAAAAGGCGTTGTTTAAGGAAGATGATCCGACGGTTGTAGACGACGCGTACATAATGTACGATTAGAGGATTTGTATGATAACCGGCCTCTATATATATATATATATATATATATATATATATATATATATATATATATATGTCGTATGTTATATACAAAAAACCAGCAGTGGCTGGGATAATAACAACAGTTCAGAAATCTAACTACCCCAGATTACATTGAAAGGAAGTTTACAAAATCAAAAGTACACCTAGTATACAATCAAATGTAACAAGGGTAGCGCCATGTTTTCTAATCCAAATGAAAAACTTAACCTTCATTTCCTCTATACCATCTTTGTAACTGAAGACGGCTCTATTTAGCTAAACATCTCATTCTTCGTATCTTTTTTTTTCCTAACGACTATATATTATTAGAAAAGATCACTACTAGCAAGATGCTAGAATGATGGGTGCGTTACTATAAAACGAAATTAGATGGAGTGAACAGTGCGCCAAGAATACGATTATATTGATACATTTTTTTGACCTATGTTTTATCCACAAGAACAATTTCGCCTTGATCACTTCCAGGATTGTTTGTTGAAGACGCTTTCCATTTCTATCATTCTGGCCTATATATCTATAAAAACTATAGTGTTGTAACTGGAATTAGTTATGAAACCTTTTTGAATGTTAATTTGTTAATACGAGCATCTTATTCTTCATATTAATCCCTAGTTAATTAAACAATATTTATTATTATTATTATTATTATTATTATTATTATTATTATTTCACTTAAGAGTAGGAGTTGGCTACAAAATCTGTTTTTCCTACAAAGTATATGAAGTGTTCTCATTGTGACATGTAACATTTAAGGATTTTATACCAAAGGACATAAATGTAATTGAATAATTAACTTATTTATGGAAGATTTATCTCTTAAACATTTTTTTAAGGAAACATTATATCTTTTAAGAATTTAAAATCGTCAGTTACTAATAATACGAAGAACGTCTAGTGAACAAATTAACATGGCATGCAATCACTCATGAACAAGTTCTTGGCGTCATGTTTTAGCAGTTATTAGTTTATTCACGTTGTGTTTTATCATTTTTTTTTGAACTGCAACCTTCAATAAACCACAACCAAAAACCAAACTTCCAGCAAGAAGCTAGAAGCGGCTGGCACAACTACAAACAACCAAAAGAAAATTATAAATCAAAGGACTTCCACATTTGCCAGTTTACATTCACATTTTTTGCCCTATTATAGATCCAACAGTATCCTTGCGCTTTGACTTCCCCCAATATCTCTTCAACTTTTGCTGGACTGTTTGAAAAGACGGCTTTGTTTCTAGCTTTCCATATACTCCACATAGTCACAAGAATAACTACCTGGACCACCTTCTTTTTCAAATAACTGCCTGTGATGTGTTTATGCATCTCGAACAAATCCTTACAAGTAAAAGCGAAGATAGGAGGAATTTTACACCAGATACTTATATGGTTCCAAACAATCGCAGACGTGTAGCAGGCTGTGAATATATGATCCACCGACTCAGCTGCATTCAAACACAAACTGCAAACATTCGGACCCACCAACACTCTTCTTTTCAATAACTCATCCATAGTCGCGATCCTGTTAAGACTTGTTCTCCAAGCGAAAACATTAATCTTGATTGGGACCCATGAATTCCAGTCTAAGGTGGTCACCGGATTGAACGATCTATTTTTTGTACATCGCCTTTTTTACCGCTGCCACAGAGAAGTCTGTCGAAGAATCACCCGCCCATATCCACTTGCCTTGAACCTCACTAGTTCTGATGTTGTGGAGAACATTACCCAGATACAAAAACTCAGCCCCTTCAACCCCTTCTTCTATGCTCGACTTCCACTCCCAAGTGTAAGTGTTAGTCCCGTTTAACTCCTTACATCGGTCTGCCACTACACACCCCTTTTTCTTCTCTTTTCTAAACAGATTTGGGCAAGCTAAACTGAGAGGTTTATCGCCCACCCACGTATCGAGCCAAAAACCTGATTTTTGACCTGTTCCCAATAACCCCTCTAATGGACCTAGCTAAATCCACGTTTGCGGACACAAGATGATTCTCAATTCTAGATATAGCCCCCCAGATACCACTCAGGTACTTATTACACGGTAACACCAACCAGGTTCTAGGCATGTAATGCAAGGCTGCAATAAGACTTCTCCATAAGCTATTCTCCTCATTCTTAAAACGCCACCACCACTTCGATAGAAGAGCAAGATTCGAGTCTCTAAGCGGGCAAAGACCCAAACCCCCGTCCTTTTTTGCTGCTGTAATACGGTCCCATGCAACCCAAGCCATTTTATTCTTGTCACCTTCACCCCCCCCCCCCCAAAAAAAAACGACTTCTCTTTGATTCCAACATCTCTAACACTTTTATCGGAGCTTTGTAAAACGAGAAGTAATAATTTGGGAGGCACTCCAAAACTGATTTAGCTAAGGTTAATCTTCCTCCACACGAGAGTGAGGAAGCCTTCCATGAAGCAAGTCTAGCATCAAACACATCAAGCACGGGTTGCCAATGACATACTTTATTCATATTAGCGCCTACCTTAAGACCAAGATACATAAAAGGAACCGTTCCACTTTTGCACTTTTGTAGGTCCGGCTAGGGGAGGATCTAGTCGCCTAATCCTTGTTGTCAAACACACCCGGTTGTGCGGAATCCAACCGGAGATGCAAACCGAGATAGAACACGAAAAATACACGACACACAAAGTTCACCGTTTAACACCACTGTATTAATACGAATGAAAGGTTCGGTTACAAGCACAAGGTTTACAAATCTATTCTGCAAACTCTCTCTAACTCTCGTGTGTGTGTGTTTTTGCTCTGAGTGTTCTCTCTGTGTTCTCCCTTGTTGTTTCTGTCTTTAGTCTATTTATAACACCAGTAACACAACACTCGACGAAACAGATGAACACACGACGAAACTCGACGAAACAGGATTGTTTCGTCGACATCAGCTGGGATTCGTCGATCTTGGCTTGGGCTTAAAACAGTTGAGGCCCAAGACTTCTGTTTCGTCTACTTGGATCAGCCCATATCTTGATGTTGATTGGTCCAAAAGCATGCACTAACATATAGCAGTAGAAGTTTTCTACGTGAATATGTAATTAGTCAACCAAGTGACATCATCATGACATCACCAAGGTGATGTCATGGTGATGTGTCGACGGGAAAGGCCGCGGCGCTTCGTGCTTCGCTTGTCGAACTCTGGGGCGCACGACGGAGGAATGTCGTGACGTCGGGCTTGAGTCGAACCTAACCGGGTTGAACCGAGCCGAGTTGAACCGAACCGAGTCGCGACCACAAAATATGTATCAACAAACTCCCCCTTGGACGCTACTCGTGAGGTTCAACTTCCATGTCTTCCACGTCGGAGGATCTTCAAGGTCTTCACGTCTTGTAAGAAGAAAGTGTATCAACAAACTCCCCGTTTCATGTAGGAAGTGTGTTGACAAACTCCCCCTTAACATAAGCTCCCCCTTGAGTTATGCTTGTGAACGACTTGATCTTTATAACTTGAGATCCTTGTGGTATTGATGATGGTCAACGGCAACTCGATCATCTTCATCACTTGAGTGCCTTTACGTCGTGTCTTCATTCCGAAGCTTGTCATCGACCATGTTATCCTTGCCTTTAGAATCTGCACATGCAAGAAATCTAAACGCGTAATGAGAACAACTGCTTGGAATATCATAAGCAACCGACACACGTGTGACCATTATTCAAACAACTACCGTCCGACAGTTTGAAAGTTTAACAAATTTATCAATTTTAGACCTTTAACTTTCAAAACTTGTTAACTTCGACATTTTATGAAGGAGCAATTGTTTTCCGGCTTACAATCAGGATTTTGGGTAGGATAGACTCGAGTTCCAACATCAGTCAATCAAAAATAAATAGAAGCAAAATCTTTTTGGCTTTTATAAAGTTTATATTAAAACACACCTAAAATCTTTTTGGAATTTTTCATTTTTCAAATGTAAAGACGGAAAGCAATAAATAAATATATACAAAGATACAGAAACTGAAAGCAGTAAATAAGTATTTACAGACAATCTTTTTGCGAGTTTCGAGGGTAAGAGAATCATATCAGTGTACGGTCATGCCAAAACGCTCTTTTTGTTCAATTAGTTAACATTAAGATAAGCATCCTATAACAATTATCGGTATTGTTGTCCACATAAGCTCAACTTATCATTTGTAATCATGGCGAGGGGATACGTTAAGGTATGATTTATACTTACCGACCGGTGTTCATCCACATCACGACACATTCCCGTATCAAGGTATGCACGAGGGTTCATCTTACCGGTGAGTATACCGATTATCATCTGTTTGACCGTATATGATGTGAGATTCTCACTTATTTTGATTGAAAACAAGCCCTATGTGATAGAATCACTTATTGATGAGGAACTTGATTTTCATATGCATGAGGGCACAGGAGCAAGTCCGTGAACAGGTCAGTACTTTCGTACAGCAGAGAGACGAACTTGACTCCCGGATAAATGTGATATTTTATCACTTATTTGTTTGGACATGTGATTGTTGATCACTTATTGAGGTCGAATGCAATATGTACACGTATGTATGGTATCATGGAAGATCTAGACTTGCGTCCCCGTTATTTTTCGGTAAAAGATACAACCATGATACCCAGATGATAAGCAGCATAAAGACCGAATATCTCAGAACCTCGGCAATCTCTCAAACGAAATTTCGGTACTAAGACCATATGCCAATGAATGTTTCCCACCTGGTCTTCAGTCGATTTAAGTTTATATCACCCCGCACACTTTAAAATGATTGTGAGCCTACCGATACATCTTATATAGAGCTGCTTATCGCTTTTTCATTTTAGGTTTAAAGAGGTTTAGACAGACCACTGATGTACTATCATATTCTCTTTTGCTCGCCAGGAAACTCATTTTTGATTTTCTATTGTTTTTGTGCTTTTTAAATTTTTCGATGTTTTTGGATTTTTCAAATATGGATTTACTCCCCCTAAAATCAACAAACTAAGAAAAAATTTAAAACACAAAGGTATTTACAAAAAAAAAATGATTTTCCGATGTTGGTTAACTCATGTTTTACCTCAATGCCGTTTACCAAAATTAATTTTTAATCAGAAAAGATTTATCAAATTTTGGAAAAATCAGTTGGCACGTCGGTAAGCGGTGCGGACCATGACAACATTGTCTGGCCAAAGAGTGCTGCGAGAGGATAACAATTTATAAAGTAGCTTAAATAACGACAAGTAAAGGAGAGATTAGAATTTTAAAACCGTATCCTGCAACTGCTTCGTGCATTGTCAGGAATCTGAGTGCTCTCCCAAACTGGATATCCACCCGGTGTGGATTTTAAAGTCGATTCTTTGAAGCTACTGAAATCCCTTCACAGCAACAAGATCAAAAACCTTTGGGTCCGGCTGGTCTTCCACATTGCACCAGCGAAGGTCTTTATCTTTCTCTTTCAGAAGTAGTGTGCGGTTGTTCAACCCATGCCAAGGCATCCGCACACCCGGTTGGTTTGTTCAACAAACACATTTTCTTCAATCACACCGCGTATAAATGTACACTGCACGTTCACCTTGTTGAATTTTGAATCTTCAAACGTGCTGCAGGTGCGTACATTTTGATTTGAATCTATCCTGGGGACCCGATCAAAGCCTTTAACAATCATACTTTGGAATGATTTTCAATTTGTGTCGAAGCTTTTCAATCTCTTTCAACAGACAATTTTGTTCCCCTTTTCATTTTCTTTTCTTCTCTCCATCACAGGCAACAATTTCTTCTGCCGCCTATTTTGTACATGGACACTCCACTATCAACAATCTTACGATTATCGATAGTTCCTCCTGGAACATCCTACACACTCACTCAAAGATTAGTTGGAGAGGGGGACCCAAGCCTTTGTGGACTTGGGTCGTCCTTGATCATCAAGAAAAGTGATTTCAATCACTTGATGATTAGGAAAAAGAACCTGTGGTGCTCCCCCTGACTGAATTACCTGCTTTGGCTTCCAAGCTGTTTGTCCTTTACCAGTATTTGAATTTGTTGTTTTAGTATTTACTGGTTTTACAGTTTTAGGTTTTGCTTGAACAGTTTTTCTTCTTTGACCTCTGATTTTAAGGCCTTTTCAATTACCTTTTGATTCTTTTGCTTTAACTTCTTTTCCCTTTCTTTCAAGACACGTGGGTCTTGTTTCGGGGAAACTGATCGTTTTTGGTAATCGATTTCTTGGGGAGCACTCGTTTTTCCCTTCAACTTTTGCAGGTATGGGCAGTATCTTACAATATGCCCAATTGTGCCACACTCAAAACACATTCTCCGCTCTACAAACCTCGGAGAAACATGTTGATGACCAGACTGAGAACCAGACAATGAACTTTGTGATCTAGATGTACTTGAACCTAAATCACATCCGTTTGTGTGTTGGGTGTAATTATTCTGATCATTTCGTTTTAAAATTCTAACTTGTTTTATAAAATCAATGTTAGATTTATCCTGAAATGTTTCCAGTTTATCTGTACCCTTGGATCCAACAAAGTTCACTTTCGGTTCTCTTTTCTTAACAGGAGCTCTTTTGTTTTGCACCTTTTGCTGCTGAACTTTAGGTGCTTGAACATTCTTGTTCTGAGCCTTCTTTCCCTGTACCTTACCCTTTCCGGAGTTCACTTGTTGTTTTCGCTCAATTGGTTGTTTTTGGTTTCCGTATTGTTTTCTAATTTGTTCACACGGAATTGGATCACATTGAGTGATGGTAACTTTGTCACTTTTGTTCCCCAAAAACTTATCAATACATCCTTCAAAAATTTGCTCAATTAAATCTTGATTTACATTTTTAATTGGAAAATCTTTGTTAGAGTAGATTTTGTCATCTCCTTTGAGTGTGTACAACAAATTATTCCCTTCAAGGCTAGATACAATGGAATCCATTGCTTTTGACGTTTCAGTCTTACTCGGTTCCACTGGTGGATCACACAAGATGTGATTCTCGATTGGAATATCTGTTGTAACCGAGTTAGACTGTTGGTTCACAATCACTTCAGATTCATCGTCCGAAGAATCAGTATCCTCAACAATGAGAGGACTCTGTTCCCTATCACACGATGACTCTGTCACATTCTCAGATTCAGATTCTGATTGACCCGAGGATGATGTACCAGTTGTGAACCCGAGGCCTGCTGCAAAATCATCTAGATTGAGTGGCACAGTAGGTTCAAAACGGGGCATATCCTCGTCATCAGGCAATTTGGAGTAATTGTGATTCATTGGGGGAGGACATGATTTGAATCCCATACACTTCTTATCCCCCTTTTTCTTTTGAACATCAATAATGTGATCCAAAACATAGCGGGAATTGGAATAGCTTTCCAATTTCTGCTTAATTGTCTCATATTCACATCGAGCTGTTGCTAACTCTACCATTTGCTTTTCAATTGTGTCAATTAAATCATTGTTAGCATGTTGTTTTCTCAAAACAGCCTTTTGTAATTCAGAAACATCATGTTTTAATGACGCAATTGTTGCTTTAAACTCCTTTTCATTTCTGGTTAAAAACAAGTTAGCTTCAGTTGCTTTAGAAAGATCAACAATCAATTCTTGATTGTGTTTGTGTGTGATTTCAAACTGACTTTCCTGTTCAGCATATTTAACCTTTAAACTATCACAATTTTCACAACTAACTACAGTGGGTTCATCGACACATACCTGACTTGATGAACTGTCGACATTAGCCGTAAAGGCTGAATGGAAAGAAAAAGATCCATCTTCAGAGAAAAACTTAGCAAGCTTCTCGGAAGTTCCAGCAGATTTCTGGCAGAGAATAGATCTCCTCTTGCATAATACTTCAGCTTCAGCCAAAAGTTCATCAACCTTCAAATCTAAAGCATCACTTGATAAATCACCAGCATCAAGTGATTCCCCATCCATGCTCCCACTATAACCCGAACTATCTTCATCTTCTGAAGATTCACCAGCAGACACGGGTTCTACTACCTTCTCAGTCACTTTAGCATAACATGCTGTTCCACCATTTCCTCCTTCTCCAAGCTGAAGCGACCAATCACAACCTTCATCTATTTGAACCACAAGTGCCTGGTTGGCATTTGATGGCCCTGTCTGGCTTTGGTTGTTGACAGGTATCAACGTACGAACATTGTTCCTGTTCTGGTTCTGCTGGTTGCCTTGATTTTTGAAGGGATTTTGGTTTCCATGCTGAGCTGGTCTTGTGCATTCCCTTTTGAAATGACCTCGTTCACCACAGTTAAAGCATGTTACAGCTTGCTTGTCGAACCCATACTTGGTGTCTTTCTTGCTTTCCAAGTTGGTTCTCCCCGTCCTTTCCATAAACTCTTTTGCTCTTCGAATTGCACTAGCAAGAGCCCATTTGATATCCATCATTTCAAACTCTTCTCTATCCACTTACTGATAATCTTCATTGGTTAGATTGATATTTCCAATCTGACCTGCGATCAATCCACAATAAGCACTAACCAAGGTGTTCAACATCTCCATATGCTCATTGGCTATTTCGACACTGACTTTGGAAAAGTTGGAAGTGTCTAATCTGACTGTATTCGGATTGGAAGTGGCTTGAAAGTTTGAAGAGCTTCCATAAAACCCTTGCTGTTGCGGTTGTTGCTTCTGAGCTCTGCTTGGATCTAAGAAAGGCGGTGGTGTGAATTGCTGAGCTGTCGGTTGCACATACTGTTGTTGAGAAGAAGAATTTTGTCTTGGATACATCGAGTATGCTGAAGGATCAAACTGATCTGTTGTTGATGGTCCGGTGTTTGAGATGAAAGCTGTTTGAAGCTTCGCGTGTTGAGTAGCTGGTTTTTCTCCACTGATACCTCCTGCAATCCCAAAGTACATCTCTGGACTTTGAGGAGTTAGTGTTCTTTTTGCCTTAAGCTTTTCTTCCACATCCTTGTTCTCCAATTTTTGAATTAAATCATAAACGGTGATTGTGTCTAAAACACCATTTTCTTTGAGAATTTCAAGATAACTGCTCCACTTTGCTGGTAAGCTATCAGCAAATCTCTTCGTCATTTCTTGTGGAGTGGCATTGACTCTAAAGGCAAACATCTCGCTCAACAAGTGATGGAACCTTGTAGATAAATCTGCCAAAGTCTCATTCTCCATACACGTGAATCCCTCAAACTCTTTCTTCAGTAAATCTTGCTTGATCTTTCTAGATTGAGCATTTCCTTCACATCGTAACGTGAGCATATCCCACAAGCTTTTAGTAGTCGTGCAGTAAACAAACTGGTGGTAAATGTCTCTGTTAAGAGCTTGTGTGAGAATCATGAATGCTTTCTTTTCTAACTCAAACTTCTTCTTATCTTCATCAGACAGAGTGCTGTAAGTTTGTGGATTAGATCCTGCAACTTCCAACTCATTGTCAAATGGAGTGAAGAAACACATCCATAGATCTTGACCTTGCCCCTGAACATAAGTTCTCAGCCTTTCTTTCCACCATCCCCAATCATTGATGTGATTTAACTTTGGCGGTTTTGTGCTTGTACCAGTTTCACTGTCGTTCTGCATCATAGATTGAATGCTGCTGCTTTGATTTGTGACCAATGCCCATTGATTTGCAGTTATCATTGCAGCTTGAGGTGGAGCAATAGCTCTCATCCATGCAGTTTTGTCGAAATCTGGCTCAGGTTGCGTAGCTGACGATTGTGGAGTCAAAGTCCACGCGGTTGGATCCCACTGACCGTTTGTTCCCATTTTATAAAAATTAATATATTAAGTGAAAATTGATTTAAAAATTGAAAAATTAATTTTCACAAACTATGTTGATATTTCGAATGAAAACAACCTGATTAACACACTTGAAACAAACAGTTAAACAACTAGTGCAAACCTTCTGTTTAAAAAATACAACTTTCACGATGAAACAGAATGTTGACGAAACTGAATTTTTGTTTTGTGGCGAAACAGATTTGGGTGAATTGGGCTTTACGAAACAGGTTTGACAAGATGGGTTTTATAATTGACGAAACACTTTTGGGCTTGCAAATTAACGAAACAGAGCCCAGCTCTTGAATATGGACGAAACAGATTTTAAACACTTAGCCGACGAAACCGAAAGTCTTTTGGACTCCTAGACGAAACAGGAGGATTCTGTTTCGTCAAACACACTTCGGCGAAACAGATTTTAGTTTGGGATTCCACGAAACAGATTTATCACTTTGGGCTTAATATGACGAAACTGAAAGTTGTTTAAGGCCCAACAGAAGTTGACGAAACAAAAGGTAAGCTGCTTTGGGCTTTTTGGGCTTTGGCGAAATAGAGAAGTCTTTTGGGCTGACACTTTCTTGTGCAACTAACAACTTTGACTTTCTATCCAACTGACACAAAGAAGCTCCTTTTCAACTTTTACTTTCTGCTCACTCTTTCCAATTCACCAACCATATGATTATCTTACCAACTTGATAGGAAATTATAATATTTTAATTAGTTTCACAATTTTCAAAAACAAACAAGTTGATAAGTTATCTTTTAAGATCAAAAAGTTCAAACACCAAGAACACTTTGAATGAAGATGAACTTTATGAATTTCTGGAAAAAAAAAAAAAACCGATGACCTTTCAAACACAATATTTCTGCTAAAAGTTTAATAAAAACCAACAAGTATCATGCAAACATGTGTAATAACAGGATTTTGATAAAAACATTCAGCAAAACAACAAGATTTAACCAGATTTAAAGAGTTTTTCCAGAAAATACGAACTTTAAAAAATTCGAAAAACAACCCGAAAACACTCGGTTTTAACAAGGAGAAGAGCCAAGGCTCTGATACCACTTGTAGGTCCGGCTAGGGGAGGATCTAGTCGCCTAATCCTTGTTGTCAAACACACCCGGTTGTGCGGAATCCAACCGGAGATGCAAACCGAGATAGAACACGAAAAATACACGACACACAAAGTTCACCGTTTAACACCACTGTATTAATACGAATGAAAGGTTCGGTTACAAGCACAAGGTTTACAAATCTATTCTGCAAACTCTCTCTAACTCTCGTGTGTGTGTGTTTTTGCTCTGAGTGTTCTCTCTGTGTTCTCCCTTGTTGTTTCTGTCTTCAGTCTATTTATAGCACCAGTAACACAACACTCGACGAAACAGATGAACACACGACGAAACTCGACGAAACAGGATTGTTTCGTCGACATCAGCTGGGATTCGTCGATCTTGGCTTGGGCTTAAAACAGTTGAGGCCCAAGACTTCTGTTTCGTCTACTTGGATCAGCCCATATCTTGATGTTGATTGGTCCAAAAGCATGCACTAACATATAGCAGTAGAAGTTTTCTACGTGAATATGTAATTAGTCAACCAAGTGACATCATCATGACATCACCAAGGTGATGTCATGGTGATGTGTCGACGGGAAAGGCCGCGACGCTTCGTGCTTCGCTTGTCGAACTCTGGAGCGCACGACGGAGGAATGTCGTGACGTCGGGCTTGAGTCGAACCTAACCGGGTTGAACCGAGCCGAGTTGAACCGAACCGAGTCGCGACCACAAAATATGTATCAACAACTTTAAAACTTCAGCCATCCGCACAACTTCCGAATTATGAATCCCAATCCCATATAAGGTGGACTTAATCAGATTTATCTTAAGCCCAGACAGGAGGAAAAAACATCTTAAAAACAACCCCAAGTTTTTAGCATTCTCTCCTGACCATTCCCCGACTATTAACGCATCATCGGCGTACAACAAGTGTGAAATTCTCGGCCCGTCGTTTGGCGACTTGAAACCATGAAAGAGTTGCACACCAATATAAATAACTTAGATTTCGTATAACACACCAGTATAAAGAGCTTACATTTCCTATAACACACCAGTATAAATATGTTAGATTCCGTATAAAACACCAGTATAAACAGCTTAGATCGCCAGCATAACAAAACAGTATAAACAACTTACATTCCGTATAACAAACCCGTATAAACAGCTTAAATTCGTATAATACACTAGTATAAACAACTTACATTCCGCATAACACACCAATATAAACAAATTGTTTGAATGTTCGCCAAAAAAACACACCGATGTGATCATGATTCCATTGTGTTTTATATTAGTTACTATTATACTGCATGTTGTAATTGTGTTTTATTTTTTTTCGTTTTCATGTTGGAATGAATCTTCTTTAGTTTGGATATTTAGATCCATGATTTTAGGGATTGGTGGTTAATTGAAGAAGAAATGACGAGATTAAATGAACTAATGGTTGTTTCTTTATTTAAAATATGGTTAATGACCAAAATGCCCCTTACCCGTTAAATAAATCAATAATTAAAGCACACATATTACAAAAATTTCATAAACCATTAATTAAGCACATCCAATGACACAAAACACTTTCTACACTTTGTATAGGAACTTCACCCTTTCACTTTAAACACACAAATTATTATTATTAATTTCATCTTACTTTACTTAAAACACTCACAATATATAGATAAAAGGGATAGAAAACGAATAGTAAGTTTTTAAATAAAGGAAATGAGAAGTGAATATCTAAATTTCATCCACATTTCAAGAAATGTGATGAAGTGAAAAAAAAATGCATGAAAATCTTATACTTTTTCGATGAAATTAATTTATATGAGAAACCTAATATGAATGATTTAATGACACTAAGTACACCCAAATAAAAAACACACCCACTTTTATGTTTCATTCCAAAAAAGACCTTAAGGTCACCTATCTCCCTTCTTCAAGGGTGTAAGCAAGTCGTGTATAAATTGGGGTGTGTATTCGTGGCGTGTACGATTTGGATTTAACTTGGGCTTTTTTTATACAATAAACAAGACTACACTTTTTGGTTAAACTATCGATGTGTGAGTCCTTGCAATGAGGTAAATCTCTACAAAAAAAAAAAAAAAAAATACAATCGTAAACCTTAATTCTTCATTAAAATAAAGGGCATCTACATCAAGACATACTTTTTACTTGATAAAAAACCTATATATGGTTTATGAAAAACATAAATCTGTTATAGAGACTTAACATTACAAGTTCGATTCGGTTTCGTTTATATAGGTTAACAAAAGCTTCATTAACGTAACCATAACCGATTGGTCGGTTGACAATGTTTCATAACCATAACCAACAGTTATGTCGGGTATGGGTTAATAGCGATTTAGTTATGTTGGTTATCCTTTAGTTATCGGTTATGATGGTTAATTTGCACACCCCTACCTAGAACCATGGACCCCATCCTTTTATTCTCCTCACCAATCACACACACCTTAAAGAGATGGATGTGTGATGTTTAAGCAACAAATGTTTGCCGTGTAAACTACCCTAACCTCAACCCTAGGTGTGATGTTTAAGCAACAAATGTTTGCCGTGTAAACTACCCTAACCTCAACCCTAGGGGTGGCGGTGGTGTTGCCTAGCAGGAAACTACCCGTATGGCGCCCTGCTCAGCTCTGCTTGTTCTAACTTAAAAGAGTTTCAGCTTAACTCGTGAGTTATTTGAATAGGTGAATCAATCTATTTGAATAATATCACTTACGATTTTTCTTCTTGAATTATAGCACGTAGAGCTCATTCGATTTTTGAACGAGTGTCAAGACTAAAAAACAAGTTCTTAAATAGATTTGTATATATGCATTAAAACAAATTCCAAAACCAAGTAAAACTATAAAGTTGGACACCGTGTTGTAACTGGCTAGACACACCTTTATATATAAGTTCATCAAAACAATATACGATAGTGAATCAAACCAATTTTGGGTATTTTTTGATCAATATCTTTGTTTATGCCCGGGGACTTGTTAGGATTGTATTTCGAGGCCTAAGGATTCATAAAGTTATAGCCTTGATGTGGTTTTAGATCTGCAACGTACGCCCGCCACAAAAAGCTATTAGGGTTCTTAGATATGTTATCCATCCCATTTTGTGCTATTGGATATTTGAATGGAACTTGAATATTGTTTCCAAGTAAATTGAAAAACATGGATTAAGATATATATTATTAAAATTTTAAAATGAAATTAATATTAGAGGACCCGGGGCGGTCGAAGTTTTGCACGTTATAAACAAACTTCACGCGTCATAAATACCAAACTTCCACCGCCGGCCATTTTCTTCACGCGTTGAAGTTAGATTCCGTCAAAAACTTGACGCGTTATTGGGTTTTCGTGATAATTGATTGTGAGGGGGTGTGGGGTTTATTGTTGGGTGTGGTGAGTGATGGGTATTTCCACTAAAAAAGGTTGTGAGTGATGAAATAATGGTTGATGACATGGCGGAACCTGATTGGATGTTGTGAGTGATGGAATTGTTTGTGAGTGATTCCACCCCGGGTCCTCTTACACCCACCCTCGGATCCTTCCATATCTAGACCCATTTTCAGACTAGGGTGATGTGCATACTTGGTGGTGTTTGTTTTTTCAGATGCAAAAGGTCTGCAGTCTGCGGACCACATATGCAAACGTCTGCACGAGAAGAGGTCTACCAAATGTCTGCAGAGTGTAACAAAAAGAGTGTTTGTTTTTTTCTCCCAATCTCTTTTCCAAAGATCAACATATTCCCCCAAATCTTCTCCACATATTCTTTCATATCTCCAACTTTGTTAATATTTTTAGAACAGCTATTAAATCATTGTTTAACATTGTGAAAAAGAAAACCCTCCACTGACTGTTTATGTGGAACAAGTGCAATAAATCATATAAAAAACGATGAAAAAGGGGAATTTTATCAAACAAATTACCTTGGTACAACAAGGATTGGTTGTAGATTCAAGTTTCATGTCGATGTTGGAGGAGGAGTGGAGATCGACGGTCTGCGGCGGTGGAAGGGGTGGAGATCGACGGGTTGCGGCGGTGGAGGGAGTGGAGATCGAGCGGCGGAGGTGGAGGGGCTGCTGGAGAGGGTGGAGGTCGGCCTGGGGGCGGCTGGAGGTGGAGGAGGAGTGGAGGTGAGGCTGAGGATCCTGGAGAAGGAAGCTAGGGTTGAGAGTTTTGTATTTTGAAGAGGTCTGAAGAGGTAAGGCCACACCTGCGCGAGGAAGTGCTCCTGAAGACCTTTTTTTAATGAATTCTCTTCTAAAAAACAAACACGCTACAGACCCCTACGTGTGCGCGTGGTCTGCGTGGGGAAGACAATAGAGGTTATGAAATACTTTTCCTAAAAGACAAACACCACCTTAATGGAGTGTTTTAAAAGTAAAGTATCTTTTAAACGAAATAAAAATGTTTAACAAGTTTATCTGGTGTAAACTAGGGATGGACATCGAACCTTATACGTGTTTACACCAGTTTAAGGATAAAGAATGGTTTAATGTTTTAAAAGTCAATACATTGTCTGATATGCGTATGACTTATTAAAATCTCGGCAGTGACGACTATTAATATATAAGGGCAGTGCCTTTGTGGCATGTCAAATAATCAGCCGTACAACTATACCATGGATATTCGGTGGCGACGGCTACCAATGAATATATGTTCTTGCAAAGCATGCCATAGTCAAATGTATGCCATGTTTTATCCTATGTTCATTAAAACTAGAAGTCATTCAGAGTAGAGTAGAGCTGACTTTTAACATGCACATCAGGTTAATTCTACGATTGCTCGTGACCTGTGTGGAGATTAATACATCAGAGTGAAGGCTATCCCCATCCGGTGCATTGGCTTCCTAGTTATCTTTATTTATGTTGTTTTGTTTATAGACGGTTATGTTTATTTTGGCTTGTAATTAAACCAAAGAGTTTGTTAAGACTTACATAACCTTGTCCGCATCTTATCTTATTAAGATTTTTAGTTTAAGAACTATACGCCAATGATTAATTCCAACGTATGAGACCCCTGAGTATAAAACGTTTCATCTATAAAACATTACAATATAACCTACACCCTAGTCGCCCTCATAATTCATAAAAAGTCCTATTTATTGTGTTGAATCTTTTAGGACATGTTATGCATCCCATTTTGTGCTATTGGATATTTGAATGGAACTTGAATATTGTTTCCAAGTAAATTGAAAAACATGGATAAAGATATATATTATTAAAATTTTAAAATGAAATTAATATTACACCCACCCTCCGATCCTTCCATATCTACCTCTCCTTGAAGATGAGATAAGATATTTTGAGCAATGTACGTTTGACACGTGGCTCTCCATTTCTGGTGGTTAAATGATAAGGTCTGCAATTACATTATGTGGACACTATGCATGAAATACCATGAGCCACAACATCTAACGGCCATACTCACTACAAGTTAAGATTGATTTGTTTCTATCCGTTGGATGGCAGGCAGCTAATCCACAAGCATTATATATACAGCTAAGAAAACTAAACTCGGTCATTGCATTCAGATTACCAGAATGGCTTCGATCTCTTCCTCAGTCGCGACCGTTAGCCGGACCGCCCCTGCTCAGGCCAGCATGGTGGCTCCGTTCACCGGCCTTAAGTCCAACGCCGCCTTCCCCACCACCAAGAAGGCTAACGACTTCTCCACCCTTCCCAACAACGGTGGAAGAGTTCAATGCATGAAGGTTAATAACTTAATATAGAATTAGGTTTTTTTATATCTAAACATACAATTTAAATATATTTCTAAGAAACTAAAAGTGTGGTATAATTTCTTCTTCAGGTGTGGCCACCACTTGGATTGAAGAAGTACGAGACTCTTTCATACTTACCACCACTAACTGATGATCAGTTGGCTAAGGAAGTCGACTACTTGCTCCGCAAAAAATGGGTTCCTTGTTTGGAATTCGAGTTGGAGGTATATTTCTCATCTTTTATGTGTTTTTAAAAGTTTATGATTTTCTAGATTTGTTAATTATATCTAGAGACCAAAAATTACAACTTATTTGTAGGGGAGCTAGTTAACTTTAGTTGTAATTTGTATAGGGTTAGCTTTAACAAAAAAAAAATAATAATAATAAGTAAATACTTTAGATGAAAATAAGGAAAGTGAGTTAAAGTTATAGGTTGAAACAAATTTAAGTAAATGGATCCAACTAAATTGTCTAATTTAAAGAATTTTATACTAGGACTTGGTACTTTGAATTTTATAATCTGCTGATAAACATCTGTTATGTGAATGTAAAATGTAAAATGTTGTTTTAATCAACAAGATATGTGAATGACTGAAACATCAGTTATTAACACAACTATTAGATATGTGAATTCTTTGTATATAGATTATTTTGAACGGTCTATATATATAGATTTTTAGTTGAATTAGACCACTACCTCATCATTTTCATTGTTTTAAATACAAATTTATGCAATCATACATGATAATATACGAAACGATATCCCTATCAAAATGTTTGTAGAGATGTAACACTACTTAATCAAATTTTAGTTTGTTTGATAGATCTTCATGTATACATTTTAAAAACGCTATTTGAGACATTTGAACTTGGTTTTTCATCCATAACTACACATTCATATCCATCATCAACCTTAAATTAGGTATTTTTGCTAACTAATAAGATGTTGTAGATAATGAATGACCAACTTTTAATATAGTTTCCTCTTGTTTTGGGGGTTAATTGCAGCACGGTTTTGTCTACCGTGAGAACGCCAGATCCCCCGGATACTATGACGGAAGATACTGGACCATGTGGAAATTGCCTATGTTCGGTTGCACCGATTCAGCCCAAGTGATGAAGGAGCTTGCTGAATGCAAGAAGGAGTACCCCCAGGCATGGATCCGTATCATCGGATTTGACAACGTTCGTCAAGTTCAATGTATCATGTTCATTGCTTCCAGGCCAGATGGTTACTAAGCAAATTCGAGAATTATTCGATCTAACCTATATATGATGGGTCGAGTTTGTTTGAATCCTTAGGGTTCTTCATCAATTTCGTTTCAAATCTGGAAATTTTCATTTCGTGAATTTATGTGTATTTTGTTGTTTATTTCGGATTATATAATAATCATTTGTCGAAAATTGCATATCTTCCTCTCTTTGTTCCTTTCTCGCATCATTTGTTAGTATGCATATTGTGTTTTGAAAATCTATTAATTTGGGTGATATATATACATATAAGTTATTAATACCAATTTATTAATATCTATTGTTTGTTTATATCTATGTTATACACACATACAAGGAACTTAAAACCCAAAATATAAACGACCATATTTCATCTCATCTTTACAATAGTCTTGAGATATCTGATGGATACATATGTGGAGGTGGTTTCAAATGGATATGATAATGGATAAGTCTAGTTGATATTGCCCTGTGCATATGCATTTATAGCTTATAGAGAGGTCCATCACGTTTGCTTTATATAACTGTTATTTATCTTATATGATACTGTTTATTATATAAATCTTTCTCAAAACACCTATAAAATGTGATTAGAGAGAAGGACCGTATCTTTTGAGAGCACCCATAGCATCTTTTGATCAATTATGTACTTGTGTTAGGCTATTCGGTGTAGTTAGCCCGGACCCCAAGCGGGCTGAGTTGGCCAAAAGGGACCGTGGGAAACACCAAGGTAGTGTTTGTATTGGATCAAAAGATTTGTATTTATTGTTGTTTATTGTAAATATATAATTTTCTTTTATTTGTGATTGACTCTCCTTAATCACAGGAGATGATTATATAACTATTCATTATTAATAAAGACATTGATCCGTGATTGAGGTTGATTTTTAATACTTCCATATGTTATTAGCCTAAAAACTCAACAGGACTACCGGACCTACAACACTTAGAACTTACAAGTTTTTGTGATGATGCTTCTGGTCCCATCCTATCACAACTACCTGTGAAGCCGATCCCAAATCCTAACAACATCTTGAGCCAGTGCCCAAACCAATGACCCCATCCGATTCATGTCCAGTCTCTCCTTCAAATGCCGGTCCAACATCATCACTGCCTAATGCTGCCTCATCCACCTACCAGGAATGAAAGACGGAATGGAATGGACTATCATGGAAGAATGAAAAAAGATGTGTTTGGTTGGTTAAGGTAATGGAATCACCAATTACATAAAGTTTTTCATTCCCTTAAATTCATTCCATCCACCACACTTGTTCTTTTCATTTCATTCCCTCTCTCATCCTTCATCACCAACACCGCCCACCATCACTGCCACCCGCAACCCACCGCTGCCGCCGCTGCCATCACAGACCGGCGCCATCGCCACCACCGACCACCGGCGCCACCGCCGACCACAACCACCCCCGACAACCGCTGCCGCTATCCTCCGGGATGACAACCGCTGCCGCCACCCACCGCCACCACCCACTATTGCCACTGCTCGCTGATTTTATTCCTTCATTTTCTGCCCATCAAACAACACAAGTTAATGATTCTTTCCATTCCCACATGGTAACCAAACAAGACCATGGAATCGCAACGATCCATTTCATTCTTTTATCCGTTCCATTACCTCGTCCATTCCATTCTCTCGTTTATTTCATCACCCCATACCAAACGGACACAAATTTTGTTTTAGTAATATCTTAAAACAAAAATAGTTGGATGACCACATGTTAAGTGTTTGCTATATTAAGATTTTCTACATAACTAATAGATAAAATGGTTAAAACAAAAAAAATCTATAAATTGAGAGTGAAAGTGTTATCAATAAGGTTAAAGTGACTCAAATAATTGTTTTTGTGGTATTATTATAGATTAAAAGAGTCATTGCTTAAACTATTAAACAGTTTAAAAGTGTACAAATGCCTGAATAGCTTGTACATTGATGTCTGTCGTTAGTGTCATGCACAAACCTATTTAAACTATTAGTATAGAATAAGCAGGGTATCGAACCAAGGGAGGATTGTGGAAAATGTATGATGCCAAATATTGATTAACAACTACGAAAACAATAAACTATCGATTTGATTTTGATTGATTGATTGTTAATACGAAAAAGAAATAAGATTGTATTCAATAAGAGAAGGGAGATTGATGGAGAAGTATAGGGAGAAGAAACGGGACCTACACATGGTGTTCATTGATCTTGAAAAGACTTATGACAGTGTGCCACGTAGACTGATTTAGGATAGTTTGGACAATATAGGGGTTTCTGGGAAGTATATAGACTTAATTAGGGATATGTATGTTAGGACTGAGACTACTGTCCGAGCGCCTGTAGGGGATACTGATTCTTTCCCGGTGGAGGTAGGACTTCACCAAGGGTCTGCTTTGAGCCCTTTTCTATTTGCAGTTATCTTAGATGAGTTGACAAAGTCAATTCAGTAGGCTTTTCCGTGGTGCCTGTTTTTCACAGATGATATTGTGTTGGTTGCTGATAGTAAACAAAGCCTGAATGCGAGGTTAGAAGAGTGGCAAGCAGCTTTAGAGGGCAGAGGTTTAAGGATTAGTCGATCTAAGACTGAGTACCTGTATTGTGACTTTAGTGGAGTAGACAATGATGAGGACATTCAGATCACCATTAACGGTCAAGTGGTTCTGCAGGTCAATAAGTTCAAATATCTAGGATCGTTTGTTCAGAGGGATGGGGAGATAGATAGTGACGTTGCCCACCGAATCCAAGTTGGATGGTGTAGGTGGAGAGCTGCCACTGGGTATTGTGCGATAGGAGGTTCCCAACAAAATTGAAAGGGGAATTTTATAGGGTTGCAATTAGACCTGCTATGTTATACGGAACCGACTGTTGGGCCATTAAGGAAGTACAAGCACGCAAGATGGAGGTGGCAGAGATGAGAATGATAAGATGAATGTGTGGGCACACAAGGTTAGACCGGATAAGAAATGATGTTTTTAGGGAGAGGTTAGAAGTAGCTAGTATATCAGATAATATAAAGGAAGGAAGATTGAGATGGTTTGGGCATGTGAAGAGGAGGCAGACGATAGAGCCAGTTATAGTAGTTGAAACTCTCGAGGTGGAGGGGAGGAGGAGTAGAGGCAGACCCAAAATCACCTGGGATGAGCGGATTAGGCAGGATTTGCAAAAATTGCACCTCTCTGAGAACATGATCCATGATAGGAGCTCGTGGAGACGTAGGATTAAGGTTAAGGATTTCTAGGAGAGGGTTCAATTATGTTTTTAGGGGTAGTGTATGGTCGTAGATATGTATCTATTTGTATAGGCTGTTTGTGTTGTTATATTTGTCTTGTTTACCATGCACTCTTTCACCACTCATGTTATATTAGTAGCTTCATACACACACACATACACCTCATGTTCTATTTATTTCTTTCATGGGTGTTTTGGAGCCGATGGTCTCTCTGGAAGCAGCCTCTCTATCCCTAGGGGTAGGGGAAAGGTGTGCCTACATCCCACCCTCCCCAGACTCTACCAATAGCTTTTCTATTTGTGGGATTTTACTGGGTATGATTGATTGATGATTCAATAAGAGAAGGAATGGTTCCTCCAGAATTTAGGTTTTGCAGTTAACTTCAATTATGTGTTTAATCGAACACTTACATAGACATAAGTGGACTAACCTAATCAACTAATTGTGATAACCAAAGACTAAGTACTCCGGTCAATAGATAACGGGAGGTTATCTAATAGTTACCAATCACAATTACCATCCCTAATCCCATAACAAATATATCCCAATTACTAGAACTCTCGGGAATTGAATGATCAAAGAATAAGGTTAAGCAAATGCAATCGATTACAATGAATTAACTCAATCATAGGTGAAAAGCATCGAATGCTTAGATCACTGAGTCAAACGATTGTCACCAAACACATAAAATCTGTTAACTTACAAAAACCCTCCATCCGGAGGAAACCACTAATTCTAGCCGCTCATCTTAATTGTATGATCTTCACACGCTTGAAAGATGATTGAAACCATGAGCTTGATCTTTGATTTGGTGATAGGAATGATAATGATGGTGAAAGAATGCTCCAAAAAGTGTGTTTTGATCCCCTAAAATTGTCCCCAAAGTGCTTCCCTGAGTTTAGGGTTTGAAAACCCTTTTATACGCTTCAAAACACAAGTCCACACACTTTTTGTTGACACCGTAGGTTACGGTCGTGACTTGCTGTTCTTTCTTAACTGGACCGTAGCTTATGGTCTCTGACCGTAGCTTATGGTCGGCAGATACCTTCCAAAACTGTTTTCTTCATAACTTCTTTGTTTTAGCTTCGTTTTACGCACCGTTTTCGCCCACATCTTCGTAATTCAATCCTCTATCATGCCATCTTCTAATATCTTCATTTTCAATCCATTAACAACCCCCAAAACTCATCCAATCTTCATATTTAACCTGCAAAACATCATTTTCTCATAGTTATCCAATTCCACACCTATAAACAACCAAATATGCATAAGATTAGACATTAAACACATATAAATCACATTCCTAAACCCATCCATCACATCCCCACACTTATCATTGATTGTCCTCAAGCAACCATTACAAACATTACTCATCTTATTAACAAATCACCATTAAATCCCTTACCGAATTAGCAATTTAAGGTCCCAAGTCATACCCGTCCCATAGACTAACACATTCGAGATTGACAGTCTGACAAGCAAATCATGCAACTTCAAAAACTTAAGACTTGACTATCTTAAACTAACATGTTTACAATTGGACACATGCTACACACCCCTCACAACGTACTCTCCTCTCGGTTTAATATTTGTACTAGCGTGTAATGTGCTGGTGTATAAACACTCAATAAGCAAACATGAAATACTACAATCATAAGCTTGTATGAAAATCACACCTCCACTGTATCATCTAACATGGCACATATCAAAAGAACTTTCGAGTTTTAGGCTTAGGCTAAGGTAGGGAAATTTTTTATTTTTTCTATGTACGGCTCACAAACAATCAACCAAACCGTGATAACTTTATTCGAACACACAATACTTCATACCTTTTGGGTTGGTTTCAACCCAAACAAACAAACGGCTCTCTTTTTTTTCTTTCTATATATTCCTTTTTTCATCTTTTTCTATTTTTTTTTCTTTTTCAAAACTCATATAGCATTGTCATTCACGGTTGGTCTTACACAATTCATATCGGGTGGACAAACGAAAGGTAATTAGGCTCAACAGGGCTACTATAGGATTTGAGTGGTAACACAACAAACACAAACACTAGGGGTGTAACGATAAATCCCTAATGCCTTTATCATACACGTGCACATGTCAAATCCACAATCTCAACATGTATCAAATCACACAAGTTCTAACACAGAATAACACGTAGCCTGCACTCAACAAATGAATTCATTGTATAAATCATCCTATCAGTTCTACAGGCTCAAGATCTCACCAAGAAGGGGTAAAAGGTTACCGACATGTAGCATATGCAATCTAAAAGATGTTACCCCTAGATAGACATCTCTTTTCAACTCGTTTTCTATAAAAAAACAACTCTCAGACCTACTCTCATGAAAATTAAAGGAACAACCATGACAAGGGACTAAGTTAGTTTATTACCGGTAAGAAGCCTATTAGTGATTGAGACCTTAGGTTTTCATAACTAATTAGAGTGCTTAACGCGATGAAAAATTTAAAAATTTTCAAAATTTCCAATTTTTTTTTCAATTTTCGTCGATTTCAACCACTTTCAATCTCTTCATCCCTGTCATCCCTTCCCGGGCTTCCACATCCCCACACTTGGGATACATTGTCCCCAATTTATGGTGCTTTTAAAACATAAGCCCGGGAAAACAACCAACTACCCTCAATGCACGGTTAAATCATAACAAAATAAACAACACATCCCCTAAATAAAACAAAGTTTCACACCACCAAAAACAACAAAACACACCAAAAATAAGCAAGATAGATAAACACATGCACCTGATCATGTGTCTGTAGTGATGTGGCTGTTGTGCTTCAACCGGAATAGACGCATTCCATAGATTCTTTGATATCTCACCAGGGATGTTGCAAAACATCCCCACACTTGAATTATTGCATCCATGATGATTGAATCAAGAGCCTGTCAAAACACAACCACACCAAAACAAAACGAAACAAAACAAAGTACACTACTCTACATCCTCGGGTTGCCTCCCGAGAGTGCTAAGTTTTAGGTGTTCAGCCAGACCGTACCTGACGTTTAGGGTGGTTCAGATGCACGCTTGCCCTCCCATTTCTCTCCGTACATCTCCATCCAATCTTTCAGGAGGGTCATAGTTTCACTTCGGTTGGGGTTGTGCCCAGTTTGGTTACCCTATCTAAACCCACCATCAGGTGGTTCCCTTTCCTCAGCTCTCCTTCTTACATCCACCTTCCTTGCCTGATTTCCATCATCCTTCAATTCAGTTCTGTAAACACTACCACTAGAACCAATCTCATTAGTAGCACCTGTGAGATTCACATCATCAAGCAAATCGTAAGCAATAGATTTTAAAAACACATAGAAATACAACTTACGATTCTGGTAGCTCAAAATGACCATCCCATTCCTGCAATCAATTTGAGCATTTGCTGTATATAGGAATGGACATCCCAAAATTACCTGCGGCTGCGCGTAGATCTGTGCTGGTGCATAATCGACCACCATGAAGTCGACCGAGTAGTAGAACTCGCCGAGTTGGATTACCACATCTTTAACAACCCCCAGGGTTGTTTCAAACTCGCATTGACAAACATTGCCATACTATCACACGCTTGCAGAGGACCAAAAATCATATTAGTCGTACAAGCTTCCGGGAAGAACGCTCACCCCCGCTCCATAGTCTAACAATGCTCTGTGGATCTTGAATTTTCCAACTCGAATAGGAACAGCCGGTTCCCCTAGATCAACTCCATTTGGCTCTTCATAAGTATCCGTTACACCTGCAATCACATGAGACACAGACAAACCGTTATCAAAACAATTATTTTTGAGAACAGGATTTACCCCACTGATCGGAATGTTCTTTGAATTTTTAGGGTTCATCTGCGTGTCACTTGGCAGCTTCCGATTCTGTCGCTTCAGCTTTGCTATCTCAGTCGCGAGTTGGACCATTTGTGTAGTCAACGATTGGATGGCCTTATCCCGCACTTCATCCTTTTGCGCCCTCTCCTTATCCGTCTGAGTACGCTTTTGCAAATCAAGCTGAATTTACTTCAACAGTTCCACCACATCATTACCCCCGGTAGTGTTAGAGAGTCCAGTTGGTCCTCTCTGATTGTTTTGGTAGCCACCTTGAAAATTACCTTGAAATCGGTTCTGATTATAATTCCTTTGACCACTAGATTGATTATTGCCTTGAAATCCCAGATTGAGCTGATTATTTGCCTTCCCATAGCTCAAATTCGGATGATTTCTAAGGCCCGGGTGATATGTGTTGGACTGCATGTTGAAGTTTCTTCCACCGCCCTCACCTTGAACGAAATTCACATCCTCACCTTCACTATGAATAACCGGGCATTGATCCGTGATATGCCCTATATCCCCACAATGTCCACACATTGGGAACTGTCCACTAGTGTCAGGTGGGTTCTCTACCGCTTTCACCACCGAATGTCGTGCACTTCTAGAAGATTGAGCTTTCCGTTTTGACGTCCTCGCATTTCTTTCTAAAAATTCCCAATCGTCCTCTTTGTAATTTGTCCCAAAAGTACCATTAGATGTTGAACTCACATCTCGTGCATCCTCATCTGTTAGGCCTTCGTGAAATGCATTGAGAAGCTCCCAAAGTTGAATGCCATGATATGGACAATTCTTGAGCATCATCTGCTGAAAAACTCACCAAGCTTCATGAAATAACTCACCAGACTGTTGTCGGAAACCCCGAATATCCATTCTGGCATTATTAGTACGCAGCGGAGTATAGAATTCATCTAAAAATACCTGCTGAATCTCATTCCACTTAAAAATCGAGGCAGATGGTAACGAATGAAACCATTGTTAAGCTTTACCTTCAAGGGTGAATTGGAAGAGTACCAATTTCACATCACCTGCTGAAAAACCTTGTCCACCGATTTTGTTACAACGCGCATCATATGCAGCAATGTGCAAGTAAGGCTCTTCATGTTCTTGACCATGGTACTTGGGCAAGCTGGATATAGACTGAGCACGAACTTCAAACGACCGCCCTCCTTGTAATTGTGGGATCACAACCGGCGATGGGTTGTTAGCTATGGCGGGCTTGAAGTGGCTCTCAATACCGCGAACTGGACCATAATTATTTCTCCATGGAATACCTTCCGGTAGATTCACCGGTGGGTGTAAGTTTCGCGGAAGCGGCCTTAGCTGACCTGGTATCTGAGGTGCTGGTGGTGGAAATGGAATATCTACCGGGCTTCTTGGAATAGGCTCCTGATTGATCGGTATCGGTTGCATTTGCGGTTGCACATATTGTTGATGCCCAAATGTCACACCCCGATATTTCTACGTATTTTCGGTGGGCCCAGTGGGGAGTATCGTGACGTAGTTGATATCATCTTAGTCAAATAATCACAGTTTAATGCACATCGGAAGTCTAAAGTAAATATACAAACCGAATTGAAAATATCATAAAATATTACACAACGGTTGTAAGTGGATCCACAGGCGGATCTAAAACATAAAAATATTGCTCAACAGACTTTAAGTATTAAAGCTTGCAAGACTCTTTATTTAATGCTCTGGAGTTCTAGCCCATTTCGTATAGTACATGCACTTAATCTTTTTGAAAAATACGTTAGTTTACACTGGTAAATACAATTAACTGACTCTTTTGAAAAGTATTCGTAAATTGGTTTGGATGCACAAGGTATAAAATCTTTTATAACTTGGGACAATTATCTAAAAATTATCATGTATACAGATTTATATGTTTGTCGTCCGTTCAGGGCCCGGTTAGAAGAGCCGAGACAAGATTAATAGACACACCACTAGTATAATGCCCACAAGAAGTTTCCTCACGAGTGGGATAACGTTTTACATACGCAACTGTCAGGTGTATGCCTACACCCCGTGCTTAAGTCGTGTCCATTTCAAATGAATGAGCCGAGGATATCCAGGACACGGACATTAACCCCCCAAAGGCATTGCATCAAACAAGACAGATTAAAACGGGTTATGCAATTTTATTAATCACAATCCGATTAAATGATTTCATACCCGACCAAGCGGTATTATTATAATACCGTATCCCAAGCCCGTATAAGGGAAAATAAGTTAAAAGTATTTACCTGAGCTAAAAGTAATTTATTCTCAGTCGTATTTCAAATCAACAAGAACAGGGAGCTTTTACTGGACTCCTAATCTGGAACAAAGGTTTTAATAGCCTATCAGATTCCTAACGGGTCTTATTTAAGTTGTAACTTTGACCGGTTAGTTTTAAAGGAAAGTTTACGGTTCAAAACGCAAGATTAAGCGATGACCGGATTGAAATGTGATTTAGACCCGACAAGTATGGAGACTTGTATAAAATGGGTAAACTAAACACATTATGGATTTTGAAGTAAAAATGATAAGGTTTGACCTGTTTCGGCTAATTTATGCAAACTAGTTACACAAACCGTACCGAACGCGTATATGCATAACGGGTAACCAAATGAGTCATGTATAATTTCCATAATTTATTATGCTTAGAATATGTTGTGATATCAGTAGGATACTTTCCATTATGCCCATAACGAATTTATAACCAATTTAAACCTTGTAAGGGTATTTTAGTCATTTTTAGTGTTTAAAAAAAGGGGGTTAAATAATAAACTGAGGTTCTGATCTAAAACTATCAGTAAAAACATTTATTTTATCAAGTTAGTTCAGCAAGATATCATACATATGTGTGTGTAATCATTTATGGCCACACTATGCACCTTAGGGGCATTTTGGTCATTTCACCTATGCTTTTAAGGTTAAATCCGGAAATCTGAGTTCAAGACTTATACTTACTGTTAAGGTATAAATATTTATTTATAAAATCAGTAGGTAACAAGTCTTAGGCAATAAATATGGTTTTAAACTGTACTATGCGCTTAATATGCGTAAAAATCGGTATTTGACGATATTTGAAATATTTATAAAATTTTGAAGTCCTAATCAGTTTCTAAAGCTTAAAATATTTATTTAACATATGAAATCAGTAGGAAAAGGTTTGGTATCAAAATGATAAGTAGAACTCGTTTTATTAGCAAAAAGGGCATTATCTTCAATACCGAATTTACACAAGAACTCTATGCCATGATTAGTATAAAATTTTATAAAAATTTCCAAAAATCCCTAAATATTATATAATAATAGTGGGTAGCAAGTTTTGTGCCAAAAATTGGGTTTACATATGATTTATACTGAAATCCCAATTAATTAATAAAAAGTTTTAGTTTTACAATATCTTGCATATCTTTCATTTTAGACCAGAAATGGATGTCAAATTTTTAGGACATGTTTATAAATTAGTAATGAAGATTTTTTTTGTCCACTCACATTTCCAAAATTTCGTTTTTATAATAAAAGGGCCTAACGGTCAACTTTTAAGCATTTAACGGAAACATGCAATGAACTAGGAGTTCTATGGAACCATGTTGTACAACCTCAGAGGGTTATACTAACATATAATATGGTCCTAAAGGAACCCTAAGGCATAACTAAACTAAGCTAAAGCGAGTCAGAACTGAAAGTCAAAGCAAAAGTCTACTTTTGCGACTTTCGGTTGCGAACCGAGCCTAATACTCAGAATTGTCGGGTTGAACATGTCTAAACATGTTCTTATATTATTTACCAAGTTGTTTAAGTGATAAAATGTATTTTATAGTTTCTACATTATCAGTTATAATTTATTTTGTAAAAACTGACTCGTTTGACTTTTCTGTTAAGTAGTTTGACCCGACAATTGACTGAGATAACGTGATAATTTGAAGGTGCCATTTTAAGGGTTTAACCCTACATAATTACCAACACATAGCCACTTTCAATTTGAATAATGGCTGGACCGTTAGTGATTAATCACAAAGTCAAAGCGTAATTACGATATCTTTGACTTTCGATCATTAAACTAACGAAAGCTTAATTACAGAGGTT
Organism: Helianthus tuberosus; assembly: GCA_030545235.1. Classification (NCBI taxonomy): domain Eukaryota; kingdom Viridiplantae; phylum Streptophyta; class Magnoliopsida; order Asterales; family Asteraceae; genus Helianthus; species Helianthus tuberosus. The sequence goes on along the minus strand of CM060416.1, from coordinate 6,478,012 downwards.
AAGAACACTTACAAAGGGTCTTAGCACGAATTTTGGACTAAGGAGGGCTTTCTTCAAGATCAGAAATCCCAGAGAAGGCTTCCAAAAGCTTTAAGCAAGGAGAATAGAGTGGATTTTGAAGTGAGCAAGGAGAAGTTGCAACAAATGCCTCTATTTATAGTGCATGAGGCCTTCCTAGGATCATCACAGGTGTTCCCTCATGATCTCAGATGTTAACAGGTGTCCAGGTGGTTTTAAAATACCAGCAAGTAGTCCATAGAATCGAGTTAAGGCATGCAATGGTGAAGAAATGGCAGAAACCTGCTCCTGTGAATGAATTCTGCGCAGATCTTGTCGTTGCGTCACGCGAAGGTAGAATGAGTTAGCTGTGGCGCGACGCCACCATAGAGGTGACCTGCAATTCAAGTTTCAAAAGTGACAGTTTCACCCCCTGGACCTTTTAAAACGTGATAACTTTCATTTCAAGCACTTTTAACCCATAAAATTTATATTTTGATGATCTATAAGATATAACCAAACATCGTTAGGTCCGGTTTCATTAGACGATAACCAAAAACACTAGTTTTGCCTTGTTGATGCATTTAATCCTTTAGTTACGAAAGTTAACGTATTTATCTCAAACGATATCGAAACCTCGTGAAATTTTCGTCACTTATTCTTGGGAGTATAATTAATCGTTACAAAGTCTCGGGTTCGTTAAAAGTTCACTCAGAGGTTTTAATTAAATATGTTGACACATTTAACCCTCGCGTCTTGTAAACTTTCACTCCCTTTCACGTACGGCTTCATACGTTTTATCATTCATTACACGTTTAAAGTTCATGACACGTGTCTTTATTATATTGGACATGATTTTTACGAGGTGTTATATCCTCACCCCCTTAAAAGAAATCTCGACCTCGAGATTTACTGAAATAAATGAGGGTATTTCTGTTTCATCGTGGATTCAACCTCCCACGTGTATTTTGGGCCTCTACAGGCATCCCATTTTACCTTCACAATTGGCACATTCTTTCTTCGAAGCTTCTTAACCTGTCGATCCTCGATCGAAAAAGGTTTTTCAACAAATTTCAAGCTCTCATCAATCTGCACGTCCTTATGTGACATTGCTAGCGATTCATCGGCTAGACATTTCTTTAAATTGTAGATGTGGAATACATTATGTATGCCACTAAGTTCTTCAGGTAGATCCAGCTTATAAGCTACAGTTCCGACACATTCGATGATTTCGAATGGTCCTATGTACCTTGGGCTCAACTTGCCCTTTTTGCCAAAACGCATCACCCCTTTCTAGGGTGACACCTTTAGTAACACTTTATCACCGACCTCGAATTTCAGAGGTTTACGCCTTTTATCTGTGTAGCTTTTCTGCCTATCCCTGGCAGCCTTGAGATGATCACGTATTTGAATAATCTTGTCCATCGTCTCCAGGACTATATGAGGTCCTGACAGTTGGGTCTCTCCAACTTTCGCCCAACATACTGGCGTTCTGCACTTCCTTCCATACAAGGCTTCAAAAGGCGCGGCTTGGATACTCGAATGATAGCTATTATTGTATGAAAATTCAATCAAAGAAAGATGGTCATCCCAACTTCCACCCATGTCAATAACACAAGCCCTGAGCATATCTTCAAATGTTTGAATCGTGCGCTCGCTTTGCCCATCCGTCTGAGGATGATAAGCAGTGCTAAAATTTAAACGAGTGCCTAGAGATTGCTGAAAGCTTTTCCAAAAATGAGATGTATATCTAGTATCCCTATCAGAGATAATAGATACTGGCACTCCGTGGAGAGATACTATCTCATCTACGTACAGCTGAGCTAACTTATCGGAGTTATGCATTTCTTTAATAGGCAAGAAGTGAGCTGACTTGGTCAGCCTGTCGACTATCACCCATATTGTATCATTCCCGCGTTTCGTCTTTGGTAACTTGGTAATGAAATCCATAGTTACCATTTCCCACTTCCAAGTGGGGAGTTCAGGTTGTTGCAGTAAACATGACGGCTTTTGATGCTCGGCTTTAACCTGAGCACACGTCAGACATTTAGCCACATAGATGGCTATAGATTTCTTCATACCTATCCACCAATAGTTTGCTTTCAAATCCTGGTACATCTTGTCACTGCCCGGATGAACTGAATATTTTGAACTATGAGCTTCTTGGAGAATCACATTTCTAAGTCCTCCATAGATTGGAACCCAGATTCGGCCATTCAATCTAAGGATTCCATCTTTGCCATAAGACAATTGATCAGCAGTCATTCCTAACTTCTCATTTGAATAGTTAGCTTCCAATATAGCTTCCTTCTGAGCGGTTAACAACCTCTCGTTTAAGCTGTTCTTTAGCTCAATACTCTTAGCATTGATCCGAATAGGTTTGATCCTTTCTTTACTGCTTAGTGCGTCAGCAACAACATTTGCTTTGCCCGGATGGTAGCGAATTTCACAATCATAGTCGTTCAACGTCTCCATCCAACGACGCTGCCTCATATTGATTTCTTTCTGGTTAAACAGATGCTGAAGGCTCTTGTAATCTGAATAGATTATACACTTGGTTCCATACAGGTAATGCCTCCAAAGTTTAAGTGCAAATACAACGGCACCCAATTCCAAGTCATGGGTGGTGTAGCTCTTTTCGTGCACTTTCAATTGACATGAAGCATAGGCAATAACCATGCCTCTCTGCATAAGCACACAACCCATACCTGTGTGTGATGCGTCACAATAAACAACAAACTCTTCAATCCCTTCTGGCAATGTCAACACATGAGCATTGCTTAATTTCTATTTCAGAATCTCAAAGGATTCTTGTTGTTTGGGTCCCCAATCAAACTTTACATTCTTACGAGTTAACGAAGTCAAGGGTGCAGCAATCCTAGAAAAGTTTTCAATGAAGCGTCTGTAGTATCCTGCTAAACCTAAGAAGCTACGAATTTATGTAGGTGTCTTTGGTGCTTGCTAATTCATAATTGCCTCAATTTTGGCGGGATCCACCTGGATACCATGCTCACTCACCACATGTCCAAGAAATTGGACTTCACGAAGCCAGAACTCACATTTAGAAAACTTTGCGTAGAGCTTCTCTTTTTGCAGGAGTTTAAGAATACACCGAATATATTTTTCATTATCGGCTTGATTCTTTGAGTAAATAAGTATGTCATCAATAAAGAAAATGACAAACTTGTCTAGATACGGTTTACAAACGCGATTCATGAGATCCATGAATGCTGCTGGTGCATTAGTGAGCCCGAAAGGCATCACTAAGAACTCGTAGTGACCATACCTAGTTCTGAATGCAGTCTTGTGTACATCTTCGGTTCTGGCCTTTAACTAATGATACCCTGACCTTAGGTCAATCTTTGAAAAGTAACTTACTCCTTGAAGCTGATCGAACAGATCATCGATCCTGGGTAACGGATATCGATTCTTGATTGTAACGTTATTCAGCTCGGGATAATCAATGCATAGACGCATTGATCCATCCTTCTTCTTCTTCTTCACAAAAAGTATAGGTGCTCCCCAAGGAGACGAACTTGGTCGAATACAACCCTTCTCCAATAATTCATCCAACTGTGATCTTAATTCTTTCATCTCAGTCGGTGCTAGACGATAAGGAGCTCGTGCGACTGGTGCTGCTCCTGGGATAATATCAATTCTGAATTCCACCTGTCTGTCTGGAGGTAAACCAGGTAGTTCTTCAGGGAATACGCCTGAGTATTCTGAAATAACAGGGATATCTTCAATCTTGGGCTTTGGTTCATCAATGGTCACCTGTGCCATGTAAATGACACAACCCGTCTTCAAACATCTAGATGCCTTAAGCATGGACACTTATTCAGGCAATCCGTACTGCGTATCTCCTTGTATAGTAAGTGATTCACCATAAGGAGTCTTGATAACCACTTGCTTCTTATTACATACAATTTGGGCTTGGTTATGAGATAACCAATCCATGCCTATCACTATATCGAATCCAGCCAATTTTAACGGAAGCAAGGACAGCAGAAAAGAGTGATTCCTAATGGATCTAAAACATCCATCTAATACTGTGGAAGCATTCTCTATGGTACCATCGGCCAATTCTACTTCATATTTTATGCTTAGAGTTTTAATAAGCAGATTTAATAATCTACAAAACTTATTGTCTAAGAAAGATTTATCTGCACCAGAATCAAACAGTAGTCTAGCATAAACATCATTGATGAGGAATGTACCTGTTATCACATTGTCGTTCTGCACTGCCTCCTTGGCATTCATCTGGAAAACTTGAGCATTGGTCTTTTCAGCCTCTCCAGGCTTCTTTGCGAACTTCAGGCAGTTGGTCTTGATATGCCCTTTCTCGTTGCAACTATAACAGGTTGCATCCTTCATTTTCTTACAATCCAAAGTTCTATACTCCTTGGATTTGCAAATCCCACAAACTATAGGCTTTAACTGGGATTGAGATTGTGATTTCGATTCAAACCTGCATTTCCCAAAATGGTTCTTCTGGCAGGTTTTGCATTTAGGCTTCTCACCTGTCTGTTGTGTATCCTTTTTAAACCCAGAACCCTTCCTATGATCCGAGTTCCCCTTTCTTTTCTTATCAGAGTGACATGAGTTCTCATCCTCGCGTTTCCTTTTTCCCTCATCAGAGTTCTTAAGCGACCTTTACCTAATCGTATCGTGTGTAAGAGATAAAGACAGATCAACCCCTGACCTAAAGGTGGTAGGTCTAGATGCTTTCACATTTCCCTTGATTTCTGGAGCTAGACCTTCTATAAAACGTGCTATACGCTTCGGTTCCGGTGTGACCAAATAAGGAACCAATCGGGACATGATGTTGAAGCTTGTAAGGTACGCCTGACAGTCCAAGTTCTTCATGACTAGAGTCAAGAAGTCGGTCTCGATTTTCTCCACCTCATGCTGAGGACAAAAATTATCCTTAATCAGCGCGACAAACTGATCCCAAGAAAAGTTATACAATGGTATCTTCCCTGTGGCTTGGATCAACGATCTCCACCAAACCAATGCTTCTCCCATAAATGATTGTGAAACAAACTTCACAATAACGCACTCTGCACAACCACTAATGTCAAAAACGGTATCCATCTCGTCAAGCTATGTCATACAGTCAATGGCTCCCTTTTCTCCTGTGAAGTCCCTTGGCTTGCAGGAGACGAAGTATTTGTAAGAGCAGGTCTTAACACGTGGCTCACGATTGAACACGGTTTGCTTAGAAGGCTGACTTTTCTGATTGGATGAGTGCTGAGAGTCGTCCTTCTTTGACTCATGAGTTTTAGAATGAGTTTTAGTATGTGCTACCGATTGGGTATTAGCGTGAGTACTGCTTGGTTCTTTGAACTGTCTGTCGATGGCTATAGTGACAGCATTATCTATCATTGCTTGTAGATCTGCACCCGTTACATTCATTCGGGTATTGTCATTTCTTCCTCCTGGTTGACTATTAACTTCTTGAGATTCAGCCATGTAGTTTGATTGCTATAAAACAATTGACAATAACTCATTCAGGGTTTATTTTGGAATCACCATTTTTGATGACTCATCAACCATGGTAAACATAGACCATATTGGTTAATTTGTTAATCAGATTTATTTTAAAATTTTCATTTAAATTTATCCCATTTATTAACTATTAAGGATATTGCGGTGGCACAAAAGGCCTAGTCACAAGGACAGTTTTAATTCATAAGCCATGATCTTATAAGATCGGGCACTAAGGCTCGAATATAGTTCATCACCTTTTCTTGACAGGGAGTCATAGACTACAACTGTTATTTGTTTTATAGGACAATAGGTATGGCCCGTAGGCACTTCATCACTAATGGATGTTTAAATTTTCAGGTATAAAATAGGAATTGGAAAAATCCCATATAAGGATGACTAGTGTGATTTTATCGAATCACATTTGTCAGGAGTGCTAACATGTTTTCAGATGTTAACAATAATTTGAATCTTAAAAAGGTTTTACCATCATGGCCATGTCTAAAATGACATATAGGCTAGGTTATACCTTTAAGACTTTTCTTTTAATTTTTTAATGGCAGATCAATTGTAAATTGGAATGATATATTGATTTGTTTTATATAGTATATGCATATAATGACAAAAAATTTAAAATGAAACATTCCATAAATTGAAAGAAGTACATAGCTGCCCTAAACGGGACTTTTAAACAATAACTTGCCCACACAGGGGCTAAATAAAGAAAGACAGGTCCACGCAGAGACCAAGTACATAAATAAAATGTCTACGCAGGGACTTAATTGAAAATTGAAATTATAATACAATAAATAAATAAGGATTTTAATAATCCCTTTTCTTCTTCCCCTTTATGAGGTTTGCTAAACCCTTTAGAAGAACACGGCGACTTCTACGCTCTTCAGCTACCTGCTGTTCCACCTCATTCAACCTTTGAAGGATTTCTTGTTGCGGCGGTGGTTGCTGAATTTAGGGTTGAGGTGGCTGCTGCTGCTGTGGTTGAGGAGGTGGTGGGTATTGATACCCATATGTAGGGTACCCATATGTAGGGTACCCAGTTGAGTACGCAGGTGGAAAGGGTGAAGGGTAAAGAGCGTTGAAGTTTGCTGCCTCGACATATGGGTCTACGACAGGGGCATTGTTGTAGTTATAACCCGAATAACCTTGTGGCTCAAACGGGTTGTACCCAGCTGTACCTGGGTAAGAAGGGATTGGGTTTTCATAACCCATGGATGGTGGTGGTGGTGCGACTGGTGCAGAGTCGACCTCGGAAAATGCATGCGAAGGCCCACCCATTTGCGGGTCTTTGTGGAGCCGTGGGTGGTTGCTTGAGTGTTGAGGGGTGCTGAAATGAAATTCCCCTTCTCGCGCGGACATCCGCGCATTTCTTCTTCGCCTCGGTGGTTCTGGAGATGGTGGGTGCTCTAGCGCTGGTGGTGGCGGTGGTGTGACTGCCTCGAAGTGTGGGTCCTCAGAAGGGACCTGTTGTTGTGGTGCTGGGTTGTGGGGAGGTGTGAACTCCCACTTATAGGTACTCCACCTTAGGGCGTATAGGTCGTGGCCCCTATATGGCGAACCATGATAAGATGATCCGTCAGAAATCTCAATGGGATGCTTCGGCATCCCAGTTGGCGGCACGGCAGGTTCCGGATCTTCGTCCATGTCCATGGAAAAGTGCTCCGGTCCTAACGGGTTATGACCCGTTGGTTCTTCAATTAGGTTTGTCGGGTAGAACCGACTTTGAAAATAGGGTGTTGGGTCATTGAAAGAATGGTGTGAGTTTGAGCGTTGTAGAGGGATGAAAGAATGGTGAGAGTCGTGGGGCTCATTCTCTGATTGTGGCCCAAAGGAGTTGTGGTATGAAGGCTATGAGCTAAGTGAGACAGAGCGCCTCGCAAGTTCGATATAGGTTCTCCAGTGTTGATAGGGGCTCGAGCTATGTGATGCTGATGGCGTACGCCGGTGAGATGGCCTGGCCTCATGATCATTCCCGGTAATATGAGCCTTTCCTCTCCCCCCTCTGCCTCTCATCGATGGCGGCATATATTCGCTTTTGATTCTGTCAAAACAAAAGAACAACAAAAGAACAAAAACAAATTAAGATTAGGATTAATCCTAAGTCCTTTGCCTAGACTCGGAAGTCAAGGAATGTGCTACTGTGTCACTGAGATTAAATACAAAAGGCTAGTGTTTAATTCACTCAATGTTGGCTATGGTACCAACCTGTCACACCCCGATATTTCCACGTATTTCCGGTGGGCCCGGTGGGGAGTATCGTGACATAGTTGATATCATCATAGTCAAATAATCACAGTTTAATGCACAGCGGAAGTCTAAAGTAAATATACAAACCGAATTGAAAATATCATAAAATATTACACAACGGTTGTAAGTGGATCCACAGGCGGATCTAAAACATAAAAATATTGTTCAACAGACTTTAAGTATTAAAAGCTTGCAAGACTCTTTATTAAATACTCTGGAGTTCCAGCCCATTTCGTATAGTACCTGCACTTAATCTTTTTTTAAAAAATACGTCACTTTACACCGGTAAATACAATTAACTAACTCTTTTGAAAAGTATTCGTAAATTGGTTTGGATGCACAAGACATAAAATCTTTTATAACTTGGGACAATTATCTAAAAATAATCATGTATACAGATTTATATGTTTGTCGCCTGTTCAGGGCCCGGTTAGAAGAGCCGAGACAAGATTAATAGATACACCACTAGTATAATGCCCACAAGAAGTTTCCTCACGAGTGGGATAACGTTTTACATACGCAACTATAAGGTGTATGCCTACACCCCGTGCTTAAGTCGTGGCCATTTCAAATGAATGAGCCGAGGATATCCAGGACACGGTTATTAACCCCCCAAAGGCATTGCATCAAACAAGACAGATTAAAACGGGTTATGCAATTTTATTAATCACAATCCGATTAAATGATTTCATACCCGACCAATCGGTATTATTATAATACCGTATCCCAAGCCCGTATAAGGGAAAATAAGTTAAAAGTATTTAACTGAGCTAAAAGTAATTTATTCTCAGTCGTAATTCAAATCAGCAAGTACAAGGAGCTTTTACCGGGCTCCTAATCTGGATCGAAGGTTTTAATAGCCTATTAGATTCCTAACGGGTCTTATTTAAGTTGTAACTTTGACAGGTTAGTTTTAAAGGAAAGTTTACGGTTTAAAAAGCAAGATTAACCGATGACCGGATTGAAAAGTGATTTAGACCCGACAAGTATGGAGACTTGTATAAAATGGGTAAACTAAACACATTCTGGATTTTGAAGTAAAAATGATAAGATTTGACCCGTTTCGACTAATTTATGCAAACTAGTTACATAAACCGTACCGAACGCGTATATGCATAACGGGTAACCAAATGAGTCATGTACAATTTCCATAAGTTATTATGCTTAGAATATGTTGTGATATCAGTAGGATAGCTTCCATTATGCACATAACGAATTTATAACCAATTTAAACCTTGTAAGGGTATTTTGGTCATTTTTAGTGTTTAAAAAAAGGGGTTAAATAATAAACTGAGCTTCTGATCTAAAAATATCAGTAAAAACATTTATTTTATCAAGTTAGTTCAGCAAGATATCATACATATGTGTGTTTAATCATTTATGGCCAAACTATGCACCTTAGGGGCATTTTGGTCATTTCACCTATGCTTTTAAGGTTAAATCTGGAAATCTGAGTTCAATACTTATACTTACTGTTAAGGTATAAAAATTTATTTTTAAAATCAGTAGGTAACAAGTCTTAGGCAATAAATATGGTTTTAAACTATACTATGCGCTTAATAAGCGTAAAAGTCGGTATTTGACGATATTTGAAATGTTTATAAAATTTTGAAGTCCTAATCAGTTTCTAAAGCTTAAAATATTTTATTTAATATATGAAATCAGTATGAAAAGGTTTGGTATCAAAATGATACGTAGAACTCATTTTATTAGCAAAGTGAGCATTATCGTCAATACCGAATTTACACTAGAACTCTATGCTATGTTTAGTATAAAATTTGATAAAAATTTCCAAATATCCCTAAATATTATATAATAATAGTGGGTAGCAAGTTTGGTGCCAAAAATTGGGTTTACATATGATTTATACTGAAATGCCAATTAATTAATAAAAAGTTTTAGTTTTACGATATCTTGCATATCTTTCATTTTAGACCAGAAATGGATGTCAAATTTTTAGGACATGTTTATAAATTAGTAATGAAGATTTTTTTTGTCCACTCACATTTCCAAAATTTCGTTTTTATAACAAAAGGGCCTAACGGTCAACTTTTAAGCATTTAACGGAAACATGCAATGAACTAGGAGTTCTATGGAACCATGTTGTACAACCTCAGAGGGTTATACTAACATATAATATGGTCCTAAAGGAACCCTAAGGCATAACTAAACTAAGCTAAAGCGAGTCAGAACTGAAAGTCAAAGCAAAAGTCTACTTTTGCGACTTTCGGTTGCGAACCGAGCCTAATACTCAGAATTGTCGGGTTGAACATGCCTAAACATGTTCTTATATTATTTACCAAGTTGTTTAAGTGATAAAATGTATTTTATAGCTTCTACATTATCAGTTATAATTTATTTTGCAAAAACTGACTCGTTTGACTTTTCTGTTAAGTAGTTTGACCCGACAATTGACTGAGATAACGTGATAATTTGAAGGTGCCATTTTAAGGGTTTAACCCTACTTAATTACCAACACATAGCCACTTTTAATTTGAATAATGGCTGGACCGTTAGTGATTAATCACAAAGTCAAAGCGTAATTACGATATCTTTGACTTTCGGTCATTAAAGTAACGAAAGCTTAATTACAGAGGCTAAGAACACTTACAAAGGGTCTTAGCATGAATTTTGGACTAAGGAGGGCTTTCTTCAAGATCAGAAATCCTAGCGAAGGCTTCCAAAAGCTTCAAGCAAGGAGAATATAGTGAATTTTGAAGTGAGCAAGGAGAAGTTGCAACAAATGCCTTTATTTATAGTGCATGAGGCCTTCCTAGGATCATGACAGGTGTTCCCTCATGATCTCAGATGTTAACAGGTGTCCAGGTGGTTTTAAAATACCAGCAAATAGTCCATAGAATCGAGTTAAGGCATGCAATGGTGAGGAAATGGCAGAAACCTGCACCTGTGCATGAATTCTGCGCAGATCATGCAGACGCGTCGCGCGACGGCAGAATGAGTTAGCTGTGGCGCGACGCCACCATGGAGGTGACCTGCAATTCAAGTTTCAAAAGTGACAGTTTCACCCCTTGGACCTTTTAAACGTGATAACTTTCATTTCAAGCACTTTTAACCCATAAAATTTATATTTTGATGATCTATAAGATATAACCAAACATCGTTAGGTCCGGTTTCGTTAGACGATAAACGAAAACACTAGTTTTGCCTTGTCGATGCATTTAATCCTTTAGTTACGAAAGTTAATGTATTTATCTCAAACGATATCGAAACCTCGTGAAATTTTCGTCACATATTCTTGGGAGTATAATTAATCGTTACAAAGTCTCTGGTTCATTAAAAGGTCACTCAAAGGTTGTAATTAAACATGTTGACACATTTAACCCTCGCGTCTTGTAAACTTTCACTCCCTTTCACGTACGGCTTCATACGTTTCATCATTCATTACACGTTTAAAGTTCATGATACGTGTTTTTATTATATTGGACATGATTTTTGCTAGGTGTTACACCAAACGTGCCCGGATTCCCTCTTCCTGGAACTCCACACCCAGTATCATAACGTGCAAATTTACCTTTATTCACCAACTGTCTGTTACTTTGATTACCCATCCATCCATCGTACTCATCATATTCATCTTTAAACTCTTCCGCACCATCCCGTTGCTCACGCACTGATGCTCTAACTGAGAATGGTTGTTGTTGAGATGGTTGGTAACTGGAAGATTGTGGTGGAAGGGGAGGTATAACCGATGAGATAACAGGGTGGCTTTGGTTCGGTGGAATGAAGGTATCATCAGCAACAATCCTCACATACGGTGAAGCATGTTAAATGGTATATGGTTGAGTGGATGACATGTACTGAATAGATGTTGACTAGTTCGAGACTGGGTGTAAGTTATCAAGGTTGGGAAACGGGGATGGTAAGGGTGGAAGTTGGGTTGTAGCCGATTGAGTTGACTATGGTGGCTGAACTGGTATGGTGGTGTTAGGTGATGGTTGTGTAGGAGTTGGTGTGAATTGGATTTGTGGAAGTGAGGTTTCGGGTTGCTTTTTCGGAGTTCCTGAGTTCTCCATTGTCTTGTTTTTCGGTGTCGGTGATTGTAAAATCTTATTCTCACGGTGTAGTACTCGCTTTGTATGCTTTACTATTCTCTCAATCTCTAGGTCGAACACTAGTGATGATGACTTCCCGGAATGCCGAGTATGATGCATACACGTCCAAGATCACCTACACAAACAAAAATAAGAAAACCTCGCGTAAATCCGAACAAAACAAAGTAAAACTATTTTTAAATTTTTAACTATTTTTACTAAGAACTAGAACTTAACACTAAACACTTTGCGCACGCCTCCCTGGCAACGGCGCCATATTGATGACTGTCGTTAGTGTCATCAAAAACCTATTTAAACTATTAGTATAGAATAAGCAGGGCATCGAACCAAGGGAGGATTGTGGAAAATGTATGATGCCAAGTATTGATTAACAACTACGAAAACAATAAACTGTCGATTTGATTTTGATTGACTGATTGTTAATAAGAAAAAGAAATAAGATTGTATTCAATAAGAGAAGGAATGGTTCCTCCAGAATTTAGGTTTTGCAGTTAACTTCAATTATGTGTTTAATCGAACACTTACATAGACATAAGTGGACTAACCTAATCAACTAATTGTGATAACCAAAGACTAAGTACTCCGGTCAATACATAACGGGAGGTTATCTAATGGTTACCAATCACAATTACCAACCCTAATACCATAACAAATATATCCCAATTACTAGAACTCTCGGGAATTGAATGGCCAAAGAATAAGGTTAAGCAAATGCAATGGATTAGAATGAATTAACTAAATCATAGGTGAAAAGCATCGAATGCTTAGATCACTGAGTCAAACGATTGTCACCAAACACATAAAAGCTGTTAACTTACAAAAACCCTCCATCCGGAGGAAACCACTAAGGTTCTAGCCGCTCATCTTAGTTGTATGATCTTCACACGCTTGAATTTGATTGAAACCATGATCTTGATCTTTGATTTGGTGATAGGAATGATGATGATGGTGAAAGAATGCTCCAAAAAGTGTGTTTTGATCCCCTAAAATTGTCCCCAAAGTGCTTCCCAGAGTTTAGGGTTTGAAAACCCTTTTATACGCTTCAAAAAGCAAGTCCACACACTTTTTGTTGATCCCTACTGTAACCTACGGTCTCAGACCGTAGGTTACGGTCGTGACTTGCTGTTCTTTCTTCACTGGACCGTAGCTTATGGTCTCTGACCATAGCTTATGGTCGGCAGATCCCTTCCAAAACTGTTTTCTTCATAACTTCTTTGTTTTAGCTTCGTTTTACGCACCGTTTTCGCCCACATCTTCGTAATTCAATCCTCTATCATGCCATCTTATAATATCTTCATTTTCAATCCATTAACAATCCCCAAAACTCATCTAATCTTCAAATTTAACCTGCAAGACATCATTTTCTCATAGTTATCCAATTCCACACCTATAAACAACCAAATATGCATAATATTAGACATTAAACACATATAAATCACATTCCTAAACCCATCTATCATACATCAATTTAAATATGTACAACTTTTTCCTTTTAACATGTATAACTTTATGTAGACTTTTTCCTATTAAAAAAATAGTTTGTACCCAATTCAAGAGTTTTCTACTTTCTGCAGCAACACAAATTTTCCTATTTGCAACGATGACTTGTGTGATGTGTGGCACTTTACCACTTTCAGTTTCTCTTCCAAACACCCTCAATTTATGCACTATGGTTAGCTGTTGAAATATTATAATCAAGCCTTCTGTATCATAAAGTAGTAGTATTATCATCCTAAGTATATGTCGTAAGTCTTATTAATAAGTTAGTTATGGTAGTTATTTAACCACCATATGAAAGGGTGTATTGGTTTATCATACCTCTAGAACACTTATAAATTTGTATCAAATGTTGTAAACAAAGTGTGTTGTGTGTATGAATTATTGAATATTTTTTTCTAGATTTTTGCTCATCCGTATAATTTATGATCACAAATTCTATTCATTTAATCAATTATCAAATCAAGTGTAGAGGTCATCAAATAAAACCAATTCTTGATCTTCAAAGATCTTATAAAGTGGTATCAAAGTCATGTTGAATCATTGATCAAGATGTCAACTGGTATAGAGAACAATAGAGACTTGTATTAGATTGTAAAAATTGTTATTAGGGGTACATGAGGAGGGTGTTTATATAGAACACCATATTACACATCTAGCCCCTATACTATAACTTATTCTCTTCTTTCCGACACTTCCCCTCAAGCAGCTACTAAAAGTGTTTTCGTTGACGACTTTTGTAAGAATATCTGCGAGTTGATCTTTTGACGATACATATGGGAGCTCTATAATTCTTTCCTCCAGTTTCTCTTTGATAAAATGTCAGTCTACCTCCACGTGTTTTGTTCGATCATGTTGTAATGGGTTTTCTGAGATTTGTATTGCAGTCGTATTGTCACGCATAACTTTACCGGGTTCCCTTTGGGAAAAACCAATGTCTTCTAGTAGCTTCCTGATCCAAAGAACTTCGCTTAACCCTCGAACTATACCTCTAAATTCTGCTTCTGCATTTGACAGAGCAACCACCTTCCGTTTCTTACTTCTCCAGGTAACAAGGTTTCCACCGACCAATGAGAAGTATCCTGATGTTGACCTTCAGTTTCCCTTATCTCCGACCCGGTCTACATTAGTATAGAGCTCAACATTTAAATGTCCATTTGGTTTGAACAACACTCTATGGCCTGCGGTCCCCTTGAGATACCTTAAAATTCTCTAAGTAGCTTCCATGTGGGTAACTTGTGGTTGGTGCATGAACTGACTTACCACTCCAACAGCATAAGCTATATTAGGGCGAGTGTGAGAGAGATAAATTAACTTTGCCCACGAGCCGTTGATACCTTTTTTTTGTCTGCAAACTCTCTATTAAGTTCCATGTGAAGTTTTTGATTCACCACCATTGGAGTATCTGCTAGTTTACAATCAATCAACCCGGTTTCTGCTAGGAGATCAAGGACATACTTCTTTTGGCAGATAAAGATCCCTCATTTAGACCTGAGAACTTCTATCCCAAGGAAGTACTTGAGGTTCCCCAGGTCTTTCATTTCAAACTTTGAAAATAGATTCTTATTCAGCCGTGCTATTTCTTCTACATCATTTCCGGTAATGATCATGTCATCTACATATATGATCAAGCAAGTTACAAGGTAGTTTCTTCTCTTATGGAACATAGTATGATCAGCATTACTTTGGTGATACCCATATTCTTTCATGGCCAAAGTGAACTTTCCAAACCATGCCTGAGGAGATTGTTTTAGCCCGTATATCGACTTTTTCTACCGACATACTTCCCTTTCTTTAAAATTCCCTAAGAAACCTGGAGGTGCTTCCATGTAGACTTCTTTCGTTAGGTATCCATGGAGAAATGCATTTATAACATCAAGCTAGTGAAGCGACTGTTCGTTATTGGCTGCCACGGAGAAGAGGACTCTGATGATGTCCATTTTTGCAACCGGAGAAAATGTCTCAGAGTAGTCAATCCCATACGTCTGAGTGTAACCCTTGGCTACGAGCCGAGCTTTGTATCTTCCAATGGAACCATCTGGTTTGTATTTTATTGAAAACACCCACTGACATCCAACTGTTTTCTTTCCTTTAGGGAGAATGTATTTCTCCCATGTGTTATTTTTCATAAGAGCATGCATTTCCGTTTCCATTGCTTCTCTCCAGTTCTTCTTAACCTGGGCTTCTTTTACGGAACTTGGTATTTGTTCGGAATATAAGGATGTAACAAATGCTTTGGCGTTGTTGGATAAGTTCCCGTCAACCATATTAGCTATAGGATATCTTGAATTTTTGGTTTCCCTTTTTGGGGAGTACCATTTTGGAGGAACCCCTCTATTGGCTCTAGGAGGTAAAACGTATGTTCCCAATGTTGTTCTAGAGCCTCCATCATGTTGTTCATTTGATTCGACCTTTCCTGGACTGCGTTGTTCTGTTCAGCAGTCTCTACCTATTCCATTGTCTCGTGACTTTCATGATTGTTAGTGATAACTGGATTAGATTCGGGCATATTTTCAAGGTTTGGAGAATCACTTACCTTGAACACCAATCTGGATGATTCTTGGGTGACACTTTCGATAGGCTTTGGTGACTCCTTAGTATGTGTGGATGTATGAGATGACTCGTCTTCACTTACGGATGGAATCCACTTCAACCAACTCAGTGAGTCCTCAAGCTCTATCTCCCCTGACCACTGAGATGGGACGGATAGTAATATTCTGTGTCAAGGAAGTTGCAGTGGACAGTAGTAATCACACGACGTCGTAACGGGTTATAATATCGGTATCCTTTCTGATTCACTCCATAACCAACAAAGACACATTTCTCGGCACATGGGTCAAGTTCGGATCGTTCGGTTTTGGGTATATGGGGGAAAAGCTGTACACCTAAAGACTCGAGATGGTAAGGTAAGAGGTGGGGGTTGTTTGGTAAATGTGGATAAGGTATCTAGGGGAGTTTTTAGGTCAAGGGCTTTGGTTGGTAAACGGTTAAGGAGATACACAACTGTGTTTATAGCTTCGGGCCAAAAAGATTTAGGGACTTTGGATTCAAGCATAAGGGCTCGGGACATTTCTACCAGAATGCCATTTTTTCGCTCAAACCATTCTGTTCTAGGTGTTTTGGGCAAGTGGTTTGGTTAATCATTCCCCTATCTTGAATAAATTGTTTCATGGAGTTATTAATGTACTCCCCTCCATTATTAGATAATAAGATCTGAATGTTGGTTTTGAATTGAGTTTGGACCATGGTGTAAAACAATCTGAATTTGTCAAAGACTTCAGATTTGTGTTTTAAAAAAAACACCCATGTCATCCGGGTACATGTCGCAACCCCCGTCCCCTAACAAACCCGGGAACTGGCGACCGCGGCCAGTTTCGGTGGTATCTGGATTTATCAATTTGGCAGCGGAATTTACCTCAGGACCGTAGTTAGGAAATATTTTATCAGAGTAAAATACCACGTTTTTAATATATTAAACAAATGGGAAATTCCCAAGTTTCAAGTACACACTTTTTTTTCATAGGGTTAAACCCTATTTTATTTAATAAAACATCTATTTATTTTAGGTAACTTTATAGCCACTTTTCCAAACCTTCAGTGCTGTCCAGCTGGCTTCTATTTGGCTTTCATATTTTGTTACCTGAAACGCGTTTAAAAACATTTTGTCAGTGGGAAATACTGGTGAGTGAATCCCAGTTTAATCAAGTTAAGTAAAAACCATTGTACAGTATGGAGGGCGGTCGCGCAATTACATTTGTTTCCATCTACTAAACTACCACCCACGGTACTGTCAACCCGACTTGTGGTAATGTTACTCCTCGCAAGGTAGTAACAAATTTTGTATACAAAACCCTAACATACCGACGATAATTGTAGAATACAAATACTCAATCACTGTTTAATGTAATTTAATTTAGATGAGGTTTTGTAAAAACAGTTAACAAAAAGGAGATTACTCACATTGCTGTCTTAGGGTTTCCTTTAAGGATTTCCTGGTGATTATCTATAATTTACACAAATGCACACGTGTTAGTGTAATAACCCAATATTTACATTAGTAATACCCTCCCCGAGACGGCATTCCAACGACTAGGTCGGGTAGAACCACGATAGCCGTTACGGAACCCTGGATCAAACGGGCAGCGTATCTAATACGTAACCGGGGTTATAATACTTACAACGGGGCAGAACTTCGTTATTTAGGGGGGTATTATGCCCGAGTATAAAGTATACTACGTAGAAATTTGAGAGAGAGATCGAGAAATGAACGAGTTGAAACTGAGGCTAAAGGCCTCAATTTATAGTGCCTCTTCGACTTCCCTCGCGGCCCACGTAGAAATAAGGCAAGGCCTTCCCGGCCCGCGACATAGGCTGGGTAGGCCCTAGCCTGGCCCAATTATCGGTGTAGGCTCGACGTGTGGCTGCCACATGGCAGCACCGGGCTGCGCCTCATGTCCACTCGCTCACGGCCCATGTAAGACCAAGCTTAGGTCTTCGCGGCCCGCCACAGTTATTAAAATTTTGATTTTTAATTTAATTTAATAAGATAAATGTATTCGGGTCCTGTTTTCGCATACGGGGTGTACTTTAGGACATATTGAGACATTTAAAATATATTAGGGGTGTCGAAAATTATTTAGGAGGGTTGTTATATCCTCCTCACCTTGTTTTAGAGCTCGTCCTCGAGATCTACTAGAATAAGTGCGGGTATTTCCTTTGCATTTCTGATTCAAGCTCCCATGTGTACTCTGATCCTCTTTTGGAATCCCATTTAACTTTGACTAGAACCAATCTTTTGTGTTTGAGATTCTTAACTTTCCTGTCTTCAATCTGTAGAGGCTTTTCTACAAATTTTAACTGTTCATTTACCTCTATATCCTTAAGAGGTACTATAAGTGATTTATCAGCTAAGCATTTCTTGAGATTAGATACATGAAATACATCATGTATTCCTGTCATTTCCTCTGGCAGTTGAAGCTGATAGGCTACAGGTCCTATTCTTCTAATAATCTCAAAAGGTCCAACATATCTGGGACTTAGCTTTCCCCTTTTGATGAATCTGACTACTCCTTTCCAAGGAGAGACTTTTAATAACACCTTATCACCTACCTAAAATACCAATGGTTTTCGTCTGTTATCAGCGTAACTCTTTTGTCGATCACGTGCTGCTTTCAGTCGTTCCTTGACTTGAATGATTTTGTCTGTGGTTTCTTGCACTATCTCAGGTCCGGATAGTTGCTTTTCTCCAATTTCTGCCCAACAGACTGGAGTTCTGCACTTTCGTCCATAAAGTGCTTCGAATGGTGCAGCATTGATACTCGTGTGATAACTGTTATTATAAGAAAATTCTATTAACGGTAAGTGATCGTCCCAATTACCTCTGAAATCAATTACACAAGCTCTAAGCATATCTTCCATTGTCTGAATTATCCTTTCGCTTAGTCCGTCCATTTGAGGATGATAAGCTGTACTTAGATTCAACTTGGTTCCCATTGCTTTTTGGAAAATTGTCCAAAAATGAGAGGTAAAACGACTATCTCTATCAGAAACAATTGATAAAGGAATTCCATGCAATGAAACTATTTCATTTACATATAATTTAGCTAACTGTTCCATATTGAAAGTTTCTTTCATTGGTAGGAAGTGAGCTGAGTTGGTTAGCATGTCTACAATCACCCAGATTGTATCATTACCTTTTCTTGTTTTGGGTAATTTGGTAACAAAATCCATTGTTATCAATTCCCATTTCCATACTGGCATTTCTAATTGCTGCAATAAACCTGAGGGTTTCTGGTGTTCAGCTTTAACTTGTGAACAAGTTAGACACTTAGAAACATAAGCAGCTATATCCTTTTTCATTCCTATCCACCAAAAATTCTTTCTCAAATCCTGATACATCTTATCATTTCCAGGATGCATCGTATACTTAGACTTATGGGCTTCTTCTAATATACGATGACGTAGGTTTCCTAATTTAGGTATCCACATTCTTTTCTTATGGAATCTCCAAATTCCATTTGTTCCTTGTTCTAATTCCTTAATCATTCCTTTTTAATTTTTCAGTATCATCCTTGATTACTGATTCTTGTGCTTTTCTAATCTGTTCATTTAAATCTACCTGTAGATTTATCTTAAGAGAACGCACCCTTTTTGGCTTTTCATGATATTTTCGACTTAAAGCATCAGCCACTACATTTGCCTTTCCTGCATGGTACTGGATATTACAATCATAATCACTAAGTATCTCCATCCAGCGTCTTTGTCTCATATTCAACTCTTTTTGCCCGAAAACATACCTTAAACTTTTATGATCAGTGAAAATGGTAAACTTACTACCATAAAGGTAATGTCTCTAAATTTTCAGGGCAAAAATTATAGCTCCTAATTCTAGATCATGGGTTGAATAATTCTCTTCATGATTCTTAAGTTGTATAGACACATAAGCAATAACCTTTTGACATTGCATCAACACACATCCATAACCTAACTTAGAAGCATCACAATAGACTACAAAATCTTCAGTTCCTTCTGGTAACGCTAGTATGGGTGCGTTGGTTAACCTTTGTTTAAGAATTCTAAATGCTTCTTCTTGTTTTGGTCCCCATTCAAACTTAATGGATTTACAGGTTAACTTAGTTAAAGGAATGGCTATCCTAGAAAAATCTCGAATAAATCTTCTATAATAACTGGCTAATCCTAAGAAACTTTTTATCTCAGTTGGTGACTCAGGGGTTTTCCATTTGGTAATCGCCTCAATCTTGGTGGGATCTACATGAATTCCTTCATGATTAACTTAATGTCCAAGAAATTGTACCTGTTCTAACCAAAACTCGCATTTTGAAAACTTTGCATAAAGCTTTTCCTTCCTTAATAAACTTAAAAGTGCGTGCAAATGCTTTGCATGTTCCTCTTTACTCTTAGAGTAAATGAGAATATCATCTATAAAGACTATTATGAAATTATCCAAATATGGCTTACATATTCGGTTCATCATGTCCATGAATGCGGCTGGGGCATTGGTTAAACCAATGGCATGACAGTAAATTCATAATGGCCATACCTTGTTCTAAATGCGGTCTTAGGAATGTCCTCTTCATGTACCTTTAATTGATGATATCCTGATCGTAAATCGATTTTAGAGAAAAATCGAGCTCCTTGCAATTGATCAAACAGATCATCGATC
Organism: Helianthus tuberosus; assembly: GCA_030545235.1. NCBI lineage: Eukaryota > Viridiplantae > Streptophyta > Magnoliopsida > Asterales > Asteraceae > Helianthus > Helianthus tuberosus. Next base: position 6,457,513 of record CM060416.1, on the reverse strand, counting down.
CTTGGTAATGGATACCCATTCTTAATCGTGACCTTGTTCAGTTCACGGTAATCAATGCACATATGCATCGATCTGTGTTTCTTCTTAACGAATAAAATCAGCGCTCCCCATGGCGATGAACTTGACTGTATGAATCCTTTTTCCAACAATTCGTCTAGTTGTTTCTTCAATTCCTGCATTTCTGCGGGTGCCAAACGGTAGGGTGCTTTGGCAATCGGTGCTGTCCCTGGTAGCAGGTGGATTCTGAATTCAACTTCCCTGTCTGGCGGTAATCCTGGTAATTCTTCTGGGAATATATCTGAAAACTGGGATACGACTGGAATATCTTTTAGTTCTTTTCCCTTAGTGTTAGTGATTATGAAAATCAAATACACTAATGATCCTTTTCTTATATAACTTGTTGTTTTCATCACAGAGAAGAATTTTGTGGATCTAGATGGTTTATCTCCTTTAATTGTGATCTTTTCACCCTTTGGTGAATTTACTTGGATTGGCTTTTGATCACATAAAATACTGGCTTTATTGGCTATTAACCAATCCATTCCTAATACGACATCAAATCCTGCCAGATTCATTGGGTAAAGGTTTGCAATAAACTTTCGATTTAAAAATTCTATTCTTGCTCCCTGCAAGATTTCAGAAATCCTAACGGTTTCCCCATTTGTTGTCTCTACTAGACATTCTTGTGTGAGTTTAGTTAATGGTTGATTAAGAATTTTGCAAAATGAAGTATTAATAAAACTTTGGTTCGCACTAGAGTCAAATAATAATTTGGCAAAAACATCATTAATTAAAACGTACCGGCTATCACATCCGGGATCATCTTGGCTTCATCTACAGTCAGAATAAATGCTCTAGCATTTTTAGTAGTCTTATTGCCCATGGCTGGAACTAGTTTCGGACAGTTTGGCTTGATGTGGCCTTTTTCTCCACAGTTGAAGCACATCCCATTATTTGGTTTCCTTCTGCAGTCTTCTTCCTTGTGTCCTGGTATCTTGCAGAAATTGCAGTAAGTGAAGCATTTTCCTGAATGCTTCTTCTTGCAGGCCTTGCAGTATGGCGCAGAGGTAGAACCTATATTTCTTCCATGGTTGGAATTACCGTAGCGAAATTCATGGGTAAGCCTTTGAGCTAGGTTTCTCATTTGGTCTTCTTCTCGTGTACGCACTAACTCATCTGTCAAGGTGTTTGCTAGTTCTACGGCTTCTTCTATAGTTTGAGGTCTAGCTGCCTTGACTACATGGCTAATCTCACTGATTAATCCCCAGATGTAACGGGAGATTAATATGGGTTCAGGTGATGCAAGGGTTGGCACTATTCTAGCATATTCAAAGAATAATGTAGTGTACCCTTTTACTATCCACTCCAGTCATCCTAAGGTTTAAAAACTTATTTGCTATCTGTTCTTTTTCATTGGGATGGCAGAATTTCCTTTCCACCGTGTTTTTAACTTCCTCCCATACCATATTGTAAACCTTGTCACTTCCCCTAGACTGAAGGATAGTGTTCCATCATTCTAAGGCTGAATTCTTAAACAGATTGGAAGCAAACATTATCTTATCTTCTTCCGCGCACCTGCTTATTTTTAAGACTGCCTCAGTCTTTTCTATCTAGCGTAGAGCTGCAACGGCCCCTTCATTGCCCGAGAATTCCATTGGTTTACAAGACCAGAATTCCTTATAAGAACAACCATAAGACATGGTTCTTCTTCTTTTGGGAATGGGCGTTTGAAGTAGGGTCCATTGTTTACGCTGTGTTCAGGTTCAGTGGGTCGTTTACTATCACGGTTACTTTTATTATCAGCGTCCTTAACAGTTTGGATAATAAATGGCATTGCGTCTATAATTCCTTGTGGCACTATGTGTTGGATGGCACTGTTATCCACTGGGTTTCCATTGTTATCATTGTTCGGATTATCATTATTCGGGTTATTGTCATTCTAGTTTTCTGGGTTATTATCCGGATTCTCTTGATTCACTTGGTCAGCCATCTGAATTTTAAATATTTTCCACGTATTAATATCACAAGATAGTATTTAATACAACCAAACACATGATATGCATATTGATCAAAAACGTCGATCATTGCGACTTACTCTTTCTTATATATATAGTATGCATCTAACACAAATCAAAACTGGATTTTAAAATTACAATACAATTAAAATAAAAATTACACTACTAGTAGGCATCCGTAGCTATGATTTTTTTTTCTTTTTCTTTTCATCATACACACATATTATATGTTATTATATTATTATTATTACTATTACTACCTTCACCATTACCTTCACTGATATGGATTCATCCAGAAATCCATATTACGCTCGTCATACTTCCAGACGAGTCGTTCTCCTACCTGCCTCATCCTCTCGCTACTTTCTAAAATCTCTTCTCCGAAAGTTCGGATCTCTTGCATATTTTCTGCACTCATTGTGGGTGCAGGTGCTGGGACTGGGTTTGGGAACTGGGGTATGGGTTCCTGGTATGGGTATGGATTCTCTAGAATTTCCCGAATGTATGGGTCACTATCATAGAAAGGATCTAGAGGGTCCAAACCTGGGTAGGCTGCTAGATTCAGCATGGGTTCATCTTCTGGTATTTGGTAGCGTTGCACATAGTCCCTATTATCGTCTAACCACGGGTCGTACTCTGGGTCTAAGGGATTGGGTGCTAGTATCTTAGGTATCTCTTCTGGGTTGAAATCATGCATTTGGATTTGATTTTCTGGGTCGTTTTCTATTTCCATTGGTTGTGAGGGAAACAATGGTAAAGGATGGGGTGCTACAAGTTGCTCCAGGTTAGGGTCGGAAGCTGTGGTTGCTAGGATATGAAAGTTTGCTAAACCCCTATTAAGCATATCCTGTGCATGGGCATCTGACTCTCTTTTAGCGGCTGCTAGGGCTCGCTGCTGTTGTAATTTTTTCATTCTTTTCCTACGTTCATGCGCTCCCCTACTGAACCATCCTCTCTTTTTAGGAGGGAATGGCTCTTCAGACTGAGCCATAAACACGAATATCCCGTCTTCATTATCAGTTGAATACCCTGAGAGGGCAGACTGTGAAGAGGTGCCTTCGCTCCTAGGTGAGCTGGACAACTGACGGTAGGCGTCGGAAGGTCCTTGGTCACTCATACTGTAAACTTACAAATAGTCAATTAACACACAACAATAAAATACAAATATGCACGTACTTCCATAATTTATTTCCTAACAGATTGAATTTTGGTGTCAGCAGAACACTTATGTGGCTGAATCAGTGGCTTAGCTCTGATACCACCTTCTGTCGCAACCCCCGTCCTCTAACAAACCTGGGAACGGGCGGCCGCGGCCAGTTTCGGTGGTATCTGGATTTATCAATTTGGCAGCGGAATTAACATCAGGACCGTAGTTAGGAAATATTTTATCATAGAAAAATACCACGCTTTTAATATATTAAACAAATGGGAAATTCCCAAGTTTCAAGTACACACTTTTTTTTTCATAGGGTTAAACCCTATTTTATTTAATAAAACATCTATTTATTTTAGGTAACTTTATAGCCACTTTTCCAAGTCTTCAATGCTGTAAACTGACTTCTATTTGGCTTTCACATTTTGTTACCTGAAACGCGTTCAAAAACATTTTGTCAGTGGGAAATACTGGTGAGTGAATCCCAGTTTAATCAAGTTAAGTAAAAACCATTATACAGTATTAAGGGCGGTCGCGCAATTACATTTGTTTCCATCTACTAAATTACCACCCACGGTACTGTCAACCCGACTTGTGGTTATGTTACTCCTCGCAAGGTAGTAACAAATTTTGTACACAAAACCCCAACATACCGACGATAATTGTAGAATACAAATACTCAATCACTGTTTAATGTAATTTAATTTAGGTGAGGTTTTGTAAAAACAGTTAACAAAAAGGAGATTACTCACATTGTTGTCTTAGGGTTTCCTTTAAGGATTTCCTGGTGATTATCTATAATTTACACAAATGCACACGTGTTAGTATAATAACCCAATATTTACATTAGTAATACCCTCCCCGAGACGGCATTCCAACGACTACGTCGGGCAGAACCACGACAGCCGTTACGGAACCCTAGATCAATCGGGCAGCGTATCTAATACGTAACCGGGGTTATAATACTTACAACGGGGCAGAACTTCGTTATTTAGGGGGGTATTATGCCCGAGTATAAAGTATACTACGTAGAAATTTGTGAGAGAGATCGAGAAATGAACAAGTTGAAACTGAGGCTGAAGGCCTCAATTTATAGTGCCTCTTCGACTTCCCTCGCGGCCCGCGTAGAAAGAAGGCAGGGCCTTCGCGGCCCGCGACAAAGGTTGGGTAGGCCCTAGCCTGGCCCAGTCATCGGTGTAGGCTCGACGTGTGGCTGCGACGTGGCAGCACCGGGCTGCGCCTCATGTCCACTCGCTCGCGGCCCGCGTAAGACCAAGCTTAGGTCTTCACGGCCCGCCACAGATATTAAAAAATTGATTTTTTAATTTAATTTAATAAGATAAAGGTATTCGGGTTCTGTTTTCGCATACGGGGTGTACTTTAGGACATATTGAGACATTTAAAATATATTAGGGGTGTCGAAAATTATTTAGGAGGGTTGTTATAGTACAGTCATCGATAAATAATAGGAAAAAACGAAAATTTTGACCTCCATTAGTTTCAGCTAGACCCTAAACATCTGAATGTATTAGTGAAAAAGGTTCACTGACCCTAGTGTTACTTGGTTTGAATGGTTTTTTAATGGCTTTTGACTAAGGCACATGTTTCGCTCTCTAATGTATTGTTGGATGAGAAGAGTTCAGGAAGTAAAAGATGTAGATACCCAGCGGAAGGATGCCCTTATCTTTCCAGTTCTGAAGTCATGTAAGATACAAAAATGAGGATGCATTAGAACTGTGCAATTGAGTTCCTTTGTAACATGACTTATTGATAACAATTTATGTGTTAACGAAGGAACATATAAACAATTTGACAGTCTCAGATTAAGAGATATTTCGACAATTCCTCCTCCATTTACTAAAGCATTTTCGCCATTTGCAGTTTTGGTGTGGGTTTTGTTTGGTTTCTTTGCAGAGACGAAGTCCGATGGCTCGTACGTCATCGTATCAGTGGCTCCATAATAAAAAATCCAAGGGTTGATTTGACCACCGCTTTTCTGCATTGTTAAATAGGCTTCCCCACTTGTTGAAGGATAGTCTTTCAACAACTCATAGACCTAGTAATTAACCATTTGCAGGTTTATTTTGTTGGTTTGTTTCAAGAGAGAGTGTGTGTCTCAAACAGTGTTTTTTTTTCTCTTAAATAAATAAGTTGTCTATAATAAAACCGACATAATAACGGTACCAGACAAATTAACCGACCAGATGTATTTCTCCAATACGTTGGACACTTAACTCAAGTTCAAGATTTAAAGTTGCCGGAAATATTAAAAAACGCCAGAAAACGTAAATACGTTATCTTAAGGTCGCCCAAATATGTAGGGCAATTTAAAAAACGCTGAAATAACAACGCCGGGAAAAAAACGTTATCTTACCGGAGTATTTATCAAATACGCCGGGCAACTTGAACTCTCGTTCAAGATTTAAGGTCGCCCAGAAACAAACGTCCAGAACAAATCCGCTAGCTGATAAAAACGATAAAACACTAGCTGATGAACAAATCCGCCCAAATCAGATGCAGCGGCTAGGGTTTGGGTTGTGGTTTGCAATGGCTGGAATAAGATTTTGTGGTGTAGCGGCTGGAATAGGTGCAGCGGCTAGGGTTTTGTGGAGGTAGGGCAGCGGCGATGGTGTAAGGCGATGGAAGAAGAAGCTGTGCGTAGTAGTAGTGCGGTAGTCTTAGGGCGGTGGCGATGAAACTGGTGTTACGCGGCGGCGGTTGTTGATTTGATTTTTTCGGAGTTTGATTTTGGTTTTCGGGTTTTTCTAGTTTGAGGTTGGATTTGGTAGGATAGATTGTAGATGATAAGCAAAGTATTCAAGAATCAGAAACACTGCTTTGATACCATGTCAACTGGTATAGAGAACAATAGAGACTTGTATTAGATTGTAAAAATTGTTATTACGGGTGCATGAGGAGGGTGTTTATATAGAACACCATATTACACATCTAGCCCCTATACTATAACTTATTCTCTTCTTTCCGACACAAGAGACTGGAAATAGAGACAAGATCAAGATCAACACATAAATACTATGTAGAAGACTACACAATCGTTAAACATAAAATCACATATGTATGAGGAACAATAGACAGACAAGTATCTTGATCAAAATTACTGGAAGGAAAATTGATGTGTTTGGAATTATACATGTTTTACAAGTTAATTAATTCTTGTTTTGTGTATTATTATTTGGACTTATTTGCGTCATAAGTAATTTGCAGGTGTACTCGATGGTTTTGTGAAGATTTAGCTGAAAATTAGGTGGATAAAGAAGATGTAGAATTTGGCTAGAGTTTAGAGAATTGAAGACACTAGCGTACACCGTATGATTCTATACAGTCCCCAACCGATGACTTAGGACACCATACAACTGTATGTTTCTATATGGGTTGTACGTCGAGACGTTGCTAACCCTAAGATTCGCCTATTTAAGGGATTTTGAGGGTATTGATAAAGGATGACCTTGAATGTCGATTGCATTTTCAGTTTGAAGACGTTGTAAAGTGGACACTGACTAGTTTTTACCATTTTGTTTTTGTCGTGTTCATGTTCTTCTATACTGGTGTTCATGTTCTCATTGCTAGACATGTTTATTGTCTATGTATAGATAAACCGAGACAATATTGGATTTGAATGACCGACTATAGTTTTGAGCTTTTTTTATTATTATTTTAGTAAAACCTCTGATTTTCATTCTTATGATCAATGTTTGTGTGTTTGATGTGTGGGTTTTACTCATGTCTCGTGTGGATGTGTTTTGTCTATAGACTATAGTATAGGGTAGTGTTGTGTAGTCAATATCATATATTCTTGTGTTTTCAACTCAAGGCCTCATAACTCTAAGGAGTTCAATGTTCAAGTAGATTAGAATTTCAATACCGTTATGCATCATAATATAAGAAACTGAATAGTAAACTGAATCAATTTTGATATTCTAAAAAAACCCAAAGCAGAGTAAGCCTAAATGATAGAATTCTGTTTCTAGAAAACAAATGATTTTCAAGTGTTTGCTTTTGGTTTTGAGAGTCAGTGTGTGCCTAATATGCACCTAAGCATATTACTTATCATAAGTACTTCAGGTATCAAGTCATCGTGTCAAAGTGCTTTGAGTTTTGCTCGATTAATATGCACCTAAGCATAGATTAGTTTATTTAGGGAACAACCATAGTAATCAACAGCTAGTCATGAGAATAATTCATTAGGTTAAGGGAATTCAATTCTTGGATGATACATTTTTTCTAGTCTTAATAAATTTGTATTTGTTTTTTATTTATGTTTTAATAATTCCAACCTCACTATTAAAAGCACTAGACTACTTATCAATAACGGCTCAACCACATTACAACATATTGGTCCAGTTTCGGGTAATATAGGTCCAGGTTTCACGTATTTTGGTATCAATAATTTTTTTTTTAAATTTCGGTAGGTTTCAAAGAATTTACATGGTTTTTAGGTAAGTTTTGAAACTCTTTTTGATTATAGGTGATCCGCTAGTGGTAAGTGATATGGCAAGGTGACGGGATGTGGGTGAAAAAGACCACATCTGCTACTTACGGTAACAGAGTTTCAAACGCTCGTAATAGTTAAAACATTAACAATATAAACCACACAATATCAACCTCATAATTCATTAAAAATTACACTCACCCTTCGACCCTTCCATGTCTACCTCTCCTTTAGAAGATGAGATAAGATATTTTGAGCAATGTGCATTTGACACGTGGCTCTCCATTTCTGGTGGCTATATGATAAGGTCTTCAAGTTGCAATTATATTCTGTGGACACTAATGCATGAAATTCCATGAGCCACAACATCCAACGCTCATAATCACTACAAGTTAAGATAGATTTGTTTTTATCCGTTGGATGGCAGGCAGGTCATGTACAAGTATTATATATACAGCTATGATAACTAAAGTCACTCATTAGATTCGAAAAGGGGAAAGACAAAGATTATCGTAATGGCTTCGATCTCCTCCTCAGTCGCGACCGTTAGCCGGACCGCCCCTGCTCAGGCCAACATGGTGGCTCCGTTCACCGGCCTTAAGTCCAACGCCGCCTTCCCCACCACCAAGAAGGCTAACGACTTCTCCACCCTTCCAAGCAACGGTGGAAGAGTTCAATGCATGAAGGTTAATATAGAATTAGGTTTTTTATATCTAAAGATACAATTCAAATATATATTTCTAAGAAACTAAAAGTGTGGTATAATTTGTTGTTCAGGTGTGGCCACCACTTGGATTGAAGAAGTACGAGACTCTCTCATACTTACCACCACTAACTGATGATCAGTTGGCTAAGGAAGTCGACTACTTGCTCCGCAAAAAATGGGTTCCTTGTTTGGAATTCGAGTTGGAGGTATATTTCTCATCCTTTATGTATTTTTAAAAGTTTATGATTTTCTAGATTTATTAATTATATCTAGAGAGCAAAAATTATAACTTATTTGTAGGGGAGCTAGTTAACTTTAGTTGTAATTTGTATAGGGTTAGCTTTAACAAAAAATAAATAAATAAATAAATAAATAAATACTTTAGATGAAAATAAGGAAAGTGAGTTAAAGTTATAGGTTGAAACAAATTTAAGTAAATGGATACAACTAAATTGTCTAATTTAAAGAATTTTATACTATGACTTGGTAATTTGAATTTTATAATCTGCTGATAAAAATCTGTTATGTGAATGTCAAATGTAAAATGTTGTTTTAATCAACAAGATATGTGAATGACTGAAACATCAGTTGTTAACACAACTATTTAGATATGTGAATTCTTTGTATATAGATTATTTTGAACGGTCTATGTATATAGATTTTTAGTTAAATTAGACCACTACCTCATCATTTTCATTGTTTTAAATACAAATTTATACAATCATACATGATAATATACGAAAAGATATCCCTAACAAAATGTTTGTAGAGATGTAACACTACTTAATCAAATTTTAGTTTGTTTAATAGATCTTCATGTATACATTTTAAAAACGCAATTTGAGACATTTGAACTTGGTTTTTCATCCATAACTACACATTCATATCCATCATCAACCTTAAGTTAGGTATTTTTGCTAACTAATAAGATGTTGTAGATATTAAATGACCAACTTTTAATATGGTTTCCTCTTGTTTTGGGGGTTAATTGCAGCACGGTTTTGTCTACCGTGAGAACGCCAGATCACCCGGATACTATGACGGAAGATACTGGACAATGTGGAAATTGCCTATGTTCGGTTGCACCGATTCAGCCCAAGTGATGAAGGAGCTTGCTGAATGCAAGAAGGAGTACCCCCAGGCATGGATCCGTATCATCGGATTTGACAACGTTCGTCAAGTTCAATGTATCATGTTCATTGCTTCCAGGCCAGATGGTTACTAAGCAAATTCGAGAATTATTCGATCTAACCTATATATGATGGGTCGAGTTTGTTTGAATCTTTAGGGTTCTTCATCATTCTCTTTTTCAAATTTGGGAATTTTCGTTTTCATGAATTGCTATGTATTTTGTTGTTTATTTCGGATTATATAATAATAATTTGTCGAAAATGTATATCTTCCTCTCTCTCTCTCTTTGTTCTATTCTATCATTATTTGTTGAAACGCGAATTTGTGTTTTAAAGTTACTATATTGTTGAGATATACACATATAACTACTTTATATGACATAACTCGTATCATTGTTTTAGGTTTTAATTAGATAAATATACTATACGCTCATACAACAAACTTAAAACACATATATTTAAAAATTACAACCATCACATTTTTATCCTACTATTGAGATATTTGATGGATGTATATGTGGACGATATTTCAAATGGGTATGATATTAGATAAGCCGACTTGATTTTCTACTTTTCATTTGTTCTCTATAGCAATATTATATGTTTCTTTTTATTAGTTTAATAATGAATAAGAAGCAACTCACACACCAAAATATCTTATGGTTGTCCAGGGATCATGCGTCATGGGTTAATGCTGCGGTCCACTGGCACTGCGTTTGTTGTATGATAAATTTTATTATATATTAGATATTTATCGTAAAGTTTAAATATTTAATCATGTGATTAGTGACATAGTAACTAAAGTTATGACTTAACAAAAAAAAGAACTAATATGTAGAATATATAGAGAGGGTTCTAGTTTTATAAGTTTAAAATTTAACAAGTTATATACAAATTTAAATAAAACCTAGAAGTTTTTAACACTAATTCATACACACACAGTAACTTATAATCATGAATGCTTTATGCATGATCAATACTAATTTATTAGGAAAAAATAACTTGAATGTCTAATCCCAATAGTTATAAAAAGTGTGCGTATAATTGATATATTTACACACACTTTCAGTGTCTTCCTTGAAAGTTCAAAGAACATCTCTCTAAACAAGGGACACAACAGATTACTGTCAGTACTAGAAACCTGAAGGATTATAAAAAAACCAAAAAAAATAAAAATAGAAGACAAATAATATAATTACACGTCAGTAATCCCTCGATAATTATTGATGAATCATGATAGATACAATGGCTGTTCATGAAATAGTTTTAAGACAATTGGGTTGAATGTCACACCCTCAAAAAATAGAAAAAAAAATAAAAATAGAAGACAAATAATATAATTACACGTCAGTAATCCCTCGATAATTATTGATGAATCATGATAGATACAATGGCTGTTCATGAAATAGTTTTAAGACAATTGGGTTGAATGTCACACCCTCAAAATCCTCATACAGAGTACTAACACGTGGCGTGTGATTGACCAGGATCTAGCCACTAATCATGTTGAACTATCTACGTATGTTATAAGTTATCCAACTACACGATTAGTGTTCTAGTTTTAATTGATCAAAAACACAGTTTACTTTAACAGCGGAAGTATAAAGAAAGCTCATCAAAATTTTTAAACCGCAAGTTCTTTAATTATATATTAACATGAGACTTACATACCACGCACTCCAGCCGATTGCAATGTCCGTCCAAAGCTGTAACGAGCAACCTGCCACTACTACAAAAATGTAGCATTAGACGGTGTCAAGGATTTGTTTTAGACGGTGTTAAAGTAATAACACCGTCTTAAAAGCAATACCAATATAAACGTTAAGCTCTTTTAAATAAAATATTCAATAAAATTCAGAAGAACACCGTCTAATGCTTAAACACCGTCTTATACTAATTTTTTTCAACCTTTAGACGGTGTTGTCTCTGAACACCGTCTTATAAATATTCAATAAAATTCAAAATAACCCCGTCTAATGCTTAAACACCGTCTTATACTAATTTCTGCATCCTTTAGACGGTGTTGTCTGTAATCACCGTCTTATAAACTGAAAAACAATCGCTGCACATAAGGGTTTCATCCGTACACTTGTTTCCTTCACCGGTGCTCTTCCCCACTCTAGGGTTTGCTCGCACTCCACAATTTCTCTCCGATGGCGGCGTAGAAGCTTAGGGATTTAAGTCAACCGATTGATGTTGCTCTGCTTGATGACACCGTTGCTGCCTTCTATGGCACCGGATCTAAAGATGAGGTTTGTTCACAATTGTTATCTATTTTGCTTGATTTTATACGAATTAAGAGTAATGTGATGCGATTGAACAGTTTTAAGTTGTTATCGGAGGTTAATTGCTGGTTGTTTGACCGATATACGTTTATCTGATGATGCTCGTACATTATTCGTTCCGTTTGATTGGGTATAAGTGCAGTTGTATCACGTTTTGCATGTAGGATAGATTGTAGCAAGTGGTTTAGAACGAACCTAGGGTCGATTGTTGTTGTTGTGGTTGCAAATGTTATAATTGAAATTGCTGATTGACTTGAATCCTTTTTGAAAGGTATTGTGTTGTTTACTGTGTTGGTGTGTTCAGATTTGCACTCTCTAAATTAGTAGCAACTGGAATTATTGATTTAAAATGCTGGCTGATTGTTGATTGCGCAAGATTTTGATTGTTTGTGTTGCTAGTGTTTAGGTTTGTTCAGAGTAGATCACTTGAATGTGGACTCTAGTGCTTTGATATAGGAAGTCGGGCATAGAAAAATATAAAAAGTGAGGGATGGGGGTTGGATATAACATAGGTTGAGTGGTGGAGTTGAAGGATGGAGGAGATGGTGATGTGGCGCTGAGGTGGCAGTGGGGGATGGGTATAACATACAGGATAAGAGTCACTTAATTAACTAATTTGGTTGGTAAGTATGTGCCAGTCTTGAAGAAGGTACAAAACATGTTATAAACCGTCAAGAATTACATATTTGTAACTTTGGAATGAGCAAGCAATAAAAACTTCTTAGAAAGCTTGTAGTAATATCCAATAAAAGAGATAAAATCTGCTAATTGTTGTGTTAGTAAAAGGGCAATTCATCTGGATACCAAAAGCATTATGTAACTGCGGTAGATAAGAAATTACTTGTCTTAAATAGTACTTATATCATGTTTAATTATATGTTTTGTTGTTAAAAATTCAAATTTGATTTTTTCTTGCTTTGTTTTTATAAATCACTAGTACATTGTATATAAAAATTAGTTTATATATAGTAAGTAAAGTATGTTTAAGTTTTAACCTTGTTTTAATATGTTTTTAGTGAAATATAAAATTTCATAGTATCTCGTTAAGCCTTAAACCTTTGTTTATAAATCTTTGTTCACTATACATAAAGTTCTCAAATATATATTAGTGAACTGAATATTAAATCAATTTTATAGAGTTACTATTTACCAACAAATGATTCTCATGAAGTATGAAGAGCTTGATAGACAAGATCCGTTCACATTCATCTTTTCTTTGTCATCATAACCGCACTCTATTATTTCATTTATTGATGATAATCATATTTATAAATCTGTCATGGTTATTCAATAACAATTAGATGTTATTTATATTTTTATTAACAATAGATGTTATTTATATTTACATTTACATATAGGTGTATAAATATAGATTTAGATAACCCTTTAGAATTACACGTCTAAAATTTATCTAATAGAGATAAATTTTGGATTGTCCCGTTTTGGGACTGCTTTTTGAATATTATATATAATTCTAATTTGTAACATTTGTATACAGTGTGAGTTGTACAGTCTGCAGTTTTGTTGGTTTTATCATGTCTTAAGCTCATCCAGATACGCGTCACTATCCTCCCTCGTATGAAAACCCTACACCATCATCTTTTCCACAAACAGAGACCTGGATAAAGAGAGAGAGATATGGAGAAAGAGAGTTGCAGCTACAGTTTCACCTACCAGCTGGGCGATGGTGGTGTTATCACGGGGCAGCGGCATTCGCGAGTTGAAGTGGGTTTACGGTGAGGATTTTGCGGCTCATCTCGAGGTATATCAAGAACCCTAACTTTATTTAAGGGTTTCTTAGATGCATATACTGTTTGTAGGTTTATGCTTCTCTTATAACACCAGTGAGTTCCTTTTTAAGTGATCTAGGTTTTGTGCAAAACATTATTTCTTTAGGAAGATACGCTTGTCAAGTGATTTATTGATGTTTTCTTGATTATTCATAAACTCTTCCGTTAATTTTCTTTGTAAAAATGCTTCCTTTATATTGTTAATTTAAAACATTGTTGGTATTATCTTTGTTCGTTTGTTTTAATTTCATATATAAGGGTTGTTATTGGGGAACATAGTTGTCTGTTGAATTGCTGATGATGTTATTCATGCCTACCAATATGAACAATATACGTATGGTTGTAAATTAACGACTGTTCAAAACCCCTTGGAAAACTAGCAGTACACTTCATAAACCCCCCCCCCCCTCTAGCAGGAAATGCCTACCAATGTTTGAGGAAATGTTTCAATGAATTTGCGCATTATTTTTTCAGAAACCTGTGATTTTGGTTGTTAATAACCGAATGAAGCATGCTTATTACATTAGTTGATATCAAATTTATATTAACATGGTCTTTTAAGTGTTTGTGATATTCTTAAATGATATGAGATAGGTAAATCGACTTACTTCTAAGTAGCTGTTTCTTATGTTATTATTGTTTGGATTTGAGAGTATTTACATATCCCTTTGTTCAGTTTATGGCAGGATATTCGAGTTTGGATGATTCTTTGACGCGATGAATTTTGTTGAATCAATCAACCTTAATCAATCGAAACTGGTGGTGTGGACTGATCTGGAAGTGCTTGAAACTAATTATAGGTTATAATGATTTGTCATTTTGCTTTCATTTCAATAATTAGCAAGTATAGCAACTTTTCTATAGCGTATGTAGTTTATTTATACAATTTAACGTAGTTTGTTATGTATTCACAAATGATTGTAATTTGACGGGTTTATTTCTGAATTGGATGTCTACGGGTTTATTTTAGATTTAAATATGTATTGTTTTGGTTTGATTTGAAAATGTTCCATTGGTGTATGTGTATAAGCTTGTGTATTTCCTGGAAAACCTTTTATATGTTTTTTTCCCAGCAAATGTATTTATGGAAAACCTTTACTTTTCCAGCAGTTTATAAGACGGTGTTCACTAAGTTTAAGCCGGTGTTCAAACTCTGAACACCGTCTAATAAGACATGAAGTTTAAGCCGGTGTTCAAACTCTGAACACCGTCTAATAAAACATGAATTTTAAGCCGGTGTTCAAACTCTGAACACCGTCTAATAAGACATGAATTTTAAGCCGGTGTTCAAATTGAACACCGTCTAAAAAGACATTATTTTAAACCAGTGTAGTTTAAGACGGTGTTGAAAACACCGTCTTAAAACCCATATCGCCCCGTCTTATGCTCTATTTTGTAGTAGTGTGCAAAGCATGCAGTAGGGTGCCAACACAAAGTTGGCGAGGTCACGAGTTCACAGTTTTCCAGTTTTATTTCCAAAAACTTTTGTTGTTTAATTACTCATTTATATCATGCCATGGGGAGCTACCCCATATGTAAGCTACTAAACTGTGCAGTACCGAAACTAGCGCACTTGTTGTATCGTTGTGCCCTGTTTGTCAATGTCTATCATCATCGACGGTTGCCAAGGCCTATTAGTTCACGCCCGATCCCCCCGGTCACGGTGTGAGGTTAGTGAAACCTAGATAGCGCTACTAACTAATATCCCATTCGCCAGGCCAGGCGATTAATCGGTATAGTAAATAGGGACTTCCATGATAGATTTCGTTTAGTACACTTGTTGCATCTAATATAAATAGTACTTATTTTGAACGTCCCACGCAAGGGGAAAAATGTTACCCATATCCCACGCAAGGAGATAGTAATACTCGTATCCCACACGAGGAGATAGTAAGCAATCCCAAACTAGGGAGAGTGTTGTTTGTACCGTTCAGCGTATTCCAAACCAGGAATAGTAAGCAATCCCAAACCAGGGAAAGTGTTTTTTGTTCCGTTTCCCAACCACCGGGAACGCATGCTTTAAGTAAAAGTTGTGAACTCACCATTGCTTTGCACGACAGATAATTTACTTGTTTTAAAGTTTGGTCAACCACGCCCTATCATGGTTACCAAGTCTAATCAGGTTTGTATTCAAGTAGCATCACGTATACAAGTATTTAACACGTAGCACATAAGGATCACGTATTACATAATAATCATACGGGCCATGTATAATAACACAAATCAGAACCTGTGAACAGTAACATAAGTGTCCTAATGTAAACAGTTGGAGTGTGCGGCCCACCAGGGAACAACCCACATAGAGTGTGCGGCTTGTTCATGGTGTGCGGTCATGCAGTATTATGTTATACGTTATGCATTAGTCGGTTGTACAACCGGAATGTGCGGTCAGATCAGTGTGCGGTTGTGCAGCACTTGCTTGTACCTTGTGCACCTGTCACTCGTACACTTAACAGTGTGCGGCTTCTAGGTGTGCGACCCGCTGTGTTGTGTTGTATAATGTGCAGTCTTTGTTGTTCATTTAGCATGTGTACGGTATCTTATTCAAACCACTATTCATTCAGATTTTTACGATAAAAAAACAGTAAAATCAACAATTCCTACATCATTCCTAATATGGTATTTACCATTTATGCTCATACATAACCAAATCCATGCATATCAAAAAAAGACAAATCATCTCATCATAAATCTACATTTTCACATCCTTGTTGTTTATTCTCTCTCATCATACCAAGATCATCTCACATATTCTACGTTCTACATCATTTAATAAATTCAATTTATGCATTCCGTATCATCATCAAGAACACCAATATTATCATTCGAAACTATATTTTAGAAATATTCGAAATCCCTATTTTAAGCAAGGCGAATCAATCAAGGTAACATTTCTTAAACACCAAGATTCCATATAAATAAATCCTTGTAAATCCAAATTAAACTCATAAGATTAAGTAGTGTCGAACACCCTAATATTATTATTCTCCACATTAAACACGCATCATTTGCCAAAACTATTCAATGACTGATATATAACAAATTTATCACTGCTAAATTTTAAATTCCCAATTTTATCACTCAAACACCTTGACACATTTAGAACCCCAATTCACATAAGTAAATCGAACCACTATGCAGCCTTAATATAACAACCCTCAAGAAACACCCCTAAACGCTCCTAAATATATCCTAGAACCCTTAACTTGACCCTAAACGTTCCTAAACGTACCCCGTACGCGAGAAACGGACCCGGAATAACCCTATACTTAGCAAAATCAACAAAAAAAAAGTCTAGCAGTCGGTCGCGGCCCGCGACGGCCGAAGCCGTCTTGGACGCGGGGCGCGACGGCCCTTACTTGGGCGGCACACAATAGTGCCACGTGTCTGCTGACTCACCAAGGCTAGGCGCTGATTCAGCATAGCTACTGCCGCCTCTTAGGCCCTCGCGGCCCGTGACGGGCAGGCCTATAGGCGTCGCGGGGCGTGATTGAGAGGCTGTCAGGCCTATATAAGGAGGCCGATGCCTCATTTCTTCGTCGTTCATTTCTTGATTCTCTCTTAAATATTCTATAGGCTAAAACTATAGCCTAATACCCCTTAATAAGCGAAGCCCTGCCTCGTTGTAAGTATTATAACCCTATTCGTTATCATGCTCGGTTGATCTAGAATTTCCGTAATGCATGTCAAGGCTCTACCTGACTCAATCGTTGGAATTTTTATCCCGTGTTACACCCGATTGATCTAGGACTCCATAATGCATGTCAAGGCTTTGCCTGACTCAGTCATTTGAGTTCTGTCTCGAGTTGTACGGTTAATGTGATTTGGGTTATTTTACTAACACGTATGCATTATATAGATTCATAGAAACTTTAGGAAGTAATCCAGAAATAATAACCAAGAAAAGCAACAGGAAGCTATAATATTACTAAGAAGCCTGTAGAAATACCTAAAACTACAAATGTGAGTTCATTCTTTTTTTTTCACCGTTTGTGAGTTCATCTTACTTTTTTTCACCTGTTGTGATACCATTATTTCAAATGTTTTACAAAACCTTAAACGTTTTAAAGTATAATTAGCAGTGATTGAGTCTTGTAATTCATCAATTACTGCCGGTATGTTGGGGTTTTGTATACAAAATGTGAAAGCCGTTACCATTGGACAATGAGATAGCCAATGAGTAATATTAACCAACAGTCAGGATTGACAGTACTGAATGAGTAATTGTGTAGATATAAACATTGTGATCGCTCTCAATACTATAAATTCATAAAACTGTTTTGATTAAACTGGGATGCACTCACCAGTATTTTTTGCTGATAAAATGTTTTAAAACACGTGTTTCAGGTAACAAAATGTTTAACAAAATGTGAAAGCCAATAGAAGCCAGCTGGAGAGCACTGAAGGCTTAGAAAAGTGGCTATAAAAGTTACCTAAATATAAAGAAGACTTGTTTTCAATAATCAGGGTTTATCCCTATAAACATATTACAAATGAAAACTCGGGTTTTATCCCATTTATCTATTTAAACATCTTGATGTTTAACTCTGATAAAAATATTTCGTAACTACGGTCCTGATGAAACTTTCCGCTAATAAACACCGATACCATCTGACTGGTTCGCGGCTCCCGCTCCCAGGGTGGGATTGGGGGTTGCGATAGAAGGTGGTATCAGAGCCATGCCACTGGTTTAAGCCCTTTAGGTGTTCTTCTAATACCTAAACCTTAACCATCTATGTTAGGAAGTTAATACCTTATGTGTTATCCTGTGAACATAAAATCTTAATATGTTTAGTAAGATTTTTATGTCATTCAACAAATTGTGAATCCCCAATATGTGTTACCCATGTCTGTATCTTATAGTTATGATATGCTTAATATTACTTATATATAATTAAGACATTAATAATATAATGTCTTATTAAATTTTATGATATATTATGTATATATATATCATATATTTGTATGAAAATAATTCAATGTGAATTTTACAACATTACGATATTTAATATTAATATCTTAATATTAATATAAGATAACACAATTTAGGCATGATACTTCGAAAAATGTCCTCATATAAATTTTAAGATAATATGTATTATACTTCAATGATTTTATGTCATTTAAATTCTCAGTATATGTAACCACTATTTGTATCTTATAGTATGTTATGCTATAAATATATAAAGGGGATATATTCATAATATATGAAATTTTGTAATATATTTATATATATATCATACCTATATATTTATGAGAATATAATTCAATATAAATTTTATAGTATTATAATAATATTATGATATTAACATTTTATCTTAATCAAAGATATAAGATAACTCCATTTAGGTATAATATCTTTGGAATATCATGATATAAAATATTATTTGATGCAAGTAGTATATTTTATAAATTATAACAAAACCTAGAATTTACTCGATTTAAATATATGTATTTCAAAATTTTAACGAAAACGGTTATATTAATTTTGCTAAAATATAGTATCTTAGCCTACTTAAAACATGTTTATTGTTTAAGTACAATATTAAACTAGGATTTTATATAATAACCCTCTGAAAATATTATTCCATATGATTATGCTATATTATATCCATATAAGCACATGCACATATACCATGGAAAATATATTTTATATTTTATAAACCTATATATATGAAATAGAAATATGTACAACAAATTGGTACTGTATAACTAGATAATTTTAATACGTAACCCCTATATATCAACAGGAAATAGCTTAAATATTTTTATCTAATAGTTCAACTTATTCCTTAAATTATATGTAAATCATATGTATATATATTTTATACTTTTATATATAACGTGTATTAATAAAATAAATGATATTTCATCCATAAAGTAAAAATATGTACAAAAACATTTAGTACGGTATAACTATATGGTTTAAAATCTATGTACATAACATATATATATATATATATATATATATATATATATATATAGTGGAGGGTTCAAATGAGAAGAATTTTTTTGTAAGAATAAAAAAGAATAAACTTCAACCAATAATAATGCTTCATTTTACTTCATTTAATTTTTGTATTTAATATGGGTGTAAGGGTATATTGGTAAAATTAGATAGATCATTAATTCTTAGTCTTCCTTTTTAATAGCTCACTAAATTAAATTTGTAACTTATTTAAAAAAATATATATATTTTCAAAGAAGAAGAAAATTAATTTAAAGTGTAGGATAAATTATGAGGTGTGTAGGATGAATTACGAGTTGTGTAGGATAAATTTCAGTATGTGTAGGATAAATTTCAAAAACGTGTAGGATAAATTTTGATGTGTCTAGGCAAAAATTTTAGTGTGTAGGATGATACTCTTTATGACTAATTAATTAGTCAAAAATAATAATAAATGAGATGAGAGAAAAACTATTTAATGTTTTACAATTGTACCCTTTATTCTTTTTCTTCTCAATTTAATTTTCTTCTCAAATGAACCTCCCCCTATATATATATATATATATATATATATATATATATATATATATATCTCTCAAAAGGAAACAATTTTTATCATTTAATAGTTTAACTCATTTCTTAAACCATATTTGAGTCATATGTATATATATTCTGATATAGGAATAATACTTCATTACTTAATACATTAAGGATAAAATCTAGAAACGCCAAACTTTGTATTATCTATTATGATTCTTTAATAAATAAATATGATAAACTAAGAATCAAGTCATAATATTTTACAAACAAAATAATTCAACCTTTCAGTTAAAAATAAAACTGTTCTAAAAGAATCCAGAAAATTTATATTTTGAGTAAATTTATTTCTTTTGATGATTTACCTTTTTTATTCCAAAATATTATGTTCAATAAATTTAATAGAAGTTTATTTTGTTAGTATAAAGGAATAAACAAAGTTATGAGAATAAACAGGATAATTAATACAAATTAGTTATATAATTGGATTCTTATAATTTGATATTATATGTATATATTACAGGAAATTTTAATACGTATGTATATAGAAGACCCAAATTTCTTGGTAGTATATACAACATAATCAAATATCTTCTGTAGAAAAACAAGCATTTATATAACAGAAGAAATAAACATACATGTTTACCCAGAATCTCTCCAAATGATTTTTCAAACCATTAACTTTATTTAACCCAAAAGAAACTCTAAGGACACCCGTATTAGCACCAAGGGAAAGAGGGTAGAACCAATGACGGGGAATCTCAGGATCTTATATAAACTTTTATTTCTAGTCACGGTCACAACCACAGTTTCCACTAAACATCCCGAATGCTTACCCAACCATGAGCCCTTAGAATATAAGCTAAATTGGGAAAATATAAGCCATTATTAGTGAAACACCGAGTCCGTAATCTAGAATAAAAGCTCGTCTGCAACTACAATGAAAGGAAACTGCACATAATATATATACTTTCCTTATATTTGATAAAATATATGGCGAAAGAAAATGTTAAAATATATATATATATATATATATATATATATATATAATACTGATAGGTATGATTATAATTGTGCTAATATAATATGAGCAACAAGACATGTCTAAATGATTGTTTAGTTCTGTGATATTAATATCTGAAAATGTTTGTAATTTAGATATCAAAGGAAATAGCATGTACTCAAGAAATTCATGTTAGTAATGGAAACCCTTTGGATAAAAGTACTATAGAAAATATAATAGCTCAAGGAATATCGAATGTTATACATTCGATCTTTGAAGTTATTAAAATTTCTATACCTATAGACGAGAATCCTACTAAACAATGTAAGCATACCCGTCACTCCAAACCTAGCCCTGATTCCAATGGAGGTTATGATATTCGTATCAAAACTCCATCCTCCAAACGAAAGAAAACCACAACCTATAGTTACTCTTATAAGGAATTCCGCTCTAACAAATCCCATCAGAATAAAGGAAGTGAATCGCCGATCGCACAACCTACCTGCAGCACCTATAACAAAAAGCATTCCGGAAGACGCCATTCTAGGAAGACACACCACTGTAACTTCTGCAAGAAGACTGGACATACCAAGGAAGAATGTAGAAGGAAAACTAACATCTGCTTCAACTACGGAGAACCAAGTCACATCCGTCCCTACTGCCCGAAACTATCTAAGACACCCGGCAAACCAGGCTAGAAACCCAGATGAAGCTAAAGGGAACCCATAAATATCTACGACACAGGAAGTAGTAGCAAATTCTAACATAAACACCTGTACGTTTTGCCCGTACTAAAGTATTAGTTGACTTTTGATTCCAACCAAAGTTTTATAATAAAAAGTCCTTATTTTCTCTCATAAACCCAATACTCATTTGTCACATCTCTTGACAAATTCCTATATCACACATATATTGCTTGTTAAGTATGTGATTCCATTTCAAAAGATCTTTTGTTCTCAAATACGAATCTTATTCCGTTATACTTATTTTGACAATCCCTATGATTTTAAAAACATTGATTTTCGATATCAAGTCAACAGATTTCTTGGAAAACTCCTTTTCTTTTCAAGGATTCTTACCAGATTTCCATCGTAACCCTTTTCTTGCCAATTACATATATCCATTCTTGGAATATATCCACACCAAGCTCAAATTGTTTGAAGTTGTTCACAATATACATTCAATTCAAACTCACATATGATGAATTGAGATCATCATATTCGAGGTAATCTCCATTATTTGAATCATAGTAGACCTGTTCAAAGTCTACAACTCCAATAAATCATTTGTTAAATCATGACACCTTGCGGTGGCATTTTCTTTGAAACTTGAACTCATTTCATTTCCACACCTGAGGTACAAATGTATCTATCATCTGCTGATTCATTATCCTAAACCAGTCTTAATACAATTATGTGTTAAGATAAAGGTACCTAAATTCCTATTCCTATGTACCTCCCACATTCCCTTCATCTTTGATCAGTCCAATGATATTCAATTATTCCTTCATTTGAACATCCTATCGTTTGAATATCCAGATTCACTTCATTAAATCTTTTAGTTAATTTCGAGAACGGTGAAATTGTTCGGTCACCGTAATCATTGAATTATTACAAACACCTTGTGGTGTCTGTATAAATTTGTAACATGTGCTAATAGTAAAGCTTAATCATATCAATTCATACGTCTTTCATTCGACTCATCACCCAAGTAGTCTTGATACAATTATGTATTAAGACAATGATACACTAAATTCTATTGTATTTTCAGTGTATCTCTGCCATCCAAATAAATGTCACTGATTTCTGGTGTGTTGATTCGGAGTTCTTCTCAATTGATGATCAAAGTAAGTTCTCTTCCGAAATTGAATCCTATTATTTCTAAAAAGGCATTTACATTCAATTCTTATGTCTCGGTTTAATTGGGAAAACTCAATCACCTTGATGATTGTATCATTCCATCACGTTCAGTTATCATCAATTCCTGAAACTAATTAAGACATTTAAGTTTCTCGTTTACTTCTATGTCCTTAGAGAGATATCACTAATGATTCATCTGCTACGCACTTTTTAAGATCTCATACACAAAATCCATCATGTATTCCTGTCATTTCCTCTGACAGTTGTAGCTGATAAGCTACGGGTCCTATTCTTTTAATAAATGGTCTAGCGTACCTAGAACTTAACTTCCCTCTTTTGACAAATCTAACTACTTCTTTCCATGGAAATACTTTTAACAAAACCTTATCTCCCTCTTGAAAGGTTTTCGTCTGTTATCTGCATAACTCTTTTGACGATCTCGTACTGCTTTTAGTCTTTCATTGACTTGAATTATCTTGTCTATTGTTTCTTGCACTATCTCGGGTCCAGATAGTTGCATTTCTCCAATATCCGCCCAACAGACTAAAGTTCGGCACTTTCGTCCATAAAATACTTCAAAAGACACATTGACACTGTTTTTACTAACTTAAAGACGTGACATAACTCCGAGGAGATATCATAGCCCAAATCTCGAGGACGAGATTTAAAACAAGTTGGGGAGGATATAACAACCCTCAAGAAACACCCCTAAACGCTCCTAAATATATCCTAGAACCCTTAACTTCACCCTAAACGTTTCTAAACGTACCCCGTACGCGAGAAACGGGCCCGGAATAACCCTATACTTAGCAAAATCAACAAAAACAAAGTCTAGCAGTCGGTTGCGGCCCGCGACGGCTGAAGCCATCTTGGTCGCAGGGCGCGACGGCCCTTACTTGTGCGGTACATAATAGTGCCACGTGTCCACTGACTCACCAAGGCTGGGCGCTGACTCAGCTTAGCTACCACCGCCTCTTAGGCCCTCGCGGCCCGCGACGAGCAGGCCTATGGGCGTTGCGGGGTGCGGCGGAGTGGCTGTCAGTCCTATATACGGAGGCCGATGCCTCATTTTTTCGTCACTCATTTCTTGATTCTCTCTCAAATATTCTATAGGCTAAAACTATAGCCTAATACCCCCTAATAAGCGAAGCCCTGCCTCATTGTAAGTATTATAACCGTGACACCTGTGTCACTTCAACCATCATACGAATACCAAACCAACGAAATGTTGTGTTTCATACTTGGGATTGGTATAAATGTGTGTATCGTTTGCACATATCAAATATTGTTCGATTTCGAGCTTTAAATCGCTTTCTGGAAGGTTATACGCGAACTGATGCGTAAATATAACCAGTTTAATGCAACAAACACTCCAGAACAGTGGCATGGGCTTAACATACCTTAAATAACCTTTACATAACTTAGAAATAAGTTTTGGATGGTTTGGTGTGTCGAAATCAAGTTTATTCGCTTACAGGGACTAATTTCGACAAACTGTGAAAGTATGCCGATTCGTACTATAACGAACATTCTGGAACTTTATTATAAGTTAAAAATACCTTAAATATCCTTTACATAGCTTAGAAATAGGCTTTGAGGGGTTCAGTATGCTAAAATAAACTTATTGGTCATTTAGGGACTAAAAGCGTCAAAAAGTGCATAAGTTTGCATTTTTTCGCATATCTTACGTTCTGAATATATCCGGACATCCAAAAAATTTATGTAATCATTAAAATATTTTATTTTAGTGATTGGCATGATAAAATTCCATTCGTCGCTTAATTTGGATCGTTTTTGCGTTCGTTACGACTTCCGTCGTAATTACCCGAACAACGCAACCGTACGACCAAACGAACCGACATCCGAGATATTTTTGAGCACATTTCATGTTCCCTATGACTTAACTTCATTTTAGAGCCTTGAAATGGGGTTAACGGGGCTTGAACGTGCCGAAAACTGATTTTTTAACATGCAGGGACCATTTTTGACATTTCTGGAAACTCAGCTCAGATTCATTGAATCTGGTCCATTTTTTAAGTTTTGATGGGTTTTAATGGCTGATTTTGGATACTATGGGCTGTTATTTGATGGTTTTTAACATTCCCATGGTTTTGAAAACCATGTGCCCACATGAGGGCCTAGATCGAAGCACGGTTTTCGATAAACGATCTTAACGGTTGTCCGAATCCTATATATACCCAACCCCATTCATTTGCAACTCACCATGATCTGATCAAAATTCTCTAAGTTGGAGTTTATACACTTCATACCTGAGAATTTAGATCAAGATCTTCTAGCTTGGACCCTTTGTAAGTATTCTTTCGTGCTTTTATGCGTTTTTCAAGCGAAAGTCAAACAGTGTTTGACTTTCTGCTTTGACCAGGTTATGTTCAACACAAAGTTCGTTTGAACTTTGAAAAGTGAGCGTAATCACGATGGTTATAGTCCCGTGTGACTATACCTACTGATTACCACGTTGATTAGGCGTATTGACGATTCATAGTTTCGGTCAAAATGCGTATTCATGCGTATTTTGTAACCAAACTATTTTTGGGTATCAAGACCCTTTGTCTTGATATCAAACTTGTTTTCAAACTTTGTTAAACATGTTTTAACATGTTTAACTCGTCACTTTTAGATTTGTGCTTATGTAGGGTCGTAAGATAAGCGGTCTAAACAACCGCTTAGACTTTCGAACCCGACCCGTTTGATCGATCATTAGGATCCGACCAAGCATATTATGTGACCATAGTTGCATAGGGAATAACCTTCCAAGGTTATACTTTATGGTCACTTCGTTTAAGTAGTTGTATGATAGATAGTTTATATGCCTTAGGTAAATGACCAAAATGCCTTTTTTACGCATAAATTCATTTTAAGCATATGTAACCTAAATTTTGACATCTAAACTGATTAGGCAACATTATTAGACATGTTAAGGCATATATTACTTGTCATAGGACTAGTTAGGCGGTCCAAACGCGTTTTACACGAACGACGCGTTAAAGTAGCGTAAGCTACCTAAACGGGTCGTAATGGGTCGTAAGCACTTAGGTTAGGTTTCGTTTTAGTATGTAGGCTTTGTTAAACCATATTACATGAGTCCTATACTCATTTGGTTTACGAAACCTCATTCTATCCGATCTTTCAATTTAGGTCCGGTTTATTTACATAGTTACCTGTATTAGGTGCCGTTTGATTCCGTGATCCCTCTAGCTTTGCTTGGTTGTTATTCAAGACTTCTAAGCAATCTCAAGTGAGTACATAGTCCCCTCTTTTTCTGTTTTCAAATGTTTTGGGGTGAAACACGTGTACCTATTTGTTATTTTCATGATTTCAAAGTATAAATTGATTATACATGCTAGTACTTATCTTTTGATAAACTAAATGATTATCTATGGTTTAAACACTAGTTTTTCGAAGATTATAAAACGAATTGTTGGATTGTACTTATTTTATACATTCACCAAACCGATTGGTAGTATGATATGGTGCTACAGGACTAGACACCCCATTCCTGTAGTATAGAATGTCAGAAACCAAATTTTATCCAAATAGAGATTGCCTTTGTGGTATTTCTATAGTCTCCAAGGTGTAGTTTGATACACTAAGGTTTGAATGAATTCTAAATCACATTATTATTTGTATATTTTGATATACTTCCAAAGTATAGTTTGATATGCTCTCATATGTGATATTGTTTACCAAGGTATATTTGATATACTATGTACAAAACCAACATATATTTTTGTTAATTACTAAAACATAGTTTGATATGTTATTTACAAAACCAAAGCATAGTTTAATATGTTATTTATAAAACCAAAGTATACTTATGATATACTATTGAAAACTATTATTTGACGACTAAAGTATATTTGATATACTATCTGTTTAACTATTTTGGAACTAAAAATATATTTTAATATATTACTTATTCGACTTTCTTAAAACCAAGGTATATTTTTATATATACTATAAACCTTTTATCAAAACATTGTTTTACAAACAACATAATTTATACAAACTCATTTTACTTGGTTATTTAATTATCTATGCATTATTCTTTTATATCATCAAATTTCTTATAAATTTTCGCATGATTTATAAAGAAAACATTTTTAAGTTCATGACTACTTTTTATTAAACAATCTTTTAAACTCACAAGTCATGAATCATGCACTAATAAAACCTATGTATCTCACAAGCATTTTTATGCTGACGTACCTATTTTTACACATGTTTCAGGTGCTGCTATATGATGATTGTTGATGCATGCTATACATAGGATGGACTCGTGCCTTAGCGACTTTATAACTTGAAAGACAATATTTGTATTTATTTGATTTGTAATAAAACAATGAGTTCAATAATTTAATATAACAAAACTATTTAATCCATGGTTGTGAAACAATGATTCTGTTACAACACTCCCCGACGTTTCCGTCACGATTTGTTGTTTTACGTGGTCGGGGTGTGACAATAACCCTATTCGTTATCATGCTCGGTTGATCTAGAATTTCTGTAACGCATATCAAGGCTCTTCCTGACTCAGTCGTTGGAATTCTGTCCCGTGTTACACCCGATTGATCTAGGACTCCATAATGCATGTCAAGGCTTTGCCTGACTCAGTCATTGGAGTTCTGTCTCGAATTGTACGGTTAATGTGATTTGGGTTATTTTACTAACACGTATGCATTATATAGATTCATAGAAACTTAAAGAAGCAATCCAGAAATAATAACCAAGAAAAGCAACAGGAAGCTATAATATTACTAAGAAGCCTGTAGAAATACCTAAAACTACAAATGTGAGTTCATTCTCTTTTTCTCACCGTTTGTGAGTTCATCTTACTTTTTATCACCTGTTGTGATACCATTATTTCAAATGTTTTACAAAACCTTAAATGTTTTAAATTCTAATTAGCTGTGATTGAGTCTAGTAATTCTTCAATTACTGCTGGTATGATGGGGTTTTGTTTACAAAATGTGGAAGACGTTACCATTGGACAATGAGATAGCCAATGGGTAATATGACCCACCAGTCAGGATTGACAGTACTGAATGAGTAATTATGTAGATATAAACATTGTGATCGCTCTCAATACTGTGAAGTCATAAAACTGTTTTGATTAAACAGGGATGCACTCACCAGTATTTCTTGCTGATAAAATGTTTTAAAACACGTGTTTCAGATAACAAAATGTGAAAGCCAATAGAAGCCAGCTGGAGAGCACTAAAGGCTTAGAAAAGTGGCTATAAAAGTTAGGGTTATTGGATTTTATCACCCTTAACTATTGGCCATGGGCCGCTGCCACCCCTAACTATCACTTTGACGTCCGTCACCCCCAACTTAACATTTGGTGTGGTCTGTCACCAGATCACTAACTTTTGATCCGACTACTATACTTTTGGGGGTGTCCTAAGATCCCTAAAACCTTCCTAAGATCCCTACGACACCCCAAAAAGTGTAGTAACATGATCAAAAGTTAGTGATCAGTTAACGACATGGTGACAGAACACACTAAGTGTTAAGTTGGGGGTGACGGGCGTCAAAGTGATAGTTGGGGGTGGCAGCGGCCAATAGCCGATAGTTGGGGGTGATAAAATCTAATAACCCTAAAAGTTACCTAAATAAAAAGAAGACTTGTTTTCAATAATCAGGGTTTATCCCTATAAACATATTACAAATGAAAACTCGAGTTTTATCACCGTGACCACTACTAGACCTCCGTCTTTGGCTCCAGCACCACTAGACACCAAACTAACACCCTGAGCCACGCCCCTTTACTGTAGCGTTGCTGTTGTCATCTCGTTCCTCTTTCTCTCTGGTTCTCCTCTCTCTCTAACCGTTGTCGTGCACCGCCACCACCAGTGGTGGTCGGCTTTGGTTCTCCACGCTGTCGGGTATACAAGGATGTGTGTGGAAAGGAGGTGTTTTGAGGTCAGGTTAGGTTTGTGGGGGAGCGAGGAGTCGGAATTTGGTCGGAGCCGGCCGGAGTTGTTGCCGGAGTCCGGCGACCAGTCTAGAGGGAGGGGAGAGGGTTGTGTGTGTGTGTGTGTGTGTGTGTGTGGCTAGGGTTTTCAAGAATGAGGGGATGAGGAGGTTTATGTTGTTTAAATATAATAGGGTTTGTGAGTGGGTTGGTCTTGGCCCATGTACACGAACTCATTAGTTGCCATGACCCGTTTAAACAATACTTGCTCGTTTTGAATATAGGTAATTAAATATAATTGTTAATATATACTCTAGACTCGGGTTACCGGTTAAATGGTACGCTTATCTCGCCGCGGGTTATTATTACTTAATAATTAATAATAATATTAACATTGATAATAGTAAAAATGGTAATACTAATAAATTATAAGTTACCCTTCTCTTAATGATCAAGATCGAGGGTACGGGTTGTCACATTGAAGATCTACTATTAATGCTTAAAAGAGTTTACAGATTGACTATCAACAATACGAATATACAAAAGTGTATATTAATTAATTATGCCTAATACATAGGAGCAACAACATCAGTCTCAAGAAATACTTTTTCAATTCGTCTACTTCTTTTTTTTTAACACAGGAGCAACTACATAACAATGTTTGTTAGTCTTTAAGAAATACTTTTTCAATTCCTCTATTTCTTTTTTTAATAACTCTTAGATTTTTCTAGAATAAATATATCACTGCCTGTACCGTTTTGTTGTGGAGTACACTACTTACTCACCAAGATGTCCCCGTGAGGAACTCAAAAGTTATTTCAATTCTTATATTTCTTTACAGTAAATTGCCATTTTAGTCCCTGAGTTTTGTCCAAATTTGCCAGTTTAGTCCAAATAGTTTTTTTTTGCATCTGGGTCCCTGACTTTTACATTTTGTTGCCATTTTGATCATTTTGCCTAACTCCATCCATAAACCCCATCTGTAACCAGGGGTATTTTGGGGATTAACTAAAAAGGTTTTAAACATTACCGTTTTGATCCACTTTTTTACCCTAGTATATAAACACAATTCACCCTTTTTAAAACCCAAATTCACCACAACAACTCATCTTCTTCCTCAATTCATCAAAATCCACAGACGTCCCCTGTCTAAAATCGTTCATGTACAAACCCTAAGTTGGAAATCATCATGGTCTACTGTGTATGTGGGTTCGAAACTAAGATCCGTACCTCGAGGACTTCACAAAATCCAGGCCGACGCTTCCATTGCTGCACTCATCCAGGTAACAGTTGTGGGTTCGTGTGTTGGGCTGAGCCCCCTTTGTACGTGTCTTCTGTAGCGCTGAATCATGAAGAAAATCATAGCGAGTTGGGAGTTGACAACAGGGACCTGCAATAAAAGCTTCAACGAGTCATTTCAGAAAACAAAAGTTTGAAGATTGTTTTAGGGGTCATTTTGTTCTCTGTACTGATGTTCTACTTAGCAAATTGACTAGTTGATTAAGATTTGTGAAATGTATGAAATGTATGAAGTTTTAATGGAATGAAATTGTGGAAGAAGATGAGTTGTGGTGAATTAGGGTTTTAAAAAGGGTGAATTGTGTTTATATACTGGGGTAAAAAATGGATCAAAACGGCAATGTTTAAAACCTTTTTAGTTAATCCCCAAAATACCCCTGGTTACAGATGGGGTTTATGGATGGAGTTAGGCAAAATGATCAAAATGGCAACAAAATGTAAAAGTCAGGGACCCAGATGCAAAAAAAAACTATTTGGACTAAACTGGCAAATTTGGACAAAACTCAGGGACTAAAATGGCAATTTACTCATTTCTTTATATCAAACTCTTTCAATTGCTTTAGGCTTTTAAAGCATTCACATCCCTTCCCTTATTTTTATGGAGTAAACTGCTAAAATGGTCCCTGATGTTTAGTCACTTTTGCTACTTTAATCCATAACTCAAATCTTTTGAATATGGTTCCCTGTGGTTTTGTTGCCATTTTCATCCAAAAACAAAATCTGGTCATATTTTTTAGTTAACATCCATTTTTTTTTTTTTTTTTTTTTTTTTGTCTTTTTCCTCCCTTTTAATGAAGGGAAAATGGTCAGGTTTTTTAAATTTGTTATAATAAGACGTTAAAAGACCATTTTGCCCTTCATTAAAAGAGAAGAAAAAGACAAAAAACTAGATGTTAACTGAAAAATCTAATCAGATTTTGATATTGGATGAAAATGGCAACAAAATTGAAACCACATGGACCCAGATCCAAAAGGTTTGAGTTTAGGACTAAAGTGGCAAAAGTGACTAAAACTCAAGGACCATTTTGGCAGTTTACTCTATTTTTATGTGAGAAAGTTTTGTATATTATGAAAAGTGGTTATAAGGGGTTGTGAGTGGAGGAGGGAGAAAATATTACTATTCTTTTTTTAATAGTTTTTAAAAGTGTTTGTGGGTGGAGGGGAGAGAAAATGTAATGATAAAGGTAGAAAAAAGTATTATTTTAATTTAATTGAAAGGAGAGAGAAAATGTAATGGTTTTTAGTGTAATTATATGAATGAAGATATTGGAAGAGATGTGAATGCTCTTTGAGAGTTCATGATGGTGGATAATAATGCTAAGCATATCATTTGAGACGGTACTTGTTTTTTCACTTTAAGTCGAACGGACTTATTTGTCAATGAAGGTAGAAAACGTTGGTGATGGCACGGGTGCATACTTCATCGATAAATCGTTAAAATCAAATGATTGATTTAACCAACGAATCATTGAATGAATATTAAATTATTTATGAGCGAATGACAAATGTCGCAATAACTAAAAAATGGTAGTTGTTATAAAAAGGTCATCCACGACGTGTCACTGGTGGATCACCAACAAATGTATCACCTATAGATTACCAATGATCTTCTTTTGTAGTTTGTTTACCAACGATCTTTCAACAACGACACTTCGTGGGAAATTCGTTGGTATTTGGGGGTTTTAATAAGAAAATTGATGTTTGACTCAATATTATTTATGTTCTCACCAACCATTTGGTTATAAGTTATAGCCTCGCAATAAGAATTATAACTAGGGTTGTAGCCACCTGTGCGTTGTGCCGGGACATGATTGGAATTTGCTACGTATCACACACCATGACAACATATGGAAAAATTCGTAAAATTAAACAAAATGATATCTGAATGTGTTGACGTTATTTTCATCGTAGCTCAACTTTGAACATCAAAATAATAAGAAAAGATAAAACAATAAGGTAAATAACAAAGGTAAACGTAAAAGAAAACAATACGAACTCGGTTAGTTTCAGTGCACTCGATATAGCAAACAAAAAAACTTAAAAAAATATGTCCAAAAGGTTATATGTGTGTGTTTAGTTCGTTAAAAAAATTCAAAAGTTAAAAGCGGTTTTTTTCCGTACCGATATCGGTTTTGTTCGTTAAAAAAGTTAGCAAAGCACTAAACTAAAAAAAGACTCAAGTAAGCAAAGCTTCCCACTAAACTCAAAAAAACGAAAACTTAAGTTAGCATAGCCTCTAAGGCTCATGTTAGCACATAGGCACTATTCAACTTCTTTTCTTTTATATAAAGATAATATCGGTTTGTAGTTTGTTTATAGTTTAAAGAAAAACTACTAATTTTAAACGCGAATCCAAACGATCTATACCTATACATGCTTGCCTAAACTTCTTTTAGCATAATCTATTTTCGATGAATAACTTATTGGTCGTATTATTGGCACACCTTGGCTCCTTAAATCAACACCCTCAATACGGGTTGTATAGACCTATACAACACGTATAGGGCAAAAACAATTCTCAAGGTCAGTCAAAGGCTATAACAACCCTCGAAAATCACTCCTAAACGCTCTAAAATACACCCGTATGCGATCAACGAACCTGAATAACATTTATTTTAATAAATATCATATAAAATAAAGAAAATGGGCCGCTCGCGGGCCACGACCGAGTTGGCCAAAGGACTCGCGGGGCGCGAGGCCCCTTTACTTGCTGATCACCTATGATGCCACGTGTCCCACACACGCGTCGAACCTACATTGTGACTCACCAACCCTAGGCCCTAGCTAGGGCGAGTCGCGAGCCGCGAAAGAGGCAGCTAGACCCGTAGCGGGGCGCGAGCCGCCTCTCGACCAACCTATAAAAGGGGCTTCAGACCTCATTTGTTCCTCGTTCATTTTCTCTCTCTCAAAGCCTCTATTATAGGCAAATATTATCGGGTATAACCTCCCTTAAAACCCGAAGCTCTGCCCCGTTGTAAGTATTTTAACCCTTGACACTAAGTCGATACTCTGCTCGATTGATCTAGGACTCAGTAACGCATGTCAAGGCTCTGCCTGACTCAGTTCGTTGGAGTTCTGTCTCGTGTTGTATGGCTATTGTGATTTGGGTTATCTTACTAACACATGTGCATTATATGTTTTCATGAAACACAAGGAAATAGCCAAGAAATATTACCAGGAAGCCCGTAGAAATACCTTAGTCTACAATGTGAGTACATTCTCTTTTTGTGAACCCTTTTTGTGAAAACCTCAAATGTTTTAAATTATACTTAATAGTGATTGAGTCTATGTATTCTACAATTGATTCCTGTATGTTGGGGTTTTGTATACATTATTTGAAATCCGTTACTATTGGACAAAGAGTTAGCCAATGAGTAACATGACCACAAGTCAGGGATTTGACAGTACTGAATGAGTATATTGGTAGATATAAACATTGTAATCGCCCTCAATAATGTAAAGTTATAAAAGTTGTTTTTGATTAAACTGGGATGCACTCGCCAGTATTTCTTGCTGATAAAATCTTTTTAAAACGCGTTTCAGGTAACTTAATATGAAAGCTATTAGAAGACAGCTGGAGAGCACTGAAGGCTTAAAGAAAGTGGCTATAAAAGTTACCTAAATAAAAAGAAGATTATGTTTTCAATAATTAGGGTTTATCCCTATAAATGTATTATGAACAAAACTTGGATTTTTATTCCACTTGCTTATTATAAAAGATGGTGTTTTAAAACTCTGATATTTATTTCCTAACTACGGTCCTGATGAAAATTTTTCTGCTGCGTAATTAATAAACACCGATACTATCTGACTGGTTCACGGCCCCCGCTCCCAGGGTGGGGTCGGGGGCTGTGACAAAAGGTGGTATCAGAGCCAAGCCACTGGTTTAAGCTATTTAGGTGTTCTTCTAATACCAAAACCTTAAACATTTATGTTAGGAAATTAATACCTTATGTATTATTATGTGAGAATAAAATCTTAATATGTATATCATGATTTTTGAATTCCCAATATGTGTGACCACTATTTGTATATTACAGTTATGCTATGTTTAACATTATGTATATATATATATATATATATATATAGGTGATATATTAATGCAATATAAATTTTATATATCATACCATATATTTATATGGATATAATGCAATATAAATTTTATAACATTATAATAATATTATGATATTAACATTAATATCTTAATCAAAAATATTAATATAAGGTAACACAATTTAGGTATGATACATCTGAAACATCATAATATAAGATATTAGTTGATACGAGTAATATGTTTTATGGTTTATGATATAACCTAAAAATTTTACTCGACTTAAACATATATATTTTTCTCAAAGTTTTTGACAGCACATATAATTATATTAATTTTGTTAAAATACAGTATCTTAGCATACTTAAAACATGTTTATTGTTTAATACAATATTAAAACAGAATTTTCATAATAACACTATGAAAATATTATATTTTATTATGTATGCTTTTGTTGTTATATTATATCCATATAAGCACATGTACATTTACATATACATGGAAAGTGTGCAAATATATATAAAATATTTTATATTTTATAACCTGTTTTAATAAAGCAAATGATATTTCATACATAAAATGGAAACATATACAAAAACATTTGGTACTGTATAACTATATGGTTTAAAATATATGTACGTAACACATATATATCGACAGGAAATAGCTTAAGAATTTTTACCATTTAATACTTTAACTCATCTCTTAAACTATATTTGAGTCATATATTCTAAATACAGGAATACTATTTCATTCCTTAATATATTTAGAATCAATTTTAGAAACGTCAACTCTGTATTATCTACTATGATTCTTCTTTGAATAAAAATTAAGTCATAATATTTTACAACCAATATGATTCAACTCTCTGATTAAAAAAATAAAATGAATCTAGAAGGTTTATACTTTGATTAAATTTATTTCTTTTAATATATATCCACCCCTTTTATTCCAAAATATTATGTTCAATAAATTTAACAGAAATTTATTTCAATATACTATTACTATTGTTATTATAAAGTTATGGGAATAAGTTGGATAATTAATACCATCAGTTATATAATTGGATTTGTTATAAATTAAAAATGATTTAGTATATTATATATATATATATATATATATATATATATATATATTACAAGAAATTTGAAATTTTATATTATACACGTATGCATATACATAGCAGAATTTCTTGATGGTATACACAATATGATAATCAAATATCTTCTGTAGAAAAACAAGCTTTTATATATAGCAGAAGGAAAATAAACTCACACCTACATGTTTATTCAGAACCTATTCCGATGATTTCTTAACCAATACCCACATTTAACCCAGAGGAAACCTCAAGCCAAATCCAAGGGAACAATGGTAGGACCAATGACTGTGAATCTCAGGATCTCATATAAGACCCTTATTTTCAGCCACAGTCACCACCACAGTTTCCACCATACATCCTGAATGCCTATCTAGCCATGAGCTCTGAGAATATAGCTGAGTGGAGGCAATATGCAGAGGAATTATTATCAGTAGGACACCGAACCCGTAATATAGGAGAAAAACTCGCCTGCAAGTACGACGAGAGGGAACAACACATAATATAATATATATACTTTCCTTATATTTTGATAAAATATATAATGAGAGTAAAAGATAATATATAACGTATATATATATATATATATATCGACGCATGAAAACTAAAACACTGATAGGTATGATTATAGTTGTACTAATGCAGTATGAGCAACAAAACGTGTCTGAATGATTGTTTAGTTCTGTGATATTAATATCTGAAAATGTTTTCAATTCAGATGTCAAAGGAAATAGCATGTAATCAAGAAATTCAGGATAGTAATGGAAATTCTTTGGATAAAAGTACTATAGAAAATATAATAGCTCAACGAATATCTAATGTCATACCATCGATCATTGAAGCTATTAAAATTTTTGTGCCTATAAACAAGAATCCTACTATACACTGTAAGCATACCCATCACTTCAAACCTAGCCCTAGTATCAATGGGAGCAATGATATTCTTGTCAAAACTCCATTTCCTAAACGAAAGAAGACCACAACCTATGGTTATTCTTATAAGGAATTCTGCTCTGACAAATCCTATGAGAATAAAGGAATTGGACCGTCAACCGTGCAACCTACTTGCAGAAACTATAACAAAAAGCATTCAGGAAAATGCTATTTTAAGAAGGCACACTACTATAACTTCTGCAATAAGGCTAGGCATACAGAAGAAGAATGTAGAAGGAAAACCAACATTTGTTTCAACTGCAGTGAATCAGGCCATATCAGTCCTTACTGCCCGAAACTATCTAAGGCACCCGACAATAAGGCTAAAACAACAGATGGAGTTAAGGAAAACACATAAACAATGCAGGAGGCAACAGCAAATTCCAATATAAGCACCAGTATGTTTTGTTTGTACTAAGAGTATTAGTTGATTTTGGTTCTAATCAAAGTGTTATAAATGGTCATTATATCTCCAGAATTTCTTTCATAAAGCAAACACTCATTTGCCTCATCTCTTGATAAATTCATATGTTACACATGCATTGTTTGTTACGCATGTGATTTCACTTCAAAGATTATTTTATCAAGAATTCGAATATTAATTCGTTATACTCAATCTAGACATTTTGATTTTTGATAACCTACGTTATTACAAAAACGTTGACTCCTTGATATCATGTCGACGGATTCCTTGGAAAACTCCTTTCTTTTCGAAGTTACTTACAGGATGTTTTTTCATTTGTAACCATTTCTTGTCAATACATATATCCATTGTTGGAATATGTCTAAACCAAGCTCAATTTTTTGAACTTGCTCAAAATATATATATTCAATTCAAGATCCCATATGATGAATTGAGATCATCATATTCAAAGTAATCTTAACAAACACTTCATTTGTTTTAAGTCAAAGTAGACTTGTTTAAAATCTTCACCTCTAATAAATCATTTGTTAAATCACGACACCTTGTGGTGGCATTTTCTTTAAAGCTTGAACTAATCTCATTTTCACACCTGAGGTACGGATTTATCCATCTCCTGTTGGTTCAATTATGTGTTAAGATAAAGGTACATAAATTCATATTATATTCCAATGTACCTCCAACATTTCTTTCATCATTGATCAATTCTATGACATTTATTTATTCCTTCATTTGAAAATCCTATATTTTTTAATATCCAGATTCACTTCATTAAAACTTTCAGTTAATTTCGAGAACAGTTAAATTTGTTCGGTCACAGTGAGTATTGAACTATTACAATCATTACGGCACCTTGCGGTGTCGGTATAAATTTATAATCTCAGCTAATCATAATCATAGCCCAAATCATGCAAATTCATGTAAAACCACATAGGTCTTTCGTTTGACTCATTATTTGAGATAGTCTAGGTACAATTATGTATTAAGACCATGATACACAAGACTCTATTATTTCCAGTGTATCCTTGCAAATGTCACTACATTGATTTTTCTCATGTCATAATTCGATAAATTGACAAATCATCTTCAAACTCCTCTTTCATATGAGCTTGTTGATTCTGAGTCTTCCTCAGTTAACAATCAAAGTAAGTTTTCTTTTGACAGTAAATCTTATTGTTTCTAAAAATCATTTACATTTGATTTATATGTCTATTTCTTTTGATTCAGTAAAACTTAATCATCTTGATGACTATATCATTTCATCTCGTTTATTTAACATCGATTCCTGAAACTAATTACAGTGGACCATTGAGTTCCAATGATTGTATGACATCCTTATATTTGGATTCTGCCTCAAACACCTTGATACTGTTTTTACTAACAAAAAGACCTGACATAACCCCAAGGAGATATCGTAGCTCAAATCTCGAGGATGAGATTTAAAACAAGGTGGGAGGATATAACAACCCTCGAAAATCACCCCTAAATGCTCTAAAATACACCTGTATGCGATAAACAAACCTGAATAACATTTATTTTAATAAATATCAAATAAAACAAAGAAAATGGGCCGCTCGTGGGCCGCGACCCAGTTGGCCGAAGAACTCGCGGGGCGCGAGGCCCCTTTACTTGCTGATCACCTATGATACCACGTGTCCCACACACGCATCGAACCTACATTGTGACTCACTGTCACATCCCAACCGATGGCGGAAACATCGGGGCGCGGCACTAAGCGTTCAGATTGCTCAAGAGTTTCCATAACACTAGTGGTTTCCAATATAGATTAATCAAGTTCAAAACATTGTCTAAACATCAAGTTTCACAACCACAAATAACCATTACAAATCATCCCAAATATTGTTCAAATGTTTCTAAATTAACTAAGATGTGTTTCTAAGCAGCATCCTAGCAAATTTCTTGAATCCTCAACTGCTATCAACCTGCAATATGCAATAAAATACTATCAACAAAAATGTTGGTGAGTATACAAGTTTGAGTACGTAATAGCATAATAGTTTAAAACGTTCCAAAACTCGTATCCGCCATGAAACATATAACAAGTTTCACCATGCTAAGCTAACGCAGTCCCTATGTAACACGCATTTCCAACGCAATTAACATAGCAATCCCAAGAGTCTAGCGGGAGCTATAAACGTTCATTGCCTGTCCCAAATTCTAACGGGAGGTTTGATCTTAGCAATACCCAAGAGAATAGCAGGCGTGGCGTTACAACCTATAGCATATGCATATAACCATAATTGCTAAGACATGTCACAAACACGGATTAAACGTCACATAGCATATAAGTCTCAAGTTTCACAAGTATCATGTTTCACGCAGATAGAGTAAGTTTCCAAACAAGTTTCATGTGTCAAGTGTCAAGTTCATAGAATACATGTTGCATCCCAAAAGGGTTTAAAACAAAAAGGGATCGAGTATACTCACAGTGGGTAAGTATCGACACCTACTGATTGGATCGAAGGGAGCTCTGGAATTAACCTGATTATAGTATAATAGATAAGCGTCGAACAGAAGGTCGAATCGTGCGAAAATCAAGTAAAAGTGTCTGACTGGTCTCCTGATCGGTTGGTCATCCGGACGGATGGTCATCCGGTCGGATGACCAATCGGTCGGACGACCATTCCACCTACTGATTGGATCGAAGGGAGCTCTGGAATTAACCTGATTATAGTATAATAGATAAGCGTCGAACAGAAGGTCGAATCGTGCGAAAATCAAGTAAAAGTGTCTGACTGGTCTCCTGATCGGTTGGTCATCCGGACGGATGGTCATCCGGTCGGATGACCAATCGGTCGGATGACCATTCGATCAGTAGTGTGTTTGCAAAATGTTTCCAACTTTTGAAGTTTTCGTTGTAGTATAAGTTCAAGTTATTCGATCGGATGGTCATCCGATCAGATGACCGTTCGGTCGAATGACTGTTTGATAGTTTCAAATC
This sequence comes from Helianthus tuberosus, assembly GCA_030545235.1. NCBI lineage: Eukaryota > Viridiplantae > Streptophyta > Magnoliopsida > Asterales > Asteraceae > Helianthus > Helianthus tuberosus. The sequence goes on along the minus strand of CM060416.1, from coordinate 6,417,941 downwards.
TTGATTAAAATAGTTTAAGTGTTGAAGGCTACAGGGAGAAGGTCGTTCGGTCGGATGACCGTTCGATCGGATGATCGTCCGATCGGATGGTCATTCGACTGTTGCAATCTTGTTCCATTGCATCCTTCGTAAAATTTCTAAGGTCGTGTTTAACGGAGATGACGTGGTAACGTATCAAGACAACAGAAACCCACCAAGGTTCAGCTTAACTGATCGGATGGGAATCACCCCGTTCGATCGGATGACTGTTCTTGACGGAGTTTTCAAGTCTGATCCATAATTTGGTCATCCCTCTGGTGAAAATCCGTTATCGAGCCGACTCCAGACTAAGGAACAAGTCCTAGGCCTGTTTTGGTTCCAGATTCCTCCGTGTTTGAGTAGATAAGTTAAGAAAACTCGAAATCAACTGAAATTGTTTAGATTTTGTATAGATTCATAGTAAAACGTGTAGAAATCCCTTAGATCTGGACTAAATATTGACGGAATGACATCACACAGCCGATTGTACAACAGCCCTGATGATGTCATCCTCAAGCAGCCTAAATCTCAGTGATTTCACGGTGAAGAATAGGATTTTGATGAAGAATCTAGTGAGAAAGTGTGTAAAGATGAAAGTTCTACAAGAATTACGAAGAAAACTTACAAGAATTGCTTGAAATTGGAAGAAAAGTGCCTTAAACAAGAGAGAGTGCGTCTGGTCAGAGGGGGTTGTCGCATCAGATGATGCGACAGGGGTATTTATAGTGCAGAGAGGATAAGGCGGTGCAATTTTGCTGGGTCAGATGGTCGTTCGGTAGAATGGCCCTCTGATCGGATGGTCATCCGATCGGATGGTCATCCGAACGGATGTCCATTCGGACAGCCGATGTTAGTGCATATTTTGTACGTCTGCCACTGTTCGAATAGCTAGATAGAGTGTGTTGAATATTGTATAGAATAGGATTAGTTAGACACGTTTTGTAAATGTCAAAGGTCAATCCGATCGGATGACCACATAGTGTGAGATGTCTATAAATAGGGACATGGGTTCCCATTTGGACAAGCTTTTGGTTCCCAGAGGGGACATGCTGTCCAACTGGTCTCGTGGTACTCTAAACGTTGAATAATCAACAGAGACCAGATTGAAATTGGCTGCTCAGTGTCGTATCTATCTTCTACTCATTTCTTAGTCGTAATAAACGAACCGAACACGTCGGATCTGGACCGAAGCTCCGTCAAACTCTCTGGATCTTGGAGTCAGCAGTGGTATCAGAGCTACGGTACCGATTTAATCGATCTAACAGTCGGTTAAATCACCAAAAGCTCGTCAATTTTGGGTTAAACTGGAGTTTTGACGTTAAACAGAGAAAATCATCAAAATAAAGGTCGATTCACGGATGGATTTTGGAATTGAACACATCAATCTGTGCGGAATTGGCTCGCGAACAATCCTGTGAAGTTTCATCATCAAATTCACAGTAATAAAGATTCTGGATCGAAAAAAAGTGATTCGGAGTGTTCTTGAGCTGTTAGAACATTTCCGATCGGATGGCAATCCGATCGGATGACCATCCGATCCACATCACTATCTTACTTGAAGGATTATTGAAGGTTAACTGCTTTTCAATCGAATGGCAATCCGATCAGATGGCAATCCGATCGGATGACCATCCGATCCATATCACTATCTTTCTTTGAGGCTTATTGAAGGTTTATATGCTTCCAATCGAATGGAAATCCGATCCATGGTACTATGGCTGTTTGAAAGATGAGTTTTTCTCAATCGATGATCGGATGGCGGTCATTCCGATCGGATGACCATCCGACACCATGCCATTCGACCAGATGATCAAAGGCATTTTTTGATCGCAACGACGAGGAGAGTCTCCAGAAAAAAATTTGGTGATTGTCAATTTTTTTGGGTTTTTAATGACCAAGCTGGGTTGTACGGGGACACCGTCTGGGGCTTCAGTGAGCATATTTGATGATGCGATCACGGATTGTGGAAATTAGTGGGGTAGTCATGATACTGGTGTAGAATGTTTACCATTCAGGGTATCTAACTATTTATAGGCCGAAACATAAAATCCGCAACGATGAAAAACTGACGTTTTGAGGAAAATTGTCATATTTTCGGCATAGTCGAGTTTTCACAGATAAAAGAGGACTGAATTGCTCAGTTTGAGGGGGAATTCAGTGATAGAGACGTCAGAATTTGCAAAAATGAGGGGGAATAAAAATTTCATTGTCGTATGAGGAAATTCTGGCATTTTTGAAATTCGTGACACAGCAACAGTATTCGGGTAGTTTCGACTTCAGATTGTCAGGGGGAATGTGAATCTGATCGTGGGTGAAAGCTTCCGAGATCAAGATGATCCAAGGTGTTGATATCTGATCGTGGACGAGAGCATTGGAGATCTGAGAGTGATCGTGGATGATAGCTTCTGAGATCTAGATTATCCGAGGAGATGAATCTGATTGTGGACGAATGCTTCAGAGATCAGCTTACATGACCTGAGAACATCTGTTTTCCGATGAAGATTTCCTGATTGTGGAAAATACCGTTTACACGGATCTGTCATTCTTACGGTGCGTTAACGTGGATCACGGTAAACGGGATATCAGATCTTCAGGGGGAATCACGGATTTGAAGTTAACCAGTGGGGTAGTTGAAGTTTCTATCAAATGCCGGTTCGAGTTTTTGTACGTTCTTAGATCAAGCAGGCGGAATGCGAGATCGTGGTGGCTTAACCGTTACATCAAAAACTGAACACGGATGTGGCTAACCGTAAACAGAGATTACTGCATTGATTAGTTTCAAGCTAGTGATTGTTCGTGAAGGTTGCAGTTTAGCAAATCAGAGGAGAGTCGTAAACTGTGCAAAAGACCTGAAGATTCATTCCAGGGGGAATTCGTGCTTTACACAGCTAAAAGCAAACCCGAATCATCAATCGAGGGGGAATTTGGATAGTCAGATTTCAAGATACCTGATTGAAGTTGCAGAAAAGTTGAAGATTACAGAATATTCAAACACGGCTCAAGGTTTTCAAAGTTTTAAAGACGATTCGACAGTGACATCCGAGGGGGAATCTGTTAGTGCATACTTTGTACGTCTGCCACTGTTCAAATAGCTAGATAGAGCGTGTGTTGAATATTGTATAGAATAGGATTAGTTGGACAGGTTTTGTAAATGTCAAAGGTCAATCCGATGATGGCAATCCGATCGGATGACCACATAGTGTGAGATGTCTATAAATAGGGACATGGGGTTCCCATTTGGACAAGCTTTTGGTTCCCAGAGGGGACATGTTGTCCAACTGGTCTCGTGGTACTGTAAACGTTGAATAATCAATAGAGACCAGATTGAAATTGACAGCTCGGTGTCGTATCTATCTTCTACTCCTTTCTTAGTCGTAATAAACGAACTGAACACGTCGGATCTGGATCGAAGCTCCGTCAAACTCTCTGGATCCTAGAGTCAGCATATACTCGTAGATTAATTAGGTTGCCTCACATAACAATAACGTTCAACATGTTTCCCCCATAGGTTCGCGAATCACCGAGTTTCACATGGCACGTAGTACGAAAATTTGGTAACATGATAGAAACACTTATATATAGGAAGTACCAGTGACGTATCCACCTTGTTTTAATCATGTTACGTCCGTCTCGTCATTCGGTGTCATGCTACATACCGTTTCTTGCCACTCATAATGGTACATACCATGACTTTTATACCCATAGATTAATTAGATTGCTTCACATAACAATAGCGTTCAACATGTTTCCCCGTAGTTTCACGAATCACCGAGTTTCACATGGCACGTAGTACGAAAGTTTGGTAACATGATAGAAACACTTATATATAAGAAGTACTAGCAGCGTATCCACCATGTTTCAATCATGTTACGTCCGTCTCGTCGTTCGGTGTCATGCTACATACCGTGTCTTGCCACTCACAATAGTACACCCCATGACTTTTATACCCATAGATTAATTAGATTGCTTCACATAACAATAGCATTCAACATGTTTCCCCATAGGTTCGCGAATCACCGACTTTCACATGGCACGTAGTACGAAAGTTTGGTAACATGGTAGAAACACTTATATATAGGAAGTACCAGTGGCGTATCCACCATGTTTCGACCATGTCACGTCCATCTCGTTGTTCGGTGTCATGCTACGGGTCGTGCTTTGCCAACCATAATAGTACACATAGATCAATCAAGTATTTTCATATAGCTCAACGTTTAACATTCTCATCCCGGGTCTGCAAAACACCAGATTTCACCTGGCACGTGGTACGAAAGTTGGTAACATGTTGGAAACACTTATATATAGGAAGTACTAGCGGCGTATCCACCATGTTTCATCCATGTTACTTCTGTCTCGTCATTCGGTGCCATGTTACGTATTGTGTTTTGGTACCCATAACAGCACGTTCCACATAGATTAAGTAAGTAGTTTCACATAGCATCACGTTCCATCATGTTTCCCGTAGTTACATCAAGATTCTCATGTAGTTTATCATAACGAGTAAGCAGCGTAAATTTAGTTCGATCCTGAGAGATTTATGATCATTGTTTTAGATTGCGGAGGTACGTGCGATTTGTGTAAAAGTCTGGTAACGGACAAGGAATCAAGTTTAAAACCACAAGTAAAATAAAGATAACATAAAGATAGGCTCATAAAATATAGGATTGTTCTGGGTAAAGGAACGTTGACTAACCAAAGTGAATCGAACCCCTCTCGAATTGAGGCAACGTGTCTTGACTTACTTAGACAAACACGTCATCGATGCTATACCTACAATATTTGTCCTTTTGGTCATTTCACGTTCCTAATTGATTGGGAATTTCGAGACTTTGGCGAGACAGAAAAAGTAAAGAGTGGGACTAGTTATCAAGATGTGAGTTTCACCTCTAACTTGACAACTTCGTACCCTAAACGTGTTGGTACTTATCAAAAGATAAGACCTATTAGAATATGATATGGAAATTTCCCTTCAAGGTTTGGATGTCACTCCTGACTTGAGGGTAAATCTCATGCAAAATACAAATACTGCTCAGCAACGTTTTCAAAGCATCCAAGTGTGTATTTAGGAAAGGCATGTAAGTTTAACAGGGAATGTGTTGCTAGGAAGCAAGTACGGTAGAATGCATAAGTCTTAAACAACAGATAAGAGTCAAGATTCCTAGAACTATAGACTAGGCAAAGTATTCCTACTTTTCCTAGTTCCCTATAGTTATGGCTCTGATACCAATTTGTCACACCCCAACCGATGGCGGAAACATCGGAGCGCGGCACCAAGCGTTCAGATTGCTCAAGAGTTTCCATAACACTAGTGGTTTCCAATATAGATTAATCAAGTTCAAAACATTGTCTAAACATCAAGTTTCACAACCACAAATAACCATTACAAATCATCCCAAATATTGTTCAAATGTTTCTAAATTAACTAAGATGTGTTTCTAAGCAGCATCCTAGCAAATTTCTTGAATCCTCATCTACTATCAACCTGCAACATGCATTAAAATACTATTGAAGGGGTAAGGTCCCAAAAACCTCGCTTCGAGTACTTAGGGCCTCACCACAACCTCAGCTTTGAACCCTCTTTAAGACCTTGCGCGGCCGCGCACTGGTCTTACAAGAAGAGCTTAGAAGAAAACCAACAAGCAACACCCGCGAGCCAAAAGGAATATAATAAACCCTTGCGCCTCTCTCCATAACAAACAGGGATAAGAATCCCAGTTAATGCTCCCGCTTAATAATGCTCGGACTTGGGTATAATTTACCAAGCTGATGCCACATGATAAGGAGCCACACCGGATTATGACAATAATCTTCTAGAAGACTCATTCGTGCACCACCAGACGGTTATAACCGTCTGGGACACGTGTCATCATCCCAGGCAACCCTGAAATCACGTGTCATCTTCACTTGCCCAATTTCCAAGTGGCAACACCCCAGCCGTTGATCTAAATTGCGATCAGTGTGCTTTCACGTCAGATCGAGAAGATTAACGAGGAAAGAAATAACCGCTTACGGAGTTAGCATCTTCCGTCAACATTTCAATAACAGGTTTTCCCGCCCAAACTCCCGGCTATAAATACGAGAGTAATTCAGGTATGAACTTCAAGTCACACTCACTTCACTCATACTATCTCTTCTTTATAAACACACGCTTATTCTCACGCCAGAGTCGGGTCACGGAGAGAACCTCCATTCTCCTTGTGACGAGGCTAACGGTGCTCTGTTTTGTAGTGTTCACAGGAGAAGAAGACTAGCATCCCCGAATCAAAACGAGTAGGAACCAACCCTTTATGCAGAAGCTAACCCCCTGGTCCATCTGATTCCGGTCAGTTAACCAGTGTTTCTTCAACTATCAACAAAAATGTTGGCGAGCATAAAATTTTGAGTACGTAATAGCATAATAGTTTAAAACGTTCCAAAACTCGTTTCCGCCATTTAACATATAACAAGTTTCACCATGCTAAGCTAACGCAGTCCCTATGTAACACGCATTTCCAACGCAATTAAAATAGCAATCCCAAGAGTCTAGTGGGAGCTATAAACGTTCATTGCTTGTCCCAAAGTCTAACGGGAGGTTTGATCTTAGCAATACCCAAGAGAATAGCAGGCGGGGCGTTACAACCTATAGCATATGCACATAACCATAATTGCTAAGACATGTCACATACACGGATTAAACGTCACATAGCATATAAGTCTCAAGTTTCACAAGTATCCTGTTTCACGCAGATAGAGTAAATTTCCAAACAAGTTTCATGTGTCAAGTGTCAAGTTTATAGAATACATGTTGCATCCCAAAATTGTTTAAAACAAAAAGGGATCGAGTATACTCACAGTGGGTGCTAAGTATCGACACCTACTGATTAAATCGAAGGGAGCTATGGAATTAGCCTGATTATAGTATAATAGATAAGCGTCGAACAGAAGGTCGAATCGTGCGAAAATCAAGTAAAAGTGTCTGACTGATCTCCTGATCGGATGGTCATCCGGACGGATGGTCATCCGGTGGGATGACCATTCGTCCGGACGACCGTTCGATCAGTAGTGTGTTTGCAAAATGTTTCCAACTTTTGAAGTTTTCATTGTAGTATAAGTTCAAGTTATTCGATCGGATGGTCATCTGATCGGATGACCGTTCAGTCGAATGACTGTTTAATAGTTTCAAGTCTTGCTTAAAATAGTTTAAGTGTTGAAGGCAACAGGGAGAAGGTCGTTCGGTCGGATGACCGTTCAATCAGATGATCATCCAATCGGATGGTCATTCGACTGTTGTGATCTTGTTCCTTTGCATCCTTCGTAAAATTTCTAAGTTCGAGTTTAACAGAGAAATACCTAAGTCTACAATGTGAGTACATTCTCTTTTTGTAAACCCTTTTTGTGAAAACCTCAAATGTTTTAAATTATACTTAACAGTGATTGAGTCTATGTATTCTACAATTGCTGCCGGTATATTGGGGTTTTGTACACATTACTTGAAATCCGTTACTATTGGACAAAGAGTTAGCCAATGAGTAACATGACCACAAGTCAGGGAATTGACAGTGCTGAATGACTATATTGGTAGATATAAACATTGTAATCGCCCTCAATACGGTAAAGTTATAAAAGTTGTTTTTGATTAAACTGGGATGCACTCGCCAGTATTTCTTGCTGATAAAATCTTTTTAAAACGCATTTCAGGTAACTTAATGTGAAAGTTATTAGAAGCCAGCTGGAGAGCACTGAGTGCTTAAAGAAAGTGGCTATAAAAGTTACCTAAATAAAAAGGAGATCATGTTTTCAATAATTATGGTTTATCCCTATAAATGTATTATGAACAAAACTTGGATTTTTATTCCACTTGCTTATTATAAAGGATGGTGTTTTAAAACTCTGATATTTATTTCCTAACTACGGTCCTGATGAAAAATTTTCCGCTGCGTAATTAATAAACACCGATACCATCTGACTGGTTCACGGCTCCCGCTCCTAGGGTGGGGTCGGGGGCTATGACAAAGGCTGACAATGTCTTCACGTGCAAACCCTATACGAGTCGTATAGGGCTATACGACCCGTATTAAGTACGACTTGTATAGGGCTATACGACCCGTATTAATTACGACTTGTATAGGGCTATACGACCCGTATTGGACTGGACTCAGAAAAATGAATTCAGCTTTTTGCCTTTATAAATGACGAAGGTACGATGAAATTTCATTGTTTCTTCTTCTCTTCTTTCTTTATTTCGACAAACGATTCCGCCATGTCTTAGGTCGACCTAAATTATGTTTTTGGCGAATCGTCCGGAAACAACACAAAGACATTTATTTCGTATAGTAGTGTGATATAGTATTTAATAACTTGTATTATTTGTTTTGTTTATGAAATACTTGCACACCGTTGTTTTAGGAGGGGTCTGTTGTCCTTGATTTTTACGATGAGAGAGTAAATAATGATCACGCGACGGATTTTTACGATGGGAGAGTAAATAATTATCACAAGGAACCGTTGTTGCCTAACCTGAACTAGGTAAGCATTCATTTACTTACTTGTATTAGGCGCTAAATTTACCATTATGTATTACCCGTTGGTTTTTTTAGTTTGTTATGCCTAGCGGACCGTTGTTTCCAGACCTGAACGAGGTAATAACTTATTTACTTATTTGAATTAGGCGTTATATTTCCTGTCACATTTTAACCATTTTTTTTTCTTCAGTTTGTTGTGCCTAGCAATGATTACGGTTATGGGTGTTCGGGTTATGAAGACGGGTATGATGCCTCGTACGGACAAGAAAACTATGGCAACAACTTTTTCGTTAGTGATGCCTCGTACGTACGACAAGACGTTGGTGAGCCTTCTTACATCCAAGAGTCATTGGTTGACGAGCAACCCACTTACCCGGAAGTTTCGTATAAAACTGATAATGTATGAATGTTAGATATTCTATTAAAATATTACTATAAATGTTATATATTTTTTAAAATGTATTATAAATGTTATATATTTTTGTAAAAATATTATTGTAAATGTTATATATATTTTCCATTTACGTTACTGTTACTAGACGGTCTAAGAATCATATGATATGGCTCCAATACTGCCGTAGCGGCGAGCATAAGAGTAAGGCCACGGTTAGGAAAACTGGCATCAAAAAAATATGGATGCCCTTTTATGGTGAAAAGGGTTTCTCGACCAAAGTCGTCGCACTTGGCAGATAGATAATCTGCACAAGAATTATACCACGAAACATAACCACGAACCTGCTGAACATCTGGAGGGTTACGCGTATGCGAGGAGACTCACTCATAATTAGTTTAGATTGGTGTAATAGCTGACAGATCAAGTAATAGAGCCCCATAAAATCTGGAAAGCCATAACCGAACAGAACCCTGAAAGCAAATCGGTTCCAAAGGACATACACAATGCTCGCCAAAAGATTAGGGCCATAAAATTCGAGAAAAAAAAATGTATCCCATGCAGAGACTGGAACAAATCCTCCTGGAGAAACAGATGACCTATTTCACGCAGGAGGATCCCTCCATCAACACCGTTGAGAAAATCTGTTCCGAAGGACATACACAATGTTCGCCAAAAGATTAGGGCCCTAAAGTTCGATAAAAAAATGTCTCCCATGCAGAGACTGGAACAAATCCTCCAGGAGAAATAGATGACCTATTTCACGCAGGAGGATCCCTCCACCAACATCGTTGAAAAAGTTTTATTTTTGTCATAAAAAGTCCTTCGAACTGTAGCAGGCATTTCTGCATGTGCTTATGATCGACGCGACCTACAAAACTAACATGTACAGTATTGCATTTTTGCAAGTTATGGATATGACGTAGACAAACCAGACCTTTTTATGTTGCGCATGCATTTCTTTCAAACGAGTAGGAAGTAACGCACATCTGGGTCATGGAGATGATCAGGTTATGTTGCGCAAGTGTATGGAGCCGCGTGTAATTTTTACGGACAGAGACCATGCCCTACTAAACGCGTGTCAAAAAATATTTCCGTACACACACAGATAAATTTACAGGTATAACATTTTACAGAATCGTAAAATGCTGCAAGAATTCCTTTACTCAACCTGAATGGGAGGACTTTACTCGTGCATGGGCGATAGTGTGCAGTTTTTGTATGGGGGACACAATGCAGGTTGGTAATAAATGGGATGGATAAAAAGAAAAACTAAAAAAGAAATAATGATAAAATAACATAGCTCATTAAGTATTTAAATAATAATAACAAGAATCTCTGAATTACTATTTTCATCTTTCGAAAACACTTGATTACATTGACAAGTTTATCTACTTTTACAACACATATTACACAAGTGTTCAAGAAATCATCACCAATACGATTGCGCAAACTTAACTTTCACGTTTTATCACCGAAAAACAACTCGCAACAGATACGGTTGCAATAGGCAACCAATCCTAGCTTTATAGTCGATAGACGAAAAGATGTGATAGATGTTTCCTTGTCTTAACAATTGAGCGATGCATTTTAGCTACATCGTATTAAATATTAATTATATTATAATATAAATACACTAATATTATTGCAAAATATATTAGTTCCATTTTTTATATTTGGTAGATATATTATTGTAAAATATGTTAGTTTTTGTTTTTGTATTCGGTAGATTATTGAGAAAACAATCTAAAATTATGAACTAATACGATGGAGTTTAAAGGAAATATCAAATAGTATAAATAGTCAAATTATTTAATTATTTGTGACCGTTCAAAAAAAGTTAATTGTTTAGGAAACGAAACTAATGAAATTGGTGGTGCAATTGGAATTTAAGAAATCAAATTGGGCTCAAAGAATGGGCTACAAGAAATCCAATGAATTATAGTTGAGTATTACATGGGCTGATTTACGAAAAATCTGATTTATAAAAAATCTGGGTTCTATTGTGGGTCTGTGCCCACCCTACTTCCCATAAAGTCACCAACCTTTATAGACACCTTGTCAGAGACCAACATGAACGTAAGTTTTGTTTTAAATTTATACATTCACTTAAATAGATACAGAATTTGAATATGTTTTATATTTTCATATGTTTTTCTTTACCTGTGGGATAACTCGTTAAAGACATATTGATACGGTATGATACGTCACGATACGATACGATACGACACCATACGTCACGAATCTCACCATATGATACGAGACATTAACAAAACATATAATACAAAATACAAATAAGAAACGATCCACCACGATAAAATATAATACAAAATACAAATACGATACGATATAATATGATATAATACGATACGTCAAGATATGAAATAATACGATACGTTACGATATGATATAATACGATACGTTACGATAAAAATATAATACATATTATAAAACACATAAAAACAAAAAAATAATCAATAATAAACACCAACAACCACACTCAAAATACCAAACTTTAAACTCAAAAAAATACTTGGTCCTTATACGAATCGTATAGCCCTATACGATCCGTATAAGACCAGCCGTCAGACAAAGACTTACCCTATCAGGTTTTCATGTCTAAAGTTAACCCTACACAGATCGTATAGAGCTATACGGTCCATATTGAAAAGGCATGCGGATAGATTTTAGGTGTGCCAGATTTTTGGTGTGCCAATAGACCGAGACTAATTTAAACCCATTTTATACACGTTAGATGTGACAAATGGCCGCAATTGATAGGTTGTGCATAAAATGAATAAAGGTTAGCTCAAAACAATACAGTTTTATATAGGTGAAAAAGATGAGTTGACAAGTTTTATAAATGCTTAATTAATATATTAAATTTAGGGAAAATTTTAATAACAGTTTAATGTGTTTAAATAATTCGATTGGTAGGTTTCAAATAATTAGATCTACCTTTATAATTTATTGTAGAGATCACCGACAATATGTAGGTTTTTGCCATGGCCTAAAATTGTGCTTCCATGACCTTTTGTCTATAAGGGTACATGGGTTGCTTGGTTTGGAGTCCACACATATCACATTGACCATGCCCTTAAAGGAGAAAAGTTGATTAAAGGTAAGAGGGTAGTTGCTCTTTTGCCTTATCCCTAATTTGCATGGACCCTTGTGTTTGTTAAGGGAAACTTTTTCTAACATGTTAATGGGTGAATTTTATTACTATTTTAACTTCTACATATACCTTAGTACTATTTAAAATTAATTTGTCAAATTCGATACATGCAAGGAGAAACGTATTTGACCTAGTTCTTCTTGCATGTACCGAATTTGATTCAAAGAAGACCTGTCATGACATATTATGCGTTCAAGTCTAAGTTGATATGAGTATGTGTGTAAGTTTTCACCGTTCAGATTGTATCATATGATTATCTAAATAAAAGTTGTAGACTTGATACGATGTCTCGGCAATAATTTGGGATGATAACATGCATAAACAAACTACAATGTTTGCGATCTTGAACATATGTATCATTATCGAGAGAGGTTATCAGCAAAAGATGATGCGTGACAAGTACTAATCATGTGAAGACCGTTATCATTTGTCGATAATCATGAACATTCAATGATACTCGTATGAAGATGCTAACGACATGACATCCCCATCATTATACTTTACTTGCTAGTGGCCTTCAAAAGGAACTAATTGAATCAATGGGGGTATGGGTGGATTTGGTTTTAATCATCTTTTGGATATGTGTTGGTCCTAATCAACACTTTAGCCGCTTTATCTTTAGTGCTCACACGACATGTGAGTTGTGAGAAAGTGCTAGTAAAGTGCAAGCAATATGAAATTATTTTGAGTTATAATCATTTCTACAAACTAAAGTGTTAACGAGTGTAAGTAACAAATAAATCATTTGAGATGTGCTTGCCAAAATCTCAAATCAAACTGAAGTTAAATAACGATCAAATAGAGCTCAAACATAAATTATAGCTCGAGTCGACCGCAAAATTACCCCTTGGTGTTTAGGCCGGCTGACACCCTACCCCTTTTTTTCAAAAAACTACTAGCTTAGACTATGGGGTATGGGGCGGGGGTTGGGGCGTGGGTTGGGTACAAACGCCCAAGTCACCACCCCGGGTGGGCTTGGGTTTCGGCGTGGCCCCTTGGGCGGGGGTTTCATCCCGGGCGTTGGGCGGGGCTACCCACATGACATGGCGGAACCTCATTGGCCAAGAGCACTAGCCCTTGAAATTGGCTTTTTTTCCAAGCCCCACCATACCCCTTTGAAATTGGCTTTTGGTCTTGGGTGCCCCATACTCCACGTGTCGCACCATGCCCCCAACCCACGACCCATCATACCCCACGGTCTTACCCCCAACTAGTCCCAATTGCATAGATCTTGGACCCTGCTATTAAATGTGATAACAGTTCTGATAGTTGTGTTGGGAAATTACAATATTACCCTTTCTTCTTACCCCTTGTTCTTTGTAACAAGAAAATGGTTTTCACCCTTCATAATTCCTAATCATTCTCGCCTAAAATGTTAAACCCTGGCAAAGTCGAAGCCTAAAATTGAAAACCCAATTCCTGTTGATCTTTTCAGAAGCAAATGTAGAAAGTTTCTAAGGTATAATCCACAAACAATTCCTAATCTTTCCTAATCAACTGCATCCATAATCAGTCAAACAAAACAATCATCCATAATTACTTGAACAAAATACATAAGTTGAACTAGACAGTCATATAATACTCCTACACTTCACTTATCAGTTGCACTATTCGATCCACTCATTTTCAGGTGGATACTTGAAGCGGAGGAATGGGTGACCGTACAGATTGACCACCACGTGGATGACAAGAGCTTTGACGGAAGTGTTCATCCTCACATCAACTACAAAAAACAATACACAGTTAGTTTAATCACATTTGAACAATATTAACTATAAACCTGAAACGATGAACATCATGAACACCCCTGTTTCTGTCGACGTTTCCCAAGAACAATGAACATCATGAACACCCCTGTTTCCAGGGGCGGACCTAAAGAAGGTCCAGGCGTAGCACGGGCTATGGCTCAACTTTTTTCCGGTAGTGTAAAAAAAAAAAATTTTTTCGATTTTTATATTAAGGACAACTCTAAACAACTACGAGGACACCCCTCAAAAAAAATTTTACAAGCTAATAAGCCCAGTTGGTGATGATGATACAAACCCAAATAATAAGACCAAATAACTAAATAATAGCACATTAGATTAGCCCAAATAACCAAATAATAGCCCAAATAACTAAAAATTTTTTCGAAATTGAAGCTTGTCAAGACGGATTTACGCAATCGCATCGGCCTGGAATTTTTGAACAATGCTACGGTTTGTGCGGTCGAAAAGAATTTTTTACTTTATTTATTTATTGTTGTTTTTTTTAATTTTGTATGATTGCATGGTAAAATTATTTTTTTTTGGATACCTCTGAGTTAATGTTCTAGTTCCGACACTCCTGTTTCAGTCGATGTTTCCCAAAAACAATGAACAGTAAACCCTTATTCGATTCAAACCACATTAACCCAAATTAACCATACAAACCTAACCTAATGTGTTACCTTGTAAACTGAGACATTGAAACATCAAATTTACACAAGATCAGCAGTTGGAATCGAGCTAGTAGAAGGTGAAACATACCTGACATCAGCCTCAAAGTGTTCCCTATGATTGTCCTAATCGGCATCCTCAATGAAGACCGCCGTGTCCAGAATCCTTCGTGTTTTGATCGTGCCCTGAATCCTTACCGACAATGGAACAAAAGAGAAGACATGCATGTGTGAATTGGTTAGGGGTAAGGCATAATGGGTTGACATATGTAGGGTTTTTGTTGATTGGGCTAAGTAAAAAATGGTGAAATAGTATTCTACCCTTTGACCCTTTTAGACAAACATGGACATTTAACGGTGAGTAACGGCGGGGTCCAAGATCGATGCAATTGGTACTAGTTAGGGGTGGGAGGATAAGGGTGTCAACAGGCCCAATCACCAGCGGGTAATTTTGCAATTTACCGAACCCGTTTTTACCTATGCTCAGCTTTGTCCCGAACTCGTTTTAACTAAAGTAATAGCTAGGGAACACATTCTTTATATCACTTATTTGAACCCGAACTCATTTAATCCGAACCTGTGTTATCTATGCTCAGCTTGTCCTAAACTCGTTTTTAACTAAATCTTATTTAACCCGAGCCCGTTTTAACCATCACCGATTACCTATATATAAATCTATTAAAACGGGTTTCAGACAAGCTTAATTCTATGAATTTTCAATTTCATTAATATAATCTTATATATAATTTTGTTTGATAAATAGCTAATAATTGATTAATTTAATATAATTACTTTATTTATTGATAAATAGCTAATAATTGATTAACTCAAAATAATTACTTTATTTATAACTATATATATATATATATATACTAATATTGTAACAAAAGACAACCGGTTAACCTTTCGCCCTGCGTATAGTTACATTTACTAGTTTTGTTTTATCCTTAACTTATCAGAGGAGCGACCCCAACTCCTAACAAGCAAAAACGTCAAAAAGCGTAAACACTTTTGTTACACATTTTTTATTTTTCTTTATAGTTAGGCACTCACAAAACATGAACAACGATATAGCCTACACAATTAAAACGTTTCCATGTTGAACATGTCACAACTCACAAATATTCACCATCCTCAATCTAGCACCATGATGTATCATCGGTTATCATTGCAATGACAAAAGTATGTCGCTGTATAATATTATTACTTTCTGACATTATTTTAAGAGTAAACTGGTAAAATGGTCTCTGAGGTTTGATCACTTTTGCCACTTTAGTACAAAACTCAAACCTTTTGAATCTGAGTACATGTGGTTTCAATTTTATTGTCATTTTCATCCAAAAGAAAAATCTAGTCAGATTTTAACATCTAGTTTTTTTTGTCTTTTTCCTCCCTTTTAATGAAGGGCAAAATTGTCAGTTTTTTTTAGTTTGTTATAATAAAACGTTAAAAGAATATTTTGCCCTTCAAATAAAAGGAAGGAAAAAAACAAAAAAAAAACTGGTTGTTAACTGAAAAATTAGACCAGATTTTGATTATGGATGAAAACGGCAACAAAACTGAAATCACAGAAACCCAGAATCAAAAGGTTTAAGTTTAGACTAAAGTGACAAAAATGATAAAACTTAGGGACCATTTTGACAGTTTACTCTTATTTTAAAACTAAATCTATAAAAGTTGCTTTTGATAGGTAGATGGTTCTACCATCATGTAACCCATTTTCTTATATTTTCATTTGTGTATGTTGAGTGTTGAGGCATCTTTCCCACGTCTCAAATGTGTTCTCTCAGTCACGAAGTTAGTTGGTTCTTTTCTTAAAAGTGCTATTATCTTCAACACCAAGTTACGTAACCCAAAACACTTGATTCAACCATATCAATGAACCCCTTTAAACTTCATTTTCAATAACCATTTTCTAAAACCTCTTTCCAAAATGACTACTGATCTCTACTCTGATAATTCCGGTGGCATGACGACGACCACAAGCCCTCGGATTTCCTTCTCATATGATCTCTCTCAAGAAGAAGCCGTTCCAGTGGAACGGCTTCTTCGATCATGTTCATCGTCTAATGTCGATTTCAACTTCTTCGTCCACGAAAACTCTGATCTCCACCAAGTTTCCAATGCGGACGAGCTTTTCCTAGACGGGAAAATCCTCCCAACTCCAATGAGATCCAAGACACAAAAAAATAAAACTTCGCTATCACTGTCGCATCCAGAGAACGAAAAGTCACACTCTCTGGCTGCGACAGAAGACGAGCGAATAAAACAACAAAATGCTAATAAGTCATTTTGGGGGTTTAAGAGAAGCAGCAGCTGCGGCGGCAGCGGGTACGCTAAAAGTTTATGTTCCATTGTTTTGTTGTCTCGATCACATTCAATGGGATCTTCTTCAACGAGTTCGAAGCAAACGGGTTCGTCTTCAAAGGAAGGATTTAATAAAAAATGCCAAAGAAGTGTTCAGAAACCACCACCGTTGAGGAAAACTGGTTATGGTTATGGAAGTTATGCTACTGGTAATGGGATTCGGGTCAGCCCGGTTCTGAATTTGGGATTTGGATCGTTCTTATATGGTAATAGTAAGATAAAGAACAAGAAGTAATGCGATCAGTGAAGACAAGAAAAGGTAATGATTTGATTAAACGTAGACCGCATGAAAATGTATCAACTTCACATGGTCATCGTTTGTATGAGATTATAAAGCTTGTTTTAATGCATCAGAATTTTTTTATATTTTTTTAAATAATGTAATAAAAATGTTATTTTAACCAACCAATTAGGCAGCTAAACCTTAGCTGACAAAAAAATAAATGATGAAAAGTGCCAACTGTCTATGAAAATGCCAATCAAATCAATACACGTGTAAAAGGCCGGCTAAGTTTTAGCCGCTGGCTAAGGCTTAGGACTCGCTTTTATCCGTCGGCTAAGGTCTACCCTGCTTTTTTTCGCTGGCTAAGGCTTACTTGCAGTTTACGAAAGACGCCGCACTAATTCCTATTCGTCTTAGCCGGTGATGTTTTTTTGGCCAACTCAATTTCCATATCTAGATTGTTAATTTTCAAAGTTAATCGTATATATTGGGAGAGAAAAAAGAGAGGTGACTAAAAATCGTCTAATATATCGCATTTAAAGCACTGCGTATAAATGTATGTGTGGTTGTCGCATATGTTCACCTAAACGCTAAGTATTTAACACCCTGCTATGGATGGTATCATAACATGAGTGTTAAAAAAATACATATGTTTTCCTTGATTTATTACTTCTACACATTATTGGAATTTGAATACTGCAAATTAAACTATCACACATAACATGAGCATTTTATACAAAAAAATATAAAAAATAGAATTGGTTTGTGCTAATCTTGAAAGTTTCGAGTGTTTGTAAGTATTAGGGGTGTTCATGAGCCGGGCCGATTCGAGCGAGGGTCTGCTCATACTCGGATTGAATTAAAATCACTAGGTGTGGGTTTCGTACTTTCGTATATGCACATGGACCAAACATGTTATTATCTATTTGGGCTTATCAACTTAGGCCCTTTAGTTACTTACATGTTTTTGGACATATCTAAAGAAAATAAGTACTATTTTGTTACTTATTTCACACCGTATATTATAACTAGTTTAGACTATACGTACTAGGGGTATGAAAGAGTGGCTTTATAAATATGTGTCTGCCACGTTAGCACGTGTCAAAAAAGTGACGTGGTGTAAAAAGGAGAGAGTGTGGTTAGTGACCTTTTATACAATAAATAAATAAACAAGAAGAATCAAAACCAACCAAAATCCATCAACCAATGAAAAAGCTTCACATCACCAAACCTAAGCACCCCACGCCGGTGGTGAATTCCCCGCCCTCACCACCACGCCGCCCTCCACGCCATGTCCGGGGTAGTGTTCCCGATGTGGAGGAGCCTCCACGTCATTCTTTCACGCCCATTTCCTTTGTTCTTAGTATGATATAGGTTGGTGTTGATGCAACAAACACAAGACCAACGGTGGTAGCTGGACTGGCTAGGCAGAATGGTTGAAGGGTTCACCTTTGCCTAACGCAGGTCGTGGGGTCCCCCCACGTTTGCGAGACGTGGAAGGAGGTTTACTAGTTTATTGTTGTTCTTTGCTATGGATCCTTCTCTGAATTGTATTCAGATTCGGAAGTTGTAGCAAAGGGAATGTGTGTGTTGGATGTGAAAGGGAATGACTTGTGCGAGACAAGCATTCGATGTGAATGACCAGAGATTGGAGAATCAGAGCTGGTCAGGATGATCCCCCTGAAGTAAATGAAGTGTCATTTTATAAGGGAAGGTATCTCCCGAAGTGGAATGGATTAGACTAGCAACCTCGCTTGCAGTGGAGGGTTTCCCCTTTTGGGGGTTGAAGGCTTTTGTCCCCCGGATAATAGCGTGCATTGTGCAGACCTGCATTGCCTTTGCTGCTGTGGGTTGGTGAAGCGATCTCCAGATGTGACTGGCTACTGTTTCCGTGTTGCTTTTTCCTTTCTCACAGCTTTTTAAGCCTTGAACCATTTAACCATTTAAGCCCTTACGTAATTAGCCATTTTATTCAATCTTGGGCTACCCCCGTCATCAGCCCCCCAAGTCAGAGGTTTTTGGGAGATGAGCTCAAAGACTTCTGACTTTATACGCGTGTTTTACTGCCTAAAAGTTTCAAGGGTTCCATGCTTGAAGGCTTGAAAGGTTGTGTTCAGTTAATATTTGAATTTTGAAATGACTGACGGTTGATGTGATTGACGTATGGCAGTTTTTAGGGTGGCAGTTACTGTTTGCCATTATTACCCCTATTTGTAGATTAATTTATATTTTCATATCTCACTTATTTACATACTTTACTCCGGATAAACATCACTTTTTCTTCTTCTTTTCTTTCAAGTTTTCCCCCCTTTCCTTCGAAAATCAGGTCTGTTCCTTTCTCTTTATTCTCTTTTTAATTGTTCATAGTTATGGGTGCTCGGAAGGATATGGCAAAATCCTTCTCTCGACTGACCCAAGAGGGAGTCAATTTATTTTTTGCGGAATGGGGAATAGGGACGAAGTATAGGCCGGTTGCACCGGCTTGTGATAAATCTGTCAATGCTTGTCCTTCTGGCATGATTGCCTTGTATTGTCGTCATTTTGAGTTTTCGAACCTCCGTTATCCGTTTTCAAACTTTGTGTTGAATGTGTTGGAATATTATCGAGTGTCTTTCGGTCAAGTTCATCCCCTAGGTATGGCTAGGGTTTTGCATTTCGAAATTCTCTGCCGGGCTTGTGGGTATGATCCTACTCTTCTATCATTCCGTCGTTTCTTTCGTCTTGCCAAAAATGGTGATTGGTTTACCTTCGAAACCAGTCAAGTTGATACTTGTTTGATTTCGTCCATGGTTTCTACACTTGGGGTTTGGAAGGATCGGTTTTTCTGGGTGTCGGAGGAAATTGTTCCTTTCAAACTTGTTTGGAGACACCCAGATGCTGTTCTGAACGAGCCGGAGCCTTCTGATTCCGAGATAAACACCCGTTTTTTAGAAATTCTTAGGGAGTGCCCTTCGAGGCTTCGTCCCTTTCCTGAGCATCTGTTGGTGTTATTGGGTATAAGTAAAATTTGGGAAAATGCTAACCGGGACCCGGTGCTTATTAGAGATGGGAAGGGTATGCCTTTTTCCCTTTCCTGCTTTTTATTTCTTTTTATTTGTCTGCTTATATCTTTTTATATTTTGTATTGTAGTTATGTCTGCCTTGGATTTTATTAAGAGTGATGATACCTCGGACGTTGTTTTTGGTGATGCTGCTGCTAACCCTGGTGAGAATGCGGTTGTTAAGGGTGCTGACTATAGGTTTGAGGGTTCTGGTTATGTCAATGTTCCAAATGTCAAAGGCTTCACCAAGGTTACTGTGTCCAAAGGTTCTACTCGTCGCTCTCAACGTCATCTGAAGGGTGTTGAGCAGCCCTCTGGCTCAGAGCCTGTTGACGTTAGTGATGACATCGAAGCATCAGAGGATCAAGCTGTGGATGTTGGTAAAGGCAAAGAAAAGGAGTTGATTGTTTCGAGCAAGAAGAAGAAATTGGTCAAGAAGGGTGCTATTTCTGCTATTGAAGGTTCATCGGCTAAGAGTGTTGAAAGCTTCGAGGGTTCGGATGACATTTATGTGCCCAATTAGAAGGTTAAGGTTGGTGATAATTTTAAGGATCCTGTTGTGTGTGCTGAAGCTTTGGCTCATTTTGCTCCTCCTGGTGTTCGAGATGCCATATCTGAGATGGAGGGTGATCATCTTATCTCAAGGATGATGCTTAGTTCCTGCAACCTTTCTGCCTTTTTGGCTGAAGGTGTCACCCGTTTTGCCAAAGGGATGCGGGAATATGAAGAGACTTCCAAGAAGAAGGAGAAAATGAAGGCTTCTATTGCTGCCATGAAGAAGGAAATTGAGAGCTTTTCTGAGAAGGAGTTGGGTTGGAACAAGAAGATTGAGGAGTTAACTAAAAGGCATGACATAGAAATGAGTGATCTTAGGAAAAGCTTTGAAGCTAACTTATTGAAACTGAAGTCTGACCGGGAAACCTTGGCTGTGCAAAAGAAAGCTTTTGATAAGGAGAGGGATGGTTTGAAAGCTTTGGTTGCCCAAACTACCGGGGATAACCAATGGCTTATTGAACATGGGTTTCATCAGGTGGTTACCTATCTCTTGCACTCTAAGGAATTTAACTCTGCTCTCGGTGATGTCTACACTAAGCTGCTCAGCCTGGGAAAACACCAAGGCCTTATTGCAGGTTATAAGCTTTGTGAGTCTGGCAACCCTTTGGAGCAATCTCCTCTATACCGTCCCGAAGCTTCTGAGGTCTTTAAGAGTTCCGTGGAGCAAATGGAGAGGTTATCCTACCCGTATGTAAGTCAAGTTTCCTCTTGTTATGGTAAGCCTCTCTCTGCTTTACAGGAATTGAAGCCGGATGGTTTGAATGACAAGTTATGTGCTGAACTGCTTGGCTCCCTGTCGAGGAAACGTTCCTTTTCGGGGGATAGTGAGGATAGTTTTCCTGGGGAGGCCGATGTTCCGAAGGATGCTAGTTTGGAAGTTTCAGCTGTTGATGATCAAGGTCCAAAGGCTAAGAAGGTTAAGAAGACTAAGAAGGCCAGGGGTAGCGTTTCTGGGGCTACTAAGCCTTCTGCTGATGCCTAAAATTCGTAGCTTTCTTAGCACTTTGTTAAAACAATTCGTGGTTTGTAACTGTTGAACAATATTAGGTTTTCAGGGACCCCTAAGGTTCCTTTTGGTTATGTTGAAGGCCTGTATGGCCGTTGAACAATGATTAGATTTGCAAGTTACTAGGACTTGCCTTAACTTATGTTTGGAAGTCTGTTAGGACTTTCTTTGACATGGTGTTATGTTTCAACTGTTTTCCTTTTATTATGGTTTTATGCTTGTGCCTTTTTGGACAAGGCAGTTCATTTGGCTTTTAACCGTTCAAGCCTTTTGGCTGTCTGTTAATAAGTTGAAGCCTTTAAGGTTTCGAGATATTGCCCGGGTGGCTTGAAGCCTTGAAGGCTTCCTATTTTTGCGTCCTCGCTTGGTTTGTATCCTATTGATTTTTATCCAATTGACTTTGTTCTTTTGTAACTTTGTCTTTGTCGAGTTTGTGCTGCCCTTATGTTTTTTATACCTAAAAGGGTTCAGTGCTGCAAACACTTAGCCTTGGCATTTTTAGCAAGAAGAGACGGCACCTATTTTTTGGTTTTTTAGCCTTTTTGTAGACTATATTTCTAAGGCTTAGGGAACATTTGGTGTAGGCTTCTCATACCCGTCTATGAGACAATTTTATTTTTTCTTAACAAGTCTCATGTAGTTGTATTGATTTAGGAACTCACCCCTTACATAGGCTCATTCAACCCTTGAACCTATTGAGCGATGTGGCCTGGGAGCTCATCCCCTTACATGGCCCTTGCCATGGAGTTTTTTGCTAGGTTCTCAACCTGATTTTGGGATAGAAAGACAAGTTTGATAAAAACAACTTCATTCATTAAAGCCATACTTGCTTTTTACAAAAGGTATTCATAATCCTGCTTGAAATACATTTTGATACAAACCAAACTTTCCGTTTAAACATGGAACCTTTTCAATGTTTTGCCATTCCAATGCCTTGGAAGCTTTTTGCCTTCTGAATCAGCCAGCTTGTAGGATCCACCTTTGTGTGCTTCAAGGATGGTGTATGGGCCTTCCCATTTTGGGCCAAGCTTTCCTTGGTTTTCTTTTTTGCTGGCTTCGTTGTTTCTGAGGACCAGGTCCCCTGGCTTGAAACGTTCGTTCTTGACTTTTTTATTGTAGTAAGCTTCCATCTGTTGCTTGTATTTGGCTTCTTGAATTGCGGCTTGATCTCTTGCTTCCTCTAGGAGTTGTAAATTCAACATGGTCTCTTTTTGGTTTGCTTCGGGATCCATGTTGACAATTCTTTGGGTTACAACTCCTATTTCGGCAGGGATCACAGCTTCGGATCCAAATACCAAGCTGTAAGGTGTTTTCTTGTGGCTTGTTTTTTCCGTTGTTCTAATTGCCCATAGAACACTAGGCAATTCTTCAAGCCAGTTGCTTTCGTATCTTCCCAATCTTGTCTTTATTCCTTCCACTATGCTTCTATTTGTTCTCTCAACCTGCCCGTTTGATTGCGGATAAGCCACTGAGCTGAAAACCTGATCGATTTTGTATTCTTTGCACCAAACGCTAAAAGGCTTTTCAGCAAATTGCCTTCCGTTGTCGGTGAAAAGTACTCCTGGCAATCCATAACGGCAGATGATGTTTTCCCAGA
The DNA here is from genome assembly GCA_030545235.1 of Helianthus tuberosus. Lineage (NCBI taxonomy): Eukaryota > Viridiplantae > Streptophyta > Magnoliopsida > Asterales > Asteraceae > Helianthus > Helianthus tuberosus. The sequence goes on along the minus strand of CM060416.1, from coordinate 6,394,651 downwards.
CAAAGTCAATGACTTGCTTTCCTGTGATCTTGGCAAGTGGCTTGACCTCGGGCCACTTGGTGAAATAGTCTACCGCCACGAGTAGGAATTTCACTCCCCCTTTGCTTGGGGGAAATGGACCAACAATGTCCATTCCCCACTTATGGAATGGCCAAGCCGAGGTTATTGGGACTAAATCATGCTTGGGACTTTTTGGGACTGGTGCGTGGATCTGGCAGGCATCACATTTCTTCAATTCTTCGGTTGTATCACGATGCATTGAGGGCCAAAAATATCCGAGGTTCATGAGCTTTGCAACTACCGACCTAGCTCCAAAGTGAGCTCCACACACTCCTTCATGAATTTCCTTGATCAAATACTTACTTTGCCCGGGACCGACACATCTTAGCAAGGGAGCAAGGTAACCCTTTTTGTAAAGGGTTTCTCCTTGTAGTATGTATTGCCTTGCCTTGATTTCAACCCTTTTGGCTTCCACTTGATCATTGGGTAATTCACCGTTTTTGAGGAACTTTCTTATGGGAGTCATCCAGTTTGGTTCTTCTTCGGTAACCACATCTTGAACTTCTAATTCATTAATGGATGGGGCCTTCAACACTTCTACCAGTACCTTCTTGGTGAGGTGGGCAAATGTGAGAGATGCAAGCTTACTTAGGGCATCGGCCTTTTTGTTTTGAGATCTGGGGATCTGTTTGATGTTGCATGCTTAGAAGGTGCTCATTAGTTCCTTGGATTTCTCTCTGTATTTTTTCATGTTGGGCTCTTTAGCTATGTAGCTATCATTCACTTGGCTTGAGACCAGCAACGAATCCGTGAACACTTCAAGCTTTTCAACCTTCATTTCTTTGGCCAGCCTTAGGCCGGCTATTAGTGCTTCGTATTCAGCCTCGTTATTGGTGGTCTGAAAATCAAAACGGAGAGCGTATGTGAATTCCAGACCTTTTGGGTTGATCAAAATTAATCCAGCCCCTGACCCTTCAACGCTTGAAGCCCCGTCGGTAAAAAGCTTCCAGGCTTCAGGGTTGGAAGGTTCAGTGGTGGCAGTGTTTACTTCAGTGACTGTTTGGTTTGGGATTTCCACAATGAAATCGGCCAGGACTTGAGCTTTGATAGCTTTCCTTGGGACATAGGTGATGTTATGTTCACCTAGTTCTATGGCCCATTTGGCTAATCGCCCCGAGTTTTCAGGTTTTTCAAGCACACTCTTAATAGGTTGGTCGGTGACCACTTGTATGGGGTGTGCTTGGAAATACCTTCGAAGCCTTCTAGCCGTTTGAACTAAGGCTAGGGTAAGTTTTTCAAGGGGAGGGTATTTTGTTTCAGCTAATTTTAAAGTTTTGCTGAAAAAATAAACGGGTACCTGGGCTTTGGCTCGCTCAATAGTGAGGACTGCACTGATGTCCTCGTCCGTGATTGAGAGGTACATCGATATTAACTCCCCGGTTTTTGGTGCCGCAATGTCTGGTAGGGAAGCTAAATGTTGCTTCATCTGGTTGAAAGCTTCTTCAGTCCATTTGAAATCCTTCTTTTCTGAGCAATTCTTGAGCGTTTTGTAGAAGGGCAGGGATCTTTCGGCTAACTTTGAGGTAAAACGCTTCAAGGCTGCAAGCTTCCCGTTCAAGCTTTCAACCTCCTTTTTGGTCTTTGGTGGCTTGGTTTCAAGGACGGCTTTCACTTTGTTGGGGTTGGCTCTGATGCTTTGTTTTCCAACAATGTGGCCCAAGAATTTTCCTTCCTCGAATCCAAATGAGCACTTTTCCGGATTAAGCTTCATGTTAACCTTCCGGAGGTTCTTGAAAGTTTCTTGAATATCATCGAGCATTTGATATTCCGTCTTGCTTTTGATAACCAAGTCATCGACGTATGCCTCCATGTTTTTGCCGATTTGGCTTTCGAAGGCTTTGTCAACGAGCCGTTGATAGGTTGCTCCTGCATTTTTGAGGCCAAAAGGCATCTTTTGATAACAAAAAATCCCTTTGTCCGTGTGAAAGGCTGTTTTTTCCTCATCTTCTTTCTTCATGAGGATTTGGTGATAACCTTTATATGCATCGAGAAAGCATTTGAACGAGTATCCGGTGAGGGAGTCAACTTTGAGATCAATTTCTGGCAGTGGATAGCAATCCTTAGGACAAGCTTTATTAAGATCTTTGAAGTCTATGCACATCCTCCAAGAGTTATCTGGTTTCTTGACCATAACCGGGTTTGCAACCCATGACTGGTACTTGACTTCTCGGAGAATGCCGGCTGACACAAGCTTTTCAACCTCTTGGCAGGCTGCCAGACTTCTCTCTGGTGCCAAGCTTCTTTTCTTCTGGACCACAGGCTTGACCTCTGGTGGTATTCTCAACTCATGCTCGGCAATGTCCCGGGGGATCCCGGTCATATCTTCAGGACACCAAGCGAATACATCGCTGTAGTGTGTTAGCAATTTTTCAAGGTATGAAAGGGTTTCTTGAGAAAGGTCTGGGTTGACCCTTATTCCTTGTTCAGGGTATTTAAGGTTTATGACCAATCTTTGCCTGTCTTCTTCACTGTTTGAACTTTCACCTTCGATCATGTAGGCTTCCTGAGAGGGTTGAAGGGTTGCTACGCCCCTTTCGGTGGGAAATTTTACTGTGCCATGGCCAACAGACACTGCCATGTAAAATGCACACTGTCCTGGTCTTCCGATGATCACATCATAGCTTGAGGGGATGTTGATAACCACAAAGGTGAGTGGTTGGGTTCTTTCTTTTAAACCTTCACTGAAACGAACATTAAGTGTCAGTTGCCCTAAAGGCTTGAGGGGTATGTCAGCGATACCTTTTATGGAGGTCCCAGAGGGTTGAAGCCTTGAACGTTCTTCGTTGCTCAATTGGTTGAAGAATTTTTCGAACATGATTTCAGTGGCTGCCCCCGTGTCTATGTATGCCTTGTATGTTTGCAACGTTCCCACGGTAGCTTCTACCACGAGAGGGCTAGGGAGAGGGTCATTCTCCGTAGGGGGGAAACAGACACATTGAAGCTCCCAAGCTTCCAACCTCTGCCTCTTGTGAGGAACCTTTCCATCGAAATCTACCATGTTGACTTCCTTACCCTTTCCTTCAGCCAGTTTGTCCCGGACTCCCTTTACCAAATGAGCGAGTTCTCCGGACTTAACAGCTTCTTCTATTCTTTTCTTGAGTTGGAAGCAATCATTGGTGTGGTGACCTTTTTCTTCATGAAACTCGCAGTATTGGGTGGAGGTCTCGTTTTTCCTGCTTTTGGGGAGAGGTCTAGGAGGTCGAAAGTTTTGTTTAACTTCTTCTGTTGCAAGGATTTCTTGAGGGGTCTTTGTGAGGGGTGTGAAACTTATGCCTTTTTCTCTGCTTGAAAGGTTCCGACCTTCAGACCTTCGAGGTTCTGAACCCTTCGACCGTCTGTCGTAGGAGTTGAAGTTCCCTCTTTTTCTGGCCGGACTGTTGCTTCTCCAGCCGGACCCTCTTTTTCTTTGTTCCTTAATGTCTACTGCCTCCTCTCCCCGGATGTGGGCTTCAGCCCTTTCAAGAGCTTCTTCTAAGGTCTTGGGTAGAGATTTGTTGAAATCCCTTATAAGGTACTTAGAGGTGATGGCATTCATGAAGCCAGCCACCCTCATTTTCTCATCAGCCCCTACATAAGTCAGACCTTCCTTCTTGTACCGTTCAATGAAAGCACGGAGATTTTCATCATCACGTTGTTTTATTTGAAAGATCACTGTTGCGTCTTTGACATATCGCCTTTGTTGGGAGAAATTGGCCAGGAAACCCCTGCTGAGATCGTCAAAGCTTCGAACGCTTTGAGCAGGTAAATCGTTGAACCAGATCCTGGCGGATCCAACAAGAGTTTGCATGAACATTAGGCAACACTCAGCGTTGGACCATTTCTCTATCCGAGCTGCACCGGTGAAGATCTGAAGATGGTCCTCAGCATCTTCAGTCCCATCATATGTCCTGATGTGGGCCGGCATTTTGATCTTTGACTGGAAATCATAATCGGCTATCTGCCTTGAGAAGCATGAAAGGTTACTTGGCTTGTATGGTTTAGCCAAGTCTTCTTCTGTTCTTGCATCCACACCACTGCCATTGCCGTTGTTTCCCTGAGTGGCAAGCACTTGATTGATGAAGTGTTGCCACGGGAAGTTGGCCATCATCTGGGTCATCGTGTTGGTCATAGGGTTGAAGCCTTGAAGGCTTCCTAGGCCAGCGGAGCAGTTTATCCCGAGGGGAGCACTCATAACAGCACTTCGTGCTAAGGGGAGCACGGACAGAGCTTGCTCCCATGTAGCTGTAGTGGATACTGGATGGCTTGTCACTGGGGATTGAAGGAGCTGGTCAAGAGTCAGTTCATGTCCCAAAGGAGCACCACTAGTAATTGGTTGGGAAGAGAAGATAGGATGCACCGTAGGATTTGTCATAGTGGACAGATAAGGGTGAGGGTTTGAAAGGTTACTGGGACCAGCCTCACTTCTTGTTGCAAAAAGAGGAGGAGGTGGTCCAGGAGACAATGTTGGCTCAGGTTCGTCATAGTCTAAACGAATCCTCACCCCCTTTTCTCTTTCTTTATTCACATGCTGGTTGAGAAGAGTCCTTAGCACAAGGACATTGTTAGCAACCCCTTCAGGGGTAAGTTCAACACACGATGGGGCGTCAGAGACACCGATATTGGGAGATGGAACTCCGGATCTGGACGGAGTTGGTGTGTTGAAGTTGAGGAACTCGGGTGTGCTCCCCGGAGTTGAAAAAGAAGTTGGTATAGCCACGTGAGCTTGGCTACTACCCGGAGTAGAAGCGTTTGGAATTTGATTTACTTCTCCCGGGGATCCACTTTCAGACATGGTGGTTTTAAGTGAAGAGAGCTACACTACTAGGTCTTTTTTGGGAAGAAATAGTGGCGTAGCCCCACGGTAGGCGCCAACTTGTTGATGCAATAAACACAAGACCAACGGTGGTAGCTGGACTGGCTAGGCAGAATGGTTGAAGGGTTCAACTTTGCCTAACGCAGGTCGTGGGGTCCCCCCACGTTTGCGAGACGTGGAAGGAGGTTTACTAGTTTATTGTTGTTCTTTGCTATGGATCCTTCTCTGAATTGTATTCAGATTCGGAAGTTGTAGCAAAGGGAATGTGTGTGTTGGATGTGAAAGGGAATGACTTGTGCGAGACAAGCATTCGATGTGAATGACCAGAGATTGGAGAATCAGAGCTGGTCAGGATGATCCCCCTGAAGTAAATGAAGTGTCATTTTATAAGGGAAGGCATCTCCCGAAGTGGAATGGATTAGACTAGCAACCTCGCTTGCAGTGGAGGGTTTCCCCTTTTGGGGGTTGAAGGCTTTTGTCCCCCGGATAATAGCGTGCATTGTGCAGACCTGCATTGCCTTTGCTGCTGTGGGTTGGTGAAGCGATCTCCAGATGTGACTGGCTACTGTTTCCGTGTTGTTTTTTCCTTTCTCACAGCTTTTTAAGCCTTGAACCATTTAACCATTTAAGCCCTTACGTAATTAGCCATTTTATTCAATCTTGGGCTACCCCCGTCATCAGTTGGACTTGTTTTACATTATTTGCTTCAATTCTATCATTAAAAAAGTTTACTGACTAATTGCGATACATTGGTATTGATTTTTAATTAAAAAATATCGTTTCTTTTCTAATTTTAATACAGAGTAAACTGCAGTTTTACACTCTGTGGTTTACACCAACTGACATTTTACACCATATTTTGAAAATTCATCAATTTAAAGATACGAGTAACTACGTCTTTTCTAAAAGCGTTTTTTTATAAACGTCTTTCAATGATTGTTCGTTTTCGTTCATCTTTTTTGTATTTCATTTACTTAAATCTTTCATTTGTTTAAAACTGTTCGTTTGTATTCTCATTGAAAGACGAGCACTTTTTAGATTGGTATTCTCGTTCATAGTAATCAACAACTTATTTATTTATAATCTCCAATTATTTAATGCTTTAGAAAAAATGAACATTTTGAAAAAAGTTTAAAAAAACGAAGGTTTTTAAAAGAACAATTTAAGAACGAACGATTTAAAAAAATTTAAAAAACAAACGATTGTAAAAAGAGTAAACTGCCATTTTGGTCCCTGCAGTTTGGTCACTTTTGCCACTTTAGTCCAAAACTCAAACATTTTGCATCTGAGTCCCTGTGGTTTCAGTTTTATTGCCATTTTGGTCCAAAAATGAAATCAAGTCATATTTGTCTTATAAAATCCTGCTATTTTGTCCTTTTCCGCAAGGGCAAAATGGTCATTTCTTTTTTATAAATAAATACCAGATTTTATAAGACAAATATGACCTGATTTGCCCCTGAGGAAAAAGACAAAATTGCAAGATTTAATAAGATAAATATGACCTGATTTTATTTTTGGACCAAAATGGCAATAAAACTGAAACCATAGGGACCCAGATGCAAAAGGTTTGAGTTTTGGACTAAAGTGACAAAAATAACCAAACCTCAGGGACCAAAATGGCAGTTTACTCTTGTAAAAAAGATGTGTATAAAAAACAAACGGTAAACACATTTTTTTTTTAAAGTGGTGCGTCCGTCCACCCAGGGCTCTACTTAGGTCCGCCCCTCGTTGTGGATTAACTATACTACAATCATTTAACAATCATTATTAAATTATTTATATTTATTTAATAAAAGATTAATAATAAATTACATTTAAAAAACATAAAAAATGCATTTATGTTTTGACATATACTTTTTTTTTGGAAACGGAGTCAGATAATAAAATGCACGGATAGTCCCTGTGGTTTGGTGAAATTTCATCTTTAGTCCCCAACTTTTCAGAATTGCACTCTTAGTCCCTATGGTTTGACAAGTTGTTACTCGGATAGTCCCCAAAGCGAATGGAGGTTAGTTTTTCTGGTTAGTGGGTGTGAAATGACAAGGACTATCCGAGTAACAACTTGTCAAACCACAGGGACTATCCGAGTAACCTTCATCCGCTTTAGGGACTATCCGAGTAACAATTTGTCAAACCACAAGGACTAAGAGTGTAATTCTGAAAAGTTGGGGACTAAAGGTGAAATTTCACGAAACCACAGGGACTATCCGTGCATTTTACTCTTATTTTTATGTATGTTTTCAGTTGGTGTACATTTTGATATAAATTTTATTCGAAAACGAGTCGGGTCAAATATATTACGTTTTAATTGGACCGTATAATTCATATTACTTTACGTTTCGACGCCATCAAAGCGCGCAATACAATTCTTTAACTTAAAAAATTATGTATTTACGTACTTATTTTTATTGTTATGTTAATGTCGTATAAATTTAAGTTAGTTTTTGTTTCGACGTAATTTTTTTTGCAAATAAGTCGGGTCAAATATAATATGCTTTCGTGCTTATTTTTATGTAAGTTTTAACATAAACTTTTATTTGGAAACGAAACAAGTCAGTCAAATATAATATGTTTTCATTAGAGGTGTCGTGAGAAAATTTATTAGTTCCAAACATTACATACACATGATTTTTTTTTTCTGCAAAAATAATTATTAAAATAGAATATATTTTTATTATATTATCTCACCACTCCCAATTACACAGGCAAACATAACCTTTGTACAAATCCAATCAAAATAGAAAAACTCATTTTGAGAAAAAACAAAAATAATCAAAAAAATTAAAAATACTAAAAACAGATTTTTTTTAATCATTCAATAATACTGTCTTCCTCCTCCCCTGTTTCCACCACCCCTCCGTCCTCTGTTTTCGCCATTAATGGCATTCGCAGCCGAAACCGAAAACTTCTTCAATTCATCCATATTCGCACAGCTTCTCCTCGCATTCAACATTCCCCCATTCCTCTTTTCCCTCGAAACCGCAGACTTACTCCCCATCAATCTCGCATCAACATCATACAATCTCGAAGAACTCTTCGCAGGCGGCGTCACAGACTTCTCCGCAACCGTCGGCAATGCCGGTCTCCGGTTCTCCTTCCTCAACACAGGAGAAAAATCCGGGACAGATTGGGTCAAAACAGAGAACACCTTTCTCCGGTTGACCGGAATCTTGACTTTATTTTCCGGTGAGGTGGTAGTATAACTATTACTATTACCCGATCCTCGGGTGTCTTTCGGGGGTAATTGAAGTGGGTTTAGTGTCGCTTTTAACCGGAGTTTGGATTCTCGGAGAGCGGCGTACGCGTTGTATCGGGATCCTCTTGTTAGGAATAACATGGGTGGTCGGAATAGGTGGTCGGAGGGTTTTGCTCCGGCCATCGGTGATCGGAATTGTGGAGGTTTGGGTGGTTTTTAAATGTTTGTGTGGGTTTAAAAAAGAAGAGGGTTTTCTAACGGTCTGATTTAAGAGGGGGGAGGGGGGTAAAGTGTACTTTTTGGATTGTTTGATTTTGCTTTTTTATAACGTTCTTGTTGAATTTTGGGGAATATGCACTCAATGACTCAATTAAAGAAAAATGAAAGTGGTAGGTTGCAATTTACTCCTTTCGCTTTCGGTATTTTCTATAATTATTATACTAGATTGTCTCTTATTTATTTTTGTTTTTATTTTTTATTTTTTGGTATAGTTTTGGGGTATGTAAATCTTTAAGAGCCCAAGTAAACTGTTTGCTAGATTTGAAATGATTTGTAGAAGTGTTTTTTTTTTATAAATGGCAAATGTTACTTTAATCTACTTTTATATTAAATATTATAAAATTCTTCTTTTACTCAGATTGAATTTGGAACATCATCTCTAAGAGACACGTGTCTCTACCAATTGAACAAGCTCCATATTGACGAGGGTTTGTAGAAGTTGATTTTTATCGTCTTAATACATTTTTGCGAAAACCAATATATTGATTAAAATGAACAATTTTATGTTGGATAAAAACACAATCATTACACAGTTGTAATACAACACTAATCAATACAATAAGGCCATGTGTAGTCATAACGCCCCTTTGTGGGCGTTATGCGACACGTGGCGCGCCACGTCAGCGTGGGGCGTTATGGGGCCTTATGCATTTTAAGCCCGTAGTCATAAAGCCCCTGTCTAATCATTACTCAATTATTAATTTCTAATTTTTTATAATTATTTTCTAACTTTATAAAATTAAAATTCATTTCATTAAATTAAAAAAACATTACACTAAAATAAAAATAAAAATAAAAACATTACACTTAAAAAAAAAAACGGTTCCACTAAAAAAAAAAAGTTTGACTAAAAAAATAAAAAAACAACACTTCAAAGATTATATTTTTTTTCGATCCGTTCCTTTTGGGCCAACGCCATCTTCAAAGCTTTTCCGGTAAGGTGGTCGTGCGGTTTCGAGTAGAACTCAAAGTCCCGTTCCCATTGTCTATCCCGCATAATCTCCGTAACTTCGTGGTTCTCCTCCAAACGTTTATTACCGAGTTCGTGTAAATCATGAAGTCGCATGTTTATCTCCGAAAATGCGTTACTCATATCCGTTCCCATAGACATCGACGACGACTCGGGTTTTTTCGCCCGGCTATTTCTTCCGGGCGGTCTTGGTAACTCCTCCGCCGGCTCGTCATCCGGAATATCCTCGTTCAAGTCGGTGTTTCGAGCGTCGGAGGTTGGCGTTTCGGGTTCACCCGACTCGTTTGTTTTGGACCTCTTTGACGGCCGTTTATTTCCCGAACGACCACTCGGAGTAGATATGGTGGCCCATTTGGGGCTATGGCGAAGGATTTGCCAACACCTCATGTACGGGAAATGGCCATTAGCATTCGTATACTCGACCAACGCCGCTTGCGTGATGTCCTCGTCCTTGCTTCCACTTTTCCATCCGGTAAAATTGCGTTGGTACACGGTTTGAAAGTTCGTGCATTTTTTGTTTATATCGGTCCACTTGCCCGATATAGAGTCCGGTGGGCGGTATTCCTCATCTTTACCAATTAGCTCGAAAAAAAGTGCTCGTATTCGGCACCAAAAAACTGATTTATCTTGATAGTTTGCTAAAAAAAAAAAGATATAATTTATTAGTCTAAAAAAACTGCAAAAAAACAGAAAAATAAAAACAGAAAATAAATAAAAAAACTGCAAAAAACAGAAATAAAATAAAAAAACTGCAAAAAAACAGAAAAAAAAAACAGAAAATAAATAAAAATACTGCAAAAAACAGAAAATAAAAAAAACTGCAAAAAACAAAAAAAAAACAGAAAATAAATAAAAAAACTGCAAAAAACAGAAAAATAAAAAAATAAAAAATAAACAGAAAATATACCTATAACCGGGTCCTCCGACACATCGATGAAAGCGCGGGTTAACGCATACTCCTCATCGGGCTCCCACGGTATCACATTTTTTTTCGCTCGGGTGGTGGTTTCCGCTTTTTTTTATGTGGCCGTTTAGCTTTTGCTTTTCCTTTTCCTTTTTGCGTCTCCGCTACTTCGGGTTGTGTTTCCGGAACAACATCGGGTTCGTGTTGTGGGGAGCCGAAAGCTTGAGCCGACCCGAACGCTTGAGACGACCCCATTCCGTCGGTGTTTTGATTCGGGTTCCACCCGTAGAGATTCGGGTCCCATGATAGCGATTGGTTCAAAAGATTCATGAACCCGGGATTTTGTTGATTGTAGTCGAGAAAACCGAAGCCGAAAGGGTTGGGTCGAGTGGGAACCGGCGACACGGGGCGAGTAGGATTACCACTTTGGTTTGGGTCCGCACTTGATCGGGGAGGAATGAAGCCACGATTGAATGGATGCATTGTATAAAATATAAGGTTTTCTAAAAAAAAGTGGAAGAGATAAAGGGTTGGGTTGAGTGTGTATGGTAAAAAATTAGGAAAGGAGGTATTTATTAAGAAAGTTTTGGAAAAAAGTTGAATTTTTTTTTTTATTTATGGAATTGACCGTTTACCAACGGTCCAAAATACAAAATTCAATTTGATAGCGCCGTTATACACATCGCGCCGGTTCGAAAAATTGCAAAAATGGCGCCGCTTGTTTTGGTGTTCATAGCGCTATACCGGCGCTATGAGGGCATACCGCCCATGTAACACCCCAACCCGCAATAGGCTGGCATGTCACTATTACAGATATCAAAAACCAAACATGTTTCAAATAAAAGCAAGAATCCAAGAAACAAAAGGTCTCGAATCCACAGAAAACCTAAGTCTTAAATTATTCAATACTGAAATGAACAGGAAACGAAAAGCTTTAAAACTTGAACTTCATATTACTCTCACTCATCCCTGTTTTCCCCGATTACCTGTAAACACAAAAGACAAACACCAGAAAGAAAATACGGCTGAGCCAAAAAGTTGCCCAGTAACGGAGAAATCAACAGTAAAAGTAAAGCGGACATGCGGACAAAACGTGAACGATACTGACGTCAAACAAGTCTAGATTTTGGCACAGAAACAGATACTTATATGACTTGAATCCCAAAACTTATATTGAACAGATAACAGATACTGAACTTAAACAGATGCATATAATCATATTAAACTTATCATAACAGAGACAAGACATACGTGACATTATATAACAGTAAAACAAGTCACGTAATATAGAAGCACCCACGAGCCTAAACAGAGGGGTACACAACTATAGTCCATGTACCGAGACGGTGCGTGTAGGCGTGCGTACACACATTATTCCATCTCAACAGGAGTCAGGAGTCAGGAGTCAGAGCTAAGATCGATCTATTCGCCTCTAGGGGCCATGTGCTACACAAGCACAAACTAGAAACGCCGTGAACTTTAGTTACGCACCGTCACGATGAGTGCCATGTCGTTGACGCCCCAACGACAAGTCTAAACGTATAATTGCTCGGGTGACAGAGTACAAAGCGTATCAGAAATAAAAGTATCTTGACATAAGTCTAAAGGGAACATGCAATAATGAGCACAAGGTCTAAGGTCTATTGCATGCTACAATATATACTAGTCATATAACAATACGAAAAAGAACTACCGACGAAAACATCCGTACTACAAAGTAACGGATTTGAATAAAGATACTATGATGTCAAGAAAAGGAATCCGTACCTTAACTAAGCCAAGCAAAGCAAAACAATCAAATCGTCTCTAATGAGCACGCGAACCTATATTTCATTGTCTAAAATTTGTGAGAATTAAATCGACTACACGACTTGTTAACACCTCGATTGTCCGGGACGAAAATCATTAAAACCTTTAATAATACTTTAATTTTCGAACTGTCCAAAAAGTACAACCTACTATCCTCTACTAGACTCCCGAGGCCAAACAGAACTAGTGGGATATCATATAATATAACAGTTTTTATAAAAGCTAGCTCATCCAATATTATCAACACTTATATATAATAATATTTTCATAACCTTAACACTGATGATATCCTCCTATAGGTTTCTTAAAATCTCACCACAATCTCTTAATTAATAACTTCATAATGGCTTTGTCTTTGTAGTTAGCTTATTAGAAAAATTATTATAATTATTTGCATTTAAATGCTTCATAATATATATATAAGCCTCTTTAATTAAGAAACAAAATTCAACTATTTTATCCTTTCATAACTGGGGTCGAACATATATTTAAATTAACATAATTCTACATATTCAATATGACCATTTACAAAAGCATGACAAGAGGAAATTGATGCAGGAACAATGAACTAGGCATAAAATGACTAATGATTCAGGTTATAAAATGGCTAGGCCCAAATTCAGTAACAACAAAATCTGAGCGTTCTAGATTTAATTGGGTTCATCATTTTCTATTCAAATTTTAATCTCAATTATAAAAGCTTTAGTCTCCGGACAAATCGAGACGAAACCATAATTTGTAGATCTATAATCGAATCAGAAAAGGGCTTGTTTGGATACCTTAAATACCAAACGGAGCTAACCGGACACCGACGACTAGAGTTTCGGATGATCGCGCGAAACGAGTTAAGCAACAACAATAGATGCAGCCTGTTGTCGATCACGGAAACAAGTCAACAAACTTTTAAATTGTGTTTCTAAGATGTCGTACACAAAAGAGTAAACCGATGGGTTCGGGTCGCGACCTAAACTGACCTGAATGATGTGGTGACGGTCACAACGGAGGAGCGCGACGACGGAGCTAGACGGACGACGGGGTGCGACAATATAACAATTTCGGATCAGCAGCGGCTGGTAAGATCGTAGAACCGATTAACAAAATACAAAACAGAATCTCATAAAGGAAGACAATGGTGATCCCATACCTAGTTCGCGAGGGATGATACGGCGGCGGTTGTTATGAACGGAATAAAGATGAAGTTCAGAAGTGATTATTAAGGGGTTAACAAGGAACGGTTATATCAATCGCATCCTAATTAATCGGCAGATTAGTTTGAGAGATTGTGTTTAAAAAAAAATATCCATGGAGATAATAATAAAATTTGCTTCAAATCGGACGTCGGAACTCACGAATTGAAAAAAAAAAAAATTGCTTTTGATATTTGCTTAATTTATTATTATATGCATGTATTATATCCTTTTTACATAAACAAATATTTTGATTAATTATTTTCTTATTGTCACTTTTTGAATATTACAATTCTACCCTCCTAAAAAAAAATTTTGTCCTCAAAATTGCTAAGTACGAATACAAACGAAATCAAACATAACGGACACGGAAAAGACTTAACACAAGCAAGCATTTAGACATCACAAAAACTAACGGAGTTTCAAATAAACGGATACTAAACAATGAGAAATTTAAAACTCAGTCAGAATCACTAACCTTAAGTACGGAAAACTAAGATGAGAACAAATTCGGGTACTGAGAACGAATAGTGTCTTCCATTTCCCAAGTAGCCTCGCGTTCAGAATGGTTCTTCCAAAGAACTTTATCAAATGGAATAGTCTTCTTTCGCATAATTCGCTCATGGCGGTCTAGAATAGCTTCAGGTTCCTCTTCACAAGATAAGTCTTCCCGAATAAGATGAAAAGGATAATTCACAACATGCAACGGATCATAGTTGTATCCCCTAAGGAGAGATACGTGGAAGACATTATGGACGTGCGATAACCGAGGTGGCAGTGCCAGGCGATAAGATACTTCACCGACTTTTTCAAGGATTTCAAACGGACCAATGAATCTAGGGCTAAGCTTCCCTTTGATTCCAAAACGGCGAATGCCTTTACAAGGCGAAACTCGCAAGAAAACCCGATCACCAACATTGAATTCCATTGCACGACGATCGCTGTCTGCGTAGCTCTTTTGACGACTCTGAGCTTCCTTTAACTTTTCTCGAGCAATAGAAACCTTTTCACTCGTGATCTGCACTAATTCAGGGCCTTCTATGATTTTCTCGCCAACTTCTTCCCAACATATAGGAGCTCTACACTTCCGACCATAAAGAAGCTCAAATGGTGCCATACCGATGCTAGCTTGCCAACTATTGTTGTAGGCAAACTCTACCAAACACAAATACTCGTCCCAATTCCCGCTCCACTCTAAGGCACAAGCTCGAAGCATATCTTCGAGTGTCTGAATAGTACGCTCAGACTGACCGTCGGTCTGAGGATGAAATGCGGTGCTGAATCTTAGTCTTGTACTCCAAGCAGCTTGCAAACCTTTCCAAAAACGTGAAGTGTAACGTGGGTCCCGATCAGAAACAATTGAGACCGGGGTACCATGAAGTCTAATAATCTCCTGAGTAAAGATCTCGGATAATTTACTGACTGAAAAACCCTCCTGAATCGGAAGAAAATGAGCCGACTTAGACAAACGGTCAACTACAACCCAGATAGTATCATTCTTCTTGAAAGTTCTCGGTAAACCGGTAACAAAATCCATCGAAATATCATCCCACTTCCAAACTGGAATATCTAGTGGTTGAAGCAAACCACCAGCTCTTTGATGCTCAGTCTTAACTTGTTGGCAAGTAAGACATCTACCAACATATCTAGCTACGTCCTCCTTCATAGCGCTCCACCAAAAGTGCTGGCGAAGATCCCGATACATCTTTGTAGATCCAGGATGAATAGAGAAAGGTGAACTATGAGCCTCAGCTAATAATGACTCACGTAGGGTGGAATCATTAGGCACACATAAGCGTTTCCCACACCAGACTACTCCACTCTCGTCAATTCTAAATTCTGACTGCTTGCCAACCTCCAAATTCTGTATAATAGCCCAAAGTTCTCCGTCTTCTTGCTGGGCACTCTTGATTCGAGAAATCAAATCAGGTTCAATCTGGAATCTGGCCAGATAACCGTTTGTGTCACCAAAATGGATACCAATACCCAATCTGTCGAGATCAGTGAGAATGTGCGGTTGCAACTGAAGAGAAGAGATTGATCCAGAATTCTTCCTACTAAGAGCATCGGCCACAACATTGGCCTTCCCTGGGTGATACTGAATGTTGGCGTCATAGTCTTTTAACAACTCTAACCAACGTCTCTGCCTCATGTTCAACTCCTTTTGCGTAAAAATATACTTCAAGCTCTTGTGATCTGTGAAGATATCACAAGTCTCTCCGTACAGATAATGTCGCCAGATCTTTAGAGCGAAGATAACAGCGGCAAGCTCGAGATCATGTGTCGGATAATTAACCTCATATGGTTTCAACTGACGTGAGGCATAAGCAATAACCCTATTGTGCTGCATCAAAACGCAACCCAGACCTTTCTTCGAAGCATCACTGTAAATCTGATATCCACCTGTACCTGATGGAAGTGTAAGAATCGGGGCAGACACCAACCTTTTCTTTAACTCCTGAAAACTCTTCTCCCTGTCTTCGTTCCAAGAGTACTTAACCCCTTTTCTCAAAAGCTGTGTGAGAGGTAAGGCAATAGTCGAAAATCCTTCAACAAAACGACGATAATACCCTGCGAGACCTAGAAAACTACGAACTTCGGTGACTGAGGTAGGGGTAGGCCATTTAGTGATTGCCTCCACCTTAGCAGGATCCATAGAAATACCATCAGCAGAAACTATATGACCAAGAAAAGCTACTTGGTCTAACCAGAACTCGCATTTTGAGAATTTTGCATAAAGCTTCTTCTGTCGCAAAATCTCGAGTACCGTACGAAGATGCTCCTCATGCTCTTCCTTGCTCTTAGAATATATCAGAATATCGTCGATGAAGACTATGACAAACTTATCGAGAAACTCATGAAAGACTCGGTTCATTAGGTCCATGAAAACAGCCGGAGCATTAGTTAAACCAAAAGGCATAACCAAAAACTCATAGTGACCATATCGAGTACGAAAAGCTGACTTAGGCACGTCTGAATCTTTGATCTTCAGCTGGTGATAACCAGACCTCAGATCAATCTTAGAAAAACATTTGGCACCCTGAAGCTGATCAAACAAATCATCTATGCGAGGCAGCGGATAACGATTCCGAATGGTGATTTTATTTAGCTCTCGATAATCAATGCAGAGCCTTAGGGAACCGTCCTTCTTTTTCACAAATAAAACAGGTGCACCCCAAGGTGAGACGCTTGGTCTTATGAAACCAAGTTCCAACAACTCTTGTAGTTGTTCTTTGAGCTCTTTGAGCTCAAGAGGTGCCATACGATACGGGGCCTTAGAAATTGGTTCAGCACCAGGAATAAGATCAATTGTGAACTCCACCTCACGATCTGGTGGAAGTCCAGGCAACTCCTTAGGGAAGACATCAGGAAAATCGCAGACTGTAGGATAATCATCAATATTAGGCTCTTCAGAAGATGTGGCTTTCACCGAAGCTAAAAATCCTGCACAACCATGCGATAGAAACTTCTGAGCCTTCAGTGCAGAGATAATCTTCAGAGATTTGCGAGGCTGAGTCCCATGAAAAATAAGTTCAGGGCATTGAGGATCCCCAAACAAAACGCGGCGATTCTGACAATCGATTGAAACACTATGCTGCGATAGCCAGTCCATACCCAGAATAACATCAAAATCACTCATGTGAATAGGATACAAGTCTGCTGTACAGATGATAGAATCGATTCGGATCGGATCGGACAATCTCTATAAACATGAGATATAACAGTAGCATCTCTCAAAGGAGTAGATATAACTAGAGGGTACTCTAAAGCAGTAGGCATAGACTTCAAATACTTAGCAAACAAAAGTGATACCACTGAATGTGTCGCACCAGTATCAAAAAGAGCATACATATCACGATCACCAATATGCACATAACCGGAAAGCGTACCTGAGGCATTAGCTGCATCCTTAGATGTGAGTGAGAAAACTCGACCTCCTCCAGTAGTTTTGGTGTTTTCACCAGTATTAGCTCGCTGATCAGGCCGAGTGCAATCCTTAATCAAGTGGTTTGAATCTCCACATCTGAAACAACGGCCTTCAGCAAGGCGACATGCACCACCATGACGTTTCCCACAATGAGTACAAGGAGGAATATTAGCACGATTCTGATTCGGGTTTTGCTGATGATGCGGCTGTGCTCTAGAGGCCTGATTATGTTGCTTTGAATTCTGAGCAGACCTGTGATTCTGATATCGATTTCTTTCATATCGCGACTTATTGTTGTAGTACCTGTCAGAACGATCCCTTCGGTCTTGGGACTGATCATTGCCACCCCGATTGTCAGAATTATTCTGGTCGCTTTCCCTAGACCGTTTGCGATTACCATCCGATTTCTTCTCTCGTTGCTTCTTCTCATTATCCAAATTCTTGACAGCATCAACTACCTCAGTAATATCAGTGAAACGAAGGTTCAGGATGAACTTCCTATCTCGATCGCATATAGCCCATCTGAAATTATCAGTCTGCTGCTGTGGTGTACCTGCTGCAGGGCCCAGAAAATTAACCAAACGACTAAAACGAGCCTTGAACTCCATAATAGGCTCATCATCCCCCTGCCTGATAGAAGCATACTCTCTCAGATACTCACTTCTATCAGCATCAGTGAAGTACTGCTGATAAAACAAAGTGCGAAATTCAGCCCAAGGAAGTGTTGCTGCATACTGATCTCCTCCACGAGCTTCTTTCAAGGTCTTCCACCACCTATGAGCATCATCCTCCAGTTTATAACTAGCAAGCCTAACTTTGAACGCATCACCCACGCCCATCACTTCGAACAACTTCTCGATATGAGCAATCCAGTTTTCCGCCTCAACTGGTGTAGCAGCAGTACTAAATGATTTTGGCTTTTCCTTTCTGAAGCGCTCAAGCCAATCAAGGATAGTAACAGGAGCGTTATTGTTACCATTATTGTTTCCCCCAGGTGATTGTACATTATTGTTGTTCTGCTGCAACTGTTGTAGAAGGTTGGGAACCAAACCCGCAATAGCTGTATTGACAGCATTAGCAATCAGAGTTTCAATAGGGACGTTGTTGTTGTTCACATTTCTTCGAGGAGGCATCTGAAAGGAAGATATACATGTAAGAAGATGGGAGTTTTCATATAATGCGGAAGATGACACGGATGGAATCCTAACCCAACGTCTACCCATTAACTCACATGTTTAATTATTATTGTTTAAGTTTTCTACAAGAAAGAGCCTGGGCTCTGATACCATAACTGTAACACCCCAACCCGCAATAGGCTGGCATGTCACTATTACAGATATAAAAAACCAAACATGTTTCAAATAAAAGCAAGAATCCAAGAAACAAAAGGTCTCGAATCCACAGAAAACCTAAGTCTTAAATTATTCAATACTGAAATGAACAGGAAACGAAAAGCTTTAAAACTTGAACTTCATATTACTCTCACTCATCCCTGTTTTCCCCGATTACCTGTAAACACAAAAGACAAACACCAGAAAGAAAATACGGCTGAGCCAAAAAGTTGCCCAGTAACGGAGAAATCAACAGTAAAAGTAAAGCGGACATGCGGACAAAACGTGAACGATACTGACGTCAAACAAGTCTAGATTTTGGCACAGAAACAGATACTTATATGACTTGAATCCCAAAACTTATATTGAACAGATAACAGATACTGAACTTAAACAGATGCATATAATCATATTAAACTTATCATAACAGAGACAAGACATACGTGACATTATATAACAGTAAAACAAGTCACGTAATATAGAAGCACCCACGAGCCTAAACAGAGGGGTACACAGCTATAGTCCATGTACCGAGACGGTGCGTGTAGGCGTGCGTACACACATTATTCCATCTCAACAGGAGTCAGGAGTCAGAGCTAAGATCGATCTATTCGCCTCTAGGGGCCATGTGCTACACAAGCACAAACTAGAAACGCCGTGAACTTTAGTTACGCACCGTCACGATGAGTGCCATGTCGTTGACGCCCCAACGACAAGTCTAAACGTATAATTGCTCGGGTGACAGAGTACAAAGCGTATCAGAAATAAAAGTATCTTGACATAAGTCTAAAGGGAACATGCAATAATGAGCACAAGGTCTAAGGTCTATTGCATGCTACAATATATACTAGTCATATAACAATACGAAAAAGAACTACCGACGAAAACATCCGTACTACAAAGTAACGGATTTGAATAAAGATACTATGATGTCAAGAAAAGGAATCCGTACCTTAACTAAGCCAAGCAAAGCAAAACAATCAAATCGTCTCTAATGAGCACGCGAACCTATATTTCATTGTCTAAAATTTGTGAGAATTAAATCGACTACACGACTTGTTAACACCTCGATTGTCCGGGACGAAAATCATTAAAACCTTTAATAATACTTTAATTTTCGAACTGTCCAAAAAGTACAACCTACTATCCTCTACTAGACTCCCGAGGCCAAACAGAACTAGTGGGATATCATATAATATAACAGTTTTTATAAAAGCTAGCTCATCCAATATTATCAACACTTATATATAATAATATTTTCATAACCTTAACACTGATGATATCCTCCTATAGGTTTCTTAAAATCTCACCACAATCTCTTAATTAATAACTTCATAATGGCTTTGTCTTTGTAGTTAGCTTATTAGAAAAATTATTATAATTATTTGCATTTAAATGCTTCATAATATATATATAAGCCTCTTTAATTAAGAAACAAAATTCAACTATTTTATCCTTTCATAACTGGGGTCGAACATATATTTAAATTAACATAATTCTACATATTCAATATGACCATTTACAAAAGCATGACAAGAGGAAATTGATGCAGGAACAATGAACTAGGCATAAAATGACTAATGATTCAGGTTATAAAATGGCTAGGCCCAAATTCAGTAACAACAAAATCTGAGCGTTCTAGATTTAATTGGGTTCATCATTTTCTATTCAAATTTTAATCTCAATTATAAAAGCTTTAGTCTCCGGACAAATCGAGACGAAACCATAATTTGTAGATCTATAATCGAATCAGAAAAGGGCTTGTTTGGATACCTTAAATACCAAACGGAGCTAACCGGACACCGACGACTAGAGTTTCGGATGATCGCGCGAAACGAGTTAAGCAACAACAATAGATGCAGCCTGTTGTCGATCACGGAAACAAGTCAACAAACTTTTAAATTGTGTTTCTAAGATGTCGTACACAAGAGTAAACCGATGGGTTCGGGTCGCGACCTAAACTGACCTGAATGATGTGGTGACGGTCACAACGGAGGAGCGCGACGACGGAGCTAGACGGACGACGGGGTGCGACAATATAACAATTTCGGATCAGCAGCGGCTGGTAAGATCGTAGAACCGATTAACAAAATACAAAACAGAATCTCATAAAGGAAGACAATGGTGATCCCATACCTAGTTCGCGAGGGATGATACGGCGGCGGTTGTTATGAACGGAATAAAGATGAAGTTCAGAAGTGATTATTAAGGGGTTAACAAGGAACGGTTATATCAATCGCATCCTAATTAATCGGCAGATTAGTTTGAGAGATTGTGTTTAAAAAAAATATCCATGGAGATAATAATAAAATTTGCCTCAAATCGGACGTCGGAACTCACGAATTGAAAAAAAAAAAAAATTGCTTTTGATATTTGCTTAATTTATTATTATATGCATGTATTATATCCTTTTTACATAAACAAATATTTTGATTAATTATTTTCTTATTGTCACTTTTTGAATATTACAGCCCAATTATGCCGCCCACTACGTTCGGACTAAAGGAAATCAATAATGTTCATAGGCATGATTAGAGTGAGCAAGTTATGATTCTAGACCTTCGGGACTTTGAACTTAATCAGAATCGGAGCTGCAATGTCCGGAACCTTTAACATTGGAAGGGTTGGCCGTCAGGTTTATGAATTCATCAATAACAGTTCAGGGTCAGTTCTGGTTCCGACCCGCGGGTATTAAAAAGGGCCACTAGAACTGTAACACCCCAAAAATGGGTTTGGTAATTTAAACCCGGTTAATATAAAGGAACGGGTAAAAATACCGTTAGGGGTAAAGTGAACCCGTAAATGAATATTAACGAGGAATAATTAACCTAGTTGAATATTAGTATCGTTGGTATTAAACGAAGGGTTGTAGCCTTATTTAATTAAAACGAAACATGAGGGACCAAAGTGAACAACTTGAAAGTTGTTTTATTAAAAGAAAACAACACACACACATACACACACACACATCGTGTGTGTGTGTTCATCAACGAGCAGGGAAGGCTCCCATGGAGCCAAAACCCTAAACTTCATCAAATTCTCCAAATTGAAAGGCTAAACGAAGCCCAAATTCACAACCGAACATGAATTAACGATCACCTTCACAAGGGGATCATAAGGTATGTCTTAAAACTTAGATTTGATGATCTTGTTTGAAGTGCGTTATGATCAATCCATGAAATTGTATGAAATTAAGCATGTAGAGGTGTTAGAAACACCAAATAGAACTTGTGTTATGAATAATTTCAAGTAATTAGGTGATTTAGAATGAAACCCATTGCATGAGTGTGAAGATGATGATCATGATGAACTTGTAGATGTTATAGTGTGATCTTGTGATGTATAAGGTGTTATATGATAGACTGAGATAGATAAACTTGATGTGGAATTTATGATTATGAGATTTTGCTTGAATGTGATGGTTCATAAGATGAAATAGGGAAGAACATGCTTAAACCACTTGTACATTATGCTTAGAAAGTGATATGCGCACCAAGTGTTTGATGAAATGCTTAGGAGAAAATGATAAGTGAGATTGTATGCTAATAATGAATAAATGTATGTAGAATGTGATGATGATGTATTAGATAATAGATTTATATAAGGAATGTGTTTTGAATGGATTACAAGTGAGAAATTAGTTTGATAAGATGATATGGCAAGAAACCTTCATTAAAAGGTATGTATGCTAATCATGTTATGATGAATGTGATGACATGTAAGGATAGGAGTCATGTCAACATGGACACAAGCATGGAAGGGCAACGGGCCAAGGATAAACACGGAAGCTATGCTTGAACTCGGACGCACGAGGTAAGTGAACTCCGAACTTACCCTTTTTGTTTGGTAATGTATTTATGATATATGGTAATTATTGAATGTAATGTAAGAAGATATGAATCGATGTTATTACTAAGTTAAGTTTTAGTGGAAATGGGTCGGAAGTGGTTAAGAAAGAGATTCGATTAAGTTTGGGTAAAAAAAGGGAACTTACATAATGAATTATGCATAAAGATGAATTAAGGAGTTATACATGTTGGATGTAAATTGTAAGTACGTGTATGAATAGAAAGTGAATACATGCTTGAGTGAGTATTTAATTATATGCTTGAATGAATAAGATGAGTTATGTGTATTCGAGGACATGTTCATTTGAAGGGAAGCCACTGACACTAACCGTTTTTCTTTTGAGAATTAATGTGAAGTATAGGCATGTTAACAATGGAAGTGAAGGTTGACTCCGCAATCCGATGCGAGTGATCGAATGGATGGATGAAGGGGCTAGTATAAGAGAAAGCATGATATGTTGACGCCTTATTATGCATATGTTAAGATTTTGTATTATGTCACCGGTTGCTAATGATGTGATTGAATTTGGTGACTGCAGGCTGTACATGTTTATGGGTGTTTCATTAAGAAGTGTACGCGGTTGAAGATCGAGTCAAGACATGGATTGTACGTGGGTGTGTATGTGGTCACTTAATTTGATATAAGTATGTTAGTTTTTGATTAATTTATAAAAAAAGGATTAATGTATTTAAGTGAAAGAAAGAATATCATGAAAGAAATTTTAGGTAGGTACTTTCCGCTGCAAATTAAGGGTAAAATGTGTTAGGGCGTCACAAGAACCAACAACCCTATTAAGTCACACAATACTACGATTATCGAACTTCTGTTTTTAGATTTTCTAGGAGAACCCGTCAAACTTCTCCAAACCTAAAACCCATCTGCATTCTAACTTTTTTTACCGCCTATATTCAAGTTAAGGCGTAATTATTATTATACATATTAACACAAACTTGTCATGAATAGTGTTTTTTTAAAATATTATTATTAGTATATTAAGTGATGAAAATTTAATAATTATTTTATAATATAACAATTTAAAACGTGAACAGTAATAAATCACTAAATCATTATTTGGTACATTGTGCCTTTAATAGTTTAAATCCTAATTACATGTCTAATATATATATATATATATAGGGTAGGGTTCCAGCGTGAACAACCTCCCAAGAGTGAACTGCGTGAACATATATGGACCCTTGATTTCCTTTTTAGTTGTTAAGGGTAGGATTGTAATTATATAAAAAAACATATTTAAATCATTATTTTAATAATTGAATTAAGTTACATCTTTCCTAATTTAAATTCATTATCCACATTATGTTTATTTATTAATAAGATAATTATCAAAACAAACAACAAATCACCATATTTCAATTTTAATTTTTATTTCAGATTTCATCACCAGAATTCAAATTTTGATTTTTAAGATCCACGTAACCTTCATATTTCAACGGTATACACATGTGTACTTGGATATAAATAGAACAGTACACATGTGTACTTAGCATCGTACATATGTGTACAGTAATTCACAGGTGTACATCAACATTCAATACAAAAAAAAATTCTGAGATATCACAAAAACAGACGATATACACATTTGTACATCGCATTAAAAAGAGGGCAAAATCAGAATACACATGTGTACATCGCATTTAAACAAATAATTATTTTAATAATTGAATTAAGTTACATCTTTCCTAATCCTTGATTTGATTTGTGAGAGATTTATGCAATCAATTTAAGAGGATAATTGATTACTTGATTTGTGAGAGATTTATGCAATCAATTTAAGATTGAAATTACACATATACCCTTTTGTATTTAATTAAATGGAAAAAATTAACCAAATAATTACCATCATGCCACTTACTTTAATCTCAAGATCATAACAATCAATGGCCCAGATCAGTTCTCGCAGTTCACTCTTGGGATTTTGTTCACGTTTGAACCTAATCCTATATATATATATATATAGGGTAGGGTTCCAGCGTGAACAACCTCCCAAGAGTGAACTGCGTGAACAGATATGGACCCTTGATTTCCTTTTTAGTTGTTAAGGGTAGGATTGTAATTATATAAAAAAATAGATTTAAATCATTATTTTAATAATTGAATTAAGTTACATCTTTCCTAATTTAAATTCATTATCCACATTATGTTTATTTATTAATAAGATAATTATCAAAACAAACAACAAATCACCAGATTTCAATTTTAATTTTTATTTCAGATTTTATCACCAGAATTCAAATTTTGATTTTTAAGATCCACGTAACCTTCATTTTTCAACGTAATACATATGTGTACTTGGATATAAATAGAACAGTACACATGTGTACTCAGCATCGTACATATGTGTACAGTAATTCACAGGTGTACATCAACATTCAATACAAAAAAAATTCTGAGATATCACAAAAAACAGACGATATACACATGTGTACATCGCATTAAAAAGAGGGCAAAATCAGAATACACATGTGTACATCGCATTTAAACAAATAATTATTTTTATAATTGATTTAAGTTACATCTTTCCTAATCCTTGATTTGATTTGTGAGAGATTTATGCTATCAATTTAAGAGGATAATTGATTACTTGATTTGTGAGAGATGCAATCAATTTAAGATTGAAATTACACATATACCCTTTTTGTATTTAATTAAATGGAAAAAATTAACCAAATAATTACCATCATGCCACTCACTTTAATCTCAAGATCATAAAAATCAAGGGCCCAAATTAGTTCACGCAGTTCACTCTTGGGATTTTGTTCACGTTTGAATCTAATCCTATATATATATATAGGGTAGGGATCCTAAGAGAAGTCCACCCTATTTGAGAAACTTGAGAAGCAATCTGGACCACACATTTTCCTTAAGCAAAAAATGCAAAAAAAATGAGAAAAAAATGCAAATTTTTTTTTTTTTTTTTTTGAAAAATCGCAGCTTTTTCTTTAAGGATTAAATTTTTTTTTTTTTTTTAAAATTTTTTTTTTTTGGATTTATATACATGTTTAAAATTGAAAAAATGTGTATATTCTTAATCTTAAACCATAAACACTAAAGCTAAACCTTAATGCCAAACCATAAACTCTAAACCCTAAAGCTAAACCCTAATGCTAAACCCTAAAGCTAAACCCTAATTCTAAACCCTAAAGCTAAACCCTAATGCTAAACCCAAAAGCTAAAACTAAACACTAAAGCTAAACCCTTAATACTAAACCCTAATACAAACCCTAAAGATAAAGCTAAACCCAAAAGTTAAAGCTAAACCCAAAAGTTAAACCCTAATGCTAAACCCAAAAGCTAAACCCTAATGCTAAACCCTAAATACTATTGCTAAACCCTAATATTAAACCCTAAACCATAAAGCTAAACCCTAAACCCTAATGCTAAACCCTAAATACTAACGCTAAACCCTAAATAACACTTATTTTTCAATTTTAAACATGTATATACATATATGTATAATGGACAATATACATATATGTATAGTTAAAAGATTAACAATATACACATGTGTAAAAATCCAAAAAAAATAAAAATAAAAAAAAAATTAATTCTTAAAGAAAAAGCTACGATTTTTCAAAAAAAAAAAAAAAAAAAAAATTGCATTTTTTCACCTTTTTTTTGCATTTTTTTGCTTAGGGAAAATGTGTGGTCCAGAATGCTTCTCAAGTTTCTCATTTAGCCTACTACTTCTCACATGATCCTTATCCTATATATATATATAGGATAATGCTAGACAAAAAACCCTAAAATTCTTAGAAAACTCTGGAAACCCAAATCTCCACCCATTTTTACCCCACTTCCCGACATTTTTTTTTTTTGAAAAAAATAACACATGTAATATACATGTTTTAGAGTGTCTTGGGCCAAAAAAAACAAAAAAGTACCGAAGGAATTTTTTTAAAAAAAATAAACAAATTTCAGCCATGTCCGGTCGCCTAACATGTGTTAGCCAAAAATGACAGAAATTGCTGAAATTTTTTTTCTTTTTAAAAGATCCCCTTGGCGCTTTTTTGATTTTTTTTTGGCCCAAAACTCTTAAAAACATGTATATTACATGTGTTAATTTTTTCAAAAAAAAAAAATGTCGGGAGGTTGGGTTTTCTAAGGTTTTTCATATAGATAGGGTTTTCTACCTAGCCTTGCCCTATATATATATATATATATATATATATAGGGAGCCGCTAGAATGAGAACCACCACGAGTTATGAGAACCACGAGAACCGCGCCCCGCGGGTGGCCGTCGGCGACGAAATTTTTTTTACACCTAGATCCGTATATTTTAGTGGGGGGTTTAAATTTTCGGTTCAAACGGCGCGCCCGAGAGGGTAGTTTTTTACGCCCAAAGTTTGGTAAAAAAAAAAAGAAAAATTAAAAAAACCCAAACTTTGGGCGTAAAAAACTACCCCCTCGGGCGCGCCGTTTGAACCGAAAATTTAAACCCCCCACTAAAATATACGGATCTAGGTGTAAAAAAAATTTCGTAGCCGACGGCCACCCGCGGGGCGCGGTTCTCGTGGTTCTCTTAACTCGTGGTGGTTCTCATTCTAGCGATCCCCTATATATATAGGTAGAGGTTCAACTAAGAATTTAATCTTCCCTAAGTTTCCTAAGAAGCAATCTTGAGCTTACATGTGGCAATCTCATTAATTTAGGTGAAAGGGTAATATTGGAAAATGCAAATTTCAAACAGATCTGTACTTGGTTTTAATCACACGATTTTCATTCCTTCTTTCATATTTTTCATTCATTCATTCATTGAGCTTCATCACATCTAATTCAATCGCAAATCTCAATCTCAATCCTGCTGAATCGTTCATCGTTTCATCGATTTGCCGGTACCTGCGAGATTGAGATCAATCCTGCTGAATCGTTCATCGTTTTCATCGATTTGCTGGAACCCTAGCTCCTCTGTTCATTCATTGATTTGCTGATTTATCCTCCTCTATTTTAATGATGTCTACTACTGTCGATGGTAAAATACCTTCTAGTTTTAATTTCATCTACTTTTTAGGTTTTTAGTTTTGATCTAAGTTGTGCTGGTTTTTATTTAAAAGTGTAGTTCTGAAGTTGTGCTGGTTTTTTGAAGTTGTGCTGGTTTTTTTATATTACATCATATTTTAAAGTGTAGTTTGTAAAGTTGTGCTGATATCTTTATTTTGTGCTAGTTTGCCTGGTAAAGTTGTGCTGGTTTTTATTTAAAAGTGTAGTTCTGAAGTTGTGCTGGTTTTTTGAAGTTGTGCTGGTTTTTTTATATTACATCATATTTTAAAGTGTAGTTTTGTAAAGTTGTGCTGATATCTTTATTTTGTGCTAGTTTGCCTGGTAAAGTTGTGCTTGTTTTTTGTGCTGGTTATTGTTAAGTTTGTGCTGATATCTTTTATTTGTTCTGGTTTTTTTATTTGTTCAGGAGTTCGTATCTGTCCAACTACTGGTAATCAGTATTATACTCCTATTGTTCCAGATTCTTCCAAACCTGTAGTTGGTATGCATTTCCAGTCAATTGATTCTGCCTTTAATTTCTATAAGAAGTATGCTAAGTTATCTGGGTTTGAGGGTCGAAAGCATACTCAATCTTCAAAAAATGGTGTTGTGATTAGAAAGTACTTTGTTTGTGCGAAAGAGGGTTCAGCGACATCCTGTGCTGTTGACACGGTAAATGATAGTGTTGGTGCTGATAAAAAGTTAAATGACCGAAGGAGGAGACCTTCTAAACGTACCGGATGTAAGGCACACATCCGTTTGTCTTTAACTCCAAAAAATACTTATAGAATTTCTCATGTATTTGAGGAGCATAATCATTCTTTTGTTGATGAAGAGGATTATCATCTTTTAGCTTCGTCTAGAAAGTTGACATTCACTGAAGAGCAACTGCTTTCTGATTTTTCTGAGATGAATATTGGTCCAGTTAGGGCATTCAACCTTATGAGAAAGATTCGTGGTGGATTTGATAAGGTTGGAGTGACGTCTACTGATTGTAAAAATTTTAAAAGAGATATTAATTTGTTCATTGGAGAGTTTGATGTGGACATGGCTGTCCAACGTCTTATGAAGAAGAAGCTGTATTTGCCGAATTTTTCTTGTGAATTTTATTGTGATGAAAAAGGTTCTCTTGCTGGATTATTTTGGGCTGATGAAGAAATGAAACTGAATTATGAGGTCTTTGGGGATGTTATGTCTTTTGATGCTACGTTCCGTACGAACAGGTATTTTATTCATTTTTTGTAGATCATTTGTTCATATTTTTATTAAACTAGCACAATTCAGCAAGCAGTTGTAATATAATCAATTCAATTTTTAGGTATGACTTGGTATTTGTTCCGTTCACTGGAATCGATAATCATCATCACAATGTCACGTTTGCTAGTTCTTTGTTAGCATCTGAAACTGCTGAATCATATAAATGGCTTCTTCAAAGTTTTTTGAAGGATTTTGGTGTTGCACCTAAGGTGGTTGTGACTGATCAGGACGCTGCAATGAAAATTGCCATCCGAGATGTTTTCCCAGATACCAGACATCGTTTGTGTATGTGGCATATAATGATCAAAGTTTCTGAAAAGGTAACTTTCTTAAACCAGCACAGTTTTACAATGTTATAATTTTTTAAACCATCATAAATTAAACCAGCACACTTTTAGCATATAAACCAGCACACTTTAAACAATCCATTTAAACCAGCACACTTTAGCATATAAATTAGCACACTTTTAAACCAGCACACTTTGGCATATAACTCAGCACACTTTTAAACCAGCACACTTTCTTTAAACCATCACAGTTTAATCATCATAGTTTAAGTTTATACATCAACTAGCACACTTTAACATATAAACCAGCACATTTTAGGATTTTTTTGCTGTTTTAATATACTAATTATTTTTTTTGTTATAGGTTGGTACTGAGCTATCACAAGATGAGGTTTTTAAAGATGATATATGTGCTGTTGTATGGACTGATGCTCTTGAACCAGCACAGTTTGAGACACAATGGTGTGATTTAATGATTAAGTACAACCTTACTAGTAACAGCTGGCTGTCTGATATGTACAACCTCAGATCAGATTGGATTCCTGCATACTATCGTCATGAACATATGTCCGGTCTTATGCGTACAACATCTAGGTCTGAGAGTGAAAATCATTTTTTTGGTCAATTAACCAACACAAAATTGTCATTAGTTGAGTTTTTGAGCCATTTTGATACTGCAATGGAATCTCAGAGGTTTAAGCGCAGCAAACGTGATCATGATACCAGATACACAGAACCTGCCATGAAAACCAATTATGAATTGGAACGGGAAGCTGTAAAGATTTATACTCGGGGGATATTTTTTGATGTTCAAGAAGAAATTCGACTTGCTTGCAAGAATTGTATGTGCAGGCGTGAAGAAGAAGTTGGTGATTCAATTAAGTTTTATATTCTACAGGTCAATCTTCCCGGCCTTCATGAGGTATTTATTTATACCTTTTTAGTAGCACAAACATGTTCTGCTTTTTACAATACATTTTAAGTAGCACAGTGATTTATATTTACAATTAGAATTTTACATATATAAACCAGCACACTTTGTTATAAACTAGCACAATATAAAGCATTTGTTATTTGTGTAGGTTCTTTTTACTCCTAAGGATATGGTAATTAAATGCAGCTGCAACCGATATGAGCAGTATGGTTTGCTATGTAGGCATGCCTTTTGTGTTCTTCGTCTTTGTGGTATAAAGGAGTTCCCTAAAAAATATGTTATGGGGCGTTGGACAAGAGATGTTGTTCCAAAAAAGACAAAAGTTTCGAGTTTTGATCAAAATGCCGCTGGTAATCAAGTTGAACGTGCTTCCAGCATTGTGCGTGAGATAATGACTGCAACTGAACATATTGTTAACCGTCTTGTTACAAATATTGACCTGTTATCGTTGTATAGAGACCAAGTGATCGAGTCGAAGTTGAAGGTTGATTATGCTGACCTTCCTGCAGAATCACTTGACAAGAATGCAAGATTAGCTAATATTCTTCGTACTGATCAGCCATGTTCATCGTCTTCTGCTACCATTCTTCCACCTAGTGGTATTAGAAACAAGGGGTGTGGTTCAAACAAATGCTTAAAGTCTTTTCGTGAGGTATCATCTTCAAGAATATCAAAGAAACCTAAAACTAGAGGTTGTTTGATATGTGGAGGTCATGGACATAATAGTCGGACTTGTAAGATGAAGACTACTGTTGCTGATTCCCAGAAGAGCAGTTAGTCGTGTGTCTTTGGAAATCATGATATTTGGATTTGTTATTTTTTTCATTTCAGTTTGGATTTCTTGTATTCTTATTATGTTTACAACATTCAACCAGCACATTATTAGTTTTTGTTGATTTTTAAATGCAATTGTCAAGAATTTGATTTTTCAACTTTCAATATACCGTTTAAAACCAGCACAATTTTAAACTTCTTTTATGAAACCATCACATATTGTCATAGTGAAACCAGCACAATATTTAATTGTAAAACCAGCATAAAATTAACTTTCCTAATATAACTGTTAAAGCAGTACAATGTAATTGTTAAACCAGCACCATATTAATTGTTAAACCAGCACAAAATATTACAGACAACTACCAAACTAATAATTTTAACTTTGTTCTTTAAAACCAGCACAATTATAAAACCAGCACAATTTTAAACTTCTTCTATGAAACCATCACATATTGTCATAGTGAAACCAGCACAATATTTAATTGTAAAACCAGCATAAAATTAACTTTCCTAATATAACTGTTAAAGCAGTACAATGTAATTGTTAAACCAGCACAATATTAATTGTTAAACCAGCACAAAATATTACAGACAACTACCAAACTAATAATTTTAACTTTGTTCTTTAAAACCAGCACAATTATAAAACCAGCACAATTTCACCATCACATATTGTCATAGTGAAACCAGCACAATATTAATTGTAAAACCAGCATAAAATTAACTTTCCTAATATAACTGTTAAAGCAGTACAATGTAATTGTTAAACCAGCACCATATTAATTGTTAAACCAGCACAAAATATTACAGACAACTACCAAACTAATGTTATATTGTTCAACCAACACAATCAATATTTGTTGTTCAATCTGTCATTGATTTTCGTTTCCGCATTTTTCTTGCATTCCTCTTTCTTTTCAGGCTCCATCTTCTCATACTTCTCTAACATTTCCATCATTTCACCTTTCGCTAAGTTGATGTCGGATAAAAGTATTTTGCTTAAATACTTGTATCTCAGTTCAACCAACTCTTTGTCTTGTTCCGGTGACTCTTTCGACAGCCCACTATCCCATTCCTTTTTGCTCACATGCTTCCCTGTGTATGTCTCCATGTGTCTCATTGCAAAGACACCACAATCTACAAAGTTCTTTTCCGTTTGCCACGACATTTTCATTATTTCTGGTTCCAAGGGCGACATCTTTGGGTGCATTGTTGGGTATTCAACTTCAAGGTAATCACATACAATTTCTTTCTGTAATTTGAAAATTTTCAAAATCAAAATCCCTAAGCATCACAAATATAATTAAAATAAACAGCACAGAATTAATGGGCATCAATATATTACCACTCTTTTAGCACGTGTCATTTTTTGTGCTTTTGCTTTCCCTTTCATGTTGTCTATAATCTTGATGTTTTCTCCCTTGAAATCAAAACATACAATGTAGTAGTGCTTGTTTTGTAGTATTGGAATGAACAACATGTCCACTTTCCTAATACTTTCATACCCGGTATTCATCAATGTCGCGGCAATGTTTTCTCTGAAATTTTGTGTGCAGGTCTTTTTGTTCAGTTTTGGTTTGAAATTGTTTTCTCCCTGCACAGAAACCAGCACAATGTGTTATAAACCAGCACCAGCACAATGTGTTATGAACCAGCACAATAATAGCATTTCATATATTAGACTAACCAGCTATTAATAAAACATTAATATTTCAAAACCAGCACAATGTGTAATAATCCAGCACATTTTGTTAAATGTGCTTTTTCTAATCTGTTATTAAAACCAGCACATATTAGAAAACATACCAGCATGTTGCATGGGCAGAAAACTCTTGCCGGTGAACCTTTGCTTTTGAAGACCTCTTCACTGTTTAGTACCAATGACCAAGCTGTTAGGACTTGGACATGTATGTATAAGTTCGGGTGAAGCGACTCCAGAAATACCCTTGAAAGGTTTGTGCTAAATGCTGTCTCAAATATAAACACCCTGCATTGTTGTAATACACATTAGTTTAAATACTTATTTTTATCCAATTAAGATTTTGTTGGTTTTTATACTTACCAGGGGTCGTCAACTGTCGAGAACATCCATTCGGCTATCCTTTGTTCAACTTTTTCAGTTTTTGTTTTTATTTGTACAACTCGCTGCATATATGGTGAACATAAAGGTTCGGCAGGTTGAGTTGTACGTTTGCTTTGTCTTTTTTTCTTCTGGTCTCCGGCGTTTAGGTCTTCACCTATGAATTCTTGTTTTTCACTGTCGTTTTTGGTTTCCTTTTCTGGTGTTTTAAAAACCTCTCCTTGCTGTGCTGGTTGACCAGCAGCCTCATTTCCTTCTTTCTTTGCTGGTTGACCAGCAATGTCACTTTCTCCCTTTGGTGGTTCATTAGCATCTTCACCTCCTTTCTTTGTTGTCTCATTTCCTTCTTTCTTTGCTGGTTGACCAGCAGCCTCATTTACTTCTTTCTTTGCTGGTTGACCAGCAGTGTCACTTTCTCCCTTTGGTGGTTCATTAGCATCTTCACCTCCTTTCTTTGTTGTTTCCCCATCAGGTTTACCATCTTTAGCCTTTTCTCCACCTGCATCCTTTTCTTCTTCACCACCAACTCCATGATCAGCACCATCTTTTTTGCTGCTTGCTGCTTGTTCTGCCTTTTCTATTTTTTTTATAATCTCTGGCCACATTGAACTGGTGATTCTGAAAGGAGTTGAATCAAATTGTGAGACCACCATTTTTTTTTGTGATTGGGTAAGTTTAACTTCATTCCCTTCTTCCTTTTCATTCCCTCCTTCTGTCTTCTCTCCACTTCCTCCTTTTTTCTTTTCTTCATTCCCTGCTTCTGATTCTTGCTTCTCGAAATTGTACTTTTCACCATATACTACCAATCTTTTTCTCCACTCATCCACAGCATCCACAACCTCCTCACCTCTGTACTTTGTTAAACATTTTGCAATCATTTCGTGTGTTTCTTTGACATGCATGTCCAGCTCTTTTGTTTTGGATTTTATCAGACAAATCCATTCCTGAAAAGATAACCAGCACATTCTTTTTATAAAGTAGCACAAATTGTAAAAGTAGCACATTTTCCATTTTTATTTTTACATACACATGATAAAAGTTTACAATAAAAGTAGCACATTTCAAACTAGCACAGTTTTACAATCCATTTAAACCAGCACACTTTAGCATATAAATCAGCACAATTTCACATTCCAAATTCTAACATTAAACTAACATATACTAGGTATAAACTAGCACAATTTAACATCCCAAACACTAAATGTCATAAAAGTAGCACATTTTTCAACAAATGTCATAAAAGTAGCACATTTTTTCAATAACCAGCACATTCTTTTTATAAAGTAGCACAAATTGTAATAGTAGCACATTCTTTTTATAAAGTAGCACATTTTCCATTTTTATTTTTACATACACATGATAAAAGTTTACAATAAAAGTAGCACATTTCAAACTAGCACAGTTTTACAATCCATTTAAACCAGCACACTTTAGCATATAAATCAGCACAATTCCACATTCCAAATTCTAACATTAAACTAACATATACTAGGTATAAACTAGCACAATTTAACATCCCAAACACTAAATGTCATAAAAGTAGCACATTTTTCAACAAATGTCATAAAAGTAGCACATTTTTTCAATAACCATCTAAACCAGCACTTTTTTCAGTAATACTACAGATAAACACAATAAAATAGAAATTACCACTCCACTTGTTGGATTTGTAGGTGGAATTTGTGAGAGTTTTTCCTGGGATTGTTGAATGTCCAAACTTTGTGTAATGTCTAGAGATTCTGGGAAGTCACTAAAGTAATGATTTCTAGCTTCATCAGTTTCCTTTGAGATTTTTTGATATGTGGATAGAGGTTGTTCAGCTGGTGCTTTTTTCTTCATCTTCAGTTTTACCTTCAAATTCTTTCGTTTTTCATTTTCTTCTGTTTCACCAGTTGTTGCTGCTTTCAAACTTGTTTTCTTCTTACTCTTCACCACCTTTTGAGTAGGTGTTTGTGTTGTCAAGGTGAGTTTCTGTGCTGGTTTCCCATCTTTTTTACTTCTCTTTCTTTTATTGCTTTCCACCACCGGACCAAGCTTTTTAATTGTATCATTTTTATGATACATTACAGCTGGTATCATCTTCTGTGTTGGATTTGTTCTTTGGTATGTATGATGAGCATAAACCAACTGATTGATTTACAAGTTAGTTTTTGTTATTATGTTTGATAAAAAACAATAAATATAGATCATTTTTAGATAACTACAACATACCACTAGAAATGTTATCGGTCCGATGTAGTGTGCTGCTTTAGATTGGAACCAGCTTGTTGTCTTTCTGTTCAAGCAGTCGATCACGTAGCTGCACCAGTCAACATCCTTAATATCTACATCAGGTTGCAATGTTGGAAGGAATTTCATGTTGACGCTGCCACCGTGTGTGAGCTCTGCCATTATTGAGTTGAACATTACAAGAAAGTTCAGTTGAAATAGCCTTCCACTCTCCTTCTGTTCTTTCACAACATGAATAATATGATGCATTTTTGGCAGTTCATCATCAATTTCAAATTGATTTCTAAACTCTGCAACAACTGGATCACTCATTGATGGTTTAGTCTCCGTAACCTTCACTTTACCCATTGGTATGCCAAGAACTTCTTGTACTAGGTTAGGTGTTATCACTACATTATGTGTACCTAGATTCAGTGTGTTGATTGTAGGTTCATAATTGTTAGTGAGCCAGTATCCCAGATTAGTTGGTATTTTTGTTATATCAAAGTTCTTCATGCTTTCAAATCCCATGTTATCTACTTCTGCCTTCTGTTCGTCAGATAACACTTGCATGAATTGAGCAAGGTTTTTTGGGCTGTTCCTGATTCTAATTCTTTTTTTCTTATCAAATTCCTTGAAAAGTGTTGATCGTATAGGTTCAGGGTTTGTGGCAACAACTTTTAGTGCTGTTTTTTGTTTCTTTTCCGGTTGTTCGAAGTCACTGTCTGATGAGCCTGCAAGTAATTTTAGAAGAAACATAGTAACCAGCACAAGTTATAAAGTGTACTATATATTAAAAAAACAATAACCAGTACCATTTTGATCATTTAATACATAATAAACCATGATTTTTATAATTCAAAACATCATTGTTACATAAGGTTCAGAAAAACATGATCATAATACATAACAGCATTGATAACATTAGAAAACTAAAACAAACAACATAAACATGATGATCATAGCAGGAGCTGGCTAGATTGCTACTTCCTTCCAAAATTCTTGACTGAGATTATAGGTTTTTCCTAATCTTCTTCATGTTTAGGTTGTAGGATGGGGATCTTTTGTTTTTCATCATCTTCTTCTTTTTTGGGTTGTACAACTGAGATTTCAGGTTTCTCATCAATCTCTTCTTTTATGGGATCTGAAGGTTCACCACCAGAAGTAGGATGATTGGTATAGCTTGGCCCCCAGATTGCTACTTCATTCCAAAATTTCGGACTCATATAATATTCCTTTTTTGTTGGTCTTACAACTTTGAGTGGAATGGGATGCAAAGGTTCATTATCAAAAGTAGGGATTGGTTCTCCTGGTTGTACAATTTGTAGTGGTTTGGGATTGTACAGCTCTGTTTTCACACACAAAAAAGCAACTGAAACTTATATTACTTATCTCCTGAATTTAAAAGTAGCACAGTCGGTAAACCAGCACAGATTTGGAACCAAAAAAACCACTTGTGCTAGTTTCTTCTAAAACACTAAAGTAGCACAGTCGGTAAACCAGCACAGATTTGGAACCAAAAAAACCAACTAGCACATAGGTTAAACCAGCACAGATAACCAACTAGCACATATTTGTATCAAAACCAGAAAACCAACCACAACTTTGTGCTAGATATTTCTAAAACACTAAACTAGCACATAGGTTAAACCAGCACAGAAAATAAACCAGCACATAAAATAAACCAGCACTATTTCATTAAAACACAACGATCGATCTGTTTTATAAAATGCAGAACATGAATCAGTTTAGGCATATTAAAACCCTAGAAATCTGTTCGTTTACAGATCCTTAACAAACCTTCGAAATCGTCATCAGGTTTTGTTTCTTTATGCTTCTGGCTTCTTGTAGATCTCTTAGAACCTGTGTAATCGATTTGATTTCGAAGAAACTTAGAAAAACCGTACAAAATTGAAACGAATACACCAAAATGCAAAAAAAAAAATGGAACGTACTCTCTGAATCCATCATTGATGCTGTTTTTGTTGTTGTTTGTTCGATTTTCGTCTGTCTGATTGTCGATTTTAGGGGACGTTTGTTAGCGATTGGGAAGTTTTGAGAGAGAGTGAAGAAGAACTGTTTTTGAATCGTAACTGCTTTGCTTTTTGTCCAGTACTATTTTTTGTTTATGACGAAAATACCCCCGCGCGTTTTATTTTGTTTACTTATCTAGTTTAATATTAGGGATCTAATCTGGTCCATTGGTTGTTTAAAAAAATGGTGTAGATTGCTTCTTAGGCAACTTAGGCAAAATAGGCTTCTTAGGGGAACCGCCCCCTATATATATATATATAACGGCAAATTTAGATCACTGACGGACCACTGGGGTATCATCGTGCCACTAGCGGAACCACCCGATCATATCCATCTCCACTAGGCAATAATGCATATACACAATTCAGGAGGAAACCCAATAAAACTGGGAAAACCCCCCTTGTGGGAATCGAACTCATGACCTAATGGTCATAAGCCTTATCCCACCCCCTAAGATACCACTAAGCTATAATGCCATGGGTCATGTCTAATATATTATTGTCTTTTTCTTTATAACTAATTTACGGTTGTAACATTTAAGTTTAATAGGGTTATTATACAACCCTCAAACCTTTTTTTTTTTTTTTAATAAACGGTTGACGTATACCTTTGAACTTTAATAGATTTACCATACAAAAGTTTATTAATAATAATTTTTTCTATAAGCGATTTATGTTTCAACCCCGAACTTTAATAAAGTTATCATACGGCCCTTTAAGTTTAATAACGTGGTTTTTTTTAACAAATACATGTTCTTTTGTCTTTTTATAAGATTAATTTATTTTTATTTTACTTATTATTTTTTTAACTTATTATAATAAAAGCTAACTTTTAAGTCTAGACATGTTACTTAATCGTGCTACTTGCTTATTTTTACGGTCGTTTAGATTAAAGCATACATGGTCTATATTAAGCCTTCGATATAACATGTAACAAATATAATCCTTTTTTTATTTACCTTATTATAGTTAAAACTATCTTTTAACTCTAGATATGTTTAATTAACTGTGTTATTTGCTTATTTTTACTATCATTTAGATTAAAATCTGCATAGTTTATAATAACCCATCGATATATTAAGAAATATATACATCTTGTCACACCCTGATTTCCACGTGTCACCGGTGGGCCATACCAACCTGTCACACCCCGATTTCCACGTGTCACCGGTGGGCCCGGTGGGGGAGTATCGTGACGTCATGGTTGGTAAAGTAATAGTCAAACAACACAATAATTAATATGCACAGCGGAAGCAAATTTAAAAAGATGTAATACAACCGAATAAATTATTGTAATATCAAGTATCACAACGTTCGGATGTTTATCCACAGAACGGATCGAAATAAAATAGAAACAATGGTTCAACAGACTTCAGGCATCCTAAGCTTGCGAGACTTTTTATTGATGCTAAGGAGACAATCCAGCCAATTTCGTTTAGTACCTGCATTCAGTCTTTTTGGGAAAATACGTCAGTTTACACTGGTAAATACAATCAACTGACTCATTTTGAAAAATGATTTAAAATTGGTTTGGATGCACATGGCATAAACATTTTTATAACTTGGGAGAACTATTTAATATTATAATCTTGTGAACGAATTACATATTACTTGTGCGTTCAGTAGCCCAGATCTTGTCCGGGTTAAAGATCAATAGACACACCACAATATATAGTTATACACTGACAGGTGTATGCCTACACCCCGTGCTCAGGTCGTGGCCATCTCGTAAGATGATGCCAAGGATATCCGGGACATGGTCATTAACCCCCCAAATGCTTTAAGTAACAAGACTGTTTAAACGAGCCGATAAAATTATTCAACTACCCACTTAATTGTGGAGATTTGATGCCCGATCAAGCGGTATGCTATATACCGTAACCCAAGCCCGTATAGGGAAAATAAGTTAAAAGTATTTACCTGAGCAATGTATAAATCACAATAAGCAATTGCAAGTAGCTTTTACTGGTTCTCCTAATCTGGAACGAAGGTTTTATATAACCTATTAGAATCCTAACGGGTCTTTAATTAAGCTTAAGCTTAGACCGGCTAGTTTCAAAGATACGGTTCGTACGCACGATTAATCGAAGACCGGATAGAATGTGATTTAGACCCGACAAGTTTGAAGACTTGTTTAATATGGGTTTATTATTCACATTATGGATTTTGAGATAAAACCGTTAAGGTTTGACCCGTTTCGTCTAATTTATGTAAACTTGTTACATAAACCGAACCGTACGCGTAATAAGCGTGACGGGTATTCATGAGAGCTATATACAGGTTTCCTAAGTTAATTATGTCTCAAATATGTTGTGACATCAGTAAGATGTCTTTCATTATGCCCAAAACGTGTTCAAACACAAACTAGGCCCCGTAGGGGTAGTTTGGTCATTTAAAAGTTTATAAAAGAGTTTAAATGTTTAACTGAGTTATAGGTCTGATATAATCAGGAAAATACTTAGTTTACTGATTTATAACAGTAAGGTATTTTAGATATGTGAAATTTATCAATTATAACCAAACTATGCCCCGTAGGGTATTTTGGTAATTTCTCATAAGCCGAAAAGCTCAAAACTGAAGTCTGAGTTAATCAACTTTTGCTTACTGTTAAAATATGATAACTTGCCTAAAATATCAGTAGGTATCAACCCGGGTATGTTCAATAAAATTTTAGTACATACCATGCGTTAAAAACGCTTAATAAGGCGACTAAAGGCCATTTCCGGGTTCGATACTTAAATCTGATATTTTTATATTTCCAGAAGGCTTAAAATAATTTATTTAACATGTGTGATCAGTAGCAAAAGGTTTGGAGTCGTTTAGATATGTAAAACTCATTTTATGGCCCGTAAGGGCAAAACCGACATTTACCGGATTAAGCCTACGATTATGAGTTATGCTCAGCCTAAAATTAATTAAAAATCTTTAAAATTCCCAAAATAATACATTACATCAGTGGGTATTAAGTTTGATGCCAAAAAGTAGGCTTAACTAGGCTATACGCTAATTATGCCGTTTAATTAACATAAAGCTTTAAAATTGCGAAATTGAGCATAGCTCTTAATCTACGAGTAAAACTGATGTCAAACTTTGCATACAAGTTTATATATCAGTATTTAAGGTTTCTACACTTTTACATTTTCATAAATCACGTTTTAGGGTAATAAGGGCATAACGGTCAACATATGAGCAATTAACGGAAACATGCATATTAATTGGATAACTAATGAACAAAGGTGCATAATCACAGAGGGTTGTTCTAACATGTAACCTAGTCCAATTAAAGCTCTGAGGCTTTTCTAAACCATGCCTAAACGGGTCAGAACTGAAAGTCAAAGTGAAAGTCAAACTATGCGACTTTCGGTTCCGAACCGGATCTAAACAGGAAATTGTCGGGTTGAACATGTTTAGATGTTCTTACACTTATTACTAAGTTATAACAATGATCCAACAGGTTGTATATGATCTACAATGATAATTATGCATAAATGGCATTTTAGACTTCCTGTTGACTTTTTAATTACACGTTTGACCCGACATTTGAACTAGTTAGAGTGGTGATCAGGGGAAACCCTTTTGGGGTTTTATTACCCACATAAATACCAACTTATAACTACTTTTAATTCGACTAACCACTGGACCATTAGTGATTAATCTTAAAGTCAACCGTTAATTACGATGGTTTGACTTTTAAGCTAAAACTAGGCTAAAACTTAATCAAGAAAGGTTTAGCAAACTTACCAAGGTCCTATGCACTAATTATGATCACTTGAGCCTGCTTGGGAGCTCCAGAATTGATCAGGAATGCAAGAGAAGATGTGAAGATCATTGGTGCATATCATGGCCTTTATATAGTGTTTAAATCACCATAACTTGTTGACACACAAGTCTACTATTGACCACAAATCACTAACACATGTCCCTAAGGTCCTAGGAGGCATTTAGGGGTCGCCCATGTTGAGAAAAATCGTTTAAAGTCGATCATAAGTACAAGGGCAAACAAGAAATAACAAAATTCACATCTGGGGACCCCTAGCTTGACGCCACCCCCCCTTGGCGTCGCGCTAGGCCTAATCTGACCAAATCAACATTTTGTGATTTTTGCAATTTGATCCTTGGCTCTTCAAAATTCGATTAGGCACTTGTATATTGCATTTTGAACCCTCACAATTGATCTATAAGGGCTTTAAAACATATACCCACTTTGTTAGGTCCCCGGTTAACTTAATTGTTACCCGAAAAGTCATAACTTTCAACGTTTACGCTTTAACCCCTCGTACACGAATTTGATCATAACTTTCTCATACGATAACGAAATTTTATGAAATTTTTATCGTGCATTCTAGTGAGCATAATTAACCGTTACAAAGCTTTGGGTTTGCCAAAAGGTCTCCCAGAGGTATAACTTAAACATGTTGACACATTTAGCCCCTGTAGTTTGTAATCTCTCACTTTTTGCTTCGTATGATCCATGATTTATTAGTTTGATGATATGAACATCATGTAGGGTTATTATGAAGTATGTTTATTCACTGTTGACATTTAGAATATGTATATCCACATACTTTCCATGATTGTCAACTTTAGTCCTTCTATAATATTTCTTTCACACGTTTAAACATACGACACGTGTCTACATATTATAGGACGTGAATTTCCGAGGTGTTACATCCTCACCCCCTTAAAATAAATCTCGACCCGAGATTTACTGAAATAAATAAGGGTACTTTTCCTTCATCGTGGATTCAATCTCCCACGTGTATTCGGGACCTCTACAGGCATCCCATTTGACCTTTACAATAGGTACATGCTTCCGTCGAAGCTTCTTTACCTGTCGATCTTCAATCGACAAAGGTTTTTCCACAAACTTTAAGCTCTCATCTATATGCACATCTGTATGTGGTATAACCAGTGATTCATCAGCAAAGCACTTCTTCAGATTGCAGATGTGGAACACATTGTGAATTCCACTGAGCTCTTCTGGTAAGTTTAACTTATAGGCAACTGACCCAATACGTTCAATAACCTCGAAAGGTCCTATGTATCTCGGGCTTAGCTTGCGTTTCTTACCAGACCGCATCACTCGTTTCCAGGGTGACACTTTAAGTATGACTTTGTCATCTACTTCGAAGTGAAAATCCTTACGCTTTGGATCAGCGTAACTCTTCTGCCTATCCTGGGCAGCTTTGAGACGGTCACGAATCTGGACAATCTTGTCCGTCGTTTCGAACACGATCTCAGGTCCTGATAACTGGACATCTCCAACTTCCGCCCAACAACTGGCGATCTACACTTTCTACCGTATAATGCCTCAAAAGGCGCAGCCTTAATGCTGGTATGGTAGCTATTGTTGTAGGAGAATTCGATTAATGGTAGGTTCTTTTCCCAACTACCACCCAAATCGATCGCACATGCACGTAGCATGTCTTCCAACGTTTGAATAGTACGCTCACTCTGACCGTCAGTTTGAGGATGAAAAGCCGTACTAAAATTCGAACGTGTGCCCAAAGATTGTTGGAAACTCTTCCAAAAATGTGTCGTGTATCTAGTATCTCGGTCAGAGATAGTAGACACAGGTATGCCATGTAAGGCTACAATCTTATCAACGTATAACTGGGCTAACATGTCGGAGTGATAAGTCTCCTTAATGGGTAAGAAATGTGCTGATTTAGTCAGTCTATCAACTACAGCCCATATTGTACCATTTCTTTTCCTGGTCTTGGGTAACTTGGAAATAAAATCCATAGTTACCATTTCCCACTTCCACGTAGGAAGTTCAAGCTGTTGTAGCAAACCTGACGGTTTCTGATGCTCAGCTTTGACTTGCGCACAAGTCAAGCATTTAGCTACATAGGTGGCTACAGACTTCTTCAAGCCTATCCACCAATAATTTGCCCTTAGATCCTGGTAATTGAACTTACCAATCTATTGCTCTTACAATAGATGTTTATCATTCTAACTTTACAGGGTCTCCAAGGGAGCAGCCTTGATGCTTACATATTAACTATCATAGACAAGCTTATCGTAAGGTGAGATGGTTGTTCCAACCACTACTTAACGAATTTTAAGGATTAGTTGATCCTTGAAGTTAGTTGAACAAGTCGACGATTCAGAACAGCTGATGGCAATTTCTTAATTGTTGCCTAGTTAGGGTTGCGGTAACCAATGCATAAGCAAAATGAACCGTCTTTCTTATTTAACAATATCAAAATTTCGGAATATCGAGTTAGGCTATATGAACCCTCTATTTTAAAACTTAGTAGATCAGGGTTTCGATTCTTCCAATGAGGGTACTATCCGTCTTGGAGATTTCATAATAATACAGCCTTAAATGGGATATGAAACTTAACCCTACCTGCCTCCCAGGGGTAAACAGGGTAATCTTAGGAGAAGATAATCAAGGTACAAGGAGGTTCCAGAGATTTCCATATCTCAGGCTCCAGTTCACTCATCAACGCTTGTGTCTAATAAGTGACACATTCATGTTATGAGTCCACATATTCCGTTACCAGGGAATATTTATTTGGACAATTCTATTCTGGATATCTTCTTTGAATACTATTAGTTGACTTTAGTACCACGTGATCATTGGGATATCTTTGTGGTCCCATGCATTAAACCTCCATACTGATCAGGCATGGAAGCAATCTATGGAACTTATTAAGATACATCAATTTTCATACGGCGGTTTTGTCATACTATTTGGTATTCGTAATCAATAGAGATTAGATAGATATCAACTATATACGCTGATGCACTTCCTCTTAGAAAGAGGACATTTCGTAAACCATACGACTGAAGGTTTCCGATAGGAACAAAAGAAATGATTCTTTCGATTTCTTCTGTAACTTTTACTTT
The DNA here is from genome assembly GCA_030545235.1 of Helianthus tuberosus. Classification (NCBI taxonomy): domain Eukaryota; kingdom Viridiplantae; phylum Streptophyta; class Magnoliopsida; order Asterales; family Asteraceae; genus Helianthus; species Helianthus tuberosus. Next base: position 6,350,913 of record CM060416.1, on the reverse strand, counting down.
ACACTTAGTATCTGGGGTTTTTTTTTTTTTATTGAAAATTTCTAAAAGTTTGCCAAGCTTAAGGTCTTATGAGAGACTTAGCAGAGTGTTAATCCAAACGTATCTCTTAGCAGTCAAACCAATAATAATTATTTGCCTTAAGCTTAGATTTTTGGGTATACTGAATAGGGTACTATCTCAGCCAATGTATTAAAATTTGCGACATGCTGTCGTCTGTCTAGTACTTTTATGGAGAGAGTCAGAAATTTCTTATTCCGTCTTTTCCCTTTTCGCGAAACGGATACTAAGTTTTTCTAATAAGGTCCTTAAAACTTGGACCATTCTAAAATGTATAAGAGGATCCTTCTTGAGGATTTCATTAATGTCCTTACTAATTAAGAGTATTGCCATCGAATGACTGTGATGTATCCTTACCATGTCCTTTCTAGCATAACTACTGATATACTTAATGGTTTCTACTTCATCCTTTCTAGTGTTTAGTCAACATAAGCAAGTCAAGAGTAACTAAAACATAGAGGTAAAATCTTGGATTCTAATACTTAGTCAACATAATAAGGATAAGTAGGTGACTTGTAGAAGAAAATAAGGAAGTTATTGTACATGTGCTTATATTTAATCAAAATGGAAATTTCACAAACTAGGCACCTAGCTCGGTTGGCTAGGCGCGCGAAAGGGTGCGGCCTAGACCCAGGTTCGATACCGGGGACGGCCAGTTCCACCATTTTTTTATGTTTAATATTAATTAATCGTACGGATACATGTAATTATGAGAGTTGTCTCATAAGGAGTCTTGATAATTAATTGCTTCTTATCACCCACAATATGGGCTTGATTTTTGAGGCAACCAATCGATTTTTCACACTATATTGAGTCCTTATATTTTAACGGGACTAGGACATCGAAAAAATTCCTAATGGATATAAAACATCCATCTAATATTTCTGAAGCCGTCTCTGAGGTACTATCGGTAAATTTTACTTTACATTTAACACTTAGAGTCTTAGCAGGCAGATTTAATGATTTACAAAAATCTGTTGTCTACGGAAGACTTATCTGAACCTGAATCAATTAATACTCTAGCATGAGCGTTATTGGTAAAAATACCTGTCATGACCTTGTCATCCTGAATAGCCTCCTGAGCGCCCATCTGAGAGCCTCCAGCTTCGGTCTTCTTAGCTACCTCAAGCTTTTTAGCGTATTCAGGGCAGTTGGTCTTAATGTGCCCTTTTTCATTGCAACCATAGCAGGTTGCGTCTCTCAATCCCTTGCAATCCAAGGTCTTATGCCCCTTGGACTTGCAGATTCCACAGGGTAGAGGCTGAGATTCATATCTGCATTTCCCGAGGTGGTATTTCCTACAGGTTTTGCATCTAGTCTTCTCACCGGTCGGTTGTTTATCCTTCCAATCCTTCCCAAACTTAGTTGCTCCTTCCTTGGCAGCCTTAGGGTAATTAGTACTGATGTGGCCCTTTTCGCCGCCGCTGAAATAGTTTGCATTCTTTATGTCCCTACATTCGTGGGATTGGTGGCCATCTCTTTTACAGATGCCACATCGCTTTATCTTTGGGTTTGATCGACACTGCCCCCAGTGTCTTCTTTTGCAGGTTTTACATTTGGGTTTTGCCTTCCTTGGTTTGGACTGGTTATAGCTTGAACCGGTCTTACCCTTTTTGTAACCTTTATTTGGGGTATTATCGCACTTTCGCTTAAGGTCCTTCAACACACGGTCTACAGCGTTGCTTACGGCTATTTTGATCATAGCCTGTAATCCGGTGCTTATTAATTTCAGTCTTGCATCATCCTTCTGATTAACTGGATGATTGTGAGCTTCATAGGAGTCAGCCATGGTGAAGCTTTGAAGGCTACAAACCAAGTAGTAATAATTGGTTTAAGTATATGGTGAATTGTCAAATTTGATGATTATTTAGCCATGGTACAAATAAACCATATAGGCGAATAGATAGTATTAACTTTATTTGATTATGTTTTGCCTAAGTTTTTAAATAAACTATCTTTGGCATTTAAACGGACTGTAATCCTTCATATTTATTAGGCAGGGGACATAAGTCACGGCTGCCAATGTCATACTGACATATTTTATATATAGCACAAGGGCTTGTCCCAAAGGACTTTTGATGGCTCATAGGCCTTGTCACTAGGGAAAATTTAAATCATAATCAATGATTCCTTTGGATCGGAAAATTTCATATGTCATTGTCTTGACAAGAAGTTATGAAATAAAACTATCTTTTCATGTATACATCCTTGCCCGTAGGTATACATCCTAATGGATGTTTTGATGTGTTCATCATGTTCGACGTTTATAACCATGATTCCTCTTAATCATTTAGGCTAAACGAGGGGTTTGGAAAAATTCCTAATATAAAGACAACAAGTGTGATTTTATCGTTTCGCTGTTGCCAGGAGTGATAACATTTTTACAATGTTATAAGGATTTGAATCCTTTGAATAGGTCCTACCATCTTGGCCTCGTCTGGAATGACATATAGGCTAGGTCGTACCTTTACGATTCTTTTTAATATGTATACTGGCAGGAAAGGAAGGATATTTATTTTATTCAGGATTTTTATCATAAATCCTAATTCATAAGTTAATAATAGCACAAATGGCCTAGTCGCGTAGGCAATTTAAATTTTTAAGCCATGATTTCAGAGAATCGTGGTATTAAGGTTTGAATCAAAGTTCATTACTTTTTTTTTTCCTGACAGGGAGCTGTAGGCTACCACTGTCTTTAGTCTCAGAGGACATTAACTATAGCCCGTAGGTACTTCCCTCCTAAGGGATGTTTATTACGCGATTGTCCTCTTAGGGAAATTCATTAACCATGGTAAACAGAGACCATATTTGGTTAATTTATTAATCACATATATTTAGGATTTCTATTATAATTTATCCTAACTTATAAAACATTAACAGTTTTATTTAATAGCACAAAAGGCCTAGTCACAAGGACAATTATAATTTATATGCTAGGATTTCAGAGAATCAAAGCATTTGAGGTTTGAACCTAGTTCATTACCTTTATCTGACAGGGAGTCATCGCTACCACTGTCTTTTGGCTCATATGGAAATGAGCAGGGCCCGTAGGCATTATATTACCACGTATGGTTAAAATATGATCATCTTAATTGATGATGTAAACCCAGGATTCAGAGATCATTAAACTGGGTTAGGAATCTTTAGAAAGATCCTTATATAGTAATAACGTGTGTGATTTTAAATGGATCACATCGGACAGGAGTGTTAACATGTTTTAAGATGTTAACATGGATTTGAATCTTTCAAACAGGTCTTACCATCTTGGCCCGGTCTTATAATTGACCCGTAGGCTAGGTTTCACACTTAAGATTCTTAATTTAATTAACGCAGAACAATTTTTTAAATTGAGGTGTTAATAAGGATCTGAATCTAAATTGAGGAACTGCCATCTTGGCCGGTCTTAATATGACCCGAAGCTAGGTCTTGTCCTTTTTAGATTTTGCCATTTTATTATAATGGTAGATCTTGCAAAAGGGAATGTTATTTAATATTTCCTGATTAGGATGAATATCTAGTCATTCCACTATATGCAAAATAAAAGTACAGAGTTGCCCTAAGCGGGACTTGAAAGGAATAATATATCCTTAGAGGGACTGAAAAAATATGTCCTTACGAGGACTATTAAGGAAGCGATCTTCAGCAAAAGGAGTCTCTTCTTCATTTTATTTCTGAGTGTCCTCTCCTTGGATGCTCGTTCCATTCTCGCCGCGGTACGAAGCTCAACATTTTCTAGGCTCCTGTTGTGGAGAAGTTTTATTACAGCTTCTTCGCTTGGCGACGTATGTATAATAATTTGGAAGCAAATTTCCAGGTTAGGATTGAGAATATTCCTAAGTTAAGTCTAGACTCAGAAGTTTAGATTGTGCAATTGTGTAAATGAGATTAAACACAAAAGGCTAGTGTTTAATTCACTCAGTGTTGGCTCTGATACCAACCTGTCACACCCTGATTTCCACGTGTCACCGGTGGGCCATACCAACCTGTCACACCCCGATTTCCACGTGTCACCGGTGGGCCCGGTGGGGGAGTATCGTGACGTCATGGTTGGTAAAGTAATAGTCAAACAACACAATAATTAATATGCACAGCGGAAGCAAATTTAAAAAGATGTAATACAACCGAATAAATTATTGTAATATCAAGTATCACAACGTTCGGATGTTTATCCACAGAACGGATCGAAATAAAATAGAAACAATGGTTCAACAGACTTCAGGCATCCTAAGCTTGCGAGACTTTTTATTGATGCTAAGGAGACAATCCAGCCAATTTCGTTTAGTACCTGCATTCAGTCTTTTTGGGAAAATACGTCAGTTTACACTGGTAAATACAATCAACTGACTCATTTTGAAAAATGATTTAAAATTGGTTTGGATGCACATGGCATAAACATTTTTATAACTTGGGAGAACTATTTAATATTATAATCTTGTGAACGAATTACATATTACTTGTGCGTTCAGTAGCCCAGATCTTGTCCGGGTTAAAGATCAATAGACACACCACAATATATAGTTATACACTGACAGGTGTATGCCTACACCCCGTGCTCAGGTCGTGGCCATCTCGTAAGATGATGCCAAGGATATCCGGGACATGGTCATTAACCCCCCAAATGCTTTAAGTAACAAGACTGTTTAAACGAGCCGATAAAATTATTCAACTACCCACTTAATTGTGGAGATTTGATGCCCGATCAAGCGGTATGCTATATACCGTAACCCAAGCCCGTATAGGGAAAATAAGTTAAAAGTATTTACCTGAGCAATGTATAAATCACAATAAGCAATTGCAAGTAGCTTTTACTGGTTCTCCTAATCTGGAACGAAGGTTTTATATAACCTATTAGAATCCTAACGGGTCTTTAATTAAGCTTAAGCTTAGACCGGCTAGTTTCAAAGATACGGTTCGTACGCACGATTAATCGAAGACCGGATAGAATGTGATTTAGACCCGACAAGTTTGAAGACTTGTTTAATATGGGTTTATTATTCACATTCTGGATTTTGAGATAAAACCGTTAAGGTTTGACCCGTTTCGTCTAATTTATGTAAACTTGTTACATAAACCGAACCGTACGCGTAATAAGCGTGACGGGTATTCATGAGAGCTATATACAGGTTTCCTAAGTTAATTATGTCTCAAATATGTTGTGACATCAGTAAGATGTCTTTCATTACGCCCGAAACGTGTTCAAACACAAACTAGGCCCCGTAGGGGTAGTTTGGTTATTTAAAAGTTTATAAAAGAGTTTAAATGTTTAACTGAGTTATAGGTCTGATATAATCAGAAAAAATACTTAGTTTACTGATTTATAACAGTAAGGTATTTTAGATATGTGAAATTTATCAATTATAACCAAACTATGCCCCGTAGGGTATTTTGGTAATTTCTCATAAGCCGAAAAGCTCAATACTGAAGTCTGAGTTAATCAACTTTTGCTTACTGTTAAAATATGATAACTTGCCTAAAATATCAGTAGGTATCAACCCGGGTATGTTCAATAAAATTTTAATACATACCATGCGTTAAAAACGCTTAATAAGGCGACTAAAGGCCATTTCCGGGTTCGATACTTAAATCTGATATTTTTATATTTCCAGAAGGCTTAAAATAATTTATTTAACATGTGTGATCAGTAGCAAAAGGTTTGGAGTCGTTTAGATATGTAAAACTCATTTTATGGCCCGTAAGGGCAAAACCGACATTTACCGGATTAAGCCTACGATTATGAGTTATGCTCAGCCTAAAATTAATTAAAAATCTTTAAAATTCCCAAAATAATACATTACATCAGTGGGTATTAAGTTTGATGCCAAAAAGTAGGCTTAACTAGGCTATACGCTAATTATGCCGTTTAATTAACATAAAGCTTTAAAATTGCGATATTGAGCATAACTCTTAATCTACGAGTAAAACTGATGTCAAACTTTGCATACAAGTTTATATATCAGTATTTAAGGTTTCTACACTTTTACATTTTCATAAATCACGTTTTAAGCTAATAAGGGCATAACGGTCAACATATGAGCAATTAACGGAAACATGCATATTAATTGGATAACTAATGAACCAAGGTGCATAATCACAGAGGGTTGTTCTAACATGTAACTAAATTGGCCAAACCAGTAGATAACAAAGCTAAACCAGCTGACGGAGCTACAAAGAAGAATGTTCGAGCCTTTCAGTTAACTACTCAAGAAGCAGAACTCATTCCAGATGTGATAGCTGGTACGTTCCTAGTTCACAACGTATATGCAAAAGTATTATTTGACTCTGGTGCAAACCAAAGTTTTATCAATACTTCATTTTGCCAAGCCCTTAAGTTACCCTTAACAAACCTTAGGCAAATTTTTACAGTCGAAACGGCAGACGGGAATTCTGTTAAAATAAATAAGGTTGTGCAAGAAGGAAAGATAGAACTGTTAGGCCATAAGTTTTCTGCCAACCTGTTACCTATGAAATTAGCCGAATTTGATGTTGTGTTAGGAATGGATTGGTTAGTAGCCAACCATGCTCGAATCTTTTGTGATAAAAACTCTATAGAAATTCAAGCACCTACTGGGGAAATAATCACAATTACAGGAGATAAACCACGTAAACCCATGAAGTTCATATCGGTAATGAAAGTTGCTAGTTATGAACGAAAGAAAGGAATAGTGTATATGATTTCAGTAATCATTAGCACTAAGGGTAAAGATCTTAAGGAAATACCAGTAGTCTCAGAATATCCAGATGTATTTCCAGAAGAATTACCAGGAGTACCACCAGATAGGGAGGTAGAATTTAGGATTCATCTAATTCCGGGTACTACACCAATAGCTAAGGCACCTTATCGATTAGCACCCACTGAAATGTTAGAATTGAAAAAGCAGTTAGATGAATTATTAAGCAAGGAATTTATACAACCTAGTTCATCCCCTTGGGGAGCACCAGTGTTGTTTGTGAAAAAGAAAGATGGATCAATGAGAATGTGTATCGATTATAGAGAATTGAATAAGGTTACAATTAAGAATCGATATCCATTACCTAGGATTGATGATCTATTTGATCAACTTCAAGGAGCTAGATATTTTTCTAAGATTGATTTACGTTCCGGATATCATCAATTGAAGGTACAAGAAGAAGACATACCTAAAACTGCTTTCAGAACTAGGTATGGTCATTATGAGTTTACAGTCATGCCCTTTGGATTAACAAATGCACCTGCAGCATTCATGGACATGATGAATCGAATCTGTAAACCATACTTGGATAAATTTGTAATCGTATTCATCGACGATATACTTATTTATTCCAAAAGTCAAGACGAACATTGTCAGCACTTACATGCACTCTTAACTTTGTTAAGAAAAGAAAAGCTTTATGCCAAATTCTCGAAATGTGAATTTTGGTTACAAGAAGTACAATTTTTAGGTCATATGGTGAATCACGAAGGAATTCACGTAGATCCTGCTAAAATAGAAGCAATTACTAATTGGAAGGTTCCGCAAACTGCAATGGAAATAAGAAGTTTTATAGGTTTAGCTGGATATTATAGAAGGTTTATTAAGGATTTTTCCAAGATAGCTGTACCATTAACTAAGCTAACCTGTAAAGCCGTTAGGTTTGAATGGGGACCTAAACAAGAAGAAGCCTTTAGGATCTTGAAACAGAAATTAACCAATGCTCCAATCTTAGCCTTACCAGAAGGTACTGAAGATTTTGAAGTATATTGTGATGCTTCAAAATTAGGTTTTGGATGTGTGTTAATGCAACGCAAGAAGGTAATTGCGTATGCCTCAAGACAATTGAAAAAGCATGAAGAAAATTATACGACTCATGACTTAGAATTAGGAGCCGTAATTTTTGCCCTTAAGATTTGGAGACATTATCTTTACGGAAGTAAATTTACTGTCTATACTGATCATAAAAGTCTAAGATATATATTTGGGCAAAAAGAGTTAAACTTGAGGCAAAGGAGATGGATGGAAATCTTAAGTGACTACGACTGTGATATCCAATATCATGAAGGAAAGGCAAATGTAGTTGCAGATGCCTTAAGTCGTAAATATCATGAAAAGCAACGACGAGTTCGTGCTCTCAGATTAAATCTACAGATAGATTTAATGGAACAATTGAAGAATGTTCAAGATACAGCAATCAAGGATGATGCTGAAGGAATGAAAGGACGGATAAAGGAATTAGAACAAGGAGCAGATGGAATTTGGAGATTCCACAAAAGTAGAATTTGGGTACCAAAGCAAGGAGACTTAAGACCTAAGATTTTAGAAGAAGCTCATAAATCTAGGTATACTATGCATCCAGGAAACAATAAAATGTACCAAGATTTAAGAAAAAACTTCTGGTGGATAGGAATGAAGAAGGATATAGCAAGATATGTTTCTAAGTGTCTTACTTGTTCACAAGTTAAAGCAGAACACCAGAAACCTTCAGGTCTACTACAACAATTAGAGATGCCTGTATGGAAGTGGGAACTTATAACAACGGATTTTGTTACCAAGTTACCCAAAACAAGAAAAGGTAATGATGCGATTTGGGTAATTGTGGATCGATTAACCAAATCAGCTCACTTTCTACCTATGAAAGAAACCTTTAGCATGGAAAGATTAGCCAAGTTGTACGTAGACGAAGTGGTATCTTTACATGGAGTCCCACTCTCCATTGTATCAGATAGAGATAGTCGTTTCACTTCTCATTTTTGGAAAAGTTTCCAACAAGCTATGGGAACTCGACTAAATCTAAGTACTGCATATCATCCCCAAACAGATGGGCAAAGTGAAAGAACAATTCAAACTCTAGAAGACATGCTCCGAGCATGTGTAATAGATTTTGGTGGAAATTGGGATGACCATTTACCATTAATTGAATTCTCCTATAACAATAGTTATCATTCAAGTACTGAAACTGCTCCATTCGAGGCACTTTATGGAAGAAAATGCAGAACTCCAGTTTGTTGGGCAGAAATAGGAGAAAATCAATTGTCAGGTCCCGAGATAGTGCAAGAGACGACCGACAAGATTACTCAAATCAAGGAAAGACTGAAGACGGCTCGAGATCGCCAGAAAAGTTATGCAGATAATAGATGCAAGCCATTAGAATTCCAAATTGGAGACAAAGTAATGTTAAAAGTTTCTCCTTGGAAAGGAGTAGTTCGATTCAGTAAGAAAGGAAAGCTAAGTCCAAGATACGTAGGACCATTCCCAGTGATCCAACGTATAGGACCAGTTGCTTATCGTTTACAACTACCAGAAGAATTAGCTGGAGTACATGATGTATTTCATGTATCCAATCTCAAGAAATGTCTAGCAGATGAATCTTTGGTAGTACCTCTCCAAGATATAGAGGTAAACGAAAAGTTAAAATTTGTTGAGAAACCTCTTCAGATAGAAGATAGAAAAGTAAAGTTTCTCAAACACAAACGACTAGTTTTAGTCAAAGTCAGATGGGATTCAAAAAGAGGAGCTGAATACACTTGGGAGCTGGAATCAGAAATGAAGCGAAAGTATCCTCATTTATTCCAGTAAATCTCGAGGACGAGATTTTATTAAGATGGGTAGAATGTAACAACTCATATCAAAAGTCATATTTAATTAATTAATTTATCTAATAGGAAACCCTAATTGAGAGACTCAAGTGATTCTGCACAAACCCTGATTTTTCCAGAATTTTCAGAATCAGGATTAGGGCCCCTAAAACTCAGGGGGGGTAATACCCTAGTTGACGATTATCTAAATTGCGTGCGGAAGAAGTTGAAATAACGAAATCTGTCAAGTCAGCAAAGCTAGTCCCAATCGTGGCAACCCTATACCTAAAAATAGGTGTCACGCGGGCCGCGTAAGATTAACATATATCTCACGCGGGCCGCGACAGGGTTAAAATTTACCTATAAATAGAGGACGTTGGGACTTGAATTTTGGAATTGGAACGACGTAAATTCGAGTTACGTAGAAGGAGTTATCGTCTGTTTATTCTCAAAAACACACACTGATCACGAAGTGCTGCCACAATCAGGGTAATAACTCGATCGCTGATACGATTCAACGTCCGATCGATTATAACTATCCAACGATTGTTTAAGTGCCGCTCAAATTGAGTTATACTTTGATAATTCATTGTGATTTCGACTTGAATGTTTGAGTGCTGTTCGAATTCGGACTATGCTCTGTCATTCGTTGTGAATCCGAGGAATTATTAAGTATTGCACTAATAAATTGTTGTGAGGGTTTAATCTCGTGAATTGTCGTAACTGCTGTATTAGTTACTAACCTGTTGTGTGTGCATTGTTATTTAAATTAGGTTAATTCAAGATAATCAGTAGGCTTATATTCTGCTCGTTAAAATCTACAATGTGAGTCATTCTCTTTTTATCAAATCTGTTTACAAAAGTATGTTTATTTTCAAGATTATAATTGCAGTGATTAAGTATATGTAGTCACCAAATTACAGCCGGTATGTGGGGTATTGTACACATTACTATTTTTATCAGTTTAGGTGGGCGAACCTAATTAATGATACTCGTTACTATTGGGTGAACGGACTCAATAGTAATATGACCACAGTCACCGAAACGAGTCGATGACAAGTACTGTGGGTATTTGGTGGAAATAAACATTGTAATCTCTCTTAATACTGTGTATTATAACAAACGAGTCGTTTTAGTAAAATGAATGATTCACTCAGTATTTCCCTGCTGACAAAACCTTTTTCAAACATGTCTCAGGTGATCTGTTGTGAGCAAAGGAAAAGTGCCGTGTAGCACTACAATCTTAGAAAAGTGGCTCAATGTAAATAAATAAAGAAACATGTTTTGAGAAATAAAGATTTCCCGGTGAAATCACTATATTGTAAATTATGGGATTTATTCCTTTATTTTATATAAACGAGCAGTTTTAAAAATTGAATGATCCTATTTTAAAAAGACTTCCGCTGTGATTAAATTAGATACCACGGGATTTCTGTCCCGCGGCTCCTGAAACGGGTCAAACCGGGTCAGGGGCCGTGACAGAAAAAAGGTGGTATCAGAGCCACTGATTTAAGCTTACTATTGATTTTAGCCTATTTAAATAATTGAAAAAAAATACTTAGAAAATTTTATTGCTATTCTGTGAAAATATGTTTTATTAACTGACTAATTGTTGAGTTACAGTATGGGTAAGCAAAAGATTTCTACCATCTACCACAAATTAGATACTACACCCACAGAAAAAGGAACCTCTTCCTCTAAAAACGCAGCAGATTTAGAAGAAGGGATTTTTGTCCGTAAAGCAAATTATGAAAATCCTCTCACCCGAGATAAAAGAAATTCGATTCTTAGGAAGGGACAGGAGAAAATAAAGAAACCACAAGTCAAGAAAGTGAGGTTTAATCTGGAAATCCAGGAATTAGGAAATAAGTCACCTTGGGAAGATACCTTAAAGGAAAAATGGGCAAATCTCTATATGCTAGCTACAGTAGCAGAAAATGCAAACCTTTAAACTATTAATAAGCCTGGTTTAGTAGAAAATTGATCTCCAGTAAATAAATAAACTATAATATGTTTAATTTCCTGTAGTCTTTTGTACAAATTAATATGCAATAAACTTTAATGTTTATTTGTTAAACTTTGTTCCAAAGTTTTAACTTAGCATTTTTGTGCATTTTGCATATATGCTATCCAGCATGAATGAGATGTCGGAAGCATTTCAGAATCTCAACCTCTACCCAGTACCAATTGAAGTCTCCCACGACTTTACTGGTTATATTGCTGACATAGAGGAACCACTGGAATTCCAAGCTCCACCGCTGGAAAAAGCAAAATCTAAAAAGAAAAGAAGATATGTAGGATGGAGGAAAGTGCGCAGGAGAAAGCCAGCTACTAGGAAACTCCCTAAAATAGAAAACCCTATAAACAAAGGAAAAGGAATTGAAATCGGAGAAAGTTCAAATCCAGCAGAAATAGAAATCAGGAAAGATTACAAACAAAAAGGAATAGAAATTGGAGAGAATTCTAGACAAGCTGAAGAAATCACATTTCAAGACGAAATCGACCGTCTACTGGCAAATTGTGATGTCATTAGCCCTATCCATAATAATCTATATCCTTACCTAGAAACCCAACTTCCTGTTAATCTGGAACCAGCTATTCCAGATCCACTAATCCACACTCGACCCTTAGGTCAAATGGAAGAATGGTGGACAAATGACTGGCAATTCGAAAATATTGTCAATAGTCCTTATTCTTTCCTTCCACAGTGGGATCCAGAACCTATCCCCAATCCTCCAATGAGTAACGAAAACTTAGCCGAACTCCGTCAGTACGGTGAAGAGCTGATAAGTACAGGGAATAGGATCCGGGAAATGGGGGAGCAAATTTCCTGGAAATACGACGAAAGGGAGCGTCGCTACTAAACTGCTAGTTGATTAAAGAAAAGAGGGGTTAGGAAGAATATCTGTATAATAATAATAATAATAGCTAAAAAAAAAAAAATAACTCTGTAAAATGGGAAATAAAACATTGTAAGATAAACAATGTGTATGGATGCCTATATGAAATATAAAGAAAAATAGAAGTCGAAACATCGACGATTTTGGATATATATATATATATATCTGTGTTATAAGATTTTATGTGATTCTGTGTAAATTGTTTTATTTACCATTATTTGATACTAATAGTTATATTTATACCAATTATCAGATGGAAAACGCTAATAATGAACCAGTTAATGAAGGGAATCAATCTGAACAAAATCAGGAAAACCAGTATATGACTAGACAAGATATTGAAAATATCGTTGCTCAAGGAATAGCCAATGCTATTCCAGCATTTGTTGCTGCTGTTAAAAATCCAATAGAACCTCAACAAATCGTTCCTAGTAAACGTACTCAGGAAGATAATTTTAGTCATAGTGTAAATGGAGGCGGCAATCATGACGATAATAATCCAGGACAGGCTCCACCTCCCAAGAAAATGAAAGCTGCAACGCCTGGTTGCACTTTCAAAGAATTTCTTGCTTGCAAACCTGCTGAATTTGCAGGCAATGGAGGAGCAAATGCAGTACTGCGTTGGTTAGAGAAAACCGAAGCAGTAATTGCAATAAGTAAGTGTTCCGAAGAAGATCAGGTTATGTATGCATCAAATCTGTTCAAAGAAGGGGCACTAGAATGGTGGAACACGGTGCTACAAGCAAAAGGAAGAAGAATAGCTTATGCTATGAGCTGGGAAGAATTTAAGAATCTTGTCGAAAGAAAATATTGTCCTGAATATGAAAAGGAACAAATGGCAAATAAGTTCCTAAATCATCCGATGATAGGAGTAGAGTGTCGCAGTTATACTTCGACATTCTTTGAATATGCTTGAGTGGTACTAACACTGGCTTCGCCAGAACCGGTACTCATTTCTCGCTATATTTGGGGGCTGATTAGTGAAATCCGCAACATCGTTAAAGCTACAAGACCTCGTACGATTGACGATGCTGTGGAATTAGCTAATACCTTAACCGACGAACTGGTACGCACGCAAGATGAAAACAGAAAGAAGGAACTGGCTCAGAAGATTACCCAGGGATTTCGTACGGGTAATAATAGTAATTTCAAGAAAAGAGGAACAGGGCAATCTTCAACTCCACCGTTCTGCAAAAATTGCAAAAAGAAACATTTTGGAAGATGTGGTGTAACTTGCAATTTTTGTAAAATGGTAGGACATCGTGAAGAAAACTGCAGGAAGAAATCCACAATCTGTTATAATTGTGGAGAAGTAGGACATTTCAAAACAGAATGTCCTAAATTGGCCAAACAAGTAGATAACAAAGCTAAACCAGCTGACGGAGCTACAAAGAAGAATGTTCGAGCCTTTCAGTTAACTACTCAAGAAGCAGAACTCATTCCAGATGTGATAGCTGGTACGTTCCTAGTTCACAACGTATATGCAAAAGTATTATTTGACTCTGGTGCAAACCAAAGTTTTATCAATACTTCATTTTGCCAAGCCCTTAAGTTACCCTTAACAAACCTTAGGCAAATTTTTACAGTCGAAACGGCAGACGGGAATTCTGTTAAAATAAATAAGGTTGTGCAAGAAGGAAAGATAGAACTGTTAGGCCATAAGTTTTCTGCCAACCTGTTACCTATGAAATTAGCCGAATTTGATGTTGTGTTAGTAATGGATTGGTTAGTAGCCAACCATGCTCGAATCTTTTGTGATAAAAACTCTATAGAAATTCAAGCACCTACTGGGGAAATAATCACAATTACAGGAGATAAACCACGTAAACCCATGAAGTTCATATCGGTAATGAAAGTTGCTAGTTATGAACGAAAGAAAGGAATAGTGTATATGATTTCAGTAATCATTAGCACTAAGGGTAAAGATCTTAAGGAAATACCAGCAGTCTCAGAATATCCAGATGTATTTCCAGAAGAATTACCAGGAGTACCACCAGATAGGGAGGTAGAATTTAGGATTCATCTAATTCCGGGTACTACACCAATAGCTAAGGCACCTTATCGATTAGCACCCACTGAAATGTTAGAATTGAAAAAGCAGTTAGATGAATTATTAAGCAAGGAATTTATACAACCTAGTTCATCCCCTTGGGGAGCACCAGTGTTGTTTGTGAAAAAGAAAGATGGATCAATGAGAATGTGTATCGATTATAGAGAATTGAATAAGGTTACAATTAAGAATCGATATCCATTACCTAGGATTGATGATCTATTTGATCAACTTCAAGGAGCTAGATATTTTTCTAAGATTGATTTACGTTCCAGATATCATCAATTGAAGGTACAAGAAGAAGACATACCTAAAACTGCTTTCAGAACTAGGTATGGTCATTATGAGTTTACAGTCATGCCCTTTGGATTAACAAATGCACCTGCAGCATTCATGGACATGATGAATCGAATCTGTAAACCATACTTGGATAAATTTGTAATCGTATTCATCGGCGATATACTTATTTATTCCAAAAGTCAAGACGAACATTGTCAGCACTTACATGCACTCTTAACTTTGTTAAGAAAAGAAAAGCTTTATGCCAAATTCTCGAAATGTGAATTTTGGTTACAAGAAGTACAATTTTTAGGTCATATGGTGAATCACGAAGGAATTCACGTAGATCCTGCTAAAATAGAAGCAATTACTAATTGGAAGGTTCCGCAAACTGCAATGGAAATAAGAAGTTTTATAGGTTTAGCTGGATATTATAGAAGGTTTATTAAGGATTTTTCCAAGATAGCTGTACCATTAACTAAGCTAACCTGTAAAGCCGTTAGGTTTGAATGGGGACCTAAACAAGAAGAAGCCTTTAGGATCTTGAAACAGAAATTAACCAATGCTCCAATCTTAGCCTTACCAGAAGGTACTGAAGATTTTGAAGTATATTGTGATGCTTCAAAATTAGGTTTTGGATGTGTGTTAATGCAACGCAAGAAGGTAATTGCGTATGCCTCAAGACAATTGAAAAAGCATGAAGAAAATTATACGACTCATGACTTAGAATTAGGAGCCGTAATTTTTGCCCTTAAGATTTGGAGACATTATCTTTACGGAAGTAAATTTACTGTCTATACTGATCATAAAAGTCTAAGATATATATTTGGGCAAAAAGAGTTAAACATGAGGCAAAGGAGATGGATGGAAATCTTAAGTGACTACGACTGTGATATCCAATATCATGAAGGAAAGGCAAATGTAGTTGCAGATGCCTTAAGTCGTAAATATCATGAAAAGCAACGACGAGTTCGTGCTCTCAGATTAAATCTACAGATAGATTTAATGGAACAATTGAAGAATGTTCAAGATACAGCAATCAAGGATGATGCTGAAGGAATGAAAGGACGGATAAAGGAATTAGAACAAGGAGCAGATGGAATTTGGAGATTCCACAAAAGTAGAATTTGGGTACCAAAGCAAGGAGACTTAAGACCTAAGATTTTAGAAGAAGCTCATAAATCTAGGTATACTATGCATCCAGGAAAGAATAAAATGTACCAAGATTTAAGAAAAAACTTCTGGTGGATAGGAATGAAGAAGGATATAGCAAGATATGTTTCTAAGTGTCTTACTTGTTCACAAGTTAAAGCAGAACACCAGAAACCTTCAGGTCTACTACAACAATTAGAGATGCCTGTATGGAAGTGGGAACTTATAACAATGGATTTTGTTACCAAGTTACCCAAAACAAGAAAAGGTAATGATGCGATTTGGGTAATTGTGGATTGATTAACCAAATCAGCTCACTTTCTACCTATGAAAGAAACCTTTAGCATGGAAAGATTAGCCAAGTTGTACGTAGACGAAGTGGTATCTTTACATGGAGTCCCACTCTCCATTGTATCAGATAGAGATAGTCGTTTCACTTCTCATTTTTGGAAAAGTTTCCAACAAGCTATGGGAACTCGACTAAATCTAAGTACTGCATATCATCCCCAAACAGATGGGCAAAGTGAAAGAACAATTCAAACTCTAGAAGACATGCTCCGAGCATGTGTAATAGATTTTGGTGGAAATTGGGATGACCATTTACCATTAATTGAATTCTCCTATAACAATAGTTATCATTCAAGTATTGAAACTGCTCCATTCGAGGCACTTTATGGAAGAAAATGCAGAACTCCAGTTTGTTGGGCAGAAATAGGAGAAAATCAATTGTCAGGTCCCGAGATAGTGCAAGAGACGACCGACAAGATTACTCAAATCAAGGAAAGACTGAAGACGGCTCGAGATCGCCAGAAAAGTTATGCAGATAATAGATGCAAGCCATTAGAATTCCAAATTGGAGACAAAGTAATGTTAAAAGTTTCTCCTTGGAAAGGAGTAGTTCGATTCAGTAAGAAAGGAAAGCTAAGTCCAAGATACGTAGGACCATTCCCAGTGATCCAACGTATAGGACCAGTTGCTTATCGTTTACAACTACCAGAAGAATTAGCTGGAGTACATGATGTATTTCATGTATCCAATCTCAAGAAATGTCTAGCAGATGAATCTTTGGTAGTACCTCTCCAAGATATAGAGGTAAACGAAAAGTTAAAATTTGTTGAGAAACCTCTTCAGATAGAAGATAGAAAAGTAAAGTTTCTCAAACAAAAACGACTAGTTTTAGTCAAAGTCAGATGGGATTCAAAAAGAGGAGCTGAATACACTTGGGAGCTGGAATCAGAAATGAAACGAAAGTATCCTCATTTATTCTAGTAAATCTCGAGGACGAGATTTTATTAAGATTGGTAGAATGTAACAACTCATATCAAAAGTCATATTTAATTAATTAATTTATCTAATAGGAAACCCTAATTGAGAGACTCAAGTGATTCTGCACAAACCCTGATTTTTCTAGAATTTTCAGAATCAGGATTAGGGCCCCTAAAACTCAGGGGGGGGTAATACCCTAGTTGACGATTATCTAAATTGCGTGCGGAAGAAGTTGAAATAACGAAATCTGTCAAGTCAGCAAAGCTAGTCCCAATCGTGGCAACCCTATACCTAAAAATAGGTGTCACGCGGGCCGCGTAAGATTAACATATATCTCACGCGGGCCGCGACAGGGTTAAAATTTACCTATAAATAGAGGACGTTGGGACTTGAATTTTGGAATTGGAACGACGTAAATTCGAGTTACGTAGAAGGAGTTATCGTCTGTTTATTCTAAAAAACACACACTGATCACGAAGTGCTGCCACAATCAGGGTAATAACTCGATCGCTGATACGATTCAACGTCCGATCGATTATAACTATCCAACGATTGTTTAAGTGCCGCTCAAATTGAGTTATACTTTGATAATTCATTGTGATTTCGACTTGAATGTTTGAGTGCTGTTCGAATTCGGACTATGCTCTGTCATTCGTTGTGAATCCGAGGAATTATTAAGTATTGCACTAATAAATTGTTGTGAGGGTTTAATCTCGTGAATTGTCGTAACTGCTGTATTAGTTACTAACCTGTTGTGTGTGCATTGTTATTTAAATTAGGTTAATTCAAGATAATCAGTAGGCTTATATTCTGCTCGTTAAAATCTACAATGTGAGTCATTCTCTTTTTATCAAATCTGTTTACAAAAGTATGTTTATTTTCAAGATTATAATTGCAGTGATTAAGTATATGTAGTCACCAAATTACAGCCGGTATGTGGGGTATTGTGCACATTACTATTTTTATCAGTTTAGGTGGGCGAACCTAATTAATGATACTCGTTACTATTGGGTGAACGGACTCAATAGTAATATGACCACAGTCACCGAAACGAGTCGATGACAAGTACTGTGGGTATTTGGTTGAAATAAACATTGTAATCTCTCTTAATACTGTGTATTATAACAAACGAGTCGTTTTAGTAAAATGAATGATTCACTCAGTATTTCCCTGCTGACAAAACCTTTTTCAAACATGTCTCAGGTGATCTGTTGTGAGCAAAGGAAAAGTGCCGTGTAGCACTACAATCTTAGAAAAGTGGCTCAATGTAAATAAATAAAGAAACATGTTTTGAGAAATAAAGATTTCCCGGTGAAATCACTATATTGTAAATTATGGGATTTATTCCTTTATTTTATATAAACGAGCAATTTTAAAAATTGAATGATCCTATTTTAAAAAGACTTCCGCTGTGATTAAATTAGATACCACGGGATTTCTGTCCCGCGGCTCCTGAAACGGGTCAAACCGGGTCAGGGGCCGTGACAAATCTTAAAGTCAACCGTTAATTACGACGGTTTGACTTTTAAGCTAAAACTAGGCTAAAACTTAATCAAGAAAGGTTTAGCAAACTTACCAAGGTCCTCTGCACTAATTATGATCACTTGAGCCTGCTTGGGAGCTCCAGAATTGATCAGGAATGCAAGAGAAGATGTGAAGATCATTGGTGCATATCATGGCCTTTATATAGTGTTTAAATCACCATAACTTGTTGACACACAAGTCTACTATTGACCACAAATCACCAACACATGTCCCTAAGGTCCTAGGAGGCATTTAGGGGTCGCCCATGTTGAGAAAATCGTTTAAAGTCGATCATAAGTACAAGGGCAAACAAGAAATAACAAAATTCACATCTGGGGACCCCTAGCATGACGCCACCCCCCCTTGGCGTTGCGCTAGGCCTAATCTGACCAAATCAGCATTTTGTGATTTTTGCAATTTGATCCTTGGCTCTTCAAAATTCGATTAGGCACTTGTTTATTGCATTTTGAACCCTCACAATTGATCTATAAGGGCTTTAAAACATATACCCACTTTGTTAGGTCCCCGGTTAACTTAATTGTTACCCGAAAAGTCCTAACTTTCAACGTTTACGCTTTAACCCCTCGTACACGAATTTGATCATAACTTTCTCATACGATAACGAAATTTTATGAAATTTTTATCGTGCATTCTAGTGAGCATAATTAACCATTACAAAGCTTTGGGTTTGCCAAAAGGTCTCCCAGAGGTATAACTTAAACATGTTGACACATTTAGCCCCTGTAGTTTGTAATCTCTCACTTTTTGCTTCGTATGATCCATGATTTATTCGTTTGATGATATGAACATAATGTAGGGTTATTATGAAGTATGTTTATTCACTGTTGACATTTAGAATACGTATATCCACATACTTTCCATGATTGTCAACTTTAGTCCTTCTATAATATTTCTTTCACACGTTTAAACATACGACACGTGTCTACATATTATAGGACATGAATTTTCGAGGTGTTACACATCTTCACCAACAACCCTCTATGACTCCGCTGTGAAGCACAGGCTCCTGCACTAGTTCTCATAGTTTCTTCAATCTCAGGATTCAATTTCACACAATTTCTTCGATATTCATTAGTTCAGGCATGTTGATTAAGTCTTCAAGTCTATGCATTAGGGTTTATGTTTATTCAATTTTTATGACTAGGCTGATCGTTTAACATGCAAAATTTGCATGTTGTCTACCCTAAGATTTCTTGAAACATTTTCTAGTTTAATGCAACCCAATTCACAGACCCTAATATATAAATTTTGGTTCTGGCCCATCAGACCCTCAGAACTGACTCATGAATTCCTTTTGGACCCGAAACCAAACCCACTTAAAAGAGTCGGTTCGTGTTTCTCACTTTACCCAACAAAAGGGTCTCGGTTCTAGTAAGTATGGGTCCAAAAAAGTCGGTTCTGACCCTTTGCAAATCCCTAGTCTTTATCAAAATAGTCAATTATTATATTGAAATAATTCAATTAGATTGGAATTAACCGTATTTATATCATCACAAAAATTTATAAATGAAAAAAAACATAGTTGTGAAATTAGATTAAAAATATATAAATTAAAAAAAAGTTAATGTACACAAGTTATGAAAAAAATCAAATAAAATGATGAATAAATATTATAAAAAAATTAAAACAAATACTTAAAAAAACAGAAACACTATACATAGTCATTCTCAATTCAAATATATATAATTAGTGGAATTGTCTACGCTTCATAGCGGGCTTTCGGTCAGTATTAGTTCGGTTCAGCACAACATTGTATAGCAACCGACAGAGATATGCACAGGGGGTATCGACAAGTGTGTTACATTAATCGAAACTATAAAAACGTACCAGTACCAGTACTGATGCTGTTCATCCTCTATCGGTTCGGTTCGTTACGGTACTATTACTGTACTAGGCATCCACTATAGCTAACGGTACCAAAATGTCACACCCCAACCGATGGCGGAATCATCGGGGCGAGGCACTAGGCGAATCAGATTGCTCAAGAGAATCCATAACAACTATATTGCGATAATATTTAATATATTCGTTATCCCATACTAACAAATAATACAATCTCATAAGTTATCATAGATTTCTTGTCCTCTCGAACAATACAAATCCGACAACCTAGATTTTAGTTGAGTTTCTAGACTTCCTAGCTTGATTGGATATAGTCTGCGATCTAACCTGCAACATACGTTAAAATATTTGTCAATACAAAAGTATTGGCGAGTATACAAGTTTGATAAGTATAGCATAATAGATAAAAGTGTAGCGAATTTCCACATGCATAAACGTAACACTTGACATATACACTCACAAAGCTGATACTACCAACTAAGTCCTCGATGCTCGAATATGCGATGGCAAACTAGTCCCCGTCAGGCGCAATAGTACTATACTAGTCATGCTGGGACGTTGCGAGTATAAGCCCTAGCACATATGCAACTAGCATCACGTATATCTATGCATAACAGTCATTCGCAAGTGATAATTCGATTGATTGAATAATTCGTTTGATAAGTTTGATTTGCTAGAAACGTATGTTACACCCAAAATGCGATTAAAAAGGGGTCAAGTATACTCACAGTGCGTATTTAGCGGAAATACAGCTTGATAGGGTCGGTTGCGAGTACGTCTGCGTTAATCATTGAAGGATATAGTAAACGATGCATGGTCAAGCGAGAATAGCATCGAAAAGTTAGTTATCTGGTCGGATGGTGCTCACCCGTTCGGATGGGCTCATCCGATCGGATGACATATGGATCTGAGTCGGATGGCTATCATCCGGTCGGATGACAGGCTATCCGGACGGATTAGTGTTGACTCGTTCGAATTGTCATTCGTTCGAATAAGTGGTGACTCGTTCGAATTGTTATTCGTTCGAATAAGTGGTGACTCGTTCGAATTGTCATCCGTTCGGATGACGTGTTATCCGTCCGGATGGCAAGTGATCCGTGCGGATGACATGTGATCCGTGCGGATGACACGTGTGTTTCGCATTCTGAACACTGTTTTTGAGTGTTTATCGGAAGGAATACGTGCGGAGTTACCGGGACAGTGTAATTTCGCACTAACACTTGAAATTCCATCAGTTCCGACCCGCTCTAACGGCCGGGAATCACCCCGCTTCGTCAGAACTGGCCGTTCTTGACGGTTTCTCGTGGTTAACTCGAAATCGCACAGTTCCTTGGCTAGATACACAGATTTAGGTGAGATTTGTTATCAAAACATGTGGAAATCACCCAGATCTGAGTCGTTTATGGTGGGATGAGGTCACAACTTGAAGTTCATAAGAACTCTTGGTGATATCACCTCAAAACGCCTCAAATCAGCAGATTTCACGGTTAGAAATTGAGTTTTAAAAGATAGAATGATGTAGAATGGAGTGTAGATCATAGAAGTACAAGTTTCTAGGTTGAAATCTTACCGGAATCGCGAGGAATCGATAGAAAAAGGGTCTTGAAGCGTGTCTGGTCCAGTGGGAGCTGTCACATCACTGTTAGAGTGATGTGACTTGCGATTTATAGGCAACAGAGGGCTGAAGTGGGTTTTGGTCCGGATGGCCCATCCGTCCGGATGGCCACTCCGACGCGATGGATTTCTCCGTTTTTGAGCGTTGCGATCGACTTTGAAGTGCGTGCTTTTTATATTATTATTATATATACCTATAGATATCACTAGGGGTCGTATTTACGTATCCATATTCCAACGTTTCGATAATTAACAATCGGTTTTCGATTCGAGTATGCGATTATTAGCGACGTTTCACGGCCATCAAGGAGGGTAGTATAGGTCCTTCCTCGATGTCATCGTAAACGTTATTGTGTGTTGCCACAATGACTGACGGGGTACCATTCACTCGTATTGTCATCATCATCACGACGACTGGAGCTATAGCACTCACCCGAGGGTCCTTGTTAGCGTTAATTGTTTACGTTCGACACATCACGGCCACTGAGGAGGGTAGAATAGGTCCTCACTCAATGCCTCCGTGAGTGTTAGTGTTTGTGATAATAGTGTATTGCGAAAATATGTGATAAATCCGTCGAATAACGATGTATGCGATATAGTTACATTATGATCCGAATCTCTGGTGCTAGGCATAACGAGTATATCGAGTAGTAACAACGCACGAAAGTGCGGGTTGTTACAGTCTCCCCTACTTTAGGAAATTTCGTCCCGAAATTAATCCAATAAGTAGACTTCTTGAGAGTTGATCTTGTATGAGTAGCGATACAGCGAGTGATTGACCGTGAGTTGACGAACGAGAGTGCTTCGAATAAGAGAGATCGATCGCGATAGCCAGATGGCGATGTAAATGACAAAAGTAATATCCCACGAGTTGGCGTTCCACAGTACCTCGTGTCGCGAAGAATTCGTTGGTTCGATGCGATTGCAATTTTAAAGGACTTGAAAAGGTTTTCTCATGGCGTAGGATTAACTGAGTCGATCGTTAACCAACTTTAAGAGAAACGTTTATTTTTTTTGATATTTAAAAAGGAATTTAGGATGGAATTTTGAAAATTTTCCTTTTAACATATGGTCAACTGAGTCGATGTTAACCAATGTTGCAAGGAAGTTTTAGGTTTTAAACATTCTAAGGAATTCGAAGATGAAAACTGAGGTTACGAAAACTCTCCTATGGCATGGGTTCAAGCTGAACTCAATGTCGAACCAATGTCTTAAGAAGGATTTCGTTTGGATGTTGTAAAAGCTTTAAGGAAAACTTGGACTTATGAAACTTTTCTTGAACATGGAGTTAAGCTGATTTTGTGTTATCTCCACGTTGTGAGAAAATTTCACTTGTCCACCAGTTTTAAATCAAAATTTTTATAAAAACAAGTTTTAATAGTACAAAAGGTAGTTGATCACCGAGCCCCACTTGGCACTTTCCCACGAAAGTTTGTTAATATGCTTAAAACACTTATATATAGGAAGTACCAGCGGCGTATCCACCATGCTTTGCCCATATTACTTCTGTTTCGTGAGGCAGTGTCAGGTGCGCCGATATGACACGGATAGAATTTGCACTTACTCGGCCCAATGGATGGAAAATCGGACCGAGTATAAGGTAGAATCGAATAGGTTAGTCCGGCGAGTTGATTTGCGAACGTAGCTACAACAGCGTGCGCGAGTAGCCTGATGACACAAAACATTTATGTGTCGTGTCTGGTGTCACGGCCCCCGACCCACCATGGACGGAATCGGGAGTCGCGAACAGCCCAGTGGTACCGGTGATTATTTTGAAAACGTATTGCAGCGGAAATTTCATCAGGACCGTGAGTTAGGAAAATATCAGAGTTTAGAAAACACCGGATTTTATTTATTAAATAGATGGGATAAACCCAGGTTTTACAATGGTAGCTTTAATAAAGATAAATTTGATTACATAAAACAATATTTCTTAATTTGATTTAATTAATAAAATAAGCCACTTCTTGATGCCTTTCAGTGCCGTATCCATCTCTTAATCCAATCTACTGTAATTACCTGAAACGCGTTTTAAAAATGTTTTGTCAGCGGGAAATACTGAGTGAATCATTCTATTTACATAAAATGATGCATAGTTATTAATTATAGTATAAGAGCGATTACAATGGCTTCTATCTTATTTTTATCTGGCGCCCTGTCACAATGGTGACATGTCACAATGGTGACGATGGTCATACCACTATTAGATCAATGAACCTAAATAGTGATGATTATTCCTGTAGGTCAATGAACCTAACAATGATTATCCCGAGTAGGTCAATGAACCTAACTGGGAGAAATTTAGTAATGTGCATAATACCCCACTAGCCAGTGATTCAAGATATCCACGACTTAGTCCCTGTAATTTTAACTTTTGAAAATAATTTGAGGTATTGTAAAATAGTTGATAAAAAGAGAATGACTCACATATACTCATGCAGATTCATACGACCACAATTTAGTCTACAGATAAGCCTTGATATATTGCAGATTTATACAGGCAGAGCTTAGCCTATTGATTTAGCCTTGTAACCTCGTGCACACGAACTAGGTAGGTTACTTAATATAACATTTACGATAACTCACGAGATTAAAACCCTCACAACGAATGACAAAGTGCAATCACTTAAACATCCATCGGATTCACAACGAAGGACAGAGTTTTCCCCCAATTCGGGTGATACTCAAACATCCTGTCGGAATCACAACTAATGACAAAGGATAGCACTAAAACATCCATCGGATAGTTTCCATCAATCGGACATTGAATCGTAGTAGCGATCGAGTTAATACCCTGTATCGTAGCAGCACCCCCTCTACTAATTAGTGATTTTGAGATTGTTTCGACTATAACTCAACGTACAAAGTGAATTTGATCGTCGAACGAACGCCAGAATTCAAGTGCCAGGCCCTTCTATTTATACCCAAAATTTGCACCTCCCGCTAGTCGCGGAAGAATCCGTGTCACGTGCCGCGTGTCGCCTGGGATGTCAAAATAGGGTAGGCCTACTTCGTCACATGGGTAGCCCTGCTGAGTCGACGGAATCGAGAAATTTAATTTTGACAGCGTTTTGTGAATATAATCGTTGAGTAGGGAATACCCCCCCTGAGTTTTAGGGGCCCTGGTCCTGATTCTGATTGTTCTGAAAATTTTAGGGTTTATACATAATCACTTGGGTTTCTTAATTAGGGTTTCCTATTGGATAAAATAATAAAATAAATAGGACTTTTAATGAGGGTTGTTACATCTGGGTAGGCGTCGAGCGATAAGCGATAAGCGAATAGCGCGTTTTCGATTAGATTCCACATTAAACCCACATGGCACGTTTCCACGAGAGTTTGCTAACATGGCGAAACACCATGTTTAACCAGGTTAGTTTTGCCTCGTGAAGCGGTGTCATGTGTACTAATACCACACAGACTGCAATGAACACCAAGCCAGCGATAAGTGGTACGCGAATAAGCGGTAGGCTATACACGATAA
Organism: Helianthus tuberosus; assembly: GCA_030545235.1. Classification (NCBI taxonomy): domain Eukaryota; kingdom Viridiplantae; phylum Streptophyta; class Magnoliopsida; order Asterales; family Asteraceae; genus Helianthus; species Helianthus tuberosus. Next base: position 6,325,195 of record CM060416.1, on the reverse strand, counting down.
GCAATAAGCGATTGGGTAAGTAAGCCAATAACTCAACACCAAGAATGACGGCGATGATAAACGAATTATGATAAGCAGCAGTTGTTGCGTTGCAAGTGATGGAGGTATGCGCGATTTATGCGGTTCGATTTTGATCGATTAACACCACAGAGTTCAACTAATATCAGACCCCACATGGCCTTTTTCCACGAAAGCCCGCTGATATGACCAAAACACCTTGCTTTAACCATATGAGCTTCATCTCGTGAAGCGAGGTCATGTGTGCTAACTTAACACAAATATCACAGATAACGGTAGACGATAGCGATAGATTGATACACAGCAAGCGATATAGATCCACATAATAAGCGATAGAGATTGCGAGATACACATGATAAACGATTGCGATTAGTCGAGTTTTGTTTCGTATAAGCTTTTCGTTTCGATGCGACGCATCACAGTTATCGAGGAGGGTAGATTAGGTCCTCACCCGACAATATCGTGAGCGTTAATGTGCTTGATGAGATTGATTGCTATAGACTTACGACCAGTCTTGCGTTGATGCAATTGTCCTGCGAGGCAGACTCTCCAGAGTCCATCGATGAGGCGATTGCATTGCGATTGCAGACTTACGACAAGTCTTGCGATGATGCAATTTCAGTTGTTACGCCTTGCGATTGAGTGTAGTGTGTTGAAAATAATCACAATAGTATATAGGTCTAATAACGTTCAACTCCACATGGCACTTTCTTCACGGAACTTCAGTAGTATGATAAAGCACACCTTGCTTGACCCCTACTACTTAGATCCCGTGGTTTGGTGTCATACTTCATCGTAACGCTTATGGCACCGTAGAATTTACTACGATCTCCGTGCACTGACCCACATAATCCCGTGTGCACCCGTGATTAGTCGTTCCTTGCACGTTTATCGTACCTCGTTCTAAGAGTGTAGTGAGGGTAAAACACATTATTTCATGATATAGTATGTGCGTGATTCTAGTCTAAGTGTGACGATTAAAGACTGAATGAGAGAACGTAGACGAGAGTTAACGTCACACATAGTGGCAATATCGAGTAATAGAGTAAGTTCAAAACTTGGAAATTGACGTCGAAAATCGTATCATTACAACTTTATCCTACGCTTGCTAGATGTCTGATGCTGAATACTTTTGCTGGAGCTGTTGTTGTTGTACTCAACTTCACGGTTCGACGCGGCAGTTGTGGGTGAAGTGACCCTAACGATTGCAGTTATTGCAATAGCGACAGTCAGCCCCAACTGGATGATGATAGGTACACGAGTAGCACTGAGGATGAGCTCCAGTGTAAGCTCGTTTTGGAAATACCGGAACTGTTCGAAGAGGTTTCGGTTGCGGCAGTTCGGTTGTTGATGAGCTCGGGCTTGAAGTCTTTCGCTTGCGGCTGGGTTTGTCAGTGTCTTGCGAAGAGGTGTCGTCGTTGGAGGATTCGTCTGAGGACTCACTTGCAGAATCTTTGGCCGAGTCATTGGAAGAATCGTCAGCAGAGTCATTAGAAGAATCGCCGGTAGATCCGTCAAAGGAATCGTTACCAGATCCGCCCGAAGGATCGTTAGTAGATTCATCGGAAGACTCGTTGTTAGGATCCTCTGAAGGATTAATGTCGATTGCCTGATAAGCTTGCTTGACAGGATTTTTGGAGGAAAATCCTTCCATGAGTCGTTTGTTGTTAATTTCTGCAGCTAGGCGGTAGGCTTCTTCGATGGTAGCTGGCCTTGCAGCTTCGACAAAATCACCCACACACTCAGGCAAGCCACGAATGTACTTCGCAATGGCCTTTTCTGAAGTGTTGACCTGACCTGGGTAGATTATGCTAAGCTGTTTGAACCTTGCGGTGTAGCCAGCATTGTCACCTTTGGTTTGCTTGATTTCCCAAAATTCGTTTTCTAGCTTCTGGATTTCGTGAGGGGGACATTACTCTTTCTTCATGAGCTCTTTCAGCTCATCCCAAGAGAGAGCGTATGCTGCAGAGATCCCACGTTTTTTACATTCGGCGGTCCACCAGTCGAGTGCTCGTGATTGAAATACTCCGGTAGCGCAAGTAGTACGGAAACTATCGGGACACCCGCTTTGACGAAGGGTAACTTCGATAGAATCGAACCACTAGAGTAGTTGAGTCACACCTCCTTCGCCCGTGAATTCCATCGGGTCACAGGCTTTGAAGTGTTTGTAAAGAAAAGCAGATTGTGGCGCTTCCGTCTTGGAGTCTTCCGAGGCTCGAGAGTTGCTGAGAGAGTGCACTCGAGCGGCAATTTGAGGAATAAGCTTAACCACTTCCTTAGTCACAAGTGATGCAATCCTCTTATCAGCGCTTCGTTTGGCTCTTCTCCTAGCTAATCGTCTCGAGGTAGAGTTGTTGGAAGGCATCTAGACAGGAAGAGACGTGGAATGAGATTCGATCATTATGATTTTTGAGTTTTGCGATGCGATTGAGCGCGTTCAAAACTTGATGCGATAGTATATTAGTATGCGAATCACATAGGAGCCACATAGGAAACACGAAATTCCTAAGTTCTCACGCAATGACTTGTTTGTTTATACGTATATATATATATATATATATATATATGTATTTATACATTTGTAATTTGTAATTGTACACATACAGGTCGATTTAGAATATGCGAGGACGCGTTGAGGTGAGAAAACGAAAGCGAAGGCGATAGGTTATGCATTAGTTTTGTTGCGAACATTCGGGTTTCGTTTTAGATTGCGATGGCTGTGCGAATTGTGCGTTCATAAAGCAGGGAGTGAAAATCGTTAAATCGAGAAATCGATAAAGCGTAAAGTTTCAACACGTAAATAAGTTCCCGCCAGTTGTAAAATTGGCGGATCGCATGATAGAGTGCCTTGGGTGTGTAGGCGTCGACTACCCAAGGTAACCCAACTATATTCTACAAGTTCGTGCACGCGCGTTGACCTAGGAAACTTTATGCTTCCACTGGGATGCAGCTCATGGCATTCGTTCCCCTAGTCTTCGCGTGGCTCGAGTTATCGTGATAGTCGAGTCCTTGGTGAGAGCTTTTTGAAAATCAATTTAGAGAGTGGAACGACTTATTAAGGTACGGGTTTCACCCCTGACTTAACAGTTTCGTTCCTAATTGTGGTTATGCTCTTCGGATAAATCCATGAGTTCCACTAGTTTTCGAAATGGAGACTTTCGTCGAGATGTGGATGTCACTCCTAACTCGATGAAAGGTTCTCGTGCTAGAAAAATGCGCTGAGTGAGCGATCTCGTCGAGAGTTCTTGGTTTCCACACCTGATCTCGACTGGACCACTCGATTTCGTTATGCGAGTATTTTCAAAAACATGTGTATTGTGTCAGCCTTAGGAAAGGCTAAGTAGTATTCCGGCCTTAGGAAAGGCTCCTTCGTGTGAAGCTGTAGTATGCGGTGTTCACACAAAGTTGTAGCTTTTAGCAATTTCGATCGAGAGTATCAAGTAGGCCCGATACAAACCCTACTGGTTTGTACGAGTCGGCCTGTTGGTACTTAGACAATAGACTAGGTCAATTTCTAAGACGTCGACCCGGACTAGGTCGAGTCTGGCCTAATTCCCTATAGTTATGGCTCTCACTACAAGAAATTTGCCTCTTTACCAACACAAAGTATATGTGGGAAAAAGCAGATAATGTGTTGATAGTTGTCTTTACCTACACATAAAATAAGTGTAATGATGTGTAGGCTCATTACTGTAGATATAGGTCATTACCCACACATAAGTTATGTGTAGGCATATAACAAGCTATACCTACACATATATGTGTGGCTAAAAGCCATTTATATGTGTAGTTAAAAGTACAACAATTTGTTTAGAAGACATCTGACGTGGCGGCTGACATGGCATCCGACGTGGCATGAATATATGTGTAGGTAAAAGTAATCTTATGTGTAGGTAAAAGTTATATTATGTGTAGGTAAAATTTGAAAATGTGTAGGTATTGATCTTAATTTGTGTTGGAAAAAAAACGTTGATGTGTTGGTAAATATATTTTAAAGTGTAGAAATTAATCACACTATACGTAGATAAAAATATTCAATATGAAACAAATACAAAAGCAATATGGAAACATACGTGAACTAATTAAGATTCTTAATTAAACTAATAAACATCAATCATACAAACAACCAAATAAAAGTACTAGTTATAGAAATCTAAATACTAAAACAAACAAAACTATAAGTGTTTATAAGTTACTAACGAGTTATAGAATCTACTAAATCGCCTTCATTTCTCAGCTTCATCAATTTCTTCTTAGTAGCCTTCATTGCCTTTCGAGTTCCTTTACCACAAGTTTCGATTCAAATTATTACGAATCTCCTAAACTAAGCTTGCTGCAAATATGCAACAAATGTGAAGGATCAAACCAATTTAATAGACGAAATGATATAAACAGATTGAGTTTTACCATTTGTAGTGGGAGAATAAAGATTGATGTTTGATTTGAAGAAATCACGAAGCATAGCTGTTAAACACATTAATAATAAAAATGAGAATATCAATTTTTTTATTTTTAGATGGTTCATGACATAATATACCGGTACCAAAACACAGCCATCGGAATCTGTACGGGCGATGCTGCCACCAACACTCTGGCAACACCACCCCCCAAAACACGGCCATCGGAACCAGCAAGAGAAACGCTTAATCCACTAGGTTTGCTCTGGTTACCGTTATCATCACTTTCTGAGTAAACAAAGGAGCGGGATGACGATATTATCTCAAATCGGCCCTGAAAATTGCATCATGAAACACACTCAGATTTTAAAAATATGTAAGGTTACATAGCAGCCTTATCTATCATAATTAAAGCGAGTGATAGATACAAGTGCTTATGCAGTTCTTGCAGTTAGCTACTTCAAATTACTTTTGCATTGTGTGTGTGTATGTGTGTAATAAACTAAAGAGCTTGCATAAATTAAAAGAAAATGAAGCTTCGGCTGGAGAACATATTGTCAGCATGAGTCGTTTAAAGAAATTGTAGGCAACGATGTATGAAGTAGGTAACTTTGGAGTTTTATTAGGAATGATCTATTGGCATAATATATTGTTTGAACATAAATTTTAATCAAAGAAGTTTACGACCGAAAATATTTTTACTCATGATGCTATAGAACAATTTAAAGGTAAAAGGGCAAACCTCATATGTTACAGTGCCACCCGATTTTTTAAACCAAGGTCCCCAGCTTTCTCGATCGTATGCCGCACCGACACCAACGCCACCGCAACTGTTCCACCGGCTATATAGCCCTTACATAGAAAACAAGACACCAATGGTCCTCTCTCTCTTCTTTGGTCACTCAGCAAGGGTTCACCGATGGATGGGGTTTGTCGCGCGGCAAAGGTGGCCGGCGACGGTGTTGCCGCTCGGCAAACACCTTGTTCACTACAAGACAATGAAGCTAATGCAACCAACGAGGTAACAGAAAGAAACTTATTAATATGAAAGAAACTTATTAATATGAACAATAACTTACCTTAACAAGATTGAAAGAAGGCACAACCCTCAACATCCCTCAGCTTATAAAGATAACCTGCAACCACAAAAAAAAATCTACTAAACATTTATGTACAATTCTTGTTTTGTGTTCTTATAAAAAAATCCACAGTTGAGCTTCCCATGATGACCTTATTTTCGTGAGTTATCAATTGAATTTAATAAAGTAGCATGTGATGGTAACTTACAATAGAGAAAAAAAAAAGATATACATCCTTACTAAAAATGAACCCAATTTCACAGCAAACTCAAACAAAAAAATTAACAGCTTAAACAAATAATTCATTGGTGCAGCCCAAATGTAGTTAGAACAAGTTTACATCAGTAACCAAAAAAAAAGTAGTTGCTCTAAGGTACCTGCTTAACAGTGGAATATGAGTATTGGTACGAGTCTCTTAGGCTTGTCATCTCTATTTTGCAGGTTCATCTTCCTGTATGCATCAATTTTATGAGTTTAACTTCTTCCCATCTAAAAATCAGTAGCCTATTCGCCACTGTCAAGAAAGCGCACACCTAGCCTTGAGAAAAATCGACCGAAGCGAGGAAAAGCGAGCGCTTTCTGTACATCATTCGCCTTATGCAAGTAAAAGCGACTAGCCCTGCGCCTGAGGTCGCCTCGCGCATAGGCATGCCTCAGGCGCGCTTTTTAAAACCAAGGCTTTATAACATGGTAATCACCGAGCTATAACTGGTAATCTATACCCTTTTGTTCCCAAAACATCAAACTTGAAACTTCTTCTAATTTCCAAATATAAAATCCCCGGCATTTGTTTCAACTTATAATTTCCAAACAAAAAACAAAACCAGTTACCACATTATCAAATACTAAGAATTAAAAATTGAAAAAACATAAGTTGCTGTGAGTTTAAGATCTTTAGAATATGAGCACTAACCAAAAAACAATATCTTACTTTTAACAGAATCGCTTAATTATATTCTTTTATTTACTCAGTTGAGCTTAACATTAAAAATCATCTCACAAGCTATTTGTATTTCTTTTATACTTATCGATGGTTTTATAAGATCTATGAGCTAAATAACATCTCTCATATCAAATCGTACCAAGTTACACTAAAACTAACATAGATCCTACATCATTTCATAAAAAAGTTAGATTAGTAAATTTAGCTTAGAATAAAACCAAGTAGAAAATTTCAAACAATAATATATCAAGTCTGTAAATCTAAAGCACTAGCTTATTATATATTTATATATGGATACACTTACACATAAATATTTGATAAAAATATTAAAAGTATAAATAACAATAGTAAGTCTTAATACTGATATACACACAAAAATAAAAGGCATTATCAACCTACATGAAAGCCGACACCACCTTTTCAAGTAGTGACCAGCCATGAATGAATGAAAATATATTCCTATAACAAGAAAAAGAAGTTGATTAAAAAGCCAACACAGTGATACCTACTTAAATGAAAACTAGTTATATACATCATCTAAGACATGATACACTAGCTTCATATTTCATTTTTTCTTGCAACGAATAAGAGCCAAATTCAGGAAGAAACCAATCTAGAACTTACTTAACGATCAACCAATCACAGACACCAATAGTAAGATAAGGTTTTTCATTTCAACAAACATCATTCTCACTACTTCAGCACTTATTCCCAATTTCTACTATGAACTTTATCACCACACATAAGTACAGAACCTTAATAATTGATCCGTCTTTAATCATGAAAAAAGATCTTTACTTAGACATTTCAACAAATAGGTGGTGTGCATTATTGAATCAAGCAAATAAATGAACTAATTCCTATCATTCCAGCCCCAAAATCTCAAATAATAAACAAGATTCGAACCATAATTAGTCACCTAGATTACATATAAGATTAAATTATTTTATGTAGACTTACCTTCAAATCGGTATAACTTCAGGAAACAAAAAAAAAAGCAATAAGAACGTAAGTTCCTGGATGGCGATAGAAGAAGATGCCAATCACGTAAGTTCCTCAAAGGATCGCAAGCTCTATTATCAAAATCAACTGGAATTGTAAAATAAGGTTTCAGTCTTTGATTTCCTAATCTGCAATAAAACGTGATGAGTAAACAAAATGAATAAATAGATAATTACCTATGAAAAGAGATAGAAGCAAGAACGTAGAACCCATTTTAGAGGGGGAAACCAATTAGGGCTAAAAGGGATGAATGAAGGCTGTAAATGTGAGCGGGTCAGTTTTGAGAGAGAGGGAAATCAATTTGGGGGAAACAGCAGGGAGGGAAAGTAAAAAAATTTAAAAAAAATTGGGAAGGAAGATTCAACTTTAGAGATTCACAAAAATATAAATTATTTTATAAAACTATTGTATAAATATAACGAAATGTCATTAAAATATATAGTTTCGAGCATATATTCAGGTATACGATTCGAGTAAACGGGTATATAGTTTTGGGTAATTAGGTCGGGTTTCACATAATCTCATACTCGTCCCATACTCACGAAACTTTTTTTCTCAATCTTGTACCAATCTCATACCCGTCGACCTCGGGTTTTTTTGTCGTCAATCAAAATCAAACTTGACCAATACTGCTCATGAATATATGTATGACCCATTGCGTTCTATATTTAGTTTTATAGTTAAAAAAATATATAAATCTTAATATTAAAATTAACCTTATAGTTATATTTTCTATAAGGGTCTGTTTGGTATGGGGTAATGGAATGAATGACGGAATGGAATGGACGAGGTAATGGAATGGACGAGGGAATGTCTTGGATCATTACCATTCCATGTCTCGTTTGGTTACCATGTGGGAATGGAATGAATTATTATCGTGTATTGTTTGGTGGGCAAGAAAAACAAATGAATAAAATCGGTGGTGAGTGGTGGTGGTCGGTGGCAGTGATTGTGGGTTGTGATAGGTGGCGTTGGTGGCGGCGATCGGTTGTGGTGGCAGTGACGATGGGCGGTGGTGACAAGGGGTGGCGACGGTCGTCACCCTAATACATAGTTGTCCAATTTTTTCTTTCTTAAATTCCCCAAAACAAAATTATTTTCAATTAGATTAAACTTTAAAACATTATTTTATTTAAAAGGTTATAAATAAATTCTAGTAGTGTTAGGTCTTAGAGCATTATATCGTGTTGAACTTAGTTATATCATTCATAGTATTTCATCAAAATGGCCAGACAAAGGTCATGTCTTATGGACCAATGATCATGAAACTCTTTTAATGGCCCATGATAGACTTTTTATGTCATTTTAAGTCTTCAAGTGTTAGATCGGGTTATACTAAATCAAATTGGATCATGAATGAGCCATACGATATAATGCAAAAAAATGTATGCAACATCTTCACATACTATACATTTTTAATCATGTGTAGGTATTTAATTTGCCACGTCATTTTCAAAAATAAAATAAAGTATATATTAACTTAGTTTATCTACATATTTTTAAAAAAATTCTTATGTGTTGGTAAACATAATCATTTACCTACACATATATTAGTTTTTTTACATATGTGTAGATAATTTACCTACACATGACGGAAATTTGCTACATATGTAGGTAATTTAATATTTAATCATTTGATAATTTTGGGGGGAAATTTTCCCACCAAGACCAAGTGTGGCTAAAATGTATTACCAACACATATTAAGTGTTAATCTTTATGAAAATATATCATCAACCATTACCCACACATATACAAACATGTGTAGGTAAATACCCACACATTTACATGTGTAGGTAAATTATGTGTGGGTAAACACCCCAATTTCTTGTACTGATACCAATCTGTCACACCCCAACCGATGGCGGAATCATCGGGGCGCGGCACTAGGCGAATCAGATTGCTCAAGAGAATCCATAACAACTATATTGCGATAATATTTAATATATTCGTTATCCCATACTAACAAATAATACAATCTCATAAGTTATCACAGATTTCTTGTACTCTCGAACAATACAAATCCGACAACCTAGATTTTAGTTGAGTTTCTAGACTTCCTAGCTTGATTGGATATAGTCTGCGATCTAACCTGCAACATACGTTAAAATATTTGTCAATACAAAAGTATTGGCGAGTATACAGGTTTGATAAGTATAGCATAATAGATAAAAGTGTAGCGAATTTCCACATGCATAAACGTAACACTTGACATATACACTCACAAAGCTGATACTACCAACTAAGTCCTCGATGCTCGAATATGCGATGGCAAACTAGACCCCGTCGGGCGCAATAGTACTATACTAGTCATGGTGGGATGTTGCGAGTATAAGCCCTAGCACATATGCAACTAGCATCACGTATATCTATGCATAACAGTCATTCGCAAGTGATAATTCGATTGATTGAATAATTTGTTTGATAAGTTCGATTTGTTAGAAACGTATGTTACACCCAAAATGCGATTAAAAAGGGGTCAAGTATACTCACAGTGCGTATTTAGCGGAAATACAGCTTGATAGGGTCGGTTGCGAGTACGTCTGCGTTAATCATTGAAGGATATAGTAAACGATGCATGGTCAAGCGAGAATAGCATCGAAAAGTTAGTTATCTGGTCGGATGGTGCTCACCCGTTCGGATGGGCTCATCCGATCGGATGACATATGGATCTGAGTTGGATGGCTGTCATCCGGTCGGATGACAGGCTATCCGGTCGGATTAGTGTTGACTCGTTCGAATTGTCATTCGTTCGAATAATTGGTGACTCGTTCGAATTGTCATTTGTTCGAATAAGTGGTGACTCGTTCGAATTGTCATCCGTCCGGATGACATGTTATCCGTCCGGATGACATGTGATCCGTGCGGATGACATGTGATCCGTGCGGATGACATGTGATCTGTGCGGATGACACGTCTGTTTCGCATTCTGAACACTGTTTTTGAGTGTTTATCGGAAGGAATACGTGCGGAGTTACCGGGACAGTGTAATTTCGCACTAACACTTGAAATTCCATCAGTTCCGACCTGCTCTAACGGCCGGGAATCACCCCGCTCCATCAGAACTGGCCGTTCTTGACGGTTTCCCGTGGTTAACTCGAAATCGCACAGTTCCTTGGCTAGATACACAGATTTAGGTGAGATTTATTATCAAAACATGTGGAAATCACCCAGATCTGAGTCGTTTATGGTGGGATGAGGTCACAACTTGAAGTTCATAAGAACTCTTGGTGATATCACCTCAAAACACCTCAAATCAGCAGATTTCACGGTTAGAAATTGAGTTTTAAAAGATATAATGATGTAGAATGGAGTGTAGATCATAGAAGTACAAGTTTCTAGGTTGAAATCTTACCGGAATCGCGAGGAATCGATAGAAAAGGGTCTTGAAGCGTGTCTGGTCGAGTGGGAGCTGTCACATCACTGTTAGAGTGATGTGACTTGCTATTTATAGGCAACAGAGGGCTGAAGTGGGTTTTGGTCCGGATGGGCCATCCGTCCGGATGGCCACTCCGACGCGATGGATTTCTCCGTTTTTGAGCGTTGCGATCGACTTTGAAGTGCGTGCATTTTATATTATTATTATATATACCTATAGATATCACTAGGGGTCGTATTTACGTATCCATATTCCAACGTTTCGATAATTAACAATCGGTTTTCGATTCGAGTATGCGATTATTAGCGACGTTTCACGGCCATCAAGGAGGGTAGTATAGGTCCTTCCTCGATGTCATCGTAAACGTTATTGTGTGTTGCCACAATGACTGACGGGGTACCATTCACTCGTATTGTCATCATCGTCACGACGACTGGAGCTATAGCACTCACCCGAGGGTCCTTGTTAGCGTTAATTGTCTACGTTCGACACATCACGGCCACCGAGGAGGGTAGAATAGGTCCTCACTCAATGCCTCCATGAGTGTTAGTGTTTGTGATAATAGTGTATTGCGAAAATATGTGATAAATCCGTCGAATAACGATGTATGCGATATAGTTACATTATGATCCGAATCTCTGGTGCTAGGCGTAACGAGTATATCGAGTACTAACAACGCACGAAAGTGCGGGTTGTTACACAAAAAGGTACTCTACAGCGATACAACTTTGTTTTTCATGAGTTTAATGCCGCCAGGTTGAGAAAACTATAAAAAAGAATGCGGTACTGGTACTGATTGTCTGACGGTGTTGGTTCAGTTCTCCACTTATACATCACTACCACAAGTTTGTTTTGAGTAAAATTTATATTAAGAAGTAAATAAAAACATGATCGTCGCAACAAAATACTCACAATTTTATAAATCATTGTATCTGAAAAGTTATCAACGAAAACTAAACACGATAATAATAATAATAATAATAATAATAACAATAATAATAATAATAATAAAAAGGCATTGCAAAAGTGTCGTTTCGGTCCATTACGATATCGACACTCGATATAGCAACCGAAAAAGAAACCCTAAAAATAAAGTCCTTGGTTGTTACGGGAGCACTCTAGCCACCAAACCAATTTTGTTATCAAAATGACCCTGCTCAGGCTTTGCCCCTCTCACAGCAAAAACGACTCCAAAAACGCCCAAAAGAATATTGTTGATACACTTTGTGGATGTGTCTCGCTCGGTTCGACAAAGTTACGAGATACATACTGAAACTCGATATCCTCCATCAAAGTTTCAGATAGAATGTGTCTACAGTTTCCGTAAGCTGATTGTTTATACAAGTCTGCAAGTTACAGCTCCTGACGAAACACCTGCCTGCACACGAGAATGACGAAAAACCTGCACATAAGAATGACGAATAACCTGCACATGTGAATGACGAAAGACCATGTCTTTCGTCATGAGTTTTTCGTCGGCTGTGTACTTTCATCGGCTGCTTGTGTTTCGTCATGAGTCTCTCGTCGCTGAAGGATGTTTCATCGTGATATTTCGTCGCTGCAGGTCTTTCATCGACCTGCAGCATGTTTCGTCGACCATGTTCCTTTATAAAGCAGCAGACAGAAGCAGAACAGATGTAAGAACATAGAGAGAAACACGAGAGAAATCAGTGAGTTTGTGAGAGTATATGTTTCTGTAGAGTATAGACTTGTTCGTGTGACTGATTATTCGTTATATGATTTTCTATATGATGATCAATGATCTTGGCGCTGCATATTAACTGTTTGATCGATAATAGAGTGAAATGGCTGTTAGCAATGATTAGGGTTTTTGTGAAATTTCTGTAACTGTTCGGTATGCGGCGAAACCTAGACATCGACGAAACGTAGGACAACGAAACAGAAGGGTGTTTCGCCGAGGGCAATCACGACGAAACAGGAGGGTGTTTCGCCGAGGTGATCACGACGAAACAAGTATGTTTCATCAAGGGTTAAACAGTACAGTAACAGAGTTTAATTCTGTTAGAAGTTAACTGGGTTAGTTATATGTCGTTAAATGTAACTCATGTGAATATGCGATTAACTATTTAATGCTATGAGTCGTTTGTTACTTAATCGATACTGTATGATCATGAATGATACGTGAACTAGGTGGATATAAACTGAATTGTGAATACGTGCATAACTATAGGACTTGATTGATTACTTGCGAGCACATAGTTTAGCATACCGAGCAAACCAAGGTGAGTTCACACTCCTAAGGCATGGGATTCCCGGTGGGTTAGGAATGGGATTGAATAACTATTTATACTATCAACACTACTAGACTACTTACTACTGTCCTCGGATTGGGAAGGGCACGTACGTAAAACCTACGTACACTCATACTTACTACTGTCCTCGGATTGGGAAGGGCACGTACGTAAAACCTACGTACATTCATACTTACTACTGTCCTCGGATTGGGAAGGGCACACACGTAAAACCTACGTACACTCATACTTACTACTGTCCTCGGATTGGGAAGGGCACGTGCGTAAAACCTACGTATACTCATACTTACTACTATCCTCGGATTGGGAAGGGCACGTACGTAAAACCTACGTACACTCATACTTACTACTGTCCTCGGATGAGAAGGGCACTTATGGATATGACTAGTCTAGTAACATACAACATGGGAAGCCCCCACTAAATATCGTAAAGGTTTGGGAATCAAGGATACTGGGTAATACATGTTTATGAAACGAACTTACGATTTCAGAAACGAACTCATTAACTGAACAATCAACTGTGAACTCGCTCAACTTAGTTGTTGATTCGTTGTTACATGCCTTGCAGGTCGTTAGGTACTCATGGAGCTTGCATTGGAGTGGGAAGAGTCATTGTGGGACATGGACAGCTGTGTGCCATGCTAAACATTTGAAACGTTTAAACTTATGAACTTGGTTTTAAACATTATGCTTCCGCTTGCAATTTACACTACCTCAAAGACCAGATAAGTTGTTTTTCTGTTCAGAAGACAGTGGCTCGGAACTTTCACTATATGCTTCCCAAAATGTTTTAACACTGTTGTTGCTAGCTACAAGACTTGATGTACCTCCAAGGGAATATAGTAGCTTGAATCTCGAGGACGAGATTTAAATAAGGTGGGGAGGATATAACAAACCTCCAAAATAATTTTCGACACCCCTAATATATTTAAAATATCCCAATATGTCTTAAAATGCACCCCGTATACGAAAACCGGCCCCGAATACCTTTATTAAATTTAATTAAAAACAAGAATTTGGGGTCGCTCGCGGGCCGCGAAGACCTTAGTCGTCTTCTACGCGGGCCGCGACAGGTAATAGATCAGGTGATACCACAAGCCGCCACGTGTCGATGACTCAGCAACCTTATGCCGCCTCTAGGTCCCTGGCGGGCCGCGTAAACCCTTGCCTAACCTTACGCTGGCCGCGACAAAACTCAAAACATGCACTATAAATAAGAGGCATCGGCTGTTCATCCAATTCGTTCATTCTTTCTTTCTTTCTCTCGAAATTCTGAAGAATAATAATAATCTTCAGGTATAATACCCCCCTAAATAGTGAAGCTCTGCCTCGTTGTAAGTATTATAACCCCGGTTACGTATTAGATACGCTGCCCGATTGATCTAGGACTCCGTAACGGCTGTCGTGGTTCTACCCGACGTAGTCATTGGAGTTTCTGTCTCGGGGAGGGTATTACTAATGTAAAATGGGTTATTATACTAACGCATGTGCATTGTTTAATTAATAGATTATAACCAGGAAGTCACAAGAAAAATACCAAAAATAACAATGTGAGTAATCTCCTTTTTGGTGTCAACTGTTTTTACAAAACTTCAATTGTTTTATATTATATTACCAGTGATTGAGTCTTTATAGTTCTTCAATTACTGCCGGTATTATGGGGCTTTGTATACATTACTTGATAACCTTCACAATTGGACAACAGGTTAGCCAATGTGTGATATGACCATAGCCATAGATACGGTCGAGTGGCAAGTACTGAATGAGTAATTGTGTAGATATAAACATTGTAATCGCTCTCAATACTGCGAATGATAAAACTTGTTTTGATTAAACTGGGATTAACTCACCAGTATTTCTTGCTGATAAAATGTTTTAAACACATGTTTAAGGTAACACAATGTGAAAGCCAATTAGAAGCCAGCTTGAGAGAACTAAAGGCTTAGTAAAGTGGCTATAAAAGTTACCTAATATAAAAATGAGAATTGTTTTCAACTAATGGGATTATTCCCTATAATTGTATAAAAATGAAAATTTGGGTCTTATTCCACTTATAAACGTATTATCAGAGAAACTTGGGTTTTACCCATGTGATTATTAATATAAAATATGGTGGTTTTACTCTGATAAAAATTTCCTAACTACGGTCCTGATGAAACTTTCCGCTGCCTAATTAATAAATGATACCACCACAAACGAATGTTCGCGGCCGCCCGTTCCCGGGACAGATAAGGGATCGGGGGTTGTGACATTTGACAACCTGCCTGTAGGAAAAATCACATCATGGGTAGACCTGCGAGAAAAGTTTTTGGTGCACTTCAGCCAACAGAGGCGGTCCATCCGCGATACGGCGGATGTAATGAATATCTGGCATCGCGATGACGAAAGTTTAGAAGACTTCATTACCTGTTACAACAAAGAAGTGCTCGAAATAGGAGATTTCCACGAGCACCTAATCAGAGCCCAATTTAAGTACGCCGTCCACTGTGACGACATGATAAAGGTCTTATCCGGAATGGAAGGACTCCCAAAAAGTTGGGAGAAATTAATGGCGGCAGCAAAGGTCTATGCCCAGACTAAGAAGAATCTCAGCACCAACAGACCGCCACCACCGCATAGTCGCCCAACAGACTTAGTACCAAGCAGTGGGAGGAAGTTTAAAAAGGGTTGGCGCGACTCGGGCTCAGGAAATTATTCAACTGAAGATGCACGAGCTACCATCAATAAGCTCGCTGCACAAAGAAAAGCAAAACAAGAAAACAGAGAGAGGCAGTGGACTCCTCTGACCAAAACCCCCGCAGAAGTACTGAGTACGGAGGACTACCAGTTCAAAGGTCCTCCACCTATGAAGAACAAGCGCGACCAAGACCCAAGTCAGTACTGTGACTATCACAAAGACAACGGGCATACTACCAATAACTGTATCTCCTTGCGCACTGAAATTGAGAAAGCACTTAAAAGCAGTGAGCTCACTCACCTGTTGCAAAACGTGCGCAAGGAGATAAAACAAATTAATCGTGGCGAGGAAGGCCCGAGTAAGAAGGCGAAGAATTAAGCAGCAGTCCCATA
Source organism: Helianthus tuberosus (assembly GCA_030545235.1). Classification (NCBI taxonomy): domain Eukaryota; kingdom Viridiplantae; phylum Streptophyta; class Magnoliopsida; order Asterales; family Asteraceae; genus Helianthus; species Helianthus tuberosus. The sequence goes on along the minus strand of CM060416.1, from coordinate 6,309,037 downwards.
GTCTCCTTGCAGGTTGGTCAAACTCTATAGTTTATCAATTCTCAGCAAGGACTATGGCATAAGTTAAGCCTCATGTAATTATTCTAAAAATAGACTTTGTACGGCCTCTGCGCCTTATCCATAAATAAACAAAGTTTCTATTATTTCTGTGTTTACTACAAAGTGCATGCAATTTCTTTTGGTAAGCGCAAAAACATTATGGCAGATATAATACAAGTCTCATGAGCGGTCAGCGATGACACACATCGCACAAAGACCTTACGTTCATACATGAGCTTTATACCACCTTTATTCGCCTTACCTAATCAAAGCAATTGTACTCATGCAAAATATTGTAAGCTAAAACACATATCATAATAGACTCGGCGCACCACACACCTTAAATTATCAATATACACGGTAGTGTGTTAACCAAAGTTACTTGCCCAGCAGCGCATTAACGAAACAGGGATCCACATCCCAAAACCTACAAACTAATTGTTCATGCAATCACAAAAGAAAATCTATGCTAGGTCTTCATCTTCGTTTTCTCCATCTGGAAAGATTTCTCTCAGTTGTGCTACAGGATATTCGGACTGCAACGCAACATTTATGAGATCCATAACAGGGAGCTGTAATTTGTTGAATTCTGTCTTCGCAACAGCAAGGGCGGCATCATTATTAACACCATGAGTAGCGGATTTGCTAGTATCCCAGTCAACCTTCAAAGCGCTGACCACATGGTGCGAACATTCCGCATATCCTTGAGCATATCCATCATTTCGCACAACAACAAGCAAATGCGCAACCGTTTTGTCTAGCTCTTCAGAATTCAACACTGATTCAGCAACCTATGTATATACATAAAAGAAAAAAAGGAAAGAAGAATAAGAAAAAGCGCAAAGACAGCTTCACAAAATTACAAAAGAGAAGAGAAACGTACACTCGCAATCCCGCGTTCTATCAGCCATGACATATCACTTTTCAAAGGCTCAAGTTCACTCTCCGCCATTGCCCGCGCAGTTTCAGAAGTTTCCAACTTTTTCTCAGTTTCAGCAAGATGACGGGAAGTTTCAGCCTCCTCAGAACGCGCAAGCTCTAGATCTTTCTTGTCTGACTCAACTTCCACTTTAAGTTGCTCCTGCGCAGATAGCAACACAGTAAGTTCTTCTATCTCTTTATCTCTAAGAGCAAGAGTAGCGTAGGTATGTACCTCTCGTTGTTCACTCCTTTCTCTATGAGAGCGTGCTTCATCTCGCGCAGCTTCAGCATCGGCTTTTTCCTTCTTCAATTTCTCGATCTCCGCATCTTGTTTCTTCAACTTCTCAACTTCAGCCTTGAGATTATTAATAACATTGCGGAGACCCATCTTCTCGGCATTATCCTTCTCACAGATCTTTTTCCAGTTTTTACGCTCTTCGAAAAGAAGGGCAGCTTCTACTTCCGCCTTTCTTTTCCAACCCGCAACAGACCATTCCTCAGTTTTCCGGTCATTCTCAAATTTGCCCTGGTCAGCTTCTAGTTTAGCCCGCAACTAGGTAGCTCGGGCCTCATCCTCCACAGCCTTATTCTTGAATGCCTTAAAAGCAGCCCACTCCTTATGCATACTATGCCACTCACGCACTATGCTGTGCGTGGTAGATGTATAAGTGGCAGCTTCTTGAAGATAGGCGTGACAGGTCTGATCATGAAGGCGTCCCTCTTGAAACCTAATTTCCCCAGGCGGAAATGTACCCTGTAACCAGTCTCGGCATACACGCCAGTCTGAAAAGGTGTCACCTTTCTTCAACTTCCAAACATGAACATGAACTTCAGAAGCATTCTTCTCCGAGTAAGTTCTATAATAATAATCCCCCAGAGTCTCATCCGGGCGGATTGGAGAATTTTTATCAGCGCCAAAAAATGAACCTTGGTCCTCGACAGATACCTTTTCAAAATTATCAGGCATGAAGCCAGAAGCCATGGAAGGAGAGGTCGTTACAGGGATCTCTTGAGCAGACTTCCCTTTCTCCGGATCTTGGGCAGCAACTTCAGGAGTTTTTGGATTACCAGCACCAACATCCGCAACCTCTGGTTTAGTCATTCTCTCCGCTTCAACAGTAGCATCAGCTAGTTCTTTAACCTCAAGGGTTTCTACACCAGCACTCTTTTCCACCTCATTCTCAGGAACCTCAGTATTCTCTAACTGCTCAGAGACACGAAGAGGAGAGGGAGGGAGCTCCTCATTAACCACAGATGATGGCTCTGTATGCACAGGAGATTCTGGTTTTTCTGCAGAAAAGGGAAATATATCACAAACATACAATATGCGCAAAGAAAAACAGGAAACTCTTACCAAAAAGCGGGTTCACAGCAAAGGCATCTACTTTGCCCCGCTTGGTAATTATCTTCCTTTGAACTTTCTTCTTTGGCAGACCTTCAACATCAGCATCAGACTGCTTCCTTTTACCCGCTTTCTTCCTCAACAAACGTTCCAGACTTGACTCCAAATCAATAGGATCATCAGGATTTGATTGAGGAATATCAGCAGTATCCCTAGGTTCTGGTTTGGGTCTCCTCACAACTACAGGCGCAAGACCCTCCAATTAATCAGACACCACCACATAATCACACCAGGAGTCAGAGGAACGACGCGTACCTTTCTTCTCTCCTCCAACATTTCTGGCTCTAGAAAGTTGAACTTTCTCCACTTCACCCTTTTTCGGCGCAGAAGTAGTGGCAGGCGCACGTCTCTTCTTTTCAGGGCCTATCCCCAAGTTGGACAGTTCACCTACTGTAAGTACGAAAAATTCTGACTCATCCAAACACGCAGAAAAAGAAAGGAAAGAACGTAATGGTATAAAAATTATTATTACCAGCACCAGCAGCAGGTTGCGCAGACAGGTCATCATCTCGTGGAAGAACAAAATTCCTCACAATACGATGATACCAAAGCTCCTCATCAGGTTTCTTCGGAATGGTAGCCATTCTTCCACCTTCTCTTTCGAAGGCAACAACATATAAAGAAACAACTACAATAGAAGAGAAGCAAAAGCAAAATTCAATAAACACAAAAAAGAGAATCATCATCAGGGAAAAGTGGCAAACAGAGTAAGCCCAAATCTTACTATCGTCGCCCTCCATATACACAGGTTTCTCTTCCCGACTCATTCACCAATTTAAACTCATACTAGCACCAACAAGGGCCTTCTCTGGCAAGGAAATCGACGGAACGTCTTTCAAATCCTGGTACCAATTTTCATCGGTCGGAGTCTGAATAGTCTCAGTGGGAACATCCTCCTTTCCCCTAAAAACCATTCTCATAGGAATAACCCCAACTTTGATAAAGAAGAATTTTTGCTTCCAGTCATGACAAGATTTTGGGGGTTGCAGCAAGATCTTTTTTGCAGATGCCCTTTGCATAAAAGAATAGAATCCCTGGGAACAATGCATTTGGTGGAAAACTCGAAATCGAGGAACCGTCGGCTCGATATGCATTGTACGACACACAAATTCAATGTGGCGAACCCTAACCATACCAATAGGGTGCATCTGGGAGATGTGAAACTTGTAATAATCCAGGATATCGAGAAAAAACTTCGTCACCGGCAATCGGAAATTTCCTGCAGAAAAGAAGTCCCAAAATAAGGTAATATAGTCGGCCGGAGCGTCTGCCGCCGTTTGACCCTCATCAGGGTACCGTGCAACCCAACTTGCCGGAAATTTAAAATTTCGAACCAAACCATCGAAGGTTTCCTTGGACCACTTCAACGGTGGAAGATCAGCAGCCATTTCTTCAGCAGAGTCTTCGTGATGATCCCCGGTTGACATAAGACAGAGAAATTGTAAAATTCCTTTCGAGAACTGATAAAGAAGACGATGAAGAAAGGGGCTTTTAAGAAAGTAATGATTAACGAATAGGCAGACGAAAAAACTTATATACTCACCGCCATAAATGGCATCGATAACCGTAACAACACCCCTTTTTCAGGATGGCACAGTTATCTAAACGTCAGAGGCAATGGGGAATAGACAGTAAACGCGAGTTCAAGCGCGCGTGCGACTCACGGTCAGTAATGTACAAATGACAGTGACAGCCTGTCACACGTCAACAGTCATTACTGCACCCTTTCACATACCAAAGTCAAGATTTTCAAAATCATGAGTCAGACTATCCCTTCCAAAAGATTCTCCATTTTTGCGCCAAACACTCTACGGCATAAAGCACCTCTCTCATAGTCCAGTGCTCTACTTATTTGCATAATAGCAACACTAGACTGGGGGGATTTGAAGGGGTAAGGTCCCAAAAACCTCGCTTCGAGTACTTGGACCACACCACAACTTCATCTTTTTAACCTTCTTTAGACCTTGCGCGGTCGCGTACTGGTCCAACAAAGAAAACTCAGAAGAAAGATAACAAGTAACATCTGCGCGCTAAAAGGAAACCAACAAATCCTTGCGCCTCTCTCCATGACAGATAAGGATAAAAATCCTAATAAGCACTTCCGCTTAAAATACCCAGACTTGGATGACATTTGAGGCCACATGATAGAGGAATCACACTCGATTACAGTTGTAATCTTCTAGAAGACTCAATCGTGCACCACTAGGCGGTTATAACCGTCGAGCCACGTGTCATCATCCTAGACTCCCTTGAAGGCACAGTGATGGCATGAAAATCGAAGAGAAATCTCCACTTGCCCACTTTCAACGTGGCAATATGTAAGGACCTTCAAAAATATCCCAAAACGACCCATAAGTGAAAACCCAAACCCCTGAAACCCTACTGTGCATGAAAAATCAAGAAATCAAGGTTTTTGGTCTTCAGGCGGGCCGCGTAAAGGATAAGCGGACCCTTACGCGGGCCACGTCAAAACTCTGTTGACTCCAGGAGGTGCAATTTTTGGCTCCAGGAGGTGCAATTTTTAGGACACATGGTGAATCATGAAGGTATCCATGTCGATCCCTCCAAGATAGAAGCAATCGCCAAATGGAAAGTCCCGCAATCAGCTATGGAAATTAGAAGCTTTCTAGGATTAGCAGGATATTATAGATGATTCATTAAGGATTTTTCCAAGATAGCTGTACCATTAACTAAGCTAACCTGTAAAGCAGTTAAGTTTGAATGGGGACCCAGGCAAGAAGAGGCTTTTAGGATTTTAAAACAAAGGTTAACACACACTCCAATTCTTGCCTTACCAGAAGGAACAGAAGATTTTGAAGTATACTATGATCCTTCAAAGCTAGGATTAGGATGTCTGCTAATGCAACGCAAAAAGGTAATTGCGTATGCCTCAAGGCAATTGAAAAAGCACGAAGAAAACTATACGATTCATGACTTAGAGTTAGGAGCCATAATTTTTGCCCTTAAGATTTGGAGGCACTATTTGTATGGAAGTAAGTTTACTGTCTATACAGATCATAAGAGTTTAAGATACATATTTGGGCAAAAAGAATTAAATATGAGGCAAAGAAGATGGATGGAAATTCTAAGTGACTACGACTGTGATATTCAATATCACGAAGGAAAAGCAAACGTAGTTGCAGATGCCTTAAGTCGTAAATATCACAAAAAGCAAAAGCGAGTCCGTGCTCTTAGATTAAGTTTACAATTAGATTTAATGGAACAACTGAAGAATGCTCAAGAAACAGCAATCAAGGATGATGCTGAAGGAATGAAAAGAAGAACAAAAGAATTAGAGCAAGGCATTGATGGAATTTGGAGATTCCACAAGAAAAGAATTTGGGTACCTAAGCAGGGAGAATTAAGAGATAAGATTTTAGAGGAAGCCCATAAATCTAGGTATACCATGCACCCGAGAAACAATAAAATGTACCAAGATTTAAGAAATAATTTCTGGTGGATAGGAATGAAAATGGACATAGCTAGATATGTTTCTAAGTGTCTTACTTGTTCACAAGTTAAGTCAGAACACCAGAAACCTTCAGGATTGTTACAACAACTAGAGATGCCTATTTGGAAATGGGAACTCATAACAATGGATTTTGTTACTGTCACGACCCCCGACCCCACCCTGGATGGAATCGAGAGCCACGAGCAGCCAAGTGGTACCGGTGGTTATTTTGAAAACATTGCAGCGGAAATTTCATCAGAACCGTGAGTTAGGAAAAATATCAGAGTTTAGAAAACACCGGATTTTATTTATTAAAGAGATAGGATAAACCCATGTTTTACAAAGGTAGCTTTAATAAGGGATAAACCCAATTACATAAAATAATATTTCTTAATTTGATTTAATTAATAAAATAAGCCACTTCTTGAAGCCCTTCAGTGCCGTATCCAATTCTTATTCCGATCTACTGTAATTACCTGAAATGCATTTTAAAATAAGCCACTTCTTGAAGCCCTCCACTTCTTGAAGCCCTCTAATGAAGGCCTCCGGGGAGCATTAGAGGATATTGTTGTTTGTGGGGGTGCCTTCTTTGGAGATCTCTAGTGGAGGTTGGCTTCTCTCCCGACCCGGTTCGGAGGCTTAGGGATTTGTACGGCCGAGGATGCCTCTTCATATGCTTTCGTGGCTTCAAGGGCCCAATCTTGGGGTTTACAAGACCACATACTTCGAGAATGTGGTGGGGATGTTTTAGACTCCGATTACAGGAGTGCGTTGGACCGTTTGCATAGTTCTCTTCCCGACCTTGATATTGGCGGTTTCTACATTAAAGACACCGCCCCTCCTAAATCCCAGAAAATTCTGGCGAATGCCTTATATGGCGAAATTGTCAAGAGGTTTGAAGAGAAGTTTGTTTTATCCCCTCGGCAAAGAGCTGGGTTTGAATGTCTATGTGCCCCACATGCTCAGGATTTTCTGTCTGTCGCACCTATTGAAGGCTTGGGGAATACCGTGCTATCCTTAGATACCGACTGATGATTCCTTTGTTCCCAGTTGACGAGCCATGTCCGGTATGCCGCAAAGCGTGTTTGGATTCTTTTGGCGAGCACGCGATCCACTGTAAAGAGCTACCAGGGTTTAAATATCGGCATGATTGGGTGAGAGATGTGTTATGTGATGTTCTTAAACGGGCCGGGATCTCTGCCAAAAAGGAGGCTCCAGTAAATTTCCTGACTGACCCCTTAGAGGGGAGGTCCACTTTACGTCCGGCGGACATCCTTGTGTTTGGATGGGAAGGGGGGAAACACGCTTGTGTAGATCTAACTGGAGTCTCCCCCCTTGTCGGGCTCAAGGACAAGGGCTTTGCCGTAGGGCAAGCGGTGCTCAAGGCAGAGGCGAGCAAAGTGGCAAAACATGAGAAAGCCTGCCTAGAGAATCAACATGTGTTTGTCCCGTTTGCATTTGATACCTTTAGTGGTCTCGCTCCTGACGCTGTGCGACTTTTGAATCGGGTTCAAAAAGTCGTTAATAGTAATTCTTCATCGCTAAAGGTTTCAAACTATGTATTTAGTAGAATTGGGATTTCTATTCAAAAGGGGGTGGCGGCGCAACTGGTTGCCCGACTACCTGCCATTGCTTTGTAATTGCCCTTTTCGTGTGGAATGATATTGCAGTTACTTAAAAAAAAAAAGATTTTGTCAGCAGGAAATACTGGTGAGTTCATTCATTTTTACTAAAACGATGCATTGTTATAATTTACAGTATTAAGAGCGATTACAATGTTTATATATCAACCAACTACCCACAGTATTTGTCACTCGACCGGATCTGTGACTATGGTCATATCACTCATTGGCCACCCGTTTGTCCAATGGTGACACTTATCAAGTAATGTATACAAAACCCCACATACCGGCTGTAATTGATGATTACAAAGACTTAATCCCCGTAATTATAACTTTGAAATAAATATGATTTTGAAAGCAATTTGATAAAAAGAGAATGACTCACATTGCAGATTTATACGGGCAGAGCTTAGCCTACTGATTAGCCTTGTACCCTAATTAAATAATAATGCACACGAACTAGGTCAGTAACTAATACAGCATTTACGATAACTCACGAGATTAAACCCTCACAACGAATGACAAAGTGCGATACTTAAACATCCATCGAATTCACGAAGAATGACAAAGCATAAACCCTAATGTGGGCAGCACTTAAACATCCATTGGATAGTTTCAATCGATCGGACATTGAATCGTAGCAGCGATCGAGTTAAAACCCTGTATCGTAGCAGCGCCTCGCTATTTTGAGAGTGATATTCGAATTATGGCAGTATAACTTCATTTTTGAATTGAAATTTCGATACCAGAGAACAGGCCATGCGACAGGCTATTTATAGGTGAAATTGGGGTTTGTCGCGGCCCGCGTGAACCTTCGGCTGATCCTTACGCGGCCCGCGGGGAGTGTGGATAAGATCGGAGGTTGCTGAGTCACCGGTGGTCGCGACACGTGTGACGTTTTGTGGCCTTCATGCATATCCGGAGACTTACAAGCTGCCGCGGCCCGCGTGACCTTCTGTCTATTCTTTACGCGGCCCGCGAGAGGGTGTAAAATATGATTTTCTTGATTTTTGATATGGATTGGGGTTTCAGGGGTCCGGGTTTCCACTTACGGATCAATTTGGGACATTTTTGAATATAATTATGTCATAAAGAAAATAGGGAATAAAATAGTAAGAAAAGAGAATGGACCCTTTTTGTAACTTTAGGGTTCAACTAGAAAGTCTCCTGGTATAAATTTTGGGTATAACTTCTGAGCTATATAATGCACTCGTTTTAAGTATAGTACTCCTAATTCAACCTTGTCCCGATGTCCCGAGACCGAATCCGAACAACTTAGTCGGGCAGAGCCCTGACATACGTTATGAGGCTCAGATCAATCGGAAAGGGTAGCGGTGATCTGGAGTTAAAACACTTAAAATGAGGCAGGGCATTATTATTATTATGAGATGAAAATAATAAAAAAATAACAATTAGAATCTAGAAAGAAAGATGGCGACATATACAAGAGGCAGAAGGGAATTTAGCACAAATTTCTTCAACACTTTCTCCTATTTATAGAAAAGATGAGTTAGGAGGCCACGCCTCATTCCCTTTTCAAATTAAAGACACGTAGCATTTCAACATACTTTCAAAATGGACAGGTAGTGTGTCATGCATGTATTTCGAAATCATGTATGACACGTCCAACTTTCTAGATGTAAATTTAGGTATTATTAGTTTATTATTTTATTCTTATAATTAATTTACCTGCTTCACTTAATTGGCACATATAACTTGTAAAATATAGCGTTTTAGAAAACAATAAATATGTCTTTAGAACGAGAATAATCTTATCTATATTTGGAACCAAGTTTCGTTAAAATTGGAGTAGGTTCAAAATACAATGTATTTTTATATTTTAATTATTATACGGTTCCTAGGCCCGTCTAGGTACTTCATATTTCTAACAGTCGACTTACCCGTAATATACCTGTCTAATAATATAAGTTTTTATAGACTTTTATTTTATTAGAAAGGTCACCCATATATGGGCCAATTAATTAATATATCATTCCAATCAAATATATATAAAATAGTTTTTAAGACTATTTGGGTCAAATAATTATATTAAAAATAAACTAGTTACTAGTGGTTAATAAATTTAACCAAACCTATAATTCTTATATAAAAATAGGAATGTTACATCCTCCCCACCTTGTTTTAAATCTCGTCCTCGAGATTTGGGTTACGATATTTCTTTTAGACTTATGTCATATTTTAGTAAATAAAAATAATATTAAGGTAGATGACACATAATTAAAATATCAAATTTTGCGAATTTGAGTTGTGCAATAAATTGGACTCAATGGTTCAATTGAATTAGTTTCAAGAAATAGATGACAAACGAATGAGATGAAATGATATAATTTCCAAAGTGACTAGGTTCAAGCCAAAAGATATATGATCAATATATATTTAAAATGAATGTGAAGGATTTTTAGAATTAATAAAATTCTTTGTTAAAAGGGAGATTACTTTGATTGGCAACTAAGGAAGACTTAGAATCGACAGGTTCAAAATAAAATAAAAGCATGTAAATGATTTGTCAAATATTAAATTATGATATGAGAAAATCAATGTGCTGAGATGAGTGAATTGCAAGGATACACGAAAAGACAATAGAGTTAGTGTATCATTGTCTTAATTCATAATTGCATTAATTTAAATGATGAGTCGAACGAAAGACAGATGTGGTTTTCAATGATTCGAATGATTGTGATTAGCCCAAGCTACAAGTTTATATTGATACCGCAAGGTGTCGTAATGATTGAAATAGTTCAATAATTATGGTGATCGAACAAATTCACCGTGTAATCAACTGAAAGCTTTTAATAAAACTCTAGGGGTTTACGTCTCTGATCTGCATAACTCTTTTGTTGATCTTGATACATAATAATTCTATAAGTATTTAATAGTTATGGAATATTAAACAAGATGAACAATTACTTATAAGTATAAAATGTCTTGTCCATGAATACTTAGACAATTATTTAGATAATTTTATTCGTCGCTCTAATTCTTGTATTGTTTTATGAAAATATGTCTTCTCCTTATAGTACAAAGTATATATATTTTTTAATATAATTAAATTTTACTAAATAAGTATGATGACTTAATTTATATACATTAACTAGTTATTATCATGGTTGGATATTGGTTAGTGCTGCCTTGTTTAAACATGGGTGATCAGTCCATGTCTAACTAAGGCTAGGCTATCCAATACATGCCCCTGACAATAACCCTAGTACCTAAAAATAATATTAACACTACTATTATTAATATATTATTACTAATAATAAAATTATTAATAATAAATAACTTAAACATAAACTTAAATGAGAGTATACCTCAACATAATTTTTATACATATATAAAATATAAATTCTTCACCTCAATGGTTTAACAAAATTCATTGACTTGATATCAAAGAGTCACCGTTTTGCAATAATGAGGTTCACAGTGCAAAACGCGGAATGATATTTGAGTTGGGATAAAATAACAAATCGGAATGAAGCCCTCCAGTGGTCTTCATAAATTAAACGAACCACATGCGTAACAAACAGTGCATGTGTAACGTGTAGATTTACCAAGAAATGAAACAGATTAATATTTGCTACGATGAAAAGAAATTCTCATGGTATGATGACCATTAGGGGAAGTAGCAATGTAAAAGTCTATTCGCAGGGTCAGAATTTTAACAAAAGAGATTTAAGAATTTTACCGATGCAGTTCACGTAGCTCTGGCACGACTTCTAGACATCGTAAGATAAATGACGCAGTCCAACGTGCTATAGAGGGGTTACTCCAAATCCGATACAAACTGTCACCCAACAATGCACACCGAAGTACTCCCACTCCCTTGGCGAGATTCATATTATTTGTAGGATTTCGTAGCCAAGTGCTACTTTTTGATTTAGTAGTTCTTTCACTGACGGGATCCACATTGGTGTCGTTATGCCCATTTATATTTTCCAAAGGTCTTGCCTTGAAAGTCGTGTGTGATATACTTCGTCGATTGTATAATTTTAAGTTTCATGTGTTTTCTTGTGCACTAGCACAACTTTACATGCTTCTTACTTGCGTTAATAGTATATGGTAACGCATTGGTAATTCTTATACTTTTGATGGCGTCTCAACTTAAAGAGTTTCCATTGTTTATATTAACACACGAATTACGAGGTAGATGATCAAACGAATTAATGTTTGATATCGGAATTATAGATATATGCAAGAGATTCCTGATAAAGAAATCTAGATTTATTATTGACACATATGCTTGTGCTTTATTCTTAATTGACTTTTGGAATTCCTTATTGATATACATATCTATGTAATCATATATTTCACATGCTGTAATATACATATCTTTCATAAGGTCAATGTATTTAACAGATTCATATTTCAAAAAAAAAAAAAGTCAGATATCAGGTCATGACACTATTTAGGGAAATCTTGTCACTTGTTTGACATATTATATACCCCGTCTTATCCGGTTCTCGCCGGAGAGGTAACCCCGTTATATTCGGACAAACTGGAGAGTCTGCTACACCATACCCAGTCTTGTCGGAGAAAAATTTTAGATTTCCCATAAATAGTATTTTTCTTAAATCATGATTTAGAAAGTGCATTATGACTTTCAACAAGGACTAAGCAAATTAGTCTTCACATGACAGTTCATGTTCTAGAACAAAGTAGTACTAATAAATAAGAAATAACAGTGGTCAAGTGTTATTGTTTTATTTATTATACTTGCAACGTTCTAGTTATTATCCTTACGGCATACCAAAACCCATCACACTTTATTTACACAAGTATTTAGCTTATCTCGAAGCTTATACTAAGGCATATTTTCTTAAGTTCAAGTCTAAATGCTATCATGTGTGCTACTATTTAATAGCAACTCCTAACTCTTTTATATAAGCTTAGGTATTATTATCACAACACCTATTGGCTTAGATCAGTGGCTGTGATACCACCTTCTGTCACGACCCCCGACCCCACCCTAGATGGAATCGAGAGCCGCGAGCAGCCAAGTGGTACCGGTGGTTATTTTGAAAACATTGCAGCGGAAATTTTATCAGAACCGTGAGTTAGGAAAAATATTAGAGTTTAGAAAACACCGGATTTTATTTATTAAAGAGATAGGATAAACCCATGTTTTACAAAGGTAGCTTTAATAAGGGATAAACCCAATTACATAAAATAATATTTCTTAATTTGATTTAATTAATAAAATAAGCCACTTCTTGAAGCCCTTCAGTGTCGTATCCAATTCTTATTCCGATCTACTGTAATTACCTGAAATGCATTTTAAAAAGATTTGGTCAGCAGGAAATACTGGTGAGTTCATTGATTTTTACTAAAACGACGCATTGTTATAATTTACAGTATTAAGAGCGATTACAATTTTTATATATCAACCAACTACCCACAGTATTTGTCACTCGACCGGATCTGTGACTATGGTCATATCACTCATTGGCCACCCGTTTGTCCAATGGTGACGCTTATCAAGTAATGTATACAAAACCCCACATACCGACTGTAATTGATGATTACAAAGACTTAATCCCCGTAATTATAACTTTGAAATAAATATGATTTTGAAAGCAATTTGATAAAAAGAGAATGACTCACATTGCAGATTTATACGGGCAGAGCTTAGCCTACTGATTAGCCTTGTACCCTAATTAAATATTAATGCATACGAACTAGGTCAGTAACTAATACAACATTTACGATAACTCACGAGATTAAACCCTCACAACGAATGACAAAGTGCGATACTTAAACATCCATCGAATTCACGACGAATGACAAAGCATAAACTCTAATGTGGGCAGCACTTTAACATCCATTGGATAGTTTCAATCGATCGGACATTGAATCGTAGCTGTGATCGAGTTAATACCCTATATCGTAGCAGCGCCTCGCTATTTTGAGAGTGATATTCGAATTATGGCAGTATAACTTCATTTTTGAATTGAAATTTCGATACCAGAGAACAGGCCATGCGACAGGCTATTTATAGGTGAAATTGGGGTTTGTCGCGGCCCGCGTGAACCTTCGGCTGATCCTTACGCGGCCCGCGTGGGAGTGTTGATAAGATCGGAGGTTGCTGAGTCACCGGTGGTCGCGACACGTGTGACGACACGTGGCCTTCATGCATATCCGGAGACTTACGAGCTGTCGCGGCCCGCGTGACCTTCTGTCTATTCTTTACGCGGCCCGCGAGAGGGTGTAAAATATGATTTTCTTGATTTTTGATATGGATTGGGGTTTCAGGGGTCCGGGTTTCCACTTACGGATCAATTTGGGACATTTTTGAATATAATTATATCATAAAGAAAAAAGGGAAAAAATAGTGAGAAAAGAGAATGGACCCTTTTTGTAACTTTAGGGTTCAATTAGAAAGTCTCCTGGTATAAATTTTGGGTATAAGTTCTGAGCTATATAATGCACTCGTTTTAAGTATAGTACTCCTAATTCAACCTTGTCCCGATGTCCCGAGACCGAATCCCAACAACTTAGTCGGGCAGAGCCCTGACATACGTTATGAGGCTCAGATCAATCGGAAAGGGTAGCGGTGATCTGGAGTTAAAACACTTAAAATGAGGCAGGGCATTATTATTATTATGAGATGAAAATAATAAAAAAATAACAATTAGAATCTAGAAAGAAAGATGGCGACATATACAAGAGGCAGAAGGGAATTTAGCACAAATTTCTTCAACACTTTCTCCTATTTATAGAAAAGATGAGTTAGGAGGCCACGCCTCATTCCCTTTTCAAATTAAAGACATGTAGCATTTCAACATACTTTCAAAATGGACAGGTAGTGTGTCATGCATGTATTTCGAAATCATGTATGACACGTCCAACTTTCTAGATGTAAATTTAGGTATTATTAGTTTATTATTTTATTCTTATAATTAATTTACCTGCTTCACTTATTTGGCGCGTATACCTTGTAAAATATAGCGTTTTAGAAAACAATAAATATGTCTTTAGAACGAGAATAATCTTATCTATATTTGGAACCAAGTTTCATTAAAATTGGAGTAGGTTCAAAATACAATGTATTTTTATATTTTAATTATTATACGGTTCCTAGGCCCGTCTAGGTACTTCATATTTCTAACAGTCGACTTACCCGTAATATACCTGTCTAATAATATAAGTTTTTATAGACTTTTAGTTTATTAGAAAGGTCACCCATATATGGGCCAATTAATTAATATATCATTCCAATCAAATATATATAAAATAGTTTTTAAGACTATTTGGGTCAAATAATTATATTAAAAATAAACTAGTTACTAGTGGTTAATAAATTTAACCAAACCTATAGTTCTTATATAAAAATAGGAATGTTACAGTTACTAAGTTGCCCAAAACCAGAAAAGGTAATGATGCGATTTGGGTAATTGTGGATCGATTAACCAAATCAGCTCACTTTCTACCCATGAAGGAAACCTTTAGCATGGAAAGGTTAGCAAAGTTGTACGTAGACGATGTAGTATCCTTACATGGAGTTCCACTCTCCATTGTATTGGATAGAGATAGTCATTTCACTTCACATTTCTGGACAAGTTTCCAAGAAGCAATGGGAACCCGACTAAATCTAAGTACTGCATATCATCCTCAAACAGATGGAAAAAGTGAAAGGACAATACAAACCTTGGAAGACATGCTTAGGGCATGTGTTATAGATTTTGGTGGAAACTGGGATGACCACCTACCTTTAATTGAATTCTCCTATAACAATAGTTATCATTCAAGCATTGAAGCTGCCCCGTTCGAAGCACTTTATGGACGAAAGTGTAGAACTCCAGTATGTTGGGCAGAGATAGGAGAAAGTCAATTATCAGGTCCTAAAATTGTGCAAGAAACTACCGACAAGATCACTTAAATCAAGTAAAGACTGAAAATGGCTCGAGATCGTCAGAAGAGTTATGCCGATAATCGACGCAAACCGTTAGAATTCCAAGTGGGAGACAGAGTACTATTGAAAGTTTCTCCTTGGAAAGGAGTAGTGCGGTTCGGAAAGAAGGGAAAGCTAAGTCCAAGATACGTAGGACCATTCTCAATAATCCAACGAATAGGACCAGTTGCCTATCGCTTACAACTACCAGAGGAGCTAGCTGGAGTACATGATGTATTTCATGTATCCAACCTCTAGAAATGTCTATCTGACGAATCCCTGGTAGTATCTCTGCAAGATATAGAGGTAAATAAAAAGTTAAAATTTGTTGAGAAGCCTCTACAAATAGAAGACAGAAAGATCAAGTTTCTCAAACACAAGCGACTAGTGCTGATCAAAGTCAAATGGGATTCAAAGAGAGGACCAGAATACACCTGGGAGCTGGAATAAGAGATGAAGCGAAAGTATCCTCATTTATTCCAATAAATCTCGAGGACGAGATTTTAAATAAGGTGGGGAGGATGTAAGGACCTTCAAAAATATCCCAAAACGACCCATAAGTGAAAACCCGAACCCCTGAAACCATACTGTGCATGAAAAATCAAGAAATCAAGGTTTTTGGTCTTCAGGCAGGCTGCGTAAAGGATAAGCGGACCCTTACGCAGGCCGCGTCAAAACTCTGTTGACCGGATAAGCGTTCCCGATCCACGTGTCACCCACGTGGCATGCCTACCAGTGACACGGATGCCCTAATCTACGACTAGACCTCCACGCGGGTCGCGCAAAGGTCGAGCAAGGGTTCACGCGGGCTGCGTGAGACACAATTTTCAGCTATAAATAGGATCGGCCATGGGCAGTCCACTGGTGTCGAAAACTTTTCATAAAAACGAATTTACACAGCTCAAATTTGAAATTTAAGATAGCTAGGCGCTGCTACGATACAGGGTATTAACTCGATCGCTGCTACGATTCAATGTCCGATCGATTGAAATCAATCCAATGGATGTTTAAGTGCTGCCCAAATTAGGGCTATACTTTGTCATTCGTCGTGAATTCGATGGATGTTTAAGTATTGCACTTTGTCATTCGTCGTGAATTCGATGGATGTTTAAGTGTTGCACTTTGTCATTCGTTGTGAGGATTTTAATCTCGTGAGTTATCGTAAATGCTGTATTAGTTACTGACCTAGTTCGTGTGCATTGTTATTTAAATTAGGTTACAAGGCTAATCAGTAGGCTAAACTCTGCCCGTTTAAATCTGCAATGTGAGTCATTCTCTTTTTATCAATAATACTTTTACAATACTCCAATTATTTTCAAAGTTATAATTACAGGGATTAAGTCGTGGTCATCTTGAATCACTGGCTAGTGGGGTATTGTGCACATTACTAATTTCTCACGGTTAGGCTAATAAATCCTAACAGTGATAATCATCACTACTTGGGTGAAATGACCCAATAGTGGTATGACCATCGTCACCAGGAGGTGACACGGCGCCAGATAAAAATAAGATAGAAGCCATTGTAATTGCTCTTATGCTGTAAATTACAACTAATGTGTCGTTTTACTTAACCTGAATGACTCGCCAGTATTTCCCCGCTGATAAGATATTTTTTAAAACATGTTTCAGGCGACCAGCTGTGAATCAAGGAAAACGTGCTATGGAGCACTAGCAAGCTTGAAGAGGTGGCTCAGTTAAATAAATAAACATGTTTTGTAAACAAGGGAATTTCCTTGTGAAATCCATCTATTGTAAATTACGGGGTTTATTCCACATTAGGGAAATAAAATAATCGGGCATTTTCAAGTTTAAAAGATCCTGTAAAATCTTCCGCTGTCAACTCAAATAACAAATACCACGGGTTTCTGTCCCACAGCTCCTGGACCGGGTAACACCGGGGCTGGGGCCGTGACACAATACCCCAACCGTTGATCAAGATCGCAATCCGTGTGCTCTCACACCCGATTAAGAGACTAACGGAATGGAAAAATAACCGCTACGGAGTTAGCATCTTCCGTCAACATTTCAATAACAGGTTTTCCCGCCAAAACCCCGGCTATAAATAGAAGGATAAATCCAGGTATAATCTTCAAGTTACATTCACTTCACTTATACTTCTTCTTCTTCATATTCCGATACTTATTCTCACGCCGGAGGGTGGTGACGGAGAGAACCCCTATTCTCCCCGTGACGAGTCTAACGGTGTCTGTTTTGCAGCTATCGAGAAGAGAGGAAGACCTGTCATCCCTGAACCGAACGAGGAGGAACCAACCCTTTTTA
The DNA here is from genome assembly GCA_030545235.1 of Helianthus tuberosus. Lineage (NCBI taxonomy): Eukaryota > Viridiplantae > Streptophyta > Magnoliopsida > Asterales > Asteraceae > Helianthus > Helianthus tuberosus. Next base: position 6,291,416 of record CM060416.1, on the reverse strand, counting down.
TGCAGAACCTAACCCCCTGGTTTATCTGATCCCGGTCATTTAACCAGTGTTTCTTCAGGACCATATAAATTTGGATTGTCACGGGAAAGAAAAAAATAATTATATTTGACACAATTTTGACCAAAATTTTTATCAAAATGTAATAAAAAACACGTCACCACGATATATAAAAATAGAAAAAATAAACCACGTTTCAATAAAACAAACACGTCTTAACGATATATTTGAAATAATATAAGTTTTAGAAATGGATATATAAACGTTGGTTTTATTAATAATTAAATAAAATAGTATAGTTACCCGCGCATTGTGGTGAGAATTTGGATAGTTTTGATTCACTTCATTAAATAAAAACGTACTAGCGAGAGAGCAATGTATATAGTGAGAGTGTAGTGTGCAAAGTAAGAGTACCTTAAACTTTTATAGAAGTGTGGTATTTATAGCCGAGTGGTTGGAGAAGAAACGAGGCTGGTTGGACGAGGTATCATTGTAAAGGATTATCCATTTGGTCCATTCTGCTCATTAGTGCCCGCAGAGGTGGGAGTACAACTGCAAGCTTCGTGACCGGCTCCACGTCGCCATCTGGATGTCGTTGTTGGCTACAGGTCGCTTTCACAATGTACTATTTGTCTCCTCGTGCTGGCTTAGCATTGGGCCCACAAGAGTAGCCCGCGGACGCATCGCTGTGACCAGTTGACTGTTTTTTGTGTTAAGTGTAAGTATGGTCTTGGGCCCGCGGGGCGTTTAGGACCATACCCCTTCAGGTATGGGTTTTACTCTTCCTAAATAGACTAAACTTTCTTCATTAGTCACTGTTTCAAGAAACTAAAATGTTAACCTTTTATCTTTTAATCCTAGTACTCGCCGTCGTTGGAGCGGTTATTGTTGTTGTCGGATATGGAATTATTGTTTCCCGACAACACAGAGAACGGGTCGAGCTATTCCATCAAAAAGTGAGGTTACCTGTAACTATAGAAGGACCTGAAGCTGCAAATGATATAATAGAAATATTCATAAGGAACTACGGAAGTTTGGCACCAAAAAGATACGAGTATTCAGAAATCAAGAAAATGACAAACTCATTCCTAGAAAAACTGGGACAAGGAGGATATGGAAGTGTTTATAAAGGATTGCTAATGGTAGTCTAGCTACAGTGAAGCTCTTGAGTGAAGCGGCAGGAAATGGAGAAGACTTCGTTATTGAAGTTGCTATATCATTGGTGGAACTTCTCATGTCAACGTAGTCACCCTTTTAGGTTTCTGCTTCAAGGGAAACAAAAGTGCCTTGGTGTGTTAGTTCATGTCAAACGGGTCACTAGATAAGTTTCTACGTGGTGAAGGCTCTCATTTGGACTCGAACACATTGTTCCAAATTGTAAAAGGGATCGCAAGAGGTCTAAAGTGAGTACCTACACACAGAGATTGTAACACAAGAATCGTACACTTGGACATAAGGCCTAATAACTTTCTATTAGAGGAATAATTTGTCCCTAAAATATTTGATTTCGGGCTGGCTAAGTTGTGCAAGACGAAATAAAGTATTGTGTCTAAATGGGTGCAAGAGGTACTGCTGGATACATGCCCCCTAAATTGTTTATTAGTAGTCTTCGAGGTGGATCTTACAAATCTGATGCGTATAGCTACGGGATGATGGTTCTTGAAATGACAGGTGCACGCAGGCACTACAAAAAAAAAACCCTTGTAGGGACAACATTTTTTAAGCTTATAGGGATGACATGTTGTCTCTATAGGTCTTTGTCAGGGATTATCCATAAGTCAACTATTGCTCCAAATACTGGGTCCTGTTTCTTGGTCATTTGAGCTTGTAAAATTTGTACAAATTTGTTCGAAACATTGGAAGGGAATAAATTCAGGTTACTAAACTGTAGTAACCTCATCAAATAACTTTTTTGTACATCATACCTGAGATCAAAACATTAACAGGTCTCCGTGTTAAGGAATTGATAACAGGATCATGTTTCGTCTAAGTTTATGATTCATTTTGATTGAATTTTTGCCTGTTACACACAAAATATTAAAAAAAAAAAAATCTTATCCAACAAAATTTAGAAGCCCATAAAACTTAAGAATAGGTTAAGCTAGTTCACTAGCTGGCTTCATGAGAGATAGGTAGAGATATCTTTCCCTGCACAGTTGATATTCTCTCAAAGCTTGAACTCTGAATGGATGAGGTGGGAGTGCGTTGAAAAGGCCTTGCGGGAGATGGCTCAAAGAGTCTAGGTGGAACATGCAATAACTCGAAGCTTCCTTCTAACATCTCCACAACTTTACTTATAGATGGCCGATCTGATGGATTAGACTGAATGCACCAAAGACTCACCATCATCATCTTCCTAGCTAATTCCTCTTCCTCTTTAGTTGTCACCCCATAGTCCCCTAAATCGCCTCCAACTTCTACTTGCTTGTATACCCAATCTGGAAAGTATGCTTCACTTGTGCTATTCACGCTAGTGTTATTGTGCTTACGTGCACCCGTCATTTCAAGAACCATCATCCCGTAGCTATACACATCAGACTTGTGAGATGCACCTCCAAGACTCTTGAAAAATACTTCAGGTGCCATGTATCCGGCAGTACCTCTTGCACCCATTACAGACACAATACTTTCTTTTGTCTTGCACAACTTAGCCAGTCCAAAATCAGATATTTTTGGGACAAATTCTTCATCCAATAGGATGTTGTGAGGCTTTATGTCAAAGTGCACAATTCTTGTGTTACAACCTTTGTGAAGGTACTCTAGACCTCTTGCAATCCCTTTTGCGATTTGGAACAATGTGTTCCAGTCCAAATGGGAGCCATCACCACGTAGAAACTTATCCAAGGATCCGTTTGGCATGAACTTATACAACAGGGCTCTTTTCTTTCCTTCAAAGCAGAAACCTAAGAGAGTGACTATGTTGACATGAGAAGTTCTACCAATGCTAGCAACTTCATTAATGAAATCTTCTCCATTTCCCGTCGCTTCACTCAAGAGCTTCACTGCAACTAGACACCCATTAGGCAGTTGTCCTTTGTAAACACTTCCATATCCTCCGTGTCCCAGTTTCTCTAGGAACGAATTTGTCATTTTCTCGATTTCTGAATACTTGTATCTTTTTGGTGCCAAATTTCCATAGTTCCTTATGAATATTTCTATATTATCATTTGCAGCTTCGGGTCCTTCTGTAGTTACAGGTAACCTCACATTCTGATGGAATAGCTTGGCCCGCTCTTTGATTGTACGCCTTTTTCTCCGTTGTCGGGACACAAAGATTCCACATCCGATGACAACAACAACAACAACAATAACTGCTCCAACGATTGCAAGTACTAGGATTCAAAGATAAAAGATTCAAATTTTAGTTCTTGAAACACCAACTGATGAAGAAAGTATAGTGTATTTAGTTAGAGTATAACGCATACCTATACCCAAAGAATTACTCTTTGAATCCCCTGCATCTACGCAGAATTTCAAGAAAATGTTAGTTTCATACGTATATCATCAAAGCATCTAAACATAAAAACTTAAAGCTTATGACTAAGTTACCCGATGAAAAATATGAGGACTACGAGATCAGAAAAAATCACTTACCTCCTCCGCTGTCGACAGAAACATTGTTACAGGTTGCAGAGAAATTCCCGCTAGCACAGTAGCAAACAAACTGATCAGGTGAAGTTGAGCTAGACCCACATCTACCACCAGACTGATCACACAGATCACACTCGTCGTTATACGCCGTCCACCGTAGATTGAAACCATCCTGCAAAGCTTGTCTCAAATCACTCACGGAAGCAGGTCCTACTCGATTTACCCAAGACTGGTCCACTGGTACAGTGAAAGAACTTTTGCATTGCACCAAAACTTTAGCAATATCGGTGTTGATCAAACTGGTTCTGTAGAAATAACTATCACTCGGCCCTGTATGATTCGCATTGCAAGTGACCCGGTAATTAGCAGACGCATTACCACCCGATATATTATATTGGCATCCGTAGTACAAAGATACATCCTCCTGCCCAAAATTATTGCCGTCGAAAAGTGTAGTGTTATAGGTGGTGTTGTAAAGAAGTTGAGGGCAAATGGTTTCCCACAGATCATTTCTAGCAACAGTGACCGTGTGTATACTGCTGTCAGTTTTTAGGACCCGGTAGTCTACCGGTCCTGAACGGAGCATGGGAACATCAGATCGGCAGGATAGCTGAAAATCCGGGTGGCCGCAATGTTGTGGCCTGCCTGACAGCCAAAAAGGGTACTCGATTCGATCAATGTCTCCACACTGGACCGACTGTCCACATATATCGTATGGACTAGTGTCCTGGCCACGAGTGACTGGAAAAGAGATGATGGTGGATAGAACCACTGTTATGGCTAATAGAGCGGGGGTCGGGTCTAGAAGAGGTTTCATGTTTGGGAGGAATTGATGAATGATGATGAACAATGAATAAAGTAGAAAGGAAGGTGGTTTATGGGAAAAAAATGAAAGTGGAACAAGTCTATTAATTTGTTGAATTGTAAATTTCGTATGTATTTCCTGAAAATCGAAATAGAAGCTCCAGTTGACTAACAAATATTAAGTTGACCGGGCGCATGGAATACATAGTCAACAAGCCTTACGCGGAGCCGGAGCCCGGCATGTTTGCCCGATGGGCCAAGTGTTCTGAGTGTTCGCGTTAGATAACAAAAAGTGTCCCCCACCAAACTAAGACGAGAGTTTCATCTTTTGAAAGGCCAGTCGCCCTAGGGCCAGGCCGAGTCATAAAGGCTTTGATAACTCAAAAGTCTAATTTCTGATTCGGTTGGGTTAATATATGTCTAATAATATATTTTTTACTTTGTGTATTTTTAAAGGCAATTATGTAATTTGTTTGACCTTATATATAAATTATTTATTGAATAAAAAAAAAAAAAAAAAAAAAAAATTATGTATGAGTATAAGAACGATTTTTTTTAAAATTTTTTTTACTATTTAGTTCTGTTATCTTTTTTTTAGAATAATCATCGTTGATTTATGGTATATTAATTAGGGGTAAATTACAAGCTTAATATATGGTATGCTGTAAAGATCAATTTTAAACGATAGTAATTTTACTCCTTTAACGACCTTGTGCAACAGCACCACCCATTCCTTGAAGAGCCACATTTAAAGATGTTCCTCATTTGACTAATTACAATTCCTGTCTCGAACAACATCATTAATTACTGATATGATTGATGTTATGTTTGATCTCCGTGTATGTCATATGGCCGAGGTTCTCTGCACTAGAGGACTGGGAAACAATGGAAATGACATGCATCACCACCAATGCAACGAAGGTGGTCTCGTCTCGTGCGGTTGCCTAGATCAAGAAGGAAGCAATGAAACAATGAAATAGAATGAGAGCTGATTAATGAAATAGGACAATGGCCAAAATCTACACCACTGTCCTTTTTAGTTTTACATGTAATTATAAGAGAAAATTACCAAATTAGCCAAGAAAAAACTTTGACCACCAAATTAGCCATTTGATGCCTCTTTGGAGCAGGGCATCACGGATTCAAATGTGCGGGATGCCTCTTTCAAGACCCCTCATGCCTCTTTAAACATGGAAGTGACACGTGTCTCAATGATTAGGTAGACTACTCCAATGCCCCTCAGCAGACTCATCCAATGTCTCAGCAGACTCTTCCAATGCCACTCAGGAGACTCTTCCAATGCCTCAGGCATGAGTTAAAATTTTATGTGGGACCTACCACCCACTTCATCTTCACCACCGCCACCGCCACCACCACCACCACCACCGCTTCATCTTCAAGATCCTTCATGAGCTCCAACACATCACTTCCATGTATTGTCGTTGTTTGATTTGCATTGGAATATTCAAACATTTTGAGTACTAATCAGGCCTGCATTTAATGGGTTGGTGAAGGGCAAGTCTTATATAGTATTTTTGAGTACTAATCAGGCTTGAGATTTTCTAGAGTCGAGTATGTTATTAAAATTACCAGAAAAGCCCTACCCAACTAAATTTATTTAAGTTAAATTAATAGAGCTAGGATCTTGAAGATGAAGTGGTGGCGGTGGTGGTGGTGGCGGCGGTGGTGAAGATGAAGTGGGTGGTAGGTCCCACATAAAATTTTAACTCATGCCTGAGGCATTGGAAGAGTCTGCTGAGAGGCATTGGAAGAGTCTGCTGAGGCATTGGATGAGTCTGCTGAGGAGCATTGGAGGAGTCTACCTAATCATTGAGACACGTGTCACTTCCATGTTTAAAGACGCAAGAGGGGTTTTGAAAGAGGCATCTCGCACATTTGAATCCGTGATGCCCCGCTCCAAGGAGGCATCAAATGGCTATTCTTACCAAAATAGCCAAGAATTTCTTTGACTTACCAAAATGGCCATTTGATGTCTCCTTGAAGCAGGGCATCACAGATTCAAATGTGCGGGATGCCTCTTTCAAGACCCCTTATGCGTCTTTAAATATGGAAGTGACACGTGTCTCAATGATTAGGTAGACTCCTCCAATGTCTCAGCAGACTCTTCCAATGCCTCAGGCAGACTCTTCCAAATATTTTAAGAAAATACTTTAAAAAAATACTAAAAATATTTTTTAAATATATATTTTTTTAATTTAAAAAAAATATTTTTTAAATTTATATACGTAAAGTATTTTAAATTTATATACATATAGTATTTTTTAAGTATTTTAAAGATATCTTTACGTATATAAATTTAAAATACTTTTTTAATTTTAAAAAAATAATTTTAATATTTTATTAAAGTATTTTTTTAAATTTTTTTATGTATTTTCTTAAAATTAGCCAAGATATCTTTACGTATATAAATTTAAAAAAAGTATTTTTTTTTAAATTTAAAAAAAAATATTTTTAGTATTTTTTAAAATATTTTAAAGTAATTTCTTAAAGTATTGGAAGAGTCTGCTGATGCATTGGATGAGTCTGCCTGAGGCATTGGAGGAGTCTATCTAATCATTGAGACATGTGTCACTTCGATGTTTAAAGACGCATGAGGGGTCTTGAAAGAGGCATCCTGCACATTTGAATCCGTGATGCCAGAAGGCATCAAATGGCCATTTTGGTAAGTTAAAGAAATTCTTGACTATTTTGGTAATTAGCTCCTAAAATATCTACATGGGTCAATATCTAGAGTAGGTGAAAGGATAACTGAGTTCAATGGATTTAAACCACCATTATGTTGTCTTGATTTATTGAAAATACTTGTAGATTACAGCTATGAATAAGTCTTAAGTTCCTAACTATCGCACAAATTAGTCACGACTATTATTCAGCCACATTAAAAGTCACTGGGGTCCCTTTCCAAATACCGGGTCCAATTTCTTCATCACATAGCACAACTTTTCCGGGTCCAATTTCTTCATCACATAGCACAACTTTTAAAGCATGAGGTACTATCTCTTGTGAAACTATTAAAAATTTGTTTGAAATATAGGTGAGCAATTTGATAAATTTCTACTCCAGATACAGAAAAGTATTTATATTTGGAAAGTGTGTGATCTACTGAGTTAATTGCCCGGATGGTCCCTGTGGTTTTATGTTTTTTGACGTTTAGTCCCCACCTTTTGGAAATAGCAGGTATGCTCACTATGGTTTGTCATTTTGTTACTCGGATAGTCCCCTGACATTTACTCCGGGGACTATCCGAGTAACAAAATGACAAACCATAGGGAGCATACCTGCTATTTCCAAGCTAACTGACATCTACTCAGGGGACTATCCGAGTAACAAAATAACAAACCATAGGGAGCATACCTGTTATTTTCAAAAGATGGGGACTAAACGTGAAAAAACGTGAAACCACAGGGACTATCGGGGCAATTAACTCTGATCTACTTTTTAAAAGTTTAGATACATAAGAATTTGAAGGATATATAAAACAATAAAATGGAGAGTGAAGTACTTTGAGCATCCCGGAATGGGGAACCTATCGCTGTCTTTGAAGCCTGATAAAATCACAACATCAACTAGGGAGATACAGACGATCTCAAGGGGCGGTCTAGAGAAGATCTAAAGTCGAAGGACTAAACGAGTAAAATAATAATTAAATGTATTTAATTATTATTTGAATTATCTTAGTAGTATTAGATTTGATTAGTGTCTAATTGTTTAGAGATAAGTATGAATAAGAATAGGAGTCCTAGTAGAATTAGATTGTTTTTAGTATTTATATTCTTTTAGTCTTGTAGTTTTATGAATTCACAACAATTAATAGAAGTAATTTGTGAATCTCTTTTATAATCATCTCTCTGATCTCGTAACCAGATTCAACAAGTGGTATCAGAGCCACGGCTTTGAGAGTCGTTTTCTGAGAGGGCTGCAACGACGGCGACATACGAGACTTGGTGCACAAGAGTGTGAAGAACTCGACCAGGTTGTGTTATCAGAACGGAGACGGCTGATTGTTATTCCGATCAAGAATCACTAGAATTTTGTTGAGCAGGTTGCTTCGATCAAGCAATAAGAAGGCGGCTGATTATTTATTTAAGCAAGAAGAAAACGTAAAGGGTGTTGGTTTTCTTTGGACAGAATTATTGATTCGGCAAGTCTTCCGGAAAATAAATAAGTCTGTATATTAAGGTCTTCTGTTAGAAGAAAATATGGTTAATCAAAGTGGTAGTGGGGTTTATAGTTACTTTAATTAATGCATGTGGAAAGAACAAAGGTTGAGTTTTGTGAGGAAATTTAAAGACGTAGAACAAGTCCAATTCTAGGTGGCAGATTTTAAGTTTTGTGGGGTGCAAATTACTCACGTAGTGGGTCGTTGAATTAATTTAAAATTTTGGCCATAAGGAATTATAGATGGCAGAGGCAACTGTCCTTGGGCTTTTCATACCATGTGTGCATTGAAAGGCGACAATGTGTTTAGCTAAGGTTGTGTGGCGGTCTTTGGTGGCTTCATGGTGATGAATGGCGGTGGTGATAGCTGCCAGAACATAATCGCGAATGTGCTAGTAGGTTCGAGTGTTTCGGACTTAGTTACGGGATCTAGTCTTCTGGGTTGCATCTAAGTTGTGTGTCAACTTAGTTTCGATGCTCATTGAGTTGAAGGTTGCCGGAATTGTTTACCCTTCTCTCGGTCAAAAGTTCTCTCGGTTAAGGGTCTCTCAGTTATCAAGATCGATCAGTTCGAACTTATTGAAAACTAGTGTTTGATTTTGAAGGTTTCAATGATGATGTGCCATCACCGTGTGCCGGTGTAATCTCCTTGTGTCGGGGTAGTAACTTGAACAAAAGAAGAAGACTCGCTCAAAGGCAGTGGCAAAAGATCTCGAATAGATCTTGGGGAACCCTTTGATTCAATTCGGTTGAAGGCAGTTGACAAGTTATCACTTCTTCTAGTTGATCGAGTTCTGTTATTGGTCAAGTTCAAAGGTTCGATTGAAGTGGGTTTGAAGGATAGTTCGAGTGCTACTTGAAAGGTGTTCGAGGGCCTCTTGAAGTCCGATAAGGAGGATCGCATAGTCTGGGACTACCAATCGAATCCAAATGAAGAGGATTTTTTCCCAAGGCATAACGTGTGTCACTCAGGCTCTTCAGTTGTGATAACCGAAAGAAGTGATGTTAGTATCGGTAATGATGTTGTATCCAAGGACGATAATGACAGTGTGTCTACTGAAGATGTCAATGGTGATCATGTGTTTACCGAAGATAGTGCGTTAGATCGAGTCAAAATGAGTCAAGATTGAGAAGGAGACTTATGGAAGTTGATGTTGAGAGAAAGTGATAAAATTACAACATCAGCTAGGGAGGTACGGACAATCTCCGTAGGTCCGTTTTTCTCAAAGGATCGATTACGAAACCTAGTCCCTGTTTCTCACAAACACGGTCACGAGTGCGGAATCCACGTGACGGTGCTAACCAAACGCAATAAAGCAAGCAACACAATTGATAACCAAAGATTCACTTTAGATTAAAAGGACGAGAACAACATCAAACATATACACACAATGCTTGAACGATAAAATCTCAGTTTCTCTATGCTCTGATACCTAAACTGTTAAACATAACAAGCAATATATACTGTCCACTGGAGAACTCCTATGTGACGAAGGATATGTGTGACGAAGATTGATTCTTTGTCACACACACCCATCGACGAACAATGGAAGGTTCGCCAAGCATATTGATTGACGAAGATTGATTCTTCGTCAATCATCAAATATGGACAGAACATATCTAACTGTTAAACAGATAAGCATGATTACAAACAAACATAACCATAATGCACAGTAGCATTACATTAAGATACAAAACAAAGACAAGCGTCATACCAAGTAAGATAGGAGGATATCAGACTAGGTAGACTTGACGGTACTTACAGACTCAATTACAAAAGACTGTATAACATACAACGTAAACAAGACAAAGTTACAGGCACATAAATGCACCAACAAACTCCCCCTTATCTGTTGCTTGGTCTTCGCTCTTTGAGTCTTCAGTGCTTTGCCAACCAGGTGCTTCCGGCATGAATACCACGGTAATAACAGAAACAAGCGACGCGTTGAAATAGTAATGCTTGGGGCGGGTCCTTGTCTTCATAAAAGATATCATGTCGAAATAACTTGTTGATGTCGGCCACAGACATATTCACTATCCACATTGGATCTAACATGCAGAAGTTTTCTTGATCTTTAAACAAAATAACCGCCTCGTGCGTATCGGAGTCATAACACCACAACGCCATATTTTCCAGGAAGTTCTGCTTCATCGGCATCAGAGGGATCTTGTCCATGACCTTCACGGGCTGATAAACGAGCTTGTACCTCCCCGTGTTGGTTGACAGATCCAAAGTAAACTTTATCTGCTGATACATCGGAAACTATGGCTTGTATAACTCGTCTTTCCACCCTATCCTCCGATTTATCTTCAACTTACGAGTAAACAGCATTGCTCGTTCATATTTTGAGCGATTGATCAGCTCCAACTTTGATAATGCTGCCATATCATAGAACGGAAGAGATAGAATACTCAAAAGCGATCTGAAATACTGGATTCCATGTTCATGTTTAATCGCCATGCAATGGATTTCCTTTACAAACATCCAACTGAGTATTTTTCCAAGAGGCTTTTCTTTATCGAACTTCAAATAATCGACTTGAGTTTCTGAAGGTGTAGGCTTTGCAACCTTGGAAAGGAACTGCTTTCTCCATTCTTTGAATGAGTCGGCTGCATCATCTTTTGAATCACGATTCTTTAGCTTTTCGTCGATATCTTCCAAATGATCTTTCAACCAGTCTTCATCAAACGGATTGAACTCTGTTCCATCTTCACGTACATAAGTCGACTTCCTCGTTTCGCCTTCAAAAACGATCTCATCAATATTTTCTATGTCTGTAGTTTCAGGTTCACTTGGAATATTATCAATAGCAGCATCATCGACTGCTTTCATTTCATTCAACGCTAGCATCTGCTCATTAGAGAGTTCAGCAACAAACTCTCGTTCTTCTAGAATTTCTCCAGATACCGGATGTACAACCTGTAAAGCAATGTCAGCAGAGCTAAGAATAGAGGATGTACCAGCCACGGAGCCTTCAACGTAAGAACTGCTCTCTAGCTGTTGTATTTCTTCTACAGCACCACCGGAGGTTCCTTGTGTAGATTCAATCTGTGGAGGCTCGAAAGCAACAATTTGAGCGGATGCAGTGGCTGGTGGTTGTTCAGATGTTGCGGAAGGGTCAGGGTTACCCGAATCTTCAGAATCATGATCACGTTTCTTTAAGGCTTCTTGTTGTTTGCATCGGTCAGCCCACAAAAGGTTAACAAGCTTTCTGACAATCTCGAAACCATCATTGATTTTCTTAACCCCATCTGTTATCTTGGTATTACGACTGTTGTACCATTCTTTCATATCATCATGCTTTGCTTTAAGAGCTTCGGCCAACCTTTGAACAGCAGTGCTTCTTTCTTTCAAACGATTCATCTCAATACCACGAGCGTTATCAGCAGCTCGCATCTGCTGTAATTGACGTTCCCGTTCTTCATCAGCAGCCTTCAAACGTGCATTCTCAGCCTTAAGTAGCTCAATCTCAGATTGTTTGCGCATAATCTCAGCTTGTTGATGCTGAACAGTGGACTTTAGTGTATTCGACTCTAACTGTTGCTTTATCACATCGCTTCTTATAGCATTCATGAACTCCGATTGCCTATTAATCTGACCTGCAGCAGCTTGCAATTGAGAAAATAAGAAGTCTACCTTTTCATCTGGCTGCATTTCAAAAAATCTTCTTTGTCGGCGTTATGATGCCTGCTGAGATGTAGTTGCTCGAATGGTGGATGCCACTGAGCGCGCGGGTTCTGCTTGTGGATTGACAATTGGCGTTTCAGTAGCTGAGGAAACCACAAGAAGTGGTTCAGTTGATCGAGGAGGAGAATATAACATAGCAGAAGCTTCTTCAGCCGTGAGACCAAGATTTTGATTCATTTCTGCTTCGTGAGGAGTCTCTTGTTGTGACACGGTCGGCTGTACAGATGCAGCACCAATATACTTCCTGCTCTTTTTCTTCCTTCGAGCAGCAGTTTGTTTCTTTTTCAAACGTTCAGCATCAGTATCAGAAGGTACATAATTAGCATCTTCCTCCTGTCTAATCCTTCTTACTTGCCTTACACCACGATCATCAAGATAGAACTCATATCCTGGCTCTGGCTGATTATCGTCAGACTCAGAATCCTCTGCATCACCTCCAACTGAACTAGCACCAGTTGTACCCGTAGCAGATGCACTAGTAGCACCAGGTGCACTAGCTGCTGTAGCACCAACATTTCCACCATCACCACCTTCATCATCACCGTCACTATCGCTTTCAGAAGAATCCAACATCTTACGACCAAACTTATCTTCCATCATCTTTTTCAACTTTGGTTCTTCGTCATCTGAATGGCTTTCGTCGTGATGCCATTTTTCATTTGAAGGAGCGACGTACTCTGTGTTCGCTAAGGCTCCAAACATCTTCCTTGGAGGATCAGATTCTACGTATCTCTTTGCAGAAAAACCTTTGAATATCCGTAAAGACTGTTCTAACATAGCGTCAATCTTGAGAATGCTGTTATCTGCCTTTGGAAGCCCTGGATGTTGAACATTCATAATCATCTGCATAAATCTGGGATACATCCACAATTTGTTGCCGGAAGTACGAGATCCTGTTCTCCTTAAGTTTTCTTTCATGTTTGCGAAGATGAACTTTGAAATGCTGAACGGCTTGTTTAAGACTAACGCGACCATCAATCCGACTAGATCATTCCCAGCCATATCATATCCAGCACGACTTTTGCTTATACATTTAATAAGAACGTGTAGCAAGAACTTGTATCGTAGTGGCAATCCAGCTTTGTTGATCTGCCCTGCAAAGATATCACCAGTGCACTTCATTCTAAGTAGACAGCCACACGTGCACATGATCGGAATAGCATCTGGAGCGCTTGCATTATCTTGTAGTTCCAAAACAGAGTTTAAAATCTCCGGAGATACATCTACGCTTAACTGATTAACCTGCCCCCGAATCAGCTCCTTTCCGTCAACTTCTATGATATTAGCCGTTTCCCAGAAGGCTTTAATCAATGACTTGTACACCGGTGTTGAGAATGTAACAGCTTTGTTTATCCTTGATTCCCGTAGCCATTGAGTGATTTCCTTGTAATCATCAAGTTTTCCTTCAGGATCTAAGAATGCTACCATATTCTGTCGAGGTTTGGATATGATTTCTTCTTTAGTTTTGTTAGTTTTCTTGGTGGCACGTTTGCGTTTCTGTGCTTTCGGAGCCATTCTGTAAATGACAAATACCCGCAGTAAGACAAAAATACATAACACTTATAGAATACATACATGTATACACATTTAATGTACATTATGAACATTAATCAAGTATAAATATGTATACTGTATAAGAGTTACATAATTGACAGATTTGAAATTTTTCTAAGTGTTGATCGACGAAGAATGGTTCCTGTGACGAAGAGTCTCTTCAATGACGAAGACTGGATTCTTCGTCGCCTTAGCTTAACGAAGATTCATAGGTCAATGAAAGTCAAACTATAGTCAACGAAGATTATTTATTTGATGACCATAGGAGGTTCGTCGCACAAGTTTATGACGAATAGTGAATCTTCGTCAATTAGGGTTCGTCGATTAGGGTTCGTCATCCATTAGAAATTTGGGGGTTTTCGTCATACGGATTGTTCGCCGAACTGTGTTGATTTACAGTGTAACACCACGTAAAAACGTATCCAATTATATAAAGACACGTGTCCTAAACTCTAAACATGTAAAGGTTTGAGTTTGAAGGACTAATGTTGACAAACGATGAAACTATGTGTCCGGAAGGACTAAAAATGTCATCATGCCAAACTTGTGCCTCTGAATGACCATACGTGATGAATATATTCTTAAACGAGTGGTTAATTGGATATAAGAGTCCGTTTGTGAAAATAATCGGAAGATTATAAAACTACAGGGGTTAAACGTGTCAACATGTTAATTCTGACCTCTAAGTGACCTTTTAACGAACCCGAGGCTTTACAATATTCAAATATACTCTCAAGAATAAGTGGTATAAATTTCACGTGGTTTCGAGATCGTTAAGCCAGTTTTCAAGACTTTGGGCTATAAGTGTTAACTTGACGAAACTTGCATTTATAGTGATATCTAACGAAACCGAGCCTATCGAAGTTTGGTTATACTTCCTTGAGCCCCTACAAACTAACTGCAAGGACCTTATATGCCAAAAATGAGGTTAAAAAGGGTTTTAAATGGCCAGGGGCTGAATTGGACAAGTTTAAAACTTGTTTAACCTGTTTCCAACTTCCAGGCGGGCCGCGTAACCCTTGAAGGACCCTTACGCGGGCCGCGTAAAAGTCCCCAGCTCAGAAAAAACCTGCCAGGTGCGGGTTATCAGCTCCAAACTGACTTAAACTCGTTTGTATCGATCCTAGGGCTGTTAAACGGTTTTATTAATCCACTAGGACACCTGGGGTGATCCTAGGAGGTCTCATAACAGCTGGAAGTAATCCATGAGCTTGGAAATCACTATATAAGAAGAGTTAGTTCATGTTTCATGAACTCACATTTGCAACAACTTTCAAAACAACCATCTCTGGAGCAAGCAAGCACTAGGAGAAGAATTACAAGTGTAGAAAAGATAGCAAGGACCATCTTAGTTGTTTTAATTAGCTTAATAACGAAAAAGTCAAACATAACGTAATTAAGCTTTGACTTTCGGTTTAATCACAAATGGTCCAGCCAATGATCAAAACGAAAGTGGTTATGGAACCATATTAAGGTAGGTGATTAACCCTTAAAAGGGCACTTCATAATTTTCTCATTTGACTAGTTAATTGTCGGGTCAAACTAGTTTGACAAAAAGTCAAACTGGACAGAAAGTTTAAAAATGAATTGAATTAATAAAACAGAAGTTCTAAATTATATTTTAACATTCTAATGACTTAGTAATTAATATTAGAACATGTTTTATCAGTCCTAACTCGACAATTATCAGTCTAAGGTCAGTTTATAACCGAAAGTCGCAAAAACTTGACTTTTGCTTTGACTTTCAGTTCTGACCTGTTCAAGTTTAATTCTTTCATGTTTTAAGCTTCCATTAGGACCACATTACTCAGTAGTATGACCCCCTGGAGTTATATTGCATGGTTCTTAGTGGTTTGAATTATATGCTCTTGATCGTTAATATGCTTATAAATGCCGCAAATGCCCTTTTGACATCCAAATGAGATTTTTAGAAATGTGAGTGGACAAAAACCTTTGCTACTGATATATTAGCTTGTCCCGAAAATTTGACATCAGTTCTTGATCTCAAATAGGAGTAATGCTTGATATCGTAATTAGAAGCTTTTTATTATTTAAATTGCGATATCTTGCATAATACATGTTTAAACTTTGATTTTGAACCAAAACTCATTACCTACTGTTAAAATATTATTTCTAAAGAATTTTAAGATTTTTGGACAGATTATAATCTGTTTAAAACATAGAGTTCGTGTGTAATTCGGTTAATGACGATAATACCCTTTTTAGACATAAAATGAGATTAACAAATGATTTGAATGCCAAACTTTTTCCTACTGATTTCATACATTAAATAAATTATTTTGAGCATTTAAAACTGATCAACATCTCAGATTTACATAAATATCTTGATTATCGTCAATTAGCGAGTTTTACACTAACTAGGTGCATAGTATGGTTTAAAACCATATTTAACACCTAAGACTTGTTACCTACTGAATTTTTAAACAAATTTAAAAATAATTACAGTAAGTATAAGTCATGAACTCAGATGTCCAAAAATGTCCTTAAAAGGCTATGTGAAATGACCAAAATGCCCTTTCGGGGCATAGTTTGGCCATAAATGGTAAAACTCACATATATGTAATATCTTACTGATGTAATGCGATAAATTAAATATTTTTACTGATTACGAAAGACCAGAACTTCAGTTTGTTATAAAATCTCTTTTATAATTATTAAAATGACCAAAATGCCCTTACGGGACTTAAATTGGTTTTAATTACTTTTTGGGCATATATGTTAACATCATACTGATGTATTAACATATTTTAAGTATAATAACATTTGAGACCTGTATAATATTCATTTGTTTACCCGTTACACGTTTACGCGTTCGGATCGGTTTATGTGACTAGTTTACGTAAAATAGCCGAAACGGGTTTAACCTTATCATTAAATCCTCAAATTCCAGAATGTGTTTAGTTTACCCATATTATATAAGTATCCAAGCTTGTCGGGTCTAAATCAGATTCTATTCCGGCCTCCGCTTAATCTAGCGTTTAGAACCGTAAAGTTTCTTTTTAGCTAGCCGGTCTAAGCCTTTGACTTAACTAAAGACCCGTTAGCATCCTAATAGGTTATTAAACCTTCTATACAGATTAAGTAGCATCCAGTAGAAGGTATCATCAAAAAGCTTTAGGATTTTACGGCTGAGTTACCTTTCACACTTAGCTCAGGTAAATACTTTTAACTTATTTTCCGTTATACGGGCTTGGGATATGGTATTATAATAATACCACTTGGTCAGGTATGAAATCATTTAATCGGATTGTGATTAATAAATTTACATAACCCGTTTTAATCTGTCTCGTTTGATAACATAAACATTGGGGGTTAATTCGACCGTGTCCTGGATATCCTCGGCTCATTTCATTTGAAAATGGCCACGACTTATGCACGGGGTGTAGGCATACACCTGACAGATGCAAATGCTAAAATATAAACCCACATGTTGGGGATAACTCTGTAAGGTGCTGTTTGTTTTTTCTGCGGGAAAAGGTCTGCAGTCTGCGGACCACATCTGCAGGCATCTGCAGGAGAAGAGGTGGACCAAATGTCTGCAGTCTGCAAGGAGAAGAGGGTTTGTTTTTTTTTTCTTTTACAAAAACACTTCTCACACACTTCTGGCCAAAACACACACTGCAACTCTCTCTCTCTCTCTCTCTCTACTCTCTCTCTCTACAAGATAGCACCACCACCGCACCACCTCAGCCATCACACCACCGCCATCATCTACCGCCAAGAACAACCACAACCACCCACCCCGTCTTCGTCGTTCAACCCCCGCCGTTCAACCAAGCACCACCGCCACCACTTCGATTTGGGGGTTTCTGAAACAAAGAGAGAGAGATCCAGAGAGAGAGAGTACGAGGAGAGAGAGAGAAACAGAGAGGTTACGGTGGGGTTTCTGAAACAGATCGATTTGGGGGTTTTTGAAACCCTAATTTCGATGGATGAAGATGACGATTTGGGGGTTTTTGAAACCCTAATTTCGATCGATGAAGATGATGACGATGATGTTGGATGATGATGATGATAACAGATGATGTTCGATCGATGAAGATGACGATGATGTTCGATCAATGAAGATGATGACGATGATGTTCGCGAGCAGACGTCTGGGGTGGCGGTGGTGGCGGAGATGTGGGTGGAGGTGGTGGCAGGAGATGGGTGAACAGGGAAGAAGAGGTCTGCGTGGTGAAGAGGTTCCAAGAAGACATGGGTCATTGTCTGCGTGGTGAAGAGGTCTCGCAGACCTTTTTTAATGAAAGGTCTGCGAGAAAACAAACAATCTGCGAACTCCAAACGTCTGCCCGCGTCTGCGCGGCGCAGACATAAGTGGCCAGAAGTACTTCTGGCCAAAAAACAAACAGAACCTAAGTGGTGAGTCGGTTAATCATGACCGGCTTCCAACCGGCCCCAATTGTAAGACAAACAAGTAAATCTGTATACAAGATTATATTTAAATAATTGTCCCAAGTTATAAATGATTTGTGCCTTGTGCTCTTAAATCAATTTTCATAAATGTTTTCAAAAGAGTCCGTTAATTGTATTTACCAGTGTAAACTGACGTATTTTCTAAAGACTGATTGACAGGTACCTCTCGTAATAGACTGGAGCTCTTAGGTGTCATATAAGAGGATCTTGCAAATCCCTAAGATACCTGAAGTCTGTTATTTTGTTTCTTTGTATTTATTTATGATCCTCCTGTGGTTCTTATTATAATCCAGTCTGTATATTCTTTCATTCGAACACTCAGACATTTTGGTTTGTAATAGTTTATTCACCAAGCCTTCCGCTGTGTTATTATATTGTGTGTTTTGACTATGATGACATCAACTACGTCACAATACTCCCCGCCGGGCCCACCGGTAATATGTGGAAATATCGGGGTGTGACAGGTTAGTATCAGAGCCAACATTGAGTGAATTAAACACTAACCTTTTGTGTTTAATCTCAATGACGCAATAAGCACATTCCTTAGACTTCCGAGTCTAGGCATATGACCTAGGATTTATTCTTAACTTTCCTTTTACTGTTTATATTATATTTACTTTGACAGGTTAATTTATTGGAAAATGCCGCCACGTGTGAGAGACAAAGGAAAGGGACCAATGAGAGGATGGCCATCAGGCCATGCGGGACCCTCCCATCGGCGTACCCCGTCAGCGACTTTCTCCAGTTCCGACTCTCGGGACCATTGGAGTCATAACTTCGAGCCGGCGAGACATTCTGTTTCGCTAGGATCCTCACCATCTGACCTTCCATACTTTGGGCTACACATTCCTAACGAGCCCCAACATTCCCATCACTCTCAGGAGTCACACCATTCGAACCAATCTCACCACTTTTTACACTCCCATTCTTTCCATCACTCCAACTCCATTTATTCCCCAGCTCAATTCAACCCCAATGACTATGTCGACAATCTTTTTGGTTTCAATTCCTTAGGACCTGAAGATCACTTCTCCCAGGAGATGGAGATGGATGACGACCCGGACCCAGAAATGCAAACTGGAACGCCGGGCCACCCTATCAGTATCTCGAGCGGTTCTCCATACCAAGGATCGCCGTACCGAGGGCCTGATTCATATGCTGAGAGGATGGCCACGTATGATTGGTTCTTTACCCCTTCATACCATAACTCTCCTGCTCAACCTCCTTTGGTTGAACCACAACTTCAAGCCATTTCTCCACCACCTCTTCCTGTTGAGGAGCCGCCTCAACAACCACCTCAGCCACCTCCCGAGCCTCCGAGGAGAAGGAGGAATGCACGGATTTCTGTGCGAGGAGGACCTCGGTTTAGTTCTCCTCAAGGTTCAAGCTCGTACCCTCAAATTCCCGAGGACCCCCAAATGGGTGGACCCTCGCACGCGGTGCCAGAGAATAATCCTCCGCCGGTTTCTTTTGCACCACCACCACCGCCAGTGGGTTTTGACAACCAGATCCCGACTTACCCAGGTTCTTCAGGGTACAACTCTTTTGAAAACCCAACTTCTGCAGGTTATGGAACTCATTATCCATACCTTACAGCAGCTCAGTATAATGCACTTTATCCTTCTTCTTATCCTCCAGTTTATCCAACTGGATATTCAGTGCAAGGGTATCACTACCCACCTTACCAGCAACCTCCCCCTCCTCAACAGGAGCAAACTCAAGAAATACTGCAGAGGTTAGACAGGGTTGAGCGTGAAGCAGGCGAAACCAAAAAGAAGCATAACAGCTTTCTCAAGGGCCTTGCAAACCTTATTAAAGGCAAAAAGAAATAGGAAGTTGTTTATTTTATCTTGTATTGTCTTTTAATCAAGTCCCTGCGAGGACATTTGTTTTATTTTTAGTACCTAGTCCTTGCGAGGACTTATTTATGTTTTTGTAGCCCCTGCATGGGCAGTATGTTCTTTTCAAGACCCGTTTAGGGCACCTTTGTAATAGTTTAATGTTTAATGGAATTTCTTTTTGGATTTTAAATATGTATTTTATTACATTATCGTGCTATATCATTTCAATTTTAAATTGATCTGCCAAAGAAATTCTTAAAGATACAACCTAGCCAAAATATTAATGGCTATGATGGTATAATCTTTTAAGACCATAAACTCCCTGTTAACATCTGAAAACATGTTAACATTCCTGGCTGTGTGACTCGAGAAACCACACAAGCTTCCAAATGTACTAGGATTTTTTCAAGTCACTAATATAGCCTATATGATCAATGTGAATCATGGCTAATAAACATCAAAATGATGTATACACCAAAACATCCATAAGAGATGTATGCTTATAAGCGAAGGTGTAATAATGACAATGATAGTTTTATTTATAAACTTCTTGTCAAAAAGGCGATGAACTATGTTCGACCCTTAAAAGATCAATGATCCAAGTAATCATTGGTTATGTTTTAATCGTCCTTGTGACAAGGCCTTTGTGCCATCTAGATGTCCTTCGGGACGAGCCTTGTGCTATATGAAATGTCTTTTATGACATTGACAGTTGTGATTTACATCCCCTGTCTAATAAATATCAAGGATTATATCCTATTAATTGCTTATTATGGTTCTGTTGTAACCTAGGCAAATCATGATTAATTTGATTTTTATTTCAAATGGTCTATATGGCTTAATAATACCATAACCATCTAATCATCACTGCGATGATTCATAATATAATTTAAATATATCATTATTGTTTGATTTAGTACCCAAATCATGGCTGGCTCTGATGAAGCAAACCGTCATCCAAGAGAAGGGAACAATAATGAAGCAAGAATAAATCTTACGAATGCTGAATTACAAGCAATGATTGACACCGCAGTTTCTCAAGCTGTGGATAGAATCATCAAGGAACCGAGCAATGTTCGGTCTAGGACTCATACAAAGTCCCATTCTCATTCGCATACACTGAAGAAGGACGAGTCTCAACACTCGTCTAATCAGAGAAGTGAACCACAGAAGCAGATTGTTTTTAATCAGGCTCCCAGGTACACCAAGGGTTGTACCTACAAATACTTCGTCTCCTGTAAACCGAGAGATTTCACAGGAGAAAAGGGGGCGATTGACTGCATGAAGTGGTTGGATGAAATGGAGACTGTCATAGACATCAGCGGATGTGCTAAGGAAGATATAGTGAAGTTTGTGTCTCAGTCCTTCAAGGGCGATGCCCTCACTTGGTGGAAGGCATTAGTGCAAGCCACCGGAAAGGTCCCTTTGTATAACCTTTCATGGAACAAGTTTGTTGATTTGGTGAAGGACACTTATTGTCCTCAACATGAAGTGGAAAGGATAGAGACTGACTTCCTCACCTTGGTAATGAAGGATCTGGATTGTAGATCCTATGTGACCAGTTTCAACTCGATGTCAAGGCTTGTACCATACTTGGTCACCCCTGAACCGAAACGTATTGCGCGTTTCATCGGTGGTTTGGCCCCTGAAGTGAAAGGGAATGTTAAAGCTGCTAAGCCGACTACTTATAGATCTGTTGTGGATCTATCCTTGTCCCTCACTCTTGATGTCGTGAGGAGTAGGGCAAAGAAAGCTACCGATGATGGGGACAGGAAGAGGGAGGAAGACAAGTCTCCTCAATCAAACAAGAAGATTAAAGGGAACTTTAGTTGCAAGAAGGGGCAGTCAAGTGACAAGCCCAGGTGCAAAACCTGTAACAAAAGGCACTTTGGAAAGTGCAACCAAGACCCACAAGCCAAACCATGTGGGATTTGCAAAAAGAAAGGGCACAAGTCTGTAGAGTGCCGAAACATCAAGGATGTAACCTGTTATGGTTGCAATGAAAAGGGGTACATCAAGACAAATTGCCCCAAGAATACTAAGAAGCCCGAAGAGGCGAAGAAAAACAATGCGAGAGTTTTTCAGATGAATCTTAAGGAAGCGGTGAACGACGAGAACATCATAACAGGT
Organism: Helianthus tuberosus; assembly: GCA_030545235.1. Lineage (NCBI taxonomy): Eukaryota > Viridiplantae > Streptophyta > Magnoliopsida > Asterales > Asteraceae > Helianthus > Helianthus tuberosus. Next base: position 6,269,195 of record CM060416.1, on the reverse strand, counting down.
ACCTTCCTCATTAATGATAATTATGCTAGAGTCTTATTTGATTCAGGTGCTGATAAGTCTTTTGTAGACCATAAGTTTTGTAAGTCACTGAATTTGCCTATTAAGACTCTAGACATAAAATATGAGGTAGAACTTGCTGATGGTACCTTAGAAACAGCTTCAACTCTTCTTGATGGATGCTCTATATTCATTAAGAATCATTCTATCCCGCTATCCCTCTTACCAATGAAATTGGCTGGGTTTGATATAGTTTTAGGCATGGATTGGTTGTCGGATAACCAAGCCCAAATTGCCTGCGATAAAAAGCTAGTTATCATCAAAACCCCTTTTGGTGAATCTGTCACTATTCAAGGAGATACACAATATGGGTTGCCCAACAATGTGTCTATTCTTAAGGTATCAAGGTGCCTGAAGAACAGATGTGTCATTTACATGGCACATGTGACTGTCAATGAACCAAAGCCTAAAATCGAAGATATTCCAATTATTTCTGAATACCCTGATGTCTTTCCTGATGAATTACCTGGATTACCTCCTGAGAGGCAAGTTGAGTTCAGAATAGACATTCTACCAGGATCTGCGCCAATTACACGAGCTCCTTATCAATTAGCACCTACTGAAATGAAAGAGCTCAGGACAAAACTAGATGACCTATTGGGAAAAGGTTTCATACAACCCAGCTCTTCGCCTTGGGGAGCTCCAATGTTGTTTGTGAAAAAGAAGGATGGATCAATGCGTTTATACATTGATTACCGGGAGTTAAACAAGGTAACGATCAAGAATCGATATCCCTTACCCAGGATCGATGACTTATTTGATCAGCTCCAAGGGGCGAGCTTCTTTTCGAAGATCGATCTAAGATCTGGGTATCATCAACTCAAGATTCGAACTGAAGATGTGTCTAAGACAACGTTTAGAACGAGATATGGACATTATGAGTTTTTAGTGATGCTTTCGGGCTCACTAACGCACCTGCAGCATTCATGGACCTCATGAATAGAGTCTGCAAGCCATACTTAGATAAGTTTGTCATTGTCTTTATAGATGACATACTTATTTATTCTCGTAGTCAAGTCGACCACGGGAAACACCTTCGGTGTATTTTAGGATTGCTTCAAAAAGAGAAACTGCATGCTAAGTTTTCTAAATGCGAGTTCTGGCTTTGCAAAGTCCAATTCCTTGGACATGTTGTAAGCGAGCGTGGTATCCAAGTCGATCCCGCTAAAATAGAAGCCATCATGAACTGGGAAGCACCAAAGACACCAACGGAAATTCATAGCTTTCTGGGATTAGCTGGCTACTACAGAAGATTCATTGAGAACTTCTCAAGAATAGCTGCACCATTGACTGCTTTGACCCGCAAGAATGTGAAGTTCGATTGGGGTCCAAAGCAGCAAGAATATTTTGAGATTCTTAAGCAGAAATTGAGCAATGCTCCGGTGTTGACATTGCCCGAAGGAATTGAAGAGTTTGTTGTGTATTGCGATGCGTCACACACCGGTATGGGTTGTGTACTCATGCAGCGAGGCAAGGTGATTGCCTATGCATCACGGCAACTAAAGGTGCATGAAAAGAATTACACCACCCACGATTTGGAATTGGTTGCCGTTGTATTCGCATTAAAGTTGTGGAGACATTATTTGTATGGAACTAAATCTGTGATCTATTCGGATCACAAGAGTCTCCAACATTTATTCAATCAAAAAGAGCTCAATATGAGACAACGCCGCTGGATGGAAACTCTAAATGACCACGATTGTGAAATTCACTACCATCCTGGCAAAGCGAATGTAGTCACCGATGCTCTAAGCCGAAAGGAAAGAGTTAAACCAATCAGAATTAATGCCAAGAGCATTGAGTTGAAGAATAGCTTGAATGAAAGGCTATTAGCTGCACAGAAAGAAGCTGTCATGGAAACTAACTTTCCAGATGAAAAGTTAGGTATAACTGTTGAACAGTTAACACCTGGCAAGGATGGAATCCTCATATTGAATGGAAGGATCTAGGTTCCTATTCATGGAGGACTTCGAGATGTAATCCTCCAGGAAGCTCACAAATCCAAATACTCAGTTCACCTTGGAGGTGACAAGATGTATCAGGATTTGAAGACTAATTATTGGTGGATAGGTTTGAAGAAATCTATTGCCACACACGTAGCTAAGTGCCTGACTTGTGCCCAGATTAAAGCTGAACATCAAAAGCCGTCAGGACTGCTTCAACAGCCAGAACTTCCCACATGGAAGTGGGAGATGGTAACTATGAACTTTATAACCAAGTTACCTAAAACAAGGCATTGAAATGATACCATATGGGTTATAGTTGATAGATTTACTAAGTCAGCACACTTCTTACCCATCAAGAAGACTCATAGCTCCGACAAGTTAGCCCAATTGTATGTGGATAAGATTGTATCCCTTCACAGAGTGCCGGTATCTATTATCTCTGATAGAGATACTAGATAAACCTCTCACTTTTGGAAAAGTTTCCAACAATCTTTAGGCACTCGTTTGAATTTTAGTACTGCTTACCATCCTCAGACTGATGGACAGAGCGAGCGAGCGTACAATTCAAACTTTGGAAGACATGCTTCGTGCATGTGTTATTGATTTAGGTGGTAGTTGGGACGACCACCTACCATTGGTCGAGTTCTCCTATAATAATAGCTACCATACTAGCATTCAGGCTGCGCCTTTTGAGGCATTATATGGTAGGAAATGCAGAACGCCTGTTTGTTGGGCAGAAGTAGGAGAAGCTCAGTTATCAGGACCTGATATAGTCCTTGAAACAACGGACAAGATTGTCCAGATTCGTGATCGCCTGAAAGCTACCAGGGATAGGCAGAAAAGTTATGCTGACAAAAGGCGAAAACCTCTAAAGTTTGAGGTTGGCGATAAAGTCTTACTGAAAGTATCACCCTGGAAAGGTGTGATGCGTTTTGGTAAGAAGGGCAAGTTAAGCCCTAGGTATATTGGACCATTCGAGATTATCGAATGTGTCGGCAGTGTAGCTTATAAGCTAAACTTGCCAGAGGAGCTGAGTGGGATTCACAATGTGTTCCACATTTGTAACCTAAAGAAATGCCTAGCTGATGAATCACTGGCAATGTCCCATGAGGACGTACAAATTGATGAAAGCCTGAGGTTTGTCGAAAGACCTATATCGATCGAGGATCGACAGGTTAAAAAGCTCCGAAAAAGCACGTGCCTATAGTAAAGGTTAAATGGGATGCTCGTAGAGGCCCCGAATATACGTGGGAAGTTGAGTCCACTATGCGACAGAAGTACCCTCACTTATTCCAGTAAATCTCGGGGTCAAGATTTCTTTTAAGGGGGTGAGGATGTAACACCACGTAAAAACGTGTCCAATTATATAAAGACACGTGTCCTAAACTCTAAACATGTAAAGGTTTGAGTTTGAAGGACTAATGTTGACAAACGATGAAACTATGTTTCCGGAAGGACTAAAAGTGTCATCATGCCAAACTTGTGCCTCTGAATGACCATACGTGATGAATATATTCTTAAACGAGTGGTTAATTGGATATAAGAGGCCGTTTGTGAAAATAATCGGAAGATTATAAAACTACAGGGGTTAAACGTGTCAACATGTTAATTATGACCTCTGAGTGACCTTTTAACGAACCCGAGGCTTCGAAATATTCAAATATACTCTCAAGAATAAGTGGTATAAATTTCACGTGGTTTCGAGATCGTTAAGCCATTTTTCAAGACTTTGGGCTATAAGTGTCAACTTGACGAAACTTGCATTTATAGTGATATTTAACGAAACCGAGCCCAACGAAGTTCGGTTATACTTCCTTGAGCCCCTACAAACTAACTGCAAGGACCTTATATGCCAAAAATGAGGTTAAAAAGGTTTTAAATGGCCAGGGGCTGAATTGGACAAGTTTAAAACTTGTTTAACCTGTTTGCAACTTCCAGGCGGGCCGCGTAACCCTTGAAGGACCCTTACGCGGGCCGCGTAAAAGTCCCCAGCTCAGAAAAAACCCGCCAGGTGCGGGTTATCAGCTCCAAACCGACTTAAACTCGTTTGTATCGATCCTAGGGGCTCTTAAACAGTTTTATTAATCCACTAGGACACCTGGGGTGATCCTAGGAGGTCCCATAACAGCTGGAAGTAATCCATGAGCTTGGAAATCACTATATAAGAAGAGCTAGTTCATGTTTCATGAACTCACATTTGCAACAACTTTCAAAACAACCATCTCTGGAGCAAGCAAGCACTAGGAGAATAATTACAAGTGTAGAAAAGATAGCAAGGACCATTAGTAAGAGTCTTAATCCCTGCTTAGTCGTTTTAATTAGCTTAATAACCGAAAAGTCAAACATAGCATAATTATGCTTTGACTTTCGGTTTAATCACAAATGGTCCAGCCACTGATCAAAACGAAAGTGGTTATGGAACCATATTAAGGTAGGTGATTGACCCTTAAAAAGGCACTTCATAATTTTCTCGTTTGACTAGTTAATTGTCAGGTCAAACTAGTTTGACAAAAAGTCAAACTGGACAGAAAGTTTAAAAATGAATTGAATTAATAAAACAGAAGTTCTAAATTATATTTTAACATTCAAATGACTTAGTAATTAATATTAGAACATGTTTTATCAATCCTAACTCGACAATTATCAGTCTAAGGTCAGTTTATAACCGAGAGTCGCAAAAGCTTGACTTTTGCTTTTACTTTCAGTTCTGACCCATTCAAGCTTAATTCTTCCATGTTTTAAGCTTCCATTAGGACCACATTACTCAATAGTATGACCCCCTGGAGTTATATTGCATGGTTCTTAGTGGTTTGAATTATATGCTCTTGATCGTTAATATGCTTATAAATGCCGCAAATGCCCTTTTGACATCCAAATGAGATTTTTAGAAATGTGAGTGGACAAAAACCTTTGCTACTGATATATTAGCTTGTCCCGAAAATTTGACATCAGTTCTTGATCTCAAATAGGAGTTATGCTCGATATCGTAATTAGAAGCTTTTTATTATTTAAATTGCGATATCTTGCATAATACATTTTTAAACTTGGATTTTGAACCAAAACTCATTACCTACTGTTAAGATATTATTTCTAAAGAATTTTAAGATTTTTGGACAGACTATAATCTGTTTAAAACATAGAGTTCGTGTGTAATACGGTTAATGACGATAATACTCTTTTTAGACATAAAATGAGATTAACAAATGATTTGAATGCCAAACTTTTTCCTACTGATTTCATACATTAAATAAATTATTTTGAGCATTTAAAACTGATCAAAATCTCAGATTTACATAAATATCTTGATTATCGTCAATTAGCGAGTTTTACACTAACTAGGTGCATAGTATGGTTTAAAACCATATTTAACACATAAGACTTGTTACCTACTGAATTTTTAAACAAATTTAAAAATAATTACAGTAAGTATAAGTCATGAACTCAGATGTCCAAAAATGTCCTTAAAAGCCTATGTGAAATGACCAAAATGCCCTTTCGGGGCATAGTTTGGCCATAAATGGTAAACCTCACATATATGTAATATCTTACTGATGTAATGAGATAAATTAAATATTTTACTGATTACAAAAGGCCAGAACTTCAGTTTGTTATAAAATCTCTTTTATAATTATTAAAATGACCAAAATGCCCTTACGGGACTTAAATTGGTTTTAATTACTTTTTGGGCATATATGTTAACATCCTACTGATGTATTAACATATTTTAAGCATAATAACATTTGAGACCTGTATATAATTCATTTGGTTACCCGTTACGCGTTTACGCCTTCGGATTGGTTTATGTGACTAGTTTACGTAAAATAGCCGAAACGGGTTTAACCTTATCATTAAATCCTCAAATTCCAGAATGTGTTTAGTTTACCCATATTATACAAGTATCCAAGCTTGTCGGGTCTAAATCGCATTCTATTCCAGCCTCCGCTTAATCTAGCGTTTAGAACCGTAAAGTTTCTTTTTAGCTAGCCGGTCTAAGTCTTTGACTTAACTAAAGACCCGTTAGCATCCTAATAGGTTATTAAACCTTCTATACAGATTAAGTAGCATCCAGTAGAAGGTATCATCAAAAAGCTTTAGGATTTTACGGCTGAGTTACCTTTCACACTTAGCTCAGGTAAATACTTTTAACTTATTTTCCGTTATACGGGCTTGGGATATGGTATTATAATAATACCACTTGGTCGGGTATGAAATCATTTAATTGGATTGTGATTAATAAATTTACATAACCCGTTTTAATCTGTCTCGCTTGATAACATAAACATTGGGGGTTTATTCGACAGTGTCCTGGATATCCTCGGCTCATTTCATTTGAAAAAGGCCACGACTTATGCACGGGGTGTAGGCATACACCTGACAGATGCAAATGCTACAATATAAACCCACATGTTGGGGATAACTCGTTTGTGGGTTCCATAAGTGGTGAGTCGGTTAATCATGACCGGCTTCCAACCGGCCCCAATTGTAAGACAAACATGTAAATCTGTATACAAGATTATATTTAAATAATTGTCCCAAGTTATAAATGATTTGTGCCTTGTGCTCTTAAATCAATTTTCATAAATGTTTTCAAAAGAGTCAGTTAATTGTATTTACCAGTGTAAACTGACGTATTTTCTAAAGACTGATTGACAGGTACCTCTCGTAATAGGCTGGAGCTATTAGGTGTCATATAAGAGAATCTTGCAAATCCCTAAGATACCTGAAGTTTGTTATTTTGTTTCTTTGTATTTATTTATGATCCGCCTGTGGATCTTATTACAATCCAGTCTGTATATTCTTTCATTCGAACACTCAGACATTTTGGTTTGTAATAGTTTACTCACCAAGCCTTCTGCTGTGTTATTATATTGTGTGTTTTGACTATGATGACATCAACTACGTCACAATACTCCCCGCCGGGCCCACCGGTAATATGTGGAAATATCGGGGTGTGACATACAGTTCATTCAACGTCAAACAACCAGCAAAACACAATTAAATGACCAATATTTGGAACTTCAACACCCAGAATTTTAACCAACATTAACCCACACCCCCAGTTGAATCGATTTACCATTTCAAACACATCAACGGTATATGACACCCCTTTTTGATTCAAAGCTAAACACATCATCATTAAACAAAAACTGATTCAATAACAACCACCCCTGATTAACCCTATTATAAACCCAAACAGAAACCTAGGTTACGAATTACCAAAACATATGCTCAAAACAATCACACAAACCTGTTACATTCTACCATATCAAGTCACTGTTAAACAAGTAATCAAAGAACATAAGCAGATACGCATATTGAATAAACAAGCATCATCGAGTTAATGAGGGTTTCAAGCAATCAATGGTCAAAATCAGTTGGTTTAAATGGTTTCGATCAAGTTTTTGATCCATGATGATACCTTGGATTGTTTAAAAACAACTGAAAAAACAATGAGGTTTTACGTCGGTTGAAGGTTTATCGGTGAAAGAGATGATGAACAGTGGGTGTTTTGAAGTGTGATTTTGAAAAAAAGTGAAACCAATAATGCACAGTGTCCCCTTTTTATACGTGGACCCCCTTGACGAAGATTGAATTGCGACGAAGATTGATTTGGGCCGACGAAGATTGGTTTGGGTCTGACGAAGACTCTTGTTGGGAGAGAATGAATTAGTCCATTTTGATCTCGACGAAGAATGAATCTTCGTCGAACAAGAAGGTTCGTAGAAGACCATAAGGGGTCTTCATTGACCAGTCAACACAGAAACACCAATTGTTTGATTTTGAAACATTCTGAGCAGTTTTGAACAAGATTTTGCCTTGTGTTAGATTTACCAAAAGCAAAAGGACATTTTATGAAGAAGTGAAAACACAAACAAGTCGGTTTCGGGGTTTTTCGCAGAAAACTTCGAGTTTCAACTTTGGCTAATCAAAAACGAACTTTACAACTTACACTAAAACAGAATTTAAAATGTGGGTAACTAACGAGAAGCAATAATAAGCATAAAGACATTGTACAAAAGCAAACTTTTTACGAGTTTCAAGGTAAGAGAATCATACCATCTTACGGTCTTTGTCAAAACGGTTTAAGATTTCTGTTTAAAGTTTTAGATAAATATCCTACCATAATTATCGGTATTGTTATCCACATAAGCTCAAACTTATCAGATGTAATCACAATTAGGAGATATGATTTAAGGTATGAATTATACTTACTTTTCGGTGTTCATCCATTCACAGCACATTCCCGTATCTAGGTATGCACGAGAGTTCATCTTACCGGTGAGTATACCGCTTATCATGAGATGTGAGAAACTCGCTTATTTTTGATTGAAAACAAGCCCTATGTGATAGAATCACTTATTGATGAGGAACTTGATTTTCAGATGCATGAGGGCACAGGAGCAAGTCCATGAACAGGTTAGTACCAACGTACAGACAAAGAGACGAACTTGACTCCCGCAAGAAAGTTGTGATATATTATCACTTATTTTGTTTTGACATGTGATTGTTGATCACTTATTGAGGTCGTATGCAATATGTACACGTATGTATAGTATCATGGAAGATCTAGACTTCGTCTTCGTTATTTTTCGGTAAAAGATACAACCTTGATACCCAGATGATAAGACAGCATAAAGACCGCATATCTCAGAACCTCGGCAATCTCTCAAACGAAATTTTGGTACTAAGACCATATGCCAATGAATGGTTCCCACCTGACTTGAAGTCTGTTAGCTTTATATCATCCTGCATATTTTAGTCTGATTGTGAGCCTACCGATACATCGTTAGTAGAGCTACTTATTATTTTTCTTTTGTTTTTGACCAAATTGACAGACCACACCAGTGTATATCATCACTTTCTCCTTTTTTGTCCAAGAAACTCATTTTTGATTTTCTATTGTTTTTGGATTTTTTTTTAAATTTTCAAACATAAAGACAGAAAGTAAATAACATATTTTTGGATTTTTGAATTTCACATGTTTTTGTATTTTCTTGAAATTTCTCCCCCTAAAAAGGTGAAAAGATAAATAAACTGAAAATCTTTTTGTAGTTTTGAGTTTTAAAGAAAATATTTACGAAAACGATCTACCGAAAGAAGTTTTACTCTTGTTTCACCTTAATGCCATTAACCAACAAAAGATAGTCAAAACGAGATTTGTCAAAAGCTTTTGTAAAAAGGTCTGCACGTTGTTCATCGGTGTGGACCTTAACAACATCGATAAGTCTCTTGTCAAAGCAATCACGTATGAAGTGATACTTAATTTCGATGTGTTTGGTCTTTGAGTGTTGCACATGATTTCTAGTAATCTGTAAGGCAGCATTATTATCAACAAAAATAGAAGTAGATAGGAATTCAAAACCGTAGTCGCGCATTTGTTGTTGAATCCACAGAACTTGAGAGCAACAGCTTGAGGCAGCAATGTATTCAGCCTCACAAGTTGATGTAGCGACACAAGTCTGCTTCTTGCATTGCCATATGACCAGCCGATTTCCTAAGAACTGACAACCATCAGTTGTTGATTTGCCATTGATTTTGCAGCCATCAAAATCAGAATCACTAAATGCGACCAAGTCAAAGCTATCATCCCTAGGGTACCAGAGACCAGTGTCCGGGCAACCCTTCAAATAGCGAAAAATCCTTTTAACAGCAACCAGATGAGATGCCTTTGGGTTGGCTTGATATCTTGCGAGCAGGCACGTTGGATACATTATATCATGCCTCGAGGCAGTGAGATACATTAAAGATCCGATCATAGCGCGGTAATAAGAAGAGTTGACACTTTCACCCTTCAAGTTCGGAGTAATCCCGTGATTAGTCGGAAGTGGGGGTACCAATGGGCGTCGCTTCTGACATCTGGAACCGGCTCAAGATGTCACCGACATACTTAGTCTGATGGATGAATATCCCAGACTTAGTTTGTTGAACTTGTAGACCCAGAAAGAAATTCATCTCCCCCATTGCGCTCATTTCGATTTTTTCTTGCATAACACGCTTGAATTGCCTGCACAAAGCATCGTTAGTTGAACCAAATATGATATCATCAATGTATACCTGCACCAGTAGAAGATCTCTATCTGTTTCCTTAATGAAAAGAGTACAGTTGATAAGACCTCGTCGAAAACCATTTTCCAGCAGATAAGTAGATAAGGTTGCGTACCAAGCCCTCGGTGCTTGATGTAAACCATAGAGAGCTTTGTTGAGCAACAAACCCGATCGGGTTGGATATGATCTTCAAAACCAGGAGGTTGTTCGACATACACTTCTTCTTCAACGATACCATGAAGGAATGCGCTTTTGACGTCCATCTGATAGACTTTGAATCCTTTGAAAGAAGCATAAGCTAGAAAGATCCGAATAGTCTCCAGACGTGCAACAGGTGCATAAACCTCGTTGTAGTCAATTCCCTCAATTTGCCAAAAGCTTTGAACAACTAATCTCGCCTTGTTGCGAATGACCACTCCATGATCATCCTTTTTGCCTTTGTATACCCAACGAGTACCAATTTTCTTGTAATCGTCGGGTTTTTCAACAAGTCTCCAGACACCCAGTTTCTAGAATTGCTGAAGTTCTTCCTGCATCGCTTCCAACCAAGAATTATCCTTTAGAGCTTCTTTCCAAGATTTTGGTTCTTCTTGTGAAACATAACACACGAAGGACCAATCATTTTGCTGTCCCGATTCTCTGATAGCTGAATACAAACCAAGATTCTGGTTGGTTCTCAGCTGATTACGCATTTGCACTCCAGTGTGGACATCTCCTATAATGTTCTGCTGCGGGTGAGTATCATGAATTCTTGTTTAAGGAACATCAGGAACACGAGTATCCAAACCCAAATTGTTAAGATTAAGATCAACAACCAAATCCACGCCTGGCATAGACGTAGATGTGGAAGCATTTCCTTCAGTAGCGTCTACATTCTGCACATGAGTAGTTGCTTCAGAAGTACCTTGAACAGGAACAGCTGGAGCCGAAGAGCCTTCAGTCGTATCATTTAATACATCATCTTCCGATGACACATTGTAATCAGCGGTACCTTCAACTTCCTCATTTTGAGCAATATTGTTAACCGAAGTAGAAGCTTGAGGGTTAACAACAATTGGTCGAACCAAAGACGAGTCAACTGCATTATCAATTTCCAGTAACATTTGAGCAGCTGCAGATGCTTCATCAAAGGTTGGCAGATTAAAGGACTCGAATCGCCCTTCATAATCGAACATCCAAGGATCACCCGGAGCTCTTACAGAGTTAGTATACCTTTGAACCTTTACTTCACCCCATAACTCAATCTTTTTGGTTGTTAAATTCCACACACGAAAATTTGGAGTAGCATATCCAAGAAAGAATCCCTCGATAGCCTTGGTGCCAAACTTTCCGTGCTGTTCAATCATAGTACATGGACCTCCAAAAGGTTCTAAGTAAGAAATGTCCGGTTTCCTTTTGTGCAATAGTTCGAAACAAGTCTTGTCATGCCTTTTGACCGTAAGAACTCTGTTTAATGTATAACAAGCAGTAGCCACAACCTCCCCCCAGAACTGAACGGGAAGCTCCGACTCTACCAACAACGTTCTCGCAGTCTCTATTATCGTCCGATTCTTCCTCTCCGCGACACCTTTCTGTTGTGGAATGTAACGAGAGCTATACTCACGAAGAATGCCCTTTGAAGTACAGAACTCATACATTATGCGGTTTTTAACTCAGTTCCATTGTCGCTTCGGATCCTCTTTACTTTCAACGTGTATAGATTTTCTAGTAAAGTAAGAAGATTCTTGAGGATTTCAGGAGTTTCACTCTTGTGCGCCATAAACGATACCCAAGAAAATCTGGAATAGTCATCAGTAACTACCAGACAATAAGCATTCCCAAAGTTTGTCTTGTGTTTCATAGGTCCAAAGAGGTCCATACGAAGACGTTCAAGAGGCATGCTTACAGTGTTGTCCTTCTTGATTGGGTGGGAGTTCTTCGTTTGCTTTCCCTTCTGGCACGAACACACAGACATCTTGTAGATGAAAATTCTTCACAGGCACACCATTCACAAGATTGTTTTTCACCAAATGGTTCATTTTTCTCAAAAGAATGTGCCACATTCGTCTGTGCCAAGATATTGACTCCGTTTCTGTGGCTTTTGAGACAAAACAAGTGTCTTGTGTAGAAGTTGTAATCGCCTGGCTCATATCAAGAATATAAAGATCATTAATCCTTGGAGCCTTCAAGACAATCCATGCTTTCGGAATTTTAAACCCAGGCTTCAGCACATAACAACCGGCATCATCAAAATGCACGGTGAACTTCTTATCACAGATTTGCGACACGCTCAGAAGATTATGATCAATTTGTCGCACGTAATTGATCCTATCGAAACTCACTACATCATTGGAGATCATTCCCTCTCTAGTGATGTATCCGCCCTTGTCTCCAGCAAACGCGACATAACCTCCTCTAATGTTTTTCACATCATACAGAAGTCGTAAGTCGCCAGTCATGTGCCTGGATGCTCCACTATCAACAATCCAATGACTATTAATAGTTCCTCCTGGAACACCCTGCACAATGCATTTAAGGATCAGTTGGAGTTGGGGACCCAAGCCTTAGTGGTCTTGGGTCTTCCCTGAGAATCAAGAAATGTAATTTCAATTTCTTGATGATTCTGAAATTGTAAGCCTCCCCCTGAAACCTCACCTGTCTTAGGTTTCCAAGTTTTTCGTTTACCAGATTGTGTATTATTAACAGTTTTTGAAATGTCTGGTTTTATTGGTTGAGATGAACTTGGTTCCCGTTTAACAGATTTTACATCTGGTTTCAAAGCCCTTTCGATCACCTTTACATTTTGGTGTCGTTGTTTCGTTTCCTGTTCTTTAACGGTTCATTTATCTTGTTTTGGGGAAACTGAACGACGTTGAGGGTGATCTTTTTCAGAAGGGGCTCTCTCAACAAATTTTGCTTTGGGCGAATTTGTACAATTTTTGATGATATGTCCAAACTCCCCACATTTGAAACATGATCTCCTTTCAACAAACTTAGGAGATCTGTCTTGACGACCCGATGTCGAACTTGTAGAATCGGAGGTACTTGTGCCTTCACCACACCCATTTGTGTGTTGGGTGTAATTATTTTGATTATTACGTTTTAAGATTCTAACTTTTTGAACAAAATCGGTGTTTGATTTATTTTCAATAGTTTCCACCTTGTCAGTACGTTTAGATGCTACAAATTTGACATCATTGCCCTTCTTTTTGAAACGAGCTCCTTTTGGTTCTACCTTTGGTTGTGAGACCTTAGGTTTTGAAGCTCGTTGTTCCTTCTGTTTACCCTTAAAAGCGATAGGTTGTTGCTTTGTCGGTAATCATTGGTTTCCAAATTGTTTCCTAACTTCAGCTTTTGGAATAGGATCACACTGAGTTACAGAAACTCTCGGGATCGCTTTTCCCAAAAACTTACTGGTAGTATCTTCAAACACTTTATCAATCAGAGATTGATTGACGTTTTTGATTGGAAAATATTTGTTTGAATATATTTTACTATCCCTGACCAAAGTGTACAACACGTTATCACTTTTAACAGCAGACACTGTCTTAGAGATAGGATCCATCTCTTGTTTAACATTAGAGTGCACAGCAGGAGTAGGAGGATCACACAGAATGTGATTCTCAATAGGAATGTCTACTCCTTTCTTATCATCAACAGATGTATCCTGATCACTCACATCTGATTCATCATCCGACGAGTCATAGTCCTCAACAGTTGGAGCACTTTGTTCCGTAGATGTTGAATTTTCTTTTGTTTCAGATGAGTTCTTCGAGGAACTGTCCGATTTGAACCCTAATCCTGTAGTTACTTCCTCATAATCAGGAGGTACACTTGGTTCAAACCGAGGCATTTCCTCCTCATCGGGCATCTTGGTATAGTTGTGTCTCAAAGGAGGTTGACACGACTTATACCCAACGCCTTTCACGTTCCCTTTCAGTTTTTGAACTTCAATGATGTGATCAAGCACATATCGGGAGTTAGAATAACTATCCAATTTGAGCTTGATCGCTTCATACTTACATTTAGCCATGGCTAGCTCCTTCTTTGTCTCCCCAATAATATTAATGTAGTTATTAATACTAGTTTATTTGTTAAAAACCGTTTTAGACAATTCGGAAACACTTTTCTTTAAAGTTTCAAAGACTGATTTAAATTCCTTTTCATTGCGAGCCAAAGCCATGTTTGCCTCTTTGCATTTCGATAGTTCAATAACTAGACTCTAATTGTGACCATGAACCGTTTCAGATTCATGTTTCAATTTAGCACATTCATGTTTAAGATCTGCACAATTACTACATATGCTAGGAGTAGGAGTATCATAATTTACCTGACTTGAAGAGGCTGCGATATTTACCATAAAGGCAGCCTGGTAAGAGAAAGATCCATCTTCATAAAAGAACTTTTCCATCTCCTTTGATGCAATATTAGCCTTCTTGATCAGAACAGATTTTTGACACTTTAACTCCTCAGCTTCCATCAACAAACTATCAATATCAGAATCACTTCCCTCCTTTACATCTGATTCTGAACAATAATCTCCAATGCTCGAGCTTTCCTCATCTGAACTGGCAGTATAACCCGAGCTATCTTCTCTTTCGGATAATTCTTCCTTATGCACATGCTTGATGTGACTGATGATCTTAGCATAGCATGCGGTTCCTCCTTGATCGCCACCTCCAAACTATACGGACCAATCACAACCTTCATCAGCTTGAACAACTAATGCACGGTTGGTGTTAGAAGGACCCGATTAGTTTGCGTTGGCGGTGTTTGTCTGGTTGTTGACAGCTACTATCTCTCTTTCCTGGTTAGCTTGATTATGGTTGGAAGTATTTTTTTGATTCCTGAAAGGATTTTGATTTATTTGTCTACTCGGTCGAGTGCACTCACGCTTGAAGTGACCCTTTTCTCCCCAGTTAAAGCACGTGACAGCATCTTTGTCGAACCCGTACTTTGTATCCCTTTTGCTTTCCAAACTAGTCTTCCCAGTTCTGCTCATGTAGTCTTTAGCTCGTCTAACCGCGCTTGCAAAAGCCCACTTGATATCCATTAACTCTATTTCATCCCTATCAATCTCTTGATAATCTTCATTGGTCAGATTTATGTTTCCAATCTGACCTGCAACCAACCCACAATAGGCATTGACCATTGTGCTAAGAAGTTCCATGTGTTCCTTGGCAACTTCTACATTGACTTTGGGAAGGTTTGAAGTATCAAGTCTGGAGGTATTGGGGTTTTGCGGTTGAGTGAAGTTGTTACCATAGAATGCTTGTTGAGATTGAGGTGGAGGGGTAACAACTTGTGGTTTTGGGAACCAAGCGCTAGGATCAAATTGAGGTTGAGCAACTTGAGGTTGTGGTTGATGGAACCAGGCACTCGGATCAAATTGTGGTTGAGGTGGGGGGGGGGGGGGTAGCAGCTTGTGGTTTTGGGAACCAGGCGCTACGATCAAACTAAGTTTGAGCAACTTGAGGTTGTGGTTGCTCTGGAACAAATCCAAAGGGATTTACATTAGTCACTTGAGGAAATCGGCTTGACTTGGACATGAACGCCGTTTGAAGTTTTGGATGCTGACTGGAGCTTGCAACAGGATTAATCCCTCCAAAGTACATTTCTGGATTCTGAGGGATTGAGATTCGTTTCGCCTTCCGGATTTCTTCTTCATTTTTATTTTCCAGCTTTTGAACAAATTCATAGATACTGATAGTATCTAAGACACCTGTATGCTTTAATAGTTCAATAAAAGGGCTCCACTTCAGTGGTAGAGCATCAGCAAACTTTGTCACCATTTCGTGTGGAGTTGCAATGACCTGGTAAGAAAACATTTCACTTATCAAATGATAAAAACGAGTTGCCATTTCATTTAAAGTTTCGTTTTCTATAAACAAAAATGCGTCAAACTCCTTTTTCAATAAGTCGTGGCGAGTCTTTCTTGTCGCCGCATTCCCTTCTCCTCTTGTAACTAGGATGTCCCACAAGGCTTTTGTTGTATTACAATAAGAGAATTGATGATATATGTCTTTGTGAAGAGCTTGCGTCAAGATAGCAAACGCCTTCTTTTCAAGATCGTACGCTTTCTTGTCTGCTTCAGTCATATTTGCCAATGTTGTTGGATTTGAACCTGCTTCTTCAAGAGCTGTGTTGTATGATGTAGTGAAACATATCCATAGCTCGGTGTTTTGCCCTAGAACGTAAGTATGAAATCGGCCTTTCCAAGATGGATAGTCATTCATATGATTTAGCTTTGCCGGTCGATTCTTGCTACCCGTTTCACTCTCGCTCATTAGCAAATTCTGAATACTTTGATTTTGATATGCTACGCATGCCCACTGACTTGCAGAAATTGTTTGTTGTGGCATCATATTCTTGATCCACGACGCTGCGGAGGTCGGATCTTGAGCAGTACTTGAGCTACTGCTCCAATCCCAAGGGCTAGTACTCATGATTGATGTATGTATGAGTGTACCTGATCAAACACTTGAAAAGAAATGGTTAAGATAGTTTTGCAAAGCTTCTGTTCACAAATAACAACTAAGACAACGAAGTATTGAACGACGAAGTAACAGTGACGAAGAATAGGCGATGAAGGTTTGAATCTTCGTCTAACACAGCTTTGACGAAGAATGGTGAGCTTCGTCTAAAACTATTTTGACGAAGGATAGAGTGTTCGTCTAAAGGAATCTTCGTTGACATAGGATAACAGTTGTATTAGATATTTTGCAAAAAAAAAAAATCAGATCTTACTGAGACAAGTTGCTGACACCTTTTTCAAACTAAACAAGTTGCTGTGACAGAAGTTGATTTACCAACCCATCATTACATGTACCAATTGTCAAACAACTATATTTTAATCACAAACAAGTTATGCAAACACAATTCTAGATCAAAACTCAGGAAGAGTATGAATATCTCTAAGAACACTTTGAAGAACACTTTGAATATCAAGAAGAACTTTGAATTTTCCGAAACACGAAATTTGCTTAAACTTTCAATAAAAACCCATGTTTATCATGTAGACATGCAATGTAACAAGGTTTCTGATAAAACTTATAGCAACTAACAAGATTTTAATTTTGAACACTTTTTCAGAAAATATGAATATCAAATAAGAACAGTTTCTGAAAAACACATAAACAACTTGATAAAACACAACAATGTTTGGTTTTAAACAAGGATAAGAGCCAATGCTCCGATACCACTTGTAGGTCTGTTTTTCTCAGAGGGTCGATTACGAAACCTAGTCCCTGTTTATCACAAACACGGTCACGAGTGCGGAATCCATGTGACGGTGCAAACCAAACACAGTAAAGCAAGCAACACAACAGATAACCAAAGATTCACTTTAGATTAAAAGGACGAGAACAACATCAAACATAAACACACAATGCTTGAACGATAAACTCTCAGTTTCTCTATGCTCTCATACCTAAACTGTTAAACATAACAAGCAATATATAATGTCCACTGGCGAACTCCTATGTGCCGAAGGATATATGTGACGAAGATTGATTCTTCGTCAATCATCAAATATGGACAGAACATATCTAACTGTTAAACAGATAAGCATGATTACAAACAAACATAACCATAATGCACAATAGCGTTAGATTAAGATATAAAACAAAGACAAGCGTCATACCAAGTAAGATAGGAGGATATCCGACTTGGTAGACTTGACAGTACTTACAGACTCGATTACAAAAGACTGTATAACATACAACGTAAACAAGACAAAGTTACAGACATATAAATGCACCAACAATCTCAAGGGGCGGTCTGGAGAAGATCTAAACGAGTAAAATAATAATTAAAAGTATTTAATTATTATTTGAATTATCTTTGTATTAGATTTGATTAATTGTTTAGAGATAAGTATGAGTAAGAATAGGAATCCTAGTAGAATTAGATTGTTTTTAGTATTTATATTCCTTGAGTCTTGTAGGTTTATTAATTCACAACAATTAATAGAAGTAATTTGTGAATCTCTTTTATATTCATCTCTCTGATCTCATACCCAAATTCAACAAAGCCTAGGTGGCGTCGCTGCTCGTGTGCGTTGGGGAGGGACCTCCATGAGCTTGCATCTATGGTGACGGTTGAGCTCTGGTAGGGTGGGGCGGGCCAGGGCCAGAGTAGGTTTTTATGATATTTTTTTTATTTCGGTTGATCCAGAGTAGGGTTATCACGAGCAGAAGCGAGCCAAACTAGGGTAAACGAAGTTGTTCAAAATTTATATACTCTTAATGTGAATATATGAGTTGTATATGTGCTTTAGTGGTTTTCTTGTTCTAAATGAAGTTGTTTAAAATTTATATACTCTTAATTTGTAACATTGTTAGGCATTAAAACTTGTATTTTTAGCTTATAAAGTTGGACATTGCTTTACGATAAAACCATGTACTGAAACACAAGAAAAGTGGGTACCGGTACCGAATGCACCGGCCGTAACATGGAGCTCATGTATAATGTTTAGGGGCTGTTTGGTAACTTTTGAATGGTTAAGTGCTAAATTAGAAAGAGGTCTGAACTATTAAATGCTTAAGCAGTATGAGGTCTGAACTATTAAGAGATAGTATAATGCTTAACCGTTCAGAGATAAATGTCTGACTAATTCAGATTAGAGGTCTTAACCATTGAGACTTAGTATAATAATTAATTATTCAGATGCAAATGTCTGAAACATTTAGACATTTACTCACGAAACAAACAGCATGAATCATTAAGTGTTGAACCAGTAAGAGGTCTGTCTGAACCATTCAGACCCTCATTAAGAGGTAAACAAAAAACCCCTTAATTATTAACTAACCCATGCCGGCTGAATTTGTAAGCCCGGTCGCAATGCAACGGGGTCTTACATCTAGTTAATTATTAATTTAAAACATTGTAGCGCATTACTGGTTGTACCTACTGCATAACGTTTTGTATAGGTCATGCTTCACAATCTTCAGAAGACACGTTGCTTTGCCTTTCCACATTTGAAAGTCTTCTTCTGAAGCCATGTTGATTTCCCTGGCACTGCCACAAAAACCCTTTTGTCAAAATCAACTTAACAAGAAGCCAAAAGAAGAATCCAAAAAGATTTAAGAACCCGATTCCGAGCAAAGTTAAAGCGGTGGTAGGAGACAGTGGCTGGTGACTGGGGTGGTGGTTGGTTGCGGGGATGTTGGGTGTCGGTGGTGGGCGGCCTAGATATGGAAAGATCGACGAACCCTAGCTTAATTGCTACTGAGTTTTGTTAGATATTTTAGTGTAATCGGGGATTGACTTGGTGATCAAGGCGAATAATAATACACATCAAGCAAGTTAGGAGGTGCGGGAGTGCACGCTTGTTTGAGTTATTATAATTCGAAGTGTACGGGCGGAGCCCGTACTCTACAGGGGTTCCAAGGGGAACGCCCCCTTGGCGGGGGTCCGGGGGCAGCGCCCCTGGGAGCAGGGTCCAAGGGGTAGAGCCCCTGGCTGGGGTCGAGCTGCATTAGAAAAAAAATATTTTCTTGAAAATGGCTTATTTTCGAAACATAAAAATTGGCAGTTTTATGTGGCAGTTATGTCTTAATTTTGACATAACTGCCTAATGGCAGTTGGCAATCCCCAACCCAATTTCGTAGACAGTTTTCTTCTTGATCATTCTGCTGGTTCAAAGAATACACACGAAAAACATACCCTGTTTCAATTTCGAAAATCAGAGTTATATCCGATTGAATTTGTCACACCCCGAAATATCAGAGCATTGGCGTGACTGGACTGGTATCTTTATTGCACAGCGGAAGCAAATAAGCTAAGTTTTTTAGAAAATGAACGCCACTAAGTACTCGACTCTTCATGGTTCTCGTATTCCAACCGTGCCTTGTCTTAGAAATGCAACCTGAGAAAGAAATATGCAAAAAAGTCAACATAAAGTTGAGCGAGTTCATAGTTTGCTTGTAAAAGATTTGAAATAAATCTTTTTGAATAACCGGTTTTTGAAGTATTGTTGAGAAAACGAATTTAAAATCATTTTCTTGTCATGTTATACAGAAACTTTGTATGAAAACATGGTATGTATCTTGTAAAATTCAAGTGTTTCTGTATGTATCACGGTTTTCTTGTGTAAATCAAGTATTCTTGTATGTACCATGTATTCTTGTATAAGTCAAGTATTCTTGTATGTATCTTGTTGTTAATGGGTTGCAAGACCATTAACATGTGACATGACAAAGGAAGCAACCAAACCTTAGGCATTTTTCTAGTTGGCATATTCTGAGACACAAAAGCACTGCTTGGTACTTGTCCTCACCAAGAGTGTGGCTACCCGATACCCATTAGATATAACCTTTTGTTCTACGGTCTAGGTATATTGTTGATTAATGGTGCTTATGGTACCCTATTTGTGACACGATTTCTCGTATCATTTCTCATACTTCTTGTATCATTTCTTAAAACGCATCATACTTGGTACTCGTTCTCACCAAGAGTGCTTCTTGTATTTTTGTATTCTTAAAACGCATCATACTTGGTACTCGTTCTCACCAAGAGTGCTTCTTGTATTTTTGTATTGTTAAAACGCATCATACTTGGTACTCGTTCTCACCAAGAGTGCTTTTTATATTTTGTATCATACCATTTGTAAACATTGTAACATTTGTATCTTGTAAACTCTTGTATCTGTATTTTCTCGTAGTTTAGAAAACTAGAATTCGTGTGTATGCATATTTCAAAAGATACGCTTGTTTGAAAACCGGTATAAAACATAAGATTTCGTAAACCATTTGTGTTAGTTAAAACTTGCTTGTAAAATGGTTTAGGACTATGTAATTCTTGTTTGCTTTGCAAAAAGTGCATGTCTTTCCACCCCAAAAACATTTAGAAAAATGTAAATCCGTAAAAAGGTGGGGTTATGAACTCACCTGGATTCCTTGTGCAAAGCTAGCTAATTACGACTTCGTGATGTCGTTTCCAAGACTTGACTTACTAGTGTGTATTCTACAATATTCGTAACACTGAATATCTTATAAGTTTCTAAATAAACGCGGTAACTAAACTACGTGTCACCGAACTCAACCGAATCGTTAGTCGAACGATTCAACGGTAAGTAGTTAACTTATCGGAAATGATTAGGTCATATTTGATAAGTATCATTTTATTGTCGATAATAGCCAATAAGTCTTGAAAAGACTTGATTCTCGAGAGATTTAAAATAAATAAATATTTATATAAATATCGTTAAGATCTCTTGACGTCCCGAGAAGTCGTACGTGTATAAAAGAATATTAGTATGAAAATAATATATAACGAGTTGAATTTGACCCGCGCGTTGCGGCGGGATGTTGATTAACAATGTCTTTATTATCTGACATGCGAATGCTTGGCCAGAATATTCGTCGGAATCGTAACGTTGGTTGGACTCCACTGAATCTGTAAGATCGATCGGTGGTGGTTTCCCAACCATGCACCACCTGATGCCACCATTAGACCATCCATCCCTATCATGGATTTGACAAAGATAGACGACATGCAGTCGCCATGGTGGCTGCCGGTAACCGACGGAATGTGTAAACAAAATCACACCGTTTTTTTTAAAGCGGCACTTATACATGTGAACCAAACCGTCATGATTGTTTCTAACCAATAGTGTAAATTTCCTAACTGACGCAAGTTGAACCGTCATGATTGTTCCTGACCAAAGGGTATAAACTTCCTAACCGGCGCAAGTTACTATTTGCGTCTAAACCAATCCATTCTGGCATTCTGTATACATATTAATTAAATGGATACGTTGGCTCTTTGTTTGCCATGCTTTATCTTATGCATGAGTCACAAAGTAAGGTGCAATATAATAATGTTAATTCTAAGGCTGAGAACATAATATTTACATAGCATCGCATGCCGACCAGACCATGCCGAGGAGTAAATGTCGCACCACGGGCAGTGGTTGACGCCGAGTTGCCCCACCTATACCGTGCACTTTAAAGAAACCCTACCAGTGTCGTAGTCTTCTGTAACTACCGGAAAATATGTCAGAAAAGAAAAGATGACGGTGTTTGATTGTTGTTGAGCAAAAATCTGATCGAATAGATGCGATTGAATAGATGTGCCGATCGGTGAGAATTACGACGTTTGACAAAACAAAACCCATAGAAATCGCCGGAGACGAAGAGGCGGGGATTACGAATCGTCAGATACGAAGGGGCGGCAGTTACGACTCGCCAGATTCGAACGGTTACGGTTACGGATCGTTGGAAAGGTTTAAGCATCTTTTCTTTTATTTTCAAAACGTAAATCGGTTGATTGTTTATTTGGACGAAATATGCATATTTTATCGTTAAAACAAATATTTGATTTAAAGATTGAAAGGATATGTTTGTTTTAGAGATCTAAAGGATCTGTTTGTTTTAGAGAGAAATTGAATATACACGCTATTTGAGATTGAATAAGCATATCATCGAAGGGATCTTTTTGTTTTAGAAAGAGACAACATCTGTTATATGGGTTAATTTAATGGCACACCGCTTCATTACAAAAAGACGTGTGATTTTTATGTAACCTACGTGATGTTTGATATTTCTGATTCATCAAATCAAGTTCACACCGCTTCATATGGTTTCACTAAAATCAAGTTCGCACCGCTTCATATGGTTTCACATTGTATGCTAGTTATATATTTCGTTAAGGGACGTGTCTTTTAAGTAAAATGACACACCCCAAGTTAGTTTTTGTAGGATTATATAATAACTTGTATTATATATATATCACGTCTTGTGTATATTTGCCAAAAAAATATACGTATATGCCGTTTAGGCGTATAAAATAAATATGAAAAGTTATATTTATTTTATAAAAGAATCATCGTTGTACAAATACATAAACTATATTTATTTTTATAAAAGCATTCGTATTGTTTAATACTTGAAATAAATATACAAACTATATTTATTTTGTAAAAACGAATTCATGTTGTTCGACATTTGAAATAAATATATAAAACTATATTTATTTTATAAAGCGAAGGCGTGTTCGGCGTTTGAAACAATATAAATTATTATATTGATTTTATAATAGACTTGTCGTATTTTTGGAGTTTAAAATAAATATAACAACTATATTTATTTGTCGTAAACAATTTTCGAATCATTGTTTTGTTTAAAAACGTTCGTGCTAGACATATTCGTTTCGTAATTAAATTCGGATCCGTAAAGTTCGCTTTATTGTAAAATACATTTTGTTTATGGTTTTTCTCGAAAAACGGGTTGAGTTTCCTCTGTTTTTGGACGATCCCGACAACTAAAGTGTTGATTTATTTTCAAAATTCAATCAATTACTCAAAAATATCATAATAGATATAAACTTTTCGTCAAAATGCACCAAAAAATAAACGTATATAATCACTAAATAAACGATGGTTCGAGCTCGGTTCGCGTATTTCTAAAATCTATAACTATGTAATCGAAAGTTTCGCGTATGTTAAATCTTGTTACCGGGTCTGGCTGCGTTGACCGGACGTTGACTGTTGCCGACCCGAGTGGACTCAGGTTTGACCGAGTCGACTCGGTTGACCGAGTCGACCGAACCGCTTCATAATCTGACCCGAACCAAGCTGACCCGTTGACTAGCTTGAATAATCTGACCCGTTAACTCGAACCGTCGACCGAGTTGACTCAGTTTGACCGAGTCACCCGAACGGAGTCGGACCCAAAGCCGCTTAACCCGAACCGAGCTGTTGACCGTCCTGAATCTGTTGACCAGCCGTGACTGTTCGACCCGGACCCGAACCGAGTTAACTCGGTTTAACAGAGTTGACTCGAACCAAAACCCGAAACTTGAAACGAGACCCGATCTACCTCTAAATCTGACCTGATGATACGTGAAACCCGATGGACCGAAGTAAGGAGCACTGGTCCGAGACAGGGACCACCGGTCACCACCGTCACCGCCGCCGCAGCGGCGACGCCGCTCCGCCGTCCAGCTTCTTTCTCTCTCATCTTTCTGCCTCTCTCTCTCTCTCTTTCTTCTTCCTCTCTCTCATCTTCTGTTCGGTCGCCACCGCACCACCACCTCACGGTGGTGGTAGTGGTGGTGATCCGTTCTGTTAATCGAAAAAGGGGGGGTGCTCATCGGAGATGCAGCGACTGAAGGTGTCACCGAAGTGACTCCGGTTGTTGGTTGACAGAGGAACCGAGGGATTGCAGGTGTGTGTGTGTGTTTGATGAAAGCTTCAATCTCCATTTTTTTTGTGTGTGTATATGCGGTAGATTCGAGAGGTAGGGGGTGTTTGTTTGGTGTCTGCTTGTTTGAAATTGAGAGAGGATGAGAGGTTATTGTTGAGAGTGTGTGTTGTTTTGTCTGAAGATCAATAGGGAAGGGGTATGGGTTTTAAACTAATTCATGTGGGTATTGTCCAGTGTTATTTTCTTATGTCTTGTGTGTTAAGATCCATAGAGATTTTATGGAGATTATATAGAGATTTCATCAGATATTGTAGAGATTTGTAGGATTTTATTAGATTTGGGTAATATTTAGTAGAGATCTTATGAGATCTGATGTACTATGAGCAGGTTTAGGCTTGTGGGTTTTGGGCTTGGGCCCAGGGCCCACAAGCCCATCTCATGTGTAAGTGGCCCGTAATTCCTACGTGACCCGTTGTCAAATCCTGAACTCCGTTTAACGTCAAAAATTAAAATACACAAAAATACGGTTGGTAGTCGTTGTTTGCATGCCCGTTCGTCGATTATGGTAATAATCGCGGAAAATTAAGTCGTTGCCGTCTTTAATCTGATTTTCGATCCGGTTTCGACTGTAGTCATTAAAATTTAATTACGAAGCTAAAATATATCGTAAAATTTAATATTTGACGGCGTTGTCAGCATTCTGTACGGTATCAGTTCGTTGTCGCGTAATATTCAGCAGGTTTCTCTGTAAACCACCGTTCGCGCACTGGGAAGTCGGATAGACGTTCCTTGGCACTCCAAAGGCCTAATTAAGTTAATTTACGTCTTGAACATTATTTATTATTGTGTTGATCTCCTGTTAATCGCGTAATTATGAGCCGTAAATTACCGGTTGTCACATTCTCCCCCTGTTAATGAAATTTCGTCCTCGAAATTTAGTTTACGTTAACTCCTTAGAGTTACATTATGCGTAGAAAATATGCATAGTACCAAAGTGAACGATCATGAAATCGAATCAAGACTTATTCGAATGATGTGAATTCAAGGACGTTTCACAAGAGGCAAATGAATTCTAGAAATGATTGCATCCAATAAATGAATTTAGATTTCAACAAGCCCAAATGTAATAGTTTGCATGAAACGCTCGATCATGATCAGCCCAAGCTGCAAGTTCTACCGACGCCACAAGGTGTCATAGTGAATGGAACAATTCAAATATAGCGGTGATCGAACAAGTATCACCTGTGTTTTGTATGGAATGAACGCGCAATAATAAATCGAAGCGGATTTAATCTAAATCAATAAATAAATAATTAAATCCGTGCATGAGATATGTAAACGAGATCAGCGCAAGCTTCAATTTAGTGAAACGCCACCACAAGGTGTCGAAGTTAACAAACGACTTAATGGAGTCGTAGGCCAAACAAGTCTACTACGACTCGAAACAAATGAAACACTTGTTGAAACGAATTTGAATATGATGTTTTCAATACATCATATGGTGTCTTGAATTGAATATGTGCAATGAACAGGTTCAAACAATTGAATTTGATTTCGGCGCAAGCCGACAATAAATGCATGTATCGATAAGAAAACTTTCGGCATGGTCACAACGGAAAACCATGTATGTAATTTCAAGAAAATGTGTTAACTTGATAACATGGAAGCCAACAATTACAATAATGCGGGTCATTCGAATCACAAATCAATAATTAGATTTAGCGAAATAATATTTGAACTTTAATGAAACGCTTTATTCGAAACGAAACCACATGCGTAACAAACGATGCATGCGTAACATATGAATTTCTCAAGGAATGAAGCAATTGAATATTCGTTATACTGAAAGAAATGATCGTGATACAATGACCATCAAGAGGAGTAGAGATACGAAAATCTACTCGGTAAATGTGAAAGTTGAAATTTCAATAAAAGAAATTTAAGGACTTTACCTGGGGTTGCAAGTGAAAACCAGTTGTTAGGTGACATTACCATAGCGTATTCGTCGTTAACAAGTTAGGGGGAATGCGGAGACATACGTCTTCTTCTTAGTATGACTTATGTCGTTTGCAGGACCGCGTGCCAAACTGCCGCTTCCTGAAAGTCGTATGTGGTGTACTTCAACCTCCGTTGATGTATAGCTTAAGTTTCACGTATAGCTGTGCACTAGCATTTCGTTATGCGTAGGCTACCTGCTCGGGAAGTTAAAATATCATAGACAATATGGATAATAGTGTGTGCCCGAGTTTATATTCGCGGTTCCTACGTGATGACCTTTAATGAACTTCAACATGAGTTTCCAAAGGTCTATGTTTCCTAAACTCTCAGAGTTTTGTGTACTGTATGTAATTATTTTTGTGTACCATGTGTAAAACACCACTATAGCGTATGCTTGAAAACAAAATTTTGACTGTTTGTTTTTCGGCAACGGTTGGAGACCATATTCGAGTACTATGCGTTCTGTATGTATTCAACGTTTTAATAATCTAAGTCCCTAGTGAAATATGAGGTTAGAGCCTAGGTATCTTTACAGAGAACCCTGTTCGCTGTAACCTATAGCTCTGATACCAATCTGTCACACCCCGAAATATCAGAGCATTGGCGTGACTGGACTGGTATCTTCATTGCACAGCGGAAGCAAATAAGCTAAGTCTTTTAGAAAATGAACGCCACTAAGTACTCGACTCTTCATGGTTCTCGTATTCCAACCGTGCCTTGTCTTAGAAATGCAACCTGAGAAAGAAACATGCAAAAAAGTCAACATAAAGTTGAGCGAGTTCATAGTTTGCTTGTAAAAGATTTGAAATAAATCTTTTTGAATAACCGGTTTTTGAAGTATTGTTGAGAAAACGAATTTAAAATCATTTTCTTGTCATGTTATACAGAAACTTTGTATGAAAACATGGTATGTATCTTGTAAAATTCAAGTGTTTCTGTATGTATCACGGTTTTCTTGTGTAAATCAAGTATTCTTGTATGTACCATGTATTCTTGTATAAGTCAAGTATTCTTGTATGTATCTTATTGTTAATGGGTTGCAAGACCATTAACATGTGACACGACATAGGAGGCAACCAAACCTTAGGTATTTTTCTAGTTGGCATATTCTGAGACACAAAAGCACTGCTTGGTACTCGTCCTCACCAAGAGTGTGGCTGCCCAACACCCGTTAGATCTAACATTTTGTTCTGCGGTCTAGTTATATTGTTGATTAATGGTGCTTATGGTACCCTATTCGTGACACGATTTCTCGTATCATTTCTCATACTTCTTGTATCATTTCTTAAAACGCATCATACTTGGTACTCGTTCTCACCAAGAGTGCTTCTTGTATTTTTGTATTCTTAAAACGCATCATACTTGGTACTCGTTCTCACCAAGAGTGCTTCTTGTATTTTTGTATTGTTAAAACGCATCATACTTGGTACTCGTTCTCACCAAGAGTGCTTTTTTATATTTTGTATCATACCATTTGTAAACATTGTAACATTTGTATCTTGTAAACTCTTGTATCTGTATTTTCTCGTAGTTTAGAAAACTAGAATTCGTGTGTATGCATATTTCGAAAGATGCGCTTGTTTGAAAACCGGTATAAAACATAAGCTTTTCGTAAACCATTTGTGTCAGTTAAAACTTGCTTGTAAAATGGTTTAGGACAATGTAATTCTTGTATGCTTTGCAAAAAGTGCATGTCTTTCCACCCCAAAAACATTTAGAAAAATGTAAATCCGTAAAAAGGTGGGGTTATGAACTCACCTGGATTCCTTGTGCAAAGCTAGCTAATTACGACTTCGTGATGTCGTTTCCAAGACTTGACTTGCTAGTGTGTATTCTACAATATTCCTAACATGGAATATCTTATAAGTTTCTAAATAAACGCGGTAACTAAACTACGTGTCACCGAGCTCTACCGAATCGTTAGTCGAACGATTCAACGGTAAGTAGTTAACTTATCGGAAATGATTAGGTCATATTTGATAAGTATCATTTTATTGTCGATAATAGCCAATAAGTCTTGAAAAGGCTTGATTCTCGAGAGATTTAAAATAAATAAATATTTATATAAAAATATATAAATATCGTTAAGATCTCTTGTCGTCCCGAGAAGTCGTACGTGTATAAAAGAATATTCGTATGAAAATAATATATAATAACTTGTATTATATATATCACGTCTTGTGTATATTTGCCAAAAAAATATACGTATATGCCGTTTAGGCGTATAAAATAAATATGAAAAGTTATATTTATTTTAAAAAAGAATCGTCGTTGTACAAATACATAAACTGTATTTATTTTTATAAAAGCATTCGTATTGTTTAATACTTGAAATAAATATACAAACTATATTTATTTTGTAAAAACGAATTCATGTTGTTTGACATTTGAAATAAATATATAAAACTATATTTATTTTTATAAAAGCGAAGGCGTGTTCGGCGTTTGAAACAATATAAATAATTATATTGATTTTATAAAAGACTTGTCGTATTTTTGGAGTTTAAAATAAATATAACAACTATGTTTATATGTCGTAAACAATTTTCGAACCGTTGTTTTGTTTAAAAACATTCGTGCTAGACATATTCGTTTCGTAATTAAATTCGGATCCGTAAAGTTCGCTTTATTGTAAAATACATTTTGTTTATGTTTTTTCTCGAAAAACGGGCAGACTTTCCTCTGTTTTTGGACGATCCCGACAACTAAAGTGTCGATTTATTTTCAAAATTCAATCAATTACTCAACAATATCATAATATATATAAACTTTTCGTCAAAATGCACCAAAAATTAAACGTATATAATCACTAAATAAACGATGGTTCGAGCTCAGTTCGCGTATTTCTAAACTCCATAACTATGTAATCGAAAGTTTCGCGTATGTTAAATCTTGTTACCGGGTGTAGCTGCGTTGACCGGACGTTGACTGTTGCTGACCCCAGTTTACTCGGGTTTGACCGAGTCGACCGAACCGCTTCATAATCTGACCCGAACCAAGCTGACCCGTTGACTAGCTTGACTAATCTGACCCGTTAACTCGAACCGTCGACCGAGTTGACTCAGTTTGACCGAGTCACCCGAACGGAGTCGGACCCAAAGCCGCTTAACCCGAACCGAGCTGTTGACCGTCCTGAATCTGTTGACCAGCCGTGACTGTTCGACCCGGACCCGAACCGAGTTGACTCGAACCAAAAACCCAAAACTTGAAACGAGACCCGATCCACCACTAAATCTGACCTGATGATACGTGAAACCCGATGGACCGAAGCAAGGACCACTGGTCCGAGACATGGACCACCGGTCACCACCGTCACCGCCGCCGCAGCGGCGACGCCACTCCGCCGTCCAGCTTCTTTCTCTCTCATCTTTCTGCCTCACTCTCTTCTCCCTCTCTCTCCTCTTATGTTCGGTCGCCGCCGCACCACCACCTCACGGTGGTGGTGGTGATCCTTTCTGGTAATCGAAAAGGGGGGGGTGCTCATCGGAGATGCAGCGACTGAAGGTGTCACCGAAGTGACTCCGGTTGTTGGTTGACAGAGGAACCGAGGGATTGCAGGTGTGTGTGTGTTTGAGGAAAGCTTCAATCTCCAATTTTTTTGTGTGTGTATATGCAGTAGATTCGAGAGGTAGGGGGTGTTTGTTTGGTGTCTGCTTGTTTGAAATTGAGAGAGGAGGAGAGGTTATTGTTGAGAGTGTGTGTTGTTTTGTCTAAAGATCAATAGGGAAGGGGTATGGGTTTTAAACTAATTCATGTTGGTATTGTCCAGTGTTATTTTCTTATGTCTTGTGTGTTAAGATCCATAGAGATTTTATGGAGATTATATAGAGATTTCATCAGATATTGTAGAGATTTGTAGGATTTTATTAGATTTGGGTAATATTTAGTAGAGATCTTATGAGATCTGATGTACTATGAGCAGGTTTAGGCTTGTGGGTTTTGGGCTTGGGCCTAGGGCCCACAAGCCCATCTCGTGTGTAAGTGGCCCGTAATTCCTACGTGACTCGTTGTCAAATCCTGAACTCCGTTTAATGTAAAAAATTAAAATACACAAAAATACGGTTGGTAGTCGTTGTTTGCATGCCCGTTCGTTGATTACAGTAATAATCGCGAAAAATTAAGTCGTTGCCGTCTTTAATCTGATTTTCGATCCGGTTTCGACTATAGTCACTAAAATTTAATTACCAAGCTAAAATATATCGTAAAATTTAATATTTGACGGCGTTGTCAGCATTCTGTACGGTATCAGTTCGTTGTCGCGTAATATTCAGCAGGTTTCTCTGTAAACCACCGTTCGCGCACTGTGAAGTCGGATAGACGTTCCTTGGCACTCCAAAGGCATAATTAAGTTAATTTGCGTCTTGAACATTATTTATTATCGTGTTGATCGCCTGTTAATCACGTAATTATGAGCCGTAAATTACCAGTTGTCACAGAATTATTCGGGTGAACCACCGAAATAATTTGATCTGAGAGTGATAACACGCCTCTCTGGTCATCCAGAAATACAAAATTCCCCAACAAAGATCAAATTAATTTCTGTGAAGGTGGCAAGCGGATCGATGAAGGATATGACAAGAAAGGTTGACAAACTGGAGAAGTTCGAAGGGCAAGACTTCCAAAGATGGCAGAAGAAGATGCACTTTCTTCTGACTTCGTTGAAGGTTGTGTACGTGTTGACTACTCCAATCCCGAAGATACTAGAGGAGGGCAATCTGGAGCAAATCAGGAAGAGGTCGAAGTGGGAGAACGACAATTATATATGTCTTGGCCACATTCTGAATGGTTTGTCTGATCCCTTAATTGATGTTTATCAAAATGTTGAAACTGCAAAGTTACTGTGGGACATGTTGGAAGCCAAATACTTGGCAGAAGATTCTTCTAGTAAGAAGTTTCTTGTCAGTAATTTCAATAATTACAGAATGGTTGATGAAAGGCCTGTGATGGAAGAGTATCATGAATTGTTACGAATTCTGGGGCAGTTTGCCCAACATGATATGAAGATGGATGAATCCATCTCTGTTTCTAGTATCATTGACAAGTTACCTCTTTCCTGGAAAGATTTCAAACATAATCTGAAACATTAGAAAGGAGAGTTAACTTTGGTTTAACTT
This sequence comes from Helianthus tuberosus, assembly GCA_030545235.1. Lineage (NCBI taxonomy): Eukaryota > Viridiplantae > Streptophyta > Magnoliopsida > Asterales > Asteraceae > Helianthus > Helianthus tuberosus. Next base: position 6,237,908 of record CM060416.1, on the reverse strand, counting down.
GGAAGCCACTTCAGAATTGAAGAAGGCTTGAGAGGACAGGAAAATGTGTTGGTCAATGATGAAAAGAAACGGGCTGGATCAAGTTCTGTGAACATGGTTGAAACAGGTGAATCATCCAAAGGAAACAGTAAGTTCAAAGGGAAACGTAAGTTTCAAGGAAACAACAATTCGGGTTCAAACAAAAATCCGAATTACCCTTGCTGGAAATGTGGTAAGGTTGGTCACTTTAAAAGGGACTGTAGGATGATGAAGAATAACAACAAGTTCGGTTTAAAGAACAAGAATGAGGCTGGTTCTAGCGGGTCCAAGGACCCGGGCAAGCAAGGTCAGAATTTAGTACAATTTAATAATTCGGTTCAGAATTATGTGTCACTAATTTCTGAGGCATTTTATGTGCAGGATGATAACATTGCTTGGTGGGTTGATTCGGGTGCAACAAGCCATGTATGCAAGGATCTTCGTTGGTTTAAAGACTTTCAACCAATCGAAGACGGATCTATCATCAAGACGGGGAACGTTGCAACTGAACCAATCAAGGGAATAGGAACTGTGAATCTTGTTTTTACTTCTGGAAAATGTTTACTTTTGAACAATGTTTTGTATGTGCCCATAATTCGAAAGAATCTGTTAAGTGGCATTGTGTTGAATAATTGTGGGTACAAACAAGTATTGGAAAGTGACAAGTATATCTTGTCAAGACATGGTACATTTGTTGGTTTCGGTTATCTATGTAATGGTATGTTTATGTTGAATGTTGATGTCTCGTTTATGAATGAATCTATTTGTGTTGCTTCAACTAGTAATGTTAATGATGTACCTTCAACTAGGAATGCAAATTGCATAGCTTCAACTAGTAGTAGAAACAACTTGACTGAATCAGAATTATGGCATGCGAGACTAGGACATGTACATTATAAAAGAGTTAAAGAAATGTCTAAAATGAGCTTAATTCCGCCTATTAAAATAAACAATGATAAATGCCATGTTTGCAAGTTGAATAAGATAACCAAAAAGCATTTCATGCAACATGTTCATAGGGAAACTAAAGTGTTAGATTTGATACATAGTGATCTATGTGATTTTCATGCTACACCATCTCTAGGTAATAAAAAATATGTAGTAACATTTATAGATGATGCTACTAGATTTTGTTATGTTTATTTGTTGCATGCTAAGGATGAAGCTCTTGAAAAGTTTAAGAATTATAAACTAGAAGTAGAGCTTCATCGGAGTGGGTTGATCAAAACCCTACATACGGACAGAGGTGGTGAGTATTTTGATCCGGTGTATTTCCAATCAACTGGAATAATACACCATACCACAGCTCCTTACACAACAGAACAAAATGGTGTGGCGGAAAGGAAAAATAGGACTCTAAAGGAAATGGTCAATACCATGTTGTCATATTCGAGCCTAAGTGAGGGCTTTTGGGGTGAGGCTATGTTGACAGCCTGCTATTTGCTAAATAGGGTTCCAAATAAAAGGAACAAGACCACCCCTTTTGAGCTTTGGTATAAAAAACCACCTAAGCTGCATAAGCTGAGAGTTTGGGGTTGTAGAGCCGTGGTGAGGCTCACTGATCCTAAGATAAGGAACATAGGGGAAAGAGGTATAGACTGCATCTTCATTGGGTATGCGGAGCATTCATTTGCTCACAGGTTCTATGTTATAGAACCAAACGACTACGTGTCAGTGCATACGGTAATTGAGGCAAGAACTGCAGAGTATGATGAGAATAGATTCTCTTCAATACCTAGACCTAGAGACATGGTTCCAAGCTCTAGTAACTCTCACGTGGCTGATCAAGTGATTGATACTCCTCCGGAACCTAGGAGGAGTGGTAGAGCAAGAAAAGTTATATCATTTGGTGATGATTTTCAGCTATATTTGGTTGAAGGATCTAGAGACGAAATTAAAATTCAGTATCAATATTGCTTCAATATTGAGGAAGATCCTAAAACCTATAGTGAAGCCGTGGCATCTCGGGACGTAGCTTTCTGGAAAGAAGCTATAAATGATGAGATGGACTCTATTATGCAGAATAACACTTGGAAACTGTTTGATCTACCCCTTGGGTGTAAACCACTTGGTTGTAAATGGATCTTCAAGAAGAAGATGAAAGTAGATGGTTCAATTGAAAAGTTTAAAGCCCGATTGGTTATCCAAGGCTTTAAAATAAGGAAGGAATTGACTACTTTGATACATATGCTCCTGTAGCAAGAATATCCACTATTAGATTGTTGGTTGCCTTAGCTGCAATACACAATCTTGTAATTCACCAAATGGATGTGAAAACCACTTTCCTGAATGGTGATTTGGATGAGGAGATATATATGAAACAACCAGAGGGTTTTGTTATGCCTGGCAATGAGCATAAAGTATGTAAGCTAGTTAAGTCATTATATGGCTTAAAGCACGCACCAAAACAGTGGCATCAAAAGTTTGATGACGTGGTTTCGTCTAATGGTTTTGTATTAAACCAAGCAGACAAGTGTGTATATAGCAAATTTGATGATTCTAGGAAAGGAGTCATAATTTGTCTATATGTAGATGACATGCTGATCTTCGGTACTGAACATGATCAAGTTGATAAAAACAAATAAATTTTTGTCATCTGGTTTTGAAATGAAAGACATGGGGGAGGCGGAAGTGATCCTTGGTATAAGGATCAAACGGGAGAACCAAAGCATATCTATCTCTCAATCTCATTATATTGAGAAGATATTGAAAAAGTTTAATTTTCATGATAGTTCTCCGGTTAGCACTCCAATGGATCCTGCTTTTAAGCTCTCACCTAATGAAGGTGTAGCTGTAAGCCAACTTGAATATTCAAGGGCCATTGGATCTCTCATGTATGCCATGATTAGCACTAGACCAGATATAGCTATGCTGTTGGAAAGCTTAGTAGGTATACTAGCAATCCAGGTGCAAGTCATTGGCAAGAAATGAATCGAGTATTTAGGTACTTGAAAGGAACCATGAAATATGGTTTGACTTACTCTGGATTTCCTTCGGTTTTAGAAGGTTATTCGGATGCAAGTTGGATTAAAAATAAGGAAGATCATTCTTCCACGAGTGGATGGACTTTTCTGCTTGGCGGAGGTGCCATATCTTGGGCATCTAAGAAACAAACTTGCATAACTGATTCGACAATAGAGTCTGAGTTTTTAGCATTAACTGTAGCTGGCAAAGAAGCTGAGTGGCTAAGAAACTTGATTTATGAGATCCTATTGTGGCCTAAACCTATATCACCAATATCTATTAGATGTGATAGTGCTGCTACCTTGGCTAAGGCATATAGCCATGTGTATAATGGGAAGTCTAGACACTTAGGTGTTAGACACAGCATGATTCATGAGCTCATCATGCATGGGGTGATATCGGTGGAGTTTGTGAGAACTCAACAGAATTTAGCCGACCACTTAACCAAAGAGTTATGTAGAGATCTTGTGCACAAGGCGGCTGTAGGGATGGGATTAAAGTCCACCTGAGGTTTCTTGTGTTAAGATACCCAATTCCCACCTAATATGACGTTAGGTGCTGAATTCAATGTGGAAAGCTTAACATCTAGAAATTGGAACACATTAGTAGCATCATCCCAAGGTATGTGTTCAGACCTGCAAGTTAAAGGAGGTTGAAGGTTTTCTTCTGAAAAGTTCTTTGAAAAATTGCATATGAAGGTGCAAGAATAAAGAGCTACCTATATGAGCATGAAGTTTAGCCGCTTCAATAAGCTATGACTTGGCTTTGATATGTTCATTGAAGGATGGGACACAGGCTAGTAAAAATAGTGTCAAGAAAGAACACTAGAGTATGTAAACTTGTGTGTATATTATCTTCATGTATTCACTGAATAGAAAGGGTTCAATCCTTAGCGACACCCCTATATTCAAATATATGGAATGTGTAATATACTAATGTGAAATTCAATGGTCGCGATATTTCATTTATGCATAAGTTTGATTGTTATGAATTTGTTTAAGTTAATCAAGGATTACGCTAAAATGGGGGAGGAATGTTAGATATTTTAGTGTAATCGGGGATTGACTTGGTGATCAAGGCGAATAATAATACACATCAAGCAAGTTAGGAGGTGCGGGAATGTACGCTTTTTTGAGTTATTATAATTCGAAGTGTACGGGCGGAGCCCGTACTCTACGGGGGTTCCAAGGGGCAAAGCCCCTGGCTGGGGTCGAGCTGCATTAGAAAACAAATATTTTCTGGAAAATGGCTTATTTTCGAAACATAAAAATTGGCAGTTTTATGTTGGCAGTTATGTCTTAATTTTGACATAACTGCCTAATGGCAGTTGGCAATCCCCAACCCAATGTCGTAGACAGTTTTCTTCTTGATCATTCTGCTGGTTCAAAGAATACACACGAAAAACATACCCTGGTTCAATCTCGAAAATCAGAGATGTATCCAATTGAATTATTCGGGTGAACCACCGAAATAATTTGATCTGAGAGTGACAACACGCCTCTCTAATCATCCGGAAATACAAAATTCCCCAACAAGTTTTGCACCATTTGTTCTTTGTTTCATTGTTTGATTTTGCGTATACTCGGATTCCTTTGGTTGTTTCTAACTTTTCTTACTTGATTCTGGTTTAAGATTTTTGTTTTAAGGTTATTTTACTGGATTCGTAGGTGGATGATCGGGGATATCACCGTAAGTTTGATCTCATCTCATCTGATCTCAATCAGTCGATTCATTTTGTTCTTCTAATTTGTAACATTTGTGGGTTGTAAGTTGTGCATAGTTGGTGGTTTGTGCTTTGTGATTTTTGATGTACAAATCGTTAATGCAACATTTTGCCACCTCCGGCCACGTATCGTTTTCACTTACATATCACCGCCCTTTTTCTTCATTTTGTTTTCATATTTCCCACACTACACCAGACGCTAAAGAGAGATAGAGACAGGGTTAGAGAGAGGGGGAGGGTTAGAAGTGCGATTGTGAAGGTGCGTGTCCATTGCCTCAACCGGCCATTTGACTCCAGCTAACACAGTTTAATTGTATATTTGTATCCAGTTTTTTCAATGCTTTACGAGCGGTTAGTGTTTGTGATTGTGTGAGTTTGACATTTGTTTTGGGTTTCAGGATTCGAAACAATCATCTGTGAAAGAAAAGGATGCAGTGGTGACGGTTAGTTCGCCACCGTCGACGACCGGCAGTCCTGTAACTGCATCTGCATAGTTGGAAATCAAGGTAAACTTTATGCAATATATTAGTTTTATTTCAAGGTTTAAATGGTGCAAGTATTAGTCTGTGAGTGTTGGTCTGGTAGTGAAACTGGTACTGCCAATGTTAGTTCGATTTCTGACTGCATTTGTAAATTTAAATGGTGTAGGTATTATTCATTGAGTGTTGGTGAAAATGGTACTCCTATTGTTGGAGGTTTAAATTGATACTGGTGTTGTGTCAATTTGTGGATTATATGATAATAAAAAGGTTGCCAGTTTATTACCCGTCACAAGAAGAGAAAGATAACCCAAAACTATATGTCGAAAATGTACCGGGATTGATGCGTGGTAAGGTATGTGCAAACATTTGATTTTGACTTTTAAGGTCAAATGCTTGACAATTTAAATTTAATACTGATACGATCTTTGTGGTTCAAATACCATCATTTTTTGTTTGTACTAACTAATGTTTGGTATATAAATTAAATGATGTTTGGGCTTGAGGTTTTTTTAATTTATATATATGTAACTGTAGTAAATTCAAGTATTCAACATCAATCATAGTATGAAGTATTTCATTTTCAGATTTCAACTAGATCTGGGCGTATCACTTCTTTTTTAAAATAGAAGCACTTTACCCTACCTCCCTCCACTCTAAAACAACAAAATGAAATCCATAGCCGAACACAGGTACATAAAAAGTATTTCATTTATACGTTTTATAATTCTATATCAAGTCTTGCGCAATTTATAAAATACATGTTGGTTGGGTCATTCATTTATATTCATAATTTGGTTGCATTTTGGTTGAGTTAGCTCAATATGATTGGTTTCTCTATCTTTGATAAATTATTTAGTTGTGTAGAGAAGTGATGCCTGCTGAAGCGATACAGTTTAAAAGCCATTCTAACTTCTAAGATTTTATAAACCATTCTATCTGAAAAGTTATCAACAAAAAACAAAACATGCTAATAATAATAATAATAATAATAATAATAATAATAATAATAATAATATTAATAATCATAATATAATAATAATATAATAATAATAATAACAATAATAATAATAATAATAATAATAATAGTAATAATAATAAAAGGCATTGCAAAAGTGTCGTTTCGGTCCATTACGATACCGACACGGTACCGACACTCGATATAGCAACCAAAAAAGAAACCCTAAAAAATAAAGTCCTTGGTTGTTACGGGAGCACTCTAGCCACCAAACCAATTTTGTTATCAAAGCGACACTGCTCGGGCTTTGCCCCTCTCACAGCAAAAACGACTCTAAAAAGCACATAAGAACATCTCGTCTCTCCTCCTTCTGCTTGTGCATTACCCATTCTTTGGTTTCTTTAGAAGAAAACGTCTTTCTTCCCTATCTCCTCCACATAAGTCGCATTTCCTTCATCTGTTCTTCACATGACCCAAAAACTTTTTAAAAACATGTGTTAGGTACCATTACTGTACCGAACCTGAAAATGGCGAAACGTGGGTACTGAAAATAGTCCGATACAATACGCTTCGATAGTAGTACCGGTTTGATTTCGGTATCGAGTACCATTATCCCTAAAACTTATATCTATTTTAGTATTTTGTATCCAAATTGCTTTTAATGGATGAAGTTAACCCAGTGGACTAAAATGGCAACGGTGAAACCTTTTTGGACCCACATGTGAAAAATGAAACCTTTGGACTAAACTGACAAAATGACCCAAACCACAGGGACTAAAATGATATTTAACTCTTTTATTAATTGTTACTAGTAATAAGCTTGTGCCTGTTGCGACACACTAAATTGTAAAAATAGCATCCTTAGATAAGTATATTATTTATGACACTCGGAAAAAACTATATTGCGAATACAAATATGTTTTTGATGAAGTTTAAACTAAACATGGTACCAATACTTAGGGGTGTGCAAATTTGGTTAACCGTGGATTCAGTGGTTAACTGATGGTCGGTTAACTGAAGGTTCCGTTAATTAAAAAGTATTAACCTTAACCATAACCATAGCCGATGGTCGGTTAACCGTTGGTTATGGATCGGTTTAGGGTTAATTTCGGTTAATTATCCAATATATATAAAACTTGTAAAATATAAACTCATGGATATAAAACTTGCAAAACTAAATAGATACCAGATGCATATTAAATTCATCAAAAATCAAAAGTACTCAATGTAAGTGCAGTTCCTGCTGGGTAACTGTGCTTTATCAGTTCTGGTCAACGGTCAACAAAGTCCAAGCCAAGTCAAGAATTCGGAAGCTTTATCAGTTCTGAGTTTTTGATGTTAAACTCGGAATATGATGATTATTATTGTTGTCCGAATTATCTGTTTTGTATCCCGGACAATATGTTTTGTCCGGGTTTAGTTCCTAGTCTATATATATGTGTTGTATAGGGTAGATTAGGGCAACCCTTGAGATAGCTTGGTGCATCTCTCACAAATCCCAGCCATTCTCCATCAGTGTGTGAATTCTAGAGAGAGGGAGACTAAGTGTTAGTGAGAGAAAGCTCGGTTTAGATCTTTGTGATCTAAACCAGCTTGTAGATGATGTATACTCTTTTGGTATGTAATCTGTGATGACTGATTCGTTAATAAAGAGATTCATCTTCTACATCTTTCGATCTTGTTCATATTTTGATGATTCGCGTCTTGAATCAAGTGCAATGTTGATGTTCATCATCGATCCGGTGTTTTAACACTCAATATCTAGTGGAAGCATACATACAAATCTTCATCATCTAATCCCAATCTAAAGTACAAAGTTCTTAACAAAATTATATAGTTGTTTGGCTGATCGGTTCAGTTCGGTTATTTTCGGTTTTAGATATACGATTAACTGAAACCGAAAATTCGGTTACTCAACAAACAAAAACCGAACCATCTGTTAATGTTTCAGTTTGCTTAATTTGGTTATTTGGTTTTGGGCACAACCCTACCAATACTGTTCAGACCATATCGGTTTGGATTGTCACGGGAAAGAAAAAAAATAATTATATTTGACACAATTTTGATCAAAACTTTTATCAAAATGTAATAAAAAAAACACGTCGAAACGATATACAAAAATAGAAAAATAAACCACGTTTCAATAAAACAAACACGTCTTAACGATATACTTGAAATAGTATAAGTTTTAAAAATGGATATATAAACGTTGGTTTTATTAATAATTAAATAAAATAGTATAGTTACCCGCACATTGTGGTGAGAATTTGTATAGTTTTGATTCACTTCATTAAATAAAAAAGTACTAGCGATTGAGCAATGTATATAGTGAGAGTGTAGAGTGCAAAGTAAGAGTACCTTAAACCATTATAGAAGTGTGGTGTTTATAGCCAGGTGGTTGGAGAAGAAACGAGGCTCATTGGACGAGGTGTCGTTGTCAAGGATTATCCATTTGGTCCCTTCTGCTAATTAGTGCCCGCAAAGGTGGGAGTACAACTGCAAGCCTCATGATCGGCTCTACGTCGCCCTTTAGATGTCGTTGTTGGCTACAGGTCGCTTTCACAATGTACTATTTGTCTCCTCCGTGCTGGCTTAGCATTGGGCCCACAGGAGTAGCCCGCGGACGCATCGCTGTGACCAGTTGACTGTTTTTTGTGTTAAGTATAAGTATGGTCTTGGGCCCGCGCAGGTTTAGTTGCGGCCCGCGGGGCGTTTAGGACCATACCCCTTCAGGTATGGGTTTTACTCTCGCTAAATAGACTAAACTTTCTTCATTAGTCACTGTTTCAAGAAACTAAAATGTTAACCTTTTATCTTTTAATCCTAGTACTTGTCGTCGTTGGAGCGGTTGTTGTTGTCAGATATATGGAATCATTGTTTCCCGACAACACAGAGAACGGGTCGAGCTATTCCATCAAAAAGTGAGATTACCTGTAACCATAGAAGGACCCGAAGCTGCAAATGATATAATAGAAATATTCATAAGGAACTACGGAAGTTTGGCACCAAAAAGATACAAGTATTCAGAAATCAAGAAAATGACAAACTCATTCCTAGAAAAACTGGGACAAGGAGGATATGGAGGTGTTTATAAAAGACAATTGCTAATGGTAGTCCAGTTACAATGAAGCTCTTGAGTGAAGCGGCGGGAAATGGAGAAGACTTCGTTATTGAATTTGCTATCATTGGTAGAGCTTCTCATGTCAACGTAGTCACCCTTTTAGGTTTCTGCTTCAAGGGAAACAAAAGTGCCTTGTTGTGTTAGTTCATGTCAAACGGGTCACTAGATAAGTTTCTACGTGGTGAAGGCTCTCATTTGGACTGGAACACATTGTTCCAAATTGTAAAAGGGATCGCAAGAGGTCTAGAGTGAGTACCTACACACAGAGGTTGTAACACAAGAACCGTACACTTTGACATAAAGCCTCATAACGTTCTATTAGAGGAATAATTTGTCCCTAAAATATCTGATTTCGGGCTGGCTAAGTTGTGCAAGACGAAATAAAGTATTGTGTCTAACTGGGTGCAAGAGGTACTGCTGGATACATGGCCTCTAAAGTATTCATTAGTAGTCTTCGAGGTGGATCTCACAAATTTGATGTGTATAGCTACGGGATGATGGTTCTTGAAATGACAGGTGCGCGCAGGCACTACAAAAAAAAAATCATTGTAGGGACAACAATTTTTAAGCTTATAGGGAGGACACGTCGTCTCTGTAGGTGTTTTTCACTTATAGGGAGGACATGTCGTCTCTATAGGTCTTTGTCGGGGATTACCCATAAGTCAACTATTGCTCCAAATACTGGGTCCTATTTCTTGGTCATTTGAGCTTGTAAAATTTGTACAAATTTGTTCGAAACATCGGAAGGGAATAAATTCAGGTTACTAAATTATAGTAATCTCAACAAATAACTTTTTTGTACATCATACCTGAGATCAAAACATTAGCAGGTCTCAGTGTTAAGGAATTGATAACAGGATCATGTTTGTGAAAGTCTGTCTCCTTGTTTATTGTTTCGTCTAAGTTTATGATTCATTTTGATTGAATTTTTGCCTGTTACACACAAAATATTGAAAAAAAAAAATCTTATCCAACAAAATTTAGAAGCCCATAAAACTTAAGAATACGTTAAGCTAGTTCACTAGCTGGCTTCATGAGAGATAGGTAGAGATATCTTTCCCTGCACAGTTGATATTCTCTCAAAGCTTGAACTCTGAATGGATGAGGTGGGAGTGTGTTGAAAAGGCCTAGCGGGAGATGGCTCGAAGAGTCTAGGTGGCACTTGCAATAACTCGAAGCTTCCTTCTAACATCTCCACAACTTTACTTATAGATGGCCGATCTGATGGATTAGACTGAATGCACCAAAGACTCACAATCATCATCTTCCTAGCTAATTCCTCTTCCTCTTCAGTTGTCACCCCATAGTCCCCTAAATCGCCTCCAACTTCTACTTGCTTGTATACCCAATCTGGAAAGTATGCTTCACTTGTGCTATTCACGCTAGTGTTATTGTGCTTACGTGCACCCGTCATTTCAAGAACCATCATCCCGTAGCTATACACATCAGACTTGTGAGATGCACCTCCAAGACTCTTGAAAAATACTTCAGGTGCCATGTATCCGGCAGTACCTCTTGCACCCATTACAGACAAAATACTTTCTTTTGTCTTGCACAACTTAGCCAGTCCAAAATCAGATATTTTTGGGACAAATTCTTCATCCAATAGGATGTTCTGAGGCTTTATGTCAAAGTGCACAATTCTTGTGTTACAACCTTTGTGAAGGTACTCTAGACCTCTTGCAATCCCTTTTGCGATTTGGAACAATGTGTTCCAGTCCAAGTGGGAGCCATTACCACGTAGAAACTTATCCAAGGATCCGTTTGGCATGAACTTATACAACAGGGCTCTTTTCTTTCCTTCAAAGCAGAAACCTAAGAGAGTGACTATGTTGACATGAGAAGTTCTACCAATGCTAGCAACTTCATTAATGAAATCTTCTCCATCTCCTGTGGCTTCACTTAAGAGCTTCACCGCAACTTGATGCCCATCATGCAATTGTCCTCTGTAAACACTTCCATATCCTCCGTGTCCCAGTTTCTCTAGGAACGAATTTGTCATTTTCTCGATTTCTGAATACTTGTATCTTTTTGGAGCCAAATTTCCATAGTTCCTTATGAATATTTCAATTTTATCATTTGCAGCTTCAGGTCCTTTAGGAGAGACAGGTAAACTCGGGTTTTGATAAAATACCTTGACCCATTCTTTGATTGGGCGCGGTTTTTTTCTTTGTCGGCAAACAAAGATTCCACATCCGATGCCGACAACAGCAATAACTGCTCCAACGATTCCAAGTACTAGGATTCACAGATAAAAGACACAATTTTAGTTTCATGTAACAATGACTGATGAAGAAACTTAAGTCTATTTAGTGAGGGTAAAATCCATACCTATACCCAGAGAACTACTCTTTGAACCCCCTGCAAGTATATAGAATTTCAAGAACATGTTAGATTCATAATCGTCACATCAAAACATCACAGCTTAAGGCTTATGACTATGGCTGATGATTTTAAGTTTATATCCTCTAGTAGTTAAATGATAAACTTGTGTACAATCGAAATTTCATTCAAAGAGTTAAATTGTTAAAGATCTTCTCAAAGTATTAGGTGATGTAGAAATTAAAGATCTTCTCAAAGTATTTATTGTTGTTACAGAAACCGACACTAACAAATTATGTGGAAAACATTAATAATCATCTAAAATATGAATTTTGTAACTAAATTTTTGTGGAACCAATCCTGCGATTCCAAAACACTAAATACAAATGACAAGCATACCATAATTAAAAAAAGGTGGTCAATTTTGAAAACTTTGCAAGAAAAAAGAGAAACAGAATTTTTGAAGATCTCCTGCATGTTTTTTAAGTGTAGACACTGACTCTGACTGAAACTTAAAAGACTGAGTTAGTTGGAAATATTGTAAGGATTTGATTACAAAGAGGAAAAATAAACTGTAAGCTCGGATATTGGTGGGTTTGTTGAACCGACCGGTTTATATAGATAATGAACATGTTCACAGTCTGGCTAAAAGATGAATCAATGAGATCAAAAAATCACTTTTACCTCCTCCGCTTTCAACCTAAATATTGTTACAAGTTTCCGAGAAATTCCCACTAACACAGTAGCAAACAAACTACGCTCCGCTTGCGGTATGCTCATATAATGTATATATGTGTTGGCGCCCGGGGGGCAAAATTTAAAGTACACTAATTTTAAGGTTATTTTACTATTTTCGTGAAAATAGAGTTAAAAGAGGGGAATGGTTAATCATGCATCATGTGGTGGCGGTGATAGCAGAAAGACAAGGGGGTACATGCACTAATCGGCGTTTGTCTCAATTGCTGAGTGTTATGTGCCTTATGTCCAAGGCTTGATGCAAAACTACAATCGAGCCGGGGGTCTCATTGGAAGCAACCTCTCTATTCCTACGGTTTGTCTACATCTCACCCTCCTCAGACCCTACCTTAACTTTGCTATTGATGAGATTTACTGAGTAGCAAACAAACTGATGAGGTGAAGTTGAGTTAGACCCACATCTACCACCGGACCGATCACACGCTTCGTTATACGCCATCCACTGTAGCTTGAAACCATCCTGCAAACCATCCACTGTCTCAATTCACTCTCTGTAGAAATACTAGCAGAAGAAGATCCATCCACTGGTACAGTCATAGCACTATTGCATTTTGCCAAGAAACCAGAAATACGGGGTTGATCAAACTGGATCTATAGAAATAACTATCACTTTGGGTTCCATTTGTAGTGCAACTGAATTGATAAGTAGCAGTCAAAGGTGCCGATGTATTATCTTGGCATCCGTAGTACAGAGATACATCCTTCTGCCCAAAAGTATTGCCGTTGAAAAGGGTGGAGTCGTAGGTGGTGTTGTGGAGATATTGAGGGCAATTTGTGCACCACAGATCATTTCTAGCAACAGTGATCGTACGGGTACTGTTGTTAGTTCTTAGGACCCGATAGTTTACTGATCCTAGAAGAAGCAGAGGAACATCAGGTTGGCAGGTTATCTGAAAATCCGGATGGCCGCAATGTTGTGGCAAGCCTAACCCCCAATTGGATACTCAATATTCATGTCTCCACACTGGACCGACTGGCCACATATATCATATGGCCGAGTGTCCTGGCAACGAGCGACTGGAAAAGAGATGATGGTGGCTAGACCACCGTTATGGCTAATAGAGCAGGGCTCGGGCCTAGAAGAGGTTTCATGTTTGGGACGAACCGATGAAAGAGGATGATGATAAATGAATGAAGTAGAAAGGAAGGTGGTTTATGGGAAAAAAATGAAAGTGGAACAAGTCTTTTGATACTTTTTAAACGTTAATTTCCATCAATGACGCGTAAATACGTATGCAATAATGGAAGAAATTGTAACAGAAACTTCTTTCTTGAGTAACAAATTTTAAGTTGTTTGCCGTTCAAAAAAAATATCTGCCCAACATTAGTCAATATACAACTAATTAAGAACAAATTAAATGTAATTATAACATGGCTAATGACTCTTATTGGGATACTTTTAAAACTCATTTATCTTATAAAAATAAATCTAAGTCTCACTTTATTTGTAAAACTTTCTCATCCTGCGAACATTCATATATAAAAATGTGGATATATAGTTTATTTAAAAAAAAATGATAATATTTGCGACTTTCCAATAAAAGTGAACTTTATATTTTTTTCAATACAGACAAACTTTTAAAAAAAAATTACGAAACAGATTCACAGTATTATTATTGGAATGGTCAAATTAACCAGTTTTCCGATTACTGATGCATTCATTAAATTTAACCGGCGGTTCAAATGTATTTTATTTAGACTGCTATGGCACACACCTCTTAAAATGATAAAATCTACTTCTGTGGGATGCAAACAATTTTGGTAAAGATAAACACATGATGTCACTAGACCAGGAACCAAAATATAAGACTACGTGATCAGAACAAACACTTACCTCCTCCACTTTCGACGGAAACGTTGTTACAAGTTGCAGAGAAATTCCCGCTAGCACAGTAGCAAACAAACTGGTAAGTTGAAGTTGAGTTAGACCCACATCGGCCACCGGTCCGAACACACTGATCACATACGTCGTTTCTCGCATTCCACAGTAGCTTGAAACCCTGCTCCAAAGCTTGTCTCAAATCACTCTCTGTAGCAGTTGGAATAGGTCCTAATTCATTTGCCCGAGATTGATCCACTGGTACAGTGATAGAACTGTTGCATTGCACCAAAAAACTGCTAATCGTAGTATCAGTGTTGATGAAACTGGTTCTATAGAAATAACTATCACTTTGGGTGTTATTCACATTGCAACTGAACCGATAACCATCAGCCAAAGGATTCCCACCCGTTCTATTATTTTGGCATCCGTAGTACAAAGATACTTCCTCCTGGCCAAAATTATTGCCGTTGAAAAGTGTAGTGTTATAGGTGGTGTTGTAAAGAGGTTGAGGGCAAAGGTTGGTCCATAGATCATTTCTAGCAACAGTGACCGTGTGTGTACTGCTGTCAGTTTTTAGGACCCGATATTCTACTGGTCCTAAACGGAGCATAGGAACATCTGTTCGGCAGGATAGCTGAAAATCCGGGTGGCCGCAATGTTGTGGCCTGCCAGACAGCCAAAAAGGGTACTCGATTTTAATTTCTCCACACTGGACCGACTGACCACATATATTGTATGGACTAGTGTCCTGGCAACGAGCGACTGGAAAAGAGATGATGGTGGCTAGAACCACCGTTATGGCAAGTGTTGCGGGGCTGGGATCTGGACGGGGTTTCATGGTGGAAAGTACGAATTATGATGAACGTTGAATGAACGAGAAAGGATGGCTGTTTATAGGAAAAATGAAAGTGGAACAAGTCTTTTGATTTGTTGAGTTGTCAAATTTCATTAACGACGACAATACGTTTTTATTATTTAAGAATGAAACAACTTGAAAATCTTATTATTCAAGAATCAAACAACTTGATAATCGAAATAGAAGTTCCAGTTGACTAACAATATGAAGTTGACCCGGCGTTACTAAGATGGAAGACACAGTCCACAAGTCTAATTTCTGATCCGATTGGGTTAATATGCCTAATATATTTTATATTTTATTACTTAACTAGTATTAAGCACCCCTTGCATTGCGATGGGGCCATTAACATTGAACTTGCAGCGTATTAATGCGAATTACTTAGACCGAAATGTAAAACATAGAAAATAATAACTAACTTGATACAGGACCCGCACGTTGCGACAAACCTGTCAAACGGGAAAAAATAGATGCCGTAAAAATGTTGGACCACACACACGTTGCGTCGTGTTAATTCACAAATTTAGAGCGAAACGTAAAACGAAAAATTTGCGTAACATGAAAAGTATAGGAGACCAAAGTTGAAAGTACAAAAGTTGCGATGTTAAATTGCAAAAGATGAAAGTTTTGGTGTTATAAATCAAAAAACAAATAGTTTTGGGTTAAAAGTGAAACATCAATTTTTTTAAAACCCTCCAAAAGCATGAGGTTCGCACCTTTATGTACACAAATGTTGTAAATTTAGAGTATGTAAATGTGTTTGCATCTATAATTTCTGATCCGATTGGGTTAATATGCCTAATATATTTTATATTTTATTATTTAATGTGTTTGTATCTATATATCTATATACTTATTGAATAAATACTTTAAAAATTAAATAAAACGGATTACAAAGGTAAAGTGGTGGCGTCGCGGGGATCGGTCGACAATTGGGTCCAGGTGCTTTGCGCAAAGTGGTGGCGTCGCCAGGATCGATCAACAATTGGTTCCAATTGCTTTTGCTACCACGTTGCACCTTGCGGGTGGTCAGATCATCTTCCAGATAAGAGCGGAGATCAGGGAATAGGAAATCTCTACAGTGACGTAACTTCTTGCACGCGCTTGCAATTTGGGAAGAGGGTTATGGGTTTGATGATTTCGTCTCTTCCCTATTGGATAGCGTGGGGGAGGCAGGGGCTCCTAGGGGAGAATGCAGGAGGGAGGAAGACAACGAAAGGGACCCTAATATTAAGCAATGTCTTCGGAAAGTCAGGAATGGACACTACACGACTGCGGTTAAGGTCCTATGCTCTAGTAACTCTCATCAAAAGTCTTAAATATTATTTTAATTGTCCAATAGGAAACCATAATTAAGAAACCCAAGTAATCCAGCATAAACCCTAAAATTTTCAGAATAATCGGAATCAGGATCAGGGCCCCTAAAACTCAGGGGGGTAAACCCTAGTTGATAATATCCAAATAGTTTTACGTGTATATCGAATTTTAACGCAAGATCAACTCACCTGAGCTACCTGGACACGAGGCTACCCTATGGTAGATAGGTGTCCCTCGCGCCACGCGACAGTCCCTCGCGCCACCCGAGGGAGCTGTTTTTCAGGTATAAATATAGGGGCTTGGGACTTGATTCCTGGCTTCAGTTCGACGTAAAAATTCAATAAGTACGTTGAGATATTGCCTAATTACTACAAAACACACACACAAATCACAAATCGCTGCCGCAACAACAGGGTAATAACTCGATCGCTACTACGATTCAATGTCCGATCGATTAAACTATCCAATGGATGTTTAAGTGATGCCCACATTAGGGTTATGCTTTGTCATTCGTCGTGAATACGATGGATGTTTAAGTATCGCACTTTGTCATTCGTTGTGAGGGTTTAATCTTGTGAGTTATCGTAAATGCTGTATTAGTTACTAACCTAGTTTTGTGTGCATTATTATTAAACTAGGTTAACAAGGCTAATCAGTAAACTAGACTCTGCCCGTGTTAAATTTGCAATGTGAGTCATTCTCTTTTTATCAAATTACTTTCAAAATCATGTTTATTTTCAAGGTTATAATTACAGGGAATAAGTCTTTGTAATCACCAAATTACAGCCGGTATGTGGGTTTTGTATACATTACTTGATAAACTTCACAATTGGACAACGAGTTAGCAAAGTGGTGATATGACCATAGTCACAGACACCATTGGACTAAGAGGTTACCAATGGATGTTCGAGTGACAAATAATGTGGGTAGTTGTTGATATATGGAAACATTGTAATCGCTCTTAATACTGTAAATTATAACAAATGCGTCATTTTAGTAAAAAGAATGATTCACCAGTATTTCCCGCTGACAAAACCTTTTTCAAACATGTTTCAGGTGATCTGTTGTGATCCAGAAAAAGTGCCGTGAAGCGCTACAAGCTTAAGGAAGTGGCTCAATATAAAATAAAGAAACATGTTTTGTAAAATAAAAATTTCTCAGTGAAATCATATGATTGTAAATTACTGGGGTTTTATCCCGAATTTTGAAATAAAATAATCGGGAAATTTCAGTTTTAAAAAGATCCTGTTAAAGTCTTCCGCTGTCAACTTAATTAAATAAATACCACGGGATTTTCTGTCCCGCGGCTCCTGAAACGGGTCAAACCGGGCCAGGGGCCGTGACAGAAAAAGGTGGTATCAGAGCCTCTGATTTAAGCCTATTAAGTATTTAAAATACTTAATTTTCTTGATTTTCATTTTGTGATTATGTGTATTATTAACTGATTAATTGTTAATTACAGTATGGGTAAGCAAAAGCTTTCGAACATCTATCTTAAATTAGATAGTTCACCAAAAGAGAAGGGAAGTTCATCCCAAACAAAATCCTCAAGATACTCAGTAGATACTGAGGAGGGAATATTTGTTCGAAAGGCACAATATGAGAAACCACTTTCCCCTAATAAAAGAAGTTTGATTATTAGGAAAAATCAGGAGAAAATAAAGAAATCACAACCAAAAAAAAGAGAGTTAATCAGAAAACCCAAGAACTAGATAGTAACCCACGATGGGAAAACAAGTTAGATGAAAAATGGGCAGATCTATATATGCTAGCCACTGTAGCAGTAAATGCAAATCTTTAAAATATTCTGACTCAAGTTTTAGCACCCTTTTCACCTACAAGCCAGAAACCTTATCCAGTAAATAAATAAGTTTATAATAAACCCTAATATGTTTTAATTGACAGTTGTCCTTTGTATTAAATTAGTCACACGGTATGCAATAATATTTAAAGGTTATTTATGAAATTTGTTATAAAATTTTAACTTAGCCTTTTTGTGTATATTTTTGCATATCTGCTAAACAGCATGAATGACTTATCTGAAGCCCTTCAAAATCTAAATCTCTATCCGGTAAAAATAGAGGTGTCTAGAGACTTTACAGGTTACATAACCGATATAGAAAAACCCATGGAATTTAACGCTCCACCTCCGGAGAAACCCAAGCCTAAGAAAAGGAGAAGATTTGTAGGATGGAGGCGTGTGCGCAGGAGGAAACCCGCAACTAGGAAGATTCCAAAAATAAAAAATCCTTTAGATAAAGGAAAGGGGATTGAAGTCGGGGAAAGTTCTAGGCAGATGGAAATGGAGTTTGGGGAAGGTTCTAGGCAAACCAAGATAGAAATTGGAGAAAGCTCTAGACAAGTCGAGAAGTTACCATTTCAGGAGGAATTGGATCGGGCATTGGCGAGCTGTGATATCGTCAGGCCTTTCAATAATAATCTCTACCCTTACCCTGCTGAAAATCAACTTCCAATCAACTTGGAACCAACAATCCCAGAACCTATAATTCATACCCAACCTCTAGGAATGGACGAGTGGTGGACTAATGACTGGCAGTTTCAAAATCTGCTCAACAATCCTTATACCTTTCTCCCTCAGTTCGACTCTGAACCAATACCAAACCCACCAATGAGCAACGAAAATCTAGCTGAACTCCGCCACTTTGGCGAGGAGCTGGTGGATGCAGGAAATAGGATCAGGGAAGTAGGAAAACAGATCTCCTGGAAATACGACGAGAGGGAATGTCGTTACTGAAATATCAACTGACAAGGGATAGTAAGGGTTATGAAACTGTGGTTGTGTAATAATAAAAGTAAACTATAATCTTGTAAAATAACTACAAATAAAACTTTGTAAGATAAATGGTGTGTATTGACGCATATTATAAAATATAAAATGGGAATCGAGAGATCGATAATTTTGGCTTTATGTGTGTTGTGAAATTTATACGATTATTTTGTGTATGATTGTTATTTATTTGATACTAATAAATTATATATATATATTAATTATCAGATGGAAAACGCTAATAATGAACCAGTAAACGAGGTTAACCAATCTGAGCAACACCCGGAGAATCAATTTATGACTAGGCAAAATATAGAAAATATCGTTGCTCAAGGGATAGCCAATGCTATTCCAGCAATCCTTGCTGCTGCCCAGAAACCTGTTGAACCTCAACAAATCATTCCTAGCAAACGTATTTCTGAAGATAACTTCAGTAATAGCATAAACGGAGGCAGTAATCATACTAATCACGATAATGATCCACAGCAAGCTCCGCTCCCTAAGAAAATGAAAGTTGCAACGCCTGGTTGCACTTACAAAGAATTTCTTGCTTGTAAACCATCTGAGTTTGCAGGTAATGAAGGAGCGACTACGGCACTGCGTTGGTTAGAGAAAACCGAGGCAGTAATTACAATAAGTAAATGTGCCAAGGACGACAAGGTCATGTACGCTTCAAATCTTTTCAAAGAAGGGGCACTAGAATGGTGGAATACAGTACTTCAAGCCAAAGGAAGAAATATGGCCTACGCCATGAGTTGGGAAGAATTTAAGCATTTAATGGAAAGAAAATTCTGTCCCGAATACGAAAAATATCAAATGGTAAATAAGTTCCTAAATCATCGAATGATGGGTGTAGATTGTCGCGGGTATACTTCGACATTCTTTGAATATGCTAGAGTGGTACCAACACTGGCTTCGCCAGAACCGGTACTCATTCCTCGCTATATTTGGGGATTGATTGGCGAAATCCACAATATCGTTAAAGCTGCGAGACCTCGTACTATTGACGATGCAGTGGAATTAGCTAACACCCTAACTGACGAACTGGTGCGCACAAGAGATGAGAACAGGAAAAAGGAACTGGCTCAGAAAATTACCCAAGGATTTCGTACGGGTAATAATAGCAGCTTCAAGAGAAGAGGAACAGGGCAATCCTCAACTCTGCCGTTCTGTAGGAATTGCAAAAAGAAACATTATTGAAAATGTAATGTAACCTGCAATTTTTGCAAAATGGTAGGACATCGTGAAGAAGATTGCAGAAAGAAAACAATGATCTGCTATAACTGTGGAGAAGCTGGGCATTTCAAAACAGAATGTCCTAATTTGGTTAAACCAGCAGAAAATAAAGCCAAGCCAGCTGATGGAGCTACCAAGAAGAATGTTCGAGCCTTCTAGTTGACAACTCAGGAGGCCGAACTAATCCTTGATGTGATAGCTGGTACGTTCTTAGTTCACAACGTGTATGCAAAAGTATTATTTGACTCTGGTGCAAACCAAAGTTTTATCAATACTTCATTCTGCCAAGCTCTTAACTTACCTTTAACCAACATTAGGCAGATTTTTACAGTCGAAACGGCAGATGGGAATTCAGTTAAAATAGATAAGGTTTTGCAAAAAGAAAATATAGAACTTTTAGGTCATAAATTCTCTGCAAACCTATTGCCTATGAAATTAGCTGAATTCGATGTTGTGTTAGGAATGGATTGGTTAGTAGCCAACCATGCTCAAATCCTTTGTGATAAGAACTCTATAGAAATTCGGGCACCTACGGGGGAAGTAATCATGATTACCGGAGATAAACCACGTAAACCCATGAATTTCATATCAGTAATGAAAGTTGCTAGTTATGAACGAAAGCAAGGAATAGTGTATATGATTTCAGTAATCATTAGCACTAAGGGTAAAGAACTTAAGGAAATCCCTGTAGTTTCAGAATACCCTGATGTATTTCTAGAAGAATTACCAGGATTACCACCAGATAGGGAAGGATAATTTAGAATTCATCTAATTCCTGGAACTACACCGATAGTCAATGCACCTTATCGGTTAGTACCTACTGAAATGCTAGAATTGAAAAAGAAATTAGATGAATTACTAAGTAAAGGATTCATACAACCTAGTTCATCCCCTTGGGGAGCACCAGTGTTATTTTTAAAGAAAAAGGATGGTTCAATGAGAATGTGTATTGATTATAGGGAATTGAATAAGGTTACAATTAAGAATCGATACCCATTACCTAGGATTGATGATCTTTTTGATCAACTTCAAGGAGCTAGATATTTTTCTAAGATCGACCTACGCTCTGGATATCATCAATTAAAGGTACAAGAAGAAGACATACCTAAAACTACTTTCAAAACTAGGTATGGTCATTACGAGTTTACAGTCATGCCCTTCGGGTTAACGAATGCTCCTGCTGCATTCATGGATATGATGAATAGAATCTGTAAACCTTACTTGGATAAATTTGTAATTGTTTTTATCGACGATATACTTATTTATTCCAAAAGTCAGAACGAGCATTATCAGCACTTGCATGCACTCTTAACTTTGTTAAGAAAAGAAAAGCTTTACGCCAAATTCTCGAAGTGTGAATTTTGGCTACAAGAAGTGCAATTCCTAGGACACATGGTGAATCACGAGGGTATTCATGTAGATCCTGCTAAGATAGAGGCAATTACCAAATGGAAGGTTCCGCAATGGAAATTAGAAGTTTTATAGGTTTAGCCGGATATTATAGACGATTTATTAAGGATTTTTCCAAGATAGCTGTACCATTAACTAAGCTAACCTGTAAAGCAGTTAAGTTTGAATGGGGACCTAAACAGGAAGAAGCCTTTAGGATTTTGAAACAGAAATTAACCAATGCTCCAATCTTAGCATTACCAGAAGGGACTGCAGATTTTGAAGTATACTGTGATGCTTCAAAACTAGGATTTGGATGTGTGTTGATGCAACACAAGAAGGTAATTGCTTATGCTTCAAGACAATTGAAAAAGCACGAGGAGAATTATACGACTCATGATTTAGAATTAGGAGCCATAATTTTTGCCCTTAAGATTTGGAGACATTATCTGTATGGAAGTAAGTTTACTATCTATACAGATCATAAAAGTTTAAGGTACATATTTGGGCAAAAAGAATTGAACATGAGACAAAGGAGATGGATGGAAATCCTAAGTGATTATGACTGTGATATTCAATATCACGAAGGAAAAGCAAATGTAGTTGCAGATGCCTGACGGGTGGTCCAATGGACAACCCTTAATCATGTTAAAAGACGAAATAATCATTCACTTAATCGTGTAATTATCTTGAATTAGATAACTACTGTGCTTATGTTTCAGGTGCGGTTCGGGAGCTTAAAGTGGATGAAATGCAGCTTTGGAAGGTATTGGAGTTGAACGGGTCGTGTGCGGAACAAAAGACAAAATAAAGAAGAAATGTCAGCTTACCACCGTAAATTACGGTCCTACCGTAATTTACGGTGGACCTGGGATTTGTCTGAAGCTCTACCGTAAATCAGTCTCTTAATACCGTAACATGTTGAAGTCCACCGTAAATTACGGTGGAGCCGTAATTTACGGTGGAGGCCGCGATCAAAACATGTAACTGCCACATTTAAGTTAGTTTTTGGGTGTCTTTTCATTATTCTCATCATTGGACGGTTATTGGAGACACTAGGGGCGATTTTGCTTGATCTTGCTTGGTTTGGAACAATTTCTAACATTCGGTTTGTGTTTTTGATTTGTATGAACATCGAATTGCTTGTTATGATGATTCACCGAGCCATGTCCGGCTAAACTCTTCGGTGATCATCTTAGGTGAATGTTTCTTGAACTTTTTTGTGTTTTATTTCCGAATTTCTAGAATGATAACTTGCATTGCTTGAATATCATGGTGTATGTTTGATTGCTTGTAACTTGTTAATCGATAGTGCAATTTCTAATCTTAATCGTACGTTCTTGGTGTCGTTGGCAATCGAGATATCACGGGAAGGGTTAGGGTTGGTTATTGATTAATTGGTCATCGGGAAACAACCTCGCGTTATATAATCCGAGTACTTTGTCCCCTTTTATCACTTCAATCATCTATACACGAGTTATGTCTATGTAACTCTTTCTAGTTGGAATTACACACAATTGTTTAAAGAAACTGAAACCTAAGATGATCATTGTTCTCTCCTAATTTGTTTTACAACCAACTTTGATTTGAATTAGTTTTTAATTTAGTTTTCTAAAACAACAATCCAAATTCTTGAAATTTAATTTCTGCAATTTAGTGTAATATTAATTTAAGTACAAAGCTATACAATCGACACATTTTCCACATACTCCCTGAGTTCGATACCCTATTACCGCTATCTATAGTTGTATTTGGGATTAAATTTGCGTGACCCACGACAATCACGTCAAATTTTGGCGCCGTTGCCGGGGAGTAGTGCGCAACGTGTGTCATTTTTGTTAGTTTTGCTTTGTTATTTTCGGGTTTACACTGGTGTGTTTAGTGTGCAGGTTCTACAGGTGCATGCATACTAGAGGCTCTCACAAAGCGTCACCATTGTCATTTGATCCGGAAATTGAAAGAACACTAAGGCAAAGCCGAGTTTTACTACGCGAAAACAGAATCGTTGGTTCACCTACTTCACCCATTACACCAAGAAACATCATGGACGAACCACAAATACCACCTACAACGGGTCAAACGACTTCATCCTTTATACCTACTTCCACCCAACCATCACCAAACACCACATTACCTAATACCACCGCTGAATTTACACCATCCAATGTCACCCAACCAATCACCACTCAAACTGAGCCTACCATCACCTACAATCCATCCACCACAATCCCACCATTATCCCACTTCTTTCCCCCAACTACGGGTCAATCATCATCCACCTTCACAATTGCACCCAATTCAACTATTGTGCATACTACTTCATCTTTTAGACCACAACCACAACAATCGGGTTTTCAGTATTCGACCATCCCATTCAGGCAAACTTTGGGAATTCAAGGAGATGGTTATGATGAGGGATTTGAAGAATTTGAGGGGTATGATGATGATGGGTACGGTTATGGAGGTTATGGTGATCAAGGAGAGTTTGGGTATTTGCAAAGTCAATCTCAAGGGATGGCAAGTGTTGGTGGAATGCCACAATAACAAATTATACCATAACACATTCGGCCAAGACCACAAGGGCCACCAATACAACCACTTATTCCATTGCAATAAGTCCGGCCACAACATGTACAACAACAATTTCAAAGACCACCTTAACGCCCACCGATGCGACAACAACAGTTTCAACAACCAATCGCACCACAAGGGCAAGTACCAAGGCCAAATGGTCCTATTATTCCGAGAGGTAGGTATGGTGTACCAAGGAGACACCTTAGGGAAAATGTGAGGGGCATTGAAGGACATTTTCGGCCGGTAATCACGCAAAACCCTTCACCGGTAGTCATTCCTCATAATGATCAAGGGCGAACATTTGAAGTAAGAACCAATTCTTTGCAAAGTTTACCAAAGTACAAGGGGTTGGCAAATGAGGAGCCTTATTTTCATTTAGAGGCTTATGACTCTATTTGCAACACTCTTGGGAGTCAAGGGTTTTCAGCCGACGATATCAAATTGGTTTTGTTCCAATTTTCTTTGGAAGAGAAGGCGAAAAAATGGTTCTACACGTTACC
The DNA here is from genome assembly GCA_030545235.1 of Helianthus tuberosus. Taxonomy (NCBI): domain Eukaryota; kingdom Viridiplantae; phylum Streptophyta; class Magnoliopsida; order Asterales; family Asteraceae; genus Helianthus; species Helianthus tuberosus. The sequence continues at coordinate 6,213,085 of CM060416.1, read as the reverse complement.
CTCGGCATCCATATATACATGGGGGGAGATGCAACAAACCTTCTTAGATGAGTTTTACACCGCCCAAAAGACCAACGATGCAAGGAAGGGATTGAGAAGCTTTCAACAACAACATGGTGAGATGTTTCACGAAGCGTTTGAGCGTTTCAACATGATGATTAAAAACTGCCCTCATCATGGAATTGAATTATGGGAGTTGATGAATGCTTTTCATGAGGGGTTGAGTGCCGAAGATGCACGTGATTTGATGTCTATCACCGGTGGGACTTTTGGAACAAACTATGAGAATGATGATTGGGAGTTCTTGGAAAGCATGGCAACTACATCAAAGAGGAAAGCTCAAGCCTCAAGAAGAGCCCGACCGACCACTAACCGACCGCAAGTGCACGCCATAGATGATGGTAATGTTCAAACCACTAACCAAATTTATGATGTTTGTGCTTTGTGTAATGAGATAGGTCATGCGGCTGAAAATTGCCAAGGGATGTTGGAAGGGCAATACGAGGAAGTCCATGCGGTTCAAGGTCAAGGTCAAGGAGGAGGTGGTAGGAACTACAACAACATGAATTCTAATACCTACCACCCCTGATTGAGGAACCATCCGAACTTTAGATATGGGAACCCCTCAAATCAATCAAACCCGAACTTTCAAGGTAGCCAAGGAAACTATGGTTCGCGCCAACCTTATAACAATCAAGGTGGATATAGAAGTGGGAACAACCAAGGGTACCAAAGGCAAACGGGTCAAGAACAAGGGGGTTCTTCGGGTGGAAATGAGATGATGGAGATGCTAAAGAGCATGCAAACGGAGATGCAAAAACGGAATCAACTTGATGAAGTCCGAATGCAAAAAGATGAAGTTCGTGATAAAAGCATACAATCATTAACAACCCAAATGGGTCAATTGGCAACCGATGTGGCTGAATTGAAGAAGAGCAAGGGTCAACTTCCTAGTGACACCAAGGTAAATCCATCACACGGTTCGTCAAGAGGTAATGTAAATGTTCATCAGGTTAGTGTTTTGAGAAGTGGGAAAGAGTTTAAAGCTAATTTGTCATCCGAATTAGTTGAGGGGGTGGTTGAGGACATCACGGGTAATGATAGTGATGATGATGTTTCACCGGTTAAACCAAAAGAATTAAATGTTAAAAAACCGGGTTTGGGTGAAAATAAAGAAAGTGAAAAAGTTGAGGGTGAACCGAGTCAAGTCCCGTTTCCATCGGCTTTACTTGACCCGGGTAAAAAAAAATTTATCGCATCAAGAGGTCCTCAAAAAGAGGAGATGTGGGATATGTTCAAACAAGTAAAAATAAATCTCCCACTCCTTGATGCAATAAAACAAGTCCCCGCTTATGCAAAATTCTTAAAAGAATTATGTACACAAAAAAGGCAAAACAAGAAGAAAGTGCCTAAGCGGGTGGATTTAACCGGACAAGTGAGTGCGGTGTTGAATGGGGAGCTTCCTCCTAAGCTCCAAGATCCGGGCACGCCATTGATTAATGTACAAGTTGGTAATTTTCAAATGGCTAAGGCGTTGCTAGATCTCGGAGCCGGAGTTAGCATTTTACCGGGGGGCTTATATGACCAATATGATTTTGGTCCGTTATCAAGGGTGGAGACAACGGTTGTTTTAGCCGACTTGTCTCATAAGTTGCCTCGGGGTATGGTTCAAAATGTAATTGTGAAAATTGATGAGTTTTATTACCCGGTGGACTTCTTAGTCTTGGATTACTCATCGGCGGACCCTAAGCAACAACAAAATATAATTTTGGGTCGGCCATTTTTAAGCACCGCACATGCTATTATTGATTGTAGATTTGGTACAGTTGATATGGCTTTTGGAAATAGAAAAATGCGTTTGAATGTTTTTACTAACAATTCTAATGCTAACGGTGTTGATGAGTGTTTCATGGCAGACATAGTAGATGGATGCAACCCGCATGAGTATGAGGAGGATGGTTTGGATATTTGCCTGTGTGACTTTTCTGAACAGGTACATGCTTATGCACTACGGGTTGAAGAGGAAGCACAAGATGCAATGGCAATGAAAGAAGGTCGGCCACCATGGACCCATCAATTCGAGGGTCTACCGGTGGAGATCGATTCGGGTACAAAACCATCATTGGAGAAACCACCAAAGTTGGAGCTCAAGGACTTGCCTAACCATTTGAAGTATGTATTCTTAGGGGATAATGACACTTTACCGGTCATTATTGCCTCTAATTTGGAATTGGCACAAGAGCAAGCATTGATTGAGGTGTTAAAAGAGAACAAGGGTGCTATTGGATGGACGATTGCCGACCTCAAAGGAATTAGTCCATCCATTGTCATGCATAAAATTATCACAACCGAAGATGCCAAACCGACACGAGAAGCTCAAAGGCGGTTGAATCCGAACCTACGGGAGGTAGTCAAAAAGGAGGTAATTAAATGTTTGGATGCGGGAATTATCTATCCGATTTCGGATAGTGCTTGGGTGAGTCCCACTCAAGTTGTGCCTAAGAAGGCCGGCATTCAAGTAGTCAAGGATGAAAGTGGTGAACAAATTGCCACCCGACCGGTTACCGGGTGGCGGGTGTGTATTGACTACCGAAAATTGAATGCCGCCACTTCTAAGGACCATTTCCCGCTACCTTTCATTGACCAAATTATTGAAAAATTGTCGGGTCAAAAATATTACTGCTTCTTAGATGGGTACTCGGGTTACAATCAAATAGCAATACACCCGGATGACCAACACAAGACCACCTTCACTTGTCCATATGGCACATTTGCCTTTCGGCGAATGCCATTTGGCTTGTGCAATGCTCCGGCAACTTTCCAACGATGTATGATGAGTATCTTCTCGGACATGGTTGGAGAGTCGCTTGAAGTATTTATGGATGATTTCTCCATTTTTGGCACTACTTTTGATACTTGTCTCAACGAATTGCAAAAGGTTTTGAAAAGGTGCGTTGAGAAAAATTTAGTGCTAAGTTGGGAGAAAAGTCATTTCATGGTGCAAGAGGGCATTGTGTTGGGGCATGTGATTTCTGAAAGGGGGATGGAGGTGGATAAGGCAAAGATACGGGTAATATCATCTTTGCCACCTCCGAAAAATGTTAAGGGTGTAAGGTCATTCTTGGGACATGCGGGTTTCTATAGACGTTTCATAAAGGGTTTTAGTGTTATCACCAAACCTTTATGTAACTTGTTATTAAAAGATGTCCCATTTGATTTTACTAATGAATGTATGCAAGCTTTCACTGTTTTGAAGGAACATTTGGTCAAAGCTCCTATCTTGCAACCACCGGATTGGTCAAAGCCGTTCGAGATCATGTGTGATGCAAGCGACACCACTATTGGTGCAGTTTTGGGTCAACGGGTTGATAGAAAGCCGGTGGTGATTTACTATGCAAGCAAAACTTTATCCGAAGCGCAACTCAATTACACCACAACCGAAAAGGAGTTACTAGCGGTGGTGTATGCTTTGGATAAGTTTCGTGCTTATATTTGGGGGGTTGGACCTCATAAATTATATATATGAGCACGGTAGTGAGAAGGGCGGGGGTTTGGACATTTAGTTGCCCATTTTGTGCATTAAAAGCCTATCATTTGTTACCCCTAGCTACTTACCTAAAAAAAAAAAAAACTTACCCAAATTTGACCCGGTCTTATAGTGTTAGTGATAGTATTAGTAGTTTGAGTACTTTGAAGTAGATATGTTTGATGCGTTATTGTATTTTTGTTCTCTTGAAAAAAAAAAAAAAAAAAAAAAGCAATGAAAAAAAAAAAAAAAAAAAAAGTAATGTTAGTTATCTTGTGTATAGTAGTTAAGTGTGATAGTTGTTTGTTTGTTTATTTGTGTAATAAAAGACCGGGTCAAGTTTTCGCTATTTCATATATATTCCATTTCCTACCCATACGCCTAGCCACGTTACAACCTTAAAAGTCCCTTTGATTTGCATTTATGTTTGACCCATTTTAGGAGAATGATCGATTTAAGTACAAGCTTATGATTGTGCAATCACCCGTTTGCCTAGTGCGTGTCTAGCTTATATTTGCTAGTTTTCACTTGTAGCCGAGAGGAGAGATTTAGAGAGGGGTGCATTGGTTGGGTGTTAAAAAGGGGTTATTAAATGATTGCTTGTTTATGCTTGGTTTAATTTGATCACTTGTTTTGAAACTGATTTGATGAGTTGCTTGGGACAAGCAACGGTTAAGTGTGGGGATGTGACGGGTGGTCCAATGGACAACCCTTAATCATGTTAAAAGACGAAATAATCATTCACTTAATCGTGTAATTATCTTGAATTAGATAACTACTGTGCTTATGTTTCAGGTGCGGTTCGGGAGCTTAAAGTGGATGAAATGCAGCTTTGGAAGGTATTGGAGTTGAACGGGTCGTGTGCGGAACAAAAGACAAAATAAAGAAGAAATGTCAGCTTACCACCGTAAATTACGGTCCTACCGTAATTTACGGTGGACCTGGGATTTGTCTGAAGCTCTACCGTAAATCAGTCTCTTAATACCGTAACATGTTGAAGTCCACCGTAAATTACGGTGGAGCCGTAATTTACGGTGGAGGCCGCGATCAAAACATGTAACTGCCACATTTAAGTTAGTTTTTGGGTGTCTTTTCATTATTCTCATCATTGGACGGTTATTGGAGACACTAGGGGCGATTTTGCTTGATCTTGCTTGGTTTGGAACAATTTCTAACATTCGGTTTGTGTTTTTGATTTGTATGAACATCGAATTGCTTGTTATGATGATTCACCGAGCCATGTCCGGCTAAACTCTTCGGTGATCATCTTAGGTGAATGTTTCTTGAACTTTTTTGTGTTTTATTTCCGAATTTCTAGAATGATAACTTGCATTGCTTGAATATCATGGTGTATGTTTGATTGCTTGTAACTTGTTAATCGATAGTGCAATTTCTAATCTTAATCGTACGTTCTTGGTGCCGTTGGCAATCGAGATATCACGGGAAGGGTTAGGGTTGGTTATTGATTAATTGGTCATCGGGAAACAACCTCGCGTTATATAATCCGAGTACTTTGTCCCCTTTTATCACTTCAATCATCTATACACGAGTTATGTCTATGTAACTCTTTCTAGTTGGAATTACACACAATTGTTTAAAGAAACTGAAACCTAAGATGATCATTGTTCTCTCCTAATTTGTTTTACAACCAACTTTGATTTGAATTAGTTTTTAATTTAGTTTTCTAAAACAACAATCCAAATTCTTGAAATTTAATTTCTGCAATTTAGTGTAATATTAATTTAAGTACAAAGCTATACAATCGACACATTTTCCACATACTCCCTGAGTTCGATACCCTATTACCGCTATCTATAGTTGTATTTGGGATTAAATTTGCGTGACCCACGACAATCACGTCAATGCCTTAAGTCGTAAGTATCATGAGAACCAAAGACGAGTTCGTGCTCTCAGATTAAATCTACAATTAGATTTAATGGAACAACTGAAGAATGTTCAAGAGACAGCAATAGAGGATGCTGCTGAAGGAATGAATGGACGAATAAAAGAATTAGAGAAAGGAAATGATGGAATTTGGAGATTCCATAAGAAAAGAATTTGGGTACCTAAACAAGGAGATTTAAGAGATAAGATTTTAGAAGAAGCTCATAAATCTAGGTATACCATGCATCCTGGTAACAACAAGATGTACCAAGATTTAAGAAATAATTTCTGGTGGATAAGAATGAAAAAGGATATAGCTAGATATGTTTCTAAGTGTCTTACTTATTCACAAGTCAAGGCAGAACACCAGAAACCTTCAGGTCTACTACAACAACTAGAAATGCCAGTATGGAAATGGGAACTCATAACAATGGATTTTGTTACTAAGTTACCCAAAACCAGAAAGGGTAATGACACGATTTGGGTAATTGTAGATCGATTAACCAAATCAGCTCATTTCCTACCTATGAAAGAAACCTTTAGCATGGAAAGGTTGGCGAAGTTGTATGTAGATGAAGTTGTATCCTTACATGGAATTCCACTCTCCATTGTATCAGATTGGGATAGTCGTTTCACTTCCCTCTTCTGGAAAAGTTTCCAAGAAGCTATGGGAACTCGCCTAAATTTAAGCACTGCATATCATCCTCAAACAGATGGACAAAGTGAAAGGACGATCCAAACTCTGGAAGACATGCTGAGATCATGTGTGATAGATTTTGGTGGAAACTGGGATGATCACCTACCCTTAATTGAATTCTCCTATAACAATAGTTATCATTCAAGCATCGAAACTGCCCCTTTTGAAGCACTGTATGGACGAAAGTGCAGAACTCCAGTTTGTTGGGCAGAAATAGGAGAGAGTCAATTATCAGGTCCAGAGATTGTGCAAGAAACTACCGACAAGATTACTCAAATCAAGGAAAGACTAAAGACGGCTCGGGATCGTCAGAAGAGTTATGCAGACAATAGACGAAAGCCGTTGGAATTCCAAGTAGGAGACAAAGTACTATTAAAAGTATCTCCTTGGAAAGGAGTAGTTCGATTCGGTAAGAAAGGAAAGCTAAGTCCAAGATACGTAGGACCATTTCCAGTAATCCAACGTATAGGACTAGTTGCTTATCGCTTACAACTACCAGAGGAGTTAGCTGGAGTACATGATGTATTTCATGTATCTAATCTCAAGAAATGCCTATCAGACGAATCCTTGGTAGTACCTCTCCAAGATATACAGGTAAATGAGAAATTAAAATTTGTTGAGAAACCTCTTCAAATAGAAGACAAAAAGATCAAGTTTCTCAAGCACAAGCGATTAGTGCTAGTTAAAGTCAAGTGGGATTCAAAAAGATGATCTGAATACACTTGGGAGCTGGAATCAGAAATGAAGCGAAAGTATCCTCAATTATTCCATTAAATCTCGAGGATTAGATTTTTATTAAGGTGGGGAGGATGTAACAACTCTCATCAAAAGTCTTAAATATTATTTTAATTGTCCAATAGGAAACCATAATTAAGAAACCCAAGTAATCCTGCATAAACCCTAAAATTTGTAGAATAATCGGAATCAGGATCAGGGCCCCTAAAACTCAGGGGGGGTAAACCCTAGTTGATAATATCCAAACAGTTTTACGTGTATATCGAATTTTAACGCAAGATCAACTCACCTGAGCTACCTGGACACGAGGCTACCCTATGGTAGATAGGTGTCCCTCGCGCCACGCGAGGGAGCTGTTTTTTGGGTATAAATATAGGGGCTTGGGACTTGATTCCTGACTTCAGTTCGACGTAAAAATTCAATACGTACGTTGAGATATTGCCTAATTACTACAAAACACACACACAAATCACAAATCGCTGCTGCAACAACAGGGTAATAACTCGATCGCTACTATGATTCAATGTCCGATCGATTAAACAATCCAATGGATGTTTAAGTGCTGCCCACATTAGGGTTATGCTTTGTCATTCGTCATGAATACGATGGATGTTTAAGTATTGCACTTTGTCATTCGTTGTGAGGGTTTAATCTCGTGAGTTATCGCAAATGCTGTATTAGTTACTAACCTAGTTTTGTGTGCATTATAATTAAACTAGGTTAACAAGGCTAATCAGTAAACTAGACTCTGCCCGTGTTAAATTTGCAATGTGAGTCATTCTCTTTTTATCAAATTACTTTCAAAATCATGTTTATTTTCAAGGTTATAATTACATGGATTAAGTCTTTGTAATCACCAAATTACAGCCGGTATGTGGGGTTTTGTATACATTACTTGATAAACTTCACCATTGGACAACGAGTTAGCCAAGGGGTGATATGACCATAGTCACAGACACCATTGGACTAAGAGGTTACCAATGGATGTTCGAGTGACAAATACTGTGGGTAGTTGGTTGATATATGGAAACATTGTAATCGCTCTTAAAACTGTAAATTATAACAAATGCGTCGTTTTAGTAAAAAGAATGATTCACCAGTATTTCCCGCTGACAAAACCTTTTTCAAACATTTTTCAGGTGATCTGTTGTGATCCAGAAAAAGTGCCGTGAAGCACTACAAGCTTAAGGAAGTGGCTCAATATAAAATAAAGAAACATGTTTTGTAAAATAAAGATTTCTCAGTGAAATCATATGATTGTAAATTACCGGGGTTTTATCCCGAATTGTGAAATTAAATAATCGGGAAATTTCAGTTTTAAAAAGATCCTGTTAAAGTCTTCCGCTGTCAACTTAATTAAATAAATACCACGGGATTTTCTGTCCCGCGGCTCCTGAAACGGGTCAAACCGGGCCAGGGGCCGTGACACTAGTGGAGTTGCCCCTCTAGGTGATTCGACCTTGAAAGCTTTTATTGATAAACACCAAGTGGTTCCGCCCCCGTCCTTGCCTTCCAACCCTTTGGCCCAACCCACTCTTATTGTTGATGGGGAGTACGAGCTCAAATGTATTCGACCCTTTCCTAAAGGAACGTCTTGTGGTACGGACGGGATGCGGGCCCAACACCTATTAGATGCTACTGGTGGCGAGGGCTCAGTGACTTCCTCAGGTTTGCTTACAAACATTACTAAAGTTGTCAACTTATGGCTTGGGGGATCCTGCCCTAAGGTGCTTGCTGAGTTTGTTGTCTCGGCCCCCTTACCCCTTATTGAAGCCCGATAAAGGTATTCGGCCTATTGCTATAGGGGGGGGTATTTGGCGAAGGTTGGTTTCCAAGGTGGCGATGAAGAAGGACGGGAAAGACATGGCCTAGTACTTGGGGGACTATCAATTTGGGGTGGGGATGTCAAATGGGGCAGAGGCTATGCTTCACAGTGCGAACAGGTTTCTCAACTCTTTTCATGCAGATGGTTCCTTGGCCTTGCTTACTGTGGACTTCAACAATGCTTTCAACACGGTCGACCGTACAGGCTTTCTCCAAGAAGTTCATGAGCATTGCCCGTCAATCTATTGGTGGGTACAATTCCTTTACGCACAGCCTGCTAGGTTGTATGTTGGTAATGAGTGTATTGGGGCTACTTCCGGAGTGCAACAATGAGATCCTCTAGGGCCCCTTCTCTTTGCCCTTCCCTTACACCCCTTATTCTCCGGGTTAAGGACCAATGTAACCTCCTGTTTCATGCTTGGTACTTGGATGATGGGACGATCAATTGTCACACCCCGATATTTCCACGTTTTACCGGTGGGCCCGGTGGGGAGTATCGTGACGTAGTTGATATCATCATAGTCAAACAACACAATATATAAATGCACAGCGGAAGCAAAAGATAAATATATTACAACCGATATAAAGTAATATCCAAGTATTACAAACGGAATGTAAAAGATCCACAGGCGGATCATAAATAAAAGAAACATAGTTCATCAGATTTAAATGCATCCAAGCTTGCGAAACACTTATTGATGCTAAGGAGAGGCCAGCCTATTACAAGTAGTACCTGCACTTAACCTTTTTGGGAAAACACGTCAGTTTACACTGGTAAATACAATTAACTGACTCATTTTAAAAAGGTTTAAAATTTATTTGAATGCACGTGGCACAAACTTTTTATAACTTGGGATAATTAATTAAGTATATAAACCTGTAAAAGAATTACATGTTCCTCATGCGTTCAGTAGCCCGGTTCATGCCGGGTTAAAGATCAATAGACACACCACATTATTTATTTAGGCACTCACGGGTGTACGCCTACAGCCCGCGCTTAGGTCGTGACCATTTCGTAAAATGATGCCAAGGATATCCGGGACATGGTCATTAACCCGCCAAAAGCGTTAAGCAAACAAAACAATTTTTTAAACGGGTCATCTCGATAATACTTAACCCCCAAACGATTAAGGTCGAATGCCCGACCAAGCGGTATTTTATATACCGTACCCCAAGCCCGTATAAGGGAAAATAAGTTAAAAGTATTTACCTGAGCTAAATATAAATTCAATCCCAGCCGTATCAAATCAGCAAGTACAGATAGCCTTTACTGGGCTCCTATATCTGGAACGAAGGTTTTTAATAACCTATTAGAATCCTAACGGGTCTTAATTAAGCATAAACTTAGACCGGTTAGTTTTCAACAGGAAGATACGGTTCAAACGCATGATAAGGCGAAGACCCGGTTTAGAATGTGGTTTTGACCCGACAAGCTTGTATGCTTGTTTAATATGGGTAACTTAAACACATTCTGGATTTTGAGATGAAAACGATATGGTTTGACCCGTTTCGGCTAAATTTTGCAAACTAGTTACATAAGCCGATCCGAACGCGAAAAGTGCGTAACGGGTAACCATATGAGTCATATACAAGTTTTCTAATTTAATATGCTTTAAATATGTTGTGATATCAGTAGGATACCTTCCATCATGCCCAAAACGAGTTTAATTTCAATTTAAGCCCCGTAGGGGTATTTTGGTCATTTTAAAGATTATAAAAGAGATAAATTTTAACTCTGAGACTCGGGTCTGAAATAATCAGTAAAACAACTTAATTTAATAGGTTATATCAGTTGGTGATAAGTCTTGTATGCCAAAATGGTTTTAAACCTATACTAGGTGTTTAATACGCGTAAAAAACCGTTTTAAGCGATCTACGGGTTATACAGGAAATCTGAGTTTTCTGATCAGGTTATAAAGTTCAAAATACATAATTTATTATATAAAATCAGTAGCAATTGGATTTGTGTTAAAGTACTATGTAGAACTCATTTTATAAACAAAAAGGGTATAATCGGTATTTACCGAATCAACGCCATAACCTTAGGTTATGAGCAGGTTAAAAATAATTAAAAATCTTTATAAATCCCAAAATATTATATTACATCTGTGGTTAAAAGGTTTGGTGTTAAAAATTGGGTTTAGATAGGCTTTACGCTAGTTACGCCGTTTAATTAAGAAAAAGCTTTCTAATTACGCTATTGGGCATAACTCCTAATCTAGACCTCCAACTGATGTGAAATTTTAGGGACATGTTTATAAATTAGTAGCAAAGAATATTGTCCTTTCACATTTCCAAAATTCTCGTTTTATGGTCAAAAGGGCATTATGGTCAACTTTAAGCATTTAACGGAAACGTGTAAACGAATCGGGTAATCTACGAACCAACCACGGAGGGTTAAACCAACATGTAAGATGGTCCTAAGGAAGCTCTAAGGAATTTCTAAACACATCTAAATCGGGTCAGAACTGAAGTCAAAGCAAAAGTCAAAGTTTTGCGACTTTCGGTTCCTAATCGAGCCTAAATAGAAAATTGTGGGATCAAACAAGCTTAGACCAGTTCTTATACTTATTACCAAGTTATGTGAGTGATCAAATAGGTTACACGCCTTCTACATAGCTATTTATGCGTTAATTCAAAAATTAGGATCCAGTTGACTTTTTATAATAAACTTTGACCCGACATTTGATCTAGTTAGAGTGGGAATCAGAGGGTGTCCTTTTAAGGGTTTATTTCCCACATAAAAACCAACTTATAGCTACCTTAAGTTTGACTAATCACTGGACCATTAGTGATTAATCGATAAGTCAAACCTTATTTACGACGGTTTGACTTTTAAGCTAATAACTAAGTAAAACTCAATTAAGGAAGATCAAGGATGCTTACCAAGGTCCCATGCACGATTAGGGATGCTTGGGGACTGATCTTAAGCTCCAGGAAGTTCCACAATTGCAGATGGAAAACATGATCACAATGTTGCAACATGAGGGTCTTATATAGTGTTCTTGATTCATCAAGATCATGACAAACAAGGCTATACATGATCCCTGATGATTAACAACTATTCCTAAGGCCTAAGAATTAGTTTAGGCAACTCTTGGTTGTGATTAAGGGCCATATAAGTCGTTCACATGGGCTGAACAGACAACAGACGAGTTGCTGCATCTGGAACATGCTTACGGTCCGTAAGGACCAAGCCAGCACAACAGATCTTTCAAAAGTTGACAGTTTCGGCCCCCGGACTTCCAAACTTGATTTTTAACATGGTTTCTTGCACTTGTAACCCCCGGACTTGATTTTTAAGGACCCCAAGTCATAAACCAACTATGTTAAGTCCCCGGTTATTAATACGATCACCGAAAAGTCTTAGATTTCAACGTTGACGCTTTTAACCCCTCGTATACGAATTTTATCATAACTTTCTCATACGATAACGAAACTTGGTGAAATTTTTATCACTTATTCTCGCGAGCATAATTAATCGTTACAAAGCTTCGGGTTTGCTAAAAGGTCACTCAGAGGTACACTTTAAACATGTTGACACATTTAACCCCTGTAGTTTGTAATCTCTCACTTTCTTTTATAATTAGTTTCGTATTATCCATGATTTATTCGTTTAAGGGTATAAAAACCATGTAGGGTTATTGTAAAGTATATTTATCCATTGTTGACATTTTGAACCCTTATATTCACATACTTTTCTTGTTTGTCAACTTTAGTCCCTCTAGAGTATTCTTTCACACGTTCAATCTTATGACACGTGTCAATACATTATAGGACATGAAATTTCGAGGTGTTACATCCTCACCCCCTTAAAAGAAATCTCGACCTCGAGATTTGCTAAAATGCTGGAAGTACTTCTTGTCTCATAATGGACTTAACTTCTATAACATATCTAGAGTCTTTCCAAGCTCCCAAAGTGACTCTTATATTAGGTATATGTATCCTTTTGGAGCTTCTTAACCTGTCGATCCTCAATCGATACAGGATGCTCATCACATCATAACTCTGCATATCATTATGTGATAGTGTTTCTTGACTTATTGGCTAAACACATCCTTCAGTCACTAGTGTGCAATGTATTGCGAGCTCTGCTAAGCTCCTTAAATAAGTTTTAGCTTATAAGCTACTTGATCTTGATGCATTCGATTTCCTTCGAATGATTCTATATATTCAGAGCTTAACTAGCCTGATAATTTAACAAATTTGGCACACCCTTCCTGGGTGATATCTTTTGTTTGAACTTTATTTCTTAACAAGAATTTAGGAGGGTTGCTATTTTCATTAATTCTTGATTTTCTGCCGAATACTGGCAACTTGCCGATGATTAGGGTTTTGTATGATCTTATTCGTTGTTTCCAATGCAACTTTCATATCCTGCTAAGTGGCTTCCCAAAGTCTCGTCCATCCAACGGATGTTTTGATCTTTCATCTATACAAGGTCTCTAAAGGAGCAGCCTTGATGCTTATATATCAACTATTATAGAAAAGCTTATCTTAAGGTGAGATGGTTATTCCAACCATTGCTCAAAACTAATCTTGAGGAATAGCTAATCCTTACAGTTAGTCGAATAAGTCGACGATCCTGGGCAGCTGATGGCGATTCTTAATCGTTTCCTAATTAGAGTTGCGGTAACAATGCATATGCAGAATGAACCGTCTTTCATAATTAACTATACCAAATTCTCAGGATATTTGGTTAGGCTATATGAACCCCTTATTTTTTAAAACTTAGTTAATCAGGGTTTCGATTCTTCCAATGATGGTACTAGCCGTCTTGGAGATTTCATAATAATACAGCCTTAAATGGGATATAAACCTTAACTCTACCTGCCTCTCAGGGGTAAACAGGGAAATCTTAGGAGAAGATAACCAAGATATAAGGAGGGTATAGCGATTTCCATATCTCAGGCTCCAGTTCATCCATCATTGCTTGTGTCAAATAAGTGACACATTTATGTTACAAGTCCACGGATTCCTTAACCGGGAACATTTACTTCGACAATTCCATTCTGGATATCTCCTTTGAATACCATTAGTTGACTTTAGTACCATATGATCTATCGGAGTATCTTTGTGGTCCCATGCATTAAACCTCCATACTGATCATGCATGGAAGCAATCTATGGAACTTATTAAGATACACCAATCCTCATATGACGCTTTTATCATACCATCGGGTATTCGGAATCGATAGAGATCAAAGAGATATCAACTACGTATGCTGACGCACTACTTTTTAGAGAGAGGATACTACTAAAATTCTATGACTGAAGGTTTTTGACAGGAACAGAAAAATGGTTCTTATGATTTGCCTGTGAGTTTTACCTTATACTTAATATCTGGGTTTCTTAGGGGAAAAATTTCTAAAAGTTTGCTAAGCTTATGGTCTTATGAGAGACTTAGCAGCACTTGAACCCAAACGTAACTCTTAGCAAATAAATCATAATAAGGGATTTATCTAGAGTCATTATTAATGTGAACTGCCTCTAATCATAAATCAGGAGGGTTAAGCGCCTCCTTTCTTGATCCTTTTAAACTTAGCTGCCAAATCTTTGATTTTTTTTTTTTTTGGGCAGTCTCAGCTTTGACTGGTTATTTCTTAATCTAAGTAACATGAGTAGCTGAGGTAGATCCATAATGGATTTATAATAAGCAGGCTTTGAATCCTTAATGTGCCCTCTTATTGTCGTTGCTAACCACCAGTAATTAATGCATTAAGCTTAGATTTTTTGGGTAAACTGGATAGGGCACTATCTCAGCCAATGAGTTAAAATTTTGTAACATACTGTCAACAACCTAGAACTTTTATGGCGAGAGTCAGAAATTTCTTATCTCATCTTTTCCATTTCGTGAAACGGATATTAGGTTTTTCTAATAAGGTCCTTAAAACTCGGACCATCCCATAATGTATAAGAGGATCCTTCTTGAGGATTTCATTAATGTCCTCACTAATTAAGGGTATTGCCATCGAATGACTGTGATGTATACCTTACCATGTCCCTTCCAGCATAACCGCTGATATACCTAATGGTTTCTACTTCATCCATCAATTTCCTGAAATCGATGGCCCCTTTTTACTATTGAAGTCTCTTGACTTCTAAGAGACGAAGTACTTTTAAGTACATCCTAAAAGGAAAGGGGCTTCTTGCCACATATGATTTTGTTTGGGTTATTCTTCGCATTTAAAGTATGAATGTAGCTCTTCTTATGTGCAACGACATGTCTTTTAAAGCGAACATCATTCGGCTTCTTAAACCTTTTCATGACTTTTCTCATAGCCTTCCTAACAGCTGCGCAAATTACAGTTTTGGGAGATTAACTCCAATAACATTGTGGTTCACATTAGATGCACCATTAACATTTGTCGCATCTCCAGCATCGCGTCTGTTGTTTGTATTTTCTGAGTTTTCCATACTCGAATCTTTGGTATTAAACACCAAATTTAACAAGTGCTTGGGCGATCCATGCCCAGTATCTCCTTGCATGGTCAAAGGCTCACCATAAGGAGTCTTGATAACTATTTGCCTCTCATCACACAAAGTATGGGCTTGGTTACAGGATGACCAACTCATCTTCTATTATTAAATCGAGTGCCGCTATTTTAATGGAACAAGGACAATGGAAAAGAATGATTCCTAATGGATATAAAACATCCAGCTAAAATTGCTGAAGCAGTCTCTGAGGTACTATCGGTCAATTTTACTTTATACTTAACGCTTAGAGTTTTAACAGACAGATTTAATGATTTTTTTTAAAATCTATTGTCTACGAAAGACTTTATCTGAACCTGAATCAAATAATACTCTAGCATGAGCGTTATTGGTAAAGAGAGTACCTGTTGTGACATTTTCATCCTGAATAGCCTCTTGAGCATCCATTTGAGAGCTTCCAGTTTTGGTCTTCTTAGCCTCCCCAGGCTTCTTGGTTTTGTTTGGGCAATTTGTCTTGATGTGCCCTTTTTCATTGCAACCATAGCAGGTTGCGTCTCCCAATCTCTTGCAATCCAAGGTCTTATGCTCCTTGGACTTGCAGATTCCACAGGGTAGAGGCTGAGATTCAAATCTGCATTTCCCGAGGTGGTATTTCCTACAGGTTTTGCATCTGATCTTTTCACCGGTCTGCTGTTTGTCCTTCAAATCCTTGCATTCATGGGTCTTGTGATCCGTCTCCTTACAGATGACACATCCCCCGGTCTAATCATAGAAACATTTTCCGAAGTGCTTCTTCCCACAGGTTTTACATTCGGGTTTTGCCTCCTTTGGTTTGGACTGGTCATAGCTTGAACCGGTCTTACCCTTTTTGTAACCCTTATTTGGGGTATTATCGCATTTTCACTTATGATACTTCAACACACGGTCCACAGCGTTGTTTACGGCTGTATTTATCATAGCCTGTAACTCGGTGCTTGTTAAATTCGGTCTTGCATCATCATTCTGATTAACTGGATGATTGTGAGCTTCAGAGGAGTCAGCCATGGTGAAGCTTTGAAGGCTACAAACCAAGTAGTAATAATTGGTTTAAGTATATGGTGAATTGTCGAAATTGATGATTATTTAGCCATGGCACGAATAAACCATATAGGCGAATAGATAGTATTAAATTTATTTGATTATGTTTTGCCTAGGTTTTTAATTAAACCATCCTTGGCGAGTAAACGGAATATGATCCTTCATATTTAGTAGACAGTGGACATAAATCACGACTGTCAATGTCGTACTGACATTTTATATATAGCACAAGCTTGTTCCAAAGGACTCTTGATGGCACAGGGGCCTTGTCACTAGGGAAAAATTTAAAACATAATCGATGATTCCTTTGGATCGGAAAATTTCATAGTTCATTGTCTTGACAAGAAGTTATGAAATAAAGCTATCTTTTTCATGCATTCATCTTGCCCGTAAGTATACATCCTAAAATGGATGTTTTGATGTGTACATCATGTTCGACGTTTATTATCCAAGATTCCTATTGATCGCTTATGCTAAAAGGGGTTTGGAAGTTCCTAATATAAAGATGACAAGTGTGATTTTATTGCATCACCTTTGTCAGGAGTGTTAACATGTTTTCAGATGTTAACAAAGATCTGAATCTCTTTTAAACAGGTTTTACCATCGTAGCCAGGTATTTAATGACATTCAAGCTAGGTTATACCTTTAAAGATTTTCTTTTAATAATTATACTGGAAGGAAATGAATGATATTTATTTTATTCAGGATTTTCACTATTAATCCTAAATTATAAGTTAGTAATAGCACATAAGGCTTAGTCACGTGGACAAGCTTAATTTATAAGTCATGATTCTCGTAGAATCAAGGTATTTAGGCTTGAACGTTGTTCATTGCCTTTTCTTGACAGGGAGTAGTAGGCTACGACTGTCTTTAGTCTCAAAGGACGTTAATTATAGCCCGTGGGCACTTCACCCTTAAGGGATGACTATTTTAATATGAAAAATTGGAGTAATCTAATTTAAGGATGACTTATGCGATTTTATCGAACCACGTCTGCCAGGAATGTTAACATGTTACAGATGTTAACAAGGATTTGAATCTTTTGAATAGGTTCTACCATCTTGGCCTTGTCATACAGGCTAGGTTTACCTTTAAGATTCTTCTTAATAATTAACGCAGGATAATCCTAAATTGAGATGTTAATAAGGATCTGAATCTAAATTGAGGAACTGCCATCTTGGCCGGGTCTTAATATGACACGTGGCTAGGTCTTGTCCTTTTTAGATTTTTCCATTTTATTATAATGGTAGATCTTATAAAAGGAATGTTATTTTTTCATTTATTTCCTTTTTCATGGTTAGAACGAAAATCTAAATTTAATCATTCCACTATATAAAAATAAAAGTACAGAGTTGCCCTAAGCGGGACTTGAAAGGAATAATGTTGTCCTCGAAGGGACTGAAAGATAAATATGTCCTTATAAGGACTATTAAGGAACGATCTTCAGCAAAAGGAGTTTCTTCTTCATTTTAATTCTAAATGTTTTCTCCTCAGTTGCACGTTTATCCTAATCGCAGTACAAGGCTCCGCATTCCTCGGCTTCGGATGGGGAGGATTTCCCTTACGGCTCCTTTGCTTGGCGATATATTAAAAGTATATAAAATTGAAAGCAATAGTTCTCCGAATAGAGATGAGAGCATTCCTATGTTAAGTCTAGACTCAGAAAGTCAAGGAATGTGCTACTGTGTCACTGAGATTAAACACAAAAGACTGGTGTTTAATTCACTCAATGTTGGCTCTGATACCAACCTGTCACACCCCGATATTTCAACGTTTTACAGGTGGGCCCGGTGGGGAGTATTGTGACGTAGTTGATATCATCATAGTCAAACAACACAATATATAAATGCACAGCGAAAGCAAAAGATAAATATATTACAACCGATATAAAGTAATATCCAAGTATTACAAACGGAATGTAAAAGATCCACATGCGGATCATAAATAAAAGAAACATAGTTCATCAGATTTAAATGCATCCAAGCTTGCGAGACTCTTATTGATGCTAAGGAGAGGCCAGCCTATTACGAGTAGTACCTGCACTTAACCTTTTTGGGAAAATACATCAGTTTACATTGGTAAATACAATTCACTGACTCATTTTGAAAAGGTTTAAAATTTATTTGAATGCATGTGGCATAAACTTTTTATAACTTGGGATAATTATTTAAGTATATAAACCTGTAAAAGAATTACATGTTCCTTATGCGTTCAGTAGCCCGGTTCGTGTCGGGTTAAAGATCAATAGACACACCACATTATTTATTTAGGCACTGACGGGTGTACGCCTACACCCCGCGCTTAGGTCGTGGCCATTTCGTAAAATGATGCCAAGGATATCCGGGACATGGTCATTAACCCCCCAAAAGCGTTAAGCAAACAAAACAAATTTTTAAACGGGTTATCTCGATAATACTTAACCACCAAATGATTAAGGTCGAATGCCCGACCAAGCGATATTTTATATACCGTACCCCAAGCCCGTATAAGGGAAAATTAGTTAAAAGTATTTACCTGAGCTAAATATAAATTCAATCCCAGCCGTATCAAATCAGCAAGTACAGATAGCTTTTACTGGGCTCGTATATCTGGAACGAAGGTTTTTAATAACCTATTAGAATCCTAACGGGTCTTAATTAAGCCTAAACTTAGACCGGTTAGTTTTCAAAAGGAAGATACAGTTCAAACGCATGATAAGGCGAAGACCCGGTTTAGAATGTGGTTTTGACCCGACAAGATTGTATGCTTGTTTAATATGGGTAACTTAAACACATTCTGGATTTTGAGATGAAAACGATATGGTTTGACCCATTTCGGCTAAATTATGCAAATTAGTTACATAAGCCGATCTGAACGCGAAAAGTGCGTAACGGGTAACCATATGAGTCATATACAAGTTTCCTAAGTTAATATGCTTTAAATATGTTGTGATATCAGTAGGATACCTTCCATCATGCCCAAAACGAGTTTAATTTCAATTTAAGCCCCGTTGGGGTATTTTGGTCATTTTAAAGATTATAAAAGAGATAAATTTTAACTCTGAGACTCGGGTCTGAAATAATCAGTAAAACAACTTAATTTAATAGGTTATATCAGTTGGTGATAAGTCTTGTATGCCAAAATGGTTTTAAACCTATACTAGGTGTTTAATACGCGTAAAAAGCCGTTTTAAGCGATTTCCGGGTTATACAGGAAATCTGAGTTTTCTGATCAGGTTATAAAGTGTAACACCCCGGCCGGAGGCGGAAAAGCCAAAGGTGTCACGAAACTTGATAGAATGCATTTGAGCACATGGAGATTATATTAAGTTGAAATATAGTTTAGGTTCAATTCGATAGATTGCATTCACATCTGAAAATATAAAAGTACATAAACAAATACAACATAAATTGTTTCACAAATGATAAATTCGGATTTAATCTAAGGCATAAGTCTTGATCCATCCTATGTGAAATATCCTTGCAATTCATGGTATCACACATTGTCACCTGAAACATATGTTAGGAGTGAAAGGATCAACAAAGGTTGAGTGAATTCATAGGTTTTGTTTCTGCAAAAAAAATGTTAATGTGATATAGATAAAGTTTTAACAAAAGTGGTTGTCGATATGTCTTTATAGCAAAAGAGTAATACATGTATTTACTTAGTGGTACATTCAAACCTGCGTTATGATGTAACACGGGTCTATGAGTAACAACTGCAACAAAATGAGAAGTGTGACGGGTCTCGCTTACACTTCTAAGCAACAACAACAAGTATTAAGCAAATGCAAAGGGAATCGGGGGAAACCACAAAATAGCAAATAGTTTGTATCACATTGTAACATATGTATCATCCCAAAAATAATGTAAAAAGGGACTATGAACTCACCTTGATTACGAGTAAGTCCTAACGAGTATGCAAATGTGAGAGTTCTTGGAAATAAGATTCCACGTCACTCTAATTGATTGAACATGCAACAATATGGGATATGTATCAAAAATAATGTTTTAATTGGATAATTGAAAATCCTAAATCTATAGGATTCGGTAGTGTCTTGTTTAAATGGTGACTATAAGGTTTGGATAACCTAATAGAGAACTCGGAAAAATGAATATGAGGTAACGGAATTTATATATGAAAAATGTTAATTTAACATAAATATTGAATTTGCAAAAATATGTAATTGGTTTAATATAAACACTTGTAATAATAAATCAAATATAATTAATTAGTATAATTAAATAACATAATTAAATAAAATGATTATTGGTAAAATATTGTACAAGTGATATAATTAATTTATAACTTTATAATTGAATTTAGAAGTACAAAAGTATATAATTATTTGATAAATAATAAGCATTTTGTTTAAAAGAATTAATATGATAATTATATGATTAATTATCAAAATAATTAATTTAAATCAGAATAATTAAAAATAATACTTTTAATTATTGAACTTTAATATTACTGACTTAAAATAATTATTATGGCCTTGGAATCATTTTTAATAAATAAAACAAATTAAAATGGTTAAAATAGCAATAAATAAGTTTATATAAGTTTAATTATCTAAATAATTTATATATATCAGAAAAATTAAAAATAACATTTTTGATTATTAACTTGTAATATTACTGATTTACAGTAATTATTAGTGTCTTTGAATATTTTTATATAAATAATTTGGAATAAAAGGTTAAAATAATAATAATGGTTTATATGGTTTTAGTTATTAAAATAATATGTATATAACAAATCAGTTTCAGAAATTTTATAAACCCAGAAAATTATGTATTTTGTTATAAAAATATTTTCGGGCAGAGTTTGTATAATTATATAAATAAAACTGTTAAGTTTAATTAAATAACTTAACTGATTTAATTATGTAAAATAAACAGTAAATAATAAAACAGTGATAAAATTTATATAAACTCAGAATAATGTATGTAATATCATAAAAATAATTTCGGATAAAAATTATATAGTTATTTAATTTAACTATGTTAAATCAAACTATATTTTTATAGTGTAAATACGGATTTATTTATAAAAATAACAGAATTACATGAAATATTAGTAATAAAATTATTTCTGTAATGTACAACATATAAAATAAGTATCATAAAATTTTCAGATTTTATTTCTGAAAATCGGATTTAATATGAATTTTAAAGTATAAATCTGTTTTAAAAATATAAAAATTGGTTTTATAAATACTTTTGCAAGTTTTATATTTTTAGTAAATGTAGCAGTGTTTAAAGTATACATGTTAAAAATTTCGTACTTTAACTGATTATAAAATCGATTAAATATGAATTATTGAATAAAACTGTTTAAATAAAAAGAAAACAAAATACTATTCATTGTCTTCTTCCCCAAACTGGTCAACGATAGTCAAACATCGAAATTAACCGATCAAAACTGGTTTATTTTCACATTAATTTTATAGGGGCATTCTATGAGTATAAACGAACGGATTTAACGATTAAAAACATACCGGTATCGTCTGTAATGTCGGAACGGCTAGATTCCGGCAACCGTGACTGTTCCGGCAGTTGCAGGTTTCTGTTTCCGATGAGAATCGATGTTTTAAATTAATGTGAATGGTGTAGGATGTTCATGAAGGTACGGGGAACTTAAATAGCGTTTCAGATCGATCTCAGATTCGACCAAACATAGTGGGATCGATCCACTTTTATTTTTTTATAAAAATTCTGATAACAATTGGTTAGGCACATTGTTATGTCAAATTGGAGTGGGTAACCGAGTTGGCAAGTGATGGGGAACAACGTGGGAATGTTTCCGGATCAATTAAACGAATAAACAAACGAAACAGATCGAACCGGCAACTTGTCCGATTCAGATTTGATTTATTATATTTAATTCGTAAATAGTGTATAAGTATAATATAAATCAGTTATAGATCGGATGTGGCATGCCCGGCCGAGTGGTTGTGTGCTTGTTTGTTAACCGAGAGGTCCCGAGTTCGATCCTGATAAGAGGCCGATTTTCAAAGGTTTTCCATAAAACCTTTTTCCTTTTTTTTTTTTTTTTTTTAAATGTAACAGAAGTTACAGTTAGGTCCCTGAGGTTTCATAATATACAAAAATAGCCCCTGTAATAGTTAACTGGATAGACTAACTTGGTTAGTCTCTAAATGAGAAAACCTTTGTATTTTAACTAACCCGGTTAATGTTATTAGGTTAAAAAAAGTTTTAAGATGACAAGAACAGTCCCTGTAGTTCAAGTTTAAGAAAAAGGCCAAATGGTCCCTTGACTTTTAATTCAAATATATATATTTGTTTTATTTAAAATATAAGTATCAAAAATGACATTTTGAACCCTAGACTTTTAAAAGTTTAAAAATTTAATTCTTTTATTTATAAAGTAAGTTTCACAAAATGTCATAATATGCCCATATAGTTTATGTAACTTTGTTTAATAGCATAAAACTCAACAAATTTGCAATCATTTCATATGTTTGTGTTTGTAATAGTATGTATAGGCACAAAGCAAGTATGTTCAAATAAGTTTTATTCCAAACACGGTATTTGTTACCATGCAAGTCGGAATAAATGCGAGTGTGAAAACCAGGGTGGTTACAGTCTCCCTTACTTTAGAAAATTTCGTCCCGAAATTTATTCGAAAGAGACCGTAGAATGTAATTGTAATGATTAGAAAAAAATAATCAAATCATTGTTTGATGCTGTAAATTTTTGAGGAATTTACAAGGATCATTGTATAGAAATTGTGTTGCATGGCACTATGTCATGCTGGATTTGTAATGTAGATATTATGCAAACAATCGTGTGTACAAATGAGCAAATAATGGATAATCACATAACCACATAATGTTTTTATATGCCACCTTACTTAACAAGGCTTACTATGATTCTCATGCATCGAACCCCGTAATTAAGTGTGCACCCAAAATTACGCGTTTCGTTGCATGGTCCACATAGCACTTCTAGTTAAGCGAGGAAAACGAATAAAGTTGAAGCATTGTTTAAATCAAATAAGCATCAATATAGCACAACATTAATTACATCAAAACATTGTTTCACATTAGCAATGGTAGCATTGTTTGTTTGACATTCTATTGAACAAATTTACATTTGAAATAAGTTATGTAATGGATCAAATTCAGGATTATAAGGTGGTGGAAGTGGTAGAGGCAGTTGCATATGATCAGTTATTTGTATCAGCATGCTTTCCAACCATTGATTTCTTTCTGTCAACCATCTTATTTGTTGAGACAAATTTTGAACTTGATGGTTTAACCTAGTCACTTCGTCTCTCAATGAATCTGGAGGTAGATTCATTTGAGACATCGTACTTGGGCCTGCTATATCAGTTGGTGGCAGTTGTTCTACTTCGTTCAACAGTGATTGGAAAGAATGTGGCATTAATGGTGCTTGCAAAAAGGGTTCTGATGCTAACTGATCTTGAGTCATCATGTTTTCATCAAACCAAGTTCCTTGCATCATTGGATTTTCCTCGAAAGGTAACGGTGGGAAGCTTGGTAAGACGTTCGGTATTAAAGGTTGGGGTAAGTTAGTTGTAATAGGTTCTTGTATGTATGGCAGTAGTGGTTGCATATCAAACTGATAAAAAGACGGTTGAGGAAACTGCAAAAATGATTGTTGTAAATTTTGTGGGAAGGTATTCTCTAAGATAACTGGAGCTCCCCCCAACTGTGATGATTGTGTTAGTGTACCAATATGAACAGGGGTTAGCCTCATGGTGTAAGGATTTACAATCCCAGGTGCCTTCGGTGGAGATAATCCCTGGATAATCTGATCACTTAAGACACCTAATGATTGTGCTATTTTTGTAATGTAAGACCCTCCCCTGAGACTTCTCAGAGGATTTGAATGTTGACTAGAAAAATATTCAGCAAGCTCGTGGGCAATATTACAGGGAACTTGCTCAAAAATACTATACAAATAGAAAAGTTCGATTGTTTTAACCCTGTGTATATTATGTTTGCGCCCCGTGATAGTGTGGGCTAAAACACGGTGCATATATTGATAACAAGGGTCTATGAAGCTTGTAGAATTGTTGTTGATACACCATTCTTTTAATGAATGGTATTGCCAATAATTTATCATATTCGCGGAGGAACCAGATGTTGATGCCTCCGTAAAAATGGGTTGTTTGACTTCTTCATCTGTATATATGCCCAGATGAACTGCGAATTCTGTTAATGACATAGTGTGAAATTGCCCACAAAGTTGAAAATGAATGGATTCATTGGCAAGATTTTCATTAGATTTGTAATAGAAAGTGGACAAGAACTCATACACTAGTTCATCATATGATGGTTCTAGGATGTCGAAGAAACGGCGCCAGGGTGTATTAGGTTGTAGTGATCTTGCCAGCAAACCACTGAAATCAAACATTCCTATTCGTTGCCAATCAATACTGCTAATAGTAAGAACTTCTTTATGCTTGAGTTTTTGATACCTCTCTTGGTAGTGTAAAGTAGTAAACTGAAGGAAGGGATGAATTTTTGCTGCATTTGAAGATTCAGCATATGCTGTTGGGAGATTTGCCATTTGAATATGGGGTTTTGTTGAACTAAGAAAGGTTTGGGTATGTGTTGAGTTATATCAGAAGTTTGTAGTTCTTGTGTAGATTAGCTCGTGTAGTGAGTTTCTTATATAGATAAGGAGATTCTGGATTACACCATGTGATCGGTTAGTGCTTCCATGCTACGTTCTGCAGCTAGTTTGAAAATTTGAATCTGACAGGTATGGTCTCGAGAAAATTTTGAAACTTTGAAAAAGAGGGAATCGTATCGTAATAAATTGATAATAGTACAACGTAGATCGATAAAAACTTGGATTGTTCTGAAACGGAGAAAAAAAAATCCTTTTGAATTAGGGTAACATGCCTTGAGCCGATAGGCGTACTGTACTCTCATCGGTAGTTCCCAGATAGGCAAACGTGTGTCTCGTCATGAATGCATTTTTTTTTTTTGGAAGAAATATTATAGTGATTTCATAATGGGGTAATGTAGTTTCATAAAATCAATGAGGATCAAAGAAAGCACGTAACAAGATGGATATCATTTATTCCACGAATAAACGACATCAATGACAAGTCAAAGTAGTTGGGTTCTTATAACTTGGTGAAGTCATGCTTTAGCCTATAAGTGGATACTCATCCCAAGAATTCCCAGGTAAGCACAACTGGTCTCGCGTCTGATGAGATTTATACGAAGTGCTTGCCTAGACAGAAAACTCAGAATACAGGCATCCACCCTTCCAGATTGCACAAGTTCGTTATTAGAGCCCAAGACTTTGATGAGAATTTAAAAATCAGAAGAGGTTTTGAAAATAATCACCTAAGGATAGGTGATGAGTATTTAAGTAACTTAGAGAGTCTAAAGATGAAATTCATAGTGAAGAGGTTTTGGTTACAAAGGGTAAGGATAGTGATGAAGTCAAAGGCAAAGATAACGGAAGAGTTACTAATGGAAAGTGTCCTAGGTAAGTTATAGTCTAGGTCAAAAGTAATTTCTAATAACCTAAATCCCTATAACCATGGCTCTGATACCAATCTGTAACACCCCGGCCGGAGGCGGAAAAGCCAAAGGTGTCACGAAACTTGATAGAATGCATTTGAGCACATGGAGATTATATTAAGTTGAAATATAGTTTAGGTTCAATTCGATAGATTGCATTCACATCTGAAAATATAAAAGTACATAAACAAATACAACATAAATTGTTTCACAAATGATAAATTCGGATTTAATCTAAGGCATAAGTCTTGATCCATCCTATGTGAAATATCCTTGCAATTCATGGTATCACACATTGTCACCTGAAACATATGTTAGGAGTGAAAGGATCAACAAAGGTTGAGTGAATTCATAGGTTTTGTTTCTGCAAAAAAAATGTTAATGTGATATAGATAAAGTTTTAACAAAAGTGGTTGTTGATATGTCTTTATAGCAAAAGAGTAATACATGTATTTACTTAGTGGTACATTCAAACCTGCGTTATGATGTAACACGGGTCTATGAGTAACAACAACTGCAACAAAATGAGAAGTGTGACGGGTCTCGCTTACACTTCTAAGCAACAACAACACGTATTAAGCAAATGCAAAGGCAATCGGGGGAAACCACAAAATAGCAAATAGTTTGTATCACATTGTAACATATGTATCATCCCAAAAATAATGTAAAAAGGGACTATGAACTCACCTTGATTACGAGTAAGTCCTAACGAGTATGCAAATGTGAGAGTTCTTGGAAATAAGATTCCACGTCACTCTAATTGATTGAACATGCAACAATATGGGATATGTATCAACAATAATGTTTTAATTGGATAATTGAAAATCCTAAATCTATAGGATTCGGTAGTGTCTTGTTTAAATGGTGACTAAGGTTTGGATAACCTAATAGAGAACTCGGAAAAATGAATATGAGGTAACGGAATTTATTTATGAAAAATGTTAATTTAACATAAATATTGAATTTGCAAAAATATGTAATTGGTTTAATATAAACACTTGTAATAATAAATCAAATATAATTAATTAGTATAATTAAATAACATAATTAAATAAAATGATTATTGGTAAAATATTGTACAAGTGATATAATTAATTTATAACTTTATAATTGAATTTAGAAGTACAAAAGTATATAATTATTTGATAAATAATAAGCATTTTGTTTAAAAGAATTAATATGATAATTATATGATTAATTATCAAAATAATTAATTTAAATCAGAATAATTAAAAATAATACTTTTAATTATTGAACTTTAATATTACTGACTTAAAATAATTATTATGGCCTTGGAATCATTTTTAATAAATAAAACAAATTAAAATGGTTAAAATAGCAATAAATAAGTTTATATAAGTTTAATTATCTAAATAATTTATATATATCAGAAAAATTAAAAATAACATTTTTGATTATTAACTTGTAATATTACTGATTTACAGTAATTATTAGTGTCTTTGAATATTTTTATATAAATAATTTGGAATAAAAGGTTAAAATAATAATAATGGTTTATATGGTTTTAGTTATTAAAATAATATGTATATAACAAATCAGTTTCAGAAATTTTATAAACCCAGAAAATTATGTATTTTGTTATAAAAATATTTTCGGGCAGAGTTTGTATAATTATATAAATAAAACTGTTAAGTTTAATTAAATAACTTAACTGATTTAATTATGTAAAATAAACTGTAAATAATAAAACAGTGATAAAATTTATATAAACTCAGAATAATGTATGTAATATCATAAAAATAATTTCGGATAAAAATTATATAGTTATTTAATTTAACTATGTTAAATCAAACTATATTTTTATAGTGTAAATACGGATTTATTTATAAAAATAACAGAATTACATGAAATATTAGTAATAAAATTATTTCTGTAATGTACAACATATAAAATAAGTATCATAAAATTTTCAGATTTTATTTCTGAAAATCGGATTTAATATGAATTTTAAAGTATAAATCTGTTTTAAAAATATAAAAATTGGTTTTATAAATACTTTTGCAAGTTTTATATTTTTAGTAAATGTAGCAGTGTTTAAAGTATACATGTTAAAAATTTCGTACTTTAACTGATTAAAATCGATTAAATATGAATTATTGAATAAAACTGTTTAAATAAAAAGAAAACAAAATACTATTCATTGTCTTCTTCCCCAAACTGGTCAACGATAGTCAAACATCGAAATTAACCGATCAAAACTGGTTTATTTTCACATTAATTTTACAGGGGCATTCTATGAGTATAAACGAACGGATTTAACGATTAAAAACATACCGGTATCGTCTGTAATGTCGGAACGGCTAGATTCCGGCAACCGTGACTGTTCCGGCAGTTGCAGGTTTCTGTTTCCGATGAGAATCGATGTTTTAAATTAATGTGAATGGTGTAGGATGTTCATGAAGGTACGGGGAACTTAAATAGCGTTTCAGATCGATCTCAGATTCGACCAAACATAGTGGGATCGATCCACTTTTATTTTTTTATAAAAATTCTGATAACAATTGGTTAGGCACGTTGTTATGTCAAATTGGAGTGGGTAATCGAGTTGGCAAGTGATGGGGAACAACGTGGGAATGTTTCCGGATCAATTAAACGAATAAACAAACGAAACAGATCGAATCGGCAACTTGTCCGATTCAGATTTGATTTATTATATTTAATTCGTAAATAGTGTATAAGTATAATATAAATCAGTTATAGATCGGATGTGGCATGCCCGGCCGAGTGGTTGTGTGCTTGTTTGTTAACCGAGAGGTCCCGAGTTCGATCCTGATAAGAGGCCGATTTTCAAAGGTTTTCCATAAAACCTTTTTCCTTTTTTTTTTTTATTTAAATGTAACAGAAGTTACAGTTAGGTCCCTGAGGTTTCATAATATACAAAAATAGCCCCTGTAATAGTTAACTGGATAGACTAACTTGGTTAGTCTCTAAATGAGAAAACCTTTGTATTTTAACTAACCCGGTTAATGTTATTAGGTTAAAAAGAGTTTTAAGATGACAAGAACAGTCCCTGTAGTTCAAGTTTAAGAAAAAGGCCAAATGGTCCCTTGACTTTTAATTCAAATATATATATTTGTTTTATTTAAAATATAAGTATCAAAAATGACATTTTGAACCCTAGACTTTTAAAAGTTTAAAAATTTAATTCTTTTATTTATAAAGTAAGTTTCACAAAATGTCATAATAGGCCCTTATAGTTTATGTAACTTTGTTTAATAGCATAAAACTCAACAAATTTGCAATCGTTTCATATGTTTGTGTTTGTAATAGTATGTATAGGCACAAAGCAAGTATGTTCAAATAAGTTTTATTCCAAACACGGTATTTGTTACCATGCAAGTCGGAATAAATGCGAGTGTGAAAACCAGGGTGGTTACATAAAGTACAAGATACTTCATTTATTATATAAAATCAGTAGCAATTGGATTGGTGTCAAAATACTATGTAGAACTCATTTTATAAACAAAAAGGGTATAATCGGTATTTACCGAATCAAAGCCATAACCTTAGGTTATGAGCAGGTTAAAAATAATTAAAAATCTTTATAAATCCCAAAATATTATATTACATCAGTGGTTAAAAGGTTTGGTGTCAAAAATTGGGTTTAGATAGGCTTTACGCTAGTTACGCCGTTTAATTAACAAAAAGCTTTCTAATTACGCTATTGGGCATAACTCCTAATCTAGACCTCCAACTGATGTGAAATTTTAGGGACATGTTTATAAATCAGTAGCAAAGAATATTGTCCTTTCACATTTCCAAAATTCTCGTTTTATGGTCAAAAGGGCATTATGGTCAACTTTAAGCATTTAACGGAAACATGTAAACGAATCGGGTAATCTACGAACCAACCACAGAGGGTTAAACCAACATGTAAGCTGGTCCTAAGGAAGCTCTAAGGCATTTCTAAACACATCTAAATCGGGTCAGAACTGAAGTCAAAGCAAAAGTCAAAGTTTTGCGACTTTCGGTTCCGAATCGAGCCTAAATAGAAAATTGTCGGATCAAACAAGCTTAGACCAGTTCTTATACTTATTACCAAGTTATATGAGTGATCAAATAGGTTACACGCCTTCTACATAGCTAATTATGCGTTAATTCAAAAATTAGGATCCTGTAGACTTTTTATAATAAACTTTGACCCGACATTTGATCTAGTTTGAGTGGGAATCAAAGGGTGTCCTTTTAAGGGTTTATTGCCCACATAAAAACCAACTTATAGCTACCTTAAGTTTGACTAATCACTGGACCATTAGTGATTAATCGATAAGTCAAACCTTATTTACGATGGTTTGACTTTTAAGCTAATAACTAAGTAAAACTCAATTAAGGAAGATCAAGGATGCTTACCAAGGTCCCATGCATGATTAGGGATGCTTGGGGACTGATCTTAAGCTCCAGGAAGTTCCACAATTGCAGATGGAAAGCATGATCACAATGTTGCAACATGAGGGCCTTATATAGTGTTCTTGATTCATCAAGATCATGACAAACAAGGCTATACATGATCCCTGATGATTAACAACTGTCCCTAAGGCCTAAGAATTAGTTTAGGCAACTCTTGGTTGTGATTAAGGGCCATATAAGTCGTTTACCTGGGCTGAACAGACAACAGACGAGTTGCTGCATCTGGGACATGCTTACGGACCGTAAGGGTCCCAGCCTTACGGTCCGTAAGGACCAAGCCAGCACAACAGATCTTTCAAAAGTTGACTGTTTTGGCCCCCGGACTTCCAAACTTGATTTTTAACATGGTTTCTTGCACTTGTAACCCCCAAACTTGACTTTTAAGGACCCCAAGTCATAAAGCAACTATGTTAAGTCCCCGGTTATTAATACGATCACCGAAAAGTCTTAGATTTCAACGTTGACGCTTTTAACCCCTCGTATACGAATTTTATCATAACTTTCTCATACGATAACGAAACTTGGTGAAATTTTTATCACTTATTCTCGCGAGCATAATTAATCGTTACAAAGCTTCGGGTTTGCTAAAAGGTCACTCAGAGGTATACTTTAAACATGTTGACACATTTAACCCCTGTAGTTTGTAATCTCTCACTTTCTTTCACAATTAGTTTCGTATGATCCATGATTTATTCGTTTAAGGGTATAAACACCATGTAGGGTTATTGTAAAGTATATTTATCCATTGTTGACATTTTGAACCCTTATATTCACATACTTTTCTTGTTTGTCAACTTTAGTCCCTCTAGAGTATTCTTTCACACGTTCAAGCTTATGACATGTGTCAATACATTATAGGACATGAAATTTCGAGGTGTTACATCAATACAACAAAAATGGCTTTTTAGGACATTTTCTGTGGAACGCTTGTAAAAGAGGGTCCTAAAAAACTATTTAATAGGACTAATGAACTTTTTGGGCCCTTTTATAATATACTCTACTAAACCGGTGTCCTAAAAAACTATTTAATAGGATAGATGATTTTTTGGGGTCCTATTATCATGTAATTTAATAGGACACTTAAAATGTAGATCCTAATAAAGTACTTTATAAGACATTTAATTGTTAGTGTCCCATTCTGTGGTATTGTATTATGACACTTGATCATCTGGGGTCCTATTATAACATAACTTAATAAGACACGTTGTAGTTTAGTCATAAATGTTCAGTGTTATAGGACCCTTTCTAGTCGAAGTCATATTAGAACTTAACTTAATAGGACACTTGACACTTGGTTCTTTTAACTTTAAACTTTATAGGACGCTTAATCATTGTGGTGTTATTATAATACACCGTAATAGGACACTTCATATTTGAGTCATAAAACATTAGTTTTATAGGACGTTTATTCGCTGGAGTTTTATAATAATATAACTTAAAAAGACACTTGACACTTGGATCTTATAAATTTAACCTTTATAGGACGCTTAATTATTGTGGCGTTATTATAATACACTGTAATAGGACACCTGATATTTGAGTCATAAAACATCAGTTTATCAAACGCTTATTCGCTAGAGTTCTATTATAACATAACTTAATAGGACACTTGACACTAGGGTCTTATAACTTTAACCTTTATAGGACGCTTAATCATTATGGTCCAATCAAGTATTATCATGTAGCATCATGTATGTCAAGCATGGAGGTTAGAAAACCTCATTATATGATTCACCACTACACATACAATCATTAAGATGGTGGGAGGGTCATGAATAACAAGAAAGTAAATCTAATCTATTAAGTTTTAAGGGTGTTCATACTCAAGTTAGGAATGAAGGAGTGGAACTTAGTTTCACTACTAGAAAAATAGGGGGCACTACAAATAAAAAGCCATATAATGACACACACTTTTACTATCATTAAGCTTTTGTGCCACTAATATTAGTTTTTAGTGACACTTTGCATATACCATATTTACTTGGTACATGCTTAATGTCCTTAAACTTTTGTGTCACTATTTAGGTATTTAGTAGCATTATTATGCTAATTTACCTTTTTATAATAGCAGTTCACTAAAAAGTTCAAACGCTTGTTCTGAAAATTTCCCTCTTGAAACCCTTTAATAAAATTAAATTCCCTCCACCTGCATATCAAAATTTTAGATCCCCTCCTAGGTCTCAAAATTATAGTTTTCCCATCCCAACCCCAAACCAATCGATTTTCTCTCCCTTCTCTCTCCCTTTGAATCACCCGCACCACCATAAAACCATTGCATAATGACACCACCTAGTTAGAAGCGCCTTAATCCTCGTTCAACATTCATCCTTGTTGAGCAACCCATCGTTCAAAAGCCCTTATGATTTTTAGGTTTAAGAAGGTTTATTGGGGGGGGGGGGGGGGGGGGTTGTTCTATGATGGCCATCAATTATGCACAGGTAAAAGCAAATTGTACGTTTTTTATTATTGTTCTTATTTGGTGCCCTAATTCTTGTAATTTAATTTTCTTTGTAATTAGTAATCGGTAACTTAAGATAGTTTCTCATTTGAATTGATACGATGGTCAATGATTGGTACCAATAGCTATTTTTGTTGATTAAACTAACCCTCCTGTGTGAATTGTCCATTTTGGATGTATACAACATCTTGTTCTTTTAGATCACAAGAAATTGTTTTAGATTACATAAATTAAGTGTGTATGATGTGACTCAAACCATGTGAGTAGTCTTTTTTTACTATTTTCCTAAGCAGTTAATAGCGGTGCTATAGCGGTTAGCGGACCTCAGGGGGTGTAGCGGTCCAAGTGGCGGTGGCCTATAGCGGTTCCGCTATTAGCGGCGCAAAATACCGCTATTTGGCCACTATTTGGAAACCTATATAGCGGTTATAGCTTCAACTCATTAAAAACCCAAGTCAAAGAGTGTACTGCTTGGTCCTTAGTTGCTAGGTAATAATAGAGAAGAATGGTGGCTAATCAAAGTTGCTGAATCGAACCTTACCTTCCCTGCTGTAACCGGAACAGAGCATGCATCATCATCATCATCATCGTCTAAAGAATGTGTATCTGGGACAGTGTGAATGTGGATGCAACCATTCCTCTTGCAGCAGTGTAGAAGAGATGGGGAGTGGTATGATGAAAGTGAGGATGTTTAGGGTTATTTAAGTTTGGGTATTTTAACATATAACCCCATCCATCTTCATTAGTTTATATTTAGTCCTCATACTTGTGAATTTATATATATTTTTTCAGAGATATATTTATATATATATAAAAATACATAAATTATGCATGGTATAAAAATTACCCTTATATCACCGCTATAAACTATATATCATATAGCGGACCTTGACCGCTATCCGCTATTTTACCGCATTAACTGCATAGCTATTTTCATAAACTTAAACCAAATGTGTATGATGTAAATTAAAAGAAAAGGAACATAAAGCATAGATGAAAACAAAGAGAAAAAGATCAATTAATGATGAGCTTTATGAGGTGTGAAGTGAATTTGATTACATTGTAAGATTTTTAATGCATAGTTGTTGTGTGATAAATATCACGAATGTGGTGGGTGATATAATGAGTGAGTGATATAAGTTGGGGTCTTTAAAATAAATGTGGAATAAAGTGTCACGAGCTGACTAAATTTAATCTAATTTGAAATGTGATATTATAAGTGGAAAAGTTGTGGAGAGCTAAGGATGCCAAGATGCCTACAGTGGATGAATTGAGCAAAAGCTGACTAAATTTAATCTAATGTGAAATATGATATTATAAGTGGAAAGTTGTGTGACTATTTGCAGGAAATGAAAAACCACATTCTTGTTTCGTGTCTTAGGGCGAAAACACTTTACTGGTCCATCAACGTGTGGCTCAAAGTACCGTTGGTTTGTTTCCTCGTCTAAACTATAATCCAGTTCCTCCATCGCAGTCGTCGTTCTTTCAAGCTTTTCTTCCGACGAAATTCTACTTCAGGTATCATTATGGGGTTACAGGATTTATACAACAGTTGAGGTGTAATTGGACCCATCTCTTTCATATGCAAGTTCGATAGAGCCATTGTAAGTCTTGATTGTTGATAATTAACTGGATATTCGTAAAAACTAAGAAAATCAATGGTATTTAGCCCTATTAATTAAGATCAAGTTACTCAACAGTACCTTTTGTTTTATCTATTGTTTAACCTAAAGAGTTATTAATTATAGGTTTACACTAGTGCCTTGAAGCTTGTGCGATTCATGGCCAGTACATAAAATCCAACTTATACACATAAAATTTATTAGAGAATCAGGATCAGTGATGATAAAATTCTTAGTTACCTTCAATGAATATATGTTCTTTTGCAGCTTCCTTTTACCTGATTTAAAGGTTGGATATCTTATGGTGTCACCGGTGGGAGTTTATGTTGCTCCACCTTGTGAGTGGAAACGGTTTAATTATTTTGAACCATGAAAGACATTAACATGTATCGTTCTATTCATATGTTTATGTTGATTTATAGTTGTAAGCGTCATTTGTTTATTTATTTATTATTTGTTATTGTAGATGCATGATGATGAGCATAAAACTGATGACATACCAGCAATCAGAGTTTAAATTTATGGTTTTTTTTTAACGTTGCTTTGTTACAGCGCACTGGAGGATGTGTAGGTACTCTTATCAGCAACCATTGCGATTTTGTCGGTATGATTGTATTCGCTTTGTGAAGAAGTGCCTATGCATAATATTGTATGTAAATTTATATAGTGAATGTGATTGCTGATTCCATACCTAAAAAAAGATGTATGTGTTTTTGTTCTAAGTTGCCTCTCTTGTAGTAGGTACACCATTAAAATCTGTATAATTATTAATGTGTTGTGATGGCTTAGGAGCATGAGCATGATGGAACATATGTATATTCTTTAAAGAAGGGATTCGCAAAATGTCGTTACCTACATCTCCTCATGAATATCAGAATCCAAAAGCTTCCAGTGATATCATTTCAGATCAAACAGTCCCAACATGGAACATCTTGATTCACCAATGTTCGAACCGAAAAATCTGGACTGACAAAAATGTATGTGAATTTCACCCTTTTATTTATTTATCTTATATATTATATATTGTATATACTCTTGTGATGTCTTGCTAATACATTTTCTTAATTTTCATGTATTATTCATTAAGGTTTATTGTCACTGTATGGCGTAACTTGATGAATCCATAAGAAATCTCCGTAGTGAATGCTTGTGTGTTCAAATGTCTTAAAGGCAAGGTATGTTGTTTGTTTTAAAGGTTCCATAAATGTTCCAGTAGTTGATTAGGATGGTTTCAAATAGAAGCTCTTGATAGTTTTATGTTTGTTGTTTTTGGAAAACAATTGGTGTATATGAGGATGTAAACGAGCCGGGCTGAGTCCGAGCTTGACTGGGCTCGAGCTCGGCTCGTCATATTTTTATGAAGCTCGAGTTCGAGCTCGGCTTGGTTCGAGCCTACTTATTTGAGGTTGAGCTCGGCTCGCGAGTAAAACCCAAAGCTCGAGCTCGTCTCGAGCTACTTTGGGAACAATCTCAAACGAGCTAAAAGCTCCCCTCGATCTCGCTTCAATATCGCTTGAACGAGCCAAAGCTTGACTCGCCAATGTTATCATCATTATTATTATATTATATATAAAAAATAAATGGTGTATGGACTCGTTTAGGCTCGCGAGCCTAAATGAGCTTTGTATTTTAGGCTCGGGCTCGATAAAGAAATAAGCTCTATTTTAGGCTCGAGCTCGGGCTCGGACTCGTTAAAGCTCGGCTCGTTCAAGCTTTTAACCGAGCCGATAACGAGTAGCTCTCAAGCCTCTAGGCTTGTTTACACCCCTAGGTGTATTATTGGTCTTCTTTTGTGTAAAAAAATTGGGTTTTTGATAAAAAAAAATATATATCTTATGATTGGCTTGATTGATGAGCGTGTAATATGTTAGAATAGAATAATAGATTGACTAGATTATATATTTATATATATGATGTTTTGATTTTTTTAATCAAATTTTTAGTTACGGAATATCAAATTTTAATCAAATGTTTCATTTCATGATTACTTTGTTTGGGGTTGAGTTAGACTCAGGGGCCAAAATAATTAACCACAGTTTGGGGTTGAGTTAGACTCAAGGGTCAAAATAGTTAGTTATAAAGACCACGAGGGCACATATGTTAAAAAATCTTATTTTGGGCTAATATAGTAAAACTGATATAAGCATATGTGCCAAAAACATAATTTACCAGTACTAGAAAATGAAGCTAATGCAACTTTTTAGATGCAATTTTTTTCAATTGTGTTGCATTTGACTCTAATGCAACTTCATTCAAGATAAAAGTTGCATTAGATTTTCTAATACAACCTTTTTCATTAACGGTTGCAAAATTTAATGAAATTGCAACCTTTTTATTTAAAAGTTGCAAATCTTACTAAAAATCGCAACCTTTTTCTTGATGGGTTGCAGATTTTTAATAAAATTTGCAACTTTTCTTAGAAAGGTTTTATTATTAAATAGCCAAGTAATAAACCATTATCACAATCTCTCTCATTTTAAAATTCTAAACTACATAAGTTCATATCTGTCATTTTTATGTCATGAAGCGTACGTATCATCAATTTAAGATTATCTAAACTTTCAAAATTGTCTTTATTTATACAACAATGGTCTGTTTTTTAAAAAATTGGGTTAAGAACTTAAGGAAGAAAAAACTAAATCGTACAAGAAAACAAATTGGTTAAAAACGTCAAGAAAATAAAACTAAACTGTAATTGTACATTGTGAACCTCGTCACAAGTTTTGACGAGTGTCAAGTGGTAAAAAGATATGCTTAAGCATCCAAGAGAAAACAATCAAACATGAAATTCCAATCGGACCTCACCTTGGATATGCAGCTACAACTATGACGATGCCATGGTGGATGTTGGTTACCATCAGTGCTGCTAGAGCTTGAACGAACTCAGTGGGGGGGGGGGGGGGGGGGGGCTGGACTCTCAAAATCTATATTGGTGGGGACCGTTCTCTTAAAAATCTAATATTTTACATTATAATATTAAAAATTCAGAAATTTTCGGTAAAAATAATACTACGAGAGAAAATACGGTGACAGCTGGGGCACCCCCGACCCCAATAAAGCTTCGCCCCTAGTGGTGCTTGTTTCTTTCGATATTTTGTATGTTATTTAATTTATTAAACTTAAAATGTAAATACTTTAACCCCCTTTAATCTATTTTTATTTTCCACACATTTAAAAACAAACTAAAATATATAAAAAAATAATTTGAGCCGGCTCACGATCTCACAAGCCAAGCTAGGCCTAGCTCGAGCTTAGCTTGTTTACAAATCAAGCCGAGTTTTTTTGAGCAAGTCATTACCAAACAAAAATTTATGTTAACAAATTATAGTATTTTATTAAAATATTTTATACTTATAAAAGAAATTAGTTTATAAAAAAAAATGATAAAGAACTAGATCTTTTTTACCTTTTAAACAATTTTTTTTACCTTTTAAAATTTTTTTTTACAAATTTTTTTTTTGAATTTTTTTAAGATTATTATTTAGAACTTCCCTCCCGTGGTTTCCCTGGGATCTAAACAAGCCCCAAATTTAAATCCAAAATTCAAATCCCTCCATAACCTAATCTACCGCTCACCCCATTCATCTCCTTCACATCCTAAAAATTGATTTATACTTTTAATCACTTTCTTCTCATGAATATCGATCCCTGTTTTCGCCCGCTTCCTGCCCTATTTTCGCTTCATCATTTCTGTGGAAATGCGAAGTGAACCCTAAATATTGATCTTACTTGGTACGTTT
Source organism: Helianthus tuberosus (assembly GCA_030545235.1). Classification (NCBI taxonomy): domain Eukaryota; kingdom Viridiplantae; phylum Streptophyta; class Magnoliopsida; order Asterales; family Asteraceae; genus Helianthus; species Helianthus tuberosus. The sequence goes on along the minus strand of CM060416.1, from coordinate 6,175,146 downwards.
GTTTCGTTGTCCTTGTCTTGTTTAGTATTTCGTTATATTTTTCATGTTTTACACGATTTCTCTGTTAATTTTGATAGATCTATTTGTTGCTTTCATTATCCAACAATGATAGTGGCCAAATCGACGCATAAAAGCTGATAGCAAGTAAGGTTTTTTCTCTTAGAATCTTTTGTACTATAGACAGGGTATCGCTTGATTTGTATAGATTTTCATTAACTTTTTGACTAAATGTTCTTCCATATTTTTGCTGCGATCATGCTTTTAATTGATAATCTGAAAAAATTCTAACATCTAGCAGTGTTAATTGGGTTATTTAACTAGGTTTTGATTGGTTTTTGGATGATATATATTAAAACTAAAATTGATCCAATTAAACATTCGGGTTATTCGGTTGTCGGCGGTTTAATCGATAATTGGGTTGGGGTTCAAAGCATTAGTATATGCTTGGGTTCAATATTAAATTGAATTCAATGTCAAAACATATGCCTTTTCAAGTAACTGAATTAAAACAGTACTTTGATTATTATTTCTATAACTAGTTGAAACTAAATGAGATAAAGAAATTTAGCGATATGGAGATGATTGTCAAGACAGGGGCTGAACTACATAGTGTGGTCCGGGTTCACCGGAACCCAATGAGTTTCGAATATTTAATATAGCTTCTATGTAATACGACTGGAGTGAACTCAAATAAAATATGATGTAAACCCATATGCGAAAATAAAGAAAGGTTCCGGTGGTTAAAGGCTTTAACTTAAAGCCTTGACTTATAAGCAAATTGTCCAAAGATTGATTCTGCTAGCTGACCTTTTAAAGGACTGCTTCTTGTTTTCTTATTTTGTACTAGTTTCATAATGCCAGTAGTAGTCTGGCATTCTAGTAGTCTGGCATTCTACTGTGTGTTATTTGATTTTTTGTTCACATATTGTTTGGAGAGTTTCTTGCAATCATTGAAGTTATAAATCTATAGCTGTCAAGTTGCCTGCTACGTGCTACCTATAAGTTTGCATTTAGCATTTAGGATTTAGTTAGCTAGCACTTTTTAGAGTGAGTTAGTTACATATTTGATAATTGATATCAGTATATCTATGTGTATATAGTGTGTGAAGTGTGTAGGTCTTTCAGTTTGCATATGACAAGCTTTCTCCCCTAGTCCCCTTTGGCTTTCGTGAATTAGATGATGTGAACGGTCAATAGCTGATTCAAATATCAATTTCTTTGAATCAATTTATTTGTGGTAAACTCTTTATTTCTTTCAATCTATCTCTTGTGTTTTGTTAAATACTTGAATATGTGAATATGAATTTGTTGTTTAGGTAATTAATACCTTTTTAGATTTATGGATTTTTTTTCATCACAGTAGGTTTTATGCACAACATTTGATTTTCTTCTAGTTGGACAAATCTAGAAAGTGATGATGGTAGGGTGTAGTGTTTAGTACGTAGTGTGCTAATAGAAGCCTCTTGATATATTTACAACTTTTATTGACTCATCTTTTAGTGGTTGGAAATCTAATAACAATAAAAATGATTTTACACCCAATAAACTAATCATTTTCTTTATCTAGAATTTTAACCAATGCCTTACAAGAATTATAAGAGCAAACAAAAACTTGTCACTAACTTTGGTAGAGGATCATAAGCTTAAACCTCTAACATGAAGTGAGTATGGAGGTCTTTTGATTCATGCGAGAAACATCAAAATTGTAACAATTTACAATTATGTTTATTTAAAATCTGAAGGATATTAATTAGCACAAGGAGGATTATGTTATTGTTATATAATTAGGTCAGTAGCTACAATGAGAACAACTTCATATCTTTTTTGCGATGAATGATAACTGTAAGGTTATTATGTTTCCCGACCCGACCTAAATTCAAACAATTGATTATGAGAAATTTGACCACTGAAAAAAGTGAACCTATAGGAAATTGGACCATTGGTTTTAATCTCAAAAGAATTTTGTACATAGCCAGTCCAAAAACTTGCTTGAATGTTTCATGATTAAAGAGAAATGATGCCTCAAACAAGGAAAAACCTAGTTTGCATGCTCATCTTGATACATATGATGACCCTCAACAGAAATTGTAAGTTCTTTCTAGTTTTTTTTTTTTTTTTTTGTGTTTTGAGAATTTTGTATGAAGAATTCCGCATGTTATGACTTTTTAAAGGTCAATTGCTTATTCTTGTTTTTTGTGTTGACTTTCAATAAGTAACATGTATTACTGGTTTATTGGCTGCTATTTCTTTATAATATTTTCTAATTCTCATTTGAAGGAACGACTGAAGAACCACAAAACTCCAGAAGTTAGAAGTGCTTTGATTGATCCTTTTATGCTTGTAATGAACAAGGAGCATGATAGCTACCTTTGACTTTATGACATAGTTGTTACTGAAAAGATATGAAAAAAACGGATGGTGGTTAAGAACCATACATGACTTCGATTGGGCTTATGGAATTATTCAAAGCGAGCCTTGAAGTTGATATGCAAAAAGAAATTGAAGAGGACGATTAAAGGAAAAAAAGTTGAACTATGCCTAAAGATTTTGATAGCCAACTTGAGGCTACAATGCGCAATATTGTGAAAATGCTACATATCGAGTACTTTGTTTAGGATGTTAGAGACGAGTATGAGGTTTTCGTTACTTTTTTAGCATTGTAATTACGTTGTTATTTTGAGTTTTGACATATGTTAAATTACAATATAAGATTATCTATTATATTTATGTTATCATTGTGTTGTTGTAATTGAGATACTATTGTATATTAATAAAAATTTTAGTGCTACAAAAAATAATGCTATAAAGAGTTGCATTCGATTGTTAAAAGGGTTGCATTTATTGTAGCGTATATGATAAAAAGTGTTACATTTGATGTGAAAAAGGTTGCATTTTAGTCTAACAAAGGTTGCATTTGATTGTTAGAAAAGTTGCATTAACATGTAAAAAAGGTTGCATTAGCATTTAAAAAGGTTGCATCTTAAAAAAGTTGCATTTGAAAAGTAAATGCAACACTTTAAAAAAAGGTTGCATTATCTAACAAAAAGGTTGCATTAGGTCTAATGCAACTTCACCTAATGCATCTCTAGATAAAAGGTTGCATTAGGCTTAATGCAACTTTTTCAATGCCTAAGACAACATTTTAGTGGGGTTTGGTTTCAAAATCATGGGTTCGCGGGCCATATTTTTTGTAAAATGATTTTTTGCACTATTATGACTAGAGTTTAATAAATATTTGTTGAAAACTAAAATTTTATTTCGAATATGAAGCTTTACTCAAAAGCATTCTAAACTCTACTGAGATTGTAGCAAGAGGAAGGGTCCAGAGCTTTGACCTAAATGATCTAGTTGGTGGTACAGAGATTGGACCAGAATGGTGTGAGGTAAACGTTCAAGTACCAATAAAAAAAGATGAAAACTTGGTAAGACCATATGGTTTATTTTCTACAATTCAAGATTGTATTGGTGCATCCATCGCATGACCTTATCCATTCATCTCCGTATGTATTTGTTAAATTTGTGATATAAATAATTAGTATCATGGAACTTAATGCTTACACATGGATGGTTTATTTGAAGGTAGTCCATGAGGATTGAGGACGCATGATGACTCAAGATTTTATGCTTCTTATTTCTTTAATTGCTTTTAATTTCTTTATTAAATGTTAAGACTTTATGTTAGATAATGTTATAACTTATTTATGGTTAGTGTTTTTGTTATGAACATGCTTATTTGAAATATAATGATTCTTTCATTAGTTGATGTTATACAATAACTATTAGGATGTTATATGTTGATGGTCTGTTTATAAAAAAGTACGCGTATCCGTGTTGGGTGTTGTGCAATTTCCTCAATTGACCGATCTTCCGCTGATCTTCCAATACTCCAACCGGCATTTGATAAGGGTTCCAATCTTTAAGAACTGCATCAAGTCTTGATCTTGTCATAAGAACTCTATTTCATACAAGCATACTACATTGATAGATATTTCTGGTGAACTGTCTTCTGTAAACCGTCTTTGTGGAATCGACCAAGTAATGCACTTTAATCTTCAGCATCAACACTCAGGAAAGTCAGCTAGACCAAGTGTATCCCTTGCAAGCTCAACCAAACGGCACGCTTAGTTGAACTACATCCAGATCTCATTGTCTCGCCTTTGTGAAGTTGACCACGTAATGCACTACGGATCTTCAGCATCAGTACTCAGGAAGTCAGCTAGACCAAGTACATCGTTTGCAAACTCAACGAATTGAGTTACCCCCAGATCCCTGTAAAATCCCAAAGAAACATCAAACCCAAAACCGAATCCTGCAGGTCTTCAGTCTTGAACTATCAGCTTTCATAAAGATTCCCCCAGGTCTTCAGTAAACAGCGCTTTGAAACAACTGTCGACTTTAGATACCTGTATGTTTCCGTGCAAAACCATTCACGCTGGCTGGAGAATTAATTAAAATCCTCAAATATGTGTCTGTGCAAAACATTCCACGCCGAACCTTTAGTATCACCAGAAAATCACAAACTCTACCACCTGTGATTGCGTTTAGAAATTTACCGAAGAAATTCAACATACGAAAATTTTTATCCCCCCATTTCTTTGGTAAAATCTCTAAACCTTAACAGATTCTCTCCACTTCAAAGAAACTGTCGTCAAATGTTCACCAATTCCCTCCACTGAGCGGAACTGTCGTCAATCTTCATTGAATGTTCTCGGTTCCGAAAAATCACGAAAACGACTTTCTTCTCTGCATATTCTAGTTGAATAAGAACGTCCCCTAGTACCCCGTATGATCCGACTTGTATCCCTCCAAAGACTTTGTGAACTCGTTAGGACCGGTATTGACATTCTAGGTTCATTCATTCGTTACCAAATGCGAGAATATGACAATAAACAAAAATATTTGTTCGTTGCATATTCTAGTTGATAAAGAAATTTCGCCTAGTACCCCGTAGGATCCGACTTGTATCCCTCCAAAGACTTTGTGAACTCGTTAGGACCGGTATTGACGTTCCAGGTTCATACGTTCGTTTTCAAATGCGAGAATATGACAATAAACAAAATGCTTTCGAACATTTACGAATAACCGATAACAATCATAAATATTGACGTGCGGAAGTGAACATACCGTTTTGTTTTTGGCCCATAGTAGTCAAGTCACCAAATTTGACGTTTGCATCGGTAACCGTGACTACCCCACATTTTTCAAAATATCATCATCTTTTGTTTTCATCATGCTGCACCATCCCGCGCGCTCCCAAATTCGTACGAATTTGATGTTGAAATTTGGAAGCCTGGTTCAAATAATCTTCGCGAATACCCGACCCTACTCCCACCTGATGGAAGTCCACGAAAATTATGATGTGTTTTCTTTCACAAGTCAACTTGTTTCCAGCCCACTAAGAACATCTCACGAAGAAAAATGGCTCTACAAATTAATTATCTTTTTCCAGCCCAAACAAAGAACAACTTGATGGATCAGAATAGAGGCCCACGAAATGGACTAAGTGTTTGATATTCAGCCCAAACAAAGAACAACTTGATGGATCAGAATAAGCTTCACAGAATAAGACAAATAAACATATAAAGTGAGTGTTGAATTTTTTTTTTTTTTTATTATTATTAGTTGCATATCTTCTGCTACACACAACATCCACAACCTACCCACTTTCAAATCTTCGAGAACAAGCTGATGATACCAAGTCTGTCTTTTCTCTCTAGGGCCCATTTAATTGTTCCACTTAACTATTCTTTGTCCATTCAGGCCCAAAAGAGAGTAGAATTTAGGCTGATTAAGTGATGGGCCCAAATCAAAAACCTAGCTGCTATAACAAATGACTTCAGCCGACATTAGTTATGTACAGCCACCATTCTTCAACTTTGTCTTCTTCTTCTTCTTCTTCGATACATAAACAACACCAGCACCTCCAAACAACGATCCCCCAAAAAAAATTCAACTTGTGCAGCATCCCCATAATCAGCCGCTACTTTCATTCTTTGTCTCTTCTTCTTAGATACCCAGCAACAATCAATCCCAAAACCCCGAAAACAGAAAACCCAGATCAACTTCACTGGAAAACAGCTTTATCCGATGCTTTCAACCCTTCTCCGTTACTGTCACCGGCGCCGTTGCCGTTAGTTCGACTGAAGATGACAACTGATCCAAGCGCATCAGAAGCAGCAGCATCCACTTTCTTGTGCGACTCATCAACTTGTGCGACTAACTGTCTTGTGCGATTCAATCTTGTGTGATCCAACTATCTTGTGCGACTGAAACAATTTGACTTTCTATGCTCCTGACAAACACAGATCCACTTTCGGCTACACTTTCCCCAATTCACCAACAAAAGTATGACAAACAATATTTTAATAAAATCACAATTTTCAAAACACTAACACTTGAATATTTAGTTTCCACAGGATCAAAAGGTTGGTTTTATGAAGAACACGATGAAGGTTTCTTGAATATATGAAGAACACAACCCAGAAATATGAATTTTTTGGCAAACCGACAACTTTTCACTTTCTGCGATTCCCACCTTCAGCTTCTTCGATATTTCTGCCCTTTATCCCTGTTCTGATCGGAGCAGATCTGACGAAAATCTTGTATAAACATGATATTTGATGATGAAAACTTGTTGATTTCGATGTGAAACGTAAAACCCAACACTTTGTACGGTCCAACTCAGCTCAGATCCGTATATTCGGTCTCGAATCTGGGTTTTTCTTCATTTCACCATTTTTAGATCTTGAACAAAAATCACGAAAATCACAGATGTAGAGCACATGTGACTTAGCAAACTGTTAGATTTACTAAATCGGGCACCATGGCTCTGATACCAATTGTAGGTCCCTCGGAGGTTGAGGTCTAACCTATTCCTTGTTATATCTAACACACTAGCAAGTGCGGAATCCAAGCTAGCATGCAAACCGGAGTTTATGTGAGAACACAAGCCACAAAGAGAAAGGTAGACACACAAGACTCAACGATTAACACCTCTGTATTAATACTATGAAAGTCGGTTACAGCACAAGGTTTACAAATGTATTCTGTAAACTCTCTCTCTCTCGTGTGTGTTCTCTCTGTTTTTGCTCTCTCTGGTGTCTCAAATGAAGTGAACACATAACATGGGTATATATACCCAACACAGATCGTCTGGTCGAAGGATCAGATAGACTGATCGAAGGATCATCTATCGATCACAAACCTATGAAGGATCCACATTTACCTCGAAGGATGATATCCTTCGAGGTCCATCTATATCCATCGAACATGTATTATCCTTCGAGCTCATCGAAAGATATAAACAATCCTTCGATGATGCATCCTTCGACACAAACATCTTACAACCAATGTGCTAACTGTTTGGCCAAGTCAAACCGGAGGATGGTTGACTTGGTCAAACTTACATCGAACACACATTGTAACACACCTAAGACGTAACTCGGACTAACATAAGACATCGTTTTGTATCATGACAAAATACAGACAAAGTACAGACACAAGTGCACCAACATTTTGCGGGTACTAAAAACCCAGTTTTCTTGTAGTGGATTATTGGCAACGCGTCTGAGGTTGCTAAGGCCTTAGACATCATCAACGAGGAGGGGCCATCTCTAGGCTTTATCTCAACATCTTGATAGTTTATTGTTTCTAAAATGAGGTCAGGGACATCAGATTGGCAGGTTATTAGCTGAAAACCCGGATGACCGCAATGTTGTGCCACATCTAACCCCCAAAAAGGATACTCGAAATTCATGTCTCCATATTGGACCGACTGGCCACATATATTGTCTGGCTGAGTGTCCTGGCACTGGACGACTATGAAATGGATGATGGTGGTTAGAACCACCGTTATGGCAAATAAGGCGGGGCGCAGGTTTGAACAGGTTTTCATGGTGGTCAGGGCTGTTTGGGAGGAAATAATGAATGATTATGTTGATGAACAATCAATGAAATAGAAAGGAAGGTGGTTTATGATAAAAATATTGAAAGGGGAACAAGTCTATTGATTTGTTGAAATTATATAATATAATATAAATTATATAATATAAATTTGTAACATTTGTTGGCTTTATAGGTTGTACTTTGTGCTTTATAGGTGTGTTGTGCATTAGAGTGTTGTATGTTAATGGTACAAGTCCTACAATAACTCATAGTTATGTATTATACCACATGTTAAAGCACATGATACATCCTCTTGATGCAGCTTTTCTTGGTTGCTTGACACGTTTTCTCCACGTGTCCCTGACTTCTTCTTCTGTTACCAAGTTGATTGATGTTTTTTTTAAGTTTTGTATTGTCATTGGTTTTACATGGTTAATTTTTTACGTCATTTAACCTTCACCACGACAACGCGGGGCTTCCATCTGGCATTTTTGTACGTTTTGTCTTAATTTGTAAGTTGCCGGCCGCAACGCGAGGTGGTTCCATCTAGTTTGAATCAAAATACATAAGTTCCAGTTGACATATAAATATTAAGTTGACCGGATGGAATACCCATCCACAAGGATTAAAGTCTAATCGTTGACCGGATTGGGTTGATAATTCTATTGTATTTTAGTTTTATATTTACTTAATTTGTTTGTATAATTATAAAATTATATTCTTAACAAATAAGTATTTTAAATAAAACGATTTATAAAGCTTAATATGTATCATCTTGGTCATGTTTAATCTATTTATCTTATTTAACTATATATTTTTTCTCAACTTAATTTACAAAGCTATTAATATTCTTTTTTGAGTATTAGTCTTTTAGATTGACACATCAATTAGCAGGGGTCATGTTCTTGGGGTTAGTTTTATGGGTTTCGGGTTAATGGGTTTCAAAAATTTTATTTCAAACCTGATAGCTAATTTCCGTATCTTTATTCGGTTAGTAGGGTATTGGGTTTTCCAGAGTTGTCAGGTTAAATGAGTATTTGCGTTGCCGGAAACTTGTATCATTACAATAATATGAGGTTTTATACAGATGAATACAAGTTAAATTACCCATTTGACCCGTTTTATTTTTAGTTAATTATTATGTTATGTTAACCTGTTTGACCCATCAGAGATTTTTAAAAGAAAAGCCCAACACTACAAAAAAATGTCATTTAGTGACATACAAAAAGTGCCATAAAAAAACAAAAAAGTGCCACTAAAGACCTTTATAGGAATGGGCGGCCACTAAAGACCTTTATATTGATGCAAAATTGCAAGTAACCTGAATATAATCAAGAACCAGAATTCGAAAAGTAGATGGGACCATTTTGAAAAATCTTGATGTTGGTAATTGTAGGTCCCTCTCGAGGATGAGATAAAACCTTATCCTTGTTATATCAAACACACTAGCGAGTGCGGAATCCAAGCTAGCATGCAACCGAGACTTTATACGAGAACAAACACAAACACAACACACAACATTCAACGATTAACACCACTTGTATTAATGTGTATGAAAGGTTCGGTTACAAGCCCAATGTTCACAGATGTATTAAATTTTTTTCAACGATTAACACCACTTGTATTAATGCGTATGAAAGGTTCGGTTACAAGCCCAATGTTCACATATGTATTCTGCAAACTCTCAAAGTTCTCTCATGTGTGTGCTCTCAACAGAATGCTCTCTCCGTTTCTGTCTCTCTTGTCCTCACTATGTGTTCTCGTCTCTCTGTTTTTCACACAACACACTACATGGTATATATACCCGACACAGCAGGTCTGGTCGAAGGATCAGACAGATTGATCGAAAGATCATCTGTCGACCAGAAAGCCATCGAAAGATTCACAAATACCTCGAAGGATGATATCCTTCGAGATATCCTTCGAGTTCATCCATCGAAGGTTTATGTTTCGAACTCATCTATCGAATGTTCATCTTTCGAGCTCATCGAAGGATATAAAACAATCCTTCGATGACACATCCTTTGACACAACCAGCTTACAACATTTTCTAACTGTTTGGTCAAGTCAAACCAGGAGGATGGTTGACTTGGTCAAACTTACATCAACCTTACATTAAAGACATCGTTTTGTATCATGACGAAATACAGACAAAGTACAGACACAAGTGCACCAACAAACTCCCCCTTGGCTGTAGCTTTGTCTCGATCTTCGTGTCTTCAAGTCTTCAAGGCCGAGTCGAACCGAGCCGAGTCGCGTCCACACAAAGTGTATCAACAAACTCCCCCTTTGACGCTACTCGTGATGGTTCGTCTTCTGTGACTTTCATGTCGGAGGATCTTCAAAGTCTTCACGCGTCGTAAGTAGAAAGTGTATCAACAAACTCCCCATTTAACTTAGGTAGTGTGTCAATAAACTCCCCCTTAGATTGAACTCTCCATTGAGTCATGCTCGTGAATCTTTTGACTTGTCAATTCTTCAGATCCTTGTGGTGTTGATGAAGGGACAGTGGCAACTCGATCATTTTATCCTTTGAGTGCCTCCACTTCGTGTCTTCATTCCAAAGCTTTTCATCGAACATGTTCTCCTCGCCTTTAGCATCTGCACATGCAAGAAAGCTAAACGCATAATGAGAACAACCGCTTGGAATATAGTTAACATTTAAACTAACGACACATATGAGATCAAATCTCAATCAAACACCAACCGACAGCAGTTTGAAAGTTTAGAAAAATATTCATTTTAATCCTTTAACTTTCAAAACTCGTTAACTTCGACTGTTTATGAAGATGCAATTGTTTTCCAGCTTACGATCAGGATTTTGGGTAGGATAGACTCGAGTTCCAACATCAGTCAATCAAAAATAAACTAGAAGCAAAATCTTTTTGGATTTTATAAAGTTTATATTAAAACACACCTAAAATCTTTTTGAAAATTTTCATCATTCAAAAGTAAAGACGGAAAGCAATAAATAAATATATACAAATATGCAGAAACTGAAAGCATTAAATAAATATTTACAGACATTCTTTTTGCGAGTTTCGAGGGTAAGAGAATCATATCAGTGTACAGTCATGCCGAAACGCTCTTGTTGTTCTATTAGTTAACATTAAGATAAGCATCCTATAACAATTATCGGTATTGTTGTCCACATAAGCTCAACTTATCATTTGTAATCATGGCGAGGGGATACGTTAAGGTATAATTTATACTTACCGACCGGTGTTCATCCACATCACGACACATTCCCGTATCAAGGTATGCACGAGGATTCATCTTACCGGTGAGTATACCGATTATCATCTGTTTGACCGTATATGATGTGAGATTTTCACTTATTTTGATTGAAAACAAGCCCTATGTGATAGAATCACTTATTTATGAGGAACTTGAGTTTCAGATGCATGAGGGCACAGGAGCAAGTCCGTGAACAGGTCAGTACTTTCGTACAGCAGAGAGACGAACTTGACTCCCGGAAAGAATTTGTGATATTTAATCACTTATTTGTTTGGACATGTGATTGTTGATCACTTATTGAGGTCGTATGAAGTATGTACACGTATGTATGGTATCATGGAAGATCTAGACTTGCGTCCCCGTAATTTTTCGGTAAAAGATGCAACCATGATACCCAGATGATAAGCAGCATAAAGACCGAATATCTCAGAACCTCGGCAATCTCTCAAACGAAATTTCGGTACCAAGACCATATGCCAATGAATGGTTCCCACCCAGTCTTCAGTCGATTTAAGTTTATATCACCCTGCACACTTTAAAATGATTGTGAGCCTACCAATACATCTTATATAGAGCTGCTTATCGTTTTTCATTTAAGGTTTAAAGAGGTTTAGACAGACCACTGATGTACTATCATTTTCTCTTTTGCTCGCCAGGAAACTCATTTTTACTTTTCTATTGTTTTTGTATTTTGAAATTTTTCGATGTTTTTTGGATTTTCCAAATTTTGGATTTACTCCCCCTAAAATCAACAAACTAAGACAAATTTAAAACACAAAGGTATTTACAAAAATGATTTTCCGATGTTGGTTAACTCATGTTTTACCTCAATGCCGTTTACCAAAATTAATTTTTTTAATCAGAAATGATTTAGCGAATTTTGGAAAAATCAGTTGGCACGTCGGTAAGCGGTGCGGACCATGACAACATTGTCTGGTCAAAGAGTGCTGTACGAGATAATAATTCACAAAGCAGCTTAATAATCGACAAGTAAAAGAGAGATTAGAATTTTAAAACCGTATCCTTCAACTGCTTCGTGCATTGACAGGAATCTGAGTGCTCTCCCAAACTGGATATCCACCCGGTGTGGATTTCAAAGTCGATTTTGTAGCTACTGAAATCCCTTCACAGCAACAAGATCAAAAACCTTTGGGTCCGGCTGGTCTTCGACATTGCACCAGCGAAGGTCTTTGTCTTTCTCTTTGAGAAGTAGTGTGCGGCTGTTCAATCCATGCCAAGGCATCCGCACACCCGGTTGGTTTGTTCAACAAACACATTTTCTTCAATCACACCACGAAGAAATGTACACTGCACATTCATCTTGTAGATTGTTGAACTTCAGACGTGCTGCAGGTGCGTACATATTGATTTGAATCTATCCCGGGGACCCGATCAAAGCCTTGAACATTCACATTTTGAAATGATTTTCATTTTGTCGAAGCTTTTCAATCTCTTTCAACAGACATTTCTGTTTCCCTTTACTTTTTCTCTCCATCAAAGGCAGCAATTTCTTCTGTTGCCTATTTTGTGCAAGGATGCTCCACTATCAACAATCTTACGACTATCGAAAGTTCCTCCTGGAATATCCTACACACTTACTCAAAAATTAGTTGGAGAGAGGGACCCAAGCCTTTGTGGACTTGGGTCGTCCTTGATCATCAAGAAAAGTGATTTCAATCACTTGATGATTAGGAAAAAGAACCTGTGGTGCTCCCCCTGACTGAATTACCTGTTTTTGTTTCCAAGCTGTTTGTCCTTTACCAGTATTTGTATTAATTGTTTTAGCATTTACTGGTTTTACAGTTTTAGGTTTTGCTTGAACAGGTTTTTCTTCTTTGACCTCTGATTTTAAGGCCTTTTCAATTACCTTTTGATTCTTTTGTTTTAACTTCTTTTCCCTTTCTTTCAAGACACGTGGGTCTTGTTTCGGGGAAAATGATCGTTTTTGGTAATTGGTTTCTTGGGGAGCACTTGTTTTTGCCTTCAACTTTTGCAGGTATGGGCAGTATCTTACAATATGCCCAATTGTGCCACACTCAAAACACATTCTCCGCTCTACAAACCTCGGAGAAACATGTTGATGATCAGACGGAGAACCATACAATGAACTTTGTGATCTAGACGTGCTTGGACCTAAATCACCTCCGTTGGTGTGTTGGGTGTAGTTATTCTGATCATTTCGTTTTAAAATTCTAACTTGTTTTACAAAATCAATGTTAGATTTATCCTGAAATGTTTCAAGTTTATCTGAACCCGTGGATCCAACAAAGTTCACTTTCGGTTCTCTTTTCTTAACAGGAGCTCTTTTGTTTTGCACCCATTGTTGTTGAACCTTAGGTGCTTGAACATTCTTGTTCTGAGCCTTCTTTCCCTGTATCTTACCTTTTCCGGAATTGACTTGTTGTTTTCGCTCAACTTGTAGTTTTTGGTTTCCGTATTGTTTTCTAATTTGTTCACACGGAATTGGATCACATTGAGTGACGGTAACTTTGCCACTTTTGTTCCCCAAAAACTTATCAGTGCATCCTTCAAAAATTTGCTCAATTAAATCTTGATTTACATTTTTAATTGGAAAATCTTTGTTAGAGTAGATTTTGCTATCTCCTTTGAGCGTGTACAACAAGTTACTCCCTTCAAAACTTGATACAATCGACTCCATTTCTTTTGACATTTCAGTCTTACTCGGTTTCACTGGTGGATCACACAGGATGTGATTCTCGATTGGAATATCTGTTGTAACCGAGTTAGACTGTTGGTTCACAATTTCATCAGATTCATCATCCGAAGAATCAATATCCTCAATAACGGGAGGACTCTGTTCCTTAACACACGATGAATCTGTCACACTTTTCTCAGATTCTGATTGACCCGAGGATGATGTACCAGTTGTGAACCCGAGGCCTGCTGCAAAGTCATCTAGACCGAGTGGCACAGTAGGTTCAAAACGGGGCATATCCTCGTCATCAGGCAATTTGGAGTAATTGTGATTCATTGGGGGAGGACATGATTTGAATCCCATACACTTCTTATCCCCCTTTTTCTTTTGAACATCAATAATGTGATCCAATACATAGCGGGAATTGGAATAACTTTCCAATTTCTGCTTGATTGTTTCACATTCACATCGAGCGGTTGCCAACTCTACCATCTGCTTTTCAATTGTGTCTATAAGATCATTGTTAGCATGTTGTTTTCGCAAAACAGCTTTTTGTAATTCTGAAACATCATGTCTTAATGACGCAATTGTTGTTTTAAATTCCTTTTCATTTCTGGTTAAAAACACGTTAGCTTCAGTTGCTTTAGCAAGATCTACAATCAATTGTTGATTGTGTTTGTGTGTGATTTCAAACTGACTTTCCTTTTCTGCATATTTAACATTTAAACTATCACACTTTTCACAGCTAACTACAGTGGGTTCATCGACACATACCTGACCTGATGAACTGTCGACATTAGCCATAAAGGCTGAATGGAGAGAAGACGAAGAGTAAGCAGCTTGATCCATCAAATTAGATCTTCTTTCAGTTCCTGCTGCAGCTTCTTCCAAAAGCTCATCAATATTTGCATCGACTGACGCACTTGAAGTCTCATCCACATGATCATTTCCTGAGTTGGAGGATTCTTCATCTGAGCTTCCACTATAACCAGAACTGTCTTCATCTTCAGAAGATGCAACACCATTGGTGGAAGATTCTCCACCACTGGCGTGCTTTAAATCCTTTACGACTTCAGCAAAACATGCTGTTCCACCATTTCCTCCTTCTCCAAGCTGAAGCGACCAATCACAACCCTCATCTATTTGAACCACCAGCCCCCGGTTGGCATTTGATGACTCTGCTTGGCCTTGGTTGTTGACAGGTATCAACGTACGAACATTGTTCCCGTTCTGGTTCTGCGGGTTGCCTTGATTTCTGAACGGATTTTGATTTCCATGCTGAGCTGGTCTTGTGCATTCCCTTTTGAAATGACCCCGTTCGCCACAGTTAAAGCACTTGACAGCTTTCTTGTCGAACCCATACTTGGTGTCTTTCTTGTTTTCCAAGTTGGTTCTCCCCGTCCTTTCCATAAACTCCTTTGCTCTTCGAATTGCACTAGCAAGAGCCCATTTGATATCCATCATTTCAAACTCTTCTTTATCCACTTGCTGATAATCTTCATTGGTTAGATTGATATTCCCAATCTGACCTGCGATCAATCCACTATAAGCACTAACCAAGGTATTCAACATCTCCATATGCTCCTTGGCTACTTCGACACTGACTTTGGAAAAGTTGGAAGTGTCTAATCTGACTGTGTTAGGATTGGAAGTGGCTTGAAAGTTTGAAGAGCTTCCATAAAACCCTTGCTGTTGCGGTTGTTGCTGCTGAGCTTTCGGTTGCGCATCTGGTCTTGAATACATCATCGTGTATGCTGAAGGATCAAACTGATCTGTTGTGGAAGGTCCGGTGCTTGAGATGAAAGCTGTTTGAAGCTTCGCGTGTTGAGAAGCTGGTTTTTCTCCACTGATACCTCCTGCAATCCCAAAGTACATTTCTGGATTTTGAGGAGTTTGTGTTCTTTTTGCTTTAAGCTTTTCTTCTACATCCTTATTCTCCAATCTTTGAATTAATTCATAAACGGTGATTGTGTCTAGAACACCATTTTCTTTGAGAATTTCAAGATAACTGCTCCACTTTGCTGGTAGGCTATCAGCGAATCTCTTCACCAATTCTTGTGGAGTGGCAGTAACTTTAAAAGCAAACGTCTCGCTCAACAAGTGATGGAACCTTGTAGATAACTCTGCCAAGGTCTCATTCTCCAAACACGTGAATCCTTCAAACTCTTTCTTCAGTAATTCTTGCTTGATCTTTCTAGATTGAGCATTTCCTTCACAACGTAACGTGAGCATATCCCACAAGCTTTTAGTAGTCGTGCAGTAAACAAACTGGTGGTAAATGTCTTTGTGAAGAGCTTGTGTGAGAATCATGAATGCTTTCTTTTCTAACTCAAACTTCTTCTTATCTTCTTCAGACAAAGTGCTGTAAGTTTGTGGATTAGATCCTGCAACTTCCAACTCATTTTCAAAAGCTGTGAAGAAGCACATCCATAGATCTTGACCTTGTCCCTGAACATAAGTTCTCAGCCTTTCTTTCCACCATCCCCAATCATTGATGTGATTTAACTTTGGCGGTTTTGTGCTTGTACCAGTTTCACTGTCGTTCTGCATCATAGATTGAATGCTGTTGCTTTGATTTGTGACCAAAGCCCATTGATTTGCAGTTATCATTGCAGCTTGAGGTGGAGCAATAGCTCGCATCCATGCAGTTTTGTCGAAATCTGACGTAGATTGCGTAGATTGCATAGCTGATGAATGTGGAGTCGAAGTTATTTGAGTCCACGCGGTTGGATCCCACTGACCGTTTGTTCCCATTTTATGAAAATTAATATATTAAGTGAAAATTGATTTAAAATTTGAAAAATAAGTTTTCTCCTTTTAAAAATTTAATTTTCACAAACTATGTTAAAATCTCGAAGGATAACAACCAGCCGAAGGATCAAGAAACGAAAGACCTGAAAAGCACAACCTGTTAAACTTAAACAGACAAGGATCGAAAGATCAACACCTGTTCGAAAGATAGACACTTGTTCGAAGGATCAACAGTGTTCGAAAGATCACTGTTGAATTTCGAACAATGACTTCGAAAGATTCACCAAGACGAAGGATCCTTATCTTTCGAAATGTAACAGTAGCTCGAACAATATATCCTTCGAAAAGATTCCTTGGCTCGAAAGATAACTCACTGACTTCGAAAGATGTTCGGAGGATGGGTATCTGTCGAACCTCCTTGATCGAAAGATGATCTTTCGACTTCGAAGGATATCTTTCGATGAGTACTGACACAGCAGACAAACAGGTGACAGGTTGGTGAAAAAGGTGACGGGTTGGTAAATCTTTCGGCAGAAAGTATGGTTCAGACCATCATTTTCTGCAAAAACAGATTTTGTTTAATTATTTTAATCAGTTCATCCTTTCCAATACACCAACAACTTTCGAAAATAACTAAACAAGATCAAAAGATGTAAACTTTGAAGAACACGTGAAGATATTATGAACACAATGGGTTTTCCGGTAAAACTACAAACTTCCGAAACCCGGTTTTGCTTGAAACTGCACTAAAAATCAACTTCTAAAATGTGAATATGAAAGAAAAAGTGATATTTATAAGAACTTCCAGCAAAACAACAAGATTTAAACCCGATTAACAATGTTTTTCAAAAAAATATAACTTTCCAAAACCCGAAAAACAGCAAGAACACTTCGGTTTTAACAAGGAGAAGAGCCAAAGCTCTGATACCACTTGTAGGTCCCTCTCGAGGATGAGATAAAACCTTATCCTTGTTATATCAAACACACTAGCGAGTGCGGAATCCAAGCTAGCATGCAACCGAGACTTTATACGAGAACAAACACAAACACAACACACAACATTCAACGATTAACACCACTTGTATTAATGCGTATGAAAGGTTCGGTTACAAGCCCAATGTTCACAGATGTATTAAATTTTTTTCAACGATTAACACCACTTGTATTAATGCGTATGAAAGGTTCGGTTACAAGCCCAATGTTCACAGATGTATTCTGCAAACCCTCAAAGTTCTCTCATGTGTGTGCTCTCAACAGAATGCTCTCTCCGTTTCTGTCTCTCTTGTCCTCACTATGTGTTCTCGTCTCTCTGTTTTTCACACAACACACTACATGGTATATATACCCGACACAGCAGGTCTGGTCGAAGGATCAGACAGATTGATCGAAAGATCATCTGTCGACCAGAAAGCCATCGAAAGATTCACAAATACCTCGAAGGATGATATCCTTCGAGATATCCTTCGAGTTCATCCATCGAAGGTTTATGTTTCGAACTCATCTATCGAATGTTCATCTTTCGAGCTCATCGAAGGATATAAAACAATCCTTCGATGACACATCCTTTGACACAACCAGCTTACAACATTTTCTAACTGTTTGGTCAAGTCAAACCAGGAGGATGGTTGACTTGGTCAAACTTACATCAACCTTACATTAAAGACATCGTTTTGTATCATGACGAAATACAGACAAAGTACAGACACAAGTGCACCAACAAACTCCCCCTTGGCTGTAGCTTTGTCTCGATCTTCGTGTCTTCAAGTCTTCAAGGCCGAGTCGAACCGAGCCGAGTCGCGTCCACACAAAGTGTATCAACAAAGGTAATCATCTAGACTGTGAAAAGTTGAAGGAAGCTTCACTAGAGAATTTGGTGGATTGCACTCCACAATCTTTCTTCATCACCACTAAACTAACATGACTATAAAAATCGCATGTATTTAATTACCCCTTGATTGGGAAAGTCTTTCTCTTTGTTTATTGTTTTTTATTAGTATTTTACTTGAACTTTTGCCTGTCATACACATTCCTCTTTGTTAAAAATCTTTTCCAACATAATTTCGAAGTACCATAAAATCTCAAGAGTAGATTAAGCTAGTTCACTAAATGGCTTCATGAAAGGTAGAGAAATCTTTTTCTGCACTGCTGATACTATCTCACCGCTTGAACTCTGCATGGATGAGGAGGAAGTGACTTGGTGAGGCCTTGCGGGAGATGACTCGAAGCGTCTAGGTGGAACTTGCAATGATTCAAAGCTTCCTTCTAACATCTCCACAACTTTACTTATGGATTGCCGAGCTGATGGATCAGTCTGAATGCACCACAGGCTCACCATCATCATCTTCCTAGCTAATTCATCATCCTCTTCGATTGTCACCCCATTGTCCCCTAAATTACCACTAACTTCTACTTGTTTCTATATCCAATCTGGAAATTACGATTCAGTTGTGCTTGTCTTTCTAGCGTTATTGTGCCTCCGTGCACCTGTCATTTCAAGAATCATCATCCCGTAGCTATACACATCAGATTTGTGAGATGCACCTCCAAGACTACTAATAAATACTTCAGGAGCCATGTATCCGGCCGTACCTCTTGCACCCAATACAGACACAATACTTTCTTTCTTCTTGCATAACTTAGCCAGCCCGAAATCAGATATTTTTGGGACAAATTCTTCGTCCAATAGAATGTTGTGAGGCTTTATGTCAAAGTGCACGATTCTAGTATTACAACCTCTATGCAGATACTCTAGACCTCTTGCGATCCCTTTTGCAATTTGGAACAACGTGTTCAAGTCCAAATGAGAGCCATCACAACGTAGAAACTTATCCAGTGACCCGTTTGGCATGAATTCATATAACAGTGCTCTTTTCTTTCCCTCGAAGGAGAAACCTAAAACAGTAACGACGTTGACATGAGAAGTTCTACTGATGCTAGCAACTTCATTAATGAAATCTTCTCCATCTCCCACTGTTTAACTCAAGATCTTCACCGCAACTAGATGCCCATCAGACAATTGCCCTTTGTAAACACTTCCATATCCTCCTTGTCCCAGTTTTTCTTGGAATGAATTTGTCATTTTCTTGATTTCTGAATATTTGTATCTTTTTGGTGCCAAAGTTCCGTAGTTTCTTATAAATATTCCAATTTGATCATTTGCAGCTTCAGGTCCTTTCGGAGTTACACGTATCCTCAGTTTGCGATGGAATATCACAAACAACATGAACACAGTTCCTGTAAAGCTGCACGAAATGCCTACACAATATGTTTAGTAGAAGGTTAGTCTATTTAATGAAAACAAGCTTGCTTTCTGTCTTGGTTCATTCAAGAAATAGGGGTACATTTCTGTATTAACACTAATACTTTTGTGTCTGCTTAATCAATAATGTACTCAGGTTAGTTCATTTGCTTACCTATTATAAGCTTCAACGTAGTTCCGTTGGGCTCTGTTTTGAAAAAAGAAAGAAAAAGACCGGTTAAATCATACTAGACCATGAACCTTAAGAAGTATTCGATATGATGGTTAATCAATCAGAAGAGATTCTAAAGAGACTTCATATGATATTTTGAACCACACAGAAAGATGGTAGTTTTGAGTTGGACCCACATATTTGCCAGACTTGCCATACAATCCCTTAAATATACTTAAAAGTTAACTAAATATTATACAAGTATAAGATTCATTTTAGAGCTCCCAAAATTTCATTTGGCTGGTATACAAAGTAGCTTGAGATGATGTCTAGGGATTCGGTACCAAAACTGTAAACATTGGTCCATTGCTTTAACTGGGCTTGTTATATTGCCATCTCAAACAAACTAGGGATGTTAAATGAGTCATGTTCCGGGGTTGGCGGGTTGAACCCAACACCTACTCGAACACTTGACAAGAACCTGAAAATCGTGTCAAACACATAAAACCCAAACACAACACTAGTTTATGCGGGTGGAAACCACGACCAATTTTGTTTTAATACACTAGAAGTACAAATTTTTAACAAAAATATACAAATGTATATGAAATTATTTTGTTCAATATGTAAAACATGATTTTCATTTTTTTTAATCTTTGTTAGTTTTGGTAGCAGGTACCTAATCAGTTTAGGTTGACATTAAATTATGACTTTTAATTAGATAAAATAAATGGATTAGTCCGGTCAACCGGCGAACCCGCCATGGGTTTGACCCGAATCTGACCCAAACTCGTTTGGACTAAAACCCAAACCTACAAATTCCGTGTTAGGTTCAAGTATAATGTATTTCAAAGAGATGATGAACATGTTCACAATCTGACAAAAATACGAGTCTACGAGATCAGAAAAGCAGTTATCTCCACCTTCTTTTGTATTGTTACACATTAATGAGAAATTCCTGCTAGCACAGTAGCAAGCAAACAGCTCACGTGAAGTTGAGCTAGACCCACATTGACCATTTGACTGAATACACTTATCGTAGTCGTCGTTTTTTGCCATCCACTGTAGATTGAAACCAGCCATCAAAGCTGATCTCAAATCACTTTCTGAGGCAGTCACAGATGCTAATTGGTTTGCCGAAGATGGATCCACTGGTAAAGTAATATGATTGCTGCATTGCACTAAGAAATTGGTAATATTGGGGGTGATCAAACTGGTTCTATAAAAATAACTATCACTCTGGGTCTCATTCACGTTACAACCGAATCGATAACTAGCATCACCTGGTATACTGTCTTGGCATCCGTAGTACATAGATACATTCTCCTGGCCAAAATTATTACCATTGAAAAGCGTGGAGTCATAGGTGGTGTTGTGGAAATACTCGGGACAAATGTTGCTCCACAGATCTTTTCTAGCGATAGTGATAGTATGTGCAGTGTTGTCAATATTTAAAACTCGATAGTCTATTGATTTTGAAACCAGCACGGGAACATCAGATTCGCAGGTTAACTGAAAACCCGGGTGGCCACAATAAGCCGGGCGGCCTAACCCCCAAAAAGGGTACTTGAATTCAACATGTTCACACCGGACCGACTGGCCACATATCTCGTATGGTCGGGTTTCCTGGCACCAAATGACAGGGAAACATATGGCAGTGACTAGGATCACCACCAAAGCAAAGATGGAGGATTTCATGGTGGTTGCTTAGATCAAGAAGGAAACAATGAAATAGCAAGGTAGCTGATTAATGCATATATGAACAAAGAATGTTTATGTTTAGTTATCAATTGTTTTACACACAAAAAAGAGTTTATATTTGTGTTGACCGACTTGGTCTAATGGCCAAAAACAACACCACTTGACCTTTTGAGTTTATATGTGTTTTAATTTCTAACCATCAACGAAAAGATTGTCGGCCGGATAGCGCTCTTGAGAGTCGGCTATTAAAAGAATTTTTGTATGATATGTTATAACTATATTAATAATATCAATCCTTTTCATACAAAATTTTAATCCCTTTCAAGGCAATTAGGTAGGTTAAGCTCCAACGGGGTTCAAAGTTACTAGTTATCATATGAGGATGATGTAATCACTGTCATGGTGCCTATATTTATTAAGCTTTTTCTGCCGGCCATTGACACATTTTAGTAGGCTAATCGATATCAAGACTAAGACCGGAGGGTATGGAGAGCCACATCCCCATGAGGATGGGCGCCACGTAGACGCCACATTACCATCCCATGGAATACGACCCTCCTTGCATTTTGAGAGGGGAGGAGGATGGGTCCGTCTACCCCACATGATGTTATTTTTATTTTTATTGTTTAATTTATTTTATTTGTTTAACTTTTATTTTTTTAATTTTTATTGTTTAACTTTTTTATTTGTTTAACTTTATAAAAACAATTCAAAATTTAAATAAAAATAAGACATAAAAGAAGATGATAAAATCCATTACATAACATAAATAAAAATTACATAACCTAAAAAAAATTACACTACCTAAAATTTATAAAAAAGAGTAGATTTAAAAATTTATAAAAATTACACTACTCGCTATCGTCTTCGTCACCGTCCCCGCCGTTTGCGTTGTTCCATATATGTTCTACCAAATCCTGTTAAAGGTTTGCATGCGTGAAGTTGTTGGTTAGCAAGAACGAGTTTAAATCCTGTTGCGCCGGATCTACCGGGACAGTATTCCCAATAGATGCATTCTCACCATACTCACATATCGCCCGACCTTCGTCTTCAATAATCATGTTATGGAGCAAAATGCACCCGTACATACAAAGGCGCAACCTCTTCGGTGTGAACGCACGTGTCGGTTGTTCAATAATGGCCCATTTTTTTTTTGTAGAACACCAAAACAATGTTGGATGTCTTTTCTTGCAGTTTCTTGATGCTTGGCGAATTTTTTCCTTTTTTCGTCCTCAGGATATGGAGTAGTCTTGACAATTGTAGAGTAAGACGGATATATTCCGTCAGCAAGATAATACCCGCGTCTATACTCAACCCCAGAAACTGAAAAACTGGTGTCCAGACCGGTTTCGTTAACGACATCGCTAAAGATCGCCGATTGGTATAGCACGTTGAGGTCGTTAAGTGAACCAGGGAGACCAATGAAAGAATGCCAGATCCACAAATCTTGTGAGGCCACGACCTCAAGTATTAAGGTTGGATGGCCGTGATCACCTCGCGTATATTGGCCTCGCCACGCATTCAGGCAGTTCTGCCACGCCCAATGCATACAATCAATGCTACCGAGCATTCCCGAAAACCCGTGTCGTGCTTCATGAGCTTGGTATAACTGTTGTACATCATACGCGATTGGTTTCCGCAAATATTTTTTGCTATACAGTTTCACCACATTATGGCAAAACCGATACAAAAATTCCCGCGTAGTTCTTGCCGACATCTGTAAGTACTCGTCCAAAGCGTCGGCCACTGTCCCGTACGCCAGTTGGCGAATGGCCGCAGCACACTTTTGTAACATGCTGAACCCTTCATAACCATGAGCATCGGGTCGTTGCGTGAAAAACGGGTCTTGCCCCGCCAAATCATCAGCAATGCGTGTGCATAACCGGCGACTCATTCGGAACCTGAGTGTGAAAATCTCGGCATTGTAAAGGGGTGCATCCGAAAAATAATCGTTCAGCAATTTCTCGTGCGCTCCTGTCGTAAAAAAATATAAATATGAGGAAATAAGGAATAAGGATAATAAAATTTATTAATGATAAACCTTGGCGGTCTCTGTTAATCCGTAGTCGCCTGGTAATAACGCTTTCAGACGAGACGTCTTCCTTTTCCTCTTCCTCCTCCATAATAATCTGCGCCGTCCTTAGCACAGTGTTTGCGTAAAACATCTCCTCTTCCTCCCTTCGAAGACGAGGACCACCAAGAATAAGATTGCATTGTGGGTGAAAAGATATTTTTTAATAAAAGAATGGTATAACAATGAGAGTGTTTTGGGTTGAAAGTCGTGAGAAAATGGTGAAATAATGGTATAAAATGAGAATGTTTTATAGAAAAGGGGGTATTTTTTTATTAAATGAACTAGCCGTTATAACGGCTATAATTTCAAAAAAAGGCACGTCGAGCACGTCGTTGGGGAGCCGGGGTTGACACGCCGGGCCTATGAGGGCCGTGTGGGGTTGCGGCGCCGGGCCACGCCGGCCCCCATACCTTCCGGTCTAAGGACCTCCAGATTACTATGAATAAGTCAACTATTGCTCCAAATGCTGACTGGGTCGTGTTATTGATATTAATATGTGTTTTTTATAATTAATATTAGTGTTATTGATATTAATATGAGTTTTTATAATTAATATTAATGTTATCAATATTCAAAAGAGAAAAAAAAATATACGCCGCATACAGGGCCAGATTGGGCGTCTAGTGTGGTCCAAAAGACCATTATAGCCCTGTTTTGCCTCCAGTCTAGCCCTAACTCAGGGGTAAAATGGTCTTTCTTGTCTATACTCCCCGTATAGGCCTAGACTGGGTGTCTAGTGTGGTCTAAAAGACCATTATAGCCTTATTTTGCCCCCAGTCTAGCCCTAACTCAGGGGTAAAATGGTCTTTTTTTGTCTATACGCCCCGTATAGGCCTATACGAGGCATATACGGGTCATATAAGACAAAATATGACATAATCAGAGATTCTCTTGGAAATTGAAAAAGGTTATACGCGACGTATAGACCTATACGATGCGTATATGAGGGTGTGTGAATAGGCACTTGGGTGTGTGAATATGTAGACCCTATTTGATATTTGATAAACTCCTACTCCAAATAGGGAAAAAGGAAAGGAATTGTGAGTACACTAATGTCTATCGCCTCCGTCAATCCAGTTCGTAGCAGAAATCAGAAGAAAACAAGGTTTTATAGTGTAATATATAGGAGAAAGACAAGGTGGCATTATTGTAATTACTTAGAACTTTCTTTTAGAGCCTTGCCTATAAATAGGAGGCTAAGGCTAGTCATTTAGAACTTTTGCCACATTTGCTATTTTGGAGCTTGGAGCTTAGAGAGAGAAACTAGAGAGAGAAAGTTGCAAAAGGTGATTCACGGTGCTTGTACTTTTTCATATATTCTATAGAATCACAGATTATATACATTCTTGTGTTCGGTCCACGCACGTGCACAGATTCCGCACGTCGCACGTGTCGTTCGCAATCGTACGGGAGTCGTTTACGGTCCTACAACGCGCTCACACGAATGCTACACTTCTTAATATCAACCTAAAATTTCAAACAAACATTGGTAGGGATGAACCAAAGGGCTAGGTTGGGCAGGGAATAAATTCAGGTTACTAAACTGTAGCCATCGCATCAGATCACTTTTTTTGTACATAATAGTACTGGAGATCAAAACATTAGCAGGTCTCAACATAGCCATTGCATCAGATGAGAATTTTACTGAAATTGGTTAATTGATAACTTGATCATTTTTGTTAAAGTCTTTCTCCTTGTTGTTTCTTATAAGTTTTTGGTTCATTTTAGTTGAACTTTTGCGTGTTATACACAATATTTGTTAAAAATCTTTACCAACAGAATTTGGAAGTCCCATAAAACTTAAGACTGGGTTAAGCTAATTCACTAGCAGGCTTCATGAGAGTTGCGTAGAAAAATCTTTCCCTGCACTGTTTGTTAGTAATCGGTTAAACTTGAATAGAGATTTCCTTAGGGTTTTGCAGAATGTGAAAGATATTGTTCATATGATATGAATGGATAATCCTAAATGTAATGATACAAGAGTATATATATACATAGATTCGAATGACCGATAACTACCATATACACATATAAACTTATGATAGGCTAATATAAAGATAAATAATAATACTAATGACATCTAACTTATATATATATATATATATATATCTAACACCCTCCCGTAAGCTAGATCATTTCAGAGACATGTGCATAAGTTCTTTTAGCCGAGTGAAATCCTTTGGTTGCAATGCTTTTGTCATGATATCTGCCATTTGATCTTTTGTTGCACAAAAGATAACAGTTACTTCCCTTTTCTTGATTAGATCTCCGATGAAATGATACTTAACCCTTATATGTTTGCTTTTTCCATGATAAACGGGATCTCTTGCCAAACAGATGGTTGACTTATTGTCACAGTATATTGGAATTGAGTAATCATTCTTTCCTTGTAGATCATCTAGAATTCCTTTGATCCATATGGCTTGACAACCAGTTAAGGACAAAGCCATATATTCAGCTTCAGTTCAAGACAGTGCTACTACCTTTTGCTTCTTTGATTGCCATGAAATGGGACCAGATCCTAAATGGAAAATATACCCGGATGTACTCTTGCTATCATCTATATCTCCTGCATAATCACTATCACTAAAACCCACAAGATTCTTCTTTCCCCATTTAGAGTATGTAATTCCTTGATCTTGTGTTCCTTTGATGTATTTTAGTATGCGTTTGGCTGCTTCCCAATGACTCTTCTTTGGACATTCCATAAACCTGCTTAGTTTGCTTACTGCAAACATGATGTCCGGTCTTGTGTTGGTTAAGTACATCAGACTTCCAACTAAGCTTCGATATACACTTTCATCTACGAAGTCTTCTGGATCATCTTTGGACAACTTTAGTCCATATTCCATTGGAGTAGAGACGGTATTGCATTGTGTCATCCTGTATTTCTCCAATAAATTTCTCATGTACTTTCTTTGTGAGAGAATGATATTCCCATTCTCATAAAGTACCTCCATGCCAAGGAAATAGTGTAACCGACCCATGTCCGTCATTTCAAATTCCTTATTCATTGAGCTTTTAAATTCAGTAATTAAATGCATGGAGCTGCTTGCAATTATTAAGTCATCTACATACAAGCATATTACTAGATTTCCCTCTTCAGTGTCTTTGATGTATAGGGTGTGTTCATAAGTGCATTTCTTAAACTTGTGTTGCATGAAGTATGAGTCTATGCGACTGTACCATGCCCTAGGTGTTTGTTTTAGACCATAGAGGGCTCGTTTGAGATGACATACCTTTCTTTCTCCTCCTTGTTTAATGTATCCTTGAGGTTGTTCTATATAGACTTGCTCTTTTAACTTCCCATTTAAAAATGCAGTTTTGACGTCCATTTGATGAAGGCGCCATCCATATTCTACTGCTAAAGCCAACACTAAACGAACCGTTTCGAATCTTATTACTGGTGCAAATACCTCTTGATAGTCTATTCCATACTTTTGCTTGTACCCTTTTACTACTAATCTGGCCTTGTATTTGTCAACATTTCCTTTTTCATCGTACTTCGTTTTGTAAATCCACTTCACACCTATTGGTTTTTGATGTTTTGGAGGATCTACTAGTACCCATGCTTGATTTTTGTTAATTGATTCCATCTCCCTATCCATTGCCTCTAACAACTTCAAATCCTTGCTTGCCTCTTCATAGGTTGTCGGATCAGGGCTTGTGTAGAGAACGAAATTCACCACTTGACTTTCATTGTATTTTTGTAACACTCTGTATCGGTAAGTGCTCTTGTATCTCGGTATATATTGTTGATACTCTTAGTTCGAATAACTTCATTTTCTGAATCAGGTGATGAGGAATCAACTTCATTCTGCTGTTGGACCTGATTTGCACCCGAAGTACTATCGGTTTGCTGCTCTCATTTGTTTCTTGACTTTGTTCTTCATTCACGGAATCTGCAGCCGAGTTGCTTGTTTCCTGACCTTGTGCCGTATCGGACACAACGTCATCTCGGACTTGTCTCTTATCATCGTCTGATATAATGAATGGTACATCAGATGCTTCATAATCGAAAACCCACATTTTGTTCTCATCAAATATCACATCACGGCTGATGATGATCTTGTTTGTTTGGGGATTATATAACTTGTAACCTTTACTTTTTTCACTATACCCAACAAAGATCGTTTTTTCGGTTTTATTGGCTAGTTTGTCTCGATGTTGCTTAGGTACGTGAATGTAAGCCAAACAGCCAAACACTTTCAGATGTTCCACATTTGGTTTCTGTCCGTTCCATGCTTCATATGGAGTGATGTTCGGTCTAGTCTTTGTAATGGTTCGATTAAGAATATAGGTGGTGCATGATACTGCTTCGGCCCAATAACAATTCGGTAATTGTTTGATATTCATCATGCTCTTGCTTAGTTCCATTAGAGTCCTCTTTTTCCGTTCGGCTATTCCATTTTGTTGAGGTGAATAGCTACTTGTAAGTTGATGACGAATTCCATTAAGTTTCAGATAATCTTGAAACATTTTGCTACAATATTCTCCTCCATGATCCGTTCTTAAGGTTTTGACCGAATGATCCGATTTTTTTTCATTCAAGGATTTAAATATTTTAAAATAATTCAATGCCTCAGATTTGAATTTAAGAAAATATACCCATTCCGCGTATAATCATCGATGAATGTGATAAAATATCGACATCCACCTACTGATTCTGTTCTCATCAGGCCGCATATATCTGAATGGACTAATTGTAGAGGTTCACTTGTTTGCCACGTCATTTTCTTTGGAAACGGTTTCCTTGCTTGTTTTCCCGATATGCATCCCACACACACACTATCATCCTTTTTCATATTTGGAAGTCCCACCACTAGTTCCTTGTTTCCCATATCAATTAATGTGTCCATGTTCACGTGACCATAATGTTTATGCCATAAATTTGAAGTGTTCTTAATTGTCATGTTCATGGCAAACTGCAAGTCACTTTCGGGGTATAAGGGAAACATCTTGTTGTTCTTCATCTTGACGACACCCATGACTTCACTACTCGCATCTTTGATGATGCATCTATCATTCTTAAATGAGACATCATACCCCTTTTATATGATTTGTCCCACACTTAATAGGTTATGTTTCAAACCCTTCACATAAAATACGTTTGGTATCTTCCTTGCTCGTCCTCGTATCGAAATAGAGACATCACCGCTGCCCAATACCTCCAACCGTTTATCATCACCCGTTCTCACCTCTTTCTTTAGTGATTCATCGAGAAGGGTGAATATTTCTCGGTTACCTGTCATATGATTGCTGTAGCCACTATCGAGATACCAACAGTCGCTTTTGACTGTCTCTTCCATATTAAATATCATGAACATAGTGTCTTCTTGTTCATCGGTTTCATCTTCCTTGTGAATCAATACATTATCGGATCTTTCACTTTCTTCCTTTCGCGTGCAGAACTTGGCGGTATGACCAAGTTTGTGGCAATTGAAACACCTTATTGAATTCAAGTTCCGTCCCCTGTTCTTATTTCGTCCCCTTCCTACAGCCTCATTTCTAGAGATTTGTTTATATCGTTCATGATTTGTATTTGAAACTTGAAATGCATGTTCCACGGGATTATCATCATACCGCTTCAATCTCAATTCATGAGATTGAAGAATCCCCATTAATTCTTCAGTGGAAACATCTTCCAAATTTTTTGTTTCTTCTACAGCGATCACAACGGACTCGAAGTTTCGAGTCAAACTTCGTAAAATTTTCTCTACAATTCGCTGTTCATCTAAT
This sequence comes from Helianthus tuberosus, assembly GCA_030545235.1. NCBI lineage: Eukaryota > Viridiplantae > Streptophyta > Magnoliopsida > Asterales > Asteraceae > Helianthus > Helianthus tuberosus. Next base: position 6,145,694 of record CM060416.1, on the reverse strand, counting down.
TTTTCTTCGTTCATTCTTAATTGATTCACTATATGGGTTGTTTTGTTGAAGTAATCTTCGACAGACTCACCCTCTTTCATTTTAATGAATCAAATTCACATCTAAGAGTTTGAAGTTTCACGGTTTTTACCCGATTTTCACCCTTGTATGACTTGTGCAGAATATTCCATGCTTTCTTCGCCGATTTTGCCAGAGCGATTCTTTCAAATATCGTATCTATCACAGATTGAAAGATTATATGCAGTGCCCGTTTATCCTTTTTTTATTGAATCGCGATACGTTGTGGTTGCTTCTTCGGTAGGATTTGATCCCAGTTCTTGATACCCACCATCAACGATTGTCCATAACTCTTGTGACTCGAGTGGAACTTTCATTTGTATGTGCCAATGGTAATAATTCTGTCCAATCAGTTTGGGGATCTGCGTTTGAATTCCCTGTGTTTGATTCATGATACTTGAACGGAAATTTTTGTGTGAATCAGATGTTTGATACTTGGATCGGATGTGGCTCTGATACCACTTTGTTAGTAATCGGTTAAACTTGAATAGAGATTTCCTTAGGGTTTTGCAGAATGTGAAAGATATTGTTCATATGATATGAATTGATAATCCTAAATGTAATGATACAAGAGTATATATATACATAGATTCGAATGGCCGATAACTGCCATATACATATATAAACTTATGATAGGCTAATATAAACATAAATAATAATACTAATGACATCTAGCCTATATATATATATATCTAACACTGTTGATACTCTCTCACCACTTGAACCCTGCACCGGATGAGAGGGACTATGATGGTGTGCGGGGAGGACCTTCGCACAAGGCCCATGATTTGGCGGGGCACGTGATTTCAAAAAAAAATTCGATATACAAGATCTTAGTGGTTTGTGGCTGAGATTGATGCGGTGGCATTTTTGTAAATAATATGAGTCTTGGAACTACCAGGAGAGGTAAAATAGGAAGATCTAAACAAAGGTGCACATGCTAATCACATGTCATTTTCCCCCATCATATTTAAACAACAATAACTTTTTTATACGTTATTATTTTTCGAAAAAAAAATACACCATAAAACTAAGCGTTTTTTTATCTTTCCAATGAGTATACTATTGATATACTTTTCGAAAAAAATTAATTGGGTTTTTTGGCGTTTTTCTGAACTGGGTGTTTTATGGCGTTTTAGACTAGGTATTTTCATGGCGTTTTTCTGAACTAGGTGTTTTTATGGCGTTTTAACTATGTATTTTCATGGCGTTTTTTCTGAACTGAGTGTTTTATGGCGTTTTCAACTGAGTTTTTCATGGCGTTTTTCTGAAATACGTGTTTTACGGTGTTTTTACAGTACAAATTATGATTTTTCTGAGCTCAAAAAATATTTATTTAGGCGGATAGCTCAAAAAAATGGGTTTTTAAGCTGGTGTAAATTATAGCTCAAAAAATAGCTTTTTTTTGTTGTGGCGTTTTAATTGGGAGCTCTGTGTTCCTTCATTGGAGTATGAATTCTTTTATTTCCAATCACATTCCCCCAAAGCTGCGTGTATATAATGAAACTAATTAAATACTTGTGTTCACACTTGTTTACACTTGTTCACACTATAAGTTACACTTTGGACCCTGAAAATATAGCTTTTTTTGTTATGGCGTTTTAACTAGGAGCTGGCTTGAAACTAATTAAATACTTGTGTTCACACTATAAGTAACACTTTGGACCCTGAAAATATAGCCTTTTTTTTGTTATGGCGTTTTAACTAGGAGCTGGCTTGAAACTAATTAAATACTTGTGTTCACACTATAAGTTACACTTTGGACCCTGAAAATATAGCTTTTTTTTGTTATGGCGTTTTAACTAGGAGCTGGCTCAAAAAAACTAATTAAATACTTGTGTTCACACTTGTTCACACTATAAGTTACACTTTGTACCAAGAAAATATAGTTTTTTTTTGTTATGGCGTTTTAACTAGGAGCTGGCTCAAAAAAAATGGTTTTTTTGAACTGTTTTAATTTATAGCTAAAAAAAATAGCTTTTCATGGCGTTCAAAAAATGGTTTTTTTTGTGCTTGTGTAAATAATAGCTTAAAAAATAGCTTTTGAGTGTTTTATGGCGTTCAAAAAAATATTTTTTTTTGAGCTGATGTAAATTATTGCTTAAAAAATAGCTTTTGAGTTTTTTGCGTTTTTCTGAATTGAGTGTTTTTATGGCGTTTTATTTTGAACACCCAGTTCATGTGAGTGGATTTTTTGACAATATTATCCCTTAGGGGTTGTTTGTTTTTGCTTAAAAGGTCTCCAAAGAGCCTATGTCTGCAGGCGGGCAGACATAAGGTCTTGAAGACTGTTTGTTTTTTTTTCTTTAAACAGATCTGAAAACACCTTTTTCCATCTTAAAAATTAAGCTATGATTCCTTGCTTAAAACATTTTCACAAATAACCAAAACAAAAACCGTATCCATCCATCTCTTCATTTCAACATCTGAGAACCCTAATCCTCTCTCTGTCCGATCGTCGGCGACCAGGATTCGTTTTCCGGCCTGTTTCTCCGACAAACACCCTCAGATATCCTCCCTTCATCACTCTCGGTGAGCCGGTGAAGCCACACCCCACACCCACCTCCGACACCACAACTTTCCCCCACTGATTCCCGATGAAACGCACACCCACCCAAACTCTGTTTTAGAGAGAGAGATCGGAGATCGATTGAAGCGGAGAGAGAGAGAGAGTAACCGGTGGAAGTGAGGGAGCCGCCGTATGCTGTAGCGACGACGACCGGCAGATCCGGTGCTGGAATGCGACGGAGAACGGCGGCACGATTACCAGTTGGGTGTGGATTGGAGTTTGAAGATCTTGTATGTGTGTGATTGTCAACTGGTGAGGTGAATGTTCCGCTTCTCCTGTAAACACCCCCTTTCTTTGTTTTATTTTTCCGGCGTAGAGGTGTAGGTGTGTGATTGTGCTGGAATGTTCCGCTTCTCCTGCAAACACCCCCTTTCTTTGTTTTATTTTTCCGGCGTAGAGGTGTAGGTGTGTGATTGTCAACTGGTGAGGTGAATCATGGAATTAAAGTACAGTTGGGTGTGGATTGGAGTTTGAAGATCTTGTATGTTTGTTGATGAATTTCAGTTTATGCAGACACTAAAAACAAACAGTCTGATATTTTCAGCTTGCAGAGCTTCAGACCACATCTTCAGTTGCAGACATGGAAACAGATGAAATCAGCTTGCAGACAGTTTATGTCTGCAAAAACAAACAACACCTTAGTGTAATTTAAAATCAATGCCACATGTCACCACGAAAATCGTTCTCGCCGTTCTCACACTTTTCACCGTTCTCTCTAAATCCTGACCCTATATATAGAAACAGGATCATGAGAGAACGTCGCAAAGTGTGAGAACGGTGAGAACGATTGTCAGCCACAAGATCTTAGTGGTTTGTGGCTGAGATTGATGCAGTGACATTTTTGTAAATAATAGGGGTCTTGGAACTAACAGGAAGGGTAAAATAGGAATATCTAAACAAAGGTGCATATGCTAATCACATGCCATTTCCCCCCATCATATTTAAACGACAATAACTTTTTTATACGTGATTATTTTTCGAAAAAAAATACACCATAAAACTAAGCGTTTTTTTATCTTTCCAATGAGTATACTATTGATATACTTTTCGAAAAAAAATTAATTGGGTTTTATGGCGTTTTTCTGAACTGAGTGTTTTATGGCGTTTTATAATAGGTATTTTCATGGCGTTTTTCTGAACTAGGTGTGTTTATGGCGTTTTAACTAGGTATTTTCATGGCGTTTTTTTCTGAACTGAGTGTTTTATGGCATTTTCAACTGAGTTTTTCATGACGTTTTTCCGAACTGCGTGTTTTGCGGTGTTTTTACAGTACAAATTATGATTTTTCTGAGCTAAAAAAATATTAATTTAGGCGGATGGCTAAAAAATGGATTTTTTTTGAGCTGTTGTAAATTATAGCTAAAAAAATAGTTTTTTTTTTTGTTATGGCGTTTTAACTGGGAGCTCTGTGTGTCTTCATTGGAGTATGAATTCTTTTATTTCCAATCACATTCCCCCAAAGCTGCGTGTATGATGAAACTTATTAAATACGTGTGTTCACACTTGTTCACACTATAAGTTACACTTTGGACCCTGAAAATATAGGTTTTTTTGTTATGGCGTTTTAACTAGGAGCTGGCTTGAAACTAATTAAATACTTGTGTTCACACTTGTTTACACTTGTTCACACTATAAGTTACACTTTGGACCCTGAAAATATAGCTTTTTTTGTTATGGCGTTTTAACTAGGAGCTGGCTCAAAAAAACTAATTAAATACTTGTGTTCACACTTGTTTACACTTGTTCACACTATAAGTTACACTTTGGACCCTGAAAATATAGCTTTTTTTTGTTATGGCGTTTTAACTAGGAGCTGGCTAAAAAAAATGGTGTTTTTGACCTGTTGTAATTTATAGCTAAAAAAATAGCTTTTTATGGCGTTCAAAAAAATGGTTTTTTTGAGCTGTTGTAAATAATAGCTCAAAAAAATAGCTTTTGAGTGTTTTATGGCGTTCAAAAAAATGTTTTTTTTTTAGCTGTTGTAAATTATAGCTTAAAAAATAGCTTTTGAGTGTTTGTCGTTTATCTGAATTGGGTGTTTTTATGGCGTTTTATTTGGAACACTTAGTTCATGTGAGTGGGTTTTTTGACAATATTACCCCTTAGTGTAATTTAACATCAATGCCACATGTCACCACCAAAATCGTTCTCACACTTTTCACCGTTCTCTCTAAATCCTGACCCTATATATATATATATATATATATATATAGGATTAGGTTCAAGAGTGAACACTAGTGTAGTTTGAGAACTGAGCGAACTAATCCTTGCCATACATGTGTGTAGATCAATGGCCAGGATTTGATGATGAAATACACTAGTGTATTTTACGATTTGATGATGAAATACACTAGTGTATTTTACGATTTGATGATGAAATCCTAGCCATCCACGTGTGTAAATCAATGGCCAAGATTTGTTCACTCAGTTCGCAAATACATTAGTGTTCACTCTAGAACCCCACCATATATATATATATATATATATGTCAATTGTTTTAAATAGTAAACACATATCAATTCCAAAAGAGGCCCGTTTACAAATCTTTTTTTATGGTCTAGAATTTAGCTCACTTGACATTAGGTTTATTTGCCCAATACTAATTTGATTTTAAAAAATAAAAAAAAAATAAAACATAATTGTAAAGGTATAAGGACACATTTTTCAAGCTCGAACAGGTTACATGAATTTTCATAGATGCCACTAAGAGGGAGTGCCTTGGAAAGTTCTTGATGGAGATGACTCAAAGCGTCTAGGTGGAACTTGCAACAATTCGATGCTTCCTTCTAGCATCTCCACAACTTTACTTATGGATGGCCGATCTGATGGATTTGACTGAATGCACCACAGGCTCACCATCATCATCTTCCTAGCTAATTCATCTTCCACTTCGGTTGTCACTCCATTGTCCCCTAAATTGCCTCCAACTTCTACTTGCTTGTATATCCAATCTGGAAAGTATTCTTCACTTGTGCTTGTCCTTCTAGCGTTAGTGTGCTTGCGTGCACCCGTCATTTCAAGAATCATCATCCCGTAGCTATACACATCAGATTTGTGAGACGCTCCTCCAAGACTACTGATAAATACTTCAGGGGCCATGTATCCAGCAGTACCTCTTGCACCCATTCCAGACACAATACTTTCTTTCTTCTTGCACAACTTAGCCAACCCGAAATCAGCTATTTTTGGAACAAATTCTTCGTCCAACAAGATGTTGTGTGGCTTTATGTCAAAATGCACGATTCTTGTGTTACAACCTTTGTGCAGGTACTCCAGACCTCTCGCAATCCCTTTTGCAATTTGGAACAATGTGCTCCAGTCCAAACGAAGGCCATCACCACGTAGAAACTTATCCAAAGATCCATTTGGCATATATTCATACAACAAGGCTCTTTTCTTTCCCTTAAAGCAGAAACCTAAAAGAGTGACTATGTTGACATGAGAAGTTCTACTGATGCTTGCAACTTCATTAATAAAATCTTCTCCATTTCCGGTCACTTCACTCAAGAGCTTCACTGCAACAAGACGCCCATCCGGCAATTGTCCTTTATAAACACTCCCATACCCTCCATTTCCCAGTTTCTCTAGGAATGAATTTGTCATCTTCTTGACTTCAGAGAACTTGTATCTTTTTGGTGCCAGACTTCCATAGTTCTTTATGAATATTTCTATTTGATCACTTGCACCTTCAGGTCCTTCGCGCCTCTTTTTCCAGAAAAAGATTCCAAATCCGACGACGACAACAGCAATAGCTGCTCCAAAGCTTGCAAGTACTAGTATTCAAAGATAAGGTATTCAAATTTTAGTTTCTTGATGAACAGAATGATAAGAAACTTTATTCTATTTAGTGAGGGTAATATCCATACCTATACCCAGAGAGCTACTCTTTGAATCCACTGCAATTTTACACAATTTCAAGAAAACATCAGATTCATAAGTATCACAACAAAATTTTAGGTTTATAACTAAGGCCGATAAATGAACGATCCCTCTTAAAGTCTTAGGAAAATAGAACTAGTTTCTCTAGAATCTATTGCTTAAGTTACTCCTGTAATTATATTGAAGTATGTGTTACCCTATTCATGACCCGTGACTCATCCAAATCTGCAAACTATTCATGACTCATCCAAGTAAACAATGACCATGTTGACCCTAAACCTGTTACCCGCGACTCGTCTAACCCGTGACCCGTGAAGAACCCGTTTAACTCAACATACAAATACCCGTTAAGTACCTAAACAGATTAACCAGGTCTAGTGGTGGTTGAGTTTTGGTCGATCATAAGCAACCGATTTCCAAATATTGATGCATACGTAACCGGGTTTGAGTCGACTCCACTAGCTAGTCATCTCGAGAAAACTAAGGTTTACAATCTGACCAATATATAAATCTACCAGAAGAGAAAATCAGTTACCTCCTCCAGTTCCGTAGCACACAAACTGCTCAGGTGAAGTTGCGTTAGACCCACATCGACCATTGGACTTAATACACCGATCACATTCGTCATTATTCGTCATCCACTCTAGCTTGAAACCGGCCTGCAAGGCGTATCTCAGATCACTCTCTGAAGCAAGATCGTAATAAGCTCCATCCACTGGCACAGTGATAGAATTGTTGCATTGCACCAACAAGAAACTGGAAATATTGGTGACGCTCAAACTGGTTGGAGAGAAATAACTATCATTCCGGCGGGTCCCATTCACATCGCAACTTAATCGATAATGAGCATCCATGGCTACCGTTGTATTTTCTTGGCATCTGTAGTACAGAGATACATTCACCTGGCCGAAATCATCGCTGTTGAATAGGGTGGAGTTAAAGGTGGTGTTGTGGAGATATTGAGGGCATATGTTGCTCCAGAGATCAGATCTAGCAATAGTGATCGTGTGTGTTCTGCTATTGTACACCAGGACCCGATAATTTACTGATTCTATAATGAGTTCTGGAACAGTAACTTGGCAGGTTAGGTGAAAAGCAAGGCGACCGCAATAATACGGCCTGTTTAACCCCCAAAAAGGATACCCGAATTCGAAATTGCCACAGGAGTATGACTGGCTACATATATCGTATGGAGTTTCCTGGCACCAGAATACTGGGAAACGGATGATTGTTGCTAGAACCACAGTTATGGAAAATATTGCGGGGCTCGGGTCTAGACGGGGTTTCAGTTTCATGGTCGCTGGAGCTGGTTGGGAGGAAACAAATAATGAGGATGAACAATGAATAACTGAATAAGGAAGGTAGTAAAATGGGGCAAGTCACTTGATTTGTTGAAACTTCAATTTTCATCACCAACTGATAGATACTTATACCTACATATTTAATAGAGTAAACTGTCATTTTGGTCCCTGAGGTTTGTTCACTTTTGTCACTTTAGTCCAAAACTCAAGCTTTTTGCATCTGGGTCCCTGTGGTTTCAGTTTTATTGCCATTTTGGTCCAAAAATGAAATCAGGTCATATTTGTCTTATAAAATCCTGCAATTTTATCCTTTTCCTCGGGGGCAAATCAGGTCATATTTGTCTTATAAAATCTGGTATTTATTTATAAAAAAGAAATGACCATTTTACCTCTGAGAAAAAGGACAAAATAGCAGGATTTTAAAATACAAATATGAACTAATTTCATTTTTGGACCAAAATGGCAATAAAACTGAAACCACAGGGACCCAGATGCAAAAGGTTAGAGTTTTGGACTAAAGTGATAAAAGTGATCAAATCATAGGGACCAAAATGGCAGTTTACTCTATTTAATAATTAAGGAAAACAAATATTAAGTTGACTGGGTGTTAGATGCAAGAATTTAGCCTTTTGTAATCAATATTCTTCTTTGTTTTGGGTTGACACATTAAGGGATGATAAAATTAGAAAAAATCAATTTAAGGAAAAAAAAATATAGTATAATCGTAAAACATTATATAGCTTATAACTTACGTTAATTATTCAATCTTTCATTAATTAGTCTATTTCGTTTTGTCTTACGTACATAAAATTTTGTCATAATTGTATCACATAGATTATCGAATTTTATACTACACGTATTGAAATTTATCTTACATTTTGTTCTACACAACACGTAATTTATCCTACACATCTCGTAATTTATGTTACACTTGAAATTACTTTTTTTAAATATATATATTTTGAAAATAAGTTATAAATTTAATGTAGTTAGCCAATGTGGAACTAACCCACTTAGTAGAGGCTCGGGCATCTTAGAAGAGAGATCCAAGGTTCAAATTTAGGCAAGGGGAATCATTTGATTAACTGATGTAATGTAAGGTAGAAGTAATCTTTGCCATTCAAAAAGAAAAAAAAATCAGAAAGGCTACAAATTAATGATCTATGTATGTTTACCAATAAACCCTTACAATAACATTCATTCATCATCATCATAATCAGTAAATCCCATCAATAGCCTAAGACACATAACACTCAAACAATCGGCACAGAGACTGATTGGTGCATGTACCCCCGTGTCTTTCAGCTATCAACGTCACCACATGATGCATGATTAACCATCCGCTGCTTTTAACGTTATTTTCACGAAATTAGTAAAATAACGTTAAAGTTAGTACCATTTCACTTTTGCCCCTCGAGCACCCACACATATATACATTATATGTGCACACTACAAGCGGGGCATTATAATAAAATTAAGTACAAATATTTGTAGGTCCCGATTCTCGGAGGATCGATTAACGAAACCAAACCCTTGTTTATCACAAACACGGTCACGAGTGCGAAATCCCCGTGACGATGCCAAACCAAACACAGATAAGTAACAACAACACAAAGTAACCAATGAATCACAATCAATTGATTAGATGAGAACAAGGTTCAAACAGGTACACACAATGTTTGAAGTAACTTTCACAATGGGTTATGCTCTCATAGTTTCAGTGTGAAACTATGAGGTGTTTATATAGGCAGCTTGACACAAGTCATGACGAAACTCAAATGATGCTAGACGAAACTCCAATGTTGACGAAACTCTAGGGAGTTTCGTCACTTATCATGGTGAAACTTAGAGTTTCATCACAAAGGGAGTTTCACCATACATGTCTTTGATGAAACTTAGAGTTTCGTCATACATGAGCTCGACGAAACTTGGAGTTTCGTCGAGATCTGCAAAAGATGATATGCTGCAAACTGTTAACAGTTTGCCGCAGACTGATATAAACACACAAACATAACATAAAGACCAATATGCAACATGCATTGTCATTTAACATTATATTACAAACGAGACAAACTTGTCAGACCCAAGTAGGATAGGAGGATATCCGACTTGGTCTTCATTTCGTAAAAGTGTCGAACCGAACGTGCCGCGTCCACACAAAATGTATCAACAAACTCCCCCTTGGACGCTGCTGTGATGGTTAGTCTTCCATGGTTTTCATGTCGGAGGATCTTCAAAGTCTTCACGCGTCGTAAGTAGAAAGTGTATCAACAAACTCCCCATTTCATTTAGGAAGTGCGTTAATAACCCCCCCCCCCCTAAGATAAACTCTCCATTGTGTTATGCTCGTTAATCTTTTGATCGTTAATTCTTCAGATCCATGTGGTGTTGTTGAAGGGTCAGCTTCAACTCGATCATCTTTATCCTTTGAGTGCCTCCACGTCGTGTCTTCATTCCAAGGCTCATTTTCTATCACGTTCTCTTCGCCTTTAGCTGGTGTGATTGTAGCATCTGCACATTCAAGAAACCTAAACGCGCAATGAGAACAAACGCTTGGAATATAGTAAACATAAACAAACGACACACATGTGACCATTTTTCAATCAACTACCGACCGACACAGTTTGAAAGTTTAACAAATTGTCCAGTTTTAGTTCTTAACTTTCAAAATCTTGCAAATTTCGACCGTTTATGAAGATGCAGTTGTTTTGGGTTTTCGGTCAGGTTTCAGGCAACGAAGACTCGAGTTCCAACATCGTACGATCGAAAATAAGATAGAAGAAAAATCTTTTTGGATTTTATAAAGTTTATATTAAAACACACTTAAAATCTTTTTGTAATTTTTCATTTTTCAAATGTCAAGACGGAAAGCAGTAAATAAATATGTACAGAGATGCAGAAACGAAATACAGTAAATAAATATTTACAGACATTCTTTTTGCGAGTTTCGAGGGTAAGAGAATCATATCAGTGTACGGTCATGCCAAAACGCTCTTGTTGTTCAGTTAGTTAACATTAAAATAAGCATCCTATAACGATTATCGGTATTGTTGTCCACATAAGCTCAACTGATCAGACGTAATCATAATTAGGAGATACGATTTACGGTAAGAGTTATGCTTACAAGTCGGTGTTCATCCACTCACGACACATTCCCGTATCAAGGTATGCACGAGAGTTCATCTTATCGGTGAGTATATCGTTTATCATCTGTTTGACCGTATAAAAGAATGTGAGAAACTCACTTATTTTTTATTGAAAACAAGCCCTATGTGATAGAATCACTTATTGATGAGGAACTTGATTTTCATATGCATGAGGGCACAGGAGCAAGTCCGTGAACAGGTCAGTACAATGTACAGCAAAGAGACGAACTTGACTCCCGGATAAATGTGATATTTTATCACTTATTTGTTTGGACATGTGATTTTTGATCACTTATTGAGGTCGAATGCAATATGTACACGTATGTATAGTATCATGGAAGATCTAGACTTGCGTCCCCGTTATTTTTCGGTAAAAGATACAACCATGATACCCAGATGATAAGACAGCATAAAGACCGAATATCTCAGAACCTCGTCAATCTCTAAAACGAAATTTCGATACCAAGACCATATGCCAATGAATGGTTCCCACCTGACTTGAAGTCTGTTAGGTTTGTATCATCCTGCACATTTTAGTCTGATTGTGAGCCTACCGATACATCGTATATAAAGTTGCTTATCGTTTTTCATTTTAGGTTTAAAGAGATTTCGACAGACCACTGAAGTACTATCATTTTCTCGCCAGGAAACTCATTTTTGATTTTCTATTGTTTTTGGGTTTTTGAAATTTTTCGATGTTTTTGGATTTTTTAAAATTGGATTTACTCCCCCTAAAATCAACAAACTATGATAAATTTTAAAAACACAAAGGTATTTACAAAAATGATTTTCCGATGTTGGTTTACTCTGGTTTTACCTTAATGTCGTTTACCAAAGTTAATTTTAATCAGAATTGATTTATCGAATTTTGGAAAAATCAGTTGGCACATTGGTAATCGGTGTGGACCATGACAACATTGACGAGTTTCATAGTAAACAATCACGTGTGAGGTGATATTCGATTTCAACGTGTCAGGTCAAAGAGTGCTGTACGAGATGATATAATTCATAAAGCAGCTTAAATATCGTCAAGTATAGGAGAGATTAGAAATTCAAAACCGTATCCTGCAACTGCTTCGTGCATTGCAAGGAATCTGAGTGCTCTCCCAAACTGGATATCCACCCGGTGTGGATTTCAAAGTCGATTTTGCAGCTATTTCAATTAATCCGAGAAAACTCTTCACAGCAACAAGAACAGAAACCTTTGGGTCCGACTGGTCTTTCACATTGCACCAGCGAAGGTCTTTGACGTTCTCTTTGAGAAGTAGTGTGCAATTGTTTAATCTACGCCAAGGCATCTGCATACCCGGTTGGTTTGTTCAACGAACACATTTTCTCCAATCACACCGTGGAGGAATGTACACTGCTCGTTCATCTTGTAGAGTCTGAACTTCAGACGTGCTGCAGGGACATACATTTTGATTTGAATCGACCCCTAGGACCCGATCAAAACCTTGAACAATCACACTTTTGGAATGATTTTCATTTTGACGAAGTTGCCAATTTCTTTCAATAGACAACTCTGTTTTCTTTCCTTTTTCTTCTCTCCATCTAAGGCAACCACTCCTAGAAGTAACAATATCTTGGAGCTTTGAGCCGTCTATCTTGTGCATGGACATTCCACTATCAATAATCCTTTGACTATCGATAGTTCCTCCTGGAACATCCTGCACACTCACTCAGAGATTAGTTGGAGAGGGGGACCCAAGCCTTCATTGACTTGGGTCGTCCATGTTCATCGACGAAAGTTATCTCAACTTCTCGATGATTTGGAACTGGTGATACTCCCCCTGAAACTTTATCCGTTTTAGGTTTCCAGGCTTGTTTCCGTTTAACAGATTGTGTATTATATACAATTTTTGGTTTTAATGGTTGTGACAAACTAGGTTCCCTTTTAACAGATTTTACTTCCGTTTTTACAGTCTTTTCGATCACCTTCACATTTTTACGTCGTTGTTTTGTTTCTTGTTCTTTAATAGTACGTTTGTCATTTTTGGGTGAAACAGGACGACGTTGTTGGTGACCTTGTTCAGAAGGGGCTCTTTCAACAAAATTTGCTTTTGGAGAGTTTGTGCAGTTTTTGATAATGTGTCCAAACTCCCCAGATTTGAAACAAGTTCTCCTTTCAACAAACTTAGGAGAATCTGATCGACGAACAAATGTTGAACCTGTAGAATCTGAGGTACTTGCTCTTTCATCACACCCGTTTGTATGTTGAGTGTAATTGTTTTGACTATTGCGTTTTAAAATTTTGACTTGTTGAACAAATTCAGTGTTTGATTTATTTTCAAAAGTCTCGATTTTATCAGTACCCTTTGATGCTACAAATTTGACATTGCCGTTTTTCTTCTTGTAACGAGCTCCTTTTGTTTCAAACTTTGATTGAGAAACTTTAGGCTTTTGAGCTCGTTGAACTGGTTATTTACCCTTAGAAGCAATATGTTGTTGCTTTGTCGGTTGTCTTTGATTTCCAAATTGTTTTCTGATTTCATCTTTAGGAATTAGGTCACATTGAGTTACAACAACTCCCGGAATTGTCTTTCCCAAAAACTTGTTTGTGTTATCTTCAAAAACTTTATCAATCAAAGATGGATTGACATTTTTAATTCGAAAATCGTTGTCTGAATAAATTTTAACATCTCCGACCAGAGTATACAACAAGTGTTGGTACATGTTATGTGGACGCGACTCGATTCGCTTCGACTCGGTTCAGTTCGACTCGGTTAGGTTCGGTTCGAGCTCGACGTCGCGACATTCCTCCGTCGTGCGCCCCAGAGTTCGACACGCGAAGCACGAAGAGCCGCGAACCCTTTCCCGATGCCACATCACCATGATGATGTCATGTGATGACATTTAGATGCATAATACGTGAATGCATGGATATTTCTTATTGAAATTCAAATTGTTTTTGTCTGTTTCTTATTCCTGCATGACGAAACCCCACTACATCTGCATGTTGACGAAACTTCATGTCTGCTTGTTGACGAAACTTCATGTTGAAGAGACAAGTTTCGTCGATTATAGATGTCGATGAAACTCCTGAAGAAACACAAGTTTCGTCATTCATGAGCTTTCGTCGGCTCACAAATGGGTTTCGTCGTGCTGCATGAGTTTCTCCATGTAGGTTTGGTCGACTCATCTAGTTTCGTCGATGCTGTTGCTATATAAGCAACAGATGTGAAGACAGACAAACAGAAGAGAACTTAGAGAGAGAGAGAGCATAGTGTGTTTATCAGAGAGTTTTTATTGTACTTCTTATTAGATCATCTTGTACCAAAACTCAGTTGATATTTAATACACTTGCGTTTATACGTTGAATCTTTCTCATGTCTATCTATATCTCGGTTTGCTTTTCCTGTTGGATTCCGCACAACCGGGTCTGTTCGTATACAAGGATTAGGCGACTAGATCCTCCGCTAGCCGGACCTACAAGTGGTATCAGAGCTTGGCTCTCTTCCTTGTTAAAACCGAGTGTTCTTTTTCGAGTGTTTGAAGTTCAAAATCTGGAAAAATATCTTTATTTTGCTGTTAGTTCATTTAAAACCTTGTTTAAAACTCATTTACATATGTGTGTTAAGGTTTTTTATTGAAGTTTCTTGCAAAATTTCGTGTTCGAAAATTTCTCCGGTCACCGGAAAACTCATAAGTTTACCGGAAAACTCATAATGTTCTTCATTTATTAAAATAGTTCATATTGTTCTTCAAATATAACCTGCTTTTGATCTTGTTTGAATTATTTGTGAAGTGTTAAGGACTATAATATAATTGTTTGACATAAGTATGGCAGAAGGCATGATGGGTTGGTAAAAGGATGTCTTTGCTTTACCAACTTTGTGTGTGTCAGTAGAAGTGATAATTGTTTACATTTGAAAATATCTTTGTGTGTGTCCTTTAGTCAACGAAACCCAATTTTTTTCTTCTTCTTTTCTCAAAATTTGTTTTTGACGAAACTTCATTTTCTTTTCAAAAATTGATTTTGACGAAACATCAAGAGTTTCGCCATAATTCTCTGGAGTTACGTCAAACAATTTTCGTCAAAGATCCCAAGGTTTCGTCACATTGAGAGTTTCGCCAAACAACCCTGGTTTCGTTGAACAGTGGTTTCATCGAATAGTTTGTTTCGTCAAACAAGTGTTTCTCCATAAAGTTTCGTCAAAGAGAGTTTCGTCGAAACTTGTCAAATTTCTAACAGAGGCTTTGCAAAACTATTTTAACAGTCTGTTTTCAAGTGTGTAATCAGGTTTTCATTTTTATTCATCTAAAATGAGTTCGGATTGGTGGGGTATTCCGTCTAATACGGAAAGCAAGTACAGAAGCACGGGTTTATCGCCATCATGGGCTGAATCTCCCGCACCCGCATCTTCGTCTATTCCATCGCAAGCGAATCAAATTTCGTCAAGTCAATGGACGTTCATTTCAAATCAAAATCAAAGTATTCAGAGTATACTTTTAAGCGAAAGTGAGACCGGAAGTTTAAATCGCCCACCGAAGCTGATGCACATAAATGAATATCCTGGATGGGTAGAAAGGTTCCATACGTATGTCCTTGGGCAAAACACGGAATTATGGTTACGTTTCACTATAGATTTCAATCAAGCTCTTGAGGTTGCCTCTTCAACTGCCGCGACATTTGCCGATCTTTCAGAAGACGAGAAAAAGACATGATTTAGAAAAGAAAGTGCATTCTATTCTAACTCAAGCGTTGAGCAAGGATATATATCATCAGTTTGTCAGCTTCAAGACGACAAAGCGGCTATGGGATGCATTGAAGGCGAGAGGTCTAGGAAATGAAGCGACACGCAAATTGCGACACGCAAATTGCGACATGATCTTCTTAAGAAGGAATTTGATGGTTTCGTTTGTATGGAAAGGGAATCTTTGGGAGACTTGACAAGTCGATATTATCACTTATTGACTGAGTTAAGTAACTTTGGTGTAGTAGTAACTCCAGAAGAAGTTGTTATGAAGTTTTCCGACGCATTACCAGCTCATTGGAATGGTTTCTTGGAGATCTTGAAGTACAACGACACTTTGGCTACGACAAACATTAATGATTTCATTCAGCTCTTGGAGAACAAAGATCAAGAAGAAATCAGAAAGGCCAAAAGGATTCCAGTGCCACAGAATCCTGATATGTACTATGGAAACTGTGGAGGTTCTAGTACTGCTGCAAGACCCGTTCAATATGCTCCCCTACAAACGGCGTTTGTCTCAAGCATCGACTTGTATGGAAATCCAATACAGCCAGCTTCTCAGCAGCCAACCCAAAGTTCTCCTGTAGCAAGAGATATGTATGGAAACCCTCTACCAGTTCCACAACAAGCCTGTTATAGAAGCACCTCATCTGCTGGTTCATCATCTAATCCGAATACAGTTCGGCTCGACACTTCAAGCTTCTCGAAAGTAAGTGTTGAAGTAGCTAAAGAACATATGGAGCTGCTGAACACTTTGGTGAGCTCGTATTATGGGTTAGTAGAAGGTCAGATTGGAAACATCAATCTGACACAAGAAGATTATCAGCAGATTGATAAGGAGGAAATGGATTTGATGGACATCAAATGGGCTTTTGCTAGTGCTGTTAGGCGAGCTAAGGACTTCATGGAAAGGACTGGCAGAACCCGCTTGGAAAGCAAGAAAGATACCAAGTATGGGTTCGATAAACAGTCAGTCAAGTGCTTCAATTGTGGTGAACGAGGTCACTTCAAGAGAGAATGTACAAAGCCAGCTCAACATGGGAACCAGAATCCGTTCAGGAATCAAGGCAATTAAGGTAACCAGCAGAATCAGAATCAAAATAGGAATAACGAGCGTACGTTGATGCCTGTTAACAACCCAAATCAAGCAGGAGCATCAAATGCCAACCAAGCTCTTGTGGTGCAAGTCGATGAAGGTTGTGACTGGTCGATTCAGTTGGGAAATGATGTTCAGGATGGAACAACTTGTTTTGCTGAGGTTGTCAAGGATCTGAATCACGCCAGTGGTGGAGAATCTTCCTCCAATGGTGGTGAATCTTCTGAAGATGAAGACAGTTCTGGTTACAGTAGAAGTTCAGATGCAGAATCCTCAACTTCAGCCGATGATCATTTGGATGACACGTCAAGTGTGTCAGTCGATGCAGATGTTGATGAGCTATTGGGAGAAGCTGCAGAAGGAAATCATAGAAGATCTATATTGGTGGATCAAGCTGCTTATTCTTCTTCTTCTCTTCATTCAGCCTTTATGGCTAATGTCGGCAGTTCATCAAGTCAGGTATGTGTCGATAAACCAACTTCTGATAAATGTGATAATTGTGTTAGTTTAGGTGATAAATTGTCGGACTTGCAAAGCAAGTATGACGTGACATATATCCACAATCAAAAGTTGATAGTGGATCTTTCGAAATGCAAAGAGGCTAACATGTTTTATGAAAACCATGAAAAAGAGTTTAAATTGGTGATTGAAAAGTTAAGAAAACATAAAACCGAGCTAACAAAAATGGTTTCAAGAAAACAAACTGACATAAACTGTTATATCAATCGCCTTGAGGTCATGCAAAAAGAGTTAGCTTGTGCAAAGTGTGAAAGTGAGGCGATCCAGCTTAAGCTAGATAGTTACTCAAACTCTAGATATGTGCTGGACCACATCATTGACATACAAAAAGAGAAAAAGGATGTCACGTGCATTGGATATAAGAAATGTCTACCACCTGTTAGACACAATTACGATGCACTGCCTGATGAGGAGAATAGAACTTATTTTGAACAATCTGTTCCTTTAGAGATTGAGGAATTTGCAACCGGACTTGGATACAAAAAGGAAGTATCATCAGATTCAGATGTTTCAATAGTTACAAGTGTGTTAACTGCTGAACAAAATCAGGATCCTCCAGTCATTGTTGAGGATGTTGATTCTTCAGATGATGAATCCGATGATACTGACTCTGCACAATCTGATGCGGTTATAAAAGAAGAGGACATACCTCTCGAGAATCACATTCTATGTGATCCTCCCGTAAAACCTTCTAAGACTGTTCAGGTCGAGTCCACGTCTGCAAAAGAGTCTGAAAGTGTGAATTTGCTGTACACTCTTGTTGGTGATGATAAAATCTATTCAGACAAAGATTTTCTGATTAAGAATGTAAATTAATCTTTAATCAGTAAAGTTTTTGAAGATTCGACAAGTAGGATTTTGGGAAAGTCGGGTTCACACGTTGTGGTAACACAGTGCCCTTCGATTCCAAAAGCTAAAGTTCTAAAGCAATATGGAAATCAAAGATTGCCAACAGAGAAAAGACAACAAAATCATACCAAACCAAAAGGTAAATCAACGACTCAAGGTCGAAAGGAACCGAATCAAAAGAAAAACAAAAAGGTGAACTTTGTGAAATCAAAGGGAACGGACAAATTGGAAACTTTTGCAAACAAATCTAACTTAGATCATATCAATCAAGTTAAGATTTTGAAAAGAAATGAACAAAACAGTTCAAAACCAAGTACCTCGAGATCACAAAGTTCATCAACAAGACGGTCAAATGATACTTCGGGGTTTGTTGAACGAAGATCATGTTTTGAGTGTGGTGAAATTGGACATATTATTCGAAATTGTCCTTATCTTCATAAACTAAAAGTCAAAGTTGATGATCCCCGTGAACGAAATTACCGAAAGCGATATGTTTCTTTAAAACAAGATCCCCGTCTTGTAAAAGAAAGGGAAAAGAAACAGAGACGCCAACAAGTTAAGGTAATTGAGAAGGAAATTAAAACTGATGTGGTTCAAAAACAATCTATGTCAGTTAAACCAGAAACTTCAAAAATTTCTAAAACTTCTAACAATCATGAAGTTAAGAATTCAAAAATTCAAACTGGTAAAACACAACAGGCATGGAAACCAAAAACGGTTACTAACTCAGGGGGAGCATCACAATTTCCTAACCATCGATAAATTGAAGTAATTGTTGTCGATGAAAATAGAAGACCCAAGACCACAAAGGCTTGGGTCCCCATCTCCAACTAATCATGTGAGTTCATGTGCAGGGTGTTCCAGGAGGAACTATCAGTAGTCATTGGATTGTTGATAGTGGGGCATCCAGGCACATGACAGGCGACATAAAGCTTCTGTACGACATTAAATCTATTAGAGGAGGTTATGTTGCTTTTGCTGGAGATAAAGGCGGGTATATTACTGGTGAAGGAATGATATCCAACGGGGTTGTAAGCTTTGATAAGATCAACTTTGTACAACAACTTGATCACAATCTTCTCAGCATTTCACAAATTTGTGATAAGCAGTTTTCAGTGCACTTTGATGCAAATGGATGTTATGTACTGAAACCCGGCTTCAAGATTCCAAAAGAATGGATTCTCTTATCTGCTCCAAGGATTAATGATTTGTATGTCCTTGATATGAGCCAAGCCATTACAACGTCTGCACAAGCAACGTGTTTCGTTTCCAAAGCCACAGAATAAGACTCAATCTCTTGGCACAGACGAATGGGTCACATTCACTTAAGGAAAATGAATCATTTGGTGTCGAATGAATTAGTGAATGGTGTTCCTCTTAAAAACTTCCATCTTCAAGACGTCTGTGTTTCATGCCAAAAAGGAAAGCAAAGAAAGAAGTCGCACTCTACAAAGAAAATCAACACGGTGGCCGTTCCGCTTGAACGTTTGCACATGGATTTGTGCGGTCCTGTCAAGCATAAAAGCATTAGGAATGATCAATACTGCCTCGTGGTGACTGATGATTATTCAAGATTTTCTTGGGTGGCATTCATGGCCCAGAAGAGTGAAACTTTTGGTATTATCAAAAACTTAATCATTCAGATTGAGAATTTGTATACCTTGAAGGTTAAACGGATACGCAGCAACAATGGAACAGAATTTAAAAATCACGCTATGGCGGAGTTTTGCACTTCAAAAGGTATTCTTCATGAATTTAGTGCAGCTTATACTCCTCAATAGAATGGCGTCGTTGAACGTAAAAACCGTACATTGATCGAGACTGCTAGGACAATGTTAGTAGAGTCACAATTGCCGATTCCCTTCTGGACTGAAGCTGTGTCCTCTGCTTGTTATACATTGAATCGAGTCCTTACAGTCAAAAGGCACAACAAGACCTGCTTCGAGCTTCTTCACAAACGGAAACCAGATTTGTCATATCTTGAACCGTTTGGAGCTCCTTGCACAATTATCGATCCTAATGGAAAGTTTGGGGCAAAAGCAATTGAAGGATACTTTCTTGGGTATGCCACCCCGAACTTAAGAGTCTGGAATCTAGAGACAAAAAAGGTCGAGGAATGGTCTGAAGTCAGAGTACAAAGGCACACATTGCCAGTCAAATGTCCTGGGTAGCCTTGGATGTTTGAGTACGATGACTTTTTCAATTCGATCAATACTAAAGAAGTTGAAGAAAGTGTTGCGGCAAAGATGTTTTTCGAGGGTGACAACGCAACAGAATCACCGTTGGTTCGTCCAATTATTGTCAATCCAGAATAATCTTCAGTGAACAATAATGCTCTTGACAATGAGGACTTTCACGATACTACCGATTTGAACGAATCTTAAGAGGATGATGAATTTCTCGATGCAGACCAAGAAGCTGTTCATGGTACTTCAGAGGCTACACCTCCAGTGGACGCCCCTAATACAGCTGAAGCTACTGCATCATCCTCTTCGTCAATTCCGGGTATTGAATTGGTTGTTAATCTCAATCTCAACAATCTGGGTACAAATATTCCAGTTCAAGATAATCCAGAAACAAGGATTCACAATACCCATCCTCAACAAAACATCATCGGAAATGTTCAAAGTGGCATTCAAACGAGAAACATGTTGCGAAACAACAAAAATGCAGGCTTGTATGTAGCTATTCGAGAATCTGGTCAACAAAACGATTGGTCCTTCGCGTGTTACGTTTCACAAGAAGAACCAAAATCTATTAAAGAAGCTTTGAAAGATAATTCTTGGGTTGAATCTATGCAGGAGGAACTGCAACAATTCTAGAAGCTAGGTGTCTGGAAACTAGTTGAGAAACCTGAGAACTACAAGAAGATTGGTACCCATTGGGTGTATAAATGCAAAAAGGACGACCGTGGAATCGTTATTCGAAACAAAGCAAGATTGGTCGTTCAAGGTTTTCGTCAGATTGAAGGTATAGACTACAACGAAGTGTATGCACCAGTTGCATGTCTGGAAGCAATTCGGATCTTTCTGGCTTATGCCTCATTCAAAGGATTCAAGGTTTACCAAATGGACGTGAAAAGTGCATTCTTACATGGTGTGGTTGAAGAAGAGGTGTACGTCGAACAGCCTCCAGGTTTTGAAGATCCTATTCACCCTGATCGGGTTTGGTTGCTCAACAAAGCTTTCTATGGTCTACATCAAGCACCACGAGCTTGGTACGCAACCTTATCTAATTATCTGCTGGAGAATGGATTTCACAGAGGACTTATCGATTGCACTCTCTTCATAAAAGAACAAGATGGAGATCTTCTACTAGTTCAGGTATACGTTGATGATATTATATTTGGTTCTACTAACGATGTTTTGTGTAGGAACTTTGAGTGCATTATGCAGGATAAATTCGAGATGAGCGCTATGGGGGAAGAAATGACTTTCTTTTTGGGCCTACAAGTGCAACAAACTGAGTCTGGGATATTCATCCATCATACTAAATATGTTGGTGACATCTTGAGCCGGTTCCAGATGTCTGATGCAACGCCCATCGGTACCCCACTGCAGCAAAATCACAGAATCCATCCAGACTTGAAGGGTGAAGTTGTTAGCCCCTCATACTACCGCGTGATGATCGGATCTCTTATGTACCTCACAGCATTAAGACCAGATATAATGTATCTGTTGCTGACAGAAGCTGTTGAAGCTGAAGCTATCCAAAGACCAAAAGATTGTGAGATTCTGAAGACTAAAGTTACCTTTGCAAGCTATTGTCAAGGGGGAGTTTGTTGGTGCATATTTGTGACAACAGCTTAGATTTGGTCTTTGGATATCTTGTAATTTTTAAATTGATAAACGGTTAGCGGGTTTAGCTTTGTATTAGTTGTTTAAGAGTGATTGGGCCAAACCAAACCTACATAAGGGGATGGTTTGCGAAATGGGCCTAGCCCATGTGCAAAGCTTGTCCTATATAAACAAAGCTTAGCATGAGGGTTGAGGTAAATGATCTAATTAGCTAATCACTTGGAGAGAGTTCGTAATAGCAAAGGCTTGGACGAATTAGAGATCTTGATTGATTGTAATCGTTTGAAGATAATCAATAAAGATCGGGTTTATAGTGATTTCTGTTTCTACACGTTTTCTGTTAAATCTGATCTAGAGGATTCCGCTCTCTAGGTTGGATCGACGATTCTGTGACGATCCATACGGATTAGGGGACCTACAATTGGTATCAGAGCGTTAGGCTCTTGATTGGCTTGGTTCAGAATTGTTTTTTGCAGAAAATCGGCGTTTTTGGACGTTTTTGGAGGCTGTGTTCGTGTTCTGCTGCTGATTTCGGATAAACATCAAGTATTTCGGATCATTTCGGATTTAAAGGATTGCATTTCGGATCAAAAACTTGCATTTCGGACCAGATTGACTTGCATTTCGGATCTTCAGACTTGCATTTCGGATCAGACTGATTCATTTCGGATCAGAAGAACCATTTCGGATCAGAAGGTGTTGATTTCGGATCAGACAGTATCATTTCGGATCAGAGCAGTTGATTTCGGACTAGAAGGTGTTCATTTCGGACCATTTCTGAGCATTCCGGATAACCATTTCGGACTTGGTACCATTTCAGACCATTTCGGACAAGGTGGAATTTTTCTTGGCTTGCGTAAGAAAAATTTTACTGATTCGCGTTTAGAAAATTATCCGTAACTCATCTCAGGAAACCGTTTGCACCGTTGAATTCCTTGGATTTTTAGGACAAAAAAAAAAAAACAGGTTTCTGGAAAATCCCGGAAAAGGTCATCGACATTATATATCATTGGAATCGTAATCTCGAGACGAATCTAACGGTATAATTTGGTAAAAACAGGTTTCGGACAAATTTTGTACGGTTTTACCAGTCCGCTTAAGTTAAAAATGTCGAACATGTCTAAATTGAATGAACTCTTGAGGATGGAACACGAGGTTGGCACAACCAACAAACCACCTAAGATGATGAAGGTAGAAAACTACCTTACATGGAAGGATAGGTTTCAATCCTTCGTTGAGTACCAGGACACCCGTATGTGGATATGTATAGAAGATGAGTATGTGAACCCAACTCATGAGTTTGATGGCAGACAAAGGGTGACTGCATATGTTGACATGCAGGATGCTGACAAAAAGATGTATGAGGCTGAAAAGAGAGCCTTAGCTGCTATCAAGATGTCTTTACCAGATGGCATCAAACA
The DNA here is from genome assembly GCA_030545235.1 of Helianthus tuberosus. NCBI lineage: Eukaryota > Viridiplantae > Streptophyta > Magnoliopsida > Asterales > Asteraceae > Helianthus > Helianthus tuberosus. The sequence goes on along the minus strand of CM060416.1, from coordinate 6,122,366 downwards.
TACCTTTAAGAGGTACACTACTTCAAAGGAAATGTGGGATGCACTAGAGAAAAGATATGAAGGAAATCCGGATGTCAAGAAGAACAAAGTTGATCTATTGAAGAAGCAGTTTGCTGTATTCAAGTATATGAAAAATGAGTCTCTTGAGGACATCATCACTCGATACTACCATCTGATGTCAGAATTGGATAATTATGATGTAGATAGCTATTCTGACATAGAGAAAAATGACAAGCTGCTTGATGCTCTACCTGCTAAATGGGATATCTATACTCTCATGATCATGGGAGAAACAGATTATGAAACAAAGGAACTGGAAGAAGTAGTTGGAAAGCTAAGAGCTTATGAGCTCAGTATGAAGAAGAAAGACACTGGATATGATCAGGTTTAAGATCCAGGGATATATAATAGGCTTACATCTTCTTCATCTCACGATGCTTCTAGCGATTCTGCCACTGCGTTTCTCTCATGTGAAAATGAGCAGGTCACAGTAAATGAGGATGGTGATGTATGTTTTGTAGCTGCTTCGGGAGGATCAATAGGAACCAAGAGATCATCAGCTTCTAAGCAAAGTAGTAGTGCAAAGTCGATGCCTATGAGTGTGAAGTCTGCTAAAGAACATCTTGCTCTACTTGCTTCGTTTGTTGCTTCTTATGAGAACTACATTCAGGGGAAGATATCTGATCCTGCCACTTTAGATGAAGATTATGATCAGATTGACCCTGATGATCTAGAAGAAATGGATTTGCAATGGCAAATGGCTATGATTTTTAGACGAGTGAAGAGATTTATGAACCGAACTGGAAGGAAGTTTGTGGGGAGGAGCGTTGGCTTTGACAAGACTAAAGTGAGGTGCTTTAACTGTCAAAGTTATGGTCATTTCGATAGAGAATGTCAGAAACAAAAGCATGAGACTTCGAGTCAGAGTTCAAACAATAGGAATGCATCAAACAACTCTAACTCGAGAGCTTTGATCTCTACTGCACGAGAGGGATCATATGACTGGAGTGTTCATCTAGAAGCTGATGAGAATGTCACTCAGGCATTCATGGCAGAGATTGCGCCAGTTGATGATGGTGAAGCTGCAGTAGATGATGCTGAAGTTGTGAAGAAAAATGAAGCTGAGGAAAATCAGGCTGATCAGACAACTGAAGCTGAAGAAAAAGAAGCAGATGAAAAGGATGCTGCTTACAAAAGGTTAGAAGCTCAACTTGCTGCTCTCATGGCAGACCTAGACAAGCCAACAGGGGAGGTAAGTAACTCTGCTACTTCTGTTTGCTTAAGATGTCGTGAATTATAGGGTGAAGTTGATAGATTATCAACTGAAAATCAAAGTCTAGTTAATGAGATGTCTAACATTAAAGAGTCAAATTTTTTTGCTAAAAGAAATGAGTCGTCATATTTAAAAAAGATAAAAGGCTATGAATCTGAAATTGAAGTTTTGACCTGCAAACTAAACGAAAAACTTCAAGTCATAGACTTAGCTCATGACATGATGGCTGAGAAAACAAAAGAGATTTCTGAAAAATGCAAAGAGTTGTCAGATGCACAACTCAAAATTGTTGAACTTGAAAAGAAATTAGGTCAATTCAGGGACTCTACTTTTGTCATGAAACATATGATGGGTGGCCTAAAGAAAAGTAATGACAAGACGAGTGTGGGCTTCCAGGGCTTTAATGAAGTCCCACCTCCTCTTAGTCACGACGATTATTTCTTGCCTGGTGAAAATGAGTTAACAGACTTTGGGTCAACTACACCAAGTAGTTCCACATCAAGCCAAGGTGATGTGTCTGAGTGTGATGATGCTAAGAAGGAAAATAACAGGGAACCATTTTTGAAAAAGAAAAATTCACATCCAAAGAATAAAAATCAAACTTTAGTTAAAAAGGTTACTTTTTTTCAAGGAAGTGACATGAAAAATGAAACAACTGTTATGGAGAACGAATCAAATGTAGAGTTTGCTAGAAAGAAAAATATAGAAAAGTCTGAAACAAAGCAAACTGAACAAAATCCTTCCAAGGCATCATCATCAAATCAAGGATCTAGTTCAAAGGCTTCAGTTAAGAAGTCTTCGACAAAGAGATCATGCTTCAAGTGTCACACCAAGGGACATGTAGCTAGCTGCTGTCCTAACAAAAAGATTGAAGCACAAGTTAGTGAGAAACAAAGAGGAAAATCACCTGAGAAGAAAGGTGATAATGAGGAGAAAGTTGCAAATTCTCCAAAGAAATCTGCTCCAAAGCAACCATAGAATGTTGCTGTTAATGTAGATAAGGCTGAAAAAGGAACTCCACAAGTTCCTCGTTTTCAAAGAAATCAACCAAGATTTCAGCCTGAATCTACATCAGGCAGATACGCATAATGAACAATCATAATTCAAATAATTTCAGAAGTCAAGGTCAATATCAAAATCGATACCAAAATAATGGTGGTCGAACTTTTTATAACAATGGCTTTAGAAATTACAACAATCAAGCTTCTTGGAATCAAAACTCAAGGTTTCAAAGGTCACATAGTCCAAACACATATAGGAACCCTCAGGACCAGAGACCTCATGGAAATCAAACCCCATTTCCATCAACAGGTCCGAGATCCAAGACTACTGTTAGAAGTGATGGATATTGGATGGATGTTCCTGTAGTTGATGAATCTGGAAGACCCAAGACCATTAAGGCTTGGGTCCCCCAATCTAACTAATTTCTTGGTTGGTGTGTGCGGGAGCTGCTAAGGAGGATTATCAACTTATGGTATGTTGATAGTGGCTGCTCTAGGCACATGACGGGGGATGCGAGATTGTTTTCTGAATTTGAAGAATATGATGGAGGTCCTGTAAATTTTGCTGGTGCTAAAGGTGGTAGGATTACTGGTCGAGGAAAAGTGACGGATGGGAAGATCACTTTGGACAAAGTGAACTATGTTAAGCAACTTAAGCACAATCTCATGAGCGTGGCACAAGTCTGCGAAAAGGGTCACTCGGTCCATTTTACAAAGTATGAGGCATTGGTGTTGAAACCGGGTTTGGTTATTCTGGATGACTGGATAGTAATGCGTGCACCAAGGAAAAATGATACTTATGTCATGGACATGAGTGCCAAGGATCCGACTGCTGTGGTGGCATGTTTGCTATCAAAAGCTTCTGAAGCTGAATCTATGTTGTGGCACAGACGCATGGCCCATATTCACTACCGCAAAATGAATTACATTATTAAAAATGAGCTAGTGAAAGGGGTACCGATGCAGAGGTTTCACGTGGAAGATAAATGTCTTCCATGTCAAAAAGGAAAACAACACAAGAAACCTCATAAGTCTAAAACAGTAAATTCCATAGATGCCCCTTATGAATTACTTCACATGGATTTATTCGGTCTAGTGAACGTGAGGAGCATAGGTGGAAAGTACTACTGTCTTGTTGTCACTGATGATTACTCACGTTATTCATGGGTTTTCTTTTTAGGCACAAAAGATGAGACAGCGGAGATGCTGATAGATCTTTTTACAAAATTAGAAAACGTCCATGATGCAAGGATCAAGAGGATAAGGAGTGATAATGGTGCGGAGTTCAAGAATCGGATTCTGGATCTCTACTGTCTTCGAAAGGGAATTGAACATCAATATTCTGCTCCTTATACGCCTCAACAGAATGGAGTCGCTGAGAGGAAAAACAGGACGTTGATTGAAGCCGCTAGGACGATGCTTTCAGATTCAAAGCTACCAGTTCTTTTCTGGGGAGAAGCTGTGAATACAGCTTGCTACGTCCTAAACAAAGTTTTAACCGTTAAACGTTTTAACAAAACTTGTCATGAACTTATGTTTAACGAAAAACCAAACTTAAAGGGCTTTGAACCATTTGGATTACCCTGCACCATTGTGCGAAACAAAGAAAAACAAAAATTCAGTGAGGTGGCTGACGAAGGCTACTCTCTAGGTTACGTGCTTGGCACACCGAATAAAAGGGTTTTCAATCTAAAAACGGGTAAAATTGAGGTTGTTTTTAATGTTGAGATTACTACATACAAACCTCAACAATCAACGAGTAGTCCTGCTATACTATATGATTATGAAAGTGTTTTTAAATCATTTAATATTCCTGGGTTTTCTAATGCAGATGATTCTCAGTTGATTCACTCAGTGATTAGTGAAGATGATGAAGGTGAGTTCATGCCTAGATCAAACGTTGATATGACAGATGCTCCGAAACTTCCCAAGGTGCGGCTGATCTTGATTCAAGTGATAGTGACTCTGAACCCATTCAGGGGGAGGATTTCATTAATCCGTTTGCGAATCAGAATATTTAGGGGGAGGTTGGATCAAACCTGGGTGACAATCTAGAAGTTGATGCCGTTGCTACAACATGAGCAAATAAAGATCATCCAGTTGACATGATACTTGAAGATCCTACTGCAGGTGTTCAGAAGAAAAGAAGCATAGCAGCGAATTCTGGTTTATTTGTTTCGACTGAGAAGACTGGGATAGTGAACGAGTGCTTGTATAGTTGCTTTATTTCCCAAGAGGAGCCGAAGAACATTCATATGGCTCTAAAAGACAATTCATGGATTGAAGCTATGCAAGAGGAATTGGCCTAGTTTGCAAAGCTGCAGGTTTGGGAGTTAGTGGACCTTCCTAAAGGTGAAAAAGATATTGGCACTAAGTGGGTATTTAAGTGCAAGAAGGATGATAGAGGAATAGTAACACGCAACAAGGCTCGATTGGCGGTAAAAGGTTTCAATTAGTAAGAGGGGATAGATTACAATGAGGTGTTTGCACCAGTGGCAAGGTTGGAAGCAATTCGTTTGTTCCTAGCCTTTGCTTCTTTCAAGGGCTTTAAAGTTTACCAACTAGACGTGAAGAGTGCATTTCTTTATGGGAAAGTCCAAGAAGTGGTGTATGTCTCACAACCAGATGGGTTTGTTGATCCAGACTATCCAGATCGAGTGTACAAACTTGATAAGGTTTTGTATGGATTACATTAGGCGCCCAGGGCGTGGTACGAGACATTGTCTACACATCTGATCAAGAATGGTTTTGAAAGAGGTCAGATTGATAATACACTGTTCATTAAGAGAAAGAAGGATGATTTCCTGCTGGTACAGGTGTACGTGGATGACATCATCTTTGGGTCATCGGATGAGAACATGTGTAAAGAGTTTGAGCAGGTGATGAAGAGCAAGTTTGAAATGAGTGCTATGGGTGAGCTGTCTTACTTTCTGGGATTACAAGTTGAACAGAAAAAGGATGGAATGTTTATTCATCAGACAAAGTATGCGTATGACATTTTGGCTCGATTCAAAATGGAGGATTGCGCTACTTTCAACACACCGATTTGCGAGAATCACAATCTTGGCCCAGATCATGAAAGCACTGCAGATGTTGATCCAACACAGTATAGGGCAATGATTGGTTCTCTAATGTACTTGACTGCTTCAAGACCAGACATCATGTTTGCCGTATGTCTGTGTGCCAGATATCAGGCGAATCCAAAAGTGTCACACATGAAAGCAGTGAAGCGTATACTTTGTTACTTGAAGGGGAAACCTAAACTTGGGTTGTGGTATCCAGCTGATAGTGATCTGAGGTTTGTTGCTTACACTGACTCAGACTTTGGAGGATGCAAGTCTTCGAGAAAGTCTACAACAGGTAGTTGTCAGTTCTTGGGAGGCACGATTGTGTCTTCGCAATGCAAGAAGCAATCTTGTGTATCTACCTCCACGTGTGAAGCTGAATATATTGCTGCAGGTAGCTGCTGTTCTCAGGTTCTCTGGATTCAACAGCAAATGCGCGATTACGGTTTGGATTTCACTCGTACTCCTATTATGATAGTCAATAATGCCACTATATCAATCACAAACAATCCCGTAAAACACAGTAGAACTAAACATATTGACATTCGTCATCATTTTATACGGGATTGTGCTGAAAAAAGACTAATTGAACTTCATAGAGTCGACACACTTGATAACCTTGCTGATCTTTACACAAAAGCTTTTGATAGAGCTCGCTTTGAACACTTAGTCGAACTCAACGGGATGAGGAATCCTGAATAGCTGGTTTTTCATAAGAATTTTGTAAATATTTTACTTTTTTCTTATAGATAAAAAATACAAAAACATTGAAAAATCAAAAACATAAAAAATAGAAAATCAAAAATGAATTATCACTGTGTGAAAAAGAAGAAATGATAGTACATCAGCAAGTTAGACTGTCACACTGAAATTGAATTGAAATTGCTTAAGTGTGATAGCAGCTTCATCATATGATGTACCAGTAGACAAAAAGCATGAAATAATCAACTTACCAATGTGATATAAACCTAAATGCACTGAGTATGAGCGGGGAACACATCAGTGGTGTATGGTTTAATGACCTTAAATCTTGCGTTGATAGATTGCCAAAATCTGAAGTTTTGGGTCTTTATACTGTTATTTCATCTGGGGATATCAGGGTTGTCCTTCTGCTGCATCCAGATACATGCTGACCTAGGCACAACCAGGATATCTTAAAAGAGCTACATATGCCAAAACCCTGAAAATGAAGAAGCTCTCCTAGAGAGTCATTCAAATGTGCAAAATGCATAAATTGTACCAAAATTGGTATTTGTCATAGCCCTCGTTATATATTTTGGTCTCTTTTCTGTACGGAAGTACTGACCTGATCACCAATTATCTAAACGTTGAAAAACAAAACGGATGAATTCAGTATACTCACCTACTACGATGAATCTTTGTGCATACCTTGATCGCGGGGGTACATCCTGAAGTGGGACACGCTAATATATCAGATTAATATTACCTTAACGTATCATACGTTAATGGTACTTGAAATGTTCATGCATTTTGTTTAGGTGGACAAACATACTGGTAATCGTCTTGGACTGCTTTTCACGAATATTATATTAAGAATTATCTAATAGTGTGAAAACAGTTTGATTGTGCTGATATGATCTTCTTACCGGTGATTCTCACAAAAATAGAGTGTTTATTGCTTTTCGTATTTATTTGCTTTCAGAAAATATAGAAATCCAAAAATAGTGTCTCTTTTTCTGTTAAAATTCTTAACGTACGGAAAACAGTTATTCTTGGAGGAATTGTTACTAATAGGGGGAGATGGTGTTAGTAAGTGGGTTCAAAATTCTGATATGATGCAGGTTATGGGGTGTTTGATTAAAAATTTGTGCGTGTTGGTGCTAAATGGAAAAGTGCTTAATTTGTGATACAGTTTAACTATCTCTTGAATAATAACAATTTGTTTAACCTTGTTGTTGAAAAATTCTTATGGTTTCTCGAGATGTTTGTTTTATAGTATACAGATTGAAGCAGTATGCTGCTGAGAAGTTGCTGTGTTGAGAAGATGAGAGTTTGATTGGATGCATGGTAGAACCTCCTTTCTACATTGCAGACAAAGTTGAAGAGTTTGAATATTACTATGTAAATGCTGAACTGGAGTTTACTCAAATGCAAACGATTTTGAAGATTTGGTGATTGGATGCATCAGCTTAGGGGGAGTCTGTTGCTGACAGAAGCTGTTGAAGCTGAAGCTATCCAAAGACCAAAGGATTGTGAGATTCTGAAGACTAAAGTTACCTTTGCAAGCTATTGTCGAGGGGGAGTTTGTTGGTGCATATTTGTGACAACAACTTAGATTTGGTCTTTGGATATCTTGTAATTAGTAAATTGATAAACGGTTAGCGGGTTTAGCTTTGTATTAGTTGTTTAAGAGTGATTGGGCCAAACCAAACCCACATAAGGGGATGGTTTGCGAAATGGGCCTAGCCCATGACCTAGCCCATGTGCAAAGCTTGTCCTATATAAACAAAGCTTAGCATGAGGGTTGAGGAAAATGATCTAATTAGCTAATCACTTGGAGAGATTTCGTAATAGCAAAGGCTTGGACGAATTAGAGAACTTGATTGATTGTAATCGTTTAAAGATAATCAATAAAGATCGGGTTTATAGTGATTTCTGTTTCTACACGTTTTCTGTTAAATCTGATCTAGAGGATTTCGCACTCTAGGTTAGATCGACGATTCTGTGACGATCCATACGGAATAGGGGACCTACAATACGCTCTGATACTAATTGTAGGTCCCCTAATCCGTATGGATCGTCACGGAATCGTCGATCCAACCTAGAGTGCGGAATCCTCTAGATCAGATTTAACAGAAAACGTGTAGAAACAGAAATCACTATAAACCCGATCTTTATTGATTATCTTCAAACGATTACAATCAATCAAAATCTCTAATTCGTCCAAGCCTTTGCTATTACGAACTCTCTCCAAGTGATTATCTAATTAGATCATTTTCCTCAACCCTCATGCTAAGCTTTGTTTATATAGGACAAGCTTTGCACATGGGCTAGGTCATGGGCTAGGCCCATTTCGCAAACCATCCCCTTATGTGGGTTTGGTTTGGCCCAATCACTCTTAAACAACTAATACAAAGCTAAACCCGCTAACCGTTTATCAATTTACTAATTACAAGATATCCAAAGACCAAATCTAAGCTGTTGTCACAAATATGCACCAACATTATCCAACGTGCCTGCTTGCCAGATATCAAGTTAACCCGAAGGCCTCACATCTTGCAGCTGTAAAGAGGATTTTTCGTTATTTGAAGGGTTGCCCAGACACCGGTCTATGGTACCCTAGGGATAATAACTTTGACTTGATCGCTTTCAGTGATTCTGATTTTGGCGGATGCAAAATCGACGACAAATCCACAACGGCTGGATGTCAGTTTTTAGGAAATCGCCTAGTCACCTGGCAGTGCAAGAAACAGACTTGTGTCGCTACATCAACGTGCGAAGCTGAATACATTGCTGCTTCAAGTTGTTGCTCCCAAGTCCTGCGGATCCAACAACAAATGCGCGACTACGGTTTTGAATTCCTAACTACTCCTATTTACGTTGATAATTCTGCTGCCTTACAGATCACTAGAAATCCTGTGCAGCATTCAAAGACTAAACACATCGAAATTAAGTATCACTTCATACGTGATTGCTTTGATAAAAGGCTAATCGATGTTGTTAAGGTCCACACCGATGACCAATGTGCCGACCTTTTTACCAAAGCATTTGACAAATCACGATTTGACTTTCTATTATTGGTAAACGGCATTAAGGTCAAGCAAGAGAAAAACCGACATCGGAAAATCATTTTTGTAAATATCTTTGTGTTTTTAATTTATCGTCATAGTTATTACATTATAGGGGGAGTAAATCAAAATTTGAAAAATCCAAAAACATCGAAAATTTTCAAAAACACAAAAACAATAGAAAAACAAAAGTGAGTTTCCTGGCGAGCAAAAGAGAAAATGATAGTACATCAGTGGTCTGTCGAAAACTCTTTAAACCTTAAATGAAAAATGATAAGCAGCTCTAAATGAGATGTATTGGTAGGCTCACAATCATTTTAAAGTGTGCAGGGTGATATAAACCTAAATCGACTGAAGACCAGGTGGGAACCGCTCATTAGCATATGGTCTTAATACCGAAATTTTGTTTGATAGATTGCCGAGGTTCTGAGATATGTGGTCTTTATGCTGTTTATCATCTGGGTATCATGGTTGTTTCTTTTACCGAAACAAACGGAGACGAAGTCTAGATCTTCCATGATACCATACATACGTGTACATATTGCATACGGCATTAATAAGTGATCAACAATCACATGTCCACAAATAAGAGATAATATATCACAATTTATCCGGGAGTCAAGTTCGTCTCTTTGCTGTACGTTTGTACTAACCTGTTCACGGACTTGCTCCTGTGCCCTCATGCATCGAATATCAAGTTCCTCATCAATAAGTGATTTAATCACATAGGGCTTGTTTTCAACCAAAATAAGTGAGTATCTCATATTTTCATATACGTCAAAACAGATGATATATGGTATACTCACCAGTAAGATGAACCCTCGTGCATACCTTGATACGGGAATGTGTCGTGTGTGGATGAACACCGACCGTTAAGTATAAATCATACCTTAACGTATCCCATCGCCATGATTACATCTGATAAGTTGAGCTTAAGTGGACAACAATACCGATAATCGTTATAGGATGCATATCTAAATGTTAACTAATTGAACAACAAGAGCGTTTTGGCGTGACTGTACACTGATATGATTCTCTTACCCTCGAAACTCGCAAAAAGATTGTCCGTAAATATTTATTTAATGCTTTTAGTTTTTGCATCTTTGTATATATTTACTTACTGCTTTCTATCTTTACATTTATATTCAAAATACCAAAAAGATTTTAGGTGTGTTTTGATATAAACTTTATAAAAGCCAAAAAGATTTTATTTCTAATTTCTTTTGATTACCCGATGTTGGATCTCGAGTCTTCGTTACCTGAAACCGGATCGAAAAACAAATCGACTAAATCTTCATAAATGGTCGAAATTTGCAAGTTTTTGAAAGTTAAAATCTAAAAATGAACAATTTGTTAAACTTTCAAACTGTCGGACGGTAGTTGATTGAAAACATGGTCACATGTGTGTCATTTGTTTATGTTAATTATATTCCAAGCAGTTGTTCTCATTATGCGTTTAGATTTCTTGCATGTGCAGATACTAAAGGCAAAGAGAACATGTTCGATGACAAGCTTCGAAATGAAGACACCACATGGAGGCACTCAAAAGATAAAGATGATCGAGTTGCCGTTGATCTATCATCAACAATGCCACACGGATCTTAAAGAATTGATGATCAACTGATTCACGAGCATAACTCAAGGGAGAGCTTATGTTAAGGGGGAGTTTGTTAACACACTTCCTAAATGAAATGGGGAGTTTGTTGATACACTTTCTACTTACGACGCGTGAAGACTTTGAAGATCCCCCGATATGGAAGACATGGAAGATGAACCTCACAAGTAGCGTCCAAGGGGGAGTTTGTTGGTACACGTTATGTGGATGCGACTCGATTCGGTTCGACTCGGTTAGGTTCGGTTCGAGCCCGACGTCGCAACATTCCTCCGTCGTGCGCCCCAGAGTTTGACACGCAAAGCACGAAGAGCCGCGAACCCTTTTCCCGATGCCACATCACCATGATGATGTCATGTGATGACATTTAGATGCATAATACGTGAATGCATGGATATTTCTTATTGAAATTCAAATTGTTTTTGTCTGTTTCTTATTCCTGCATGACGAAACCCCACTACATCTGCATGTTGACGAAACTTCATGTCTGCTTGTTGACGAAACTTCATGTTGAAGAGACAAGTTTCGTCGATTATAGATGTCGACGAAACTCCTGAAGAAACACAAGTTTCGTCATTCATGAGCTTTCGTCGGCTCACAAATGGGTTTCGTCGTGCTGCATGAGTTTCGCCATGTAGGTTTCGTCGACTCGTCTAGTTTCGTCGATGCTGTTGCTATATAAGCAACAGATGTGAAGACAGACAAACAGAAGAGAACTTAGAGAGAGAGAGAGCATAGTGTGTTTATCAGAGAGTTTTTATTGTACTTCTTATTAGATCATCTTGTACCAAAACTCAGTTGATATTTAATACACTTGCGTTTATACATTGAATCTTTCTCGTGTCTATCTATATCTCGGTTTGCTTTCCCGGTTGGATTCCGCACAACCGGGTCTGTTCGTATACAAGGATTAGGCGACTAGATCCTCCGCTAGCCGGACCTACAACAAGTTATTGCTCTTAACAGCAGACACACATTCCTTGTCATCCTTGACAGGATCTATCACCTGCTTGGCAATAAGTTGCACAGTAGGAGTAGGGGGATCACAAAGAATAGGATTCTCAATTGGAATTTCTACTCCCTTCATCTCATCAAGTGATGTATCCTGATCACTCACATCTGATTCATCATTAGATGAATCATAATCCTCAACAGTTGGAGGACTTTGATTCACTGTTGTTGAATTTCCTGTTTCTACAGATGAGTCACTCGAGGAACTGTCTGGTCTGAACCCTAAACATGTAGTAACTTCCTCATAATCAAGAGGCACACTAGGTTCAAACCGAGGCATATCCTCTTCATCGGGCATTCGAGTATAGTTATGTCTCAAAGGGGGTGGACACTTCTTATACCCAACGCCTTTCTTGTTCCCTTTTAGCTGTTGAGCTTCTATGATGTGATCGAGCACATATCGGGAGTTAGAATAACTCTCCAATTTGAGCTTGATTGCATCATGCTCGCATTTGGCCATGGCTAATTCTTTCTTTGTTTCCTCAATGATATTAATGTAGTTATTAATACCAATTTGTTTATTGAAAACAGTTTTTGTTAACTCAGAAACATTTTTCATTAAAGTTTCGATTACTTCTTTGAAATCCTTTTCATTTCGAGTTAAAGCCATGTTTGCCTCTTTGCATTTAGACTTTGATTATGACTATCAACCTGAGCGGATTCCAGTTTCAAATCTGCACACATATTACATACACTTGGAGTAGGAGTGTCGGAATTTAGTTGACTCGTCGAAGCTGAGACATTTGCCATAAAGGCAGTCTGATAAGAAAAAGATCCGTCTTCAGAGAAGAACTTCTCCATTTCCTTCGATGCAGCAGCAACCTTCTTGATTAGAATAGATTTCTGACACTTCAACTGCTCAGCTTCCTTTAATAAATCATCAACTTCAGAATTATAATCTCCCGCATTTGAGCTTTCTTCATCTGAACTCCCGCTATAACCCAAGCTATCATCACTTTCAGAAAATTCTTCTTTGTGAACATGCTTGATGTGATTGATGATTTTTGCATAGCATGCGGTTCCACCTTCTCCTTGATCACCATCTCCAAACTGTACAGACCAGTTACATCCTTCATCAGCTTGAACAGTCAATGCTCGGTTGGTGTTTGATGGTCCAGACTAGTCTCGGTTGGTGGTGTTGTTCACAGCTACTATCCCTCTTTCACGGTTACCTTGATTCACGTTGGAAGTACTTGTCTGACTTCGGAAGGGATTTTGATTGCCCTGTCTGCTTGGTCGGGTGCACTCACGTTTGAAGTGACCCTTTTCGCCGCAGTTGAAACAATTAACCGCATCCTTATCAAAACCGTACTTCGTATCCTTTTTGCTTTCCAAAGAGGTTCTTCCGGTTCGTTTCATAAAATCCTTAGCCCTTTGAACAGCACTTGCAAACGCCCATTTAATGTCCATTAACTCCATTTCATCACGATCTATCTGTTGATAATCTTCATTGGCCAAATTAGTGTTCCCAATTTGACCTGCAACCAATCCACAGTAGGCACTGAACATTGTGTTGAGAAGTTCCATATGTTCCTTTGCAACTTCTACACTGACTTTTGAAAGATTGGAAGTATCAACTCTGACGGTGTTGGGGTTTTCGGAATGAAAGGTGTTACTGTAATTTGCTTGTTGAGGTTGTGGTTGGGCTTGCGATTGACTTGGAATATAGGCATTTGGATCATATTGAGGTTTTGAAAAAGCGTGAGCTTGAGCAATAACATGCGCTGGTGGAAGATATGCACTTGGATCGAAAACCGGTTGAGGAGCTGATTGGGGAAAGGTAAATGAACTTGTATTGGACATTGAAGAAACACTAGATTAATCGATCGGAATCAATTATCTAGGGGGTTTGAATCCGCATAAAAAGGTGGGTTTCCTCTCGTTTGATTCGATTACAATTGATCTCCTTCTCCGATAACTCTGCAAAAAAGAAGCACCGTTAGCCTCGCCAAGGGGAGAAAGGGGTTCTCTCCTTGACCCGACTCCGGTGTGAGAATAAGTATGGGTTATGAAGAAGAAGATGTATTTGAGAAGTGTGTGTAACTTGAATTCATACCTGAGCGGTTCTCGTATTTATAACCGGGAGTCTTTGGGCGCGAAAACCTGTTAGTGAAAAGTTGACGGAAGATGCTAACCCCGTAAGCGGTTACATTTCCTTCCGTCAAGCTTCTTGATCCGACGTGAGTGTACACGGATCGTGGCTTGGATCGATGGCTGGGGATTTACCACGTGTAAAGTGATCAAGTGGATATTACTCTCCAATTACATGCTATCGTTGTGAATTCAGGGACGTCTGAGGTGCTGACACGTGTCCAGACGGTTATAACCGTATTAGTGGTGCACGATTGAATCCCTTCTAGAAGGTTACTGCTGTAATCTGGTATGACTCCTTATCGTGTGGAATCAGTTGAATAAATAAATCCCAAGTCTGGGTAAATAATATCCAAGTCTGGATATTGAGCGGAAGTGTTTAATTTAGGATTTTCATCCTTTGCTCGTGGGAGAAAGCGCAAGGACTTATGATTTCCTTTTGGCGCGCAAGTGTTGGCTGTTGCTTGTTACTTAAGCCTTTCTTTTGTAAGACCAGTGCGCGGCCGCTCAAGGTAAAAAAGGCTGGAAAAGCATGGTAGTGGTATGGTCTCAAGTACCTATTATGAGGTTTTTGGGACCTTACCCCTTCAAGTCCCCCCAGTCTAGTGTTGTACTTATGCAAATAAGTGGAGAACTGGACTTATAAGGGAAAACGCTTTTTGGCGCGAAAAATGGGGAATCTTCTATGAGAAGATTTTAATTTTGCCTAAAAAACCTTTTTAGGGAAATTGTGACTATTTGCCCTTTTGTAATCATAACCTGACTTGTGGTGACGTCAGTTTGTAGTAAAAAATTGGTATTTGTGATATTTTTCCTTCTTTTCTTGGGATACGTAGTGGTGCTTGTCAGGCTTCATTTATGAGGATATGACGTTTGTTCCTGTAGCGCCGTTTGGAAAAGACATCTGACAGGTGATCATGCCTGTTTATTTTTCTCGGAGTTAACTTCGCCTATATATACATGTGAGTGTTCTTTTCCCTTTGTTTCTAGAAAGATGAAAATCATTCGTTCCTCTCGTACCCGACGTCTGTTGGATGTTCTGAATATGTTTGAGGCCGCTGAGAGTCTCTTACTTCTTGCTAACTCACCACCGCTAACAGTTACCGGAGCCGGGAAGCTAGTATCTTCTGTTCATCCCTTAGTGACGAGGGTTAGTTCTGAAATCTGTCCACCGGAGATTGCTGAAGAAGAAACTGGTGCATTGTCCGTTGAGGCCTTGATGGCTCGTTTCCCAATGCTTCAACCTGGTGGATGCGAGTTGTATACCGTCGTCGGCAGAATCGTCAAGTTGGTCATGTGTCGGCTGCTGACGAAGACCCTGCTGTTTGATTAGGGTAGGTTTGGGAACTGTGTATTTCCCCTTTTTTGATGTTTATGTTGGTCTTGCTACCAAAACTTTTTGAAGATCACTGCCGTGATCGTTGTGAATGGTTATGCATACTGCTCTTTGATGATGTGTATACCTTGATGCACTGTAACAGTGCATGTAAATTTCTAGTTATGTTTAAATTACAATATGTTGCATGTTTTTAATTGCTTTTAGTAGGTATAGCGAATGAGAATGGTATTGTGCTCATGTGTGAACGTTTGTCTAAAAAGGCGTGCACGTCTTGCCGTTTTTAGACTGTTCATGAGGTGTACAATGTCTACCATATTGTTTTCGCGTAAACCAAAAGAATTATATGCAATTTGTAATAAACAGTAATATGCGGAAGGATGATGTTTGTATTGATGATGGCGTAGAGCCACTAATACAAAGTATAATAGAAAAATACATCGAATGTATAGTTTCATCTTTTTAGCTTACGTATAACACCTGCGCAGCTGCTGCGCATTCCAGGTACGGGGAACTAGTGTCCCATCAAGTCTTTTTAGGGTGTACGCCCCTTTGCCCAGAACCTCATTGATGATGTACGGTCCTTCCCATTTTGGTGCTAATTTGCCTGGTTTTTCCGCGTTAGAAGCCTCGTTGTCGCGTAAAACAAAATCACCAGGGACAAATGTGCATACGCGGACACGCGGGTTGTAATATTTTTCCAGTTTGGATTTGTACCTGGCCTCTGTGATGGCGGCATTCTCGCTCCTTTCTTCGAGAAGGTCTAAATCCAGTCTCCGTTCCTGTTCGTTGTCTTGTCTTTCCATGGCTAGCATGCGCGGTGATGGAAGACCGATTTCGGCTGGGATTACCGCTTCGGACCCATATACCAAGCTGAATGGAGTTTCTCCCGTGCTGGTTTTTGGCATGGTGCGGTGTGCCCATAAGATGCTGGGGAGTTCATCAACCCATCCTCTGCGCTCTGTGCCTAGTCGCGCCTTAATGTCGTCGACTATCTGTTTGTTGATGCTTTCAACTTGGCCGTTGGCCTGTGGGCGCGCCACTGAGGCAAAGTTATGCTCAATCTTCATTTCTTTGAACCATTTCTGAAGATCTTCTGAGGCAAAGTTAGTGCCATTGTCGGAGATGATGCGGAATGGTAATCCGAATCTGCAAATAATGTGTTCCCATATAAATTTGCGAATTACCATTGCTGTTGTTGAGGCTAGTGCCTTAGCTTCGACCCATTTTGTGAAATAGTCCACCGCTACGATGATGAACTTTACTGCGCCTGGCGCGTCAGGGAACAGGCCAACGAGATCGATGCCCCATTGTTGAAAAGGCCAGGCGGAGGTGACTGGTACGAGCGGGTTCTTTGGTCGGAGTGTTTTTGGCGCGTGGCGTTGACATGCTGCGCATCTCCGTAATAAGTCTACTGCATCCACATGCATTCCGGGCCAATAGTATCCCGCGTTCATTATTTTTGCCACAACCATGCGCGGTCCTGCGTGTATTCCGCATAAACCTTCGTGGATTTCTCTGACCAGATATTGCGCATCTGTTTTGTCAACACAGCATAGTAATGGTCCCATAAATGACTTCCGGTATAGGACGCCATCCGCCATTTCATAGTTTATTGCTTTGTGTTGGATTTTTTGAGCTTCTGCTTTCCCTTCTGGGAGCTTTCCGTGTTGCAGGTATAGGATGATCGGAGACATCCAGGATGGATTCCCGACTTCTATAACATTTACTTGTTTGAGGTGAATGGAAGGATTAGACAATACCTCTATGCGTACTTCTTTTGCTAAGTGCTTGAAGCTGGTAGCGGCTAATTTGCTTAGCGCATCTGCGTGCTTGTTTTCGCTTCTGTTTACATGGTTAACCTTGAACGTCTGGAATTGGCTGATTAACATTCGCGCTTGTTCAAGGTATAATGCCATAGCTTCTCCTATTGCGTCGTAGTGGCCATTAACTTGCTCGGCCACCAGTTTCGAATCGACGTTGGCTTTAAGGTTTCTTGCCCCCATTTTAAGTGCTAAACGGAGACCCGCCAAGAATGCTTCATATTCAGCTTCGTTGTTCGTGCTTCGGAAATCCAAGCGTATGGCATATGTGAGTTCGTGATCATCGGGACTGACTAATCGAAGGCCTGCGCTGGCTCCGTCGTCATTGGAAGCTCCATCTGTGTGCAGAGTCCAGACTCTATCATCGAAAACAGGAATAGGGTTCTGGATTGCTTCGCACTCTTGAACTTTGTCGATGGGGACTTCTGTGGCGAAGTCCGCTAGAACTTGCCCTTTGATTGCTGGTCTTGGTCTATACAGAATATTGTATCCTCCCAGCTCAATAGCCCACTTAGCCAATCTTCCCGCCACGTCGGGTTTGGATAAGATTTGGCCTAAGTGATAGTTAGTGAGAACTGTGATGACGTGGCCCGAAAAGTACCGACGTAGGCGTCGTGATGCATGTACCAGTGCTAGGACCAGCTTTTCTATCATCGAGTAACGAGTTTCCGGGCCGGTGAGCATCTTGCTTATATAGTAGATTGGAGTCTGAATGTTTTCTCGTTCCACCATTAATACTGCACCCACTGCTACTTCTACAGCAGACAAATATAAGATCAGCGGTTCCTTTTCTCGTGGTGCTGTTAGCGTTGGCAACTGAATTAAGCATTCCTTCATTTGCTTGAAGGCTGCTTCTGCTTCGGGTGTCCACTGGAAGTGGGTTTTCTTGGCGCAGTTCCGCAGTGTACTGATGAATGGATAAGACTTTGCCGCATGGTTGGCCAAGAATCTGTTCAAGGCTGTTAAACGCCCGGTGAGTCTTTGCATTTCTTTTATTGTTGCAGGTGATGGCATTAGCTGAATGGCCTGCACCTTTTCTGGATTCACTTTAAACCCATCTCGTGTTACTATGAAACCCAAAAACTTCCCTTCTTCCATTCCGAAGGAACATTTTGTTGGGTTAAGTTTTAAATTTACGCTGCGTAATAAGTTGAATGTGCGCTGAATATTTGCCAACATTGTTTCTTCCTCATGACTCATAATGACAAGGTCATCCATGTATACCTCGACTGTTTTACCAATGTCTTCTCTGAAGACTGTATCCATTAGTCGTTGATATGTTGCGCCTGCATTGCGCAAGCCGAAAGGCATTTTGGTGTAGCAGAAGATGCCCTTATCTGTACGGAATGCAGTTTTGTCTTCGTCTTCTTCTTTCATCTGGACCTGATGATAGCCTTTGTAACAGTCAAGAAAGCACTTCCATCGAAATGACGCTAGAGAGTCGACTTTTTTGTCTATCTCAGGGAGCGCATAGCAATCTTTGGGGCATGCTTTATTCAGGTCTTTGAAGTCGACGCACATTCTCCATCCGCCACTGTGTTTTTGTACCATTACTGGGTTGGCAACCCATGTATGGTATTGAACTTCGCGCAAGATGCCGGCGTTAAGTAGCTCTGTTACTTGCTCATCCATGGCCTTTGCTTTTTCTTCGCTAAAGCTGCGCCTCCCTTGCGCAACAGGTTCTGCTGATGGTTTGATGTTCAGGCAATGCTGCGCTATATCGCGCGGGACCCCAGTCATGTCTGCTGGGCACCAGGCGAATATATCTTTGTTGTCAGACAGCAATGCTTTTAATTGTATCCGAGTTGCTGGGGAAATGGCATGTCCTAACAGAATGGTTTGTTCTGGATAATCGTTGTTCAGAACCCATTTCTCTGGTTCGTTTGATGTTGAGGGTTTGGCTACCTTCGTCGGTGGCTCGTCATCTACGTATATGACTTCTTTGCTTGAGTATAGAATTGCGACTCCGGTTTCTGTTGGGAATCCGCATGCAGCATGTGGAATAGAGGTGATCATGCTGAATTCTCTTTGTGACCTTCTTCTGAGCAAAACATCATGGCGCGATGTTGCTGGCATGACCATGAAATTTACTGTGACTGTTCGTGAATGCTCGCCATCAGATAGAGTCACAGGAAAAGCTATTTGCCCTAATGGGAATACAGCTTCATTGCAAAATCCGGTGAGAGGAAAATCAACCGGTTCTAGACGTGCTTTGTCTTCTGGATCAAGCTGTTTGAAACATTGCTCGTATATGATATCCATCGAGCTTCCTGGATCTATAAACATATAGTCCGTTCGGTAATGGCCGAATATGCCAGTAATAATTACTGGTCGCTCTTCCTGAGGGCCTCCAGGAACAACAGGAAACACGACTTGTTGTTCCCTCCAATGCTGATCATGATGTCGTTTATTTGGCCTTCGTGAAGGACCTCCTTGAACCATGTTTATTTGTCTGGTTTCCTGATAGTTGGTATCTTTTGACTGTCGAAGTATCTCAACATAACTGTCAGACTAGATGTCCCACTGACAAGGTGTCTGTAGGTCCAATACTGCAGTATTGAATTCATGTTGGTTTCCTTTTGGATCGTTAGATCTGATGTTTGGGGATTCAGATCTGTAAATTTGTGTGAAAATTTGGTTTAAAGCAGTCTGGTATCTGTCGATCCAGTACTCTGGAGCTTTCTCTGTGAGCTGATCGGAGGAATTCTTTCCGTTTGGATGATTGTTATGTTTGTCGATTCCCATGATTCCGTCGATCTGGGTATTCTGGATTGCAGAACCCTTGAATTCAAATCGAGGACCTGATGGGTGAGATGATGAATTCTCTGCCATATGAAAACAGAGAATGAGAAAACTGAATCGAAACGAGACAAAACTGAAAAAACAGAGAAATCGGTGGGCGCCAATGAAGAAACACTAGATTAATCGATCAGAATCTATTATCTAGGGGGTTTGAATCTGCATAAAAAGGTGGGTTTCCTCTCGTTTGATTCGATTACAATTGATCTCCTTCTCCGATAACTCTACAAAAAAGAAGCACCGTTAGCCTCGCCAAGGGGAGAAAGGGGTTCTCTCCTTGACCCGACTCCGGTGTGAGAATAAGTATGGGTTATGAAGAAGAAGATGTATTTGAGAAGTGTGTGTAACTTGAATTCATACCTGAGCGGTTCTCGTATTTATAACCGGGAGTCTTTGGGCGGGAAAACCTGTTAGTGAAAAGTTGACGGAAGATGCTAACCCCGTAAGCGGTTACATTTCCTTCTGTCAAGCTTCTTGATCCGACGTGAGTGCACACGGATCGTGGCTTGGATCGATGGCTGGGGATTTGCCACGTGTAAAGTGATCAAGTGGAGATTACTCTCCAATTACATGCTATCGTTGTGAATTCAGGGACGTCTGAGGTGCTGACACGTGTCCAGACGGTTATAACCGTATTAGTGGTGCACGATTGAATCCCTTCTAGAAGGTTACTGCTGTAATCTGGTATGACTCCTTATCGTGTGGAATCAGTTGAATAAATAAATCCCAAGTCTGGGTAAATAATATCCAAGTCTGGATATTGAGCGGAAGTGTTTAATTTAGGATTTTCATCATTTGCTCGTGGGAGAAAGCGCAAGGACTTATGATTTCCTTTTGGCGCGCAAGAGTTGGCTGTTGCTTGTTACTTAAGCCTTTCTTTTGTAAGACCAGTGCGCGGCCGCGCAAGGTAAAAAAGGCTGGAAAAGCATGGTAGTGGTATGGTCTCAAGTACCTATTATGAGGTTTTTGGGACCCTACCCCTTCAGACATAAACGCCGTTTGTAGTTTTGGTTGCTGAGCTGAACTGGAACTAGCTAAAGAGTTAAAACCCGGGAGGTACATTTCAGTATTTTGAGGAACAGGAATCCGTTTAGCTTTCCGGATTTCTTCATCATTCTTGTGTTCCAACTTCTGAATGAATTCATAGATACTGACAGTATCTAAACTACCCGTATGCTTTAGAAATTCAATGAAAGAACTCCATTTCGGGGGTAGAGCATCAGCAAACCTTGCAACCATTTCCTGTTGAGTTGCAAGAACACCATAAGAATACATTTCACTAATCAAATGATAGAAACGAGTTGTCATATCATTTAGTGTTTCGTTGTCCAAGAATTGAAATGATTCAAATTCCTTCTACAACAGATCATGCCGTGTCTTTCTTGTAGCCGCATTCCCTTCTTCTCTTGCTA
Source organism: Helianthus tuberosus (assembly GCA_030545235.1). NCBI lineage: Eukaryota > Viridiplantae > Streptophyta > Magnoliopsida > Asterales > Asteraceae > Helianthus > Helianthus tuberosus. The sequence goes on along the minus strand of CM060416.1, from coordinate 6,101,194 downwards.
CCAAGGCATCCCATAAGGCTTTCGTGCTGGTACAATAACCGAACTGATGATAGATATTTTTATGGAGTGCTTGTGTGAGAATAGCTAACGCCTTCTTCTCGAGATCATATGCCTTTTTGTCAGCTTCTTGCATATTATTGAAAGTTGTAGCATTTGATCCTGCTTCTTCAAGAGCTTGATTATAAGGCGAAATGAAGCACGTCCATAACTAGGTGTTTTGCCCTAGAACGTACGTGTGGAAACGACCTTTCCATGTCGGATATTCATTCATGTGATTCAACTTTGGCGGGCGATTGTTGCTACCCGTTTCGCTTTCACTTATCAATAGATTTTGAATGCTTTGATTCTGGTTTGTCACCAATGCCCATTGATTTGCACTAATAGATTGTTGAAGCATGACATTCCTTAACCAAACGGCTGCGGATGTCTGATCTTCACCTGGTCTTGGGTCCGTACTCCAATCCCAAGGACTAGTACAACTCATGATTGATGTATGAAAGTGATAACCTGGTCACACACTTGAAAATAGACAGTAAAATTAGTTTTGCAAAGCCTCTGTGAGAAATTTGAAAAGTTTCGACGAAACACCAAATTTTGGCGAAACTCTCACTGCTTGACGAAACACACTTGATGAAACACTGATAATGACAAAACCTTGATTAACGATGAAACATTGATTAATGACAAAACCTTGAAGAAACTCTATGCGACAAAACTTGAGGTCGTCTGGCGAAACTCTCTTATGAAGAAACACTTATTTGACTTTGGCGAAAATTTTTGTTGACGAAACTCTATATGAAGAAACACTATGCTCGACGAAAACCCTATCCACGAAACTTAAGAAGTTTCGTCGAAGAATATTTGATGAAACTCTAGCTTGACGAAACCTTGCTCGACGAATCTTTTGTTGACGAAAATTTATGACGAAACTTTGTAACGAAACTCTGATAATGACGAAATCTTGATTAGCGACGAAACTGTATGGAGAAACATTGCTTCGACGAAAATCTGATAATGACGAAACTCTACTCGACGAATCCTCAGTTCGACGAAACCTATGATGAGCGACAAAACTTTGATAAATGACCTTTGGCGAAACTCTATTGACGTAACTCTAGGGACCTTTGGCGAAACCTTATGACGAAACTTCTTGAGGTTGTTTTGTCGCTTATGACTTTCGTCAACAAAGAGATAAGAACAGGGAGTTGGTGAGGTTTGGTTAGAATTTTTTTTCAAACAAAATCTTATCCTGTTGTCTGACACAGTACACAATTTTCAACTCACAACATGCTCATCTTACCAACCCAACAACCCACCATGCCTTGAAAACACATTTTTCAAACAAGATATAGTTTTTAATTCACCAACAAATTAAACAGTAACTTCACAGAAGATCAAAAAGTAGAAAACATGAAGAATACATATGAACTCTATGAAGGTTTGATGAAGATATGAACTTTCCGGCCACTGAAGATTTTTCCGAATAACAAATTTTGCTCAAACTTTCAAGTAAAACCCGGTTTTATCATGTAAGCAAGTAATACAATGGAGGTTTTTGATAAAACTTTGACAAAACAAACAAGATCTAACAGTTTTTAAGAGTTATTTTCTAGAAAAATATGAACTTTAAGAACAATTTTCAGAAAATCAACAACAACCAGTTTCAACACTTGATAAAAACCCAACTATGTTTGGTTTTAAACAAGGATAAGAGCCAAAGCTCTGATACCACTTGTAGGTCCCGATTCTCGGAGGATCGATTAACGAAACCAAACCCTTGTTTATCACAAACACGGTCACGAGTGCGGAATCCCCGTCACGATGCCAAACCAAACACAAATAAGTAACAACAACACAAAGTAACCAATGAATCACAATCAATTGATTAGATGAGAACAAGGTTGAAACAGATACACACAATGTTTGAAGTAACTTTCACAGTGGGTTATGCTCTCATAGTTTCAGTGTGAAACTATGAGGTGTTTATATAGGCAGCTTGACACAAGTCATGACGAAACTCAAATGATGCTAGACGAAACTCCAATGTTGACGAAACTCTAGGGAGTTTCGTCACTTATCATGGTGAAACTTAGAGTTTCATCACAAAGGGAGTTTCACCATACATGTCTTTGATGAAACTTAGAGTTTCGTCATACACGACGAAACTTGGAGTTTCGTCGAGGGCTGCAAAAGATGATATGCTGCAAACTGTTAACAGTTTGCTGCAGACTGATATAAACACACAAACAAAACATAAAAACCAATTTGCAACATGCATTGTCATTTAACATTATATTACAAACGAGACAAACTTGTCGGACCCAAGTAGGATAGGAGGATATCCGACTTGGTCTTCATTCCGTAAAAGTGTCGAACCGAACGTGCCGCGTCCACACAAAATGTATCAACAATATTAAATAAAATAAAATGAAACCATCTTTTTGGTTGAATTTTTTTCTATTTTCTTCTTTAAAAAATTTCTTCTCATTTGAACCCTCCACTCACACACTATATAGGGATTAATACCTTATTGAACAATTCAAAAGCCTACGCATTAGCAAATTATGAATTACTTGGATATTAGATGACGTCTTGCGATTTTTAATTTAGGAATAATGGATTTTAATAATCCCAACTATTTATCATTGGCCGGTAATGGTCTCAACTTCAAAAATTCCCATCGATGGTCCCACCTTTTAACCTATTTAAATCATCAGGCATTTTCTAACTGCCTGTTCGTTTTTTGGTGAGGTGGATGCTAACGTTGCACAAATCTTTGTTATTTGATGAGCTAGCTGCTTATGTGGCACTCTCATCACCATCTCACCTCCACCTTAACTCCACCACCACCAGCCACCATCAACCGCCACCACCCACCTCCACCGCCACCACCATAAGTCCACCACCATATACATATATATACATATACACACAGAGTTAGGGCCCAATCAAACAATTTTATGAATTAAACTAAAACAATATCAAACAAACCTGATTAAACAGAATACAATATCAAACAACTGAAACAATATCAAACAACTCTCGTGTGTGTTTGTGTGAGTAACAAAATACACACACATGCATTTCATCAAACAACTATATGACTTGAAACTGAAACAGTATCAAACAAACCTGATCGAACCCTCGCAAAACAAAAATTAACTTGGTTGTTCTACTCAGCAATGGCTAAACTTTCCAGCGAACGTTCCAGTGAAGTCGCAAGAGGTCCACTGGAATTGAATTCGTTGAAAAAGTTGTTGATACGAACTTTTGCAGTCGATTGAGCCCTAACTCCGTGTGTATATTTATATATATGTATATGAACACGTAGAGAGAGAGAGGTAGAGATAGTGAGATTTGTATAACTCCATGTGTATCAGTGGTGGAGGTGGGTGGTGGTGGTGGAGGAGTTGAGGTGGAGGTGGATGGCGGCTGTGGAGGTGGGTGGTGGTGGTAGTGAAGTTGAGGTGGCGGAGGTGGTGGTGGTGGTTGGTGGCAGCTAATGACGGCTGGTGGTGGTGGAGTTAAAGTGGAGGTGAGATGGTGATGAGAGTGCCACATAAGCAACCACCTCATCAAATAACAAAGATTTGTGTCATATTACCCTTCACTTTACCAAAAAAACTAATTGGGTTATACCTCACTTAGAAAATGCCCAATGGTTTACAATAGGTTAAAAGGTGGGACCATCAGTGGGAATTTTTAAAGTTGGGACTGTTGCCGACCAATGACGAATAGTTGGGATTATTAAAATCCATTATTCTTTTAGTCTATCTTTTAACACAGTTACTTTATAACTAGGTTATAGATCCATGTATTACGTGAGATTGTATAATATAAACCATATAATTGCATAATTTGTAAAAAAAAAAAAAATTGATTGAACAAGGAAATGAGTGTCAAACGAAGGTTAAGTTACGTTTTGGTAAGTAATGCGGAGGTGGATCTTCGTTTAGATATGGTCATGATGTCGGGCCAAAATAAGTCGGATATTATATCGTTAGTTTTAATTTTTAGTATGCTAAATGTATTAAATAGTTTCTGCTATTATATTTATCGTATATTGATGTTTTTGTGTCTAACAGGTGTTAATGAAGGTTAAACGAGGGGAGTGAGCTGAAAAAGCGGGATCGACAAGTCAATACGAGACATGTAATGAAAGAAATCAGCATTGGCTAGCTAGGCGACACGCGCCAGGACACCCATTCACGTCCGCGACACACGGGGGTGTTGGTGTCAAGGTCGCGACGCACGGCAGGTTTAATGTCGGGAAACGTTGTTTAGGTCGGCCAAACTTGTGTTTTAAATATAACTTTCATAATTTTAAAACATTAGCCGTCATACTCGAACAAGAGGACGATTGGAGCATTACTTTCTCATCTCTCAAGCCGTTTTTCATGTCTTAATCATTCTCGATCAAGTTTGAAGTTCTGATGACAACTATGAGCAGCTATAACGCTTGTAGCTCCCGCCCGGATGAACGATTGTGTAGTTAGGAATTAAACTTTGTTTGTGGATTCGTTTAACTGGTAAATCTTGACTACTTGTGTTGGATTTGTGAAACGTTTCTTATATTTGAATTATCTGTCGTTTTATCAAGCGTATTGGCAACTTCCTTGCGTTGTTAGCGGGTTGGTAAATTGGTGGGTAATTGATATAACTTAATGGATGTTTAGATTGTCACACCCCCAAAATCCACCTGCGGAGTATCACCGCTTGGAGGCGTAACTGACCAGGATCAAGCCACCAATCATATTGAACAAGCAAGTAAGTAATTATAAAAGTCCAACCAATACAATTGGTGCCCAAACAAAACATAGTTTAAGTTGCAAGCGGAAGCATAACGATTAAATCCAAAACCAAAATATAAGTTTAAATGTTTCACAGTTTAACATGGCACACAGCCGTCCATGTCCCACAACGACTCTTCCCCATGCGAGCTCCACCTAAGTACCTATTGACCTGCAAAGCATGTAGTAACGAGTCAACAATAATGTTGAGCGAGTTCACAGTTGGGTGTTTGTTTTAAGTCGTTTCAAAAACGGTTTCCTTTAACTGGCGTCCCTGCCGTGGGGGTTACCCCATAGTTGAAAACGTGATTTGTTTAACCCATTTACTCTGGCAATCCAGCCGTGGGGGCTACCCCATGTTTGGTTATCTGGCCTTTCGGCCGTGGGGGCTACCCCATGTATATCCTACTAGACTCGTTACCATATCGACTGCTGACTATAGTCATGTTTATGTGCCCTGAACTGTCAATGTCTATCATCATTGACGTGCCCAGATCCATTAGTTCACGCCCATCCTCTGCGGTACGGTGTGAGGCTTGTCAGACCTAAATAGCGCTATCTAACTAATGACCCGCTCGCCATTGGCCCGGCGATTAAGTCGATATAAAAAGGAGGGACTTCGTGATAGAGTTTTGGTCTAGTGAAAGTTAACTATCCATGAGGACGAGGAAATTACATTTCCTGAACCCGTACTGTCCTACCCAAGAAAGGACGAGGAATCCATGTTCCTTAAACCCATTCCCAACCCCTGGGAATCCCATGCTTTGGAGAAAGTGTGAACTCACCTTAAATTAGCTCGGCAGATAGTCAAAGGTCACTTGAGCTAATTGTGGTCAACCACGTCCTAGTATGGTTACCACACAAGTCAGATTCAAACCAAGTAATGCACATATATTTTCTACACGTATACTAGCAAGTTGCATACAAGTATTATTCATGGCAGTCCAATCAACAGTACACAACATGCACGTTCAACGGTAACATATAAAGTCCATGTATTCGGCCCAACTACTTAGGCCTGTAACAGTGCAAGTCCAAACAGAATATATAATCAGGTGGTCTCGAGTCGAGACCAGAGATCTCGAGTCGAGACGATGCTGTCTCGGTTTATAGCCTTCATCACTCGAGACCAGGTGGTCTCGAGTCAGGTCTCGAGTCGCAACAAGACCCGCAACCGTGGTTTCGAGTCCTGTTGTTTGTGTGCTGGTAAGGTGTAGTCTCGAGTCGAGACTGTGTGGTCTCGGCTCGCAACCCTGTCGAGACTAAAAAGTGTAACAACCTTCCAAAATCCCAGCCCATTATCACCGTAACATTTGCTAACAGTTTCCAAAACCAACATATTCGATCAAACAATTGTTTTAACATTGAATCTCTATGAACCCTAATATCAAACATAACAACGATTTTTGCATTAATCCAGTTCCTGCTTAATTTCTAGCATACAACCCAACATGACAACACAAGAATTCTTTCTATCATAAACATATTTCAGCCGCTTAATGACGGGTGGTCCGTAGGACAACCCTTAAGTGGTTTAAAAAGATTAAAATTCCATGCTTTACTTGGTTATTTGCTTGAACTTAGTAACTACGAGTTGTTTGGTTTTGCAGGTACTTAAGTGCATAAAATATGCCTTTATGATAATTAAATGAAAGTTATATTCAGCAAAATATAGTTCCAGCATATTTGACCATAAGTTGATGTGCATTCCCGTAAGCTACGATGTGGAGAATCTGTTTTAATCAGAAGATATGGACCATAGCCTACGGTACCAATCCGTAGGTTACGGTGGTATTATACTTGACATAACATGCATACACAAGCAAACATATTGGAAAATCATTAAAAAGAAGTTATTATTACTTCTAGGAAGTCACATGAATTTGGAATTGACTTTTGAGAAGCACATCACGTGGAGGATTGGTGCCATCAAGTCTTGATCATCACTAATATCAAATCATCATCATTCACATGTGGGAATGTTGTCATGAGACCTCACGTGAACTTGGCAGGGGATTCATTCAAGAAGTCAACATCACATTCTCATCATGGGCCATATATCTTTCACGCAGACTTTGGAGGAGACTTTTAATCTTTGTTTTTTTTGGACTGGGTCGATAAGTGTGCAACCAAACAACTCACGTGGACATAATTGGGCCGATATATGGACTTGTGTGGGCCGAATCTTGGACGCACAAACTTGAAGAGTGACGGCTGAATTATTTTGGCGTGAAGGGCATCAATTATTTTGAAGGATTTGGCAGCTGGACTTTTGTGGAGTCGACGTGAGAAGAGGATATCATAACATCACATCCATCATCACATCTTTGGCGGCATATTTCTTTTGTTGGCACCGACTGGAGGGCATATGTAACTTACACATTAAATTCACTTTTGATGGATTTTTTTTTATGGTGTCTTATGATTGGTTTTCGGTTACACAACATGGAGAGACAAAAGAGTGAACGAATTTGGGACTTGGAGGGGATGGTTGTTCAAGCCATGAATGGCTAAACTCTTTATGGTCATCTTGAGTTGAAGGTTTGTAGAGACAATTGTGCTTGATTTCATATTTCTAGAATGGTAAATTGAATTTATTTATGTTTTATTTATCATGGCGTGTTCTTATTTGCTTGTAAATTGTTGATGCTTATGATTATTCTATTTTGAAACCATACGTTCTTGGTGCCGTTGGTAATCGAGATATCATGGGTAGAACTAGGATCGGGTAAGGGTCAATTGGTCATCGGGTAACAACCTCACGTTCTAGGAATCTGAGTACTTAGTTCCCTTTTATCACAACAAGTAATTGCACATGAATTATGTCTATGTAGTTCTTTCTAGTGAATGATAGCACAAATGTTGAAGCAAACCGGAAACTAAAGATGGTCTCTCGTCTCTAATTTGTCTACAACCAAAACTCTTCTTTTGCAATTTAATTAGTTAATCTTAGTTTTAAAAATCAACCAATCAAACCCACTCTTGAATTTATTTTTATTGCATTTAGTTTAATCTTAGTTAACTTAGATAAACATTTAGATAACACATATTCCACAAACTCCCTGTGTTCGATACCCACTTACCGCTATCTATTTAGTTGTAATTGGATTAAATTTGCGTGACCACGACAATCACGTCAAATTTTGGCGCCGTTGCCGGGGAGTTAGTGCGCTTAGTTTTGGTTTTTAGTTTAGTTTAGTTTCTTTCAAAATTAAAAAAAAAGTTAAAAAAAAACCTAAAATATTTTTTTTTCTTGTTCAGTATTACACGAGGTTGTGTTACTTGTGCAGGCTATCATGGACGTGAATTATGATGATGGCCAGTATTATTATGAGCCGTGTTCGTGTTGTGGTGAATTTGGTCACTGGGCTCAAGATTGCCAAAATAAGTACAGGATGAATCAAAACATCCAGTGCAATAATCAACGAGGGGGTTATTCAAACGACTGCCATAATCAAATCGGTCGACAAGTGGATCAGTCTGAATTGAATGACATCCGGGTAGCTATCAAGGAGCTAACAAGCATAGTCAAAGAGGTCATGTATCGACAAGAGATCCTAGAGGCTAGGCATCAATTGTTGTTGGAACAAACTGAACAGATAGTTACACATGTACGTGGGGTAATTGCAGTAATCGCAGATTTAGGTACGTCATCTAATCATAATCAAGTCGACCCAACACATCAGTTTTCCAGTTCCCAAAACACAGACAGTGCACACATTAATACGGTAAGTTTTCAACCATCATCTAAGCTTTATGTGAATGAACAGACTCCATTACCAAGGGTTGAGAAAGTGGTGGAGCGTAGTGAGTATGACATTGATCAGGATTTGATTTCACAAACTAAATTAGAAACTAAAAATGTGGAAAAATCCTTTAACGTTCCATTTCCTTCGGCGTTAATAGCCCCGGTGTCAACTAAACCAAAAGTGGATCCAACACATGATGAAAAATGGGAAAAATTCGAAAAGCGAAATATTAATTTACCCTTTTTGAAAATAATTAAAGAAAATCCCGATAATGTTGAGTGTTTAAAAGAATTAAGTTCCAGAAAACGACGTCACAAAATTCCAAAAGAATTAGATTTAACTAATAATATGAATGCCGTTTTGTTGGGTACTCTTCCCACGAAACTCCAAGATCCGGGAGCGCCTATTATTTCTATAAAAGTTGGTAATTTTAAAATAGACCGGGCTTTATTGGATCTTGGAGCGAGTGTTAGTATTTTACCGGGGAGTTTATTTGATCAGTATGATTTTGGTTCATTAGAAAAAGCTGACACAACTGTGGTTTTAGCTGATCAAATTGCTACGAGTCCTAGGGGGATTGTGCGAGATGTGATAATTAAAGTTGGTGATTTTTATTATCCGGTAGATTTTCTTGTTCTTGATTGTGTTAAAAATTATCAACCAACAGTTATTTTGGGAAGACCGTTCTTAGCCACCGCTCATGCTAATATTAATTGTGTTGAAGGAATGGTCAAGTTTAGGTTTGGGTCTCAAAAGATGACAATTAAAATATTTTCCAGTTTGACTAAACCTAAAGCTAATGATAAAAGTGGACTTTCTGAATAGAAGAGTCAGAAAGAGTGTTTTATGGTTAACGGGTTAGACGAAAATAAAAGGAAGAGACAGAGAAAAAGAACAAAGAAGAGGAAAAGGAAATGATCATACTCGTCGGATGAGGAGGAGGCATACATGTTATTCCTTGACAAATATTGGGGAATGGGTGCTGATGATAGTGATGATACGATGAAGAAGGCGTGCAAGCATCCCACTCAACCACCATGAGTGCCAGGTTAGGTCTGGCTGAAGACGTTAAACTTAGCGCTTCTCGGGAGGCAGCCCGAGGATGTAGAGTATTGTATTTGTGTTTTGTTTTGTTTTGCTTTGTTTGGTTTTGTTTTGGTGTTGTGTTTGTGTTTTGGCAGGTTATTACGTTTCAATCCTCGCGGATGCAATGATTCAAGTGTGGGGATGTTTGGCAACATCCCCGTTGAAATATCGGCGAATCTAAGAGATGTTTTTGAACCGGTTCGATTACCGCAGCTGCATCACTACCAACACTGCTGATTTACTAATCAGGTCGTGTCTTGTTCTCATCTTGTGCACCTTTGTATATATTCTTGTTTAAGTTTTTGGTTGGGCGGTTGGGTGGTGTTTTGATGTGTTTAGTTTATGGGTTGTGAAGGAATTGGTGGTGTTTTTAATACTTTGAATTAAAAAAAAAGAAATTTGGGATTTGAGAGTATTAGCGAAAGCTAATGTTTTTTGTTAGAAGCGATCTTTCCCTCAAAACCATACATTGGGACAATGTATCCCAAGTGTGGGGATGAGGGGAATTTTTTTTTGAGAATTTTAAAAATTTTTGTGAAGCCAAGCGAAAATTGTCAAAATTTGAAAACTTGATATTGTTCCACTTGACACACCGATACCCATTCCTAGTCATTTCTTGGTGAGTGTTTGAGCCACATATGATTATTATAGATAGTTCTTTGTTTTGAGTGGCGGCGTGTATTTTGTGTTAATAGAACTTGTGTACGAATTCTTGTTAAATCTTAAAGTTAGCATGCTTTTGAAAATGATAAGGGGCTTTTAGGTAACTTCGTCTAGAAGTGTGAGAGTGTGGGATTGGTGGGTTGGACCTCATACTTTACATATATGAGCTTGGTATTGTGAGGGGTGGGGGTTTGGTCTTTAGAAAGCCATGTTTGAGCCTTATACCATTCGGTTGTGACCCAAACCTACTTCCTACAAAATTTTACCTATTGAGATGACCCGGTTTAGGAGATTTAGTATGTAGTATTGATGTTCTTGTATATATTGTTGAGTTTGATGTGTTATGAAAAAAAAAGAAAAAAAAAGAAAAAAAAAGAGAAAGAGAAAAATATGAAAAAAAAAGTATTTAGTTGCAATAGTAGTTGAGAATGTTGAAGAAGTTGTGTATATAATTGATGTTTGCTTTGTTTTGTAGTAGAAATAAAAATCGGGTCAAATCAATTAGCTCTCGCATATATATTTTCCCATTTTCCTACCTTTGCACCTAGCCTCGTTACAACCCGTAAGTCCTTTTGATTCATAAGCATGCTAAATACTCAATAGGAGGAGACTTGATTTTTATACAAGCTTATTGTCGCACAAATACACACACGCATTGAGTGGTTTAGCATTATGTGCTAATATTTCTTGTCACCGAGAGTTTTTGTGAGGGGTGTGTCTTGTGGTATGATTGAAAGTTAGTAGAAGGACGGCACATTTTAGCTTGGTTTACATGATTGATCACTTGTGGTTGCGAATAGTTTTTGAATGGGTTGCTTGGGACAAGCAACGGGTAAGTATGGGGATGTGACGGGTGGTCCATAGTACAACCCTTAAGTGGTTTAAAAAGATTAAAATTTCATGCTTTACTTGGTTATTTGCTTGTACTTAGTAACTACGAGTTGTTTGGTTTTGCAGGTACTTAAGTGCATAAAATATGCCTTTATGATAATTAAATGAAAGTTATATCAGCAAAATATAGTTCCAGCATATTTGACCATAAGTTGATGTGCATTCCCGTAAGCTACGATGTGGAGAATCTGGTTTAATCAGAAGATATGGACCGTAGCCTACGGTACCAATCCGTAGGTTACGGTGGTATTATACTTGACATAACATGCATACACAAGCAAACATATTGGAAAACCATTAAAAAGAAGTTATTATTACTTCTAGGAAGTCACATGAATTTGGAATTGACTTTTGAGAAGCACATCACGTGGAGGATTGGTGCCATCAAGTCTTGATCATCACTAATAGCAAATCATCATCATCATTCACATGTGGGAATGTTGTCATGAGACCTCACGTGAACTTGGCAGGGGATTCATTCAAGAAGTCAACATCACATTCTCATCATGGGCCATATATCTTTCACGCAGACTTTGGAGGAGACTTTTAGTCTTTGTTTTTTTTGGACTGGGTCGATAAGTGTGCAACCAAACAACTCACGTGGACATAATTGGGCCGATATATGGACTTGTGTGGGCCGAATCTTGGACGCACAAACTTGAAGAGTGACGCACAAACAACTCACTTGAAGAGTGACAGCAAAATATAGTTCCAGTATATTTGACCATAAGTTGATGTGCATTCCCGTAAGCTACGATGTGGAGAATCTGGTTTAATCAGAAGATATGGACCGTAGCCTACGGTACCAATCCGTAGGTTACGGTGGTAATATACTTGACATAACATGCATACACAAGCAAATATATTGGAAAACCATTAAAAAGAAGTTATTATTACTTCTAGGAAGTCACATGAATTTGGAATTGACTTTTGAGAAGCACATCACGTGGAGGATTGGTGCCATCAAGTCTTGATCATCACTAATATCAAATCATCATCATCATTCACATGTGGGAATGTTGTCATGAGACCTCACGTGAACTTGGCAGGGGATTCATTCAAGAAGTCAACATCACATTCTCATCATGGGCCATATATCTTTCACGCAGACTTTGGAGGAGACTTTTAGTCTTTGTTTTTTTGGACTGGGTCGATAAGTGTGCAACCAAACAACTCACGTGGACATAATTGGGCCGATATATGGACTTGTGTGGGCCGAATCTTGGACGCACAAACTTGAAGAGTGACGGCTGAATTATTTTGGCGTGAAGGGCATCAATTATTTTGAAGGATTTGGCAGCTGCACTTTTGTGTAGTCCACGTGAGAAGAGGATATCATAACATCACATCCATCATCACATCTTTGGCGGCATATTTCTTTTGTTGGCACCGACTGGAGGGCATATGTAACTTACACATTAAATTCACTTTTGATGTTTTTTTTTTTATGGTGTCTTATGATTGGTTTTCGGTTACACAACATGGAGAGACAAAAAAGTGAACGAATTTGGGACTTGGAGGGGATGGTTGTTCAAGCCATGAATGGCTAAACTCTTTATGGTCATCTTGAGTTGAAGGTTTGTAGAGACAATTGTGCTTGATTTCATATTTCTAGAATGGTAAATTGAATTTATTTATGTTTTATTTATCATGGCGTGTTCTTATTTGCTTGTAAATTGTTGATGCTTATGATTATTCTATTTTGAAACCATACGTTCTTGGTGCCGTTGGCAATCGAGATATCATGGGTAGAACTAGGATCGGGTAAGGGTCAATTGGTCATCGGGTAACAACCTCACGTTCTAGGAATCTGAGTACTTAGTTCCCTTTTATCACAACAAGTAATTGCACATGAATTATGTCTATGTAGTTCTTTCTAGTGAATGATAGCACAAATGTTGAAGCAAACTGGAAACTAAAGATGGTCTCTCGTCTCTAATTTGTCTACAACCAAAACTCTTCTTTTGCAATTTAATTAGTTAATCTTAGTTTTAAAAATCAACCAATCAAACCCACTCTTGAATTTATTTTTATTGCATTTAGTTTAATCTTAGTTAACTTAGATAAACATTTAGATAACACATATTCCACAAACTCCCTGTGTTCGATACCCACTTACCGCTATCTATTTAGTTGTAATTGGATTAAATTTGCGTGACCACGACAATCACGTCAATTAACATGTATCTGAATCAAGATTATCATCGCATAATTATCGATTCTAAATCCATTTAAACACCCTACACAAGTGAATCGATCTATATGAACAACCCTAGTGATTCACAATCATAAGCAATCATATATCATTCTCCAAATCATTAAACAACAATCCGAAAACAGAACATGATAGCCGATTAACATCATCATCCACATCCGATTCACTAGAACATCATCAAGCCAACAATCCAAATCATAGAAACATAACAGCCGATTAACAAGCATTCAGTTCTCAATCATTATCATGCAAATTCCAAGTTATATGAACATTATCAAATACACATATGCAAGCCGATTTCATGAACACTAAGATTCAACCGTTTATACCATGATAGATCATAAGAAATTACTAAATCATCACCTAGATCATAACATACAATCAAATGCTAACAAAACACTAACCGGTTGAGAGTGTATAACGAGAATGATCCGAACACAAAGATCTTCGATGGAGAGAGTGTGTGGCTGCCGTCGGGTTCGTGAGGGAGAAAGAGGAGAGCTTGGGTTTGTGTGTGTAAAGTGTTTAGCAAACAAATGAGAAGTATACCCTTTCTCCTAATGCTATGCGTGTGAAAGAGAGAGTGGGCCGAACCCTCCTAATGGGTTGCTCATTCGGTTCAAGTTCAAGAGAAGTGGGCCGAGAGTAGTAAAGCCCAAAGGCTTGTGTGTTCGGGTTGCTATTGTGCGATTCCAATGCATACATACAAGCACAACACATATTCACATAACATACACTTATAACATTCATTAACTCAACATGTCAACTAGTCACATAACGTTCAAGCATGTTACATCAAGATACAATGAAGGGTTCTAAATTACGAGTTGTCACATTATCCCCAAGTTGAAAGAAATTTCGTCCCGAAATTTAGCACGTACTCACTGAGGAAGCTAGTTAAGTTGTATGGTTTTCCTGGGGTGTCACATCCTCCCCCCGTTGATTTGGAATTCCGTCCCGAAATTCCGTAGCTTCAACCTCAGTAGTGGTTGTGCCATTTGCGAACAGTTGGGGATACTTTTGTTTCATCTGATCTTCGCGTTCCCAGGTGAACTCTGGGCCGTGACGTGAGTTCCAACGAACTCGAACGAGAGGTATTCTAGTACGCTTGAGGACCTTAACATCCTGGTCCGTGATTTCAACTGGTTCCTCGACGAATCGTAACTGCTCGCCGATAGTGAGCTCCTTCAAAGGAACTATGAGGGTCTCATCTGACAGACACTTCTTCAGATTCGACACGTGGAAAACGTTGTGAACTGCATTGAGTTCTGCTGGTAAGTTCAGTTTGTAGGCCACTTTGCCTATTTTCTCTATGATTTCGAAAGGTCCGACGTATCGTGGGTTAAGTTTGCCTCGTTTACCAAAACGAACCACACCCTTCCAGGGTGAAACTTTGAGTAGTACTCGCTCCCCAACCTGGAGCTCAAGTGGTTTCCTGCCCTTATCGGCGTAGCTTTTCTGACGGTCACGAGCTGCTGCCATTCGTTGTCGTATTTGAGCAATTCGTTCTGTTGTGTCTACCACAAGTTCTGGACCAGTGATCTGACTATCTCCCACCTCTGCCCAACAAAGAGGTGACCGGCATTTACGCCCGTACAATGCCTCGAACGGAGCAGCTTTAATGCTGGTGTGGTAGCTGTTATTGTATGAAAATTCCACAAGTGGCAGATGCTTTTCCCAGCCGTTGCCAAAGTCGATTACACATGCACGAAGCATGTCTTCAAGTGTCTGGATGGTGCGTTCAGACTGCCCATCCGTTTGCGGGTGATAGGCTGTGCTCATATCTAAACGTGAGCCAAAGGACTTGTGCATTGCTTGCCACAGTTCCGAAGTAAATCGTGCATCACGATCCGAGATAATAGAGGTGGGCACCCCGTGCCTCGAGACAACTTCCTTGAGATACACGTCCACTAAGGTGGAGAACTTATCCGTTTCCTTGATAGCCAAGAAGTGTGCAGACTTTGTGAGTCGATCCACGATCACCCAAATAGTATCGTTACCACGTTGCGATCTAGGCAGGCCAGTAACAAAATCCATGGAAATTTGCTCCCATTTCCATTGTGGTATCTCTGGTTGTTGGAGTAGGCCTGAAGGTTTCTGGTATTCAACTTTGACTCTCGCACAAGTCAAACACTTGCTGACGTAAGTTGCTATGTGGGCCTTCATGCTAGGCCACCAATACGTAGTTTTGATATCGTGGTACATCTTATCCGAACCAGGATGTACTGAGTAGCGAGACTTGTGTGCCTCATCCATCACAAGCTCTCGTAGGTTGCCATAAAGTGGGACCCAAATGCGTCCTGTTACATAGTAAGCACCGTCTTCCTTTTGTTCTAACCGCTGCCTGGAGCCACGTAGGGCTTCAGCCCTGACGTTCTCTGGTTTCAATGCTTCTACCTGAGCATCTCGTATCTGTGCAGGAAGACTAGATTGGATAGTGAGCTGTAATGCTTGCACGCGCTTAGGCATAGTGTCCTTTCGATTGAGGGGGTCGGCCACAACATTGGCTTTGCCTGGGTGGTACCTGATCGAGCATTCGTAGTCATTCAGTAGTTCGACCCATCGTCGTTGTCGCATATTCAGTTCCTTCTGTTTGAAGATGTGCTCGAGACTCCTGTGATCAGTGTAAATAGCGCACTTGGTACCGTATAGGTAATGCCTCCATATCTTAAGTGCAAAAACAACAGCTCCCAGCTCTAAATCGTGCGTAGTGTAGTTCCTTTCATGAACCTTAAGTTGGCGTGAGGCGTAGGCTATAACTTTATCCCGTTGCATCAATACACAACCAAGACCCTGAATTGATACGTCGCAGTAAACCACAAAGTCGTATGTGCCCTCTGGCAATGAAAGGATAGGTGCACTGCAAAGTCTATCCTTTAAGTGTTGAAATGCTAATTCCTGTGCATTTCACCATCGATAAACAACGCCTTTCTGCGTTAGTGAGGTGAGAAGTTGTGCAATCTTGGAAAAAATCCTTAATGAACCTCCTGTAGTAACCTGCCAAGCCCAAGAATTGGCGAATTTCCGTTGGTGTGCGAGGTGCAGGCCAGTTCTTAATCGAATCTACCTTGGATGGATCAACGTGAATCCCATCCTTGTTTACCACATGGCCTAGGAAATGGACTTCACGAAGCCAGAACTCGCATTTCGAGAACTTTGCGTAAAGCTGTTCTGTTCGAAGGAGTTCCAAAATGAGTCGTAGATGCTGCTCGTGTTCTTCCTGACTCTTAGAATAGATCAGGATGTCGTCGATGAAAACAATCACGAACTTGTCCAGGTAAGGTTTGCACACTCGATTCATCAAGTCCATGAAGACCGCGGGTGCGTTTGTCAGCCCAAAAGGCATGACCAAAAACTCGTAGTGTCCATAACGAGTTCTAAAGGCTGTTTTGGAGACGTCTTCTTCCCGGACTCTCAGCTGGTGATATCCCGATCTCAGGTCAATCTTTGAGTAGTAGCTCGACCCTTGCAGCTGGTCGAACAAATCGTCAATACGTGGAAGGTACCGTCCTTCTTCTTCACAAATAGTATTGGAGCTCCCCAGGGCGAAGAGCTAGGGTGAATAAAACCCTTATCCAAGAGTTCTTGTAGTTGCGTAGAGAGTTCTTCCAACTCTGATGGAGCTAAACGATAAGGTGCTCGAGCTATAGGCGCTGCTCCAGGAGCTAGCTCGATTTGAAACTCGACCTGGCGATGAGGCGGAAGGCCAGGTAATTCTTCAGGGAATACCTCAGGAAAGTCACGTACAATCGGAAAATCTTCTATCTTCTTCTCTTTCTTCGAGGTGTCAGTAACGAGAGCCAAGATGGCAGTGTGGCCCTTTCGTAAACACTTCTAGGCCTTAAGGAAATAGATGATGCTCACAACAGCACCACTCTTGTCGCCACGAATCATGAGTGGTTCATCACCTGAACGAGGAATACGGACAATCTTTTCATTGCAAAGAATCTCTGCTTGATGTTGGGATAACCAGTCCATCCCAATGACAACGTCGAAACTACCCAGAGTGATAGGAAGGAGGTCGATAGCGAAAGTGTGACCAGCAAGAACAAGATTACAACCCTTGACCACGTGTGTGACCTCTAAACTTTTACCCTTAGCTAACTCTACCGTGTGCTTGGGGTTCAAAGGTGTTGGGGTACGCTTAAGCATTTGACTAACTTTTAAGGACACGTAGCTAGTATCGGCACCCGAATCAAATAAAACAGTAACGTAAAAGTCGTCGATAAGGAACTTACCCGTCACCACGTTGGGATCGTTCCTTGCTTCCCCTTGGCCAATAACGAACACACGTCCTCTTGCACCATTGCCGTTGTTGCCCCCGTTGTTTCCATTCCCCTGGTTGTTGTTGTTGTTATTGTTGTTCTGGTTCCTATTCAGTTGGGGACAATCTCTCTTGAAGTGGCCTTCAGCTCCACACTGAAAGCACCCTTTGTTGTTACCTTGCTGCTGCTGCTGCTGGCGTTGATTCTGTTGAGCTTGTTGTTGTTGACGATTCTGGTTTGCGGGGTATAAACTCCTGCAATCCTTTGTGGCGTGAACTGGCTTGTTCCACCGATGATAGTTACCCCTTGTGCATGGCCCGCTGTGGTGTAGGTTGCAGCGATTGTATTTGGGGTGATTTCCCTTGTACCCACCATGACTTTGACTACCAGATGATTGCTGACTAGGACTCTTGTAGTCGTCAGTCCTTCTCTGCTGGGACTGAGATTGAACAGAAGTCGAACCCTTTCTTGAAGCCCCATCCCATTTCCGTTTGTTGTCACTAGGAGCATCCGAAGTAGTTGTAGCACTAATACGCTTTGGTAGCCTGCCCTGCTCCACCGCCTGGTCAGTGAGACGATGAGCCAATTGAACAACTTGCTGGATGGTGGCGAGGTTAGCTGAAGTCACATGACTTTGAATCTCTGACACTAGACCCTTGAGATATAGTTCGATACGCTTAATTGGAGGGTCCACCATAGTGGGACACAGAATAGCTAGCTCATTCGATCTCTTTGTATAAGCTTCAATTTCTGACCCCGTCATCTTGAGGTTGAAGAACTCTACCTCCAACTTATGAATGTCATCACGATTGCAATATTCCTCTTTAATCATTTCCTTAAAGTTGTTCCATGGGGTGGCGTTAGCAGCAACCAACCCCAGCATTTGAACCTGAGCGTTCCACCACGTGAGCGCTAAACCCTCGAGAGTACCGGTAGCATACTTCACCCTGCGAGCCTCAGGGCATTCACACATCTCGAAAACAGGTTCAAGCTTTTCAAACCAGTGGAGGAGGCCTACCACTCCCTCTGTGTCGCTGAAAGTAGTTGGTCGGCAGTCCATAAAAGTTTTGAAGGTGCACACAGGAGGTTATGCAGGTTGACCTCCTGCTTGTGCGGCTGCAAGTGCCGCAGCAACTTGTTGGTTAATCAGAGCTGTCAACTGGGCTTGAGTCATGTTAACGCGTCCAGACATGATCTTCATAATCAAGGAAACATGAGTAAGAGGGGTTCGCGAAAGTGCGATGACAGAAGAGAGTAAGCACACACGTGTTTTCAAACTATTGTTGCTACGTTTATCTAAGCATACCAAAAGCAAAGTTCTATGTAATCTAGCAAGTAGGCAATAAAACATAAACCATATCACCTAGAATGTCGAGTCTTGCACGTGGAGCGAAGCGTCGTTGTGGATCGTAGAGCACTGTACAGGTTATAGTCTGGTTTTAACAAAAACTTTTTTCCCTTATTAAAACCAAGTTCACTATAACCAATGGCTCTGATACCAATCTAAAAATCTGTCACACCCCCAAAATCCACCTGCGGAGTATCACCGCTTGGAGGCATGACTAACCAGGATCAAGCCACCAATCATATTGAACAAGCAAGTAAGTAATTATAAAAGTCCAACCAATACAATTGGTGCCCAAACAAAACATAGTTTAAGTTGCAAGCGGAAGCATAACGATTAAATCCAAAACCAAAATATAAGTTTAAATGTTTCACAGTTTAACATGGCACACAGCCGTCCATGTCCCACAACGACTCTTCCCCATGCAAGCTCCAGCTAAGTACGTATTGACCTGCAAAGCATGTAGTAACGAGTCAACAATAATGTTGAGCGAGTTCACAGTTGGGTGTTTGTTTTAAGTCGTTTCAAAAACGATTTCCTTTAACTGGCGTCCCTGCCGTGGGGGTTACCCCATAGTTGAAAACGTGATTTGTTTAACCCATTTACTCTGGCAATCCAGCCGTGGGGGCTACCCCATGTTTGGTTATCTGGCCTTTCGGCCGTGGGGGCTACCCCATGTATATCCTACTAGACTCGTTACCATATCGACTGCTGACTATAGTCATGTTTATGTGCCCTGAACTGTCAATGTCTATCATCATTGACGTGCCCAGATCCATTAGTTCACGCCCGTCCTCTGCGGTATGGTGTGAGGCTTGTCAGACCTAAATAGCGCTATCTAACTAATGACCCGCTCGCCATTGACCCGGCGATTAAGTCGATATAAAAAGGAGGGACTTCGTGATAGAGTTTTGGTCTAGTGAAAGTTAACTGTCCATGAGGACGAGGAAATTACATTTCCTGAATCCGTATTGTCCTACCCAAGAAAGGACGAGGAATCCATGTTCCTTAAACCCATTCCCAACCCCTGGGAATCCCATGCTTTGGAGAAAGTGTGAACTCACCTTAAATTAGCTCGGCAGATAGTCAAAGGTCACTTGAGCTAATTGTGGTCAACCACGTCCTAGTATGGTTACCACATAAGTCAGATTCAAACCAAGTAATGGACATATATTTTCTACATGTATACTAGCAAGTTGCATACAAGTATTATTCATGGCAGTCCAATCAACAGTACACAACATACACGTTCAACGGTAACATATAAAGTCCATGTATTCGGCCCAACTACTTAGGCCTGTAACAGTGCAAGTCCAAACAGAATATATAATCAGGTGGTCTCGAGTCGAGACCAGAGATCTCGAGTCGAGACGGCGCTGTCTCGGTTTATAGCCTTCATCACTCGAGACCAGGTGGTCTCGAGTCAGGTCTCGAGTCGCAACAAGACCCGCAACCGTGGTTTCGAGTCCTGTTGTTTGTGTGCTGGTAAGGTGTAGTCTCGAGTCGAGACTGTGTGGTCTCGGCTCGCAACCCTGTCGAGACTAAAAAGTGTAACAACCTTCCAAAATCCCAGCCCATTATCACCGTAACATTTGCTAACTGTTTCCAAAACCAACATATTCGATCAAACAATTGTTTTAACATTGAATCTCTATGAACCCTAATATCAAACATAACAACGATTTTTGCATTAATCCAGTTCCTGCTTAATTTCTAGCATACAACCCAACATGACAACACAAGAATTCTTTCTATCATAAACATATATCAGCCGATTAACATGTATCTGAATCAAGATTATCATCGCATAATTATCAATTCTAAATCCATTTAAACACCTTACACAAGTGAATCGATCTATATGAACAACCCTAGTGATTCACAATCATAAGCAATCATATATCATTCTCCAAATCATTAAACAACATTCCGAAAACAGAACATGATAGCCGATTAACATCATCATCCACATCAGATTCACTAGAACATCATCAAGCCAACAATCCGAATCATAGAAACATAACAGCCGATTAACAAGCATTCAGTTCTCAATCATTATCATGCAAATTCCAAGTTATACGAACATTATCAAATACACATATGCAAGCCGATTTCATGAACACTAAGATTCAACCGTTTATACCATGATAGATCACAAGATATTACTAAATCATCACCTAGATCATAACATACAATCAAATGCTAACAAAACACTAACCGGTTGAGAGTGTATAACGAGAATGATCCGAACACAAAGATCTTCGATGGAGAGAGTGTGTGGCTACCGTCGGGTTCGTGAGGGAGAAAGAGGAGAGCTAGGGTTTGTGTGTGTAAAGTGTTTAGCAAACAAATGAGAAGTATACCCTTTCTCCTAATGCTATGCGTGTGAAAGAGAGAGTGGGCCGAACCCTCCTAATGGGTTGCTCATTCCGTTCAAGTTCAAGAGAAGTGGGCCGAGAGTAGTAAAGCCCAAAGGCTTGTGTGTTCGGGTTGCTATTGTGCGATTCCAATACATACATACAAGCACAACACATATTCACATAACATACACTTATAACTCAACATGTCAACTAGTCACATAACGTTCAAGCATGTTACATCAAGATACAATGAAGGGTTCTAAATTACGAGTTGTCACATAGATTGCATGGTGAATATTAAAAACTATCTCTAATAACAAGTCTATGTGGTGTTTTGATCTATAAACAAGTCTTTGTGTTAAAACGAACAATCGGGATTCCGGGTGGGGGTTACTCTTTCTCATATTGATCACAACTTTTCTAATTAGTTTTCGTATTTTTAAAATCAATTAATCAAACCCCCAATCTAAGAAATTTTAGTTTAAGTTAAAATCTTCTACACTGACCAAAAATTCCCTGTGGATACGGTACCCTACTTACGCTATCTACTTAGTTTATTTAGGCTTTTGATTAACCCTTACGACATTCATCACGTTAAAAGCTAAGGACGGTTAATCATGCATCATGTGGTAGTGTTGATAGCTGAAAGACAAAAGGATACATTCACTAATTGGTCTTTGTCTCGATTGTTGAGTGTTATGTGCCTTATGTCCAAGCCTTGATGCATAACTATTATGGAGCTGGGGTCTCACTGGAAGCAGCCTCTCTTTTCCTACGGGCTAGAGGTAAGGTTGTCTACATCTTACCCTACTCAGACCCTACCTTTACTTTGCTATTAGTGGGATTTACTGAGTATGATGATGATGATCGTTGATTTATGGTATATTAATTAGGGGTAAATTACAAGCTTAATATATTGTATGCTGTAAAGATCAATTTTAAACTATAGTAATTTTACTCCTTTAACGACCTTGTGCAACAGCACCATCCATTCCTTGAAGATCAACATTTGAAGATGTGTTGATGCATTTATGTGTCTGTAACCTTGTCTTGTTTACGTTTTATGTTATACGGTCTTTTGTAATCGAGTCTGTAAGTTCCGTCAAGTCTACCTAGTCGGATATCCTCCTATTTTACTTGGTATGACGTTTGTCTCTGTATTTTGTTGTATTTTGTAATGTATGTTAAGCATATGCAAGTGTGCATAGTGTTTACATATAGTGAGTCTTGTCTTATGTCTTCTGTTTAAACACTTAGTGATATAATCTGTCTTGGATCACTTGACGAAGATCCCATTCTTCGTCGTGAATCTGCTGGCGAACCTCCTATTGTTCTTCGATATGTGTGTGTGACGAAGAATCAATCTTCGTCACACATATCCTTCGTCGAATCAAGGTTCGCCAGTGGGCAGTATATATAGCTGGTTATGTTTAACAGTTAAGACATGAGAGCATAGTGAAACCTCTGAGAGTTTATCTTCAAGCATTGTGTATGTGTTTGATGTTGTTCTCATCCATTTAATCCAAGTGAATCTTTGATTACGTGTGTGTTATTTACTCGCTTTACTTTGTTTGGTTTGCACCGTCACGTGGATTCCGCACTCGTGACCGTGTTTGTGATAAACAAGGATAGGTCTCCGTATTGATCCTCCGAGAAAAACGGACCTACAAGATGTTCCTCATTTGACTAATTACAATTCTTGTCTCGAATAACATCATTAATTACTGATATGATTGATATTATCTTTGATCTCCATTTATGTCATACGGCCAAGGTTCTTTGCACTAGAGGACTGGGAAACAATGGAAATGACATGGATCACCACCGCAACGAAGGTGGTCTCGTGCGGTTGCCTAGATCAAGAAGGAAGCAATGAAACAATGAAATAGAATGAGAGCTAATTAATGAAATAGGACAATGGCCAAAATCTACACCACTGTCCTTTTTAGTTTTACATGTAATTATAACCATATTGGTCCCTCATATAGGAGGTGACTTAAAATATCTACATGGGTCAATATCTAGAGTAGGTGAAAGGATAACTGAGTTCAATGGATGTAAACCACCATAATGTTGTCTTGATTTAATGAGTTCTATCAAGACAAAATACTTCTAGATTACTATGAATAAGTCTTAAGTTCTTAAATATCACACAAATTAGTCACGAGTATTATTCAGCCACATTAAAAGTCACTGGGGTCGCCTTTCCAAATACCGGGTCCAATTTCTTCATCACATTGGATAGCTGATTTGATCAGGTGGGCCAGGGCAAGAGTAGGTTTTATCATACTTTTTTTTTCGGTTGATCCAGAGTAGGGTTATCACGAGCAAAAGCGAGCCAAACCAGGGTAGACTCGAATTTGACTTGTTTACAAATTGAGCCGATTTACAACCAAGTCGATTTTGAGCTAGCTATATAAATATAAATTCTTCTAACTAAAATATCTACATAAAATTATTTTAAAATAGATATCAACTGGGACATAATTTTGGATTATAGACAAGTCTCAGTGGTAGCAAAGTGAATCTCTAAAGTGTTTACAAGGTTAAATCTCAGTGAATATCTCAATCTCTAAAGTTCTTAATTAGCAATTAAGTAGATTCAGAAAACCTATCCAAAAAAGAAAATCTAGCAATTTTGTTATGTAAGGCGAAAAATATAAGTGTGTCAAAAATAATGAACGAATCACATACAAAAATAAATAGTTACACTCTGAAAGCAGAGGATTATGATTTTAATAGCTAAGATTTTAGTATTCACATTCTCTCTAGAACTTGCTGCTGTCATGTGTTCTCATATAACAACACTTTACATATATATAGCAAGAAACATAGTATTTCCACATCCAAGAAAGTCTGATCAACCATCAGAAGAATTTGGTGCAGAACTGCCAACCACTTTGTTACTGATCCGGTGATGTCGGTTCTGTGTTATGACCCTTGAACATACCACCATCATCCACCACAATATCAAGCACTTCTGGTTTCTGAGCATTCAAATCGTCATTCTGAATCCCTTTTAAAGTATCGACCACTTCTTTCATCGTGGGCCTCATATCTTTATCATGTTGAAGACACCGGAAAGCCAGCTCAGCCACCAAAGTGATCTTCCTCCTCACCAAACCATTTGTTTCGAACCCAATAGTTTTGTCAACCAACTCGCTCAATGTTTGATTTTGAATCTTGGTTACTGCCATATTAGCCAGGTTTATGTCAAGCCTGTGCCTGCTGGTATCAACCGCGGGTAATGAAGATATGAGCTCCATCAACACAACCCCGAAGCTATAAACATCACTTTTATCTGTCAACTGATAGCATTGGTAGTATTCCGGATCAACATAGCCAGGGGTCCCTTGTGGTGCAGTTGAAACATGTGTAACATTTTCAAATAGTCTTGACAGCCCAAAATCAGCAACTTTTACTTGGAAACTTTTATCTAACAAAATATTGTTGCTTTTAACATCACGATGAATGATGCCTGATTTGTGGAGATATGCTAGTGCATAAGCTGTTTGTATGGCAACGTTGAGGCGTACAGACCATGAAAACAAACTCGAGCTTGAGTTTGCTAGTTTTCCATGAAGATGATCAGCTATTGTGCCATTGGGTATGTATTCATAAACTAAAAGAAGTTCTCTGCTTCGCTTTGAGGTGCACCCGAATAATTTTACCAGGTTTTCATGGTCTAACTTTGTCAGGATCCTAACTTCGTTTACGAATTGCTCGACCCGTTTGAAATTGTTTTCGTATAAACGCTTGACAGCAACTTCTCGACCATCAAGAAGCTTACCTGAAAACATAATCCAACCAGTTAAACCAAAGCCTCATAGATTTAGAAAACACACTTGCATGTTTATAAGTATTACCGTAGTACACAGCTCCAAAACCACCATCTCCAAGTTGCTTTGAATCATTGAAGTTATCTGTGGCTACTTCTAGT
This sequence comes from Helianthus tuberosus, assembly GCA_030545235.1. NCBI lineage: Eukaryota > Viridiplantae > Streptophyta > Magnoliopsida > Asterales > Asteraceae > Helianthus > Helianthus tuberosus. Next base: position 6,075,890 of record CM060416.1, on the reverse strand, counting down.
TCTTCATAGGTAAAAACCTGAGCTCCAAAATATGTACTTTTTACGAGCTCTTTAGATGTTTCTGATGTTTTTGATGAAGGATATGAAGGGATGCTGGAAGTGAAATTAGAATTGTCACTAGATAGTGCTTGGCTCGAACCAGCAGCAGCCAAAATGGCTTTGGTCTCGGTTTGGGCAGGTGATGCTGCTTTGATCCCACGCCTTTTTCTCCGTCGGCAAACAAAGAAAACAACTCCGACTACAGCGACCGCAATAACCCCACCCACGATTCCAAGTACTAGGATTCAAGTACAAAAGATTTAGATTTTAGTTTCTTGAATTGAAAGAAGAAAGTAATTTAATCTATTTAAACAGAGGAAAATCCATACCTATACCAGTAGAACTACTTTTTGAACCACCTGCAATTAAACAGAATTTCAGGAAATGTTAAATTCAAAATCATTTTATGTAATAGAGCTATTTTCTCTAGTATCTATTGCTTTAAGTTACTCTAGTAATTACATGGAAAATAACTGTAAAAATACATGTAAGAAAACTTAATATTCTCTTACAGTCTCACTTTAATTTCTCATGCCATATATTGAATAAAATAATTGTTCCAACTGTATAGTAATTAAAATAATATGTTGGAGAATTAAGTATCCTAGTATTTTTATTGCTTGGGGCATGTAACACGTTCAATACGTAATCAGTTTTAAATAAAGAAGCATGATAATTGAATAATACATTTATAGATAGTGTGATACATGTCATGAGAACCAGAAAAAGAGTAAAATAATCAGTTAAATAACCTCCTTGTACGTTACATGTTAAACATAAAGTACAAATGTTTATAAGATTTTTGCAACTCGAGTTAAATTTGTTCATTACATGTTAAACATAAAGTACAAATATTTATAAGATTTTCGCAGTTCTAGTTAAATATGTGCACAAACCGCCATTAATAAATTATGTGGAATAAATTAACAGGCATCTAGAATATGATATTTATAATTGTTTGATTAATATAATTAAACTTTTTGGGACCAATCCTGCGATTCCTAAACACAAATGACAAGCAATCAAGCATACAATAATTTTTAAAATTTAAAAAGGTGGTCAATAATGTACAACGCTGAATAAGTCCAAAGTCCACCTAACAGTTATTTTTATTTTATTATATTTATATTACCACCAAACTACAATTGTATCAGGAAAACATGTGACCGGGCACTCCCCCTAGGAGGGGAGTCCCCTCTCTTACGCATAACCAATCCTCGTGTGCCACGTCAACTCCCCTCTTAAACTCCCCTAACACCCTAAATTGATGGCGGCACTCCCCTATTAGGGGAATTGTTTTTTTATTAAAAAAAAAAAAAAAAAAAAGGAAAAGTTTTCATTGGTTGTTACAAGCTATGGGCCCCACCATCAACTATCTCTTCTTCGGTGAACAAGCCCCGCCCAAACCCACCGATTTGGGTCCCCGCACCGATGGCGGCGGTGTTCCCGATCGGTGGATGTGGTCACCGCTTTGGTCCCCGCGTTACGCCCCGGACACCCTTATTTACATATTCGAGGATTTTTTTATATATATTTAAACTATTAATCTGCCCAACATTTAGTCTTGGAACATACAACTTATTAAGAGCAAATTAAACGTAATTACAACATGGCTAATGACTCTTATAGGCTTTTGGGATACTTATGAAACTCATGTATCTTATAAAAAAAAAAAAAAAATTACGAAATTGTTGGTTGAACAAGAGGGTTTTCAGTTTTATCACTCTCTTGCGTCCTTGGAAGGACCACTGAGTATGGGAAGAGTCCGCATATCATGTTGAAGAGTCTATGTATCACGCTCCTTCGGAAGAATCCACCGACGCTTCGGAAGAGTCCGCCGACGCTTCGGAAGAGTTCGCCGACTCTTCCCATAAACATGTGGGACACGTGTTTCAGCTTCTATGGACATGGACGCATCAACATAACATGCGGACTCTTCCCAATCTCAGTCGTCCTTCCAAGGACGCAGGAGAGTGACAAAATTGAAAACCCTCTTGGTCAACCAACAATTTCGTAATTTTCCCTTAAAAAAAACTATACTTCTCACTTTATTTGTAAAATTTTCTTATCTTGCGAACTTTGAAACATAAAACGTGGATAAAAAGTTCAACTTAAAAAAATTATATTTGCGACTTTTCAATAAAAGTGAACTTTATATTTTTTCAATATTGACAAACTTTAAAAAAAAATATGAAACAGATTCACAGTTTGAAAATATTATTGAAATGGTCAAATTAACCGGGTCTAGCAGTAGTTGAGTTTGTGTCAATTCTATGCAACTAGTTTTCCGATTAATGATGCATTCATTCATTTAATTTAACCGGCCGGTTCAAATGTATTTTATTTAGACTGCTACCGCGGCACACACCTCTTAAAATCTACTTCTGTGGGACGCAAACAATTTTGGTAAAGATAAACACATGATGCCACTAGACCAAGAAGCAAAATATAAGACTACATGATCAGAACAATCACTTACTTCCTCCACTTTCGACGGGAACGTTGTTACAAGTTGCAGAAAAGTTCCCACTAGCACAGTAGCAAACAAACTGGTAAGGTGAAGTTGAGTTAGACCCACATCTACCAGTACCACCACCGGACCGAACACACTGATCACATACGTCGTTATTCGCATTCCACTGTAGCTTGAAACCCTCATCCAAAGCTTGTCTCAAATCACTCTCTGTAGCAGTTGGAATAGGTCCTAATTCATTTGCCTGAGATTGATCAACTGGTACAGTGATAGAACTGTTGCATTGCACCAAAAAACTGCTAATCGTAGTATCAGTGTTAATTAAACGGGTTCTATAGAAATAACTATCACTTTGGGTCTCATTCACATCACAACTGAACCGATAACCAGCAGCCAACGGACTCGCACCTAATATACCTTGGCATCCGTAGTACAAAGATACATCCTCCTGCCCAGAATTATTGCCGTTGAAAAGTGTAGTGTTATAGGTGGTGTTGTAAAGATATTGAGGGCAAATGTTTTCCCACAGATCATTTCTAGCAACAGTGACCGTGTGTATACTGCTGTCAATTTTTAGGACCCGATAGTCTACTGGTCCTGAACGGAGTATAGGGTACTCGATTTGTGGCCGCAATGTTCGGCAGGATAGCTGAAAATCCGGGTGGCCGCAATGTTGTGGCCTGCCTGACAGCCAAAAAGGGTACTCGATTTTAATTTCTCCACACTGGACCGACTGACCACATATATCGTATGGAGTGTCCTGGCAACGAGTGACTGGAAAAGAGATGATGGTGGCTAGAACCACCGTTATGGCTAATAGAGCAGGGCTCGGGTCTAGACGGGGTTTCATGGTGTTCGGGAGGAATTGGTGAAAGATGATGATGAACAATAAATGAAGTAGAAAGGAAGGTGGTTTATGGGAAAAAAAAATAATGAATGTGGAACAAGTCTTTTGATACTTTTTAAACGTCAATTTCCATCAAGGACGCGTATGTAGTAATGAAAGAAAATGTAACAGAAACTTCTTTCTTGACTAATTAACAAATTTTAAGTTGACCTGGCATTCAAATTTCAACACGAGTCGATATTCAATGGGTGTGATATGACTGGACGGGTATGTCTGCTTTTTTTTGTTCTTTAGAATGTGATATTGCCCCCTACAGAATATTGTAATAATTATATATTAAATAAAACAATTTCCAAGTCTATTAATATTTATGATTTTAGGGTAAATTACATTTTTCGTCATTTATGTTTGTAGCAGATTACAATTGATGACCTTTAACTTAAATAATTATAGTCATAATCTTTTTTTCCGTAAAACTCATTACACCCTAGGTCCTTTAGCATTAACCAGATTATAATTTTCAGTTAAATCTATTCATTTAAGAGTATTTTATAAATTTCACGCATTTATTTAAAATGTTTCTTAAATAATAAAACAAAAAAAACATATATACAATATCATCGAGTTTTAGTGTTAGGAGAAAAAAATATTTAAAAAATATTTACCAACTTAGTCTTTTTCATTTGTTTTGTATTTATCTTTTATTTTCTAACCAACATATAAGACACTTTTATATTCTTTCTATTCAGTTAATCTATAATCTATTCAATACTATTATCAATATTTTTTCTTAAAGTTCAAGACGATACAAAAAGAACTTCATATAAATACTTTTGTTAAAAACTTCTACATGAAAAAAAATCCTCAAAAAGAAAACTTCCCAAAAAAGTTCGATTACACAACCACAGAGCAATTGAAGATGAACTCATAAAAACAACTTATTTTTGTTTAGGAACTACTGTACGGAGTTAAAAACTTCTACATGAAAAAAAATCCTCAAAAAGAAAACTTCCCAAAAAAGTTCGATTACACAACCACAGAGCAATTGAAGATGAACTCATACACTACTAGAAAAGTAGGCAATTGCGACCAAAATTTGCGGCCAACATAAGACTGTCGCAAAATTAGTGACCGAATTGCGACCAAAACCTAAACAGTCGCAAGATTTAAGACCAACCAAAATTTGGTCGCAAAACAGTCACAAATTTTGTGACCGCATTTTCCAGTCGCAAATTAGTTGAATAGTGGTCGAAAAACGGTCTCAAATACGAGAATAATAAAAAAAGAAAAAGTTGCGACCGTTTAAGCGGTCGCAAATACAAGAAATATATAAAAGAACAAAAGTTGCGACAGTTTAAAGCGGTCGTTCATATGTGAAAAATAGAAAAAGCAAAAGATGCGACCATTTAAAGCGGTCGCAAATACAAGAAATATATAAAATAACCCATTATTTTATTATCTTATTTTATAATATAAGATAATAACACATGTATACAATGAGGATTTTTTTAGGAAAATATATTTCCATTTCTATTTGTAATTAAAAAAAAACCACTAATCCAAATTAATTATGTGAACTACAAACTTATAGAACAAACTAAAATTTGATCCGTTTAATTTGTTTGCAAATATTATTAATCTAAACGGTTCGTAACAATTATTTCAAAATTTCAAAACAATTAATCTTATCCACCAAATTTCCATACATCAATTATTGTTTGAAAACAAATTTAAATGAGCATTTGTTATTAATTCTTGTATTTTGACTTAGCTTTTACTTTTCTTGATACCAAAATAAGAATTAATTTGTAGCAGCCAAAACTCGTAAATGAACTGTCTGTCTCCATTCTAAAATAAGAATTGATTTAATTAATTCCCTATTAAATATTAAGTCTATCATAAGGAAAAGTTACTCATTGTTGTTTAGGGTAAAAAACTGGCAACAGTCATAAGTTCTGGGTGAAAACTGTCAGTAGCCATAAGTTCAATCAAAATGCGAATGTGCATTCGTTGTTCCTCATCTCCAACTTCAATCAAAATAGATCTGCAACTCTGAAAGTTAATCAAAATAGATTTGCGACTCCGACGATCATTGTTCATCATCCTCATCGTTCATCGGTCTGATTCCGGCGATCATTGTTCATCAAAACAGATCTGCGACTCACGGTAGATCTGGTATGTTTCTCTCTTCATTTCCTTTAATAATCCGACTCATCGTTAATAATCTGATTGATTCCGGTTTGAAACCGTGTGTTAAATTCGACGATTAATTGCGAATACGTGATTGAATAAATCCTCTCACCGATCTGATTCTAAAGAGATCTGCTGCTTGTAGAAATCTTCTCACCGATCAGATTCCGGCGACTCCGATTAGGTGATATGATGAATTTTGGATTGATTTTAGTGCTAATTTAGTTCGGAATCATGTTGTTATTAATGCTGCTGCGTTTTGATATGATGAATTTTGGATTGATTAGGTTAATTTTGGAGTTTATTGTGAGTTTTTGGTGAGATTAGGGTTTCAGATCTATGATTTAGGTTATGAGATATGGAGAGGCGAATGTTTTTGTTTTTCTTTGTGATTTTTTTCTTGTTGTTTGTGATTATACTCTAGTTATATAATCAATCACGCTATGAATCCTTCAACATCATATTAGTTTTGTGTTTTGATTCATTGAAGTCACAACTATAACTGACGAGGATTTCCACATCATGCTTAATTTTGACGATGAAGATTTGGAGTGACGGATTTGTTTGTTATATATAATGATTAGTATGTTTTTACATGTAATTCTAACTGGTATTTTTATGTAGTCGTTTGTCTAACTATGAATTATATCATTTTTTAGGTATCATCGGATGAACTACAGCAGAGGTCGTGGTTTTGTGGCAGGGGTCGTGGTCAAGGTGTGGTGGCAGGTATCTTGTTCTCTCTCTCTCCCTCTCCCTCACTTATTAAATAACTATTATCTTCTTAGAAAACAATACAAAGAGAAGTAGCTGATGCTTTGTTAAACAACTAAATTGTTAAACAACTAAATTGGAACTTTGGGTTGTGACAATAAAGCATATCATCTATCATGTTGCAAATTAAATTATTTCTTCATCAAGTGTATTGGCATATGGGCAGAGAAGCAGTGGGAAGATGTACACCATGACTGGCATCACTCAATATGCAATTTCAGACATATTTGACCACATTAACCAGGTAATCTAAGTCCAAAAATAAGGATTTTTAAAGGTCATTGCATTCAGAACTTAAATCTTATGGCAATTGAATTTGGCATAATGATTCATTATTTTTCAGGCAATTAAAAGTTCTCCCAGTGAATTCTCAGGGGTTAACAGTGCAAGCATTCTTGCAGCTACTATGGTACACATGCTAACCATATATATTATATATTTAATATTTAATTTACTTCTTATATAGATTCTTGACAAATGCAAAATACAGAAGATTTTTTTTTTTTTGTAGAATTTATTGATATAGCAGGATGTGAACGAGCTTTGCAAACCAATTTAGTGGGTAAATATTTGGTGAATTTGTGGATCGGTTTGGCATCTTGGCTCCTAAAGTTTTGGATGGAAAGTAAGTGGAACGATCTTGTCCGAGGTGCCAATTTCAACCCATTTGTATGCATGGGTCGGTTTGGCTTATGTTTATTTCTAACCAATATATTACTGAAAAGGACATGGTTACGGTTCAAACGGGTCAAAAGTCCCCGTAGTATATTTTTAATGCGTAAGCCTACTAATTCGTTTTTTTCTCCACTCCAGGAAACATATTACTATTAAAATCACTTTTGACACTAACTAGTTATAGAAACTAGAAAGTTAATAAAACTTTGGACGATTTGTAAAACATGAGTGTATGATGAGATAAATGAACCGACCCTGTGTTCATCTTTGTGACTGACTTATGATAGTAGTGATGAAATTCATGCTTGCAAGAGGTTTCTAAAGAAAGCTGGACTTGAAGTCTATCAGGTAAGAAAAGATTGGGATGCAATGCCATCTATTGAAAGCTTTCCTACATCCGATGTTTCAGTTAAGATTACTTTTTTAGTTATTTATGTTTTCTTGTTTGTTTATATGTCACATGCAGATTGGTAAAACAAAGGAGTTTCTAAGGGCCAGACACATGGCAGAGCAGCTTCTAGTATACAGATTTAAAGGTATACAGAGCTTCAATTCTCAGTTGTTTCAATCCAAACAGGTTTACAGGGAATGGCTGCACGTGATGAGCTTCGATTTAGAAGGCAGACAAAAGCAACAATCCTTATTCAGGTCAAATACATCACATTAGTTTGAAGTTATATGGCGTAGATGGGTTGAATTTTTCCCCAAGTGTTTTTCAATGAATAAATAAGTAAAATCATTTTAATACAAATACTTGATTATAAAACTTACAAGGGTCAACCCAACTCTCTTTGACCCATACTGAAATAGTACATATTTTAATCATTTACTCGACCCGCATGACCTCATTTTATCACCTCCGTTTTCTCTGTTAAACTTTATGTTAAAATATAAATACGGCAGTACTCTCTGTGAAAATTTCTATTCTGCAAACATCTTAGAGCAAGAGAATTGTAAGCTAAGGGTGGCATTTTTTTACCTGTTGCTCAAATTCCAGTTTATATGTATAATTGATTCACTCTAGTTAGTTATTGATTGTAGAGCCATTGCCGCAAGTTCTTGGTCTGCTTGCACTTTATCAACACAAAGAAGGGCACGATTTCTTTGCAATGTGCATGGAGGGGAAACGTTGCTTGGAAAGAGCTACATAAACTCAAGATCGTATAGCTAGGTCTCAAAACGTCTAATCCTCGAGTCAGGCTATAAACTCTTTATTTTGCAAATGTATTATGTTAGGAATCACGATAACTTGGGTCTTTGATGTTCCGATTTGTAAATTTTAAGTGAAATGTTTTATATAATTTTCAAAGTTCGATAAATGCATAGATTCTAAAAATATAAACATTGTTAGCAGGTTTAAAATACTATATGGCTGCAAAAATAAAAAAACAATTTGCGACCGCAAAACAATCGGAAGTTTGTAAAAAGCAAGAGGTCGCTAAACGGTCACAAGTTTATAAAAGGTAAGTGGTTGCAAAACGGTCGCAAGTTTATAAAAGGTAAGTGGTTGCAAAACGGTCGCAACTGGACTGTCTCACAGAACCAAAGAAAACAGTCGCAAAATTTGCGACCACTTTTTCGCTCGCAAAAATATTGCAGCGGTCGCAGCTTGGTCGCAATAGGGTAATTGCGACGTGTGATTTTCCGATCGCATGTTTGGTCACAAAACGGTTGCAACAAGGCAATTGCGACCGTTTTGTGATTGTAAATGCAGTCGCAAATACCCAGTTTTCTAGTAGTGATAAAAACAACTTTTTTTGTTTAGGAACTACTGTACGGAAAAGTTTTCACAAAGAAAACTTCATAAAAGGAAGTAAAGATTCAATTCAGAAAGATAAAACAATTCAAGATAAAAACATAAGGAAAACTTAATACTTTTGTTGGAATTCTTCTTATGGAAAGACCAAAAGTATAATTCAATTATACCAAAGACAATCTAAAATTATTGTTCTTTCATTTGACCTCATAATTGTATTTTTTAAAATCTAAAAGAAATTAGTTATGATTAGTTGATAAAAAAACCATCTTGAGTCAATGGAAGAAAAAACATATTGCATGACACTTCGGGTTTTTCCCGCACAACTATATTGTACGATGCCGTTATGAGAAATTACTAATGATAGTCTGTGTTATAATTATCGTGCATTTGGTGTTTTTTTGTGATTATGTGGTTATTATGTGAGTGATTATCATTATTGTTATTATTATTTCTATTATTTGAAAAGGGGCAGCCGCACAACTCCACCAGCCAAATGGGTGTCACTGAATCTGTGTAAAAGCTTGATACTAGCTAGAAATTTATGTACGTTAAGTGTGAGTTGATTTGATGTTATAGGTGATAATGATTCTGTGAATGGTTTGTACTAGAGGATGAGATTGTGCCATCTGAATGATTGTTTGTTAATAAAACAGTGAAGTCGAGATAATGATGATGATGATAAATTGGTAATAAATGAACAACTCGATTGTCTAAAATACATGCTTGTTGTTGTTTGAATCCGTTTACGGTGTAAGTAATAAAGATGATTTCTGCTTATAGTTTTAGAAGATGATATCTGTCGATTGTGTTAAGTAATTGATGAAGGGTGATTCCGACTGGTTGTTAAGATAGACGATGACGGTATTGTTGTGCGAGTATCATTTAAGGGGGTAAGATCAAATAAAAAGTTAATTTTGCCTAAGTAGGATGAGAAAGAATCTTAACCATTCATTTTTCAAATCAATGGTTAAGATGAAAGTGTAGGAGAAAGAAGGAGTGCAAGGGTATCTTGGGAAAATCCTATTTATTGACTTTCTCTCTCCACATGCAAGGCACATGCATATTCCACCCTCATTTTTTAAACATTCATAACTTTTTATACGACTTTATTTTTACATAAAAATTTCACCATAAAATCGAGCGTTTTTTTCTCTTTAATTTGAGTACCATATTGCTATATAAAATATGACGACTAAAAAAACCCATAAAAATTTGTTGTATTTCTACGTTGTATAACATTTTTTTGTGCTAGATTTTTGTACTATATTTTTATGCTAAATTTTTTGTGATGATCTTTTTTAAACCTTGTCTGCAGTTATTATGCTAAATTTTTTGTGATGATCTTTTTTAAACCTTGTCTGCAGTTAGTTTGCACTTATATGTAAGGTGAAGAACATCACTGATCACCCCTATGTGCACTTGTGTCATGTGGGCTAACTGCTTCTGTAATTATTCTTAACTTAGTTGATTATATTGGTATGTAGGAAATCAAATTGATTTATTTGGAAAAAGGAATTTTGTGATCGATGAAAATGACCCTGGAGTCAGTTAACTACAATGGTTTACTTAATAATAGATAAAGTTGGGCTGTAGAAATCAGAATCATAATTTATATGAGCAGAACTAGAGCAGGAAGTTAAGATTGGCCCATGAGTGCATAGGATGAGATGCTCTGATGGCACCAAAATGTTTTTCATCTTACAAAGAGACCCTCATATTTGTTTGTTTTCATGGTTAATGGTGTAGATAGCTATATTTTATCTTTATATTTTCTCCTTAATTTTTTTACTGGATTTGTTGTACTATATTTTTTTGTGCTAAATTTTTTCGTGCTATATTTTTTGTACTGGATTTTTTGTGCTAGATTTTTTGTACTGGATTTTTTTATGTTTTTTTAGAAAACAATTTTTTTTTGCTGGATTTTTATACTATATTTTTGTGCTAAATTTTTTTTCTCAATTTTTTGTGCTAGATTTTTTTGTACTACATTTTTTGCTGAATTTTTTCGTACTATATTTTTTTATTAGATTTTTTTGTGCTATATTTTTTTGTACTATATTTTTTGTGCTATATTTTTTTATACTAGATTTTTTTTGTTGTATTTTTAAAAAACAAAAGGGTGCCACATGGCATTTTTACTCCTATTTATAAGGACCAAAATGTCTTTCATTCCTACTTATTAGGAGTGCCAAATGTTATAATCACAATTCTTCTTAGGCTACTTAGGCAAAATCCACTTTTTAGTGGATCCTTCCCCCCATTTAAGAACCTGGGTATTTGGAATGATAGATGATTAAATATGCATAATATATGATTTGAGTTGTGTGTCTGTCATTCATGTTCTTTGAAGATATGTTTTAATGGAAGAGTACAACTATATAAGCCTAGGGTACTAACCACCTGTATGAGGAATGATTTGAAATTGTAAATTTAATGAGGTTGTCCTTTTCGGTTTGATTAAGAAGACATGATAATTGGGATATAATGATCGCACACTAAGAATCCGGACCCCACACTTTTGTTTTATCTGAAACCTTTGACCGTACACTCTTTTGTCATTTGATCGCACACTAATTTTTAAACCGTACACCATCATGTTGGTCACACACTTGTTTGGGCTGTTAGGTAATTGGGCCATGCACACTTGATGGGCTGGTTAATAGAAGCTAGTCGCACACTTGTGTGATCATACTACTAGCCCCACTTTCTTAATAAACTATCACAATAATTTGGGCCGCACATTCATCTTTGGACTTGAATTATGAAACCGTGTGTGTGTAAATGGTTACGTATGTGAAACATGATATTTGTGTGCTACTTGACTTGTGACATGTACCAATACGCGAAATATTTAAATACAAATTTAATTAGATGTGGTAATTATAATAGGACGTGATAATTAAACAAAGAATTATAGAAATAGGACACTATGGTGAAACCATAACGGGTCAAATAAGGAAAATGGTAAATGACTCCCGAACTCACCTCTTAGTACAAATATAGATGAAGTTTGTATGTAAAAGTATTGGGAATCATGTAGGAATGTATAAATAATGGTAACTACCAAAATATGTAATCATGTAATGGCTCGTAAGTAATTATCTATGTTTGAAATTGCACGATAGAAGCAAACGGGTCAAACTTGGAATATGTTTATCACAAGGATTGAGTTATGAAATACTCAATTGAAAGGATTAGAAATGATATAATAATGGCTTCTTATGCATGGGTTAACTTACTAGAGTATCAAGTATTAGATGAGCGAAAAAGGGGGGCCTAAGACCATAAGAGGTGAAAAGTAATAAAAATACCCAACTTAGTCACCCGACCGTGTTGAGTTCTGACCCGACAGGGTCAGTGTTTAACAAAAGTGCCCAACTCAGTCACTCGGCCATGTTGAGTAATGACCAGGTCGGGTCAGTGTTCTGACCCAAATTTTATATATGAGCAAGGTTGTGTGTTTATGCACATGTAAGGGTTATCGTTCTCTTATATCGATTATGGTAAACCCTTTAGGGTATATAATCAACATGATAACATGGATTACCCCTAAGACTTGTACATTTGAACGTGTTAGGATGTAAAGTGTAAGTTTGTATGCGGATAGAAATGAATGTATGCTCGTGTTAGAATTTAGTATATGCGAGCATATGGAAATTGTATATATGTATACATGGGTTTTAATACAAATAAGATCAAACGATGTTAAACCAAGCTACTATTAAGTATGAAATGAAACTGCAGGTAGATTGATTATGGGCTCTCGAAGAATCAAACCGGAATGCAACGATTAAATTCGGAAGGATAATTGGATAGATCAGTATATGTAAAAAGAACGTGATGCGGATGTTAATTATGTATGAGTAAATTACAAAAATCATCCTTTATGTATGTCACTTATTGCAAATTGTGTCCATTGTCTTCAATAATTACAGAAAACGTACTCGATGTTTGCAAACCCTTGCAAGTTATATCCTTTAGCCCTAACTCAGTTAATTTTTGTGGTTAAATCTGACCAAATGGACCCCACATGACGGCATTTTTATGGTTAAATCTGACCAAATTAACCCCACATGAGAGTAAAATGACCAAAATACCCTCATGTGGGGTCCATTTGGTCAGATTTAACCACAAAAAATTAATTGAGTTAGTGCTAAAGGACATAACTTGCAAGGGTTTGCAAACATCGAGTACGTTTCTGTAATTATTGAAGATAAAGGACACAGTTTGCAATAAGTGACATACATAAAGGACGATTTTTGTAATTTACTCATTATGTATATGTTTAATTTAAGGAAGGTGTCACCAACTACTAATGATGTAGATATATATAGTGACTGCAGGTTACACGGATCGCTACATCATGGAACGCAAGCGGTTGGAGATCGAGTTAGAACATTGATTGTACGAGAGAGTGGTCAAGTAGTTTTGTAAACACCTTCGCAAAGGCGGGAACCGGACGGACGACCAAGCTCGCGAAGAACGGAACACTATTAAACCGCTATCTTCTTGGAGACGTTCACGTGAAAGAAGAAGCATGATCATGCACGACAAACCTTTCGAGTTTGAAACTCTGTTATTTTAAACTGTAAATCTGGTGTAATAAATAGTTATGCCGGTTCATCCGGGTCATCAGTTAACCCAGACGTGTAAGTTACATATTTTATTTAAAAAAAATATTAAAAATATATCTCTGGGACCTAATCATCCGAAATTATAAGATATCCGGTAATAATTGGAACGAGTGTTACACAGATTAACAGATTGATTGGGGAATACAATGGAATTTGGTTAGGGTTTTTGTTACCATTACGAGGGTTTCAGGATGGAGAAGAGGAAGAGTGAAATTCTGGAGTTAGAGCATCTACAACGCTAAAACCCCCCACCATCGTCCAAAATCAAACCACCACCCCCCCCCCCTTCCGGTTGGAGCCTTTAACGTGGGCTCGTCTAGTTTGGCCCACCAGACAGGCCCATACGCTGACAAATGGGCCCTCCTAATTTTCAAACGGCTATTATATTAAAAAATCATTTTTTAAATCCCTCACCTAATGGATGTTTTTAAAAAAAATAATAATAAATTTCAAAAATATTAACAAACATTCAAACTTTCACTCTCAACCAATCTTCCATTTTACACAAACCTCTAACATTCAAAATTTAACTCTCAACCAATCTTCCATTATAATTGAGAAACATGTCAAGTAGGTTGGTAGCACAGATGGTAGTTGATGAATCCCTCCACTCTGCAGATCACCTGAATCGTCTCCAGGAAAATAGAGCCAATGGCTTGTTGGGATCGGTTCAACCGGATGAACTGTCCAGTCTTTAAAAATATGAAAGAGAACACTTAAGAAGGTCAATGAGAACATGTTTTGGATAACTGCAACATGTTTTGGAAGAAAAATCTTAATGGATAACGGTAGAACACCAATCTTTAAATTCTTAATTTGCAACTAAGTAAATTTAGAAACAAAACTTTTCAGAAAACAAAACCTATAGAAGAAGAAGAAGAATAATCTCGCAATTATTTTTATCTGGGGCTAAAAATATAAGTGTGTCAAAAGTAATGAACGAATTTCATACAGAAATAAATAGATACACTCTGAAAGTAGAGGATTATGATTTTAGTAGCTCTAAGATTTTAGTGTTCACTTTCTCTTTACAACTTGCTATTATGTGTTCTCATACAACAACACTCTACATAAACAACAAGAAATTAGTATTTCCATATCCAAGTAAGTCGGATCAACCATCAGAAGAATTTGGTGCAGAACTGCCAACCACTATGTTACTAACCCCAGACTCCGGTGACGTCGGTTCTGTGTTATGACCCTTCAACATACCACCATTATCCACCATAATATCAAGCACTTCTGGTTTTTGAGCATTCAAATCAGCATTCTGAATCCCTTTTAAGGTTTCAACCACTTCTTTCATTGTGGGCCTCATATCTTTATCATGTTGAAGACACCTGAAAGCCAGCTCAGCCACCAAAGTGGTCATCCTCCTCACCAAATCATTTGTTTCAAACCCAATACTCTTGTCAACCAGCTCACTCAACGTATGGTTTTGAATCTTGGTCACAGCCATATTAGCCAGGTTTATGTCAAGCCTGTGCCTGTTGGTATCAACCGCTGGTAATGAAGATATGAGCTCCACCAACACAACCCCAAAACTATAAACATCACTTTTATCTGTCAACTGATAGCATTGGTAGTATTCAGGATCAACATAGCCAGGGGTCCCTTGTGGGGCAGTGGAAACATGTGTAACATTTTCAAATAGTCTTGATAGCCCGAAATCAGCAACTTTTACTTGGAAACTTTTGTCTAATAAAATGTTGTTGGTTTTCACATCGCGATGAATGATTCCTGATTTGTGGAGATATGCAAGTGCATCAGCTGTTTGTATGGCAATGTTGAGGCGAATGAACCATGAAAACAAACTCGAGCTCGTGTTTGCAAGTTTTCCATGAAGATGATCAGCTATTGTGCCATTGGGAATATATTCATAAACTAGAAGAAGAGCTTTGCTTCGTTTTGAGGTGCATCCGTATAATTTTACCAAGTTTTCATGATCTAACCCTGTGAGGATCCTGACTTCGTTTATGAATTGCTCGACTCGTTTGAAATTGTTTTCGTATAAACGCTTGACAGCAACTTCCCGGCCATCAAGAAGCTTACCTGAAATCAAAGTCCAAATAGTTAAACCAAAGCCTCATAGATTTAAACAACACATGGATATGTTTATAAGTATTACCAAAGTACACAGCTCCAAAACCGCCATCTCCAAGTTGCCTTGAATCATTGAAGTTATCTGTAGCGACTTCTAGTTCTTCATAGGTAAAAACCTGAGCTCCAAAATATGTGCTTTTTGTAAACTCTTTAGATGTTTCTGAAGTTTCTGATGTTTTTGATGTTTTTGATGAAGGAAACGAAGGGTTGCTGGAAGTGAAATTAGACGTGTCACTAGTTAACCCTTGGCTCGAACCAGCAACAGTCAATATGGCTTTGGTGTCGGTTTGGGCAGGTGATGCTACTTTGATCGCACGCCTTTTTCTTCGTCGGCAGACAAATATAACAAATCCGACTATAGCGATCGCAATAACCCCTCCAACAATTCCAAGCACTAGGATTCACAGATAAAATATTTAGATTTTAATTTCTTGAATTGATGAAGAAAGTTTAGTCTACTTAGTCAGAGGAAAATCCATACCTATACCCACAGAACTACTCTTTGAACCACCTGCAGCTATACAGAATTTCAAGAAATGTTAAGACTTAAAATCATTTTATGTAATACAACTATTTTCAAAGAACTAAAAAAAATCTAATAGTATTGTAATTAAAATCATGTGATGTAGAAAGTAAGGATCCCACTATATATCAGTATCACTTGTGGTGTGTTCAATACATAATCAATTTTTTAAACAGATCGTAAGCATTGAATGATACATTTGGAGATAGTGTTTAATACATGTAATGAGAACTAGAAAAAGAGTGAAATACCTTTTTAAAATACCACCTTACTATTATATACGTATTTATATAATGTTAATTTATAAGATTTATGTGATTTTTTGTTATATCTTTTACTTTGTGGTTTTTACTTGCTTTAGGTAGAAAACAATTTTTGAAGATGTAAAAATTGTGAAGTATATATAGATTGTTTAAAGGTTTTTTTTTTATTAAATCAAACGTTCAAAAAAATTGTGAAGTATATATAGATTGTTTTATTTATATAATGTTAATTTATAAGATTTATGTTAATATACACGGTTTTTATGTTTTCTTTTTATATCAAAATTGTGAAGTATATATAGATTGTTTATATACAATTTTTGAAGTCTACATAAAAACCTTTAAAAATTGTGAAGTATATATAGATTGTTTAAAGGTTTTTTTTTTATTAAATCAAACGGTCAAAACAACAAACGGTCGGATTTTTTGCTTTTTCACGCGTGATAATAATCACGCGTTAAAACCTCAACGCGTTAAAAATGATGGTGGTGGCGGTGTGCTAAATTGTTTCACGAGTGATGGGGGTTGTATCACTCACCACCCCGGGTCCCCTAACAAAGAAAGAATCATGAAGATTATGATTATTATTGTTATCTAATATGAGAAACAAGCAAAAATATTATGAATTAATATTATTATTTAATAGGTTGTTGATTTTAATAATCATATTATTCACCCGTTGGTCGGCATTAAACCCAACTTAAAAATTTCCTCTGACTTGTAAGAATTTGGTCTCCATCGATCCTTTTCTAACTATGTTATAACCCAGTTAGTTTTTTTGCTGATGTGGCAGCTTACGTGACACATACTAGCTAGCTAGTTATTGGCTGATGTGGATACTTATGTGTATGCTATGTGGCACCATGACCACCTCCACCGCCATCACCACCATCAACACCCATCACCATCAACAACCACTACCATCGGCCGCCGCCACCACCACCAATCACGACCATCAGCCGCCACCACCACCTTAGCCCCCACCAACCACCTCCCGCCGTCACTCAAGCTTCGATTGCAATTTTCTGGCTGTGTGCCTCCCGGACCATTTGGGAAGTTAAACACGGAACTTTTAGTTAAACCGGCCAAAACCGGTTCATCGGGTTCATTCAAGACTGAAGCGAAAAAGGGTGAATGGTTGCCCGGGTTAGGTGGTGGGTGATGGTGGTGGTGGTGGCGGCGGCTAATGGTGGTTGTTGTTGATAGTTGTAGTGGTGGCGGCTGATGGAGGTGGAGGTGATGCCACATAAGCATCTACATCAGTAAATAACTAGGTTTATGCTATGTAACCTATCACGTCAGCAAAAAAGTTACTGGGTGATAACCCAATTAGAAAATGATCGATATGAGCCAAGTTCTTATAAGTTGGAATTGTTATAGAGAATTTTTTAAGTTATGATTAATATCAATAAGTAAAAGTTAGGATTATTAAAATCTTATAACTCTTATTTAATAAGGGATGGCAACACGAAAATAAAGGTGATAAGGACTAGAAAATAACACATACAATCAAAACCCTTAGTTAATAAGGGATGACGACAGGAAAATAAAGGTGATAAAGGCACCAGAGAAAATAACAAATACCATCAAAGATTATTACGTATTTACTATAGAGAGAAGAAGAAGATTATCTCCCCATCATTACTCTTGGAATATACAACTTTTTAGCAGTAGATTAACCGTGATTATAACATGCCTAATGACTCTTGTAAGCTTTTGGGATACTTATAATTTTATAAAACTCACTCGCATCTATAACTTTTTGTTTTACTAAAATACTTTCGCATGTTGTAAAAATAACTAATCTCACTTATTAGTAATTTCATTATCCTGAGAACTTTCAAACATAGAAAATGGATAAAGGTTCATTTGCTAAGACAAGTGTTAAAAAGACATTAGATTGCAAGAGGAAATTTATAGCCACAAGATCTACAGTGGTAAAACCTCTGGCTTAACCCATAGCATTTTGCTCCAGGCAAGACTTATGGGGCTGCCAATGAACCAGAAGGTCATCAGTGAGTTTGTGTCAATTCTAAGCAACCACTTTTCCAATTGGTGATGCATTCTTTTAACCCGCCGGTTCAAATAGATTTCTTTAGTAGTTAGTACCACACCTTCTCTAAAATCTACTCCTAAAATTTACTTATCGTCACAGCTAGAGTAGAAGTAGGCAAACGGATGTTTCTGGGAAACTACAGCGGCTCAAATAGATGATGAACATGTTCACAATCCAACCAAGATATAAATCTACAAGATCAAAAAATCACTTACCTCCTTTACTTTTGACAGAAACGTTGTTACAAGTGGCAGAGAAGTTCCCGCTAGAACAGTAGCAAACAAACTCATCAGGTGAAGTTGAGCTAGACCCACATTGACCACCAGATCGATCACACCGATCACATACATCGTTATTCACCATCCACTCTAGAGTGAAACCATCCTTCAAAGCTTGTCTCAAATCCTCATCTGTAGCAGCCACAGTTGCTAGTCGTTTTGCCCAACGTCGTCCCACTGGTACAGTGATAGAACTGTTGCATTGCGCCAAGAAATTGGCGATATCAGCGACAACAGAACTGGTTGTGATGAAATAATTATTACTCTGGGGCTCATTCACATTGCAATCAAATCGATAATCAGGCGCCAACGGCCATATCCCAGGCGTTATATTACTAGTATCTTGGCATCCATAGTACATAGATACATCCTCCTGCCCAAAGTTATCGCCGTTGAAAAGGTTGGTGTCATAGGTGGTGTTGCGGAAATGTTGAGGGCAGATTGTGCTCCACAGATCATTTCTAGCAATAGTGATTGTATGTTTATTGCTCTCCTTATCTATGACCCGATAGTTTACGGAATCTAAAACGAGCAGTGGAACGTTAGATTCGCAAGTTAGCTGAAAACTCGGGTGGCCGCAATGTGCTGGTCGGCCTAACCCCCAAAAAGGATACTCGAAATCCTTATCACCACACTCGGCAGACTGGTCACACGCATCGTATGGCCGAGTTTCCTGGCCCCTGAGGGCCGGGAAATGCATGACGTTGGCTAGAACCATCGTCATGGCAATTAGGGCGGCGCTCGGGTCTAGAAGAGGTTTCATGTTTGGGAGGAATTGATGAATGGATGATGAACAAAGAATAAAGTAGAAAGGAAGGTGGTTTATGGGAAAAATATTGAAAGTGGAACAAAATCGTCAGGTTTCATCAACGATGCGTAAATACGTATTTAGTAATGAAAGGACTTGAAAATGAATCTTCCTTTTCGACTAATAAATTTTAAGTTGAGTGTGATTTCATATTCAATGGATGTAGATATTATTGGACGGATACTTCTGCATTTTTTAAATTTGTTCACTTTAGAATTTTATTTTAACATAAGTGATATTTTTATGAACTTTACATAATAATCTTTAAATACTTTTTTACAGGTTTCTGAACATGAGACTTACCTTTAAAATGTAAATGCCTCTAACAAACGCTACCCGACATTGACGTTCTTTTTAGACTATGGAGTGGCTTGAAAATAGGACGTTATGAGATATGTGGATGACACGTAAGCGGTAAGCACGCGTCAGAAGAGTGGCGTAGCGCAAAAACGGGACGTGTGGGACGGGGGCGTCGAAGAGTGGCGTTATTCCACACGTGACACTCACTTTTTGTTATTATTTTATATTATAAACTATTAAAAAATCTATTTAATTTTAAAACAAATCATTAATACTAATATAATAAATAACATTAATAAAAAAAAAAGATTACACAATTTAAAAAAAAAAAAAACCTGAAAGTTAAAAAAAGCAACCGAAACTAAGTACGATATTTATCAATTATTTCTTGCTTCTCTTTCTCGTACATCGCTTATTCTTCTGGTCCAAGGTGATAGACCTTGATAACGAGGAATTTCATATCCGACTTCCTTTGGATCCTTTCGTTGGTAAATCTAGACAGCTTTAATTTTTTTGAGTGTTTCTTTCTTGTTGGTTAGAAGATAATAAGATGAAAAATGGTAGAAAAGGTTGAGTTTTTATATAGGAGAGTAAATATTTTTTTTAATGAATTTTTTTTTTTAAATTTGTGTCGTTGGGGTCCAACGGCTATTAGCCACACCAATAGACAAACACCATGTTGACCCAACCATTGCCTCAACGCCGGTGGAAAGGGGTCTGCCCCACACATAACGCCGCCTACAACGTCGTTCCCAGGGTGATGTGTGCGACGTGAAAAGACAGAAACACCATCAAACCACACCCACACCGTGTGGCCATAAAATTTGATATTGCAAGCTACAAATTAATGTAATAAGTATTTTAAATAAAACAATTTTGCAAGGCTATTAATATTTGTGATTTTATATATTGATAGGTTTAACTTATTTAATTCATTTATTAAATTATTTACCGAGATTCTCTTACATAGTATTAATCTGTAAATTCTCAGTGCATTATGATGTTTTACTTTATATTAAGAGTATTTTTGTAAAAAAAAAATTAATAATAATAATAATAAGAAGAAAAATTTGAATTTTTTACTTTTAAACTAAAACGTTTCAGTTTTTGCAACTTATCTTTACAAAATTTCATGTTTATTTTTAATACAAAACTTTTCATCTTTTCAGTTTAACCTCACAATTTTTTTACTTTTAACTTTGTTCCACTATACTTTTTATTTTTTCACAATTTTTTTTACATTTCATTCTAAATTTTGCAAGTTAACATGACACAACGTGCGTGTGTGGTTTAACGTTTTTATGTTTCCTTTGTATTATGTTTTGTTCTAAAATTTTGCAATTTAACACGACGCAACGTGCGTGCGTGCGTAATTCAACGTTTTTATGTCCATTTTTTTTTCTCATTTAACAGATTCGTCGCAACACGCTGGTCCTAGATCGGCTTAGTTATCATTTTTATGGATTAAATTACAAAAATCGCCCTTTATGTTGACACTAGATTGCAAAGTGTGTCCTTTGTCTTTAAAAGGTACAAAAAACGTACTCAATGTTTGGAAACCATTACATGTTATGTCCTTTAGCCCTAACTCAGATACTTTTAAACGTTAAGATGTGTCATGTGCAAGGCACATGAGGGCAATATGGTCCTTTTACCCTTTTATTTTAAACTTACATCTTAAATAAAAAAAATATATAATAATATATATAAATCCTAAAACCTCTTTCTCTCTCCAAACAGTCAGTATCTCTAACTCTCTTTATCTATCATGTTTTCTTCTCCGGTGAAGCACAACTGTCGCAGAAGCACCACCTTCCACCATTTAGTCTACTTCTCATACAGCACCCCCCCCCTCCACACTCGTCTTCTTCTCCGATGAAGCACCACCCCCACCATCTGAATCCCTACCACTGCCACACCGCCACCATTTGGGGCAGCCGACATAGGGTTTCAGATCTGAACTCAACATCCAAGATCTGAGCCAGATTTGGTCGGTCTCTTAGGTCGGTTGTATCTCGCATGTGGCGGCGGCGGTCACAGGAGCTGGTGAGATTGTCGATCTGAACTCAGCATCCAGGGTAAGTTATTGAATATCAATTGCGGTTGAATATACAAGCTGTTTAATATAAATTTTCGTAAGATGGTTGTTGATTGGGACTGTATAAGTTGTTGAAAATATAACATACCTCCAATATGGATTCAAGATAACAAATCCACAATTAAAACGCAACAAAAACCGTCATCCCCACAGATCGAATTTCGTCCAATCTGGTGGTGTGTGTTGTTTCTTGGGTTTTAGTCTGACAGGTGGTTGTGGTGACAGGTAGGTGGTGGTGGCACTGGTTTCAGGTGGGGTGGTGGTGTTGATGGTTGCAGGTGGGTGGTCGAGTGGTGGTGGTGACAGATTTAGGTGGTTGGTTTGATTGGTGGTGGTGTGTGGAGTGTGGAGGTGGTGGCTTGGGATTCTTAGTCGCCGGAGGTTGGTGGTAGTGGTGACCGGAGATCTGTGACCAGAGAGGATAGAAAGTGTAAGTGTATTTGTGTTTAGAGTGAGAGAGTTAATTGTTTTATATAAATAAATGGTAAAATGACCAAAATACCCTCATGTGGGGTTCATTTGGTCCGATTTAACCATGAAAAATAACTGAGTTAGGGCTAAAGGACATAACGTGTAAGGGTTTACAAACATCGAGTACGTTTTTTGTACTTTTTGAAGACAAAGGATACACTTTGCAATCTGGTGTCAACATAAAGGACGAGTTTTGTAATTTACTCTTTTTTATGTTTTACGTTTCGGTCTAATTTCTTCGCCTTAGCACGCCAGAACTTCAGTGTGGTTGTCGATGGTGGTGGTGTGGCATTGGTGCCATTTGGCAAGGTTATGTGCTCCCGTCACAACGCAAGGGGGGTTGACGTTTTACGTTTTGGTCTATTTTTTGCGCATTAACACGACGCAATGGGTGTGCATGGTCCAACATATTTACATCTACTTTTCATTTGGTTTTGTTAATTTCGTTTTTTATTTCTTTTGTTTTACGAGGTTTTCCAGTGTTAGTGGTCGTTGGCGACGGTGTGGCATTTATGCTACTTACCACGGTTTTATACGTCTGCCACAACGCGGGAAGCGTCATAGTTATTTAGGCCTCCTCAACTCCACCTATGTCTCATGTTACCCACTTTTCCCTGTTTCACTTCACCTCACCCTAAGGAGATGGTCTAATCCCGTTAAACCTCACCAAATCCTATTTTTTAGTCTAAAAAGGAAAAAAAAAGTCATTTAATCTCT
Source organism: Helianthus tuberosus (assembly GCA_030545235.1). Classification (NCBI taxonomy): domain Eukaryota; kingdom Viridiplantae; phylum Streptophyta; class Magnoliopsida; order Asterales; family Asteraceae; genus Helianthus; species Helianthus tuberosus. The sequence goes on along the minus strand of CM060416.1, from coordinate 6,052,882 downwards.
TAACAACCGGTTAACATATTAATAAATAACCCCTTTAACATAAGGAAGGAGTGGTGTACAATGTCGGTTAACATGTCATGTTATTATTAACGCCCGAGATGTTAGAGTATACCCCAAGACCATAGGCCTTGGAGTATACTTTACCCCCCCTACTTCCATCTAAGGCCGCCTGGTATACTTTAACACCTATGTGTGTTAATCTTAGTTGGCATCTGTTAACACTCGTCATACCGCTCCTGGAGGATGTTAAGGGGCATTAAAAACTTTATGTGTTAAGAAGTTAACTAGGAGAGTAGAGAATCAAGCATTGGAAAATATGCACACACACAACATGCTATATATATGTATTTTAATTAATTTAAGGGGCGTTAATGGGGGTTAAACCATTTCCTTGTCGTGAGGTGAGGTGAAAGAGGGTCAAGTGAGTGACGTGGTGCCTACGTGTAGTTAAGGGGCGTGAAAGTATAACCCATGGCCTAAGTGCCACATCAACCTTTCTTCCCCATTTCACTCTGCTCCACTCTAAGGAAATTGTTCAATCCCGTTAATTTCTTCTAACCTTATTTTTTAGTTGTTTTTGTTTAAAAAAAGAATAATTAATTTAATCTCTTAATATCCGGTTAACATATAACCTCTTTAACGCCCCTTTAATGCCCTTTAACACAAGGAATGAGTGATTTGCAATACTGGTTAACATGTCATGTTACCATTAATACCCCAAATGGTAGAGTACACCCCATAACCATATTACCATATTATAAATTACAAACATGTTTGTGCTTAATGGAGTTGTACTCTAGGGATTGGGAGTTTTCCAAAAAAGTTTTTGAGTTGTCATTTATCACAAATGTGTTAGTTAATTACACCTTTTTTTTCCTATGACAAATGTATAATTCTTAACTCTTAAATAACTAATACAAATAAAAATTTATGAGAAATTCAAGTATCCATATCATATTTGTATTTATTTCAAATACAATATTTATTTCTAACAATATTTATTATTAATTGGTAACATTGTTAGGTATTAAAACTTGTATTTTTAGCTTATAAAGTTGGACATTGCTTTATGATAATTTGTAACATTGTTAGGCATTAAAACTTGTATTTTTAGCTTGTAAAGTTGGACATTGCTTTATGATAAAACCATGTAATATAGTATTTATTTATATACTATTAATTGGTAACATTGTTAGGTAGGGATGAGCACGGTACCTGTTCGGTACCGGTTCTGAAAAACGAGAAAAGTGGGTACCGGTACCTAATACACCGGCCATAACATGGAGCTCATGTATAATGTTTAGGGGCTGTTTGGTAACTTTTTAATGGTTAAGTGTTGAATCAGTAAGATGTCTGAACTATTAAATGCTTAAGCAGTATGAGGTCTAAACTATTAAGAGACAGTATAATGCTTAACCGTTCAGACACAAATGTCTGACCAATTCAGATTAGAGGTCTTAACCATTGAGACTCGGTATAATAATTAATCATTCAGATGCAAATGTCTGAACCATTTAGATGCAAATGCCTGAAACATTCAGACATTTACTCACGAAACAAACAGTATGAATCATTAAGTGTTGAACCAGTAAGAGGTCTGAACTATTTAGACCCTCATTAAGAGGTAAACAAATAGCCCCTTAATTATTAACTAACCCATAACGGCTGAATTTGTAAGCCCCGGCTGCAACGCAGCGGGAGCTTACATCTAGTTAACATCAAATATAACCTATAAAGTAGAGCTGAATTGTAAAGTATAAAGATAATACATGTTCATGAGTTTTTTTATAAGGTCATGTGTAGTCATAAAGCCCCTTTTGTGGGCGTTATGCAACACGTATCATGCCACGTCACACAGGGGCTTTATGGGGCGTTATATCACTAGAGCCCGTAGTCATAAAGCCCCTACCTCATCATTACTCAATTAATTAATTTTAAATTTTTTAATTAATTTCTAACTTTTTAAATTAAAAACCATTACATTAAGTAAAATAACATTACACTGAAAAAAAAATTAAAATAAAATTAAAAAAAACATTACATTAAAAAAAACAATACATTTATTCTTCGTCTTCATCGTCGTTCTCTCATTCTTCCTCTTTGTTTTCTCCATCATCCAAACCTATGCTTTCAAAGTTCCCGGCTTCGAACTCCTCAACTTCTTCTTCCTCGAAATCTTCTTCGTTGTCACCATCGTGTCGAATTGGGCGAATAGTCCAAGCATGCTTGACCAAATCCGCCTTTAACACGTTATGTAAATTCTTAGATCGCAATAGTTGAGCATTTACGAGTCTCTCTTCCATTGTTTCTTGGGTTCCTTCAACTACATCTTCCGGAATATAGTTTTGGCATATCGCTTTTCCATCATCCTCTATGATTATATTATGCATAATGATGCAAGTATACATGGTCATTCGTATTCTATCCTTATGCCACATTCGACAAGGATTTCTGATAAAATGCCATCGTTGTTGTAGAATCCCAAAACACCTCTCGATGTCCTTTCGCGAAGACTCTTGTAGTTTTTTAAAATATTGTCTTTTCTCATCGAACGTTTCAGAAAACATTTTAACAATATTCGAATACTCCGGGTGTCACACCCCAACTGATGGCGGAAACATCGGGGCGCGGCACTGAACGAAACAGATTGTCCAAGAGAAATCCATACCAACTAAATTACCAGATATTTAAATATTATGTCCCATACCATAACATACCAAAGTAAAACAGTTATTACAGACCAATTATCTCAAAGACAAATAAATGTTCTGACAACTCAGAATTTAATTGTTCGTTTGTTTCTAGACTCATCCTACGTGATTCCACAGAAGCAAGCATCCTAGCATATCAAACACCTGTCACATACGTTAAAATAGCGGTCAATACACATAGTGTAAAGGTGAGCATACAAGTTTAATAGTAATAATAGAGTTCGAGAGCGTTTACGCATAACCAACATGTAACATGTTTAATGTGAAGCAAGTAGGTTATCGACAATGAAATATGCATAGACGTGACTACGAGTTGTAAAGTGCGCAACACATCTCACCACTGTGACATGTGAAGAAATACCCTTAGCAACCCCCGTCCACAACAGGTGCTGAGTCCAAACTATAGTACTGTCGTTGCTAAGGTGTCAGGCAACAATCACTGTGTAAACATAATATACAAGCATTCATCGAGTAACACGTATCATGCAATAGAGGTTAGCATATAAAGGTGTTTGCGTGGTGTGATCGATGTGATTTTATATAAATAACGTATGTAACACCCAAAAGTGCTTAAAGCAAAAAGGGATCGAGTATACTTACAACGATGGTAGTTAATGGATTGAAGGGAGCGCTAGAGTGAGATTAGCCTGAACAGTTAATGATAGCATAAGCGAATGAACGGCGCGTTAAACGGTGAAGAGTGAGCCAAGTGACGAATGGTAATCCGGTCGGATGGCAATCCGAACGGATGGTCATTCGATCGGATGTCAATCCGTTCGGATGGCCATTCGGTAGGATTGACATTCGTTTGGGATGGATGTGTTTGTGTATGATGGCTTTGAAGTTTTCGTTGTAGCATTTTGAAAACAGAGAAGTATCTCTACCTTTCAGGTCGTCCGGTCGAACGGTCGTTCGATCGGATGGCGATCCGTCCAGCAAGACATTCCTCAGAAAACAATAAGTGTTGGAGACCAAATGTCATCCGATCGGATTGTCGTTCGATCGGATGGATATCCGATCGGACGGCAGTCCGTCTGGTGACTTGGTCGTTTTGGAAATTGTTAAGTTTAAAAGTTTGCGGTTTGACCGAGACGATATGACAACGTGTTTAACAACGGGAACTCCATCAGAACCAGGTTATCCGATCAAACGGGAACCACCCCGATCCGTTCAGTTAACTGTTCGTGACGGTTGTTCATGTTTAACACGAAATCGGTTGTCTCGTTGATAGGAATCAGATCTCAAACCGACATATCACTAGAGAAGAGTAGAAGTCCTGAGTGAGCTCCGATTGAAAGAAAGTTGGAAAAGCATCTTTCAATCCTTTTAATTCTGAAAATGTTTAGATCTAGGTGAAAATAGTGTTAAATCATATGGAAATCCTTCAGATCTAAGTTGTCCTTGGTGGGATGAAGCCAAATCTTGAAGTTCATAAGAACTCCATGATGACATCACCCTAGAACACCTCAAATCCACTAATTTCACGGTTAAAAGTTAAGATTCAAAAGTGAAAATGATGAAGAAGTGCGTGTAGATTATAGAAGTACAAGATTTGAGGTAGAAACTTACAAGAATCGCGAGAAATCGAGAGAAAGGAGAGCTGGAACGTTGGTCGAACGAGAGGGTGCTGTCATATCACTGTTGTGATGTGACAAGGGTATTTATAGGGTTTCCAAAAGAGGAAAGGTGGGCACCAGTGTCGGATCGGATGGCCATCAGATCGGATGGTCATCTGTTCGAATGACCATTCGATCGAATGGGTATTCGATTGACTGGTTTCCGCGAGTTGGTTTTCGTGTTTTCGTTCGTGCGTTGAGCGTTGCGACGCGCTTCGAGTAAGCGATGCGATAGAATTACCCATTAGTTACACAAATAACCTAACTACTAGATATCACAAAAGTAATGCGTACATCTCGAGTTGCGATGGGATTGCGTTGCGATAGAGTTGCGATTGCGATTAAACACCTCAACATAAACATAACCTTCACAAGTAACACATAAGAAGCACACACACGTAAAACAATATCCATAACCTATAATTCGGGTTGCGAATGCGATTGCGATGCGATTAGCGATAAGTCGATTAGCGATTACTGCGATTAAGTATCAATTTATTAACATGTACTCCACATAATACAACTAAAGCGATATAAAATAGAGTATCGATTACAAGTCAAAGAGTATAGTCACTAATTAAGCAAGGAGTGACAGATCGCAATTAGCAATCTTTTCTTCCTTTGACTTTGACTTTCCAAAAGCGGGTTGTTACAACCTCCCCTACTTTAGGAAATTTCGTCCCGAAATTTAAGAAGTAGGCGTAACAAACAGTTGCGGGTACTTCGCCTTTATGTCACTTTCGAGTTCCCAGGTGAACTCGGCGCCGCGTTTGCCTTCCCAGGGAACCTTCACAATGGGAATGTGTGAGCGTCTGAGTACCTTGGTTTCTCGGCCCATGATCTCGACAGGCTTTTCCACGAAGTGTAATGTTTCGTCCACTTATAAATCTTCAAGAGGGACATGTAATTCCTGGTCGGCTAGTGTCGCAACCCCCGATCCCTATCTCCCCGGAACGGGCGGCCGCGAGCCAGTTTTGGTGGTATCTGGGTTTGTTAATTTGGCAGCGGAATTTACATCAGGACCGTAGTTAGGAAATATTTTATCAGAGTAAAATACCACGCTTTTAATATATTAAACACATGGGAAAATCCCAAGTTTAAGTACACACATTTTCATAGGGATAAAACCCTATTTTATTTAAATAAAACATCTATTTATTTTAGGTAACTTTATAGCCACTTTTCCAAGCCTTCAGTGCTGTCCAGCTGGCTTCTATTTGGCTTTCACATTTTGTTACCTGAAACGCGTTTAAAAACATTTTGTCAGTGGGAAATACTGGTGAGTGAATCCCAGTTTAATCAAGTTTAAGTAAAAACCATTGTACAGTATTGAGGGCGTTCACGCAATTACATTTGTTTCCAAGTCATATCAATTACCACCCACGGTACTGTCAACCCGACTTGTGGTCATGTTACTCCTCGCAAGGTAGTAACAAATTTTGTATACAAAACCCCAATATACCGACGATAATTGTATCCTTACAAATACTCAATAACTGTTTAATGTGTCATTAATTAAGTGAGGTTTTGTAAAAACAATTTGCAAAAAGGAGATTACTCACATTGCTGTCTTAGATTATCCTTTAGGGTTTCCTGGTGACAATCTATAAATTACACAAAGGCACACGTGTTAGTATAATAACTCATTTTAACATTAATAATACCCTCCCCGAGACGGTATTCCAACGACTACGTCGGGCAGAACCACGACAGCCGTTACGGAACCCTAGATCAATCGGGCAGCGTATCTAATACGTATCCAGGGGTTATGATACTTACAACGGAGCAGAATTTCGTTATTTAGGGGGTATTATATCCGCGAATTATATAAAATCTTCAGAAATTTGAGAGAAAGAAGTGTGTGTGAGCGTCGGACAACGAATGCCAACAACCCCTATTTATAGTTGTGATCTTGGACTCTCTCGCGGCCCGCATAAACCGAAGGGAACTCCTTCGCGGCCCGCGACGTAGGCTGGTAGGGTCGTAGGGTGAGTTAGTCACCGGTATAGCTTCGACGGTTGGCAGGACACGTGGCAGCTCAGGGCTACGCCATTTGCTTAGGCGCTCGCGGCCCGCGTAGACTCAAGTGAAGTCTGTCGCGGCCCGCCAGAGCCCCTGTTTTCTGGTTTTTAATTAATTTTAATAAAAATTAGGGTATCCGGGGTCCGTTTTCGTGTATGGGGTGTATTTTAGGACATATTGGGATATTTTAATATATTTTAGGGCGTCGAAAAATTTAGGAGGGTTGTTATAGCTAGACACTTTTTGAGGTTCGAAACTTGGAAAGTTGGGTGGACGTTACTCAGTTCCTCCGGTAATTCGAGTCTGTAGGCCACTTTGCCAATCCTTTCCAGAATTTTAAAGGGTCCAACATATCGAGGCGCGAGCTTTCCTTTCTTGCCCAATCTGATCACCCCCTTCCAAGGTGTAACCTTTTGGAGTACGTGATCGCCAACGTCAAATTCAAGGGGCTTGCGGCGTCTATCAGCGTAACTTTTCTGACGACTCCGATCTTTCAACAGATTGTCTCGTATTTGGTGGATTTTGTCAGTCGTTTCTTGCAACAGCTCTGGACCAGTAATTTGCGCGTCTCCGATCTCGTGCCATACAATAGGCGATCGACATTTTCTTCTGTAGAATGCCTCAAATGGTGCCATTTGGATGCTAGAGTGATAACTGTTATTGTACGAGAATTCGACTAAAGGTAAGTGCGTGTCCCAATTACCACCGAAATCTATAACACACGAGCGAAGCATATCTTCGAGGGTACGAATCGTGCGTTCAGTCTGACTATCGGTCTGGGGATGGAAAGCGGTACTAAGATTGAGGGAAGTACCGAGAGCAGATTGAAACGTTTCCCAAAGACGCGAAGTGAATCCACCATCGCGGTCAGAGATGATATCACGAGGTGTCCCGTGTCGACAAATAACCTCGTCGGTGTAGATTCAGACTAATCGTCCTACCTTATAGTCTTCCCGTATCGGTAGAAAGTGAGCGAATTTAGTCAAACGGTCAATGATAACCCAAATGTTGTCGTGACCTGTAACACCTCGAAAATTCACGTCCTATAATGTGTTGACACGTGTCATAAAGTTTGAACGTGTGAAAGAATGTTATAAAAGGACTAAAGTTGACAAACATGGAAAGTATGTGTTTATACGGGTTCTAAGTGTCAACAGTGAATAAATATACTTCATAATAACCCTACATGATGTTTATAACATAAAACGAATAAATCATGGATCATATGAAGCTAAAAGTGAGAGATTACAAACTACAGGGGTTAAATGTGTCAACATGTTTAAAGATATACCTCTGAGTGACCTTTTGAAAAACCCGAAGATTTGTAACTGTTAATTATGCTCACTAGAATGCGCGATATAAATTTCATAAAGTTTCGTTATCGTATGAGAAAGTTGTGATCAAATTCGTGTGCGAGGGGTTAAAGCGTAAACATTGAAAGTTAAGACTTTTCGGGTTAACCGGAAGTGTCCAGGGACTTGGCAAAGTGGGTACAAGTCCTAAAGCCCTTGTGGGTAAATAATAAAGGGTCAAAATGCAAGAATTAGGCTTAGTTGCCCTTTCGTGAAGCCAAGAGACAAGTTGCAAAAATGAAAAATTGGAAATTCTGATTTCAGAGGGCTAGGCGGCCCGCGTGAGAAATCTTAAAACATGAGGCGGCCCGCGTGGAAGCATCAGAAGCAGAAAAACAGGCAGCAGCCTGTTTTACGCGAATCTGACCCACTTGGCCGGTTTCTCTGCACTTTGGACGACCCCTACACTACCCTAAGACACTAGAGACACATGTTGAATGGTTGTGGTCGATCATAGGGCTATGTGTCAAGCAATTGTGGTGATTGAAATCACTATAAAAGGCCTTTTAAGCTCACAATTGTTCTTCACACTTCATCTGCACTTCTGGTCGAATTTGGAGCTCAAACATGCTTCCAAGTGATCATATCTCGTGCATAGGACCTTGGTAAGTCTACTAGTCCTTCTTTAATTGAGTTTAGCTTGTTTAATTAGCTAAAAGTCAAACCGTCGTAATTACGGTTTGACTTCGAGATTAGTCATTAATGGCTCAGTCATATATCGAATTAAAAGTAGATATAAGATGGTATTTATGTGGGTAATAAAACCTCAAAAGGGTTTCCCCTGATCATCACTCTAACCAGGTCAAAAGTCGGGTCAAACCTTTACTTAAAAAGTCAACAGGATGTCTAAAATGCCATTTATGCATAATTAACATTGTAGATCATATATAACCTGTTTGATCATTGTTATAACTTAGTAATAAGTGTAAGAACATGTCCGAACATGTTCAACCCGACTATTTCCTGTTTAGACCCGGTTCGGAACCGAAGGTCACATAGTTTGACTTTCACTTTGACTTTCAGTTCTGACCCGTTTAGGTATGTTCTTGAAATGCCTCAGAGCTTGAATTGGATTAGGATACATGTTAGAACAACCCTCTGTCATTACACACCTTGGTTCACTAGTTATCCAATTAATATGCATATTTCCGTTAATAGCTCATATGTTGACCGTTATGCCCTTATTACCTTAAAACGTGATTTTTGAAAATGTAAAAGAGTAGAAACCTTAGTTACTGATATATAAACTTGTATGCAAAGTTTGACATTAGTTTGACTTATAGATTAAGAGTTATGCTCAATATCGCAAAATTAAAGCTTTATGTTAATAAAACGGCGTAATTAGCGTATAGCCTAGTTAAGCCTACTTTTAGGTATCAAACTTAATACCCACTGATATAATATATTATTTTGGGATTTTTAAAGATTTTTAATTAATTTTAGGCTGAGCATAACTAGAAGTCGTAGGCTTAATCCGGTAATTGTCGGTTTTGCCCTTACGGGCCATAAAATGAGTTTTACTTATCTAAATGACTCCAAACCTTTTGCTACTGATAACATATGATAAATAAATTATTTTAAGCCTTCTGGAAATATAAAAATATCAGATTTAAGTATCAAACCCGGAAATGGCCTTTAATTGCCTTATTTGGCGTTTTTAACGCTTAGTACGTTTTAAAATCATAATGAACATACCCGGGTTGATACCTACTGATATACGAGGCAAATTATGATATTTTAACAGTAAGCAAAGGTTGATAAACTCAGACTTCAGTTTTGAGCTCTTCGGCTTATGTGAAATTACCAAAATGCCCCTTCGGTGCATAGTTTGGTTAAAAATGATAAATTTCACATATATGCTTTAGCCTACTGTTATAACTCATCAAATTGAGTATGTTTATTGTTTACATCAGACCTTTAACTCAGTTAAACATCTAAACGCTTTTACAAACTTTAAAATGACCAAACTACCCCTACGGGGCATAATTTGTGTTTAAATTAGTTCGGGGCATAATGAAAGACATCCTACTGATGTCACAACATATTTGAAGCATATTAACTTAGGAAACCTGTATATGGCTCTTTCGGATACCCGTTACGCTTATTACGCGTTCGGTTCGGTTTATGTAACAAGTTTACATAAAATAGCCGAAACGGGTCAAACCTTATCATTTTTATCTCAAAATCCAGAATGTGTTTAGTTTACCCATATTATACAAGTCTCCAAACTTGTCGGGTCTAAATCACATTCTATTCCGGTCTTCGCTTAATCATGCGTTTTGAACCGTAAACCTTTCCTTAAAACTAACCGGTCTAAGTTACGACTTAAATAAGACCCGTTAGGAATTTAATAGGTTAATAAAACCTTCGTTCCAGATTGAGAGCCCCAGTAGAAGTACTTGTGCTTGCTGATTAGAATATATGGCTGAGTATAAATTGCATTGCTAGCTCAGGTAAATACTTTTAACTTATTTTCCCTTATACGGGCTTGGGATACGGTATTATAAAAATACCGCTTGGTCGGGTGTAGAAACCTTTTAATCGGAGATGATTAAATTGCATAATCCCGTTTTAATCTGTATTGATTGATAACAAATAACATTGGGGGTTAATGACCGTGTCCTGGATATCCTTGGCTCATTTTAAAGAGTGAATGGCCACGACGTAAGCACAAGGTGTAGACATAACACCTCCTGTTGCATATGTATAACGTATACTCACTCGTAAGGGTATCTTCTTGTGAGATTATATTTGTGGTGTGTCGATTAATCTTGTCCGGCTTGTATTGTATAATCACCGGCCCTAAATGTTGGACAACCATGTAAATCGGATACAAGATTTTTATTAATAAAATTGTCCCAAGTATAAAAGATTAATTTTGCCTCTGTGCATTTTAATCAATGTGTCAAGATATTTTGTGCCGTTTGCACTCGAATCACTTTTCAAACTCTTTTTCCAAAATGAGTCAGTTAATTGTATTTACCAGTGTAAACTGACGTATTTTCCAAAAGGTTAAGTGACAGGTACTATGCGTAATTGGCTGGGAGCTCAGGGCGTCACTAGGGAATCTTGCAAGTTCTAGATGCCTAAAGTCTGTTGAATAGTTTTCTTTTATTGATCCGCCTGTGGATCCTTTACCTTCCGTTGTAATACTTTGACATTTCTTATATTCGGAATGTAATATATTTATCTTTTGCTTCCGCTGTGCATTATTATATTGTGTTGTTTGACTATTATGTTGCCAACCACGTCACGATACTCCCCCACCGGGCCCACCGGTGACACGTGGAAAAATCGGGGTGTGACATGACCTGATGGCGTGCGCGCGAGTTTCGTTATGAAGTCCATAGCTATACTCTCCCATTTCCACATGGGGATCTCGGGTTGTACGAGTAAGCCAGAGGGGCGTTGATGCTCAGCCTTGAATTTCGAACAAGTCAGGCATTTCAAAACATAGATAGCGATATCCTTCTTCATGCCCGGCCACCAGTACTTGTAGCGCATGTCCTGGTACATCTTGTCGGCACCGGGGTAAATGGAATATCGCGATTTGTGGGCTTCGTCTAGCAGAATCTGTCGTAAGTTGGTGCGCTTGGGAATCTAAATTCGGTCTAGATAATGAAAGACACCATTCGATTTATTCACCAGTTGTTCGCCATTATTGATGATCCTTTCTTTCTTCAGAGTGCGCTCGGTAAAACAAGCATGTTGCGCGTCATGTATAAGAGTTTCGAGGTTGTGCTGGGCTTGAGTATTACGAATGCTATGCAAATAGCTTCGTCGACTGAGAGCATCGGCAACTACGTTTACTTTGCCTGGGTGGTAACGAATCTTACAGTCGTAATCGTTGAGAAGTTCTACCCACCGGCGTTGGCGCATATTCAGCTCCTTTTGGCTAAAGATGTGTTGTAGGCTCTTGTGGTCGGTGAAGACCGTACACTTGGTACCGTATAGGTAGTGTCGCCAAATCTTCAACGCAAAAACAAATGCACCAAGCTCGAGGTCGTGTGTGGTGTAGTTCTTCTCGTGGATCTTAAGCTATTGAGAAGCGTACGCGATCACCTTGTCTCGTTGCATGAGAACACAACCGAGGCCGAGGTGTGAGGCATCGCAATAGACTATAAAGTCGTCGTTTCCGTCAGGTAGCGCGAGCACAGGAGCGTTGCAAAGCATAACCTTGAGGGTTTGAAAGGCTTCCTCTTGTTTAGTTCCCCAAACAAAAGGTTTGTCTTTTTGCGTGAGAGAAGTAAGCGGTACAGCGATTTTAGAGAACCCTTCGATGAATCGGCGATAGTAGCCCGCTAGTCCGAGAAAAGAACGGACTTCAGACGGGTTCCTTGGTGTAACCCAACTCCTAACTGCTTCTATCTTCGCAGGATCGACATGAATACCTTGACTATTGACGATGTGACCGAGGAATTGAACCTCCTCGAGCCAGAATTCACACTTGGAGAACTTGGCATAAAGGCGGTTTCCCTGGAGTAGTTCAAGAACCAAACTAAGATGTTGCGCGTGTTCGGCTCTTGATTTGGAATAGATCAGGATATCATCGATAAACACGATGACGAAGCGGTCCAGATAGGGTTTACACATGCGATTCATTAGGTCCATAAAAACTGCGGGAGCATTGGTCAAACCAAAAGGCATAACAACAAATTCATAGTTACCATAGCGGGTTCGAAAAGCGGTTTTGGGTATATCTTCCTCCTGAATTCGTAGTTGGTGATAGCCTGAGCGTAAATCGATCTTTGAGAAACACGTAGCACCTTGTAGTTGATCAAACAAGTCATCGATTCGAGGCAAAGGATATCGATTCTTGATGGTAAGCTTATTCAATTCACTGTAGTCGATGCACATCCGGAATGTTCCGTCCTTCTTTTTGACGAAAAGGACAGGCGCGCCCAAGGAGAGGTGCTAGGGCGAATAAAGCCTTTGTCAAGTAGTTCCTGGAGCTGACTCGAGAGTTCGCGCATTTCAGAAGGAGCGAGGCGATAAGGCGCTCTAGCAACAGGATTTGCTCCAGGAATGAGGTCGATTCAGAAATCGATATCATGAGTGGGAGGTAAACCAGGTAAATCATTGGGAAATACAGTAGGAAAATCACGAACCACGGGTACTTCTCCTATCGTCTTTCCTTTCATTTCCTTCTCCGCTACTACGATGTGCGCCAAGAAAGCTTGGTATTCCTTGCGGAGGTACTTGCTAGCTTGGACACATGACATGAGTTGTAATTTCTTTCAAGTGACTTCGCCATAAACACACAATTGATCACCATTCGCGAGAGAAAAACGAATCATTTTATCGAAGCATACAATTTCAGCATGATTCTCCCGGAGGAAATCCATACCTACTATGACATCAAATCTACCGAGCTGCATCGGAATGAGGTTAATCGGGAAAACGTGACCGTTGAGATCGAGAGTACAGTCACGTAGAACGGAATTAACGGTGACGGTTCTTCCAGTGGCAACTTCTAAGTCGAAGGTTGATGGGAGGTTAACGCGCTTACGATTTAGGAGCCTTTCGAATTTGAACGATACAAAACAGTTATCGGCTCCAGTATCAAACAAACACGAAGCATATATACCATTTACTAGAAACGTACCATTAACAACGTTGTTGTTTTCCTGAGCCTGGCGGGCGTTGATGTTGAAGACTCGCTCGCGGGCTGCTTGTTGTGCTGGCTGTTGCTGCTGCTGCAGCTGCTACTGTTGATGTTGTTGCGGCTGCTGCTGTGGCTCTTGCTTCACCACTCGATTGGGGCACATGTTTGCAAAGTGGTTAGGATCACCACATGCATAGCAGGCTCTTGCATTGGCAGCGGGGGCAGGAGCTACTTGTTGGCCCTGGGAAGCTGGTAGAGCAGGAGCTTGACGAGGACCGGTACGGCAGTTAGCGGTGAAATGGCCGTACAGGTTGCAGTGAACACAGAACCGGCATGTGATACCAACCGGGTGATGATAAGTACAAGTAGGGCAGAGCGGGTGTGGACCAGTGTGTGCACGCTTTGCTGATGGTGCATTGGCCACAGGCGCCGCTACTTGGCGGTGTTGAGGTTGCGGTTGGGCAGGTACTGTTTGGAGCGGTGCGGCAGTAACTGCACAGTTCTTGTTGCTGGAGCTGCTGTTCTCTCTCTTGCGACGTGAGAGCTTTGAAGATTGCGGTGCGGCGGTAGTTTCAGCGGTGGGAGCTGCGGTAACCTGATGAAGACTCTTGGCAGCTTTATCGAAATAACCAGCCCTGACTCGCTTATCGTTGATCTTAGCAGTGAGCAGGTTGGTTTCCTCAATAGTTGTCGTTTTTGCAGCTTGCACAAAGTCTGCAACACAATCCGGAAGAGCACGGATGTATTTCTTGATCGTAACTTCGGGGGTAGTAACTTGACCTGGACAGATGAGACTCAGCTGCTTGAAGCGAGCAGTTAAACCAGCGTTATCTCCACCATCCTGCTTGATATGCCAGAACTCGTCCTCCAACTTTTGGAGCTCGTGGGGAGGGCAGAACTCTTGCATCATAATGTCCTTCAACTCATCCCACATCAATCCATAAGCTGCATCATTCCCTCGTTTGTTTCTCTCAGCCGTCCACCAGTCTAGAGCGCGGGACTGGAAGACGCTAGTAGCGTTAACAGTGCGAAGGTTTTCCGGACAGCCACTCTGGCGCAGGGTGACTTCGATCGAATCAAACCATTGAAACATGACCGTAGGCCCATCTTCTCTGGTAAATTCTTTTGGACCACAGGCTTTGAACTGCTTGAAGCTAAAAGCCGCTTTAGGAGATTCTGTCCTGGACTCTTCAGAAGACTTACTAGCGTTTTCGTTCAGCTCACTAACAATCTGCGGAATCACTTTAGCGATTTGGGTTGCGACGAGAGAAGCGATTCGCTTGTCAGCGTGTTTGCGTCTAGCAGCGCGGGAGTGTTGCAATCCAAATGACGACATTGTCTGCAACAGACATCGTCACAGGACTCAAACACAATTTTGATTATTCCTAGTATAGTCTAGCGATTTCACCAAAAGCTACTAAAGCGCAGGAACACATCAATCATATAAACACATATTCACGTAGGCACATAATCACAAAACACATAAGCACATAGAGCACAGAAGCACAAAATCCACAGAAACCACACTATATTTTGCACGTATTCACCTACATTTGTCATAAAGATTCTCCTATCATTCAAGGTTCGTGCGTTCGAGAATAGCGATTGCGATTAACGAGTATACAGCGGGTAGTATAGCATAAGCGAGTGATTTGTTAACGTTGTGTAACGAGTTGTGTGTGTTGATCGGAGTGAAAAACGAAACCAAAATCACCAGTACCACCGTACTGTTTATCTCAAAACGCTAACAAATAAACATATAAAACACATAATATTTCACATAAAATCGATAAATCACACAGTCAGCAGCTTCCGAATTCAGAATTGAAACACATAAGAGCGAATGGAACGTCTTGGGCGTGTTAGACTTTGACTACCCAAGGTGGTTCGACTATTCACAAGGACTTTATGTACACACTTTGGCCTTCTGGACTGTGCTCTCGCCTAAATTCGGGCGATCGGCACGCATCCTTCTAGATACAGCGTGACTTCAAGTCTTTGGAGTCCATTGAGACCTTGGTGAGAGTTTTGCAAAACCAAAATAAAGGGCGGAATTAAGTCATCAAGGTTCGGGTTTCACCCCTGACTTAACGACTTCATTCCTGCTTCGATGTGATGGAGAGGAAAATTTGCGTCGAAGTATGGATTTCACTCCTGATTCAACGCAAATTCTCGTATTTGTAGTAAAAAGTCGCGTCGTGCAAGCGATCTAGTCGAGAGTTTGCGGTTTTCACACCTAATCTCGGCCAAATCACTTGCTTACGCGAGATGTTTGAAAATTATATGAGTTGCCAGCCTTAGGAAAGGCTAACCTTGCGCGAAGCGGTAGTATGCGATGTCCGCGCAAGTGTGTAGTGTTCAGCGAGTTCAAGCGAGATTAGCAAGCAAGCTTGCACAAAACCCCTACCGGGTTCACACAAGTCGGTCTGTTGGTACTTAGACTATAGACTAGGTCGTTTCTAAGACATCGACCCGGACTAGGTCGAGTCTTGCCTAATTGCCTATAGTTATGGCTCTGATACCAATCTGTCACACCCCAACCGATGGCGGAAACATCGGGGCGCGGCACTGAGCGAAACAGATTGTCCAGGAGAAATCCATAACAACTAAATTACCAGATATTTAAATATTATGTCCCATACCATAACATACCAAAGTAAAACAGTTATTACAGACCAATTATCTCAAAGACAAATAAATGTTCCGACAACTCAGAATTTAATTGTGCGTTTGTTTCTAGACTCATCCTACTTGATTCCACAGAAGCAAGCATCCTATCATATCAAACACCTGTTACATACGTTAAACTAGCGGTCAATACACATAGTGTAAAGGTGTGCATACAAGTTTAATAGTAATAATAGAGTTCGAGAGCGTTTACGCATAACCAGCATGTAACATGTTTAATGTGAAGCAAGTAGGTTATCGACAATGAAATATGCACAGACGTGACTGCGAGTTGTAGAGTGCGCAACACATATCACCACTGTGACATGTGAAGAAATACCCTTAGCAACCCCCGTCCACGACAGGTGCTGAGTCCAAACTATAGTACTATCGTTGCAAAGGTGTCAGGAAACAATCACTGTGTAAACATAACATACAAGCATTCATCGAGTAACACGTATCATGCAATAGAGGTTAGCGTATAAAGGTGTTTGCGTTGTGTGATCGATGAGATTTGATATAAATAACGTATGTAACACCCAAAAGTGCTTAAAACAAAAAGGGATCGAGTATACCCACAGCGATGGTAGTTAATGGATTGAAAGGAGCGCTAGAGTGAGATTAGCCTGAACAGTTAACGATACCATAAGCGAATGAACGACACGTTAAACGGTGAAGAGTGAGCCAAGTGACGAATGGTAATCCGGTCAGATGGCAATCCGAACGGATGGTCATTCGATTGGATGTCAATCTGTTCGAATGGTCATCCGTTCGGATGGCCATTCGGTCGGATTGACATTCGTTTGGGATGGATGTGTTTGTGTATGATGGATTTGAAGTTTTCGTTGTAGCATTTTGAAAACAGAGAAATATCTCTACCTTTCAGGTCGTCCGGTCGAACGGTCGTTCGATCGGATGGTGATCCGTCCAGCAAGACATTCCTCAGAAAACAATAAGTGTTGGAGACCAAATGACATCCGATCGGATTGTATTTCGATCGGATGGCTATCCGATCGGACGGCAGTCCGTCTGGTGACTTGGTCGTTTTGGAAATTGTTAAGTTTGAAAGTTTGCGGTTTGACCGAGACGATATGACAACGTGTTTAACAACGGGAACTCCATCAGAACTAGGTTATCCGATCGAACGGGAACCACCCCGATCCGTTCAGTTAACTGTTCGTGACGGTTGTTCATGTTTAACCCGAAATCGGTTGTCTCGTTGATAGGAATCAGATCTCAAACCGACATATCACTAGAGAAGAGTAGAAGGCCTGAGTGAGCTCCGATTCTATCGGTTTTGAATGCATTGAGTGTAAAAGAGTTGAAAGAAAGTTGGAAAAGCATCTTTCAATCCTTTTAATTCTGAAAATGTTTAGATCTAGGTGAAAATAGTGTTAAATCATATGGAAATCCTTCATATCTAAGTTGTTCTTGGTGGGATGAAGCCAAAGCTTGAAGGTCATAAGAACTCCATGATGACATCACCCTAGAACACCTCAAATCCACTGATTTCACAGTTAAAAGTTAAGGTTCAAAGGTGAAAATGATGAAGAAGTACGTGTAGATCATAGAAGTACAAGATTTGAGGTAGAAACTTATAAGAATCGCGAGAAATCAAGAGAAAGGAGAGCTGGAACGCTGGTCGAACGAGAGGGAGCTGTCACATCACTGTTGTGATATGACAAGGGTATTTATAGGGTTTCCAAAAGAGGAAAGGTGGGCACCAGTGTCGGATCGGATGGTCATCCGTACGGATGACCATTCGATCGAATGGTCATTCGATCGACTAGTTTCCGCGAGTTGGTTTTCGTGTTTTCGTTCGTGCGTTGAGCGTTGCGACGCGTTTCGAGTAAGCGATGCTATAGTATTACCCATTAGTTACACAAATAACCTAACTACTAGATATCACAAAAGTAATGCGTACATCTCGAGTTGCGGTGGGCTTGTGTTGCGATAGAGTTGCGATTGCGATTAAACACCTCAACATAAACATAACATGCACAAGTAACACATAAGAAGCACACACACGTAAAACAATATCCAAAACCTATAATTCGGGTTGCGAATGCGATTGCGATGCGATTAGCGATAAGTCGATTAGCGATTACTGCGATTAAGTATCGATTTATTAACATGTACTCCACATAATACAACTAAAGCGATATAAAATAGAGTATTGATTACAAGTCAAAGAGTACAGTCACTAATTAAGCAAGGAGTGACAGATCGCAATTAGCAATCTTTTCTTCCTTTGACTTTGACTTTGAATTGTACTTTGACTTTCCAAAAGTAGGTTGTTACACCGGGTATATACCATTGGCCAGATAGTAGCCATGCTCGTAGTCGTTCCCGTTTTCATGAAAACCGGCCTTTGGTATCGTTCCAGAAATGTAGCTCTCTAACAATGGTGAACACTCAAACGTATTAATGTCGTTCATACACCCGGCTACACCAAAGAAAGCCGACCAAATCTAAAGGTTGTATGGCGCAACCACTTGTAAAACCAAACTTGGCCATTTATGGTCACCCTGTGTATGTTGACCTCGCCATGCGGTTGGACAATTATACCAACGCCATTGACGACAATCCAAGTTACCAATCATGCCAGGTATTCCATGCTTTTCTAGATGCACCTCATATATTTGTAGAAGGTCGTTCCAAGTGGGATTTCTCAAATATTGTTTTCCTTATAACTGGCATATACCTAAAATTTAATTTAATATATAAAAGTTTTAATAGTGATGTACTTAAAAATAAAAATAAATAAATAAATATGATTAAAAATACCATAGCAAAATTGTTCCACACTATCTCGTGGTTGTTTTCTCCCCCATCTTCAAGTACTCGTCGTTGATGTTGTACGTGTTTCCGTAGGCAAGTATGCGTAAAGCGGAAGTGACCTTTTGAATTGAAGTGAACCCTAAATATCCTCGCGGGTCCATTCTTTGCTTAAAGAAATCATACTTAGCTTCCAAATCATTATTAATGCGCAAAAATAACCTTTGGCTCATCCAAGACCGCCGTCTAGAAACATTGGGTCCGTGAACCGGTGTGGGATCAAAATAGTCTTTCATCAAACGCTCGTTCGCAGCTTCACGATCTCGCAAGATATAGGTGCGCCTCAAAATGGGCGTGGAGGAGAACGCCGAACGTATCCCATTGCTTGTATCGCGAGAGTACATGCACTCGTAACCGTTTCTTCCTCCTCCGCGATTTCTTCAGGTGAAAAAAATCTTCGTTAAATATCGGTTAACGGATATTCCGACAGGGAACCAATTTTTTTAGAAGAAAGTGGGAGTAGTTTCTAAACTTTTATAAAAAAAATGTAGAGAAGATGGAATGAGAGTGTGATGAATTGTAAAAAAATGGGAAATATGAGGAGTATTTACAGATTGGAAAATGAATTAATTTTTTTTTTAAGTTTATGATCGTTCAACGGTCAATTTTTTTCAAAATCATCTCCTCCTCACGCCGCTATAGACATGGCGCTGCATTCAATTTTTACCCCCATAGCGCCGCCAGTAATGGTGTGACGGGCGCTATTGCCCAAAAAAAAACTAGCCCATCACACTCCACTCCGTACGGCCTAAAGTGAACTTTCGGCCACTTACAATGTTTTCATCCATATATTACAGTCTCCAATCCATATATTACGATCTTCATCTAGATCAAAAGTTATGTCTCTTGAAATTAAGTCTTTTCGAATTTTTTCTCTGCTTAGTTTTTAAGTTTCTTAAAATAAGATATGAATCCGATAACTCTTATATCAACTATATGTCATTAGGGGATACGGAGTGGTGCGGTAAAGGTGTTCGGCAAGGGGGTTTGCCGCGCGGGAACACCGTCGCCGACCCCCCTTTGCCGCTCGGTTTCGTTAAACATCGGTGACCAAATGCCGCTCGGGAAAATCAATTCAAACGGCTATAATGCCGTTGACATTAATAAAAAAAAATCAAATTTTAACTTTATAAATTAAACAAATTCATTTCCATTTTCACCAAACAAACTCAACATCCATATTCACTACACTTCACACTCATTCTTTCAAGTCTTTTCAAAAAATGAAAGGCTCAAACAAAGGTGAAGGCAAGAAAAGAAATGTAGGGTTCGGTTCGAAGGCCAAGGCTCAAGATAAACGCGGTGGTTCGGGTGGTTCTAGTGTGTCGTTTCATCCCCAACTTGGGTTTGCAAATCAAACCCAACCTCCATTTTTTTTAACCAACCCATGCATCCAAATTTCGGTTATGATAGCCAACCCGTCCAAAATTGGATGCAACACGGTCCGACGATGCTTCGACCCGGTTATTATGATTACTCCCTAGATGCCCAAAATGCTTTTGACCCGTTTGCTTTTCAAACCCCAAGCTCACAATCACCGAGAGCTTTTCAAACCCCAAGCTCACAATCACCAAGAGACATACAAGATGACTCCGATGAAGAGTTCGTGCCGGATACCCAAGAGCAACATTATGATGAGGATGAAGATGTTGTGGTTCAAGAAAATCCCGTGAACCAAATTGAAGCCGGACCGGAAAGAAAAGGAAAAGCGAAACGGGAAAGTTGGACGCCTAAACAAGAAGAGGCGTTGGCAAAGGCTTATGTTCATTGCACTTTGAATTAAAAGAAAGCAATCAACAAAAGGCGGATGGTTTTTGGAAGCAAGTTCTAAACCACTTCAATCAAACGGTCGCAGGAAGTAACCGAACCCACCACCAAGTTCGATCAAAATGGCTCGCGATGCAAACAAAATTGAATTACATTCAACGGTTTATAACAAAATTGCAAACAAACTAGTTTTTTTATACCGCGCGTTGCGACGAAACCGAGCAAATGATAATGTTCGTGATTTGAAAATAAAGCATGTAGTTTAGAAAGTCAAACCATTAGAACGATTTTGTTTATCATAGTGTCGTTTAGGGGTGCAAACGAGCCGAGCCGAGCCCGAGCTTGACCAGGCTCGACTCGAGCTCGATTAACTTTATGTGAGCTCGGGCTCGAGCTCGATTCGAGCTTTGTTTTCAAGGCTCGAGCTCGGCTCGTTTGTATTTTCTCAAGCTCGAGCTCGGCTCGGGCTCGGCTCGTTTATTATCTATTAATTTTTATATTAAATAAAAATAATATAAATAATAGACTTTTTAGGCTCGTGAGCTCGATAAGTGAAGCTCGGGCTCGTTTACTAAATAAGCTTATTTTTAGGTTCGAGGTCGGCTTGTAAACAAGTTTAAATAAGCTTGGCTCGACTCGGCTCGTTTACACTAAAGCTCGATAAGGCTCGACGAGCCTAACGAGCTTCACATGCAAGGCTCGAGCTCGGGCTCGATAAACAAACGAGCTTTGTTTTGAGGCTCAAGCTCGGCTCGGGCTCGATAAAGCTCGGCTCGTTTCGAGCTTTTTCTCGAGCCGATCTCGAGTAGCTCGCGAGCCGGCTCGGCTCATTTGCACCCCTAGTGTCGTTTTATGATACCAAATAAATACTTTAGTTTGAGTATAACCTCGTTTTAACAAAACTTATAACGGAATGTCAGGAAAAGAAATCAAGCACAACTACGTACTTAAGTTTTAGAAAAAAAAGTTATAAACGTAACTTATTAAAGAAGTATCAAATTAATCGATAAATTAATATACGTTAAAAAAAGGAAAAAAAAAACAATTATTAAAAAAAGGTAAAGGAAATTGATGTTAAAAAAAAAGAAAAATATGTTATTAAAAGTAAATATAATAATAAATTATTATAATATATTAAATAATAAAATAATGACATAAATAAACTATATATTATTATAAAAATTAAATTACTATTCATGGTCCTTTGAAATCAATATATATATAATATAATATATATATAATTTTAGTATAATCAACATCTTTTATGGTATGATATGGGTAAATAGGACATGTTATGGGAAATTGTTATATGGAATAATGCCCTAGTTGTTTTATTCTACCTCCTTAATGTCATCAAAGTGCCACGTCAACAACGGGGCTCCAATGTCTCCTAAATAAAGCTCATGGTATAGAATAAAACCTCTCAATTATTACCTCTGCCACTAAATTTCTAAAATAAATACAAAAGTTCGTGCACTAAGCGCAAAATACATCATACATGGGAGTGATATTGCCGGAGGATCGTTATAGAAGGAGGCATTAGAATACCTAAAGTGACAACTCCGAAAAAAAATGGCAACGTCAATGTCGCCTTCACAGCATCTCTGAGCTTCCTGAATTAAAACGGACAAGCACCTAATGCAGTCAGAAGAAGATAGACAGTTAGTCGGAAACGAGGTCGCCTTGTCCTTTCTGACGACGAAGATGATAATATTGCAGGGGGTAAGGTTTGCAAGAAATATTTAACATCGGGGGGTAATATTGCAGAGTACAACAAACCATAGGGGGTAATAAGAAAGGGTAATATAGTCATTTAACACCGGGGGTAATATTGTAGAGTAAAACAAAGCATAGGGGGTAATAAGAAAGGGCAATATAGTCATTTAACATACCATTTAACAGAACTGTTAAGTTCTTTGACGGCAGGGGGTAATATTGCATGGTTTCTCATTAGTTGGGGTCAAAGTGCAAAATTTCCCTAGAAGGGGCTAACAGTGCCAATTGGCTCAAACCCAGGGGGTAAAATTAGGGCTGCAAACGAACCGAACGAACACGAACAAGACCTTGTTCGTGTTCGTTTGTTAAGAAATATATGTGTTCGCGAACCGTTCACGAACACTTATCGAACGAGATTTTATGTTCATGTTCGTTTGTTAAGGAAATGAACTTGTTCGTGTTTGTTTGTTAATTTTAGGCAACTAACAAAATCAAACGTTAACGAACACAAATGAGCACAAACTAATGTTCATGAATACAAATGGAAACAAACGAACACAACAATCGTTCATGAACGGAATATATAATACACTGACACTTATTAGATATTTAATTTCTCAGAATTTTGAAGTATTTAAATAAATATAAAGACTAAAAACACTAATGAACTATCGAACACAAACGAACACATTACCAAACGTTCACGAACATAAATGAACGAACACGACCTCTGTTCATGTTTGTTCATTTAACTAAACGAACGAAATTTTTTGTTCGTGTTCGTTTGTTTAATAAACGAACGAACACAAACGAACTTCTCGCCGAATGGTTCACGAACTGTTCGCCGAACGTTTGGTTCGTTTGCAGCCCTAGGTAAAATTACACTTTCCTTTTTTTTTTATATAAAGCGAACTTTCGGCCACTTACAATGTTTTCATCCATATATTACGGTCTCCAATCCATATATTACGATCTTCATCTAGATCAAAACTTATGTCTCTTGAAATTGAGTCTTTTCAAATTTTTTTCTACTTAGTTTTTTAGTTTCTTAAAATAAGATATGAATCCGATAACTCTTATATCAATTATATGTCATAACTTTTTTAACGGTAAATTTCTTTTATTCCATACTATCTGTGAGACTTGAACCCAAGACCTTTCTCTTCCAAAACATTTAAAGACTTTGTCTTTATCAATGAATCACCACACCAGTTAAGTTTAAGAAAATAGTGATTAATAACTTGCTGAATATTCAATAGCCAAAGTAAAGAAATATGAATGTTTGATATGACTAATGGGGTTTAGCCATTTGTTTATTATCATCACAATCACAATTATTGTTTGGTTTATCATGAAACGATTTGCATTAATTTACATTTGGGTGTATATTTAATATTTAATTAATTATCATTGATGGATTGAAAACGATATTTTCGTAGGGGAAGGTTCATTTGAGAAGAAATTTAATGTAAGAAGAAAAAGAAGAAATAACATATTAGTAAAATACTATTTCATTTATAACTCATGTCATTAATTTTTAACTCTTTAATTAATTAGTCAAACAAATCACTAATTATCCTACATATAATCTACAAAACCTACACATATCAATTTTTTCCTACATTTACCTACACATTATAGAATTTTATCCTACACAGTCGAAATTTATCCTACACACCTCGAAATATATCCTACACAACTCGTAATTTATCCTACACAACTAGTAATTTATTCTACACTTGAAATTAAGTTGTTTTTTTAATTTGGAAAAAGTATATATTTTGAAAAGGAGTTACAAATTTAATTTAGTTAGTTATTAAAGTGGAAGAATACAAATTAATGATTTTTGTAAGTTTACCAATATACCCTTATATTAAAATTAAATGCAAATATTAAATGAAGTGAAATGAAACATTTTTATTGGTTGAAAACTTCTTCTTTTCTCTTCTTACAAAAAATTTTTTCTCAATTGAACCCTCCACTATTTTCGTAATCTATTAAAATTTTAGTATAATCAACATCTTTTATGGTATGATATGGGTAAATAGGACATGTTATGGGAAATTGTTATATGGAATAATGATTCTAATAAAGCTCATGGTATGGAATAAAACCTCTCAATCATTATCTCCGCCAGTGCATATATTTTTTTATTTTTTTAGTATAAAATGTTGGATTTTAAGAGTTCGACCTCCGCTGATTTGGATTTGAGGGTCTAACCCTCACTGAATTTTCAATCAAGTTCCGCAACTTCATACAACCTCTCTCTATAGAGGCTGAATACAAACATTTTTAAGGTGATTGAGGAAATTTATATTTATAAGTGTAATAATTTGTAACTCGTAAAGGTTCCATAAATATGACACGAGGTTGAGTTTTCGTAATAAATGAAAAGTGTGGACTTTTTAAAAAAAAAGCTTTCGACATACCCCATATATTAAACACCCAATTAATTCAAAAGAGAAAAGCTTTTTTTTTTTTTTTTTTTTTTTTTTTTGAAATTTATACTTTATTCACAAAGCACAACCACAAACCAGCTGCCCAAACACAACAAACAAAGAACTTACATTAGAGAAAAATTACACCACTTATCCCATGAGACCCCATTGTTTTTTATTCTATGTTTATACCACAAAAAACCAATCGATTTAATCTCTTGAATGATACCGTCGATTTTCACTTCCACATTAGCGAATCTCTTGTTGTTACGAGCCTTCCATAAACACCAAGATGCCACGATGATGATACCTTTCAACGCTATGCTATCCTTTAAATTCAACCCACATGGTTATGCACTTCCACAAGATCCTTGATTGAGAAAAGAATTAAAGGGCCAATTTTACACCAAGCACTTATAGCATTCCATACAGCAGCAGCAACATAACAAGAACAAAATAAATGCTCTGGTGTTTCATCCCCATCGTTACATAAAACGCATCACATATCTCTGTTATAACAGTTTGTAGCCCGGAGCGCATCAACCGTAGGGACTCTGTTCTGAACCAGACGCCACATAAAAATATTACACTTCTTTGGGACCCACTTACTCCGTTTGAAAACATATTTGTTGTTGTAATCAATACCACTGCCCAAAAACCGCTTAACAGCCCCAACCGAGAACTCAGAATCTTCGCCTCCTACCCAGGACCATTTATCTGACTTATCCGATAAAGTCACATTAGAAAGAATACCTGAACAACATCTTAATTCCAACATTTCCACTTCATAAATCAAATCCCGACTCCATTTCCAACATCCTGAGAAAGATCCCGCTACATCGTTAAACATGTCCTTCACCGTACATTTTTTATCCTGCTCCAAATTAAACAGTTGAGGAAACTTATCCATTAACAGAACGTTGGAAACCCACGGATTTAACCAGAAAGCTATATACACCCGAAAGACACATC
Source organism: Helianthus tuberosus (assembly GCA_030545235.1). Lineage (NCBI taxonomy): Eukaryota > Viridiplantae > Streptophyta > Magnoliopsida > Asterales > Asteraceae > Helianthus > Helianthus tuberosus. Next base: position 6,027,178 of record CM060416.1, on the reverse strand, counting down.
TTACCTAAAAAGTTATTTGTGGAATGTGGGGCGGCTAGCCCATTTAGTAGAGTCATTCTCTTTAAGGAGAGTATCCAGGTTCAAACCTCGACATACACAATTAATTTAGAATTATTGGTGTAATAGAGTAAGGGTAGTGTTCCCATTAAAAAAAAGAAACCTAAAAAGTTATTGGAAGAGAATCTGAGGTTGTACATTTTATATAGTAAATTAAAATAGGTTAGAACCCCGTGTATTACACGAGTTAAATAAATTTAATTTTATATACTGAAATAAAATAATATATATCTTTAAATAAAACCTCATTTAACACGGGTTGATTAAATGTTATATACTTAATAATAACAAGGTAAATTTTTAAGAACCCAATGTATTGTACGGATTGAATAAATGTAATGTTATATATCAAATAATAAAAAAAACCATATTTCTAAAACTTTGTATATTACACGAGTTGAATAAATGTAATTTTATATACTAAATAATAAAACAATATACCTTTAAAAACATCATTTAACATAATTTGATTAAATGTAATTTTATATATTAAATAATAAAAAAATTTATATCTTTAAGAACCCAGTATATTGTACGGATTAAATAAATGTAATAATATATACCAAATAATAAAAAAAACTATATCTTTAAAAACCTTGTGTATTACACAGGTTAGATAAATATAATTTTGTATACTTAATAACCAAAGTTATATCTTTAAAAAAAACTACGTATGTTACACGGGTTAAATAAATCTAATTTTAAATACCAAATAATAAAAAGAATTATATCTTTAAAAACACCGTGTATTACGCGGGTTGAATAAATGTAATTTTATATAGTATCACAATCATAAATAATGTAACGGTTCGTTTGATTTATGTATATATGAATTTGAATATGAAGTATTACGAATTCTTATGTTTATCTATATATAATGACTATCTTTAATTATAAAACGATAAGTAGTTATAATTAAGTAGGAGCAAGAACGTTTAATTATAAAATGATAAGTATTTATAATTAAATAGGAGAAAGAGGCGGGAAAATTTAAAAAAAAAGCAGATATTTTTAATGAGTAACGCGTGTCTATTAAAGGTTTATTTTATTATATGTTATGGATAGATATAGATATATAGATAATATATTTATTTTAAGCCGATTCTACGTAATATAAGATAAGCTATATGATGTGAAAAGAAGAAACGTTATACCTTAAAGTATTTGTCTTGAAGCGAAAAGAAAACACTTTTTTAGATGACAAGTAACTAGATCTATGGGAATCCAGAACGCTGGAACAATCCTAAAATTTAGACTTCTCATATCAGCATTTCACATCATTTTAAATCATAATCATTTCAATTTTATTTTTTCTTTCAACACTAAACCTCCACCTCATTACTTATTATTTCCTTCAATTTAAACTATATTTAATTTATATAATCTATTTATAACTTATTTAATTAATAATATTATTTATTTTTTATCAAAATATTTTAAAAAACTACAGAACTAAGAACAAAATAATCCATTAGATAAAATAAACACACTTACAACAATTTTACAAAAGCACACATAAAACCTAAAAAAATTAACATACAAAAAAAATAAATAAAACAAACTTAAAGCTAATAAAAAATCATTTTTTTATTATTTCGTTATCTAATATATTTATTTAATAAAAATTCAAAATAAAATGCACAACGGTCATGTGAGGAATTGATTTTAAGACGGGGTTATTAAAATAACACTGCCTAAACCAAATATTGAACATAGTTTAATGATTCAAATTGTAGTAGTGAATGGCTTTTTTTTTCAAATGGCTACATTGGTCAAACGGATGCCTACTCTGACAATTTAAGGGTTGATGACTAGTTTAATTATGTAGTTTGTTTAGGTTTAATAATCTAGTTTCTGTAATGTTTTTAATTTTAATAAATTTATTTTTTAGTTTATATTATTTTTTTTTTATATATTTGTATTTGTAATATGTTTTTTTTTTAATTTTTATATGTATATAACTTTAAGGTTTTTGTATTTTAATGCAAAAAAAATTATTTTAAATTGTTTTGAAATTAATGGGAACCACATATCACATATGGAGGTTTTGGACTACTCTGGTGCACCAAACCGAACTAGTCCACATCATCACCTACAATGTGAGAGTGGTTTAGAATTGTTGGCTTGGTTTTGAACCTTTATTCCAAATCGATGTGGATGCTCTAAAAAGTCTTCCATATGTATAACATCTTCACAATTCGTTGGTTGACATATAATTATAAAATTTAAGCTTAAACTTAATGATAAACTATGTAAGTTGGCCAATAAATTTACCATATAGAGTTTATGAAGTTTTTTTTAACGACAAATTTGGATCACTGACGGACTACTGAAGTATAATCGTGCCACCAACGGAATCACCTGATCATATCCATCTACACTAGGAAAAAATGCTTATACATCAATTCAGGAGGAAACCCAATAAATCTGAGAAACTCCTTGTGAGAATCGAACCCAGAACCTAATGGTCCATAAACCTTATCTCACCTTCAAGATGTCATTAGGTTATAATGCTGCCATAGGCAGGTTATTGAATCGAATTCAAACTACAAATTACGAATTACGAACTACGAATTAGGTTCTCAAATTTTCGAATTAGGTTAAAATCCAAGTTTTAAATTCAATTTTCCAGTCGAACTCGAATTTGTTATCATTGATCGAATTTAGTTTTACATTCGACCTAAATAGTGATTTCGAATGTGTATATATAATTTTTGTCTTCTTATAAAAAATATATGCACTTTATATTTGATATATACACATTAATTATTTAATTTATTTTTTCGCATAATTCTGTTTAGATTTTCTAACTAGAAATGGTTTCTCGAATTAGTTCACTTTCAATAGGTCAAGATTTTGAAAACTTATTCGATCTAAAATTGAGTGTTCTGTCTCAACCGAACTTCGGGCTACAAATGGTCCAATAGACAAACAACAGATTTGGAAGGGTTTTAACAAAATTGACGTTTCTGAAGAATTTATGTGCTGATCGACTTAGTCCAATGATTTTGACCCATTGAAATTTATCATGACGTTTGACTTTTTGGGCCATCGGTTTGAAATACATGTACCATCGTATGACTTATATTTTATTATTATTAATACTAGTTTTTTTTACTATTGCCGCGTTGCGGCGAACGTCTTTTGTTGTTGCGCACGGAAACCGTTGACAAGAATAAAAAGAACATATAGGAAAAAACACTAAAAGATAACCAAAAGAAAATCAACCAAAAAATTGTATCGTAATAATGTTGTTTGTATGAAACATGTGGTCAGAGATGAGCAAATGATACTGGGTACCGGTACCGAATTTTCTGAACCGAAAGATCTTAAGTACCAATTCGGTATGACTTTTGGCGTTCCTGGTACCGGTTCGCTACCGTTTTTACCTTCATATACCGGTACCGTAACTGGTATTTTCGGTACCAGTACCGATTAAGTATTGGTTGGCACCGAGCTCATCCCGACCCCTGAAACTAAAAAAAGAAATCATTAAAAGTTGAAGAAAATCAACAAAAAAAGTTGCACGATACCGTTGTTGTTCGTACGACACCCGTGATCAGGGATGAGCAAATGGTGCCGGGTAGCAGTACCGAATTTTCCGAACTAAAAGATTTTCAAAATCAATTCTATACCCCGACTTATGGTGTTTTCTGTACCAGGCTGGGGTCGGTTTTTACCTTCATGTACCGATAACCGTATTGATATTTTCGATACCAGTAACAGTTGACATAAATTTATCTAACTTAAAAAGTGAAGAAGATAATAAAAATAATTAAAAAAACTATATTTCATATTATAACCTTTTCTACATTGGCGAAGCTTGGGGGGTCGATTTTTCCCAATTCCGTGGGGGGGGGGGGGGGGGGGGGGAACGTATATACCTAAAAATTTCTATACGAAGGTACTGTTCATAACACTACGCGTCGAAAAGTTCACGGGGGCGGGCGCCCCCTTCCGCCCCAAGAAAGATGCGCCCCTACTTTTCTACTTAGTGGCCTTTTTAATATACTTATATTGTTTTACTGTTCAAAACGTTTCCTTTTTAATATATAGGGGAATTTGATTTGATTATTATTATTATTACTACTACTACTTTTACTATTACTACTATTACTATTACTCAGTGGCGGATCTATGATTCGTTCGTAGCGGTAACGTTTTATAAATAAGCGGTAACGAAATCGAAAAAACGTCAAATTTTTCCAAAATTTACACTACCGTCGGAGCGCCAAGCGGTAGCGAGTGTTGCCCCTTGTATGTACATAGGTCCGCACCTGCTATTACTATTACTGTTACTGTTAGGTTTCGGGTTATAATTTGGATTATTCGAATAAGTTATGCCATCTTTGCAACTAAATTGGAATTCATAGATTCGAGTTCGGGATGTTTAAAACCGTTGATTCGAAATTCGAATTCAGCCGAATAATAATAATAATAATAATAATAATAATAATAATAATAATAATAATAATAATAATAATAATAATAATAATAAATAACAACTACTATAAAATAAGATTATAAAACTATGTGTTGTGGGTTAACTAAAATCATTGCTACATTATTGTCACGTCACCGCCACATAAGAACTTGACCATTATGTTTTGTGGATTAATTAAACACCCAATAACAATAACATTAAAAGAAAAAAAAAAACAAATAAAGACAAATGATTGGTTTACATTGGGGTGAGCCTCACCATCATTACCTTTTCTTCCCATTAACAAAATCTTCATTCACTGCTGCGGTTAACTGAGGGACGCGGTGTAGCGGCCGTTAACGGCCAATGTGGCACCATTTACGGAGCCTTACTTAACTCACAACAACCAGCCTAAAATTGCAACTAGAGTTGTTTAAAAAGTGTTGGTCCCCTTTGGCGGCCCTATTCGATTGATGTAACTTTCTTCTCTCAATGAGACGGGTGTTTGTGAAGTATATAAACATTCAAAGAATAAAAATAAAGACAGTGAGAGTGGGATTTCTTCAATGATTAATTCTTATAAAATAAATGTATAGTTATATGAACATAAGAATTAATCTTTGTTTGGCGGAATTAAACAAAGAAGAAAGGGGTCGATCCGACAATAAACTCGAATCTAAATGTCACCTCCTGGGCCAAACCAGGGGGTAAACTCTCATGAAAACTCTATATGAAAATTTACTACACAAAGACACACATAATTCCTTCATATAAATTATGTATTTATAGAGTTTTTCATATGCCTATCTCAAATGTGATTGGTTGATATGAAGTTGGTATATGTGCCCAGAGCCTTATCTTACTTTATTCACCAACTTGTTTCTTTCTTTTCTGATGTAGTCTTCACATTTGAGATATTTCTTTATTCTTTTCTGATGAAATGGTTTTTTGAAAAGGAAATATTCCTTTTTCCTTTCTGATGAATGTTTCATCAAAAGGAAAGATTCCTTTTCACCAGAAATGTTTTTCTAGCTTTTTCCCATAAGAAAAGAATTCTTTTCTTTTCTAGTTGAAAACATTTCTTTTTCTTATGAAAGCCCTTTTCATAGAAAAGATTTAATGTGTTAATAAGATATATTATCTTATTAACACAATTCTTTGACTTTGTATCATGTATACTCCATAATGTCCCGCTAACATTTTGAAGTATTGTAACCTTGTCGTGATCTTTAATCAAAGAATTTAGAAGCTTGATTTTCTTTTTCTTTCTCGGTCTTCATATTTAGTGCTTCTGGGACGGTTCGTCGGTCAGTTCGTGTTGACGGAATTATTTCTAAGTAACTTAAACTATTTTTAACGACAAATACAATAAAGTTGCCTAACAAAAAGCGGAAACGTAAAAATACATATAAAGGTTAAATATTCAATCTTTATCCTCGTTGGGTAGTCGAAGTGTGTAAATATGTTTCCATAAAGTTACCGATACAAATATGTGTCAAAACCGTATACGAGACCAAGAAATACTTTATTTGAAACCAACTCAGTTTTCAATAAAAATTTTATCGAAATGTTTATAAATAAATTAAATGCATCCTTTAAATTATAACATGTGTTTCTTAAAACATAACATGTGTTTCCAAAAACATAACATGCGTTTCTGAAAACATACATGCGTTTCTGAAAACATACATGCGTTTCTTAAACATACATGCGTTTCTTAAAGCAGAACATGCATTTCTGAAATCATAACATGCATTTTTAGAACAACCTCCATCATCTTCAACATTTGTTATAGTGTAACTTATAGATTATTACTATGTGGATCTTGTCAAATGCAATCATAAACAAATTATTTAGACCGTTCTTGTGAATCACTCGGTTAATCGATTACAGATTATGCATCTTATCGATCGAATTGGTTGAATTGTCATTGTTCTTCAATCGCAAGATTCGATAGAATTGTAATTGACGTTAATGCCCTTTGCTGCAATATTAGGTATTTAATTTGCTTTCAATTTGTGTATTTTGCCACCAATTGATTTGTGTTGTAGATTGAGTAAGATTTAGGGTTGTAATCACTGTGTACGTTTCGCAAGTTAAGGACACTTTGTATGATAACCTAACCTTAATGTGATAAGCATTCTGGACCGCTCATTTTTCCTAAGCAAAAAACTAATTTTTTTAATTATACATATATGTATATACGTGTTCAAAATTGAAAATTAAGTATTGTACATCTATGTTTGATAATGTATATATATGTACAAATATGTGTAATAATTGTACATATGTGTATACAAAGGAAGATTATGGTTCTAAACATGTTTTTTCTAGTGTACATATCTGGGTCAGTGTCAGATTTATAAAATAAAAAGAAATTTTAACGAATCAAAAGTAGAATGATGTGGATTAGCAATAATGCTTCAATACCACGGTAAATACATGGTTTTTTATATATTGATTAATCATGATCAATTGATCATGATTCACCGCTTCAAATATAGAATTCCAATCGAACTACAAGATAATTATGGGAGAATAATAAAACGTAAATACACTAGTTAACATTGGTAAAGTTGTAGGCATAATGTAGTTTTTTTTAATGATATAAAGAGTGGGAAAACATTTTTATTTAATTATTTAAAGTGAAGGGAACGTATGTAGTTTAGTTGCTTCTATAGTGTGATGAGAAATGGTTCCAATACCTAATTATCCTTGTATCATTCCTATAACAATATATTTAGGGACAAACACACCTCCTCTAAAAATTTACATTTAAAATTCACTTATTGTTTATTATATAAGATTTGAACCCGTGTACCATTTTAGTGAACATAAACACCTGATACCACAAGCTCAGAGTCCATTGACCCGTGTCTTGAACAGATTGAGTATGAAGACAAGATAGTTGGCCAAGGGCCCCAAATGTATGACGTCAAGATCTAGAATATTGTGATTTTGCCATAGAAAACACGTTTGCCATTTGCTATACGAACAAATAAAGAGTTGTTGGTATTAAGGTTCTAAAAGTCGTATGGAGGGTTTAAAAAGTGGTAACTGGATTTGGTAGTAAAGTAAAAGGTTCAAACTTCAAAGACCTAGGGGTTGACCATCAGTAGCGGATCCAGGAATTTTTTCCACTGGGTTCACTTTTCTAGATGCTCCAATTTCATATGACCGAACATAATAAATTTCGGGTCAGTTCGACAATTCGGATCGGATAAGGCTCATCACATAATAAAAGTACGATACAATAATAAAAAGAACATCGTCATTAGAAATTTAAAAACACGTAATATAAAATGCGATGGTCTTTACAGATAAAAAAACTACCTAAAGTTGATCCCTACGAGTTTTCATATTTTGAAAACGTTGCATTACTCTCTACGATCCATTAAATTAAAGGGTGATTTACACATATCCCCTTCCTAAGATCATTAATTCCATATTTACCCAATCCTTAAAATCAATTACATATTTTTATCGACCAATCCTTAATGAACTTATAACTAATACATAATTAATATTTATCATTTTTATTAATGGTTAACTGATTAAGTATTTGATTTAACACCCAATCTCCCATCTTTAATCGACCTAAAATAAGTTTTGATTTAACACCCAATCTCCAGTCTTTTTATCGACCTACAATAACCTTGAAGTTAAACACAAATATTACACTAACAGACAATTAGCATACCAATCTACTGATCTAAACTGAGCAACTAATTTGCACTCCCTTGTAAACATTCATCTCATCACTCAAAATTCAAAAAATCAATTTTGATCACATGCTTGTAGCCAATCTTTTCCTCTGTTTATTTGGAAGTACAAATTAGTTCTCTAAGCCATTCGTTCTATTTAAATGCATACAAGTAATCACTTTCTATTAACTTTTCCAATCGTTCACTTTCATCAGATTCATGAGTTTCACACTTTCACAGTATCATAAGGATCAAATATTTATATTACAAAAAGGGTAATTGGGTAATTTCACAAGAAAAGAGGGGGAAATATGTAATTAATTTTAAGATTTGGGTAAATATGCAATAAAGACTCTTAGTAAGGAAAAAATCGGAAAAAAAACACAAGAAAATGGCTTATGAAAGATTCGAACCCGAGGTGTCAGGTTAAAGAGGCGCACATTTAACCAGTGGAACACTAGAACATTTATGTTATGGGTTCCTCAAATATTTTACTTATGGGTTCCTTTTCAGTTTGTCTTATACATTTACGCTAAAAATTGAAAACCGAATGGGTTCCTGGGAACCCGATGTTTATACATAAGTCCGCCCCTGTTGACCATGGGTTATATCATGGAATCGAATTAACTTTTTTTTTTTTTGTTTATTCTACTTATGTGTGTATATATATGTAGCTTGTATTGATATATCAAAGTCCAATTTTTGTATAATATACTTGTGCAATGGTGATGAGTGTATTGGCTAATGACATATTGGTCGAGGGTTCGGTTCTGGGTTGTGACCATTCTAATATGGTTTCAGGCTGAGACAAACAAAAAACCTAAAAAATCTCAATATAAAATTCGATAGGAAGGCTTGCTCCGTATCAAACCAGTCTCAATTTTGGGCCTCCGACTCAGCCATACTAGACCGATATTTGCTCAGTATCAAACATATTATTAGTTATGGTTGTAGCTAGGAATTTGATTGTTTCAAAAGAGATAAATCAGTTTATTTAAATTGGTATCTTTGTTGATGCCTCAAGCAATTTTCTAGTTGGCACTTGGCAAGTGTTCTTAACATTTTCTTTTATTATTCTATATCTGTTAAATTAATGGACATATAAAAATGAAGATTATCAATGAAATTTAGAAAGTAGTTTACAAGTGGGCCAAGCCACCAAGGGGAAGAAATCCATCCCATTATGAGAATCTGGCCCATTATAATGGTCCAGAGAGTTCAAAACGAAGTAAGAAGGGCTTACATCAATCAACAAACTGTCCATAAAGAGCCCAAAATAATACCCTAAACTGTTCCAAAACAGCCCAAAATAATACCCTAAACTGTTCCTAAACAGCCCAAAATAATCCCCTAAACTGGCCCATTATAATGTTCATAAGATGTTTACAATAAAAATTCGAGGGAAATATATAACCATATAAGAAACTAGTTGTTTTATATGTTGGTATAAGAATTATAACAAAATTTAATTATTTTATAAAATTAAAAGAGGAGGAGATAGAGACAACTTATATTAATTAAACTCACCCACTATGATTAGTTTTATACATTCACTAGTGGGAATGCCCGCGCGTTGCGGCGGGTGTTTCGACTCATATCAAATTTAAATATGACGTCTATTACAAATGACAACCAATTCCGGGTTTCTAATGTTTTATCTCATTCAACGAAAAATAGTCATAGAACCTATAAGGTCACAAACATGCAGAGAAAGTCTAGCAGACTGCTTTAATGTTACAACTATAAGGTCACAAACATGCATGCCATCGTCGTGTGCTTGTTCCAAGTGGATAAAGTCTCGTAAATTCCTCAAGCTAGTGGTGGGGTTGTACTCAACTGATACTACCACACGTGGAAAGTATAGATCCCAATTTCTCAGCATCATACTTGAGATGCACATCCTCGGATGATTCAGAAAACTCGACACTAAATGGAGGTGATAATTTGCGCCCTATCGCTTGAACACGAGCCACACTGTAAACACGAGTAACTTTATGAACTGCTCTACAAGAATTTATGGTTTATATTATTAGAAATATTTTACTCACCATACATAATATTTGTCATGGCATATCCTTTAGCAACCAGGCCCAACAACTCAATTTGCAGATACCCACCAATACATACTACGGGCGCAGGCAAGTTGAACGTTTGTAAGCAATTTTCCTGTTGCCATGAAGTTTCTGATGAAATACATTACCAAAAGATACACGAGTGCAATAGTGAACATTAAACGGGTTAGATGAGTGACATGTTAAAATGGGTTCAGGTCGAAACAAATGTTATAATGCTCTAAAAATGATTTTTACATGTATCAATTCATTTATTGGGAATAATAATAAATGAAACAGGAACTCACTTGTGCCACAAGGAACATTGGTGAGGTATATGTCCAAATAAACTTGTCATCTGCACATTCTTGTGCCTCAACGAAATCACAATTTAACTATTTCCAAGATTTTGGATGACCCATACGGAATCGCACAAATCCAGATGAGTATATCGGGTAACCAAACCACCCTATATATATAAATGTCAGTTAGATGGGTATGGACATAACGTAAAAAAGATGGCAAGGAAAAAACAAACCTTGCCGTAGATGCAATTTAATTTCTGTTATAACACAAAAATTAGCACATAAATTATATATGAGTGTCTCAGGTGTTTCTGGATAATAGAAAGCACATTGTACCTAGATTATAAACATTGGATCAGTCTCATAATACTCGTGGCAAAACTTGAGATTTCTGACCGGGGGGTCGAAAACGTATATACCTAAAAAATCTATACGAAAACTACATACCGGGCAATACTAAGCGAAAAGTTCGGGGGTCGGTCGCCCCTGGCGTCTACAAAGCTGTGCCCCTGCTCATCCATCTCAAACACATCATCATCGACCCATTCATATTGTACTCGACTGATACTACCACACAAGGAAAGAATAGACCCAAAAGATACATGAGTGCAACAGTGATTAAACGGGTTAGATGAGTAACAGGTTATAATTGGTTCAGGTTGAAAAAAATAATATAATGCTCGAAAATGAGTTTTACGTATATCAGTTTATTGCTCGAGACTTCGAGAGTAATAATAAATGAAACACGAACTCACCTGTGCCACAAGAAACATTGGTGATGTGTATGTCCAGATAAACTTGTCATCTGCACATTCATGTGCCTCAATGAAATCAAAATTTAACTCTGAACAAAGATTTTGGATGCCCCATTCGGAATCACACAAATCCAGATGAGTATAGCGGGTAACCCAACCACCCTGTATAAATTAGCAGCCAATTTATATATGAGTGTCTCAGGTGTTTCTGGATCATCACTTCCTTTACTTGACCAATAAAAACCCTGACGTAAAGTATTCCAGATGCTTTCTGCAGGGTAGGCATCTGTGCTCGAGGCACTCACGGGATTAGCAATGCAATTAGTCAGTGGAAGTGCTGTGATGGCCCGCAAAAGAGGAGCATAGGCTCAGTGTTCACTGTTGCCCGCAAAAGATACATGAGTGCAACAGTGATTAAACGATATATATCAAGAATGATGAATGAGAACTTACTCGAATAAGAACTTGACGTAATTGATAACATAACTTGTTAACGGACGGACAGTTCCATCAAGAACAACGGTTTTTGTAGCGTCCTTTTCAACGGCTTCTTCAAAGTCAGCAAACGTCTCTTGAGCCGTCTCTGCTAACCGTTTTGTCAAAGCGGAAACAGATTCCCTCAGTTCAGCAGCAGAAATACTTGCATATAACGTATTGAACTGTGAATTACAAACATAAGTTACAAGAAAACTCTGTATAAAAAAAAGTGTCAAAACACATAACTCTCTCTCTATATATATACACACACAAAAATAAGTTAAGATGAGAACTCCTCCGAGTTGTCAGAACCGTTCTCGTGTGAGGTTTTCAACCAAATTTTGTACAAACGTAGATTAACATCTAACTAAGACCTCTGTGAAAAAAATTTGAAAGAAATTGACAAGCCAGCATTTATTCGACATGCAAGTTTGATTTACACTGGTTTAAATGGCTGGTTACGTCATCAGCTCCAGAACGTTACGCAGCGCAGCCGCCATCTCATCCATCTTCTTGAAAGTCCGGTTAATTGTGGACCAACACACCTTCTCTAACTGCCCACCTGTTAATCGTTGATGAGCGTCAAGAAAAATATCACCAATGAGACCAGATAAAACACTGGATTACGTTGGACGGGTGACCTTTAAAAAGATTTTTTAAAAAAGACGGAAGCTGAATTCGCACAGGATTAACGCACTTACCACGTTTAAATCAAGCTACCTGTATAACCAAGATAACCAATATACATATTATTAGCTACAAATCAATACAAGTAATAAACAAATCGGTAATTAGCAATAAAGCTATGATTCAAGAAAGATGCCAGCCTCATAGTTTCTTACAATTTCCTTTTATATATCTATAAACATCTACATCCTAATATTTTTTTTACTGCCTATGTTTCCACCTACGACAAGATATAGTCATACCACATAGAATTTGTTACAGATTCAAACGAACACCTCCATGAATAACCAATCAGATTAGGAAAGTAATACCCAAAAAGTTGATCGAGACTAATTAAACGAAACCATAGTGTAAAAAGAAAATAAAAAATTTGAACAAGAAATAAGTAGAAAAAAAGAATACACACAAAGAATAAACACCAACCTTTATTAGAACAAGAAACTTTTAAAATTCATCCAAACACGGTCTGTTCTCTTTCTGCATCATTTAACCTTTTTCTTCTTGAGCCCTAAATCCCTAGATACTCCCTAATTGAGAATCAAATGTTGTAATTTATTCCTTATTACGTTGTGACAATCAACAAATTTGATTCAAGTTGCAATTTAATCCTAATTACGTTGGGATAATCAACAAATCTTATTCAAATTTCGAATCGCTTAACAAGAAATTACAAAATACCTTAAACTGTGCTTCCATCACGTCGATCTGATCTACGAGACCTCTGAGCAGCCTCAATCGCTTCACACTGGCGATTAGCTTCTTGTTTGACTTTTGTGTTGTTCTTAACTGGGGTGGGATGGAACAGACGGGATACTCAAAAGACAAATTGAATTGTAAGATGTCTATTAGGATTCACCGGCATTTCCAACGGAATGTGTTTCAATGGCTTCACAACTCGGTTCTCAGCCTGCACAGGACCAGACGACATCGTTATAATTTGGTCGTAGCTATCTCAACACATAATTACATTTGTTAATTTCAAATGAAACAATTAGAATGCATCTTCACCGGTATTATCAGAATTTCCATCTGATCAAACAAGGCCCTAGCTACATACAGGTTAAATTTTATAAGCACTACCTTGAAACTTAATTTAGGGTTAGAAACTGTTATGCTACCTGAAAGTTATCAATAACACCTCTTTACCCAAAAAAAAGTTATCAATAACACCTCATATTGACAATCTTTAGACCTAATAGTGAATTAGATGATACATACCTGTGAGATTAGGGGATTATTCCGGTGGTGACAGTAACGGCGACCCTGCCTCCTTCTACGATTGCAGCTGTGATGTTTATTAGACGAAAGATGCAATTGAAACCCTTGGTGGATGACGAGGTTCTCCCAACGCCACCGTCTTCTCTACCATTTATGGTCTTCCCCATTGAAACCATTTGCCAATTCATTTGCAGTCTTTACAGGGATATTAGGGTTATGGAGGATTCAGTCGTGATGAAGGTGATGAGATGAGAGGAAACTGTGATTTGGGTATTAGGGTTATATATTCAATTCCAGGATAACAAACGATTCATTTGTCTGATAAGTTAATGGACGGTTATTCCATGATTAAATCCCTAAAACACCCCTATGGTGTCTTAAAATTTTGGAAAAGTTGCAACTTTAGTCCCTTTAAAATGGCTTCTATCTATTGTACATAATGCTTCAAAATTTATACACAAATAAAATTACTATCTTGTCCATCACTTCTCCTTTTTATAATAGTATAGATAATTTATTGGTATCATACTTGTTTTTTAAATCTAAAATTTTAATATCTTATCATACTTGGTTATTAAATCTAAAATTTTTAATATATTATCATACTTGTTTTTTAAATCTAAAAATCTATATCTATCTATACTATATAATAAAAGAAACCTGATTTGGGACACATGTCATTCAGTGATGGCACTAATAATTTATAGATAAATTTAAAATTTAAAATTAAAAAGATTTAAATATTATATTTGAATTTTATCTTGATTGTAAATCTAAAGTCTAATATAAATTTCGTAATAAAAAAATAAAACAATACCGAAACTTAAGAATTTAAAAAAAAAAATTAATGCTTAATCATCTATCTTACTATATATTAAAGGAGAAGTAGAGCTGATGTAAGTTTGTATATGTGTCAACTAACTAGATATGCCACGTAAACTTTGCTGATATCATAAATCACAATTTAAAATGTTAATATAATCTATCTACTATATTTCAAATTTCAAAATAAATTACAGGGTTAATGGGCGCTCAAATATAAACTCCACAAAAGGAGAGATTCAAAATTCAAAACCCTTTTTCAATCAAAACCCTAAATCTCTGCTCTCTCTCTCCCTTAACCTTCTCATTCATCTCCTTTTTCAATCAAAACCCTAATTCCCCCCCCCCCTCTCTCTGGCGAACACGGCGACGAAGGTCCATCCAAGAGTTTCGATCAAAGCAGGTTTGTGTTTGTAAGATTGACGGTTTTAATACCTGAACGAGTTAAAGCAGAGGATTTTGTTCGCCGCCGTAGGTAAGCTAAGCAAACCCTAATTCAACTACCAATCCACCAGTAGTCATTGAAATCTAATCTCCATTGCTAATTTCTTCTCTTCATAGAGGGACGTTGATTCTCCAGAGGGATTCTTTTTTCTTTTGGGTAAGATTCAATACAAATTTACTTGATTATGATTTATGAAAACATGTGTGTTATTATATGAAGTTATGGTATATGTGTTTTGATTTGTTGATGCTTTGAAGTTAATGTTTGAGTCCTGCAATTGATTTTTAGATCATATATTTAAATGAAAAATGAATTAGATGTGTTAGGATACCCATGATGCTGTTTGCTCATATGAAGTGTGACTGAAGCAAGAAAATAAAATAAAGAGAATTTCTCAAACAGATTGATGTAAAACTGAATAAGCATATAAGTTCCTTTCTTTATTTTCAGTATAGTTATTATAAAAAAATTGAACAAAAAAATCAAGTAAAATGTAAAAATTGGGGTGCCAAGTGTAATTACCCAATTCTCGATTACTTAAGGGGCTAAAATTGCCATTATGTCAAACTTCAAATACCAGATACTTAATAAGCAAATGAAAACATGTAGGAGCTGTCAAAAGCTTAGAAACATACCATATGATGATTGGAATATGTTAATAAAGTATGTTTGTAAGTATATAACTTTTATATTGGGCATGTTAGTTATTGGTGATTGTCCAAAAGTGTGATTTTGTGAAGTTTTACATTACGAGTCTTAACTAATGATTGAAATGAGTAAACTCACTATGATGTTATAGATTCAGCGATCTAAGGTCAGAGTTTCCACGATTCAGATTCAAATCGACTCTATCCAATATCAATTTATTAAGGTTCGGTGTTATAACTCTTCAGCATCGTACTTCAGGTCAGATTCGTTGGGATCATTATTTTGAATAATTTAATGGCATTATGAAGGTAATAAGGGTTTGAGTTTTTATTTATAAATTGGATTGCTTTTGTGATTTGATTCTAATTATTAGTTCTTCAAATATAATATTGTAGGGTGGGTTAGAATTTGGTTCAACACAACTTCAGGTCAGATTCGTTGCTTATAGTTCACCAATGCTTCATATTTTGGCTATTAATTTTATTGAATGTTGTTACAGTCTAACACTCTCCATTACTTACAAATAATCTTTGTTTGATTCTTGACTAAGCCCTTAATCGTGTTGTTAAATCACAGGTAATCGACTTTAGTGCTACGCCTTGATTTTTTCATAATTTAATTTCCCATTTTGTACATTTTTTAAACTAGGGTTATTTGTTTTTTGCAGAGTGCGAAATTGGATCGTTCACGCTTTAGTCAAGAATTAGGGTTATTTGTTTTTCCAGAGTGCGAATTTGGGATCATTATTTTGAATAATTTAATGGCATTATGAAGGTAATAAGGGTTTGAGTTTTTATTTATAAATTGGATTGCTTTTGTGATTTGATTCTAATTATTAGTTCTTCAAATATAATATTGTAGGGTGGGTTAGAATTTGGTTCAAGACAACTTATTGGAAGTGGATTGAAGCTTGAAGGTGATGTTTGGGTCATTGAATCACTTAAAAAAAGGTTGCACAACTTCAATATGAAGTAAAATGACTTAGTTCTATTAAGCATGATTTATATGTCCTGATCCTGACTCTCACAAAAGACCTCACTTAACTGCAAGTTGAGAAAAAGCAACTTCCAGCTTTAGCTTTAATAGAAGAGCTTGAGGAATTACACAAGGAGCTTATGCATTCCAGGTTAGACATCCACTCTATTTCATATGGTGTGCGTTTTTTTACTAAAACAGAAACCAACCCGAAAAGTTTGGTTTTTGGGTTTAATTTATTGTTTCATTGGATCTTCGGTGCAGGGCCACGGTCGGGCGACCAAGAGAGAAACATAGACAACTAGAGCAGGTGGTGGTCGTAACCATTTTAACTCTTTTATAAATATTGGTCAATAGTTTCTTTCTGATTTGACTAGAGGTGATGATTTCTGGCCATTAAAGTGATAAAAAAAAGGTATCGTTTAAAAGAAAACTGGTTCAACGGTTTAAAAGTTGCCCAAAGTAAAAGTGTTTACAACCTTCTAAATTTCTTTATTCAAAGAAATCGGATCGTTATAACGGAATTTAGATTTTGTAGTGTATTTATCATATTATTTATGTATAAAGTAAAAAATATATATTGAATGTGTGTGTGTGTTATTAGGACTTGTGGTGCCAGATGTCCCTCTGGAGGAAACCGAGCTCTTAAGACAGGAAGCTTCCAAGCATAACATTGAGAACGAATGAAAGCGATTGTTGAAGCTACAGAGGGATTTTTGTACCTTGTAAGTTCCCTCAACTTTATTCAACCGATAGTCTAATCGGATCGTCATGAAATGGTGAAGATTTTGAGGAAGCGATTGACTGGTCAAAGGAGTTGTTGATTAAAATTGCTCAAAGCTTTTAAACCCTAAATCCCTAATACCATTAACTAATCATTGCGGCCCCATAATCTGAATGGATTAACCAGTTTTGAAGACCGTATTATGACATTTTCTTTCATAATTTTTTTCCATTTTCTTTAGGATTGATGTTGCAGAGAGACGAGTTAAGATGGTGATGCAGGAGATGATTTTAGATGATTAGAGGAATTTTAGCGCAGGCTGGAGACCAGTCGCCCGATTATTACATTACACTCTCTCTCATCCTCTTCAATACCCACGTACTGTAAGTCATCTAAGGTTTTAATCTTACAAATAGTTTATTTTTGTTTTTGAGCCTTTATTATTTAGATTCGTTGCTAATATAATAGATCAACATTTTTTTTCTAGGTGTTGTCTTAGGGAGACATGAAACATCTCCTGTTGTGGAGTACATCCTAAAGGAATTTTACTACCATTTCTTATTAAGGATGATCTTATTTTCAAACATAAAGGGATGTAACTGATACATACTTGGGTGACTGATAAAGTAGTTTGTTTATTGTTATTCTTAATGAAAACATTAAATACTTTGGTGGTCTTCACATACACTATCTGTTTATTTATTTATGTACTTGAGGAAAGGGTGGTGTTGTGATGTATGTAAAATGCAACATATAAATTACATCAAATGAGGCATAAAACTAACCCTTTTTAAGTACTAATATTGGAAAAAGAGTGTTTTTGTCTTCCTTTTGTATTTTCAGGATTAAATGAGCTCAAAAACGCAAAAGAAGCAAAAAGACAGCTAAATCCAACATAAATACAAGAAAAGGAATATTAGTGGACTGCCCGACCCCTCAACGGCACCTTCCAAAGCAAAGTAGAGAAATCAGAAGACTGAACACGCCCCGTGCTCAGCCAGCACGGGGCCGTGCCCAAGAAGCAGCAGAAAAGACAAACCTATAGAAGCTTCTATTGCCCACCACGGGCCGTGCTCAGCGGACACGGGGGCGTGTCGAAAGTACAGCAGGCGCATTTATTGTAATTGCGAATTACAATTAATGAGGAGAGAGATTGTCAGACGGACACGGGGCCGTGCCCAGCGGACACGGGGCCGTGCCCAGCTCTCTGTTCAGCCTATAAATAGGAGTGCTTGGATTCATTTCATCTCATCCCTTGGCACACCACCTCTCCCACACTTCATCCACCACCCACCACCATCACAACACCATCATCCACCACCATCATCCATTGTCCATCGTAGAGTGTGTGAGTCGTCTCGGGATCCAAGATTGATCGTAAGAGTTCTTGACAATCAAGGCCATGTTTGCCTAAGTCTCTTACATCACTTGGTGAAGACAAAGTGTCTAGTATAATACTTTTTATTTCTAATCTTTTGCACTTTTTATTTGGTTTTGTATTAATGACTTTAATAACTAGTTACTTATGTTGAAGGTGATCTTTCCTTATCGTTTTTCCGTGGTGTCTTGGCATTATTTTACTGTCTATATAAAATAAAGGATTTTCACCATTCATATCTCCACGGTCTATATGGAGATATGTTGGCTACCTGGTCGGGGGTTAAGGGAACGGTTTGGTAAAGGTCTTGCCATTGTTCAGCGTTTAGAGGTCCTGCAATGGACCTGGGTCAAATTTAGTAGGACCTCCTTCAATACTTCACGGTATTGGATGGCGGGGGTCCAAACTCTTTGATCCCCTCATAAGTTAACTACTATTAATACTATAACCCGGCTATTTAGGACTGTATCCTTGCTGACTCAGACTACTTAGCCGAGGGTAACGTCACCGCCAAAAGCGGGGCCTACCACAATACTGCATTAATAACTTAATTCATTATCTTCCAATAATCCACCCTTTTAGGATTGTATCCCTGCTGACTCAAACTACTGGGGTGAGGGTAACGTCACCTTCAAAAGAGGGGCCTACTACAATAACTAAGATAATCTCTTAATTATGTGCAAAAGTGCGGAAATAATCAAAGGTTATACTAGATACGAGTCGGAACCAAGTGATTCATCTTGTCTATCTGTTTTTTCTTTTATTTTTATTTTCAGCATTTTAGTTAGTTTTTAATTTTCTTAGTTTAAAACATTTTTCTAAACTTTTATTTTGGTTAGACGTTGAGGATAAACCGGTACTAAAAGCTCTTGTGTCCTTGGACGACCTCGGTATCTTACCAACGCTATACTACACTCAACGATGGGTGCACTTGCCCATATGTGTGTTTAGTGTTAGTGAAATATCGTGTTTTATAAATTTAAAACTTGGCTAAAATAAGTGTTAAAAAGGGCTTAAAATATACACCTAAAATAAGTAACACTTCGCACGCATCAAGTTTTTGGCGCCGTTGCCGGGGACACAAGGATTTTAAGAAAGTTAGGAATCAACGGCCTAATCATTTCTTATCTTTTCTTTTTTTTTTTAGGATTTTCTTAGTTTTTCAGCTTCTGCAGAGCTCAGCACGGGCCGTGCCCGCTGAACACGCCCCCGTACTCAATCATTGGAACTGGCAATCCTGTTTTACATCAGACAGTAAGCTGAACACGGGGCCGTGCCCACTCAACACGCCGCCGTGCCCAAGTTTCAGTTACTGAAAACAGAACCGTTAGATCCCGGCGGTTGGTAATTTCTGACATAAACATGAGTGATAGTAATTATTTTTACTTTCGGCACTCTTATGGTACGTGGTGTCAATTATGTGGTGGCAAACATGAAGAAGTAAAATGCTACTTCCTAAATTATAGGCCCCACTACATGGACCCACCAACTTCTCACAACCTTAAGAGGGGCGAAAGTAAAAATAAGCACTATTTCTCCCTCGAATGCGCCCAGCCAGATATTCTAGGGGAAATGCTCCTTGACGAGTTATTTCAACTAGAAGAGCTAGTTCTGAAATGGTTAGAAGAGCTTGGGAAGGATTTTATTGATCCACCCCAAGACGATACCCATGAAGAGATGTTGGAACCGCATTCCGACAACCTCGTTGCTCCCGAAAATACCTTCGTACCTAGCAAAGACTTGGACGATAGTAGTCCCTGTGTCGATTGTGCCGTGAAGGACTCTCCATCGACTTCGTTCGGTGCATACATAGACCTGAGCGATTCGGCATACACCTTCTTTAACAAGAGCCCGGGAAAGGGTTGGACTTGTCCACCTAGAATGAAAATAGGAATTACCCTCACCGACAACCTCTTGCGTTCTCGCCTTAGTCTAGGACAATTAAGGTATCTTAGGCACTTTGGGGTTGTTCCAACCAGTCAGGAGCCACCCGATACTAACAAGTGCCTTAAAAAAACTAGACAACTTCATAAAACAGTCCCTAGACACGGGGCCATGCCCAGCCAACACGCCCCCGTGTCCATCGAAAGATTCCATTCTGAATAGTACGTCAGAATACGGACAAACTGTGTCAGAACTCCACCTGCACACGGGGCCGTGTCCACTGAACACGGGGCCGTGTCCAGGATGCTGTCATTTTCTATAAATGCAGCCAAGAATTCTGCACATTTGGACCAACTTGGGACAGAGATTTGCAGGAATCTTCTCTCAAACTATCCTAGGTAAGTCTAAAAGAAGGTTCCAACAACCCATCTTGTCCTTTCCTCTTTTAGCCATTTCCTTCTTCTCCATCTTTCTCCAAAAGCTACCATTGGAAGTTTGGAATTCCTCCAACTCTATGGTAGGGATAAATGAGTTTTGTTCAAAGAATCTTGGTAAAAACATGTTATGAAACATTGTTTTAAGTTATTAGTAGCTAAAAAGGCCCCACAAGTTCAGAAAATAACTTAAAAATCCAAGTTTCCTTGTTCCGAAACTCTGCAGAAAGATGAACACGGGGCCGTGCTCAGTGAGCACGGGGCCGTGTCCGGTCACTGTTTCATTAAATAAACTGTTTTTAAGTTTATTTTTCGTAGGATGTCGAGTGAAAGAAGCGAAACATCTTCTGTGCATTCGTCAAACAGCCGAAGAGGAAGAAGACCCTCCATTGAAGTTACACTTGTGCACTATGTGATAGCATTAAGGGAGGCTCTCGACGAAATGACTTCAGTAGAGGAGGTCCTAATCGACCGTATTAATGATCTTACGATGGGACTTGAAAGCAGCTTCCAAGAAATTAACCTCTTGCACCAGAGGTTAAATATTCTTGTAGCACCTCCAATGGAACCAGTCCTTCCTCAACAGGATTGGAACCTGGCACTCGGAATCAACAACCCTACCGGGTGGGAAGACTTTCCGGCGGAACCTCCCGTGGAACACCAACAAGAGATCCCGGTGGAAGTTGAAACTCCTCAAACTAATGACAATGAGCCTTCTTTTCTCCTTCCAAGGGAGGTGGAAGAATGGCTCGCCGACATTTGAGGAGAACCACACGCGGAAGGAGGAGTTCAAAAAGGCCTTGGTTAACCAAGATTAATTACTTCTTGGAAATTTTGCTAATTAAAATAAAGTAAAGGCTAGGACTCCAAGGTTTGTTATTTCTTTGTTTTATCTAGTTTAATTTAGGACTATGTAAGTTCTCTCTATGATGAAATGAAATGATGGTTTTAAGGTTTGGATGGTTTGTAATGAATAAAACACACTCATGGTGGTAAAGGATGAAAAGGGGAACGAGAAAAATGAACCCATGCACAAGAACAAGGCAACCCGACAATTTCAGAAGGTTCAACACGGGCCGTGCCCAACCAACACGGCCCCGTGCTGAGCACCCTGCAGAAAACGCCCAGTTCAGGTAACTGGACACGGGCCGTGTTCACACAACACGCCCCCGTGTCCAGGCTTCTGTTTCTCTTGTTTTAATTCTGTTACTGGCACTTGAACACGGGGCCGTGCCCGGACAACACGGGGCCGTGTTCAGTGCCCAGTAACACAAATTTTTGCTTTTTAAACACTATTTTACACATCTAATCAACCTAAAAATTTATTTTTGGGACACATTGAGGACAATGTGTAATTTAAGTGTGGGGGGGGGGATGCTAAAACCTTGAATTTTGCAAGTCCTAAATACAAGCCTTACACAAAACTCTATTGGAACCGCTAATCACCCCAAATTTTTTTTCAAAAATTTCATTTTTTTTTACTTGTCTAGGTTTAACTCGGAAAATTCAAGTTCTCAAAAAGGTTATATTTTTACAAATTTACAACCGATAGCGTAGTGATAAAAAGAACCAACATAAGAAAATTATGAAAAAGCATAGCAAACTTATTTAAAATTTGATTATATATACTTGATCACATAAAAACCCATTCCCACAAAAGTGAGTTTTGAGCCTTTATTGAGCACACAATTACATATCATTTGACTAAATGCTCATTTTTCGTTTCTTGTGTGAATAGCCGCTTGGTTCTTACGACTCTAGAACTTGCCATGACAATACATTCCCGGTCCTTATCAACTTAAACCCAAGTAAGTAAATGATGGAGGCATTAGGACTAACCCTTTTTTATTTCTACACCATTATTTTTCTTTTTCTTTTACCACCTACCCAAAAAAAATCTCCCTAGTTAGCCCCTTTAAGCCTAAACCTTTTCGTTTCATCACCCAAACAAAAACCCTTTTACCCACCAAAACCTTTTTCATTTTTAACCCTTTATTTTAGTAACAAGTTCGGTTCTTCGTAAAAAAAAAAAAAAAAAAAAATTGTGTGATATTGATGAAGCAAAAAGAAAATAAACAAACAAGTTAATCAAAAATAACTTAGTTTGAATAAAAGCTTCATCAAAATAAAAAGTTGGAAAAATACGAAAATCGACACTTGTTACGCTTTTAGCCCTTTTTCTACTAACCACTAACCCAACCACCTACCTTTAACCCCAGCCTAACCCTTAACCCACAAAGTCCTCTTGATATCTACAAAGGTATAAAAGTTAAAAAGGAGGAGGATTGATTTCTTGACAAGCCTATGGTAGGAATAAGTTCCATGCCGCTCTCGAGTGATTCACTAAAAAAACACCTTCGGCCGAGTGTGAGTGATTTCCCCGTGAGGTATGTGAACTTGTATATAGATAGAATTTTAAAAAGGCATGTTATGCCCAAATAAGTAATTTCTTTTATGAAAAGTTCTAAATAAATCATTACGAATAGGAGTGTAAATAAATAAAAATAAAACCCCCAAAAAAAAAAGATCTTGGAAATCCCGACACTCTACGACAAGCCCAAAACCTTCTCTTCTACCTATTCCATTTGGGAGTGTAAGCCACATATTAAAGAGTTTTGCTTAAGGACAAGCAAAAGTTCAAGTGTGGGGGTATTTGATGTATGTAAAATGCAACATATAAATTACATCAAATGAGGCATAAAACTAACCCTTTTTAAGTACTAATATTGGAAAAAGAGTGTTTTTGTCTTCCTTTTGTATTTTCAGGATTAAATGAGCTCAAAAAACGCAAAAGAAGCAAAAAGACAGCTAAATCCAACATAAATACAAGAAAAGGAATATTAGTGGACTGCCCGACCCCTCAACGGCACCTTCCAAAGCAAAGTAGAGAAATCAGAAGACTGAACACGCCCCGTGCTCAGCCAGCACGGGGCCGTGCCCAAGAAGCAGCAGAAAAGACAAACCTATAGAAGCTTCTATTGCCCACCACGGGCCGTGCTCAGCGGACACGGGGGCGTGTCGAAAGTACAGCAGGCGCATTTATTGTAATTGCGAATTACAATTAATGAGGAGAGAGATTGTCAGACGGACACGGGGCCGTGCCCAGCGGACACGGGGCCGTGCCCAGCTCTCTGTTCAGCCTATAAATAGGAGTGCTTGGATTCATTTCATCTCATCCCTTGGCACACCACCTCTCTCACACTTCATCCACCACCCACCACCATCACAACACCATCATCCACCACCATCATCCATTGTCCATCGTAGAGTGTGTGAGTCGTCTCGGGATCCAAGATTGATCGTAAGAGTTCTTGACAATCAAGGCCATGTTTGCCTAAGTCTCTTACATCACTTGGTGAAGACAAAGTGTCTAGTATAATACTTTTTATTTCTAATCTTTTGCACTTTTTATTTGGTTTTGTATTAATGACTTTAATAACTAGTTACTTATGTTGAAGATGATCTTTCCTTATCGTTTTTCCGTGGTGTCTTGGCATTATTTTACTGTCTATATAAAATAAAGGATTTTCACCATTCATATCTCCACGGTCTATATGGAGATATGTTGGCTACCTGGTCGGGGGTTAAGGGAACGGTTTGGTAAAGGTCTTGCCATTGTTCAGCGTTTAGAGGTCCTGCAATGGACCTGGGTCAAATTTAGTAGGACCTCCTTCAATACTTCACGGTATTGGATGGCGGGGGTCCAAACTCTTTGATCCCCTCATAAGTTAACTACTATTAATACTATAACCCGGCTATTTAGGACTGTATCCTTGCTGACTCAGACTACTTAGCCGAGGGTAACGTCACCGCCAAAAGCGGGGCCTACCACAATACTGCATTAATAACTTAATTCATTATCTTCCAATAATCCACCCTTTTAGGATTGTATCCCTGCTGACTCAAACTACTGGGGTGAGGGTAACGTCACCTTCAAAAGAGGGGCCTACTACAATAACTAAGATAATCTCTTAATTATGTGCAAAAGTGCGGAAATAATCAAAGGTTATACTAGATACGAGTCGGAACCAAGTGATTCATCTTGTCTATCTGTTTTTTCTTTTATTTTTATTTTCAGCATTTTAGTTAGTTTTTAATTTTCTTAGTTTAAAACATTTTTCTAAACTTTTATTTTGGTTAGACGTTGAGGATAAACCGGTACTAAAAGCTCTTGTGTCCTTGGACGACCTCGGTATCTTACCAACGCTATACTACACTCAACGATGGGTGCACTTGCCCATATGTGTGTTTAGTGTTAGTGAAATATCGTGTTTTATAAATTTAAAACTTGGCTAAAATAAGTGTTAAAAAAGGCTTAAAATATACACCTAAAATAAGTAACACTTCGCACGCATCATGTTGACAAAGATTATATGTTTGGATCTTTAATTATGTAAATTCTAAGGTACTAAAGGTTTAATTTGACAAAGATCTTAGGCTTGGATGCATGTGTAAACACCTTGGTTGGAGATGAAATGCTCAGAGGGATCTCTAGAGTCAAAAGAAACGGCTTACAACTGGTACATTATTTACAATCTTTTGACAAAGGTTCTGGGACAAACGTTCACAGCAAATCAAGGGTATGTTAGCTTTTGACGCTTTGATTATATATAATAATAATAATAATCTAAACTATAGTTTTGTTGAAAGAAAAAATGGATTTATTTTATTTTTTTATTTCTTTTGTAGAAACTTTCGAAACCAGTTGAGCATCCTTCTGAGCTTCCAAAGTGGAACTACGATGGATCAAGTACCGGACAAGCACCCGGAGAAGACAGTAAAGTTATCTTATAGTAAGTCTTAAACACTCATAAATTTTAATATATTTTTTGTGGTGATGTAACTGTAGTTGAAATTCAATTTTCCAGCCCCCAGGCGATCTTTAGGGATCCTTTCCGTGGTGGGAACAACATATTGGTGAGTATAATATTTATGAATCTTAAGTATTTTGTCTATATATAAGTTACAAAGTAAAATGGTATTATAGATTAGCTTAACTCTAATTTGTATTTTTTGTATATGTAATTTGTGTTGCCTACACACCACAAGGCGAGCCCAACCCTACAAACAAGCGCGCTAAGGCTGCTAAGATTTTCAGTGATCCTAAAGTCATAGACCAGGTGCCCTGGTAGGTTTTTCTGTTGAAAATCTTTTTAGTGCAACTAAACTTTAAAGATTAACTGCTGCATTTGGTAAACCGAATATGATTTTAGGTTTGGAAATGAGCAAGAGTACAATTTGCTTCAGCCAGATGTAAAGTGGCCTTTGGGTTGGCTTGTTGGAGGCTACCCTGGTCCTTAGGTACAACATAGGTTGGAGGAAGGGCTTTCCAAGTAGGTTATTTGTTCCAAGTTTATAATTAATGTTGATATATATGCTAATTTAATAGACTGCGAATTGGGTTGAGGACCTGTAGTTTTATACATAATGAACCTGATGCAAGTTGCGTAAGAAAATTTTGTGTATGCTAGAATTTAAGAACAATATTTCTAGCAAGTTTTGGGGTCTGTGTTTTGATCCTATAATTAAATGTGTTATAGGGATTGTGCTCTAGAACCATTACTTGCAAGTGACAATGATTCAACTTTCAAGGGGTGACATAGTGTAAACATGATTCCCTTATAGTTGAGGTCTTGGTTTGAATCCAGTTTCCACTTATTTATTGTCTTAACACCTAGAAGGCCACTTGCCCATCGGAAAGTATGATATATAGCAGCAGGTGCAGAGTTTGAAGACTCTTCTGAGGTGGAAAGATCATCTGAATCAACAAGCCAATTCACTCCAAGTGCTGCAGAGGTAAATTCTGAATCTATATATTAAATGTATTCAAGAATTTAGCATGTGCACTACAATAATTGGGGTGTTTGGTGTTTACGGTTCAGTTCGACCGGTTTTGACGAAAATTTGTGTCAAGCCCTTAACTACGGTTTTGGGGAAAGACAAACCAAACCACTGGTCAAGATGGTTTAACAGCACTTTACCTGGTCCCACTATTGATGGGTCCCACGAGTTTTATCTAGCGGATTTTCATGGCCATCGAAACCGGATAGTTTTCTTTATTCAGAAAAGTGAAATACTATAAAATACAATGATAGATGAATATAACCTAAGAATTTGTATTAAATCAGACATGCTCAGCTAATCCATCTCGCATGGGCGCACGACCTATTTCTGAAGTTTTCCACAGTTGGTATTTTATTAGTTACCTGTAATGATCATGTAAATACTATCATTGCCTATTTGATTATGGAGATGTCATTATTGCTAATTTATTAATTAAACTAATAATGTGACTCTTAAAAAAAGCTCACTCAAAGTTTGTCTATTGAAATTACTATAATTGGTTCAACCTCAGTATTAAATTTTTATTTTCAATGAGCACATTTTTACATGACTTTTTTATAAATTATTATTCATAAATGACCTTTTAAAATATATGTAGATTCACTAATGAACCCAATATCATGAGGTATATCAAGATGCTGCCACATTGAATGATAAAACCGTTCATGATGTAGCCCTGAGATGTAGATGGATGGCGGTGAGCTACTATCTTTTTTTTGGTAACCAAGTCATGATCTGGATTTTTCTTACTATTAAAACGGTTAATGCTTAACGAGATGAGATCTTTGGTAGAGAAAACAAAGGAAACAGGATGAACCGTATACGGCGAAAAAGTTAAAAGACAAGAAGGTAACTATACATTTTTCAATCTTTATACTATTACCTCAAATGTATAAACAAAAAAAATGTGTTTTTATAGGTTGACTTATTCAGATATATATGATTTTGTATAAAGCATATCTATATTTTAAATAGAAATACAATATTTGATGATGCAATAACCCGTTTTGTAATTATTTGGGCCTTAAGCAAATGCTTTATGGGTTGAAAGGGATGCATTTCCATTTAGTAATTTCGTTTTTGTAGAGAAATTAGCATTTCGAAAATTGTATGCAGCATTAAGTAGCTCAATAAAGCACTTAGTTGAACAAAACAATCAAGTTCTTAGTCAAGTATCAGCTAATATTTCTTCAATGAAAGTAAGCGACTTTTCTAAAAAGTTTTGAAATTTATAAATTATATGTCACGGCCCCCGTTCCGGTTTTACCCGGTCCAGGAGCCGCGGGACAGAAACCCGTGGTATTTATTATTTGAGTTGACAGCGGAAGTTTTACAGGATCTTTGAAAACTTGAAATTTGCCCGATCATTTTATTTCATACTTTGGGATAAACCCCGTAATTTACAATAGAGGAATTTTACTAGAAAATTCCCTGTTTTACAAAACATGTTTATTTATTTATCCGAGCCACTACTTCAAGCTTGTTAGTGCTCCGTAGCACTTTTTCCTTGATTCACAGTAGGTCACCTGAAACATGTTTTAAAAATATTTTATCAGCGGGGAAATACTGGCGAGTCACTCAAATTTGATAAAACGACACATAGTTATAAATTACAGCATAAGAGCGATTACAATGGCTCCTATCGTATTTTTATCTGGCGCCGTGTCACCTCCTGGTGACGATGGTCATACCACTATTGGGTCCTTTCACCCACGTAGTGATGATTATCACTGTTAGGTTGATGAACCTAATGGTGAGAAATTAGTAATGTGCACAATACCCCACTAGCCAGTGATTCAAGATAACCACGACTTAATCCCTGTAATTATAACTTTTGAAAATAATTTGGAGTATTGTAAAACATGGTTGATAAAAAAAAAGAATGACTCACATTGCAAGTTTAAACGGGCAGAGTTTAGCCTACTGATTTAGCCTTGTAACCTAAATTTAAACAACAATGCACACGAACTAGGTCAGTAACTTAATACAACATTTACGATAACTCACGAGATTAAAACCCTCACGAAGAATGACAAAGTATAGCCTAATTCGGGCAGCACTTAAACATCCATCGGATTGGTTTCAATCGATCGGACATTGAATCGTAGCAGTGATCGAGTTAATACCCTGTATCGTAGCAGCGTTGTGACCCCTAAATACTTGTTTTCGAGCAGAATATGTGTGTTTTGATTGAAAATTTCGAACACAGGAACAAGTCCCATGTCCAGGCAATTTATAGCAAGTTTTTGAGTTTTACACGGCCCGCGTAAGCCTTAACAGGCTTTTACGCGGCCCGCGAGAGCCACCTAGTCGTAGACTAGGGCTAGCGTGTCACACCTAGGTCCGCCACGTGTGCGACACGTGGCCTGTTTGCTGCTCCGGAGATTTTATGAGTTGTGGCGGCCCGCGTAAGCCTAAGCTTACTCTTACGCGGCCCGCGTAAGCCCAAGCTTACTCTTACGCGGCCCGCGTGAAACCCATAAATCTTGTTTTCTTGGTTTTTCATGTACATTAGGGTTTTAAGGGTCCGGATTTTCACTTACGAGTCTTTTAGGGACATTTTTGCAAGTCCTTACATCCTCCCCACCTTATTTAAAATCTCGTCCTCGAGATTTATTGAAATAAGTGAGGATACTTTAGCTTCATTTCCGATTCCAACTCCCTGGTATATTCCGGTCCTCTTTTTGAATCCCACTTGACTTTGACCAGTACTAGTCTTTTGTGTTTGAGAAACTTAACCTTTCTGTCTTCTATTTGAAGTGGTTTCTCCACAAATTTTAACTTTTCATTTACCTCTATATCTTGGAGAGGTACTACCAATTATTCGTCGGATAAACATTTCTTAAGGTTGGATACATGAAATACATCATGTACTCCGGCTAACTCCTCTGGTAGTTGTAAGCGATAGGCGACTGGTCCTATTCGCTGGATTACTGGGAATGGTCCTACGTACCTTGGACTTAACTTTCCCTTCTTTCCGAACCGCACTACTCCTTGCGTCGATTGTCTA
The DNA here is from genome assembly GCA_030545235.1 of Helianthus tuberosus. Lineage (NCBI taxonomy): Eukaryota > Viridiplantae > Streptophyta > Magnoliopsida > Asterales > Asteraceae > Helianthus > Helianthus tuberosus. The sequence continues at coordinate 5,997,337 of CM060416.1, read as the reverse complement.
CATAACTCTTCTGGCAATCTCGAGCCGTCTTCAGTCTTTCCTTGATTTGAGTGATCTTGTCGGTAGTTTCTTGTACAATTTCGGGACCTGATAATTGGCTTTCTCCTATTTCTGCCCAACAAACTGGAGTTCTACACTTTCGTCCATACAGTGCTTCGAACATGGCAGCTTCAATGTTTGTATGATAACTATTGTTATAGGAGAATTCAATTAAGGGTAGGTGGTCATCCCAGTTTCCACCAAAATCTATCACACATGCCCTGAGCATGTCTTCTAGGGTTTGGATCGTCCTTTCACTTTGTCCATCTGTTTGAGGATGGTATGCGGTGCTTAAATTTAGTCGCGTTCCCATGGCTTCTTGGAAACTTGTCCAGAAATGTGAAGTGAAACGACTATCTCTATCCGATACAACGGAGAGTGGGACTCCATGTAAGGATACTACTTCGTCTACGTATAACTTGGCTAACCTTTCCATGCTAAAGGTTTCCTTCATGGGTAGAAAATGAGCTGATTTGGATAATCGATCCACAATTACCCAAATTGCGTCATTACCTTTTCTGGTTTTGGGCAACTTAGTAACAAAGTCCATGGTTATGAGTTTCCATTTCCATACAGGCATTTCTAATTGTTGGAGTAATCCTGAAGGTTTCTGGTGTTCTGCCTTAACTTGTGAACAAGTAGGACATTTAGAAACATATCTAGCTATGTCCTTTTTCATTCCTATCAACCAGAAGTTATTCCTTAAATCTTGGTACATTTTATTGTTACCAGGATGCATGGTATACCTAGATTTATGGGCTTCCTCTAATATCTTATTTCTTAACTCTCCTTGTTTAGGTACCCAAATCCTTTTCTTGTGGAATCTCCAAATTCCATCAACCCCTTGTTCCAAGTCTTTTATTCTTCCTTTCATTCCTTCAGCATCATCCTTGATTGCCGTTACTTGAACATTTTTCAGTTGTTCCATAAAGTCTAATTGCAGGCTTAACCTAAGAGCACGAACTCGCTTTTGCTTTTCATGATACTTACGACTTAAGGCATCTGCTACTACATTTGCCTTTCCTTCGTGATATTGAATATCACAGTCATAATCGCTTAAAATTTCCACCCATCTTCTTTGCCTCATGTTTGATTCTTTTTGCCCAAATATGTATCTTAAACTCTTATGATCTGTATAGACAGTAAACTTGCTTCCATACAGATAGTGTCTCCAAATCTTAAGGGCAAAAATTATGGCTCCTAATTCTAAGTCATGAGTCGTATAATTTTCCTCGTGCTTCTTCAATTGTCTTGAGGCATACGCAATTACCTTTTTGCGTTGCATTAGCACACATCCTAATCCTAGCTTAGAAGCATCACAATAAACTTCAAAATCTTCTGTCCCTTCTGGTAAGGCAAGAATTGGGGCGTTTGTTAATCTTTGCTTTAAAATCTTAAAAGCTTCTTCTTGTTTAGATCCCCATTCAAACTTCACTGCCTTACAAATTAGCTTAGTTAATGGTACTGCTATTTTGGAAAAATCCTTAATGAATCGTCTATAGTATCCAGCTAACCCTAGAAAGCTTCTAACTTCCATGGCTGACTGCGGGACTTTCCATTTAGTGATTGCTTCTATTTTGGAGGGATCTACGTGAATACCTTTGTGATTCACCATGTGTCCTAAAAATTGCACCTCCTGTAGCCAAAATTCACACTTCGAGAATTTGGCGTAAAGCTTTTCCTTTCTTAATAAAGTTAAGAGTGCATGCAGGTGCTTACAATGCTCGTCCTGACTTTTGGAATAAATAAGTATATCGTCGATGAAGACAATTACAAATTTATCCAAATACGGTTTACAGATTCTATTCATCATGTCCATGAATGCTGCAGGAGCATTTGTTAATCCAAATGGCATGACTGTAAACTCGTAGTGACCATACCTAGTTCTGAAAGCAGTTTTAGGTATGTCTTCTTCTTGTACTTTTAACTGATGGTATCCGGAGCGTAAATCTATCTTAGAAAAATATCTAGCTCCTTGAAGTTGATCGAAAAGATCATCGATCCTAGGTAATGGGTATCGATTCTTAATTGTAACCTTATTTAATTCCCTATAATCGATACACATTCGCATCGAACCATCTTTCTTCTTTACGAACAACACTGGAGCTCCCCACGGGGATGAGCTAGGTTGTATAAATCCTTTGCTTAGTAACTCATCTAACTGCTTTTTCAGTTCTAACATTTCGGTGGGTGCTAACCGATAGGGTGCCTTGGCTATTGGCGTAGTTTCAGGAATTAGATGAATTCTAAATTCTACTTCCCTGTCGGGTGGTAATCCAGGTAGTTCTTCTGGGAATACATATGAGAATTCTAATACTACCTGAATTTTCTTAAGTTCCTTACCTTTAGTGTTAATGAGTACCGAAATCATATACACTATTCCTTGTTTTCGTTCATAACTAGCAACTTTCATTGCTGAAATGAACTTCATCGATTTTCGTGGCTTATCTCCTGTAACCATGATTATTTCTCCTGATGGTGCATGAATTTCTACGGAATTCTTATCACAGAGGATTCGAGCATGGTTGGCTACTAACCAATCCATTCCTAACACCACATTGAATTCAGCTAAATTCATAGGTAACAGGTTTGCAGAAAAATTATGACCTAAGAGTTCTATCGTTTCTTCTCGCAAGACCTTATCTATGTGAACAGAATTACCATCTGCTGTTTCTACCGTAAAAACTTGTCTAAGGTTGGTTAAAGGTAGGTTAAGAGTTTGGCAGAATGAAGTATTTATAAAACTTTGGTTTGCACCAGAGTCGAATAATACTTTTGCATAAATGTCATGAACTAGGAACGTACCAGCTATTACATCTGGAATGAGTTCTGCTTCTTGGGTAGTCAACTGGAAGGCTCTTGCATTCTTTTTGGTAGTTCCGTCTGCAGGTTTGGCTTTGTTGTCAGCTGGTTTGACCAGTTTCGTGCAGTCTGGCCTAAAATGTCCAGCTTCTCCACAGTTATAGCAGATTGTTGACTTCTTCCTCCTGCAATCTTCCTCTTGATGCCCAGAAATTTTGCAGAAATTGCAATACCTTTTGCATTTTCCAAAATGCTTTCTTTTACAGGTACCGCAGAATGGAGCAGTGGAAGATTGCCCAGTCCCCTTTTTCTTGAAATTACTACTGTTACCCACACGGAATCCTTGGGTAATCTTTTGGGCCACTTCATTTTTCCGGTTTTCTTCTCTTGTGCGTACCAGCCCGTCAGTTAGGGTGTTAGCTAATTCCACAGCATCGTCAATAGTGCGAGGTCACGCAGCTTTAACGATATCACCGATTTCGCCAATCAAACCCGAAATATAGCGGGAAATAAGTACCGGTTCTGGCGAAGCCAGGGTTGGTACCACTCTAGCATACTCGAAGAATGTCGAAGTATACCCTCGACAATCAACGTCTACCATCCGGTGATTGAGGAACTTATTCGCCATTTGTTCCTTTTCATATTCGGGACATAATTTTCTTTCCACCAGCCGCTCAAATTCTTCCCAACTCATGGCATAGGCCATGTCACTTCCTTTGGCTTGTAGTACCGTATTCCACCATTCTAGTGCCCCTTCTTTAAAAAGATGCGACGCATACATGACCTTGTCTTCTTCGGCACATTTACTTATTTTAATTACTGCCTCGGTTTTCTCTAACCAACGCAGTGCTGCAGTTGCCCCTTCATTGCCTGCAAATTCCACCGGTTTACAGGCAAGAAATTCCTTGTAAGTGCAACCAGGCGTTGCAGCTTTCATTCTCTTAAGAAATGGGGCCTGCATCACATCATCGTTATTGTTAATGTTGCCGCCTCCATTTACGCTATTACTGAAGTTGTCTTCATGAGTACGTTTGCTAGGAATAATTGGTTGAGGCTCAACTGGATTTCGGGCAGCATCAAGAATTGTTGGAATAGCATTGGCTATTCCTTGAGCAACGATATTTTCGATATCTTGCCTATTAAGAAATTGATCTCCATTGTTTTGCTCAGATTGGTTAACCTCGTTAACTGGTTCATTACTAGCGTGTTCCATCTGGTAATTAATATATATAACTTATTAGCACAAAATGAATAACAACCAAACATAATAAACAATCACACATAATCATGTTAACACATATAGTCAAAATTGTCGATTTTTCGACTTCCATATTTTATATATTACTATGCGTCCGTACACACCAGTTATCTTACAAGAGTTTTATTTTAAGTTATTTTACAGGATTATATTTTTATTACTATTATTATTATTTTGTTATTATACAACCACAACCATACAGTCACACCATCCCCGTCAGCTGGCAACTAAAAAACGACGTTCCCTCTCGTCGTATTTCCATGATATACTCTCTCCCACATCTCGGATTCTATTCCCGGCGTCCACCAGCTCCTCGCCATAGTGGCAAAGTTCAGCCAAGTTCTCAGTGCTCATTGGTGGGTGTAGTGGAGGCTCAGGGTCAAATTGAGGAAAAAAGGTATTAGGGTTATTTAAAAGATTCTGAAATTGCCAATCAGTTGTCCACCATTCTTCTAGCTCTTCTGGTAGAGATCGGGGGTGGATAATAGGATCTGGGATGGCAGGTTCCAGATTAACTGGAAGTTGTGCTTCCACTGGATAGTTAAAGAGGTTTTCATCGGCAGGTCCGATGAGGTCACTAAGTGCCAGTTTACGATCCAGCTCCTCCCAAGATGGCATTTCCTGGTCTTGCCTGGAACTTTCTCCGATCTTTATTCCCTTGCCTTTATCCTTGGGATCCCCAGTCTTTATAACTTTTTGTGTTGCTGGCCTCTTCCTACGCACACGCCTCCAGCCTACAAGTCTTCTTCTTTTCTTCGGTTTAGGTTTTTCCTGAGGTTAGGCTTGAAATATCATTGGCTCTTCAGTGTCAGCCTGGTAGTCAGTAAAGGTACTGGTGGTATCCATATCTGAGCTATGGATAGAAAAGTTTTGAAGTGCTTCTGATAGTTCATTCATGTTGTGAGCATACATGAAGAAACACACAAATTTCTAAGTTAAAATTTTTGCAAATTAAATTTTCACAGAATCACAGAATGGCAATCAGAAGAATTAAGTATTTCTAAATACTTAATTGGCTTAAATCAGTTGCTCTGATACCACCTTTTTCTGTCACGGCCCCCGTTCCGGTTTTACCCGGTCCAGGAGCCGCGGGACAGAAACCCGTGGTATTTATTATTTGAGTTGACAGCGGAAGTTTTACAGGATCTTTGAAAACTTGAAATTTGCCCGATTATTTTATTTCATACTTTGGGATAAACCCCGTAATTTACAATAGAGGAATTTTACTAGGAAATTCCCTGTTTTACAAAACATGTTTATTTATTTATCCGAGCCACTACTTCAAGCTTGTTAGTGCTCCGTAGCACTTTTTCCTTGATTCACAGTAGGTCACCTGAAACATGTTTTAAAAATATTTTATCAGCGGGGAAATACTGGCGAGTCACTCAAATTTGATAAAACGACACATAGTTATAAATTTCAGCATAAGAGCTATTACAATGGCTCCTATCTTATTTTTATCTGGCGCTGTGTCACCTCCTGGTGACGATGGTCATACAACTATTGGGTCCTTTCACCCACGTAGTGATGATTATCACTGTTAGGTTGATGAACCTAACCGTTAGAAATTAGTAATGTGCACAATACCCCACTAGCCAGTGATTCAAGATAACCACGACTTAATCCCTGTAATTATAACTTTTGAAAATAATTTGGAGTATTGTAAAACTTGGTTGATAAAAAAAAAAGAATGACTCACATTGCAAGTTTAAACGGGCAGAGTTTAGCCTACTGATTTAGCCTTGTAACCTAAATTTAAACAACAATGCACACGAACTAGGTCAGTAACTTAATACAACATTTACGATAACTCACGAGATTAAAACCCTCACGACGAATGACAAAGTATAGCCCTAATTCGGGCAGCACTTAAACATCCATCGGATTGGTTTCAATCGAACGGACATTGAATCGTAGCAGTGGTCGAGTTAATACCCTGTATCGTAGCAGCGTCGTGACCCCTAAATACTTGTTTTCGAGCAGAATATGTGTGTTTTGATTGAAAATTTCGAACACAGGAACAAGTCCCATGTCCAGGCAATTTATAGCAAGTTTTTGAGTTTTACGCGGCTCGGGTAAGCCTTAACAGGCTTTTACGCGGCCCGCGAGAGCCACCTAGTCGTAGACTAGGGCTAGCGTATCACACCTAGGTCCGCCACGTGTGCGACACGTGGCCTGTTTGCTGCTCCGGAGATTTTATGAGTTGTCGCGGCCCGCGTGAAACCCAGAAATCTTGTTTTCTTGGTTTTTCATGTACATTAGGGTTTCAGGGGTCCGAATTTTCACTTACGAGTCTTTTAGGGACATTTTTGCAAGTCCTTACATCATATGTATAAAAAATTAGTATCTGAGCTACTTCTTATATTTATCCATTTGATTATTATTGTATGAGCAGCTACAGGACAATATTGACCTCTTCAGCCACACGAACTGTCACCAAATATACAAGAATTGTCATCAGTCTTTAGTGTATGAGCTTGAGTTCTTCGAAGAGCAGCTTGAAGTGAACTTGTATGTTTTTTAGTGTATTATTCATTTGAGAATGTCAGTGTTTATCGTTTATCTGATAGGTGTTTGTTGATTGATGAGAATTTAAATGGAAGTTAGTTTTAACAATTAACTAATTGATGTGTTGTGAAGGAGTTTTCGATGAGTAACGATGATCTCAGACCGAGAAATGATAGCGTATTGACTGGGATGTTGTTCATCCGGCATGTAAGGTATTAAATCTGATTCGTTTTGGTATATTTCTCAAATCCTGTTGTCGTTTTGCTTTGGATCTGTTTGTTTTTTTCAGGCATAAAGATTTTAAACATCGAACCTTATGATGGAGATGAACGGACTGGTTATTTGAGATATGTTCAGGTACAACATGATTTTAATATAAAGGAAACTTCAAAAGGAATATGTTAATTTGATGGTTATTTGTAGATGGTTGTCACTACATATAACACATCTATCCCTGCTTCTAAAAGATATAAAAGTGGTTAGTTATTAGTGCTGCTCGATATTTTATTATGTTTTTGAAGCTTATGCCAGGATATTAAACTACCTTGGGTATTAATATGGAACGGTTATTTTTCAATTTATAGGTAGAGTTCTTCGAAGAGCAGCGTGCGTAGGCTTCGAAGACGAGAGAAAGTTGTAGGAATACGACCCGATGAAGATCTCGATATATTTAATGTATTCTTAAGTATAATGTGAACGCAAATTCATTAAATAATTTCACATCAAATTTTACATATAAACATATGCTTACTTTCAATGTTTACGATATACCCGCGTCCATCGGACGGGTGTCCACCTAGTACTATATAATAAAAGAAACCTGATTTGAGACACATGTCATTCAATGAGGGCACTAATAATTTATAGATAAATTTAAAATTTAAAATTAAAAAGATTTAAATATTATATTTGAATTTTATCTTGATTGTAAATCTAAAGTCTAATATAAATTTCGTAATAAAAAAATAAAACAATACCGAAACTTAAGAATTTAAAAAAAATTAATGCTTAATCAAAGAAACTAATAGATAAATAAATAAATAAAAAGACTTATTTGACAATTTTATATAATTTTTAAGCTGATCAGCTGATGTCGAGTGTTTTCAACTTTCAGCAAGTAGTCTTCAAAGCCCAAAAAAAGCATTTCAAAAAATATTAAATGTTTTATTAAGTTTTCAATCCCCCATGAATCGAATTTTCAAAACAATGTAATTAAATAATAATGCACATGGCTTTATAGCCTAGTGGCATCTTCGGGGGTGGGATAAGACTTTGGGACCAGGTGGTTCTGCTGGTGGCACGATGATACTCCAGTGGTCCGTCAGTGATCCAAATTTGCCATTAAAAAAAATGTAATTAAATAATAGAGTTAAATATGATTTTAGTACATGTGGTTTGGTTATTTTACCAGTTTAGTCTAAATGTTTGAAACGTTGTCATTTTAGTTCAAATAGTTTCAAACGTTTTCATTTTAGTCCACTCCTACTAAATATTATTTAGTTTAATATCTTATATTATAGATAATCCTCCTACTAAATATTATTAGTTTAATATCTTATGGATAATTATTATTTAGTTTAATCTCATTCTCATTTATAATATTATTTACTTTAATTAATTATATTTGAATGTTTTGTTTAGTTTGGTATCAAATAGATTTTATGAAACTTAAAATAAAATTAACTAATATCATTTATACATTTACGGAGTTTTAAATAAAGGGTTAAATTTATTGAGACTTCGTTAACAAATTTTGCAACAACAGAATAATCTATTTTTATCATGAAAACCAAACACGGGGTTTTTTTAAGGATATATATGTTTTATTATTTAGTACAGAAAATTACATTTATTCAAACCGTGTAATGCGCATATTTTTAAAGATATAATTTTTTTTTATTATTTGGTATATAAAATTACATTTATTAAACCCGTGTTATAAGTGAGGTTTTTTAAAGATGTATTATTTTATTATTTGGTAAACAATATTACATTTATTCAACCCGTGTAATATACGTGGTTTTAGAGATATAACTTTTTTTATTTCATATATAAAATTACATTTATTCAACCCGTACAATATGGTTCTTATAGATATAACTTTTTATAATTTAATATATAAAATTGTATTTATTTAACCCGTACAATAAATGAGGTTTTTAAAAATATATTATTTTATTATTTAGTATATAAAATTTATTTATTCAACCCTGTGTAATACACGGGGTTATAACCTAGTTATAATATATAAGTTTCGTATCAAGATCTTATAAACATATACCCCCGTTTTATTTCTATGGTTCACAAAATTATATAATGTACGTCAAGAAATAGTGGCATGCACGTAATACGTAATCGGTTTTGGTGGGGAAGGAAGGCACCTCCCACATATATTTTCTTCTAAATATTATTTGTAAATCAAATGTAGCGTACCATCCTCTATTGTCGGTGTTATATTATTTTCTTCGAATTTATTTATTTTTCTTGGTCAATTAAGCAAACAGCATCTATTGTTTAATTCAACGTTCAAACAAATTAAATTATATATGCAATGTCAGATAAGATGGAATAATACAGGATTATATGTAGGATTATATGTGTATAGGAGTAAGATTAGCCGTTCAAAGATAAATGGTTATATAATTGTGATTTGTTACAATTTTCCATTTAGTTAGGTCGCAGGTCGACTTGCGACTTGCGAGACCGGCCCGGTTCAAGAACTCACATGGTTTCTTTATAAAGAGTATAACACCTGGTTAACGGGTCCAAACAGCGTTCTCAGAGGAACCACAACCCCTGACACCTCTTGATACTAGTTGCACACCACAAGAGTTGAAACTTTCTGGCATAACGCAAGTTGGACATAATGTGGCTTGGATTCGAACTTGCGACCTCAAGGGAGGCCTAGTTCTTATACACTAAGTGGAGCGGCTTAAAACTAATTTGGTATTTAATGACCCTTATCATTATTATTTTTACTACAATTATTTTATCTAAGTTTTTTTTTAACAGCAGAATGTCATACTCTTAATACTTATACTTAAAAAGAAGATACACCTTACCACTACCCAGCATCGCTTAAATACATTTTAATCAAAGTGATTAATAGAATAAAAATATATACTGTTTGTAATAATAACATAAATAGTTAAAGGTTGTTAATTTGATAAACATATAAGTTCAATAAGTTTGATAAATAAAGGTTGTTAATTTGATAAACATATAAGTTTGATAAATAAAGGTTGTTAATTTGATAAACATATAAGTTCAATAAGATTGATAACTAATTAAAAACTGAATCATACATTGGGATCCATATTTAAATCGAATCATACATTGGGATCCATATTTAAACCAAAGTATAAAATAGCTTATCGTAACTTGAATCATTGATTAAGTAGGATATCGAATACGTGTTTGGTAGCTATGCATGTGAGAATACATGTGTTTTGGGGATGACTATGCATGTGAGAATACATGAGTTTTGGGATGACAACGTGATAATTAGCATAATTTAAGATATTTGTAACAATAATTCCTAGATTTTTAAGGATAAAATACACACAATTTATACTTTTCAGGATCTAAACCCTAATAATTTTTTTAATACGTTACTTAACTTAACTAACAGAATGTCCCAATAAATAAATAAAAAATAATGATTAGAGTAAATTACGTTTTTGGCCCCTATGGTTATATCACTTTTACTATATTAGCCCAAAATAAGAATTTTTAACATATCTGTCCCCATGGTCTCTATAACTAACTATTTTGGCCCCTAAGTCTAGAGATTATGGGGGCCAAAATGGTTAGTTATAGAGACTATAAGGGCCCAAAATGGTTAGAAGTTTTTAACAATCACCTTAGGGATACAAAATACAAAAATGATTCTATTTACCCGAGGAAATTTATAAAGATAACTATATTTGAATATCTCATAATTCTTGTGTACCTTAGTATCTTGAATATGACTTAAACTCATTGGAACCTTCATAGGACATTGAATACTCAAAATAATCTTTCAAAGGAAAGAAAAATGGAAAAACAATATTTTGTCTTATGATACAAATTTGATCGAACCGACTCACAATTTTCTTTTGTATAAATCTCCAATGGTTATAAAGTCACAAGATGGCAAATAAAGTAAGAGTTTCGCCCTCCGAGAGACTATGACGATATATAGGTCATGGAGTACCATAGTTAAGTGAAATTGGTGCATAAATGTTAATTATTTAACTATACATAGCATGTTGTATCATTTTAAGTAAATTCTTAAACAACAAGGAGGTATTCTAAATTGAGGTTTATATTCCACAACAAGTTTAGTTAGTTTTGTAGATTCCGTCTGCTTCTACTGGTTTACCTCAAACTTGATATGTCTTATGATACAAATTTGATCGAACCGACTCAAAATTTTCTTATGTATAAATCTCCAATGGTTATAAAGTCACAAGATGGCAAATAAAGTAAGAGTTTCGCCATCCGAGAGACTATGACGATATATAGGTCATCGAGTACCATAGTTATGTGAAATTGGTGCATAAATATTAATTATTTAACTATACAAAACATGTTGTATCATTTTAAGTAAATTCTTAAACAACAAGGAGGTATTATAAATAGAGGTTTACATTCCACAACAAGTTTAGTTAGTTTTGCTGATTCAGTCTGCTTCTACTGGTTTGCCTCAAACTTGATATGTATTGATACGTGGAGCTAGTAAAAATGTATTTTGTTAAGGAAAGTAACACAATGGTTGTGGATTTCTTCATGAGAAGAGACACCAACAGCCTTAGTTGAAGATAATTCAACATTGCTAAACATAAGGAATGGTACATCAAATGTGACAGAACAAAACATATGTTATCAAAGTTCTTCCTATCTCATGATCTACAAAAGGATTGCTTGACAACCGTTTATCAAATTAAATCAAGCGACAATATGACGCGTGTGTTCATAAAATCACAGTCAATAAAAGTTTTTAGTAAACTTCACAGGAGATTATTTTCTATATTAGCTTACAATATGTGAGTTTGTGTGTGTTGCCCTTGTTATCGATATTTTAACATAGCAGCGGTTTAATGAACAAGGTAATTGATCTACAAATATTAGTTAATTCAAGATTAGTCCTTAAGTATAAGGTTAATATTTGTCCCTCTACTACCGTATTTATAATGTATAGTACAAAATTAACTAGACATGTTGTACTAAAACCCAAATGACTTTCATCGATGACACATCCATGCTACAACTTCCAGGTTAGCTTACATACCCGCTTTACATGATAGACGATTCCTCTGCATCACCGTTGATTGTATTTTTCTAAGTAATTAATCTTCAAACGTCAAACATTATACAAATGATTAGTAGTTTGTTAACGATCAAAAAGTAATTAATTGATACGAAACATACATACGCGGCTACACATAAGGACTAAGAGCCTAATATCTGATTTGCATCTATCAGGATCATCGATGGCGGCACAATTGGGGAAGTGAGTGCTCCCAAACCAAATAGGTGACTTTTTTTTGCCTCCAAAGCTCTGCCCCCACAACTGAAATCCTGGAAGGAACTCTTACCCAAAATCTAATTCATGAAAGGTCGTCGGTAATCACCAACAAGTCCTGCATAATTCAATTTTTTTCTTTTTCTTTTTCTTGGGCTTTGTTTTTCTGTCAACAATATGTAGGTAGTTACCATATGTTACTCATGAACCTTAAAAAAATTGTTTCCCTTTTTACTTTCTGCATCATGCAACCTTTCATTGATGATCAATAAGTTATTACCAACGGATCACAAAATAGATTTTAAGAATTAAGAGGGTGTTTGGGGTTGAGTTTTAAAGGAGATTTTTAGATTATTGAGTTTTGAAATCGTAAATAATCAGTTTTGAGTGTTTGGGTAAAAAATTAAAAAATTGATTATTTGCCTTTAGAAAGTTACAAAACGCAGTTTTCCAAAAGCAGCCCCCCCCCCCCCCCCCTAACTGCAACAAAACGCAGTTTTCCAAAAATTGATTATTTGCGTTTAGAAAAAGATTTTCACTTGTTTATTTTTTTAAATATATATTTGCCAAACACTCAGGTAGTTGATTATCTGATTATTGTGATATCAAGCAACATAATCAAATTCAAACACTATCTTTCAACATCACGTTTTGTTACAGTTAATTATGTGATTCTGATTATTCAAAACGCATAATCTATTTTCAAAACTCAACCCCAAACACCCTCTAAGTCTTTCTATAATTTTGGGCTTTTGTTTTTTTCTATAGAAGTTTAATTTTTTAAATCATAAGAAATCAATCTGAACAGCCGATAAATTGGTAAAAGATGCTCGCATATGAATTAAAGTCATACCACTTGTGTGAAAAATCACTAACAAGTTCTTCAAAGATGTTCTTCAAAGATCTTGTTCATACGTTTAATCTTAATAACATTAAAATCAACTTACAAACAATATTATAAATTCAAAGTAATATAATATTGTTCTTCAAAGATCGTGTTTTTTTCAAAAAAAAAAAAGAAAAAAGAAAAAAGTAATATACTATCCTAATAACTTGTCTAACTTAATCTTGTTGGTGGTCTACCTAAGGGTTATAGCTTTGACTTTTCAATCTTTGTGGGTCAACCTCCTATAATCTCTCCCACTTACCATTTTATTTTTATTGTTTATCAATTCATGTGAGACAACTTGGTATGATGTATACTATTTATTAACGAAAATTTCCATAATATTTTTTAATAGAGTAAATTACGATTTTGGCCCCTGTGGTTATATTACTTTTACCTTTTTAGCCTAAAAAATCTTTTAAAATCTGAACCCCGGTCTTTTTTTTTTAACCATTTTGGCCTCTAACACTAACCTCATCCATTTACTTTTAGGGGCCAAAAGGGTTAGTAAAAAAGACGTTGGGGGCCGAAAGGATTAGAAAAAAAGATGTTGGGGGCTCAGAAGTTAAAAAAAAAATTTGGGCTAAAAGGGTAAAAATGATATAACCACAGGGGCCAAAATCATAATTTACTCAATAACATTTAATTTTTATGAGTAAAGCATCTTTAATATATTTGTTTTTTCTTGAAAGGCATCTTTCATATATTTGTCATTATAACACTTTACATTTGCATACGCATTCCAAATACTTTTTGGTATTGTAAAACTATCTCAAGAAACAAGAAATGTTAATTCTTGTGTGTGGTCCGTGTGGATGCTATCAATCACTACTGTTGGACTATTCTAGTATTCTATAGAAAATGTGTGTTTTTTTTATAAAGTAAAATAAGTGATGATACACTTGGATGCGGTTTAATTCTATAACTTTGTACTTTTATCAAACTATGTTAAATCTTGTTCATTTCTATCAATTAATATCATCTGATTTTTACTAGAAGGTCACGATGTTGTTTTTTATTACTTTAGTGAAGGAAGCCTTCCAAAGACTACACCCATCTTAATATTTCTATCATCCAAAATGCATTGATGACATCCCTTATGGACTTATTTTCATCGATGAGGTTTGGCTCACCATCTGGTTGGTCAAAAAAAAGTCGGCGTAAACAAATTAGATAATGTTGGTTGGTATTTGTTGCTCCAAAACAAACGGGTAAACCTAATTCTTAGACAAGAAAGGGTAGGATCGTCCCTGAGTACTCAGGGACAAGGAAAGTTGCTAGTGACTGGGAAAGTTGCTAGTAAAGAGAGTGGCGAGAAGTGATGGTTGTTATTTGAACCCACTCCAACGCTAAAGGGATGAGACACCCATCTTGGAACCCATGACATCTTAAAAAAATAAATAAATGAAAAACACTTCCAAACATCTCCATCCAACATGGGTTCACAAACCTAGGAATGAACCCATAATCCATCTTGAATAAGTTGCAATAGTGTTTCTATAGAACCCCTTGGAACCCACTAGGTCATGTAGAAAGCGTCCCGAACACCCTAATGTATAAGGAGATATCGTGATTCATGAATATGATATAAAGTTTTATAATAAATCAAAACTATCTTTATTCGGTGAATATTATATGTTAAAGTTGTTTTCATAAAAAGCGAGTCTTTTCATAAATTGGCATGTTGTTGTTGTTGTTAGGGCTGTAAATGAACCGAACGTTCATGTAACACCCCAAAAATCCGAATGTTTATATTGTCGTATGTTCCTATAGGACATATCAGGAAATAAATAACTAGGCTATTTAACCTAGTTAAAAGGAGTAGCTAGAAATAATAAAGGAATGAATCCTTAGGGGGTAAACATGTTAAAATTGGAACTTGAATGGTTAATTAGGGTTAAAACACAAACACACACACATTCAGGTGTGTGTGTCGTGTGGAGCAGGAAGGAGAAAAGGGGAAAACCCCTAATTATCATAAATTTAGCAAATTCAAGCCCTAGATGTGATCTTGAGTCCATGCATGTCTCGATTCTGGATCATCTATGCATTCTTGAACACAAGGTAAGTAGAATTTTGGTGTTTGATGACTTTGAATGTGATGGGTTATGTTGTAAATCGTGAATTGGTATGAAATTGAGTATGAGTAGGTGTTAATGTCATGATATAGAACCAAGATTATACATGGTTTGGGCTAATTTGATGATTAGAGGTGAAACCCATTTGTGTTGATAAGAATGATGACTTGAATGATCATCCATGTTTAATTAATCATGATTGTTGATATGTTTGATGTTTATGTGTTAATGATACTTGTTATTTAGTAAGAAGATTTGATGAAATATGAATGAACTTGGAAGATTATGCATAAACTAGTTGTACATGGTGCCTAGGAAGTAGTACGCACACCACGTGTTTGATAAAATGTCTAAATGACAAAAATATGTGAAGGTTATGTTATGATGATGTTGAGTATGCTATATGCTAGTTTGAATCGACTAATGAAATGCATATGTGAGATATGAACTTGATATGATCGTTTATAAGAATAATCATGTATGCTAATAAGGATGTAAATGTGATGACATGAAAGTGTAGAAATCATGTCAAGATGGATGGGAGCGTGGAAGGTTAACGGGCCAAGAAGTCTCAAGTAAGCAATTGCAATTATGGACGCATAAGGTAAGTGATTCACGGACTTACTCTTTAGATGTAAAATGTGTTGTAGTATAATGAATATTGTGAATCATGTGAGACAGTATGAAACAATGGAAGTAATAAGGTAAGTTACGGTAAATGGGTCGAAATGTTGTTTAGAAATAGTTTCTATTAAGTATAGGTGAGAAAGAAGCTTACATGATATTATTATGCATAAAGATGAAATAAGTAGTTATACGCGTAGGTATGGATTAGTGTGTAAGTAAGTAATTGGGACTCATGGGAGAATATGACTATAAACGATTAAGTATGGAGAATTATGTGTATACGGTTTATATGCATAGACGTGTGTGATAAAGACTTGTAAGTAATATTATGTAGAATGTAAGTTGTAAGTATTTGTACAAATAGAAAGGGTATGTAGACATGAATTGGAATTTAGTTATATGTGTAAATGAATGAGACTTGTTATGTGTATACATGGATATGCTTGTATGAGTAGAATTTAATGATGCTAACCGTTTTCCTATGGAGAATGAAATAGGAATGCAGGTATACTAGTGATGGGAGTTGAAGGTAGACACCGAAATCCAATGCTGGTGGTTTGAATGGATGGACGAATGGGCTAACTTAAGCGAAAGCATGATATGTTGACGCCTAGTTTTTCATATTTAAATATTATTTATATGATGAAACCGGTTGCTAATTATGTGATTGAATGTGGTGACTGCAGGGTGTACAGGATTATGGATATCTCATAAAGAAGTGTACGCGGTTGAAGATCGAGTCAACGCATGGATTGTACGTGGGTGGGAATGTGGTCACTTAATTTTATATAAGTATGTTAGTTTTTAATTAATCTTTTTAAAGGGATTAATGTATTTAAGTGAAGGAATGAATATAATGTAAGAAAATTTTAAAGTTCGTATTTCCGCTGCAACTTTCGATTATAGCGTGTTAGGGCGTTACAAGTTGGTATCAGAGCCTAGGTTTGAGCGAAATCAAGTACAAAGGAGTGAGTACTTGAACTCAAACCTGTGTGCTCTTGTGATTAATGACCCGTACAATCCAAGACTCGATCAAGACCGAAAGGTAAGATTTAATATAAGTAAGTATGTGTGAGGTTACTAATAATAATGAATATTGAAAGGTGAGCTTGACGGATAATGAGGATGTCTCGCAGTAGCGGGCTAGTACGAAAGCTAAGGTGTGTGATATGTCAGGAAAATGAACCCCAGGTACGTAAATTCAGCGTGTAGGCGTATGACGTAGTATGATTAAGCAAGCGAAGGAAAATCATAAATGAAATATAATAGTGACATGACAATGAACTTTTGAAAATGTTACACGTGCCGAAACTTAATTCTTCGGACATAAGGTGGCGATTACACGAAGGCACGAAACTAGTATGTGGATTGTGTACCTGGCCAGTACACAAGAAACGTATGACGTTCGTGAGACCGTGATAATTGTTACAGGTGTGTCCGTTAGAATTAAGTAGTAGGTGGACGTGAGGGTGAAGAGAAATGCAAGACTCTCAAAAACGAGAGTATGAAATGCTATGTTAGAATCCGTGAGACGGATTCGAAACATGAATGCTATGTTAGAATCCGCAAACATGAATGCTATGTTAGGATCCGCGAGACGGATTCGAAACATGAATGCTATGTTAGGATCCGCGAGACGGATTCGAAACATGAATGCTATGTTAGGATCCGCGAGACGGATTCGAAACACGAAAGAAGTTAAAGTATAAATGATATGTTTGAAACCGCTAGATGGACTCAAACTTATGAAGAAGGAAGAAAAGAAGAATGAAAGGCTTGAGATGTAAACAGTAAACGAATCAAGTACACGGAAAAGCGTAGTTGGATGGAAGGTAAGTAAAGCTTACGACATTTAAATTAGTACAACTACCTATGTATTGGACTAAGAAATAAGAGATGTTACTATTCGAAAAGAGATTTCAAAATAAGATGTTCCGACACGAATCAATACGGGTCGGAACAAGTTAAAACCGGCAGTAAACCATAATTAATGGTAAAAAGGGTAAAATGGTAATTTGGTCATGGAATGATGAAAGTATAATGAGTTTTGAAAGATTTTATTACGATGTATGCCATGATAAGTAATAAGGGTAAAACGGTAATTTAGTTACATGGATGAATGAAAATAAAGTTTAAAGAATGCCCTATGGCGTAAGTGGTGATAGGTTAAATGTATGGAAGGAAGGTTTAAAGATTATGACCATATGGTGAAAATTCGTAATGAGTCAAATGAGCGAAATGGTAAATCGATACCATTTTATTTAAAATGTAAAAGGTTTGGGGCATTTAGACCAAATGGGTCAATTAATGATGATAGGATCATTTGATGATGATGACTAATGAACGTTTGTTGAGTTTTTGCTCACAGGATGGATAGTGTATGGAAATGGCGTTGCTATTAATTAGCAACTTACTTAATGAAGTATTAAACGGGTCCATGCTTTGACTCGGGTCAGGTATGTGTAATTAAAATTTTAGCAAAGATGTGCGATTTTGGTCAATTATGTAGTTGAAAACTCCTCGTCGTAAAAGAAGGGCTAAAATTGACCAAAACGCCCTCGAAAGGCAATTTGGGCAAACGACCCTTAAAGGTAATTGGGAAATAAGTTTTAGAAATGAATAAACCTTCGTGGTTGAGTAGGAGTGAAAGATATAAGCTCTTTTGGCGTAATGCCTTGTAATGGGCTTTTTGCCGTAAAAGGATAATCCAAAGGGTAAAACTCGGAATAAATAGATTCTTGCATTAAATCCACTACAAATATAGTTGTAGGGAAAATTGTATGATAAGAAATGTGGTGATGCTAAGCTAGAAGTGAATGAAAGCAATTTATGCGTGGAAATGCTTATATACCCTTAACGGGTCAAAATAAGCATTTGAGCGAAAACGGATTTAAGAACGCATATAATCCGTGATATGAACCTAGTATGATAGGCATTATTAAACTTATGGGATTCATGAGGAGTTGAGATCAAACAAACGTGTTTGTTTGATAATTGCACGAACGGGTCGAATAACTCTTAAATAAATATTGAGCCGAAAGCTTGTAAGTTAAGAATTTTCTTAATCCGGGGGTGGGATTTTAAGTTCGTATGAAAGAATGTGAATTTACAAGCATGTAGGAAGAAACGGGAGGTTAAACGGGTAAACGGTTCAAAAGTTATGCGCGTTTTAGTGCGTACGAACGACGGAACGGAGCTGCAGAAAAATGGGTTTTCTGCAGGGCGTCGCCGACGGGTTCCCACCCCGTCGCCGACGGGCTTCGGTTTGTTCAAAAACGGCCGACGGCTTATCCCCCTGTCGACGGGCTTGTTGTGCTTACGGGTAAAATTACAACCCGTCGCCGACGGCTTGGGGACCCGTCGGCGACGGGCTCTCTTTTTGTGAGAATTCTGTTTTATTCCCTTTTAGTCCCGGTTGATCCAGTTCGCGTCCCGGTGCTCCGTTAAGCCCCCGAATGGGCCGAAATCAAGTTTCTGAGGCATTTTTGATAAAGGACTCTGCCCCCAGCCAGGGGCTCTGCCCCTTGGACCCCGCCAGGGGCTGCCGCCCCTGGGACCCCGCTTTTCTCGGGGGCGCTGCCCCCGAACCCCCGTCAGTCCTAAGGAAGAATATGCACGTATGTAAGTATGTATGAATGTATGTAGATATGTATGAATGAATATATGTATGTATGCACGTATGGAAGCATGTACGTATGTATGATTTGGATACGTTTGTGTGTTAACGTTATTAATCGTGTTTCCGTTGTAAAAGCAATGTAATGTAGGTATGAAAACATTGGATGCATGAGGAATTGAAGTTGATCTCAGAAAGGGGTAAAGTTACGTTATGTTATGAATTGAACCAATTATTCACCTTGTAAGGGTTTTATGAGTATGAATTATGTTATCATATCTAAGTGTTGAAGTGTTATAAACATTGTATGAAAGTTTATGGCTATTATATATATAAAAAGTGAAGATCCTTATAAATTTCAATTATGTAAGCTTAGGTCTTACAAATTATGTTATTTGACCCATGTACCGTATAATGCTAATACAAATTGGGGTTTTTATGAAGGTATGAAGGGTATGTATGAATGTACGCATGTACGTAGAGGTGTAGGAATGTATGTAATTATGTATATACATGTATGAATGTATTAAGGTATAAAGGTATCTATGAATGTATGCATGTATGAAGAGATGTAGGAATGTATGTATGTATACAAGTAGGAATGTATGAAGGTACGTATAAGTGTGCGCATTATATAACGATAAGTAAGCATGTAAACATGTACGTATAGATGGTTATTGCTGCAAATATGTTCTCGGGTGTATGTAATTAGATGGGTGAGTGTACATATATGAACGTATGTACGTATGTGTTTAAGGGGATTGAATGTGCACAAGGGAATAAAGCTTGTATGTATTTATGTATGTATGTTTGCATGTGTGAATGTATTCATGAAGGTATATATGTATGTATGAGCATACGTGTAAACGTAAGTATATGAGTGATATACTTGAGTTAAGAAAGTAAAGATAGGGCGTATAGTTATATTTGTTCATGAATGAGACCTTTTATAAGGTATGAGTAAATTCTTGCCATGGTGTGTATTGTGAATGAAATGCATGAATAACCAAGTAGTAATGGTCATCACTAAGGATCTAACATGAGGCAAGAATTCGAAATCTAAAGGTACACAATCTAGAAGTGTGTTCTAAGTGTGCGAAATAGAAGGATTAGTCGTAAACCGTAAAAGAAGGTATTCAATGTTAAATGGAAATAAGCAAGGTTTCGGGGACGAAACCTCCTTTAAGGGGGGTAGACTTGTAACACCCCAAAAATCCGAATGTTTATATTGTCGTATGTTCCTATAGGACATATCAGGAAATAAATAACTAGGCTATTTAACCTAGTTAAAAGGAGTAGCTAGAAATAATAAAGGAATGAATATAATGTAAGAAAATTTTAAAGTTCGTATTTCCGCTGCAACTTTCGATTATAGCGTGTTAGGGCGTTACAGTTCAGCGAACAGTTAATGAACCATTCGGCGGGAAGTTCGTTTATGTTAGTTCGATTAGCTTAACGAACGAACACGAACCAAAAATTTCGTTCGATTAGCTTAGTGAACGAACACAAACACAGGTCCTATTCATTCGACTACGTTCGTGAACGTTCGGTAATATGTTCGGTTACGTTCGTTCGTGTTCGTTTGATTATATTAAAAAATAAGAAATAATAAACCATTTATCTAAGCATATTGAAAACTTGAAACCCTATTTTTTTTCTAAGTTAGCTAAAATTTGGACATTATAAGACATTTTTTGGGATAATTATGTCTAAGTTAGTTAAACGTGATTCATCGTTTGCTGGTGCAATAAACTTCTTGTGTTTTAATTTATCATTTGATGCTTATATTTAACTATTTAGATTCAATGTTTAAGGATGACAATGTTTTTATTTTTTGTTTTCAAGTTTAATGTTTGTTTGCATTCGTTTTATTTGCTTGTGTTCATTAACGAACGAACACGAACATAAACTTATGTTTGGTTTGCGTTCGTGAACAATTCACGAACATGTTAATTTCCTTAACGAACAAACACGAACATGGCTTTGTTCGTGTTCGTTTGATTCGTTTACAGCCGTAGTTGTTGGTGTTATTATTATTTGATACTGATCATCAACTTTCTCTTTTTCGTTTTTTAGTTATAAATTTTTTATAGGTTCTTAAATCAGACCTTTTTTTAAGACAAAACGTGTAATTAAAGTAAAGTCAAAATAAATAATATATAAAAATTAGGAGATTTTTGACAAACGTTTAAAGTCTTTGGACAACCCATACGTATAAAATAAGTAATAAGACGTGGGTGTGTGAGACTTTTGATATTTGAAAAACATGCAGACCAAGTCAAATAGAACTTTCACCAAGTGCAAAATACCAAACATGTTGATTTTGCACGTCTGAGACTTTTGATATTTGAAAAAAATGATTTTGGAAGACAAACAAACGACATTATTTGACAATGTAATTTTTTTATTCACAAATTAGAAATAGTGGTTGGTATTAATTTTTTACAATAATTGAAATCTACATATTTTATGTATTTTAAAAATTGATAGACATAAAAAATGCCGTGAAAAAAAAATGAATTGGACGTCACAAACGACAATGTCATTGATAAACACCCAAACACGAACTCTACATAAAAAAAATAATTACGTTTTCGTGTCTTTAGAAGTTTCATAACTAATTTGTTTAATAATTATTGTGTATTTAGACTAACATGTTTAACTCGTCAAAATAAAGATGTTGATCTATCAACCCGTTTAGAAATAAACTTAACATATATGCTTCGTGAAGTTAAACGTCTACAGTCTATGTAACCCATTTATTACAACTTGTTAACGCAAGATATTCGAATTACACGATACGACGGTGTGTTTTGATGTTTTGAGTTGAAGTGAATACCTTTTATATGAATAAATAGATATATAAGGTATGTATTTAATCTTTCAACCGGATATAGATAAGGAATACAGTTTTATCCGTGTTTCATATATATAAATAGGGTGGCAGTTGGTTACAAAGTTCATTTTTCCTATAAAGTGTAAAAAGTCATAAAACACTATAATGTCAACATAAAACATACTCAAAACCCACAAATAACATAGTGAAGATTATTAAAACATCATATTTGTGGTTTTTGTTTTGTGTTTTGGATGATAAGACTTTGATTATCGAATGCTTAACATTAGTATGTTTTATGTTGACTATCAAGTTGTGTTTTATATTCATAGTTCTATGATGGTGTGTTTGAAGTTTTTAAAGACTATTAGGGTTTGGATATTGTGTTTCAGTGATCTTCACTAAGGTATTTGTGGGTTATGTGTGTGTGTTTTATGGCTGAAATTGTGTTATTTTATGACTTTATACACTTTGTAGGAAAAATAGACTTTGTAGTCGAATCTCACCCTAAATAGATAAATATACAAGTTACGTATTTAATCTTTCAACCGGGTATAGATAACGCATAATGTTTTCTCGGTGTGAACAGATAACAAACCACCGGCGCTCCATGCATTGACCAAAAAATAATAATTTAATAACATTATATGTTAATTATATTTCGTTTATTAAATTTATACATAATTAACTAAAAAGAAAATTATACCTATTTTATTACTATTAATAAAACACTGAAATTATTTATAACTTTATGAATCTTACTCTAACAATTCATCTGAAAGTTCTCTTTTAGTCATTTATTTTCCTTTTCTCAAAATTTGTGATCTTTAAATATTATTTTTATAACATTTATATATAATGTTCTAAATACTATTTAAATAGTTTATTAAAAAAATAATTATTAGGTGTTGGTACATAACTTAAGACCCAATACCTGTCCGGAGATTCATCCATAGAAAATAGCAATTAACTCCAAACAACACAAGTTAATTTCAACTTAACAACAGAAAATACATACATTATACATATTATTACAAAGATTTATAAATAGGGTTAATTTATTCAAATCACTAAAATAAACTTGTTACAACATCCCACATATTGTAAAAGATCAATTACTTTTTATTAAACAACAAGTCATATTAATATAAATTAACACAAAACGTACCAAATCACAGACAACAAACAAAAGACCAAAAGTGGTACGTATTATAATCAACAACGTAGCAAACAACCCATAACCACCGTGATACACCACCATGGGCCACCACACTCAGTTACATCTAGGGAATGTTACACCACACGCGGTGGCTACCCTCCTGGCACCGGGATGTCTAAGATAGCCACCAAATGTCGGGTCCCTTGTTTCGCGGCAAAGACAAGCTTGTTGACCCCTGAGCCTGCGGCAGCAGTCTTGGGACGGGGGCATGTTTGAGACAATGGACTGCAAACACCAGCTGAGCTGCACTGAATCACATCTAGATTGCGCTTCGGTCTGTTGTAGCTGCCCGGCCGATAGTAGGAGCACCATAAAGGCCACCGTGAAACATGAGCGTAGAGAGTTTTCCATTTTTGAGAATATGATTGATGGAGTTGTGAGTCAGGGTGGGTTTCATTTATAATGGGAACAAGTGTTGATAGGTATGGTTTTTTAGCCAAACTATTTTGTTGTTAAATTCAACATAAGGCGGCCCACGCGTAAACTTTTGAATTAGTTTATGATTTTAAAGACTTTTGTTAAGTAGTCCATGCTGATACGTTATTTATGTTCACAATTTCACATGCTGTACCACTTTTGTTTCTATAGGAGAAAGTCATGAAATTAATATTTTTATGTGTTATTTTATGATTTTATACACACATGTATGATTAGAATTTGATATTCAATTATTCACGTATACCTGTAATACATGAATCAATAACTCACACATCATATTTTGTTTTGTGATGTGTGCTAAACAAACTACTAAAATTAACTACTTTAGACTCTCTAGGCTAGACACTAAAAAACATTAAATCTAGACTTGACTTAAACCACACAATTGGCAATTGTACCGATCACGGTAGTATGACCTAAGGAAGTCCGGATATCGAACCACGAAACTCTACTAATCACGCTAACTGGACTCTAATAAACTCTGACAGACACGACTCAAACTGTTTAATTGTTTTTTTTTTTTTTTGGGGGGGGGGGGGGGGGGGGGGGGTTACTGAAAATCTAAGGAAATCTATTAAACTAATTATTAAACTAAAATTAAGCTAATACGAACTAATATGAGGACTTTTCTTATATGATGATGAAGACCACCTAGACTAGAATCCTGGATTGATTTTAAGAATTTACCAATTATGTTAACTGCATGTTTTATGGAACCGGGATCTTGTGATACTAAACCTATTAAGACACTAACTAAGCCCCTCAACCCTTCTCGAGGTGAAACTTATGGCACTACCTAGGCCGTTAATCCTACCGGTTATTAGACTTCCTTCCGGTTATCTAATTATTGTGTAAGTACCCTAATATTGACCTACTCTTTTCCAATTATAGATCTAGGATAGTTTGAGTTTCTTAACTTGACTTGATAGACTAATAAACCGACGGGGCAACTAAAACACGACTTTTTACAAAGACTGTCTAAAGCAATTCGCCGGGTAAGACCTACCAATAGCCCCGCACCTTCCAGCTATAAGGACTAGTATAATACTGAAATCTAACAAATTATTAACTATCACTTCTAAGGTTTATTGGCCAATTCACCTTAAAGGTCAAAGATCTAGCATGAACCTATTCCGTAGCAGACAACCACCAAGATTCACACGAAGCAATTGATAATAATTAACCAAATTAAAGTACGCATACACACCAAATTAATAAACCAAACTTCTTACAAAAACACAATTAATCCATAAAAGACATGCAATTAATGAAAAAGGTTCAAACTTTATTCAAATCCATTCATCATAGTCTAGGCGGTTTAAACGTTTAGCCAAGCATGTTAATAAATGAAATCAAAACAAAGTTGTTCAAACAAGAATTCATGGTTACAAGTTTCGAAAGAGAAATCAACAAACAAGGAACTAAAGAACCCCTGCAAGTCTTCAATCTTTGACCCGAACTCAAACCAATGATTCCAGTGATAAAAAACGCTCCGAATAGCTTGATTATTGCTCTTGAAATCGCCCTCAAGTTCCTTAATTCGTAACTAGGGTTTTTTTTAGTTTTACGATGAATATATATATTTTCCCAACTCAACCCATGAACTAATTCGAAATAATCTGCCAGCTACCTCCTTTGGCGGGGCGCGACCCACACAGGGAGTGGGTGGCGGGGCGCCACCTTGTATTTTTACTCGTTTAATTCCTTCAGTCTCTCGCCTGGCGTGAGAGACTTGCTAACTTTGTCACGGGGCGCCAGAGACTGCTTTTCCAGCTTTTCAACTTCGTTTCAAAACCCCAATCTCTCAAACACTCTCCGGGACAACGTTTCAGTATTTTGGCTCGTTTTACTCAATTTTCAGCAAATTTAAGCATCAAGACCTGCGAAACACGATTGGATCAATAGTATGCACATTCTAACGAAAACAAAACTAAAAATAACGGAAAACTATACAAACTGTACACGAATAAATGATGTATTTTGCAATACATCAAATATCCCCACACTTACTCGTTTTTCATCCTCGAAAAAGAATTATGCAACGGAATCATAGATGAATAAGTACTCGGATAAAAAACTATTTAAATTTTATTAAAATCAAAGCTTGTATTAGTCGCGATTGCAAATATACTTGTCCCTTAAAACCCAAATCCGGTTCTAAGCCCCTCATCATGCAATTTTTAGTTCAAGTGCGGTCAGTCTACCTAGGGTCTCACGCTAGAAGCTACGGTCCACCTAATCCCGCCCCAAGCTTATAGAACAAAAGGAACGATCACTGAACCAATTCCTAACCGTTTTATATCAAAAACAAGAGAATTTAAAATCACATTTTCCCTCAATTTTCATCATTTTTCTTTTTTTTCATTTTTTTAATGAGCTTAGACGTTGCTTTACCTAACCCAGAGGCAGTCCGGCTGTAGAGTCGCTATCCCCAACTCGGATTACATAGGCGTCGGCAATTTTTTATTGCAATTTCGATTTCACGCATCCTAGAGGCATTCCGGATCGAAGTCACTATCCCCAACCAAGATTACATTGGCTTACGCTACTTTCATTCAGTTTCTAGCTCATTTTTTCTATTTTTCCCTTTTTCTTTTTCTTGATTAAAAATTCTAACGGTTTTGACTTATAACGACATTCTTTATACTCTTATTGGCGGTTTCAATTTCCCATATTTCCCAGATGAAAACTCACTAGTAGACCGACAGTTAAGGTATATTAATTCAAAGGGACCTAAAACCAAACCCGGGCTTATTCACATATCCCTAACTAGACACAAGCTCGACTTATTTTAATCTCATATTATTATTATTTGATCCTGAGCAAAACTTATCTTTTCTATCATTTTCCGTATTAATTTTTGCAAACTTCTTTATTCAAAAGACATTTTCTATTTTTTCAAATGTTTTTATATTTTTCATATTTATGACTCAATTACTCCTACTATTTACATGTATCCCATCCTCACACTTAAAGATTGCATTGTCCCTAATGCAAGAACGGAAATACGACTCAACTAACTACCTAAATTACCACTAAACTAAGAAAACTAAAAACCAAATAAAATAAAAAATACAAAATATACAAGTGGAAAATGACTTAGCTGATCTGAATATGTGAGACTGTCAAAGTGCCAGTCAATTCCACATATGCCCTCCAATCCGTACGCGCTCAGCAAACAATTCCTAACTCGGACAAGCTAACGGAAGCGGCAACAAATACCAACCTAAGCAAGCAAACACCAAACACTAGCAAAAGATAATATATATGATACTAAGTGTTAGTGCAAACATCCACAAACCTAACGTCAACCATCCCCAAAAACCCAACCAACCTGTTTAAAGTATTTAAGTACAGACCAACAAACGAGGATCAAAACAGCATAAAGATAAAAAGAAACAAAAGATATAAACTATCAGCATCGCTGCATCCTCGCCCTATTCCTCGTCAGACTCCTCATCACCCGCCTGCATACCACTGGGCCCTGCCTTAGACTGTTGCCAAGAAGGCGGTGGCTGCAACTGAAAATTTTGCATCAGAACCAACATACCATCCTCCAATCGCCTCTGACCTGCCACCACCTCCTGCCTAAACCCACTAATCTGATAATCAACATACATACGCAAGTCACCGAAACCCGCCTGCATAGCATCATATAACGAATCCAAGGTAAGTGGATCGGGTCGTGGCTGCGCTAATGGGTACTGCGTAGCAGGAATATCCCGAAGAATACGGGGCCTCTGATAACGGGTAGCAACTGCACCCTGCATAGCCTCCGCAATAGCTGAACCAGGCGGAGGCTGAACCTGTGGACCCTCTCGTATCGGCTCCCAAGTAATCGGGCCAGTGTATGCTATAATCCCAGCAGACTGCAAATCCCTAACACTCACAAACCAAGGGTCAGGGCCCTTCTTCATCCTATCTGTCGGGTACCTCTCAAACACACCTAAACTTTCGGCTAACCAAGTAATCAACGGCCCACAGCAAATACGGGCTCCAACACCACCTCTCCATAACCTCTTCATAGACAAAGCAAACACAGTCGCCAAGTTGGCTGGCCTCTGCTCCACCATACACATCAAACAGAATAAACTAACCTGATTAACCTTGTTGTCCCCCTGTCCTCTACCAACCAAAGTCGCTGCTAGAATTTTGTGGATATAGCGAAGAACTGGATCAGTAATATCACTAGCAACTGCCCTTGTAGAGTATGGCACCCTCGATATGGTGCTCCAAAATCTCGCTAAATCACCCGCCTGAACACAGAACCCACGCCGCTTCTTAAACACTCCCTGCAAACTAGTGATAAACTCGGGAGCCCTAACCTCCTCTTCCGTGTAAAACCGAGTTGCCACCGCAAACTCAGGGACTGTCATCTCATAAGACCTCCTACCCAGAGCAAAGAATATTGCACCTTTTTCATTAAAACTCCCTTGCTTATAATCTAATGTAGAGTGAAACTCCAACGTGATTTCCTTGTACTGTTGCGCGTCACAGTCCAACACTCTCCTAAATTTTGGTCCTAACAACTGCTCCACCCGGGCCCTCGCCCCTAAACGATCCAACACCTGGCAATCAATCCTCCTATACGGCAGCAGTTCTACCGTATATAAGGTAGCTAACCTCTGTGACTCCCCCGAATTCATCTCAAACTGTAAAAGAGGGCTATCTAAAATCCTTTGACGTGGACCATGAGGAAGTCCCGGCCCTGTATATTCAACAACCCTGCTATATTCTGGCTGTTGCACCACTTGCACTGGTTCCGGTTGAACCTGCTGAATCGGTTCGGGCTCCCTAATCACTAGGCCCCCTCTTGAGCGAGTATCTGGGCCTCATTTCCTAATAGGCCGACTGGATGATCCTGCACCTGACATTCTGCAAAACAATTCAAGTATGGCAAGACAAAGCAAACAGAATATTAGTCACAAACTATTTTTGGTATTTTTGATTTTTTTTTATTTTTGAATTTTTTTTATAAAAATTAGAATAGCCGTATAGCATTTCATTCGCGGCTTAATTCTGAAAATAAATTCGACTTAAAAACAACCGGGTTACTTTTAACAATTGCTAAGTGATAACTAAACTCACCCGAATGAAGATTGAGTACGGGCGAGCCTAGTTAACTTGTACGTGCAAGTAAACCCAAAAACAACTAAACTAAACTTAAAATAGACTAAAAAACTAAAAACTACTAAAACGACACTCTAACTAAGACTCAATGTACAATTGTCACACCCCTATTTTACCACGTGTCACCGGTGGTCCCGGTGGGGAGTATCGTGACGTAGTTGATATCATCATAGTCAAACAACACAAATAATGAATGCACAGCGGAAGCAAAAGATAAAATATTACAACCCGATATAAAGTAATATCCAAGTATTTCAAACGGAATGTAAAGGATCCACAGGCGGATCTTAAAACAGAAAAATAAACACTGTTCAACAGACTTTAGGCATCTAGAACTTGCAAGATTCCCTATTGACGCCCTGAGCTCCCAGCCAATTACGTACAGTACCTGTCACTTAACCTTTTTGGAAAATACGTCAGTTTACACTGGTAAATACAACTTAACTGACTCATTTTGAAAATAGTTTAGAAAATTGATTTGAATGCTCAAGGCACAAAATTCTTTTATAACTTGGGACAATTATATAAAAATAATCTTGTATACAGATTTACATGTTCGTTATACACTTAGGGCCCGATGTAGAAACCGGGTCAAGATTAACAGACACGCCACAAGTACAGGCCCACCTGAGCGTGAGATACCGTTTCCCTTATGCAACTGTCAGGTGTATGCCTACACCCCGTGCATAAGACGTGGCCATTTTATAATACAATGATGCCAAGGATATCCGGGACATGGTCATTAACCCCTAAAGGCCTTTATTTCAAACAAGACAGATTAAAGCGGGTTACCTCAATAATTTAATCACAATACGATTAAACATTCAATACCCGACCAAGCGGTATTATTATAATACCGTATCCCAAGCCCGTATAGGGAAAATAAGCTAAGAGTATTTACCTGAGCTAAATATAAATTCAATCTCAGCCGTATATCAAATCAGCAAGCACAAGTACTTCTACTGGGGCTCCTAATCTGGAACGAAGGTTTTTAATAACCTATTAGATTCCTAACGGGTCTTAATTAAGCCTATGCTTAGACCAGTTAATTTTAAGGAAATGTTTACGGTTCAAAACGCAAGATTAAGCGTAGACCGGATTAGAATGTGATTTAGACCCGACAAGTTTGGAGACTTGTATAATATGGGTAAACTAAACACATTCTGGATTTTTAGGTGAAAATGATAAGGTTTGACCCGTTTCGGTTACTTTATGCAAACTAGATACATAAACCGATCCAAACGCGAAACGTGCGTAACGGGTACCCATAAGAGTCATATACAGGTTTCCTAAGTTAATATGCCTTAAATATGATGTGATATCAGTAAGATACCTTCCGTTGTGCCCAAAATGAATTTAAAACCAATTTATGCCCCGAAGGGGTATTTTAGTCATTTAAAAGGTTATAAAAGAGATCAAATATAAATCCGAGGTTCAGGTCTGATTTGATTAGTAAAAATACTTAATTTACTAAGTTATATCAGTAGGGTATTACATATATGTGAAATTTATCATTTATAACCATACTATGCACCGTATGAGCATTTTGGTAATTTCACATAGGCTTAAAAGGTCCAAACTGGAAACCTGAGTTTAAAACTTTTCCTTACTGTTAAAATGTAAAAATTTACTGAATATTTCAGTAGGCATCAACCCTTATATGTTTAAAATAGTTTTGATACATACTATGCGTTAAAAACGCTTAAAAAGGCGATTTAGAGCCATTTCCGGGTTTTCAAAGAAAAGCTGATATTTTTATTATTCCAGAAGGCTCAAAATATTTTATTTATCATATTAGATTAGTAGAAAAAGGTTTGGGGTCAAAAGGATTTGTAAAACTCATTTTATAGCCCAAAATGGCAAAACCGGCAATTACCGAATCAAGCTTAAAACCCTATGTTATGCTCAGCCTAAAAATAATTAAAAATATTCAAAAATCCCAAAATATTATTTTATATCAGTGGGTAAAAAGTTTGGTATCAAAAATTGGGTTTAAATAGGTTATACGCTAATTACGCCGTTTAATTAATAAAAAACTTTTTAATTACGCTATTGAGCATAACTCCTAATCTAGACCTCCAACTGATGTCAAATTTTAGGGACACATTTATATATCAGTAATAAAGGTTTCTATTCTTTCACATTTTCAAAAATATCATTTCATGGTCAAAAGGGCATAACGGTCAATAGTTAGGCATATAACGGAAACTTGCAATGAATAGGATACTAAGGATCCAGGTTGTATAACCTCAGAGGGTTATACTAACCCATAATATGGTCCTAATGGAATCCTAAGGCATATCTAAACTAAGCTAAATCAGGTCAGAACTGGAAGTCAAAGCAAAAGTCAACTTTTGCGACTTTCGGTCCCGAACCGAGCTTATACTTAGAATTGTCGGGTTGAATCATGCTTAGGCATGTTCAACTAATATTTACCAAGTTATTAAAGTGAGAAAACTGATTTTATGACTTTTATATAATAGCCATGTATTTTATTTAAAACTAACCCGTTTGACTTTTATTTGACCCGACAATTAAACTAAGTAAACGTGGTAATTAGGAGGTGCCCTTTTAAGGGTTAAACACCTACCTAATTACGGTCACGTAGCCATGTTTGATGCGAACAATGGCTCAACCGTTTAAAAGTCAAAGCGTTTATCGAAAACGCTTGACTTTCGGTTATAACCGCTAAAATTTAAACTAAGCATGAAATGACACTTACAAAAGGTCCAAGCAAGGAGGGAATTGATCTTGGATGTTCAGGTATGAAGCACAAAGGCCCCAACTTAGAACAATGAGATCAAGGTGTGAATGAGAGCAAAAATCAAGTGGGTATTTATAGGTTTTTGAGAACCGTTAGGATCGTTTCTCGTAAACCGTGCTTCAATCTTGGCCCTCCATGTGTGCCCAAGGTTTCTAAATACAATGGGTGTTGAAAACCAGCTCATGGTATTGAGAATTTTACCTAAAAGCCCTTGAAAAATAACAAAAATGCTGAAAATATGAATCTGCCCAGACCTGGGCGTAGGCTACGCTGCAGGGGGAGTAGCCTACGGCCTGCAGAGCTCAAACAAACTTTCAAAAGTGCAGTTTTGGTCCCTGCTTGCATAATAATGTGTTTCTGACACATCTAAGACCTGTTAACCTCATTTCAAGGCTCTAACATGATGCCTAAATATAGGGGACATGAAACGTGCTCAAAAACATGTCGGATGTCGGTTCGTTTGGCCGTACGGTCACGTTGTGCGTCGAATTACGACGAAACACGGACGGACGCTAAAAACGGTCCAAATTACGCGCCGTGTGGAATTTTATCATGCCACACACTAAAATAAAATATTTTAGTGCTTACATAAATTTTTGGGTGTCCGGGGATATTCAGAATGCGAGATATGCGCAAAAGTGCAGACTTGTGCACTTTTTGACACTTTTAGTCCCTGCATGACATAAAAGTCTATTTTTGCGCACCAAACACCTCTAAGCCTATATCTAAGTTATATAAAGGATAAATAGGGTATGTTTAACTTATGGACATATTACGGAAGGTCCGTTACCATACGATTCGACCTACTTTTGCAGTTTGACGCAATTAGTCCTTTAATTGCGCATTGTAGCGCGAAATGTCATTTAATGATATCCAAGCCTCCTATGGCCCATAATGGGAATTCCCAAGAATATACTTAAATATTACTATGATCTCGTTCGCCTAGATGGTCACCGAAAGGCGTAGATTCAAAAGTTGACGCTTTAGGTCCCTCTATTGCGCAAACTTGCGCATTTCATCATTTAATAGCATTGAAGCCTCATCTAATCCATATTAGACATTCTTGAAAGTATTATTAAACATCACGATGCTTCGGATTCGCTAAAAGGTCATTCAGAGGTATAATTAAACATATTGACACTTTTAGCCCTTCTAACTTGCAAAGTTGCGCGTAACTTTACTTATAGGCATAAAAACCTTAGACGGCCATTATTTGGCATTCCCGAGAGTATAATTAAATATCATGAAGCTCTCGGTTTGTTAAAAGGTCACTCAGAGGTTAGAATTGACATGCTGACGCTTTTAACCCTTTATTATGCAAACCTTCAATTAATTACGCAAACGGCTACACTTAACCATCAAGTGGCACATTTGTGAATATAAACATCGTAAGAGGTTATTTAGAAACTTATTTTAGGTATGCTAACACTTCCAATCCTTTCATAATCAAAGTTTTCGATTTTTCAAAAAATTAGTCCCTAAATTTCAATGTTTGACTTCATTAGGGTTCATTACACGTGTCAAGACTTCATTGGACATGATTTTACGAGGTGTTACAACAATACCCTCTCCCGGCACTTTAATTTTCCTCGATTAAACTCTAGTGCCTACCAAACCGTTATTGACGTCCAAACTTGTTTACAATCAGCCATGTATTAGTTCAAAATAAATTTTAGCGTCGAAAAATTCCGCCTAGTTAAAGGAGGTTTTATTCTTTACAAAAATTTCGGTTAAAAAATGCAAGTTTGGCACTTTAGGCGTCAATGTATTCCAAACCAAACAGAATTCAGCAAATCAAACTCCCAAGTTCAACCCGACAATCATCCGTACTCATATCAAACCACAAACCAAACCAACATTGAGTGGCAAACAAGGTAAAGTTTAAAAATTTAGTGTCGCATTAGTGAAACGGGTCAAAACGGTGTCGTAAATCTGAATTTAAACTCAAAAATTACCCAACAGCATCCCCACACTCAATGTTAGTAAACCCGAGACTAGGATGAAGTAAAAGATTGGCATCAAGTTCCAACCCGAACCATCCACAACCTATAATCTATTGAAATACCTAAACCAAACCCAACCCAACCGCAACCTCAAACATCCTCTGACCCGTGCAAGACACCACATTCAACCAAACCCTAACCCTAAACCAAGACTAAACTAAGCAAAAACTAAATTTACTGGACTCAAAGTACAAAGAATTGCAAGAAACATACCTGAGATTTGAAGTAAACAAGAAGGAAGATTAGAGAAAATTTTCGGTTGAAGTTTAATCCCCAAAGTGAAATCCCGATTTGACGGTGAAATATGTTAGGATGAAGGTTCAAATCGTTGATGATATGGTTATAGATGGAAAAGTGATGGGATTTTAGGTGTTAATGGTGGATTGGCGGTGGTTATGTGTAACAACCCTCAAAAACGACCCTAAACGCTCCTTAATACACCCCGTATATGAGAACGGACACGAATAATCTTCATATTAATAAAACTCCAAGAAAAACAATTTTTTTCACTCGGTCGCGGGGCGCGACATATTTATCAAAGGTCTTCGCGGGGCGCGACAGACCTATGGTTTCCGGATAAGCATGAGGGACACGTGTCGTTACACGTGTCAAGACCACACCATGACTCAGCAAACCCTAAGCTGCCCTATGCTTCCTCGCGGGCGGCGAAGCCCTGTCTTAACTCTCTCGCGGGGTGCGAGAGCCCCATTTCCAGCCCTATAAATGAGGTCTTCGAGCTTCAGTTGAAATCGTCCAATTATTTTCTTTCTCTTAGCTTCTATTATAGCAACATAGTAGCTCAGGTATTATACCCCCTAAACCCTGAAACTTTGCCCGTTATTAGAGTAATAACTCTAATCACTAGTACGATACTTTATCCAATTGATTGAAGCCGATCCAATGGATGTTTAAGTGCTTCCGATACCTGGCTATACTTTGTCATTCGTTGTGGGTTTTGATCTCGTGATTATCATTAAAGTTGAATTGAGTTAATACACTAATACGAGTTCCATTGTAGTTAGAAATTAGAACTCATAACCAGGAGGCTGCTAAACCAGAATACTTAGCGATTAAGTAAACTTAGTGATTAAGATTACATAACAGTTAAGAAAACTTAGTGGCTAAGAAAGCTTAATGATTAAGTAAACTTAGTAATTAAGTAAACTTAATGGTTATGTAAAACTTAGCAATTAAGAAAACTTAGCAGTTAAGAATACTTAAGAGCTAAGGAAACTTAACAGGAAAGGAAACTTAGCAATTAAGCAAGCTGAGTAAGTTAATTAATCAGCTAATTAAGTTAATTAATTAATCGGCTAAGTAAATTACTTAACTAAACAGTTAAGGTAGATTAATCAAATAAACATCTACGTAAGATAATCAGTTAAAAAGCTAAGTAAACTTGACAGCTAAAACAATTAAGTAAACTTAATAGATAAGTAAACTTAATAGTTAAGAAAACTTAATCCGTAAGAAAAACCTAATAAATAAAGGAAACTTAATAAGTAAGAAAACTTCATAGCTAAGAAAGGAATCTGCCTTACCTATAAACAGGAAGCTTAGGATTCATTTTCTTTGCTCATTCCTTCTATTCTTCTATCTATACGTTAGTGTTCTAACCAATAATCGCCGATACAATATTTTGTCCAATCGATTCGGGAACCAACTAACGAATGCCAAAGTGCTGTCTAAATAAGACTATACTTTGTGAATTTCGTTAAGGTTCTGATCTCGTGACCATCGTTAGGTTTGATATGGTTTTACACTAATACATATTCCACTCTGTTAAACTAAAGTTTAACTATCAGAAAACTCTAAACTATACACTTACAATCAAACAAGATGTTTAATCATCAGAAGACATAGAATCAAGAGGCTTGTTAAATCAAGACTGCATGCTTATAATGTGAGTCATTCTCTTTTTATCAAATTGCTTTACAAAACCCTAAATGTTTTCCAGTTATACTTTGCAGTGATTAAGTCTTTGCTAATCTTTAGTTACTGGCAGTAAGTGGGGTATTGTGCACATTACTGCTGTTTTTATCACTTTAGGTGGGCGAGCCTAATTAGTGATATACGTCGCTATTGGGTGACAGGACCCAATAGTGATATGACCACAGTCATAGATCCGGTCGAGTGACAACTGAACCAGCTAATTATAAGATAGGGGCAAATGTAAAAACTCTTAATGCTGTGAATTGCAGTGATTAAGTCTTTGCCAATCTTGAAAGGGCAAATGTAAAAACTCTTAATGCTGTGAATTATAACAAATGTGTTTTTGTACAAAACGAATGAACTCACCAGTATTTCCTGCTGACCAAATCTTTTTAAAACGCGTTTCAGGTGATTACAGTAGATCGGAATAAGAGTTGGATACGGCACCAAAAGGCTTAAAGAAGTGGCTTATTTTATCATTAAATTAAATTATGAAAAGTTGTTTATGTATTCGGATTATCCCATATAAAAGCTACCTTTGTAAAATCTGGATTTATTCCCATCTGTTTAATAAATAAAATCCGGTGTTTCTAAACTCTGATATTTTTCCTAACTCACGATCCTGATGTACATTTCCGCTGCAATGTTTCCGGTACCACTTGACTGCTCACGGCTCCCGTCCAGGGTGTGGTCGGGGGTCGTGACATTATGGTGGTCTAAAGGGGTTATCGGCATAAAGGGGGAAGAAGAAATAGGGCACCGTGATTTTAATTTGGGGGTTTAATGATTTCGGCTGCCGTATCACGTCCTGGCGGGCCGCGATAAACTCGATTAATGAGTCGCGCCCCGCCACCGAGAGAAAAAACTTCGAATTGCTTTACGTTCTAGCGGCCCGCAACTGGAGGAGTTCAGTGGGTCACCACCTGCCAGTGGGCATTTTTCACAGAAAGGTTTGTAAAATTTTGGTTTTCATGCCTTCGAAAAAATTTGAGTTTTTCTCAAACCACCAAAATCCAACCTTAATTTTTTCTAAGTGTGAAACTTACCTGGAAGTCTGGAACCTCATTTTTCTCGTAATTTTCTGCAAATCTTCGGTGAAGATTTCCTGCAACTGACTCAAAAAACAAACAAAGAACCGAAAAAACTACCAAAAACGACTGTTAGCTACTAAAAATCACGAAAAATTAATGAAGATACAAACGATACAAAATATACACTTGGATTTTCACCCAAAACACTAAGTGGCGGCTTTTGGTGGGATTTCGAGAGGAGTTTCCTCCATCTCGTTCTTATCTATCGCTCATCCAATGTAATGCTTCAAACGGTGGTCGTTTACCTTCCAACTCCGGCCATCGGACTCGTCCATAATCTCAACTGCTCCATACGGAAACACATAATGAACCATATACGGTCCCGGCCATTTCAACTTCAACTTCCCCGCAAACAACTTCAATCTCGAATTGTAGAGAAGTACTTTATCACCCTTGCTAAATTCTTTGATCTTCCTTAACTTACGATCATGTAGAGCTTTCGTTTCTCCTTAATGCCCAAAGATCGAGCATAAGCCGCATCCCTAAGCTCCTCAAGCTCATGGTTTTGAAAGAAACGTTTCCTAGCAACTTCGGTCATATCAAGGTTAACAGTTTTTAAGGCCCAAAGTGCTCGGTGTTCTAGCTCTACGGGAAGATGACAAGCTTTTCCGTAGACGATCATAAATGGTGTGGTTCCTAAGGGTGTTTTGTAAGCGGTTCGAAATGCCCACAATGCATCGTCAAGCATGTCGGACCAATTCTTCCTATTCTTTCCAACGGTCTTCTCAAAAATACGTTTGATACCACGATTCGCGTTCTCCACTTGACCACTAGTCTGTGGATGGTACACGGTAGACAAACGATGAGTGACTCCGTAGCGTGCAAGCAACTTTTCCATCAATGCATTGCAAAAGTGAGTACCACGGTCACTGATTAAAGCCTTAGGTGTACCGAGACGGGAAAAGAGTTTCTTGAGGAAACTCAATACTACTCGGGCTTCATTT
This sequence comes from Helianthus tuberosus, assembly GCA_030545235.1. Classification (NCBI taxonomy): domain Eukaryota; kingdom Viridiplantae; phylum Streptophyta; class Magnoliopsida; order Asterales; family Asteraceae; genus Helianthus; species Helianthus tuberosus. The sequence continues at coordinate 5,959,660 of CM060416.1, read as the reverse complement.
GTAGGAAGAGCTTGAGCCTCAACCCACTTAGACAAGTAGTCAATTGCCACAAGTATATAACGATTCCCTTTTGAGACGAGAAAAGGTCCCATGAAATCTATGCCCCAAACATAAAAAACCTCCAACACTTGGATTGGGTTTTGAGGCATCTCATCTTTGGCTGAAATGTTACCGGTTCGTTGACAAGCATCACATGTTTTCACGAAATCAACGGCATCACGAAGACATTAGGCCAATAAAATCCACAATCGAACACCTTTTGTGCGGTGGCATATGCACCATGGTGGCCTCCCGTTAGACCTTCATGCACATGTTTAAGGATGTTCAACCCCTCCTCTCGCAACACACATCGCGTAAGTATCCGATCTCCTCCTATTCTAAAGAGAAACGGATCATCCCACACATACTTCCTCGACTCACTAAGGAACTTCCTTCTCTGTTGTGTGGTCATCCCCTTAACTATATTCCCTCTCGAAAGATAATTCACTAAATCACAAAACCAAGGCAATCCCTCATTCTCGACCTCTACAAACTCAATAGACTTGTGAGGAAATATATCTCCTATCTCCTCCTCACGAATCTCCTCTCTCCTAGGGTCCTCTAAACGTGAAAGATGATTGGCTGCTACGTTTTCGGCCCCCCTCTTGTCTCTAATTTCAATATCAAACTCGGAAAGCAAAAGAATCCACCGAATAAGTCGAGGTTTGGCGTCTTTGTTTTGGAAAAGAAAATGTAACGCGGAATGGTCGGTGAAAACTATGGTCTTGGATAGCACGAGGTACGAGCGGAATTTGTCGAAAGAAAAAACTACGGCTAAGAGTTCTTTCTCCGTGGTGGTGTAGTTCTCTTGAGCATCATTTAACGTTTTGCTCGCGTAGTAAATGGGGTGGAAGTGCTTGTCCTTTCTTTGTCCTAATACCGCTCCAACGGCATAGTCACTCGCATCACACCTGAGCTCAAACGGCACGCTCCAATCGGGCGAGATTAGAAAAGGTGCACTTACAAGCTGTTCCTTCAAAAAGTTGAAGGCCTTAAGACACTCCTCGTCAAAGACGAATGGAACATCTTTCTCTAGAAGACGGGTCATGGGGCGAGTGATTTTAGAGAAATCCCTAATGAAGCATCTATAGAAGCCCGCATGACCTAGAAAACTCCGAATCGACTTCACGCTAGTGGGTGGAGGCAACCTGCTAATGGTATCTATTTTCGCACGATCCACCTCTATTCCATCTCTCGAGATCTTATGGCCTAAAACAATACCTTCGGTCACCATGAAGTGACACTTTTCCCAATTCAACATTAGCTCCGTCTCGACACACCTCTTTAACATCCTCTCAAGATTCATCAAACACTCATCGAACGAGTTACCATAGACCAAAAAATCATCCATGAAAACCTCCATGGAACTCTCAATCATATCCTAGAATACGGCAACCATGCACCGCTGGAAGGTAGCTGGAGCGTTACATAGCTCAAATGGCATGCGTCGGTACGCATATGTACCATAGGGGCATGTGAAGGTGGGAAGTGGTCCTTTCGGGTGGCATCATTCAACTTTTGGAATGGGAAGTGGTCATTTCGGGTGGCATCATTCAACTTTCGGTAGTCGAGGCACACTTGCCAACCCGTGACCGTACGAGAAGGGATAAGCTCATTCTTGGAATTCATGACAACGGTCATCCCTCCCTTCTTAGGGACAACCTGAGTGGGACTAACCCATGGCGAGTCTGAGATGGGATATATAATCCCGGCATCTAGGAGTTTTAGAACCTCCTTCTTCACAACATCTTGCATCTTGGGGTTGAGGCGCCTTTGGGGTTGCACCACTGGCTTGAAATCATCCTCCATGAATATCCGGTGAGTGCAATAAGAAGGGCTTATGCCCTTAATGTCGAACAACCTCCATGCAATGGCCTCTTTGTTGGCCTTCAACACTTCCAACAACCTCAACTTCTCTCCATCCTCCAACTTTGATGAGATGATAACGGGTAGCTCGGAACCCTCCCCTAAAAAGGCATATTCCAAATGAGATGGAAGGACCTTAAGCTCTAAGGGTGGGGGTTAGGTGGTGTCATCACTAACGGCTAACGTTTCGGGAATCAAAGGAATCCCCTCATCTTCTACTTGATCCAACCTCAACGACTCCTCCTAAACTCTCTCTCCTCCTAGTAAGTCGGCTCCACTAATGTACTCTAGACATGGTCAACACATGAGATGAAGGAGTTCAAGAAGTATACGGAATGGCAAGGACCACTATAGTCATCGGAACCGCTCGGGTGGTTCATGGAACGATCTATCTCAAAGGTAACTCTCTCCTCACCGACCCTAAGTGTAATCTTACCATCAAATACGTCTATGAGGGCTTTAGCGGTACGCAAAAATGGACGACCAAGTATGATAGGAACTCTCTAATCCGCTTCCATATCAAGAATGATGAAATCGGCAGGAAAAACAAACTTGTCGACCTTAACAAGCAAATTCTCGACAATACCCCTCGGGTATTTCACGGATCGATCGACTAAAGATAATGTCATACGGGTAGATGAAAGTTCACCTAAGTCTAGCTTCTCGTAGAGAGAAAAGGGCATCAAATTGATGCTAGCACCTAGGTCAGCTAAGGCTCGAGTATTAGGGTTACTACCAAATAGACATGGAATAGTAAAAATGCCGGGATCGGTGAGCTTCTCCGAAAGCTTATTCAGAACGACTGCGGAGCACCCTCCATTCAATGGAACATTCGACAACTCCCCCAACTTCTCCTTGTTTCTAAGAAGGTCCTTTAAGAATTTCGCGTACTTGGGCATAGATTGGAGTACCTCAATGAAAGGTAGATTAATCTTCAATTGCTTGAAGATATCTAAGAATTGTCCGTATTCCTTGGAGTAATTTTGGTTTCTAAGACGTGTAGGAAACGGGACACGCGAATAATCTACGAGTGGAGAAGGTCTAATGTCTACGGGTGGTTTCTCTACTTTCTTCTCTCCTTGGGGCTCACCGGGCTGTGCGGTACTTGCTGGGCTTAGCCTCGGTTGCACTTTGCCGGGAGCCTCCATCTCGATTTCTTCATCTACAATCTCCTCATCTTCTTCTAATACTCTCTCCTCAACTCTCGGGTTCCCTACGGTTTTGCCACTATGAGTGGTAATGGCTTTGGCATGGGCGTTAGGGTTCGGTTGGGTGTTACCCGCAAATTGACCGGGTAATCTCTCTTCAAGTTTCCTAGACATGTCGCCCACGACCCTTTGAAGGTCTTGGAAAGAGGCTTGGTGGTTCTTAAGCATAAGGTCGTGTTCGGTAAGGATCTTTCGGGTGGTTTGGTCCTTAACGACTAACTGGCTCATCATTGCCTCCATCCTCTCAAGGCTACCCCCTAAATCATAACTTGAACCTTGAACTGGTTGAACCTGACTACTCGACCCCCCATCCTTAACCTGCCCATTGAACCCCTTATTGAACTGCCCATTTGAACCCCCACCAAAGAATGAACCCTGTCCCCTATTTGGATTTTGAGCTAAATGGAAACCAGGGGGGTTACCATTGGAACAAAAATTATTATTATTATTAAAATTATTATTACGCCAACCCGAATTAAAATTACTACCAAACCCACTAGGTTGACCTCTACCTAGACCCTCTCCCACGAAATCGACTTGCTCCTCACCAACTAACAATGGACACACATTCGTTTCGTGACCCCCTCGGCAAAACTCACACTTATCAACCTTTGCCTTAATCTCCTTGAGCTCTCTAGTGACGTTTTCCAACACAGCGGCTATACTAGGGTCCATAGTGATATGGTTCACCCCACGAGTGGGTGCACTAGTAGTGGTATTTGAATTGCCACTTTGATACCGTTGATCAGATCGCGACTGAGATTGAGATTGGGCAAATGCCTCGAAACGCTCTAAACACTCGGCAACAGTAAGAATGCCCATCATATGACCTCCCGCATTAGTGTCAAAATGATCATGAGTCTCTTGGGTGAGGCCGTTATAAAATTTCTCGCAAAGGGCCCAATCAGAAAGACCATGCTGGGAGCATCGGGCGACAAGGTTTTGAAATCACTCCCAAGCAAGGTAATAGGGCTCGTCAGGCTCCATGTAGAATGAGTGAATTTGATCGCGAAGACGTGAGGCTTTAGCGGGCGAAAAATATTTGTTTAAAAAGGCTTGACGGAGGCCCGCCCAAGTGGTAAAAGTACCGGTTGGCTGAGAATCTAACAAAGTAGCCGCACGGCCGACTAGTGAAAAAGGAAAGAGCTGTAAATAGGTAGCATCGTTTGGGGCTCCATGAAGGCTAAAAGTAGCAAGCATACAAGAGAAACGGTTCACGCGGGCGGGGGCATCCTCATCGTCACGACCGTGAAACTGGATGTTATTGGTGATGGCTTGCATGGCATACGATGGAATCTGCCATGAGTTTTCGTTAACTGTGGGTGGAACGGTGTTGGGTGAAGCAAGACCGGTGAAGCCTTGGGTGGCTTGTTGATGGACGGTCTGTCTTGGATTGGCCATTTGTTCTAAGTTTATGTTATCTGGGGCGCTAGAGGTGCTAGAAGTGGGACTATCAGGTGGGGAAACTTTAGGTGATGTTTTAGGTGAATGGGATGGTGAGGGAAAAAGGGTGGTATCGAAGTGTGGTAAATGAGAAGAGAATGAAGTACTAACCTGTGGGCCTTGGCCCAATCGAGATGATGACTCTGTGACTGGTGGCTTCGGCGGCGGTCCGTGCGAGCGCAGATGTGGAATCCACTACAAGAAAAAACCTGAATATGAGAAAAACAGACACTAGTCACTAAGACTCAGAAATAAAAATAAAAGACTCAAAACAAAACAAAACAAAACACGTAGCACGTATATGTCAATAAAGTCTATCAAAGCTAATTAACGCAATTGCCAAGAGTCCCCGGCAACGGCGCCAAAAACTTGATGTGTGCTAATCAGACTACTAAAATTAACTACTTTAGACTCTCTAGGCTAGACACTAAAAAGCTTTAAATCTAGACTCGACCTAAACCACACAATCGGCAAATGTACCGATCACTGTAGTATAACCTAAGGAAGTCTGGATATCGAACCACGAGACTCTACTAATCACGCTAACTGGACTCTAATAAACTCTAATAGACACGACTCAAACTGTTTAATTGTTTTTTTTTTTTGGGGGGGGGGGGGGTTACTGAAAATCTAAGGAAATCTATTAAACTAAAACTAAGCTAATACGAACTAATATGAGAACTTTTCTTATATGATGATGAAGACCACCTAGACTAGAATCCTGGATTGATTTTCAGAATTTACCAATTAAGTTAACTGCATATTTTTTGGAACCGGGATCTTGTGATACTAAACCTATTAAGACACCAACTAAGCCCCTCAACCCTTCTCGAGGTGAAACTTATGGCACTACCTAGGCCGTTAATCCTACCGGTTATTAGACTTCCTTCCGGTTATCTAATTATTGTGTAAGTACCCTAATATTGACCTACTCTTTTCCAGTTATATTTGAGTTTCTTAACTTGACTTGATAGACTAATAAATCCACGGGGCAACTAAGGCACGACTTATTCCAAAGACTGTCTAAAGCATTTCGCCAGGTAAGACCTACCAATAGCCCCGCACCTTCGAGCTATAAGGACTAGTAGAATACTGAAATCTAGCAAATTATTAACTATCACTTCTAAGGTTAATTGGCCAATTCATCCTAAAGGTTAAAGACACAAGGTCAAAGATCTAGCATGAACCTATTCCGTAGCAGACAACCACCAAGATTCACACGAAGCAATTGATAATAATTAACCAAATTAAAGTACGCATACACACCAAATTAATAAACCAAACTTCTTACAAAAACACAATTGTAACAACTATCATCAAATGTCATAATTATTAAATTAATTTGACCAATAGGAAACCCTAATTGAGACACCCAAGTGATTCTGCGCAAACCCTAAAATTTTCAGAAAAATCAGAATCAGGATCAGGGCCCCTAAAACTCAGGGGGGGTAAACCCTAGTTAACGATTATCTAAATTACGTGCTGTCCAAGTTGAATTAATGAAATTCGTCGACTCAGCTGAGCTAGTCCCACACGTGGCAACCCTATAGCTAAAAATAGGTCTCACGCGGCCCGCGTGAGGATAAGTTAAAACTAAAGCGGGCCGCCTCAGGGTCAAAATTTGGCTATAAATAGAGGACAGTGGGACTTGATTTCTGGAAGAAGAACGACGAAGAAATTCCAATTCTACACGGAGTTATGCTCTGTATACTCCAATTAACACACACGGTTTAATAATCGACGCCGCAATCAGGGTATTAGCACAATCGCTGCTATGATTCATTTTCCGATCGATCAATGTACTCAATGGATGTTTAAGTGCTGCCCACATTAGGGTGATGCTTTGTCATTAGTCGTTAATTCGATGGATGTTTAAGCATAGCACTTTGTCATTCATTGTGAGGATTGATCTCGTGAGTTATCGTAAATGCTGGATTGATTACTAACCCAGAATTGTGTGCCTGTTATTAAAATTAGGTTGAAAAGGCTAAATCAGTAGGCTAAACTCTGCCCATATTAAATCAGCAATGTGAGTCATTCTCCTTTTCTCACAGTTTGTGAGTCATTCTCTTTTTATCAACTATTTTACAATACCTCAAATTATTTTCAAGGTTATAATTACAGGGACTAAGTCATGGATATCTTGAATTACTGGTTAATGGGGTATTGTGCACATTACTAATTTTCTCCCAGTTAGGTTCATTGACCTACTCGGGATAATCACTGTTAGGTTCATTGACCTACAGGGATAATCATCACTATTTAGGTTCATTGATCTAAATAGTGGTATGACCATCGTCACCATTGTGACTTGTCATCATTGTGACAGTGCCAGATTAAAATAAGATAGAAGCCATTGTAATCGCTCTTATGCTGTAATTAATAACTATGCATCATTATGCAAAATAGGATGATTCACTCAGTATTTCCCGCTGACAAAACCTTTTTCAAACATGTTTCAGGTGACCTGTTATGAATCAGGAAAAGTGCCATATAGCACTACAAGCTCAAGGAAGTGGCTCAGTATAAAATAAAGAAACATGTTTTGTAAAAATAAAAGATTTCTTCGTGAAATCAAATGATTGTAAATTACCGGGTTCTATCCCGAATTGTGAAATAAAATAATCGGGAAATATTTACATTTTAAAAGATCCTGATGAAAACTTCCGCTGTCAAACTCAATTAATTAAATACCGCAGTATTTCTGTCCCGCGGCTCCTGAAACGGGTCAAACCGGGTCGGGGGCCGTGACAGAAAAAGGTGGTATCAGAGCCACTTATCGAGCCACTGATTTAAGCCAATTAAGTATTTAGAAATACTTAATAATTTTTATTAATTGCTATTTTATGATTATATGTTTTATTATCTGACTAATTTTGAATAGTATGGGCAGATTTTTATATGTTAGCTACTGTAGTAGTAAATATAAATCTTTAAATACTTTGACTCAAAGTTTTAGCACTTTTATTATTTATAGTCTAGAAACCTTATAAATAAATTTACAAATAAAACCTAGTGTGTTTTAATTTTCAGTTATTTTGGTAGGTAACCAGTATGAAATAATATTAAAAGGTTTTCTATATGATTTTTAACTTAGTAATTGTGTGTATCTTGCATAAACAGCATGAGTGATTTGTCGGAAGCCCTTCAGAAATTAAATCTCTATCCAATAAGAATAGAAGTTTCCAGAGATTTCAATAAGTATATTCCAGACATAGAAGAACCTATAGAATTCAACGTTTCACCTCTCGAGAAACCTAAGCCTAAGAAAATGGAAATTGGGGAAAGCTCTAGGCAAATTGAGGGGTTACCATCTCAAGAAGAACTAGATTTTATAATGGCAAACGATGATACTATTGAGCCTATTAATGAAAATGATTTTATTCATTCTCTTGAAACACAACTACCAATGAACTTAGAACCAGCTATTCCAAACCCTTCAATCCAATGGCAAATAGACGAATGGGTGACTAATGAAATACTGTTACAAAACCATCCCTATAAGCTTTTTCCTAAGTTCAATCCAGAACCTTTACCAAATCCACCAATAAGTAACGAGAATGTGACTGAACTTCGTCATTTTGACAAAATGGATGCTGGGAATAGGATTCAAGAGATTTTGGGACAGATCTCCTGGAAATACGATTAGAAGGAACGCCGTTACTAGAACATCACCTGACAAAGGATAGGGGATTATAAAACTGTGGTTATGTAATAGTAATAGTAAAATCGGTATATGTAAAATAAATAATAAAACGGGTGTATATAGAAGCATGATATAATCTATAAAACAAACGAAATTTTAGAAAATTTTCAGTTTTGTTGGTATATTCGTTTACATGATTATGTGCAATTGATTGTGACATTGGATTATTTCCTTTATACTAATTATTTATCTATAAATTAGATATCAGATGGAAAACGCTAATAATGAACCAGTTAATGAGGTTAATCAATCTGAACAACAACCGGGGGATCAATATGTGACTAGGAAAGATATAGAAAATATCGTTGCTCAAGGGATAGCCAACGCTATTCCAGGAATAGTTGCTCAAGGGATAGCCAACGCTATTCCAGCAATCATTGCTGCTGTTAAAAATCCAATCGAACCGCAACAAGTTGTTCCTAGTAAACGTATTTCTGAAGATAATTTCAGTAATAGCGTAAACGAAGGCAATAATCATGTTAATCATGATAATGAACAACGGCAAGCTCCGCTCCCTAAGAAAAGGAAAGTTGCAACGCCTGGTTGCACTTACAAAGAATTTCTTGCTTGTAAACCCACTGAGTTTGCAGGCAATGAAGGAGCGACTGCGGCACTGCGTTGGTTAGAGAAAACCGAGGCAGTAATTGCCATAAGTAAATGTGCTCAGGATGATCAGGTCATGTATGCATCAAACCTTTTCAAAGAAGTGGCGCTAGAATGGTGGAATACGGTGTTACAAGCAAAAGGAAGAAGGATGGCATATGCTATGAATTGGGAAGAATTTAAGAGTCTTGTAGAAAGAAAATTCTGTCCTGAATATGAAAAAGATCAAATGGCAAATAAGTTTTTAACCCATCGGATGGTGGATGTAGATTGTCGAGGGTATACTACGACATTCTTCGAATATGCTCGAGTGGTACCAACCCTGGCTTCGCCAGAGCTGGTACTTATTTCTCGCTATATTTGGGGATTAATTTCCGAAATCCGTAATATCGTCAAGGCTGTGAAACCTCGCACAATTGATGATGCGGTGGAATTAGCCAATACTCTGACTGACGAACTAGTACGGACAAGAGAAGAAAATAGAAGGAAGGAAGTAGCCCAAAAGATTACCCAAGAATTTCGTTCGGGTAACCATAACAATTTCAAGAAAGGAGGGAATGGGCAATTTTCTACTAGTCTATTTTGCAATTTTTGCAAAAGAAAGCATTTTGGAAGATGCAAAGGATATTGCAATTTTTGCAAAATTCCGGGGCACCAAGAAGAAGACTGCAGGAGGAAGAGATTTTCAGTTTGCTACAACTGTGGAGAAACTGGACATCTTAGGCCAGATTGTCCAAAAATGAATAAACCATTTGACAATCAAGCTAAACCAGCAGAAGGAGCAAAAAGGAATGTAAGAGCCTTCCAGCTGACTACTCAAGAAGCCGAGATGATTCCAGATGTGATAGCCGGTATGTTCTTAGCTTACAACGTTTACACAACAGTATTATTTGACTCTGGTGCAAACCAAAGTTTTATAAATATTTTACTCTGCCAAACTCTTAACTTACCGTTAACCAGCATTAGATAAATTTCTACAATAGAAATGGCAGATGGGAATTTAGTTAAAAATAAATAAGGTTCTGCAAAACGTAGAAATAGAACTTTTAAGTCATAAATTTTCTGCAACCCTATTATATATGAAATTAGTTGAATCCGATGTTGTGTTAAGAATGGATTGGTTAGTAAACAACCATGCTCGAATTATCAGTGATAAGAATTCCATAGAAATTTGTGCACCCACTGGAAAAGTAATAATGATTACAGGAGATAAGCCATATAAAACCATAAAGTTCATATCAGTAATGAAGGTTGCTATTTATGAACGGAAGCAAGGAACAATATATATGATTTCAGTAATCATTAATACTAAAGATAAAGAAATTAAGGAAATTTCTGTAATTTCAGAATACCCAGATGTATTTCCAGAAGATTTACCTGGATTACCACCAGATAGGGAGATAGAATTTAGAATTCATCTAATTCCAGGAATTTTACCGATAAGCCAGGGAACCTTATCAGTTAGCATAATATTGGTTATTAAGAAAAAGGATGATTCAATAAGAATATGTATTGATTATAGGAAATTGAATAAAGTTACCCATTATCTAGAAATGATGATCTATTTTGATCAATTACAGGGAACTAAAAAAAAAAAAATTTTTTTAGATCAACTTATATTCCGGATATCATCAATTACAAAAGGAAGACGTACCTAAGACTGTTTTCAGAACTAGGTATGGTCATTACAAGTTTACAGTCATGTCCTTCGGATTAACGAATGCACCTGCAACATTCATGAACATGATAAAAAGGATCTGTAAACCATATTTGGATAAATTGGTAATAGTCTTCATCGACGATATACTTATGTATTCCAAAAAAGAAAAGCTTTACGCCAAATTTTCGAAGTATGAATTTTGGCTATCAGAAGTATAATTTTAAGTCATATGGTAAATCATGAAGGTATTCACGTAGATCCTGCTAAGAAAGCAGTAATTACCAAATGGAAGATTCCGCAATCAGCAATGGAAATTAGGAGTTTTGTAGGTTTAGCCAGATACTACAGGTAGTTTATTAATGATTTTTCCAAAATAGCTTTACCAGAAGGAACTGAAGATTTTGAAGTATATTATAATATTTCAAAGTTAGGATCTGGATATGTACTTATGCAACGCAAAAAGGTGATTGCATATGCTTCAAGGCAATTGAAAAAGCACGAAGAAAATTATACGACGCATGATTTAGAATTAAGAGCCATAATTTTTGCCCTTAAGATTTGGAGACATTATCTTTACGGAAGTAAATTTACTGTCTACACAGACCACAAAAGTTTAAGATATATATTTGGGCAAAAAGAGTTAAACAGGAGGCAAAGGAGATGGATGAAAATCCTAAGTGACTACAATTGTGATATTCAGTATCACGAAGAAAAAGCTAAAAACAGCTATAGATTGCCAGAATAGTTATACAGATAACAGATGAAAGCCATTGGAGTTCGAGTTGGAGACAAAATGCTATTGAAAATATCTCCTTGGAAAGGAGTTGTTAGATTCTATAAGAAAGGAAAGCTAAATCTAAGGTACGTAGGACCATTTTCAGTGATCCAACGTATAGGATCAGTTACTTATCATTTACAACTACCAAGAAAGTTAGCTGGAGTACATGATGTATTTCATATATCCAATCTCAAGAAATGTTTATCAAATGAATCACTGGTAGTACCTCTTCAAGATATAGAGGTAAACAAAAAGTTGAATTTTGTTGAGAAACCTCTTCAAATTGAGGATCGAAAGATCAAGTTTCTCAAACATAAACGACTAGTTTTAGTCAAAGTTAGATGGGATTTAAAAAGAGGAGCTGAATACATTTGGGAGCTGGAATCAGAAATGAAGAGAAAGTATCCTCATTTATTCCAGTAAATCTCGAGGACGAGATTTTTATTAAGTTGGGGAGAATGTAACAACTCTCATCAAAAGTCATAATTATTAAATTAATTTGACCAATAGGAAACCCTAATTGAGACACCCAAGTGATTCTGCGCAAACCCTAAAATTTTCAGAATAATCAGAATCAGGATCAGGGCCCCTAAAACTCAGGGGGGGGGGGGTAAACCCTAGTTAACGATTATCTAAATTACGTGCTGTCCAAGTTGAATTAATGAAATTCGTCGACTCAGCTGAGCTAGTCCCACACGTGGCAACCCTATAGCTAAAAATAGGTCTCACGCGGCCCGCGTGAGGATAAGTTAAAACTAAAGCGGGCCGCCTCAGGGTCAAAATTTGGCTATAAATAGAGGACAGTGGGACTTGATTTCTGGAAGAAGAACGACGAAGAAATTCCAATTCTACACGGAGTTATGCTCTGTATACTCCAATTAACACACACGGTTTAATAATCGACGCCGCAATCAGGGTATTAGCACAATCGCTGCTACGATTCATTTTCCGATCGATCAATGTACTCAATGGATGTTTAAGTGCTGCCCACATTATGGTGATGCTTTGTCATTAGTCGTTAATTCGATGGATGTTTAAGCATAGCACTTTGTCATTCATTGTGAGGATTGATCTCGTGAGTTATCGTAAATGTTGGATTGATTACTAACCCAGAATTGTGTGCCTGTTATTAAAATTAGGTTGAAAAGGCTAAATCAGTAGGCTAAACTCTGCCCATATTAAATCAGCAATGTGAGTCATTCTCCTTTTCTCACAGTTTGTGAGTCATTCTCTTTTTATCAACTATTTTACAATACCTCAAATTATTTTCAAGGTTATAATTACAGGGACTAAGTCATGGATATCTTGAATTACTGGTTAATGGGGTATTGTGCACATTACTAATTTTCTCCCAGTTAGGTTCATTGACCTACTCGGGATAATCACTGTTAGGTTCATTGACCTACAGGGATAATCATCACTATTTAGGTTCATTGATCTAAATAGTGGTATGACCATCGTCACCATTGTGACTTGTCATCATTGTGACAGTGCCAGATAAAAATAAGATAGAAGCCATTGTAATCGCTCTTATGCTGTAATTAATAACTATGCATCATTATGCAAAATAGGATGATTCACTCAGTATTTCCCGCTGACAAAACCTTTTTCAAACATGTTTCAGGTGACCTGTTATGAATCAGGAAAAGTGCCATATAGCACTACAAGCTCAAGGAAGTGGCTCAGTATAAAATAAAGAAACATGTTTTGTAAAAATAAAAGATTTCTTCGTGAAATCAAATGATTGTAAATTACCGGGTTCTATCCCGAATTGTGAAATAAAATAATCGGGAAATATTTACATTTTAAAAGATCCTGATGAAAACTTCCGCTGTCAAACTCAATTAATTAAATACCGCAGTATTTCTGTCCCGCGGCTCCTGAAACGGGTCAAACCGGGTTGGGGGCCGTGACAACAATTAATCCATAAAAGACATGCAATTAACGAAAAAGGTTCAAACTTTATTCAAATCCATGCATCATAGTCTAGGCAGTTTAAACGTTTAGCCAAGCATGTTAATCAATGAAATCAAAACAAAGTTGTTCAAACAAGAATTCATGGTTACAAGTTTCGAAAGAGAAATCAACAAACAAGGAACTAAAGAACCCGTGCAAGTCTTCAGTCTTTGACCCGAACTCGAACCAATGATTCCAGTGATAAAAAACGCTCCGAATAGCTTGATTATTGCTCTTGAAATCGCCCTCAAATTCCTTAATTCGTAACTAGGTTTTTTTTTAGTTTTATGATGAATATATATATTTTTCCAACTCAACCCTTGAACTAATTCGAAATAATCTGCCAGCTACCTCCTCTAGCGGGGCACACAGGGAGTGGGTGGTGGGGCGCCACCTTGTATTTTTACTCGTTTAATTCCTTTAGTCTCTCGCCGGGCGTGAGAGTCTTGCTAACTTTGTCACGGGGCGCCAGAGACTGCTTTTCCAGCTTTTCAACTTCGTTTCAAAACCCCGATCTCTCCAACACTCTCCGGGACTTGACGTTTCAGTATTTTGGCTCGTTTTACTCAGTTTTCAGCAAATTTAAGCATCAAGACCTGCGAAACACGATTGGATCAATAGTATGCACATTCTAACGAAAACAAAACTAAAAATAACGGAAAACTATACAAACTGTACACGAATAAAGGATGTATTTTGCAATACATCATTTTGCGTAAAGTTATAATAATTCTACGTTTTTCATACCTGCGAGTTAAGTACACTTTTGCTTCTTTATATTATTAACAAAATTTCAATAACATATTTCTTATATAAAATATTATTAACAAAAACTTGCTTCTTATATTATTAACAAAATTTCAATAATATATTGCTTATATAAAATATGCCGAGGCCTTCTCACCTATGGCCAAGATCGACATCATCAGAGTACTTTTTTCTATAGCGACAAACTATGTAGTACGGAAACAGGTACGAGACTGGGGTACGGGGACGATACGGATACGGAGAACGGCAAAACTCAAAAATCCAAGATACGGGTACGGCGAAGGTACGACAAAAAAATAAAAAAAAATATATTTTTATGTATAAATTTATAAACTTAAGGACCAAATGTAAACTAGTGAAAATAATGGGGATTAAATGTTAACATGTGCTCACTAATTTTACATTTTTATGTAAATTTTACAAGTTTTAGGAATAAATGAAAACTAGTGAAAGATAGAGGGGTTAAATGTCAAAATACATAAAGTTATATAACTCTAAAGTCTAAAACATTTTGAAACCAGCCACTATCTTCATCTTCTTCTTCTATTATCTTCTTCTTCATGGTTGTTAGGATCTGAGTTTGATAAGATTGTGTTTTGTTTAACTAAAATGAATTATGAATCAGAACAATTGCAGCGGAAATAGATGAATAAACTTTCAACACAATCAAAGAGAGAACAATTTTAAGCAAACATGTTTATCATAGAATCGAATGATTGTATTCGATTACAATAAACAAAACTATTTCATGCATGCACAAAGTCTCCCCCTCAGCCTGAGCTCACAGTGATTGTTCGTACATAATGACTTGATGAAGAAGAGAGCTCATAGAACAGTACAGGATACTGTTCTATTTATAGTACAGAACAAACCACTATGGCATCTTTGCTGACGTCACCATGAAAGTTATTTCTAACCTCCTAACAACCTCTAACCACTGACTATTACAAACACTGCTATCTAACAAATGATTACAATAAATATATACAAATTCAAGTCTAACTGCTGCTTCTTCATTCCACTGCTTTAGCCCCAGCAGTGCTTTGTGTCTTCAGCAGTACTTGAACCATAGCAGCAGATTGAGCAATCAGTGTTTAGTCTTCAACAGTCTTTGTGAGATCAGCAGTTGTTGTAGAAGGGCAGTACTTAGAGGATATCAGATGTTAGGCCCCATTCAAGGAGAAAGACAAAGTGGAAACAACTGCTTATTCTGGATCCACTGATCTGATCCAGTTTTGGCTTTATCAACTGTTCCTTTGTAGGGTTCAATCCCAACAATGGTTTACAACAGAAAGCATCACAGGAGTCGGATTTTCTCGCCGAATATAATAGGAAACGTCCCCGAAACGCCATACTGTCGTCCCCACTTTCCCGGCAACATTTGGGGAATGTCCCCATGGCGTTTTCGTCCCCAAAACGTCCCCGGGACCGGTACTTGATGATACTTGGCATCCCCGTGCTTCATAGGAGACAAATAAAGAATGGCCTCTTCATCAGTTTAATGTATAGAATGCATTTCTCCATGGAGAGTTAAAGGAAGAAGTGTACATGGATGCACCTACAGGGTTTATAGGATCTTTCAAAGACAGAGAAGTATGTCGCTTGAAAAAATCTTTGTACGGGTTGAAACAATTTCCCTGGGCATGGTTTGGTAGATTTACGCTCGCTATGAAAAAGGATGGATATAAGCAAAGTAACTCGGATCACACGCACTTTCTCAAACAGAGACATAGGCGTATTACGTGTTTGATCATCTATGTCGATGACATGATCATCACTGGAGACGATAGAGAAGAAATTGCTCTTCTAAGGGAGAACTTGTTCACCGAGTTTGAAATGAAGGACTTAGGAAGATGAAATTCTTCCTTGGCATAGAAGTGTGGAGATCCAAGCAAGGAATCATCATATGCCAAAAAAAGGTATGTTCTCGATTTTTTGGCAAAAACGGGAATGATTGATTGCAAACCTGTAGAGACCCCGAGGATAGCAAATCAGAAACTTCAAATGGAACTCAAAGCCAAACTAGCTGATAAAGAGAGATATCAGCGGTTGGTATGGAAGTTAATATATCTCTCTCATACTCGACCAGATATAGCATATGCAGTTGGTGTAGTTAGTCAATTCATGCACCAACCACAAGTCGCCCCATGGAAGCAGTCTTGAGGATTATTAGGTATCTCAAATGTACCGTCGGTCATGGTGTCTTCTTCCAACCAAATGGACACTTGAATGTCAAAGTGTATACCGATGCAGATTGGGCCGGAGATAAAGGGGATCGAAGATCAACGTCTGGTTACTTCACCTTGATATGTAGAAATCTTGTCACGTGGAGAAGCAAAAAAACAGAAAGCGTAGCTCTGTCAAGTGCTGAAGCAGAGTTCAGAGTAATAACTCGAGGTTTGGCAGAAAATATATAGATTCGAAAGCTTTTAACAGAAGTCGGCTTTCCCCCATCAGAACCTTGCAAAATTATGTGTGACAATGAAGCTGCAATTCAAATTTATGAGGATCCGATCCAGCATGATATTAGAACGAAACATGTGGAGGTTAACAGGCACTTCATCAAAGAGAAATTAGAAGGGGGAATCATTGAGTTGCCATTTGTTTACTCCAAAGACAAGTTGGGCAAGTTGAGAATCGGGAACCCCACTACTCAACTTGAGGGGGAGTGTTAAAAAAAGGAATATATATTATAATAAATCATGGAGGGATCAACTCTACATCATTTCCCTGTTTATCGAATATCCACAGCTAATTACAGCATTGATGCCAGCCTCATCGTTTCCTTTTATTTCTCGTTTTACCTTGTATTTATAGAGGTCCTTTGTATCAATGTAAGAATAAGAAGTGAAAAATATCAAGAATTATTCCTTCCCAATTCTTATTCTCTGCTCGATAACAATCTTCATCTAATCTTTCGTCGTCATCGTCGACTTCCCCATTCTCATGTTTCTTCGTCAACCTATTTTGACAATTTCGCTGCGTTTAGTATTCTACACATCAACGATGGAAGATCAAATCGATAAACCCTAGGAAAATAAAAAATAGTTCAAACCTACCGCCCTTGCCACCGTTGGAAGTACCGTCCAAGGCCACTGACATCAGCTTTTTGAGGTATTTTACCATTAGTCCAGTCGTCTTGACATGATGAACAAAAGCCCTATGATTTTGTTTGTTATCAGTGATCACATAACACGGATTTATGAACTGAGTTTAAGGGTTATTCTAGGATTTATAATTGTAACAGAGGTGAAAGTGACAGGGCTGGTGGTTTGGGTTTCGAAGAGAAAAATGAATATAGTCGGTAGTTGTGATGGTGGTGTGGCAGAGGTGATGGCCGACGAAAGTCGCTAGTGAAAGTGCCTTAGTTGTTTCAATTGGAAAGATGGTGAGAAGGGGTTGATGGGTAAGGTGATTCATAAAAAAAATTTCTAATTTTTATTTAATTGTGCAAGTGGGCCCCACTTGATTTCATTTAATAGTTTAGTTATTGGTTTTTAATACATAAGGGTAGTTTGGTCATTTCTCATGCACTTAACCAGAAAAGTTAACGTCCATCCATCCATCCAGGGGAGCACCCGAGTAACATGTGAGCAAACCACAGGAAACATACATACTATTTTGAAAATATGGGGACTAAAGGTGAAAAAATGACAAACCACATGGACAATCCGAGCAATTAACTCTATATTTTATTTCTTAATTTAAAAAGTATTATATTTCTTAATTTAAAAAAAGTTAAGTCAATTTTTTTTAATATTCGTTATCAACTACTACGTGTAACATATCATTTATTCAACGATGTAATACGAATATATTAAAACTAGGTTATAACCCCGTGTATTACACGGGTTGAATAATAAATTTTATATACTAAATAATAAAACAATATATCTTTAAAAACCTCTTTTATTGCATGGTTTTAATAAATTTAATTATATATATATTAAATAATAAAAAGTTATATCTATAAGAACCATATGTATTGTACGGGTTGAATAAATATAATTTTATATACCAAATAAAAAAAGTTATATCTTTAAAACCATGTGTATCACATGGGTTGAATACATGTAATATTGTTTACCAAATAATAAAAAAAGTTATATCTTTAAAAACCCTCATGTATTACACGGGTTGAATAAATGTTATTTTATATACCAAATAATAAAAAATCTAATTTTATATATAAAGTAATATTAAAAGTTATATACAATTTGTTTAAAAATTATGTAATAAAATCAATATAATAATTTTTTTAATAATGAAAATAAAAATAAATAATATATTATCACAAAGTTTGGTTTTGGTGATTAAACTAAATAATATTTAGTAGGAGAGTTATCTATAATTAATTAGAATACATTAAAATAAATAGTAATTATCCATAAGAGATTAAACTAAACAATAATTATCCATAACACATGGCCTAATATTTATCTATAATTAATTAGAATACATTAAAATAAATCGTAATTATCCATAAGAGATTAAACTAAATAATAATTATCCATAACACATGGCCTAATATGATGTCCCGAAAATGGCTTCTTTTATTATTTAGTATAGATTATTAGGTGAGATTTTTGAGTTATTTTAAGTATTTAGACAATCCCATGCATAAAATAAGCAATAAGACGTGGGTGTTTGATATATAGCCGAAAATAAATCCTTAAAATATGGAACCAAGTCAAATACCAAGCCGAGAAAAGTGACCAAATATTGATTTGGCACGTCATGAAACTATTGATATTTGAAATAAATGACTCTCTGCAAGAAAACAAACCACATTATATACTATAATATTTTGAAGTTGCAAATATAGTAGACTTTTAAGTTTCTCATATTCATCACAAAATTTTCATAATTTTTATTTAGCAACATCTTTTTTTGCCAATGAAGAAAAGGTCGCTTATAACACAGGCGTTTTACTGTTCAATTAATTTATTGGGTTATTTTGATAACATAATTAGCTTAAATATATTTTGTTTTTCTTATATAATTTTTAAATACTTGTTTTACAAAATTTCAAACTAACTCATATTCATCCTAGGGACTATCTGAGAACGAATATGCAAAAGTTGAGGACTATAAATGTAATTTTAAAAGTGTAGTGACTATAGGTGAAAACGGAGCAAACCACAGGGACTATACGGGCACTTTTCTCTAAATTTTATTTAAAACCGAGTCTAATCAAATTTGATAAACCTTTTTGGGGGTCTTCTCTTTCAGTTGGTATAGTTCGCGCTATAATTATAACGAGCTGAAACAAAATCAACCAAATTTCCGAGGCGTTGTGCGGAACCGAGTTGGCTCTAATATAACATATATTTTTTATGTTTCCTCTTTTAGTTGTTATAGCGAGTGTCTAAACCGTAACGAGCCGAAATGAAACCGACCGAACGTAATGAGCCAAAACGAAATCGACCGAATACCCGCCCACGTAGCGCGGGCAACCCTGCTAGTTGTTTGACATTGCAAACTTTTTTTATTTACAAATTTTAAATTCATGTGATTGGCATTTGTTTTTCTAATAAAAGAAATTACATATTAACTATTATGAATTAGTAACATGTATAGGCAATGTGTGGTTGTGCTTTATGCTTAAATTCTGTTTTGTGCAGTGGTGACATGTACTATGGGTTAAATGTGGTTGTAACTTGTAACCCTTTAAATACTCGGTTTGTCCCAAAAAAAAATCACACATATGTGTGTAAATGGAAAGTTCTAGAGAGAGATCGGAGAAGCATGGCTGCTAGCCACCATCTGCGGTGGCGGAGCCACGGCGGAGCTGATGGCGGCGCTTCCTCATTACCGGATCGTGCTCAACCATAATGTGTAGAACAGAAGACGGTGAATCCGGTGATGATTTCGGTTGGGCCAAGAGAGGGACGTTGGTGTTTTTTTTTTTATCTAGGGTTGTGACAGGACTCAGTATAACTCCGTCAAGAATTCCGGTAAGTCTCGATTCTGTTGCATGTTTCTTTTTCAGTTAGATCGGTTTCCATTTATCATAATTTCGTTGTTACAGGAATACGGTGAACCTACGGCGAGTTCTCCGGTGCCCGATCTGGTTCTGCATGTCAATAAATCTCAAAGATAGGTGGATTAGGAACCTGAATGGTGGGTTTGGTTCGATTTGGTTTCAAACCTTTCGTATTTGGCTATAGAGATTAACGGATCTTGGCTATCATCGTCTATAACCAGTTTTTCATTCTTTTTTATTTGGGGCCGTCTTCCCCGTTCTTCGTCATCATCCAACTACGACTCCACCCTCCAATGGCACCCAGGTACGTCTGCTCTCTGTATAATTCTCTTGAATCATGATTTTGTTTTTGAAATGAGTTTAATTTGTTTTCTTTAGGGTTTTATGAATCAAATTAGGGCTATTTATTACACTAAAACGTGGCGGAAAAGTAACATAAACCCCACAGTGAGTTTGTATCAAGTTGTATGCTTTTAGTTATAGATGAAAATGTATATAATTCGAGCTCATGTGTAATTTTACGTTTTACTTAGTGTGTTTAGTAGTGGGAGTGAAGATGAGCAGCAGCAGCAACCGGAGCGGAAGCGGACGACCTTAGCAACAACTAGGTAAAGAATCATTTTTTTTTTCAATTTGTTTATTGATAGGTAAATTGTTGGTTAATTTTTCAAAAACAAGCGCGTTTGTTGACTATATTATTATAGTATCCTTGTGTGCTGGGTATTATTATGTTTAGTTTCATGGTGCTAGAGAGGTGTGTCTGCTTATTTATATTTTCAGTATTTGCGAAGTAGTAAAATTTCAATGTATGTTTATTGTATAGTTGAGAGACGAGGGGCAGTGTTTGCCAAATATTGCAGATAAGGGACCATCATTTTCCGACCACTAGAATGTGAGACGAGGAGGAGGGGTCTATCAGATGATGCTTTTCGATGTTACTTGACTGAGTCAACCCGGGTCAGACCCGGTCAACTGTGGAAACAGAAAATTCGGGGAGGTATACACACATCGGAGCTAATTAATTAATTACATTGATTAATGTTGTTGGTTTCGAATTTTTCTGATAATTCAGCAAATATGAAAGATGAAGAAAACCCAATTTTGGCGTAATAAATGGTTTTTTGAATAGTTCAGATAATCAAGAAACCTGACATTATAAACAAGATTAAGGGTTTGATACTTTGGGGATAAAATATGATCAAATCGGAATAAATTTAGGATTTTTTTATGGAGAGTGTGTGTGTGAAAGATCGTCTGTGGGAGATGAATAATATGATGGTTGGTGTGTAAAGAAGCCACCTCCACTCGAAAAGAAGCAACCAAACCAACCCATGATTTCAGTAAGATTGTTGTTAATCATTTATGTTTTTTTTTTGTTGTTATCTTAGTATGCTTTATTGCTAAATTCCATGAGTTTGGGCCATACAACTTAATCTTTACGTGAAATGAGAATGACAATATCATTTGTGTTGCAGGTGTCCTAAAACCTTGAATAATGAAGGCTCTTAACTTCAACAAAAAGACACGAAGTAGGAGGACTTAGGGTTGAAAGAAAGGCATAAAGTATGAACCGACACCAGAAAGATATTATAGTTTTAGTCAAAATAAGAGCCTTAACTATTTAGATGTTACATTTGCAACCCATCATACAAACCGTTTTTTGGTATTGCAGGTTACACCAATAATGTGTTGTAGAAGTTAGGAACAGAGATTAATGTGTTGTAGTAAGAAAGGCGGCGAAATTCGTTATCCATTTTACAAAGGTTATTTTGTAATTTTGCAATAGCAAATGATTTGGTGAACAGCTTTACCAACACAAGCGATCGGAAATATAATAACATCAACAGAAAACCACTTTTCGAGAATTCAAACTCAAGCATGAAAACAAAGCTCAAAGGTTTGGGAAACGTCTTCAATTCGTATTTATCTTTTCCATTGTCGTTTAGTTGCGTACAAAAGTTAAAAAGTGAGTTCAAATATGTATATCTCTATAGATGTTAATAGTGAAAGTAGTGCATTGAGTTTGAAGAGAAAGTAAGAAGATGCAAGTGCTTCTCTTGAAAGGCTGAAAGTGGACGAATCAAGGCAACATTACTTTGTGATTATAGTATATTAATTTGGCCATAACCAGCGTGAAGAGGTTTTTAAATCTGCATGGGTCTTGGGGACAGGTCAAAGATGGTGAAGCATCGGGTCAACAGGTCAAAGATAGCCTAGCAGAATTGGTAGCTCGAGAGATCAACTCAAGAAGTCGAGTGAATTAACTATTATGACATATTAGTTAATATAGATATGGATATCATGTGATATATGTTTAAGTTCATTGAATAAGGGATCATGATAAAGATGACAGAAACTAATTATTCCAAATCTTTTTGTTTTGGTTAAACCATGCATGTGCTTTCCATGTATTTACTATATGATTTGGCTACCCTGCATTCATGTCTTTACCGATTATAACTGCACTTACTGGGATGTTTGGATATCATGTGTTCTTAATAACATATATAATAGACATACATTTTAATGTTGTTTTCCTTACGAAACATGCTTGTAATTCAAGTTTACTAATGTTTCTTAAGTTCTGTGTTGTTATAGGCTTTACATAACCTTCACCGCCGTAACATTTGGGCCTTCCATCTAGCGATTGTATACGGTGCGTCTTAAATTTGTAAGCCCCCGGCCGCAACGCGGCGGGGGTACCATCTAGTTTATAATAATTTTTAAATTGCAAGATATAAAATAATATTTGATCATGAATGATGTTAGAGCAACAAGTGGCATATATATTGAAATTTCTATTCCTTTTTTTTTGGCATATGGGTTGATAAAAATGGGCCCGATTAGAAAACTAAACATTATAATAATAAATACTTAAATGATAAATATAGCTAAAAAACATAATCGTGGAGCCTCTTAACGTCAAACTATATATATATATTTAACAAAATTAATTACTTTTTATAAAAGTCTTCAATTCAAACTAAAAGCTTCGATTCAAAGCTCAAACTAAAATGATGTTTTGTTTTTTACCATCACTCGTGTTCAAAATAGGTCTTTCTTATAAGAAATGTGAATCAAATTACACAATAAAATTATGTTTTTGTTTTTTACCATCACTGGTGTTCAAAATAGGTCTTTCTTATAAGAAATGTGAAACAAATTACACAAAATTACTCTCACTTGGGCCAAAATAGAATTAATTTGTTTTTCTATGGTTTGTTTGTGGGCTTCACGTGGCCTATAGTTTCCCCTTCTGGATACAGTAAATCCGTGTATGTTTACAACCCACTTTTATAGATATAAAGTGTCAGCCCACTTTTATTTTTTTATTTTATTTTACTTTATTTTTTGAATGACAAGACTTACATACATCTAAATTACACCAAATAACTCCTAATTTACTCCTTACTTGAGATTGCAATTGACTCCTTTAAATAGATTATACTATTAATGTGTTGAGGTGATAACATCCACTAGTACAAAACCATTTTTTGGTCGTATCAAATTCAATTTTTTGTGGTGTTTTAGATTACAAAACACCAAATAACAAGATTACCACACCATTAAATGCTTAGAAGTTATACAACACTATTAAATTGATTTTTTGAGGGTGAAGTTGTTAATAACACCATTGAATCGATTTTTTGAGGGTGAAATTGTTAATAGCACCATTAAATTGATTTTTTGAGGGTGAAATTGTTAATAGCACCATTAAATTGATTTTTTGAGGGTGAAGTTGTTAATAGCAACAAAAAAGTGAACCAATCAAAACAATTTGTTAGGCATCACATGGATCATAATTTTACGGTTTTCAATTGCTCTCATCCTATTCAATCAATGGATCAAATTAAGTCTCCAAAAACACAACTTTTATACCCACATATATAGAGACACAATGTTAAAATCAAAATCTTTTTTAGAGAGCGAAAAATGTTAGGGAGGAGCAAAGCATCACCAGAAAGTTTTCTAGAACGGCTTCCACAGTATCAAGAAACCGGCGATGTGACGTAAAGCGTATCAATAGCCTTATCTACGAAGAGACACGAGATTCTTGAAGATCTTTCTTGATGATTTTATGCGTGATGCCATCAAATACACCGAAGATACTCGCCGGAAAACTATTACGGCGATGGACATCATTTATGCTTTGAAGTGCCAAGGATGTACAATTATACACTATGTTGATTTGGTTTGATTGTACGTGTTTAAATTGTTATTTTAGGAAATGACTTTATAGAAATCATGTTTGTATCTCATTCTTTGTAGCTTTCCATGAACATGTAATTTTATTTCATTATGCTTGTAGATTTTATACATTTTTTGTTTGTATAGTTTTTTGTTTTATTTGCCTTTGTATTAGATATTGGATGTTTTATAAATAAAATAAACTAAAAAAACATTTGTTCAAATAATGTATATTTTTACGGACCAGTTTCTATCATTGATTTTTTGGTGGCGTGTTTAGAGATTTAATGGTGGACTAATTTGGTTTATATCATTGATTTTTTGGTGGTATTTAGAGATTTAATGGTGTACTGATTTGGTTTCTATCATTGATTTTTTTTTTGTGGTGTGTTTAGGGATTTAATGGTGCGCTTATTGAGCAGCACCAACAAATCTCATTTGATGGTATATTTGTTGGTGCTCTCTCAATAAGCTCTCAAAAATCCATAAATCCTAGCACCAAAAAACTGTGTTTGTATACCATAATGTGTGTATGTGTTTTTTTGGAAGGTATTAAATACATTTTTAATGGTCACCTAAAGGGGGACGGGAACTCATCTCCATCATTTGAAATTGAACCTCATTATTAATCATTCTTATTGTGACACCTCTTTTCTATCACTTGAACTCTTACAAGATCAAGCTAGTTTCGGCGGTGTTCTAGCTCATCACTTAACCCCGCCCCTTTTCCTAGAAATTCTCCACGCATCCTTCCACAAACAACTAACCACATCGCGACACACGTGTTCTTCCCCTAAAACCTCATTCGGAACACCACTTATCAGGCACGGGTTCGTGAACCCGTAAACACCCCAGCTGAATGATGAGTTGAGTTACCGCGGTCAGGGGCGGATCTAATTTAATAACAAGGGGTAATGCCCGCTACCCCTTGGCGCTCCGGCGGTAGTGTAAAATTAGTGTAACTTTTGGAAAAAAATTGACGTTTTTTCTATTTCGTTACCGCTTATTTATAAAACGTTACCACTTGGCGCGAATCCTAGATCCGCCACTGACCGCGGTGTTCTTGTTGAACCCGCCGTACCCATAGCTCCATCATGGATGTTCTCCATCCCCAAAAAGCGAAATGAAATGAATATAGTTTTTATCCTGTGAGCATATCACTTCAAATTACCAAACCATCAGCCCTATCAATTGACTTTCATCATATATTTGTTAATTTATAATTAATTTTCTTATGAAATTTAGAACTATTTTTATTAACTTCTATTGATTGAAATAAGTTATACTCAAGTTTATTACGGTTAATTAATAAAGCGTAAAAACAACTTATAACTTTATGTTTATTATTAGAAAAATTTACACCGTTGGTCCTTATGGTTTCTGCCAAATTTCAATGTCGGGTACTAATAGTTTTTTGTTGCAAAATCAGGTATTAACGTTATAATTTGTCACAATGTTGAGTACTAAGGCGAAACCTTGTCACAATGTTAAGTACTAAGGTCAAACCTTGTTAACTTCTTTTGTTAAGTCATACTAAAATGACTAAAATGCCCTTTAATAACTAGAGAGTCTATTTTTAGTTAATTATATTTGACTAAAATAACTTAAAGTAATGTTTCTGTTTTATTTATATTTTTTATAAAATTATATGGATTTGAAGTTTATTATTTATAAACTTTTTAGCTTAATCTAGGAATATAACGGTTTTGTAAGTTGAAATAAATATGTGGCTTTTGTTTTGTATGATAAAACAAATAAATAGCATGTAATATTCGTACCAAGGTGCGATGTTCTGTACAAGAATTGCATCAGCAGAGTTTGGTATGCCGATGCGGTTCCAATCAGTTGTAGAGACGAAATTGGCTGTGAAATTGTGTTGGAATGAGGTCGCATTGGGTCAAGAGGCGTATATTTATACTCGAATTGAAGATATAACGGATCGAGAGGATGATGGGAATTTCGGAGTTAAATGGGTTAGCGGATAAGCATAATTTGCAGTTTATACGTGACACAAGCGAGTTGTTAGTTTTGATTATGATGGAGATAAACATTAAAGAAAAAAAAACGAGTTAAACAGACAATTTTTACGAATTTGATATTGCCGGAATCTGGTGACTTTACTGGAGAAGACCCTCTGAAAGGCGGGCTTTTGTTTTGGTTGATTTAACAAGTTTGGTTATTTGACACATATAGTCCATGCGGTTTCTAAGTTTTACAAAATGACTAAAACTGTAATTATTAAAGGGCATTTTAGTCATTTTAACACTTAACAAAAAAGTTAACAAGGTTTGGCCTTAGTACTTAACATTGTTACAAAGTTTGGACCTAGTACTCAACATTGTGAGAAATTAGAACGTTAATACCTGATGTTGCAACAAAAGACTATTAGTACCCGACATTGAAATTTGACAGAAACCACAAGAACCAACGGTGTAATTTTTTCTTATTATCAATTTAGGTTATGTCTTAACACATCTATTTTTCAGATTATGTGACATTTTAAATATTGTTCTACAGAATATTAAAAACTAAATACTTTCTTCGAGTAAACAATATATAATTAGTATAAAAATAAAGACCAACTAAGATATATAAATAATTGTATAGCCAAAGTTGAATTCTATCGTTATATAGATGACAATTCTATACTACATATACATTTACCAAGTTGGGGGAATAGTGTCAGGCAGCTGTCTGGCACTCTCTAATTGGACCAACACGTTTATTGTTTTATATCCATTTTAAAATTACGTTTTAGCCCCCGGCTCAAAATAAAATTACGCTTTTGTCCCCATCTCAAAATTATGATCTTGCCCTCAATTCGAAATTACGACTTTGCCTGACACTCTCCCATTGGACCAACCAGTTTATTATTTTATATCCATTCTAAAATCACGTTTTTGTCCCTCTTTAAAATTACGGTTTTGTCCCCAGCTCAAAATAAAATTACGCTTTTGCCCCCTGCTCAAAATTCAGCTCAGAATTACCTTTTCGCCCCCAGTTCAAAATAAAATTTTGTTTTTGCCCACATCTAAAAATTACGATTTTGCCCTCTGTTCAAAAATGTGATTTTTCCCCGTTTAAAAAATTGTGATTTCGCCTTCATTTCAAAATTACGTTTTTTCCCAGTTCAAAATAAAATTATGTTTTTGCCCCCAATTCAAAATTACGATTTTGCCATCGGTTCAAAATAAAATTGTGTTTTTACCTCCAGCTAAAAATTACGCCTGTGCCCTTAGTTCAAATTTATATTATGTTGTTACCCCAAGTTTAAAATTACGAATTTGCCCCTGTGAAAATTTACAATTTTGCCCCTGGGTCAAATTTACAGTACTGCCATTACTTTAACTTTTGTCAAATTACGATTTTACCCCAGTCAAAAAATACAACTTTTCCTCAGTTAAAAATTACAATATTGCCATTGTTTTAATTTTTTTTAATCAAAACTATAAAAGTGTTTTGTTTTAATTTGTTGACTCGATTTAATTGTTTTTCATGTCAATGAGCTAACTAACACTCGCTCATTATTCGCCATCGCCCCGCAACGCGGGCGGGGCGACACCTAGTTCTATACAAAATGTTGATTTATTCAAATCTCTTAAACAGCATATCCAAACTATTAGATCCACTGCAAAACATTATTATCATATCAACTTATAACAGTAAGTATTTATTAAATCACAATATATCAACACAAAACGTTCCAAACCAGACAACATGACTGAAACAATTACATAGGCACTACAGCAAAGAAAAACAAGAATGAAAAGTGGTATACCACCATTGCACTCACATAACACATAAAACATATATAACTACCATAATATACCACCCGAACTCGATTAGTTACATCTAGGGAATGTTACACCACACGCAGTGGCTACCCTCCTGGCACCGGGATGTCTAAGATAGCCACCAAAAGTCGGGTCCCTTGTTTCGC
Organism: Helianthus tuberosus; assembly: GCA_030545235.1. NCBI lineage: Eukaryota > Viridiplantae > Streptophyta > Magnoliopsida > Asterales > Asteraceae > Helianthus > Helianthus tuberosus. Next base: position 5,931,519 of record CM060416.1, on the reverse strand, counting down.
GGCAAAGACAAGCTTGTTGACCCCTGAACCTGCGGCAGCAGTCTTGGGACGGGGGAATGTTTGAGACAATGGACTGCAAACACCAGCTGAGCTGCACTGAATCGCATCCAGATTGCGCTTCGGTCTGTTGTAGGTGTCCGGCCGATAGTAGGAGCACCATAAAGGCAACCGTGAAACATGAGCGTAGAGAGTTTTCCATTGATTGGAAGTTATTTGAAACTATGAATGGAGTTGGGAGTGTTGTAATCTGGATGTGAGGTTGGATGGGATCCATTTATAGAGGGGATGAACGGTGGGAACGTGTGTATGGTGATATGATTTTCAACCAAAATAACAAGTTCCTAATTCAACTCAACTTTGAATTAATTTATGATTTAAAAATATTGTATCAGACTTTTCTTACGGTGTCCATATAAAGAAATGCTAACATTATTTCAATTCAAAAACTATACATCAACTGGTCATTTTTTATATGTTTTTTTTATAAATATGGTAATGATTATTAGAGATTTTGAAGTTTATAGATATTGAAAAAGTTTTAATTACAATAGTCGATAATGTGCGATACGTACGATATTAAACCACGCATGTTATAAAATTTAAACCCTAATCACGCATGAACACAATATAACATGCATTGGCGAAGCTTTGAAGGGGCCGGGAGGGGCGCCCGACCCCCCGAACTTTTCGCTCATTAGTGTTATATATGTAGTTTTCGTATAGAAATTTTTGGGTGTATACGTTTTCGGCCCCCCGATTCTATAGAAATTTTGGGTATTTCACTCATGTGTGATTTTCTGATTTGTTCATACTGATTATGTATGTGTGATTATATGATTTCTTCATGCGTGATTATGTGGTTTGTTCATGCATGATTAGGGTTTGAATTTTATAACATGCATAATTTAATATCGTACGTATTGCACGTTAAGTAATATTGCACGTCAACCTTCCTCTATAGATAATTAATCTCCACTATGGAGTTTTGTTGTCTTGTAAAACCCTAAAAGTTGTCAATAGTTGTTAATCGGCATCATCTCATATTCTTACAGAAGTAATTACAGGATTGATGATTGAAGGTATATGATATGTTTATCAGATTAAACAATTATTGTTGTAACTTTGTGATGATAAATGAGAGACTACAGCTAAAAGAAATTATTTATTATGAGCTTTTCTTCGCTTATATGTTTTATAATCACAAACATCCCTTTTCCCATAGACAACACGGTTTCATGGTTCAAGCAGGAGCGTTCCTGAATCTTCACAGATCCTTTGTTACCAAGCCTTTTTGGTGAAACCTATATGTGAGAAATACATGTGGGCGGTAATTGTTGGTCAGAACCCTTACGATCGCGAACACAATGATAAACTATGAACAATCGAATGAATAACTATATTAAATGTGAAAGTATAAGTGATTTTGATGATTACAATTGAAACATACAAACAATGGCGAACGGCTAGGGTTTTTCGAACTCAATAGCGGTGACACCCGTCGCCGCTATTAACCCTAAAAACGCTGAACCCCTAAAAGGCGGGTTTCTTCCCTCCTTTCTCACTTTTCCCCCAAATCTTTCTCCTCCTTCACCAGTGAACTCTCAAGATCGCTAAAAAGGTATGATTTTTGTTATATTTTGTTCAATTTCTTCTATAATTCATGTTATATATGTTATATGTATACTAGATATCGGACCACTCGTCTCCACCGTCACCACCTTATCTCCATGGCCACCACCTCATCTCCACCGTCACCACCTCTTCTCCTCCTTCAAAGTAAGGTTAGTTTATGTTTATTTTTGTTCAAAGATGTGAATGTTAGTAAATGTATGTTAGGATGTATATTCAAAGATGTGAATGTTAGTAAAAGATGTGTAATTTTGGTATGTAAATGTGTATGTAAGGATGTATCTTTGTATATAAATATTTATATGTGAAAATGTATAATGTATGTAAACTTGGTGAAAATGTGTGTATGTAAGTCTATGTACATGTGTATGTTAGCTTGTAAGTATGTATAAAGTAAGTGTATTTGGTGAAAATGTGTGTATATTAGTATGTACGTGTGTATGCTATCTTGTAAGTATGTGTATTTGGTATATGTATGTATGTATGTAAGAATGTAAGATTGTACATGTGTATGTTAGCATGTAAGTATGTATAAATTAGGTGTATTTGGAGAAAAATGTGTGTACATTAGTATGTACATGTGTATGTAAGGATAATGTTTGTATGTAAATGTGTATATGTTAGTAAATATATGTGAAAATATATAATGTATGTAAATGTGTAATTTATATTAGTTGGTATTTGAAAAAAACTTGTTGAAATCTTTATTTGCATATTAGTTAAACTTGTCGTACTTTCTTTTAATTTCTATTTGATACACTTGTTGTAACATTTGTAACTTTTTAGAAAAAATGTTTTCCTTGTGGTTTGTAATTATTTATCTCATGGCAGATGTAATCCCCCGGGGACATGGGGAGACAGAGCTGGGGATCCACCACATCCGGATCCTTTTCGGAGAGGGACACACGAGACCGATCGTAAGTTATCAATTATTATTTAGTACTTTTTTTTTATTTATTATAAATGTAGTCACTACTTATATTTAATTTTATTTTAATTGCAGCGGTTCCCCTAAGGAAAGTTAGGGGAAACCAAAAACTTCGTAGGATGGTGAAAGGGGGGGGGGGGGGGTTCTATTACATTTAATAGGGATGTAACGTATACCCCGTTTTCTTGTAGTGATTTATACTAAAGTAAAAGGTGCGAGTGTAGAGACGTCTCTCTTCACAAGTAGGTGTGTCTCTTGATATTGTGGATGAGATTGAATATGAAGAGGTGTGTATCCTGTGATGTTTCTTGATGCCGTCGATCCCAAAAGATGAGGCCCAAGGAATGTGTCGATCCTTTTAGGGTGTTGGTTATTAACTTTCATCTTGACTTCTTTAGTCCCCGTACTCTGTTAACTTATATACTCCGTAATTCGTAACTAAACTATCTAACAACTAATTACTAAACAACTCTCATACTTAGGATGTGAGGGATTAGAACTTCAGTAATGGATGATCACTTGGTGCACGAGGTAGGAAACAAACATGGTAGCGTGTGGGTCACATCTTCTACATTGTGTTATGATGGAAACACGGTACATGTGATAATGGTTGGGCATGTCAGTCTTGATCGGTAGTAATCACCAAACACACTAGTGAGAAGAAAACATATGATTTTACATGAAATATCTATAAATGTAATGTTATCTTTAAAACCAAAATGACTGGTTATGATCTAATGTAGCTTTGTGTAACCTAACCGACCCACTACCACATGACAACACTCATTAATGCGAAAATATGCAAAATAATCATACAAATGTCTTTAACTCTAAAATGACTGGTTATGGCCTAATATAGCTTTATGTAACCTAGCCAACCCACTAACACATAAGGAGACACATTAATGCACATAACTGTACAATTAATCATATATGTGTCTTTAACACTAAAATAACCGATTATGACTTAATGTGGTTTTCTGTAACCTAAACAAACCCGCTAACACAAGACAAAGCCTATAGAAACTTGTTATCATAAGCACTGTTGCTAATCACCGATGAATTTTTGAAGATGTCACTAAGATTGATGAGTTTTGTCCGTAATGTATGTCCCAAATTGCAGGCGCTGTCCTTTATCTTTAAAATTGATGAGTTTTGTCCTTAATGTTTGCAAATCTTGCACGTTACGTCCTTTATGGCAAACTCAGTTATATTTTTCAGTTAAATGAAGGCATGTGCAGGGCACATGGGGGTAGATCTGTAATTTCAACTGCCATTTGTCTTTCCCCCTTTAATTATAACAACATCTGCCCTCATTCATTCACCTGCTTCACATTGATCATCCCCCATCTTTCATTTCTAGGGTTTTAGACACTGTAAAAAAAGACGATCAAGATTCCGATGTCGCAGACTGAAGAAGGCTGGTATGTCAGGGATAATCTTGACACTGAAAGTGTCGTTGAACTGTATGGTAAGTTACAAACCCTAGCTTCGATTTTGGGATAAAATGTTGTGGTTTTTGTTGATCATCAGTTGATTAATAACATAAATGTTGAAAATTTGCAGATGGTTTTCCCAATTTCTTTAGCATTTGCATTCATCATGGTGGTAGGCTTACATCACCTCCTGGACGCACATATGTAGGACGCAAGATCAGTTATGTTGACTTGATAGATATTGATAAGTTTTCCATTCATGAAGTCGATCTTATGCTTGATCAGTTAGGGTATAATAGCTTGAACCCAATCTATTACCAGTTTTTGAATCCTGAAAAGACCCTAGATGATGGTCTTGAACACCTAACCAGTGATCAAGACTGTCTCAACTTGGCTAGGTATGTTGAAATGCATAAGATGATCCATGTATATACCACTCATGGCTTGAAAAACATGAAGGAACTGTTTAGCTCACCTAGTAAACCTCCTAGACCTAGCATCACCATTGAAGAAATAAAATTGGACCATATGCCATAGTTCCTAATCCTATGAGTGGAAATGTAAATGTTGGACATAATATTGACTATGGTGAATCCAACAGTAAGGTGGCAGTTTGTCCAGCATTTGTTGAGACTGAAGTGAATGTCACGGCCCCAGCCCCGGTTTCACCCGGTCAGGAGCCGCGGGACAGGAACCCGTGGTATCAATAATGCGACAGCGGAAGATTTTTAACAGGATCTTTTAAAAACTCAAATGCCCAATTATTTTATTCCATAATTTGGAGATAAACCCCGTAATTTACAGTAGAGGAATTTAACTAGGAAATTCTCTTATTTATTAAAACATGTTTATTTATTTTTAACTGAGCCACCTCTTCAAGCTTGATAGTGCTCCATAGCACGTTTTCCTTGATTTACAGCAGGTCGCCTGAAACATGTTTTAAAAATATTTTGTCAGCGGGGAAATACTGGTGAATCATTCATTTTGCATAAAATGACACATAGTTATAAATTACAGCATAAGAGCGATTACAATGGCTTCTATCTTATTTTTATCTGGCGCCGTGTCACAATGGTGACGATGGTCATACCACTAATGGGTCCCACCCCAAGTAGTGATGATTATCCCTGTAGGTCAATGAACCTAACAGGGAGAAAATTAGTAATGTGCACAATACTCCACTAGCCATTGATTAAGATTACCACGACTTACTCCCTGTAATTATAACATTTGAAAATAATTTGAGGTATTGTAAAACAGTTGATAAAAAGAGAATGACTCACTTTGCAGATTTATATGAGCAGAGCTTAGCCTACTGATTAGCCTTTTAACCTAAATTTAATAATATGCACACGAACTCGGTTAGTAACTAATACAGCATTTACGATAACTCACGAGATTAAACCTTCACAACGAATGACAAAGTGCGATACTTAAACATCCATCGAATTAACGACGAATGACAAAGCATAAACCCTAATGTGGGCAGCACTTAAACATCCATTGGATAGTTTAATTGATCAGACATTGAATCGTAGCAGCGATCGAGTTATTACCCTGTACTGTGGCAGCACTTCGTGATTTGTGTGTGTTTTGTAGTAATTAGACAATATCTCAGCGTACACTTTGAATTTCTACGTCGAACTAACGCAGAATGTCAAGTCCCAAGCCCCTATATTTATACCTGAAATTTGTCCCCCCCGCGTGTCGCAACAGGACCACCTGTACCTGTCGCGTGGCGCGAGGGACACCCTACTACCATAGGGTAGCCTCGTGTCCAGGTAGCTCAGGTGAGTTGGTCGCTCGTTAATTTTTGAATCACACGTAAAACTGTTTGGATATTATCAACTAGGGTTTACCCCCCCCCCCTGAGTTTTAGGGGCCCTGATCCTGATTCCTATTGTTCTGAAAATTTTAGGGTTTATGCAGAATCACTTGGGTGTCTTAATTAGGGTTTCCTTTTGAAAAATTTAAAAATATAAATAGGACTTTTGATGAGAGTTGTTACATCCTCCCCACCTTAATAAAAATCTCGTCCTCGAGATTTACTGGAACAAGTAGGGGTATTTTCGCTTCATCTCTGATTCCAGCTCCCAAGTGTATTCAGCTCCTCTCTTTGAATTCCACTTGATCTTGACAAGTACTAACCGTTTGTGTTTGAGAAATTTCACCTTTCTCTCTTCTATCTGAAGAGGTTTCTCAACAAATTTTAACTTTTCGTTTACCTCTATATCTTGAAGAGGTACTACCAAAGATTCATCCGATAGGCATTTCTTGAGATTGGATACATGAAATACGTCATGTACTCCAGCTAACTCTTCTGGTAGTTGTAAACGATAAGCAACTGGTCCTATACGTTGGATTACTAAAAATGATCCTACGTATCTTGGACTTAGCTTTCCTTTCTTACTAAATCGAACTACTCCTTTCCAAGGTGAAACTTTCAATAGTACTTTGTCTCCTACTTGGAATTCCAACGGCTTCCGTCTATTGTCTGCATAACTCTTCTGGCGATCTCGAGCCGTCTTTAACCTTTCATTGATTTGAGTAATCTTTTCGGTGGTTTCTTGTACTATTTCTGGACCTGACAATTGACTTTCTCCTATTTCTGCCCAACAAATGGGAGTTCTGCATTTTCTTCCATACAATGCTTTGAATGGGGCAGCTTTGATGCTCGAATGATAACTATTGTTATAGGAGAATTCGATCAAAGGTAGGTGATCGTCCCAGTTTCCACCAAAATCTATCACACATGACCTAAGCATGTCTTCCAGAGTTTGGATTGTCCTTTCACTTTGTCCGTCTGTCTGAGGATGATATGCCGTACTTAAATTTAGTCGAGTTCCCATTGCTTCTTGGAAACTTGTCCAAAAATGGGAAGTAAAACGACTATCTCTATCTGATACAATGGAGAGTGGAACTCCATGTAAGGATACTATTTCATCTACATACAACTTTGCCAACCTTTCCATGCTAAAGGTTTCTTTCATAGGTAGAAAGTGAGCTGATTTGGTTAATCGATCCACAATTACCCAAATCGCATCATTACCTTTTCTGGTTTTGGGTAATTTAGTAACAAAATCCATTGTTATGAGTTCCCATTTCCATACAGGCATTTCTAATTATTGTAGTAGACCTGAAGGTCTCTGGTGTTCTGCCTTAACTTGTGAACAAGTAAGACACTTAGAAACATACCGAGCTATGTCCTTTTTCATTCCTATCCACCAAAAGTTGTTTCTTAAATCTTGGTACATCTTATTGTTTTCAGGGGGCAAGGTATACCTAGATTTATGGGCTTCTTCTAAAATCTTATTTCTTAATTCTCCCTGCTTAGGTACCCAAATTCTGCTTTTGTGGAATCTCCAAATTCCATCAGCTCCTTGTTCTAATTCTTTTATTCGTCCTTTCATTCCTTCAGCATCATCCTTGATGGCTATTTCTTGAAAATGCTTTAGTTGTTCCATTAAATCTAACTGTAGATTTAACCTAAGAGCACGAACTCGTCGTTGTTTCTCATGGTACTTACGACTTAAGGCATCTGCAACTACATTTGCCTTTCCTTCATGATACTGAATATCACAGTCATAATCAGTTAGGATTTCCATCCATCTCCTTTGCCTCATGTTTAACTCTTTTTGCCCAAATATATATCTTAAACTTTTGTGATCCGTATAGACAGTAAACTTACTTTCGTACAAATAATGTCTCCAAATCTTAAGGGCAAAAATTATGGCACCTAACTCTAAGTCATGAGTCGTATAGTTTTCCTCGTGCTTTTTCAATTGTCTTGAAGTATACGCAATTACCTTCTTGCGTTGCATTAGCACACATCCTAATCCTATTTTTGAAGCATCACTGTAAACTTCAAAATCTTCAGTCCCTTCTGGTAAAGCTAGGATTGGGGCATTCGTTAACTTTTGCTTTAGAATCCTATAAGCTTCTTCTTGCTTAGATCCCCATTCAAACTTAACTGATTTACAGGTTAGCTTAGTTAATGGTACAGCTATCTTGGAAAAATCCTTAATAAACCGTCTATAATATCCAGCTAAACCTATAAAACTTCTAATTTCCATTACGGATTGCGGAATCTTCCATTTGGTAATTGCCTCTATCTTAGCAGGATCTACATGAATACCTTCATGATTCACCATGTGTCCTAGGAATTGCACTTCTTGCAGCCAAAATTCACACTTCGAGAATTTGGCGTAAAGTTTTTCTTTTCTTAATAAAGTTAAGAGTGCATGCAGGTGCTTACAATGTTCGTCCTGACTTTTGGAATAAATAAGTATATCGTCGATAAAGACAATTACAAATTTATCCAAATATGGTTTACAGATTCTATTCATCATGTCCATGAACGCAGCAGGTGCATTCGTTAGTCCGAAGGGCATGGCTGTAAACTCGTAATGACCATACCTAGTTCTGAAAGCAGTTTTAGGTATGTCTTCTTCTTGTACCTTCAACTGATGATATCCGGAGCGTAAATCGATCTTAGAAAAGTATCTAGCTCCTTGAAGTTGATCAAAAAGATCATCAATCATAGGTAATGGGTATCGATTCTTAATTGTAACCTTATTCAATTCTCTATAATCAATACACATTCTCATCGAACCATCCATCTTCTTTACAAACAACACTGGTGCTCCCCACGGGGATGAACTAGGTTGTAAGAAACCTTTACTTAATAATTCATCTAATTGCTTTTTCAGTTCTAACATTTCTGTGGGTGCTAACCGATAAGGTGCCTTGGCTATCGGTGTAGTTCCGGGAATTAGATGAATTCTAAATTCTACTTCCCTATCAGGTGGTAATCCAGGTAGTTCTTCTGGGAATACATCGGGATATTCCGATACTACTGGAATTTCTTTAAGTTCTTTATTTTTCGTAGTAGTGATTACTGAAATCATATACACCATTTCTTGTTTTCTAGAATAACTGGCCAATTTCATTACTGAAATAAATTTCAGTGGCTTTCATGGCTTATCTCCTGTAATCACTACTAATTCTCCTGTAGGTGTATGAATTTCTATGGAATTCTTATCACAAAGAATTCGAGCATGGTTGGCTACTAACCAATCCATTCCTAACACAACATCGAATCCGGCTAATTTCATAAGTAACAGGTTTGCAGAGAATTTATAGCCTAACAATTCTATCTCTCCTTCTCGCACAAACTTATCTATTTTGACAGAATTTCCGTCTGCCGTTTCGACTGTAAAGATTTGTCTAAGTTGGGTTAAGGGTAAATTAAGTGCTTGGCAAAATGAAGTATTTATAAAACTTTGGTTTGCACCAGAGTCAAATAATACTTTTGCATACACATTGTGAACTAGAAACGTACCAGCTATCACATCAGGAATCAGTTCGGCTTCCTGAGTCGTCAATTGGAAGGCTCTTACATTCCTTTTTGCTCCTTCTGCAGGTTTAGCTTTGTTATCAGCTGGTTTGTTCAGTTTTGGGCAGTCTGGCCTAAGATGCCCAGTTTCTCCACAGTTGTAGCAAACTGTGAATTTCTTCCTCCTACAGTCTTCTTCTTGATGCCCTGGAATTTTGCAAAAATTGCAATATCCTTTACATCTTCCAAAATGCTTCCTTTTGCAAGAATTGCAAAATGGACCAGTAGAAGATTGTCCGAGTCCCCTTCGCTTAAAATTGTTACGATTACCCATACGAAATCCTTGGGTAATCTTTTGAGCTACTTCTTTCTATTTTCTTCTCTCGTCCATACCAGTTCGTCAGTCAGGGTGTTGGCTAAATCCACCGCATCATCAATCGTGCGGGGTTTCGCAGCGTTGACGATATTACGGATTTCACCAATCAATCCCCAAATATAGCGGGAAATAAGTACTGGTTCTGGCGAAGCCAGTTTTGGTACTACCCTCGCATATTCGAAGAATGTCGAAGTATACCCTCAACAGTTTACATCCACCATTCGATGATTTAAGAATTTATTTGCCATTTGATCTTTTTCATACTCGGGACAGAATTTTCTTTCTAAAAGACTCTTAAATTCTTCCCAGTTCATAGCATACGCCATCATCCTTCCTTTTGCTTGTAACACCGTGTTCCACCATTCTAGCGCCCCTTCTTTAAAAAGATTTGATGCATACATAACTTTGTCATCCTCAGCACATTTACTTATTGTGATTACTGCCTCGGTTTTCTCTAACCAACGCAGAGCTGCAGTCGCCCCTTCATTGCCTGCAAATTCAGCTGGTTTACAAGCAAGAAATTCTTTGTAAGTGCAACCAGGCATTGCAGCTTTCATTTTCTTAGGGAGCGGAGCCTGCCGTGGATTATTATCTTGGTTAGTATGATTACTGCCTCCGTTTATGCTATTACTGAAGTTATCTTCAGAAATACGTTTGCTAGGAATGATTTGTTGAGGTTCAACAGGTTTCTGGGCAGCAGCAAGGATTGCTGGAATAGCATTGGCTATTCCTTGAGCAACGATATTTTCTATATCTTGCCTAGTCATAAATTGATCCTCCGGTTGTTGCTCAGATTGATTAACCTCGTTTACTGGTTCATTATTAGCGTTTTCCATCTGATAATTAATATATATAATTTATTAGTATCGAATAAATAACAATTATACACAAAACAATCATACAAATTTCACAACACACATATAACCAAAAATATCGATTTCTCGATTCCCATTTTTATATTTTATAATATGCGTCAATACACACCATTTATCTTACAAAGTTTTATTTGTAGTTATTTTACAAGATTATAGTTTACTTGTATTATTAGACAACCACAGTTTCATAACCCTACTATCCCTCGTCAGTTGGTATTTCAATAACGATGTTCCCTCTCATCGTATTTCCAGGAGATCTGTTCTCCTACTTCCCTGATCCTATTTCCTGCATCCACCAGCTCCTCGCCAAAGTGGCGGAGTTCTGCTAAGTTTTCATTGCTCATTGGTTGGTTTGGTATAGGTTCTGGGTCGAACTGAGGGAGAAAGGAATAAGGACTGTTGAGCACGTTTTGGAACTGCCAATCATTGGTCCACCACTCATCCATTCCTAGAGGTTGGGTGTGGATTATAGGTTCTGGGATTGCTGGTTCCAAGTTCATTGGAAGTTGAGTTTCAGCAGGATAAGCGTAGATATTATTATTGACAGGCCTGACGATATCACAGCTTGCCAATGCACTATCCAATTCCTCCTGAAATGGTAACTCCTCAATTTGTCTAGAGCTTTCCCCAATTTCTATCTTGGTTTGTCTAGAACCTTCTCCAATCTCCATTTCTGTCTGCCTAGAACCTTCCCCAAACTGCATTTCCATCTGCCTAGAACTTTCCCTGACTTCAATCCCCTTCCCTTTGTCTAAGGGATTTTGTATTTTAGGAATCTTCCTAGTTGCGGGTTTCCTCCTGCGCACACGCCTCCATCCTACAAATCTCCTCCTTTTCTTAGGCTTGGGTTTCTCTGGAGGTGGAGCGTTGAATTCCATAGGTTCTTCTAGATCGGGTATATAACCAGTGAAATCTCTGGAAACCTCTATTTTCACCGAATAGAGATTAAGATTTTGAAGGGCTTCAGATAATTCATTCATGCTGTTTAGCACATATGCAAAAATACACACAAAATGCTAAGTTAAAATTTTATAACCAAATTTTATAGATAACCTTTAAATATTATGTTATACCGTGTGACTAATTTAATACAAAAGATAATTGACAATTAAAACACACTAGGTTTACTGTAAACTTATTTATTTACTGGGTAAAGTTTCTGGCTTGTAGGTGATACGGTTGCTAGAACTTGGGTCAGGTGTATTTAAAGATTTGCATTTACTGCTACAGTGGATAGCATATAAAGATTTGTCCATTTTTCATCTAACTTGTCTTCCCATGGTGGGTTACTGCCTAGTTCTTGGGTTTTCTGATTCACTCTCTTTTCTTTTGGTTGTGATTTCTTTAATTTCTCCTGACTTTTCCTAATAATCAAACTTCTTTTATTAGGAGAAAGTGGTACCTCATATTGTGCCTTTCGAACAAATATTCCTTCTTCAGGATTTGCATAATGTTTTGAGGAATTTGTTTGGGATGAACTTCCATTCTCTTTTGATGACCTATCTAAATTAAGATAGATGTTTGAAAGCTTTTGCTTACCCATACTGTACACAAATATTCAAATAATAAAACACATAATCACAAAATAGCAATTAGTAAAATTAAGTATTTTCTAAATACTTAATTGGCTTAAATCAGTGGCTCGATTAGTGTGGCTCTAATACCACCTTTTCCTGTCACGGCCCCAGCCCCGGTTTGACCCGGCCAGGAGCCGCGGGACAGGAACCCGTGGTATCAATAAGGCGACAGCGGAAAATTTTTAACAGGATCTTTTAAAAACTCAAATGCCCAATTATTTTATTCCATAATTTGGAGATAAACCCCGTAATTTACAATAGAGGGATTTAACTAGGAAATTCTCTTATTTATTAAAACATGTTTATTTATTTTTAACTGAGCCACCTCTTCAAGCTTGATAGTGCTCCATAGCACGTTTTCCTTGATTTACAGCAGGTCGCCTGAAACATGTTTTAAAAATATTTTGTCAGCGGGGAAATACTGGTGAATCATTCATTTTGCATAAAATGACACATAGTTATAAATTACAGCATAAGAGCGATTACAATGGCTTCTATCTTATTTTTATCTGGCGCCGTGTCACAATGGTGACAATGGTCATACCACTAATGGGTCCCACCCCAAGTAGTGATGATTATCCCTGTAGGTCAATGAACCTAACAGGGAGAAAATTAGTAATGTGCACAATACCCCACTAGCCATTGATTAAGATTACCACGACTTACTCCCTGTAATTATAACATTTGAAAATAATTTGAGGTATTGTAAAACAGTTGATAAAAAGAGAATGACTCACTTTGCAGATTTATATGAGCAGAGCTTAGCCTACTGATTAGCCTTTTAACCTAAATTTAATAATATGCACACGAACTCGGTTAGTAACTAATACAGCATTTACGATAACTCATGAGATTAAACCTTCACAACGAATGACAAAGTGCGATACTTAAACATCCATCGAATTAACGAAGAATGACAAAGCATAAACCCTAATGTGGGCAGCACTTAAACATCCATTGGATAGTTTAATCGATCGGACATTGAATCGTAGCAGCGATCGAGTTATTACCCTGTACTGTGGCAGCACTTCGTGATTTGTGTGTGTTTTGTAGTAATTAGACAATATCTCAGCGTACACTTTGAATTTCTACGTCGAACTAACGCAGAATGTCAAGTCCCAAGCCCCTGTATTTATTCCTGAAATTTGTCCCCACCGTGTGTCGCGATAGGACCACCTGTACCTGTCGCGTGGCGCGAGGGACACCCTACTACCATAGGGCAGCCTCGTGTCCTGGTAGCTCAGGTGAGTTGGTCGCTCGTTAATTTTTGAATCACACGTAAAACTGTTTGGATATTATCAACTAGGGTTTACCCCCCTGAGTTTTAAGGGCCCTGATCCTGATTCCGATTGTTCTGAAAATTTTAGGGTTTATGCAGAATCACTTGGGTGTCTTAATTAGGGTTTCCTTTTGGACAATTTAAAAATATAAATAGGACTTTTGATGAGAGTTGTTACAGTGAATGTCAATGAGGATAGAGATGTTAGTCAGGGTAGGGATGTTAGTGAGGATAGGGATGTTAGTGAGGGTAGGGATGTTATTGAGGATAGGGATGTTACTGATGATAGGGATGTTACTGATGATAGGGATGGTAGTGAGGATAGGGATGGTAGTGAAGGTAGGAGTGATAATGATAATGATTACATAGTGGATGAAAAGAATACTATGAGTGATCATGAAGTGGACATGAGTGACTATAGGGCTAATGTTGATATGGAAGTTGAGGACAACATTAATGAACACAGGAATGTTGATGAAGACATGGAAGGGGATGTATTAGATAATGACAAGTTTCACAGTGGTTCTGAATCTGATGATAATCATACAGGCACCAGGAAACATTTGCTGCACCAAATAAGAAGATCAAATGAGAATATGGTAAACTTTTACCTTGGGCAGGTGTTTGCCAGCAAGCAACAAGCTAAAAAGCTGATCAAAAAACATGTTGTTGAAACTAGAAGGATTATAAAGATTATCAAAGATGATCACGGCAGGGTTAGGGTAGTCTGACAAGGCTCAAAACCAGACTTTGAGGTAGATGATAATGGGGTGCATGTCAGCCAAGCCAAAGGTAAAGAAAAAAGTGTTGAGATGGATAAAAGTGAAGACAAGGGGAAAAAAGGTAAGAAAAAAAGGGGAAGGGGGTTTCTGTTGAAAAGAATAAAGACACAGGGACCAATCGGAAAAAAGTTGAAATAAATGTGGGTGGTAGGGGGAATAGGACAAACCCCCATCAATATCAATGTCCTTGGGTCTTGTTGATTTCAAAAGAAAAAAAATGCTGAAACCTGGGTGGTCAAAACCCTAATTACTGACCACACATGTATCACAACCAGGAAGCATTATGCATGTACTTCAAAGTTCCTGTCACAAGAGATGCTAGAGCAGATTGAAGAGAACCCAGAAATACCAGTTAAGGCTGTATAAGAACAGTTTCAAAGGAGGTTTTCAGTTGGAGTTTCAAGAATGAAGGCATATAGGGCTAAGTGCATAGCCAAGAAGCATGTCGAAAGAGACTATGCTGAACAGTATACACTCTTGAGGGATTATGCTCATGAACTCATCCAACAAAACCCAGGTACAACTGTTAAGATTGAGGTTGATGCTAATCCAGATCCAGGGAATAATACCAGACAATTTAGAAGGATATATGTGTGTTTGGCTGCATTAAAGCAGGGGTTCAAAGCAATTGGAAGGGATTTCTTAGGTCTAGATGGTGCATTCATGAAAGGACCATTCCCAGGGCAACTGTTAAGTGCAGTGGGTGTTGACTGCAATAATGGGATCTACCCTGTTGCTTATGCAATAGTGGAATCTGAAAACAAAGAGTCATGGACTTGGTTCTTAGAGATTTTAGGTGATGATCTTGGTTTAGGCACTTACTCAAATTTTACTTTCATAAGTGATAGACAAAAGGTACTGTCTTTTACTTTGTTAACTGTCTTTTACTTTGTTAACTGTCTTTTAATTGCAATATATTGTGCAGGGGATACTTCCTGCAATCTCAAAACTGTTTCCTTGTGCTGAGCATCGATATTGTCTTCGCCACATACATGAAAACATGAAAGTTACTTTCAAAGGAGATCTTTACAAGGATAAGCTTTGGAACTGTGCTTGTGCAACAACAGTCCCAGAATTATCAGTTGCTATGGATGACTTGAAGGCTTTCAATAAGAAAGCTCACTTATGGTTGTCAAAGATTCCTCCTTTACATTGGTCAAGGGCTTATTTTTCAGGTATTTTTTTTTTGTTTTGTCACTTATGTATTCATTTGTTCCTACTTTTAGCACAGTGAGGGCTGTTTCTGATATAGTGCTTAATAACATGTGTGAGGGTTTCAATGGAAAGATAGTAGAAGGCAGGGACAAGCCTATCATATCAGCCCTTGAATACATAAGGGAGTATCTAATGAGGAGAATAGTAACTGTGTTGAACGTAATTGAGAGAAGTGAAGGCTTGCTTACACCCAAGGCAACAGAACTTTTTGAAGGGATCAAAAGAGATGCAGCTGCTTACCATGTTCAGTGGAATGAGGGGGATTTGTATCAGGTTAGTGGAAAGCCAAATCATGCTCGTGTAGTGAATTTGACTTCAAGGACATGTAGTTGCAGAGCCTGGGAGATAACAGGTAACCCACTCTTCATTTTTTGAAGTTGTTAACTGGATGTTTGTCTAAAGGTTGAATATGTTTTATAGGAATGCCATGCAGACATGCTGTGGCTGCAATTTGGGAGAAAACTGCTAATGGGGGCAGGGTGGGTGCTTTGGAGAGTTGGGTACATCCGGTTCATACAATGGAGAGGTGGAAACATGTGTACTCTTTTAGGGTGAACCCTATCAATGGTAGGACTTTATGGACAAGGGTACATGCTCCTACAACGATTACACCCCCAAAACATCACACCCAGGTTGGAAGACCCAAGAAATTGAGGAAAAGATCTGCTGTGGAGCTTGAAGAGATGACCCAGTCAGGAAGGTTGTCCAAAAAGCACACTAAAGGAGCATGTTCAAAGTGTAAGAAGACTGGACATAATTCCAGGACTTGCAAGGGTCAAGGTGAACCTGTCAACACTGGCAAATCAGGGAAGAGTGGCAAGGAAGGGAAGAAAAGAAAGGCAGCAGCAAACTGAACCTCTTTTATGTCTTTTGAACTTGTTTTATGTCTTTTGGAAATGTTGGTTGGTACTATTTAGATGTTTGTGAACTTCTTTATGTCTTTTGGGTTGCTACTATTTAGATGTTTGTGGAATGTTGGTAGTATTTGGAACATGAATCAGGTTTGGTTATAATATGGTAAGTATTTGGTCATTTTGTTTTGGTTATAAACTGCACATGGTTTGTGGTCATTTTGTTTTGGTCACTTTGTTTTGGTTATAAACCGCACATGTTTATGGTCAGTTTACATTATGGTCTGTTTGGCTTGTTTAGATGTCAATTGCTGCACTTTGTTTTGGTCAGTTTACATCTTGTCAAATTACATCTGCACTTTGTTATGGTCTGTTTGGCTTGTTTACATTATGGTCAGTTTACATCACAAACTAAAAAGGCATAAAATACATCACAAACTTAGATCTTGTCATTCAAAATTAGATCTTGTCATTTTACACATATTGCACATCATGTATAACAGCCTAAAATGCCATAACATACATCACAAAACAGATCCAACTAAAAACCAAATACTTTTTCAATTTTCTTGAATTTGCTTCAACTTTCATGTTCTCTTGTTGCAGCTTAATGTTTTCTTCTTTCAGAATCATGTTCTCTTGTTGCAGCTGCATCTTCTCCGATTCCAAGTTGTTCTTAGCCCTAAGCAATCCAGGTATGATATCTATGCACCTTTGGCACCTTTACTGATCGAACCATCCAATAAATGGACAATTTGAACCCTACATTTGACCAAATCAAAACATTAAAATCACAAAAGACATTACCTTTTATAATCGATGAACCCTAATTTTGAAGAAGATGAAAGATTACCTGAACAGGACAAGAATAAAAACGGCGTCCAGGATTCTTCTTTGTCCATGAAGTTTGTATAATAGCTTCCCTTCCACAATGGTAGTTGACCATGGCGATTATGAACCCTACTTTACAATTCTGAAGAACCCTAATTTTGAAGGAGAAGAAAGGTGAAAGGAATGAGGGCAGATGTAGTTATAAATAAAGGGGAAAAGATAAGGGTCAGGTGAAATTACTTTTCTACCCTCATGTGCCCTGCACATGCCTTCATTTAACTGAAAAATATAACTGGGTTTGCCATAAAGGACGTAACGTGCAAGATTTGCAAACATTAAGGACAAAACTCATCAATTTTAAAGATAAAGGACAGCGCCTGCAATTTGGGACATACATAAAGGACAAAACTTGTAATTTACTCTTTTTTTTGTTATTTTAATTTTCTTTTAAGCATGTATCCCTTATTATCGATGAAAAAGTCCGCCGGAAACATTAAGCCAAAAACAAGGCCATCAGTCACTCATTTTCATTTTTTATAATTTCTCTCTCGTAGTCGCTAGTCAATCACTCATCGTCACTATTACTCACAATAACTAAGGGGAGTGGGGGTGGTCACTAGTGATGAAATTCCATCACTCACAAACATCCAATCATGTTCCGTCATGTCAGTAACCACTATTCTATCACTCACAAGCATTCTTTAGCGGCGGTGGTCATCACTAGTGATGGGATTCCAATGTACAAGTATTAATACACAATACACAATGTACAAGTCATACACATGCATTCAACAATTCTTCAACGCGTTAAAGTTTCACGAGTGATGGGAATAGGTGGCGGCGGTGTTCGTGATAGTTTCACGAGTGATGGATTGTTTATAACGGACCACCCCCAGTGGCCTAATAACCACTTGTATCCAATCTTTCTCTCTCAACCTTGCGCTATCATGCCACTATCGTACCCCTCACTCGAAGCTACCACTTTGTCCCTCTCTGTCAATCACTACATCACCACCCTCCACCACTCTAACATATCCATCTTCAGTTATCGATTCATCCATACATGTAACTTGACTTGGATTGTTGGTTCTGTGAAAGTGTCTTGTTGGATTTTATTTTGTGAACGTGACTTGATAGACCGTTGGTTTGTGAATGTGACTTGTTGTATATTACATATATGGAAAAGAGTATGGTACAAATCTCACTATCGTACATTATGTACGCTACAACAGCAGCCATACACGTGTCCTGATTCAATTTTAACAAATAAGGGTATATCAGACATTCTAATCTAACATTTACGACTGCTAATCATTGAATCCCGTCAATTATGGAGTTCGTTTCCTAACCGTTCCATTCAAGTATTCTTCGTTATTGAATTCGATTGTAGGGTTTTGATTGATTCCACACAGAACGGCCATTTCAGAAACTGATTGATTCGTCATTTAGGTGAGTTTGGTTTTTTTTTTTTTCATTTGAAGTTTTTTTTATTAGATTTATAATCATGGGTAGAAGTTAAGTGTTATTTGGAATTAATTGTTGTGTTACTATATCGCATGTGTCTTTTTATATATCGCATGTGATGTGTTAAAATAATCCAACTAGTAAAGGAATGGATCTATTGCATAAATTCGCATGTTTAAATATAGTCTTTTCGCACACAATGAAGTTTGATATATAATTTCGCAAGTTTAATTCGATATTTCGCAAACCTTAAAGATTTTTATCAATTGTAGCTTTTGATTTCCCAATCTTTTATGAGTAATTATTTTTATTTTTGCACAGTGTGTTTCAATTATTGAAATCAAATAATTCAGTTCAATAATTGATTTCAATAATTCATATCAATAAATTTTTTTTATTATATATTTTGTGTTTTCATTACTATTGAAAACATCCAATTAAAAAATGGCAGATCTACCAACATCCTCTTCTGCTTCTTCTGAACCAAGTATCAAGCAGGTTTTGAGGGAAAGGATTCAGCAACAGATTCAAGAGGATCAAACTTGTCAAGAGATGTTGGAAGCCAACATTTCTCGTGTAACAGAAAACATGAAGAGAAGACAAGAAATTCTGAACTTGTTATCCCAGATGCAAGTGAGTAGTCTTAAAGAAATTGCAGTTATGTTTATGGTGGATTTGGGTGAGAGGGATGAGAAACAGTTGAAAGAGTTGGCTGGTGCAATAAATGTATTAAGATGCTCAATGAAGATGAAAATAGAGTTTCTTTCATCTTTTGAATGAACTGTTTTTTTTTTGGTGTATGTTCCAATAAATTAGCATGTTTTGTCATGTAATGGAATTGTTTTTCGCAAATTTTAATAATTCAATTTGAAACATGCGATTTTCATACAAAACACATGCGAAATAAGAACACAATTGCCAGTTAAGAAACACCAATATATATTGGAAATTAATAAGAGAACTAAAGCAGTTGAAACAGTTGAAATATGTAACATAAGTACATCATCAAATGAACTTTACTTGTCCCTGTCAAAATATGTTTCCATCCTTTCTGGGATTATCTTATCCAGATCTTTCATATACCTCTCTTTGTCTGGCCTTTTGTCGAAATCATTGGCCATTTTAATTATTTTTAGACGATGCATGTTGTGTTCTGATAGAATGATTTTGCTGAGATATCTTGTCCTTAGGAGATGAAGTTGTGCTTTCTGTCTGTTGTTTACTTCATCTTCATTCACAAATCCTGTCACCCATGGTTTTTGGTCTCCCTTGTAGGTTTCCATGTGACGCATCGTAAACACTCCACAGTCTACGCCGTTATTCTTCGTCCTCCAAACCATTTCCTTTCTTTCTATCACTGAGGTTGCAAGTTGTTCTATAGCCGGTGTTGGTTTTAAAGCATCTTTTAGGTATAAAACCAATACCCTTCTCTGTAACATTGTAACATTGTGTTAGTAGCTTTTACATAAAATATAACATGTATAAGTATAGGGTTTTGTATTACCAGTGTGTCTGGTAGCCCCTTGTATCTTTCCTTGAATTCTTGTTCAGCTGCTGAATTGTCAATCAGATCAATTTTGCCGGATTTCAAGTTGAAGCACAAGACATAGAAGTGGTCACCTTGAAGTACCGGAATAAAGACCAGGTCAACCGATTCAAGTTTTTTTACCTCATATCTATTTAACATGTCTTCAAAATTCGAGGCAAATATTATGAGTCGTTGGTTGTCTGTGTATTTCTCCTCGTCGTAAAAGATATTCGGCTGTATGTTATGTAATTAGAATCAAAGTTATGCAAACAATGGATTCACATGCGAATTGTATTTATACGACATGCGAAATTCACAAGAGTATGAGAAATGTTTAGAAAGGCAAACATTTGATCTTTTCACATGCGAATAGTATATACAACACATGCGATATTTTACAAACAGTATGAAAATGTTTCAAAAGCAAAAATTCTGCCATAATACATGCGATTTAGATATAACTAGTTTGCGAAATCATTTATTATGCATTTATGTTTTAAAATTTCAAATGACAAAATGTATATGAAAACATACCATCATTGTGGAATACAAGAAGAATCTGTGTGGTGATGATTTTCTATCCCTTTTCTTCTCTTCAAGGTTTAGAATATCTACAAATGCATCTATTCCGTTCGATGCTACGTATTGTCCCCTGAAGAAGCTTTCAAACACAGCTTTGAATGTTGCAACCTCAGTTTTGGATCGGTAAAACTCTTCTCTGCCAGGCATAAAATAAATAATTAGTTTTTGTTTTGTGTATATTTTTATTAGATGTTTTGTTTGTTGATATTTTGTTTTTCTACTTACTGCAAGCCTGCAAAGGTAGAAAATGTGAAGCGGATCACACTTAATTCTTGGGTCAAGAGTGCTTCATGCATGTTCACCACTCTATTGCAGTAAGGTGAACAAAATTTGTCTCCAAGATCTGCACATCTTTTTTCACCTCTTATTTTTGCTTGTTCTATTGTCTTATAAAGTAGTTCGTTTAACCCTTTTGGTATAACTTGTTTTGGAACTTGCTCTGGCTTTGTGGTTTTTCTCCCTCTAGTTTGTTTTTTTCCTTTATCTTCTTGCAATGTTGGTACTATGCTCAAAACCAACTCAACTGAATGCAATTCTTCAGCAGTTACCTGAGGGCATTCAGGTTCCATTTCCTTTTCAATTTCAACGTCCGTATCGAGTTGTTGGGGGTCTTTTTCCGGCACTTCTTCCTGGACTTTTTGTGTAGATTCTGCCAAGTTCACTGTCTCTTCGACAACATTTTCATTTTCACCAGTTTCTGCATGCCAGAGTAATTTAAGATATACAATAATTTATGATGTTTAATTTTTGTCATAAAGTAAAGGGTTTTTATTACCATTGGCAGTTGTTTGGTAAGCATATACACCCGGTTCCACTGTTTGAATTTTTGCAATAAGGGTGTCTGTGACTCCTCCATCATCTGGTTGCAGTATACCTATAGATTAAAATTATTTTATTTAATACAGCAGAGTCAAAATCGCAGGTGTATACATGACATCGTGTGCGAAATCAAAGCTAAAATGTTTTTGATAGTATCGCATGTGTTTTTCATAGGTTTCGCAAATGTATAATTTTTAGTGAATTTTTACATTATATCGCATGTGTTAATATTGATTTCGCATGTGTTACCTTCTGAAGCCATTTGTAGCAAAACACTGGATATTACTTTTTGTGCTTCTTCATCCTCTTTACCTTCTTTGTTTGTAGCAACTTCATGATGAACATCAGAAGCTGGGTTTTCAGGGTCTTGATGAACAGGAGAGGCTGCAGGTTCATGCTCTTGAACCGGTTCAGGTGGCAGACAGATGGGATTATTCTGAAGCGTTTGATCCCACTCCTTACAAGCATTCATAACCTCAACATCCCAAAAACACTTAGTTTTTGCCTCTGACACTAAGTTGTTCATCTCTTGAACATCTTGAACCATTTTAAGGTATTTTTTGACATTTGCTTTCATCTTTTTCAACAGATTCTGTAATATCAGTATAGAAGTTAAATATAATTGATAAAGTTAAATAAGTTAAATTAACATTTTTATACACTTACCTTTTTGTTTGCTCTCGAAGCCTCTAGTTGTTGTTCGTTGGCTGTGTCATAGAATACCGACGGTGAAAGTTGAGCAGGAGTGTTGCAATAATCCATCATTTTCTGCGTCTGCGTTCCAACTTCAAAGTCAATGTTCATCTGAGACATTTCATTGATTTCAAAACTGAAATCCATGAACTCATCAATGTTCTCCTTATCTTTTGGCTCTTTCCCGGATTCTTCGTTTTGTACTGCGCGCGCAGTCCTTCTTTTGTAGCTTATCGTCGTGTCAACCGGTGGTCGTAGTGTATAATCATCCTCCGGATGACCCTCTTCTTCTTCTTCTTCATTCTTTTCTTCATTTTCTTCTTCATTTTCTTCTTCACTGTCTTCTTCTTCTTCACTCTCACTTGATATCCATAGAGGTCCGTTATCCGAAATATGTTCTTCGACTTTATCAATCTCTGAAGATGTGATATAACGAATAACCGGTATTTCCACAGCTTTCTCAAACAGGTTAAGCCTCTTGTTGTACTCATGCGTGTACAGAAGCTGTATGAATCGCAAGATCATTTAATTATATAACAAAACAAACTAGTATTCTAAATGTGTTATTAAATGTAGTAATGTATACCGTAAGAAAGGCAACAGGTCCCACAAATTGTATTTTGTAGTTCTTCCAGCCTGCTCGTGTACGACGCAAGGTGTCGAGTAGAAATGAGCACCAATCTAGATTCTTTATTTCCTCAAGATCTTCTACACCAAGCAAACATCTATCATTTGCAAGTGTTGCCTTTGTAATCTCCGCAAAGAACGTCATCCAGTATACTAGGAAGTTTAATTTAAACAGGCTCCCTCCGTCTCTTTGATTTTCCATTGTATCTGCAATTAAGCCATGGGTAATTCTTCTGTTTTCCTCCCACTGGTGGATGAATGTATCCCTCACAGCATTTCCCGGTTCTTGACTTTTTTCAATTTTGTCTTGCTTTTTGGCTTTTCTCTTATCGGTTATTATCTCAACCTTCGTTGGCCCTCTTGGTATTCCAAATACCTCAAAAACTGTGTCCGATGTTATTTTTATTTGGAAAAATTACAAGTTTTGTCCTTTATCTTTATAGTACTTTACAGGCGGTGTCCTTTTTTTTCAAATGTTGACAGGCGGTGTCCTTTAGTATGTATTTTGTTACAAGTTTTGTCCTTTCCACCCAACCTAGTTAGATTTTCTTGTTAAATATGGTCACATGCAAGTCACTTGAGGGTAGTTTAGTCTTTATACATATAAAGGACAATTTTTGTAACAAACAATCCAGATTATCCCTCCCCCCTCTCCCTCACCCTCACCCTCTCTCTCCCTTCACCTACCACCACCACCACTACCGTCTTCACCAACACCACCATATGCCGCCGGCCCGCCGCCACCGCCACCGCCAGCCACCTACAAAAACCCCAACACTCTCTTATCATTTTCTCTACCCATTCGACTGCAATCCACCATGGTGAGCACATCCGATTGATTAATCAAATTACATTAAAATCAAACCTTAAAACAGAGCAGAGCAAAAACAGAGGAACAAGTTGGAAGTACCTGTGGGACAAACAAGCATTAAAACATTAGAATTAACATCTGAACAATCAAGTCTTGTGAATTTATTTCAAACAGATCCATTTCCTAATTTGATCATAAGTATATACAAAATCCTAAACTTTCTTATGTACAATTTTCAATCAATTAGATGTTGTCATGTATGACGATATGTTCATATGTCTATATCAGATGTATTTATGAAATTAAATATAACATCCATAACTATTAATATGTTAAATCACATAACAATCTATATTTCCGGAATAACCTAACAACATCCATACTAGCATACTCAACAAACTTCTACAAACAAAAACTAAAAATCATCAACATCAACACAAACACCTCAAAACTCAAAAACCCAACTTTTCTAGCCAATTGAACAAAACATATAATCAATCCATCCAAACAAAATCGCTAAAAGTACAAAATATCACAACAATTTAACCCTTCGGATCCATAATCAACAAGCTTCTGCAAACAAAAACTATCAACATCAACAACACAAATCACTCCAAACTCAAAAACTCAATGCTTCTAGCAAATCAAACAAAATATAATCAATCAATCCAAACAAACTCACTACAAAAACTAAATATCACATCAAATTAAACCTTCGGCTGAGGAGGAACAAGATTCGGTGCGTTCCAAGCCAATCGAACGGGAAACAAGAACAGTAACAGTGGCCTCAACATCCCCTTGATTACCACTGCTCTGTTCTTCTTGTTCCGCCCTAACCCTAGCTTTACAGTAATCGCTCTTCAATCAACCCATTTATTCAATCCCAGTTTAGGCGTATGGTGCAGGAGGTGACTGGAGTCAAGCTACCTGACGGGAAGTTGCCGGAGTTTACGGTGTTGAAGCCGGAGCCGCTCCGGCAGCCGTAGGTTAATTAGGATAAGAATTGGTGTTTGCAGTGGAGGAGGTGGTGGTTGGATAGTGAATAAGGTGGTGGTGAAGACGGTGGTGGCGGCGGAATATGGTGGTGTTGGTGAAGACGGTGGTAGTGGTGGTGGTGAAGACGATTGTGGTGATAGATGAAGGGGGAGAGAGGGGGAGGGGGGATAATCTGGATTGCTGTACAGTATACACATATATATATATATTTTTAAAGAATAAATTACAAGGTTTGTCCTTTAAATAAGTAAAATGACTAAATTACCCATGTGTAATAAGATTTAACAGAAAAAATTAACTGGGTTAGGCTCAAAGGACGTAACTTGTAACAAAATACATACTAAAGGACACCGCCTGTCAACATTTGAAAAAAAGGACACCGCCTGTAAAGTACTATAAAGATAAAGGACAAAACTTGTAATTTTTCCTTTTTATTTTGTGTTTTCCCAAGTTTAGCTCATCGGAATTCTCGTCAAAGTTTCTTGCTAGCCAATATGCCAATCGTGTCGAAATATGGTTGATGTTGATATCAAGAATAGCTCCAAACCCCATATCCCTAACATCATCTATCTGTTTTTTTGAAAATCTTCTAACAGTATCCATATATGAGTTAGGTTGGCATCTCAGCAGTATTGCTTCATTGTTGTATTTGAAAAACTCTCTATGTTCTGTTTTAGGTTGTTGCCCTTTTTTTGAATGTTTTTTTGTGAGTATCTTTGATTTTCTCTTATCTTCTTTCTTCTCATGTTTTTTCTTTTTTGGGGGTGGCTTAACAAATTCATCATCTTCTGAACTTTCTTGAATCACCAATCTCTTTCTATTCTTTTTAATTTTTATCAGAGTTGATATTGGTTCTTCAAAGTCTTCATCAGATTCTATTTCTACAAAATCGCAAGCTATAGTTAAAAACACTTAACAAATCGCATTTCTCAGTTAATCATGCACAACTCATCAATTCGCATGTGTTAGATATCAATTCGCATGTGTTATTTTATCAATTTGCATTTATGAGTTATGATTTCGCATTTGTTTCATAAGCATTACCTAAACAATACAACTAACTTCTCATATAAAATCGCATTTGCATTTATATCAATTCGCAAATCTAATTTAACCTAAAACAAAAAAACTTCTACATACTAGTTTTTTATCATATGAATTCGCAAATGTCATCAAAACCACAACAAAATCCTATATGATATCGCACACCCATCAGTATCATTAAGACAAGTGCATAAAAAATGCAAAACCTAATAAATAAATATACCTGCAATAAACCCTAGCAAAATTGAAGTTGTTATCAATATATAATGTTATAAAACTATATGTTTCAGTTAAAACGTTAATAAACAAACAAAATCGCATTTGATTTTAAAGCCCCTGTATATTACACTTTAAATCGCAAATGTAAATAGATACCTGGATTCATATTCTTCGCTTGTGGTCTGTCGTTGTTTGCTTTGCTTCTTTTCTCAATATTCATGGAATCGTAGTTGAAATCGCAATGGAGAGTAGTAGTGAATCGTAGTTGAAATCGCAATGAGTTGCAGGTAATGTTTTGAAGAAGGAGAATGCTTTTGATTTTTTGGGTTTTACGGTATGATTTTGAGTTTTTGTGTGCTGATGATCAGGGGTTTTGTTCTCGCTATGGACGATTCTAACCTTGACGGTTTCTTTTATTAATTTTAATTTGATTAATTTAATTGTTTAAACACGCGCTTTTAATGAGATGATCGTACGGTTGTTGTTGTAGCGTACATAATGTACGATTAGAGTGTTTGTATGATAACCGGCCTCTACATATATAACCTTTTGATTGTAGGTTAAAGTATGTAAATGGTATATGGATTTTGTATATATGTAAAAGGATAATTGAAGTAGTGACAATTGCTTATATGAGAATTCTTAGAACTAGAGTAGTGTAACTATTTGGATATCGGTGATGTTAATTTGCCATAACAACTAGTGATTTTAATCTATTGGATAAGGGTTTAGGGTTTAAATTGGTGTTAGCTATGAGCACACCCCTTCAAGATCGACTAGGGCATTGCTCCAATGCATCCTCTTAAGCATATCATGCCGTCAAGTTTTCTTTAAATTTCATCAACAACTACAAGCTGTAGGTCCGGCTAGGGGAGGATCTAGTCGCCTAATCCTTGTATACGAACCACTCCGGTTGTGCGGAATCCAACCGAAATAGCAAACCGAGATAGAACACACAATAATACGACACGCAAAGTTCAACGATTAACACCACTTGTATTAAACGTATGAAAGGTCCAGTTACAGCTCAATGTTTACAAATCAGTCCTGTAAACTCTCTAAGTGTGTGTGTGTTCTCTGCTAACTGTCATCTACCGAAATGAACACAACACACGGGTATTTATACCCGAACACTGCAGGTCTGGTCGAAGGATCATGCAGACCGGTCGAAAGATCATCTTTCGACCAGGAACAGCTCGAACGATCCATATGAATCACGAAAGATGGGATCTTTCGTGGTCCATCTATCGAAGGTCCATCTTTCGAGCTCATTATCGAAGGATCCATGCAATCCTTCGATGGTTCATCCTTCGACCCAGCCATCTTACAAACATAATGTTGACTGTTTGGCCAAGTCAAACCAGGAGGATGGTTGACTTGGTCAAACTTACAAGACTAACAAGACATCGTTTTACATTGTGACCGAATACAGACAAAGTGCAGACATAAGTGCACCAACAAACTCCCCCTTGGCTGTAGCTTTGTCTGGCTTATCAATAATCAGCTGTTGCTTTATCTCGATCTTCGATCTTGTAAGTTCTCGTGTCTTCAAGTCTTTGACTTCTATTCAAGTCTTCAATGTCGGAGGATCTTTAAAGTCTTCACGTCTTGAAAGCAGAAAGTGTATCAACAAACTCCCCGTATCACGTAGGAAGTGTGTTGACAAACTCCCCCTTAATATAAGCTCCCCCTTGAGTTATGCTCGTGAAAGTCTTTATCTTTATGAAGTGAGATCCTTGTGGTGTTGATGATGGTCAGCGGCAACTCGATCATCTTCATCATTTGAGTGCCTTCACGTCGTGTCTTCATTCCGAAGCTTGTCATCGACCATGTTCTCCTAGCCTTTAGAATCTGCACATGCAAGAAATCTAAACGCGTAATGAGAACAACCGCCTGGAATATCATAAGCAAACGACACACATGTGACCATTGTTTTAAACAAACACCGTCCGACAGTTTGAAAGTTTAACAAATTTTATCCATTTCAATTTTAACTTTCAACGCTTGCAAATTTCGACCGTTTATGAAGATTTAGTCGTTTTCGGTTTTCGTTCAGGTTTCAGGTAACGAAGACTCGAGCTCCAACATCGTACGATCGAAAATAAAATAAAAATAAAATCTTTTTGGCTTTTTGAAAGTTTATATTAAAACACGCCTAAAATCTTTTTGGTATTTTTGAATATTTCAAATGTAAAGACTGAAAGCAGTAAATAAATATATACAGACATTCTTTTTGTGAGTTTCGAGGGTAAGAGAATCATATCAGTGTACGGTCATGCCAAAACGCTCTCTTTGTTCAATTAGTTCACATTAAGATAAGCATCCTATAACAATTATCGGTATTGTTGTCCACTTAAGCTCAACTTATCATTTGTAATCATGACGAGGGGATACGTTAAGGTATGATTTATACTTACCGACCGGTGTTCATCCACATCACGACACATTCCCGTATCAAGGTATGCACGAGGGTTCATCTTACCGGTGAGTATACCGATTATCATCTGTTTGACCGTATATGATGTGAGATTCTCACTTATTTTGTTTGAAAACAAGCCCTATGTGATATAATCACTTATTGATGAGGAACTTGGTTTTCATATGCATGAGGGCACAGGAGCAAGTCCGTGAACAGGTCAGTACTTTCGTACAGCAGAGAGACGAACTTGACACCCGGAAAGAATTTGTGATATATTATCACTTATTTGTTTGGACATGTGATTGTTGATCACTTATTGAGGTCGTATGCAATATGTACACGTATGTATGGTATCATGGAAGATCTAGACTTGCGTCCCCGTTATTTTTCGGTAAAAGATACAACCATGATACCCAGATGATAAGCAGCATAAAGACCGAATATCTCAGAACCTCGGCAATCTCTCAAACGAAATTTCGGTACTAAGACCATATGCCAATGAATGGTTCCCACCCAGTCTTCAGTCGATTTAAGTTTATATCACCCTGCACACTTTAAAATGATTGTGAGCCTACCGATACATCTTATATAGAGCTGCTTATCGTTTTTCATTTAAGCTTTAAAGAGTGTAAAGACAGACCACTGATGTACTATCATTTTCTCTTTTGCTCGCCAGGAAACTCATTTTTGTTTTTCTATTGTTTTTGTGTTTTTGAAATTTTTCAATGTTTTTGGATTTTCAAATTTTGGATTTACTCCCCCTAAAATCAATAAACTAAGACAAATTTAAAACACACAGGTATTTACAAAAATGATTTTCCGATGTGGATTACTCTTGCTTGACCTTAATGCCGTTTACCAATAATAAATAGTCAAATCTTGATTTGTCAAAAGCTTTGGTAAAAAGGTCGGCACGTTGGTCATCGGTGTGGACGTAAGCAACATCGATTAGCCTTTTCTCAAAGCAATCACGTATGAAGTGATACTTAATGTCGATGTGCTTAGTCTTTGAATGCTGCACAAGATTTTTAGTGATCTGTAATGCAGCAGAATTATCAACGTAAATAGGAGTAGTTAGGAATTCAAAACCGTAATCACGCATTTGTTGTTGGATCCATAGGACTTGGGAGCAACAACTTGAGGCAGCAATATATTCAGCTTCGCATGTTGATGTAGCGACGCACGTCTGCTTCTTGCACTGCCATGTGACTAGGCGATTTCCCAAAAACTGACATCCAGCCGTTGTGGATTTGCCGTCGATTTTGCATCCGCCAAAATCAGAATCACTGAATGCGATCAAGTCAAAGTTATTATCCCTAGGGTACCACAGACCGGTGTCAGGGCAACCCTTCAAATAACGAAAAATCCTTTTTACAGCTGCAAGATGTGAGGCCTTCGGGTTCACTTGATATCTGGCAAGCAGGCACGTTGGGTACATTATATCTGGTCTTGATGCTGTGAGGTACATAAGAGATCCAATCATCGCGCGATAGAATGAGGGGCTAACATCTTGACCCTTCAAGTCTGGAGTAATTCCGTGATTTTGTGGCAATGGGGTACCGATGGGCATTGCATCAGACATCTGGAACCGGCTCAAGATGTCACCAACATATTTAGTCTGATGGATGAATATCCCAGACTCTGTTTGTTGTACTTGTAGGCCCAAAAAGAAAGTCATTTCCCCCATAGCACTCATCTCGAATTTATCCTGCATTACACGCTCGAAATCCCTACACAAAACATCGTTAGTAGAACCAAATATAATATCATCAACGTATACCTGTACCAGTAGAAGATCTCCATCTTGTTCTTTGATGAAAAGAGTACAGTCGATAAGACCTCTGCGAAATCCATTCTCCAGCAGATAATTAGATAAGGTTGCGTACCAAGCTCGCGGTGCTTGATGTAGACCATATAGAGCTTTGTTGAGCAACCAAACCCGATCGGGATGGATAGGATCTTCAAAACCAGGAGGCTGTTCGACGTACACCTCTTCTTCTACCACACCATGTAAGAAAGCACTCTTCACGTCCATCTGGTATACCTTGAAACCTTTGAATGAGGCATAGGCCAGAAAGATCCGAATGGCTTCTAGACGTGCAACAGGTGCATATACTTCGTTGTAGTCAATTCCTTCAATCTGACGAAAACCTTGAACGACTAGCCTTGCTTTGTTCCGGATAACGATCCCACGGTCATCCTTTTTGCATTTAAACACCCAACGGGTACCAATCTTCTTGTATCCAGCCGGTTTCTCTACGAGTTTCCAGACACCAAGCTTCTGGAATTGTTGCAGTTCTTCCTGCATCGCTTCAACCCATGAGCTATCTTTCAAAGCATCTTTCCAAGTTCTTGGCTCTTCCTGTGAGACATAACACGCGAAAGACCAATCATTCTGTTGACCAGATTCTCGGATAGTTGCATACAAGCCTGCATTGTTGTTGTTTCGCAACATGTTTCTTGTTTGAACGCCACTATGTACATTTCCGATGATGTTTTGTTGAGGATGGGTATTATGAATCCTTGTTTCTGGATTATCTTGAACTGGAATATTTGTACCCAGATTGTTGAGATTCAGATCAACAATCAATTCAAGGCCCGGAATTGACGAAGATGATGATGCAGAAGTTTCAGCTGTTCGAGGGACATCCACTGGAGGAGTACCCTCTGAAGTACCATGAACTGCTGTTGGAGCTTCTTGTTCTGCATCTATAAATTCGTCATCCTCTGAAGATTCGTGCAATTCGGAAGCATCTTGAAAATCCTCATTGTCGAGAGCATTGTTGTTCACTGAAGATGGTTCTTGATTGACAATAATGGGACGAACCAACGGTGAATCAGTTGCATTGTCACTCTCGAAAAACATCCTTGCCGCAGCACTTTCTTCAACGGCTTCAACATTGATCGAATTGAAAAAGTCATCGTACTCAAACATCCAAGGCTGACCAGGATTTCTAACTGGTAAAGTGTGCCTTTGTACTCTGACTTCAGACCATTCCTCGACCCTTTTAGTCTCTAGATTCCAGACTCTTAAGTTTGGAGTGGAATACCCAAGAAAGTATCCCTCGATTGATCTTGCCCCAAACTTTCCATGAGGATCGATAATTGTGCATGGAGCTCCAAACGGTTCGAGATAAGACAAGTCTGGTTTCCGTTTGTTGATAAGCTCAAAGCAGGTCTTGTTGTGCCTTTTGACTGTAAGGACTCGGTTCAACGTATAGCATGCAGAGGACACAGCTTCAGTCCAGAATGGAATGGGTAGCTGCGACTCTACCAACATAGTCCTAGCAGTCTCGATCAATGTGCGGTTCTTACGTTCAGCGACGCCATTTTGTTGAGGAGTATAAGCTGCACTAAATTCGTGAAGAATACCTTTTGAAGTGCAAAACTCCGCCATGGCATGATTTTTGAATTCAGTACCATTGTCGCTACGTATCCGCCTAACCTTCAAGTTGTAGAGATTCTCAATCTGAATGATCAAGTTTTTGATAATACCGAAGGTTTCACTCTTGTGTGCCATGAACGCCACCCAAGAAAATCTTGAATAATCATCAGTAATCACGAGGCAATATTGATCATTCCTAATGCTTTTGTGCTTGACAGGACCGAACAAATCCATGTGCAAACGTTCAAGAGGAACAGCCACCGTGTTGACTTTCTTTGTGGGGTGTCGCTTCTTCGTTTGTTTTCCTTTTTGGCACGAAACACAGACGTCTTGAAGATGGAAATTTTTAAGAGGAACACCATTCACCAATTCATTTGATACCAAATGATTCATTTTGCGTAAGTGAATGTGACCCATTCGTCTGTGCCAAGAGATTGTGTCTTTTTCTGTGGCTTTGGAAACGAAACAAGTTGCTTGTGCAGACGTTGTGATAGCTTGGCTCATATCAAGGACATACAGATCATTTATCCTTGGAGCCGACAAGAGAATCCATTCTTTTGGAATTTTGAAGCCGGGTTTCAGCACATAACATCCATTAGCATCAAAGTGTACTGAGAACTGCTTGTCACAAATTTGAGAAACACTAAGAAGATTGTGATCAAGTTGTTGCACAAAGTTGATCTTGTCAAAGCTAACAACCCCGTTGGAAATCATTCCTTCACCCGTTATATATCCGCCCTTATCTCCAGCAAAAGCAACATAACCTCCTCTAATAGATTTGACGTCGTAGAGAAGCTTCATGTCGCCTGTCATGTGCCTGGATGCCCCACTATCAACAATCCAATGACTACTGATAGTTCCTCCTGGAACACCCTGCACATAAACTCAATCGATTAGTTGGAGATGGGGACCCAAGCCATTGTGGTCTTGGGTCTTCCATTTTTATCAACAACAATAACTTCGACTTTTTGATGATTTGGAAATTGTGATGGTCCCCCTGATTCAATAACCGTTTTTGGTTTCCAGGTCTGTTGAGTGTTACCAGTTTGATTGTTTGAAGTTTTTGAAAACTTTGAATTATCTGGTTTAACTGA
Organism: Helianthus tuberosus; assembly: GCA_030545235.1. NCBI lineage: Eukaryota > Viridiplantae > Streptophyta > Magnoliopsida > Asterales > Asteraceae > Helianthus > Helianthus tuberosus. Next base: position 5,898,724 of record CM060416.1, on the reverse strand, counting down.
GACAGATGGTTTGTGGACCACATCGGTTTTAATTTCTTTTTCAAGTTTCTTGACCTGTTGGCGTTTCTGTTTCTTTTCCCTTTCTCTTATGAGTCGGGGATCTTGTTTTACAGAAACAGATCGCTTGCGGTCAGTTGGGCCACGGGGATCATCAACTATGCCTTTTTGTTTATGAAGATACGGGCAATTTCGAACAATATGCCCGATTGTTCCACATTCAAAACATGATCTTCGTTCAACAAACCCCGAAGTATCATGTGGTCGTCTTGCCGATGATGAACTTTGTGATCCCGAGGTACTAGGTTTTGAACAACTTGGTTCATTCCTTTTCATCACAGTTGCTTTTTGGACAAAATCTAAATTAGATTGATTTGCAAACTTTTCAATTTTGTCCGTTCCCTTCGACTTCACAAAGTTCACATTCTTCTTCTTCTTCTGATTCGGCTTCTTTTGAGTTTGAGTCGGTGCCTTACCATTTGTTTTGATATGGTTTTGCTGTTTTGGCACTGCTGGTAATTTCTTGTTCCCAAACTGTTTTCTAACTTCAGCCTTTGGGATAGGAGGACACTGTGTGACTGTAACATGTGGTCCTGTCTTTCCCAAGAACTTACTTGTAGAATTTTCAAAGACTTTACTAATTAATGATTGATTAACATTCTTAATAGGAAAATCTTTGTCTGAATAGATTTTATCATCACCAACAAGAGTGTACAGCAAATCCACACTCTCCGACTCTTTCTCAGACGAGGACTCAGTCGCAATAGTCTTAGCGGGTTTTGCTGGAGGATCACACAGGATGTGATTCTCAAGAGGTATGTCCTCATCCTTTATCACCGCATCAGACTTTGCTGAATCGGTATGATCAGACTCATCATCAGAAGAATCAGTATCCTCAATCACAACTGGAGGATCCTGATTTGGTTCAGCAGTTACAAAGGTATCTGCTGACACATCTGAATCTGACGATACTTCTTTCTTGTATCCGAGCCCTGCTGCAAATTCCTCAACGCCCAAAGGAACAGATGGCTCAAAGTGAGTCCTATACTCCTCATCAGGCATGGCATCAAAATTGTTTCTCACGGGTGGTGGACATTTCTTATAACCTATGCATGTGACATCCTTTTTCTCTTTTTGAACATCAATGATGTGATCCAACACATAGCTAGAACTCAAATAACTGTCTAACTTAAGTCGGATCGCCTCACTTTCTGTTTTAACACAAGCCATTTCTTTTTGCATCACCTCAAGACGAGATATATACAAATTAATGTCAGTTTGTTTTCTAGAAACCATTTTTGTCAGTTCTGTTTTATCTTTCTTTAATGTTTCAATCATTGATTTATAATTCTTTTCATGGTTTTCATAAAACATATTGGCTTCAGTGCACTTTGAAATATCAACTGTCAATTTCTGATTATGAATAAATGTCACATCATATTTCTCTTGCAAAGCCTCGTGTTCGCTTTGCAATTCACACCACCTATCATTCACAGAAACATGTTTGTTTTGCAATTCAAACAAACTAGCTTGTAAAGCATCGTGTTTGCCTTGCAAGTCAGACATATTTGCTTCCAACTCAGCACATCTAACATGCAAACTATCACAGTTATTACAGCTAACAGAAGTGGGTTCGTCGACACATACCTGACTTGATGAACTGTCGACATTCGCCATAAAGGCTGAATGGAGAGAAGACGAAGAATAAGCAGCTTGATCCACCAAAATAGATCTTCTTTGAATTCCTGCTGTAGTTTCTTCCAACAGCTCATCAATATTTGCATCGATTGATGCATTTGATGTCTCATCCACATGATCATCATCTGAGCTCGAGGCTTCTTCATCCGAACTTCTGCTGTAACCAGAAGAGTCTTCATCCTCAGAAGAGTCACCACCATTGGCGAAAGATTCTCCACCACTGGTGTGATTAAGATCCTTGACAATCTCAGCAAAACAAGCTGTTCCATCTGGAGCATCATTTCCCAACTGGATTGACCAATCACAGCCTTCATCTACTTGAACCACAAGTGCCTGATTGGCATTTGATGGTCCTGCTTGAGTCTGGTTGTTGACAGGCACCAGTGTGCGATCATTGTTCCTCGCTTGGTTCTGATTGGCCCTGTTTCCTTGACCTCTGAAGGGATTCTGGTTCCCGTGCTGAGCTGGTCTTGTACATTCACGCTTGAAATGACCACGTTCACCACAATTGAAGCATTTAACAGCTTGCTTATCAAACCCATACTTTGTGTCTTTCTTGCTTTCCAAGCTGGTTCGGCCTGTTCTTTCCATAAAATCCTTTGCTCGCCTAACAGCACTGGCAAAGGCCCACTTAATATCCATCATTTCCATCTCCTCTTTATCTATCTGCTGATAGTCTTCTTGAGTCAGATTAATGTTGCCAATCTGACCTTCTACTAATCCACAGTATGCGCTCACCACAGTGTTTAGCAGCTCCATGTGTTCCTTTGCTACTTCAACACTGACTTTAGAAAAGCTTGAGGTGTCGAGCCGTACTGTATTTGGCTTTGATTGTTGACCAGCAGATGATGTACTTCCATAACAAGCTTGCTGTTGAGGAGGAAGTGGATTCCCGAATATATCAGTTGCTCTGATTTGCTGTTGCTGTTGTGGTGCTGGTTGAGGAGTTGGATTAAGCGGATTTCCAAACATATCTGTTGTTGGAGGAGGAGTGCCATACAAGCTCGTGCTAGACACAAATGCTGTTTGAATTGGAGCGTGTGAAGAAGGTTTTGTAGAGGTGCTAGAAGTTCCATAATAAATTTCAGGATTTTGTGGCACTGCAACTCTTTTTGCCTTGAGAGTTTCTTCCTGATTCTTGTTTTCCAGGAGTTGAGCAAAATCACTGAAGCTTGTTGTATCCAAAGTGCCATTGTACTTCATGATTTCTATGAAATTACTCCATTGAGGTGGCAGTGCATCTGCAAACTTCTTCACTATCTCTACTGAAGTTGTTACAACCCCAGTATTTGCCAATTCAGTCAGCAAATGAGTAAATCGACTTGTCAAATCTCCTAGAGATTCATTCTGCATACAAACAAAACCATCAAACTCTTTCTTTAGCAGATCTTTTCTTAATTGACGTGTTGCTTCATTTCCTATGCCCCTTATCTTCAATGCGTCCCACAACTGCTTCGTTGTCTTGAAGCTGACAAATTGATGATAAATGTCTTTGTTTAACGCCTGAGTAAGAATGGCATATGCTTTCTTTTCTAAGTCATAGACCTTCTTCTGATCTTCCGTAAGATCAGCAAACGTAGCAGCAGATGAAGCGGCAACCTCTATTGTTTGATCAAAATCTGTGATGAAGCGCAACCACAGTTCTGTATTTTGACCAAGGACATATGTATGAAATCTGTCGAACCATCCCGGATATTCACTTAAATGCATCAACTTTGGAGGCCTATTCAAACTTCCTGTTTCACTTTCGCTTAGTAAAATGCTTTGAACACTTGGTGCTTGATTTGATACAAAAGCCCATTGACCGGTAGATGTAGCATTAGCTTGCGAACCCGAATCCGGAGCTGGAGTACCAAAATACATTTCAGCATTTACCGGAACACCCCACATCGAATTCATTTTTGATCAAGAAAAATAATAATACCAGCCGAAGGATCCTGATCGAAAGATGAGAAAAACACAAACTGTTAAACACAAAACAGACTAATGACCGAAAGATCAACACCTGTTCGAAAGATCAACAGGGTTCGAAGGATCACTGTTGAGTTTCGAACAATGTTTTCGAAAGATTCCCCACCGAAGGATCCTTATCCTTCGAAAATGTACTGTAGACCGAAAGATGAACACGAAAGATGACTTCGAAAGACTCCCCAATCGAAGGATCCTAGTCTTTCGAGAAAGAGCAGTAGACCGAAAGATCTATGTTTCGACAGTATTCCTTGGTTCGAAGGATGATTGATCTTTCGAACCTCCACTGATCGAAAGATGGTCTTTCGAGTTCGAAGGATATCCTTCGATCTTACTCTGACACAGTTGACGAATGAGACAGGTTGGTGAAAAGTTGACGGGTTGGTGAGAACTTTCTGCAGAAAGTATGTTCAGACCATATCTTCAGGTCTGAATATGCAGGTTTCACCAAAACAAGTAATGATTCCAATATTTTAATCAAAATACAACTTCCAACACACAAACACTTTCAATATTCAAATTTTAAGGATTAAACAAGTTAAAATGATGATGAACACTTGAATATGTCAAGAACACAGCTCAAAAATCTGAGTTTTCTGATAAATCCACGAACTTCCGAAACGTGGTTTTGCTCGAAACTTCACTAAAAACCAACTTATAACATATGACAAAGAAAAATAACAAGGTTTTTATAAGAACTTTCAGCAAAACAACAAGATTAAACCCGAGTTTAACAAGTTTTTCCAGAAAATATGAACTCCAAACACCCGGAAAACAGCAAGAACACCTCGGTTTTAACAAGGATAAGAGCCAAGGCTCTGATACCACTTGTAGGTCCGGCTAGGGGAGGATCTAGTCGCCTAATCCTTGTATACGAACCACTCCGGTTGTGCGGAATCCAACCGAAATAGCAAACCGAGATAGAACACACAATAATACGACACGCAAAGTTCAACGATTAACACCACTTGTATTAAACGTATGAAAGGTCCAGTTACAGCTCAATGTTTACAAATCAGTCCTGTAAACTCTCTAAGTGTGTGTGTGTTCTCTGCTAACTGTCATCTACCGAAATGAACACAACACACGGGTATTTATACCCGAACACTGCAGGTCTGGTCGAAGGATCATGCAGACCGGTCGAAAGATCATCTTTCGACCAGGAACAGCTCGAACGATCCATATGAATCACGAAAGATGGGATCTTTCGTGGTCCATCTATCGAAGGTCCATCTTTCGAGCTCATCATCGAAGGATCCATGCAATCCTTCGATGGTGCATCCTTCGACCCAGCCATCTTACAAACATAATGTTGACTGTTTGGCCAAGTCAAACCAGGAGGATGGTTGACTTGGTCAAACTTACAAGACTAACAAGACATCGTTTTACATTGTGACCGAATACAGACAAAGTGCAGACATAAGTGCACCAACACAAGCGTACATACATATTAATTATAACAAAAAAAAAATTATCAAGTTTGTTTAAATCACTATATATACAAATACAAAAATGTATCAATGTATCAAACCAGACTCATAGTTACATCTCAAAAGTGGCTCTACAACAGATACACACCAAAAGAAGTATACCATCGTTACATGCATATAATCCGTAAGGGAGAAAAGAGTGGAATCTAGGGGAGGTTCGATGACCCACGGCCCCAGGTGGGAACACCACCCCGGTTTGGAAGATTTTTTTTTTTGCCGAAAAACGGTGAGTGCAAAGCGATCATTGGGGAAGATGGATGTATGAAAAGGTCATATGACCGTTGCAGTTTAAAAAAAAAAATTCAACTTTTTAATGTAAATATACAATCACATAAACATTTTTACCTACACCATTCGTATTCTTTTCTCACACAAATTTTTTAAGACTCTCAAATGGCAAAGAGACTTTGGACCGAAGCAGAAGAGATAGCCTTGTCTATGGCTTGGGTGAATGTCATCGAGGATATGCTAACGCGTGGAACCATGTCATTTTGGAACGCAATCTTTAACCAATTCCGTGGATATTTGGGTGATATCGATCTCAAGTTAATTCGAATAAGTTTAGTGATGTTAATGCCATGGCTCTCAAATTTTATTGACTTTTCAATAAAATGATGAGTGGCAGTAGCGGCTTAACGGAGGCGGAAACAATGGGTGCGGCCCATTGCGAGTACCAAACGCGCTATGCACGCCAGTTTAGTCACATATCGACATGACAACTTCCCAGCAACCATCCCCAATAGGGAACCAATGTTTAGAATTTAAAATTTGATTGTGTGGTTATGTATTTTTTTAGTTATATTAATTTTTTTTAAATATGTCTCAAGACATCTAGCATATATTCAAAGTTTCATCTATTCAAATGTCTTAACACATCTAGCATATATTCAAAGTTTTATCTATTCAACTTACAACAGCAAGTACATGTCAAATCACAATATCAATACAAGACGTACAAAACAAGACAACAGGAAGGAAACAATTACATAGGCATGACAACAAAGAAACAACAAAAGTAGTTTACACGCACATAACACATAACTGCCATAATATACCACCATCTGTCGCGAACTCGGTCAGTTACATCTAGGGAATGTTACACCACATGCGGTGGCTACCCTCCTGGCACCGGGATGTCTAAGATAGCCACCAAATGTCGGGTCCCTTATTTCGCGGCAAAGACAAGCTTGCTGGCCCCTGAGCCTGCGGCAGCAGTCTTGGGACGGGGGCGTGTTTGAGACAATTGACTGCAAACACCAGCTGAGCTGCACTGAATCGCACCCAGATTGCGCTTCAGTCGGTTGGAGGTGTCCGGCTGATAGTAGGAGCACCATAAAGGCAACCATGTAACATGAGCGTGGAGAGTTCTCCATTATTTAGGAAGTTTGAAACACTGAGAATATGGAGTTAATTGGGATGTGAGGTGATCAGGTGGGTTCCATTTATAGAGGTGATGACATGGATCTTAGCCAAAGTAACAACTTCCTAAATTCAACTTTGAATTAATTGATAGATTAGAAAAGGGTTATCCTAGCAGACTTTTTCTTACGGAGGCTATATAAATCAAAGCTAACATTGTTTCATTTCACATACTGTACCTCAACTGATTATGTTTTATATATGATCAGTTTTATTAGAGTAAGCACTTATCATTATAATCAAAGCTAACATTGTTTCATTTCACATTCTGTACCTCAACCCACAAACCCATGTCAAGCTCCAATAATGTCATAATGCGAGATGATCATCATGCACATGTAATTAACAACGAAATGATTTGTTATGACTTAATGCTATTTTATGTAACCTAAACAAGACACTAACATATGACTATTCCAATTAGTGTGTAGCTAATATATACACATGTCATTTAACACAATATGACTGGTAATGACATAATGTGGTTTTTTAACCTAAACCAACTACCAACTAGCTAGCAAATGACAAGGTCAATCAATGTACAACAAATCATACACGTGTTTTTAACACTAAATTGTTCGAGTATGACTTAATGTGGTTTTGTGTAACCTAAACCAACCCACTAATATATGACAAAGCTTATTAAAACTTGTTTGCATAAGAAGCGGTTGCTAATCACCGTTGGATTTCAAAAGAGCTCACAATGGTGTTTTTCGTTGGTTTAATTTCCTTTTAAATATTTATTCCTTATTACCAACAAACTAGTTCATCGTAAACATCAGGTCACACTACTAAAAACACACCTATTTCCGACTAAGCTTTTGGTCGGAATTTGGCTTTTGTCGGAAAAACTTGGCCGGTAAAGTTTTCCGAAAACATTCCGATGATCATTTCCTACATATTTCCGACTAAAAACAATATTAAAAGTTCCAACAAAATTCCGAGTAATTTCTAACAACATTTTTCCGACAACATTCCGATGATCATTTCTTACATGTTTCCGACAAAAAACAATGTTAAAAGTTCCGACCTATTTTTCCTACTATTTTCCGACCAATTAAACATTTCCAAATTTTTCCTACTATTTTCCGACCAAACATTTCCAAATTTTTCCTACAATTTCCAACCTGTGTTTCTTACTATTTTCCGCCAAAATAGATTTGATTATGAAAAAATAAATCTTTTTTTTTTCTGCTAAAAATGCAGAAAAAACTATAAAAAATCTTTTTAAAACTATAAAAAATCTTGTTTAAAACATTAATCTACAAGCTAAGATATGATTATCACATTACATTCAAAAGTTTAAATACAAAATACAACATCGTTTTCAAATTATGAGCTTACCCACATATCGTTGTCAAATTACAAATTCCCCACAAAAATACGACACGGTTATCAAACTACAAGTTCAACCACAAGAGATGATAAACTTAAACTAGACAACAGTGAAGGATTGCCGGGATTACCAAATTTTCCGGTAGCTCGGCTATTTGTCATTGCACTTCATCTTGTCATTTCATCTATCACTTGTTGAGCCTCTTCAACTCTGTTTTGCAACATATCCACCCTTCAACTAAATTTTAAAACTTAAAACCAAGGAACAAAAGAATGATCAGCATGTTAAAACTAAATTAAAAAAATTTATGTTATTTTTATCACAATGTTCTTCTATTTAATAATGTAACTTACAATGATAACCAGTTATAACTTTTTTATAACGTAAGTTTGTATTATTCCAAATTGCCTTTTATCAAAAATTAAAAGGTGATATGTAACAGTGTAAGCGTATCAGAGACTCCCCATGTGGATTCATGTAACAGTGTAAGCGTATCAAAGACTCCCCAATTGGATAGTGCTATTGTTCACCAAGCTTGTGAAATGGTATAGATATACCAACCCACTAATATATGACAAAGCTTACTAAAACTTGTTTGCATAAAAAGTGGTTGCTAATCACCGTTGGATTTCAAAAGAGCTCACAACGGTATTTTTGTTGGAAATCGGTTGAGTTTGCAGCGGATAAGCAAGGGTTTGGCACATCAGATGTCATATTTGTGAATGATTTTGAGAACACAGAAATGAACGAATGAATGTGAAAGATAAGTAACAATTGAATGGACAAAAATGTTGTGGATTAATCTGTCTTGGTGCCGGACATAGTTACCGGACATACCATATATATACATAAGATTATGGCGGTTAATCTTGGCGGCAAAACTGCCAAACGACAGTTTAAAAGTTACCCGCCCATGATCTTGACCCGCACTTATTACATAATCCGATTGTTACATACTAATTACATAATCATAATAATAATAATAATAATAATAATAAAGTTTAATTATCTTGACTAACACCCTCCCGTAAACTTGATTATGGTTTCATCATTACACTCTTGTTGGCTTCGTCGACTGCTTTGCGTGCTTCACTGAAGTTGAATCGGCGTCGTTTTTTGTGAAGATTCCACGATCCATTCCAACTATTTCCTGTGAACAAGGCATAATGCTCTGTTGCACCATCTTCCTGTGATAAATCAGCATCTGCACTCTTACTTATTCTTGTTCTTTCATTTCCAGCCATGGAGTTTCCTTCTTGTTCCACCATTTCTTTATCCTGCACCTTCTTCTGTACCGATTTAAACTTGTAATAGAATACAAGAACATCCAAATACATTGCATAGATAATTCTAATAAAGTCTCCATCTTGATATTCGAATCCAAGATCTTTCGCTATTGCCGGCCACAAATTGTCAACCGTGACACTTTGATAGCCTCCATCTTTTTCGACCATTATGTATAAACTGAGTAGATTTATCTTCCTTCCATCATCCAACTGTGGGGGTATTGCCCGTGATGTTATTTCCATTTTTTCTTTCAGAAACCAACCCACCATAATTTCAAACTTCATCTCCAGATCATGTTTGTATTTAAACACGAAGTCTCGATCATCAATCATGTCTAACAGGGCTTTGCAGTCGGAGAATTCATTGAATTCTAATGCCCTTATGATCATACGACTCCAATCAAATTCATGTTCATTCGAAACATTTAACGTTTCGAAGTATGAATTTAAATAATCATGCTTATACTTTTCGTTCACATCGTTCAAGTTTAAGACTTTTTGTGTTTCTTTCAGTCCTAATTCCTCTTCTTTTGACAAACCAGAAACATCACTTATAGTGTTTAACACAGGTGAAGAAAACATCGGGTAGATCCTACAAGTATCACCACTTTTCTTGACGGTGAAACCTTATAACGTCAATTGATTCATGCTTAGAACATTTCTGTTCAATTCAGGGGTATAAAAGACACTTTGTATCTTTAATTTTTCGTTGTTAGATTTAACTTCAACATTCCCTATACCCCGGATGAACAAAAAATCGTTTTCCCCAGTTTTCGTATCAACACCAATCAAATGCTTAATTCTTTTAAAGACGTTTATATTACCGGCGTAATGATGAGAGAACGAGTAACTGACATACCATATGTCATTCCACTGGCCGCCATCCGTGCCAGTAACGATCATTTCACCCCGATCTCCTGCATCCATCCTTTGTGTCTGGATTCCGGTGTTAACCGCTTGGTTAACTAATTGTGTTGCTTCGTCATTTTCTTTAGATTTGCATGAATAAATTTGATGCCCCGGCCGGTGACAATAGAAACATAATTTCACCCTTCGTCTGTTTTTCACCCCTTCATGTTGTTCGTCATAGCAGTGTTGGCATGGTAGTGTTGTGGAAGAGATTATGAGTTCTGCAGGGATTCTTGATGTGGCTCTGATACCATATTGTTGGAAATCGGTTGAGTTTGCAGCGGATAAGCAAGGGTTTGGCACATCAGATGTCATATTTGTGAATGATTTTGAGAACACAGAAATGAACGAATGAATGTGAAAGATAAGTAACAATTGAATGGACAGAAATGTTGTGGATTAATCTGTCTTGGTGCCGGACATAGTTACCGGACATACCATATATATACATAAGATTATGGCGGTTAATCTTGGCGGCAAAACTGCCAAACGACAGTTTAAAAGTTACCCGCCCATGATCTTGACCCGCACTTATTACATAATCCGATTGTTACATACTAATTACATAATCATAATAATAATAATAATAAAGTTTAATTATCTTGACCAACAATTTTTCGTTGCTTTAATTTCCTTTTAAATATTTATTCATTATTACCAACAAACTAGTTCATCGTAAACATCAGTTCGATCAAATACAAGACTGCCGGTCGCTCATTCTCATTTTTACTACTTTCGTAGTCACTTGGCCATGGTAATACACTGCTTGCTGTCATCGTCACTACACTACTTGCAGTCACTCTTTCTCTGCCTAGCCTTGCACTCACGCCACTTTCACACCCTTCAACTATCACTCACCACTTTGTCTCCCTCTCTGTCTTAGCGAAGGCCAAATTAAACACATTCTGCAGAGAGCAATCCATTACAACATATGACTTAGACTTGAAGTTTTTGTTTTGTGAATGTGACTTGTTACAGTTTTTAATTTTTGCGAACATGATGTTGGTTTGTGAACGTCAGGGCCGGTCCTATAGTACAAGTAACCCAGGCTTGAGCCTAGAGCCTTCAAAAAAAAATAAGGCCCTCACGGTGGTTGACACGTCATTCCTTGCCATTAAAAAAAAATGTTACACCACATCCGGCGGCTACCCTCTTGTGACCGGGAAGTCTAAGATAACCACCAGATAAGTTGTACTCAACTAATTAAGGTATACAAATAATTGAATAGACAAAAGTTGAATTCTTATCGTTTCATAGATGACAATTCTATACAAAATTAAGTTTTTATCCATTCAAATGTCTTAACACGTCACAACATACATCAAAACTCTTGTCACACTCAAAAAAAATATTTATTTATTAATTATCATATCAACATACAATAGTACATACATGTAGAATAACAATCATAACATACAATGTACATACATGTATAATTACAAAACGTACCAACCAACCCAGACAACAGGACGGAAACAATTACAAAGACACGAAAACAAACAACAACAAAAGTGGTATACTACCGTTACACACACATAACCCGTAACTACCGTAAAATACCATCGTGGGTCGCAAACTCGATCAGTTACATCTAGGGAATGTTACACCACATGCGGTGGCTACCCTCCTAGCACCGGGATGTCTAAGATAGCCACCAAATGTTGGGTCCCTCGTTTCGCGGCAAAGACAAGCTTCCTGAGTCCTGAGTCTCCGGCAGCACTCTTGGGACGGCGGAATGTTTGAGACAATGGACTGCAAACACCAGCTAAGCTGCACTGAATCACATCTAGATTGCGCTTCAGTCGGTTGAAGGTTCCCAGCCGATAGTAGGAGCACCATAAAGGCCACCGTGAAACATGAGCGTAGAGAGTTTTCCATTTTTTAGGAAGTTTGAAATTTTGAGGATATGATGAAGGTGAAGTAGGGTGGATTCCATTTATAGAGGTGATGAAGTGGGAACAGATGTTGATCTGCTGACATGGATATTAATCGAACTAATTACAAATGAATTCTTAATTTCAACTTAAGGCTGCCCATGCCCTCTTAATAAAATTGATGATTCATATAATATAGTTTTCCATTCTTAGTATCGTATAAGACTTTTCTTCTGGAGTTCATACTAGAGTCGTTCCCAAGCAACTTAAGATCATCTAGCTAAAAGTTTGTATCGATCCAAGTTTAAAAGATCTATGAGTACTCCCTTTATTCCTTTAACTTTAACAAACAATCTTAAATTCGAGATTGGCTGAACTTGTGAGCCTAATCAGGATAATTTGTATTAATATTAATGTTAGTTAATGAATATATATGATTATGATGAGCTGCAATGTTTAGGAAGCAATTAAGGTTCAATGCTCTATAAGTTTGCATGATGTGTGGATGAAATTAATTATGGTCTAATAGGCTTATGAATATTGTTTCAGGATCATTATATGTGGCTTTTGGTTGAAAACTAACCATCATTCTTGTATAAGGAACAGTGCTTATTTTTGGGTTTGACTAGAAAATTTTCAACTGTAATGATATAGATTTTCAAATCAGAGAGAGCTTCAAGGGTTTTGTGATGGACAAACCGAAGTGTGTCTAGAAAGAGAGGACTATATGTATATTCATACTTGCATCTTCCATTTTAGCCCTTGAACTTCTGAACTGCATACATCCAGCTCAAACAGAATCCAGCTTTCAATCTTCATGTTTCTACAACTTTACTAGTGCAACTTTGACCCTTGAACTTTCTACAAGACAAACAGCACTAAACTTTCCAAGTTAGAAATATTAGGAAAACACATGTCTTCCATTAATCTTGAATTGTATATATTTTTACATTCTTGTATGTTGTATAGATCCCAGGAGACCATGAATTCAACCCATTAATGAAGAACAAAATAACAATCGAACAAAGAACAAGAAGAGAGGGATTAACCCTAATGCACAATCGTATTAATAAACTGAACAATTGATTATGATTGTTTCAAAGGTGCAAAAACAAACTGAAACCCTAATCATATTTATACATACTGAAGAGGTGCGATGAATGGACATGTCTCCTTGCGAAGAGTCGCGTCTGATGTATTTGTGGTGTTGGCGCCATTCTGAACAGGTACGTCTCTAGGGAGACATCGATCCATCAAATATGTAGGTTACAATCTTCTGCTTAGTCACCTCTAGTCCTCGCACTTGTGTACTTAATCTATTTGCATCTTAAACTGACTAATAACTATTTATACTTTTGACCCGTATCTTCTAATCAAACAGTTAAGGCCAACAGTTAAAACATCTAGTTTGGCAAGCCTTTGGTAATTTTATGAAGATATTTTATCCTTAAACCCATGTATTACACGGATCTGTCAACATTAAAAGTGTTTTCAAAGCATGGAAGTAAACCGGTTTTCAAGTATCGGATTAACCTATTCTTTATATATTTATTATTATAATATTTTATTTAATAGATATTTTAAAGAGAAAAGTGTCCGGATAGTCTCTGTGGTTTGCCCAGATTTCACCTATAATCCCTACATTTTTAAAATTACAGATATAGTCCCCAAGTTTTGCAAATTCGTTCTCGGATAGTCCCTAGCCTGGATGGGGATTAGTTTTTGGTGTTAAGTGACTATGAAATGACTAAAATGCCCTTACTATTAAAAAACTAATAAATAAATAAAAGAATATAATTAAATAAAGCCTTATGGCCCCACCTCCACCTCATCTTCGATACAACCTTCAACATCCAACCTCCTTCCACACCCTCCCTCATATCACCACCCACCTCTGACCTCCTCTGCCGTTCCCCACCATCCTTCCACCGTCACCTTTCACCTTTGTTACACACCATCCACTTTTCACCTTCCACTCGAAAGCCCCTCACTATTGTACCACCACCACTATTGAATGTAGATGCATTAGTCCAATTGAAAAAGAAAGCAAAAGGGTACGCTTATTATGATCTGTAAGATAAGATTATTTGCACGAATTGTATGTATAATATGATGGCATTGTAACTAAGTTTGTTGCAGAGTGTTTGTTTTATTTTATAACTTATTTGTTGTGTGTTAGGCATGAATAAAATGGTTATCAACCATCTGGACAAGCTATTTGTGACAAGCGATACCGCAACCATTGTGAACGAGCTTGAGGTTCAGCATCTTGCAGCCAACATTTTGGTATTGGCAGGAAAAGCACAGCAGGAGGAAATTGGTGATGGGGCTAACTTAGTAGTTTCTTTTGCCGAGGAACTTCTTCAAAGTACAAAAGAACTCATTAGGATGGGACTGCATCCCAGTGATATCATCATTGGATACACAAAGGCAATTAATAAGGTTTGTTTTTTTAACTCTAGGGCTTCGGTGTTGTTGATGGATGAAAGGTTATGAATTTTGGGTGATTAAAGTGTGCAGCGGGTGTGGGATTAAGTTTTATAAAGGGCATTCTTGTTATTTCACACCCACTTAACTGAGAAAACTTACCCCCATCCACGCAGGGACCATCCGAGAACGAATTTGCAAAACTTGGGGACTATAGCTGTAATTTTAAAAATGTAGGGACTATACGTGAAATCTAGGCAAACCACCGGGACTATCCGGACACTTTTCTCTGTTTAAACATATAGTAAAAGAACTTTTTAAAGAATAAGAAGGTGTTATCACATTGACATTTTTTTAAATTGTTTATTATAAGTAGAATTAGGGGTGTTCAAAGAAATCCAAATTCGAAACCAAATCCGAAATATCTAAAAATCCGTATCCGAAATATCTGAAATTTCGGATACCCAAAAGTTCAGATATCCGAAAACCGGAGCCGAATTTTCGGATTCCGATTCGGATATGGATTTCTAAAATTTTCGGATAATCGGATTATCTGATATCCGAAAACTGATATATTTTTTAAATATATAAACTATATCAGTATTATGTTTAGTTTGAAATATAGTAAAATAATAATAAATAATATGATTTGAATGTGGATTTATTAAAGTTTGTTGTCTCTAACGTTGAAAATTTAGAAAATCAAAGTTTTAATCTATGTACAAAACGAATTTTTTGAATTTAATAAATAATATGATTTGAATGTGGATTTATAAAAGTTTGTTGTCTCTTACGTTGAAAATTTAGAAAATCAAAGTTTTAATCTATGTACAAAACGAATTTTTTGAATTTTTTTATGAATTCGGATATCCGATCTTGAACACCTCTAAGTAGAATTGTTACTAATAACTAATTATATATTATAAATAAATCAAAAGTAAATGATTAATATCTAACTAAAGAATAAAATATTTATTAGTATTAAGTTGTTAAGAAATTTTTCACTGTTTTGTATTAATTAATTAATTAATAATAATAATAATAATAAAGAATGGAAGGAAAGAATGTCAT
Source organism: Helianthus tuberosus (assembly GCA_030545235.1). Classification (NCBI taxonomy): domain Eukaryota; kingdom Viridiplantae; phylum Streptophyta; class Magnoliopsida; order Asterales; family Asteraceae; genus Helianthus; species Helianthus tuberosus. The sequence continues at coordinate 5,883,249 of CM060416.1, read as the reverse complement.
GTGCCATTAGGTAGACTCATTTAGACCACCCGTACTCGTTAGGGTTGTGGGCGTTTTTGTCTTCTTCCACCCCCCAAAACGCCTGCGAGCCCACCCCCGTGGGTGTTTTTTTCACTCAAATTCCTTTTGGCGTTGTATTTTCCACGCCCTTGCCCCATTTGTTTGTCCAATCACCCTTCATCTTCCTATTCTTTGTCCAATCAATTTTTGATGGTTTTTTTATTTATTTAATTCTTTACACCCCTATTAACATAATACCCACATCCCTACTACACCCATTTTAGAAAAACGCACATTTTCTGACTAGGACGACACGTGGCGGACAACGCCTAAGGGTGGGACATTATTCACCTCAACCACTACGCATGGTCTTATTAGTATGAGAATGGCTCATGTTGCATATTAGGTAGACTCTTTTATTAGTATTAGATGCCAAATGTGTTTTATGTCTGAAATAGCTGTGGAGGCAATGATGCCCATTCTAATGTATTTTTATCTATTATAGTTGTATTATATATACAGCCCATTTTGAGTCAAAAAATTACAACAGACCCAAACTATTCCCAAGTTATTTATTTGAGTCCATATAACTTAAATATATTTGAACGTTGACGTCCTGATTCATGAAAGCTATATACAAAGTTATTTTATGTGAGCCTTAATATTAAAACATGAAATAAAAATACGTAAAAGTTTCGAGAATTGACAATATGCATTTGATCTTCCTCTTTTCATATAATGATGATGTCATGATGATCAGTTTTCGTTGAACACGAATTAACCATTTTCTTTCAAGCACATGGCATTATAGCCTAGTGACATCTTAGGGGTGGGATAAGGCTTAAGGACCATTTGGTATTGGGTTCGATTAACACAAGGGGGTTTTCTCCGATTTATTGGATTTTCTCCTGGATTGGTGTATAGGCGTTGTTGCCTAGTGGAGACGGATATGATCGGGTGGTTCTGCTGATGGCAAAGACTACCTCTCATGAATCTTCGAAAGCGCTTGTCTTCAAGTGGTGACAAAGTTTTAACAACGTATGGCGAACCTCGTTACATACATGATTGATTGATTGTTGCATGTCCTATAAAACGAGCAACACGGCACTAAAGCCATTTGGTTGTCTGCTTTAGTAACTCTTACAAAGTATAAGTGAAATACCCGCTTCAGTAGGTTTCTTCTGTTTAATCGTCTCATTTGAAAAGGAAAAAAAATAAGCACCATCAGTTTAAACAAAAAAATCACAAAGTGAGGGTATAAAGTTCTTCTTTCATATGTCATATATAGCAATGAGGTAATCAGTTCAATTGTTTATATAGTTTCTGGACATAAACAAATAAAGTTATATAATAAAGAGTAAATTACAAAAATCGTCCTTTATGTGTGTCACTTATTGCAAACTGTATCCTTTGCCTTCAATAATTACAGAAAACGTACTCGATGTTTGCAAACCCTTGCAAGTTATGTCCTTTAGCCCTCACTCAGTTAATTTTTGTGGTTAAATCTGACCAAATGAACCTCACATGAAGGTATTTTTGTGGTTAAATCTGACCAAATGGACCTCACATGAGAATAAAATGACCAAAATACCCTCATGTGGGGTCCATTTGATCAAATTTAACCACAAAAAATTAATGGAGTTAGGGCTAAAAGACATAACTTGCAAGGGTTTGCAAACATCGAGTATGTTTTCGGTAATTATTTGTTAATTTATAATTAATTTTCTTATGAAATTTAGAACTATTTTTATTAACTTCTATTGATTGAAATAAGTTATACTCAAGTTTATTACGGTTAATTAATAAAGCGTAAAAACAACTTATAACTTTATGTTTATTATTAGAAAAATTTACACCGTTGGTCCTTATGGTTTCTGCCAAATTTCAATGTCGGGTACTAATAGTTTTTTGTTGCAAAATCAGGTATTAACGTTATAATTTGTCACAATGTTGAGTACTAAGGCGAAACCTTGTCACAATGTTAAGTACTAAGGTCAAACCTTGTTAACTTCTTTTGTTAAGTCATACTAAAATGACTAAAATGCCCTTTAATAACTAGAGAGTCTATTTTTAGTTAATTATATTTGACTAAAATAACTTAAAGTAATGTTTCTGTTTTATTTATATTTTTTATAAAATTATATGGATTTGAAGTTTATTATTTATAAACTTTTTAGCTTAATCTAGGAATATAACGGTTTTGTAAGTTGAAATAAATATGTGGCTTTTGTTTTGTATGATAAAACAAATAAATAGCATGTAATATTCGTACCAAGGTGCGATGTTATGTACAAGAATTGCATCAGCAGAGTTTGGTATGCCGATGCGGTTCCAATCAGTTGTAGAGACGAAATTGGCTGTGAAATTGTGTTGGAATGAGGTCGCATTGGGTCAAGAGGCGTATATTTATACTCGAATTGAAGATATAACGGATCGAGAGGATGATGGGAATTTCGGAGTTAAATGGGTTAGCGGATAAGCATAATTTGCAGTTTATACATGACACAAGCGAGTTGTTAGTTTTGATTATGATGGAGATAAACATTAAAGAAAAAAAAACGAGTTAAACAGACAATTTTTACGAATTTGATATTGCCGGAATCTGGTGACTTTACTGGAGAAGACCCTCTGACTGGCTTTCGTTTTGGTTGATTTAACAAGTTTGGTTATTTGACACATATAGTCCATGCGGTTTCTAAGTTTTACAAAATGACTAAAACTGTAATTATTAAAGGGCATTTTAGTCATTTTAACACTTAACAAAAAAGTTAACAAGGTTTGGCTTTAGTACTTAACATTGTTACAAAGTTTGGACTTAGTACTCAACATTGTGAGAAATTAGAACGTTAATACCTGATGTTGCAACAAAAGACTATTAGTACCCGACATTGAAATTTGACAGAAACCACAAGAACCAACGGTGTAATTTTTTCTTATTATCAATTTAGGTTATGTCTTAACACATCTATTTTTCAGATTATGTGACATTTTAAATATTGTTCTACAGAATATTAAAAACTAAATACTTTCTTCGAGTAAACAATATATAATTAGTATAAAAATAAAGACCAACTAAGATATATAAATAATTGTATAGCCAAAGTTGAATTCTATCGTTATATAGATGACAATTCTATACTACATATACATTTACCAAGTTGGGGGAATAGTGTCAGGCAGCTGTCTGGCACTCTCTAATTGGACCAACACGTTTATTGTTTTATATCCATTTTAAAATTACGTTTTAGCCCCCGGCTCAAAATAAAATTACGCTTTTGTCCCCATCTCAAAATTATGATCTTGCCCTCAATTCGAAATTACGACTTTGCCTGACACTCTCCCATTGGACCAACCAGTTTATTATTTTATATCCATTCTAAAATCACGTTTTTGTCCCTCTTTAAAATTACGGTTTTGTCCCCAGCTCAAAATAAAATTACGCTTTTGCCCCCTGCTCAAAATTCAGCTCAGAATTACCTTTTCGCCCCCAGTTCAAAATAAAATTTTGTTTTTGCCCACATCTAAAAATTACGATTTTGCCCTCTGTTCAAAAATGTGATTTTTCCCCGTTTAAAAAATTGTGATTTCGCCTTCATTTCAAAATTACGTTTTTTCCCAGTTCAAAATAAAATTATGTTTTTGCCCCCAATTCAAAATTACGATTTTGCCATCGGTTCAAAATAAAATTGTGTTTTTACCTCCAGCTAAAAATTACGCCTGTGCCCTTAGTTCAAATTTATATTATGTTGTTACCCCAAGTTTAAAATTACGAATTTGCCCCTGTGAAAATTTACAATTTTGCCCCTGGGTCAAATTTACAGTACTGCCATTACTTTAACTTTTGTCAAATTACGATTTTACCCCAGTCAAAAAATACAACTTTTCCTCAGTTAAAAATTACAATATTGCCATTGTTTTAATTTTTTTAATCAAAACTATAAAAGTGTTTTGTTTTAATTTGTTGACTCGATTTAATTGTTTTTCATGTCAATGAGCTAACTAACACTCGCTCATTATTCGGCCATCGCCCCGCAACGCGGGCGGGGCGACACCTAGTTCTATACAAAATGTTGATTTATTCAAATCTCTTAAACAGCATATCCAAACTATTAGATCCACTGCAAAACATTATTATCATATCAACTTATAACAGTAAGTATTTATTAAATCACAATATATCAACACAAAACGTTCCAAACCAGACAACATGACTGAAACAATTACATAGGCACTACAGCAAAGAAAAACAAGAATGAAAAGTGGTATACCACCATTGCACTCACATAACACATAAAACATATATAACTACCATAATATACCACCCGAACTCGATTAGTTACATCTAGGGAATGTTACACCACACGCAGTGGCTACCCTCCTGGCACCGGGATGTCTAAGATAGCCACCAAAAGTCGGGTCCCTTGTTTCGCGGCAAAGACAAGCTTGTTGACCCCTGAACCTGCGGCAGCAGTCTTGGGACGGGGGAATGTTTGAGACAATGGACTGCAAACACCAGCTGAGCTGCACTGAATCGCATCCAGATTGCGCTTCGGTCTGTTGTAGGTGTCCGGCCGATAGTAGGAGCACCATAAAGGCAACCGTGAAACATGAGCGTAGAGAGTTTTCCATTGATTGGAAGTTATTTGAAACTATGAATGGAGTTGGGAGTGTTGTAATCTGGATGTGAGGTTGGATGGGATCCATTTATAGAGGGGATGAACGGTGGGAACGTGTGTATGGTGATATGATTTTCAACCAAAATAACAAGTTCCTAATTCAACTCAACTTTGAATTAATTTATGATTTAAAAATATTGTATCAGACTTTTCTTACGGTGTCCATATAAAGAAATGATAACATTATTTCAATTCAAAAACTATACATCAACTGGTCATTTTTTATATGTTTTTTTTTATAAATATGGTAATGATTATTAGAGATTTTGAAGTTTATAGATATTGAAAAAGTTTTAATTACAATAGTCGATAATGTGCGATACGTACGATATTAAACCACGCATGTTATAAAATTTAAACCCTAATCACGCATGAACACAATATAACATGCATTGGCGAAGCTTTGAAGGGGCCGGGAGGGGCGCCCGACCCCCCGAACTTTTCGCTCATTAGTGTTATATATGTAGTTTTCGTATAGAAATTTTTGGGTGTATACGTTTTCGGCCACCCGATTCTATAGAAATTTTGGGTATTTCACTCATGTGTGATTTTCTGATTTGTTCATACTGATTATGTATGTGTGATTATATGATTTCTTCATGCGTGATTATGTGGTTTGTTCATGCATGATTAGGGTTTGAATTTTATAACATGCATAATTTAATATCGTACGTATTGCACGTTAAGTAATATTGCACGTCAACCTTCCTCTATAGATAATTAATCTCCACTATGGAGTTTTGTTGTCTTGTAAAACCCTAAAAGTTGTCAATAGTTGTTAATCGGCATCATCTCATATTCTTACAGAACTAATTACAGGATTGATGATTGAAGGTATATGATATGTTTATCAGATTAAACAATTATTGTTGTAACTTTGTGATGATAAATGAGAGACTACAGCTAAAAGAAATTATTTATTATGAGCTTTTCTTCGCTTATATGTTTTATAATCACAAACATCCCTTTTCCCATAGACAACACGGTTTCATGGTTCAAGCAGGAGCGTTCCTGAATCTTCACAGATCCTTTGTTACCAAGCCTTTTTGGTGAAACCTATATGTGAGAAATACATGTGGGCGGTAATTGTTGGTCAGAACCCTTACGATCGCGAACACAATGATAAACTATGAACAATCGAATGAATAACTATATTAAATGTGAAAGTATAAGTGATTTTGATGATTACAATTGAAACATACAAACAATGGCGAACGGCTAGGGTTTTTCGAACTCAATAGCGGTGACACCCGTCGCCGCTATTAACCCTAAAAACGCTGAACCCCTAAAAGGCGGGTTTCTTCCCTCCTTTCTCACTTTTCCCCCAAATCTTTCTCCTCCTTCACCAGTGAACTCTCAAGATCGCTAAAAAGGTATGATTTTTGTTATATTTTGTTCAATTTCTTCTATAATTCATGTTATATATGTTATATGTATACTAGATATCGGACCACTCGTCTCCACCGTCACCACCTTATCTCCATGGCCACCACCTCATCTCCACCGTCACCACCTCTTCTCCTCCTTCAAAGTAAGGTTAGTTTATGTTTATTTTTGTTCAAAGATGTGAATGTTAGTAAATGTATGTTAGGATGTATATTCAAAGATGTGAATGTTAGTAAAAGATGTGTAATTTTGGTATGTAAATGTGTATGTAAGGATGTATCTTTGTATATAAATATTTATATGTGAAAATGTATAATGTATGTAAACTTGGTGAAAATGTGTGTATGTAAGTCTATGTACATGTGTATGTTAGCTTGTAAGTATGTATAAAGTAAGTGTATTTGGTGAAAATGTGTGTATATTAGTATGTACGTGTGTATGTTATCTTGTAAGTATGTGTATTTGGTATATGTATGTATGTATGTAAGAATGTAAGATTGTACATGTGTATGTTAGCATGTAAGTATGTATAAATTAGGTGTATTTGGAGAAAAATGTGTGTACATTAGTATGTACATGTGTATGTAAGGATAATGTTTGTATGTAAATGTGTATATGTTAGTAAATATATGTGAAAATATATAATGTATGTAAATGTGTAATTTATATTAGTTGGTATTTGAAAAAAACTTGTTGAAATCTTTATTTGCATATTAGTTAAACTTGTCGTACTTTCTTTTAATTTCTATTTGATACACTTGTTGTAACATTTGTAACTTTTTAGAAAAAATGTTTTCCTTGTGGTTTGTAATTATTTATCTCATGGCAGATGTAATCCCCCGGGGACATGGGGGAGACAGAGCTGGGGATCCACCACATCCGGATCCTTTTCGGAGAGGGACACACGAGACCGATCGTAAGTTATCAATTATTATTTAGTACTTTTTTTTATTTATTATAAATGTAGTCACTACTTATATTTAATTTTATTTTAATTGCAGCGGTTCCCCTAAGGAAAGTTAGGGGAAACCAAAAACTTCGTAGGATGGTGAAAGGGGGGGGGGGGTTCTATTACATTTAATAGGGATGTAACGTATACCCCGTTTTCTTGTAGTGATTTATACTAAAGTAAAAGGTGCGAGTGTAGAGACGTCTCTCTTCACGAGTAGGTGTGTCTCTTGATATTGTGGATGAGATTGAATATGAAGAGGTGTGTATCCTGTGATGTTTCTTGATGCCGTCGATCCCAAAAGATGAGGCCCAAGGAATGTGTCGATCCTTTTAGGGTGTTGGTTATTAACTTTCATCTTGACTTCTTTAGTCCCCGTACTCTGTTAACTTATATACTCCGTAATTCGTAACTAAACTATCTAACAACTAATTACTAAACAACTCTCATACTTAGGATGTGAGGGATTAGAACTTCAGTAATGGATGATCACTTGGTGCACGAGGTAGGAAACAAACATGGTAGCGTGTGGGTCACATCTTCTACATTGTGTTATGATGGAAACACGGTACATGTGATAATGGTTGGGCATGTCAGTCTTGATCGGTAGTAATCACCAAACACACTAGTGAGAAGAAAACATATGATTTTACATGAAATATCTATAAATGTAATGTTATCTTTAAAACCAAAATGACTGGTTATGATCTAATGTAGCTTTGTGTAACCTAACCGACCCACTACCACATGACAACACTCATTAATGCGAAAATATGCAAAATAATCATACAAATGTCTTTAACTCTAAAATGACTGGTTATGGCCTAATATAGCTTTATGTAACCTAGCCAACCCACTAACACATAAGGAGACACATTAATGCACATAACTGTACAATTAATCATATATGTGTCTTTAACACTAAAATAACCGATTATGACTTAATGTGGTTTTCTGTAACCTAAACAAACCCGCTAACACAAGACAAAGCCTATAGAAACTTGTTATCATAAGCACTGTTGCTAATCACCGATGAATTTCTGAAGATGTCACTAAGATTGATGAGTTTTGTCCGTAATGTATGTCCCAAATTGCAGGCGCTGTCCTTTATCTTTAAAATTGATGAGTTTTGTCCTTAATGTTTGCAAATCTTGCACGTTACGTCCTTTATGGCAAACTCAGTTATATTTTTCAGTTAAATGAAGGCATGTGCAGGGCGGGGTAGATCTGTAATTTCAACTGCCATTTGTCTTTCCCCCTTTAATTATAACAACATCTGCCCTCATTCATTCACCTACTTCACATTGATCATCCCCCATCTTTCATTTCTAGGGTTTTAGACACTGTAAAAAAAGACGATCAAGATTCCGATGTCGCAGACTGAAGAAGGCTGGTATGTCAGGGATAATCTTGACACTGAAAGTGTCGTTGAACTGTATGGTAAGTTACAAACCCTAGCTTCGATTTTGGGATAAAATGTTGTGGTTTTTGTTGATCATCAGTTGATTAATAACATAAATGTTGAAAATTTGCAGATGGTTTTCCCAATTTCTTTAGCATTTGCATTCATCATGGTGGTAGGCTTACATCACCTCCTGGACGCACATATGTAGGACGCAAGATCAGTTATGTTGACTTGATAGATATTGATAAGTTTTCCATTCATGAAGTCGATCTTATGCTTGATCAGTTAGGGTATAATAGCTTGAACCCAATCTATTACCAGTTTTTGAATCCTGAAAAGACCCTAGATGATGGTCTTGAACACCTAACCAGTGATCAAGACTGTCTCAACTTGGCTAGGTATGTTGAAATGCATAAGATGATCCATGTATATACCACTCATGGCTTGAAAAACATGAAGGAACTGTTTAGCTCACCTAGTAAACCTCCTAGACCTAGCATCACCATTGAAGAAATAAAATTGGACCATATGCCATAGTTCCTAATCCTATGAGTGGAAATGTAAATGTTGGACATAATATTGACTATGGTGAATCCAACAGTAAGGTGGCAGTTTGTCCAGCATTTGTTGAGACTGAAGTGAATGTCACGGCCCCAGCCCCGGTTTCACCCGGTCAGGAGCCGCGGGACAGGAACCCGTGGTATCAATAATGCGACAGCGGAAGATTTTTAACAGGATCTTTTAAAAACTCAAATGCCCAATTATTTTATTCCATAATTTGGAGATAAACCCCGTAATTTACAGTAGAGGAATTTAACTAGGAAATTCTCTTATTTATTAAAACATGTTTATTTATTTTTAACTGAGCCACCTCTTCAAGCTTGATAGTGCTCCATAGCACGTTTTCCTTGATTTACAGCAGGTCGCCTGAAACATGTTTTAAAAATATTTTGTCAGCGGGGAAATACTGGTGAATCATTCATTTTGCATAAAATGACACATAGTTATAAATTACAGCATAAGAGCGATTACAATGGCTTCTATCTTATTTTTATCTGGCGCCGTGTCACAATGGTGACGATGGTCATACCACTAATGGGTCCCACCCCAAGTAGTGATGATTATCCCTGTAGGTCAATGAACCTAACAGGGAGAAAATTAGTAATGTGCACAATACTCCACTAGCCATTGATTAAGATTACCACGACTTACTCCCTGTAATTATAACATTTGAAAATAATTTGAGGTATTGTAAAACAGTTGATAAAAAGAGAATGACTCACTTTGCAGATTTATATGAGCAGAGCTTAGCCTACTGATTAGCCTTTTAACCTAAATTTAATAATATGCACACGAACTCGGTTAGTAACTAATACAGCATTTACGATAACTCACGAGATTAAACCTTCACAACGAATGACAAAGTGCGATACTTAAACATCCATCGAATTAACGACGAATGACAAAGCATAAACCCTAATGTGGGCAGCACTTAAACATCCATTGGATAGTTTAATTGATCAGACATTGAATCGTAGCAGCGATCGAGTTATTACCCTGTACTATGGCAGCACTTCGTGATTTGTGTGTGTTTTGTAGTAATTAGACAATATCTCAGCGTACACTTTGAATTTCTACGTCGAACTAACGCAGAATGTCAAGTCCCAAGCCCCTATATTTATACCTGAAATTTGTCCCCCCCGCGTGTCGCAACAGGACCACCTGTACCTGTCGCGTGGCGCGAGGGACACCCTACTACCATAGGGTAGCCTCGTGTCCAGGTAGCTCAGGTGAGTTGGTCGCTCGTTATTTTTTGAATCACACGTAAAACTGTTTGGATATTATCAACTAGGGTTTACCCCCCCCCCCCCCCCCCCTGAGTTTTAGGGGCCCTGATCCTGATTCCTATTGTTCTGAAAATTTTAGGGTTTATGCAGAATCACTTGGGTGTCTTAATTAGGGTTTCCTTTTGAAAAATTTAAAAATATAAATAGGACTTTTGATGAGAGTTGTTACATCCTCCCCACCTTAATAAAAATCTCGTCCTCGAGATTTACTGGAACAAGTAGGGGTATTTTCGCTTCATCTCTGATTCCAGCTCCCAAGTGTATTCAGCTCCTCTCTTTGAATTCCACTTGATCTTGACAAGTACTAACAGTTTGTGTTTGAGAAATTTCACCTTTCTCTCTTCTATCTGAAGAGGTTTCTCAACAAATTTTAACTTTTCGTTTACCTCTATATCTTGAAGAGGTACTACCAAAGATTCATCCGATAGGCATTTCTTGAGATTGGATACATGAAATACGTCATGTACTCCAGCTAACTCTTCTGGTAGTTGTAAACGATAAGCAACTGGTCCTATACGTTGGATTACTAAAAATGGTCCTACGTATCTTGGACTTAGCTTTCCTTTCTTACTAAATCGAACTACTCCTTTCCAAGGTGAAACTTTCAATAGTACTTTGTCTCCTACTTGGAATTCCAACGGCTTCCGTCTATTGTCTGCATAACTCTTCTGGCGATCTCGAGCCGTCTTTAACCTTTCATTGATTTGAGTAATCTTTTCGGTGGTTTCTTGTACTATTTCTGGACCTGACAATTGACTTTCTCCTATTTCTGCCCAACAAATGGGAGTTCTGCATTTTCTTCCATACAATGCTTTGAATGGGGCAGCTTTGATGCTCGAATGATAACTATTGTTATAGGAGAATTCGATCAAAGGTAGGTGATCGTCCCAGTTTCCACCAAAATCTATCACACATGACCTAAGCATGTCTTCCAGAGTTTGGATTGTCCTTTCACTTTGTCCGTCTGTCTGAGGATGATATGCCGTACTTAAATTTAGTCGAGTTCCCATTGCTTCTTGGAAACTTGTCCAAAAATGGGAAGTAAAACGACTATCTCTATCTGATACAATGGAGAGTGGAACTCCATGTAAGGATACTATTTCATCTACATACAACTTTGCCAACCTTTCCATGCTAAAGGTTTCTTTCATAGGTAGAAAGTGAGCTGATTTGGTTAATCGATCCACAATTACCCAAATCGCATCATTACCTTTTCTGGTTTTGGGTAATTTAGTAACAAAATCCATTGTTATGAGTTCCCATTTCCATACAGGCATTTCTAATTATTGTAGTAGACCTGAAGGTCTCTGGTGTTCTGCCTTAACTTGTGAACAAGTAAGACACTTAGAAACATACCGAGCTATGTCCTTTTTCATTCCTATCCACCAAAAGTTGTTTCTTAAATCTTGGTACATCTTATTGTTTTCAGGGGGCAAGGTATACCTAGATTTATGGGCTTCTTCTAAAATCTTATTTCTTAATTCTCCCTGCTTAGGTACCCAAATTCTGCTTTTGTGGAATCTCCAAATTCCATCAGCTCCTTGTTCTAATTCTTTTATTCGTCCTTTCATTCCTTCAGCATCATCCTTGATGGCTATTTCTTGAAAATGCTTTAGTTGTTCCATTAAATCTAACTGTAGATTTAACCTAAGAGCACGAACTCGTCGTTGTTTCTCATGGTACTTACGACTTAAGGCATCTGCAACTACATTTGCCTTTCCTTCATGATACTGAATATCACAGTCATAATCACTTAGGATTTCCATCCATCTCCTTTGCCTCATGTTTAACTCTTTTTGCCCAAATATATATCTTAAACTTTTGTGATCCGTATAGACAGTAAACTTACTTTCGTATAAATAATGTCTCCAAATCTTAAGGGCAAAAATTATGGCACCTAACTCTAAGTCATGAGTCGTATAGTTTTCCTCGTGCTTTTTCAATTGTCTTGAAGTATACGCAATTACCTTCTTGCGTTGCATTAGCACACATCCTAATCCTATTTTTGAAGCATCACTGTAAACTTCAAAATCTTCAGTCCCTTCTGGTAAAGCTAGGATTGGGGCATTCGTTAACTTTTGCTTTAGAATCCTATAAGCTTCTTCTTGCTTAGGTCCCCATTCAAACTTAACTGATTTACAGGTTAGCTTAGTTAATGGTACAACTATCTTGGAAAAATCCTTAATAAACCGTCTATAATATCCAGCTAAACCTATAAAACTTCTAATTTCCATTACGGATTGCGGAATCTTCCATTTGGTAATTGCCTCTATCTTAGCAGGATCTACATGAATACCTTCGTGATTCACCATGTGTCCTAGGAATTGCACTTCTTGCAGCCAAAATTCACACTTCGAGAATTTGGCGTAAAGTTTTTCTTTTCTTAATAAAGTTAAGAGTGCATGCAGGTGCTTACAATGTTCGTCCTGACTTTTGGAATAAATAAGTATATCGTCGATAAAGACAATTACAAATTTATCCAAATATGGTTTACAGATTCTATTCATCATGTCCATGAACGCAGCAGGTGCATTCGTTAGTCCGAAGGGCATGGCTGTAAACTCGTAATGACCATACCTAGTTCTGAAAGCAGTTTTAGGTATGTCTTCTTCTTGTACCTTCAACTGATGATATCCGGAGCGTAAATCGATCTTAGAAAAGTATCTAGCTCCTTGAAGTTGATCAAAAAGATCATCAATCATAGGTAATGGGTATCGATTCTTAATTGTAACCTTATTCAATTCTCTATAATCAATACACATTCTCATCGAACCATCCATCTTCTTTACAAACAACACTGGTGCTCCCCACGGGGATGAACTAGGTTGTAAGAAACCTTTACTTAATAATTCATCTAATTGCTTTTTCAGTTCTAACATTTCTGTGGGTGCTAACCGATAAGGTGCCTTGGCTATCGGTGTAGTTCCGGGAATTAGATGAATTCTAAATTCTACTTCCCTATCAGGTGGTAATCCAGGTAGTTCTTCTGGGAATACATCGGGATATTCCGATACTACTGGAATTTCTTTAAGTTCTTTATTTTTCGTAGTAGTGATTACTGAAATCATATACACCATTTCTTGTTTTCTAGAATAACTGGCCAATTTCATTACTGAAATAAATTTCAGTGGCTTTCATGGCTTATCTCCTGTAATCACTACTAATTCTCCTGTAGGTGTATGAATTTCTATGGAATTCTTATCACAAAGAATTCGAGCATGGTTGACTACTAACCAATCCATTCCTAACACAACATCGAATCCGGCTAATTTCATAAGTAACAGGTTTGCAGAGAATTTATAGCCTAACAATTCTATCTCTCCTTCTCGCACAAACTTATCTATTTTGACAGAATTTTCGTCTGCCGTTTCGACAGTAAAGATTTGTCTAAGTTGGGTTAAGGGTAAATTAAGTGCTTGGCAAAATGAAGTATTTATAAAACTTTGGTTTGCACCAGAGTCAAATAATACTTTTGCATACACATTGTGAACTAGAAACGTACCAGCTATCACATCAGGAATCAGTTCGGCTTCCTGAGTCGTCAATTGGAAGGCTCTTACATTCCTTTTTGCTCCTTCTGCAGGTTTAGCTTTGTTATCAGCTGGTTTGTTCAGTTTTGGGCAGTCTGGCCTAAGATGCCCAGTTTCTCCACAGTTGTAGCAAACTGTGAATTTCTTCCTCCTACAGTCTTCTTCTTGATGCCCTGGAATTTTGCAAAAATTGCAATATCCTTTACATCTTCCAAAATGCTTCCTTTTGCAAGAATTGCAAAATGGACCAGTAGAAGATTGTCCGAGTCCCCTTCGCTTAAAATTGTTACGATTACCCATACGAAATCCTTGGGTAATCTTTTGAGCTACTTCTTTCTATTTTCTTCTCTCGTCCATACCAGTTCGTCAGTCAGGGTGTTGGCTAAATCCACCGCATCATCAATCGTGCGGGGTTTCGCAGCGTTGACGATATTACGGATTTCACCAATCAATCCCCAAATATAGCGGGAAATAAGTACTGGTTCTGGCGAAGCCAGTTTTGGTACTACCATCGCATATTCGAAGAATGTCGAAGTATACCCTCAACAGTTTACATCCACCATTCGATGATTTAAGAATTTATTTGCCATTTGATCTTTTTCATACTCGGGACAGAATTTTCTTTCTAAAAGACTCTTAAATTCTTCCCAGTTCATAGCATACGCCATCATCCTTCCTTTTGCTTGTAACACCGTGTTCCACCATTCTAGCGCCCCTTCTTTAAAAAGATTTGATGCATACATAACTTTGTCATCCTCAGCACATTTACTTATTGTGATTACTGCCTCGGTTTTCTCTAACCAACGCAGAGCTGCAGTCGCCCCTTCATTGCCTGCAAATTCAGCTGGTTTACAAGCAAGAAATTCTTTGTAAGTGCAACCAGGCGTTGCAGCTTTCATTTTCTTAGGGAGCGGAGCCTGCCGTGGATTATTATCTTGGTTAGTATGATTACTGCCTCCGTTTATGCTATTACTGAAGTTATCTTCAGAAATACGTTTGCTAGGAATGATTTGTTGAGGTTCAACAGGTTTCTGGGCAGCAGCAAGGATTGCTGGAATAGCATTGGCTATTCCTTGAGCAACGATATTTTCTATATCTTGCCTAGTCATAAATTGATCCTCCGGTTGTTGCTCAGATTGATTAACCTCGTTTACTGGTTCATTATTAGCGTTTTCCATCTGATAATTAATATATATAATTTATTAGTATCGAATAAATAACAATTATACACAAAACAATCATACAAATTTCACAACACACATATAACCAAAAATATCGATTTCTCGATTCCCATTTTTATATTTTATAATATGCGTCAATACACACCATTTATCTTACAAAGTTTTATTTGTAGTTATTTTACAAGATTATAGTTTACTTGTATTATTAGACAACCACAGTTTCATAACCCTACTATCCCTCGTCAGTTGGTATTTCAATAACGATGTTCCCTCTCATCGTATTTCCAGGAGATCTGTTCTCCTACTTCCCTGATCCTATTTCCTGCATCCACCAGCTCCTCGCCAAAGTGGCGGAGTTCTGCTAAGTTTTCATTGCTCATTGGTTGGTTTGGTATAGGTTCTGGGTCGAACTGAGGGAGAAAGGAATAAGGACTGTTGAGCACGTTTTGGAACTGCCAATCATTGGTCCACCACTCATCCATTCCTAGAGGTTGGGTGTGGATTATAGGTTCTGGGATTGCTGGTTCCAAGTTCATTGGAAGTTGAGTTTCAGCAGGATAAGCGTAGATATTATTATTGACAGGCCTGACGATATCACAGCTTGCCAATGCACTATCCAATTCCTCCTGAAATGGTAACTCCTCAATTTGTCTAGAGCTTTCCCCAATTTCTATCTTGGTTTGTCTAGAACCTTCTCCAATCTCCATTTCTGTCTGCCTAGAACCTTCCCCAAACTGCATTTCCATCTGCCTAGAACTTTCCCTGACTTCAATCCCCTTCCCTTTGTCTAAGGGATTTTGTATTTTAGGAATCTTCCTAGTTGCGGGTTTCCTCCTGCGCACACGCCTCCATCCTACAAATCTCCTCCTTTTCTTAGGCTTGGGTTTCTCTGGAGGTGGAGCGTTGAATTCCATAGGTTCTTCTAGATCGGGTATATAACCAGTGAAATCTCTGGAAACCTCTATTTTCACCGAATAGAGATTAAGATTTTGAAGGGCTTCAGATAATTCATTCATGCTGTTTAGCACATATGCAAAAATACACACAAAATGCTAAGTTAAAATTTTATAACCAAATTTTATAGATAACCTTTAAATATTATGTTATACCGTGTGACTAATTTAATACAAAGGATAATTGACAATTAAAACACACTAGGTTTACTGTAAACTTATTTATTTACTGGGTAAAGTTTCTGGCTTGTAGGTGATACGGTTGCTAGAACTTGGGTCAGGTGTATTTAAAGATTTGCATTTACTGCTACAGTGGATAGCATATAGAGATTTGTCCATTTTTCATCTAACTTGTCTTCCCATGGTGGGTTACTGCCTAGTTCTTGGGTTTTCTGATTCACTCTCTTTTCTTTTGGTTGTGATTTCTTTAATTTCTCCTGACTTTTCCTAATAATCAAACTTCTTTTATTAGGAGAAAGTGGTACCTCATATTGTGCCTTTCGAACAAATATTCCTTCTTCAGGATTTGCATAATGTTTTGAGGAATTTGTTTGGGATGAACTTCCATTCTCTTTTGATGACCTATCTAAATTAAGATAGATGTTTGAAAGCTTTTGCTTACCCATACTGTACACAAATATTCAAATAATAAAACACATAATCACAAAATAGCAATTAGTAAAATTAAGTATTTTCTAAATACTTAATTGGCTTAAATCAGTGGCTCGATTAGTGTGGCTCTAATACCACCTTTTCCTGTCACGGCCCCAGCCCCGGTTTGACCCGGTCAGGAGCCGCGGGACAGGAACCCGTGGTATCAATAAGGCGACAGCGGAAAATTTTTAACAGGATCTTTTAAAAACTCAAATGCCCAATTATTTTATTCCATAATTTGGAGATAAACCCCGTAATTTACAATAGAGGGATTTAACTAGGAAATTCTCTTATTTATTAAAACATGCTTATTTATTTTTAACTGAGCCACCTCTTCAAGCTTGATAGTGCTCCATAGCACGTTTTCCTTGATTTACAGCAGGTCGCCTGAAACATGTTTTAAAAATATTTTGTCAGCGGGGAAATACTGGTGAATCATTCATTTTGCATAAAATGACACATAGTTATAAATTACAGCATAAGAGCGATTACAATGGCTTCTATCTTATTTTTATCTGGCGCCGTGTCACAATGGTGACAATGGTCATACCACTAATGGGTCCCACCCCAAGTAGTGATGATTATCCCTGTAGGTCAATGAACCTAACAGGGAGAAAATTAGTAATGTGCACAATACCCCACTAGCCATTGATTAAGATTACCACGACTTACTCCCTGTAATTATAACATTTGAAAATAATTTGAGGTATTGTAAAACAGTTGATAAAAAGAGAATGACTCACTTTGCAGATTTATATGAGCAGAGCTTAGCCTACTGATTAGCCTTTTAACCTAAATTTAATAATATGCACACGAACTCGGTTAGTAACTAATACAGCATTTACGATAACTCATGAGATTAAACCTTCACAACGAATGACAAAGTGCGATACTTAAACATCCATCGAATTAACGAAGAATGACAAAGCATAAACCCTAATGTGGGCAGCACTTAAACATCCATTGGATAGTTTAATCGATCGGACATTGAATCGTAGCAGCGATCGAGTTATTACCCTGTACTGTGGCAGCACTTCGTGATTTGTGTGTGTTTTGTAGTAATTAGACAATATCTCAGCGTACACTTTGAATTTCTACGTCGAACTAACGCAGAATGTCAAGTCCCAAGCCCCTGTATTTATTCCTGAAATTTGTCCCCACCGTGTGTCGCGATAGGACCACCTGTACCTGTCGCGTGGCGCGAGGGACACCCTACTACCATAGGGCAGCCTCGTGTCCTGGTAGCTCAGGTGAGTTGGTCGCTCGTTAATTTTTGAATCACACGTAAAACTGTTTGGATATTATCAACTAGGGTTTACCCCCCTGAGTTTTAGGGGCCCTGATCCTGATTCCGATTGTTCTGAAAATTTTAGGGTTTATGCAGAATCACTTGGGTGTCTTAATTAGGGTTTCCTTTTGGACAATTTAAAAATATAAATAGGACTTTTGATGAGAGTTGTTACAGTGAATGTCAATGAGGATAGAGATGTTAGTCAGGGTAGGGATGTTAGTGAGGATAGGGATATTAGTGAGGGTAGGGATGTTATTGAGGATAGGGATGTTACTGATGATAGGGATGTTACTGATGATAGGGATGGTAGTGAGGATAGGGATGGTAGTGAAGGTAGGAGTGATAATGATAATGATTACATAGTGGATGAAAAGAATACTATGAGTGATCATGAAGTGGACATGAGTGACTATAGGGCTAATGTTGATATGGAAGTTGAGGACAACATTAATGAACACAGGAATGTTGATGAAGACATGGAAGGGGATGTATTAGATAATGACAAGTTTCACAGTGGTTCTGAATCTGATGATAATCATACAGGCACCAGGAAACATTTGCTGCACCAAATAAGAAGATCAAATGAGAATATGGTAAACTTTTACCTTGGGCAGGTGTTTGCCAGCAAGCAACAAGCTAAAAAGCTGATCAAAAAACATGTTGTTGAAACTAGAAGGATTATAAAGATTATCAAAGATGATCACGGCAGGGTTAGGGTAGTCTGACAAGGCTCAAAACCAGACTTTGAGGTAGATGATAATGGGGTGCATGTCAGCCAAGCCAAAGGTAAAGAAAAAAGTGTTGAGATGGATAAAAGTGAAGACAAGGGGAAAAAAGGTAAGAAAAAAAGGGGAAGGGGGTTTCTGTTGAAAAGAATAAAGACACAGGGACCAATCGGAAAAAAGTTGAAATAAATGTGGGTGGTAGGGGGAATAGGACAAACCCCCATCAATATCAATGTCCTTGGGTCTTGTTGATTTCAAAAGAAAAAAAATGCTGAAACCTGGGTGGTCAAAACCCTAATTACTGACCACACATGTATCACAACCAGGAAGCATTATGCATGTACTTCAAAGTTCCTGTCACAAGAGATGCTAGAGCAGATTGAAGAGAACCCAGAAATACCAGTTAAGGCTGTATAAGAACAGTTTCAAAGGAGGTTTTCAGTTGGAGTTTCAAGAATGAAGGCATATAGGGCTAAGTGCATAGCCAAGAAGCATGTCGAAAGAGACTATGCTGAACAGTATACACTCTTGAGGGATTATGCTCATGAACTCATCCAACAAAACCCAGGTACAACTGTTAAGATTGAGGTTGATGCTAATCCAGATCCAGGGAATAATACCAGACAATTTAGAAGGATATATGTGTGTTTGGCTGCATTAAAGCAGGGGTTCAAAGCAATTGGAAGGGATTTCTTAGGTCTAGATGGTGCATTCATGAAAGGACCATTCCCAGGGCAACTGTTAAGTGCAGTGGGTGTTGACTGCAATAATGGGATCTACCATGTTGCTTATGCAATAGTGGAATCTGAAAACAAAGAGTCATGGACTTGGTTCTTAGAGATTTTAGGTGATGATCTTGGTTTAGGCACTTACTCAAATTTTACTTTCATAAGTGATAGACAAAAGGTACTGTCTTTTACTTTGTTAACTGTCTTTTACTTTGTTAACTGTCTTTTAATTGCAATATATTGTGCAGGGGATACTTCCTGCAATCTCAAAACTGTTTCCTTGTGCTGAGCATCGATATTGTCTTCGCCACATACATGAAAACATGAAAGTTACTTTCAAAGGAGATCTTTACAAGGATAAGCTTTGGAACTGTGCTTGTGCAACAACAGTCCCAGAATTATCAGTTGCTATGGATGACTTGAAGGCTTTCAATAAGAAAGCTCACTTATGGTTGTCAAAGATTCCTCCTTTACATTGGTCAAGGGCTTATTTTTCAGGTATTTTTTTTTGTTTTGTCACTTATGTATTCATTTGTTCCTACTTTTGGCACAGTGAGGGCTGTTTCTGATATAGTGCTTAATAACATGTGTGAGGGTTTCAATGGAAAGATAGTAGAAGGCAGGGACAAGCCTATCATATCAGCCCTTGAATACATAAGGGAGTATCTAATGAGGAGAATAGTAACTGTGTTGAACGTAATTGAGAGAAGTGAAGGCTTGCTTACACCCAAGGCAACAGAACTTTTTGAAGGGATCAAAAGAGATGCAGCTGCTTACCATGTTCAGTGGAATGAGGGGGATTTGTATCAGGTTAGTGGAAAGCCAAATCATGCTCGTGTAGTGAATTTGACTTCAAGGACATGTAGTTGCAGTGCCTGGGAGATAACAGGTAACCCACTCTTCATTTTTTGAAGTTGTTAACTGGATGTTTGTCTAAAGGTTGAATATGTTTTATAGGAATGCCATGCAGACATGCTGTGGCTGCAATTTGGGAGAAAACTGCTAATGGGGGCAGGGTGGGTGCTTTGGAGAGTTGGGTACATCCGGTTCATACGATGGAGAGGTGGAAACATGTGTACTCTTTTAGGGTGAACCCTATCAATGGTAGGACTTTATGGACAAGGGTACATGCTCCTACAACGATTACACCCCCAAAACATCACACCCAGGTTGGAAGACCCAAGAAATTGAGGAAAAGATCTGCTGTGGAGCTTGAAGAGATGACCCAGTCAGGAAGGTTGTCCAAAAAGCACACTAAAGGAGCATGTTCAAAGTGTAAGAAGACTGGACATAATTCCAGGACTTGCAAGGGTCAAGGTGAACCTGTCAACACTGGCAAATCAGGGAAGAGTGGCAAGGCAGGGAAGAAAAGAAAGGCAGCAGCAAACTGAACCTCTTTTATGTCTTTTGAACTTGTTTTATGTCTTTTGGAAATGTTGGTTGGTACTATTTAGATGTTTGTGAACTTCTTTATGTCTTTTGGGTTGCTACTATTTAGATGTTTGTGGAATGTTGGTAGTATTTGGAACATGAATCAGGTTTGGTTATAATATGGTAAGTATTTGGTCATTTTGTTTTGGTTATAAACTGCACATGGTTTGTGGTCATTTTGTTTTGGTCACTTTGTTTTGGTTATAAACCGCACATGTTTATGGTCAGTTTACATTATGGTCTGTTTGGCTTGTTTAGATGTCAATTGCTGCACTTTGTTTTGGTCAGTTTACATCTTGTCAAATTACATCTGCACTTTGTTATGGTCTGTTTGGCTTGTTTACATTATGGTCAGTTTACATCACAAACTAAAAAGGCATAAAATACATCACAAACTTAGATCTTGTCATTCAAAATTAGATCTTGTCATTTTACACATATTGCACATCATGTATAACAGCCTAAAATGCCATAACATACATCACAAAACAGATCCAACTAAAAACCAAATACTTTTTCAATTTTCTTGAATTTGCTTCAACTTTCATGTTCTCTTGTTGCAGCTTAATGTTTTCTTCTTTCAGAATCATGTTCTCTTGTTGCAGCTGCATCTTCTCCGATTCCAAGTTGTTCTTAGCCCTAAGCAATCCAGGTATGATATCTATGCACCTTTGGCACCTTTACTGATCGAACCATCCAATAAATGGACAATTTGAACCCTACATTTGACCAAATCAAAACATTAAAATCACAAAAGACATTACCTTTTATAATCGATGAACCCTAATTTTGAAGAAGATGAAAGATTACCTGAACAGGACAAGAATAAAAACGGCGTCCAGGATTCTTCTTTGTCCATGAAGTTTGTATAATAGCTTCCCTTCCACAATGGTAGTTGACCATGGCGATTATGAACCCTACTTTACAATTCTGAAGAACCCTAATTTTGAAGGAGAAGAAAGGTGAAAGGAATGAGGGCAGATGTAGTTATAAATAAAGGGGAAAAGATAAGTGTCAGGTGAAATTACTTTTCTACCCTCATGTGCCCTGCACATGCCTTCATTTAACTGAAAAATATAACTGGGTTTGCCATAAAGGACGTAACGTGCAAGATTTGCAAACATTAAGGACAAAACTCATCAATTTTAAAGATAAAGGACAACGCCTGCAATTTGGGACATACATAAAGGACAAAACTTGTAATTTACTCTTTTTTTTGTTATTTTAATTTTCTTTTAAGCATGTATCCCTTATTATCGATGAAAAAGTCCGCCGGAAACATTAAGCCAAAAACAAGGCCATCAGTCACTCATTTTCATTTTTTATAATTTCTCTCTCGTAGTTGCTAGTCAATCACTCATCATCACTATTACTCATAATAACTAAGGGGAGTGGGGGTGGTCACTAGTGATGAAATTCCATCACTCACAAACATCCAATCATGTTCCGTCATGTCAGCAACCACTATTCTATCACTCACAAGCATTCTTTAGCGGCGGTGGTCATCACTAGTGATGGGATTCCAATGTACAAGTATTAATACACAATACACAATGTACAAGTCATACACATGCATTCAACAATTCTTCAACGCGTTAAAGTTTCACGAGTGATGGGAATAGGTGGCGGCGGTGTTCGTGATAGTTTCACGAGTGATGGATTGTTTATAACGGACCACCCCCAGTGGCCTAATAACCACTTGTATCCAATCTTTCTCTCTCAACCTTGCGCTATCATGCCACTATCGCACCCCTCACTCGAAGCTACCACTTTGTCCCTCTCTGTCAATCACTACATCACCACCCTCCACCACTCTAACATATCCATCTTCAGTTATCGATTTATCCATACATGTAACTTGACTTGGATTGTTGGTTCTGTGAAAGTGTCTTGTTGGATTTTATTTTGTGAACGTGACTTGATAGACCGTTGGTTTGTGAATGTGACTTGTTGTATATTACATATATGGTAAAGAGTATGGTACAAATCTCACTATCGTACATTATGTACGCTACAACAGCAGCCATACACGTGTCCTGATTCAATTTTAACAAATAAGGGTATATCAGACATTCTAATCTAACATTTACGACTGCTAATCATTGAATCCCGTCAATTATGGAGTTCGTTTCCTAACCGTTCCATTCAAGTATTCTTCGTTATTGAATTCGATTGTAGGGTTTTGATTGATTCCACACAGAACGGCCATTTCAGAAACTGATTGATTCGTCATTTAGGTGAGTTTGGTTTTTTTTTTTCATTTGAAGTTTTTTTTATTAGATTTATAATCATGGGTAGAAGTTAAGTGTTATTTGGAATTAATTGTTGTGTTACTATATCGCATGTGTCTTTTTATATATCGCATGTGATGTGTTAAAATAATCCAACTAGTAAAGGAATGGATCTGTTGCATAAATTCGCATGTTTAAATATAGTCTTTTCGCACACAATGAAGTTTGATATATAATTTCGCAAGTTTAATTCGATATTTCGCAAACCTTAAAGATTTTTATCAATTGTAGCTTTTGATTTCCCAATCTTTTATGAGTAATTATTTTTATTTTTGCACAGTGTGTTTCAATTATTGAAATCAAATAATTCAGTTCAATAATTGATTTCAATAATTCATATCAATAAATTTTTTTTTATTATATATTTTGTGTTTTCATTACTATTGAAAACATCCAATTAAAAAATGGCAGATCTACCAACATCCTCTTCTGCTTCTTCTGAACCAAGTATCAAGCAGGTTTTGAGGGAAAGGATTCAGCAACAGATTCAAGAGGATCAAACTTGTCAAGAGATGTTGGAAGCCAACATTTCTCGTGTAACAGAAAACATGAAAAGAAGACAAGAAATTCTGAACTTGTTATCCCAGATGCAAGTGAGTAGTCTTAAAGAAATTGCAGTTATGTTTATGGTGGATTTGGGTGAGAGGGATGAGAAACAGTTGAAAGAGTTGGCTGGTGCAATAAATGTATTAAGATGCTCAATGAAGATGAAAATAGAGTTTCTTTCATCTTTTGAATGAACTGTTTTTTTTTTGGTGTATGTTCCAATAAATTAGCATGTTTTGTCATGTAATGGAATTGTTTTTCGCAAATTTTAATAATTCAATTTGAAACATGCGATTTTCATACAAAACACATGCGAAATAAGAACACAATTGCCAGTTAAGAAACACCAATATATATTGGAAATTAATAAGAGAACTAAAGCAGTTGAAACAGTTGAAATATGTAACATAAGTACATCATCAAATGAACTTTACTTGTCCCTGTCAAAATATGTTTCCATCCTTTCTGGGATTATCTTATCCAGATCTTTCATATACCTCTTTTTGTCTGGCCTTTTGTCGAAATCATTGGCCATTTTAATTATTTTTAGACGATGCATGTTGTGTTCTGATAGAATGATTTTGCTGAGATATCTTGTCCTTAGGAGATGAAGTTGTGCTTTCTGTCTGTTGTTTACTTCATCTTCATTCACAAATCCTGTCACCCATGGTTTTTGGTCTCCCTTGTAGGTTTCCATGTGACGCATCGTAAACACTCCACAGTCTACGCCGTTATTCTTCGTCCTCCAAACCATTTCCTTTCTTTCTATCACTGAGGTTGCAAGTTGTTCTATAGCCGGTGTTGGTTTTAAAGCATCTTTTAGGTATAAAACCAATACCCTTCTCTGTAACATTGTAACATTGTGTTAGTAGCTTTTACATAAAATATAACACGTATAAGTATAGGGTTTTGTATTACCAGTGTGTCTGGTAGCCCCTTGTATCTTTCCTTGAATTCTTGTTCAGCTGCTGAATTGTCAATCAGATCAATTTTGCCGGATTTCAAGTTGAAGCACAAGACATAGAAGTGGTCACCTTGAAGTACCGGAATAAAGACCAGGTCAACCGATTCAAGATTTTTTTACCTCATATCTATTTAACATGTCTTCAAAATTCGAGGCAAATATTCTGAGTCGTTGGTTGTCTGTGTATTTCTCCTCGTCGTAAAAGATATTCGGCTGTATGTTATGTAATTAGAATCAAAGTTATGCAAACAATGGATTCACATGCGAATTGTATTTATACCACATGCGAAATTCACAAGAGTATGAGAAATGTTTAGAAAGGCAAACATTTGATCTTTTCACCTGCGAATAGTATATACAACACATGCGATATTTTACAAACAGTATGAAAATGTTTCAAAAGCAAAAATTCTGCCATAATACATGCGATTTAGATATAACTAGTTTGCGAAATCATTTATTATGCATTTATGTTTTAAAATTTCAAATGACAAAATGTATATGAAAACATACCATCATTGTGGAATACAAGAAGAATCTGTGTGGTGATGATTTTCTATCCCTTTTCTTCTCTTCAAGGTTTAGAATATCTACAAATGCATCTATTCCGTTCGATGCTACGTATTGTCCCCTGAAGAAGCTTTCAAACACAGCTTTGAATGTTGCAACCTCAGTTTTGGATCGGTAAAACTCTTCTCTGCCAGGCATAAAATAAATAATTAGTTTTTGTTTTGTGTATATTTTTATTAGATGTTTTGTTTGTTGATATTTTGTTTTTCTACTTACTGCAAGCCTGCAAAGGTAGCAAATGTGAAGCGGATCACACTTAATTCTTGGGTCAAGAGTGCTTCATGCATGTTCACCACTCTATTGCAGTAAGGTGAACAAAATTTGTCTCCAAGATCTGCACATCTTTTTTCACCTCTTATTTTTGCTTGTTCTATTGTCTTATAAAGTAGTTCGTTTAACCCTTTTGGTATAACTTGTTTTGGAACTTGCTCTGGCTTTGTGGTTTTTCTCCCTCTAGTTTGTTTTTTTCCTTTATCTTCTTGCAATGTTGGTACTATGCTCAAAACCAACTCAACTGAATGCAATTCTTCAGCAGTTACCTGAGGGCATTCAGGTTCCATTTCCTTTTCAATTTCAACGTCCGTATCGAGTTGTTGGGGGTCTTTTTCCGGCACTTCTTCCTGGACTTTTTGTGTAGATTCTGCCAAGTTCACTGTCTCTTCGACAACACTTTCATTTTCACCAGTTTCTGCATGCCAGAGTAATTTAAGATATACAATAATTTATGATGTTTAATTTTTGTCATAAAGTAAAGGGTTTTTATTACCATTGGCAGTTGTTTGGTAAGCATATACACCCGGTTCCACTGTTTGAATTTTTGCAATAAGGGTGTCTGTGACTCCTCCATCATCTGGTTGCAGTGTACCTATAGATTAAAATTATTTTATTTAATACAGCAGAGTCAAAATCGCAGGTGTATACATGACATCGTGTGCGAAATCAAAGCTAAAATGTTTTTGATAGTATCGCATGTGTTTTTCATAGGTTTCGCAAATGTATAATTTTTAGTGAATTTTTACATTATATCGCATGTGTTAATATTGATTTCGCATGTGTTACCTTCTGAAGCCATTTGTAGCAAAACACTGGATATTACTTTTTGTGCTTCTTCATCCTCTTTACCTTCTTTGTTTGTAGCAACTTCATGATGAACATCAGAAGCTGGGTTTTCAGGGTCTTGATGAACAGGAGAGGCTGCAGGTTCATGCTCTTGAACCGGTTCAGGTGGCAGACAGATGGGATTATTCTGAAGCGTTTGATCCCACTCCTTACAAGCATTCATAACCTCAACATCCCAAAAACACTTAGTTTTTGCCTCTGACACTAAGTTGTTCATCTTTTGAACATCTTGAACCATTTTAAGGTATTTTTTGACATTTGCTTTCATCTTTTTCAACAGATTCTGTAATATCAGTATAGAAGTTAAATATAATTGATAAAGTTAAATAAGTTAAATTAACATTTTTATACACTTACCTTTTTGTTTGCTCTCGAAGCCTCTAGTTGTTGTTCGTTGGCTGTGTCATAGAATACCGACGGTGAAAGTTGAGCAGGAGTGTTGCAATAATCCATCATTTTCTGCGTCTGCGTTCCAACTTCAAAGTCAATGTTCATCTGAGACATTTCATTGATTTCAAAACTGAAATCCATGAACTCATCAATGTTCTCCTTATCTTTTGGCTCTTTCCCGGATTCTTCGTTTTGTACTGCGCGCGCAGTCCTTCTTTTGTAGCTTATCGTCGTGTCAACCGGTGGTCGTAGTGTATAATCATCCTCCGGATGACCCTCTTCTTCTTCTTCTTCATTCTTTTCTTCATTTTCTTCTTCATTTTCTTCTTCACTGTCTTCTTCTTCTTCACTCTCACTTGATATCCATAGAGGTCCGTTATCCGAAATATGTTCTTCGACTTTATCAATCTCTGAAGATGTGATATAACGAATAACCGGTATTTCCACAGCTTTCTCAAACAGGTTAAGCCTCTTGTTGTACTCATGCGTGTACAGAAGCTGTATGAATCGCAAGATCATTTAATTATATAACAAAACAAACTAGTATTCTAAATGTGTTATTAAATGTAGTAATGTATACCGTAAGAAAGGCAACAGGTCCCACAAATTGTATTTTGTAGTTCTTCCAGCCTGCTCGTGTACGACGCAAGGTGTCGAGTAGAAATGAGCACCAATCTAGATTCTTTATTTCCTCAAGATCTTCTACACCAAGCAAACATCTATCATTTGCAAGTGTTGCCTTTGTAATCTCCGCAAAGAACGTCATCCAGTATACTAGGAAGTTTAATTTAAACAGGCTCCCTCCGTCTCTTTGATTTTCCATTGTATCTGCAATTAAGCCATGGGTAATTCTTCTGTTTTCCTCCCACTGGTGGATGAATGTATCCCTCACAGCATTTCCCGGTTCTTGACGTTTTTCAATTTTGTCTTGCTTTTTGGCTTTTCTCTTATCGGTTATTATCTCAACCTTCGTTGGCCCTCTTGGTATTCCAAATACCTCAAAAACTGTGTCCGATGTTATTTTTATTTGGAAAAATTACAAGTTTTGTCCTTTATCTTTATAGTACTTTACAGGCGGTGTCCTTTTTTTCAAATGTTGACAGGCGGTGTCCTTTAGTATGTATTTTGTTACAAGTTTTGTCCTTTCCACCCAACCTAGTTAGATTTTCTTGTTAAATATGGTCACATGCAAGTCACTTGAGGGTAGTTTAGTCTTTATACATATAAAGGACAATTTTTGTAACAAACAATCCAGATTATCCCTCCCCCCTCTCCCTCACCCTCACCCTCTCTCTCCCTTCACCTACCACCACCACCACTACCGTCTTCACCAACACCACCATATGCCGCCGGCCCGCCGCCACCGCCACCGCCAGCCACCTACAAAAACCCCAACACTCTCTTATCATTTTCTCTACCCATTCGACTGCAATCCACCATGGTGAGCACATCCGATTGATTAATCAAATTACATTAAAATCAAACCTTAAAACAGAGCAGAGCAAAAACAGAGGAACAAGTTGGAAGTACCTGTGGGACAAACAAGCATTAAAACATTAGAATTAACATCTGAACAATCAAGTCTTGTGAATTTATTTCAAACAGATCCATTTCCTAATTTGATCATAAGTATATACAAAATCCTAAACTTTCTTATGTACAATTTTCAATCAATTAGATGTTGTCATGTATGACGATATGTTCATATGTCTATATCAGATGTATTTATGAAATTAAATATAACATCCATAACTATTAATATGTTAAATCACATAACAATCTATATTTCCGGAATAACCTAACAACATCCATACTAGCATACTCAACAAACTTCTACAAACAAAAACTAAAAATCATCAACATCAACACAAACACCTCAAAACTCAAAAACCCAACTTTTCTAGCCAATTGAACAAAACATATAATCAATCCATCCAAACAAAATCGCTAAAAGTACAAAATATCACAACAATTTAACCCTTCGGATCCATAATCAACAAGCTTCTGCAAACAAAAACTATCAACATCAACAACACAAATCACTCCAAACTCAAAAACTCAATGCTTCTAGCAAATCAAACAAAATATAATCAATCAATCCAAACAAACTCACTACAAAAACTAAATATCACATCAAATTAAACCTTCGGCTGAGGAGGAACAAGATTCGGTGCGTTCCAAGCCAATCGAACGGGAAACAAGAACAGTAACAGTGGCCTCAACATCCCCTTGATTACCACTGCTCTGTTCTTCTTGTTCCGCCCTAACCCTAGCTTTACAGTAATCGCTCTTCAATCAACCCATTTATTCAATCCCAGTTTAGGCGTATGGTGCAGGAGGTGACTGGAGTCAAGCTACCTGACGGGAAGTTGCCGGAGTTTACGGTGTTGAAGCCGGAGCCGCTCCGGCAGCCGTAGGTTAATTAGGATAAGAATTGGTGTTTGCAGTGGAGGAGGTGGTGGTTGGATAGTGAATAAGGTGGTGGTGAAGACGGTGGTGGCGGCGGAATATGGTGGTGTTGGTGAAGACGGTGGTAGTGGTGGTGGTGAAGACGATTGTGGTGATAGATGAAGGGGGAGAGAGGTGGATGGGGGATAATCTGGATTGCTGTACAGTATACACATATATATATATATTTTTTTAAAGAATAAATTACAAGGTTTGTCCTTTAAATAAGTAAAATGACTAAATTACCCATGTGTAATAAGATTTAACAGAAAAAATTAACTGGGTTAGGCTCAAAGGACGTAACTTGTAACAAAATACATACTAAAGGACACCGCCTGTCAACATTTGAAAAAAAAGGACACCGCCTGTAAAGTACTATAAAGATAAAGGACAAAACTTGTAATTTTTCCTTTTTATTTTGTGTTTTCCCAAGTTTAGCTCATCGGAATTCTCGTCAAAGTTTCTTGCTAGCCAATATGCCAATCGTGTCGAAATATGGTTGATGTTGATATCAAGAATAGCTCCAAACCCCATATCCCTAACATCATCTATCTGTTTTTTTGAAAATCTTCTAACAGTATCCATATATGAGTTAGGTTGGCATCTCAGCAGTATTGCTTCATTGTTGTATTTGAAAAACTCTCTATATTCTGTTTTAGGTTGTTGCCCTTTTTTTGAATGTTTTTTTGTGAGTATCTTTGATTTTCTCTTATCTTCTTTCTTCTCATGTTTTTTTCTTTTTTGGGGGTGGCTTAACAAATTCATCATCTTCTGAACTTTCTTGAATCACCAATCTCTTTCTATTCTTTTTAATTTTTATCAGAGTTGATATTGGTTCTTCAAAGTCTTCATCAGATTCTATTTCTACAAAATCGCAAGCTATAGTTAAAAACACTTAACAAATCGCATTTCTCAGTTAATCATGCACAACAACTCATCAATTCGCATGTGTTAGATATCAATTCGCATGTGTTATTTTATCAATTTGCATTTATGAGTTATGATTTCGCATTTGTTTCATAAGCATTACCTAAACAATACAACTAACTTCTCATATAAAATCGCATTTGCATTTATATCAATTCGCAAATCTAATTTAACCTAAAACAAAAAAACTTCTACATACTAGTTTTTTATCATATGAATTCGCAAATGTCATCAAAACCACAACAAAATCCTATATGATATCGCACACCCATCAGTATCATTAAGACAAGTGCATAAAAAATGCAAAACCTAATAAATAAATATACCTGCAATAAACCCTAGCAAAATTGAAGTTGTTATCAATATATAATGTTATAAAACTATATGTTTCAGTTAAAACGTTAATAAACAAACAAAATCGCATTTGATTTTAAAGCCCCTGTATATTACACTTTAAATCGCAAATGTAAATAGATACCTGGATTCATATTCTTCGCTTGTGGTCTGTCGTTGTTTGCTTTGCTTCTTTTCTCAATATTCATGGAATCGTAGTTGAAATCGCAATGGAGAGTAGTAGTGAATTGTAGTTGAAATCGCAATGAGTTGCAGGTAATGTTTTGAAGAAGGAGAATGCTTTTGATTTTTTGGGTTTTACGGTATGATTTTGAGTTTTTGTGTGCTGATGATCAGGGGTTTTGTTCTCGCTATGGACGATTCTAACCTTGACGGTTTCTTTTATTAATTTTAATTTGATTAATTTAATTGTTTAAACACGCGCTTTTAATGAGATGATCGTACGGTTGTTGTTGTAGTGTACATAATGTACGATTAGAGTGTTTGTATGATAACCGGCCTCTACATATATAACCTTTTGATTGTAGGTTAAAGTATGTAAATGGTATATGGATTTTGTATATATGTAAAAGGATAATTGAAGTAGTGACAATTGCTTATATGAGAATTCTTAGAACTAGAGTAGTGTAACTATTTGGATATCGGTGATGTTAATTTGCCATAACAACTAGTGATTTTAATCTATTGGATAAGGGTTTAGGGTTTAAATTGGTGTTAGCTATGAGCACACCCCTTCAAGATCGACTAGGGCATTGCTCCAATGCATCCTCTTAAGCATATCATGCCGTCAAGTTTTCTTTAAATTTCATCAACAACTACAAGCGTACATACATATTAATTATAACAAAAAAAAAATTATCAAGTTTGTTTAAATCACTATATATACAAATACAAAAATGTATCAATGTATCAAACCAGACTCATAGTTACATCTCAAAAGTGGCTCTACAACAGATACACACCAAAAGAAGTATACCATCGTTACATGCATATAATCCGTAAGGGAGAAAAGAGTGGAATCTAGGGGAGGTTCGATGACCCACGGCCCCAGGTGGGAACACCACCCCGGTTTGGAAGATTTTTTTTTTTGCCGAAAAACGGTGAGTGCAAAGCGATCATTGGGGAAGATGGATGTATGAAAAGGTCATATGACCGTTGCAGTTTAAAAAAAAAAATTCAACTTTTTAATGTAAATATACAATCACATAAACATTTTTACCTACACCATTCGTATTCTTTTCTCACACAAATTTTTTAAGACTCTCAAATGGCAAAGAGACTTTGGACCGAAGCAGAAGAGATAGCCTTGTCTATGGCTTGGGTGAATGTCATCGAGGATATGCTAACGCGTGGAACCATGTCATTTTGGAACGCAATCTTTAACCAATTCCGTGGATATTTGGGTGATATCGATCTCAAGTTAATTCGAATAAGTTTAGTGATGTTAATGCCATGGCTCTCAAATTTTATTGACTTTTCAATAAAATGATGAGTGGCAGTAGCGGCTTAACGGAGGCGGAAACAATGGGTGCGGCCCATTGCGAGTACCAAACGCGCTATGCACGCCAGTTTAGTCACATATCGACATGACAACTTCCCAGCAACCATCCCCAATAGGGAACCAATGTTTAGAATTTAAAATTTGATTGTGTGGTTATGTATTTTTTTAGTTATATTAATTTTTTTTAAATATGTCTCAAGACATCTAGCATATATTCAAAGTTTCATCTATTCAAATGTCTTAACACATCTAGCATATATTCAAAGTTTTATCTATTCAACTTACAACAGCAAGTACATGTCAAATCACAATATCAATACAAGACGTACAAAACAAGACAACAGGAAGGAAACAATTACATAGGCATGACAACAAAGAAACAACAAAAGTAGTTTACACGCACATAACACATAACTGCCATAATATACCACCATCTGTCGCGAACTCGGTCAGTTACATCTAGGGAATGTTACACCACATGCGGTGGCTACCCTCCTGGCACCGGGATGTCTAAGATAGCCACCAAATGTCGGGTCCCTTATTTCGCGGCAAAGACAAGCTTGCTGGCCCCTGAGCCTGCGGCAGCAGTCTTGGGACGGGGGCGTGTTTGAGACAATTGACTGCAAACACCAGCTGAGCTGCACTGAATCGCACCCAGATTGCGCTTCAGTCGGTTGGAGGTGTCCGGCTGATAGTAGGAGCACCATAAAGGCAACCATGT
Source organism: Helianthus tuberosus (assembly GCA_030545235.1). NCBI lineage: Eukaryota > Viridiplantae > Streptophyta > Magnoliopsida > Asterales > Asteraceae > Helianthus > Helianthus tuberosus. The sequence continues at coordinate 5,850,662 of CM060416.1, read as the reverse complement.
AACATGAGCGTGGAGAGTTCTCCATTATTTAGGAAGTTTGAAACACTGAGAATATGGAGTTAATTGGGATGTGAGGTGATCAGGTGGGTTCCATTTATAGAGGTGATGACATGGATCTTAGCCAAAGTAACAACTTCCTAAATTCAACTTTGAATTAATTGATAGATTAGAAAAGGGTTATCCTAGCAGACTTTTTCTTACGGAGGCTATATAAATCAAAGCTAACATTGTTTCATTTCACATACTGTACCTCAACTGATTATGTTTTATATATGATCAGTTTTATTAGAGTAAGCACTTATCATTATAATCAAAGCTAACATTGTTTCATTTCACATTCTGTACCTCAACCCACAAACCCATGTCAAGCTCCAATAATGTCATAATGCGAGATGATCATCATGCACATGTAATTAACAACGAAATGATTTGTTATGACTTAATGCTATTTTATGTAACCTAAACAAGACACTAACATATGACTATTCCAATTAGTGTGTAGCTAATATATACACATGTCATTTAACACAATATGACTGGTAATGACATAATGTGGTTTTTTAACCTAAACCAACTACCAACTAGCTAGCAAATGACAAGGTCAATCAATGTACAACAAATCATACACGTGTTTTTAACACTAAATTGTTCGAGTATGACTTAATGTGGTTTTGTGTAACCTAAACCAACCCACTAATATATGACAAAGCTTATTAAAACTTGTTTGCATAAGAAGCGGTTGCTAATCACCGTTGGATTTCAAAAGAGCTCACAATGGTGTTTTTCGTTGGTTTAATTTCCTTTTAAATATTTATTCCTTATTACCAACAAACTAGTTCATCGTAAACATCAGGTCACACTACTAAAAACACACCTATTTCCGACTAAGCTTTTGGTCGGAATTTGGCTTTTGTCGGAAAAACTTGGCCGGTAAAGTTTTCCGAAAACATTCCGATGATCATTTCCTACATATTTCCGACTAAAAACAATATTAAAAGTTCCAACAAAATTCCGAGTAATTTCTAACAACATTTTTCCGACAACATTCCGATGATCATTTCTTACATGTTTCCGACAAAAAACAATGTTAAAAGTTCCGACCTATTTTTCCTACTATTTTCCGACCAATTAAACATTTCCAAATTTTTCCTACTATTTTCCGACCAAACATTTCCAAATTTTTCCTACAATTTCCAACCTGTGTTTCTTACTATTTTCCGCCAAAATAGATTTGATTATGAAAAAATAAATCTTTTTTTTTTCTGCTAAAAATGCAGAAAAAACTATAAAAAATCTTTTTAAAACTATAAAAAATCTTGTTTAAAACATTAATCTACAAGCTAAGATATGATTATCACATTACATTCAAAAGTTTAAATACAAAATACAACATCGTTTTCAAATTATGAGCTTACCCACATATCGTTGTCAAATTACAAATTCCCCACAAAAATACGACACGGTTATCAAACTACAAGTTCAACCACAAGAGATGATAAACTTAAACTAGACAACAGTGAAGGATTGCCGGGATTACCAAATTTTCCGGTAGCTCGGCTATTTGTCATTGCACTTCATCTTGTCATTTCATCTATCACTTGTTGTTGAGCCTCTTCAACTCTGTTTTGCAACATATCCACCCTTCAACTAAATTTTAAAACTTAAAACCAAGGAACAAAAGAATGATCAGCATGTTAAAACTAAATTAAAAAAATTTATGTTATTTTTATCACAATGTTCTTCTATTTAATAATGTAACTTACAATGATAACCAGTTATAACTTTTTTATAACGTAAGTTTGTATTATTCCAAATTGCCTTTTATCAAAAATTAAAAGGTGATATGTAACAGTGTAAGCGTATCAGAGACTCCCCATGTGGATTCATGTAACAGTGTAAGCGTATCAAAGACTCCCCAATTGGATAGTGCTATTGTTCACCAAGCTTGTGAAATGGTATAGATATACCAACCCACTAATATATGACAAAGCTTACTAAAACTTGTTTGCATAAAAAGCGGTTGCTAATCACCGTTGGATTTCAAAAGAGCTCACAACGGTATTTTTGTTGGAAATCGGTTGAGTTTGCAGCGGATAAGCAAGGGTTTGGCACATCAGATGTCATATTTGTGAATGATTTTGAGAACACAGAAATGAACGAATGAATGTGAAAGATAAGTAACAATTGAATGGACAAAAATGTTGTGGATTAATCTGTCTTGGTGCCGGACATAGTTACCGGACATACCATATATATACATAAGATTATGGCGGTTAATCTTGGCGGCAAAACTGCCAAACGACAGTTTAAAAGTTACCCGCCCATGATCTTGACCCGCACTTATTACATAATCCGATTGTTACATACTAATTACATAATCATAATAATAATAATAATAATAATAATAAAGTTTAATTATCTTGACTAACACCCTCCCGTAAACTTGATTATGGTTTCATCATTACACTCTTGTTGGCTTCGTCGACTGCTTTGCGTGCTTCACTGAAGTTGAATCGGCGTCGTTTTTTGTGAAGATTCCACGATCCATTCCAACTATTTCCTGTGAACAAGGCATAATGCTCTGTTGCACCATCTTCCTGTGATAAATCAGCATCTGCACTCTTACTTATTCTTGTTCTTTCATTTCCAGCCATGGAGTTTCCTTCTTGTTCCACCATTTCTTTATCCTGCACCTTCTTCTGTACCGATTTAAACTTGTAATAGAATACAAGAACATCCAAATACATTGCATAGATAATTCTAATAAAGTCTCCATCTTGATATTCGAATCCAAGATCTTTCGCTATTGCCGGCCACAAATTGTCAACCGTGACACTTTGATAGCCTCCATCTTTTTCGACCATTATGTATAAACTGAGTAGATTTATCTTCCTTCCATCATCCAACTGTGGGGGTATTGCCCGTGATGTTATTTCCATTTTTTCTTTCAGAAACCAACCCACCATAATTTCAAACTTCATCTCCAGATCATGTTTGTATTTAAACACGAAGTCTCGATCATCAATCATGTCTAACAGGGCTTTGCAGTCGGAGAATTCATTGAATTCTAATGCCCTTATGATCATACGACTCCAATCAAATTCATGTTCATTCGAAACATTTAACGTTTCGAAGTATGAATTTAAATAATCATGCTTATACTTTTCGTTCACATCGTTCAAGTTTAAGACTTTTTGTGTTTCTTTCAGTCCTAATTCCTCTTCTTTTGACAAACCAGAAACATCACTTATAGTGTTTAACACAGGTGAAGAAAACATCGGGTAGATCCTACAAGTATCACCACTTTTCTTGACGGTGAAACCTTATAACGTCAATTGATTCATGCTTAGAACATTTCTGTTCAATTCAGGGGTATAAAAGACACTTTGTATCTTTAATTTTTCGTTGTTAGATTTAACTTCAACATTCCCTATACCCCGGATGAACAAAAAATCGTTTTCCCCAGTTTTCGTATCAACACCAATCAAATGCTTAATTCTTTTAAAGACGTTTATATTACCGGCGTAATGATGAGAGAACGAGTAACTGACATACCATATGTCATTCCACTGGCCGCCATCCGTGCCAGTAACGATCATTTCACCCCGATCTCCTGCATCCATCCTTTGTGTCTGGATTCCGGTGTTAACCGCTTGGTTAACTAATTGTGTTGCTTCGTCATTTTCTTTAGATTTGCATGAATAAATTTGATGCCCCGGCCGGTGACAATAGAAACATAATTTCACCCTTCGTCTGTTTTTCACCCCTTCATGTTGTTCGTCATAGCAGTGTTGGCATGGTAGTGTTGTGGAAGAGATTATGAGTTCTGCAGGGATTCTTGATGTGGCTCTGATACCATATTGTTGGAAATCGGTTGAGTTTGCAGCGGATAAGCAAGGGTTTGGCACATCAGATGTCATATTTGTGAATGATTTTGAGAACACAGAAATGAACGAATGAATGTGAAAGATAAGTAACAATTGAATGGACAGAAATGTTGTGGATTAATCTGTCTTGGTGCCGGACATAGTTACCGGACATACCATATATATACATAAGATTATGGCGGTTAATCTTGGCGGCAAAACTGCCAAACGACAGTTTAAAAGTTACCCGCCCATGATCTTGACCCGCACTTATTACATAATCCGATTGTTACATACTAATTACATAATCATAATAATAATAATAATAAAGTTTAATTATCTTGACCAACAATTTTTCGTTGCTTTAATTTCCTTTTAAATATTTATTCATTATTACCAACAAACTAGTTCATCGTAAACATCAGTTCGATCAAATACAAGACTGCCGGTCGCTCATTCTCATTTTTACTACTTTCGTAGTCACTTGGCCATGGTAATACACTGCTTGCTGTCATCGTCACTACACTACTTGCAGTCACTCTTTCTCTGCCTAGCCTTGCACTCACGCCACTTTCACACCCTTCAACTATCACTCACCACTTTGTCTCCCTCTCTGTCTTAGCGAAGGCCAAATTAAACACATTCTGCAGAGAGCAATCCATTACAACATATGACTTAGACTTGAAGTTTTTGTTTTGTGAATGTGACTTGTTACAGTTTTTAATTTTTGCGAACATGATGTTGATTTGTGAACGTCAGGGCCGGTCCTATAGTACAAGTAACCCAGGCTTGAGCCTAGAGCCTTCAAAAAAAAATAAGGCCCTCACGGTGGTTGACACGTCATTCCTTGCCATTAAAAAAAAATGTTACACCACATCCGGCGGCTACCCTCTTGTGACCGGGAAGTCTAAGATAACCACCAGATAAGTTGTACTCAACTAATTAAGGTATACAAATAATTGAATAGACAAAAGTTGAATTCTTATCGTTTCATAGATGACAATTCTATACAAAATTAAGTTTTTATCCATTCAAATGTCTTAACACGTCACAACATACATCAAAACTCTTGTCACACTCAAAAAAAATATTTATTTATTAATTATCATATCAACATACAATAGTACATACATGTAGAATAACAATCATAACATACAATGTACATACATGTATAATTACAAAACGTACCAACCAACCCAGACAACAGGACGGAAACAATTACAAAGACACGAAAACAAACAACAACAAAAGTGGTATACTACCGTTACACACACATAACCCGTAACTACCGTAAAATACCATCGTGGGTCGCAAACTCGATCAGTTACATCTAGGGAATGTTACACCACATGCGGTGGCTACCCTCCTAGCACCGGGATGTCTAAGATAGCCACCAAATGTTGGGTCCCTCGTTTCGCGGCAAAGACAAGCTTCCTGAGTCCTGAGTCTCCGGCAGCACTCTTGGGACGGCGGAATGTTTGAGACAATGGACTGCAAACACCAGCTAAGCTGCACTGAATCACATCTAGATTGCGCTTCAGTCGGTTGAAGGTTCCCAGCCGATAGTAGGAGCACCATAAAGGCCACCGTGAAACATGAGCGTAGAGAGTTTTCCATTTTTTAGGAAGTTTGAAATTTTGAGGATATGATGAAGGTGAAGTAGGGTGGATTCCATTTATAGAGGTGATGAAGTGGGAACAGATGTTGATCTGCTGACATGGATATTAATCGAACTAATTACAAATGAATTCTTAATTTCAACTTAAGGCTGCCCATGCCCTCTTAATAAAATTGATGATTCATATAATATAGTTTTCCATTCTTAGTATCGTATAAGACTTTTCTTCTGGAGTTCATACTAGAGTCGTTCCCAAGCAACTTAAGATCATCTAGCTAAAAGTTTGTATCGATCCAAGTTTAAAAGATCTATGAGTACTCCCTTTATTCCTTTAACTTTAACAAACAATCTTAAATTCGAGATTGGCTGAACTTGTGAGCCTAATCAGGATAATTTGTATTAATATTAATGTTAGTTAATGAATATATATGATTATGATGAGCTGCAATGTTTAGGAAGCAATTAAGGTTCAATGCTCTATAAGTTTGCATGATGTGTGGATGAAATTAATTATGGTCTAATAGGCTTATGAATATTGTTTCAGGATCATTATATGTGGCTTTTGGTTGAAAACTAACCATCATTCTTGTATAAGGAACAGTGCTTTTTTTTGGGTTTGACTAGAAAATTTTCAACTGTAATGATATAGATTTTCAAATCAGAGAGAGCTTCAAGGGTTTTGTGATGGACAAACCGAAGTGTGTCTAGAAAGAGAGGACTATATGTATATTCATACTTGCATCTTCCATTTTAGCCCTTGAACTTCTGAACTGCATACATCCAGCTCAAACAGAATCCAGCTTTCAATCTTCATGTTTCTACAACTTTACTAGTGCAACTTTGACCCTTGAACTTTCTACAAGACAAACAGCACTAAACTTTCCAAGTTAGAAATATTAGGAAAACACATGTCTTCCATTAATCTTGAATTGTATATATTTTTACATTCTTGTATGTTGTATAGATCCCAGGAGACCATGAATTCAACCCATTAATGAAGAACAAAATAACAATCGAACAAAGAACAAGAAGAGAGGGATTAACCCTAATGCACAATCGTATTAATAAACTGAACAATTGATTATGATTGTTTCAAAGGTGCAAAAACAAACTGAAACCCTAATCATATTTATACATACTGAAGAGGTACGATGAATGGACATGTCTCCTTGCGAAGAGTCGCGTCTGATGTATTTGTGGTGTTGGCGCCATTCTGAACAGGTACGTCTCTAGGGAGACATCGATCCATCAAATATGTAGGTTACAATCTTCTGCATAGTCACCTCTAGTCCTCGCACTTGTGTACTTAATCTATTTGCATCTTAAACTGACTAATAACTATTTATACTTTTGACCCGTATCTTCTAATCAAACAGTTAAGGCCAACAGTTAAAACATCTAGTTTGGCAAGCCTTTGGTAATTTTATGAAGATATTTTATCCTTAAACCCATGTATTACACGGATCTGTCAACATTAAAAGTGTTTTCAAAGCATGGAAGTAAACCGGTTTTCAAGTATCGGATTAACCTATTCTTTATATATTTATTATTATAATATTTTATTTAATAGATGTTGTAAAAAGAAAAGTGCCCGGATAGTCTCTGTGGTTTGCCCAGATTTCACCTATAATCCCTACATTTTTAAAATTACAGATATAGTCCCCAAGTTTTGCAAATTCGTTCTCGGATAGTCCCTAGCCTGGATGGGGATTAGTTTTTGGTGTTAAGTGACTATGAAATGACTAAAATGCCCTTACTATTAAAAAACTAATAAATAAATAAAAGAATATAATTAAATAAAGCCTTATGGCCCCACCTCCACCTCATCTTCGATACAACCTTCAACATCCAACCTCCTTCCACACCCTCCCTCATATCACCACCCACCTCTGACCTCCTCTGCCGTTCCCCACCATCCTTCCACCGTCACCTTTCACCTTTGTTACACACCATCCACTTTTCACCTTCCACTCGAAAGCCCCTCACTATTGTACCACCACCACTATTGAATGTAGATGCATTAGTCCAATTGAAAAAGAAAGCAAAAGGGTACGCTTATTATGATCTGTAAGATAAGATTATTTGCACGAATTGTATGTATAATATGATAGCATTGTAACTAAGTTTGTTGCAGAGTGTTTGTTTTATTTTATAACTTATTTGTTGTGTGTTAGGCATGAATAAAATGGTTATCAACCATCTGGACAAGCTATTTGTGACAAGCGATACCGCAACCATTGTGAACGAGCTTGAGGTTCAGCATCTTGCAGCCAACATTTTGGTATTGGCAGGAAAAGCACAGCAGGAGGAAATTGGTGATGGGGCTAACTTAGTAGTTTCTTTTGCCGAGGAACTTCTTCAAAGTACAAAAGAACTCATTAGGATGGGACTGCATCCCAGTGATATCATCATTGGATACACAAAGGCAATTAATAAGGTTTGTTTTTTTAACTCTAGGGCTTCGGTGTTGTTGATGGATGAAAGGTTATGAATTTTGGGTGATTAAAGTGTGCAGCGGGTGTGGGATTAAGTTTTATAAAGGGCATTCTTGTTATTTCACACCCACTTAACTGAGAAAACTAACCCCCATCCACGCAGGGACCATCCGAGAACGAATTTGCAAAACTTGGGGACTATAGCTGTAATTTTAAAAATGTAGGGACTATACGTGAAATCTAGGCAAACCACCGGGACTATCCGGACACTTTTCTCTGTTTAAACATATAGTAAAAGAACTTTTTAAAGAATAAGAAGGTGTTATCACATTGACATTTTTTTAAATTGTTTATTATAAGTAGAATTAGGGGTGTTCAAAGAAATCCAAATTCGAAACCAAATCCGAAATATCTAAAAATCCGTATCCGAAATATCTGAAATTTCGGATACCCAAAAGTTCAGATATCCGAAAACCGGAGCCGAATTTTCGGATTCCGATTCGGATATGGATTTCTAAAATTTTCGGATAATCGGATTATCTGATATCCGAAAACTGATATATTTTTTAAATATATAAACTATATGAGTATTATGTTTAGTTTGAAATATAGTAAAATAATAATAAATAATATGATTTGAATGTGGATTTATTAAAGTTTGTTGTCTCTAACGTTGAAAATTTAGAAAATCAAAGTTTTAATCTATGTACAAAACGAATTTTTTGAATTTAATAAATAATATGATTTGAATGTGGATTTATAAAAGTTTGTTGTCTCTTATGTTGAAAATTTAGAAAATCAAAGTTTTAATCTATGTACAAAACGAATTTTTTGAATTTTTTTATGAATTCGGATATCCGATCTTGAACACCTCTAAGTAGAATTGTTACTAATAACTAATTATATATTATAAATAAATCAAAAGTAAATGATTAATATCTAACTAAAGAATAAAATATTTATTAGTATTAAGTTGTTAAGAAATTTTTCACTGTTTTGTATTAATTAATTAATTAATAATAATAATAATAATAAAGAATGGAAGGAAAGATTGTCATGTGCCATTAGGTAGACTCATTTAGACCACCCGTACTCGTTAGGGTTGTGGGCGTTTTTGTCTTCTTCCACCCCCCAAAACGCCTGCGAGCCCACCCCCGTGGGTGTTTTTTTTCACTCAAATTCCTTTTGGCGTTGTATTTTCCACGCCCTTGCCCCATTTGTTTGTCCAATCACCCTTCATCTTCCTATTCTTTGTCCAATCAATTTTTGATGGTTTTTTTATTTATTTAATTCTTTACACCCCTATTAACATAATACCCACATCCCTACTACACCCATTTTAGAAAAACGCACATTTTCTGACTAGGACGACACGTGGCGGACAACGCCTAAGGGTGGGACATTATTCACCTCAACCACTACGCATGGTCTTATTAGTATGAGAATGGCTCATGTTGCATATTAGGTAGACTCTTTTATTAGTATTAGATGCCAAATGTGTTTTATGTCTGAAATAGCTGTGGAGGCAATGATGCCCATTCTAATGTATTTTTATCTATTATAGTTGTATTATATATACAGCCCATTTTGAGTCAAAAAATTACAACAGACCCAAACTATTCCCAAGTTATTTATTTGAGTCCATATAACTTAAATATATTTGAACGTTGACGTCCTGATTCATGAAAGCTATATACAAACTTATTTTATGTGAGCCTTAATATTAAAACATGAAATAAAAATACGTAAAAGTTTCGAGAATTGACAATATGCATTTGATCTTCCTCTTTTCATATAATGATGATGTCATGATGATCAGTTTTCGTTGAACACGAATTAACCATTTTCTTTCAAGCACATGGCATTATAGCCTAGTGACATCTTAGGGGTGGGATAAGGCTTAAGGACCATTTGGTATTGGGTTCGATTAACACAAGGGGGTTTTCTCCGATTTATTGGATTTTCTCCTGGATTGGTGTATAGGCGTTGTTGCCTAGTGGAGACGGATATGATCGGGTGGTTCTGCTGATGGCAAAGACTACCTCTCATGAATCTTCGAAAGCGCTTGTCTTCAAGTGGTGACAAAGTTTTAACAACGTATGGCGAACCTCGTTACATACATGATTGATTGATTGTTGCATGTCCTATAAAACGAGCAACACGGCACTAAAGCCATTTGGTTGTCTGCTTTAGTAACTCTTACAAAGTATAAGTGAAATACCCGCGTCAGTAGGTTTCTTCTGTTTAATCGTCTCATTTGAAAAGGAAAAAAAATAAGCACCATCAGTTTAAACAAAAAAATCACAAAGTGAGGGTATAAAGTTCTTCTTTCATATGTCATATATAGCAATGAGGTAATCAGTTCAATTGTTTATATAGTTTCTGGACATAAACAAATAAAGTTATATAATAAAGAGTAAATTACAAAAATCGTCCTTTATGTGTGTCACTTATTGCAAACTGTATCCTTTGCCTTCAATAATTACAGAAAACGTACTCGATGTTTGCAAACCCTTGCAAGTTATGTCCTTTAGCCCTCACTCAGTTAATTTTTGTGGTTAAATCTGACCAAATGAACCTCACATGAAGGTATTTTTGTGGTTAAATCTGACCAAATGGACCTCACATGAGAATAAAATGACCAAAATACCCTCATGTGGGGTCCATTTGATCAAATTTAACCACAAAAAATTAATGGAGTTAGGGCTAAAAGACATAACTTGCAAGGGTTTGCAAACATCGAGTATGTTTTCGGTAATTATTGAAGACAAATGACACATTTTGTAATAAGTGACATACATAAAGGACGATTTTTGTAATTTACTCTATAATAAAAGGTTGGACATCACAAATATAATTGGGTTGAGTTGATTCCTGTTGGGCTAGGCCATTGCAGATTAAAAGAAAATGCTAGGAAGGCTCACATGGGCTGGCTGGGCCAGAAAAGAAATGAAATGCGGAAATAGTTTTTTTTTTTTTTTTGGAACGGCAACGAACTTTGCAAGACACAAAGAAGAAAAACAAACAGGAAACAAAACAAACTAAAGGGCCGAAAGTTAAAAGACCGCCAACTAGAGGTGTACAAAACTCGGTTTGGGCCCAAACCAGTTTGATGTATAAACCGAATCATTTTTTGTTGGATTTAAACCGGTTTGCCCCAAACTGGTCTGGGTTGAGAACATATTTTAGGGCTGAAAAACCTAACATGTTCAAACCAATTTGGATCATGTTCAAAACCGGTTTAGCCCAAAAATGACTTGTTTTTCATGTAGTTTTTTTAGCTCCTTGAACCGGTTCGGGCTCAAATAGGTTTATACATATGAAAGCTCAAACTAGGGTCAAACCACCTGGCTAGGTCGGGGCCCAAACCTATTTGAACCTTTTTGACGGGCCCAACCGGTTTATTTGTATACCTCTACCACCAAGCCTCTCAATCCAAATATTGAATTTTAGACCTCTTTTTCACTCATAGATAGCCACCTCCTTGCAATTCTTCGAACAAATTTGTTATGAAAACGGCTTTCCTTTTGAAAACAACCTCATTTCGGTTTTCCAAATACACCAACAAGCCAAAAGAATAATCGTGTGGATTAATCATTTCTTGACATCATTGGACCTGGTATTTTTGTGATAAGCTCGATAAGATGGGGGGAATCTTGCACCAAAGGCTATTTTTTTGCCAGATAACCGTTGTGATGTGACATGAAGTAAAGAGATTGTCAACAGATTTCACGTACTCTTTACGCATAGGGTAAAAATCCAAATCAAAGAGGATATTCCTTTTTTGAAGGCCAACAAGGGTAGGCAACCTGTCCATTTCCGCTCTCCATGCAAAAATATTAACTTTCAGGGCAGCCAAAAATTCCTTTCAAACGCAAAACTGCACTTAACCGGCTTTTGCTTCTTTTGACATTATCCATTGTGACATATGGACCTCGTTATTTGAAGTAAAACCGGTTACAAATACTACATGGTTTTAATAAATAACTTTACTCATTATGTGTGGGTCTACCCATTGAAAATTTCGACTAAAAAGCAAATTTAAGACTTGTGAAACCCGAATAATGTAGTATGCAACTTATGTAAAGCATCACCAGAACCATGTATGGGCAAAAGAAATACCATTACCAACAAAAATATAACCTATCGGAGATGGTAACAAAAGAGAGTGAATCATACTTGCGATGCGACTAGAAGCACGAGTGTGGGATCCGTAAGAGTGAGCTACATGTTCTGCGTGGCAGCACTGATGTCAGTGTGACTCCGGGCATCAAACTGAGTAGTTGTCACAGATGGAACTCCCCCAAAATTGGACCGCCATATTGATTGTGGGTTATGCATGCGGGTATAGTAGCGACGCTTGAGATTTCTGACCGAAGGTGCGGAAGTCACCGGACCTAAAAATTTCTATAAAACCGGGGGGTCGAAAACGTATATACCCAAAAATTTATATACGAAAGCTACATACTCTCCACTACTGAGCGAAGAGTTCAGGGGTCGGCCGCCCCTTAAAAGCTTCGCCCATGTGTCAGATTATTTCCCCCATGGTGTTGGAGATGGCCATCTCCAAACCGGTTTCTATGCCAAATCGATCCCCAAACCGAAGCAGTTTAAACCGATTCTAGCCGTTGGGAAAAAATTGACCGTTTATTAACGGCTTTCTAGTTCTTACAAGTATGTTTTTACCGTTATTTTTTCAATTTTAATGGACCATGTCGCCCCCATATGTTATTATAAATGGGTATTGATTGATGTATTAGTTTGATCACAACACTAAAAAAACGCACTCAAAAACGTTCTCATGTACAAACGCTATTTCTTTCACAGTCATCCGTTGGTGATGGTGCATCCTCAAACGAACCAACCGTTTTGATTTTTTTAGAAATGATCCGGAAACCCTCGAGCTATGTGAAAGGTCTAACGGTGCTCAAAAGGCTCGTTGCAAAAATTGTGGCACTTTTTTATAGGGACCTCAAACTTGACTTTGAAAAATCATATGACAAAATATTGCAAGGCGTTGAAAGCAAATCCGTCTAATGGTCAAGCATCAATGGGTAGTGAAGGTCGCATTTTTAATTACGACGTAAATAAGGTTTGAGAACAACAGATGTCCAAAGTGCTGCTTCTTTGGAAGCTGTTGGTGCACTTGTGTCTGTACTTTGTCTGTATTTTGTCATGATACCAAACGATGTCTTTGTTAGTCTTGTAAGTTTGATCAAGTCAACCATCCTCCTGGTTTGACTTGGCCAAACAGTCAACACAATGGTTGTAAGATGTTTGGGTCGAAGGATGTGTCATCGAAGGATAGTTTAGATCCTTCGATGAGCTCGAAAGATGAACCTTCGATGGATGAATCTCGAAGGATATCATCCTTCGAGGTATATGTGATCCTTCGGTAGGTTTCAGATCGACAGATGATCTTTCGATCAGTCTGTCTGATCCTTCGACCAGACGAGCTGTGTTGGGTATAAATACCCATGTGTAGTGTTCACTTTCTTATGAGACAAGAGAGACACAAGGAGAGAGCACACAGAACACACACACACTGAGAGAGAGTTTACAAAACAGATTTGTAAACATTGAGCTTGTAACAGACCTTTCATTCGTATTAATACAAGAGGTGTTAATCGTTGAGTCTTGTGTGTTTATCATTGTCGTGTTCTATCTCGGTTTGCATGCTAGCTTGGATTCCGCACTTGCTAGTGTGTTAGACATAACAAGGAATAGGTTTAACCTCAACCTCCGAGGGACCTACAAGTGGTATCAGAGCCGTGGCTCTTTTCCTTGTTAAAAACCGAGTTTTTACAAGACTTTGGAGTGTTTTGGACAAAAACTCACTTGGTTTAGCACCCGTTTTTACTGTTTTTCTCGCTTTTCCAGACGTTAAAACGTGTTCTAAACTTATCGGGTGTGTTAAAAGACGGTCTGGGTAACTTAAAAACTTGTTTTTAAGAAGTTTGGTCTTCTCCGGCCAAATTCCGGCTTACTCCGGTGACCGGTTTCTGGGTTTATCTTTCGGATTTTCTGCATATTTTATTGTTCAAAATCTGTTTTTGCCAGAAAGTATGGTCTGAACATACCTTCTGCCGAAAGTTTCTACCAACCCATCAACTTTTTCACCAACCTGTCATCTTTTGTCAACTGTGTCAGACCAGATCGAAGGATATCCTTCGAAGTCGAAAGATCATCTTTCGATCAAAGGAGGTTCGATAGATAATCATCCTTCGAACATCCTTCGAAGTCTGTGACTTATCCTTCGATCCAAGGATTCTTTTCGAAGCATACATCTTTCGGTCTACTGTTCTTTTTCGAAAGATAAGGATCCTTCGTTTGGAGAATCTTTCGAAATCATTGTTCGAAATTCAACAGTGATCTTTCGAACACTGTTGATCCTTCGAACAAGTCTTGATCCTTCGACCTTAGTCTGTTTATGTTTAACAAGTTTGTGATTTTCAGGTTTTATTTTTCTTAATAAAAAATGAATCCAAGGTGGGGTACTCCGGTAAATACGGATATGTATTTTGGTACTCCGCCATCTTCTGCACCGGTATCTTCTCAAGCTAATGCAATTTCTACCGGTCAATAGGCATTCGTATCAAATCAAACTCCAAGTATTCAAAGCATTCTCTTAAGCGAAAGCGAAACCGGAAGTTTGAATCGGCCTCCAAAGTTGATGCACTTATATGAATATCCAGGATGGATTGACAGATTTCATACATACGTCCTTGGCCAAAATACAGAATTGTGGTTGCGGTTCATCACAGAGTTCGATCAAACAATAGAAGTTGCCGCATCATCTGCTGCTACGTTTGCAGATCTTACAGAAGATCAGAAGAAGGTCTATGATTTGGAAAAGAAGGCATATGCCATTCTTACTCAGGCGTTAAGTAAAGATATATATCATCAATTTGTCAGTTACAAGACAACTAAGAGGTTGTGGGACGCATTGAAGACAAGGGGCGTAGGAAATGAAGCGACACGTCAGTTGAGAAAAGATCTGCTAAAGAAAGAGTTTGATGGTTTTACTTGTATGGAGAATGAATCTTTAGGAGATTTGACAAGTCGATTTAATCATTTGCTGACTGAATTGGCAAATTTTGAGGTTGTCACAACTCCAGCAGAGATTGTGAAAAGGTTTGCAGATGCGTTGCCACCTCAATGGAATACTTTCTTGGAAATCATGAAGTACAATGGCACGTTAGCTACAACAACCTTCAATGATTTTGTTCAACTCCTGGAAAACAAGAATCAGGAAGAAACTCTCAAGGCGAAAAGAGTTCCAGTTCCACAAAATCCTGATATGTATTATGGAACTTCTAGCACTTCTACAAAACCTTCTTCACACGCTCCAATTCAAACAGCGTTTGTGTCTAGCACTGACATGTATGGCAATACTATCCAAGTTCCGGTCAAGCCTCCTCGAACAGACATGTATGGAAATCCGCTTGAACCAGTTCCTCAACCAGTACCACAACAGCAAAGCCAACGACCTATCAGAGCAACTGATATGTTCGGAAATCCATTACCTGTTAGATCTACCGGATCAACAGACATGTATGGGAATCCACTTCCTCCTCAATCTACCGGGCCAACAGACATGTATGGGAATCCACTTCCTCCTCAACAGCAAGCGTGTTATGGAAGCACATCATCTGCTGGTCAACAATCAAAGCCAAATACAGTACGGCTCGACACCTCAAGCTTTTCTAAAGTGAGTGTGGAAGTAGCAAAGGAACATATGGAGCTGCTAAACACTTTGGTGAGTGCATACTGTGGATTAGTGGAAGGTCAGATTGGTAACATTAATCTGACACAAGAAGACTATCAGCAGATCGATAAAGAGGAGATGGAAATGATGGACATCAAGTGGGCCTTTGCAAGTGCTGTTAGGCGGGCAAAGGATTTCATGGAAAGAACTGGCAGAACCAGCTTGGAAAGCAAGAAAGACACCAAGTATGGATTTGATAAGCAGGCTGTCAAGTGTTTCAATTGTGGTGAACGTGGTCATTTCAAACGTGAATGTACGAGGCCATCTCAACATGGAAACCAAAATCCTTTCAGAGGTCAAGGCAACAGGGCAAATCAGAACCAAGTAAGGAACAATGAGCGCACATTGGTTCCTGTCAACAACCAGAGTCAAGCAGGACCATCTAATGCCAACCAGGCACTTGTGGTTCAAGTAGATGAAGGTTGTGATTGGTCAATTCAGTTGGGAAATGATGCTCCAGATGGAACAGCATGTTTTGCTGAAGTGGTTAAGGATTTAAATCACGCCAGTGGTGGAGAATCTTCCGCCAATGGTGGTGAATCTTCTGAGGATGAAGACTCTTCTGGTTATAGTAGAAGTTCGGATGAAGAATCCTCGATTTCAGGCGATGATCTTTTGGATGACACATCAAGTGCATCAGTTAATGCAGATATTGATGAGCTATTGGAAGAAGCTGCAGCAGGAATTCAAAGAAGATCTATTTTGGTGGATCAAGCTGCTTATTCTTCTTCTTCTCTCCATTCAGCCTTTATGGCTAATGTCGACAGTTCATCAAGTCAGGTATGTGTCGATGAACCCACTTCTGTTAGTTGTGATAACTGTGATAGTTTGCGTGTTAAATGTGCTGATTTAGAGGAAAACACGTCTGAGTTGCAAGGCAAACATGATGCTTTACAAGCTAGTTTGTTTGACTTGCAAGACAAACATGTTTCTTTGAATGATAAGTGGTGTGAATTGCAAAGCAAACACGAGGCTTTGCAAGAGAAATATGATGTGACATTCATTCACAATCAGAAATTGACCGTTGATCTTTCGAAGTGCACTGAAGCCAACATGTTTTATGAAAACCATGAAAAGGAGTTTAAGTCGGTAATTGAAAAGTTAAAGAAAGATAAAACCGAGTTAACTAAAATGGTTTCCAGAAAACAAACTGACATTAATTTGTACATAACTCGTCTGGAAGTAATGCAAAAGGAAATGGCTTGTGTCAAAACTGAAAGTGAGGCGATCCAACTTAAGCTAGACAGTTATTTGAGCTCTAGCTACGTGTTGGATCACATCATTGACGTACAGAAAGAGAAACGGGATGTCACATGCCTAGGCTACAAGAAATGTCCACCACCTGTGAGACATAATTATGATGCCATGCCTGACGAGGAGGATAGAACTTTCTTTGAACCATCTGTTCCTCTAGATGTTAATGAATTTGCAGCAGGACTCGGATACAAGAAGGAAGTATCATCAGATTCAGATGCGTCAGCAGATACTTTTGTAACTGCTGAACAAAATCAGGATCCTCCAGTTGTGATTGATGTAACACCCCGAAAATATAACTTCTTATATTAGAAAATTCAAAGAGTTTATAAACGAGAATTTACAAACTAGGAACTTAACCTAGTTAAGTTCAAGTCTTGAAATAAATCACAATAGGAATAAAACACATAAACTTAAGAATAAATCAAAGTTTGGGGGACTAAACTTGCCAAAGAACAAAAGTTAAATGCTGAATTGTGACAAAACCCACCAAACACACCATTTTTGGTGTGTCTGGTCGATCAGGAGCAGGGAAGGGGCGACCCCCATCTTCCAAACCCTAAAATCCACAAATCCCTTAAATTGGAGGTGCAAATCCTATCCAAAACGAAATCCGAGCTTAGAATTGTGATCCTCATCGCAAGAGGATTGAGAGGTATGTAAAATTTGATGAGAATTCTCTACTTGAAATCCTCATGAATTTAAGCAATCTGAAATTTGTCGATGCATGATAGTAATTTAGTTAGATTAATGATGATATAGTGTCTAGGAGTAAAACCTAGACAACTACATGTGAAATTATGCCCAAATTCAGGAAATTCCATGAATCCATGGAAGCTAGGTTATGGGTTTTATAAGATAATGTTGAACACTAGGATTTGAATAATAATTCTAGTATAAATTTCATTATAGGAGGTAATTCCTGTGATGTTGATGCTAAAATGTATGCAAGGTTTACTAATTAAAGTGAAATTTGAGGTTTAATTTGCAAGTCATGAACTTGGAGATGATGGTAGATAAATCTGACCCGTTAGGTGTTTGTTGAAATGCCTAAGTGAGGATTTTTATGTTAAATTTGATGGGAACGCAGATTTGATCATGTTTCACAATGATATGAATATGGTCATGAAAAGAGTTCTAAACAAGTTGTAAAACTGAATTTTCTAGGCAAAGAGTCCGGATCATCAAGCGGACAAGCCGAAGGGAATTCACGGGGGAAAGGCGTGCTCTAAAGGTACGAAATTACCGTTTCGTTACAATTGTAAATTATGCGATAGTTTTATGTTGTAGTTTTGAAAACATGGTAAGCAAGATAGATCAATATATCAAATAAGTGACTATTTGTTTTAATCTAATGAGACGGGTCAAAATAATTGTTAGAAAACCTATGATCGAATTACCTTGCTTGATGTTAAGTTCTTGGTGCCTAAACGGGTCGAACAAAGAAAGTAAGGTATGACTATTACATAGGATATGATGGAAAGTTCTTTGATGATTGATTAATATGTATCTTTTGAGAAATATGGGGTTTTAAGGTTTCGGAATCATTGAAAAACCTGAATCTATAGAGTAGAATTTTGGTGTATTAAAGCAAGAAAACAAAACTTGAAATCCCAGGTATTACCGTAAATTACGGTGTTACCGTAATTTACGGTAGGTGTTTATTGTTTACGGTGGAAACCACCTGATTTACGGTGACCATAAACTTTCAGATCTCACCGTAAATTACGGTACGACCGTAATTTACGGTAAACCCAGAAAAACTTTAAATTGTTTTATTATTAATTGATGATTGATTTATATGTTTTAAATATTATGTGCCAAGGTCAAACTAATGTTTTTAATTGGTTTTGACCCTAGGTGTTCAGATGAACCGTACCGATGGCGATCAAGCAAAGTTGAAGAACCGAACACAATTTTTGAAGCTTCCGCTATGTGTCTTAATCTTTCTTAAGTTTTGTTCACGGGTTGTATCTGAATTTTCAAACAACTTTCGAATGTTCTAATCTGGGTCAAGTGTTGGATATGTTTTATGATACTTCTAAAACTTATGTAAATCTAATCTTTTGCTATAAATATGAATTAATCTAGTGATTAATTCTAGTTCAAAGTAAGGGTGTTACAAGTTGGTATTCAGAGCTCAAGGTTGTTAATAAGTGTTCGGTTCAAGCTTGATCGATCGTCCGGTAAGAATTAACTTGTTTTGTTAATAAATTATGTACTATGTATAGAATGAGAAATGAACAATATGCATGAAAAGAGTGTGTAAGCTCACTCAAAAACAAGAAATGCATGAAACAAGAATGATTAAATCAAGTTACGGACTTGATTGAATAGAAACAAGAATTATTAAATCAAGTTACGGACTTGATTGAATAGAAACAAGAATTATTAAATCAAGTTACGGACTTGATTGAATAGAAACAAGAATTATTAAATCAAGTTACGGACTTGATTGAATAGAAACAAGAATTATTAAATCAAGTTACGGACTTGATTGAATAGAAACAAGAATTATTAAATCAAGTTACGAACTTGATTGAATTAAAACAAGAATGATTAAATCAAGTTACGAACTTGATTAAATCAAAACAAGTAAAGCATGTGTTATAAATGGAATGTTTAACAATTTATGTAAACATTTCAGAAACCGAGATGGCTGATGGAGGCAATGATAATGCGGTGCCAAGAGTCACCGAACAAGTGAGGGAAGTGATTGCCGAAGAGGTTGGAAAGGCGATCGAAAACAGTTTGTCGGGCTTTATTGATAAAATCCAAAACACGGTTTTATCAATAGTAGAAGATAGAATCAAGAAACTAGAAGAAGATTCAAATGTAGCAAAGGAAAAGCGAGGAGGATGAAAGCCTTGTTCATACAAGGAATTCATGGCTTGTAAACCACCAACATATAATGGGGAGGTTGACCCGATAGTGTGCCAACGATGGCTAAGTGACATCGAAGGGGTATTCGAGAGAACCCATTGTGACGAAGAAGACTACGTAGCTTATGGTACGGGTCAACTAAGGAGTCAAGCGAAAGATTGGTGGGATAACAAAAAGAAGGAGATTGGAAGTGAAGCGGTTAAGGCCATGACTTGGGAGGAGTTTAAGACGCCGTTTCTTAAACACCATAGTCCCAAGGCGCTCGTAAATAAAATCAAGGAAGAGTTCATGCAACTCAGACACAAAGGTGAATCCATAGACAAGATCACGGGGATGTTTATGGACAAGATGAAGTTCTGTGATGAATTGATAACGAATGAAGAGCAAAAGGTCTATTATTATCATAACATGTTAAGCGCGGAATATAAAGAGTTCATAACCCCTTCAAAGTACGAGACCCTTTCCGAGATTGTCAATGCTGCTCGGGAAAGGGAGATCGAATTGAAAAAGAGTATAGAACGGGGTGAACGAAGGGCACTAGATGTGAATCCAAGCCCTACCAAGAAAGCAAGAACGAATGAAACAGCAAAGAGATCAGATGCTAAAGGTAGTACACCAGGTTGCAAAATTTGTGGGAAAAATCATAAGGGTGAATGCCGTTACAAGGATAAGCCTTGTCCTATATGCAAGAAAAAGGGACATATGGCTATGTCATGCCCGGAGAAAGTGACGGTTTGTTACAACTGTTATCGAACGGGTCACAAGAAGTCGGAATGCCCGGAACTGGTTGGAAAGAAGGATGGGCAAGAACCGAAAGATGAAGCCCCGAAAGCAAAGGCAAGATCTTTCCAACTAACTGCTGCAGAAGCGAAGATTGAACCGGACGTGGTCTCAGGTATATTTGCTGTAAATTCAATTCCCGCACACGTGTTATTTGATACGGGTGCGAATAAATCCTTTGTTTCATATGGGTTTATTCGACATCCTTCAATTATTCTAACAAAATTACATGTGCCTTTAGAAGTAGAGATAGGTAATAACAAAAGCTTTATTGTTTGTGATGTATGTGAAAATTGCAAACTGAGCATCGATGATGAAGAATATTTGATAAATCTAATCCCGATGTCGATGGGAGAATTCCAAGTAGTCGTGGGGATGGATTGGCTATCTCAATACCATGCAAAGGTCGTGTGTTTTCGCAAAGAGATAAAACTAACATCTCCGAGCGGAAAACACGTCACCATTTATGGCGAAAAACGAGGCAACCCCATAGTATGTTCGATGTTGAAAGCTCACAAGCTCATGAAGCGAGGATGCAAGGCATTCATAATTTATGCAAATGAGACCGAGAAAGAATCACGGAAGATTGGAGATGTACCGGTAGTACGAGATTATGAAGATGTTTTTCCGGAAGATTTACCGGGGATACCGCCTGAACGGGAAGTAGAGTTCGGGATCGAATTGATTCCGGGTGCGAAACCTGTGGCAAAAGCCCCGTACCGACTTGCACCATCGGAATTACAAGAGCTAATGTCCCAAATTCAAGATTTGCTTGACAAGGGATTTATAAGGCCGAGTGTGTCTCCTTGGGGCGCACCGGTGTTGTTTGTGAGAAAGAAGGACGGGAGCATGCGCATGTGTATCGATTATCGGGAGTTAAACAAACTCACGGTAAAGAACCAATTCCCGCTCCCGAGGATAGATGACTTATTTGACCAACTACAAGGCGCGAGTTGGTTTTCAAAAATTGACCTTAGGTCGGGATATCACCAACTAAAGGTCAAAGAAGAAGATGTGCCGAAGACGGCTTTTCGCACAAGATACGGACATTACGAATTTCTCGTAATGTCATTTGGGCTAACAAATGCGCCCGCGGCCTTCATGGACCTCATGAACCGGGTTTGCAAGCCAATGTTGGATAAGTCGGTCATCGTGTTTATCGATGATATCTTGGTGTACTCGAAAAATGAAGCTGAACACGCACACCACTTACAAGAAGTGTTAGAGACACTTAGACGAGAGAAGTTATATGCAAAATTCTCTAAATGTGCCTTTTGGTTACGAGAGGTACAATTTCTCGGCCATGTCATAAATGCCGACGGAGTTTTGGTAGATCCGTCAAAGATAGAGGCGGTGTCAAAATGGAATCCTCCGAAGAACCCTTCGGAAATTAGAAGCTTTCTGGGGCTTGCTGGATATTATAGGAGATTCATTCAAGATTTCTCCAAGATTGCATCGCCGCTAACAAAGTTAACCCAAAAGAAAGCAAAGTTTATTTGGGGAGTCGATCAAGAAAAAGCGTTTCGGACGCTAAAAGAAAGGCTAACTCAAGCTCCGGTACTGACATTGCCGGACGGAGCCGAAGACATGGTGGTCTATTCGGATGCTTCATTATCGGGGCTCGGTTGCGTGTTGATGCAACGGGGCAAGGTAATAGCCTATGCCTCGAGACAATTGAAGATACACGAGAAGAAATACCCCACGCACGATCTCGAGTTGGCAGCGGTGGTATTTGCATTAAAAATATGGAGGCATTACTTGTATGGGGTAAAATGCACCATATTCACCGACCACAAGAGTCTGAAATACTTCTTCGATCAGAAGGAGTTAAATATGCGACAAAGGTGATGGCTGGAAACGGTGAAAGACTATGATTGTGAGATACACTATCACCCCGGAAAGGCAAATGTGGTAGCGGATGCTCTAAGCAGAAAAGCGGACTATGTCCCAATACGAGTGAGGTCGATGCAACTCGTGGTAACCTCGGGTATACTTGAACGTATTCGAGAAGCGCAATTAGAAGCAGTAAAAGAAGAGAATTGGAAGAAGGAAAGAATAATTGGGCAGTTGAAAGACTTGTCGGATGGGAATCACGGGTTAAAGACTCGATCCGGAAGGATATGGGTCCCACATACCTGTGGAGTAAAGGCGCTTCTACTTGATGAAGCTCATAAATCCCGTTATTCAATTCATCCGGGTGCGACCAAGATGTACAATGATTTGAAACAAAATTATTGGTGGCCTGGAATGAAGAGGGATGTGGCGAAGTATGTGGAAAAATGCTTGACATGTTTACAAGTCAAGGCGGAGCATCAGAAACCCTATGGCAAACTCCAACCGTTAGAAATTCCGGTTTGGAAATGGGAACATATTACAATGGACCTGTTAACCAATTTGCCTAAGAAGAATCGTGGTTTTGATGCAATATGGGTAGTGGTGGATAGATTGACGAAAAGTGCTCACTTCATTCCGATTCGTGAGACTTATACGTCAGAAAAGATGTCAGAAGTCTATACCAATGAAATCATAGCACGTCATGGAGTGCCGGTGTCCATCGTGTCTGATAGGGATACCCGGTTTACTTCGAATTTCTGGCGTGATTTCCAAGAACAAATGGGGACCAAATTGTTCATTAGCACTGCGTACCATCCTCAAACAGATGGACAAAGTGAAAGAACGATACAAATATTGGGAGACATGCTACGGGCGTGTATAATCGACTTTGGAGGCAGTTGGGATGTTCACCTACCGTTAGTCGAGTTTTCGTATAACAACAGTTACCAATCTAGTATTAAAATGGCACCATACGAACTGCTTTACGGTAGGAAGTGTCGAACCCCGGTTTGTTGGGGTGAAGTGGGTCCACGTGAACTCGCCCATCAAGACATAGTACGAGCCACGAACGAAAAGATCGATAAAGTTCGGGCACACTTGAAAGCGGCTCAAGACAGGAAAAAGGCGTATGTTGATAAAAGGAAAAGACCAATTGAATTTCAAGTCGGTGACATGGTCATGCTAAAAGTGTCCCCATGGAAAGGTGTCATTAGATTTAGAAAGAAGGGGAAGTTAAGCCCAAGGTTTATCGGGCCATTTAAAATTATTGGAAGAGTTGGCAAAGTAGCTTACCGTCTTGAATTACCGGAGGAGCTGAGTGGGATCCATGGCACGTTTCACGTATCGCAATTAAGAAAGTGCCTAGCAGACGAAACGACCTATATCCATTATGATGATATCGAAGTGGATACTAGTCTAAATTATGTGGTAAGACCGGTTGAAATTTTAGACAGAAAGGTCAAACGTTTACGAAATAAGCAAATTGAACAAGTCAAGGTAAAATGGGAGCATAGAAAGGGTTCGGACACTACATGGGAGTCCGAAGAGGAGATGCGACGTCTTCATCCTACACTATTTGGTACGTACCTTGGTTTCGAGGACGAAACCCTTTTTAAGAGGGGTGGACTTGTAACACCCCGAAAATATAACTTCTTATATTAGAAAATTCAAAGAGTTTATAAACGAGAATTTACAAACTAGGAACTTAACCTAGTTAAGTTCAAGTCTTGAAATAAATCACAATAGGAATAAAACACATAAACTTAAGAATAAATCAAAGTTTGGGGGACTAAACTTGCCAAAGAACAAAAGTTAAATGTTGAATTGTGACAAAACCCACCAAATACACCATTTTTGGTGTGTCTGGTCGATCAGGAGCAGGGAAGGGGCGACCCCCATCTTCCAAACCCTAAAATCCACAAATCCCTTAAATTGGAGGTGCAAATCCTATCCAAAACGAAATCCGAGCTTAGAATTGTGATCCTCATCGCAAGAGGATTAAGAGGTATGTAAAATTTGATGAGAATTCTCTACTTGAAATCCTCATGAATTTAAGCAATCTGAAATTTGTCGATGCATGATAGTAATTTAGTTAGATTAATGATGATATAGTGTCTAGGAGTAAAACCTAGACAACTACATGTGAAATTATGCCCAAATTCAGGAAATTCCATGAATCCATGGAAGCTAGGTTATGGGTTTTATAAGATAATGTTGAACACTAGGATTTGAATAATAATTCTAGTATAAATTTCATTATAGGAGGTAATTCCTGTGATGTTGATGCTAAAATGTATGCAAGGTTTACTAATTAAAGTGAAATTTGAGGTTTAATTTGCAAGTCATGAACTTGGAGATGATGGTAGATAAATCTGACCCGTTAGGTGTTTGTTGAAATGCCTAAGTGAGGATTTTTATGTTAAATTTGATGGGAACACAGATTTGATCATGTTTCACAATGATATGAATATGGTCATGAAAAGAGTTCTAAACAAGTTGTAAAACTGAATTTTCTAGGCAAAGAGTCCGGATCATCAAGCGGACAAGCCGAAGGGAATTCACGGGGGAAAGGCGTGCTCTAAAGGTACGAAATTACCGTTTCGTTACAATTGTAAATTATGCGATAGTTTTATGTTGTAGTTTTGAAAACATGGTAAGCAAGATAGATCAATATATCAAATAAGTGACTATTTGTTTTAATCTAATGAGACGGGTCAAAATAATTGTTAGAAAACCTATGATCGAATTACCTTGCTTGATGTTAAGTTCTTGGTGCCTAAACGGGTCGAACAAATAAAGTAAGGTATGACTATTACATAGGATATGATGGAAAGTTCTTTGATGATTGATTAATATGTATCTTTTGAGAAATATGGGGTTTTAAGGTTTCGGAATCATTGAAAAACCTGAATCTATAGAGTAGAATTTTGGTGTATTAAAGCAAGAAAACAAAACTTGAAATCCCAGGTATTACCGTAAATTACGGTGTTACCGTAATTTACGGTAGGTGTTTATTGTTTACGGTGGAAACCACCTGATTTACGGTGACCATAAACTTTCAGATCTCACCGTAAATTACGGTACGACCGTAATTTACGGTAAACCCAGAAAAACTTTAAATTGTTTTATTATTAATTGATGATTGATTTATACGTTTTAAATATTATGTGCCAAGGTCAAACTAATGTTTTTAATTGGTTTTGACCCTAGGTGTTCAGATGAACCGTACGGATGGCGATCAAGCAAAGTTGAAGAACCGAACACAATTTTTGAAGCTTCCGCTATGTGTCTTAATCTTTCTTAAGTTTTGTTCACGGGTTGTATCTGAATTTTCAAACAACTTTCGAATGTTCTAATCTGGGTCAAGTGTTGGATATGTTTTATGATACTTCTAAAACTTATGTAAATCTAATCTTTTGCTATAAATATGAATTAATCTAGTGATTAATTCTAGTTCAAAGTAAGGGTGTTACAATTGAGGATGCTGATTCTTCTGATGATGAATCTGATGATACTGATTCAGCAAAGTCTGATGCGGTAATCAAAGAAGAGGACATACCTCTTGAGAATCATATTCTATGTGATCCTCCCGCAAAGCCCGCTAAGACTGCTGCAACCGAGTCCACATCTGCAAAAGAGTCGGAGAGTGTGGATTTGCTGTACACTCTTGTTGGTGATAATAAAATTTATTCAGACAAAGATTTTCCTATTAAGAATGTTAATCAATCATTAATCAGTAAAGTCTTTGAAAATTCGACAAGTAAGTTTTTGGGAAAGACTGGATCACATGTTACAGTAACACAATGTCCACCTATCCCAAAGGCCGAAGTTCGAAAACAATTTGGCAATTAGAAATTACCAACAGTGCAAAAACAGCAAAATCATACCAAACCAAGAGGTAAAACACAGACTCAAAGTCAAAGGAAGCCGAATAAGAGGAAGAACAAGAATGTGAACTTTGTGAAATCTAAGGGAACGGACAAAATTGCAACGTTTGAAAACCAATCTAACTTAGATTTTATCAAGAAAGCAACTGTGATGAAAAGAAATGAATCAAATAGTTCAAAACCTAGTACCTCGGGATCACAAAGTTCATCATCGGCAAGACGATCACATGATACTTCGGGGTTTGTTGAACGAAGATCATGTTTTGAATGTGGTACAATTGGGCATATCGTTCGAAATTGCCCGTATCTTCATAAGTTGAAAGGAAAAGATGATGATCCCCGTGAACGCAATCACCAAAAGCGATCTGTTTCTGTAAAACAAGATCCCCAACTTGTAAGAGAAAGGGAAAAGAAACAGAAACGCCAACAGGTGAAGGTAATTGAGAAAGCACTTAAAACTGATGTGGTTCAAAAACAACCTGTTTCAGTTAAACCAGAAAGATCAAAGTTTTCAAAAACTTCAAACAATCACGAAGTTAAACTTTCAAACAATCAAACTGGTATAACAAAACAGACCTGGAAACCAAAAACTGTTATTGAATCAGGGGGACCATCACAATTTTCAAATCATCAAAGAATAGAAGTTATTGTTGTTGATGAAAATGGAAGACCCAAGACCACAATGGCTTGGGTCCCCATCTCCAACTAATTATGTGAGTTCTTGTGCAGGGTGTTCCAGGAGGAACTATCAGTAGTCATTGGATTGTTGATAGTGGGGCATCCAGGCACATGACAGGCGACATGAAGCTTCTCTACGACGTCAAATCCATTAGAGGAGGTTATGTTGCTTTTGCTGGAGATAAAGGCGGATATATTACGGGTGAAGGAATGATTTCCAACGGGGTTGTTAGCTTTGATAAGATCAACTTCGTACAACAACTTGATCACAATCTTCTTAGTGTTTCTCAAATTTGTGATAAGCAGTTCTCAGTACACTTTGATGCAAATGGATGTTATGTGCTGAAACCCGGCTTCAAAATTCCAAAAGAATGGATTCTCTTGTCGGCTCCAAGGATAAATGATTTGTACGTCCTTGATATGAGCCAAGCTATCACAACGTCTACACAAGCAACTTGTTTCGTTTCCAAAGCCACAGAAAAAGACTCTATCTCTTGGCACAGACGAATGGGTCACATTCACTTACGCAAAATGAATCATTTGGTGTCAAATGAATTAGTGAATGGTGTTCCTCTGAAAAACTTTCATCTTCAAGACATCTGTGTCTCGTGCCAGAAAGGAAAACAAACGAAGAAGCGACACCCTACAAAGAAAATCAACACGGTGGCTGTTCCTCTTGAACGTTTGCACATGGATTTGTTCGGTCCTGTCAAGCACAAAAGTATTAGGAATGATCAATATTGCCTCGTGATAACTGATGATTATTCAAGATTTTCTTGGGTGGCATTCATGGCACACAAGAGTGAAACCTTCGGTATTATCAAAAACTTGATCATTCAGATTGAGAATCTATATAAGTTGAAGGTTAGGCGGATACGTAGCGACAATGGTACTGAATTCAAAAATCATGCCATGGCGGAGTTTTGCACTTCAAAAGGTATTCTTCACGAATTTAGTGCGGCTTATACTCCTCAACAAAATGGCGTCGCTGAACGTAAGAACCGCACATTGATCGAGACTGCTAGGACTATGTTGGTAGAGTCACAATTGCCGATTCCTTTTTGGACTGAAGCTGTGGCCTCTGCATGTTATACATTGAACCGAGTCCTTACAGTCAAAAGGCACAACAAGACCTGCTTTGAGCTTATTAACAAACGGAAACCAGATTTGTCATATCTTGAACCGTTTGGAGCTCCGTGCACACTAATCGATCCTCATGGAAAGTTTGGGGCAAGAGCAATTGAAGGATACTTTCTTGGGTATTCCACCCCGAACTTAAGAGTCTGGAATCTGGAGACTAAAAGGGTCGAGGAATGGTCTGAAGTCAGAGTACAAAGGCACACTTTGCCAGTCAAATGTCCTGGTCAGCCTTGGATGTTTGAGTACGATGACTTTTTCAATTCGATCAATGTTGAAGCAGTTGAAGAAAATGTTGCAGCAAGGATGTTTTTCGAGAGTGACAATGCAACAGATTCACCGTTGGTTCGTCCAATTCTTGTCAATCAAGAACCATCTTCGGTGAACAATAATGCTCTCGACAATGAGGATTTTCACGATGCTACCGAATTGAACGAATCTATAGAGGATGATGAATTTCTCGATGCAGATCAAGAAGTTCCAATAACAGCAGTCCATGGTACTTCAGAAGGTACACCTCCAGTGGATGTCCCTAGAATAGCTGAAGCTACTGCATCATCCTCTTCGTCAATTCCGGGCATTGAATTGATTGTTGATCTCAATCTCAACAATCTGGGTACAAACATTCCAGTTCAAGATAATCCATAAACAAGGATTCACAATACCCATCCTCAACAAAACATCATCGGAAATGTACAGAGTGGCGTTCAAACAAGAAACATGTTGCGAAACAACAACAATGCAGGCTTGTATACGGCGATTAGAGAATCTGGTCAACAAAATGATTGGTCTTTCGCGTGTTATGTCTCACAGGAAGAGCCAAGAACTTGGAAAGAAGCTTTGAAAGATAACTCATGGGTTGAAGCAATGCAGGAAGAACTGCAACAATTCCAGAAGCTTGGTGTCTGGAATCTCGTAGAGAAACCTGCTGGTTACAAGAAGATTGGTACCCGTTGGGTGTTTAAATGCAAAAAGGATGACCGTGGAATCGTTATTCGAAACAAAGCAAGGCTAGTCGTTCAAGGTTTTCGTCAGATAGAAGGGATCGACTACAACGAAGTGTATGCACCTGTTGCACGTCTAGAAGCAATTCGAATCTTTCTGGCTTATGCCTCATTCAAAGGTTTCAAGGTATACCAGATGGACGTGAAAAGTGCATTCTTACATGGTGTGGTGGAAGAAGAGGTGTACGTCGAACAGCCTCCTGGGTTTGAAGATCCTATCCATCCCGATCGGGTTTGGTTGCTCAACAAAGCTCTATATGGTCTACATCAAGCACCGCGAGCTTGGTATGCAACCTTATCTAATTATTTGCTGGAGAATGGATTTCGCAGAGGTCTTATCGATTGCACTCTTTTCATCAAAGAACAAGATGGAGATCTTCTACTGGTACAGGTATACGTTGATGATATTATATTTGGTTCTACTAATGATGTTTTGTGTAGGAATTTCGAGCGCATCATGCAGGATAAATTCGAGATGAGTGCTATGGGGGAAATGACCTTCTTTTTGGGCCTACAAGTACAACAAACCGAGTCTGGGATATTCATCCATCAGACTAAATATGTTGGTGACATCTTGAGCCGGTTCCAGATGTCTGATGCAACGCCCATCGGTACCCCATTGCCACAAAATCACGGAATTACTCCAGACTTGAAGGGTGAAGCTGTTAGCCCCTCATACTACCGCGCGATGATCGGATCTCTTATGTATCTCACAGCATCAAGACCAGATATAATGTACCCAACGTGCCTGCTTGCCAGATATCAAGTCAACCCGAAGGCCTCACATCTTGCAGTTGTAAAAAGGATTTTTCGTTATTTGAAGGGTTGCCCTGACACCGGTCTATGGTACCCTAGGGATAATAACTTTGACTTGATCGCATTCAGTGATTCTGATTTTGGCGGATGCAAAATCGACGGCAAATCCACAACGGCTGGATGTCAGTTTTTGGGAAATCGCCTAGTCACATGGCAGTGCAAGAAGCAGATGTGCGTCGCTACGTCAACATGCGAAGCTGAATACATTGCTGCCTCAAGTTGTTGCTCCCAAGTCCTTTGGATCCAACAACAAATGCGCGACTACGGTTTTGAATTCCTAACTACTCCTATTTACGTTGATAATTCTGCTGCCTTACAGATCACTAAAAATCCTGTGCAGCATTCAAAGACTAAGCACATCGAAATTAAGTATCACTTCATACGTGATTGCTTTGAGAAAAGGCTAATCGATGTTGCTTACGTCCACACCGATGACCAACGTGCCGACCTTTTTACCAAAGCATTTGACAAATCAAGATTTGACTATTTATTATTGGTAAATGGCATTAAGGTCAAGCAAGAGTAAAACCAATATCGGAAAATCATTTTTGTAAATATCTTTGTGTTTTAAATTTATCTTAGTTGTTGATTTTAGGGGGAGTAAATCCAAAATTTGAAAATCCAAAAACATCGAAAAATTTCAAAACACAAAAACAATAGAAAATCAAAAATGAGTTTCCTGGCGAGCAAAAGAGAAAATGATAGTACATCAGTGGTCTGTCTAAACCTCTTTAAACCTTAAATGAAAAACGATAAGCAGCTCTATATAAGATGTATCGGTAGGCTCACAATCATTCTAAAGTGTGCAGGGTGATATAAACTTAAATCGACTGAAGACCAGGTGGGAACCATTCATTGGCATATGGTCTTAGTACCGAAATTTCGTTTGAGAGATTGCCGAGGTTCTGAGATATTCGGTCTTTATGCTGCTTATCATCTGGGTATCATGGTTGTATCTTTTTCCGAAAAATAACGGGGACGCAAGTCTAGATCTTCCATGATACTATACATACGTGTACATACTGCATACGACCTCAATAAGTGATCAACAATCACATGTCCCTCAAAATAAGTGATAATATATCACAGATTCTTTCCGGGAGTCAAGTTCGTCTCTCTGCTGTACGAAAGTACTGACCTGTTCACGGACTTGCTCCTGTGCCCTCATGCATCGAAAATCAAGTTCCTCATCAATAAGTGATCCTATCACATAGGGCTTGTTTTCAATCAAAATAAGTGAGAATCTCACATCATATACAGTCAAACAGATGATAATCGGTATACTCACCGGTAAGATGAACCCTCGTGCATACCTTGATACGGGAATGTGTCGTGATGTGGATGAACACCGGTCGGTAAGTATAAATCATACCTTAACGTATCCCCTCGCCATGATTACATATGATAAGTTGAGCTTATGTGGATAACAATACCGATAATCGTTATAGGATGCTTATCTTAATGTTAACTAAAAGAACAACAAGAGCGTTTTGGCATGACCGTACACTGATATGATTCTCTTACCCTCGAAACTCGCAAAAAGAATGTCTGTAAATATTTATTTAATGCTTTCAGTTTCTGCATCTTTGGATATATTTATTTACTGCTTTCAGTCTTTACATTTGATATTTAAAAAAAAAATACCAAAAAGATTTTAGGTGTGTTTTAATATAAACTTTCTAAAAACCAAAAAGATTTTATTTCTATTTTATTTTCGATCGTACGATGTTGGATCTCGAGTCTTCGATACCTGAAACCTGAACGAAAACCAAAACGACTAAATCTTCATAAACGGTCGAAATTTGCAAAGTTTTTGAAAGTTAAAATTTAAAATGGATAAAATTTGTTGAACTTTCAAACTGTCGGACGGTGATTGATTGAATAATGGTCACATGTGTGTCGTTTACTTATGATATTCCAGGCAGTTGTTCTCATTACGCGTTTAGATTTCTTGCATGTGCAGATTCTAAAGGCAAGGAGAACATGGTCGATGACAAGCTTTGGAATGAAGACACGACGTGAAGGCACTCAAATGATGAAGATGATCGAGTTGCCGCTGACCATCATCAACACCACAAGGATCTCAATTCATAAAGATCAAGATTTTCACGAGCATAACTCAAGGGGGAGCTTATGTTAAGGGGGAGTTTGTCAACACACTTCCTACATGAAACGGGGAGTTTGTTGATACACTTTCTGCTTTCAAGACGTGAAGACTTTAAAGATCCTCCGACATTGAAGACTTGAAAGGACGTGAAAGACTTGAAGACACGAGGGACCTACAAGATTTAAGATCGAGACAAATTAAGATCGAGACAAAGCTACAGCCAAGGGGGAGTTTGTTGGTGCACTTGTGTCTGTACTTTGTCTGTATTTTGTCATGATACCAAACGATGTCTTTGTTAGTCTTGTAAGTTTGATCAAGTCAACCATCCTCCTGGTTTGACTTGGCTAAACAGTCAACACAATGGTTGTAAGATGTTTGGGTCGAAGGATGTGTCATCGAAGGATAGTTTAGATCCTTCGATGAGCTCGAAAGATGAACCTTCGATGGATGAATCTCGAAGGATATCATCCTTCGAGGTATATGTGATCCTTCGGTAGGTTTCAGATCGACAGATGATCTTTCGATCAGTCTGTCTGATCCTTCGACCAGACGAGCTGTGTTGGGTATAAATACCCATGTGTAGTGTTCACTTTCTTATGAGACAAGAGAGACACAAGGAGAGAGCACACAGAACACACACACACTGAGAGAGAGTTTACAAAACAGATTTGTAAACATTGAGCTTGTAACAGACCTTTCATTCGTATTAATACAAGAGGTGTTAATCGTTGAGTCTTGTGTGTTTATCATTGTCGTGTTCTATCTCGGTTTGCATGCTAGCTTGGATTCTGCACTTGCTAGTGTGTTAGACATAACAAGGAATAGGTTTAACCTCAACCTCCGATGGACCTACAGAAGCATCTAGAAACTATTATTTGAGAATACCCTTGAATTTATTGAAGCTGTAGAATGAGATCCTCCACTGTTGGGTTATCATCTTTCAACCTCACTTTCCCTAAATTTATCAATTCTATTTTTCAACAGGTACTTCCTCTCAAAGTGTTATGGAATGGTTATAACAACTGATCATGCTAAGGACTGTTATAACTAACCATTGTTCCTTATAAAGACTGATGGACTTAAAGACTGATGAGACGTATCCACTGTTGAAGACAAATCCCTGTTAAAGTTGCATGTGCTAAGGACTGTTATAACTAACCACTACTCCTTATATAATCATCGTTCCAGTATCATTGTTCCAACATCGTCGTTTCAATGAAGCTTCCCATCACATGTTAGTGCATTCATCTGTCAACTTCGTCTTAGATCGTGTCTCAGTTCGTTGCGAAGATTGGTTAAACATGATGTCATCATGACATCATCCAAGTGATGTCACAATGACATCATCACATAAGAGACAAAAGCCATTTATGGATTAAATGGTGATTTCGTTCATGCAGCAAGTGGTGATATCGCTCATTTGTCAATTCATGATTTCGCTTTTGAGTCCTAGTCTAGTATCGCTCATGTGTCATAATCAGGGTTCCGCTTATATGTCGGCTACTAGATTTCGCTTATGTGTCAGTTGCTGATTCCGCTCATATGTCATGTATGTTGGAGCGGAATCTGACCTACTATATATAGGTCATTAGAGCGAAATCATTCATATAGTTAGAGGTGTTGTCTTCCGGTGAGCCACGAAGTGCTGCCGAAGTGTCGACAGGTTGTAAACATTGTCCAGATCAATAATATCGACATATTAAATTGAATTCTTGCTGAATTGTACTCGGTTTGTCTGTTTCCGCCGTTCAAACTGAGATAAACTCTTCTACGCGACTCGTTTAGGTCCGAATTCGATCCAACAAGTGGTATCAGAGCCAGTGGAGAAGAGTTTTCTACAATTCAGCTGGAAAATCTGTTTCTACACCTTTCTTTTTCGAAAAACAAAAATTTTTTCGGTCGAAATTGCTTTAAATTCACACGGTGTACACGTAATCATATACAAGTAAATCCTTGAAAGTTTCAAAGCTTAAATCGACCTAAAACATTGAATTTTTGAGGTTTCGCTTTTACGGTTTCGTACAAAAAGTGACATCAGCAGGTTTACTTGTGATTTCGCTTTTACGGTCATTGTTTAGTTGATTCCGCTCATTTGACATCTTACGGTATCGCTCTTGTGACACTTTAGTGATTCTGCTTTTGTGTCAACTAGAGTCTCGCTTTTGTGACCACGAGTGATTTTGATTTTGTGACAACTTAGGTCATCGAACAGTGTAATCATGTGATCTAGTGCACCGTTTCATTCATGTGTTTGAACATTGAGTAGTGTGAATTGTTTAAATGTGCTTTGAATTGTGTGATAAATAAATCAAAATGTGTATAACAGTTTACGAAGTTGTCAGTTGTTTGGGATAAGATACCACATGCTTGTGTCGATTTGCATTGAAAAATGATAAAGTTTGTCGGTTACATGTGATATAAATCTGCGGTCCAATCACGTATCATATTCTATAGTTGTTGTCAGCTTGTTATATTCATTAATCAAAGGCCAAAGTTTCATTATTATTGACAATCAGTGAAGGCCCAATCATATGTCTTGAATGATAAGTGTTGGTCCAATAACATTGAGTTGTAAAAAGTTGTCAGCCATGGTGTTCAATTTTCAATATAGTGCATGTGATTGTAAAGAATAATATTGACTGTGTCTACTAGAAAATATCAATGAAAGTGAAAAGTGTCAGTACATGTGGTGAATAGTTGAGGTCCAATCAGGTTTATTAACATTTTACGAGTTGTCGGATAGATGTTTTAGTGGCCCAAGTTTGTGAATATCATGTGATTTTATGATAAATCATTAAGTGTTGTTTTGTTTAAATGTGTCAGCCCTCTAATTGTGATTCATGTTACATATTGACGGCCCAAGTAATGTTGTTATATTTGACTATCACAGATCCATTATATTGTTAAGGCCCAAGTAATTTTTTTTTACAGTGATACTTGTTAGTGTTTGTTGATAAATCGTGAGTCGAATCAGAAGTTCATTCATCAGTTTGCTTGAAGGTCACAAGGTTTGGATTTACAGTCGGTTCGCACGGTTCGATCAGTCGTTTTGTCAGTCAAGTTGCGTATTAAAGTCATTGACTCGCTTAAAAGTTTCGTACATTTTGGAGTTCAAAGGTTTCAAAGAGTCAAGTCACTTGAATTCGATTCGGGTCCTAGAAGTCTGCACAATTGGTCAACATTCAGTCCGCACAGAAAATTCACCAGTTCATTTAAACTGATTGTGTTTGTTTGTTTGTCCAGGTGATTCAAGATGGCTAAAATGTTTGATGAACTGGAAAACACTAAATTTGAAAGAATAAACAATTGGACTTGTTGTTCTTCTTTTGAGAAAAAGGAGGTTTTGGTTGAAAGATTTGAATATTTCATGTGTCAAAAGGATGAAACGTTGGATGAGTTGGAAATGCGGTTTAAAATTTTAATGGACAGTTTGAGAAACAAGAATATTAGAATATCAAATGATGAACAGATATCGAAATTGGCAAATGCATTACCTCCTAAATGGGATAAATTCTTGGTTGAGCTAAAAAGGGAAGATTTTTTTCAAGAACTTTATCCAAAACAGTTCTTTAATGAGGTTAATGGAGAGTTTCGTAAGGAGTATAAGAAAAAGAAGGAAATTTTGACCGAAATGGAAAAGAATTTACAAAAATTGGAATTGGTTGTAATTACTGAAATTGATAATAGAATTCGTGTGTGTCTTGCAACAAAGAGTATTCTGAAATATGATATTAAAAGGAAATGTTATATTGATGAAAGTATGAATCCTTTTGATTTCGTTAAACTCTTTTGTGCAGGAACATATAAGATGGAAACAAAGGATATTCCAAAGAACAAAGAATCTTTGAAGCTTGGATCTTCAAGTTCAGAATCAGTGTGTTCTAAATGTGATAACTTTAAGGCTGACAATGACAAACTTTTGAAGGATGCAGAAAGTTTGACATCGGAAGTCGAGAAGTTGAGAGATGAGAAGCAAGCTGATGATAAGCAGATTCTTATTTTGAAAGAAAATTGTGAGAAGTTGAAAACTGAAAATGACAAACTGTTGGGTAATTTGAACAGTTTGACATCAGAAAACAAGGTTTTGAGAGAGAAAGAAAAAGATTTTGAAAGCAAAAAGAAATCTTCAGAAAATGAAGATTTCTGGGTAAAGCTGGAAAACAAGAATTTGAAAGCAAATGAAACAAAATTTCAAGAACAGTTAAATTTTTTGGAAAATGAAAAATTTGTTCTTGAAAACATGAAGAATGAAAATGAAAAATCAATCAAGTCTCATCTTGAAAGAATATCTCAGCTTGAAAAAGAAGCTGAGAACTCAAGAAACAAGATTGATGAACTTGAAAACAAATTGAAAGTGTTGGGATTGAACCCTACCAGAGGAACAGATGATGTAAAGCCAAAACTGGATCAGGGCAGTGGATCCATAATAAGCAGCTGTTTACATTATACTTTCCCCTTGGAAGTGATTTGAAGAACATCTGATGGCCAAACCACTGTCCTGTACAACTGCCGCCTTGCAACTGCTGACCACACTAAAGTACTGATGAAGATTAAAGGCTGAAGCTCAATCTACTGACGGAATTCAAGCACTGCTGAAAGAGTTAAAGCACTGCCCATTCAAGGTCTGATCACCCTTTGAAGAAAGCACTGATGCTTAGACATCAGTGGTTGACTACATCAGTGTAATGAAGAATCAGTGTTTATACATCAGTAGTTAGTATGTAATCAGTGTCTGTATGATCAGTAGTTATTGATCAGTGCTTATAGGTTGTTAGGTTGTTAGATGTCACTTTCATGGTGACGTCAGCTGAGATACCTCAGTGGTTTGGTTTGCCTATAAATGTAACAGTACCCTGTACTGTTACATTTGATTGACTGAGCGAGTTCTTCTCCTCTAGTCCAATCCTTTCATCTTGTGTGCAACCAACCTTGGGGCATCAGGCTGAGGGGGAGCTTAGTATGTAAGCATATCTGTAATCTTTTGCTTTGATTTGTAAATCATTCGACTCTATGAGAAGCAATCGTTTATCATACTATGTTTTCCTTTGATTGTGTTTACAAAGTTTGTTATTCATTTCCGCTGCACTTTACACGTTTTCATATTCATTAATCGTTCAAATTATACAAACAAATACAATCAAGAGAGCCTAAGATCCTAACAATTGGTATCAGAGCCTGGACAGTCAAAATTCGATCTAACAATCAATTTGACATAACAGTTCGGCTCGAAATTCATTGATACCAAGGTTGGTTGCATTTAAGTTGAAAAACAGGGTATCGAGTAAATCATGTTCAAAGTGGTCATTCAAAAACTCTGTAAATCAACCAAGATGTCATAAGACACACAAAATTCACATAACAAGTGATATCATGCATAAATCACCAATAGTTTCAGATCTGGAAACTTGTCTGGTGACTTTGGTGTGATTATTATCTTTACAAAATTGATTTCAAATGTTACTATGAAGTTTGTGTTGTTTTCATCATAACTGCAGCTAAGGTGTTCACCTCATGGTTGACAAAAGCCTATGTGCGGACAAAAGCACTAGTGTCTTTGTTAACATAAAAAGAGGGAAATCAAAACTTTAGTAATTTGAATCTTATGTATTGAAAAACAGGTTGAGTGTCCTCTAAAAGGACCAAAATCAATTGTGTTAAGAATACATTAAGAAAATCAGCAGTCTAAATATCCAGATCATGAGTAATGTAAAATTTGGCATAAGCATGTGCAAAAATGACCAAATCTCTCAAAACATTGCTGAAAATGATTTTGGATTAAGTATTTTTTTCCCTTGAAAACCTTCCAGTAAAAGTTTCAATACTTTTCTATGGAAAGGGTAAAAAGGGAAAGAAGAAAAATTACAAAAACTCAAAAGTGTGTTTATCTCAAAACTTTTGAAATCAAAAGAAAAGAGTATAAACATAAAACACTTAAAGAGTCCAAAATTGGGTGAATAATGGTCATCAAGCAACTATGTGCATTCATGGATTCAGGGAAATTCAGGAGAAAATCATTTTCTTCATCTGAGCAGCAGATGTACAAAACAGCTGGTAAAGCTCACCCACTGATCCACCAACAGTTGCTGATAGAAGTCCATCAAAAATGGATAGAAATCACTTGACTGCTAACCCAACAGTTGCTTGACCAAAGTAGCCCTTCACCTCTATTTCCATGTCCACAACCACTGTTGATAAAAATCTACTAATAGTGGATAAAAATCAACACTGGTTATCACCAATTCATTTTATTCCTCCACTTTCACCTTCAAACAGCTGTTGGATCATTAAAGTCACCAACAGTTGTTAGCTCAGATAACTCACATCTGCAGCCCCACCTTTTAAACCCCAATCCTTTTTAATCACATCCATTTTACCATACACTTGACAACATCAATGAAAAAGGGATTCTTTCAAAAAGTCTATCTTGAAACACTTGTTCTCTTGGTGGCTGTCTACCATTCCATCAACAAGTCATGTGCCTTATAGCACTGAAAGACAGAAAGTTGGGTAGCTGTTATTTAAGAGGAGCTTCAGCAGTTTAGTGACAACAAGTTTGAAAATCTTGTGCCACAGCCAAAGGATGAGAATCTCTTGGAGAAAAGTGGGTCCTCAAAGAACATTGCATATGCTAGGAGCATGATTGTCAAGTTTTATCAAACTCAAAACAAGTACAACCATCAAGGTGTTATTGACTGTGCACATGCAGCAGATATTTCCAACCACTAATTGAAGAATATTATAATGCTGCTGCTGTTGCTGAAAAGTCCAACTGTTTGTAACTTCAAAATATGTTTTTGAATTTTGGTATAGTTGCTCAAAAGATTGTTTTTATGCAGGGCAGTCAAGTAGCTGAAATATATCATCAAAAGTTCTATATCTCATTGATTCACCATCATCCATTATCAGACATCACTTTGTGAGGGATTGCTATAGAAAGGTTTGATTTCATCTTTAACATGTCCATCCTAAAGATCAGTTGGTAGATGTACAAATTTAAAAATTGGATTCATCTACTGTTAAAAACTTGATCCCTATGATTGGAGTGCTAAACATGGATTAAAGCAAGCTTTCTTGTGTTCCATGTGTAAATAGCATAAAATGTTTTTAGAAAAATCAAAAATAACCTTAAAAAAAAAAAAGTTTAAAATTGAATTTTTCTATAAATCCTCAAAGTCACTAGAAACCACTGATGGCATTAAAACCTTTCAAAGCACTGATGGCATTAAAACTCTGTTAAATAGTAAAATCTATCCACTGCCAAAGTGTATCCTCTGTTTGTGCAAAACACTGATTTACAACAGAGGTTACACGTGGATAGATGTTATTCAACAGTTGTGTGCATCAGATGTCATCCTCACTTTTTCAAATAAATGGCCTTACACCTGAAAACATTTACAAGGCTATCAAAAATTTCCAAAACAAAAGCAGAGGTGCTTGAGCAGATTTTAGCAGCTACCACTGCTCCTCAGACACCTGCTGCTGAGCCCACTGCTCAAGGTGATCACAGCAGAAACACAACTGCTGTGAAACCCACAACTAAATCCACAAAAAGACCAAAACAAAAGAAAATTCAAAAGCCCCCCAAACCTACAATAAAGGCAACTCTGGAAGATGAGATCCCAGAGAAACTGCCAGTGACAACACAAAAGTCACTAGAAACCACTGCTGCTACTTCCTCACAGCAGATGGTAGAAAGGTCTCAACCCATGCCTGAAACTCCTCCTGCTTCTTTTCAAAAAGATCAGGTTGTAAGAACAGGGACACCACATTATGATGCTCTGGAATCACTTGATTCTATCATCCACAGCCCACTGCCCGGGGCAAATTCACTTTCAACTCCCATCATCACTTCACAAATACCACCATCAATAATGACCTTGTTGCATGCTTTGGATATAACTCAGACATAAATCAGTTCCTCTCAACCGCCTATCACTGAGAGTACACTCGAACAAGTGACTGAGTCTGATGCTTATACCTCTGCTATCCCAGCAACAACTGAGGAGGTTACACCCCTTGAGTTACAAGTAACTCTTGGTGGTAGTTCAAGTGAAGCAGCTACTACAAGTGCTGAACCCACTGGTTTGCACTCGGACAGTAGTTTCATCAATAAGACTTCCTTGAAGGCAATTTCTTCACTGGGAACTCTTGTGTATCCAGTCTTCACTGGTTCACTAAAAAGTGTTTCTCATTATGAAGAAAGAAGTCCCCAGTACCAAGACAAAGGGGCAACAGTGGATGATTTTTGGGATACACTTCCTCAATCAACCACTGTTAAAACCACTGCTAGTGGGAAATCAGATGACCCCATTAAGTTGGGTGATGGTTTAATGTACCAAGAATTGACGGCTAGAATTGATAAACTGGATACATCTGTTGCAGAAATCAAAGACTTGCTGTAACAGTTGTTGAAAGCACAAACGGTACCATCCACTGCTGCAC
Organism: Helianthus tuberosus; assembly: GCA_030545235.1. Lineage (NCBI taxonomy): Eukaryota > Viridiplantae > Streptophyta > Magnoliopsida > Asterales > Asteraceae > Helianthus > Helianthus tuberosus. The sequence continues at coordinate 5,810,154 of CM060416.1, read as the reverse complement.
CACCTCCAACAGCTACTCCATCATTTGCTCCTACTCTAGATGAGCTGTGGAATTTGTTTAAACCCCTGCACTATCTTCGAAAGAGTTGATGATGCCAAAAAGGGGGAGAAAAATGAATCTAAGGAAAATCTTTCAGTAACTTCTGCTGAAACATCTGTCAAAGAAAAGGAAAAGGGAGGTGATGAAACCCTGAAAATTCAAGCAGATGATGAAGATACACAAATGAGGATCGTTCAAAGTCAAGTCAATTCAGCTGGTCTCAAAACCAGTCAATTCAGCTGGTCTCAAAACCACTGCTGATATTAAAAGGGTAAGGGATGAGAGCAGAGCTTTGGTTGTGAAAAGGATAGTTCTGCAAAAAGAAAAGAAGAGGTTGGTACTTCATTAAAGAAGAGTCCTGTTAGAAAAACAAGGCAATCAACCACCACAACTTCTAAAACTAAGCCAGTTACTACTCCAACCACAACTTCTGTTCCCACAAAATCACTTACACCACCAAATATACCATCACCACCAAAAACTACCTCATCACTACCATCATCCCCTGCTAAAATGCAGAAGACAACAGATGTTACAACATCTGTTGTAATGGCAACAGTGGTTGAAACACAAGTTGTTTTAACAACTGTTAGTCAATCACCTATTTCCTCAAACACTGCTATTCAAAACACTGTTCCAACTGCTGTTATCTTCAGACAAAAGAAGATTAAAAAAAAACAGATGGATGAAGAGACAAAACAGGATAAAGCAGCAGAAGATTACATTATAAAAATGATTCTTCAACAAATGCTGGCTGAAAATCCTGTGTCATCAAAGGTTGCAGACTCTGCCCATGCAGTCCTTACCAGGCCACCATCTCCAAACTCATCAGCTAATAAACCTCTCCCAAGAAACCCATTAGGTTTAAAAATACTAAAGTGGAAGTCTGATTAAAAGACCCATGTATTGACTCTGCTCAGATCTAAGGGTGTAGTGAAGCACATATCAAGGGAACAAGCACTGGGCCTGGGTGTTGAAGATCTGCAAGATCTCCTTGAGCTTACACTTTGCAGGGATGAGGAAGACTCAAGTTCCAAGGACTTTGAAGCAGAATTTAAAAGACAAGCTAAGGAATTTCTGATGAGGTGATAAAGATCCAGAATAATGAAGGGTTTTGGCATCATCTGTTCCAGGGGAGATTGTTGGGATTGAACCCTACCAGAGGAACAGATGATGTAAAGCCAAAACCGGATCAGGGCAGTGGATCCATAATAAGCAGCTGTTTACATTAGACTTTCCCCTTGGAAGTGATTTGAAGAACATCTGATGGCCAAACCACTGTCCTGTACAACTGCCGCCTTGCAACTGCTGACCACACTAAAGTACTGATGAAGATTAAAGGCTGAAGCTCAATCTACTGACGGAATTCAAGCACTGCTGAAAGAGTTAAAGCACTGCCCATTCAAGGTCTGATCACCCTTTGAAGAAAGCACTGATGCTTAGACATCAGTGGTTGACTACATCAGTGTAATGAAGAATCAGTGTTTATACATCAGTAGTTAGTATGTAATCAGTGTCTGTATGATCAGTAGTTATAGATCAGTGCTTATAGGTTGTTAGGTTGTTAGATGTCACTTTCATGGTGACGTCAGCTGAGATACCTCAGTGGTTTGGTTTGCCTATAAATGTAACAGTACCCTGTACTGTTACATTTGATTGACTGAGCGAGTTCTTCTCCTCTAGTCCAATCCTTTCATCTTGTGTGCAACCAACCTTAGGGCATCAGGCTGAGGGGGAGCTTAGTATGTAAGCATATCTGTAATCTTTTGCTTTGATTTGTAAATCATTCGACTCTATGAGAAGCAATCGTTTATCATACTATGTTTTCCTTTGATTGTGTTTACAAAGTTTGTTATTCATTTCCGCTGCACTTTACACGTTTTCATATTCATTAATCGTTCAAATTATACAAACAAATACAATCAAGAGAGCCTAAGATCCTAACAGAAAGGTTTTGTGACTTCATTAGACAGTTTGAATTTTCCCTGTCCAAAACCTATCAATTCTGTTCCAATAAGTGACAATGTCACAAATTTTGACAAAGTCAAAATTGAGGATTGTGATGAAATATCTGATGATGAAAAAGAAAAGAAAAGACAAATATTTTTAGATTTACAAGAAAAATTTCAAAATAATGTTTTGCAATCTACTGAAACAGGTGAATGTTCTAAACAAAAACCTGTTAAGAAGAATGCAGAACAGAAACAAAAAGATAAAAATTTGAAAAATTCTAAAATTGAAAATAAAAGCTCATCAGATAAGTCATCCAATCATTATCAAAAATCACAAAAATATAAAATTGAAAACTCACAAAATGTTGGTAATAAGTGGTGCAGGTTTGACCACAGTGCTCAAAAGACAAATCCAGCATTGAAGAGGAGAAATGATTATAACCAAGCCAAACAATGTTATGATCTGAAGGTTTGGACTGATAGAAGTAGATGGTACGATAACAGAGTGTGCTACACCTGTGGTGTTAGAGGACACATTGCTGTTAACTGCCAGAATTGGTATTGTGAAACAAGAAGATGCTTTGAATGTAATATCAGAGGACATATTGCCAGAGATTGCCCAAGGAGATCGATGGGAAGATCGAGGGTTGAATCTCAGAGAATGGTAAAGAAACCAGTCACTGTCAAGCCCAAAGAACAGAAAGTGGAAGATAAGAAAGTAAAGCTTTCACAGGGGCAGAGAGACAGATTGAGGAAGAAGAGGAAGAAGGCGAGAGAGTATTTGGAGAAGATTTTGTCTTCAGGATCACCGGTTGGTTCGAATAAAAGTCCTGATGAATCGATTCATTCGACGGCAAAGCCAAGCAAATCGAATTCTTCAGATGCAAATCTGAGGACAAACAAGAAGAAAAAGAAAGTTATTGGTGATGAATCTGGCTCATCCAAGTCAGACAAGCCAAGTTCGGGCAATGAATCTGATTCCACAAAATCAGATGAGCCACAAGTTGAGGTAAAAAAGAAAGAGACAGTTCCATTAATGAATGATGAGAACTTTCCACCATTACGAGCCGCAAACCTAAAATCAAAAGGTGTTGATGCTGGAAAAATGTTTAATAGCAATGTTAAACATATTTTTAGCAAGATGGTTGATGGTAAAGAAAAAGGAGTGAAAGAGTTTTATGAAGAAAAGAGAAAAGCTCAAAATGCGCCTAAGGCTGGTCAGGCTTGGGTGTCAAAATCTGTTGGTTGAATTCCTGACTTGCCGGAGCTTCCAGGTTGGTAAGTGTGAAGCAGGTATCGGCATCATTCTTGAGAAATTCACAGGATGGTAACTGTGATATTTCGTCTTACAAGTGGTCAATCAAGGACATTAAGTTGTACTTGATTTTCTACAAGTGATTGTGGTGTTTGATCTTATATTGTTAAAATCTGTACAAAAAGGTTTTAAAGAGAACAAGGTGACGAGATGACCCCGAACCTACAAGTGATGGGTAAACAAACTAATTTTTCCGGAAAAACCATTCTGATTAAAACAAACTTAAGTGTTTTTAAATCATTATGGGAAAATAGTTTGTTGTAAAGGGGAGTGTTGATTTAATATGCCGAAACCCTCACGGCTGAACAAACATGATTACTTTCATTGGATTGAAAAACGGTTTTCAAACTGTTAAGATCAATGGGTTGTAAATCATGGGGGTACTTTATATTAGATTTTCTGCAAATCAGAGCATTTTTAGCAGAAAATGGATGGCGAGACAAAGCTATCAGTGTTGGTTGTCAAATTTTCTTTAAATGGTTTTGCATTTTAGGGGGAGTAATATTGTTAGAAAATACAAAAACATTTGAAAATTTGAAAATGACAAAAACATGATAAAATTCAAAAATTGAGTTTTGCGTAAAAAGAGGAAATGATAGTACATCAGTAGACAGTTACAGTACGCTAAAGAAATGGAAAGTTTAAATGTGTTAAACGATCTCACTGTGGATGTGTCGGTAGATTTTTATACATTTAGTAAACTTTTTCGGGATATAAACATAAATTTCATACTTGTTTATTTCGTGGGGAACACTACTTGGATATATAGGTAACCCCTGAAATCTCGTTTGAAAGGTCTCATAATCTGATATACTAGGTTTTTATACTCAATGATGTCTGGGGTATTATTCCGGGACTTCTGCTGAACGGTAGTTCTGACCTAGTCCTTGGATAATACTTTCTGCAAATGCTTGAAACATAGCATTAAACCCTCAGCATGCCGATGAAACAATAAAATTGATAGTCGCTGCTGTTGTAAGCAAAAAGATCCTCTAAAGGGGACATACCGTAAAGTCAAAGCTGATATCTCTCTGCGTATACGGAAGTATCGACCTGAGATCCCTTGGCCCTCGCATACCTAATTTATGTACAGATATCATTGCAGTATACTCACCTGTAAGACTGATTATTGGGATTCTGGATACGGGAGTATATTCAAGAGGTGGGACACATGAATAGGTTTAAGTTCATAAGACATCTAATTCGTATCCTGAATTAGTTGAACTTTGTGTGAAAATTTAAGTGGATCAGTATATCGACAATCTAAGTGAATTGTTTAATTCTTAAAGTGTAACTAAGCTCAACGGTACTTGTGACTTGTCGAAAACTGATATGATCCTCTGACGCATACTCAAACAAAAATATTGTCTGTAAATATGTTTGTACATATTTCTTTACTGCTTTATATTTTCAGAAAATACAAAAAGATTTTGATTTCTGCTTTATTTTCGACAACCGATATCTGAATTGCTGAGTTTCAAAATCTAAGTAAGCTGATTGTGTTTCTGAAAATAAAACAAGTTCATTAAATTGAAACTTGAATTAAAATAAAAAATTTCAAAAACAGTTTGTGATATCTCCAAGGTCATTAACTTGAACTTGGATGATAAACTGTGAGGGAGTTGGATTCTTTAACACTGCCAAATCTGTAAAGTTTGTTGATAGGGGGAGTGAATTAGAGAATTTGATTAATAATACGAAAACATTGTATTTATAAATGTTTGAGTGTTGCAGATAGTCCAGACTACGATCCTGAGAGCAGAGTCTAAGGGGGAGTCTGAAGACAAGCTTGAAGCAAAGAGAAGCTTGTAGATGGAAAGCTAGGTGTCGATCCCAAAGCACGGAAGCTTGATGAAAGGGGGAGCCTGAAGCTGATATAGAACTGAAGACTGAGAAGACTCGACACTTAAGACTCGTCAACATCTGAGGGGGAGTCTGTTAGTGCATTCATCTGTCAACTTCGTCTTAGATCGTGTCTCAGTTCGTTGCGAAGATTGGTTAAACATGATGTCATCATGACATCATCCAAGTGATGTCACAATGACATCATCACATAAGAGACAAAAGCCATTTATGGATTAAATGGTGATTTCGTTCATGCAGCAAGTGTTGATATCGCTCATTTGTCAATTCATGATTTCGCTTTTGAGTCCTAGTCTAGTATCGCTCATGTGTCATAATCAGGGTTCCGCTTATATGTCAGCTACTAGATTTCGCTTATGTGTCAGTTGCTGATTCCGCTCATATGTCATGTATGTTGGAGCGGAATCTGACCTACTATATATAGATCATTAGAGCGAAATCATTCATATAGTTAGAGGTGTTGTCTTCCGGTGAGCCACGAAGTGCTGCCGAAGTGTCGACAGGTTGTAAACATTGTCCAGATCAATAATATCGACATATTAAATCGAATTCTTGCTGAATTGTACTCGGTTTGTCTGTTTCCGCCGTTCAAACTGAGATAAACTCTTCTACGCGACTCGTTTAGGTGCGAATTCGATCCAACATCACACATCAACCTTTCAATATCGATGTTGCAGTATAATTGTTGCAACATCGTGAAAAGTTGCATATGCTACCTTCTTTGATGGGAGAGTTGCAACTTGAACGGACGATATGTATCTCTCCCTCAAATCTCTTCTTCTCAATACTCGGCATTTGTTCATAAAGGATAAGAGAAAACTGAAGCTCTCTCTGACCCACTTTCAGAACAAATTTTGGTGATAAGTGGTTTGCCTTGATCATGGCATGTGTTTTTGTTTTTTATTTTTACTAAAGTTTTGTTATCTGAGTTGTGACTAAATGATGATTGTGAATGATCTGCTGCAGATGATGATGATGATGATTGTTCTACGGTTATTTCCAGTATCATTGTTCCAACATCGTTTAAAGTATATGTTTTTTGCTACTCCAATTTTGGAATTTTGAGTTTTTAATTTTGAAGTGATATACTCTAATTCTCGCTTTATATTTCAGTCTAATCACAGTTGTTTGAAATTGATACAATCTGCTGCGGGTTAATATAGGGTTGTATTAAAAGAAGCATAAAGTTAAATTAAACACAAAGAAAGATTTTTAAATGTACATTTAAAATAATTTTTGCTAGTGAGTAAATGATGATTATATATGACTCTGGGCAGATGATGATGATGTAGAAGCCGTAGTAGTTCCTACTAAACGCAAGAAAGGATTTGCTACTGCTGTAAGATAAGATTTTATCTTACTAGAGTAATGGTCTTTCCTGCCTTTTTTGTATTAAAAGAAGCATAGAGTTTGGTTTAAAGCAGTTCTTTATGAACAAATTTAAGGATTAAGTATATGAGGACATGGCTACTCTTCAACAGCTGAAGAAGTGTTTTCATGTACTGCATCTTGGTTTGTTCACGAGAGATCAGGTTTCTATAAATCCTGATGTTGATGCATTGAGTACTTCCGTGGAGTTCATGGCGATTGTCGAAGATATACATTGATGGAGTTTAAAGCTAAAAGCACTAAATTTTAAGCTAAAAGCACTAAATTTTTGTTGTTAGGTTCGTAAATTTCTTGGTGTTGTTCTTAGATTTTAAATTTCGTTGTAATTTTAAGCTGAATAAGTATTATTATGTATATTTAATATCATCTGATTATTGCAGATGATGATGTTGTGTTTCATGTTGTAAAAACCAGGGAATTGTCAGATAATAGATTGCTTTGTCCGATTAGATTATGTGTTAAATTATAGTTATTTAAGTCATTGTTTCGTTTTCTTGAATTCTATGTAATTTTGTAAAGAAGTACAATAACAAATAGTGGTTTGAACATCTGTTTGCATTTTGGTCAATAGTTAATGGAAACCCATGTTCGGTTAAACAGTGTTTTTAAGAGGAAAACAGTATGAGAAGACAGTAGATCTTATTAAGTTAAACATCTGTTTAGGGTTAAACAGATGTTTGACCTTTAACAGATGTTTGGCCTTTTATATCAGAGGTTTGGACTTAAACAGTTGTTTGACCCTAAACAGATGTTTAGCCATAAACAGATGTTTGACCTTAAACATATGTTTTGCCTTAAACAGATGTTTCGCCTTCTATATCAGATATTTGGACTTAAACTGTAAGACCCTAATTCTTACATGACAAAAGTCGCAGCGGAAACACGAACCATAAAATTTCTTTCATTATAAATACCTCAACTTATTTAAAATTTAACTTTAACATAGCTCTTTCTCATAAATCCGTCATCCTCTTATTTACTAATTAAAAACATAGCTTATGTCTACTACAATATACACATCAACGTTCCCGTACAATCTCTCTAGTGACTCGATCTTCGATCTCTATTCCATAGTAATCCTCATGGCTTGTACTACCTACGCTCACCACATAAAATTCATAACGTTAGTACGTATCATAAGCATATAAGATTTATTCACGTTTACTTTTCATTTCATTAACTCTTTACATCCCGGCTTTCTCTCTGGTCATACGATCTGTGGTGAGACTTCTTTGGTATTCCTGCGTTACACTTCATCACCAGGCATGCTATTATCATCGTTAGTACTCAATTTCAGTGAATGCATTGCTTACATACTTTCATACAAACTTATACATATGCCTACGATCACACGTAACAACTTACATACATACGTACCAACATGCGTGCATACCTAAATACATCCATTCATACATACATACAAACATACATACATACACACATACAAACATACATACATACATAAATACATTCATACATACTTATTACATGCCTTCACACCAACCTACATACATGCATACATTCGTACATACTCACTTGCGTACATATACATACTACCTACATACACACCTACATACATACACTTAGATTGATAGAACATACATACGTATATGCTTATATACTTACTTACCTATATATATACAATCACCTATTGCAACATACTCAACTCGTACTTACCTACTCATATACGTCTTCATACATTCGCGTGTACTTGCTCACACACTTATAATCTTACATACGTTTGCACATACATGCTCACATATACTTCTACATACGTGTTTAGATACATTCAAACATACATACTAGCCTATCTACATAGATGCATACTCTTATGCTCATAAAAAACGTAAGTTAAATTAGTCAAACGTAACTTGAAACGCGTTTAAATGAGTTCCCAAACCAAAACTGAGCAAACGAGCAACTTTCGCCAACCAGGGGGGGCTCGCGTGACGCCAAGGGCCTTGGCGTCGCGCTAGGCCCCTGTTTTGACAGAACAGGTGCTGCACATTCCCAGCACGATCCCGTTTTACGGAAACGAGCATAACTCTCTCGTTTTTGATCCGTTTTACCCGATTCTTTTTCCTACGCGTTCGTAATTTAATCCTCTACCTTGTGGAGTTAAAAACCAACATCCAACATAATAAAATTTCAGACTTCTAACTCTTCGGCTTATTACCCTTTTACCAAACTTTGACCCGTTCATGCATTCATCAACATAACTTGGTTATTTTACCATAACCTCTTATAAACATAACAATATCAGTGACGTCTATCATAAATTACTAAATTCTTGAATGTCTTGCACTCTCTTAACACATTATCGTTCATATGCTTATTTTGACCCATTAAGGGTATTCGCGCATTAAATGGTCTATGACTAACCAAACCATCATCCCCACTTCCATACTTGTCCAAAACATTACACTAATCGAATAACTTGTTTCTAAGCTACTTTTAAGATCGTTTACCCCAAAATACCCATCAAGGGCATTTTGGTCAACTTTAATCCCATCATTTACGACGAAAGACTTAAACACATATTTGACCTCAAACATCATGTTTAATTAATTACAACACTTTATTACTTACTTGAACTAAGAAGTGATTACGGAAATCACTTACCTTATGCGTCCGTGCTCGTATCCGATTCCTTGCCTCTTCTTGACCCGTTAACACCTCAAGCTTGAGTCCATCTCGACGTGTTTCCTTATGATCCCCTCGTGTTGGTGATCATTAATCCATGCTCGGTTATGGATTTAAGCTTCATCTTGCCTTCCGATTTGAGCATAAAGACGATTTAGGGTTTGAGGCTCCATGGGAGCCTCCTGATCTTTCTCGAACACACACGTTTGTGTGTGTTTGTGTGTGTCTAGTTATTTTTATAACTTAGCTTTCATTTGTTCCACTTTAGCCCCTCGGGTTTACCTTTAAAACATAACTGACACTACCCTCATCATTTAATACTTTTGACCATACCTTTAACTAGGTTAAATAGCCTAGTTATTTATTTCATGACGTGTCACATAAGAACATACGACAAATATTAACATTTAAATTTTTGGGGCGTTACAAGTCTACCACCCTTAAACGAGGTTTCGTCCCCGAAACCTTTCTTACTTCCATCGAACACACATTATCTTTTCTTCCAGTCCATCCATACGACAACTAGCCCATCCTAATGAGAATCTTCTAGCTCCAAGAACCCGTTCCAGAGTTCTTATTAGTATCGCTTTCACTAGTAGCGCTAATTTCTAACAACCTTCATAGCTAGTGGTTTATTCCTCGTTCAAATATCCCTTCATCATGTGCAATATATCCTTTTGTTTACTTAAATAATTCCAACATTTCATTATTAACATTCTTTCTCTTTATTTGCACATTCATATCGTTTTCGTCGACTAAACGACCTTACTTTGAATTTGTAATCTATACATACTCATATATGCTTAACTTTAACGTTAACCTTATTCTACATTTTCTACAGTTACGTATACCTTGCATACCTTTATATTATCTTTAAATCATTTCGTTCAATTCACATTACTATTGCTTTCACTTCATGCATTACTTAATTCACGTGTATAAATAGTTCATATCCCTCCAATCATGAGTTAAACATTTTACTAACCTCTTTTTCATTTCCCAAACCACGATCTGCAACCCAGATCGATCATCTTCTCCTCGAGTACTGGCCGTACAGGCCAGGTTTCATTCCTTCGTGTAATGAGCTTCTGCTCGTGCACGTCTTTTCACCAATACGATTGGTTTCACCACATCAATAGTTCTGCTATAATGTATCGCACATTCTATTTCTTACATGCAATCTTTTCATTCAATTAATCATTTCGCCAACTGAAGTACACGCTCGTACTTCCTTCCATTCATGCTTACTTACAAAGACCTTATTACATCGTTTCAATATTTCTTACTAAGCTTACCATTCCCGCCCATACTCAAGTTATTGTCCGGGTCACAGCCCGTCATCATTCTGACTTCTAAGAGTCAATTACTAACATCTCTAACACGTAACTTATACAAAACTCCGTCTATTATACTATCACTTTTTACTTTATACTTGTTTCTATGACCCGTTCGACTCAATCATGGTCAAACTGTCGACATTTTCTTATGCGGATTAATTCCATCTTTTTATATTTTTGAATCCGTCTCACAGATTCAGACGCATCATTCATGCTTTTTCATTCATTGAATCCGCCTTACGGATTCAAACATTACATTCATGCCTTTCATCCTTGAATCCATCTCACGGATTCAAGCATATCATCCATGCCTTTCATCCTTGAATCCGTCTCACGGATTCAAACATTGCATTCATACCTTTCATCCCCTGAATCCGTCTTACGGATTCAAACATATTATTCATATCTCGTTGATCCGCACTTAATCACGGATTCAACATTCTTCATTCTTATCAGGCATGTTTTTCATTCTTACATAGTACTCTCAATTTCCCGAGAGTCTTACTTCCCATTTCACCCACACGCCCGCCTGCTACCCAACTCTATCGGACATACCTGTAACAATTATCATGATCTCACGAACGTCATACGTTTCTCGTGTACTGGCCAGGTACACAATCCACATAGTAGTTCCGTGCCTTCATGTAATTGTCACCTTATGTCCGTAGACTTAGGTTTCGGCGCGTGTATCACTTCCAATACTTCATTACTATACAATCATTCTCTTTCATTTTAAAATTCTCCTTCCCTTAATGAATTTTACCATTTCTTACACCCACTTATGAAATTTATGTACCTGGGCTCATTTGCCTACTGGTCTTATTACCTCTTTGCCTGCCTTAGTATTCATCCTAGACTGCATTCACGGATCATACTCTTCCAACACTTATGCTTACCTTGAACATACAAAACCGTCAGTTTCTTTATACGTATACATAAGTACATACTTACATTAGCCTTTACCTTTGGATCTTGATCGAGTCTTAGATTGTACGGATTTCTTATTTCAAGAGCACACAAGTTTGAGTTCAAGTACTTACCTTCTCGTACTTGATTCCCTCAAACCAGGGCTCTGATACCAACTTGTAAGACCCTAATTCTTACATGACAAAAGTCGCAGCGGAAACACGAACCATAAAATTTCTTTCATTATAAATACCTCAACTTATTTAAAATTTAACTTTAACATAGCTCTTTCTCATAAATCCGTCATCCTCTTATTTACTAATTAAAAACATAGCTTATGTCTACTACAATATACACATCAACGTTCCCGTACAATCTCTCTAGTGACTCGATCTTCGATCTCTATTCCATAGTAATCCTCATGGCTTGTACTACCTGCGCTCACCACATAAAATTCATAACGTTAGTACGTATCATAAGCATATAAGATTTATTCACGTTTACTTTTCATTTCATTAACTCTTTACATCCCGGCTTTCTCTCTGGTCATACGATCCGTAGTGAGACTTCTTTGGTATTCCTGCGTTACATTTCATCACCAGGCATGCTATTATCATCGTTAGTACTCAATTTCAGTGAATGCATTGCTTACATACTTTCATACAAACTTATACATATGCCTACGATCACACGTAACAACTTACATACATACGTACCTACATGCGTGCATACCTAAATACATCCATTCATACATACATACATACATACAAACATACATACATACACACATACAAACATACATACATACATACATAAATACATTCATACATACTTATTACATGCCTTCACACCAACCTACATACATGCATACATTCGTACATACTCACTTGCGTACATATACATACTACCTACATACACACCTACATACATACACTTAGATTGATAGAACATACATACGTATATGCTTATATACTTACTTACCTATATATATACAATCACCTATTGCAACATACTCAACTCGTACTTACCTACTCATATACGTCTTCATACATTCGCGTGTACTTGCTTACACACTTATAATCTTACATACGTTTGCACATACATGCTCACATATACTTCTACATACGTGTTTAGATACATTCAAACATACATACTAGCCTATCTACATAGATGCATACTCTTATGCTCATAAAAAACGTAAGTTAAATTAGTCAAACGTAACTTGAAACGCGTTTAAATGAGTTCCCAAACCAAAACTGAGCAAACGAGCAACTTTCGCCAACCAGGGGGGGCTCGCGTGACGCCAAGGGCCTTGGCGTCGCGCTAGGCCCCTGTTTTGACAGAACAGGTGCTGCACATTCCCAGCACGATCCCGTTTTACGGAAACGAGCATAACTCTCTCGTTTTTTATCCGTTTTACCCGATTCTTTTTCCTACGCGTTCGTAATTTAATCCTCTACCTTGTGGAGTTAAAAACCAACATCCAACATAATAAAATTTCAGACTTCTAACTCTTCGGCTTATTACCCTTTTACCAAACTTTGACCCGTTCATGCATTCATCAACATAACTTGGTTATTTTACCATAACCTCTTATAAACATAACAATATCAGTGACGTCTATCATAAATTACTAAATTCTTGAATGTCTTGCACTCTCTTAACACATTATCGTTCATATGCTTATTTTGACCCATTAAGGGTATTCGCGCATTAAATGGTCTATGACTAACCAAACCATCATCCCCACTTCCATACTTGTCCAAAACATTACACTAATCGAATAACTTGTTTCTAAGCTACTTTTAAGATCGTTTACCCCAAAATACCCATCAAGGGCATTTTGGTCAACTTTAATCCCATCATTTACGACGAAAGACTTAAACACATATTTGACCTCAAACATCATGTTTAATTAATTACAACACTTTATTACTTACTTGAACTAAGAAGTGATTACGGAAATCACTTACCTTATGCGTCCGTGCTCGTATCCGATTCCTTGCCTCTTCTTGACCCGTTAACACCTCAAGCTTGAGTCCATCTCGACGTGTTTCCTTATGATCCCCTCGTGTTGGTGATCATTAATCCATGCTCGGTTATGGATTTAAGCTTCATCTTGCCTTCCGATTTGAGCATAAAGACGATTTAGGGTTTGAGGCTCCATGGGAGCCTCCTGATCTTTCTCGAACACACACGTTTGTGTGTGTTTGTGTGTGTCTAGTTATTTTTATAACTTAGCTTTCATTTGTTCCACTTTAGCCCCTCGGGTTTACCTTTAAAACATAACTGACACTACCCTCATCATTTAATACTTTTGACCATACCTTTAACTAGGTTAAATAGCCTAGTTATTTATTTCATGACGTGTCACATAAGAACATACGACAAATATTAACATTTAAATTTTTGGGGCGTTACAAGTCTACCACCCTTAAACGAGGTTTCGTCCCCGAAACCTTTCTTACTTCCATCGAACACACATTATCTTTTCTTCCAGTCCATCCATACGACCACTAGCCCATCCTAATGAGAATCTTCTAGCTCCAAGAACCCGTTCCAGAGTTCTTATTAGTATCGCTTTCACTAGTAGCGCTAATTTCTAACAACCTTCATAGCTAGTGGTTTATTCCTCGTTCAAATATCCCTTCATCATGTGCAATATATCCTTTTGTTTACTTAAATAATTCCAACATTTCATTATTAACATTCTTTCTCTTTATTTGCACATTCATATCGTTTTCGTCGACTAAACGACCTTACTTTGAATTTGTAATCTATACATACTCATATATGCTTAACTTTAACGTTAACCTTATTCTACATTTTCTACAGTTACGTATACCTTGCATACCTTTATATTATCTTTAAATCATTTCGTTCAATTCACATTACTATTGCTTTCACTTCATGCATTACTTAATTCACGTGTATAAATAGTTCATATCCCTCCAATCATGAGTTAAACATTTTACTAACCTCTTTTTCATTTCCCAAACCACGATCTGCAACCCAGATCGATCATCTTCTCCTCGAGTACTGGCCGTACAGGCCAGGTTTCATTCCTTCGTGTAATGAGCTTCTGCTCGTGCACGTCCTTTCACCAATACGATTAGTTTCACCACATCAATAGTTCTGCTATAACGTATCGCACATTTTATTTCTTACATGCAATCTTTTCATTCAATTAATCATTTCGCCAACTGAAGTACACGCTCGTACTTCCTTCCATTCATGCTTACTTACAAAGACCTTATTACATCGTTTCAATATTTCTTACTAAGCTTACCATTCCCGCCCATACTCAAGTTATTGTCCGGGTCACAGCCCGTCATCATTCTGACTTCTAAGAGTCAATTACTAACATATCTAACACGTAACTTATACAAAACTCCGTCTATTATACTATCACTTTTTACTTTATACTTGTTTCTATGACCCGTTCGACTCAATCATGGTCAAACTGTCGACATTTTCTTAGGCGGATTAATTCCATCTTTTTATATTTTTGAATCCGTCTCACAGATTCAGACGCATCATTCATGCTTTTTCATTCATTGAATCCGCCTTACGGATTCAAACATTACATTCATGCCTTTCATCCTTGAATCCATCTCACGGATTCAAGCATATCATCCATGCCTTTCATCCTTGAATCCGTCTCACGGATTCAAACATTGCATTCATACCTTTCATCCCCTGAATCCGTCTTACGGATTCAAACATATTATTCATATCTCGTTGATCCGCACTTAATCACGGATTCAACATTCTTCATTCTTATCAGGCGTGTTTTTCATTCTTACATAGTACTCTCAATTTCCCGAGAGTCTTACTTCCCATTTCACCCACACGCCCGCCTGCTACCCAACTCTATCGGACATACCTGTAACAATTATCATGATCTCACGAACGTCATACGTTTCTCGTGTACTGGCCAGGTACACAATCCACATAGTAGTTCCGTGCCTTCATGTAATTGTCACCTTATGTCCGTAGACTTAGGTTTCGGCGCGTGTATCACTTCCAATACTTCATTACTATACAATCATTCTCTTTCATTTTAAAATTCTCCTTCCCTTAATGAATTTTACCATTTCTTACACCCACTTATGAAATTTATGTACCTGGGCTCATTTGCCTACTGGTCTTATTACCTCTTTGCCTGCCTTAGTATTCATCCTAGACTGCATTCACGGATCATACTCTTCCAACACTTATGCTTACCTTGAACATACAAAACCGTCAGTTTCTTTATACGTATACATAAGTACATACTTACATTAGCCTTTACCTTTGGATCTTGATCGAGTCTTAGATTGTACGGATTTCTTATTTCAAGAGCACACAAGTTTGAGTTCAAGTACTTACCTTCTCGTACTTGATTCCCTCAAACCAGGGCTCTGATACCAACTTGTAAGACCCTAATTCTTACATGACAAAAGTCGCAGCGGAAACACGAACCATAAAATTTCTTTCATTATAAATACCTCAACTTATTTAAAATTTAACTTTAACATAGCTCTTTCTCATAAATCCGTCATCCTCTTATTTACTAATTAAAAACATAGCTTATGTCTACTACAATATACACATCAACGTTCCTGTACAATCTCTCTAGTGACTCGATCTT
Source organism: Helianthus tuberosus (assembly GCA_030545235.1). Classification (NCBI taxonomy): domain Eukaryota; kingdom Viridiplantae; phylum Streptophyta; class Magnoliopsida; order Asterales; family Asteraceae; genus Helianthus; species Helianthus tuberosus. The sequence goes on along the minus strand of CM060416.1, from coordinate 5,794,077 downwards.
CGATCTCTATTCCATAGTAATCCTCATGGCTTGTACTACCTGCGCTCACCACATAAAATTCATAACGTTAGTACGTATCATAAGCATATAAGATTTATTCACGTTTACTTTTCATTTCATTAACTCTTTACATCCCGGCTTTCTCTCTGGTCATACGATCCGTAGTGAGACTTCTTTGGTATTCCTGCGTTACATTTCATCACCAGGCATGCTATTATCATCGTTAGTACTCAATTTCAGTGAATGCATTGCTTACATACTTTCATACAAACTTATACATATGCCTACGATCACACGTAACAACTTACATACATACGTACCTACATGCGTGCATACCTAAATACATCCATTCATACATACATACATACATACAAACATACATACATACACACATACAAACATACATACATACATACATACATAAACACATTCATACATACTTATTACATGCCTTCTGTGACACCCCAGGAAAACCAGGAAACCACGCATACTAACTAGCTTCCTCAGTAACTACGTGCTAAATTTCGGGACGAAATTTCTTTCAAGTTGGGGATGATGTGACAACCCGAACTTTCAAGGTCTTTCCTTGACACGATACTTGTTCCACACTACCTCCTCATAATTGTTTGTGTTGTAACTGATGCATATTTGATTAACTGTTGATGCATATTTGATGAACTGTTGAACTGTATTTTCATGATTCATTGTGTTGTAAAATGTGCACCCTTGTGTTATGATAAATGAATTTTTTTTAAAGGTTGGTGAGTGAATGAAAGATTAGGAATTGCTTAGTGTTTGGAATAATTTAATTAAAGCTACGTATCAAGTATGTCCATGTTAAACTTATATGTGTACATATCTAATTCAATTATAACAAGCGAATACTTGAAGCTGAACCCTTAATCTGTTTAACAGACTGAACCGTTTGAACCAAAACATCTGTTTCGCATGTTGATCCAACTCATCCGCGTAACTCGAAACTAATGAGGCCTGAACCATAACTCCATTATTACCTCTTTTTATTCGTTCAGTTGACCAATTATAATTTTATAATTTGTTGGTTTGTATTCAGCTATATATATATATATGTATGTTACCAATTAAATTAGAACAGTCCACTCCTCCCTTTCGATTGTTTTGGGCAGCCACTTCGGCCCACGCCCCACCTCTCCTTTAGTGTTGTAGCTTTTGTTGTTAAAGCCCAAGCCCACCAAATCGCATGCATGAATACTGATTATATACGTTATATTGTGATTCATAGTAAAGAAAAGTAAACAAAACCCTAAACCCCTCATATGACTCTCAGCCGACACGATCCCGTTTTACGGAAACGAGCATAACTCTCTCGTTTTTGATCCGTTTTACCCGATTCTTTTTCCTACGCGTTCGTAATTTAATCCTCTACCTTGTGGAGTTAAAAACCAACATCCAACATAATAAAATTTCAGACTTCTAACTCTTCGGCTTATTACCCTTTTACCAAACTTTGACCCGTTCATGCATTCATCAACATAACTTGGTTATTTTACCATAACCTCTTATAAACATAACAATATCAGTGACGTCTATCATAAATTACTAAATTCTTGAATGTCTTGCACTCTCTTAACACATTATCGTTCATATGCTTATTTTGACCCATTAAGGGTATTCGCGCATTAAATGGTCTATGACTAACCAAACCATCATCCCCACTTCCATACTTGTCCAAAACATTACACTAATCGAATAACTTGTTTCTAAGCTACTTTTAAGATCGTTTACCCCAAAATACCCATCAAGGGCATTTTGGTCAACTTTAATCCCATCATTTACGACGAAAGACTTAAACACATATTTGACCTCAAACATCATGTTTAATTAATTACAACACTTTATTACTTACTTGAACTAAGAAGTGATTACGGAAATCACTTACCTTATGCGTCCGTGCTCGTATCCGATTCCTTGCCTCTTCTTGACCCGTTAACACCTCAAGCTTGAGTCCATCTCGACGTGTTTCCTTATGATCCCCTCGTGTTGGTGATCATTAATCCATGCTCGGTTATGGATTTAAGCTTCATCTTGCCTTCCGATTTGAGCATAAAGACGATTTAGGGTTTGAGGCTCCATGGGAGCCTCCTGATCTTTCTCGAACACACACGTTTGTGTGTGTTTGTGTGTGTCTAGTTATTTTTATAACTTAACTTTCATTTGTTCCACTTTAGCCCCTCGGGTTTACCTTTAAAACATAACTGACACTACCCTCATCATTTAATACTTTTGACCATACCTTTAACTAGGTTAAATAGCCTAGTTATTTATTTCATGACGTGTCACATAAGAACATACGACAAATATTAACATTTAAATTTTTTGGGCGTTACATAAACAGATGTTTGACCTTAAACAGATGTTTGGCCATAAACAGATCTTTGGCCTTAAACCAAACATCTGTTTAAGGTCAACATCTATTTGACTATTGGTCAACATTTGATTGACTTTTGGTCAACATCTGTTTGAATTTTGGTCAACATCTTATTTTTAAAAGAAGTACAAAAACAAACATTTTTACAAAATCCCAAATCACCCTATCATTTAAGTGCATTGAAGTAAAAGTGGAAATGATATTATTCATATGGTCCTGTTGTGGTTTTGTTTGACCTCTAATATGGGTTCATGATCTAATCCGGTAATTTGAAGACATTGTTGTTTCATCTTTATACTAATAAATAAAAATCAAGTACAATTGGATGATTATTAAGCTCCTCATTTTGATTGTTTTGGTATAGTATTCTTGAAATTGGTCTTTTTTGCAAACAGATGTTTATGGGCAAACATTTGTTTAAGCTCAAACATTTGTTTAAGGCCAAACATCTGTTTATGGCCAAACTTCTGTTTATAGGCAAACATCTGTTTAAGCTCATACCTTTATTTATGTTAACAGTGTTTATATTTAACAGTGTTTTTCACATCAGTGTTTTATAGTCTGTTAGGTTGTTAGATGTCATCACCTCAGTGTTTTATATATAACAATTTTTATGACATCAGTGTTTATATGTAACAATGTTTATCACAACAGTGTTTATATGTAACAGTATTTATCACATCACTTCAGTGGTTTGATCTGTTGTTTCATTTTTATACTAATAAATAAAAATCAAGTACACTTGGATTATTATTATTAAGCTCCTCATTTTGATTGTTTGGGTATAGTATTCTTGAAATTGGTCTTTTTTTGCAAACAGATGTTTATGGGCAAACATTTGTTTAAGCTCAAACATTTGTTTAAGGCCAAACATCTGTTTATGGCCAAGCTTCTGTTTATGGGCAAACATTTGTTTAAGGTCAAACTTCTGTTTAAGTCCAGACAACTGATATATAAGGCGAAACATCTGTTTAAGCCCCAACATCTGTTTAAAAGCCTGTTACAACCACTGTGTTGGTTCAAACATTTTATTGTTAAAAGTTATCCACTGTTGAAATACAACCTCTGTTTCTTCAATCTTCTTGTTGACCACTGACTGAACAAACATCACTGTTTAAAAAACTGTTGGGTATCCACTGATAGGAAAAAATGCCACTGCTCATTTTTTTATTGATGACATCCACTGATATTGACCATCAACGGTTTTCCTAAAAAACAGCCACTGCTCACATTTTTATTATTGATGGTGTTAATTAGTGATAGATTGAAATTTTCAAATAAAAACTAGAATTACAATGAAATTACCATTTTACCTAATCGTTACATTCCAATGAGATAAGAGTTCCTCCAACATTGTGTTCATGATAAAATTTAAAGTTAAATTAAAAAATAAAAATATTCTTGATGACTATTTGTTGCAAATCAAATCAGTAATTAATGTTAATTTCTTGAGCTTTGGACATTTAAAATATGCAAAATGTGAATTTCAAACTGACGCTTATTATCTCTTAATTAAAGTTAAAATACAAATTAGAAAAGTCATCATGACAATTGCTTTCAAATAAGATCAGTAATTACTGATAATATCAGTAATTTTGAAATTCAAAATATGCAAAATGGTAATTTAAAATTGACGTTCTCTCTCTTTTTTTCCTACTTTGCATATCATTTCTAATATTTAATTAGTTTAATAAAGCAGGATATAAGGATATACACTACTTACCTTTCAAAGTACATTTGCCACTACATTCAATTAAAATTTTGAATGGAGAATCGGTAAGCTTGAATTCCAACCTTGATATTTTTTAAGAACATCCATGCTTATTGTATTATCATATTACGTTTAGCAATATGTATATTTTGCTTATTCTTTTTTTTATGTACAATCTTCAAAAGGAGGTTGCAAAGGTTAGCATGCTTAATGATCTTAATACATTCTCAAACAACTATTCGAATAGAGTGAAGATTGTTAGCGTGTGGAAGAAGATGATGAATGAAAACAAAAATGAAATATATCGTCTTGATATGATCTTCATGGATGAGATGGTACCGTATATATTTGTCTTATAATTATTTTGGACATATGAATACCCAAATCTATACTTTCAATAAAAGGAGAATTCCCAATGACATAAGAAAAGCTGATGTGTCAGCAAGAGAAGCTGTCCAACAAGGCTTTTCTTATGTCATTATTACATCATAAAGCCTAATTTAAAATCACTTTAAAATCCAAACCACTGCTCTAAATTAAAATTTCAAAGGTCTGGCCCACTTTAAAATCCAAACTACTGTCGATTCCCAATAAACATCAGTTCCCAATAAACGTCAGTTCCCAATAAACATCTGCCCTCAACATTTTATAATCAAACATCAGTTCCCAATAAACATCTGTCGAGATTCAAAATTCTGGCTCCACATTCAAAATTCAAAATTCAAACCATATATTCTAATCCTATAAATAAGATATAATTATCTGGTTTCACATTCAAATCTCGCTCGCTCATATATGTGAGCGTATCTCTCTCTCTCTCAAATGCATCTTTCTCGTGATTCAGCCGCTAATCTCTGATTACACTTCTTTGTTCGAATGTTTGTTGATTATGTTTACATGTTATCGTTCCAGTATCATTGTTCCAACATCGTCGTTTCAATGAAGCTTCCCATCACACATCAACCTTTCAATATCGATGTTGCAGTATCATTGTTGCAACATCGTGAAAAGTTGCATGTGCTACCTTCTTTGATGGGAGAGTTGCAGCTTGAACGGGCGATATGTATCTTCTATCGTGAATAGTTGCATGTGCTATCTTCTTTGATGGGAGAGTTGCATTGTTCGATTTTCGTTAAATCGAAAGTCAGGTTTTCTTGCGTCAGGAAGATTTTCTCCTTTTATAGAAAGTATAGATTCGTGCAATATCGTGAAAAGTCAGATGTGCTACAACAGTTGAGAAGAGACCTTTGCATTTTAGGTTTGTTTCTTATTTTGATTAACTGTTGATGATGTTGAGGGTTTTTATTTACACTGACATTTTAGAAAATGTTAAGATGCATGTTTATATTATTAAAATGAACTACTACATAGAAAAATTGAAATTTAATAAAGTATTACACGCTAGAGTTAACACTTGCTAGGATTTCGTAGACTCTGGCCTTTCACCATGTGATTTCATGCTCTCTTTTGAATTTCAGGTCAATTAGCATGTGGCAAATTTTCTGATCCTGTTTTAGAAGTTGTGTCAGAAACTCTTCGGCATTCTTCTGGAACTCTGATGGAGGAGAGTGGAGGACTTCATCGAGCAATGCTATGTTGTTCCAGGTTTTGTTGTAATTAGTGTCATTGATGTTGTCGACTTTCCTGTTTAGTTCTTCGCCTGTTCTTTGTTCTTTGAGTGACCACATCGAGAATTGTGTTTTAACATCGCTGGTGTCTGACCAGTGGTGGAAGCTGAAGTTTGCCATGTAGATTTTTTGTTGGTTTTGTGATTTGGAACAATTTTTGACAGAAAGTGATTTGTAGGACAATTTGTTGATGTTTTGAATCAAAAGTAATCATCGGTCTTTTATAGAGTTTAAAAACGCGTCTACTTGGTAAATGAAGAGGTTAATTGTAATTCTGATAATCTGCTTTTGTTCTTTGAACTTCGAAATTTTGTCCCTTGGGTTTCTTGGTATTTAATTTTATAGTTTTCCCATAAAAGTTGGGGTTTGAAAAGGTTTGTGCATTAAAGGACTGCTCTTTTGAAATATACATTAATATGTTTATATTAAATATACACGTTTTCACAATTCCAAATTTCAGTATACAAACTCATAGTCACTTCGCCTGTTTTTCATCAAGTTTTCCTACGAAGATATCATACTTTCAGGAAAGTCGAGTAATATAGTTTATTCAAATGGCGTCATTCACAAATGAAAAATCAGATGATTTAAAGCAGCGTTTTGTCAGGAAAATCGAGGAACAGGTGTATGAAGATAGGGCTACTCTTCAAGGGCTGAAGAGATGTTTTGAAGGATTGCAAGTTGGCCTGTTCACTAGAGAGCATGTTTCTAGAGATCTTATGCGGTTGCCTTCAACTTCCGTTTGTGAGTTTTGTATTGTCAGTAATATAGAGTGCGGTGATAGAGACGTGCAGTTCATGGCGATGCTGAAGGACATACATCGAGAGGTTCAGCAATCGATGGAGTTGAAACTAAAGTTTCTTAAATCTTGCTGTTATTCTTAGATTTGAACTTTAATATTGTTTAGTATGTGATGTAATTATTGGACTTTTAGTTTTAAGGTCATGAATAAATTTCATTTTATGAATCTATGTTGTGTTTTATTTTTACTTATTATTTAGTGTTTGAGTAAGATTTAGATTATGTTGATGTTGAATTGTGTCTGAACATCTGTTTGGTAAGTCAACAGAGGTTTAATAGTGTCAAGGATTGGTTTGATGGTCAACCTCTGTTTCTTCATTCTTCATGTTGACCACTGACTGACCAAACACCTGTGTTTTAATCACTGTTGGCTATCCACTGATAGTTAAAAAATAGTCACGGCTCACATTTTTATTGTTGATATCCACTGATATTAACAATCATTGGTTTTCCTAAAAAACATCCACTGCTCACATTTTTATTGTTGATGTGGTTAATTAATTATAGAATAAAAGTATCAAATGAAAACTAGAATTACAATGAAATTACAATTTTACCTAATTGTTACATTTCAATGCGATAAGAGTTCCTCGAATATTGTTTTGGTGATAAAAATTAAAGTTAAAATAAAAAATAAAAAAATGTTGTTCAAAATCAGTGTTTTAACCCACTGATGGCTATCCACTGCTAGCTTAAATTCAGTCACTGTTCTCATTTGTAACCGTTGCAAACCACTAATATTGTTCCATCAGTTGTTTCCTACCAACTGTCCTCCATTATCATCAGAGGTTGGCACGTGGACAGTACATAGCGGTCAGATCTTTTTGTAACCGCTACCACGTCAGCATTCACTTTTCTCCCTATAAAACCCTGATCAAAACCCCCAAACAGGGTTTTTACTGTCGAATCGAATTCAAAATTCCTTTCTCAAAACAGTTATCATCCATTTCTCTCAAAATCACTGGCAGATGTGCTAATAAAAGATCAACTGGCAGATGTGTTAACAAAAGCATTAGACACATCTACCTTTGAAAGCTTGATCTCTAGGATTGGCATGCTAAACATGGAATAACAAGCAAAATCCTGTTTTTCTATGAATAAAAAACATTAAAATGCTTTCAGAAAATCAAAAATCCATCCTTAAAAATAGTTAAAAATGAAAATTTTTCATTAATCCTTAAAAGTCTGCCATAACCACTGTTTTTGGTTCAAACACCTGTTTCTACTAAATGTTGTCCACTGCTGAAAGTCAACCTCTGTTCTCTCATTTCCTTGTTAAGCACTGTTGATCAAACATCAGTGTTTTAATCCACTGATTGGCTATCCACTGATAGTTGAAAATCACCCACTATTTTCATTGTTACCGTTGCAAACCACTGATATTGTTCCATCAGTGGTTTCCTAACAACTGTCATCCATTATTCATCAGCGGTTGGCACGTGGACAGTACTTAGCGGTCAGATCTTTTGTAACCGCTGCCACGTCAGCATACACTTTTTCCACCTATAAAACCCTGATCAAAACCCCAAACAGGGTTTCACTATCGAATCAAATTCAAAATTCCTTTCTAAAAGCAGTTACCATCCATTTCTCTCAAATCACTCATCATCGTCTTTTTCTTGCACACATACTCAAATCCCTGTTTTCATCATCTCATAAATTCACTCAAAATGGCCATAGAAATCCCATTCAAAGCTTCTCACAACTACTTGGGTCTTTTGACAAAACCAAGTCACACCGAAACCTTTGATTCAGTCATTGATGCTCTGTCGTCTTCAAAGTACAAAACTTTGTTGACTTGTGATGCTCCGGTTTACCTGGCAACCCAGAGAGAATTTTGGAAGAATGCGACACTTGAATCCCAAGATAAAACACCCATAGCCATCAATTCCTCGATAAAGGGTGTACAAGTTAAAATCACACCACAAACTCTATCAGAAGTTTTTGAACTGGATGATCTTCAAGGTAAAACTTCTTTTCCTAAAATAGAGTATCAAACAGGTTTTTTAAAAAGAGGGTATGCTGAGGAAATGAAAAAAGACACTTTGCAAAAAGGCAGTTTTCCTCCTGCCACAAGGTTTTTGTTTCATACCCTCTTAATGTGTGTTTCTAATAAGACCACTGCTTTCAATGAAATTCCATTGAAGATCCAATACCTGGGTTATGCTATCCTGCATGGGGAAAACTTTAACTACTCACAGGAGATCTTTGATGACTTGGTCAAAAATGTTACAAAAAAATCATTTTTACTATTTCCAAGGTTCTTAAGCTTTTATTTTCAAAAGAAATTTGCAAAGGATAATGCTCATGTGCTTATCCAAGGTAAACCTTGTCAAATAAATGGCCTTACACCTGAAACATTTACAAGGCTATCAAAAGTGTCCAAAACACAAGCAGAGGCTCCTGAGCAGACTTTAGCAACTACCACTGCTCCTCAGGCACCTGTTGCTGAGCCCACTGCTCAAGGTGATCACAGCAGCAAAACAACTGCTGTGAAACCCACACCTAAAACCACCAGAAAACCAAAACAGAAAAAATCACAAAAGCCCCCCAAACCCAAAACAAAGGCAACTCTGGAAGATGAGATCCCAGAGCAACTGCCAGTGACAACACAAAAGTCACCAGAAACCACTGCTGCTACTTCCTCACAGCAGTTGGAAGAAAGATCTCAACCTGAACCTCAAACTCCTCTTGCTTCTTCTAAAAAAGAACAGGTTGTAAGAACAGGGACACCAAATTATGATGCTCTGGAATCACTTGATTCCATCCTCCACAGCCCACTGCACGGGGCAAATTCGCTTTCTACACCCATCCTCACTTCTCAAATTCCCCCACAAACAAAACTTTTGTTGGATGTTCTTGATCTAGCCCAAACACAAACCAGTTCTTCTCAAACACCTCTTAATGAGAATATACCCCAACAAGTGACTGGGTCTGGTGTCTCAATCATTGCTAACCCACCAACAACTGAGGAGGTTACATTGCAGGAAGTACAAGTACTTCCTGTCAGTAGTTCAAGTGGAGCAGCTACTACAAGTGTTGAACCCACTAGTTTACACTTTGGCAGTAGTTTCATCAGTCAGACTCCCTTGAAGGCAATTTCTTCACTGGGATCCAAGGTGTTTCCAGCATTCACTGGTTCACTAAAACTGGTTACCCCTACAGGAGAAAGAAGTCCCCAGTACCAAGAAAAAGGGGCATCAGTGGATGACTTTTGGAATACATTCCCTAAGTCAACCACTGATACAACCACTGCCAGTGGGAAATCAGATGATCCCATTAAGTTGGGTGATGGTTTAATGTACCGAGAATTGACAGAGAGGGTAGAAAAACTTGATACATCTGTTGAAGAAATCAAAGACATGCTGCAACAGTTGTTAAAAGCACAAAAGGCATCACCCACTGCTGCACCAGCTGCAACATCTGCTCCATCATCTGCTCCTACTCCCACTGAGCTTTGGAGTTTATTTCAACCTCTGCTTCAACAACAAAGGGAATATGCTGATCAGCAACATGAAATACAAGTTCAAAAGATCAGAAATATTATGGAAGCAATGTTTAAAGATACCCAGGCAGATATCAAGGCAATCAAGGCCCATTTGCTAAACACCACTGGCACTGCTCCTCCAATAATAATATTTGTTGATAATCATCCACCAGCTGATGCCAAAAAGGGGGAGAAAATGACTCAGTTGAAGAAAAAGGGATATGAAGATGGTCTGTACATTGCACCAGATAATTCAAGTATGCTTGCAGACATCCCTAAGCCAGATGGTACTAAAAAGGTTGATGTAACCACAAATGCCATTGCTGATGCAAAAGCAAGGGTAAAAAGGGATATGGAGGCAAAGGATAAAGCAAGGTTTAAACAAGAGAAAAGAGTTTTTATTGAGAAGGATGAGCAGGGTGTTTCTGAGCCCAAGGATGGAGAAAATCCTGAGCCTAAAAGAAAACAGCCCACTAGAAAACTGAGCCAACCCAAATCCATACCATCCAGACCTACAAAACACACTCCCCAAACTTCCAAAAGCTCCACTCATCAACCTTCCAAACCAACAGATGTTAAAACCCCTATTGTATCAACAGCTGTTGGTACTTCAGTGGTTTCAACATCTGTTACCCAAACAACTGCCACCACCACCACTTCAACACACACTACATCCACTGCCTTACCACCACCACCAAAAATCACATCACCACCAAAAACATCCTCATTACCACCAACACCTCCTGCCAAAAAGCAGAAGACATCAGATGACACATCATCTGTTGTAATGACAACAGTGGTTGAAACACAAGTTGTTTCAACAACTGTTAGTCAGCCATCTACTACTCAAATCACCACCGCTCAACCCACCAAAACACCACCAACCTCTCCTAAACCCAAAAGGAGAAGGATGATACTCAATGATGACTTTTCACCACCTCCAACATCTTCACAACCATTGACACTTGTTACCATTCCAAACCCTGTTCCACTATCTTCAGCACAAGCCTTTAATCCAAACACTGCCATTACTCCTGCAGGTGTCCAGTATCCATTAGATCTTCCAGCAGTTAGAGAGGAGATCAAATCCTTCTACTCTGAAGATGACCCTGCTAAAAGGAGTTTGCCATCTCTTCAAGGATATCCTAGGCCTAATAACATAGAAGAATATTTGAAGTTAAAGGCTCAACAAGCAGAGGATATCTCCAAAAGAAATACAGAAGGAAAATCTGACAAGGAGATTCAAAGATTCTATCAATACCTGCTCACTCAGGTCAGTACTTTGGAAAGGTTTTCAACAAATCTCTGTCAGCAACTATCAGAAAGAGATGATGAAAGCATGAGAAAATATTACATTGAACACATCATCGCTTTCAAGAAATACAAGGCAAAAAAGGCATCAATATAAAGAATGGACTATTAGTGAGCTCAAAGAGGAGTTAGAAAGAATTGAAAAGATGAACAAAGACAAAGTGAAACACACTCCTCCTGTTTGGTCAAAGTACATGAAAAATGCACCAGATAAGGTGTTAAAGCTGAAAAGAATGAAAGAAGAACTCATTACTGCTGATTTTGGGTCAAGGAATCAGGTGACAAGGTGGAAAGAAGGTAAAGTGTTGGCATCTTACGAAAAGCTAGAAGAACTAAGAAAGAAAAATCCTAATGTTCCTCAAAAGCCTTTTTACCCTGAAGCAGTGGTTCCAGCTAAGCCACAAAAGCTACAAATCAGGAGATCCACTGCTCCACCTGTTGCCATCCTTTATCAAAGAAGGAAACAAAAGCATATGGATGCAGAAACAGCAGCAGATAAAGCAGAAGGGGATTACATTGTAAAAGTAGGCCTTAAGCAGATGATAGCAGAAAAGATTGAATTGACACAAACTACAAGTACTGCTCAACCAGTCATTACCAGGCCACCATCTCCAAACTCATCATCAATAAAACCTCTCCCAAGAAACCCACTGGATTCAAAAATACTAAAGTGGAATTCTAACAAACAGACCCAGGTATTGACTTTGATCAAATCCAGTGGTGAACTGAAGCAAATATCAAGGGAACAAGCACTGGGCCTGGGTGTTGAAGATCTGCAAGATCTCCTTGATCTTACACTGTGCAGGGATGAGGATGATACATATTCGTTGGACTTTGAATTACAATTCAAAGGGCAAGTCAGGGAATTATTGATGAGACAATAAAGATCCACAATAATGAAGGGTTTTGGCATCATCTGTTCCAAGGGGAGATTGTTGGGATTGAACCCTACTGAGGAACAGTTGATTAAAGCCAAAACTGGATCAGAGCAGTGGATCCAGAATAAGCAGATGTTTGTATTCAATCTTTCCCCTTGACAGTGGCTCCAACATCTGATATACTCCAAGTACTGCCCTTCTCAACAACTGCTGATCCTGTAAACAACTGTTAAGTCAAAGCACTGATGAAGCATAAAGATTGAAGCTCAAACTACTGATGGTGAGTACAAATTATTCGCTCGAGCTCGGGCAAAATATCATGTTCTGATATCAGATACTATAACTATGAATTTTTTGATGGTGATGTTGTATGTTTTTTTTTTTAATTATTAACTTGATGGTTTGTTGCTATGTATGGCTAACATGATAAAACACTGTTATTAGCACTTTATGTTTTATATATAGATGATATGATGTTTCTTTTTGCTAATAGTAACTGCAATTAGTAGAAACTTGGTTTATTAATTGCAAATGTGACATTCTTCTGCATTTATAGGTTAATGAATTCAGAATAATGGATAGATATATATGACTGTATTTGGCATGATGATGTTGTGTTTCATGTTGTAAAAACCAAGGAATTCTCAGATAATAGATTGACTATTGGTCAACATCTGCTTGACTTTTGGTCAACGTCTTATTTTGTAAAGAAGTACAAAAACAAACATTTTTACAAAATCCCAAATCACCCTATCATGTAAGTGCATTGAAGTAAAAATGGAAATTATATTATTCATGTGGTCCTGTTATGCTTTTATTTGACCTCTAATATGGGTTCATGATCTAATCCGGTGATTTGAAGACATTGTTGTTGAATCGAATAAGATGGTTGATGTAATGTGGTCTTATTAATAACAAATAGTAATTAATATAACTAAGTTTCCCGAGCCCGGGAAGCAATCCCGGGTAAAAACCTAGTGTGGTTATATGCGTAAGTTTATTGTATGCACTTTTTTTTACTTTGATCCTTCTTAGACCATGTGTAGGGGTAATGCCAATAACCTTGGGCGTTTTGCGCCATGTGGCAGCTCAGTCAGCAATGGGGCATTATGGGGCGTTTTCTAAAATGGATGTGGTCGGGATACGGGCATTATGTTAAAAAGGGGTGAAAGAATTAAATAAATAAAAAAACCATCAAAAAAAAGTGATTGGCCAAAGAAAAAGAAGGTTACTTATGATTGGCCAAAGAAAAAGAAGGTTACATGTGATTAACCAACCATATCTCCATCAGGCATTTTATTTTGCACGCCCCAACCAAATTGTTGAAGAAAAAACGCTCCTGAGGGTGGTGTGCGGGCGTTTTGGGGCGTTTTTTAGGCGCTCAAATGTTGTCCCACTACGGAGGTCTTAAGACGATATGTCACTAGCCGCACTAATTAATGTTACACCACATCCAGCGGCTACCTTCTCGTGACCACCAAATAAGTTATACTCAACTAATTAAGGTATACAAATAACTCTAATCGTTTCATAGATGACAAATTTATACAAAATTAAGTTTTTGTCCATTCAAATGTCTTAACACCTCACAACATGCATCAAAACTCTTGACACACTCAAAAAAATTATTTATTAATTATCATATCAACATACAATAGTACATACATGTAGAATAACAATCATAACATACAATAGTACATACATGTATAATTACAAAACGTACCAATTAACCCAGACAACAGGACGGAAACAATTACAAAGACACGAAAACAAACAACAACAAAAGTGACATACTAACGTTACACGCACATAACATAACTACGCAATATACCACAGTAGGTCGCGAACTCGATCAGTCACATCTAGGGAATGTTACACCACATGCAGTGGCTACCCTCCTAGCACCGGGATGTCTAAGATAGCCACCAAATGTTGGGTCCCTCGTTTCGCGGCAAAGACAAGCTTCTTGAGTCCTGAGTCTCCGGCAACACTCTTGGGACGGGGGAATGTTTGAGACAATGGACTGCAAACACCAGCTGAGCTGCACTGAATCGCAGCTGGACTGCGCTTCGGTCTGTTGTAGCTGCCCAGCCGATAGTAGGAGCACCATAAAGACCACCGTGTAACATGAGCGTAGAGAGTTTTCCATTTTTTAGGAAGTTTTTGAGAATATGATGAAGGTGTGAGGTAGGGTGGGTTCCATTTATAGAGGTGATGAAGTGGGAACGGATGTCGATCTGCTAACATGGATATTAGTCGAACTAATTACTAATCAATTCTTAATTTCAACTTAAGGCGGGTCATGCCCTCTTAATAAAATTTGTGATTCATATAATATAATTTTCCATTTTTAGAATTGTTTAAGACTTTTCTTCTGGAGTTCATACTAGAGTCGTTCCCAAGCTACTTAAGATCATCTAGCTAAAAGTTTGTATCGATCCAAGTTTAAACGATCTATGAGTACTCCCTTTATTCCTTAAACTTTAACAATCTTAAATTCTTCGAGATTGACTGAACTTGTGAGCCTAATCAGGTATTATTAATATAAGTATGATAATTTGTATTATTTATATTAATGTTAGTTAATGAATATATACGATTATGATGAGCTGCAATGTTTAGGAAGCAATTAAGGTTCAATGCTCTATAAGTTTGCATGATGTGTGGATGTAATTAATTATGGTCTAATAGGCTTATGAATATTGTTTCAGGATCATTATATATATGGACAATTGCATATTTCTCCTTGAAAAACTGTTTAATTGCGTATTTACCCAACTTAAAATTAAAGTTGCATATATCTCCTTCTTTAACTATTAAAATTGCATATATCTCATTTCTTAACTAACATAATTGCAAATTTACCTATTTGATTTATTTTATTAAAAACAAGTTATATAATGACTTTTTTTACCCTTATTTTTACTAAAACTTAAAAAAAATACAAATTTATTAATTTTTACTAGTCTTTGTGGATTTTTCATAATTCTTTTAAAAAAATACATATTTATTCATTTTTACTATTTTTACTAAAACTTAAACATTGAAATAAACAGCTAAACTAGTAAAAATCTACAAAAACTAGTAAAAATGAATAAATATGTATTTTTTAAGTTTTAATAAAAATAAGGGTAAAAAAATCATTATATAACTTGTTTTTAATGAAATAAATCAAAATAGGTAAATTTGCAATTTTATTAATTAAGGAAGGGGATATATGCAATTTTAATAGTTAAGAAAGATGATATATGCAACTTTTAATTTTAAGTTGGGTAAATACGCAATGAAACAGTTTTTTTTTTTAAATATGCAATTGTCCCGTAGCTTTTGGTTGAAAACTAACCATCATTCTTGTATAAGGAACAGTGCTTTTTTTTGGGTTTGACTAGAAAATTTTCAACTGTAATGATATAGATTTTCAAATCAGAGAGAGCTTCAAGGGTTTTGTGATGGACAAACCGAAGTGTGTCTAGAAAGAGAAGACTATATGTACATTCATACTTGCATCTTCCATTTTAGCCCTTGAACTTCTGAACTGCATACATCCAGCTCAAACAGAATCCAGCTTTCAATCTTCATGTTTCTACAACTTTACTAGTGCAACTTTGACCCTTGAACTTTCTAGAAGACAAACAACACAAAACTTTCCAAGTTAGAAATATTAGGCAAACACATGTCTTCCATTAATCTTGAATTGTATATATTTTTACATTCTTGTATGTTGTATAGATCCCAGGAGACCATGAATTCAACCCATCAATGAAGAACAAAATAACAATCGAACAAAGAACAAGAAGAGAGGGATTAACCCTAATACACAATCGTATTAATAAACTGAACAATTGATTCTGATTGTTTCAAAGGTGCAAAAACAAACTGAAACCCTAATCATATTTATACACACTGAAGAGGTACGATGAATGGACATGTCTCCTTGCGAAGAGTCGCGTCTGATGTATTTGTGGTGTTGGCGCCATTCTGAACAGGTACGTCTCTAGGGAGACATCGATCCATCAAATATGTAGGTTACAATCTTCTGCTTAGTCACCTCTAGTCCTCGCACTTGTGTACTTAATCTATTTGCATCTTAAACTGACTAATAACTATTTATACTTTTGACCCGTATCTTCTAATCAAACAGTTAAGGCCAACAGTTAAAACACCTAGTTTGGCAAGCCTTTGTTAATTTTATGAAGATATTTTATCCTTAAACCCGTGTATTACATGGATCTGTCAACATTAAAAGTGTTTTCAAAGCATGGAAGTAAACCGGTTTTCAAGTATCGGATTAACCTATTCTTTATATATTTATTATTATAATATTTTATTTAATAGATGTTGTAAAGAGAAAAGTGCCCGGATAGTCTCTGTGGTTTGCCCAGATTTCACCTATAATCCCTACATTTTTTAAATTACAGATATAGTCCCCAAGTTTTGCAAATTCGTTCTCGGATAGTCCCTAGCCTGGATGGGGGTTAGTTTTTTGTGTTAAGTGACTATGAAATGACTAGAATGCCCTTACTATTAAAAAACTAATAAATAAATAAAAGAATATAATTAAATAAAGCCTTATGGCCCCACCTCCACCTCTTCTTCGATACAACCTTCAACATCCAACCTCCTTCCACACCCTCCCTCATATCACCACCCACCTCTGACCTCCTCTGCCGTTCCCCACCATCCTTCCACCGTCACCTTTCACCTTTGTTACACACCATCCACTTTTCACCTTCCACTTGAAAGCCCCTCACCATTGTACCACCACCACTATTGAATGTAGATGCATTAGTCCAATTGAAAAAGAAAGCAGAAGGGTACGCTTATTATGATCTGTAAGATAAGATTATTTGCACAAATTGTATGTATAATATGATGGCATTGTAACTAAGTTTGTTGCAGAGTGTTTGTTTTATTTTATAACTTATTTGTTGTGTGTTAGGCATGAATAAAATGGTTATCAACCATCTGGACAAGCTATTTGTGACAAGCGATACCGCAACCATTGTGAACGAGCTTGAGGTTCAGCATCCTGCAACCAACATTTTGGTATTGGCAGGGAAAGCACAAAAGGAGGAAATTGGTGATGGGGCTAACTTAGTAGTTTCTTTTGCCAGGGAGCTTCTCCAGAGTGCAGAAGAACTCATTAGGATGGGACTGCATCCAGTGATATCATCATTGGATACACAAAGGCAATTAATAAGGTTTGTCTTTTTTTTAAACTCTAGCGCTTCGGTGTTGTTGATGGATGAAAGGTTACAGATTACGGGTGATTAAAGTGTGTAGCGAGTGTGGTGGTGTGTTGTGGCGGCCGACGATTGAAGTGTGCAACGGGTGTGGGTGATTGAAGTGTGCATGGGGTGTAGATTTTAGGGTTTGGTAGAATGGACATGGAGAAGATAAAGATCTGAGGAGAAAGGTAGGTTTGGGTGGAGATGGGAGTGGGATTAAATTTTATAAAGGGCATTCTTGTCATTTCACACCCACTTAACTGAGAAAATTAACCCCCATCCACGCCAGGGACCATCTGAGAACGAATTTGCAAAACTTGGGGACTATAGCTGTAATTTTAAAAATGTAGGGACTATACGTGAAATCTAGGCAAACCACAGGGACTATCCGGACACTTTTCTCTGTTTTAAACATATAGTAAAAGAACTTTTTAAAGAATAAGAAGGTGTTATCACATTGACATTTTTTTTAAATTGTTTATTATAAGTAGAATTAGGGGTGTTCAAAGAAATCCAAATCCGAAAACCGGAGCCGAATTTTCGGATTCCGATTCGGATATGGATTTCTAAAATTTTAGGATAATCGGATTATCTGATATCCGAAAACTGATATATTTTTTAAATATATATATACTATATGAGCATTATGTTTAGTTTGAAATATAGTAAAAAAATAATAAATAATATGATTTGAATGTGGATTTATAAAAGTTTGTTGTCTCTAACGTTGAAAATTTAGAAAATCAAAGTTTTAATCTATGTACAAAACGAATTTTTTGAATTTTTTTATGAATTCGGATATCCGTTTGTGATATCTGATCTTGAACACCTCCAAGTAGAATTGTTACTAATAACTAATTATATATTATAAATAAATCAAAAGTAAATGATTAATATCTAACTAAAGAATAAAATATTTATTAGTATTAAGTTGTTAAGAAATTTTTCATTGTTTTGTATTAATTAATTAATTAATTAATAATAATAATAATAATAATAAAGAATGGAAGGAAAGAATGTCATGTGCCATTAGGTAGACTCATTTAGACCACCCATACTCGTTAGGGTGGTGGGCGTTTTTGTCTTCTTCCACCCCCCAAAACGCCTGCGAGCCCACCCCCATGGTTGTTTTTTTCACTCAAATTCCTTTTGGCGTTGTATTTTCCACGCCCTTGCCCCATTTGTTTGTCCAATCACCCTTCATCTTCCTATTCTTTGTCCAATTAATTTTTGATGGTTTTTTTATTTATTTAATTCTTTACACCCCTATTAACATAATACCCACATCCCCACTACACCCATTTTAGAAAAACGCACATTTTCTGACTAGGACGACACGTGGCGGACAACGCCTAAGGGTGGGGTATTATTCACCCCAACCACTACGCATGGTCTTATTAGTATGAGAATGGCTCATGTTGCATATTAGGTAGACTCTTTTATTAGTATTAGATGCTAAATGTGTTTTATGTCTGAAATGGCTGTGGAGGCAACGATGCCCATTCTAATGTATTTTTATCTAGGCAAATTGGAAAATAATAATCCCACCTTTCTGGAATTGGCCAATAATAATCCCAAGTCGCGAATTGGAAACCAATAATCCGACCTCGTCCATTTTTTTTGTAAAATACTCCTCCGTTAAGTTTAGGCTAACTGAGTTAGTAAAATGCTGATGTGGCTAATTAATATTCAATAATCTTTAATTAATATTCAACCAGGATATCATATGACCCTCCCCTGTCTTCTACGACCTGAAATTCACGAAATCTGCATATAACATCATGTTTATAATCAATCTACAACCTGAAATTCACAAAATCGGCCGAGTGAAACCTAATTTTATCAAAGTTATATATCGATTAACATGTAAAATCACTTTCGGTTATGAATTTACATATCAAATCAGACTCATAATCAAATGTTTGTGAGTGATTTACTGAACGATATCCTCATAGTAACTAACTGCAATCTTTAATAAATTGATACACAAGCAAGCAACACGTGAAGAACCCAATTGTCATGAAGGTATTTTGTTCCCTCAAATAGCTGAAGCATGAGGCATTTAACTTCACTCTGGCTAAACGGCATATTCACACTTCTTGACGGGGGACCACCAGCCTCGGGTGTACCGTGAGATTCATCTCCATTCTCCGAATCAGACTCTGATAATAAGCTCCGATCAGTACCATCTTTTTTCGGATGATCGTCCTCTGATTTGTTCAGAGCTTTCTCTATAATGCTGGTGAGTATACGTCGGCAATCTATAATGATGGTGAGTATACGTCGGCAATCTATATTGATGATGATGAACAGTGGGTGGTCGTCGATAGGTGTTTGACAGTGGGTAACCGGAGATGGATGTTCAACAATGGTGAAATCGGAGGTAATTAAAGCTTCCAGAAGGTTGATTATGGTGGTTCAACAATGGTGAAATCGGAGGTAATTAAAGCTTCCAGAAGGTTGATTATGGTGGTTCAACAATGGTGAAATCGGAGGTAATTAAAGCTTCCGGAGATGGATGTTCAACAATGGTGAAATTGGGTAACCGGAGATGGATGTTCAACAATGTGAAAGAGTTGTGGGTTGTTCGATGATGGTGTAATCAGAGGTGATAGGTGTAATCCATGTGGCAATCCATGTGGCAGACATTTATTAGCCACATCAGCATTTTACTAACTCAGTTAGCCTAAACTTAACGGAGGAGTATTTTACAAAAAAAATGGACGAGGTCGGATTATTGGTTTCCAATTCGCGACTTGGGATTATTATTGGCCAATTCCAGAAAGGTGGGATTATTATTTTCCAATTTGCCTTTTATCTATTATAGTTGTATTATATATACAGCCCATTTTGAGTCAAAAAATTACAACAGACCCAAACTACTCCCAGGTTATTTATTTGAGTCCGTATAACTTAAATATATTTGAACGTTGACGTCCTGATTCATGAAAGCTATATACAAAGTTATTTTATGTGAGCCTTAATATTAAAACATGAAATAAAAATACGTAAAAGTTTCGAGAATTGACAATATGCATTTGATCTTCCTCTTTTCATAACGATGATGTCATGATGATCAGTTTTCGTTGAACACGAATGAGATAAGGCTTAGAGACCATTTGATCCTGGATTCGATTCCCACAAGGGGGTTTTTCTCCAATTTATTGGATTTTCTCCTGAATTGGTGTATAGACGTTGTTGCCTAGTGGAGATGGGTATGATCGGGTGATTCCGCTGGTGGCAAAAACTACCTCTCATGAATCTTCGAAAGCACTTGTCTTCAAGTGGTGACAAAGTTTTAACAACGTTTGGCGAACCTCGTTACATACATGATTGTGGCGTGTCCTATAAAACGAGCAACACGAAACAAAAACCATTTGGTTGTCTGCTTTTGTAACTCTTATAAAGTACAAGTGAAATACACGCGTCAGTAGGTTTCTTCTGTTTAATCGTCTCATTTGAAAAGAAAAAAAAAGGTAAGCACCATCAGTTTAAACAAAAAAATCACAAAGTGAGGGTATAAGGTTCTTCTTTCATAGGTCATATACTCATATATAGCAATGAGGTAATCAGTTCAATTGTTTATATTGTTTCATGGAGGTTCTAATTTCTACCGTGAAAGTTATATATTAAAAGGAGTTAAATGCCATTTTAGTTCCTGTAGTTTGGGCCATTTTGTCAGTTAGGTCCAAAGGTTTCATCTTTCATCTGTGGGTCCAAAAAGGTTTCACCGTTGCCACTTTAGTCCACTGGACTAACTTCATCCATTTTTATGTTCACGATAAGGGCAATTCGGTCATTTTATATGTAATTCTATTAACTAGAAGAAGAATTTTGCCATATAAAATGACTGAATTGCCCTTCTCGTTAACAGAAAAAAATGGATGAAGTTAACTCAGTGGACTAAAATGGCAACGCTGAACCTTTTTAGACCCACAGACGAAAAATGAAACCTTTGGACTAAACTTGTAAAATGACCCAAACTAGAGGGACTAAAATGGCATTTAACTCTAATAAAAGGTTTGACATCACAAAAAAAAAAGTTATATAATAAAAGGTTGGACATCACAAATATAATTGGGCTGAGTTGATTCCTGTTGGGCTAGGCCATTGCAGATTAAAAGAAAATGATAGGAAGGCTCACATGGGCTGGCTGGGCCAGAAAAGAAATGAAATGCGGAAATAGTTTTTTTTTTTTTTTTTTTGAACGGCAACGAACTTTGCAAGATACAAAGAAGAAAAACAAACAGAAAACAAAACAAATTACAGGGCCGAAAGTTAAAAGACCGTCAACTAGAGGTGTACAAAACCCGGTTTGGGCCCAAACCGGTTTGATGTATAAACCGAAGCATTTTTTTGTTGGATTTAAACCGGTTTGCCCCAAACTGGTCTGGGTTGAGAACATATTTTAGAGCTGAAAAACCTAACCTACTCAAACCAATTTGGATCATGTTCAAAACCGGTTTAGCCCAAAAAAGACTTGTTTTTCATGTTTTTTTAGCTCCTCGAACCGGTCCGGGCTTAAAAAGGTTTATACATATGAAATCTCAAACTAGGGTCAAACCACCTGGCTAGGTCGGGGCCCAAACCTATTTGAACCTGTTTGACGGGCCCAACCGGTTTATTTGTATACCTCTACCACCAAGCCTCTCAATCCAAATACTGAATTTTAGACCTCTTTTTCACTCATAGATAGCCACCTCCTTGCAATTCTTCGAACAAATTTGTTATGAAAACGGCTTTCCTTTTGAAAACGACCTCATTTCGGTTTTCCAAATACACCAACAAGCCAAAAAAATAATTGTATGGATTAATCATTTCTTGGCATCATTGGTTTTTGTGATAAGCTCGATAAGATGGGGGGAATCTTGCACCAAAGGCTATTTTTTTGCCAGATAACCGTTGTGATGTGATATGAAGTAAAGAGATGGTCAACAGATTTCGCGTACTCTTTACACATTGGGTAAAAATCAAAATCAAGGAGGATATTCTTTTTTTGAAGGCAAACAAGGGTAGGCAACCTGTCCATTTCCGCTCTCCATGCAAAAATATTAACTTTCAGGGCAGCCAAAAATTCCTTTCAAACGCAAAATTGCACTTAACCGGCTTTTGCTTCTTTTGACATTATCCATTGTGACCTATGGACCTCGTTGTTTGAAGTAAAACCGGTTACAAATACTACATGGTTTTAATAAATAACTTTACTCATTATGTGTGGGTCTACCCATTGAAAATTTCGACTACAAAGCAAATTTAAGACTTGTGAACCCGAATAATGTTTAGTATGTAACTTATGTAAAGCATCACCAGAACCATGTATGGGCAAAAGAAATACCATTACCAACAAAAATATAACCTATCGGAGATGGTGACAAAAGAGAGTGAATCATACTTGCGATGCGACTAGAAGCACGAGTGTGGGATCCGTAAGAGTGAGCTACATGTTCTGCGTGGCAGCACTGATGTCAGTGTGACTCCGGGCATCAAACTGAGTAGTTGTCACAGATGGAACTCCCCCAAATTGGACCGCCATATTGATTGTGGGTTATGCATGCGGGTATAGTAGCGAAGCTTGAGATTTCCGACCGAGGGGGCGGA
The DNA here is from genome assembly GCA_030545235.1 of Helianthus tuberosus. Taxonomy (NCBI): domain Eukaryota; kingdom Viridiplantae; phylum Streptophyta; class Magnoliopsida; order Asterales; family Asteraceae; genus Helianthus; species Helianthus tuberosus. The sequence goes on along the minus strand of CM060416.1, from coordinate 5,771,028 downwards.
AGTCACCGGACCTAAAAATTTCTATAAAACCGGTGGGTCGAAAACGTATATACCCAAAAATTTCTATACGAAAACTACATACTCTCCACTGCTTAGCGAAAAGTTCGAGGGTCAGCCGCCCCCTCCCGCCCCTTAAAAGCTTCGCCCATGTGTCAGATTATTTCCCCCTTGGTGTTGGAGATGGCCATGTCCAAACCGGTTTCTATGCCAAATTGATCCCCAAACCGAGGCAGTTTAAACCGATTCTAGTCGTTGGGAATAAATTGACCGTTTATTAACGGCTTTCTAGTTCTTACAAGCATGTTTTTTACCGTTATTTTTCAATTTTAATGGACCATGTCGCCCCCATATGTTATTATAAATAGGTATTGATGTATTGGTTTGATCACAACACTAAAAAACGCACTCAAAAACGTTCTCATGTACAAACGCTATAGCTTCCCAAAGTTCTCTTTCACAATCATCCGTTGGTGATGGTGCATCCTCAAACGAGCCAACCGTTTTGATTTTTTTAGAAATGATCACGAAACCCTCGAGCTATGTGAAAGGTCTAACGGTGCTCAAAAGGCTCGTTGCAAAAATTGTGGCACTTTTTTTATAGGGACCTCAAACTTGACTTTGAAAAATCATATGACAAAATATTGCAAGGCGTTGAAAGCAAATCCGTCTAATGGTCAAGCATCAATGGGTAGTGAAGGTTGCATTTTTAATTACGACGTAAATAAGGTTTGAGATTGAATGATTGGTAAAGTTAATAATACAAAGAAGGTTTATCGTTCGACCACTTCCACTTCGACAACCCTAGCTTGACAATGTTGATTTGAGATATTCTCCAACCTCGTCACTAACCGTCCAAGTTTCTACGTTAGTTTCAGAATCCTTTCTTAGTGGCATGGTTTTATTAATACGAAGAAGAACAAGACTCACTCCAGCGGCGATAGATATGTGCAGTGGCGGATCTAGGATTCACGCCAAGCAGTAACGTTTTATAAGAAAAGCGGTAACGAAATCGAAAAAACGTCAAATTTTTTCAAAATTTACACTAAAAACGTCAAAATTTTCCCCGCCAAGCGGTAGCGGGCGCTCCCCCGAGTGTCTACATATGTCCACCCCTGGATATGTGCATTTGCTTACAACATATATCAAGTCTCGAAGACGAAATAGAAGTTGGACAGCGAATACACGAGAAAGAGGTGAATGAGAGAAAAAGTTCTCCCCTAGACCCTATCCAACGAAGAACTCGCTTAGGATGTATCGATTCACATAAATAATAGTTCCGAAAAAGAATAAGCACAAAACTTGTTTGGTGAAAAATCAAAAAATAAAATGCATTATAAATATTGTAATTTTTAATACCGAGTTTTTTATTGATTTTCTATTTTCTTGTTTCTAAAAATCTAAAATTAATAAACGTTGATTTTTGTACGAGCTCGGTACCAAACGATACCAAAAATACCAGTACCGAAAATCCTCAAAAATGGGTACCGGACCGAATATACCCGGTACAGTACCGATATTTGAGGGTAAATACCGGTACCGAAAATGTTTCGGTTCGGTAAACTCGGTACCAGTACTATTTGCTCATCCCTAGTTCCCATAGGTTCAGGTTTTACACACACAAAACTGGTTCGGGAACTGAACTGAACTGGTTTGGATGAAACCGGCCCAATATAGAACCGGTTTTCAGCTGCCCAATATTAAAAACCTTAAAGGTAGGTTGATTGGTTACTCTCAAGTAGCTACTAGCCAATCAAGTGAGAGTGGGCCCAAAAGGGTATAAGAAATCAGAGGCTGTCGATACTAACAATACCCACCAGTCATCAAAGACTTGATTGAGTCCCTCCTTTTTCTCCTTCATTGCCCACACTACTAAGGTATGCAAATCCCCAAACTCTATGCTTCTTATCTTGGTTTCTAAATTGGTATTTCTTTATGAATTATGTGAAAGATTGTACCTTTTGCTTCAGCTGCAACTATATAGTGTTTAACAATTATAACAAACAGTCAAACACTGCAATGAATTTTACTGCTTCTTTAAAAGATATTAGATTTCTGGGTGTTTAATGTACAATCCCAGAAAAGATATCTTGAATTTAAATGCTTGTTATCCAGAATCAACACTTGACAGTCTTTCTTGGTTCTACAAGGGTAATTCCTGGTTTCTACCTTAATGATCTTGATGAAATCAGATTATATTTAAGTTAAAGTTCAAATGTTGACTTTGTTAGGACCGCGAAGCGAACCACGATAGAAAACTTGAAATGGTTATGTGTGTGATTTTCGGGTTGTTGAAATAAAAGATGAAGAATTTCCTGAAGATTACATAGATTAGTTATTAGGAGTAATGTTACTGTACAAATAAGTCTTAACATACAAATTGGCTTAACGTGATAAGTGAAAGAGGGTTTTTTTCTCATCTTATTAAGCACGTACTTTAGATCCAGAATCTAAAAAAAAATTGTGTATTCACATTTTACACTAGTAGAGCAATTATGTAATATGTAATTACTCTACTAGTTTAAATCGTGATTTTTTTTTTTTTTTTGCAATCAACCATCAAGTATATGAAGAAAAAAAAAGTTTATTTTATTTCTCATGTTAAGGCCATTTTGTATGTTACGACTCATTTGTATAATTGTATTTTATCTTTAAACTAGTTATTAGAGCATTCACAATCCGTCCACCAAATTTTGTGAGGGGGGGGGGGGGGGGGGGGGGTATATTATAAAAACTGGTTGTGAGTGGAGCAGAGAGAAAATGTTGTTCATCTGTATATTTGAGTGAATTTTTTCACCCTCTATAATTTTTTTAATATATTTTGAAAGTGGTTATGAGTGTAGAGGAGAGAAAAGTAATAATAAATGTATAAAAAATATTATTTAATTGAAAGAAGAGATAAAAACAAATGTATTTATTTTTTATTATTTAATTGAAAGGAAAGGAAAGGAAAGAGAAAATATATTTATTTTTAGTGAAACTACAGGGTGAATTTGGTGGAAGAGATGTGAATGCTCTTAGTTTGCAGTATCCAGGAAGGACAAGGAAGCAAACCATAATCAGAAAAGTTATTTAAGTGATTATCTATAGTTTACTTAAACCCAATACAATTTGCATTACAGTAATTCTTATAGATATTAATTTAGTTAAACCATTCCTAGATGTTCTTGTTAGCTTTAAAAACAAAAGGCTTATCCTTTTGACCCTAACTGATCATTTCTAATTTCTACATTGTTTTGACCTGATTGTGGTCCCAATTTTTGAAGCCAAGAGAACAACAAAAATAAAGGGAACAAAGGCACTTCTTCACTAAAGAGATCCCAAATGGAATCATCAAAGGTACTTACTTGGCTATCGGTTTTCATTGCAAGCAACCCATCATGTTTTTTCATAGAGAAAATGCAAGAATGGCCGGTTTAGGGGGAAACATAGTTGTCAATAGCGATCGCTACTGTCGCTATAGCGAATAGCGTGGCGTATAGGTCCATGCTCGCTAGATGGTCTGTAGCGATAGATAGCGATATATAGCGGTCTTTAATTTTATTTTATTTTTGTTTTTTTAATATGTATAACAATTAAATAAAGCTATAAAATAGCTGGATTTTAGGTTTTTGTTAAATACATATGCAAATAGCGTATACACCAGAGTATTTTAATATAATATACGTATAAAAAAAATTCTAGTGTATCGCTATTTATAAAATAGCGCCTGCTATTAATCACTATTCGCTATGTAGCATATAGGTACCTTATCGCTATTTGTCGCTATTCGCTATTAACAACTATGGGGGAAACGACAAAAACGATGGTTTCATTACTAAAACAAGTCGAAAACTTTTCGTCTATTTGTTTCTTTTTTCAAGTGAACGATTTGGTTCCTAATTATGTTTCAAATTCTTAAAGCCATATAGAGCAAGCAAAAGGGTTGCTGACTCAACAAAAGCACAAGTAGAAACCGAGCTTTCTAATGCACGAAAAGCAGTCCGAGATCTCGCTCTAAAGATTGAACATACAAACTCAAGGGCCAAGGTAATGAAAGAGAAGCAACAGAAAAACCTAAAACAGTATCAACAAGAACATGAAGATTATCGGTATGCACAAGTAGTGAAAGAAGTCGAACAAATCACACGCGAAATGAACAAACTGAAGCTCGATATGACAAACGTTCTAACGGAAAAAAAACACGCGGGTAACATATTCAAAGCCTTGAGTTCTAAAAGATCCACACTTTTAAGCGCGGTGGAAAGAATCAAAAAAGAGATTGAAGGAATCGACGAAGAGCAAGTTCTTGTAGAATTAGCACGAATCGAAGCGGTTAAAGAACAAGAAGTCATTGAAGCTCAGCAGAAAGAAGAAGCGAATCGCTACCAAACCCAGTTGGAAGAAGTTAGAAAGAAAGCCAAAGAGGTTAACCAACAGAAGGAACTCGAACAAGAGCTTCAAGTAACGCTTTATAACGTTAACTTGTTAGAGAACGAACTAGCTCGCGTTAAAGCACCAAAAGGGAGTCCCGGTTTGTTACAAACGATCACAAACGAACTAGAAACAGCAAAAACCGAACTTGCCAATATTAAAACGGAAGGTTTTAACTTTATGTCATCCATGGATGTAATCAGAAACGAGCTTAAACGCGTTCGAGAGGAAAAATCTCCTTTACAGAAAGAAGACGAGAAACGAGAGTTAACGGTTGAAACTCTAAATTCAAAGATATTAAAAGAAAAAGCCAAACTGGAATCGATTAAAATGACCACGGAGAAAGCTAACTCGGTTGCATCAAATCTATCGATCACAGTCGAACAACTAAGAGCGGAAACCGAGGCAACAAAGAAAGAAAACGAGCTTATCGTTAACGAAATCGAAAAACTCAAGTTGGAAATTCCTAAAACCGAGTCAGAAATAGAATTATCGGAGAAAAGATTAGAAAGCGTAATGGACGAGCTGAAAACCACCAAGTCGTCAGAATCTACCGCGTTAGAGAATTTAAAGAGCCTGATCGATTCTATGGTTCGAGCTCGGGAGATGACTTCTATAAATAAGTCAACGATAACGATCACTAGTTTTGAATACGAGTATTTAACAGGAAAAGCAGGTGATGCGGAAGAGATTGCGGATAAAAAAGTTGCTGCGGCTCACGCATGGATGGAAGCGTTAAAAGCGAACGAAAAGGAGATAGTGATGAAGATCAAAACGGCTAAAAAAGAAATTAGAGTGGTGAGTATGGAGGTTGAGGATGATGGTGGGGACGTGTATGGAACGGAGCCAGGTGGCAGAAGGAGGACCGTCGAGGCTTCGCCTCGAAGATCAATGTACAAGATTGGAAGTATGACGCCTGGGAGGCGAGCAAGGTCGCTAAAGTTATTATCTCCGGCAACCCGTCAAGCAATCAAATCGGCTTCTTTCACGAAGAAAAAGGAAAGGGAGTCGCGGAATTTAGCGAAGTTGTTGGACGAAAACGATGAAGTGGGTGAGTGAGTTTGTTGGATATAAATTTTTTTTTGATGCTTAACAACAACAATGCTTATGTTATATAAACAGTTGTATAGATAAGAGTTAACAAGCCTACCTCTAATGCCATAAACATTAGTTACTAATCAAATAATCGGATGTCAACTATAGTCATATATCATAAACATGTGAAATCTTAACAGGCGAAAACTAATGAACGACTAGCTCGAGTGAGCTCTATATTGTTTATATGACTTTTACATGATGTAAACAAATGAAAACGGGAAACGTATATAATACGATGGATATGATATAACATACTAACTAAAAAGTAACATAAAACACACACCTTGTAAGAAACTTGACAGCTGTGTAATAAGGTTATTGTTCTGAGATATCAGACAACGAGACCGGCTCTGCTTTCATCACAGTTCCAAACTTTTGAGGCGGAAACGCAGGGACCGAAGGCTGACTCTTGTAAATTTGAGCATAAGCAAGGTCATTGTCATACGCGCACGCGCTTTCATAAGTTTTTTCATAACTATCAGTAGATGTAGCAGTAGAGCTCACAGGTTGTGCCGGTTGAGCAGGCACCCTATGGGATGAAGTCGGTTGTGGTTCAACCGGCGGTTGAGATACCGTCACCTCCTTATAACCTACACGGGAATTTGCAACATGAGTTGGAGCAGAGATGCTGTAAGATTGATCCGTGGGACCCACAGGCATGACGTAGATTGAGTAGTGCTGATTCGGCTGCTGCTGGTATGGTATATGCATAGGGTAGTAAGATGAGACCGGTACATGTTGTCCTGTCGGGTATTGAACGTAATGTGGCGATGCGGTTTGAAAGTATTGCACCGGCTGCTGTCTTTGGTCAACAATGTGTGGTATCTGATAACCGGAAACTTCAACATTTCTTTGCATCTGAACCGTTGATGACGGATTGTAGATGATACTCTTGGACTCCAGAATCACATGATCGTGATAAACTCGAGCCGAATCATCACTATCAAAAACAAAACAAAACTATTACTACAGTTAACAGTTTGACTACTCTAAATCACTAAAACCAATTGTTATATCACACAATTAACATTAAATTTTAAAAACAAATACTAAACGTCACATTAAACCAGTGTTTTGAAAACCGGACTGGCCGGTAGCACCGGGAACCAGGGGTCTTGCCGGTCCAGTTCACCCTATCAAACCCGTTTTAAGTCAGGTTGAACCGGATCTTTTAGGGGTTAAACCGGATTTTGATTAAAAAAAAATAATTTTAGCCTATTTCTTCTTATAATAATTACGGAATCAACCAGTTCTTACATCCGGTTCGACCGGCCTGACCAATGAACCAGTAAGGAGACCGGTTCGAAAACATTGCATTAAACTCCTAAAATTCAATCTTCTGACCTTTCAACTGAACCAAATGCAGCCACTTTAACCTTCTTCTCCATCAAACCACCACCACAATCCTCATTACCAACCCCAATTGTAGTCAAATTAGAACCCGAATTAATCGACCCAAACGATGAACACGTCTCCAACACCATCGATTCCGGAACCGAACCCGAATCACCACCACCACACTTACCTAAATCACCACTATTCATCAAACCCTCACTATTCCCACCCAAACACTCCATACCCATTAACCCATTACCCAAACCCATACCCATACCCGACCCATCAGTGTTACAGATACCCATACCCATACCCGACCCGTTAGCGTTACCCATACCCATACCTGACCCATCAGTGTTACAGATACTCATACCCATACCCATACCCGACCCATAAGTGTTACAGATACCCATACCCGACCCGTTAGTGTTACCCATACCCAAACCCATACCCATACCTGACCCATCAGTGTTACAGATACCCATACCCATACCCGACCCATCAGTGTTACAGATACCCATACCCAAACCCGACCCGCCAGTGTTACAGATACCCATACCCATACCCGACCCGCCAGTGTTACTAAACATACTACTATTTAAAGCATCAGAAAACCAAGACTCAGAGTTCGGGTCAAGCAACAGCGACCCGGAGAATTCGGGTCGGGTAGGGAAGAGGAACAATCTGATGCGGGAGGGTGCTTGGGAGCTTAGGATGCGGTCATGTTCATCAAGCATGTTGAAAAGATCTTTATCAGTGGTGACTGAAACAAGAGAGTCAAGGTCTTCATTGGGGAGTTGATACTTTAAATGAAATGGGTGGTTGTTGTAGAGAGTGTGGGAGAGGTGGTGGGTGAGGGCGGAGATGGTGGAGGCGGTGGTGCGGCGGTCAACGGCGACGATGCGGGTTTCGCCGCCGGAGTAGCAGAGGGTGTTGGAGTGTAGACGGGGGGTGATGTGGCCGTTGTAGCTGCACATGAGGCGGGGTTTGGAGGTGGGGAGGGAGTGGGGATGTGGTGGTGGGTCCATGGTGGCCGGAAAAGGGTCTCGGAAGATACGGTGGTTCTGACAAAAAGTGTAGAGAAAAGGTGGCGTTAGTGATTAGACTTGAGTTTTTTTTTTTTTAGGCTCATTCTATACGCACCCCCCCCTAATTACTTTCTACACCCCCCTTGTAAGAGGAAAACTGTCGGTCCCACGCAGACCCCACCTGTAAGTATGTGAGAGGAGGGGGGTGTAGAAAGTAATAGGGGGGTGTGTATAGTAGCACCCTTTTTTTAAGGCAACTGTCTCGGCTATGATTGTTTTGCATTGTTTAAGGGTCATGCTAATCACACACGGTCAAAATTATTTTCACATCCCAAAGCGCCGCGCTATGGCCAAAGCGCGGCGCTATGCTCGACAAAAGTGCTTCGATTGACATTTGAGACATTCCCTACTGTTTGACAGACATAAAGCTGATTATGATGTTTTGTCGTTAACCCTAAGCGCCGCGCTTTGGCCATAGCGCGGCGCTTCGACCCCAAATTTCACCCATTTTACCTTTTAAAAGCAACCTCAGACAGACACTTCGACCCTATACATTTTCATTCACAGACACTTCGATATACATTCACCCATCCGTTGTGTTTCTTCAAAATAACGCGCGGTTTTGCTGTATTAGTTACATCTCTTGAAAAAACGATGTCGTGGTTAAACAACTATATTTTCGGTCAATATTCTGACGAGACAGTTGTTCCTGATTCTTACGATGGGACCGCTATTTCTGACTCGTATGAGAAACCGGTCTCGTCCAACTTGAGGGAGGCAGAGGTTGTATCTGGCATTCGTTATCGTGATAACACGGTGACGCTGGATTTGAATACCCCTGTGGAGGACCCTTACGCACAACAAGGTTATTCGAATTTCGGTTACGGTGGCGAGTACAGCTTTGTACAGCAGGAGTGTGGTCCAAACGACAGTTACGGTTGTCAACAGAGCTTACAAGGTTATTCGAATTTCGGTTACGGTGGCGAGCACAACTTTGAACATCAAGTATATTCGGACCTCGGTGACGATGGTGAGCCGGGGGATGTGTCTGTTGACGAGGAAGGCTGTTACCCGGTTACGTTTTCGTTTGATACAACGCAGACCTTTTCGTCACGTAAAGAGTTGGTGCGTTGGGTACAAGACACGGCAAAAGACAACGGTTACCTCATTGTGACTAAGAGGTCGAATAAAAGAGGAGAGAATTACAAGATTTGGTTTCAATGTACTTTTGGTGGGGAGCATAAGAGTATAGCTACACAGAGGAAAACGGGTAGCAAGAAAATAGGCTGCCCGTTCGAGATGATCGGGTTTTCGGAATCATCCGGAAGTGTTTGGAGGATCGAGGTGACGAAGGCGAAGCATAACCACACTCCTATTGAAAACTTAGAGGGTCACGCGTATGCGAGAAAGCTTTCTTCGGAGGATACAAAACTGGTTAAGGAGCTGGCAGAGCAAGACATTCCCAACCAAAGTATCTGGCGAACGCTGACAAAAAACAATCCGGCTAGAAAGCTTATTCCGAAAGATATACACAACGCTGTTCAGAAGATCAACGCCGAAAAAAATGTCGGTAAGTCTCCGATGCAAAAACTTGAAAGCATTCTTCTCGAAAAAAATTACACTTATTACATGCGCACGAATGAGATATCAAACGAAGTTGAAGATGTCTTCTTTGTTCACGAAAGATCATTCAATATGTGGTGTGCCTTCCCGCATGTGCTAATTATTGACGCCACCTACAAAACGAACATGTACAACCTGCCATTTGTTCAGGTCGTAGGCATGACGTCGACAAACAAATCGTTTACGGCTGCTTGTGCGGTAATTTCCGCTGAGAAGTCAGAGAACTACCTATGGGTGTTGCAGAGGATCAAGTCTATGCTGGTAGGATGTATGGAACCGCGCGTGATTTTAACAGACAGGGATTTTGCGCTAATGAACGCGTGTGAACAAGTTTTTCCAAAAGCGCATAAGTATCTTTGTCGGTTCCATATTCAACAAAATATTAATAAGAACAGCAAGAAGAAATTCTCTGACAAGGATTGGAAAGAATTCGTACGTAGTTTTTGGTTATTGTGCGAGTCTACGACCGAGGAAATATACAGGTATAACTTGGAAAACCTTGAAGCACAGCTGAAAGAAGATGACCGTGAACGTAGGTATTTCTTACATAATTATGTTCAAATTTTATATAATAACAAAAACTGACTATTTACGTTTTTTTTTAATTTTAGAGGTTTTTGATTATATGAAGAAATCCTGGTTGGATCCGTACCGTGAAAAGTTTGTATCATGCTGGATTAACAAAACTATCAACTTTCACCAAACTACGACCAACAGGGTTGAGGGCATGCATGCAACACTAAAAAGTCACTTTCCAAGTCATCGCAACACACTGGATAAACTTGTACTGTATGTTGATCATGTTGTTGATAGACAATACACCGAGATTAGTAGTAGCTTTGAAACAAGCCTCCGAAAAGTGATGACGCACCACAAGAAGCAGCCCATGCTTGCATATATTCTCAGAAAGGTTTCAATATATGCGATTGAGCTTTTGAGTAGGGAACTAAAACGTAAGGAAGACGGGTTGAGAGCCTACGGTGCAAGCTGTGGTTGCCAACTTTTTACCAGGTGTGGTTTGCCATGTGCCTGTCGTTTGGAAAAGTTAGAAAATAAAGGTAATTAATATCTTTGACCTTTCTCGTTATGATTTTGCCACCTAATTTGTTTTCATCCACAGGTCAGCAACTCCGGATCACACACATAGACGTGTTCTGGAAGAAGCTTAACTTCAAGCCTGCAAAGAAAAACATAGAGGATATCGATGTAGACGCGGAATTTGAAAAATTGAAACAAAAGATCGATCCAACACCCCCTCAGGTGAAAAGGAGCTTCTTTGAAAAGTTTCAGCAAATCCTCAATCCAGGGAACAATAACAAAAAACCTCCTGCTGTTCTGAAGAAAACTCGTGGTCGCCCAACATTGAAAACGCAGGAAGAAAGAAAGGTTGAAGCCGCTAGAAAAAGCTCGTACATTCCGTCGAAAGAAACTTGGGTCGAGGCCTCAGATGATCTTCCCCGTCACAGCTCGTACATATCACTCGAAGATTCTAGAAGACAAAAGAATACCAAACCGATCAACCTGCACCCTGATTTCCCGATGATCAAGCTCGGTCCTAAGACGGATATAGCGATCCGCAACTACGCATCTCAGATTCCCGAAGTGATCCATCCATACATCGTTAGAATAAAGGACGTGAAACCAGATGGTCATTGTGGGTTTCGATCGGTGGCTGTTGGGTTAGGAGTGAAACAAAATTCATATTTGATGATCCGGAAACAACTTATAAAGGAGTTACGTACGAACGAATCGCTTTGGAGGCAGTTTTTCGATCCGGAAAACATAGGACATTATGATGCGCTGCTTAGACGGATCAATTTCAAGGGGGTGGGACGAGCAGATATCGAAAATTACATGACGATGCCTGAGACGGGGTTTCTTATTGCCCAACGATACGGTGTGATTGTTCACACCTTCGACATGCGTGGGAGCTGTACAATTTTCCCTCTGCTGGGCGGGCCAAACGAAGCTGAGGAACCTCACCTGGTGGTTGCGGTTGTGTTCGTCGACCATGGGCATTTCATACATGTAGAGCTTGGAGGTTGTTATCCAATGCCTCCCCCAAACCCACTCTGGACAGCACACAGAACAGAGCGCGCAGCAGCCTGGCATACATTATACAGGGATCAGATCAACACGTACGAAATGCTTACGTATCGTACCCCTGACCTTAATGTAACCCCATATGTTCACGATGTAGGTTAAATGTGTTTAATAATAACCGAATGTCACCGACACGACCCAATCAGATTCAATACGCACTTGTACGACCCAAAATGACAATATACATCATAATACTACAATTAATGAAAAAATACGTCATGTTCATGTACGGTAGGCGGCTGATACACATAACACCTCTCACAGGAGTACTTGTGCTTTCAAACCAAAATGATACGATATAACGGAATAAGACATCACACGTAACCGATTTGATCCGGAACTTGCAGTATAGTCCATATATAATAAAAAATGATGTATAATGGAAAAAACGTAAAATTTAGACTATTATCGACGCGTTTGTGAATTAAAAACAATTTAAAAAAAATAAAAAAAGGCCTTAAACGCCCCGCTTTGACCTAAGTGACCCGCTTTGACCTCAAAGCGCCGCGCTATGGCCATAGCGGGGCGCTTCGATCCCTCGCTTTAGCTGAAGCGGGGCGGCCTTCTCCCCCATTTCAAACCCAACACACAAACACACACACAAGGTGCGATTTACACACACTCGAGCCGGATCATCAACGTTTTCACGCTTTCAACCGCTAAAAGGTACGATCGGACTTCATTTCTTGTTTTGGTTCAAGTTATGTGTTTCAGTTTGTTTGATATTTGTTTGATTTGGGCGTGGGGATCGATCTGCTGGGCTGTTCTTCATCACGAAGAACCAAAGCGCCGCGCCGAGGCCAAAGCGCAGCGCTTTGGTTCATGTTTATTTTTTTTTAAATATTATTTGTTTAATATTATTTGTTTATTATTTATATTTTATAAATAATATTATTTGTTTATTATTTTATATTTAATATTATTTGTTTATTATTTAAAATTTTATAAATAATATTATTTGTTTATTATTTTATATTTAATATTATTTGTTTAGTATTTAAAATTTTATAAATAATATTATTTGTTTATTATTTTATATTTAATATTATTTGTTTATTATTTATATTTAATATTATTTGTTTATTTCAACGTGCAGGGATGGATTCCTCCGATGACGAGATTGAGCATATGGAGGCTGAGGGAGAGGTGGGAGATGAGGGAGAGCAGGAAGAGCCGACATGTCCGTACCTGCAGTTTCCGCCGGGGTCACGGGCGAGGGGGAGATGCGCGAGGTTGCGCGCCATCCCCATTGGGGAGCATGTAGGGATAGACTGGGGCCTGCTGGAGACCGTGGGAGAGGCCGCGCGGGCGCGTGAGATAGTTGGACTAGATACTCCTTGGTCGCGCCTATTTGAGTTAGCGATGGAGGACTCGTACCCTGAGCTTAAGTGGGAGTTTCTTTCCACGTTTACATACGTGCCGCATCCGGCGGATTACGTGGAGGACCCGGATTTTCCAGTCCACGAGGTTACATTCCGTCTCGCCGGTCAGGAGTTCCAGATGAGTGTGCGGCAGTTTGTTGTCCATACAGGTTTGTTTAAATAATATTATTTATTATTTTATATTTAATATCATTTGTTTATTTAATGTTATTTGTTTATTTAATGTTATTTGTTTATTTAATATTATTTGTTTATTTAATATTATTTGTTTATTATTATTATTTGTTTATTTTATGTTATTTGCTTATTTAATATTATTTGTTTATTTAATATTATTTGTTTATACAGGTTTGTACACAGAGGCCGAGCTTGATACTGATTTATATACACAGGCGGTTAGGATGATGGACAGGCAGACGCTTATCAGTTTCTGGAGGTCCATTTCCAGGGTTCCCTTTGGGAGATCCTGGCAAAAGGCCACCACCATTAGAGACCCCTTGTTCTGATACCTGCAGCATGTTATCGCGGCAACTATCGTGCCGCGGGGTGCCAGCAGGGAGAAGGTCAACCTCAGTGACCTTTTCTTTCTATACTGCCTACTGCGCCGCCAGCCCTGCGATCTAGCAGCCTGCCTGGCAGATTACTTTGCCACAGCATACCACCGGCAGCTCCGCGGGTGGGTGCACACTGGCTCATTCATCACCGCCATCGCACGCTCGCTCGGGCTCGTGCCCGAGCATGATCCGGAGCTGTCCGATCCGGTCCCGTCTACCAGGTTGGGCCACGCGTCAGTTTCTAGCATGCAGATCACCCGTACCTTTGATGTTGGTCTGAGGTTTAGGGGCGGAAACGGGCTGATTTGGCAGCCGGAGCCGGTGCCGGAGGTCATCCCGGTTGTTATTGAGGTGAGGGCTGGAGTGTTGGCCCCTCCTGATGTTCAGGCGGCCGCTCGGCAGGCTCAGCTACAGGCTCTGGGACTCGATGAGTTCCCGGGCCAGCCTCAGGCTCAGCCTCAGGCTGAGGCTCAGGCTCAGCCTCAGGCTGAGCCTGTATTAGATGATCCGGATCAGGAGGAGCATATCGAGGAGATCCCGGTACCACCAGTTCAGCCAGCTCCTGAGCCGCCACAGTACCCGCAGCACGTTTACGCTGACCTGCCTCCGGTAGCGCGTGAGGTGGCTCGGGACTTCGACCGGCGCCTCAGACGCCAGGCCGCACGCCAGGACTGGATCATCGAGACGCTCGTTTCTCTACGAGAGCTCGCTGGGTTGCCTCCACTTCCCCTCCCACCGTCCCCACCGCACGAGGATTAGTACCTTAGTTTGTTTGTATAGTGTTTTGTTATGTATTATGCAGTCAGTTGTACCTTTTTGTTTTGTATGTACAAACTGATATATATATATTGCAGTTAATCTTCTATTTACATCACGTTGGTTTTGGATTGTTTACGTTTAATTCTTATGGCTTTCTGTACAATTTATTTAACGTGTTCGTTTAATTTAACAAAATAAACTAGGTTAACAGTTTATAAAGACGCACTTATATTATATACGTTCTATAAAAATAATGACGTAAAAAAACGTAATTATAAAACAACGTATTATAAAACTCAAATACAATTTTTTCCTCCAAAAAACACTACCAAACTAACCCACATCCCACCTATTTCAAAAAAAAAAACAACACAAATTCCAGCCAACGCTTTTTGTCTTTTTGCACACTCAAAGCGCCCCGCTTTGGCCATAGCGGGGCGCTTTGGCCAAAGTCAACAGACAAGGACTGACTATTAGGGCCTCCCTTATTTTAACACCTCCTATATCTTATTTTCACATCCCCTATTGTATACGTACGGCTCGTATAGAATGTTTTTTAATAGTAAAATGCGCAGGGAATGTTTTTTTGATTTTATTATATACGGCCCTAGGGATGAGCATTAAGTACCTGGTACCGGTACCGAACCGAACCGGTACCGGGTATATTCGGTACCGGTACCGGTTCCTATTTTACTCATTTTTCGGTACCGGTACCGGTATTTTTGGGTAAAACACTAGTAAAGTACCGAAAGTACCGGTACCGGTACCGAACCGGTATATTCGGTACCGGTACCGGTACCACTTTTCAACGTTTTTCGGTACCGGTACTTTCGGTACCGAACCGGACCGTTATCGAGCTCATCCCTATACGGCCCGTATATAGTTATACGAGCCGTATACATATGTATACGATTTGTAAAACGTATACGGCTCAATTGATTTATTTTGTGAGATTTTTGATGTTACCACATGTATACGGGCAGTATAACTGTATACGGGCCGTATACAATGGTGTTTTTTCAAGTATCACGTTTTTTCCAGTAAAAACACAATCATTCTAGGGTTTGTAAACTCTTCATCACCTTTAACAATGTCGATAAACGTTGATCGGAACACGCCGCTTAAATCGGAGCACAGGTAGAGTAACGTTACCGATCAGTCCGTTGATGGAAACCTTAGCGATCGCAGAGATCTTCGTGTTGGTTATTTATCGATTCCGAATAACTACCAAGGGTGATTATGGATTGGTTACAGAAACCACTAGCAGAAGAACCCGACACGTCTTCTATGATGATCCGAAACATTCCGAATAACTAGCTGAAGAACCCGACACAAACAAGTTCTCCACAGTTTGTTATTCAGATCTCTATTCGTCATCTTTACAAACTACAACACACGATAACTTTAAACTTTATATTGTGTGATTTGACCAGGAAATGATTGGAGGTGATTGCTACTTTTTGTAACACCCCGAAAATATAAAACTTTATATCGAAATTATAAAGTATAAAATAAACAAAAAAATAAACTAACTAGGAATAAATAACCTAGTTAGTCAAGAGTCTAGTTTTAACAAAGGAACTTGATTTAAAACATCTAAAGTTTAAACTTGGCATTAGTTGGAGGGCCAAAAGTGTTAAGGTGGAAACTTGATTTATAAAACAAAAAAGAAAATTATTACCAAATACACACTAGAAGTGTCTGGATCGATCAGGAGCAGGGGCGACCAAGAACTCACCCTCAAACCCTAGTTTCAACTTTTTGATCAAATTGAAGGCTCTAAAGTGTTCCAAATCGAATTCCAAGCATAGATTAGTGATCCTCTTAGTGAAGTGATCATAAGGTATGCAAAATTTCATCATTTGGTTTCATCTCAAATTCTTGATGATATGTGAAATCAAAATCTAACATTGATATGTTGATGTTTAGATGAAATTAGTGTTGAAAACATGTTTATATGAAAACCCTAGCTAATAATTTGTGAAATTGATGCTCAAATTATGAATATTTATGTTTACCCATCTAGGTGTTAAAGGGGTTTTGTGGATAATAAGGAACCCTAATAATGTAATCAGAAAACTGATGTTAATGGTTTGCATGAAGCAAATCTGATGTTAACAAGTAGGTTAGAGGTGATGAACTTGCAAAAGTATGAAGAACTTGGCAAAATAGTAGGGTCATGAACTTGATAACGGTTATTTAAAAACAATGCCCTTAAGGTGTTTGTTAAAACGCTTAAGAGAAAGCTAACATAGAGAAATTGAGATAAAAACGCATATGTGAAATATACGGCAAATTATGCGTGACATGTTGTAAAAGGAGTTCAAAACAATATTTGGTTGAACTCTATAGGCAAGGAATCCGGATCGACAAACGGACAAGCCGGTGAAGACACGCGTTTGAAAGGAGCGCTTTAAAGGTACGTAACTACGGTTTCATTAAGTTATGTTCGATTTTGTAATTTCGTTAGTAGACCTTAAAATTAGCATAATATATGAATTGGTATTTAGTCAAAGTGACGAAGAACACTAGATAAATAAACGGGTCAAATATTGGTTAGAGTAAGTTTGGTGTGTTGTAAAATGGTGGTTTCCATTAAACAACCAAGCGGGTCGAACAATGGTTGAATTTGTAGCGTTGAAGTGACTAAAACGTCACTCTTTAAAAATTGAGTTATAAAAGCGTAAACCATGGAACGAACGTGATACGCTAAGGTTGACAAGCCCGGGAATGGGTAATTATGGTTAGAAACCAATGTTGATGAATTATGCAAGTATGTAACTTGATTCGTTACATTTGGTAAATTTTGATAATTAGCATATGTGTAGTTGAATTGTAGACTAAAAGTTGTGTTGATTTAAAGCGATAATGTTCGCTATATTGAATGATAGGTCAAGAATTTGTTAGAAACTCGTTGGTAGTCATCATAATGGAGGATTCCGTAGATGAGCCAAACGGGTCGAATAATCAAATAATGCGTGGCTAATGCTTCGTAATATGGTTAATAGGTCTTTTGTTATTGTTGATAAATGAAATATTAGAATACGAGAATTTAGCGTGTTGGTTTGTTAGAATAATAAAGTCCATAAGAGTAAACTAAACGGGTCATTAAGAGAAGGTATGAATCGAATAATGGTAGTACCTCACTTGTAGATTTCAAGCCCGAGTTACGGGTAGCGAAATACTGAACAAGCAAACCGGTGATGGGAGTGTGGGTGTTGAAAATGAGGAATTCGAGATTTGGGTTTTGGGTGAAATAATTAAATCAGTCAAAACATAAACTTGCAGTGACTACCGTAAGTTACGGTATCCACCGTAACTTACGGTAGAGAACAAAAAGCTTTACGGTGGACCTCTACTGATTTACGGTAGACTAAAGGCAATCCAGCGACTACCGTAACTTACGGTAGATACCGTAAGTTACGGTAGATACCGTAAGTTACGGTAGAGCTCAGAAAACTTTGTTGAATCTTGCATATCCTAGCTAATCGAATCCATTGTTGAACGTAGTTTCGATTAAGCAATATGTAGGATCGAATTCAGAACCGAATGAGTCGTTCAGAAGAGTTTATCTCAGTTTGAGCAGCGGAAACGAACAAACCGAGTTCAATTCAGCAAGATTTACACTTTAAACTGTTGTTTCTATTGATTCGATGACGTTTACAACCTGACAACACTTCGGCAGCACTTCGTTGCAAACCGGAAGACTTCTCCAAAAGTTACAAATGATTTAGCTTGAAGGCTATTTATAGTTGTGTTGATTTAGCTTGAAATGACACATGTCACTTTCAAGGGAAATCAACATGTTGATTTAGCTTGAAACTGTCAAGTGACACTTTCAAGGGAAATCACCACGTTCAAGCTAAATTACCTTAAACACATTCTAAAACGTATAACATATCTAACATTTTTAGTCCTAGACTCGATACAAGACGAAGTCGACAGACGCATGCACCAACACAATATTTCTAAGATCTCTAACACTAATTTTTGTTAAAAATATCCAGTTTTCAGGTTTTGCAAGTATGTGGATGATGATCAAATATGTATTGAAGAACCGAACACGAACTTTTGAAGCTTCCGCGTAAATTAACTTTGGTCAGACAATGTTTATGATGTAAACGATTTACTAATCATGTTTTGAATGTTTAAACTAGTTAGTAGTTGACTAGAATGTGATCGCTTTAAAACATCGATTTTGTACTTGGGTTGAAAACATTAAACATGATAACTTTTACGGCACACATTCAAAACCACCAACTCTTGAAAGCATTGAAGATTACACTTGGTGGAAAGATCGGTTCATCAACTGGGCAAAAGCTTATGCTCATGAAAGCTAGTTTTGTTTAGAGTTTGGTTATAAAAGGCCGACCAATGATAAAGGAGAAGAAACCCCGCTCAAAAATTTATCAGCAGAAGATAAAAAAGAATTCTCAGCTGAACAGAGAATGATTGCTTTAATTCAATCTTCAATCAGAAATGACATGTTTGCTTTATTTCAACATGACGGAACATCAAAATCTGTCTGGGAAGCTTTACGGGTAAAAGCTGAGGGGGGTAAACAAATCAAGAAAATAAAATTGCATTATTAAAGAAAGAATTTGATTTGTTTGATAGTTTGAAAGGTGAATCAGTTAGACAAATGATAGAGAGATTTGGTCATCTAAAAATTGAACTTGATCGTTTTGGTATTGTTAAAACTTGAGAAGAAATAATTGATAAGATCATAGAAGCGTTACCACGAGCTGATCAGTGGCAAACGTTTGTATTCATATTGAAAAATGATGCTTTATATGATACAATTTCTCTTGATCTCTTGATAGAAAAGATAGAAAGTCATGAGCTTGAATTGCAAAAGCAGAACAAGATGAGCAGTTCTTCACATCAACAGAATGTTGGTCTCTGTTACAAAGGTAACTTACCATCGGTGAAAGTTGGTGAATCACCAAAGACAGCATTCAGTGGTGAGAGGACAAAAGAACCTCAGAAAAGCTCATCAAGTTACGATCCGGGTTATCATTCATTTTCTTCAAAAGCCAATTCTGAAGAAACAGAGGAGATATTGTGCAATGCTCTCAAGTTGAAAAATTCTCCTGCAATGAGCATCAATGCAGCTAAGCAGCAAATGAGCTTCCTTGCATCTATTCTGGAATCGTATGAAGGTCTTGTAGCTAGCAAAATTGGAAACTCAGAGTTAACCAAAGAAGACGACGACCAGATTGATCCGGAAGAGATGGAACTCATTGACATTCGCTGGTGTTTAGCGAGTTGCATCAGAAGAGCTCAGAGATACATGGAGATTACTGGGAAACAATCATTAGGCGGTGCATCAACAAAGCTTGGATTTGATAAGTCCAAAGTGACCTGCTTCAAATGTAAGCAAACATGTCATTTCAAGAGAGAATGCAACAATTCTGCAGTTGGTGGAAATGAACATCTGTTCAATGATGATTATTACCAAAAGGCAATATACCACCGAAGCAAAGAAGAGCCAAAAATGATCGAAGATAAACCCAGAGATAAGTCAAGAGCTTGTGTTGTAATCCATGATGATGAAGGATATGATTGGAGTCAGATTCTTCCAGAAGAAGATCGTGTTGATAATCAAAGTACAGCTCATGGCAGAAACTCATCAAAGAGCAACCATTATGTTTTTGTTGCTGAAATTAAAGAGGAAAACAAAGAAGAAAATGTTATAGCTGGAATCAAAGAGAAAACCAGAGAAGAAATTCTGAGTGAGAAAACATACAGAGAAAGAAACATTGCTTGGAATAGAATTGATATAATGCAAGAAGAATATGAAAGTGCAGTGATCAACAAGAGATGGGATAAGAAGAGAGAATGCTACGTCAACAGAAATGGTGAACCTGTTGTTCCCAAGAAAGACATAATCTTTGATGATGTTCTGTTAGTAATCCCTCGATCCGTCGAATACTATACTAATGTTGAAAAATATAAAACATATGTGAAGAAATTTGAAAAACTCCTTAGGGATGTTATGACTTCAAGTCTGAAGAAGAGGGATGAAGAGAGAATGAGGAAGAATGTTGATGAGATGGTGAATAATTTGAAGAAGGTAGCTGAGGAAGTCAAAGTCGAAGCAGTTAAAGAGGAAAATGTGAAGGTAGAAAAAGTTGTTGTGAATGAAGAAGTTGTGAAAGAAGCAGTTACTGAAAAACTGCAATTTAAAGAAGCTGAGAAGAAGGTTGAAAGTTCGATTGAAGTGAAGAATGAGAATTTGGAAGCTGGTGATGCTGAAGTAGGTGTTGAAGAAAAACAAAAGAATGATGCTGATCAGACAGAGACTGCAGCATACACCGAAGTGCCAATCACTGAGGTAAATTCTGATTCTGAAGTCGTAAATGAAAATGTTGAACAGTGCAAGAAATGCATGGAAATGTGCAGTGCTTGTACTGAAAAAGACGAAAAGTTCAGAACAAGAGATCTTGAATTTACAAAAATAGAAAATGTTTTTAAAAATAAATATAAAGAAATGTTAGAAAATGAAAAAGTTTTGAAAAATAATACCAAAGAACTGTTGGAAAAATGTAAAAAATTAGAAAAAGAAAATGAAGTTTTGAAAGAAAATGGTTTGAAAATGACAGAAGAATGTTCTCAAAAGGAAAATGTTTGTCAAGAAATGAAAAAAGAATATGATTCAATAAAATTGGCATATCACATTACAAAAGAGTCATATGAAAATGTGAAAAGTGAAATGAAATGTGTTCAATCAAGATTGAATTACTGTTCTGAAACAACAAATGAATTAAAGCGACAATATGAAATTAAGCAACATGTTGTAAATTCTTATATTGAGGATGTTGCTAAGCTAAAGCGTCAGATTGCTGATTTAGAACAGGATCATAACAAGTTAAAAAGTTATCACGCGTCATCATATGTGCTTGAACGTATTTTCAATATAAAACCGGGAGGTGGTGATTCTGAGCAAAACAAGAAGGGCATTGGCTCAGAGTTTCATCAAGTTCCACCACCGGAAAAGTTTGCATTTTATGATGATGAAAAAGTCGAAAAAGCTTTCAACATGGTAGATCAATTGCCAGATAACATTGACGTAACCTATTCCAAATCTGATGATTCGAGTGATTCAGAGGTGGTAGGTAAAGTCGTTGAAAGTGTGTTGAAAGAAGAGTCAGTTGATACAGGTAAAACTAAATCACAGGATGAAAATGAAGGTAATTTTCATGATGGATATCTGAAAAACTCAAAATCTGAGAAAAATTTGAATGATGATTCAAAAGGATTGGTTTATACCATGATTGGATCGGACAAATTATTCTTAGATGTTGTATTCCCGATTCAGAATGTGATTTCAGAAAAGGTTGACAAAGTTTTCAAAATGGTTGAAATTGAAAAGTCTGAAATTCCAAAATTTGCTGGAAAAGGTCACAAAACTTTTTATAACAAACCTGGTTTCAAGAAGAAAAACATGAAGGCTGGGTTGGGTTATAAGAAGAAACAAAGTTGGAATAAAAATGAAACTCCAAATTATCAGACAAAGATGAATTTTGTTCAAGGAACGAGTTTAGAAGAAGAGGAAAAACTCAAATTTAGACAACAGTCTAATGAAGAGTTTCATGCTCAGAAAAAACAACAACAACAGGTTAAGGATGTGTCCAAGAGAACATGTTTCAAATGTGATTAAACAGGACATCTTGCACGCGAGTGTCCAAATCTGAAACCTGTTGATGTTGACATGAAAAAGTCTGATAATGTTGAGAAACAAAAATCTGAGGGTGTAAAACAAAGGTCAACCAGATTTGATTCAAAACAAACTTGGAGGTACAACACAAACAAGTTTGCTTCGAATCAAACTTGGAAAGCAAACCTAAATAGGTTCGATTCAAGACAAACCTGGAATTCTCACACACCCAGATTTAGAACAACACAAAGTTGGAAAACCAATGTCGATGCAACAAAACCAAATGAGTTTTGGAAACCAAATGTTGTTCAGAATCAAAATGTTCAAAAAGATTCACATTTTTACAAACGAAGTACACCAAAAGGTCAAACATGGTCTTTTAAGAAACAAGTAACTTCGGTAAATGATGAAAAAGCTGATGTTAAAATTGAAAAAGTATTTGTACAAAATGACAAAGATTTTCCGAAGTTGAGTGAAGCATATTATGTTGAAATGCCTAAGGTCCAACAGACCTGGGCTAAATTGTTCAAGTGACTGAATAGTTGAATGTGCAGGTGCTCAAGAAAACTGAAGACTGTGAGAATGAAAATCGGAGCAGCCTGGCACAAGGGGAAGAGGAGGCTGCTGAACTCTGTGTTGGTTGAAACAGGGAGTTTGTTTGATTTTTGTATATAAATAAACAATATTTCAAAAACCCTAAAAATTGAAAAATTTAAAAATTTAAAAATCAAAAATATGTTTGTCTTTAGATTTTGTCATATTTTAAAAATTTTCAAAAATTTGTTACTTGAATATGCCGAAACCCTCACGGCGGAACAAACATTATTAATTTCACAAGATTGAAAAAAAAACACGGTTTTCAAGCTGTAAAAATCAATGTGTTGTAAATCATGGGGGTACGTTATTTTTTCTGCAAATCAGTGCATAAGAAGCAGAAAATGGATGGTGAGACAATGCTATCTACATCGGTTTGTCAAATTTTCTTTCAATGGTTTTGCATTTTAGGGGGAGTAAGAGATTGTCAGAAAATCCAAAAACATTAGAAAATTTGAAAAAGTCAAAAACATGATAAAATTCAAAAATGATTTTGTGTGTATAAAGAGGAAATGATAGTACATCAGTAGACAGTTACAGTATGCTAAAGAATTGTAATGATTAAATAGCGTTAAGCAGTCTCACTGATGATATGCTGATAGGTTTTTACACATTTAGTAAACTTTTTCGGGATATAAACTTAAATTCAAACTTGCTTGTTTCGTGGGGAACACTACTTGGATATATAGGTAACCCCTGAAATCTTGTTTGAAAGGTCCCTCTTTCTGAGATACTAGGTCTTTATACTTAGTGATATTTGGGGTATTATTACGGGACTTCTGATAATGCAGAAGCAATGGCCTAGTCCCCGTATAATACTTTCTGGATGCTTGAAATATAAGCACACCCTCAGCATAAAAAATGATGAAACATTACAAAATGCTAATCATGTGTTGTTGAAGAAAAGATTCTCTAAAGGGAACACACCTAAAGTCGAACCGTCATCTCTTTGCTGAACGAAAGTTCTGACCTGAGCTCTCACGGTCTCGCATTTAACCTTTACAGATATCATCTAGGTATACTCACCTGTAAGACTAAATATAGGGATCTGGATACGGGAGTATATTCAAGAGGTGGGACACAGGAATAAGTTTAAGTTCTTAATACATCTAATTCGTATCCTGAATCAGTTGAAATTTGTGTGAAAATTTAAGTGGATCTGTATATCGACAATCTAAGTGAATTGTTTAATTCTTAATGTGTAAATAAGCTCAACGGTACTTGTGACTTGTCAAAAACTGATATGATCCTCTGACGCGAACTCAAACAAAAATATTGTTTGTAAATATGTTTGTAAATATTTCTTTACTGCTTTATGCTTTATATTTCTGAAAAATCCAAAAAGATTTTGATTCCGCTTTATTTTCGACAACTGATGTCTGAGAACTGAGTTTCAAAATCTAAGTATGCTGATTGTGTTTTTGAAAAATAAAACAAGTTCATTAAGTTGAAACTTGAAGTTTTTAAAATCAAAAATAAAAAACAGTTTGTGATATCTCCAAGGTCATTAAGTTGGACTTGGATGATTAACTGTGAGGGATTTGGATGCTTATATTGTTAAAATCTGTTGAATAAAGCCAGGTTACGATTCCTGGAAAATTGAAATTGCTTTAATTGTAAATTTTATTATATGATAAAAGAGCCAGGTCATTTAATCCTGAATGTTCAAAATGTTATTTCTTATAAATGTTTGAGAAATTGCAGATGTTGTACCAGACTACGATCCCAACAGCTGAGTCTAAGGGGGAGTCTGAAGATGAGCTCAATGCAAGGGGGAGCTTGTAACCAGAAAGCAAGGTGTCGATCCCTAAAGCACGGAAGCTTGTCGAAAGGGGGAGCCTGAGAAAAAGTATTTCTAAGAGCCAGAGTCAGATCCTGGTATAACATTCAAAGATAGAAGCTGATCATAGAAGAAAAGATTGATGTATGCTTACACTGTTAGACAATTTAGAAAGAGCAAAAAGACTGATCAAGACTGAAGAGGTGTCATGCTAGAGAATAGACACTGAAGACTTCGTCAACATCCAAGGGGGAGTCTGTTAGTGCACTATGTCTGTTGACTTCGTCTTGTATCGAGTCATGTAATAGGATAGGATAAACCAGTGCTCGAATGCTAGAAACTAAGATTTGTGTGTTTGTGAGTGATTTCGCTTGAAATAGCCAAAGGCTATTTCAAACGGAATTAACAATGTTAATTCCGCTTGAAATGACCTTGGTCATTTCAAACGAAATCAGCAACACTATATATAGGTGAGCATGGTTTGTCATTTGTAACTTTCGGACTTGAGTAGCGAAGCTCTGCCGAATTGTCTCCAGGTTGTAAATTGCTGTTAGATCAATAATAGAGACATTTATAATTAAATCAAGCTGTATACAAGTCCGTTTCATTGATTCCGCCTTTGATTCGGATCCAAAACTCTTCTGAACGACTCATTCAGGTCGCACAACGATCCTACATTTATTTAGGTTTAGAGTAAACTGCCATTTTGGTCCCTGTGGTTTGGCCAGTTTTGCCACTTTAGTCCAAATCTCAAACTTATTACATCTGGGTCCCTGTGGTTTGCATTTTGTTGCCATTTTAGTCCAAATCTCAAATCAGGTCAGATTTCAAAAAAAAAAAAAAACCCTGGTTTTTGTCCTTTTCCTCAGGGGCATTTTGGTCCTTTTGGATTTTATTTAAAGATCTTCATCCCTCTCTCTCTCCATCTGCTCTCTCTCTCTCTCTCAACATCTGCTCTCTATCTCCCTCTCTCTCTCTCTGAACTACGTACACCACACCACCCCCACCCCCACATCATCCCCAACCTCCGCCACCGTCGCCGCCAACACCACAGATCTCCGGCCACCGCAACCACCATCACTCTCCACTCCTCCATCTCTTACACACACTCACAGACACCTACATCCTCCCTCTTCGATTCAGCCGGCAACGACACCACCAAACAACCTCATTCGTCTCGTTTTTCTGGCGACTGGTTATCCGGTGAACCACCACACGCAACCAGCATCGGCGTTTCAGCGGCAGCGGCGGCGGAGCCGCGTATCAGCAGCGGCGGCGACAACCCTGTTCCGTTCGGGTTGTTTCTATTTGGGGCAAGGTCAGTTCCGTTCGGGTTGTTTCTATTTGGGGCAAGTTCCGTTCGGGTGATACGGTGGTGGTTTGTTCTTGTTCGAATCTTTTGAGGGTTTTATGAAGATGGGTTGTTTGTTCTTGTTCTTGAATTTGTGGGTTTAGGTTTTGGGTTTGGTTTGGAGTGATTGGAAGTAAAGGGGTTTTTATTTGTGGGGATTCTTGGTTTGGATTCTTGTTTGATCTGACATTTGATTGGAACGACGGATGCCGGTTTCTGCTGCTGCGGCGGTGGATGAACGGAGAGGAGGTGGTGGTGGTGTTCTAGAGAGAGGAGAGAGAGAAGAGAGAGAGGGGTTGTTTAGAGAGGGAGAGAGAGAGAGAGAGAGAGTGCAGAGATATGGGCTGTTTGGGATTTTGTTATATTTTTTTCATTTATAAAATATAAAATGACCAAAATGCCCCTGAGGAAAGGACAAAAACCAGGTTTTTTTTTAAATCTGACCTGATTTGAGATTTGGACTAAAATGGCAACAAAATGCAAACCATAGGGACCCAGATGTAATAAGTTTGATATTTGGACTAAAGTGGCAAAACTGGCCAAACCACAGGGACCAAAATGGCAGTTTACTCTTAGGTTTATTATTTTTAATTAATAATGGGTATAATAAAACAAAAATGATTAAAATACCCCTGTGGATAAAGACAAAATTTAAGGGTTTAATTAGGGGGAATCTGGTCTGATTTTATTTTTGGACTAAAATGGCAACAAAAGTGAAACCACAGGGACCCAGATTTAAAAAGTTTGAGATTTGGACTAAAATGGCAAAAGTTCCCAACCACAGGGACCAAAATGGCAGTTTACTCCAGATTAAAATTTTCAGTTAAGTTTATTCATTTAAGGGTATTTTGGTCAATTCATGTTTTTATTTAATTGTTTAATAAATAAAAACAAAAAAATTCATATACACCCATATTCCCCAATTTCCTAACCCTAAAACCCTAACCATCATATCTTGCCACCACCACCTCATCCTGCTGCCACCAGCACCACATCCTACAGCCACCACTCCGGCCACACCTACCGCCCCTAACCCCTCCACCAGAAGCTACATTACCTGATGGTGGGGATACTACACTCAATCAAGAAGAATGGCCTTCAGATGATTCTGGTGATGATGATTACGATCCAGACAAAATTGATAAACATGAAAATAGTTGCAGCAATAGCAGAGCTTGCTCTGCAGGCGAATCTTCTAACGATAATGTTGTCACTAGTAGCTACAGTTCATTGTCACTAGACACCGTTATTCAGTACACCTTCCTCGACTAATTTTCGGTAGCCATCTCTGACATACCTGTCACCCATTTAGACGCCACCATCGTCGCTAACTTTAAGTCCCACCGGGAAGAACCACCATCGCTGCTTTTTAACCACCATTGTCACATTTCAGACCCGTGAAAAACCACCATCGTGAATCAATAGTTGCTATAATACTATGAGGGGTTTTGTGTCCAGTTCTAGGGTTTCAGTTACCCAGGGTTTTGCAAGGTTGTGAAGGGGTTTTCTTCCAGATTTGAAGTCCGACCACAATATCGTAATCGGAGGTGGTCGGAAATTAGAGAGATAGAGAGATGTCAGTGGTCCGCGGCTTAGGAACACATGACAAAAATAGGTAATCTTTTTGTTTAGGGTTTGATTTGATCTCAAAATGTGTTGTAACAACTGATTTTGTGTGAAAGGGACAGGTGTTGGTGTGGCTTGTTGATGGCAGCTGCTTGGAATAATGTTGGTTGGTGGTGATGTTGCAGGTGTTGTGTGTTGGTGTAGGTGGTTCGTGGTGGTGTGGTGGTAGGCGGTGGTCAATGTGACAATGCCTCCAATGATTGCAACTATTAAAAATATGGGGTGATTATATATATTTGAGTTAATTGCCAAAATCGTCCCTGAGGTTTGGGCACGTTTGTCATTTTCGTCCAAAATGACACTTTTGTACCATTTTGCCCCCCCCCCCCCACGTTTGTAACTTTTTGCCATTTTCATCCAAACCACTAACTTAGTTTAGTTTTTCTGTTAGAGTTAATTACATAGTTAGTCCCCGGGGTTTACACAAAGTAACATACTTAGGTACTAATAGTTTAAAATCACATTCTAGTGTATTAACTTTTCATTTTGTAACGTTTGGAGGTATTAATGTTATTTGTAGGTTTAAAATCACATTCTATTAGTACCTAAGTATGTTATTTTATGCAAACCACAGGGACTAACTATGTTAATACCCTAGAAGTTAATACCTCCAAACGTTACAAAATGAAAAGTTAATACCATAGAATGTGATTTTAAACTATTAGTACCTAAGTATGTTATTTTGTGCAAACCACAGGGACTAACTATGTAATTAACTCTTTCTGTTAAGTTGAAGGATATGTGGATGAAACTGGCAAATATAAACCACAAGGACGATTTTGGCAATTTACTCAAACTTTTTTAATTTCTTTTATTTAATTAATTTTGTCACATATATAATAAAAAAGAATATACATGCAATTTTTATATGAAAAAATAATAGTTTTGTCACATATTTTTTATAAATTTTCATCCAACCACTAACTAAGTTAATTTTTTTCTATTAAGGCGAAGGATGTTTTAAATTTTATAAATTAATAAAGAAATTAATTTCCAATGGTTTATATAGATCAGTTTTATACAAATAAATCTACTTAAACCTCTAATTTTTATAAAACTAAAATGCTTGTAACCTTATAGCAAAATGTCAAATAAACAAATATTATCATATGTACCAAGTTTGTAATTCATCTTTTACTCTTTTAAATTCGCTCCTAACGAAAAACAAAAGCCAGTGCCCCCCATCAAACAACATACCGTTACTAAACCTTAAAATTACCCACCAAATAGTAAGTATAATGCCATGAACCAAAAATTTCTTTACTCAAACCACTCAGAATAAATATTAGTTAGTTCCCTTCATAATCTTAATTAAATAAATATTTTATTTCTGCCAAACATATTTCCTAAGTGCTCAACACATTTAAAAAATATGTAACGTTTTACATTTTTTTATATCTTTACAATTGGTTAAATACTAAAAGTTGTAATCGATTGTTATGTGTTTCATGCCAATGATATTTATTTTATATATCGTTTTCTCTTAATAAAACTGATTTATATAAAGAAACTACAAATAAATTTCTGTCTTAATTTATAAAATTTAGAGTTAAATGCCATTTTAGTCCCTGTGGTTGGGTCATTTTGCCAGTTTAGTCCAAAGGTTTCATTTTTAACTTGTGGGTCAAAAAAGGTTTCACAGTTGCCATTTTAGTTCACTGGGTTAACTTCATTCATTTTTTCTGTTAACGAAAAGGTCAATTCGGTCCTTTTGTATGTAATTCTGTTAACTAAAAGGACAATTCAGCCATATAAAATGACCGAATTGGCCTTCTCGTTAACAGAAAAAATGGATGAAGTTAACCCAGCTGACTAAAATGGCAACTGTGAAACCTTTTTGGACCCACAGGTTAAAAATGATATCTTTGGACTAAATTGGCAAAATAGCCCAAACCACATGGACTAAAATGGCATTTAACTCTAAAATTTAAAACATCATTCACCTTAATAGAAAAAATAAACTGACTTAGTGATTTGGATGAAAATTTATAAAAAAATATGTGACAAAACTATTAATTTTTTCCTTCTAAAAACTGCATAAATATTATGTTATATATATATATATATATATATATACACACGTGTGTGTTTGACAAAATTAACTAAATAAAAGAAATTAAAAAGAGTTTGAGTAAATTGCCAAAATCGTCCCTATGGTTTATATTTGTCAGTTTCATCCAAATATCCTTCAACTTAACAGAAGAAATAAACTAAGTTAGTGGTTTGGATGAAAATGGCAAAAAGTTACAAACGTGGGGGGCAAAATGGTACAAAAGTGTCATTTTGGACGAAAATGACAAATGTACCCAAACCTCAAGGACGATTTTGGCAATTAGCTCTATATATTTAGTTATGAAAATTATTTTTAAAATTAATAGACTATAACCCTTATGTGATCAAAATTAACTGAAAATTTTAACCGTGTTAGTGTTAAAGGACCTAAAGTGTAATTAGTTTTCCAAATAAATGATTGTAGTTGTAATTATTGAAGTTAAAGTACATCCATTGCAATCCGATACAAAAATAAATGCCGAAAAATGTAATTTACCAAAAAAAAAATAAAAAATTAGGACAATGAGAACAAGTGAAAACACAAGAATTTCCTTGAAAACTTTATTAATATTTTAAAAAAAAAAGTGAAAACACAAGAGATATTTATATTTCTTACATGCTATGCTAACAAGTGTGTATATTTGTAAAACACGATTTATGAAATACAAGAATATTTAATACTTGTTTTGTACTTCTGGTTTGTATCTAGACTAGACAACATAAAACTAAGGCGGCAAATGTTTTGTTGTAAGGTTAAAACTTAAAAGACGAATGGATGATTGGGCATTCATAGTATTGCAACCTCAAAGTAAGCATGTGGTTCGCCGCCATGCATGGCCTTGATGATATTGATTAATGTTCTTTCAAATAACACAATTATTGTCTTTTAACCCAAAAAAACCCTTTATGTCCACGAATATAAGTTTTTCTTTTTCTATATAAAAACTTCTAATATTCCAAAATAAAGTAAAATTCAATTATTTGGTATTTAGGTTCATTAGTGCGTATGTTACAAGCGATGTTTATATCTTATAATCCAAAAGCTTGGATGACAAGTATACATTGATATAATAATAGATCGAAGTTTTCAATATTCTCCTTTTTATATAAAAAAATGATATATAAAACGAATCTTTTTCACTTGAGGGTTGTATAAAGTCTGTTTAAAACTGACGTTTTGCATATAAGCTTTTGATATTTCATTTCAAAAATGTTGTTCACCAAAGCCTAATATAAAACCCATGACAGCATGCCATTGACAAAGAACTCACTTCAATATACTTTTTCTTAAGTCTTCAAACACAAGGCAGGTTGATGGAGGGTAACTAACTTGAAGAAGTTAGCTAACTAAACTTTGACAATAAACTTGCGGATTCAAGCTTGATTAAGAACCGGTGCCAACATATGTGTACCTAGGACTGCAGATGAACTGAATGTTTAACGAACCGTCTGTGAACTGTTCGACGGGAAGTTCGTTTACATTCGTTCTTTTAATAAACGAACGAACATGAACAAGAAATTTCATTCAATTAGTTAAATGAACGAACATAAACAAGAAATTTCGTTCAATTAGTTAAATTAACGAACATGAATCAGGTCTCGTTCGTTCAACTGTGTTCGTAAACGTTCGGTAATGTGTTCGTGAACATTCGTTCATTTATGTTCATTCATTCATGTTTGTTTGTTTTGTTGTTAATTAAAGATTTTTATACTTTTATATATTTTATCTAAACTTTTTGTATTCTTTAACTTTTATTTATTTTACTACCCTAACAATTAAACTAGGAAACTCTATTTCTACCTTGTTTATGCATCGTTCCTATTTCTTTTCTTATTATTCACATCGAAAAATACTATTAACTTCCGTTTCATGATTTGGGCTTCAAGTTCTAGTGTTGCTCTCTCTGCCATCCACCTGTAGCCTTCATCGCTTCGCCGAATTTATTTGTGTTAATAAACGGACACAAACATAATATCTTGTTCGGTAAGTGTTCATAAACTGTTCGTGAACACAATTATTTCCTTAACGAACGAACAAGAACAAGGTCTTGTTTGTCTTCGTTCGGTTCGTTTACAGCGAGTGGCGGACGCAAGATTTTTTTCCATTGGGGTCCATTTTTTGTGTAAGAACTTTTCACAACCAAACATTAAGATTTCCGGGTTAGTCATTGTAGTCGAGTCAGGGCTAGGAAATAATGTAGAAGCATTTAGTGGACATGAAACCACTACATTACTAAGAACCGGTTTTGAGCATCAAGTTATCAAATAGTGGTGATTAATAAGTTGTTTGGAACCAATAACTACTTAA
Organism: Helianthus tuberosus; assembly: GCA_030545235.1. Taxonomy (NCBI): domain Eukaryota; kingdom Viridiplantae; phylum Streptophyta; class Magnoliopsida; order Asterales; family Asteraceae; genus Helianthus; species Helianthus tuberosus. The sequence continues at coordinate 5,739,365 of CM060416.1, read as the reverse complement.
ACAAAACAATTACTTCACATAACTTCAAAATTCTGTTTAAGTTTTTTTTATAAACGCCACTATATGTTTGAAGTCTTCTTTAGTAATGAAATGTTAAATAGGAGGTCAATATGGGTTTTAAAACACTAGTTTAATATTGATGGGAAAAAATAAACTAAAAAAACAGGATATGTAAGTCTTGAACTTGAGATCTATTTGTTAGAGCACAAGGGGTTTTACCACCACACCATATTTGCTTTTAATACTATGGAGTCTAACTAAATTATTTATGGGATCTTTGAAAAATTTAACATACAGACTCTACTAGTTTAAAAGAAAAACATTAGGGTTCATGGACCCCGACCCGCACCATATGTGTCCGCCCCTGTTTACAGCCCTATGTGGACCTACCTGTTGAGTACCAAGTGACACCACACCTTTTCTCTATATTATCTGATGACGTGGGTAGCTCAAAGGTTAAAGAACTAGCTTAAGTGTAATATAGCTTAAAAGGTTAAAAGGTTAAAAGGGTTCGATCAGCAATCCAACTGTGGTGAATAGCAAAAAGCACAAGACAGGGACACGTCCCATCACACTTTACGTGTGACATCCTCGCCCAGCCGCAAAAGAGAAGCATGTGGGACGAGACACTCTTTTATCTGCAGGTTAAAGCCTCAACCCTCCAAAACGGGCAACCCCCTATCTGCAGTACCGGATCACTCAGTCAAAGGTTTCTTGTTTAAGGAATACATTTCTCTATAAATGACCATTCCTGGTCACCTAACAACACATTCCGAAATCTCTGACTTCTCCCTCTAGAACTTGTACATTGCATGTTCTATTCTCCACTTACACAAACACTATCACCGTGCATGCATCACTTCAAGATTGAATTCTTTTCAATCCTAAGATCAAAGCAATTGATAAGGGAATGATCCCGCTGTACGTATTGGATACGTAGGGGGGCTCGTAGCATGCGTTTGGCAAAACAAGACTCTTAAAGCCTTTTACCTAACCAGCCTCCTCACTATACTCGGTCTTATATTTGTTGTAGCAATAAGTTGGCGCCCACCGTGGGGCTACGCCACTAAGTTCATCGTTGAAGACCAGTAGTGTAGCTCCAATTTCAACAGAAACCGTCATGTCTGAAGGGGAATCCTCGGTAGAGGTAAACCAAGTTCCACGTACCTCTACTCCCAGCACTAGCCAAACTCCAGTGGCTGTGCCTACCTCGTTTTCAACTCCGGGAAGCACTCCAACAGGTGTCACATACCCCGAATTCCTTTCCTTTTATACGCCGACCCCTTCCCGTTTAGGAGTCCCATCTCCTAATGTCGGTGCAACAAACACCCCCACACGCATCGACCTAACACCGGAGGGGGTTGCAAACAATTTCTTGTAGTTAAGGTCTCTCCTTAACCAATACGCGAGTAGGGAAAGAGACAAAGGGGTGAGAATCAGGCTAGATTATGATGAGCCAGAACCATCGTTGTCACCAGGACCACCTGTTCTTCCTTTTACAAGCTCATAGCCTGCTGTGTCAAGAAATGAAGCTGGTCCTAGCCATCCACCTCCAAACCCAAGTCCATGCACGTTTGCAAGGCCAGATCTAACAACCTTTCCTTTATTTTCTTCTCAGCCAGTGGAAACCGGTGCACCATTGGGGCACGAGTTAACTTTGGATTAGTTATTACAATCTCCTATTGCAAGTCTTCCACCTCCCGTGACTACCACGTGGGAGTAAGCCTTATCTGTTCTTCCCTTGGCACAGAGTGCTGTCATGAGTGCTCCTATGGGGGTAAGCTATACAACTACACCAAAAAGCCTTCAAGGTTTCAACCTCATGCCACAAATGATGGCCCAAATGATGGCGAGCTTTCCTTGGCAGCATTTCATTAACCAAGTGCTAGCCACCCAAGTGAATGCTAACAACAACCCGGGCACAAGAGCAGAAGAAGATCTGGCCAAACCATACAAGCCCAACAATTTGTCCTGTTTTTCTCAACAAATTGCTGACTATGACTTCCAAACCAGAATCAAAATGCTTTCTCACATAAGAACATATGATGGAACGGAAGATCCAGAAGATCACCTCCAAATCTTCACCAGGGCTGCGAGAATAGAGAAGTGGTCCAATGCTGAGTGTTGCCTTATGTTTATGCAAACCCTCGTGGGGTCTGCTTGAATCTGGTTCAATGACCTAGCAACCAGAAGTATTCAAACCTTCGATGACTTAAGCAAGGGCTTCTTGGCTAATTTCTCACAACAAAGAAGGTATGTCAAGGATGCAACTGTGATCTTCCAAATCAAACAAAAGGATGATGAAAGCCTCAGGGATTTCATCGAGAGGTACAAAAAAGAAGGGTTGACAAACGTGGGAGCCGATGAGAAGATGAGGGTTGTAGGCTTCATGAATGCAATCACCTCTAAGTATCTCACCAGGGACTTTAACAAGTGCCTGCCAAAAACCCTGGAGGAAGCCCTTGAAAGGGCTGAAGCTCACATCTGGGGGGAAGAGGCGGTTGACATCAAGGAGCAAAGAAAGAGGGGTCCTAGCTGGAAAAATAACAGCCCCGGCAGAAAGAAAAGCAACTATGGTTCTTACGATAGACGCTCCAGGAACTCGGACCCTCGAAGGTCTGAAGGCAGGAACTCTTCGAGCAGGGATAAGGCTGTGAACTTCACAACCTTAACCAATACTCCTCAGGAAACCCTTGCTACTGAAGAGGTTAAGCATAGCTTCCGACCGCCCAGACCCTTGCCCAAAAGCAAAAGGAATGAAAATTCTATTCAGTTTTGTGAGTTCCATGAAGAAAAAGGCCATCACACCAATGACTGTTTCCAACTCAAAAAGAGAATCGAGGAAACCATCAAATCTGGAGAGCTTGCCCATCTTGTTAAAGGGGTGAAAGATAAAATGGTTGATGGAAAAAGCAAATAAGTAAACATGGTGAACATTGATGAAGAAACCTCCAACAAGCGACAACGCTTGGAGGCTTGGGAGCTTCAATGCTTGTGCTTCCCGCCACCAATAAAGGGCTTCATTCGAACCCTTTGGTAGCAGAAGCCATTGTGGGAACCCTGAAAACAAGCAAAGCTTACTTCGATGTGGGAGCAGCAACGGAGATAATGTTCGAGAAGTATTTCAACCAACTCAGCAACGAGGAGCATTCAAGGCTTCAACCAGCTGAGTCATCCATTAAAGGTATCGCTGACATCCCTATCAAGCCTCTGTGCCAACTAACACTTGATGTTTGCTTCAAAGAAGGTGAAATGGAGAGAACCAAACCACTCACCTTCATTGTGATCAACATGCCTTCCAGCTACGATGTCATCATAGGAAGGCCAGGGCAAAGCGAGTTTAGTATGGCTGTTTCTGTTGGCCAAGGCATTGTCAAGTTCCCTACCAAAAGAGGAATTGCAACCCTTCAACCTACCCAGGAAGCCTTCCTGGTTGAAGAAGAAAGCTCAGGGAAGAATGAAGATGAAGAACAAGGTTGGGTCATTAACCCTAAATATCCCCAACAAAGGATAAGGGTTAACACCAACCTCACCCGAGAAACTCTCTCGTACCTCAAGAAGTTGCTGACCCACAACATGGACATCTTTGCATGGTGTCCTGATGACATGACCGGCATCCCTCGGGATATTTCCGAACACGAGCTCAAGATCCCACCAAATGTGAAATCCATTGTTCAGCAGAAAAGAAGTCTAGCCCCAGATCGAAGCCTAGGGTCATGCAAAGAGGTTAAATATCACTCTTGGATAGCCAACCCTGTGATGGTCAAGAAGCCCGATGGGTCATGGAGAATGTGCATCGATTTCAAAGACTTGAACAAAGCCTGTCCAAAGGATTGCTATCCTTTTCCCGAAATTGATCTAAAAGTAGACTCGCTCATAGGCTTCCCATTCAAGTGCTTCCTTGATGCTTATAAAGTGTCACACCCCGACCGCGTAAAACAACAAATCGCGGCAGAAAAGTTGGGGAGTGGAGTAACAGAATCATTGTTTCATAACACATGGTAATTGAAGTTTTGTTTTATTTTATTGAATTAAAATGTTTACATTGATTAAGAATTTAAGAAGCACAACATGAATTAAACTGTCTTTCATAGTTTATGTCACTAAGGCCTCGTCCAGTCCTATGTTCGCATCATGTTCACCTAACAACAACACCTGAAACACATGTGAAAATAGGTACGTCAGCATAAAAATGCCTGTGAGATACAGAGGTTTTGTCGAAATAGGATTTATGACTTGTAAGTTAAAAGGAAATGTTTAACAAAAGTTAGTCATAAATCTTGTAAAGTGTTTTCTTTTATAAATCGTGCGAAAATCGATAAGAAATCAGATGATATAAAAGAAAGATGTATGGTTAAATGAATAACCAATTAAAATGAGTTTGTATAAAATATGTTGTTTGTAAAACAATGTTTTGAGAAGATATGTTATTTGTGTAAAATGTAATATGTCTAAATTGAAATGGTTTAAATAACACTACGATATGTAATATCATAAAAGCACTTATATATAGGAAGTACCAGCGGCGTATCCACTATGCTTTTATCATATTACACACGCCTCGTTATTTAAATCACTTAACCAAAAAAACCACCAAAATACCTTGTTTAAACCAATGTCAAAATGTTTATGGGTAAATAATGTCAAATGTAAATCGTGTAATGTATAATTAAATGTTATGTATGGCAAGTGAAAAGTGTCAACTAAAACCATAAGTAAAATGCACAAAACAATGTATTTGAATAAATCATAGTTTAAGTCAAAAGTTATGTTTTGTAAAATAAATGCTTTATTGATACAGACATTTATGCGGTAATGTTTTACGTCTACATTCAAGGCTTGCGACTGAAGAGACAAACCCTTAACAAGTTAAAGGTTTATCAAAATTATGTATATCAGATTCAGTCATTCCTTCCACCCAAACAAACCTAGGATTTCAGGAATGGGAGTTGTCAATTCCTATGGTACCACTACTTACTACCGAGCGGCATGATCGGTGTTAATGAACGTATTTGTTTCGTTAAACAAACCAAATGTTATACCAAATGTAAGCATGCTATGTGAAAATAATGTATTAAGTATGTTAAGTGAACATACAAAGTAGAAATGTTTAATGTAAATCAATGTGTCCATATGCTGAGTGAACATATGCAACAGAAATGCAATGTAAATCAAGTGTCCATATGCTGAGTGAACATATGCAACAAAAGTGTTTATAAAATCAATGTGCTAGCATGCCAAGTAAACATACATAGCAAATCATAAATGAAATCATGTACTATATGCGTACTAATGAACATAGCAAGTATATGTCATGAAAGCACGAAAAACATGAAAGTAATAAGTAGGCACATGTGTTTCACCCTAAAATATTTGAAAACAGTAAAATAGGGAACTATGTACTCACTTTATATAGCTAAAAGATCTTGAAACAACAATCAAACAACGCTTGAGGAATCACGGAATCAATCGGCACCTAATATAGGTAACTATGTTAATAAACCGGACCTAAGTCGGAAGATCGGATAGAATGAGGTTTTGTAAACCAAATGAGTATTAAACTCATATGACCTGGTTTAACAAAGCCTACATTCTAAATCGGAACCTATCCTAAGTGCTTACGACCCATTACGACTCGTTAAGGTAACTTACGCTACTTTAACGCGTCGTTCGCGCAAATGCGCGTTCAAGACGCCTAACTAGTCCTATGACAAGTATTATATGCCCTAATATGTTTAAATATGTTTCATAATCAGTTTAAGTGGCAAAAGTTAAGTTACACATGCTTAAATACCAATTATGCATGAAAAGGGCATTTTGGTCATTTACCTAAGGCATATAAACTACCTATCATATAACTAATTAAACTAAGTGACCATAAGGTATATCCTCAGAAGGTTATTCCCTATACAACTATGGTCACAATTATATGCTTGGTCGGATCCTAACGATGACCAAACGGGTCGGGTTCGAAAGTCTAAGCGGTTGTTAAGACCCCTTATCTTACGACCCTATACAAGCACTAGACTAAAAGTGACGAGTTAAACATGTTAAAACATATTTAACTAAGTTAGAAAACAGGTTTTGATATCAAAACAAAGTGTTTTGATATCCGAAGATAGTTTCGTCTCAAAATGCGCATAAATGGCATTTTGATCGAAACTTCGACTCGTCACTTCGACTAATCAACGTGGTAATCAGTAGGTATAGTCACAAGGGCTATAACCATTATGATTACGCTCACGTTGCAAAGTTTAAACGAACTTTGTGTTGACCAAAGACTGGTCAAAGCAGAAAGTCAAACACTGTTTGACTTTCATGCTTGAAAAGCATAAACGAGCACGAAAGATACTTACAAAAGGTCCAAGCAATGAAGAATTTGATCTAAAAATACTCAGGTATGAAGCTAAGGCTTCAACTTAGAGCAAAGTCAGACCAAATGTGAGGAATGCTTGAAAATCGAGTGGGTATTTATAGATTTCTGTTATGGGTGGTTTTCTGCTCATATATCCTGACTAATATTCTGACTATGTTTCTTTTGTTGTGACTAGGATACCGGATCAGGATATTGGTAACATCCCGATACGATATCCTGGGAGTAACTGATTAACTCACGTGCAGATCATTGGAACATGTCTATAACGTTCAAGTAGACTTCTTCTCCTTGAGACTCGGGAAAATCTGTTGAAATATAAACGTTGAAGCCGGAAGACGTGGACTACAACGTTCACATGGGGAATATTCGACGTATCCCGGATTTATAAACTAGTTAGTTAGTTTTATTTTACTATAAATAGGAATGATCGGATTAGATAAGAACACAGACAATCTCTCGAGCTTTGTTTCTCTCTAATTACAAACACTCACATTTGTACCGAAATTGCTTTGTAACACTTAGTTGATCCGCATTATATTCTGCACTGTATCCTGACATTGGAAGTAATAAGAAGAACAAGGCAGCTGCGATTGTCAGCTCCCGAGGTTTTGTGCCGGCGATCTAGATTGATCAAGGGCTTTCCTCGTACATCCTGTGTCACCCTTTACATTTTTACTCATTGTTTGATTGTAGATACAGCTCGATATCCTGAGCCGTATCCTGAAAACTGTTTTTGCAAAGAACTAAACAAACATATTTTCGATACACTTTCTTAGCACACTACCTCACTTAACTAATTTAATCACTTAATTGCCTCGGTAATTTTTGACCAAAACAATTTGGCGCCCACCGTGGGGCAAGTGGTGCTATTTCTACTAAAAGCTTTTGCAAAATCATTACTTGGTTTTTTATTTTTAAAACTTTTTGCTACACTATTCTCAATGGCCTCGAGATCAAACATGAGCTCTTCTACCGTGTCTGCTACAACCTCTGCAATAATTGGTTCGGTGCTTCCACCACCTCCTCCGAGAATGCAAACCTCTTCACAAGGGACTGAAATTCATGTGGCTCAGGATGTTATCCCCGCTCGTAATATTCAGGGATCTGGTCCTGTTTTGGCCTCTAATGAAGAAATTCTAACTTTTTTTGGTAGTGTACAGGAACAGATGAGGCAACAACAGGAGACCAACCAAATGCTTATGAGAGAGATACAACTCTTGAAATCTAGCTCAAGCAGGCCCGCTGAGGATACTGTTACTCCCTTGCAACCTTGAGCTTTGAACTTCAGTTCTGCAGTGTATACTGAGGATAACAGGGGAAATATTGTGCCTAGCCATTCCCAGAATCATACTCCTGAGATACCCTCTTCGGTCAAGGTGTCAACTGTGAGAAGCTCAGGATATGCTTCAGGATATGGCCAGAATCCTCAGACTGGTAATGTATCTAATAATAATAATACTCTTGCTACTAATGGTATTGGATCTTTGCAGGATGCAAGTATGACGTCAGCACTTTCTAGGGAGCTTCAAAAGTTAAAGGACATGATATCCAGTGTACCTGGAGTAGTCCAGCCAATTCTAGAAGTATCCCAGGATAGCCACAAGATATCTCGATTTGCATATCCTATTTGTGATGCTGAAATCCCGAAAAGATTTCAAACCCCCAACATGAAGCTCTATGACGGAACTACGGATCCTGAAGAGCATATTGCCCAGTATAGGGAAAGGATGGAAATCAACCCTATCCCTCCGGATCTCAAGGAAGCATGCCTCTGCAAGGGTTTTGGTTCTACCTTAACAGGATCAGCCTTAAAATGGCTTTTAAACGTTCCTCCTCATTCGATTACATCATTTGCTCATTTAGTAAATTTATTTAATAGTCAATTTTCTTGCAGTCGAAGTTTTGAAAAACTAACCAGTGATCTCTACAGGATAACTCAAGGACCTCAGGAATCCTTGAGAGATTATGTGAACAAGTTTAGCCGGGAATCCTTAGATATCCCGCATCTTGATGTTGCAACAGCTGTGCAGGCTTTCAAGATGGGATTGCAGAAAGATTATCAATTTTACCAGGATCTTGTAATGAATCCCTGCAGGAACCTGGATGAAGCTCGGAACAGGGCTTTAAGATATATTCGACTGGAGGATGACAAAAAGATGCAAGAAAGGATGAATTCATCCACAACTTATGAGTCAACCAACAGGAAATCAGAATCCTCGTATAAACCATACCGCTCTAAGCCATACGGCAGGATTGATAGCAAGAAAGTGAATGCTGTTGAAGACGAGGATCCTGAGGAGTATCCTGAGTTGTCATAATATTGTTTTTCTGTAAATATACCTGAACTGATGTATGCTATGCAGGGTTTAGGAGACAAGGCTAGGTGGCCCCAGAAGAATCAACAAAAAGCTGATTGGAAGGATAAGTCCAAATGGTGTGCCTTCCATGAGGATTTCAGACATGTTACGGAAGATTGCATTGCCCTGAGGAAGGAAATAAGCTATTTGCTAAGAAAAGGATACCTGAAGGATCTCCTGGGAAGAAAGAAGAATAAGGGTCAGGATACTGAGAAGGATCCTGAACGAGCAGCATCACCTCCTGCGGATGCCAAGATAATTAACTTCATTTCAGGAGGATCCGATATCTGTGGGACCTCTTATTCTGCAGCAAAAAGACATGAAAAGGAGGCTAAGGCAGAGAGGGGAGATAATCCAACCAAGATGTTGGACCGTGTCGTGACCCTAAACGATCAGTCAAGGCAGTTCATCTTCACGTGTAAAGGCGGAATCAATGCACGTAAAGTAACAACAGCTGTTCCTTTCAATTTCTTCTCTTTATTAGCTTTCTGAATCAATTTTGACAGAGTTTTGTTACACAGCTAATGATCTGGTCTCGCTCTAATGTCCTAACTAATGATACACATGTTCAGCTATTTATAGTATTGCTGATTTCGCTTCAATGGCATGCCATATAAGCGAAATCACCATGAAACTGATTTTGCTTATATGTCAAGTACATTAAAGCGAAATCACCATGTCCCTTTAAGCGAAATCCCATCTAGACAACCATGTACATTAAAGAGAAATTAACACTAAAAACCCTAATCTTGACTTTCATGAATTTCTTGATTTAAGACTTGATGAAGATGCAGTCAACAAACATTCTGTGCATCAACAGACTCCCCCTTGGATGTTGACGTAATCTTCAGCTCCTGAGTCTTCAGTCTTAATCTTTTCACTAACTCTCTGTCTTCTCAATCTTCAGAATTACAATTTGTCTCTAACTTTCATCTTCCCTTTGACTGTTGATCCAGACTCCCCCTTTCACAGACTCCCCCTCTCGATATGCTAGAATCTGAGATATCTGGTTCAAGCTTTGACATTTAGCTTCCATTGGGAATAATGAAGTTTACAACCTATTAACCTGCACATTCTCTACCACAATATAAGTTTCACAAATTTATAACAATTGAATTTAAAAACTTACTGGTAGACATCATATATTCAACAAACATACTAGTTACATCAAGTTCAACTGAATGACCTTGATTAACTAACCACACAATCTTTCAAAAACATTTGTATATGACAATCAAAGTTTTCAACATATTCTCCCAAACTAATTCATCATGTATAGCACTTGGAATTTTGAATATCTGCTCTTCAACATCAGTTTTCGAAAATCTTTTTGAATTTTCAAAATTTTATGCTAAAACACTCCGAAAATCTTTTTGGATTTTTGATCTTGACTGAAATGCAGTAAAGAAATATATACAAACAATATTTTTGTGAGTTTGCTAAAGAGGATCATATCCGTTTATGAGACAAATCACAAGCACCGTTAAGCTTTTAATCGTTTTCAGTTCTAAACGATTCACATTGATTGACGATATTGTTGTCCACTTAAACTCAATCTAAAAACTTTCAATCTGCTTACCGATACTTTAAGGTATATTAAGATAGCACTAAGTTCTTATGGACCCCACGATCTCAGCATATCCCCTCATCATGCAATACACCGACTCAAGTAATGCCTTTAAACTTTCATCAACTGTGATATGTGCAAAAACAAAGCAGAATGTTTAAACATTAACAATCAGGTCGATACTTCCGTATACGCAGAGAAAGTCCAATGTTTAAACAAAATAAGAAAATAAAACAAGTTGAAGTTGTTTAGGCTTTAACCACCAGGTCGATACTCCCGTATACGCAGAGGTGATCCAAAGCTTAAACGAAACACCAAAGAAAATAAAGCAGAACGTTTAGGCAACAACATCCAGGTCGATACTCACGTATACGCAGAGGATGTCCGATGCTTAAACAAAATAAAGAAATAAGACAAGTTTAAATCTTTGCAAAATAAAATGCACAATCACAGCGACTTTTCAGCAAGTTGTGAAAGTTCACAAACTGACCGGTTTTTATGTCTTTCGACATTCAGCGATTACTGAGTAGGCACACAATCAAGAAGGACAAAACTAAGTACTATGCTTTCGACCATGTTTCCCACTAGAACTAGGCTTTTTCATTTATGTTTGTATCGTTATCGCAAATCTACTAGTCTAGCTGAGCCTACCGTCACATCTTTCGTGAGACCGTTTATCACATTTAGACTTTACATATCTTTAGCATGCTGTGATAGTCCAACTGATCTACTATCATCTCCTCTTTTTGACAACAAAACTCATTTTTAATTATTTCAATGTTTTTGGCATTTTCAAATTTTCTATATTTTTTTTAAAAAATTTTTCTCCCTCTAAAATCAAAATATGTTTCAATTTTAATTTTCTGAGAAAATTTGAAAACAAACTATACAAGAAACGTGACAAACTGATATCAAATCACTTCAAATCGCCATCCACTTGGCATAAACAATCAGAACTCCCCCTGTCAACAAACTATTTTCCCATTATGATTTCAAAACACTTAAGTTTGTTTTAATCAAATGGTTTTTCCGGAAAATTAGTTTTGTTGAATTAACAAATCACTTGTTGATTAGGGGATTACTACATCACTTTGTTCTCCTTTAACCATTTTGAAAAATTTAACAGTTCAAGATTCTATCAACACAAACACTTGTAGAAAATCAAGTACAACTTAATGTCCCTGATTTACCACATGTAAATCGAAATATCACCAAAGTGAATTTCTCAAGAAAGATGCCGATTCATGTTCCACGCTTACCAACCTGGGAACTCCGGCAAGTCAGATTTTTCTATTTGAAAAGTTTCACCCAAGCCTGACTATCTTTGGGTGATTTAGAATTCTTGTTCAACAATGGTGGAAAATTTGCATCATCCATTGTTAAACCTGAATTCTCAGATTTTACCTCAACACTAAGCTCCTCTGGCTTTGATGAACCAGAATCATTGCCTCCACATGGCTTGTCTGACTTTGATGAGCCAGATTCATCGCCGACAACTTTCTTTTTCTCCTTTTTCTCTTTTGTCCTCAGATTTGCATCTGAAGAATTCAATTTACTTGGCTTTGCAGTCGAGTGAATTGATTCATCAGAACTTTTATTCAAACTGTTCTTTGAACCCGAAGACAAAATTTTCTCGAGATACTCTCTCGCCTTCTTCCTTTTCTTTCGCAGTCTGTCTTTCTGCCCCTGTGAAAGTTTAACTTTCTTTTCTTGAATTGTCTGATCCTGAACTTTAGGTTTTAGAACCTTCTGTTCATGGGGCTTGACGTTGACTGGCTTCTTTGTCATTCTTTGAGATTCAACCCTCGATCTTCCCATTGATCTCCTTGGGCAATCTCTGGCAATATGCCCTCTGATTTGACAATTATAGCATCTTCTAGTCTCATAACTCCAATTCTGGCAGTTAACAGCAATGTGTCCTCTCACACCACAAGTGTAGCACACTCTGTTATCGTACCATCCACCACTTTCACACCATATGCTTAGATCATAACATTGTCTGGCTTTGTGGTGATCATCACTCTTCTTGAAAATTTGTTTTGGCTTTGAAGCACTGTGGTCAAACCTGCACCACTTATTACCAACATTTTGTGAGTTTTTATTTTTAGATTTTTGTAATTTTTCAAAATGATTGGATGACTTATCTGATGAACTTTTATTTTCATTTTTAGAATTTTTCAAATTTTTATCTTTTTGTTTCTGTTCTACACTCTTCTTAACAGGTTTTTGTTTAGAACATTCACCTGTTTCAGTAGATTGCAAAACAGTATTTTTAAATTTTTCTTGTAAATCTAAAAATATTTTTCTTTTCTTTTCTTTTTCATCATCAGATATTTCATCACAATCTTCAATTTTGACTTTGACTTTGTCAAAATTTGTGACATTGTCACTTATTGGAACATAATTGATCGGTTTTGGACACACAAATGGTGCCGAAGTCACAAAACCTTTCAATTTCTCTTCAAGCTCTTTGATTTTAATCCGAGCTTTTTCAGCTTCTTTTTCAAGCTGAATGATTTTAGCAAGATGAGAATTGATTTCAATTTGTTTTTCAAGATTATCTTTACCAAAAATATCTCTCTCATCTTCTAAAATCTTGATTTGATTTTGAAAATCTTTTTCTTTTCCTTTTAACGCTTCATTTTCCAATTTTATCCAAGAAACGTTTTCATTTTCAATTTTGATTTTTCCAAAATCTTTTTCTTTTTCTTTCAAATTGTTAATTTCCAATGTCAAACTGTCCAAACCACTCAACAGTTTGACATTTTCCGACATCAACTTTTCACAATTTTCTCTCATTTCAAGAATCTGTTTACTATCAGATTCTTTCTCATCCTTCAAGCTTTTGATTTCCAATGTTAAACTTTCTACATTCTTCAGAAGTTTGACATTGTCTGTTTCTGATTTTTCGCATTTCGAGCATTTTCCATTTATCTTTCCATCATCAACTTCTTTCTTTGTTTCCATCTTGTATGTTCCTGCACAGAAAATTTTAACAAAATCAAGAGGATTCATATTTTCATCAATATAACAACCCCTCTTAATATCGTATCTCATAACATTTTTTGCTGCAAGACATACAGTGATTCGTTTTCTCATTTCAATGATCACATCCAAATCTATCTTTACTAAATCCTTGTTTATTTCATCTATCAACTTCTTCTTTTTCTTTTCATTTTCATAATTGTGTGTTTTAATTTTATCGATGAATTCTCTTAGACTCAGATTTGAAAATCTATAATCCTTTTTCAGGTTAGTCAAGAATTCATTCCATTCAGCCGGTAATACATCTGCAAATTTTGATATCTGTTCAGCATCTGACATTCTTATCTCATTCGTTTTTAAATTTGCAAGTAATTGATCATACCGTGTTACCAACTCATTCAATGGTTCATGTTTCTTGCAACAAAAATTTTTAAGTCTATTAACCCAAACATGCTTATTCCCATTTTCTCTCGCGTTAAACCAAAATCTATTATACCAATCATTCAATCTTTCAAGATTATCATTTTCCTTTTCGTCAAACATTTTAACCACACTTTCTTCGTTAAATGACATGATTCAAAAATTTGTTGTTAGTTCAAAGTCCACAATGTTTCAACTTCTCAGTATTTGCACCTTGTAAATCTCCTCGAATCACCTGCAAAAACAACAAACAAACAATCAGTTTTAAACAAATACTGACACTGAAGCGAAATCAGTCAGATTGACTGATGAGCGAAATCACTTAAAGTGACACAAAAGCGAAATCTGATTTGTCCGTATAAGCGAAATCAGAATGTCACTATGAGCGAAATCACAATGTCTGAATAAACGAAATCAGACTTTGTCCGTATGAGCGAAATCAGCAGTTGTCCAAATGAGCGAAATTAGATTGATTAACTTTCGATGTACACTAAAGCGGAATCACAATTTTACTCATTTTTACGCTGAATTTTAATCTGAAACTTTCAAGGATTGTAATACACTTAATTCCGATCACAATGATATGATTATTGTTCAAATTTGACCGCAAATTCATTCCAGATCTGAGTTTGAAAATTCTGTCCGTGAACCAATTGTGTTTTTGATAAAATTGAATGAATTTTACTTTGTTTTAAAGGCTGATACTTTTACGGATTGTTTAACAACTAGATTCGCTCAATATACTTGACTTTCAGCTCATTTTGTCCGTAGGAACTTGTTCAAACCGAAAAATAAAAGAGAAATTGAGTAGAAAGATGAGAAAAGTGTCGAATCAGCTGATGTAGTATGAACTCCTCGTCCTGAAGCTCTGATACCACTTGTTGGACCGTGTCGTGACCCTAAACGATCAGTCAAGGCAGTTCATCTTCACGTGTAAAGGCGGAATCAATGCACGTAAAGTAACAACAGCTGTTCCTTTCAATTTCTTCTCTTTATTAGCTTTCTGAATCAATTTTGACAGAGTTTTGTTACACAGCTAATGATCTGGTCTCGCTCTAATGTCCTAACTAATGATACACATGTTCAGCTATTTATAGTATTGCTGATTTCGCTTCAATGGCATGCCATATAAGCGAAATCACCATGAAACTGATTTCGCTTATATGTCAAGTACATTAAAGCGAAATCACCATGTCCCTTTAAGCGAAATCCCATCTAGACAACCATGTACATTAAAGCGAAATTAACACTAAAAACCCTAATCTTGACTTTCATGAATTTCTTGATTTAAGACTTGATGAAGATGCAGTCAACAGACATTCTGTGCATCAACACAAGATGTCAACCCTCACGATTGATAAAGTGATCACGTTCGATAATGATGATAGGGATACTGTCCAGGATCCTCATCATGATGCTTTGGTAATAACTTTATATGTTGCTAATCATTTTGTGCGCAAGATACTGATAGATAATAGCAGCTCCGTCAACATAATTCAGCTAGAAACATTGAAGAGAATGAATGTATCCCCGATGGATATCACTTCAAAGTCCATTGTACTTGTTGGGTTCAGTGGAGAAGCTGGGAATACCGTGGGAGAAATAAAGTTACCAGTATATGTTGAAGGGGCCAACTCAATGTAACGCTTTTATGTGATGGACTCCTTATCCTGCTATAATATTATATTAGGTAGGCCATGGATCCATGATATGAAAGCTGTGCCGTCAACCTATCATCAATGCATCAAGATCCCTACTCCTTGGGGGGTTGTCAAGGTGGACAGTGATCAACAAGAGGCAAAGGAGTGTTACTCATCCTCGATGAAATCCTCAACCAAGCCTAATGCAGCATAGCAATTAAAGATGCGAGCCCAGGATATCATGGAGGCTTCAGAGCAGGATGTTAAGAAAATTATCCTGGACCAGGATAATCCAGATATCTCGGTGCTCGTAGGAACCAATATCCCTCAGGATATTGAGGATCAGTTGACTAACTTTTTGAAATGCAGGATGTCAACATTCACGTGAAAGCACGAGGATATGACAGGTATTTCCAAGGATATTATAACTCATAAGCTCGATCTTGACAGGTCATTCAAGCCTGTCCAACAAAAGAGCAGGAAATTTGCTCCGGAACGAAATATGATTATTCAAGAAGAAGTAGAGAGGTTGTTGAAATCCAAGATGATTAGGGAGGTCAAATTTCCAAGATGTCTAGCAAATGTAGTTGTGGTGCAGAAGAAAAATGGGAATTGGAGAGTTTGTGTAGATTACACAGACTTGAACAAAGCTTGTCCCAAAGACCCATTTCCTCTTCCTCATATTGACTCAATGGTGGATGCTACTGCCGGCCATGAGATGTTAACCTTCATGGATGCATCCTCAAGATTTCAGCAGATCCAAATGGAACCTTCGGACCAGGAGGATACTGCTTTCATGACACCAATAGGTATTTATTGTTATACTGCTATGCCCTTTGGTTTGAAAAATGCAGGTGCAACATACCAAAGATTGGTAAACATGATGTTTAAAGACAAGCTAGGGGACACCATAGAGGTGTACATCGATGACATGGTAGTGAAATCTAAGAAGGCTGAGGATCACCTACGGGATATTAAGGGAGCATTTGATATCCTGGATCGATATAACATGAAGCTAAATCCTGCCAAGTGCCATTTTGGAGTAGGGGCAGGAAAGTTTGTAGGATATATGGTGACTAAAAGAGGGATAGAAGCGAGCCCAGAACAGATCAAAGCCATCTTGGATATCAAGTCACCTTCCAATATGAAGGATGTTCAAAGACTGACGGGACGAGTAGCAGCATTAAACAGATTTATTTCAAGATCCTCAGAAAAATGCAAGGAATTTTACGATATCCTCAAGAAGAATAAGAAGTTCGAATGGGGAGAGAAGCATGAAGAAGCCTTGTAGGATTTGAAGCAATATCTTTCAACTGCGCCTCTATTGATGAAGCCTGAGGATGGTGAACCATTATCCCTATACCTCGCAGTATCAGGGAATGCTGTAAGTGCTGTTCTTGTAAAGGATCATGGAGGTCAGCAGTATCCTGTCTATTATGTTAGCAAAAGTTTATTAGATGCTGAAACTAGATATTCTCATTTAGAAAAATTAATATTAGCCCTAGTTATGGCATCAACAAAGCTCAGACATTACTTTGAAACACATAGGATTCATGTTAAAACCAACTATCCTGTTAAAAATGTGCTTAGGAAACCCGAGATGTCAGGTAGGATGGCTAAGTGGTCAGTAAAATTAAGTGCCTATGATATAGTATATGAACCTAGAAATGCCATAAAGTCTCAGGCCCTAGCTGACTTTGTTGCTGATTTCAGTAGTGATATTCAAAATGAAGTAGACCTAGAAGTACAACAACTAGGAGAAACCTCAGAATCTTGGACATTATATACTGATGGTGCATCTAATGTTAGAGGTGTAGGATTGGGTATACTACTAAAATCGCCACAGGGGGACATACTACCCCAGGCTATTTGATGTGAATTTCCTACCACTAATAATGAAGCAGAATATGAAGCCTTGATCGCAGGATTAGAGTTGGCTAGAAACATGAATATTAAGAGTTTGCAAGTATATGTTGATTCCTTGTTAATTGCTAATCATTTTAATGGATCCTATGCAGTCAAAGGTGAGAAGTTAATCGAATATCTCAAAATTCTCAAAAAATTAGCAGGATATTTCGATGTTTTTAAACTTGAACAGGTACCGAGAGAGGATAATGCTGAAGCGGATGCCTTGGCGAACCTAGGATCATCAGTCAGGATACCTGAAGGAACCCAGATACCAATACTTCACATCCTACATCCTGCTGTTGATCTTGTTAAGACTCAGGATAAGGAGGTAACAAGCATTCAGGATCCTGGTCATGATCCTGATGAGGATCCTAAGTCCTGGATGGCTCCAATCATGAAATATCTTAAGGAAGGACACATCCCAAAGGATGAAAATCCTAAGGCCTTTAGAATGAAGGTATCACGATTCACTATTATAAATGATATTTTGTACAAGAAATCTCTTGCAGGACCATACCTAAGGTGCTTGAAGGATCCTGAAACTAAAGAGGTGCTTCAGGATATACACGAAGGAGATTGTGGTAACCATACTGGGGGCAGGTCGTTATTCTCAAAGGTATTAAGAACAGGATACTATTGGCCGACGATGAGGAAAGATGCTGCAGAATATGCCCGAAGGTGTGATGCATGTCAAAGGCACAACAACATATTGCATCAATCTGCTGAACCACTTTATCCTATTGCTTCCCCTTGGCCATTCATGAAGTGGGGGATGGACATAGTAGGAAAATTGCCAAAAGCTCCAGGAGGAAAAGTCTTCATGCTGGCAATGACTGACTATTTTTCTAAATGGGTTGAAGCTGAAGCATTTGTTCAAGTTAGAGACCAAGAAGTAGTATCCTTCATAAAGAGGAATATTCTGACCAGGTTTGGGGTACCGGCCGAGATAATTTGTGACAATGGTTCTCAGTTTATAAGTAAGAGGACCACTGACTTTTGCAAGAGTTGGGGAATCAAAATGATCACATCTACTCCAGTACATCCTCAAGCAAATGGACAAGCAGAATCCTCGAACAAGATAATTGTCAACAACTTGAAGAAGAGACTAGGAGCCAAGAAAGGAAGACGGGCAGAAGAATTACCCTTTGTTTTGTGGGCTGATAGAACAACAATAAAGAGTGCGACTGGCCAAACTCCATTCTCCTTAGTATTTGGAGCAGAAGCAGTAATCCCAACAGAAATGGTGATACCTACAGCAAGATCTAACCTCCGGGATCCTGAGCAGAATCCTGAAGCCCTATGCCAAGAATTGGATACTATTGATGAGACAAGAGATGCAACAAAGCTAAGGATGGCGGCATATCAACAGAGGATATCCAGAGCATATAATAAGAACATAAGGACTAGAAGGTTTCAGGTGGGAGATTGGGTATTAAGAAAGGCTTTTCAGAATGCTACTAATCCTGCTAATGGAAAGTTAGCTCCTAAGTGGGAAGGACCTTATGAGATTGAATCAGAGTTAGGGAAAGGAGCATACCGACTCAAGAATATGGAGGGGGATATGCTACCAAGATCCTGGAATGCTATACACCTAAAGCTCTATTTCAAGTGAGTTTAGAATTTAATTTCTAACTCAGGATGGTATGAATTCTATCTCTTTTAATATATTTGGTAGTATTTATTATTGTGAACCCAATACTGACTTAAGCATCGGAGGGGTGTTAGCCATGCTAACACCCACCTTAGTTTACAGTTGTTTTGCAGTATATGCTTAGGGATATAGCTCCAGGATACACACTCAGGATACTTCGAAAGATTAGAGGATTGGCCCCCTCTCTCATGATTAAGGGATCCTGATCCCTTCACAGGTTTAAAGGTATTCACCTTTCTCACGAATTAGGTTTAAACACCCCGGCTGGAGCGCAAGTTATCCAGGGATAGTTCAAGGTGGCGGGACCAGTTCATGTAAAAGGGGCTGACAATTTCGTTACTGATGGCTATATCCTGGATCCTCAAGGTATATGAGGATTGATCACCCTCTCTCACGAAAGGGTATTTTCATACTCTCTAAGGTTTGAAGGTTTTCACCTTTCTAACTCTTGGAGTTTATACACTCCCGCCTGTAGCGCATGAAAATTTGGGATTTTCCCCAGAATACTTATGGGTTTATCCCCAGAACACTAAGGATTTATCTCCAGTATATTTTTGGGTTTATACCTTGAAATACAAAAATTATTCAAACGATTGCAATTGATGTCCAAAAAATTTCTAAGTATTGAAAAACATAATACACAGGGGACATTCCTACCAAGCCAGTTGTGCAAATGTTAAAGGATCAAGCTTGGACCCGATACGCTAAGTGTCCCAGACTGGGGACATCTTCGATGGAAAAATTGCAAAAGGATCGAAGAATGAGAGTGGAGTTGCACTCTGTTTCTGATATGATCTTTCCTTTAAAAAACCTTGTCTAAATCGGTTAAGTTTTTGAAATTATGTTTGACAAAAGCTTGAATATCCTGATTGGGATATGTTCTCAGGATATATTTTCAGAATATATTTTCAGAATATGTTTCAAGATATTTGGTTGGAATATTTGGGACATGATACTTGGATTAGAAACTAAAACTGTATTCTAATCAAACAAGTGTTATCGAGACAAACTTTGTAAAATAAACAGTCCTTTTTCTTTGAAAATTTTATTTGAATTGTTTGAGTTATAAAAACCCTATTTGACGAAAATCTTTATAGGATATTTGCGAGTATGCTGATCAAGATATTTTCATAAGAAATAATTGCACTAAGTTTGGAACATTGAAATTCAAACTAAGCAATGCATAACAAAAATTGAAAAACAACAATGAATAAGGTCAAAAGAAGGTTATCTTATTAATATAGCAAAAGTTGTGCTTTTGGTTTCATCTCAAACCGAGATCCATCCGCCAAAAGCACAATTAGTTTCGTTATAATATTTACTTAACAGTTGAAGGTTTCATCTCAAACCGAGACCCATCCACCTCCAACTGTTATGCTGTTCAAAATAAACGATACTAATTGATGACCAAGGGCTTCATCCTGAAAACCAAGACCCATCCACCTTTGGCCATCATATTGTCTTAGTGCAGGAAATGTAAATTGTTCAAAGATAGGGAGAAGGTTCTTTCACTATCAGGAAGACGATAGATGTCTTTGATCCTGAGCTCCGATTCTGCAGCAGGAGGGGCTACTTCTTTGAAGTTCACTGCATAAAGGCCAAATAAAAGTATCAGCACAAGGTATAGGCCCAAAAGGTATTTGGGGATATTCTTAAAACCCTAAACCCTACCGGTGGTTAACCACTCCACCGAAAGGCTAGCGCCCTCTTAGATAGAATCTCGCTTAACGAAGAAGAATTTCCGTTGCCATCCATCCTCGTTTTTGGTGGCTCTGAGAACAAGGGGTTTACTAGAAGTGGAAAAGAGTAAAAACCGGCTAGAACTGTGTGATCGAAGACGGTAGGCGATCGGAATATCCTCGATGCAGAGGTCCGGAAAGTGAAGGTTTTTGATTTGGTTGAGAACAATCAATACCCTCCAAACCATAGGCATTGTTTGGGCAAAGCAAAGACCGGTGGTTCGAAAGAATTGCATCATGAATTCGGGAAAGGGATACCGAAGGCCTAGCGAAAAAGGATATGCTGGAAAACAAACCCAATCGGCTGACGAAACATCCGATCGAATTGACCGGTCGAATGGTCTGATAATCGCACTGTCTGGAATGGCGCCGGAGGCTCTTAACGCTGCGATGTCTGCGTTATCGAAGGCACAGATCTCCTTCTCGGGGTTCTTGAGTAGGTTTTGTTGGATGAAGGTCTCCGTCGATTCACCAGTATGAGAACGGGTTCTGGTAGCCATTGGAGGTGGAATGAAGAGATTAGCAGGTGTAACACCCGTTCTTATAATCAAGGTTTAACGTAAATTTTACGTAAAACAATCATGTAATTAAGATTACATAAACATTTGGAAATACGGGTTTATTAAAACTTTTACAAATCGTAAGTTATTCTACATAACGCGGTTGAATTCGTTGTTTAAAATTTACAATGTATCAAAGTGCGGAAGCGTGTGTTTTTATCGTGTTCGGTTCTTCGTTGAGCTTGATCGTCTTCCGGCATCCAAGGTGTACCTACATTTCATAAACATGAAATGCTTTAGTCATACAGGACTTAAAACGTGACTAAACGAGTCCGAGAAACAATTAATAACAAAAACACAAATTTCAACCTGGCCTCCACCGTAAATTACGGTGACACCGTAATTTACGGTGGCCACTGGTTTGACATGCCCCTACCGTAAACCAGTAGGGGGCCGCCGTAAAGTTTTTCATCTCCACCGTAAATTACGGTGGCACCGTAATTTACGGTGGACCCTGCATCCAGTTTTCCATTTTTGCCGTAATTTGACACGAAATCTTCCGTATCTTTCAAACCGCTTGTCCGTTTGGCCTACCGTTTCTTCCTACGTGTTTGTAATTTGACTCTCCATCATTTGGAGTTAAAATCCGACATTCGGCTTAACAAAATTTAAGACTTTTAAGTTTTCGGCTTATTACCCTTTATACCAAATTTTGACCCGGTTATGCATTTTATCAAACAAACGTATTTGTTTGATTCCTATATTTCATACACTTCATCAAATAATTGTGATATACCATATTAGGTTTTAATCATAGGTTTATTACACAAATTAAACCCATTTTCACTAGTATGCTTATTTTGACCCGTTAAGGATATTTTAAGCACTTTTAAGCTCAATTTCGCTTTCATTCTAATCTAGCGTTGTAACCTATATTTCCTATCTAGTATTCTCCCATCACAACTAAATGTGTGTCGGATTTAAAGTAGATATCTTTGTGCTCCGAATTTATACCCCTTGAAATATCATTTTACGGCAAAGACTCGTATGGAGTCTTTTGGCCCAAGAATTACATCTTTCGCTACCCATACTCGTTCTAAACTTTTGTTTAATCATAAGACACCTTTCCAAACAACCTCTAAGAGTTGTTTGTTCAATTTAGCCTACAAGGGCGTTTTGGTCGATTTTGGTCCTTCTTTTACAATGAAGGGCTATCATCAATTATTCGACCAAACTAGCACTTTTACATACATCATAAACATGCGTACCTGGCTCGGATCAACAAATAGACCCGATTTTAATACCTTGCTTTATATTCGCTAATTAAGAACGATGCGAATATCCATTGGATATCTATTCCTGTAAGCATATAACTCGACAAAAGAATCATTAGTCTATATAGTCAAAAGGTGATGTCTACACCTTTTGACCCGTTTGGCCGAAATGGTCATTTATCTTTGCGAGATGATATTTATTATCATCTCCTCTACATGACTCTTTCCGTTTAACACCGTACGGTCATTTTAACTTATAAACCGTTTATTACCTTCGACATAATATGACCGAATTATCGATTTACTTCTTTTTAAACCATCAACATGGCTTCTAATTATGCTCGACTATCTTGTTCCGTACGTCTACACGCCGGAACATCATACCTCGATTTTGTATTTATCTTATTCATACTAATACGATAAGAGAATATTCTGAAATATAAGACTAGTGTAAGCTATACTTACATTGTATCCGAATTATGCTTTTCCGTCATTCTTGCTTCGTTTGACCCGCTTCCTTCCCCAAGCCTTCACCTAGCTTGCCAAGCGTCAAACTATCATTGTAATTGTAAGATGGTTAGGTTAGTCATATTCATTTACGACTATTCCATCCTACTCTTCTTATATCGAATTTACCATCCGATCATACACTTGGTCGATTTGACCCTTTTTAAAGTCAATCGACTTATCAACTTATTCATTGCACATTTTCACTCTAATTTCAACACTTTAGTTTTCATTTGGGCATTTTAACAAACACCTAATGTGCATACATTGTTTTTACACATTTTACAACTAAGTAACATGATTTCAAGCATCTATATCATGATCTTAACATCAATTCCTTTATATCATATAACAACCCATTTCATGGTAAATATGATTTATGTACTCAAACACCTACATTGTTCAAGTACTTTGTCTTACTAACTAGTATGATGATTCTAATCACAAGTTTGACACCATCATCATCATATCATAAAAACCCATCTCAAGTCATGTATGTTCAACACTCTAACTTGCAAATTGTTCAAGTATCTTGTTTCTACTAGCAACTATGATGATTTTAAACATGTGTAAACCATCATCTTCACTACATAATCAAAACCCACTTAGCACATAATAGGTTAATTATCAAATCCCTAGTTTTAACCCCAATTCTCCAAGTTTTCAACTAGGGTTTGTTTCTAAACAAAGATATCAACACAATAGCACTCATAGATTCAATATTCATTCCAGAATTTCGATTATGATTGTTCATCATAATCTCAAAGTATCACCAAATCTTAAAATTCGACATACCTTGTGATCCCCACGACTAGGTGATCATTTATATGTGATCATGCATCGATTTGGGTCTTGATTTGATCTTCAATTAGTTGATTTGTTGAAGTTTAGGGTTTGAGCATGAGAGCCTTTCTTGGCTCTGGTTGAATTCGCAGGAACCACACACGTATGTGTGTTTTATGTTTTTAATATTTGATTTAATTAAAAACTATAATTCCTTTGTCCATGTTTAGCCCCTCAACTTTACACAAGTTATTTAAAGGATATCTTAACCATATTTGTTCTATAAATGTCAAGACATTATCTAACTAGGTTAATACTCCTAGTTACTTGGTGGGTTCCGGGAGTTATAATCCGTAGTATTTTAAGTCCCGTTAACTCGGGCTCTTATAAACTCAATTCCTTAAAACTTTGTTTCGTTTGTATTTAATATTAGGATTTCTTATTAAATCCCAATATTTACCGGGTTATTTTTACTACTAGCGGCACTTTACCCGTCTTTTAGTATTAACGTGGGTTAATTACCAAACCCGTTTTCGGGGTGTTACAAGTCTACCCCCCTTAAAGAGGTTTCGTCCTCGAAACCTTGCTTATCTAGTTCATTGAGTTTCTATACCCAATGCGTTTGACTTGAGTAATCTCTTAAGCATTACTCCTACTTTAATTGTTAGCATTACCAGAAAAATTATGGTAATGTCTTTTGGTTACAGAACCTCTACGTATCTCATATGACATAATGTAACTTCGAAATAACGTAGTTTCGTTATTTCCACTAGTTTAGTTAACTTAGCGATATCCATCGCTTTCATATACCATCAAATTCCTTATGAATCCGTTACTTTGACCCGTTTAAAGATCTTTAGTGAAATCTTTCACTTTTAGCAACAAATTCTTTTGTTTTCAAATTTATCTATTCGGTTCAGCTATACCGAATCTACCGCTTACAAGCAAACCAAATTTCTTGATTTGAATTGGTGACCTTAACCGGTCTCATTAACTAGTCTTATTAGTTCAATTACTTTTATCACTCGCTTGGTTATAATGTGATTTTACTTCACATTACATTTCCTAACCATGATCGTGTCACATCATGTTTAATTTGTATCAACCTTTCATTTTTGAGAATATCACTTTTCGAATATATCATCTTGCGCCTATCAGTGTCAAGACTTGTATCTTTCATGCTTACTATTTAAATTCCTATCAGAATTTATGTTTGTAAAAACATTATTTCTTACTAAAACCGAAGTTTTAGTTTTAGGATCTTTTCTTTAACTTGTGTCAATCATCCATACCGGGATATTGACAGTCCGTAATTTAATCCTTTACAGTCTTAGTTTTTATGCGGGGATTCTTAACTGATTTCCTCGCTTTATTCCATCTAACCCGTAGGTTTTATCACTTAGCCTTATGGGCTATCTTTGATTAGACATTCACCTCTTTAGGGCGAAGTCCTTATAACTTCTTTCTAATCATGACCCGTGGGTCGTTTTAGTCCGTAGATCTCTCATTTGTTTATAACCCTAAAGGTTATGTTGATCCCGTAGATCACTCTTTTTACTCGTGTCTTATTAAAATATATATTTGGTGTCAAGGCACTCTTTTTACGTTTGAAATTCATTTGTCTCAAGCTTACCGTTATCCGGCTTGCGCTTACTTACGCCTTCAAGCATTATACTTTATTCAACCCGTTCAATCTCAAAATAGTTGAATATAATTATCAAAATTTCTGTTTACGAAATTTTATGGTCTTTTAGTCATAACTCATAATCCGAGTCTTTTGACTTTAAATTCGTGTTCTCGTTTCTCGGTTTACGCATGTGTTTAATTCTTACCCATCAACCGGGTGTTTTACCGAAGTCGTTATTATTGCAATCCTCCCGGTATGCATTAAGACCTCGCTTCATTTTTATATTCTGACTTTGTCTTTAAGTTTGACGTTTTACAAAAATGACCCGTTAAGGGACATATTTGCATTTTCCGGGTTCGAGTGTAAGTACACTCCCTCCCATTGCTTGTCTAAATCATTTTTCATGTTTGCGTTTTCTGGGTTCGAGTGTAAGTACACTCCCTCCCAATACTTGTCTATATCATTTTACATGCTTGCGTTTTATGGGTTCGAGTGTAAATACACTCCCTCCCAATACTTGTCTAAATCATTTTACATGCTTGCGTTTTATGGGTTCGAGTGTAAATACAATCCCTCCCAATACTTGTCTAAATCATTTTACATGCTTGCGTTTTATGGGTTCGAGTGTAAATACACTCCCTCCCAATACTTGTCTAAATCATTTTACATGCTTGCGTTTTATGGGTTCGAGTGTAAATACACTCCCTCCCAATACTTGTCTAAATCATTTTACATGCTTCTTTGTCCCTTCGCTCGGGCTCATTATCCTGATGTAATACGCTTCAGTCACTCGGTTGTGCGTTTACATTATTATCAAATATTTTGCTTGTCTGATTCATTTGGGTACTTTTTAATTAGTCCCATTTACTCCGCCCTTACTACATCGGATGTAAATGTGTCCGCCATAAGAAGTTCATGGTATCATATGCCACTACTTACTTGGGCAGAGTAAGCGATTAACACATGACACGCACGACCTTTTTATAGTTTTCACATTACACCCTATGTAAGTAACGCCTCTATTTGTTTCTCTTGGAAACAATATCCCGAATACATTTTCTATTCGGGTTTTTCCAAGTTTTTAATCTACATATGCAACTTTCAATTTCTACTTATTTGTTGCATATTACCATTTGTGCGATTATTTAAAATGTGCACCTGGTAATGTTTGCCCCAACGGGCGTTCCTTGCCATTAACCTTGTTCGCGGTCGTTACGCGATTTAGTCCTCGGTGAGTACGCTCCTCTCGTCATACTTCGGACCTTTCCATCATCATATCCACAATTCGTTTGACTCTCGTCGTCTTTAAACGCGAGTGTCCTTCAATTAAAACATTCACAAAGTTAGTAACGTCAACTTCAATAATCGCCCGTATTATAATACAAGGCTTTTTCTACTATACGCGTCAACACGCGTATTTTCGCCAACTATATCAATCATTTTAATCGGGGTATCGTGTATCACACGATAGCCCTATGCGTTGTCTACGAGCACTTTAATACACTAGACCTTTAGCATACATGCACTTACCGGATTTGCGATCAAGCCTCGAACCGAACACTATTCTTTGTCAAGAGCATAAGGTTTAAGTTCAAGCATGGTTCCTCCCCACCATACTCGAATCTCTTAAACCAAGGCTCTGATACCAACTTGTAAAACCCGTTCTTATAATCAAGGTTTAACGTAAATTTTACGTAAAACAATCATGTAATTACGATTACATAAACATTTGGAAATACGGGTTTATTAAAACTTTTACAAATCGTAAGTTATTCTACATAACGCGGTTGAATTCGTTGTTTAAAATTTACAATGTATCAAAGTGCGGAAGCGTGTGTTTTTATCGTGTTCGGTTCTTCGTTGAGCTTGATCGTCTTCCGGCATCCAAGGTGTACCTACATTTCATAAACATGAAATGCTTTAGTCATACAGGACTTAAAACGTGACTAAACGAGTCCGAGAAACAATTAATAACAAAAACACAAATTTCAACCTGGCCTCCACCGTAAATTACGGTGGCACCGTAATTTACGGTGGCCACTGGTTTGACATGCCCCTACCGTAAACCAGTAGGGGGCCGCCGTAAAGTTTTTCATCTCCACCGTAAATTACGGTGGCACCGTAATTTACGGTGGACCCTGCATCCAGTTTTCCATTTTTGCCGTAATTTGACACGAAATCTTCCGTATCTTTCAAACCGCTTGTCCGTTTGGCCTACCGTTTCTTCCTACGTGTTTGTAATTTGACTCTCCATCATTTGGAGTTAAAATCCGACATTCGGCTTAACAAAATTTAAGACTTTTAAGTTTTCGGCTTATTACCCTTTATACCAAATTTTGACCCGGTTATGCATTTTATCAAACAAACGTATTTGTTTGATTCCTATATTTCATACACTTCATCAAATAATTGTGATATACCATATTAGGTTTTAATCATAGGTTTATTACACAAATTAAACCCATTTTCACTAGTATGCTTATTTTGACCCGTTAAGGATATTTTAAGCACTTTTAAGCTCAATTTCGTTTTCATTCTAATCTAGCGTTGTAACCTATATTTCTTATCTAGTATTCTCCCATCACAACTAAATGTGTGTCGGATTTAAAGTAGATATCTTTGTGCTCCGAATTTATACCCCTTGAAATATCATTTTACGGCAAAGACTCGTATGGAGTCTTTTGGCCCAAGAATTACATCTTTCGCTACCCATACTCGTTCTAAACTTTTGTTTAATCATAAGACACCTTTCCAAACAACCTCTAAGAGTTGTTTGTTCAATTTAGCCTACAAGGGCGTTTTGGTCGATTTTGGTCCTTCTTTTACAATGAAGGGCTATCATCAATTATTCGACTAAACTAGCACTTTTACATACATCATAAACATGCGTACCTGGCTCGGATCAACAAATAGACCCGATTTTAATACCTTGCTTTATATTCGCTAATTAAGAACGATGCGGATATCCATTGGATATCTATTCCTGTAAGGATATAACTCGACAAAAGAATCATTAGTCTATATAGTCAAAAGGTGATGTCTACACCTTTTGACCCGTTTGGCCGAAATGGTCATTTATCTTTGCGAGATGATATTTATTATCATCTCCTCTACATGACTCTTTCCGTTTAACACCGTACGGTCATTTTAACTTATAAACCGTTTATTACCTTCGACATAATATGACCGAATTATCGATTTACTTCTTTTTAAACCATCAACATGGCTTCTAATTATGCTCGACTATCTTGTTCCGTACGTCTACACGCCGGAACATCATACCTCGATTTTGTATTTATCTTATTCATACTAATACGATAAGAGAATATTCTGAAATATAAGACTAGTGTAAGCTATACTTACATTGTATCCGAATTATGCTTTTCCGTCATTCTTGCTTCGTTTGACCCGCTTCCTTCCCCAAGCCTTCACCTAGCTTGCCAAGCGTCAAACTATCATTGTAATTGTAAGATGGTTAGGTTAGTCATATTCATTTACGACTATTCCATCCTACTCTTCTTATATCGAATTTACCATCCGATCATACACTTGGTCGATTTGACCCTTTTTAAAGTCAATCGACTTATCAACTTATTCATTGCACATTTTCACTCTAATTTCAACACTTTAGTTTTCATTTGGGCATTTTAACAAACACCTAATGTGCATACATTGTTTTTACACATTTTACAACTAAGTAACATGATTTCAAGCATCTATATCATGATCTTAACATCAATTCCTTTATATCATATAACAACCCATTTCATGGTAAATATGATTTATGTACTCAAACACCTACATTGTTCAAGTACTTTGTCTTACTAACTAGTATGATGATTCTAATCACAAGTTTGACACCATCATCATCATATCATAAAAACCCATCTCAAGTCATGTATGTTCAACACTCTAACTTGCAAATTGTTCAAGTATC
Organism: Helianthus tuberosus; assembly: GCA_030545235.1. Classification (NCBI taxonomy): domain Eukaryota; kingdom Viridiplantae; phylum Streptophyta; class Magnoliopsida; order Asterales; family Asteraceae; genus Helianthus; species Helianthus tuberosus. The sequence continues at coordinate 5,710,094 of CM060416.1, read as the reverse complement.
TTGTTTCTACTAGCAACTATGATGATTTTAAACATGTGTAAACCATCATCTTCACTACATAATCAAAACCCACTTAGCACATAATAGGTTAATTATCAAATCCCTAGTTTTAACACCAATTCTCCAAGTTTTCAACTAGGGTTTGTTTCTAAACAAAGATATCAACACAATAGCACTCATAGATTCAATATTCATTCCAGAATTTCGATTATGATTGTTCATCATAATCTCAAAGTATCACCAAATCTTAAAATTCGACATACCTTGTGATCCCCACGACTAGGTGATCATTTATATGTGATCATGCATCGATTTGGGTCTTGATTTGATCTTCAATTAGTTGATTTGTTGAAGTTTAGGGTTTGAGCATGAGAGCCTTTCTTGGCTCTGGTTGAATTCGCAGGAACCACACACGTATGTGTGTTTTATGTTTTTAATATTTGATTTAATTAAAAACTATAATTCCTTTGTCCATGTTTAGCCCCTCAACTTTACACAAGTTATTTAAATGATATCTTAACCATATTTGTTCTATAAATGTCAAGACATTATCTAACTAGGTTAATACTCCTAATTACTTGGTGGGTTCCGGGAGTTATAATCCGTAGTATTTTAAGTCCCGTTAACTCGGGCTCTTATAAACTCAATTCCTTAAAACTTTGTTTCGTTTGTATTTAATATTAGGATTTCTTATTAAATCCCAATATTTACCGGGTTATTTTTACTACTAGCGGCACTTTACCCGTCTTTTAGTATTAACGTGGGTTAATTACCAAACCCGTTTTCGGGGTGTTACAGCAGGTGAATGAATAATTACCTAGAGATTCCGTTGATGATATCTGGTTTTCAAACAGAAAGAGAGAAGATATAGGGGCGTAATAGATAGCCATTGAGTGTAAACCGCGTTGGAAGTTGCCTAATGTTATCTCGATCGTCGCCTCAACTTAATAACCTCGATTTAAGAGATAAGTTTTAAAATATATCCGTTGGAATTGGTATACCAACAGATATATTTTGGGGACAATTGTTATGGGTGGTTTTCTGCTCATATATCCTGACTAATATTCTGACTATGTTTCTTTTGTTGTGACCAAGATACCGGATCAGGATATTGGTAACATCCCGATACGATATCCTGGGAGTAACTAATTAACTCACGTGCAGATCATTGGAACACGTCTATAACGTTCAAGAGGACTTCTTCTCCTTGAGACTCGGGCAAATCTGTTGAAATATAAACGTTGAAGCCGGAAGACGTGGACTACAACGTTCACATGGGGAATATTCGACGTATCCCGGATTTATAGACTAGTTAGTTAGTTTTATTTTACTATAAATAGGAATGATCGGATCAGATAAGAACACACACAATCTCTCGAGCTTTCTTTCTCTCTAACTACAAACACTCACAACACACTCACATTTGTACCGAAATCGCTTTGTAACACTTAGTTGATCCGCATCATATCCTACACTGTATCCTGACATTGGAAGTAATAAGAAGAACAAGGCAGCTGCGATTGTCAGCTCTCGAGGTTTTGTGCCGGCGATCTAGATTGATCAAGGCTTTCCTCGTACATCCTGTGTCACCCTTTACATTTTTGCTCATTGTTTGATTGTAGATACAGCTCGATATCCTAAGCCGTATCCTGAAAACTGTTTTTGCAAAGAACTAAACAAACAGATTTTCGATACACTTTCTTAGCACACTACCTCACTTAACTAATTTGATCACTTAATTGCCTCGGTAATTTTTGACCAAAACAATTTCCAAGAACCGTTAGGATCATTTCTCATAATTCGTGCTTTAATCCTAGCCATCCAAGTGTTACCCATTGTTTACAATACAAGGGGAACTTGAAAACCATCAAATGGTATTGCAAATCAGTGATCAAAACCATCAAATTCAGCTGAATTGGACAAATTTAATGTTTCTGACCTGACAGTCTATCACGGGCCGCGTAGACTCTTACTGAGTCTTACGCGCCCCTCCTCGGCATCTTTGGCAGAATGTCAAGTTAATCCCTGTAGGCCTGAAACTTGGTTTTTGATGCATTTTTTTTACTCGTTTAAGCCCCGTTAACCTCATTTCAAAGCTCTATAATGAATTTAAAGTATAGGGAACATGAAATATGCTCAAAAACATCTCGGATGTAGTTTCGTTTGGCCGTACGGTTGCGTTGTTCGGTTAATTACGACGGAACTCGAACGGACGCGAAAAACGATCCAAATTGCGCGACGAATGGAAATTTAGCATTCCAATCACTAAAATAAAATATTTTAATGATTTCAAAAATTTTTGGATGTCCGGATATGTTCAGAACGTAAGATATGTGCGTAAATGCAAACTTATGCACTTTTTGACGCTTTTAGTCTTTGTTTGACCAAATAAGTTTATTTTCGCATACCGAACCTCTCAAAGCCTATTTCTAAGCTATGTAAAGGATATTTATGATATGTTTAACTTATGATCATATTCCGGAAGGTACGTTACTATACGAATCGGCAGACTTTCACAGTTTGACGTAAATAGTCCCTGTGATCGAATAAACTTGATTTCAGCACACCAAACCCTTCAAAACTTATTTCTAAGTTATGTAAAGGTTATTTAAGGTATGTTAAGCTTATGTTGATGTTCCAGAGTGTTTTTCGCGTTAAACTGATTACGTTTACGCATCAGTTTGCGTATAACTTTCCATAAAGCGATTTAGAGTTTGGAATTGAACAAGAATTGAAATGAGGAATTATAAAACATAAATAAACAAATAAAGGGATCAAAATACATTGATTCATTGATAATTGAACTGTTCAGAGTTCAAATAATGATTACGCAAGCACAGGTGTCACATAAAGGCTACCACCAAATTCAAATGAAAAAGGAGGATGAGGAAAAGACGGCCTTCCATACCGACAAATGTATTTTTTTGCTATCAAAAGATGCATTTTGGCCTGAAAAATGCTGGGGCAACCTATCAACGATTGGTGGATAAAGCATTCGCTGAACAAACAGGTAAAAACATGGAAGCTTATGTAGATGACTTGGTAATCAAGAGCAAGACTGAGGGCCAAATGCTTGATGATATTCAAGAAACATTTCGAAACCTCATGAAGATAAACATGAAGCTAAATCTTGTCAATTGTTCATTCGGTTTTGAAGAAGGCAAGTTCTTGGGGCACATTGTAGGCAAACAAAGCATAAAAGCCAACCCCAACAAGGTTAAAGCTATCTTAGATACAAAATCCGCACAAAGTAAAAAGGAGGTTGAAAGCTTGAATGGTAAGTTGGCTGCCTTGAAGCATTTTACCTCCAAGCTGGCAGAGAAGTCCCTTCCTTTTTTCAAAACCCTTCAAGGGTGCATAAACAAAAAGGACTTCAGATGGACCGAGGAAGCAGAAGAAGCCTTCAACCAAATGAAACGACACCTAGCTTCATTACCAGACACCGCCGCTTCTGTAACAAGGGAACCGATCTCTGTCTACCTATCAGTTGTTGAGGAAGCAATCAGTGCGGTCCTGACCATCGAAAGAAACAAGGCTCAGGTACCTGTTTACTTCTTCAGTAAAACTTTAAAGTTGGCAGAGACCAAGTATCCCCCGTTGGAAAAACTTGCTCTTGCACTAGTAAAAATAGCCAGAAGGCTTCGAAGGTACTTTCAAGCACATCCCATACAAGTGATCACCAACCAACCAATCAAGAATGTGCTTGAAAAACCTGAAACTTCTGGACGTTTAGCCAAATGGGCTGTGGAACTAGGTGAATACAACATCACCTACGTTCCAAGAAAAGCCGTGAAAGCCCAAATCTTGGCTGACTTCATTGTGTAAATACCCAAGGAAACGACAACGAAAGTCAGTACAACCTCCACTGAACCTTCTGACCCTCATACTTGGAAGCTCTTCACCAATGGAGCTTCCAGCGTTGAAGGGTTAGGAGCAGGGCTAGTCCTGATTGATCCTAATGAATTGGAATTCACGTATGCTCTACGGCTTGAATTTCAGACTACAAACAACGAAGCTGAATACAGAGCATTGATTGCAGGACTCAAGCTTGCAAGAAAAATGGGTGTCAAAAAGCTTCAAGTCTTCACAGACTCTCTACTTGTTTCAAACCAAGTAAACGACAGCTACATAGCCAAAGAGCCAAACATGAAGAAGTATTGTGAAAAAGCAAAGGAGCTTATGAGTGCATTCGAATCATGCACCATGAAACAAGTCCCAAGATCAGAAAACAAAAAAGCTGATGCACTAAGCAAGCTCGCTTCGTTGACCTTTGCTCATCTCACCAAAAAATTATTGGTTGAAGTGTTGAAACGATCATCTATTCAAGAACTCGAGGTACATGATGTCATCACCGAAGAAAGCCCGAATTGGATGACCCCTTTGATCAAATTTCTCACAAATGGCGAGCTACCAAGTGATCAGGTAGAAGCTGAAAGAGTTCGAATCAAGTCAAGACAATATGTGTTGCAAGAAGATGTCCTCTACAAAAAGGGATACCTTGCACCATTGCTACGCTGTGTTGGCCCGGAGCAAAGCCAGTACTTGATCAAGGAAGTTCATGAGGGAATTTGTGGGGCTCATTTCGGCCCAAGATCAGTGGTTTCGAAGTTGATGAACCTCGGGTATTTTTGGCCAACGATGCACCGAGATGCAAGTGAACAGCTGAAAGAATGTGAAGCCTGTCAAATACTTGCCCCGGTGCCAAAAAGCCCGAATCATGACTTGGTTCCCATCTCATCTGCTTGGCCATTCCACAAGTAAGGAATTGACATTGTCGACCCATTTGCTCCGGCCAAAGGGGGAGTCAAATTCCTTTTAGTGGCTGTAGACTACTTCACCAAATGGCCGGAAGTGAAACCATTGGCAAAGATAACAAGGAAGCAGATCACTGACTTCGTATGGGAAAACATCATTTGTCGGTTTGGGCTGCCAGGAGTGTTGGTCACTGATAATGGAAAGCAATTTGCTGAGAAGCCTTTCAGCTCCTGGTGCAAGGAGTTTCGAATAACACAAGTGTTCAGCTCAGTGGCCTACTCACAATCCAACGGCCAGGTTGAAAGGACAAATCGAAGCATTGTGGAAGGCATTAAAGCCCGATTAGGAAAGCATGATACCAACTGCCTCGAAGAACTCCCAAACATGTTATGGGCAATCAGAACCACCGAAAAAACAAGCCACAAAAAACCCCATATAACTTGGTGTTCGGATCCGAAGCTATAATCCCGGTAGAGATAGGAGTTACAACAAAAAGGACGTTCAACATTGATCTAGAAACAAACAAGCAAGAGATGATGTTAAACTTGGAACTCCTAAAAGAAGCACGAGACCAAGCAGCTATCCAAAAAGCAAGATACAAACAAAAGATGGAATCTTACTACAATGCCCGGGTAAAATATGAACGGTTCAAGCCTGGTGATCTCGTTCTTAGAAACAACGAGGCCAGCAAGAAGGAAAGCCAGGGAAAACTTGGTCCCAAATGGGAAGGGCCATATACCATCCTCGAAGCTCCCAAGGGAGGATCCTACAAATTGGCCGACTCACAAGGAAAAAAGCTCCCCCGACATTGGAACAACAAAAACCTTAAAAGGTTCCACGTCTAGAAACATGTGTTAGAGAAAAAATAGCAAAGTGTTGTTTTTGTTCCCTTTGTAACCTACACACTTTGATGAATGAACGATGAAGTTCTTGTTAAAACTTGTCTTTCTATCCTATAATCAGTTTGAGAACCTAGCAAGAAACTCCATGACAAGGGTCATGTAAGGGGATGAGCTCCCAGCCCACATCGCTCAATAGGATCGAGGGTTGAATGGACCTATATAAGGGGTGAGTTCCTATATCAATACAACTCCATGAGACTTAGAAAATTTTTAAATAAGTCTCATAGACAGGTCCGAACAGCCTTCACCAAATGTTTCTTAAGCCTTAGAATTAAGGTGTTGACATGATTATTGTAACAACTGCTAACTCCTTCTTCCCTTCAACTTCAGTACCCTGATCCTCAGAAAACTCAATCTCATCACTGAGATCAACATGTTCAACATACGATTAACCCGGACCCTTCAAGCAACAAGACGAACGACGGGTCGAAGGCTTGGAAGAACTAGCCTTTGTGAAACCTTTTACATTGGGAACATTCACATACTTGCCCTCGGGAACCAATCTACCCTCATCAGTCCTAGCAATGCCATCTTCACCCTCAATGGCTTCTGTATCCATGAGAACAACATCAGAGGTATCGTCTGACTTAATGAAATCCAAAGCAGACATGACTGCACATAGAAAATAAAAATTCAGACAAAACAAACAAAAAGAAACAAGAAATAGAAAAGCCAAAAAACATACCCTGATCACCCCTCATGAACGAAGGGTCTCGATTTGGCTTATCCCACAAAACGCTAACACCTGTAAAAACCAAGAGATGTTCAGGAAATGGACGAAGCCGAGAAGGACAAGCCCTAGGGGCTTTCTACATCCCCTCATTCAATTCAGACTCGGAAGGGTCAAGTTCGTTTAAAACAGCATCTGGATGCCTCCAGACCATCTTAAAAGGGATAACTGACTCAGAAACCCAAAAGAATCGATCTTTCCAAGATCCAAGGGTAGAAACAAGTGAGCAAATCAAACAAACATCAACCTGGGACATTTCGAACGTAAACCAGTCACCATTTTTGGCCAAAGGAAAAAACCGTCTAAACATTAACAAGTTAGGATCATAACCTAGGGCACGGCACAAGACTTCAAAGTGAAGAACCCTGGAAACCTCATGAGGGTGCAATTGCCCAAGAGAAACACGATAGTATTCAAGCACATTCAAAACAAACACAGAGAAAGGGTACCGAAGATTTGAAAATTCAAAGTGGCGACAATACAGAGCGATAGAACTAGGAGGACATTGATCAATAGTTGTATTGCAACCCGGAGCCATCGGATTAGCGGAAGGATCAATACCCCGTTGATCACAGAAGGAATCAACTTCCTCTTGTGTCATTTTCGAAAAGGTTTTACCCATGTCCTTCCTCGCACCCATCGTGTCACATCACAACTGATGGCGGAATCATCGGGGCGTGGCACTGAGCGAAACAGATTGTTCATGAGAATCCATAACAACTATTAGTGAAAATATATCTAAGGTTCAATATCCCATACTATCAAACATATAAAGCATAACAGTCATTACAAATATCAGTTTCAAAAACAAGTCTATTCCGACAACTCAGATTTATTTAGCGTGTTTCTAGACTTCCTAACTCGATTCAGTATAGCATCCTATCAACCTGTCACATACGTTAAAATAAAGTCAATACATAAAATGTAAAGGTGAGTACACAAGTTTGCATAGCATATAGTAATAAAAGCGTTTACGTATAACCAACATGCATCACGTAATGGGCGAAGCAAGTAACTATCTAACAATGATTACAACTTAACCACGAGACTGCGTTGTAGAGTATGCGTGACACATGTTCAGCGAACACGTGAAGTTAAGTGAGGTGATCCCTAGCAACCCCTGTCCACAACAGGTGCTGCGTTCAAACTATAGTACTATTGTTGCTAGCGGCGGTATAGTGTAACACTGTATAAGCATAGTACAAGCATTCATAGATCACGTATAGCATGCGAGAGAGGTTAGTGTTACAAAGTTTTTGCGTTGTGTGTTGTGTTTTGATATAGAACGTATGTAACACACAAGGTGTGTTAAATGAAAATGGGTTCGAGTATACTCATAGTGTGAGTTTAGTTAGTAAACATAAGCTTGATTGGATTGAAGGGAGTGCGTTGAGTTAGCCTGTGAACAGAAGCATAAGTTGTTGAGCAGTGTGTAACAGAATGTCAGATGGTTAAGTGTTCGAAAAATGATTTGGACGGATGGTCATCCGAGCGGATGATCATTCGAACGGATGGCCATTCGAATGAGATGTGTTTGTTTGTAAAATTGTTAAAGTTCGAAGTTTAATCAAAACGTTTTAAACATTGGAAATTAAAAGGGACATGTCACCTGGTCGGATGGTCATCCGGACAGATGGTCATCCGGTCGGATGGCCATTCGAGTGAGTGATCTTTTATTTTGAAAACTTTACAAGTTTTCCAATAAAATTTGAAGTTTAAAGAAGACGGCGTGACGACGTGTCAAACAACAGAAAACACACCAAGTCTAGCTCATTCGGTCTAATGGTCTCAGCCCATTCGATCAGACTCACTGTTCTTGATGGAATTTCATGTTTGATCCGTTAATCGGTCCATCTCTCCGGTGGAAATTCGTTTTCAAGCCGGCTCTCGACTAAGGAACGAGCCGAGAGTCTGAATGAGTCCAGATTCCATCAGTTTTGAGTAGAAAAGTGAAGAGAATTCGAAAAAGTGTTGAGATCTTATTGTGATTCAGTTAAAAGTGTGGAAATCTTCTAGATCTAGAACCAATCTCGATCAAATGGTGCTCCTTAACCATTGCCGGAGCAAAATGGGTGGAAACCACCTTCAAGAGATCCAAATCAGAGATTTCAAAGAAAAAGCGAGTGTTTGTGTGTGATTTTGATGAAGAAGATGATGTAGAAGTGATTAGAGATGAAGATTGTACAAGTTTCGAGAAGAAATGCTTACAAAATAGCCTTGAATCGCGTGTGAGAGTGACTAAGAGCGACTTGGGCGGATGGAAGTGTCAATTCAGTGAAATGGAGGTGTACGAAGGTATTTATAGACGTAGGGTGGAGAGTTAAGGCAGTGCGCGATGTGGTGCTCGGTCGGATGGTCATCCAAGCGGATGGTCATCCGGTCGGGTGCCCATTCGATCGGATGTCCATTCGGACGACCGAGTTGTGTTTGTTAGTTTTCCAACTTTCATTTCGTTTGTTAAGCGTTGCCTTGCGTTTAAGCCCGTATTTCCCCGCTGATAAAATCTTCTGTCCCTTCTGGTAAGGCAAGAATTGGGGTGTTTGTTAACATTTGCTTTAAAATCCTAAAGGCCTCTTCTTGCCTAGGTCCCCATTCAAACTTAACTGATTTACAGGTTAGCTTAGTTAATGGCACAGCTATCTTAGAAAAATCTTTAATGAATCGTCTATAGTATCCAGCTAACCCTAGAAAACTTCTAACTTCCATAGCTGATTGGGGGACCTTCCATTTGGTAATCGCTTCTTTTTTGGAGGGATCTACTTGAATACCTTCGTGATTCACCATGTGTCCTAAAAATTGTACCTCCTGTAGCCAAAATTCACACTTTGAGAATTTGGCATAAAGCTTTTCCCTTCTTAACAGGGTTAAGAGTGCATGTAGATGTTCACAATGCTCGTCCTGACTTTTGGAATAAATAAGTATATCGTCAATGAAGACAATTACGAATTTATCCAAATACGGTTTACAGATCCTATTCATCATGTCCATGAATGCTGCAGGAGCATTTGTTAGTCCAAAGGGCATGACTGTAAACTCGTAGTGACCATACCTAGTTCTGAAAGCGGTTTTAGGTATGTCTTCTTCTTGTACCTTTAATTGATGGTATCCGGATCGTAAGTCTATCTTAGAAAAATATCTAGCTCCCTGAAGTTGATCAAAAAGATCATCAATCCTAGGTAATGGGTATCGATTCTTAATTGTAACCTATTCAATTCCCTATAATCAATACACATTCGCATTGAACCATCTTTCTTTTTCACAAATAGCACCTGAAACATGTTTAAAAAGATTTTATCAGCGGGGAAATACTGGCAAGTCATTCAATTTGTACAAAAGACACATTGTTATAAATTTTACAGCATTAAGGGTTTTTATATTTGCCCCTATCTTATAATTAGCTGGTTCAGCTGTCACTCGACCGAATCTATGACCATGGACATATCACTAATTAGGCTCGCCCACCTAAACTGATAAATCGTTAGTAGTAATGTGCACAAAACCCCCACATACTGCCAGTAATTACAGATTAGCAAAGACTAATCACTGCAAAATATAACTGGAAAACATTTAGGGTTATTGTAAACAAGTTGGTAAAAAGAGAATGACTCACATTGCAAGTTTAATTTGGACAGAACCTTGCCTACTGATTTAGCCTCGTAACCTAGTTAAATAACAATGCACACGAAACTAGGTCAGTAACTTAATACAACGTTTACGATAAGCTCACGAAATTAAAACCCTCACGACGAATGACAAAGTATAGCCCGTATTCGGGCAGCACTTAAACATCCATCGGATCGGTTTCAATCAATCGGACATTGTATCATAGCAGTGATCGAGTTATTACCCTGTTGTCGCAGCAGAGATTCGTGCTTGTGTGTATTTTTGAACGAAAAAGTAAATAACTCAATGTACAAAACGAATTTGTACGTCGAAACAACGCAGCCATGCAAGTGCCAAACCCCTGCTATATATACTGAAAAATGGTCCCTGTCGCGTGGCGCGCCAGACCCACCTGGTCCTGGCGCGTGGCGCGACGGCTCCACTTTTAGGCTAGGGTAGCCTCGTGTCTAACATAGCCCTGGTGAGTCAAGTTTCAACGAAATTCATGATTTACAACGAGTTTTGATGATAATTATCCATTAGGGGATGCCCCCCTTGAGTTTTAGGGGGCCATGATCCTAGTTTCGATTGTTCTGAAAAATTTATAGGTCATGCCATACTACTAGGGGGTCTCAATTAGGGTTTCCTATTGGACATTAATAAAATAAGAAATGATAATTTTGGCGAGAGTTGTTACAGTGTTTGCTTTGAAGATTTGGCGACATTATCTGTATGGTACTCGATGTACTATTTTTACAGATCACAAGAGCCTTCAGCATATATTTGATCAGAAAGAGCTTAACATGAGACAGCGAAGATGGGTTGAGTTGTTAAATGATTATGATTACGAAATCAAGTATCATCCAGGAAAGGCGAATGTGGTGGCAGACGCCTTAAGTCGAAAAAAAAGGATCAAGCCCATAAGGGTTAGGGCTTTAGAGATGATTATTCAGACAGATCTCATGTTGCGTATTCGTACTGCACAGAAGGAAGCTCTTAAGAAAGAGAACATCAAGGATGAATACCTCAGAGGAATGGAGAAAAAGTTGGTACCCAGCGAGGAAGGAACCTTGTATTTTATGGGACGTATTTGGGTTCCGCTTTTTGGTGGGCTTAGAGAGGTTATTTTTGGTGAAGCTCATAAATTGAGGTACTCGATCCATCTAGGATCGGACAAGATGTACCAAGATTTGAAGGATTACTACTGGTGGCCAAGACTTAAGGGTGATGTTGCTATGTATGTTGGGAAGTGTTTGACTTGTGCCAAAGTGAAGGCCGAGTATCAGAAGCCTCCAGGTCTTCTGCAACAACCAGAGATACCCATGTGGAAGTGGGAGCAGATCTCTATGGACTTCATAACCAAGTTGCCCAGGACTCCCAGAGGTCATGATAAGATTTGGGTAATCGTGGACCAATTGACAAAGTCTGCGCACTTCTTGCCGATTAGGGAAAAGGATAACACTGGTAAGCTAGCTGAGCTTTACCTAAGGGAGATAGTTGCACGTCATGGAGTGCCTATCTCGATTATATCGGACAGAGACAGATGGTTGGTCCCGAACTGGTCCAGGAAACGACTGATAAGATTAAACAGATCCGAGAGCGCATTAAGGCGGCTCGTGATCGACAGAAGAGTTATGTGGATCAAAGACGAAAACCCTTGGAATTTGAAGTGGTTGATATGGTTTTGTTAAAAGTTGCACCTTGGAAGGGTGTGGCACGCTTTGGGAAGCGTGGTAAGTTAAACCCACGATTTATCAGACCATTCAGGATTCTTGAAAGGGTTGGTTCAGTAGCATACAAGTTGGAGCTACCAGAAGAACTTAATGGTGTTCATGATACATTTCATGTATCTAATCTGAAGAAAAGTCCAACTCAAGAGACAGTGGTTATCCCTGCGGATGAAGTTCACATTGACGACACGCTCCATTTCACCGAAGAACCTGTTGAGGTTACAAATTGGAAGGTTAATAGGACTCGGAGGAGTAGTGTTAAGCTTATCAAGGTTCGTTGGAACGCGCGTCACGGCCCAGAGTTTACCTGGGAGCATGAGGACCGTATGAAAGCAAAGTACCCATATGTGTTCCCTAACTCCCCTGCAGCTAATAGTAAAGCTTAAAATTTCGGGACGAAATTTTCTTAACAGGGGGAGAATGTGACAACTGTCAAAATTCCAGGTATCCGTACAACTATTAAACAATGATTAGTGCTTAATGACTGTGCTGAATTACAATTAATGATTTGAATTGCTTTCTGATTATTGCCATATACATACATGTGCATCATATATTGCATAATGTCATATCATTATTGCAAGGAACATTTATTGATTCAAATGATGCACGAAACAAAGTTTGCACAGTTATCAGACAAATCAGAAAAATGCCGACGGAGTTCAGTACATAGACAGACATAGTATTAAGACACAAAATGAGCCAGAAACCAAGAGTTACACTAGTATAGTGTGTAGGAAAGTAAGGATCACAAAACTGCCTTCCTAGAGATAGTTTAAGTGTCGGAAAGTGCCTGAAACTCATCTTTTAACCAACCTAAGAAGATGTAAAATAGAGTGCAGTTGATCTTACTACTAGCTCAAGGCTAGGGATGATCACAAGATGAAGAAGAGGTGGATAAAAGCTTGTATGAGTGGTCCTTCAACTTCCAATAGTCCCTAGCTTCCTTGTATACCTTCTTACACCATTGAGTAGCAATAAAATGGATGAAACTTGATTGATGAAGGTGATGGTGTGGGTGGTTGTGTTCGGCCGAGACCAAAGAGAGGAGAGGGAGAGAGTATGGTGTTGGTTTGTTTGAGAAAGAATGATGGTTATGATCTTTAGGTAAGTCTTATAATAAACCAACACTTCAAGTCCATTGGTTTTTATGTTTTAAAAGATGAAACATTATCTAATATAATAAGCAAATAAAATCACATGTTGGGCCATTATGTTGGCCGAGAATAGGTGGGGGGGGTCTAGACTAGGTTGTAATGGTAAGTTAGTTTATATAGTTAAAATCAGAGTGTTTAGTTAGGTTATTTAGTTATTAGGTGTTTATATAGTGTGTTATGATGTTCGGGGACCATAACTAGCTTGGTAATGTTAAAACAATGCTTCTAGTGAAAATTTGGTGTTTCGGGTAGTGTCCGGTTGTTCGGTTGGTTACTGGTTCGTTAAGGTGCAAAACTATGCAGTTTAGTGTGCTTTATGTTACCTTTTGTGACAGTTTTGATTCCCGACGCTTAGGAAAGCATTCTGGACCATTTAACCATATTTCTGCATGATATTAGAGTGTTTAAATGCTGAATTTTTCTATGTAAACTTTCTTAAAATATATATATTTAGAATATATATTGGTGAATTTTATTATAAATATTATTCCAGAAAAATTAATACAAAAATTAAGTATACAAATACTTACTAAACACAATAAAAAATACGTATTTTTGTACGTATAAATACACCGGAATACGTCACCGATACTTGGCAAAAATATACAAGTATAAGAATATGAGTATAAATACACTCATCCTTGGGAAGTTATACATTTACAAATGCATAAATGTGACAAGTTAAAATATATTATTTTAACTAATATTTCAAAGTTAAAATATAATTTAAGTTAAAATATTTATTATTTTAACAAATAATTATATAACTTGGAATAATATTGAAGACACAATGAAGCGTAACTCAAAGACACTAATTAAGACTAAGTCAAGGCACGACCCGCTCATCTAATAAACCGTAGTACGTTGTAGGTAGTCGTGCACACGAGTAGCAGCTTTGGATTACATTTGGAAACGAAGAACGTAAGATTGTGAGTTCATGTCCCCCTTTTCTTTTAACTGTTTTGTTTTATAACTTCGGGGGTGAAGTACATGTTACAAAATGTTTACAAACGATTACCAATGGTATGGTTAGCTAAGGAATGAACTGTTAGATCATGTGAATGGGTAGGCGCACACTTAAGATCATTAATCCTTGTATAAGGACCAAGGGACATGAGTGATAGATCTATTTGGGTGTAGCGAGCCCACACCCATGAGGACCGGGGTTTGGCCCATGACGTGACTATGTCTTCCAGCCGGAAGCCCGGTACAAAATCTGCTAGTTTTGAGCCTTCCTACGCCGTTGCACACATGTTAATGGCCTTGCAAACCATTAATTGGTCTATTTTCCTTGTTGTTTTCATACTGGGATTTACAAATACATACATACTTACAATGATTTCAAGGTTTATTCGTGCACACATACAAAACACACATGAACTCGCTCAACTTTTGTTGATGTTTTCAAACTACATGTATTTCAGGAAACTAAATATGGATCTGGGGGACGTTGGAAGTTTTCAAGGGTTGTTTGGAATAAAAGATGTCATCCGATGTCTAAGGGTTTGGGGTTGTGTATCTTATCCTGGATAAGATACATGGTCAAAAACCTAGTTTTTAGTAGTATCTTTTGTCGAGTCCTTATGGAACTCTAAAACAATTTTAATGGTTTGTAAAATTGGATTTGAAGTCTGTGTTGGGGTTTTAAGACAATGTTGTTGTGATGTTTTAAACTTAATCTATGGATGAACATCTTTGGTTCTATCATATAGATGTTTTTTATGGTTGAATGCAATGATATTAAGCAAGTCACACATAATCATGCTTCCGCAAAAGTCAGGGTGTGACAGCATGATCATGCCAGCACCAGGCACGATCGTGCTCGACCAAAACCATCCCACGAGAAGTCAGTTCACTAGCACGCATTGATGATTACCAATGCAATACTGACCCGCACTATCATGCTAAACTCTTGCACGATTGTGCCACCTTGGGAACTTTTGAGCGAGATTTTTACAGAAATGGCAGCAAACAAGAATGATAGACAAAAAGTGAACCTGACACAGATCAAGCACGATCGTGCCAAAAGGTGTGACATTTGTGCCTCTATGACCATCATACAAACACGAATCCAATGAAATCTTGTGTTTCATTCTCGGGATTTGTACAATTACATGTGACATTTACACATATCAATTCTTGTTCGATTTCAAGCTCTTAATCACCTTCTAGAAAGTTATACGCAAACTGTTAGTTAAACGTAATCAGTTTAACACGAAAAACACTCCAAAATAGTGACATAAGCTTAACATACCTTAAATAACCTTTACATAACTTATAAATAAGTTTTGAAGGGTTTGGTATGTCAAAAACAAGTTTATTCGATCACAGGGACTATTTGCGACAAACTGCAAAAGTCTGCCAATTCATATAGCAACGTACACTCCAGAACAAGATCATAAGCTAAACATGCCCTAAATACCCCTAACATTAATTAAATATAATTTTTGAGGGGTTCAGTATACGAAAATATGCTTATTTGATCACAGGGACTAAAAGTGTCAAAAACTGCGAAAGTATGCATATGTGTGCATATCTTGCATTCTGACCATATCCGGACATCCAAAAATTTTTGTAATCACTAGAATATTGTATTTTAGTGCTAGGAATGCAAAAATACCATTCGTCGCTTAATTTGGATCGTTTTCCCGTCTGTTTAAGTTTCATCGTAATTAACCCAAAAACGCAATCGTACGACCAAACGAACCGACATCCATGATATTTCCAAGAATATTTCAAGTCCCCTGTGCTTTAACAACCTTGTAGAGCCTTGAAAATGGGTTAACGGGGGTTAAACGCATTGAAAAACAAGTTTGGAGCATGCAGGGACCTGTTTTGGCAAACTTTGAAACTTCTGGATAGTAAGCCCTCACGGGGCGCGATAGATTTATCTATATCTTTTGCGGGGCGCGACAACTGGAGCTGGGCAGAAACCATAATTCATCAAAACAGCCTGCTGAACTTGGTTTTAATCATAGTTTTTTAGTATTGTGGGCTGGTTTATGTGTTCTCCAATTTCCCAAATCAGATCCTAATAAGTGCAAGGTGTGGATGATTCCTTGATCATAACACAAACACTTGGCAAAGATCTAAAGGCTCAAGAATTCCTATAAATAGCAAGCTTCACTTAATTCCAACTTGCTCATTTCTCTTTTCTTTCACTCTTGCTCTGAATTGAGGCTACCACACTTGGTTAGAGGCCTCATACTTGAGCTTTCTTCGTCATTTTTCCACCCTAGAACACTTGTAGGTGTTCTTCCATGTCTTGTTTATTTATTTCAAGCAAGAAAGTCAAACAGTGTTTGACTTTCAGCTTTGACCATGATTTAGTCAAGTCAAAGTTCGTTTGAACTTTGCAACGTGAGCGTAACCACGATGGTTATAGTCCCTTGCGACTATACCTACTGATTACCATGTTGACTAGTTGAAGTGACGAGTCAAAGTTTTGGTCAAAATGCACGATTATGTGCATTTTGCGATGAAACTATTTTCGGGTATCAAAACACTTTGTTTTGATATCAAATCAGTTTTCTAACTTAGTTAAACATGTTTTAACATGTTTAACTCATCACTTTTAGCTTAGTGCTTGTTTAGGCATATAAGACTTATCATAGGACTAGTTAGACCATCCGAACACGCATTTGCGCAAATGACGCGTTAAAGTAGCATAAACTACCTTAACGAGTCATAACGGGTCAAAAGCACTTAGGATAGGTTTCAAATCAGAATGTAGGCTTTGTTAAACCATATCATATGAGTTCCAACACTAATTTGGTTTACAAGACCTCATTCTACCCGATCTCCCGATTTAGGTCCCGATTATTAACATAGTAATTCCTTACTATGTGCCACTTGATTCCTTGACTTCCCGAGCTTTATTAGTTCACTAGATCAAGGATACTTGCAATCTCAAGTGAGTACATAGCTCCCCTCTTTTATGCTTTCAATTTTTTTGGGGTGACTCATATGTGCTAAATGCTTTTCAAGTTTTCATAAACAAATGCTATGGTTTATATAAAACACGACGATTTAAATAGTGTGAACGAACTTGTTGGGGCGTTAGTCGAGAGACGAATGACATTCATTAGCATTGATCAAGCGGACCAGTAGTATGTTATGGTACCATAGGATCTGACAAATCCCGTTATCAGACTATCCCTTTGGTGGGTAATGTGGGTGAGGACATAAACTGTTTTTTGATTAACAAATCATGTGTTGGTTTGTTAGTCTTGTTAAAGAGGTCTTTCATGGCCTATTAAAGATATCCCATGGGTGGTATAGTCGAGTCACACAGGTTTGAATGTATTCATTAAAGAACGACCAAAAGTTGTATTTCACAATTAAAACATGAATGATTGAACAATGGTTTATAACACGGATGATTTGAACGATTGAAACGATTGAAACAATTTTGGACGAATGTTTTCAAACGATGTCACACAATGAGGCTTACTTAAAGATATAAACCATACAATGTTTACTTTCAAAGACGATTCACTACTTGGTTTTACAGAGACAAATGTTTTCAGTCAAGATTCATGGCTACAATGGTTTTGGTTTTACATATATCAACTTGTAAAGTTGATAAAACATATTGCAATATCAAACACTTTTTGATTTCAAGGTACATACTCGACAACTCTCGTAGTTGGACGAGGTATTGCAATATGGATTCAAAGCCATGAATTTGACATACAAAACCTATGTACTCACCGGCATTTTTATGCTGACTGTTTTTCACATATGTTTCAAGTTCTATGATGTGACGATTGTTGATTGATTGCTACACATAGGATGGACGTGGGCCTTAGTAACTTAAAACTTGAAAGAAAATTGTTGTATTTATTTGGTTCATATCAAAACAATGAGACAATTAATGAAATAAAACAAAACTTCAATTACCATGTGTTGTGAAACAATGATTCTGTTACGACACTCCCCGATGTTTTCGCCGCGGTTTGTTGTATTACGCGGTCGGGGTGTGACAGAAGAGTTGGTATCAGAGCTCATGGTTATAGGGAATTAGGTTATCAGTAATGCTCTTGACCTAGTCTATAACCTTCCTAGGACCCTAACGCGAGTTTCTTGCGTTTAGATTCTTAATACAGTACTATCACCTATCCTTAGGTGATTACCAAAAACAAAACCCAATTCATTCTCTCGAGTTAAAATTTTTCCGGAACTTCACAAGAAATCATCTACCCTTAGATGGTTTGTTTTAGGCTTTTAAGCCTTTGATGTTTTCAAAATCTCGTGAAAGTTTGGGTTTTAATAATGTGAACATGTGCAATCTGGAAGGGTGGGTGCCTGTACTCTGAGTTTTCTGTCTAAGGCTAAAGTGTTCGTACAAATCCGCATTATCAGACCAATCACTCTTACCTGGGAACTCTTGGGGTGAGTGTCCACCTAGAGGCTAAAGCATATCTTTGCAATACATTCTAAAGACCCACTTACTTTGATTAGTCACAGTGACGTTCGTTTGTTTTAGTTAACAAACAAATGGTCACAGTCCTTCATATTTCATCGATATTTTCAATACCTCTTTTGTTCATTCAAATTTCAATCTCACCCATTTCCCATGTTTTCTTATTCTTTTAGAATGCCTCCTAGACGCGATCAAACACAAGATACTGCAATAGCAGCCTTAGTCGCTTAGCAAATCGCTGCTGTGCTCCTGAACCTTATTACTCAGATAAATCAAGCGAACAACAACAATTATAATAACAATGTTTAGTGCAACTATAAGACATTCAATTCGGCTAAACCGCTTAAATTTTTTGGGTCTGAAGGAGCTACCGGGCACCTACAATGGTTCAAGAGTTTAGAAAGCACATTCCGAGACGTTCAATGTCCAAACGAGCGAAAGGTTGAGTTTGCATCTAGTGTCTTTCAGAAAAGGGCACTAACATGGTGGAATGGTGTAATGAGAGACAGGGGTGCCGATGTGGCAATGGCTTAAACCTGGGAAGAGCTTCGAGCTCTAATGATGAAGGAATTATGTCCTCGTCATGAACTCAGGGCACTGGAAAGGGAATTCAATGATCTTAAACAAGATAGCGGTGAGCATCATGCCTACACGGACCGATATGAGGAACTAAGTCTGTTATGTCCAACCATGGTTACGCCTTTGGATAAGGCGATTGAAAAGTACATTGATGGCCTCCATGACCCAGTTCAGGACATTGTTACTAGTAGTAACCCTACCATAGTTAGACATGCCATTGAGCTATCCGCTACCGTGACTGAATCTCAGATCAGGAAGGGTAAACTTTTCCAAAAAGGCGACAAGAAACCATCAGATGAGACAAAACCAAAGGATAAGCAGACTGAGTCCTCCAAGAAGTCAAAAAAGCGTAAGGCTTCACAGAACTTCGCTGTAGTCGCTCAAAACAATCAAGCTGCACCTAACCAACAAGCACAACCTCTTGCTAGAAAAACCTATGCTGGAAATGCACCGCTGTGCAACAGGTGTAATGCTCACCACCAAGCTCAGCATCATGTGGGTGACTTGGTCATTTGGAAAATGCTTGTCGAACTAACCCGAACCAAGGTGGTCGAAACCAACCTCAAGCCAACCCTGCACAAGCTCGTTTTCCACCTGGATCTTGCTACAACTGTGGCGAGATGGGCCATTTAAGAAACAATTGCCCAAAGCTTGTTAATGCGAATCTAGCCCGTGGATGAGCATTTAGCTAACTGGAAGATGATGCTGCTTTAAACAACATAACTTTATGCTTTATTTCTTTTGTTATCCAAGACTACGAAACAATTATTTTGGTTTATAAATAAATCTTTGTTCACATTTCGATGTACGAAAACAAATGTGGTTACTTGTATGAATGACATACCCCTAGGAAATCGACACCAAGGAACCGTGTTCCTTGCAAGACAAACTACTCATATAGTTCTTCCATTTTTGTGATCGCTCGCGATCTCCACAAAATCCTATGTACTCGTTTCTTCTAAGAAACAAAGTACAAGGTACAAGTTACAACTCTGGATGATTACCCAAAGTACCACTTTAAATCCTTGATTGGATACCTAAGGGTACTTTCGTAAGTCCTTAATTGGTCTTACGCAATATGTCTATGTACATATCATTTCTTCCTGGTTTCATGACATTTTACATAGCATATGATTTCAAAAGGATTATACATGTTTTCAAAAACCTCATACATGATTTCAAAATCATCTCACATGGTTTTAAAACATTTTATAAACATATTTACCTAATACACCTAGTACATGATTTTAAAAACACTACAAACATATTTTCAAATATCCTATGCATAGTTTTCAAAGACATTCTGTATATTGACTTAGCATATGTAGTACACGATTTTCAAGGACATTCTGCGTATGTTGACTTAGCATACCTAGTACAAGGTTTTGAAACAATTTCTCGCTACACGAATTCCAAAATCTTTATAGGATCTTCCTATCTTCATAGTTAGATCCTTGTGGATGTTTAAAGCGCAAAATCAAAGTCCTTAATTGGATTCTTTGTGTGCTTTAATACGTATGTTATGATTCAATGAGGACAAAACCGAATCCTTATAAGATCTTCCTATCCTTATAGTTAGATTCTTGAGGATGTTTAAAGTACTAATTGAAGTCCATTGATTGGATTCCTGGTGTACTTTAAATGCAAGTGTACAAATCGATAATAAATTGATAACAAGTTGATGACCAAGTTGACAATTAGGTGATTATGTGTTTATGTGTTATGTGTGATCCAAATGCTCGCTATCCAAATCCTTGTAGAGTCTTCCATATCTTCATATGATGTATTCTTAGAAGGATATCCAAAAGTACTATCTTAAATCCTTAATGGGCTTCTATGCAATAGTTAAGACCCTTGGATTGTAAAGTACTATTCCAAAGTTAAAGAGACCCTTTGGTGGTCTAGCTAAAGAGATTGATTCGTCAATCTTGTTAAAGAGATCATGTGTTGATCAAGTTAAAGATATCATGCGTTGATATAGTTAAAGAGACCCTTTGTTGGTCTAGTTAAAGAGATTGATTTGTCAATCTAGTTAAAGAGATCATGCGTTGATTTAGTTAAAGATATCATTCGTTGATATAGTTAAAGAGACCCTTTGGTGGTCTAATTAAAGAGATTGATTTGTCAATCTAGTTAAAGAGATCATGTGTTGATCTAGTTAAAGATATCATTCATTGATATAGTTAAAGAGACCCTTTGGTGGTCTAGTTAAAGAGATTGATTTGTCAATCTAGTTAAAGAGATCATGTGTTGATCTAGTTAAAAAAGATCATTCATTGATCTAGTTAAAGAGATCCTTTGGTGATCTAGTTGAAGAGATTCTTTGGTGGTCTATTTAAACAGATCATTCATTGATCTAGTTAAAGAGACCCTATGGTGGTCTAGTCAAAGTCATCACAGGATTATTCGTTTGATTTTCTTCCCCTACACATTATAAAATGAACTATGCAGACTGTGCAAGGAATTACGTAATTATGGATGCATACATAATTATGGAATTCGGTGCACAGAAACCACAACAAATTTTGTCATGTGTAAGAACCTATAGTAATAAGAATAACGAATGGGAACAATGTAATAAGGGCATGGTGGATACGCCGATGGTACTTCCTATATATAAGTGTTCCTTATTACATTGCAAGCGTGACGTTATTTAAGTTACTTGAAGTTCTGGACCTTGACCAATGTTGTTTTACGTTATACCCTCCGACTCCAATTTCGAGCACACACAAGTTTCCTATAAT
This sequence comes from Helianthus tuberosus, assembly GCA_030545235.1. NCBI lineage: Eukaryota > Viridiplantae > Streptophyta > Magnoliopsida > Asterales > Asteraceae > Helianthus > Helianthus tuberosus. The sequence goes on along the minus strand of CM060416.1, from coordinate 5,688,469 downwards.
AGTCTTCATAGGAAACATTCACTCTGTCCGTTGTTCGAAACTCCAATTCTTGTCGAATTCACACGCTCTCCATATTTTACTACAACAAGGACATCATTTTGACAAATACATAGCACTCGTGAGGTACAGTACAATCATACACAAACCTATTGGAATGGAGTTTAAATCTATGGATCTGAACTCTTCCCTATAAACAACATACAATTACGATTAACAATTTTCGCTGGAAATCCAATCGTGGCCCAGAGTTTTACTCAGGGAACGGAGGATCATATGAAAGCGGAACATCCACATCTGTTTTCACAAGTTTCCTCTAAATTAAATTTCGGGACGAAATTTCCTAAAGTAGGGGAGATTGTGACATTTATGCCTCTACGACCATCATACAAGCATGAATCCAATGAAATCTTGTGTTTCATTCTCGGGATTTGTAAAATTACATGTGACATTTACACATATCAATTCTTGTTCGATTTCAAGCTCTTAATCACCTTCTAGAAAGTTATACGCAAACTGTTACGTAAACGTAATCAGTTTAACATGACAAACACTCCGAAATAGTGACATAAGCTTAACATACCATAAATAACCTTTACATAACTTAGAAATAAGTTTTGAAGGGTTTGGTATGTCAAAAACAAGTTTATTCGATCACAGGGACTATTTGCGACAAACTGCAAACGTCTGCCAATTCATATAGCAAGGTACACTCCAGAACAAGATCATAAGCTAAACATGCCCTAAATACCCTGAACATTATTTAAATATAAGTTTTGAGGGGTTCAGTATGCGAAAATATGCTTATTTGATCACAGGGACTAAAAGCATAAAAAACTGCGAAAGTATGCATATGCGTGCATATCTTGCATTCTGACCATATCCGGACATCCAAAAATTTTTGTAATCACTAGAATATTGTATTTTAGTGATAGGAGTGCAAAAATACCATTCGTCGCTTAATTTGGATTGTTTTCGCGTCCGTTCGAGTTTCGTCGTAATTAACCGAAAAAGGCGATCGTACGACCAAACGAACCAACATTCATGATATTTCCAAGCATATTTCAAGTCCCCTATGCTTTAACAACCTTGTAGAGCCTTGAAAATGGGTTAAAGAGGGTTAAACGCATCGAAAAACAAGTTTGGAGCATGTAGGGACCTGTTTTGCCAAACTTTGAAACTTCTGGATAGTAAGCCCTCACGGGGTGCAACAAATTTATCTGTATCTGTCGCGGGGCGCAAAAACTAGAGCTGGGCAGAAACCAGAATTCATCAAAACAGCCTGCTGAACTTGGTTTTAATCATAGTTTTTGAGTATTGTGGGCTGGTTTATGTCTTCTCCAAGTTCCCAAATCAGATCCTAACAAGTGTAAGGTGTGGATGATTCCTTGATCATCACACAAAAACTTGGCAAAGATCTAATGGCTCAAGAATTCCTATAAATAGCAAGCTTCACTTCATTCCAACTCGCTCATTTCTCTTTTCTTTCACTCTTGCTCTGAATTGAGGCTACCACACTTGGTTGGAGGCCTCATACTTGAGCTTTCTTAGTCACTTTTCCAGCCTAGAACACTTGTAAGTGTTCTTTCATGTCTTGTTTATTTATTTCAAGCAAGAAAGTCAAACAATATTTGACTTTCAGCTTTGACCATGATTTGGTGAAGTCAAAGTTCGTTTGAACTTTGCAACGTGAGCGTAATCACGATGGTTATAGTCCCTTGCGACTATACCTATTGATTACCATGTTGACTAGTCAAAGTGACGAGTCAAAGTTTCGGTCAAAATGCACGATTATGTGCATTTCACGACGAAACTCTTTTGGGTATCAAAACACTTTGTTTTGATATCAAGTCAGTTTTGTAACTTAGTTAAACATGTTTTAACATGTTTAACTCGTCACTTTTAGTTTGGTGCTTGTTTAGGGTCGTAAGTCAAGCGGTCTCGACAACCGCTTAGACTTTCGAACCCGACCCGTTTGGTCGATCATTAGGATTTGACCAAACACATTAGGTGACCATAGTTGTATAGGAAATAACCTTCCGAGGTTACACCTTATGGTCACTTCGTTTAATTAGTTATATGATAGGTAGTTTATATGCCTTAGGAAAATGACCAAAATGCCCTTTTTGCGCATAATTTCCATTTTAAGCATATGTAACCAAAATTTTGACACTTAAACTGATTATGCAACTGATAAGATCATGCATATCTGAGAGCGCATCAAGGCGGTCGACAAAAGAGTTACGCAGATAAAGACGGAAACCTTTAGAATTCGAAGTAGGAGATATGGTTCTGTTGAAAGTCTCACCTTGGAAAGGTGTAGCACGATTCGGGAAACATGGTAAGCTAAACCCACGATACATTGGGCCATTTAGGATATTGGAAAGGGTTGGTACCGTAGCGTACAAGTTGGAATTACCAGAGGAACTAAATGGTGTTCACGATACATTTCATGTATTAAACCTGAAGAAAAGCCTAACTCAAGAGATAGTTATCATCCCTGCGGATGAAGTGCATATCGACGACACTCTCCACTTTACTGAAGAACCTGTTGAGGTTACAGATTGGAAAGTTAACAAGACTCGGAGGAGTAGTGTTAAGCTGGTCAAGGTTCGCTGTAATTCACGTCACGGCCCTGAGTTTACTTGGGAGCGTGAAGATTGAATGAAATCAAAGTATCCACACTTGTTCCCTAACTCCCCTGCAACCGATAGCGCAACTTAAAATTTCGGGATGAAATTTTCTTAACGGGAGGAGAATGTGACAACTGTCAAATTTCCATGTATCCGTACAATAACTAAATAGTAATTTGTAAATTAATGACTGTGCTTGATCTGCATTAATGACATGAATGCTTTCTGATTATTGTCATATACATACAAGTGCATCACATATTGCATGATGTCATATCATTATTGCATGCAACACTTTATGACTCAAATGATGCACGAAACAAAGTTAGCACAGATATCAGACAAACTAGAAGTACTGACGGGAGTTCAGTACTCAGACAGACATGATGTTAAGACACAGAATGAGCCAGAAACAAAGAGTTACACTAGTATAGTGTGTAGAAAAGTAAGGATCATAAAACTGCCTTCCTAGAGATAGTTTAAGTGACAGAAAGTGCCTAAAACTCACCCAAACTGCAGAATTATGGTTTAATGGTCCATAATACTTTCCCAAGTGTTGGGAATCAAAACTGTCACAAAAGGGAACCTAAAGCACACTAAATTGCGTAATTTAGCACCTTAACGAACCGGTAACCAACCGAACAACTGGATACTACCTGAAACACCAAAATTTCACTAGAAGCATTGTTTTATCATTTCCGAGCTAGTTATGGTCACCAAACATCATAACACATCTTATAATTATATAACATCTAAAAACACTAAACTTAACACTTAGATTCTAACTAACTAAGCTAACTAAACAATTGAGATCCAACCACATACCCCCCCCCCCCAATCGACGGTTAAAAGGTGGGCCACCCTACCTTGATTTTTCCCATTTGTTTATTGGATTTGTTAATTCCTTTGTTAACATAAGGACCATTAGATATCAACATGTTGGAGAAATGTTACTTAAAGACCACAAGTCCCTCATAATCTCACATTTCACAACATCTAACACATTCCATCTCTCCCTCTCTTCTCCCCTCACGGCCGAGAACAACCACACCCACCACCACCACCATCACTTTCAAGTCTTATTCATCCATTCTAAGGTGCTACAAAGGTGCTAGAAGCAAGATTAAGGAGCTAGGAGCCATTGGAAGTGGAAGGACCTTTCTCAAGAGCTATTAACCACCTAGTTTATCATCTTCAACATCTTTGATCTCTTCCCTAGCCTTGTGCTAGTAGTAATAATCTTATAACTCTATTTTACTTTTCATTATGTTGGTTAAAAGATTATGTAAGTCACTAAACATAAAGATCATGAAAGAACAAGAAGATAACTCTTCACATAAAGCTTAAAATCATAAGAAACTAAGTTGTTTTAGTGTATGTGTGATACTTGATGGTTGATTTCTTGTGATTATGATGATGATTATCATAAGAAGCTTGCTAGATTGTGATTAAACACATGATCTAGCAAGTGAGAGGATGGATCTTATGAAATCAAAATGATCATCCTATTATGTGAAACATGAACTTGAAAATAAAGATGATTTTGTGTATGATGAAGTATGATACATGTTAAAAGTCTTGTAAATGAATGATTACAAAACTAATTTTCTCAAGAAACCAAGTTTACATACAAGATTTATCTAACCATGATTTTTAGAGAAACTAATCACATTCTTGGTGATAAATCAAAGCTAGAAACATGTTGTTAACAAGAAAAATTCAAGAAGAAATATTTTTGAAAAATCATTTTATAAGTTGTGAAAGATTAAATTTTTTAAGAATGGTATTTATGGACAAAGAACCATGTTTTAAAGGGTAACTAAGTCTACTAATTAATATGGTAAGTTACTACAAGTTTTTACAAAATTTCAAGTTCATGATGTAGTGTAAATTGTAAGATTTTGGCTCATGGTAAGTGTTGATTGAATTGTTGTTGATTGGTGATGATTTTAAAAGAAAATGATATGCTTTGAAAGCATGGAAACCTCCATTCTTAAGGGGAAACAATGGCAAAATTTTTGTAGAATTTAAACACTTAGAAAAATATTTTTAAACAAGTGTTTATAAGTAAGTTTTAACCATGATTTTTCATATAAAATTTGCCATAATTTTTGTTACAAAAATTACAAATGTTGGAGGTTATTTTTTATCAATAAAAATGACTAAGTATATATTTAGGAAAATATATATTTAGATGTCACAATTTGTGTGATTACTTGTATATTATGTGTATTAGTTATATTATTTTAGGACTTGAAATAATATAACTTACCAAAATACCAAGAATTATAATACAAAATATTACCAAAATTCCAAGAAAATAAATATATAATTTATACCCAAAAATTGGACAAACCGAACAAGGAATATAGATTACATATATATATTCTGGAATTAAGTTCATATATATTTTGACAAATAAGTTAAACGGTATTTTGGAAACCAAAGAAAAGGAAATTATAATTTTTACAAGTGTTACAAAAATATATCATATTTTAGTCAAGAAGAAAATATATTATTTTTGAGTAAAAGAAATATATATGTTTTCTTGAACTATTAAGAAGATATATTATTTTTGAAGAAAATAAATATTTTCTTAAACAAACCAAAAATGTATTGTTTTGGGTGGAAACTGGATTTATAAAGTATTTTCTAAGTTAATCTTGAAATATATTATTTTTGCGATTTATATGAAAATATAGTTATTTTTGCCAAGGAAGAATTATAGAAAATTTTATATAAAAGTTTTCTTAAATAAATATATTTTAAGAATATAAAATGGGTGATCTTTATTGGTTAAAAATAATATTCCGGAAATTTAAATACAAGAATTAAGTATAAGAATACTTAATAAATACAATAAAAATACGTATTCTCGTACGTATAAATACACACCAGAATACGCCACCGAAACTTGGCAAAATACACAAGTCTAAAGATCCACAAGTATAATTACACCCATCCTTGGGAAAATATTCGTGAATGATTACAAAACAAATAAGTTAAAATATATTAATTTAACAAATATTCCAATGAATAATAAATATAATTTAAGTTAAAATATTATTATTTTAACCAATAATTATATACTTTGGAATAATATTTATTACATCAAAAATGTAACTCCAAGATACTAAGTCGTAATAATTAAGACTAAAAGCCGTGGCACGACCCAGCCGTCTAATAAACCATAGCACGTGTGTAGGTAGTTGCACGACTTCAAGACAGGATCTGTTAGTTACACCAGTTTACAGGACGCAAGATTGTGAGTTCATGTCCCCCTTTTTCTTTTAACTGTTTTCAGTTTTATAACTTTGGGGGTGAAATAGATGTTACAAATGTTACAATGATTAAAAATGGTATGGTTAGCTAAGGAATGAACTGTTAGATCATGTGAATGGGTAGGTGTGACAACTGTGCTATCTAAACGATGTACAATGTAAAACAATATCAATTATCAATAAAACGATGATTTATTGATTTTACGATTTGAACTGTTAGATCATGTGAATGGGTAGGTGTGACAACTGTTTTGGTTTTAATATATGTGTATTTGTGTTCGATGATTTTACGATTTGATTCGAGTTCGATTTCAAGCTTTAAATCACTTTCTGGAAAGTTATACGCAAACTGGTGCATAAACGCAGTCAGTTTAATGCGACAAACACTCTGGGATAGTGAAATAGGCTTAAGATACCTTATGTTTTGGATGGTTTGGTGTGTCGAAAGCAAGTTTGTCCGATCGTATGGACTATTTGTTTCAAACTGCGAAACTATGCCGATTCGTATGATAACGAACATTCTGGAACTTGATCATAAGTTAAACATGCCCTAAATATCCTTTACATAGCTTAGAAATAGGCTTTGAGGTGTTTGGTGCGCGAAAATAAACTTATTTGATCAACAGGGACTAAAAGCCTCAAAAAGTGCATAAGTTTGCATTTTCGCGCATATCTTACGTTCTGAACATATCCGGACATCCAAAAATTTTTGTAATCATTAAAATATTTTATTTTAGTGATTGGAATGAAAAATTATGCGACGGATCGTAATTTGGATCGTTTCTGCGTCTGTTCGAGTTTTCGTCGTAATTAACCGAATAACGCAACCGTACGACCAAACGAACCAACATCCGAGATGTTTTTGAGCATATTTCATGTTCCCTATGCTTTAACATCCTTGTAGAGCCTTGAAAATGGGTTAACGGGGTTTAAACGCATCGAAAATGGCTTAAAAGTGTTGCAGGGACCATTTCTGCCATTTTGGCAAAGTTTCTGGAACTGTGCACTGGTGGCGTCGCTCCACAGCCTAGTGGCTGTGCTGTGGCGGCACGCCACAACCTCATCTGGGCAGAAAAATCATTTTCAGCAACAGCAGGCCTATTTTCAGCAACCGACTTAAAGTTCAGGGTCTTTTGTGTAACATTTGCAATACCATGAGCTGGTTTTGGACACCCATAGCATTGTAAATCAATGGGTAACACTTGGATGGTTCAGATTGAAGCTCAAAAATTGAGGAACGATCCTAACGGTTGTGGAAAATCTATATAAACCCACTTGATTTCACTTCATTTTCCTTGTGAAGCTTCATACCTGAGAATTTTTTAGTTCAAATCTTCATTGCTTGGACCCTTTGTAAGTTTCTTTCATGCTGGTTTATGCTTTTCAAGCGTGAAAGTCAAACATTGTTTGACTTTCTGCTTTGACCACGATTTGGTCAACATAAAGTTCGTTTGAACTTTGCAACGTGAGTGTAATCACGATGGTTATAGTCCCTTGTGACTATACCTACTGATTACCACGTCGATTAGTCGAAGTGACGAGTCAAAGTTTCGGTCAAAATACGTGTTTATGCGTATTTTGCATCGAAGGTATTTTTGGGTATCAAAACACTTTGTTTTGATATCAAACTTGTTTTCTAACTTAGTTAAACATGTTCTAACATGTCTAACTCGTCACTTTTAGTCTAGTGCTTGTATAGGGTCATAAGTCAAGCGGTCTTGACAACCGCTTAGACTTTCGAACCCGAACCGTTTGGTCGATCGTTAGGGTCCGACCAAGCATGTTTTGTGACCATAGTTGTGTAGGGAATAACCTTCCGAGGTTATACCTTATGGTCACTTAGTTTAATTAGTTGTATGATAGGTAGTTTATATGCCTTAGGTAAATGACCAAAATGCCATTTTCATGCATAATTAGATTTTAAGCATATGTAACTTAACTTTTGTCACTTAAACTGATTATGCAACATATTTAAACATGTTAGGGCATATAATACTTGTCATAGGATTAGTTAGGCGTCTCGAACGCGCATTTGCGCGAACGACGTGTTAAAGTAGCATAAGCTACCTTAATGGGTCGTAACGAGTCGAAAGCACTTAGGATAGGTTCCGATTTAGAATGTAGGCTTTGTTAAACCATATCACATGAGTTCCAATACTCATTTGGTTTACAAGACCTCGTTCTACCCGATCTTCTGATTTAGGTGTCGATTTATTAACTAGCGATCCGATTACTAGGTGCTACTTGAATCCTTTGGTTTACTCGAGCTTTGCTAGTTCATTTAATCAAGGATACTTTGCACTTCGATGTGAGTACATAGTTCCCCTATTTTACTGTTTTTGATTGTTTTGGGGTGATTCATATGTGTTAAACGATTTCGATGCTTTTAACGACGATTTTCTAAAACGAATACTATGGTTTATATTAAACAAGAACGATTTCGATAATGTGAACGAACTTGTTGGACTTATTTGCATAACGAATAACATTCATTAACATTGATCAAGCCGACCAGTATTAGGTTATGGTACAACAGGATCTGACAAATCCCGTTTTCGGACTGCACCCATGGTTATGTGTGGGGGTTATGTGAGTAACGACTGAACCTGTTGATTGTTAACTTACCCTTTGGTGGTTTGTTAATACGAGTTGAATGATGGACGAGTTATGAAGGTTTGAATGTATTCCACGAGACGACCAAAAGTAGTATTCACAATTAAAACGAGAACCATTTGAACGATTGAACGATTTTGAACAATTGAACGATTAAACGATATTGAAAGATTGAACTATATATACGATTGAAACGAGTTAAACGAATTGAACGAACGATTGGTTTTTGGGTTAGTGTTTAGATAACGGGACGGGTGTAATGTGATAAAAGCATGGTAGATACGCCGCTGGTACTTCTTATATATAAGTGCTTTTATCATATTACATACCGTGGCGTTATTTAGTTCACTTGGACGAACGATTTGAAACGATGTCACACAAACAATGTTTACTAAACGATATAAACCATACGAGTTATTTTACGAGAACAATTTACGATTTGGTTTACCTAAACAAATGTTTTGAGTTGATATTCATGGCATCGAGGTTTTATAAACTATAACCAAACTGTTTTAACTTGATTATTCATTTTATAATACAAATGTTTTACAAAACAAGGTTTTCTAATATCGATTAATGAAGTTATACGAGTTATTTAAACATGTAAACGACCCATGAATCTGACACTTACACAAAACCTATGTGCTCGCCGGCATTTCTTTGCTGACTTTATTTTTACATATGTTTCAGGTGGTATCGAATGATGTTGATTGAGACTAGGATGCATGCTCACTTAGGACTGGACAAGGCCTTAGTGACTTAATAACGATGATAGACTATGTTTAACTTGTTTGTTCTGTTTCAAAGACAATGTTTAATGTTGAATAATTCAATAAAACGAAACTTTTGAATCCATGGTTGTGAAACAATAATTTTGTTGCTCCACTCCCCGACGTTTCCGCCGCGGTTTCATTGTTTTAATGCGGTCGGGGTGTGACAGAAGAGTTGGTATCAGAGCCAATGGTTATAGGGAATTAGGCTATTAGTAATGCTTTGACCTAAACGATAACTTTTCTAGGACCCTAACGCAAGTTTGCTTGTGTTTAGATTTTTAAAACAATACCGTCACCTATCTTTAGGTGATAACCACAACGAGAACACAATAACAAATACGATTTAAAAACCAATCATCTCTTCGTAGATGATTTATTATAAGGTTTTGAACCCTCTAAGTTTTCAAAAATCTCGTCGAAGTTTAGGTCTTATAGTGTGAACACGTGCAATCTGGAAGGGTGGATGCCTGTATCCTGAGTTTTCTGTCTAAGGCTAGAGTGTTCGTACAAATCCACATAATCGGACCAGCCACTCTTACCTGGGAACTCTTGGGATGAGTGTCCACTTATAGGCTAAAGCAGGTCTTCGCGATACATTATATTGACCCATTTACTTTGATTAGTCACTGTGCGTTATTTGTTTGTTCGAGGTAACGAACGAATGATCACCTTCCTTATGTTTTGTCGATGTTTTCAATACCTCTTTTGTTCATCCAATTGTCGATCTCACTCGTTTCTCATGTTTCCTTATTCTTTTAAGAATATGCCACCTAGACGTGATCCCGAACAGGATGCTGCAATCGTAGCCCTTGTCGCTCAGCAAATCTGTAACACCCGTCTAATTTTTCGCTTGATTTTAATAACATATTATACTATTACAAACAAATATTGCTTAAGTAACATACTTTCATTAAAGAAGTTCATAAATAGCATCAAAACTTAGTCAACTAACGACTAAGATAAAACGTTTCAAAAGTTGTTTAGAAATTGTTTACAACCCATATACATAGTCTATCAAAGATTTAAAACATTGCGGAAGCTTCAAAAGTAGTGTTCGGTTCTTCGACATTTAGCTTGATCACCATCCGGATAGTTCCCACTTTACCTAAGGTCAAAACCATCCAAAACGTTAGTTTTGACAACAATTTGTATAATACAAACAAGTCCTAGAATCAAAACATGAAAAACAAACAATTTTTCAGAAATTATCCTGCCGCGTGTCGCGGCAGGATTTGTTTAACGCGTCGCGTGGTGCGGCGGCTCCCGCGAGTCGCGGAGGATCGTGATGATCCTGTCGTGTGGCGCGGCAGGTACGGTTTTCCAGCAGTTGATGTTTTTGAGCTGCATTTTCCTGCCAGCTCCGGAATTTCAAGTTTTTAACTTCGTTTGGCCATAACTTTTGACTCGTAAGTCCGTTTTAGGTGATTCTTTTTCCTATACATCTGTAAATTCATTACCGACATGACTAATAAAATTTTGTTACCAAAAATTTAACTTACGGACCTAACAACTAAATGTCACTATGCATTTATTCGACCCATTACAACTCTACTTATTTTACTACCATTCGACTAGTAAGCCTAAGGCACTTGTTACCCAACTTCCGGGCTTATGATCACCGGCACTTCATTACCAACACTATGGCTTCGTGTTCTTGTGATCATTTTCGCCATCTCTATCTACTTACACTATTATTACTACCATGTATCATTATTTGACCCGTTTGGTTCATCTATGGAAATCCTCCATTTTGATGACTACCAAACGACTACAATCCAATTCTTAACCTACGAATTAAGTAACGAAAAAGATCGCTACTATCAACTCAACTTATAATCAACAACGCATAGTTTAGTATTAATTCATTAAATGTAACGGATCAAGTTACATACCTTAGTGTACGCCCTTCAACCGCAAATCACCACCGGCTTGTCCACTCGACGTTCCGGTATCCTTTCCTATAGAGTTCAATTCAAGACATGTTTAGAACTCTCTTTAAACCTTATATCGCATAATACACCGAAACATCATAATTATGCGTTAAATCTTTAAATTTCTATTTTAAGCCTTCTTTGAGGCATTTTCACAAACACCATAAGGGCAGATTTTTCACATGATTATATAACAAGTTTCTAGCTTATCATTTAGCCCTAATTTCACCTCAATCAACATTTTACATGATTGTTAGCTTCTAGATTTCTGAAATCACTTCCAAATTGTCAAATTACACAAGATTAACACCCAATATCCTAGTGTTCATCAATTTACACATAACCCATTAATCACCTACAATGGTGATCATAGTTTCCACTAAAGTTTTACATGATTTCAGCTTGTGATTGTCTAGGGTTTGTCCCTAGACACTATAGTTGTTCTTAAATCATCACAACATATACATGCAACCCTAATTTCAGATTTTTCCCAATTTCATGAGAATTTCAAGTTAAGAGTTTTCACTAAATTTTACATACCTTGTAATCCTCTTGCGATGAGGATCACGATTCTAAGCTCGGATTTTCGTTTGGACCAGATTTGCACCTCCAATTTGAGAGTTCAAGTAGAATTTTTAGAGTTTGAAAGTGGGGGTGTCGCCCCTGCTTGTTCTAATCGACCAGACATCCCATTTAGGGGTGTTTGGTTTGTTTTTATTTGTTTTAATTAAAGTCAAGTTTCATTTCTTACAACTTAAGCCCCTCAACTTTGTTCAACATATTGTTTAGTAGCTTTTAACCCTATCATAAGCTATTTCTAGTCTTTTAACTAACTAGGTTAAAAATTTCTAGTTAGTAAATTCTCGTTTATTTATACTTTATAATTCTAATATAAAGTTTTATATTTTTCGGGGTGTTACAAGTCCACCCCCCTTAAAAGGGTTTCGTCCCCGAAACCAAAGTACGTACCAAATAATGTAGGGTGGAGACGTCGCATCTCCTCTTCGGACTCCCACGTAGTGTCCGAACCTTTCCTATGCTCCCACATGATTTTGACTTGGTCAATTTGTTTATTTCGTAAATGTTTGACCTTTCGATCTAAAATCTCCACCGGTCTCACCGCATAATTCAGACTATTATCCACTTCGATATCATCGTAATGGATATAGGCCGTTTCGTCTGCTAGGCACTTTCATAATTGTGACACGTGAAACGTGCCATGAATCCCACTTAATTCCTCTGGTAGCTCAAGGAGGTAAGCTACCTTGCCAACCCTTCCGATAATTTTAAATGGCCCAATAAACCTCGGGCTTAGCTTCCCCTTTTTTCTGAATCTAATAACACCCTTCCATGGGGAAACTTTTAGCATGACCATGTCGCCAACCTGGAATTCGATTGGCCTATTCCTTTTATCAGCAAATGCCTTTTGCCTCTCTTGAGCCGCTTTCAAGTGTGCCCGAACTATATCGATCTTTTCATTCGTGGCTCGTACTATATCTTGGTGGGCGAGTTCACGTGGACCCACTTCACCCCAACATACCGGGGTTCGACACTTTCTACCATAAAGCATTTCGTACGGTGCCATCTTAATACTAGATTGGTAGCTGTTATTATACGAAAACTCAACTAACGGTAGGTGAACATCCCAACTTCCTCCAAAGTCGATTATACACGCCCGCAGCATATCCCCCAATGTTTGTATCGTTCTTTCACTCTGTCCATCCGTTTGAGGATGGTACGTAGTGCTAATGAACAATTTGGTTCCCATTTGCTCTTGGAAATCTCGCCAGAAATTCGAAGTAAACCGGGTATCCCTATCAGACACGATGGATACCGGCACCCCATGACGTGCTATTATTTCATTAGTGTAAACTTCTGACATCTTTTCTGACGTATAAGTCTCACGAATCGGAATGAAGTGAGCACTTTTCATCAATCTATCCACTACTACCCATATGGCATCGAAACCACGATTCATCTTAGGCAACTTGGTTAATAGGTCCATTGTAATATGTTCCCATTTCCAAACCGGAATTTCTAATGGTTGGAGTTTGCCGTATGGTTTCTGGTGCTCTGCCTTGACTTGTAAACATGTCAAGCATTTTTCCACATACTTCGCCACATCCCTCTTCATTCCGGGCCACCAATAATTTTGTTTCAAATCATTGTACATCTTGGTCGCACCCGGATGAATTGAATAACGGGATTTATGAGCTTCATTAAGTAGAAGCGCCTTCACTCCACAAGTATGTGGGACCCATATCCTTCCGGATCGAGTATTCAACCCGTTATTTCCATCCGACAAATCTTTCAATTGACCGATTATTCTTTCTTTCTTCCAATTCTCTTCTTTCATTGCTTCAAATTGCGCCTCTCGAATACGTTCAAGTATACCTGAGGTCACCACGAGTTGCATCGATCTTACTCGTATTGGGACATAGTCCGCTTTTCTGCTCAGAGCATCCGCCACCACATTAGCCTTTCCGGGGTGATAATGTATTTCACAATCGAAGTCTTTCACCGTTTCTAGCCATCGCCTTTGTCGCATATTTAACTCCTTCTGATCGAAGAAGTATTTTAAGCTCTTGTGATCGGTGAATATGGTGCACTTTACCCCATATAAGTAATGCCTCCATATTTTTAAGGCAAATACCACCGCAGCCAACTCAAGATCATGCGTGGGATATTTCTTCTCGTGTATCTTCAATTGCCTCAAGGCATAAGCTATCACCTTGCCCCGTTGCATCAAAACGCACCCTAGCCCCAATCGAGAAGCATCCGAATAAACCACCATATCTTCGACTCCGTCGGGTAATGTCAGTACCGGAGCTTGAGTTAACTTTTCTTTTAGCGTTTGAAACGCTTTTTCTTGATCGACACCCCAAATGAACTTTTCTTTCTTTTGGGTTAGCTTTGTTAGCGGTGACGCAATTTTGGAGAAATCTTGAATGAATCTCCTGTAGTATCCCGCAAGCCCCAAAAAGCTTCTAATTTCCGAAGGGTTCCTCGGGGGATTCCATTTTGACACAGCTTCTATCTTTGACGGATCCACCAATACTCCGTCAGCACTTATGACGTGGCCAAGAAATTGTACCTCTTGTAACCAAAAGGCACACTTAGAGAATTTCGCAGACAACCTTTCTCGTCTCAGTGTCTCTAACACTTCTTGCAAGTGGTGTGGGTGTTCAGCTTCACTTTTTGAATACACCAAGATATCATCGATAAACACGATGACCGACTTATCCAACATTGGCTTGCAAACCCGGTTCATGAGGTCCATGAAAGCCGCGGGTGCATTTGTTAGCCCAAATGACATCACGAGGAATTCGTAATGTCCGTATCTCGTGCGGAAAGCCGTCTTCGGCACATCTTCTTCTTTGACCTTTAGTTGGTGATACCCAGATCTAAGGTCAATTTTTGAAAACCAGTTCGCACCTTGTAATTGGTCGAATAAATCATCTATCCTCGGGAGCTGGTATTGGTTCTTTATCGTGAGTTTGTTTAACTCCCGGTAATCGATACACATGCGCATGCTCCCGTCTTTCTTTCTCACGAACAATACCGGTGCGCCCCAAGGAGACACACTCGGCCTTATGAATCTCTTGTCAAGCAGGTCTTGAATTTGGGACATCAACTCTTGTAATTCCGACGGTGCGAGCCGGTACGGGGCCTTTGCTACGGGTTTTGCGCCCGGAATCAATTCGATCCCGAACTCTACTTCCCGTTCAGGCGGTATCCCCGGTAAATCCTCCGGAAACACATCTTCATAATCTCGTACTACCGGTACATCTTCAATCTTTCGCGATTCCTTCTCGGGCTCATTTGCGTATATCATGAATGCCTTGCATCCTCGCTTCATAAGCTTGTGAGCTTTCAACATTGAGCATACTATGGGATTGCCCCCTTTCTCGCCATAGATGGTGACGTGTTTTCCGCTCGGAGATGTTAGTTTTATCTCTTTACGAAAACACACGACCTTTGCATGGTGCTGAGATAGCCAATCCATCCCAACGACTACTTGAAATTCTCCCATTGACATCGGGATTAAGTCTATTAAATATTCCTCATCGTCGATGCTTAATTTGCAGCCTCGACAAA
Organism: Helianthus tuberosus; assembly: GCA_030545235.1. NCBI lineage: Eukaryota > Viridiplantae > Streptophyta > Magnoliopsida > Asterales > Asteraceae > Helianthus > Helianthus tuberosus. The sequence goes on along the minus strand of CM060416.1, from coordinate 5,673,143 downwards.
CATCACAAACTATAAAACTTTTGTTGTCCCCTATTTCAACTTCTAAGGGCACAGATAATTTCGTCAATACAAATGAAGGATGTCGAATAAATCCATGAGAAACGAAGGATTTATTCGCACCCGTATCAAACAATACACGTGCTGGAATTGAGTTAATTGTGAATATACCTAAGACCACATCGGGTTCTGTCTTTGCTTCAGCCGCGCTAAGTTGGAAGGACCTAGCCTTCGCTTTGGGAGCTTCTGTTGGAGACTCTTTTGTGTCTCTCTTTCCCACCAACTCGGGGCATTCTGATTTCTTGTGACCGGGTTGATAACACTTGTAACAAACAGAAACTTTCCCGGGACATAGTGATGCGGTGTGCCCCGTCTTCCCACATATCGGGCACAACTTGTCTTTGAAGCGGCACTCGCCTTTGTGCCCTTTACCACACACTTTGCAACTCGGCGACCCGCCTTTAGCATCCACTTTCTTTCCCGATTCAGTAGTTCTAGCTTTCTTTGTAGGGCTTGGATTCACATCCTGTGCCCTTCGTTCACCTCTCTCCACTTGTTTCTTTAACTCGATTTCCCGCTCCCGGGCGGTGTTGATAATCTCCGTGAGGGTTTCGTATTTTGACGGAGTCATAAATTCGCGGTACTCGGCACTCAGCATGTTGTAATAGTAGTATATCTTTTGTTCTTCAGTGGTGACTAACTCGTCACAAAATCTCAGCTTATCCATGAAGATGCCCGTGATCTTATCAATTATTTCACCCTTTTGTCTCAGCTGGATGAATTCTTCTTTGATTCTGTTAATAACCGCTTTGGGACTGTGGTGTTTAAGGAATGGTACCTTAAACTCGTCCCAAGTCATAGCCCTCGCCGCTTCGGCTCCCATTTCCTTCTTTTTGTTATCCCACCAATCCTTGTCTTGATTTCTCAATTGACCCGTTCCGTAAGCAACAAAGTCACCTACGTCACAATGGGTTCGTTCAAACACTCCTTCAACATCACTTATCCATCTTTGGCAAATTATCGGGTCAACCTCCCCGTTATAGATTGGCGGTTTACACGCCATGAATTCTTTGTACGAACATCCTTTGCGTTCTCCCGTTTTCTCCTTCATAAGGTTGACAATATCCTCCAACCTTTTAACTCGCTCTTCAACAAGCGACAACACCGTGTTTTGAATTTTGTCTATAAACCCGGATAGGCTTCTTTCAATTGCCTTTCCTACCTCTTCGGCAATTGTCTCTTTCATTTGTTCGGTGCTTGTTTGCACCGGATTATCATCATTCCCATCAGACATCTTGAAGCTGAAATGTTTACATTTAAACATTTCATTTATAATATTGCTTCATTTGTTTCGGTTTAGCCAAGTTCCTAACTTACTTTAACCATTCACACTTAATTCACTTTCCGGGTTTGAGTGTGTTAACACACTCTTCCCATGCATCTCAATTTATTTCTCATACTTACATAAGGTATAATCTACTAACATAAATAAGTTAATTCTTACCGGACGATCAATCAAGCTTGAACCGAACACTTTCTTGACAACCTTAAGCTCTGATTACCAACTTGTAACACCCGTCTAATTTTTCGCTTGATTTTAATAACATATTATACTATTACAAACAAATATTACTTAAGTAACATACTTTCATTAAAGAAGTTCATAAATAGCATCAAAACTTAGTCAACTAACGACTAAGATAAAACGTTTCAAAAGTTGTTTAGAAATTGTTTACAACCCATATACATAGTCTATCAAAGATTTAAAACATTGCGGAAGCTTCAAAAATAGTGTTCGGTTCTTCGACATTTAGCTTGATCACCATCCGGATAGTTCCCACTTTACCTAAGGTCAAAACCATCCAAAACGTTAGTTTTGACAACAATTTGTATAATACAAACAAGTCCTAGAATCAAAACATGAAAAACAAACAATTTTTTAGAAATTATCCTGCCGCGTGTCGCGGCAGGATTTGTTTAACGCGTCGCGTGGCGCGGCGGCTCCCGCGAGTCGCGGAGGATCGTGATGATCCTGTCGCGTGGCGCGGCAGGTACGGTTTTCCAGCAGTTGATGTTTTTGAGCTGCATTTTCCTGCCAGCTCCGGAATTTCAAGTTTTTAACTTCGTTTGGCCATAACTTTTGACTCGTAAGTCCGTTTTAGGTGATTCTTTTTCCTATACATCTGTAAATTCATTACCGACATGACTAATAAAATTTTGTTACCGAAAATTTAACTTACGGACCGAACAACTAAATGTCACTATGCATTTATTCGACCCATTACAACTCTACTTATTTTACTACCATTCGACTAGTAAGCCTAAGGCACTTGTTACCCAACTTCCGGGCTTATGATCACCGGCACTTCATTACCAACACTATGGCTTCGTGTTCTTGTGATCATTTTCGCCATCTCTATCTACTTACACTATTATTACTACCATGTATCATTATTTGACCCGTTTGGTTCATCTATGGAAATCCTCCATTTTGATGACTACCAAACGACTACAATCCAATTCTTAACCTACGAATTAAGTAACGAACAAGATCGCTACAATCAACTCAACTTATAATCAACAACGCATAGTTTAGTAATAATTCATTAAATGTAACGGATCAAGTTACATACCTTAGTGTACGCCCTTCAACCGCAAATCACCACCGGCTTGTCCACTCGACGTTCCGGTATCCTTTCCTATAGAGTTCAATTCAAGACATGTTTAGAACTCTCTTTAAACCTTATATCGCATAATACACCGAAACATCATAATTATGCGTTAAATCTTTAAATTTCTATTTTAAGCATTCTTTGAGGCATTTTCACAAACACCTTAAGGGCAGATTTTTCACATGATTATATGACAAGTTTCTAGCTTATCATTTAGCCCTAATTTCACCTCAATCAACATTTTACATGATTGTTAGCTTCTAGATTTCTGAAATCACTTCCAAATTGTCAAATTACACAAGATTAACACCCAATATCCTAGTGTTCATCAATTTACACATAACCCATTAATCACCTATAATGGTGATCATAGTTTCCACTAAAATTTTACATGATTTCAGCTTGTGTTTGTCTAGGGTTTGTCCCTAGACACTATAGTTGTTCTTAAATCATCACAATATATACATGCAACCCTAATTTCAGATTTTCCAAATTTCATGAGAATTTCAAGTTAAGAGTTTTCACTAAATTTTACATACCTTGTAATCCTCTTGCCATGAGGATCACGATTCTAAGCTCGGATTTTCGTTTGGACCAGATTTGCACCTCCAATTTGAGAGTTCAAGTAGAATTTTTAGAGTTTGAAAGTGGGGGTGTCGCCCCTGCTTGTTCTAATCGACCAGACATCCCATTTAGGGGTGTTTGGTTTGTTTTTATTTGTTTTAATTAAAGTCAAGTTTCATTTCTTACAACTTAAGCCCCTCAACTTTGTTCAACATATTGTTTAGTAGCTTTTAACCCTATCATAAGCTATTTCTAGTCTTTTAACTAACTAGGTTAAAAATTTCTAGTTAGTAAATTCTCGTTTATTTATACTTTATAATTCTAATATAAAGTTTTATATTTTTCGGGGTGTTACAAAATCGCAGCTGTGCTTCCGAACCTAGTAACTCAGGTTAATCAAGCGAACAACAATAACAATAATGCTCAGTGTAGTTTCAAGAATTTCACTTCGGCTAAACCATTGAAGTTTTCTGGGTCTGAAGGAGCAACTGCGCTCCTGCAATGGTTCGAGAGTTTGGAAAGCACCTTCAAACATGTTCGATGTCCGAATGAGCGTAAGGTTGAGTTTGCGTCAAGTGTTTTTTAGAAGCGTGCTCTAACATGGTGGAACGGTGTGATGCGTGATAGGGGTGTCGATGTGGCAATGGCACAAACGTGGGAAGAGCTTCGAGCTCTCATGATGAAAGAGTTCTGTCCCCGTCATGAGATTCGAGCTTTGGAACGAGAATTTGATGATCTGAAATAAGATGGGGGAGAACACCGTGCGTATACAGATCGTTATGAAGAGCTGAGTTTGTTGTGTCCCACTATGGTTACCCCATTGGAGAAAGCGATTGAGAGGTATATCGATGGTCTGCCTGATGCTGTGCAAGATAATGTCACTGGTAGTAATCCTACCACTGTGCGTCAGGCGATTGAATTGGCTGCTACTCTGACTGAATCACAAGTCAGAAAAGGTAAACTGACCCGCAAGGGTGATAAAAAGCAGTCAGCTGATGCCACACTAGACAAAGGAAAGGGTAAGGGTAAGAAGAAGGGCGAGTCTTCAAGAGGTCGAGGAAGCGCAAGGCTTCCTAGAACTTTGCAGTCACCGCACAAAATGCTCAGAACGCACCAGCACAACCTCCTACGAAGAAACAATATGCTGGTACCGCACCTCATTGTACTCGATGCAATGGTCATCATGCGATCCAACAAGCTTGAAAACAGTGTACTACTTGTGTAAACTTAGGCACCTGGCCAACATTTGTTGTCTGGGTCAAAATCAAGCTATTCAGAATCAAGCTCCAGTTCAGGGGGAATGCTGCTAGATTCCCACCTGGTTCATGTTACAACTGCGGAGAGATGGGCCATTTCCGCAACAATTGTCCGAGGCTTGCGAATCCGAATGCCAACGCGAATGCGAATGTGATTCCCGCTCGTGGACGAGCGTACAAATTGAATGCAATCGAGGCGAGGGCTGACAATGAGGTTGTTAATGGTACGTTCCTTGTTAATCAATGACCTGCATCTGTTCTTTTCGATTCTGGTGCCGATCGAAGTTTTGTTTCGTTATCATTTGAGCCTTTGCTTGCGATACCTAGAACTAAACTGAGGAAACCCTTATCTGTCGAAGTTGCTACTGGTAAACCGATCATACTCGATTCTGTTATTCGCGATTGTCAATTGAACCTCGATAACCATCTTTTTCCTATTGACCTCGTGCCGATGCAACTTGGGAGTTTTGACATTATCGTTGGGATGGATTGGTTAACTAAGTTTCATGCTGAGGTGGTTTGTTTCGATAAGATTGTTCGTATTCCTCTTTCATCTGGCGATGTCCTAGAAGTTCGTGGCGAGAGACCTTCGAAAGGTTTGAAACTCATGTCGTGTACGAAAGCTCAAGGTTATTTACGAAAAGGATATGTCACCTTTCTGGCACATGTCACAGAGGAAAAAGGCAAGAGCAAGTGTATTCAAGATATTCCAATTATTCGAGATTATCCAGAGGTGTTTCCTAATGAACTGCCTGGTTTGCCTCCAGTTCGTCAAGTCGAGTTCCATATTGATCTTGTACCCAATGCTAACCCGATTGAGAAAGCACCTTATCATCTTGCACCGTCTGAGATGCAAGAATTATCAAAACAGCTTCAAGAGTTATCTGACAAAGGATTCATCCGACCAAATTATTCACCTTGGGGCGCTCTTGTCCTGTTTGTGAAAAAGAAAGATGGGTCTTTTCGAATGTGTATCGATTATCGTGAGCTTAATAAGCTTACCATCAAGAATCGATATCCCCTACCACGAATCGATGATCTCTTTGATCAGCTGTAAGGTGCTACATGTTTTTCCAAGATCGATCTGCGTTCTGGGTATCATCAGCTTCGTGTTCTCGAAGAAGATATTCCCAAAACTGCTTTCCGCACGAGATATGGTCATTACGAGTTCACTGTCATGCCTTTTGGTTTGACGAATGCCCCAGCTATCTTCATGGATTTAATGAATAGGGTTTGTAAACCTTATTTAGACAAGTTCATCATTGTGTTCATTGACGATATTCTCATTTATTCGAAGTCTTGAGCCGATCACGAACAACACCTTCGTCTAACAATAGAACTCCTGAAGAAGGAACAAATTTTTGGGTCATATTGTTAACGAGAAGGGTATTCATGTGGATCCTTCCAAAATAGCTGCTATTAAGGATTGGAACACACCGACGACACCTACAGAAGTTCGTTCTTTTCTTGGTCTTGCTGGTTATTATCGTCGATTTATTTCGAACTTCTCGAAGATCACGGTTCCTCTCACTGCTTTGACTCAGAAGAATAAGCCTTTTGAGTGAGGACCTAAAGAAGAAGAAGCGTTCCAAACGCTGAAACGAAAACTCTGTGATGCTCCTGTTTTGTCCTTGCCCGATGGAAACGATGATTTCGTTGTCTATTTTGATGCGTCGAATCTAGGCCTTGGTTGTGTTCTTATGCAACGAGGTAAAGTTATAGCTTATGCGTCAAGACAACTGAAGTTTCACGAGAAAAACTACACGACTCATGATCTTGAGTTGGGTGTTATGGTTTTTGCTCTCAAAATCTGGAGACACTATCTCTATGGCACGAAGTGTGTGGTTTTCACAGACCACAAAAGTCTCCAACACATTCTTAATCAGAAGGAGCTGAACATGAGGCAACGACGCTGGGTTGAGTTATTGAATGATTACGACTGTGAAATTCGCTACCATCCTGGTAAGGCGAATGTCGTAGCCGATGCGCTAAGTCGAAAGGAACGAGTCAAGCTCAATTTTTTTCGCACTCTATCCGATATCCAATCTCATGTCCTTCAAGCACAACGATCATGTGTAACCAAAGGCTTATTGAAATATGAGCTACCACTTCAACTTGAGCTTAAACTCGAAACAAAAGACAATGGGTTACTCTATTTTAGGGATCATTTGTGGATTCCGAAACAAGACGATCTTCGCACTTTAGTGATGGAAGAATCTCATAAGTTTCGATATTCTATCCATCCTGGTGCTGACAAAATGTACAAGGATCTTCGTACTTAGTTCTGGTGGCCTGGTATGAAGAAGGATATTGCTGTGTATGTATCGAAATGCCTAACTTGTCTCAAAGTCAAGGCTGAACATCAACGACCATCTGGTTTGCTTGTACAACCAGAGATACCGGTATGGAAGTGGGAGAACATTGCTATATATCTTATCACTAAGTTACCGAGTACATCTAGAGGTCAAGATGCTATTTGGGTTGTTATCGATCGATTAACAAAATCAGCTCACTTTATACCGATTTGCGAGGATCTATCTGCTGATAAACTTGCCAAGATTTATGTTGATGAGATCGTATCTCGACATGGTGTTCCTTTGGATATCATTTCTGATCGTGATGCTCGATTTTCATCTCACTTTTGGAAGACCATGCAATCTGCTATGGGAACTCAACTAAATCTAAGCACTGCTTATCATCCCCAAACAGATGGACAATCCCAGAGGACGATTCAAACATTGGAGGATATGCTTAGAGCATGCGTGATAGACTTTGGTGGTATTTGGGATTCTCATCTGCCGTTGATCGAGTTCTCTTAGAACAATAGTTATCATGCTAGCATTAATATGGCACCGTTCGAAGCTTTATACGGTCAAAAATGTCGTTCACCTGTCTGTTGGAATGAGATCGGTGAAGCTCAGCTTACTGGACCTGAGCTCATTCTGGAAACAACAGACAAAATCAAGAAAATTCGCGATAATCTTGTGACAGCTAGAAGCCGTCAAAAGAGTTATGCGGATATACGACGCAAGCCCTTGGAATTTCAAGTTGGCGACCATGTCCTACTCAAGGTATCCCCTTAGAAGGGAGTGGTGAGATTTGGAAAGAAAGGAAAACTTGCACCACGATATGTTGGACCATTTAAGATCGTTGAAAGAGTCGGAAAAGTTGCCTATCGACTAGAGCTACCTCCTGAACTTGGGAATATTCACCCAACATTCCACGTGTCCAATTTACGAAAGTGTTTAGCCGATACTGATCTTCGCATTCCACTCGATGAAATTCAAGTTGATGAAACAATGCACTTTGTCGAGAAACCTGTGGAGATAATGGACCGTGCAGTCAAACAATTGAAGAACAAACGAATACGATTAGTCAAAGTTCGCTGGGAGTCCAAACGTGGCCCAGAGTTTACTTGGGAACGTGAGGACTAAATGAAGGCGAAATATCCACATTTGTTTTCACAAGTTTCCTCTAGTTAAAATTTCAGGACGAAATTTCCTAAAGTAGGGGAGACCGTGACAACTGTGCTCTCTAAACGATGTACAATGTAAAACAATTTCAATTATCAATAAAACAATGTGTTTTGGTGTTAATATATGTGCATTTGTGTTTGATGATTTTACGATTTGATTCGAGTTCGATTTCAAGCTTTAAATCGCTTTCTGGAAAGTTATACGCAGACTGGTGCGTAAACGCAGTCAGTTTAACGCGAAAAAACACTTCGGGATAGTGAAATAGGCTTAACATACCTTAAATAACCTTTACATAACTTAGAAATAAGTTTTGGATGGTTTGGTGTGTTGAAAGCAAGTTTGTTTGATCGCAGAGACTATTTATGTCAAACTGCGAAACTATGCCGATTCGTTGATAACGAATATTCCAGAACTTGATCATAAGTTAAACATGCCCTAAATATCCTTTACATAGCTTAGAAATATGCTTTGAGGTGTTTGGTGCGCCAAAATAAACTTATTTGATCAACAGAGACTAAAAGCGTCAAAAAGTGCATAAGTTTGCATTTTCGCGCATATCTTATGTTCTGAACATATCCGGACATCCAAAAATTTTTGTAATCATTAAAATATTTTATTTTATTGATTGGAATGAAAAATTACGCGACGGATCGTAATTTGGATCGTTTTTGCGTCCGTTCAAGTTTTCGTCGTAATTAACCAAATAACGCAACTGTACGACCAAACGAACTGACATCCGAGATGTTTTTGAGCATATTTCATGTTCCCTATGCTTTAACATCCTTGTAGAGCCTTGAAAATGGGTTAACGGGGTTTAAACGCATTGAAAATGGCTTAAAAGTGTTGCAAGGACCATTTCTACCATTTTGGCAAAGTTTCTGGAACTGTGCACTGGTGGTGTCACGCCACAGCCTAATGGTTGTGCTGTGGCGGCACGCCACAGCCTCATCTGGGCAGAAAAATCATTTTTAGCAACAGCAGGCCTATTTTCAGCAACCGACTTAAAGTTCAGGGTCTTTTGTGTAACATTTGCAATACCATGAGCGAGTTTTGGACACCCATAGTATTGTAAATCAATGGGTAACACTTGGATTGTTCAGATTGAAGCTCAAAAATCGAGGAACGATCCTAACAGTTGTGGAAAATCTATATAAACCCACTTGATTTCACTTCATTTTCCTCACATTTGATCTCAATTTCCTTCTCTAAGTTGAAGCTCTCCTTGTGAAGCTTCATACCTGAGAATTTTTTAGTTCAAATCTTCATTGCTTGGACCCTTTGTAAGTTTCTTTCATGCTGGTTTATGCTTTTCAAGCGTGAAAGTCAAACAGTGTTTGACTTTCTTCTTTGACCATGATTTGGTCAACACAAAGTTTGTTTGAACTTTGCCACGTGAGCGTAATCATGATGGTTATAGTCCCTTGTGACTATACCTACTGATTACCACGTCGATTAGTCGAAGTGACGAGTCAAAGTTTCGGTCAAAATACGTGTTTATGCGTATTTTGCATCGAAGCTATTTTCGGGTATCAAAACACTTTGTTTTGATATCAAACTTGTTTTCTAACTTAGTTAAACATGTTCTAACATGTTTAACTCGTCACTTTTAGTCTAGTGCTTGTATAGGGTCGTAAGTCAAGCGGTCTTGACAACCGCTTAGACTTTCGAACCCGACCCGTTTGGTCGATCGTTAGGATCCGACCAAGCATGTTTTGTGACTATAGTTGTGTAGGGAATAACCTTCCGAGGTTATACCTTATGGTCACTTAGTTTAATTAGTTGTATGATAGGTAGTTTATATGCTTTAGGTAAATGACCAAAATGCCCTTTTCATGCATAATTAGATTTTAAGCATATGTAACTTAACTTTTGTCACTTAAACTGATTATGCAACATATTTAAACATGTTAGGGCATATAATACTTGTCATAGGACTAGTTAGGCGTCTTGAACGCGCATTTGCGCGAACGACGCGTTAAAGTAGCATAAGCTACCTTAATGGATCGTAACGAGTCGAAAGCACTTTGGATAGGTTCTGATTTAGAATGTAGGCTTTGTTAAACCATATCACATGAGTTCCAATACTCATTTGGTTTACAAGACCTCGTTCTACCCAATCTTCCGATTTAGGTGTCGATTTATTAACTAGCGATCCGATTACTAGGTGGTACTTGAATCCTTTGGTTTACTCGAGCTTTGCTAGTTCATTTAATCAAGGATACTTTGCACTTCGATGTGAGTACATAGTTCCCCTATTTTACTGTTTTCGATTGTTTTGGGGTGATTCATATGTGTTAAACGATTTCGATGCTTTTAACGACTATTTTCTAAAACGAATACTATGGTTTATATTAAACAAGAACGATTTCGATAATGTGAACGAACTTGTTGGACGTATTTACATAACGAATAACATTCATTAACATTGATCAAGCCGACCAGTATTAGGTTATGGTACCATAGGATCTGACAAATCCCGTTATCGGACTGCACCCATGGTTATGTGTGGGGCTTATGTGGGTAACGATTGAACCTGTTGATTATTAACTTACCCTTTGGTGGTTTGTTAATACGAGTTGAACGATGGACGATTTACGAAGGTTTGAATGTATTCCACGAGACGACCAAAAGTAGTTTTCACAATTAAAGCGAGAACGATTTGAACGATTGAACGATTTTGAACAATTGAACGATTTTGAATGATTAAACGAAATTGAACGATTGAACTATTTATATGATTGAAACGAGTTAAACGAATTGAACGAACGACTGGTTTTTGGGTTAGTGTTTAGATAACGGGACGGGTGTAATGTGATAAAAGCATGGTAGATACGCCACTGGTACTTCTTATATATAAGTGCTTTTATATTACATATCGTGACGTTATTTAGTTCACTTGGACGAACGATTTGAAACGATGTCACACAAACAATGTTTACTAAACGATATAAACCATACGAGTTATTTTTCGAGAACGATTTACGATTTGGTTTACCTAAACAAATGTTTTGAGTTGAGATTCATGGCATTGAGGTTTTATAAACTATAACCAAACTATTTTGACTTGATTATTCATTTTATAATACAAATGTTTTACAAAACAAGGTTTTCTAATATCGATTAATGAAGTTATACGAGTTATTTAAACATGTAAACGACCCATGAATCTGACACTCACACAAAACCTATGTGCTCGCCGTCATTTGTTTGCTGACTTTATTTTTACATATGTTTCAGGTGGTGTCGAAAGATGTTGATTGAGACTAGGATGCATGCTCACTTAGGACTGGACAAGGCCTTAGTGACTTAATAACGATGATAGACTATGTTTAAGTTGTTTGTTCTGTTTCAAAGACAATGTTTAATGTTAAATAATTCAATAAAACGAAACTTTTGAATCCATGGCTGTGAAACAATAATTCTGTTGCTCCACTCCCCGACGTTTCCGCCGCGGTTTCATTGTTTTAACGCGGTCGGGGTGTGACAGTAGGCGTTAACTTGGTGACTATGTCGTTCCAGCCGAGAGGCCCGGTACGAAATACGTAAAGGATTGAGCCTTCCTACACCATTGCATACATATTAATGACCTTGCAAATCATTAATTGATCTGTTCATAAACGCTTTCATACCAGTTTACAAATACATACTTACAGTGATTACAAGTTTATTTTGAGCTCACATACAAAACACATGAACTCGCTCAACTTTTGTTGATGTTTTCAAGCTACATGTATTTCAGGAATTTGAAAATGGATTTGGCTGGCGTTCAAGGTTTTCAAGTTGTGTCTACAATAAACGATGTCATCCACACTTTTGTAGGGTTTGACTTGGATGTTTTATCTTAGATAAGACATACAATTCAAAGCCTTGTTTTATCAATGTATTTTGTCAAGTCCATTATGGAACTTAAAAATGTTGGTTGGTTTGTATTATTAAACTCGTAGTCTATGGTTGGTACTTAAAACAATGTGGGCTGTAATATTTTGAATCTTATTTATGGATGAACATCGTGGTTTTAATCATTTAGTTGTTTGGTATAATTGAATGCAATGATATTAAGCAAGTCACACATAACACGCTTCCGCAAAAGTCAGGGTGTGACATACTAGGTGTCACTTGATTCCTTGACTTCTCGAGCTTTGTTTGTTCACTAGATCAAGGATACTTGCAATCTCAAGTGAGTACATAGCTCCCCTTTTTTATGCTTTCAATTGTTTTGGGGTGACTCATATGTGCTAAATGTTTTTAAGTTTTCATAAACAAATGCTATGGTTTATATAAAACACGACGATTTCAATAACATGAACGAACTTGTTGGGGCGTTAGTCGAGAGACGAATGACATTCATTAGCTTTGATCACGCCGACCAGTAGTATGTTATGGTACCATAGGATCTGACAAATCCCGTTATCGAACTATCCCTTTGGTGGGTAACGACAGAAACTATTTTCTGATTCTTAGTTCGCTAGCTTCGTCGTATGGAATGACCGGACTGACTTCAGGGAAGTTTTTGTGGCCAAAGGATAACAAATCATGTGTTGGTTTGTTAGTCTTGTTAAAGAGGTCTTTCAGGGCCTATTAAAGATACCCCATGGGTGGTATAGTCGAGTCACACAGGTTTGAATGTATTCATTAAAGAACGACCAAAAGTTGTATTTCACAACTAAAACACGAACGCTTGAACGATGGTTTATAACACGGACGATTTGAACGATTTTGGACGAATGTTTTCAAACGATGTCACACAATGAGGTTTACTTAAAGATATAAACCATACAATGTTTACTTTCAATGACGATTCACTACTTGGTTTTACAAAGACAAATGTTTTCAGTCAAGATTCATGGCTACAATGGTTTTGGTTTTACATATATCAACTTGTAAAGTTGATAAAACATATTGCAATATCAAACACTTTTTGATTTCAAGGTACATACTCGACAACTCTCGTAGTTGGATGAGGTATTGCAATATGGATTCAAAGCCATGAATTTGATATACAAAACCTATGTACTCGCCGGCATTTTTATGCTGACTGTTTTTCACATATGTTTCAGGTTCTATGATGTGACGATTGTTGATTGATTGCTACACATAGGATGGACATGGGCCTTAGTGACTTGAAACTTGAAAGACAATTGTTGTATTTATTTGGTTCATATCAAAACAATGAGACAATTAATGAAATAAAACAAAACTTCAATTACCATGTGTTGTGAAACAATGATTCTGTCACGACACTCCCCGACGTTTCCGCCCCGGTTTGTTGTATTACGCGGTCGGGGTGTGACAAAATGTGGCATGATTGTGCCAAACAGACAGCATGTTAAATACGGGGTTGAAGTTTTTCTCTCATAATTCTGCACTTAGAAGGAAGTTGAAGCCAAGAGGCTAAATCTTTGAGTTGTCTTTGAACATTTATTTATTGCTTCAACATTGTTTAGACAACATGTAATCTTTGAACAATTTGTGTTAGTTATGGTGAGCCTTAGAGGCTAAATCTTTGAGTTGTCTAAACAATGTTGAAGCTTTTGTGATTTTGGTGATATGGAAGTAGATGTGATGATAAGTTGTTGTTGATCTTCATGCTAATATTCTAGTCATGTTCTTAGAGTTCATATGCATCTTTAAGTTGTTCATCATGAATGTTTTATTATGATTTTGCTCATGACATTTGGAAAACCCGTTTGTAGATTGTAATTATTGAATCTTGTTACTTGTAATTTGGTTCAGGCATGGTGATTGTTAACATGATATGAATGATGATTTAAGGTGTGTATGAATTCTTGCATTTGGATTTGGAAAGATCAGAGTAATGTTAATGTGAATTATATAGCATGTAATTGTGTAAGTATCATGGTTAAGGCCAGAATTGTTATCTAGCATGATCATGCTTGTGATTAATATCAAGAACAACACTAGGGCATTATCTACTTAAAAGAAAATTATGGTGATTAGTGTGTTTTTCATAATTAGTTTTCCCTAAGTTGTCAAGTTAGGAGTTTTGGATGAGTAAATAACTCTTGTTAAAAGATTAACATCAACTGAAGGAATAATTCTTAGGTGATTAGAGTGTTATTTCATTTTAATTTTCTGAAAGAATTATAAAACGAGGAACCTTGACCAGAACTTAGTTATTTTAGAGGTTGTGCCATCACTATTGCTTCCCGTAGTCATTACATGTTCAATAGTGAATACTTAGTTTAGACAACTTCCCAATAGATATTGTTTAAATTTAATAACTTAGTATTTTTATTACTTGCATGCTAAAATTAGGAAATCAACTTACTATTTGAAAATGATTTAAAGTAACAACAATTTAGTATTGAGACACCGCGTCCACGGATTGATATTTGGTTCTTACCTACAAACTATATTACTATCCGACGGGTACACTTGCCCTTTATGTGTGTAGTTTAGTCATAAGGTAAAAACTATTTCAAAACCAAATTTGTATTAACGAAAATCAATTTATAAAAATATATCTAATTCACGCACATCAAGTTTTTGGCGCCGTTGCCTGAGACGCAGGTTTTCTTGAGACGATTCAAGTTACTTATTTAGCCATTGTGAAAAGTGTATAAAGTTTTTGTCTACTTATTTTATTTGACTTTGGATGATTATTTGAAAAAAAATGATTGTTTGTTAGTTGTTTTTATTTTTGTATATAGTTGCATTATGTTCCTTCTTTTTCCTTACAGGCCATGCATGTCCTCAACCCCGTTGCTGATATCGTTGATCCTTCATCGGAGTCGGAGCGCAATCTTCGTCGAAGACTGCGGGAGCGGTCCCGCGTGGTAGCCGGGATGATTGAGGTGGACGTGGTGGTCGATGACACATTCTATGAGGTTCGAGTAGAAATGGTGGACGACGAGGGTCTTGAATGACATAAGAAAACCGTCACTTGAAGGTGTACCCGCGAGCATCAATGCACCGACGATTAATCTATACTTACTATAAAAGGAGAAATGAGCATTGCATCACAATACTTACGTGGCAATCAGATAGGTTGTCCAACAATGCCTGTCTGATGTCATTATTGCATCATAAATCTTAAAATTTTCAATTTTCTATTTAATATTTAATGTACTTAAAATACAAAAAATGAACCAAACACCTCATTGCCGGTAAATTCAGATTCTAAAGACATGGGGATGTGTAATTTGCAATTAATGCATGTCACTCCTATCAATCATCTCCTGCCCCATTCAATCTTCTCATATAAGCTTTTTCTTCTCATTTCCCTCATCATATTTCATCACACTCTCATCTTCTCTCATTTCCAATTTTGAAATTTGAACTTGATTCTAAATGAGAACCATGTCACGACCAGTTGAGAACAACAATCTGAGTTTTGTTGATGATTTGAACCCTACAAAAGACATGTGGAACATGAAGGCGCGAATCATCCGAAAATGGAATCAAGGTTTTAAGATGGATCTGATCTTGATTGATGAGAAGGTAATGTGTATTTGTGTTTTCCGTTAGTGTATAACATGATTCCATAGATGTATATGTCTGATTTCCTATTTCTAGGGTTTATAGGTTTGTATCATAAAAACACAGATTGTTCAAATGTTCTTGAGCTTTGTATGATAGGCTATTGAGGATGTATATGTTTGAGTTTTTCTTTCTATCAGAGTCTGTAGGTTTCTATCAGAGTCAGTAGGTTTCTATTAGAGTCTGTAGGTTTGTAGGCTAAAAAATACTTTGTTTAAATGTTCTTCAGGGTGTTCAGATTCAAGATGGTATTAAGAGTCATTTGATACTTGTTTTTGACAGAAAACTACAAGAGGATGCTGTTGTTATTCTCTCCAAAGTAGGTGTCGGTCAAAACAAGGACCAATACAAAGTTGTAGCGCATGATTACAAAATCAACTTTTATTGATGTACAACTGTTACACGTGTGAGAGATTGGCAATGTGTTAAATACGGTTTCAACTTCATTCCTTATAAAGATATTCTTCAAGGAGAGGCAGCAAAATCTTTGAGTGTTGGTACTGTATATTTTTGTAATCGTGTCTTCTCTATATCAAATTAGAAATTTTTACTTTCTCTATTGTACAATGTGATCATATTGATGTTGCTGGATCTATGGTTTGGTGTGGAGCTATTAAATTCTTTGGACGACCTCCTAAAGAAACTAAGAGGATAAATTTCGATATTCAAGACTTGGAGTAAGTAGTCCTGTAGATGTTCAGTCATTACAAATGATTGTTTGTATTTAGTGTGGAATGATGGTAATAAATGAGATTAAGAATGTTTGTATTTAATGTAGAATCATGGCAATAAATGAGATCAATAATATTTGTGTTTAATGTGGAATCATGGTCATCAATGAGATCAACAATTTATTCTTTAAGTAAATATGTTAGTTAATGTGTGGCTCATTTAGTACTGTAATAAATGGTCATAAATTACATTTGCTACTTGTGATATATTGCTTGCTTGTAATAATCACTAAAAGGATTGATGTTATCTTGATTTTCTTGATATGTGCACTCTCTTTTGAAATGTCCTTTCCATTTGCATCTGAAACAAGTTACTTTTGACTTGTCAAAACCCAGTTTAGAATCTGATAAAAACAAACATTGTCTCCCAGTAATCTCAGTAAATCTCTGTTCTTGTCTCAAAATACTTGCCATGTTCCACATGATATCCATCAGTTCTAATTCTTCTGGATCTACCTGATCATAGTCCTCTTTTGTCATATTACAATTTCCGATTTTTCCAGCAATTAGACTGTCACATGACTAAAGAACTGATGCCAGAAATGCCATCTGCTGTTTTACTGTGGATTCATTCAAACCTTGAGCATTTTGCAAATTACTGAAACGTTGCATTGTAGCACATGGGACTGACTATTTCTTTGGTTCGAATGTGAATTTAAACCTTGTGAGGATTTTGAATTTGGAGTTGAGGAATTAGATTCATAGCTCGAGAATGTTCCAAACCCACTACTGCTTGAATTGCTGTTTGTTGAAAAACTAGAAAACCCTGATGAACTGTCTGCACTGTAAGCTGTCTGTACTATTTTACTCTGAAAATTTGATGAACTACCACTTTTGTAATACAGAGTCACATCTTGCTGTTCATTCTGTGTTTTTCCTGTTTTTCTCAATTCTAGCTCGTGTACTTCCAGTTTCTGAATTAATCTGTTAAAACCAATGGTCTCGTATTCTAGACTATTTTTCATGATCAAAATAAACGTAGAACAATCATTTTCATTTGGAAGTGCATCTACGAGTTTATCTACCAACTCTTCTCGATTATTTTAAATCCCTAACATTCTCAATTCTTTAATCAAATAACAAAATCTTTCTATCAATTGTTTTACTGTTTCACCTTTTAGACTTGTAAACTTTTCAAATTCCTTTTTCATTAACGCTCTCTTGCTTTTCATCATCTGTTCATTTACTTCATATTTATGTTTCAGTGCATTCCAGATTGAATAAGCAGTTCCATTATGTTGTACCAGTGACAAAATATTGTCTTTCACTAATTGTTGTAAGAAACTTATCATTTTCTTTTCATTCTTGAATTTTAATTTTTCCTCTTCATCATATTCCATTATTGATTTCTTTTGACCATCAATCCTACTAGTTTATCATATTCAATTAGGATTGCATTCCAACATCCCATATGATAAGCTTGGACCCAATTTGCAAACCATTCTTCCCATTTTTTATATCCATCTATATTCATCAATTTAGGTGGTTTTGATTGTGTTCCATGTTTGTTTTCAGACTTTAAAGTCTGAGCCACTGATATACGTTAAATTATACATGTTTTTATCCCCCAAAATACTTTCATTTTAAGCGTTTTTGAACGAAATTGCGACGTTTAGGTACCAAATCAGGTACTTTTATACTTTCAGGTCTTAAACAGAGTACGAACAACAAATCTGATGAAAACGGTCAAATTCTAATGCAAATCTGATAAAAATAGCAAAAATCTGATGAGTGCCAGGTTTCGCACGACCCTGCGATCCAACTGCACGACCGTGCGAGACCTCCGACCTCAGAAACACTGCCAGTGCAAGCGATGGTGCCAATGTTTACTCGGACCTTGTTTGTAAACTTGTTTACACCATGAGACTCGAGAGGGGTAATGGTTTTATCTAAGATATATTGGATTTTGATTGAGAATGTTTTCTTGCACGTAAGGGTTCTAATGAATTATATGGTGTTGTTACATGTTCTTAACGCGGTTTATAATCTTTGTTTAGTAATTTTGGTCTGAAATTGCTAACATGGTAGATTTGTGATCAAGACTTGTAAGATGAAATAATTTGTTATATGATCTACTTAAATGCTTACCCTCGTGGTTGTATTGTGACCATCGGTATTGCTTTCTTTGATAAGTGAGGTTAGAAAACTCCTAGCGGATGACTAATCTACCTTTAAAGGTTCACATGAATATATATCAACAGCTCACAAAAGAATGATTTTAGGTGGTTAACGTGTGTTTATCGCGTTAACTTTCCGAAGAATCATCATGTTAGAAAACTCCTAGCGGATGACTAACTGTCTTGAAATTGGAAAGTTGATCAAGTGCTTTTGTGACATATCTGATGTAGATAACATGTTTAGGTCGTTTGTGAAACAAGATAATAGTTATTTTTCATATTTGGAGTCTAATATGTTTAGATATAATTTTAGATAATTTTAGTTAAACAACCATTCACTTATCCTTTTATCTAGTAATCTAATGACAAAGATTTAGTATTTAATAACGCCCGTGTTCCATGGATCAATATCTGGCTCTTACCAATACTTTGCTACATATATGATGGGATACACTTGTCCTTTTGTGTGTGTTTTAATGTTAAGGTATAAACCATTTTTATAAATATTAAAACCCAGTTCGTTGCGCATAAAAATACTGTAAATAAATGTATAAATGTGTTCACGTCAAGTTTTTGGCACCGTTGCCGGGGACATGGCGAATTTTTAGAACAATCCGGGTCATTATTTTACCGGTGTACATACTGTGAATATTTGTGAATACTTGTACATTTTTGTAATTATTTGTTTTGATATTTACTAACTTGTTAATATTTAACTATTCGACTAACTTTTCTTTTTCTGTTTAACTAACCAACTAACTACTAACCTATTAACTGACTAACTTACTAACCTTTATTTATTTTTCGAATAACTTACTAACCTTTATTTACTATTCAACTAACATTTTCTTTATTTAATTTATTTATTTAATTCAGTTATGTGTTCAGAATCGAACCATTTTCTTTTATTTATTTATTTCATTTCAGTTATTCCATGCCAGTTATTTCATTTCTGTACATATTTACATTTATGCCCGTGTTCGGAATTAAACCGCTTACATATATTTATTTAGTTCAATTATGCATTTATTTACATTTATTTATTTACGCTCATTTACTCATTTATTCATTTTTGTCCATTTATTTATTTAGTTAACCGCTTATTTATTCATTTATTTATACTCATTTATTTATTTATTTACTTGTTCGGAATCGAGCAGCATGTTTAATTATTTATTTATTTATTTACTTCACGAAAATAAAATAAAAACTTTCTGATAAAATCATCAGATTTCTGATGAAGTTATCAGATTTTCTAGTGAATTTATCAGAATTTCTGGTAAAAATATAAAAATATCAGATTTTCAATGAAATAATCAGATTTTTATCAGATCTCATCAGATTTTCTTATAAAAAAGGGGGTTTAAAACAGTTTTCGGATGTAAATAAACAAATAAACAAGTAAGTAAATAAATAAATAGATAAGTATAATAAATTATATATATATATATATATATATATATATATATGTATATAATATAATAGTATGAATTTTATAACTTATAATATTATTATATTCTTTTTCCGTATAATGCTTTCCTTATTACTTGTAGGTTAATTTCCACAACCCCCAAACCCGTTATTGCCGAGCTAACCAACGAGCCAGAAAATAACCTAAGAAGAAGTAGGCGGCTTTGCGAAAGATCGTTTGTCGTTGCACAAAGGATTGCGACCGCAATCGACGAACCAGTGATACTTTCTGACAGCGAGAGTTCAGAGGACGAAAAAGGAAGCATCATGGCGGAGGACGACCAGCCTTTGAATGAGACCGGCCGTCCAGGATGAGAGGGCTTGCTACCGAGCATCGCCCGACCTATGATAGCAGCACCGAGTTTTGAAATAAAATCTAGTATAATTAATATGTTACAAAATTCTGTGCAGTTTGATGGGAAGGATCACGAAGAACCGGGTCGACACATCGCTTCATTTCTCGAGGTGTGCTCGACTTTCAAAATTAAAGACGTTTCTGAGGACGCAATTCGCTTGCGACTCTTTCCCTTTTCTTTGCGAGACAAAGCCCAATATTGGCTTGTGTCACTTTCAGCAGGGTCCATCACGACTTGGAACGAGATGGCAGATCTTTTTATGCAAAAATAGTTCCCTCCGGAAAAGACAGCTAAGCTAAAGAACCGTATAATGACATTCAAGCAGGACGAAGGAGAATCTCTACACGCAGCTTAGGAGAGGTTCAAAGATCTTCTGATCAATGTCCCACATCATGGGTTTTCTAAAAGATAACTTGTGTTGAACTTCTATCAAGGACTCAACTACGACTCACAAGAACGCATAGACGTATATGCAGGAGGCGATCTTGGAACTAAAACACCAACTGAAGCCTACGCAATTATAGAAAAAGCTACCTTGAAGTCGAGTTCTCGTCACAGTGGAGTGCGAAATAAAGCATCATCTATTACTGGGGTTCATCAGGTGGATACGTATATGGCTCTTGCAGCGCAGATTGGAGCTTTGGCGGCAAGGTTTTGATCAAGCTCGTAACGTTTCGCAGGTACAATCATCATGTGAGCAGTGTAGAGTATCACACGAGCCAGGTACTTGTGAGAAGGGTATTATGTTTACAGGCCACGAAGAGGTGGACTATTTGGGCAATCAAATTAGGCCCCAAAATAACCCCTATAGCAACACGTACAATCCAAGCTGGAGGAATCACCCAAACTTTGGGTGGAAATCTAATCCTGATAATCAAAACCCACTCGGATATGCTCAACGTGCTCTCACGCCGCAACAGCCTCAGGGGCAATCTTTTCAGCCTCAAGGGCAATCCTTTCAACCACGTTACAATAATTTAGGTTCAGGAAGCACTTCCCAGCCACAAGCCTCTCAAAATAACCCAAAACTAGAGGAGATGATGGCGCAGCTATTAAACAACTCCAACAATGCCAATCAAATATATGAGAAACAATACCAGCAGCATGAGGAGCGTTTCATGGTGCAAGAAGGGGAAATGCGGAGTCAGAAGGCTTCAATACAAACCACTGAGAATCAAGTCGGCCCGTTGGCCAAGATGTTGTCTGAAAGACCCCAAGGTAGCCTTCCAGGTAACACGGAACCAAACCCAAGAGGGCATGTTAATGCAGTAATGACGAGGAGTGGTAAAACCACGGGACCCAACAAATCGGACTCACCACCGATCACTGAGACGGTCCATACTGACGCTTCGGAAGAGGTGCACGCTAGGCGAGTCCCAGCAAGTACAGCACAGCTCTAGGAGCCAGTTAGAGATTATACTCCTCCAGTTCCATATCCGAGCAGACTGAAGAAGCAGAAGAACGATGAACAACATGGTAAGTTTCTAGAAATGTTTAAACAATTGCATATAAACATACCATTTATCAAGGCATTGGCTCAAATGCCTAAATACACAAAGTTCTTAAAAGACATCCTCACAAACAAGCAGAAACTCGAAAGCTTGTCTTGTGTGTTGATGAATGAAAACTGTTTAGCCCTTCTCCAAAATCGTTTACCTAAAAAGATGGGAGATCCGGGCAGTTTTACTCTTCCCTGCCTCATTGGCAGCATGTCTTTCAGTCATGCATTAGCTGATTTAGGAGCAAGCATAAATCTTATGCCTTATAAGGTTTTTGCTAAATTAGATCTGGGTGAACCTTCACCCACTAGAATGAGCATTCGACTTGCAGATCATTCAATCAAGTATCCGTGATTCGTTGAAAATATGCTTGTTAACATCGACAAATTTGTGTTTCCCGTGGATTTTGTTATTCTTGACATGGATGAAGACTCAAAAGTGCCACTAATACTTGGATGCCCGTTCCTCAATACTGCGAGGACGATTGTTGATGTGGCAGCTGGCCAAATCACGCTCTGAGTAAATGACGAGCACGTGATTTTTGATATTAAAAGATGAATGCAACATCCGTAAAATCACGATGACATGCTCTACTATGTTAACATTGTCGACACTTGTGTAAGCTCTCATTTTCATGACACGATTGAGGAAATCGATATGGATACACATCTATTGTGTGGGAATCTAGATGGCATTTCACAGGAGGGCCACGAAGTTGAGCAGCCGGTTCGCCAAATCGGTGATGATGGTTCCCATAGTCCAGATCGATTTGTGGAGATTGACCGTGAAGTTGAAGAAAAGTCAAAACCTTCGGTTAAAGATCCACCTTCGTTGGAGTTAAAAGAACTCCCACCGCATCTCGAGTATGCATTTCTAGACGAGGAGTGTCGCTTGCCAGTCATCATTTCAGCATCTTTAGCAAAAGAGGAAAAGAGACAACTTCTCGATGTTATAAAGCTTCATAAGAAAGCCATGGCGTGGAAAATTATGGATATTAAAGGTATTAATCCTTCTTTTTGTACTCATAAGATTCTAATGGAAGACGATTACAAGCCTACTGCACAACATCAAAGGCGTTTGAATCCGAATATACAAGACATGGTGAAGAAAGAAGTTATTAAGTTGTTAGATGCAGGGCTGATTTATCCTATATCTGATTATGTTTGGGTAAGTCCAGTGCAAGTAGTACCCAAGAAAGGTGGTATTACGGTAGTCCCAAACGATAGGAATGAATTTATTCCTACCCATACCATCACCGGATGACGAGTTTGCATCGATTACCGCAAACTCAACGATACCACCCGTAAGGACCACTTCCCGCTTCCATTCATCGATCAGTTGTTGGAACGTCTGTCGGGGAAGTTTTTTTTCTGTTTTCTGGATGGGTTCTCTGGATATTTTCAAATTCCTATCGCTCCTGAGGACTAGGAGAATACTACTTTTACAAGTCCTTTCGGCACATTCGCCTATCAGCGTATGCCTTTTGGGCTGTGCAATGCACCAGCCACATTTCAGCGATGCATGGTAGCCATTTTCCATGATATGATTGAAGACTCCATGGAAGTATTCATGGATGATTTCTCTGTTTTTGGGAGTTCTTTCAATCAATGTCTTGGAAATCTGAAAAGAATGTTGATGAGATGTGAGGAAACTAATCTTGTGCTGAACTGGGAGAAGTGCCATTTCATGGTAAAGGAAGGGGTAGTTCTCGGACACAAAATCTCTGAAGCCGGGTTAGAAGTCGATCCAGCGAAAGTGGACATTATTTCTAAATTTCCTCCCCCTACCTCGATCAGAGCAATTAGAAGTTTCCTGGGTCATGTAGGGTTCCATAGGCGATTCATAAAAGACTTTTCAAAGATCGCAAGAACTATTGTGTTTTCAGACGAATGCATGAAGGTGTTCAAACAACTGAAGCAGAGGCTTATTGAAGCCCCTATTTTGGTTGCACCAGACTAGGTGTTGCCATTTGAGATAATGTGCGACGCCAGTGATTTCGCAATAGGAGCAGTCTTAGGACAGCGGAGGGAGAAGCATTTTCATCCTATCTACTACGCCAGCAAAAATCTACATGATGCTCAAGAGCATTACACAACTACAGAGAAAGAGCTTTTGGCTATAGTTTATGCTTTCAACAAATTCAGGTCGTACCTTGTGTTGTCCAAAACAATTGTATACACGGATCACGTAGCTATCAGATAGCTTTTTAGCAAACAGGACGCAAAACCGCGTCTTATCAGATGGATCTTGTTATTACAAGAATTTGACATTGAGATCCAAGATAAAAAGGGTGCTCTGAACGTTGCAGCCGACCATCTCTCGAGACTCGAGCATGGTAATTCTGAAAATTCGCTGGAGGAACCAATCAATGACAATTTCCCCCACGAATTCCTTTTGAGTGTCGAGATGAATGAAGAATCACCTTGGTTCACCGACTTTGCAAACTACCTCGCATGTGGAATCCTTATCAAAGGATTATCGTATCAGCAAAAGAGGAAGTTTTTCGTGGACTTGAAATATTATATTTGGGATGAACCATTCTTGTTCAGAGTCAGAGCCGATCAGGTGATCCGTAGATGTGTATTAGGAGAGGAGACAACTAGCATTCTACGCCACTGTCATGAGGGGCCCACCGGAGGTCATCATGGAGCAAATTACATAGCAAAGAAAGTGTTAGACTCCGGATTTTACTGGCCCACCATTTTCCGTGACACGCATAAATGGGTTAGAGCGTGCGATGCTTGCTAGAGGGCAACCAATATATCCGCACCTAATGAAATGCATCAACATCCAATGCAAGTCTGTGAAGTCTTTGATATATGGGGTATCGACTTCATGGGTCCATTTCCAGCCTCACGAGGTAACAAATACATCCTAGTTGCAGTAGACTACGTCTCAAAATGGGCCGAAGCATAAGCTTTGCCCACAAACGATGCTAGGGTGGTTGTGAGGTTCTTAAAAAGTTTGTTTGCACGATTTGGTGCTCCAAAAGCACTAATCAGTGACCGAGGAACACATTTTTGTAATGCGCAGTTAGACTGAGCCATGTCCCGTTATGGTTTTCATCATAGATTGGCTACGCCATACCATCCTCAAACGAGCGGGCAAATGGAGGTCACGAATCGGGGTTTAAAAAGAATCCTTCAGCGGTCCATTAATCAAAACCGTAAGGATTGGTCAGACAAGTTAGATGACGCTCCGTGGGCTTTTCGGACGACATTCAAGACACCTATAGGGACAACTCCCTTTAGGATGATTTACAGAAAAGCCTATCATCTAAAAATCGAGCTAGAACACAAGGCATTTTGGGCCTTGAAAACGACAAACATGGATTTGAAAAGCGGATGTGAAGCCCGTTTTCTGCAGACCCACGAGCTTGAGGAGCTAAGAAACCATGCCTACGAGAGTTCTAGTAGGTACAAAGAATGAGTCAAGAGGTTTCATGACAAGAGATTGAGAGAACATAAAGATTTCCGTGTTGGAGATCTTGTCTTGTTATACTCCTCACGGCTGCGTTTATTCCCCGGGAAGCTAAGATCCCGATGGACGGGTCCATAGCTATCGACTCGCGGAAAAATTTAGCGAGCGTGTTTTCACACGCTAAGGGTAACTTTGTACATAATTGTTTATTATTTTTATTTCATAGTTCATTAATTTTTCGATTTAAACGTAGGTACATACAAGTTTGATCCATAACTTTTGAAGGCTTGAAGTTGATTTACAGTTAAAACATACAAAATCTTGCAAAAATGAAAAAATTGGGTGAAAATGCGAAGTTAAATGCTTGCTGTGAAATCTGTCCAGAAAACACACAGATGACGCACTTCGTAATCGCACCAGACTAGAATAAACATGCAACGGATAGTCATTGGACACGCTCTACCGTGCGAGCTGACTGCACTACCGTGCAACGAGGCACTACCTCGCAAACCCAGGTGCAACTCAGATCGGCACGACCATGCGACACGTCGCACGACCGTGCGAGTAAATTTTGCAACAGTAAAAACGGGGTATTTAAGCGATTTTACAGTAAAAATTATTTCATTCTTTCGAAACCCTAACAGCCGCACGGGAGTTCTTGGTCGCCCATACCCTAAAACCAACCAATTTTTGCTTAGATTTCACTCCAATCTTCATTCAAGGTATGTTTCCTAGTTGTTTTTTTTATTCTAATCTAGTTTCTAGGGTAGATTTAGGGTTTTGATTCACGAAATTTGGGGGTTTTCTTCATAAACTCAAATAAACCCTTGTTCTTGAATGTTTGGTGCTAAATCGATAGTTCTGATCACTGATTTAATGTCCATTCACTATTTAAAAGTTGAAATTTGTGTTGTAAAAGTTGAAATCGGTGAATGGAACTGATTTATCATGATTTTTCGTCGTCCACGGTCATGCATCTGAATGGCATGGCAGTGCCGATCCGAAAACAACACCAAACCAGTGAACCAGAACATCGATTACGAGACGCACGGCAGTGCGGTTGAGTCGCACGACCGTGTGACTGCTGAAATGACAATAGAATGTCGTAAACAGACTGTTCCGGTGGCAGCACTTAAAATATTTGATTCTACACTTATTTTGTTGTATTCCTGTATGTAGATGAACCACCGATTCCTCAAGTTCGACCAAAAAAAATGAAGGACCGTCCATGTATTGCCAAATTGGAGGCCTTATGGAATCGTAGGGGGGAAATCGGGGAGCCACGAAGGCTAAATTGGACCACCATGACAGCCCCAAACCAAGAAGAGAGACTATCAAATATGATTTCATATCCTATGTCGAGGTTGTTAAATATTGAATGACCCGTGTATCTTGAGCTTACACTTGAGTTTGTCACTTCATTTTCCTATGACAAACAAAGAAGTGACAATCCAGACTTTAAGGATGCACAGACAATGCAATTCAGGTTGGGTAGAAAATGGCATAAGTGGTCCGTTGCTAAACTGGGGAGAAGGCTAGGAATATACTCAAATGAAGAACTCGATTCTGACCTTTTTAAAAATATATACAAGTTTAGCAGTGACCAACAGTGGGCTGATTTTGGGGCACAAGTGGCAGAAGGGCCACCATATGATGCGAGGAAAGCAAAAGCATCGAGGCTACGAGACCCGCTTCTTAGGGTCATTCATCAGGTCATGAGTCACACCATATGTGGACGCATGGACAGTGCGGGAAACTGTCTCACTCCAGATCTTCTTTTCTTATACTCAATAGTTAATGGAGTGTATGTAAACCTTGCCACCAGAATGGCTGAATTTTTATTGAACAGCGTGGGAAGGACCGCAAGCAACCAGATCCACGGTGGTGAATACGTGACTCGGCTAGCAGACAACATGGGATTTATGACAGATGAAGTAGTCAGTGGTCTTACATTAGTTCAGCAGGAGAGGATATAGACATTAAGTCTTTGAAAGCAATGGGTTATTAGTGGATACAGATAATGGCCCTAGACTGAGAGTCCTTAATGGAGAGATATGGGATCCACTACCACCACAGGACGAAGACATCGATATGCATGAAGAAGAAGAGGTTCAGGAACCACAGCATGCAATAGGACCACCACCAGGGCACCAGCACGAGCAGCCACAACACCAACACCAGTACGAATATCCACTACAGTAGAACTGGCCTCCAGGTATCCCTTCTTATCCCGAGTTATACCAGCAGTTCCAACATATGTAGGTAACTCAGGACACTATGAGAGCCACTCAGGATACTATGCGAGCGACTCAGGACACCATGAGGGAAGAGATGTATGCATGTTTTTCTTATATCTTCGAAGGGCTACAGAACGCCTATCCTAACTACTTCAGAGAGCCTCCACAGTTTCCACCCAGGAAATTACGGGGCGGGTTCATCTGGAATACGCCACCACGATGATGATGATGATGATGAGGACTAGGAGGAGGTGGAGCGAACCATTTAGAAACACTGGTGTTTTATCGTAGTTTATCCTTGTTAATATTTAGTACTTTATTTTATTTGGGATTTTAAAACTTTTTCTGTTTTCAAAATGTTTAAGTAGTGTGTTTGTTTTGTTTGAATAATGGCTTTGGTTTCGTTATCTAACATTTTAACCAATGGTATGGTTTGCTGTTTTAGCAAGTAACATACTTGGCAGGTTTGCAAAGAATGCACACAGAGTTGAGAAGACTTCTATTCAAAAGTCTATCATACGAATCTACTTCACCTCTGAGGGAGTACCTTCATCCCTTTTCACATTATTAGTTTAGCTCTTCATAATTGCTTAACTAATATGTGTTTCACATTGGGGACAATGTGAAGTTCAAGTGTGGGGAGTGGTTTAAAGGTTTAAACTTTGTTTGTCCTTGATTCTCCTCATTTTTGTACATATTTATTTACAAAATAAAACAAAAATGGTCACTTGTGTTCTTTAGAAAGCATCAAATTTGATCAAAACTGACAAGCCAATTTGATTTTTGAAAAAGATAACTAAAAGCATGATAAAACAAAAAGAAAAGTTAGCATGTTTATCTTTATATTCATACCCATTCCTTCCGTTTACATGAGCATATTTTTGAGCCTTTACTGCTTTCTTGACAATGTTTTTTTGTTTGTGCGTAAAAAGAGTGAGCCGAATGTTTCAAGTAATTTAGAACTTGTCATTTGTATACTTTTCAAGATCATAAATATGTGAAATTGCATAGAAATGAGAGAGGCACTTAGGATACCCTTTTGTGTTAGCCTTTTTCTTTGTTTATATCCCGCACCCAACATTATCCATTAGTTCGCCATGTTGAGCCTATTTTCCGTATTTTTCAAAATTGTACCCAAATATTTAGCCTACTTAATCCAATATAACCTTTTCATATTTACCCTTTTTGTTAAAATTCGGCCATAGCTATGTAGATTGGTGTAAATCTTTGTAAATGTCTCATTGAAAAAAAAAACGGTCTGTTGAAACTCTCTATAAGGATTATGGAAAATCATTAAGAAGAAAATAGAGAGTAGAAGTGTAAAAAGAATAAACTCTGAACAAATACACAAATAGCTTAGCAACGTGTTCAGAATCCTAGAAAATAAACCGCCGAGTTTTAACCTTTTTAGCCACTTTCAAATATCCATTCCATACCCTTAACCATAGCCTATCATTACAACCCATCAAAGACCTCTTGATTTATGTTTTTCACATATTAGTTGGTGGAGATTAGATCTTTTGACAAGCTTATGATATTGAATGATTCATTGACTAGGCATCGAGTGTTTTACGTACATATTATATGTATGATTCAGAAAAATAACCGAGTATGTGTGAACACTGTGAGAAATGTAAGGATTTGCATGCTAAGTCAATCAAATGTTAAGTCATTTCTTATTTGTTTATCTTTTCATATATTAACATATGCTTGTTCAACTTTAAATCTTTGATGATGACCTTTTGAAAACTAATTTGGCCACCAAACAAATTAAGTAACTTTGTAAATATTCAGATTTATTTCCTTGCTTTATTTTAAGTTTGCTTGAGGACAAGCAAAGTTCAAGTGTGGGGATGTTTGATATACGTTAAATTATACATGTTTTTATCCCCCCAAAATACTTCCATTTTAAGCGTTTTTGACCGAAACTGCGACGTTTAGGTACCAAATCAGGTACTTTTATACTTTCAGGCCTTAAACAGAGTACGAACGACAAATATGATGAAAACGGTCAAATTCTGATGCAAATCCGATAAAAATAGCAAAAATCTGATGACTGCCAGGTATCACACGACCGTGCGATCCAACTACACGACCGTGCGAGACCTCCGACCTCGGAAGCACTGCAAGTGCAAGCGATGGTGCCAATGTTTACTTGGAACGCACTACCATGCGACCAACTGCTTGACCGTGCACCATATGGACCATGATTTCTGATCACATTTCTGATGACCTCGCACTACCGTGCGACCAGTCGCATGACCATGCCAATTTGGTGACCGAGATAACTTGTCCACTAGTCCACTTATCTGAACCCGAATTGGAGAAATGACGTCACCCGACAAGTGACAGTGCACGACCGTGCGGATCAGAATTTTGCCTATAAATAGAACCATTCGCTACTGGTTACAATGTTGGGTTTTCCTCCATGTTTCTGGGCAATTTATGGGTTCCGAAGCAGTCCAGATCAGACCAATTTGAAGCCTCAAGACCGAATGGAAGCATAACCGATCCAACCCATCAATTCTTAACTTGTTTATGGTTCGATTCCTTGTTCTTATACATGTATTCTAATCATTATTCGAGTATTGAGCTGATGTTAGTTTATGTAATAGTAGTAATGAACTTGTTTCTTGAATAATCTTTATGTTGTAATCTTGTTTGTATGAATCTTTAGTACTTTTTCATGTTTGAATCTTCATGATTATATAATGAATGTTTCACTGATGTTGAGTTCTTGATTATGTTTGATTTTCTTGGATAATGAATGGTTAGTGGGATGGTAACTATTTCTTGATTAATCACTTGTTTGTAAACTTGTTTACATCATGAGACTCGAGAAGGGTATTGGTTTTATCTAAGATATATCGGATTTTGATTGAGAATGCTTTCTTGCACGTAAGGGTTCTAACGAATTATATGGTGTTGTTACATGTTCTTGACGCGGTTTATGATCTTTGTTTTGTAGTTTTGGTCTGAAATTGCTAACATGGTAGATTTGTGATCAAGACTTGTAAGATGAAATATTTTGTTATATGATCTACTTAAATGCTTATCCTAGTGGCTGTATTGTGACCATCGGTGTTGCTTTCTTTGATAAGTGAGGTTAGAAAACTCCTAGCGGATGACTAATCTATCTTTAAAGGTTCACATGAATATATATCAATAGCTGACTAAAGAATGATTTTAGGTGGTTAACGTGTGTTTATCACGTTAACTTTCTGAAGAATCATCATGTTAGAAAACTCCTAGCGGATGACTAACTGTCTTGAAATTGGAAAGTTGATCAAGTGCTTTTGTGACATATCTGATGTAGATAACATGTTTAGGTCGTTTCTGAAACAAGATAATAGTTATTTTTCATATTTGGAGTCTATTAAGTTTTAGATATAATTTTAGATAATTTTAGTTAAACAACCATTCACTTATCCTTTTATCTGGTAATCTAATGACAAAGATTTAGTACTTAATAACACCCGTGTTCCATGGATCGATATCCGGCTCTTACCAATACTTTGTTACATATATGACGGGATACACTTGTCCATTTGTGTGTATTTTAATGTTAAGGTACAAACCATTTTTATAAATATTAAAACCCAGTTCGTTGCGTGTAAAAATACTGTAAATAAATGTATAAATGCGTTCACGTCAGCCACCCAATCAGGCATTGTTGCAAAAGCATTATAAAACTCGTAATCCATGATCAAAACTTTGAATTACTCCGAAAAGTACCTGCAAAAGACAACAAACGATAAAACCAACTTTGAAACAATCGAGATTTACCATTTTCGTGCGAGTGGGAATGCCTCTCATGCGAATGGATCAAGCTGGAATAACATGTGACACTTAAGCTCTCTCGTGCCAATGGCCTTTCATGCGAGAGTGACAAATCTTCTTGAAACGACTTTTAACTACCCTTTCGTCCGAAATGGCAATTCGTGCGAAAGCGAATTTGGACGAATGGCCCTTTTGTTCGAACCTCAAGTTGTTTTTTCATGGTTTATTTTCAAGACTTTTCAATGAATTAGTTTAAAATTTGATCTGATTCTTTCAAGGATTGATTAGTTCATTTTTTCGCACGTTATACTAAAAAAATAGAAAAATTTGTCCATGAATTCAGCTTCAATTTTGAGTTTTAAGTAGAAAGAATGGGAGTAGAAGAGATGTGATGAGAAAGATGAAAAAATCTGATCAAATTCTGCTCGATTTTGCTGGTATCTTGTGTTATCAGACGTTGAAACCGGTCTCCAAGCTCTGATACCACTTGTGAGGACCGTTTTGGGTCTCCGAAAGCTGCATTCGGTCACAATGTCTTCATATCTCGTGCGGAATCCGAGTATGAAGATGACATGCACAAGAACAAGCTAATTAAACTGGTTTCTATTGATTATTTGAAGTTACAGAACCACGAAACCAAATGGACAGAGTTTCCCCTCTCAAGTCCACAACCTTACAAATGACAAGATCCAACACCTCTATTTATAGGCATGCCCAGTCGCATTAAACATCTGGGACGACTGGGACTTATGACGACGTTGGTACGACTAGGATTGTCCTCTCGCACGAAAGCGCCTTTTGTGCGACAGGTCATAACCATTACATTCCCGTCTTTTCTATCACACAATCCTATACATTCAACTACGACTTGATAAATTTACAATTATAGATATGATTGACGGAGGCAATAGACATAATGCACTCACAATTATTATTATTTTGTTATATTTCTACTACGTGTGTAATTGTAATAATAAAGTGCGACACGAGCTCTAGCAAATCCAACCCAACTAGCCATTACAGTTGAATAGTGAATATACTATTTATACGTGAAACATTTGGGTTTGTATGTAAACATATATAATGTAGAATATATTCTTATATAAACTTGAACCGAGATATGTAATTTACACTTTCGGACGATTGATATATATAGGTTTGGACACTTGTTTATTGGGTTTTGTCGACAACTTGTGTTGTCGGGATTATCATAAAAAATAGAGGAAACTCTGCCCAATTTTCATAAATGTATATAATACGAAATATGATTGTAAATTAAATATTTAACGAGGATATTTAATTCAAGTTAGCTCGTGCAATTTATTAAAGTAAATATAATTACTTATATGTTTATTTTGAGTATTAAAAGCAAGATACAAGTACATCCTTTGTTTATCAATTCGACTATGTGTAGTCACACTTAAAGATAATAAAGATGTATGTTTTTTTAAAGACTTATACGTGTTCAAACACATTAAATTATTATACATATCTTCATATTAATATATGTATGATCCTATACAAACCCTTAAGGGTATCATAGCTTTTAGGTTAACGATTGTACCATCAGTCGTTCATTTAACAATTCGGAAGAGCTCGACTAGACATGAAACAACCTTATTCTAGTATTGGTTACTTATATTGTGCTATACCAATTATGGAATGTCTTGGTGAATGTTTGCAAGATGTGCAAGTACGTGTCATTGACACAATACTTTTGGATATAACACGCACCCTAAGGTGAGTTCACTACTTTTTCACAAATATGCGTTCCGGGGGGGGGGGGGGACAAACAAACTACTATTCCTGGGAGGAATACTTTTCAATGTTTTGGTTTAATTTCTATGTTAGTTAATAAACTCAACTCTATCATGAAAGTCCCTACTTACATACCGAGCTAGTTGCCTGGGAGGCAACGATGTATTAGTTGATAGCGCTATTAGGCCTGACAAAGCTCACACCGTACCTGGGAGGACAGGCGTGAACTAATGACCTTAAACACTTTGATCAATGCTGATAGACATTGATGAGGGCACCAAATGTGACAATTGCCACTTTCTGGTAAATTAATTACATTTAAAGCAATGAATTACATTATACAAATACGTGATTAGAATGTCCGAAATGCATGATTTCATGAAATACATCTTAGAATACTTATGGAATATTCATTTATGATGCACATGATTCATTTTTAGTGGTTACATTTGAAACAGTGTAAACAGTGCATCTAAACAACTAGAGTAGTGCCTAGTAAACTAGCGTGCTGACAAAAAAACTCAGGAGCCGCATAAACTAGTGTAACGATATTTTTAGGACTCATACGAAAGTCCAACATCAATTATACAATAAACCCTAATTGGAAATGCAAGGGTTTGGTCTAATATATTACCAATGTCCGATAGCACAAAAACTGCCGAAAACTGCCAAAAAGCACAAAAAATGACCATTTCAATGTTTTTCCGCAAAATTCAGCATTTGTATTTTTATTACAAAGTGCAAAATGGGTTGTTTAAACTCAAATTCCATATGAAAATACATAGGGAACATCATATAAAAATATAACCAAATGTTTCTCTACAACTTTCATAAGCAAACCTTTCGACTATCTTCTTGTGGAACGAGCGACAAAAGACTATCCGAACTACAATTTGACATATGTAGTGAACTAGTGAACATTATTTTTGGTCATTTTCATCCTATTTGGGATCATTCTAAGTCTTGAAACATCTTGAAACTTGGTAATATATAAAAACCTAAACATTTAACCATTTTTAACCTTAACAAAATTACCAATAATTTTTACCACAAAATGACCCCCCCCCCCCCCCCCTCATTTGAACCGTAAACAAGTGGCCCCCCCACTCTTTGTTTTTTTTTTTTTTTTTTTTCATAATGGATACTTATCCAATACTTAGGTGGATTATGAGGTGGATGGTTTAGTGATGTGGTGGAAGAGTTAGTGATGTGGTGGCATGGTTATAACACTTTTCATTAATCAGTAACACACACTACAACTCTTTTACACCTTTTCAAACACACACAAACTCTCTCAACATCTTCATATCTTCATCCATATCACCAAGAACACCATAGAAAACCCACTTCATCTTCTTCATTTCTCTTAGAATCAACATGGATTCTCATGGAACCTAAGAAGATCTAAAGTACTTGCAAATCAAGCATTTTCATCAATCCAAGAGTCTTCTAACAACAAGATCTTCATCTTCTTTGTTTCTTAACATCGTCTAGATCATCCCTAGCCTAGAGCTAGAAGTGAGCTTCTAAATTTATTTTTTTTCTTACTCATTTATGTTATGATTATTATAACTAGTAAAATAACAAAATAATCATACATAATAATATGAAGATACAAAGAAGCAAAAATACAAATCATGCTATGTATATGGTTGTTTATGTTGTGATTAAGATTGTTATTTGCATATTTGATCTTGTTGAGATGATTAAGACATGTATAACTTGTTAGATGATGTTCTAAAAATATGATCTAACAAGTACACATGAATATGTTAAAGTTTTTTTTTTTTTTTTAAACTTAAAAGGTAATGGATGATCAAAATTTATGGTGTAATTAAAGTATATAAGGTTTTTAATTAAAAACAAGACTTTTTACAAGAATATAAAAAGTAACATACAACATGAGATTTTTATAAAAGTTGTTCAAACTAGAAGTAAACTTGGTTTTTGAACTAGTTAACATATGTTATGATCATGTTCAAAACCCTACATGATTTTGAGATCATCTTGATAAGATTATGTTATAAATCTTATTAAAAATCTTATGTATATTTTTTTATAAAAGTTATGAGTAAATTGTTGATGTTGATTGAAAAGAAAAAGATATGTTTATTAAACATGGCAAAGTGATTAAAACAAAGGTTATATGGTAAATTTTTCTTAAAAACTTTATGTTATAAAAAAATATCATTTTGGTTAAATATTTACAAGATTTAAAAAGATTTAAAGAAAGGTTTTTTATAAAAAGAAAAGATTAGATAAATATATATTTTTGAGAAAATATATATTTGTTCATTTTAACAAGTTATGTGATATGTAATAATTGGTGTATTATTTATATATCAAAGATAGGAATTTGATTAAAATGGTGATAATAAACTCAAGAGACTTTAGAATTAAAGTCTTACAAAATTACATATACAAATGCCTTAAAGACATGTTACGGACAATACGAACAATCGGACATAAATTATGGTCAAAACGGACGATGGACGAACTTATGGACATATTACCAATCCGAGGACTTAATACGACATCTAGACGATCTTTCCACACGGACACAAAAATTACGGTACTATTAACAAAATTCGGACAGTTTGAAAACTTATAAAAACTATTATGTTTTTATTTCCTAAAAAGTATAATTAGTAATTTTTTATAAAATTGTTTTTATAAAAATGAAAGACTTATCTTTTTCAAATGGGCTAAATATTTATATAAATGGGCTTATACTTTTAAATAAATTTATAATGAGCTTAAACTAAATACATAGGCTAAGCCCTATAGCAATAACTTATGGGCCAAGCCCAATACCAAACTTATGGGCCCAAAAGCCCAACACTATTTAAGCCCAACACTATTTAGGCCCAACACTATTTGGGCCCAAATCATAATTTCTTGGGCTAAGTCAATGACATAAATTGTAAAGAAATACAATTATACAAAGTTCAACAAACAATAAAGACATACAAGTCTTACACATATTTAAAACATAAGACTTGTACTCAAGTTATTTACAAAGACAGAAGTGTCTAACAAATATAACAACGATTGTAGGTCGCAACACTGTTCAGGACTACCGCACGTGAAATCATATTTACTTCTACTCACTGACGCGATACTGTGAGTTCATGTCCCCTTTTTATCTTAAATGTTTTTCAAGCTTTACAACTATCGGGGAAAATACATGTACAATAAGTATGATAAGTCAAGGAATGAAACACCTTAGATCATGTGCGAAATTAGGGCCATAACTAAAGCACCATTAATCCAGTTTGGACCAAGGAACAAAGGGTTAGATCTAATGGGTTTTGGCGAGCCCCACTCATGGCCATTCATTTGCCTAGGGGTGCGTTTGTTGCCCTACGACATGGTATCGATACAATTAAAAATCGTCTAGGGTTGGATTGCTTCCTATTTCGTTACACATATTAATGTCCTTGCAAAACATTAATGATCACGATTTCATTGACGCTTTTCATACTATATTTGATTCAAATACAAATACATTCTACATTTTTCGGATGCTTCATACACAATTAAATTGCATGAACTCGCTCAACCTTTGTTGATTTTTCTACTTAAACATGTATTTCAGGGAATTAGTGGACCTTGTCAGTGATTCTAATTCAGGAAACAAGTATCAAGACTCCGTGCCATCTTTTGAAGGGTTTATCTATTATACAGCCGCTTTGCGGTGTTATAGTGGACAAAGCCTTAATGTTTAAAACTTTCGTTTTGGATGTATGAAATAGTAACAACTTATTTTCTTTGAATGGTTTGTAAATTATAAACTTAATGTATGTTGCGCATCTTTTGAACAATTATGGTAATGGCAATGGAGTATGTTTTATTCGTTTAGTATGTTTACTTATATCGTTATGCAATGAGAACCAACAGATCACACCTCGCGCTTCCGCTACGAGCAGGGTGTGACACCAAAAACGAACAGTCAATCGGTACAGAGTTTATTATTCGTAACATGTCTTTAAACTAAACACTTACTTGATTTTCATTAAACAAAACTGTGAACTCGCCAACTTTATGTTGACACACTTTTTCTACATGCTTGCGGTCGTTAGATATCTACATGGACCGAGACTTGCAATCGGAGGAGCTAGAGGTGTCACGGGTCGTGTTGCGTATTGAGACACTAACGTTATGTGATGATTTACAAACAATTTATTTACGAGTATTTAAAACAAGAGTAAAATGCACGGATAGTCCCTGTGGTTTTGCAAAATAACACCTATAGTCCCCAACTTTTGGAAATTAAACCGGTGCTCCCTGTGGTTTGACAGTTTGTTACTCGGATAGTCCCTGGAGTGGATGACGGTTAGTTTTCTCCGTTAAGTGGATATGAAATGACAAATTTACCCTTCATCTTCTCCACTCTGTAAAAACAAAACAACCCTACCCCAACCCTACCCACCCCCACCTTTCTCTCTGTTTCCCCCACCATTAACCACATCTACCAAACACCACCACCATACCTTTCTCCCTGTTTTAAACCTCAACAACAATTCACATGAAACCCATTCAAATTGATGACTTTTTTTGTTCTAGATATCAAAATAATAACCAAATTAAGCCAAAACATACAGCTTCTTGTGCCGTTTAGTCTTGAAATGTTTATCTCTCACAGCCACATTAGCAAAATATCGACTGAAACAAACAACAACATTTAATTTAAAAAAACAAACTGCAAATAATATTAAATGAAAACATATGAACCATATAAAATTGAATTACTTACTCGCAGTGTAAACAATAATATTAACCCATTCCAGGAAGATCTTCATCTAACCGCAACGGCGTCTTCTCATCATCTGGTTTCTTAAGCTCATCATAAACAGCATCATCACGTGAGAAAACACAGTTAAAGAAACAAAACACACAGAAAGTCTGGTAATTTGCAGTTAAATTCAAGAAAACCAACAGAAAATAAGAAAAAAACGATAAAAAGGATATCTTTAACCAGGAATTTAGCCAGACGGAAGGTTTTGTGACAGTGAGTGTATCGTCTCTTCTTCACCCTTCTGTGTGGACATTTGCCTCCTATCTTGCCTTCAAACTTGGGATTTATGGTGGCGGTGTTTGGTAGATGTGGTTAATGGTGGGGGAAATAGAGAGAAAGGTGTGGGGGGGGGGGGTGTTTTGTTTTGTTTTTACAAGAGTGGTGGAGAAGATAAAGGGTAAATTTGTCATTTCACATCTACTTAACTGAGAAAACTAACCGTCATCCACTCCAAGGACTATTCGACTCACAAACGGTCAAACCACAGGGAGCACCAATGTAATTTCCAAAAGTTGAGGACTATAGGTGTTATTTTGCAAAACCACAGGGACTATCCGTGCATTTTACTCTTAAAACAATTACAAATTTGCTTCCGCTGAACGTATAGCGTGTTAAAATTGAAATGCACTTTTCATGTTGAATGAGATTTTGAGTTTATTATGTTACGGTTAGTTCAATGTGATTAGTGGCTAGATCCTGGTACGTCACACGTCTCGCGGTGAGATCCGCATGTGGTATTTTGGGGGTGTGACATTAATTAAGTTTGTTTATTGCTTAAAATGTTTTGTTTTAATTAGTAAGGGCATATATGTAATTTTATAGAGACTTAACTAATTAATTTAACACCCATCCAGTGTAGCGACTACCCGAGTAACAAGTAAATAAACCACAGGGAGCACCGATGTAATTTTCAAAAGTTGGGGACTATAGGTGTTATTTTACAAAACCACATGGATTATCCAGACATTTTACTCTATAATGTGGTATGTAAATTTCTAAAAACTACCCGTGTTTTTACACGGGTTTTACATCTAGGATAATTTTAAAAGCAACCCAAACACCTACTTTGAAGGCTTTGGGTCAAAATTGCACCTTCTAATTTACAACAATAAAAATATATAAAATGACCGAAATTCCCTTCTCGCTAATAGAAAAAATGGGTGAAGTTAACACAGTAAGAGCTAAAATGGTGACGTTTGAAACTATTTGAACTAAAATGACAACGTTTCAAATCTTTAAACTAAATTAACAAAATACCCAAATCACATAGAGTAAAATGCATTTAACTCAAAAT
Source organism: Helianthus tuberosus (assembly GCA_030545235.1). NCBI lineage: Eukaryota > Viridiplantae > Streptophyta > Magnoliopsida > Asterales > Asteraceae > Helianthus > Helianthus tuberosus. The sequence continues at coordinate 5,634,218 of CM060416.1, read as the reverse complement.
ATATTATATGACAAAAATATAGTCACATAATTAAAACCTCACCCTATAAATTTGACTCTCCACCAGACTCATTCATGGAATAAAAAGTGGCTTTTCATTCTTCTTCTTCCCCCTTATCTCTCTAGAGCTTTGAAAATGAAGTCGAACATAAACCCCAATTTGCGTGTGTTCTTCCTTATCATCATCAGCATTTTATCGACATCAGTTGTGGCAATCAGCTGCGACATGTTCCAGGGAAATTGGATAGTGGATGAATCATACCCGCTGTACAACGTATCCACGTGCCCGTTTCTCGAAAAGGAATTCAACTGTGTTAACAATGGCCGTCCTAACTTGATGTATCTCAAATTTCGATGGCAACCGCACGGCTGCAGCTTATCCAGGTACCACCTCTCTGTTGTTCAATGTCTCATCTCATCTCAATCAATCTATGGCTGCCTTAGATGCCTACTACTTTTTTTTTTTTTAAATAAACTTCATTAAAACACACTTACGACTCAAACGGGCAAAAGGCCAATACAAAATACCACCTCGACCCAAACGTGCAAAGGGCATTTTTCCCTCCACCAAAATGGTGGTCCCCTACATGTGGAAACGCGGTGGGGATTTATGGGCGTCAATTGTGTGACGAGAAATGTGTTTGTTTTATTTAAGAATTTTAATAATTATATAAATTATAAATAAATAAATAGTTTTAGAATAAATGTTTTGATGAAAGTTATATCTTTTAGTCGTAACTGATGAAGTTAATATATTTATAGTGATTAAATTAGTAATTAAATACGTGAACGTTGTTTGTGATTATAACGTATAAAACTATACTTTGTAGTAATTAAATACGTGAAGTTATTTAATTTTATATGATTACATTTCTTCTTTTCTTGTTATAGTTGAGTTCAAATTTACTATGTCACATCTCTAAATTTTTATGTATTTTCTAATTTTAGTTTTATGTACAACATATTTGTTTTTCGTGTATCTATTTTATGTTTTATAAAATGAAGTTGATTTTTACGTTAAAAAAATATTATTGATTTATAACGAACACAAAATGATGCATGCAATATGTTCATCTATATTATATGCTTATAGATTATAGATTTTATTGTATAATAATAATAATAAAAAAACAAACAAACCCACCAATCACATCTTCCTTTTGTTCAAATATTTCCCCATCACTCATGGGTCATGAACCAGCAAAAGCCACCGTCTCAAGTGATCACTTCGAATTATGCCGGTGTTCTAGTTGAACTTGCCGAACTCATAACTCCGTCACGAGAGTACCCTAAACCCCTAAGAATACCATTCCATATGCATACTAAAAATGATAATTTTCTTATTTAAAAAAACAGAAGTGATTAAATTGCAACATGTAATTAATGATTTTACGTTAGAGGTAATTAATTATGTCTTAAATGTAATACGATATGCTATTTAATTATCGTTTAAAAGTGTAATGCAATATGTTTTTTTTTTTTTTTTGGTTTTTTACGACAACGCTTGCTTCTACTATATTAGTCAACAATCTCTCTTGTTCAGGTTTGAACCTAGATCTCACATTTAAAAGACATGTGTCTCTATCAAGTTGGTTAACCCACACTAGCCTATATGTTATTTGATACGAGTTATGTGAGATATGTGAGATATGAGATTGTATTTATAATGTCAGAAAATTAGTTGAGATGACACCAAAACATGGTTTTTTAGACATATATATTCTTTTTAGATGGTATTATACATTTTCCACCGACATATTTTTATGAGAAATGTAATAAAATAAAAAGGGAAATGATAGAGAAGATGAAACTCAGAACATGAATCTCAAAGGTTATTGGGACATTTCTTTTCCCTACGTCTTTCAAATGCCAATCGATGGTATGATTTTTTGGGGTAACGTCTAAGTTAAACTTTGAAGCCAGTGTGAACCCGATTAAAACAACATAGTCTGGCCGGAATAGAGCAACGGGACTCTCCAATTTAAGAAGTGAGATGGCTTAACACAAAAAAATTCGTTAAAAAAACTAAAGTGGTCATGAGTAAATAGTTAAGCTATTTATTATTAGTTACTAATTACTAATTATATATTATACTAGTTTTGTATATCATTTATGAAATAAATGTTTATGTTTATGTGTATAAATAATCTTATTAACTAAAATATAAATAAACTAATGATATAAATAGCATATATTTTCAATTTTTAAAATATGCCAAAATAACATTTACTATTTGCCAAAGTTTGGTGACGATATAGGTGTAATACATACAAAAAGGTGACTTTTTTTAATTATATAACAGTTATACTAAATTTCCTACATGTTAGTGTAGTTTTAGTAGTTTTATACTTAAATGATATATTTAGATTACTTTACTAAACTACAAGGATATACGTAACTTACTCTATTAATTAAAATAAAACAAAAACTATTATATTTATATTGACTTGCAAAATACTGTATAAAACTGAAAACGTAATAAATAAATCCGACAAAAGGTGTTCCTGCGAATTAAAAGAGCGGGGCACATTATACGAGGTGAGGTTTAACAAGTTTTGGCTCCTTGAGCAGCCACTACGGGTGGTGTAACAAGTTTTGGCTCCGTAATCTGTTCATATTATGCACCCAATTAAAATAGCAATTAATGATTGAATATCAACTCTAGGGTGTAAGACCATGTGTAGTGGTGAACAAAAATAATGCCTCCACCATGGGGCATTATCCGACACGTGACATCCTAGTCAGCGTTGGGCATTATAGCAAAAGTGGCGTAGTGGGGCATTATTCCAATAACCCCCATGCAATCAATAAATAATTATTATTTTTTATAGAGAAAAGGATTAAAAAAAAAAGAAACTAGATTCTTAAAACGCTAACACCAAACTTACCTAGATTCTTATTGGCTAGTCAAAACCTTGGACCCCACCATGTGGCCACATGCAGTGGACTTTCAGCGTTATAATTAAAACGCTAACATCAATTTTTTTCAAAAAAGACGCCCTATAACGCCGGGTGTAGTGGGACGGGGGGCGTTTTGGGACGTTTTTTTTCAATTTTTTTTTAAAACAACGCCCCACTACGGGTGGTCTAATGATTAAAAAGGTTTGTACAACTTTTATACTCTTTCCTCCACAAACTCCACAAAGAAAAAGAAAAAAAAAACACAGGTTCCTTTAGGCTTGCTTAAAAACTTAAAGGCTTGCTTAAAAGGATATATTTAGAACTTTGATTTTGGTTTTGGTTTTGGTTTTTGGTTTGTAAGTATAAATATAGGTATATAACTAATAACATTTATTTTATCGAACTTTTCATATAAGGTAAAGTAAACAATAACCAAATATGAACAAGTGTAGTGATTACAAAAAGTTACACACTTATATAAATGGTGATACTTTATCCTTGATATACATTCATAAATAAATTTGATCATCAAGTCTTTCTTCTTCTTTTCTTTTTCGTTAGTTGTCACTAAATAGATTTTGATTTTCCTATTCCTTTCCTATTTCTTATAAATGTGAACTTAGATTATTAGTTAGTTATTGTTTAACGCTTTGATCTTCAATTAAAAGTTTCATAGTTTATTTTGGTTACATATTGTGCCAAACCTTATCTAGTGACCACATATAATAGTTTCAGTGGAAACTAGGGTTGGCTGTAACTATGCTAGAAGTGAGATTGTTATCTTTAAAATATTGTAATTAATGAACTTTTAAAACATATTAGTATTTAGTTACAAATTAAAAAGATATTCGACAAACTTACATATGACATTGAATTAAACCAAGAGCATTCATTACTTTTGTAAGTATATTTGCTCTCGCGGCTCAATCGATCATCAACTTATTCGATCATTATCTTGACTATTAAAAACGATATATTAGTTTGTTGGAGTTTTAATTCATTATAAGCAACTTGCTAGAGAGTTTGTTGTCTGGGCACAAAGAATGGTTATCTTTGATCCTAAGTTTCTCCATTAAGATTTAAGATTACTGATAAGATGGGCACCAAGTACCAACCATTATTATTGCAATTAATACCAAAATTGAAGGTGTAGCCTTCCATATTTGACATCATACGCTTTCTTTATCGCCTTTTAAAACATAATTAATTGTGATTTATGAAACAACTTCATGTGATGATGTGATATGTAATGTAAGGGGTCCATTTACAACTAGCATGATACATATTTTACAACGACTAAATAATATGCTTAAACTTTATAACAATTGGAATAGATTCCAAAGCATAATTCCTAAATGTGTACCAAGCCTTTGGATGATAAAAATATATGTTAATTAATAAGATTTATGCGTATTTTTTCATGTATTCGATAATAAATGAAATCACCTGTCATTTTATAATGCATTCTTCTTTTTGTAATAGATTTGATGGCCCAAACTTCTTGAAAAAATTAAGAGGGAAAACCATTATGTTCGTAGGAGATTCACTTAGTCGAAACCAGTGGTTGTCAATGCTATGTATGATCCACTCGTCTATGCCAAGTGCAACTTATACGGTCAATATCTCTGTTATTCAAGACACAACCACATACACCTTCTCGGTACGCCTCCCGGCTACATATTTGAATATTTATTATTTGGTTTTTCACTTATTTAAATATATTTAAGCTCTTTTGAAATAATTGTAGGATTATGGGTTGAAAGTGGCATACCATCACAATTTGTACCTAGTGGATATAGTGAAGCAAAGGATTGGGAGAGTGTTAAACTTAGATTCTTTGACGGCTGGGAAGCTATGGTTGGACGTTGATTACCTTGTGTTTAACACGTGGCATTGGTGGAACCGAAGAGGAGCCAGTCAACCGTAAGTTTCCGTTTTAAAATGCACAAAGAGTGCGTTAAACATCTCATTTTCATAGGTTGATAGGTTAATATATTGAATCTGACATACACCCAAAATGTTTGACATGAATCTAAAAATCAAATCTGACAAATGAACTCCACACGACGTACACTTTTGTATGTTGTTTCACCAAATTTTTTTTTAATTACATTTTAACATATTAATACTCCAAATTACAGCTTATAACAAAGTTAGAAATGTTCATAAAATATTTATGTTTGAACTTTGAACCATAAAAGTTGATCCTTATTTCTCTCTTAAATTTTGGCATAAATTATCCAATTTATTTAAGTTATAACGTAAAACATTTTTCATTAAACTTAAAAATAATAAACAGGTCAACTTGCAAACCTTTCAGGTCCAACCGAACACGACGTGGTTTAGCTAAACATGTTCACGGGTTTGACTCGAGATTGTTTAGACTAAACCTAAATTCGTGGATTTCGTTTTAGATTGCATCGTAAAGTAGAAACTTACACCCCTAAGTAGTCTTTTTTATCAACACGTAGATTGGTCATGAATGCAGATTTGACTTTATACAAGACGGGAGTCGTATATACAAGGACATGGATCGTGTAGTTGCTTTTGGAAAGGCCGTTGTTACATGGGGTCGATGGGTTGATGCTAATCTTTCTGTTAACAAAACAAAAGTGTTTTTTCAAGGAATATCACCCTCTCATTACAAGTAAGCTTCTCTTCAATATCACAAACCAACTTGTAATATAATTACAAATTCTAACAATCAACAATATTTTTTCTGCTTTTACGGGTTAATTGCTTATGTGACATGTTTGGTGCGGTCAACCACCACAAATAAAAGATAAAAGGATTTATAAAAATTGTGATAATATTTAAGAAGAAACTCCGATAATTGAGCAAATTTATAATTAAATATTTTAAAATTACAGTGGCAGCGATTGGGGAGAACCAAAGGCAAGATCTTGTTCCGGTCAGAAAATTCCTCTTCTAAGCACCACCTATCCTGGAGCTTCACCACCTGCATTGGCGGTCCTCAAGAACTCACTCCAAACTATCAAGAGACCGGTCACTTTGCTTGACATAACTAACCTTTCTTTGCTCCGGGTAGACGGCCACCCGTCGGCTTACGGCCTAGCAGCAGTGGATTGCAGCCACTGGTGTCTCGCCGGAGTTCCAGATACATGGAATGTTTTGCTATACAACCTTATGTTCCAGGAAAATGACAATCCATAATTCAATTATTCGATTTATATAGAAAATAAAAGTGATATACCATAACTACAAGAAGTCAGAAATTTATAAATTGGGGTCTTGTTACATTTAAAATGGCGAATGTTACATTCTTTATTGGTTCTTCAAATGAAATATATACTTTTATTACTTAGTAATCTTTTTTTTTTTTTTGGGACGTTACATGGTAATAGTTTAATTTTCATTTTTTGGCCTTCTCAAGTTTGTATTTTTATAAGTGCCAAACTCTAAAAAAAAAATCACCATCGTCTAGAAAAGGCTAGACAGGGTACAAAAAAGAATTACATCACAAGAAGCGGGTTTTTCAAGTTTGTATTTTAAAGTGATAAACAACAACAACAACAATAAACTGCAATTTCAGTTTATGTGGTAAGCACCCAATGGTACTTTGAGTCTCTAAGTGTCAAAATTGAACAATCAAGTCAATGTAGTTATCGATTTGGATCAATCAAATCCCTGTCGTTACCCCAACGTTACAGAAGTGATGAAATGACCTTATTACTTCCAGGACCCAAAAGTGCAAACCTCACTTCATCCTCAACCTCCCAAACAACTCATTGCACTCATTGCACAATTCAAGATAACATTATTGACAATTAAACTTATAATTTCATCCAACAAATTCAATGCTTAATCAATTAAGTTGTTATACCATCTCCAACATTGGTAGCAAGAGAAATTGGGCAAAGAAGATCAATATTAATCCCAAGAACACCAACAAGTAAAGTATAAATCCTTTAACACCCATTGATCGAATAAGAATCATCAAAAAAAACCCTTTAAAAAGGCATCTGGAATAAATTGTTTTGAAGCAAATCTTGAATATGCAAATCAAATGCTAAGTAATGCAAATCAAATGCTAAGTAAAGAGAATATGTTATTCAACCTTCAACAAGAGTTAATAGATAAAAAAAAAACTTAAAAACCCATATGAAATCAGTTTTTGTCGAATCCCCTACCGTGCTGGGCTGATTTGTAGAGATTCATCAGCGTCCAAAGAGAGTCTTCAAGATGATCTACAAAAGAGACCACCGTTAGGCTCGTCACGGAGGACCCCGGAGGACCCCGGAGGGGAGTCCGTGACCAAGCTTCAACATGAGAGTAAGAAAACTTGCCGGAGAAGGAATAATATTCCGGCACGATGATCTGGGCGGAATAAATGATGTGGACTCTAGGTTGTGAGTATTCAATGAACAAACATAGAATGTTTCACAGTTAATGCTTCTTAAGTGTGTGTAAATGGTTGTTGTGAACTTACTTGCCCCTTTATATCGTCTCCTTAGCTTATATATAAAGCCTCATGCTTATTGGGTGGTGCACTTCCCACGGTGATCTAACGGTCCTCTATGATTCAGAGAAGATCTCTGCTCTCTCCAGCCTCGTGTTCCCTGCTGAGCTGTGAGAGGATCTTTGCATTCAATGTGGATCGTACTTTCCTTGTACCATTGCTGTAAATTGCCTTCTCTCTCCGGCTCAGGCATTTAATTCCAGTGACTGGAACAGTGATTTGAGGTAATGATCCTCTCAGCTCATCTTATGTTCCTCCCTTCTCTCTCTCAGGGTCCTCTTTTAATATGAAGCTAAATGGGCCTTTTTAATCTGTCGTTACTGGGAGCCCAGACGAGGAGCCCAATCAGGGGCCCTTGTCGACAAGTCATCCTTAGTCTTAGTCCACTAATTCTCGTATGTGGGCCTGGACTGAATTCCTCATGATGGCACGTATTTCACGTGGATCCCGGTGATATAAGTTCGCCCCCTAATGATAGCTGATGTGTTGCAAAACACACGCTTTTATCCGTTGTAATTTGTACAGTTTAGTATTAAATTAGAGTCAGTTTTGATGTTTCTTATTTTATATTTCATTTTTATATTATTACAGATCTCGGTGCAAAATAAACGAGCTCAAACGATAAATAAATGAAGAGACGGAATTTGGAATAAAGTCGAGGGACCAAAACTGCAATAAATGAAAGTGGAAAATTCATTGGGATTTATAATTAGAATTCGGAGGATCATTATTGCAAAAAAGAAGAAAGTTGAATAATTCATTTGCATAATAAAGGAATTGTGGTCTTTCGTCTCGTGAAGCATGTGCAATTGTTGACCAAATTAAAAGATTGTTGACCAAGTTTATTATGTGTTGACCGAAAGTTACACCAAACATTGACCACCTCTTGTTGGGTTGTTGGAGTCGCAAAGGTAGGCCCACACAACATCCTATGTATATAGCCAAGAGTAGCCCATTTGATGATTTATAATGTATTGGGAAGCCCACATCGTGAAGGAGAATTTGAGTTCAACTTAAATATATACATCCCATGATATATATATATATAGGGGATGGTTCAAAAGAAAACCACTTTTATTGTGAAAACTCGAAAACTAACTAAAAAAATCCTAAAAAAACACAAATTTTTTTTTCAATTTTTTTATAAAAATCGCTGGTTTTTATATATGAAAAAAAAAACATTTTTTCAAAAAAAAAAAAAAAATTTGTGTAGTGCACATGTGTATACATGTGTAGTATTACACATGTGCACTACACAATTTTTTTTTTTTTTTTGAAAATTTTTTTTATATAAAAAAACCTGCGAAAATTATTATGCAAAAAAAAAATTGGTATGTTTTTTTGGCTTTTTTAATTAGTTTTCGAGTTTTCACAATAACTAGTGGTTTTCATTTGAACCTTCCACTATATATATATATATAGGGAGAAGATCATGCGAGAACCACCTCTTATTGTGAGAACCGCGAGAACCAATGTGAACACACCAAAAATGCCTAAAAATAGCTAAAAATCACACAAATTTTTTTTTTTTGATTTTTTTAATATTTTTTAGGTTAAAATCGCTACTTTTCGAACCCAAAAAAAAAAAAAATTTAAAAAAATTTTTTTTTTTTTTTTTTTTTTGCTTCGAAAAGTAGCGATTTTAACCTAAAAAATATTAAAAAAATCAAAAAAATTTTTTTGGATTTTTTAAGGTTTTTTGGGGGTTTAGTTTTTAGCATTTTAGCTTGCGGGGGGGGGGGGGGGGTTTAGGTTTTTGGGGGGTGGGGGAGGGGGGTTTAGGTTTTTTTTTTGGGGGGGGGGGGGTTTAGGTTTTTGGGGGGGGGGGTGGGGGTTAGGTTTTTTTAGCTATTTTAGGTTGTGTTCACATTGGTTCTCAAGGGTCTCACAATAAGGGTGGTTCTCGCATGAGCCCCTCCCTATATATATATAGGTAAAGAGTACTGTACAAATGCCCTTATCGTACATTACGTACGCGCCAATCTCAGCCATCAGATCATCTTCCCGCAATGAAAATCGCATGTTGTTTTTTTTTGTAATAATTTCGCATGTGATAATTTTGATGAAATAGCAGGTGTTTTTTTGTAACAATTTCGCATGTGGTAATTCAATTTCGCATGTGATAATTTTGATGAAATAGAAGGTTGTTTTTTTGTAACAATTTCGCATGTGGTAATTCAATTTCGCATGTGATAATTTTGATGAAATAGCAGATTGTTTTTTTTTTGTAACAATTTCGCATGTGGTAATTCAATTTCGCATGTGATAATGTTGGTAACAATTTCGCATGTGGTAATTCAATTTCACATGCGATTTTCAATGCGGGAAGATGATCTGACGGCTGAGATTGTAGCGTACGTAATGTACGATAAGCGCATTTGTACGTTAACCGGCCTCTCTATATATATATATATATATATATAGTGATGATGTAAGCATTGAATCACAACACTAATAACATATATCTCCTCCCTTTTATTCCATGGCTCTGATAGCATTAGTAATAGTATCAAGATGGTAACCTTTTTATAAGATTAACAAATCATATAGTTTAGCTTAAAAGGTAAATTAAAACCGGTCACATTTAAAAACTCCTTTAAATTTGACTGTGGGAGAAACATGGACAAGGTTCCCTTAAATCACTTAACTATTGGCTTGTAATATTAACTTTATACAAAAATTACTCATAATATTAGGACCACTTTTTAAAAGAGGGTAAGAGGATGTTACTTATGTCATGATTCAATAATTGATGAGCCTAGCTCATCATGATTTTTATGAACAGAATGGAATTTAAAACTATCTTACTTGAGATCACAAAGAGAGATTACTTGAGCACCAGAGAGTCTTCAATACTTGGAAGATTTTATTTACTTATTATTTTACAAGTACAGAAATGAGGAAAAGAGAGAGATGCCCAAAATTGGCGTATCTCCCATTCTACACAAACTCCTTATTTATACTAAAAGAAAAGATAATTGATAAGATGCTCGGGTACTCATTGGGCCCCATAGACAGCTATCTTCAATCAATTTTTTCTTCTCTTTTGATACACACCACACATTTTTGAAAGCAGAATAAGATTCTATGTTAGTGGGTATAGCCTACCATTAGCTCTTGTCGACTGCTTTCATTTTTGTTATAGTAATTATTGATGCTATATAATGACACCTATGACCCTAATAAGGTCAAAAATGCAGAGATACCCTCATATAATGGAGGGACATTATATCTTCTTTTTCTTTTTGTCTTCTTTCTCTTTGTCAGACTTATTTTGAGAAGACTGTTCTTGTTGGTCTTCTTGTAATTCCCTAAACTCTTCTTTCATTTTTTCCAAATATTCATTTATTTGGGTATCAAGATTCTTGTCGTCAATTTCTTCAGTTTCTTGCCCTTCTCCTGCTAGACATGAGAATTGATTATAATCTTCTTGGCTGTTTGATGATATGGACATGGCTTTAGACGAATTTTCTGCTGGGAAATGTTTTTTAATTTCCCTTTTCATTTCTTCCATATAAGACTTTATAATTTCATCTTTTGAGACATCCTGCTTTTCCGTGATGAGTCTTCTAGAAATTTGCTCTCATGGACTATGAAGTTGTCTTTGTTGTTTCTTTGCGATTTGCAGCTTATAATGTTCAATCTTGGTATTAATCAAATTTATAGTTTCTTGTGCTTCTATAAGCTTGGTGGATTCCTTTGTTTGAATCATCTTGTTCCAAAACTTTGTATAACAAGTTCTTTTGAGACATGGAAAATTATCTCTTAGGGTATAACCTGTAGTTGGCTTCCACTTCCAGATCCATGGAATAGAGAATTCTATAAAAAAAGTACATTGAAGCTATACCTTCAAACCAAGTGTTGTTATAATTTGCTTCTATAAGATCTGGTGATACACGGACACATTTTGTATATAAACTTTTGAATGGTTCAGGCAAAATTTGAACTGTTGGTCCATATAATAGGAACAATTTTTGAAACCAGCAGGGTATTCCTTGCTTAAACACATTATCACTGACTTTTATAAACCAGGAATGTTTCTTCTTTGAGTTTTCGTAAAACAAACATTTTTCAAAACTTTGGAAGTAATCCCAGTAATTATACTTATAAGTTTGTCTAATATTTGTCTCTGGATATATAAATTCCCTTTCTTTTAGGGTACTCATCCCCTATTTTTGTGGAGATATGATATCCTTTATGAAAATTTTGCTGAAATCATACATATGTTTTTCCCTATCACTTGGATAAAAATGTCTAACTTCAGCTGTTTCCGTTAATTGGAGAATATTTTCATAATACTGACGGGTTTTATAAGATGTTGCATCATAGGATGCGGGATCCAAATATTTTTGCATGAGGACCCATGGGTCATCAAGAAGTTTTATGTCTTCTTGATTTAAAATGATTATTTTCTTTTGCCTCTCGGTTATGAACCAAGAGTCATCTTCATCATTGTCTTGTGCCGTTATAGCATAGGTAGGAGGTTTTGTGATCTCTTTCTCCTTTTGGGCCTTTATAAGGTCCATGATCTTTTCATATAAGGGATCATTTTGATTAATTTGGATATCTCCTGTATCTGTGCTGCTTATGACCTCATTTGAGCTAGAAGCGATATTTGAAGCTATGAGTCTTCTGTTTCCTATTTGGGCTAGAACCATATCCTGCCTGTTATTATTAGCAGAATTGTAACCTCTCCCCCTATAAGAAGGAGTCTGGCCTCTTCCATAAGAGGATGATTTTCCTCTTCCCCTAGGAATCATAGCTGAGAAAAAAATCATAAAAATTATCCGTAGGAAAGTATAATTTCCTTATCATACAAGGCTTTTATTCTACCCTGTGCTTCATAAATTATCTTATAATAAGACCTGATGCTCATTTCTTTATGAAGAGGATGTTGAGTAAAATCATGTCTGATATTATTGATTCTGATCATTTGTTCTCTTATAATTAGATCCTGAATATGCATGTCATTCCATATTTTATGGATTGAGATTTTCAGAGGACCTTTAATTTTCATCTAGATATTCCCTGGAAAGAAAATCAGGAAGACTATTATCACTCCCCTTTTTATATGATATTTCGAAATCAAATTGGGCTAATTAGGATTGCCATCTAGCAAACATTTGCTTAGATACATGTAACACCTCGAAAATTCACATCCCATAAAGTGTTGACACGTGTCATAAGCTTTGAACGTGTGAAAGAAGGTTCTAGAGGAACTAAAGTTGACAGACAAGGAAAGTATGATAATGTAAGGGTTCAAAATGTCAACAATAGATAAATATACTTTACAATAACCCTACACGATGTTTATACCCTTAAACGAATGAATCATGGATCATACAAAGCTAATTGTGTATGAAAGTGAGAGATTTCAAAATATAGGGGTTAAATGTGTCAACATGTTTAAAGTATACCTCTTAGTGACCTTTTAGCAAACCCGAAGCATTGTAACGATTAATTATGCTCACTAGAAGACATGATAAAAATTTCACCAAGTTTCGTTATCGTATGAGAAAGTTATGATAAAATTCGTATACTAGGGGTTAAAAGGGTCAACGATGAAGTTTATGACTTTTCGGGAGATAACAAAGTTAAACAAGGGCTTCACAAGGATTGGTTATGTCTTGGAGTTCCTAGAAATCAATTTAGAGGGCTCATAGTGCAAAAATAAATGTCGAAACAACTTTATATGGACCAAGGACCAAAACAGCAAAATCTGAAAATTTGATTTGGATCAGAGGGGGCGTCGCGCGACGCGTAGGACCCCTAGGGAACCTACGCGTGACGCGAGGGGCCTTCTGATGCCGAAAAATGTGGCTGGTGTCTGCTATGTCCATTGTAACCGACTTACATTGCCTTTTCTCAACACCAAGGGCTGCCTAAGCTTGTTCTTAGACACTAGGGACACTTGTTGATGATCAGGGATCAATAGTAGAGTTGTTTGTCATGATCACAAGCAATCAAACTCACTATAAAAGGCCCCTCATGTTGCAACTTTGTGATCATGCTTTCCATCTGCATTTGTGGAACTTCCTGGAGCATAAGATCAGTCCCCAAGCATCTCTAATCGTGCATTAGACCTTGGTAAGTATCCTTGACCTCCCTTAGTTGTGTTTTACTTAGTTAATTAGCTTAAAGTCAAACCGTCGTAATTAAGGTTTGACTTATCGATTAATCACTAATGGTCCAGTGATTTTTCAAATTAAAGGTAGTTATAAGTTGGTAATTATGTGGGCATTAAACCCTTAAAAGGGCACCCTCTGATTCCCGCTCTAACAAGATCATTTGTCGGGTCAAAGTTTGTATTAAAAAGTCAACAGAAACTTAATTTGCAAATTAACACGTAATTAGCAATGTAGAAGACGTGTAACCTATTTTATCACTCATATAACTTGGTAATAAGTATAAGAACTGGTCTAAGCTTGTTTGATCCGACAATTTTCTGTTTAGACCCGGTTCGGAACCGAAAGTCGCAAAACTTTGACTTTTGCTTTGACTTCAGTTCTGACCCGATTTAGTATGATTTGGAAATGCCTTAGAGCTTCCTTAGGACCAGGTTACATGATAGTATAACCCTCTGTGGTTGGTTCGTTGATTGTCCGTTTCGTTTACACGTTTCCGTTAATTGCCTAATGTTGACCAATATGCCCTTTTGGCTATAAAACGAGAATTTTGGAAATGTGAGAGGACAATAATCTTTTTTACTAATTTATAAACATGTCCCTGAAGTTTCATATCAGTTCGAGGTCCAAAATAGGAGTTATGCTAAATAGCGCATTTAAGAAGCTTTTTGTTAATTAAACGGCGCAATTAGCATAAAGCCTATCTAAAGCCAATTTTGTCACCAAACCTTTTATCCACTGATGTAATATAATATTTTGGGATTTTTAAAGATTTTTTAATTATTTTTAACCTGCTCATAACCTAAGGTTATGGGCTTGATTCGGTAAATACCGATTATACCCTTTTTGTGTATAAAATGAGTTTTACATAATATTTTGACACCAATCCAATTGCTACTGATTTTAAATAATAAATGAAGTATTTTGAACTTTATAATCTGATAAGAAAACTCAGATTTCCTGTATAGCCCGGAAATCGCTTAAAATGGCTTTTTACGCGTATTAAACACCTAGTATGGGTTTAAAACCATATTGGCATATAAGACCTATTACCAACTGATATGACCTATTAAAATAAGTTATTTTACTGATGTATTCGGACCTGAATCTCAGAATTTCATTTAATCTCTTTTATAATCTTTAAAATGACCAAAATACCCCTACGGGGCTTAGATTGAGATTAAACTCGTTTTGGGCATAACGGAAGGTATCCTACTGATATCACAACATAATTAAGGCATATTAACTTAGGAAATCTGTTAGCGACTCTTATGGTTACCCGTTACGCTTCTTGCGCGTTCGGTTCGGTTTATGTAACTAGTTTGCATAAATTAGCCGAAACGGGTCAAACCTTATCGTTTTTATCTCAAAATCCAGAATATGTTTAGTTTACCCATATTATACAAGTCTTCAAACTTGTCGGGTCTAAACCACATTCTATTCCAGTCTTCGCCTAATCATGCGTTCGAACCGTATCTTTCTTTAAAACTAACCGGTCTAAGCTTAGGCTTAATTAAAGACCCGTTAGGATTCTAATAGGTTATTATAAACCTTCGTTCCAGAATAGGAGACCCGGTAAAAGCTACACGCACTTGCTATTTGTGATTGATACTTGCAAAGGTAAATACTTTTAACTTATTTTCCCTATACGGGCTTGGGGTATGGTATATAAAATACCGCTTGGTCGGGCATTGAATCTTTAATCGGATAGAGGTTAAACCATTGATATGCTCCGTTTGGAAATGTTTTGTTTGCTTAAAGCCTTTGGGGGGTTGATGACCATGTCCCGGATATCCTTGGCATCATCTTACGAGATGGCCACGACCTGAGCACGGGGTGTAGGCGTACACCCGTCAGTGCATAAATAAATAATGTGGTGTGTCTATTAATCTTTAACCCGGTCTACGGATTGGGCTACTGAACGCATAAGGAACATGTAATTCTTTTACAAGATTATATTCAAATAATTATCCCAAGTTATACAAAGTTTGTGCCACGTGCATTCAAATCAATTTTATTAAACCTTTCCTAAATGAGTCAGTTAATTGTATTTACCAGTGTAAACTGACGTATTTTCCCAAAAAGGTTAAGTGCAGGTACTACGCGAACTAGGCTGGCTTTCTCCTAGCGTCCACAATAAGTCTCGCAAGCTTGGATGTCAAAACTGTTGAACAATGTTTCCATTTTCTTTTGATCCACCTGTGGATTATTTTCAACTATTTGTGATACTTGATATTTCAATATTATTCGGTTGAAATATATCTATCTTTTGCTTCCGCTGTGCATTTAAATATTGTGTTGTTTGACTATAACGATATCAACTACGTCACGATACTCCCCACCAGGCCCACCGGTAATACGTGGAAACATCGGGGTGTGACAATACATCATGTTTGAAATCCTTATTGAACATAAACTTAGCTGCTTGGAAATCTGTTTTTATTAGAAACTTTTGATTATATAAATCATCTTGAAATTTTAAGACGCGTTTTAAAATAGCTAGTATCTCTTTTGCTATAGTAGCGTAGTTCTTTTGGCTTTCTATCCATTTTCCTAAATGAAACCTTACAAGATATTCTTGTTTATTATGAGGAGAAATTTGTTTTAATATGCCTCCATATCCTATTTCTGAGGCATCTGTTTCAACTATCTTTTCCCAATTAGGATTTGCAACAAATAAACAAGGAAGATTAGAAACTTTTTGTTTTATTTTAATGACTGCCTTGGTATGATTTTCATTCCAAGGTTTGGGACTCTTTTTTAATCTATCATATAATATAGACGAATCTCTAGCCAAGTTTACACTTTCGGATGATTGATATATATAGGTTTGGACACTTGTTTATTGGGTTTTGTCGACAACTTGTGTTGTCGGGATTATCATAAAAAACAGAGGAAACTCTGCCCAATTTTCATAAATGTATAAAATACGAAATATGATTGTAAATTAAATATTTAACGAGGATATTTAATTCAAGTTAGCTCGTGCAATTTATTAAAGTAAATATAATTACTTATATGTTTATTTTGAGTATTAAAAGCAAGATACAAGTACATCCTTTGTTTATCAATTCGACTATGTGTAGTCACACTTAAAGATAATAAAGATGTATGTTTTTTTAAAGACTTATACGTGTTCAAACACATTAAATTATTATACATATCTTCATATTAATATATGTATGATCCTATACAAACCCTTAAGGGTATCATAGCTTTTGGGTTAACGATTGTACCATCGGTCGTTCATTTAACAATTCGGAAGAGCTCGACTACACGTGAAACAACCTTATTCTAGTATTGGTTACTTATATTGTGCTATACCTATTAGGAAATGTCTTGGTGAATGTTTGCATGATGTGCAAGTACGTGTCATTGACACAATACTTTTGGATATAACACGCACCCTAAGGTGAGTTCACTACTTTTTCACAAATATGCGTTCCGGGGGGGGGGGGGACAAACAAACTACTATTCCTGGGAGGAATACTTTTCAATGTTTTGGTTTAATTTCGATGTTAGTTAATAAACTCAACTCTATCATGAAAGTCCCTACTTACATACCGAGCTAGTTGCCTGGGAGGCAACGATGTATTAGTTGATAGCGCTATTAGGCCTGACAAAGCTCACACCGTACCTGGGAGGACAGGCGTGAACTAATGACATTAAACACTTTGATCAATGCTGATAGACATTGATGAGGGCACCAAAAACGAACAGTCAATCGGTACAGAGTTTATTATTCGTAACATGTCTTTAAACTAAACACTTACTTGATTTTCGTTAAACAAAACTGTGAACTCGCCAACTTTATGTTGACACACTTTTTCTGCATGCTTGCGGTTGTTAGATATCTACATGGACCGAGACTTGCAATCGGAGGAGCTAGAGGTGTCATGGGTCGTGTTGCGTATTGAGACACTAACGTTATGTGATGATTTACAAACAATTTATTTACGAGTATTTAAAACAAGATTAAAATGCACGGATAGTCCCTGTGGTTTTGCAAAATAACACCTATAGTCCCCAACTTTTGGAAATTACACCGGTGCTCCCTGTGGTTTGACAGTTTGTTACTCGGATAGTCCCTGGAGTGGATGACGGTTAGTTTTCTCCGTTAAGTGGATGTGAAATGACAAATTTACCCTTCAACTTCTCCACTCTATAAAAACAACCCCACCCCAACCCTACCCACCCCCACCTTTCTCTATGTTTCCCCCACCATTAACCACATCTACCAAACACCACCACCATACCTTTCTCCCTGTTTTAAACCTCAACAACAATTCACATGAAACCCATTCAAATTGATGACTTTTTTTTGTTCTAGATATCAAAATAATAACTAAATTAAGCCAAAACATACCGCTTCTTGTGCCGTTTAGTCTTGAAATGTTTATCTCTCACAGCCACATTAGCAAAATATCGACTGAAACAAACAACAACATTTAATTTAAAAAAAACAAACTGCAAATAATATTAAATGAAAACATATGAACCATATAAAATTGAATTACTTACTCGCAGTGTAAACAATAATATTGACCCATTCCAGGAAGATCTTTATCTAACTACAACGGCCTCTTCTCATCATCTGGTTTCTTAAGCTCATCATAAACAACATCATCACGTGAGAAAACACAGTTAAAGAAACAAAACACACAGAAAGTCTGGTAATTTGCAGTTAAATTCAAGAAAACCAACAGAAAATAAGAAAAAAACGATAAAAAGGATATCTTTAACGAGGAATTTAGCCAGACGGAAGGTTTTGTGATAGTGAGAGTATCGTCTCTTCTTCACCCTTCTGTGTGGACATTTGCCTCCTATCTTGCCTTCAAACTTGGGATTTATGGTGGCGGTGTTTGGTAGATGTGGTTAATAGTGGGGGAAATAGAGAGAAAGGTGTGTGTGGGGGGGGGGGGGGTGTTTTGTTTTGTTTTTACAAGAGTGGTGGAGAAGATAAAGGGTAAATTTGTCATTTCACATCTACTTAACTGAGAAAACTAACCGTCATCCACTCCAGGGACTATTCGAGTAACAAACGGTCAAACCACAGGGAGCACCGATGTAATTTCCAAAAGTTGAGGACTATAGGTGTTATTTTGCAAAACCACAAGGACTATTCGTGCATTTTACTCTTAAAACAATTACAAATTTGCTTCCGCTGAACGTATAGCGTGTTTAAACTGAAATGCTCTTTTCATGTTGAATGAGATTTTGAGTTTATTATGTTACGGTTAGTTCAATGTGATTAGTGGCTAGATCCTGGTACGTCACACGCCTCGCGGTGAGATCCGCATGTGGTATTTTGGGGGTGTGACATTAATTAAGTTTGTTTATTGCTTAAAATGTTTTGTTTTAATTAGTAAGGGCATATATGTAATTTTATAGAGACTTAACTAAATAATTTAACATCCATCCAGTGTAGCGACTACCCGAGTAACAAGTAAATAAACCACAGGGAGCACCGATGTAATTTTCAAAAGTTGGGGACTATTGGTGTTATTTTACAAAACCACCTGGATTATCCGGACATTTTACTCTATAATGTGGTATGTAAATTTCTAAAAACTACCCGTGTTTTTACACGGGTTTTACATCTAGGATAATTTTAAAAGCAACCCAAACACCTACTTTGAAGGCTTGGGTCAAAATTGCACCTTCTAATTTACAACAATAAAAATATATAAAATGACCGAAATGCCCTTCTCACTAACAGAAAAAATGGATGAAGTTAACACAGTAAGAGCTAAAATGGCGACGTTTGAAACTATTTGAACTAAAATGACAACGTTTCAAATCTTTAAACTAAATTAACAAAATACCCAAATCACATAGAGTAAAATGCATTTAACTCAAAATATATTATATGACAAAAATATAGTTGTTGTGAAACAACGACATACTAGCAACCAACGTATAACTATAAACATAAAGAACAAGTATTATAGAAAGTAAGAGAGAAGGAGAATAGGAGAACTCATTCTTATTCATGTGTATAATACCAATTACATGAAACCTCTATTTATAGAGGCTTAACATTAATACAAAGGTAATAAATATATGGAGGTTACATATGTAGAGAGTCACCACATTATGATGCATTCATTCACCACATTATGATGCATTCATAACACTCCCCCTTGACTATCCACATGTTGAAATATAATAGTCTACTGTT
This sequence comes from Helianthus tuberosus, assembly GCA_030545235.1. Classification (NCBI taxonomy): domain Eukaryota; kingdom Viridiplantae; phylum Streptophyta; class Magnoliopsida; order Asterales; family Asteraceae; genus Helianthus; species Helianthus tuberosus. Next base: position 5,614,532 of record CM060416.1, on the reverse strand, counting down.
CTTTTAATACGCTAGGTGATGTTGCCTCGTTAAAAACCTTGCTAGGAAAACCCAGTGGGATAAAACCATAGCTAAGGAAAAAAGAGTGCAGCGCGTATTTCCTCCTGATACTTTTGGATCATGTGTGTTTCCTCATTAAAAACCTTACTAAGAAAACCCATTGTGATAAAACTTAGTTAAGGGAAAAAGAGAGTGCAACTTGAATAAATCTCCCGCTCATTATAATATGTATCCTTTAAGTAAAGTGTGTCCATCATCCTCGAAAGTTGCTCAAAATTTTTGTAGAATGATTTGTCGTTTGATGCCTTGAAGTGCAATCCTTTATATTGAGTAATATTGTAAAATCTTCTTGTGAGACTTCTAGTGCTTCCTCTTGCGAACAAATACCATAAGATCCAAGACTATTTATGTTACATTCTTTATATCTACAAGACTAACAGAACTAGCTTTCATGGGTTAGTAAAATATAGACACATATCATTCTTACCTTTAGGGTATCGACATATGTGCTTTACCATTCAAATGTCTCCTCATTGGACATGTGCTATATCATGTTGATAAATTCAAATAAAAAATATATATTATCATGCATAGCTAGAAACTTAAGTTAATGCACAATTGCACTTTAGCCATGGTACTTTTTGACTAAGTAGTTCTACATCCCTTTCTTGGGTTGATAAGAATATTTTTTCTATGTCAAGCGATCAGACAATCGTTCATGTACTCAACAAATGAGCTTTTTCTATATAACATCTTCTAGATGTAGTCAGATTGATTGATGAGTAAAAATAGTACATATATACTCGAACTACAGGTCGAGAATAACTACACTTTGTAAAGGTCATTCAAAATTTTCCTCTTTAGTTTGAGAGTTCCCTCTCGATGATGTTTACATTATCACTGTAAGAGTGAAATCTTGTTTAAATAGATGTAGCTCATTTTATCAAAATTATACCTCTCTTTTCAGAGTATAGTCGACTGTACCACATACGAGTAGTTTCCTTTAAGATTCATATATATAACACCTATGGGGTTATTGTTTCATAATGCTTTGAGCATTTTTAATCCTTCAGGGGGTTTTCATACAGATGTCATTTGCAATTATCTCATACATGTATACGGTGATGACATCCATAAGTTGTTTTATCTGAAGTCATTTTGAGATTGCGAGGCCGCTTAAACATCTAAAGATTATCGCATCCACTACAAGGGTATACGTTTCCTCGTAATCAACTGCTGGGATTTGGGAAAAATCTTTATGTTAAAACGCGTGCCTTACATCGCAAAAACTCATTATTTACGTTTCCTTTTATTTAAAGACACCCATTTATAACCTACTGGTTTGACGTCTATGGGTGTTCGAACTGCTGGTTTAAAAACGTTTAGTTTGTCGAGCAAATTTAGTTTAACCTTAAGTCATGTAGCCATTTTGGCTATTTGTGTGCGTATACTCTTGCACACTTTCTATATACGTAATCTTTTTTTTTCATCGATTACATCTATTGCTATAGCATAATCAAATATATCATTTTACACGTGTTTCATTACGGTTCCATATTGTACTTATTTTGTACATAATTCATCGCGATCTCATATTTGTTTGATACTAGAGTTTCCTTTAGAACTCCATTAGCCTCTTTGTCACACCCCGATTTCCACGTGTCACCGGTGGGCCCGGTGGGGAGTATCGTGACGTGGTTGGCAACATAATAGTCAAACAACACAATATTTAAATGCACAGCGGAAGCAATTGAAAGATATATTTCAACCGAATAAAATATTGTAATATTGTGTATCACAAACAGTTGAAAGTTTATCCACAGACGGATCGAAATAAATAGGAAACAGTAGTTCAACAGACGATAGGCATCTTAAGCTTGCGAGACTCTTTATTGATGCTAAGGAGAGAATCCAGCCTATTACGCTTAGTACCTGCATTTAATCTTTTTAGGAAAATACGTCAGTTTACACTGGTAAATACAATCAACTGACTCATTTTAAAAATGATTAAAAATTGATTTGGATGCACATGGCATAAACATTTTATAACTTGGGATAATTATTTAAATATATAATCTCGTAAAAGAATTACATGTTCCTTATGCGTTCAGTAGCCCGGATCGTGCTGGGTTAAAGATCAATAGACACACCACATAATCTATTTATGCACTGACGAGTGTACGCCTACACTCCGCGCTTAGGTCGTGGCCATTTCGTAAAATGATGCCAAGGATATCCGGGACATGGTCATTAATCCCCCAAAGGCTTTAAGTAAACAAAACAATTTAAACGGGCCGATCAAATATTCAATTAACCACCATACGATGGAAGATTTAATGCCCGACCAAGCGGTATTTTATATACCGTACCCCAAGCCCGTATAGGGAAAATAAGTTAAAAGTATTTATCTGAGCAAAGTAATAATCACAATAAGAAAATGCAAGTAGCTTTTACTGGTCCTCCTAATCTGGAACGAAGGTTTATAATAACCTATTAGAATCCTAACGGGTCTTTAGTTAAGCTTAAGCTTAGACCGGTTAGTTTCAAAGATACGGTTCGTATGCACGATTAAGCGAAGACCGGATAGAATGTGATTTAGACCCGATAAGTTTGAAGACTTGCTTAATATGGGTATTTCATACACATTCTGGATTTTGAGATAAAACCGATAAGGGTTGACTAGTTTCGGCTAATTTATGCAGACTAGTTACATAAACCGAACCGAACGCGTAATAAGCGTAACGAGTATTCATGAGAGCCATATACAGGTTTCCTAAGTTAATATGCTTCAAATATGTTGTGACATCAGTAAGATGTCTTTTATTATGCCCGAAACGAATTTAACGCAAACTATGCCCCATAGGAGTAGTTTGGTCATTTAAAAGGTTATAAAAGAGTTTAAGTATTAATCTGAGTTACAGGTCTGATGTAATCAGCAAAAATACTCAATTTAATAAGTTATGACAGTAGGGTAGAGTATATATGTGAAATTTATCAATTATAACCAAACTATGCACCGTATGGGCATTTTGGTAATTTCACATAAGCCGTAAAGCTCAAAACTGAAGTCTGAGTTTAACAACCTTTGCTTACTGTTAAAATATTATAATTTACCTAGAATATCAGTAGGTATCAACCCTTGTATGTTTAAAATAGTTCTAGTACATACTATGCGTTAAAAACGCTTAAAAAGGCGATTAAAAGCCATTTCCGGGTTCTATACATAAAGCTGATATTTTTTTATTATTCCAGAAGGCTTAAAATAATTTATTTATCATATGTAATCAGTAGCAAAAGGTTTGGAGTCAATTAGATATGTACAACTCATTTTATAGCCCGTAAGGGCAAAACCGACAATTACCGGATTAAGCCTATGACTATAAGTTATGCTCAGCCTAAACTTAATTAAAAATCTTCAAAAATCCCAAAATAATATATTACATCAGTGGGTAATAAGTTTGATATCAAAAAGTAGGTTTAAATAGGCTATACGCTAATTATGTCGTTTAATCGCTAAAGAAGCATTCTAATTACGCTAATGAGCATAACTCTCAATCTACACCTCAAACTGATGTCAAATTTTGGGTGCAAGTTTATAATTCACTAACTAAGATTTCTACACTTTTACATTTTCAAAAATCACGTTTTATGGTGAAAAGGGCATAATGGTCAACATATGAGCAATTAACGGAATCATGCATATTAATTGGATAACTAATGAACCAAGGTGTATAATCACAGAGGGTTATACTAGCATGTAACCTAGTCCAATTAAAGCTCTAAGGCATTTCTAAAACATACCAAAACGGGTCAGAACTGAAGTCAAAGCAAAAGTCAAAGCTTTGCGACTTTCGTTTCCGAACCGGGTCTAAACAGAAAGTTGTCGGGTTGAACATGTTTAGACATGTTCTTATACTAATTACCAAGTTATAGTAATGATCAAACAGGTTGTATGTGTTCTACATTGCTAATTATGCATAAATTAGAAAATAAGTATCCTGTTGACTTTTTAATAACAAGTTTGACCCGACATTTGACTTAGTTAGAGTGGGAATCAGAGGGTGCCCTTTTAAGGGTTTAATGCCCACATAATTACCAACTTATAACTACTTTCAATTCGACTAATCACTGGACCATTAGTGATTAATCGCTAAGTCAACCGTTAATTACGACGGTTTGACTTTTAAGCTAAAACTAAGAAAAAACTTAACTAAGAAAGGTTAAGCATACTTACTGAAGTCCTATGCACGATTTGTGAAACTTAGAGAGAAGTCTTGAGCTCCAGAAATGTTCCAAAGTGCTGAAGGAAGGTGTGAAGAATTGGTTGCAACCTTGGTCTTTTATATAGTGCTCAAGAACACATGGATAGTTGACACACAAGCCTAACCATGGCCATGGATCACTTCAAGATGTCCCTAAGTGTCTAGGGGTTGCCTAGGGGTCATGCAAGATGTGAAAAATCGTTTATAAGTCGGTTAGAATGCAAATGGAAGACAAGAACCCAAAGTTTTCGGATCAGAGGTGTGACACCTGTGTCACTTCAACCATCAAACAAATACCAAACCAATGAAATATTGTATTTCATACATGGGATTTGTATAAATATGCGTATCGTTTGCACATATCAATTCTTGTTCGATTTCGGGCTCTAAATCGCTTTCTGGAAGGTTATACGCGCACTGATGCGTAAATATAACCCGTTTAATGCAACGAACACTCCGGAATAGTGAAATAGGCTTAACATACCTTAAATAACCTTTACATAACTTAGAAATAAGTTTTGAAGGCTTTGGTATGGCAAAATCGAGTTAAATCGCTTACAGGGACTAAACTTGACAAACTGTGAAAGTATGCCAATTTGAACTGTAACGAACATTCTGGAACATGGCCATAAGTTAAACACACCTTAAATATCCTTTATATAGCTTAGAAATAGGCTTTGAGGGGTTCTGTGTGCTAAAATAAACTTTTGGGTCATTCAGGGACTAAAAGCGTCAAAAGTGCACTAGTTTGCACTTTCGCGCATAACTTACGTTCTGAATACATCCGGACATCCAAAAATTTATGTAAGCACTAAAATATTTTATTTTAGTGTTTGGCATGAGAAAAATCCATTCGTCGCACAATTTGGATCGTTTTTCGCGCTTATGCGCATTCCGTCGTAATTAAGCGAACATCGCGATCGTACGACCAAACGAACCGACATCCGGGATATTTTTGAGCATGTTTCATGTCCACAATGTTTAGGCATCATTTTAGGGCCTTGAAAATGGCTTAACGAGCCTTAAACATGTCGGAAATGGCCTTAATACACAACAGGGACTGAATTGGAAACTTTGGAAACTGGTTGCTGATCAGAAGGACCTTAGCGTGACACCTAGCCCCCTTGGCGTCACGCGAGGCCCCTTCTGATCAGCAAAAGCCATTTTTAACAGCTGTTAACAGCTATTTAGCACTTCCAATCTAATTCCAAGTGTTGTTTCCTGCTTATGGGGGACCAATTTGATGTACATGAGCTTGCCAACAAGTGTAGGGATGTGATCAAAGCACGTTATTCGATAAACGATCCTAACGGTCTTGCATATCCTATAAATACCCATCCATCCCAACCCCAAAAACCCACACCTTTGAAATCTGAACTTGCTCTCTAAGTTGTTGTGTTTAACACTTCATACCTGAGAGTGTTCGGATTCAAACCATCCATTCTTGGACCCTTTGTAAGTGTTCCTTCGTTCTTTTATTCTTTTAGCGTTAAAGTCAAACTTTGTTTGAATTTCTGCATTGACCAGTTTATGGTCAATGTGGAGTTCGTTTGAACTTCATAACGTGAGCGTAATCACGATGGTTATAGTCCCTAGTGACTATACCTACTGATTACCACATTATCTAGGCTCAGTGACGAGCCGTAGTTTCGGCCAAAATGCGCATTCTTGCGTGTTTTGTAACCAAACTACTCTTAGGTATCAAAACCGTTTGTTTTGATACCAAACCTGTTTTCTAAACTTAGTTAAGCATGTTTTAACATGCTTAGCTCGTCACTTTTAGTTTAGTGCTTATATAGGGTCGTAAGGTAAGCGATCTAAACAATCGCTTATACTTTCGAACTCGACCCGTTTGGTCGATCATTAGGATCCGACCAAACACATTAGGTGACCATAGTATATAGGGAATAACCTTCCGAGGTTATACCTTATGGTCACGACGTTTAGTTAGTTGTATGATAGGTAGTTTATATGCCTTAGGTAAATTACCAAAATACCCCTTTGACGCCAAAATTCATTTTGAACATATGTAACGTAACTTTTGACATCTAAACTGATTTGGAAACAATATTAGACATGTTAAGGCATATATTACTTGTCATAGGACTAGTTAAGCGGTCCGAACGCGTTTCACGAGAACGACGCGTTAAAGTAGCATAAGCTACCTAAACGGGTCGTAATGGGTCGTAAGCACTTAGGTTAGGTTTCATTTTAGTATGTGGGCTTTGTTAAACCATATTACGTGAGTCTCCATACTCGTTTGGTTTACGAACCCTCATTCTTTCCAATCCTCCGATTTAGGTCCGGTATATTAACATAGTTACCTATATTAGGTGCCGTTTGATATCCGTGATCTCTAGCATTGCTTGGTGGTTATCTTAGGACTTCTGAGCAATCTCAAGTGAGTACATAGACCCCTCTTTTACTGTTTTCAAACTGTTTTGGGGTGAAACACATGTGCCTACTTGTTACTTTCATGCTTTCCATGTTTTCACATCATATACTTGCTATGTTCATTAGTACACTATTAGTACATTGTTTTACATTACATTTCATGCTATGTAAGCCCATTGTGTGCATACTTAGTACATTGTTTTACATTACATTTCATGCTATGTACGCCCATTGTGTGCATACTTAGTACATTGTTTTACATTACATTTCATGCTATGTACGCCCATTGTGTGCATACTTAGTACATTGTTTTACATTACATTTCATGCTATGTATGTCCATTGTGTACATACTTAGTACATTGTTTTATATTACATTATGTGAACCATTTGTATCTATTGAACCATGTGAACCATTTGACAATAGACATTTGACTATACCTAAACATTTCTACAATTGTTAAACATTACATCTTGATGGTTTGGTTTGAGTAAGTGATTTAAGTAACGAGGCGTGTGTAATATGATACAAGCATGGTGGATACGCCGCTGGTACTTCCTATATATAAGTGTTTGTATGGTATTACATATCGTAGCGTTATTTGAATCATTTCAATTTGAGACATATAACATTTTATACAAATAACATACTTTTCACAAGACATTGTTTTACAAACAACTTATCTTATACAAACTCATTTTACATGGTTATTCATTTAACCATACATTATTCTCTTATTTATACATATCATCTGAACTTATTGTTTTTCAAATGATTTACACAACAAAGCAAATTACAAGGTTCATGACTAAACTTTTTCTTAAACATAAGTCATGAATTCTATTTTCACAAAACCTATGTATCTCACAGGCATTTTTATGCTGATGTACCTATTTTCACATGTGTTTTCAGGAGTTGATGCATAGGACTTATCGAGACATACTTAGGCGGACCTGTGCCTTAGTGACTTAAAACGAGACAAGAACTAGTTAAATTTATGTTATGTACTCTTTATTTCTTGTTTAAAGACAATATAACTCGCTTGTTTGATGAATAAAACGAAACTTAAATTTCCATGGTTGTGAAACAATTAATTCTGTTACAACACTCCCCGACGTTTCCGCCACGTTTCGTTGTTTTACGTGGTCGGGGTGTGACAGAAAAGATGGTATCAGAGCCAATGGTTATAGGGAATTAGGTTATTAGTAATACTTTGACCTAGTCTATAACCTTCCTAGGACCCTAACGCGAGTTTACTTGCGTTTAGTCATAAAACAATACCGTCACCTATCCTTAGGCGACGACCACAACAAGAACATAAATTTCAAAACCGCTTTGAAAACTAATCATCTGTTCTAAGATGATTGATTACTAGGTTTTGAACCCTCTATTGTAAGGTTTTGAACCCTCTATTATAAGGTTTTGAACCCCTTTGAATTTTCAAAACTCTCGTCAAAGTTTTGGGTCCTAAATAGTGTGAACACGTGCAAACTGGAAGAGTGAATGCCTGTACCCTGAGTTTTCTGTCTAAGGCTAGAGTGTTCGTACAAATCCACATAATCGGACCAGTCACTCTTACCTGGGAACTCTTGGGGTGAGTGTCCACTTATAGGCGAGCATGTCTTCGCGATACATTATGAGGATCTAATTGCTTTGATTCAGCCCTTGTGTGTCGTTTGTTTGCTTCGTGGTTCAAACAAATGACCATCACCCATGATTTGGTCGGTAATTGTAATATCCTATTCTTACCCAATGCCATTTCATTTGTTTTCTCTCTTGTTTCCCCTTTTAGAATGCCTCCACGACGCGAAAATCAGGTATCTATTGAAGAGCTGGCAGCTGTCATTACACAGCAAATGACTGCTGCAATCCCGAACATCGTTGCTCAATGTAACCAAGCTCTCAACAACAATAATTCCCCCTGCAATTTCAAGATGTTCAACTCGGCTAAGCCATCAAAGTTTTCTGGGTCTCAAGGAGCGACTGCACTTCTACAATGGTTCGAAAGTCTAGAGAGCACCTTCAGACATGTTCAATGCCCAAACGAGCGAAAGGTAGATTTCGCATCTAGTGTCTTTGAGAAACGAGCTTTGACATGGTGGAACGGTGTGATGAGAGATAGGGGTGCCGAAGTGGCACTGGCTCAAACGTGGGAAGAACTTCGAGCACTGATGATGAAGGAATTCTGTCCTCGTCACGAGATCAGGGCCTTGGAAAGGGAATTCGACGATCTTAAGCAAGACAGCGGTGAACATCGAGCATACACTGATCGATATGAGGAGCTGAGCCTGTTGTGTCCTACCATGGTTACGCCTTTGGATAAGGAGATCGAAAAATACATTGATGGTCTCCCTGACTCAGTTCAGGACATTGTTACTGGTAGTAAACCCACTACAGTTAGACAGGCCATTGAGCTATCTGCAACCTTGACTGAATCTCAGATCAGGAAAGGTAAACTTTTTCTGAAAGGCGACAAGAAACAAACAGCTAATGTTCAGGAGGAAACCAAGGAAAGCAAAACCGAACCTTCTAAGAAGCGTAAGGCTTCGCAGAATTTTGCGATTGCTGCTCAACCCAACCAAAACACCCGCAACCAACCAACTCAACCTCCTGCAAGGAAACCTTATGCCGGTACTACACCAATATGCAACAAATGTAATGCACACCACTTAGCTCACCTACAGTGTCGTTTGTGTGCATCATGTGGGCGAATCGGTCACCTGGCAAATGCTTGTCGATTTACCCCAAACCAAGGTGGTCCAAACCAACCTCAAGTAAATCCTGCTCAAGCTCGTTGCCCACCAGGTCCTTGCTTCAACTGTGGCGAGATGGGCCATTTCCGAAGAAATTGCCCAAAGATTTGCTAATGCGAATCCAGCGCAGGGATGAGCATCGGACCAACTAGAAGACAATGTTGTTTAGAAATAACCAAGCCTTATGTATTATTTTCTTTTGTTGTCTAGGTCCATGAAACAGTTGTTGTTGTTTATAAATAAATCTTTTTATTTTACATTGCAATGTACAAATGTGATGGCATGTATAAACAACGTATCCCCTACAATACCGACAATCAAGGAGCCGTATTCCTTGAAGAACAGATTACCCCCCCCCCCAAAATCTTTCCATTTTATAATCTCTTGTGATTTCCCACAAAAATCCTAAGTACCCGTTTCTTCCAAGGAAACGAAGTACAAAGCGCAAGTTACAACTCTGTACGAATACCCAAAGTACCACTATAAATTCTTAATAGGGTACCTAAGGGTATTTCCGTATATTCTAAAATTATTGTACCTTAATTCGAATATTACGGTTTCTTGAAAACGAAATCGAATTTTTGGTAGATCATTCTATCTTTATAAATAGATTCTTGAAAGTGATTAAAGTACCAAATGAAATCCATGGATTTGATTCATGGCGTGCTTTAAGTATCCGCGTCCAAAGATAACAAATTAAAGGCCAAATTAAACAATTATGTGATTATGTGATTATGTGATTATGTGTTCCCTTTTTGTGTTTTTGTATAATCCAAATTTTTTTTTTATTAAAATCCTTGAAGAATCTTCCATATCTTCGTATAAGGGATTCGTAGTAAGATATCCAAAGGTGCTATCTTAAATCCTTAATGGACTTCTAAGTTGTAGTTAAGTCCCTTGGATTATAAAGTACTATTCCAAAGTTTAAAGACATCCTCCGTCGATGTAGTTATATATTCCTCTTGGGTAGTTTAGTTAGAGAGATTGATTCGTTAATCTAGTTAAAGACATCCTCCGTCGATGTAGTTAAATATTCCCCTTGGGAAGTTTAGTTAAAGAGATCCTTCGTCGATCTAAGTTAAAGAGATTGGTTCGACAATCTAGTTAAATATATCATGCGTTGATATAGTTAAAGAGGCCCTCTGGTGGTCTAGTTAAAGAGATCCTTCGTCGATCTAAGTTAAAGAGATTGGTTCGACAATCTAGTTAAATATATCATGCGTTGATATAGTTAAATAGGCCCTCTGGTGGTCTAGTTAAAGAGATCCTTCGTCGATCTAAGTTAAAGAGATTGGTTCGACAATCTAGTTAAATATATCATGCGCTGATATAGTTAAATAGGCCCTCTGGTGGTCTAGTTAAAGAGATCCTTCGTTGACCTAGTTAAATAGATTGGTTCGGCAATCTAGTTAAAGATATCATGTGTTTATGTAGTTAAATAGGCCCTCGGGTGGTCTAGTTCAAGAGATTGCTCGTTGATTTAATCCTTTGGTGAGCTAGTTAAAGAGGCTCTATTGCAGTCAAGTTAAATCACAACAGGATTATTCGTTTGATTTTTTTCCCCATACGCATTATGAAATGAACTGTGCGGACTGTGCAAGGAATTACGTAATTATGGAGGCCTACATAATTATGGAATTCAGTGCACAGGAACCACAGGAAGTTTTGTCATGTGTTAAGACCAATAGTGACAAGAGTAATGATACGGGAGAAGTCTTGGACTTTGACCGATGTCATTTTATCTTACACTTCCAAATCATGAATTCAAGTTTCCAATGATAAGTCTTCATGGGAAACGTTCTCCTATCCATAGTTTGAAACTCCATGTTTTGCTGCTACAAGGACTTCACTCTGAGGGATTGATAATTTCGTTAAGAACCCTATCATGGCCCAGAGTTCTACTTAGGGTTCAAGGGGTTCATTCAAAGCAAAAACATCACCGTCATCCTCACAAGTTTCTCCTAAAATTAAATTTCGGGACGAAATTTCCTAAAGTAGGGGAAACTGAGACACCTGTGTCACTTCAACCATCAAACAAATACCAAACCAATTAAATATTGTATTTCATACTTGGGATTTGTATAAATATGCGTATCGTTTGCACATATCAATTCTTGTTCGATTTCGGGCTCTAAATCGCTTTCTGGAAGGTTATACGCGCACTGATGCGTAAATATAACCCGTTTAATGCAACGAACACTCCAGAATAGTGAAATAGGCTTAACATACCTTAAATAACCTTTACATAACTTAGAAATAAGTTTTGAAAGCTTTGGTATGGCAAAATCGAGTTAAATCGCTTACAGGGACTAAACCTGACAAACTGCGAAAGTATGCCAATTTGAACTGTAACGAACATTATGGAACATGGCCATAAGTTAAACACACCTTAAATATCCTTTATATAGCTTAGCAATAGGCTTTGAGGGGTTCGGTGTGCTAAAATAAACTTTTGGGTCATTCAGGGACTAAAAGCGTCAAAAAGTGCACAAGTTTGCACTTTCGCGCATAACTTACGTTATGAATACATCCGGACATCCAAAAATTTATGTAAGCACTAAAATATTTTATTTTAGTGTTTGGCATGAGAAAAATCCATTCGTCGCGCAATTTGGATCGTTTTTCGCGCTTATGCGCATTCCGTCGTAATTAAGCGAACATCGCGATCGTACGACCAAACGAACCGACATCCGGGATATTTTTGAGCATGTTTCATGTCCACAATGTTTAGGCATCATTTTAGGGCCTTGAAAATGGCTTAACGAGCCTTAAACATGTCGGAAATGGCCTTAATACACAACGGGGACTGAATTGGAAACTTTGGAAACTGGTTGCTGATCAGAAGGACCTTAGCGTGACACCTAGCCCCCTTGGCGTCACGCGAGGCCCCTTCTGATCAGCAAAAGCCATTTTTAACAGCTGTTAACAGCTGTTTAGCACTCCCAATCTAATTCCAAGTGTTGTTTCCTGCTTATGGGGGGCCAATTTGATGTACATGAGCTTGCCAACAAGTGCAGGGATGTGATCAAAGCACGTTATTCGATAAACGATCCTAACGGTCTTGCATATCCTATAAATACCCATCCATCCCAACCCCAAAAACCCACACCTTTGAAATCTGAACTTGCTCTCTAAGTTGTTGTGTTTAACACTTCATACCTGAGAGTGTTCGGATTCAAACCATCCATTCTTGGACCCTTTGTAAGTGTTCCTTCGTTCTTTTATTCTTTTAGCGTTAAAGTCAAACTTTGTTTGAATTTCTGCATTAACCAGTTTATGGTCAATGCGGAGTTCGTTTGAACTTCATAACGTGAGCGTAATCACGATGGTTATAGTCCCTAGTGACTATACCTACTGATTACCACATTATCTAGGCTCAGTGACGAGCCGTAGTTTCGGCCAAAATGCGCATTCTTGCGTGTTTTGTAACCAAACTACTCTTAGGTATCAAAACCGTTTGTTTTGATACCAAACCTGTTTTCTAAACTTAGTTAAGCATGTTTTAACATGCTTAGCTCGTCACTTTTAGTTTAGTGCTTATATAGGGTCGTAAGGTAAGCGATCTAAACAATCGCTTATACTTTCGAACCCGACCCGTTTGGTCGATCATTAGGATCCGACCAAACACATTAGGTGACCATAGTATATAGGGAATAACCTTCCGAGGTTATACCTTATGGTCACGACGTTTAGTTAGTTGTATGATAGGTAGTTTATATGCCTTAGGTAAATTACCAAAATACCCCTTTGACGCCACAATTCATTTTGAAGATATGTAACGTAACTTTTGATATCTAAACTGATTTGGCAACAATATTAGACATGTTAAGGCATATATTACTTGTCATAGGACTAGTTAAGCGGTCCGAACGCGTTTCACGCGAACGACGCGTTAAAGTAGCATAAGCTACCTAAACGGGTCGTAATGGGTCGTAAGAACTTAGGTTAGGTTTCATTTTAGTATGTGGGCTTTGTTAAACCATATTACGTGAGTCTCCATACTCGTTTGGTTTACGAACCCTCATTCTATCCAATCCTCCGATTTAGGTCCGGTATATTAACATAGTTACCTATATTAGGTGCCGTTTGATATCCGTGATCTCTAGCATTGCTTGGTGGTTATCTTAGGACTTCTGAGCAATCTCAAGTGAGTACATAGACCCCTCTTTTACCGTTTTCAAACTGTTTTGGGGTGAAACACATGTGCCTACTTGTTACTTTCATGCTTTCCATGTTTTCACATCATATACTTGCTATGTTCATTAGTACACTATTAGTACATTGTTTTACATTACATTTCATGCTATGTAAGCCCATTGTGTGCATACTTAGTACATTGTTTTACATTACATTTCATGCTATGTACGCCCATTGTGTGCATACTTAGTACATTGTTTTACATTACATTTCATGCTATGTATGCCCATTGTGTGCATACTTAGTACATTGTTTTACATTACATTTCATGCTATGTATGTCCATTGTGTACATACTTAGTACATTGTTTTATATTACATTATGTGAACCATTTGTATCTATTGAACCATGTGAACCATTTGACAATAGACATTTGACTATACCTAAACATTTCTACAATTGTTAAACATTACATCTTGATGGTTTGGTTTGAGTAAGTGATTTAAGTAACGAGGCGTGTGTAATATGATACAAGCATGGTGGATACGCCGCTGGTACTTCCTATATATAAGTGTTTGTATGGTATTACATATCGTAGCGTTATTTGAATCATTTCAATTTGAGACATATAACATTTTATACAAATAACATACTTTTCACAAGACATTGTTTTACAAACAACTTATCTTATACAAACTCATTTTACATGGTTATTCATTTAACCATACATTATTCTCTTATTTATACATATCATCTGAACTTATTGTTTTTCAAATGATTTACACAACAAAGCAAATTACAAGGTTCATGACTAAACTTTTTCTTAAACATAAGTCATGAATTATATTTTCACAAAACCTATGTATGTCACAGGCATTTTTATGCTGACGTGCCTATTTTCACATGTGTTTTCAGGAGTTGATGCATAGGACTTATCGAGACATACTTAGGCGGACCTGTGCCTTAGTGACTTAAAACGAGACAAGAACTAGTTAAATTTATGTTATGTACTCTTTATTTCTTGTTTAAAGACAATGTAACTCGCTTGTTTGATGAATAAAACGAAACTTAAATTTCCATGGTTCTGAAACAATTAATTCTGTTACAACACTCCCCGACGTTTCCGCCACGTTTCGTTGTTTTACGTGGTCGGGGTGTGACAAGAGGGGCCTTCGCGCGACGCGTAGCCCCCCTAGGGGCCTTCGCGTGCCGCGAAGCCCTTCTGATCATATCTCAATTTTTGATTTTTTATGCATTGGTCCTTGGCTCTTCAAAACTTTGCTACGACTTTATTTGTTGCACTTTGAACCCTCCAAATTGACTTATAAGGGCTTTAAGACATTTACCCACTTTGTTTAGTCCTCGGTTAACTTTATTGTTACCCGAAAAGTAATAAACTTCAACGTTGACGCTTTAACCCCTTGTATACGAATTTGATCATAACTTTCTCATACGATAACGAAACTTTATGAAATTTATATCGTGCATTCTAGTGAGCATAATTAACCGTTACAAAGCTTCAGGTTTGTCAAAAGGTCACTCAGAGGTATAACTTAAACATGTTGACACATTTAACCCCTGTAGTTTGTAATCTCTCACTTTCATTCACAATTAGCTTCGTATGATCCATGATTTATTCGTTTGAAGGTATGAGAATCATGTAGGGTTAATGTACAATATATTTATTCACTGTTGACATTTAGAACTCGTATATTCACATACTTTCCATGATTGTCAACTTTAATCCTTCTATAACATTCTTTCACACGTTCAAACATATGACACGTGTCAACTCATTACAGGACGTGAATTTTCGAGGTGTTACATCCTCACCCCCCTTAAAAGAAATCTCGACCTCGAGATTTACTGAAATAAATAAGGGTACTTTTCTTTCATTGTGGACTCAACCTCCCACGTGTACTCGGGACCTCTACGGGCATCCCATTTTACCTTTACAATAGGCACATGCTTCCTTCGAAGCTTCTTAACTTGTCGATCTTCAATCGACAATGGTTTTTCCACAATTTTCAAGCTCTCATCTATATGCACATCTGTATGTGGTATGACCAGTGATTCATCAGCGAAACACTTCTTCAGATTGCAGATGTGGAATACATTATGTATACTACTGAGCTCTTCAGGTAGGTTTAACTTATAGGCAACTGATCTGACACGTTCGATGACTTCGAACGGTCCTATGTATCTCGGGCTTAACTTACCTTTCTTACCAAATCGCATCACCCCCTTCCAGGGTGATACTTTAAGCAACACTTTGTCACCAACTTCAAATTTCATAGGTTTACGCTTTGGATCTGTGTAACTCTTCTGCCTATCTCGGGCAGCTTTGAGACGGTCACGAATCTGGACAATCTTGTCCATCGTTTCAAAGACTATCTCTGGTCCTGATAATTGGACATCTCCAACTTCCGCCCAACAAACAGGCGTTCTGCATTTTCTACCGTATAAGGCCTCGAAAGGCGAAGCCTTGATGCTGGTATGGTACCTATTGTTATATGAGAACTCAATCAATGGTAGGTGGTTATCCCAACTACCACCTAAATCAATTACACATGCACGTAGCATGTCCTCCAATGTCTGGATGGTACGCTCACTCTGTCCGTCAGTCTGAGGGTGGTAAGCCGTACTGAAATTTAAGCGCGTGCCCAAAGATTGTTGGAAGCTTTTCCAAAAATGGGACGTGTATCTAGTATCTCTGTCAGAGATAATAGACACATGTACGCCATGTAAAGCTACAATCTTATCTACATACAGTTGGGCTAACATGTCGGAGCTATAAGTCTCCTTGATGGGTAAGAAATGTGCTGACTTAGTCAGTCTATCAACTATAACCCATATCGTATCATTTCCTTTCCTTGTCTTACGTAACTTGGTGATAAAATCCATAGTTACCATTTCCCACTTCCACGTAGGAAGTTCAGGCTGTTGTAGCAAACCTGACGGCTTTTGATGTTCTGCTTTGACTTGCGCACACGTCAAGCATTTAGCTACATAGGTAGCTACAGACTTCTTCAAGCCTATCCACCAATAGTTGGCCCTTAGATCCTGGTACATCTTATCATCTCCAGGATGAACGGAATATTTAGAACTATGGACTTCCTGGAGAATAACATCCCGAAGTCCTCCATAAATTGGAACCCATATCCGTCCATTCAATCTCAGAATTCCATCCTTGCCAAGAGATAACTGCTCCTCAGTTACTCCTAGCTTTTCGTTAGGATAGTTAGCTTCCAACACAGCTTCCTTCTGTGTAGCTAACAACCTTTCATTCAAACTGTTCTTTATTTCAATGCTCTTGGCATTGATTTGGATGGGTTTCACCCTTTCCTTTCGACTCAAGGCGTCAGCGACTACATTTGCCTTGCCGGGATGATATCTGATTTCACAATCATAATCATTTAAAGTCTCCATCCATCGGCGCTGCCTCATGTTTAAATCCTTCTGATTAAATAGATGTTGAAGGCTCTTGTGATCAGAATAGATCACACACTTGATACCATACAAATAATGCCTCCACAGTTTTAGTGCAAATACAACGGCACCCAACTCCAAGTTATGGGTGGTGTAATTCTTTTCATGCACCTTTAACTGTCTTGAAGCATAGGTAATAACCTTTCCTTTCTGCATAAGCACACATCCCATGCCAGTGTGAGATGCATCGCAGTAAACTACGAATTCTTCGGTACCTTCAGGCAATGTCAATACAGGAGCGCTGCTCAACTTTTGTTTTAGGATATCAAAAGATTCTTGCTGTTTAGGTCCCCAGTCGAACTTAATCTTCTTCCTAGTTAAGGAAGTTAGGGGTGCATCAATCCTTGAAAAATTTTCAATGAAACGCCTATAATATCCTGCTAAGCCTAGGAAGCTACGAATCTCGGTAGGCGTCTTTGGCTCTTGCCAATTCATGACAGCTTCAACCTTAGCGGGATCCACTTGGATACCACGCTCACTAACCACATGTCCAAGAAATTGGGCTTCTCGAAGCCAGAATTCACATTTAGAGAATTTGGCATAGAGTTTCACCTTCTGAAGTAATGAAAGAATGCATCGAAGATGCTTATCGTGATCAGACTTGTTCTTCAAGTAAATGAGGATGTCGTCTATGAAGACGATGATGAATTTGTCTAAGTAAGGCTTGCAAACGCGATTCATGAGATCCATGAACGCGGCAGGTGCATTAGTGAGCCCAAAAGGCATCACTAGGAACTCGTAATGACCATAACGAGTCCTAAATGCAGTTTTGTGTATGTCTTCATCTCTAACCTTCAGTTGGTGATAGCCTGACCTTAAGTTAATCTTCGAGAAATAACTTGCTCCTTGCAGTTGATCGAACAAATCGTCGATCCTGGGTAAAGGATACCTATTCTTTATTGTGACCTTATTAAGTTCACGGTAATCGATGCACAGATGCATCGATCCATCCTTCTTCTTGACAAACAAGACTGGTGCTCCCCAAGGAGATGAACTAGGTATAATGAAACCTTTAGCTAGCAGTTCATCCAGTTGTGTTCTCAATTCCTTCATTTCTGTTGGTGCTAACCTGTAAGGTGCTCTAGCAACAGGTGCTGCTCCAGGGATGATGTCAATTCTGAATTCCCCTTGCCTATCTGGTGGTAAACCAGGTAGTTCTTCCGGAAAAACTTCAGGGTATATAGAAATGACGGGGATATCTTCAATCTTAGGTTTCGGTTCATCAATAATCACTTGTGCCATGTAGATGACACAACCCTTCTTTAAACACTTGGAGGCCTTGAGCATAGTCACTTTCTCAGGCAGTCCATACTGGGTATCTCCCCGAATGGTAAGTGATTCACCAGATGGAGTCTTAATCACCACTTGCTTCTTGTTACAGACAATTTGGGCCTGGTTATGAGATAACCAGTCCATACCCAAAACTATGTCAAAACCGGCTAACTTGAAGGGAAGTAGGGACAAAGGAAAAGAGTGGTTCTTAATGGATATAGCACACCCATCTAACACAGTTGAGACGGTTTCTAAGGTGCCATCTGCTAGCTCCACCTCATAATTTACACTTAAGGTTTTAACAGGTAAGTTCAGCAGATTGCAAAACTTATTATCTATGAAAGACTTATCAGCGCCTGAATCAAAAAGTACTCTTGCATAGACATCATTTACAAGGAAAGTACCTGTAATCACATTGTCGTCTAGAACCGCTTCCTTTGCATCCATCCTGAAGACTCTAGCATTGGTCTTCTTGGCCTCTTCAGGCTTCTTGGCGTATTTAGGGCAGTTGGTTTTAATATGCCCTTTCTCATTGCAACTGTAGCACGTTGCATCCTTCAGCTTTTTGCAACCCAAGTTTTTGTGTTCCTTGGACTTGCATATCCCACAAGCAAAAGTTCTTGACTGAGTCTGCGAGTTCGATTCGACTCTGCACTTCCCGAAGTGATGTTTCTTGCAGATCTTGCACCTGGGCTTATCACCAGATTGGTGTCCATCCTTCTTCGACTCAGACCCCTTCTTGTTGTCACCGTTTCCTCGGTGCTTCTTGTTTGACCTCCGTGAATTATCATCTTCACGTTTTCTCTTCTCAGCATCTTTGTTCCTCAGCGATCTTTGTCTGACCGCATCCAGAGTGAGGGACAAAGATATGTCAGCTACCAATCTGAAAGTAGCTGGCCGAGAGGCCTTCACGCTTGCCTTTATCTCAGGGGCTAAACCCCCAATGAAACGAGCGATTCGTTTGGGTTCCGGGGTTACCAAATACGGAACCAACCTCGACATGGTATTAAAGCTCGTGAGGTAAGCTTGGCAATCTAGATTGGTCATTACCAATGAAAGAAAGTCTGACTCAATCTTCTCGACCTCATGCTGAGGACAGTAATTCTCCCTGATGAGGGCAACGAATTGTTCCCATGACATGTTGTACAATGGGATCTTCCCAGTGTCTTGAATCAGTGATCTCCACCAGGCTAAAGCCTCGCCTTTAAAAGATTGCGACACAAACTTGACTATATCCCTCTCAGCGCACCCGCTGATATCCACTACTGTATCCATCTCATCTAACCACGTCATGCAGTCTATGGCTCCTTTTTCCCCAGTGAAATATCTGGGTTTGCATGAAACAAAGTATTTATAGGAGCAACCCTTACTACGGGGTTCTTGATTTAGTACAATCTGTTGAGATGGAGCACTGTTGTGGTTTGAGGAGTGTCGATCATCATTTTTCTTGGGTTCTTCCTTTTTGGAAGGTGGCTTCGAATGCGGTGTAGATAGGGTCCTACTTCGAGTCCCACTATATTCTTCGTACTGCCGCTCTAAGGCCTTTGTAACTGCGTCGTTTACTAACGCTTTCAGTTCAGCACCCGTTATATTAATTCGGGCGTTATCATTTTTCTCCACTGGGTGACTATTAATTTCATCCGAGTTAGCCATTTTAATTGAACTATTACATAAAACAAGGACAATAGTTTACTTGGGAGTTTATTATGGAATTGTCTTTTATGGCAATTCATTAACCATGGTAAACATAGACCATATTTGGTTAATTTATTAATCATATTTTATTTAGGATTTTATTATAATTTATCCTAATTATAAAACAATAACAGTTTTATTTGTAGCACCAAAAGGCCTAGTCACAAGGACATTTAAATTTTAAGCCATGATTTCAGAGAATCAAGGCATGAAGGTTTGAACATAGTTCATTACCTTTTTCGGACAGGGAGTCATAGCTACCACTGTCTTTTGGCTCATGTAGAAATGAGCAAGGCCGTAGGCACTATATTACCAATGTATGGTCAAAATATGATCATCTTAATTGATGATTTAAACCCATGATTCAGAGATCATTTAGTTGGGTTGGGAATCTTTTGAAGAATCCTTATATAAGAATGACGTGTGTGATTTTAATGAATCACGTCTGCCAGGAGTGTTAACATATTTTCATATGTTAATAGGGATACGAATCTTTTAAACAGGTCCTACCATCTTGGCCAGGTCTTTTTAATGACACTCAGGCTAGGTTTCACTCTTAAGATTCTTATTCAATATTTGATAGGCAGATTATTATTAAAAGGAATGATTTTGATTTATTTATTTCATATATAATATTTATGCATATAATGGCAAAAATGAAATTTATAAACATAACATTCCATTAATTATTAAAAGATTACATACTGCCCTGAACGGGTCTTTTCAGACAAACAAGTTACCCACGCAGGGGTCAAGCAACATACTAGTCCACGTAGGGACTTAAACAAACATCATACCCTCGTAGGGGTTAACAGAAAGATAGACCCACGCAGGGGTCAAAACAAACAAACATACCCACACAGGGGTCAATACAGCAAGACAGGCCCACGCAGGGGCTTAACTGCTACAAGGAATTTACAACAACAGTGGAAGGATTCAATGGTCCTTCTTGCTCTTCCCTTTTATTAGACTTGTCAATCCTTGGAAGAACTTTGTCGCTCCCTGCGGTCTCTGTGAAAGTCTCGCTCGACTTGGTCCAGTCTCTGAAGAATTTCCTCCCGCTCTGGGGGAGAAAACCGTGGCGGCTGCGATTGTGTCCGTATTATAGGTCTGGCAGGTATCTGGTACCCATGGGTTGGGTATCCTGCTCCCCAAGGAGCTCCATATGGTCCTTCAGGGTTAAAGGCGTTGTAATTGGCCGCTACCATGTATGGGTCAGCTTCAGCGTAACCATAGTTGGTGTGAGCTGGCTGTTCAAACGGGTTGTACGCCATCGAACCCGTGTAGGCAGGAATCGGGTTATCAAAACCCATCGGTGGTGGTTGCGGTGCAACTGGGTTTGAAGGTCCACCCATTTGTGGATCTTCTTGAAGTGGCGGATAATGACTGCCACTTGATTGTCGAGGAGAGATAAAATGAAAGTCCCCTCCTCGTGCAGACATACGTGCTCCGGTTCTCCTACGCCTCGGCGGTTGCGGAGGTGCCGGCTGAACTGGCGGCGGTGGCATGACTGCCACAAATCGTGAATCCTCAGAGGGATTCTGCTGCTGCTGCTACTGGTGAGGCGACGAATGATGCGAGGGTGTAAAATACCACTCGTACTGATTAAATCGTACCTTGTAACTGTCCGGACCATGGTAGGGTGATCCATGAAAAGACGAACCATCTGAGACCTCAATAGGATGGTTGGGAGTTCCGGTTGCGGGCTCGACGGGATCCGTGTCCTCGTCCATGTCCTCTTCACGATCGCCGGAGAAATGATCCTCTGGCCCCAATGGGTTAAAACCCACTGGTTCTTGTATGTAGTTTGCCGGGTTAAACCGGCCCCTAAAAACAGGTGTGGGGTTACCAAAGGAATTATGCGATAGGGATCGCTGAAGAGGTATGTAAGAAGGTTGAGGGTTGTCGGGCTCATTTTCCGACTGTGGCCCATATGAGTTGTGAATGGGAGGTGTCGAACTGTGCGAGACAGACCGTCTCGCAGGCTCAAAAAGGTTTCTCCTGTTCTCTCTAGGGTCATCACTCGCGGTGGTGGAAGGAGCTCGCATGTGCGAAGGTCCTGCCTCGTCGTCATTGGGGGCGGTGATTGGCCCCTCGCCTCGTCCTCTTCGTCGAAAGAATCTTGGCGGCATAATTAATCCTGTCAATACAACATGAGATAACGACAAGAATATATAAAATAAAGAACAACACAAAACACAACGAATGAGAATTTGTCCTATGTTATTTGTCTAGACTCGAAAGTTTTTGAAATGTGCAATTGTGTAACTGAGATTAAACACAAAAGGCTAGTGTTTAATTCACTCAGCGTTGGCTCTGATACCAACCTGTCACACCCCGATTTCCACGTGTCACCGGTGGGCCCGGTGGGGAGTATCGTGACGTGGTTGGCAACATAATAGTCAAACAACACAATATTTAAATGCACAGCGGAAGCAATTGAAAGATATATTTCAACCGAATAAAATATTGTAATATCGTGTATCACAAACAGTTGGAAGTTTATCCACAGACGGATCGAAATAAATAGGAAACAGTAGTTCAACAGACGATAGACATCTTAAGCTTGCGAGACTCTTTATTGATGCTAAGGAGAGAATCCAGCCTATTACGCTTAGTACCTGCATTTAATCTTTTTAGGAAAATACGTCAGTTTACACTGGTAAATACAATCAACTGACTCATTTTAAAAATGATTAAAAATTGATTTGGATGCACATGGCATAAACATTTTATAACTTGGGATAATTATTTAAATATATAATCTCGTAAAAGAATTACATGTTCCTTATGCGTTCAGTAGCCCGGATCGTGCCGGGTTAAAGATCAATAAACACACCACATAATCTATTTATGCACTGATGAGTGTACGCCTACACTCCGCGCTTAGGTCGTGGCCATTTCGTAAAATGATGCCAAGGATATCCGGGACATGGTCATTAATCCCCCAAAGGCTTTAAGTAAACAAAACAATTTAAACGGGCCGATCAAATATTCAATTAACCACCATACGATGGAAGATTTAATGCCCGACCAAGCGGTATTTTATATACCGTACCCCAAGCCCGTATAGGGAAAATAAGTTAAAAGTATTTACCTGAGCAAAGTAATAATCACAATAAGCAAATGCAAGTATCTTTTACTGGTCCTCCTAATCTGGAACGAAGGTTTATAATAACCTATTAGAATCCTAACGGGTCTTTAGTTAAGCTTAAGCTTAGACCGGTTAGTTTCAAAGATACGGTTCGTACGCACGATTAAGCGAAGACCGGATAGAATGTGATTTAGACCCGACAAGTTTGAAGACTTGCTTAATATGGGTATTTCATACACATTCTGGATTTTGAGATAAAACCGATAAGGTTTGACTCGTTTCGGCTAATTTATGCAGACTAGTTACATAAACCGAACCGAACGCGTAATAAGCGTAACGGGTATTCATGAGAGCCATATACAGGTTTCCTAAGTTAATATGCTTCAAATATGTTGTGACATCAGTAAGATGTCTTTTATTATGCCCGAAACGAATTTAACGCAAACTATGCCCCGTAGGGGTAGTTTGGTCATTTAAAAGGTTATAAAAGAGTTTAAGTATTAATCTGAGTTACAGGTCTGATGTAATCAGCAAAAATACTCAATTTAATAAGTTATGACAGTAGGGTAGAGTATATATGTGAAATTTATCAATTATAACCAAACTATGCACCGTCGGGGCATTTTTGGTAATTTCACATAAGCCGTAAAGCTCAAAACTGAAGTCTGAGTTTAACAACCTTTGCTTACTGTTAAAATATTATAATTTACCTAGAATATCAGTAGGTATCAACCCTTGTATGTTAAAAATAGTTCTAGTACATACTATGCGTTAAAAACGCTTAAAAAGGCGATTAAAAGCCATTTCCGGGTTCTATACATAAAGCTGATATTTTTTATTATTCCAGAAGGCTTAAAATAATTTATTTATCATATGTAATCAGTAGCAAAAGGTTTGGAGTCAATTAGATATGTAAAACTCATTTTATAGCCCGTAAGGGCAAAACCGACAATTACCGGATTAAGCCTATGACTATAAGTTATGCTCAGCCTAAAATTAATTAAAAATCTTCAAAAATCCCAAAATAATATATTACATCAGTGGGTAATAAGTTTGATATCAAAAAGTAGGTTTAAATAGGCTATACGCTAATTATGTCGTTTAATCGCTAAAGAAGCTTTCTAATTACGCTAATGAGCATAACTCTCAATCTACACCTCAAACTGATGTCAAATTTTGGGTGCAAGTTTATAATTCATTAACTAAGGTTTCTACACTTTTACATTTTCAAAAATCACGTTTTATGGTGAAAAGGGCATAATGGTCAACATATGAGCAATTAACGGAATCATGCATATTAATTGGATAACTAATGAACCAAGGTGTATAATCACAAAGGGTTATACTAGCATGTAACCTAGTCTAATTAAAGCTCTAAGGCATTTCTAAAACATACCAAAACGGGTCAGAACTGAAGTCAAAGCAAAAGTCAAAGCTTTGCGACTTTCGGTTCCGAACCGGGTCTAAACAGAAAGTTGTTGGGTTGAACATGTTTAGACATGTTCTTATACTAATTACCAAGTTATATTAGTGATCAAACAGGTTGTATGTGTTCTACATTGCTAATTATGCATAAATTAGAAAATAAGTATCCTGTTGACTTTTTAATAACAAGTTTGACCCGACATTTAACTTAGTTAGAGTGGGAATCAGAGGGTGCCCTTTTAAGGGTTTAATGCCCACATAATTACCAACTTATAACTACTTTCAATTCGACTAATCACTGGACCATTAGTGATTAATCGCTAAGTCAACCGTTAATTACGACGGTTTGACTTTTAAGCTAAAACTAAGAAAAAACTTAACTAAGAAAGGTTAAGCATACTTACTGAAGTCCTATGCACGATTTGTGAAGCTTAGAGAGAAGTCTTGAGCTCCAGAAATGTTCCAAAGTGCTGAAGGAAGGTGTGAAGAATTGGTTGCAACCTTTGTCCTTTATATAGTGCTCAAGAACACATGGATAGTTGACACACAAGCCTAACCATGGCCATGGATCACTTCCAGATGTCCCTAAGTGTCTAGGGGTTGCCTAGGGGTCGTGCAAGATGTGAAAAATCGTTTATAAGTCGGTTAGAATGCAAATGGAAGACAAGAACCCAAAGTTTTCGGATCAGAGGGGCCTTCGCGCGACGCGTAGCCCCCCTAGGGGCCTTCGCGCGACGCGTAGCCCTCCCCTAGGGGCCTTCGCGTGCCGCGAAGCCCTTCTGATCATATCTCAATTTTTGATTTTTTATGCATTGGTCCTTGGCTCTTCAAAACTTTGCTACGACTTTATTTCTTGCACTTTGAACCCTCCAAATTGACTTATAAGGGCTTTAAGACATTTACCCACTTTGTTTAGTCCTCGGTTAACTTTATTGTTACCCGAAAAGTCATAAACTTCAACGTTGACGCTTTAACCCCTTGTATACGAATTTGATCATAACTTTCTCATACGATAACGAAACTTTATGAAATTTATATCGTGCATTCTAGTGAGCATAATTAACCGTTACAAAGCTTCGGGTTTGTCAAAAGGTCACTCAGATGTATAACTTAAACATGTTGACACATTTAACCCCTGTAGTTTGTAATCTCTCACTTTCATTCACAATTAGCTTCGTATGATCCATGATTTATTCGTTTGAAGGTATGAGCATCATGTAGGGTTAATGTACAATATATTTATTCACTGTTGACATTTAGAACTCGTATATTCACATACTTTCCATGATTGTCAACTTTAATCCTTCTATAACATTCTTTCACACGTTCAAACATATGACACGTGTCAACTCATTACAGGACGTGAATTTTCAAGGTGTTACACTCTTTTGGGGTTTTGACAACAACCTTCTTTAAGGTTTAGTATGCAACCACTTCTGGGGTTTTGTATGCAACCACTTATGGTGTTTTATGTGCCACCTCTTTTGGGGTTACACCAACTGCGTTACTCTGCTCTTTTTGTGTTTGTGGGTTTTATCTTTTTGGAACTGATTTATCTCTCACAATTTATTAATATGATAATCATTTTGTGAGTACTTCCATTCGAGCAGATAAGTTTAAGCTGGTATATGTGACTTTGTCACCTTATTTGTGTTAGTGAATGCATCTTGTATTTCATTTGTTATTATTTGCAAATACACGCTCTTTCTTTTGGACTTCAGATTGACCACTTCAGGGGTCGATATATATATATATGATGCAATTTTTTTATGTTACCAGTCTTTCATTTTCTTGTCTTCCCCTAAGACTGGGAATACGATGTACATATCCCATTTTATATGTTATGGTGGTGCTATTGGTACATAGGCTACACAACAAAATATATAAAAAAATGGAAACTTGGTTCTCTTCAGGAGACCAGTTGTAATGGGGAGTATTTGTGATAAGCAGTTGGTTTTGAATTGATATAATCAATCGACGAATTCCGTCTCGACTACGTATGCCTCTCACTATATTTCACATTGTGCCCAACAATGGTCCCTACAATTGGGTTGTCAAAGAACAGTGTTAAACCATGTAAAAAAAAACAACGTTCCATAGTGTTGGGCATATGCTACATACGGGTAGCTAAAAACTCACATGTAACCATGTATGAATGCCACAATCCACACAACTGTACATTTCAATGGTCCCATATAAGAGGGATTGTTTGTAGGAGTTTATTGTTTGGAATGACATAAAAATTTATTTGCCACAAAAAAACTAACTAGACATATGATAAGGCATTTTGGGAGCAATGTTTTTAGATTACTTAGAGGTGCTAAGGTGCCGGTTAGCATGTTTGATTGTTTAGCATATCATGATGCTATCTTGATGACCTATTTGGTCATGCCATGTGGTGAACGTATAAATATTCTAGTAACTTCTGGTTACTCACCATATTTGATTTAATGGAATATTGTGGAAAATTAGTATCATTTCTAGTAACTTCTAATATAGTCTTCTGGCCATATTTGCTATACTCCCATACAACATTCATGGTGGCATCATTACAATTTTCTTAGTTATGTATATGATCATAACCTTTTAATTGATCATTATATCATCGCATTCGCATCAGGGAATGGATTAGTACCACAGAACTTCTATGCTTGTTGTTTCAAACTTTATATATATTCTTTAACAATCAATGATATTTGACGATGAAAATTGTTTTGCTCAATGGATTATGATATATATTTTTCTCATCACATGATATAAATCGAGATATAGTTATATAACCGAGACATTTATATTTATCGGCTTAAAATCTTACAAGCTTCGATAAACTCATAATAAGCTTTGAGAAGTTAGACACTCCAGGTATCTTTTTATATAAACCGTGACCATAATTCAATCGTTTTATAGCTTGTGATCATATACCACAACTCTTGTCACTTTGATGTCCCCTTCCAAATTTATAACATATGGAATATAATATATACATTAGATTATACAATGCATGACTATATAACATATCACCAAATAAATAGGTTATGATACAACCTTATAAAATAAGATTTTTTTTCATCACTTGTAAGAAATATATAATTTTTTTATTTAATATATCATCTAAATAAATCAAAGCATATAAAAGACACATAAAATTGCAATAGTGATAAGCCTATTATTATAGGTCATGCTCTAATTTATCGAAATCGTGTGCGTTAGTTTTCAAACTAGTGGTGTTCCATAAAGTACAAAGTTGATATATGATGAAAGCCACAATAAAATCATACATCTTGATTATTAGTAAGATAACATTTATAAAGAAAGATGAGTAAATCAATATATGATTTTTTTTTACTACTAAAATATAGTAATAACTTGTCATCAAACGGATTAAAAATTATATGATAAAATCTCATGTAATGTCATATAAAGCACCAAATTTCTTATTCTTATATATCAAATAAGAACACTATAAACATATACTTATCGTATTGCATTTCTAGTTAAATTGTTAGGAACAATCACATTAAAATTTATATGTCAAATACAAGTTTTACACATCAGAAGTGAATGTACATGAACATATTAAATACTAAACAGACTTTTCATAGTATAATAATCTGTCAACTATTGTATACTACAAATTCATCTCCATCAAACGTTATTATGGAGAGTCACTTCTTAATGATGTATTCATAACATAGTCGCTCTTAATGATGTATTCATAACATAGGAGTTAAGGATGTGGAGAGTCACTCTTAATGATGTATTCATAACATAATTAACAATATAATTAAAACTAATAAAGAATAAATTAAATGATATTCAATGATTTTAATTTCTAAGCATTAACCAACATGATGGGAAAAATGATATTTAATGATTTTAATTTTAAGCATTAACCAACATTAATATCGTTTAAAGCGTTCTTTAATTTCTTAAGAATACAATTGGTTTATGCATAAATAAACGTATAACCAAATATTTAATCCTATAACATCACTAAATCCATTTAAATTATAAACTATACAAAATGAAATCTAGTACATACATCATTTATATCTTACCACCAATACAAGCAGATATACCTAATACAATTGCACTGTTTAGTCCATAAATATCGAGTTTCATACTTTGTGATATTGAATTTAATTGTTTTTCATGAGTTCTAAAAGCACATATAATATTCTCTAGATTGCAAATTAACTTCCTCAAATCAAAATAATTCAACAGTTTTACTTACATCTTAACAGGGTTAATATTTAACATCCTCAAATCAAACTAATTGAACAATTTTATTCACAACTTAACAGGGTTAATAAAGAAGCATAAATATATGATCATGGTGGCTCAAGGAATATGCAGATGAGCATCACTAGATTGTAAACATTTAGTTTATCGATAACGATCATGTGATGAGATCAATGTTAATAATACTCATATTTATTGGGATAGAAGACAACCCAAGTATATTTATTTAAAATTTAGAGATCATGCAAAAATTACTAATTACCGACACCTTAATAATTAATTACTGAAATTTACATAAAAAAATCTTGTCCACATTATACGAATCCTATTTTTAAATTTTTTTTAATATTGGATCAACATCTACATTTTTTTTAAAAGGTTGTATCAAATTCTTTCTGATTAGAATACTAAATATATCAACCAAAAATTTTATAGAAACCATTGTTTTTGTTAGCATCGTTTTGATTTGTTCAAAGTAATTAAATAACATCTCAATGATTGAAATCTTCAATATTGATCCAAAAGATTTGTTTTATGATATTCAAAAATTTCTTTTCAATATTTTTATGGTAATATGTATGATGGCTTTTGGATGCTTGAAATTAAAAATATAAATTAATCATCCAAAGATTTAATACGGATAAGTAATACAAGATTAATAATTAATAAATCTCATGAATCAAAATAAAACTTACTTGTAGGATAGTCACGCCGACTAATAATCTTTTGAGAACTTTGATTTTTGATGACGAACTGGATGTGAATTACCAGAATTCCGTGTTTAGAGTCTAGTGCTGATAACGTGTTGTGAAACAACGACATACTAGCAACCAACGTATAACTATAAACATAAAGAACAAGTATTATAGAAAGTAAAAGAGAAAGAGAATAGGAGAACTCATTCTTATTCATGTGTATAATACCAATTACATGAAACCTCTATTTATAGAGGCTTAACATTAATACAAAGGTAATAAATATATGGAGGTTACATATGTGGAGAGTCACCACATTATGATGCATTCATTCACCACATTATGATGCATTCATAACAATAGTCACATAATTAAAACCTCACCCTATAAATTCGACTCTCCACCACACTCATTCACGGAATAAAAAGGGGCTTTTCATTCTTCTTCTTCCCCCTTATCTCTCTGCAGCTTCGAAAATGAAGTCGAACATAAACCCCAATTTGCGTGTGTTCTTCCTTATCATCATCAGCATTTTATCGACATCAGTTGTGGCAATCAGCTGCGACATGTTCCAGGGAAATTGGATAGTGGATGAATCATACCCGCTGTACAACGTATCCACGTGCCCGTTCCTCGAAAAGGAATTCAACTGTGTTAACAATGGCCGTCCTGACTTGATGTATCTCAAATTTCGATGGCAACCGCACGGCTGCAGCTTATCCAGGTACCACCTCTCTGTTGTTCAATGTCTCATCTCATCTCATCTCAATCATTCTATGGCTGCCTTTGATGCCTACTACTTTTTTTTTTAAATAAACTTCATTAAAACACACTTACGACTCAAACGGGCAAAAGGCCAATACAAAATACCACCTCGACCCAAACGGGCAAAGGGCATTTTTCCCTCCACCAAAATGGTGGTCCCCTACATGTGGAAACGTGGTGGGGATTTATGGGCGTCAATTGTGTGACGAGAAATGTGTTTGTTTTATTTAAGACTTTTAATAATTATATAAATTATAAATAAATAAATAGTTTTAGAATAAATGTTTTGATGAAAGTTATATCTTTTAGTCGTAACTGATGAAGTTAATATATTTATAGTGATTAAATTAGTAATTAAATACGTGAACGTTGTTTGTGATTATAACGTATAAAACTATACTTTGCAGTAATTAAATACGTGAAGTTATTTAATTTTATATGATTACATTTCTTCTTTTCTTGTTATAGTTGAGTTCAAATTTACTATGTCACATCTCTAAATTTTTATGTATTTTCTAATTTTAGTTTTATGTACAACATATTTGTTTTTCATATATCTATTTTATGTTTTATAAAATGAAATTGATTTTTACGTTAAAAAAATATTATTGATTTATAACGAACACAAAATGATGCATGCAATATGTTCATCTATATTATATGCTTATAGATTATAGATTTTATTGTATAATAATAATAAAAAAAAACAAACAAACCCACCAATCACATCTTCCTTTTGTTCAAATATTTCCCCATCACTCATGGGTCATGAACCAGCAAAAGCCACCGTCTCAAGTGATCACTTCGAATTATGCCGGTGTTCTAGTTGAACTTGCGGAACTCATAACTCCGTCACGAGAGTACCCTAAACCCCTAAGAATACCATTCCATATGCATACTAAAAATGATAATTTTCTTATTTAAAAAAACAGAAGTGATTAAATTGCAACATGTAATTAATGATTTTACGTTAGAGGTAATTAATTATGTCTTAAATGTAATACGATATGCTATTTAATTATCGTTTAAAAGTGTAATGCAATATGTTTTTTTTTTTTTTTGGTTTTTTACGACAACGCTTGCTTCTACTATATTAGTCAACAATCTCTCTTGTTCAGGTTTGAACCTAGATCTCACATTTAAAAGACATGTGTCTCTATCAAGTTGGTTAACCCACACTAGCCTATATGTTATTTGATACGAGTTATGTGAGATATGAGAATGTATTTATAATGTCAGAAAATTAGTTGAGATGACACCAAAACATGGTTTTTTAGACATATATATTCTTTTTAGATGGTATTATACATTTTCCACCGACATATTTTTTATGAAAAATGTAATAAAATAAAAAGGCAAATGATAGAGAAGATGAAACTCAGAACATGGATCTCAAAGGTTATTGGGACATTTCTTTTCCCTACGTCTTTCAAATGCCAGTCGATGGTATGATTTTTTGGGGTAACGTCTAAGTTAAACTTTGAAGCCAGTGTAAACCCGATTAAAACAACATAGTCTGGCCGGAATAGAGCAACGGGACTCTCCAATTTAAGAAGTGAGGTGGCTTAACACAAAAAAATTCGTTAAAAAAAAGTAAAGTGGTCATGAGTAAATAGTTAAGCTATTTATTATTAGTTACTAATTACTAATTATATATTATACTAGTTTTGTATTATTATTATTATTATTATTATTATTATTATTATTATATTCATCATTTATGAAATAAATGTTTATGTTTATGTGTATAAATAATCTTATTAACTAAAATATAAATAAACTAATGATATAAATAGCATATATTTTCAATTTTTAAAATATGCCAAAATAACATTTACTATTTGCCAAAGTTTGGTGACGATATAGGTGTAATACATACAAAAAGGTGACTTTTTTTAATTATACAACAGTTATACTAAATTTCCTACATGTTAGTGTAGTTTTAGTAGTTTTATACTTAAATGATATATTTAGATTACTTTACTAAACTACAAGGATATACGTAACTTACTCTATTAATTAAAATAAAACAAAAACTATTATATTTATATTGACTTGCAAAATACTGTATAAAACTGAAAACGTTATAAATATATCCGACAAAAGGTGTTCCTGCGAATTAAAAGAGCGGGGCACATTATACGAGGTGAGGTTTAACAAGTTTTGACTCCTTGAGCAGCCACTACGGGTGGTGTAACAGGTTTTGTCTCCGTAATCTATTCATATTATGCACCCAATTAAAATAGCAATTAATGATTGAATATCAACTTTAGGGTGTAATGATTAAAAAGGTTTGTACAACTTTTATACTCTTTCCTCCACAAACTCCACAAAGAAAAAGAAAAAAAAAACACAGGTTCCTTTAGGCTTGCTTAAAAACTTAAAGGCTTGCTTAAAAGGATATATTTAGAACTTTGATTTTGGTTTTGGTTTTGGTTTTTGGTTTGTAAGTATAAATATAGGTATATAACTAATAACATTTATTTTATCGAACTTTTCATATAAGGTAAAGTAAACAATAACCAAATATGAACAAGTGTAGTGATTACAAAAAGTTACACACTTATATAAATGGTGATACTTCATCCTTGATATACATTCATAAATAAATTTGATCATCAAGTCTTTCTTCTTCTTTTCTTTTTCGTTAGTTGTCACTAAATAGATTTTGATTTTCCTATTCCTTTCCTATTTCTTATAGATGTGAACTTAGATTATTAGTTAGTTATTGTTTAACGCTTTGATCTTCAATTAAAAGTTTCATAGTTTATTTTGGTTACATATTGTGCCAAACCTTATCTAGTGACCACATATAATAGTTTCAGTGGAAACTAGGGTTGGCTGTAACTATGCTAGAAGTGAGATTGTTATCTTTAAAATATTGTAATTAATGAACTTTTAAAACATATTAGTATTTAGTTACAAATTAAAAAGATATTCGACAAACTTACATATGACATAGAATTAAACCAAGAGCATTCATTACTTTTGTAAGTATATTTGCTCTCGCGGCTCAATCGATCATCAACTTATTCGATCATTATCTTGACTATTAAAAACGATATATTAGTTTGTTGGAGTTTTAATTCATTATAAGCAACTTGCTAGAGAGTTTGTTGTCTGGGCACAAAGAATGGTTATCTTTGATCCTAAGTTTCTCCATTAAGATTTAAGATAACTGATAAGATGGGCACCAAGTACCAACCATTATTATTGCAATTAATACCAAAATTGAAGGTGTAGCCTTCCATATTTGACATCATACGCTTTCTTTATCGCCTTTTAAAACATAATTAATTGTGATTTATGAAACAACTTCATGTGATGATGTGATATGTAATGTAAGGGGTCCATTTACAACTAGCATGATACATATTTTACAACAACTAAATAATATGCTTAAACTTTATAACAATTGGAATAGATTCCAAAGCATAATTCCTAAATGTGTACCAAGCCTTTGGATGATAAAAATATATGTTAATTAATAAGATTTATGCGTATTTTTTCGTGTATTCGATAATAAATGAAATCACCTGTCATTTTATAATGCATTCTTCTTTTTGTAATAGATTTGATGGCCCAAACTTCTTGGAAAAATTAAGAGGGAAAACCATTATGTTCGTAGGAGATTCACTTAGTCGAAACCAGTGGTTGTCAATGCTATGTATGATCCACTCGTCTATGCCAAGTGCAACTTATACGGTCAATATCTCTGTTATTCAAGACACAACCACATACACCTTCTCGGTACGCCTCCCGGCTACATATTTGAATATTTATTATTTGGTTTTTCACTTATTTAAATATATTTAAGCTCTTTTGAAATAATTGTAGGATTATGGGTTGAAAGTGGCATACCATCACAATTTGTACCTAGTGGATATAGTGAAGCAAAGGATTGGGAGAGTGTTAAAGTTAGATTCTTTGACGGCTGGGAAGCTATGGTTGGACGTTGATTACCTTGTGTTTAACACGTGGCATTGGTGGAACCGAAGAGGAGCCAGTCAACCGTAAGTTTCCGTTTTAAAATGCACAAAGAGTGCGTTAAACATCTCATTTTCATAGGTTGATAGGTTAATATATTGAATCTGACATACACCCAAAATGTTTGACATGAATCTAAAAATCAAATCTGACAAATGAACTCGCACACGACGTACACTTTTGTATGTTGTTTCACCCAATTTTTTAATTTCATTTTAACATATTCATACTCCAAATTACAGCTTATAACAAAGTCAGAAATGTTCATAAAATATTTATGTTTGAACTTTGAACCATAAAAGTTGATCCTTATTTCTCTCTTAAATTTTGGCATAAATTATCCAATTTATTTAAGTTATAACGTAAAATATTTTTCATTAAACTTAAAAATAATAAACGGGTCAACTTGCAAACCTTTCAGGTCCAACCAAACACGACATGGTTTAGCTAAACATGTTCACGGGTTTGACTCGAGATTGTTTAGACTAAACCTAAATTCGTGGATTTCGTTTTAGATTGCATCGTAAAGTAGAAACTTACACCCCTAAGTAGTCTTTTTTATCAACACGTAGATTGGTCATGAATGCAGATTTGACTTTATACAAGACGGGAGTCGTATATACAAGGACATGGATCGTGTAGTTGCTTTTGGAAAGGCCGTTGTTTCATGGGGTCGATGGGTTGATGCTAATCTTTCTGTTAACAAAACAAAAGTGTTTTTTCAAGGAATATCACCCTCTCATTACAAGTAAGCTTCTCTTCAATATCACAAACCAACTTGTAATATAATTACAAATTCTAACAATCAACAATATTTTTTCCGCTTTTACGGGTTAATTGCTTATGTGACATGTTTGGTGCGGTCAACCACCACAAATAAAAGATAAAAGGATTTATAAAAATTGTGACAATATTTAAGAAGAAACTCCGATAATTGAGAAAATTTATAATTAAATATTTTAAAATTACAGTGGCAGCGATTGGGGAGAACCAAAGGCAAGATCTTGTTCCGGTCAGAAAATTCCTCTTCTAAGCACCACCTATCCTGGAGCTTCACCACCTGCATTGGCGGTCCTCAAGAACTCACTCCAAACTATCAAGAGACCGGTCACTTTGCTTGACATAACTAACCTTTCTTTGCTCCGGGTAGACGGCCACCCGTCGGCTTACGGCCTAGCAGCAGTGGATTGCAGCCACTGGTGTCTCGCCGGAGTTCCAGATACATGGAATGTTTTGCTATACAACCTTATGTTCCAGGAAAATGACAATCCATAATTCAATTATTCGATTTATATAGAAAATAAAAGTGATATACCATATATACAAGAAGTCAGAAATTTATAAATTGGGGTCTTGTTACATTTAAAATGGCGAATGTTACATTCTTTATTGGTTCTTCAAATGAAATATATACTTTTATTACTTAGTAATCTTTTTTTTTTTGGGGACGTTACATGGTAATAGTTTAATTTTCATTTTTTGGCCTTCTCAAGTTTGTATTTTTCTAACTGCCAAACTCTAAAAAAAAAATCACCATCGTCTAGAAAAGGCTAGACAGGGTACAAAAAAGAATTACATCACAAGAAGCGGGGTTTTCAAGTTTGTATTTTAAAGTGATAAACAACAACAACAATAAACTACAATTTCAGTTTATGTGGTAAGCACCCAATGGTACTTTGAGTCTCTAAGTGTCAAAATTGAACAATCAAGTCAATGTAGTTATCGATTTGGATCAATCAAATCCCTGTCGTTACCCCAACATTACAGAAGTGATGAAATGAACTTATTACTTCCAGGAACCAAAAGTGCAAACCTCACTTCATCTTCAACCTCCCAAACAACTCATTGCACTCATTGCACAATTCAAGATAACATTATTGACAATTAAACTTATAAT
Source organism: Helianthus tuberosus (assembly GCA_030545235.1). Taxonomy (NCBI): domain Eukaryota; kingdom Viridiplantae; phylum Streptophyta; class Magnoliopsida; order Asterales; family Asteraceae; genus Helianthus; species Helianthus tuberosus. The sequence goes on along the minus strand of CM060416.1, from coordinate 5,578,425 downwards.
TTCATCCAACAAATTCAGTGCTTAATCAATTAAGTTGTTATACCATCTCCAACATTGGTAGCAAGAGAAATTGGGCAAAGAAGATCAATATTAATCCCAAGAACACCAACAAGTAAAGTATAAATCCTTTAACACCCATTGATCGAATAAGAATCATCAAAAAAAAAACCCTTTAAAAAGGCATCTGGAAAAAGTTGTTTTGAAGCAAATCTTGAATATGCAAATCAAATGCTAAGTAATGCAAATCAAATGCTAAGTAAAGAGAATATGTTATTCAACCTTCAACAAGAGTTAATAGATAAAAAAAACTTAAAAACCCATATGAAATCAGTTTTTGTCAAATCCCCTACCGTGCTGGGCTGATTTGTAGAGATTCGTGTCACACCCCAACCGATGGCGGAATCATCGGGGCGCGGCACTGAGCGAAACAGATTGTCCAAAAGTTTCCATAACAACTATCATTACCATTCAATTTAAGATAACATGTCCCATACCATGTCTCAAATAGTAAACAAGTTATTACAGACAAAAACTAAACAAATATTCTGTTCCGACAACTCAGATTTAGACATAACAATTTATTCGTTGGTTTCTAGGACTCATTCCTAGCTTGGATTTCATCACAGCCCGAGAAGTATATAAGCAACCTAAGCACCTGTCACATACGTTAAAATAAAGTCAATACATAAAATGTAAAGGTGAGCATACAAGTTTGATAATAGCATATAGTGTTCGAATTCGTTTACGCATAACCAGCACGTACACATAGTGAAATGAAGCACGTTAGTTATCGACATAGATCCATCGATACCAATGACTGCGGGTTGACTGCCCGAGGCAGTTCGCAATACATGATTACCACCGTAATCCATGCAAGTAAAAGATCCTTAACAACCCCCGTGTGAACGGGTGCTGAGTCCAAACTATAGTACTATCGTTGCTAAGGCAGGTAGACAGCATTCCATGTGTAAACATAACAAACAAGCATTCATAAGTCACGTATAACATGCATTAATGGTTAAGCGTTAAAATAGCTTGAGTAGTGTGATAGTTGCAGTTTGAATAGTTGTAACGTATGTAACACCCAAAAGTGCTAAAGCGAAAAGGGTTCGAGTATACTCACAGTGATATGGATTGAAGGGAGCGCTTTACAGCGAGTACGATTAGCCTGAATAGATTCGATAACGCAACGATAAGTGACGCGTAAAACAGTACAAGTGAGAGTGGGTAGGATGACGGATCGTGCGGATCAGTTATCCGTGAATAGAAGTCATCCGTGCGCATGACCTATCCGTACGGATGGTGATGCGTGCGGATGGTGATGCGTGCGGACGGTGTTCCATCCGGATAGGTCATCCGTGCGTGTGACTGTCCGTGCGGGTGGCAACCCATGCGGACTAGTTATACGTGCGGACGACTTACCCGTACGGTTAGATTGCTTGCGTGGATAAATGTCCAAGTGGATTGTTTCTTCCTAAGATGTGTTGGTGTATGATGGCTTGTGCTTTGAAGTTTTCGTTGTAGTATTTCGAAAACACCAAAGTGTTTCTACTTTTCAAGCCGGCCGCGCGGACGGTGGTCCGTGCGTATGGTAGTCCGTGCGGGCAGCCTGTGCGCGCGGGCAGAGACAATCCGTCCGGATAGCCTGTCCGTGCGTACGGCTTGGCCGTGCGGATGAAGTTTGTTTGATTTTCATTTTAAGGCCTTAGTATCTCATGATCCGAAGAGTAATCCATTCAGAGGTCGTCCGTTTGGATTTGCTCGTTCGTCGATTCTCAAACCTTTGTTTGGAAAGTGGGTCCCAAGGGTAGTCCGTGCGGGTGACAACCCGTGCGTATGACCCGTACGTGCGTATGGGTCGTCCGTGCGGACAGCTAGTCCGTGCGGATAGCTTGTCCGTGCGGACAACTGGTCTGGTTGTCCCGTTCGTCTACACTTGGTTTCTGTTGTCGTTTATCGAGACGTTCTGATCACGTGGCAACCACTTGGAGTTGTGTTCCTACCCGCGTGACTAGGCCGGTCAGGAACCACCCTAACTCGTCCTGTCGGCGACTTGGAACGGTCGTCCCGGTTAACCCGAAATCAGTTGTCTATGGGTAGGAATCCAGATCTAGAACTAGGGCGTCACTATCGACGAGTAGAACACTAGGACCGATCGGATTCGTACCGGTTTTAAGGGTAAAAGAAGGAGAGAACTTAGGTTTATTTCTTTCAACTCTTTTATTCTTAGAAAAGTTTAGATCTAAGTGAAATTATTGTAAAACTTGTAGAAATCGTTTAGATCTGTGGCATTCTTGGTGGAATGAGGCCAAGCATGAAGTTCTTATGAACTTCATGATGACGTCACCCGTGAATACCTCAAATCCGGATGATTTCATGGTTAAAATCGAAGATTCGAAAGATAGAAGTGCGTAGAATCGTGTAGTGATTAAAGATGTACAAGAATTAGTGCAAGATCTTACCTGGCTTAAGAGAAATCTGAGAAAAGGTGAAGAATGCGTGTGGTTCGGACGTCACTTGCCAAAAGTGGAAAAAGTGGAGAGTGACCCGTGTATTTATAGGATGCCGAAAAGGGAAAGGGTGAGCCGTGCGCATGGCACGCACCCGGGTAGGTTATCCGCGCAGACTGGCCATCCGTGCGGATGCCACCTCCTTGGGTGAGCTCGATGCGATGTTGATTTGGCTCTGATTGCGAGCTGTTCGATAGGGCTTCCTAATCTAAATTACTTTCAGTCCCAACTACTTCTTATAGGGTTCGACTCGGAATTCGGGTTCGGGTTCGGGTTCGTTTAGATTCGAGTTAGACTTCGAGTTCGATTGAGTTCGCTTGATTATCCCAACATAAAATGACATAAAATAAACATGCACAAGTAACACGTAAGGCACACACACACGTATAACTGACAAGTAAAATATGTAGTTCGAGTTACGATTTGATGTCGATTTGATTAGCATAGCTTGATTAACTTTATCGCATTGTTACTTCCTATCATTTACAGTCGTAGGTCGATTGAAATACGGTTGGTATGATTCGATTATTGCAATGTACGACATTTACTCCACATAATCTAAATATCATACAAACAATTCTACTAGTCACATCGCGCGAAATCGGTCGTTGACTTTGACCTTGACTTTGACTTTCACTCGTGAAAATACGGGGTGTTACAGCCTCCCCTTGTTTAGGAAATTTCGTCCCGAAATTAAGCCGAAAGCTGTAACTAGTTCGTGAATCACGTGTGAGAGTCCTTCGTTTGGAGCATTGAGAATCGTTAAATTAACCAGGATTTTACGGTTAGATTTCGCTCACTTTTTGGATATGATAAGCGAAAGTACCGGATTTAAAAGCCTACAAAGTTTCATTTTCAAAACCTTTTTCTTTTTCTTTCAAAACCTTGATTATTGTAGGTTCTGATTTGAATTCGCTTTGATTGCGATCCGACTCGTACGACGTGCGGAATCCGTGAACGATCGTGACTAAACACACAAAAACGTACAAAACACGTGATTCTATTGATTGAAATCGTACAATCACCTGAATCACGATGTCACTTTCTCTCTCTAGACTTTAACACTTTTATTTATAGGCAAGGATTATAAGGGATTTCTCCTCATTTACATATATGCCACCTTGCCTTTCTTAGCTGGACGTTGTTCCTTCATTAAACAGCTGTGGATACTTTGCCTTCATGTCGCTTTCGAGTTCCCATGTGAACTCCGCGCCTTGTTTGCCTTCCCACCGGACTTTCACAATAGGAATGCGTGAGCGCCTGAGTTCTTTGGTTTGGCGATCCATGATTTCGACAGGCTTTTCCACGAAGTGTAATGTTTCGTTCACTCGTAAATCATCTAGAGGAACATGTAAGTCCGGTTCGTAGATGGTCTTTCGGAGGTTTGACACGTGGAAGATCGGATGGACATTGTTAAGTTCTTCCGGTAATTCGAGTCTGTAGGCGACTTTTCCGATCCTTTCCAGAATCTTAAAAGGTACCACATATCGAGGCGCAAGTTTCCCCTTTTTGCCGAATCGGACTACACCCTTCCAAGGTGATACCTTTAGGAGTACGTAGTCACCAACGCCATACTCACGGTGCTTGCGCTTTTTATCGGCGAGAAGCTTCTGTCTATCTCGAGCCTTCGCTAGATTGTCCCGAATTTGGAAAATTTTGTCTGTCGTTTCTTGTAGCAGCTCCGGACCGGTTAGTTGCGAGTGACCGATCTCGTGCCACACAATAGGCGATCGACATCTTCTTCCGTATAAGGCCTCGAAAGGTGCCATCTGGATGCTAGCCTGGTAGCTGTTGTTGTACGAGAATTCGACTAACGGAAGGTGTCTATCCCAACTGCCACCGAAGTCTAGAACACACGAACGGAGCATGTCTTCAAGCGTACGAATCGTTCTTTCAGTCTGACCGTCGGTTTGCGGGTGGAACGCAGTACTTAGATTAAGCGTTGTACCGAGTGCCGTTTGAAACGTTCCCCACAACCGTGAAGTGAATCGACCATCACGATCAGAGATGATATCACGAGGCGTCCCATGTCGACAAATGATCTCGTCGGTGTAGATTCGGGCTAATCGTTCCACCTTGTAGTCTTCTCGTATCGGCAGAAAGTGGGCTGATTTGGTCAAACGGTCAATAACAACCCAAATGCTGTCCTGACCTGATGACGTGGTTGGAAGCTTGGTTACGAAATCCATAGCTATGCTCTCCCACTTCCACATGGGCATTGGAGGTTGTTCGAGCAAGCCAGAGGGTCGTTGATGTTCAGCCTTGACTCTAGCACAGGTTAGGCATTTTCCGACATAGAGAGCGATATCTCGTTTCATGCCCGGCCACCAGTACCTATATCGTAGGTCATGGTACATTTTGTCGGCACCAGGATGAATAGAGTATCGGGATTTGTGGGCTTCGTCCATGATGATCTGTCGCAGGTTAGTTCGCTTGGGAATCCAGATTTTGTCTAAGAAGTGGAATATCCCGTTTGATTTGCTCACAAGTTGGGCTCCATCGTGGTAGATTCTTTCTTTCTTCAAGGTGCGCTCGTTGAAACATGCATGCTGGGCGTCGCGAATGAGAGCTTCGAGATTGTGCTGGGCTTGAACATTTCGGGTGCTAAGCAAATAACTTCGTCTGCTAAGCGCGTCGGCAACAACATTTGCCTTGCCTGGGTGATAACAAATCTCGCAGTCGTAGTCGTTGAGAAGTTCTACCCATCGGCGTTGACGCATATTTAGTTCCCTCTGATTAAAGATGTGTTGTAGGCTCTTATGATCGGTGAAGATCGTACACTTGGTACCATACAGGTAGTGTCGCCAAATCTTTAATGCAAAAACAACTGCGCCTAGCTCGAGATCGTGGGTTGTATAGTTCTTCTCGTGGATTTTAAGCTGACGAGATGCGTAAGCAATAACCTTGTCTCGTTGCATTAAGACACAACCGAGACCAAGGTTAGAAGCATCACAGTAGACAATGAAATTATCGTTTCCGTCGGGTAGCGTGAGAACAGGAGCATTGCAAAGCATGTACTTGAGGGTTCGAAAGGCAGACTCTTGTTTGGTTCCCCAGAAGAAGGGCTGGTCCTTATGAGTGAGAGAGGTAAGTGGTACAGCAATCTTCGAGAATCCTTCGATGAATCGTCGATAATAGCCCGCTAGCCCGAGAAAGGAGCGGACTTCAGTCGGGTTCTTAGGCGTAACCCAGCTCTTAACAGCTTCGATCTTCGCAGGATCGACGTGAATACCCTGACTATTCACGATGTGACCCAGAAACTGGACCTCCTCCAACCAAAACTCGCATTTGGAGAATTTGGCGTAGAGTTGGTTCCCTTGGAGTAACTCGAGAACCAAACGTAGATGTTGTGCGTGTTCGGCTCTCGTTTTGGAATAGATCAAGACATCGTCGATGAACACGATGACGAAACGGTCAAGATACGGTTTACACACTCGATTCATCAGATCCATGAAAACTGCGGGTGCATTGGTTAGGCCAAAAGGCATGACAACGAATTCGTAATGGCCGTAACGAGTGCGAAACGCGGTTTTGGGTATATCCTCCTCTTGTATACGCAGCTGATGGTATCCGGAACGTAGATCGATCTTCGAGAAACACGTAGCACCTTGCAGCTGATCAAACAAATCGTCGATTCGAGGTAGAGGATAGCGGTTCTTGATAGTCAACTTATTCAATTCCCGGTAGTCGATGCACATCCGGAACGTCCCATCCTTCTTTTTGACGAAAAGGACTGGTGCGCCCCACGGAGAGGTGCTCGGGCGAATAAAGCCTTTTTCAAGCAATTCCTGGAGTTGGGTCGAGAGTTCGCGCATTTCGGACGGCGCGAGTCGATAAGGAGCTCTGGCGATCGGATTTGCTCCAGGAATAAGGTCAATGCGGAAATCGATATCACGCTTTGGAGGTAGTCCGGGAAGATCCTTTGGAAATTCTCGAACCACTGGAACGTCCTTCACTTTCTTCTTCTCTTTCTTTTCCTTCTCCGCTGCTACGACATGAGCCAAGAAAGCCCTGTACTCCTTACGGAGATACTTGCTGGCTTGTAGGCATGATATAAGCTTGAGACCCTTTGAAGTAGTATCACCATAAACGCACAATGAATCACCGTTTGCGAGCGAAAAACGAATCATTTTATCGAAGCACACCACTTCGGCATGGTTTTCGCGAAGAAAGTCCATGCCTACTATGACATCAAAGCTTCCTAGTTGCATTGGAATGAGATCGACTGAGAAGATGTGATTGTTGAGTTCGAGAGTGCAATCACGAATAACAGAGTTTACAGCGATGGTTCTTCCGGTAGCGACTTCAACATCGAATGCAGAGGAGAGTCGGGAACGTTTACGACTAAGGAGTTTCTCGAATTCAAGTGACACAAAGCAATTATCGGCTCCAGTATCAAATAAGCATGAAGCATAAATACCATTCACAAGGAACGTACCATTGACCACGTTGTTGTCGGCCTGGGCTTGACGCACGTTGAGATTGAAAGTTCTGGCACGGGCGGCCTGTTGCTGCTGCTGTTGCTGTTGCTGTGGTTGCTGCTGTGGCTGCTGGGGTTCTTGTTTCACCACCCTGTTTGGGCACATGTTGGCGAAATGATTCGGGTCGCCACACGTGAAGCATGCTCTGGCTTTGACTGCGGGTGCCGGAGGAGCTTGTTGACCCTGTGGGGCAGCGAGTAAAGCTTGATTGGCAGGAGCTTGACGAATACGACAGTTGGCAGTAAAGTGACCGTAGACGTTGCAATGAGCACAGAAGCGGCATTGAATAGCAGTCGGGTGATGATAGGTGCAAGTAGGGCAGAGTGGGTGTGGCCCAGTGTATGCACGCTTTGCAGGCGGTGCATTGGCCACAGGCGCCACTACTTGACGCTGTTGAGCAGGTACAGCTTGGATCGGTGCAGCAGTAATCGCACAGTTTTTGTTGGTGGAGTTGTTCTTTCTCTTGTTGCTTGATGACGTGGGCTCAGCAGTGGGCGTAGCAGTAGTGGCTTGATGCAGATGCTTGGAGGTCTTATCCCACATCCCAGCCTTGACCCTTTTGTCATTGATCTCAGCGGCTAGTAGATAGGTCTCTTCGATCGTGGTAGTCTTAGCCGCTTGTACGAAATCAGCAACGCAGTCGGGTAGGGCTCGGATGTACTTTTTGATGGTCATCTCAGGGGTCTTGACCTGGTCAGGACAGATGATGCTGAGCTGTTTGAAGCGTGCTGTGAGACCAGCGTTGTCTCCATCCTTCTAATGTATGTGCCAGAATTCATCTTCAAGCTTTTGACGCTCGTGAGGAGGGCAGAATTCCTCTAGCATGACTTCCTTGAGTTCATCGCACGACAAACCGTAAGCTGCATCATTCCCTCGCTTGTTCCTCTCGGCCGTCCACCAGTCCAAAGCACGAGACTGAAAGACGCCGGTAGCGTTCAGAGTTCGAAGGTCATCAGGGCAACCACTTTGTCGCAGAGTAACCTCGATAGAGTCAAACCAGTGGAATAGAGCAGCAGGACCTCCTTCGCCGGTGAATTCTTTCGGCCCACATGACTTGAATTGTTTGAAACTGAAAGGTCTCGCGGTAGCTTTAGGACCTTCAGTCCTCGATTCCTCGGATGATTTGCTGGCATTCTCGCAGACATCGCTCACAGCCTTTGCTACTGCTTTCGCGACGATGGAAGCAAGGCGTCTGTCCCTCTTTTCCTGACGAGAGAGTTGATGACGGGATCCAGACGACATTGTCTGCAATAGACATCGCCATGGAACTCAACATATGTATTCGAATCTCACCTCACACGTCAAGGACTACTAAAGCTCAGTAACACGTACCATGTAACGCATATAGTCACAATTTCACAGAATCGCACAAAACCACGTAGTCATATAGTGCACATAATCACAGTATTCCTAATCACATAAGCACAATCGGCAAGAACACATAAACTTAGTCACTAAAAGCACCTACGAGCGTACAAGGCATTCCAACTGCTCCTATTGTCGATTCGCTAGCGATGAGTTGTGTGGGTTTTGGGTTTTAGCAGAAGCAATAGTGTTGGGTCGAAACCAATAGTATCTAAAAATGTTAACAAATAACAGAAAATACATTAAAATTTTTCATAAAGATCGATAAATCGGAGGTAGATTGTCTGCGGCTAATAGACTGCGACTAACCAAAGTGGTTCGACTATTCACAAGGATCCTGCACAACGACCTCCAGGACTATGCCTTTGCCTCGATTCTTGGGCGCTGGCGCAATTCCCATTGGTTAGGTTGCGTCTTTAGACCATTGGAGTCCATCGAACTTTGGTGGAGTTTTGTATAAAGGCGGGACGAGTCGTCAAGGTTAGGGATTCACCCCTATCTTGCAACTTCCGTCCTCGTTCTTGATAAAAGTTGAGGAGATTATTCATCAAAATATGGATTTCACTCCTGATTTGGTATAATTTCTCCTTGTTTGTAGCTAAAAACGCAAGCTGATCAGGCAACTTTAGTCGAGAGTTTGCGGTTTTCACACCTATTCTCGGCCTTATTGCCCGTTCATATCTTGAAAATTCGAGTGCAACGTTAGAAAAGAGTGAGTGGTAGCAACGAGTTTACGCATACGCGTGAGTTGGTCTGTTGGCTCTTAACTATAGTCTAGATCTCTAAGACTTCGACCCGGACTAGGTCGAGTCTTGCCTAATTCCCTATAGTTATGGCTCTGATACCAATCTGTCACACCCCAACCGATGGCGGAATCATCGGGGCGCGACACTGAGCGAAACAGATTGTCCAGAAGTTTCCATAACAACTATCATTACCATTCAATTTAAGATAACATGTCCCATACCATGTCTCAAATAGTAAACAAGTTATTACAGACAAAAACTAAACAAATATTCTGTTCCGACAACTCAGATTTAGACATAACAATTTATTCGTTGGTTTCTAGGACTCATTCCTAGCTTGGATTTCATCACAGCCCGAGAAGTATATAAGCAACCTAAGCACCTGTCACATACGTTAAAATAAAGTCAATACATAAAATGTAAAGGTGAGCATACAAGTTTGATAATAGCATATAGTGTTCGAATTCGTTTACGCATAACCAGCACGTACACATAGTGAAATGAAGCACGTTAGTTATCGACATAGATCCATCGATACCAATGACTGCGGGTTGACTGCCCGAGGCAGTTCGCAATACATGATTACCACCGTAATCCATGCAAGTAAAAGATCCTTAACAACCCCCGTGTGAACGGGTGCTGAGTCCAAACTATAGTACTATCGTTGCTAAGGCAGGTAGACAGCATTCCATGTGTAAACATAACAAACAAGCATTCATAAGTCACGTATAACATGCATTAATGGTTAAGCGTTAAAATAGCTTGAGTAGTGTGATAGTTGCAGTTTGAATAGTCGTAACGTATGTAACACCCAAAAGTGCTAAAGCGAAAAGGGTTCGAGTATACTCACAGTGATATGGATTGAAGGGAGCGCTTTACAGCGAGTACGATTAGCCTGAATAGATTCGATAACGCAACGATAAGTGACGCGTAAAACAGTACAAGTGAGAGTGGGTAGGATGACGGATCGTACGGATCAGTTATCCGTGAATAGAAGTCATCCGTGCGCATGACCTATCCGTACGGATGGTGATGCGTGCGGATGGTGAAGCGTGCGGACGGTGTTCCATCCGGATAGGTCATCCGTGCGTGTGACTGTCCGTGCGGGTGGCAACCCATGCGGACTAGTTATACGTGCGGATGACTTACCCGTACGGTTAGATTGCTTGCGTGGATAAATGTCCAAGTGGATTGTTTCTTCCTAAGATGTGTTGGTGTATGATGGCTTGTGCTTTGAAGTTTTCGTTGTAGTATTTCGAAAACACCAAAGTGTTTCTACTTTTCAAGCCGGCCGCGCGGACGGTGGTCCGTGCGTATGGTAGTCCGTGCGGGCAGCCTGTGCGCGCGGGCAGAGACAATCCGTCCGGATAGCCTGTCCGTGCGTACGGCTTGGCCGTGCGGATGAAGTTTGTTTGATTTTCATTTTAAGGCCTTAGTATCTCATGATCCGAAGAGTAATCCATTCAGAGGTCGTCCGTTTGGATTTGCTCGTTCGTCGATTCTCAAACCTTTGTTTGGAAAGTGGGTCCCAAGGGTAGTCCGTGCGGGTGACAACCCGTGCGTATGACCCGTACGTGCGTATGGGTCGTCCGTGCGGACAGCTAGTCCGTGCGGATAGCTTGTCCGTGCGGACAACTGGTCTGGTTGTCCCGTTCGTCTACACTTGGTTTCTGTTGTCGTTTATCGAGACGTTCTGATCACGTGGCAACCACTTGGAGTTGTGTTCCTACCCGCGTGACTAGGCCGGTCAGGAACCACCCTAACTCGTCCTGTCGGCGACTTGGAACGGTCGTCCCGGTTAACCCGAAATCAGTTGTCTATGGGTAGGAATCCAGATCTAGAACTAGGGCGTCACTATCGACGAGTAGAACACTAGGACCGATCGGATTCGTACCGGTTTTAAGGGTAAAAGAAGGAGAGAACTTAGGTTTATTTCTTTCAACTCTTTTATTCTTAGAAAAGTTTAGATCTAAGTGAAATTATTGTAAAACTTGTAGAAATCGTTTAGATCTGTGGAATTCTTGGTGGAATGAGGCCAAGCATGAAGTTCTTATGAACTTCATGATGACGTCACCCGTGAATACCTCAAATCCGGATGATTTCATGGTTAAAATCGAAGATTCGAAAGATAGAAGTGCGTAGAATCGTGTAGTGATTAAAGATGTACAAGAATTAGTGCAAGATCTTACCTGGCTTAAGAGAAATCTGAGAAAAGGTGAAGAATGCGTGTGGTTCGGACGTCACTTGCCAAAAGTGGAAAAAGTGGAGAGTGACCCGTGTATTTATAGGATGCCGAAAAGGGAAAGGGTGAGCCGTGCGCATGGCACGCACCCGGGTAGGTTATCCGCGCGGACTGGCCATCCGTGCGGACTGGCAATCCGTGCGGGTTGGCCATCCGTGCGGATGCCACCTCCTTGGGTGAGCTCGATGCGATGTTGATTTGGCTCTGATTGCGAGCTGTTCGATAGGGCTTCCTAATCTAAATTACTTTCAGTCCCAACTACTTCTTATAGGGTTCGACTCGGAATTCGGGTTCGGGTTCGGGTTCGTTTAGATTCGAGTTAGACTTCGAGTTCGATTGAGTTCGCTTGATTATCCCAACATAAAATGACATAAAATAAACATGCACAAGTAACACGTAAGGCACACACACACGTATAACTGACAAGTAAAATATGTAGTTCGAGTTACGATTTGATGTCGATTTGATTAGCATAGCTTGATTAACTTTATCGCACTGTTACTTCCTATCGTTTACAGTCGTAGGTCGATTGAAATACGGTTGGTATGATTCGATTATTGCAATGTACGACATTTACTCCACATAATCTAAATATCATACAAACAATTCTACTAGTCACATCGCGCGAAATCGGTCATTGACTTTGACCTTGACTTTGACTTTCACTCGTGAAAATACGGGGTGTTACAATTCGTCAGCGTCCAAAGAGAGTCTTCAAGATGATCTACAAAAGAGAACACCGTTAGGCTCGTCACGGAGGACCCCGGAGGGGAGTCCGTGACCAAGCTTCGACATGAGACTAAGAAAACTTCCCGGAGAAGGAATAATATTCCGGCACGATGATCTGGGCGGAATAAATGATGTGGACTCTAGGTTGTGAGTATTCAATGAACAAACATAGAATGTTTCACAGTTAATGCTTCTTAAGTGTGTGTAAATGGTTGTTGTGAACTTACTTGCCCCTTTATATCGTCTCCTTAGCTTATATATAAAGCCTCATGCTTATTGGGTGGTGCACTTCCCACGGAGATCTAACGGTCCTCTATGATTCAGAGAAGATCTCTGCTCTCTCCAGCCTCGTGTTCCCTGCTGAGCTGTGAGAGGATCGTTGCATTCAATGTGGATCGTACTTTCCTTGTACCATTGCTGTAAATTGCCTTCTCTCTCCGGCTCAGGCATTTAATGCCAGTGACTGGAACAATGATTTGAGGTAATGATCCTCTCAGCTCATCTCATGTTCCTCCCTTCTCTCTCTCAGGGTCCTCTTTTAATATGAAGCTAAATGGGTCTTTTTAATCTGTCGTTACTGGGAGCCCAGACGAGGAGCCCAATCAGGGGCCCTTGTCGACTAGTCATCCTTAGTCTTGGTCCACTAATTCTCGTATGTGGGCCTGGACTGAATTCCTCATGATGGCACGTATTTCACGTGGATCCCGGTGATATAAGTTCGCCCCCCTAATGATAGCTGATGTGTTGCAAAACACACGCTTTTATCCGTTGTAATTTGTACAGTTTAGTATTAAATTAGAGTCAGTTTTGATGTTTCTTATTTTATATTTCATTTTTATATTATTACAGATCTCGGTGCAAAATAAACGAGCTCAAACGATAAATAAATGAAGAGATGGAATTTGGAATAAAGTCGAGGGACCAAAACTGCAATAAATGAAAGTGGAAAATTCATTGGGATTTATAATTAGAATTCGGAGGATCATTATTGCAAAATAGAGGAAAGTTGAATAATTCATTTGCATAATAAAGGAATTGTGGTCTTTCGTCTCGTGAAGCATGTGCAATTGTTGACCAAATTAAAAGATTGTTGACCAAGTTTGTTATGTGTTGACCGAAAGTTACACCAAACATTGACCACCTCTTGTTGGGTTGTTGGAGTCGCAAAGCTAGGCCCACACAACATCCTATGTATATAGCCAACAGTAGCCCATTTGATGATTTATAATGTATTGGGAAGCCCACATCGTGAAGGAGAATTTGAGTTCAACTTAAATATATACATCCCATGATATATATATATATATATATATATATATATATATATATATATAGGGGATTGTTCAAAAGAAAACCACTTTTATTGTGAAAACTCGAAAACTAACTAAAAAAATCCTAAAAAACACACAAATTTTTTTTTTCAAATTTTTTTATAAAAATCGCTGGTTTTTATATATGAAAAAAAACTTTTTTCCAAAAAAAAAAAAAAAAAAATTTGTGTAGTGCACATGTGTAGTATTTATTACACATGTGCACTACACAAAAAAAAAAAATTTTTTCAAAAAATTTTTTATATAAAAAAACCTGCGAAAATTATTATGCAAAAAAAAAATTTGGTATGTTTTTTTGGCTTTTTTAATTAGTTTTCGAATTTTCACAATAACTAGTGGTTTTCATTTGAACATTCCCCTATATATATATATATATATATAGGCTAAAGATAAATAGAAAACCACTTTTAGCTAGAAAACCCGGGAAACTCTAAGCTCCCGACAATTTTTTTTTTTGAAAAAAATAACACATGTAATATACATGTTTTTAAGACTTTTGGGCAAAAAAAAAACAAAAAAGCGCCGAAGGGATTTTTTCTAAAAAAATAAACAAATTTCAGCAACTTTGCTGTGTAACACGTGTTACACAAAAAATGCTGAAATTTGTTTATTTTTTTAAAAAAAATCCCTTCCGCGCTTTTTTGTTTTTTTTGCCCAAAAGTCTTAAAAACATGTATATTACATGTGTTATTTTTTTCAAAAAAAAAAAAGTCGGGAGCTTAGAGTTTCCCGGGTTTTCTAGCTAAAAGTGGTTTTCTATATATCCTTACCCTATATATATATATATATATATATATATATAGGGAGGGGCTCATGCAAGAACTCCATTTATTGTGAGAACCATGAGAACCAATGTGAACACAACCTAAAATAGCTAAAAAAACCTAAAAAAACCTAACCCCCACCCCCCCCCCCCAAAACCTAAACCCCCCACCCCACCCCCCCCCCCCCAAGCTAAATGCTAAAAACTAAAACCCCCAAAAAACCTAAAAAAAACCTAACCCCCCCCCCCCCCAAAAAAAAACCTAAACCCCCCTCCCCCACCCCCTAAAAACCTAAACACCCCCCCCCCCAAGCTAAATTGCTAAAAACTAAACCCCCAAAAAACCTAAAAAAATCTAAAAATCAAAAAAAAAAATCTAAATTTTTTTTTGAATTTTTTAATATTTTTTATGTTAAAATCGCTACTTTTCGAATCAAAATTTTTTTTTTTAAAAAAAAAATTTTAAATTTTTTTTTTTTTTTGCTTTGAAAAGTAGCGATTTTAACATAAAAAATATTAAAAAAATCAAAAAAAAAAATTTTGTGTGATTTTTAGCTATTTTTAGGCATTTTTGGTTGTGTTCACATTGGTTCTCGCGGTTCTCGCAATAAGAGGTGGTTCTCGCATGATCTTCTCCCTATATATATATATGTGTGTGTGTGTGTGTGTGTGTGTGTTTGTGAATGGGTCGGGTTATGATTACGGACAATTGACGGGTGTCACATCCAGATCCCCATTGCACCTTAGGATCAGGAGAAAACCACTTTCACATGTCCATATGGTACTTTTGCGTATCGCCGCATACCCTTTGGATTATGTAATGCTCCTGCAACTTTTCAGAGATGCATGGTGGCCATCTTTCATGATATGATAGAGAGTTCCATGGAGGTGTTCATGGATGACTTTTTGGTCTTTAGGAGCTCTTTTGATCATTGTTTGGCCAACTTGGAGAGGATTCTAGCTAGGTGTGAAGAGACTAAGTTGAAGCTGAACTAGGAAAAATGTCACTATCTAGCTTGTATAAGTAACTTCACTAACGGGTCAAACGGTTAGTGAACGAAAAGATTTATGGTATAAAACAAGTTGTTGAATATATGGCATGCTTTGATTGTTAAGTGTGTAAAAAAAGGTCTATAGGGTGATGGCCATTGTATAAAATGACCAATCTAACCATCTTATGGATGTTATAATATAGTTTGACTCCAAACAAGCTAGGTGGGAGCTTGGAAAGAAACGAGTCAAACGGATCATGGATGCAAAGAATGTTTGCGCGGACGCGAGGTAAGTAAAGTTTACACCCAATTTAAGTGTACGCACTTATTTTATAGGTGATAAATATGACAACGGATTGTATCCAAATATAGGTTCCGATACGAAACAATATGAGTCGGAACGAATAAAAGCGATCAAAACCATGGTTAATGGAAAAAGGATCTTGTGGTAAATATCCGAAATGGTTCGGATGTGTGAATGGGTAATTAAAAACCATGATTTGTTATAAAAATAAATGTTTGATCGAATAAGCTAAATGGGTCAAATGGTGGTAATAACACTATTTGACAATATCGACTAACGTTTCGTTGTCAAGTCATATGTTCACAGGAGTGAACGGGAAGTGGATAATTGCGTAGCTATTAAGTAGCGGCTAAATAAAGTAATGTATAAAACGGGTTTATACGTTGACCCGAGCCAGGTACGCATAAAATAAATTTATAGTTAAAAGTGCAATTTTAGTCAAATAATTAGTGAAAGTCCTTCGTCGCAAAATGAGGGACTAAAATTGACCAAAAAGCCCTTGATGGGAAAACCGGGCAAACGACCCTTAGAGGTTGTTTAGGAATTTGTATTATGATTATGTAATCCGTAGATTTGTATAAAATTTATAGGCATAAACTTTCATAGGTCTAATGCCTAAGAATGGGTCATATGCGTAAAATGATTAACCAAAGGGTAAAATCTCGGGATAACGAGGTTTTTATGTTAAACCCACCACAAAATAGTTGTGGTGGAATATAAGTAGTTATTTAAATATGGGAATGCGAAGGGTGATAAGGGAAGAGCGAGTTCGATGCTTGAGTGCATAAAAATCCTCTAAACGGGTCAAAACGAATTATGCGCATAACTTGAATATTGGCTGCGTAATTCACAAAAGTTATGAATCCGAGTTAAAGATTTTGAGTTAAATACATTGGTGTATGTATTTTGATCATTTAGAAACAAGTTGGTGGTTTTAAACTTGAACGGGTCAAAAGTCTTTATAAATTAATTTCAAGCCAAGGGCTTGAAATCTAATATTTTATGAGTACATGTAACGCCCCAAAACCCAAATGTTAAATTACAAGCATGTTTTATTTTACACAATGTGATATGGGGTAACTAAGTTAGTTAACTTAATTATATATGCCAGTTAAATAGTAAGGAATGGAATTTTGTGACTAACAAATAACAAACAAAACTTCAAGGGCAAAAAGAAGGCAAGTTGAAAAGTGTTTTAATTAAAACATAAAAAGAGAAGGGAAACCCCATTTGGGGCAGATGTATATGTCGACACACACACATAGTGTGTGTGTGTGTGTTCTTGTGTGAACCAAAGGAAGAAGAAGGAGAGGAGAAATCTGAAATTTACATGGATAATCTATGAATTTAAGGGTGTTCATCACCTCCTAAGCATCAAGTAAGTATCTAATTCACCCCTTAAACCTTCTTGATTAAAGTACTTGGTGGGTTGGTTTTGATGAATCAACCCCAATTGGGTAAATTGGGGATGTTAGATGGTTGGATTTGTGTATGCATGCACTAATTAAGTGTCAATTATGATTTAATCATCTCAATTAGGAGTTTTAATGGAAGAACCCATGTTCAAGAACTTGGGGTTTTGATGGTTTATGGTTTAATATGAATGAGTTGGATGAACTAGAGATTTTGTTATGTTGATGTCTATGTGTGAATGGTACTTGTTGATTAGTAAGAAGATTTTATGAATTATGTATGAACTTGGAAGATCGTGCATAAATTAGTTATACATTGTGCATTAAATGGTGTACGCACACCAAGTGTTTGATGAAATGCTTAGTATAAGCTAGTATGTGAAATTATATGCTAAATAATGGATGAACATGTGCAGAGTTTGATAATGACATGATTGATGATAATTAGACATGAGAAGGTGTATTGTAGAAGGATTTCGTAAGAAGGTGTAGTTGATGGTATGATTAGGTATAATTATGCATTAGAACTTGTACTCTATGCTTGATTGATGAGGTGCACAACATGTATTGGACCAATTGCCTATTGGTAATTTAGAAATGAATGTACACTAAGTATATAACATATGAACTTGCTAGTAAATAATGATGTTGTGATTATGTTAAATAGACTAACCTTGAATGTGGTTGTCAAATGTGAGATAAAGAAAGCGTTAGCATGTGAAAGTATGTGTTTGTGAATGTGTATGTGTATATAATTTGGTGATCATGTGGTTGTAAGCATATTACATCATGAGTTTGAAATGTATATAATGTCATTAGTATAGGCTAATATGATAACACGAATATATGAGGTTAAGTAGAAAGTTCATATGATAAAGCGTTGACTTCTGAAAGTCAACTGTGCATAAGTAGCAAGGTTAGGCTTTTGTCACACTTGCAATGTTATAGAATGTCAAATGGTACGTGTTATATCGATATGTGTTATATGTGATGACGTGATTAATTATATGAGTTGAAAAGATACGATTGTGGGAATATACCTTATGCTTGTTAGAATTGACTAATGAAAGTCAAATGTGAGATATACATTTGATATGATCGTTAATATGTACACTCATGTATGCTAACAAGAATGTGATTGCGATGACATGAAAGTATAGGGATCATGTTTAGATGGAATCAAGCACGAAAGGCTAACGGGCCAAGATGAGGCAAGGAAGCGGATACGAACACGGACACATAAGGTAAGTGATTTCCGGAATCACTTCTTATTTATAAATGAAGTTAAGGTGGTAAGTCGTTGGTGGTCATCTATGTTTGAAATTACACGGTAGAAGCGAACGGGTCAAAATGTAGAAAGAAACATAGCGTGATGCGGTAGATGGTTTGATCTTGGGGTTAAGTAGTAAAAGGATATGGGGGCTTGAATTATGGTCATGTTACGTCTTGGAAGCATGAAAAATGTGGAAGAAGGAAGTTCGGATATCTAACGGTTATCTTGTGAAAATTAAAAAGGAAGAAGGTTTAGAGTGAAAGAACCCGTCGTAAGCTACGGAAGATCAGCCATAGCTTATGGCCAAACAAACAAGGGGAAACAACAGCAAGCTGCCGTAATCTACGGCCAATGTTCACTCTACAGTTGAAATGTTCACTCAACAGTTAGAACGTTCACTCATTTGCAAGAATGTTCACTCAATAGTTTGAGCGTTCACTCGTCAGCAAGAATGTTCATTCAACAGTTGGAACGTTCACTCATTAGAAAGAATGTTCACTTAACAGTTTGAACGTTCACTCGTCAGCAAGAATGTTCACTCAACAGTTAGAACGCTCACTCATTAGCAAGAATGTTCACTCAACAGTTGGAACGTTCACTGGTCAGCAAGAATGTTCACTCAACAGTTGGAACATTCACTCATTAGCAAGAATGTTCACTCAATAGTTGGAACGTTCACTCGTCAGCAAGAATGTTCACTCAATAGTTAGAACGTTCACTCGTCAGCAAGAATATTCACTCAACAGTTGAAACGTTCATTCATCAGCAAGAATGTTCACTCATGAGCAAGAACGTTCACTCAAAGTATGTGTGGGAAAGAAATAAGCTTGGAGATATGTATGTGTATAGATCTACCTACATGTTAGTGACGGAATCCACAGGTAAGCATGAAGATAAATGAACATGCACGTAAGTTTGTACGTATGAGACTTATTTATATGGATGTTTGTGACTAAGATATATTAGTAAAAATTATATGGGAATGTAAGTGGTATGTAAGAGCTTGTATGAATGTATGTGTGTGTGTGTGTGTATAAATATACGTATGAGTGTGTATGCATGAAGTGGGATTGATTGTACACGAAAGAATAGGGCTTGTATACATGTATGCATGGCTACAATACGTTTGAGTATTAAGATTACTAATCAAGTGCTTTGAGAATGAAATGAAATGCAGGTATACTATTGTTGTCCTTATGAAGATTTATTGATTGGGATGCAAGATTGTACTTGGAATGATAATCGAAAGGATTAGCATGAGTAGAAAGAATGTGGCATGGTCATTTAATTATGTATGTTTAGATTATGAATGACGTCACCAAATATTAATGATGCGCATGTATGTGGTGATTGCAGGTTGCACGGACTTAACATCATTATGAAGTCTAAGAGGTTGAAGATCGAGTCAAAGAGCAAGGATTGTACGGGAAGGGCAGTCACATGACTTGTATTTATATATTACATTTGATCCGTTAATTAAGAATGAAGGTTGTAAATCTTTTCAAGAAAGTGTTTGACATTTTAGAAATTAACCTCCAAGTATGTAATATAGATAAGAAAGAAGGAATTTTTGAATCGGTATTTTCCGCTGCGTCTCTTTTGGTTAAAACGTGTTAGGGTGTTACAAGTTGGTATCAGAGCCCTGGTTTGAGAAAATCAAGTACGAGGAAGTAAGTACTTGAACTTAAACCCGTGTACTCTTGTACCCGAAATACTAAAATCAAACTAGAAGCATTGTTTTAACAACATAAGACTAGTTGTTAACACTAAACACCTTATTGTATACCAAAACACCTAAACACACTTAAACCCCTAACTAAACACTTGAAATTGAACTAGATTATCGAACTAATCATCAAAACCAAACTAGTTACCCCCCATAGGCTGGTTACAAGAGGGCCCCACACCTTCACCATTTCTTGAATATTTTATTAAAAGTGTTACAAAGATATTGAACATAAGAACCATTGTATAATGAGATGTAGGAGGATAAAAGAACATGCACATCTAGACATCACCACACTTTCATTTCTCAAAAATTCAAACTCCAAAACCTTCTCCTCCTTCCTGCATACCTGCGGCCACCATCCTCCACACATATACATCCATTTTCAATCCATTTCAACATAATCCAAGCGTATTCTAAGGTGAATCAAGCACAGTTAAGAAGGTTGCAAGCAAGTGAACTTGAAGGACCATCTTGATGAGCTATTAACCACCTCTTTTCTTCTTCATCTTACATCTTGTTCATCCCTAGCCTTTGTGCTAGTAGTAAGTCTTCTTGATCTTGTTTTTAAACCTTATTCTAGTGGTTAAAGTATGTAAGTAACTAAAAATCTAAAGATCACACCAAAAGAAGAAGATGAATATAAGAATGAAGCTCAAAATCATAAAGATCTAAGTTGTTTAAGATGTGTGATGAACTTGTTTGTTGATTTCTTGAGTGTATGGTGTAGATCACCACATAAAAGCTTGCTAGATGATGATTTAAAACATGATCTAGCAAGAATGAGGATGGATCTTGAAAGATCCATGTTGAGCAACCTTTATGTTAAGTATGAACTTGAATATAAACATGATTTTGTGAAGAATGATGATTCCTACAAGTTGTAAGATGTAAAAGTGAAAGATTTCAAAGATAAAAGTTTCAAGAAAAACAAATTTACTTCAAGATTTACATGATTTGGTTTTTAAAGAAAATAAACATGTTTTAAGTATGAAAATGGAACTAGTAAGGTATAGAAGACATGAAAAATTCAAGCAAATGAATTTTTGTAAAAATGTGTTACAAGTTGTGAAGAGAAAAATTTTGTAAAAATGATTTTTATGAAATGAAAATCATGTTTTTAGTGTTAGTAAACCATGTTAAACATCATGTTAAAATACTACAAGATTTTATAAATCTTCAAGTTCATACTTTCATGTAGAAATATGTTTATGGCATAAGATAAGTGTAGGAATATTGTTGATGATTGTTGTTGAAATTTTGAAAAAGAAAATGATATGCTAATAAGCATGGAAACCTCCATTTTCAAAGGAAACTATGGCAAAATTTTTGTAAAAATTCAACACTTAGAAAAATATGTTTAAACAAGTGTTTACAAGTGATTTTTGATCATGGTTTTAAATAGTAAATTTGCCATAATTTTTGTTATAAAAATTACAAGTATTGGAGGTTGATTTTTAAGATTAAAAATGACTAAGTATATATTTAGGAAAATATATATTTAGAAGTCACAAAAATTATGTGCTACATGTATATTACTTGTATTAGTTATACTAAAAATTAGGAACTTCAAAATAATATACCACAACAAAATACCAAAAGTTGTAATTTAAAGAATTACAAAAATCACAAGGAAATAAATACATAACTTACACACAAATATTGGACGATTCGGACAATGGACACTTTGAACTATATATATATATATATATATATATATATTCCGGAAATTTAATTCGTATCTTGACAAATTTGGTAAGCGGTATTTTCGAAACCGAACAAACGACAAAGTATGAATTTTTACCATTTTTATAAGGATGTATCATATTTTGTCAAAATTGAAAATATATTATTTTTGGAGTGGAAGAAACTATATATTTTCATAAAGAACTCAAAAATATATTATTTCGGTGAAAACTAAAAATATATATTTTTCTAACTTTGATCTTAAAAATATATTATTTTAAGATACATGTGAATGTATACATATTTTACCAAAATAAAATTCATAGATATTTTTCTATAAAATTCTCTTAAAATATATATATATATATATATTAAGAATATAAAGTTGGTAATTTTTAAATTGTGCAAAAACAATATTCCGGAAAATTATACATAAACTAAGTATAGAATACTTAATAAATACAAGAAAATACGTATTCCTATACGTATAAATACATACCGATATACACTACCAACACTTGGTAAAATACGCATATACAAATATTATGCGCAAATACGAAAATACAAAATAACATACACATAATACAAGTATACCTATACTTTAATATATGTATGTGAGAACCATATGACAAAACAAGTTAAAAAAATATCATTTTTTAACAAGTACCCCCGAATAATTGTATAGAAATAATTTAAGTTAAAATATCCTCATTTTAACTAATATATACAAATTTGGAATTATATAATTACGTATACAACATACACCAAGCGTGTAACTCAAGTATACCAAAATTCCAAAATAAGTCTTAATAAATGACAAAGGCTAAGAGGCGTTACACGACCTAAGTGTCTAATAAAAGTTAGCACGTGTGTAGGTAGTAGTACGACTTGAGGACATCCACTTTGAGTACACGAGGCTACGGACGCAAATTAGTGAGTTCATGTCTCCCTTTTCTTTTAACTGTTTTCGGATTTATAACTTTCGGGGGTGAAATACATGTTTCAATGGTATGGTTTAGCTAAGGAATGAACTGTTAGATCATGTGGATGGGTAGGCACACTCTTAAGTACCATTAATCTAGTAAAGACCGAGGGGCAGGAGTGGTAGATCTATTGGGTGTAGTGAGCCCCACTCATGGGTCGTTGTGTGGTCGCATGTCGTGACTATGTTGTTCCAGCCGGGTGGACCAGAGGAAATTCGCTAGGTTTGGATACTTCCTACGTCACCACACATATTAATGTCCTTACAAAAAATTAATGATCTATTCATAGACGCTTTACATACCGATTATCAAAAGAATTCTCTCAAATGTTTACAAGTTTATTGGAGCTCACGTAAAACGCATGGACTCACTCAACTTTTGTTGATTGTTTTCAAATTACATGTATTTCAGGA
Organism: Helianthus tuberosus; assembly: GCA_030545235.1. Classification (NCBI taxonomy): domain Eukaryota; kingdom Viridiplantae; phylum Streptophyta; class Magnoliopsida; order Asterales; family Asteraceae; genus Helianthus; species Helianthus tuberosus. Next base: position 5,555,469 of record CM060416.1, on the reverse strand, counting down.
AACTAGATGGATCTTTCGGCGTTGGAATGGTTTTCAAGAAGTGAATATCAAGATTAGATGTCATCCACTTTTGAAGGGTTTTATTTGTATATCTTATCCTGGATAAGATATATGAAGCAAAGCCTTGGTTAAACTAAACTTTTGTTAAAAAGTCCAATTATGGAACTTATTATCATTTAATGGTTTGTAACTTAACATGAAGTTATGTTTGTTGAAACTTAAACAACTTATGTTTGTAATATTTTTAAAACTTATGAATGGATGAACATCATTTTAGTCATATAGTTGCTTATTATAATTGAACGAGTTGACGCTAACCCGCGCGTTGCGGCGGGATGTTAATTATGGTTGGCTTTAGTATCATCATATGACAAATTTACAACTTCTAATGCACAAAAGTACAAATCAACAGGATAACAACAATTCTACAACTTCATGCTGCAAAACAACAAAAAGGTTATCAACAGTTTGCATCATAGAAAACTTGCTTCTTACTCATCAAATTTAAAATCCTTTAAAACAAAATCAAACTTAAAAACCTTTAAAAAAAATCAAATTCAATATCAACCTTTAAAACATCCATAAAAAAAATAACAGGAAAGTGTCATGCTTATGCTCATTTTTACCACTACGCTTTTCAAGCAACATGTTTCAAGGATCACATTTGATGCAATATAAATTATAAACACCGATATTCGTCATGTAATTTAGGGATTACATTGGAACACATTACAAAAATAAGCAACCCATAAAAGTGCATGTTGATATACTCTAAGCAATAAATGACAGGTATGTATGCAAACTTGGATCTGTACTCAAACCTATTTACGCTTTTAGGCATCACCATGGTGTACCACCAAGATTCAGACAACAAATTTAACAAAAGATTCATGGAATCAAAGATAACAAACCCATACTTGATGTGGTACATATCGCTTCATGAAATCGAAGCACAAATCATCTAAATTACCGATCCATACGCTTGGCCTCCATCTCCTCGCTCAAGACATTGCTAAAAGGTTCGGGTTCATCCAAAACTTCCTCATCGCTGAAACCGTTTCTTCCAATTCGATGCGGGAAAAATTTGTTGGAAATCGAAGTAGGGATCAGAAAACCTTCATGTTGCTTCTTTTCAAATATCTCACAGCCACAATCACCACACTCGCCGACATCAAAATAACCACTGTTCTCCACCATCACTATCGCTGCCTCTTTCCGGTGTTCTCCCTCTTACAATCAGACGACGTTGTCTCTTCAACTTTTTCTGGCAACAGAACCGGAGAATCCGAAACTCCCCTGGCGATTGGGGCACCGTGACATCATATAAACATAACATTTAAAAAACTTCATATGATCGTGTTTGAACACTCGATAATCACTAACCGCCTCTCCTTCAAACTCACGATCATAATTGAAACACGTTCACCTTGTGATCATAACTCACACGATTCACTAAGCGAACCGTTTTCGCTACCGTGTTCATCCTTATGATCAACATCCACACGGGGCAAATTCGACTCGCAAAATTCAACATCGAGATCCAGCAAAACAAAAAATAAGCAATTGTTGATTATCGATTCAGCGCGGAAACACAATTATAACAAATATATCAAATGATAAAAGGAATCCAAACATTACCAAAGCGGACCAAAGATGATGTTCCTGGTTTCAATTTGTTTGTAATAAAAAACCAAATCCAGTCACCGTTTTCGATTTGGATCGACACACAATTGTGTGTGTTCGTAATATGTATTAGAATTTGTCAATGTCTTTGATTCCTGCATCTCTCATCCAATTATCAATTGATATTTGTCAGTGATCCGTTCGGTTAAATATTCAAAATTTGAAATGTGGTGTGCTGAAAAGAAAGTTTCATCCCTAAACTGATTTCAATCGAGTCAATATCTGTCTTCCAATTCAATAGATGGCACATCATTGATCTTTTATTCTTCGAGCTTCTTGATCAAAAAGTTGAAGATTACGTGAATTATGATGATACCGGAATTGGCGCTATATCAACGATAGTTGGAAGTGATACTGTTACGGGAACGTATGGTGGTGGTGAGAGGGTGCTGGTGGTGGGTGCGCCATATTTTTGTTAAATGCCGGTTGTATAGGATGAGGTTTCGAGATGTGCCTTATTTTATTACATGAAAGGTTATAAAATACATGAAAGGGTGAAACCGAAATGGGGTGCCTCAAAACACGAAACGGTGAAACTTTTAGAACGGATGTGTTGCTAATTGTTATTAGGGGAAACTTTTTGAAGGGGTGTGTGTTGCTAATTGTATAAGAGTGTAATGCAATGAAACTGATCAAGTCACACGCACACGCTTCCGTAAAAAGTCAGGGTGTGACAGGTCGGTATCAGAGCTTCGATTGTAGTGAACTAGGATTCCTTCTCGAGTCTAGACTACAATCACTAGGATTCTCTCACGAAAATATTTTTACAACCAACAAAATATTTTTCATTGCATTTCCAAAAACACCAAGATCCATAGAAAAAGCATTTTTCAAAGGAAAGAAAAACAAGCAAGGACATTGGTGATGGTATAGTCTATATGGGGTAGACTTGCCAAACTAGAAATGACCCACGTAGGAACAACGTGAATACATGTGATATGTTGCCTTTATTTGCATATACATATACTAAGTAATATTATAATTCATTGATATATACGCATATATGTGCCCGAATTGTTTTTGACAGGATACCATGTCATCTTCTGAGAGTAGCGGACTGTCAGACGAGCATGATCCTATGGCCATTGTGTCTGACGATGAGATAGCACCGGCTCTAGAGGTCTTTACTTCCGACTCGGAGACTGATCCGGAGCTCATGTCCGATGACGACGACCCCGATGACTTTCAGCCTTTTGCTTTACCTGACTTCAGTGATGACATTCCCTTCGTCGATGACGTTCTAGCTTTTCCCTTACCTATCCACGATCAACACATCATTGGGCACCCCGATGGCGCGCACCTAGTCGAGCCCATTCCAATCGACGTTGTTCCCCTCGCTGCCATTCCCGCTGAGGATTGGCCTTTTGTTGTCGACCTGGATGATGATATTGATGTTCCTGTGATCGATGTAGATCACATCGATGACGACATGGGTGATGGAGAGGTATACGACATCGCCATCTTAGACGTGGTGTCACACCCCCAAAATTACCACATGCGGAAACCCTCGCGAGGCGTGTGACGTACCAGGATCTAGCCACCAATCAAATTGAACTTATAAAGATACTTCAAATAAAACTTTCATTTATTAAAAATAAGTGTTACAATACAAGATCTATTATCCAGCAGAAGCATATTACATTTTGTTATGAGTTTCATAAAGCAGGTGTATAAAAACCATCAGACTTGTCTTGTGATTCTTGGCAACTTAAACCATGACCACTCCAGCATCCCAGACAGCAAGTTCCAACAACATGTACCTAAAGGCCTGCAAGCATGCAGAAAAACGTGTATCAGACAACGCTGGTGAGTTCAAAGTTTTGTTAACGCGTTTAGTTACCAGTTTCCAGTTTAAAACCTTTTAATGATTCGTTGTTAATCACACGCTTACCGCCGATGGCTCCAGATTATTTGCCCTGCACTCCATTGCCTCTATCATAGCAATGGTCAAGATTGGGATCATTAGTTCATCACCGACCTCCCCGGTGCGGTGTGAGGGTGCCAAACCTAAATAGCGCTATTAACTAATATCCCGTTGCCTCCCCGACAACAATCGGTAGAAGGGACTTGGGTGATAGATATACGTGTATTAACCAACAACCCAGGTTTAACATTCCAGTCAAACCCATTTACACGACATTCCTCCCCGGAATGTTTACCAGATGTCCCTCCCCGGGACGCATGCTTGGAAAAAGAGCAGTGAACTCACCTTAGATTTGCTCGGTATGTTTCGTTACATTACCCGTTCCCAGTTGGTCAACCAAACCCTATCGTGGTTACCAATCAACATCAGTCACATAGTCAACAAGTCACGTATTTGTACACAGTAAGTCACGTAGCACATAGTAAGTGTTTAGATATCATACGCATCTACATCACAAGTTCATGTTCCCAACAGTAGTCACTGATGACTCTAGTTTCGTAATAATCGATTCACATGTTGTCACAGATTGCACTTGGTTACGATCATAGTATAACACATATCAAGCACTCAGTTTCCAAACAAGTCTACATCCTGTGTTCATGATACATAACAATGTTTTACAGATGAGTTGACTACCCTCAACAGTTAAGTCAAGACTCTCATTTCTGGTTATCATTATCATCATACAACAGACTAAGTTTCACAAACACCAGTGTACAATCATCATAAACAACCTAACTGTTTCAGCTTATTTACTTACACGGCGAAACACCCCATGTTTCGTCGAGATGAGGGGTAACGAAACACCTAGTGTCTCGTCGAGGATATGGGTGACGAAAGACCCATGTTTCGTCAACAGGGGTTTTCGTCGGCATGCATGATTCGTCGAGGAGTGAGTTTCGCTACATGAATAACAGTTACACAATTTTCCTTAATGCACATAGTTTCAATCATCATCTAATCATTAACCCTAATCATAATCTCAATCAATCGATTCCATTTATCCACTATATACACATTATCATAGAACGGCATTTCAATTAACATAACAATTAACATCATCATAGTTCGAATTGGGTCAACTACACTAACACACAAAACTGTTTCTATACACCCTTATCATCAACCATCTGTGATAGATTTCTAAACATGATTCCTCATTTAACATGGACCCTAATCATTCACATAATACTAATGATTTATCATTCAATAACTTCATCTCATTAAATTCGTCAGTCACTAATTCATTCGTCAACATCCTAGTTTGTGCAATATTCTGAATCATGGACAATTGTTTCAGGTTCTTAACATTACACGTTCAACACTCATCTTGATCAAGATATTAGTAATACATGTTTTCTAACATAACCCTAAATCATACAAAATTCATGATCACGTTGCACATAGATAATCACAATAAATCAAGAACTAAACAAATATGTTTGCACTAACCAGGCGATCAAAGAAGGCGCGCTAGTACTTGAATTATTCCTGCAAGCAAGGAGAGAGCTTCGGCCAAAGGGGCTGCCGTCGACTCAAGGAAGGGGAAGAGAGGTGGTTAGGGTTTTTAGTTTACGCCTGATAGTTATAAGGGTTATAAAATCACCCACTGCTGGGCCATGAACTGTTCTGGGCCAAGGCCCATGCATGACGAAAAAACCATGTGGCTAAAGACTCTATCTTTCGTCGTTCAGGGTTTGTGATGAGGATGAGAATGTGTTTAGCTTGTAGGTTATCAACATTACATCATTTACATCCATTAACTATCAAAACTCTAATCTTCCAAACAATAGCACATCACATAATATGAAAAAAAATTTCGAAACAGAGAATTGCCACACAAGAGATACATAAATGCAAGAACTTGAAAGCTCGGGTTGTCACATCATCCCCAACTTGGATGAGAATGATCCAAGAAGCATCAGGGTTAAACAGAACAGAGACGAAGCGATTAGTTACCAAGAACGTGTCAGCCACCATGTTGCTATACTCCTGGCGTCGCCCACGCCAATCCTACGAGTATCATTTCTAGTGTTGTTGCTACAGTCACTTGGATTCCCATTACTGTCATTTTCCCTTGGTTGTTGACATTTTGACTTAACAGCAGTCAATCCTTGTCGAAGTCACCTTCGTTTCCATACTGCAAACTATGATTACGAGTACCTTGATTCCGTTGTGACTGTTACCTCTGATGTCGCTGTTTGCAACGGAGTCCTGCGACCTTTCACCAACAGGGTACATCTTTTCACATTCCGTGTCACGTACTAAGGCACTACTCACTGTGTGGGAAGTCACACATTCCACTCTATAGTCAATTGTCATCATTCATGTTCCGATTGATTCGTAAGAGTTGACTCCCATAAGTCGCTGATCAGGGTTAAGGATTCGATTGAGGTCAATTCCCTGGCATTCGTTACCGGTAATCAGGGTTGTCCAAATACTGGGAACGGTAAGGTACTACGCTTATCCTCTTGTCCATCGATCTAGCAGGCTAATTGAGTAATACAGGATATGTTACGAGAGTGCTGCAGAAGTGATCGCACTTTGGGGTCTAAGATGTCAGTACATTGAGTTCTAGCAAACAAAGAGGAGTGAGAGAGGTATAGACCAATCATTGACGCTGCAACATCCAACTCAGGGACGTTCCTACAAGCACCTAACCTTCTACACAGTTCGTTAGGCGTTCAGATGGGTGTTCAGGTAATACTTGATAGCATCGAGATTCGTAAGGACTCAGAGAGAGGTAAAAAGATCACGTTCATGTAGGAGACAATCACTGCTATGACCCCTATAGATTTGTTACGTTTCTCATTGACCAAACAACAGAACAGAACCCTTTCTTCACTCGTTAAGGCTCATTGGGACTCGCATGCACCCCACATTATTATTATGTGTGCACCCACAATAATATTGTGATTTGCATGCTCATCTCAGCTCCTCCTAACTCACGTCAACTGGTTCTACAACTCAGATGTCAAACAGAGGTTATCAAAATGATAAGGTCACTGAAATTCCAAGGACTATGGCATTCTATCAACGCATCATCAAGTAAGCAAACAACCCATGCTATCATGCTATAGTGACGAGTGTGTGTTCATATGCTACAACATAAACAAATGTGTACTAATCATGTATTGTATGCAACAAGTGAGGAAGAAGAACCTTGCAATCTGGAGTTGAGTGTCATGGTCGTATTCACGTATTCAGAACTATTCGGTTATAGTCTGGTTTTACAAAAATGTTTTAAAACCAAGTTCACTATAACCAGTGGCTCTGATACCAAACTGTCACACCCCCAAAATTACCACATGCGGAAACCCCCACGAGGCGTGTGACGTACCAGGATCTAGGCACCAATCACATTGATCTTATAAAGATACTTCAAATAAAACTTTCATTTGTTAAAAATAAGTGTTACAATACAAGATCTATAATCCAGCGGAAGCATATTACATTTTGTTATGAGTTTCATAAAGCAGGTGTATAAAAACCATCAGACTTGTCTTGTGATTCTTTGCAACTTGACCCATGACCACTCCAGCATCCCAGACAGCAAGTTCCAACAACATGTACCTAAAGGCCTGCAAGCATGCAGAAAAACGTGTATAAGACAATGCTGGTGAGTTTAAAGTTTTGTTAACGCATTTAGTTACCAGTTTCCAGTTTAAAACATTTCAATGATTCGTTGTTAATCACACGCTTACCGCCGATGGCTCCAGATTATTTGCCCTGCACTCCATTGCCTCTATCATAGCAATGGTCAAGATTGGGATCATTAGTTCATCACCGACCTCCCCGGTGCGGTGTGAGGGTGCCAAACCTAAATAGCGCTATTAACTAATATCCCGTTGCCTCCCCGGCAACAATCGGTAGAAGGGACTTGGGTGATAGATATACGTGGATTAACCAACAACCCAGGTTTAACATTCCTCCCTGGAATGTTTACCAGATGTCCTCCCTGGAATGTTTACCAGATGTCCCTCCCCGGGACGCATGCTTGGAAAAAGAGCAGTGAACTCACCTTAGATTTGCTCGGTATGTTTCGTTACATTACCCGTTCCCAGTTGGTCAACCAAACCCTATCGTGGTTACCAATCAACATCAGTCACATAGTCAACAAGTCACGTATTTGTACACAGTAAGTCACGTAGCACATAGTAAGTGTTTAGATTTCATACGCATCTACATCACAAGTTCATGTTCCCAACAGTAGTCACTGATGACTCTAGTTTCGTAATAATCGATTCACGTGTTGTCACAGATTGCATTTGGTTAAGATTATAGTATAACACATATCAAGCACTCAGTTTCCAAACAAGTCTACATCCTATGTTCATGATACATAACAATGTTTTACAGATGAGTTGACTAACCTCAACAGTTAAGTCAAGACTCTCATTTCTGGTTATCATTATCATCATACAACAGACTAAGTTTCACAAACACCAGTGTACAATCATCATAAACAACCTAACTGTTTCAGCATATTTACTTACACGGCGAAACACCCCATGTTTCGTCGAGATGAGGGGTAACGAAACACCTAGTGTCTCGTCGAGGATATGGGTGACGAAAGACCCATGTTTCGTCAACAGGGGTTTTTGTCGGCATGCATGATTCGTCGAGGAGTGAGTTTCGCTACATGAATAACAGTTACACAATTTTCCTTAATGCACAGAGTTTCAATCATCATCTAATCATTAACCCTAATCATAATCTCAATCAATCGATTCCATTTATCCACTATATACACATTATCATAGAACGGCATTTCAATTAACATAACAATTAACATCATCATAGTTCGAATTGGGTCAACTACACTAACACACAAAACTGTTTCTATACACCCTTATCATCAACCATCTGTGATAGATTTCTAAACATGATTCCTCATTTAACATGGACCCTAATCATTCACATAATACTAATGATTTATCATTCAATAACTTCATCTCATTAAATTCGTCAGTCACTAATTCATTCGTCAACATCCTAGTTTGTGCAATATTCTGAATCATGGACAATTGTTTCAGGTTCTTAACATTACACGTTCAACACTCATCTTGATCAAGATATTAGTAATACATGTTTTCTAACATAACCCTAAATCATACAAAATTCATGATCACGTTGCACATAGATAATCACAATAAATCAAGAACTAAACAAATATGTTTGCACTAACCAGGCGATCAAAGAAGGTGCGCTAGTACTTGAATTATTCCTGCAAGCAAGGAGAGAGCTTCGGCCAAAGGGGCTGCCGTCGACTCAAGGAAGGGGAAGAGAGGTGGTTAGGGTTTTTAGTTTACGCCTGATAGTTATAAGGGTTATAAAATCACCCACTGCTGGGCCATGAACTGTTCTGGGCCAAGGCCCATGCATGACGAAAAAACCATGTGGCTAAAGACTCTATCTTTCGTCGTTCAGGGTTTGTGATGAGGATGAGAATGTGTTTAGCTTGTAGGTTATCAACATTACATCATTTACATCCATTAACTATCAAAACTCTAATCTTCCAAACAATAGCACATCACATAATATGAAAAAAAATTTCGAAACAGAGAATTGCCACACAAGAGATACATAAATGCAAGAACTTGAAAGCTCGGGTTGTCACATCATCCCCAACTTGAAAGAAATTTCGTCCCAAAATTTGATAAGCAATCCGAAATGGCACGGCGTTAGATCATGATGACTGTATATTTTCCGTGGGTACCACATCATCCCTAACTTGAAAGGGAATTTTGTCCTGAAATTCATCAATGACATCCAAGGTTGAAACAATCACTTGAGCAATGGAGGATACTAGAGCTTCATCTGATCATTGGGTTCCTACGTGAACTCCGGTCCACGTCTTGAGTTCCAACGAACTCTCGCGATTGGGACTCGACTAAGATAACGTACCTTGACTTCCCGGTCCGCGCTTTTCAATGGATTCTTTGATGACTGCAACTTGGCGTAAATCTTAGACTCTAGCAAAGGTATCACAAGTGTTTCATCGGACAATCATTCCTTTAGGTTCGAGACTTAAATGACATCACGAATGTTACCCGATTCGTCAGGTAACTCGAGTTTGTGAGCCATGTCACCCATTCGTTCCAGAACTTCATACGTCCCAACGTATCGTAAACTAAGCTTGCCACGTTTTCCCATAGTGTCCCGCACTCTCCCAGGGTGAGACTCCCAATATGACACGTTCGCCTGCAGCGAACTCCCGGGGCTTCCTAAGTTATCAGGTTTCCTGGCGATCACGCGTTGTCGCCACACGATTTCCAATCTAAATAATCTTCCCGAGAGTTTCGAGTGCAAGTCCTGGACCCGTGATTAGGTTGTCATCCACCTCAGTCCACAAGGAGATTGGCATCATCATCCATGCAATGCCTCAAACAGAGCTGTATGAATACTAATACGGTAACGAGTGCAGTAGAGCTCACCCAGAGATAAGAGTTCTTCCCAAATGTTTACTAAAGTCAATCACGCACATGCTCGCAGCATGTCTTCGTGTGTCAGGATGGTTCGTTACTCTGTCCGGTTGCCCTACGGTGATAAGTAATGCTCGAGTCTAGATGTGGGCCAAGGGTGTTGTGTATTGCCTGTCATCAATCAGGTATAGCTCAAAATCAAAGGTAACAGGAGTTGGCACTTCGTGCCTAAAAGCCCTCTCTCCCAGAGGAATATTCACAAGCTGAGAAGACTTGTCAGTTTCCTAGAGTACAAGAGAGTGTACTGGTTGCATGAGAGAATCAACGATCATCCATGTGATACTGTTTCCGTTCTGAGTTTTAGGTAGACCAGTGACAAAATCCGTGGCAGTCTGTTCTCATTTCCAGGTGAGGGTTTCTGGTTGCTTGCCCAAACCTGAAGGTTTCTGATGTTCCACCTTGACTTTCGCACAAGCCAAACGTCGTTCGCATGCTTCGCTATGTAGGCCTTCAAGCCCAGTTGCCAGTACAAGATCCTTAGATCCTAATATATGCCATCAAAATCCAGATGACTAGAATGTCGAGGCTGGTGTGCTTCGTCTAATACGAGTTCCCTTGGATTGTTATATAGTAAAACCCATGCCCGTTCCTTGAAGTAGCGAATATCGTCCGATTTGCCAATAATCATTTCTACATGTCCCGCATGGACCCAACTCGAAAATCCTCCTCCTTCAGTGCTTCAATTTGAGCAGGGAAAATTTGATCAGGTAGGTTAGATTCGATAGTGAGTTGCAAAGCTCGTGCATGTTCAAGTTTCACAGTCGTACCCCTTTAAAGGTTCCAACGAGCGATGTCATTGCATGTTGTAGCTCCTTCAAACATCGATACACTGGAGGCCCTTGTGATCGGTCTAGGTAATGCATTTGGTACCGTCCAAGTAATGCCCCCAATTACATCTAAGGCCATGGTTTCCACCCCCAAGTTGCGAATCGTGCAATTCTTCTTATTAATCCCCTACATAAGCCATCACCTACTCGTGTTGCATTTGGCGTGTAACTGGTATTCTGATTCAAACCATAACAGTATACCACAAGATCATCAGTTCCTTCGGATAGATGCGATGCTCAGTGCGTTGCAGAGTTGGGTTTCAGAAGCTGAAAAGGCCTTCCCCTGTTTTGGTTCCCATGAATTCACAGCTCCCCGCTGTGCTAAAGAGGTTAAGGCTGTGCAATCTTCGAAAATCCTACCATGAATCTGTGATAGTATTTAGTGAAACCAAGGCATTGCTGTATCCCCGAAGGAATCCTTGGTGTCGATCGGTTTCTAACAAAATGGATCTTTGCGAGATCAACGTGTTTTACCACTTTGTTGATTACATGACCAAAAATGTACCTCTCGAATCCAGAGGTTACACTTCACCAGACTTCGCGTGTAGTGGCTCCTCGCTCGGGAGTTCTAAGATAAGATACAAATGCCGCCCATGATGTTCCTTTCTCTTGGAAATGGTCCAAACATCATCGATAAACACGGTCGATTCATGTGGTCCATAAAGCTGCTGGTGTGTTGATTAACTCAATGGTTACATTGTACAAAGTCGCACTGCCCGTATTGCGTTCGATATGTCGTTCCAGGAACATTCTCCCCTTGGACCTCCATCTGATAATAGCTTGCTCGTTAATCAATCCTTGAATGGAAGCTTGTCCCTCGCAACTGGTCAACAGGTTGTCAATACAATGGTCGAGGCAAACAGTTCTTGAGGGTCGCCTTGCTGAGTTCTGGATAATCAGTACACATACAAAAAGGCTTATCTTCACGGATATAACTGGGGCTCCCCAAGCAAAAAACTAGGTCCGACAAACTCCTGTCCAACAGTTCCTGTAGTTGATTAGACAATTCTTGCAACCCTCCTGGTGCAAGACGGTAAGGGTACCAGCATTCAGAGCTGCCTCTGGCTTGAGATCAACTTAGATTCCAACTAACCGTTGTGGAAGTAAACCTGAAAGTTCCTCGAATAACACACTGGGAGGAGTCACGAACAATTGGTGGATCCCCGATCCTATTTTCCTTAGCCTTACCATCAGAAACAGTTGCTAACATAGCGGGGTAATCCCTCCGTAGACACTTCTGGGCCTTCATAGTTGGAATGGCGCTAACCCTTGCACCACTCTGACGCTTTAGAACAGGCAACGATCCTCCACTAGGGAGAAGGATACGCAAAAGTTTCTTCTCACAGGGTATATCCACGCAATCTCTGGATAACCAATCCACACTAACAACTACATCGACACCATCAAGGATAGCAGAAGAAAGGTCGATGTCGAACACTTGTCCCACAAGGTCGAGTTTGCATCCCAACAAACATATTAGGTTTCAATTGTCTTGCCATCAGCCGATTCCACAACAGGTTCAGATCCAAGAAGCATCAGGGTTAAACAGAACAGAGACGAAGCGATTAGTTACCAAGAACGTGTCAGCCACCATGTTGCTATACTCCTGGCGTCGCCCACGCCAATCCTACGAGTATCATTTCTAGTGTTGTTGCTACAGTCACTTGGATTCCCATTACTGTCATTTTCCCTTGGTTGTTGACATTTTGACTTAACAGCAGTCAATCCTTGTCGAAGTCACCTTCGTTTCCATACTGCAAACTATGATTACGAGTACCTTGATTCCGTTGTGACTGTTACCTCTGATGTCGCTGTTTGCAACGGAGTCCTGCGACCTTTCACCAACAGGGTACATCTTTTCACATTCCGTGTCACGTACTAAGGCACTACTCACTGTGTGGGAAGTCACACATTCCACTCTATAGTCAATTGTCATCATTCATGTTCCGATTGATTCGTAAGAGTTGACTCCCATAAGTCGCTGATCAGGGTTAAGGATTCGATTGAGGTCAATTCCCTGGCATTCGTTACCGGTAATCAGGGTTGTCCAAATACTGGGAACGGTAAGGTACTACGCTTATCCTCTTGTCCATCGATCTAGCAGGCTAATTGAGTAATACAGGATATGTTACGAGAGTGCTGCAGAAGTGATCGCACTTTGGGGTCTAAGATGTCAGTACATTGAGTTCTAGCAAACAAAGAGGAGTGAGAGAGGTATAGACCAATCATTGACGCTGCAACATCCAACTCAGGGACGTTCCTACAAGCACCTAACCTTCTACACAGTTCGTTAGGCGTTCAGATGGGTGTTCAGGTAATACTTGATAGCATCGAGATTCGTAAGGACTCAGAGAGAGGTAAAAAGATCACGTTCATGTAGGAGACAATCACTGCTATGACCCCTATAGATTTGTTACGTTTCTCATTGACCAAACAACAGAACAGAACCCTTTCTTCACTCGTTAAGGCTCATTGGGACTCGCATGCACCCCACATTATTATTATGTGTGCACCCACAATAATATTGTGATTTGCATGCTCATCTCAGCTCCTCCTAACTCACGTCAACTGGTTCTACAACTCAGATGTCAAACAGAGGTTATCAAAATGATAAGGTCACTGAAATTCCAAGGACTATGGCATTCTATCAACGCATCATCAAGTAAGCAAACAACCCATGCTATCATGCTATAGTGACGAGTGTGTGTTCATATGCTACAACATAAACAAATGTGTACTAATCATGTATTGTATGCAACAAGTGAGGAAGAAGAACCTTGCAATCTGGAGTTGAGTGTCATGGTCGTATTCACGTATTCAGAACTATTCGGTTATAGTCTGGTTTTACAAAAATGTTTTAAAACCAAGTTCACTATAACCAGTGGCTCTGATACCAAACTGTCACACCCCCAAAATTACCACATGCGGAAACCCCCACGAGGCGTGTGACGTACCAGGATCTAGGCACCAATCACATTGATCTTATAAAGATACTTCAAATAAAACTTTCATTTGTTAAAAATAAGTGTTACAATACAAGATCTATAATCCAGCGGAAGCATATTACATTTTGTTATGAGTTTCATAAAGCAGGTGTATAAAAACCATCAGACTTGTCTTGTGATTCTTTGCAACTTGACCCATGACCACTCCAGCATCCCAGACAGCAAGTTCCAACAACATGTACCTAAAGGCCTGCAAGCATGCAGAAAAACGTGTATAAGACAATGCTGGTGAGTTTAAAGTTTTGTTAACGCATTTAGTTACCAGTTTCCAGTTTAAAACATTTCAATGATTCGTTGTTAATCACACGCTTACCGCCGATGGCTCCAGATTATTTGCCCTGCACTCCATTGCCTCTATCATAGCAATGGTCAAGATTGGGATCATTAGTTCATCACCGACCTCCCCGGTGCGGTGTGAGGGTGCCAAACCTAAATAGCGCTATTAACTAATATCCCGTTGCCTCCCCGGCAACAATCGGTAGAAGGGACTTGGGTGATAGATATACGTGGATTAACCAACAACCCAGGTTTAACATTCCTCCCTGGAATGTTTACCAGATGTCCTCCCTGGAATGTTTACCAGATGTCCCTCCCCGGGACGCATGCTTGGAAAAAGAGCAGTGAACTCACCTTAGATTTGCTCGGTATGTTTCGTTACATTACCCGTTCCCAGTTGGTCAACCAAACCCTATCGTGGTTACCAATCAACATCAGTCACATAGTCAACAAGTCACGTATTTGTACACAGTAAGTCACGTAGCACATAGTAAGTGTTTAGATTTCATACGCATCTACATCACAAGTTCATGTTCCCAACAGTAGTCACTGATGACTCTAGTTTCGTAATAATCGATTCACGTGTTGTCACAGATTGCATTTGGTTAAGATTATAGTATAACACATATCAAGCACTCAGTTTCCAAACAAGTCTACATCCTATGTTCATGATACATAACAATGTTTTACAGATGAGTTGACTAACCTCAACAGTTAAGTCAAGACTCTCATTTCTGGTTATCATTATCATCATACAACAGACTAAGTTTCACAAACACCAGTGTACAATCATCATAAACAACCTAACTGTTTCAGCATATTTACTTACACGGCGAAACACCCCATGTTTCGTCGAGATGAGGGGTAACGAAACACCTAGTGTCTCGTCGAGGATATGGGTGACGAAAGACCCATGTTTCGTCAACAGGGGTTTTTGTCGGCATGCATGATTCGTCGAGGAGTGAGTTTCGCTACATGAATAACAGTTACACAATTTTCCTTAATGCACAGAGTTTCAATCATCATCTAATCATTAACCCTAATCATAATCTCAATCAATCGATTCCATTTATCCACTATATACACATTATCATAGAACGGCATTTCAATTAACATAACAATTAACATCATCATAGTTCGAATTGGGTCAACTACACTATACCACACACAAAACTGTTTCTATACACCCTTATCATCAACCATCTGTGATAGATTTCTAAACATGATTCCTCATTTAACATGGACCCTAATCATTCACATAATACTAATGATTTATCATTCAATAACTTCATCTCATTAAATTCGTCAGTCACCAATTCATTCGTCAACATCCTAGTTTGTGCAATATTCTGAATCATGGACAATTGTTTCAGGTTCTTAACATTACACGTTCAACACTCATCTTGATCAAGATATTAGTAATACATGTTTTCTAACATAACCCTAAATCATAAAAAATTCATGATCATGTTGCACATAGATAATCACAATAAATCAAGAACTAAACAAATATGTTTGCACTAACCAGGCGATCAAATAAGGTGCGCTAGTACTTGAATTATTCTTGAAAGCAAGGAGAGAGCTTCGGCCAAAGGGGCTGCCGTCGACTCAAGGAAGGAGAAGAGAGGTGGTTAGGGTTTTTAGTTTACACCTGATAGTTATAAGGGTTATAAAATCACCCACTGCTGGCCCATGAACTGTTCTGGGCCAAGGCCCATGCATGACGAAAAAACCATGTGGCGAAAGACTCTATCTTTCGTCGTTCAGGGTTTGTGACGAGGATGAGAATGTGTTTAGCTTGTAGGTTATCAACACTATATCATTTACATCCATTAACTATCAAAACTCTAATCTTCCAAACAATAGCACATCACATAATATGAAACAAATTATCGAAACAGAGAATTGCCACACAAGAGATACGTATATGCAAGAACTTGAAAGCTCGGGTTGTCACACGTGGCATCACCTGTTGTATCTGTCGTTGACATTTCTTTCGATTTGGACCCTGATTCTGTTGCTGACTCTTTCGAGTCTGTGACCTCTTCAGCCCTACTAGCTGCTGGAGTAAGGGCTTATCCCACCGATGATGATGATGATGATGATGACGCTATGTCCGTTGCACCATCCTCTACTATTCACGTTGCTACACCTCCTCATACACCTAATCACATACTCGCTCCTGTTTCAGCACCTGTTGATTCACTACCAGTTGCACCACCCAGCATACGGACTCCACCTACTACTCTTGTCACTCCTGTCTCAGGGAGTTCACTTCCGCCACCCACTACTGATGCACACCAGACTGACCTACCCACTATCTTCCCTTATGAGATACCCGCTCCCCGACCTGGGGAGGGTACGTCCAGGCAGCCTCTTAGCTTTGACCCCCTAGCACCTGCTGACTTCATGTCTACACCTCACTTCTCTCTGTTTGAGATAGATCCATACCTTCAGTCTCCCAGATTGTTCCCTCTGTACTCTATGCCATTATCCGATCCGTACCATCCTTCCCATCATGCTGGATACACTAGAGATGACCTCCTTCTTTCGCTCCAGCTTCAGTTTGAGATTCTTTATCATAGAGTATATGAGTTAGAGAGTGAGGCGGATGCCAGACGACCTCCACCACCTTCGTATCCACCACCACCATTATCCCCTCCTCCAGTGACTCCATCACCTGCTCATGTTTCTGTTGAGGGTCACGCTGCTCGATTCCTGACTGTAGAGCAGTAGATCAGTTTCTTGGTTCGACGCGTTCACGAGCTCGAGGATGAGCTTGCACATCTTCACAACTTGATCTTTCCTACTCCTCCACCACCTCCGGCACTCTAGGCCTTTTGTTTTGCAGGTACCTTTTTGACATGAAGACCAGGACTGAACCCAAGACACTTGAAGACTTAAGAAGACCAGTGTAGAAGAAAATAGTTACTACTTTTGTATTGTTAAAAACTTGTATGACCGAGGTGATGTAACCTAGAATCCATTTTGTTTTTCTTCTATTAAAAACAATGTATCAAGTTGTCAAACATATATGAAAGCTCAGTGGTTGTTTTCTTATTTATACATTGTTGATTATATGTGCATGTGATGTTTATGTGATTACATGTTTGCTTGTTGTGATGATCATTTATGTTACATATATATATATATATATATATATATATATAGGATTAGGTTCAAACGTGAACAAAATCCCAAGAGTGAACTGTGTGAACTGATCTGGGCCCTTGATTTTTATGATCTTGAGATTAAAGTGAGTGGCATGATGGTAGTTATTTGGTTAATTTTTTTCATTTAATTAAATACAAAAAGGGTATATGTGTAATTTCAATCTTAAATTGATTGCATAAATCTCTCACAAATCAAGTAATCAATTATCCTCTTAAATTGATTGCATAAATCTCCCACAAATCAAATCAAGGATTAGGAAAGATGTAACTTAATTCAATTATTAAAATAATTATTTGTTTAAATGCGATGTACACATGTGTATTCTGATTTTGCCCTTTTTTAATGCGATGTACACATGTGTATATCGTCTGTTTTTGTGATATCTCAGATTTTTTTTTGTATTGAATGTTGATGTACACCTGTGAATTACTGTACACATATGTACGATGCTGAGTACACATGTGTATTGTTCTATTTATATCCAAGTACACATGTGTATACCGTTGAAATATGAAGGTTACGTGGATCTTAAAAATCAAAATTTGAATTCTGGTGATGAAATCTGAAATAAAAATTAAAATTGAAATCTGGTTATTTGTTGTTTGTTTGGATAATTATCTTATTAATAAATAAACATAATGTGGATAATGAATTTAAATTAGGAAAGATGTAACTTAATTCAATTATTAAAATAATGATTTAAATCTAATTTTTTATATAATTACAATCATACCCTTAACAACTAAAAAGGAAATCAAGGGTCCATATTTGTTCACGCAGTTCACTCTTGGGAGGTTGTTCACGCTGGAACCCTACCCTATATATATATATATATATACATATGTACCTCATATACACTATTTGGTGAATGTTGTCTAACCTACCTGATACTTCTTGCTAGAAGAAAATGCCGCCCAGACGTAACACAAACATCAATACGTTACCGAGAACTGAGGCTGAACTTAACGAGCACATATCTCAGGCTATAGCGCAGCATAAAGCCCTTCACTCTGAACACAGCGGTGGCACTTCAGGAAACAATCCTCCCACTGGTAATGTCAAGTCACCCAAGACACATTACGAATCTTTTAGATATTTCCAATTGTGCTTTGTCAATACTCACTCGTGAATCATTGTTGCATGTGTTTCAGGCTGTACCTATAAACAGTGCCGAGATTATAAGCCCTTGAATTTTGATGGCACATGAGGTACCGTTGTTTTCGTTCGATGGGTTGAAAAGACTGACTCAGTTCTGAGAATGAGTTAATGTTCTCCCGAGCAGAGAGATACCTACATATCAGGGTTTTTCATGGACGGTGCACTCTCTTGGTGGAACCTTCAGGTTCAAACCCTAGGTGAAGCTGTTGCTTATGCACTAAGCTGGGACTCAAAGAGTTGATGCGAAAGAAATACTGCTCTAGGGCCGAAATCCAGAAGTTGGAAACTGAGTTCTGGAGATTAAAAATGGATGGGCCGAAGATTGCTGAGTACATCCAACGATTTCATGATTTATCTAGGGTTGTTGTCACGACCCCCGACCCACCCTGGACGGAATCAGGTGCCGTGAACAGTCCAGCGGTACCGGTGATTATTTTGAAAACGTTGCAGCGGAAATTTTATCAGGACCGTGAGTTAGGAAAAATATCAGAGTTTAGAAAACACCGGATTTTATTTAATAAATGGGATCAACCCATGTTTTATAATGGTAGCTTTAATAAAGATAAATTTTATTACATAAAACAATATTTCTTATTTTGATTTAATTAATAAATAAGCCACTTCTTGATGCCTTTCAGTGCCGGATCCATATATTACTCCAATCTACTGTAATTACCTGAAAAGTGTTTTAAAAAGGTTTTGTCAGCGGGAAATACTGAGTGAATCATTCTATTTTGCATAATGATGCATAGTTATTAATTACAGCATAAGAGCGATTACAATGGCTTCTATCTTATTTTTATCTGGCTCTCTGTCACAATGGTGACGATGGTCATACCACTATTAGATCAATGAACCTAAATAGTGATGATTATCCCTGTAGGTCAATGAACCTAACAGTGATTATCCCGAGTAGGCCAATGAACCTAACTGGGAGAAATTAGTAATGTGCACAATACCCCACTAACCAGTAATTCAAGATATCCACGACTTAGTCCCTGTAATTATAACCTTGAAAATAATTTGAGGTATTGTAAAATAGTTGATAAAAAGAGAATGACTCACATTATAATCATGCAGATTCATACTGGCAGAATTTAGTCTACAGATAAGCCTTGATATATTGCAGATTTATATAGGCAGAGCTTAGCCTATTGATTTAGCCTCGTAACCTAATGCACACGAACTAGATAAATAACTAATACAACTTTTACGATTACTCACGAGATTAAAACCCTCACAATGAATGACAAAGTGCAATCACTAAAACATCCATCGGATTCACAACGAAGGACAGAGTATTCCCCGATTTCGGGTGGCACTCAACATCCTGTCGGAATCACAACGAATGACAAAGGATCACCCTAATGTGGGCAGCACTTAAACATCCATCGGATAGTTTCCATCGATCGGACATTAAATCGTAGCAGCGATTGAGTTAATACCCTGTATTGTAGCAGCATCCCCCTACTAATTAGTGATTTGAGACTTATTTCGACAATAATTTGACATACAGAGTGAATTTGAGCGTCGAATGAACAACAGAATGCGATTACCAATGCCTGCTATTTATACACAAATTTGGGATAGCTTACGGACCGTAAGACTCCCAATGTTACGGTCCGTAAGAATATTAATGTTACGGTCCGTAAGAGACACGAATTACTTATAGACTTGCCACGCGTGGGACTAGGCCTGATGAGTCAATGAAACGATTAAATTCGAATTTTATAATAAGTTATAAGGATAATCATCAAATAGGGAATACCCCCCCCTGAGTTTTTAGGGGTCCTGATCCTGATTCTGATTGTTCTGAAATTCTTAGGGTTTGTGTAGAATCACTTGGGTTTCTTAATTAGGGTTTCCTATTGGATAAAATAATAAATAGAACTTTTTAATGAGGTTTGTTATATCAGGGGTCCGGGTTTATACTTACGGAACGTTTTTAGGACGTTTTTGTGTGAGTCGTTACATTCTCCCCACCTTAATAAAAATCTCGTCCTCGAGATTTACTGAAGTAAGTAGGAATACTTTTTCTTTATCTCAGATTCCAGTTCCCAAGTGTATTTGGATTATTATATTTCTTTTAGATTTATGTCATCTTTTTAGTTAATAAAAATAATATTAGGGTAGATGACACAGAATTAAAATATCGAAAATAGATAGGATTCAATAGTTTACTGAATTAGTTCAAGAAATCGATGACCAACGAATGAGATGAAATGATATAATTTCTAAAGTGACTAGGTTCAAGCCAAAAGATATATGATCAAATGAATGGGAAGGACGTTTAAAATCAATAAAATTCTTTGTCAAAAGAAAGCTTACTTTGATTGGCAACTGAGGAAGACTTAGATTTGACAGATTCAAAATGAAATAAAAGCATGAAAAATGATTTGTCAAATATTTATGATATGAGAAAATCAAAGTGTTGATATGAGTGAATTGCAAAGATATACCAAAAGACAATAAAGTTAGTGTATCATTGTTTAGAGTTCTAAATTGTTTTAATTGTGAAACAATATGATAATATCCTGTTAGTAACTATATTTTTCATACTATATCCTAGAGATTGAAATAAGAACAAGTTGTTTTGGCATTACCAACTATTATACTACATTTTGTAAAGCAAGTATAATATATATTATTGGTGTTCCTATCTGAATCATATCTTACATATCAAATATAAATACTATGTAATATATATTATTTGTTACACATTTTTACTTATATGTAAATGGTTACTACTTTTAAGTATTTTACTATACTATGTAAAATAATTTATTTTTACTATGTAATATATATTACAAAATTCCGTAATTAAGTTACAAAATATTTTAGTATATTTTGTAAAAGAAATCACTATTATTTATAATGTTTTTATTTGTCCCTTTTATTTTATGAAAATATGTCTTCTCCAAAGTATGTATATTTTCATATATAATTGAAATTTACTAAATAAGTATGATGACTTAATTTATATATTAACTAGTCATTATCATGGTGAATATTGGTTAGTGCTCCCTTGTTTAAGCATAGGTGATCAGTCCATGCCTAACTAAGGCTAGGCTATCCAATATCTGCCTTTGATAATACCCTAGTATTTAAAAATAATCTTAATACTACTACTATTAATATATTATTATTAATAATAAAATTATCAATAATAAATAACTAAACAATAATTTTAAATAAGAGTATACCTCAAACATAGTTTTTATACATATAATTTCTTTACCGCAATGGTTTAAAATATAGTAATACTATATTTGTAAATTAGGTAATTCCATATATAATCAATTAAATTTATATATAATGTTTTTCAATCAATAATGATAGAGCAATAAATATTACGAAAGGCTCTATTGATATTGTAATAATTATTAAGAGATATACCGAAATAGGAATTTGGGTATCATTATTTGAGCATATAATTGTTTTAAGATTGCTTGTATAGAATAAATCAACAAAGTGGATTTTAATATAAATAATTAAATAATTAAATCCAAGATTAGCGCAATCTTCAGATTTTGTGAAAATGTCACCACAAAGTGATTGTGATCAAAGAAATGATTTAGTGAAGTCGAGGATCACACAAGCATGTTATAGTTCAAGAGAATTAAAATGCTTGTTAGGATTATTTTGAATATGATGGTTTTTAATTCATCATATGGAACTTTGAATTGAATATGTAATGTGAGCAAATTCAAACAATTGAACTTGGTTTGAAAAAATTTCGGACATGGTCATAACAGAAACCATGGATGCCAAAGAAAATTTGAGTTTTCAAAAATTTATTGACTCGATATTAAGAGTCATTGTTTAGCAATAATGCGATTCACCGTGCCAAAATCAAGTTTAACTAAAGAATATTTGAGTTTGGATAAAACGACAAATTAGAATGAAGTCCTCCAATGGAATTCAGAAATTAAATGAACCACATGTACAACAAACGGTGCATGTGAGGATTTACCAAGAAATGAAATGAATCAATATTCGCTACTATGAAATAAATCCTCCGGATATGATGATCATTAGGAGAAGTACAAAAGTTAATTTATTATATGCAAAAGTCAAAATTTCAACGAAAGAAATATAAGAACTTCTATCTGGAATTTCGTGTGATAACTGTTGTTAAGTGACATTATCAGGGAATGTCAAATAAAATGAAATAGGGAATTTGCAAAAGTATGTGACTCCTTTTGCAGTGATAATAATTATGACTCTGATTAGACTGTGCACGAATGTTTTTGTAAAATCTTGTTCTAACGTACCTTAGAGATATTCATTTTGTAGGATCATGTGGCAAAGTGCCTCTTTTTGATTAGCAGTTCTTCTTACTGACGGAATTTTTTTTTTAACATTGGTGTTATCGTGCCCAATTTATATTTTCAAAAGGTCTTTCCTCGGAAGTTATGTGTAATATACTTCAACTTCTGTGGATTTATAATTTAAATTTTCATGTGTTTTCTTGTACCTTATCACAACTTTACATGCTTTTACTTGCGTTAATAGTTTATGGTAAAGTGTTAGAAATTCTTTACACTTTTGATAGTATCCCTAACTTAATGGGTTTCCTTTGTTTATTTTATCACACGAGCTACGAGACAGATGATTAAATAAAATAATGTTTGATATCGGAAAAGAGATTCCTGAATAAGAAATCTAGACACAGATACTGGTGCTTTATTCTTAATTGACTTTTGGAATTCCTTATAGATATATATATCTATATAATCACATATTTCACATGCTGAAATAAACATACCATCTATCAGGTCAATATTTTTAATAATTTCATATTTCCAAAAACCAGTCAGATATCAGATCAGGATACTATTTTAGGGAAAACTTGTCACTTGCTGACATATTATATACCTTCTTACCCGGTTCTCGCCGGAGAGGTAATTTCAGTATATCCGGACAAACTGGAGAGTCTGCTACATCATACCCAGTCTTGCCGGAGAAAATTTTCTATTTCCCATAAATAGTGTCTTTTCAAAAAGTGCCTATCTTATTAGGGCTTTTATTCAGAATTAAGGAAATTTGTATTTCCATAACATATCTTATTATTATATTAATCACTAGACGATTCCTGTGACAGTGTCAATTTACTATTGATTATTCTTTCAACTAGTGACTCAGGTCATATTACTGTTAATCATTCTTTCAACTAGTGATTCTATTCATAACACTGTTGATCATTCTTTCAACTAGTGCTTTCGGTCATGCCACTGTTGATCATTCTCTCAACTAGTGATTCTGGACTTAGTTGTCCTGTGATATTATTTTATCAAATATATTACTTATGGCACACCAAAATCCATCATATTTATTTACACAAGTACTTAGCTTATCGTGAAGCTAATACTAAGGCATCTTTTCTTAAGTTCAAGTCTAATTGCTATCATGTGTGCTACCATTTAACAGCAATCTCCTAACTCTTTTATATAAACTTAGGTATTATTATTGCAACACCTAAAGGCGTAAAGCAGTGGCTCTTTGAGTTGGCTCTGATACCACCTTCTGTCACGACCCCCGACCCTCCCTGGACGGAATCGGGTGCCGTGAACAGTCCAGCGGTACCGGTGATTATTTTGAAAACGTTGCAGCGGAAATTTTATCAGGACCGTGAGTTAGGAAAAATATCAGAGTTTAGAAAACACCGGATTTTATTTAATAAATGGGATCAACCCATGTTTTATAATGGTAGCTTTAATAAAGATAAATTTTATTACATAAAACAATATTTCTTATTTTGATTTAATTAATAAATAACCCACTTCTTGATGCCTTTCAGTGTCGGATCCATCTATTACTCCAATCTACTGTAATTACCTGAAAAGTGTTTTAAAAAGGTTCTGTCAGCGGGAAATACTGAGTGAATCATTCTATTTTGCATAATGATGCATAGTTATTAATTACAGCATAAGAGCGATTACAATGGCTTCTATCTTATTTTTATCTGGCTCTCTGTCACAATGGTGACGATGGTCATACCACTATTAGATCAATGAACCTAAATAGTGATGATTATCCCTGTAGGTCAATGAACCTAACAGTGATTATCCCGAGTAGGTCAATGAACCTAACTGGGAGAAATTAGTAATGTGCACAATACCCCACTAACCAGTAATTCAAGATATCCACGACTTAGTCCCTGTAATTATAACCTTGAAAATAATTTGAGGTATTGTAAAATAGTTGATAAAAAGAGAATGACTCACATTATAATCATGCAGATTCATACTGGCAGAATTTAGTCTACAGATAAGCCTTGATATATTGCAGATTTATATAGGCAGAGCTTAGCCTATTGATTTAGCCTCGTAACCTAATGCACACGAACTAGATAAATAACTAATACAGCTTTTACGATTACTCACGAGATTAAAACCCTCACAATGAATGACAAAGTGCAATCACTAAAACATCCATCGGATTCACAACGAAGGACAGAGTATTCCCCGATTTCGGGTGGCACTCAACATCCTGTCGGAATCACAACGAATGACAAAGGATCACCCTAATGTGGGCAGCACTTAAACATCCATCGGATAGTTTCCATCGATCGGACATTAAATCATAGCAGCGATTGAGTTAATACCCTGTATTGTAGCAGCATCCCCCTACTAATTAGTGATTTGAGACTTATTTCGACAATAATTTGACATACAGAGTGAATTTGAGTGTCGAATGAACAACAGAATGCGATTGCCAATGCCTGCTATTTATACACAAATTTGGGATAGCTTACGGACCGTAAGACTCCCAATGTTACGGTCCGTAAGAATATTAATGTTACGGTCCGTAAGAGACACGAATTACTTATAGACTTGCCACGAGTGGGACTAGGCCTGATGAGTCAATGAAACGATTAAATTCGAATTTTATAATAAGTTATAAGGATAATCATCAAATAGGGAATACCCCCCCTGAGTTTTTAGGGGTCCTGATCCTGATTCTGATTGTTCTGAAATTCTTAGGGTTTGTGTAGAATCACTTGGGTGTCTTAATTAGGGTTTCCTATTGGATAAAATAATAAATAGGACTTTTTAATGAGGTTTGTTATATCAGGGGTCCGGGTTGATACTTACGGAACGTTTTTAGGACGTTTTTGTGTGAGTCGTTACAGTTGTTCCCTATCTGGTTGAGCCAAAGTTCAAGAGGATTGAGCGGTTCATTTGGGGACTCGCTCCTCAAATCCGGAGCATGGTTACTGCCTCAAAGCCTCCAACCATCGCAGAGGCTATCGATTTGAGCGTTGCACTTACTGAAGAGGCTCTTCACTTGGGAAGATTCTCTAAATCTCAGACAAACAAGAAAGAAACTCACGTGGAATCCTCAAATGACAACAAGGGAAAGTTTTCGAATTTCAAGAAGAGCACGTGGGCAAACAATAATTCCAACAAGCGTATGGATGCAAACCCGGCAGCAGAGGTTCAGACTAGCGCAACAAACATTGAAACTAGGGGAAAAGGGTATGCGGGCACCCTACCCAAGTGTGATGTGTGTCAATTTCATCATACCGGTCGATGTAGATACAATAAATGTGATAATTGTGGAAAAATTGGGCATGCAACGGATACATGTTGGTATGGTGCGAGACGCGGTAACAGGAACCAAGGTGGGAATGGTAATCAGGGAGGAAATGGAAATCGAGGTGGAAACGGGAATCAAGATGGCAATGGGAACCGAGGAGGAAACACCAATAATAATTAGGGCAGAAATGGAAATGGTCGCGGCCAAGGCTGTTATGGCTGCGGTGACATGGGGCATTTCAAGAGGGATTGCCCTAAAAACAATCAGGCCCCTGGAAGAGTGTTCACTATCGGAGCTAGAGAAGCACGCCAGGATCCAAATGTTGTTATGGGTACGTTCCCTATTAACCAACACTATGCATCTGTTCTGTTTGATACTGGCGCTGACTTTAGTTTTGTATCTACAGAATTTAAGAATACACTTGGCCTAGTTTCTAGTAAGCTAGACATCCCACATTCTATAGAACTGGCAAATGGAAAGTTAGTTGAGGCTAATGAGGTGATTAAGGGGTGTACTCTGGAACTTGGAGAGCGAGAATTTTCTATTGATTTTCTACCTGTTGATTTGGGAAGCTTCGATGTTGTTGTTGGGATGGATTGGTTATCTAACAACCGTGCGGAAGTGGTTTGCCACGAGAAGACCATCTGCATTCCATTAGTGAATGAAGAGACGCTTGTGATTCATGGGGAAAAGCATGAGACGCCCTTACGAATTATCAACTGCATGAAGGCGCAGAGATGCCTCCGAAAAGGCTGCATAGCCTTCCTCGCGCATGTTATCGACAAGGAGACCAAGGAGCCAAAGCTAGAAGACATCCCCGTTGTGAAGGAATTTCCAGAAGTCTTTCCCGAAGACTTGCCTGGGTTACCTCCACAACGATAAGTGGAGTTTCGGATAGATCTAGTTCCAGGAGCGGCACCGATGGCGAAGGCACCATACCGGTTAGCTCCGTCTGAAATGCAAGAGCTTTCGACTCAACTGCAAGAGCTGCTAGACAAGGGATTTATCAGGCCGAGCTTCTCACCCTGGGGAGCTCCAGTGCTTTTTGTTAAAAAGAAGGATGGCAGTTTCCGTATGTGTATCGACTATAGGGAGTTGAATAAGTTAACCATCAAGAATCGGTATCCCTTATCGAGAATTGATGACTTGTTCGACCAGTTGCAAGGTTCTAGCTACTACTCCAAGATTGACTTGAGATCGGGATATCATCAGTTGAGAATACAAGAAGAAAGTATCCCTAAAACGGCCTTTAGGACTCGCTATGGACATTACGAGTTCCTTGTCATGCCGTTTGGCTTAACAAACGCACCGGCGGTATTCATGGACCTTATGAATCGGGTGTGTAATAAGCTCGTGATTGTGTTTATTGATAACATCCTCATATACTCACGAACCAAGGAAGAACATGAGCAACATCTGCGAGCTATCTTAGAACTCTTGAAGAAGGAACAACTGTATGCAAAGTTGTCGAAATGCGAATTTTGGATACGCGAGGTGCAATTCCTAGGTCATGTGGTGAACGAGAATGGAATTCATGTCGACCCTGCCAAGATTGAGGCGATCAGAAACTGGGAAGCCCCAAAGATGCCAACTGAGATATGACAATTTCTGGGGTTAGCGGGCTATTACAGACGATTCATAGAGAACTTTTCGAAGATTGCTCAACCGTTAACAACCTTAACCCAGAAGGATAAGAAATTCGATTGGGGTGAGGCACAAGAAACAGCTTTTCAGACAATGAAGGATAAGCTCTGCAACGCACCTATCTTGTCTTTACCTGACGGTACCGATGGTTTTGTGGTTTATTGTGATGCTTCTCAACAAGGTTTGGGTTGCGTGTTGATGCAACGGGACAAATTCATCGTGTATGCGTCACGTCAATTGAAGGTGCATGAGAAGAACTATACAACGCACTACCTTGAGCTAGCTGCGGTGATATTAGCGTTGAAGATTTAGCGTCATTACTTGTATGGTACTCGTTGCACGATCTTTACAAACCATAAGAGTTTGCAACACATTTTCGATCAGAAAGACTTAAACATGAGACAGCAAAGATGGGTCGAGCTGTTGAATGATTACGATTGTGAGATAAAGTATCACCCAGGGAAGGCGAACGTTGTAGCAGACGCCTTGAGCCGCAAGGAGCGCGCAAAACCTCTAAGGGTGCGAGCCTTAGAGATGACCATACAAACTGATCTCACTACTCGGATTCGTGAAGCTCAGCAAGAAGCGCTTAAACCGGACAACCAACGAGCTGAATCATTGCATGGAATGGAGACGCAATTGTTGCCTAAGGAAGATGGAACATTGTACTTCATGGAGCGAATTTGGGTTCCATTCTTCGGCGGCCTACGCACACTTATTTTGGATGAAGCGCATAAGTCAAGGTACTCTATACATCCTGGATCCGACAAGATGTACGAAGACTTGAAGGACTTTTATTGGTGGCCCAAGATGAAAGCCGACATCGCTACATATGTGGGTAACTTTCTTACTTGTGCCAAAGTTAAGGCGAAGTACCAGAAACGATCAGGGTAGTTGCAACAACCTGAGATTCCCGTATGGAAGTGGGAACAGATATCGATGGATTTCATTACCAAGCTACAGATATCGTGTGACGTACCAGGATTTAACCACCAATCACATTGAACTCATAACAAGATTTCAAGTAAAAACTGTCATTTATTAAAATAAGTCGTACAATCATTTTATTGTTCAGCGAAAGCATAATACAATAGTTAAGAATTTCATAACCCAAGTGAATAAAAACCAGTAGCCTCGTCTCATAATTCCACGTAACTTGACCCATGACCACTCCAGCATCCCAGACAGCAAGTTCCAATGATATATACCTATAGACCTGCAAGCATGCAGGAAAGTGTATCAGACAACGCTGGTGAGTTCACAGTTTTGTTTACCGAGAATCGTGTTACATGTTTTACTGCCAAAAGTTTAATCTAGTTCAAAAGCAATTCCAAAAACAACAATGTTGATAATAACTCGATACCGTACAAGATGGCTCCAGATTATTTGCCGATCCCCAATGCCCCTATCAAAGCATTGGTCATGATTTAAGGTAATTAGTTCACGCCCGTCCTCTCCGGTACGGTGTGAGGGTGCCAAACCTAATAGTCCTATCAACTAATAACCTCGTTGCCTTCCCGACAACTAATTCGGTAGTAGATGGGACTTAAGTGATAGAAGGTGAGTGTATTATCCAACATCCCAGTTTAACATTCCAGTTAAACCCAATAACCCAATATTCCTCCCCGGAATATTTACCAGATGTCCCTCCCCGGGACGCATGCTTGAAAAAGAGTAGTGAACTCACCTTGGTTTGCTCGGTTTGTGTTTACGTACTTCTAATGTTAATAATATGTTAGATCCGTTACCCGCGACCTAAAGTGCAATAGATTGTAAGTGCGCGTATGTAAGGGTCATGCAATACCCTAATGTCCAAACGACCGGCGTTTATTTATTACGAGTTAGCAGGTTTCACATATAGTACATACCGTAAGACAGAGTTGGCCCACACATAAGTATTAAAATAGCATGTATTTTGTATTTGTTCGACACAATTGACATATGCTCCCACATAATCAGACCCCTTTTCGATTCCATTTGTTCCACCTAGGACCCAACATATGCACGTGCATATATATAATCAAGTTTGGATCACTCATTAAATTAACTTAAGTTAAATTAGTTTTAGTTAAATGGGTTTTGTTATAGTTTAATAGTATTATAATATAATATATTGGAAACCCAACAAATAACTAACATCTAATAGTTTGGTTGCACATGAACTGTGAGGGATATATAATTAAGATGAATTAAATTGAATGATTGAAGCAATTCGGCTCATTACAAAGAACGAGTTCGGCCCAACTTGTTTCAGTATTCATGTCCAGACCCATGTGCATATCATATTGTGTCTCATGTTGTCAGATAATTTTTTTTTTTTTTTGTTTTGAACGGTATACGGTTAGGATATCGCTAACCGAGTTAGTAGTTAGTATGTTAGTATCACCAAGTTAGTATTAAAACCCCCTCATGTTGTCAGATAATATTTTAACACAATATATGTGCCATGCAATTTTGTGAAATAAAGCCACCAAGAAGTCTGGATGGTGGAAACTTCCAACATATTCGAACAACCAAACACAAACATTTATAATTCCATACATGTGGGACACCCTATCATACATGCTTATGTTCGGACCTTTCATTTTATATTCGGACTACATGTTTATACCACAAAGCCGGATATGTTAATTAAATTTCAAGACATAAACAACCCCAAACTCGGACCTCCATTTCTTTTAACAAAACTCGGAACTTGTTTCCTTTCATAAACAAACTCTAAACCAGCAAACTCTAACCAAACCCGGACCTTCATGATGTGATGTCGACTCGGACATATAAGATCAAATTCTGAACATTATGATTTATTTATAAACCTGAACCTTCAAGTGAAAACTCGGAACTTGTGTATTTATTTGAAAAACTCTGAAACAACTATAGACAATCTCTTAAACTTAAAGCCTGACTCCTTAAAATCGGACCAAGTAAACTCTGACTTCCATTTGTTTATAAATTTTGACATCTCGTTTTAAAACGATTAAACAACAAACCCTGAACTTCCTTTTCAACTTGAAACTCTAACTAGAATATAAGGGTTTTATAAACTCTGATAGAATATAAACTCTGATACAATTAAAAACCCTGACTCTCATGAACACGTAAGTCCTGACACGAGTAAACTCTGACTTTGTGACTTCACAAAGCCTGACTGTTTACTCTGGACAAACAACGCATATAAATTATCAAAACCAAAATGTAGTTTTTCAATACAACAGTTACAATCAATCAGTACGATCAAAACCCTAATTTATCATACGAATCAACCAAGAGTTTAACAATTCTAGCATGTGGATTACATCCTAATAGCAGGAAATCAATACACAAACACAAACCATTGTACAAACAATCAGAAAGATCAACAAAACACATAATCGTTGTTCGGAGGACTAGGGTTTGCATGAAATCAATAGAATAATAATAGCAACGTATAATACGAACATTACCTTAGATTTGGTGTGAAGTTTGTTCTTGAAGAATTGAGAGAACAAAGATCAAAGGTTTAGAGATTCGTGAAACCCTAAATGATTAGAAAACTTGCAACTGCCGTATAATTGGAATTGGTGAGAAATGATTAAGGTTAAGGAGTTTTGTTTTATTTTCATTATTAACACTAAGCTCCCCTAACTAATTAATTTTCACACAAGGCACATAACCTCCTGTAATTTACAAATAAAGCATATAATTCACGCATTTATCCTGCAACGCATAAGTTATCATGTATGTGTTCCGGTAATTCCCCGAATTACCAACGTAGACTCATTTAACTAACCCTAGTTAAATGCAATGCTATGAATGTATGATTAAATTAACTATGGTTAGATTAAAGTAGTAACCTGAAGTTGCGGGTTGTCACATCATCTCCAACTTGAAAGAAATTTCGTCCCGAAATTTGGTAAGCAGTCTCGGAGAGATGAAACGGTGGGTTAAGATGATTGTTGATTTTCCTCGGGTACCACAAAAGAAACAATCGTCATTCCCGCAGACGAGATTCACATCAACGACAAACTCCAATTTACCAAAGAACCTGTTGAGGTTACGGACTGGAAGGTCCACAAAACACGGAGAAGTCGTATTAAACTCGTCAAGGTCCATTGGGATTCACGTTACGGCCCAGAGTTTACATGGGAACGTGAAAACCAGATCAAGTCTAAGTATACCTATACTCGAAAATATGTATGTGAGAACCATATGACAAAACAAGTTAAAAATATATCATTTTTAACAAGTACCCCCGAATAATTGTATGGAAATAATTTAAGTTAAAATATCCTTATTTTAACTAATATATATAAATTTGGAATTATTTAATTACATATACAACATACACCAAGCGTGTGACTCAAGTATACCAAAATTCCAAAATAAGTCTTAATAAATGACTAAGGCTAAGAGTCGTTACACGACCTAAGTGTCTAATAAAACTTAGCACGTGTGTAGGTAGTAGTACGACTTGAGGACATCCACTTTGAATACACAAGGCTACGGACGCAAATTAGTGAGTTCATGTCTCCCTTTTCTTATAACTGTTTTCGGATTTATAACTTTCGGGGGTGAAATACATGTTTTAATGGTATGGTTTAGCTAATGAATGAACTGTTAGATCATGTGGATGGGTAGACGCACTCTTAAGTACCATTAATCTAGTAAAGACCGAGGGGCAGGAGTGGTAGATCTATCGGGTGTAATGAGCCCCACTCATGGGTCCTTATGTGGCCACATGTAGTGACTATGTCGTTCCAGCCGGGTGGATTGGAGGAAATTCGCTAGGTTTGGATACTTCCTACGTCACCACACATATTAATGTCCTTGCAAAACATTAATGATCTGTTCATAGACGCTTTACATACCGGTTATCAAAAGAATTCTCTCAAATGTTTACAAGTTTATTGGAGCTCACGTAAAACGCATGGACTCGCTCAACTTTTGTTGATTATTTTTAAATTACATGTATTTCGGGAAACTAGATGGATCTTTCGGTGTTGGAATGGTTTTCAAGAAGTGAATTTCAAGAGTAGATGTCATCCACTTTTGAAGGTTTTGATTTGTATATCTTATCCTGGAGAAGATATATGAAGCAAAGCCTTGGTTAAACTAAACTTTTGTTAAAAAGTCCAATTATGGAACTTATTATATTTTAATGGTTTGTAACTTAACATGAAGTTATGTTTGTTGAAACTTAAACAACTTATGTTTGTAATATTTTTAAAACTTATGAATTGATGAACATCATTTTAGTCATATAGTTGCTTATTATAATTGAATGCAATGAAACTGATCAAGTCACACGCACACGCTTTCGCAAAAAGTCAGGGTGTGACACCTAGAAAGGTCTCTGAGTAATCTGCATTTCGTTAGTTAACATGATGACTTGGTTCAAATGTTAAATGGGCCAAAAACATCGAATTCAGTGGTTATTTCGAAAAGACAGCATGTTGTTTGGGCTAAAAATAAGCTGTTGTCCTGTTTTTGTAAAAATCATATAAAATCATAGAAACATTGGTAGAAGACGTACCATACATGCTTGGAAAGGTATTTGAGAGTTCTACGATCCATCTTTGAACATGTTGATCTAATTCAGATTTTAAATAGGTCAAAATGGTCAATTACAACAGCTAAATAGAAAATCGCTGCACATTAATAATGTTCTTATTAACCAAGAAAAAGGCATAGGATTGTATATACTTGCTTTAGGCATGAAGAATTGATTGTTGGGAACAAATAGCACTTTATGTGACATGCTTAAAGTGTTTAAAATCACTTACTATCTAGCTTGTATAAGTAACTTCACTAACGGGTCAAACGGTTAGTGAACGAAAAGATTTATGGTATAAAACAAATTGTTGAATATATGACATGCTTTGATTGATAAGTGTGTAAAAAAAGGTCTATAGGGTGATGGCCATTGTATAAAATGACCAATCTAACCATCTTATGCATGTTATAATATAGTTTGACTCCAAACAAGCTAGGTGGGAGCTTGGAAAGGAACGGGTCAAACGAATCATGGATGCGAGGAATGTTTGTGCGGACGCGAGGTAAGTAAAGCTTACACCCAATTTAAGTGTACGTACTTATTTTATAGGTGATAAACATGACAACGGATTGTATCCGAATATAGGTTCCGATACGAAACAATATGAATCGGAACGAATAAAAGCGATCAAAACCATGGTTAATGGAAAAAGGATCTTATGGTAAAAATCCGAAATGGGTCGGATGTGTGAATGGGTAATTAAAAACCATGATTTGTTATAAATATAAATGTTTGATCGAATAAGCCAAATGGGTCAAATGGTGGTAATAACACAATTTGACAATATCGACTAACGTTTGGTTGTCAAGTCATATGTTCACAGGAGTGAACGGGAAGTGGATAATTGTGTAGCTATTAAGTAGTGGCTAAATAAAGTAAGGTATAAAACGAGTCTATACGTTGACCCGAGCCAGGTACGCATAAAATAAGTTTATAGTTAAAAATGCAATTTTGGTCAAATAATTAGTGAAAGTCCTTCGTAGCAAAATGAGGGACTAAAATTGACCAAAAAGCCCTTGATGGGAAAACCCGGCAAACGACCCTTAGAGGTTGTTTAGGAATTTGTATTATGATTATGTAATCCATAGATTTGTATAAAAGTTATAGGCATAAACTTTCGTAGGTCTAATGCCTAAGAATGGGTCATATGCGTAAAATGATTAACCAAAGGGTAAAATCTCGAGATAACGAGTTCTTTATGTGAAACCCACCACAAAATATTTGTGGTGGAATATAAGTAGTTATTTAAATATGGGAATGCGAAGGGTGAAAAAGGAAGAGCGAGTTCGATGCTTGAGTGCATAAAAATCCTCTAAACGGGTCAAAATGAATTACGCGCATAACTTGAATATTGGCTGCGTAATTCACAAAAGTTATGAATCCGAGTTAAAGATTTTGAGTTAAATACATTGATGTATGTATTTTGATCATTTAGAAACAAGTTGGTGGTTTTAAACTTGAACGGGTCAAAAGTCTTTATAAATTAATTTCAAGCCGAGGGCTTGAAATATAATATTTTATGAGTTTAGATGTCGATTTATAACTCCATATGATGGAGAATCAAACTACGATCGCATAGGAAAAAGAATCGTGTAAAATGGATTTGTAAATTGAAAGTTATGAACATTTTTGTGAATATTAAGTTAGTAAAAATGGAGCTGGGTAGATGCAGCTCATGAAAATGAGCATTCTGTCGAAAACAGGTCGTCGCGGCACGCGATGTGGACCTGGTAATACAGTCGCGCAGCGTAAGGACTGTTGCGCCCTGCAAAAGACTGGCCAATGGCTGTCGCGCCCCGCGAGGGACGCAAAAACTGGCAATTTTGTTGATTTTTGTTCGTTTTGATATTCAGACGATTTATATATGTTATAAACGTAATATAACTAAAATCATTTCATGTTTATGAAATGTAGGTACATCTTGGATGCCGGAAGACGATTAAGCTCAACGAAGAACCGAACACGATCAAGATATAAGCTTCCGCACATCGTTTCGTCGTTATTTTAATCGGTGAATTTATACCAATCATGATGTAACGTTTTAAAAATTTAGAAAAGTTTTAATTAATTGTATTTTCAATGTATATGTAACCATAATTACATGTTTATTTTCGTAAACTATATGAAAACCGTAAAATAATAGTAAGGGTCTTACAGATTACCACCACCTACTCCTATGAAATAGGTTAGGAGTTTCCTGGGTCACGCAGGTTTCTATCGTAGGTTCATTAAGGAATTCTCTAAGATTGCGCGACTTTTGACGCAATTCCTTGAGAAGGATAGAGTGTTTGATTTCGATAGGGAGTGTGTGAAAGCGTTTGAGACGCTAAAAAAGAAGTTAGTGAGTGCTCCCATTCTTGTGGCCCCCAACTGGAGCTTGCCATTTGAGCTCATGTGTGATGCAAGTGACTTTGCGGTCGGGGTCGTTCTAGGATAGAGACACAATAAGCATTTCCACCCGATTTACTACACTAGTAAAACACTTAATGATGCCCAGGAGAACTACACTACCACTGAAAAGGGGCTCCTGGCGGTGGTTTTTGCTTTTGATAAGTTTTGGTCCTATCTTGTTGTGTCCAATACCATAGTTTATTCCGATCAAGAGGCATTGAAACACTTGTTCAATAAAAAGGATGCTAAGCCTCGACTTATTCGGTGGGTCTTACTTCTCTCGAAGTTTAATATTGACTTGAGGAAAAAGAGTGGTGCGAAGAATGTGCCGCTGACCACATGTCTAGGGTAGAGAGGTTGAAAGATGAGAAGGAGGATAGTCAAGAGATTGGGGATTCCTTTCCCCATGAATCTTGCTAAAGGGTTTGTTCCGAGTGATATCACGTACTAACAAAAGAAGAAATTCTTTGCGGACATGAAACACTATATATGGGATGATCCCCACTTGTTTAGGATTGGGGCAGACAAGTTGATTAGGAGATGTCTTGGTAGTGTGGAATCAAAAGAGATACTTAGGCACTGTCATGAGGGTCCTACGGGTGGACATCATGGAGTTCTCTTAACTGCTAGGAAGGTTTTTGACTCCGGGTTTTATTGGTCATTGATCTTTAAGGATGCAGCTACATATGTTAGGAGTTGTGATAGGTGCCAAAGAGTTGGAAATGTTTCGTCTAGGGATGAGATGCCCCAAAACATCAAGCACCCATGTGAAGTTTTTGATCTATGGGGTATCGATTTCATGGGACCGTTTCCTATGTCTCGTGGGAATAGGTACATACTTGTCGCCGTCGATTACGTGTCTAAGTAGGTGGAAGCTCTTCCCACGCCTACTAATAGTGCGAGAGTTGTAGTTAACTTCCTACGAAAGTTATTTGCTCGGTTTGGTACTCCGAAGGCCCTAGTTAGTAATAGGGGCACTCCCTTTTGCAATACCTTGATAGAAAAGGCTTTGCAACGCTATGGGGCCACCTATCGGCTTGCAACGACCTATCACCCATAAACGAGTGGGCAAGTAGAGGTGAGTAATAGAGGGATCAAGAGGATCCTAGAGAAGACAGTAGGAGCAAATAGGTTGGATTGGGCCGAGAAGTTGGATGACGCATTGTAGGCCTTCTGTACGGCATATAAGACACCGACCGGTTCTACACCATTTCAGATTATTTATAGAAAGGCTTGTCATCTTCCGGTTGAGTTAGAGCATCATGCATATTGGGCATTGAGATCCGTGAATCTAGATTTGTCTTTATCTAAGAGTAAACGGTTTCTTGAGTTGCACGAGTTAGAGGAGTTGAGAAATTATGCGTATGAGCATACTCGCGGTTATAAACTTCATACAAAAGAGTTGCATGATAGGTGGTTGAAGGGTAATAAGGACTTCAAGTGTGGGGATGAGGTGTTATTATATAATTCACACTTGAGGTTGTTCCCCGGGAAATTGAAGTCCCGTTGGTCGGGACTGTTTGTGGTGAAAGAGGTGTTTCCCTACGGTAGTGTGACGATAGAGGAAAAAAGATAGTGAAATTTTCAAGTTGAACTGTCATAGATTGAAGTTACACATAGGTAGATCAATTGAGAAGGATGATGTCGAGGTTATTCGCATCGATCCTCATAGTGCTTGATAGTTTGGAGTGTTTCTCGGGTGAAACCGCGAGTGTATATTTTGTATATTTATGTATTTTGAGTCATTTCTTATTTTTGAGTCAGTTTTACGCTTGTGTTTGTTTGTGTTTATTTGTGCAGGTTTGTTTGACCCGTCCGTACCCAATCTCAATTCGGGCGGTGAAACGGGGCTATTTATATTTGTAAAAGCAACCCAAGTGTACTAGTTAGTTAGAGACGATAGCGAATGAAATGCTATATGATCATTTGATTGGAATGAAGACACACGCAGCTGGCGCTGATTTTTATCCTAACCAGCTAAGTCCTTTCCAATTCGTCGTCTTATTATTTTTTTTTGTATATTATTTAGGTTTTATTTCTTATTTATTTTAGTTGTCTTTCATTCTACGTTGGAGACAATGTAAACTTTAAGTGTGGGGAGGGGAGACTACGTCTTTTAGATCGATTTAAGTCGAAAAATTTGAAAACTACAAAAAAATTTAAAAATATTAAAAAATAAAAAAAACTTGTTCCTGAAAATTTTTGCAAGTAAATGGAAAGTGATAGAAAAAATGGGATTTTTGGTTTTCAAAATATTATATATGAAGATAAAAAATATATAGAAGGCGTATTCTCTGCGATGTACCGGTAGGCCTAGCCAACTTAGAGGTTTTCCTAGATTGCTTTTGATATACCTTATTTAAATGTAGAGAGTATAAGAGGTACCACTATAAGTAAATAACGTATAAATATTTTTAGTTAAATTGGCACTTTTTTTCTTTTTAGGAAACTAAATTCGGATCTAGTGGCGCCCAAAAAAATTCCATTATCTATTTATATGAGCTAATTAAAAAAAATATAACTGAAGCCTATGGTATCAACCACTGTGATGGTGACTCGGGTGGGGTATACCCACTAGATTGAAGTTAAAGAAAAATGTGAGGCTTATGGTGTTTCCCATCGGGATAACAACTTGGTGATAATGCCCTCTTAGTTGATCACTAAAAAATTGTTAAAGTTCGAAACCATCATCCATCATTCCATAAAAAAAATTAATTTTAAATACATAAGGGTTATTTATATAAAGTGGTAGATTTTTAATCTTTTCCTTAAAGGCTTGATAAGAGATTAGTGGATCTATGGATTCTAAGTGTGAGACCGTTTGATTGTTAACTTGAACATAAGGCTAGCATGAAAGAGGCTTGATGAGTTAGTGGTTGGGTTTAGGTGGATAACAATACCGGTAATCGTGATTTATACGTGTTTATATCTTTTAGCTAAGTAAACTAAAATTTTTGAGACCATCTATCCTAGTTATGATTCCACTGCATATTTTTCAGGCACGGAAAAAAGTTTAAGTGTGGGCATATTTGAGTGTTGCAAACCACATGCTTTTATCCGTTGTAATTTGTACAATGTTGTATTAAATTAGAGTCAGTTTTGTTTTTTTTTTATTTTAAATTTCATTTTTTATATTATTACAGGTCTCGGTGCAAAATAAACGAGCTCAAACGATAAATAAACGAAGAGATGGAATTTCGAATGAAGTCGAGGGACCAAAACTGCAATAAATAAAAGTGGAAAATTCATTGGGATTTATAATTAAAATTCGAAGGATCATTGTTGCAAAACAGATGAAAGTTGAATAACTCATTAGCATAATAAAGGAATTGTGGTCTTTAGTCTCGTGAAGCATGTGCGGTTGTTGACCAAATTAAAAGATTATTGACCAAGCTAGGCCCACACAACATCCTATGTATATAGCCAGCAGTAGCCCTTTTTTTTTTAACGCCAAATTTGGATCACTGACGAACCACTGGAGTATCATCATGCCACCAGCGATGATTTATAATGTGTTGGGAATCCCATATTGTGAAAGGGAATTTGAGTTCAACTTAAATATATACATCGCATGATATATATATAGATATAGGAAGATAAACCTAAAGGGGGGGGGGGGTTAGCAGCTGTCATACATATGAACGAACGTGATACAGCCAGAGAAAAACTTTAAAGGCTGTTGAAGATAGAAAGTTGGGATTAAAGATTTAGCTTAATGGTTCATATTTTTATTCGGTTAGACATCTTTTATAATTTTCAATTTTCTTGAACTTGAAGATCTTGACAATGTTTTCTGAATTTAATTGCTTTGAACTTATTTATGTTTCGTTCTTGAACATGCTTGGCTAAATTCCTTGTTGTTACCTAGGCTATGGATAACTGTTAGACTTCTTCACGATTCTTGGTTTGAGTATTTATTGTTTTGGCTCTATGGTTTGGTAAAAGTGTTCTAATCTAGGTTCTAATGTAAATGCATATTTAATAATTAATGGTTTATATTTGTTCCGTCTTTTCTTTGTTAAAATTAATTAAGTATTAATTAAGGCTAGGGTTAGGTGATTTCGTTAACTTTGTGTTTTCGACTAAATCTTGTGGTTACTAGACGTAGTAAACCCTAGGAACAAACTAATAAACTATTCGGTAATTAAATATTCTACCATCTTTGAGACCGAGAGGAGATTAGATGTCGGGTTGTCTTAATCATTAGACGGGTTAGGTGTTAATTGCACGAGAGTGAATTACCCTAGGTTTTCTTGTGATTAAGCAAACCGTG
Organism: Helianthus tuberosus; assembly: GCA_030545235.1. Classification (NCBI taxonomy): domain Eukaryota; kingdom Viridiplantae; phylum Streptophyta; class Magnoliopsida; order Asterales; family Asteraceae; genus Helianthus; species Helianthus tuberosus. Next base: position 5,515,554 of record CM060416.1, on the reverse strand, counting down.
TTAGAGCCTGATTAAAGTCACCACCCCGTATATCTCTTACACTTCCCGGATGCATTGTTTCAAGTGAGACTGAGAGGCAATCTAGATTTAGGGTAGCATAACCTAGTTGGAGAGACCGAGAGGTGATCCGACATTAACCGATGAATTTATACACTGTTCTTGATCCTAGATTACGACCGGTTTGGAGAATGATCTGCCAGTCAGTTTAGGTCTTGTTTAGTGAACTTTATATCCTGGTAGCCAAAACTTAATTATTCCATTCTGAGAACCATGAGTGAGTTGACATGCATCTTGCCTAGGTAGCTACTTTTCCATCATCTAACTGCACCCAAATCTGCTATTCGTGCTCTGTTTTCATATTTGTTTTTTTTTATTTGCTTTCTTATTTGATAAAATCTAAAATTCCATCCCAAAATTGCTAGACTAGGATTCGATAAAAGTTTAGTATCGAGAGTGGTGCCATTGTGTCCACGGATTGATACTCGGTCTTACTGATTCGACTACATAACGAACAGTACGCTTGCCGATTGTCTATTATTGAGCTAGTTTGACTCTTTTAAACGGTGTTTTTAAAATATTATAAACATTCTACACATCAATAGCCTACTCTGGCTCTCCTATTTGATCCAACGATTAGGGTAATAGGGGCATCCACACGTGGGGTGGATCAGACGTTTATCTATAAAATTGAGACAAGACAGTTATGGCCCACTCGATTACTACATTAAAACCCATTTAACCGCTCATTAGTTTTGCATTCACACTTTCTCTTCGCTTTTCATCTTCTTCCCCCTTCTTGCCCTGGATCCTTTCTTCAATATGAGTTGTAAGGGTAGGGATTAGATTTATTCTATAATCAGTTCAGAAGAATTCCGGTCTTTCATCTCTTCCTACCATCCCCCCCCTCCCCCGGGAATTCCCCACGCTTGCCTGTCCCACTAAACCAGCCACTTGCTCGCCGGAGCGGATCGTAATCTACACCATGTCTTTCCCGTTTTACGGTGTTCGTTGTCCGCTATCATCATTCAAGATGGAGCTTCTCAAGCACTATGGTATTCACTTTTCACAAGTTCATCCTCTTGCCTTTTTGAGGATCGTTCACTTTGAACTGTCTTGTGCTACGTTTGACGAAGTCCCGACAGTATCATTGTTCTGGCTGTTTTACCGATTGAGGTATTATGGTGATTGGTTTACCTTTGAGAAAAGGAAAGATAGTATTTTCTTCCCTTATTATTCTTTCATGCCTACTTCCACATACCCGAAGGAGTGGAAGAATTAATTTATTTGTGTTTCTTCTTCACTGTTGTACGAGGCTCTCCTTGCCGGGCATCCTGCTTCTACCATCGAGGATGAAGTTCTTCCTTTGTCAAGGGTTGAGAAGGCGTTATGGAAGCTCATGTGTGAAAACCCCACTCGTGCATTTAACTTTCCCGTGGGTATACTGGTGATGTGGGGCTTGACTCCCCTCTATCCTAGCCGTCCCAAGGCTTATTTTTGTGGTAACAGTGAGTCTTTTGTTAGTTGCTATTCGTCTTATTTGTATGTTTAAAATTTTTGTGCCTTTGTTATCTGGGTGTTAGTTTTGTGTGGAGTGATGACCCTGTGGAATTTGATGCAAGCCAATGTGAAGGGGGTGTCTTTTGTGGTTGAAGGTGTTGAAGGTCAAGAGATGGGTTTGGTTCCTAGGAATGAAGCTACTTTACTTAGGGGTCCTTCCCCCAAGGGTTCTGAGGACTCCCAAAACTCCCCTCATGTTGAAAATATCAGCAGTGGTGACGAAGATTTGGAGACCCAGCTGTCTCGTAAGCGTAAGTCTGATTCGGCGGTTGATGTAGGTGAAGCCGTTCCTAAATTCAGGAACATTCGGCCCCGTTTGCGAAGTGCTAGCAACAAGAAATCCTAGCCCCCTTCCAAGGTCGTGTCTGAGACCCTCCCTATTGCTGTCAAGGGTTCTCTATCGAAGCATTCGAAGGTTCTCTGGCCTTCTTCCAGCCTTGTTTCGGGGCCTTTTCCTGTAAGTCTACTAGAATTTTATCTCCTTGTGAGCTATTTGTCTTTGTTCTACTCCTTATGCTTCTTATCCTCCTCCCCCCCTCTTTTTTATGGTTGTAGGGGACATTCAAGGCTTTGATTGCTCTTCCAGCCTCTCGGCCCCATTGTTAGCCGAAGGGAAGGGTCAAGAGGAGAACGTTGTGCCTGTTGAAGCTGCTGCCCATACCTCCCATCCTCAAGCTTCTGTCTAGAGTAAAACTCATATTCTCTCTTCCTCCCATGTTCATTTTCCCATGGCGCCTTTATTCGTGGAAGGTTGTCCTCCTCCCTATGCTCTGGGTTGGAAGATTACATCTTCCTCCATCATCAATACTGGGGAGATCGCCTGGGACTTCATGTCACACGCTCTTCCTCCGTCCAAAAAATTTACAGATGCTGTATTGGATCCTCAGATCTTTGAGGGCCAATACTGCATGGTCATGTGAGATAGCTTCTCCCGGGGTGCTAGGATGTTGGAGCGTGTTAAGGTGCTGAAGGGAGAGAAAGAGGAGTTGGAGGGTTGTTTGAACTATATTCAATCTATCGCCATGGATCTTCAATGTCACGTTATCCTACTGAGAGGCTTCTCTTGGAGAAGGAGGTATGTCTGTTTCATCCCTTTCTTTTGTCGATTTATACCTCTTTTGATTTCTTTTGACTGTCGGTTTTGTTGTTCGTTTTTTATATTCCATTTTTTGGCCCCTTTTGTTAGCACATGGAGGCGGTGATGTAGGATAAAGAAAAGGATTGGGGGAGGAATAGGCTGGATTGCTGCAGGTGCAGGAGCAATTGAATGTGGATGACAAGCATTATCAGTGTAACACCTCGTAAATTCATGTCCAATATAATAACGACACGTGTCATGGGCTTTAAACGTGTAATGGATTGAATATGAGGGACTAAAGTTGACAAACAAAGAAAGTATGTGTGTAAAAGGATTCAAAGTGTCAACATTTGATAATTATACTTTTCAACAACCCTACACGATGTTTATACCCTTAAACGAATAAATTATGAAGCGTAGGAAGCCGTTTGTGAAAGAAAGTGAAAGTTTACAAACCGCAAGGGTTAAAAGTGTCAACATGTTTAATTTATACCTCTGAATGACCTTTTAGCAAACCTGAAGCTTTGTAACGATTAATTATGCTCACTAGAATGCGTGATAAAAATTTCACAAGGTTTCGATTGCGTATGAGAATATTATGCTAACATTCGTATGTAAGGGGTTAAAAGTGTCAACGTTGAAATTTAAGGCTTTTCGGGTGAACATAAAGTTGACCAAGGACTTCACAAAGTTTGGTTATGTCTTGGAGTCCTTAGAAATCATTTTGGAGGGTTAAAAGTGCAAATCAAGAAGTTAAAACCACATTTAAAAGGACCAGGGGCCAAAATGCAATTGCTGAAACTTGTTTAACCTGAGCCTGGGCCTCATACCGGCCGCGTAAGACCATGCTGGTCTTTTACGCGGGCCGCGTGGATGTCTGCAGCAACAAAAATCAGGACAGATGCGTGTAAAAGCTGTGTAACCGACTTAGATGCCTTGTTTTACATACCAGGGGCTGCACCAACAGGTTTACATGCAATAGGGACACTTGTATTGATCTGAAATCACCTCATAGACCGTTTATCCTCCTTTAAAGCTAACCGGTCTAAGTTTAGGCTTAAGTAAGACCCGTTAGGAATCTAATAGGTTAATTAAAACCTTCGTTCCAGATTTAGGAGACCAGTAAAAGAATACTTGCACTTGCTGATTTGTACGGCTGGGATAATTTGAATAATTTGCTCAGGTAAATACTTTTAACTTATTTTCCCTTATACGGGCTTGGGGTACGGTATATAAAATACCGCTTGGTCGGGCATTGAATTGTTAATCATATGAAGGTTAATTTATTGAGATGACCCGTTTAAACTGTTTTGTTTGCTTAAAGCCTTTGGGGGGTTAATGACCATGTCCCGGATATCCTTGGCATCATTCATTGAAATGGCCACGACCTAAGCACGGGGTGTAGGCATACACCTTCCGGTGCATATATATATAATAAGATATAACCGCCGGTTTGAGAATAACTCGCCGCGGGACTATATCATGTGGTGTGTCAATTAATCTTTAACTCGGTGTCAACCCGGGCTACTGAACGTATAACAAACATGTAATTCTTTTACAAGTTTATATATAAATAATTATCCCAAGTTATAAAAGATATTTTGTGCCTTGTGCATTCAAATCAATTTTCATAAATGTTTTCAAAATGAATCGGTTAATTGTATTTACCAGTGAAAACTGACGTATTTTCCAAAAAGGTTAAGTGCAGGTACTAATCGGAATAGGCTGGCTACTCCTAGCATCAATAAAGAGTCTTGCAAGCTTAGATGCCTATAAATCTATTGAACAATGTTCCTTTTTATCTTCGATCCGCCTGTGGATCCTTAACATTCCGTTTGTAATACTTTGATATTACTTTTCATTCGGTTTGTAATAATTTTATCTTTCGACTTCCGCTGTGTATATAAACTGTGATAAATTGTCTATGATGATATCAACTACGTCACGATACTCCCCACCAGGCCCACCGGTAATACGTGGAAATATCGGGGTGTGACAAGTTGGTATCAGAGCCAACATTGAGTGAATTAAACACTAGCCTTTTGTGTTTAATCTCAATGACACAGTTTGCACATTATTCGACTTCCGAGTCTAGACAAAGAACTTAGGACAAATCCTGATTTGTTTTATTTTGTCCTTTATTGTTTTTCCTTTATTATTTCTTTTGACAGAATCAACAAAGATGCCGCCGAGAATCCGAGGAAGAGGAAGAGGCAAGGGGACATTCAACGCCCCCAATGACCACGAAGCCGGACCTTCCCACCGGCGAACACCGTCTGTTACCATGAGCACCAGTCCTCAAGAGGACTGGAGGACGTATTTGGAGCCAGCGAGGCGATCCGTCTCGCTAAGTTCGTCACCTTCCTACCTACATTCTTTCGGGCCGCAGTCAGAAAACGATCCCGAAGATTCGCACCATTCTTTCTTACCATTGTGGCGGTCTACCTCGCATCGGACCTTCCAAGACCCGACGCCTTATTTTCAGAGCCGGTTCAACCCGGCGAATCAGGTTGATGAACCAATGGGCCATAACCCATTGGGCCCCGAAGACCATTTCCCTGAAGCTCAGGGAATGGATATGGATGAAGACACAGATCCCGCCGAACCACCTTCCGGGACACCGACTCACCCCATTGAGATTTCAGATGGGTCGTCCTTTCATGGATCACCTTATCGTGGTCCAGACAGCTACCAGGCGAGGTTTGCCCAATACGACTGGGTATTCACTCCCTCCTACAACCAACAGCAGCAGCAGCAGGATCCTTCAGAGGATTCACGCTTTGTGGCGGTCACGCCACCACCACCACCACCAGTACAGCAACCACCTTCGGAGCCACCGAGGCGAAGAAGATCGGGCGCACGGATGACTGTGCGAGAAGGGGAGTTCCATTTTAGCACTCCTCAGCATTCAAGTGGCAGTCACTATCCACCACTACATGAAGACCCACAGATGGGTGGGCCTTCAAACCCCGTTTTCGAGGTGAACTCTGCGCCAGTCACACCACCACCATTGGGTTTTGGCAACCCAATTCCTACCTACGCAGGCTCAGCGGCGTACAACCCCTTTGAACAGCCTGCCTACCCGGGGTATAACTACTACAATGCCCCCGATGTTGACCCATACCTTGTAGCAGCCAACTACAATGCCCATCATCCTGAAGGGCCTTACGCATCCTCCTTTCAGACCGGGTACCCACCTTATGGGTATCAATACCCGATACCTGCTCGACCTCTGATTCAGCAGCAGCCGCAGCCGCCACGGTTTTCCCCACCGGAACAGGAGGAAATCCTCTAGAGGCTACACCAGGTAGAGCGGGAGGTTCAAGAAGAACGTAGGCACAACCGAGGATTTTTCAAGGGTCTGGCAAATTTAATCAAGGGGAAGAGCAAAAGGGATCATTAGAATTCCTTGTTGTTTATTTATTTAATTGTATTGTAGTTTCCTTATTTCAATCAAGTCCCTGCGTGGACATTTATTTATGTACTTAGTCCCTGCGTGGACTTGTATTTCTGTCTTTAGTCCCTGCGTGGACATCTATTTACGTATTCAGTCCCTGCGAGCGCTTGTATTTTCAATCCAGCCCCTGCGTGGGCAAGTTATTTCTGTTAAAGTCCCGTTTAGGGCAACCATGTACTCCTTTTAATATTTAATGGAATGTTAGAATTTAAAATTTTCATTTTTGTCATTATATGCATAAATATATTATATATGATGTAGGATCGTTGTTGGACCCAAACGAGTCAATCAGAAGAGCTTTAAATCTGATTCAAAGGCGGAATCAGTGAAACGGACGTGGAAACAGCTTGATACTCTTAAATCTGTCACTTTGATTGATTATAACACTAATTACAACCTGAACAGATTTCGGAAGCACTTCGTTACAAATCCTGAAGTGTTACCAAATGAAATGACAAGTGCCCTATATATAGTGGTGGAGGTTTCTCTTGAAGCTGACCATGACAAGTTCAAATGAAACCTGTCTGATCTGGTTTCCCTTGAACATGTCACATGTCACTTTCAAAGGGAACCTCATGTAAACCCACTAAACTTTGTTTCTTGCACCTCGGACACCGAAAATCCTATCCTATACTATTACATGATACAAGACGAAGTCAATAGACGTAGTGCACTAACAGACTCCCCCTCGGATATTGACGAAGTCTTCAGTGTCTAGTCTTCAGTATGACACATCTTCAGTCTTGATCATTCTGCCTTCTCATTCAAATTGTAACATTGTAAGCATCCATCAATCTTTCTCTCCTATCAGCTTCAGGCTCCCCCTTTCGTCAAGCTTCCGTGCTTTGGGATCGACACCTAGCTATCCATCTACAAGCTTCTCTTGCTTCAAGCTTGTCTTCAGACTCCCCCTTAGACTCTGCTTTCGGGATCGTAATCTGGACTATCTGCAAACACTCAAACATCTATAAGTAACAATATTTAGAACATCCAGGAATCGTAACCTGGCAATTTTAAACTCTTCTCAAAATCACTTCTCATGAATTTGGCAGTTTCATCGAATCGTATCGGAAACAAGCTCTATAACAATATAAGCATCCAAATCCCCCACAGTTAATCATCCAAGTCCAAATTAATGACCTTGGAGATATCACAAACTGTTTTTGAATTTTGATTTTAATTCAAGTTTCAAATTAATGAACTTGTTTATTTTCAGAAACATAATCAGCATACTTAGATTTTGAAACTCAACACTCAGACATCGGTTGTCGAAAATAAAGCAGAAATTAAAATCTTTTTGTAGTTTTCTGAAAATATAAAGCAATAAAGAAATATGTACAAACATATTTACAGACAATGTTTTTGTTTGAGTTTGTGTCAGAGGATCATATCAGTTTTTGACAAGTCACAAGTACCGTTGAGCTTATTTACACATTAAGAATTAAACAATTCACTTAGATTGTCGATATACTGATCCACTTAAATTTTCACACAAACTTCAACTGATTCAGGATACGAATTAGGTGTTTTAAGAACTTAAACTCATTCATGTGTCCCACCTCTTGAATATACTCCCGTATCCAGATCCCGATATTCAGTCTTACAGGTAATTATAACACAAATAATATCTGTAAGGGGTTAATAATTTATGAAGAATCATGAGAGCTCAGGTCAGAACCATCGTTCAGCAGAGAGATCATGACTCAACTTGTGGGTGTGTCCCCTTTAGAGGATCTTTTTTACAACAGCATTGCTAAGCAATTTTATTGTCTTATCATTAATGCTGAGGGTGATGCTATGTTTCAAGCATTTGCAGAAAGTATTATTCGAGGACTAGGTCAGAACTACCGTTCAGCAGAAGTCCTGGAATAATACCCCAGATATCACTGAGTATAAAGACCTAGTATATCAGAAAAAGGAATCTTTCAAACAAGATTTCAGGGGTTACCTATATATCCAAGTAGTGTTCCCCACAAAATAAGCAAGTGTTTGAATTTATGTTTATATCCCGAAAAAGTTTACTAAATGTATAAAAACCTATCGGCATATCATCAGTGAGACTGTTTAACGCTATTTAAAACATTACATATCTTTAGCATACTGTAACTGTCTACTGATGTACTATCATTTCCTCTTTTTACACAAAAACTCAATTTTTAAATTTTATCATGTTTTTGGCTTTTTCAAATTTTCAAATGTTTTTGGATTTTCTGACAATTTTTCTCCCCCAAAAATTCAAAATCATTAAAAATTTGACAACACATTACTGATAGCTTTGTCTCGCCATCCATTTTCTGCTTAAAGTGCTCTGATTTGCAGAAATAGACATACCCCCATGATTTACAACACATTGATTTTTACAGTTTGAAAACCGTTTTTCAATCTGATGAAAGTAATCATGTTTGTTCAGCCGTGAGGGTTTCGGCGTATTCAAGTAGAACTCCCCCTTACAACAAACTATTTTCCCATAATGATTTCAAAACACTTAAGTTTGTTTTAATCAGAATGGTTTTTCTGGAAAAATTAGTTTGTTTACCCATCACTTGTGGGTTCGGGATCATCTCATCACCTTGTTCTCTTTTAACCATTTTGAAAATTTAACATTATTAGGTCAAACACCACTATCACTTTTAGAAAATCAAGTACAACTTAATGTCCTTGATTAACCACTTGTAAGATGAAATATCACAGTTACCATCCTGTGAATTTCTCAAGAATGATGCCGATACCTTCTTCACACTTACCAACCTGGAAGCTCCGGCAAGTCAGATTTTTCTATTTGAAAAGTTTCACCCAAGCCTGACTGTCCTTGGGTGTATTTTAAGCTTTTCTCTTTTCTTCATAAAATTCTTTTACTCCTTTTTCCTTACCATCAGCCATCTTACTAAAAATATGTTTAACATTGCTATAAAACATTTTTTCAGCATCAACACCTTTTGATTTTAAGTTTGCAGCTCGTAATGGTGGAAATTTCTCATCATTCATTAAAGGAACTGTTTCTTCCTTTTTTACCTCAACTTGTGGCTCATCTGATTTTGTGGAATCAGATTCATTGCCCGAACTTGGCTTGTCTGACTTGGATGAGCCAGATTCATCGCCAATAACTTTCTTTTTCTTCTTGTTTGTCCTCAGATTTGCATCTGAAGAATTCGATTTGCTTGACTTTGTCGTCGAGTGAATTGATTCATCAGAATTTTTATTCGAACCAACTGGTGAACCTGAAGACAAAATCTTCTCCAAATACTCTCTTGCCTTCTTCCTCTTTTTCCTCAGTCTGTCTTTTTGCCCCTGCGAAAGCTTCACTTTCTGTTCTAGAACCTTCTGTTCTTTGGGCTTGACATTGACTGGTTTCTTCACCGTTCTCTGAGATTCAACCCTTGATCTTCCCATCGATCTCTTTGGGCAATCTCTGGCAATATGTCCTCTAATATGGCAATTATAGCATCTTCGTGTTTCATAATTCCAATTCTGGCAGTTAACAGCAATGTGTCCTCTAACACCACAGGTATAGCACACTCTGTTATCGTACCATCCACTTCTGTCAGTCCAAACCTTCAGATCATAACATTGTTTGGCTTGGTAATAATCATTTCTCATCTTCAATGCTGGATTTGTCTTTTGAGCACTGTGGTCAAACCTGCACCACTTATTACCAACATTTTGTGAGTTTTCATTTTTAGATTTTTGTGATTTTTGATAATGATTGGATGACTTATCTGATGAGCTTTTATTTTCATTTTTAAAATTTTTCAAATTTTTAACTTTTTGTTTCTGTTCTACACTCTTCTTAACAGGTTTTTGTTTAGAACATTCACCTGTTTCAGTAGATTGCAAAACAGTATTTTTAAATTTTTCTTGTAAATCTAAAAATATTTTTCTTTTCTTTTCTTTTTCTTCATCAGATATTTCATCACAATTTTCAATTTTGACTTTGTCAAAATTTGTGACATTGTCACTTATTAGAACAGAATTGATCAGTTTTGGACAAACATGTGATGTAGAATTCACAAAACCTTTCAATTTATTCTCAAGCTCGTTAATTTTATTTCGAGCAATTTCAGCTTCTTTTTCAAGCTGAATGATTTTCTGAAGATGAGAATTTATTTCAATCTGTTTTTCAAGATTATTTTTAAAAATAACAGATTTTTCATCTTCTAAAACCTTCATTTGACTTTGAACATCTTTTTCAATCTTTAATTTTTCATTTTCAAAAACATTTTCTTTTTCTTTAAAATTTTTGTTTTCTAATGACAAACTCTCAATATTCTTCAAAAGTTTGTCATTTTCAGATTTTAGTTTTTCGCAGTTCAAGCGCAACTCCAAAATCTGTTCATCATTAGCTTTCTTCTCATCTTTCAAAGTTTGAATATCTTCAGTCTGTTTCTTCTCCTTCTGAACAATCTCAAATACTGATGTGTCTTCTGCAATCTCTTTCTTAATCACTGGTTCAGATTTCACAGATACAGACTTTTCAGATTCTTCTTTCTTTGAAATTACTTCTTCAAAAACTTGCTGTTTTTCAGTAACAGCTTCTTTCTCTATCTCAGTTTTTACTGCTTCCACTTTGACTTCCTCTAAAGCTTTCTTCTTCAATTCTTCAACCATCTTTTTCACCTCTTCTTCTTTTCTCTTCTTCATTTCTACCACCTTCGGTAGACTTGCTTCACAAACCTCTCTTATCTTCTTCTCCAAATCAGGCAAATACGCTTTATCAGATAACCTTCGTGTGTTGAAAGTAGCCTGCCTTGGAACCAAATTTGTTACAGCTTCGAAATCCACTTTTGATGGGTCAACAACTGGATTACCCCGTGGATCCATGTAACATTCCAACTCTTCATTCCATCTTTTTGCTCTCTGGGCTTCTTTGAATGGTTCGTTTAGTTTTCCAATTTCCCATCTTGCATAGTCTGCTTTCCAACATCTATCAGGATCAACCTCACTGTTTGACATCTTCAATCACCTGAACAATCAAACAAACTTAATCAGTTTAAACTATATCCAATAATCTGAAATACACTGACACTTGGTTGTCGTGAAATGATCTCGACTCGGAATTTTCACTTTCAAGCAAACTGAGATTTTAAGCAAAAACACTCCAATCCTGATTCAAGCTAAAGCACTGATTCAAGCTAAACCTGATTCAAGCTAAAGCACTGATTCAAGCTAAACCTGATTCAAGCTAAACCTGATTCAAACTAAACCTGATTCAAGCTAAACCTGATTAACTTTCAAGCAAAACCTGATTCAAGCTAAACCTGATTCAAACTAAACCTGATTCAAGCTAAACCTGATTAACTTTCAATCGAAACCTGATGGAATGTTCAAGAGAAACCTGATGTTCAAAAGAAACCTGATGGAATGTTCAAGAGAAACCTGATTAACTTTCAAGAGAAAGCCAATTTGAAGAGAAACCAACAAGGTTTTTCAAGAGAAACCCAAAGTGTTCGTTCAAGCTAAACCTAGTTTTTGGTCTGTTTTTGTTATTTTTAGTCTGAATTTGAGTCTGAAACTTTCAAGGGTTTGTCTATGTCCAATTTCGAGTACACTGTGAAAAATTGAACCAAATCGGACCGTGAAATCTCGTTCAATTGAAGAAAGAAGGTGTAGAAGTCAGAAAATAGATGATATCAAGCTAAACTCTTCTTCCTGAGCTCTGATACCACTTGTAGGATCGTTGTTGGACCCAAACGAGTCAATCAGAAGAGCTTTAAATCCGATTCAAAGGCGGAATCAGTGAAACGGACGTGGAAACAGCTTGATACTCTTAAATCTGTCACTTTGATTGATTATAACACTAATTACAACCTGAACAGATTTCGGCAGCACTTCGTTACAAATCCTGAAGTGTTACCAAATGAAATGACAAGTGCCCTATATATAGTGGTGGAGGTTTCTCTTGAAGCTGACCATGACAAGTTCAAACGAAACCTGTCTGATCTGGTTTCCCTTGAACATGTCACATGTCACTTTCAAAGGGAACCTCATGTAAACCCACTAAACTTTGTTTCTTGCACCTCGGACACCGAAAATCCTATCCTATACTATTACATGATACAAGACGAAGTCAATAGACGTAGTGCACTAACATATGAAATAAATAATTCAAAAAATCATTCCTTTTTTAAAATAATCTGCCTATTAAATATTAGATAAGAATCTTAAAGGTATAACCTAGCCTGCATGTCATTATAAGACATGGCCAAGATGGTAAAACCTGTTTAAAAAGATTCAAATCCTTGCGAACATCTGAAAACATGTTAACACTCTGGGCAGATGTGATTCGTTAAAATCGCACATGTCATCCTTATAATTGGATTCTTCAAAAGATTCATAATCTAACCTGATGATCTATAAATCATGGGTTTAAATCACCAATTGAGAGGGTCGTATATTAAACATCCATTGGTGATGTAAAGCCTACGGGCCATACTCATTGTCATATAAGACAAAAGACAGTCGTAGCCTACAACTCCCTGTCAATAAAAGGTAATGAACTACATTCAAACCTTAAAAAAAACCTCGATTCTCTGAAATCAAGGTTTATAATTTAAATTGTCCTTACGACTAGGCCTTTTCGTGCCACCTTAATACCCTTAATACTTTATAATTAGGATAAATTATAATAAAAATCCTAAATAAATATGTTTAGAATAAATTAACCACATATGGTTTATAGTTACCATGGTTAATGAATTGCCATAAAAGACAATTCCATAATAGACTCATGAATAAATCCTTGTTAATATTTTATGTAGCAATACAAGCTACATGGCGGACTCAGATGAAGTCAACAGTCGCCCAAAGGAAAATAATGATAATACCAGAATAAATATAACGGGCGCAGAACTGCAGGCATTGGTAGACAATGCCATTACCCGAGCTCTGGAAAGACGAGATGATGAATCTAGTAGTACTCGCAGCAGAACCCTATCTGTACAACGCGCAAAATCACACCCTAAGACTCACTCTGAGGCTCATAGTAAGCCACCCCCTAAACATCATGAGCTAAAGAAGGATGATGTTCAACACTCCTCGAATCAGCATAGTATTCCGTCTAAAAAGATCGTATTTGATCAAGAGCCACGTATTGGGGGTTGTTCCTATAAGTATTTCGTCTCCTGTAAGCCCAGGATTTTCACTGGGGAGAAAGGAGCAATAGATTGCATGACGTGGCTAGACGAGATGGATACCGTGGTTGATATCAGTGGATGCACTGAAAAGGATATAGTGAAGTTTGTGTCTCAATCATTTAAAGGAGAAGCTCTGGCCTGGTGGAGGTCTTTGATCCAGGCTACGGGAAAGATCCCGTTGTACAATCTCACATGGGATCAATTTGTTGCTCTTGTCAAAGAGAATTACTGTCCTCAACATGAGGTTGAGAAGATCGAGACCGACTTCCTGACATTAGTAATGAAGAACTTGGACTGTCAGGCATACCTTACAAGTTTTAATACAATGTCTCGATTGGTTCCATACTTAGTGACACAAGAACCAAAAAGAATAGCCCGTTTCATTGGGGGTTTAGCCCCGGAAATTAAAGCCAGCGTGAAGGCCTCTCGACCTACCACCTTTAGGTCTGTAGCTGATTTGTCACTATCTCTTACCTTAGATGCGGTCAGGCAGAGATCGCTTAGGCATTCTGATGCTGGAAAGAGAAAACGTGAGGATGATAACTCCCATCGTTCAGATAAGAGGCATAAAGGAAACTATGATCACAGGAAGAGTTCAGGGTTCAAGAAAGATAACCAGCAGTCAGGTGAAAAGCCCAAATGCAAGATCTGCAAGAAGCGTCATCTGGGCAAGTGCAGGTATGAATCGAGATCCCAATCACAGCCCAGGGCTTGTGGGATTTGTAAGTCAGATGAGCACAAGACAATAGACTGCAAGAAGATAAAGGATGCTACGTGCTACAACTGTAACGAAAAGGGGCACATCAAGTCCAACTGCCCAAAATTTGCTAAGAAAGCTGAGGAAGGAAAGAAGACCAATGCTAGGGTCTTTAGGATGGATGCTAAGGAAGCAGTGCAGGATGATAACGTGATAACAGGTACCTTCCTTATAAATGATGTTTATGCAAGAGTATTGTTTGATTCGGGTGTGGATAAGTCATTTGTGGATAATAAATTCTGTAAGTTATTAAATCTACCCGTTAGAACCCTAAGCGTAAAATATGAAGTAGAGTTAGCTGATGGAACCATAGAATCTGCTTCAACCGTATTAGATGGATGTTTTATATCCATTAGGAACCATTCTTTTCCACTATCCTTGCTTCCTTTGAAATTAGCCAGTTTCGATATAGTTATAGGCATGGATTGGTTGTCTCACAACAAAGCCCAGATCGTTTGTGATAAGAAACAAGTGGTTGTCAAGACTCCTCATGGCGAGCCTTTGACAATTCAAGGAGATACTAAGTATGGATTGCCTGAGCAAGTGTCAAGGCTTAAGGAATCAAGGTGTATGAAGAAGGGTTGTCTCATCTATATGGCACAGGTGACTATTGACGAACCAAAGCCTAAGATCAAGGACATCCCTATCATTTCTGAATATCCAGATGTATTCCCTGAAGAACTACCTGGTTTACCCCCAGATAGGCAAGTGGAGTTCAAGATTGATATCATTCCTGGTGCAGCACCCGTTGCAAGAGCACCTTATCGATTAGCACCAACGGAGATGAAAGAATTAAGAACTCAGTTGGATGATTTGTTGGCAAAAGGATTTATTAGACATAGCTCATCTCCTTGGGGAGCACCAATCCTATTTGTGAAGAAGAAGGATGGCTCGATGCGTCTGTGCATCGATTATCGTGAGCTTAACAAAGTTACTATCAAGAATCGATATCCATTGCCCAGGATCGACGACTTGTTCGATCAGCTTCAAGGAGCAAGTTATTTTTCCAAGATCGACTTAAGGTCAGGATATCATCAACTGAAGGTTAAAGATGAAGATGTACATAAGACTGCATTCAGGACTCGTTATGGTCACTACGAGTTCTTAGTGATGCAGTTTGGGCTCACTAATGCGCCAGCAGCGTTCATGGATCTCATGAATCGCATTTGCAAACCTTATTTGGACAAGTTTGTCATTGTCTTTATTGACGACATACTTATATACTCAAAGAGTCAAACTGACCATGAGAAGCACCTCCGATGTATTCTCAAACTTCTTCAGCAAGAAAAGCTTTAAGCCAAGTTTTCAAAGTGCGAGTTTTGGCTACGTGAAGTCCAATTTCTTGGACATATGGTAAGCGAGCGTGGTATCCAGGTGGATCCCGCTAAGATAGAAGCCATCATGAACTGGCAAGAGCCAAAGACGCCCACAGAGATTCGCAGTTTCTTGGGTTTAGCAGGATATGATAGGCGTTTTATTGAAAATTTCTCAAGGATTGCTGCACCCCTAACTTCGTTGACGTGTAAGAATATTAAGTTTGACTGGGGTCCTAAGCAGCAGGAATCCTTTGACATCCTTAAGCAAAAGTTAAGCATTGCACCAGTGTTAACATTGCCTGATGGAATAGAGGAATTTGTAGTATACTGCGACGCATCACACACTGGTATGGGGTGTGTGCTCATGCAGAAAGGAAAGGTCATTGCCTATGCTTCCCGACAATTAAAGGTGCACGAAAAGAATTACACCACCCACGATTTGGAGTTGGGTGCCGTTGTGTTTGCACTAAAATTATGGAGGCATTATTTATATGATACCAAGTGTGTGATCTATTCTGATCATAAAAGCCTTCAACACTTGTTCAATCAGAAGGATCTGAACATGAGGCAGCGTCAATGGATGGAGACGCTAAATGATTATGATTGTGAAATCCGGTACCATCCAGGCAAGGTGAATGTAGTAGCCAATGCTTTGAGCAGGAAAGAACGGGTTAAGCCCATTAGAATCAATGCCAAGAGCATTAAGTTGAAAAACAGCCTAAATGAAAGATTGTTAGCCGCTCAGAAGGAAGCTGTGTTAGAAGCCAACTATCCGAATGAAAAGTTGGGAGTAACCGCTGAACAGTTATCAATTGGAAAAGATGGAATCTTAAGATTGAATGGACGTATATGGGTTCCAGTCTATGGGGGACTTAGGGACGTGATCCTCCAAGAAGCCCACAGTTCTAAGTATTCTGTTCATCCTGGAAGTGACAAGATGTACCAAGATTTAAAGGCAAATTACTGGTGGATAGGTTTGAAGAAATCTATAGCCACTTATGTGGCAAAATGTCTGACGTGTGCTCAAGTAAAAGCAGAACACCAGAAGCCGTCAAGTTTGCTACAACAACCTGAAATTCCCACCTGGAAATGGGAAATGGCGACTATGGATTTTATCACCAAGTTACCAAAGACAAGGCGAGGAAATGATACTATTTGGGGTATAGTTGATAGATTAACTAAGTCAGCCCACTTCCTACCTATTAAGGAAACACACAGCTCAGATAAGTTAGCTCAACTGTATGTGGATGAGATTGTATCTCTCCATGGAGTGCCAGTATCTATTATCTCCGATAGGGATACTAGATATACGTCACACTTTTGGAAAAGCTTTCAGCAATCGCTGGGCACTCGATTAAACTTCAGCACTGCTTATCATCCGCAGACGGATGGTCAAAGCGAGCGTACTATTCAGACGCTGGAAGATATGTTAAGAGCTTGTGTTATTGATCTAGGTGGAAGTTGGGATGATCATCTTCCATTGATAGAATTCTCGTATAATAATAGTTATCATTCCAGTATTCAAGCTGCACCTTTTGAAGCCTTATACGGTAGAAAGTTCAGAACGCCCGTTTGTTGGGCAGAAGTTGGAGATGTCCAACTAACAGGACCCGATATAGTCCTGGAGACGACAGACAAGATTGTACATATAAGAGATCGTCTCAAAGCTGCCAGAGATAGGCAGAAAAGCTACGCGGATTTAAGGCGTAAACCTCTGAAATTCGAGGTAGATGACAAGGTACTACTTAAAGTATCACCCTGGAAAGGGGTAATGCGATTTGGCAAGAAAGGCAAGTTAAGCCCAAGGTACATAGGACCATTCGAGATCATCGAATGTGTCGGATCAGTTGCTTACAAGTTAAACCTGCCTGAAGAGCTAAGTGGAATACATAATGTATTCCACATCTGCAATCTAAAGAAATGTCTAGCTGATGAATCGCTAGCCATGTCACATAAAGATGTGCATATTGATGAGAGCTTAAAGTTTGTCGAGAAACCTTTGTCGATCGAAGATCGACATGTTAAGAAGCTTCAAAGGAAGCACGTACCGATTGTAAAGGTTAAATGGGATGCCCGTAGAGGTCCCGAGTACACGTGGGAGGTTGAGTCCACTTTGAAACAGAAGTACCCTTATTTATTTCAGTAAATCTCAAGGTCGAGATTTCTTTTAAGGGGGTGAGGATGTAACATCTCGTAAATTCATGTCCAATATAATAACGACACGTGTCATGGGCTTTAAACGTGTAATGGAATGAATATGAGGGACTAAAGTTGACAAACAAAGAAAGTATGTGTGTAAAAGGATTCAAAGTGTCAACATTTGATAATTATACTTTTCAACAACCCTACACGATGTTTATACCCTTAAACGAATGAATTATGAAGCGTAGGAAGCCGTTTGTGAAAGAAAGTGAAAGTTTACAAACCGCAAGGGTTAAAAGTGTCAACATGTTTAATTTATACCTCTGAGTGACCTTTTAGAAAACCCGAAGCTTTGTAACGATTAATTATGCTCACTAGAATGCGTGACAAAAATTTCACAAGGTTTTGATTCCGTATGAGAAAATTATGCTAACATTCGTATGTAAGGGGTTAAAAGCATCAACGTTGAAATTTCAGGCTTTTCGGGTGACCATAAAGTTGACCAAGGACTTCACAAAGTTTGGTTATGTCTCGGAGTCCTTAGAAATCATTTTGGAGGGTTAAAAGTGCAAAACAAGAAGTTAAAAGCACATTTAAAAGGACCAGGGGCCAAAATGCAATTGCTGAAACTTGTTTAACCTGAGCCTGGGCCTCATACCGGCCGCGTAAGACCATGCTGGTCTTTTACGCGGGCCGCGTGGGTGTCTGCAGCAACAAAAATCAAGACAGATGCCTGTAAAAGCTGTGTAACCGACTTAGATGCCTTGTTTTACATACCAGGGGCTACACCAACAGGTTTACATGCAATAGGGACACTTGTATTGATCTGAAATCACCTCATAGACTTGTTTGGCATGATCTAGTGAGATTAAACTCACTATATAAGAAGCTCATTGTTGCAACATTTGGGCATTCATTCTAAAATCATTCTAGCTTCATTTCTGGAACCTCCTGGAGCTCATGACCACTTCCCAAGGATCATTAGTCGTACTAAGGACTTCAGTAAGTGTCCTTAACCTCTCTTAATTCAATTTTATTAGTTTAATGGCCTAAAGTCAAACCCGTCGTAATTAAGGTTTGACTTAGTGATTAATCACTAATGGTCCAGTCAATCCTCGAATTGAAAGTAGTTATAAGTTGGTGATTATGTGGGCAATAAACCCATAAAAGGGCATCCTCTGATTCCCGCTCTAACTAGGTCAATTGTCGGGTCAAACTTAATCATAAAAAGTCAACAGAAAGCTAATTTTCAAATTAACACATAATTAGCAATGTAGAAGCCATGAAACCTGTTTTATCACTTGTATAACTTGGTAATTAATGTAAGAACATGTCTAAACATGTTCAACCCGACAATTTTCAGTTTAAGCTCGGTTCGGAACCCAAAGTCACAAAAGTAGACTTTTGCTTTGAATTTCAGTTCTTACCCAATGTAGCATATTTTAGAAATACTTTAGAGCTCTAATAGGACCAGGTTATAGGCTAGTGTAACCCTCTGAGGTTATACAATTTGGTTCATTAGTTATCCGATTCATTTGCATGTTTCCGTTATATGCTTAAATGTGGACCATTATGCCCTTTTGACCTTAAAACGAGATTTTTGAAAATGTGAAAGAATAGAAACCTTTATTACTGATTTATAAACTTGTCCTAAAAATTTGACATCAGTTTTAGGTCTAGATTAAGGGTTATGCTCAATAGCGTAAATTGAAAGCTTTTTATTAATTAAACGGCATAATTAGTATATAGCCTATTTAAACCCAAATTTTTATACAAAACTTTTTACCCACTGATGTAAAATAATATTTTGGGATTTTTGAAGATTTTTATTTATTTTTAGGCTGAGCATAACATAGGGTTCTAGCCTTGATTCGGTAATTGTCGGTTTTGCCCTTTTGGCCTATAAAATGAGTTTTACATAATACTTTGATGTCAAACTTTTTGCTACTGATTTTATATGATAAATAAAATATTTTGAACTTTATAAACTGAAAAAAAACTCAGATTTCCTGTTTTAACCCGAAAATCGCTTAAAACCGACTTTTACGTGTTTTAAGCGCATAGTATGATATAAAACTATTTTTGGCATATAAAACTTAATACCTACTGATGTTTTAAGTAAATTTATATACTTTAACAGTAAGAAAAGTTTTTGAACTCAGAATTCTAATTTTGACCTTTAAAGCTTATGTGAAATTACTAAAATGCCCCTACGGTGCATAGTTGGTTATATAAGATAAATTTCACATATATGCAATACCCTACTGTTATGACTTATAAAAATAAGTATTTTTACTGATTATATCAGACCTGAAACTCAGTTTAATATTTAAACTCTTTTATAAGCTTTAAAATGACCAAAATACCCCTACGGGGCTTAATTTGAGTTTAAATTCGTTTTGGGAATAATGGAAGATATCCTACTGATATCATAACATATTTTGAGCATATTAACTTAGGAAACCTGTTCATGACTCTTTTGTTTACCCGTTACGCATTTATCGCGTTCGGTACGGTTTATGTAACTAGTGTGCATAAATTGACCGACACGGGTCAAACCTTATCATTTTTATCTCAAAATCCAGAATGTGTTTAGTTAACCCATATTACACAAGTCTTCAAACTTGTCAGGGACTAAATCACATTCTAATCCGGTCTTCGCTTAATCGTGCATTTTGAACCGTTTATCCTCCTTTAAAGCTAACCGGTCTAAGTTTAGACTTAAGTAAGACCCGTTAGGAATCTAATAGGTTAATTAAAACCTTTGTTCCAGATTTAGGAGACCAGTAAAAGAATACTTGCACTTTCTGATTTGTACGGCTGGGATAATTTGAATAATTTGCTCAGGTAAATACTTTTAACTTATTTTCCCTTATACGGGCTTGGGGTACGGTATATAAAATACCGCTTGGTGGGGCATTGAATTGTTAATCATATGAAGGTTAATTTATTGAGATGACTCATTTAAACTGTTTTGTTTGCTTAAAGCCTTTGGGGGGTTAATGACCATGTCCCGGATATCCTTGGCATCATTCATTGAAATGGCCACGACCTAAGCACGGGGTGTAGGCATACACCTGCCGGTGCATATATATATATAATAAGATATAACCGCCGGTTTGAGAATAACTTGCCGCGGGACTATATCATGTGGTGTGTCAATTAATCTTTAACTCGGTGTCAACCCGGGCTACTGAACGTATAACAAACATGTAATTCTTTTACAAGTTTATATATAAATAATTATCCCAAGTTATAAAAGATATTTTGTGCCTTGTGAATTCAAATAAATTTTCATAATTTTTTTCAAAATGAGTCGGTTAATTGTATTTACCAGTAAAAACTGACGTATTTTCCAAAAAGGTTAAGTGCAAGTACTAATCGGAATAGGCTGGCTATCATGCAACGCATAAGTTATCATGTATGTGTTCCGGTAATTCCCCGAATTACCAACGTAGACTCATTTAACTAACCCTAGTTAAATGCAATGCAATGAATGTGTGATTAAATTAACTATGGTTAGATTAAAGTAGTAACCTGAAGTTGCGGGTTGTCACATCATCCCCAACTTGAAAGAAATTTCGTCCCGAAATTTGGTAAGCAGTCTCGGAGAGATGAAACGGTGGGTTAAGATGATTGTTGATTTTCCTCGGGTACCACAAAAGAAACAGTCGTCATTCCCGCAGACGAGATTCACATCAACGACAAACTCCAATTTACCAAAGAACCTGTTGAGGTTACGGACTGGAAGGTCCACAAAACACGGAGAAGTCGTATTAAACTCGTCAAGGTCCATTGGGATTCACGTTACGGCCCAGAGTTTACATGGGAACGTGAAAACCAGATCAAGTCTAAGTATCCGCATTTTTTCACAACTCCCCTGCAACCGATAACGCAGCTTGAATTTCAGGACGAAATTCTTTTAACACGGGGAGAATGTGACAACTGGCACTTTTTCATGTGATTTCCGTACAATGTGAACAGTAATTTGTATTATATGGTTGTGCATGTTGGACTTATGATATGAATGATTTCATGTTTACTTTCAAAAGACTCACAAATACATTTCATGATGCATGCTACTTATCATTGCTAAATGCAACCCGGAACAGTTCAATTAGTGCACAGAACAAACTAGCGCAATTATCAGATAAATAAGTAGTACTGACGGGAGTTCAGTACTCAGACAGACATCATGTCAGAACACAGATTGAGTCCCAAAACCAAGATTTACACTAGAACTCTAGGTAGGAAAGTAAGGGTTATAAAACTGCCTTTCGAGTGGCAAGTAAACACTAAAAAGTACCTGAAACACACTCTAAATGCAGAATTCTGCCAAAATTCAGCAAAAATCAGCAATTAAATATCAAAATATTATGCAGAAATAAGGTTTAGATGTCCAAAATAACTTGTAAAGTGTCGGGAATGAAACTGTCATAAAAGGTATCTTATAACTCACTAAACTACGCAATTTAGCACCTTAACGAACCGATAACCAAACGAATAACCGGACACTACCCGAAACACTAAAATCAAACTAGAAGCATTGTTTTAACAACATAAGACTAGTTGTTAACACTAAACACCTTATTGCACACCAAAACACCTAAACACACTTAAACCCCTAACTAAACACTTGAAATTGAACTAGATTATCTAACTAATCATCAAAACCAAACTAGTTACCCCCTCCATAGGCCGGTTACAAGAGGGCCCCACACCTTCACCATTTCTTGAATATTTTATTAAAATTGTTACAAAGATATTGAACACAAGAACCATTGTATAATGAGATGTAGGAGGATAAAAGAACATGCACATCTAGACATCACCACACTTTCATTTCTCAAAAATTCAAACTCCAAAACCTTCTCCTCCTTCCCTCATACCTACGACCACCATCCTCCACACATATACGTCCATTTTCAATCCATTTCAACATAATCCAAGCATATTCTAAGGTGAATCAAGCATAGTTAAGAAGGTTGCAAGCAAGGGAACTTAAAGGAGCATCTTGAGGAGCTATTAACCACCTCTTTTCTTCTTCATCTTACATCTTGTTCATCCCTAGCCTTGGTGCTAGTAGTAAGTCTTCTTGATCTAGTTTTTACACCTTATTCTAGTGGTTAAAGTATGTAAGTAACTAAAAATCTAAAGATCACACAAAAACAAGAAGATGAATATAAGAATAAAGCTCAAAATCATAAAGATCTAAGTTGTTTAAGATGTGTGATGAACTTGTTTGTTGATTTCTTGAGTGTATGATGTAGATCACCACATAAAAGCTCGCTAGATGATGATTTAAAACATGATCTAGCAAGAATGAGGATGGATATTGAAAGATCCATGTTGATCATCCTTTATGTTAAGTATGAACTTGAATATAAACATGATTTTGTGAAGAATGATGATTCCTACAAGTTGTAAGATGTAAAAGTGAAAGATTTCAAAGATAAAAGTTTCAAGAAAAACAAAGTTTACTTCAAGATTTACATGATTTGGTTTTTAAAAGAAAATAAACATGTTTTAAGTGTGAAAATAGAACTAGTAAGGTATAGAAGACATGAAAAATTCAAGCAAATGAATTTTTGTAAAAATGTGTTACAAGTTGTGAAGAGTGAAATTTTGTAAAAATGATTTTTATGAAATGAAAATCATGTTTTTAGTGTTAGTAAACCATGTTAAACATCATGTTAAAATACTACAAGATTTTATAAATCTTCAAGTTCAAACTTTCATGTAGAAATATGTTTATGGCATAAGGTAAGTGTAGGAATATTGTTGATGATTGTTGGTGAAATTTTGAAAAAGAAAATGATATGCTAATAAGCATGGAAACCTCCATTTTCAAAGGAAACTATGGCAAAATTTTTGTAAAAATTCAACACTTAGAAAAATATGTTTAAACAAGTGTTTACAAGTGATTTTTGATCATGGTTATAAATAGAAAATTTGCCATAATTTTTGTTATAAAAATTACAAGTATTGGAGGTTGATTTTCAAGAATAAAAATGACTAAGTATATATTTAGGAAAATATATATTTAAAAGTCACAAAAATTATGTGCTACATGTATATTACTTGTATTAGTTATACTAAAAATTAGGAACTTCAAAATAATATACCACACCAAAATACCAAAAGTTGTAATTTAAAGAACTACAAAAATCACAAGGAAATAAATACATAACTTACACACAAATATTGGATGATTCGGACAATGGACACTTTGGACTATATATATATATATATAGGCTAGGAGTTGGCTAGAAAGTCCAAATTTCCTAAAAAGTGTAAAAAGTCATAAAACACCAAATTGATAACCATAAAACACACCAAAAACCCACAAATAACATAATGAAGATTACTAAAACATCATGTATGTGGGTTTTGTGTTGTTTTTTAGATGTTAAGGCTCTGATTATGGAATGACAAATATTATTGTGTTTTATGTTGTTTAGCCTTTTGTGTTTTAAATTCATAGTTCTACGATGGTGTGTTTGAAGTTTTTATGGACTATTAGAGTTTGAATATGGTGTTTTAGTAATCTTCATTCTATTATTTATGAGTTTTAGGTGTGTTTTATGCCTGAAATTATTGTGTTTTATGACTTTTTACACTTTTTATGAAAAACACACTTTCCGTAGGATCCCTACTATATATATATATATATATATATATATATATATATACATATATATATATATATATTCCGAAAATTTAATTCATATCTTGACAAATTTGGTAAGCGATATTTTCGAAACCGAACAAACGACAAAGTATGAATTTTTACCATTATTATAAGGATGTATCATATTTTGTCAAAATTGAAAATATATTATTTTTGGAGTGGAAGAAACTATATATTTTCATAAACAACTCAAAAATATAATATTTTGGTGAAAACTAAAAATATATATTTTTCTAACTTTGATCATAAAAATATATTATTTTAATACATATGTGAATGTATACATATTTTTACCAAATAAAATTCATAGATATTTTTCTATAAAATTCTCTTAAAATATATATATTTTAAGAATATAAAGTTGGTAATTTTTAAATTTTGCAAAAACAATATTCCGGAAAATTATACATAAACTAAGTATATAATACTTAATAAATACAAGAAAATACGTATTCCTATACGTGTAAATACATACCGACATACACTACCAACACTTGGTAAGATACGCATATACAAGTATTATGCACAAATACGAAAATACAAAATAACATACACATAATACAAGTATACCTATACTCGAAAATATGTATGTGAGAACCATATGACAAAACAAGTTAAAAATATATCATTTTTAACAAGTACCCCCAAATAATTGTATGGAAATAATTTAAGTTAAAATATCCTTATTTTAACTAATATATATAAATTTGGAATTATTTAATTACATATACAACATACACCAAGCGTGTAACTCAAGTATACCAAAATTCCAAAATAAGTCTTAATAAAAGACTAAGGCTAAGAGTCGTTACACGACCTAAGTGTCTAATAAAACTTAGCACGTGTGTAGGTAGTAGTACGACTTGAGGACATCCACTTTGAGTACACGAGGCTACGGACGCAAATTAGTGAAGTCATGTCTCCCTTTTCTTTTAACTGTTTTCGGATTTATAACTTTCGGGGGTGAAATACATGTTTTAATGGTATGGTTTAGCTAATGAATGAACTGTTAGATCATGTGGATGGGTAGACGCACTCTTAAGTACCATTAATCTAGTAAAGACCGAGGGGCAGGAGTGGTAGATCTATCGGGTGTAGTGAGCCCCACTCATGGGTCCTTGTGTGGCCACATGTAGTGACTATGTCGTTCCAGCCGGGTGGACTGGAGGAAATTCGCTAGGTTTGGATACTTCCTACGTCACCACAAATATTAATGTCCTTGCAAAACATTAATGATCTGTTCATAGACGCTTTACATACCGGTTATCAAAAGAATTCTCTCAAATGTTTACAAGTTTATTGGAGCTCACGTAAAACGCATGGACTCGCTCAACTTTTGTTGATTATTTTTAAATTACATGTATTTTGGGAAACTAGATGGATCTTTCGGTGTTGGAGTGGTTTTCAAGAAGTGAATTTCAAGAGTAGATGTCATCCACTTTTGAAGGGTTTGATTTGTATATCTTATCCTGGAGAAGATATATGAAGCAAAGCCTTGGTTAAACTAAACTTTTGTTAAAAAGTCCAATTATGGAACTTATTATATTTTAATGGTTTGTAACTTAACATGAAGTTATGTTTGTTGAAACTTAAACAACTTATGTTTGTAATATTTTTAAAACTTATGAATGGATGAACATCATTTTAGTCATATAGTTGCTTATTATAATTGAATGCAATGAAACTGATCAAGTCACACGCACACGCTTTCGCAAAAAGTCAGGGTGTGACACCTAGAAAGGTCTCTGAGTAATCTGCATTTCGTTAGTTAACATGATGACTTGGTTCAAATGTTAAATGGGCCAAAACATTGAATTCAGTGGTTATTTAAAAAGACAGCATGTTGTTTGGGCTAAAAATAAGTTGTTGTCCTGTTTTTGTAAAAATCATATAAAATCATAGAAACACGTTAGAAAACGTACCGTACATGCTTGGAAAGGTATTTGAGAGTTCTACGATCCATCTTTGAACATGTTGATCTAATTCAGATTTTAAATGGGTCAAAATGGTCAATTACAATAGCTAAATAGAAAATCGTTGCACATTAATAATGTTCTTATTAACCAAGAAAAAGGCATAGGATTGTATATATTTGCTTTAGGCATGAAGAATTGATTGTTGGGAACAAATAGCACTTTATGTGACATGCTTAAAGTGTTTAAAATCACTTACTATCTAGCTTGTATAAGTAACTTCACTAACGGGTCAAACGGTTAGTGAACGAAAAGATTTATGGTATAAAACAAATTGTTGAATATATGACATGCTTTGATTGATAAGTGTGTAAAAAAAGGTCTATAGGGTGATGGCCATTGTATAAAATGACCAATCTAACCATCTTATGCATGTTATAATATAGTTTGACTCCAAACAAGCTAGGTGGGAGCTTGGAAAGGAACGGGTCAAACGGATCATGGATGCGAGGAATGTTTGTGCGGACGCGAGGTAAGTAAAGCTTACACCTAATTTAAGTGTACGTACTTATTTTATAGGTGATAAACATGACAACGGATTGTATCCGAATATAGGTTCCGATACGAAACAATATGAATCGAAACGAATAAAAGCGATCAAAACCATGGTTAATGGAAAAAGGATCTTATGGTAAAAATCCGAAATGGGTCGGATGTGTGAATGGGTAATTAAAAACCATGATTTGTTATAAATATAAATGTTTGATCGAATAAGCCAAATGGGTCAAATGGTGGTAATAACACAATTTGACAATATCGACTAACGTTTGGTTGTCAAGTCATATGTTCACAGGAGTGAACGGGAAGTGGATAATTGCGTAGCTATTAAGTAGTGGCTAAATAAAGTAAGGTATAAAACGAGTCTATACGTTGACCCGAGCCAGGTACGCATAAAATAAGTTTATAGTTAAAAATGTAATTTTGGTCAAATAATTAGTGAAAGTCCTTCGTAGCAAAATGAGGGACTAAAATTGACCAAAAAGCCCTTGATGGGAAAACCCGGCAAACGACCCTTAGAGGTTGTTTAGGAATTTGTATTATGATTATGTAATCCATAGATTTGTATAAAAGTTATAGGCATAAACTTCCGTAGGTCTAATGCCTAAGAATGGGTCATATGCGTAAAATGATTAACCAAAGGGTAAAATCTCGAGATAACGAGTTCTTTATGTTAAACCCACCACAAAATATTTGTGGTGGAATATAAGTAATTATTTAAATATGGGAATGCGAAGGGTGAAAAGGGAAGAGCGAGTTCGATGCTTGAGTGCATAAAAATCCTCTAAACGGGTCAAAATGAATTACGCGCATAACTTGAATATTGGCTGCGTAATTCACAAAAGTTATGAATCCGAGTTAAAGATTTTGAGTTAAATACATTGATGTATGTATTTTGATCATTTAGAAACAAGTTGGTGGTTTTAAACTTGAACGGGTCAAAAGTCTTTATAAATTAATTTCAAGCCGAGGGCTTGAAATATAATATTTTATGAGTTTAGATGTCGATTTATAACTCCATATGATGGAGAATCAAACTACGATCGCATAGGAAAAAGAATCGTGTAAAATGGATTTGTAAATTGAAAGTTATGAACATTTTTGTGAATATTAAGTTAGTAAAAATGGAGCTGGGCAGATGCAGCTCATGAAAATGAGCATTCTGTCGAAAACAGGTCGTCGCGGCACGCGATGTGGACCTGGTAATACAGTCGCGCAGCGTAAGGACTGTTGCGCCCTGCAAAAGACTGGCCTATGGCTGTCGCGCCCCGCGAGGGACGCAAAAACTGGCAATTTTGTTGATTTTTGTTCGTTTTGATATTCATACGATTTATAAATGTTATAAACGTAATATAACTAAAATCATTTCATGTTTATGAAATGTAGGTACATCTTGGATGCCGGAAGACGATTAAGCTCAACGAAGAACCGAACACGATCAAGATATAAGCTTCCGCACATCGTTTCGTCGTTATTTTAATCGGTGAATTTATACCAATCATGATGTAACGTTTTAAAAATTTAGAAAAGTTTTAATTAATTGTATTTTCAATGTATATGTAACCATAATTACATGTTTATTTTCGTAAACTATATGAAAACCGTAAAATAATAGTAAGGGTCTTACAGATTACCACCACCTACTTCTATGAAATAGGTTAGGAGTTTCCTGGGTCACGCAGGTTTCTATCGTAGGTTCATTAAGGAATTCTCTAAGATTGCGCGACTTTTGACGCAATTCCTTGAGAAGGATAGAGTGTTTGATTTCGATGGGGAGTGTGTGAAAGCGTTTGAGACGCTAAAAGAGAAGTTAGTGAGTGCTCCCATTTTTGTGGCCCCCGACTGGAGCTTGCCATTTGAGCTCATGTGTGATGCAAGCGACTTTGCGGTCGGGGTCGTTCTAGGATAGAGACACAATAAGCATTTCCACCCGATTTACTACACTAGTAAAACACTTAATGATGCCCAGGAGAACTACACTACCACTGAAAAGGGGCTCCTGGCGGTGGTTTTTGCTTTTGATAAGTTTTGGTCCTATCTTGTTGTGTCCAATACCATAGTTTATTCCGATCAAGAGGCATTGAAACACTTGTTCAATAAAAAGGATGCTAAGCCTCGACTTATTCGGTGGGTCTTACTTCTCTCGAAGTTTAATATTGACTTGAGGAAAAAGAGTGGTGCGAAGAATGTGCCGCTGACCACATGTCTAGGGTAGAGAGGTTGAAAGATGAGAAGGAGGATAGTCAAGAGATTGGGGATTCCTTTCCCCATGAATCTTTGTGTATCGTTACAATGGAAAAGGAGAAAGAGAAGCCGAAGGAGGAGGAGATGCCTTGGTTCGCCAATTTCTCGAACTATCTTGCTAAAGGGTTTGTTCCGAGTGATATCACGTACTAACAAAAGAAGAAATTCTTTGCAGACATGAAACACTATATATGGGATGATCCCCACTTGTTTAGGATTGGGGCAGACAAGTTGATTAGGAGATGTCTTGGTAGTGTGGAATCAAAATAGATACTTAGGCACTGTCATGAGGGTCCTACGGGTGGACATCATGGAGTTCTCTTAACTGCTAGGAAGGTTTTTTACTTCGGGTTTTATTGGTCATTGATCTTTAAGGATGCAGCTACATATGTTAGGAGTTGTGATAGGTGCCAAAGAGTTGGAAATGTTTCGTCTAGGGATGAGATGCCCCAAAACATCAAGCACCCATGTGAAGTTTTTGATCTATGGGGTATCGATTTCATGGGACCGTTTCCTATGTCTCGTGGGAATAGGTACATACTTGTCGCCGCCGATTACGTGTCTAAGTAGGTGGAAGCTCTTCCCACGCCTACTAATAGTGCGAGAGTTGTAGTTAACTTCCTACGAAAGTTATTTGCTCGGTTTGGTACTCCGAAGGCCCTAGTTAGTAATAGGGGCACTCCCTTTTGCAATACCTTGATAGAAAAGGCTTTGCAACGCTATGGGGCCACCTATCGGCTTGCAACGACCTATCACCCACAAACGAGTGGGCAAGTAGAGGTGAGTAATAGAGGGATCAAGAGGATCCTAGAGAAGACAGTAGGAGCAAATAGGTTGGATTGGGCCGAGAAGTTGGATGACGCATTGCAGGCCTTCTGTACGGCATATAAGACACCGACCGGTTCTACACCGTTTCAGATTATTTATAGAAAGGCTTGTCATCTTCCGGTTGAGTTAGAGCATCAAGCATATTGGGCATTGAGATCCGTGAATCTAGATTTGTCTTTATCTAAGAGTAAACGGTTTCTTGAGTTGCACGAGTTAGAGGAGTTGAGAAATTATGCGTATGAGCATACTCGCGATTATAAACTTCATACAAAAGAGTTGCATGATAGGTTGTTGAAGGGTAATAAGGACTTCAAGTGTGGGGATGAGGTGTTATTATATAATTCACGCTTGAGGTTGTTCCCCGGGAAATTGAAGTCCCGTTGGTCGGGACTGTTTGTGGTGAAAGAGGTGTTTCCCTACGGTAGTATGACGATAGAGGAAAAAAGATAGTGAAATTTTCAAGTTGAACTGTCATAGATTGAAGTTACACATAGGTAGACCGATTGAGAAGGATGATGTCGAGGTTATTCGCATCGATCCTCATAGTGCTTGATAGTTTGGAGTGTTTCTCGGGTGAAACCGCGAGTGTATATTTTGTATATTTATGTATTTTGAGTCATTTCTTATTTTTGAGTCAGTTTTACGCTTGTGTTTGTTTGTGTTTATTTGTGCAGGTTTGTTTGACCCGTCCGTACCCAATCTCAATTCGGGCGGTGAAACGGGGCTATTTATATTTGTAAAAGCAACCCAAGTGTACTAGTTAGTTAGAGACGATCGCGAATGAAATGCTATATGATCATTTGATTGGAATGAAGACACACGCAGCTGGCGCTGATTTTTATCCTAACCAGCTAAGTCCTTTCCAATTCGTTGTCTTATTATTTTTTTTTGTATATTATTTAGGTTTTATTTCTTATTTATTTTAGTTGTCTTTCATTCTACGTTGGAGACAATGTAAATTTTAAGTGTGGGGAGGGGAGACTACGTCTTTTTAGATCGATTTAAGTCGGAAAATTTGAAAACTACAAAAAAAATTTAAAGATTTTAAAAAATAAAAAAAAATAAAAAATAAAAAAAAAACTTGTTCCTGAAATTTTTGCAAGTAAATGGAAAGTGATAGAAAAAATGGGATTTTTGGTTTTCAAAATATTATATATGAAGATAAAAAATATATAGAAGGCGTATTCTCTGCGATGTACCGGTAGGCCTAGCCAACTTAGAGGTTTTCCTAGATTGCTTTTGATATACCTTATTTAAATGTAGAGAGTATAAGAGGTACCACTATAAGTAAATAACCTATAAATATTTTTAGTTAAATTGGCAAGTTTTTTCCTTTTTAGGAAACTAAATTCGGATCTAGTGGCGCCCAAAAAAATTCCATTATCTATTTATATGAGCTAATTAAAAAAAATATAACTGAAGCCTATGGTATCAACCACTGTGATGGTGACTCGGGTGGGGTATACCCACTAGATTGAAGTTAAAGAAAAATGTGAGACTTATGGTGTTTCCCATCGGGATAACAACTTGGTGATAATGCCCTCTGAGTTGATCACTAAAAAATTGTTAAAGTTCGAAACCATCATCCATCATTCCATAAAAAAAATTAATTTTAAATACATAAGGGTTATTTATATAAAGTGGTAGATTTTTAATCTTTTCCTTAAAGGCTTGATAAGAGATTAGTGGATCTATGGATTCTAAGTCTGAGACCGTTTGATTGTTAACTTGAACATAATGCTAGCATGAAAGAGGCTTGATGAGTTAGTGGTTGGGTTTAGGTGGATAACAATACCGGTAATCGTGATTTATACGTGTTTATATCTTTTAGCTAAGTAAACTAAAATTTTTGAAACCATCTATCCTAGTTATGATTCCACTGCATATTTTTCAGGCACGAAAAAAAGTTTAAGTGTGGGCATATTTGAGTGTTGCAAAACACATGCTTTTATCCGTTGTAATTTGTACAATGTTGTATTAAATTAGAGTCAGTTTTGTTTTTTTTTTTATTTTAAATTTCATTTTTTATATTATTACAGGTCTCGGTTCAAAATAAACGAGCTCAAACGATAAATAAACGAAGAGATGGAATTTCGAATGAAGTCGAGGGACCAAAACTGCAATAAATAAAAGTGGAAAATTCATTGGGATTTATAATTAAAATTCGAAGGATCATTGTTGCAAAACAGATGAAAGTTGAATAATTCATTAGCATAATAAAGGAATTGTGGTCTTTTGTCTCGTGAAGCATGTGCGGTTGTTGACCAAATTAAAAGATTATTGACCAAGCTAGGCCCACACAACATCCTATGTATATAGCCAGCAGTAGCCCCTTTTTTTTTTAACGGCAAATTTGGATCACTGACGGACCACTGGAGTATCATCGTGCCACCAGCGATGATTTATAATGTGTTGGGAATCCCATTTTGTGAAAGGGAATTTGAGTTCAACTTAAATATATACATCGCATGATATATATAGATATAGGAAGATAAACCTAAAAAGGGGGGGTTAGCAGCTGTCATACATATGAACGAACGTGATACAGCCAGAGAAAAACTTTAAAGGCTGTTAAAGATAGAAAGTTGGGATTAAAGATTTAGCTTAATGGTTCATATTTTTATTCGGTTAGACATCTTTTATAATTTTCAATTTTCTTGAACTTGAAAATCTTGACAATGTTTTCTGAATTAAATTGCTTTGAACTTATTTATGTTTCGTTCTTGAACATGCTTGGCTAAATTCCTTGTTGTTACCTAGGCTATGGATAATTGTTAGACTTGTTCACAATTCTTGGTTTGAGTATATATTGTTTTGGCTCTATGGTTTGGTAAAAGTGTTCTAATCTAGGTTCTAATGTAAATGCATATTTAATAATTAATGGTTTATATTTGTTCCGTCTTTTCTTTGTTAAAATTAATTAAGTATTAATTAAGGCTAGGGTTAGGTGATTTCGTTAACTTTGTGTTTTCGACTAAATCTTGTGGTTGCTAGACGTAGTAAACCCTAGGAACAAACTAATAAACTATTCGGTAATTAAATATTCTACCATCTTTGAGACCGAGAGGAGATTAGATGTCGGGTTGTCTTAATCATTAGACGGGTTAGGTGTTAATTGCACGAGAGTGAATTACCCTAGGTTTTCTTGTGATTAAGCAAACCGTGTTAGAGCCTGATTAAAGTCACCACCCCGTATATCCCCCGTATATCTCTTACACTTCCCGGATGCATTGTTTCAAGTGAGACTGAGAGGTAATCTAGATTTAGGGTACCATAACCTAGTTGGAGAGACCGAGAGGTGATCTGACATTAACCGATGAATTTATACACTGTTCTTGATCCTAGATTACGACCGGTTTGGAGAATGATCTGCCAGTCAGTTTACGTCTTGTTTAGTGAACTTTATATCCTGGTAGCCAAAACTTAATTATTCCATTCTGAGAACCATGAGTGAGTTGACATGCATCTTGCCTAGGTAGCTACTTTTCCATCATCTAACTGCACCCAAATCTGCTATTCGTGCTCTGTTTTCATATTTGTTTTTTTTTTATTTGCTTTCTTATTTGATAAAATCTAAAAATCCATCCCAAAATTGCTAGACTAGGATTCGATAAAAGTTTAGTATCGAGAGTGGTGCCATTGTGTCCACGGATTGATACTCGGTCTTACTGATTCGACTACATAACGAACAGTACGCTTGCCGATTGTCTATTATTGAGCTAGTTTGACTCTTTTAAACGGTGTTTTTAAAATATTATAAACATTCTACACATCAATAGCCTACTCTGGCTCTCCTATTTGATCCAATGATTAGGGTAATAGGGGCATCCACACGTGGGGTGGATCAGACGTTTATCTATAAAATTGAGACAAGACAGTTATGGCCCGCTCGATTACTACATTAAAACCCATTTAACCGCTCATTAGTTTTGCATTCTCACTTTCTCTTCGCTTTTCATCTTCTTCCCCCTTCTTGCCCTAGATCCTTTCTTCAATATGAGTTGTAAGGGTAGGGATTAGATTTATTCTATAATCAGTTCGGAAGAATTCCAGTCTTTCATCTCTTCCTACCATCTTCCCCCCGGGAATTCCCCACGCTTGCCTGTCCCACTAAACCAGCCACTTGCTCGCCGGAGCGGATCGTAATCTACACCATGACTTTCCCGTTTTACGGTGTTCGTTGTACGCTATCATCATTCAAGATGGAGCTTCTCAAGCACTATGGTATTCACTTTTCACAAGTTCATCCTCTTGCCTTTTTGAGGATCGTTCACTTTGAATTGTCTTGTGCTACGTTTGATGAAGTCCCGACAGTATCGTTGTTCTGGCAGTTTTACCGATTGAGGTCTTATGGCGATTGGTTTACCTTTGAGAAAAGGAAAGATAGTATTTTCTTCCCTTATTATTCTTTCATGCCTACTTCCACATACCCGAAGGAGTGGAAGAATTAATTTATTTGTGTTTCTTCTTCACTGTTGTACGAGGCTCTCCTTGCCGGGCATCCTGCTTCTACCATCGAGGATGAAGTTCTTCCTTTGTCAAGGGTTGAGAAGGCGTTATGGAAGCTCATGTGTGAAAACCCCACTCGTGCTTTTAACTTTCCCGTGGGTATACTGGTGATGTGGGGCATGACTCCCCTCTATCCTAGCCGTCCCAAGGCTTATTTTTGTGGTAACAGTGAGTCTTTTGTTAGTTGCTATTCGTCTTATTTGTTTGGTTAAAATTTTTGTGCCTTTGTTATCTGGGTGTTTGTTTTGTGTGGAGTGATGACCCTGTGGAATTTGATGCAAGCCAATGTGAAGGGGGTGTCTTTTGTGGTTGAAGGTGTTGAAGGTCAAGAGATGGGTTTGGTTCCTAGGAGTGAAGCTACTTTACTTAGGGGTCCTTCCCCCAATGGTTCTGAGGACTCCCAAAACTCCCCTCATGTTGAAAATATCAGCAGTGGTGACGAAGATTTGGAGACCCAGCTGTCTCGTAAGCGTAAGTCTGATTCGGCGGTTGATGTAGGTGAAGCCGTTCCTAAAGTCAGGAACATTCGGCCCCGTTTGCAAAGTGCTAGCAACAAGAAATCCTAGCCCCCTTCCAAGGTTGTGTCTGAGACCCTCCCTATTGCTGTTAAGGGTTCTCTTTCGAAGCATTCGAAGGTTCTCTGGCCATCTTCCAGCCTTGTTTCGGGGCCATTTCCTGTAAGTCTACTAGAATTTTATCTCCTTGTGAGCTATTTGTCTTTGTTCTACTCCTTATGCTTCTTATCCTCCCCCCCCCCCCCCTCTTTTTTATGGTTGTAGGGGACATTCAAGGCTTTGATTGCTGTTCCGGCCTCTCAGCCCCGTTGTTAGCCGAAGGGAAGGGTCAAGAGGAGAACGTTGTGCATGTTGAAGCTGCTGCCCATACCTCCCATCCTCAAGCTTCTGTCTAGAGTAAAACTCATATTCCCTCTTCCTCCCATGTTCATTTTCCCATGGCGCCTTTATTCACGGAAGGTTGTCCTCCTCCCTATGCTCTGGGTTGGAAGATTACATCTTCCTCCATCATCAATACTAGGGAGATCGCCTGGGACTTCATGTCACACGCTCTTCCTCCGTCCAAAAAATTTACAGATGCTGTATTGGATCCTCAGATCTTAGAGGGCCAATACTGCATGGTCATGTGTGATAGCTTCTCCCGGGGTGCTAGGATGTTGGAGCGTGTTAAGGTGCTGAAGGGAGAGAAAGAGGCGTTGGAGGGTTGTTTGAACTATATTCAATCTATCGCCATGGATCTTCAATGTCACGTTATCCTGCTGAGAGACTTCTCTTGGAGAAGGAGGTATGTCTGTTTCATCCCTTTCTTTTGTCGAGTTATACCTTTTTTGATTTCTTTTGACTGTTGGTTTTGTTGTTCGTTTTTTATATTCCATTTTTTGGCCCCTTTTGTTAGCACATGGAGGCGGTGATGTAGGATAAAGAAAAGGCTTGGGGGGAGGAATAGGCTGGATTGCTGCAGGTGCAGGAGCAATTGAATGTGGATGACAAGCATTATCAGTGTAACACCTCGTAAATTCATGTCCAATATAATAACGACACGTGTCATGGGCTTTAAACGTATAATGGATTGAATATGAGGGACTAAAGTTGACAAACAAAGAAAGTATGTGTGTAAAAGGATTCAAAGTGTCAACATTTGATAATTATACTTTTCAACAACCCTACACGATGTTTATACCCTTAAACGAATGAATTATGAAGCGTAGGAAGCCGTTTGTGAAAGAAAGTGAAA
Source organism: Helianthus tuberosus (assembly GCA_030545235.1). Taxonomy (NCBI): domain Eukaryota; kingdom Viridiplantae; phylum Streptophyta; class Magnoliopsida; order Asterales; family Asteraceae; genus Helianthus; species Helianthus tuberosus. Next base: position 5,479,625 of record CM060416.1, on the reverse strand, counting down.
GTTTACAAACCGCAAGGGTTAAAAGTGTCAACATGTTTAATTTATACCTCTGAGTGACCTTTTAGCAAACCAGAAGCTTTGTAACGATTAATTATGCTCACTAGAATGCGTGATAAAAATTTCACAAGGTTTCGATTGCGTATGAGAATATTATGCTAACATTCGTATGTAAGGGGTTAAAAGCATCAACGTTGAAATTTAAGGCTTTTCGGGTGACCATAAAGTTGACCAAGGACTTCACAAAGTTTGGTTATGTCTTGGAGTCCTTAGAAATCATTTTGGAGGGTTAAAAGTGCAAATCAAGAAGTTAAAAGCACATTTAAAAGGACCATGGGCCAAAATGCAATTGCTGAAACTTGTTTAACCTGTGCCTGGGCCTCATACCGGCCGGGTAAGACCATGCTGCTCTTTTACGCGGGCCGCGTGGATGTATGCAGCAACAAAAATCAGGACAGATGCGTGTAAAAGCTGTGTAACCGACTTAGATGCCTTGTTTTACATACCAGGGGCTGCACCAACAGGTTTACATGCAATAGGGACACTTGTATTGATCTGAAATCACCTCATAGACTTGTTTGGCATGATCTAGTGAGATTAAACTCACTATATAAGAAGCTCATTGTTGCAACATTTGGGCATTCATTCTAAAATCATTCTAGCTTCATTTCTGGAACCTCCTGGAGCTCAAGACCAATTCCCAAGGATCATTAGTCGTACTAAGGACTTCGGTAAGTGTCCTTAACCTCTCTTAATTCAATTTTATTAGTTTAATGGCCTAAAGTCAAACCCGTCGTAATTAAGGTTTGACTTAGTGATTAATCACTAATGGTCCAGTCAATCCTTGAATTGAAAGTAGTTATAAGTTGGTGATTATGTGGGCAATAAACCCTTAAAAGGGCATCCTCTGATTCCCAGTCTAACTAGGTCAATTGTCGGGTCAAACTTAATCATAAAATGTCAACAGAAAGCTAATTTTCAAATTAACACATAATTAGCAATGTAGAAGCCATGAAACCTGTTTTATCACTTGTATAACTTGGTAATTAATGTAAGAACATGTCTAAACATGTTCAACCCGACAAGTTTCAGTTTAAGCTCGGTTCGGAACCGAAAGTCGCAAAAGTAAACTTTTGCTTTGACTTTCAGTTCTGACCCAATGTAGCATATTTTAGAAATGCTTTAGAGCTCTAATAGGACCAGGTTATAGGCTAGTGTAACCCTCTGAGGTTATACAACTTGGTTCATTAGTTATCCGATTCATTTGCATGTTTCCGTTATATGCTTAAATGTGGACCATTATGCCCTTTTGACCTTAAAACGAGATTTTTGAAAATGTGAAAGAATAGAAACCTTTATTAGTGATTTATAAACTTGTCCTAAAAATTTGACATCAGTTTGAGGTCTAGATTAAGGGTTATGCTCAATAGCGTAAATTGAAAGCTTTTTATTAATTAAACGGCATAATTAGCATATAGCCTATTTAAACCCAAATTTTTAAACAAAAATTTTTACCCACTGATGTAAAATAATATTTTGGGATTTTTGAAGATTTTTATTTATTTTTAGGCTGAGCATAACATAGGGTTCTAGCCTTGATTCGGTAATTGTCGGTTTTGCCCTTTTGGCCTATAAAATGAGTTTTACATAATACTTTGATGCCAAACTTTTTGCTACTGATTTTATATGATAAATAAAATATTTTGAACTTTATAAACTGACCAAAAACTCAGATTTCCTCTTTTAACCCGAAAATCGCTTAAAACTGACTTTTACGCGTTTTAAGCGCATAGTATGAGATAAAACTATTTTTGGCATATAAAACTTAATACCTGCTGATATTTTAAGTAAATTTATATACTTTAACAGTAAGAAAAGTTTTTGAACTCAGAATTCTAATTTTGACCTTTAAAGCTTATGTGAAATTACCAAAATGCCCCTACGGTGCATACTTGGTTATATAAGATAAATTTCACATATATGCAATACCCTACTGTTATGACTTATAAAAATAAGTATTTTTACTGATTATATCAGATCTGAAACTCAGTTTAATATTTAGACTCTTTTATAAGCTTTAAAATGACCAAAATACCCCTACGGGGCTTAATTTGAGTTTAAATTCGTTTTGGGAATAATGGAAGATATCCTACTGATATCATAACATATTTTGAGCATATTAACTTAGGAAACCTGTTCATGACTCTTTCGTTTACCCGTTATGCATTTATCGCGTTCGGTACGGTTTATGTAACTAGTGTGCATAAATTGACCGACACGGGTCAAACCTTATCATTTTTATCTCAAAATCCAGAATGTGTTTAGTTAACCCATATTACACAAGTCTTCAAACTTGTCAGGGACTAAATCACATTCTAATCCGGTCTTCGCTTAATCGTGCATTTTGAACCGTTTATCCTCCTTTAAAGCTAACCGGTCTAAGTTTAGACTTAAGTAAGACCCGTTAGGAATCTAATAGGTTAATTAAAACCTTCGTTCCAGATTTAGGAGACCAGTAAAAGAATACTTGCACTTGCTGATTTGTACGGCTGGGATAATTTGAATAATTTACTCAGGTAAATACTTTTAACTTATTTTCCCTTATACGGGCTTGGGGTACGGTATATAAAATACCGCTTGGTCGGGCATTGAATTGTTAATCATATGAAGGTTAATTTATTGAGATGACCCGTTTAAACTGTTTTGTTTGCTTAAAGCCTTTGGGGGGTTAATGACCATGTCCCGGATATCCTTGGCATCATTCATTGAAATGGCCACGACCTAAGAACGGGGTGTAGGCATACACCTGCCGGTGCATATATATATAATAAGATATAACCGCCGGTTTGAGAATAACTCGCCGCGGGACTATATCATGTGGTGTGTCAATTAATCTTTAACTCGGTGTCAACCCGGGCTACTACACGTATAACAAACATGTAATTCTTTTACAAGTTTATATATAAATAATTATCCCAAGTTATAAAAGATATTTTGTGCCTTGTGCATTCAAATCAATTTTCATAAATGTTTTCAAAATGAGTCGGTTAATTGTATTTACCAGTGAAAACTGACGTATTTTCTAAAAAGGTTAAGTGCAGGTACTAATCGGAATAGGCTGGCTACTCCTAGCATCAATAAAGAGTCTTGCAAGCTTAGATGCCTATAAATCTGTTGAACAATGTTCCTTTTTATCTTCGATCCGCCTGTGGATCCTTAAAATTCCGTTTGTAATACTTTGATATTACTTTTCATTCGGTTTGTAATAATTTTATCTTTCGACTTCCGTTGTGTATATAAACTGTGATAAATTGTCTATGATGATATCAACTACGTCACGATACTCCCCACCGGGCCCACCGGTAATACGTGGAAATATCGGGGTGTGACAGGTTGGTATCAGAGCCAACATTGAGTGAATTAAACACTAGCCTTTTGTGTTTAATCTCAATGACACAGTTTGCACATTCTTCGACTTCCGAGTCTAGACAAAAAACTTAGGACAAATCCTAATTTGTTTTATTTTGTCCTTTATTGTTTTTCCTTTGTTATTTCTTTTGACAGAATCAACAAAGATGCCGCCGAGAATCCGAGGAAGAGGAAGAGGCAAGGGGACATTCAACGCCCCCAATGACCACGAAAGCCGGACCTTCCCACCGGCGAACACCGTCTGTTACCATGAGCACCAGTCCTCAAGAGGACTGGAGGACGTATTTGGAGCCAGCGAGGCGATCCGTCTCGCTAAGTTCGTGACCTTCCTACCTACATTCTTTTGGGCCGCAGTCGGAAAACGATCCCGAAGATTCGCACCATTCTTTCTTACCATTGCGGCGGTCTACCTCGCATCGGGCCTTCCAAGACCCGACGCCTTATTTTCAGAGCCGGTTCAACCCGGCGAATCAGGTTGATGAACCAATGGGCCATAACCCATTGGGCCCCGAAGACCATTTCCCTGAAGCTCAGGGAATGGATATGGATGAAGACACAGATCCCGCCGAACCACCTTCCGGGACACCGACTCACCCCATTGAGATTTCAGATGGGTCGTCCTTTCATGGATCACCTTATCGTGGTCCAGACAGCTACCAGGCGAGGTTTGCCCAATACGACTGGGTATTTACTCCCTCCTACAACCAACAGCAGCAGCAGTAGGGTCCTTCAGAGGATTCACGCTTTGTGGCGGTCACGCCACCACCACCACCAGTACAGCAACCACCTCCGGAGCCACCGAGGTGAAGAAGATCGGGCGCACGGATGACTGTGCGAGAGGGGGAGTTCCATTTTAGCACTCCTCAGCATTCAAGTGGCAGTCACTATCCACCACTACATGAAGACCCACAGATGGGTGGGCCTTCAAACCCCGTTTCCGAGGTTAACTCTGCGCCAGTCACACCACCACCATTGGGTTTTGGCAACCTAATTCCTACCTACGCCGGCTCAGCGGCATACAACCCCTTTGAACATCCTGCCTACCCGGGGTATAACTACTACAATGCCCCCGATGTTGACCCATACCTTGTAGCAGCCAACTACAATGCCCATCATCCTGAAGGGCCTTACGCATCCTCCTTTCAGACCGGGTACCCACCTTATGGGTATCAATACCCGATACCTGCGCGACCTCCGATTCAGCAGCAGCCGCGGCCGCCACGGTTTTCCCCACCGGAACAGGAGGAAATCCTCCAGAGGCTACACCAGGTAGAGCGAGAGGTTCAAGAAGAACGTAGGCACAACCGAGGATTTTTCAAGGGTCTGGCAAATTTAATCAAGGGGAAGAGCAAAAGGGATCATTAGAATTCCTTGTTGTTTATTTATTTAATTGTATTGTAGTTTCCTTATTTCAATCAAGTCCCTGCGTGGACATTTATTTATGTACTTAGTCCCTGCGTGGACTTGTATTTCTGTCTTTAGTCCCTGCGTGGACATCTATTTACGTATTCAGTCCCTGCGAGGGCTTGTATTTTCAGTCCAGCCCCTGCGTGGGCAAGTTATTTCTGTTAAAGTCCCGTTTAGGGCAACCATGTACTCCTTTTAATATTTAGTGGAATGTTTGAATTTAAAAATTTTTATTTTTGTCATTATATACATAAATATATTATATATGAAATAAATATTTCAAAAAATCATTCCTTTTTTAAAATAATCTGCCTATTAAATATTAGATAAGAATCCTAAAGGTATAACCTAGCCTGCATGTCATTATAAGACCTGGCCAAGATGGTAAAACCTGTTTAAAAAGATTCAAATCCTTGCTAACATCTGAAAACATGTTAACACTCCGGGCAGATGTGATTCGTTAAAATCACACATGTCATCCTTATAATTGGATTCTTCAAAAGATTCATAATCTAACCTGATGATCTATAAATCATGGGTTTAAATCACCAATTGAGAGGGTCGTATATTAAACATCCATTGGTGATGTAAAGCCTACGGGCCATACTCATTGTCATATAAGACAAAACACAGTCGTAGCCTACAACTCCCTGTCAATAAAAGGTAATGAACTACATTCAAACCTTAAAAAAAAAACCTCGATTCTCTGAAATCAAGGTTTATAATTTAAATTGTCCTTACGACTAGGCCTTTTCGTGCCACCTTAATACCCTTAATACTTTATAATTAGGATAAATTATAATAAAAATCCTAAATAAATATGTTTAGAATAAATTAACCACATATGGTTTATAGTTACCATGGTTAATGAATTGCCATAAAAGACAATTCCATAATAGACTCATGAATAAATCCTTGTTAATATTTTATGTAGCAATACAAGCTACATGGCGGACTCAGATGAAGTCAACAGTCGCCCAAAGGAAAATAATGATAATACCAGAATAAATATAACGGGCGCAGAACTGCAGGCATTGGTAGACAATGCCGTTACTCGAGCTCTGGAAAGACGAGATGATGAATCTAGTAGTACTCGCAGCAGAACCCTATCTGTACAACGCGCAAAATCACACCCTAAGACTCACTCTGAGGCTCATAGTAAGCCACCCCCTAAACATCAAGAGCTAAAGAAGGATGATGTTCAACACTCCTCGAATCAGCATAGTATTCCGTCTAAAAAGATCGTATTTGATCAAGAGCCACGTATTGGGGGTTGTTCCTATAAGTATTTTGTCTCCTGTAAGCCCAGGATTTTCACTGGGGAGAAAGGAGCAATAGATTGCATGACGTGGCTAGACGAGATGGATACCGTGGTTGATATCAGTGGATGCGCTGAAAAGGATATAGTGAAGTTTGTGTCTCAATCATTTATGGGAGAAGCTCTGGCCTGGTGGAGGTCTTTGATCCAGGCTACGGGAAAGATCCCGTTGTACAATCTCACATGGGATCAATTTGTTGCTCTTGTCAAAGAGAATTACTGTCCTCAACATGAAGTTGAGAAGATCGAGACCAACTTCTTGACATTAGTAATGAAGAACTTGGACTGTCAGGCATACCTTACAAGTTTTAATACAATGTCTCGATTGGTTCCATACTTAGTGACACCAGAACCAAAAAGAATAGCCCGTTTCATTGGGGGTTTAGCCCCGGAAATTAAAGCCAGCGTGAAGGCCTCTCGACCTACCACCTTTAGGTCTGTAGCTGAAATTTTTCACTATCTCTTACCTTAGATGCGGTCAGGCAGAGATCACTTAGGCATTCTGATGCTGGAAAGAGAAAACGTGAGGATGATAACTCCCATCGTTCAGATAAGAGGCACAAAGGAAACTCTGATCACAGGAAGAGTTCAGGGTTCAAGAAAGATGACCAGCAGTCGGGTGAAAAGCCCAAATGCAAGATCTACAAGAAGCGTCATCTGGGCAAGTGCAGGTATGAATCGAGATCCCAATCACAGCCCAGGGCTTTTGGGATTTGTAAGTCAGATGAGCACAAGACAATAGACTGCAAGAAGATAAAGGATGCTACGTGCTACAACTGTAACGAAAAGGGGCACATCAAGTCCAACTGCCCAAAATTTGCTAAGAAAGCTGAGGAAGGAAAGAAGACCAATGCTAGGGTCTTTAGGATGGATGCTAAGGAAGCAGTGCAGGATGATAACGTGATAACAGGTACCTTCCTTATAAATGATGTTTATGCAAGAGTATTGTTTGATTCGGGTGCGGATAAGTCATTTGTGGATAATAAATTCTGTAAGTTATTAAATCTACCCGTTAGAACCCTAAGCGTAAAATATGAAGTAGAGTTAGCTGATGGAACCATAGAATCTGCTTCAACCGTATTAGATGGATGTTTTATATCCATTAGGAGCCATTCTTTTCCACTATCCTTTCTTCCTTTGAAATTAGCCAGTTTCGATATAGTTATAGGCATGGATTGGTTGTCTCACAACAAAGCCCAGATCGTTTGTGATAAGAAACAAGTGGTTGTCAAGACTCCTCATGGCGAGCCTTTGACAATTCAAGGAGATACTAAGTATGGATTGCCTGAGCAAGTGTCAAGGCTTAAGGAATTAAGGTGTATGAAGAAGGGTTGTCTAATCTATATGGCACAGGTGACTATTGACGAACCAAAGCCTAAGATCAAGGACATCCCTATCATTTCTGAATATCCAGATGTATTCCCGGAAGAACTACCTGGTTTACCCCCAGATAGGCAAGTGGAGTTCAAGATTGATATCATTCCTGGTGCAGCACCCGTTGCAAGAGCACTTTACCGATTAGCACCAACGGAGATGAAAGAATTAAGAACTCAGTTGGATGATTTGTTGGCGAAAGGATTTATTAGACCTAGCACATCTCCTTGGGGAGCACCAATCCTATTTGTGAAGAAGAAGGATGGCTCGATGCGTCTGTGCATCGATTATCGTGAGCTTAACAAAGTTACTATCAAGAATCGATATCCATTGCCCAGGATCGACGACTTGTTCGATCAGCTTCAAGGAGCAAGTTATTTTTCCAAGATCGACTTAAGGTCAGGATATCATCAACTGAAGGTTAAAGATGAAGAGGTACATAAGACTGCATTCAGGACTCGTTATGGTCACTACGAGTTCTTAGTGATGCAGTTTGGGCTCACTAATGCGCCAGCAGCGTTCATGGATCTCATGAATCGCGTTTGCAAACCTTATTTGGACAAGTTTGTCATTGTCTTTATTGACGACATACTTATATACTCAAAGAGTCAAACTGACCATGAGAAGCACCTCCGATGTATTCTCAAACTTCTTCAGCAAGAAAAGCTTTACGCCAAGTTTTCAAAGTGCGAGTTTTGGCTACGTGAAGTCCAATTTCTTGGACATATGGTAAGAGAGCATGGTATCCAGGTGGATCCCGCTAAGATAGAAGCCATCATGAACTGGCAAGAGCCAAAGACGCCCACAGAGATTCGCAGTTTCTTGGGTTTAGCAGGATATGATAGGCGTTTTATTGAAAATTTCTCAAGGATTGTTGCAACCCTAACTTCGTTGACGAGTAAGAATGTTAAGTTTGACTGGGGTCCTAAGCAGCAGGAATCCTTTGACATCCTTAAGCAAAAGTTAAGCAATGCACCAGTGTTAACATTGCCTGATGGAATAGAGGAATTTGTAGTATACTGCGACGCATCACACACTGGTATGGGGTGTGTGCTCATGCAGAAAGGAAAGGTCATTGCCTATGCTTCCCGACAATTAAAGGTGCACGAAAAGAATTACACCACCCACGATTTGGAGTTGGGTGCCGTTGTGTTTGTACTAAAATTATGGAGGCATTATTTATATGGTACCAAGTGTGTGATCTATTCTGATCATAAAAGCCTTCAACACTTGTTCAATCAGAAGGATCTGAACATGAGGCAGCGTCGATGGATGGAGACGCTAAATGATTATGATTGTGAAATCCGGTACCATCCAGGCAAGGTGAATGTAGTCGCCAATGCTTTGAGCAGGAAAGAACGGGTTAAGCCCATTAGAATCAATGCCAAGAGCATTGAGTTGAAAAACAGCCTAAATGAAATATTGTTAGCCGCTCAGAAGGAAGCTGTGTTAGAAGCCAACTATCCGAATGAAAGTTGGGAGTAACCGCTGAACAGTTATCAATTGGCAAAGATGGAATCTTAAGATTAAATGGACGTATATGGGTTCCAGTCTATGGGGGACTTAGGGACGTGATCCTCCAAGAAGCCCACAGTTCTAAGTATTCTGTTCATCCTGGAAATGACAAGATGTACCAAGATTTAAAGGCAAATTACTGGTGGATAGGTTTGAAGAAATCTATAGCCACTTATGTGGCAAAATGTCTGACGTGTGCTCAAGTAAAAGCAGAACACCAGAAGCCGTCAGGTTTGCTACAACAACCTGAACTTCCCACCTGGAAATGGGAAATGGCGACTATGGATTTTATCACCAAGTTACCAAAGACAAGGCGAGGAAATGATACTATTTGGGTTATAGTAGATAGATTAACTAAGTCAGCCCACTTCCTACCTATTAAGGAAACACACAGCTCAGATAAGTTAGCTCAACTATACATGGATGAGATTGTATCTCTCCATGGAGTGCCAGTATCTATTATCTCCGATAGGGATACTAGATATACGTCACACTTTTGGAAAAGCTTTCAGCAATCGCTGGGCACTCGATTAAACTTCAGCACTGCTTATCATCTACAGACGGATGGTCAAAGCGAGCGTACTATTCAGACGCTGGAAGATATGTTAAGAGCTTGTGTTATTGATCTAGGTGGAAGTTGGGATGATCATCTTCTATTGATAGAATTCTCGTATAATAATAGTTATCATTCCAGTATTCAAGCTGCACCTTTTGAAGCCTTATACGGTAGAAAGTGCAGAACGCCCGTTTGTTGGGCAGAAGTTGGAGATGTCCAACTAACAGGACCCGATATAGTCCTGGAGACGACAGACAAGATTGTACATATAAGAGATCGTCTCAAAGCTGCCAGAGATAGGCAGAAAAGCTACGCGGATTTAAGGCGTAAACCTCTGAAATTCGAGGTAGGTGACAAGGTACTACTTAAAGTATCACCCTGGAAAGGGGTAATGCGATTTGGCAAGAAAGGCAAATTAAGCCCAAGGTACATAGGACCATTCGAGATCATCGAATGTGTCGGATCAGTTGCTTACAAGTTAAACCTGCCTGAAGAGCTCATTTATTTCAGTAAATCTCAAGGTCGAGATTTCTTTTAAGTGGGTGAGGATGTAACATCTCGTAAATTCATGTCCAATATAATAACGACACGTGTCATGGGCTTTAAACGTGTAATGGAATGAATATGAGGGACTAAAGTTGAAAAACAAAGAAAGTATGTGTGTAAAAGGATTCAAAGTGTCAACATTTGATAATTATACTTTTCAACAACCCTACACGATGTTTATACCCTTAAACGAATGAATTATGAAGCGTAGGAAGCCGTTTGTGAAAGAAAGTGAAAGTTTACAAACCGCAAGGGTTAAAAGTGTCAACATGTTTAATTTATACCTCTGAGTGACCTTTTAGCAAACCCGAAGCTTTGTAACGATTAATTATGCTCACTAGAATGCGTGACAAAAATTTCACAAGGTTTTGATTCCGTATGAGAAAATTATGCTAACATTCGTATGTAAGGGGTTAAAAGCGTCAACGTTGAAATTTCAGGCTTTTCGGGTGACCATAAAGTTGACCAAGGACTTCACAAAGTTTGGTTATGTCTTGGAGTCCTTAGAAATCATTTTGGAGGGTTAAAAGTGCAAAAACAAGAAGTTAAAAGCACATTTAAAAGGACCAGGGGCCAAAATGCAATTGCTGAAACTTGTTTAACCTGAGCCTGGGCCTCATACCGGCCGCGTAAAACCATGCTGGTCTTTTACGCGGGCCGCGTGGGTGTCTGCAGCAACAAAAATCAGGACAGATGCCTGTAAAAGCTGTGTAACCGACTTAGATGCCTTGTTTTACTTACCAGGGGCTACACCAACAGGTTTACATGCAATAGGGACACTTGTATTGATCTGAAATCACCTCATAGACTTGTTTGGCATGATCTAGTGAGATTAAACTCACTATATAAGAAGCTCATTGTTGCAACATTTGGGCATTCATTCTAAAATCATTCTAGCTTCATTTCTGGAACCTCCTGGAGCTCATGACCACTTCCCAAGGATCGTTAGTCGTACTAAGGACTTCAGTAAGTGTCCTTAACCTCTCTTAATTCAATTTTATTAGTTTAATGGCCTAAAGTCAAACCCGTCGTAATTAAGGTTTGACTTAGTGATTAATCACTAATGGTCCAGAAAGCTAATTTTCAAATTTAATCATAAAAAGTCAACAGAAAGCTAATTTTCAAATTAACACATAATTAGCAATGTAGAAGCCATGAAACCTGTTTTATCACTTGTATTACTTGGTAATTAATGTAAGAACATGTCTAAACATGTTCAACCCGACAATTTTCAGTTTAAGCTCGGTTCGGAACCGAAAGTCGCAAAAGTAGACTTTTGCTTTGACTTTCAGTTCTTACCCAATGTAGCATATTTTAGAAATGCTTTAGAGCTCTAATAGGACCAGGTTATAGGCTAGTGTAACCCTCTGAGGTTATACAACTTGGTTCATTAGGTATCCGATTCATTTGCATGTTTCCGTTATATGCTTAAATGTGGACCATTATGCCCTTTTGACCTTAAATCGAGATTTTTGAAAATGTGAAAGAATAGAAACCTTTATTACTGATTTATAAACTTGTCCTAAAAATTTGACATCAGTTTGAGGTCTAGATTAAGGGTTATGCTCAATAGCGTAAATTGAAAGCTCTTTATTAATTAAACGGAATAATTAGCATATAGCCTATTTAAACCCAAATTTTTATACAAAATTTTTTACCCACTGATGTAAAATAATATTTTGGGATTTTTGAAGATTTTTATTTATTTTTAGGCTGAGCATATAGCCTATTTAAACCCAAATTTTTATACAAAACTTTTTACCCACTGATGTAAAATAATATTTTGGGATTTTTGAAGATTTTTATTTATTTTTAGGCTGAGCATAACATAGGGTTCTAGCCTTGATTCGGTAATTGTCGGTTTTGCCCTTTTGGCCTATAAAATGAGTTTTACATAATACTTTGATCCCAAACTTTTTGCTACTGATTTTATATGATAACTAAAATATTTTGAACTTTATAAACTGACAAAAAACTCAGATTTCCTGTTTTAACCCGAAAATCGCTTAAAACCGACTTTTACGTGTTTTAAGCGCATAGTATGAGATAAAAACTATTTTTGGCATATAAAACTTAATACCTACTGATGTTTTAAGTAAATTTATATACTTTAACAGTAAGAAAAGTTTTTGAACTCATAATTCTAATTTTGACCTTTAAAGCTTATGTGAAATTACCAAAATGCCCCTACGGTGCATAGTTGGTTATATAAGATAAATTTCACATATATTCAATACCCCACTGCTATGACTTATAAAAATAAGTATTTTTACTGATTATATCAGACCTGAAACTCAGTTTAATATTTAAACTCTTTTATAAGCTTTAAAATGACCAAAATACCCCTACGGGGCTTAATTTGAGTTTAAATTCGTTTTGGGAATAATGGAAGATATCCTATTGATATCATAACATATTTTGAGCATATTAACTTAGGAAACCTGTTCATGACTCTTTTGTTTACCCGTTACGCATTTATTGCGTTCGGTACGGTTTATGTAACTAGTGTGCATAAATTGACCGACACGGGTCAAACCTTATCATTTTTATCTCAAAATCCAGAATGTGTTTAGTTAACCCATATTACACAAGTCTTCAAACTTGTCAGGGACTAAATCACATTCTAATCCGGTCTTCGCTTAATCGTGCATTTTGAACCGTTTATCCTCCTTTAAAGCTAACCGGTCTAAGTTTAGACTTAAGTAAGACCCGTTAGGAATCTAATAGGTTAATTAAAACCTTTGTTCCAGATTTAGGAGACCAGTAAAAGAATACTTGCACTTTGTGATTTGTACGGCTGGGATAATTTGAATAATTTGCTCAGGTAAATACTTTTAACTTATTTTCCCTTATACGGGCTTGGGGTACGGTATATAAAATACCGCTTGGTCGGGCATTGAATTGTTACTCATATGAAGGTTAATTTATTGAGATGACCCGTTTAAACTGTTTTGTTTGCTTAAATCCTTTGGGGGGTTAATGACCATGTCCCGGATATCCTTGGCATCATTCATTGAAATGGCCACGACCTAAGCACGGGGTGTAGGCATACACCTGCCGGTGCATATATATATATATATATATATAATAAGATATAACCGCCGGTTTGAGAATAATTTGCCGCGGGACTGTATCATGTGGTGTGTCAATTAATCTTTAACTCGGTGTCAACCCGGGCTACTGAACGTATAACAAACATGTAATTCTTTTACAAGTTTATATATAAATAATTATCCCAAGTCATAAAAGATATTTTGTGCCTTGTGCATTCAAATAAATTTTCATAATTTTTTTCAAAATGAGTCGGTTAATTGTATTTACCAGTGAAAACTGGCGTATTTTCCAAAAAGGTTAAGTGCAGGTACTAATCAGAATAGGCTGGCTACTCCTAGCATCAATAAAGAGGCTTGCAAGCTTAGATGCCTATAAATCTGTTGAACAATGTTCCTTTTTATCTTCGATCCGCCTGTGGATCCTTAACATTCCGTTTGTAATGCTTTGATATTACTTTTCATTCGGTTTGTAATAATTTTATCTTTCGACTTCCGCTGTGTATATAAATTGTGATAAATTGTCTATGATGATATCAACTACGTCATGATACTCCCCACCGAGCCCACCGGTAATACGTGGAAATATCGGGGTGTGACAATCAGACTATTACTTCAGATGCTTCCAAGGACGTGGAGACTTTGTATGCTGAATTGGGCATTGTTCAAGATGATAATCACAAGCTTGCTTCTGAATGTCATTGGTTACTCTCTCGAGGCTTTGGGTGCTTCATTTCCAGTTTTACCAAGACTCTGGACTTCAAAGGTTCCTTGGAGAGGGCTTATCAAGCGTACAGAGACGTTGGGTATCAAGCGGGGCTAAAGGATGGATATGCTTTTTCATCTCAGGGTCTGGAGCGAAAGAAGACTCCTCACTATAACTCCAAAGCAAAGAATCAGTTGACTAAGCTTCAAAAGGAGTTTGACGGCAAGACCCCTGCTTTCCTTGAACAGTTGTTCGCTGACCCTCTCATGTCTCTCCAGGAACTCAAGTCTTTGTTTACATCCACAGATTCTCCCTCAGGCGACTCTTCTCCTTGATGAACTTTTTAAACAATATTTGATATGGTTGTATTGCCTCTCTAACATTTATTTGATACTTCGTATTTTGATGCTTGGGTTTGGGCCTTTATGTTGGGGCCCGTTAGAATTATGTAATTGCTGCTACTACTTACTCTTATGCTTTATTAGCTATATTTGGTTTCTGAATAAGTTGCGATACTTTGGCATGTGGATGTTTGTCCTTTATTTATCTTTATTGCAGGAGCCACTTGCAGCCAAAGTGTGATTCCTGCTTTTGAAAAGCCTGTGTTGTCTCCGTAGCTGAGACTCTTTGTTTCAGTTGTGGTTTGATTTGTAACTTTAGGTGTTGGTTGTAAATCATATTTTTTGGGTGGAATGTTTCCATCCTTGCTTTGCTTGTAATGTTGTTTTTTGATTTTATTTAGTTTGTAGCTTGTTTATAAAAGACAGATTGTTCAATTTGTAATCACCTTTTGTGGCAGTAAATTGTGTTTGTCATTTGGACTAGTCGCCTTCGTCCACGGCCGAGCTTTATGACATGTTTTGTTATGTCAATGTACACATTTTTTTCTTGAGTTAAATGTCATTTTAGTCCCTGTGGCTTGAGTCATTTTGCCAGTTTAGTCCAGAGGTTTCATTTTTCGCCTATGGGTCCAAAAAGGTTTCACCGTTGCCATTTTAGTCCACTGGGTTAACTTCATCCATTTTTTCTGTTAACGAGAAAGGGCAATTTGGTCATTTTATATGTAATTCTTTTAACTAGAAGGACAATTCGGCCATATAAAATGACTGAATTTCCCTTCTCGTTAACAGAAATAATGGACGAAGTTAACCCAGTGGACTAAAATGGCAACGGTGAAACCTTTTTGGACCTACAGGTAAAAAATGAAACCTTTGGACTAAACTGGCAAAACGGCCCAAACCACAGGGACTAATGGCATTTAACTCTTTTTTTGTAAGGTTCAGGACCAGTAGGCACGTCTGCCATGGTCCATTCCTTTGTTATTGGGCTATGTTGCAATAACTTTTAGGTGTTTGAATGATTATAGATAAGTCATTAATTACCATTATCCGGAGAAACTTTCCGGTACATACGTTGTTCAAAATACACGTACAACACAAAAAGGGGGAAATTCCTATCTCTGTCATTAACTCGCAAAATGGGTAGTCTAGCTTTGCATCCCTGTTATTTTGGTGTTCCCCCAACCTTCTTACTTCTTCTCGTGGTTCACTTATATGTAGTACTTTCTAAGTTGCATCATGTTCCACGTTCTTGGGATCTCCTTCCCTTCAAGTGTTTCCAACTTGCAAGCACCCTTTCCATTTGCCCATGTAATCCTGTAGGGTCCCTCCCACTTGGGCCCTACCCTTCCGGTGCTTTCTAGCAGACTGGACTCATTATCCCTTAAGACCAGATCACCCGAGACTAGATTCAGCTTCTTCATCCTTGTGTTATAGTATTTCTCCATTTTCTTCTTGTATCCAGTCTCTCTCACGACGATGATTTCTCGCCTTTCTTCTAGCAAGTTCAGGTTTGCTCTGAGGTCTTGTTCGCTTTAAGTTTCTCGTAGCCTCAGCCTTGCCGTGGGAGAGCCAATTTCCACTGGGATGAGCTTTTGTTCCATATGTGATACTGAAGGGTGTCTCTCCGTTGGTGGTTTTAGGAGTTATTCTGTATGCTCACAGAACATACGGTAGTTCTTCAAGCCATATTTTTTGTTTCCGTCGCAGTCTTCCCTTCATCCCCGCGATAAGGCTTTGGTTGGCCCTTTCTACTAACCCATTGCTTTGTGCATGAGTGACGGATGTAAAGATTTACTGGATGTGCATTTGCTCACACCATGGTCTAAATAGTTTTCGAGCAAATTGTGCTCCATTGTCACTGATCAGTTCTCAGGGAATCCCGACGAATCTCTTCATCAGTTCGCCTGTGATTTTCGCCCGGAACTTGGCCTCTACCCACTTCGTGAAGTAATCGATGGCTACTACCACATATTTCACTCCTCCAGGACCCTTCGGGAAAGGTCCTATAATATCAATTGCCCATTTATGGAATGGCCATGACGTAGAGACTGGGATCATTGGATGTTTATGCTAATGGATTATCGGGGCATGTATTTGGCAGTTATCACACTTTCTGATTTCCTCAATAACACTGTCGTACATTCCATTCCAATAAAACCCTGGAGTTAATTGCCATTTTAGTCCCTGTGGTTTGGGCCATTTTGCCTGTTTAGTCCAAAGGTTTCATTTTTAACATCTGGATCCAAAAAGGTTTCATCGTTGCCATTTTGGTCCAACTGACTTAAGTCCATCCATATCTGTTAAGTCTTCCAAGGGCATTTTTGTCATTTCATTTTTCTTTTTATTAACCCTTTTTTTTCTTAATTGCTTTCCCTCTCATTTTGGCGCCCTTTCACCCTGTATATAAACAGACCTTGAAACCCTAAAATCCTAATTAAGTTTGAGCAAATCATCTCTCCTACCTACCTTCAATCTTCATCAATGGTGCAATGTCTATGTGGTGCCCATACTGTAATTCGAACTTCGTGGACCTCTTTGAACCCCGGCAGATGCTTTTATTGTTGCAATAGACAGGTATTTTGGTTTCTTTCATCATCTTAATTTGAACCTACGATTTGTTCATGTTTTTGCCATTGTTTGTTAATAGGGGGAGGGGCTGTGGATTCATTGCTTGGGCTGAGGCTGAGTTGTGTCAAAGATGTGCAGGAATCATACGAGGGCAGTTGAACTCCATCCGCAGGCTTGAAGAAGAGAACAGGAGACTGAAGTGGCTATTGTGTGTTACTTGGGGTTTATTCGTGTTGTACTATGTGTGTAGTTAATGATGCGTATCTAGGTTATGTCGAGTGTTTGTAGTTCATGAATATGGTATGAATGATGTAAGATTTTTGGTTTAGTTAATGGAACTATGTTAATGGTGTTATATGAATGATGTTGATGGTCTTATTTGAAGGATGTACAAAATGATTGTAAATTGGCTTATTTATGGTGTTATAATAATTCTGTACTAAGTGAAGTTGCAGCCAAAGTGATTGTAAATTTGCCGATAGATTGTATCGTACAAAGTGGCCATTAAAAGAAACTGGCCAAAAACTTAACTAAACTACAGCCAAAATACAAATAGATTGCAGCCGATTGTATCGTACAAACCTGAACTAAACTGCCAAAATACAAACCCTGCATTAAACTGAACTAAACTGACCCATTACAAAGCTGCATTGAACTGAACTAAACTAACCCATTACAAACCTGCATTAAACTGAACTAAACTGCAGCCATTATAAACCTGAACTAAACTACCAAAATACAAACTTACCCATTACATACCAAAGATGTGCCATTAAACACATTACATACCAAAATACATAAGCATTAATTGTTATACCATAACAGATTACATACCAAAAGACCTAACCCTAAACTGTTTTACCAAAATACATAACCATAACTGATTATAAGTACCAAAATACATAACCATTAATTGTTTTACCAAAATACATATCAAAGGACATAAGACCTAAGCAACATGTTCACTTGGACCTGCACCACTTTGACTTGCACCACTTTGACTTGCACCAACATTTTCACTTGGACCTGCACCACTTTGACTTGCACCAACCTGACCTGCACCATCTTGACTTGCATCTACATCTTGTTTTTTCTGTCTTTTCTTGCATGTCCTCTTGCCTTGCAAATCTCACAGGTTACAGTGTTTCCCTTTCTGGTCAACTTTCCCGCATCTGGAATGGATGTTTCAGTATTCTGTGTTTGGGTCTGTGTTTGAGTTAATTCCTCTGCTGACTTCTTCCTCTTTTTCTTTGGTCTGCCTATCTGGTTATGATGTTTAGGAGGTAACAAAGTGGTGGGGCATCTCGACTTTGGCCATTCATCCATACCATTGATTGGTTCAATGGTACACTCATAAACCAGCTTCCATGTTTCATACCAGTATGCTTGATCAACCCACCTTTCTGGTATGGGTTCCCCACCTCCATGTAGACCCTGATTCCAGATTGCAGCCACTGCGTGCTTGCAAGGCATACCAGTAAGGTCCCATTTCCTGCATGAGCATGTCTTTTCACCAAGATTAACAACCCTTTGATCTAAGCCATGACTGACCTGATACTTTGTTCCTCCAGTCCAAATGCAAGTGTACTGTGAGGCTTTAGACTTGATTGCATCAAAAATCCTATTAGTAGCAGGTGTTAAAGGACCATTACACTTGGCAATTAGCTTTTTGACAACCATAATCTTTTTCATTAGGTATTCCCTAATGAATTCAAGACAAGTGATGATAGGTTTGTCCCTACCATACACCAGTTGCTTATTGAAGACTTCACACAGATTGTTCAGGAGTACATCACACTTTGCCCTACCTGTATATGCATAACTTTATGTTATTAAGGTGTACACTACAATAAAGAAGTTTATGCTATATATGTCATACCACTGAAATGTGATCTAGACCAACGCCTTGGAGGAATTTGTTTCAACCAGTCATGTAAGTCTTTATCTTCTTGCTCAACTGCCTTCATTGCATTTTCCCAACCTCTTGGTGTAAGGACACTAGCACAGCTCCATAACAAATCTTTGTAGACATCACCCTTCCATCTTGTTTTCATATTCTCATGTATATGCCTTAGACAGAACCTATGTTCAGCCTGTGGATACACCTTTTCTATTACTGGTATTATACCCTACAGTTAAATCACTTACATAAGCAAACAATTAAATCAGTTACATAAGCAAACAATTAAATCAGTTACATAAGCAAACAATTAAATCAGTTACATAAGCAAACAGTTTAAGATACATACCTTCTGCCTATCACTTATAAAGGTGAAATATGAGTTGGGATCCAGCCCTAGATCATCTCCCAAGCACATCAAAAACCATGTCCATGAAGCTTTAGATTCTGACTCCACCAATGCATAGGCTACCGGGTAGATGCCATTGTTTGCATCTATACCAACTGCAGTTAAGACCTGCCCTGGATAAGGCCCCTTCATGAAACATCCATCTAGACCCAACAAATTTCTACCAGCTATCTGAAATCCCCTTTTTAAACCAGCTAAACAAATGTATATCCTTTTAAACTGCCTTGTTGGAGTATGTGGGTTAGGCTCCCTCTCAACCTCTATTTTTATTGTTGAGCAATTCTTCACAATAGTCTCTAAGCATTGTATATTGAACATTATAATCACCTTGAACTCTCTTTGTGGATATAATCCAAATGGGCGGTGGAACTGGGGGAGCATTCCACATATTCCTTTGTGGATCTCTTGGATTACATATCTTGCTTCCTCCTCGTCTACACATTTCAATGATGGTCCCAGGTGTGATCTTCGAAAGAGCTGGCCGTCGATGACCTCGTACTGAAGTGCTTTCACTCTTATTTTTCTGGCCAGCGTTTCATCTTCAGGTAGCGTTCCTTCTACTAAGAACTTGATGATTAGAGTCATCCAAGACTCTCTTCCTCCTTCCACTGAGGACACTTCCTTATATGTGATAGATGGTGAGGTTAGGACTTCCACCTTAACTTCTTTGCCCAAATGGTCGAAGGCCACTGAAGCTAGTTTACTCAGGGCGTCTTCCTTCTTGTTCCTGCCCTGGGGGCATAATCCAATTTGAAAGAGAGGAACGAGTTGGCGAGCTCCTTTACTTTGGACATGTATTGAGCATGGTGTTATCTTTGGCATCGTACTCCCCATTTTATTGTTTAACCACCAGTTGTGAATCTTAGTGGGCTTCAACATTTCTAGCTTTCATTTTTTTTGGCTAATCTGAGGCCTGCTAGAAGGGCCTCGTATTCACCCATGTTGTTTTATTTTCAAAATCTAACCTGGTTGCATAGGTCAGTTCAATGCGTTCCGGGCTAGTCAGGGTGATGCCTACACCGTTGCCTTCCTCACTGGACGCTCCATTAGTGTTTTCTTCCCCCAGCTTGTCCCTTATATCACTGTCAAACCCGAGGAAACAGTGTTCGTATATTACCTCCACCCCACTATCTTGGTAGAGATGTTGAGTGGGGGCCTTTGGATCTCGTGTTTCTCTAGATGTGGCATGAGTATAGGTGCTTTAATGCAATATGGTGGTCCCAGCACCTTAGCCTTGATGCTCCGAGTGGAGGCATATTTGTCTCTTTGCCTGATCATGTCTATGAAATCCCTTTCCGGCTCTTCAGGCTTCACATCCTTCCCTTTTTGTCTCCCCCTTCGTTTATTTCTCTGATCAGATGGGAAAACTTCCCTTTCTTTACCACCAGTTCAAATTATATTTTTAAGTACATGCAATTGTCTGTTTTATGACCACACCCCTTGTGGAACTCATAGTATTCATTTAGGTAAGCCTTTGGCCCAGGTTTGATAGTAGGGGGCCTTGGGAAAGAGTTCTTGACTCTTTCTGTTGCCAGTATTTCGCTTGGCATTTTGGTGAGGGGTGTGAAGGTGTCATAATAGGGGGCTGGTCCCCTTCCCATGGGCTTATTGGGGGGAAGGTTGGTCAAGATATGTCGGGTTGCAATTTATCGTAATGGGGCTTTCTAGGGTAAGGATTACCTTTATCCTAGAGTCGAGACGCGACGTTGGGCCTCCGGGACCCATTGTCTAGCTCCTTGGCCTTGCTGCTGTTGTCCTTCCCCCTGTCGAAGGCCCTAACCTTGTCCATCAAACCGTCAAAAGACTCGGGGAACTCCTCCCCTAACTTCTCGCAAAGCTGGGTGTGTTTTAGCCCATTGATAAAGCTGCTTATCTTCATTACCTCTAGGACCTCTTTAATGTTCATGTTCTCATTGATGAACCTTTCCATGTGTTGGTCCACTCGTTCATTATCTCTTTGATGGATCTACATGATCTCATTTGGGTTCTTGATCACCCTCTTCTACTGGTTGAAGTTTCTCAGGAACTTTTCACACAGATCCTCATAACTATCAATACTTCCAGCTAGGAGGCTGTGAAACCAGAGACGGGCTCCCTCGATAAGGGTCTACACAAACATATGGCACCATGTAGGCATGGACTATCTGCCTACCTGACCAGCTCCCCTGAAGGCATGTAAGTGGTCCTCAGGGTCTTTGGTTCCGTCATATCTATCCACATTGCTTGGGGGTGAGTTTTGGTGGTAATGGCACTTCGTCTAATCGTCTAGTGAACTTGGAGATCTCGGCGAGGTCCTTGGGTAAATACGGTTTGTTTAGGGCATCACCACCTTTGCTCTCGTCATACTTATGGTCCCTCTTGTCTTTTTTGTCTTCTTTTTCCTTCATCACGGCAGCTTTCTCCTCCGGTGTCATCTATTTAAACACGGCCATGAAGGTGGCCATAGGGTCTGGGTTGGTCTACCCGTCACGAGAGGAGGTATTATGTTGGGATTGAACCCTATCAGAGGAACAGATAATTAAAGCCAAAACTAGATCAGAGCAGTGGATCCAGAATAAGCAGACGATTACAGTTGGTTCATACAAATCTCTCCCCTTGAAAGTGGTTTCATATCTGCTGACCTCCTATCTGCTGATCTTACTAAGTGCTGACCTACAACTGCTGCCTTGCATCTGCTGACCAATGTCAAAGACTGATGGAAGACCAAAGCTCTGCTGATTCAATCTACTGCCTTGAGTCAAGTACTGCTGATCCGGACAAGCACTGCTGGGTTCACAGCAGTGGAAGGATGCAGCATCTGTTTAAGTGTCTTTTATGTAATGAAATGTAATAGCAGTAGTTAGTACATCAGTGTTTGTTTAAGATCAGAGGTTAGAGTTTGTTAGGAGGTTAGATGTCACTTTCATGGTGACGTCAGCTAAGATGCTCAGTGGTTTGCAAGTGCCTATAAATAGTTCAGTACTTTGTACTGTTCTATTAGCTCTTTTGCAACATCGTCTTCTTTGCACGAACAAACTACTGAGCTCTGGCTGAGGGGGAGTTTGCATTCATTCATCAATCATTGTAATCGTTGTTGAAACAAATTCAATCTTTCGATACATTGTGTAAAGATGTTTGATTAAAGTATTACTCTCGTTTGATTGTATGCAAAGTTTGTTTTCATCTTAATTCTGCTGCACAACTCTTTCATTTCCATCTTAATTTCAAACGAAAATACAATCAGAAACAAACTCAGATCCAACAATTGGTATCAGAGCTTGGACAGTCAAATTTGATCTAACAATCATTTTGACGTAAAAAGTTCAGCTCATAACAGTTGATACTGATCGTTTGTTCGTCCGTTGAAAAACAGAGCAAGGATTAATCACCATTAAAGTTGATTTCTCAGTGTCTGTAAAACAATAAGAATGACGTCACAATCTCAAGATGATAAAAACAACATCGGCTCGCTTTTTAAACCACCTATGCTAAAAAGAAATGAGTACAACATCTGGCAGAGAAGGATGGGTCACATCCTTGCTCAACAAAGCACAGGTTGTTGGAAGTCTGTCATTTATGGTCCCCATGTTCCTTCAGTGCCAAGCGCTGAAGATGCTAAAAAGTTCGTTCCAAAACCAGTTGAAAATTATACTGAAACCGACTTTCAAAAGATCGAACTAGATGCTAAAGCGTTTAGCATCGTAGCATCAGCGCTGCCCAATGAGATATATGCTGGACTGTTACACTGTAACAGTGCCAAAGAGTTATGGGACGCACTTAAGGAACAGTTTGGGGGAACCGAGGAAGTCATAGAAAACAATAGGGAAATCCTGAACCAACAGTATGGAACATTTTGTTACGTTAAAGGTGAATCACTAACGCAACAATTTGAGCGTTTCAGTTGTCTCATCAGTGAACTGAGGCTTGTTAACACTACTTTTACAAACTCAACTCAAAATAGCAGGTTCCTCAGGTCACTGCCAGAAAAATGGGACACTATAGCTTTTGTCACCCGAAACTCACCTGAGTTCAAGGATCTGACCTTGACCCAACTCCATGGTCGACTCCTGACCTACGAAAGGGAGTTGAACCAGAAAAGGAGGTTACAAGAGTCAGGAAAAGTTACTGATGATTACACTTTCGGTAATACTGCTCTTCTGGGTCAAGAAGAATCTGGGAACAGTGGTAAGGATCAGGGTTATGATCACTTCATTGACATAACTGCTGGTGCAAATTTTAACAACCCTGATCCTCACTCTGCAAGTTTTGCATTCACTGCAAACGAAAACCAGATGTCAGACAATCTAAGCTTTGAACTCAATGATTTACAACATTTTGATCCCACTGACTTAGAAGAGATGGATATCCTGCACCAATTGGCTTTGCTAAGTGTTAGAACTAGCAAATTCTACAAAAGAACAGGGAGAAAATTCCCAGGACTTCATGGGAATTTGAGGGTTGGGTTGGATAAATCGAAAATCAAGTGTTACAAGTGTAATAGGTTAGGGCACTTTGCTAGGGAATGCAGAAGTCAAAACAATGGACCAGTAGTTACTCATCCCAGCTCTAACCCTAGACCACAAAGTCAAAACACTGTGCACTATACCCAATATACCCCTGCAGCTCAAGTGAACACTGCTCACTATGCTGCTGCCCCTGTGCCAGTGCACTATGTCCAAACTACTGTTCCACAGATCCAATATGTTCAAACCCCTGCTCCACAGGTACAAGTGCAACCTGTTGCACCTCAAACCACTGCTCCAGCAGCAGTACAACCAGATCAACAAAGCTTTTTCACTCAAGGGTTTGTTGACTGGAGCAGTATGCCTGAAGACCTTAGTGATGAAAATTTTGCTCTCTATGCTTCTAATGATTCTTCTCATGATGAGTTTTGTTTGATGACATTAGAGTCAATACAGGAGGGGGTTGAAACTGAAGAGGAACAGCTGAGTATTGAAACAGTGGATGAGGTGACTGAAGCAGTGGTTACTGCTGTGGCTGGTGAACTACTGTTGGGAGAAAGTTCAGGTACCCTGATTGAACCAATGACAGATCCATGGTCCGTAGAGGACAAAGAAGAAGAGAAAGAAGAAAAGGCTGGTGAAAAGAAGGTGAAAGCTGATGCTGAAGAAGATCATCAATGTGATTGTGCAATGATGGCAGCTGCCAAGGTATCTCCTCAAGTTCTTGAAAAACTGTGTTCTGACAATTGCATAATTGCTTTTGCTAACATCAAAGAGGTGAATGAAAACCTTCGGGATAAAATCTTGTCTGATGAGGTTAAATTTGAAAGGTCTTTAAAAGAACTTAAAAACAAATTGACTGAAAAAGAAAAAGAGATCAGCTGTATAAAAGAAGAGCAAAGCATAACCAAAACCCAACTTCAAACTATGGTAGAAAAATACCAAGTTTGCAAAAAGGAGTTGGAATCCACCCAGATTACTTGTGAAAGATGGGTGGAATCCTGCAGAGGATATGAGGTTATGCTTGAAAAACAGATAAAAAGCAATGTGAAATTTGGGGTTGGCTATAGAAAACATGATGATGAAAACACTGCTTTTGGAAAATCTGTTCAAACCACTGATGTAACCACTGAGTTCATCCCCACAAACAAGAATGGCCAAGAAGTGAAAATCACTGACAAACTTGGTAACAAAATCACACTTGACAGACCAATGGGATCCTCTACTTTTGAGGAGCTTGAAGAGTACCAGTTTAAACCAAAATGGTCTGATGAGTGTAACATTCTTGAAAATTTCAAGCCAATGGACTTTACATCAACTGATGGTGTCAAGGCTCCAAAGGCTAAAGTCATACCTCTCAAAGACATCCCAGCAGTGGTTAAAACCTCTGCTGCAAAAGAGTCTGAAAAGAGAAAGAAGAAAGAAAAAATTGATAACTTGTTTTGTGAATTCTGTGAGAAAAGGAATCATCTAACAAAAGATTTTTTCCACTTAAAAGCTTATGATTTAAACAGAACAAGTGTCATTGTTTCAGCTGAAGGTTGCATTGTCTGTGGTAAAACAAACCACAAAACTCAAGCATGTGTGTATCTCAAAAACTTTGATGTGAAAAAGAATGAGTACATTGCTAAAACATCCTTGAGTCCATCATCATCATCAACATCTGTCAAATTCACCAAGAAACAACCACTGTTTGTGCCAGTTGAAACAGCTGTCACAAAACAGCTGAACCAAACATCTGTCAAAAGAGATGTTCAGGTTACTGATGCACCCCCTGCCAATCAGTTCAGAAAAGGCAAGGAAAAACAGTCTTACCAAAGGATTCCACACGTTTATGAGGCCTACAAAAGGCCCTCTAAACCCATAGTGAACAGGCATCCTTTTGGTTACCAGCAGATGATTGGTCAGGACCCACAACAGTGGTTAGAGAAACACTGTCCTAAAACAGTCCAAACTCCTGATCTAACCACTGTCCATCATTCTGCATCCATCCCAGACACTGTTGAGACCCCATCCAAAGCCTTGTTGGCTTTGGAGACCTTAATGAACTAATCCTTTTACTTCATGTGCAGGGAGCTTCTGCATGCTTTGATAGTCTTTGGTATGTAGATAGTGGAGGCTCCAGGCACATGACAGGATGTAAAGCCCTTCTCAAAGACTTTAAAATCCATGGAGGGGGTGATATATCCTTTGGGAATAATAGTAAAGGGAAAGTTCTGGGGTCTGGTACAGTGCAATCTGGAAATGTAAAATTTGAAAATGTCAATCTAATAGACAATCTAAAATTCAACCTTCTGAGTGTGTCCCAAATGAGTGACAAGGGATTTGGGTCATTCTTCACAAAAGACTGTTGTAGGATTGTTGGACCAGAAATGGTCAAAAAGATTGAAGCAATAATCAAAACTGGTCAAACTAAACTTGTTGCTCAAAGAAGTGGCAATGTTTATGTTGTTGACATGTCAAAAGAGTGTCCCAGGGCTGATGCATGTCTGTTCTCAGCTGCCTCTAACAAAGAGACAGAACTTTGGCACAGAAGGCTGGGGCACACAAATCTTAAGACAATCACAGAAATCTCAAAAAATGGTTTGGTGAGAGGCCTACCACAAAAATTGTTTTCATGTCCTGAACATTGCATTTCCTGTTTAAAAGGAAAATAGCATAAAAGTTCTTACAAGTCCATTGAAGAGTCCAAAACTACCCAGTGTTTGCAATTGCTACACATGGATCTGTTTGGCCCAGTTCAAGCCATGAGCCTCAAAAAGAAAAGATATTGTTTGGTTATTGTTGATGACTTTTCTAGGTTTACATGGACTTTCTTTTTACACTCAAAAGATGAGACTGCAGGCATTTTGCAAGACTTTGTAACACAGGTTGAAAAGCAATTTGACCTTCCAGTGAAAAGCTTCAGGAGTGACAATGGCACAGAATTCAAAAATAGGGAGTTGGATGCCTTCTGTGTGAAGAAAGGGATTGTAAGGCAGTACAGTATCCCTAGAACACCAAAGCAGAATGGGGTAGTGGAAAGGAAGAACAGAACTTTGATTGAGGCTGCCAGAACCATGCTTGCAGATTCAGGTTTGCCATTAACTTTCTGGGCAGAGGCAGTAAACACTGCTTGCTATGTTCAGAACAGAGTTTTAATAAACCCCAGGCACAAAAAGACTGCCTATGAAATTCTGTATAAAATTAAACCACTGATTTCATACTTCAAGGTGTTTGGCTGCCCATGCTTTATTTTGAACTTAAAAGATTCCATTTCCAAATTTGCAGCCAAAATTGATTGTGGTTATCATCTGGGATACTCAACCACTGCCAAGGCCTACAAAGTGTTCAATACACGGACCAAGGGAGTGGAGGAGACTTTGAATGTTAAGTTCAATGAACTTTCATCAATGAAAATCCCAGCAAATCCTGCAGATCTGTTTGATCTTGAAAAATTTACTTTTGAAAATACTGCTGTCAAGACTAACAGTGCAGGTCCATCAGAGGATACAACACCAGACTATGGGTATGAAATCATCATCCCTCAAAGGTCTGCCATAAAGGGAAAAGCACCAGCTGTTCAAAACAGTTGTCAAAGCTCAACCACTGCTACCTCAACAGTTGTTGACCAAAGTAGCCCATCAACCACTGCTTCCACATCCTCAAACACTGCTGACAAAAGTCCTTAAACAGTGGATAAAAGTCAGCAGTTGTCCACTTCATTACCTCCTATTCCAACACCTTTTGAAGCCACTGCTGGATCATCAAAGTCCCCAGCATTGGTTAGCTCAGATGATACACATTTGCAGCCTTCACCAACCAATGCCATCATACCATACCAAGGAGATTTAATCTTCTTGCGATCTCATCCACCTGATCAAATTATTGGCAACATAAATGAAGGGGTGCTCACAAGAAGCCAAACCGAAAACATTTGTCTTTTTGCTGGTTTTCTATCACTCCATCAGCCAGTCAAGTACCAAGAGGCGTTGAAAGACAACAGCTGGGTAGAAGCCATGCAAGAGGAGCTCCAACAGTTTAAAAGACAACAAGTATGGGAGCTTGTACCACTGCCAGAAGAGGTTAGTCCCATTGGCACAAAGTGGCTCTTTAAGAACAAAACTGATGAAAGGGGTATTGTTGTCAAGAATAAAGCTAGGCTTGTGGTTCAAGGTTATAGACAGGAAGAGGGGATTGATTATGATGAAACATTTGCCCCTGTTGCAAGATTGGAAGCAATTAGACTGTTCCTGGCCTTTGCTGTCAACCACAATATGAAGGTGTTTCAAATGGATATCAAAAGTGCTTTCCTCTATGGTACAATTCAAGAAGAGGTGTATGTTTGTCAACCTCCAGGTTTTGAGGATCCAATTTATCCAGATCATGTCTATAGGCTAAACAAAGCCTTGTATGGCTTGAAATAAGCACCAAGGGCCTGGTATGAAACTCTTTCCAACTTCCTACTCTCAAATGGTTTCAAAAGAGGTACCATTGATAAAACACTGTTTTTAAAATGGAGAGGGAAGGATTTAATGATTGTCCAGATTTATGTGGATGACATTATTTTTGGAAGCACATGTAACTCAATGTGTGAAGAGTTTAGAGAACTCATGACAGCTGAGTTTGAAATGAGTGCAATGGGTGAGTTGCAATGCTTTCTTGGTCTCCAAGTACAGCAAATGCAAAATGGAACTTTCATTCATCAAAGCAAATATGCTAAAGAACTTTTAACCAAATTTGATATGAATGATTGTAAACCATGCAGCACACCCATGGCAACAAATAAGCTGGTCATGTCTGATGAAAAGGATGAGCTGATTGACCAAACACTTTATAGAAGCATGATTGGGTCTTTACTGTACCTAACTGCATCTAGACCAGACATCATGTTTGCAACATGTGTCTGTGCAAGAAGTCAATCAGCTCCCAGAAAATCAAATCTCATTGCTGTAAAAAGGATCTTCGGATACATAAAAGGTGCTCCCACACTTGGTATCTGGTATCCAGCTAATGGGAACATCAAGCTTTCAGGTTTCTCAGACAGTGACTTTGCTGGATGCAACACTACAAGGAAGTCCACATCAGGAGGGTGCCAGTTTCTAGGTGATTGCTTAGTTTCATGGCAAAGCAAAAAGCAAGCAGCTGTTTCAACATTCACTGCTGAAGCTGAATACATTGCTGCTGCAAGCTGTACAGCCCAACTCCTGTGGCTTCAAAATCAGTTGCTGGATTTTGGTATCACTGCCTTAAAGACACCACTCATGTTGGATAGCCAGGCAGCAGAAAATATCATCAAAAATCCAGTTTCCCATTCAACTACCAAACACATCGACATCAGACATCACTTTGTGAGGGATTGCTATGAAAAAGGTTTGATTTCTCTACATCATGTCCCAACTAAAGACCAGCTGGCAGATGTGCTCACAAAAGCACTTGATACAGCCACTTTTGAAAGCTTGGTCTCTAGAATTGGGATGCTGAACATGGAATAACAAGCAACATCTTGTTTTTCTATGAATAAAAGCAACAAAATGTTTTCAGAAAAATCAAAAATCCATCCTTAAAAATAGCTAAAAATGAAATTTTTCATTAAAATCCTTAAAAGTCTGCCATTAACCACTGATTGTTCAAAAGTCTGCTCTACTTCAAAAGTCTGTCCACTGCTGAAAGTCAACCCCTGTTCTCTCATTCCTTTGATAAACTCTGTTGTTCAAAAGCAGTGTTTTATCCACTGATATGCTATCCACTGATAGTGAAAATCATCCACTGCTTTCATACCACTGCCTTCATTAGTCACTTTCATAAAAGTATTGTCCTTCACTTTCACCAGGGGTTGTCACGTGGACAGTACATAGTGGTCAGACCTTTTGTAACGGCTGCCACGTCAGCATTCACTTCCTTCCCTATAAAATCCCCTACTCATCACCAAAACAGGGTTTTACTGTCGAATTGAATTCTTAAAAATTCTCTTCTCAAAACAGTTTTTCATCTCATCTTCCACAAATTTCTTCGATCATTCATATTCAAAATGACAAAATCGAAGTCTTCTTCAAAACCCTCATCCAAATCTACATCGAAAACAGCCTCTCAAAAGGAAATTTCCACTGAAATTCCACATAAACCATCTCACAATCTCCTGGGTCTTCTCACAAAACCAGGAACCACCAAAGTTTTTGATTCCATCATTGACATCATGGCAAAATCAAAGTACAAAACTTTGTTCACCGCCGATGCACCAATCTATTTGGCGACCCAAAGGGAGTTCTGGAAGAATGCAACCCTTGAAAAACAAGGCGACACTGCAACCACCATAAACTCTTCTATAAAGGGTAAAGCTGTCCAAATCACGCCACAATCCATTTAAGAGGTCTTTCAACTCGGTGATCAGGAAGGTAAAACTTCTTTCACTAAAAACGAGTTACAAACTGACTTCATTGAGAGAGGATATGAAGCCACAATGATGAAGAAAATTACCTTAGAAAAAGGTTATTTTCCTTCTGCAACCAGATTCTTGTTTCATACCCTCCTACTATGTGTTTCAAATAAAACCACTTCTTTTAATGAAATCCCTTTAAAGATTCAAAATCTGGGATATGCAATTCTTCAAGAAGAAAATTTTAACTATTCTCGGGAAATCTTTAAAGATTTGGTTAATAATGTTGAAACAAAATCATTTTTACTGTTTCCAAGGTTTTTAAGTTACTATTTTGAAAAGAAATTCAGTAAGGATGATTTAGCTGCAATAAACCAAGGTGATCCTACTCACATAAACAGTTTAACTACTGAAACTTTTTCAAGGATGTTAGCACCTTGCAAAACACAAGCAGGGGTGCCTGAGCAGATTTTAGCAGTTACAACTGCTCCTCAGGTATCTGCTGCTGAGCCCACTGCTCAAGGTGATCAAAGCAGCAGAACAACTGTTTTGAAACCCACACCTAAAATTACCAAAAAGCCAACAAAAAGAAAAACACAAAAACCCCCCCAAAACCATCAAAAAAGCATCTCTGGAGGATGAGATACCAGAGCTCCTGCCAGTGACAACACAAAAGTCACAAGAAACCACTGTTGCTACTTCCTCACAGTAGTTGGTACAAATATCTCAACCCATAACCGAAACTCCTCCTGCTTCTTCACAAAAAGAACAGGTTGTACAAATAGGGTCTCCACATCATGATGCTCTGGAAACACTCGTTTCTATCATCCACAGCTCAATACCCGGGGCAATTCTACTTTCTACGCCACCCTTCACATCCACAATTCCCACACCAACTAAACTGCTGTTGGATGCAATTGATTTGAACCAGGCATTAACCAGTCCTTCTCAATCACCTATCAATGAGAATATGCCTCAACAACTGACTGGGTCTGATGTATCAATCCTTGCTAACCCACCAACACAACCTGAGGAGGTTAGACCCCTTGAGTTACAAGTAACTCTTGGTGGTAATCCAGGTGAAGCAGCCACTACAACTGTTACACCCACTGGGTTACATTTGGACAGTGGTTACTTTAATAAGACTTCCTTGGAGGCAATTCCTTTTATAGCACCTCTGCCAACCACCAGTGGATTTATTTATCCTACTGGCAACATCAAAAGGTTGTCAAGTGTTGAAGGAAGAAGACCCCAGTACCAAGACAAAGGGGCATCAGTGGTTAATGTTTGGAGTATACTCCCTACATCAACTACTGATAAAACCACTGCTAGTGGGAAATCAGATGATCCCATTAACTTGGGTGATGGTTTAAAGTACCAGAAATTGACGGATCGCATTGAAAAGCTTGATAACTCTGTTGCAGAACTCAAATATATGCTACAACAGGTGTTACAAGTACAAAAGGTACAATCAACTGCTGTTCCACCTCAAGAACCTGCTCCACAAAGGGCACCTGCTACAAATGAGCTCTGGGATTTATTTCAACCTTTTCTCCATCAACAAGCAAAACTAGCAGATCAGCAACATGAAAAACATGTCCAACAGCTGAGAAATGCAATGGAGTCAAGGTTCAAGAACACTCAGGCTGATCTGAAGGCTCTCAAAACTCAGATCTTGCAAACCACTGGCACTGCTCCTCCAACAGTACTTTTCATTGATCACCTCCCAGAAGATAATGCCAAAAAGGGGGAGAAAATTCAGGAGTGGAAGAAGAAGGGAATAGATGATGGTCTTTACATTGAACCTGAAAGGGATGCTATGACCAGAAAAATTCCTGTGCCAGATGGGAGTAAAAAGGTTGATGCAACTCAAGAAGCACTTGATGAAGGAGTAGCAAGTGTTAAAAGAGATAGAATGGCAAAGGATATCTCAAGATGGAATGAGGAGAAAAGAGCTTTCATGGAACTGTATTGTTGGTGCATTTTATGTGACAACATCGTTGGATTGGTCTTTGGATATTAAACGAGTTTGGGCCGCGAAGACTTATGAAGACTGAATAGAATTCGAGTTTGTTGAAGCCCAATCTAGTCCAAGTTTGTTTCAAGTTAAAGTCTATCTAGTTTAGCCCGAATTGTAAACAGAATTCGTATGGGCTTGGCCCAGTTCGAATTGTATGGTTGTGTGTATATAAACAACCTTTACCTAGAGTTTTAGGGTTAGACTTTTGGAGACTTTTAGGTAATTGAGAGAGAGTTCGAATACACAGATTATTGGCTGTGAGTTCGTGAAGATCTTGAGTGATTGTAAACGTTTTCGTTGGATAATCATAGAAGATCGGTTGGTAAAACGTCTGGTATTCTTGTTTCTGTTTATTTGGTTTATCAAGGGGATTCCGCACCCTTGGTAGATTGTCAGTTTTGTTACGATCCATACGGGATAGGGACCTACAATTGGTATCAGAGCATTTGCTCTTTTGTACGGTTCAAAACTGATATTACAGATTCAAGGATTGTGTTCGTGTTTGAAGATTTTCGAATTCGGTGTGAAGAACAGTGAAGAACATCGAAGAACATTCAAAAATTGTGAGTGTTTGATTCGTTTTGATTATTGATCTGATTTGTTTGCTTGTTTTTAGGAGTTTCGGTTGGAAAGTGATCAATCAGAAGATTCTGCTGTAAAAAGTGCTGATTTTTCTGGATTTTGATTGGAAAATAGCTGATCTCGACTCGTAACAAGAGGTCTCGACTGGTACTGTTCACTCGCAACCAGAGGTTTCGACTTGTGCTGGTTGACTCGCAACCGTGATTTCGACTTGTGCTAGTTGACTCGCAACCGTGATTTCGACTTGTGCTGGTTGACTCGCAACCGTGGTTTCGACTTGTGATGATTTGACTCGCAACCGTGGTTGCGACTTGTGCTGATTTTGACTCGCAACAGTGGTTACGACTCGTAACTGGTGGTCTCGGTTTGTGTTGATTTGACTCGCAACAGTGGTTGCGACTCGCAACAGTGGTTTCGAGGTGTGCTGATTTGACTCGCAACTGTGGTTTCGACTCGCAACAGTGGTCTTGACTCGAAACAAAGGTTTCGACTCGCAACAAGTGTTTTGAAAGTGGTGGAATTTTTCTAGGCAATCGTAGGAAAAAATTCACAGTTTCGTGTTTAGATAATTATCCGTAACTCATCTGGACAAACCGTTTGCACCGTTGGACTCCTTGGATTTTTAGGACAAAAAAAAAAAAAAAAAAAAAAGACTCTGGAAAATCCCGAAAAAAGAAAATCCCGAAATAGGTTTTAGACATTATATATCATTGGAATCATAATCTCGAGACGAATCTAACGGTATAATTTAGTAAAAACAGGTTTCGGACTAAAATTGTACGGTTTTAAACAGTCTGATTAACTTAAAATGTCGAACATGTCTAAATTAAACGAACTCCTAAGGATGGAACATGAGGTAGGCACAACGAACAAACCACCTAAGATGATGAAGGTGGAGAACTACTTGACATGGAAGGATAGGTTTCAATCCTTTGTTGAGTATCAGGACACTCGGATGTGGATATGCATAGACGATGGGTATGTGAACCCAACTCATGAGTTTGAGGGAAGACAACGTATAACTGCTTATGTTGATATGGATGCCGAACAAAAGAAAATGTATGAGGCTGAAAAGAGAGCCTTGGCTGCCATTAAAATGTCTTTACCTGATGGCATCAAGCATACCTTTAAGAAGTACACTACTTCAAAGGAAATGTGGGATGCACTAGAGAAGAGATATGAGGGAAATCCTGATGTAAAGAAGAACAAAGTTGATCTACTGAAAAAGCAGTTTGCTGTCTTCAAGTTTATGAAAAATGAGTCACTTGAGGACGTCATCACTCGATATTACCATCTGATGTCAGAGTTGGACAATTATGATATAGATTGCTATACTGACATAGAGAAAAATGACAAGCTGTTGGATGCTCTTCCTACTAAATGGGATATCTACACTCTCATGATAAAGGGAGAAGCGGATTATGAAACAAAAGAGCTGGAAGAAGTAGTTGGAAAGCTAAGAGCTTATGAGCTCAGTATGAAGAAGAAAGACACTGGATATGATCAGGTTCAAGATCCAGGGATTTACAATGGGCTTACATCTTCTTCATCTCACGATGCTTCTAGCGACTCTGCCACGGCTTTTCTCTCGCGTGAAAATGAGCAGGTCATAGTGAATGAGGATGGTGATGTGTGTTTTGTGGCTGCATCGGGAGGATCAACTGGAGCTAAGAGAACATCAACTGCTAAGCAAAGTAGTAGTTCAAAGTCGATGCCAATGAGTGTGAAGTCTGCTGAAGAACATCTTGCTCTACTTGCTTCATTTGTTGCTTCTTATGAAAACTACATTCAGGGGAAGATATCTGATCCTGCCGTTTTAGATGAAGATTACGATCAGATTGACCCTGATGATCTTGAAGATATGGATTTGCAATGGCAAATGGCCATGATTACCAGACGTGTGAAGAGGTTCATGAACAGAACTGGAAGGAAGTTTGTAGGAAAAACTGTTGGTTTTGACAAGACCAAAGTCAGGTGCTTTAACTGTCAAAGTTATGGACATTTCGCTAGAGAATGTCAAAAACAAAAGCAAGAGACGTCGAGTCAGAATTCAAACAACAGGAATGCTTCCAACAACTCTAACTCAAGGGCATTGATCTCTACTGCTCGAGAAGGTTCATATGACTGGAGTATTCATTTGGAAAATGATGAAAATGTCACTCAAGCATTCATGGCTGAGATTGTCCCCGTTGATGATGCTGAAGCTAACGTGGATGCTGAGGTTAAGAAGGAAAATGAAGCTGAGGAAAAGAAGGCTGACCAGACAACTGATGCTGAAAAAGAAAAGCCAAAGTCTGAGCATGAAAGGGAAGACGAAGCTAAAGATGAGATCATCAAAAGAATGGAAGCTCAACTTGCTGCTCTTATGGCTAACTCAGACAAATCGACAGGAGAGGTAAGTAACTCTGCTACTTCTGTTTGTTTAAAGTGTCGTGAATTACAGGGTGAAGTTGACAGGTTGTCAACTCAAAACAAAAGTCTGGTGAGCGAAATATCTAACGTAAAAGAATCAAATTTCTTTGCTAAACGAAACGAGTCATCATATTTGAAAAAGATAAAAGGCTATGAGGCTGAAATTGAAGTTTTAACCAGCAAACTAAACGAAAAACTTCAAGTCAT
Organism: Helianthus tuberosus; assembly: GCA_030545235.1. Classification (NCBI taxonomy): domain Eukaryota; kingdom Viridiplantae; phylum Streptophyta; class Magnoliopsida; order Asterales; family Asteraceae; genus Helianthus; species Helianthus tuberosus. The sequence goes on along the minus strand of CM060416.1, from coordinate 5,444,491 downwards.
AGACTTAGCTCATGACATGATGGCTGAGAAAACAAAAGAGATTTCTGAAAAATGCAAAGAGTTGTCAGATGCACAACTCAAAATTGTTGAACTCGAAAAGAAATTAGGTCAATTCAGGGATTCTACTTTTGTTATGAAACACATGATGGGTGGGTTAAAGAAGAGTAATGACAAGACAAGTGTGGGATTCAAGGGCTTCAATGAAGTCCCACCTCCTCTTAGTCATGACTATTCTTTCTTACCTGATGAAGATGAGTTCACAGACTTTCTGTCAACATCACCAAGTAGTTTCACACCAAATCAAGGTGATGTGTCTGAAAATAATGATGCAAAGAAGGAGAATAACAGCAAACCTGTTTTAAAACAGAAAAATTCAAATCCTAAGAATAAAAATTCAACCTTTGTTAAAAGGGTTAATTTTGTTCAAGGAAGTGACATGAAAAATGAAACAGCTGTTATTGAAAATGAATCAAATGTTGAGTTTGCTAAAAACAAAAACATCGAAAATCTTGAAACTAAGCAAACTGAACCAAATCCTTCTGAGGCATCATCATCGAAACCAGAATCTAGTTCAAAGGCTTCAGCTGAGAAGTCTTCGAAAAAGAAATCGTGCTTCAAATGTCACACAAAGGGACATGTAGCTAGCTGCTGTCCTAACAAAAAGGTTGAAGCACAAGTTAGTGAGAAACAAAGAGGGAAATCACCAGAGAAGAAAGGTGATAATGAGGAGAAAGTCTCAAATTCTCCAAAGAAATCTGCTCCAAAGCAACAACCGGGTGTTGCTGGTGGTGTAAAAATGGCTGAAAAAGGAACTCCACAAGTTCCTCGTTTCCAAAGAAATCAACCAAGATTTCAGCCTGAATCTACATCAGGCAGATATGAAAGACCAAGAAGTAGTTCACCGAGAATGAACAACCAAAATTCAAATAATTTTAGAAGTCAAGGTCAAAATCAAAATCAAAATCGATACCAAAATAATGGTGGTCGAACTTTTTATAACAATGGCTTTCGAAATTACAACAATCAAGGTTCTTGGAATCAACATCAAAGTTTTCAAAGGTCACATAGTCCAAACACAAATAGGTACCCTCAGGACCAGAGACCTTATGGAAATCATGCCCCATTTCCATCAACAGGTCCAAGATCCAAGACTCCAGCTAGGGGTGATGGATACTGGATGGATGTTCCTGTAGTTGATGAATCTGGAAGACCCAAGACCATTAAGGCTTGGGTCCCCCAATCTAACTAATCTTTTGGTTGGTGAGTGCAGGAGCTGCTAAGGAGGATTATCAACTTATGGTATGTTGATAGTGGCTGCTCCAGGCACATGACGGGGGATGCGAGGTTGTTCTCTGAATTTGAAGAATATGATGGTGGACATGTAAATTTTGCTGGTGCTAAAGGTGGTAGGATTACTGGACGAGGAAAAGTGACGAATGGGAAGATCACTTTGGACAAAGTGAACTATGTTGAGCAGCTCAAACACAATCTGATGAGCGTGTCACAAGTCTGCGACAAGGGTCACTCGGTCCATTTTACCAAGACTGAAGCATTGGTGTTGAAACCGGGTTTGGTTATTCCGGACGATTGGATAGTGATGCGTGCACCGAGAAAAAATGATACTTATGTCATGGACATGGGTGCCAAGGATCCAACTGCTGCGGTGGCGTGTTTACTGTCAAAAGCATCTGAAGCTGAATCTATGTTGTGGCACAGACGCATGGCCCATATTCACTACCGCAAAATGAATTATATCATAAAAAATGAGCTAGTGAAAGGGGTTCCATTGCTGAGGTTTCAAGTGGAAGATAAATGTCTTCCATGTCAAAAGGGAAAGCAACACAAGAAACCTCATAAGTCTAAAACAGTAAATTCCATTAATGCCCCTTATGAATTACTTCACATGGATTTATTCGGTCCAGTGAATGTGAGGAGCATAGGTGGAAAGTACTATTGTCTTGTTGTCACTGATGATTATTCACGTTATTCATGGGTTTTCTTTTTAGGTTCAAAAGATGAGACAGCAGAGTTGCTGATAGATCTTTTTACAAAATTGGAAAACGTCCATGATGCAAGGATCAAGAGGATAAGGAGTGATAATGGCACGGAGTTCAAGAATCGGATTCTAGATCTCTACTGTCTTCGAAAAGGAATTGAACATCAATATTCTGCTCCTTATACACCTCAACAAAATGGAGTCGCTGAGAGGAAAAACAGGACGTTGATTGAAGCCGCTAGGACGATGCTTTCAGATTCAAAGCTACCAGTTCTTTTCTGGGGAGAAGCTGTGAATACAGCTTGCTATGTCCTAAACAAAGTTTTAACTGTTAAACGTTTTAACAAAACTTGTCATGAGTTGATGTTTAACGAAAAACCTAACTTAACAGGCTTTGAACCATTTGGATTACCCTGCACCATTGTGCGAAACAAAGATAAACAAAAATTCGGTGAGGTGGCTGACGAAGGCTACTTTCTAGGTTACATGCCTGGCACACCGAATAAAAGGGTTTTTAATCTCAAAACTGGTAAAATTGAGGTTGTTTTTAATGTGGAAATTACTTCCTACAAACCTCAACAATCAACGAGTGGTCCTGCTATATTATATGATTATGAAAGTGTGTTTAAATCATTTAATATTCCTGAGGTTTCTGATGCAGGTGATTCTCAGCTGATTCAAACGGTGATTGGTGAAGACGATGAAGGCGAGTTTATGCCTAGATCGAATGTTGATATGTCAGATGCTCCGGAAACTTCCCATGGTGCTACTAATCCTGATTCAAGCGATAGTGATTCTGAACCTATTCAGGGGGAGGAGTTTGTAAATCCGTTTGCAAATCAGAATATTCAGGGGGAGGTTGGATCAAACCTGGGTGATAATCTTGAAGTCGATGCGGTTGCTTCTACACGAGCAAATAGAGATCATCCAGTTGACATGATACTTGGAGATCCTACTGCAGGTGTACAGACGAGAAGAAGCATAGCAGCGAATTCTGGGTTATTTGTTTCGATTGAGAAGACTGGGATAGTGAATGAATGCTTGTATAGTTGCTTTATTTCCCAAGAGGAGCCGAAGAACATTCACATGGCTCTTAAAGATAATTCATGGGTTGAAGCAATGCAAGAGGAATTGGCCCAGTTTGCGAAGTTGAAGGTTTGGGAGTTAGTGGACCTTCCTAAAGGTGAAAGAGAGATTGGCACTAAGTGGGTGTTTAAGTGCAAGAAGGATGATAGAGGTATTGTCACGCGCAACAAGGCTCGGTTAGTGGTAAAAGGGTTCAATCAGCAAGAAGGGATAGATTATAATGAAGTGTTTGCACCAGTGGCAAGGTTGGAGGCAATTCGTTTGTTTCTAGCTTTCGCTTCATTCAAGGGCTTTAAAGTTTTCCAACTAGACGTGAAGAGTGCATTTCTTTACGGGAAAGTCCAAGAAGTGGTGTATGTCTCACAGCCAGATGGGTTCGTTGATCCAGACTATCCAGATCGAGTTTACAAACTTGATAAGGCTTTATATGGGTTACATCAAGCTCCTAGGGCGTGGTACGAGACACTGTCTACACATCTGATCAAGAATGGTTTTGAGAGAGGTCAGATTGACAGTACACTGTTCATCAAGAGAAAGAAGGAAGATTTTCTGCTGGTACAGGTATACGTGGATGACATCATCTTTGGGTCATCAGATGAGCACATGTGTAAGGAGTTTGAACAGGTGATGAAGAGCAAGTTTGAAATGAGCGCTATGGGTGAGCTGTCTTACTTTCTGGGATTACAAGTTGAACAGAAGGAGGATGGGATGTTTATTCATCAAACAAAGTATGTGTATGACATTTTGGATCGGTTCAAAATGAATGATTGCTCTACTTTCAACACACCCATTTGCGAAAATCACAATCTCGGCCCAGATCATGAAAGTACTGAAGATGTTGATCCTACTCAATACAGGGCGATGATTGGTTCTCTAATGTACTTGACTGCTTCAAGACCTGACATCATGTTTGCCGTATGCTTGTGTGCCAGATATCAAGCGAATCCGAAAGAGTCACACATGAAAGCAGTGAAGCGTATTCTTCGTTACTTGAAGGGGAAACCTAAACTTGGGTTGTGGTATCCAGCTGATAGTGATTTGAGGTTTGTTGCTTACACTGATTCAGACTTTGGAGGATGCAAATCAAACAGGAAGTCTACAACAGGTGGTTGTCAGTTCTTAGGAGGCAGGATCGTGTCTTGGCAATGCAAGAAGCAATCCTGTGTGTCTACATCTACGTGTGAAGCTGAATATATTGTTGCGGGTAGCTGTTGCTCTCAGGTTCTCTGGATTCAACAGCAGATGTGCGATTACGGTTTGGATTTCACTCGTACTCCTATTATGATAGATAATAATGCCACTATTTCAATCACAAACAATCCCGTAAAGCACAGTAGAACTAAACATATTGACATACGTCATCACTTTATACGGGATTGTGCTGAAAAACGACTAATTGAATTGCACCGAGTTGACACAGAAGATAACCTTGCTGATCTTTACACAAAAGCTTTTGATCGAGCTCGCTTTGAACACTTAGTCGAACTCAACGGGATGAGGAATCCTGAATAACTGGTTTTTCATAAGAATTTTGTAAATAGTTTACTGTTTTTTTTCAAAAAATCAAAAATACAAAAACATTGAAAAATCAAAAATATAAAAAAAAATAGAAAATCAAAAATGAGTTTTCACTATGTGAAAAAGAAGAAATGATAGTACATCAGCAAGTTAGACTGTCACACTGAAATGAAATTAAATTGCTTAAGTGTGATAGCAGCTTCATCATATGATGTACCAGTAGGCAAAGCATGAAATAATCAACTTACCAAAGTGATATAAACATAAAAGCACTGAGTATGAGTGGGGAACACATCAGTGGTGTATGGTTTAATGACCTTAAATCTTGCGTTGATAGATTGCCAAAATCTGAAGTTTTGGGTCTTTATACTGTTATTTCATCTGGGGATATCAGGGGTGTCCTTCTGCTGCATCCAGATATATGCTGACCTAGACACACCCAGGATATCTTAAAAGAGCTAAAAATGCCAAAACCCTGAAAATGAAGAAGCTCTCATAGAGAGTCATTCAAAATAAGTGCAAAATGCACAAATCGTACCAAAAATGGTATCTGTCTTAGCCCTCGATAAGATATTTTGGTCTCTCTGCTGTACGGAAGTACTGACCTGTTCACCAATTATCTATCGTTGAAAAATAAAACGGATGAATTCAGTATACTCACCTACTACGATGAATCTTTGTGCATACCTTGATCGCGGGGGTATATCCTGAAGTGGGACACACTAAATATATCAGAATAAAATTATCTTAACGTATCATACGGTAATGGTACTTGAAATGTTCATGCATTTTGTTTAAGTGGACAAACATACTGGTAATCGTCTTGAACTGCTTTTCACGAAAAATTAAATAAAGAATTATCTAATAGTGTGAAACAGTTTGATTATGCTGATATGATCTTCTTACAAGTGATTCTCAAAAAAACAGAGTGTTTATTGCTTTTCGTATTTATTTGTTTTCAGAAAATACAAAAATACAAAAATAGTGTCTTTTTCTGTTTAAAATTCTTAATGTACGGAAAACTGTTATTCGTGGAGGATTTGTTACTGATAGGGGGAGACGGTGTTAGTAAGTGGGTTCAAAATTTTGAAATGATGCAGGTTATAAGGTGTTTGATTAAAAATTGTTGCGTGTTGGTGCTTAAATTGAAAATGCTTAATCTGATACAGTTTAACTATCTCTTGAATAATAATAATTCTTTAACTATGTTGAAAAATTCTTATGGTTTCTCGAGATGTTTGTTTTATAGTATACAGATTGAAGCAGTGTGTTGATGAGAAGTTGCTTTGAAGAGATGAGGAGTTTGTTGCTGCTTGGTAGAATCCTCCTTCTACAATGCAGAATGGATGCTGTGAAGACTTACTTGGATTGCTGAATCAAAACTTGGAAGATTTGGTGATTGGATACATCAGCTTAGGGGGAGTCTGTTGCTGACAGAATTCATGTTGAAGCTGACGCTATCCAAAGACCAAAGACTGTGAGATTCTGAAGACTAAAGTTTCCTTTGCAAGCTATTGTCAAGGGGGAGTTTGTTGGTGCATTTTATGTGACAACAGCGTTGGATTGGTCTTTGGATATTAAACGAGTTTGGGCCGCGAAGACTTATGAAGACTGAATAGAATTCGAGTTTGTTGAAGCCCAATCTAGTCCAAGTTTGTTTCAAGTTAAAGTCTATCTAGTTTAGCCCGAATTGTAAACAGAATTCGTATGGGCTTGGCCCAGTTCGAATTGTATGGTTGTGTGTATATAAACAACCTTTACCTAGAGTTTTAGGGTTAGACTTTTGGAGACTTTTAGGTAATTGAGAGAGAGTTCGAATACACAGATTATTGGCTGTGAGTTCGTGAAGATCTTGAGTGATTGTAAACGTTTTCGTTGGATAATCATAGAAGATCGGTTGGTAAAACGTCTGGTATTCTTGTTTCTGTTTATTTGGTTTATCAAGGGGATTCCGCACCCTTGGTAGATTGTCAGTTTTGTTACGATCCATACGGGATAGGGACCTACATGTATGAGCAAGGTTGTTCTGGATCAAAGGATTCCAAAAATCCAAAGACAAAAAGGAAACCTAAGTCCATCCCATCCAGATTTCCAAAGCCTCCAAAACCACCATCCAAAAGCCATCAGCATCAAACCTCCACCCAAACAGCTATTGTAACTCCTGCTGTATCAACTACTGCTGGTACCTCAGTTGTTTCAACATCTGTTCTCACTTCAACACACACCACCTCAACACACACCACTACTTCATCACCACCACTGTCACCATCAGAAACAATTCAACCACCAATTTCACCTGCTGATAAACAGCAGAAGACAACAGATGTTATAACATCTGTTGTAATGACAACAGTGGTTGAAACACCAGTTGTTTTAACAACTGTTAGTCAATCACAAACCACTGTCACTACATCCACCACCACTGTTCCATCCAAAACATCATCAGCCCATCCTCAAACAAAGAGGAGAAGGCTAATTCTCAAAGATGATGACACTTCACCACCACCATCTTCAAAATCCCTGTCACTTGTCACTATTCCAAAACCCATACCTCTCTCTTCAGCTCAAATTACACAATCACTACCTCCTGCTGGTGTCTCATTCCCTCTAGAACTCATTGCAGTTAGGGAAGAAATCAAATCCTTTTATTATGAGGATGACCCAGCCAAAAGGAGTTTGCCATCAATTGCAGAATATCCTAGGCCTAACAATATTGAAGAATACTTGAAACTCAAGGTCAAACAAGCAGAGGATATTGCAATCAAAAACAGAAAAGGGAAATCTGATAGAGAATTTCAACAAAACTATCAGTTTTTACTCTCACAGGTCAATGCTATGGAGCGATTTGCTAAAAATGTATGTCAGAAAATTTCAGAAAGGGCAGATGAGTCCTTGAGAAAAGACTACATTGAGAACATCATGACCTACAAGAAATACAAGGGGGAGAAACACATGTACAAAAACTGGACCATTCCTGAGCTTGAAAAAGAAGCAGCCAGGATTCAAGGAATGATTAAAAATAAGGTCAAGCAGACTCCTCCTGAAAAGTTTAAACAATTTGAAGCTGAGAAGATGTTAGAGTTGAAGAGAATGAAAGAGGAGCTGATTGCAGCTGATTATGGGCCAAGGAATTCAGTGACAAAGTGGGGAGAAGATAGAGTCAGGGCAACCTATAAAAGCTTAGAGGAACTGAGAAAGAAAGATCCAAGAGTTCCACAAAAGCCTGACTACTCCAAAGCAGAGGTCTCCAAAAGACCACCAAAGCTGCAAATCAAAAGAACCACTGCTCCAGCTGGTGCTGCCATCTACAAAAGAAGGAGCAAAAACCAGTTGAGTATGGAAATAATTCAAGATCTATTAGCTGGAGATGCCATTGTAAAAGCAGGCACGAAAGTAATGATAAAAGAAGATCTTGAATTGGAACAATCTGCAAGTGCTGCTCAGCCAGCTATGAATAGGCCAGCCTCACCAAATACTTCTGCAAATAAACATCTCCCAAGAAACCCACCAGACTCAAAAATACAAAAGTGGGAAACTGACAAGCAGTCCTGCGTATTGACTTAGCTCAGGTTTGGTGGAGGAGTGGAGAAAATATCAAGGGAACAAGCTCTTGGCCTGAGTCTTGAAGATTTGCAGGATCTCCTTGATCTTCCACTTAGCAGGGATGATGAAGATACAGACGCCCTAGACTTTGAATTACAATTTAAAGGTCAGATAAGGGAACTGTTGATGAGGCAATAAAGATTTCCACAAATAATGAAGAGTTTTGGCATTATCTGTTCCAGGGGGAGATTGTTGGGATTGAACCCTATCAGAGGAACAGATAATTAAAGCCAAAACTGGATCAGAGCAGTGGATCCAGAATAAGCAGACGATTACAGTTGGTTCATACAAATCTCTCCCCTTGAAAGTGGTTTCATATCTGCTGACCTCCTATCTGCTGATCTTACTAAGTGCTGACCTACAACTGCTGCCTTGCATCTGCTGACCAATGTCAAAGACTGATGGAAGACCAAAGCTCTGCTGATTCAATCTACTGCCTTGAGTCAAGTACTGCTGATCCGGAGAAGCACTGCTGGGTTCACAGCAGTGGAAGGATGCAGCAGCTGTTTAAGTGTCTTTTATGTAATGAAATGTAATAGCAGTAGTTAGTACATCAGTGTTTGTTTAAGATCAGAGGTTAGAGTTTGTTAGGAGGTTAGATGTCACTTTCATGGTGACGTCAGCTAAGATGCTCAGTGGTTTGCAAGTGCCTATAAATAGTTCAGTACTTTGTACTGTTCTATTAGCTCTTTTGCAACATCGTCTTCTTTGCACGAACAAACTACTGAGCTCTGGCTGAGGGGGAGTTTGCATTCATTCATCAATCATTGTAATCGTTGTTGAAACAAATTCAATCTTTCGATACATTGTGTAAAGATGTTTGATTAAAGTATTACTCTCGTTTGATTGTATGAAAAGTTTGTTTTCATCTTAATTCCGCTGCACAACTCTTTCATTTCCATCTTAATTTCAAACGAAAATACAATCAGAAACAAACTCAGATCCAACATATTACCCTCCCTCTGGGGTGTGTCGAAGAAGAGTCTTAATCGAGGACTTTCTAATTTTTCCATTTTTTCGAGATCGTCAAGTTATCTACGTAACTCATCTTGATGCTTTGACACAAACTCTGGAGTTAAGTTAGTCTTTTTCGTTGACAGTGGTTCTGAATCTGTGATGTTCTCAAATTCATCAGTAACATCTTCAACTGAGACTTGCTTCTCTGCCCTCTGGGTGAACTTTGAGATCTTAGCATTGGTAGGAGGTGGTGTTGTCATTTCACAGGATTGGTTCTAGTGAAAGACTTTTGAACGCGAGTGTTCTTGTTGGGATACCTTTGCTGACAAAGGCCCCAGGGATGGCGCCAATGTCGAGTTCCCTACCTTGCTGGGCCGATTTGTAGAGATTCATCAGTGTCCAAAGAGAGTCTTCAAGATAATCTATAAAAGAAAACACCGTTAGTCTCATCATGGAGGACCCTGAAGGGGAGTCCATGACCAAACTCCGGCGTGAGAGTAAGAAAACTTGCCAGAGAAGAAATAATATTCCAGCACGATGATCTGGCCGGAATAAATGGTTTGGACTCTGGGTTGTGAGTATTCAATGAACAAACAAAGAATGTTTCACAGTTAATGCTTCTTAAGTGTGTGTGAATGGTTGTTGTGAACTTATTTGCCCCTTTAGATCGTCTCCTTAGCTTTATAAAGCCTCATGCTTATTGGGTTGTGCACTTCCCACAGAGATCTAACGGTCCTCTATGATTCAGAGAAGATCTCTGCTCTCTCCAGCCTCGTGTTCCCTGCTGAGCTGTGAGAGGATCTTTTCATTCAATGCGGATCGTACTTTCCTTGTACCATTTATGTAAATTGCCTTCTCTCTCCTGTTCAGGCATTTAATACTAGTGACTGGAATAGTGATTTGAGGTGATGATTCTCTCAGATCATCTCATGTTCCTCTCTTCTCTCTCTCAGGGCCCTCTTTTAATATGAAGCTAAATGGGCCTTTTTAATCCGTCATTACTGGGAGCCTAGACGAGGTGCCCAATCAGGGGCCCTCGTCTACAGTTTCTTTGAAGCAAATCTTGAATGTTCATATACCAAAGGCTAAGGACATAGAATATTCAATTTAACCTGTAACAACAAAAAAAAAACAACTTATTAAAAACTCATATTAAACTTTACTTTTGACTTTGATTTTCCTTATTCATGTCTCCGAACACAATCACCACACTTTAGCACTTTGTCTTCCTCCCTTTTGTTTCTAAACAGCCGTACCCGTCTTAGGGGCTACATGTTTATCTCTTAATGGGGCTCTTAATGGTTTATACCTCTTACTAGTTCAACACTTAGTGGTTCAGACTGTTTGTTTCACAAGCAGATGTCTGAACGGTTCAGACATTTTCCTCTAAACGGTTAAGCATTATACTTAGTCTGAATGGTTAAGACCTCTAATCTGAATTGGTCAGACATTTGCCTCTGAACGGTTAAGCATTATACTGACTCTTAACGGTTCAGACCTCTTACTGGTTCAACACTTAATGGTTCAGACCTCTTAGTGATTCAGCACTTAACCATTCAGAAGTTGGCAAACAATCTCTTACTTTTTCTTTCTTACTTGGTTCCTGATACGTACAGATTGTCACCACCAATATCCCACGTCTTCCATGCAAACCCACTAGAACAACCCACATTTATTTTCATGTTTTTAAGTATTTATCTTAGTTATTCATGTAGAGGGTAGTTATTTACAATTCCACTATGCCATGTTTCCATGTTTTCCTTTTGTCGCAAGTTTGTAAGCCTATATATAAAGGCTGTTTGATTTTTATTAAAGATAAGAAAATGGAAGTAAAACAATTTATGTTTGGTATGGGGTATTGGAATGGACGAGGGAATGGAATGGACGAGGTAATGGAATGGACGAGGGAATGCAATGGATCATTATCATTCCATGTCTTATTTGGTTACCATGTGGGAATGGAATGAATTATAATTGTGTATTGTTTTGTAGGCAAGAAAAACGAAGGAATAAAATCAATGGTGAGTGGTGGTGGTCGATGGTAGGGATTGTGGGTTGTTATAGGTGGCGGCGAGTGGCTGTGGAGGCGGCGACGGCGGGAGGCAGCGACGGGGGTGGCATCGGCGGTCGTCGGTGGTGGTTGGTGGCGGTGGAGGTAGCGGTGGGTGGCGACGGCGGTGGTTGTTGGTAGCGGTGGTTGTAGCGTCGACGGTGGTGGCTGTCTGGGTGGCGGCGGAGGCGGTAACGGGTTGCGGGTGGAGGCGGCGATGTCGTCGGTGGTGGGCGGTTGTGGTGGTGGGTGGTGGCGAAGGTGGTGGGTTGTGGTGTTGTTGACGAATGGTGTAAGAGGGGATGGAATGAAAAAAAAAACATGGGGGGTGGATAGAATGATTTTTTGGGAATGGAATGCCTTATGGAATGGGTGATTCCATTCCATTAACCAACCAAACACCCTTTTCTTCATTCCCTCGTAATGAACCATTCCATTTCGCCCCTCATTCCGACATACCAAACGCTACCTTACTCTCTTCTTCATCTTGTGTTCTTGAAGTCTACCCCCCTCAAAGGGTCCCTATCTTTGAAGATTGGTTAATCTCAAATCGAATCTCATCATTTAGTGCATTCATTCTCGATCATCATGCCTCCCCATACAAGCTTTGAAGAAGGCGTCACCACCCTAATCAACATAGTCGACCGGTTAATCACCCAACAAGAAGCTATCGCCTCTCAACAAGCCTCAGATACCATGTAGATGTTTGACGCAATGTGGAGTTATCTTGCGGTATAACAACTCTTGCTTTTTTGAGCCCGACTCGGCCAAGAACCTCCACCTCCATTGCCCGTACGACCACCACCCGCAACAACCCTCACTAGAAATGACTCCAAAAACTCACATTCGGCGTCGACCGCGTCTTATACACAGCCACAAAAAAGCTCCATGCATACTCCTAAAATTCACTTTCCCAACTTCAATGGATCCTCTACAATGACACCCTCACAGACACTAAAACCTACACCAAAATCACTCTTACCTAAACTATTTGTTTCAAGCCCCACTCCAATCCCAACCTCCCCACCACCACAATGCATGTCTCCTGAAGTGTTCGCTTCCCTACCATTTGTACCTGCTGACCACATCATGATGAACCTATTTACTACAAGTCGTCCGAAACCAACAGAAAATGTTCAAGCGAAACTAATCATTAGTTCATCTGAATTGTTATGATTCAAAAGTTTCACAAATCGACGATAGTGGCAGCCTCCAAGGCAACCACCATCACAATTCATTAAGGTCGCTCTAATCGCCGTTGTCCGACCTGGTGGCGTTACGTGGAGACTACCCCTAATGCCGTTGTACGAACTGAGTGATGACCGCCATGGCACAAACATTCTAGTCTTGAGGACAAGACCGTTTTTTTAGGGCGGGAGTATTGATACGTACAGATTGTCACCACCAATATCCCACATCTTCCATGCAAACCCACCATACCAACCCACGTTTTATGGGGCTTAGTTGGGGGCTTGGTTGATAAAAAAATGTTGCCATGTGGCGTTACATAGGCAACATGTAGGCTTACGTTTTTTTACACATTTGAGGTCACTAAAGGGGTTAATGGAAGGGCTTTGTTTGGGGCTTCATATGGATGATTGTTTAATCATGGCTTCTAAATTATTATTTTTTTATTTTTATTAACTTGCTAGTTAAAAGCATATAAACATTAATAAAAGAGACTTAATACTTACTCATATAAACTAAACTTAATTGAATCAATTCAGTACTATAAATAGAAATATATTAAAACATAAAATTAAACTTAGGGGCTGTTTGGAAACATCTGAATGGTTAAGAGCTGAACCAATAAGAGGTCTGAACCATTAAGTGCTGAACCAGTAAGAGGTCTGAACCATTAAGAGCTAGTATAAAGCTTAACCATTCAGAGGCAAATGTCTGGCCAATTCAAATTACAGGTCTTAACCATTCAGACTCAGTATAATGCTTAACCATTCAGAGGTAATTGTCTGAACTATTCAGACATCCGTTCGTGCAACAAACAGTCTAAACCATTAAGTGCTGAACCAGTAAGAGGTCTGAACCAATTAGAGCCCCATTAAGAGGTAAACAAACAACCCCTTAGTGGAATTAATTCAAAAATAAACCCAGAATTATAGTTTTGTATGTATTTGTTTATATGAGTGTGGGCCAACGTTCTAAAATGGGCTCAATGGATAGAAAGGAAAGCCAAAACCATGGTTGGAGCCTTAAAACAAACTTGATATTTTTTTATAACAGTCAACAGCCATTTTTTGCCCCCAACGCCCGCAATTCGCCCCACAGGGTTGCCCCACGCCCACAACAAAGCCCTGCTGTGGCGGAGCTCGCGCCTTCTACTCGGCCACGGTGGCAAGGCCACGCCCCCTTTAACGCTACGTAACACACAGCCTTAGTAAGGATTAAGAAACTATACTAAATGAAGACACAAGATAAATACGGAAATTAGTTTATCATATGTTATGGTTATTTTTTTAGGTTTCTTTTAGTACTATAACTAGTGGGAAGGCCCGCGCATTGCAGCGGGTGTCCCGACTCATCAGATTCAATTATAATCCCCGTCTTTCGATAATATAACATAATATAACGTATGGGTTTCGATGCCGGTAAACGGGTAGGACTTGTATTAGACAGCTATCACTTAATACCATACCCGTCTCAAACCCATGAAAAAGTTTATAATTAACCCCATATCAGGCGTCATATCTGAATAAGCGTCCCATTACCCATCTCAAATGTTTTGGGTGTCTCGATTCGAGTTTTTCTGGCAGTCGTAAAACCAACTCTTGGAGTTGGTGTAGCCACTAAAATCACATTTTGAATCTGCAGCATAGTAATACAGCAGATATGTTAGATATGGCTGTTGAGTACATCAAAAACCTTCAAAAGGAACTTCAAGTATATCACATCAATCTTAAGCATTTTCCCATAAAGAAGGTGGCTCCTTGACCTAACGAAAACAAAAACCAAACACAACTCTAAACTTAATAGATGATCAAATTCACACATAAAGTATTCTCAATATAGTGCAGTATAACTTACACGATGGCAGTGAAGCGTAATGCCATCTTTTGTGCACAAATATGGCGCATTCTACAAGTAAATAAAACAGATTCAAACAACATTAGTTTGACTATACAAACCATACATATATATCAAACTATAAAGAGTATCAAAACTATTAATCCCATTCATCACATGCACGCCCATAGGGGACAAGAAAAATTGAAGATGCTAAGAATTTGTCCAATCAATGAATTAAAAAAAACTACTTCATTACAATGGTTCGAACTTTAAAAATGTGATGCTCAGATGATAGATCCAGTACTAAGTGAGCTAAATTTTAATTTGCAACACCACAGGCTAACCTATGTCCAACCTAATACATATATACTAAGACCGGGTGTAGTGGTTAAGAAAAATAATGCCCCCACCATGGGGCATTATTCGACACGTGTCATCCCAGTCAGCATGGGGCGTTATTGCAAAAGTGGTGTAGTGGGAATAATGCCTAATAATGCCCCTTTCAATCATTAAACAAAAAAAATAAATAAATAAATAAGCAAACAATTGCTCATTGGCTAGTCAAACATTGGGAGTGGTCCCATTGGCCACATGCAAAATCCACCCCACCACTTCAGCGTTTTAATTAAAACGCTTACATGCATTTTTTTTTCCAAAAACGCCTAACAACGCCAGGTGTAATGGGGGGGAGCGTTTTGCGGCATTTTTTTTCAATTTTTTTTAAAAATACCGCCCCACTACGGATGGTCTAATATACTTAGACAATTATACATATGTACACAATGCTGCACATCATTGGCATCCTAAATCTCTAATTCCATCCAAATCTGATACTTTTATATCACTGCATTGGCATTGAATGTCATGAAATCCCTAAAACCCTTTCCTAACTAATATGTATTTATTATACTAAATAAAATTTATTATATTTATAGAAATAATAGCCTACTTTCGGCTCGCAAGCATAGTCAAGTTCGGGCTCGTATATTAAATGAGCTTCAATATAGGCTTGTGCTCGTTTAAGCTCAACTCGATTCGAGCATTTAGCGTGCCAATCTCAAGTAGCTCACGAGAGGGTCAACTCGTTTACACCTCTACTATTTCCCAACCAGCCCATCTTGTCACCTCTAACTCTAACTCCATGTCTCCATCCCTCAGTCAGTAGCCTATAAGTTGTGTTTGTAACAATATTTTTTGCCCATTTTGTATTTTGTAAACTAACTAATGTGTTACGTTACGAAAAAAAGATAATCTCTATGAAACAAACTATATAAGACAATGTAAGCATTTGATACAGTTGAGAAAGACTTTTGACCCGTTCGACCCGTTCCATTTAAATTAATTTTAACATTTGACCCAGTTGACCCATTATCAATATAATACATATGGATTAAAATTTCTTAAGGTAATACATGGAGTTTTGTGTTTTTTGTATTTCTTACCTCGAGAATGCCATGTCCGAAGCTGCTTTCTCCATAAGCACTCCATTCGGGCTGTTTATCCCAGCAAAACTTGCCCTTTGCAGGGCCCGAGGTAAAATTTATATGACATACCCCTCCAAATTTGGGTACATTATCACCAGGAGAAAGACATTTTCCAGGTTCATCTGCATGATCCACATCAATTTTCTCAATGTTACCATCGTCTCCAATCGTTATATACACGGGGCCACACGGGTCCAAATTGTAATTATTATTATATATATAATATGGTTTGGTGAATTTCTCCAAATAAATTTTTTTTTTGAACAAAGGGTGTCACACTCACGGGTCGACCCTCGTGTTGACCCAACACGTCCATTTTGTCACCTCTAGTTCATATTAAACTTACATGACCAGAGAATATGATGTCAACCCGACATTGATACAAAAGTTGTTCCATTTCTAGCCTCATACACTCAAACTCCTGATAATGTGACGAGTAGCTATTATATCAAGAGTAATGCCCGATTGCTATCATTTCTTTGTTTCCGTCTACTTGGTAGTTCTTCAATGCTGCAAATGTTCTTCCAACCGCTATCCCTTCCTACAAATTAGCATACACATGATTGATCGATCATGGATTCATTTTTTTTTCTAATGTATTGTAACGTTCAAAATGATAGGGGGCGTAAATGAGCCAAGCCACTCGTGAACTATTCAATATCGTCTCACAAAAAGTTCAAACTGAGTTGTGCTTAAATGAACCCGAGCTTGAATTCAAGCTCATTTAAAAATGAGCACTACAACTCGAAAAATTACTAACAAGCCCGACTCCAGCTTTGGAATTAGAGGTGGGCAAAAAAACCGGTTAATCAACCGGAACCGGTTATTAACCGAAATCAGAACCGGTTATTAACCGTATATCATTAACCGGTTAGTGATTAATTTTTAACCGCCGGTTAGTAACCGATCAACTTAATAAAACTTACGAGGCAATAAGCATGCAGGTGATCCCAAGCAATTGAAGTCTTTGTTTTTCTATGTACATTTTAGAGAGATATCAATCAATAAGAGTGACGGTTAGGTGAAATGTTTCGGCTCGTAGGCTATATTCTTCACAAACCTAAACATCAGAAGGAAAAAACAAAAGTTGAAAAACAGATTATCTGCACTAAACTTTGAGACAATCTAAACTGAATTTCAAGGACAAAACAAAATGCAATGCAAAACATTTATGAAGTATAAAAACAATGAATGCCATCTGATTATTGTAGAAATGAAAAGTTTGAATCAAATTTATGCTTTAGAGCTAACCTCCACAAGCCAGTCGATGAGAATACCGCGCATTTCCTGTGTGATATCTCGCTGCACTGTTTTCATATAATTAACTGAAGGCCTCCACTTTAGCTGAAGAGAAAGAGGTACAAAGAATAAGAGGACATAGAAATAAGAAATTTCAGCTAATAAGAAATAGAACCTTCAAGATATATAAGTAAAAAAATGTGGATGTTAGTGATCAGTTAATTATATGAAATGAATTTTTTTAATATATGTAATGTACTTATCTAAGAACAAACTGGAAAACAAATGGCATCAATTAGATTAGAATAAATTTGACTGATTTGCATGCATATTAGAGTTTTAAAAGAATGTGGTAAAAACAGTTAAACCGACCTCTGCCACACGTAAATTGTTATATACTTCAGCAGCATATAAGCTGCACATCCGAGGATCCTTGTGCTTAGAATCCATGTCAACAATAGCATACAATAGCCATCGCCAGCATGTATGGTAGTTAGGATGTAATCTCACGAGCACGAGCAAGACCAAAATTAGCTATTTTTATCACCCCCTTGGAAACAAGCAAGCTCTCTGACAACATAAATACAAATATGCAATTGAATAACAAAACAACATACAACAAATTTTCAAGAAAGAACTGTAGGATAACTAAAAGTATCAAAGGAAGAGAGAAAAAAGGTTCTCAGATACTTGCACAAGATCATTAACCTTTCATCACAACAAACCTTGCCAAGTTATACACTACTGTATTTTTTTACCCTCTACATTTCAAACGAGTTTCGAGTTAGAGGTGTTAAAAGATCATTTCTAACCAATTGAACAAATAATCATAATTTTTACACGGATTCGAGATTTGTTCATATAAACACACATCAATATTACAATCTTTTCAAGCTTTTCTTTCTTGCATCAACCTTCTTTTTATCGGCCTGAGGCTTGTCCGACCCAGATTCCTTCTTATGTGCAGCCATGGGTGGCGGTGCAACACCTGACCCAGATTATGTATGCACTTTGATGTAATCTTGTTTAATTAATAGGTTTCTAATGATATTTGAAGTATTTGGTCATTATTCCCCTCTATTTGCTGGAAAGATCGATTGGTGTTTGTCTAATACAACAAAATGAAAAATTGATGGAACTTGGTTAAAACATAACATAGCAAATAAAATATATTGTTGTTTATGTAATCCAAAAGGATTCAAATCAGGACTATTCCTTCGATCTAGCACTATCAAATTTAAATCTAGAAATGTGATTAAAATTTCAATAGACAACATCCACAAAAACATATAAAGAAGCATTAATACCCGGTCGGGTTTTTTTAATACCCGGTGCGGGTTTTTTCCCAACCCGATGCATACCCGAACCCTACCCGATGAATACCCGAACCCGGAAATAGGGTATTATAATACCCGGGTTTTATAAAACCCGGCCCGAACCCGGGTATATAGGGTAGACATTTTTGGTAGAAAACCCGGACCCGACCCGGTTTTTAAAAAACCCCGATTTTGTAAAACCCGATCCTACCCGAACCCGGTTCCATACCCGAAACCGATTTTTAAAAAAACCCGATTTGTGCACCACTACCACCCCGCACACCCTATGGGCCGGCCCTGCACCTCTAATCCACCATCCAAAACCAATACCCTAAGGGTGTGGTCAGTGGCGGATCTTGCCCGTTGAACCTGCCAGGGCCGAAAGACACGGGCACTAAAATTAGCACTACGGCCGAAAAACTTGCCAGGGCCGAACATAGTATATATAAAAAATTTCGATCGAAATGCGGATAATTAGCACTACGGCCGAAAAACTTGCCAGGGCCGTGGCCCTGCCACCTCTCCGCTAAGAACCGCCCCTGGGTGTGGTCATGACCCAAACCATTATCCCCTTATTTATTTTAATTTAACTTTGTCTAAAGAAAAAGGAAATATTTCTTGAAAAATGGAAAGGAAGACTATGGCTGCCATGGTTTAATCTATGCAAACCATGATGGATCATGCAAGGGGGTGGTGTAGCTTTCCATTCATGTTCCTACGTAGTGAATTATGTCCCAACCATGAACCTCACACCCTTTAGCCGAAGAGTCGTATACTTTGTATATTTTAAGATCTGCTATGAAGCCCAATGTATAGTCACCAACAACATCCATGACTTGCTCATAATAGTCCCACTCATCTTTAAAACTAATATATACTCTTCCAGGCCAAAGCCCGAATTATGCCATTAAATTCATTATCAAGCCCATTCACATCTAACTTCGTTGGCAATTCCATCGCTTATTTTTATATACGTTTTCAATTGTTTTCTATTTTGACATTATAATTAATAATATATGTGTCGGTATAAATTTACGTTGAAACGATATAAATTCACGTTTCAATATATTTTCATTATGGAAACTAGTCTGGTCAAATATAATATGTTTTCATACTTATTTTTGCGTACGTTTTTTTTTTTGGTCTACATTTTGACGTAAAGTATGTTCGGAAACGAGTCAGGTCAAATATAATACATTTTCATTTGACGTTATAAATACAAAGTATTGTACGTTTTGACGCCGCTTAGTCTTGATGCAAAGGTAATGGTGGTGTAGTGGCTAGGTGGAACCCTCACTAAACGAACCAACTCGGGTTCGATTATGTTTCTTTTGTAACCGCAATGCTTTAGATCGGATACATCGAAACATGCATTTTCATATGGTTAACACATCAGATAACGTGCCGCCGGCTATAAACAACTAAGGCGTCGCAAGCCCTTGGAGGACCCCGTCTCTCATTCCCTTTTATGCTCGTTATCAAGCCAATGCTTCTCCCTATCACGCCCTCATGGAGTGGTGTCTAACGCCTTTGGTGTGTTCATGTCTGAAATCTACGCTATGCCAAAATTCAATTGCATAAGTTTAATGTTTCTTTGGGTAATCATATGTGAGCCAATTCTTGTTCTTAGACCATGTTATGATGTGCATCTTTATTTATTAACGAAACCCATGAATAAATTTAGTTAGGTACGGGAAAGAAAATCCAAAGAATCACATGTAATTGTTCGGTTTAATTTTGACTATGTTTACATTTTAACATGCACACCACCTACTCGATAAAATGTTTGAACCAAAATTTGTTAACTCTAATATCACTCTTATGTCATTTTTCTTTTTGTTAAATCTCATGTCATTTTTCGCTCGTCGTATTAATAATACCCAAAATTTTTGAAAATTTATTTTTTTAAGTGTTAAAAATTGGATTTTTAAGAGTCCGTCCCCCAGCAATTTGGAGTTTAAGAGTCTGACCTCTACCGAGTTTTCATTCAAGCTTCGCCACTAACTATCAATGTTACAGCCAAGGTACAATAAAGACCACACATGTAGTTTTTCAAGTTTGAGATCAACCGTGCAATATGGACATCACATGTACCGTCCGAGTAATCAACTTTTTTTTCTCTCATTGGATGTGATGTGAGTGGATATGGGTTTCAAGATTCGTCGGGAAGTCACCTCACTAGTCACTGGTGCAAGGAGAGAGACGGCATTAACATTGGACCTAAGGGCGGACCCAAGGCATTCCTTGGGTGGGTGGGCGGGCGCCCCTCTTAAAATTTATTTTTTTGTGTATTATATAGGCAAAAATTCCGACCGCACCCCTTGAAAGTTTAGTTGAACCCTTCATTCACACTCTCAGAAAATAATTTTTGGATCCGCCACTAATTGGACCATCAGTAATGAAAAAGATAATAGCGGTTGATGTGATTCAAATTACATGTTTTATAAGCTAGTTTGCTTTCAAACATAGAATTATTTAAGTAAAAGAGTTGTTGATTAATACTTAATTGAATTTTTGACTTTTGTTACTTTAATCCCTCCACACAGTTGAAGAAGTAACCATTTATGAATAATTTACTTAACACAGCAAAACTAAGTGTCGGCGGCAATACTTATTGCCTTTTATTGGAGGAAAGGGGCGGCAAGGGGAATAGTGCCAAGCACCTGCCTAGCACTCCCCTATTAGCCTAATTAATTTATAATTTTATCCTCGTTTTAAAATTACGATTTTGCCATCAGTGTAAAATTACGTATTTGCCCCTAGTTAAAAATAAAATTACGCTTTTTCTCCCAGATAAAATTTTCAATTTTGCCCTCGGGTAAAAATTACGGTTTTGCCCTCTTAAAGTTACAGTTTTGCCAATTGTACCATGTTGCTGACTGACACTCCCCCATTAGACCAACCAGTTTATTATTTTATACTCACTTTAAAATTACGGTTTGCCACCAGTTTAAAATTACGTTTACGCCCCTAACTCAAAATAAAATTATGCTTTTGCCCTCAGCTCAGAAATACGATTTTGGCCTCGGTTCAAAATTACGATTTTCGCCGTTGCGCAAAATTACGTTTTTGCCCCCCAGTTCAAAATAAAAATATGTTTTCCCCTAGCTAAAAATTACGATTTTGCCCTCTGTTAAAAATTATCATTTTGCTATGAGCTCAAAATTACGGTCTTGTCATCGTTTTAGGTTTTTATCCCTAGCAAAACTATATGACTGTTTTTTAATTGGTTGAGAATTATTCGGCCATCGCCCCGCAACATGGGCGGGGCATCAACTAGTTGAGATACATATTGAAGATTTTGATATTACATTTCTAGCATATCTAAGATATATATCAACTAGTGTGTTCCGCTTAAAGTCAAACGAGTAGGCCGTAATTAAGACACATAGGCACGGGCAACGTACGTGAACTCAAGAGGAACTGAAATAAAGCAATGGTTTTAGGCCCCGCTTCTCTTGGGCCCAAATTCTAAAAAAATATGTTATATGTAGGTGATTTTAACTTTGAGATTGTTGACATTGAGGTTTATGATCTATAACTATGCATATAATATGAATAATGGAATCTAAAGCAATTTTTTTCCTTTTTATACGAAAAGAGCCCCAACTTTATTATCCGCTTTGGGACTAAAAATTTTTAGGCCAGCCCTGGATATGTAAAACACATCAATAATGAAAAGTAAAGAAGAACAATAGTGTAAGTGTGTACGAGTATATCATCCTGAGTCCATTATTCGTGTAATTTTTGGTAGCTAAATAGATCAAATTAGTGATCTACATGACTAACTACATAGTCGTGTGACATGAACTTGCGTTGAACGTGGCTATGAAAAGGCTTTTACCTAGGCGTGTCAAATCCAACCATGGCATTATGAATATATAATTTAGGTCAACCCAAAAGAAAAACTCGAATGCCTTATGGCTAAAGATCGAATTTGTAGGGATATAGAAAGCGTTTGTTACGAAGGAATAGAAGATGGAATTGAATGGATCATTCTAATGGAATGAAGAAGAATGATATTTGGTTATCATGTAGTAATCGAATGGAGCATTCCAAAGTAATATAACTCTTTCCAAATATAACAATTTCTATTCCTTGGTAAAGGGGTGTTTTTTTTCATTCCTTCAAGGAATGGAAAGAAATATATTATTATTATTGTTGTTGTTGTTGTTGTTGCTGCTAATATTAATATATATCAAAATTTTATTATTACTTTTTTTACCATTAATATTATTATTATTGTTGTTGTAGTTTTTTTTTTTTTTTTTTTTTTTTGTCGTTTGAGTATATTACGATTTTGGCCCTTGTGGTTATATTGTTTTTACCCTTTTAGCCTAAAAAGTAATCTTTTAACATCTGAGCTCCCAAACTTCCTTTTTTCTAACCCTTTTGGCCCCTAACACTAACCTCATCCATTTACTTTTAGGGGTCAAAAAGGTTAGAAAAAAAGATGTTGAGGGCCAAAAGGGTTAGAAAAAAAGACATTGGGCTCAGATGTTAAAAGATTTCGTTTTGAGCTAAAAGGGTAAAAGTGATATAATCACAGGGGCTAAAATCATAATTTACTCTTGTCATTTTTAATACAATTGTGTTTCGTTACTTCGTCTTTTTTGAGAAGTTTTTCTAATAATGTCTGGAAGTTAGCCAAATTGTAGTTTCTTGTTCTTGTTTATCGAAACCTATGTTTATGTGCTAGTTGGATTTGATGTAAACAAAGTTTATTCCCATACATGTAAACGATGAACACATTGTCCGTTCGATCCTTATTAACGCATATCTTTTATGACCTTTATATAGTGCGGTTTTTTAAATCATATACAATTTTATATTGTTTGTCGTTTGTTCTCTCCTAGAAACAAGTGGAAATACCAAATCTGATCAATACAGTACATATAAACATGTTAGTAAAGAACATGGGTATAAACATGTTAGTAAAGAACATGGGTATGGTGGGGTGTGGGTTGGAGGCATTGTGCGACACGTGGAGTATGGGGCACCCAAGACCAAAAGCCAATTTCAAAGGGGTATGGTGGGGCGTGGCTGGGGTGGCGTGGCTAGTGCTCTTGGCCAACGAGGTTTCACCATGTCATGTGGGTAGCCCCGCCCAACGCCCGGGCTGAATCCCACGCCAATGGGGCCACGCCCAAACCCAAACCCACCCGAGGTGATGACTTGGACGTTTCTCTCCAACCCACGCCCCAACTCCCGCCCCATACCCCATAGTCTAAAGTGGAACTTGTGATTTTGTGGTCACCATCACTCATACAGTTATTATTGTATACCTTTTGCCAATAATCTCTAGATCAAGATGGAAGGTAGGTGTGCAAACGAGCCGAGCCGAGCTTGACCAGGCTCGAGCTCGAGCTCGTTTAACATATGAAAGCTTGAGCTCGGCTCGATTTGAGCTTTATTTCTAAAGCTCGAGCTCGGCTCGAAGGTAATTTTTGAAGCTCGGGCTCGGCTCGGGCTCAACTCATTTAGTATTTATTAATTAATTTATAATAATTATAATTATTATTATACATATAATTAAGTTATTTTTTTATATTTATATAAATGGTAATTATTATTATATAAAATATATGTTTAATATATTAATAAAAAATATATAAATAGAAAGCTCGTTTAGGCTCGCGAGCCGGCTCGAGCTCGATAAGCGAAGATCGGGCTCGGACTCGTTTATTAAACGAGCTTGTTTTTTAGGCTCGGGCTCGAGCTCATTTAAGCTCGGCTCGTCCGAGCTTTTTTTCGAGCCGAGCTCGAGTAGCTCGGCTCGTTTGCACCCCTGATGGAAGGCTTGCAGTTCTCTTAAAATATGTAAGTTCAACTCTTATTTGGTGCAGAGTGAGGCACTCGTGGACACTGATAGGAGACCTAGGGAAACTTATTAGGGACTAAAATATTCTCCCTATTATTCTTCATAATTCCCTCCATAGATGGCTCCTTTTTACGTCCATATATATTGTTTCTTTATTTAGTCTTTTGTATTTTATATATTTATTTTCCCTCTGTATTGTTTGACATATGAACATGAATGAAGAGAAAAAATCCTTTGAACCATAAACTTGAATATGGTATCAAAGCGGTTCTCTAAAATCTTAACTTAACCTAGAACATCAACAATCATCATCCAACCGAGAAACAATGAGGCATGAAAGGGTTGTGGTCCAAGACGCCAAACGGAGCGGTGTGGTCAAGCATTGCACCTTTTGCGGGAAGGACGGCCACAACAAGGAAGTCTGTTTCAAAAGAATCGGATACCCCGCATGGTGGCCAGGTACAAAGGCAGCCTACGTTGAAACCGAAACGATGAAACAACATGTACGGCTAACTTCGCTGGTAAAGGAGAAGGTGATGATGATTGGGTGGTTGACTCGGGAGCGACCGAGCACATTACCTATGATCATGTTTTCCTTGAAAAAAAATAGAAAGCAAGATTGAAGCTCATGTCGTTATTCCCAATGGGACTAAAGTATCTGTTAAGGGAAGGAGTGATTGCACTCTTAAAGGGGGTACTAAAATCCAAGAAGTCCTTTATGTTCCTGAATTTAAGTGCAACCTTTTGTCGGTTAGAAAATTGACAAAAGACTTGCAATGCGTTGTTTCGTTCTTTCCTGATTTTTGTGTCATGAAAAGGCTTCGGACTAGGAACTTGATTGGTGCGGGTAGATGCGAGAGGGGACTATATCGGATGGGGATGATCAAAAACGAGAGAAAAGCAATGGTGGTGACTAATGACACTTGGCATAAAAGGTTAGGACACGCTTCCGCTGAAAAACTCAACCATATTAGTTTTCTTAAAAATGCTCATTTTGATAAGATTTGTGATTCTTGCTCTAAGGCTAAGCACACGGGACTCCCTTTTCACGATTGTACCACTAAAATTGTAGATTGTTTTGATTTATTGCATTGTGATATTTGGGGGGCATATCGTACGCCTTCCTTTACCGGGGCAAAGTATTTTTTTAACAATCGTTGATGATTTCAGTAGAGCCGTGTGGTTGTTCTTATTAAAATTTAAACATAAAGCTAGTAGGTGCTTAAATGATTTTCAAAAAATGGTAAAAACACAATTTGGAAATAATATCAAGAAGATTAGATGTGATAATGGTGGGGAGTTCACATCTAATGACATGGTGAATTTTTACAAAGATAACGGAATTTTACTTGAAACTACCTGCCCCCACACCCCTCAACAGAACGGCGTTGTAGAAAGAAAGCATCGACACCTGCTTGAGACGGCCCAAGCCTTAAGGTTTGAGGCTAATTTACCAAAGAGGTTTTGGGGAGAGTGTGTCTTAACAGCAGCATACGTCATCAGTCGGTTACCTTCTAAAGTCACTGGGAATAAAACTCCCTTCGAATTGCTTCATAACCAAAAACCCGACTATGACTTTATGAGGACTTTCGGTTGTCTAGCATATTATTGGAACACCGACACGAAAGGGGATAAGTTCGAAATGAGGGGGAGGCCTGGTTTTTTTTGGGATACCCGGGAGGCAAAAAGGGGTATAAAATTTATGATCTTGAAAGCAATAAAATTGTTGTCTCAAGAGATAGCAGGTTTCACGAAAATCACTTTCCTTTTGACAAAGTCACTTCAATTTGTCAACACCAAGATATTAATGAGCAAGAAAATCAATCCACTGAAGTTGATGTTGAAATTCATAACCAAGTGGAGGATGATGTCACAAACGAAATTAATGAAGAAATGGAGACAGAATCTCAAAGTTTGATTAAAACTTTATTAGTGCTTCACCACCTCAACATGAGGTTGACCACGTGCATGAGTTGGATGAATCTCAAAATTTAAATAGAAGCCCACTCCCTCACGACCCAGGAACAGAAACACATGACCCAAATGAGCACAATGGGGTTCGAGAAATAAATCTTGAAGAGGGACGGGAAAAACGAACTCGATCTCAACCGACTTGGTTTAAGGACTTCAAAGTCAAGCTTCCCCCGCCCGTTGATCCGACACATCCCGTATCAAATCAAGACTCTTCTACGGTACATCCTTTGTCTAATTTTGTTTCATATGAGCGTTTTTTCTAACTCACACAAAGCTTTTCTAATGGCCATTCATTCCAATAATGAGCCAAAAAATTTTGCACAAGCCAAACAGGATGACCGATGTAAAGAGGCCATGAAAAGAGAAATACAAGCTCTTGAAGAAAGCGGCACATGGACACTCACGGATTTACCGGAAGGCAAACGGGCCATAGACTCGAAATGGGTTTACAAAGTGAAATATAAACCAAACGGGGAGGTGGAACGTTATAAAGCTCGTCTTCTTGCAAAGGGATTCACGCAACAAGAAGGAGTTGACTATCACGATACGTTTGCTCCAGTAGCCAAACTTGTCACGGTTAGAACTCTTTTGGCCATAGCAGTCAAGAAAAACTGGATCATCAACCAACTCGACATGAATAACGCGTTTCTACATGGAGATTTAGACGAGGAAGTTTACATGAAGATTCGGCAAGGATTTTCTAAAGAGAATGAAACCCACGTTTGCAAATTAAGGAAATCTCTCTACGGGTTAAAACAAGCCTCAAGAAACTGGTATAAAAAATTTACTACATCTCTCATCAATATGGGTTTCAAACAATGCAAGTCCGACTACTCTCTATTTACTCATAAACAAAAGAATAGCTTCGTTGCAGCCTTGATATATGTAGACGATGTCATTATCGTTGGAAATAATCATGATCAAATATAAGCTATGAAGAACGGGCTCGATAAACAATTTAGCATCAAAGATCTAGGGGATCTTAAATACTTTCTTGGCATCGAGGTAGTACGTACTTCCGAAGGCCTTGTCTTGAGCCAAAGGAAGTACACCCTAGATATTCTCGAAGATTGCGGGCTACAAGGTTGCCGACCCAGCGCGTTTCCTATTGAACCGAACTTGAAACTTGATAAGGGAGAGACAAAACAAAAGATTGGCAGCAGTTTGTACCGTCGGATGGTGGGACGCTTACTTTATTTGCAAGCTACCAGACCCGACATCACATATGAAGTTAATGTCTTGAGCCAGTTCGTTAGTGACCCGAGGCAAAAACCATTTGAATGTTGCTCATCGTGTGCTCCGTTACCTTAAAGCTACGGTAGGACAAGGCATCCTTTTACTACGACCCGGAGGGTATAATCTCACGGTATACTGTGACTCCGACTGGCTCGGATGTCCTTTTACGAGACGGTCAAGAACAGGATACCTACTCCTGCTTAGAGGTGCTCCGGTCTCATGGAAAACTAAGAAGCAATTGGTCGTTTCTCGTTCTTCCGCTGAAGCAGAATATCGTTCCATGGCCTCTACCGTTAGCGAAGTTCTATGGATGCGATGGCTTTTACAAGAGTTAGATATTCCATTCGAAGGTCCAACTCCTCTATTTTGTGATAACCAAGCCGCTAGACACATCGCCAATAATCCGGTCTTTCATGAAAGGACTAAACATGTGGAGATGGATTGTTATTTTGTCCGTGAAAGAGTTGAAGCTCAAGAAATTCGTCCACTCCATATCGATTCCAAGTTGCAAATTGCTGACCTCTTCACAAAAGGCTTAGGTGCTCCTCAACTTAGTTTCCTACTTGGCAAGTTGGGTGTTATCAACCTACACACTCCAACAGTCCAACTTGAGGGGGAGTATTGGAGACTAAAATATTCTCCCAATTATTCTCCATAATTCACTCCATAGATGGCTCATTTTTACGTCCATATATATTGTTTCTTTATTTAGTCTTTTGTATTTTATCTATTTATTTTCCCTCTGTATTGTTCTGACATATGAACATGAATGAAGAGAAAAATTCCTTTGAATCATAAACTTGAATAAAACTTGGATTGGATCCTTGAGCCAAATGGGTTTTACCGGTAATTTCACCGTTGTGCTTAGGGGCGGGGGAGTTACCGGGTTTGCCCCAGAATTGGTGGTGGACTCGGGTTACTCTCGGAGTACTCCGTTTGTCCAGTGGGTGCCTCGAGAGTGATCAGGGTTGATTCTGTTGGCCGTTCAAAAGAAAAATTATTGTATACCTTTTTTTTTAACGGCAAGAAACGACGTGCCAACCACCGTGACATCGGGCGCTGTGGCCAAGGTCGACCACCGCCATCCCCTTGGCTCTCCCAGATGCGCGGAAACCTGACCTCCACCCGCCCGAAAGCACGACAATGGAATAATCGGTAAAACCTCGCCTCCCATCCAAGACAAACCGGCGCCACCGGTATTCGTCTTTCACCTGAATGCCGCAAAAAATAATGAGGAGAGTAGGAGTCTTTTCCCAACCACTCTACCACTAACTCATTAGCATTATTATTGTATACTTAACGTTGTTTCTTAGAGCACATGGGGTGGTCCGTTATACCACCCCTATAACGCGTGAAACCAAAACGGAACACCGCCGCCGGTCTTGCCACAACGCATTATTTTTGTAACGCGTGGAATGTATAACGCGTTGAAATTGGACGATTTTTGAACGTTGGGTATATATCCGTTGAATAACGGTAACTTTTTATAAAAAAAAAAAAAAAAACTTTAAACCTTTATATATATCTCCATTTAAACCATTTTCTACACACAACAATTACATAAATCCATTTCACACAATTTTTATATCTTTCTCAAATGGAATTCCCTACTGATTCGACGTTTCCGATGTCTAGCGATAGTGATACCGAGTCGTCTTCCGATAACGAGACGCTAAAATATTTTGTGTCGGTGTATAACGAGCTTGATGCCGAGTCGTCCCGCCCAAAGAAGAAGATGGTCGACCGTGATCGTATACGTGCCAACGAAGTTTTGATGAACGATTATTTTGTGGAAAATCCGCTCTACAATGCCGAAACGTTTAGAGATCGGTTTCGTTTACCCAAAGAATTATTTTTAAAGATTGTTGGAGACATCGAAGCAAGCGAGGAATGGTTTCAAGAAGGTTACGATACGAGGGGCAAACCAAGTTTCACGCCGATACAAAAATTCACGTCCGTCATTCGCCAACTAGCGACAGGTAACCCTCCCGATCAATATGATGAATACCTAGCTATGTCGGAAAGAACTTCACGTGAATGTTTGCAATTTTTTTGCAACGCGGTCATTAAGTTGTATGCTAACGAGTTTTTACGTAAACCGACGAGCCACGACATCTCACGTATTTACGCCGCACACGAGGCTAGATGGCATTTTCCCGGGATGCTCGGTAGCATCGATTGTACACATATCGAGTGGAAAAATTGTCCAAGAGAGTTGCGAGGGGCGTATGTTAGGGGAGACATCAAAAGACCAACCATCATACTAGAAGCGGTGGCGTCGAATTATTTATGGATTTGGCATTCGTAATTCGGTGTTCCAGGTTCAAACAACGACATCAATGTGTTGCACACGTCGCCGTTGTTCCAAAGCGTAACGGATGGTACCGCACCTTCCTCTCCTTTCTATGTTAACGGTCGACATTACAGACGAGGCTTTTTTCTTGTGGATGGTATCTACCCGTCTTGGTCTGTTTTTTGTGAAAGCTCCCTCATTTCCTGTCGAGGTTAAAGAAAAGGCGTTCAAAAAATTGCAAGAATCGGCAAGAAAAGATGTTGAGAGGGCATTTGGTGTTTTAAAGGGTAGATGGGGTATACTACACCGACCGGTTCGTGCGACGAGCAAGAAATCAATACATAGCATGGTGTATGCATGTATCATATTGCACAATATGCTGATCAAAGAAGACGGACGTGCAATATCCCCTGATTGGGTGCCGGATCCTCCTACACAAGTTCAAGTTCCACAAAATATCCACCTAGAATTGCGTAATGAAGAAACTCACTTTCGGTTGAGATACGATTTAATCGAACTAGTAGGTTCTCTAGGTTTGGAGTTTCATGATTCGGACGAGGAGTAGGTTTTTTTTTTAAATTGTATGTTTCTAGTATGTTAAATTGAAGTAGTATGTTTTAAATTTAATGAAATTTTTAATTTTAGTGTTTTATTGTTAATTTCTAATTTAAAATTAAAAATTAAAAAATATAGTGACATTTATAATTTAGTGTTTTAAAATAAAATTAAAAATTTCTAATTTTAAAATGAAAATTAAAAAAATTTGGGAGTGATAGAATTTCATCACTAGTGATACCACCCCTACTACATTTCTATCACTAGTGATAGAATATTGGGTTATGACATGACATGAGTTAATTGATGCTTGATAGTGATAAAATTGTATCACTAGTGACCACCCCTCCCCCCTTTGTCTCAACCAACCACGATGTAGGGTACACATACAAGTTGTGTATTTATTTAACACATTAATGTTCGTAAAGTCATACAAAGACTCATCACACCTCCTCATAAAGACAAGTACAATAAAGTGATAGCCAAGGGCCATCTCTATTGGCTATCTCTAATGTTCCAATCAAACTTTAAACTAGAATGCTTGCATTATTGCACCAATTTTTTATATCAATATATTTTTTCACACACTTACATATTTTTTTGAACTATCAATTTTTTATATATAAATATCACCTAATCTTGCACTAATAAATATATAAACCAATACCATTTTTGTGATAAACAAACACCAATCATACACTGGACCACTAAGTCATGAGTGATTAACATGTATTCAAATGGTAAATTTTTAACTAAAATAATGCACTTATAAAAGTAATAAAAATATAAATAATTAACATTTTATTTCATTTTTGAAGTAAAAAACGTATAACCTTTTATATCTATATATGTTGTAACATCTCACCACACTTTTACCTTTGGTTGCATGCGATAAATACTTCAAATGTCGCTCAACTTGAAATTAGTCACTCCCATCCGTTGGTTATATGGTGGATATAGGTCGGTTTGGTTCGGTTTTTACCATTAACTATAACCATTAGTGGCGAACCCAGAAATTATTTGCTGGAGATGCGGATAAGTGGTTCAATCATATTTTCAGGAGGTGCGGTCGGGTTTTTTGGCTAAAAAATAGATTTTTTTTCAAGGGGTACGCCCACCAACACTGGGCTTCACCTAGGTCCGCCCCTGATAACCATAACCGCCAGTTTCGGTTATGGAATTTTGGTAACCATAACCATAACCAAGTTCGGTTATGAAGTCGGTTATGGTTCGGTTTTGGTAAATTCCGGTTAAGTAACCAAGTAAGGTTTGAAATAAATAGAGTTGTGCATGGTTTGTACTTAGCTTGACTCTTTTTTATATGATAAGCATGACTAAACTTTTTGGTTAAACTATCAATGTGGGGTTCTTTTTAGTCCCTCTGTAATGGGCGGGCGCCGGTGAACACCATTACGGCCGGCGCCATGTGCGGCCTCTTCCTCCTCCTCGTAAAAAACATCACGCCATGCCCCTTCCTCCCCCTCTCAGACACATATATTTACATACATATATATATATATATATATAAATGAAGGGGTTATATAACCTACTTACCACTGCACCCTCTTGTGATATAATTCCTCATAAAACCCCTTCTTGCATTTTTTGCCACTTGTCACATAACCCCCACCGAAGGGCTTTATGGGGCTTTATGACTACACATGGCCTTAATAAGGTAATTCTCAACAAAATATATATATATATAATCATTACACCTTAATTATTCATCAAAATAAAGGGCATCCACATCAAGATCATTTTGCTACTAACATACTTTTATTTTAATAAAACCCTCTATATGGTTATAGTAAAACATAAATCCATGAGTAAATTGTCAAAATCGTCCCTAAGGTTTGGTCATGTTTGTTATTATCATCCAAAACAATTTTTTTGTACAATATAGTCCTTCACTTTTGGGATTTTTTGTCATTTTCATCCAAACATCTAATTTTCTTTATTTTTTCTAGGGTAAATTAATTTTTGAGTCCCTTTGTTTTATGGATTTTAACTAGTTGAGTCCAAAAGCAAAAGGTTTAACAACCTGAGTCCCCATAAGCATTTTCTTAACCATTTGAGTCCAAATTTCTAACTCCATCCATCAAGTCTGTTAACAACAAGGCTAATTTGGTCATTTACACCCAAAATACAAGTCTTATATGCATAAGAGTACAAATAACAAGTCTTTAATGCAAAACTTTTAATATAATATATATATATATATATATATAAAGTACATACATATAATAAAACACACACACCACACACCTGCACACTTTCTATCTCTCACACACTCTTCTCTCTCTGTAAACACCACCGCCCCACTACCACCACCCTGCACCACCACACCACCGCATCATCCCCAACACCACACGTTTTTGCCCGTATCTATATACTTAGTCGTCAAAAAAAAATCTTGAGTTATCTTATTGTAACACCTCGAAAATTCACGTCCTATAATGTGTTGACACGTGTCATATGTTTGAACGTGTGAAAGAATGTTATAGAAGGATTAAAGTTGACAATCATGGAAAGTATGTGAATATACAAGTTCAAAATGTCAACAGTGAATAAATGTATTGAACATTAACCCTACATGATGCTCATACCTTCAAACGAATAAAGCATGGATCATACAAAGCTAAATATGAAAGAAAGTGAGAGATTACAAACTACAGGGGTTAAATGTGTCAACATGTTTAAAGTTATACCTCTGAGTGACCTTTTGACAAACCCGAAGCTTTGTAACGGTTAATTATGCTCACTAGAATGCACGATATAAATTTCATAAAGTTTCGCTATCGTATGAGAAAGTTATGATCAAATTCGTTCGCGAAGGGGTTAAAGCGTCAACGTTGAGGTTTATGACTTTTCGGGTAACAATAAAGTTAACCGAGGACAAAACAAAGTAGGTAAATGTCTTAAGGCCCTTATAAGTCAATTTAGAGGGCTCATTGTGCAAAACAAGATGTGAAAGCGACCTTTAGAAGGACCGGGGACCAAAACTGCAAATAAAGGAAAATTGGTTTTGCTGAACAACACATGCTCGCGTAGCGCGAGCCCTAACCTCTATGTCGTCGCGCTACGCGACGGCCCTAACTGATCAGAATTGTGATTTTTGTTGATTCTTGTCTGCCATAGCCCTTGTAATTGACCTTTGAACGATTTTCCTCATCTTGCTTGGCCCCTAAACAACCCCTAGACATTTAGGGACACTTGTTAGTGATCAAACATCAATGGTAGACCTTGTTGTCAACAATCCATGAAGATATGAGCACTATATAAAGGGCCAATGTTGCAACAAGTTCTTCACACCTTTCTCTTGCACTTCTGATCATTCTTGGAGCTCCAAAGCAGACTCAAGGGATCTCTAATCGTGCAAAGGACTCTAGTAAGTTTGCTTAACCTTTCTTAGTTAAGTTTTTGCTTAGTTTTAGCTTAAAATTCAAACCGTCGTAATTAACGGTTGACTTAGCGATTAATCACTAATGGTCCAGTGATTAGTCGAATTGAAAGTAGTTATAAGTTGGTAATTATGTGGGTAATAAACCCTTAAAAGGGTTCCCCCTGATTCCCACTCTAACTAGGTCAAATGTCGGGTCAAACTTGTTATTAAAAAGTCAACAGGATACTTAATTTCTAATTTATGCATAATTAGCAATGTAGAACACATACAACCTGTTTGATCATGAATATAACTTGGTAATTAGTATAAGAACATGTCTAAACATGTTCCACCCGACAATTTACTGTTTAGACCCGGTTCGGAACCGAAAGTCGCAAAGCTTTGACTTTTGCTTTGACTTCAGTTCTGACCCGTTTTGGTATGTTTTAGAAATGCCTAAGAGCTCTATTTGGACCAGGTTACATGCTAGTATAACCCTCTGTGATTATACACCATGGTTCATTAGTTAACCAATTAATACGCATGATTCCGTTAATTGCCCATATGTTGACCATTATGCCCTTTTCACCTTAAAACGTGATTTTTGAAAATGTAAAAGAGTAGAAACCTTAGTCACTAATATATAAACTTGTACCCAAAGTTTGACATCAGTTTGAGGTGTAGTTTGAGAGTTATGCTCATTAGCGTAAATTGAAAGCTTTATGTTAATTAAACGACATAATTAGCGTATGGCCTATCTAAGCCTACTTTTTAATATCAAACTTATTACCCACTGATGTAATATATTATTTAGGGATTTTTGAATATTTTTAATTAATTTTAGGCTGAGCATAACTTATAGTCGTAGGCTTAATCCGGTAATTGTCGGTTTTGCCCTTACGGGCTATAAAATGAGTTTTACATATCTAATTGACTCCAAACCTTTTGCTACTGATTACATATGATAAATAAATTATTTTAAGCCTCCTGGAATAATGAAAATATCAGCTTTATGTATAGAACCCGGAAATGGCTTCTAATCGCCTTTTTAAGCGTTTTTAACGCATAGTATGTACTAGAACTATTTTAAACATACAAGGGTTGATACCTACTGATATTTTGGGAAAATTATACTATTTTAACAGTAAGCAAAAGTTGTTTAACTCAGACTTCAGTTTTGAGCTTTACTGCTTATGTGAAATTACCAAAATGCTCCTACGGTGCATAGTTTGGTTATAATTGATAAATTTCACATATATACTTTACCCTACTGTTATAACTTAGTAAACTAAGTATTTTTGCTGATTATATCAGACCTGTAACTCAGGTTAATACTTAGACTCTTTTATAACCTTGAAAATGACCAAACTACCCCTACGAGGCATAGTTTGTGTTTAAATTCATTTCGGGCATAATAAAAGACATCTTACTGATGTCACAACATATTTGAAGCATATTAACTTAGGAAACCTGTATATGGCTCTTATGAATACCCGTTACGCCTCTTTCGCGTTCGGTTCGGCTTATGTAACTAGTTTACATAAATTAGCCGAAACGGGTCAAACCTTATCGGTTTTACCCCAAAATTCAGAATGTACCTAGATTACCCATATACGGAAAGTCTCCAATCTTGTTGGGTCTAAATCACATTCTATTCCGGTCTTCGCCTAATCGTGCGTTTGAACCATAAAATTTACCGGTCTAAGCTTAGGCTTAATTAAAGACCCGTTAGCATTCTAATTGGTTATTTATACCATCATTCCAGACTAGAGCCTTCTGGTAAATTGTACCTACACTTACTTAAGTGAATACGGCTGAGTTATTATAATTCTTGCTATTTAAGACAGGAGCTAGCTCAGGTAAATACTCTTAACTTATTTTCCCTATTACGGGCTTGGGATACGGTAATATAAATACCGCATGGTCAGGTATGGGATTCAAAGACCAATAAGTCGGGAAATCCAAATAACCTGTTTTAATTCGTATTGCTTGACTGAAACATTGGGGATTAATGCGACCGTGTCCTGGATATCCTTGACTCATTAAATGCAATGGCCACGACCTAAGCACGGGGTGTAGGCATACACCTGACAGATGCCATATGTTTATTAATTAATTATACCCAATAAGGGAATAGTGGTGTGTCGGTTAATCATGAACCGGCATAGAACCGGGCCCCGTATGTAGAGCAAGTTATGTAAAACTGATAACATGAGATATGGTTTGTCCCAAGTATAAAAGATTAATTTTGCCTTGTGCATTTTAATCAAAGTGTCAAAACATCTTCGTGCCTTGAGCACCTAAACCAATTTTCATAGACATTTTCAAATGAGTCGGTTGAGTGTATTTACCAGTGAAAACTGGCGTATTTTCAAAAGTCTAAGTGACAGGTACAAGTACGTAATAGGCTGGAAGCTGCTCAGGACGTTAATAAGGAATCTTGCAAGTTCTAGGCGTCTAAAGTCTGTTGAACAATAATTATGTTTTAAGATCCGCCTGTGCATCCTTTACTTTCCGTTGTAATACTTGATATTACTTTATAATCGGTTTGTTATATATTTATATTTTGCTTCCGCTGTGCATTTAAATATTGTGTTGTTTGACTATGATGATATCAACTACGTCACGATACTCCCCACCGGGCCCACCGGTGACACGTGGAAAGTCGGGGTGTGACAGGTTGGTATCAGAGCCAACACTGAGTGAATTAAACGCTAGCCTTTTGTGTTTAATCTCAGTTACACGGTTGCACATTCTTGAGTCTAGACAAGAACATAGGACAAATTCTAATTCGTTTTATTTTTCCTTATTTGGTTCCTTTGTTATTTTCTGATTAGCTCTTGCATGGGCAAGTCATTTTTGTAGAAGTCCCGTTTAGGGCAACCATATACTTGTTTAAATTTTAAAGGAACGATTATATTTAAAATATCATTCCTATATTATAAGATCTACCATTATAATAAAATGGCAATATCTAAAAAGGAACAGGACCTAGCTCATGTGTCATTTTAAGACAGGGCCAAGACGGTAGTTCCACAATTAGATTCAGATCCTTGTTAACACCTCAAATTAGGATTGTTCTGCATTAAATATTAAAAAGAATCTTAAAGGTAAAACCTAGCCTAAATGTCAACGCAGACATGGCCAAGATGGTAAAACCTAGCCTAAATGTCAATGCAGATATGGCCAAGATGGTAAAACCTAGCCTAAATGTCATTTGCGGACATGGCCAAGACGGTAAAACCTATCCAAAGGATTCCAATCCCTGTTAACATCTGTAAGTACGTTAACATTTTTGGTAAACTGTGAATCGTTAAAGTCACACAGGCCATCTTTTAAAAAGGGGGTTAATCTAAATTCCCTTATTTGAAATAATCATCCATTAGTGATGAAATGTCTACGGGCCAAACTTGTTGTCCGATAAGACAACGACCGTGGTGGTCTCTGACCCCCGTCTAAAGATGTTGGACTACGTCCAAGCATAATAGTTTGTATGATCAATGCGATCCTGACTAATATCATCAAATGAAGATGATCATATTATAAACATCCATCGGTGATGAAATGCCTACGGGCCATACTTATTGTCCTAAGGGACTAAAGACAGTAGTAGCCTTTGCCTCTCTGTCCAGAAAAGGGTAATGAACTTTGATTCAAACCTTAATGCCTCGATTCTCTGAAATCATGACTTATATCATCCTATAAGATGATCATATTATAAACACCCCTTAGAAGGGAAGTGCCTGCGGGCTATAGTTAATGTCCTCTAAGACTAAAGACAGTGGTAGCCTACAACTCCATGTCAAGAAAAGGTAATGAACTATGATTCAAACCTCAATGCTTTGATTATCTGAAATCATAGCTTATAATTTATAAATGTCCATGTAACTAGGCCTTTCGTGCCACTAGTAAAACTATTATTGTTTTTATAATTAGGATAAGTTATAATATAAATCCTAAATAAATGTGATTAATAAATTAACCAAATAGGGTCTCCGTTACCATGGTTAATGAATTGCCATAAAAGACAATTCCAGAATAAACTCCCAAGTAAACTATTGTCCTTGTTTTATGTAACAGTTCAATTAAATGGTTGGCTCAGATGAAATTAATAGCCACCTAGTGGAGAAAAATGATAACGCCCGAATTAATTTAACGGGTGCTGAACTAAAAGCGTTAGTAGACGACGCAGTTACAAAGGCCTTAGAGCGGCAGTACGAAGAGTATAGTGGGACTCGGAGTAGGACCCTATCTACACCGCATTCGAAGCCTCCTTCCAAGAAGGATGAACCCAAGAAGGAAGATGACGAGTGTCACTCTTCTAATCATCACAGTGATCCGTCTCAACAGATCATACTGAATCAAGGACCTCGTGATAAGGGTTGCTCCTACAAGTACTTTGTTTCATGTAAACCCCGGGATTTCACTGGGGAGGAAGGAGCTGTAGATTGTATGACGTGGTTAGATGAGATGGATACAGTTGTGGATATCAGCGGATGCGCTGAGAGGGATGTGGTCAAGTTTGTGTCGCAATCATTTAAGGGTGAGGCCTTAGCCTGGTGGAGATCGTTGATTCAAGCCACCGGGAAGATCCCTTTGTACAACATGACTTGGGATCAGTTCGTTGCTCTTATCAAAGAAAATTACTGTCCTCAACATGAAGTTGAGAAAATCGAGACTGAATTCTTGACATTAGTCATGGAGAACTTAGATTGTCAAGCATACCTTGCAAGTTTCAATACCAAGTCTCGATTGGTTCCTTATTTGATCACACCGGAACCAAAGCGAATAGCTCGCTTTATTGGGGGTCTAGCCCCAGAAATAAAGGCCAGTGTGAAAGCATCGAGACCTACTACATTCAGGTCGGCGGCAGATCTGTCGCTATCTCTCACACTCGATGTGATTAGGAACAAGGCTGCCAAGGCCTCTGAAGATGGGAAGCGTAAAAGGGAGGAGGATAACTCCCAGAATCCTAAGAATAGCAAATCCGAGTTCAACAATAACCAACAGGATTCCAACAAGAAGCCTACATGCAAAACCTGCAAAAGAAGACACTGGGGACAGTGTCGATCAAACCAAAAGATAAAGCAATGTGGCATCTGCAAAAGAACTGGTCACCAGTCCCACGAATGTAGGGACATAAAGAATGCAAACTGTTTCAGCTGTGGTGAAAAGGGCCACATCAGTTCTAATTGCCCTGAGGCTGCCAAGGAAGGGGCAGCTAAGTCTGGGATGGATAAGAAAGAAAATGCCTAAACTAACGGTTGAATGCCAGAGACAGTGCATCTCAATAATAGCATTAGGTACGTCTTTACCTTTTTGCATCGATTGTATCTGCTCAGTATTTTACGTTAATGCAAGGGATAATAAACCTTTAGTAAACCATAAGCTTAGCAAGCTTTTGATTACATTCATAAGAACTTCAGATATTAAAAATAAGGTATAATTTACCAATGGAATCTTTAATGACCCTCTCTCCCATCCTCGGAGATAATCCTTTCATAAGAATCTGGAGTACTCTTCCCCAAAAAGAGTACGACAATATATACTACTTTATTTTATTATTTTCTCATTATTTTATATCGCCTGTGAATGCCAAACTATGTTTGATAAGAGTACCATATGAGGATTGGCGTATCCTAGTGTGTCCCATAGATTGCTTCCATGCCTGATCAGTATGGAGGTTTAATGCATGGAACCCCCGAGATATCCCAATGGTCATATTGTACTAAAGTCGACTAGTAGTATTCAAAGAAGATATCCAATATAAAAGGTCCTTATAAGTATCTCTACTTAGGGCATCCTGACATTTGTAAAGAGAATGTGTCATATATCTGACACCGACATCGATAGATGAACCAAAGCCTGAGAATACAGACATCTCTAACATCTCTGTGTGTGTCATGATTATCTTCTTTATAAGAATTACAATGTTTACCTTCTGAGAGGCAAGTGGATGTTAGGACGAACATCCCGCTTAGGGCTACAATTATTGTAAAAGCCTTATATCTGCTAGTATCAACGGAAAAGGAAGAACTAAGAGCCAAATCGATAAGCTTTTAGAGAAGATTTCATAAAGCCAAAATTCGAAGTCCTAAGAACTCCGATTTATATAAATAAGAAAGACGGATCATCTTGCTTATGCATTGATTACCGCAACCCTATATAGGCAACAATTAAGAATCGCTATTACCTGCCCAGGACC
Source organism: Helianthus tuberosus (assembly GCA_030545235.1). Taxonomy (NCBI): domain Eukaryota; kingdom Viridiplantae; phylum Streptophyta; class Magnoliopsida; order Asterales; family Asteraceae; genus Helianthus; species Helianthus tuberosus. The sequence continues at coordinate 5,404,752 of CM060416.1, read as the reverse complement.
GTTGATTGGTTCGACTAGCTGTAAGGTTTAGCTATTTTTCTGAGGTTAGCTAAGCAGTGGTTGGAATAACCATCTCACCATAAAATAGGTTTTTCTATAGCAATTATTATTTAAGTATCAAGGCTACTCCTTTTGAGACGTTGTATAGATGGAATGTTTGTGACAACCCGCACTAAACCAGGTATCCGTACGACTTAATTAATGATTTGCTTAATTACTGTGCTTGTTTGAACTAGCTGATGAACTGCTACTTGATATCTGATACATGTACTTACTTGCATCATACTTGCTTGCTGTCACTACATTATCTACATACTGAACCTTAGTGACAAACATGATGCACAAAAAGCACAGTAGCACAATAACGGATAACCTATTGAACATGCTGATAAAGCCAGCATCAGGCAGACACTGCCTCTAAGGCCTGTAAGAGCCTGAGATAATTGCTACACTAATGGTGAGTGTAGGGATACAAGGGTTATAGAACTGCGTCTCTAGGGATAAGTCACAGTGACTGGATGTGCCTAAAACGCACCTTAAGTACAAAACACAGCACTTTAATAAATAATCCAGCTTCTAGCTGACTAGTAGAGTGCCAAAACATGGGGAAAATACTACTAGACACTTTCTAAAGTGTTGGAATTAAATTGTGTCACTAAAAATAACAATAACGACACCTTAAGCTTTATTAAGCGCTTTAACGGATTACTATCCAACCGAACAACCGGACTATACCCGGAACATGAAAATATTGAGGTTTTCATTATTACTCTTTTTCTGAGCCAGTTAGGGTCCCTGATTACCCTAACACCCGTTAAAACACACTACACATTACTAACCAAGTTAAACACTTAGTTTAATATAACTAACTACCTAATTACTAGTTGAGATCGAACCAAGGGACCCCCCCCTCCTAACCGGCCTAACTACAAGGGGACACACTTTGTCCTTGTTTTATTATTTTAATCATGTATGCTCAATATCATTAGGACATATGAACCAATGGACACTAATCTTATGTTTGCCTATAAGTGACTTAAGATTGCACATATGATCATTACACACTAAACACCACAACTTCAAACTCTCTCCCTCTCTTTATCATTCTCGGCCGAACACCCCACCCCCCTTATCCATTATTTTTTATTTCCATCTTGCCATTCCAACATCATACATACATCAAGGGTCACGCATTAGGAGCCTTGGAGCCAACGGAACGCGAAGGACCATCTTCTCTAGCTTTTATCCACCCGTTGTTCGTCAAGAATCTTCCCTAGCCTTGAGCTAGAGGTATAACACTTAAAACTCGTTTTTGAACTAATCTAAAGTGGTTAAAAGGAATTATGTCGGTTAAATCTCGTTAAAATGCAAGATGATGCACAAAAGTTCACTAAAAACATGAAAAATGGTGGTTAATAGCATTTAAGTTGTGTAAAAGTCGTGGTATTTGAAATATATGGTTATTTAGACCCGATCTATGATGTGGTAGTTCGGATCATCGTTTAACCTTGTTTGGTAAGATCATGGATCTTAACATAAAGCTATTTTAGAAGTAACAAGGGTTAAAAGGTGAAACCCTACCACACATGAGACATGAACTTGTGTAAAAATGTTTTATTTGTGTAAAAGTGTTTTAACTTGTACTATGGTGTTTAAAACAAGCGGATCTACGCATCTGCAAGTGGTATTTTCAAAGGACCACGCGTCAAAGAAATCATGTTTTCTAAAAGACGGATCTTACACTAACAAACATGATTTTTATAAACCACAAGTGTGTAAACACTTGTGAAATGAAAAGATCCGACAAAGAACTAGTTTTGTCAAATGTTACTAGAAGTTGTAAAGACGGATTTCTCTAATCACAAGGTTTTTACGAGATCAAAGTTACTTTATATAAAGATCTACAAATATAATGGGATTTACACTATAGTTGCGGAAAAACTACAAGTTCATGCGATTATGCAATTTACATACTTGTTGACTAGTTTGATGTGTCGGAAATTGTTTGATTGAATAAAGAAGTTGTTGAATTGATTTTGTAAAAGAAAATGATACGCTTGAAAGCGTGGCCACCTCCAGTTACAGAGGAAACTCTGGCGAAATTTTTCTAAAAACCTGACACTTAGAAATATTTACACAACAAGTGTTAGAATTATTTTTGACATATTTTCGAAATATAAATTTCGCCATGACTTTATTTACTACTATTCGGAGGTGGGATTTTCCACAAAATTTAACGTGATAAATATATATTGTCACAACACTGTTTATGATTATTTTGTGAAAATACATAAATATTATTTTTAGAGTAAAAATAATATTTACAAACGTTAACGATTCCAAAATAATACGAACGCTTTCACATGAATATATAAGTTACACCGGTAATTATATTGCCACTCGTTTATTAAAACGTAACTTACGCACATGTAATGTATCCCCCATCCTTGGGAAGGAGTTTAACTACCAAGTATATACAAAATGTAGACACGAAATAGTTGCCTAACTATTTCCCAAAGACTTAAACAATAAAGCTAAGGCACGGCCGTCCGTCTAATAGAATTAGCACTTGTAGGTCGTCGCACAGCTTCCCGATTTGGAGATACTTGGTAGAGACGTTTCACTGTGAGTTCATGTCCCCCTTTTCTCTAACTGTTTTCAGTTTTCTTAACTGCGGGGGTGAAATACATGTTACTTTGTTTACAAGTACTATTATACACGGTATGTTATCGTAAGGAGGTTTACTACTTAGATCATGTGAATGGGTAGGCAGAACACCGAGGGACTTAAGCGGTAGATCTATCTGGGTGTAGCGAGCCCAACTCTAGGCCCAACAGAACGGACCTCTGTGAGGACCAACAGAACGGACCTTGAGTGACTTGGTTGCCCGACGCAAAAATCGGCTAGGGTTGAGTCTTCCTACTTGCATTTCACACATGCTAATGGCCTTGCAAACCATTGGTGATCTCTTTTCCTTACACTGCTACATACCAGGAAATTTTTATACTTACAAGTGTTTTACTTACTCACTTGCACATGAACTCGCTCAACATTATTGTTGATTTTTCAACTTACATGTATTTCAGGAAATTAACGAGATCTGGCACGGTATGGCATGTTTTCCGCTGCACTAGTTTCCGAGGTCATCCGGGGTTTAGGGGATGTGTCTCTTTCCTGGACAAGACACAATCCTTAAACCATGTTTGTTTTATGTTTAAGTTTGTAATGTCTGTTGAACAAGGTTATGGTTGTTAGGGTATGTTCCCGTTAAAACAATGGTACTGTATTTGGTTTTCAAAACTTAATGGATGATCTTGCATGTTTTTAACTCATATAGATTTGTTATGATTAAGCCATGGTATTAAGAAGTCACACCAAATTAACCACGCTTCCGCAAAGCCAGGGTGTGACAATGTTAAACATCTATTATTAGATAAAAAATTGGTAAGTCCAATTATCAGGATCTGAAAGTTGCCTGGGAAACAACAAATAAGATCATACAAATCCCTAATCATCTATAAGTTGCCAGTATTCGGCAGAAAATCAAGAATTAATGAAAGTAGCAACCCTCCTAAATTCTAGTTAAAGAATAAGGTTCAACAAAAGAAATCACCCAGGAAGGGTGTGCCGAATTTGTTAAATTATCAGGCTAGTTAAGCTCTGAATATATAGAATCATTCGAAGGAAATCGAATGTATCAAGATCAAGTAGCTTATAAGCTAAAACCTATTTAAGCAGCTTGGCGGAGCTCGCAATACATTTACACACTAGTGACTGAAGGATGTGTTTCGCCAATAAGCCGAAAAGCACTATCACATACACTACAAAAAAGATCGCAATCTGAGACTGAAAAATCAGTCTCTAAAACTCCTAAATCAGTCCCTAATGGTTATTAGGGACTGATTTTGCCAGTCCCGAGCCAGTCCTAATTGTCTAGTCCTAGATACTTTCATTAGTAACTAAATTTCAGTCCCGATTGTATGACACCAATAGAGACTGATATTCGGTCTCCTATACATATAAAATCAGTCCTCAATATACGTTGTGGTACAACATCATTTCAGTCTCGAATACATTTCGTCGGTGACTGAAAATCAGTCCTTGATACATAAAAAAAATGAGTATTAGAGACTAAAAAATCAGTATTTGATACATAAAAATCAGTCCCTAATGGTTATCAAGGACTGATTTTCCAGTCCCCAGCCTGTCCCAGATACCTAGTACTAGATAATGTTTTTAGTAACTGAAAATTGGTCCCGATTGTATGACACCAACAGTGACTAACGGTTAGTCTCTGATACATAAAAATTCAGTCCTCAATTTGTCCCCCGTTACCACGTCATTTCAGTCCCCAATACATGTCTTTGGTGACTGCAAATTAGTCTCAAATACTACGATATTTCAGTCCCCAAAACATAACTTTAGCGACTGAAAATCAGTTGTTTAATGACACGCCTTTATGACACGCATTACGTGTCATGGTTTTAAATTTTTATTTTTTATTTTATTGGTAGACTTTCTAATTTTCCTAATAGAACCAAAACAATATATAAATCCATATCATAACAAAATACACATAACAAAAGAATTCATTTCATATATGAATTCATTCAATATTTCTTAAAAAAAGCAAACAAACATTATAAAGTTAACAATATTTCATTAACGTCGATACATATCACCGGAAAATAAAGGTTGCCACAAAAAGTTGATCATTCTTCGCAAATTCTCTGGTCACTTGAGTAGTCTCGGACAGCAATAAACCATCATCTTCATCATGTCTCGACCGCACGTTTTAAGCTTCACAGTTCACACATTCAAGTGTCTTTTTTCTATCATCACCTTTTCCTGAAGAGAACCGGTGAATAATGGATGAATAGAACCAGCTAGTTGTAGATTGACTGCACCATTCTTTCCAAATCCATTGCTTGAGATCTCCGTCAAAAGGCATCACTGAATCTACACTTGTACATCTTCACATGATTAAAATATTAAACAAACCAACATCTTCACTTGTACATCTGCACTAATAATAAACAAATCATTATATGTAAAGATCACGATTAAAGTTGCTTCACAACATTAAAATAATAAACAAAACTTATTAGTGTTCCTTCAAGCAATTAAAATAATAAACAAACCAACATTAACAGTCGCTGGTTGAACTCATAAGGATGAATCCTTGCGAACTTAAGCCAGGGCAAGGAACCGTCGCGTTTGGAGCCAGAGATGAGGCATGCGAACCGAGGCGGAGGAGGGAGGGTGGGGATCGGGAGGGGGCGGAGCTTGTGTTCGGCGGTGTGACGGTGGTGTAACGGCTTTGACGGACCGGGAAACGGGTTTCTTCTTAGGACCACCAGCCTTTCTGCCACCGGCACCCTTTTTGGACTCCATTTGAAAAAGAAAAGGATGAAAATAGAGAAACTGATATGAGTTTGTAAGTTGTTTTTTGATGTGTGGAGATGATGAAGGAAGGAAGTGGGTGTGGGGTTTATACAGGGAGTTTTTAACGTGTGGAGATGGGTGGGTTTTGTGACCGTTGGATTGGTTTTGATCAATGGATGATGATGATAGCATGGCGATCCGTGTGAGTTTGAATAGACCAATCAGTTAGTGCTAGAATATTGTTTTTTTTTAATTCACTCATTTTGTTTTATTTTAACAAAAAACAAATCCTTTTTTTTTTTTTTGAGAGATTTATGATTTTTGCTAAGGGTATGCGTAGTTGGGCGCCATAACCCCCTCATAACCCCCCATAACCCCCCGAACACCACTACGGAGGGGGTTATGAGGCAAAAAAAAGTTGGGGAGCGCTATAGATATCGCGCGGTTATGGGTTTGCTTTTCAAATTTGGACCAATCAAATTGAAGGAAAGTTTTTTTATAATTAATTAATAAAATTAAAAATTAAGAATTAAGAATTATGTAATGATGGGTAGGGGCTTTATGACTACGGGCTTAAATGCATAACGTCCCATAACGCCCACCCGCACACGTGGCGTCGCATAACGCCCACAAAGGGGGTTATGACTACACATGGCCTAAGAAAGGGTTTGGGTAACAAATTTGATTAAGTATAAATATTCCATATGTAAAGAAAATAGACTTGAGGAGTAACAAATTTGTGTTATTGACCATTAATTGAAACCGATTACATAATTGATATATAAGATGGCTGCTTACTAATCATTGCTTCTAGTTTGAGACATCGTCATAAAGAAAGAATATGATTGGTCAACAAGAATATCCATGTTTGTGTAGTTCTTTTGTAGTGTGTACGAACCTCGTCTCGGCCCGAAACTCAATTTGAAATGAACCTATTCCGATCCGAAACCTGCCCCGTTCCTTTAAGACACTTACCCACATCGACCCATTTCTTTAATGTTGTCGACCCGCTTTGACCAGAAAATAACAAGATGGAATTTCAAGTGACCCATTGTGACCAATTTAGTTAAAATATCTTATCCAAACCAACCCATATAATTTTAAAAGCAACCTAAATTGACCAATTTGGAAGGCTTTTGGTCAAGATTACTAGACTAGCAAATCCCTTGAGAAGTCTCATGGGAGGGTCTTACAGTACTAGACTAGCAAAATCATTAGGTGTTTCAATAAATGTTGTGTTACATTAATGCTTATTTGATTTAAACAATGCTTCAATCTTATTTGTTTCCTCACTTAACTAGAAGTGCTATGTGGACCATGCGACGAAACACGTAATTTTGGGTGCACACTTAATTACGAGGTTCGACGCATGAGAATTATTAGTCACGGACATCAGTCACAAAAAAATCAACCTCTAATACAATTAGTAACTAATAAATTAGTCCCAGATACTACGTATCCGAGACTGATAGATTAGTCCCTCATAGTTTAGTCCCTCGGTGTCAATATATTAGTGACTGAATATTAGTGACCAATAAAATGGCGCCATTTTTATTAATGGGGGCAGTTATTTAGGACTGAATTTCAGTAACCAATAAGTTTCCCCCCAAAATTTATTTTTAGACAAACATATTTGTAACTAAAATTCAGTCCCAGATAAATGGTCCAAGTATTAAGGATTGATTATTAGTCACGGACATCAGTCACAAAAAAATCAACCTCTAATACAATTAGTAACTAATAAATTAGTCCCAGATACTACGTATCCGAGACTGATAGATTAGTCCCTCATAGTTTAGTCCCTCGGTGTCAATATATTAGTGACTGAATATTAGTGACCAATAAAATGGCGCCATTTTTATTAATGGAGGCAGTTATTTAGGACTGAATTTCAGTAACCAATAAGTTTCCCCCCAAAATTTATTTTTAGACAAACATATTTGTGACTAAAATTCAGTCCCAGATAAATGGTCCAAGTATTAAGGACTGATTATTAGTCACGGACATCAGTCACAAAAAATCAACCTCTAATACAATTAGTAACTAATAAATTAGTCCCAGATACTACGTATCCGAGACTGATAGATTAGTCCCTCATAGTTTAGTCCCTCGGTGTCAATATATTAGTGACTGAATATTAGTGACCAATAAAATGGCGCCATTTTTATTAATGGGGGCAGTTATTTATGACTGAATTTCAGTAACCAATAAGTTTCCCCCCAAAATTTATTTTTAGACAAACATATTTGTGACTAAAATTCAGTCCCAGATAAATGGTCCAAGTATTAAGGACTGATTATTAGTCACGGACATCAGTCACAAAAAAATCAGTCTCTAATACAATTAGTAACTAATAAATTAGTCCCAGATACTATGTATCCGAGACTGATAGATCAGTCCCTCATAATTTAGTCCCAAATGGTCATTTTTCTTGTAGTGATAATGATATGCCGAACTATGATAGTATGAGCAACCTGTGTCGATTAAGGATCGACAGGATTAGGAACTCCAAAAAGATACATGTACCTATTATAAAGGTCAATTGGAGTGCCTTAGAGGCTCAAAGGTACTGGGGAAGATTAAGCCAAATATAAGGTAGAAAATACTTCCTTTACTTTAACAAATCTCGAGGTCGAGATTTCTTTTAAGGGGGTGAGGATGTAACACCTCGAAAATTCACGTCCTATAATGTGTTGACACGTGTCATATGTTTGAACGTGTGAAAGAATGTTATAGAAGGATTAAAGTTGACAATCATGGAAAGTATGTGAATATACAAGTTCTAAATGTCAACAGTGAATAAATGTATTGAACATTAACCCTACATGATGCTCATACCTTCAAACGAATAAAGCATGGATCATACGAAGCTAAATATGAAAGAAAGTGAGAGATTACAAACAACAGGGGTTAAATGTGTCAACATGTTTAAAGTTATACCTCTGAGTGACCTTTTGACAAACCCGAAGCTTTGTAACGGTTAATTATGCTCACTAGAATGCACGATATAAATTTCATAAAGTTTCGCTATCGTATGAGAAAGTTATGATCAAATTCGTACGCGAAGGGGTTAAAGCGTCAACGTTGAAGTTTATGACTTTTCGGGTAACAATAAAGTTAACCGAGGACTAAATAAAGTAGGTAAATGTCTTAAGGCCCTTATAAGTCAATTTAGAGGGCTCATTGTGCAAAACAAGATGTGAAATCGACCTTTAGAAGGACCGGGGACCAAAACTGCAAATAAAGGAAAATTGGTTTTGCTGAACAACACATGCTCGCGTAGCGCGAGCCCTAACCTCTATGCCGTCGCGCTACGCAACGGCCCTATCTGATCAGAATTGTGATTTTTGTTGATTCTTGTCTGCCATAGCCCTTGTAACTGACCTTTGAACGATTTTCCTCATCTTGCTTGGCCCCTAAACAACCCCTAGACATTTAGGGACACTTGTTAGTGATCAAACATCAATGGTAGACCTTGTTGTCAACAATCCATGAAGATATGAGCACTATATAAAGGGCCAATGTTGCAACAAGTTCTTCACACCTTTCTCTTGCACTTCTGATCATTCTTGGAGCTCCAAAGCAGACTCAAGGGATCTCTAATCGTGCAAAGGACTCTAGTAAGTTTGCTTAACCTTTCTTAGTTAAGTTTTTGCTTAGTTTTAGCTTAAAAGTCAAACCGTCGTAATTAACGGTTGACTTAGCGATTAATCACTAATGGTCCAGTGATTAGTCGAATTGAAAGTAGTTATAAGTTGGTAATTATGTGGGTAAAAAACCCTTAAAAGGGTTCCCATTGATTCCCACTCTAACTAGGTCAAATGTCGGGTCAAACTTGTTATTAAAAAGTCAACAGGATACTTAATTTCTAATTTATGCATAATTAGCAATGTAGAACACATACAACCTGTTTGATCATGAATATAACTTGGTAATTAGTATAAGAACATGTCTAAACATGTTCCACCCGACAATTTACTGTTTAGACCCGGTTCGGAACCGAAAGTCGCAAAGCATTGACTTTTGCTTTGACTTCAGTTCTGACCCGTTTTGGTATGTTTTAGAAATTCCTAAGAGCTCTATTTGGACCAGGTTACATGCTAGTATAACCCTCTGTGATTATACACCATGGTTCATTAGTTAACCAATTAATACGCATGATTCCGTTAATTGCCCATATGTTGACCATTATGCCCTTTTCACCTTAAAACGTGATTTTTGAAAATGTAAAAGAGTAGAAACCTTAGTCACTGATATATAAACTTGTACCCAAAGTTTGACATCAGTTTGAGGTGTAGTTTGAGAGTTATGCTCATTAGCGCAAATTGAAAGCTTTATGTTAATTAAACGACATAATTAGCGTATGGCCTATCTAAGCCTACTTTTTGATATCAAACTTATTACCCACTGATGTAATATATTATTTAGGGATTTTTGAATATTTTTAATTAATTTTAGGCTGAGCATAACTTATAGTCGTAGGCTTAATCCGGTAATTGTCGGTTTTGCCCTTACGGGCTATAAAATGAGTTTTACATATCTAATTGAATCCAAACCTTTTGCTACTGATTACATATGATAAATAAATTATTTTAAGCCTCCTGGAATAATAAAAATATCAGCTTTATGTATAGAACCCGGAAATGGCTTCTAATCGCCTTTTTAAGCATTTTTAACGCATAGTATGTACTAGAACTATTTTAAACATACAAGGGTTGATACCTACTGATATTTTGGGAAAATTATAATATTTTAATAGTAAGCAAAAGTTTTTTAACTCAGACTTCAGTTTTGAGCTTTACGGCTTATGTTAAATTACCAAAATGCCCCTACGGTGCATAGTTTGGTTATAATTGATAAATTTCACATATATACTTTACCCTACTGTTATAACTTAGTAAACTAAGTATTTTTGCTGATTATATCAGACCTGTAACTCGGGTTAATACTTAGACTCTTTTATAACCTTGAAAATGACCAAACTACCCCTACGAGGCATAGTTTGTGTTTAAATTCGTTTCGGGCATAATAAAAGACATCTTACTGATGTCACAACATATTTGAAGCATATTAACTTAGGAAACCTGTATATGGATCTTATGAATACCCGTTACACCTCTTTCGCGTTCGGTTCGGCTTATGTAACTAGTTTACATAAATTAGCCGAAATGGGTCAAACCTTATCGGTTTTACCCCAAAATTCAGAATGTACCTAGATTACCCATATAAGGCAAGTCTTCAATCTTGTCGGGTCTAAATCACATTCTATTCCGGTCTTCGCCTAATCGTGCGTTTGAACCATAAAATTTACCGGTCTAAGCTTAGGCTTAATTAAAGACCCGTTAGCATTCTAATTGGTTATTTATACCATCATTCCAGACTAGAGCCTTCCGGTAAATTGTACCTACGCTTACTTAAGTGAATACGGCTGAGTTATTATAATTCTTGCTATTTAAGACAGGAGCTAGCTCAGGTAAATACTCTTAACTTATTTTCCCTATTACGGGCTTGGGATACGGTAATATAAATACCGCATGGTCAGGTATGGGATTCAAAGACCAATAAGTCGGGAAATCCAAATAACCTGTTTTAATTCGTATTGCTTGACTGAAACATTGGGGATTAATGCGACCGTGTCCTGGATATCCTTGACTCATTAAATGCAATGGCCACGACCTAAGCACGGGGTGTAGGCATACACCTGACAGATGCCATATGTTTATTAATTAATTATACCCAAAAAGGGATTCCCAATAAGGGAATAGTGGTGTGTCGGTTAATCATGAACCGGCATAGAACCGGGCCCCGTATGTAGAGCAAGTTATGTAAAACTGATAACATGAGATATGGTTTGTCCCAAGTATAAAATATTAATTTTGCCTTGTGCATTTTAATCAAGGTGTCAAAACATCTTCGTGCCTTGAGCACCTAAACCAATTTTCATAGACATTTTCAAATGAGTCGGTTGAGTGTATTTACCAGTGAAAACTGACGTATTTTCAAAAGTCTAAGTGACAGGTACAAGTACGTAATAGGCTGGAAGCTGCTCAGGACGTTAATAAGGAATCTTGCAAGTGCTAGGCGTCTAAAGTCTGTTGAACAATAATTATGTTTTAAGATCCGCCTGTGGATCCTTTACTTTCCGTTGTAATACTTGATATTACTTTATAATCGGTTTGTAATATATTTATCTTTTGCTTCCGCTGTGCATTTAAATATTGTGTTGTTTGACTATGATGATATCAACTACGTCACGATACTCCCCACCGGGCCCACCGGTGACATGTGGAAAGTCGGGGTGTGACACTTATGTGCCTTTAAAATATTATTAAATATACAGTTGGCATTGTTACACGTGAAAATGAGTTCTTGATGGGAACGAAGTTACCTTCCATCTTCCACTTCTACCGTCCAATGCCGCCAATACCAAAGCTGTAACAACCCGCTTTTTGGAAAGTCAAAGTACAAGTCAAAGTCAAAGGAAGAAAAGATTGCTAATTGCGATATGTCACTCCTTGCTTGACCATTAAATCGTACTTTTGAGTTGTAATTGAATTCTATTATTTTATCGCTTTAGTTGTATTATGTGGAGTATCTATTAATAATCAAAGTTTAATCGCATATTTATCGCTATCGCGTTCGCAACTCGAATTATATGTTCTGAATATTGTGTTATGTGTGTGTGCTTTTTTGTGTTACTTGTGCATGTTATGTTTATGTTGAGGTGTAATCGCATTCGCAATTCTATCGCATCGCAATCTAATCGCAAACGCTAAACGCAGGTTATTTATAGTGATTGTATGTTAGATATAGTAGTTAGGTTATTTGTGTAACTAGTGGGTAATACTATCGCATTGCTCACTCGAATCGCATCGCAACGCTCAACACGCGAATCGAAACGACAAAACTCAACGCGCCGGACACCCGGATTGAGTGGCCAACAGATCGAGTGGCCATCCGATCGGTGACCAATCTGACACTTTGACACTTTCCTCTTTTGGAAACCCTATAAATACCCTCCTGTCACATCATTTGTGATGTGACAGCCGTCTCACACGACCAACTCGTTCCAAGCCTTCTTTCTCTCGATTTCTCTCGATTTCTCGCGATTCTTGTAAGTTTTCAACTCAAATCTTGTACTTCTATGATCTACACACACTTCTTCATCATTTTCACCTTTGAATCTCAACTTTTAACCGTGAAATCACCGGATTTGAGGTGTTTTAGGATGACGTCATCATGGAGTTCTTATGAACTTCAAGATTTGGCTTCATTCCACCAAGAACAACTCAGATCTGAAGGATTTCCACAAGATTAAACAATGTTTTCGCATAAATCTACACATATCCATGGTTAAAAGGATTGAAAGATGGTTTTCCAATTTTCTTTCAACTCTTTTACACTCAATGCACTCAAAAACCGGTAGAACCGGAGCTCGTTCTAATCTTCTACTCTTTCTTAGTGATGAGTTGGGTCAAGATCTGGTTACTACCAAGGAGAGAACCGATTTCGGGTTAAACAAGAACAACCGTCACGAACCAGTAAACTGATCGGATTTGGGTGATTCCTGTTCGATCGGACGACTTGGGACTTGACGAGGTTCTGTTGTTTAATACGTTGACAAACCGTCTCGAACAAACCGCAAACTTTCAAAATAACCAAGTTCAAGACGATCAGATGCGTTGGGACGGATCGCCGTCCGATCGGATTGCCATCTGACCGAACTGCAATCCGATCGGATTGCACTTGAGCTTCCAAACACTTAATCACTTCCAAGTTTTCAAAGGACTAAACGTCGAACGGATTGTCATCCGATCGGATAGCCATCCGATCGAACGACCATCCGATCATGTAACATTTGGAACTTTTGTACTTGATCATTTTCAAAGGGGCAACAGTTTCCAACGGATTGCAATCCGATCGGATTGCCATCCGATCGAGTAACCATCCTGCAGTGAACTTGTTCTCACTAAGTGTCTAGCCAACCGGATCGCTATCTGATCAAACGGCCGTTCAATCGATCGACCTGGAGGGTAGGGATACTTCTCGGTTTTCAAAATGCTACAACGAAAACTTCAAATCCATCATACACAAACACATCCTTACCAAACGAAAGTCAATCCGACCGAATGGCCATCCGATCGGATGACCATCCGAACGGATTGACATCCGATCGAATGACCATCCGATCGGATTGCCATCTGTAACACCTCGAAAATTCACGTCCTATAATATATTGACACGTGTCATACGTTTGAACGTGTGAAAAAATACTCTAAAGGGACTAAAGTTAACAAACATGGAAAGTATGTGAATATAAGGGTTCAAATTGTCAACAAGGGATAAATATACTTTACAGTAACCCTACATAATGCTCATACCCTTAAACGAATAAGTCATGGATCATACGAAGCTAAATATGAAAGAAAGTGAGAGATTACAAACTACAGGGGTTAAATGTGTCAACATGTTTAAAGTATACCTCTGAGTGACCTTTTAGCAAACCCGAAGCTTTGTAACGATAAATTATACTCACTAGAATACATGATAAAAATTCCATCAAGTTTCGTTATCGTATGAGAAAGTTATGATCAAATTCGCATACGAGGGGTTAAAAGCGTCAACGATGAAGTTTATGACTTTTCGGGTGAACACAAAGCAAACCAAGGACTTAACAAAGTGGGTATAAGCCTTGAAGCCCTTATAAGTTGATTTTGAGGGCTCAGAATGCAAGAAACAAAGTCGAAACAACTTCATAAAGGACCAAGGATCAAAACACAAAACTTGAAAATTGAAAATGGATCAGAAGGGGCATCGCGTTACGCGAGGGCCCCTAGGGGGCTACGCGTGGCGCGAGGGGCCCTCTGATCTGAAAACTTTAGGCTGATGTTGCTAGGTGTCTGCTATGATCTTGTAACCGACTTAAAATCGATTTTCCACATCTTTGGACGACCCCTACATGCTTTTTAGACTTTAGGAACATCTGTGGATGATCCATGGCCATTGCTAGGCTTGTGTGTCAATGATCTAGTGAGTTTTGAACACTATATAAAGGCCTCATGTTGCAACCATTGATCACACCTCACTTCTGCATTTCTGGAGCTTCCTGGAGCTTAAGAGCAGACCCAAGTCTTTCCTAATCGTGCATAGGACTTCAGTAAGTATGCTTAACCTTTCTTAGTTGAGTTTTTACTTAGTTTTAGCTTAAAAGTCAAACCGTCCTAATTACCGTTTGACTTAGCGATTAATCATTGATGGTCCAGTGATTAGTCGAATTAAAGGTAGTTATAAGTTGGTAATTATGTGGGCATTAAACCCTTAAAAGGGCACCCTCTGATTCCCACTCTAGCTAGACCATTTGTCGGGTCAAAGTTGATTAGAAAAGGTCAACAGAATGCTAAATTTCAAATTAACATGTAATTAGCAATGTAGAAGGCATGTAAACTATTTTATCACTCATGTAACTTGGTAATAAGTATAATAACTGGTCTAGGCTTGTTTGATCCGACAATTTTCTGTTTAGACCCGGTTTGGAACCGAAAGTCGCAAAGCTTTGACTTTTGCTTTGAATTCAGTTCTGACCCGTTTAAGCATGTTTTAGAAATGCCTTAGAGCTTTAATTGGACTAGGTTACATGCTAGTATAACCCTCTGTGATTATACACCTTGGTTCAATAGTTATCCAATTAATATGCATGATTCCGTTAATTGCTCATATGTTGACCATTATGCCCTTTTCACCATAAAACGTGATTTTTGAAAATGTAAAAGAGTAGAAAACTTAGTTACTGATTTATAAACTTGCAACCAAAATTTGGCATCAGTTGGAGGTGTAGATTGAGAGTTATGCTCATTAGCGTAATTAGAAAGCTTTTTAGCGATTAAACGGCATAATTAGCATATAGCCTATTTAAACCTATTTTTTGATATCAAACTTTTTACCCACTGATGTAATATAATATTTTGGGATTTTTGAATATTTTAATTAATTTTAGGTTGAGCATAACTTAGAGTTACAAGCTTGATCCGGTAATTGTCGGTTTTGCCCTTTCGGGCTATAAAATGAGTTTTACATATCTATTTGACCCCAAACCTTTTGCTACCGATTTTATATGATAAATAAATTATTTTTGACCTTCTGGAATAATAAAAATATCAGCTCTCTATATATAACCCGGAAACGGCTTCTAATCGCCTTTTTAAGCGTTTTAACGCATAGTATGTACTAAAACTATTTTAAACATACAAGGGTTGATACCTACTGATATTTTAGGTAAATTATAATATTTTAACAGTAAGCAAAAGTTGTTTAACTCAGACTTCAGTTTTGAGCTTTTCGGTTTATGTGAAATTACCAAAATGCCCATACGGTGCATAGTTTGGTTATAATTGATAAATTTCACATATATGCAATACCCTACTGTTATAACTTATCAAATTAAGTATTTTTGCTGATTACATCATACCTGTAACTCAGGTTAATACTTAAACTCTTTTATAACCTTGTAAATGACCAAATTACCCCTTCGGGGCATAGTTTGAGTTTAAATTCGTTTCGGGCATAATAAAAGATATCTTACTGATGTCACAACATATTTGAGGCATATTAACTTAGGAAACCTGTAAAGGACTCTCATGGTCACCCGTTATGCCTCTTGCGCGTTCGGTACGGTTTATGTAACTAGTTTGCATAAATTAGCCGAAACGGGTCAAACCTTATCGGTTTTATCTCAAAATCCAGAATGTGTTTAGATTACCCATATTAAACAAGTATTCAAACTTGTCAGGTCTAAATCACATTCTATTCCGGTCTTCGCTTAATCGTGCGTTCGAACCGTATCATTCCTTAAAACTAACCGGTCTAAGCTTAAGCTTAATTAAAGACCGTTAGGATCCTAATAGGTTATTATAAACCTTTGTTCCAGAATAGGAGAACCGGTAAAAGCTACCCGCATTTGCTAATTGTGAATTATACTTGCAAAGGTAAATACTTTTAACTTATTTTCCCTTATGGGCTTGGGGTACGGTATATAAAATACCGCTTGGTCGGGAATTCGACCTTAATCGATTGGTGGTTAAGTATTATCGAGATGACCCGTTTAAATATGTCTTGTTTGCTTAACGCCTTTGGGGGGTTAATGACCATGTCCCGGATATCCTTGGCATCATTTTACGAAATGGCCACGACCTAAGCGCGGAGTGTAGGCGTACACTCGTCAGTGCATAAATAAATTATGTGGTGAGTCTATTGATCTTTAACCCGGTACGAACCGGGTTACTGAACGCATAAGGAACATGTAATCCTTTTACAAGTTTATATATTTAAATAATTATCCCAAGTTATAAAATGTTTGTGCCATGTGCATCCAAATCAATTTTTAAGCATTTTTAAAATGAGTCGGTTAATTGTATTTACCAGTGTAAACTGACGTATTTTTCCAAAAAGATTAAGTGCAGGTACTACTCGTAATAGGCTGGACTTCTCCTTAGCATCAAAAGAGTCTCACAAGCTTAAGATGCCCTAAGTCTGTTGAACTACTGTTTCCTATTTTTTTTATTTTTATCCACCTGTGGATTAATTTCAACTATTTGTGATACTGATATTACAATATTACATTCAGTTGAAATATATCTTTCTTTTGCTTCCGCTGTGCATTTAAATATTGTGTTGTTTGACTGTAATGTTGCCAACCACGTCACGATACTCCCCCACCGGGCCCACCGGTCAAACGTGGAAATATCGGGGTGTGACAGGTTGGTATCAGAGCCAACATTGAGTGAATTAAACACTAGCATTTTGTGTTTAATCTCAATGACACAATTGCACATTCCTAAATTTTCGAGTCTAGACAAAGAACATAGGAATAATCCAAAATGTTTTTGTTTTTTTTTATCTTAACTTTGTCCTTTATATTTTGTTGTTATCTTATGTTAAATTGACAGGTCTAAATATGCCGCCAAGATTTTTCAGACGAAGAGGACTAGGCAAGGGGCCCATCACCGCCCCCAATGATCACGAAGCCGGGCCTTCGAACAGGCGAGCTCCTTCCACCACTGCAAGTGCCGATCCTCGAGAGAACTGGAGGACCAATGTGGAGCCCGCTAGACGGTCTGTTTCACATAGTTCAACGCCTCCCTTTCGTAACTCCTATGGGCCACAGTCAGAAAACGAGCCTGATAACCCACAACCTTCATATATACCTCTTCAGCGATCCCTTTCGCACAATTCTTTTGGTAACCCCACTCCTGTTTTTCGGGGCCGGTTTAACCCGTCGAACTATATACAAGAACCGGTGGGTTTTAACCCATTGGGACCGGAGGATCATTTTTCGGTGATAACGCCATGGATATGGATGAGGACACCGACCCTATGGAGCCTGCAACGGGGACCCCCAACCATCCCATTGAAGTCTCCGACGGTTCATCCTTTCACGGGTCACCTTACCGTGGCCCAGACAGTTATCAGGCAAGGTTTAACCAACATGAATGGTACTTCACGCCTTCTCACCATTCATCGCCCCACCAACAGCAACAACAGCAGCAAGATCCCTCTGGGGATTCACGTTTTGTGGCAGTCACGCCACCGCCTCCACCGCCGCCAGTTCATCAAGCACCTCCAGAACCGCCGAGGCGTAGGAGGACAGGCGCGCGAATATCCGCGCGTGGAGGGGATTTTCACTTCAGCACCCCTCATCACTCAAGTGGCAGTCATTATCCGCCACTACATGAAGACCCGCAAATGGGTGGGCCTTCAAACCCAGTTGCACCGCAGCCACCACCGATAGGTTTTGATAACCCGATTCCGGCCTACACTGGTTCAATGGCGTACAACCAGTTTGAGCAGCCGGCCCACACCAACTATGGTTACGCTGAAACCGACCCATACTTGGTAGCGGCCAACTATAACGCCCTTCACCCGGAAGGACAGTATGGAGCTCCTTGGGGAGTAGGGTACCCAACTCATGGGTACCAAATACCTGCTAGACCTATAATTCGGCAACAATCGCAGCCGCCACGGTTTTCCCCACCCGAACGGGAAGAAATTCTGCAAAGATTGGACCAAGTCGAGCGAGATTTTCACATAGATCGCAGGGAGCGACAAAGTTTCTTCCAGGGATTGACAAGTTTAATAAAAGGGAAGAGCAAGAAGGACCATTGAATCCTTCAATTATTGATTGTATTTTCCTTGTTTTCAGTTGAGCCCCTGCGTGGGTCTGTCTTGCTGTTTTGACCCCTGCGTGGGTATGATTATCTTTTGAGCCCCTGCGTGGGCCTATCTTTCTGTTAACCCCTACGAGGGTATGTTGTTTGTTTAAGTCCCTGCGTGGACTAGTATTTCAGTTTGACCCCTGCGTGGGTAAGTTGTTCTGTTAAAAAGTCCCGTTTAGGGCGATGTGTAATCTTTTAATAATTAATGGAATGTTAAGATTATAAATTTCATTTTTGCCACTATATGCATAAATAAATTATATGTGAGATAAATGAATCAAAATCATTCCTTTTAAAAAAAATAATCTGCCTATTTAAATATTAACTAAGAATCTTAAAGGTATAACCTAGCCTGCATGTCAGTATAAGACCTGGCCAAGATGGTAAGGCCTGTTTAAAAAGATTCAAATCCCAGTTAACATCTGAAAACGTGTTAACACTCCTGGCAGACGTGATTCGTTAAAATCACACACGTCATCCTTAATAGGATTCTTCAAAAGATTCCTAACTTAAACTAATGATATATAAATCATGGGTTTAAATCATCAATTAAGATGATCATATTTTGACCATACATTGGTAATATAGTGCCTACGGGCCATACTCATTTTTATATGAGACAAAAGACAGTGGTAGTCTACGACTCCCTGTCAGAAAAAGGTAATGAACTATGTTCAAACCTTAATGCCTTGATTCTCTGAAATCATGGCTTATATTTTTAAAATGTCCCTGTGACTAGGCCTTTTGTGCCACTAATAAAACTATTATTGTTTTATGATTAGGATAAATTATAATAAAAATCCTAAATAAATATGATTAACAAATTAACCAAATCTGGTCTATGTTTACCATGGTTAATGAATTACCCTAAGGGGCGATTCCAGAATAAACTCCCAAATAAATTATTGTCAATCTTTTATGTAACAGTTTAAACTGCAATGGCTGAGTCGGATGAAATTAATAGTCACCCAAGGGAGAATAATGATAATGCCCGAATTAATATAACGGGTGCTGAACTACAAGCGTTAATAGATAACGCTGTTACAAAGGCCATAGAGCGGCAGTATGATGATTATAGTGGGACTCGAAGTAGGACCCTATCTGCACCGCATTCAAAGCCCAAGACTCATTCGGAGGCTCACAGCAAGCCTCCCTCCAAGAAGGAAGAACCCAAGAAAGTTGATGACGATCGTCAGTCCACAAATCAGCAAAGTGTCCCATCTCAAAGAATCATGCTGAATCAAGGACCCCGTGACAAGGGTTGCTCCTACAAATACTTTGTTTCATGCAAGCCCAGGGATTTCACTGGGGAGAAAGGGGCTATAGATTGCATGACATGGTTGGATGAAATGGACACAGTTGTTGATATCAGCGGATGCGCTGAGAAGGATGTGGTCAAGTTTGTGTCTCAATCGTTCAAATGTGAGGCCTTAGCCTGGTGGAGATCGTTGATTCAAGCTACTGGGAAGATCCCACTGTACAACATGACATGGGAGCAATTTGTTGCCCTCATCAGGGAGAACTACTGTCCTCAGCATGAGGTCGAAAAGATTGAGTCAGATTTTCTATCATTGGTAATAACAAATCTGGATTGCCAAGCTTACCTTACGAGCTTTAATACCATGTCAAGATTGGTTCCGTATCTGGTGACCCCGGAACCCAAAAGAATATCTCGTTTCATTGGGGGTTTAGCCCCAGAAATTAAGGCAAGCGTTAAGGCCTCTCGGCCAGCTACTTTCAGATCTGTATCTGATATATCTTTGTCCCTCACACTGGACGCGGTCAGACAAAGATCACTGAGGAACAAGGATGCCGAGAAAAGGAAACGTGAAGATGACAATTCACGAAGGTCAAACAAGAAGCACCGAGGAAACAGTGACCACAAGAAGGGGTCTGAATCTAAGAAGGATGGGCATCAATCTGGTGATAAGCCCAAGTGTAAAATCTGCAAGAGACAGCACTTCGGGAAGTGCAGATATGAATCGAGCTCGCAGACACAGTCGAGAACTTTTGCATGTGGGATATGCAAGTCCAAGGAACACAAGACCTTGGATTGCAAAAAGTTGAAGGACGCAACATGCTACAGTTGCAACGAAAAGGGGCATATCAAGTCCAACTGCCCAAAACTCACAAAGAAAACTGATGAAGGAAAGAAGACCAATGCTAGGGTCTTCAGGATGGATGCAAAGGAAGCCGTCCAGGACGACAATGTGATTACAGGTACCTTCCTTATAAACGATGTCTATGCAAGAGTACTTTTTGATTTAGGCGCTGATAAGTCTTTCGTAGATAATAAGTTTTGTGAATTGTTGAAATTGCCTGTTAGAACTTTAAGTGTGAAGTATGAGGTGGAATTAGCAGATGGCACCTTAGAAACCGCCTCAACCATATTAGATGGATGTTTCATATCCATTAAGAACCACTCTTTTCCTTTGTCCCTACTTGCTCTGGAGTTAGCCGGTTTCAACATAGTTTTGGGTATGGACTGGTTATCTCATAACCAGGCCCAAATTGTCTGCAATAAGAAGCAAGTGGTGATCAAGACTCCGTCTGGTGAATCACTTACCATTCAGGGGGATACCCGGTATGGACTGCCTGAGCAAGTGACTATGCTCAAGGCCTCTAAGTGTTTGAAGAAGGGTTGTGTCACCTACATGGCACAAGTGACTATTGACGAGCCGAAACCCAAGATTAAGGATATCCCCGTCATTTCTGAGTATCCTGAAGTGTTCCCTGAAGATCTACCTGGCTTACCACCAGATAGGCAAGTAGAATTCAGAATTGACATCATCCCTGGAGCAGCACCAGTAGCAAGGGCGCCTTATAGGTTGGCGCCAACAGAGATGAAGGAATTGAGAACACAGCTAGATGAATTGCTAGCCAAGGGTTTCATTAGACCTAGTTCGTCTCCCTCGGGAGCGCCGACCTTGTTTGTCAAGAAGAAGGATGGATCGATGCGTCTGTGCATCGATTACCGTGAGCTTAATAAGGTCACTATCAAGAATAGATATCCATTGCCCAGGATAGACGATCTGTTCGATCAATTGCAAGGGGCAAGCTACTTCTCTAAAATCGATCTGAGGTCAGGCTATCATCAATTGAAGGTTAAAGATGAAGATGTACACAAGACTGCATTTAGGACTCGTTATGGTCATTACGAGTTCCTAGTGATGCCTTTTGGGCTCACTAATGCACCTTCCGCATTCATGGATCTCATGAATCGCGTCTGCAAGCCCCACTTGGACAAATTTGTCATCGTCTTCATTGACGACATCCTCATCTATTCGAAGAACCAAGCTGATCATGAGAAGCATATTCGGTAATGTTAGTTGTTATGGATTTCTCTTGGACAATCTGTTTCGCTCAGTGCCGCGCCCCGATGTTTCCGTCATCGGTTGGGGTGTGACAAAAGCCACGGCTTAATCGCTTCGATCTACACAGCTTCAGGATCCTCCCGTGCACTCAACTCCAAAGCCAACTGAATCTGGTACCCCTCCTCTGCTTGTGCATCCCCAACAGCAGCATCAACTGCCATTGAAGTTCTATCATCTGCTTGAAGTTCGATCTTCACCTTTTGCATTCGAAGAAGAGGATGATGCACGATTTGAAGAATATATCATAGCAATGCCATAAATGTCTCCATTTTTTTAACCCAAACATAAATTTCTTCACCAAATTCCGGCCGAGCACACGCCGGAATCCTCGTTGGTGTTAGAACTCTTGCCATCTTCCTTCTTCTTCGTTTCCATGTCTTTTCTAGGTATTCTTGTATGCTTTCTGGTCAGAATTTACCTTAGAGCAAAAGCCCCATGTTGATTTATCATAACCGTAATGAATAATGTTGAATTTGAGTGATTGAAACTTGGTTCAACTTTATTTTTTGGGTGATTTGGGAATTAGAATGATCTGTAATGAGAGAGTGTTTAGAAATGAGATAGAAAGTATAAGAGAGAGAAAGGGATAAATAAATTAGTTTGTTTTATTTATTTTTTAATTATAGGGGTAATTTGGTCATTTAACAAATTTTAACAAAATAATTCTAACAGTGTTAAAAATTTGGACTCAAATGGTTAAAGAAAATGCTTATGGGGACTCACGTCGTTAAAATTTTTGTTTTTGGACTCAACTAGTTAAAACCCATAAAACACATGGACTCAAAAAGTAATTGACCCTTTTTTTATCAAACATTTGGATGAAAATGACAAAAATCCCAAATCTCAGGGACGATTTTGGCAACAAAAAAAAGTCAGACGTTTGGATGAAAATGACAAAAAATATCAAAAGTGAAGAACTATATAGCACAAAAAGTTGTTTTGGATGAAAATGACAAACATATTCAAACCTCATGGACAATTTTGGCAATTTACTCTAAATCCACTATATAAACTTAACATTACAAGTTCGGTTCGATTTCGGTTATATCGGTTAATCAAAGCTTCATAACCATAAATATAATCAATTGAGCGGTTATACAAAGTTTCATAACCACATTGGTTATGTTGGTTATCGATTAATGGCGGTTTAGTTATGACTTGATTATTGGTTATGGCAGTTAATTTGCTCACATTTTATATCGGTATTTTCCCAACGAGTTACACTATTAATAATTTATATGTGTCAATCAAACCCGTCATCAATATGATCTCTTTTTTATATATAACTAGACAATTTTTATATAAATTGTTCTTATTAATAATGTTTTTTTAAATAGCAGCCATATATAATATTTGATGTCGACATAAAATCATAAAGTTGCAGAATGCAATACAAGTAGGACCAAATTGATTGGAGCAGATTTAATCTTGGGGTGTGACATGGATCCAACTTTGTTAGGTCCACAAAAGCAACTTGGTAAGTGATCACTGATTGGTACATTCTCTTGGATCCTTTGACAAAACCTTAATATAAAGTTGATATAAAAATATTAAAATGAACTTTTATATGGTACATTCTCTTGGATCCTTTGACAAAACCTTAATTTAAAGTGATATAAAAATATTAAAATTAACTTTTATATAAAACTAACTTATACAAATAAATCAAAGTTAAGTAAAAAAAAGTTATCTATTCCATGTATACACACGAAAGAGTACATTTGATACAAAACCAATTTTAAGTTATGTAATCAAATAACTATTCTACCACCTAAGATTGTTTATATATAGCTTTTCTATATAAAAGCAGAGAAAATAAACCAAAACGTAAAACACAGAAAAAAATAACTAAGTCAATTTAGGACTCGCGCGTTGCGACGAACTTGTCAAACGAAGAAAAATAGATGTGTTGCGACGAGCCAGTCAAACAAGAAAAATATACGAAAAAAATGTTGAACCTTACACGCATATTGCGATGCGTTAACTCACAAAATTTAGAACGAAACTAAGTCTTGGGAAAGATGAAAAGTATGGTGGCCCAAAATCAAAAATAAAAAAGAATTGGGGTTAAATTGTAAAAGATGAAAAGATTTGAGTTAAAAGTAAAAAACCAAAGGGTCTAAATTGCAAAAGAAGAAAAGTTCTAGGTTAAAAAAGAAAAAAAAAACCCCTTTACATGAGGTACAACACCATAAATTACAGAAAAGTAAAAAAATTTACTTTTGTAAAACTCGAATAAACTATTATATATTAATAGAGTAAACTCTAGTTGATGGTTAAATACTTATTTATTATTTGCATAATACATGATATGGTTTCAATTTGTTTATTATTCTTTGATTAGTTTGATATTTGTGAATTAATTCTTTTCATATTAGTTCAAGAGATATTAATGATTTATTAGATATTATTCTTTGGTTAGTTTAATATTTGTGAATTAATTCTTTTCGTATTGGTTCAAGAGATATTAATAATTTATTAGATATTAGATTTAGATGTTATTAATATTATTAAAAGATTAAAGGAGAAAATGTCATATGGTATTAATTGACATTATTTATTAATCTCAGATAAAGATAAAGATAAGTGATATATATATAGAGAGAGTAAACTTCCTTTTTGCTCCCTGTGGTTTGGTCATTTTAACGGTTTTGCTCCAATAGTTTAAAAATAGCCATTTTCCTCCCTGATCTTTCGAGTTTGTCGCCAGTTTGCTCCCTAATCTTTCGAGTTTGTCGCCAGTTTCCTCCCTGGTGGAGTTAGAGGCTGGGAGCAAAATGAAGATAAGTTAGAAAAATCAGGGAGGAAAATGTCTATTTTTAAACTATTGGAGCAAAACCGTTAAAATGACCAAACCACAGTGCGCAAAACGGAAATTTACTCATATATATATATATATATATATATATATTAGTTATTAATATATATATATTAGTTATTAATATTAAAAGAAATATATTAAACAAATATAAATAAAATTTATAAGGTTGAAGGAAAGAATGACATGTGTCATTATTTGGAGTCTTAAGTTAGATTAGATAATTCCATAACACTTATTATATAATCTTGTAAGAAACTTCAAATCTCTTTTGAAAGTTATTCGATCCTATAAAACAATACAAAATGTTATTTTGGGGACACTAAGGTGGTGTTTGTTTTTTGGCCAAAAGTTTTTCTGAGCACTTATGTCTGCGTCGCGCAGACGCGCGCAGACATAAGGGTCCTGCAGCTTGTTTGTTTTCTTGAAGATCTGCAGAGCTTTTACCTCTGCCTCATCTCTTCCCCAAGCAGACCATTCCCCATGTCTTCAAACCTCTGCCAACCTCTTCTCCCTCTTCAAAACATCCACCTGCTCCAAAACCCTAGCTCCACCTCCACCTGCCGACACCACCTCCACCGGCGACCGGAGCCGCCTTTCCGGTGAGCTTCTCCAGCCGTTCAACACCGCTTAACACCCACCCACTACACCCTTCTCCTCCCTCAGCCGCACACAAACATCCCTCCCATCACCCACTTACCGGCGACGAATACCCAGCCCCTCCTTCATCTCCGGTGAATCACACTCCACACGACACTCCCTGTTACAGATTAAACGGCCGACCACCATTGACGGTGGTGTGCGGCGGCGACAGTGGAAGAAAGGAGAGAGAGAGCGAGATCGGTGAGAGAGAGAGGCGGTGGTGTGATGGCGGAGGTGGTGCGGTGGTGGTGCTATGGGCGCTGGTGGTGCTATGGGCGCTGGTGGTGACAGATTGTAGAGGGAGAGAGAGTTTGTAGAGAGAGAGAGTTCAAGGCAGAGTTGTTGTGTGTATTGTGTGTGTGGTTTTTGTAAAAAAAAAAAAAAAAAACAAACCTTCTCCTTGCAGACTGCAGACATTTGGTCCACCTCTTCTCCTGCAGATGTGGTCTGCAGACTGCAGATCTTTTACCTCTGAAAAAACAAACAGCACCTAACTCATCACTTGCCCCACCCTTTCCATGCCGACACTTAGAATTTAGCAATTTAATTATTCAAATAACAAATCATAGTATTATTGGATTTTAGGGTAGATAACGATGGTCATCGTTATCATTAAAGTTTAACTAGAACAAATACATAATGGTCACGCTTCTAATTATGTTGTCATCCATGGTATTTGAAGAATGAAGACACTGTGAATAATAGTTATTTATGAGCGGTTTACAACTCTTACAAGACTATCAAATGATTAATTCCATAACACTTATTATATAATCTTGTAAGAAACTCTAAATCTCTTTTGAAGGTTATTCGGTCCTACGAAACAATATAAAATGTTATTTTGGTGACACTAACTCATCACTAACCCCACCCTTTCCATGCCGACCCTTAGAATTTAGCAATTTAATTATTCATATAAGATATAATAAATCATAGTATTATTGGATTTTAGGGTAGATAAGGATGGTCATCGTTATCATTAAAGTTTAACTAGATCAAATACATAATGGTCAAGCTTGTAATTATGCTATCATCCATGGTATTTGAAGAAACTGTGAATAATAGCTATTTATGAGGGGTTTATAACTCTTACAAGACTTTTAAAAAATAAAAGTAACATATTCATCATTTAGACTTTTCAAATGTTAACAGCAAAGAAAATAACTTAATACTATCAAATGTATATTTTTTAACGCCAAATTATTTTATTCCTGTCGTCTTTGTGACTTGAACTCAAGACCTCCCTCTCTCAAGGTGTCTAAAGGTTTTGTCTTTGTTAATGGACCATCACCTCACTGTTACTATCAAATGTATTAATTTCTTAAAATCTTAGGGTAAGTTTGTGACTCAAACAAACAAACAATGGGGAGGGGTCTTTGTCACTATTTGTAGACGAGTTTTAAAAAAATTGTCAAGTGTTATTACATTTATTATAATCAATCTTGATACTTTTTTAAACATATTAGGACCTAACATATTTTATTTTAAAATCTAATGTATTATAATAATAATAATAATAATAATAATAATAATAATAATAATCTATACTATTATAAAAAGGAGAAGTGACGTACACAATCGTAATTTTACATGCGTACAAACTTTACAACAATATGTACAAGAAAATAAAGCATGTTTAGAGGGATTGAAATGGTACAATTACCAAAGTTTTAAGACACTGTAGGGGCAATATTGGTATTGCAACCTTGATGCCCCAAATTCCATATATATAAAGACCGATCATTTTTCCAAAAGCTCATGAAACATTTCCGGCTCCCACTCTTCCAAACCTCCGGCTCCAAACGCCCCTTCTTCATCTCCACCCCCAATCCAACGACCTTGCGAACCCTAAGATCCTCCATCTTCCTATCTCGCTCTTCAAACCTTCTCTCCCCTTCCATATTGAGACCGATCATTGTCTTCTTACAAAAACCCTCACGAGTGCAGGGGAGGTGGTTGTTGACGGTGTGTAAGAGTTGCAGGAAAGATGGAGGAAGCACCAGAGATTTGAGGAGGCGATTCTGATTCCAGGCGTTCCGTGTGACGTTTTTGGATATGAAACTGGTGGTTGGCAGGGACGGGTGTCGTCAACGCGGTATCAATTAGTACTCTATCTCAGTTTTTAAATCGCAAACTATGTTTATTGAGATTGTTGTAAGCAGTTGTCAAGACATTATGCCTCTTATTAGATAAACAATCTAAAATGTTATTCTATCATCGGTTATTTATTCAGATTGCTACGGAAGCTGATTTAGGTCTTGGTGATGCATACATAAATGGAGACCTTTCTTTTGTTGATGAAGAGGAGGGCCTTTTGAACACGCTTATGGTAAGATTAATGTTTACGTCTAATGAAATAGTTAGTTTTAATTCTTCCATACTGATCTTGTTGTCTTGTTTCATAGATCTTCATTTTTAGCAAAGGTTTAGAAAGTTCTTCCTGGAAGAGGTAGTTATATATAGCTTTCAACTGAGTTATGCTATTCATTCATGGATAGTCAGTCATATATTTATCTCTAATTTTAATAGAGGAGGCTGGTGGACACCTCTGTTTTTAATAGCTGGTCTTGCATCTGCTAAGTATTTTTATGATCAATTTTTTTTTTTTTGAGATTTGATGCGGATGGGGTACTTTAGCTGTTGAATTAGTGAAACGAACAGGGTGTATTTGAAACTCTTGAATTCTTACTGGTTTGCCCCCTTTTGTTTAGATATCAAGAATTTAAGTATAATTCTAGAATTTTGGACTAATAATCAGATGCTTGAATGTTTGGCAATTACTGGAATACATCAGCTTGGGATTTGTTATGGATTGTTGAATACATTGTACTTCACAATAATGTTTATGATGCGGTTTTGTTTTCAGGAGCGCTTTGCTTTCGGATTAGGAGATTTCATTTCAAATAAAAAAAAGGGGTATGTATTTTTTTATTTTGAATGACTTAATTATGGTTTTCGATTCAATAAATGGGTTCCGTTTATTTTCCAGGAACTCATTATCAAACTCTTTGTTTTGATGCAACTTTATTGGACCAACTGAAGTTCTTTTCATTGCTGTGACTGAGGTAACTTCCGATTTCTATAAGCGCCTTACTTATAGCATTTGATTTCATTAATATCTACTAAAATTAGGAGGTCGACATTGTGGAATGTGGTTTATTGATTACATAATTCTTGATTGATTAACTATGCTTCAGGGGTTCCGTTTCATTAATATCTACTAAAATTAGGAGGTCGACATAGCAAAATTTTCTCAGGTGTGAAACGAATTCATATTTTCAATGCGAATGTAAGTGTTGATTCAGAGTTTAGAAATCCTTACTGATGTAAGTGTTTATCTTAATTTGGTATTGTTTTTTATTTGAATTTCAGGTTTTACATTCAGTTTGATGCATTCTTAATATCAATTATACAGCTTACATATGCATGGAGTTGTGGACCTGCGATTTTTTCCGACTACGGGTTGAAACACAGGTCCAACTCCTTTCATAGTTGATACACAGTCGGAACACATGTAACCTTAATTTCTTTCATTGATTGGTTCTTGGCGATGACAGTGATGGTGGTGATCTGCATCCCAACACAGGTGACCCTATTTTCATTCAATGGTTATAATGGACAAGAAGAGCAAATAAGGGAACAATAGAATAGAGGGAAGGTGCCTGAAAAAATATATGTACACAACATAGCACGTCTAATTAAGGTACAATACATTTTGCAACTCAGGTAGCGGGTCAAAAAGGGTGGGCGGGCGGAATCATGGTTTAAAAAAACGGCCGAGGCGTCCGTACTGAGGCGCGCCTCGAGGCGGAATGGAGCAAAATCGTATATGAGGCGGCCCCTCAGGGACACATTATACGTACGCCTCAATGGTGGGCTAAATCATAACTAGCCATCTAAATGAAGTAAATGAAAAGAACAAAAAACAACTTGCTGTCGTCATTTTTCTCCATGATATGTAATCTTTACCTAGGGTTTCCCAATGTCTGACCAAAATCTCCATTCTTCTTCTTCAAACGACAGCAGGAGTGGCTGCACGCCATTTGTTAAACTGGAACATTGTAATTGTTAAACTGGTGTAGGAAACTGATCTGGTGTAGGTAAATTGCTACTGATCTGCGTTAAAAATGGATGAAACAGTTAAACTGGAAAATTCCAGTTGTTAAAATGGTGCGTTGCGTATCGGTCAAAAGCGAGTTAAGTGTTTGAAACATGCTGTTGTTAAACTGGTGTTGCGTATAAATTCAATAACCTTTATATTGTTGGGACTCACAAATGTCAAATGCAATTGGGTATGAGTAGATAGATGATGACCCGATATGGCCATTTGATTTAAGGATGAAATAGTTAATCGACATGTTAAACTGATGCTGCCACTGTTGTGTGTTAACAGATTCAGCAGCAGCAGTGTTAAGTGTTTTACATATATAAATTCATTCTTTATAAGCTGAGTTTTGCAGGTGTGTCAAGCTGAAGTGATCAGCAACTGAGTAACTGTCGTGATGAGAACAAGGCAAGTGCATGTATGCCAGAACATGTATTAAATGAGAACAAGGCAAGTGCATGTATGCCAGAGCATGTATTAAATCGCTGCCGGTTTTGACCAAGAAACGGCCGGTGCAGTGATGGCTAGACTCGCAGTTCACGAAACCGGGAAGAATTTCCCTCGGGAGGTGGTGAGATGGCTCGATAAGAAGCTGATTCGTTTCGCGTCAAAGTTTGGGAACTACATTTCGGAAGACCCGTCATCGTTTCGTCTTTCGACGAATTTCTCTCTCTACTCGCGGTTCATATATATAGTCTTGGTTAGAAATATTGATGTTATTAACTGTTTATTTAATATTCCAGGAACCCGTCTCCTTCAATACTCATTCGTGCACTTCGAACTGTTGGCATCATTGTGATCGGTGATGATCTCCGGACTCAGGTACCAACTAACGTGCTAGACTTTACATCCCTGCGTTTCAATGGAGCCATTAACGATGATATTACAGAGTTCCAGACTATTTTATGCCATACCCTCGTACCCATTTCATGCTTTCTTCATATGCACCTGTGATCTCAGTTGAGAAAACTTACCATCAGCAGCTTTCCGTTCCTAAAATCACAAGTTCAGTTTTTGAGCCTGCAAGCATGATGGCTAAATGCGATCCTAGGCATGGAAAGCATATGGCTTGTTGTTTGATGTTCCGTGGAGATGTCGTTCCCAAAGATATCAATGCTGGTGTTGCTACAATCCAAACCCAACGCACCGGTCAGTTTGCTGATTGGTAAGGAACCAACCTTGTAGAAGTGATAAAATGGGTGGGTACGGTGGTCTGGGTACGGGTCAAATGGGTATTTTTATACGGGTCAAGTTGGGACTTGTCCAAAATTTTAGTGTGACCCATTAGAGATAAACATAACGTTTTTATCTGTTTTGGGTGTTTTATTTGGTAACCGATATTCATATTGTGGTTTAAAATAGGCGCCTGACTGGTTTCAAAAGTGCAATCAATTATCAAGCACCAATGGTTGTACCAGGTGGAGATCTTGCAAAAGTTCAGATAATGGTTTGTATGATCAGCAACAACACTCACTTTGCCATCTTTACTTTTGAATTTGTCACCTATGATGGCGACTTTATTATAGCCAAACAGTGCGAGTCATCAGCTGGAACTAAAAACAAGATTCGACACTCAGGTTTCAGTGTTTAATAGCAACAATAAATTGTGTTGTAAAATTGAAATTATTTGTCATTGAAATCATGAGCACGATTTTCTCTATGAACCACTCATGCGGGATCCTAATGGAGCTAGCATTTATCAGGATTTGTTGCATTTTTTTTACTACTGAGCTAGCAAATTATCAGGTTTTATTGCATTATATCAACCCTTTTTGTTTGCCTAAAATGCAAATATAAACTTAGTGGTTTGGAGGGGGTTTAACTGGAATAATAAGAAGAAAATGCAATGGAATATGGGTTTGGGGTACAATCGAAGCAACAAAACAGAGGGGGGTAAGTCTCTCAAAAATCTGTCCAGTTTCAAAAATTGTAAAAATGTCTACATCTTCTGGATAAGGCTTGATTTTTATGGTGTTTTGGATGCTTATTTCTTGCTAAGGTAAGTGAAAATACCTTGTATACTTCCTTAAAAGTCCAACATGCTGATTATATGTTCTTGGTATATGCATGTATGTTAGAAGATGAAATTTTAGTGTATTATAAATATGAATTAGTTGCCTATCATATGGTGAATACATGTAGTCACTCACCAAACATAAGGGTAGGTAAAGTTTTTGGGTTTTGAGATTTTTTGATATGAATTCTTGTAGACTTTATATAAGAATATATAATACATTTGTTTTTTTATTGACATTTAGACAGGAATGCGTATATGATTTATGACAAAATTGTAATATGGCTACGTTTTTTGATCTAATACGCCAAACCTTTCATGAGAAACTACAAATCATCAAAATTAAAAAGAAAATTTAATGGTAACAACTTAGGACAAGTTGTTGATGAGCGTGACCCATGTGTGGGACGGACCAGGCAAACTCCTATGCGTGCCCGATGAGCACCAAGGTGGACGCATTTCTCGAGTTTAGGAATAGAGGTTGTGATGTATGAGGTTGGTGACTTTACCACACCACAAACCCTAAGAACAACTACGAGGCGATAAAATAGAGGCACCCGCCGCAACGCGCGGGCATTCCCACTAGTAATAATAATATGACCCAAGTTGTTCAAACATATTATATTATATTATTATATATATCAAAACACATCGCTACATTGCGCCAGGAAACTTCCAAATTTATTAACAGTGACCACGTCACTTTCCAGGTTACAACTTTGGTCCCATAAGAAAATTACCACTACAAAGCTTAGTGAACAGTCTGCATCCGACGACAAAACATTAGGCCAGTCAACCACCACTTGAAACCACCCATCTACGGCGGCGGCACCAAGCTGTAGCATTGGCGTCTAATCGTATTAGGTCATGTCATGCTTTTTTATGTTTTTCATCTTCAATTACCTGGACATCCCTTGATTCCAACAGAAACGCCGACGGTGGCTAGGTTTCCGCCGCTAGACGGCGGAGTCGAAGGTGGTGTTAAAAAAGATGATAACATCGATAGATTTGAGGTTTCATTTTTTAGGTTGTAGTGTGT
Organism: Helianthus tuberosus; assembly: GCA_030545235.1. NCBI lineage: Eukaryota > Viridiplantae > Streptophyta > Magnoliopsida > Asterales > Asteraceae > Helianthus > Helianthus tuberosus. The sequence goes on along the minus strand of CM060416.1, from coordinate 5,372,167 downwards.
TGTGGCCTGAAAGTGACAAGAATCGCGGTGGGTTGATTGGAGGCGAAAGTTGAGATGAAGAATGGAGAGTTTGAGGGTTTCTAGATAGAAGAAGAAGAAGAAGAAGAAGAAGGTAGGGGGTTGGTGTAGTAATAATCAATTTTTTTTTACTTTTTTAATTATAGTATTTGTATTTAGTGGAAGTAATTATTTTATTGTCTATGTTTATATTTTGTAAAGAGAAATTAGATGGCAGATAATCCCCATCACCACTTTGGTGGGGTAGTAGAGGCTTTTTGTCTCTTGAGAGAGACTAGAGTTTTAGAAGTAGGAATTATGTAACTTTGTTGTTAAAAAGACGATGGTACATAATCTTTTTAATTCATGGTGGTAACTGACGGGTAATGACACTCATATAGATATCGATAGTACACTGGATTTTTACGAGAATAGCTGGAATACATATGATCATTTATAATAATAGTTATTATTTCTAAGAAAGTTGTATTGGTTGCATACAAATGTGTAATTACCGTCGACTCACATCGTAGCTCGATGGTTGAATCTCTATATCCCTTTTAGCCATATTTTTATTATATTTATTTTTGTGTTTTCTTTTTATATGTTATAGCGAGCGCACCAAAATGCGATACTAACCAACAAGGGCGTAGCTTTATGGGGGCGGCCGACCCCGAACTTTTCACTTAGTAGTGGAGGGTATATAATTTTCGTATAGAATTTTTTTGGTATATACGATTTTGACCCTCCGATTTTATAGAAATTTTTTGTATATACGTCTTAGACACCCCGATCCGTCATAGCACACGGCGCAACGCGCCGGAGGAAAACAACTAGTTATACATGAAACACAATATATAATTAAATGTTTTGTTTTTTGTGTCATTTATGTTCCAATTTATCACGAACAAACAAACACATATAACCACATTATTTTACTAAGATTTTAAAATAAGCTTTAATTACAACATATAGGATCTATTAAGCTTTAATATAATAAGTAGTATTTTTGCCTGACGCGCGCTGCGGCGGTGCGCGATGAGTGAAAACGTTTAGTAAGACACAAAGTGCAAAACACAATGCGCTACACACGATTCGTAAAACACAATGCGTAAAAGATAATTACAAAAAATGTAAAACATAATGGTAGACATGAAGTGTAGAACACAATGTCTAAGATATAATACGCTACACAACATTCGTAAACACAATGTATTGGCATTTGCAAAAGTAGGAGTTGTATTATAGGGGTTATAATTGTAATTTTTAAAAGTTGAGACGGTGTAAAAATGGAGTAATTGTGCAAGGAAAAAAAATGCAAAGTCTAAAAACTTGACGGAAAGTAAAAGTAGTAGGGTAAAAACGCAAGGTATAAAGTAGAGGGACTGTGGCAGAAATATGTAAAAACTGAGGGGGTGGTGGTGGAAATGCAAAAGTAGAGGTGTGGTAGTGGAAATTAGGGATGAGCATTTGTTATCAAATACCGATCCCGATCCCGTACCGATCCCGAAAATACCGTACCGATTTTTTCGGTACCGGAAACGGTATCCACATTTTGGCATTTTCGGCATTAGTATTTTCAGGATCGGAACGGTAGCGGTTAAATGCTGAATTTTACCTTGATATACCGCTACCGTACCGATACTGTACCGTACCGACATATTTCGGTATCGGTATCAGTACCCAGTTTTTGCGAAATTCAGGATCGGGATTTGCTCATCCCTGGTGGAAATGTGTTAAAGTTGAGTGGATGGTAGTGGAAAAGCAAAGCAAAGTAAAAGGGTTATGAAGACAATTTGTAAACCATGAGGGTGCAATGAGGGTGCAGCAGTGAAAAAGTAAAGTAGAGTGATGAAAAGGTAAGAAGATGTTATGGCTTTAGACAAAAGGTGAGGGTGTGTTGATAGAAAATCCACCGACTTTATAGTATAATTATATAAAATATATAAACTATAATAATAAATCCAATACTTTAAACAAATAAAATCTATTAAGATTATACCTTAATAATTATTAAATATAAAACTACGATAATAGCAATAATGATTCCTATCTAAGCAATAATAAACAAAACAAACCAACATACTATGATTCCTATCCAAACAATAATAATAAACAAAACAGACCAACATTCAATAAATCTCATTCATAAGAAGCTACTTAGAGCATTCAAAACGGAGGAAATACAAGTATAACCTCTATACTTCTGAAAGTGGTTTTATATTGTTGCGAGTGAAGTAGAGAGAAAAAGAAGAAAAACTTACTATTAATCAGTAAATTTGAAAGAAATACTATTCATCTCTATAATCTTTTAATATTTTTTTAAAGTGGTTATGAGTAAAAGAAAGAGAAAAGGTAATGATAAACATATAAGAAATATTATATAATCGAAAAAAGAGAGAAAATGTAATGTTTTTACTGTAATTATGGAGATGGAGTAAGAGATTTGAGTGTGATAAATAAAATATATCCCCTTTACTTAAAAAAGAAAGGTTGTTCCCACTAGCTTCTAAAACCTTTTATTTATCATTTAAATTTTAAAATTTAAAATAGGCTAGACTCGTATGTTATATTAAATACTAGGTTATAACCCCGTGTATTACACGGGTTGAATAAATGTAATATTGCTTACTAAATAATAAAAATGTTATATCTTTAAAAACTCTCGTGTATTACACGAGTTGAATAAATATTATTTTATATACCAAATAATAAGAAAATTATATTTAAAAATACCAAATAATAAAAAATTATATTTAAAAAAACTAATGGATATACTCGGTATGCGATAGATATGGTGATTACGAAGATGATTATTGAAAAAAAGATACAGTGGTCAAACATGTTATTCAAGAAGCAAATAAGCAGCCATTTAAATTAACTCATAATATAAATAAAACATGTGTTAAAAGATAGGACTAAAGTTATTAAAACTATAACTTTGATGGTCAAGATAATTGCTTACCTGAGAAGTCGTGTTAATGTTTTGTTTGTACAAATTATCTTTCTGAAAGTGTTTATTTAAGGATTGAGGTAATTTCTATTCAAATTAATATTATTTTGTAGTGTCATATATGCTAATGTAATATTATTTAACATTATTTATTGTTTTGTGGTTAACATAAAAAAATTAGGCAATTCTGTGTGGCAAACGAAGAAGATTTTTTTTAATGGAAAATGTTACTCTTCCTATAAATTACACTAATAAACTTAAATTACACTTGTGTCTAGCTTTAAACCTACGATCTCCCTAATAAGAGACATAAGTCTCTATCAAATAAGCTAGCCCATATTTGCATTGACAAAGAAGAATTAATCCATATTTAGAATTAACCCACGATTTCACCTATGAAATTAACGTTTTTATGTAAGGTAAAATAACATAAATATAGAATTAACCCACATTTACGTTATTTTAAATTACAAACTGACTCGTTGTTTCTTTTTATTGGGCCAGTACAGCTCGAAAGATTTTGGTATATCTTAGGTCACTTGTTAATATCATATATCTCGATGTCACATAATTAGGTTACTTATTTATGTTTGCTAGTTAATAGTAGTTATAAATAGATACTATTAGCTAAATTTAAATATTTTGTTTATAAAAATACAATTATGTTATTTATGTGACGAGGTTTAGCAGTAAGATTTTGGTATATTTATATTTAAATTTAAATATATAATATAGGTTACTTGTTGTATAATACGATTTTGGTAACGAATATTATTTTAGACATTTATATTAGTTGCAGATAATCATTGAAGTTATGATAGATATGTAACTATTTCTTACATTTTTACGATGATGTAACTATTTGGTACATTTTTATATTAGTTAAATAGGTAATCACTAAATTAAGAAGATTATTATTTAATATTATTATTTATGATTAGAGATTAAACTAAATAATATTTAGTATGAGGTTATCTAAATAATAATTATCCATAAGAGACATGGCCTAATATGATGACAAGTGTCCCTCAAATGATTTCTTTTATTACATAGTACTAGCGGTAAGACCCGTGTGCAAACACGAGTCCTTTCTTAGAAAATTATGCATAACACATATTGATAGCATAGATAGGTGTATAAATATTATAATTTTTAGTTTAAGGCTTGTTGTGATACCCATGTGTAATTTTTAGTTTAAGGCTAGGTACTCTTTTCCACCAAGAAATCAAGATTAGAATTAAAATTCATATAAGTTGCATGTGAATCGATGTAATTAAATTACAAATGATGGTAAGTAACTGAGAGAACATGATGAAAGGGAATAGCATTAGTATGCAACCACTGTTTGACCAAAGTCAAACCACTGTTTGAACAAAGTCTGTTTGACCAAAGTCAAACCACTGTTTTGCAAAACTATGATTCTTAGTGGTTCAAAAGTCTGTTTGACCAAAGTCAAACCACTGTTTGCAAAAAATGCAACCACTGTTTTCTCCACAAAACACTTTTTAACCCAATAGTGGTTTCAAACATCTGTTTTCATCCATTTGTTGACCAAAGTCAATAGATGTATCAACAGATATATCAACAATGGTTTTAAATTGATGAGCATTAGTTATGAAAAAATAATACAAAATCATATTGAAAAAATAATACAAAATCATACAAAATCATATTTGCTTTCATTGTTCTATATTCTATAATCGTAAATTTTGAAACATCTCTTGATACAAGATCCTTCATTTTGGGGGTACAGCGTTCCATAAATTTTTCATCTTCGTTTCTTAAAATATAAACTTCACCACATGATCCTACAAAAGAAATAATATGAAACTGGTTATGAGAATCATTACTAAATAAGATAATTCTAATGGCTAAGAAATTGAACTCACGCATTAATAAAATAATCTGTAGTAATTATGCCATGTTTGGTGAGATTTTTAGATGGAATAGTTAAATTAGTCTTATCTCCAGATCCATCCCTCATAAGAGTTTGCTCCAAATACAGAAAAGAAGACCTGAGTTTAAGTCTTGATTTTCATCTATGGCTGCTCAAACACAAGAATCTTGGTTTATTGTTTCATGTCATTAGGTGTAATCATGTGATAAAGGAAATTACAAAATTCAAAAGAAACTAATCATCAATGTATTGTATATAATGTTTGCATAAGGTAGCAGACCTTGAATCGTTACGTCACTTTTCCATTGCTCAAATGCACCATGAAAGGAGCTACTTTCTTCCTCCTCTTTAAATTGAATAGTAATCCCCTTTGAAAAAGTTTTCTCACTCAAACGTTAGAATATCATTAGTCACGGTACACTCATATATGCATAATGCGCATCATAATAACACAAATTAAAGGTTCAAAATGTTAACTCTTTTCTTATATCTATATGAACAGATATAAGTACCTTGCATAAACGCGATATAGTTCTAAACCAATCAATTGGAAAAAATATACACAAATAGAAGCTACACAACATAGTCGCAACGGCTTACCTCTTTGACGGTTTCAGAACCTTCTGATACACAAAGTGATTGTAATTCACCTAACCTGAAAAGCTGAAGCCGCCAAAAACTCAGAAACCGTGAGCCTAGAAAACCCGAAGCTCACACAGATCCTTGCATTTTGACGCCACTTCTTGAGCCTTGAAGCCCTTCATCACTGCTTGAGCCTAGCTTCCCATCAGATGAGACTTTTATTTTTTTTTCTGTGATCCACTGCGGATTTATTAGATTCAACACAACTTCGTACACCCAACATAACTTCGGTGATCAACATAGATAAATCATGACTTTTTTAAAGTTCTACAAGAAAAAATAACATGCGAAACAATATAAAAAACTACCATGCAAGCTCAAAATTAGTATCAGCCTAACAATCGAGACTTTAAAGCCATAAGTTCGGAGCGTAAATTTGTGAGGGCATTTCAGCTTTTAAGTTTTCCAAGTGTCTTTCAAGTTGTAGTTCGCATGAATACCTACAAAAAAAAGAATAAAAATAAGTACTAAAAATAAACATACACCTCTGCTGAACCAACACGTTGCAACGAATAAAAACACAAATCTCTGCTGAACCAACACAAACCTCTGCTGAACCAACACGTTGCCGAACCAAACCTCTGCTGAACCAACACGTTGTTTTTCACAGATTTCTGAGATTCAATTTTTTCGCCTCCATTCATCTCGGGTTTCTCATTTTTATGTGTCTCATTTTATTTAGCAACTTCTTCGACAGTTTCATTAGTTTCAATCTTGTCAGACTGATGCCTGTTTTCATCAGACAATCTTTTCCGTTTTTTCGAACTCCTTGTTTCTTTACGGCTTCCGGTTTTGTTTCTTTAACTTCATCACCAGAAGCTAATTCATGCTTGGTTTTCTTCTTCTTTTTAGCTTTAGTTTCGGGTTCAACCACCGCATTATCTTCATTTGTATCATCTTCAACAGGCTTCTTTATTGCTTCTATTTTTGTTTCTTTAACTTCATCATTAATAAAAGTTAACTCATGCTTGTTTTTCTTCTTCTTCTTTTCTTTAGTTTCGGGTTCAACAACTACATTATCTTTAGTTTGACAACTGCATAACACAAAAACCCATCATTACATTACGAGATTCTTTAGGATCTTTAACTGAGATCACAGTATACATAAAAATATTATAAGACGATATTTCTTTTTGTCATAATACCTGTCTTTTATGTATTTGCAGTAGAAGTCCTCTAAATTAACTGAAGAAGCCTTCCACGTTTCATCCTGCACAAAAACAGGATTATTGAAATTTCAAAGTTATATATGGCGTAAGACAGTAGAAGAGAAGCGATAAAAGATATTCATGGAAAACAAATTCTAATTAAAATACATAAAACACAGTTTTAGTGCAAAAAGAGCATCTAAAATCCCATAAAAACCCGTGTTGTAAAAATCGGGATTAATCGTCAATTAATCGGTAGTTCACTGATCAAATTTCACCTAGTCATACCTAAAACTGGTATTCGATCAAAGGCAGTCAAAATCAATCAAATTTTGGTCAAATCGGTCAAATTTCAGTCAAAACTGGTAAAAATCTTTAAGATTTTTGAAAAATAATAATTTCTAAAATACATCATGGCTAATCAAATCATTCCCCTGTAACACACCAACTTCACACGGACAAAATCATCATATAATTCTAAGTTCCACAAAATGTGAAATTTGCTCTTTTGAGAGATGAGGCTATTCTTACCTGTGAAATTTTCTTTGTAGGCTACTGCTTTCTCAAGATATGCACCGTTGAATGTTCACCCGCTAAAATTCGATTCTCTCATATCAATAGATGTGAAATTTGCTCTCCTGTAACGAAAATTTTCTTCAAGTAAGCGAAAACCGAAAGATTAAAAGGAAATTCTTCTTTTAATAAACGAAACTTAACAACTCATCACCCAACTATTTGCCAAATTAGCTTGTTTTATCATTTATGCTCAATAACAAAAGCATACTTCATAGTCATTTCAAGTTCTTGAAATTTGTCATTTGAACAAATAATTAGCTAATTATTTGCCAAATTGGCTTCTTTAATTCTTAACTGAAAATTCCTTTAGAAATCCTTCTTTTTGAACAAAATTCAATGAAAACTCAGCTAATTATTTGCCAAATTGACTCGTTTATGCTCAATAGGATGTTTATAGTCATTTCAAGTTTTCAACCTCTAATGATCATAGAAGTAGTTCATCATGATCAAGTTTTCTGGATGAATTGAAGCTAGTTACTGAAAACTGAAAGATATTTGTTCTCTTAGCTAACATAGTCTAGTTAACTTACTTGGTAAATCTGTTGAATTCAAAAAACAAACAATGTTCACATCTAAACACGAATAAACTAACCCTTGTACATCATTGACCTTCATTATCAATTTGAAACCACATGCTTTGTTGAAACAAACTTTTATAAATAAAAACATACCTCTCTGGGACCATAAACCGCAACAATAGCTTTGGTATTCTCTATCTCAAAAACTGCCGACCTACCATCCATAAAATCAAAATCAAAATTAAATCGTTTAATCCAGTGTGTTTAAATACATAACAATGTTAAAACACTACCCATCCGCTCTGGAAACAACACCAAGTTCTGTTCTAAGTTGTCTCATCTGAGATGAATTTCAAACCAAAAGAAGAGATCAAAATTACGAATTAAATGATGCAAAAAAACTTACAGTGAACTGCCCTGAAAAACCATCTTCATCTTACATTAAATTTCTTCACGTTCAACGTTTACAGCTCCTCCACTTCCTGAACTGCCCTCAAAACCATCTTCATCAATTAAGCTACTCACGACTTGTAGTTGGGGGCCGTGGTTTTCGCGTTGAAGATCTGGAGGCACTATCTATACGGTACCAAATGCACCATTTACACCGATCACAGAAGCCTTCAGCATATCTTTGACCAGAAGAAATTGAATATGCGACAACGTCGTTGGATAGAACTGTTGAACGACTACGAATGTGCCATCAAGTATCACTCGGGTAAAGCTAACGTTGTAGCTAATGCCCTTAGCCGAAAGGAGACGAAGCCTAAGCGTGTTCGCGCTCTGCAGCTTACTATTCACTCTAGCTTACCTGATCAGATTCGTTCCGCTCAGACCGAGGCATTGAAAGAAGAAAACGTTGAGGTTGAATACTTGCGGGGCATGGAGAAACAACTTGTGGAGAGATCTGATGGTATTCGCTATTTTATGGAACGAGTATGGGTTCCTTTGTATGGAAATCTTAGAGAGCTTGTGATGGTCGAAGTGCACAAGTCTCGGTATTCAGTTCACCCCGGCTCAGACAAAATGTATCAGGATCTCAGAGTTATGTATTGGTGGCCAAAGATGAAGGCTCACATAGCGACGTACGTGAGTAAGTGTTTGACTTGTCCTAAAGTCAAAGTGGAGTATCAGAAACCCTCAGGTCTACTTCAGCAACCAGAGATACCCACGTGGAAATGGGAGCAGATTGCTATGGATTTCGTCACTGGTTTGCCGAGAACTCGGAGCGGAAACGATACCATTTGGGTGATCGTTGATCGTCTCACGAAGTCAGCGCATTTTCTAGCAATCAAGGAAACGGATAAGTTCTCACAGCTTGCAGCGGTTTATCTTAAAGAAGTGGTTTCTAGGCACGGGGTGCCAACTTCCATCATCTCAGATCGAGATCCGCGTTTCATATCTGATTTATGGCAGTCGATGCATAAGTCGTTCGGTTCACGTCTCGATATGAGTACTGCTTATCACCCACAGACGGATGGTCAAAGCGAACGAACCATCCAGACACTTGAAGACATGCTGCGGGCATGTGTGATTGATTTTGGGAAAGGGTGGGAGAAACATTTGCCGTTGATAGAGTTCTCCTACAACAACAGCTACCACACTAGTATTTAGGCAGCTCCGTTTGAAGCATTGTACGGACGAAAGTGCCGTTCTCCTTTCTGTTGGACTGAGGTAGGTGATAGTCAGATTACGGGTCCAGAACTTGTACTTGAAACTTCAGAAAAAAATTGTCCAGATCAGAAACCGTATGGCGGCAGCGCGTGACCGTCAGAAAAGCTACGCTGACAAGCGTTGGAAACCGTTGGAGTTTGCTATAGATGATCGTGTTATGTTGAAAGTTTCGCCATGGAAGGGTGTTGTACGCTTTGGGAAGCGCGGCAAGCTTAATCCGCATTACGTTGGGCCATTTAAAATTTTGGAGCGAATCGGTAGGGTGGCGTTTCAAGAGCTGAAGATTGATGACAAGCTCGAGTTACCTGCTGAGCTGGGTAACGTTCATGATGTATTCCATGTTTCGCAACTGAAGAAGTGTTTGTCTGATGAAACACTGGTGGTGTCGTTTCAAGAGCTGAAGATTGACGACAAGTTGCAGTTTGTCGAAGAACCTATCGAGATTATGGACCGAGAGGTCAAGGTTCGTAAGCATAGCTGAATTCCGATTGTGAGAGTTCGTTGGAACTCCAGACGTGGACCGGAGTTCACGTGGGAGCGTGAGGATCAAATGAAGCTCAAATATCCTCAATTATTTCCTGATGACCAACCTAATTCTGATTCCACTGGTGAATTTCGGGACGAAATTCCACTTCAAGTTGGGGATGATCTGGCACCCGCGGAGAATTCGCAGTCATCCTGATCTATCAGTTTCGCTACTCTGATTTGCTTATCGAATTTCGGGACGAAATTCCTTTCAAGTTGGGGATGATGTGACAACCCGAAATTTCAAGGTCTTATCGTATACCGTTTTCTCTCATGATTCGTCTAGCGTTATAATTATGTGTACGTTTTGTGAATTAGTCATACATATTGATTTCGTTGCATGATTATGTTTATAAAAGTGTTGCATATTCATGTTTATAAAATTCTTCATGGCTTCTCAACTCAATATGAGTTTCAACATAAGGATAAAATATATTAATTTAATGTGTTTAGCCATTTGATATGTTATTGAGAAAAACATTCGTAATATGAGACAAAGATTCAAACAAAAAGCGATTTTGATATATTGTTATCTTCAACCATCTCAAAGTTAATATTAATTTAATGTTATCATCTAATTCATTTAAATATGATGGCACGTGATTTAGAGAAAGAAATTCAACTCAATATGAGTTTTGACCTATTCATCGTGCATGTCATGTGTATATATATATATCACATTAAATACAAATCTAGTTGTGTTAAAAAGTTATTGTAAATCAGTGGGATATAGGCTGAAGGTATTAGCTGGGCCCGACCCACTCGGTTAAACATCTGCATACCTTTAAACTCTTCTATTTCTTAGCAAAAGAAAACAAACAAACCTACTTCCCTTCCTTGTTCCTCTCGGCGACAGCAGCAAAGGAAACCCTTCCTCTTCGTTCCTGTGATCTCTCCTGCTTGTAACCTCTTGACTAGTAAGGTTAGTGTTTGTTTAGAGCCCTTTTGATTGTTTCGGCTAGCATATCATCTAGTTAGGATATGCATGATCTAAGAGCATGGATACATAACGTGATTTTGTGTGTGAGTCGGGTCGTTCGATTAATTGTTAGTAGTTGCTTGACTTTATGTAAAGTTTGGTTGCCATGCATGAATAGAGGTGACATCTTTGAATATTTATTCTATGTCTGCATGATGATCTAGTTATGGCTTTGTTGATTGTTAGAATTACTTGAGACAAGTGCACTAATGTAAATCGCTGGGGTTAAGTTGTGTAGTATGGGTTGGGTAACTAACCCTTAGAGCATAGGCCGAAGGGTATTAGCAAGGAGTATTGAGGGTGATTGCGTATGTATGGAATGTAGTTAAATGATTTAGAGAGTTTTGGATCTGTGAAGCACGGGTAACGTGGGTGAGTGGACCGAAGACCCCTTTTTATTTTTGGGCCGATTATGTGGGTGAAATTTTATATTGCAGCATGTTGTGTTAGGAATATTTATGTATTGAGAGTACCTTAATATTTTATTATATGAATTAGTGGGTATTAGTAATTTAGGAACATCAAAATGGGGGGTTGGGAATGCAAGTCAAACGTGTAGTTGTATATAAATATTTGATGGCAGAATTTTAGCACATGTATAAATATATTATTACGTGGGTACTACTGTATGACGGTTTGTTAATCTGATTCACTTAAACCTTGAGTTGTTTGGGAAACACTAGAGTATTGCATGACCCCACACACGTGTACTTACGGTTATTACATATTAGGTCGCTTGTAACGGATTTAACATTTAATGCGTAGAAGTACGTAACCATAAACCGAGCAAAACTAAGGTGAGTTTATTCCTCTTGAGCATGCGTCCCGGTGGTTGGGACAGCCAGTGGGTATCCCTGAGAGGGATAGGTTTTGGGTAAATCATGGGTATTCCTGAGAGGAATGCGTTTTGTGGGTAAAATCGGGAATGTTGGATAATATACTCATCCTATCACCATTAAAGTCCCTCCTTGTTGTTTGTTAGCTGAGAGGTAACAAGGTATTAGTTGGTAGCGCTACTTAGGTTTGGCACCCTCACCACGTACCTGAGAGGACGGGTGTGAACTAATGACCTAGTCATGACCAATGCTTTGATAGGAGCATTGGAGAAAGGGCAAAATAATCTGGAGCCGTCTTGTATTCGGGATATTATCAACATTAATATCAATGGATTAAACTAAACACTTGGTAACCAACGTTTTCACAAACTATGAACTCGCCAGCTTTGTCTGATACACTTGTTGCATGCTCGCAGGTCGTTAGATTACTTGGATTTGGTACTTGCTGTCTAGAGTAGCTGGAGTGGTCATGTGTCGAGCTGATTGGATACTCACGATGTGATTGTTGACATTATATACTTGCTTTGAAACATTTAAACTTGATTCACTTATTGCTTCTGCTGAACTTATTGAATTTTCATTAAACTTATCGTTGGTACATCTCATAATAATTGGCAATTTCATTTGAAAACTTGCTATGGGTTCAACTTGATTAGTGGCTCGCTATTGGTACGTCACACGCCTAATGGGGTTTTCGTGGGTGGTATTTTGGGGGTGTGACAGTTTGGTATCAGAGCCACTGGTTATAGTGAACTAGGTTTTAAAACGTTTTTATAAAACCAGACTATAACCGAACAACTTCGAAAATCGACCATGACACTCAGCTCCAGATTGCAAGGTTCGTCTTCCATTTACTTTATGAATTACTTGCTTAGTAGTTACACACACACGACTTGCATGAAACAACATATTTGATACCTTGATGTGATTACCTGTGTTGCATGTCTTAGTGGAGCTAGATAGTGTGGCACTGCCCTTCGACTCTTGTGATTATTAATCCTGTAATGCCTTGCGTTTTACTATTTGAATGTGGGGGAAACTTTTAGCGCAAGTTAAGAGGCACTGAGATAAGCATGCAAATTGCCTTATTATTATGGGTGCACACATAATAATAACGTGAGGTGCATGTGAATCCCAGTGAGGCTTAACGAGGAGTGTGAGAAGGGTTCTGCCCTATTGTTTGGTGTAAACTTTGTAGTTTATAGATGTCAATGTGAGATTTGACTCATACCTTATCTCGATTCTTAAACTTGTTCCCTCTCCTTATATAGAATCATGAGTGGACGAGGCCATGGACGTGGACACATTACGATGACTCAGGCTGAGTTAACAAATCTGATTAACACCCATGTGGCTGAGGCATTAGCAGCCTATCAAGCTGGTCAGCAAGCGAATCAGAATCAAAACCATCCGCCTGCTTGCACTTTCAAGACGTTTATGGATTGTAAGCCACAGACATTCAGTGGGACTGAAGGGGCTGTGGGGTTGCTACGTTGGTTTGAGAAGGCAGAGTCGGTGTTCGCTATGTGTAACTTTCCCGAGGGGGACCGTGTGAAGTATGCTATAGGCACTTTGGAGGATGGTGCCTTAACTTGGTGGAATGCCCAGGTGCAAATGTTGGGCATCGAGATGGCTAATGCCACTACTTGGGATGATTTCAAGGAGTTAATGCGGGAGGAGTACTGTCCTCGTGACGAGATTCAGAAGCTCGAGAATGAGTACTACGATTGGAAGATGGAAGGGTCCGAGATCGAGGCTTACACGAAACGATCTCATGAACTAGCAATTTTGTGCCCTAACCTGTCTCGACCTCCGCCTCGAAGAATTGAGTTGTACATCAAAGGCCTGGCACCAGCAGTAAAGAGTTTGGTCACTGCTGCAAACCTTAACAATCTGCCCACGATCATCCGTTTAGCACACAAGATTACCGACCAAGAGGTCGAGCGTGGCTCATTGCCGCCTCGTGTATCTGCTACTACCCCCGCTGCTACAGCTACCACACCTACTAGTGATAATAAGCGAAAATGGAACGATGCTGACAAAGCAACCAGTGTCAGTCAATCTCAGAAAAGGGCAGACAATAGTATCAACCGCAGTTTTAGCCAGTCGTCTTCTGTGAATCAGAATCAGAGCAACAATTCAAATCAGGGTTCCTACGCGGGAAAGCTACCAAAGTGTAATAAGTGTATGTTCCACCATCGCGGTCCGTGCACCCGGGTATGTCACAGGTGCAACAAGGTGGGTCATATGGCTAAAGATTGTAGGGTCTGGCTCCCAAAGCAGCCGCAGCAACAGGAGAGGCAGCAGCCTCAACAGAATCAGGGAAACCGTAAGGGTTGTTTTCAATGTGGAGACGAGGGTCACTTTAAGCGGGATTGCTGTAACAACCCTCGGTAAAACCAACACCCTCATAATATTTTTGACACTCTATTATATCCCAATATGTCTTATATTATATCCCGTATGTGAAACCCGAGCCCTAGTTATTTTATAAGTATAAAATAAATCAAAAACATGAAATATAGGGTTGAGGCGGGCCGCGACATACTCTACCCTTAGCTTACGCGGGCCGTATCAAGGCTGGACTTGACTTCGCTGACTTCTTTAGTTGAAGCGGGCCGCGTAAGGGTGCATGTGTAGTTGACGCGGGCCGCGACAGTTCATAGCACGCGATTACACCAGAGGCCGACACGTGTCGACATCGTGTCGAGTCTACTAGCTGACCCAGCTAAGCTACTGCGTTGACTGGTGTTGACGCGGGCCGCGTAAGGGTCCCTTGTCTTTTAAGCGGGACGCGACAGGACCAGATTACACAACTATAAATAGATAGCATCAGTTTTCAGTTTCCGTCGCTCATTCTCAAATCTCATTCTCGAATTCTGAAGTATTAAGCATAATATTTTGGGTACTATACCCCTAATTAGCGAGGTTCTGCTCCATTGTAAGTATTATAACCCCAGTTTCATAATAGTTACGCTGCCTGATTGATTTAGGGTTCCGTAACAACTGTCGTGGTTCTGCCCGACGTAGTTGTTGGAATGCCGTCTCGGGGAGGGTATTATTAATAATTTCAAAGGGTTATGATACTAACCAATGTACATTTGTATAAATTATAGATTATACCCAGGAAATCCTTACGAAAAGCCTAAGACAGCAATGTGAGTTTATCCTCTTTTTGTTAATGTTTTTGGTAATGTTTTACCAAACCTTAAATGTTTTACTATGAAATTAAGCGGTGATTGAGTCTTTGTAGTTCTTCAATTACTGCCGGTATTATGGGGTTTTGTATACAAAATTTACTACGAGTAGTAGTAAGTCTGAATGACAGTGCATTACCATTGGACGACGAGTTAGCCAATGGGTAATTTGACCATAGCCATAGATCCGGTCGAGTGGCAAATACTGAATGAGTAATTGTGTAGAAATAAACAATGTGATCGCTCTCAATACTGTTTTAATTGATAAAATGTTTCTTGATTAAACTGGGATTCACTCACCAGTATTTCCGACTGACAAATGTTTTTAAAACACGTTACAGGTAACACAATGTGTGTTGCCAATTAATGAAAAGCCAGCTGGAGAGCACTGAAGGCTTGGGAAAATGTGGCTATAAAAGTTACCTAATAAACGATGTTTTAAATTCAATAAAATAGGGTTTGTCCCTATAAATGTATTGTAATAAGAAACTTGGGTTTTACCCATGTATTTATTAATATCAAGTATGGTGGTTTTACTCTGATAAACATTTCCTAACTACGGTCCTGATGTAAATTCCGCTGCGAGATTAAACAAACTGATACCACCAAATTCTGTGATCACGTCCGCCCGTTCCCGGGGAACAGGGATCGGGGGTTGTGACAGAAGGTGGTATCAGAGCCTAGCCACTGGTCTAAGCCAAATAAGTGTTCTGCTGACAATTAAATTTTAAATTTGGGTGTTAGGAAATAAAATACGGAAATATGTGCATAACTGTATTTATTTGTTATGTGTTATGTGACTATTTGTTAGTTTACAGTATGAGTGATCAAGGACCATCAGACGTGAATCGTCAGTTAGCTGATTCACCTAGGAGTGAAGGTATATCATCACAGCCTGCCCTCTCTGGGTATACTGCTGATCAGGAAGACGGAATATTTGCCTTTAGAGCTCAATCTGAAGAGCCATTTCCTACTAAGAAACGAGGATGGTTCAGTAAAGAAGCTTTTGCTCGTAGGAAGAAAATGCGAAAATTGCAACAGCAAAGGGCTTTAGCAGCTATTAAGCGAGAGACAGATGCCCATACGCAAGAGATACTTAATAGGAGCCTAGCTAATTTCCGTATCTTAGCTACGACTGTTGCTGACCCGAGTCTGGAACAATTAGTAGCCCCACAACCACAAAACCCAGAACAACCCATGGAAATAGAAAACCAGGAAAACCAAGAGGAGATGTATGAATTTAACCCAGAAGAAATCCCTCGGGTACCTGCACCAAACCCCATAGACCCGAATTATGACCCCTGGTGGGAAGACAATAGGGACTTTGTGCAACGCTACCCTATTCAGGACTATCCACCCATACAAAACATAGAAGCTTACCCAGGTATGGACCCTTTAGACCCCTATTATCAAGATGATTATATTTACCTATTATTTATGATATTAATGTTGGATAAATGTTTAAAATTCAGATGGCCGATGAAGGAAATCAAGAAAATCTGAATAACGATAACCAGAGTAACATTAACGTGGTTAATGATAATCCGAGTGTCAATAACAATGGAAACCAAGTGGACAATAGTGCTATCCAACACATAGTAGCATAAGGAATTATAGATGCAATGCCATTTATACTTCAAACTGTTAAGGATGCTGATAATAAAAGTAAACATAGCAGTAAGCGACCGATTGAACCAGAAAACAGCGTAAACAATGGACCTATACTTCAAATGCCTATTCCCAAAAGAAGAAGAACCGTGCCTAACGGTTGTTCTTATAAAGAATTCTGGTCTTGTAAACCAATGGAATTCTCAGGCAATGAAGGGGCTATTGCAACCTTACGCTGGATAGAAAAGACTGAGGCAGTCTTAAGGATAAGCAAGTGTGCTGAAGAAGATAAGATATTGTTTGCTTCTAATCTGTTTAAGAATGCAGCACTAGAATGGTGGAACACTATCCTCCAGACAAGAGGAAGTGATCAAACCTATAATATGGAATGGGAAGAATTTAAAAACAAGGTAGAAAGGAAGTTCTGCCCACCCAATGAGAAAGAACAGATAGCAAACAAATTCCTAAACCTTAGGATGACTGGTGTGGATAGTAAGGGGTACACTAAGATATTCTTTGAATATGCTAGAATAGTGCCAACTCTTGCTTCACCAGAACCAGTGTTAATTTCCCGTTATATTTGGGGATTAATTGGGGAGATAAGACACGTAGTCAAGGCAGCTAGACCTCAAACCATAGAAGAAGCTGTAGAATTAGCATATACCTTGACTGATGAGTTAGTCCGTACCAGAGAAGAGGATCAAAGGAAAAACCTAACCCATAAATTGACTCAAGAATTTCGTTCTGGAAATTCTAACCGTGTGAAAAATATAGGTTCTACCTCTGCACCCTACTGTCAGTATTGCAAAAGAAAGCATTCAGGAAGATGCTCCATATATTGTAACTTTTGCAAAATGTTGGGACACAAAGAAGAAAATTGCAGGAAGAAAGCTAACAGTCGGGTATGTTACAATTGTGGAGAACAAGGTCATATCAAGCTAAACTATCCAAAATTAGCTCCAGTCTCAGATAACAAGAATACTAAAAATGCTAGAGCATTTGTTCTAACTGCAGAAGAAGCCAAGATGATCCCAGACGTTATAGCTGGTACGTTTTTAGTTAATGATATTTTTGCTAAAGTATTATTTGACTCTGGTGCAAACCAAAGTTTTATTAATACATCTTTTTGCAAATTTCTAAATCAGTCATTAACTAAACTACCACAAGAATGCGTAGTAGAAACAGCTAATGGAGAAACTGTTAGAATTTCTGAAATCTTGCAGGGAGCAAATATAGAAATTTTAAATCAGAAATTTATTGCAAATCTTTATCCTATGAATTTGGTAGGATTTGATGTTGTTTTAGGAATGGATTGGTTGATAGCCAATAAAGCTAGTATTTTATGTGATCAAAAGTTAATTCAAGTAAATTCACCAAAAGGTAAAATGATCACAATTAAAGGAGATAAGCCCTTTAGATCCACAAAATTCATATCTGTGATGAAAACTGCAAGTTGTATGAGAAAAGGTTCTATAGTGTATTTGATTTCTATAATCACTAACACTAAAGGAAAAGAACTAAAAGATATTCCAGTAGTATCTCAGTTTTCAGATGTCTTTCCAGAAGAATTACCAGGACTACCTCCAGACAGAGAAGTTGAATTCAGAATTCACCTATTACCAGGAACATCACCAATTGCCAAAGCACCTTACCGTTTGGCACCTGCAGAAATGCAAGAATTGAGAAACAACTTGACGAATTGTTAGAAAAAGGATTTATACAACCAAGTTCGTCGCCATGGGGAGCGCCGATACTGTTTGTTAAAAAGAAGGACGGATCAATGCGTATGTGCATTGACTACCGTGAATTAAACAAGCTCACGATTAAGAATCGGTACCCATTACCGAGAATCGATGATCTGTTTGATCAGCTGCAAGGAGCTCGATATTTCTCTAAAATCGACTTAAGGTCAGGATATCATCAATTAAAGGTACAGGAAGAGGATATTCCTAAGACCGCTTTTAGAACAAGGTATGGACATTATGAATTTACTGTCATGCCATTTGGTTTAACCAATGCCCCAGCTGCATTTATGGACATGATGAACCGAATATGTAAGCCATATTTGGATAAATTCATAATTGTTTTTATAGATGATATTCTAATTTATTCTAAGAATAAAGAAGATCATGCAAAACATTTGCACGCACTTTTAAGTTTGTTAAGAAAGGAAAAGCTTTATGCTAAGTTTTCAAAGTGTGAATTTTGGTTAGAACAAGTACAATTCCTTGGACACCTAGTCAATCATGAAGGAATTCATGTAGACCCAACCAAAATCAAGGCAATTACTAAATGGAAAACCCCTGAATCACCAACTGAGGTTAGAAGTTTCTTAGGATTGGCCGGTTATTATAGAAGATTTATTAAAGATTTCTCTAGAATAGCCATTCCCTTAACTAAGTTAACCTATAAATCTGTTAAGTTTGAATGGGGAATAAAACAAGAAGAAGCCTTTAGAATTCTTAAGCAAAGATTGACCCATACACCCATACTATCATTACCAGAAGGAACTGAAGACTTTGTAGTATATTGTGATGCTTCTAGATTAGGTTATGGATGTGTGTTGATGCAACGTCAAAAGGTTATAGCTTATGTATCTAGACAACTTAAGAATCATGAAGAGAATTATTCAACCCATGATTTAGAATTAGGAGCTATAATTTTTGCTCTTAAAATTTGGAGACATTACCTTTACGGTAGTAAGTTTACCATATTCACTGATCATAAGAGTTTAAGGTATGTTTTCGGGCAAAAGGAGTTGAATATGAGACAAAGACGCTGGATGGAATTTCTTAGTGACTATGACTGTGATATCCAGTATCATGAAGGAAAAGCAAATGTAGTGGCAGATGCTTTAAGTCGAAAGTTTCATGAAAAGCCAAAAAGGGTACGTTCTCTTAAATTAAATCTACAAGTAGATTTAAATGATCAAATAAGAGAAGCACAAGAATCAGTAATCAAGGATGATTCTGAAAAATTAAAAGGTATGTTAAAAGAATTAAAACAGAGAACAGATGGAATTTGGAGATTCCATGAAAAGAGAATGTGGATACCTAAATTAGGAAATCTACGTAATCATATATTAGAAGAAGCCCATAAGTCTAAATACACAATGCATCCAGGAAGTAATAAAATGTACCAGGATTTAAGGAAAAATTTCTGGTGGATAGGAATGAAAAAGGACATAGCAGCCTATGTTTCTAAATGTTTGACCTGTTCACAAGTTAAAGCTAAACATCAGAAACCTTCAGGTTTGTTACAGCAATTAGAAATGCCAGTTTGGAAATGGGAATTTATAACAATGGATTTTGTTACTAAATTACCCAAAACTAGGAAAGGAAATGATACAATTTGGGTGATTGTAGATAGACTAACTAAGTCAGCTCATTTTCTACCAATAAAGGAAACAATTAGTATGGAAAAATTATCTAAATTGTATGTAAATGAAATTGTTTCTTTACATGGCATTCCTTTATCAATTGTTTCTGATAGGGATAGTCGGTTTACATCTCATTTTTGGTCAAGTTTCCAAAAGGCAATGGGAACCAAGTTAAAATTAAGCACAGCTTATCATCCTCAAACGGATGGACAAAGTGAAAGGACAATTCAGACGATGGAAGACATGCTCAGAGCTTGTGTAATTGATTTTGGAGGTAATTGGGATGATCACTTACCTTTAATAGAATTTTCTTATAATAATAGTTATCACACAAGTATCAATGCTGCACCATTTGAAGCACTTTATGGAAGAAAGTGTCAAACCCCAGTCTGTTGGGCAGAAATTGGGGAACAACAATTATCTGGACCTGAGATAGTGCAAGAAACAACTGACAAGATTATTCAAGTCAAGGAACGACAGAAAGCTGCACGTGATCGACAAAAGAGTTATGCTGATAACCGATGCAAACCCTTAGAATTTCAAGTAGGAGATAAAGTATTGTTAAAGGTCTCTCCTTGGAAAGGAGTGGTAAGATTTATCAAACGGGGAAAGCTAAGTCCCAGGTATGTTGGACATTTTAAGATTATTAGAAGAATAGGACCTGTAGCCTATCAGCTACAACTGCCAGAGGAAATGGCAGGAATACATGATGTATTTCATATATCAAATCTTAAAAAGTGTTTAGCTGATGAATCACTGATAGTACCTCTTAAAGATATAAAGGTAAATGAACAACTCAAGTTTGTAGAAAGACCCCTACAAATTGAAGACAGGAAAGTCAAGAATCTCAAGCATAAAAGATTAGTTCTGGTCAA
Organism: Helianthus tuberosus; assembly: GCA_030545235.1. Classification (NCBI taxonomy): domain Eukaryota; kingdom Viridiplantae; phylum Streptophyta; class Magnoliopsida; order Asterales; family Asteraceae; genus Helianthus; species Helianthus tuberosus. The sequence continues at coordinate 5,351,366 of CM060416.1, read as the reverse complement.
AGTAAAATGGGACTCCAAAAGAGGACCTGAGTACACATGGGAACTAGAGTCAGAAATGAAAAGAAAATACCCGCATTTGTTTCAGTAGATCTCGAGGACGAGCTCTAAAACAAGGTGGGGAGAATGTAACAACCCTCGGTAAAACCAACACCCTCATAATATTTTTGACACTCTATTATATCCCAATATGTCTTATATTATATCCCGTATGTGAAACCCGAGCCCTAGTTATTTTATAAGTATAAAATAAATCAAAAACATGAAATATAGGGTTGAGGCGGGCCGCGACATACTCTACCCTTAGCTTACGCGGGCCGTATCAAGGCTGGACTTGACTTCGCTGACTTCTTTAGTTGAAGCGGGCCGCGTAAGGGTGCATGTGTAGTTGACGCGGGCCGCGACAGTTCATAGCACGCGATTACACCAGAGGCCGACACGTGTCGACATCGTGTCGAGTCTACTAGCTGACCCAGCTAAGCTACTGCGTTGACTGGTGTTGACGCGGGCCGCGTAAGGGTCCCTTGTCTTTTAAGCGGGACGCGACAGGACCAGATTACACAACTATAAATAGATAGCATCAGTTTTCAGTTTCCGTCGCTCATTCTCAAATCTCATTCTCGAATTCTGAAGTATTAAGCATAATATTTTGGGTACTATACCCCTAATTAGCGAGGTTCTGCTCCATTGTAAGTATTATAACCCCAGTTTCATAATAGTTACGCTGCCTGATTGATTTAGGGTTCCGTAACAACTGTCGTGGTTCTGCCCGACGTAGTTGTTGGAATGCCGTCTCGGGGAGGGTATTATTAATAATTTCAAAGGGTTATGATACTAACCAATGTACATTTGTATAAATTATAGATTATACCCAGGAAATCCTTACGAAAAGCCTAAGACAGCAATGTGAGTTTATCCTCTTTTTGTTAATGTTTTTGGTAATGTTTTACCAAACCTTAAATGTTTTACTATGAAATTAAGCGGTGATTGAGTCTTTGTAGTTCTTCAATTACTGCCGGTATTATGGGGTTTTGTATACAAAATTTACTACGAGTAGTAGTAAGTCTGAATGACAGTGCATTACCATTGGACGACGAGTTAGCCAATGGGTAATTTGACCATAGCCATAGATCCGGTCGAGTGGCAAATACTGAATGAGTAATTGTGTAGAAATAAACAATGTGATCGCTCTCAATACTGTTTTAATTGATAAAATGTTTCTTGATTAAACTGGGATTCACTCACCAGTATTTCCGACTGACAAATGTTTTTAAAACACGTTACAGGTAACACAATGTGTGTTGCCAATTAATGAAAAGCCAGCTAGAGAGCACTGAAGGCTTGGGAAAATGTGGCTATAAAAGTTACCTAATAAACGATGTTTTAAATTCAATAAAATAGGGTTTGTCCCTATAAATGTATTGTAATAAGAAACTTGGGTTTTACCCATGTATTTATTAATATCAAGTATGGTGGTTTTACTCTGATAAACATTTCCTAACTACGGTCCTGATGTAAATTCCGCTGCGAGATTAAACAAACTGATACCACCAAATTCTGTGATCACGTCCGCCCGTTCCCGGGGAACAGGGATCGGGGGTTGTGACATAAGGTGGTATCAGAGCCTAGCCACTGGTCTTTGGGGTTATGTGTCTTTGGGGTTCAGTCGTCAGTTAGGGTTGACTCCCACACCTCTTGTAAATAAGCATGTAGTAGAATTAGCTGATGGTAAATCGATTGAAGCTTCTCATGTTCTGTTTGGTTGTAAAATTGATCTCATGGGTCAAGTGTTCGACGTTGACCTACTCCCCATTACTCTTGGAAGTTTTGATGCGGTCATTGCCATGGACTGGTTGTCCAAGCATCAAGCGGAAATTCTCTGTAAAGAGAAAATTGTGCATATCCCTCTTCCCAGTGGGGAATCTTTGTCGGTTCAGGGTCATCGTAGTGGTGCCATGGTCGGCATCATCTCAGCTATGAAAGCCCAGAAGTGTCTACGAAAGGGCTACTCTGCTATTCTAGCTCTTGTTACCGATTCCCAACCTGAAGAAAGGAAGATCGAGGACCATAGAGTAGTTCGTGAGTTTTCTGACGTGTTTCCTGAAGAGTTACCCGGTTTACCTCCACATCGCCAGGTGGAATTCTAGATTGACCTTTTGCCAGAAGCAGCTCTGATTGCTCGTGCTCCTTACCGTCTCGCACCAGGAGAGTTGCAAGAGCTGTCAAACCAACTTCAAGAACTGTTGGATAGAGGTTTTATCCGACCTAGTTCTTCGACTTGGGGAGCCCCAGTTTTGTTTGTGAAGAAGAAGGACGGGTTCTTTCGTATGTGTATAGATTATCGGGAACTCAACAAGGTGACAGTCAAGAACCGTTATCCGTTACCGCGTATCGACGACTTGTTTGACCAGTTGCAAGGGTCAAGTTTCTACTCGAAGATCGACCTAAGATCGGGCTATCATCAGGTGAGAGTCCGAGAAGAGGATGTTCCAAAAACGGCTTTTCGAACGCGTTATGGACATTATGAGTTTCTGGTTATGCCGTTTGGGTTGATGAACGCACCAGCGGTATTCATGGATCTTATGAACCATGTGTGCAAGCCGTATCTTGACGATTTCATTATAGTGTTCATCGACGACATTTTGATCTACTCAAAGAGCAAGGAGGACCACGAGCGACACTTGCGTCATATTTTGGAACTTCTGAGGAAGGAGCAACTCTACGCGAAGTTTTCTAAGTGTGACTTTTGGATACGAGAAGTGCACTTCCTTGTCCATATTTTCAATGAATCAGGGATACACGTGGATCCTGCTAAGATTGATGCTATCAGGAATTGGGCGGCACCAAAGAATCCTTCGGAGGTGCGACAATTTCTTGGTCTCGCTGGGTATTATCGAAGATTTATCAAGGATTTCTCAAAGATTGCTCAACCTCTTACCTCGTTGACACAGAAAGGCGTTGTATATTCTTGGGGAAACAAGCAGGAAGATGCCTTCCAACATTAGAAACAGAAACTCTGCAATGCACCGATCTTGTCTTTACCAGAAGGTACCGAGGATTTTGTAGTATATTGCGATGCTTCAATTCAAGGTCTCGGTTGCGTGTTGATGCAACGTGAGAAGGTGATAGCTTATGCTTCTCGACAACTGAAGGTTCATGAGAAGAATTACACGACTCACGACTTGGAGTTGGGGGCCGTGGTTTTCGCGTTGAAGATCTGGAGGCACTATCTGTACGGTACCAAATGCACCATTTACACCGATCACAGAAGCCTTCAGCATATCTTTGACCAGATGGAATTGAATATGCGATAGCGTCGTTGGATAGAACTGTTGAACGACTACGAATGTGCCATCAAGTATCACCCGGGTAAAGCTAACGTTGTAGCTGATGCCCTTAGCCGAAAGGAGATGAAGCCTAAGCGTGTTCGCGCTCTGCAGCTTACTATTCACTCTAGCTTACCTGATCAGATTTGTTCCGCTCAGACCGAGACATTGAAAGAAGAAAACGTTGAGGCTGAATACTTTCGGGGCATGGAGAAACAACTTGTGGAGAGATCTGATGGTATTCGCTATTTTATGGAATGGGTATGGGTTCCTTTGTATGGTAATCTTAGAGAGCTTGTGATGGTCGAAGCGCACAAGTCTCGGTATTCAGTCCACCCCGGCTCAGACAAAATGTACCAGGATCTCAGAGTTATGTATTGGTGGCCAAATATAAAGGCTCACATAGCGACGTACGTGAGTAAGTGTTTGGCTTGTGCTAAAGTCAAAGTGGAGTATCAGAAACCCTAAGGTCTACTTCAGCAACCAGGGATACCCACGTGGAAATGGGAGCAGATTGCTATGGATTTCGTCACAGGTTTGCCGAGAACTCAGAGCGGAAACGATACCATTTGGGTGATCGTTGATCGTCTCACGAAGTCAGCGCATTTTCTAGCAATCAAGGAAACGGATAAGTTCTCACAGCTTGCAGCAGTTTATCTTAAAGAAGTGGTTTCTAGGCACGGGGTGCCAACTTCCATCATCTCAGATCGAGATCCGCGTTTCATATCTGATTTATGGCAGTCGATGCATAAGTCGTTCGGTTCACGTCTCGATATGAGTACTGCTTATCACCCACAGACGGATGGTCAAAGCGAACGAACCATCCAGACACTTGAAGACATGTGCGGGCATGTGTGATTGATTTCGGGAAAGGGTGGGAGAAACATTTGCCGTTGATAGAGTTCTCCTACAACAACAGCTACCACACTAGTATTCAGGCAGCTCTGTTTGAAGGATTGTACGGACGAAAGTGCCGTTCTCCTCTCTGTTGGACTGAGGTAGGTGACAGTCAGATTACGGGTCCAGAACTTGTACTTGAAACTTCAGAAAAAAAATTGTCCAGATCAGAAACTGTATGGCGGCAGCGCGTGACCGTCAAAAAAGCTACACTGACAAGCGTAGGAAACCGTTGGAGTTTGCTATAGGTGATCGTGTTATGTTGAAAGTTTCGCCGTGGAAGGGTGTTGTACGCTTTGGGAAGCGCGACAAGCTTAATCCGCGTTACGTTGGGCCATTTAAAATTGCGAATCGGTAGGGTGGCTTACAAGCTCGAGTTACCTGCTGAGCTGGGTAACGTTCATGATGTATTCCATGTTTCGCAACTGAAGAAGTGTTTGTCTGATGAAACACTGGTGGTGCCGTTTCAAGAGCTGAAGATTGACGACAATTTGCAGTTTGTCGAAGAACCTATCGAGATTATGGACCGGGAGGTCAAGGTTCGTAAGCATAGCCGAATTCCGATTGTGAGAGTTCGTTGGAACTCCAGACGTGGACCGGAGTTCATGTGGGAGCGTGAGGATCAAATGAAGCTCAAATATCCTCAACTATTTCCTGATGACCAACCTAATTCTGATTCCACTGGTGAATTTCGGGACGAAAATCCACTTCAAGTTGGGGATGATGTGGCACCCGCGGAGAATTCACTGTCATCCTGATCTATCAGTTTCGCTACTCTGATTTGCTTATCGAATTTCGGGACGAAATTCCTTTCAAGTTGGGGATGATGTGACAACCCGAAATTTCAAGGTCTTATCGTATACCGTTTTCTCTCATGATTCGTCTAGCGTTATAATTATGTGTACGTTTTGTGAATTAGTCATACATATTGATTTCGTTTCATGATTATGTTTATAAAAGTGTTGCATATTCATGTTTATAAAATTCTTCATGGCTTCTCAACTCAATATGAGTTTCAACATAAGGATAAAATATATTAATTTAATGTGTTTAGGCATTTGATATGTTATTGAGAAAAACATGCGTAATATGAGACAAAGATTCAAACAAAAAGCGATTTTGATATATTGTTATCTTCAACCATCTCAATGTTAATATTAATTTAATGTGGAAATTTAATATTATCATCTCATTCATTTAAATATGATGGCACGTGATTTAGAGAAAGAAATTCAACTCAATATGAGTTTTAACCTATTCATCGTGCATGTCATGTATGTATATATATATATATATATCACATTAAATACAAATCTAGTTGTATTAAAAAATTATTGTAAATCAGTGGGATATAGGCTGAAGGTATTAGCTGGGCCCGATGTCACACCCCAACCGATGGTGGAAACATCGGAGTGAGACGAAATAGATTGCTCAAGACATCATAACACTAATAATAGTGACAAGTAGTTAAATAGTAAATTTTATTTCATTTCTAAAGAATAATTACAAGAATTTGAAGTAACTACAACATCATGAATAATGAAATACAATGCAATAAGAATACAAATTAAAGTGTGTATCTAGGCATCCTACTAGTTTTCTTGCATCACGAACATCATCGCTTAACCTGCAACGTGTTTTAAAAAGCATAGTTCAATACAAAGGTATTGGCGAGTACACAAGTTTTAGACTCGTGTCAATGTGTATAAAAGTATTTTCAATCCAACATAGCATTTGGTATACAAAGTTAAACTATCATGCATATCAATATGTCAACTCTAGTGTCCACTAGTTTTTAGTATTTAGCATCCCTCGCCACAGAAGTGACGAGACCGTATAGTATAAGACTTAACAAAACCCCGTTGGGTGGTGTGCTACTCCTATAGCGCTATAATTGTTTAAGCCGAGTTAACAAGTAGTATGTATTCTAGTATGAACTTAAGCATAACCAAGCATGTATACGGATCGAATGAATAAAAGCATGTTTGTAAATTGTGCATTTTAACAAGTAAACATGTTGCACCCAAAGTGTATTAAAAGGAAAATGGGTCAAGTGTACTCACGGTTTCTGAAAGTTGTTCCTTTGGTAATCCCGTGAAGAGTTGGAGGTTCAAAGCTTCCTTATAACACTTAATGTTTTATTTAGAACTCTTCGAGTTCTCTTCCTTACTTGGAAGATTTTAAGAGAATTAGAGGGGTTGAGAGAAGAATGGTTAGAACACTTAGTGTTCTCTTAGAATTCTTGATTTAGAGAGATTAAGAGAAGATTGGGAGAAGAATGGTTAGAACACTTAGTGTTCTTTTAGAATTCTTAGAATTCTTGATTTGGAGAGATTAGAAGATTGAGAGAAGAATGGTGTGAAGAAAATGGTAGGAGGAGGTTGGTATTTATAGGTGAAGGAGGTGGTAGGTGGTTGGTGGAGATAATAAAAAAATAAATGGAAAAGATAAATAAAAAAAATAATTATAATGGAGAGTGGAGGTGGAAAAGGTGATTGAAGGAGGTGGAAAAGGTGATTGGAGAAGAAAAGAGGTGGAAAATTGGTATAAATCTCCGTATGGCACTATTCATTTTTTTAATACTATGAATTAAAACACGTACTTTTTGAAAAAGGGACCTAAGCTAGAAAAATTCTTAAAAATTATTAAAAATCTTTAAAGCTTTTCGTTTTCGTAAAAGAAATCATATATTTAAATGATTGATTGTACAAATACAAGTATGTATACAATAATTTATTATGATTAACGCCTCGAAAAATAGAGTACAAATATGGATAAAGATACGAAAATACGAGGCGTTACAGTCTCCCCTACTTTAGGAAATTTCGTCCCGAAATTTATTCGAAAGAGACCATAGAATGTAATTGTAAGGATTGAATAGATGAGCAAAGTGTTAGTTTCTAGAGTATCGCGTGGTGTTGACAGTTTTTGAAGAATTTATGAGCATCCTTGAGTGTATAGAGATTGTTTTGCATATCACTATGTTATACTAAATTTGTAATGAAAAAAAAATTGATAGTCTATTATGATGTGGACAAATTTACATTTGAAATAAATCATGTGATGAATCAAATTCAGACTCAGAACTATAAGGTGGTGGAGGTGGTAGAGTCAGTTGCATTTGAGCAGCTAATTGTCTTAGTATGTCTTCCAACCATTTATTTCTTTCTGTCAGCCGTTTTATTTGTTGAGACAAATTTCGAATCTGATCGTTTAACCTAGTCACTTCGACTCCCATTGAATCTGGAGGTAGATTCATTTGAGGCACCGTACTTGGGCCTGCTATATCAGTTGGTGGCAGTTGTTATTCTACTTCGTTTAATAGTGACTGGAAAAACTGTGGCTGTAATGGTGATTGCAAAAATGATTCCGATGCTAACGGTTCTTGGATCATCATGTTTTCATCAAACAAAGTTTCTTGCATCATTGAATCCTCCTCGAAAACTAATGGTGAGAAGCTTTGTAAGACGTTCGGTGTTAATGGTTGGGATAGGTTAGTTGTAATATGTTCTTGTATGTGTGGCAGCTGTGGTTGCAGATCAAATCGATAAAAAGACGATCGAGGAAGCTGCAACAATGATTGTTGTAAATTTTGTGTGGAGGTACTTTCTAAGATAACTGGAGCTCCCTCCGACTGGAATGGTTGAGTTGGTGTATAAATATGAACGGGGGTTAGCCTAATAGTGTTAAAATTTACAATCCCAGGTGCCTTTGGTGGAGATAACCCTTGGATAATCTGATCACTTAAGACACCTAATGATTTTGCTATTTTTGTAATGTAGGACCCTCCCATGAGACTTCTCAGGGGATTTGTTTGTTGACTAAAAAAATATGTAGCAAGCTCGTGGGCAATATTACACGGAACTTGCTCAAAAATACTATGTAGATGGAAAAGTTCGGTTAAACTAACCCTTTGTTGATTAATCTTGCGCCCCGTGATAGTGTTGGCTAAAATACGGTGCATATATCGATAGCGAGGGTCTGTGAAGTTCATAGAATTTTTGTTGCCACACCACTCTTTTGATGAATGGCGTCGCCAATATTCTTTCATTTCCACAGAGGAATAAGAGGTTGATGCCTCCGTAAAAATGGGTTGTTTAACTTCTTCATCTGTATATATGCCCAGATGAACTACGAATTCTGTTAATGACATATTATGAGGTTGTCCACAAAGTCGAAAATGAATGGATTCATCGGTAAGACTTTTATTATATTTGAAATAGAAAGTGGACAAGAACTCGTATACCAGTTCATCGTATGACGGTTCTAGGATGTCGAAGAAACGACGCCAGGGCATATTATGTGGTAGTAATCTTGCCAGTAAATCACTGGAATCAAACATTTCCATACGATGCCAATCAATACCGCTAATAGTAAAAACTTCAAGATCCTTGAGTTTTCGATACCTCTCACGAGTGGGTAAATCAGTAAACCGAAGGAATGGATGAATTTCTGCTGCATTCGAAGATTCAGCATATGCTACTGGGAAATTTGCCATTTGAGTATTGGGTTTTGTTGAACTAAGAAAAGTTTGGGTATGGGTTATTTTGGGTATGTGTTGAATTATATCAGAAGTTGTAGTTCTTGTGTAGATTAGCTCGAGTAGTGAGTTTCTTATATAGATAAGGAAATTTCGGTTTACACCATACAATCGGTTAAGGCTTCCATGATACGTTTTAAAACAGTTTACTGTAGTTAGTTTGAAAAATTGAATTTGAAAATGTATGATCTCGAAGATAATTTGAATTTTGAAAATTTGAATTTGAGAATGTATGATCTTGAAAATAATTTGAATTTGAAAAGAGGGGATTGTATCGTATAAAATTGATAATAGTAGAACGTAGGTTTGATTAAAACTTGGATTGTTCCAAAATGGAATCTTTGACTAAACCGAAATAAATCAAAAAGTCCTTTCGCATTAGGGAAACGTGATTTGGCCTATAGGTATTTTGTACTCTCATCGATAGTCCCCAGGTAGGCAAACTGGTCCGTTAATTTGGATTTGTACGAATTGCCAGCCTAGACAGGACGTCCCGACTACCGGTACTTACCCTTCCAGTTACTACACGTTTCCATTTGATCGAAAATTTGAAACTTTGGCGAGATTGAAAATCGAGGAGTGGAACCAGTCACCAAGGTGTGGATATCAATCCTAGCTTGACAATTTCGTCCCCAAAATGTGGTTTATTGAACGAAACGAGATAAAATCTCGACTCGTCAATAAGGAACCACTAGAGTATGAAATGAAAATTCCCATCAAGATACGGATATCACTCCTGACTTGATGGTGAAATTTCGTGCAAAATAACATGTAATGTGTTGAAATTCGTCACCAAAGGCGGGAATCACCCCTATTCTAGTGAGTCGTTTCGATTGTGGAATATGAGTATCTTCAAGTATGTATTGTGTGAAATGTTTTAGAAAAGACACATTGTATATTTAGACAAAAGAAGAGGTAGAAGCAAATAGGAAGAATCACATATTAAGCAAGAATAAGGAATGGTCAAGTTTTGCTACTTAAACTATATACTAGGTCGAACATGGCAATTCTACCTAATTCCCTATAGTTATGGCTCTGATACCAATCTGGTATCAGAGTATTCCTACTATAGACTAGGTAAAAGTATAGCAATCTTCCTAATTCCCTATAGTTATGGCTCTGATACCAATCTGTCACACCCCAACCGATGGCGAAAACATCGGAGTGAGACGAAATAGATTGCTCGAGACATCATAACACTAATAATAGTGACAAGTAGTTAAATAGTAAATTTTATTTCATTTCTAAAGAATAATTACAAGAATTTGAAGTAACTACAACATCATGAATAATGAAATACAATGCAATAAGAATACAAATTAAAATGTGTATCTAGGCATCCTACTAGTTTTCATGCATCACGAACATCATCGCTAAACCTGCAACATGTTTTAAAAAGCATAGTTCAATACAAAGGTATTGGCGAGTACACAAGTTTTAGACTCATGTCAATGTGTATAAAAGTATTTTCAATCCAACATAGCATTTGGTATACAAAGTTAAACTATCATACATATCAATATGTCAACTCTAGTGTCCACTAGTTTTTAGTATTTAGCATCCCTCGCCACAAAAGTGACGAGACCGTTATGTATAATAAATAGCATCCCTCGATACCGAAGTAATCGAGACCGTATAGTATAAGACTTAACAAAACCTCGTCGGGTGGTGTGCTACTCCTATAGCGCTATAATTGTTTAAGCCGAGTTAACAAGTAGTATGTATTCTAGTATGAACTTAAGCATAACAAAGCATGTATACGGATCGAATGAATAAAAGCATGTTTGTAAATTGTGCATTTTAACAAGTAAACATGTTGCACCCAAAGTGTATTAAAAGGAAAATGGGTCAAGTGTACTCATGGTTTCTCAAAGTTGTTCCTTTGGTAATCCCGTGAAGAGTTGGAGGTTCAAAGCTTCCTTATAACACTTAATATTTTATTTAGAACTCTTCGAGTTCTCTTCCTTGCTTGGAAGATTTTAAGAGAATTAGAGGGGTTGAGAGAAGAATGGTTAGAACACTTAGTGTTCTCTTAGAATTCTTAGAATTCTTGATTTAGAGAGATTAAGAGAAGATTGAGAGAAGAATGGTTAGAACACTTAGTGTTCTTTTAGAATTCTTAGAATTCTTGATTTAGAGAGATTAAGAGAAGATTGAGAGAAGAATGGTGTGAAGAAAATGGTAGGAGGAGGTTGGTATTTATAGGTGAAGGAGGTGGTAGGTGGTTGGTGGAGATAATAAAAAAATAAATGGAAAAGATAAAATAAAAAAAATAATTATAATGGAGAGTGGAGGTGGAAAAGGTGATTGAAGGAGGTGGAAAAGATGATTGGAGAAGAAAAGAGGTGGAAAATGGGTATAAATCTCCGTATGGCACTATTCACGGCACTATTCATTTTTTTTAATACTATGAATTAAAACACGTACTTTTTGAAAAAGGGACCTAAGCTAGAAAAATTCTTAAAAATTATTAAAAATCTTTAAAGCGTTTCGTTTTCGTAAAAGAAATCATATATTTAAATGATTGATTGTACAAATACAAGTATGTATACAATAATTTATTATTGTTAACGCCTCGAAAAATAGAGTACAAATATGGATAAAGATACGAAAATACGAGGCGTTACACTCGACCCACTCGGTTAAACATCTGCATACCTTTAAACTCTTCTATTTCTTAGCAAAAGAAAACAAACAGCCCTACTTCCCTTCCTTGTTCCTCTCGGCGACAGCAGCAAAGGAAACCCTTCCTCTTCGTTCTTGTGATCTCTCCTGCTTGTAACCTCTTGACTAGTAAGGTTAGTGTTTGTTTAGAGCCCTTTTGATTGTTTAGGCTAGCATATCATCTCCTTGGGTTGTCGTAGTTCCCCGGTAATATCTGATTTGTTTGAGAATTGTTTAGTTAGGATATGCATGATCTAAGAGCATGGATACATAACGTGATTTTGTGTGTGAGTCGGGTCGTTCGATTATTGTTAGTACTTGCTTGACTTTATGTAAAGTTTGGTTGCCATGCCTGAATAGAGGTGACATCTTTGAATATTTATTCTATGTCTGCATGATGATCTAGTTATGGCTTTGTTGATTGTTAGAATTACTTGAGACAAGTGCACTAATGTAAATCGCTGGGATTAAGTTGTGTAGTATGGGTTGGGTAACTAACCCTTAGAGCATGGGCCGAAGGGTATTAGCAAGGGGTATTGAGGGTGATTGCGTATGTATGGAATGTAGTTAAATGATTTAGAGAGTTTTGGATCTGTGAAGCACGGGTAACGTGGGTGAGTGGACCGAAGACCCCTTTTTATTTTTGGGCCGATTATGTGGGTGACATTTTATATTGCAGCATGTAGTGTTAGGAATATTTATGTATTGAGAGTACCTTAATATTTTATTATATGAATTAGTGGGTATTAGTAATTTAGGAACATCAAAATGTGGGGTTGGGAATGCAAGTCCAACGTGCAGTTGTATATAAATATTTGATGGCAGAATTTTAGCACATGTATAAATATATTATTACGCGGGTACTACTGTATGACGGCTTGTTAATCTGATTCACTTAAACCTTGAGTTGTTTGGGAAACACTAGAGTATTGCATGACCCCACACACGTGTACTTACGGTTATTACATATTAGGTCGCTTGTAACAGATTTAACATTTAATGCGTAGAAGTACGTAACCATAAACCGAGCAAAACTAAGGTGAGTTTATTCCTCTTGAGCATGCATCCCGGTGGTTGGGACAGTCAGTGGGTATCCCTGAGAGGGATAGGTTTTGGGTAAATCATGGGTATTCCTGAGAGGAATGCGTCTTGTGGGTAAAATCGAGAATGTTGGATAATATACTCATCCTATCACCATTAAAGTCCCTCCTTGGTGTTTGTTACCTGAGAGGTAACATGGTATTAGTTGGTAGCGCTACTTAGGTTTGGCACCGTCACCACGTACCTGAGAGGACGGGTGTGAACTAATGACCTAGTCATGACCAATGCTTTGATAGGAGCATTGGAGAAAGGGCAAAATAATCTGGAGCCGTCTTATATTCGGGATATTATCAACATTAAATTCAATGGATTAAACTAAACACTTGGTAACCAACGTTTTCACAAACTATGAACTCGCCAGCTTTGTCTGATACACTTGTTGCATGCACGCAGTTCGTTAGATTACTTGGATTTGGTACTTGCTGTCTGGAGTAACTGGAGTGGTAATGTGTCGAGCTGATTGGATACTCACGATGTGATTGTTGACATTATATACTTGCTTTGAAACATTTAAACTTCATATACTTATTGCTTCCGCTGAACTTATTGAATTTTCATTAAACTTATCATTGGTACATCTCATAATAATTGGCAATTTCATTTGAAAACTTGCTATGGGTTCAACTTGATTAGTGGCTCGCTATTGGTACGTCACACGCCTAACGGGGTTTTCGTGGGTGGTATTTTGGGGGTGTGACAGATTAGGGTAAGGTTTTCTTGAAATACAAAACACAAGCATCTCACAAAGCTAAACAACAACAACTGATCGACAAATTAGAAGAAAAACCTTGGTAACGAAGATGATCGAGGAGTCAGATTTGTTCAACTTCCGGCGACTGATCGATCGGAATGGGAGACGGTGGCTGTCTTCCTACGATGGATCTGATGCGAAGATGATGAGAAATTTGATGTCTTTAAGGATCCGTTCGAGATACCAGAGAAAATCGAAGAACAATGAATCTACCAACAGTTAGGTATGTGGAGAGAGAGAGGATTTAGGGCTTCGTATTCTTCATCGAAGAGAGAGAGTAGAGAGAGAGATTGGAATGGGTTTTTGAAATTACGATCAGGTTTGGATTTGGGTTTGAATTGATATTTGAGAGAGGAGAATTGAAGCTCTGATGACATTAAATGCAAATTACATATCCCTATACGTTTTTAAATTTCAAATTTCAAATTACCCTCCCATTTTAAAGAAACATCAGTGGTTTGAGACTCTTGAATGAACATCAGTGGTTTGAGACCACTAAATGAACATCAGTAGTTTGATAATTGATAGTGGGGCAGTGGTTTGATGGCAATGGTTTGATGGGCAGACCATTGAAAAGGTGAAAGTGGGCCAACTTTGAATTTTAAAGTCTTTATATATTAGCCTTTATGATGTAATAATGACATAAGAAAAGCCTTGTTGGACATGCTATCAAGCTGACAAATCAGCTTTTCTTATGTCACTTGGATTTCTTTTTTTTTTATATAGAAAGTATACATAGATAAATAAATAAATCATTTACATTATATTAATTTATATTTAGTGTACCTCTTTTTTTAATTTCAGGATAAATAATTTTGAAATCTAATAAATATTTAAAAATATTATATTATCTCTTTTACGAATTGTTTAAATTTATATTAAATTTAATTTTATAATTATCTTTTAATTAATATTAATTGTCTATAATTAAGTAGGAGTGAAAAATTAGATAGTTTGGTTTCTTTTATTATATAGTATAGATATAGATTATATAGTTGGTAATGAAAATTTAAAAATTATAAAACAATATTTTACGAAAAGTCATGATTGATTAAAATATGAATGAATTAGATAAATAAAAAAGATAGTGTCCTTACAAAACCGAACCATTTAGTTATTGGTATAGATTGTAGTGGAAAAAAATACATTGGTAGTTATTGGTATAGATTGTAGTGGAAAAAAAAATACATTGGTATAGATTATAGGGGTTAGGATATAATAGGAAGTTTATTTGGCTAAGAAAGCTAGAAAGTAATCTTGACCATCCATTTATTTAATTAAGAGCTAAGATTAAATGAGGGAAATTGAAGTGAAGAAAAGAGGCGCGTGAGTTTGTTTAGGGACATTCTTGTCAATCGAAGGCAATAATTTCTCTCTCCTCCAATCCCCTCCCCCCTCATTTTTTAAACGTTAATAACTCTTTCATACGACATATTTTTTTTTTTATAAAAATTGCTACAAAAAACGAGCGTTTTTTATCTTTAAAACTAGTATACTATTGTTATATTTTCGAATTTTTTTTTCTAAAACCCAGTTGCGTAAAACGCAATGGAAAAAACCCTGTTGCGTAAAACGCAATGGAAAAAAACCTAAAAAATGACATTTTTCTAAACCGCAATGCACCAGAAAAACACAAAGAAATGTCTTATTTGTAAAACGCAATGGCCAGAAAACACAAAGAAATGTCTTATTTCTAAAACGCAATAGCCTAAAAACACAAAAGAAAGTGTACTTTCTAAAACACAATAGACTGAAAACACATAAAAATGTGTTTTACCTAAAACGCAATGCACAAAAAACACAAAGAAATGTCTTATTTATAAAACGCAATGGCCAGAAAACACTTAAAAATGTCTCCTTTCTAAAACGCAATGGCCTAAAAAACAAAAGAAAGTGTTCTCTCTAAAACGCAATGGACTGAAAACACCTAAAAATGTGTTTAACCTAAAACGCAATGACTAAAAACACTTCAAAATGTGTTTTTCTAAAACGCAATGGCCAGAAAACACATAAAAATGTCTTAGTTCTAAAACGAAATGGCCTAAAAACACCAAAGAAAGTGTTCTTTCTCTAAAACGCATTGAACCAGAACAATAGTTTTGTCTGTGAATTGTCTGAACCAGTAAGTAGGAGATCAAAATGCTGTCTACGAATGCAGTTTTCCAGAGACAATTTACAGAAAATTAAATTTTCTGATGCATTTTTATTAAAGCAATTAAATCGACCCCAGACAGAGGCTCTGCCCCTTGGACCCCGCCAGGGGCTGCCGCCCCTTGGACCCTGCTACCAGGGGCGCTGCCCCCGGACCCCCACCAAGATCGTAAAACACAATGACTAAATCAAAAACCCAGATTATAAAAATGAAATTAAAGAATTTCTTACATGGATCGAAGCCGATTTCTTCAACGATTGACGAAATTTGAATGATTGAAACACTTATCAGCGATCGAATCGAACCGATCGAGTGATTATCTTCAAAATCACCGGAAAAATGAGATTTTGTATGAAATTAAACTGGATTTTCTTCAAAAAAGCTGAAGAACACGTTGATCGGGTGTTTGAATCATTGATTGGTGACGAAAATCGCACTATAATGTAGTGAGAGATAGAAAGTGATGAAATGGTTGAAGATGGTGGGTTTTGAAAATGGTGGGTTTTGAAGGTACTGGGGAGAAGAATGAAGAATGAAGAATAAAGGATAAGATTGACTAAAATACCCTTTCTCTTTATTTTAAATTTTGCCACATGTCCTAATCCTATTGCTTCCTATCCTTCCTAGCCAAAATAAACTTCCTATTTGATCCTCACCCTAGATTATAGTGAAAAACAAGTTGTGTTTTACGGGATACATTCAGTTTATTCGGGATCACCCTAATAAATGGATTACCTTTTAGCCTAAAAAATAGAATATGATGATTTGGCTTACCTGTCCAGTCGGCCTATATAAAAACCCATAATTAAAAAAGTCATATGACTCAACTTGGAAAAAGTCAAGGGTGAAGGAACGGTGATTTTGAAGTGGACTTCAGGGAAGGAGCTCACTTTAAGCAATGTGTTATATGTCCCAGACTTGCGCAAGAGCCTAGTCTCGGGTTGGTTGCTTAATAAGTTTGGATTTCGTTTAGTTTTTTAGAGCGATCAATTTGTACTAACTAAACGAGGAATGTATGTAGGCAAGGGCTATGCCCAAAATGGTATGTTTAAATTGAATGTCGTGGCAGTCAAGAAGAACATGAATAAAATTGGTACTACTTCTACTTATATGCTTGAGTTTTCTGATTCGAATAAATGGCATGGTAGATTAGGTCACGTAAATTTTAATTCAATACGCCGTTTAATCAATTTAAATTGTATACCAACATTCCATATTGATTCACATTATAAATGTGAAACTTGCGTAGAATCCAAACTTACAAGATCATCATCGAAATCAGTTGAACGAATAACCGAACCCCTTGATTTAATTCACACCGATATTTGTGATTTAAAAGCGGTACCCACAAGAGGTGGAAATAAGTACTTCATCACGTTTATTGATGATAGTACTAAATATTGCTATGTATATTTACTAAAAAGTAAAGATGAAGCAATAAGTAAATTTATCTTGTATAAAAATGAAGTTGAGAATCAACTTCAAAAGAAGATAAAAGCTTTGCGAAGCGACCGAGGAGGCGAATATGTTGCACCTTTTGCCGATTTATGCGCAAAAAGTGGCATTGTACATGAGTGTACACCTTCTTATTCTCCACAATCAAATGGCGTGGCGGAACGAAAGAACCGCACATTGAAAGAAATGATGAACGCCATGTTGATAAGTTCTGGGGTGAGCCAGGAAATGTGGGGGGGAAGCCATTCTCTCGGCTAATTATCTTTTGAACAATATACCACTTAAAAAGAGAGACGAAACTCCATATGAGTTATGGAAAAGGAAGAAGCCTTCATACAAATACTTGAAAGTGTGGGGTGCCTAGCAAAGGTGATTGTACCACCTCCTAAGGCTCTTAGGATAGGACCCAAAACTGTTGATTGCATATTTATTGGGTATGCACATCAAAGTAGTGCACATCGCTTTCTTGTACATGAGTCCAAGAATCCTGATGTACACATAAACACTATCATGGAGGTGAATCCTAACGTTGTGTCTTACTTTGAAAATGTGTTTCCTTTGAGAAGACAAACACATGCAATGTCATCAACACCTAATTTTGAAGTAGGTGAAAGTTCATCTACACCAGTTGATGAGGTAGTTCATGATAAGACACATGAACAACCTGAGGTTGAAGAAAGTGACCGTAGGCGAAGCAAAAGGCCAAGGGTTGAAAAATCCTTCGGTCCATACTTCGTTAGCTATATGGTTGAGGGCGAGCCCAATACATATCGCGAAGTGGTTTCCTCTTCAGAAGACCTCAATGGAAAGAAGCAATAAGGAATGAAATTGATTCTATATTGCAAAATCATACTTGGGAGTTAGTAGATCTTCCACCTGGTTGCAAACCACTTGGATATCGTTGGATATTCAAAAGGAAGATGAAAACTGATGGAAGTATTGATAAATACAAGGCTAGGTTGGTGATTAAAGGATTTAGACAAAAGGAAGGTCTAGATTACTTTGATACCTACTCGCCTGTGACACGCATAACCTTAATTAGATTGGTTCTTGCTATAGCGGCCTTAAGAAATTTGGAAGTTCACCAAATGGACGTTAAAACCGCATTTCTAAATGGCGATTTAGAAGAAGAGATTTACATGGAGCAACCTGAAGGTTTCTCTGCCCCAGGTCAAGAGGGTAAAGTATGTAAACTCGTCAAGTCTTTGTATGGCTTGAAGCAAGCACCAAAACAATGGCACCAAAAGTTTGATCATGTCATGATTGACAATGGTTTCAAAATAAATGAGTGCGACAAATGTGTTTATTTCAAAGACATAAATGAAGGTTATGTGATCTTATGCCTTTACGTAGACGATATGCTTATCATTGGGAGTAATGATAAAATTATCAAAGCTACTAAAAGCATGTTGAAAGCGAGATTTGACATGAAAGACATGGGTTTAGCTGATGTGATTCTTGGAGTAAAGATCATAAGAACCCAAGATGCTCTTGTGTTAAGTCAATCTCACTATGTGGATAAAATTCTTGAAAAATTCAACTCGGGAGACACGAGTGTAGCTCGAACTCCAGTTGATACCTCCCAACATCTCAAGAAAAATAAAGGAGATGGAGTTGCTCAGTTAGAGTATTCAAGAATTATTGGCAGTCTACTGTATCTAATGACATGTACTAGACCCGACTTGGCTTACGCGGTGAGTAGGCTAAGGAGATGGAGTTGCTCACTTAGGTGAAGGAGGTGGTAGGTGGTTGGTGGAGATAATAAAAAAATAAATGGAAAAGATAAATAAAAAATAATAATTATAATGGAGAGTGGAGGTGGAAAAGGTGATTGAAGGAGGTGGAAAAGGTGATTGGAGAAGAAAAGAGGTGGAAAATGGGTATAAATCTCCGTATGGCACTACTCACGGCACTATTCATTTTTTTAATACTATGAATTAAAACACGTACTTTTTGAAAAAGGGACCTAAGCTAGAAAAATTCTTAAAAATTATTAAAAATCTTTAAAGCTTTTCGTTTTCGTAAAAGAAATCATATATTTAAATGATTGATTGTACAAATACAAGTATGTATATAATAATTTATTATGATTAACGCCTCGAAAAATAGAGTACAAATATGGATAAAGATACGAAAATACGAGGCGTTACACCCGACCCACTCGGTTAAACATCTGCATACCTTTAAACTCTTCTATTTCTTAGCAAAAGAAAACAAACAACCCTACTTCCCTTCCTTGTTCCTCTCGGCGACAGCAACAAAGGAAACCCTTCCTCTTCGTTCCTGTGATCTCTCCTGCTTGTAACCTCTTGACTAGTAAGGTTAGTGTTTGTTTAGAGCCCTTTTGATTGTTTCGGCTATCATATCATCTCCTTGGGTTGTCGTAGTTCGCCGGTAATATCTGATTTGTTTGAGAATTGTTTAGTTAGGATATGCATGATCTAAGAGCATGGATACATAACGTGATTTTGTGTGTGAGTCGGGTCGTTCGATTAATTGTTAGTAGTTGCTTGACTTTATGTAAATTTTGGTTGCCATGCATGAATAGAGGTGACATCTTTGAATATTTATTCTATGTCTGCGTGATGATCTAGTTATGGCTTTGTTGATTGTTAGAATTACTTGAGACAAGTGCACTAATGTAAATCGCCGGGGTTAAGTTGTGTAGTATGGGTGGGGTAACTAACCCTTAGAGCATGGGCCGAAGGGTATTAGCAAGGGGTATTGAGGGTGATTGCGTATGTATGGAATGTAGTTAAATGATTTAGAGAGTTTTGGATCTGTGAAGCACGGGTAACGTGGGTGAGTGGACCGAAGACCCCTTTTTATTTTTTGGCCGATTATGTGGGTGAAATTTCATATTGCAGTATGTTGTGTTAGGAATATTTATGTATTGAGAGTACCTTAATATTTTATTATATGAATTAGTGGGTATTAGTAATTTAGGAACATCAAAATGTGGGGTTGGGAATGCAAGTCAAACGTGCCGTTGTATATAAATATTTGATGGCAGAATTTTAGCACATGTATAAATATATTATTACGTGGGTACTACTGTATGACGGTTTGTTAATCTGATTCACTTAAACCTTGAGTTGTTTGGGAAACACTAGAGTATTGCATGACCCCACACACGTGTACTTACGGTTATTACATATTAGGTCGCTTGTAATGGATTTAACATTTAATGCGTAGAAGTACGTAACCATAAACCGAGCAAAACTAAGGTGAGTTTATTCCTCTTGAGCATGCGTCCCGGTGGTTGGGACAGTCAGTGGGTATCCCTGAGAGGGATAGGTTTTGGGTAAATCAAGGGTATTCCTGAGAAGAATGCGTCTTGTGGGTAAAATCGGGAATGTTGGATAATATACTCATCCTATCACCATTAAAGTCCCTCCTTGGTGTTTGTTACCTGAGAGGTAACATGGTATTAGTTGGTAGTGCTACTTAGGGTTGGCACCCTCACCACGTACCTGAGAGGACGGGTGTGAACTAATGACCTAGTCATGACCAATGCTTTGATAGGAGCATTGGAGAAAGGGCAAAATAATCTGGAGCCGTCTTATATTCGGGATATTATCAACATTAAATTCAATGGATTAAACTAAACACTTGGTAACCAACGTTTTCACAAACTATGAACTCGCCAGCTTTGTCTGATACACTTTTTGCATGCTCGCAGGTCGTTAGATTACTTGGATTTGGTACTTGCTGTCTGTCACACCCCGACCACGTAGAACATACAAAACGTGGCGGAAACGTCGGGGAGTGTTGTAACAGAATTAATTGTTTCAAATCCATGGCAATTGAAGTTTCGTTTTATTGATTAAAAGTGTTACAATGTCTTAACAAACAAGGAAAATACAACATAATTAACTAGTCTTGCATCTTTTATTGTCACTAAAGCCCAAGTCTGCCTATGTGTATCTTGATCATCTTATGCAACAGCTCCTGTAAAACACATGTGAAAATAGGTACGTCAGCATAAAAATGCCTGTGAGATACATAGGTTTTGTGAAAATAGGTTTCATGACTTATGGTTGAGAAAATGTTTAGTCATGAACCCTGTAATTTGCTTTGTTTTGTAAATCATTTGAAAAACGATAAGATCAGATGATATGTATAAATAAGAGAATAATGTATGGTTAAATGAATAACCATTGTAAAATGAGTTTGTATAAGATAAGTTGCTTGTAAAACAATGTATTGTGAAAAGTATGTTATTTGTATAAAATGTTATATGTCTCAAACTGAAATGATTCAAATAACGCTACGATATGTAATACCATACAAACACTTATATATAGGAAGTACCAGCGGCGTATCCACCATGCTTGTATCATATTACACACGCATCGTTACTTAATCACTTAATCAAACCAAACCACCAAAGTAATGTTTAACAATTGTAGAAATGTTTATGTATGGTCAAATACGGTTCACAGATACAAACGATTCATAGATACAAACGGTTCACAGATACAAACGGTTCACAGATACAAACGGTTCACAGATACAAACGGTTCACAGATACAAACGGTTCACAGACACAAACGGTTCACAGATACAAACGGTTCACAGATACAAACGGTTCACATAGTCAAATGATTACAACGGTTCACATAGTCAAATAGTTATAAACGGTTCAAAATGTAATATAATGTGTTCATATACTGGATGAGCATATGCAACAAAATGTAATGTAAAACAATGTACTAAGTATGCACACAATGGACATACATAGCATAAAATGTAATGAAATCATGTACTATAATGTACTAACGAACATAGCAGGTATATGATGTGAAAACGGGAAAGCATGAATGTAACAAGTAGGCACATGTGTTTCACCCCAAAACAGTTTGGAAAACAGTAAAAGAGGGGTCTATGTACTCACTTGAGATTGCTTAGTAGTCCTTGAGTAACAACCAAACAATGCTAGAGATCACGGATATCAAACGGCACCTAATATAGGTAACTATGTTAATAAACCGGACCTAAATCGGAAGATCGGGTAGCATGAGGGTTCGTAAACCAAACGAGTGTGGAGACTCGTATAATATGGTTTAACAAAGCCTACATACTAAATGAAACCTTACATAAGTGCTTACGACCCATTACGACCCGTTTAGGTAGCTTATGCTACTTTAACGCGTCGTTCGCGTGAAACGCGTTCGGACCGTCTAACTAGTCCTATGACAAGTGTTATATGCCTAAACATGTTACATAATCAGTTATGTGACAAAAGTTTAGGTTACATATGCTTAATTACCAATTATACATGAAAAGGGTATTCTAGTAATTTACCTAAGGCATATAAACTACCTATCATACAACTACTTAACGAAGCGACCATAGGGTATAACCTCGGAAGGTTATTCCCTATATACTATGGTCACCTAATGTATTTGGTCGGATCCTAATGATCGACCAAATAGGTCGGGTTCGAAGGTATAAGCGATTTATTAGATCGCTTACCCTACGACCCTAGACAACGTGGTAATCAGTAGGCATAGTCCCAAGGGACTATAACCAACGTGATTACACTCACGTTGCGAAGTTCAAACGAACTTCGCATTGACCATAACTGGTCAACGCAGAAAGTCAAACAAAGTTTGACTTTCAGACTCGAAAAGCAATAAAAGAACGAAAGAATACTTACGAAGGGTCCCCGAATGCTAATCTAGATCTTAATAACTCAGGTATGAAACAATGGTTCCAACTTAGAGTCACTTAGATCAGATTCTAGTGGTTTTTGAAGTTGGGGTGATGGGGTATTTATAGTATTCGGAGAACCGTTAAGATCGTTTGTCGAATATCGTGCCTTAATCGCATCCGTACAAGTGTCGGAAAGTTATGGTGGCTAAAAATGGTTCTTATCAGCTGACTAAGCATGTGTGAGTGTGTGGGTGTGGATTAAACAGCTGGATCTGCTGTTAAATGTAGTTAATCTGGTCCAGAAGGCGGACGCGGCCCGCTTCAGGATGTGCAGAAACTCAGGCGGGCCGCCTGGCCATGTCAGATCAGAACAAAGTTTCAGAAATGACAGTTTCAGTCCCTGCACGTGTTTAAGCCATTTCCGACACTTCTAAGGCCCGTAAAGCCAAATTTAAGGCCCTAAAATGATGCCTAAACATTGTGGACATGAAACATGCTCAAAAAAATCTCGGATGTCGGTTCGTTTGGCCGTACGATCGCGATGTTCGCTTAATTACGACAGAATGCGCATAAGCGCGAAAGACGATCCAAATTGCGCGACGAATGGATTTTTCTCATGCCAAACACTAAAATAAAATATTATAGTGCTTACATAAATTTTTGGATGTCCAGATGTATTCAGAACGTAAGTTATGCGCGAAAGTGCAAACTTGGGCACTTTTTGACACTTTTAGTCCCTGAATGTCCCAAAAGTATATTTTAGCACACCGAACCCCTCAAAGCCTATTTCTAAGCTATGTAAAGGATATTTAAGGTGTGTTTAACTTATGGTCATGTTCCGGAATGTTCGTTACAGTTCAAATTGGCATACTTTCGCAGTTTGTCAACTTTAGTCCCTGTAAGCGATTTAACTAGATTTTGCCATACCAAAGCCTTCAAAACTTATTTCTAAGTTATGTAAAGGTTATTTAAGGTATGTTAAGCCTATTTCACTATTCCAGAGTGTTCGTTGGATTAAACTGGTTATATTTACGCATCAGTGCGCGTATAACCTTCCAGAAGCGATTTAAAGCTTGAAATCGAACAAGAGTTGATATGTGTAAACGATACACATATTTTTACAAATCCCAAGTATGAAATACAATATTTCATTGGTTTGGCATTTGTTTTATGGTTGAAGTGACACAGGTGTCACAGTCTCCCCTACTTTAGGAAATTTCGTCCCGAAATTTAGTCGTAGGAGTCTATTTGTGACTTTGTGTCAAATAACCACCAGAGATATGTAAGGCATAATCCTGTCATTTCCTTAACGGACATTCTTCAGAACGAAAATGAGCAGACGGAGTCATTTTCCTCAACGAGTATTCTTCAGAAGCGGAAATAAAGGAATAACCAACGGGGATTCATTTCCTCAACGGGAAATCTTCAGAAACGTAAAATGAACTTACGGAGTCATTTTCAACGGGTGCGTCATCAGAAATGGAAATGAAAAGGAGAAACAAACAGATATTCATTTCCTCAACGGACAAATCTTCAGAAACGAAAATGAACAAACGGAGTCATTTTCAACGGGTGCTTTATCAGAAATGGAAATGAAAAGGAGAAACAAACGGATATTCATTTCCTCAACGGACAAATCTCCAGAAACGAAAACGAACAAACGGAGTCATTTTCAACGGGTGCTTCATCAGAAATGGAAATGAAAAGGAGAAACAAACGGATATTCATTTCCTCAACGGACAAATCTTCAGAAAAAATGAACAAACGGAGTCATTTTCAACGGGTGCTTCATCAGAAATGGAAATGAAAAGGAGAAACAAACGGATATTCATTTCCTCAACGGACAAATCTTCAGAAACGAAAATGAACAAACGGAGTCATTTTCAACGAGTGCTTCATCAGAAATGGAAATGAAAAGGAGAAACAAACGGATATTCATTTCCTCAACGGACAAATCTTCAGAAACAAAAATGATCAAACGGAGTCATTTTTCAACGGGTGCTTCATCAGAAATGGAAATGAAAAGGAGAAACAAACGGATATTCATTTCCTCAACGGACAAATCTTCAGAAACGAAAATGAACAAACGGAGTCATTTTCAACGGGTGCTTCCTCAGAAATGGAAATGAATAGAGTTAACTTCTAGGCACATGACAAGGCTCGCTGTGGTTTCTGTGCACTAAATTCCATAATTATGTATGCATCCATAATTACGTAATTCCTTGCACAGTCCGCACAGTTTGTCTTGTAATGTTCATAAGCACATAATCACATAGTTGTTTAACTTGGTTATTAATTTGTTATTAATTTGTTATTAATTTGTTATCGATTGAGAACGGATATGGAAACCAGTCGATGGACTTCAATGTCCTCTGGGATCTATCTGAAGAGATAGGAAGATCTCCCAAAAATTCGATTTTGTTTTCAAAGAAATGTAATATTCGAATTTAAGGAACACAACAATTTTTGGATTTACGGAAATACCCTTAGGTACCCTATTAAGGATTTATAGTGGTACTTTGGGTATTCGTCCAGTGTTGTAACTTGCGCCTTGTACTTCGTTTCCTTAGAAGGAATGGGTACTTAGGAATTTCGTGGAAAATACAAGAGATCATAAAGTGGAAGAAAGTCTGGGGGTAGTCTGTCCTTCAAGGAATACGGTTCCTTGGTTGTCGGTATTGTAAGAGATATGTTGTTTATACATACAACCACATAAATACATTGTAATGTAAATAAAAGATTTATTTATAAACAATGATAACAACTGTTTCATGGACCTTGACAACAAAAGAAAATAATACATAAGACATGATTATTTCTAAAGGGTGTTGTCTTCTAGTCAGTCAGATGCTCATCCCTGCGCTGGATTAGCATTAGCAAGCTTTGGGCAATTTCTTTGGAAATGACCCATCTCGCCACAGTTGAAGCAAGAACCTGGTAGAAAACGACCTTGAGCGGTATTGTTGCCAGCTTGGTTTGGTGCAGTTGCAGCTGGGCAGACTCTTGCTGTATGGCCTATAAGTCCGCAAGTTTGGCATTTGCGGCACTTTACATTGGCATGATGATGGAGGCTACATTGGTTGCACAAGGGTGCAGTTCCATTGTATGGCTTTCTAGCAGGGGGTTGAGCTGGTTGGTTGGGGATGGCTTGATCATTGTGAGTAACCATGGCGAAGTTCTGAGAAGCCTTTCGCTTCTTTGACCTTTTAGGGGATCCAGTCTGTTCATCCATGGTCTTTGATTCCTCGATTGGGTTCAATTCCTCGACCGGTTTCTTGTCACCTTTTCGGAAAAGTTTACCTTTCCTGATCTTTGATTCAGTCAAGGTTGCAGATAGCTCAATGGCCTGTCTAACTGTAGTAGGGTTACTACCAGTCACAATGTCTTGTATTGAGTCAGGGAGGCCATCAATGTACTTTTCGATTGCCTTATCCAAAGGCGTGACCATGTTTGGGCATAACAGACTTAACTCCTCATAACGGTCCGTGTAGGCTCGATGCTCACCGCTGTCTTGCTCCAGATTGTCGAAATCCCTTTCCAAGGCCCTGATCTCGTGACGAGGACAGAATTCCTTCATCATAAGGGCCCTAAGTTCAGCCCATGTCTGTGCTAGAGCAACTTCTGCACCACGATCTCTCATAACACCGTTCCACCACGTAAGGGCTCTCTTCTGGAACACACTCGAAGCAAACTCGACCTTGCGATTGTCAGGACACTGCACGTGGCGGAAAGTATTCTCAATGCTCTCGAACCATTGAAGAAGCCCAGTCGCTCCCTCAGAACCACTAAACTTGAGTGGTTTCGCCGAGTTAAAACTCTTGAAATTGCATGGACCATTGTTGTTGTTGTTGGCTTGATTCCACTGAGCAAAGAGGTTTGGGAATTGAGCAGCCATTTGCTGCGCAATGATTTCTGCCAGTTCGGCAGTCGCTATCTGGCTTTCGCGTCGAGGAGGCATTCTAAAAGAGGAAACATGAAAGGAAACGAGTGAGAGGTTTAGACGAAAAGAATGAGATGAAATAAATCTGATGAAAGCAAGGATAGTGGTCATTTGTTTGTTACCACTAGGTAAACAAACGACACACAGTGACTAATCAAAGTAAATGGGTCAAAAATAATGTATCGCGAAGACATGCTCGCCTATAAGTGAACACTCATCCCAAGAATTCCCAGGTAAGCACAACTGGTCTCGCGTCTGATGAGATGTATACGAAGTGCTTGCCTAGACAGAAAACCCAGGATACAGGCATTCACCCTTCCAGTTTGCACGTGTTCACATTATTTAAAACCCAAAACCTTGACGAGATTTTGAAAACTCAAAGGGGTTCAAAACCATATAACATAGGGTTCAAAACCTTGTAATCAATCATCCTAGAACAGATGATTAGTTTTCAAAGCGGTTTTGAAATTTATGTTCTTGTTGTGGTAGTCGCCTAAGGATAGGTGACGGTATTGTTTTATGACTAAACGCAAGTAAACTCGCGTTAGGGTCCTAGAAAGGTTATAGACTAGGTCAAAGCATTACTAATAACCTAATTCCCTATAACCATTGGCTCTGATACCATCTTTTCTGTCACACCCCGACCACGTAGAACATACAAAACGTGGCGGAAACGTCGGGGAGTGTTGTAACATAATTAATTGTTTCAAATCCATGGCAATTGAAGTTTCGTTTTATTGATTAAAAGTGTTACAATGTCTTAACAAACAAGGAAAATACAACATAATTAACTAGTCTTGCATCTTTTATTGTCACTAAAGCCCAAGTCTGCCTATGTGTATCTTGATCATCTTATGCAACAGCTCCTGTAAAACACATGTGAAAATAGGTACGTCAGCATAAAAATGCCTGTGAGATACATAGGTTTTGTGAAAATAGGTTTCATGACTTATGGTTGAGAAAATGTTTAGTCATGAACCCTGTAATTTGCTTTGTTTTGTAAATCATTTGAAAAACGATAAGATCAGATGATATGTATAAATAAGAGAATAATGTATGGTTAAATGAATAACCATTGTAAAATGAGTTTGTATAAGATAAGTTGCTTGTAAAACAATGTATTGTGAAAAGTATGTTATTTGTATAAAATGTTATATGTCTCAAACTGAAATGATTCAAATAACGCTACGATATGTAATACCATACAAACACTTATATATAGGAAGTACCAGCGGCGTATCCACCATGCTTGTATCATATTACACACGCATCGTTACTTAATCACTTAATCAAACCAAACCACCAAAGTAATGTTTAACAATTGTAGAAATGTTTATGTATGGTCAAATACGGTTCACAGATACAAACGATTCATAGATACAAACGGTTCACAGATACAAACGGTTCACAGATACAAACGGTTCACAGATACAAACGGTTCACAGACACAAACGGTTCACAGATACAAACGGTTCACAGATACAAACGGTTCACATAGTCAAATGATTACAACGGTTCACATAGTCAAATAGTTATAAACGGTTCAAAATGTAATATAATGTGTTCATATACTGGATGAGCATATGCAACAAAATGTAATGTAAAACAATGTACTAAGTATGCACACAATGGACATACATAGCATAAAATGTAATGAAATCATGTACTATAATGTACTAACGAACATAGCAGGTATATGATGTGAAAACGGGAAAGCATGAATGTAACAAGTAGGCACATGTGTTTCACCCCAAAACAGTTTGGAAAACAGTAAAAGAGGGGTCTATGTACTCACTTGAGATTGCTTAGTAGTCCTTGAGTAACAACCAAACAATGCTAGAGATCACGGATATCAAACGGCACCTAATATAGGTAACTATGTTAATAAACCGGACCTAAATCGGAAGATCGGGTAGCATGAGGGTTCGTAAACCAAACGAGTGTGGAGACTCGTATAATATGGTTTAACAAAGCCTACATACTAAATGAAACCTTACATAAGTGCTTACGACCCATTACGACCCGTTTAGGTAGCTTATGCTACTTTAACGCGTCGTTCGCGTGAAACGCGTTCGGACCGTCTAACTAGTCCTATGACAAGTGTTATATGCCTAAACATGTTACATAATCAGTTATGTGACAAAAGTTTAGGTTACATATGCTTAATTACCAATTATACATGAAAAGGGTATTCTAGTAATTTACCTAAGGCATATAAACTACCTATCATACAACTACTTAACGAAGCGACCATAGGGTATAACCTCGGAAGGTTATTCCCTATATACTATGGTCACCTAATGTATTTGGTCGGATCCTAATGATCGACCAAATAGGTCGGGTTCGAAGGTATAAGCGATTTATTAGATCGCTTACCCTACGACCCTAGACAACGTGGTAATCAGTAGGCATAGTCCCAAGGGACTATAACCAACGTGATTACACTCACGTTGCGAAGTTCAAACGAACTTCGCATTGACCATAACTGGTCAACGCAGAAAGTCAAACAAAGTTTGACTTTCAGACTCGAAAAGAATCGAAAAGCAATAAAAGAACGAAAGAATACTTACGAAGGGTCCCCGAATGCTAATCTAGATCTTAATAACTCAGGTATGAAACAATGGTTCCAACTTAGAGTCACTTAGATCAGATTCTAGTGGTTTTTGAAGTTGGGGTGATGGGGTATTTATAGTATTCGGAGAACCGTTAAGATCGTTTGTCGAATATCGTGCCTTAATCGCATCCGTACAAGTGTCGGAAAGTTATGGTGGCTAAAAATGGTTCTTATCAGCTGACTAAGCATGTGTGAGTGTGTGGGTGTGGATTAAACAGCTGGATCTGCTGTTAAATGTAGTTAATCTGGTCCAGAAGGCGGACGCGGCCCGCTTCAGGATGTGCAGAAACTCAGGCGGGCCGCCTGGCCATGTCAGATCAGAACAAAGTTTCAGAAATGACAGTTTCAGTCCCTGCACGTGTTTAAGCCATTTCCGACACTTCTAAGGCCCGTAAAGCCAAATTTAAGGCCCTAAAATGATGCCTAAACATTGTGGACATGAAACATGCTCAAAAAAATCTCGGATGTCGGTTCGTTTGGCCGTACGATCGCGATGTTCGCTTAATTACGACAGAATGCGCATAAGCGCGAAAGACGATCCAAATTGCGCGACGAATGGATTTTTCTCATGCCAAACACTAAAATAAAATATTATAGTGCTTACATAAATTTTTGGATGTCCAGATGTATTCAGAACGTAAGTTATGCGCGAAAGTGCAAACTTGGGCACTTTTTGACACTTTTAGTCCCTGAATGTCCCAAAAGTATATTTTAGCACACCGAACCCCTCAAAGCCTATTTCTAAGCTATGTAAATGATATTTAAGGTGTGTTTAACTTATGGTCATGTTCCGGAATGTTCGTTACAGTTCAAATTGGCATACTTTCGCAGTTTGTCAACTTTAGTCCCTGTAAGCGATTTAACTAGATTTTGCCATACCAAAGCCTTCAAAACTTATTTCTAAGTTATGTAAAGGTTATTTAAGGTATGTTAAGCCTATTTCACTATTCCGGAGTGTTCGTTGGATTAAACTGGTTATATTTACGCATCAGTGCGCGTATAACCTTCCAGAAGCGATTTAAAGCTTGAAATCGAACAAGAGTTGATATGTGTAAACGATACACATATTTTTAAAAATCCCAAGTATGAAATACAATATTTCATTGGTTTGGAATTTGTTTTATGGTTGAAGTGACACAGGTGTCACACTGTCTGGAGTAGCTGGAGTGGTCATGTGTCGAGCTGATTGGATACTCACGATGTGATTGTTGACATTATATACTTGCTTTGAAACATTTAAACTTGATATACTTATTGCTTCCGCTGAACTTATTGAATTTTCATTAAACTTATCATTGGTACATCTCATAATAATTGGCAATTTCATTTGAAAACTTGCTATGGGTTCAACTTGATTAGTGGCTCGCTATTGGTACGTCACACGCCTAACGGGGTTTTCGTGGGTGGTATTTTGGGGGTGTGACAGATTAGGGTAAGGTTTTCTTGAAATACAAAACACAAGCATCTCACAAAGCTAAACAACAACAACTGATCAACAAATTAGAAGAAAAACCTTGGTAACGAAGATGATCGAGGAGTCAGATTTGTTCAACTTCCGGCGACTGATCGATCGGAATGGGAGACGCTGGCTGTCTTCCTACGATGGATCTGATGCGAAGATGATGAGAAATTTGATGTCTTTAAGGATCCGTTCGAGATACCAGAGAAAATTGAAGAACAATGAATCTACCAACAGTTAGGTATGTGGAGAGAGAGGATTTAGGGCTTCGTATTCTTCATCGAAGAGAGAGAGTAGAGAGAGAGATTGGAATGGGTTTTTGAAATTACGATCAGGTTTGGATTTGGGTTTGAATTGATATTTGAGAGAGAAGAATTGAAGCTCTGATGACATTAAATGCAAATTACATATCCCTATACGTTTTTAAATTTCAAATTTCAAATTACCCTCCCATTTTAAAGAAACATCAGTGGTTTGAGACTCTTGAATGAACATCAGTGGTTTGAGACCACTAAATGAACATCAGTAGTTTGATAATTGATAGTGGGGCAGTGGTTTGATGGCAATGGTTTGATGGGCAGACCATTGAAAAGGTGAAAGTGGGCCAACTTTGAATTTTAAAGTCTTTATATATTAGCCTTTATGATGTAATAATGACATAAGAAAAGCCTTGTTGGACATGCTATCAAGCTGACAAATCAGCTTTTCTTATGTCACTTGGATTTCTTTTTTTTTATATAGAAAGTATACATAGATAAATAAATAAATCATTTACATTATATTAATTTATATTTAGTGTACCTCTTTTTTTAATTTCAGGATAAATAATTTTGAAATCTAATAAATATTTAAAAATATTATATTATCTCTTTTACGAATTGTTTAAATTTATATTAAATTTAATTTTATAATTATCTTTTAATTAATATTAATTGTCTATAATTAAGTAGGAGAGAAAAATTAGATAGTTTGGTTTCTTTTATTATATAGTATAGATTTAGAGGGTGGAGATACAATAGGAAGTTTATTTGGCTAGGAAGGCTAGGAAGTGATCTTGACCATCCATTAAGTTAATCAAGGGCTAAGATTAAATCAGGGAAATTGAAAGGAAGAAAAGAGGCGCGTGAGTTTGTTCAAGGGCATTCTAGTCAATCCAAGCCAATAGTTTCTCTCTCCTCCAATTTCCCCCCATTTTTTAAACGTTAATAACTCTTTCATACGACATTATTTTTTTATAAAAATTGCACCAAAAAAACGAGCGTTTTTTTATCTTTAAAACGAGTATACTATTGCCCCTTTATAAAAAACCAGCTCAACCCCAGCCAGGGGCTCTGCCCCTTGGACCCCGCCAGGGGTTGCCGCCCCTGGGACCCCGCTACCAGGGGCTGCCGCCCCCGGACCCCCGCCAAGATCGTAAAACGCAATGACTAAATAAAAACCCAGATCGTGAAAATGAAATTAAAGAATTTCTTACATGGATCGAAGCCGGTTTCTTCATCAATTGACGAAATTTGAAATGATAGAAACACTTATCAGCGATTGAATCGAACAAATCGAGTGATTATCTTCAAAATCACCAGAAAAAACGAGATTTTGAATGAAATTAAACTGGGTTTTCTTCGAAAAAGCTGAAGAACACGTTGATCGGGTGTTTGAATCATTGATTGGTGATGAAAATCGCACTATAATGTAGTGATTATTGAGATAGAAAGTGAAGAAATGGTTGAAGATGGTGGGTTTTGAAAATGGTGGGTTTTGAAAAGGAAGAAGAAAGGGTTGGATTCACTAAAATACCTTTTTTCTTTATTTTAAATGTTGCCACATGTCATCCTCTTATTGCTTCTTATCCTTCCTAGCGAAATTAATCTTCCTATTTGATCTTTTCCCTAGATATAGATTAAATAGTTGGTAATGAAAATTTAAAAATTATAAAACAGTATTTTACGAAAAGTCATGATTGATTAAAATATGAATGAATTAGATAAATAAAAAAGATAGTGTCCTTACAAAACCGAACCATTTAGTTATTGGTATAGATTGTAGTGGAAAAAAAATACATTGGTATAGATTATAGGGGTTAGGATATAATAGGAAGTTTATTTGGCTAAGAAAGCTAGAAAGTAATCTTGACCATCCATTTATTTAATCAAGAGCTAAGATTAAATGAGGGAAATTGAAGTGAAGAAAAGAGGCGCGTGAGTTTGTTTAGGGACATTCTTGTCAATCCAAGGCAATAATTTCTCTCTCCTCCAATCCCCCCCCCCCCATTTTTTAAACGTTAATAACTCTTTCATACGACATTAATTTTTTTATAAAAATTGCACCAAAAAACGAGCGTTTTTTATCTTTAAAACTAGTATACTATTGTTATATTTTCGATTTTTTTTTTCTAAAACCCAGTTGTGTAAAACGCAATGGAAAAAACCTTGTTGCGTAAAACGCAATGGAAAAAAAAACCTAAAAAATGACATTTTTTTAAACCGCAATGCACCAGAAAAACACAAAGAAATGTCTTATTTATAAAACACAATGGCCAGAAAACACAAAGAAATGTCTTATTTCTAAAACGCAATAGCCTAAAAACACAAAAAAATGTACTTTCTAAAACACAGTGGACTGAAAACACATAAAAATATGTTTTACCTAAAACGCAATGCACAAAAAACACAAAGAAATGTCTTATTTCTAAAACGCAATGGTCAGAAAACACTTAAAATGTCTGTTTTCTAAAACGCAATGGACTGAAAACACATAAAAATGTGTTTTACCTAAAACGCAATGCACAAAAAAACACAAAGAAATGTCTTATTTATAAAACGCAATGGCCAGAAAACACTTAAAAATGTCTCCTTTCTAAAACGCAATGGCCTAAAAAAACAAAAGAAAGTGTTCTCTCTAAAACGCAATGGACTGAAAACACCTAAAAATGTGTTTAACCTAAAACGCAATGACTAAAAACACTTCAAAATGTGTTTTTCTGAAACGCAATGGCCAGAAAACACATAAAAATGTCTTAGTTCTAAAACGAAATGGCCTAAAAACACCAAAGAAAGTGTTATTTTTCTAAAACGCATTGAACCAGGACAATAGTTTTGTCTGTGAATTGTCTGAACCAATAAGTAGGAGATCAAAAGGCTGTCTACGAATGCAGTTTTCCAGAGACAATTTACAGAAAATTAAATTTTCTTATGCATTTTTATTAAAGCAATTAAATCGACCCCAGACAGGGGCTCTGCCCCTTGGACCCTGCTACCAGGGGCGCTGCCCCCGGACCCCCACCAAGATCGTAAAACACAATGACTAAATCAAAAACCCATATCATAAAAATGAAATTAAAGAATTTCTTACATGGATCGAAGCCGATTTCTTCAACGATTGACGAAATTTGAATGATTGAAACACTTATCAGCGATCGAATCGAACTGATCGAGTGATTATCTTCAAAATCACCGGAAAAACGAGATTTTGTATGAAATTAAACTGGATTTTCTTCAAAAAAGCTAAAGAACACGATGATCGGGTGTTTGAATCATTGATTGGTGATGAAAATCGCACTATAATGTAGTGATTATTGAGATAGAAAGTGAAGAAATGGTTGAAGATGGTGGGTTTTGAAAATGGTGGGTTTTGAAGTTACTGGGGAGAAGAATGAAGAATAAAGGATAAGATTGACTAAAATACATTTTCTCTTTATTTTAAATTTTGCCACATGTCCTAATCCTATTGCTTCCTATCATTCCTAGCCAAAATAAACTTCTTATTTGATTCTCACCCTAGATTATAGTGAAAAACAAGTTGTGTTTTACGGGATACATTCAGTTTATTCGGGATCACCCTAATAAATGGATTACCTTTTAGCCTAAAAAATAGAATATGATGATCTGGCTTACCTGTCCAGTCGGCCTAGATAAAAACCCATAATTAAAAAAAGTCATATGACTCAACTTGAAACAAATTGCTACCGGCGAAACTCCAATGCACAACCTCTCCTGAGAAAAGCCATGAGAATACTACTCAATCATAGGGATGGCAATAATAACCCTAGTCCGACGGGTATACCCGAAACTTGAAAACTTTGGAACGGGTATGGGCCGGATATGGGATTAGTTTTAAAAAAAATTGTGGGTATGAGGCGGATATGAGATTAGGTGATGTCTGACCTGATTACCCGAAACCACATACATGTTTACCCGAACTATATATATTTTATATTTTTACCTTAACTCTTTTAACTCTTATATGTTAGTGATATATCTTAGTAGGTTCATACGTAAAATAAAATATTTTGGAGTATATATTTGGTAATGTTATTTATATTTGGTGTGGTGTGAAGCATACGAATAAAACTATATTGAAATTTTAATGTTATTATTTATTTATCATAAAAATTACATGTATGTGTATTTTAATTTAGGGGCAATTATATATTTCCCTTTATAAAACTTATTAATTGCATATTTACCGAATACAAACTAAAATTGCATATATCCCATTCTTTAACTAATAAAATTGCAAATCTACCCATTTTGATTTTTTATATTAAAAACATATTATATTATCGCTATTTTACCCTTAATTTTATATAGAAACTTAAATATGCATATTTACCAATATTTTTACTAGGTGTTGTCTTTTCCACGATTTTTTTATTGTTACGTTTTCGTCTGCCATTTTAAATCAATCAACCAGTAAAATCACAATCCCCAGAAATCAAGAATATCCAATATTTTCAATTCGATGATATCAAACAATATGTAGAATTGGTGATTTTTACCCGCGCTTCGCGACGGGCATTCGGTCGGAATTCGTTCGGTTTATTACGTTATTGACATTAGCTATAGTAATCAAAAGAGAAAACCTTACATCGATCGAAAACAATAGAAACGAATATCGATACTGCTACCGATGTTGTTTAGTTGATATCAGTTTGGTTAGTTTGCGTTCTATGTTTATTTTTTTCAACATTGCCATTTAAATTTTAATGAAAATGGCTATTCTGCCGCTATTGTAACAAACCGAACCAAAACTGACTAAACAACATTTGTATCGATAGTTGTATTTATTTTATTGCTTTTGCTTTTGATAAACTAAGATTGTATCGCTACCGTACCGAACAGAACAACCGTATTGGTATGTATTGATTTTTATGTTTTCTTGTTTAATAACAAATATCGTGTCGTAGCCATAGTGAACCGAACTAAAACAAAAAAAAACATCAATTCGGTACCGATATTTATTTTTGTTGTTTTTTCTTTCAATAAACTGACATCGTATTGCTAACGTACCGTATAAAACAACATCAGTACTGATACTTATATTCATTTTTATGGTTTCAAAAATCGTTCATTAATACAACTCAGTTTGTGACGATAAATGAATATCGATATTAGTACCATGGCAATCTGGTGTAA
Organism: Helianthus tuberosus; assembly: GCA_030545235.1. NCBI lineage: Eukaryota > Viridiplantae > Streptophyta > Magnoliopsida > Asterales > Asteraceae > Helianthus > Helianthus tuberosus. The sequence goes on along the minus strand of CM060416.1, from coordinate 5,315,401 downwards.
CACCCGTAGGAATTTTTTAACATTTCTACAACATTAAAGTAAGCATTTTATATGAAAAATGCCACTTAACAAAAACTTTTACGTTATAAGTAATTAAATATGTTTACAACATTCCAAAACATAATTGAATGTGTTTTCATAAATCCACTTTTGATAAAACAAACTAAAACAACTGCGGAAGCTTCATTTGATGTGTGTTCGGTTCGTTCCATCGAGCTTGATCGTCTTCCGTTACGGTACCATATACCTACATTTCATAAGACATGAATTGAGTTAGTCATTTGGCATCTAAAAACATGTTTGAGCCAGTTTGTGTGTCAAAATATGCCAACAATAAGTTTAGCAACAAATTTCCAAAATATCAAGCCGTCGCGTGTCGCGACGGCATTCCCATGCTCTGTCGCGTGTCGCGACTATTGTCGCGTGTCGCGCCCGGATTCTGGTCTCCTGTCGCGTGCCGCGGGGAAGTCCAATTTCCAGCAAGTTTGCTTCTGAAACCTTGTCTCGAAAATTTGCTAGTTCATAGCAACGCGAATTCATAAGCCACTTCATCCTTGCATCCGGTTATGTGCTTTTTCCGCGTACTCGACCCGTTTGACCCGCTTCTTTCCCAAGTCTTCATCTAGCTTGTCTAGAGTCAAACTTGTGATCCCCTAGGCTTGGTGATCACTAATTTTAGCTTGGTTTTCCATTTAGACTTGATTTGCCCCATGAATTTGGTTGATTTTGATGATTTAGGGTTCAAAAGAAGAACCCCTTTCTTGGCTCTACCAGAACACACTTTGTGTGTGTTTTGTTTTTGTTTTTTGTTTTTTTTTTTTTTTTTTTTAATCAAAACTCTTTCCACACTTAACCCTTTTTGTCCCTATAGTTCTAACTTTTTTATAAAAAGGTTCATAAATTCTTATTTTATATCTTGTTTTCACTTAATTACTCATTACTAACTAGGTTAATTATTCCTAGTTAACTTAATGGGTTCAGGGAGTTAAATCCCGTTTTATTTTAAGTCCCGTTAACTCGGGCCTCTTATAAACTTTATTTCCTCCAAAGCTTTTATTCCCTTTTTAATTTAATATTAGGTTGGTTTATTTATTTAAATCCTAATATTTACCGGGTTAATTTCACCACTAACGGTATTTTACCCGTTCATAAATATTAACGTGGTTTAATTACCAAACCTGATTTCGGGTGTTACATCTGGACTGATCGATACCGTTCGAACAACATCGGTGTGGGTACCCGTGTTTGGTTTATCGTTTTTGGTTGATATAAAACACATATTGATTTCTATACCTAGTGATTAATCGTACCGGTACTGTAACGAACCGATACCAATCCAATACCCGCGGTAGCGTATCTTCATAATGAGCGGGAAAATAACTTGGCATGCTAAAAAAATAAATAAACATAAATACAGATTTAGATTTTTTTATTTGGAAAGTTAACGAACGTACGTTATCACTAAAAAATCATATAGAATGCTAAATACAATATTACTATTAAAAGATTAAGATAAATAAATATCAAAGAATTATCAATTAGTTCAAAAGAATAATAAACTGTTTGTTTATGTTTGAAAAAAATTAAAATCAATGAAAAGGATGATAATAAAATAATTAACACTTAAAAAACAACAATACTAAAAAAAACTATAAAACACTGTTCATGGCATTTATATTAATATGTAGAATATGTAGAATATGCAAACAAAAGTACAAAACCACATGTATTATGTATATCACCCAACTCATGAGAATGCAATTTGATCAAGACAAGCTCATCAACAGGTATCAAAAACAATGTATAATTAATTTAATATATTTCAACTCAGATATAAATAAAAGCATACATTCCTTGCTGTTAAATGTGCAAACAAAATCACAGCCTAACAAAAGTATACGCACAAGCTATTGCAATTTGTAAGGGAAATCGACTGAGAGACACTTCAATCACCGGAGAGAGAAACCATCGACAATCTGAGAGAGGTGAACCGACGAACCGGGTGATAGACTTCAATCTCGCTGGAGAGGGAAATATGCAGACGAACCGACTGAGGGAAATATGCAATGGCCGGAGCTGAGAAACACTTTAATCGCCGGAGCCGAGAAACTCTTTAACCGCCGGAGCCGAGAGAGATGGAAGGAGAACGAACACTATGTTCCCGAGTCTCATTTAACAGGGGGGAGGAAAATTTTCTCTCATAATCTCTCCAATTTGGGAGGATGAATATATGGTGATATTTGGTCATATTTTCTTCCATTTTCCCTCCTTTTCCCTCCCCTCCCCTCCCCCTGTTAAATGAAACTCGGGAACATGGTTTTTTTATATTTTCATCTCTTTCCCCTCCCATTCCCCTGTTAAATGAGACCCGAGAACAAAGTGGAAGAGTCAGGGCAGATTATGTCTTGCAAATGGCAATTCACATGTATATTTGAAAAGGGCAGTTTTGTCATATTTAAAATAATTAATTAAGAAGGGGAAATATGCAATTAAAATTTAGAGGTGGGTAAATATGCAATTAAGGGTGTTATAGATGGGGATATATGCAATTGTCTCTTTAATTAGGGGTGTACCCACCCTAAGCCAAGGGTGGGCGGGCGCACCCCATGAAAAAATATTTTTTAGTGTTATTTTTCGCCAGAAATCCCGACCGCACCACTTGGAATTTTTCACCTGCCCCACTTAGAAAAAAAATAATTATTAACCACTTATTCACTTAATTATTTAATCCAATCAAAGCTCAATCTGCAATCAATTTTTATTAACACAAGCTCAAACCCAACCTAAAAAATTTGAACTAAATAAAATAACCCAAACCCATCCACCCATTCCATTTTCAAATCCCGCCCCAAAAACAACTCCCAGGGACTTGACGCCACTGCTCACGACCTGGTGGCTTTTTTTACCGGAAAAACCAAAATTCCGGTTGGACCGACCTATATTACGTCAGAATTCCAATATAGAACTAGTATGGTTTATTTATTGATTTATTTATTTTGTTTTATGTGATGATTAGGAGAAAATATAGATGTATATGGGTTTAATCTTTTTATATTTTTTTGATTTCTCTGATGTTCTAGACTTGTAGTTAAATGATTTTTTTGTTTTATTTATAGCTTTGTTTGTTTAAATGATTAGTTACAAGTAATCAACATCTAATATTAGGGCTTGAATGTTTAAAAATATAATTGAAAGTTATGGGCTATGGTTGAACATGATTGTTTATTTTGTTTAAGTGTTTAGTGTTGTTTTATGAACTTATAGAGCAAATTATATGTGTTAGGAATAATGAGTAAGAATGTAATGAACTTATGACGTGTTTAGTATTTTTAGATGATATTTTGGATATATTTCAAAAAAAAAAAAAAAAAAACCTTGTAGGGCACAATTTTAAATAAGTTTGTAATTTGTAATGACGTTTGACGTGTTTTTGATGATTTATAAATTTTAGTTTGATGTTCTTTTGTCTTACATGATCCGACCCGACCCGCTATGAACCAATATTTTTATACAGCTAGGGGCCTAAAATCTTTGAAAATATTCCGCACGCCCAGGAAAAAATTCCTGGGTCCGCCACTGCCTTTAATTTATAATAGTTGTTATGTAAATAAAAATTATATAATAGTTAAAAGAAATGTATTTTGAAATCTCAATCGATATCTTTTAACAAATTAACAGATACATCCGATACTAACAGGTAATAAGCCGAACATGAGACACAATTTTACAACCATATATAAATATGAGATGGGTCGTAATATTAACACATGGGAAAAACTTATTTACACATGGTGTATACGGGCTGTATACTGCCCGTATAGAATAAAAAAAAACAACAAAGTCTATGCCAGCAGACTTTGTCAGTTTTTTTATTCCATACGGCCCGTATACACCATGTGTAAATAATTTTGCCCGGTCGTATACAATGTATACGAACGTGTATACGGGCCGTATACTCTTATACGACCCGTATGGAACGAAAATTTGTTTTTTCTCAAAGTATTTAAGGGATTTTAAGGTGTAAATTACACCAGATATTTTACAGTCGTGAGGTGCTCAAAACTTTCTAAAAGTAGAAAAAAATAAAACATTAACAAGTAACAAAGATTGAATAACAAGAAAACGTGTCGTATCACTGTAATAAAACGGAAGCTATCAACGCGGGATTACGGGCATGGTGTTATTCTTTGTTTAATATTTATAGAATAAAAGGAAGGGTGAGGCATTTGATGAGAGTTGTAAGAAGTCTGAATCTTCGGTTTCATCAGCCTGTACCGAAGAAACCAAATTCGCAACAATGAGTGTGAGTCCATTCTTGTTCGTGAATGTTTCGAATCATCATAGAAGACGTGTCGGGTTCTTCTGCTAGTGGTCGGGCTTACAATGCTCACACAGGGTGATAAACAACGCTGATATGAACACAAACCAGCTGCTTTATCTTGAGTCGTTGGGAAAACCTTTCCTCAGGGGGGGGGTGAGTAGTATGAGTTTGAGTCCATTGTGGTTCGTGAATGTTTCGAATCATCATAGAAGACGTTTCGGGTTATTCTGGTAGCTATTCGGAATGTTTCGAATCATCATTAAAATTAACAATGCGGTCTTGATTGAAGACGTAATTACAAGACTGTTTGTCGGGCTTCCAATGCTCACACAGAGTGAAAAACAACCCTTGATGACCGAATAGAGATCTGAATAAAGATGACCGAATAGAGATCCGAATAACAAATTGTGGAGAACTTGTTTGCGTTATCCACCAATAATCCGTTCATTATCTGTTGTTGTCTAAAACAATATCAATTAACGTTCAGTTGTGTACACAAATTCATCACCGGTTTCTACAGCACAAGCACATACCCAGGGAGAATGTTCTCGAAATTGAAGGAAAAGAAAAAATGGTTGCTGATGTTTTTCACTATCAGGATTTTGTTGGTTTGTTTGAGAACCTGATTCCAATGTCCTACTACTACAATCCTTCCTACACTATTGAAAATTACTATATCACCCCCACCAGATACATCAATTTATCACTTTCAAAATTCAAATAAAAACTAACACGAAGTATCTCGAAGGTATCTTATTCATATTTATCCACCACGAAGGAGGAGACTCAACTGTCGACATATACCAACGATTCTGCGAAAAAAACATCATCTGTTCATCATTGTTCTTGAATATGAAGATGAAGAAACGAGGGTTTATTTTCTTTAATCTATTAGAACGATTCTTGTCTTGAGAACCCGATTCTGTATACGTTGAAAGACAAGAATACAACTTTCATGTATCACAAGGAATGACCGATCTAAGGCAGAGAACCTGATTCAGATACACAAATCTTCGATTTCAACAAATCTTTCAAGGTCTTAAGTGATGGGCAATTGGTTAAAAGATGTAGAAGAGTTTGTGTAGAGATCTTTACGTACAAATTTGCATCATCCTAACGGTTACAAATGAAGTATAAAAAGATGTTAGTTTCTTGACAGTATGGTTTCTCGACAAATGAAGTATTATCTGACAAAGATCCTTGCATTAGACACAATTTGATGGAATTTGTGGATCAACAGAAATAACTGAAATAACTCGCCATTCTCTTGCGCCTGTATACATTGATTGTGGATTTAACTTGCAAGAATTGTGGATTTCGGTTGGTTCAGAGATCTATATCTAGTTATATTCCTACATCTATATCTTTTGTTCACTTACAAACTATGTGACATGTGTCTGGTCCATACTCTTATACGGATCGTATAAACGGATCGTTCTAATAGATTAACGAGAATAAACCATTTTTTTACCAAATTTTAACCATAGTATACGGGCCGTATATATTGTATACGGCCCGTAAACAATCTATCGTATACATTGTATACGATCGGTTAAATTTTTTCACCTGTTGTATACGGCCGTATAATAGTATACGGCCCGTATTAACATGGTAAAAAATGAACTGGTAATTTTTTTTCACATGGTGTATACGGGCCGTATAATAGTATACGACCCGTATTCTTAGGGTAAAAAATGGTTTATTCTCTTTAATCTGATTAGAACGATCCTTGTTTTGTCACGTACATGCGATGCGTTTAATTCCCAACATCCTTGTTTTGTCACGTACATTTCGTAAGAAACTTTTCGTGCACTGAACCTTCAGTTGTGTATGGTTGTATACTATTATACAATCTTTTTTCTTGAGTCGTCGGGAAAACTTTTCCTCAGGGGAGGGTGAGTAGTATGAGTCTGAGTCCATTGTGGTTCGTGAATGTTTCGAATCATCATAGAAGACGTGTCGGGTTCTGCTAGAAGACTATCAGGATTTTGTTGGTTTGTTTCCAGGTAGGGTTTAGAATGTTTGAAGTATTCTTGGTTCAATACCAACTCTTCTTGACAGAATTGGGTCCGTCGCATGATAGAAGATACATATCGTCCGTTCAAGTTGAGCTTCCTGATGCAATTTGTTGGAATTTGTAGATTTCGGTTGGTTCAGATCTCGGAAGTACTGAACAACAGAAATAACAGCTTCGGTTTCATCAACCAACTTTGAAAACCCGACGGAATCTACGAAAAAACTGTTGGAATTTGTGGATTTCGGTTGGTTCAGAAACTTAACAAGAGAAGCAACTAAAAAAAATACAACTGATTACTCGGTCGAATAATGGCCAATAATACGTTCATTATTTTCACAGTGGTGCCAATGTCCTACTACTACAATCCTTCCAACGCCTGATTCCGATACGGGCCCACAAGAGTTGAGCAAGATACATATGTTGAAACCGGTTTTACCTCATGAAAATGAAAGAAACAAATTTTTTTAGAGTTAACATTCTGATTCAGATTCAGGAAGCAGATGATTTTGTAGTGTTTGTTTGAGAAACTAACAAGGTAAACCTGAATTTTCAGATTTTTAGACACTTACTTGATTAAAGAGGTTTTTTACCATTTTTTACCATATGTATACGGGTCGTATACCGTTTATACGGCCGTATACTCTCGGTAAAAAACAAATTTACCGATCGTATACAATGTATACGATGATTGTATACGGGCCATATATTCTTATACGGCTCGTATACTATGGGTAAAAAATGGTAAAAAACGGTTTATTCTCTTTAATATATTAGAACGATCCTTGTCTTGAGAACCTGATTCTGATTTAAACAATGGAATTTGTGGATTAAGAGAAATAACTGAAAATAACTCGCCATTCTCTTGCACCTGTATTCTTCATAGCCATATTCCCAGTCACAAGTTGTTGATACATATCGTCCGTTCAAGTTGAGCTAGCAGAACCCGACACGTCTTCTGTGATGATTCGAAACATTCCGAATAACTAGCAGAACCCGACAATCACAAGTTGTTGATCTTTGGGTGGTGATTTACTCCCGAACAAACCATGCCCACCTTGACCAGAATAGATAAGCGTATCACTCGATCCACTTACATTCGAATAACGCTGAGAATCCACAACGCTTATGGCCAGATTCTTTCCTTCAATCTTGGCAAAATCAATGCCTGCTTGTTTTATTATCACGAAAGTACTGAACAACCGAGATAACAGCTCAGGTATTTATCACCAACTCATCTTTAGTAGTGTTTGTTTGAGAACCTGATTCAGATACACAACGGTCTCTTTGCTTCGTCCACTAGAACTATTTGTGTATGCATTCTTTTGGTAGTTAACAACGCTAATTAGAAAAAAATATGTATAATTAATCATATCGATTGCTATAACAGGATGGATGTGACACACATAGATAGATAAGTTGTCACAGTTGTCAAGATTGTTTGTCGGGTTTCCAATGCTCACACAGTGTGATAAACAACGCTGATACACGTAACATCTAGTTATATTCAGATTTAAACAATGCCCGCCTCAACTGAGATAACGGACATCCATCAAGCTCAAAAAGAAAACTTGTGTTTCCCATAGTCACAAAAGATTGCGGTTTGTATTTCGTATAGCCCCCGTTTCCGTAGTAAAAAACGGTTGCGGTTTGTATTTCGCATAGCCACCGTTTCCGTAGTAAAAAACGGTTGGGTTTGCACATTCAATCTTCAATACTTCATTAAAATACCAGTAGAAGAACCCGACACGTCTTCATGTAACGGAAAATGTTCTAGAAATTGAAGGAAAAGGAAAAGATTTGTTGAAATCGAATTTGACAACTATGACAGCTTATTAAAAGTAGCAATCACCTCCAATCATTTCCTGGTCAAATCACACACTATAAAGTTTAAAGTTATCGTGTGTTGTAGTTTGGAAAGATGACCGAACAGAGATCTGAATAACAAACTGTGGAGAACTTGTTTGTGTCGGGTTCTTCTGCTAGTTACTCGATCAACGGACTGATCGGTAACGTTACTCTACTTGTGCTCCGATTTAAGCGGCGTGTTCCGATCAATGTTGTTAAAGATGATGAAGAGTTTAGAAACCCTAGAATGATGGTGTTTTTACTGGAAAAAACGTGATACTTGAAAAAACATCGGTCAACGGACTGAGCGGTAACGTTACTCTACTTGTGCTCCGATTTAAGCGGGGTGTTCCGATCAATGTTGTTAAAGATGATGAAGAGTTTAGAAACCCTAGAATGATGATGTTTTTACTGGAAAAAAAACGTGATGCTTGAAAAAACATCCTTATATACGGGCCGTATAACAGTATACGGCCCGTATACATTTGGTAACATAAAAAACCTACCAAAATAATTCCATTGAGCTGTATACGTTTTACAAATCGTATAAACGTGTATACGGCTCGTATAACTATATACGGGCCGTATATAGTAAAATCAAAAAAACTTTCTCTGCACATTTTCCTATTAAAAAACATTCTATACGGTCCGTATATTTTGTATACGGGCCGTATACACTAGGAATGTGAAAATAAGATATAAGAGGTGTGGGAACAAGGGGACTCATATGAGATTATCAATCAATACTGACCCGAACCTGGCCTATTCCAACCCTACTCAATCAAATGACCTTTGGTGTGAAAAAAAGTCGTTGATAATGGACAAAAAGAGACAAAATTCATCTCAGTCACAGCCCTGTGACCGAAAAAAAACCCCATCCCGTCGTCGGCCCATCGAATCTACTCATTTCCGCCTATAAAAACCACCCACAACCGAAAGCCGAAACCCCCCCTAAAAATTTTCAGATCATCCCCTGAAATTTGATTTTGAATCTCATTTCATTCAAACATTGCGGCTGATCGCAGTTTGACCATTCAATTCTCCCCCAAAATGTCTATCTCAATCTCAACCACCTCTGCATCATCTAGGGTTTCACTCCCCTTCAAATGCCGTTCAAATTCCGGCAACATTCCCCGCCCGGAATCTCCTCGGTTCTCCGGCAACGTCCGTACCACTTCCGGCAAACGACCGTACGGTAACTCTTCGTTGATCCTCCGGTTCCCGCCGAATTTTGTTCGACAGCTAAGTAACAAGGCGCGGAGGAACTGTAGTAACATCGGTGTTGCTCAGATTGTTGCTGCTTCTTGGTCGAACAACCAGCCTCCTTCTCCGGCGGCGGCGGCCGTTGATGCCGCCGCCGTCTCCGCCCCGATCGCTGCGGGTGAAGATGTTGTTGTTGATATTAATATTAATGGTAGTAAGGATAGTGATTTTGTAGAGTTTGAAGGTGTGAAGAATGTTGATGAGTTTTCGTTTTTGAACGGTGCTGGCAGCGTTGCAATTCATGCTGGTATGTATGGGTTTTTGTCGATTAACGTATGAGAGTTCGAGCCCGGCTCGATTCAAGCTTTGTTTTCAACTCGTTATTAGTTTTTCAAGCTTGAGATCGGCTCGGGCTCGACTCGTTTATTATCTATTAGTTAATATATTAAATAAAAATAATAAAAATAATAGGCTCGTTTAGTCTCGCGAGCCCGAAAAGTGAAGCCCGGGCTTGAGATCGTTTACTCTATGTTCTAGAGTTTACTATTGGAAGGAAAGGAAAAGAAAGAACATAAAACATGTCGTGTTGTCCGAGTTTCATTAAGGATGAAAAAGAAAGAAAATGAAAGGAAAATTAGGCTAAATTTTTTAGTTTTTCTTTCCTCCGTCTTGGAAGGAAATGGGGAAAAGACATTTTTTTCATTTCTCTTTCTTTCTTTTCTCACTTTTACTTTCTTTTCTTTTTACTCATTAAGTTAACTCGGGAACAGAGCGTTAGTATACAAGCTTATAAGGGTGTATGTGAGGGGGAAAAGCCAATAAGTCAATAAGTCACTCCATACTGACTTTTTCAAAAAGCGAATAAGTCAATAAGTTGTTTTGAAAAGCTTACCCAAACATGCCCCTAATATTAAGCTAAGGCTGGATGAGCTTCACATGCCATGCTTGAGCTCGGGCTCGATAAGGCTCGGCTTGTTTCGAGCTTTTATTGAGCCAATCTCGAGTAGCTCACGCGTCGTTCGGGTCATTTGCTCCCGTAGTAATAATAGTTACTCTGGTTATTTGTTTGTTTTGATAGAAGTTAATGTCATTTTTTGTAGTGTGGGTTTTCTAGATCAAAACTGTAGAGTAATAACAGTTCTGGTTATTTGTATGTTTTAGTAGGTTAATCTCATATTTGTAGTGTAATTGTTCTAATTCAAAACTGTAGATTAATAATAATTACTCTGGTTATTTGTACGTTTTTGTTGATGATCCATAACAGTGGTTTGTTAATGGTTGTGTTAGGCGAGAGATTGGGTCGAGGCATTGTTACTGATGCAATAACTACTCCTGTGGTCAATACATCTGCCTATTTTTTCAAGAAAACAATTGATCTCATTGATTTTAAGGTACACACCCATAGTTGTTTATAGCGAGCATAGCGCCCGCTATAGCGAATAGCGTAGCGTTCATGTGTTGCTATATAGCTGGTAGCGACAAATAGCGGTGAATAGCGAGGTTTTTGTAAATTTTTAGCTTTTTTATATTTTTTTGGTAAAATATACATACAAAATATTTCTAAAATTTTGTTCTAGTGTATCGCTAAACATGAAATGGCGCCCGCTATTTGATCGCTATCGCTACGTAGCGTATGGGTAGCTTCTCGCTATCGTCCACTGTTCACTATTGACAACTATGTATACACCATGTTCTTTTTTTAATCTTTCTTCTGTGATTTATGAAATCATTGCATCCTTGCAGCTTTCAAGGTTCGCCTTGTGCGTTTTTGACAACTATGGTTTATAAACAACTGGTTTTAGTGAGTTATGAGTTTTAACTAAACAGATTTTAGATAACTTCATTGTCCCTGAAGTCTGAATTTGACTTCAAGAATTTGATTATTAATGTCACAGTAATTTTCTTGCAAAACATACACCTTACGCTAATACACTCTCATATTTAGGATATCCAATGATACTGTTTATACGTTGTGTTAGCTTGCTAACCGAGATTGTTTTGCTTACTTAAACTTTCTAATAACTGATCTTTAACCACTGATCTTAAACCAGGAAAAACGTAGCATTAGCTTTGAGTATGGGCGTTACGGGAACCCTACTACCGAGGTTTTGGAGAATAAGATAAGGTATTGTTATCATTTCCTGGTTTATTTTCCCTTTAATTCAGTTCCATGTTATCGGAGAAAAGTATAACCGTGATTTACGAAAAACAGTAAGCTTGAGGGTGCGGAATCAACCTTGTTACTGGCCTCTGGAATGTGTGCAAGCACTGTTATGATGCTAGCTCTCGTTCCAGCTGGCGGGCACATCGTCACTACCACTGATTGTTACAGGAAAACTAGAATTTTCATCGAGACGTTTCTTCCCAAGATGGGGATCACGGTACGATATGCGATCCATATTTTTCTAATTGTATTACATGTATACACTATAGTTGTATACTTGTACATTGTTTGAATGGTCTTTTTGTTTTGAAATGCAGGCTTCGGTCATTGACCCTGCGGATATTGCGGGACTTGAATCTGCACTAAATAACCACAAAGTTAGTATTAGTACAACTTTGAGTCCAACTTTATTGCCATAAGTTACAAAGTTGTTAATGTATAAATACGGTTTAATATTCCAGGTTAGTCTTTTCTTCACTGAGTCGCCAACGAACCCGTTTCTAAGATGCGTTGACATCGAGTTAGTTTCGAAGCTGTGCCATGCTAAAGGAGCCGTAGTTTGCATTGACGGAACGTTCGCCACACCTCTGAACCAGAAGGCTCTCGCACTTGGTGCTGACATCATTCTACACTCTGCAACCAAATACCTTGGTGGTCACAATGACGTAAGCATTTATCTTTTTAGCTAAATCAGATTTTCACTAGCCTGATAGCATCAAGAATAATCTGGTTTGCGCTTTTGTTTTTAGGTGCTTGGTGGTTGCATTAGCGGTTCTATGGAAATAATTTCTCAAGTCCGTAACATGCATCATGTTTTAGGTGGCACTCTTAATCCTGTAAGTATCCTGGGTATCGCCTTTTCATTATTGAAAATTGGGTAAATTGCGTTTTACGTCCTTTATGCTTTATTTTTTTACTGGCGGTGTCCTTTCTCCCTAAAAGGATTACCAAAATAAAGAACATCCGCTGTAAAGAAATTAAAACATTAAGGACATATGCTGTAAAGAAATTAAAACATAAAGGACATCCGTTGTAATTTCGTTAGTTAAAGGACATTGCTTGTAATTTTGCTGAAACTTAGGACGTAAAATGCAATTTACCCTAAAAAATTTTAAAAAATCTTGGTTGAGATTACTAAGTGTGTGTTTTTTGATGTCAGAATGCGGCATATCTAATCATTCGAGGCATGAAAACGCTGAAGTTACGTGTACAGCAGCAGAATTCCACTGCGCAGAGGATGGCCGAACTTTTAGAGGCACATCCTAAGGTACTTAAGTTGCCACACAAGAACAATATCTTAAAAGAATGGATCTAACGGTTACAGTTATTTTTGCTAATTTTCAGGTGAAACGTGTGTATTATCCAGGCTTGAAAAGTCATCCCGAGCATGAACTTGCAAAGAAACAGATGACTGGTTTTGGTGGTGTTGTCAGTTTTGAGGTCAACTCTAGTCTTTGCTGCTTTCTCTTTAACTTTGCTCATAGTTGTTAATGGTGAATAGCGACAAATAGCGATAAGGTACCTATATGCTACATAGCGAACAACGATAAGGTACCTATATGCTACATAGCGAACAACGATAAGGTACCTATATGCTACATAGCGAACAACGATAAGGTACCTATATGCTACATAGCGAATAGCGATAACAGCGGGCACTATTTTCTAAATAGCGATACAATAGAAAAACTTGTTATATGTATATTATATCTAAATACCCTGATATATATGCTATTTTACATGTATATTTACCAAAAACCTAAAATCCAGCTATTTTATATTAATCGCTATTTATATTTAAAAGAACTAAAAAAAATAAATTAACTGAAATCCTGCTAGTTATCGCTACATATGTAGCGACCTTCGACCTATACGCTAAACTATTGACAACTATGACTTTGCTACTTTGTAAAGTTATTTAACTTTTTTTTGTGTTAATTTTAGGTGGATGGTGACATAACGACCACCATTAAGTTTGTCGATTCTCTAAAGATCCCTTACATTGCACCGTCTTTTGGCGGCTGTGAAAGCATCGTGGATCAGCCAGCCATTATGTCTTACTGGTCGGTTTTTCTTTCTGTTTGCATATTCTATTAAACCTGCGGCAACATTTGCTAAATTGAACAATATTGTTTTTTTTAACAGGGATCTTAGCCAAGCAGAGAGAGCGAAATACGGGATACTGGACAATTTGGTTCGCTTCAGCTTTGGAGTCGAAGACTATGAGGATCTGGAAGCTGATGTTCTTCAGGCTTTGGAGGCGATATGATAGACGGGATTCACCTGCGTGTTTGTTTGTTTGTTGTTTTTATGATTTTGTGTTGTTGAATCATGATCATGATTGTTTGTAGTTGAACACTTGTTGAGTGCTACTACTACCATTCTGTTTTTCGACGTTGTAATAAGCTATATAGAGCAATTCAAAAGCAAGATTCTGCTCCATCTATAACTCATGTTCGACCCATTACGGTCTACTGATCAGTCAAATTATGCTGTCAAACCAATCTAATTAGGCATGCTTTAGAAAGTGGTTTTGAGTTTTTTGAATAGTGTTTTTTTATAACAAATCATTTGGCTGTAAGTTTAACATTTTAAAAATAATTAAAGTTGATCTGTATTTGTAAAAGTTGGCTGAAAATTGACATTTTACAAATCATCAAGGTTGACAGTTATCTTGAAAAGTTTTTTTTTTTTTTCTTATAAAAACTTGTGTTGGTTTCTCAAATGATAAAGAGTTTGTGTGTTTATGTTAGTTTACGATTGAGTTTCTATTGAATGTGAACTAGATAAAACACCCGCGCGCGTTGCGGCGCGGTATATCGCAAACACTGAATGGATTAGTCCAAACGTTATGTGATGCGTTAACCATATGAAAACACACGTTTCGACGTATCTGATTGAACACAATGTAACCTATATAAGCATTGCAATTGGATCAAATATAAAGTAAATCAAATTTATACCGTACAATTATAACGTATTATATGTGACCCGAGTCATACATAGAAAATGTAATGGGTATAATGGAAAAGCTGACACGTATAATCAAAAGAGATGAATTAGAGCTTTTGAAAAAATGGAAAAAACAAACCACAATTTGACTCCACTCGGTTCGAAACAAAATTTACAAAACATCACCTGACTCGTTTCCTAAAAAAGCTTACGTCAAAACATACACCAACTCAAATATATACCGAAACGTACATAAAAATATGCACATAAAAAATGTTTTTTTAAACGAAAACGTATTATATTTGACCTGACTCGTTTCCAGAAAAAGTTTATGTCGACACATAGAGCAATTCGAATTTATACCGGTACGTACATAAAAATAAACACGTGAAAAAAAATGTTTTTCTTAAGTAAAGGAGGTATAACGGTAAACTCGAAACAAATTATTAGTAACAAACTTAATAGGTTAAATACATTCGTAAAATTGTGCCAAGTAGCACTAATGCTAAACCACTGGCAGCGGACACCAACATCAGAAGAGCTTGTAAAAATAAATTAAATAAAAAAGTAAAACATAACACTAAACAAAAAAATACGTAAAATCGTTGAACCACGCACGCCCGTTGTGGCGTGTTAATGCGAAACAATTAGACAAAAACGTAAAACGTAGAAAAGAATAACAAAGTCGATCTAGGATCCGCACGTTGCGACGAACTTGTCAAACGGAGAAAAATAGACGCGTTGCGACTTGCCTATCAAACGGGAAAAACAGGCAAAAAAATGTTGAACCCCACACGCATGTTGCTGCATGTGGACTCGCAACCAAAGTTGAAAATAAAATAGTATTGGGGTTAAATTGAAAAGTTGAAGAGCTTTGGGTTAAATTTAAAAAAGACAAAGGAGTTAAAATATAAAAGATAAAAACAATTGGATTGAAAGTGAAAAATACAAAAAGTTTTTGAAAGGCTCCCAATACACATGTTACAAGTATATAATGTAAAAACATGTTTCTAATTTATAGTTTTGGAAATTACAAAACTAACAACCAATAGTACAACCAATTTAGACATGAAACAACATTTATGCAAAATGTACAACTTACAATGCAACATTTTGTTGCAAATTTATAATATATAATGTCTGTGTTATTACTTTAGGACTTATAAACGTATTGGTAGACTTATGTTATGAATAGTTCTTTCAAGTTGGTTTTATAATAAAATCTCATTATGTGGCTTGTTTTGTAAAAAAAAAAATTGGTTTGGTTTTAAAAGACGAGCTTATTAGTTTTATTATAATTAGCCATGGACGGTGGGTGGTGGTGGTGGGTGGTGGACAGTGATGGTAGACGGTGGTGGTGGGTGGTGGTGTTTAGTCCTCTGCAGACCATAGAAGATCTCAAAAGTGGTTGAGCCAAGTCTGCACCAAGAAGAGCTCGCACAAACGTTTGTTATTGAAACGTCTTTGGAAAAACAAACAGTTTGCAGATGACAATGTCTGCGCGTGGTATGCGTGGCGCAGACAGGCAAGCACCTTAGTCAATGATATTTCCATTTAAACATATCTCAATGATGACATGCGTTATCACACACGATACAGATTAAGACGCAAACAAGGCAAGCAATGATGACATGCCTCATCAGACACAATACACATTGAGATGCAAACAAGCTAGGCTAAATCAAGTCAAGCCAAGCTCGACTTGTTTAATTAAGAGAGCTCGAGCTCAAGCTTGAATTTAGTTCGTGACTAACTTTACATGTTTCAGCTCAGTTTCATAAATACTTTGACAAGTTCGAGCTTGGATCATCCACATCTTTATGTATTTATGTGGATATTTATTTATATATAGTTGTAGTTATATAATATCCAATAATCTTATGGATGAGATCCATAAACCTTACTTTTATTATTTATAAAACCAATGCGATACAAGTCATATGTTTTTTTTAACCGTAGTCCTATGTTATTACTTATTAGGGATTGAAAAGAAAATGAAAGGGCCAATTCCCAAGCATGGGTCTCGCCACAATTCACTTATAAGAACACATAGTGTTGGCGTGGTTTTGTGGCGTTTATGCCACACAACGCCGCACACACCACCCCAGAATGACGGTGTCCATGACGTTTATGTTTGGGCTTGGGGTTTTCTACCAGCGTGGGGGGCATTTGGATTGTGAGGTAGAGGCTCTTGATTGGTGAGTGGATTTTTGGTGTGTTTTAATTGATTGGTGTCTACTTTTTTTTAACTTTTTTTTTTTTTTATAAAAACGCCACTAAGACCATGTGTAGTGAGGCGTTTTTTTTTAAATTTAAAAAAAAAAGGCCCAAAAACGCCTCCCCCCATTACATAGGGCGTTATTATGCATTTTTTTTGAAAAAAAAGTTGAGCAGCGTTTTAAATAAAACGCTCAACAAACAAGTGGTCCAAGTATAACATGTTTGACTGACCAATGGGAAGGGGCATTAGTGGTCCAAGTGTAAGTTTTTTTTTTAATCCTTTTTAATGATTGGAATGGGCATTATTTGGGCATTATTCCCACTACGCCACTTTTTCAATAACGCCCCATGCTGACTGGACTGCCACGTGTCGAATAATGCCCCATGGTGGGAGCATTATTTGGCTAAACCACTACACATGATCTAACCACGCTGCTCTCACACCTCTCTTTTTTTCACCACGCCCCATTTTTGACACAACATGTCACATAACGATAACGCCCATTTTCAAACCCCTACACGTTAAATCCTAATCCAATCAAATCAAATCAAATCTCCATAATAATAAGTTCCCCCAGGGGGTCACATGACCATTCATTCATTCATTCATTCATTATTTTTCATATTTCTTTTCTGGTCGTGCTTCCCTCTTCTCCAAACCCCCCACTATATCTCGATCCATCTGATTCAATGGCACCCTTGTTCTCATAATTCATCCATGGCTACTTCTTCATGGGATGTTCGACCCCTTTTCAATTCTGGGAATAATTCCCCTCAGGTGGGTTCTTCTGTTTCTTTTCATCTTCATATTTCAATTGTTTAGGAGCTGAAATTGCATATTAGAATTTCGGAATCCAGTAGAATCCCCTCTAAATCAGTGCTCCAACTTATAAAAGTTCTGTAATTTCATAGTTGTAATGTTCGGAATTTGGATCTTTATAGAGGAAAATGTGGGCTTTCACTGACTTTGGGCACATGTAACTATATATAGTTGTTATTAACATTGTTATTATTTAGTGGGTTTGTTTCTAGTACTTGAGAGGTTTGTAACGAACCAAACCGTGCCCTAAACGGAGCTAAGATGAAAGAGATATTGACGTTCTAAGGGGCCATTTGGCAACATCTGAATGGTTAAGTGCTGAACCAGTAAGAGGTCTGAACCATTAAGTGCTGAACCAGTAAGAGGTCTGAACCATTAAGAGCTTGTATAATGCTTAACCGTTCAGAGGCAAATGTCGGACCAAATCAGATTAGAGGTCTTAACCATTCAGACTCTGTATATGGCTTAACCATTCAGAGGTAAATGTCTGAACCATTCAGACATCTGCTTGTGAAACAAACAGTCTGAACCATTAAGAGCCTCATTAAGATGTAAACAAACAGCCCCTAAGTTGTGTGTTTGAAATGTTGAGAGCTGCAAAAATAAGCAAAAAATGGGTTGGGAATTTGACCTGTGTTAGAGGAACCTTGGAGTGATATATAGCAAGAACATATCACTAGGGCTGCAAACGAACACGAACGAGACCTTGTTCGTGTTCGATTGGTAAGAAATATATGTGTTCACGAACTGTTCATGCACACTTACCGAACGAGATTTTATGTTCGTGTTCGTTTGTTAAGGACATGAACGTGTTCGTGTTCGTTTGTGTACGTTTGTTAGTTCTTAGGCAATGAACGTTCATAAACACAAATGGAAACAAACGAACACAAACAAGCGTTCATGAACAAAATATATAATACACTGACACTTAATAAATAAAATATAAGAACTAAAAACACTAATGAGCTATCGAACACAAACGAACACGTTACCGAACATTCACGAACATAAATGAACGAACGTGGCCTCTGTTCATGTTTGCTCATTATGAACGAAATTTCTTGTTCGTGTTTGTTTGTTTAATAAACGAACGAACACAAACGACCTTCCCGCCGAACGGTTCATGAACTGTTTGCCAAACGTTTGGTTCGTTTGCAGCCCTACATATTACCAGTGAACTACTGAATGATGTGGTGATTTCTTATTATTGCTTCAATAAGACTAATTATTTGGAATTCTACAGGATTCATCAAGCAGGAAAGTAGAGATCTCTGGAGTTACAAACGAGCAATTTGATCACCTCTATTCGCCCTTAATAGATGATAAAAAGGCACGTTATCTCGATTCTTGACTGTAGTTTCAATGATCAGAGGCATATGCTATTAGATTTTGACTAAATTCATGTTCTTTTATTATGCAGAGTCGAACGGTAACTCATACTGTCAGATCACATGGGATTGCTGTGGCAAGAACTCATATGTATGATTGGTTGATTCTTATAGCATTGGCGGTTATGATAGTCGTTTTAAACGTTATTCATCCTTTCTATCGGTTTGTTGGAAAAGACATGATGACTGATCTTAAGTATCCATTGAAGGATAACACCGTTCCACTATGGGCCGTTCCCGTTAGTCCTCTTTTCATAATCTTAGGCCTGTAAACGAACCGAACGTTCTTGAACTGTTTGTGAACTTGTTCGGCGGGAAGTTCGCTTATGTTCGTTTATTTAATAAACGAACAAACATGAACACACGTTTTGACCGTTTATTTATGTTCGTGAACGTCCAATTATGTTCGTTCATTTGTGTTCATATATGTTTGTTCGTTTATGTTAGTTTCAATTTAAATACATAACTAGTTATATTTATATAATTGTTAAACATAAAAGGAACTTTCTAACTACTTGGTAATTGGGCTTTTTAGTAATAAAAATGGGTTTTCCAATGGAATTTAACGCGATTAATCTTATATAAAAATTACTTTTTGTTTCTTTAATTATGTTCATTTGTGTTGTTTATTGCTTGTTAAGTTATGTTCATTTATGTTTGTTTAGTTCATGAACTGTTTGTTTAGGTTTTAAACGAACGAACATAAACGAACACGAACAAAAAAATGTATTCGATTATATGTTCGTGTTCGGTTAAACTTAAATGAACGAACATGAACATGCCTCAGTTCGTGTTTGTTCGGTTCATTTACAGGCCTACATAATATAGAGACCGTTTGGATTCACATTTCGAAATAACTATGTAATTGTTAATTTATTCGGATCAAATAATCTATATTATCAGGTATATGCAGTATTGTTTCCAATGGCTATCTTTATGGTCTTCTATTTTCATAGAAGAGATGTATATGATCTTCATCATGCCATATTAGGTGATGACTAAATCTTTATACAAACTTTCCATATATGCCCTTGATTTAACGGACCCGACTGATTCTCGTTTGTTACCACAGGGCTTTTATTTTCTGTTATGATAACTGGGGTCATAACCAATGTGATAAAGGATGCAGTTGGAAGACCACGGCCCGACTTCTTCTGGCGTTGTTTCCCAGACGGAAAAGATGTATGTTGTGTTAGATGATTGTTTTGTTTCATGTGTTTCCTTGTCTTTTTCAAAGATTGTAATGCATTTTTCTAGGATTCCGTCATGTTCTTCAGCTTTATGGTCAATTCGGAAACGTTATATGTCATGGCGATAGCGATGTTGTACGAGAAGGCCATAAGAGTTTCCCGTGTGGATACACTTCATGTAAGCAACAAAATCTTGCCAAAATGCTTATGGTAAAATGGGTGGGTCGGGTAAATGGGTCAAATGCGGTTGGTTTTTTTTTTCTGGTCAAAACGGGTCAAGATGGGTTGACCAGAAAAATACCCCTAACTTAATGGAGAAAAATGGATGGAGTTAACGAGCCAGATGAAAACGGCAAAATTTCAAACCTTTTGGATCCAGATGCAGAAAAACAAACCTTTGGACGAAAGTCGCAAAGCTGGTCAAACCTCAGGGACGAAAATGGCATTTTACTCTTTATATTATTTAATAAAATAGTCCAGTTTTTTTTTTAATAAAGTTATTTACGAAGTTTTATGCATTAAATATACACTAAACGGGTCAAAATTGTCATTTTTGTTACAAACTAAACATAATCCGAATTGACCCATTTAATCACCAAACGGGTCTGGATCAAAATTATCATCTCTAGTATATACACTTCAAGATTCATAGTTCAGTGAAATCCCGAAAAAAGGTCAACCACTAATTTTCTAAACGTTGTGAATTTGATGCAGGGTCTTTCTCTGGTCTCGGATTCTTGTCCCTCTATCTATCGGGAAAATTAAGAGCGTTTGACCGTAAAGGCCATGTTGCAAAGCTATGCATCGTCTTTTTGCCGCTACTCGTTGCATCACTCGTTGGCATTTCTCGTGTAGACGACTATTGGAACCACTGGCAAGACGTCTTTGCTGGAGGTCTAATAGGTAATTTCACACTCGTCTTGGGAACTTTACTTTTTTGCTACCATGTGGCCTTAAGGTGTCAAGACAGGTCGAAACGGGTTGTGTTCGCGGGTTGGCCGATTCAACCCGACCCGAACCACTTTTAGACGAACCCGAACACGACCCGTTCAACCCGAATTTTTTATTTATCCGTAATAATATATTAAATTAAAATGTAATACAAAAAAAAAACACAAATGTATATAATACAATTACATTTAACTTATAAAATCTTATGTCAATTTCTCTTTTTAAGTTATAATTATGACATTAAATACTCACCCAATTTAATTTATGACGTAAAGATATTGTAAAAATATAATATAATACAAATGGGTTAAACGGGTCAACCCGCCAACCTGACCTGGTTGACCCGAACCCGACCCATTAAGCTAAGCGGTTCGTGGTTCAACTTGAAACTGACCAGAACCCGTTTAGACTAAACCCAAACCTACGAATTTCGTGTTAGGTTAGTGTCGTGTTTTCGAGTCGTGACAGAAACTCACACCACTATGGAAACTAGATTCAAACCTGAGACTTCTGCTATAGGGTAATCTGACATTTATTGCGTCGATTGGAGAACTTAACATTTGCATATTACCGTTTGCAGGTCTTACAGTGGCGACATTTTGCTATTTGCAGTTTTATGCACCACCCTATCACGCCGAAGGTATCATTCAACGTTAAGCCGTTGTATTTATTATTATTTCACATATTATTGTTGCAAGCTTCATGTATGCAATGTTGATTACACGTGAAGGTTGGGGACCCTACGCATTTTTTCGTGCTCTAGAAGACTCCGTTGCCCAAACCAACGCGCTCGGGTCTTCATTCGCTGATTCCCGATTGACAATCGATGATCTTGAATCTGCTATTAGGTAGTTCTTTCTGTATTTAGAAAGTTTGATTGTTTGATCATTGTTTCTAACAAAATTTGTTAGTTTTGAAAAGATATCATACAAGATTTGTAACTTGCAAGCATTTGTTATTTTTTTTTAGAAAATTACACAAGTAGTCGTGTTTAACTAGGGATGACAATTAAACCTGAAACAATTTGGGCGGGTATTCGAGTATGGGATTAGCTTTAAAAAAATTCGCGGGCATGGGACGGGTAAGGTGATATACCCCGTTTACCCGATAATATATCCGAAATTATTTTCTTAGTATTCTTCATTTTTTTATGTATCCAGTACTAATCCGTTAATCTAAATATCATGTGGAAATGAACATATATTGTTTTGATGTTCATATGTTTATGAAATTTATATTAGTTTTTGGAGAGTAGATGTATATGGCATTCAATTAATTAGTGGATAATTATAGAAAAAAAAAATAGAATGGTAAGAATTTTCTGAAAAACCCAACGGGTATACCCGATGTACGCGGGTGTGCTCGATACCCGACGGGTATAGGACATTGTTTTACAATGGCGTATGGTGTTAGGATTTACCAAAACCCGTCTCAAACTCGCCCTATTGCCATCCCGTTTAACAAACAATTTTCCAAAATAGTTGGGGAAATTTAGTCTTCATGAAAGTAGTCAACCCTCATTTCCGTCAATGTGATCCACCACATCAGCTCTGCCCGCTAACATGGCTAGGATTCAGTATACACTTTTAGCCGACAACTCAGGCTTAGTCCGCGGTTTTGCCGGCTTAACCTCCGCTTTTGGATGCCGACTAAGGCTTAGCCTGCTTTTTGGTGACATCTAAAATTCACCGACTATTTATGAAAGACGACGAGGAACAAGTTGTTCGTGGTACCTACAAGGGGCGTGAAGGTAAGGTGGTTCATGTCTACCGTCGGAAATGAGTGATCCATATGGTCGGTGAACGTTGGTATTAATCCTTCAAAAGTGGTCATGAAGTTGAAGCTGGATAAAGATTGGAAGTCGTTGCTTGATCGGAAAGCTATGGGGCGTAGCGCCGATAAGTCTAAGGGGAAGTTTACGGTCGATGATGTTGCGGTTTGTGAATCTCTACAGGAAATTGATTGGGGGTTGTTTTGTTTAAGTTGTGATTATTGTGATTGTTGTTCCTAATAAAGATTAGGGTTTAATATAAAATACGTTAAAATTTGGGTTTTAATTTAAATGAGGCAACGGGCGAGCCAACAAGCTGGCTAAACGAGCCAACAAGCCGAGTTTAATTACCATGCCCGGGCTCTGTTCGATTATGAAGCTAGTCGACTCGGCTTGTATACGAGTTTTTTTGAACAACCCTACCTTTGCTTCTTATTCGCCACCGATTTCATCCCTGTTAGAGAAACCCAAAACGTTATCTGTACTTTATTTAGACCATCTTCAATTAACGTCCTTGGGACGTCTCTCCGTGGTTGTAAAAAGAAAATAACATCAATAAAATAAAAGTAAGATATAATGTTAAATAAAAACTTCAAAAATGTATAAAACCATAACATAAAAATGTGTTGGTTCACAAAACCACCTAGGAAAATAACATAAAAATGTGTTAGTTCACAAAACCACCTAGTAAAAGATAACGGTTTACATCCTAGCCTTTTCTTTTTTACTTAACTCTTAACTACTTGAATATATACACACACAAGATAAATAAAGTCTAAAAACTTTTTTAATTTAAAACAAAAACTTAATTAAGCACACCGTCATACGTACAAGAGGTAAAATTATTATACAAAGGCTCCTAAAAATAAGAAGTGTATAAATACACAATGGATCACAAAATATAACACAATGCCGAAAAATATAACACAATGTCGAAGAAAAAAAAAGACACAGTGAGTCACAAAAAAAGACACAATGACGCAAATATTGAAAAAAACGCAGTAATAAGTAAAAAGACACAATGATGTAAACAAAAAGTCTAAAATCTACAAGCTAAACATCTAAAAATAAAAACTAAAATCTCACATCGTAGAGTTCGATAAGACGGTTCCTTTGTATTTTGAATGAGGTCAATCGGAGTCCGTTTGATACCTTATTTTAGGAGACTTTGTATTATAAGAACAAGATAAAACTTGTTTTCTTATGAAAACATCTTGTTACATGAAGCAATAGGTGATCTAGCTGGGATTGCTTCTAAATTTCAAACAGCAAATTGTTATGTTATTTTATAAAACAAAACACCATCTATTAATATTAAGGATATATATTTGTGGAAAATACTTCTTCAAACAACCAGCAAGAGACTGATCAAATTTGATCATTAAACAACAACTGTACAATCAATGTTACATTAAACCTAGTTCATGAGAAGCAGAAGTGTTCTTATGAATTTCAATAAGCAACCGGCTCTGAAAGTCGCAAGACGGCCGACTATCAACCTTCTTGTCACGCGACGACGCCTGCTCATCAGAACCCATGTTAAACAGCTTCTTGATCTTTGATAACCGGCTACGACTCTCTCCAAACCGAACCGTCTTCATGTTCTTTCGCCGATCAGGAAGACTGCCTTCGACGGTGCTAATGTCATATGTTTTTCTTCTCCAAACCTTGTTAACATCAACAGAAGAAGCTGATAAAAACTTTTCCATTGTTGGATACTTGGATCTATCAAACTTTGTATATTAGTTTGTAATTGTGTGAGTGATGGGTATAAACTCTCTAAACATGGATGGCTATATATTTATAGGAATATTGTTTGATGAGGTACATGTGATGTACATGTACCATGTCGTATAAATATATACATATATATATATATATATATATATATATATATATATATATTTATATAGGATGCATGCATGTATTACGCCGGTGGCAAATGTCGGGACAGATACAACATTGTAGGGTCTGTTTCGGATCTGGTTTTGTAGTTCGAGAGATTCCTGTTTTCATACACACTCATGCACATGCATTTCAAAATTTGTGTCTATACATCTATACTAGTGGCTAACTCACGCGTTGCAGCAGAGTCGACAATATGAGCCGAGAACAAAATTTAAATATGAAAAAGTAAAAATATTGTATATACGTTGTGTGTATATATAAAAGCACTCGCGCTTCGCGGCTGCAACGCACGGAAAACCCTTATGATAAACATGGAAACCCTTACGATAAACATTGTATAGTATATATACTGCAACATTTTTTTATTTAGTGGGGAACCCGCGTGTT
The DNA here is from genome assembly GCA_030545235.1 of Helianthus tuberosus. NCBI lineage: Eukaryota > Viridiplantae > Streptophyta > Magnoliopsida > Asterales > Asteraceae > Helianthus > Helianthus tuberosus. The sequence continues at coordinate 5,290,264 of CM060416.1, read as the reverse complement.
GCGGCGGAGTCGACAATTTACGTCTAAATTTTTAACTAGCTTCTCTAAAATTACAAAACACATTTTATATTAAATTTGATTAATTTTGGTTCACTGATTAGTCATTTAGTCCAAATACACGAATACAACAGAATGTATTTTTGAATATAAATACAACAGAATATGGTGAGTTTAATATCAATAAGCTTATTTTTTGTTATTTATAAATAATCTAATATATAGTATAGATTTATTAAATATAAATGACATTGATCAAGGGAAGAAGGGTATGAATAGAAGAAAATAACAAAAAATTAGGCATTTTAACTTGACCCTTTATATACCATCTTAAAATTTGATGAGAATTTACCATTTTATACATAGGAAATACTTTATATAGTAATATAGATTAAAGAAGGTGTTTTATTGGAATAAATATGATTAATTAACTTCTGGTGATAATTATTTTTTTGGTTTTTTGGTTTCTCGTGTTGGTGTTTGGTGTGTGAACTATATGTGTACATCTTTTTTCTTTTGTTTGACCTTAGGAAAGAGGAAAAAGAGCTCTAATAAATTATGAAGAGAATAGATCTAAACACGACAACAATGATAAAACAAATATATTTTAACATTAGAGGGACATGGGTTAGATCAAACATCCCTAAAATATGTTTTAGTTGCACTTTGTTTAATATACAGAAATTATTATTTTAAATATTCATGTTATAATACTTTTTTCCTTATTTTCTCGTATAATTACTTCTTTACTGTGCCACCTCTTGGGGACGATTTTAGTATTAACACAGTTGATCTCATAACTAACATGAGTATCATCACAATTTCCGTAGTCACCTACATGATCATCACCCTTTACACTGATCATTATATCATCACATTCACTTCAGAGAATGGCTAGAACTAGACAAACATCATTACAATTTCCTTAGTTATATACATGACTACGACCTTTACATCAATCATTATATCATCACTTTCGCTTTAGGGAATGGATTAGAAGCACACAACTTTCATGATTGTCGTTTTAAACCTTATATATTCGCTAATATTATTGCTACTTCAGGAGCATATTTGATTTTTGACAAGTGAAAATTCATATTCTTATGAATAATCTTCTCATCACATGATATAAACCGAGTAGTAGTTATGTAACCGAGTCATTATCGGTCTAATAATTTACTAACTTCCATAGATTTATAATGAGCCTCGTGGAGTTTGACCCTTTGGGCATCCTATTACAAATGAATATTACCACAATTCAATCATGTTTACAACTTGTGATCATGTACCACAACTTTGGTTATTTTATTGTTTAATTCAAAATTGATTTTTTTAACAAAATGTCTACATAAAGTTAAATTATACAATACATGATCGTACACGTACCGTACCGAACAACATCGGTACCTGTACATGTACTCATTTGTATGGTTTATGTTTAGTAATGAATTTTGTGCCACAAGCCCACAACCTAGTCAACCGAATCGAAACCGAATGAACAACATCGGTATGGATATCGGTACTTATTTTTATTGTTTTTACTTTTGATAAACTGACGTATCCTACCGAACAACATTGTTACATGTACCTGTATTCATTTTTATGATTTCCAGTTTCGATAAATTTCATTTATAGAACTTTGTCTCCAATGATAAACGAATATCATTACCAGTATCGTGACGATCTGAACTGATCTATACCATTTGGACAACATCGTTGTTGGTACTGGTGTTCTTTTTTTTTTCCGTTTTCAATAGATGTAAAACATGTGTTGATTTCTCTACCGAGTACATGTATCGTACCAGTACTACAACGAACCTAACCAATAACGATCGAATGCCCGCGATAACGTACCGCTGCAACCCACGAGGAAACAACCTAGTGATATAAAAAAGTTTCTTGAGGTTCTCAATGTTAACTTACATATATATTGTTTTTTTATACAATAATTTCAAATTTAAAAAAATATAAGCATGTATATTACAACACTCACAATTATCCATGTCATACAATTTGTTTAGTGAACTATGCATGTATTTGGGTCATTTTGTCTTCGTTATAAACATAGAAATAGTTACACATTTTTATGTGATTTATGTTTATAAACATAAAAATTTAATGGGACTATGAATCCGATGGTCCTGACCAAATTGTAACAAACTACAGAAATAAAGGTACAAAGAATAGCAAGTATCCTGCATATGTTAAATGTCTTTTGTAACTTACACAAAAAGAAACCTGTATGTATAAAAAGATAAAGGTACAATTTCTCTAGACTCAAGTTACAAGTCGAATAAGCACCATTAACCATACTCATCTTCGGTACCTATATCGTTTGAAGTTGAAATACACATGCAAGATTCCACGCTCAAATGTGCATTTGAATCCCTTCTTGTGTGAATACTCCCATTCCTTGTTAACAATGCGAAACGCCTGTTATAAATAAACCCAAACCGTCATCAAAATGTGTTCGATTAAAAATATGTATAAAGAATTGTATAGTTTGACTTTCGTGGTCAAAAAACTTGTAACAAATACTTAATACATTAAATGTGATTACATAAACTATTTATAAAAAAGAGTAAAATGCCATTTTCGTCCCTGAGGTTTGGCCAGTTTTGCGACTTTCGCCCAAAGATTTGTTTTTTCACATCTGGATCCGAAAGGTTTGAAATCTTGCTATTTTCATCCAGCTCGTTAACTCCGTCCAATTTTCTCCGTTAAGTCATGGTATTTCTTTCTTTATTGTTAACTTAATGAACAATTCGGTCTTTTTCACTTTATGTACAAGCATTTAGCATAATGTACAAGTATTCAAAAGAACGAATTGCCCTTTAAGTTAACAAAAAAGAAGAAAATACCCCTGACTTGAAAGAGAAATTTGGATGGAGTTAACGGGCTGTGGATGAAAATGGCAAGATTTCAAACATTTTGGATCCAGATGCAAAATAACAAACATTTGGACGAAACTCGCGAAAACTGGGCAAACCTCAGAGACGAAAAATGGCATTTTACTCTAAAAAACATCCGATAATGTGCGAAATGAGGTTGGAACTTACAATATCCTCATACGGTGGCCCAGCATGAAACCGAATGATGCAGGTTTCAGCACTATCTCCGTCCCTCTCGATTGTATAAACCGGAGCTTTTGTTTTGTCAACAAGATCCGGGTAGAATATATTGAATTTGTATCCTTGCACAATCTTCGGGGGTGGATTCGTAATGAGTCTGGTTGTATTTGTTCCACTCGTATCCAGTGTGCACACGGTTGAAATATTTTGGTTTTCTAGGTCGATATTTGTCATGCCACCAGTATACCTGTGAGTCAACGTTGACTTCATCGCTGTTTCCAAATACTTCATCGCCATTATCCATAGCTCCCATCGCTTTCACGGCACGCATCTCCAAATTATCCTCGGGGGGTGGCATTGCCATTGCTTCTTGAAGCTTTCTCTGCTGTTCTTCCACTACTTGTATACGATTCCGTTCCTGTTTGATTACACGACGTTAACAAACTCAACCTACCTTCATTAGCCAACGATAATAATGTGAAAGGGGAATATTAATTACCAAAATAGCCCTATCCTCTTCAGGATCTATTGCCTCTTCGTCTTCATCACCATGCAACAATTCTGGCGAAAACGAACCCGCTTCTTCATCCTCCGTTGCCTGCTGCTCGCTTCTTGGTATTGCTTCAGGAACTTCATCACCTGTTGTATCAAAACAAAATTGTTAACTGTCTTCTTTCAGCTATTTTGCTTTAATAAACCAATATGAGATGAACATAAAACAAAGAGTAAAATGTCATGTTCGTCCCTGAGGTTTGGCCAGTTTTGCGACTTCCGTCCAAAGGTTTGTTTTTTCGCATCCGGATCCAAAAGGTTTGAAATCTTGCTATTTTCATCCGGCCCGTTAACTCCATCCATTTTTCTTCGTTAAGTCAGGGGTATTTCCGTCTTTTTTGTTAACTTAAGGAGCAATTCGGTCTTTTTCACTTTATGTAAAAGCATTTAGCATAATGTACATTGTAAAAGTATTCAAAAGACCGAATTGCCCTTTAAGTTAACAAAAAGACGAACATACCCATGACTTAACGAAGAAAAATGAATGGAGTTGACGAGCCGGATGAAAATGGCAAGATTTCAATCCTTTTGGCCGAAAGTTGCAAAACTAGCCAAACCTCGGGGACGAAAAATGACATTTTACTCTAAAACAAATCAACACACTTATAAGTAGGGCTGTTCAAAAAACTCGCGGCTCGCAGTTCGCTCGAAGTTCGCTCGAAAAAAGTTCGAAAAAAGCTCGGCTCGAAAAAAGCTCGACTCGAAATTGGCTCGGCTCGAAATTGGCTCGATCTAAACGAGCCGAGCCCGAGCCAAGGTAGGTTCGGTTCGTGGCTCGCTCGATAGTTGGCTCGTTGGCTCGCTCGTTTGGCTCGTTATCATTAATATATATATATATATATTATACATTAGTAATATAATTAAATATCTTTGGCAACTAAATAAAAAAAACTAAGTTTTATAAAATTTAAATAAGTTAACAATTACTTAAAATTATAGACATAAATAATTCACTTTGTTATATTCAATTAGATAAAAATAAAAGTTATATGTTTTGCTATTATTCATCTGACATGATATCATCATGTCTTAGCTGTACCTATGCATCACCATTTAACTTTGTTTACTTTAATTTAAAAGAAAAACAATTTTATTAGAAAACAACCGGAAGAACCCGTACAACCCCCATTTACCTACTATACATCACTACTTTCCTTCTCAGTTTTCTCCTCCCATCAACTGCACCGCCGGTCTACCCGTTTTCAAAACGTTGATAAAATCAACACACAGTCCCGAGATGATATGCGGCTGCCGAGTGCCGGCCGATTCACTTCCCTTTTACCTTTTCATCTTCAAATCTCTATTATATATTGATCTAACTTCTAAGTTCTAACTCATAATCATTCTTCTTCTACGCAGGGCAGGCTCGTCGAGGTATAAAAGTTAGTTTTTGAACATTTTTTTTAAAACCGAGCTGGCTCGTCGAGCCGCGAGCTGGCTCGAACTTTTTTCGAGCCGAACTCGAGCCCGTATTTCCGGCTCGCTATGATTATCGAACCGAGCCCGAGCCGGCTCGTTTAGCTTCGAGCCCGAGCCCGAGCCCACACTGGCTCGGCTCGGCTCGTTTACACCCCTACTTATAAGAAAAACGGGTCACCTATACTCCTCTAAAACTAACTATCAAAGATTCAAAGATGTTTAATACTCGAAAACAACCATCTATACCTTCTAGATCATGATCGGATTCTTGGTCCACTTTAGGTGAAGCGGTTTTCTCTCGTTCCATGTCCCTGTAGAAACTCTCGTCGGGTTGCTCGAGCCGCTCTATATGTTTACGCAACATCTTATTGTGAATTTCCTTTAAGCAAGCCTGCATGCAGACACAGTTGCATATTTATACACAAGAAAGGAATGAGAAAACAGTATGGGGCCACACGCCCTAGTTTTGCTAGTTTTGATTGAAATTATGGGTCGAACTGCTAACTATAGTTTCGGGAAACAGCAAATCAAATCGAACGGGTGGGTGGGTCGGCCAGACCGGTTTGTTTTAGCGGTTTGATGGTTCAGATTTATAGGTTTAACCCGATTAGTTGTATTAAAAATTAGAGTAAAGTACATGGATGGTCCCTGTGGTTTACCAAAATTTTGGATTTGGTCCCTAGCTTTTCAAAAGTACACAGATGGTTCCTGTGGTTTGCACTTTGTAACGCATTTAGTCCCTATCTTTTTTTTCTAAAAGTACATGGATGGTCTCTGTGGTTTGCACCTTGTAACGCATTTACTCCCTATCTTTTTTCCAAAAAATTTTGGATTTGGTCCCTAGCTTTTCAAAAGTACACAGATGGTTCCTGTGGTTTGCACTTTGTAACGCATTTAGTCCCTATCTTTTTTTTCTAAAAGTACATGGATGGTCTCTGTGGTTTGCACCTTGTAACGCATTTACTCCCTATCTTTTTTCCAAAAGTACATGGATGGTCCCTATGGTTTGCACTTTGTAACAAATTTAGTCCCTAACTTGGATATGCTAAACCCTTCAGATTTGTTGGCTGGGGACTAAATGCGTTACAAAGTGCAAACCAAAAGGACCGTCCATATACTTTTGAAAAGCTAGGGACCAAATCCAAAATTTTGGTAAACCACAGGGACCTTCCATGTACTTTACTTAAAAAATATATAAATAATAGAAATGCTTCATGAATATAAATATATAATATATAATATATATGCAAAACTGCATGCTCAAAAAATGAAAATATAAAAATAAATAAACGGTAGGGCACGGCCGGTTTCAAGTTTTAAACCGTGGGCCGGCCAGTTAAACCACCAAAATCAAACCGTGAACCGAAACGTATAAATCTCAAACCAGCCAAACCGGCAGACTTGTTTCGTTTGAGATGTGTAAATCAGTAATCGTATAATAAATTAATAATACCTTAGCTTTGTAGATGTGAATGCGTTTAAGAACCGCTTCCCAATACTCAACAACCTTGGCCTTGCCGGAACGCATCTCGGACTCGATTTCGGAATGAAGACGTTCGAGTTCAGCAAACGACTTTCCGTCAAGAAGTTTTTTCACATCTGCTTCGATACTCGAATGCATACCTCGTTCTTCTGCAACTATGTCTGCCGGTGGTGCTTCACCTCTCACTCTAGCCCGATCCAATGTCTCTTTTTTGCGGGCCTCCGCTAACTCCCAATCACATACCACCACAAGTGCCTACATACACGTAAGCAATAATATAAACTAATATATTTCGCAAGGTGAGGTTGACGAGTAATTTACCGATCAGTAACTTACCTCCCAATATTGTATATGTGTGGGTGTTCCTCTGTCTAAATCGAGATGCATTTTTATGTCTTCCTGAAGCTCTTCCATCTCTTTAACAGTCAAACCCTGCATTAATCCGAAATTAAATTTGTGAGAAAAAGGCGTCCAAGAATACAAAAAAGTAAGAAAAGAAGGATCGGAAGCAGAGAAACAACCAAAAATGTGTAGATACCTTAAAAACCATGTATGGCTCCTCTATCTCGATATCAAATTCACCGGAAGGATCAAGATGCTTAGATAATACATCAATTGGCTTAATACGCCCTTCACGCAACCGTATTTCAGATCGAACTTTGCTTTGATCAAAATGAAACTGCAGTAACACCACATGTTAGTGAACACTTATAGTATCAAAATAAAACTAAATAGCAATATTTTCCATATGTAGGTAATGTTCAATTTTGAGCAAGTCAATCAGAAAAAATATATAGCCTAGAAGAAAAGGATTTTAATGCAACAAACCTACTAAATTCAAAAATCAGATTGTTGAAATTACATGATGTTTATGATCATATTTAACACGTTCACTACTTGGGGAAAAACAAACAAAAAGTGGATCGGGTCAACGGTCAACCCAGCCTGACCCATACAAAAGATACACATACTTTACCTAAACTTGTGTTGACACGTTACCCAACCGAACCGACCGACCCGTTCTATTTTCACTCTTACCTCTTCTTCTTTCTTTTCCCAATCCTGGAACTCGGCTCGAGCACGTTCTCTAGCCAGCAAAGCCTGCAAAACAATAAGCATCAGGTTACTATCAATTACTGCTACCAGATAACAACTGATTATCTTTCAAGTTTGCATATGAATTTCTAATTAGCGGAAACTCATGAAGTATAATGATAGTTATACAAATTACAAAATCAAACTTACCATCTCCTCCTCGTGCTGTGCTTTTTCAATGGCCCTTTCTTCCCTTCTCTTTTTAACCTTTTCAATTTCGGCCTGCAGTATTATGTGAAGATATGAATAGATCAAAACTAAAGTATTATTATGTGCATATAAAACGAACTGAAAGTTGAAAGTTACGTACCATCCTTTCTTTCTGTCTCTTCTTTTCGGCTTTAATAGAAAACATGTCTAGAGGAGCTCCTTGAGTAACATCTCGCTCGATCTTCTTTCTCCATACAAACCTGAAGATTGCACATTGTAACAAGTATTTGAATATGATTACTAAAAAGTTTGAAGATTGTCTTCAAAACAAGTGTTACAACTTACAAGATTGTGACGAAAGACAAGTAAGAATAATTTTTAATAGTTAAATGCAACATATTGTAAAAAGTTAACAGATGACACCAAGAAGCAGCATATTGATATTCGCCATCAAATACAATTCTTTCGAATAATAGCACCTAATCATAAGATTAAACCTTTCAAAACCAAAGCAAAGATTACAACTTTTGTCAACTTGGATGGAGCCTTTTCAATATCTGTTGGGAGTAATTGTATCAATCAAATGATAAAACTACTAGTTTAGAACAGTTAAGTGCTTAGATAAATTTGTCCTCATATGTCGACATAATCCAAAACTATATCTTACATATTTTACCAAACTGCATGTGGTTCTGGTCAACTACAATTTAATCCTTTAAGTGCTAAAAAGGTCACTAAACCAACTAGATCCATTTAACAGCTTTAGATCCATTCACAGTTTTTAGACTCATCATCATCAATTCATCATACTCAGTAAATCCCACCAATAGCAAAGCTAAGGTAGGGTCTGAGGAGGGTAAGATGTAGACAGCCTTACCTCTACCCGTTAGGAATAGAGAGGCTGCTTCCAGTGAGACCCCCGGCTCGAATTCACAGTTTTTAGACTACAGGTTAGAAAAGTTGCTAGCATAAGATCTATGAGGATAGTTCTAATGAAGAGGCCTAACCAATAACAAAATTGTGCAATACGCTTCTAACGTAAGGATTTACTCATTAGAAATTTATATACCTGTATCAACCCTCTGGCCGTTTACATTAAAATTCACAATATATTCGAAAAAAGATGGAACCCATATGGCCATATATAAAGAAGATGGTAGTTTAATAAGAGATGGAGACTGAACAGTCAGTTACATTGCGCTAATGAACAAAACGAGTGATCACAAGATCAGCAGTCAGGACTCAGGTACCATCAACAAGTGAGAAGAAATAGTGCAAAACAATGTCCTACAAGATCTTAGTCAATGTATTGGTCAAAGAAGAAATAAGGCTGCACTCAGCATTAGAAATCTCAGCTCAGTAGACCAACACTCATTGAAGACAAACTTAGGAAGAGCTTATTGATCTTCGAAAGAGGTTTTCTAACCTTAAACATGTATCCCAACTTTAATGCTAAAGTTCAATAAATTGGTTAAAGGGTGAGTACTGATAGGAGTCACTATGCTTAAAATTAAAGAGTACATTTTCTTTTCTGTCATTTACGTCACTTATAGAAATTACTCATGATGAGCCTCACTTGATAACCCCTTATGCTAGCATATATAAGACCCTTTTGTAAGCTTCATTATAATCTATCTAATGATCAACTGAACAAAATATACTACTTAGTGTAGCTCTCAAGTTGGATTAAGTTCCACAAGCTATTCGTATGCAGTTCATTGCTGATGAGGAATGACCCGGCTTGGTCAACCTGGGCCGGTCAAACCCATATTTTAATAAAACAACATATATTAATCTAGAATATTCCCATGTAAGGTATAGATAAAGGATCTGCCAAAATCTCCAGGATGTTAGGAAGACCTGCATGATCTTCTAAATGTGGGCTTGGTCCCAATACAACTTAGGGGCTGTTTGTTTAGCTCTTAATGGGGCTCTTACTGGTTCAGCACATAATGGTTCAGACTGTTTGTTTCGCAAAAAAATGTTTGAATGGTTCAGACGTTTGCCTCTGAATGGTTAAGATCTCTAATCTGAAATGGTCAGACATTTGCCTCTGAACGGTTAAGCATTATACTGGCTCTTAATGGTTCAGACATCTTACTGGTTCAGCTCTTAACCATTCAAATGTTGCCAAACAGCCCCTTACATTCCTAAAAAAGGGGAAACCCTAAAGCCACCGAATAGTATAAATAGGGAACAAACTCCAAGGTAAAGATTCATTCACTCTCATCTCCCTTTCTCATACTTTATTCCTCCACATATACTCTGTGCAGTTAATATCGGTGATATATTGGTCATATCGGTCCTTTAGTAGAATATCGGTGTCAAATATCGGTACCGATATTATCGGCGACATTGACCGATATTTGACTGATTCAACCGATATATCACTGTATTTGACCAATATACCACTGATATTTGACCGACCTAACCGATATATATCAGTGAATTATTAGTGTTAAATTGCTATATATATAAATTCTGCATTATATTAAAATTACCGATATCCCACCGATATCTCACCGACCCTATATCTCAAATCTCAGTCCTTGACCGATATCCGATATTTTACCGCATTAACTGCATAGCATATACTTAGGTTACAGGAATAACCCATTCATGTAACGAGTCCTAACGGTGTTCTCTTTTGCAGATCGTGACTCACACCATTGCTATCAAGAGCACTCGTCAAGAAGACATTCCTCAGGTTCATGTTTTTATAATCACTAAATGTCATTTCATCTTCATATTACGAAAAATATCAAATAAATCACTAGAAAACCAATTAAACACAACATAATATAAAAAAGAAGTACCAACTCACTTTTCATTTAAATTCGAATCACCAAACGGATTCGAGTCATTAGCATATCCATAAACATTCTGAGACTTCAACCTCTTCGCTACCTTCATCGCCTAAAGCACACAACAAACAAAAACAACAAATCAATCATCCACTCACTATACAAACAATCATCATGACAATTAACATTCAATCAACACAAATTATTATATAAAACTTTCAACAAAACCCTAACCTTCTTCTGAGCTTTCTTAGCTAAATACTCAGCAATCTCCTCTTCACTAATCTTCTTCGAAGAAGACCTAGACTTCTTCTGCTTCCGGTCATCATCAGAATCATCTACCGAATCTTCAGTATCAGAGTCTCTGCGTCTGCTGCTGCGCTTGCTGGTGCTGCGGCTACGTTGACTACTTTTTCCGGATCTTCTTCGTCTCGGAGAAGAATCGGAATCATCTTCGGAATCAGAATACCTGCGTTTGCTGGTGCGGCTACGTTCTCTGGTTTTTGTGGACCGAGAAGGATCGGATTCGTCTTCGGAATCATCATCGGTTTTTCTCCGTTTGGATTCTTCTTTCTTGCTCCTGCTACTGGCCATTGTTGATACGAGTGGAAGAGAGAGAGAGATTGCGAGGGTTTTAGAAGAAGAAAAATAGGTTTTCGGAAAGAATGGGATCTATTAAATCTGAAAACCGACCCAGTGTAATTTACCCTCACGCACACGATTTTACAACCGGTTATAGGAACCAGATTATCAATACCTGACTCATTGCTACCCCTAAAACTAAGCACTTGGTAAGCAAACGACTTTATTCTTAAATTGCACGGTGTGGAATAAAGTCTCATTAAGACCATGTGTAGTGGTAAATCAAAATAATGCCCCCACCATGGGCATTATTCGACACGTGTCATCCCAGTCAGCATGGGGCATTATAGCATAAAGTGGCGTAGTGGGGCATTATTCCAATAACGCCCCTTCCAATTAGAAAAAAAAAAAAACAAAATGGTCATGTGCATGTGAGGGTCCCTGTGCGTATTTCGGTCCCTATGCATATTACTTTTTTATTGAAAAAGTTGGGTTAAGATCAAAAGTTGTCAGAGGCTCTCAAAAGTGATTAGTGGGTGACAAAATGGTCAAAGCAATTTGAGCGTTTTAAATAAAACGCCAGCAACAAAATTTTTCAAAAATAATGCCGGCCGTAATGGGGGTGGGGGCGTTTTTTTGCAATTTTAAAAAAAAAAAACGCCCCACTACGGGTGGTCTAACTAGATATAAAAATAATTTGATTGGTTACAAGTCCCTCCCCCCCCCCCCCCCCCCCCGCGACCATCCCTATAACGCTCGCCAAAAGCTTGATGATTTGCTCCATAACGCCTCAAAATCGGTGTTGGGATATGGAGGTGAGGTGGCAGGGGGTGTTGAGCCACACCACGCACTTTAAGATTTTGTCACCTTAAAACCACTCAAAGTACTCAATTTAAAGAGACGACACTTTACCCCAAGTAAGGTACATCAAAAAAACCTATCATGCACCCGCATCATGTTTAATTTACCTTTTTTCCAAGTGATTATTGGTGCTCATAGTCATGGGTGTGAATATTGACATATAAAGCTCAGGCTTGACCCGTTTGTTAAACTTAAATTAAACTCTACAACCCAATTTGTTCACATCAAACCTAATTGAAAGTATTAATAAGTGGCTCACAAATACCTTGCTACAAACTACTTAATGTCTCTTGATTCAAAAACAAACTACTTGAATGTCTCTTTATTCAAAAACATAATACGGTATCTTTAGTTTAAATTGACTACAACATCTTTAAGTAAGCCCAAACACCTAGGGTGTTTTTAAGTTACTTTTTTCTTCGAGGTAGGTTATACGTTCGAAAAAAAAACCCTAAATTGAATTACATTTCATCTATTCAGGTCGGGTCAGGTATGATAATCAGTTAGGTGGGTATGGAAAATCAAGTCATGATTTCATATATTTTCATGTATTGTACTCATCTTCTCTATACATTTTTTTGAGATTTTCTTAAACCCTAAAAAATCCAATAACTTCAAATTAATCGCTCATAGGGCATTGGCGAAACTTTATTGGGTGCGGGGGTGTCCCGACTCTCACCGATTTTTCGCTTGTAGTGTTACTTTGACTGGATTTTTTTGTTTTTTAGTGTAAAAATATTGGACTTTTAAGAGTCCGGCTATAGGGGAGCAAACGTGCCAAGAGGCTTGCAAGCTACTCGAGATCAGCTTGAGAAAAAGCTCGAAACATGCCAAGCCTTATTGAGCCCGAGCTCGAGCCTGGAATGTGAAACTTGTCAGGCTTGTCGAGCCTTCTTGAACCTTAGTGTAATATTAGTTTTATGAATATTTAATAACATTTACCCCTTATTTAAAGTTGTTTCGTGAACGAGCCGAGCTTATTTAAACTTATTTACGAGTCGAACCCAAACCTAAAAATAAGCTTGTTTAGTAAACTAGCTCAAGCCCGAGCTTCACATATTGAGCTCATGAGTCTAAACAAGTCTATTATTTATATTAATTTTATTTAATAGGCTAGGAGTTGGGTACAAAGTCTAAATTTCATAAAAAAAATGTAAAAAGTCATAAAACACCAAAACTTCAACCATAAAACACACTCAAAACCCACAGATAACAAAACAAAGATTACTAAAACATCATATGTGGGTTGTGTTTTGGATGATAAGGCTCTGATTATTTAATGATAAACGTCATTTTGTTTTATGTTGATTAAGATGTTGTGTTTTATATTCATAGTTCTACGATTGTGTGTTTGAAGTTTTTATGAACTATTATGGTTTGAACATGGTGTTTTAGTAGTCTTCACTTTGTTATTTGTGGGTTTTAGGTAGGGCTGTAAACGAGCCGAGCCGAGTCGAGCCGAGCTAGACCCGGCTCGAGCTCGAATTTCAAATCGAGCTGAGATTTGAGGCTCGAGCTCGACTCGATTAGAATTCGAGCTAGCTTGTCTCGGCTCGATCTAGCTCGAACTAATAAAGAACCGCAAAATTTACTACTTAAAAAGCCCTTAAAATGAATTTCTTCATAGACTAAGAGCCATAATTGCCATTTAATTTAACCATATGGCTAAATATGCAAGTATAAATAGTTAATTCACTTTGTATATTGTCTTTACCGTCTTTTATAGGGGAGATACTCCCTTAGTTTTTGTATTCTAAGCGATGTGAGACAAAAAAATGAAAGATGTAAACCTTATCGAGCCAGCTCATGAGCTCACGAGCCGAGCCGAGCCAGGCCAAGCTCGAGCTCGGCTCATTTATAAACCGAGCCGAGCCGAGCTGGCTCGTTTACAACCGAGCCAATTTCGAGCCGAGCTTTCTTCGAGCGAGCTGCGAGCCACGAGTTTTTTGAACACCCCTAGTTTTAGGTGTGTTTTATAGCTAAAATTATAATGTTTTATGACTTTTTACACTTTTAGGAAATTTAGACTTTGTAGCCGAACCTCACCCTTATTTAATATATTCATTAATAGATAATAAATGAGCCGAACCCGAGCTTGAGAAACTACCAACAAGCCGAACTCGAACCTGAGAAACCAACAACAAGTCGAGCTCGAGCTTTGAAAACAAAATTCAAACCGAGCCAAACTCGAGCTATTATAAGTTAATCGAGCTCGAGCTCAGCTCATTTACACTTCTATCCAGCCCTCACCGGTTTGGGATTTTAGTAGTCTTCAATTTGTTATTTGTGGGTTTTAGGTGCGTTTTATGGCAGAAATTATAGTGTTTTATGACTTTTTACATTTTTTAGAAAATTTAGACTTTGTAGCCGAACCTCACCCTTCTTTAATATATTAATTAATAGATAATAAATGAGCCGAACCTGAGCTTGAGAAACTACCAACAAGCCGAGCTCGAGTTTGAGAAACCAACAAGTCAAGCTCGAGCTTTGAAAACAATACCCAAACCGAGCCAAACTCAGGCTTTTTTTTTTTTTTTTTTTTTTTGAACGGCCAACGAAATTTATTAAAAATCAACCAGTCAATCTAACCGATTAACCGGCATTAATACAAGGTACCCCGAAAAACAGAACATTAAGCTCCCATACAATGTAAATTAAAACTACACCAATCTTCCCACGTCGAGCCACGACAATTTGCTCGATTTTTTACCCAAAGAAAGCTATAAGTTTTGATCTCCTCCTTCATGCTCGCCAAAGTTATTCGCTTGTCGTTAAAAATGGCGTCATTGCGATTCTTCCAAATTATCCATAGAGTAATCTAAAGAATGAAAAGAATAACCTTGTGCCATACTCCGGAACCGCGGTACCTGTCTTGCACCTTCACAACATCCTTTAAATCTAGAAAAAACACACTTCCAAGTCTGCACCATGTGGCAACGAAGTCCCAAACCTGCTGAGTCAGCCCACATGCGATAAATAAGTGACTGGCGTCTTCATCTTGTTCCCCACAGAAATTACACACGACTGAAGGAATGTGCAAATTTCATTTTCTTAAGTCCACCTTTGTAGGCAACCTGTTTAAAACGACCCGCAAGATAGAAAGTTTACTTTTAGAGGAACCCACCCATTCCAAATAAAATTTAAACCAAGATCAGAGAATATCTTTCTTTCAATAATTTGCCGAACGCTTTTTACGGAAAAACAACCCGAGGTTTCGGGGTTCCAGAACCATTTATCCCCACCTGTCTCGAAAGAATTAGAAGAAAAGGCTGCATAAAGGTCACCCAACTCAGTCATTTCCTCCTGTGATGCAGGCTGTCTCGTCCAGTTAAAAACGAGATGTGTCGCCCCATTTTCCACCAAAACCCGGTCCGCGACTACAGCCAACTTCTGTCTTTCCAACATAAATAAATTAGGCAGTTTTTTACACATTGGCTCATCAAATAGCCAACCCTCCCTCCAAAACGAAACCTGTTTTTCGCGACCCGGCTTAGCTTGAAACAAACTCGCCAAATCGATTCCCAAAGCCTCCAAACTCAAGCTATTATAAGTTAATCGAGCTCGAGCTCGAGCTCGAACTCATTTACATTCCTGTCCAGCCCTCACTAGGTTGAAATTTGGGAGTCGTCGACCCCCACTGAATTTTTATTCAAGCCCCGATTTCATACCCGAATCAAAACCGGGTCAGTGGGGATATCCATTCGAGAAGGTTGTAGTAGCAAAAAAACACTATCGTCTACCATTCCCACTCATCAAAACACAAAATTTACAAAAACCCTTGATCAATCCATCTCTCAAAACCCTAAAGAATCAGCAATGGACGCAGATACAGCTTTGGAGTTGGTAAAGAAAGGGGCTGCTCTTCTTTTTCTTGATGTTCCTCAACACACCCTTTTCGGCATTGATACTCAGGTACCCTTTTCAATTCTTTTTTAGTTTCTGAACTGAAAAAAGAAGCTTGATTTGTTGCACACAGTTTGCAGTTCATATGTACCAGTGAGTGCCCCTAGGTATTCTTTGAGAAATTGGGTTGTAATGATCATCTTGGATTGGTGATCATTGTTGGTTTAGTTGTTTCCCAGTTCTTTTTATGATTGGTTTTGTTAATTTTGCGTAAAGTTTGCATCTTTGTTACAGTTTTTTTGAAGCAAAACTTAATTTATGGTTTATGTTAGTGTCTGATCGGTGAGAAGCTAAGTAGTTAATGAGGTAAAATATCGGACCGGTATCCGAGATATAGGTTATCGCGGTGGGATATCAGTAATTTTAATATCATGCAGAATTTTTATATATAGAAATTTAACACTAACAATTCAGTATACTCTCCTACTATTAACAAATTAACCTTTAGCAACTTGCAAAACACCACTTGTAGCCATGGGCGCAGCTTAAGTAGGGCGGGAGGGGGCGGCCGACCACCCCGAACTTTTCGCTCGGTAGCGGAGACTGGAGAGTATGTAGTTTTCATATAGAAATTTTTTGGTATATACGTTTTCGACCCCCGGTTTTATAGAATTACCCCCCCCCCCCTTCCCCGCGGCCGGAAATCTCAAGCTTCGCCAGTCGTAGGAAGTAGGAAATGATTAAGACTTAAAACACTAACAATTAACAATTAAGACTTAAAACACTGATAGCAGCAATAAGGAGAAAGGCGAATGGTAGAACTAAGAAGAAAGGTACTGATATAGGGAAAATCGGTGATATATCCGTCAAATACTGACTAATATTTTGCACTATATATCGCAATATGAATTACATAGGTGAGAAGTGAGTTGTAATTATAATTTGATGTTAATAATGATGTTTTTTCATGGTTTTTGTGAAAATCATATGTTGTTTTTTGTGTGTACTGTTGAGAAGATGTTCAGTAGCATGGATATTTGATATTTCTGTAGTCTTTTCGTTGGGATGATCGTGAAACAGGGAGGCAGATTTATTGCGGTTGTGTTTTATATAGTGCTTTTAGTATCTTATGATATTGTATTACATTTTGGGTGTTAACTATATGATCATAATGCAGATATTTTCTGTGGGACCTAACTTCAAAGGTATTAAGATGATTCCGCCTGGTCCTCACTTCGTCTATTACAGTTCTTCAAACAGGTTAGCTTGCTTTCATGATTCGATATCCTCGTTACAATTTTTTTTGTATGGGTGTTTATACATTCTTATAATTCACGAGTCGTTACAATTACGTCGTATGAGTCGTGGTTACAATTTTTTTTGAATGGGTGTTTATACATTCTTATAATTCACGAGTCGTTACAATTACGTCATATGAGTCGTGAGTTATTTTTTGGTTGTTTTCTTGCAGAGGTGGCAGTGAGTTTTCACCAATGATCGGTTTCTTTATTGATTTGAATCCTTCTGAGGTTAAGATCCACACTAATTCTTCCGTTGATCAACTCGATTCGAGTCTTTTAACTACTCTTTCTATATGTTTTTCTTTTTCTCTAAAGTTCAATAAGCACTTGACAGGTAATTGTTCGTAAGTGGGACCCGCAAGAGGAGCGACTAGTCAAAGTACCAGAGGAAGAGGTACAGACATTTTCTTTTCTGTTTTTCTGTCGTTTTTTAAACATTTGACGCCAATTTATGATATTAATTTTCTTCTCTGTTGAAGGAAGAGAGATACTCACAAGCCGTAAAAAGTTTAGAGTTCGACAAGTACCTCGGGCCTTATACCCTAAGCCAGTACGGAGAGTGGAAAATGTTATCAAACTACATTACAAAGAGTGTCATTGAACGTATAGGTAATTTGGATGGGACCCCCAAACTCAAAGAATGAAAGTAAACACTGTAAACTGACATGTAATGTATGGCCTACATGCAGAACCCATTGGAGGAGATATAACCGTTATCCACGAACCCGACATTCTTGAAAACGGTCCTAAAACTGCAATGGAGGAAGCTTTGTCTGAGCAGTTGAAGAATACTAACGTTCCAACGTCTGACGATACGCTTAAAAAACGAGGTTGTTATTACACGAAAATTCCCCGTCTAATTAAGAAAAAGGGTGTCGTCAGCCAAGATCTTACTTCCTTGAATCTCGACAAGGTACGCGTTGCAAGAAAACTGTCAAAAATAAACACTTTTTAGTTTATTTACAATTCTGCCCTTGTTGATGGCGTTGTATATTCATGTAGACAAGTTTATTGGAAAGCATATTGATGAAGGACTATGGAGGAACCGAAGATTTGCTTCTTGGAGAGCTGCAATTTGCTTTTGTTGCTTTTTTGGTACTAGCGTATAATTGTATATTTTTTATATATTTAGAGTAAAATGTCATTTTCGTCCCTGAGGTTTGGCCAATTTTGCGACTTTCATCCTAAGGTTTGTTTTTCCGCATCTGGATCCAAAAGGTTTGAAATCTTGCCATTTTCTTCCAGCTCGTTAACTCCATCTAGTTTTCTTCGTTAAATCATGGGTATTTCTGTCTTTTTTGTTAACTTAAAAGGGCAATTCGGTCTTTTTCACTTTATGTATAGGCATTTAGTATAATGTACAAGTATTATAAAGACCGAATTGCCCTTTAAGTTAACAAAAAAGACGAATACCCGTCCCATGACATAACTTAACGGAGAAGAACGGATGGAGTTAACGAGCCAGATGAAAATGGCAAGATTTCAAACCTTATGGATCCAGATGCGAAAAAACAAACCTTTGGACGAAAGTCGCAAAACTGGCCAAACCTCAGGCACATAAATGACATTTTACTCTTTTTTAATTTAAAGGTGTCTTTAAACTCGAAACACGTTTAATGTGGCAGATGGGGCAATCACTGGAAGCATTTCTGCAATGGAAAGCTATTGTTCACCTTTTATTTGGTTGTACTGAAGCTGTAAGTTATATAATCGAACCAAATTAACTTTATGCGGGACTTTTATTAACGGTCTTTTTTATGTTTATTTATTCCGAAGCCTCTGCACTCAAGGAGTCGTTTATTCACCAAGGTAAGCTCGTATGATTTTGTGACACTACTTTTGATGTTCGTTATCGTTGTTTGTGCTGACATTTTTGTTTATGGTTTGTTCTATAGTTTATGAAGGTCGTTTATTATCAACTCAAGTATGCATTACAGAAAGGTCAAACAGACAATAACGTTGCTGCGAAGGGACCTATAACATTGTTGGATGATTCTTTTTTATTTTCCGATAGTTTTCTTCATCTCTTGTGCAAGGTATTCTCATCTTTTTGTTTGTTATTATATTACATATGGTATACTAGATAGAGGAGGCAATTTTTATAAATTTACTTATGAATGGGTCAAGTTGGGTTGTGTCCCCTCTCAAACGGGTCGAGAGGGAACACCGAACGGTTCAAAGGGGCTAAACTGGTCAAACAATCCTGTCTGTTTCAACCGAACCTGTTTGGCACATCCTTTTTGTTTTCCCCTACAATTTTCAGGCACGTTAAAGTTATGTACATGTGACCGCTGACCAATAAGTGGATAAAGATATTCCTTGTAATTTTAGTTTTAAGCGGGTCAACAATTTCCCTATCCGTTTGTGTTTTATTTCATAGAATGTTGGGAGACGGTTTGAGTTGGTTTGTTATTTAATTGGATATTTGCAGGAGTTCTTTTCGCTCGTGCTTGAAGCTCCTGTTGTTGATGGGGACCTTTTGTCTTGGGTGAGTATTCATCGCATCATAAAAGATAACATTTTGTTTTATTTCTGTTTCTAAGATTCATCTAGAAACAATGGATTTGAGAAAGAGTGTGAAAGACAAATTATTATTATTATTATTATTTTTTTATTATTTTTTTTTTAAATCTACCCTTGTGTTATTACCATGTTGCATGAGGTCTTTTAATATATTCTTGAGGTTAAATTTTGTTGTTAGTGAGATTACTTATGGTAAAGTTATAAACATCACTTATTAATGTAGACAAGGAGACTGAAAGAATTACTCGAGACGTCTCTAGGATGGGTATTTCAGCAGAACAATGGAGATGGAGTCTTTTACGAAGAAGATGACGAGGTTAGTATGGTCATATATCATTATTTCAAGTATGCACTAGAATAACATTTTTTTTACATTACAAAATAGGCAAATTGGATTTAAATAATCTCAACTCACTGTTATTGGCCAATAATAATCCCAACTCATTTAATCACCAATAATAATCCGAACTATTCACTTTTGTTTGTAAAATACTCCCAGTTAAAAAAACACTAACTAGGTTAAAAAATTGCTGATGTGGCAGGTGACGTGGCATGCCACCTCAGCAATTTTGCTGACGTGGCAGTTGATGTGGCATTTTTTGATGACGTGGCAGCTGATGTGGCATTTTTTGATGACGTGGCAGCTGATGTGGCAGTCTACTTGGCATTTTTTGATGACGTGGCAACTGATGTGGCAGGTGACGTGGCATGCCACATCAGCAATTTTTTAACCTAGTTAGTGTTTTTTTAACTGGGAGTATTTTACAAACAAAAGTGAATAGTTCGGATTATTATTGGTGATTAAATGAGTTGGGATTATTATTGGCCAATAACAGTGAGTTGGGATTATTTAAATCCAATTTGCCTACAAAATATGATCATATTGTGTGTCGCACTTAGGAAATCTTATATGACGCACTCTAGGCTCCTAATCATGTAACATTGGGTTGCAATCTTAATAGTATGTTTTGTCATGACGTGGGCTACGATGTATGTGGGTCCCACTGCGCTAACGGGGGGATGTAAACAAAACTTATAACAACTCTGTTTTTGTAGTTTGCTCCGGTGGTGGTGATGACGGATGAGTGAAATTACACTAAGTTAACGGCATCTGGAGATTACATCAGGATTCTTTTGAGTTTTCAACAAGTAGAGGTTACTTACTTGGATCAAGAATCTTTGTTTGTTGCAATGTGTTCGATGTCCCCTTGGTAAAGTGAATCCGGAGGAATCTGTGTATGCAATCAATAGCGTCGAAAGTTATTATATCAATTCTTCGAAATCATAATTCTTCGAAATGAATCATGATAAAGTAACTTGGGTATTAGTGTGGTACATCAATTCTTCAAGATCAAGATTGTTTCTTGACGTTTAATTTTGTTCGTCTCGTTTAGACTATCTTGGTCTAGTGCAGGGCCGGCTTGGGCCAGGTGCAGGGTGGGCTACCGCACAGGGCCAAAAACGTAAGAGGGACCGGAAGTTTTAAAAAAATTATATATAACAAATCTATAGCGAACCCATAAATATAATTAGAGGTAGTCATTGTCTAGTGGAAAGGCCTCTTGTTTTCATACAAATGGTGTTCGTTCGAGTCCTCTCTAGGTAATTTTTTATCAGTTTTATTCATGATTGTTTGGTGGTGTTTTGTTTTTTAGGGTTTGAGAAGAAGGGACGGGAGTTTTAGGTTGTCATTAAAAAAAAAGAAGGGAAGAGTTATGTGGGCTTACATTTAAACTACAACTTGTCTTTCAAGATGTTGTGCTTACAAAACGAGTTTTTTATTTGGGTTTAGTTTGTGTTTTAAATATTTTTAGATAGGTTGTGATTTGTGTCAACAAATTTTAGTCAAAACTAGTTGGGCTGGTTGGTTACTTCTATTATTTAAAGCTCAAGTGAATATTGATACAATTTTGGCTGATACAAATTTCCTTTTGGGCTTTTTGGTTTTTATAAAATTCACCGGGGTAACCCTTTACCAAAAAAAAATTTTCCTTTTGGGCCGCAAGTAAATGAGGTACATCTGGGTTCTTCGTTTTGGACCGTGAGTAATTGAAGTACATATGAGTTCACCTTTAATATGTGATTGATGAGATTGACTAATTGATGTAACATCATAGGACCTGTAGAGCCCGACTTTTTTATCTCGCACATGGCCCAAAAAATTTTCTAACATGTTCGGAGATGGCCCTGGTCTAGTGTGTGTCATAAACGTAAACACTATAATTTGTTTGTTGCTACATGATAACGAGTTGTATACATTGAATTTATGGAGCGAATTAACCTCTTGATGATGAGGCTTATAATCCAATTAGGGCCGTTCAAATTGCTCGCCGCTCGCTCGACGTTCGTTCGGAAATTGCTCGGAAAATGCTCGTTCGATTCGACGCTCGGTTGTAAACGAGCCGCTCTGCTCGGTTCGGTTTGTAAACGAGCCAAGCATGAGCAAAGGTCCGCTCGGCTCGGTTCGGCTTGAATTATTATTTTTAATTAGTATATAAACATATACACTTACATATATAATAAACATGTATATACACACACATATATATACACACAAATATAAATTATACATATATATACACCCACCTAAATATATACACACATTACACATACATATATACTTAAATATAAATTAAATTTAGAGTTTTATATGTACCACTCTGTTAGATTTTGGTCCACTGTATACAAATTTACAACTATATCTATACGTACTAGCCAAACCACGCTGATAAAAAAATTTCAAATCTAAAAGTTAAACCATAAACTGTTAAACGATAGTTTGCTCATCGCCTCAATGTTTCAGGTCGTTACCCTAAGTGGATCGTCTCCTGCTCTCAACGTAATTGTTCGTGCAATATAATCATCGTCTCGTTGGCCACAACATTGTTATTCATAAGAAAAATATTATGCCATGAAATGTGCATGTTTTTAAAGACATAAAAACTTGCTACCCAACATCACTATCACTCTCAGAAAATTTAAATTGGGCAACACGGTTGTCCAAATCGCTCGAACTTCGCTCGACGCTCGCTCGGAATTTTTACCGCTCGAAAAATGCTCGCTTGATTTGAGGCTCGGTTCTAAATGAGCCGCTCCGCTCGGTTCGGTTTGTAAACGAGCCAAGCACGAGCAAAGGTCCGCTCGGTTCGGCTCGGCTCGTGAACAGCCCTAAATCCAATGTTATGATCAATTATGGTTCTTACAACTAAGTATAGTTTTCATTCGACATTTATTTGGATAAAATATTCTCTGCATGAATTATTTTTTTTAAACTTTCCATTCGACAAAACTCTACAAACAATTGTAGTCAGACAAAACACTATGCACTTTTTTCGACAACAGATCTGGCATTTCTTCTTCTAAAGCATTTTCTTTAAAACTGTATCACAAACAAATTTTTTTTTTTCCTTTCATATAAGCATTAAATTAAATTGACAAAATGGCCTAAAAAGTAAAAACTTATATTTCATAAAACCAATGAATGCTACTATATAGTGATAACAACCAACATGTGGTCTAGGCAATGTTAAGATATGTAGGAAATGTGTTTCTCGTTATATGATTGAGGATTCAGGTCCTATGATATACAAAGATGTAGATTTAGAAGCGGGTAAATGGTATGTAAGTTAGCTGCATGTAGGGCTGTTCACGAGCCGAGCCGAACCGAACCGAGCGGACCTTTGCTTGTGCTTGGCTCGTTTACAAACCGAACCGAGCGGAGCGGCTCATTTAAAACCGAGTATCAATTCAAGCGAGCATTTTTCGAGCAGTAAAAATTCCGAGCGAGCGTCGAGCGAAGTTTGAGCGATTTGGACAACCGTGTCGCCCAACTTAGATTTGCTGAGAGAGATAGTGACAATGTTGGGTCTAAAGTTTTTATGTTTTTAAAAACATGCACATTTCATGGCATAATATTTTTCTTATGAATAACAATGTTGTGGCTGACGAGGCGTTGATAATATTGCACGAATAATTACGTTGAGAGCAGGAGACGATCGACTTAGGGTAACAACATGAAACATTGAAGCGATGAACAGACTGTCGTTTATCGGTTTAGGGTTTAACTTTTAGTTTTGATTTTAATTTTTTATTGGCGTGGTTGAGCTAGTACGTATAGATATAGTTGTAAATTTGTATATAGTTGACCAAAATCTAATAGATTGGTACATATAAAACTATAAATTTAATTTATATTTAAGTATATATGTATGTGTAAGTGTGTGTATATATATATTGGGGAACACTAAAAAAGTGGAGAACCGGGGAACACTCTTAAAAATTTAACTTAACATGTTAAAAATTAATTTTTTAAACATCTTTTTCGGCGCTTCTCCTTATATATACTTGTAGAAGCATTTTTAATAAAAAAAAAAATTAAAACTAAAAATATTAAAAAAAAAATTAAAAAAAGGCTAAAATTTTTTTTTTTTATAAAAAATATTTTTTTACTCGACTGGATTCTCCTCCTTTTTATAAAGAAAAGCGCTGAAAAAAATTTTAAAAAATTTTATTTTTAACATGTTAAGTTAATTCTATAAGATATAACTGTTTTTTAAACATTTTTTTTATATTTTTAGTTTTTGATTTTTTTTATCAAAAATGTTTCTACTTGTATTTATAAGAAAAAGCGCCGAAAAAAAATTAGAAAAATATTTTTTTTAACATGTTAAGTATAATTTTTAAAAGTGTTCCCCTGTTCCCCACTTTTTTAGTGTTCCCCAATGAACCCTCCCCTATAGATGTATATGTATATATATACTAATTAAAATAATAATTCGAGTCGAACCGAGCCGAGCAGACCTTTGCTCATGCTTGGCTCGTTTACAAACCGAACCCAGCAGAGCGGCTCGTTTACAACCGAGCGTCAAATCGAACGAGCATCGAGCGAGCGACGAGAGACGAGCAATTTGAACGGCCTTAGCTGCATGGATGTGAAATATTGTGCCAAATACCGGCACCGTACCATACCGATACTGGTTGAATATATGCGGTACAATATCTGATTTTGAATTTAGTTCAATTTCGGTACCGGTTCAAAACTTTTAACAGTACCGTACCATACCGGTATCGACTAAACATATACTTAAAAATCTAGTAGGGTCGAGAAAACAACACCTTTTTACAAAATCCTTTCTATATTATACCTACATATACAAAAGGGATGAGCGAGAATAGTGCCAGGCAGACCTAGCACTTACGCATTGGCCTGGACAAATTACGATTTTGCCCCTAATTCAAAATTACAGTCTTGTCATCGTTTTAGTTTTTTTTTTGTTACCAATACTATAGTAGTCTTTTGTTTTAATTCGTTGGCTCGATGTTATTTTTATTCGTGCTACCTGACACTCGCTCATTGATTTACAATTTTGCCCCCAGTTCAAAATTACAGTTACGATTTTGCCCCTAATTCAAAATTACAGTCTTGTCATCGTTTTAGTTTTTTTTTTGTTACCAATACTATAGTAGTCTTTTGTTTTAATTCGTTGGCTCGATGTTATTTTTATTCGTGCTACCTGACACTCGCTCATTGATTTACAATTTTGCCCCCAGTTCAAAATTACAGTTACGATTTTGCCCCTAATTCAAAATTACAGTCTTGTCATCGTTTTAGTTTTTTTTTTGTTACCAATACTATAGTAGTCTTTTGTTTTAATTCGTTGGCTCGATGTTATTTTTATTCGTGCTACCTGACACTCGCTCATTGATTTACAATTTTGCCCCCAGTTCAAAATTACAGTTTGCCATCGTTATAGTTTTTTTAGCAAAACTACTGTAGCGTTTTGTTTTAATTGGTTGACTCGATGTAATTTTTATTAAGATCGTATTATAAGTAGTCTATATAAGTAACAGAAAGACAATTGTACATGTTATGAAAGTTTTGATTTGAATCTGTTCTTCTCATGGCGCCACGCTTTTCTCTGCTGCCTTCTCTCTTCAAACTTACCAAAACCCATTTTCAGAACCCAACTCCATATTTCAGATCACCTAATACCCGACCCGGATCCCTTTTCTTCATAAGCTCAATAACCCCAGCAAACGGGTCATTTGCCCAAGGTTAGTACCCACCAATTTCATCTATAAAGTTTGTTTCTTTGCTATCAATAACCTCTCAAGCCATTTGTTCATAAACCCCTTTTAATTTTTTTTGTTGTATGTTATGTTACTTTGTTGTGTTGGCTTATGCACACCAACTGTTTGTGAAAATGCCTGAATGATATATTTGAATGATTTTGTTGAGTGAGAGAGGGTAAATTGAGGGTTTTGACCGATGAGATTGATAAAATAGTCTTGACTTTTTTTACTTTTACTATATCATTTGACGTTTCTTGTTTTTAGTTAAGAAATTGTTGCGGCCAACCAGTGCCGAAGCTTGAAAATTTTCACCGGGGGGTCAGAAGTCACCGAACCTAAAAATCCTATATAAGTAATTTTTTTTTTATAAAACCGAGGGGTCGAAAACGTATATACCTAAAAAATTCTACACGAAACGTACATATATAACGCTACTGGGCGAAAAGTTCGGGGGGTCGGGCGCCCCTCCCGGCCCCTTGAAAGCTACGCCATTGCGGCCAACCAGAAGCTTACACGTGGCCATGGGCAAAGCTTTAAAGGGGGCGGGAGGTGGCGGCCGACCCCCCGAACTTTTCGCTCGATAGTAGAGAGTGTCTAGTTTTCATATATAAATTTTTGGGTATATACGTTTTCGATCCCCCGGTTTTCTAGAAATTTTTAGGTCCGGTGACTTTCGCCCCTGGTCAGAAATCCCAAGCTTCGCCACCGCACGTGGCACACCCTGCTGCGCCAGTGCAACAGATTTTGACATGACACGTCATATCATAGTTTTCAATAGCGATTAGTGGTAAATAACGGCAAGGGCCTGCTATTTCATGTTTAGCGATAAAGCAATGGAAAATTTAAGAAATATATACATGTATATTTCATCAAAAAAAGCTAAAATACGCCGGTACTAATCATCTAAATATGCTTCTTTTTTTCAATTATGAAACCAAAAAAAAAACTCTAATGGGCAATTGGGCATTGCTATTTATATTTATCAAAAAAATAAAAAATAAAATAAAAATTACAGAAACGTCACTAAACACCCTATAGCGCCACATGAGCACATCGCTATGTAGCGTGCTATAGCGAGCGCTATAGCCGCTATTGACAAAAATGCATCAAATTTCCATCTGGCGCAGGAGAATGGATCTGCTGCACCGAGAGACACTTGTCAAACACTGGTTGATTGGAAATTTTAAAAGTATTTTGTCAAACTCGTTGGTCAAGACGGTCATTTTGGTGATTTTTCGTTTCATTTAATTAACTGGTTTTAGATTTGATATCGGTTTTGCAGCATCTAGATCATATGCTAAAGGGAGAAAGCCTCATTATGATCTATTTGGCAGCGGAAAGCCCGGAGACAAGAAATTTCGGGAAGCGTGGGGGAAAGAAGTCGACGAGGATGATTGTCTATGGACAGGAAGTGAAGGCGAAAGTGATAAAGAAAACGACAAAAAAAATCTTGAAGAACAAATCAAGAAACTTAAACGAGAAGCGAAAGAACACTCGGATCTTATTGATGCCGATGACAGTGATGAGTTAAGAAGCGTGTGGTCTGGCAGTGATGACGAGAAGACACTATGGACTGGTAGTGAAGGTGACGACGATGACAGTATTCCAACAGAGCCTTATCCAAACGAAAAGAGTGATGCGTATATCGATAAATTATTCGAGTTTGATGAAAAGCCGAAGTATCGAACCATCTCCGAGCTGTTAAAGTCGGAGCAGGAACCAGAAGAGTTATCACCGGGAAAGCAGGCGAGAAAACTTGCGGCTGAGAATGCGTTAAAGAAGCTGAAAAAAGGACCCGATGGGCGTTACATAAACGTGTGGGAGGTCATGAGTGATTTGGATATACTTATAGGCGCGTTTGAAAAAATTGTTTCAGGGCCCGAATATGAGGAGCTTCGGAAGGGTGGACCGAAGAAATTGAACATGGAGTTTTTTAAGGATATACAAGCGCGTATGAGAGACCCGAATTACAAATATTCGCCTGAGTTGAAGCTAAAACCGAAGAGCAAAGTGGTACCGAGAAAGAAATGGCAAAAGGCAGAGTCTAGACGGAGGAAAGCACAGAAGCGTTAACGTTCTGTTCTTTACTTTTTCGGCACTCATAGTTGTTAAACTTTATATTACTGGTATTTCATGATCATAGAATGTTATCAGGACCTGAAAATTATTGGCTTTTCGGTTACATTTTCTATTTTAGTTACAGGTAGTTAACCAAGAGACCGAAAAGTATAAAACACTTCATTTTTTAGATGCATACTTAAGCCCTGAGGTGTACAAAAAAACCGGTTGGGCCCAATGAACCTGTTTAGAGCCCGGTTTGGTAGCCCAAAATAAATGGAATGGGCCAAACTGATTTGGGCCCAGCCCTGACCCGGCTTTGGTACAGGTTTGTGTTTTTTGTGTCAATCGGATTTCACCCCAAACTGGTTTGGGCCCAACAGGTTTTGAACTCCATCAAACCGATTTTTTGGGCCAAACCAGTTTTGAACCTGATCCGAGTTGGTTAGAGTGGGTTGGGGTTTTCAACCTAATTCGCTTACAACCCGAACTGGTTTGGGCCCAAGGTAAAAAAAAAACTGGACCTGTTTACAACCCGAACCTATTTGGGCCCAAACCGGGTTTTGTACACCTCTACTTACTATTTCTATTTATGAACCCCGTGTCTTAAAAATGCACTTAACAAATAAACCCTCTTTTAACTTGGTTTTTGGACTAGGGGTGTTAAGAAAAAAACCCAAACCAAATAAAAACCGTAAATCGAACCGTAACTGTAACCGCAAAAACCGATCAGAATTACGAATTTGGTTTTTGGTTCCACTATTTTTTAATTTGGTTTATATGGATAACCGAATAAACCATTAGTTTAATTAATTATTAAATAAAAAAATAATATTTAATAAACCAAAAACAAATTATTAGTCCAAAAAATTTAAAGCCCAACTGTACCTAGGATCAATTCGGTTGAATTTGGTTGAAATTACCTGGTTTGGTTCAGTTTGCATATTCCTAATTCGGTTTGGTTTGGTTCGGTTTTTGGTTTGGGGTACAAATTTTAAAAACCGAATAAACCAAAATAACCGTAAACCGAACCGATTAACACCCCAAATTTGGACATGTACAGGTGAGCACACTCCCATTACCATATTTCATGTTATATGCTGGTTGTGAACTAATATCAATACAATAATGTTACTAAATGAGTTTATAAAAGGACAGAGATATAATAGAACATGATAATCAAGTAACAAAATCATGCTCGTCTAATGTCTAGACATATCCGAGCATCTCTCGATTAATATTAATACGATTCTGATCAAACAACTTACGCGTAACACTACAAAGTTCAACTTAAGCTAGTCATAATACATGTTATATGTTTAGTAGTAACTAGTAACATGTGTTGATGCATGTTACATGTTATAATGCACCATTGCATTTCCCATACTAGCGTGCATGTTCATCATCGTCGGTGATGGATATCCTTGATCATACATGGGCATTCTCGCTTGATAATCATGGTAAGTTTGTAATCCGCCGTTAAAGGGTCCTCCAAGTTGACTTCCTTCAAGGTCAATAAAACCCGACCCATTCGCTCCAATTAGATTATTCTCCATATCCATCCTTTGGTTCAAATACCTTTGAAAAGCCATCTCCTCTTCAAGGTTTCTAGGATAGTTAAGAGTCAACAAAGGTTGACTTTTCGGACCATTCGGGTTTGTTATCCGGTTTTGAACCGGGTTTTGGTAGCTTCCATCATTTATGCAAGTAGAGTCTTCTTGGTCACTAGATGGCCAAACCTCTGCATACTTACCTGATTTTATCAGCTTCTTGATTAAGGTGTTCGAGTCAACGTTTCCAGAAACGTTGACTTTTTGTTGTTCCGAATCTATATCTACAGAGTAAACCCCTGCACTCATAATCCCAACTCAGTAATCAGTAGGGATGAGCATGGTACCAGTATTTACCGGTAAATCAACCAAAATACAACCGGTACCGGTTCTGAAAAATGGGTACTGGTACTGGTACCGTAAATGATTGGTAAGGTACGGTGTTGGTACCGGCATGTATCAAATTCTCATCCTAGTAATCAGACACAATAATATCTTTTGAACTTTCTGTCTATGGAAGATACCAAAATAATTTTCACTGTTTTTTTTTTTTTTTTTTTTTTTTTTTTCTGACTTTCTATTCCCTCTTTTTTATGTTATTTTTGCAGGCAGCTAAAGAATAGTTTTTGATGAAGTATCCTAACTTTTAAGAAAAAAAAACAGTCAATATATATATATATATATATATATATATATATATATATATATATATATATATATAT
Organism: Helianthus tuberosus; assembly: GCA_030545235.1. NCBI lineage: Eukaryota > Viridiplantae > Streptophyta > Magnoliopsida > Asterales > Asteraceae > Helianthus > Helianthus tuberosus. The sequence goes on along the minus strand of CM060416.1, from coordinate 5,260,181 downwards.
AAAGTCAAAATAAAAAAATAAAAAATATCATCATGAGCAATGAGCTATCATAACATTTAACAAAAAAATAGTCAAAATATATAAATAAAAAATAGTCAAATTAATTAAATAAATTAAAAAATATCATCATGAGCAATGAACTATCAGAAAGTCTGGTTTCTCTAATATAAATAAATAAATAAATAATCTTTAAAGAAGTTAAAGAATAAGGGTCCATTTACCTTCAATCTTCTTGAGTATTTTTCCAACTTTATGCTTGCATCCATCACAGTGAATATTAACTTTGAGTGAAAGAGTCTGTTTAAGCAAGAAAAAAAAGGTAACTAATATTGATAAACTGGAAGTAAGTAGTAGCAACAAATACATATCTTTATAAATATTTATGAAGAAAAGAATGAAAATTAATGGAGACCTTGATCTGCAGTATTTGAAAATTATCATTTTTTGACATGCTTGGTTAGTTGGTAATGTTTTTTTTTTTCTACTTTTAGAAAGGGTTGAGAGAGAAGTTTTAGAAAGGTTTGAGAAAGCTTGCAAAGCACACTGAACATATGATATGTGGAGAGAGACAAAGGGGTATAAACTATTATGATTTGACCAGGATTTGAAGGGTGTACATCTTGCAGGTTTTTTTTTTAATATACTTCTTTCTTATTAAAGTTGAGATCATTTTGTAATTTTTGTTTATTTTTTAGATGAAATTTAATGGGTTCTTTTAGTATTTATGTTTCATATAATGGATAAATAAAGGGTAATATATAATGTAAGTATCTATAGAAAACCCACTTTAATTTAGAAAACCCGGGAAACTCTAACCTCCCGAATTTAAAAAAAAAATATATATATATATACACATGTTATATACATGTTTTTAAGGTATTTGGGCAAAAAAAAATCAAAAAAGCGCCGAGTGGATATTTTTTAAAAAAATAAACAAGTTTTGGTGTAACACGTGTTACAAATATGTCAGATGAATGTAACACGTGTTACACCAAAACTTGTTTATTTTTTTTTAAAATATCTACTCGGCGCTTTTTTGATTTTTTTTGCCCAAATACCTTAAAAACATGTGTATAACATGTGTATATTTTTTTTTTCTTTAAAAAAAACATCGGGAGGTTAGAGTTTCCCGGGTTTTCTAAATTAAAGTGGGTTTTCTATACATCCTTGCCCTTGGTATGTATGGATAAAATAGTTAAACATATGAAATTTGATAGGTTGTATGTGTATTTATCATTGCGAGTTAATAATCACACATGATAATATCTAATTCTCATATGATGTATACGGGCTGTATAATGTTATACGACCCGTATAGAATAAAGTCAACTGACAAGGGCTGTGCCACGGCTCGTATAACGTTATACGGATACTATTGTAACATAGACGTTTTACAAACTCGTAACATAATCCGATATATCTAAATAATATGGCAAACACTATCTAAACAATTACTAAAACTTATCAAATGGTTGTTCGGTTTTACAAAAAAAAAACATATATACAGCTCGTATAACGTTATACAGATACTATTGTAAATAGACGTTTTACAAACTCGTAACATAATCCGATATATCTAAATAATACGGCAAATGCTATCTAAACAATTATCAAAATTTATTAAACGGTTGTTCAGCTTTACAAAAGGCACACACACACATATACATATATATATATATATATACGCCTCGTATAACGTTATACGAGCCGTATACAAACTTTAATAACCCAAAAAGCTCAGAAAATCTCACAAAAAAACACCCCAGGTCGTGCTATTCCAGGAACCGGCGAGTTTGACGGAGCTTCGATCCCGATACGACTGTTAGATCGATTAAGTCGGTACCGTAGCTCTGATACCACTGCTATTCCAGGAACCGACGAGTTTGACGGTGCTTCGGTCCCGATACGACGTGTTCGGTTCGTTATTATTTCTAAGAAAGGAGTAGAAGATAGATACGACACCGAGCAGTCACTTATAATCTGGTCTCTATTCATATCTTAACAAGTTACAACACTGTGAGACCAGTTGGACAGCATGTCCCCTCTGGGATCCAAAAACTTGTCCAAATGGGAACCCCAACTCCCTATTTATAGGCAACAACCTATCCAGTCTGAATGAACTAGTGTCCATCCGTCCGGATGGACTTTACAATATCAGTGCCTATTCGACCGGATGGGGTTTGGACTACTCTATTGTCCATCCGTCCGGATGGACCTTTACAGTACTAAAACCTGTCCAACTTATACTATTCTATACAATATTCAACGCACGCTCTATCTAACTATTCGCACAGTGGCAGACGTACGAAATATGCACCAACAGGTCGTAGAACATTATATTGCTCGTATGCAAATGTATACGGGTCGTATACACTTATACGAGCCGTATACAGGTAAAACATAAAAAACATTCCAATGCATTTATTTGCGTGCAGATAACATTTCATACGGCCCGTATAAGTGTATACGGTCCGTATACTTGTAGGATGTGAAAATAATCTTTATCTCTTATAAGAAATACGCTTATCATTTCATTAATTAGATTGGGAAATTTGAATTTTATAATCTTTATCTCTTATATCAAATAAAAAAAAAGGGTAGTTGCACGGTACCCCTGACCGCGGAAGGGATCTCCCTTCCCAGTTCACCACCCGACAAGGATCCCTGGCGGCAAATACCCATAGCCATCAAAGAGGGGTAAGAAACATGTTTCAAACCTGAGACCTCGAGTGTCCTCGGTCCGGCTTAAAGCGGGTGTCGGTGGCCACCAAAGTGGCACTAATGAGAATTGAACTTGGGTCTCCATTGAAGAACCCAAGTCACTCCACCACTAGGCCACTTGTGGTGGTTCTTATATCAAATCAAGGAGCCTTCCTTTCGAGTTTCAACTGGACACATCAATCAAATCAGTCCTTTTTTTTAAGAAATATTTTATATTTTAAATTATTATATTTTGTTTTTTGTTTGTCAATTTAGTTTCTGTTTTGATGTAACTTAACAAGTTTTCTGGTTATATCAAAAAAAAAAAAAATAGAACTCACTTCGTAAAAAAAAAAAAAATTAGTTTTTTTTTTTTTTTTTTTTTCAGAATAACTAGATGTATCACTCGTTGGGGAAGAAAGGGAAATTTGATTGGTACCGGTGTGATTCATCATAGTGTTGATAAAAAAATATAAGGTTAACAAAAGAGGAATATAAAAAACTGAAGCTGTAATAAAATAGAGTGCTAAAATAAATATAGAAAAAAAAAATAAAAACAGAAAATATAAAAGGCAAATTCTTCCAACGGTACACATTAGGAGACGATCACTATTCATATCAACTTGAGATTGTATGTAGCTAAATAAATAAATTGTATGGAAAAAAGTTTTTATAATTTTTGTTTTTAATTTTTAATAAAAATTACTACAAATGATTTTTTTTTTTTTGAAAATACACGTTTAAATAAATTAACTTTTTTAGGTAACAAAAACAATTTTATTTAAGTCAGTTTCTTGTCGCCTAAATAAACATTTTACAAAAATAAATTAAATCCTAGTTTTTGAACTTAATCAAGTTTGTTCTTGTTGCTAACGAATTGTCAGGCAACTATGGTACACTATATAAACGCTTTAATTTTCTAGTCAACCATCTATTGACAAGATGTGATTTGATGATACACGAGACATGTGGCTTACAATTTGTTAGACTAGATGGTATGGGGCCGGCTTAGGCCCGGCCTGGCCCGGCGCCGGTCCCCCACACCGCCCCCTTCGGCCCGGCTAGTCCCTTTCGGCTCCCACAAGACGCTGAGAACGGGCCTTGATTTCAAATTTGTAGCCGTTACAAACGGCTATATTTTAATAATTAAATAAAAAAAAACCTTTTTAACTTTAAATAAATACCCCTCATCTCATCTATTTTTATACCATTTTCTCAATACTTCTCCCATTCTCATCCACTTTTTAAAAAAAAACTCTCCATCTTTTTTATACAATCATGAATCCATTCAACCCAACCCGAACAATCCCAACCCGAACAATTCCAACCCGAACCAACCTAACTTTTTTTCGAGTCCCGCTTACACTCTGACTATGGATCCTTCATGGGTGTCTCCGCAATTTACGTTTTCGGGTTTCCAACAATCACCCAACGCCTTCAAACAAATGTCCCAGGTTCAACAAATGCAACAATACCAAGCACTCCAACAATTCATGCAACGCATCTCGTTTGAACAATTCCACTCGCAACCGCCAACTTCCCAACCGCAACCCCCGGTTCAACTTGACGATGATGATGAAGAAGTCATCCCCGAATCGCCACCTAAAGAGCTCAAGCGCAAAAAAAAAAACACGGGGAAGGGGAAGGCGGTTGAAACCGTAGCCGAAACCGCGCCAAAAAGCGGTTCGAGAGCAAAGCCGAGACAGTGGACAGAAGTAGAGGAGGAGGCGCTAGCAATTGCGTATGTTAAGTCCTCAACTTGCCCGATTGTCGGTATGAACCAAAGTTTATTTTTTTTAATTTAAATTAAAAAAGATTTATTTTTTACTTTTACTAATGCTTTTTTTTTTAAATTTAGGGAACAAACAAACGGGTACTAGTTTTTGGAATGTGACAAAGGAAAGATTTAACGGGATTATGGATCAAGGCCCGATGCGTGATATCGATTCCGTCTCGGGCAAGTGGCGTAAAATGAACAAGACCGTCAATGAATTTTGCGGGTATTATAACCAAATTTACACTAATCCTCATAGTGGGAGTAACAACGAGGACATTCTTAACCTTGCGTTGGCTAAATGGGATTCTAAAAATTTAACGTCTTTCCCACACCTCCGAGCATGGAACATTTTAAAGAAAGAAAACAAATGGAAGCCGGTTCCAAATGAGCATGTAATTTTTTTTATGTTATGAAATGAATTTAATTATGTTGTTTTATGTTTTTATTTTATTTAATTTTTATGAAGTTAACAAAAAACTTAGAAAATAATAAAATAATGAGGTGGGGTAGGCCCATCCTCCACCCCCCTCAAAATGCAAGTAGTCCCATCCTCCATGTGACGCCTACGTGGCGGCCCATCCTCATGGGGATGGGGTTCTCCATACTACCTAGCCTTAGTCTAAAGGGTATGGAGAGCCCCATCCCCATGAGGATGGGCTGCCACGTAGGCGTCACATCACCATCCCATGGAGGATGGGCCTCCTTACATTTTGGGGGGGTGGAGAATGACTTACCCACCTAATTATTTTATAATTTTCTAACTTTTTTTTGTTAACTTAATAAAAACTTCATAAAAATAAAAATAAAAACAACATAATTAAATTCATTTAATAACATAAAAAAATTACTATTTCCTAAAAATTAAAATTACTAATCCTAGAAACGGTAAACATAAAAACGAAAAAAAATAACGATATGATTAAACAAGTAAACAACCTACGACGTCCATTTTTTCTTAACCTCCTCTTTCATCCTCCGATAAACCTCGCGTTCATTCTCCGGAACCGAGTCAAGATCCAACCTCATAATCATAAAATCCTCCGGTCGAGCATAGTTGGCCGACACGGTTTTCTTGTAACTGTATTTTTCGGCCGCGAGCTCTTTGAACGAACGGAATTCGGATATCAACTCGTCCATTTTCGAACCCGCCCCCGAGCCGCCCCCTCCGCTCTTTGAAGGCGTTGGGTGATTGTTGGAAACCCGAAAACGTAAATTGCGGAGACACCCATGAAGGATCGATAGTCGGAGTGTAAGCGGGAGTCGAAAAAAAGTTAGGTTGGTTCGGGTTGGGATTGTTCGGGTTAGGGTTGTTTGGGTTGAATGGATTCATGATTGTATAAAAAAGATGGAGAGTTTTTTTATAAAATTGGATGAGAATGGGAGAAGTATTGAGAAATTGATATAAAAATGGATGAGATGAGGGGTATTTATTCGAAGTTAAAAATATTTTTTTTATTAATATAGCCGTTTGTAACGGCTAGAAATTTGAAAAGGAGGCACGTCGCCCGTGTCGTGTGGGAGCCGTTTGGGACTAGCCGGGCCGAGGGGGGCGGTGTGGGGGACCGGCGCCGGGCCTAAGCCGGCCCCCATACCCTTTAGTCTTAGTATAGGCGTATACATGACATTGTATGTTACATTATATGTCCATATAGAAGGCGGTAATAGTTGTTTTCACCTGTTGGGTGAAATGGACGGCTAGGGTAATAGTGCCAGACAGCTGCCTAACACTCCCCTATTGCCCCAACAAATTTACGTTATTATCCCGTTTTAAAATTACGATTTTGTCATCAGTGTAAAATTATGTTTTTTGTGACAACTCGAATTTCCGACATTCTTTATTCGCATTTAATGCACGTTGACCTTGACTATATAGTTGTGATTGCATGGTTATGTGTGATTGTATAACATGTGTACTGTTTGTAAAACTTAAACTGTTAAACTATAAAAGAACCCGACGAAACACAAGTGAGATTCGCCAAGATCGATCTCGACGAAACAGGTCAGTTTCGCCAACAACCCTCTCGACGAAACAGGCTGTTTCGCCGAGCCCAGATCCACCGAAGCCCAGCTTGGGCCCAGTACGTAAACTCTCATATTATTACGTGAACCAACCTTTTGTTTCATACTTTTGAGCAATCTGAAACCCTAGAGGACTCTCTACTGTGTGACGGCAACTAGAACCCACCGGAAACCCTTGTACGATCAAACCATCATCTCGGTTAGTAAATCTATGTGTCTTGATTGATCTTTCATCCATGTACGTGTTTATGTGTCATGTAATTCTGCTATGATGATGTATATTTGTAACCGACACATGTTAAATATTAGGGTTCTGGTTATGATGATGAATGGGGTTTGATGTTGTAATATAATCCGTTGATTCGATTGATAAATATATAAGATTTATACCTGAAACCAAAGCAGAAATTGGTAAACTGTCAAGATCAGATCTATGTATGATATGCGTGATTGTTGTCGATGATGTGATGTTTTATGTTAATCGGTTTGAGATACGTTTAAACTAGGGTTCATGCTAGACAATGATTCCTTGATGATTCCTGTTATTGATGACGGCTATTATATGGTTAGGATTTCTGCATTACGTAACTGATATCACTTCGTATCAGGTTTGACGAAACAGGTATCTTGGCGAAACAGAAAGTGTTTCGCCAAGGACAATCGACGAATTAGAATTCTGTTTCGCCAATCAAGGCCACGACGAAACAGGAGATGTGTTTCGCCAATAGATGTGTTTCGCCAACATGTGTGTTTCGCCAAACATGTATCAGCACAGTAACTTGAGTTAATTCTGTTAAGTGTTAACTGGAATATCTAACTGCTGTTAAATGATATACATGACTTATGTGATTACGAATACGTACTACCTGCTTATACGTGTACCTTGTGACTACAAACTGATTATGTATACGTGCATACTCTAGGACGTGATTGATTTACTTTGAGCACATACTTAGCATACCGAGCAAACCAAGGTGAGTTCACACAGCCAAGGCATGGGATTCCCGGGGTGGGAATGGGTTTTGGATTATTTACTTGTACTTACCTAGTTATGGAACTTAGTTATATGGTCCTCGGGAGAGGAAGGGTTATTGATATGATACGGCTAGACTAGTGATACTAATAGAACTGATCTTCGCACACACGCCGGGGTTGGCCGCGATAATATGACTGATCTTCGCACACATGCCAGGGTTGGCCGCGATAATATGACTGATCTTCGCACACATGCCAGGGTTGGCCGCGATAATATGACTGATCTTCGCACACATGCCAGGGTTGGCCGCGATAATATGACTAATCTTCGCACACATGCCTAGGAAGGCCGCGAACTATACATTAAAACTTCGCACACATGCCGGGTGGCCGCGATACAAATATACCTAGTCTAGAATACTTGGGAAGTTTTCCCCCAATCATCGCACACATGCCTAGAGGGCCGCGATATGAACTAATATGATACATGACTAAATGAACGAATACAAGGCTTACTACACTATTACTATTACTGAACTATTAACTGTGAACTCGCTCAACTAGTTGTTGACTCTCTGCTGCATGCCTTGCAGGACCTTAGGTACTTATGGAGCTTGCACAGGGAGGAGCAGGTCGTTGTGGGCACGGATTGTGGAACTTATGTTGAAACATTAAACATTGAACTTATTACTTACGTTGGGTTTACATTTTATGCTTCCGCTATACACTTAACATGTTTTGTTTGAACACCTTTCATATCGTTTGGTTTAAATTACATTTAATACTTATTATGTTTGATATGATTGGTGGCTTGATCCTGGTCAGTCACGCCTCCAAGCGGTGATACTCCGCGTGTGGATTTTGGGGGTGTGACAGATTGGTATCAGAGCCATTGGTTATAGAGAACTAGGTTTTAATATGGGGAAAACGTTTTTATTAAAACCAGACTATAACCAGTACAGTGCTCAACGATCCACAACGACGCTTCGCTCCACGTGCAAGACTCAACATCCTAGGTAATAAGGTTTATGTTTATTGCCTGCATGCTAGAATTACATAGACTTTGCTCGTGGTATGCTTAGATAAACGTAACAACTATTGCTTGAGAATACTTGTGTGCTCCCTCTCTTCTGTCATCGCACTATTCGCGAACCTCTCTCACTTATGTTATCTTTACTATGAAGATCATGTCTGGACGTATCAACATGACTCAAGACCAGTTGACGGCTCTCATTAACGAACGAGTTACTGCGGCAGTTGCAGCCACACAAGCAGGAGGTACACCCTGCAGTTACAACTCACACTAGGATCCTTAGATCCTACATTCCTAAACCAACTCTTGTGTTTAACATTACTCTGATTCTTACACAACAGGTCAACCACCTGTTTTCACTTTCAAAACTTTCATGGACTGTCGTCCAACTACTTTCAGCGGCACTGAAGGAGCCGTAGGTCTTCTCCACTGGTTCGAGAAGCTAGAGTCTGTATTCGAAATGTGTGAATGCCCTGAGGCACGCAGGGTGAAGTATGCTACTGGTACCCTCGAGGGTTTAGCCATCACATGGTGGAAAGCTCAGGTCCAAATACTAGGGTTGGTTGCTGCTAACGCCACCCCATGGAACAACTTTAAGGAAATGATCAAGGAGGAATACTGCAGCCGTGACGACATTCATAAGCTAGAAGTCGAGTTCTTTAACCTCAAGATGACGGGGTCAGAAATTGAGGCGTTTACTAAGAGATCTAATGAGCTAGCATTACTGTGTCCTACTATGGTGGACCCTCCAGCTAAGCGTATCGAACTTTATCTCGGTGGTCTAGTGCCAGAGATCCAAAGTCATGTGACTTCAGCAAACCTTGCCACCTACCAGCAGGTTGTCCAGTTGGCTCACCGTCTCACGGATCAGGCGGTGGAGCAAAACAAGTTGCCTAAACGCATCAGTACTACTACCGCTACTACTTCAGTTACTCCTGCTACTCCCAGTGACAACAAGCGGAAATGGGAGGGGGATTCCAGCAAAGGTTCAGCTACCGTTCAATCTCAAGCTCAGCAACGCAAGACCAATAATTATCAGGGTCCGAGTCAGCAGTCGTCTGGTGGGCAGGGTGGATATCGGGGAATTCACCCACTATGTAATAGGTGCAATAGACATCACAGTGGACGGTGTCGCAAGGAACGTTGTCAGAGATGTTTCAAGCTAGGGCACGAAGCTAAAGACTGCAGGAGTGCGCGACCTGCAAGTCAGAATCAGCAACTCCCACTACCAGCTCCACAGAACCAGCAACAACAGCCACAGCGAGGGAACCGGGGGTGTTTCCAGTGTGGGGCTGAAGGTCATTTCAAGCGTGATTGCCCACAATTAAACCAGAATCAGAATAACAACAACAACCAGGGCAATGGGAACAACAACAATGGGGGAAACAACAACAATGGTGCTAGGGGTCGTGCATTTGTGATTGGTCAGGCTGATGCAAGGAACGATCCTAATGTGATTATGGGTAAGTTTCTTCTCGACGACTTTTATGTTACTGTATTATTTGATTCGGGTGCGGATACCAGTTATATGTCTCTGAAAACTAGTCAAATGCTTAAACGCGCACCAACACTTTTGAACACCAAACATGTCGTAGAGTTAGCTAACGGTAAAAGTTTAGAGGCCACACACATAGTTCAAGGTTGTAATCTTATCCTCGCTGGTCAGACTTTCTCTATCGACCTCATTCCTATAACTCTGAGTAGTTTCGACATCGTCATCGGTATGGATTGGTTATCCCAACAACAAGCAGAGATCCTATGCAAGGAGAAGATCATTCGTATTCCCCGTTCTGGTAAAGAACCTCTCGAAGTTCAAGGCGACAAGAGTGGTGTCGTGAGTGGCATCATTTCTTTCTTGAAGGCTCAGAAGTGTTTACGAAAGGGCCACACAGCCGTTTTAGCTCTCGTTACGGATACGTCGAAGAAAGAGAAAAAGATTGAGGATATCCCTGTAGTACGCGATTTTCCTCAAGTGTTTCCTGAAGAGTTACCTGGGTTACCGCCTCATCGCCAGGTCGAATTTCAGATCGAGCTCGCTCCAGGAGCAGCACCCATAGCTCGAGCACCTTATCGCTTAGCTCCAACGGAACTGGAAGAACTGTCTAAGCAACTGCAAGAACTCTTGGAAAAGGGTTTCATACGTCCAAGCTCTTCGCCCTGGGGAGCTCCAGTATTATTTGTAAAGAAGAAGGACGGTACCTTCCGCATGTGTATAGACTACCGCGAATTGAACAAGGTGACTGTGAAGAATCGCTATCCTCTTCCACGCATCGACGATTTATTTGACCAGTTGCAAGGGTCGAGCTATTACTCGAAGATTGATCTAAGGTCAGGGTATCATCAACTGAGAGTCCGGGATGAGGACGTCTCCAAAACAGCGTTCAGAACACGCTACGGCCACTACGAGTTTTTGGTCATGCCTTTCGGGTTGACGAACGCGCCTGCAGTTTTCATGGATCTTATGAACAGGGTTTGCAAACCTTATCTAGACAAGTTCGTCATTGTTTTCATCGACGACATCCTGATCTACTCGAAGAGTCGGGAGGAACACGAGCAGCACTTACGACTTATTTTGGAACTTCTTCGAACGGAACAGCTATACGCTAAGTTTTCAAAATGCGACTTCTGGCTTCGTGAAGTCCACTTCTTAGGCCACGTGGTAAACAAGGATGGGATCCATGTTGATCCATCCAAGGTGGATTCGATCAAGAACTGGCCTGCACCTCGCACACCAACAGAAATACGCCAATTCTTGGGTTTGGCGGGTTATTACAGACGGTTCATCAAAGACTTCTCAAAGATTGCTCAGCCGCTTACACTACTGACGCAGAAGGGTGTTGTTTATCGTTGGGGTAATGCACAGGAAACAGCGTTCCAGCACTTAAAGGATAGACTCTGTAGCGCACCTATCCTCTCTTTGCCTGAAGGCACGGACGATTTTGTAGTCTATTGCGATGCATCTATCCAGGGTCTTGGATGTGTATTGATGCAAAGGGATAAAGTCATTGCTTATGCTTCGCGCCAACTTAAGATTCACGAACGGAATTACACTACACACGACCTAGAGTTGGGAGCGGTCGTCTTTGCACTTAAGATATGGCGACACTACTTGTACGGTACCAAATGTGCTATCTACACAGACCACAGAAGCCTCGAACATATATTCAAACAGAAGGAACTGAATATGCGACAACGACGATGGGTCGAACTGCTAAACGACTACGAATGCTCAATTAGGTACCATCCAGGCAAAGCCAATGTTGTGGCTGACGCCCTCAGTCGAAAGGACACCGCGCCTAAGCGCGTGCGAGCTTTACAACTCACTATACAGTCTAGTCTTCCTTCCCAGATACGAAATGCTCAGGTAGAAGCATTGAAACCAGAAAACGTCAGGGCAGAAGCCCTACGTGGCTCAAGGCAACGCTTAGAACAGAAGGAAGATGGTGCTTATTACGTAACAGGACGCATCTGGGTCCCACTCTACGGTAACCTACGCGAGCTTGTAATGGATGAAGCTCATAAGTCTCGCTACTCGGTACATCCAGGTTCGGATAAAATGTACCACGATATCAAAACTACATACTGGTGGCCTAGCATGAAGGCCCACATAGCAATATACGTTAGCAAGTGCTTGACTTGTGCAAGAGTCAAAGCCGAATACCAGAAACCATCAGGTCCACTTCAACAACCTGAGATACCACAATGGAAATGGGAACAAATTTCCATGGATTTTGTTACTGGCTTACCTAGATCTCAGCGCGGAAATGATACTATTTGGGTGATCGTGGATCGACTCACAAAGTCTGCTCACTTCCTGGCCATTAAAGAAACAGACAAGTTCTCTACCTTAGCAGACATCTACTTAAAAGAGGTGGTTTCGAGGCACGGGGTGCCAACCTCTATTATCTCTGATCGTGACGCACGTTTCACTTCAGAACTGTGGCAAGCAATGCACAAATCTTTTGGCTCTCGATTAGACATGAGCACAGCTTATCACCCTCAGACAGATGGACAGTCTGAGCGCACTATTCAAACACAAGAAGACATGCTTCGTGCGTGTGTAATCGACTTTGGCAATGGTTGGGAAAGACATCTGCCACTTGTGGAATTTTCGTATAACAACAGCTACCACACCAGCATTAAAGCTGCAGCATTCGAGGCATTGTACGGGCGTAAATGCCGGTCACCTCTCTGTTGGGCAGAGGTGGGAGATAGTCAAATCACAGGTCCAGAAATGGTAGTTGATACTACTGAAAAGATTGCTCAAATACGACAACGCATGGCGGCAGCTCGTGACCGTCAGAAAGCATATGCCGATAAAGATAGAAAACTACTCGAATTCCAAGTTGGGGATCGAGCGCTACTCAAAGTTTCGCCCTGGAAGGGTGTAGTTCGTTTTGGCAAACGCGGCAAACTCAATCCACGATACGTCGGACCTTTCGAAGTTATTGAGAAGATAGGCAGGGTAGCCTACAGATTGAACTTACCAGCTGAACTCAGTGCAGTTCACAACGTCTTTCACGTGTCGAATCTGAAGAAGTGTACGTCAGATGAGACCCACATAGTTCCCTTGAAGGAACTGACTATCGACGAGCGGTTGCACTTCGTCGAGGAACCTGTTGAAATCACGGACCGGGATGTTAAGGTCCTCAAGAACACGAGAATCCCTCTTGTACGAGTTCGTTGGAACTCCCGCCGCGGCCCAGAGTTCACCTGGGAGCGTGAAGATCAAATGGAACTCAAATACCCCCAGTTATTCAGAACCAATGCAACTACTACTGAGGCTGAAGCTACCAATACAGAATTTCGGGACGAAATTCCAAATCAATGGGGGGATAATGTGACACCCCAAGAAAACCAGTAATCTTCGCAAACCTGCTCGGGGAGCCGCGATACAATACAGGTAAACAACGTCACACCATTAGCTTTCCTCAGTAACTGCATGCTAAATTTCGGGACGAAATTTCTTTTAAGTTGGGGATAATGTGACAACTCGAATTTCCGACATTCTTTATTCGCATTTAATGCACGTTGACCTTGACTATATAGTTGTGATTGCATGGTTATGTGTGATTGTATAACATGTGTACTGTTTGTAAAACTTAAACTGTTAAACTATAAAAGAACCCGACGAAACACAAGTGAGATTCGCCAAGATCGATCTCGACGAAACAGGTCAGTTTCGCCAACAACCCTCTCGACGAAACAGGCTGTTTCGCCGAGCCCAGATCCACCGAAGCCCAGCTTGGGCCCAGTACGTAAACTCTCATATTATTACGTGAACCAACCTTTTGTTTCATACTTTTGAGCAATCTGAAACCCTAGAGGACTCTCTACTGTGTGACGGCAACTAGAACCCACCGGAAACCCTTGTGCGATCAAACCATCATCTCGGTTAGTAAATCTATGTGTCTTGATTAATCTTTCATCCATGTACTTGTTTATGTGTCATGTAATTCTGCTATGATGATGTATATTTGTAACCGACACATGTTAAATATTAGGGTTCTGGTTATGATGTTGAATGGGGTTTGATGTTGTAATATAATCCGTTGATTCGATTGATAAATATATAAGATTTATACCTGAAACCAAAGCAGAAATTGGTAAACTGTCAAGATCAGATCTATGTATGATATGCGTGATTGTTGTCGATGATGTGATGTTTTATGTTAATCGGTTTGAGATACGTTTAAACTAGGGGTTCATGCTAGACAATGATTCCTTGATGATTCCTGTTATTGATGATGGCTATTATATGGTTAGGATTTCTGCATTACGTAACTGATATCACTTCGTATCAGGTTTGACGAAACAGGTATCTTGGCGAAACAGAAAGTGTTTCGCCAAGGACAATCGACGAATTAGAATTCTGTTTCGCCAATCAAGGCCACGACGAAACAGGAGATGTGTTTCGCCAATAGATGTGTTTCGCCAATATAAGTGTTTCGCCAACATGTGTGTTTCGCCAAACGTGTATCAGCACAGTAACTTGAGTTAATTCTGTTAAGTGTTAACTGGAATATCTAACTGCTGTTAAATGATATACATGACTTATGTGATTACGAATACGTACTACCTGCTTATACGTGTACCTTGTGACTACAAACTGATTATGTATACGTGCATACTCTAGGACGTGATTGATTTACTTTGAGCACATACTTAGCATACCGAGCAAACCAAGGTGAGTTCACACAGCCAAGGCATGGGATTCCCGGGGTGGGAATGGGTTTTGGATTATTTACTTGTACTTACCTAGTTATGGAACTTAGTTATATGGTCCTCGGGAGAGGAAGGGTTATTGATATGATACGGCTAGACTAGTGATACTAATAGAACTGATCTTCGCACACACGCCGGGGTTGGCCGCGATAATATGACTGATCTTCGCACACATGCCAGGGTTGGCCGCGATAATATGACTGATCTTCGCACACATGCCTAGGAAGGCCGCGAACTATACATTAAAACTTCGCACACATGCCGGGTGGCCGCGATACAAATATACCTAGTCTAGAATACTTGGGAAGTTTTCCCCCAATCATCGCACACATGCCTAGAGGGCCGCGATATGAACTAATATGATACATGACTAAATGAACGAATACAAGGCTTACTACACTATTACTATTACTGAACTATTAACTGTGAACTCGCTCAACTAGTTGTTGACTCTCTGCTGCATGCCTTGCAGGACCTTAGGTACTTATGGAGCTTGCACAGGGAGGAGCAGGTCGTTGTGGGCACGGATTGTGGAACTTATGTTGAAACATTAAACATTGAACTTATTACTTACGTTGGGTTTACATTTTATGCTTCCGCTATACACTTAACATGTTTTGTTTGAACACCTTTCATATCGTTTGGTTTAAATTACATTTAATACTTATTATGTTTGATATGATTGGTGGCTTGATCCTGGTCAGTCACGCCTCCAAGCGGTGATACTCCGCGTGTGGATTTTGGGGGTGTGACATTTTTACCCCCACTTAAAATTAAATTTACGCTTTTGCTCAAATCGAAAAATTTCAATTTTGCCCTGGATAATCCAATTGGCGGCAATAGTTGTTTTCACCTATTGGGTGAAATGGGCGGTGGAGGTAATAGTGCCAGGCAGCTGCCTGACACTCCCCTATTGGCCCAACAAAATTACGATTTTATCCCGCTTTAAAATTACGAATTTGCCATCAGTGTAAAATTATTTTTTTTGCCCTGGGTTCAAAATTACGACTTCGCGCCGTTTAAATTTACAGTTTTGCTATTAGTTTTTTCCCCTTATAATTAGGATTTTGCCATCAGTTCAAAGTTATGTTTCTATCCCGACTTAAAAATAAATTTACGCTTTTGCTCCCAGCAAAAAAATTCAATTTTGCCCTCGGTTCAAAATTACGATTTTGCCCCGTTTAAATTTACAGTTTTCCCATTAGTTTTTTTCCCTCATAGCCACGTTACGATTTTGCCCTCAAATTAAATTTGCATTTTCTCCCTCGTTTTTGTTTGTTTCCCTGGTTAAATTACAATTTCCCCCCAGTGTAAAATTACAGTCATGCCGGCTGCTGCCTGACACTCCCCCATTGGTCCATTTAATTTACGATTTTATCCCTATATAAAAATTATGATTTCGCCCTCGGTTCAAAATTACGTTTTCCCATTGTTTTAGTCTTTTTCGCAAAAGTAGAAAACCTTTTTTTTTAATTGGTTGACTCGATTTAATTTTTTTCCGTGTCAAGGAGCTGCCTAACACTCGCTCATTAGTCCTGAAAAATTGCAATTTCGCCCTGAGCCGGAAAAAACGGTCTTATCATTGTTTTAGTTTTTTAACTGACAAAATTATAGTAGTGTTTTTTTAAATGATTGAGAATTATTCGGCCATCGCCCCGCAACGCGGGCGGGGTATCACCTAGTTGTATACATATGTTATATGATCATACATCATATGATTGATGTGTTGCTTGAGTCATATGATTGATGTGTTGCTTGAGGTTGTGTACGAATTATCTTTCTTTGAAAAGAGTATTCCTTTAGTAGCAGTGTAGCACCCTTAGACTTCGTGTTATGGGTTCACGCCTAGGGGAGTGACATTTTTTAAGTTAGCACCCGGTAAACATTGCAAATTTTGGGGCGTGGAGGGGGTGTGCACACCACGTTGGAGGGGGGCATGAGTCTAGTCACACTTGAAGGGGCAGAGGGGGAAGGCGTGAAGGGGATATGACATGTTTGGTCGATGTGGCTTTGACGTGGATGGTGGTCTGGACATGGAACCACAACACTCGGCCTTATAATATCCAATCTTCTTTACTTATTTTCTTAATAGAACTTAAAACAACTCATAAATAAGCAAATAGTATCTCTATATCATTTTTAAACGCATTTTATAAAATAATATCTATCTATACTCTAATACGTAGCTTTTTCATACGTCATTATTTATAATATATATATATATATATAGGGTGGGAGTTTATATATATATATATATATATATATATATATATATATATATATATATATATATATATATATATATATATATATATAGGATCATGAGTGAACAACTTTTTGAGAGTGAACTAAGTGAACTAATCTTGACCCTTGATCATTTTTTAGATTAAAAGGGTAAGATTGACATTAGCCAAGTACTTTTAATTAGAATCCCTTAATTTTCTCCTCTCTTAACTCTCTCTCTCTCATTTTTAATTATTTCTCTATTATTTTAATTATTAGTTATAAGAGATTGAATGTCTATTTTTTTTTATATAAATTGTTATGTTCCTTTTAAAATTAAATATTAAACCTATTAAATTGATTTTTAACATATGTGTATACATGTCAGTATATACAAGACTTATACACTTGTGTATTATTACATCTTGTTTCCACGGGTCGCTATAAACCAGATTTATACACTTGTGTATTATTCAAGTACATATGTGTATATGGGTCGGTATATACCAGACGTATACACCTGTGTATTATTCAAGTACATAGTGTATACATGTCGAAATATACCAGACTTATACACTTGTGTATTACTACATATTGTTTCCACTATACATCTTTTCATCAAACATTGATCTAATACATATATGTATAGAGAATGTAATTAAATATTTTTAATTGTGTTCTATATGGAACAATATTTTATAATGTTTGTATTTTTTTTAAATTATGTAATATTAAGTTAGGTAATATGTGAGAGAAAAAACAATATAAAGAATGTAATTAAATATTCTTTTAATTGGAAAGAGAAATCAGGAGAGAGAAAAAATTAATTAATTAAATGAAGATAGAAATATACAATTATACCCTTGTGTCTATTAAATTACATGTAAGTTACAAAAGATAATTACAATCTTGCCACTAAAGAAAAAATCTAGATCTACAAAATCAATGGTCAGGATAAGTTCATTTTGTTCACAAATAAATCATTGTTCACTCATGAACCCTACCCTATATATATATATATATATATATATATAGGGTGGGAGTTGGCTACAAAGTCAATTTTTCCTACAAAGTGTAGGAAGTGTTCTAAGGGTGACATGTGGCATTTAGAGATTTTATATTAAAGGGCATAAAGGTAATTGAATAATTAACTTATTTATGGAAGATTTATTTCTTAAACAAATTAAGGAGATTTTTAAGGAAACAACATATCTTTTAAGAATTCAAAATTATCAATTATTTATAATACAAAGAACGTATAAAGAACAAATTAACATGATATGCGATCACTCATGAACAAATTCTTGACGTTGTGTTTTAGAAGTTATTGGTTTATTCACTTTGTGTTTATTTCAGTTACAAGTGTAAACAACTTACATTTCAGTATGTATAACACACTGGTATAAATAGTTTAGATTCTGTATAATACACCAAGATAACTAACTTACATTCCGTATAACACACCAGTATAAACAACTTACATTCCATATAACACACCAGTATAAACAGCTTAGATTTTGTATAACACACCAGTATAAACAGCTTCGATCGCCAGTATAACACACTAGTATAAATAACTTAGATTTCGTATAACACACAAGTATAAACAATTTTGATCGCCAGTATAACACACTAGTATAAACAACTTAGATTTCGTATAACACACCAGTATAAACAACTTCGATCTCCAGTATAACACACCAATATAAACAACTTAGATTATGTATAACACACCATTATAAAAGCTTGCATTCCGTATAACACCCTAGTATAAACAGATTAGATCGCAAAAAAAAGCACGTATGAACATTTTTTTGGAATAGATTATAGTGTTATTGTTCTCCATTGTTTGAATGTTCTTGAATCATGTTGATGTCTAGATCCATGATTTTAGAGATTGATGGTTAATTAATGAAGAAATGGCTAGAATAAAGGAAGTGATGGTAGTTTCTTTATTTAAAACATGATTAATGACTACAATGCCCCTCGCCTATTAAATGAATCAATAATTAAAACAAAAATATTACAAAAATGCCACCCAACTAATCTCAACCATTGATCAAACACATCCAATGGCACAAAATACTTCTTACACTTTGTAGAAAAAACACACTTTGTAGAGGAACCTCACCATATATATATATATATATATATATATATATATTACAGCATAAAACGGGCAATTTATTCATTTGAGTTAACTGTCATTTTCGTCTCGTCCTTGTGGTTTGTTCACTTTTGCCATTTCAGATCAATTTTCAAAAATGCACCTGTTTCCTCCCTGACATACTGAAAAACGTGCCACTTCAATCCAAAAATTAAAACCCAGTTAAGTCAGACATGTTAAATGAAAGGTATTATTGTTAATTCATATATTTTATTTTCACCTTATTTTATGAATTGACAATAATACCCTTCATACGTATAATACGTAGCTTTTTCATACGTCATTATTTATGAAAAAAAAAATTACAACATAAAATTACATTCAGAAGGACAGCAAATGGCAAGTGTTAAAAACAAACAATGTAATCAGAAATTGCAATCTTCAATATCTATCTATTCAGAAAACTTCCACCATTATATATGTAGTACTATAAAATCAAACAAAAATACAATTCAAACTCAAAGCAATCATCATTTTCAACATAACTCTACTACATACATTTCCTAAATCCCCAAAAAAAAAAAAAAAAAAAAAGAGCAAACACTTCTATAAACCATAATACCTGTCTTCTAGTCACAAACCAACCATCATCTTTTATCTTTTAAAAATATAAAAAAAAACACCGGTTTTTCGCAGTGTTTATTTTAACATCTTTACGAGATTGACGGTTTGATCGCAACAGAAAACAGAGTAAAACGGTCCGAAACGTCAACTCTTGACCAAAAAAAATTAGTCTTTTGGTCTCAAACTTCACCTAAATCCGAAGGGTGCCATATACAAACCTCCAAATTCAGCTCGCCAGAAGAATTCAGATACCCGAAAGGGACCAGAAGAAAATCCGACGGAGTACCTTCAACCCGACCCGGTAGAGTCTGTGTGTACGACTTCAACTTTAACGAGCTGGTTCCTCTTTCCGACACAAGACAATACAGAAACCGCTCGTTACTGTTGCTCGGGCCAATGCAAGTTACCACAACGGTATGGCCGATATTTTCGGTCCCTTTGTTTACCAAGAAAAGAACACCGTCTTCTTCTGCTTGAAGCACGAGAAACGTTTCATCCATGCCCAATGATATCGGTAAAGGTGAATTATACTGAAAACGCCTCCCGGAATCCCAATGTTTCGAGCTGAAATGATCCGATAGTTCTTGAAATAAACCCGTGAAGTTGCAGTTCAGAAGAGTTTGAAGCGGGCATGCACATGCGGATGATTGGCTTGTTGTGTACATACCTCTATTGTCATGGGGATTTGTGTTTGTATAATCTAACGGATTCTTGTAGGTATAGTTATCGGTTCGCATAGGTGGCGTGTTCTCGTTCTTGTACGCAAATGGTACGTTATCCTGCAGTAGTTTCATATAGGGGTGAGCAAACCTTAACTGAAATTAACCGATAACCGATAGTCCGATATTATACGGTTATGGATAATGCTATTTGATTAACCGATAAGTCAGTTATGGATATGGTTAATGGTGTCCCATAACCGAAATCAATTAAGACTTGCTTTTAAAATATAGAGTAAAATGCACAGATAGTCCCTATAATATAGAGTAAAATGCACGGATAGTCCCTGTGGTTTGCCAAAGTAACAGGTTTAGTCCCTAACTTTTGGAAATTACATTTGTGCTCCCTGTGGTTTGCACTTTTGTTACTCGGACGGTCCCTACACTGGATGTCCGTCATAGTTATTAAAGGCGCTAGGTGCACTCAAGGCGCATAGGCCTCGCCTGGGGCCTAGGCACAAAGCGCAAAAAAAGCAAGGGCCTGAGAAAAATAAAGCGCATAATGAAAAAAATTAAAAATATATTATGTATTAGAAAAAGAATACTATTATTTAAATAAAATAAACAAAATCTATTATATGATTTATTTAGTACCAAAAGTTCTAAAATAGTGTATTAGTGTAGAAAAGTAGTTTTCCTAAGTACGGATCTGGCTAGAATCTTGCCGGAATTTAGAAAATTTGGCCGGAAACTCTCCGGAATCTAGGAATCACGTCGGAATGTGCACCTGAACCATCACCTGGAGAATTAAAGCGCAATTTCCTCGACTTAAGGCGCAACTGCCTCGCCTCGCCTGAAAAATGGGCCTAGGCGCAAGAGGCGATGGCTTTTAACAACTATGATGTCCGTTAAGTTATCCAGTTAAATATGTGTAAAATGACAAAACAACCCTTACTTTTAATAAAAATAACTAAAACAAAAGAAAATATAATTAATTATTTAAAAATCAAATGACCCCCCCCCCCCCCCCCCCCCCCACTATCCCCTTTCTTCTTCCCGGTAACCATCCTCCACTTTCTTCCATCACCACCACCGGACCACCTTCCTATCCCCTGCAACCATCTCCTCCATTGCTACCTGCAATTTGATATAACCTACGAATAGATCCCATGTAAACCATCCTAGCCACACCAACTGACCATACGCAGGCCCAAAACAACACAGCCGCAGTCATCTCATTTACCGACACAAACCAGACGAGACCATCAGACATCACCATTGACCAACTTCACCTCCGTTTACCTGTTTCCGATCCTTAAACCTTTGAAAAACACCACCCCACAGTGGCACGCGCACCCGTTTAAAGAAATTGAGATTGAACAGGAATGAGTGTCGCCGGTGAGTTGTAGGAGTTGCAGGTTGATTATGTCGCCATTGAGTTGTAGGAGTTGCAGTTTGATTATGCCGCCGGAGATGTTGGGTGGGTTTGTTTGTGATCTGAGAGAGAGTGACTGGGGAGGGAGAAAAGGAAGGTAGGGTTGGGTCCCACATATTTTTTTTTAATTCTTTTAATATTTTATTTATTATTTTTTAATATAAAGGGTAGTTTAGTCATTTCATAGCAACTTAACTAGAAAACTTAACTGACATCCACTATAGGGACCATCCGAGTAATAAAAGTGCAAACCACAGGAAGCACCAATGTAATTTCCAAAAGTTTGGGACTAAACATGTTACTTTGGCAAACCACAGGGACTATCTGTGCATTTTACTCTAAAATATATCTACATTTAAAATAGAGAAAAATGCTCCAATAGTCCCTGTGGTTTGCCCACTTTTCACCTTTAGTCCCTAACTTTCTAAAATTACACCTATAGTCCTCAAGTTTTTGAATTTCGTTCCCGGATAGTCCCTGGCGTGGATGGGGGTTAATTTTTGGTGTTAGGTGAATGTGAAATCACAAAAATACCCTTACTGACAAAGTACACCTATGGTCCCCAAGTTTTTGAATTATCACCCTACCCACTTCATCTTTCCCCACTCCACACCACCACCACCACCATCTCCACCATGGTTGCTTTCATCCCACTTTCGGTAGCCGACTTCTACTTCCTACCTCTCTTTCATCCTAAATTACAATCTTCCACCTTTTAGGTTGATTATAACTAAAACCGTAAATGCATTTGGTGTGATGTTTATACTCAAATCATTCTAGTAATTAAATTTACACTTGCATATCTTCATCTTCTAAATTCTATCTTCCGTCACTACAGATTGATTATGACAAATATCCTAAATGCAATTAGCTATGGTTTGAAACCCGACGGGTTTTGGGACGGGTTTGGGACAAGCTTATCTAATTGGGTTTGGGATTACCTAAACCCGTCCCAAACCCGACCCATTGCCATCTTTCAACACAGAAAACCTAAAAACGAGATCAAATCATTCAGATACTACAGATCATTCTGACAATTCACATTTACTCTTGCATCTGTAATCTTTGGAAGAAAGTTGTATGCGGATGCCGGAGATGGTGACGAACGGCGGTTACCGGAATTTGGTTGGATTCAGAAAGGGGAGAACAGTGATATAGCGTTGAACAACTCCGACGCACACATCATACCAAAGTGAGTATTTCGTAGATCTGGATTTGTGTTGGTTGGGAGGCTGAAGAGAGTGGCGGTGGTGGGATGAAAGCAGCCATGGTTGAAGGTGGAGGTGGTGGTGGTGGTGTGGAGTGGGGAAGATGAAGTGGGTAGGGTGGTAATTCAAAAACTTGGGGACTATAAGTGTAATTTGTCAGTAAGGGTATTTTTGTCATTTCACACGCACCTAACACCAAAAACTAACCCCCATCCACGCCAGGGACTATCCGGGAACGAAATTCAAAAACTTGGGGACTATAGGTGTAATTTTAGAAAGTTAGGGACTAAAGGTGAAAAGTAGGCAAACCATAGGGACTATCCGAGCATTTTTCTCTTTAAAATATACATGTTCAAGGAATCAAACTCTATATACATTAAAAACATACACGAAAGCTTTTTATGTTATATTATTAGTTTTAAAATGTTAAAAAATTAATTATTGTAAAATTTACTCATTTTATGCATGTGTATGCTATGCAGTTAATGCGGTAAAATATCGGATATCGGTCAAGGACCGATATTTGAGATCTATGCAGTTAATATCGGTGAGATATCGGTTATATCGGGCATATCGGTCCCCTAGTAAAATATCGGTCAGAATATCGGTACCGATATTATCGGCGATATTGACCGATATAACCGATATCTCACCGATATTTGACCGATATATCATCAATATATTACTGAATTATTATTGTTAAATTGCTATATATGTAAATTTTGCATTATATTAAATTACCGATATCTCACCGAGATAACCTATGAGTGTATGTTTTTTTGTCTTTTATTTTATTTATAAAAACGATTGTAGCTGAAACAAAAATTGTCTAATATGTTCATTTAGTTTAGATTTTAGTTCAAACTTGGATTGGTTAATTAACCAAAACCGAACCATAACCGAGTCTCATAACCGATTAACCGAACCGAAGTTCGGTTATGGTTATGGTTAAGAAAAATCCATAACCGAAGCTAGCGGTTACGGATATGGTTAAAGGTAAAAACCGAACCGAACCATCATTTGCACACCCCTAGTTTCATATCATGTGCCCGATTATTTAATTCTAATCATACTATTATTTCATAATTAAAATGAAGGCATAATATTAATTGAAACTTTTACCAGGGTTTCATCCTGTCGAACGAGAGTACCACGATTAGCTCTAGCAGCCACCTCTCTTAACGGATGTACATCGGAATGATCCCTGTCAAACGGCCCTAACCCGAGACCCTTCTCCTTGCAAATCACCTGAACACAGATATAATCTTTCAACTTGAAGAAAATGATCTTATAATCTATGGAGTAGTTAGTTTTTCAATACTTAAGATTTTTGAAAGACTTATTTCTAGAATAAATACTAAAGATGCACAATATTCTTTGCAAAAAAAATCAATAAGTGACAAAGGTGTCATGTACGAATGGTTTTTATTGTATAAAATTTTCCGGAATTTGTCCTAAATTAATATTTCATACAAAGAATTGTATTAATTATTAGTTTTTTAGCAAAAAAAAAAACAAAAATTGGACGAAAGTCGCATATGTGGCCATACCTCAGGGACAAAAATGTCAATTTACTCTAAAAAATGAATTGGGAGGTTGTATCTATCTTAAATAGACTATAGGCAACTTTCAACGTGTTTGAACGTTTCCCCTTTTAGCTAACGTTGTTATTTGACCAATTGGAAAGTGGGTTGATACTGTCACCTCTAATATTTACACACACAAACAAACATATGTACATGTCAAAAAGACAATATATATATAGCTTACCTCTCCACTTCCGTAACCACCAAGCTCTTTCTCCTGTTTCTCTCTCTCAGAAATAGCTTCTTCGGTCCACAAGGATACACACGGAACAACAATTGGACCCGGTTCACAAGTTCCTCCTATGGCAACACTCTCATAGTAGAATAACTGCAATGGTTAACAAGTGTTAGATTTCCAAAAAAAAGCTTACAATAAAAGCAATCACTAAAACACTTAAGAGCAGGGATGGGATGGGATGGGATCGGTAAAGTACCCATACACCATAGTTATCGATCGCGAATGGTGAATAGCGACAACGTACTTACATGCTAAGTAGCGATAACGATGAAATAGCGCCCACTATTTCGTGTTTAGCGATAAGGTAGTTAAAAATTTAAGAAATAAAAAATAGCTATCTATATAATGTTTTTATACATATAATGTTAGTTTATACCTTTTTATGTATAACTTTATAAGTTTAAGGACCAGATGTAAGCTAGTGAAAATAGAGGGGTTAAATGTTAAAATACACAAACTAATTTTACACTTTTTATGTGAATTTACAAGTTTTAAGGACTAAATGTAACCTAATGAAAGATAGAGGGGTTAAATATTAAAATCCGTAAACTTATTTAACCCTAGAAAGGCTCAAACGCAACAAAAACGCAGCCGTTCTTCTTCTTCATAGTTTCCAGCAAGTTTCCGGCAGAAATTGCAGGTTTCCGGCCGGAATTCGTCGTCGGAATCCGCTATAATCACGCTATGAAGTCGCTACTTAAAAGATTGCGAGACATGGGCGCTTCGCTACAAAGCGCGAGATAGCGAACGCTACCTTCGCTATCGATAACTATGCCGTACACTTACTTGTATCAGTACGAAAAAATGCCGGTACCGAATTTGAACAAAATTGGGTCCGAATATATTGGGACGGTACGGGTATCGATACGGGTATTTTGGTACAATACTCGCTTTGGTACCACTTTTTTTAGCACACGCACGGGTATCAAATAGGGAAAATCGGTACAAGTACCAATACGATACAGGTACCAAATACGTAAAATCAATTCGAGTACCAAAAATACCATAACACGAAATAAAACATAATATAAAAACTCTTAAAATTTCTATATAAAATTCGGTACCAGTACCATTTTTTACCCGTACCGATACCCAAAGTAACGAATACCAAAATCAATAAATCGGGTACCGATACATGTACCGAATACCTAAAATCGATACAAGTACCGGTACGGGTATTTGGGAGAAAAAACTCATCCCTACTTAAAAGAGGTTGTATTTCACCTGAAGAAACAGAAGACAACCACCAACCGCACGTTGTTTCCCTTGACGATAACGAGACACCTCCCTAACTAACCTATCAAGCAAGAACTTCGCCCAATTGTACTCATGAATAGAATCCATATCCGTCAAAAGATGAAGAAACGACGGGCTAACATCCAGCCTTGCCGTCGGGCACAAAAGCGTCCCTAAAACGTAAAGCAAAAAAGCTCTTTTGAAATCATCTCCCGCTTCTGGTTGTCCCAATCTTTCTTCAAGAAACCGAACAGAAATTCCGCGATTTGAAGCGTTGTATTTTAAACGCAGCTCTGCAACTAAATCGTCAGGACCGGAGTTGACCACCTCTTTACCACTAGCAGGTAATCCCATTACGAGTTCGACGTCATGAGGGTGTAACGGAATTCGTTCACCGCAAATCTCTAGGTTACGCCTTATGGTGTTGAATCGTTCTAGCAGCCATAAGCATAAGCTACGCCTTAAAGTTCTACATTTAAGATCGAGAAGACTACCAAATCCCATGCTTTTCACGGCTTCCTTTTGCTCTTCTGTGAAGTGTTTTAACACGTTGACTAAACGACCGGGTGAACACCGAGTGACTAGGTTGGCCTGCATCACAAAACCCGTAAGTAATATTAACGAAAATGTCATCAGATAGACGCACTGATTAAAAACCGACGTGGTGTCACCTGCTTTCTCGGTTTAGGTTCGCGTGCGGGGGCAGTACTCAAGTAGTCGTTCCATACTTCACGCGCACGTATTGTGTATTTTGACTTTTCTTCAGAAGTCATCACTTTCCATGCGTCCGAGGCTGCTTTTGTTGCCTAAAAAACGATTAACTCGACATCAAATCCGACCCCATATAGCAACTTTTTTATCAGACAATATCAAATCCTAAGCAATTAATGCGGTAAAAAATCGGATATCGGTAATTTTAATATGATGCAGAATTTATATATATAGCAATTTAACACTAACAATTCAGTATACTCTCCTACCATTAACAAATTATTAACCTTTCGCAACTTGCAAAACACTAACAATTATAGCAAGTAGGAACTGATTAAGACTTAAAACACTAATAGCAGCAATAAGAAGAAAGACGAACGGTAGAACTAAGAAGAAAGGTACTGACATCGGTCAATATCGTCGATAATATCGGTACCGATATTCTGACTGATATTTTGCACCGATATCTCACCAGGAAACTGATACCAGATATATCACCAATATATCGGTAATATATTGGCGATATTAACCACATAGATCAAATCATTAAAATTTAAATCAGATCCAGGATGCTTACAACTTTCAGACCGGAGGATTCGGGATGCGAAGCACTGTACTCCTTTATGAATTCGCGACTAGAACATCATACACAATGACATATGTCAGTTACACGTGAATCAAAAGCCAACATAACTAAACACGGAAAACTAGAAAATATAAAATTAAAAAGGAAATCCTTTTGTTACCTAAAATGTACCCAAGAGCAAGCGGGACGAGGCGTACCGCCTTGCTTCTTCTTTTTCTTCCTCCTGCTCCCTTCACGTTCGAAACCCGACATGTCTTTTCGCTTTACCAACACGGAATCGCTTTCGCTCGGCACCTACATAAATGCGGCAACGTATACTTACGGTATTAGATTCAAAACCCCACCAGAAAATTAAATTCACCAACAAAACGATTGTTAATGTACCATCAACAATAAGCGACAAAAAAAAACTATAATCGAAACTTAAAACTAAAGATCATCAACAGCTTTAAAATCCATCAAAACCTAATTCAAAAAATTCACCAATTCTTCTTTTAACATCTGTAACAACAACTGATCAAAACATACATAACCACACCAATCATCCTGTAACTAACTATATGAAAAGATGTGTAATTTACTGTCACACACAAAAAAACACAATTCAACATAAAATAAATCACCAATTTTTCAATCTAAATCACCAAAAAACACAATTCAACATAAAAAAATCACCAATTTTTCAATCTAAATAAAGTGTCAAGAGCCTACATATGTAGGGTTGCAAACGAACCAAACGTTCGGCAAACAGTTCGTGAACCGTTCGGCGGGAAGTTCGTTTGTGTTCGTTCGTTTATTAAACAAACGAACACGAACAAGAAATTTCGTTCGTTTAGTTAAATGAACAAACATCAACAGAGGTCGTGTTCGTTCGTTTATGTTCGTGAACGTTCGGTAACGTGTTCGATAGTTAATTAGGGTTTTTAGTTTTTATATGTATTTAAATACTTCAAAATTCCAACAAATTAAATATCTAATAAGTGTTAGTGTATTATATATTTTGTTCATGAAAAATTGTTTGTGTTCGTTTGTTTACATTTGTGTTCATGAACATTAGTTTGTGCTCATTTGTGTTCGTCAACGTTTGTTTTTGTTCGTTGCCTAAAATTAACAAACAAACACAAACGAACATGAACAAGTCCATTAACTTAACAAACGAACACGAACATAAAATCTCGTTCGATAAGTGTCCGTGAACAGTTCACGAACACATACATTTCTTAACAAACGAACACGAACAAGGTACTGTTCGTGTTCGTTCGGTTCGTTTGCAGCCCTAACATATGTCATTACCATAAACAATTGCTAATGTACCATCAACAATAAGCTACAATACATAAAACTATAATCAAAATTTAAGATCATCAACAACTTTAAAACCCATCAAAACCCAATTCAAAAGATCCACCAATTCTTCTTTAGCAATTGATCAAAACATACATAATCACACCAATCATCCTGTAACAAACTATATAAAAAAAAAGATGTGTAATTTACTGTCACACACCTAAAAAAAATACCCAGTTCAACATATCAAAAAAATCACAAATTTTTCAATACAAACAAAGGATCAAGAACACACACAAACCGATCAAAGAATATACCCTTTTACAAAAACAATAACAACCACCAATCAAAATCAAAGCTTTAAAACAAAATTGAGAACAAGAATGGATACCATCGGAGAGAAAATGTCAGCTCCTTCATCGAAATTGGGGGAACTATCAGTAACCATGTGAACAAGATTGTGAGAATTAGGGTTGTAAAAAGGGGGGAAAGTGATAAAGATTGGATTTTTTTTAATGGGTTAGGGTTCTGATCAAGATTTGTGAGGAGTTTGAAGTGAAATTGGGTGTGATTAAGGAGAATTGAAAGGGGAAAGAGGATGACAGCAGAGTTTATGGAGTGTTTTATGACTTTGATCGGATGTATGAATATGAAACGGCCCCCCATCTTTGCGTTTTACTGATAAGTTTTACATAATTGGTCCTTGTATTATAGTTTAAGGTAGTTTTTGAG
Source organism: Helianthus tuberosus (assembly GCA_030545235.1). Taxonomy (NCBI): domain Eukaryota; kingdom Viridiplantae; phylum Streptophyta; class Magnoliopsida; order Asterales; family Asteraceae; genus Helianthus; species Helianthus tuberosus. The sequence continues at coordinate 5,230,820 of CM060416.1, read as the reverse complement.
AAGAGTAAATTACGATTTTGATACCTGTGGTTATATCACTTTTACTTTTTTAGCCCAAAAATAATCTTTTAACATCTAAGCCCCTAACGTCTTTTTTTCTAACTCTTTTGGCCCCTAACACTAAACCCCATCCATTTACTTTTACGGGCCAAAAGGGTTAAAAAAAAGACGTTGGAGACTCTGATATTAAAAAACTCCTTTTTGGGGTAAAAGGGTAAAAGTGATATAACCACAAGGGCCAAAATCGTAATTTACTCTTTTGAGAAAGTCTTTTACGTTACAGTAAAAGTTGTCGGGAAAACAAAAGTCGTGTGTTCTTTAAATAAATCTAAGAATCACGAAGACATGACTACATGTATGTAAATTTTTTTGTTGCGTTGATTGTTTTTGTTGAGTTTGGAGGAGTGGATTCACGCTGATGGTTTGGTTTGGTTCGGTAGATGTGGAAGTATGGAATGTCTGGTTTTGGATTGGTCGGGCGGCTTTGGCTAAATTGGTAGCGTTGGCATGGGTTTACGTTAAGGTTGTGCTATTTTAAGAAGGGTTGAGATATTGTTACCAAGGTTTTCGATTTGGTTGGAATGCAGGCGGAAAGTCATAATACCGTTGTTAATCTGTTCAAAGCGGAGGTTAAGAGACATGAGTTTCGTGTTTCTGGCCGCACGATTGGGGTGAATGTTCCTACTATGAATCTATAATCCATCTGGTGGTCATCGGGATGGACCTATTTTAGTTGTCTTGAGTTTAGACCTAAGCAGTAACGTGTCAGATAACACGTTAAAAGTTAATCATTAATTGAAAGGAAAAAAATGCTCAATAAACTTTGCTTGGACTTATTTTGAGGCTTCTTGCTTTTATACATGAAATAGACTCAAAATAATCAAAGATTGAAAGGAAAAAAATGCTTGCTAAACTTTGCTTAGAGTTCTTGCATGAAATAAGACTGAACTTAGCTTGAACTCGAAACCAGCCGATTTGATTTGATTTGATGTTCGACGATCTTGAACACGAAGAGAATAAGACTAAAAATCTATTGATGTCCAGTGCAAAAGATATCAACGTATGCCAACTTCTAAACTTGCGAAAAAATTGAATCGAACAAGCATTCTTTTAGATCTAATCTGATTGGTATCGCGAAAAACCTGACACTGATTACCTAGATTATGTCAAGATGAGTGCCAATTTGATGGTTTCACTTGAATGGCCATAAACAAACTTACGATACGCAACTGAAAAGGAAACCCACTCGATCCAATCCTGTTTTAACCACAAGAAATACCATAACATAAATGAATTCCAAACGGTACATTAACATTATTCAAACATAACTTAAAAGGTTAAGATAGATTTGCAGTTACACATAATAATCAGGTAGGGTAACTTCTAGAAAAGATAACACTTAGCATACGATACATTGTTGTTCATTCGGGCAATACAGTTTTCTTTATGCAGAGATGCAGAGGCAGAGTCCCGCTACAACAAAAAAAGTCAGATGGAACCGTTAGATAATTCCTTTTGAGCGGATGTTCAGACCACCTTGTATATACATCCGGTACACATTGCAGCGTAAGAACCGAATCCAACTGTCTAGCAGTGATCCGATATTCAAAACAACTTTTTAACGTGCTTGTGCCCACACAATCGACACTCAATGCTCGACCATGTTCTTTAACTTCATGATTGAGGATAAAAATAACACTCTCGTGTTGTTCTTGAAAAAAAATGTGTTTTTGTTGTGTTGCTACGTGAACAAAGAAGGTGGTGCCGTAGGTGAAGCGGGTGGTGGAAACCGCATGTTGGATGCCGAAGTGGATGTACATGTTTTTTGAAGTACTGCCAAAGGGGCATGATGGGTGAGGGCAATAACATGTGACGAAGGGACACATTTGTTCGTGCTCGGTCTTTTTACTGTAAGTCATAGTCGTTTTGCAACCGTATTGAGCGTTTTTGCATGATACCTTGACTGATTCGATGACTTTTTCGATAGCTCTGCAACGGTTGTAACCAATCGGCATGCAGCAAGATGGACATTTTCTCTTCACTTTAGAGCAGCATACGGAGCATGCAATATGCCCGTTCTCACACTGCAACACCATTAAAAAAATGATAAAATTAATGTTAACCTTCCAATTCAACAAAAAAAGGAGAAATGAGCAAGAATAACTGCATAAAACCAAAAGCTAATCATTAATGTGCTCAGTAAGCCCCTAGACATAAAAAAGTCAACAAATTTCCCATAAGAAGACTTGCTGATGGCAAGATCAAACCAGCTAAAGAGATCGGCAACATATTTCATTTCACATCTTACTTGTAAGAAAACAAAATGCGCAAACGAAAAAAGGATCTTGTGGGACAAAAAACAAACAAAAGTTATAACCTCCTATGACAAGTAGAAAGGACCTTCACACAGATTACAGCGAAAAAACGGAACCATGAAATTCGCTGTTCACATAAATTACATTCAAATAATGAGAACGATGAAATCTGATGTTCATATCGTCATATAGATTGCATTCAAGTAATGAAAACCATGGAAACAAACTTATGCCAAGTAATGTCTAGGATTATTGCGTAAAGAAGCTACAAAGATAACTAATTATACTCATCATGTATATCGTGTAAATACTAACTATATAAGTTTCATAGATGGAGCTAGTTGCGAAATTTCAACCAAATCCTAAAAAAACCGACAAAATTTTGTAATTCAGGGAAAACCGGTCTATAGCAGTTAAAAATGGCCAGGAATCAGACTACGCCACTAGCCCTAAAAACGCTTAAAACATGTCTAAAACCTCAAAAATGGTATGTTTATGCCATGCACCTTGCTTATCTCGGGCCCTCCTTTGCGCCTTTGACAACTATGACTGCTAGATGCATGATAATGTCTGGGATTATTGCCTAAAGAAGCTACAAAGATAATAACGCTGGAATGCTGGATTTGGAAGCAACATTCTTCTTCAATTTGGACAAACAAAAAACTAAGTATACCCATCATGCATATTGTGTAAATGCTAGGTTGCTAACTGTATAGGTTCCATAAAGGATAGAGTTAGTTTCTATGTTGTCAAACAGCCCTTCAGGTACGCGCCTAGACCCTCAGGCGAGGCAAGGCACAGGGAAAACGCCTTGCTATCATCCAGGCGCACCAGCAACCTTCAGGCGAGAATCCAGTAAAATTTCAGCAAGATTCCAACAAAATTCCGACCAAAGCCTAAAAATTACATCAAAATTCTGCAAATTCCGGTCTAAAACATCTGAAAATGGTCTGGAACCAGACTAAAACATATCTAAAACCTCAAAAAATGCTATGTTTATGCCATCCCCTTGCTTATCTCGGGCCCTCCTTTGCGCGTTGAGTGCACCTTTGACAACTAGGGACCTATGGCTAGTTGTTGAGACAGGATCAATTTCACCATAGTCGGTAAGAATAACATTTTCAACAATTAACACATAGCAATTAGCAATCAATCCCTAACTTCCTAACACATCAAACACAATACAGTACCACAATTATCAATTCAAAAACAATTCAAAACTGCCAATTATCAAAACATATACCTGAAAAACAGGTGTGCTCAACGGATCGAGGCAAATCGGACAATCCAACACATCCGGATCCGTCAACACCACCTTCATCTCTCCACTCACATCACTAACCACCGGCGAACCACTCCGATTCGCCACCACACCACTCGCCACTCCACGAAGCAACACCGCCGCCGATGATGACGTCATCTGCTGCTGCTGATCACATCCTTCCGGCACCAAAACCTCAACCTCTTCCTCATCTTCATCCGTTTCCACTTCCTCATCATCTTCTTCTTCTTCTTCATCCGGTTCTACCTCCTCGTAACCTTCCAAATCCGATTCAACATCTTCAATCTCAATATTCTCCTGTTGTTCATCGATTTCGTCGGTTACAACTTGCGGTTGGGAGTGCGATCGGTTAACGGAAGCGGAGGCTGACGTGGAGAGTCTCTGGCGTTTGAAGGTGAGTGGAACGTCGTCGTCTTCTTCGCCGATCGAGAATCTCGCCATGGGAATCGGTGTTGTTCGAGTTAGGGTTCCGTTTGTTGATTTCATTATCACTGATGGTTCGTTGTTTATCTGGATATTTTTTTCACATTGTTTTCTCATTTGTTGTTAGTTAACCTAACCATAATAATAATTTTACCAAATTCAAATGATTTTTAGTTTTTTTTTATATGTATTGATACCGTACTCGTACTGGTACTAGCCGAATATATATATATATATATATAGGTGTACAAGAAAACCGGTTTAAAAATCGAAACCGGTTTTCAGTTTTTTTAAAAATCGGTTTCAACACGAACCGAATCGAACCGAACTGACGGTTTGTATACCGGTTAGTATACTTGATCTTTGAAACCGGTTAAAACCCAGTTTTTTTGGCCCAAATAGGTTTTCAACCGAACCGAATCGATTAGTACCAGTTCGACATCCCACTATGTAAAACCGGTTAAAAAAACAGATTTGGTTTTTTTAACTGTTTTTCTCCACAAAAAAAAAAACGATTTGTACACCTCTAAATATATACGGTATGGTATTTAGTTTTGAATTTGGTACGGTTTCGGTATCAGTATTATACGGTACAGTGCTTATTTGGGATTTTTAACGGTAGCGTATGATACTGGTACCGACCAAACATGTATGATATGGTATTTTGTTTTGATTTTAGCTAACTTTTAGTATCGATAGTATGTTGTACGATACTAATATTGGTCTCGTTTCTAGTTGGTTATAAATTGAGGAAATTATAATCATCAATATTTTTTGGATGTGTTTTGTAGTTTAAGACATGAAAAGATTTATTTTGGATTTGAGATTACAACTTGAAGGTGAATTTTAAAATACAAATAAAATGTAGTATAAACTTACTTGTATAATTTGCCGAAACGGAATATGAGGAATGACGAAAGGATTCATGATGTAAAGATTACACTCAAAGCTCATATAGGACCCAGTCGATGTGTAGTTTTTTCATTTAATGTGTCTTCTTATAGAGTTTGGTGTAACGGTAACATTGTAATACGATACTAATTTAAACTCTAACGGCTACTTAGTAGCGGATACTTAAATTCTAACGGCTACTTAGTAACGTATACAAATTACATTTTTAAATTTCGAATTTCAAATTTAAATTGTAAATATTCAGGTGAAATTACTTGAATTCAATCTGGTTTTTACATATCAATGCCTGTTTAGTAATATTAGATTGAGAAAAGTCTTAAAAAATATTATTTAGTTAGGTAAGCAACAAGACTTTTAAGATGAATTATAGTAGTTATAAAAAATGTCACAATTCTGTGAGTTATTTCATCTATATATATTATACTATAGTAAGTATTTATATAGTATAAGATAACTACTGTAACCAGTTGAATCAATACAAAATTATGTGTTCTGATGGGTGAAAGGTGAAAAAAGTGTTGCTACACAGGCATCACGTGTATAGGGGTGGTTTCATGTTTCCCCTTTCACTATGTATGTTGCGTGGTTGAAAATGATAGTCCAACATCTATGCAAACCTCCAAAGGCCAGTTCAGCGTCTCTTCTCGTTAACTCTTACGTTTTTTTTAAATAGTTTTATTTTATCATCATGTGAGGTATGAAAACCCTTTAAAAAGGGTATGAAAACGCTTCAAAAACTATGGTCCACTTTAGATGAATACCATTTGCCATTGGCAGTGGCGGATCTTGAACTTTTAAATAAAAAGGGGGGGGGGGGGTGGGCAAAAGTTACAGGACCTATGAAATGTTTTCCAATCACTAAGTTCGAGTTCAATATCCGGGTCAAGTCAAACAATAAAAACTCAAAGCATATATTTTTTTCTTCGATCATTCAAATCACCGTTTTTACACACACAAAAAAATTGATTTTTTTTTACAAACAAATACCTAAAATGTTGATGTGCCTTTAGTTAATGGATTGGTCATTGAGCTTTAGTTAAAAAGAAAAAAGCGGAGGGACTAAAAAAGACAAGCTTTATAAGTGGGGGAAGGGGGCGGGGGAGTCATCGCTAGCTGACGGTGATATTATATGCATCAACCAACTTTAAGGGATACGGTGATATTATATGCATCAACCACCTTTAAGGGGTATATAAGAGGACCCCAAAGGCCCGATAAAATACGATAAAGTCTGAGACCCCCTTCGGGGTCCTCTGCCTTATTTCTCTCTTCGCTTTCTCTCTATAATTTCTCAATTTAGACTCCGTCGTTGCTCCGCTTTTCTTCAAAATTTCCGCCTTCGCTTCATCGTTGCTCCATCTTACTAACAGCCGGAAAAAGCATACCTTCGCCAAAATCGATACGATTTTCGCCAGAAAATCAAGAACTCGCAAAAAATTCAAATATTTTCAGAAAACTATTAAAAATTTAAAACTTTTTTTTCACAAAAAGTTGCTAAAAATTATAATTTAATATTTTCTCCCTCAGAAAAATAAAAACAAAACTAAAAAATAATTATAGTATTCCATTAAATTAAATTAACGACAAAACTCTTTTTATCTAAAAATGTTAATTATTTAAAATCCTCTCTTCCAATTCAACAAATCCTTTCCTGCTAATCTTAACCGATTAAAAGACTATTTTTTTTAACGGCCAACAAACTCAATCACGAGCACTTTCAGGGCACACTGGACAAACGGAGTACTACGAGAGTAACCCGAGTCCATGACCAATTCCGGGGAAAACCCGGTAACCCACCCGCCCGTAGGCACGGCAGTGAAATTACCGGTAAAACCGGTTTGGCTCAAGGATCCAACCCAGGTTTCCCTGGTTTTCCTATCATCGCCCTCCAGTGCCTCACCCTGCACCAAGTGGGAGTCGGACCTGCATCTCTCAAGAGAAATGCAAGCCCTTCACCACTTGATCTAGAGATCATTGGCCCGATTAAAAGACTATAATCACCAGAATACCTACGTAATTGACATATTAATTAGGCAAAAATTATAATTAGTACACAAAATTAACGCATCATCACAAGATTCAAAAACTAAGCGCAAATTAATTTATCCATTTGGGAATAGCCCAGTGGTGTTGGTGAGTTTAGATAGAGCTTAGGATAGGAGAGGTCAGGGGTTTAATCCCCATGGTGTGCAACGTTAGCCATTAAAAAAAACGCAAATTAATTTGCATTTAAGCCGACTTTGTTGGGGATTGTGATGATTGTTGGGGAATTTCAGATTACCGGATGATCAGAAAGGCGTGTAGTCACTCTCAGATCAAATTATTTCGGTGGTTCACCCGAATAATTCAATTAGATACAACTCTGATTTTCGAGAAATTGAACCCGGGTATGTTTGTGTGTCTGCGAATTTTGTCTGAACCAGAAAGAATGATCAAAAAACCTTCTACGAATTTTGGGATTTTCTGGGATGTAACTGCCTAATGGCAGTTATCTTTATTTTTAGGACATAACTGCATAAAACAACAACTGTTTAAAACATTTCGAAAAATGTAGCTGCCCCCGGACCCCCGCCAAGAGGGCGTTGCCCCCTTGGAACCCCCGTAGAGTATGGGCTCTGCCTGTACGCTTCGAATTATAATAACTCAAACAAGTGTGCACTCCCGCACCTCCTAACTTGCTTGATGTGTATTATTATTCGCTTTGATCACCAAGTCAATCCCGATTAGGCGATTACACTAAAATATCTAACAATGATGAACACATGTTCATCTCTGAGAAGGAGTTTTGTTTTGTTGAGTGTTTGAAGCTATGATTATGCATGCTATGATTGTACTTTATGCTTAATCGTTTTTTGGTCGTCTATTTGTAGCTCTGTTCACCGGAACTTTCATCATATGCTAGCTTTTGTGGTTGTGTTCATCGGAACTTTCATCACACATGCTAATGGGTGAAAACCCTAATTTTATTTGGTGTTTTGATGTGCTTTGTGCGATGGTGATGGGTGGAAATCCTTGGGAGTTAAAACATATAACTACAAATCTTCAAGATTTATGAGAATAACTTACTAGAAGGTTGACCATTTGACCGCCCTTCATTTAATTTTTTTAAGAGTTAATTACTGTTTTCGTCCATGTGGTTTGTCAAAAATCACTATTTCAGTCCATTAGTTTAAAAATTGCGATTTCAGTCCCTATGGTTTCACTTTCGTAACCATTTCAGTCCACCATGTTAACTCCATCCATTTATTCTGTTAACTTTGAGTGAAATTACGAAATTGCCCCTATGGTTTAATAAAAAAAAAAACGCTGGTCACAGGTTTGAAATGTGATTGTTAAACCAATAGGCCATGTATCAAGATTGTGAATGAATTCAATTTGTTTTTCTTATAACATAGCCTATTCATCATCATCTTCCCCAAACCTTTCATCTTTATCAATGGCAGAAGCCACCATTAACCCTAAACCACCTCCGCCACACCATAACTACCTCCGCCACGCCACACCACAACCACCTCCGCCACACACAGCCACCACACCACAACCACCTCTGCCATACACCACCACCATCCTCGTCACACACCACTACACCTCCGCCGCACGCCACACCTCCGCCACACACCACCACACCTCATCTCCGGCAGCCCCAGTCATCTTCTCCGGCGATTCAATTGAAGCTGTTATGCTGCAACAGTCATCTTTTCCAGCGCTTCAATTGAAGATGTTGGGTTGTTAATGGTGGCTTCTGCCATTGGTTAAGATGAAAGGTTTGGGGAAGATGATGATGAATAGGCTATGTTATAAGAAAAACAAATTGAATTCATTCACAATCTTGATACATGGCCTATTGGTTTAACAATCACATTTCAAAGCAAAGGTCACAGGTTCGAAACCTGTGACCAGCGTTTTTTTTTAATTAAACCATAGGGGCAATTTCGTAATTTCACTCAAAGTTAACAGAATAAATGGATGGAGTTAAGTTGGTGGACTGAAATGGTTACGAAAGTGAAACCATAGGGACTGAAATCGTAATTTCTAAACTAATGGACTGAAATAGTGATTTTTGACAAACCACAGGGACGAAAACAGTAATTAACTCTTTTTTTTAAACTAATGAGCACAAGCTATTTGAGAAAATTAAGTCTTAAATTAAAATTAAAAATATTGCCTAGGTGGAGAGATTTCATCGACTCATATATGAAATATTTGTAATATAAAAAAATCCCATCGTCTCACTTCCCCTTTTACGGAAGTAATTCCACCGACGAATTTGCGTTTCACGATCACACCATACACCACCGGCTCGGTGTTCCATGGTCGTGGTGCCTAGGTGGCACGACTCCCTGTCACAATCATGTAACACAACGCAACGTATGGTTTTATTAACATCAAGAATCCATTTGTGGCATGTTGAAACTGACACGGACTGAGTATTTTATGAACGCATGAAAAACACAAGAATATGGATTGGTTGATGAGGTGATCAATGATGATAAGCCCGGGTTAGCTACACCAATTGCCCGATAAAACACCCCACCCAAAACCCGTGTGTGAGATTTATTAAAAATTGATGAGAGTATAAAAGCTTTGAAGAATATGCCAACACAGGACAAATTGTTGCAAAATGGACACATTGGTACTGGTCAAGGAGGTGAAGATGAAAATCAAAAGGAAGAACTTGCATTTGTGTGAGAACAATAATGGAACCATTAAAGGCTTATTATAAGATTGTGTAATTGTAACACTAGGTGTGTTTTTTGGTTTTTATTTGTAACACCTCGAAAATTCACGTCCTATAATGTGTTGACACGTGCCATATGTTTGAACGTGTGAAAGAATGTTCTGAAAGGACTAAAGTTGACAATCATGAAAAGTATATGAATATACGAGTTCTAAATGTCAACAGTGAATAAATATATTGTACATTAACCCTACATGATGCTCATACCTTCAAACGAATAAATCATGGATCATACGAAGCTAAAAATGAAAGAAAGTGAGAGATTACAAACTACTGGGGTTAAATGTGTCAACATGTTTAAGTTATATCTCTGAGTGACCTTTTGACAAACCCGAAGCTTTGTAACGGTTAATTATGCTCACTAGAATGCATGATATAAATTTCATAAAGTTTCGTTATCGTATGAGAAAGTTATGATCGAATTCGTATGCGAGGGGTTAAAAGCGTCAACGATGAAGTTTAGGACTTTTCGGGTGACAATAAAGTAACCGAGGACTAAACAAAGTGGGGATATGTCTTGAAGCCCTTAAACGTCAATTTGGAGGGTTCATAGTGCAAGAAATAAAGTCGTAGCAAAGTCTTGAAGAGCCAAGGATCAAAACACAAAAATCAAAAGTTGAAGATTTTGTCAAAAGAGGCCTCGCGCCACGCGAAGCCCCAAGAGGGGGGGGGGTCTACGCGTGCCGTGAGGGCCTGTCTGGTCCGAAAAACTTGGGTTCTTCTCTTCCATTTGCAATGTAACCGACTTATAAACGTTTTTCCACATCTTGGACGACCCCTAGACAACCCCTAGTCATTTAGGGACACTTGTTAGTGATCAAACATCAGTGGTAGCACTTGTTGTCAATGATCCATGAGCTTATGAACACTATAAAAGGCCACTAAGTTGCAACCATTTCTTCACACCTTTCTCTTGCATTCCTGATCATTTTTGGAGCTCAAGACTTCTCTCTAAGCTTCACATTTCGTGCATAGGACTTCAGTAAGTTTGCTTAACCTTTCTTAGTTAAGTTTTTGCTTAGTTTTAGCTTAAAAGTCAAACCGTCGTAATTAACGGTTGACTTAACGATTAATCACTAATGGTCCAGTGATTAGTCGAATTGAAAGTAGTTATAAGTTGGTAATTATGTGGGTAATAAACCCTTAAAAGGGTTCCCCCTGATTCCCACTCTAACTAGGTCAAATGTCGGGTCAAACTTGTTATTAAAAAGTCAACAGAATGCTTAATTTACAATTTATGCATAATTAGCAATGTAGAACACATACAACCTGTTTGATCATTAATATAACTTGGTAATGAATGTAAGAACATGTCTAAACATGTTCAACCCGATAATTTTCAGTAGAGACCCGGTTCGGAACCGAAAGTCGCATAGTTTGACTTTCGCTTTGACTTTCAGTTCTGACCCGTTTAAGCATGTTTTAGAAATGCCTTAGAGCTCTAATAGGACCAGGTTACATGCTAGTATAACCCTCTGTGATTATACACCTCGGATCATTAGTTATCCGATTAATACGCATGATTCCGTTAATTGCTCATATGTTGACCATTATGCCCTTTTCACCTTAAAACGTGATTTTTGAAAATGTAAAAGAGTAGAAACCTTAGTTACTGATATATAAACTTGCACCCAAAAAATTGACATCAGTTTGAGGGGTAGATTGAGAGTTATGCTCATTAGCGTAATTATAAAGTTTTCTAGCGATTAAACGACATAATTAGCGTATAGCCTATTTAAACCTACTTTTTAGTATTAAACTTATTACCCACTGATGTAATATATTATTTTGGGATTTTTGAAGATTTATAATTAGTTTTAGGCTGAGCATAACTTATAGTCGTAGGCTTAATCCGGTAATTGTCGGTTTTACCCTTACGGGCTATAAAATGAGTTTTACACATCTAAATGACTCCAAACCTTTTGCTACTGATTATAAATGATAAATAAATTATTTTAAACCTTCTGGAATAATAAAAATATCATATTTCTATATAGAACCCGGAAACGGCTTCTAATCGCCTAATTAAGCGTTTTTAACGCATAGTATGTACTATAACTATTTTAAACATACAAAGGTTGATACCTACTGATATTTGAGGTAGATTATAATGTTTTAACAGTAAGCAAAAGTTGTTAAACTCAGATTTCAGTTTTGAGCTTTTCGGCTTATGTGAAATTACCAAAATGCCCCTACAGTGCATAAATTGGTTATAATTGATAAGTTTCACATATATACTTTATCCTACTGTTATAACTTAGTAAATTGAGTATTTTTGCTGACTATATCAGACCTGTAACTCAGGTTAATACTTAAACTCTTTTATAACCTTTTAAATGACCAAACTACCCCTACGGGGCATAGTTTGTGTTTAAATTCATTTCGGGCATAATGAATGATATCTTAATGATGTCACAACATATTTGAAGCATATTAACTTAGGAAACATGTATATGGCTCTTACGGATACCCGTTACGCTTATTACGCGATCGGTTCGGTTTATGTAACTAGTTTACATAAATAAGCCGAAACGGGTCAAACCTTATCGGTTTTATCTCAAAATCCAGAATGTGTATGAAATAACCATATTAAACAAGCCTTCAAACTTGTCGGGTCTAAATCACATTCTATTCCGGTCTTCGCTTAATCGTACGTACGAACCGTATCTTTGAAACTAACCGGTTTAAGCTTAAGCTTAACTAAAGACCCGTTAGGATTCTAATATGTTATTAAAAACCTTCGTTCCAGATTAGGAGCCCGGTAAAATCTATTTGTACTTGCTGAATTGAAACCTTAATCGTGCGACTAGGCCATTTGTGCTATTATTAAAACCTTAATGCCTCGATTCTCTGAAATCATGGCTTATAAATTAAAATTGTCTACGTGACTAGGCCATTTGTGCTATTATTAAAACCTTAATGCCTCGATTCTCTGAAATCATGGCTTATAAATTAAACTTGTCTACGCGACTAGGCCATTTGTGCTATTATTAACTTATAAATTAGGATTTATGATAAAAATCCTGAATAAAATAAATATCCTTCCTTCCCTGCCAGTATGCATTTTAAAAAGAATCTTAAAGGTGAAACCTAGCCTACGCGGCCAAGATGGTGAAACCTACTCAAGGGATTCAGATCCTTGTTAACACCTAAGAACGTGTTAGCACTCCTGACAAATGTGATTCGATAAAATCACAACAGTCATCCCTATATTGGAAATTTTTAAATTCCTAATTTGCCTTATGATCTAGAAATCATGGCTTATATCATCTTATAAGATAATCATATTATAAACATCCGTGAGTGATGAAGTGCCTACGGGCTAAGTTTGTTGTCCGATAAGACAACGACAGTGGTGGTCTTTGACCCTGTCTAAAGATGTTGGAATACGTCCAAACATAATAGTCGGTAGGGTCCATACGATCTCGACTAATAGCTTCTGAAAAGATGATCATACCATAAATATCCTTTAGAAGGGAAATGCCTACGGGCTATAATTAATGTCCTCCGAGACTAAAAACAGTGGTAGCCTACAACTCCCTGTCAAGAAAAGATATTTTGCCTACGGGCTATAATAAATTGTCCATTTGAGACATTGACATTATGATCTTTATGATTCCTTGTCTAAGGTAGTGAGCTATGCTCAAGCCAAATAGTCAATATGATTAATGCAATCATGACTTATATCATCTAAAATGATGAATCTATTATAAACATCCATTAGTGATGTTTCGCCTCCGTGCCATATTATATTGTCCAATTGTGACACAAACATTATGATCTCTATGATCCCCTGTTTAAGGTAGTGAGCTGCGCTCAAGCCTAATAGTCTATATGATCATTGCGATACTGACTAGTATCATCAGTATGATGATCATAAATTCATAATATTGACATCCCTAATGATGAATTGCCTACGGGCTATACTTTACTCTATTGTCGATAAGACAAAATAGTGGTGATCTTTATGATCCCCTATTCAAAATGGTGGGATTATACCCAAACCTAATAGTCAATATGATCGATGTGATCATGACTAATATCATCGATAATTATAGACATCCATTAGTGATGTTAATTGGTTTACCTTCCTGTCAAGTGAATCGCCATTCAAGACAATGACAGTTGTAGTCTATGACTCCCTGTCCAAAGGTGAAGAACTATGTTCAAGCCTTAAAACTCCTGATCTATTAAGATTGCAGCCTATGAATTGATGTCCTTGTGACAAATCCACAAGTTATAATTCAAGTCACCCATAACAAGCCTCCGTGCTATAATTCGTCGTTCGTGACAAGTTAACATACTAAATGTTAACATCCCTGGTGACAGGCCTTAGTGCCATATCCTATAACGTCCTAGAGACAAGGCCATTTGTGCCGCATCTAAATGTCATTACGACAAGGCCTTCGCACCATATGATTACTTATGTCTTTCATGGCTAGGCTTTATGCCATATCTTTCTACGTCCCTCACGACAGGCTTCTATGCCATATATATATATATATAACCAAAGTCATGTAAGGCTAGCCTTTGAGCTATTTATAATCGTCCTTGTGACAAAGACAGTTGTGACATTATGGTCCCCTGTCAAGCAGGTATTGGACTCGCTCCAAACCTTGAATGCCATTGATAGTCCTTTTGTGACCTAAGCTAAATGTAATAGATATACATTCAAATAGCATTCATTAAGAATGTTCGGAACATAATAGCCTATACGGTTCGTGGATGCCGTGGCTAGTCTATGTCAGGTCATCAGGATGATGACTAATAATGGTTTAATTTGGTAATTAGTACCAAGTTTCGAGTATGGAAAACTCGGATGAGATAGGCAATAGTCGCGATGCTATTAATGCGACAAAAGCAGATAATGTCTCAAACGTAAACCTCAATATTAATGGAGTTAATCTCCAAGCAGTGGTTAACGCAGCAGTTTGAAAGGCCATGGGAAAAGGTCATGAAACAATCCAAAGAGCCGAATGCTTCTCGCTCTAAATTTCATTCAAAACCACGTTCAATTGCTCATGAGAAGAGCTTTGTTCACACTTCGTATATGAAGGATGAACCAAAGGAGGAGAATAACTCCCAGAAATCTAAGAAAGAGAGCAAGTACAGGCTTAATAAAAAGCAACGAAAGTTCAGTAAGAAGCCTGTATGTAATAATTGCTATAAAAGACACTAGGGACAGTGTCGAATAGAACCAGGACCAAAGCAATGTGACATCTGCTAAGGAACAGATCATCATTTCCCAGGAATGTAGGGATATAAAGAATGCAGTCTATCACGGTTGTGGTGAGTAAGGCCGCATCAGAACTAGATTCCATAAAACTGCCAAAGAAGGTGTAGCTAAGCCTGGAAAGGCTAAAAGAAGAAATGCCTGAACTCACCTGATGAATGCCAAGAGGCAGTTCACGATGTCATCAAGTACATTCCTTATTATTTACCAATGATAATTTCTGCTAAGTGTCCTGATTTAATACAGGCAATGATAAATCGTCATAAACCATAAGCTTAGCAAACTTTTATATTATCCACAAGGTATAACTTACCAAGGAAACCATAGTAACCGATTCTTCTAGTATCGGCAAGAAATCCTTCCGAAAAATCTAAGAGTACTCTTTCTTCGCATAGAGTACGACAACATATGTTATTTTAATTATTTTTCTCATTGTTTTTCTATCGCCTGCGAATGCCAACCTATGTTTGATAAAAGTGCCATATGAGGATTGGCGTATCCTAGTGTGTCCCATAGATTACTTCCATGCCTGATCCGTATGGAGGTTTAATACATGGAACCCCTGAGATATCCCAATGGTCATATTGTACTAAAGTCGACTAGTAGTATTCAAAGAAGATATCTAGAATGGAAATTGTCCAAGTAAATGTCCCCGATTTAGGAATTCGTGGACTTATAACATAAATGTGTCACTTATTTGACACAAGCAATGATGGATGAACTGGAGCCTGAGATATGGAAAAATCTCTGTAGCCTCCTTGTATCTTGATCACCTTCTCCAAGGATTTACCCTGCTTACCTCCTGAGGCTAGTAAAGTTAAGATTAACATCCCGCTGTGGGCTAGAGCATTGTGAAAAACTCCATGTTGATTATGGAATAATCGAAACCCTGACTAAGTAAGTTTTAAGATATAGACTCATATAGCCTGACTCAATGTTCTGAAGGTTTGATATTGTTAAATAAGAAAGACGGTTCATTTTGCTTATGCATTAATTACCGCAACCCTATTAAGGCAACAATTAAGAATCGCCAATAGCTGCCCAGGATCGTCGAATTGTTCGACTAGCTGTAAGGATTAGCTATTCCTTAAGATTAGTTTTGAGCAATGGTTGGAATAACCATCTCACCTTAAGATAAGCTTCTCTATAATAATTGCTATATAAGTATCAAGGTGGCTCCTTTGGAGACCTTGTATAAATGAAATATCGAAACATCCGTTGGATGGACGAGACTTTGAGAAGTCCACATATAAGAATCTGAAAGTTGCATTGGAAACAACGAATGAGATTCATACAAATCCCTAATCATCTGTAAGCTGCCAGTATTCGGCAGAAAATCAAGAATTTATGAAAGTAGCAAACCTCCTAAGATCTTGTTAAAGAATAAGGCTCAACAAAAGATATCACCCAGGAAGGGTGTGCCAAATTTGTTAAATTTTCAGGCTAGTTAAGCTCTGAATATATAGAACCATTCGAAGGAAATCGAATGTATCAAGATCAAGTAGCTTATAAGTTAAAACCAATTTAAGGAGCTTGGCGGAGCTCGCAATACATTGCACACCAGTGATTGAGGGATGTGTTTCGCCCAAAGACAAGGGAAGGTAATGATACGATATGGGTTATAGTTGATAGACTGACTAAGTCGGCACATTTCCTACCCATCAAGGAGACTTATAGCTCCGATATGTTATCCCAGTTGTACGTGGATAAGATTGTAGCTTTACATGGCATACCTGTGTCTATTATCTCTGACAGAGATACTAGATACACGTCCCATTTTTGGAAAAGCTTCCAACAATCTTTGGGCACACGTTTGAATTTTAGTACGGCTTACCATCCTCAGACGGACGGTCAGAGTGAGCGTACTATTCAA
The DNA here is from genome assembly GCA_030545235.1 of Helianthus tuberosus. Taxonomy (NCBI): domain Eukaryota; kingdom Viridiplantae; phylum Streptophyta; class Magnoliopsida; order Asterales; family Asteraceae; genus Helianthus; species Helianthus tuberosus. The sequence goes on along the minus strand of CM060416.1, from coordinate 5,214,044 downwards.
ACTTTGGAAGACATGCTTCGAGCATGCGTGATTGATTTGGGTGGTAGTTGGGATAACTACCTACCATTAATAGAATTCTCCTACAACAATAGCTACCATACCAATATTAAGGCTGCGCCTTTCGAGGCCTTATACGGTAGAAAGTGTAGAACGCCCGTTTGTTGGGCGGAAGTTGGAGATGTCCAATTATCAGGACCAAAGACAGTCTTTGAAACGACGGACAAGATTGTCCAGATTCGTGACCGTCTCAAAGCTGCCCGGGATAGGCAGAAGGGTTACGCAGACCCAAAGCGTAAACCGATGAAATTTGAAGTTGGTGACAAAGTGTTGCTTAAAGTATCACCCTGGAAGGGAGTGATGCGGTTTGGTAAGAAAGGTAAGTTAAGCCCGAGGTGTATAGGACCATTCGAGATTATCGAATGTGTTGGGTCAGTGGCTCACAAGTTAAACTTACCTGAAGAGCTCAGTGGTATTCATAACGTATTCCACGTCTACAATCTGAAGAAGTGCCTAGCTGATGAGTCGCTAGTCATACCACACACAGATGTGCATATAGATGAGAGCTTGAAATTTGTGGAAAAACCATTGTCGATTGAAGATCGACAGGTTAAGAAGCTTCGAAGGAAGCATGTACCTATTGTAAAGGTCAAATGGGATGCCCGTAGAGGTCCCGAATACACGTGGGAGGTTGAGTCCACCATGAAAGAAAAGTACCCTCATTTGTTTCCATAAATCTCGAGCTCGAGATTTCTTTTAAGGGGGTGAGGATGTAACACCTCGAAAATTCACGTCCTATAATGTGTTGACACGTGTCATATGTTTGAACGTGTGAAAGAATGTTCTGAAAGGACTAAAGTTGACAATCATGAAAAGTATATGAATATACGAGTTCTAAATGTCAACAGTGAATAAATATATTGTACATTAACCCTACATGATGCTCATACCTTCAAACGAATAAATCATGGATCATACGAAGCTAAAAATGAAAGAAAGTGAGAGATTACAAACTACAGGGGTTAAATGTGTCAACATGTTTAAGTTATACCTCTGAGTGACCTTTTGACAAACCCGAAGCTTTGTAACGGTTAATTATGCTCACTAGAATGCATGATATAAATTTCATAAAGTTTCGTTATCGTATGAGAAAGTTATGATCGAATTCGTATGCGAGGGGTTAAAAGCGTCAACAATGAAGTTTAGGACTTTTCGGGTGACAATAAAGTAACCGAGGACTAAACAAAGTGGGGATATGTCTTGAAGCCCTTAAACGTCAATTTGGAGGGTTCATAGTGCAAGAAATAAAGTCGTAGCAAAGTCTTGAAGAGCCAAGGATAAAAACACAAAAATCAAAAGTTGAAGATTTTGTCAGAAGAGGCCTCGCGCCACGCGAAGCCCCAGGGGGGGGGGTCTATGCGTGCCACGAGGGCCTGTCTGGTCCGAAAAACTTGGGTTCTTCTCTTCCATTTGCAATGTAACCGACTTATAAACGTTTTTCCACATCTTGGACGACCCCTAGACAACCCCTAGTCATTTAGGGACACTTGTTAGTGATCAAACATCAGTGGTAGCACTTGTTGTCAATGATCCATGAGCTTATGAACACTATAAAAGGCCACTAAGTTGCAACCATTTCTTCACACCTTTCTCTTGCATTCCTGATCATTTTTGGAGCTCAAGACTTCTCTCTAAGCTTCACATTTCGTGCATAGGACTTCAGTAAGTTTGCTTAACCTTTCTTAGTTAAGTTTTTGCTTAGTTTTAGCTTAAAAGTCAAACCGTCGTAATTAACGGTTGACTTAACGATTAATAACTAATGGTCCAGTGATTAGTCGAATTGAAAGTAGTTATAAGTTGGTAATTATGTGGGTAATAAACCCTTAAAAGGGTTCCCCCTGATTCCCACTCTAACTAGGTCAAATGTCGGGTCAAACTTGTTATTAAAAAGTCAACAGAATGCTTAATTTACAATTTATGCATAATTAGCAATGTAGAACACATACAACCTGTTTGATCATTAATATAACTTGGTAATGAATGTAAGAACATGTCTAAACATGTTCAACCCGACAATTTTCAGTAGAGACCCGGTTCGGAACCGAAAGTCGCATAGTTTGACTTTCGCTTTGACTTTCAGTTCTGACCCGTTTAAGCATGTTTTAGAAATGCCTTAGAGCTCTAATAGGACCAGGTTACATGCTACTATAACCCTCTGTGATTATACACCTCGGATCATTAGTTATCCAATTAATACACATTATTCCGTTAATTGCTCATATGTGGACCATTATGCCCTTTTCACCTTAAAACGTGATTTTTGAAAATGTAAAAGAGTAGAAACCTTAGTTACTGATATATAAACTTGCACCCAAAAAATTGACATCAGTTTGAGGGGTAGATTGAGAGTTATGCTCATTAGCGTAATTATAAAGTCTTCTAGCGATTAAACGACATAATTAGCGTATAGCCTATTTAAACCTACTTTTTAGTATCAAACTTATTACCCACTGATGTAATATATTATTTTGGGATTTTTGAAGATTTTTAATTAGTTTTAGGCTGAGCATAACTTATAGTCGTAGGCTTAATCCGGTAATTGTCGGTTTTACCCTTACGGGCTATAAAATGAGTTTTACACATCTAAATGACTCCAAACCTTTTGCTACTGATTATAAATAATAAATAAATTATTTTAAACCTTCTGGAATAATAAAAATATCAGATTTCTATATAGAACCCGGAAACGGCTTCTAATCGCCTAATTAAGCGTTTTTAACGCATAGTATGTACTAGAACTATTTTAAACATACAAAGGTTGATACCTACTGATATTTGAGGTAGATTATAATGTTTTAACAGTAAGCAAAAGTTGTTAAACTCAGATTTCAGTTTTGAGCTTTTCGGCTTATGTGAAATTACCAAAATGCCCCTACAGTGCATAAATTGGTTATAATTGATAAGTTTCACATATATACTTTATCCTACTGTTATAACTTAGTAAATTGAGTATTTTTGCTGACTATATCATACCTGTAACTCAGGTTAATACTTAAACTCTTTTATAACCTTTTAAATGACCAAACTACCCCTACGGGGCATAGTTTGTGTTTAAATTCATTTCGGGCATAATGAATGATATCTTACTGATGTCACAACATATTTGAAGCATATTAACTTAGGAAACCTGTATATGGCTCTTACGGATACCCGTTACGCTTATTACGCGATCGGTTCGGTTTATGTAACTAGTTTACATAAATAAGCCGAAACGGGTCAAACCTTATCGGTTTTATCTCAAAATCCAGAATGTGTATGAAATACCCATATTAAACAAGCCTTCAAACTTGTCGGGTCTAAATCACATTCTATTCCGGTCTTCGCTTAATCATGCGTACGAACCGTATCTTTGAAACTAACCGGTCTAAGCTTAAGCTTAACTAAAGACCCGTTAGGATTCTAATAGGTTATTAAAAACCTTCGTTCCAGATTAGGAGCACAGTAAAAGCTATCTGTACTTGCTGAATTGATATACGGCTTGGATTGAATTTATATTTAGCTCAGGTAAATACTTTTAACTTATTTTCCCTATACCGGCTTGGGTTACGGTATATAAAATACCGCTTGGTCGGGCATTAAATCTTCCATCGTTTGGTGGTTAATTGAATAGTTTAATCGGCCCGTTTAAATATGTTTTGTTTGCTTAAAGCCTTTGGGGGGTTAATGACCATGTCCCGGATATCCTTGGCATCATTTTACGAAATGGCCACGACCTAAGCGCGGAGTGTAGGCGTACACTCGTCAGTGCATAAATAGTTGATGTGGTGTGTCTATTGATCTTTAACCCGGTACGTCCGGGCTACTGAACGCATAAGGAACATGTAATTCTTTTACGAGATTATATATTTAAATAATTGTCCCAAGTATAAAAGATTCATTTTGCCTCTGTGCATTTTAATCAAATTATAAAGGATATTTTGTGCCACGTGCATCCAAATCAATTTTCTTAAACCATTTTCAAAATGAGTCAGTTAATTGTATTTACCAGTGTAAACTGACGTATTTTCCAAAAAGGCTAAATGCAGGTACTATACGTAATAGGCTGGCTACTCCAGGCATCAATAATCAAGTCTCGCAAGCTTTAGATGTTAGAGTCTGTTGAACGATATTATCTTTCTGTTAAAGATCCGCCTGTGGATCCATCTTACGTTCCGTTGTAATATTTGATATTACTTTGAATCGGATTGTAATATATTTTATCTTTCTTTTGCTTCCGCTGTGCATTTAAATATTGTGTTGTTTGACTATGGTGATATCAACTACGTCACGATACTCTCCACCGGGCCCACCGGTAACACGTGGAAAGTCGGGGTGTGACATTATTGTCAACTAGTGTTTTTCAATGGCGCGCGTTGCGCGAAAGACATTGGTGTTTTCGACCGACATCATCCTGCAACTCTTCTTTTAAATGGTTCACTTCTTGCAAAGACTGAACGTAGACCCTAACTCTTGTTTCGCCACTTAATCACTGTAAAAATTACAGGATTCATGTTTGGGGCATGGGTTGACACGTGGACTTCGAGCCTCCCCGCTGGTGAGTGACGTGTTGGGTCGGTTAAGAAAAAAAAGCCTAAAGCGTTAGGTAGATTTCGAACAGGGCGAGCTTGTCAAACGGCTTCCGCTCCTTGCCCCGGAACTCGATGTTGGCCACCGCCACCCGGTTTTCGTGACTTATATCACCACCCGGGACGCTATCGTAGTAGGCTTTAAAACGGTCGAGCTTCGGTCGTAGCTCGCGCCACTTGTGTTGGCACGCGTTTAAATTGTGCCGGTCGTTCCCCACGTTGTGCCGATAGCTAGCGAAAGCTTCCGGCCAGTAACGGGTCTCACCGGGTTGGCGGCCCTACATCGCGTTGTGCCGGTATCAAGTGTGGGTAGCGGGTTCGGGTAGGTGGAGTGAAGGGTTGGGGTAGCGATGTGGACAAGCGGTGGGGTTGGGGGGTTTTATAGTGACTTGGGTGAGCCGTTTGGCTTGGCCAACCGGTTATTTTTTAAAATTTAAACCTAGCCGCTATGGCCTAGCCAACCAAGCCAATGAGAGCCGGCCACGGAGGACCTAGCGCCAAACGGTTATTTTTTAAAATTTAAACCTAGCCGCTATGGCCTAGCCAACCCAGCCAATGAGAGCCGGCCACGGAGGACCGCTAGGCATGCCCAACGCCCGGGCTGAAACTCCCGCCCAAGGGGCCACGCCGAAGCCAAACGGTTATTTTTTAAAATTTAAACCTAGCCGCTATGGCCTAGCCTAGCCAACCAATGAGAGCCGGCCACGGAGGACCTAGCGCCAAACGGTTATTTTTAAAAATTTAAACCTAGCTGCTATGGCCTAGCCAACCCAGCCAATGAGAGCCGGCCACGTAGGACCGCTAGGCATGCCCAACGCCCGGGATGAAACTCCCGCCCAAAGGGCCACGCCGAAACCCAAACCCACCCGGGGTGGTGACTTGGGCATTAGTACCCAAACCACGGCCCAACCCTCATCACATAATAAATAAAGAATTAAAAAATGACTGAATGATACTGTTCATTCAGTTTTGATTTTATCATATAGTAATAATAATAAATCTTGTAATGTTTTTGGTTTTTAGCGTCGTATAATTTATGCTTTTACTTATTTTTTAGCCGAGGTGTTCTAAGGCAATGTGTTCTTAAAGCTGAGGCGAGAGGTGAAGACGTAACATCACCTATGCCACGCGGGACCTAAGTTTGTAAAACATGTTTTAAATTTAAGTTTTCTATAAATACTGAAACACCAAAAGGACTCAAAACAATAAAAAAGGTAAAACTGATTAATGATGACTAAAGTTGAAATGACCTCAAAATAATGGTATCACTTATCATTATAACAAGAATATTTTGTAGCTGAAATCACCTCATTAGGCTGGAGGGTGTGGGATGGAGCCCCTAGGGGCTTTATCAAGACACGTAAACGCCACGTAGGATCCACGTCAGCCATAACGCCCCCTTTAAATTGCACGGTGTGGGATGGAGCCCCCTATTAATCAAAATTAAAAAAAAAAAATTGATTGGTGCAAAACAAATGGGCCCCACCTGAACACCTCCTTCCTCCCGTTAACATGGTGGCGAGCTCACCTATAGCGCCCCTCCTTGAAGTGCTCGGTGTGGCGGTATAGCGCCGGCGGCGCTATAGTTGGTGAACTGGCGGTGGTGGCGCCTCCCACACCCTCCGGCCTTATAACATATGTTATCAATTATCGTTATAACAAGAATATTTTGTTTCAATTAAATACATAAAATGCATTTATAGTATATAACTAAATTTTGATTTTTAAAAACTAAATTAGCTATAAGTTGATTTTCAAAAATGTGTAGGAACATGTTCTTTAAATAGGTTTCTTTTTTATAATTAAAAAATACCTAGTAGTATGAAGAAATAAGAAAACTTGTAATCTAATAAAATGGTGAGCTTTTTAAGCATACTTAATAAAGAAATTAGAGTCATGTTGTTTCGTAAAAATGACCAATTATATTTGTTAATATCCCAAGGAAAAATGACTAATACATTATAAGTTTTTTTTAACACCATTAAACATCTATACAAATACAAAATTCTTTTAATCATAACTCCCAGAAATTCGACATGGTGTAGCATATTTGGTTAAGCAAAATTTCACACGAAAACGTGTCAAAATGATTCATGAATGCAACTATCTTTAATTTACATGTCCCATACCCCCCCCCCCCCCCCCCCCCCTCTAAAAATTTGCACCTTTTACACGTTTTGGCCTCAATTTTCTTCTTCCTTCATCTACAAGAAGAGTAAACTTAACCTACACGGCTACACTCCATACCTAAACCCCACAAGTTTCCTTTATATACACCACAACCCTTCCATAAACAAAACATCTCCCAAACTCTCAATGAAAGCAATATCTTTGTCCAACCAAATCTTTTCCGGTACCAACGACCACCGCCGTTCACATACGACAGTTTTTGGTCGTGCGGCTAAATCCTACGTCGTCAAAGCAAGAAGAGGGGCGAATGATGGAGGGAACCTTGTGGACGAAAACATGATTGTGTTAAGAATGCGAATAAAGGAGTTGGAGATAGAGGAGAGGGGTGGTTTGGGGCCGCAAGCGGATAAGTGGATGGAGTGGGAGAAGAAGTATTATGGGAGTTATATTAGAGATGTATGTGAAGCCATGATGATGTTACAAATGTGTTTGATGAACACTAGACCAAGTTTGGCTCTTGGGACATTGATACTTTTAATGTTGAGTGTGCCTTTATCCACTAGTGTTGTTATTTACAATTTCATAAGTTGGTTCAATTCGTTTTTGTAACTTGCAATCAATCTCATCTAAAACTTGGAATCTTTTGTGTAGACAAGAAGTGACAAAATGTTGGGTTGACACACATATAGTTCATCTTTTTTGATCTCTTCCTTTGATATTTTTCAAAATATAACCAAAAAATGGAGCTAAAATTGTTATATTATATAAACTATTGGCGATCTATAATTTTTTTTAATAAACCGTTATTAAAGGGAATCTAAGCAATCAATACTAAACATTCATGATTAAACAACAAAGTTTGTTAATAAGGCCTAACATTCATGATTAAACGAAAAAATGCTCTTTTATGTTGCAAATCAATTTACTAAACCTAATTCTAGATGAAACACAATAAGTCCTATAAACAACTACACACACATAAAAGTAGACTCGTACATACACATAAAAATAGAAGTTTTGATGCAGAACGAAAGTGATAAAAGTGTTGGATACATAATACAAACGTATAGAGAACACCGGAGAAATATTATTATCAATATCAAAAAGTTTTCCTAAACATTGAACATTTATTTATAGGCTAGTCTACTAGCTTACGTATAAATTCTGTCAAAATAACCGACATATTAAGTAAGACCATAATTGAAAGAAAAGACCATAACTTTAATATAAATTTCGATCAACATAACCAACATCTAGACTTAATTAAAACAAATAATAAAAACTATTATAATAAACCAAAGAGTAAGTTTTTTTTAATCCGTGTGTTTTAGTGGTTTTAACCAGTTGAATCTAAAATCAAAAAGTTTAACACCAAGAGTACCTAAACCCTCATTAAAATCAAAAAGTTTAACACCAAGAGTACCTAAAGCCTCATTTTATAACACTTTGGTCCAAATTTGTAACATTGCTACAATTTTTTTTTGTTAAGTATTGCTAAATGATCAAATTACCCCTATAATTAAAAAATAGAGTTAATTGCCAAAATTGTCCCTGAGGTTTGAGCACATTTGCCATTTTCGTCCAAAATGACACTTTTGTACCATTTTGCCCCCCACGTTTGTAACTTTTTGCCATTTTCATCCAAACCACTAACTTAGTTTATTTTTTCTGTTAAGTTGAAGGATATTTGGATGAAACTGGCAAATATAAACCACAGAGACGATTTTGGCAATTTACTCAAACTCTTTTTAATTTCTTTTATTTAATTAATTTTGTCACATATATAATAAAAAAGAATATACATGCAATTTTTATATGAAAAAAAATAATAGTTTTGTCAAATATTTGTTATAAATTTTCATCCAACCACTAACCAAGTTAATTTTTTTCTATTAAGGCGAATGATGTTTTAAATTTTATAAATTAATACAGAAATTAATTTCTAATTGTTTATATAGATCAGTTTTATAAAAATAACGTACCGTTAATTTTTTTCTATCAAACAACGTACCGTTAACAAACCTTAAAATTACCCACCAAATAGTAAGTATAATGCCATGAAACAAAATTTTCTTTACTAAAACCACTCAGAATAAATATTAGTTAGTTCCCTAAGTGCTCAATACATTTAAAAAATATGTAACGTTTTACAATTTTTTTTATATCTTTACAATTGATTAAATACTAAAAGTTGTAATCGATTGTTATGTGTTGCACACCAATGGTATTTATTTTATATATCGTTTTCTCTTAATAAAACTGATTTATATAACGATATATAATATAAATATCAGTTTTAATTTTTGGTAACGGTACGTGTTTGATGGGGTGCACTGGCTTTTGTTTTTCGTTAGGAGCGAATTTAAAAGAGTAGAAAATGAATTACAAACTTGGTACATATGATAATATTTGTTTATTTGACATTTTTCTATAAGGTCACAAGCATTTTAGTTTTATAAAAATTAGAGGTTTAAGTAGATTTATTTTTATAAAACCGATCTATATAAACAATTAAAAATTAATTTCTGTATTAATTTATAAAATTTAAAACATCCTTCGCGTTAATAGAAAAAAATTAACTTAGTTAGTGGTTAGATGAAAATTTATAAAAAAATATGTGACAAAACTATTATTTTTTTCATATAAAAATTGCATGTATATTCTTTTTTATTATATATGTGACAAAATTAATTAAATAAAAGAAATTAAAAAGAGTTTGAGTAAATTGCCAAAATCGTCCATGTGGTTTATATTTGCCAGTTTCATCCAAATATCATTCAACTTAACAGAAAAAATAAACTAAGTTAGTGGTTTGGATGAAAATGGCAAAACGTTACAAACGTGGGGGGCAAAATGGTACAAAAGTGTCATTTTGGATGAAAATGGCAAATGTGCCCAAAACTCAGGGACAATTTTGGCAATTAACTCTAAAAAATAAAAAGCTAATTTGTTGTTAGATTTCTCTCTCTCTCTCTCCATCTTATCTCTCTCTCTAAAATCTGCATATCTCTATCATCTTTCTCTCTCTCTCTATATCTAAACCACCTCCCCCTACCACCACACCTCCCCCCTCACAACCACATCACCACCACCGCTGCACTTCCACCGTTACCACCACACCACCCACTACCGTTGCACCTACCACCGTAATGTGGCAACGATAACTTAGAAACGAGTTCTGATAGTAATTATGGGCTCAATACCCTACACGACCACGAACCTAAGAATGCAAAATTGAGTTGTAAATCCTCAATCATAAAAGATAAATCATCACAATGGGATTGGTTAAATGGATCGGATCCTACATTAAGTACATATGATTCTTCAATAAGTATTTTAGAAGAAACTTCAGCAGAGAGTTCTCCGGATGGCATGATTCAAAACCTTAAGGTCAAAGTTGTTGTTTTGACCAGACAAGCCAATGTTCCGGAGTTGGAATTACAAACAATTCGTAAGCAAATCGTGAAAGAGATGAAAAAGAATCAAGATCATTCCAGGTATTGTCATTACATATTGTGTTGGTTTGAAATTATGTTTGATTTAGGGTTTGTGTTGGGTTTTGTGTTGTTTTAGTTTTTGTTGCAATTGATGCATGAAGTGCTTAACAATTTAGGGCTGAAACTGAAATTGATGTTGAAATTTGGTTTTTTTTTTTTTGAAATTGCTGTCAGTGGTGGTGTATGGTGGTTATGGTTGCAGATGAGGTGGTTGTGGTGGTGGTGGCTACAAGGAGGTGGTGGTGTATGATGGTTATGGTGGTGGTTGTAGACACAAATGAAATCGGGTTTGGTTTGGAATAGGTATATGGGGCGGAGGTGGCGGTGGTGCAGGGATGATGCGGTGCAGTCGTTCGGGGTTGGTGCGGTGGTGGTCCAAGGGTGATGGTGGGGGAGAGTAATTATGTGTAAGTGTATTTGTATTAGGGTAAATTACTTTTTGAGTCCCTGTGTTTTATGGGTTTTAACTACTTGAGTCCAAAAGCAAAAAGTTTAACGCCGTGAGTCCCTATAAGTATTTCCTTTAACTATTTGAGTCCAAATTTTTAACTTCGTTTGAATTTTCTGTTAATATTTTTATTAAAAGACTAAAATACCCTTGTATTATTATTATCATTATTATTACACACACTGAACACACACTCTCTTCCTTATCTTTATCTCTCTCAACCACACCACCACCATCACCATCACCACCACCACCACCACCACCACTATCCTGTCATTAATCAACAACAGTCAACCAAATACAGAACACCACATCTTCCCAATTGTGCATCAACATAAAAAACAATAATCGATCCTGCTTCATGAAGATAATGGTAGACTAAACAATAATCGATCCTGATTCATAAAGCCCTAATTTGAATTAATAACATCGACATTCGACACCTGTTTTGAGAGAGAGAAAGAGGGATGAGAGATCTCGTTGCAGCAGCCGACAAGGTTGAGCCCTGGCTCAGCGATGAGGTGGTCCAGCAAAGTTAGGTTAAAGTCGTCGGGAACAGAGAACACGTCGGAGACTCCGATCTTGACGAGGCGGCGAGCGAGGTGGCGGCCGAGTGTGGCCTCGCCGGAGTTGAAAGGGACGGCCGACGCCGTTGCGGCTGTTGTCGGTGCCGGATTTCTTTTTCCGATGGAATAAGTTCTTCAGTTCCATGAATGTGATGGTTGAAAGATGAATTTGATAAATTTGAACAATTGAAAGGATTTGGGGATCAGATCTGGGAATATATAAAAGAGAAAGAGATATAGTGAGAGAAATCTACAAATAATTTATTTTTTTATTTTCTTTTTTATTTTTTTAACTATAAGGGTATTTTGGTCATTTAACAATACTTAACCAAAAAATTATAACAGTGTTAGAAATTTGGACTCAACTGGTTAAAGAAAATGCTTATTGGGACTCAGGTCGTTGAACTTTTTGCTTTTGGACTCAAGTGGTTAAAACCTATAAAACACAGGGACTCAAAAGGTAATTTACCCTTTGTATTATTTATATTTTATAAATTATACATTGCATTAAAAATATGTACCTTATACTTTATGCATTAATGGTTTGTATATTGTTTGTAAATGACTAAAATACCCTTATGGTTAACAGACTTGGTGGATGATGTTAAATTATTTGACTCAAAAGGTTATAAAATGAGTCTATAGGTACGCAAAACGTTAAACTTCTTGATTGGATTCAAGTGGTTAAAACCACTAAAACATAGGGACTAAAAAATTAATTTACGCTAAACCAAATTATTAAGAAGAGATTCTATATTGGTTATTTTTTGGAGTTATCAACCCGCCTCTTCACTCTTTTCACGGCATTCTCATCTGTCCACGTATGAATTAACCATTTGTGTAATCAATAACCAAATACATTTGATAACATTTCTTCTTGTGTTTGATATTTAAATGCAAGTTATTGAAATTGATAAAGAAAAATACTATTAGGTTAAGATTCTTTCTAGATGATTAGATGTTTTAATAACCCTTGGTTCATGATTTCCTTTGTTTCTTTTTCATGTTATTGCTTTTTCAAATAAAGAAAAGAAAGTTTAGGTAAGTTATACTATCATGTTCAAATGTTTGTGGTTGTGATCAGTGGCGGATCCAGTCAGTTTTTTCACTGGGTTTATTTTTCCAAATCATATAAGGTTTACACTACAAAAAAAAACGTTTTTTTTTCCAAATCATACAAGGTTTACACTACAAAAAAACGTTTTTTTCCAAATCGACTGGGTTCCTGGGAACCCGTAAATAGCCTCTAAATCCGCCCCTGGTTGTGATTTGATATATACCGATATTACCATCAAACGTCCAAGAACATATACCAACAAGATTATTGTTATTATTATTTTGATACGCAAATAATTACCTTTTTAACATCCCACAAAATATTTCACGAATTTGTGCTTCAACAAATTCCATGTACCGAACATATTTCAATCATTGATTTTATCAATATAGCCACATAATGCCAAAGACACCTTGCAATGACAAAAATGAGATACTTTGAATGAGATGCATTAGTCTTCTTTCTATATTATTACATCAAATACCATTTAGATGAAATTTAAATAATTCACGTAACTAAACATAGAAAACTTCAAACAAATCATTATCTTTGTTGTACTACTTCTCTTTATCATAAGACTTGTGTACCCCTAGACAAGGACACATTGCTAGAAGCAACAAATTAGTACCCCTAAAAGTATATTTTGTTACACTTATTTTCATTTTGTAGGGTCCAACCTTTTTGTCCCATCGCTACACTACTTGTTAGGTGCCCAATTTGTCTATTTCCCCGATCCTTCACTTATCAGGATTGCTTAAAAGACTTGTGGCTCGTTCGCAATCGACTCGTTTATATACATGGTTAGCTCGAGCTAAGATAAGCTTGTTCGTTGACTCGTTTAAGTTAAACACAAGTGATAATATTTATATGTTATAACACAAGGGTAATGTTCTTTTGAGAAGAATATTCTTAAAAGAAGAAAAATAAATTAATCTAGACCCTATATTTTTTTGATCAATGGTTGTGAATCAATATATTATTTTGTCCACTTTTAATTAATGTTTTAATTACTAAGAGTGGTTTAGACAATTTGATATAGAATATTAATAAAGATTTTAAAGAGTTACTCAAGTCTCATTAATGCAACCATAATTTCCTCCTTCACCACCATTAATGTGTTGGTTCCTACACCAATTTTATTATAAGTGAAAAAATTATTTAAAAATTTTGTGTCCTACACATATTGTATTATGAGTCGCAAAGTTATTTAAAAGTGTTTTAGTCCTACACATTATGCATCATACACTAAAATATTGTTTTAATAGTGTAAGAAACGTTGAATATGTAAGATCAATACACGGGATTGTTTTTTTTTTTTTTTTTGTAAGGTGCACAACTATTTAATAAAATAGACTCATTAAGTGATTATAGTTCACTAATTTGATTAGCAAAAATAAATAATAGGCTCATTAAATGATTTGTTCAAATTACATTTGTATCCTTTATTCCTTTTGTTTTTAATTTGTAATTTCTTCTTATTTGAACTCTACACTCTAACACAATACCATCTATAAATAAGTCTACACAATGGTCCATGACCCCACTTGAGACCACCACCATATTAATTTTGATATATTTTTTACTTAAAAATTTACATATTTTCTATATATTAATTTACAAAAACGGTTTATGATAAGCTTTTTCTATTCAATTTCTGGTATGTTGATTGGTGGATGAACATTTTTAGGTTAATGGGTGGATGTCATATAGCATCACTTTTATATAGATAATATATAAATGTTATAACTACGTGTACAAGCCTCTATTGCATATAAATATTTATATTTTTTTTCCCTTAGACTACTACTAAATGTAAAAATATTCTCTTAGTATAAATATCAAATAACCCTTATAGTTTACTTTTAGTTTTAATAAACTCCATATACTTTATAAATTCATTTAACTATTATTATTATTATTATTATTATTATTATTATTATTATTATTATAAGTTCAAATCCAGTTGATTTGCGAGTTAACGTTACTGCGGCAATGCTCTTCACTTTTTTACATAGGATTTCGGATATTGTCAACGTATTTGCTATAACACATGGAATTTTTTTTTCTTTTTATGTACGGTATAAATATTGCACCTTAACGTTTTTACGTCTCTTTTTTGGTCTGGTTTAACGATACCGACGCAACGCTGGAGTCCTAAATACTAGTTACCATTACCATATTATAAATTAGGAACAAGTTGGTGTTTTATAAAGTTGTACTATAAGCATGGAGAGTTTTTCAAAAAAAAAAAAATTTGAGTTTTCATTTCTAATCCAAAGGTTTTCATTTTTTTTACATTTTAACCTCTTTGTTTTTATTTTTTACTTTTAACCTAAAAATTTTCATTTTTTTGCAATTTAACCTCAAAACATTTTTTATTTTAAACTTTGATCCCCATATTTTTCTTCTTTTGCAAATTTTTCGTTTTACGTTCTAATTTTGCGAGTGAACACGCCGCAATGTGCATGTGGGTTTCAACATTTTTTTGTCTATTTTTTTCCTGTTTGACAGGACCTTCACAACGCGTATATTTTCCATGTTTGTTAGGTTTGTCGCAACGCACATGGTTTTAGATCGACTTAGTTATTCTTTTCTATTTTTACATTTTAGTCTAATTTCTTCACATTAAAATGCAGCAACAGGCATACGTGGTTCAACGATTTTACATATGCTTTTCGTTCAATATTATTTTTTTCTTTTTATTTATTTTGTTTTTATGAGCTTTTTCAGTTTTACTGGTCGCTGGTAGTACTACTTAAGAAGGTTTATGCCCCGCCACAACGCAGGATGTTAATACTAGTTATTTTAAATTTAAACTAGCCGACTAGAGTATTTTATTTCTTTCTCCCTTGATACCAATAGTACGTCGTCTTCCTTCTTCAACAATAATTTATTTCTTTCTCCCTTGACATCAAGAATCTCCCACCTGTAACTCCCATGTGTGTGCATCACATATCTTTATAAAATTATATTCTATGATCCCCAACCATTAAAGGGCTCTCATCAAAATTTGTTTTTTCTTCATCAACCTTAAATCTTGGATCTATACTTCACTTTTTTTTTCTTTTTTTTTTTAAATTTTCCCAATGGGTTTCTTTGAATCAGATGTTAAATTTGGTTCACAAGAACTCATACATGCTATTGTCCCATTATTAAAACTATTGTGTCTTACAATATTTGGCATACTTTTAGCCCACCCAAGAACACAAATTGTCCCAAAATCTACTTTCAAGCTTCTTAGCAAACTTGTTTTTGCTCTTTTTTTGCCTTGCACAATCTTTATCCATTTGGGTGAATCAGTTTCTGTTCAGAATCTAGCTCTATGGTGGTTTATACCCGTAAACGTGGTAATAAGTACGGTATTCGGTTGCCTTTTGGGGCTGCTGGTGGCGGTTATTTGTCGTCCGCCACCAGAGTTTTTTCGGTTTACTGTTATAGTAACCGGTTTTGGGAATACCGGTAATTTGGTTATGGCTATAGTCGGTTCAGTTTGTCATGATACCGATAATTCTTTTGGTTTGGATTGTCAGACAACCGGTACTGCTTACGTGTCATTAGCTCAATGGGTGTCAGTGCTTTTGGTGTATACTTTGGTTTATCATATGATGGAGCCACCTATGGAGTATTATGAGGTTGTGGAGGAGGATGATGGGGAGATTGAGATCGTTCACGAGAATTTACCAGTGAACGATCTCAGCAGGCCACTTCTGCATGAAGCAGAGTGGCCTGGTATGGATGATAAGGAGACCGTGCATTGCAAAACCCCGTTTATAGCACGGGTTTTTGCAAATGTTTCGGATTTGTCGGAAACGTCCTTACCGGACCCTGATTTGTTACAAGACGGGCGTGAGCATGAGCGTCCGCGAAGCCCTAAATCGATTAGGTGTTTAGCTGAGCCGAGGATGGTTAGAAAGATAAGAATTGTAGCCGAGCAAACCCCGGTTCAACATATTCTTCAACCACCGACGATCGCGACGTTTTTAGCTTTAGTCATAGGAATGGTTCCGTTTTTGAAATCTATAGTGTACGGTGATGACGCGCCTCTATCATTCCTAACCGATAGTCTAGACATAGTGGCCGGAGCCATGGTGCCTTCGGTTATGTTGGTTTTAGGAGGGATGATAGCCGAGGGTCCTAACGAGTCTAGACTTGGGATCCGGACCACTATCGGGATTATAGTCGCGAGGCTTTTGGTGCTCCCGACGCTAGGAATTGGGGTCGTGTTGTTAGCTGATAAAATGAACTTGTTGATTCATGGCGACCGGATGTTTCAATTCGTGCTTTTGTTGCAATACACGACACCAAGTGCGATCTTGTTTGGTGCGATCGCTAGTTTGAGGGGCTATGCGGTTAGTGAAGCCTCGGCGCTCCTGTTTTGGCAACACGTTGTCGCGTTGTTTTCTCTTACGATGTATTCCGTAATCTACTTTAAGTTGTTGCTTATAGAATGATTTATGATCTCTACACATATTTATTGTTGGAATTGTTTCATGAGACATGTTGCATTGGTAGCAAACTATGAATTTCTAAAGAACTTTATTGTTAGCATGTACAAAATGCATTTCTAATATTTATTTTATGTTACTACTACATGAAGCTATTATTTTAAATTTAATAAAACGGTTTTGTGACTTTAATATTTTGTCTTTCCTTCATTTTAATGTCTTTATGTGGATGGAACTGGTGACTCTTTAATCTTTACCAAACATTGATTATGTATTAAAGACGTTCTATTTATAATAATATTTTTTTATATCCATATTTCATATTTGATATATGATATCCGTCAGGGGCGGATCCAGCCAACATTTGTGGCTTCCCATGAATCCAGTGCGTTTGGAAAAAAAAATGGAAAAAATTAGTGAGAACTTTGTAGAATTTAGAAAAAATTAGTGAGAATTAAAGAGAATTTACCAAAAGGAATCCATTAGAATAAAATACTGCATCCGCCACTGATTTCCGCTCATGATTTTAAATTACTATCCTAATTTTGATATGTTCGCTAATAATAATACATACTTACCATTTGACTGATGAGAGTCTCAACTTTTAGTTTAGTTGCCAAAGACAATCTCAATCTAACGGAAAAATAACTTTTTCTGCCTCTAATGAGTAATTGGTTGATTTTTATCTCAATTAGAATGTTGTAGAGTGTTTTGAAACGACACAAAGGAAAGCTAAAGGCAAACTGAGTTATTTTTTAGTCAAAATAAGATTGTCCATAACAGCGAAAATACAATTATGAGTGTTATTAATCAAATTGACGGTATGTATAAGCAAACGAATTATAGTTTAAATTATTAAAATACAATTTGGTTAAGAAAAAAGATTTGCAAAACGAAATCAGGCTTCATTCCTAAGCCCAAGGAACGGCCCAATACTCTAATATGCATCTCTGACTACAAGTCTACAACGTATGTTTATCAACAAGTAAATACATTTTCAAGTTATTTTTCAAAACAAACTTCAACCAATAAAGCTACTAGAATGAAACATTATTACAAATACTTAAGGGATAATTAAATAAAAAATAAAAGTTAAAAGTTTCCGGACATACAGTTCAGGTAAACGGATATTTAGTTTCCGGTAATTAGGTCAAATATTACCTAATCTCATAGCCGTTCCGTACCCGCAATTTTTTTTTACCAATCCCATATCCGGTTCCATACCCCTCGAGTATCAGATTGACCCGTCTTAGATGCGTCAAGTTTTGGGTATACCCGTCAAAAATATTTTAAATAATTGTTAGTAATTAATAAAGTTACTATTAATGAAAAATTTGTGAAAAATTTAATAATAGTTTGGAATAATGGATTTTTTCAATAATCTCAACTATTATTCGTTGGCCGACAACGGTTCTAACATCAAAAATAACTAGTGGTGGTCAAACATTTTCATATATTGTAAACCAATGGACCTTTGTTACACCGAAAAGTATAAGTGGACAAAAAAATTAAGGTTCTGTTAGTAAATGTCCATTGGTTTACAATATATGAAAAAAATGAGACTACCACTGATTATTTTAAAGTTAGGACTGTTGCCGACCAACGACTAATAATTGAGATTATTAAAATCCATTATTCCTAATAATTTTCTTTTTTCAGAACTATGAGATCTAAATAGAAACAACGAATAGCAACGACCTAGATAGAACATTTTTTTATTCCTATTAACGAACCATAGATAAGAACATTAACAATAGGGCTGGCCTAAGCCCAAGTATTTTGCGGCTTGGGCTTTATGTTTTCAAGTCAATAGGGTCTCCAACATTTTAAAGAAAAATATAGGATATTTGGGCTGTGCTACAAATCTGCGATGGATATTGTCTGTTGATATTGACGGGCCGCATGTAGATTATAGAGTAGGCCATCAATACAAAAAAGAAAGAATAATAATAATAATAATAATAAATAAATAAATACAAAAAAAAATAATAATAATAATAAGCCGTCTAGTTTATTTTGTCAGTCACGAGCCATTTCATATAGTGTTTTTTTTTTTGGAAAAAGGTCTCAAGTTCTTGTAAGATTAAATATATTATGTTTTAATATTTAATCTAGTAACCATTAAAATTATTTACATAATATAGATCAAAATATATAACAACCTATTAAATAATTAGTTGGTAATTGTTGATGGACCATATTACCCTTATTAACTAATTAGGTTTCTTCTTGGGTGCATATATAAGGAGACTTATGTAGAGGTTCTAATATTAGACACATAACCTAATTATTATAACATCAAAAATCGGCCCTCTTCTCCAAAACCGATACCTTTTCGGTTTCATCGTCGCCATCATCAGTTTGCACCATAAGGAGGAACCAGACCACACTGACAAACATGTCAAACTCGATGGCATCTTCTCTCACTGGATTCTCCACTGCACTGTCTGTTGTAACATGTATGTTTTCATGTTTTCCATTATGTTTAAAACAGAGCTGATTCAACATGTGGTATCAGAGCATATGTTGATTAATCAGTTCCGTTTCCGTATCCATTATTCTGGGATTGAAATCTGGTAAACAGAAGTTTTGAAAATTTAATGAGCATCACAGCTGGTTTCGAGTCTGATGTGCCGAAATTACTGTTTTCAGAAAAAGGATAGTTAAATGTTCACTCGAAATCAAATGGGTTAATTTTATGTCCGAAATTTGTTTAGAAACATTAAAATTTTCAGTTTCGGGTTCCAGAATTATGCTTTATTTTTTAGGGTTCATCATGTGTTCTTAGGAAAATTCGAAATTCCTTTATGTTTTGGAATATAATTTGAATTGTAGAATGTTTTTCCTAATTTTCATCTGTTTTGTCTAATAAGAATTTTCGAAATCTGTTAAAAGGATAAACATATTATGATTTTCGAAATATTCTGATAAAATTAGATCAATTTTAAAATAGGAAACTCTACCACAATTCCTAAGAATTCGAATTTTCAGTTATGTTTTCACAACAACAGCTGTTTACAGAAGGTTCGAGATCATCAATAACGAGTCGAGACCAATATTTCGACTCGAGACCACAAGGTTGCGACTCGAAATCATAAGGGTTTTCGATCTTCACAACTCAAGACCATGGTTCCGACTCGAGACCAAGATTTCGACTCGAGACCACAAGGTCTCGACTCGAAATCCTAAGGGTTTTCAGTCCTTCATGACTCGAGATCATGGTTGCGACTCAAGACCAAGATTTCAACTCGAGACCACAAGGTTTCGACTCGAAATCATAAGGGTTCTCAAATCTTTACAACTCGAGACCATGATTCCGACTCGAGACCAAGGTTGCGACTCGAGATCTCACTCGAGACCTCATAACTGAGTCGAGACCTCATAACTGAGTCGAGATCTGACTCGAAACCAAGACTAACTCGATGTCTCAACCTCATTATTTAGGCTGTTTAATGTGAACTAAAATTCGGCTCGGGGCTCCGCCCGGAACCCCGTGGTTTGCAATTAATTAATTGGTTTTTGTAAATACTTAGTTAATTAATCAGAATCAGATAATGTTTTACAAAACCAAAATAGCTTAACTTGATTGAGCTTCTGATGTATCATTTCTGCCCAAAGCTGATTTGATACATCTACTTATCGTTCAAGTATTACGAAAGCTATGTTTAGTGTGCATTACAAATGTGAATGTCTTAATATCTGGCCAAAGTTGATTTAATTCTTTCATGAATAGCATACTTAACAAGTGCATAACTAAAGTGATTGTCTCATTTCTGGCCAAAGCTAATTTGTTACAATCACTTTGCACACATGCTTAAATGATTACACTTCTGGCCAAAACTGATTTGTCTTCGTTTAAGTAGAATTTAACTAAGTCTATTATTTTGATGTTAGTAATAGACAATATCACAACTTCATAATTAAAATGGTCATTATTTATGCCTGCGTTAGTATAATATGCCCTTAGATCACATTAGGACTTCTTCCTTAGTATCATAACTTGCTCATCTTATTTCCACTATCAACACCCAATTGCGGGATTCCACATTTGACTGGTGATAACTTTGTTGCATGGAAGGATGCTCTCATGCTTACGCTTGGATTGCTGGATTTTGATTATGCTCTAAGAGAGAATAAGCTAGCAGACCTCACTCCTCAAAGTACTGCTGCTGAGCAGTTGACTCTTGAAAAGTGGACAAGGTGTAACCGCATGTCTCTCATGTTCATGAAGCAGTCCATAAGCAATGCAATCAGAGGAGCCATTCCTGATTCTGAAGATGCTAAAACCTACTTGGCTTCTGTGGAGGCACAATTTAAGGGGACATCAAAAGCACACGCTAGTACTCTTATTCTCAAGCTGGTGACAACTAAGTATGATGGGAGGAGCGGCATTCGCGAGCACATCATGATGGTGAATGACATGGCCAATAAGCTGAAGGGGTTAGAAATAGAAATCAGTGATGGTTTCCTCGTTAATTTCATCATTACTTCGCTTCTTTCGTCCTTTGAAGCATTCAAGATCAATTACAACACTCAGAAGGACAAATGGACGATGAGTGAGCTGGTCGCTATGTGCATACAGGAGGAATAGCGTACGAGGATGGATCGCACTACTGGTGTTGCTAACTTCACCACCTCCAACTCTAAGAAAAGGAAGAACAATCATCAGATGAAGGATGCTTCTAAAGTCCAAAGGCCCAATCCTAATACAAGTGCACCTTCCAGCTCTAAGAACTCCTTAGGCAAAATCCACTGCAAGTTCTGTAAAAAGGCAGGACATATGCAGAAGGAATGCCCTGACTTTAAGGAGTGGCTGGCTAAGAAAGGTAACGATTATTTTATGATACTTGAGTCCTATAATTTAAATGTTCCTGCTAATTCTTGGTGGTTTGATTCTGGTTCTATGGTTCATGTTACCAATTCAATTCAGGGATTTTTTACAATCCGGAAGCTGGGAAGAAACCAAAGAACGCTTAAGGTTGGGGATGATCGAGAATTAGAAGTGAAGGCCATTGGAACATTACAATTATTTATGAAAACTGGTTTAAGTATTAAACTTTATGATACCTTATATGTTCCTGAGGTAACTCGGAACCTTGTATCAGAACCAAAGTTAGACATGGACGGTTTTATTGTTTCCCATGGTCATCGCAAACTCTCTATCCTCTATGATTCTGTTCTTTATGATACTGGTATTCTGGATGGTGGTCTCTATAGATTAGAACTAGATGATGTATAACAACCCTCAAAATATTTTCGACACCCCGTATATGAAAACCGAGCCCAAAATACCCTTATATAATTAAAAATAAAATAAAAATCACAAAATAGTATCTCTCGTGGGCCGCGTAAGACCCCTCCCTGGTCTACGCGGGGCGCGGCAGTTGGAAGATTAGGCTGCACCCGGGGCTGCCACGTGTCGGGTGGTGTGTCTAGGCTACGAGTGATGACCGGTCATAGCTAGTGTAACACCCCAAAATCTAATAATAGACTATTTGAATGTTTAAAAGTTTTAAATAAAATTTATTAAGTTATAATAAACAAGGAAGTTTAGAAAGTTAGGAAAATATACTAGAATGATAACATAAATAATCCCAAGGGACTGAATGTGTAAATTGGCAAAATAAATAAGAAATTAAAAGATTGAATGTGGGTGGAGTGTGGGTGTGCGACGCAGGGAACGGCCAGGAAGGGAACAACCCCTTCTTGCCCTTGTTCCTCAAATCACAAACAATTGGATGAGTTTCTGGTCCTAATTCGAATGCATGTGATCAAATTCTCAACCATCTAAGAGTTTCCTACATAGGGTAAGTCAGATTTTGTGATTTGATGCTAGTTAGTGAATATGGGTTTTGACCAATCTATGAATTAGTATGAAATTAAGCTTATGTATGCATTAGAGTTATCATTTAGAAGATGTTCTATGCCTGAATTCCTTTGTATTGAAGGTTTGAAGTAAAACCCATTTAACCTAGTAGTATGGTGACCTTGTAATTCAATAAATTGAGTAGTTGTGATAGATGAATGTATGAGTACTAAGATAACTGATGAATTACCATGTTGTAGAATGATTTTGTTATGTGATTTAGATTGATAAAAAGAGTTGTGAAGCCTACTAGAGAAACTATGCATAAACACTTGTACTTAGTGCTAAAAATTTTATACGCACACCAAGTGTTCGATTAAATGATTGAATAATTGATTCATGCAAATTGATGGAATTGGGATATCTTGCCTTGTGTGTAAAATATGGAGATAATAGTTGTGAAAGGGTGTGTGTGTGTAATGCAAATTTAATATGAATACGAAAGCTATGTAAATAATTGACATGATCTAAGTAAGAATGGGAATATGTGTAGGAATCAAGGAAGAAGGAGGAAGCTCTTGTTCGCAACAAAAATCTCAAGAACGAGGTAAGTTCAATTACTTACAAGTTTTATGTAATGTTAATAGTTGTATAGTTATCATTACAAATCCATGTTTATTGCTAGTCTTATAATCTGTTAGTTTCTAGTTAAATTTTGTAGAAGGCATGTTCCTATTTGAATATGTAGTCAATGATAAGATTCCATATTGATTCGTATTGAACTGGTCAATTCGAATTGAATGGGAATGTTCATGATTTGGTTTATGATGATGCTCTGTTATGAACGGGTTGATTAGTATGGAATAAAAAAAGGATGATAGCATGTCGAACCGTATCTAAACGGGTCGACCGGTCAAAAGAAAGATAAGAAGGAAGGTCTTGATATATATATATATATATATATATATATATATGTTGACCCACTCGTTGGGGTTACATATCGACGATGACGTATGTAAAAGAATGGATGTTAGAAAGTTGAATGTTAATGTTGGTAGAAATTTTACTTCGTATTATGTAAACTTATTGACAAGTTTCTTTGTTGCAATAATAGGTAAATCTCAAGCTTAGGTGCTTTTGTCTCTCTCTCGGAACGAACACACACTACGCCATCCATTATGCGCTTCCGGTTAAAGGCGTTTTCTTGAAAAGGGTCAAAATGGTTTTTTTGTAATGTAATGTTTAACTTATGTTTAGGACGTTTGTAGTAACTTGGATATTTTCCTTAAAACTTATTTTGGGCGGTTTCGTCAAAATACTTGTAGCGAACTTTTGTATGATTGTATCTTTTGTCTCTTTAAAAGATGTCTTTGCGCTTTATTTTGAATGAAATTGGTTAAAACAGAGAATCGTTTATAGTACAAACGGGTCATGCCCAAATTTTTCTTATTTTTTTGAAATAGTTATGTATAATGTTGTAGTCTTTCGAATGTGAATTAGTGGGCGTTGCAAGTTGGTATCAAAGCTTAGGGTTGAGGGACGATAGAGTGTTTGAACTCAAATCGAAAGCTCAAATGAAGGTGTGTTCGTTCCGAAGCGCCATGCAAGTAAGTAAGTTGTAAATATGATTATAATCTTAGCGAGTAATAAAAGGGAATTATGGGATTTTGTTATAAACTAAGTTTTAAGACACATGATGATGTTAAATGGGTCCGTATTTAAATTACGGACACGTAGGAAAAAGAATCAGGTAAAACGGACTAGTAGAACTATACTTATGAGGTTTTAAAGTTTGTATATAGAAAAATGTTAGAGCTAGGCAAATGCAGCAACACAGAACTGAACCTTCTGTGAAAAAGGGGGCGTCGCGCTGCGCGACACCTAACTGGGATCACAGTCGCGTCACGCGACAGCGGTCGCGGCCCGCGACGGCTTGAAGGGCTATCCTTCGCGGCCCGCGAGGGCTTCAAATGCTGGCAAAAAATTTTTTATTGTTTATTTGGATATAGAACTTGTTTAAACCAATTTCTAAGGCCCCGTAACCAAAGTTAAGGTCGTTTTTGTATCAAGAATAATGAAGAAATTGTATACTAAGGAAGAAAGTATGAATTGTTAAGATCAAAGAATATGATCTAAACAATACGACATTATCGTCGATGATAATAATGTACAAAGTATGAATTGCAAAGTGGAATGTAGTATGATAAAACGAGTATGTATGTGTTGAAGAGGTGTATAAAAAGGAACTCTAATGTATAGAATGAATGTTTTATGTAGATGGTGGACACAAGTAATGTAGATGATGCTGAAGTAGCACGACAAGAGGCATTCGATAATAAGATTATGGAGGCGGCAGAAAAGGTTATACATGCTAACCTTCCTAAGTTAGCTCAAGAAGTCGAAAGCCGTGTCTTAGGGGTTGTAGATGCAATGATGACTAGTAAGACTGAGGAGGTAAAGGAAATGATTGAAGGGTCTAGAACTAAAAGCAAGGAACGAAGGTGTACATATAAGGATTTTATGGCGTGTAATCCCTCTTCATATAATGGGGTGGTTGATCCGATAAAATGTCAAAGGTGGATAGCAAATATCGAAGCCGTGTTTATACGTAGCCGATGTGAGAAAGAAGACCAAGTAATGTTTGCTACGGGTCAGCTTCAGCAACAAGCCAAGGATTGGTGGGATACCCAATGTAAGGAGTTAGGGGAAGTAAGACTCCAAACACTAACTTGACAAGAATTCAAGGAGTCGTTCCTGAAGTATCATTGCCCGTAGACGGCGATTGATAGAATACAAGATGAATTCTTGCGTCTTCGCCAACAGGATGAATCTATTGATGAAATCACCAACACTTTCTTCGATAAGCTTAAGTTTTGTGAAGATTTTGTCAAGTCTGAAAGGATGAAGATAAATCGGTATTACGGCATGTTGAAGGTTGAGTATAGGGAATTCATTACCCCCTCGAAGTGTGAAACCTTGAATGAACTTATCAACTTGGCCCTGGATAGAGAGATAGAGCTGAAGCGACAAGTGGAAAGGGGGAAGAAAAGAACGGCCAAAAAGCCGACAACTATGAGTCCGTCCAAGAAGCCTAAGCAGCATGACGTTAGAAACAAAGGGGGATCTAAAAGCATTATTCCTCCATGAAAAACTTGTGGAAAGCTTCACACCGGAGAATGTCTATTGGGAAAGAAGGGATGCTACAACTGTGGTCAGGAGGGGCATCCTTACTATAAGTGTCCTAGTCCCGTGAGGACGTGTTTCAATTGCTTTACTCCTGGTCACGTCAAAGCCGAATGTCCAAAGCTTAAACAAAAGGGGCAAAAAGATGAAAAGAAGAATGAAAATCAGAGGGCTCGGGGAAGGATGTTTCAGATTACCACCGAGGAAGCTAAGGTTTTACCGAATGTTGTATCAGGTATTTTCTTAATCAACCAAATACCCGTGAATGTGTTATTCGATTTCGGTGCTAGTAGATCTTTCGTGTCAGACGAACTTATGTGCCATCCCTCCTTTAGAAAAGAACGAATGCCTGTACCCTTAGAAGTAGAAGTAGCGGATAGCAAAAGTTATTTGTTATGTGAAGTTTGTAAAAATTGTAAGATCACCATAGAGAACGAAGATTTCAAAATAGATCTTATTCCTATGACTTGGGGGGGGGGGTAGAGCACGGTCCTCCCAACCGTCGGAGTGATCCCACTCCGGGAGCCGCTACCCGACTAAGCTAGCTCCGCGGTGAATTCCCCTTATCGAGTTCTTACCCCGAGCAACATATGCCACTCCCAAGACTCGAACCCGGGACCTCTGGGAAGAGGTGGGTGTCGGTGGCCAACTGGGCTACCCCAGTTGGTTTTATTCTTATGACTTTGGGGGAACTTAAAGTAGTAGTAGGAATGGATTGGTTATCCCGTTATCACGTGGAAATACGATGCGAGGCAAAAGTCATTCATGTATTATCACCTAATGGGGCTCGAGTAAGTATCCGTGGGGAAAGAAAATTTGAGACAAAACTGTGCATGATTGTCGAGGCGGTTAAGCACGCAAAGAATGAGGGTAAGGCATATTTGGCCTACGTTGTGGACACAAGACAGGAGGTACCTGAAATTGGAGAAGTTAAAGTTGTGAACGAGTATCCAGATGTGTTTCTGGATGAATTACCGGGATTACCACCCGAGCGAGAGGTGGAATTCCAAATTGAACGCGCCAAGCCAGTGGCCAAAGCTCCCTATAGATTTGCTCCCGCTGAGATGCGAGAGCTAATGACACAGATACAAGAATTGCTCGATAAGGGCTTCATACGCCCGAGTGTGTCACCCTGGGGAGCCCCGGTACTTTTTGTGAAAAAGAAAGATGGTTCGATGCGCATGTGCATCGACTATCGAGAATTGAACAAGTTGACAGTGAAAAATAGATATCCATTACCTCGAATAGATGACCTTTTTGATCAATTGCAAGGAGCGAGCTGGTTTTCGAAAATTGATCTGCGCTCGGGATATCACTAGCTATGGGTACGAGAGGAAGATGTTGCAAAAACCGCGTTTAGAACCCGCTATGGACATTACGAGTTTTTGGTAATGTCATTTGGGCTAACTAATGCGCCGACCGCATTCATGGATCTTATGAATAGAGTATGCCGGCCCATGTTGGATAAGTCTGTAATAGTATTTATAGACGATATCCTAGTTTACTCTCGTAGTAGAGCCGAACATGCAAAGTTGAATGTTGACCTACTCGTTGGGGTTACATATCGACGATGACTTATGTAAAAGAATGGATGTTAGAAAGTTGAATGTTAATGTTGGTAGAAATTTTACTTCGTATTATGTAAACTTATTGACAAGTTTCTTTGTTGCAATAATAGGTAAATCTCAAGCTTAGTAGCTTTTGTCTCTCTCTCGGAACGAACACGCACTACGCCATCCATTATGCGCTTCCGGTTAAAGTCGTTTTCTTGAAAAGGGTCAAAATGGTTTTTGTAATGTAATGTGAAACTTATGTTTAGGTCGTTTGTAGTAACTTGGATATTTTCCTTAAAACTTATTTTGGGCGGTTTTGTCAAAATACTTGTAGCGAACTTTTGTATGATTGTATCTTTTGTTTCTTTAAAAGATGTCTCTGCGCTTTATTTTGAATGAAATTGGTTAAAACAGGGAATCGTTTATAGTACAAACGGGTCATGTCCAAATTTTTCTTATTTTTGTGAAATAGTTATGTATCATGTTGTAGTCTTTCGAATGTTAATTAGTGGGCATTGCAGCTAGGCCCTACAGACCTATGTCATGGGCCGTGTAAGAAGACCTTTGAGTCTTCGCGGGCTATGAGGAACTGGTCGACCAGCCCTATATAATGGGAGCTCAGGCCTTCAGTTCTAACTCGCACCACGAACAACTTTCTCTCTCGAATTTTCTTATAGTATAAGTTATTCTCGGGCAAAATACTCCCCTAATTAACGAAGTTCTGCCCCGTTGTAAGTATCATGACCCCGGTTACGTATTAGATACGCTGCCCGATTGATCCAGGGTTCCGTAACGGCTGTCGTGGTTCTGCCCGACGTAGTCATTGGAATGCCGTCTCGGGGAGGGTATTACTAATGTAAATATTGGGTTATTATACTAACGCGTGTGCATTTGTGTATTTAATAGATAATCACCAGGAAATACTTAAGGATAACCCTAAGACAGCAATGTGAGTAATCTCCTTTTTGTAATTTTTTTTTTACAAAACCTCAATTAATTAATAATATATTAAACAGTGATTGAGTATTTGTATTCTACAATTATCGTCGGTATGTTGGGGATTTGTATACAAAATTTGTTACTACCTTACGAGGAGTAACATGACCACAAGTCGGGTTGACAGTACCGTGGGTGGTAATTAAAGTAGATGGAAACAAATGTAATTGCGCGACCACCATCAATACTGTACAATGGTTTTACTTAACTTGATTAAACTGAGATTCACTCACCAGTATTTCCCGCTGACAAAATGTTTTTAAACGCGTTTCAAGTAACAAAATGTGAAAGCCAAATAGAAGCTAGCTGGACAACATTGAAGGCTTGGAAAAGTGGCTATAAAGTTACCTAAAAATAAAGACATGTTTTATTAAATAAAATAGGGTTTATCCCTATGAAAATGTGTGTACTTAAAACTTGGGATTATTCCCACGTGTTTAATATTATGAAAGTGTGGTATTTTACTCTGATAAAATATTTCCTAACTACGGTCCTGATGTAATTTCCGCTGCCAAAATGATAAACACCTGGATACCACCAAAACTGGTCGCGGCCACCCGTTCCCGGGTTGTTAGGGGACAAGGGTTGCGACAGAAGGTGGTATCAGAGCTAAGCCACTGATTCAGCCACAGAAGTGTTCTGCTGACACCAAGATATTATTCAAATTGTTAGGAAATTAATTACGGAAATACATGCATATCTGTATTTTATTGTTGTGTGTTATTTGACTATTTGTTAGTTTACAGTATGAGTGATCAAGGACCCTCCGACGCCTATCGTCAGTTGTCCGACTCACCTAGGAGCGAAGGCACCTCTTCACAGCCTGCCCTCTCAGGGTTTTCAGCTGACAATGAAGATGGGATATTCGTGTTTAAGGCTCAGTCTGAAGAGCCATTCCCTCCTAAAAAGAGAGGATGGTTCAGTAGGGGAGCGCATGAGCGTAGGAAAAGAATGAAAAAGTTACACTAACAGCGAGTGTTAGCAGTCGCTAAGAGAGAGACAGATGCTCATACACAAGACATGCTTAATAGGAGTTTAGCAAATTTCCATATTTTAGCAACCACAGCTGCCGACCCAAACCTAGAGCAACTTATAGCCCCTCAACCCCTACCCTTGTTTCCCACACAACCAATGGAGATTGAAAACAACCCAGAAAACCAAATCCAAATGCATGATTTTAACCCAGAAGAGATACCTAGGATACCAGCACCCCATCCCTTAGACTCAGACTACGACCTGTGGTTTGATGATCATAGGGATTATCAGCAACGCTACCACATATCAGAAGAACCCATGCCGAACCTAGCAGCTTACCCAGGTCTGGACCCTCTAGATCCCTATTATGATAATGATGAATACATTAGGGAAATCCAAGAGAATCCATACCCTCAGGAAGAACCCATGCCACAGTACCCAGATCTAGTACCAGCACCTGCACCCCCAATGAGTGCAGAGAATGTGCAAGAACTCCGCACCTTCGGTGAGGAGATTTTAGAAAATAGTGACAGGATGAGGCAGATCGGAGAACGACTCGTCTGGAATACGACGAGCGTAATACGGAGTTCTGGATGAACCCATATCAGTGATGGTGATAGTAATAATAATATAATATATATATATAATATGTGTGTAAGAATTTTTTTTAATAATATATATATATATATATATTATAGACCATTTTGTGGTTAGTGATGCAAATTAGTATTGTAATTTTAAATTCCAATTTGTATTAGATGTATAATATATAAGAAAGAGTAAGTCGCAATGCTCGACGCTTTTGATCAATATGTGTGTTATGTGATTGTTTGCCTTAAATATTATTTTGTGATATTAATTGTTAGGACCGGTTTGAATCCGAACGATTGCGAACCGACTCGTACGACGTGCGGAATCCGTGTACGAGCAAGACCGAAACACACGAAACGTAATCAATCTGCGATTCTATAAAAGATCTGAAAGATACAATCACCTTGAATCACCTTTTGCCTTTCTCTCTCTACTTTCTCTCTCTAACCTCTAAGCTCCAAAGTCATAAATGGCAAAAGTCTAAAATGAGAACACTAAGTTCTCTATTTATAGGCCAAGGGACATAATGAGATATCTCATTATTTACACAAATGCCACCTTGCCTTTTACTAAAATATAACACTATAAGCACTAAACTTAATCTATTTCTGCTACGGTCTTGAGATGACGGAGGCGATAGACATACTGCACTAACATTAATAAGTGGCAAATGTTTAAAATTCAGATGGACAACGAAGGGAACCAGGAAAACCAGAATAATGATAACCAGAGTAACAATAACCCGGATAACGATAACCCGAACAACCACAATAATGGAAACCAAGTGGATAACATTGCCATCCAACACATAGTGACACAAGGAATACTAGATGCGATGCCATATATTATCAAAACGGTTAAGGAAGCAGATAATAAAAGTAACCGTGATAGTAAACGACCCACTGAACCTGAACACAGCGTAAACAATGGACCCATATTTCAAATGCCCATTCCTAAAAGAAGAAGAACCATGTCTTATGGTTGTTCTTATAAAGAATTCTGGTCTTGTAAACCAATGGAATTCTCGGGCAATGAAGGGGCCGTTGCAGCTCTACGCTGGATAGAAAAGACTGAGGCTGTCTTAAAAATAAGCAAATGTGCGAAAGAGGATAAGATAATGTTTGCTTCCAATCTGTTTAAGAATTCAGCACTAGAATGGTGGAACACTATCCTCCAGTCTAAGGGAAGTGATAGGGTTTACAATATGGAATGGGAGCAATTTAAGAATATGGTAGAAAGAAAATTCTGCCCTCCCAATGAACGCAGAAGAAGCAAAGATGATCCCGGATGTGATCGTCGGTACGTTTTTAGTTAATGATGTTTTTGCTAAGGTTTTATTTGACTCTGGTGCAAACCAAAGTTTTGTTAATACTTCATTTTGCAAATTTCTCAATCAACCATTAACTAAACTCCCACAAGAATGTCTAGTAGAGACAGCAAATGGGGAAACCATTAAGATTTCTGAAATCTTGCAGGAAACAAGAATAGAATTTCTAAATAAAAAATTTACTGCAAACCTTTATCCAATGAATCTGGCAGGATTTGATGTTGTATTAGGAATGGATTGGTTAATAGCCAATAAAGCCAGTATTTTATGTGATCAAATGTCAGTTCAAGTAAATTCACCAAGGGGTGAAAATATCACAATTAAAGGAGATAAACCCTCTAGATCCACAAAATTCATCTCTGTAATGAAAACAGCCAGTTATGTAAGAAAGGGATCATTAGTGTGTTTGATTTCCATAATCACTAACACTAAAGGAAAATAATTAAAGGATATTCCAGTAGTATCCCAATTTTCAGATGTATTTCCAGAAGAATTACCAGGACTATCTCCAGGCAGAGAAGTTGAATTTATAATCCACTTGCTACTAGGAACAACACCAATTGCCAAAGAACCTTACCGTTTGGCACCCGCAGAATTGCAGGAACTGAAGAAACAGCTAGATGAATTGTTGGAAAAAGGATTCATACAACCAAGCTCATCGCCATGGGGAGCACCGATCTTATTTGCTAAAAAGAAGAACGGATCAATGCGTATGTGCATTGACTACCGTGAATTGAACAAGGTCACGATTAAGAATCGGTATCCATTACCATGAATCGATGATATGTTCGACTAGTTGCAAGGAGCACGATTTTTCTCTAAAATCGATTTACGAACAGGATATCATTAATTAAAGGTACAGGAAGAGGACATTCCTAAGACCGCTTTTAGAACAAGGTATGACCATTAGGAATTTACTGTCATGCCATTTGGTTTAACCAATGCCCCAGCTGCATTTATGGACATGACGAACCGAATATGTAACCCATATTTGGATAAATTCATAATTGTCTTTATAGATGATATTCTTATTTATTCTAAGAACAAAGAGGAACATGCAAAGCATTTGCACGCACTTCTAAGTTTATCGAGAAAAGAAAAACTTTATGCAAAGTTTTCAAAGTGCGAGTTTTGGTTAGAACAAGTACAGTTTCTTGGACATTTAGTCAATCATGAAGGAATTCATGTGGATCCCACCAAGATCGAGGCAATTACCAAATGGAAAACCCCTGAGTCACCAACCGAGGTTAGAAGTTTCTTAGGATTGGCCGGTTATTATACAAGATTTATTCGAGATTTTTCTAGAATAGCCATTCCCTTAACTAAGTTAACCTGTAAATCCGTTAAGTTTGAATGGGGACAAAAACAAGAAGAAGCCTTTAGAATTCTTAGGCAAAGACTAACCAATGCACCCATACTAGCGTTGCCAGAAGGAACTGAAGATTTTGTAGTCTATTGTGACGCTTCTAAGTTAGGTTATGGATGTGTGCTAATGTAACGTCAAAAGGTTATAGCCTACGCCTCTAGACAACTTAAGAATCATGAAGAAAATTATTCAACCCACGATCTAGAATTAGGATCTATAATTTTTGCCCTTAAAATTTGGAGACATTACCTTTACGGTAGTAAGTTTACCATTTTCACCGACCATAAGAGTTTAAGGTATATCTTCGGACAAAAGGAATTAAATATGAGACAAAGACGCTGGATGGAGATACTTAGTGATTATGATTGCAATATCCAGTACCATGCAGGAAAAGTCAATGTAGTGGTTGATGCTTTAAGTCGATAGTATCATGAAAAGCCAAAAAGAGTGTGTTCTCTTAAATTAAACCTGCAGGTAGATTTAAATGAACAGATTAGAAAAGCACAAGAATCAGTAATCAAGGATGATACTGAGAAATTGAAGGGAATGATTGAGGAATTAGAACAAGGAACAGATGAAATTTGGAGATTTCATAAGAAAAGAATGTGGATACCTAAATTAGGAAACCTACGCCATCGTATATTAGAAGAAACTCATAAGTCTAAGTATACGATGCATCCTGGAAGTGATAAGATGTATCAGGACTCAAGAAAGAATTTCTGGTGGATAGGAATGAAAAAGGATATAGCAGCATATGTTGCAAAGTGTTTAACCTGTTCACAAGTCAAAGTTGAACACCAGAAACCCTCAGGTTTGTTGCAACAATTAGAAATGCCAGTATGGAAATGAGAATTAATAACAATGGGTTTTGTTACTAAATTACCCAAAACAAGAAAAGGTAATGATACAATCTGGGTGATTGTAGACAGGCTAACTAAGTCAACTCATTTCCTACCCATGAAAGAAACTTTTAGTATGGAACAATTAGCTAAATTATATGTAAATGAAATAGTTTCATTACATGGAATTCCTTTATCAATTGTTTCTGATAAGGATAGCCATTTTACCTCTCATTTTTGGATAAGTTTCCAAAAAGATATGGGAACCAAGTTAAATCTAAGCACCGCTTATCATCCTCAAACGGACGGACAAAGTGAAAGGACAATTCAGACAATGGGGGACATGCTTAGAGCTTGTGTAATTGATTTCGGAGGTAATTGGGACGATCATCTACCATTAATAGAATTTTCTTATAATAACAGTTATCACACAAGTATCAATGCTGCACCATTCGAAGCACTTTATGGACGAAAGTGCTGAACGGGGCGTTCTGTTGGGCATAAATTGGAGAAAAGCAACTATCTGGACCTGAAATAGTACAAGAAACAACAGACAAAATCATTCAAGTCAAGGAACGACTAAAAGCAGCACGTGATTGACAAAAGAGTTATGCCGATAACAGACGAAAACCATTGGAATTTCAGGTAAGATATAAAGTATTATTGAAAGTCTCTCCTTGGAAAGGAGTTGTGAGATTTATCAAAAGAGGAAAACTAAGCCCCGGGTATGTTGGACCTTTTGAGATTATTAGAAAAATAGTACCTGTAGCTTATCAGCTACAATTGCCAGAGGAAATGGCAGGAATACATGATGTATTTCATGTATCTAATCTCAAGAAATGCTTAGCTGATGAATCACTGGTGGTACCTCTTAAGGATATAGAGGTAAATGAACAACTTAAATTTGTAGAAAGACCTCTACAAATCATAGACAGGAAAGTTAAGAACCTCAAGCACAAGAGTTTAGTTCTGGTCAAAGTAAAAATGGGACTCCAAAAGAGGACCAGAATACACATGGGAGCTTGAATCAGAAATGCAAAGGAAATATCCACACTTGTTTCAATAGATCTCGAGGACGAGCTCTAAAACAAGGTGGGGAGGATATAACAACCCTCAAAATATTTTCAACACCCCATATATGAAAACCGAGCCCAAAATACCCTTATATAATTAAAAATAAAATAAAAATCAGAAAATAGTGTCTCTCGCGGACCACGTAAGACCCCTCCCTAATCTATGCGGGGCACGACAGTTGGAAGATACCCGGTGCTGCCACGTGAGGGGTGGTGTGTCGAGGCTACGAGTCATGACCGGTCATAGCCAGGCCCTACAGACCTATGTCACGGGCCGCGTAAGAAGACCTTTGGGTCTTCGCGAGCCGCGAGGAACTGGTCGACCAGCCCTATATAATGGGAGCTCAGGCCTTCAGTTCCAACTTGCATCACGAACAACTTTCTCTCTCGAAATTTTCTTATAGTATAAGCTCTTCTCGGGCAAAATACCCCCCCCCTAATTAACGAAGTTATGCCCCGTTGTAAGTATCATAACCCCGGTTACGTATTAGATACGCTACCCGATTGATCCAGGGTTCCGTAACGGCTGTCGTGGTTCTGCCCGACGTAGTCATTGGAATGCCGTCTCGGGGAGGGTATTACTAATGTAAATATTGGGTTATTATACTAACGCATGTGCATTTGTGTATTTAATAGATAATCACCAAGAAATACTTAAGGATAACCCTAAGACAGCAATGTGAGTAATCTCCTTTTTGCAAATTGTTTTTACAAAACCTCAATTAATTAATAATATATTAAACATTGATTGAGTATTTGTATTCTACAATTATCATCGGTATCTTGGGGTTTTGTATACAAAATTTGTTACTACCTTGCGAGGAGTAACATGACCACAAGTCGGGTTGACAGTACCGTGGGTGGTAATTAAAGTAGATGGAAACAAATGTAATTGCGCGACCGCCCTCAATACTGTACAATGGTTTTACTTAACTTGATTAAACTGAGATTCACTCACCAGTATTTCCCACTGAAAAAATGTTTTTAAACGCGTTTCAGGTAACAAAATGTGAAAGCCAAATATAAGCCAGCTGGACAGCACTGAAGGCTTGGAAAAGTGGCTATAAAGTTACCTAAAAATAAAGAGATGTTTTATTAAATAAAATAGTGTTTATCCCTATGAAAATGTGTGTACTTAAAACTTCGGATTATTCCCACGTGTTTAATATTATGAAAGTGTGGTATTTTACTCTGATAAAATATTTCCTAACTACGGTCCTGACGTAATTTTCGCTGCCAAAATGATAAACACCTGGATACCACCAAAACTGGTCGCGGCCGCCCGTTCCTGGGTTGTTAGGGGACGAGGGTTGCGACATGATGACTTTTCCAAATCTTTGTTGTCGTATTACATTAATGAATCACTCACAAAGATGAAAAAGAAACGAGACTTAGAGACTTCATCCATGTTGTGGCATTAACGTTTAGGCCACATCTTAAGAGAACGATTAAATCATCTCGTAAAGGATGAAGTCTTATCTCATCTCGATTTCTCTGATTTTGGAACATGTGTCAAATGTAATAAAGGTAAAATGACGTTAGTGAATAAGAAAGGTGCCACTAGGAGCTCTAATTTATTAGAACTCATTCACACTGACATTAGTGGTCGCTACCATAACAGGATATACTCCATTTATCACTTTCATTGATGATTATTCTCGTTACATGTACTTGTATCTTATTAAGGAGAAGTCTGAATCTCTTAAAACTTTTAAAGACTATAAGGCTAAAGTTGAAAAACAATTAGATCGTCAGATTAAAGTTGAGAGATCAGATAGAGGCGGTGCATATTATGGAAGACATACTGATGTGGGCCAAGCTCCTGGTCCATTTTATGAGTTTTGTAAGGGCCAGGGGATTGTGAACTGTAACACCCCGAAAATATAAAACTTTATATTGTAACTATAAAGTATAAATAGACGATAATTTATTAACTAGGAACTTTTAACCTAGTTAGTTACAAGACTAGAAATAGCCTATAATAGGGTTAAAAACTACTAAATGATATGTTGAAGAAAGTAGAGGGGCCTTAGTTGTTAAATTTGTAACTAAACTAGATAATAAAAAAAAATAAACCAAACACCCCATTTAGAGGTGCTGGTCGACCAAGAAGGAGCAGAGGGCGACACCCCCATATTCAAAACCCTAAAATTTCCTAAAATCTGCAAATTGAAGTCTCAATTCAAGTTGAAATCGGAATTAGAACCTAGAATTGTGATCCTCATTGCAAGAGGATTCTAAGGTATGTAAAATTTGATGAAATCTCTTAATTTGAATTTCTCATGACTTTGGAAAATCTGAAGATTTATGTTGCATGAGTGTTATTTGGTTAGATTAGAATTGATATGGTGATTAGAAGTGAAACCTAGCCAATTTCATGTGAAATCATAACCAAATTCAGGAAATTCCATGAACACCTTGAAGGTGGGTTGTGGGTTTTACATGATGATGATGAACACTAGGGTTTAGAGTGATTATTCTAGTGTAATTCGATTTTAGAAGGTGATTTCAGAAAAGTATAATGTTTAAATGCTATATAATGGCTTTATTGAAGTTAAGTTAACTAATTAGCAAGCTATAAACATGAATATGAATGATGTAGAAATTCTGCCCTCATAGTGTTTGTAGAAATGCCTCAAAGAAGGCTTAAAAATAGAAATTTAAAGCTTTAACGCATAATTATGATGTTTCGGTATATTATGCGAAGTGAGGTCTAAAGAGAGTTCTAAACATGTCTTGAATTGAACTCTATAGGACAAAATACCGGAACGTCGAGTGGACAAGCCGGTGGTGATTCGCGGTTGAAGGGCGTGCGCTAAGGTATGTAACTTGACCCGTTACATTAAGTAAATTTAGATCATTGTAATATGCATAGTTGAATTTTAGAATAAAGGTTGCTATGAATTAAAGCGATGATATGGCTATATTGAGTATTTGATCAAAAGTTGGTTAGAATTCGTTGGTAGTCGTCAAAAAGGAAGGAATTCCGAAGACGAGCCAAACGGGTCGGATAATCAAGTAAGGCATGGTTAATGTTTCGGATTATGATGGATTGTTATTTGATATTGATTGATATATAACTTGTTAGAAATACGAGAACTTGATGTATTGGTTTGTTATAGAAGCAAAATCCGATAGTTAGGTTTAAGTAAAATGAACAAAATAAACAAAACATGAATTTCCAGCTATTACCGTAAGTTACGCTGGAACCGTAACTTACGGTAAAGGTCAGGTGTTTACGGTAGATCTCTTCTGTTTTACGGTGGACTAGTAAATGTCCAGGACTCACCGTAACTTACGGTGATACCGTAAGTTACGGTAGAACCAGAAAAGCTTTCATATTTTTATTATTCCCAATGTGATGTTAAACCTTGCGTTTATATATTATATAATAATGTCAAAACTAATGTTTTAATGGTTTTGACAATAGGTAAATTGGTGGATCTTACGGGTGGCGATCAAGCGATTAATGAAGAACCGAACACTACATTTTGAAGCTTCCGCTACGTTTTGAATCTTTAAAACTTTTGTGTATGGGTTGTAAACATATTTTAAACATCTTTTAAAATGTTTCAACTTAGTTACTAGTTGACTAAGGTTGATGTTACTTATGAACTTTGTTATGAAAGTTAGGTTATTTAAACAATATTTTACTTGAAATGGTATAAACTATTACTAAAATCAAGGGTAAAGTTTAGGATGTTACAAGTTGGTAATCAGAGCTCAAGGTTGTCAATAAGTGTTCAGTTCAAGCTTGATCGATCGCCCGGTAAGAACTAACTTATTTTGTTAATAAATTATGTACTATGTAAAGAATGAGAAATGAACAAATATGCATGAAAAGAGTGTGTAAGCTCACTTAAAAACAAGAAATGCATGAAACAAGAATGATTAAATCAAGTTATGAACTTGATTGAATTGAAACAAGAATGATTAAATCAAGTTATGATGAATTGAAACAAGAATGATTAAATCAAGTTATGAACTTGATTGAATTGAAACAAGAATGATTAAATCAAGTTATGAACTTGATTGAGTCAAAACAAGAACGATTAAATCAAGTTATGAACTTGATTAAATCAAAACAAGTAAAGCATGTGTTATAAATGGAATGTTTAACAACCTATGTAAACATTTCAAAAATAGAGATGGCTGATGGAGGAAATGATAATGCGGTGCCAAGAGTCACCGAACAAATGAGAGAAGTGATTGCCGAAGAGGTTGGAAAGGCGATCGAAAACAGTTTGTCGGGCTTTATTGATAAAATTCAAAACACAGTTTTATCAATAGTAGAAGATAGAATCAAGAAACTGGAAGATGATTCAAATGTAGCAAAGGAAAAGCATGGAGGACGAAAGCCTTGTTCATACAAGGAATTCATGGCCTGTAAACCACCAATATATAATGGGGAGGTTGACCCAATAGTGTGCCAACGATGGCTAAGTGATATCGAAGGGGTATTCGAGAGGACCCATTGTGATGAAGATGACTACGTAGCCTATGGTACGGGTCAACTAAGGAGTCAAGCGAAAGATTGGTGGGATAACAAAAAGAGAGAGATCGGTATTGAAGCTGCTAAGGTCATGACTTGGGAAGAATTCAAGACGCCATTTCTTAAGCACCATAGCCCCAAGGCGGTTGTGAATAAAATCAAGGAAGAGTTCATGCAACTTAGGCACAAGAGCGAGACCATAGACAAGATTACGGCAACGTTTATGGATAAGATGAAGTTTTGCGATGATCTAGTGACGAATGAAGAACAAAAGATATACTACTACCATAACATGTTAAGTGCTGAGTATAGGGAATTTATCACCCCTTCCAAATACGAGACCCTTACCGAGATCATAAATGCTGCTCGGGAAAGGGAGATCGAACTGAAAAAGAGCATTGAAAGGGGTGAACGGAAAGCACAAGATGTAAACCCAAGCCCTACTAAGAAAGCACGAACAAACGAAAGCGCAAGGAAATCTGATACGAAAGGCGGGTCGCCAAGTTGCAGAATCTGCGGGAAGGGTCATAAAGGCGAATGCCGTTACAAGGATAAGCCTTGTCCCATATGCAAGAAAACGGGACATATGGCTATATCGTGCCCGGAGAAAGTGACGGTTTGTTACAATTGTTATCGAACGGGTCACAAGAAATCGGAATGCCCGGAATTGGTTGGAAAGAGGGATGGGCAGGAACCGAAAGGTGAAGCCCCGAAAGCAAAGGCAAGATCTTTTCAACTAAGCGCCGCAGAAGCAAAGGTTGAACCTGACGTGGTCTCAGGTATATTCGCTGTAAATTCGATTCCTGCACGCGTGTTATTTGATACGGGTGCGAATAAATCCTTTGTTTCATATGGATTTATTCGACATCCTTCATTTGTTCTAACAAAATTACCTGTGCCCTTAGAAGTAGAGATAGGTAATAACAAAAGCTTTATTGTTTGTGATGTATGTAAAAACTGTAAACTGAGCATTGACGACGAAGAATATTTGATAAACCTAATCCCGATGTCAATGGGAGAATTTCAAGTAGTTGTTGGGATGGATTGGCTATCTCAACACCATGCAAAGATCGTGTGTTTTCGTAAAGAGATAAAACTAACATCTCCGAACGGGAAACACGTCACCATTTATGGCGAAAAAGGAGGCAACCCCATAGTATGCTCAATGTTGAAAGCTCACAAGCTTATGAAGCGAGGATGCAAGGCATTCATGATATACGCTAATGAGCCCGAAAAAGAATCACGAAAGATTGGAGATGTACCGGTAGTAAGAGATTATGAAGATGTGTTTCCGGAGGATTTACCGGGGATACCGGCTGAACGGGAAATAGAGTTTGGGATCGAATTGATTCCGGGTGCGAAACCCGTAGCAAAAGCCCCGTACCGACTTGCACCGTCGGAATTACAAGAGTTGATGTCTCAAATCCAAGACCTGCTTGACAAGGCATTTATAAGGCCGAGTGTGTCTCCTTGGGGTGCACCGGTGTTGTTCGTAAGAAAGAAAGACGGGAGCATGCGCATGTGTATCGATTACCGGGAGTTAAACAAACTCACGGTAAAGAACCGATACCCGCTCCCGAGGATAGATGATTTATTCGACCAACTACAAGGTGCGAACTGGTTTTCCAAAATTGACCTTAGATCGGGGTATCACCAACTAAAGATCAAAGAAGAAGATGTGCCGAAGACGGCTTTCCGCACGAGATACGGACATTACGAATTCCTCGTGATGTCATTTGGGCTAACAAAGGCACCCGCGGCTTTCATGGACCTCATGAACCGGGTTTGCAAGCCAATGCTGGATAAGTCGGTCATCGTGTTTATCGATGATATCTTGGTGTATTCGAAAAGTGAAGCTGAACACGCACATCACTTACAAGAAGTGTTAGAGACCCTTAGACGAGAGAAGTTATATGCAAAATTCTCTAAATGTGCCTTTTGGTTACGAGAGGTACAATTTCTTGGCCATGTCATAAGTGCCGACGGAGTATTGGTGGATCCGTCAAAGATAGAGGCCGTGTCAAAATGGAATCCCCCAAAGAACCCTTCTGAAATTAGAAGCATTTTGGGACTTGCGGGATACTATAGGAGATTCATTCAAGATTTCTCCAAGATTGCGTCACCACTAACAAAGCTAACAGGAAAGAAAGAAAGGTTCATTTGGGGTGTTGATCAAGAGAAAGCGTTTCAAACGCTAAAAGAAAAGTTAACTCAAGCTCCGGTATTGACATTGCCGGACGGAGTCGAAGACATGGAGGTTTATTCGGATGCTTCACTATCGGGACTCGGTTGCGTGTTGATGCAGCGGGGCAAGGTAATAGCCTATGCCTCGAGGCAATTGAAGATACACGAGAAGAAATATCCCACACACGATCTCGAGTTGGCGGCGGTAGTGTTTGCATTAAAAATATGGAGGCACTACTTATATGGGGTAAAGTGCACCATATTCACCGACCACAAGAGTTTGAAATACTTCTTCGATCAGAAGGAGTTAAATATGCGACAAAGGCGATGGCTGGAAACGGTGAAAGACTACGATTGCGAAATACGTTATCACCCAGGAAAGGCTAATGCGGTGGCAGATGCTTTGAGCAGAAAAACGGATTATGTCCCGATACGAGTAAGATCGATGCAACTCGTGGTAACCTCGGGTATACTTGAACGTATTCGAGAGGCGCAATTAGAAGCAGTAAAAGAAGAGAATTGGAAGAAAGAAAGAATAATTGGTCAGTTGAAAGATTTGTCGGATGGGAATCACGGGTTAAAGACTAGATCCGGAAGGATATGGGTCCCACATACCTGTGGAGTGAAGGCACTTCTACTTAATGAAGCTCATAAATCCCGTTATTCAATTCATCCGGGTGCGACCAAGATGTACAATGATTTGAAACAAAATTATTGGTGGCCCGGAATGAAGAGGGATGTGGCGAAGTATGTGGAAAAATGCTTGACATGTTTACAAGTCAAGGCGGAGCATCAGAAACCATACGGCAAACTCCAACCGTTAGAAATTCCGGTTTGGAAATGGGAACATATCACAATGGACCTACTAACCAAGTTGCCTAAAACGAATCGTGGTTTCGATGCCATATGGGTAGTGGTAGATAGATTGACGAAAAGTGCTCACTTCATTCCGATACGTGAGACTTATACGTCAGAAAAGATGTCAGAGGTTTACACGAATGAAATAATAGCACGTCATGGGGTGCCGGTATCCATTGTGTCTGATAGGGATACCCGGTTTACTTCAAATTTCTAGCGAGATTTCCAAGAACAAATGGGAACCAAATTGTTCATTAGCACTGCGTACCAT
Organism: Helianthus tuberosus; assembly: GCA_030545235.1. Taxonomy (NCBI): domain Eukaryota; kingdom Viridiplantae; phylum Streptophyta; class Magnoliopsida; order Asterales; family Asteraceae; genus Helianthus; species Helianthus tuberosus. Next base: position 5,171,765 of record CM060416.1, on the reverse strand, counting down.
CCCCAAACGGATGGACAGAGTGAAAGAACGATACAAACATTGGGGGACATGCTACGGGCGTGTATAATCGACTTTGGAGGAAGTTGGGATGTTCACCTACCGTTAGTCGAGTTTTCGTATAATAACAGCTATCAATCTAGTAACCCCGGTATGTTGGGGTGAAGTGGGTCCGCGTGAACTCGCCCACCAAGATATAGTACGAGCTACGAATGAAAAGATTGATATAGTTCGGGCACACTTGAAAGCGGCTCAAGACAGGCAAAAGGCGTATGCTGATAAAAGAAAAAGGCCAATCGAATTCCAAGTTGGTGACATGGTCATGCTAAAAGTTTCCCCATGGAAGGGCGTTATTAGATTCAGAAAAAGGGGGAAGCTAAGCCCAAGGTTTATTGGGCCATTTAAAATTATCGGGAGAGTTGGCAAGGTAGGTTACCGCCTTGAATTACCGGAGGAGCTAAGTGGAATCCATGGCACGTTCCACGTGTCGCAATTAAGAAAGTGCCTAGAAGACGAAACGGCCTATATCCATTACGATGATATCGAAGTGGATAATAGTCTGAATTATGCGGTGAGACCGGTGGAGATTTTAGACCGAAAGGTCAAACATTTACGAAATAAACAAATTGACCAAGTCAAAGTCAAATGGGAGCATAGGAAAGGTTCGGACACTACATGGGAGTCCGAAGAGGAGACGTGACGTCTTCACCCTACATTATTTGGTACGTACTTCGGTTTCGAGGACGAAACCCTTTTTAAAGGGGGTGGACTTGTAACACCCCGAAAATATAAAACTTTATATTGTAACTATAAAGTATAAATAGACGAGAATTTATTAACTAGGAACTTTTAACCTAGTTAGTTACAAGACTAGAAATAGCCTATAGTAGGGTTAAAAACTACTAAATGATATGTTGAAGAAAGTAGAGGGGCCTTAGTTGTTAAATTTGTAACTAAACTAGATAATAAAAAAATAAATAAACCAAACACCCCATTTAGAGGTGCTGGTCGACCAAGAAGGAGCAGGGGGCGACACCCCCATATTCAAAACCCTAAAATTTCCTAAAATCTGCAAATTGAAGTCTCAATTCAAGTTGAAATCGGAATTAGAACCTAGAATTGTGATCCTCATTGCAAGAGGATTCTAAGGTATGTAAAATTTGATGAAATCTCTTAATTTGAATTTCTCATGACTTTGGAAAATCTGAAGATTTATGTTGCATGAGTGTTATTTGGTTAGATTAGAATTGATATGGTGATTAGAAGTGAAACCTAGCCAATTTCATGTGAAATCATGACCAAATTCAGGAAATTCCATGAACACCTTGAAGGTGGGTTGTGGGTTTTACATGATGATGATGAACACTAGGGTTTAGAGTGATTATTCTAGTGTAATTCGATTTTAGAAGGTGATTTCAGAAAAGTATAATGTTTAGATGCTATATAATGGCTTTATTGAAGTTAAGTTAACTAATTAGCAAGCTATAAACATGAATATGAATGATGTAGAAATTCTGCCTTCATAGTGTTTGTAGAAATGCCTCAAAGAAGGCTTAAAAATAGAAATTTAAAGCTTTAACGCATAATTATGATGTTTCGGTATATTATGCAAAGTGAGGTCTAAAGAGAGTTCTAAACATGTCTTGAATTGAACTCTATAGGACAAAATACTGGAATGTCGAGTGGACAAGCCGGTGGTGATTCGCGGTTGAAGGGCGTGCGCTAAGGTATGTAACTTGACCCGTTACATTAAGTAAATTTAGATCATTGTAATATGCATAGTTGAATTTTAGAATAAAGGTTGCTATGAATTAAAGCGATGATATCGCTATATTGAGTATTTGATCAAAAGTTGGTTAGAATTCGTTGGTAGTCGTCAAAAAGGAAGGAATTCCGAAGACGAGCCAAACGGGTCGGATAATCAAGTAAGGCATGGTTAATGTTTCGGATTATGATGGATTGTTATTTGATATTGATTGATATATAACTTGTTAGAAATACGAGAACTTGATGTATTGGTTTGTTATAGAAGCAAAATCCGATAGTTAGGTTTAAGTAAAATGAACAAAATAAACGAAACATGAATTTCCAGCTATTACCGTAAGTTACGCTGGAACCGTAACTTACGGTAAAGGTCAGGTGTTTACGGTAGATCTCTTCTGTTTTACGGTGGACTAGTAAATGTCCAGGACTCACCGTAACTTACGGTGATACCGTAAGTTACGGTAGAACCAGAAAAGCTTTCATATTTTTATTATTCCCAATGTGATGTTAAACCTTGCGTTTATATATTATATAATAATGTCAAAACTAATGTTTTAATGGTTTTGACAATAGGTAAATTGGTGGATCTTACGGGTGGCGATCAAGCGATTAATGAAGAACCGAACACTACATTTTGAAGCTTCCGCTACGTTTTGAATATTTAAAACTTTTGTGTATGGGTTGTAAACATATTTTAAACATCTTTTAAAATGTTTCAACTTAGTTACTAGTTGACTAAGGTTGATGTTACTTATGAACTTTGTTATGAAAGTTAGGTTATTTAAACAATATTTTACTTGAAATGGTATAAACTATTACTAAAATCAAGGGTAAAGTTTAGGATGTTACATGAACCGATACACCATGCCTGGTACACCTCAGTAAAACGGTGTCGCTAAAAGAAGAAACCGTACCCTTATGAACATGGTGGGCAGTATGTTAGGCAACACTAATTTACCATTATTCTTCTGGACTGAAGCGTTAAAAGCAGCTGTTCATATACTCAATAGAGTTCCTTCTAAGTCTGTCCCTAAAACTCCTTAAGAACTTTGGGCAGGAAGGAAACCGAGACTTAAATATATGAAGTATGGGGCTACATTGTTGAAGCAAAACTTTACAATCCTTTCCGAAGGAAACTTGACCCTAAAACAGTTACCTGTTTCTTTATCGGGTATCCTGATAATTCAAAGGGTTACCGTTTCTATTGTCCTTCCCATGTCACCCGTATTGTTGAAACCAAGCGTGCTGCGTTCCTGGAGGATTTCAAGGTCAGTGGGAGCAGTACCAAACCTTACGAAGAATTGCAAGAAGTACAAGACGTAGGGGGGGAGACTCGTCACTTACCATTACTCTGATTACTCCTCTTGTACCTAATGCAACTACTGCAACTGTAGCTACTGCACCAACTTCAAATTTACCTCTACAGTCAGAACCTATTATACCTCATGACGAAGGCACATCAACGCTCAAAACTAAGACAATGCTAAACCCGATAATCCACTCAGGAGGTCATCTAGGCAAAGAAGGCCTACTAATTAGGATGATTATGTTACATACCTGACTGAAATGGATCCGTAAAGCTCAATGATCCTATCTCTTACAATGAAGCCATTAGCAGTGATCAGTCTTCTGAATGGAATAAAGCAATGATTGATGAGCTTGAATCCATGAAGAAAAATGACGTTTGGGATTTGGTAGAATTACCCAACGGTGTCAAACCGTAGGATGTAAATGGGTGTTCAAAACAAAACTGGATCCGAATGGAACGTTGAACGCTACAAAGCGAGATTGGTTGCAAAGGGCTACACTTAGAAAGAGGGAATTGATTATCAAGAGATGTTTTCACCTGTCTCTCGTAAAGATTCATTAAGGATCGTCAGGACCCTAGTAGCTCATTTTGATTTAGAGTTGCATCAGATGGACGTTAAAACAACTTTCCTTAACAGAGACTTAGACGAAGATGTTTACATGAAGCAACCTGAAGGTTAGGAGTATCTGGTATGTAAGTTGAAGAAATCCATTTACGGGTTAAAACAAGCATCACGTCAGTGGTACCTCAAGTTTGATGAAGTCATGAAGAAACAAGGTTTTATGAAGAATCAAGTGGATCAATGCACCTTCTTCAAGATGAGTGGGAGTAACTTTACTATACTCGTCCTTTACGTAGATGATATTCTATTGGCAAGTAATAGTTTAGACATGTTGCATGAGTCGAAGCGGTTACTCTCGCATAACTTCGACATGAAGGATCTCGGAGATGCTTGTTACGTCATTGGCATCGAAATTCACCGAGATAGACACAAAGGGATCTTAGGATTGTCTCAAAATGCTTACATAGATCGTGTCCTTACACGTTACAACATGCAACAGTGCAAACCCCCCGTCACTCCAGTAGTTAAGGGAGATGTTTTTGGTTCATTCCAGTGTCCGACAAAAGAGGTTGAGAAGGAGCAAATGAGCCAGATACATTATGCGTCAGTAGTCTGGAGCCTGAGCCTGATGTATGCTCAAGTCTGTACTCGCCCAGATATCGCTTATATGGCTGGAATGGTAGGCCGTTATCAGACTAATCCTGGCCTAGATCACTGGAAAGCAGCTAAGAAGGTACTTCGATATCTGCAAGGGACGAAAGACTATAAACTGACTTATAGAAGAAGTGGTCATTTAGAAGTGGTGGGCTATTCTGATGTTGACTTTGCCAAATGCAAAACTGACAAGAAATCCACTTCAGGCCATATCTTTATGTTAGCAGGCGGACCTATTTCATGGAAGAGTCATAAACAACAGTTGACCACAACTTCCACAATGATGGCAGAGTACATTACTGTTTATAACGCAAACTATCATGGAATGTTGCTTAGGAATCTGATCACTGGACTCAAAATCGTTAATTCCATTTCTAGACCATTGAAGCTTTACTGTGATAACTCAGCAGCCGTTAGTTTCTCGAACAGTAACAGTTTGACTGGAGCTGGTTTATATCTCGATACAAAATATCTGTTCGTACGTGAACGAGTTGAGGAAAATAATCTTTGTATTGAGTATATTAGTACTAAAGATATGCTTGCGGATCCGATGACTAAAGGTCTCCCTCCTAAGGTTTACGAAGAACATGTTCGGAATATGGGATTTAGTAAAGACCTTATTTAAGCATATTGTACTAGCTTATGTTTTATGATTAATGAAATTTCCTTAGTTTGATTTTGTATGTCTCTTAGAATATGTTCAACCGGTATTATGACATATAGACAAATAAAGTTACAAATCAAACAAGGGGCTTATGCGTATTTTGATCATGACGATTAGGTTTTAAATTAAGGCTATGGTATGACTAATGGGGGTCCTGAGTCGCATAATGATTCAACGGCTGTATTTATCTGCTATAGTACTTGTTTAAGGCTAAAATGAGTGTTAACTCCTGATCAGGCTTATCTAATACTCATAGTAAATGATTACTCGGCTAAGTGGGAGAATGTAAGATTAAATATATTATGTTTTAATATTTAATCTAGTAGCCATTATAATCATTTACATAATATAGATCAAAATATATAACAACCTATTAAATAATTAGTTGGTAATTGTTGATGGGCCATATTACCCTTATTAACTAATTAGGTTTCCTCTTGGGTGCATATATAAGGAGACTTATGTAGAGGTTCTAATGTTAGACACATAACCTAATTATTATAACATCAAAATCGGCCCTCTTCTCCAAAACCGATACCCTTTTCGGTTTCATCATCGCCATCATCAGTTTGCACCCTAAGGAGGAACCAGACCACACTGACAAACATGTCGAACTCGATGGCATCTTCTCTCACTAGATTCTCCACTGCACTGTCTGCTGTAACAGGTATGTTTTCATGTTTTCCATTATGTTTAAAACAGAACTGATTCAACAGTTCTTACTTCGCCTTAGAGCACCAAATGGTTAAGCCAACCCTTATTAACAATATAATAAAAATTAACTCCCTTATCTTATTCGTGTCTTGAAAAGCCAAATCATCCCAGAACCCCCAAATAATCCACCTAGTGGTCATCTAGGGGTGTTTACGGTTCAGTTTAAAATCGTGAAACCATCCAAATCGATCATCGGTTTGCTTTCTCGATCGGTTTTCTTTTTAACTCTTAGTCAGTCGTTTTCAAAAGTTATAAATCGCAGAGAATAGTTTTGTTTATGGTTTATACAAAAAACAACCGTATCCACCATGGGATTCGAACCCTTGACCTCATGAGAAGGGACCCATTTTACACACCATGATATCGCTAGACCAAAGACCCTTTGATGTTTAATTTAAGATTACTCCAATCTAAAATTTGAATCATAAGTTTTTTAATAACTCTTTAAGTGCTTAACAGGTCGGCCTATTTACTAAACGCCCTGTGTCCGGGTTAACATGTTTAATAAACATGTTAAACTAGTCAATCTAAAATATAATTATTTTGGTGTCGTGCCAAGAATTTACAGATCGTTGAACACGAACACGATTGTATGAATTGGACCGTATTTTGTCCATCAAACTCTCATAATGAATTAAATATACATATAGATATATATAGGGGCCAGGTAACGTACATTACGGCTTAACGTACGACCGGTACTTCACGAAATTACGCACGTTCGTTTGAAAAATCACGCACGTTATAAACCTCAAAAACATAATCACGCATGTTGGAACATATAATCACGCATGTTAATCACGCATGTCCAACTCCCAGTTCAAAAATCGCATCCCCTGTTTTACGACCTGAAACCATTGTTACCGCCCTCTGACTCCAATCGAATCAAAGCTTGGTCATGTTTCTGCATCCTCTGTTACGGTCGGAATCAAAGTTTCGTCATATCCCTTCACCCTCTGTTCTACGATTTGAATTCGATGGTCGACAATTTGATGAAACTTTTCAAAATCAAAGATAAATTTGAACCCCAAATCGATAAAATTGGCAGAACAATTGCGAATTTGAAGTGAAAGGAAAAGAAAATTGAAAAGAATCGGACGAAATTAATCAAACCCAGGTTAATTGGAAAAGAACAAAATCACGCACGTTATAGTGTACAATTACGCAAGTTGTCGTACGTAATGTACGTTAAGCCGTAATGTACATTACACTTTCTCTCTCTCTCTCTCTCTCTCTCTATATATATATATATGTTTGGGAGGGGAAGAATCAACTAAAAATTGGATTTTGCCTAAGTAGCCTAAGAAGAATTGTGATGATGACATGTGACACTCCTAATAAGTAGGAATGAAGGGTATTTTGGTCCTTATAAATAAGAGTAAAAATGACATGTGGCACCTCTTTTGTTTTTTAAAAATACTACAAAAAAATCTTGTACAAAAAAATTTAGAAAAAAAAAATCTAGTACAAAAAAAATATAGCACAAAAAATATAGTACAAAAAATATAGCACAAAAAATGTAGTACAAAAAATATAGCACAAAAAATATAGCACAAAAAAATTAAGCAACAAATGTAGTACAAAAAAATCCAACACAAAAAATTAAGAAAAAAAATTTAAGACAAAAAAATTCAGCACAAAAATTTAGCACAAAAATATAGTAAAAAAATCCAGCACAAATAAAATGTTATATAACATAGAAATACAACACATTTTAGTGGTTTTTTTAGTCTTCATATTTTATATAGTAATATGGTACTCAAATTAAAGATAAAAAGACGCTCGATTTTACGGTGAAATTTTTATGAAAAAATAATGTCGTATAAAAAAATTATGAACGTTTAAAAAACGGGGGTGGAATATGCATGTGCCTTGCATGTGGAGAAAGAAAGTCCATAAATATGATTTTCCCAAGATACTCTTTCACTCCTCCTATCTACTACACTTTCATCTTAACCATTGATTTGAAAATAAATGGTCAAGATTTTTTTTTTATCATACTTAGGCAAAATAAACTTTTATTTGATCTTACCCTATGTTTGGGATATGTTATATACCATTCCGACAATATAAATACACTTTAAATGGATGTGATTCAAATATATGTAAGTGGGCATAACACACTTGGGGAAGGTTCAAACGAAAACCACTATTTATTGTGAAAACTCGAAAACTAATTAAAAAAGCCAAAAAAAACATACAAATTTTTTTTTTTGCAAACCAATTTTCGCAGGTTTTTATATATAAAAAAAATTCAAAAAAAAATTTGTGTAGTGCACATGTGTAATACTACACATCTGTAATACAATTTTTTTTTTTTTTGAAAAAAAGTTTTTTTTATATATAAAAACCTGCGATTTTTATAAAAAAAATTTGTGTGTTTTTTTAGGCTTTTTTTAGTTAGTTTTCGAGTTTTCACAACAAAAGTGGTTTTCATTTGAACCATCCCTTAACACACTTACATATGCATCATAAGATACTCCTTTTCTTTTTAACTTTTAATAATTTCTAGAAAAAAAAATCAATTAATTTAAGCCGATCAACCCATGAACCCGGGTTGACCCGAGGACGACCAATTTATCTAACCAAGTGTGTTGGCTAATCCAAAAAAGCCGAAACCAACGCTAACATGTTTAGACTAAGTTCATACCCATAACTTTTGTGTTAGATTTTGTCGTATCAGAATTTTACAACAATATGTTTAAGGCGTTTAGTTGTAATCGAATGATGTATTTTTACCTGAAAATCATTTTGTTTGTTATGATGTTTTTAGCTAATTACCTTTATAATAAAAACCTTTGTTAACCAATTAGAAGAGAATATTCATAGTTTTTTATTAAAATAATAAAATATATCATTTAATTAATTTGGTTGAATGAGTCTCGAACAGCATATTCATGTCCACTAATTATTATTGATTATATTTTTAAGACCATGTGTAGTGGTTAAGCCAAATAATGCCCCACCATAGGGTATTATTTGACACGTGGCAGTCCAGTTAGCATGAGACATTATTGCAAAAGTGGCGTAGTGGGAATAATGCCCAATAACGCCCATGCAATCATTTCACAATTATTATTATTTTTTAATTTAAAACATAAAATATTCATTAATTAAAAATAAAAATTACACTACTTGAAAAAAAAACCGAAAAAAAAACAGAAAATAAAAAAAAACCGAAAAAAAAGAAAAAAAAAACAGAAAAAAAAAAACTAGAGTCCATATTTTTCTCGATTTTTTTAGCGACGCATTTGCGCAAGGATCAACGCGTCGCCTTGGAGGTGGTCGATCGGTTTGGACAAAAACTCAATGTCCTTTTCCATTTGCCTCGCCTCTTGCATCTCGTTAAACTTTTTTGTTTCGGCCACTCGTTCTTTCATAATCTCATAACGTTGGTGGCCGAGGTCGCGAATGTCTTGGAGACGACGGTTCATCTCCTCGAAGTCTTCCTTCAACTCGAGATCCCAAAGACGACTCCACCGTTTTTTTCCCGGTTCGCTTATCCTTTCTTCTATCGGGCGGTCGGGTCAACTCTTCTTCAAATTCCTCGTCAACGTCCACCACCTCATTTAGATCGACATTGCGGGCATCCGATGTCGGTGTTTCAGTGTCACGGCCCCAGCCCCGGTTTGACCCGGTCAGGAGCCGCGGGAAAGGAACCCGTGGTATCTATGATGCGACAACGGAAGATTTTAACATGATCTTTTAAAACTCGAAAATGCCCGATTATTTTATTTCATAATGCGGGATAAACCCCGTAAATTACAATAGAGGAATTTCACAAGTAAATTCCCTGATTTATAAAAACATGTTTATTCATTTTAACTGAGCCACCTCTTCAAGCTTTGTTAGTGCTCTGTAGCACGTTTTCCTTGATTTACAGCAGGTCGCCTGAAACATGTGCGTGAAGTGTGTTATGGTTTTAATGTTTATTTTAAGCCCTTTTACACTTTCTTTAGCCAAGTTTTAAATTTATAAAACACGATATTTACTAACACTAAACACACATATGGGTAAGTGCACCTATCGTGAGCGTAGTATAGTGTTGGTAAGATACCGAGGTCGTCCAAGGACACAAGAGCTTTTAGTACCGGTTTATCCTCAACGTCTAATCAAATCAAAAAGTTTAGAAAAATGGTTTTAAACTAAGAAAAATAAAAACTAACTAAAATGCTGAAAAAATAAAAGAAAAACAGATAGACAATATGAATCACTTGGTTCCGACTCGTGTATAGTGTAACCTTTGATTATTTCTGCACTTTTGCACTTATTTAAGAGATTATCTTAGTTATTGTAGTAGGCCCCTCTTTTGGAGGTGACGTTATTCTCAACCCAGTAGTTTGAGTCAGCAAGGATACAATCCTAAAGGGTCGGATTATTGAAAGATAATTAATTAAGTTATTAATGCAAATTATGGTAGGCCCCTCTTTTGGAGGTGACGTTACCCTCGACTAAGTAGTCCGAGTCAGCAGGGATACAGTCCTAAATAGCCGGGTTATAGTATTAATAGTAGTTAACTTATGAGGGGATCAAAGAGTTTGGACCCCCGCCATCCAATACCGTTAAGTACTGAAGGAGGTCCTACTAAATTTGACCCAGGTCTATTGCAGGACCTCTAAACGCTGAACAATGGCAAGACTCTTACCAAACCGTTCCCTTAACCCCCAACCAGGTAGCCAACATACCTCCATATAGACCGTGGAGATATGAATGGTGAAAATCTTTTATTTTATATAGACAGTAAAATAATGTCAAGACACCACAGACAAACGATAAGGAAGAATCACCTTCAACATAAAAAACTAGTTATTAAAGTCATTAATACAAAACCAAGTAAAAAGTGCGAAAAGATTAGAAATAAAAAGTATTACACTAGACACTTGTCTTCACCAAGTGATGTAAGAGACTTAGGCAAACATGGCCTTGATTGTCAAGAACTCTTACGATCAATCTTGGATCCCGAGACGACTCACACACTCTATGATGGACAATGGATGATGGTGGTGGATGATGGTGTTATGGTGGTGGTGGGTGGTGGGTGAAGTGTGAGAGAGGTGGTGTGCCAAGGGATGGTTTGAGCTTGAGCCAAGCACTCCTATTTATAGGCTGAACAGAAGCTCGGGCACGGCCCCGTGTCCAGTGGGCACGGCCCCGTGTCCACATCCTCTATTTCTTCATTTAATGCAGTTTGTCTTTATTAGTTGACCACGCCCCCGTGTCCGCTGAGCACGACCCCGTGTGCAGAAGAATCTTTGTACTATGAAGATTTTCCTAGATTGTGCGAATCTTATAGTTGACCACGGCCCCGTGTCTAGTGAGCACGGCCCCGTGGTAGGCAATGGAAGCTTCTACCACTTTGTCTTTTCTGTTGACACTTGGGCACGCCCCCGTGCTGGCTGAGCACGGGGCGTGTTCAGTCTTCTGTCTTCTTGTTTTGCTTGGGAAGATGCTGTCGTGGGGTCGGGCATGTCACGTTTGTTCCTTTTCTTGTATTTATGTTAGATTTTGCTGTCTTTTTGCTTCTTTTGTTAATTTGAGCTCATTTAATCTTGAAAATACAAAAGGAAGACAAAAGCACACTTTTTCCAACATTAGTACTAAAAAGGGGTTAGTTTTATGTCACAATTGATGTAATTTATATGTTGCATTTTGCACACATCAAATACCCCCACACTTGAATCTTTGCTTGTCCTCAAGCAAAACTCTTTATAATGTGGCTATACACACCCAAATGGAGTGGGTAGAGAAGAAGGTTTTTTGGGCTTGTCATAGAGTGTTGGGATTTCCAAGATTCTTTATTTAGTTTTATTTTTATTTATTTACAATCCTATTCGTCATGATTTATTTAAAACTTTTCATAAGATAAATTACTTATTAGGGTATAACATGCCTCTTTAAAATTCTATTTATATACAAGTTCACATACCTCACGGGGATCACTCAACACTCGGCCGAAAATGTATTTTTGTGGATCACTCGAGAGCGGCATGGAACTTACTCCTACCATAGGCTTGCCAAGCAATCAATCCTCCTCCTTTTTAACTATGTACCTTTGTAAATATCAAGAGGACTTTTTGGGTGAAGTGTTAGGCTTGGGTTAAAGGTAGGTGGTTGGGTTAGTGGTTAGTAGAAAAAGGCGAAAAACGTAACAAGCGTCGGTTTTCGTAAGACTTTATTTTGCAACTTTTATTTTGATGAAGCTATTATTCAAACAAAGTCATTTTTTTTTTATAAACTCGTTTGTTTATTTGTTTTTGCTTCATCATCAACACAAATTTTTTTTTAAAGTCATACGAAAAGCCGAGCTAGTTACTAAAACAAAGGGTTAAAAATGAAAAAGGTTTTGGTGGGTAAAAGGGTGTTTGGTTTAGGTTATGAAATGAAAAGGTTTAGGCTCAAAGGGGCTAACTAGGGGGATTTTTGGGTAGGTGGTAAAAAAAATGGTGTAGAAATAAAAAGGGTTAGTCCTAATGCCTCCATCATTTACTTACTCGGGTTTAAGTTGGTAAGGACCGGGAATGTATCGTCGTGGCAAGTTTTAGAGTCGTAAGAACCAAGCAGCTATTCACACAAGAAACGAAAAATGAGCATTTAGTTTAATGATATGTAATTGTATGCTCAATAAAGGCTCAAAACTCACTTTTGTGGGAATGGGTTTTTATGTGATCAAGTATATATAATCAAATTTTAACTAAGTTTGTCATGCCTTTTCATATTTTTCTTATGTTGGTTCTTTTTATCACGACGCTATCGGTTGTAAATTCGTAAAAATATAACCTTTTTAGAACTTGAATTTCCTAAGTTAAACCTAGACAAGTAAAAAAAAATGAAAAATTTTTGAAAAAAATTTGGGGTGATTAGCGGTTCCAATAGAGTTTTGTGTAAGACTTGTATTTAGGACTTGCAAGATTCAAGGTTTTAGCATCCCCCACACGCTTAAATTACACATTGTCCTCAATGTGTCCCAAAAATAAGTTTTTAGGTTGATTGAATGTGTAAAAAGGTGTGAAAAAGCAAAAAATTTGTGTTACTGGGCGCTGAACACGGCCCCGTGTTCAAGTGCCAGTAACAATATTAAATCAACAGAAACAGAAGTCTGGACATGGGGGCGTGTTGGGTGAACACGGGCCCGTGTCCAGTTACCTGAACTGGGTCTTTTCTGCAGACTGTGCAGCACAGGGCCGTGCTGGGCGGACACGGCCCGTACCAAACCTACTGTAAACGAAGAATTTTGTCGGATGGTCCTGTTTTCCTGCATGGGGTGCTGGTTCAAGCTTCCCTTGTATCCTTTGCCATCTCAAGTGTGTTTTATTTATTTTAACACCATCCAAACACAAATTTAACTAAAACCATCATTTATTAAGTCATAGAGAGAGATACATAATAGTCCTAAAAATTAAAATACTAGATAGTTATGTCAAAGAAACACAAGAAATCTAAATCAAGAAGTTCTAGCCTACTACTTATTCTATTAGCAAAATTTCCGAAAAGGTAAATCTTTCGGTTAAATGTGGCTTGACAAACTTCTTTCTCCGGGCATGGGTTCCACACACGTCGGCGAGCCATTCTTCGATCTCACTAGGGAGAAGAAAAGCGGGCTCATTAGCATTGGTTTGAGGAGGTGCAACTTCCACCGGGATTTCTTGGAGTTCTTCAAGAGGAGGTTCTGCCGGAATGTCGTCCCAACCGGTAGGATTGTGGATTCCAAGTGCTAGGTTCCAATCCTCTTGAGGGAGGATTGGTTCCATGGGAGGTGTTACAAGAATGTTTAACCTCTGGTGCAAGAGGTTTATTTCTTGAAAACTGTTTTCCAACCCCACCGAGAGATAATTTATACGGTCTATGAGGACCTCCTCTACCGAAGTCATCTCGTCAAGGGCTTCACGTAGCGCCATCACGTATCTTACGAGAGTTGCTTCAATCGATGGCCTCCTTTCCCTTCGACTGTTTCTGGAGTGCGCAGAAGAGGTCCCACTGTTTTGGCTAGACATTCTACGAAAACACACCAAAAATATTTCGTTTTAATGAAACAGTACCACGGACACGGCCCCGTGTTCAACTTTCTGTAGATTTTTAGAACAAGGAATCTTGGAGTTTCAAATTATTTTTTCAACTTATGAAGCTTTTTTGAGCAGAAATAACTTAAAACAATGTTGTGTAACTTATTTTTGACAAGATTCCTTGAACAAAAACTCAACAATCATCACAATGAAGCTTGAAATCAAGCTTCAATGGAGGTGTTGTTGCAAGAAAGGTGAAGAAGAAGGTAATGGATAAAAGAGGAAAGGACAAGATGTTTGTTAGAACCTTCTTTTAGAACATACCTAGGATGGTAAGTTAGAAAATCCTTTCAAATCTTTGTCCCTGGATGGTCCAAATGTGCAGGATTCTTGGCTGCATTTATAGAAAACGACAGCATGCTTGACACGGCCCCGTGTGCAGGCAAGATCCTGACACGTTTTGTCCGTATTCTGACAAAAGTTAGAAGGGAATCTTTTGGTGGACACGGGGGCGTGTTGACCTGGGCACGGCCCCGTGTCGGAAGGCTGTTTTATGAAGTGTGTCTATTTTTTAAGGAATTTTTCCGGATCGGGTAGTTCCTTACTGGATGGAACAACCCCAAAGTGCCTAAGATACCTTAATTGCTCTAGATTAAGACGAGAACGCAAGAGGTTGTCGGTGAGGGTGATTCCTATGCTATATGTAGGTGGACAAGTCCAACCCTTTTCCGGGCTCTCGTTAAAGAAGGTGTATGTCGAATCGCTCAGGTCTATGTATGCATCGAACGAAGTCGATGGGGAGTCCTTCACGGCACAATCGACACAGGGACGACTATCGCTCAAGTCCTCACTAGAGTTAGAAGTATCGTCGGAAACAACGAAGTTGTTTGAATGTGGTTCCAACACTTCTTCTTGGCTATTGTCCTGGAAAAGATCATTGAAATCTTTCCTAAGTTCTTTTAACCAATTAAGAATTAGATATTCTAATTGAAATAATTCATCGAGAAGCATTTCTCCTAGAAAATCTGGTTGGGAGCATCCAAGGGAGAGATAGGGATTATTTTTACTTTCGCCCCTCTTAAGGATACAAGGAAACGATGGGTCTATATAGTGGGGCTTATAATTTAGAAAATAACATTCTAATTCCTTATGGTTACCACCACATAATTGACACCACGTAGTACCATAAGAGTGCCGAAAGTAAAAAGTATCAGTATCACTCATGTTTGTGTCAGAAATTACCAACCGTCGGGATCTTACGGTTCTGTTTTCAGTAACTGAATCTTGCGCACGGGGGCGTGTTGAGTGGGCACGGCCCCGTGTTCAGCTACTGTCTGACTTAAAACAGGATTGCCAGTTCCAATGATTGGGCATGGGGCGTGTTCAGCGGGCACGGCCCGTGCTGAGTTCTGCAGAAGCTAAAAAAAACTAAGAAAAATCCTAAAAAATGAAAAATAATAAAAAACGATTAGGCCGTTGATTCCTAACTTTCTTAAAATCCTTGTGTCCCCGGCAACGGCGCCAAAAACTTGATGTGCGTGAAGTGTGTGTTATGGTTTTAATGTTTATTTTAAGCCCTTTTACACTTTCTTTAGCCAAGTTTTAAATTTATAAAACACGATATTTACTAACACTAAACACACATATGGGCAAGTGCACCCATCGTGAGCGTAGTATAGTGTTGGTAAGATACCGAGGTCGTCCAAGGACACAAGAGCTTTTAGTACCGGTTTATCCTCAACGTCTAATCAAATCAAAAGGTTTAGAAAAATGGTTTTAAACTAAGAAAAATAAAAACTAACTAAAATGCTGAAAAAATAAAAATAAAAGAAAAACAGATAGACAAGATGAATCACTTGGTTCCGACTCGTGTATAGTGTAACCTTTGATTATTTCCGCACTTTTGCACTTATTTAAGAGATTATCTTAGTTATTGTAGTAGGCCCCTCTTTTGGAGGTGACGTTACCCTAAACCAGTAGTTTGAGTCAGCAAGGATACAATTCTAAAAGGTCGGATTATTGAAAGATAATTAATTAAGTTATTAATGCAAATTATGGTAGGCCCCTCTTTTGGAGGTGACGTTACCCTCGACTAAATAGTCTGAGTCAGCAGGGATACAGTCCTAAATAGCCGGGTTATAGTATTAATAGTAGTTAACTTATGAGGGGATCAAAGAGTTTGGACCCCCGCCATCCAATACCGTTAAGTATTGAAGGAGGTCCTACTAAATTTGACCCAGGTCCATTGCAGGACCTCTAAACGCTGAACAATGGCAAGACTCTTACCAAACCGTTCCTTTAACCCCCGACCAGGTAGCCAACATACCTCCATATAGACCGTGGAGATATGAATGGTGAAAATCTTTTATTTTATATAGACAGTAAAATAATGTCAAGACACCACGGACAAACGATAAGGAAGAATCACCTTCAACATAAGAAACTAGTTATTAAAGTCAATAATACAAAACCAAGTAAAAAGTGCGAAAAGATTAGAAATAAAAAGTATTACACTAGACACTTGTCTTCACCAAGTGATGTAAGAGACTTAGGCAAACATGGCCTTGATTGTCAAGAACTCTTACGATCAATCTTGGATCCCGAGACGACTCACACACTCTATGATGGACAATGGATGATGGTGGTGGATGATGGTGTTATGGTGGTGGTGGGTGGTGGGTGAAGTGTGAGAGAGGTGGTGTGCCAAGGGATGGTTTGAGCTTGAGCCAAGCACTCCTATTTATAGGCTGAACAGAAGCTCGGGCACGGCCCCGTGTCCACATCCTCTCTTTCTTCATTTAATGCAGTTTGTCTTTATTAGTTGACCACGCCCCCGTGTCCGCTGAACACGACCCCGTGTGCAGAAGAATCTTTGTACTATGAAGATTTGCCTAGATTGTGCGAATCTTATAGTTGACCACGGCCCTGTGTCCAGTGAGCACGGCCCTGTGGTGGGCAATGGAAGCTTCTACCACTTTGTCTTTTCTGTTGACACTTGGGCACGCCCCCGTGCTGGCTGAGCACGGGGCGTGTTCAGTCTTCTGTCTTCTTGTTTTGCTTGGGAAGATGCTGTCGTGGGGTCGGGCATGTCACGTTTGTTCCTTTTCTTGTATTTATGTTAGATTTTGCTGTCTTTTTGCTTCTTTTGTTAATTTGAGCTCATTTAATCCTGAAAATACAAAAGGAAGACAAAAGCACACTTTTTCCAACATTAGTACTAAAAAGGGTTAGTTTTACGCCACAATTGATGTAATTTATATGTTGCATTTTGTACACATCATTAGCCTAACCCGTGAGAAATTGGTAATGTGCACAATACCCCACTAGCCAGTGATTAAGATAACCACGACTTACTCCTTGTAATTATAACATTTGAAAATGGAGTATTGTAAAATACTTTTGATAAAAAGAGAATGACTCACTTTACAGATTTATACGGGCAGAGTTTAACCTACTGATTAGCCTTGTAACCTAAATTTAAATAACATGCACACAAACTAGGTCAGTAACTAATACAACATTTACGATAACTCACGAGATTAAACCCTCACAACGAATGACAAAGTGCGATACTTAAACATCCATCGAATTCACGACGAATGACAAAGCATAACCCTAATGTGGGCAGCACTTAAACATCCATTGGATAGTTTCAATCGATCGGACATTGAATCGTAGCAGCGATTGAGTTAATACCCTGTATCGTAGCAGCGCCTCGCTATAATAATTGAAATTTCGACTTTGAAGCAGTGAGAATTCGTTTTTTTTTAACTTTGGTTTCGACACAGATGAATTGTCCCTGATCAAATCTATTTATAGGTGAAATTTAGGCCTGTCGCGGCCCGCGTGAACCCTCGGCCGATCCTTACGTGGCCCGCGTAACCACCTAGTCTACGTGTAGGGTTGCTGGGTCATCAGTAGGTGTGCCACGTGGATGACACGTGGATCCGGAATGCTTATCCGGTCAACCCAACTTTGACGCGGCCCACATAAGACTAATCCAACTCTTACGCGGGCCGCCTGAAACTCAGAAACTTTGATTTCTTGTTTTTTTCATGCATAGTAGAGTTTCAGGGGTCCAGGTTCGTACTTACATGTCAGTTTAGGACACTTTTGAGAGTCCTTACATCCTCCCCATCTTATTTAAAATCTCATCCTCGAGATTTACTGAAATAAGTGAGGATACTTTCGCTTCATCTCCGATTCCAGCTCCCAAGTGTATTCGGGTCCTCTTTTGGAATCCCATTTGACTTTGACTAATACTAGTCTTTTGTGTTTGAGAAACTTAATCTTTCTGTCTTCTACCTGAAGAGGTTTCTCAACAAATTTTTACTTTTCGTTTACCTCTATATCTTGAAGAGGTACTACCAATGATTCGTCAGATAGACATTTCTTGAGATTGGATACATGAAATACATCATGTATCCCAGCTAACTCTCTGGTAGTTGTAGACGATAAGCAACTGGTCCTATACGTTGGATCACTGGGAATGGTTCTACGTATCTTGGACTTAGTTTTCCTTTCTTACCGAACCGTACTACTCCTTTCTAAGGAGAAACTTTTAATAGTACCTTGTCTCCGACTTGAAACTTTAACGGCTTGCGTCAATTGTCGGCATAACTTTTCTGGCGATCTCGAGCCGTTTTTAGTCTTTCCTTGATTTGAGTGATCTTCTCAGTGGTTTCCTGTACTATTTCAGGACCTGAAAATTGACTTTCTCCTATTTCTGCCCAACACACTGGAGTTCTACACTTACGTCCGTACAGTGCTCGAACGGGGCAACTTCGATGCTTGAATGATAACTATTGTTATAGGAGAATTCAATTAAAGGTAAATGGTTGTCCCAGTTCCCACCAAAATCAATCACACATGCTCTAAGCATGTCTTCCAGAGTTTGGATTGTCCTTTCACTTTGACCGTCTGTTTGAGGATGATATGCAGTACTCAGATTTAGTCGAGTTCCCATAGCTTCTTGGAAACTTGTCCAGAAGTGGGAAGTGAAACGACTATCCCTATCCGATACAATGGAGAGTGGGACTCCATGTAAGGATACTACTTCATCTACATACAACTTAGCTAACATTTCCATGCTAAAGGTTTCTTTCATAGGTAGAAAATGTGCTGATTTGGATAATCGATCCACAATTACCCAAATCGCATCATTACCTTTTCTGGTTTTGGGCAACTTAGTAACAAAGTCCATTGTTATGAGCTCCCATTTCCATACAGGCATTTCTAATTGTTGTAGTAGACCTGAAGGTTTCTGGTGTTCTGCTTTAATTTGTGAACAAGTTAGACATTTAGAAACATATCTAGCTATGTCCTTTTTCATTCCTATCCCTTAAATCTTGGTACATCTTGTTATTACCAGGATGCATGGTATACCTAGATTTATGGGCTTCTTCTAAAATTTTATTTCTTAACTCTCCCTTCTTAGGTACCCAAATCCTTTTCTTATGGAATCTCCAAATTCCATTATTTCCTTGCTCTAATTCTTTTATTCGTCCTTTCATTCCTTCAGCAACATCCTGGATTGTTGTTTCCTGAACATCCTTTAATTGTTCCATTAAATCTAACTGTAGATTTAATCTAAGAGCACGAACTCGCTTTTGCTTTTCATGATACTTACGACTTAAGGCATCTGCAACTACGTTTGCCTTTCCTTCGTGATATTGAATATCACAGTCGTAGTCACTTAGGATTTCCATCCATCTCCTTTGCCTCATGTTTAATTCTTTTTGCCCAAATATATATCTTAAGCTTTTATGATCTGTATAGATAGTAAACTTACTTCCGTACAGATAATGTCTCCAAATCTTAAGGGCAAAAATTATGGCTCCTAACTCTAAATCATGAGTCGTATAGTTTTCTTCGTGCTTTTTCAATTGCCTTGATGCATACGCAATTACCTTTTTGCGTTGCATCAGCACACATCCTAATCCTAGCTTTGAAGCATCACAGTATACTTCAAAATCTTCTATTCCTTCCGGTAAAGCTAGAATTGGAGCATTTATTAACTTCTGCTTCAAAATCCTAAAGGCTTCTTCTTGCCTAGGTCCCCATTCAAACTTAACTGCTTTACAGGTTAGCTTAGTTAATGGTACGTCTATCTTGGAAAAATCCTTAACAAAACGCCTATAGTATCCAGCTAACCCTATAAAACTTCTAATTTCCATTGCTGACTGCGGAACCTTCCATTTGGTGATTGCTTCTATCTTAGCAGGATCTACGTGAATGCCTTCATGATTCACCATGTGACCTAAAAATTGCACTTCTTGCAGCCAGAATTCACACTTCGAGAATTTGGCGTAAAGTTGTTCCTTTCTTAACAAAGTTAAGAGTGCATGCAGGTGCTGACAATGTTCATCCTGACTTTTGGAGTAAATAAGTATATCGTCGATGAAGACAATTACAAATTTATCCAAATACGGTTTACAGATTCTATTCATCATGTCCATAAATGCTGCAGGAGCATTTGTTAACCCAAAGGGCATGACTGTAAACTTGTAATGACCATACCTAGTCCTGAAAGCAGTTTTAGGTACGTCTTCTTCTTGTACCTTTAGTTGATGATATCGGGAACGTAAATCTATCTTAGAAAAATATCTAGCTCCTTGAAGTTAATCGAAAAGATCATCAATTCTAGGCAATGGGTATCGATTCTTAATTGTAACTTTATTCAATTCCCTATAATCAATACACATTCGCATCGAACCATCTTTCTTCTTTACAAACAATATCGGCGCTCCCCACGGGGATGAGCTAGGTTGTATGAATCCTTTGCTTAACAATTCATCTAATTGCGTTTTCAATTCTAGCATTTCTGTGGGTGCTAACCGATAAGGTGCCTTAGCTATCGGTGTAGTTCCAGGAATTAGATGAATTCTAAATTCGACTTCCCTATTGGGTGGTAATCCAGGTAGTTCTTCTGGGAATACCTCTGGGTATTCTGATACTACTGGAATTTCCTTAAGTTCCTTACGCTTGGTGTTAATGATTACTGAAATCATATACACTATTCCTTGCTTTCATTCATAACTAGCAACTTTCATTACTGAAATGAATTTTAGGGGCTTTCGTGGCTTATCTCCTGTAATCACCACTAATTCTCCTGTAGGTATAGGAATTTCTATGGAATTCTTATCACAAAGAATACGAGCATGGTTGGTTACTAACCAATCCATTCCTAACACAACATCAAATCCGGCTACATTCATAGGTAACATGTTTGCCGAAAATTTATGACCTAAAATTTCTATCTTTTCTTCTCGCAAAACCTTATCTATGTTGACAGAATTCCCATCTGCCGTTTCGACTATAAAAATCTGCCTAAGTTTGGTTAAGGGTAAATTAACTGCTTGGCAGAACGAAGTATTTATAAAACTTTGGTTTGCACCAGAGTCAAATAATACTTTTGCATAAACGTCGTGAACTAGAAACGTACCAGCTATCACATCAGGAATTAGCTCTGCTTCCTGAGTAGTCAACTGGAAGGCTCTTACGTTCTTCTTGGTAGTTCCTTCTGCAGGTTTGGTTTTGTTATCAGCTGGTTTGACCAATTTTGGGCAGTCTGGCCTAATATGTCCAGCTTCTCCATAGTTGTAACAGACTGTGGTTTTCTTCTTCCTGCAGTCTTCTTCTTGATGCCCCGGGATCTTGCAGAAATTGCAATACCCTTTCCATCTTCCAAAATGCTTGCTTTTACAGGAATTGCAAAATGGAACAGTGGAAGATTGCCCAGTTCTCCTTCCTTTGAAATTACTACGGTTACCCACACGGAATCCCTGGGTAATCTTTTGGGCTACTTCCTTCTTCCAGTTTTCTTCTCTTGTGCGTACCAGTTCATTAGTCAGAGTGTTAGCTAACTCTACCGCATCATCGATCGTGTGGGGTCTCGCAGCCTTGACAATATTACGGATCTCACCAATTAATCCCCAAATGTAGCGAGATATAAGTACTGGTTCTGGCGAAGCCATGGTTGGTACCACTCTAGCGTATTCGAAGAATGTCGAAGTATACCCTCGACAATCAACGCCTACCATCTGATGATTTAGGAATTTATTGGTCATTTGCTCCTTTTCGTACTCGGGACAGAATTTTCTTTCTACAAGACTTTTAAATTCTTCCCAATTCATGGCATAGGCCATACTCCTTCCTTTGGCTTGAAGTACCATATTCCACCATTCTAGCACCCCTTCTTTAAAAAGATGCGACGCATACATAACCTTGTCGGCCTTAGCACATTTACTTATCATAATTACTGCCTCAGTTTTCTCTAACCAACGCAGTGCAGCAGTCGCCCCTTCATTGCCTGCAAATTCAGCTGGTTTACAGGCAAGAAACTCCTTATAAGTGCAACCAGGTGTTGCAGCTTTCATTTTCTTAAGGAGTGGAGCTTGTATCCCCTCATTGTCGTTATTAATATGGTTGCCGCCTCCGTTTATGCTATTACTGAAATTATCGTCATTTGTACGTTGCTAGGTATAATTTGTTGAGGTGCAATTGGATTTCGTGCAGCAGCAAGGATGGCTGGAATAGCAGTGGCTATTCCCTAAGCAACGATATTTTCGATATCTTGCCTATTTAGAAATTGATCCTCCTGATGTGGCTAAGATTGATTTACTTCATTAATAGGTTCATTACTAGCATTTGCCATCTGGTAATTAATTTATATAAGTGATAGCATAAAATAATTTAATAAAATAACAAAATAATTGCACATAATCATATTAATACGTATAGCCAAAATTGTCGATTTATTGACTTCTATTTTTATATATTATATTATGCATCCGTACACACTGTTATCTTACAAAAGTTTTATTTTTAAATTATTTTACAGATTTATACTATTATTATTATACAAACATATTTTCACAACCACACTCCCCCTAGTCCGCTAGTCTTTCAGAAATGATGTTCCCTTTCATCGTATTTCCAGGAGATTTGTTCTCCTATCTCCCGAATCTTATTCCCTGCATCCATTAGTTCTTCACCAAAATGGCGAAGTTCAGCTAAGTTTTCATTACTCATTGGTGGGTTTGGTGCAGGTTCTGGGTTGAACTGAGGGAAAAAAGTATAAGGATTATTTAGAAGGTTTTGGAATTGCCAATCGTTGGTCACCACTCGTCCATTTCTCCTTGAGGTTGAGTGTGGATTAAAGGTTCTGGGATGGCTGGTTCCAGGTTTATTGGAAGTTGGGTTTCAGTAGGATAAGGAAAAATATTTGTATTGATAGGCCTAAGGATATCACAGCTTGCCAGTATGTGATCCAGTTCTTCCTGCAATGGTAATTCCTCAGCTTGCCTAGAACTTTCGCCAATTTCTATTCCTGCGGTTCTAGAACTTTTTCCAATTTCTACTCTTGCTTGCTTAGAACTTTCCTCAATTTCTATTCTTTTTCCTTTATCCATAGGATTTTCTATTTTGGGAATTTTCCTAGTTGCTGGTTTTCTTCTGCGCACACGTCTCCAATCCACAAATCTTCTTCTTTTCTTAGGTTTTGATTTTTCCAGAGGTGGAGCTTGAAATTCCATAGGTTCTTCCACATCGGCCAAGTAACCAGTAAAATTTCTGGAAACTTCTATTTTCACAGGATAGAGATTGAGATGTTCTAGAGCTTCAGATAATTCATTCATGCTGTTTAGCATTTATGAAGAGCACACAAAATTTTTAGGTTAAAAGTTTGTAAATTAAATTGTTACAGAATCAAAAAAATAGAATCAGAATTTTAATATTAAGGAAAATTGGTTTTTAATAAACCAACATTTGCCCCATTGGTAAATAATAATCCTACCTACAGAATTGGTAATTAATAATCCTACGTTTCAATATGTTGGTACTCAATGGACCTCCGTTAGTTTTTTTTAACTGAAGTTAGTTTTTAAGTTTTATTTATTACACAAACAGTCCCTGTAGTTATAATTTACAAGTTTTAAGTTTTATTTATTACACAAACAGTCCCTGTAGTTATAAAAAATCATAAAAATCAAAAAAATCAAAAAAATCATAAAAATTCTAAAAAAATCAAAAAAATTCTAAAAAAATCATAAAAAATCATAAAAATTCAAAAAAATAAAAAAAAACTCTAAAAAATCATAATAATTCTAAAAAACATAAAAATCCTAAAAAAATCAAAAAAACTCTAAAAAATAAAAAAAAATTCAAAAAAGGCAAACGTTTCGACGCGAACCGTTTCGACCCGAACCGTTTCGACGCGAACCGTTTCGAACCGTACCGTTTCGACCCGGACCGTTTCGAACCGTACCGTTTCGACCCGGACCGTTTCGACCCGGACCGTTTCGACCCGGACCGTTTCGACCCGTACCGTTTCGACGCGTACCGTTTCGACCCGTACCGTTTTCGACCCGGACCGTTTCGACCCGGACCGTTTCGACCCGTACCGTTTCGACCCGTACCGTTTCGACGCGTACCGTTTCGACCCAGACCATTTTCGACCCGGACCGTTTCGAAAACGGTGGTGGTGGTGGTGGCGGTGCTGTGGTGGTGGTGGCGGTGCGGTGGTGGCGGTGCGGTGGTGGCGGTGGTGGCGGTGCTGTGGTGGTGGTGGTGGTGGCGGTGGTGGCGGTGCTGTGGTGGTGGTGGTGGTGGTGGTGGTGGTGGTGGTGGTGGTGGTGCTGTGGTGGTGGTGGTGGCGGTGGTGTGGTGGTGGTGGTGGTGGCGGTGTTGTGGTGGTGGTGGTGGTGGCGGTGCTGTGGTGGTGGTGGTGGTGGTGGTGCAAACCTCAGGGACCATTTTGGCTATTAACTCATAGTTAAAACTAGTAAATTATAACTACAGGGACTGTTTGTGTAATAAATAAAACTTAAAAACTAACTTCAGTTAAAAACACTAACGGAGGTCCATTGAGTACCAACATATTGAAACGTGGGATTATTAATTACCAATTTTGTAGGTATGATTATTATTTACCAATGGGGCAAAGGTTGGTTTATTAATTACCAATTTTCCTAATATTAATTATAAATATCTAATAAACCATTTTATTGAAACAAAATATTTATTTTTAGTACAACTAATATTATTTTTAAAGTTTTTGGCTAATAGATAATATGGGTGCTAATACTGGGTCAGGGTGTTGGTAGTTTAAAGGTTAGCATTTACTGCCACTGTAGCTAACATATAAAGATTTACCCATTTTTCATCTAATTTATCTTCCCATGGTGGGTTGTTGCCTATTTCCTAGGTCTCTTTTATTATCACCTCTTTGGTTTGTAATTTCCTCATTTTCTCTTGACTTTTTCTAATAATCAAACTTCTTTTATTAGGGGAAAGTGGTTTCTCATACTGTGCCTTTCAAACAAATATTCCCTCCTCAGTATCTGCTGAGTATCTTGAGGAATTTGATTGGGATGAAGTTCCCTTATCTTTCAGTAAACTATCTAATTTAAGATAGATATCCGACATTCTCTGCTTACCCATACTGTAACTAACAAGTAGCCAGTTAATAAAGCACATAATCACAAAACGGTAATCAGGAAAATTAAGTATATTTAAATACTTAATAGGATTAAATCAGTGGCTCTTTCAGTAGCTCTGATACCACCTTTTCCTGTCGGCCCCAGCCCCGGTTTGACCCGGTCAGGAGCCGCGGGACAGGAACCCGTGGTATCTATGATGCGACAGCGGAAGATTTTAACAGGATCTTTTAAAACTCGAAAATGCCCGATTATTTTATTTCATAATGCGGGATAAACCCCGTAAATTACAATAGAGGAATTTCACAAGTAAATTCCCTGATCTATTAAAACATTTTTATTCATTTTAACTGAGCCACCTCTTCAAGCTTTGTTAGTGCTCCGTAGCATGTTTTCCTTGATTTACAGCAGGTCGCCTGAAACATGTTTTAAAAATATTTTATCAGCGGGGAAATGCTGGCGAGTCATTCAAGTATGTAAAACGACACATTAGTTATCAATTACAGCTTAAGAGCGATTACAATGGCTTCTATCTTATTTTTATCTGGCGCCGTGTCACCTGGTGACGATGGTCATACCACTATTAGGTCTTTCCCCAAGTGGTGACGTTTATCACTGTTAGGATTTATTAGCCTAACCCGTGAGAAATTAGTAATATGCACAATACCCCACTAGCCAGTGATTAAGATAACCACGACTTACTCCCTGTAATTATAACATTTGAAAATGGAGTATTGTAAAATACTTTTGATAAAAAGAGAATGACTCACTTTACAGATTTATACGGGCAGAGTTTAGCCTACTGATTAGCCTTGTAACCTAAATTTAAATAACATGCACACGAACTAGGTCAGTAACTAATACAGCATTTACGATAACTCACGAGATTAAACCCTCACAACGAATGACAAAGTGCGATACTTAAACATCCATCGAATTCACGACGAATGTCAAAGCATAACCCTAATGTGGGCAGCACTTAAACATCCACTGGATAGTTTCAATCGATCAGACATTGAATCGTAGCAGCGATTGAGTTAATACCCTGTATCGTAGCAGCGCCTCGCTATAATAATTGAAATTTCGACTTTAAAGCAGTGAGAATTCGTTTTTTTTTTGAACTTTGGTTTCGACACAGATGAATTGCCCCTGGTCAAATCTATTTATAGGTGAAATTTAGGCCTGTCGCGACCCGCGTGAACACTCGGCCGATCCTTACGCGGCCCGCGTAACCACCTAGTCTACGTGTAGGGTTGCTGGGTCATCAGTAGGTGTGCCACGTGGATCCAGAACGCTTATCCGGTCAACCCAACTTTGACGCGGCCCACGTAAGACTAATCCAACTCTTACGCGGCTCGCCTGAAACTCACAAACTTTGATTTCTTGTTTTTTTCATGCATAGTAGAGTTTCAGGGGTCCAGGTTCATACTTACGGGTCAGTTTAGGACACTTTTGGGAGTCCTTACATTCAGGGTCAACGGAGGATGATGTTTTTGACCGTTTAGCTCGACGTCTACTACTAGACGTCATGGTACCTACTAGCGCCCACTTTGGACTTTTTCGTAGTAGATCCCAACACTTATAGTACGGGAAAGGGCATTTCGTTTTCTCGAACTCGTCCAAAGTCTTTGTTAAAACCCTGATGTCACCTTCACCGCTCGGGCGATTATCGTAGTTACGTTGGTACACTTCTTGGAAGGCATGACACTTGTTGTTGATGTCGGTCCATTTGCTAGAAATGGAATCTTTGTCCCGATGTTCGCCTTGACCCCACGTGCTATAAAAGAGTGCACGAACCCTATCCCAAAAAACGGGGCCCTTTTGAAAGTTTACTACAAATTGAAAAAATAAAAGTAAAAATATAAGTTGTGTGTTAAAAATAAAAGTAAAAATATAAGTAAAAAATAAACTATAAAAGTTACCAGTTTCGTGGTCCTCCGAAACGTCGAGCCACGCCCGAGTCAACGTGAATTCCTCCTCCTTCGTCCATTTAATGACCGTTTTTGTACGTCGAGGTTCGTCCTTTTCCTTCTTCTTATGCGACCTTCTGCCGCGTTTCGATTTCTCTGGCACCGGTTCGGGTTGCGTCTCCGCCACGACATCGACATCGACATCTGGTTCGGCTTGTTGTTGTGAAGGTTGCGACCCGCCGGCTTGACCATAGCCGAAGGTGGGAGGCATAAACGGAGTGGCGCCACTCAAGTAAGCCGCGTACGTTAAAACGCTCGGGTCCAAGTCTTGAAGGTTATACGGGTGTTGCGGTTGGGTTGTGTTCGGGTTCATGGGTCTTGCGGGGACACCAAAGGGGGGTCGGAATGGATGCATATTTGTATAAAATATAGAAGAAATAGGAGATAAAGTGTGATTTGTTTTTTATAAAACTTGAACTTGAGACCTTTACAAGATGGTTTTTCCACTCCACTATCAACAATTTTTCATATAATGAGTAGATGCATATATTAAATATATAATTAAGGGTAGAGGATCCTGTAAAAAGTGCTCAAAGTGTGAGAAGTGTATTATAACACTATATATAATACTATATAACACCATATAAACACCGTATAACAATATGTAAAACCATATAATACCATATAACACTATGTAACACCATATATCATTATATAACAAATATAACACTATAGGTTGTCTGATAGCATGTCTATGGTAGATGTATAGTGTTATATTTGTTATATAATGATATATGGTGTTACATAGTGTTATATGGTATTATATGGTGTTACATATTGTTATACGGTGTTTATATGATGTTATATAGTATTATATATAGTGTTATAATACACTTCTCACACTTCTCACACTTTAGGCCCTTTTTACACTATCCTTACCCATTAATTAAGTATATATATAAAAGCTCATAGAAACCTTTCGGGCCTTTTAAAAATTTGGGCATTGGGCGACGGTACGGGTTAGCCGGCCCTGACCCGTACTAGTACCCCCAACTTGCCTAAAGCAAGGTGAAATTTCATAGTTTTTTCATGGATTTATTTCTTTTGGTTTAATCTTGTTGTTTCATACGTAATTTTGTTTCTTTTAATTTTCTATTTTTCATCCGAAATTTTAAAATTATATAGGATTGTCCTCCAGTTATTTTGCCTAAATATTATACAATATATAAATTGGGTCTCATGACTTTCCACCCCCTCAGAACTTTTGGTCAAACTACGTCACTGGAAAGAAAGACTTTAAAGGTAATTTCCGAGCTTTCATGTTAAAACTATGTTCTTTTTTATTCTTCGGTTTTTTTTAACATAATTCGTTTGTTTCATTTCAATCATACTTGCCAAGTAACATCAGAACAGAAGATAGACGGGCAACAAGATGCGCCGCCACCCCCTATTGAATTGCAAACCCTAATCTACCAAAGATAAAATCCTGCCCCCCTGGGGCTGAACAATTGCTGTGGATGACCTGTTGGACCCTGGTCAGGAAGTGGATAGGTTCTAGCGCTAAGGAACCAAATGTGTCAAAGGCAAAATGGACAAAAACATGCTGGACTCTGCACAAGTTTTAACGTGCTTATCTACTTTCTTCGATTCTGCCTTTCTTGTTGCTTGTCCAGCTACAAACTCGTTTCCCTTAAACCAGCCAGAGGGGAAACCCCCGTGAGGTCCACATAAGCATGTTCCCCCTAGCCCAGCCAAAGACGAGCAGATCCGCTAATCGCAGAGTAGATCTCTCTTCTATAGGGTCAGTAAGGAAAACCATTTACATACTTTAAAAGCGAAATTTGAGTTGAGAGAATTTTATGGGAAAAACAAAACTATGTTAGTATTTATTATTTATGATATTTGTACTAACTTTTACATTCTACATTGTACATTTAACTCATATTTGTGTATTTCAAAAGATTAGGGAATGGTTGAACTACATGAGTTATATACACTATCATATATATAAAATCAATTCTTACTAAATACTAATTTCATATAAATTATATACGTATATATATATATATATATATATATATATATATAAAACCAATTCTTACAAATCTATATCTATACTATATAATAAAAGAAATCATTTTAGGGACACTTGTCATTATATTAGGCCATGTTTTATAGATAAGTATTATTTTAGTTTAATCTTTTTTAATTAATTATAGATAATCCTTCTACTAAATATTATTTAGTTTAATTTCTTATGGATAATTATTATTTAGTTTAATCTCTTTCTCATTTATAATATTATTTATTTAACTAATAGAGTAAATTATGATTTTGACCCATGTGGTTATATCACTTTTACTCTTTTAGCCCAAAAATATTTTTTAACATCTGAGCCCCCAACGTCTTTTTTTCTAATTTTTTTTGCCCCTAACGTTTTTTTTTTCTAACCCTTAGGCCATGTTTTATAGATAAGTATTATTTTAGTTTAATCTTTTCTAATTAATTATAGATAATCCTCCTACTAAATATTATTTAGTTTAATTTCTTATCGATAATTATTATTTAGTTTAATCTTCTTCTCATTTATAATATAATTTTATTTAACTAATAGAGTAAATTACGATTTTGGCCCCTGTGGTTATATCACTTTTACTCTTTTAGCCCAAAAAGAATTTTTAACATCTGAGCCCCCAACGTCTTTTTTTCTAATTTTTTGGTCTCTAACGACTTTTTTTCTAACCCTTTTGGCCCCTAACATTTAATGGATGGGTTAGTGTTAGGGGCCAAAAGGGTTAGAAAAAAAGACGTTGGGGGCTTAGATGTTAAAAAAATTCTTTTTGGGCTAAAAGGGTAAAAGTGATATAACTACAGGTGCCAAAATCGTAAGTTACTCTAACTAATATTATTTATCATTTATACATTTACGGAGTTTTAAATAATGGGTTAAATTTATTGAGACTTCGTTAACAAATTTTGCTACAACAAAGTAATCTATTTTATCAATCTAAATTTTTATCTATACTATACTATATAATAAAACATTAATGTGTGACACATGTCGTTCACTGTAGGTATTTATTTTATGATTTTCTCTCCTCACTTCCAAACTTATCTTATATTAAATAAATAAATATGAGCTAATATTAAATTTTATCCTACTTTAAATTTCGAATATCATTCTTGTATTTTTCTAATAAAATATTATCCAAAATTGTAAATTGTTAATTTTAAACATTTTTAATAAAACAAATTATTTATCACGAAAACCAAACTTTGTATTAATATATTAAATATTTTTATTTTCACTATACAAAATTACATTTACTAACTTTTTTATTATGTGGTATATAAAATTGCATTTATTTAACTCATGTAATAAATGAGGTTTTTTAAAGATGTATTATTTTATTATTGGGTAAACAATATTACATTTATTCAACCCGTGTAATACATGTGGTTTTAAAGATATAATTTTTTTATTTGGTATATAAAATTACATTAATTCAACCCGTACAATATGGTTCTTATATATATGACTTTTTATTATTTAATATATAAAATTATATTCATTCAACCCGTGCAATAAAGGAAGTTTTTAAAGATATAATGTTTTATTATTTAGTATATAAATTTATTTACTCAACCCGTGTAATACACTGGGTTATAACCTAGTTATATAATAAAAGAAACCTGATTTGGGACACATGTCATTCAATGAGGGCATTAATAATTTATAGATAAATTTTAAATTTCAAATTAAAAAGATTTAAATATTATATTAGAATTTTATCTTAATTGTAAATCTAAAGTCTAATATAAATTTCGTAAGTTTTACTTTCCCTTCTGGAATCAAATTAGATTTTTGTGATAATTAAAGTTTTGTCAATAATAGAAAAAATCATTATTTAATCTATCTAATATATTAATATTCAAAATAATGTACCTTGACTTACGTCAAATGAGATAACAATATCAATTTGTTTTTTAGAAAAAAAAATGTGTTGAATAATAAAATGAAGAACTTAGGTTGTACATTATATATAAATCCAAATTTTTTTGACTAAATCAGCTTTATATTTTTCATTTTATATTTTAGGTTGTAATACACGAAGTTTTTAAAGATATAATTTTTTTTATCATTTGCTATGTAAAATTAGATTTATTCAGCACGTGTAATACAAGAGATTTTTTAAGTATATATATTTTTTTATTATTTGGTAGATTTTTCAACCCGACTATACACAGGTTTTTTAAATATACGATGTTTTTAGTATTTAATATACAAAATTACATTTATTTAATCTGTATAATACATTATGACTCTTTTTTAGATCTATTTAACACGTGTAATATACGGGGTTTTTAAGGATATATATTTTTATTATTTGGTAGATTTATTCAACCCGATTATACCCGGGTTTTTTAAGGATACGACGTTTTTAGTATTTAGTATACAAAATTTACATTTATTTAATCTGTGTAATACACATGGTTTTTAAAGATATAATTTTTTATTATTATTTGATATATAAAATTATATTTATTTAACACGTACAATATACGGGGTTCATAAATATATAATTTTTTATTATCTAATATATAAAATTACATTTAATAAACCCGTGTAATACACGGGGTTCTAAACTAGTTTCATATTTTTTTTAAAGGTGTGAATTATTCGCGAATGTCGGGAGGTCTAGCATACGTTGTCTTAACCAGGTCCGCGCTAGAGAACCCCCTCGCACATTAGATCCCCAATTTAAACCCCTCAATGAGAAACCCCTATCATCAAGACTCGAACTTGAGACCTTGAGAGGAAAACTCACCCGGGCCCACCATAAGTGGAACTTAAATACCCGTGGCCACCACTAGAGCACTAGTGATGGTTAACCTAGTTTCATATAAAACCATTTCTTAGTATTATCCCTAGAGAAAAAGGATGAATGCACTACTATAAAAAAAAAAGTATTAGTTTTAAAACGACAAATTATTAATTTGATCGTGTGAAATTAAAGTTAAGTATGATTATTTTCATATATTTAATTTCAATAATTAATTTTAAATTATCATATCATAAAGTTTTGTTTTGCATTTGCAAAAAAAAAAAAAAACTGTGGAAAATTAAATAGGTCACGGACTAAACAAATAGATAACATTAATATGAAACCTACAAAAAAATACGAAAAGTTTCATGAAGTAACTAAAATCAATAATAGATATCTTTAAATTTTATAAAGAGTAAATTTCTGTTTTCGTCCATAAGGTTTGTCAATTTTAACTAGTTTAGTCCAAAAGTCTAATTTATAACAAATCCAGCCCTGAAGTTTGCATTTCTTAACGCTTTTCATCCCTAAGGGTGCTTTTTCATTTAATTCTTAGGGATGAAAAGCATTAAGAAATGCAAACCTTGGGGATGAAAAGCGTTAAGAAATGCAAACTTCAGGGCTGGATTTGTTATAAATTTGATTTTTGGATTAAACTAGTTAAAATTGACAAACCTCAGGGACGAAAACAGAAATTTACTCTTTTATAAAACACAATAATAACATTCAAAATATAATCATCACCTTAATTGGTAGCTTCGAACGGACGAGAATTTTGTCAAAATTCGACAAGAACCATGTCTTTGGACTTATCTTTCGTCCTTAGCAAACCATCGAAACCAAATATCAAAAGCACACCATATAAATTACTTTTAAGACCGCAATGTTCAAAAGTAGCTACGAAAACTTATTCTTCTTCACAAATAGAGTGTTCTTCGCAGTTTTTTATAGAATATACGCCGTAAATAGAACACACAGATGTCTATCTCGATACCTTCTTTTGTATGTGCCATGATTTTGCCACTTCAAAAGGAGCATAAAATGCGTTCATGCTTAAACATTAGAGCTCAAAGTTTCAAAGATGAAGGTAAAATGAGTAATATCATTTTTGGTTTCTTGAAGTTATGCGTTCTCTTGTAATAATGGTTGATTTCTAACTTCAAATTCATTCTTAAAAGGTACGTATTCTACTTAGGAGGGGTGGGGGGTAAATGAGTTAAAACATTCTTAAACTACTCAAATCTAGCTCGTTAAAAGCTTGAATCGAGCTGAGAATTGATGTCGTTCTTAAGTGAAAGTTAGGGTTTTATACACCATA
Organism: Helianthus tuberosus; assembly: GCA_030545235.1. Lineage (NCBI taxonomy): Eukaryota > Viridiplantae > Streptophyta > Magnoliopsida > Asterales > Asteraceae > Helianthus > Helianthus tuberosus. Next base: position 5,138,609 of record CM060416.1, on the reverse strand, counting down.
ATTAGGTGAATGAGCTTAAACGAGTCTATTTCTTAGTATAAGCATAATACAAGTTATCAAAATTTTCATATACTATAGCGTATATTAGTGCAATGGGCATCGTTGAACGTATATTTAATTGTTTTAATTTTGTTGTCGTACTCTCTTTTTTGCTAGGGAGATCGCGTAATCTTGTGGATTCAAATATGAAGCTTCTCAAGTATAGAATAGAGGTGATTAGAACAAAAGAGAGATTGGAGCGGAATCATAGACCATGTGAATGGGACAACACATCAAAATACCTAAATCAAAGTCCGATTAAACAACCCGAATACCTACAAACAATAGCCTTAATTTGTGGCCCGTCTAGTTTAACGATTCTCATTGGCACTACTCTTCTTTTCATTTTTGCCATCATTGTTCATCTCGGGATATAACCTATCTAAACCAAAACGAGTATTTCACCTAAAACCATTCAATATTTTGTGTTTAGGAAGTTGTAATAGTGTTTGATCGGTTATATATGGATATATAGGGTTTGCACTATTTTGAGAAGGGTTTGTAATGGAATTTCATGTGTAATATATTATATCTCTTTGTTTCTACTTAACTATTTAAAATGTTATACTATAATATAGGTTTTTATTATGGCTTTTAGCTAATGAACTTCCTACTATTTCCAATAATCAAGTATAATATCTAGCCATTTAGGTCATGATTATGTAAACTAATTAATTAAAAGATAAGATACTTGGGTTGGTGGTCCATTGGCAAGACAAAACCTTTTAATACACTTACATTGTCTTCTCGAGTTTCATTTAACGAAGGGAAAAAAAATATTTGGTGTTCATAGAGTTTTTTTTTAGGAAGAAAATGGAGAGAAATACAAGAATAATTAAAAGATAAGGGGATGGTTTGAACGAGTCTTTACCAAGTCAAATAGTTTTATAATTTAATTTGTTTGTATCAAAAAATTCAAAAAACTTTCTTTTCTATAAATAATAATTACAATTTGTTCGATTATATTTGTGTTATAGACGGAACGAACAAAGGTATCCACAATTCCAAGCAAGAAAACATTTTTGAAACAATTTAAAAGTTTAAAACTGGATCTCATGGTTGAATACCACTTAATATATTTCGTTTGCAAGCATATATCTTCCTATTTTTCTATATTAATAAATGAAAAAAAAAATTGACATTGTCAATATTTGCCTCCTCATCTTAATTTTTTCAATTTCTTTTTCCTATTAAACATTAAACAATAATAATATTAGACAATGGTTTAAGTAAATATAATTTAGATAAGGATAATAATTTATTTGCAAACTATAAATTAATAACAATATATAATTTGTATTTTCTCCTTCTCCGTAGGAGATAGAAGAAGTTTTTTTTTTCTTTAGTGAACCAGGTAAATATATAAATTTTTATTCTCATTTAAATTAGATTTAATTAAAATATTTTTTTAATATTTATTATTATTATTTAGACTAAATTACTTTTTGAGTCCCTGTGTTTTAGTGGTTTTAACTACTTGAGTCCAAAATCAAAAAAGTTTAAAGCCCTGAGTCCCTAGCCATTTATTTTAAAACGTTTTGAGTCCAATTTTGTTCATTTTATAACGATTTGAGTCCAAAAAATTGGACTCAAAAGGTTAAAATTTGGACTCAAAAGGACCCAAATGGTTAATGAAAATGCTTATAGGGACTCAGGTTGTTACTTTTTTTGTTTTTGGACTCAACTATTTAAAACCACTAAAACACAGGGACTCAAAAAGTAATTTACCCTATTATTTAATATTTAACATGATACAGAAATAAAAAAAATAATACTAATCACAAAGATATGATATGATATATTTGAATCCTTTTAAATTAATGTTATAGGCATGGTGATCCTGGATAAAATAAAAATGAGTTATTTTGTAATAGGGGTGTTCATCGAATCGAATATCGAATTTTTGAATTATTCGAATAATTTTTATTTTTCCTTAAATTCGTATTCGATTCGAATTCGATTAAAATCTACCCAATTCGATTCGAATTCGTATTCGAATAAAAAACCCAATTCGTATTCGATTAAAAATTCGAATTCGAATAAATTCGATTCGATCCGGATTCTTTTAAAACATGTAAAAAACTATCAAAATGAAACATAAATTTTAGAGCAGCTAAAGTACCATAAGTCTAAAATTCAAAATGAGAAGTCGGGAATTACCACTCCACATTATAAGTTAATATTTTTAAGGTTCGAAATCTATTGATGGATTTGTTACTTAGGTTTTAGTTATAGGTCATGTAGTGGGTTTGATGATCGGTAATTTTAATACATGGAATAATTTATGAAATAATTTATATTATAGCTCAATAAAAGTTATATTTGTATTATATATAAAATAATAAATAAATAATATAATTTTTATTCGAATTTCGAATCGAATTTGAAATTATAAATTCGTATTCGATTCGTATTCAATTTACTTTACTCGAATTGAATCGAATTCGAATTCGAATTTTTATAATCGAAACGAATTCTTGATAATCGAATTTCGAATTTTTCGAATTCGAAACGAATTCTGAACAATTTGTATGACAAACATGTTATGCAGTTCACTTTCTTAAATCATGAGTTAGAGAGAAAAATTTGAAGATACATGTTTGAATCTATCACTTTTTATGTATTTTTTTTTCGACTCGAGCCCATGTTTCTTTTGAATATGTAAAACTAGGTTAGAACCCCGTGTATTACACGGGTTGAATAAAATAGTTCCATCTTTTAAAAGCTTGTGGATTGCACGATTTCAATAAACACATGTCTTACACGAGTAATGTAATCCGTTAACACATTTAGTCATCAAGATGTGTTTTCTAACAAATTGAACTTTGAGCTACTATTTACTTATTATAACATTTCACTTTATTTTTTATTAGGTTAGAGAGTTGTGTATTAACGTCCCACTTGCGGTATGCACATATAATGTATATATGTGTGGGCGCTGAGGACGGTTAATCATGCATCATGTGGTGGCGTTGATAGCTGAAAGACAAAAGGGTACATGCACTAATCGGTCTTTGTCCTGATTGCTGGGTGTTATGTGCCTTATGTCCAAGGCTTAATGCAAAACTACTATCGAGCCGGGGGTCTCACTGGAAGCAGTCTCTCTACTCCTACAGGGTAGAGGTAAAGCTGTCTAAATCTTACCCTTCTCAGACCTTACCTTTGCTTTACTATTAGTGGGATTTACTGATATGATGATGATAAGTTGTGTATTACATGGTTTATAACATTTTACTTTGTTTTTTTATTTATTATTAGGTTAGAAACTTACATATTACCTGATGTTGGATAATCAGCAGAAAAAAAAAAGAAAAGAAATATTTTAGTAAAAATTATTAAATATACAAGAGATAAGCTGGATATTATGATTTAATATTATTATTTCATTGGAGTGTAAAACGAAATAATGGGATCCTTTATTAGAAGTGGGATTCTAAATATACCACGTGTATAAAAAAATATATGTTCTACATGTATTAAATAATGGGAAAGTGAATATGATGCTGTTAGGCATGTAGCCTTACACGTGAAACCCACCAAAACAGTAGTTTTGATTAAATCTAATTATAGAATAACTTACTCTATCCCATCTTAGTTGTTTCCGCTCTCAAGGGTCTTCAGCTCTCCTCCGGTTCCTACTTTCTTTCACCATTACAGTTCTATTTCAAAATCAATTGTTTTATCCCAAGCGTTAACCACAGATCGATCATACCCGTCTCTCAAAAATCCCATAAAGTTAATACAAGCACAATTAAAATCTGTTCTTATAATGAGATTGCTGTGAATGATATAAATCATGTATTCTTACCTAATTAAACTAAAGCTTAAACCGAGAATAATTAAATCTTAACAATGGATTCTTTTGATAAAATAGTAAACAATTGCTACCAAATTAATTTCAACTGTAAATTGTAATTGTGATTTTGTGAACAATTCTAACAACTCACTTATAATGATGAAATAATTGCCACCAAATTAATTTTAATTGCAAATGAATACTATGATTTCGTGAATAATTCAGTTCACCGTGCCAAACTTGTGTATCAACAGAGAATTGATTTTAATTGAATTAGAGCATGAAGAATGATGCAAATATTGGTTGTGATAATGATTTTGGGAACGGCAATTGATTTCTAAGAACAATTACAAGAGATAATGGAGATAAGATATTAAAATAAAGAGATTTACTAAAAAAATTGAATTTAATATTATCAATAATTGACTTTCCATAATATAATAAATATTTAGAAAAATAATTAAGACCTCCTTAGAGAACGCCATGTGTCCCTAACATCGTTTCTTTTATTATAATAGATAGATTATTGATCTTAACATGTAAGGACCGTCTTTCGTCTTTATAAATTAACTTACAAAGAAAATTAAAAGACTTCAAATTAACAACATTAATACATGCTTTTGACAAAAATTGGGCATGACCCGTCCATAAAACGAGCATACCCATGTTTTAAACATAATCAGACTAGATACAAATCTACGATTCATTCGACAAAATACTACTAAGAACCAATACAACAAATTTTGGACCAAAAACGTTTGAACAATCTAGCGGAAGCGTTTGGTATGACATAACATGAACACGCGCTCGCTCCGATTCTCCAAGTCGCCTGAATTGAGGATTTACCTACATTCAACAACAAAGCTTTAAAAGGTTAGTCATTATACTTATTTGCTTATAAAACCGTCACTTTAGTTCCATACGTGTATGTACTTTCATTTCTCTCACGCATTCAATTACCCAATTAAATGGGCATGACATATATTTTCATACAACTAACCCGTTAGTAGATGATGATGACCAAACATAAAATGTTGTATAAACTAAAACGTCCATAGCATATTCTAACCGCATAAGTTACTTCAACCCGATTATCCTTTCAACATTCAACCGTTTCATTATTGTATCAACACTTCGAAAATCCGACATTCATAAACCTGCACTTTCAAACATACTCAATAATAACTTGGTTAGCAAACCCGTAATCTCAACATATTCAAGTACTACATCTTCGTAAAAAGGACGTCAACCATTTAAATGCATCCAATTAACTTACATTCCAAACCCAAGGGCATTATTAACGTAAATTCTCAAATGCATCCAAATCATGTATTCGCACATACTTGCACACATACATACTTACAATCATACACATCTACATACCTAATATACATTCAATCATACCTACAATCATGTATTCATTCCTACGTGTTCCGTACGCATTCTTGTATACCATTTTCATGTAATATATGTCCAACTTCATTACATACATCTATCATACTCTTATATAAATTACATGAGGCTTAGACTTGGGTTTACAACTTATAATCGTCAAGGAAACACTCGAAATCATGTTTGGGAGGCCCATCGTAGTCCACGGATAATATACCGAAGCCTACGATGCATAAATCACATAATTAATATTTTTGACAGAACCTTCACCCGGCCGTGTCAACTCTGCACTTTTCCTAGCCATTAATTCTTACCGAAACGGACATAACTCTCTCATTTTTCATCCGTTTTGCGTCACGTTTCTTCCTACATGATTGTAAATTAATATTCTATCATGTGAACTTGTAATCCAACATCCGAGTTAAGGAATCTCTTAACTTATACGTGTTCAGCTTATTATTCATCTACGACTATTCGACCCGTTCGTGCATTTATCAGAATAATCTATTGATTTGACCTCAACTTCATATGGACTCAATAATTAAAACATTATATTACTTAAACAAACTAAGAAGTGATTACGGAAATCACTTACCTTGAGCGACCAAGTTCAAGCATAGGTTCCATGCTTACTTTTGACCCGTTAACCTCCGTGCTTGAGTCCGTAGATATGTTATTTATCCTTACATGTCAATACATTAATATCCTTGTTAGCATACAAGACCACACATAACATCAATCACATTAATCTTATGCTCCACATTTGACCTTCATTAGTCAATTTCTAACAAACATAAGGCATATACTCAAAGTCATATCTTTTCAAGCTTATATAATTTATCATGTCATTACACGTTCATACATTAATCTAACTACGCCCCATATGTATTTCAATCAAAATGCATATTTCATGTTAACCTATCGTTTATCACTTCATTATTACATTCTTTACTTTTCCATCCATCATTATACACAATTCATCTAAAATCATCACTTAGGCATTTCATCATACACTTGGTGGGCGTACCGTTAATTAAGCATAGTGTACAAGTATCATTTGCATAACATGACCAATCCATGTCAATATCATCAAGAACATCAATATTCCATAGAATTTCACATAACTTCTCTTCTAATTCAGCCCTAACTAGCAATTTATCATTATAAACAATCATCATACATTCCCTCATCCAATTTCACACTTTACTACACATATTCATTCTACTCTAAGTGGGTTTTCACTCCCAACATTGAATTAATCGATTTCAAGCATTCATGATGTTCTAGATGGTGATCTTAGCTCAATATCATACTAATTTCATATAAACACATGGAATTTCTTGAAACCCTACATATTCAAAATCATCAAACTATCAATTTATTCTTACCTTAAGCTTTAATAGGCCTAGATGATCAACAAATCATTGACATGCATGAGATTCAGTCACGATTAGGGCTTCAATTGGCTGAATTTGAGTGATTAGAAGGGTTTCCCTTTCCTTCCTTGGCTCTGGCGTCGAACACACACACACACCTGATGTGTGTGTGTTTTATTCTTGCTTTCATTTAATCATTCCAACTTTCTTAATATGTCACCATTAGTCCCTTGAGTTCATGACACCATCATATTTGGCTTTAATTTCATTCCTTTACTTAATTTGCTAGACATTTAACTAGGTTTACTAACCCCGTTATTATACCTCATTTTGTTAAACATGATAACAAACTAGCAAATTAAATATTCAGTTTTGGGGTGTTACAAGTCTACCTCCCTTAAATGAGGTTTCGTCCCCGAAACCTTTCTCATTCAACTAGACCAATTCTACTCTTACCCTTATCAGGTTGTTCATACATAATACTTACTACAACCTAAACGCATTCAGGATCTTGGCAAAGGTTTCATTCATGCATGAACGTAATTGTACACGTCGTGCCTATGCCTTATATTAAGTCAATTACTTTCATAATTATACTTATGTCAGATTCTGCTCCAGAGCTCTTATTAGTGTCTTTTACTTTATAATACTAGCTCTTAACACATATCATCACTAACGTTTCACTCATCGAATTTATTCCATTTGTATACAATCATTAATCGTACAAACCTAAGTCTGCGGTTTGTTTCTAACTTCCTACTTAAGCATATTACATTCATATATTTGCTAATCGAAATAAATCGATTTATTTCATACTACTCATACATCATATGCTATCTTTCATTTTGTTCACTATGAGTCATCCTAAACATCTCATTACTATCATTACTTCTGATTACCTTTAAGCTCATAGGAGGGGTCGATATATTACCATACGCATACTATAATCATTCAAGGACTTATTATTACAACTAAAATCACCCTTCTTAAACTTAATTAACCGTACTTAAATCACGAAGACCAAGCATTATTTCCATAGTTACTATTGTTATTTATGTCATGCGTATCTTTTCTACAATGTCTTGTTCAAATGAAAATGGCCAACAAGCCGAGCATCAAAATTAGCATTCCTTAACGATACTTGTCGTCTTTTACATTCTATCAGAATTTCCACAGTTATGAACATTCAAGTTCAATACCACCCGACGATCATTACGAACATTTTGAAGTTCACTTCACATTTTCTTTACGGTTTTGTATATACATATTCTACTCCGACTCATTCCTCTCTAGTCGAGTCATAACCTCCTGCTAAAGTTACAACCCTCTTTATACGTACCTGAAGGAAGTAATTTCTATTGATTCGTTACCCATATTTTGCGATGATCATTCCTTTCCGGTTAGTGACATTGCGTGTCCATTCATCAAGCTTACCTATGAGTATAAGGCTTAACAAATCAAAACATTAGCTACCGAGTTCAAATAGCGAGCGCCATCCGACCCGTATTACCCATTTATCCTTTCGACCATTCTTGTATGAAACGCATTTGCATAAATATATTCATATATTTATATATATATATAGAAGTTTAAACATAAACTGAATCATATCACTTAAGGAATATTTGTTTGTTTGGTGCGTAATTACTTATACATTCGGTTATTTTCATTCCTATCATTCTTTTGTTCATTTGCTTTACATTTACTTATATGACTTGTTTGACGCATCCATGGTCAAGCTGTCGACTTCTTCTTATGTAGACTAGTCCTGTCTTTTATATCCTAAATCTGTTTCGCGGATTCGAACACATTATTCATACCTTTCGTACCTTCTATGTTTTGAATCCGTCTCGCGGATTCAAACATGGCATTCACATCTTTCATTCTCTGAATCCGACTCGCGGATTCAAGCATTGCATTCACATCTTTCATTCTTTGAATCCGTCTTGCGGATTCAAACATTGCGTTCATACATTGCTGATCCGTACTTTCTTACGGATTCAACATTCCTCATTTTTATCACCCACACTTTTCACTTTTACATAGTACTCTCAATCCCCCGAGAGTCTTACTACCCATTTCACCCACACGCCTTCCTGCTACCTAATTCTATCGGACATACCTGTAACAATTATCACGGTCTCACGAACGTCATAAGTTTCTTGTGTACTGGCCAGGTACACATTCCACATACTAGTTTCGTGTCTTCGCGGAATCGCCACCTTATGTCCGAAGAATTAAGTTTCGGCACGTGTAACATTTTCAAAACTTATCTACCATGTCGTTTTTATATTTCGTTTAAAAAAATTTTCTTTCACTTGCTTAATTATATCATTTCATACGCCCACACGTTAGGTTTACGTACCTGGGGTCAATTCGTCTTATTACTTGCCTTGATGCCGGTCCTAGACCGCATTCACGGATCATCCCTTCCGAACAATTGCGCTTGCCCTTCGCATAACCTGCGTGCTCTTGGCCTTATGAATAGCATATTAATAAATGATTAGCATATTCCGTCTATCTTATCCACTGATCGTGGTCACATATGTCTTACTAGGCCTTGTATAGGCCCTACACGAACATTCATTAGGCTTTAAACAGCTTAGAAACATCAAGACACGAAAATAAGACAAAACAAAGAAATATCAGCGGATTGATTTCCGCTACCCGTCGGCGACGGCTTCATACCCCGTCGGCGACGGGCTTCATAAATGGGCGTCGCCCACAGTAGCCCGTAGGCAGGAAGTAAAGCCGTCGACAATCATGAGCCCGTCGGCGACGGCTCACAGCCCGTCGGCGACGGCCATCCCTTAGCAGAAACGCTGGAAAACCATTTTGGGGTGTTTCGACTATTTCCCGGGTCCGTTTTCAGCTACATGGGTCCCGGGACTTCTTATTTTACTTACCTTATCACTTCATAGCTTGCTCGAATCTTAAAACTTATACCGTAACACACTATGCATACTCATATTAAACGAATGTTTAAAATTTTACCTCATTGGCGAATCTCGGAGCGAGCACACTTTCGAATGAGTCGTCGGTTTGAGTTCAAGGATCGCGTTAAAAGCTCGAATCCCTCAAACCTAGGCTCTGATACCAACTTGTAAGGACCGTCTTTCGTCTTTATAAATTAACTTACAAAGAAAATTAAAAGACTTCAAATTAACAACATTAATACATGCTTTTGACAAAAATTGGGCATGACACGTCCATAAAACGAGCATACCCCTGTTTTAAACATAATCAGACTAGATACAAATCTACGATTCATTCGACAAAATACTACTAAGAACCAATACAACAAATTTTGGACCAAAAACGTTTGAACAATCTAGCGGAAGCGTTTGGTATGACATAACATGAACACGCGCTCGCTCCGATTCTCCAAGTCGCCTGAATTGAGGATTTACCTACATTCAACAACAAAGCTTTAAAAGGTTAGTCATTATACTTATTTGCTTATAAAACCGTCACTTTAGTTCCATACGTGTATGTACTTTCATTTCTCTCACGCATTCAATTACCCAATTAAATGGGCATGACATATATTTTCATACAACTAACCCGTTAGTAGATGATGATGACCAAACATAAAATGTTGTATAAACTAAAACGTCCATAGCATATTCTAACCGCATAAGTTACTTCAACCCGATTATCCTTTCAACATTCAACCGTTTCATTATTGTATCAACACTTCGAAAATCCGACATTCATAAACCTGCACTTTCAAACATACTCAATAATAACTTGGTTAGCAAACCCGTAATCTCAACATATTCAAGTACTACATCTTCGTAAAAAGGACGTCAACCATTTAAATGCATCTAATTAACTTACATTCCAAACCCAAGGGCATTATTAACGTAAATTCTCAAATGCATCCAAATCATGTATTCGCACATACTTGCACACATACATACTTACAATCATACACATCTACATACCTAATATACATTCAATCATACCTACAATCATGTATTCATTCCTACGTGTTCCGTACGCATTCTTGTATACCATTTTCATGTAATATATGTCCAACTTCATTACATACATCTATCATACTCTTATATAAATTACATGAGGCTTAGACTTGGGTTTACAACTTATAATCGTCAAGGAAACACTCGAAATCATGTTTGGGAGGCCCATCGTAGTCCACGGATAATATACCGAAGCCTACGATGCATAAATCACATAATTAATATTTTTGACAGAACCTTCACCCGGCCGTGTCAACTCTGCACTTTTCCTAGCCATTAATTCTTACCGAAACGGACATAACTCTCTCATTTTTCATCCGTTTTGCGTCACGTTTCTTCCTACATGATTGTAAATTAATATTCTATCATGTGAACTTGTAATCCAACATCCGAGTTAAGGAATCTCTTAACTTATACGTGTTCAGCTTATTATTCATCTACGACTATTCGACCTGTTCGTGCATTTATCAGAATAATCTATTGATTTGACCTCAACTTCATATGGACTCAATAATTAAAACATTATATTACTTAAACAAACTAAGAAGTGATTACGGAAATCACTTACCTTGAGCGACCAAGTTCAAGCATAGGTTCCATGCTTACTTTTGACCCGTTAGCCTCCGTGCTTGAGTCCGTAGATATGTTATTTATCCTTACATGTCAATACATTAATATCCTTGTTAGCATACAAGACCACACATAACATCAATCACATTAATCTTATGCTCCACATTTGACCTTCATTAGTCAATTTCTAACAAACATAAGGCATATACTCAAAGTCATATCTTTTCAAGCTTATATAATTTATCATGTCATTACACGTTCATACATTGATCTAACTACGCCCCATATGTATTTCAATCAAAATGCATATTTCATGTTAACCTATCGTTTATCACTTCATTATTACATTCTTTACTTTTCCATCCATCATTATACACAATTCATCTAAAATCATCACTTAGGAATTTCATCATACACTTGGTGGGCGTACCGTTAATTAAGCATAGTGTACAAGTATCATTTGCATAACATGACCAATCCATGTCAATATCATCAAGAACATCAATATTCCATAGAATTTCACATAACTTCTCTTCTAATTCAGCCCTAACTAACAATTTATCATTATAAACAATCATCATACATTCCCTCATCCAATTTCACACTTTACTACACATATTCATTCTACTCTAAGTGGGTTTTCACTCCTAACATTGAATTAATCGATTTCAAGCATTCATGATGTTCTAGATGGTGATCTTAGCTCAATATCATACTAATTTCATATAAACACATGGAATTTCTTGAAACCCTACATATTCAAAATCATCAAACTATCAATTTCTTCTTACCTTAAGCTTTAATAGGCCTAGATGATCAACAAATCATTGACATGCATGAGATTCAGTCACGATTAGGGCTTCAATTGGCTGAATTTGAGTGATTAGAAGGGTTTCCCTTTCCTTCCTTGGCTCTGGCGTCGAACACACACACACACACACGCCTGATGTGTGTGTGTTTTATTCTTGCTTTCATTTAATCATTCCAACTTTCTTAATATGTCACCATTAGTCCCTTGAGTTCATGACACCATTATATTTGGCTTTAATTTCATTCCTTTACTTAATTTGCTAGACATTTAACTAGGTTTACTAACCCCGTTATTATACCTCATTTTGTTAAACATGATAACAAACTAGCAAATTAAATATTCGGTTTTGGGGTGTTACATAACAAGACACATTCTTGATCACTAAATAGTTTGACATTATTTGATGATGCTATATAACATATTTTTATGTCAATTACCGTGAAATTAGAGTGCTTGGTTCGTTTTGTAAATACTTATCTAATTGCTGTCGAGCTAATTGGTTTTTTATGTTAATTACACTTTATTTTCTTTTAGAATCGGGTGCTTCATGGAGTCGGTTGGTATATTTAATCAGGGTTAAGTTATTGTACAAATATCCTTAACGTAAGAAGGGATGGAGACTTATTAAGCACGTATTTTAGTATCAGAATCCAAAAAAATCATGATTTTACACTAGTATAGTAATTATGTAATTTTGTAGAGTAATTATAATTACTCTACTACTGTAAAATCACGAAATTTTGTTTTTAATTTTTTTTTACATTTTGCAATTGAATGTCATTCTTAAGTAGTAGGGAAAAAAATTCCTCCTTCACTTTTTACGTTAAGAATATTTTGTACGTTAAAAGTCATTTGTATTTGATCTTTACACTACTTAATCATCCTTCTGATAGTCCTTCATGCAATCTATTATGTTGGTCCCTCTATGAAAAAGAGACCGAACACATGGTATACTTAATCATCCTTTTTATATCAAACTAATGAATAATCACAATCAAAGATTAAGAAGAGCAAAAACAATAAAAAAAGTATGAACAACAAAAATGGTTGAGAGCAGTGGTGGAACTACCCTATTAAATCAGGGGTATCAAAACAAAAAATAACCGTGTAATTATACGATATTAAAAAAGCGGCAGAAATATATAAAGTAAAACAAATACCTAATAGATCTGTCCACTTTTTTTCATAGCTTGAAATCGTTTCATCACTTCGTCGACTTTTATTTTATGAAAAAAATCATTTTCGACCGCACAAACATTTAAAGAACTTCACATAAACATAAACCTATTGATTTTTATTAACAAAAAACTTACAAACAATAAGTGAAACGCAGGTGCACGTACAAACAATAACAAAAAACTTAACATAAACTTACTGATTTTCAGCGATTTCACTAGCAAGAGCATCAAGGAAATACAACGGGTTTAGGGCTTCAGGGACGAATCGGGACGAACGGAAACGTAGGTGAGGTGCGACTGTGCGAGTTCAGAGCTGCAGGAGGTGAGATCGTTGGCTGCCTGGCTCCTGTTCTTTCTTTGTTCGAACTTCGACCTTTGGTTTTCCTGCGTCGTTACTGTTCCATTGCCGCCCCCATAATCAACATATAAATGGGTATGTTTTATTATTATTTTGGGTATTGGACTAATGGGCTAGCTTGATAGGCTATTAACAATTATGTATGGGCTTGTAAAAGAATTGGATTTACACTTTATACTATCCTATTTTTATGGTTAGACGTATTTTTTAAGGGTATCCTTTATATAAAAACGAAAAAATAACATCACGAATACGAGGTTGAGCCATAGCCCGTGCTACGGCTGCTTATTTGGTGGTTCCGCCCCTATTTGAGATAGAGGAGGGTATTCACACTAGTTACCTACACTACAAATCATGTCAAGTCCATTTCAGTAAAAAAAAAAATTTAACAAAGTGCGTTTTGAGTACACATTTAACAATCATAACAACATACATGAAACAAGAAAAAAGAGTAAACAAAATAAGCATTATCACTCACACACACACACACACACACACACACATATATATATATATATAAACCATTTGTATATTATTGCTTTAGAATCATTTTACTTCATTCATAATCATTTGGCAGTTGTGAATGTGCTCAACAGACCACAAGAAGGTATGTGAATGTGCTCAACAGACTACAAGAAGGTTTTCCTAGAGACAGGTACACTTCTTCTAGCGTGTCGATGATGCCCATGAAGTCAGGGCGAAAAAGAATGTCACCAATACACTGCCTTATCAACCTGTGCGCAATGAAACGTCATAAGGAAAAGTGCAGGATTGATCATAAAGATGGAAAAGGTCGATGGGATATGCAACGACTTACTGTTGAATCCTTGCAGGACATTTACTACTGAATTGCAGTTCATGCTCATAGATGATGCTTGGCATGAACTTTACTTCTACCATCTGTAGAAGAAGAAGAAATTATATATCAAGATTGTTAATGGTGATTAAATCATTAATGGGCCACAACCCAAGCAATGAATGAACTCGAAATTCGTGTTGGACACATAAAACAAGACAACTATGAATTTCATAGGTTGATACGAACACAACCCGTTTAAAATTACACACTTGCAACTAAAAATACAAATGTGTATAAATAATTACGTTAAACTATAAAACATGATCCTCGTTTCTTTGTATCCTTTAGATTTTTTAATAACATACTCAATCAGTTTACGTTATGACCATAAAAAAATTAAAACTTTTTTTCGAAAATAAACCTTTTCCACTCGAAGTCGACTAAAAATGGTTTAGACTAAACCCAAACCTGCAAAGCTTCTTGTTAGATGACACCCGTGGGCCGTTACATTAATAGAGCTATGTTACCTGATATAATATGAGTCCAAATGATAGGATGTCTCTTCCTCTATTGACTGAATGCCAGTGCCAGTTGAAAGTACCTGAAAACACAAAGCGATTCACTGGACATGGGAATTTAACATAAGAACTTAATAAATAAAAAAGCCAATGGATCGTACGTTCTTGATTCGGGTGTAACTCATACAACGTTTGGATCCAATATTCACCAATCTTTAAATGGCCACCTTCATCTTGCAATAAGTTTCTGGAAAAAAAAAAAGGCAAAAAGCACCTTTAGCTATGTTTACAAATGCAAATTTGATGTATGTAATGTTAAATGTTGCATAACCTTACTTTGGATCCAGATGATTGTGAATTATTGGGCAGGGCTTGTGATGATGAAGGTAATTCATCCCCCTGTCAATACAATCCAATGACCTTGTATCATATATTTTTTTAAGAATAAAATACAAAAATCAAACTAAAATAAAGTTTAAGCCTATTGTAACATCTTGCCCTTTATAACAAAATGGAGCTTACATATTAAAACCTCTAATCGGAATATCATATATCCCTCTAAGCGTGCAAAATATCATATTTCCCTAAAACACGAGTTTTCAATGCAATACTACCCTTCAAGCATGATTTGGGAAAATATGATATTTTGCAAGTTTATGGGGAATATACGAAATTGTCCCTAAAGTTTTCAAGTGTGGAGTTATCTTCTCATCTATAGTCAATATGCCCAAAATAAGTCGCTCGTATTTGAGACTGGAAATTCCATATGTCACATTAGTGCTCCTATAGGACGGACGATGTGGGATTTGCCTAAGTATGTTTTTTAGACATGTATTATTAAGGTGAGAAGCACAATACCTAGCAATGTCGAGGGCAAACCGCAAAGCAAGTGGTAGATCTAGTCCGGCCCTTTGGATCAACATATCATACAATCTTCCCTAACAAAGAAGATGAACCACAATAAAGACCATTAGGTGTAGGAAAACATTTCCAAACATTTGAAATATAAAACTACATAGAAACAAATGCTTACTCTTGGCAAATGTTCTGTTATCATAATCATTTGTCCATCATGCATAATAGAACCAAGACACTGTAGTATATTTGGATGACGAAGCTCCCTTAACTGCGTGTTATCGTTAGCTGACAAAAACCTACGCTCAACGTTCATAGAAACATGTAGTTTTTAGTTTTAGTTGTATACTTAATTAGGTGCAGGAAAACATCTACAAACATTTTCACCGGGAAGTTTATCTGTCTCTCGATTATTGTTTTAACAACCCGTGTTCCACGCCACTTGACCAATTCAGAATTACCCATTACACCCTGATAAGCCACAAACAAATAATGATCAAGAGTTGAGTAGATAATGGTGGGTTAAGAGCGATAAACAACAACCCACTGTTCATACTAAAAACCTGTTCAATTGGTTCTGAATTAAAAGAATCAATCTCTGAAATGTCAATATTAACTTCCTTTGCATCTTCATCACGAACTATTGTCTGGACAATCAAAGAATCATCATTTACATTAGAGAAGCATCCAAATACTCCAACTATGTTATATAGTATCTGGTTATGATTATTCTTATCACGTAATCATTTTAAAGAATCTAATTCCCACCCATCATGGATAAGGTTGTAAATGAACCAAGATGGACTTCAAAATATAAACGAACGGATTTTATTGTTTGTGTTTGTTCGGTAAGAAAAATATGTTTGTTCGTGTTCGCTCATATTAACGAACAAAAACCAACAAAATTAAACACGAAAATACATGAACAAATAATAAAGAGTTAAATGCCATTTTAGTCCTTGTGGTTTGGGCCATTTTGCCAGTTTAGTACAAATGTTTCATTTTTCGTCTGTGGGTCCAAAAAGATTTCACCGTTGCCATTTTAGTCCACTGGGTTAACTTCATCTATTTTTTCTGTTAACAAGAAGGACAATTCGGTCATCTTATATGTAATTCTGTTAACTAGAAGGGCAATTCGGCCATATAAAATGACCGAATAGCCCTTCTAGTTAACAGAAAAAATGGATGAAGTTAACCTAGTGGACTAAAATGGCAACGGTCAAATCTTTTTGGATCCACAGACGAAAAATGAAACCTTTAGACTAAACTAACAAAATGGCCCAAACCACAGGGACTAAAATAACATTTAGCTCAATAATAAAATATAAAATAGTCTATAAAACATTATTAACAAAAGTATACATAATCTTTATATGTTTATATCGTTTAGGTATAAATATACAACCAAAAATATTATGAAGGTAAATGAACAACTTGTTCGTATTTGTTCGTTTAATAAATAAATAAAGGGATATAGCCGAACAGTTTGCTGAACGTTCGGTTTGCATCCCTGAGTCTTGCCAAGTCCAATATATATAAACCAACAAATAAGATGTTGTAACAAATGAGATTACCATTGGATTGTTCACTTCAAGAAGTCTGCATATGTCTCTATGTCCAAACAGCCTTGCATCCGTTAGTGGCTAGAAATTAACAACAAAAAACCACATTAACCGTCGTTCATCTCATCGTCCAATAAACAATTCAACATTTTCCTCAAACCTGGTTTTTTTTATTATATTTCTAGGAGTTTTTATCAAAACGATAAGTGTTTCTAGGATGTTTTTGGAAGTGTTTTGGTTTCTACGAAGTTCTCTACCCACGATAACAGATTCTAAAAAATATCTAAACCAGATATTCACGTGACAAGCGATCTCCTCAAATATGATGACATGTCAAAACTAAAAAAAAACGAGTCTGCTCTTTTGACTAGCAGACTCCCTATAAACCAAAACAAGCTCAAAAACCTCTTAAAAACATGATTAACAAACAAAAACTAATCCTCACCGTTCGATTCCATCTATCTTCAAGATTAACATCAGCTTTGTAATGTAACAAAAGCTCTACAATGGATGCATGACCTTCACTAGCAGCCAAATGAAGTGCAGTCCTCTTATAATAATCTTGTACATTAGGAGATATTCCATCTCTCAGCATCAAATTAAGCCCAACCCTGTCACCTCTAGATGCACAACTCAGAAAGTTACCAATCCTTTGCGTATCAAAATCGTCACACGTTTCATAAGCCATAGCGCGCTTATTAGCAAGAACTTATGAGCAGTTAATGTATCAATATGATTATTTAGTGATTTACATAAATTGATCTTTATATGTATATTATGAAGTTTAATATTGGCGGGTAACTCTAGAAATGGTTTTGTGATTAACTAACATTACTTTTGTCCATATTAGAGAATCACCAATGGTCTATGACAGAGAAAGGTTGCATGACTTTTGTGTAATTTTTTTAAACTAGTATTAAGCACCCCGGTGTTGCGGCGGGGGCGAACACCAATGTCACACTACTGCCAGGGACCATCAACACTGAAGTTGCGGCGTGTAAATGCGAAAAACTTGAACCGAAACGTAAAGCATATAAAAGAATAACTAAGTCGATCTAGGATCCGCGTATTACGATGAACTTGTCAAACGGGTAAAAAATAGACGATGTAAAGCGTTTAACTACACACACGTTGCTCCAGGTTAACTCGCAAAATTTAGAATGAGTTATTTTGTATGACAAACATGTATAATGCAGGATCCTTTTAAATTAATGATATAGGCATGGTGATCCAGGATAAAATAAAAATGAGTTATTTTGTATGACAAACATGTATAATGCAGTTCACTTTCTTAAATCATGAGTTAGAGAAAAATTTGAAGATAAATGTTCGAATCTATCACTTTATGTGTATTTTTTTTCGACTCGAGCCCATGTTTCTTTTGAATATGTAAAATTATTGATCTTAACAAGACACATTCTTGAATCTTGATCACTAAATAGTCTGACATTATTTGATGAGATAAGAGATCATGTACAAGAGATGAATTTCGTACGAAGTGTAAGAGACAATCATGACTACACATTTGTTTTTATCAATTTAAGAAGGGAATGATATGATGGTTTTTTCTCCCTTTTAACTAGTTTCCTACTTGATTTTCAAACGGTTATAACTTTTTCATACGTTAATATTTAAAAAAAAAATTACACCGTATTAACGAGCATTTTATTCTCTTTAGTTCGAGCAGCCTATTGCTATAATGTTCTTAAAAATAAGTTATTGGACTTTGAATACCAATTACGTGATTTTGAATACCCAATACCCATTACGTGATTTTGAATACGTGGTACATGACTACGTGATTTTTGAATAGCCATTACGTGATTACACATTCAACATAATTCATTACGCATTTAATGTAAATTCATTACGTGATTTCACATTTAATATGGTTTGTTATAACTAATGTTAATACAATTATGTTTATTACTTGATTACATTCAATAATTAGAACTTGATTGTTTATGCTTTATCACGTGATTAAATCTCTAATATACGATATTATGTTGCTATTATAGGTTGGGTTGGTTTGGCTAATCTTTTGTATATAATTTATCCTTAATACGTGATTATACTTGAAATATTAGGTATTCCACATGAAATATTGTGTATTACATGTTTTGTTTATACGTAATGACGTAATCATTCAATAGGGTTTCACATAAATACTATAATTAAATCACGTAATCGGTATTTAAAATCATGTAGCCATGTAATAATAAATAGTCAACTAATGTTACGTAATTACATAATCACTTAGTGGGGTTCCACATAAAATACTATAATGAAATCAAGTAATCATGTAATGGGTATTCAAAATCACATAGTCACTTACTGGGTATTCAAAATCACGTAATCACATAATGGGTTTTCAAAATCCTTCAAAAAAAATTAAGAAAAATATAGCAATAGGCTGCTCGAATTACAGAGAATGAAATGCTCGTTAATACGGTGTAATTTTTATAAAAAAATATTAACGTATGAAACAATTATAGCAGTTTTAAAATCAAGGGGGGAAGTGGGTTTATGGGTCAACAATATTTGATTTTCCTATTTTATCCTTTTCCCCACTTGTTCCCTTGTTTTTAGTTATGTGAATTATATATTTAGGGATCACTTAATCTCAACCATTAATCTTGCAAATCAAGGGCCAAACCGCTCTCCTACACTTGATACACTTCTTTCCTCTTGTAGAATAACCTTTCTCTATTTGATGATGCTATATAACATATTTCTATGTCAATTACAGTGAAATTAGAGTGCTTCGTTCGTTTTGTAAACACTTATCTAATTGTTGTCGAGCTTTTTCGGTTAAAGAAATGAGTTTTTTTATGTTAATTGCACTTTATTTTCTTATAGAGTCGGGTGCTTCATGGAGTCGGTTGGTATACTTAATCAGGGTTAAGTTGTTGTACAAATAAGTGGTAACATACAAAATATCCTTAACGTAAGAAGGGAAGGAGGGAAAAAAAATTTCTACTTGTTAAGCACGTATTTTAGTCTCAGAATCCAAAAAACAAATCGTGATTTTACACTAGTATAGTAATTATGTAATTTTGTAGAGTGATTATAATTACTCTACTACTGTAAAATCACGAAATTTTGTTTTTAATTTTTTTTTACATTTTGCAATTGAATGTCATTCTTAAGTAGTTGGGGAAAAAATTCCTCCACTTTTTACGTTAAGAATATTTTGTATGTTAAAACTCATTTGTATTTAATTTTTACACTACTTAATCATCCTTTTTATAGTATATTATCAATAGTCATTCATGCAATCTATTATGTCGGTCCCTATATGAAAAATTAATCATCCTTTTTATATAAAACTAATGAATAATCACAATCAAAGATTAAGAAGAGCAAAAACAATAAAGAAAAGTATGAAGAACAAAAATGTTTGAGAGAGAGGAGGGTTTTGACACTAGTTAACTACACACCAAATCATGTCAAGTCCATTTCAGTAAAAAAAAAAATAACAAAAGTGCGTTTTGTGTACACATTTGACAATCATAACAACATACATGAAACAAGAAAAAAGAGTAAACAAAATAAGCATTCTCACACACACATATATCTAAACCATTTGTGTATTATTGCTTTAGAATCATTTGGTAGCTGTGAATGTGCTCAACAGACCACAAGAAGGTTTCCCTAGAGACAGGTACACTTCTTCTAGCGTGTCGATGATGCCCATGAAGTCAGGGCGAAAAAGAACGTCACCAATACACTGCCTTATCAACCTGTGCGCGATGAAACGTCATAAGGAAAAGTGCAGGATTGATCATAAAGATGGAAAACGTCAATGGGATAAGCGACGGTATTGACGACTTACTGTTGAATCCTTGCAGGACATTTACTATTGAATTTCAGTTCATCCTCATCGATGATGCCCGGCATGTACTTTGCTTCTACCATCTGTAGTAATTATATATCAAGATTGTTAATTTTGATTAAATCATTAGTGGGCCACAAACCCAAGCAATGAATGAACCCGAAATTCGTGTCGGACACATGAATCAGAACAACTACGAATTTCATAGGTTGATAGGAACACAACCCGTTTAAAATTACACACTTGCAACTAAAAATACAAATGTGTATAAATAATTACCTTAAACTATAAAACATGATCCTCGTTTCTTTGTATCGTTTAAATTTTTTGATAAAATATTCAATAAGTTTAAGTTATGACGGTAAAAAAATTAAAACTTTTTTTTTCTAAAATAAACCTTTTCCACCCGAAGCCGACTAAAAATGGTTTAGACTAAAACCAAACCTGCAAATTTTCTTGTTAGATGACACCCGTGGGCCGTGACATTAATAGAGCTATGTTACCTGATATAATATGAGTCCAAATAATAGGATGTCTCTTTCTTTATTGACTAAATGCCGGTTGATAGTACCTGAAAACACAAAGTGATTCATTGGACATGGGAATTTAACATAAGAGCTTAATAAATAAAAAAGCCAACGGATCATACGTTCTTGTTTCGGGTGCAACTCATACAACATTTGGATCCAATATTCACCAATCTTTAAATGGCCACCTTCATCTTGCAATAAGTTTCTGAAAAAAAAAAAAAAAAAGGCAAAATGCACCTCTAGCTATGTTTACAAATGCAAATTTCATGTATGTAATGTTAAATATTGCATAACCTTACCTTGGATCCAGAT
The DNA here is from genome assembly GCA_030545235.1 of Helianthus tuberosus. NCBI lineage: Eukaryota > Viridiplantae > Streptophyta > Magnoliopsida > Asterales > Asteraceae > Helianthus > Helianthus tuberosus. Next base: position 5,116,695 of record CM060416.1, on the reverse strand, counting down.
TATTGTGAATTATTGGGCAGGGCTTGTGATTATGAAGATAATTCATCCCCCTGTCAATACAATCCAATGAACTTGTATCACATATTTTTTTTAAGAATAAAATACAAAAATCAAACTAAAATAAAGTTTAAGGCTATTGTAACATCTTGCCCCTTTTAACAAAATGGAGCTCACATATTAAAACCTCTAATCGGAATATCATATATCCCTCTAAACTTGCAAAATATCATATTTCCCTAAAACATGAGTTTTCAATGCAACACTACCCTTCAAGCATGATTTGGGAAAATATGATATTTTGCAAGTTTAGGGGGGAATATATGAAATCACCCCTATAAAAATTTTAACTGTGGAGTTATCTTCCCATCTATAATCAATATGACCAAAAGAATTTCATAGTATTTGAGGCCAGAGATTCCATATGTCACATCAACGCTCCTATAGGACGCACAATGTGGGATTTGCCTAAGTATGTGCTTTTAGACAAGTATTATTAAGGTGGGAAGCACAATACCGAGCAATGTCGAGTGCAAACCGCAAAGCAAGTGGTAGATCAAGTCCGGCCCTTTGGATCAACATATCATACAATCTTCCCTAACAAAGAAGACGAACCGCAATAGAGACCATTATGTGTAGGAAAACATCTACAAACATTTGAAATATAAAACTACATAGAAACAAATGCTTACTCTTGGTAAATGTTCTGTTATCAGAATCATTTGTCCATCATGCATAATAGAACCAAGAAACTGTAGTATATTTGGATGACGAAGCTCCCTTAAGTGCGTGTTATCGTTAGCTGACAAAACCCTACACGCAACGTTCATAGAAACATGTAGTTTTTAGTTTTAGTTGTATACTTAATTAGGTGTAGGTAAACATCTACAAACATTTTCACTGGGATGTCTATCTGTCTCTCGATTATTGTTTTGACGACCCGTGTTCCACGCCACTTGACCAATTCAGAATTACCCCTTACGCCCTGATAAGCCACAAACAAATCATGATCAAGAGTTGAGTAGATAATGATCGGTTAATAGCGATAAACAACAACCCACTATTCATACTAAAAACCTGTTCAATTGGTTCTGAATTAAAAGAATCAATCTCTGAAATGTCAATATTAACTTCCTTCGCATCTTCATCACGAACTACTGTCTGGATAATCAAAGAATCATCATTTACATTAGAGAAACATTAAAATACCACCACTATGTTATAGTATCCGATTAGGATAAGGTTACAAATGAACCAAAAAGGACACCAACATTTGAACGGACGGAGTTTACTATTTGTGTTTGTGTTTGTTCGTTAAGAAAAATATGTGTGTTTGTGTTCGTTCATATTAACCAACATAAACCAACAAAATTAAACACGAAAATACATGAAAAATAATAAAATATAAGATAGTTTATAAAACATTATTAATATAAGTATACCTAATCTTTATATGTTTATATTGTTTAGATAGAAATATATAACCAAAAATATTATAAAGGAAGGTAAATGCACAACTTGTTCGTATTTGTTCTTTTAATAAATAAATAAATAAAGGGATATAGCCGAACAGTTTGCTGAACGCTCGGTTTGCACCCTTGAGTCTTGCCAAGTGTAATATATAAACCAACAAATAAGATGTTGTAACAAATGAGATTACCATTGGACTGTTCATCACCGAATCCTTGCCTCCATTCACTTCAAGAATTCTGCATATGTCTCTATGTCCATACAGCCTTGCATCCGTCAACGGCTAGAAATTAACAACAAAAAACCACATTAATCGCCGTTCATCTCATCATCCAATAAACAATTCAAAATTGTCCTCAAACCCGATTTTTGTTATTATATTTCTAGGTGTTTTTATCAAAACGATAAGTGTTTCTAGGATGTTTTTGGAAGTGTTTTGGTTTTTACGAAGTTCTCTACCCACGATAACAAACTCTAAAAAATATCTAAACCAGATATTCACGTGACAAGCGATCTCCTCAAATATGCTGACATATCAAAACTAAAACAAACGAGTCTACTCTTTTGACTAGCAGACTCCCTATAAACCAAAACAAGTTCAAAAACCTCTTAAAAACGCTTATGATCAAGATTAACAAACAAAAACTAATCTTTACCGTTCGATTCCACCTATCATCAAGATTAACATCAGCTTTGTAATGTAACAAAAGCTCTACAATGGAGGCATGACCTTCACTAGCAGCCAAATGAAGTGCAGTCCTCTTATCATAATCTTGTACATTAGGAGATATTCCATCTCTCAGCATCAAATTAAGCCCAACCCTGTCACCTCTAGATGCACAACTCAGAAAGTTGCCAATTCTTTGCATATCAAAATCGTCACAAATTTCATAAGCCATAGCGCGCTTATTAGCAAGATCCTCGATTATCTGACAACTTATGAGCATCAATATGATTATTATTTAGTGATATACAGAAATTGATCTTTGTTTGTATATGAAGTTTAATAGTGATGGGAAGGAAATTGGGCGGGTGACTCTAAGAAATGGTTTTGTGATTAACGATCATTGCTTTTGTCCATATTAGAGAATCACAAAATGGTCTATGACATTAAGAAAGGTTGCATGCTTTGTATTTTTCGCATGCCACAACAAGTTTTAAATTAAATCTCAAATAAATATAACTAACTCAAAATACTTATTTTATAAGTATAATAATATTTGTTATTTAAAAGAAAATAATATTATTTATTTAGTTTATTGGTTTTATTTTATTTTGTAATGTAATTTTTTATTTTAGTTTTTTATGTTTTCTTAAAAAGCTAACTCAAACAAAACAATATAACATGCTTTTTTTCTAAAGACCAACATAAATAAACTACTTATTTATAAAAACGAAATACATAAATATTTTGCTTTTAAAATTCGGATTTCCCACTTCAAAAAGAAACGGTTCATTCGCCTCCTCCAGGGTGACATGTGGGTGACTCACAACTCACAAACAAATCACATCTAGCCACATAGATCCATAAAATATATGATACTTTTTTAATGTATGGATCACATACATTAAATATTGGATGATATTCACATATTTTATCTATTTATTTATTTGTCAAATATCCCTATTATATAAAAGATAAAAGAAAATAGAAATACAGTATTTCTTATATTAATTTGCAACGTTACAATCACGCTTTCTTTTATTTATTTTCTTTATAGTTAAATGTCATTTTAGTCTCTGTGGTTTAGGTCATTTTGCCGGTTTAGTCCAAAGGTTTCATTTTTCGTATGTGGGTCTAAAAAGGTTTCACTGTTGCCATTTTAATCCACTGGGTTAACTTCATCCATTTTTTCTGTTAACGAGAAGGGCAATTCGGTTATTTTATATGTAATTCTGTTAACTAAAAGGGCAATTCGACCATATAAAATGACCAAATTGTCCTTCTCGTTGATAGAAAAAACGGATGAAGTTAACCCAGTGGACTAAAATGGCAATGGTGAAACATTTTTGGACCCACAGGAGAGAAACGAAACCTTTGGACTACACTAACAAAATGGCCCAAACCACATGGACTAAAATGACATTTAACTCTTTTCTTTAAGTAGTTGAAAATAGAATTCTATTTAAAGGAGTAATTTTTTTTGTATAGTCGTGAAGAACCAAAGTGATTTTGACCGAACAACAATCGGTACCGTTATTGGTATTATTGGAACCGAGACTCGTATAGGACTATTTCAAAGTAAATTTAGGTTTTCGATTAATGTAAAACACGTGCTGATATTCATTTGGGTCGAGTACCATGCCAAAGCAAACCGATGGTGCCCGGACTACATTGGTACCAATGCCGGTGGTCATTTGTATCTCTTTCAATTGCTATACCAAGTCCCAGTATCGTAACAGTATTGTAACTCACCGAACCGATATCAATCGAAAGCTTGACGCATGACAATTGACAAACGACTCAATGTAAAATATGATGCGATAATTCAAATTCGATAACGAGATATACGATAATGTAGCCCCTTCACGTTTGTATAACAAAAGTTTCAAGTCTTGTGATCATACCGGACTCAATTTTACATCAAACTAATCATATATCTGTGCGTTGTATGTAATCTCTGGGTCTCGAATATCATCTTGACTCTGAATCAATCTAATCTCCAAGCTGCTTGTTTGCGGATCATACCCAGCCTTCTCGTAATCTTTCAACGTTCGACTCAGAACTGCCTGGTTATACAATATAACACATGCTTAAACACCACAAATATGCAGAAGTACAATTCAAGTTAACCAAAAAATACATGCTAGTTATCAATTCTATTAGGGCTGCAAACGAACCAAACATTTGGTGAACTGTTCGGCGGAAAGTTCGTTCGTTTATTAAACAAACGAACACAAACAAGAAATTTTGTTCGTTTAGTTAAATGAGCTAACATGAACAGAGGCTGCGTTCGTTCATTTATGTTCTTGAACGTTCGGCAACATGTTCGTTTATGTTCGATTGTGTTTGATAGTTCATTGGTGTTTTTAGTTTTTATTTCATTTGTATTCATTAGCGTTCGTTTTCGTTCGTTGCCTAAAATTAACAAACGAACACAAACGAAGACGAACACGTTCATTTCCTTAACAAACGAACACGAACATAAAATCTCGTTCGCGAAGTGTTCATGAACAGTTTGTGAACACATACATTTCTTAACAAATGAACACAAACAACATCTTTTTCGTGTTCGTTTGCAACCCTAGATCCTATGTTTCAGAGTAAAGTAATGCAGAAGTGTCATTTACTCATAAGAGGCATAATGTTTGTAGCATATGTTAATGAAGTAATTTATAGATGTAACTATCCACAAAAAGAACATAACATACCTGTAAGCTTGATACAGCAAGCTCGGCTGCTTTCTCAAGGTTGTTGGGATATTTCTGGAAGACAAAAAGACTGCGTATAAGATACGTAATTTAACGAAAAAATTAAAAGGTGACGAGTGGTAAGTTAACGAGAAAATATGTTACATTGCTCCACCCAAGTAATAATGCAGTCATCAAGTCTCCTGTCCCCTGAACGACAAAAATGAAGATATCAGACAACCTCGATGATCACCGATAAAAGGTTATATTTATATTGCCTGCAGGAGTCGGAAGAAAAGTCGTACTGTGAAATACGCAGGGATTTTCGGGATCACGATCTTGAATTGCACAGGAGATTGACCCTATTGTAGTTAAAAGTGAGATTAAAGAAGGAAGTTTAACTTAAAAGTTAAAAATTAACAAAGTCGGTTGCTGAAGATAACCTTTTCTTTCTCATGACTTCCAATGAGAAGAAGAGTCCCGTCAATGCATATGCTTGTTATCACAACCTGAGAAAAACAGATTAGATACTACAGATGAATCAATAGTGAAAGGTATATAGAGAAACCAATATATCATAAATATATACGTCTGAGACAGAACCTTTGATACTTGATAGTGAAAGGTATATAGAGAAACCAATATATCATAAATATATATGTCTGAGACAGAACCTTTGATGGACCAGCAGCATGAAGATGCCTACAGGCTTTCCGACCATCTTGCTCAGACGCAATTCTGCATAAGATAAACTACTTTAAAAGGATGACAAAAACATCAATAGATATATGACCCAGAAGTTGCCTGTTATTTAAATTTGGACATGCTTAAATAAGTCACATTTTACCAACTGGCATCTATGTTTAATGATTTGAAAGCCTATAATATTTAGCAGGTGTGTTGTGTACTTGGTCTTAAAAAGCGCGCCTCAAGCGTGCTTAAGTGCGAGGCGCACACCCTGGGACTTTTTTGCTCAGCGCCTAGAGTAATTACAAGTGGTGTCAAAAAGGCGTGCTTTTTTCGGATTTTCTGGGCTATTTTGGCCTGAGGCACACGCCTCTTGTACCTGAGGCGTTTTTATGCATCTAACTGTTGTACCTTGGGTTTTTTGGCTTGTACATGCAGCTAAAATCATACAAAAACCTTACTTATAGCTATATTTTGGGTAGGGAAAGCTAAAAACCTATGGAATATATAAAAAATATATATAATTAGCTTGCGCCTCGGGTACGAAAAGCCAGCCGCTTTTGCGCTCCGCGCCTCGGTTCTAGACCTTATCGCTTTTGTGCGCCTATCACTTTTTAAAACCAAGTGTGTATCTTAATCTTAACTTGCTAATACGCAAACATCAACCAAAGATAAGAGCTAAGGAGTTATGCAAGTAATGGCTAGTAGCAATTATTTGGATGTATTAGACAACCATGCTTCATGCTCAAAATTTTCTAATTATTTTCCATGTATTAGGGAAAAGAGGATGTAGTTAATTTTTTTCTAAGAATATCTAGATGCATGCACCATCTTACAATGTGAAGATTAAACCAAAAAAAATTAAAGAATTGTGTTCTTTATTTAGCTCTATGAAGAATACAAAAATGGTATACTTGAACTAAAGCTAGTTAGGATGCCTAAAATACCTGAATCCGGTCAATTGTTCAGCTTCAAACTGATTGGGAGTCAACATTGAGGCAACAGGGACAACCTACAGAGAAAGAATCACACGAGCTGACAGTTAACTGTAAAATGGGATAATAATGTACACTTAACATAATGGAGAGATGAGAAACAGAATGTTTGTCAAAGTGAGAATTTTATCATCATCATCATACTTAGTAAATCCCACCAATAGCAAAGCTAAGGTAGGGTCTGAGGAGGGTAAGATGTAGACAGCCTTACCTATACCCTATAGGAATAGAGAGGCTGCTTCTGGTGACACCCGGCTCGATAGTAGTTTTGCATCAGCCTTGGACATAAGGCACATAACACTCAGTAATTGGGACAAAAGCCGATTACTGCATGTACTCCCTTGTCTTTCGGCTATCAACGCCACCACATGATGCATGATTAACCATCCCTCGCTTTTTAACGTTATTTTCACGAAATTAGTAAAATAACGTTAAATAACTTTTTAACGTTATTTTCACGAAATTAGTAAAATAACGTTAAATTAGTGCCCTTTCACTTTTGCCCCTGAGGGCCCACACAAAAGCATTGCTGATATTCATCAGTCAAGTACTTAAGTTGGATATACAAAAGCATTGCCTAAGGAAAACGAAAGCATTTATCAGTGCAATTGCATCCAGTGTGTACCTTTTCGCGATATACAGACACCAATTCTTGAGGAACATACAGCTTTCCTTCATCGCCCAACACTGGATCACAAACTGACAAGACAGACAACATAAAACACAGAATAAACACACTATATATACTATCCAGATGTGTATACATGACCCAATCATTTATAATCATTCAAGTACTCTTATACAGAAATGCTTTATAAAGAAGAACAATTAAACAAATCATCTGTAATAAATAAAATCTGTAACTTACTAAATTTGCTAATCAATGATTCTTGTCATATAAACTGATGAGTGATGACTCACCATATGTAAGTGCTGGATTGATGGAACGAAGTTTACTGACTACTTCTAATACAGTATCCAGAAAAGAAACTGACCCGATGTAACCTGTAAAGGTTTTAAGAACAATTGATAAATTTAAGATGAAGAATGTAATTTTACAGAAGATAATAAAAAAACAGAATAACAACCTAGCTAATACCTGTCAATAGATGAGTGTAATATAATAGATTATTGGCTTCTAGGCCCTCTATCAACTCCCAGAGTTGTTTTCCGTTCAGAACCTGCCCCTTGAAAGTCGGGTATCCTGTAAAATCTCGATGTTGCTAAACGATGACCGATTGATAATTTGACATTGACAAAAAAAAACCAAAGAAGTAAATATAAGAAGTTAAGAACTAAGAAGCTTGCCTGTATGGTTCGAGAATTGCACTGACATAATTGGATCGACATCATAACCGAGTAGTTGAAGTGGGAAAACAGCTGACTTATTGCCAACATAACCCTATTATGAAGAAGAGGATTAAACACTTTTAAGAGAATTAAGAACATAAACTTGTCCAGATTAGGACCCACAGTGATGAGTCACTAGATTAGCACGACCTTACTATTTTGTACAGTTTAAGAATCATGCTGTAATGATTTCTTACTATAAAACAATTTACCAATGCATATTTGAGCTATACAAATGTTCAGTTTGTCCCGCTTAAACAAACTATACAAGCCTTCAGATTGTTAGTTATTAGTACTTCCTCTTACGCAAGTTGTCGTGTATAAATTCCTAAAAGTAGGGTTAGCAAAACATGTCTTATCGCGTTAAACAGATCAGTAACGAGTAACGACGCGATTACCACAAGTAACAAACATGAATACGACTCGTTTAACTACTTTGTACCTCATGTCTATAACACAGTTGCATGTTTTATGTACCAAGAAGAAGAAATGACGGAACCTAACATCCTAATTTTAATTAATTTAAAAAAAAAAGTATAAAATTACATAGTGTACCTTTTATTAAACAGGTTTAATCGTGTCTTAAACAGGTTTAGTCCGTTTGACTGTTCATCAACACTTTGCAGAATCTTACTATTTCACATAAACAACGCGTTACTTTTACGCCAATTCGTATATTCGAACAATTTAACGATAATCGAGATTGCTTCAATAAAGTAAGGGAAAGATAATCGAATTTAATCTAACATAACACATCCTACATAACATAACATAACAAATCACTACAATCAAGCATTATCATATACCATAACACATACTGCCTGAAGATAATAAACATAAACATTAAACAATAAACATGCAGTATGTCATCCAGAAACCGGTGAAATCAGTAAAACAGGTTCATCTATGATCTAACTACAATAATTCACTAATTCCAGAGCCAATTAACATCAAACTCAATCAATTCTTCGACAATCAGTATCAATGAAACAGAAAACCTAAAACAACAACAAACCTGAACCGTATGCGACTGAATACTGAGAACTCGACCGGTTTCCGACGGTAAAGCTAAGGATAGTATCGGAGGTGCCATTACTCGCGAATACTTGTTCGAACTGATTCAAATTAGTTCACAAAAAGAAGAAATTAATGGAATGAAGTAATCAACAATGGTGAAATGTACGGACGGACTGAATTGGTTGGTTACCTGAAAACGGATAAGTTCTGGAATGAGATCGATTGATGATGAAAAGTGATGAATGATGAGTTCTGTAATCTAAGCATAAACTGAAGAAGATGATTTGTGTGAATGTTGACTTGTGCTGCAAGATACAAAATCAGGAAGAAGGAGTTTTGTGTGTTGAATCAATGTAAAGATTTTAGGGCAGTCAGTCAAAGTGGTGGGTGTGGGTGAAACTTATAGTTTATACATAGATAATCAATCAAATCACCTAATATAATACAATATAATAATATTAATTAATATTTTATATTAAATATTTTATATTAATTAATATAATAATATTAATAATAATAATAAACTAGTAATCTAGTTTTGTTGAAATCAACAATGATGACGATCACGAGATTGTAGTGGATCTTTAAGGCTATGCGAGTATGCGGTATGGTGCTTGTTCATCCTTAGAGGATGATCTGTCATGTAGTCGTTATGGAAATGGGGATAGACCTGAAATACATATGTATATATTGTATGTATAGGTGTGTGAGAGAGGGGAGGCCCGTCTCCATCGTCGGACGTTCACGATGCCGGCGGTGAGGCCGAAATGGGGAGGACAGCGGCACCAATCCAGGACGGGGCGGGAACGACCCCCACACCGCACAGCCTTATGATACTTGTATCTAAAATAGATTGCACTAATATGGGCCCTGGGGTACTCCCAAATTTAAAATTGATATAACTTAGATTGTGCGTTGTGGTACCCGTTAGCGCCAAGTGGCTCGCGAGCAATGTAAAAGGGTGTCGGGAGCAGTTACGCGTGAGTGTTGAGGTGAGCATAGTCGCTTAGGCGAGTGGCTGTTTGGATAGTGTTTGAGTGTGTGGTAGCTTGGGTGAGCAGAGGTTAACCACAACAGGCTCAAGTGAGGGGAGACACGAGTGGGCAAGGTGATGAGTAGGCGTCTAGTCAGCGCCATGTGTCGCAATACTAGATGATGAATCCGGGTTGTCAAGTGAGCCACAACGTGCAGTCTTAAACGTTAGTTTAGACTATCCTCATTCAGATTCTAACTCAACATAACCTTTAATATAAAACTAATTTCTCTTTCTTCTAGCTGCACAACCCATCCTAAATTTTTGACATACATTCACAACCCAACCTAAGATTTTATTAAATCAATGTAGCAAATGCTTATTTTGTTGTCTTAAAAATTAATAATATTTAAACAATTATTTTATTTCGAGATAAATAAAAGTTATGTATTTTAAATATAAAAATTAAAAAGTTAAATCATAAAAATTAAAATGGATATTCTCAGACAAGCAGGGATCTCGGCGAAGAAAGAGGCACCGGTTAATTTTCTTACAGACCCGTCGGAGGGAGATCCACCCTACGCCCAGCTGACGTGCTAGTTTTTGGTTGGGAGGGCGGGAAACATGCTTGTGTCGATCTCACAGGTGTATCCCCACTAGCCGGGTTCCGGGAAAATGGGTTTGTGGCGGGGCAAGCGGTACTGAAAGCAGAGTAAAAAAAGGTGGAAAAGCACGCGAAAGCTTGTGAGGATAATCAACATGCCTTTGTCCCCCTGGCGTTTGACACGTTCGGCTCCTTGGCGCCGGAGGCAGTTCGGTTCTTGTCTAGAGTTCAGCGTGTGGTCCATAGCAACTTTTCGACCCCATAGGGGCGGGGCTTTGTTTTTAGTAGATTAGGGTTTTCTATTCAGAAAGGGATGGCGGCGCAGTTTGTTGCTCGTCTACCTGCTATCCTTATGCAATTTGCCCTGATGATTGGAATGAAATAAAAATGCTACTTAAAAAAAAATTTATATAATATACTAAAAAATATATTTTTTGAACGAACTTTGTTTTTAATAAATTTATATCGTGATGTTCACAATTTTTTTCTAATAAATTAAGTGTATTTTGTTTTTTATTTAAATATTACAAGTTATTTAATTAATTACATTAATGGGGAGAATTGGTAGTTAATAAATAAAATGAAAAAAAAGAAAATTAAATTAAAAGATAGCACAAATTAGGTTGTGACAAGTGGCAAAGTAAAGTGGTGGAGATAAATGATTTTTTTTAATTATTTTGACAACTGACAACCTAGGTTGAGCAAAAGTCACCAATAGTGAATACGAACGAATAGACTAAGATTCTAAGAATTCGCGTGAACCATCCACACATACTAGAATGTATTCACCGACGAATAGATCATAATGTGTTTATAATTAATATATGAGTAAATTACAAAAATCGTCCTTTATGTTTACATTAAATTGCAAACTATGTCCTTTATTTTTAAAATGAGCAAATAACGTACTCGATGTTTGCAAACCATTGCATGCTACGTCCTTTATCCCTAACTGAGTTTATTTTCATGGTTAAATATGACCAGGTGAACATCATATAAGGGTATTTTGGTCATTTTACAATTTGTTTAAATAAAAAAAATTTATAAAAACATTTCAATCTCTCTTCTTCCTTCAATACTTCTCTCTCTCAACACAACACAAAAATCCTGCAGCGATGAAGCTAAATACGGTTCGTTGAACTGGGGTTCGATTTCGAAATCAAATCGGAGAATAAACCTAACGAGAAAAGCTGTTATAGCTAATACTAGCTCAACACCGAGATAAACATTACAACAATAAAAACCTAAAATCACATTCGAATGCAGATTATCTCCGTGCTGATACGCAACTACAATTAGAGCGAGAATCAAAGCTTCAACCGCTAATAATATCGGTTTATGCGATGAAACTGAATCCAGATCTCGATCTACAACAATAAAAACCTAAAATCACATTCCGATTCAGATTTCTCTGTACTGATACGTAACAACAATTACATCGAGAATCAAAGCTTTAAGTTTTTAACCGCTAAGTCGCTAACAGAATCGATTTATTCGAAGAAACTGAATCCAGATCTAGATCGAGCTCAGGCGACGGCGACGGGATCTGGCTGGATTAGGTTGTGTGGTGGCGGTTGTAGTGGTGGTGTTTTTGTGTGGTGGTTATAGTGGTGGCAATGACAAAATCAGGCTTGGTGGTGGTTGCGTCGTGGTGGTTGTAATGGTCGTGGCCGGCTGCTGATGGTTGTTGCGTGGAGGTGGTTGTAGTAGTGGTGGTGGTGGCTGGGTGGTGATGGTGGGGTGGGGTGGTGGTGGTGATGGTGATGGCTAGGAGAGAGAGACAGGATAAGAGAGAGAGAGGGAGAGACAGGATAGGAGAGAGAGAAGAAAGACTGCACTTTTAGAGAGAGAAAGGGTTGAGGGTGGGTTTTATTTGTTTTTAAACAATAAAATTATTTATTAAATTTATTTAAATAAATGGGTTAAATGACCAAAATACCCTTATGTGGATCCATTTGGTTAGATTTAACCATGAAAATAAACCTAGTTAGGGGCTAAAGGACATAACGTGCAAGGATTTGCAAACATCAAGTACGTTATTTGCTCATTTTGAAGATAAAGGACATAGTTTGCAATTTGATGTAAACATAAAGGACGATTTTTGTAATTTACTCTTAATATATTGTATTCCCTGGTAAATATTAGACCCGGCAAATGTAACTCAAACAGATAATTTTGGGTTCAATTGGGTAATTTTTACAAGGCATTAGGTTAGGATGGGCTAAAAAAACCCAGCAGTGGGTTTAAATGGGTTAAACGGGAGCAATGGAGGAACACCTACAGGTCAAGACGTGTTGGTGCATACGTCTGTCGACTTCGTATTGTATCGAGTCTTGTATGTGTATAAATAGATTAGGGCACATTGTACGAGGAAACTGTCAAAAATAGGTTAGAAGGTAATTTCGCACGAAATAGTAATTTCGTGTGAATGTAATTTCGCTTGAACCTGTTCATGCGAAATTAACTTGCCTATAAATAGTTGCCTTGTCTTCGTCATTTGGTACGAAATTACTTTTCCGGTTTGAGAGCCGAAGTGTTGCCGAAGTGTCTACTCGCTGTAAAACGTTGTCAAATCAATCTAAAGACAGTTTAAAGTGAATATCTAGCTGAATTGGACTTGATACGTTTGTTTCCGCCTCTCGTATTGAGCAAAAACTCTTCTGATCGACTCGTTCGGGTTAGAAAACGATCCTTCAAGTGGTACCAGAGCTCAGGAGGAAGAGTTCATACCAATTCAGCTGCAAATTCTGTTTTCTACACCTTCTTTTCAAAATTAAACTTGTTTTCACGGTTAAAATGTCTTGAATTTCACATATTATACGCGCATTAGGGTTTTAACAAACCCTTGAAAGTTTCAGACTTAAAATCGGACAAAAACCTGATCAATTGGACCAAAAACAGCTCGAGATGATGACATCAGCAGTATTTCGCACGGAATAGCTTCTTGATTCCGCACGAAATTACATTTCGTTTGAAATTTTGGTTGATTTCACACGAAATTAATATTTCGCGTGAATATTTCGTACGAAATTAATGATTTCGCTTGAAACTGGATTTCGTTTGGTTATTTCGTACGAAATCACCTATTTCGTGTAAAAATTCTGATTTCGTTTGAATTGATTTCGTTTGAAGTTGTCTTGCAGGTTATTTCGTTTGAACAAGGTATTTCGCACCAAAGTGTATTTCGCTTGAGTTGTTATTTCGTTTGAAACTGTCTGAATTTGTGAAACTTGTTATCGAATCATGGAAGAGGAATTTTATAACGCTTTTGCTACTGCCCCGACTACTCCTACTGCCATTGCTCAGAACATGAACATGGAAAATGAAACTGGAACTTTGCAAAAACCCCCGAAGCTAATGGGAATTGAGGAGTATTATGGTTGGAAAGATCGATTTGAAAACTGGGTTCAAGCAAATCATTTGAGGTCTTGGGAGTGTGTTAAGAAAAAGTATGTTCTACCACGTACAAATTTGGGAGTTGAGAAAAAGATTTTTGAATTTACGGATAAAGAACGAGACATGTACAAATCAGAAAAGATGATGATTAGTTTGCTTCAGCAAGCTATTAAAGAATACATATTCATTTTGCTTCAACATGATAAAACTTCACGCTCAATTTGGGAAGCACTTCGAATTAAATTTGAGGGAAGGGAGAAGATGATCAAGAGTAAAAAGGCATTGTTTAAGAAAGAATTTGATCTATTTACAAGTTTGTCGGGAGAAGATACAAAGAAATTAATCGAAAGATATTGTCACTTAGTTCGATCAATGTCAATGTTAAATATCAACAAAGAACGAGAAGAATGGGTAGACAAATTGGCTGATGCTTTACCAGAGAAAGAATGGGGTACATTTTTGATGATATTAAAGAATACTGGAGAATATGAGGGTTTGACAATTTCCCAGTTCATTGAAAAAATTGAAGGACAAGATCTTGAGCAACAAAAGATTGCAAGAATGAACAATCCAAGTGCACAACAAGATGTTAAGATGTACTACAAAGGGAGTGTTCAGAATGTCGAAACAAGCCCGAAAATGCAAACTGCTTTCAGTGCAGAAAACTCATATGGGTCAGTAAATCAAAGTCCAAACAGCAGCAGTGGATTTTCCTCATATCCAAGTGTTAATCCGAAAGAATCAACCTCAAGTCATCAGTTTCAAAGTTCAAACAGCAATAATGGTCAACATTTACATTGCAACATTGCGTTGCATCTTCAGAATGGTCAAAATTTCTCTGAAGAGGTTGCTAAAAGTCATATGTCGTTACTTGCTACAGTGTTGGAATCATATGAAGGTTTGGTTGCAGGAAGGATCGAAAATCCTATGTTAACAAAAGAGGATTACGATCAGATCGATGCTGAGGAAACGGAGCTGATGGATATCAAGTGGTGTTTAGCGAGTGTGTTAAGAAGAGCTGAAAAATTCAAGATGATTACAGGAAGAGATGATTTCCTGGATACAAATGTATCTACTTTGGGTTTTGATAAATCTAAAGTTACTTGTTTTCGATGCAGGGAAAAAGGACATTTCAAAATGGAATGTACCAATCGAGAAACAAGTGGAGCAAAGAATCCGTTTGGTGGTAATTATTATTATCGAAAAGCCATATATCAACAAGTTGCTCATCAACCTTATAAAAAAAAAGAACCACAAACTGCACATGCTAAAATGATCGAAGAAGCAAATAAGAAAGCTTATTTTGGCATAATTGATCAAGATGATGAAAAAGTGGCAGAAGGTTTTAGTTGGGACAAATACATTCCGCCTGATTCAAAAGTAGTAGCTCTCATTTCACAAATAATTCAAGAGCCAGATTTGATGACGGAATGGATGAAAGCGTTTTCGAATGATGAGAAGAATAAAGATGATGAATCTAGTTCTTCAGATGATAGTTCAGAACAGAAACAAGTGTTTGATCAATCATCAACTGATGATAGTGATGATGAGGAAGAAATTCAT
This sequence comes from Helianthus tuberosus, assembly GCA_030545235.1. Classification (NCBI taxonomy): domain Eukaryota; kingdom Viridiplantae; phylum Streptophyta; class Magnoliopsida; order Asterales; family Asteraceae; genus Helianthus; species Helianthus tuberosus. The sequence goes on along the minus strand of CM060416.1, from coordinate 5,101,292 downwards.
ATTAATATTGCAAAAACTCATTTATCTCCTGAAAGTTTTCAATTTTATTTTGCAGATAGAGTGGAGAAGCTGAAGGAAAAACGTGCATCAAAGAATCAGAAACAGTTGAAAAGTAAGGATGTTGCTCAGGAAAAGATTTCTGAACAAAGTGATAAAGACAAAGCTACTGAAAAGGTAGTTGAAGTTGCTTAAAGAGTAGTTGAAGCTGAAAAAGTGGTTGAAGTTGAAAAGATTATAGATGTTGAAAAGATGGTTGAAATTATAAAACCTTGCTTAAAGTGTTTGGAATCTTGCAAACAGTGTGAAGAGAAAGATGAAAAATTGAGTGAGCAAGATAAGATGAAAGAAAATTTATTGTTCAATCTCAACTATGTGAAAGAATCATATGATGTTCTGAATAGAACAATGAATGGTTTACAAAAGACAAATTCTGAAAGAGAAGATGCTTTAACTATGATGAATGATGTGATTATGACAAAGCAGAAGGCTATTAATCATTACATTGAAGAATGTGCAAAACTGAAGCAGGAGTTGGAGACAGAAAGGATTGAAAATGAAAGAATTAGAAGATTGTTGCAAAGTTATTCTAGTTCTGATTATTTGATTGATCGAATTTATCCAACTGTTGCAGGTTTTGAAGCATTTCAAGACAAGAAGCCTGAAGAAAAGGATACTGGTAAGAAACAAAGTGCAAATTATAACAAGTGTCCGCCTCCGATTTGGGAAGGTTATTCTCCCAGAAAACCGAATGAGGAGCAAGTCAAAAAGGCAGTCAATATAAAGTTAAAATCTGAAACAACTGGTGAGTTACCAGAAAACGTTGACGTCACATTCACATCGTCTGACACTGATCATGAGTCTGGATTAATAAAAAAGGTGGTCGATCAGGTGTTGGATAAAGATGAGGAGTCAGAGTCAAAGTCTGAGTCTGAAAGTTCGAGTTCAGCAGTCAACAGTCCAAAGTCTATGGTCAAAAGGGTTTACAATAAAGAATTATTGTTATCAAAATCTAATTTGAATGACGAACCAATCAAAGTGGCATATACTTTGAATGATTCAGACAAATTATATTCTGATGAGGAATTTCCAATAAGAGGTGTTAAACCAGAAATGATAAAAAAGGTTTTCAAACTAATAGAAATTAATATTTCTGAAATAAAAGATGAAAATCTTTCTGAAAAACCCAAACCTTACACCTCAAGAGTTCAACAAAAGTTAAACAAGAAAAAGGGTTACAGTTCTGGTACTGGTTTTCAAAAGAAACCAAACCATAACGGTAATTTCAAAAAGAAAGGTTTTGGTTTTATTCCACCGAAAAATTATAAAAATGAGAAAATTTCTAAATCAAAAACTGTATTTGTTTCAGGAACAAGTTCAGAGGAAGAAGAAAAAAGCTCATTCTAGAAGCAATCAAACAGAGAATTTCTTGTTAAGAAGCAAGAGAGAATGAAGAATGAAGTTTATCAGAGAAAGGAGACAAGAACCTGTTTCAGGTGTCAAGAAGTTGGTCATATTGCTTGGAACTGTCCTAAAGCAACCAACATCAAACAGGAAGTTGTTTCTAAACTTAAAGAAAAGATTGTTGAGAAAAATGAACTGCCAACTGAAAAATTCAGAGTTTTTAAAAATTCAACATATGAAGTTGGTGAATGTTCGAAAAGATTTTACAGAAGAAGAGTGAATCTTGACAATCAAAAATGGATTGTTAAGAAATCTGATGTGAAAACTGGCGATGAATCTAACTCGTCAGAATCAGAGGAGCCACAAGTTGAGCTAAAAATAGAAACATCAGTACCGCCCATGGATGATGTCAATTTTCCACCATTGCGGGCTGAAAATTAAAAAAAAAAAAGGTTGGTAAAGTGGAAATTTCGAATCAATTTTATTCTGAAAGAAAGATTTTGATTTCGAAAAAGTTTTTAATGGGAATGTTAAAAAGATTTTTGGGAAGATGGTCGATGGAAATGTCAAAGGGGTAAAAGAGTTTTATGAAACAAAGAAGGCAATTTACACCCCGAGTGAAACTGAAGAGGTCACATCCAAGTTTGGTCATGCTTGGATGTCTGTTTTTCATATGTGAAAAAGTATGACTTGCCGGAGCTTCCAGGTTGGTAAGTGTGGAGCAGGTATCGGCATCATTCTTGAATTTTGTGTGTTTGTGAAATCTTATAAGTGGTAAATCAGGGACATTAAGTTGTACTTGATTTTCTACAAGTGATATTTCGTCTTACAAGTGGTAATGACGATTGAACTTAAAAATGTTATGTTTTTCAAAAGGTAGAAGATGAAAGAATAAGGTGATGAATTGATCCCCTAACCTACAAGTAGTTTGTGAATTCAACAAAACTAATTTTTCGGAAAACTTATTTTGATTAAAACAAACTTAAGTGTTTTGAAATCTTAATGGGAAAATAGTTTGTTGTAAGGGGGAGTTCTGATTGTTTATGCCAAGTGGATAGCGAATTGAAGCTTGAAAAACAGTTGTCGCTTTATTTGTATAGTTTGTTTTCAAAATTTATTTAAAATGGTTTTGAATTTTAGGGGGAGTAAGAAATTTCAGAAAATCCAAAAACATTAGAAAATTTGAAAAAGCCAAAAACATGATAAAAATCAAAAATGAGTTTTGTTGTGAAAAAGAGGAAATGATAGTACATCAGTGGACTATCACAGCATGCTAAAGATTTGGAAAGTTAAAATGTGATAAACGGTCTCACTGATGATGTGCCAGTAGGTTTTTGCACATTTAGTAGATTGTGTCGAGATATTAACCTAAATTTCAAACTTACTTATCTCATGGGGAACATCTCTCGGATATATGGGTAACCCCCGAAATCTTGTTTGAAAGGTCCCTCTTTCTGAGATACTAGGTCTTTATACTCAGTGATATCTGGGGTATTATCCCGGGACTTCTGATTTTGCGGAAGCAATGGCCTAATCCCCGTATAATACTTTTCGCTTGCTTGAAATATAGCACACCCCTCAGCATAAAAAATGATGAAACATTGCGAAATGCTAATCTTGTGCTGTTGAAGAAAATATTCTCTAAAGGGAACACACCTAAAGTCGAAGCCATCGTCTTTCTGATTTTGCGGAAGCTATAGCCTGAGCTCTCATGGCCCTCGCATTTAACCCTTTACAGATATCATCTAGGTATACTCATCGATAAGACTGAATATTGGGATCTGGATACGGGAGTATATTCTGAGGTGGGACACGCGAATAAGTTTAAGTCTCTAAAACACTAATCTCGTATCTCGAAACAGTTGAACTTTGTGTGAAAATTTAAGTGGATCAGTATACTGACAATCTAAGTGAATCGTTTAGAACTTAAAATGTTTAAAGCTTAACGGTGTTGGTGATTTGTCTCATAAACTGATATGATCCTCTTACTCAAACTCACAAAAATATTGTTTGTACATATTTCTTTATTGCATTTTTACACACATAAAATCTTAGAAAAACCCAAAAAGATTGTGTTTTAGCATAAAATTTTGAAAAAATTCAAAAAGATTTTCGACAACTGATGTTGGAGAGCTGATTTTCAAAATTCCGAGTGCTAAACATGATGGATATCAAGTAAGGGGGAGTCTGTTAAAAATAAGAAATGGTTTTTGAAATAAATATTTTTCTTCAAGTGGTTCATCAGAGATTAACATTGTAATATCATTTATTGATTGATTGATACCTGCAAGTGATATATAAATTTGTCAAATTTTAAATTTGTCAAATTTTAAATTTGTGAAATTTATTGTGAGGTAGAGATGTGTGCAGGTTTGCCAGGTTTCTGATCCTAATTCTATAAGAGCCAAGTTCTGATCCTGGAATTGAAGTTCATGCTAGCTGTTGTTGCTGATGAACTTAAGGAATCAAGAGACCTGATCAAGAAAATTAGAGTGAGATAAGAGCCAAGTGGAGATCCTGGAGAAGAGAGAAGAAGACAGAGATTGAGGATGCTTTACATTGTCAGATACTTTGGAAGAGTTCGAGAAGACTGATAAAGATTGAAGATTGAAGACTCGACACTAAAGACTTCGTCAACATCCGAGGGGGAGTCTGTTGGTGCATACGTCTGTCGACTTCGTCTTGTATCGAGTCTTGTATGTGTATAGATAGATTAGGGCACGTTGTACGAGGAAACTGTCAAAAATAGGTTAGAAGGTAATTTCGCACGAAATTACTTGGTAATTTCGCACGAAATAGTAATTTCGTGTGAATGTAATTTCGCTTGAACATGTTCATGCGAAATTACCTTGCCTATAAATAGTTGCCTTGTCTTCGTCATTTGGTATGAAATTACTTTTCCGGTTTGAGAGCCGAAGTGCTGCCGAAGTGTCTACTCGCTGTAAAACTTTGTCAAATCAATCTAAAGACAGTTTAAAGTGAATATCTAGCTGAATTGGACTTGATACGTTTGTTTCCGCCTCTCGTATTGAGCAAAAACTCTTCTGATCGACTCGTTCGGGTCAGAAAACGATCCTTCAAGATGGGTAAAGGAAAATATAAGGGCTGGTCAGGATGGCGGATGGGCCGGCAGTACACGCTAGTTACCCGCTCCAACTCTTCATCCCCTTAACCATAACATGTTAAAAATAACCTGTTCTATTTGCTTTTAAATTTTCATTAGTAATATAATTATATTTTCTTTTTCTTTAAACTGAATATATATATCAAGTAACATCATATTACTTTGCAACGATTATTATCTCTGTAATATGATTTTGGCGGATACGGTAGTAATTCAAAGTTTCAAAGATCACAACTTGCAAATTGTTATAATATTTAGAGTAAACTGCCATTTTGGTCCCTGTGGTTTGGGCACTTTTGCCATTTTAGTCAAAATCTCAAACTTTTTAAATCTGGGTCCCTATGGTTTCAATTTTGTTGTCATTTTGGTCCAAAAGTGAAATTTGACCAGATTGCCCCACTTAAAACCTGATATTTTGTCTTTATTCTCATGGGTATTTTAGTAATTTTGGAATTATTATAACTCAATCTATATATATATATATATATATATATATATATATAAATGAGATGGATTTGGGCTAGGTGGCATTTGTATTTGGCCATCTTGGCTGATGTGGCAATTGAGTTTAGGAGGGAATTGAGAATAGACTAATAAGTTGACTAATTTCTTTAAAATGGACGCGGGATCCGTTTCCACATGGGTCAGGTTTATGGTTTTCAAATACAATTTGGTTTGTTATTCGGATCACATAAATTAGGTAAATCATTGTCACCGAAATGATACCTACCGAATCTCCCTTCTCTATCTTCTTTTTCTTCTACAATTGTTCATCATCTCATCGGATCTTCAAGATTTTATCAAGATCAAAGGTAAATATACCTAATCGAACCTAGATCTGCGTTATTTATGTTTTTGTATATACAAAGTTGTTTTTATAAAGATTGTTTCGATTGCTAAAAACCATTTGTTTTCTCATTTCTGTAGATCCGATCAAAGAAATTAAAGGTATGTTTTTATTTATGTTATTCGATTGTATTATACAAAGTTGTTTTTATGAATATTGTTTCGATTGCTAAAAACCATTTTTGTTTTGATTTCTGTAGATCCGATCAAAGAAATTAAAGGTAAGTTGTTATTTATGTTGTTCGATTGTATATAAAGTTCATTTTATAAAGATTCTTTCGATTTCTAATAACTTTTTCTTTGTTCTGATTTCTATAGATCCGATCAAACTTTATCTTTTTCTTTCTTTGGATTTCTAATAACTTTTTCTTTGTTCTGATTTGTAATAACTTTTTCTTTGTTCTGATTTCTGTAGATCTGATTTCGGACTCCGATAATTCGTCAAACAAAAGAGGTTAGTTAAGTGTTATAGTTGTTTTATCTTTTTTAAGTTTGTAATATGTAATTTTATCTTTTATGTTCATTAATTTTTTTTTACTTATTAATATATGTTCTAAATGATTTATGGTTTGTATTTTCCCATGGTGAACCCTCAATCTTTTTTGAAATTCGGACTCGGATTGTTCGTCTACCAAAACAGGTTATGTTGTTTGGAATTTTGTAGATCCGATCATAAAATTCAAGGTATGTTGTTTTAGTTTGTTGTTTATCTACTGTGCATCTTTAATCTAAGCGATTGAACATTTATATTTTTTTTTGCAAACAATATCAAGATCAGAGGTTTTGTTATCATCATCTACATTCTCTGATTTATGTAGTGTCTATGAACGTTAATCATGTCTTGGACATTTATCAAACTTACTGATTTTTGTTTATTTTGATTTTCATGTGAATCCCTAAATCTTGGATAACAATCGGACTCCGATCATTCAACAAGCAACAGAGGTTAGTTGAATGTTATAGTTGTTTTCTCTTTTTTAAGTTTGTAATATTTGATTTTATCATTTATGTTCGGTATTTTTTTTTTCAAAAATTAATAATATATGTTCTGAATGATTTATGGTTTGTTTTTCTCATGGTGAACCCTCAATCTTTCGTGACAATCGAACTCGGACTGTTCGGCGACCAAAACAGGTTAGTTCAATTTTCTTGGTGTTGTTTGTTTTTTGATATCTATAGTCTTTGGTTTTAAATTTTGTCTTTATGCTTTATTTTGAGAGTTTATGTGATTATCTTTTGAAGTTCATATGGTTTGTTTTGTCAGTTATATTTTTTTTTCTATTTAGTTAGTTGTTAATTATTTAAGGATATCTTTAATTTCTTTTAAAGTTGTTTTTGTTTCTATAAACAGATTACTGTTTTTAAGGTTAATTTTTTGTATTCGGAATTATTATTCGGTTTCTGTAAATAGACATTGTTTCTATAAATAGATTACCGTTATATTTTTTAAAAACATTGCTTACTTCCTTTGCAGTTATGGATCCTAAAAACAACGCTCCTTCGTTGTTAAAGTTGATTGATGACTATGATCCTATATTTTTTGTATGTTTCTTTAGTTTTCAGATTTTTTTTTTAAATTAGTAATATATGTTCTGAATGATTGATTGTTTGTATTTTCCCATGGTGAATCCTCAATCTCTTTTGAAATTCGGACTCAGAATGTTCGTCTACCAAAACAGGTTAGTTACATGTTGTTGGTATTGTTTGTTTTTTGATATGTATAGTCTTTCTTATTTCTTATTAAATTTTCTGTTTAGGCATAATTTTAAAACTTTATGTCATTATCTTTTGAAGTTCATATTGTTAGTTTTGTCAGTTATGAGTTTTTCTATTTAGGTTTAAAGATACCTTTAATTTCTCTCTAAAGATGTTTTTGTTTCCATAAACACATTACTGTTTTTAAGGTTAATTTTTCTATTCTCAATTATAACTCTGTTTCTGTAATTAGACGTTGTTTCTATAAATAAGTTACCGTTATATTTTTTTTAAAAATTCCTTTATTCCTTTGCAGTTATGGATCCTAAAAACAACGCTCCAATCGTTTTTAAAGTTGATTGGTTACTATGATCCTATATTTTTTGTATGTTTCTTTGGTTTTCATTTTATCAACAAACAATAAGTTATTTAAGCTTATATGTTTTTTGTTCCGATACATAGGAAATACCGTAAGATTTTGCAAGCTTATTGTGGGGAGGAAAAGTTCCATATGGTCAATGTCTTGAACTTATTGATGATGACTTATGCATCTGCAGGAGTCTGAATCTTCTTCGAACACAAGAGGTAAGTTTAATTTTATCATTTTTTTTGGTGTTTTTTGATCCGGTATAATGATAGTTTTCATCGTTTATGCTAATCTCTATAATTTTTAAGTTATTTTATTTTTTTATTTTATTTTTGGGCAAATCTAACTATGATATGTTTTGAAATTTGAAAATCTTTGTTTTTTTACGAATAAATTTTGTATTGTATTAATATGTATTAATGATTCTTTAGTTTTGGTTTTTTATTTCTATTTTTCTTTTTTCATGATTAACTAATAAATTTTATATTGCGTTAATTTTGAATCCATTAAAGATTATGTAAATTTTTAGTGTGTGATATGTTTTTACGGAATATTGATCGTGTTTCTAAAAATAAATAGGATTTAATTTTTTTTGAAACCGTTCCTTTTTAATTATTTGTTTTAGAAGTTTCTCCCGATATTATAAGTTTGTTTCTATAAATAGTTTATCGTTTTCATTTTTAAAAAGCCTTCATATTTAATTTCCAGATATGGATCAGAGTAACAACTGTCCTTCATTTTTCAAGCTTATTGAGGAAGATGACCCATTATTTTTTATATGTTTATTTGTTTTCTAATTATTATTTTTTTGTCATTGTTTTTTTTTATTTTGTTAAATTTAATTACTATTCGTATTAGATTGTTAAACATTTTTTTCCCCTTATATGTAGTTCAAAGATAATTGGGATAAAAAAATTGAACCGTAAAGGAAAGCAAGTGTTCTTTGTGATGAAAATCAAAGTTCAAAGGTTTGTGTTAATTTACTAAATTATAGGAGTTTGTAATTAACTGAATTGTTTTACCTTTATTTTTTCATTTTCAAAGGTTAATGTTTTATGTTTCCTAGGTTGATCCGAAGGGGAAATCAAATGTTGTTGTTGATGAAAATCTAACTTTAAAGGTTTTTGTTCATTTAGTTTAATTTTATCATTTTTTTGGTGTTTTTTGATCCGCTATAATGATAATTTTCATCGTTTATTATAATCTCTATAATTTTTAAGTTATTTTGTTTATTTTTTTGGGCAAATCTAACTATGATATTTTTTTGAAATTTGAAAATCTTTGTTTTTTTACTAATAAATTTTGTATTGTATTAATATGTATTAACGATTCTTTTGTTTTGGTTTTTTATTTATGTTTTTCTTTTTCATGATTAACTAATAAATTTTATATTGTGTTAATTTTGAATCCATTAAAGATTATGTTACTTTTTAGTGTGTGATATGTTTTTACAGAATATTGATTGTGTTTCTAAAAATAAATAGGTTTTAATTTTTTTAACCGTTCCTTTTTAATTATTTGTTATAGAAGTTTCTCCCGATATTATAAGTTTATTTCTATAAATAGTTTACCGTTTTAATTTTTAAAAAGCCTTCATATTTAATTTTCAGATAGGGATCAGAGTAACAACTGACCTTCATTTTGAAAGCTTATTGAGGAAGATGACCCATTATTTTTGGTATGCTTATTTGTTTTCTAATTTTTTTTTGTCATTGTTTTTTTTTTCTTATTTTGTTAAATTTAATTACTATTCGTATTAGATTGTTAAACATTTTTTTCCCTTATATGTAGTTCAAAGATAATTGGGATAAAAAAACTGAACCGAAAAGGAAAGCAAGTGTTCTTTGTGATGAAAATCAAAGTTCAAAGGTTTGTGTTAATTTACTAAATTATAGGAGTTTGTAATTAACTGAATTGTTTTACCTTTATTTTTTCATTTTCAAAGGTTAATGTTTTATGTTTCTTAGGATGATGGGAAGGGGAAATCAAATGTTGTTGTTGATGAAAATCTAACTTTAAAGGTTTTTGTTCACTTAGTTTAATTTTATCGTTTTTTTTTTGGAGTTTTTTGATCCGGTATAATAATAGTTTTCATCGTTTATTTTAATCTCTAGAATTTTTAAGTTATATTGTTTATTTTTTGTTTTGGAAAATCTAACTATGATATTTTTTTGAAATTTGAAAATCTTTGTTTTTTACTAATAAATTTTGTATTGTATTAATATGTATTAACGATTCTTTTGTTTTGGTTTTTTATTTCTGTTTTTCTTTTTTCATGATTAACTAATAAATTTTATATTGTGTTAATTTTGAATCCATTAAAGATTATGTAAATTTTTAGTGTGTGATATGTTTTTACGGAATATTGATTGTGTTTCTAAAAATAAATAGGTTTTAATTTTTTTAAACCGTTCCTTTTTAATTATTTGTTATAGAAGTTTCTCCCGATATTATAAGTTTGTTTCTATAAATAGTTTACCATTTTAATTTTTAAAAAGCCTTCATATTTAATTTTCAGATATGGATCAGAGTAACAACTGTCCTTCATTTTGAAAGCTTATTGAGGAAGGTGACCCATTATTTTTGGTATGCTTATTTGTTTTCTAATTATTATTTTTTTGTCATTGTTTTTTTTTTCTTATTTTGTTAGATTTAATTACTATTCGTATTAGATTGTTAAACATTTTTTTCCCTTATATGTAGTTTAAAGATGATTGGGATAAAAAAACTGAACCGAAAGGGAAAGCAAGTGTTCTTTGTGATGAAAATCAAAGTTCAAATGTTTGTGTTCATTTACTAAATTATATGAGTTTGTAATTAACTGAATTGTTTTTCCTTTATTTTTTCATTTTCAAAGGTTTTTGTTTTATGTTTCTTAGGATGATCCGAAGGGGAAATCAAATGTTGTTGTTGATGAAAATCTAACTTTAAAGGTTGTTTTCACTTAGTTTAATTTTATCGTTTGTTTTTGGTGTTTTTTAATCCGTTATAATGATAGTTTTCATCGTTTATGCTAATTTCTATAATTTTTAAGTTATTTTGTTTATTTTTTTTTTTGGCAAATCTAACTATGATGTTTTTTGAAATTTAAAAATCTTTGTTTTTTTTCTAATAAATTTTGTATTGTAGGGGGGGGGGGGGATTTTCCACTGTCCTCCCAACAGCCCAGGTGATCTCACCTGGCGGACCGCCACCCAGCAAGCCTGAGTCCGGGGGTAAATCTCCTAGCCAGAGTGGGTGGTTGAAGAGCCTGGGGATGCCAGGATTCGAACCGGTGCTAGCCCGGGTAAGGAGGCGACCACAATGACTTAAGCGGAGGCTGGTGGCCAACTGGGACACCCCAGAAGGTTATTTTGTATTGTATTAATATGTATTAATGATTCTTTTGTTTTGTTTTTTATTTCTGTTTTTCTTTTTTCATGATTAACTAATAAATTTTATATTGTGCTAATTTTGAATCTATTAAAGATTATGTAAATTTTTAGTGTGTGATATGTTTTTACGAAATATTGATTGTGTTTCTAAAAATAAATAGGATTTAATTTTTTTTGAAACCGTTTCTTTTTAATTATTTGTTTTAGAAGTTTCTCCCGATATAATAAGTTTGTTTCTATAAATAGTTAACCGTTTTAATTTTTAAAAAGCCTTCATATTTAATTTCCAGATATGGATCAGAGTAACAACTGTCCTTCATTTTTAAAGCTTATTGAGGAAGATGACCAATTATTTTTGGTATGTTTATTTGTTTTCTAATTATATTTTTTGTCATTGTTTTTTTCTTATTTTGTTAAATTTAATTACTATTCGTATTAGATTGTTAAACATTTTTTCCTTATATGTAGTTCAAAGATGATTGGGATAAAAAAACCGAACCAAAAGGGAAAGCAAGTGTTATTTTGTGATGAAAATCAAAATTCAAAGGTTTGTGTTCATTTACTAAATTATAGGAGTTTGTAATTAACTGAATTGTTTTACCTTTATTTTTTAATTTTCAAAGGTTGATGTTTTATGTTTCTTAGGATGATCCGAAGGGGAAATTAAATGTTGTTGCTGATGAAAATCTAACTTTAAAGGTTTTGTTCACTTAGTTAATTATAATTTTTAAGTTATTTTGTTTATTTTTTATTTTTTTTGGCAAATCTAACTATGATATTTTTTGAAATTTGAAAATCTTTGTTTTTTTACTAATAAATTTTGTATTGTATTAATATGTATTAATGATTCTTTTGTTTTGGTTTTTTATTTCTGTTTTTCTTTTTTTATGATTAACTAATAAATTTTATATTGTGTTCATTTTGAATCCATTAAAGATTATGTAAATTTTTAGTGTGTGATATGTTTTTACGGAATATTGATTGTGTTTTTAAAAATAAATAAATTTTAATTTTTTTTTGAAACCGTTCATTTTTAATTATTTGTTTAAGAAGTTTCTCCCGATATTATAAGTTTGTTTCTATAAATAGTTACCGTTTTAATTTTTAAAAAGCCTTCATATTTAATTTCCAGATATGGATTAGAGTAACAACTGTCCTTCATTTTTAAAGTTTATTGGGAAGATGACCCATTATTTTGGTATGTTTATTTGTTTTCTAAATTTTTTTTGTCATTGTTTTTTTTTTCTTATTTTGTTAAATTTAATTACTATTCGTATTAGATTGTTGACTTATATACCCACCAACTATCTTACCTCCACCAACAGATTTTCATGTATTTTCCATTGAGTAATGTATATTAATGTTTCACGGATTATTTTTTTAACGAACTGAGCCATCTGGGTTGGATTTGTAGTTTACTTTTTTCCATGTTTATATATTAGTGTTAGTTGGTTTTGTTTTTTGTTGTAGCTGATGTAGGTGTCATTGTATCATAATATGATAATCCAAACATGTATTTTTTTGTTGATGTTTTTTGTTGTAGCTGATGTGGGTGGGGCAATGTTGGGAATAGGTATGAATCGGGTCAAAATAGTTTGATTTAGAGTGTAGAATGAGAGTGAGGTATTGTCTACACGTGTATACAAATTTTAAAAAAATAATCCGGTATACTAAAAAAATATACATGATTAATATACATTCTTGCTTTTGTATGTTTTTATGGATCTTTACAACAAGAAAAAGTTTAAGAAACCGAATTAAAAATTTATGGTGGAGAAAATGGAAAGATAATACTTTAGATGTTAAAAGTGTTATTTTTATACTTTTATTTGTCGTAAATTAGATAATGTTCGTAAAGTAGATAAAGTTGTAAGCATTAAACCGGCTAATATACTTATTATTATTTTGGATGACGTCATGTTGATCTTGCCTAAGTTTTGGATGAAAAACTGAATGCATCTATTAATCTTCCAATAGATACCAACCTATTGGTGTTTGGTTGATTACTACTCTTATCTCTATTGTAATAAAATGATTTTTATTCTTAAGGACCGGTTATCATTTTTAGACATATTTATTATGTTTTGTAATCTAAATTTCGATATTATATCTAGGGGAACATCTTGTATTGTTGTTCATCACTTCAACGTAGAGGCTTGAAAGCATAAGAGGTGCCTTAGAATCTATAGTTCGGTCAAAATTCAAGTCTCTAAAACAAGAAACTATCTAAAGGCTTAAAAGCATACGAAGTGACCGGAAGGTGTTAAATGTTTTGAAGATATACCATGTTTTCATGACACAAAGACAAGCTATACACAAATTTAGTTTGAAAGTTAAGGGTAACTAATTTAAAAGTCACATTATTAGATTGCCATGTGCAATGTATGAGGTGATATTTTTGTGTAGTTAAAATTGAAGTTATTCGTGTGACACCTGTGTCACTGCGACCATCAAACAAATACCAAACCAATGAAATATTGTATTTCATACTTTGGACTTGTATAAATATGTGTATCTTTTGCACATATCAACTCTTGTTAGATTTCAAGCTCTAAATCGCTTTCTGGAAGGTTATACGCGCACTGATGCGTAAATATAACCAGTTTAATGCAACGAACACTCCGGAATAGTGAAATAGGCTTAAAATACCTTAAATAACCTTTACATAACTTAGAAATAAGTTTTAAAGGCTTTGGTATGGCAAAAACAAGATAATTCGCTTACAGGGACTAAACCTGACAAATTGCGAAAGTATGCCGATTTGAACTGTAACGAACATTCCGGAACATGACCATAAGTTAAACACACCCTAAATATCCTTTACATAACTTAGAAATAGGCTTTGAGGGGTTCGGTGTGCCAAAATAAACTTTTGGGTCATTCAGGGACTAAAAGCGTCAAAAAGTGCACAAGTTTGCATTTTCGCGCATAACTTACGTTCTGAATACATCCGGACATCCAAAAATTTATGTAAGCACTAAAATATTTTATTTTAGTGTTTGGCATGAGAAAAATCCATTCGTTGCGTCATTTGGATCGTTTTTCGCGCTTATGCGCATTCCGTCGTAATTAAGCGAACATCGCGATCGTACGGCCAAACGAACCAACACCCGACATATTTTTGAGCATGTTTCATGTCCACAATTATTAGGCATCATTTTAGGGCCTTAAAGTTGGCTTTACGGGCCTTAGAAGTGTCGGGAATGGCCTTTAACACGTGCAGGGACCAAAACTGTCATTTCTGAAACTTATTTCTGATCAGACAAGGCCATGCGGCCCGCGTAAGGTTTGTGTGCATCCTTACGCGGCCCGCGTCAGGGTACCAGATCAGATAAGATCGATTTGTCAGAAGATTACAGCTGTTTAACCCACAACCACAAACCCACACTTGCCCTTTCAGCTCATTAGGGGCCATTTTTAGTCACCACAACATTTCAACAAGTGTACGCACGAGATTCGATCACGTTTTACAAGAAACGATCCTAACGGTTCGGGAAATTCAATAAATACCCAACCCACTTAACTTTAAAACCCACTAGAATTTGATCTAATGTGCTCTAAGTTGAAACCTTTGTTTCATACCTGAGCTATTTTGATCTAGATTAGCATTCGGGGACCCTTCGTAAGTATTCCTTCATTCTTTTATTGCTTTTCGAGTCCGAAAGTCAAACTTTGTTTGACTTTCTGCGTTGACCAGTTTATGGTCAATGCGAAGTTCGTTTGAACTTCGCAACGTGATTGTAATCACGATGGTTATAGTACTTTGTGACTATGCCTACTGATTACCACGTTGTCTAGGGTCGTAAGGGTAAGCGATCTGATAAATCGCTTATACCTTCGAACCCGACCCATCTGGTCGATCATTAGGATCCGACCAAACACATTAGGTGACCATAGTATATAGGGAATAACCCTTCGAGGTTATACCTTATGGTCGCTTCGTTTAAGTAGTTGTATGATAGGTAGTTTATATGCCTTAGGTAAATTACCAAAATACCCCTTTGATGCCAAAATTCGTTTTAAACATATGTAACATAACTTTTGACATCTAAACTGATTTAACAACCATATTAGACATGTTAAGGCATATTTTACTTGTCATAGGACTAGTTAGGCGTTCCGAACGCGTTTTACGCGAACGACGCGTTAAAGTAGCATAAGCTACCTAAACGGGTCGTAATGGGTCACAAACACTTAGGTTAAGTTTCGTTTTAGTATGTGGGCTTTGTCAAACCATATTACACGAGTCTCCATACTCGTTTGGTTTACGAACCCTCATTCTATCCGATCCTCCGATATTAGGTTCGGTTTATTAACATAGTTACCTATATTAGGTGTCGTTTGATTCCGTGATCTCTAGCATTGCTTGGTGGTTATCTTAGGACTTCTGAGCAATCTCAAGTGAGTACATAGACCCCTCTTTTACTGTTTTTCAAACGTCTTGGGGTGAAACACATGTGCCTACTTGTTACTTTCATGCTTTACATGTTCTCACATCATATACTTTCTATGTTCGTTAGTACATTATAGTACATGATTTCATTGTGTTCATGCTATGTATGCCCATTGTGTGCGTACTTAGTACATTGTTTTACATTACATTTCATGCTATGTATGCCCATTGTGTGCGTACTTAGTACATTGTTTTACATTACATTTCATGCTATGTATGCCCATTGTGTGCGTACTTAGTACATTGTTTTACATTACATTTCATGCTATGTATGCCCATTGTGTGCATACTTAGTACATCGTTTTACATTACATTTCATGCTATGTATGTCCATTGTGTGCATACTTAGTACATTGTTTTACATTGCATATTGTTGCATATGCTCATCCAGCATATGAACACATTTTATTACATTTTGAATCGTTGTAACCATTTGACTATGTGAACCGTTGTAACCATTTGACTATGTGAACCGTTGTAACCATTTGAATATGTGAACCGTTATAACCAATTGACTATGTGAACCGTCGTAACCGTTTGACCATTTGAACCGTTTGTAGCTATGGAACCGTGTGACCCGTAATTGACTATACATAAACATTTCTACAACTGTTAAACATTACATCTTGATGGTTTGGTTTGAGTAAGTGATTTAAGTAACGAGGCGTGTGTAATATGATACAAGCATGGTGGATACGCCGCTGGTACTTCCTATATATAAGTGTTTGTATGGTATCACATATTGTAGCGTTATTTGAATCATTTCAATTTGAGACATATAACATTGTAAACAAATAACATATTTTTCACAAGACATTGATTTACAAACAACTTATCTTATACAAACTCATTTTACATGGTTATTCATTTAACCATACATTATTCTCTTATTTATACATATCATCTGATCTTATCGTTTTTCAAATGATTTACAAGACAAAGCAAATTACAAGGTTCATGACTAAACATTTTCTCAAACATAAGTCATGAATTCTGTTTTCACAAAACCTATGTATCTCACAGGCATTTTTATGCTGACGTACCTATTTTCACGTGTGTTTTCAGGAGATGATGCATAGGACTTATCAAGACATACTTAGGCGGACCTGTGCCTTAGTGACTTATAACGAGACAAGAACTAGTTAATTTATGTTATGTACTCTTTGTTTCTTGTTTAAAACAATGTAAACTCTCATGTTTGATTAATAAAACAAAACCTCAATTGCCATGGGTTTGAAACAATTAATTCTGTTACAACACTCCCCGACGTTTCCGCCACGTTTGGTTGTTCCACGTGGTCGGGGTGTGACAATTCGTCCACATGAAAGCATCCTTAAATTTTTAATCGGTTCCATTTTGGTTTAGTGAAAGTAATGTAATGTTTCTACACTTTGACTTCAACATCACACAATTGTAGCAATAATGTTAAACGTTTATAATATTTTTATGTATTAAGCCCTCTAAAATAAGTTCTCTTTTTCATTTGTTTTTATCCATCTTTTTTATTAATTCTCCGTGCATGCACCGAATAGAATAAGATAAGACTAAACAATTGGACATGTTTTTATAAATATGCTTTAACTCGAATTCATTTTGACCCGTTACTATTTTTATGGGTCAACTTTTAATCGATTAATCCTATATGGCGTAGGAAATGCGTCAAAATGAGTTCGTTAAAACGGGTCATTTTTAGTGTTGGTTGAACCAAACTGTTTGAGGTTGCGTTGGCTTTCTTTAACACTTACTTTTTTTATTTCCATTTTCTGTCTTTCTAATAACTGAGTGTGCCATGGTTGTGGTATGTGGGTGATCTACTATGATTAAAGCGAACCGAGACCAGTTGTATAGATCAAGTTCTAATAGAGTAATCTTTTATAGAGGTGACTAGATAAGTAGGTTGTGGGTGGCTTAGGAAACAAGTCAAATGTGTTTATGTGAAAATGGGTCATATGGTCGAATCAAATTGGTTCAAGTTGGGTTGGATATCTTTTTAACACTTTTTAATTGCTCTTTTATTTTGTTAGTGTCGTTTACTATGTGAACAAACATCGTTTACTATAATTGTTTGTCCGTATGTTTGTTCATTTGATTTAGAACTTTGGTGACTTATAAATTTATCTCATCTACAATACAATCGTGAAGTTCAAAATTGTTATTAAAGTTATCAATGGAGATGAATGGGAAATGCAAATCGACACCCACAAATGTTTTTTATGTTACATGTTTTTCTTTAAGTAGTTTAGTTTACGGAGTCGTTTACTATGTCTTCTTTAATTTATCTACAGGTTATTTCATGAATCTGCTAAAATTGAAGTACTAATTCCAATGAAGGTATAAACAAGTAACTAACTTAGAAGCCAAGCCTATGAAATTGGTAAATTTGCTATAGAGTTTAGTTTTTTTTTCCAGTTTTTTTTTTTTTTTTGTTTGTAATTTAAAAGTGACGGATTTTAAGCTGTAGACGTCTGTCATACTTTTTTTATTATAGTTTTTAAAAATATTTAGAAGTTACTTATTTTCTTGTAAGGTTATTAAATACTTTTTTTTATTGTAGTTTTAAAAATATTTAGAAGTTACTTATTTTCTTATAAGGTTATTAAGCATTAGTTACTATTATTAATGTTTTAATTTTTTGAGATTAATCAAGGTTTGTGGTGGCTTTTTAGGAAGATAAATTTGGTTGAGGTTTGATGTTGAAAGATGTTGAGTTTGGATGAATGCTGATCAGAGAAGGATGGCTACCTGGAAAAGATTGAAGAATGAAAATTGTCTTATGTTTTTTTGAGATGTTTATGTTCAGTTTTTATTTTTGTATTTATATTTTGTTTGATGTGGATAGTTTTAGTTGTGTTTTTACTTAGGTCATGTGGGGCTTCATGTACGTTTGATGTGGAAAGTTTTTGTTATGTTTTTACTTAGGTCATGTGTGGCTTCATGTACAATTGTGTTAAATACTCGGTTTAGGTAGCATTGGGTTAGGTTTGGTAATCGAGTTTTGGTTAAAAAAGGCAAAAACATAAGTGCCTTTATTTCTTTGGGATTATGGTAAAAAAAGTGGTTTGGCTCAACTCATTTCTTCAGAAGTGCTTTGGCTTAACCGGTACCGTATCGCGTAGCATAGGGGTGCACATGTAAAGAAAAGGAAGGAGGCACCCATGGAAAAAAAGTGTTATTTTACGGCAAATAACGTTTCAAAACATGTCTTTTAATTTCAACATTGGTACCGCATAGTATCAACACCAAATTTTAACTTATTTATTTAAACACTTAATAACAATAACATTAACAACTCACGAATTCGTTCATTCTCTCTCTATCTCTCAAACATGTTCATCAAAAACCTTTGAAAGCATGTGTTTTTATTTTATTTAATGACAATTCGATTAAAGCAAATTAAATTTTCGATCCGCGAGTATTCGCGGGTTATAACCTAGTTATCTATATATAATACCCTAAAAAAATTAATATATATATATATATATATATACACAGACATACAGACTCTGCTCTCTCTCTCTCTCTGAACTACCACCACACCACCACCACCCCCACCACCGCATCATCCCCACCACCACCATCCCATTGGTGCTGGTGCGACGGTGCCGGAGACGCCGGTAAAACACCACACCCCCTTTCTCTCCCCCCCCCCTTCTCACCACCGCCACCTCCCCCCCCCCTCCATTAACACCACCACTGCACCACCACCACCCCCACCGGACAACCACTGCACCACCACTACCCTTGTCTTCCTCATTTCACCCAATTTTACTAGAAAACCCTAATCCAAATCCTAATTAGGGTTAACACTTAACACAAATTAACAACCTTCTAAAACTCTAATTGATAGAATCAAGCTTTTTACCTGCAACTTTATTTGATATGTAATCAATTGAAAGAGAGAAACAAAGGCTCAGGTGAACAGTTAGAGAGAGAAACAGTTAGAGGCTTCGGCAGCAGCAACGACGGTGTTAGCGGTGGTGCGGCGGCACCGTCGTTGACATTACCAGAGGCTCCGATGAACAGCTAGAGAGAGAAACATAAGTCGATCACCGGCGCCATGGGATCTCCACCACCATACACCCACCACCACCGTCTCCCCTCCACCACCGTACACTCACACCACCGTCTCCCCTCCACCACCGTACACCCACACCACCCATATCAATCTCAAACCCCTCTAATCTCTGATGTCTTCAACCAAATCTCCGATCACCATCACCAGAAAATGCGGGCGCACCCTCTATTCATGTTCTCTTATCACCTCCTTCTCGGCAGTTGATTTTAAGGATGTAGAGAGAGAGAGTGTGTGTGTGTAGGGAAGAGGGTGAGCTGAGAGAGTGTGTGTGTGTGCATGAAGAGGGTATGCATACGTATATATATTTTATTTTTAATTAATAATTAATAATTAGTTATAATAAAAGTATAATGACCAATATGCTCCTGGGGAAAAGGACAAAAACCAGGTTTTTTGTTTTAGAAATCTGATCTGATTTGAGATTTGGACCAAAATGGCAACAAAATTGAAACCACAGGGACTCAGATTTAAAAAGTTTGAGATTTGGACTAAAATGTCAAAAGTGCCAAAACCACAGGGACCAAAATGGCAGTTTACTCTAATATTTATCTAAGTGTAACTTTTTTTATAGATTATAGTAATACCAAAATTAACCTTCAAATACGGATACCATACCGAATATTTCGGTACCGGTACACAGTTTTGACGAATTTCTTATTTTTTTTCTTATCAATTTTGATTTTTTAATTTTTTTTTAAATTTTTTTTATTTATTTTATTTTTAGCCTATCATACCCAAATCCATCTTGACAAAAATTCATCTTGACCTAAACTCATCCTAACCTATTTCTTAATAAACTCATCCTAACCCATTACCCAAACCTGTCCAACCCACCCATTTTGTCACCCCTAATAGATACGCTAGACAATAAACTCAGAATCAATGTATCCGCTAATGAATAAACATATATTAATTCTACTGTTTGAGAATAAATACACTAGATATCAAACTCAGAATCATATATTAATTCGCAAATATATCATGTAAAATTCACACTTTATACTATTAATGTTTCATTTATTTACGATACTACTACCACATGATTTTTTTTCTTTTTTTAAACCTAACAACTTACCTTTAATGTTTCCACTTAATTACAAAAACGTCTCATTTTTATAAAAAAAAAACCTACTAACTTACGCATAATGTTTCCACCTAATTACAACAACGTCTCATTTTTGAAAACCTAACAAAAGCATAATGTTTCACTTGATTACAAAAACGTCACCATCTGATTTTTTTTATCGTCTAGATCTCAATGGCCATATGTGGTTCTCATTTAAAAAAAGATAGGGGTTGATTGTTTACCTCTTAATGAGACTCTTAATGGTTCAGACTTTTTACAGGTTCAACACTTAATGGTTCAGACTGTTTGTTTCACGAGCAGATGTCTGAATGGTTCATACATTTGCCTCTGAATGATTAAGCATTATACAGAGTCTGAATGGTTAAGACCTCTAATCTGAATTGGTCAGACATTTGCCTCTGAACGGTTAAGCATTATTATACAGGCTCTTAATGGTTCAGCACTTAATGGTTCAGACCTCTTACTAGTTCAGCACTTAACCATTCAGATGTTGTCAAACAGCCCCGCAGTTCTTAATTTTGAATACCTAGAATATATAGACCCTATATAAATTTAGAAACATAGTTTTTGTTTTTATAAAAATAAAAGCTATCTATTTATTATTCTATTTCGTAAAGTTAGTATTTTTAGTGTTTAGATAAAACAAACTATTTTGTTGATTATATTTCGTAAGACTATTATACAACTGATTACGAAAGGCTAAAATAAAATTACATATTGCCCTTTTGATACCTAATGTGAGAAATGTATAATCCTTTCTCACAACATTCACCGTTCTTTCATTTTTGCGTTTTTTTGGTGATGACAATGATCATATACAACTTTAAACAATAGGAACACACCTAACCACCAATGATAGAATATACCGAGATATTGACGGATCTTGAATGAAAAATCAGGAGAGGCCGGACTTTCAAAATCCAATATATTACACTACAAAAAAAATCAAAAATTTTCGATAAAATTAATACCATGAAGCAAAAAACAGAGTGGGGTTGTACCGAGACACAAGTTAATGACATGGTCAAGAATCATGAATTTGTGGTTGCATTCATCATTTCTTGGCTTCCACTTCAAACTTCAAAGTAGTGCTTTAACTCGGCTTTTAAACAAAAGAAACAAGAATGTATAAGCAACATATGTTTCTTTGTGTTTTTGTACAAATTCGACCCCCTCCTTTCGGCCACCCATATTTGAAAGTTCAAGATCCCGCTAAAGATGAGAATATGTGGGCTTGAAGTTAAAAATAGGCCTTCAATTCAAGAGGAACATGTGAGGTTGTGTTATGGTATTGGTATAAATCGGATTTGTCTTATGGTATAAATCGGATTTGTGTTATGGTATAATATAAGGAACATAATAAGAAAGAGGAAAAACATCTACTTCATTGCATAAAGAGCAAGTACATACACAAGTATCAAAAACTACTAACTAATCCACTAAACTTGTAACTCCTAACCCACTATCAGCATGCACATTAGCACATACATAACGAGGAAATACTAGGCGTATATAACATAACCTAATTAACAATTCAGACTCATTTATAATATTATCGTGACAACACTCCTCCCTTTAAAACATCCTTGACCTCAAGAATAGAATCCAAAGTAGCCTTGGAGCCACCCGGTTCTTCAGGTGGCCTCTGGGCGAGTCTTGGAGAAGCGCCATGGTGGCCGCCACTCGTAAGGCTCTCCAGTACTCTTTAAAACATAATCACTTGCCTCTTTGCTCAACAAAGAAACATTGTTAGTTATAATCACAGTCTTGAACAATCCAATCAAAGGACGGCGTCACCACATGTTGGTGAGCGATTGTGCAGGATACTTCAGAGTTTTCTCGATTTCTTGGCATGGCAGAACAATAGCGAGAACCGAGGATGGTTTGGCTCTGATACCATTGTTATGGTACAAACCGGATGAAGGAACAAGATAAATAAAAAAAAAGGAAAAACATCCACTTCTAGTACTACTAACGGACTCACAACCCAATACTACTAACTGGCCCATTAAACTAGGTAACTCCTAACGGGCCTAACCCACTAATAACATGCATTTCAAACCGACTTCTATATGAAACCATTTATATTTTGTACTCTTCAGCATATGCATAAACTTGAAAAAAAATGTTATTTCATTTTAACGGTAAAATATACGGACTTACAAAGAAAAGGGACAAATAAAACAATAACCTAGACCCCTATTTATAGTACTACCAAACCTGCTTTCCAAGACAATTAAACCTTTCCTAAACCAATTACAATATAATTATCTAAAATAAACCAAACTTTAATAAAACTAATTATATCAATCTTTCACTTTGGCCCTTCAACTTTCAACTCATATGAGTTTTAGGATCAACTTTCAACAAATACTTTATACTGAAGAGTACAACTAAGGTAGCGTTCGCTACATATTGTCTAAAAGAGACATAGAAGTCCACTAATAAATACTTGGTCTAGAAACATATCAAAGCCAATGGTCATGAATGATGATTTAAAAGTTTGACCACTTTTTATCACCCACTCAATGCAACTTTAGTGATGCTCCTTGAATGCAATTATATCACAATCCAAACATCTTTATTCTGAAAAATATATAATATACATTTATATCCAAAGATATAAACTTATTTAAGATACATTCATATTCAGAAAACATTAAAAAAAACTAACTAAATGTACAAAGTTTTTAAACACACAAGTTCACAACAACATTTACCAGTCACATGATACCCATCAAACACAAAAGGCCTGGACTGGCTTCCCTACTATGAAACAACAACAACATTTGATCCAAGAAACCCAGAACTACACGCATTCTTATTTCAAGGAAACTTCAGATGGATTGCATACGAGAGCCCGTCGCTGTAAATGTCGTAAACTTTGTTCCATGCTAACTTGCACCATATCCGCAAGCATCTGTTTCGCATTCCCAGATTGTTCCTCACCTCCAATCTGTGATATAATATCACACACAATGTTTTCAAGTGTATCCGGCTCGTTTTCTGATCGTGGATATGGTGATTCCCGTAGTAGTCGAAGCAGCGTGTGTGCTTTTGTTTGTGAGTTTGGCGTGCCTTGAACCGTAAGCTCCAACAGTCCAGGGATTACACCTTCTTTAAGTATTGGTTCTCTGTATCTACATCGATCGCTTTGACACATAGTCAAAAGCGTACCCACTGCGTGTTCGCGGTTTTGTGGGGACCCACGCTCGAGAACCTCAACAACCGCGAGCACACCACCTTCTTCTGAAGTTAGAGCCACTCTCCCTTCTTCGAAACCAACTAATGATTCCAAAACCGCGGTGCATCTTTCTGAGATTTTCGACGATTTTTTGGAACTGTTGAGGATGTTTACTAAGTACGGAATAGGTTGTGCCTTAAGGATGAGGTTAAGATTGTCGTTTTCCGATGCGAGATTGAACAATGCCATCACTGCATCCACCTTGGCTTGTGGGGTACCCGAATTTAAGGTTTCTACTAGAAAAGGGATCGCACCAGATGTGCCGATGGTCGACCTTTTCACGGGTGATGCAGATAGTGTGGCTAACAAAGCCGTTGCGTGTTCTTCCATGTTTAAATTATCCAATTGGAAAAAAGAGACGATTGGTTCCAACGCGCCAGCATCCACAATACTGATCTTGTTTCTGTAACATAAAAAAACATAGTTAGCGTCTTTCGCGTTTTTATTCTTATTTTGTGCGACACGTGTGATTGTGGGTCCCGTTCTATGCAGTTAATGCGGTAAAAATTCAGATGTCAGTCAAGGACCGATATTTGAGATATAGTTTATCGCAGTGGGATATAAATATCATGCAGAATTTATATATATAGCAATTTAATACTAACAATTCACTATATTCTCCTACTATTAACGAAAAACACTAACAAATGTATCAAGTTGAAACTGATTAAGACTTGAAACACTAACAGCAATAAGAAGAAAGACAAATGTTAGAACTAAGAAGAAAGGTACTGATATCATGAAATAGGTGATATATCGGTCAATTATCGATAAAAAATTGGTCAATATCGCTGATAACATTGGTACCGATATTCTGACCGATATTTGACACCGATATCTTAGATGGGGACTGATAACCAATATATCAGTGATATATCACCAATATTAACTGCATAGGTCCCGTTTAAATAAACCGCGTAAGGAATGACATCTAAAGATTTAAAGATATGAACTTTGATGAAATAATTAGCTTCATGTAGAAGATGAAACAGAAGGGGGAAAAGAAAAAAAAAAGAAAAGAAAAACCATGAAAGGCATAAAAGAAAAGAAAGAGTGACAAGTGAGTAAAAGCATAACTACAGACATGAAGCACCCCACAATAAAAGATGAACATTATCCATATCATAAAAGCATCAGATACTATGTCCAATTAAAAAGTATTAGGTGTATGAACATGTATGTCTACTATGCACATATTAAATACAATGGTTGTGTGATCAGTCAAGGTGATATATATATATATTTTTGAACGGCAAATTTCTTTTATTCAAGGTGATATTAATAAAGTTCCCAATAATGTCAAGGTCAGACACACACGCGTTCATGTCGAACACAAACACATGTGCACATATTAAATACAATGGTTGTATGATCAGTCAAGATTACATGAATTGAGATCCCAAATATGTTAAAAGTGATACACATACACGTTCATGTCGAACACGCACATGGGCTCGAGAGTCGTCGTCCATTTATGCAGATTCAATGATCATGTCTGTACCGAATCAACAAAATGGATGGTACAGCAGTTATATTTGGTATTATTTTCGAATATGAATTTTCACTTTCGGCATACAAAACATAAAAAGAGAATAAAAATGTTCCTTAGGTTTCTTTCATTTTTTACTTCATCCTATAATTCCATTCCATATGCTCGTAAACCCGAGAGGCATATTATTTGGACGTTTATACCCTTTAACATACGGATGAGAAACATACGCGACAATTATGTGAGGGTATAACTGTCATATTTGTTGTGCATAGATAATATACTCATTGGTTCCCTCTGAATGCCACTTGGCGAGCAGATGTTGCGGTTTACAGGGTATTGGTAGGGTCGTGAGTTTTCTTGCAACCCGAAGAATTTCTATAAAGATTCTCTTAAATCTCTTTCTATTTTCACTATAGAGTAAACTGCCAAAATGGTCCCTGAGGTTTGGTCACTTTTGTCACTTTAGTCCAAAACTCAAACCTTTTGAATCTGAGTCCCTGTGGTTTCAATTTTGTTGCCATTTTCATCCAAAACCAAAATCTAGGCATATTTTTCAGTTAACATCCAGCTTTTCTATCTTTCTCCCCCCTCTTAATGAAGGGCAAAATGGTCAGATTTTTTTAATTTGTTATAATAAAACATTAAAAAACCATTTTGCCCTTCATTAAGAGGGGGAGAAAGATAGAAAAGCTGGATGTTAACTGAAAAATCTGACCCGATTTTGATTTTGGATGAAAATGGCAACAAAATTGAAACCACATGACCCAGATTCAAAAGATTTGAGTTTTGGACTAATGTGAAAAATGTGACCAAACCTTAGTAACCAACTAACCATTTTGAGAGTTTAGTCTTCACTATATGTTTCTTTATGAAAACTCAATATAGGGTTACTTAAATTTAGCTTCAACCAACCATATTAAAAAGTTATAAGGAACAAACATACACCTTTCAAGATTACTTCAACAGTACATCAAAGCATCATGATCCTAGAATAAAAACTTAGCCACACAGATGCAGGACCCCAGAAAGTGACAAACACCAGTTACCCAAATAACAACCAACCACCACAGTTAACTTCAAACTGAATTTAACAACTCAAAACATTACTTTCTAAATCAATCAAACCAGTTATCATCAAAATAAGCAAACAAATTCTCAAAAAGTTGTTTACTTTTTACTTCCTTCATGAAACTAACTCTAGACTTCCCAAATAAATCTAATTATCATGGTTTAGAAATCGCTAGTCGCTAGTCGATCGGTGGGGTGGGGACTAGCGATTAACCGGGGATTAATCGGACATAATCGGGATTAATTGTAATTATCAAAAATTAATTGAGATTAATCGGTGATTAATCGGGGATTAATCGGTGCCTAGTCGGGATTTTTACAACCATACCAATTATGCAAAGTAACCATATTATTGTTGTTGTTGTTATTATTATCCTACAGATTAGGCTTTAATTTGATCTATTTAGCTTTTTTAATCAACCAATCAGAAAAGTGATTGCTGAAAAAGTAGAAGCAAAAACACCATAATTTGATATCATTTTCTCTGCTTTTTCTCCAAATTGATGAATCGGAGGAGAAAAGATACACAAATAAGCATAGAAAATGACAGAAACCACACTCCAAAGCACCAACAATAATTTAATCTTTTTTTAACGGCCAACTAAATCACCGGATAAGTATCTTGGGATGCCCTCAATCGAGCAAATGCATCCCCTCCTCCATAACGGTCAGAGGAGGATGCATACCCGAGCCACCAAGCCACCAGTTCCGGGGAAAACCCGCCGCCCGAAGGCCCACTGCGGTAAAACCTGGTTCGGCTCGGTTTCGAACTAGCGACCTCCAGAGAAGCCTAGTTCTAAACTTCATTGCCACCACCAATGTCCTTCAAAGTGATGCTAGTGGGAGTACCAAGTGACTAACCACTAGACCAACTTGTCAAGACAACAATAATTAATTTTATATCAATATATATATCGTTTTTTTTTTCAGAATAATAATAATAATAATAATAATAATAAATTTCAAGTTTGAATCCGATCCAATCCAATCGTGTTTTACCACACTGGGCTTTCGGGCGAAAGTTTTCCCATAACCGGAGATGGTAGGCTTGGGCATCCCAGCGCTGTATGAGCCTTTTGCCATTAGGTTTTCATTCGTTAACCATTCAAAAAAATTATTAATTATTGTTTTTTAGTTCTACTTATATTAGACAAACCGTAAAATTAAACCAGAACCAAACCGTTACTCAAGCTTTCTTTTGGTTTTAATTTTCAACGTTTTGGTTTCAGTTTACAATAATAAAAAACAATTATTTTTAATTTTTTTATCAGTAAATTTGGATCACAGACGAACGATATCATCGTGCCAACCATCCAATCATATACATCCCTAGTAGGCAATAACGCCTACACACCAGTTCAAGATGAAACCCAATAGTTACTAACAGTTTGGTTCACGGTTTGATCTAAAAACCGTCAAAACCGGACTAAACATGGACGCACGTGCCAAACAACAATAATAAACTTACTCTTCGTCCTGTACAGCGAGGTTAAGCAGAGCGAGAAGAGCAGCAGCTTTAGCATCAACAGAAGGATACCGGAGCATGGACACAAGAGCCGGTATGGCGCCGGAGAACTGCCGGCGGCAGCTTTGAGAGGTTTTGGTGAGGCGGCGGATTTCTTTGGCGGCTTGGATTTTGGTGAGGGGGTCGTGGTGGTGGATGAGACGGAGAGTGCGAGTGATGGAGGTGGTGGTCGGAGTGTGATCTCCGGTGACGGCGGCGGAGGAGACGGTGGTGGTGGGTGAGGTTGAATAGTCCATGATCGTGTGGGATCACCGACGAAGTGGTGGGATATAAAAGAGAGGATGTGAGGTGGGGAGGTAACGTGAGAAGTGGTGCCGTGGCGTTAAGCAACGTTTATTTTTATTTTATAAATATAACTAGGTTATACCCCGTGTATTACACGGGTCGAATAAAGGAATTTTATATATTAAATAGTAAAACAATATATTTTTAAAAACCTCTTTAATTGCACGGGTTGAATAAATATAATTTTATATACAAAATAAAAAGTTATATCTTTAAAACCGCTTGTTTTACACGAGTTGAATAAATGTAATATTGTTTACCAAATAATAAAATAATACATCTTTAAGAAACCTCCTTTATTACACCGGTTGAATAAATATAATTTTATATACCAAATAATGAAAAAGTTAAATCTTTAAAAATATGTGTATTACACGGGTTCAATAAATGTAATTTCCTTTACTAAATAATAAAAAATATATATCCTTAAAAAACCTCGTGTATTGTACGAATTGAATAAATCTAATTTTATATATCAAATAATAAAAAAGTTATATCTTAAAAAACCTCATCTATTACACGGGTCGAATAAATATAATTTTGTATAGTAAATAATAAAAAGGGTATATCTATAAAAAAACCACGTGTATTACACGGGTTTAATAAATCTAATTTTATATATCAATAATAAAAAAATCATATCTTTCAATATACTAATGGATAATATTCGATACGCGATGGATATGGTGATTGTGAAGATGGTTCTTGAAAAGAAGATATGTTATTCAAGAAGCAAATCAACATCTATTTGAGTGATAAAATGTTGGTACCAATTCCGACAAATTGATTTATAAATCATGTAATATTTCATATATTAATACAAAGTTTGGTTTTCATGATAAATAATTTGTTTTATTTAAAAATATCTTAAATTAAAATTTTAAATTTTAGAATAATATTTTATTAGAAAAATAGAAGAATGGTATTCAAAATTTAAAGTAGGATGAAATTTAATATTAGCTCATTATTCATTTATTTATTTAATTAATATAAGATAAGTTTGGAAGTGAGGCGAGAAAATCATAAAATAAATGCTTATAATGAATGATAGGTGTTACACATTAATGTTTTATTATATAGTATAGTATAAATATATATTTATATTGATATAAATAGATTATTATATTGTAGTAAAATTTGTTAACAAAGTATCAATAAATTTAACCATTTATTTAAAACTTGTAAATGTAGAAATGATAAATAATATTAGTTAATTTTATTTTAAGTTTCGTAAAATCTATTTGATACCAAACTAACAAAACGTTCAAATATATAGTTAATATCAAGAGTAAATTGCGATTTTGGCCCTTGTGGTGATATTACTTTTACCCTTTTAGCCAAAAAAAACGAATTTTTTAACATCTGAGCCCATAACGTATTTTTTTCTAACCCTTTTGACCCCTACCAAAAGGGTTAGAAAAAAGACGTTGGGATCCAAAAGGGTTAGAAAAAAAAGACGTTGAAGGTTCAAATGTTAAAAAATTCCTTTTTGGGCTAAAAGGGTAAAAGTGATATAACAACAGGGGCCAAAATCATAATTTACTCTAATATTAAATTAGATAACTAAGTTTGAATTTGAAGTAAATAGATAAATATAAAAGGAATAATTAAACTAAATAATATTTAGTAAATAATATTTAGTAGGAGGATTATCTATAATTAATTAGAAGAGATTAAACTAAAATTATAATTATCTATAATACATGGCCTAATATGATGACACGTGTCCTCAAAGTGGTTTCTTTTATTATATGTATAGATTAGATAACTAGATTTACCAAATACGATGAGGTCGTAAAACCGTGACAAATAGCACGAATGTCACACCACTGTCAACGACAACAAATACTGAAGTTATTGTATGTTAATGCGAAGAAATTAGACTGCAGCGTAAAACATAGAAAATAGAAATTAAGTCGATTTAGGACATGCGTGTTGTAACGAACCTGTCAAACGTTTTTAAAAAAGACGGACAACGTAAAATGTTCAACGACACACGCACGTAGAGCCGTGTTAACATGTAAAATCTAGTACGAAGCGTAAAACGAAACATAAAAACGTTGAACCACACACGCATGTTACGTCGTGTTAACTCACAAAATTTAAAACGAAACGTAAAACGAAAAATATGCGAAATATTAAAAGTATGGGTGACCAAAGTTGAAATTAAAAAAAGTTGTGAGTTTAATTGCAAAAGATGAACACCTTTGGGTTAAAAGTAATATGTCAAATAAACTTGGGTTAAAAATGTAATATCAATTTTTTTTTAAAAACTCACAAAGGATGAGTACAATACCTGTATAAACAATTATGTTGCTAATTTATAGTCTGTAAATAATAATGATAATAAATAATGAATAGGATAATCGGGGACCTTAACTTTCTATATTACACCATGTGGTTTGGTTATTCCGTACACCGCTTTATTTCACTATCTATCTCACTGTCGCGGCTTGATGTTATTGTGTTTCTGTAGGTTGTAGGTGTCACATAAGTACCCCATCAATTATGCATCGGCCTCTGTTCCTTCTTTATCTTCGTTATGATCGTGGACTCCACTAGTGGGTTCCAGGTCGCGTCGTGGTATTCTTTTTGTCAACTTTTTTTCCACTTTAGCATCCTCGTAAGGCAGCGGTGAAGGTATAGTATAATACATGGTGTTATGATTTTTACTGTCTGTATAGATGTTTAGAGCAAATTCTCTCGTTTATTTTTCTATTACGTGTTTTCAACTAATGGCTCCTGTTAATTTCACAACCGTTTTTTAGCCAAAATGATTCAAGCAATTTTAAAACACTAGTTATAAACAAAAAATGGAAAAAAAAAAAATAAAGGGTTAGTCATGTTGCATTTTTTGTGTGTTAAATGAGAAATGAGTGTTAAATGAGAAATTGAGAAGGAATGAAAAAAGATAAAATGATGAGATTCCTTCCTTCATGCTTCAGCCGATATTATATGAAAGAAAACTATTTTACAAGACTTGATTATATAAATGTTCCTATGATTTGAAAAAAAATAGCTCCTTTGTTTGTGGTTTAGTTTGGAAAAGTAACAAATTTGGTAGTGTAGTTGTCAATTTGTAATATTTTGATTCAAACACTATAATCCCGAAAACTACACAAATGGTTGTCATGCTTAATTTTATACAATTAGTATAATCATCGTTCTTGCTTTCCGTTGATGTTATTTACCCTTGCTATGTATCTTGAAATATGTCATGCATTCTTATAATTTGATTTCGTTCATCATGGTTTTGTTACGACACTGGCACTTGATATCGGACACAGCCCCTCTTCAACAAAATTTATACAAAAACGTTGAGAGAAAAAATTACTCTATTACAAGGATAAAAACGATAACTAAAAAAAGTCACTATGTTTTTCAGAAAGACCTCATCATCATCATACTCAGAAAGACGAATTTCTTAAACCGGTGAGACTTAAATTCATGACCGTCAAACCTTAAGGCTTTATCTTTACCAAAAAGCCGCCAACCCTATCTGTAAAAAAAGTGAGTCTTCGTAAATCTTTCTTTATAAAGGATTATATGATATAATTATTTAATTGTTTGGGTGTTGATTTAGTTGACATTTTAAATCAAGCCGCAAATCAAATAAAAAAAACAAAAAGGTGTGGTTTTGGATATAAACCAAACCGATAATGAAAAATTGAACACTAATTTGGTTTGTTAGAAAACCAACTTTGATTATATATTATTAGCCAAATGTTTCAAACTCAGCCTAATTTACGAGAAGGTTCAAAACTAAAACTGAAATTATTCTAGAATTTTGAAATTACTTGCATTGATTATTCTAATCAATTGTTGAGAATAAAATGCAAAAAAAATGCCCATATCTATAATTTATAATTGTGTCACATGTCACTCATTTATTTCTATCTCACACTTCATAGGAAAAATCCTTTTTTTATTTAATACAATATGTATAAAATAATTCAAAATTAGAATTTTCAATTTTCACCTTTGTAATGCAATGCTAGTGAAGTATTTGTAAGATGATGAGTAGTGGGAGGGGGAAGACTCTTGAGCATTTTGCGTCATGTGACGTTCTAGTCAGTATGTTGGCATTGTGGGATATTATGTTAAAAGTGTTGTAGTGTGGCAATGGGTATTGTAGGGCATTATATTAAATAAAAGAGTAAACTGCCATTTTGGTCCCTGTGGTTTGAGCACTTTTGTCATTTTAGTCTAAATCTCAAACTTTTTAAATCTGGGTCCCTGTGGATTGCATTTTGTTGCCATTTTAGTCCAAATTTTAAATTTGGCCAGATTCCTTAACTTAAACCCCCTATTTTATCTTTATCCTCAGGGGTATTTTGGTTATTTAGATTTATTATATCTCAAATTTAATAAATAATAATGCCACTGTCAGAACAACAATAATACCACTGCTAAAACAACAACAACAAGCACCACCACCACCACCACACCTCCACCACCACCACCACCCCCACCACCCCCACCACCGCATCATCCCCACCACCACCATCCCACTGCCGCCAACACCACCATCCCACTGCCGCCAACCCTCCCAAACCCAAAACCCTCAAAAACCCTCCCATAACTCAAAGCTGTTAAATCGGCAGTGAAGAAACCGACAATCAAATCGGCTTCAAAATCTCCAACAATCAAATCGGCGACCAAACCTGTTAAATCAGCAGTGAAGAAACATTAAAATACATTTACAGATATATGAACATGAGTTCAATCATAACCCTATTTTATGGCCTGGTCCACCACAAACATCTCATCTTCTTTCTTTACTCCGAGCCACACAAAACCCAAACCCTAATTTTGCATCAAACCCATTAACCCACATGAAAGATCAAGGCTTTATGGTTGGATCAAACATGGGTAATAACAGTTTAGGGTATGTAACACCCCAACTCAGAAGGGCTGACGTGTCACAATAACAGTATCATAAACAAAAGTCATAATTCCATTTATTTATTTGTCAAGGATACAACCACACGACCACTAAACTTAAGTTTAATATATAAGCGGACACATTCGATTTGATTAACTAACATCTTCAGATTTAGTCCTAGGCTTTATTCTTCTCTCTGTACCCCGCCCGAAGTAACCTGCGGACCTGTATATAAAAAAAAAGTTTACGGAATGAGCCAAATGCTCAGTACGGAATAATAGGCTCAAATAACAAGTAACGCTTTATAGGAAATGTTATTCGGATGAAACTTTATGTTAAAATGATATGATGCAAGTAACGTAATTTCATAATCATATCATACGGATGTACCCATGAGCCAAACTTAAAACGTGACAATACACAGGTAGCTACTCCTGCATAATTATCACACGAGATGGCGAGTTGGCATACCCGATATCCACCTCCTTAACTTAAATCCTAGGATCGATCCATACGCCTCCTAGTAGCTTTGTACCTCACTTGTACCTAGGGACGCCGTGAACTGATCTCTCCGTCACGGATGGAGCACATGATGTTGATGCCGCAACAACATGCCCGTGGGACACTCCACGAGAAGCGACACTCAGGGTATCAGAGTACAAATAGTCTTATTCACATAACTTATCAAAAATATTTTCATAACAAAACGTAACCTATATTGGAATATGCGATAATGAGTACAATTAACATAATACTATCGCATGACATGAAAGCTAAACCCAAGGTTATGATTAGAATAGGAATCCAACGGACTGTCAAATGAATCGATAATCAAAGACGTGAGGAGTTTTTAAAAGATATAGTAATTTAATGGTTTTATAACAATTTGAATATGAAGCAATAAGGAGTGGGGTTAAGGATCCGTACCTTAAAAATTCCAAAGTGATGCTACCTTGTGATAATATTTCAGATTCATACGGGCAGAGTTTAGACTACTGATTAGTCTTTTAACCTAATTTAAATAACATGCACACAACTAGGTCAGTAACTTAATACAGCATTTACGATAACTCACGAGATTAAAATCCTCACAACGAATGAAAAAGTGCGATACTTAAACATTCATCGGATTCACAACTAATGATAAAGTGAAATCACTTAAACATCCATCGGATTATAACAATTTGAATATGAAGCAATAAGGAGTGGGGTTAAGGATCCGTACCTTAAAAATTCCAAAGTGATGCTACCTTGTGATAATATTTCAGATTCATACGGGCAGAGTTTAGACTACTGATTAGTCTTTTAACCTAATTTAAATAACATGCACACAACTAGGTCAGTAACTTAATACAGCATTTACGATAACTCACGAGATTAAAATCCTCACAACGAATGACAAAGTGCGATACTTAAACATTCATCGGATTCACAACTAATGATAAAGTGAAATCACTTAAACATCCATCGGATTCACAACGAATGATAAAGTGCAAACACTTAAACATCCATCGGAATCACAACTAATGACAAAGTGAAATTACTTAAACATCCATCGAAATCACGACTAATGACAAAGCATAACCCAAATTTGAGCAGCACTTAAACATCCATTGGATTGATTTCAATCAATCGGACATTGAATCGTAGTAGCGATCGAGTTAATACCCTGTATCGTAGCAGCACCCCCTCTACTAATTAGTGATTCGTGTGTGTTTTGAGAGTATTTGGACAATATCTCCGTGCCTGAATCGAATTTTATTGTCGTTCCAATTGCAGAATTCAAGTCCCAACTCCTGGTATTTATACCCGAATTTGGCCTCTCCCGCGTGTCGCGAAGGAACCAATGGTCCCTGTCGCGTGTCGCCTGGGATGACAAAGTAGGCTAGGCCTGCTTTGTCACCTGGGTAGCCCTGCTGAGTCGACGGAATCGAGAAATTGAATTTTGACAGCGTTTTTGTGAAGATAATTGTTAATAGGGTTTTATCCCCCTTGAGTTTTAGGGGCCCTGATCCTAATTCTGATTGTTCTGAAATTTGTAGGGTTTGTGCAGAATCACTTGGGTGTCTTAATTAGGGTTTCCTATTGGAAAATTAATAATTAATAATAATAGTTTTGGTTGATATACAGAAGGATGGATCATAAGATAAATGTTAGTTTATTTTAAATTATTATTATTCTTTTATTTCTAGAATAATGATTTTAAATTTATGGTCATTACAATTATTACCCCCTTAAAAGAAATTTCGTCCTCGAAATTTTTCAAATAAGAATATAACATATCGCATAAGTAACGGAAACGGAATTTTCATAGCAGAGTTCCTAACTTATATAACAAGAATCTCCTAAACACACATGTGTATCTGAAATTCATAATTACGTTCTTGACCATAATTGTCAATTACCTTACCACCATGTCCTAATGGTTCTTCCACTACGTATCTTATTAACATATCTAATCATGCAGAAAATCAACATAGACTTACAGATAACAAGAATGACTATTGGTACTGATATCTCCTACATAAACATGCTTAATCATAACTAAGATATATTCACATAAGGCAAAGCATGAATGACTACAAACAGAAACAAATGAACATAGATCAAAGAGCAAGGTTCACTGTTACCTCGGCTAAAATTCTATTGCTAGAATAGATTAGGGTATAGAGAGCGAATTGATTCTTCAGATTCCCATGTTGCTTCGCGTTCAGAGTGATTTTTCCAGAGGACTTTAACAAACGGAATTACTTTCCTACGCATAACCCTTTCTTGTCGATCTAAGATGGCTTCTGGTTCCTCTTCGTAGGACAAATCTTCGTGAATTGTAAGTAACGGATAACTAATGACATGGAGTGGATGATAATTATATCCTCTTAACGAGGAGACATGAAAAACGTTATGAACGTGAGAGAGCTGAGGCGGTAGAGCTAGTCGATATGATACTTCTCCAATTCTTTCAAGGATTTCAAACGGACCGATGAAACGGGGACTAAGCTTCCCTTTAATTCCAAATCTACGAATGCCACGCCAAGGTGATACCTTTAAAAATACGTGGTCACAAATTTTAAATTCGAGTGGTCGTCTATGTGGATCTGCATAGCTCTTTTGTCTGCTCTGAGCTTCTTCTAGTTTTTCTCGTGCCATAGTGACTTTTTCGTTTGTAATCTGAACTAGTTCTGGCCCTTCAATAATCTTTTCTCCAACTTCATCCCAGCAGATCGGTGCGCGACATTTCCGACCATATAATAGCTCAAAAGGTGCCATGCCAATACTTGCTTGCCAACTATTGTTGTAAGCGAACTCAACAAGGCATAGATATTCATCCCAGTTTCCAGACCATTCAAGTGCACATGCTCGGAGCATGTCTTCCAAGGTCTGGATCGGGCGTTCTGACTGCCCATCTGTTTGTGGGTGGAAAGCCGTACTAAACTTCAGGCGTGTACCCCAAGCTGCCTGAAAACCTTTCCAAAATCGTGAGGTGAAACGTGGGTCTCTATCGGAAACAATGGAAGATGGTGTGCCATGGAGTCGAATAATTTCTTGAAGAATGATTTCGGATAACTTATTAACCGAAATTCCTTGCTGAATTGGTAGAAAATGTGCTGACTTTGATAATCTATCGACAACAACCCATACAACATCATTCTTCTTGAATGTCTTAGGCAAACCGGTAACAAAATCCATTGTGATCTCATCCCACTTCCATATGGGAATATCCAATGGCTGCAACAGACCACTTGCTCGTTTGTGTTCAATTTTCACTTGTTGGCAAGTGAGGCATTTACTTACGTATCGAGCAACGTCTTCCTTCATGCCATTCCACCAGAAGTTTTGTCTTAAGTCTCGATACATTTTGGTAGATCCTGGGTGAATTGAAAATGGTGAGCTATGAGCTTCGGCTAACAATGACTCACGAAGGGTGGAGTCATCGGGTACACAAAGTCTTTTACCGCACCAAATCACTCCATGATGGTCTATACGAAATTCAGATTGCTTACCCACCTCAAGATTTTGCACAATTGCCCAAAGTTCTCCATCTTGCTTTTGTGCATCTTTGATCCGTGATATGAGGTCGGGTTCAATCTGCATTCTAGCTAGATATCCATCAGATTTACTAACCTGAAGCCAAATGTTCATCCTTTCGAGATCCTTCCTAATACGAGGCTGAATTTGTAAGCAAGATATAGTCCCGGAATTCTTTCGGCTCAACGCATCAGCTACAACATTGGCTTTGCCTGGATGGTATTGAATATTTGCGTCGTAATCTTTTAAAAGTTCTAACCACCTTCTTTGCCTCATATTTAGCTCTTTCTGGGTGAATATGTACTTGAGGCTCTTGTGGTCGGTAAAGATGTCACAACTCTCACCATACAGATAGTGTCGCCAAATCTTAAGTGCAAAGACGACTGCTGCTAGTTCTAAATCATGGGTAGGATAGTTAACTTCATACGGCTTCAACTGACGGGAGGCATAAGCGATAACCTTCCCATGTTGCATTAGCACACAACCTAATCCTTTCTTTGAGGCATCACTATAGACTTGGTAACCTCCTGTTCCAGAAGGGAGAGCGAGTATGGGGGAGGATACGAGTCGTTTCTTCAATTCTTCAAAACTTTTCTCTTGTTCCTCATTCCACGAATACTTCACCCCTTTCCTTAGGAGTTTTATGAGTGGTAACGCAATGACCGAAAATCTTTCAACAAATCTTCGGTAGTAGCCAGCAAGACCCAAGAAACTTCGTATTTCGGTAACAGAAGTGGGTCTTGGCCATTTTGTAATAGCTTCAACCTTTGTTGGGTCTACCATAATTCCCTCTGCTGATATGACATGACCTAGAAATGCCACTTGGCTAAGCCAAAAGTCACATTTGGAAAACTTCGCGTACAACTTCTCATGCCGCAAGGTTCCAAGTACTGCATGTAGATGTGCTTCATGCTCTTCACGACTCTTAGAATACACCAGAATGTCATCGATAAAAACAATAACGAATTTATCTAGGAATTTGTGGAATACGCGATTCATCAAATCCATGAAGACTGCGGGTGCGTTAGTTAGCCCAAAGGGCATAACCAAGAATTCGTAATGACCATAACGAGTACGAAAGGCGGTCTTGGGAACATCATCATTCTTGATCTTTAGCTGATGGTACCCGGACCTCAGGTCGATTTTTGAGAAGAACTGAGCCCCCTGAAGTTGATCAAAGAGATCATCAATGCGAGGCAGAGGATACTGATTACGAGTAGTAATCTTGTTCAGCTCTCGCTAGTCAAAACATAAACGCATACTACCGTCTTTTTTCTTCACAAATAAGACCGGAGCACCCCAAGGTGAAACACTGGGTCTTATGAATCCCAGATCTAACAATTCTTGCAGTTGTTCCTTCAACTCCTTCAGTTCCATCGGGGCCATACGGTATGGAGCTTTAGAAATAGGTTCGGCACCAGGGATCAAGTCGACGGTGAATTCTACCTGACGGTCGGGTGGTAATCCCGGTAGTTCATCCGGAAATATATCAGGATATTCACGGACAACAGGATGGCTATCGATACTATTAACACTAACAGAAGTATCCTTAACCGATGCTAGGAATCCAGCACAACCGTTTGATATGAATTTTCGAGCTTTGAGCGCAGAGATAATTTTAAGAGATTTATGAACTTGAGTTCCTTGATATATAATATCAGGATGATGAAGATCACCGAAAATAACACGGTGGGAATGACAATCTATAGTTACGCGATGTCGAGACAACCAATCTATCCTGAGAATAACATCAAAGTCACACATATGTATTGGAAATAGGTCTGCCTTACACACAATAGATTCAATACGGATCGGACAATCTTTATATACGTAAGTGATTACGGATGAATTTTCCATGGGAGTGGAAATGGTTAAAGTATGATTTAAGAGAGTTGGTCTTATCGGAAGGTACTTAGTAAACGAGTGGGATATTAAAGAATGGGTTGCTCCTGTATCGAATAACACATAGATACTACGTTTACCAAGCTGAAGGGTTCCAGATACAGTACCTGGGGCATTAGCAGCGTCCGTAGCAGAAAGTGCGAAAACTCTTCCTCCAACATTGGGTTGTGCAGCATTTGGTCGGTTATTCTTCTTTTTGTCTTTCTTAGTACACTCCTTGATCATGTGTCCAGTTTGGCCACATCTAAAGCATGCTCCTGTACCTCGGTGACATACGCCCTGATGTCTCTTACCACAAGTATTGCATAGAGGATATGTAGTTTGATTCAGGTTTAGAGGTTGATTAAATGGTTGTGCTCTAATAGGTTCTGCATACAACTGAATCTGGTTTTGAGCGGGCCTCGGGTTTTGCGGTCTAGGTTGCCATGGGCGTGCCTGATTTCCAGAGTTTTGATTTCCTTGCACTTTGCGGTCTTGATGCTGTGGCGTAGTGGATGATTGGCCGATTGCCTGCTTAAATTGTCCTTCTCTGTTTCTCTTCTTATTATCCTCAGTTCGAGATAAAAATTCTTTCCTCTCGAACTCAAAAGTTTTGATTGCATCGGCAACTTCGGTGATATCCTTAAATTTCATGTACATGATCGACTTTCGAATTCAATCATTGACTGCCCACTTGCATTTCTCTGCCTGGGCGTCTGCTGATCCTGCAACGTCTCCTACAATACTAGCCAACCTTGAAAATCGAGTAATGAACTCAGAGGCTGGTTCATCACTCCCCTGTCGAATCACTGCATACTCCCTGATATAAGCTTCTTTATCAGCGGTAGAAAAATACTTGTCGTAAAAGATGGTACGAAAGTCGACCCATGAAAGATTAGCGTCAAAATCATCCCCTCCTTTGACTTGCTTATATCCTTCCCACCAAGTTTGTGCGTCATCTTCAAGTTTATAGGTAGCCAATCTAACTTTGTATTGCTCCGGAACTCCAAGAACTCCGAAGATCTTTTCAACATGAGCTATCCAGTTTCTTGCTTCGACTGGATTAGTAGCGTGACTAAAGGACTTCGGCTTTTGTTTTTGGAATTTAGCGATCCATATGTCTATACTATAGGTAGTATGGTTCGTGGTATTCTCACGAGTTTCTCCACCAGAGATTGGATTCGTGTTATTACGTTCTGGATGACGAGTTTGTTGAATAACGGCCTCAGCTGTTTGAGCAACAAGGTTTGGAAGCAACCCGGAAACAGCCTGGTTGATAGCATTAATTACGTTTGGATCAACTGGAGTCTCATTCGAAGAAGTGTTGTTACGTACATGGTTAGTACGAGTACTCCTACGTGGCGGACGACAAGGAGGCATCTATAAGAATAGACATAGGAGTTAAACAAAATAAGAGACCAAGTTGAATCCTATCATAGATATCTACCCATTCCTTAGAGGTTTTAATTACTATCTTCAAGTTTTCTACAGGAAAGAGCCTTTACTCTGATACCATAGCTGTAACACCCCAACCCAGAAGGGCTGACGTGTCACAATAACAGTATCATAAACAAAAGTCATAATTCCATTTATTTATTTGTCAAGGATACAACCACACGACCACTAAACTTAAGTTTAATATATAAGCGGACACATTCGATTTGATTAACTAACATCTTCAGATTTAGTCCTAGGCTTTATTCTTCTCTCTGTACCCCGCCCGAAGTAACCTGCGGACCTGTATATACAAAAAAAGTTTACGGAATGAACCAAATGCTCAGTACGGAATAATAGGCTCAAATAACAGGTAACACTTTATAGGAAATGTTATTCGGATGAAACTTTATGTTAAAATGATATGATGCAAGTAACGTAATTTCATAATCATATCATACGGATGTACCCATGAGCCAAACTTAAAACGTGACAATACACAGGTAGCTACTCCTGCATAATTATCACACGAGATGGCGAGTTGGCATACCCGATATCCACCTCCTTAACTTAAATCCTAGGATCGATCCATACGCCTCCTAGTAGCTTTGTACCTCACTTGTACCTAGGGACGCCGTGAACTGATCTCTCCGTCACGGATGGAGCACATGATGTTGATGCCGCAACAACATGCCCGTGGGACACTCCACGAGAAGCGACACTCAGGGTATCAGAGTACAAATAGTCTTATTCACATAACTTATCAAAAATATTTTCATAACAAAACGTAACCTATATTGGAATATGCGATAATGAGTACAATTAACATAATACTATCGCATGACATGAAAGCTAAACCCAAGGTTATGATTAGAATAGGAATCCAACGGACTGTCAAATGAATCGATAATCAAAGACGTGAGGAGTTTTTAAAAGATATAGTAATTTAATGGTTTTATAACAATTTGAATATGAAGCAATAAGGAGTGGGGTTAAGGATCCGTACCTTAAAAATTCCAAAGTGATGCTACCTTGTGATAATATTTCAGATTCATACGGGCAGAGTTTAGACTACTGATTAGTCTTTTAACCTAATTTAAATAACATGCACACAACTAAGTCAGTAACTTAATACAGCATTTACGATAACTCACGAGATTAAAATCCTCACAACGAATGAAAAAGTGCGATACTTAAACATTCATCGGATTCACAACTAATGATAAAGTGAAATCACTTAAACATCCATTGGATTGATTTCAATAAATCGGACATTGAATCGTAGTAGTGATCGAGTTAATACCCTGTATCGTAGCAGCACCCCCTCTACTAATTAGTGATTCGTGTGTGTTTTGAGAGTATTTGGACAATATCTCCGTGCCTGAATCGAATTTTATTGTCGTTCCAATTGCAGAATTCAAGTCCCAACTCCTGGTATTTATACCCGAATTTGGCCTCTCCCGCGTGTCGCGAAGGAACCAATGGTCCCTGTCGCGTGTCGCCTGGGATGACAAAGTAGGCTAGGCCTGCTTTGTCACCTGGGTAGCCCTGCTGAGTCGACGGAATCGAGAAATTGAATTTTGACAGCGTTTTTGTGAAGATAATTGTTAATAGGGTTTTATCCCCCTTGAGTTTTAGGGGCCCTGATCCTAATTCTGATTGTTCTGAAATTTGTAGGGTTTGTGCAGAATCACTTGGGTGTCTTAATTAGGGTTTCCTATTGGAAAATTAATAATTAATAATAATAGTTTTGGTTGATATACAGAAGGATGGATCATAAGATAAATGTTAGTTTATTTTAAATTATTATTATTCTTTTATTTCTAGAATAATGATTTTAAATTTATGGTCATTACAGGGTAGGAACCCTTAGGTCAAACTCAAACTCAAACATCATCATTAGGGCTATGCAGTTCTTTATGTAGAAATAATCAAGTGAATCATTTAGGTCAACAAAACCACCATCAACAGGGGATGATCATGAACACTGGTTATGAAGTTCAACAAAATCAACGGTTGAGATCATCATATCCAGGTAACTTCTACCATCATGATCAAACTGGACCTTTGATTTGGGGGAAGATGATATGCGGCGGCGTTGATGAACATCATCCCCCAAATCAGCAAACATTAACATCATTCCGGTGTTGATTGAAGAGGGAGAGGGATGGTTCGTCTGAGTTCCAACAGTGGCCGGCGGGGATCTGGTCGGCTTCTGGATCTACAACCTCCTTAGAAACCACCACCCAGGGCCGGCGGTGGATCTGGT
Source organism: Helianthus tuberosus (assembly GCA_030545235.1). Classification (NCBI taxonomy): domain Eukaryota; kingdom Viridiplantae; phylum Streptophyta; class Magnoliopsida; order Asterales; family Asteraceae; genus Helianthus; species Helianthus tuberosus. The sequence continues at coordinate 5,058,761 of CM060416.1, read as the reverse complement.
TCTGCCGTCATCATCACCATCCGGATAAAAACTACCACCCATCGCCGCTAAGGGAGGAGGTGGTGGTGGAGGTTGGCTAGGATACGAAGGTGGTGGTGGTGTTGATTAAAGAGAGGGAAGATGGCGGTGGTGTTGCTCAAGAGAGAGAGGGGGAGAGAGAAGAGAGAGACAGGGGGTATTGTATTTATAGAGAGAGACAGGGGGTATTTAAAATGACCATTTTGCCCCTGAGGAAAAGGACAAAAAACCAAGGTTTTTTTAGAAATCTGACCTGATTTCATTTCTTGACTAAAATGGCAACAAAATGCAAACCATAGGGACCCAGATTTAAAAAGTTTGAGATTTGGACTAAAATGGCAAAAGTGCCCAAACCACAGGGACCAAAATGGCAGTTTACTCTAAATAAAAAATAAAAAAACCATAAAAAATGCTATTGGCCAAAGAAGCAAGTGAAGGCGTTTTAAAAAGGACGCTGCTCGATTTAAAAAAAAAAACGCCCACGGGGGCGGTTGGTAGGCATGGTTGGGTGTTTTTTTAGGGAAAAAACTGTCGCAACCCCCGATCCCTTATCTGTCCCGGGAACGGGCGGACGCGATCCCAGTAGTGGTGGTATCAGGTTATTTAATCTTGCAGTGGAATTTACATCAGGACCGTAGTTAGGAAATGTTTATCAGAGTAAAACCACCGTATTTGATATTAATAATAACATGGGCAAAACCCAAGTTTCTTATTACAATACATTTATAGGGATAAGCCCTATTTTATTGAATTTAAAACATCGTTTATTATGTAACTTTTATAGCCACATTATCCCCAAGCCTTCAGTGCTCTCCAGCTGGCTTTTCACTAATTGGTTGTTCACATTGTGTTACTTGTAACGTGTTTTAAAAACATTTGTCAGTCGGAAATACTGGTGAGTGAATCCCAGTTTAATCAAGAAACATTTTATCAATTAAAACAGTATTGAGAGCGATCACATTGTTTATTTCTACACAATTACTCATTCAGTACTTGCCACTCGACCGGATCTATGGCTATGGTCAAATTACCCATTGGCTAACTCGTTGTCCAATGGTAATGTACTGTCGTTCCCGACTTACTACTACTCGTAGTAATAAATTTTGTATACAAAACCCCATAATACCGGCAGTAATTGAAGAACTACAAAGACTCAATCACCGTTTAATCACATTGTAAACAATTAAGGTTTTGTAAAATATTACAAAATGGTTAACAAAAAGAGGATAAACTCACAAAAAGGAGTTTATAAAAAGAGGATAACTCACTTTGCTATCTTAGACTTCTTGTATGGGTTTCCTGGATATAATCTATAATTTATACAAATATACATTGGTTAGTATCATAACCCTTTGAAAATATTAATGATACCCTCCCCAAGACGGTATTCCAACAACTACGTCGGGCAGAACCACGACAGTTGTTACGGAACCCTAAATCAATCGGGCAACGTAACTATTATGAAACTGGGGTTATAATACTTACAACGGGGCAGAACCTCGCTAATTAGGGGGTATTATACTTGAAAATTATGCCTATTATCAGAGATTTCGAGATTGAGATTTGAGAATGAGCGACGGAAAACGAAAACTGATGCGTTCTATTTATATTGCCGAAATCTGGTTCCCAGGCGGCCCGCGTAAGATAAGGCGAAGCCTTACGCGGCCCGCGTCAAACCGAAGGTCAACGCATAGCTTGTCCGGATCACCACTAGGCTTGACACGATGACGACACGTGTCAGCTCAGGATGTATCCGCGTTTGATGATCTCTCGTGGCCCGCGTCAATGTAAGCTTAAGCTTACGCGGCCCGCTTGAACTAAAGAAATCAGCGGAGTCTGGTTTTAACCTTTATACCGCCCGCGTGCGATGTTGGGGTGGGTCTACGCGGCCCGCCTCAGCTTAACTTTTATTGTTTTTAATTTATTTAATATGTGGTAACCTATTTCGGGCTCGGTTTTCACATACAGGGTGTAATATAAGACATATAAGGGTATTTTTAATATATAATAGGGTGTCAGAAATATTATGAGAGTGTTGGTTTTACCGAGGGTTGTTACATTCTCCCCACCTTAATTTAGAGCTCGTCCTCGAGATTTATTGAAACAAATGCGGGTATTTCTTTTGCATTTCAGATTCAAGCTCTCATGTGTACTCTGGTCCTCTTTTGGAGTCCCACTTCACTTTGACTAGAACTAGTCTTTTATGCTTGAGATTCTTGACTTTCCTGTCTTCAATCTGTAGAGGTCTTTCTACAAACTTGAGTTGTTCATTTACCTCTATATCCTTAAGAGGCACTATCAATGATTCATCAGCTAAACACTTTTTGAGATTAGATACATGAAACACATCATGTATTCCTGCCATTTCCTCTGGCAGTTGTAGCTGATAGGCTACAGGTCCTATTCTTCTAATAATCTCAAAAGGTCTAATATACCTGGGACTTAGCTTTCCCCGTTTGATGAATCTTACTACTCCTTTCCAAGGAGAGACTTTCAATAATACTTTATCTCCTACTTGAAACTCCAATGGCTTGCGTCGGTTATTGGCATAACTCTTTTGTCGATCACGTGCTGCTTTCAGTCGTTCCTTGACTTGAATTATCTTGTCAGTTGTTTCTTGTACTATCTCAGGTCCAGATAGTTGCTTTTCCCCAATTTCTGCCCAACAGACTGGGGTTCGACACTTTCTTCCATAAAGTGCTTCGAATGGGGCAGCATTGATACTTGTGTGATAACTATTATTGTAAGACAATTCTATTAAAGGTAAATGATCATCCCAATTACCTCCGAAATCGATTACACAAGCTCTAAGCATGTCCTCCATTGTTTGAATTGTCCTTTCGCTTTGTCTATCCGTTTGAGGATGATAAGCTGTACTTAGCTTTAACTTGGTTCGCATTGCTTTTTGGAAACTTGACCAAAAATGAGATGTAAAGCGGCTATCTCTATCAGAAACAATTGATAAAGGAATACCATGTAAAGAAACAATTTCATTTACATACAATTTAGATAATTGTTCCATACTAATTGTTTCCTTCATTGGTAGAAAATGAGCTGACTTGGTTAGCCTATCTACAATTACCCAGATTGTATCATTTCCTTTCCTAGTTTTGGGTAATTTAGTAACAAAATCCATTGTTATTAATTCCCATTTCCAAACTGGCATTTCTAATTGCTGTAACAAACCTGAGGGTTTCTGATGTTCAGCTTTAACTTGTGAACAAGTTAAACATTTAGAAACATAAGCTGCTATGTCTTTCTTCATCCCTATCCACCAGAAATTTTTCCTTAAATCCTGGTACATTTTATCACTTCCTGGATGCATCGTATACTTAGACTTATGGGCTTCTTCTAATATACGATGACGTAGGTTTCCTAATTTAGGTATCCACATTCTATTTTCATGGAATCTCCAAATTCCATCTATTCATTGTTCCAATTCTTTTAGCATACCTTTTAATTTTTCAGAATCATCCTTGATTACTGATTCTTGTGCTTCTCTTATTTGTTCATTTAAATCTACTTGCAGATTTAATTTAAGAAAACGTACCCTTTTTGGCTTTTCATGATACTTTTGACTTAAAGCATCTGCTACTACATTTGCTTTTCCTTCATGATACTGGATATCACAATCATAGTCACTAAGAAATTCCATCCAGCGTCTTTGCCTCATATTCAATTCCTTTTGCTTGAAGATATACCTTAAACTCTTATGATCGGTGAATACAATAAACTTACTACCATAAAGGTAATGTCTCCAAATCTTAAGAGCAAAAATTATAGCTCCTAATTCCAAATCATGGGTTGAATAACTTTCTTCATGATTCTTAAGTTGTTTAGATGCGTAGGCTATAACCTTTTGGCGTTGCATCAACACACATCCATAACCTAGTTTAGAAATATCACAGTAGACTACAAAGTCTTCAGTTCCTTCTGGTAATGCTAGTATGGGTGTATGGGTTAATCTTTGCTTAAGGATTCTAAAGGCTTCTTCTTGTTTTACTCCCCATTCAAACTTAACAGATTTACAGGTTAACTTAGTTAAGGGAATGGCTATTCTAGAGAAATCTTGAATAAATCTTCTATAATAACCGGCCAATCCTAAGAAACTTCTAACCTCGGATGGAGACTCAGGGGTTTTCCATTTAGTAATTGCTTCAATCTTTGTTGGATCTGCATGAATTCCTTCATGATTGACTAGGTGTCCAAGGAATTGTACCTGTTCTAACCAAAATTCGCACTTTGAAAATTTAGCATAAAGCTTTTCCTTTTGTAATAAACTCAAAAGTGCGTGCAAATGTCTTGCATGATCCTCTTTACTCTTAGAGTAAATTAGAATATCATCTATAAATACAATTATGAATTTATCCAAATATGGCTTACATATTCGGTTCATCATGTCCATAAATGCAGCTGGGGCATTGGTTAAACCAAATGGCATGACAGTAAATTCATAATGACCATACCTTGTTCTAAATGCGGTCTTATGAATGTCCTCTTCCTGTACCTTTAATTGATGATATCCTGACCTTAAATCGATTTTAGAGAAAAATCGAGCTCCTTGTAGTTGATCAAACAGATCATCGATTCTCGGTAATGGGTACCGATTCTTAATCGTAACCCTGTTTAATTCACGGTAATCAATGCACATACGCATTGATCCGTCCTTCTTTTTAACAAACAATATCGGCGCTCCCCATGGCGACGAACTTGGTTGTATAAATCTTTTCTCCAACAATTCATCTAATTGTTTCTTTAATTCTTGCATTTCTGCAGGTGCCAATCGATAAGGTGTTTTGGCAATCGGTGATGTTCCTGGTATCAAATGAATCCTGAATTCAACTTCTCTGTCTGGAGGTAGTCCTGGTAATTCTTCTGGAAAGACATCTGAAAACTGAGATACTACTGGAATATCTTTTAAATCCTTTCCTTTAGTGTTAGTGGTTATAGAAATCAAATACACTATAGAACCTTTTCTTATAGAACTTGCAGTTTTCATCACAGAGATGAATTTTGTGGATCTAGAGGGCTTATCTCCTTTAATTGTGATCATTTTACCTTTTGGTGAATTTACTTGAATTAACTTTTGATCACATAAAATACTGGCTTTATTGGCTATTAACCAATCCATTCCTAAAACAACATCGAATCCTGCCAGATTCATGGTGTATAGATTTGCTATAAATTTCTGATTTAAAATTTCTATATTTGCTCCTTGCAATATTTCAGAAATCCTAATAGTTTCTCCATTGGTTGTCTCTACTAGACATTCTTGTGGTAGTTTAGTTAATGACTGATTTAGAATTTTGCAAAACGAAGTATTGATAAAACTTTGGTTTGCACCAGAGTCAAATAATACCTTAGCAAAAATATCATTAACTAAAAACGTACCAGCTATGACATCAGGGATCATCTTGGCTTCATCTGCAGTTAGAACAAATGCTCTAGCATTTTTGGCATTCTTGTTGTCTGGAGCTGGAGCTAATTTCGGGCAATTTAGCTTGATATGACCTTGTTCTCCGCAATTGTAACATACCTTGCTGTTAGCTTTCTTCCTGCAGTTTTCTTCCTTGTGTCCCGATATTTTGCAAAAGTTACAATATATGGAGCATCTTCCGGAATGCTTTCTTTTGCAATACCTACAGTAGGGTGCAGAGGTAGAACCTATATTTTTCCCACGGTTAGAATTTCCAGAACGAAATTCTTGAGTCAATTTATGGGTTAGGTTCCTCCTTTGATCCTCTTCTCGGGTACGGACTAATTCATCAGTCAAAGTATTTGCTAGTTCTACAGCTTCTTCTATAGTTTGAGGCCTAGCTGCCTTGACTACATGTCTTATCTCTCCAATTAATCCCCAAATATAACGGGAAATTAACACTGGTTCTGGTGAAGCAAGGGTTGGCACTATTCTAGCATATTCAAAGAATATCTTAGTATATCCCTTACTATCCACACCAGTCATCCTAAGATTTAGGAATTTATTTGCTATCTGTTCCTTCTCATTGGGTGGGCATAATTTCCTTTCTACCTTGTTTTTAAATTCTTCCCATTCCATATTGTAGGTTTGATCACTTCCTCTTGTTTGGAGGATAGTGTTCCACCATTCTAGTGCTGCATCTTAAACAGATTAGAAGAAAACAGTAACCTATCTTCTTCAGCACACTTGCTTATTCTTAAGACTGCCTCAGTCTTCTCTATCCAGCGTAAGGTTACAATGGCCCCTTCGTTGCCTGAGAATTCCATTGGTTTACAAGACCAGAATTCTTTATAAGAACAACCATAAGGCATGGTTCTTCTTCTTTTGGGAATAGGCAATTGAAGTATTGGTCCATTGTTCACGCTATGCTCTGGTTCACTTGGTCGCTTCTGCTATGCTTACTTTTATTATCAGCATCTTTAACAGTTTGAAGGATAAATGGCATTGCATCTATAATTCCCTGTGCTACTATATGTTGGATAGCACTATTATCCACTTGATTGTTATTGTTATTGATGCTTGGATTCTCATTAACCACGTTAATGTTACTCTGGTTATCATTATTCAGATTTCCTTGATTTTCTTCGTCGGCCATCTGAATTTTAAACAATTACCCCATATTAATATCACAAATAATATCTTAATATAGTTAATCACATGACACGCAATTTAACCAAAAGCGTCGATCATTACGACTATACTCTTTTCATATACTATGCGTCTATTACACACTAGTACAGAAATAAATTACAATACCAACAGAAAGAAAATTACACTAATAGTACTATGCATCCGTACACACATATTTTATTATATTACTATTACTACCATCGTTTCACCATCTCATTCACGGATATGGATTTATCCAAAAATCCATATTACGTTCATCGTATTTCCATACGAGACGTTCTCCCACCTGACGCATTCTCTCACTGTTTTCTAAAATTTCCTCCCCGAAAGTCCTAAGTTCTTGGACGTTTTCTGCACTCATTGGGGGTGCAGGTTCTCGGACTGGGTTTGGAATCTGGGGTGTGGTTTCCTGATATGAGGGTGTAGGTGCCTGAAATCGGTAAGGATCTTCTAAGATTTCCCTAATATAATCATCTTGGTAATAGGGATCTAAAGGGTCCATACCTGGATAGGCTTCTATGTTTTGTATGGGTGGATATTCCTGGATAGGGTAATGTTGCACAAAGTCCCTATTGTCGTCCCACCAGGGGTCATAATTTGGGTCTAGGGGGTTTGGTGCAGGTATCCTAGGAATTTCTTCTGGATTAAAGTCATGCATCTCCACTTAGTTTTCCTGATTTTCTATCTCCATAGGTTGATCTGGGTTTTGTGGTTGTGGGGCTACTAATTGTTCCAGACTTGGGTCAGCAGCAGTTGTAGCTAGGATATGAAAATTAGCTAGGCTTCTATTAAGCATATCCTGCGTATTGGCATCTGTTCTACGCTTAGCAGCTGCTAGAACTCTTTGCTGTTGCAATTTTCGCATTCTCTTCCTACGAGCAAAAGCTTCCTTACTGAACCATCCTCGTTTCTTATTAGGAAATGATTCTTCAGATTGAGCTCTAAAGGCAAATATTCCTTCCTCCTGATCAGCAGAATACCCCGAAAGGGCAGGCTGTGATGATGTACCTTCACTCCTAGGTGAATCAGATAACTGACGGTTCAGATCTGAGGGTCCTTGATCACTCATTCTGTATACTATCAAATAGTCAAATAACACATAACCAATAAATACAGTTATGTACGTATTTCCATAATATATTTCCTAACATAAAATTTTAAGTGTCAGCAGAACACTTCTTTGGCTCAGACCAGTGGCTAGGCTCTGATACCACCTTCTGTCGCAACCCCCGATCCCTTATCTGTCCCGGGAACGGGCGGACGCGATCCCAGTAGTGGTGGTATCAGGTTATTTAATCTTGCAGCGGAATTTACATCAGGACCGTAGTTAGGAAATGTTTATCAGAGTAAAACCACCGTATTTGATATTAATAATAACATGGGCAAAACCCAAGTTTCTTATTACAATACATTTATAGGGATAAGCCCTATTTTATTGAATTTAAAACATCGTTTATTAGGTAACTTTTATAGCCACATTATCCCCAAGCCTTCAGTGCTCTCCAGCTGGCTTTTCACTAATTGGCTGTTCACATTGTGTTACCTGTAACGCGTTTTAAAAACATTTGTCAGTCGGAAATACTGGTGAGTGAATCCCAGTTTAATCAAAAAACATTTTATCAATTAAAACAGTATTGAGAGCGATCACATTATTTATTTCTACACAATTACTCATTCAGTACTTGTCACTCGACCGGATCTATGGCTATGGTCAAATTACCCATTGGCTAACTCGTTGTCCAATGGTAATGTACTGTCGTTCCCGACTTACTACTACTCGTAGTAATAAATTTTGTATACAAAACCCCATAATACCGGCAGTAATTGAAGAACTACAAAGACTCAATCACCGCTTAATCACATTGTAAACAATTAAGGTTTTGTAAAATATTACAAAAAAGGTTAACAAAAAGAGGATAAACTCACAAAAAGGAGTTTATAAAAAGAGGATAACTCACTTTGCTATCTTAGACTTCTTGTAAGGGTTTCCTGGATATAATCTATAATTTATACAAATGTACATTGGTTAGTATCATAACCCTTTGAAAATACTAATGATACCCTCCCCGAGACGGTATTCCAACAACTACGTCGGGCAGAACCACGACAGTTGTTACGGAACCCTAAATCAATCGGGCAGCGTAACTATTATGAAACTGGGGTTATAATACTTACAATCGGGCAGAACCTCGCTAATTAGGGGGGTATTATACTTGAAAATTATGCCTATTATAAGAGATTTCGAGATTGAGATTTGAGAATGAGCGACGGAAAACGAAAACTGATGCGTTCTATTTATATTGCCGAAATCTGGTTCCCAGGCGGCCCGCGTAAGATAAGGCGAAGCCTTACGCGGCCCGCGTCAAACCGAAGGTCAACGCATAGCTTGTCCGGATCACCACTAGGCTTGACACGATGACGACACGTGTCAGCTCAGGATGTATCCGCATTTGATGATCTCTCGCGGCCCGCGTCATTGTAAGCTTAAGCTTACGCGGCCCGCTTGAACTAAAGAAATCAGCGGAGTCTGGTTTTAACCTTCATACCGCCCGCGTGCGATGTTGGGGTGGGTCTACGCGGCCCGCCTCAGCTTAACTTTTATTGTTTTTAATTTATTTTATATGTGGTAACCTATTTCGGGCTCGGTTTTCACATACAGGGTGTAATATAAGACATATAAGGGTATTTTTAATATATAATAGGGTGTCGGAAATATTATGAGAGTGTTGGTTTTACCGAGGGTTGTTACAAAAACACCAAAAAAATCCCACTGGAGTCTCCCCCCTTGTCGGGCTCAAGGACAAGGGCTTTGCCGTAGGGCAAGCGGTGCTCAAGGCAGAGGCGAGCAAAGTGACAAAACATGAGAAAGGCTGCCTAGAGAATCAACATGTGTTTGTCCCGTTTGTGTTTGATACCTTTGGTGGTCTCGCTCCTGACGCTGTGCGACTTTTGAATCGGGTTTAAAAAGTCGTTAATAGTAATTCTTCGTCGCTAAAGGTTTCAAACTATGTATTTAGTAGAATTGGGTTTTCTATTCAAAAGGGGGTGGCGGCGCAACTTGTTGCCCGACTAACTGCCATTGCTTTGTAATTGCCCTTTTCGTGTGGAATGATATTGCAGTTTAATCTTAAAAAAAAAATAAAAAATTATAGATCAAAGCTTTGGATGATTTTGGAAAGTCGTCGAAAAGTAACTATTTATAATGAGCATTAAAAGAAAGACTTTTTGCTTGCTTGGAGAAAGTTGAGAAAGTGATATATCATTATTTTGGTTCTATTATTTATTTATAGTTTTTTTTTGTTTAGTTGTAGGTTAACATATTCAAAAGGTGTATAGGCTAGCTTATTCTAAAAAACAAGAGTTTACAAGATCCTCTTAAAAACCTCATTCGGCTATGCGTACAAGTTTGACGCCACTAGCCAAATCACCCTAAGGGGCGTCAAGGGTGTGCGTGGAATTACAGGTGTGAAAGAGAGAATAATGGGATGCTTGTAAATTCTTTCTTATTTAAACCTTATACGACTTACAAGGGATGTATAATAATAACCGATTTTAAATAGAAAAACTACAACACAAAGAACTATTATTGATATGTTTGTAATTCGTCGATGAAGGCATCAAGTGTTGGTAACCCATCGGTGAAAATATGTGAGAAATTGGGGGTTGGTAAAAGTTTTACCGATAGATCATTAATGAATTTTATTTAGTTATAGGGTTGTCTATTTTACCAACGAATTTTTAAAGACCATTCTTTTGAAGACAATTTGGCATGCTAATACCATTTACATGTTCTTATTTTTAGGTATTTTAAGCAAATATATTTAATAACCAGGTTAAAAACCCGTAAATTACACGATTTCAATAAATGAACTATTCAATGGTTAGTAATAAAAAACTAGAAATTATAGCACGATATTTTTGAAATAATATACAATTACAAAATTACAAAAATAGATAAAATACGAAGGTGTGAAACAAGAAAAGAATCTAGAGCTCAAGAAGTGTGACACGTGACACAATGAACTCTTTATACATGAAGTATAAATATGGATGTTAAGTATAACTAATATGTCTAGCTTTTTCTTAGAATATTCGTTAATTTCTGTTGTGGAATGTCTAAATTTCCATCAGTATCAAACAGTACTTTCAACTATTCAAAATTTTGTTAACCGTTTGCTAGTTTGTTCGTATTTCTTTAAGATATTTTTGTCGTATTTTATGAACTACATTATGATATAATTAATTCATTTGCTCTATTTGTCTTGTTTTAAGGCTGACTTTAGGCCATGGGGTATACTCTAACATCTAGAGCGTTAACAATGACATGTCATATTAACTAAAATTGCAAACCACTCCCTCCTTGTGTTAAAGTGCATTAAATGAGTTATGTGTTAACATGTTAACCCAATGTTAAGAATTTGAATTAATTATTATTTCCTTTTTAGACAAAAACCTAATATAAAAATGCATTAAATGAGTTATGTGTTAACATGTTAAATCATTTCCTTAGAATGAGATCAAGTGAAATGAGGAAAAAAAGTTGATGTGTCACTTAGGTGGTGTTAAGTTAGGTTAAAGTATACCCAAAGACCTTATCAGCAATGCAAATTTGAATTTAAATCCAAAGTTATTTGTGTAATCAAAAGCACAATTACCGTGATTGTAATCTCTACCCACGTAACTACTTTGTATTCATCTACCAAGTTAACTTCTATTTGATATAGCTGTTTGACAACTTCTGAATGAGTAAGCGTTGAACTAGTAAGAGGTTTGAACTATTAAGAACCAGTATAATGCTTACCCATTCAGAGACAAATGTCTGTAAGTGGTTTGAACTATTAAGAGCCAGTATAATGCTTACCCATTTAGAGACAAATGTCTGACCAATTTAGATAAGAGGTCTTAACAATTCAAACTCAGTATAATACTTAACCATTCAGAGGCAAATGTCTAAACCATTCAGACATCTGTTAGCGAAACAAACAGTGTGAATCAGTAAGAGGTCCGAACCATTAACAGCTGAAACAAAAAGCCTCTTAAAACTATATATGATATGCGTTATCATATCACATATTCCTTATTTTATACTCATGTATCGCTATTAACCGTCTCTTCAATAACCATAACATACTCGAACTTATTCTAAGGAAAAAAAGACCATGACATACTCGAACTAAGGTCATATTTCATAGTTTATGCAACCTCTAATTATATTATAGTAACATTTATATATGTATGTATGTGTATGTATGTATATGTATACATAGCATTGGATTCGGGCATCAAAAGTAAGATCCATTGTTGTTTTCCTAACGTTTGTACATTAGGATTGAGGTAATGACAAAATACACAAAACCAAAAAACATGCTAAAGTTGATTATATTAATCAGTCTGATGTTTGAAAATAGGTTTTAAAAAGTGTACCTGATTTGGTTTTAGAATTATTAAAATTAGGTTTTAGGTTTTGTTTGGTGTGATTCCAACAGGGTTGAACCTAATATCTTATTTTATTATTAATTTTTTTTTCTCAATACATAAATCGAAATTTTCATTAAAATGCCAAACTAACAAATTACAAACAAGTGGCAGGTAAACGGGCAACAAGCTGCGCCGCAACCCCCTTTTGAATTGCCGTGGTACCGGTCCAACCCCCTTTTTAAACATCATGTTTTAAAGTTCATTATTAAATCTTGTATACGGTCCGTGGTACCGGTCCAACCGCCCGTCCGAGTCGATAGAATTGAAAAGGGTCACTCATCTTATTCACAATTTAAATAATCTTAAGTATCGAATGACCAAACTTTTTGTTATCATTTACTGTTTTGAAATGGTTATATATATCATAAGGATTAGATATAAATGAGTTTTAAAATACAAAACGGTTTTAACATTAAAAGTGAAGGATTAACTTTTTTTTAAATTTTTTTACCATCTACTTAAGACTGATGTTTATATGCAAAATGTAGTTGCTAGTCGGTTGTCGGTTGTGTAACTTTTGAAAAAATTATAACTGATAGCTTACTTTATGAAAGCTAAAATTTTATTGTAAATTATAAATATATACATTTTATGTTATTAAATGGAGTCTTTATAAGACCACCCGTAGTGGGGCGTTTTTTTTTTAAAAAATTAAAAAAAAAACGCCTTAAAACGCCCATCCCCACATTACATGGGGCGTTATTTTTTAAAAAAAATTGAAAAAATGGTGGCCGGCGTTTTAATCATAACGCTGTGTGATGATTTGCTTTAACCAATGAATTCCACGTTTGCATGTGTCAAAGTTTGACCCACCAATCAGGAAGTGTTTGCTTTTTTTTTTAATAATTGGTAGGGGCATTATTAGGCATTATGCCCACTACATCACTTTTGCTATAATGCCCAAGTGTGACTAGGATGCCACGTGTCGGATAATGCCCCATGATGGGGGCATTATAAATTGTTACCACTACACATGGTCTAAAAATAAAGATTTCAATAATCCAAATCATACTCAATGGTTGAATTCGTACTAGTAACTTGACAAACGACAGTCTGATCTTTTACTTTTGTTGCCTGAAACAGTCTCAATCTAACATGTGATTGATTTTTTTAGGGTGTACCTATTGTCACACCCATTTCACTATATACACACCTAAAAAGGTGTTTTTTGTCTTTATATGCACATCATGCAGTGTCGAACTGTGGCCAAAACGCGGCGTTTTGGTCCGGTTAATCAGAAAAAGACTGACGGGTCTGTTGACCGGACCAAAATGCCGAGCTTTGGCCGCGTTTTGGTCCTGTCAACCAGACAAAAGACTGACACCCGGTCTGGTTGACAGGACCAAAATGCTGCCAAAGCTCGGCGTTTTGGTCCGGTCAACAGACCCGTCAGACACCCGTCAGTCTTTGCCTGGTTAACCTGACCAAAACACCGCATTTTGGCTACAGTTCGACACTACAGGGTGTGCATATAAAGACAAAAAACACCTTTTAAAGGTGACTATCTACACACTACACACTTGGTGTGTAGATAGTTTGGCCCTTTTTTTATCTAACTAGAATCTTGTAAATTGTTTTGAAGTAACACAATTGAAAGTCATGGCAAAGAGGGTAACTTATCCGTTAGAGTGGGTTTAACATTCACAATGAAAGTAAAAATTATAAATGTTATTGATCAAATTATTTATATGTATTATTATCGATAAATGAGTCATAATTTATATTATTAAAATACAATTTACCTGTAAAAATTATTATAATCTTATACAAATTCTAAAGTAATAAAGTTATATAGAGTCAGGATTTAGAGAAAACGATAAAAAGTGTGAGAATGGTGGTAACGAGATTTTGGTATTAACATGTGATATTGATGCTAATTTACACTAAACCATAAAAACACCCAATTCAGAAAAACGCCATGAAAAAATACCCAGTTGAAAACGTCATAAAACACCCAGTTCAGAAAAACGACATGAAAATACCTAGTTAAAACGCCATAAAACGCACAGTTCAGAAAAACGCCATAAAAACTCAATTCATTTTTTTTCGAAAAGTATATCAAAAGTATACTCGTTGGAAAGATAAAAAAAACGCTGAGTTTTATGGTGTAATTTTTTTAGAAAAATAATCACGTATAAAAAAGTTATTGGCGTTTAAATATGATTGGGGGGGGGGGGGGGGGGGGGATGTCATGTGATTAGCATGTTCACCCTTGTTTGGATCTTTACCCCTCCTGATAGTTATAAGGTTCCCATTATTTACAAAAATGTCACCGCATCATCTTAGCCACAAATCACAAAGATGGCTGAAAATTGTTTTCACTGTTCTCACACTTCAAATGGTTTTCTCTTGATCCCATTCCAAGTTAGATATATTCTTTTAAATCGATAACTTACACACCAATATAACATATTATATTTATATTCTTTTAAATCGTATATATTCTTTTCAATCGATAACTTACACACTAATATAACATATAATATTTGTGTTATGTTTGTAAGAAAATTAATATACAGTTACCTTTTGCTGAAAAGTAGAATGAAAAAAGGTTCTAGATGTAATAGAAATTAGTATGTTTTTATTTTATTTTATTTTATTTCAAACGGGTTTAAAGCTATAACATGTAACGTGGACTCACATGCTAGCCACTTGGCCCACTTTCCATCCACAGGATAACAACCTTCAACTGTTTCTTTTCTGTTTTCTGTTTCCCTAAATTTATAAATAACTGTTGAATAATTTACAGTAATATTTGGCTCATTCTATTTACACCCCCCTCCCTCCTGATTATACCCCCCTTGTGAGAGGAAAACTGTCGGTCCCACGCGGGACCCACCTGTAAGTATGTGAGAGGAGGGGGGTGTAAAAAGTAACTAGAGGGGGTGTAGAAAGTAGCACCCTAATATTTTCTTCGACACAGTTTAGTAGGTTTCATGACCTTCCATTTTACTATTTTAATAATTTTTTTAAAGGTTTGACTTATTATTTATTTTATTTTCTAAGCATATATAATAAATACGTTGCTGTATTCATTCTTTAGGCGAGGGATCTGTTAATAGCGCTATCCCGGAACTCACTAAGGCCGTCGAAGAGGTTAAATCGCTGAGCTTTTTATGGGTCAGAAACAGATCTAAAGAGACAACGTTAACATGGAATAGATGGAAAAGTGCGGAGTTTTTTGGTTAGTGTCTTTCTGTTCATAGGCTTATGCCTTGTGGTGTGCTTTCTGATTTCTGTTTGGTGAACTCTTGGTTGTACACTTGTACCCTTTGTATGTTTGGAGGCTAGCACCTTGCTAGTGTTTTTAATTCATTATGTTGACCGTTCAAAAAAAAAATACTATAATTATATCGCAATCATGCGGAAAATTTTGTAACGATATATTGTAACCATGTTTTCCAAAACACAATTATAAAAAAATAACTTGCAATCTAAAATCCCTGTATACTCTAGTGATTATTATACAGAATAGTTATCAAATTTCACATTCTTCCATTACAGTCATTATTATACCCAAACTACTTGATTTTTGACATGATTTTTTTAAGTAAAAACTATATTAAAAAGGGCTTATTGGATTTTATCATCCCCAACTATTGGCTATTGGCCGCTATCACCCCCAACTATCATTTTGACACCCGCCATCCCCAACTTAACGGTTAGTGTGGTCTGTCACTACGTCGTTAACTGATTACTAACTTTTGATCCTGTTGTTACTATACATTTGGGGTGTCCTAAGATCCCCAAAACCTTCGCAAGATCACTATGACACCCCCAAAAGTATACTGACAGAATCAAAAGTTAGTGATCAGTTAACGATGTGGTGATAGAACATACTAAGTGTTAAGTTGGGGGTGACGGGCAAAGTGATAGTTGGGGGTGACAGCGGCCAATAGCCAATAGTTGGGGTTAGTGGTGCACAAATCGGGTTTTTTTAAAAACCGGTTCCGGGTATGGAACCGGGTTCGGGTAGGATCGGGTTTTACAAAATCGGGTTTTTTTAAAAACCGGGCCGGGTTTTATAAAACCCGGGTATTATAATACCCTATTTCCGGGTTCGGGTATTCATCGGGTAGGGTTCGGGTATGCATCGGGTTGGGAAAAAACCCGCACCGGGTATTAAAAAAACCCGACCGGGTATTAATGCTTCTTTATATGTTTTTGTGGATGTTGTCTATTGAAATTTTAATCACATTTCTAAATTTAAATTCGATAGTACTAGATCGAATGAATAGTTCTGATTTGAATCCTTTTGGATTACATAAACAACAATATGTTTTATTTGCTATGTTATGTTTTAACCAAGTGGAATGTCCATAATTAAGTGTGTGTAATCATATTTTCAAAGATGCATCTACTTAAAACTAGAGGTAGCTATATAACAGGGTATAAAAAAACCCAGTTCCGGGTATTTATAAAACCCGGTTCCGGGTATTTATAAAAATCGGGTATAAACCAGGTATAAAAAAACCCGGTTCCGGGTTCGGGTTTTAGATCAAATATGAATACCCGGTCTCTACCCTATGGGTAGGGTCGGGTTCGGGTATAGAAAACCCGGTTTTTATAATACCCAGTTCCGGGTTTTTTTTCCGCGTCCGGGTTCGGGTTTTTTATGCACCACTAGTTGAGGTTGATAAAATCCAATAACCCTTAACAAATAACTCTTGTTTTATTTTTTAAATTTATAGTAACATCACGGAGTAAGTGACCCTAGCTGACATATATGGGTATGGGTATGCCAATCTTATGGGCCCAATTAAATAAATGGTTTGAGGCCACATTCAAATGGGTTTCTTCTAACAATACCAGCTTTTCCATTCCCATATTTCTTGGTGAAGTTATTCTAACTAGAACCTGCCTACCAATCGATTAACTTACTGGAGATAATTGTTAGTCAGTCACTGTCTCTAGCTAGGCATGGATTAGATATCCACCAAAATGATACAAATTAACGACCCTAAACCCGAAGATGCTCTACTTCCTCCTACGTCAAAACAGTGGCGAAGACGTATATTGTCACACCCCCAAATTCCCACCTAGGGTATGTCCCTATTAGAAGTGCGACGATCCAACAACGAGCCACTAATTATAACAAACGCATTCAATAAAATTATAAAGTACTGGATTGTAAATAAAATACTGTCTGTAAGTTTAAATGAAAACTAAAGTAATCAGCGGAAGCAAAGTTAAATAGTTGGAAACCCAGAGTAATGTATCAGAAATCAATAAGGTAAACTCATCCAGTAAGACCATGCCCACTCCAGCTTCTCCAGACAGCAAGTCCCAATGCACATAAGCTAACGACCTACAAACATGCAGATAAGTGTGTCAGACGACGCTGGTGAGTTCAAGGTTTTGTTAACGTGTTTTGTTACCAGATGTATGTTAAGCCAATTCAACGTTGTGATATGATGCTGTTTATGACTTGTTGAGATACCCTAGGGAGTGTGCCCATATGTATCCGGGAAGTGTGTCCCTTAATAACCTGGAAGTGTGTCCAGTCCCCAATGCCCCTAACCAAGCATTGGTAATGATGCCCAGATAATTAGTTCGCGCCCGTCCTTACGGCCCGGTGCGAGGTATCAAACCTAATAGCGCTATCAACTAATTACCCCATTGCCCTACAGGCAATCCGATAATGATAGATTCCATGTTCAATAACCAAAACCCAATTTAACTGTTTACCCAAGATTCCCTTCCAAATGTTTACTAGTTGTCCCAAACCACCGGGACGCATGCTTGAGAAATGCAGTGAACTCACCTTTGATTGCTCGGTAAGATTTGTTACTTGTTATACAGTTGATCAATCAAACCCTATCGTGGTTACCAGAGACAGTCAGTTTCATGTATTCACAATTCACGTATCTAGCCACACGTATTGCTCAAACAATAAACAACTAAACATATAACATCAGGTACGTCATACCAAGCATCCGGGTCATTATACATTTACGATACAAATTCATGTCACTTAAACTATTGCGTGCATTCGATCATGAACATCACTCAACACATAGTAAATATTCACAACTTGCTCACATAACCGTTTTCGTATCATACATGACCTAGTTCACCATACTCACTATAACGATGTGTTAATTAATGTGAGCTTACATGACAATTCAACCCAAACATTGCTGGCCCAGCCTGCCATACTTAACCCAACAGTTAACACCCAACCCACATGTCATGTCTAGCCAATCACTCTACCCCGCCCAACACATTGAGTCCAAGCCCAAAACACCGAGTCCCAAACCCCAATCCAGTTACACAATCCTTTTTATAATTCCCTTATAATTTATTACCAGATCAATGCAACCTTTAGAATCTATCTCATGATCATGATCAACAATTATCATAAGTTTATCACTCAATCATTCATCATGCTATTCCATATATGTTTATAATTATCCTATCTAGACCTCTTTATAATTAAGGTTAGCAGCCATTTAAATAATACTGTGTTCCAAATCATGTTACAGCCGATTACACTTATTAGCTTTATATCATTCTTTTAACACTCAAGTCATTTTACCAAAATCATCATTATCAATTAATACGACACCACGGATTTAACAGTCAACCATCATTTTTTCGCATAAAATAATCATCATTAAAAGTCAGCAATACAATTTCATGCATCAACCAATAAGTCATAAACATGTGTTCTAATCCCTATTACAAATACACAGTGTGCGGCCCATTTAATACTCACTATTCCCTGAATTATATCTATTCAATTTGTCAACATAGGGGGAATCATCATGTGTCAGTTACGAAAATAACATGCAGGTTACAAGAATTCCATGTATTTTTAACAAATCCCCCTTATCATGCACTAGATATTTGAACAGCATATTATACTCATCCCTAAATTAGAATAATGAATCAGCCATTATCACCTAAAGACTAACATTTAATCATACCACATCGTCTATCAGCATAACATCAATTATTATAGCATCAATTATCAAAACTATTACCCTAATCTTTGACCTTCAAGAACATCTATATGCGATGAGTATATGTTTAGTAACATGTACATGCACACTATGAAACAAGAATTAAATAAACATAATGGACTAACCGGAATAAGGATGATCTCCAAAAGAAACTGCCGTATGTATTCTTAGGGGAAAAATAGGGTTTTGTTGTTTGCAATTAGAGATTATCAAGAAGTTACGTCCATTATACAATGTTTAACTATTAAAACAAGTGGGCTTATAATTAGTTGGGCCGAATCAATATGAAGTGATCCTTTACTTTTGGGCCAAATAGAACCAGAACACATAAAATGCAAGTTGGGCTCAGGTAGGTTGATCCGAAGTGTAGGTTGTTTAGAACGTGAATAAGTAGCCCACTACATGTGCGGCCCAAGATTAACGGAGTCGTCTTATGATACTCAACCGAGTCATTCCACGTTAGATTAACGGAGTTATCATAGAACAAAACACTAAAGCGAGATAACGAGAAGTAAATATCGTAAGATAGAACGTTGCTGACCTTAAAAGTTCGGGTTGTCACATCATCCCCAACTTGAAAGAAATTTCGTCCCGAAATTTAGGAAGTAGCTACTGAGGAGGCTAGTTAGGTTGCGTGGTTTCCTGGTTTTCCTGGGGTGTCACATATATACCCAAAAATTTCTATAGAACCGGGGGGTCGAAAACATATATATCCAAAAGTTTCTATACGAAAAATACATATATAACACTACTGGCCGAAAAGTTCGGGGGGTCGGGCGCCCCTCCCGGCCCCTTCAAAGCATCGCCCTTGCGTCAAAATGAATTGTAATATTTGTTTAGATGTTTGGCAAATAAATTAAAATCGTATGGTGTTAAACCAATTTGAGAAGTATTTGTTTCAAAACTGTCTTAAAGAAATCTGAATGCCAATCACTTGTAAAATGAATCACTAGTTGAAGAATGATGATGAGTGTTAGAGGTGGCCAAATGGGTGGGTCGGGTCAGGTCATGGGTGATTGGGTAATGGTTAAACATGGTTTATGCCAAAGCGGACAAGTTTAAAACATGTTCGGCTGATATATTAACACTTTTCTGACCAACTTTTCTTGATTTTATGAATAATTATTGTTTTATTTTAAAAAATAACAAGTAATGTGGTTGAATAAATTGATATAGGGGCTTGAAGACATCCGGGTACCACTTTGGGCCCGGCCCATTCAAAAAGCTCGTGTCTCGGAGCTTACTCAAAGCTCGCTCGGATTTAGCTCGGAAAAAGCTCCCTCGATATGACTCGGCTTGAAATTGAGTCAATAATATTTTAGACTACTGAATTTTGAGGGTTATGTATTAAATTTTCATTTTAAAATCAATCCGAGCCAGCTGGGTTTAAAACCAAGCCGAGCCCGAGCCCAAGCTTAGATTTTCAGCTCGGTTTCCAATCCGAGGTGAGCCGAGTCTGAGCTTTACCTGGCTCGGCTCGGCTCATGAACAACCAACCCTATTGCCACCTCCCCCCCCCCCTCCACACACACACACACACAAACTCTTTTGGACGTCGTATCACCCCTATCTTCCATTTCACCGTTCTCTCATCCACCTATGCTCCACGTTAGATCTGGGCGCTAATTTCGGATTGCGTTTGAGATGCTCAAAATATTTTATTTAGTTATTAGGTTAGGTTAAGTAGTCGAAAAGCGATAAAAAATCAAGATATTTTTTTATAAAACTTAATTATATTAACTATCATTTTCTTAATAAAGACATGGCATTTAATTTACTTTTATTCCTTTTCCCAGTAATAATAGGCAAACTTAACTAACGTGTGTAATTTTACACTTAATTTTGCTGTAGAAAAAGCCCAAAAATAAACAAAGGTTAAAACGTGAGCGGCAGGATTCGAACCTGCGCGGGCAAAGCCCACATGATTTCTAGTCATGCCCGATAACCACTCCGGCACGCCCACCTGATGAGCACTTTGCCCACAACAATAATATTCATTGTGGGTATCATAAATAAAACACGTAGAATAAACATAACACATGTTTATTTATGTTTTTAGTGGAAGGTGAATAAAGAAATGATTAAAGTTTTTAAAATTGTATAGTGTTTGGAAATTTTATAAGTAAAAAACTGAAATGATTTATACTCGATTTGTCTAAATGTTACAAAATTGACTTGGTTATAATCTTCATTCGAACTTTTAAGATGACCCTCTCAAGCTGAGGCTCGGGTTGATATGAGGAACTGATAAAGGGAAAATCACTAAAATAGCATGTTAACTAAAGGAATTATT
The DNA here is from genome assembly GCA_030545235.1 of Helianthus tuberosus. NCBI lineage: Eukaryota > Viridiplantae > Streptophyta > Magnoliopsida > Asterales > Asteraceae > Helianthus > Helianthus tuberosus. The sequence goes on along the minus strand of CM060416.1, from coordinate 5,037,400 downwards.
AAAATAGCCATGGAATGTGTTGAATTACCATTTAACTAGAGATTGACATGTGTCTTTTTTGACGCAGGAGAAAAAGTGGAGCAGGAGGTGATGGCGCATGAGAGACAACACAAGAGGTGATTTATATTTGAGTTACGGCGCAGTAGGTGATGTGTTGGGCCTGGCGCAGGAGCAGAACTGTATATTAAAGATGGCGCAGGAAAGTGATGTGCTGCGACGTATGGCGCAGGAGACGAAAAGTCATGGCTATTTTAGTAATTCAAAAAAGTCAAGGCTAATTTCATAAATTTCTTGGTCAAATGGGTTGCCTTAATGATTTTCCCACTGATAAATCGCTTTAATCAAGTTATAGAGGAGAATGAAGGTGAATAGTTAGTCAATACTAAGTTATTTGTGAGATTCGACAAATCTATTATATATAATAAATGAAAGTTATTTGGGCCACGTGTCAGTAGAAGAGGGCTACCTTTTTCCCTTTTTCCCGCCCAACAGTACCACTCCCTTCTTTTATCTATCTCATCTCTCATTTACTCATTTAGGGTTTCCCCACTTTCTCTCTCGCTCTGCTCTATTCCGATCTTAACAGATGTTCAGATCAACGCTCCGAATCAAGGTTAGATTATCAATAACTTCCATTCTATAAGTGTCAATCTTTGTTTTCATTGTTCACTCATTCGATCTTCATGCGTCTTTAGCTATGGTTGTGGTTCTGCTAGGGTTCTGCTGGGAACTTGATGACGGAGATGATCGGAGGTTGTCGGCTCTGCGGCCTGCAGTTCTCTTGGTTAATTTTTGGTCAGGTTTGCTGTTCAATTTTGATGTTCACTTATCTAATTTTGATTTTATTTTTAGACTTCTATATGATTTTGAGGTCGATTTAATGGTTGTGCTGTAATGGATTTGAGTTTTAGGGTTAGTTATGAATATATTTTTTCATTTTTCCATTTTGAGTTTTAGGTTAGGGTTTGTTTTATTTTTGGGCTTCTATATGATTTTGAGGTCGATTGTTTGGTGATTTGCTATTTTTGTTTGCTGTTGTTTGTTTGTTAGGCTGCTGACATCACCGACCGACTCCAACGACATCGAAAGATTGTAGGACTATGAGGACCAACTCAAAGATTCGAACGACAAATATCAGGTGTTTGGTTTCATTTTTTCTATGTTTTACTTATTTTCATATTATGAAATTTGTGAAATAAGGTAAAAATGGTCATTCTAATTACCTGAAGATTGTGTATGATATCCTTTTAATTTTAATCGCCCAACAAGTTTATTGGTTTGTTTCTTTGTTCTTTGATTATTTGTTAGATGTACACATTCTACAGAATGTAGTTAAGAGCCGCACATAAATCTGACCAGTTATGGTTTCGGCAAGTATCGGATGGTTGGATGTTTGAATTAGTTTTATTTTCTGTATTTTTGGATGATTTCATCCATTTTTTTAAATAGTTCATGATTGAAGATGCAGTTGAAGGTATCTTTTGAGTGAAATGAATGTTGATTTATCAGAAGATGCAGTTGAAGGTATCTTAAATAAGGTAATGGTTGCATTACATCCCTGTTGAAAAACAGAATCGATAAATTTAGGGAAAGTGAGGTTGAGAGATGATAAGCCAACAGTGGACGCTCTCATTCTACAGCTTCGATAAATTCAGGGGTATTCTCAAATAATGCTTCCTAGATGCTTTCAAAGAAGCAGCACTTTGGACATTTGTCGGTCTTCAAACATCTATTATCTATTATCTATTATATATAATAAATGAAAGTTGATTGGTCCAAGAGCAGCAAATAACTTTCATTTATTATATATAATAGATAATAGATAATAAATAATATATGTTTGAAGACCGACAAATGTCCAAAGTGCTGCTTCTTTGGAAGCATCTACGAACCATTATTTGAGAATACCCCTGAATTTATCGAAGCTGTAGAATTAGATCCTCCACTGTTGGCTTATCATCTTTCAAACCCATTTTCCCTAAATTTATCGATTCTGTTTTTCAACAGGGATGTAATGCAATCATTCCTCTCAATTAAATATAACGACACTTGCTTCCTCTCAAAGGGTTATGGAGTGGTTATAACAGCTGGTCCTGCTAAGGACTGTTATAACTCACCCCTGCTCCTTATAAAGACTGATGGACTTAAAGACTGATGAGGCCTATCCACTGTTGAAGACAAAGCCCTGTTAAAGACAAGCACTTATGTACCTAAATTCTGATCAACCAAAGGAAAACCACTGCTCAGTAATAGCAGTTGTTCAACATCTACAGTGGATTCAACTTTAGTATTTATGTATCAGTGTTTCTTATGTAACTGTGTTTAGTGTATCAGCGTTTAGATTTTCTTACAGGTTGGATGATGGTTATTAGATTTATGAAAATGTCTAACAATTTCGGATTGGGTATATTCATTCATAGTTTTATGATACTTCAGTGTTTATGATGAAAATTATGTTGGTTCCATGATTGACTGTTCCCCATGTTGATTCGCTTAATTGTATGTTATGTATATACAATCTCTCGAGACAAACGCTAGAGTTTATCTCTCGAGACAAACCCTAGACAAACCCAAAGGTGAACCACTGCCCAACAACAACAGTGGTTCAGCATCAAAAGCAGATACTCTACCTTTGTTTATGTTAACAGTGTTTATATATTTAAGAGTATTTATCACATCAGTGTTTTATACTCAGTTAGATTGTTAGATGTTATATCACTTCAGTGTTTATATGTAACAGTATTTATCACATCACCTCAGTGGTTTGATCTGTACTATAAATAGAACAGTGGTTTGATCTTTATACTAATAAATAAAAATGAAGTACACTTGGATGATTATTAAGCTCCTCATTTTGATTGTTTGGGTATTGTATTCTTGAAATTGGTCTTTTTTTGCAAACATATGTTTATGGGCAAACTTCTGTTTAAGGTCAAACATTTGTTTAAGGCCAAACATCTGTTTATGTACAAATATCTGTTTAAGGTCAAATATCTGGTTAAGTCTAAACAACTAATATAGAAGGCCAAACATCTGTTTAAGGCCAAACATCTATTTAAGGTCAAACATCTTCAAAATAGTTAAAAATGATAGTTTTCATTAATCCTTAAATGTCTGTTACAACCACTGTTTTGGTTCAAACATCTGATTGTTAAATGTTATCAACTGCTGAAAGACAACCTCTGTTTCTTCATTCTTCATGTTGACCACTGACTGACCAAACATCAGTGTTTCAATCACTGTTGGCTATCCACTGATAGTTAAAAAATAGCCACTGCTCACATTTTTATTGTTGACATCCATTGATATTGACCATCAGTGGTTTTCCTAAAAAACATCCACTGCTCACATTTTTGTTGTTCATGTGGTTAATTAATTATAGAATAAAATTATCAAATGAAAACTAGAATTACAATGAAATTACCATTTTACCTAATCGTTACATTCCAATGAGATAAGAGTTCCTCCAACATTGTTTTGGTGATAAAAATTAAAGTTAAAATAAAAAAATAAAAGAAACTGTTGATGACATTTTGTTGCATATCAAATCAGTAATTAATGCTAATTTCTTGAGCTTTGGACATTGAAAATATGCAAAATTGGAATTTCAAATTGACGGTTATTTTCTCTTAATTAAAGTTAAAATAAAAATTAGAAAAGTCATGATGACAATTGCTTTCAAATCAAATCAAATCAGTAATTACTGATAATATCAATAACTTTTGAAATTCAAAATATGCAAAATGGTAATTTAAAATTGACGTTCTCTCTCTTTTTTTCCCTACAAACGCAACATAGATTCATAAGATTAAAATTTATTCATTTATTGATGACATTAAAAGTCCAATTATTACATAACATACTGAACAACTAAACTTTTAAATCTAACAATAACCGAAAGAATTAAGAAAGGTTAACTTCAACTCCATCGATTGCTGAACCTCTCGATGTATGTCATTCAGCATCGCTATGTAACATCCCAAATATATGTATATATTGAGTTTTATTGTTCGGGTAAATGGATTATCCGAATTTCATCGTATGGATCGATTAACGAGTTTTGGCCACGTAAGGTTTTATTCAACCGGTGTAAAGGACCCGGTGCATCGTTCCAGAGATAATCTCGAAGACAAAACACAAAAAACGGAACTACGTGTCACACCCTGATATTTCCACATATTACCGGTGGGCCCGACGGGGAGTATCGTGACGTAGTTGATATCATCATAGTCAATACACACAATATAAAAGCACAGCGGAAGGCTTGGTGAATAAACTATTACAAACCATAATGTCTGAGTGTTCGACGAAAGAATATACAGACTGGAATGTAATAAGATCCACAGGCGGATCATAAATAAATACAAAGAAACAAAATAACAGACTTCAGGTATCTATGGATTTGCAAGATCCTCTTATGACACCTAATAGCTCCAGCCTATTATGAGAGGTACCTGTCAATCAGTCTTTAAGAAAATACGTCAGTTTACACTGGTAAATACAATTATCTGACTCTTTTGAAAAGTGTTTATAAAATTGGTTTGGATGCACATGGCACAAATCATTTATAACTTGGGACAATTATTTAAAGATAATCTTGTATACAGATTTACATGTTTGTCTTACAATTGGGGCCGGTTGGAAGCCGGTCATGATTAACCGACTCACCACTTATAGAACCCACAAAGGAGTTATCCCCAACATGTGGGTATATATTTTAGCATTTGCATCTGTCAGGTGTATGCCTACACCCCGTGCATAGGTCGTGGCCATTTTCAAACGAAATGAGCCGAAGATATCCAGGACACGGTCGAATTAACCCCCAATGTTTATGTTTTCAAACAAGAAAGATTAAAACGGGTTATGCAAATTTATTAATCACAATCTGATTAAATCATTTCATACCCGACCAAGTGGTATTATTATAATACCATATCCCAATCCCGTATAAGGGAAAATAAGTTAAAAGTATTTAGCTGAGCTCAAAGGTGAAAGTAACTCAGCCGTAAATCCTAAAGCTGTATGATGATACCTTCTACTGGATGCTACTTAATCTGTATAGAAGGTTTAATAACCTATTAGGGTGCTAACGGGTCTTTAGTTAAGTCGAGGACTTAGACCGGCTAGCTAGAAAGAAACTTTACGGTTCTAAATGCTAGATTAAACGGAGACCGGAATAGAATGCGGTTTAAACCCGAAAAGCTTGGATACTTGTATAATATGGGTAAACTAATCACATTCTGGAATTTGAGGATTAAATGATAAGATTAAACCCATTTCGGCTATTATACGCAAACTAGTCACATAAACCGATCCGAACGCATAAACGCGTAACGGGTAACCAAATAATTATATACAGGTGTTAATTGTTAATATGCTTAAAATATGTTAATACATCAGTAGGATGTTAACACATATGCCCACAAAGTTTTTAAAACCAATTTAAGTCCCGTAAGGGCATTTTGGTAATTTTAATACTTATAAAAGAGATTTTATAATAAGCTGATGTCACACCCCGGATTCCACGTGTCACCGGAGGGCCCGGTAGGGGAGTATCGTGACGTGGTTGGCAACATAATAGTCAAACAACATAATATTTAATATGCACAGCGGAAGCAATTTAAAAGATATAATACAACCGAATTTAATATTGTAATATCAAATGTCACAATATTCGGAAGTTTATCCACAAACGGATCGGAAACAAAATGGAAACAACAGTTCAACAGACTTTAGGCATCTTAAGCTTGCGAGACTTCTAGTGATGCTAAGGAGAAATCCCAGCCAATTACGCTTAGTACCTGCATTTAATCTTTTTGGGAAAATACGTCAGTTTACACTGGTAAATACAATCAACTGACTCATTTTAGAAAATGATTGAAAATTGATTTGGATGCACGTGGCATAAACATTTTATTTAACTTGGGAGAATTATTTAAATATATAATCTTGTGAACGAATTACATGTTCCTTGTGCGTTCAGTAGCCCGGATCATGTCCGGGTTAAAGATCAATAGACACACCACATTATTCTTTTGTGCACTGACGGGTGTACGCCTACACCCCGCGCTTAAGTCGTGGCCATTTCGTAAAATGATGCCAAGGATATCCGGGACATGGTCATTAACCCCCCAAAGGCTTTAAGTAACAAGACTGTTTAAACGAGCCGATCAAATTATTCAATTAACCACCCAACGATGGAAGATTTGATGCCCGATCAAGCGGTATTCTATATACCGTAACCCAAGCCCGTATAGGGAAAATAAGTTAAAAGTATTTACCTGAGCAATGTAATAATCACAATAAGCAAAATGCAAGTAGCTTTTACTGGTCCTCCTAATCTGGAACGAAGGTTTATAATAACCTATTAGAATCCTAACGGGTCTTTAGTTAAGCTTAAGCTTAGACCGGTTAGTTTCAAAGACACGGTTCGTACGCACGATTAAGCGGAGACCGGATAGAAGGTGATTTAGACCCGACAAGTTCAGAGACTTGTTTAATATGGGTATTTCATACACATTCTGGATTTTGAGATAAAACCGATAAGGTTTAACCCGTTTCGGCTAATCTATGTAAACTAGTTACATAAACCAAACCGATCGCGTAATAAGCGTGACGGGTATTCATATGAGCCATTTACAGGTTTACTAAGTTAATATACTCCAAATATGTTGTGACATCAGTAAGATATCATTTATTATGCCCGAAATGAATTTAAACACAAACTATGCCCCGTAGGGGTAGTTTGGTCATTTATAAGGTGATAAAAGAGTTTAAGTAATATCCTGAGTTACAGGTCTGATGTAATCAGCAAAGATAATCAATTTGCTAACTTATATCATTAGGGTAAAGTATATATGTGAAATTTATCAATTATAACCAAACTATGCACCGTAGGGGCATTTTGGTAATTTCACATAAGCCGAAATGCTCAAAACTGAAGTCTGAGTTTAACAACTTTTGCTTACTGTTAAAATATTATAATTTACCTCAAATATCAGTAGGTATCACCCTTAGTATGTTTAAAATAGTTCTAGTACATACTAGGCGTTAAAAACGCTTAATTAGGCGATTAGAAGCCGTCTCCGGGTTCTATATAGAAATCTGATATTTTTATTATTCCAGGAGGTTTAAAATAATTTATTTGTCATTTAAGATCAGTAGCAAAAGGTTTGGAGTCGATTAGATATGTAAAACTCTTTTTATAGCCCGTAAGGGCAAAACCGACAATTACCGGATTAAGCCTACGACTATGAGTTATGCTCAGCCCAAAATTAATTAAAAATCTTCAAAAATCCCCAAATAATATATTACATCAGTGGGTAAAGAGTTTGATATCAAAAAGTATGTTTAAGTAGGCTATACGCTAATTATGTCGTTTAATTAACATAAAGCTTTCATTTTACGCTAACGAGCATAACTCTTAATCTACACCTCAAACTGATGTCAAACTTTGCATACAAGTTTATATATCAGTAGCTAAGGTTTCTACACTTTTACATTTTCAAAAATCACGTTTTAAGGTGATAAGGGCATAATGGTCAACATATGAGTAATTAACGGAATCATGCGTATTAATTGGTTAACTAATGAACCATGGTGTATAATCACAGAGGGTTATAATAGCATGTAACCTGGTCCAAATGAAGCTCTTAGGTATTTCTAAATCATACCAAAATGGGTCAGAACTGAAGTCAAAGCAAAAGTCAAAGCTTTGCGACTTTCGGTTCCGAACCGGGTCTAAACAGTAAATTGTCGGGTTGAACATGTTTAGACATGTTATTACACTAATTACCAAGTTATATTTATGATCAAACAGGTTGTATGTGTTCTACATTGCTAATCATGCATAAATTAGAATTTAAGTATCCTGTTGACTTTTTAATTAACACGTTTGACCCGACATTTGACCTAGTTAGAGTGGGAATCAGGGGGAACCCTTTTGAGGGTTTATTACTCACATAATTACCAACTTATAACTACTTTTGATTCGACTAATCACTGGACCATTAGTGATTAATCTTAAAGTCAACCGTTAATTACGACGGTTTGACTTTTAAGCTAAAACTTAATTAAGAAAGGTTAAGTATACTTACAAGAGTCCTATGAACGATTAGTGATCACTTGAGAGAAGGCTTGAGCTCCAGAAATGATCAGGGATGCAAGTGAAGGTGTGAAGAACAATGTTGCAACTTAGGGGCTTTATATAGTGATCAAATCACCACAATATGTTGACATCTAAGTCTACTACTGCCCACAACTCTCCAACATGTGTCCCTAAGTGTCTAGGACTGTTTAGGGGTCGCCCACAATGCAAAAATATCGATTAAAGGTCGGTTCTGCGAGATAACAGGCTGCTGTCTAGCTTTTTCTGCATCTGGGCGATTGACGCGGCCCGCGTAAGATGTTGTTGAGTCTTACGCGGCCCGCTTGGGCCTTCTGATCTGATTCCACATTTTCAAGTTTCCGCATATTTGTCCCTTGGCTCTTCGAAAGGTCAATTAAGTTTATTTCTTGCAATTTAACCCCTTCTTATTTACCTACAAGGGCTTTAAGACTTATACCCACTTTGCCAAGTCCCTGGACATTTCTGGTTAACCCAAAAAGTCATAACTTTCAACGTTAACGCTTTAACCCCTCGCACACGAATTTGATCATAACTTTCTCATACGATAACGAAACTTTATGAAATTTATATCATGCATTCTAGTGAGCATAATTAACAGTTACAAAGCTCCGGGTTTGTCAAAAGGTCACTCAGAGGTATAACTTAAACATGTTGACACATTTAACCCCTGTAGTTTGTAATCTCTCACTTTTAGCTTCGCATGATCCATGATTTATTCGTTTGATGTTATAAACATCATGTAGGGTTAATGTACAATATATTTATTCACTGTTTGACATTTAGAACTCGTATATTCACATACTTTTCATGATTGTCAACTTTAGTCCTTTCAGAACATTCTTTCACACGTTCAAACATGTGACACGTGTCAACTTATTATAGGACGTGAATTTTCGAGGTGTTACATCCTCACCCCCTTAAAATAAATCTCGACCCGAGATTTACTGAAATAAGTAAGGGTACTTTTCTTTCATCGTGGATTCAACTTCCCACGTATATTCGGGTCCTCTACGGGCATCCCATTTGACCTTTACAATAGGCACATGCTTCCTTCGAAGCTTCTTAACCTGTCGATCTTCAATCAACAATGGTTTTTCCATAAATTTCAAGCTCTCATCTATATGCACATCTGTATGTGGTATAACCAGTGATTCATCAGCGAAGCACTTCTTCAGGTTGCAGATGTGGAACACATTGTGAATTCCACTGAGCTCTTCTGGTAAGTTTAACTTATAGGAAACTGACCCGACACGTTCGATAACCTCGAAAGGTCCTATGTATCTCGGGCTTAGCTTGCCTTTCTTACCAAATCGCATCCCCCCTTCCAGGGTGATACCTTGAGTAATACTTTGTCACTTACTTCGAAGTGAAAAGCTTTACGCTTTGGATCTGCGTAACTCTTCTGCCTATCCCGGGCAGCTTTGAGACGGTCACGAATCTGGACAATCTTGTCCGTCGTCTCGAAGACTATCTCTGGTCCTGATAACTGGACATCTCCAACTTCCGCCCAACAAACAGGCGTTCTACACTTTCTACCGTATAAGGCCTCGAAAGGCGCAGCCTTTATGCTGGTGTGGTAGCTATTGTTGTAGGAGAACTCAATTAGTGGTAGGTGGTTATCCCAACTACCACCCAAATCGATCACACATGCACGTAGCATGTCTTCCAAAGTTTGAATAGTACGCTCACTCTGACCGTCTGTCTGAGGATGGTAAGCCGTACTAAAATTCAAACGCGTGCCCAAAGATTGTTGGAAGCTCTTCCAAAAATGTGACGTGTATCTAGTATCTCTGTCAGAGATAATAGACACAGGTATGCCATGTAAGGCTACAATCTTATCCATGTATATCTGGGCTAACATGTCGGAGCTATAAGTCTCATTGATGGGTAAGAAATGTGCTGACTTAGTCAGTCTATCAACTATAACCCATATTGTATCATTTCCTTTCCTTGTCTTAGGTAACTTGGTGATAAAATCCATGGTTACCATTTCCCACTTCCACGTAGGAAGTTCAGGCTGTTGTAGCAAGCCTGACGGCTTTTGATGTTCTGCTTTGACTTGCGCACAAGTCAAGCACTTAGCTACATAGGCAGCTACAGACGTTTTCAAGCCTATCCACCAATAATTTGCCCTTAGATCCTGGTACATCTTATCAGCTCCAGGATGAATGGAGTATTTGGAACTATGGGCTTCCTGGAGGATGACATCTCGAAGTCCTCCATAAATTGGAACCCATATTCGTCCATTTAATCTTAGAATTCCGTCCTTGCTAAGAGTTAACTGCTCCTCAGTTACCCCTAGCTTTTCATTAGGATAGTTAGCTTCCAACACAGCTTCCTTCTGTGCAGCTAACAACCTTTCAGTCAAACTGTTCTTTATCTCCATGCGCTTGGCATTGATTCGGATGGGTTTCACCCTCTCCTTTCGACTCAAGGCATCGGCGACTACATTCGCCTTGCCGGGATGGTATCTGATTTCACAATCATAATCATTCAGAGTTTCCATCCAACGGCGTTGCCTCATGTTTAAATCCTTCTGATTAAACAGATATTGGAGGCTCTTGTGATCAGAATAGATCACACACTTGATACCATACAAGTAATGCCTCCACAGTTTTAGTGCGAATACAACGGCACCCAACTCCAAGTCATGGGTGGTGTAATTCTTTTCGTGCACCTTTAACTGTCTTGAAGCATAGGCAATAACCTTGCCTTTCTGCATAAGCACACACCCCATGCCAGTGTGTGATGCATCACAGTAAACTACGAATTCTTCGATTCCATCAGGTAACGTCAACACAGGAGCATTGCTCAACTTCTGCTTTAGGATATCAAAGGACTCTTGCTGCTTAGGGCCCCATACGAACTTTACTTTCTTCTTAGTCAAGGAAGTTAGGGGTGCAGCAATCCTTGAAAAATTTTCAATGAAGCGCCTGTAGTATCCTGCTAATCCCAGGAAGCTACAAATCTCTGTAGGCGTCTTTGGCTCTTGCCAGTTCATAACTGCTTCAACCTTAGCGGGATCCACTTGGATACCACGCTCACTCACCACATGCCCAAGGAATTGGACTTCTCGAAGCCAAAATTCACACTTAGAGAATTTGGCATAGAGCTTCTCCCGATGTAGGAGTTTAAGAATACAGCGAAGGTGTTTCTCGTGGTTAGCTTGGTTCCTCGAGTAGATCAGAATGTCGTCGATGAACACGATGACGAATTTATCTAAGTAAGGCTTGCAAACGCGATTCATGAGATCCATGAACGCAGCAGGTGCATTTGTGAGCCCAAAAGGCATCACTAGGAACTCGTAATGGCCATAACGAGTCCTAAATGCAGTTTTGTGTACGTCTTCATCTCTGACCTTTAGTTGATGGTATCCTGACCTTAAGTCAATCTTCGAGAAATAACTTGCCCCTTATAGCTGATCGAACAGATCGTCGATTCTAGGCAATGGATACCTATTCTTTATCGTGACTTTGTTAAGCTCACGATAATCGATGCACAGACGCATCGATCCATCCTTCTTCTTGACAAATAAGACAGGTGCTCCCCAAGGAGACGAACTAGGTTTGATGAAGCCTTTAGCTAGCAATTCATCCAGTTGTGTTCTCAATTCCCTCATTTCGGTTGGTGCTAACCTGTAAGGTGCTCTAGCAACAGGTGCTGCTCCAGGGACGATATCAATCCTGAATTCCACTTGTCTATCTGGTGGCAAACCAGGTAGTTCCTCCGGAAAAACTTCAGGGTATTCAGAAATGACTGGGATGTCTTCTATCTTCGGTTTAGGCTCATCAATAATCACTTGTGCCATGTAGATGCCACAACCCTTCTTTAAACATTTTGAAGCCTTGAGCATAGTCACTTGCTCAGGCAGCCCATACTGGGTATCTCCCTGAATGGTAAGTGATTCACCAGACGGAGTCTTAATCACCACTTGTTTCTTGTTGCAGACAATTTGGGCCTGGTTATGAGATAACCAGTCCATACCCAATACTATGTCAAAACCGGCTAACTTAAATGGAAGTAGGGACAGAGGAAAAGAATGGTTCTTAATGGATATAACACATCCATCTAACACAGTTGAGACGGTTTCTATGGTACCATCTGCTAACTCTACCTCATAATTCACACTTAAGGTTTTGACAGGTAATTTCAGCAATTCACAAAACTTATGATCTACAAACGACTTATCAGCGCCTGAATCAAAAAGTACTCTTGCATAGACATCATTTACAAGGAAGGTACCTGTAATAACGTTGTCGTCTAGAACCGCTTCCTTTGCGTCCATTCTGAAGACTCTAGCATTTGTCTTCTTGGCCTCTTCAGGCTTCTTGGCGTATTTAGGGCAGTTGGTTTTAATGTGCCCCTTTTCATTGCAACTGTAGCAAGTTGCATCCTTCAGCTTTTTGCAATCCAAGGTTTTGTGGTCCTTGGACTTGCATATACCACAAGCATAGGTTTTTGACTGAGTCTGTGAGTTCGACTCGAGTCTGCACTTTCCATAGTGCTGTTTCTTGCAAATCTTGCACTTGGGCTTCTCACCAGACTGGTGCCCATCTTTCCTTGACTCAGACCCCCTTTTGTTGTCACCGTTTCCACGGTGCTTCTTGTTCGACCTCCGTGAACTATCATCTTCACGTTTTCTCTTCTCAGCCTCCTTATTCCTCAGCGATCTCTGCCTGACCGCATCCAAAGTGAGGGACAAGGATATGTCAGCTACAGATCTGAAAGTAGCTAGCCGAGAAGCCTTAACGCTTGCCTTGATTTCCGGGGCTAAACCACCGATAAAACGAGCTATTCTTTTTGGTTCCGGGGTTACCAGATACGGAACCAACCGGGACATCGTGTTGAAGCTCGTGAGGTAAGCTTGACAGTCAAGGTTTGTCATCACCAATGATAGAAAATCAGATTCTATCTTCTCCACCTCATGCTGCGGGCAGTAATTTTCCTTGATAAGGGCAACAAATTGTTCCCATGACATGTCGTACAATGGGATTTTCCCGGTGGCTTGAATCAGAGATCTCCACCAGGCTAAAGCTTCACCCTTAAATGATTGCGACACAAATTTGAACACATCTTTCTCAGCGCATCCGCTGATATCCACAACCGTATCCATCTCATCCAGCCACGTCATACAGTCAATGGCTCCTTTCTCCCCATTGAAATCCCGGGGTTTGCAGTAAACAAAATATTTATAAGAGCAACCCTTGTCACGGGGTCCTTGGTTCGAGGAGTGTCGATCATCATCTTTCTTCAGTTCTTCCTTCTTGGAAGGAGGCTTTGAATGCGGCTTAGATAGGGTCCTACTTCGAGTCCCACTATACTCTTCGTACTGGCGTTCCAATGCCTTTGTAACTGCGTCTTCTACCAACGCTTTCAATTCAGCACCTGTTAAAGTAACTCGGGCATTATCAATGTTCTCCACTGGATGGCTATTAATTTCGTCTGAGTTAGCCATTTTAATTGAATTGTTACAGAAAACAAGGGCAATAGTTTATTTGGGAGTTTATTATGGAATTGCCCCCTTAGGGTAATTCATTAACCATGGTAAACAGAGACCATATTTGGTTAATTTATTAATCATATCTATTTAGGATTTCTATTACAATTTATACTAATTATAAAACAATAACAGTTTTATTTGTGGCACAAAAGGCCTAGTCACATGGACATTTATAAATTATAAGCTATGATTTCAGAGAATCAAAGCATGAAGGTTTGAACCTAGTTCATTACCTTTATCTGACAGGGAGTCATTGCTACCACTGTCTTTTGGCTCATATGGAAATGAGCAGGGCCCGTAGGCACTATATTACCACGTATGGTAAAAATATGATCATCTTAATTGATGATCTAAACCCATGATTCAGAGATCATAAAATTGGGTTAGGAATCTTTTGAAGAATCCAATAATAATAATGACGTGTGTGATTTTTAATGAATCACGTCTGCCAGGAGTGTTAATATATTTTCAGACGTTAACAGGGATTTGAATCTTTTAATAGGTCTTACCATCTTGGCCCGGTCTTAAAATGACCCGAAGGCTAGGTTTCACTCTTTAAGATTCTTATTCAATATTTAAATAGGCAGATTATTATCAAAAAGGAATGATTTCGATTTATTTATTTCATGTAATATATTTATGCAGATAAAAGCAAAAATGAAATTTATAAACTTACATTCCATTAATTTATTAAAAGGTTATACGTCGCCCTAAACGGGACTTTTTAATAAACAAACTTACCCACGCAGGGGTTCAAACAAGGAATTACCCACGCAGGGGCTTAACAACAAACATCATAATAGTCCACGCAGGGACTTACACAAATAACATAATAGTCCACGCAGGGACTTAAACAATAACATACCCTTGTAGGGGTTAACAGAAAGATAGACCCACGCAGGGGTCAAAACAAACAAGCATACCCACGCAGGGGCTTATACAGCAAGACTGGCCCACGCAGGGGCTCAACAACAATTGGAAGGATTCAGTGGTCCTTCTTGCTCTTCCCTTTGATCAAACTTGTCAATCCTTGGAAGAAGCTCTGTCTCTCCCTGCGTTCGCGGTGAAAGTCTCGTTCAACCTGATCCAGTCTCTGTAGTATTTCCTCCCGTTCTGGGGGAGAAAACCGTGGCGGCTGCGATTGCGTCCGTATAATCGGTCTGGCAGGTATCTGGTACCCACGAGTTGGGTACCCTACTTCCCAAGGAGCGCCATAGGGTCCTTCTGGGTTAAAGGCGTTGTAATTTACCGCTACCATGTAGGGGTCAGCTTCAGCGTAACTGTAGTTGGTGTGAGCGGGTTGTTCAAACGGGTTGTACGCCATAGAACCCGTGTATGCTGGAATCGGGTTATCAAAACCCATCGGCGGTGGTTGCGGTGCAACTGGGTGCGAAGGCCCACCCATCTGTGGGTCTTCCTGAAGTGGCGGGTAATGGCTGCCACTTGATTGGCGTGGGGAGCTAAAATGGAAATCCCCCGCTCGCGCAGACATACGTGCGCCTGTCTTCCTTCGCCTCGGTGGTTGTGGAGGTGCCGGTTGAACTGGTGGCGGTGGAGGCGGTGGCGTGACTGCCACAAACCGTGAATCCACAGAGGGATCCTGCTGCTGCTGTTGTTGTTGCTGCTGAGGCGGTGAATGGCGAGGAGGTGTATAATACCATTCGTGCCTGGTAAACATAGCTTGAAAGCTGTCTGGACCACCATAGGGTGATCCGTGGAAAGAAGATCCGTCAGAGATCTCTATTGGGTGGTTTGGTGTACCACTGGCAGGTTCGACGGGGTCCGTATCCTCATCCATATCGTCCGCGTGATCGCCAAAGAAATGATCCTCTGGCCCCAATGGGTTAAAACCCACTGGTTCTTGTATAAAATTTGGCGGGTTAAACCGGCCCCTAAAAACAGGTGTAGGGTCACCAAAAGAGTTGTGCGATAAGGATCGCTGTAAAGGTATGTAGGAAGGTTGAGGGTTGTTGGGCTCATACTCCGGCTGTGGCCCATAAGGGTTATGAACAGGAGGTGTTGAGCTATGCGAAACCGACCGTCTAGCTGGCTCGAAGAGGTTCCTCCGGTTCTGCCGAGGATCATCACTCTCGGTGGTAGAAGGAGCTCGCACATGCGAAGGTCCTGCCTCGTTGTCATTGGGAGCGGTGATTGGCCCCTTTCCACGTCCTCTTCTTCGGAAGAATCTTGGCGGCATTTTTAATCCTGTCAATAAAGCATGAGATAACAACAACAATATATGTAAAATAAAGGATAACACAAAACAAAAATGGAATTTGTCCTATGTTATATGTCTGGACTCGAAAGTTTAGAAATGTGCAATTGTTTAACTGAGATTAAACACAAAAGGCTAGTGTTTAATTCACTCAGTGTTGGCTCTGATACCAACCTGTCACACCCCGGATTCCACGTGTCACCGGAGGGCCCGGTAGGGGAGTATCGTGACGTGGTTGGCAACATAATAGTCAAACAACACAATATTTAATATGCATAGCGGAAGCAATATATAATACAACCGAATTTAATATTGTAATATCAAATGTCACAATATTCGGAAGTTTATCCACAGACGGATCGGAAACAAAATGGAAACAATAGTTCAACAGACTTTAGGCATCTTAAGCTTGCGAGACTTCTAGTGATGCTAAGGAGAAATCCCAGCCAATTACGCTTAGTACCTGCATTTAATCTTTTTGGGAAAATACGTCAGTTTACACTGGTAAATACAATCAACTGACTCATTTTAGAAAATGATTGAAAATTGATTTGGATGCACGTGGCATAAACATTTTATTTAACTTGGGAGAATTATTTAAATATATAATCTTGTGAACGAATTACATGTTCCTTGTGCGTTCAGTAGCCCGGATCATGTCCGGGTTAAAGATCAATAGACACACCACATTATTCTTTTGTGCACTGACGGGTGTACGCCTACACCCCGCGCTTAAGTCGTGGCCATTTCGTAAAATGATGCCAAGGATATCCGGGACATGGTCATTAACCCCCCAAAGGCTTTAAGTAACAAGACTGTTTAAACGAGCCGATCAAATTATTCAATTAACCACCCAACGATGGAAGATTTGATGCCCGATCAAGCGGTATTCTATATACCGTAACCCAAGCCCGTATAGGGAAAATAAGTTAAAAGTATTTACCTGAGCAATGTAATAATCACAATAAGCAAAATGCAAGTAGCTTTTACTGGTCCTCCTAATCTGGAACGAAGGTTTATAATAACCTATTAGAATCCTAACGGGTCTTTAGTTAAGCTTAAGCTTAGACCGGTTAGTTTCAAAGACACGGTTCGTACGCACGATTAAGCGGAGACCGGATAGAAGGTGATTTAGACCCGACAAGTTCAGAGACTTGTTTAATATGGGTATTTCATACACATTCTGGATTTTGAGATAAAACCGATAAGGTTTAACCCGTTTCGGCTAATCTATGTAAACTAGTTACATAAACCGAACCGATCGCGTAATAAGCGTGACGGGTATTCATATGAGCCATTTACAGGTTTACTAAGTTAATATACTCCAAATATGTTGTGACATCAGTAAGATATCATTTATTATGCCCGAAATGAATTTAAACACAAACTATGCCCTGTAGGGGTAGTTTGGTCATTTATAAGGTGATAAAAGAGTTTAAGTAATATCCTGAGTTACAGGTCTGATGTAATCAGCAAAGATAATCAATTTGCTAACTTATATCATTAGGGTAAAGTATATATGTGAAATTTATCAATTATAACCAAACTATGCACCGTAGGGGCATTTTGGTAATTTCACATAAGCCGAAATGCTCAAAACTGAAGTCTGAGTTTAACAACTTTTGCTTACTGTTAAAATATTATAATTTACCTCAAATATCAGTAGGTATCACCCTTAGTATGTTTAAAATAGTTCTAGTACATACTAGGCGTTAAAAACGCTTAATTAGGCGATTAGAAGCCGTCTCCGGGTTCTATATAGAAATCTGATATTTTTATTATTCCAGGTGGTTTAAAATAATTTATTTGTCATTTAAGATCAGTAGAAAAAGGTTTGGAGTCGATTAGATATGTAAAACTCTTTTTATAGCCCGTAAGGGCAAAACCGACAATTACCGGATTAAGCCTACGACTATGAGTTATGCTCAGCCCAAAATTAATTAAAAATCTTCAAAAATCCCCAAATAATATATTACATCAGTGGGTAAAGAGTTTGATATCAAAAAGTATGTTTAAGTAGGCTATACGCTAATTATGTCGTTTAATTAACATAAAGCTTTCATTTTACGCTAACGAGCATAACTCTTAATCTACACCTCAAACTGATGTCAAACTTTTCATACAAGTTTATATATCAGTAGCTAAGGTTTCTACACTTTTACATTTTCAAAAATCACGTTTTAAGGTGATAAGGGCATAATGGTCAACATATGAGTAATTAACGGAATCATGCGTATTAATTGGTTAACTAATGAACCATGGTGTATAATCACAGAGGGTTATACTAGCATGTAACCTGGTCCAAATGAAGCTCTTATGTATTTCTAAATCATACCAAAACGGGTCAGAACTGAAGTCAAAGCAAAAGTCAAAGCTTTGCGACTTTCGGTTCCGAACCGGTCTAAACAGTAAATTGTCGGGTTGAACATGTTTAGACATGTTATTACACTAATTACCAAGTTATATTAATGATCAAACAGGTTGTATGTGTTCTACATTGCTAATCATGCATAAATTAGAATTTAAGTATCCTGTTGACTTTTTAATTAACACGTTTGACCCGACATTTGACCTAGTTAGAGTGGGAATCAGGGGGAACCCTTTTGAGGGTTTATTACCCACATAATTACCAACTTATAACTACTTTTGATTCGACTAATCACTGGACCATTAGTGATTAATCTTAAAGTCAACCGTTAATTACGACGGTTTGACTTTTAAGCTAAAACTTAATTAAGAAAGGTTAAGTATACTTACAAGAGTCATATGAACGATTAGTGATCACTTGAGAGAAGGCTTGAGCTCTAGAAATGATCAGGGATGCAAGTGAAGGTGTGAAGAACAATGTTGCAACTTAGGGGCTTTATATAGTGATCAAATCACCACAATATGTTGACATCTAAGTCTACTACTGCCCACAACTCTCCAACATGTGTCCCTAAGTGTCTAGGACTGTTTAGGGGTCGCCCACAATGCAAAAATATCGATTAAAGGTCGGTTCTGCGCAATAACAGGCTGCTGTCTAGCTTTTTCTGCATCTGGGCGATTGACGCGGCCCGCGTAAGATGTTGTTGAGTCTTACGCGGCCCGCTTGGGCCTTCTGATCTGATTCCACATTTTCAAGTTTCCGCATATTTGTCCCTTGGCTCTTCGAAAGGTCAATTAAGTTTATTTCTTGCAATTTGACCCCTTCTTATTTACCTACAAGGGCTTTAAGACTTATACCCACTTTGCCAAGTCCCTGGACATTTCTGGTTAACCCGAAAAGTCATAACTTTCAACGTTAACGCTTTAACCCCTCGCACACGAATTTGATCATAACTTTCTCATACGATAACGAAACTTTATGAAATTTATATCGTGCATTCTAGTGAGCATAATTAACAGTTACAAAGCTCCGGGTTTGTCAAAAGGTCACTCAGAGGTATAACTTAAACATGTTGACACATTTAACCCCTGTAGTTTGTAATCTCTCACTTTTAGCTTCGCATGATCCATGATTTATTCGTTTGATGTTATAAACATCATGTAGGGTTAATGTACAATATATTTATTCACTGTTTGACATTTAGAACTCGTATATTCACATAATTTTCATGATTGTCAACTTTAGTCCTTTCAGAACATTCTTTCACACGTTCAAACATATGACACGTGTCAACTTATTATAGGACGTGAATTTTCGAGCTGTTACAGCTGAAGTTCTGGTCTTTTGAAATCAGTAAAAATATTTAGTTTACTAAGTTATATCAGTAGGGTATTGTCTATATGTGAAATTTATCATTTATAACCAATTTATGCACCGAAGGGGCATTTTGGTAATTTTCACATAAGCTTTAAAGGTCAATTTTGGAAATCTGAGTTTAAAACTTTTGCTTACTGTTAAAGTATAGAAATTTATTAAAAACATCAGAAGGTATTAAGTCTTATATGTTAAAAATAGTTTTAACCCATACTATGTGCTTAAAACTCGTAAAAGTCGGTTTTAAGCGATTTTCGGGTTAAAATAGGAAATATGAGTTTTTGATCGGTGCATTTTGGATACATGTTAGTTTATTTTAATTATGGTAAAAATGCATCGATATTGTTATAAAATATAATTCTTTGATATGGTTTTATTATCTTACGGGTTAAGGTGAAAATGAGCTAAAATGATGAGATTATAGATAATAAATAATAATCATCAACCAAGATTAAACTTCCATTATACTAACTTAACATATATTTGTTGTTATTATTATATGTAGTAAATAAAGTAATTGGGATTATGATTGATATGGAATTAGAATAAACAATTAAAACATCATATTCTTTTTACAAGTTGTAGGTTATCTCGAGAGTCACATGGGGAGGTTGAAAATAATTACAAGTATGTGGCCATTTGGGAGGTTATAGAAAAAGATGTCTTCATTGGGCCAGGTCATGAGGTGAGCAGCCATTATCATCGAATTGGGGGCAGCCTTCACTAAAGACTTCTGGGCTCTCGATATTGGGCAGTCATAATTAATATTTTTGGGCTCTAAAAAAGAGGGGAATCCCATCGATAATGGGCTGCAACAAGAGTGGACTTTTGGCAGCACACACTTCCATTACGGGGGATTATTGGCAACGTTACACAAGACTTTTAGGGGGGGTTATGAGTCAGACAGGAGGTCGCAGAAGGGTAGCCCTTTGGCTGCTTTGCACGGAATTCAAGAAGGAAGCTCTCAAATCTCATCATCAACATCATCATCGATCAAGCACCCAACCAAACCAATCATGTCTTTATCACTATCTCAAGCTTGTGATCGCGTCCATTCAACAATGAGCAGATAGTCTCGTTGGTTTCACCCCGGTGTAGATGTTGTAAGATTTCTAGGGTTTATACATTTGTATTTTAATTTGGTTTTGTGATAAATTGTTTAGTATTTGAAACTTATGATAATTGTCGTGCATTTGAATTGAATTTGTGAATCGTCGAACGATGATAAAGTTATGACTTTGCGAAATGAATTTGTGCACTTATGCCTTATTGTAGGTTAGGATTTACATGTCCGAGGCAACGAAGTGCATTACGGTCCGTTGTCTATGACGTTGATAGTAATTGGCACCTAAGCTTCGTGATAGTAATCCGTTAATCACTATATGCAATTGAATCAAGTTAAAACATGTAGGAACCCTAGGTCTTGCAATTATCGAACCGGGTGTGATCCGTATTCTAATTTCTTGTTTCAACTTTTTAGTTTAGTTTACAATTTTAGTTAATATTCAATTGATTTCGATAACATCAATTTGTCGGTTCATTCCGATTTATTTTAAAAACCAAAAAAATAAATAAAAAATAGCAATCTTCATAATCACTTTGTACATTATTTGTAAATAGTCTAACTAATCGAACGGGTCGTGCGATACTAACCACATGCTCTTCGTGGATACGATACCCGACTTACCCTAGCTACCTAGGTTTAATTGGGTTTTTGACTGATCGGGACGACACGGTCACGTCAAAATGGCGCCGTTGCCGGGGAGCTAGTGCACTTAGTATTTCATTGCTTGTTCGATTTTAGTTTAGTTTTTCTTTCTTGTATATTCGTGATTTTACTTTGGGTGGTCGAGCTTGTTTGTGCAGGTACATGTTTTGCAGGTATCATCTTTCAATATGAATTGGGTAGATGATGATCCATGTGAGTGTTGCGGAAGCGGAGAGCATTATTTAGAGGATTTCTCTGTCTTCTACGAAAAAGTTCAAGCCAACAAGGATCGGGAAGACTACCTCAGCGGATTGTATGAATATAGGAGGGCGGATTATGAAGATTTCAATGGTCCATCCTCATATTATCCATACGATAATCCACCACCACCACATTATCAAGAGTACTACTATGAACCCGAATTGCCACATTTCTCAAGTTACCAGGAGGTGTATGATGATTATTATAATGAATACCCTCAACCGGCATACGAGGAACCTCAAGACTCAATAAGTTCCAAATTTGATGCCCTCATGAATGCTATGAGTACCCTTACAACCGAAGTGAAGAAAGAGTTTGAAGTAAGAGATAAAGCTCATGAAGACTTGGCAAAGAAAGTGGGTCATCTCGCCGAAGAATTGGCTCAACTTAGACGAGACCAAGAGGTGTTGGCTAGTGGTACAGTGGTGGATGGTGATGTGGTGGAAGAGGTTATGGAACTTCCGGAGCAAGTAATTGAATGTTTGAACCGAGCGGAAGACATGACACCGCAAGACGAATCGGATTTGAAAGAATCTCACGTTCATATTCATCCTTCTTCCAAACTTATCACTCCAACCAACAAAGTTGGGGATGCGGGTTTGTGCATAAGGATTCGAAGGGTGGCGTTGCAAGATATTAGCTATATTGTTAAGAAACGGCCCCGAAGTTGTACAGTGCGTATGCCGAATATAATAAAAAGAGTATGGATTCGGCATGTCAACTACCGAGCGTATGTTGGAAACTCGGTAGGCAAATGTGCACTTCGACCACCATGAGAGGTAAATCAGGTATTATTGTTGTAGAGTTTGTACTAGTATTCGTTTATTTTATTTTCTTAGTTAAATGAACGTTGTGGGTGTGTTCCCTATATAACCCTCACGAGACCTACTCGTCCTCCCGAGCTATCGGGAGGTTTAAAAGGGCTTGTTGCATATGCTAAATGCAACCGTGATTCCTACGAAAGTGAGTTAGGCTTGTTATTGTTGTAAATTATTTTTCCACATAAATCAAAGTAAATTAATGTATGACTTGGTAATATTTTCATAAAAGTGGTTGTGAGAAGCATGCTTCTACACAAGGGTTAAGATTTGTAGGTACATTATGTTCGTGGGACGACCGCTTTCTTGAAGAGAAGAAGAACACACGAGGAATGAGCTCCAAAAATCAGGTGCATACGTTCCCTTTTTACTTTTGATTTTTAGTGAGCAAATAAGTGGATTGTATTTTGTATTTTTTTTTCCGGGGTGAAATTTTTGGGAAGTTAGCCGTGTCACATCCCTTGTGCATTTCAAAAACTCTAGTTCTTACACATTGAGGACAATGTTCACCTCAAGTGTGGGGATGGGGGAGTAGTAAAAGTTTTCGATTTTGACCCGTTCATTTAAACACTACACATTGAGGACAATGTTTACCTCAAGTGTGGGGATGGGGGAAAATTTCAAAAAATTTTCAAAAATGTCTTTGTTTGAAGCGATCTAAAAAGCACAAGTAACTAAGTCAACGAGGGATGACACAACCCATTTGGTCTATTGTCATGGTCAAGTTCAAACAATTAGCATGACGGGTATTTAGCGGGTGGTTATTTGGGAATAATCCGCCTAAGAAACTAGTACATTATGCATGTCACATACCACACCCTTTATATACGTGAGGTTTTGAGCCACTTTTATATCATAGATTTACATATACATGTTTCTTTGTTTGAGTGGACCATTGGTCGCGTATTGTAGAACTTGCAATTTTTGATACGTTCGAGACCATAGACCGAATACAAGCACTAGAATGATTAAGGCATTAGGTGAACCTTTTCCTTTAAAACCAATTATCTATCCTTACCCAAACAAATCCCCTAGTCGCCCACTTTGAGCCTAAACCTTTCGTTTGACCAACCCAATTAGCCTATAACCGTAAAACTTTTCTTTTAAACCCGTGTGATGAAAATTCTATTGTAGGAGTATATGTTTGTATAGTTGTGATTTACTTATGCAAAAAAAAAAAATCAGAAAATGTTGAGAAAAATACAAAAATATGAAGTTAGTAGTTATTGAATAAAAGGCTAAAGTTGTTGCCTTGTAGTTGATGTTTATAGTTTAGTTTTGTTTTGTTTAGAGTAGTCGTTTGTAATAAAAATCAAATTTTTCATCACATTAGCTACTTAAAAAAAAATCCTATTCCATACCCTTAACCTAGCCCCGTTACAACCCTCCAAAGACCTTATGACTTGTTCTTAGTATTCGTGTTCGGTGGTGGAGAATGATTGAGTTGCAAGCCTATGCGATTACGTGTTCTAATCGGTTTTGAGTGATTACTTAGAAAGTTCTAATTCATTATCTAATTAGCCAAATTTTAAACCGAGTGGAGAGAACATTGTGAGGGATGTGCATGAATTATTAGTTTCAAGGGCGGGTTAATCTTGGATAACCGTTTTTACATGATTAATCATTTATTGCTAAATAGGTCGAAAATTGTAAAAAGTTTGAACTGGGTATGACATTAGACCTTATCCTTAGTCTCGGGAATGGGACGTGTGTTTCTTGTTCGACCCACGTGAAAGTGAAAAACAGATTTGCTTGAGGGCAAGCAAAAGACAAGTGTGGGGATGTGATCGGTGCATTTTGGATACATGTTAGTTTATTTTAATTATGGTAAAAATGCATCGATATTGTTATAATATATAATTCTTTGATATGGTTTTATTATCTTCCGGGTTAAGGTGAAAACGAGCTAAAATGATGAGATTATAGATAATAAATAATAATCATCAACCAAGATTAAACTTCCATTATACTAACTTAACATATATTTGTTGTTATTATTATATGTAGTAAATAAAGTAATTGGGATTATGATTGATATGGAATTAGAATAAACAATTAAAACATCATATTCTTTTTACAAGTTATAGGTTATCTCGAGAGTCACATGGGGAGGTTGAAAATAATTACAAGTATGTGGCCATTTGGGAGGTTATAGAAAAAGATGTCTTCATTGGGCCAGGTCATGATGTGAGCAGCCATTATCATCGAATTGGGGGCAACCTTCTTTTTGAACGGCCAACAAACTCAATCCCGAGCACTCTCGGGGCACCCACTGGACAAACAGAGTACTCCGAGAGTAACCCGAGTCCACCACCAATTCCGGGGAAAACCCGGTAACCCACCCGCCCGTAGGCACGACGGTGAAATTACCAGTAAAACCCGTTTGGCTCAAGTATCCAACCAAGGTTTCCCTAGGTCTCCTATCATTGCCCACCAGTGCCTCACTCTGCACCAAGTGGGAGTCGAACTTGCATCTCTCAAGAGAAATGCAAGCCCTCCACCACTTGATCTAGAGATCATTGGCAGTCATAATTAATATTTTTGGGCTCTAAAAAAGAGGGGAATCCCATCGATAATGGGCTGCAACAAGAGTGGACTTTTGGCAGCACACACTTCCATTACGGGGGATTATTGGCAACATTACACAAGACTTTTAGGGGGGTTACGAGTCGGACAGGAGGTCGCAAAAGGGTAACCCTTTGGCTGCTTTGCACGGAATTCAACAAGGAAGCTCTCAAATCTCATCATCAACATCATCATCGATCAAGCACCCAACCAAACCAATCATGTCTTTATAACTATCTCAAGCTTGTGATCGCGTCCATTCAACAATGAGCGGATAGTCTCGTCGGTTTCACCCCGGTGTAGATGTTGTAAGATTTCTAGGGTTTATACATTTGTATTTTAATTTGGTTTTGTGACAAATTGTTTAGTATTTGAAACTTATGATAATTGTCGTGCATTTGAATTGAATTTGTGAATTGTCGAACGATGATAAAGTTATGACTTTGCGAAATGAATTTGTGCACTTATGCCTTATCGTAGGTTAGGATTTACATGTCCGAGGCAACGAAGTGCATTACGGTCCGTTGTCTATGACGTTGATAGCAATTGGCACCTAAGCTTCGTGATAGTAATCCGTTAATCACTATATGCAATTGAATCAAGTTAAAACATGTAGGAACCCTAGGTCTTGCAATTATCGAACCGGGTGTGATTCGTATTCTAATTTCTTGTTTCAACCTTTTAGTTTAGTTTACAATTTTAGTTAATATTCAATTGATTTCGATAACATCAATTTGTCGGTTCATTCCGATTTATTTTAAAAACCAAACAAATAAATAAAAAATAGCAATCTTCATAATCACTTTGTACATTATTTGTAAATAGTCTAACTAATCAAACGGGTCGTGCGATACTAACCACATGCTCTTTGTGGATACGATACCCGACTTACCCTAGCTACCTAGGTTTAATTGGGTTTTTGATTGATCGGGACGACACGGTCACGTCAGTTTTTGATCAGTTTATAAGGTTCAAAATATTTTATTTATTATATAGAATCAGTAGCAAAAATTTTGGTATCAAAATATTATGTAAAACTCATTTTATTCAAGAAAAGGGTATAACCGACAATTACCGAATTAAAGCTAGAACCCTATGATATGATCAGTTTAAAAATAATTAAAAATCTTCAAAAATCCCAAAATATTATATTACATCAGTGGGTAAAAAGTTTGGTGTCAAAATTTGGGTTTAGACAGGCTTTATGCTAATTACGCCGTTTAATTAATAAAAAGCTTTCTAATTACGCTATTGAGCATAACTCCTAATCTAGACCTCAAAATGATGTCAAATTTTTAGGACAAGTTTATAATTCAGTAACAAAGATTTTTGTCCTCTCACATTTCTAAAAACCTCATTTTTATGTCAAAAGGGCATTTATGGCATTTATAAGCATATTAACGATCAAGAGCATATAATTCAAACCACTAAGAACCATACACTATAACTCCAGAGGGTTATACTACTGAGTAATGTGGTCCTAATGGATGCTTAAAACATGGGAGAATCAAGCTTGAACGGGTCAGAACTGAAAGTCAAAGCAAAAGTCAAGCTTTTGCGACTTTCGGTTATAAACTGACCTTAGACTGATAATTGTCAGGTTAGGACTGATAAAAACATGTTCTAATATTAATTACCAAGTCATTAGAATGTTAAAATATAATTTAGAACCTCTGTTTAATTAATTTAGTTCATTTTTAAACTTTCTGTCCAGTTTGACTTTTGTTAAACTAGTTTGACCCGACAATTAACTAGTCAAACGAAATAATTTGGAGGTGCCCTTTTAAGGGTTAATCACCTACCTTAATATGGTTCCATAACCATATTCAATTTGATCAGTGGCTGGACCAATTTTGATTAAATCGAAAGTCAAAGCTAAATTACGTTAAGTTTGACTTTTCGGTTATTAAACTAATTAAAACGACTAAACAGGGGTTAAGACTCTTACTAATGGCCCTTGCTATCTTTTCTATACTTCCAAATCTTCTCCTAAACCTTGCAAGCTCCAGAGATGAGTCCCTTTGAAGTTGTTGCAACTTATGTGCATAAGAACACTACACAAGTGCTCCTTATATAGTGATTTCCAAGTGTTTAGATCACTTCCAGATGTTATGGGACCTCCTAGGATCACCCCAGGTGTCCTAGTGGATTTATAATACCGTATAACAGCCCCTAGGATCGTTACAAACGAGTATAAGTCGGTTAAACTTGAAAAAACTCCACCTGTCCTTCATTTTCTGCGCTGGTGACTTTCAGGCGGGCCGCGTAAATGTCAAGAGGGGTCTTACGCGGGCCGCGTAGACCTGGTTTCCAGGTTAAAACATTTTTAAACATGGCAGCTTTAGTCCCTGGCCATTTAAAACCTTATATAACCTCCTTTTTGACATGCAAGGCCCTTGTAGTTAGTTTATTGAGGCTCAAGGATGTATAAACAAACTTCGTTAGGCTCAGTTTCGTTAAATATCACTATAAATGCAAGTTTCGTCAAGTTGACACTTTTTACCCAAAGTCTTGAAAACTCGCTTAACGATCTCAAAACCACGTGAAATTTATACCACTTATTCTTGAGAGTATATTTGAATATTTCGAAGCCTCGGGTTCGTTAAAAGGTCACTCAGAGGTCAGAATTAACATGTTGACACGTTTAACCCTTGTAATTTGATAACCTTCCGATTATTTTCACAAACGACTTCTTATATCCAATCAATCACTCGTTTAAGAATATATTCATCACGTATGGTCATTCAGAGGCTCAAGTTTGGCATGTTGACACTTTTAGTTCCTGTGGTTTCATATTTTCACCGTCTGACAACTTTAGTCCTTCAAACTAAATCTTTCACATGTTTAGAGTTTAGGACACGTGTCTTTACATAATCGGACATATTTTTACGTGGTGTTACATCCTCACCCCCTTAAAAGAAATCTCGACCCCGAGATTTACTGGAATAAGTTAGGGTACTTCTGTCGCATAGTGGACTCGACATCCCACGTATATTCGGGACCTCTACGTGCATCCCATTTGACCTTTACTATAGGCACATGTTTCCTTTGGAGCTTTTTAACCTGACGATCCTCGATCGATATAGGTCTTTCAACAAATATCAGGCTTTCATCAATCTGTACGTCCTTATGAGACATAGCTAGCGATTCATCAGCTAGACATTTCTTGAGATTACAAATGTGAAACACATTATGGATTCCATTCAGCTCCTCAGGAAAGTTTAGCTTATAAGCTACACTGCCGACACATTCGATAATCTCGAATGGTCCGATATATCTAGGACTAAGCTTGCCCTTTTTGCCGAAACGCATCACACCTTTCCAGGGCGATACTTTTAGTAAAACTTTATCACTAACCTCAAACTTTAGAGGTTTTCGCCTTTTGTCAGCATAACTTTTCTGCCTATCCCTGGTAGCTTTCAGGCGATCGCGAATCTGGACAATCTTGTCAGTCGTTTCATGGACTATATCAGGTCCTGATAACCGAGCTTCTCCTACTTCTACCCAACAAACAGGCGTTCCGCATTTCCTACCATATAATGCCTCAAAAGGCGCAGCCTGAATACTAGTATGGTAGCTATTGTTATAGGAAAACTTGATCAATGGTAGGTGGTCATCCCAACTACCTCCCAAATCAATAACACATGCTCGAAGCATGTCTTCCAAGGTTTGAATTGTACGCTCACTCCGTCCATCAGTCTGAGGATGGTAAGCAGTACTAAAATTCAAATGAGTGCCCAAAGATTGTTGGAAACTTTTCCAAAAGTGAGAGGTGTATCTAGTATCTCTATCAGAGATAATAGATACCGGCTGTCACAGCCCCAGCCCCGGTTTGACCCGGTCAGGAGCCACGGGACAGGAACCCGTGGTATTTATTAAATGATGCGACAGCGGAAGATTTAACAGGATCTTTTTTTAAATTTGAAATGCCCGATTATTTTATTTCATAATTCGGGATAAAACCCCGTAATTTACAATAGAGGAATTTTACTAGGAAATTCCCTGATTTATTAAAACATGTTTATTTATTTTAACAGAGCCACCTCTTCAAGCTTGTTAGTGCTCCGTAGCACGTTTTCCTTGATTTATTGCAGGTCGCCTGAAACATGTTTTAAAAATATTTTTGTCAGCGGGGAAATACTGGTGAATCATTCATTTTGACAAAATGACACATAGTTATTAATTACAGTATAAGAGCGATTACAATGGCTTCTATCTTATTTTTATCTGGCGCCGTGTCACCTGGTGACGATGGTCATACCACTATTGGGTCTTTCCCCAAGTAGTGACGTTTATCACTGTTAGGATTTATTAGCCTAACCGTGAGAAATTAGTAATGTGCACAATACCCCACTAGCCAGTGATTAAGATAACCACGACTTAATCCCTGTAATTATAACATTTGAAAATGGAGTATTGTAAAATATTTGATAAAAGAGAATGACTCACTTTGCAGATTTTCGCGGGCAGAGTTTAGCCTACTGATTAGCCTGATAACCTAATTTAAATAACAATGCACACGAACTAGGTCAGTAACTAATACAGCATTTACGATAACTCACGAGATTAAACCTCACGACAAATGACAAAGGCAATACTTAAACATCCATCGAATTCACGACGAATGACAAAGTATAAACCCAATTTGAGCAGCACTTAAACATTCATCGGATAGTTTTAATCGATCGGACATTGAATCGTAGCAGCGATAGAGTTAATACCCGGTATCGTAGCAGCACCCCAATATTTTGAAAGTAAATTCGACTTTTGAGCAGTCTAATTTCGTTTTCGTAAAATGATTTAGACACCAGAGGACTGCTCCTGATCCAACCTATTTATAGGTAAAATTTAGGGTTCACGCGGCCCGCGTGAACCTTGGCACATCTTTACGCGGCCCGCTTGGCCGCCTAGTCTACGCGTAGGTTTGCTGGGTCACGAGTTAGGGTTGCCAGATGGGATCCGGAACACTTATCCGATCAACCCAACTTTGACGCGGCCCGCGTAAGACTAAGCCAACTCTTACGCGGCCCGCCTGAAGACCATATTTCTTGATTTCTTGATTTTTAATATGGATTATGGTTTCAGGGGTCCAGGTTTCTATTTACGAGTCGTTTTGGGACATTTTTGGAGGTCCTTACATCCTCCCCACCTTATTTAAAATCTCGTCCTCGAGATTCACTGAAATAAATGAGGATACTTTCGCTTCATCTCCGATTCCAGTTCCCAGGTGTATTCAGGTCCTCTTTTGGAATTCCATTTGACTTTGACATGTACCAATCGTTTGTGCTTGAGAAACTTGATCTTTCGGTCTTCTATTTGTAGTGGTTTCTCTACGAATTTTAACTTTTCATTTACCTCTATATCTTGAAGAGGTACTACCAGAGATTCATCAGATAAACATTTCTTGAGGTTGGATACATGAAATACATCATGTACCCCAGCTAACTCTTCTGGTAATTGTAAGCGATAAGCAACTGGTCCTATACGTTGGATCACTGGAAATGGTCCTACGTATCGTGGACTTAACTTTCCTTTCTTACCGAACCGAACTACTCCTTTCCAAGGAGAAACTTTCAGGAGCACTCTATCTCCAACTCGAAATTCTAGTGGCTTACGTCGATTGTCGGCATAGCTCTTTTGGCAATCTCGAGCAATCTTCAATCTTTCCTTGATTTGAGTAATTTTGTCAGTGGTTTCTTGCACGATTTCAGGACCTGATAATTGACTTTCTCCTATTTCTGCCCAGCAAACTGGAGTTCTGCATTTTCGTCCATACAGTGCTTCGAATGGGGCAGCTTCAATGCTTGAATGATAGCTATTGTTATAGGAGAATTCAATTAAAGGTAAATGATCGTCCCAGTTTCCTCCAAAATCTATCACACATGCTCGGAGCATCTCTTCCAGGGTTTGTATCGTCCTTTCACTTTGTCCGTCTGTTTGTGGATGATACGCTGTACTTACATTTAGTCGGGTTCCCATTGCTTCTTGGAAACTTGTCCAAAAATGGGAAGTGAAGCGACTATCCCTATCCGATACAATGGAGAGTGGAACTCCATGTAAGGATACTACTTCATCTACATACAACTTGGCTAATCGATCCACAATTACCCAAATTGCATCATTACCTTTTCTGGTTTTGGGTAACTTAGTAACAAAATCCATAGTTATAAGTTCCCATTTCCATACAGACATTTCTAATTGTTGTAGTAGACCTGAGGGTTTCTGGTGTTCTGCCTTAACTTGTGAACAAGTAAGACACTTGGAAACATATTTAGCTATGTCCTTTTTCATTCCTATCCACCAGAAATTATTCCTTAAATCTTGGTACATTTTATTGTTACCAGGATGCATGGTATACCTAGATTTATGGGCTTCTTCTAAAATCTTATCTCTTAATTCTCCCTGCTTAGGTACCCAAATTCTTTTCTTGTGGAATCTCCAAATTCCATCACTTCCTCGCTCTAATTCCTTTATTCTTCCTTTCATCCCTTCAGCATCGTCCTTGATTGCTGTTCCTTGAATGCTTTTCAGTTGTTCCATTGTCACACCCCGATATTTCCACGTATTACCGGTGGGCCCGGTGGGGGAGTATCGTGACGTAGTTGATATCATTATAGTCAAACAACATAATATTTAAATGCACAGCAGAAGCAAAAGATAGATTCATTTCAACCGAATAAAATTGTAATATTAAGTATCACAAAATAGTTGAAAATAATCCACAGGTGGATTAAAAAGAAACATTGTTCAACAGACTGAAATGCATCCAAGCTTGCGAGACTCTTATTGATGCTAAGGAGAAAGCCAGCCTATTTCGAATAGTACCTGCACTTAACCTTTTTGGGAAAATACGTCAGTTTACACTGGTAAATACAATCAACTGACTCATTTTGAAAAGGTTTAGAAAGTTGGTTTAAATGCACGAGGCACAAAACATTTTATAACTTGGGATAATTATTTGAATATAATACTTGTAAAAGAATTACATGTTTCTTATGCGTTCAGTAGCCCGGTTCGTGCCGGGTTAAAGATCAATAGACACACCACATTATTTATTTAGGCACTGACGGGTGTACGCCTACACCCCGTGCTTAGGTCGTGGCCATTTCGTAAAATGATGCCAAGGATATCCGGGACATGGTCATTAACCCCCCAAAGGCATTTAAGCAACAAAACATATTTTTAAACGGGTCATCTCGATAATACTTAACCACCAATCGATTAAGGTCCAATGCCCGACCAAGCGGTATCTTAGATACCGTACCCCAAGCCCGTATAAGGGAAAATAAGTTAAAAGTATTTACCTGAGCTAAATATAAATTCAATCCCAGCCGTATCAAATCAGCAAGTACAGATAGCTTTTACTGGGCTCCAAAATCTGGAACGAAGGTTTATCATAACCTATTAGAGTCCTAACGGGTCTTTAATTAAGCCTAAACTTAGACCGGTTAGTTTTAAAGGAAGATACGGTTCGAACGCATGATTAAGCGAAGACCGGAATAGAATGTGATTTAGACCCGACAAGTTTGAAGACTTGTATAATATGGGTAAACTAAACACATTCTGGATTTTGAGATAAAAATGATAAGGTTTGACCTGTGTCGGCTAATTTATGCAAACTAGTTACATAAACCGAACCGAACGCGAATAACGCATAACGGGTAACCGAAAGAGTCACGAACAGGTTTCCTAAGTTAATATGCCTTAAATATGTTGTGATATTAGTAGGATATCTTCCATTATGCCCAAAACGAGTTTAATCTCAATTTAAGCCCCGTAGGGGTATTTTGGTCTTTTTAAAGATTATAAAAGGGATTAATTATACTTATGAGATACGGGTCTGAAATAATCAGTAAAAAAACTTAACTTAATAGGATATATCAGTTGGTGACAAGTCTTATATGACAAAATGGTTTTAAACCCATACTATGTGTCTAATACGCGTAAAAAGCCGTTTTAAGCGATTTCCGGGTTATAACTGGAAATATGAGTTTTCTGATCAGTTTATAAAGTTCAACATACTTCATTTATCATATAAAATCAGTAGCCAAAGGTTTGGTGTCTAAATGTTATGAAAACTCATTTTATAAGCAAAAAGGGTATAATCGGTATTTACCGAATCAAGGCAATAACCTTAGGTTATGATCAGTTTAAAAATAATTAAAAATCTTCAAAAATCCCAAAATATTATATTACATCAGTGGGTAAAAGGTTTGGTGTCAAAAATTGGTTTAGATAGGCTTTACGCTAATTACGCCGTTTAATTAATAAAAGGCCTTCTAATTACGCCATTGAGCATAACTCCTAATCTAGACCTCCAACTGATGTGAAATTTTAGGGACATGTTTATAAATCAGTAACAAAGATTATTGTCCTCTCACATTTCCAAAATTCTCGTTTTAAGGTCAAATGGGCATATTGGTCAACATTAGGCATTTAACGGAAACGTCGGACAATCAACGAGTCGAGTAGTATAATCGCAGAGGGTTATACTATCGTACAAGATGGTCCTAATGAAGCTCTAAGGCATTTCTAAATCATGCTAATATGGGTCAGAACTGAAAGTCAAGGCAATGGTCAAACTATGCGACTTTCGGCTCCGAACCGGTCCTAAACTGAAAATTGTCGGGTCGGATATGCTTAGACATGTTCTTGCATTGCTTACCAAGTTATATGAGTGGTAAAACAGGTTACACGTCTCCTACATTGCTAATTATGCGTTAAATTGAAAATTAAGTTTCTGTTGACTTTTTCGGATTAAGTTTGACCCGACATTCGACCTAGTTAGAGCGGGAATCAGAGGGTGCCCTTTTACGGGTTTAATACCCACATAAATACCAACTCATAACTACTTTTAATTTGACTAATCGTTGGACCATTAGCGATTAATCGTTAAGTCAAACCTTAATTATGACGGTTTGACTTTAAGCTAATTAACTAGGTAACACACGATTAAGGAAGGTTAAGGATACTTACCAAGGTCCAATGCACGACTAATGATGCTTAGGAAGTGGCCTTGAGCTCCAGAAATGATCAGAGGTGAAGTATGGAATGAATGATCAAAGTTGCAACATTGGGCTTCTTTATATAGTGAGTTTAATCTCACTAGATCATGCCAAGCAACTCTATGATTGATCCCTGATCAATTACAAGTGTCCCTAGTGCCTAAGAACTAGTTTATATTGCACATGGTGATGAAAAATGGCAAAGTAAGTCGGTTAAACTTGTTATACAGGCACCTGTCAGGTTTTATGCTTCTGGGACTGTCTTACGGACCGTAAGGCTAAAGCCTTGCGGTCCGTATCCGCTTTTCAAAAACATCATCCGGGTCAGCTGGCTTACGGACTGTAAGGGGTAACCTTTGCGGTCCGTAAGCCTTTACCAGAAGGCAATTATTTGTAACCTTTCAAGCTTTGATCATGCAACTTTTCACCCTCGAATCACGGACCTTTATCATCAATATGGGACCTCTTGAACATGCTTGAACAGTTATTTCAACTTATCATGCTTCAATGTCTTGGATTCTTTTGAAAGGGTTGTCGTAT
Source organism: Helianthus tuberosus (assembly GCA_030545235.1). Classification (NCBI taxonomy): domain Eukaryota; kingdom Viridiplantae; phylum Streptophyta; class Magnoliopsida; order Asterales; family Asteraceae; genus Helianthus; species Helianthus tuberosus. Next base: position 5,002,918 of record CM060416.1, on the reverse strand, counting down.
GGAACATAAGATCCATTTAATGTGCAAAATTGAATTATACATTATCAAAATGATCGGACTTGAATATTTCAGATGTTTATAATATAGATTTGGGTCTTGGGATTTATAACGAGGTCGTTCAGAGGTATAAATTAACATGTCGACACTTTTAAATCCTGCCATACATCTTTTAATTTGATCCGGGTTCCTGACACGTTTATCTACCATGACACGTGTCTGTATTTTATTGGACGTGAATTTTCGAGGTGTTACATCCATTAAATCTAACTGTAGATTTAATCTGAGAGCATGAACTCGTCTTTGCTTTTCATGATACTTACGACTTAAGGCATCTGCAACTACATTTTCCTTCCCTTCGTGATATTGGATATCACAGTCGTAGTCGCTTAAGATTTCCATCCATCTTCTTTGCCTCATGTTTAATTCTTTTTGCCCAAATATGTATCTTAAACTCTTATGATCTGTATAGACAGTAAACTTACTTACATACAAATAATGTCTCCAAATTTGAAGGGCAAAAATTATGGCTCCTAATTCTAAGTCATGAGTCGTATAGTTTTTCTTATGCTTTTTCAATTGCCTTGAGGCATACGCAATTACCTTCTTGCGTTGCATTAATACACATCCTAATCCTAGCTTAGAAGCATCACAATAGACTTCAAAATCTTCTGTTCCTTCCGGTAAGGCTAAGATTGGGGTGTTTGTTAACCTTTGCTTTAAAATCTTAAAAGCCTCTTCTTGCTTAGGTCCCCATTCAAAATTAAGTGCTTTACAGGTTAGCTTAGTTAATGGTACCGCTATTTTAGAAAAATCCTTAATAAAACGCCTATAGTATCCGGCTAACCCTAGAAAACTTCTAATTTCCATGGCTGATTGCGGGACCTTCCATTTGGTGATTGCTTCTATCTTAGTAGGATCTACGTGAATACCTTCATGATTAACCATGTGTCCTAAAAATTGCACCTCCTGTAGCCAAAATTCACATTTTGAGAATTTGGCGTAAAGCTTCTCCCTTCTTAACAAGGTTAAGAGTGCATGCAAGTGCTGACAATGTTCCTCCTGACTTTTGGAATAAATAAGTATATCTTCGATGAAGACAATTACAAATTTATCCAAATACGGTTTACAGATTCTATTCATCATGTCCATAAATGCTGCTGGAGCATTTGTTAGTCCGAAGGGCATGACTGTAAACTCGTAATGACCATACCTAGTTCTGAAAGCAGTTTTAGGCATGTCCTCTTCTTGTACCTTCAATTGATGGCATCCGGAGCGTAAATCTATCTTAGAAAAATATCTAGCTCCCTGCAATTGATCAAAAAGATCATCAATCCTAGGTAATGGGTATCGATTCTTAATTGTAACCTTATTCAATTCTCTATAATCAATACACATTCTCATTGACCCATCTTTCTTTTTCACAAACAACACTGGTGCTCCCCATGGGGATGAACTAGGTTGTATGAATCCTTTGCTTAGTAATTCATCTAACTGCTTTTTCAATTCTAGCATTTCAGTGGGTGCTAACCGATAAGGTGCCTTGGCTATCCGTGTAGTTCCCGGAATTAGATGAATCCTAAATTCTACTTCCCTGTCAGGTGGTAATCCTGGAAGTTCTTCTGGAAATACATCTGGGTATTCTGATACTACCGGAATTTCCTTAAGTTCCTTATCTTTCGTGTTAATGATTACTGAAATCATATACACCATTTCTTGTTTTCTTGAATAACTGGCCAACCTCCTTATTGAAATGAATTTCAGTGGTTTTCGTGGCTTATCTCCTGTAATCACTATTAATTCTCCTATGGGTGTATGAATTTCTATGGAATTCTTATCACATAGGATTCGAGCATGATTGGATACCAACCAATCCATTCCTAATACAACATCGAATCCTGCTAAATCCATAGGTAATAGATTTGCAGAAAATTTATGGCCTAAAAGTTCTATTTTGCCTTCTCGCAAAACCTTATTTATTTTAACAGAATTTCCATCTGCCGTTTCGACTGTAAAAATCTGCCTAACATTGGTTAAGGGTAAATTAAGAGCTTGGTAGAATGAAGTATTAATAAAACTTTGATTTGCACCAGAGTCAAATAATACTTTTGCATACACATTGTGAACTAGGAACGTACCAGCTATCACATCTGGAATGAGTTCTGCTTCTTGGGTGGTCAGCTGGAATGCTCTTACGTTTTTCTTGGTAGCTCCTTCTGCAGGTTTAGCTTTGTTATCAGCTGGTTTGATCAATTTCGGGCAGTCTGGTCTAAAATGTCCAGCTTCTCCACAGTTGTAGCAAACTGTTGCTTTCTTCTTTCTGCAATCTTCCTCTTGGTCTCCTGGAATTTTGCAGAAATTGCAATATCCCTTGCATCTTCCAAAATGCTTTCTTTTGCAGGAATTGCAAAATAGAACAGTGGAAGATTGTCCGGTCCCCCTTCTCTTAAAATTACTACGGTTACCCATACGAAATCCTTGGGTAATCTTTTGGGCTACTTCATTTTTCCGGTTTTCTTCATTTGTGCGTACCAGTTCGTCAGTTAGGGTGTTAGCTAATTCCACAGCATCGTCAATAGTGCGAGGTCTCGCAGCTTTAACGATATTACGGATTTCGCCAATCAATCTGTTGGTGCATGCGTCTGTCAACTTCGTCTTGTATCGAGTCTTACATTACAATTGTTAGATCAGGACACGTTGTACGAGAAATAGGGAAGGATTTAAGGGTATTTGAGGTAATTTCGTTTGAACAGGTTAATGGCATCTTCAAACAAAATTAACATGTCTAATTTCGTTTGAAGGATGCCATGCCACTTTCAAACGAAATCATGTTCCCTATAAATACTAGATGTCTTGATTTCATTTGTAACTTTCCGGTCAGTGTAACGAAGTGCTGCCGAAGTGTTGTCAGACTGTAAATCTTTATCAAATCAATCATACAACAGTTTAAAGTGTATATCTTGCTGAATTGACCTCTACACGTCTGTTTCCGCCTTTCGTGTTGAGTTAAACTCTTCTGATCGACTCGTTCGGGTCTGAAAACGATCCTACAAGTGGTATCAGAGCTCAGGAGGAAGAGTTCATACCAATTCAGTTGCAAAATCTGTTTTTCTACACCTTCTTTCAAAATTAAACAAGTTTTCACGGTTAAAAACAGCTGATTTTCACATATCATGTGCGTAATGTTGTTTTAACAAACCGTAGAAAGTTTCAGATCTAAATTCGACCATTTACTTGATCAATTGGACAAAAATTGGACCGAAAAGATGATGTCATCATGATTTCGTTTGAACTTACTAGCTGATTTCGTTTGAGATTGAACATTGGGACTGATTTCGTTTGAAGTTGCTTGATTATTTTGTTTGAAATTGCACAAACTGTCTGATTTCGTTTGAAGACACCTGTTAATTCCGTTTGAAAACAAGATTTCGTTTGAAGATTGTTGTTGATCTCGTTTGAAAGCATAATTTAGTTTGAGTGTTCAAACAAAATTTGTTATTTCGTTTCAGATTGATATCTCGTTTGAAGTTTGGATTGTAATTTCGTTTGAAGGGTACTTGAAGTTGAGATTCCGTTTGAAACTGTTTAGTGTGTGATTTCGTTTCAAGTCATCATTTCATTTGTATTGGGATTTCGTTTGAGATTGACTAGTTTGTAAACTTGTTATCAAATCATGAGTGAAGAGTTCTATAACGCATTTGCTACATCCCCGACTAGTCCAACAGTCATTACTCAAAACATGAACATGGAAAATGAGACTGGAACTATGCAAAAGCCCCCGAAGCTAATGAGCATTGAAGAGTATTACGGTTGGAAAGATAGGTTTGAAAACTGGGTTCAAGCTAATCATTTGAGATCTTGGGAGTGTATTTTGAAAAAGTATGTTCTACCACGTACTGATCTACAAGTTGAGAAAGAAATCTCTGAATTCAATGACAAAGAACGAGACATGTACAGAGCTGAAAAGATGATGATTAGTCTACTTCAGCAAGCCATTAAAGAAGATATCTTTGTATTGCTTCAACATGACAAAACTTCAAAATCAATTTGGGATGCTCTTAAGATAAAATTTGAGGGAAGTGAGAATATGATAAAAAGTAAAAAGGCATTGCTTAAGAAAGAATTTGATCTATTCACAAGTCTACCAGGGGAAGATACAAAGAAGTTGATTGAAAGATACTGCCACTTAGTGCGTTCTATGTCATTGTTAAGCATAACCAAAGATCGAGAGGAATGGGTTGACAAACTAGCTGATGCTTTACCTCAGAAAGAGTGGGGTACATTTTTGATGATCTTAAAGAACACTGGTGTATATGATGGTTTGAAAATTTCTCAGTTCATCTAGAAGATTGAGGGTCAAGATCTTGAACAGCAAAAGATTGCGAGGATGAATAATCCAAGTGGTCAACAAGATGTGAAGATGTACTACAAAGGCAGTATTCAAGAGATTGAAAGGAGTCCTAAAATCCAACCCGCTTTTAGTGCTTGAAATTCATCTGAAAATGTTGAACAAATTCCAAGCAGCAGCAGTGGATTCTCTTCATTTCCAAGTGTTAATCCAAAGAGTTCAACTTCAAGTTTTCATTCTCAAAGTTCAAAAAGTGGAAATGGTTGTGTGATACAGTGCAACATTGCATTGAATCTTCCAGATGGTCAAAGTTTTTCTGAAGAAATTACAAAAGATCACATGGCGTTACTTGCAACTGTGCTACAATCCTATGAAGGTTTGGTTGTAGGAAGGATTGGAAATCCTATGCTGACGAAAGAAGATTATGATCAGATAGACGCTGAAGAAATGGAACTCATGGACATCAAATGGTGTCTAGCTAGTGTTTTGAGGAGAGCAGAAAAGTTTAAAATGATCACAGGGAGAAATGATTTTCTGGATGCACATGTGTCTACTTTGGGTTTTGATAAATCTAAAGTTACTTGTTTTCGATGCAGGGAGAAAGGTCATTTTAAAAGAGAGTGCAAAAATCAAGAAGCTAGTGGAGCAAAGAATCCATTTAGAAAATATGACTACAATCGGAAAGCCATATATCAACAAGTTGCTCATCAACCATATCAACAAAAAGAAACACAAAGTGCTCATGGGAAAATGATCGAAGATGCAAATAAGAAAGCTTATTCTGGTATCATTGATCAAGATGATGAGAAAATGGCTACAGGTTTCAATTGGAACAAATACATATCAGCTGATAGTAAAGCATATTTAATAAACCAAGATGATGAAAAGTTACCTGAAGGGTTCAGCTGGGATATGTTTGCGGATGAGAATGGGAATTTTAAAGGTTTCATTGCAAAGATAGTTCAAGAACCAGATTTGTTTACAGAATGGATGAAAGCAATTGGTGTTCATGAGAAGAAACAAGAAGAAGAATCTGTTTCATCCGATGAAAGTTCAGAAGAAGCAACTGTTGTTGATCAAACATCTACTGATTCTGGTTCTTTAGATGATAGTTTTGAAAAAGCGATAGATTTTGATCAATCACCAACTGATGACAGTGGTGATGATGAGGAAGAAAAACATATTAACGTTGCAAAAACTCATCTATCTTCTGAAAGTTTTCAATTTTATTTTGCAGATCGCTTGAAAAACTGAAGGAGAGACGAGCAGCTAAACAACAAAAGAAAATGAAGAGTGAAAGTGTTGCTCCAAAAGAAGAGACTGTTCAAAATGAAGAAATTAAAGCTGAGAAGGTGATTGAAGCTGAACCAGTGATTAAGGTTGAGACGATCAATGAAGTTGAAAAGATTGTGGAAGTCATCAAGCCTTGCACGAAGTGTTTGGAATCCTGCAAGCAATGTGCAGAAAAAGATGAGAAACTGAATGAGCAAGAAAAGATGAAAGAACAATTATTGTTCAATCTCAACTACGTGAAAGAGTCGTATGATGTGCTAAACAGAACAGTGACTGGTCTTCAAAAGACAAATTCTGAAAGAGAAGATGCATTAACTATGATGAATTCTGTGATGATGACAAAGCAGAAGGCAATTAATCATTACATCGAAGAATGTGCAAAACTGCAGCGGGAGTTGGAAAATGAAAAGATTGAGAATGAGAGGATCAGACGTTTATTACAGAGTTATTCTAGTTCTGATTATCTTATTGATAGAATTTATCCAACTGTTGCAGGTTTTGAAGCATTTAAGGATGATAAGAAGACTGACAAGAAGGATACTGGTAAGAAACAGAGTGTTAGTTATAACAAGTGTCCGCCTCCGATTTGGGAAGGGTATTCGCCTAGAAAACCGAATGAGGAGCAAGTCGAAAAAGCTGTCAATATAAAGTTAAAGTCCGATATAACCGATGAATTACCAGAAAACATTGATGTCGTTTTTACATCGTCTGACACTGATCATGAGTCCGAGTTAATAAAAAAGGTGGTCGATCAGGTGTTGGATACAGATGAGGAGTCGGAGTTAAAGTCTGAGTCAAAGTCCGAGTCTGGGTGTTCAAGTTCGTCTGTCAAAAGTTCGAGTTCATCAGTCAACAATTCAAAGAAGTCGGTTAAACAGGTGTATAATAAAGAATTCTTGTTATCAAAATCTAATTTGAATGACGAAGCAATCAAAGTGGCATATACATTGATTGATTCAGACAAATTATATTCTGTTGAAGAATTTCCAATAAGAAGTGTTAATTTTGAAAAGATCAAAAAGGTTTTCAAACTTACAGAAATCAATATTTCTGAAATAAAAGATGTAAATCTTTCTGAAAAACTTAAAAAGTACACTTCAAGAGTTCAACAACGGTTAAACAAGAAAAAAGGTTACGGTTCTGGTTCTGGTTTTCAAAAGAAACCAAACCATAATGGTAATTTCAAAAAGAAAGGTCTTGGTTTTATTCCATCTGAAAATCATAAAAATGAAAAATATGTTCGAGATTTTAAATCAAAAATGAAATTTGTTTCAGGAGGAAGTGCTGAGGAAGAACAGAAGAAAACTTTCTGGAGACAATCAAATCAAGAGTTTCTTGCTGAAAAGAAGATAATAGGAACTGGAGTTTTTCATAGAAAGGATACTAGAACCTGTTTTAATTGCAATGAAGCTGGTCATATTGCATGGAATCGTCCGTTGGATACAAAGAAAAAACAGGGAGTTTCTAAAAAACTCAAAGAAAAGGTTTTTGAGAAAAATGAGTCATCAACTAAGAAATTTAAAATTTTTGAAAATTCAACATATGAAGTTGGTGAGTGTTCAAAGACTCATTTTTATCAAAAGAGAGCTAAACATGACAACCAAGTGTGGGTTGTTAAGAAGTTTTATGAGAAACTTGGCGATGAATCTGATTTCACAAAGTCAGACGAGCCACAGGTTGAGTTAAATGAGGAAAACTCAGTGCCTCCAATGGATGATGTTCATTTTCCACCATTGAGGACTGAGAATTTTAAATAAAAAGTTGGAAAGGTTGAGATCTCGAATCAGTTCTATTCTGAAAAGAAAGAATTTCATGTTGAAAAAGCGTTTAATGGAAATGTGAAAAAGATTTTTGGAAAAATGGTTGAGGATAAAGTCAAAGGGGTAAAGGACTTTTATGAAACAAAGAAAGCAACATTTTACCCAGGTGAAGTTAAGGAGGAAACATCCAAGTTTGGTGAAACTTGGATGTCTGTTTTTCACAAGTAAATATCCGAACTTGCCGGAGCTCCCAGGTTTGTAAGCATGGAGCAGGTATCGGCATCTTTCTTGGTTGATAATCTTACAAGTGGTACAGTTGGTAACGATACAGGTAGTATTTTCTTAAATTGTTATATTTTTCAAATGGTTGTTAAATGAATTTACAAGTGGTTGAAGAAATTTTCAACTGCAAGTGGTAAATCAGGGTCATTAAGTTGAACTTGATTTGACCATACATACAAGTGATTGTTTGGAAAACAATATGATGAACCCTTAACGTTACAAGTGGTAAAATCAACAAAACTTATTTTCCGGAAAAATCATTTTGGTTAAAAAATACTTAAGTGTTTTGAAATCATTATGATAAAATAGTTTGTTGTAAGGGGGAGTTTTGATTGTTTATGCCAAGTGGATGGCGATTTGAAGTGATTCGATATCAGTTGTCACTTTATTTGTACAGTTTGTTTTCAAATTTCTTTAAATGTGTTTGAAATTTAGGGGGAGTAAGAATTTTCTGAAAATCCAAAAACATTAGAAAATTTGAAAAAGTACAAAACATGATAAAATACAAAATGAGTTTTGTTGTCAGAAAAGAGGAAATGATAGTACATCAGTAGAGAGTTACAGTATGTTAAAGAAATGTAATATTTATATAGCGTTAAACAGTCTCACTGATGATATGCCGATAGGTTTTTACACATTTAGTAAACTTTTTCGGGATATAAACTTAAATTCAAACTTGCTTATTTTGTGGGGAACACTACTTGCATATATAGGTAACCCCTGAAATCTCGTTTGAAAGGTCCCTCTTTCTGAGATACTAGGTCTTTATGCTCAGTGATATCTGGGGAATTATCCCGGGACTTCTGATTTTGCGGAAGCAATGGCCTAGTCCCCGGAGAATACTTTCTGCTTGCTTGAAATATAGCGCCACCCTCAGCATAAAATGATGAGACAATAAAATTGCTAATCAATGCTGTTGTAAAAAAGATCCTCTAAAGGGGACCCACCAAAAGTCGAGCCGTCATCTCTCTGCTGAACGGAAGTTCTGACCTGAGCTCTCACGGTTTCGCAATTAACCCTTTACAGATATCATCTGTGGTATACTCACCTGTAAGACTGAATATTGGGATCTGGATACGGGAGTATATTCAAGAGATGGGACACATGAATGAGTTTAAGTTCTTAAAACATCTAATTCATATCCTGAATCAGTTGAAATTTGTGTGAAAATTTAAGTGGATCAGTATATCGGCAATCTAAGTGAATTGTTTAATTCTTAATGTGTAACTAAGCTCAACGGTACTTGTGACTTGTCAAAAACTGATATGATCCTCTTACACAAACTCACAAAAATATTGTCTGTAAATATTTCTTTACTGCATTTCATTTCATTCAAAATCCAAAAAGATTTTCAGTGTGTTTTAGCATAAAGTTTGGAAAATTCAAAAAGATTTTTGACGACTGATGTTGGAAAGCTGATTTTCAAAATTCCAAGTGCTAAACATGATGAGCATGTGGTGAGGGGAGTTTGTTTTTAATGGAGAAAAGTTTTTGAATATTTTTCAGTACAATTGGTCATCTGAGGTTTCTATCATTGATAAATCATTCTGGTTTATATTGAAAGAGAGTTTGTATATATAAATTTGTCAAATGTTAAATTTGTGAAATTTATTTTTGGGTAGAGAATGTGCAGGTAGCCAGGTTTTGATTCTGAATCTAAAGAAAGAGCACAAAGCCAGGTTCCGATACCTGAGGACTCTAACATATCAACAAGCCAGACTGCGATCCTAGCAAATCGAAAGGGGGAGTCTGAAGACATCCGAGTAGATAAGCTTGTTCGAGAGGAGTCAGTTGATGCTGAAGAGGAGAAAGAGATAAAGTTTGAGGATGCTTACACGTTCAGACTGATAAAGACTGAAGACGTTGAAGACTCGACACTTAAGACTCGTTAACATTCGAGGGGGAGTCTGTTGGTGCATGCGTCTGTCGACTTCGTCTTGTATCGAGTCTTACATTACAATTGTTAGATCAGGACACATTGTACGAGAAATAGGGTAGGATTTAAGGGTATTTGAGGTAATTTCGTTTGAACAGGTTAATGGCATCTTCAAACGAAATTAACATGTCTAATTTCGTTTGAAGGATGCCATGCCACTTTCAAACGAAATCATGTTCCCTATAAATACTAGATGTCTTGATTTCATTTGTAACTTTCTGGTCAGTGTAACGAAGTGCTGCCGAAGTGTTGTCAGACTGTAAATCTTTATCAAATCAATCATACAACAGTTTAAAGTGTATATCTTGCTGAATTGACCTCTACACGTCTGTTTCCGCCTTTCGTGTTGAGTTAAACTCTTCTGATCGACTCGTTCGGGTCAGAAAACTCTTCTGTTGAGTTAAACTCTACAGTTTGTTTTCAAATTTCTTTAAATGTGTTTGAATTTTAGGGGGAGTAAGAATTTTCTGAAAATCCAAAAACATTAGAAAATTTGAAAAAGTCAAAAACATGATAAAATACAAAATGAGTTTTGTTGTCAGAAAGGAGGAAATGATAGTACATCAGTAGACAGTTACAGTATGTTAAAGAAATGTAATGTTTATATAGCGTTAAACAGTCTCACTGATGATATGCCGATTGGTTTTTACACATTTAGTAAACTTTTTCGGGATATAAACTTAAATTCAAACTTGCTTATTTTGTGGGGAACACTACTTGGATATATAGGTAATCCCTGAAATCTCGTTTGAAAGGTCCCTCTTTCTGAGATACTAGGTCTTTATGCTCAGTGATATCTGGGGAATTATCCCGGGACTTCTGATTTTGCGGAAGCAATGGCCTAGTCCCCGGAGAATACTTTCTGCTTGCTTGAAATATAGCGCCACCCTCAGCATAAAATGATGAGACAATAAAATTGCTAATCAATGCTGTTGTAAAAAAGATCCTCTAAAGGGGACCCACCAAAAGTCGAGCCGTCATCTCTCTGCTGAACGGAAGTTCTGACCTGAGCTCTCACGGTTTCGCAATTAACCCTTTACAGATATCATCTGTGGTATACTCACCTGTAAGACTGAATATTGGGATCTGGATACGGGAGTATATTCAAGAGATGGGACACATGAATGAGTTTAAGTTCTTAAAACATCTAATTCATATCCTGAATCAGTTGAAATTTGTGTGAAAATTTAAGTGGATCAGTATATCGGCAATCTAAGTGAATTGTTTAATTCTTAATGTGTAACTAAGCTCAACGGTACTTGTGACTTGTCAAAAACTGATATGATCCTCTTACACAAACTCACAAAAATATTGTCTGTAAATATTTCTTTACTGCATTTCATTTCATTCAAAATCCAAAAAGATTTTCAGTGTGTTTTAGCATAAAGTTTGGAAAATTCAAAAAGATTTTCGACGACTGATGTTGGAAAGCTGATTTTCAAAATTCCAAGTGCTAAACATGATGAGCATGTGGTGAGGGGAGTTTGTTTTTAATGGAGAAAAGTTTTTGAATATTTTTCAGTACAATTGGTCATCTGAGGTTTCTATCATTGATAAATCATTCTGGTTTATATTGAAAGAGAGTTTGTATATATAAATTTGTCAAATGTTAAATTTGTGAAATTTATTTTTGGGTAGAGAATGTGAAGGTAGCCAGGTTTTGATTCTGAATCTAAAGAAAGAGCACAAAGCCAGGTTTCGATACCCGAGGACTCTAAGATATCAACAAGCCAGACTGCGATCCTAGCAAATCGAAAGGGGGAGTCTGAAGACATCCGAGTAGATAAGCTTGTTCAAGAGGAGTCAGTTGATGCTGAAGAGGAGAAAGAGATAAAGTTTGAGGATGCTTACACGTTCAGACTGATAAAGACTGAAGACGTTGAAGACTCGACACTTAAGACTCGTCAACATTCGAGGGGGAGTCTGTTGGTGCATGCGTCTGTCGACTTCGTCTTGTATCGAGTCTTACATTACAATTGTTAGATCAGGACACGTTATACGAGAAATAGGGTAGGATTTAAGGGTATTTGAGGTAATTTCGTTTGAACAGGTTAATGGCATCTTCAAACGAAATTAACATGTCTAATTTCATTTGAAGGATGCCATGCCACTTTCAAACGAAATCATGTTCCCTATAAATACTAGATGTCTTGATTTCATTTATAACTTTCTGGTCAGTGTAACGAAGTGCTGCCGAAGTGTTGTCAGACTGTAAATCTTTATCAAATCAATCATACAACAGTTTAAAGTGTATATCTTGCTGAATTGACCTCTACACGTCAGTTTCCGCCTTTCGTGTTGAGTTAAACTCTTCTGATCGACTCGTTCGGGTCTGAAAACTCTTCTGTTGAGTAAAACTCTACAGTTTGTTTTCAAATTTCTTTAAATGTGTTTGAATTTTAGGGGGAGTAAGAATTTTATGAAAATCCAAAAACATTAGAAAATTTGAAAAAAGTCAAAAACATGATAAAATACAAAATGAGTTTTGTTGTCAGAAAAGAGAAAATGATAGTACATCAGTAGACAGTTACAGTATGTTAAAGAAATGTAATGTTTATATAGCGTTAAACAGTCTCACTGATGATATGCCGATAGGTTTTTACATATTTAATAAACTTTTTCGGGATATAAACTTAAATTCAAACTTGCTTATTTTGTGGGGAACACTACTTGGATATATAGGTAACCCCTGAAATCTCGTTTGAAAGGTCCCTCTTTCTGAGATACTAGGTCTTTATGCTCAGTGATATCTGGGGTATTATCCCGGGACTTCTGATTTTGCGGAAGCAATGGCCTAGTCCCCGGAGAATACTTTCTGCCTGCTTGAAATATAGCGCCACCCTCAGCATAAAATGATGTGACAATAAAATTGCTAATCAATGCTATTGTAAAAAAGATCCTCTAAAGGGGACCCACCAAAAGTCGAGCCGTCATCTCTCTGCTGAACGGAAGTTCTGACCTGACCTCTCACGGTTTCGCAATTAACCCTTTACAGATATCATCTGTGGTATACTCACCTGTAAGACTGAATATTGGGATCTGGATACGGGAGTATATTCAAGAGATGGGACACATGAATGAGTTTAAGTTCTTAAAACATCTAATTCATATCCTGAATCAGTTGAAATTTGTGTGAAAATTTAAGTGGATCAGTATATCGGCAATCTAAGTGAATTGTTTAATTCTTAATGTGTAACTAAGCTCAACGGTACTTGTGACTTGTCAAAAACTGATATGATCCTTGTTTTGGTCAAAAATTACCGAAGTAATTAAGTGATCAAATTAGTTAAGTGAGGTAGTGTGCTAGAAGTAAGTGTCAAAAATGTGTTAATTAAATTACTTGCAAAAACAGTTTCAGGATACGGCTCGGGATATTGAGCTGTATCAACGATCAAACAATGAGTAAATAATGAGCAAAAAGTAAAGGAAGTGACACGAGATGTACGAGGAAAGCCCTTGATCAATCTAGATCGCCGGCATAAAACCTCGGGAGCTGACAATCGCAGCTGCCTTGTTCTTCAATTGCTTCCAAAATCAGGATACAGTGCAGGATGTGGTACGGATCGACTAAGTGTTACAACGAAAATGAAATACAAGTGTGGTGTTTGCAACTAGCTAGAATATGATTGTGTTCGAGAGTGTAAGTGTGAAATGATGTGTGTTCTAAGCTGATCCGACCTCATCTATTTATAGTAAAGATAAAATAACTAACTACCCTAAACTCGCGGGATTCACCGAATATTCCTTCTTGGAACGTTGCAGACCTGGTCTTTCGGGCTCAACGTCTCTTTCTCAACAAATTCGTCCGAGTCTTGAGGAGAAGAAGTCCTTGTGACCGTTAGCAAGCCTCTGCCCTTAACCTGCACGTGGTTAATTCAATAAGCTTCAGGATATCGCCCAAGATGTCAGCAATATCCTCTTCCAGCATCCTGATTACAAATAAACAAACAAAGGCAGGATATTGGTCAGGATACATATGTTAAGAAAATGACCCCTAACAATTGTCCCCAAATATATCAGTTGGGATACCAATCCAACGGATATATTTCAAAACTTTACTTCATAATTTAAGGCAATTAATATGAGTAGACTCTTGAAATGACAGCGGTGCAACTTCCAAGACATTATTTACTTTTTACCCCCTTATATTCATCCTATATTAACCAAGGGACTCCTTGTCTCGGTCATCCTTATCTTCAAGCAAGCATCAGGTAACTTCTCTTCTAATTTCCTCTCTTTAATTTTTCATAATTTACTCAATGGCACCACGAACGAAATCCCGCTCAGTCCGGTCTGCCTCAACCCTTATAAGTCAAAACCTTATCACCGATCCAGCAAAGGAGATTTGCTGTTTCAATAATGCTGATATTGCTGCTCTCAAAGACTCCGGTGCCTTTCCCACCGGAACGGTCTTTCGCCCATTTGACAAGGAAGCCCGATCGGATGCATCATCCGACGAGTGGGTTTGTTTTTTCGCTTATCCTTTCTCCCTTGGACTCCGGTATCCATTTCCACCCTTTATCTCCAGTTTTTTCGACCTCACCGGCCTTAGTTATGCCCAAGTTATGCCAATGGTCTGGCGAATCTTGATAGTGTTGGATCAAATCAAATCTCGTCATTACCCTAACCTTCTTGTTGAGGACCTTCCCGTAGCATACCGATTAAGATCCCACGGCAACCACCGTTATCTTCTATTCTCCATCAAGAGCCCTTTGGTCCTTAAAGCCACCAAGAATGAGGATCGATGGCGACGAAAATTCTTTTTCGTCAAAAGAGACTCCATTGATAAGGGTTTCGATCTACCGGTTAAATGGTTAACCAAGGGTAGGATTTAGGGTTTTAGGAATATCCCCAATCATATTTTCAAACTGTATCCCGGACTTATATTCTGATGTTTTTATGCAGCGAATTTCAGAGATTTAGTGCCTCCTAGCGCGGAATCCGAATCCAAGATCAAGGAAATCTACCGTCTTCCTGCCAGCGAAAGAAGTTTTTCCCTGTCTCTCACAGATCCTCATCAAAAATCAAACTCAGAAATGTCTGGTAAGCACATTTTCATATGTTAATTATTTTCAAAAATATGATGAGTTTTGAGAGTATCTTCCCTAATGTAGCACCAGTCGTCAACCTTGATGCTTTCGAACTCGATGAACTGGATTGCTATTCCAGCCTTGAACCCGCCAAACAAGAATCCAAGCCAAAGTCGTCTGCTACACCAAAGCCTACCTCCTCGAAAACTGTTTCTGCTCCCAAAGGCCCTCCGGCATCCAGGACCAGGGCATCCAGTTCTCGGAAGAGAAAGGAGACTGACTCCCCAGCTGTTTCTGAAACATTCTCTCTTGAGAATCATGGGTTCAATGACGCCACCTCATTTCTCAAACAGGTAGAATTTTCTTTCCGATATCCTGTACAAGTATGTTAGTCTTTATCCTGCTTATTTTTCACATTAATACCTGTGTTTTTATCTATAGGGTCTGGATCGCCTCATGCATTTATACGAAGATGCTTGCGGTCTTAACAAGATGTTGCAGGTTCAGCTGGAGAGAGCTCAAGCCACCATAGCTGATCAAGGAACCATTGCAGCTGCCAAATCCCAGCACTATGAGGACAAATACAAGGCAATGACTCAGGAACATCAAGCCGCCCTTCACAAAGCTAATGAGGATGCTCAAGCCAAGCTGGACGCCGCTCTTTTCCAATATCAGCAGAACATGAGCTCATACCGGGATAGCCTAAAAACTTCGGTGGTCGTCTCTCTTCTCCAAGCCAGGATAAGGATGGCTTATGAAGCCATGGATCTGGGTTTTGAATGCCCTTCCTGGAATGTAAAGGCTTGGGAGGAGAAACTACAGGGCCTTGGAGGTCATCCCGTTGCTCATCCTGCAAAACATACTGGTGAAGAGCCTTCTAAGACGGCAGAGGAGGTGGCCAATGCCGATGATGGTGCTGAGAAGAATCCTGAGGGTGATGCTGGGGTGAATGCTGGCAAGGAGGTTGCTGTTCAAGAAGGTGCTGCCCCTTAGGCAGCAGAGTGGGCGATGATGGATATACGTGCCAAGGCCGGAGCCCACTTTTTAATTTCATGGTTGTGGTTGCATAAACAATTTACCTGTCCTTGAACAATTTACTTTTCCTGCACTAGAACAATGCGATGACCAAAGGTGGATGGGTCCTAGGTTTTAGGATGAAGCCCTTGGTCATCAATTAGTATAACTTGTTTCGAACATAGTAACGGTTGTAGGTGAACGGGTCCTGTTTTGAGACAGATCCTGCAACCATTACAAAATTATGGCAACAACTAATTGTGCTTTTGGCGGATGGGCCTTACCAAAAGCACAACTTTTGACTTGTTAATAATATAACTATCTTTTGACTTATTTTTCTGTTACTTTGCATTATTTAGTGTAAGTCTTAGCTTTGTAAAAATTTCATACTGTTATTTTACAAAATATCCTGACCAGTATGCTTAGAAACATACTGCAGAAGCCTTTTATTAAATAGATCTTTCAGACGCTCTTTTAACTTTATAAAAATTTCTTTAGAAAGTAGGAAATAGTTTATCTCTTCAAAACCAGGTTTTGATGATGATCAAAGTTCCAAGCCAATACTAGTTTCAAACATCCTAATCAAATATCCTTAAAAGGATTTTGAGGATATATGTCAAGATACTTAACATGATGTTACCAAAAATTTAAATGAGGCTCACAAAGGAAAGATCATACCAGACATAGGATATAAACCTATTACCGAACTCGAATCCCTTTGCAACTCTTCCAATGAAGATGTCCCCAGTGCAAGGTACTTAATGCATTAGTCGCAAACTTCATTAGTTTTATAGCACCATCTTGTCAGGGATGTCCCCTGTGTACAATGTCTTCAAGTATCTTAGAAATCTATTTAATGTCAGTTTGCATTGCATAAGCAATATTTTACGTCTCAAGGGTAGAACCCAAGGATGTACTGGAGATAAATCCTTTGTATCCTGGGGAAAATCCCAATTTTTCATGCGCTACAGGCGGGAGTGTATAAACTCCAAGACTTAGAAAGGTGAAAACCTTTAAACCTTAGAGAGTATGAAAATACCCTTTCGTGAGAGAGGGTGATCAATCCTCATATACCGTTAGAATTCAGGATATAGCCAATGGTAACAAAATTGTCAGCCACTTTTACATGGACTGGTCCCGCCACCTTGAACTATCCCTGAATAACTTGCGCTCCAGGCGGGGTGTTTAAACCCAATTCGGAAGAAAGGTGAATACCTTTAAACCTGTGAAGGGATCAATATCCCTTAAACGTGAGAGAGGGGGCCAATCCTCTAATCTTCTGAGTTATCCCGAGTGCATATTCTGGAGCTATATCCTGAAACATATCTTGCAAAACAAATGTAAACTAAGGTGGGTGTTAGCTTGGCTAACACCCCTCCGATGCTTAAGTCAGTATTGGGTTCAAAAGAATCAAAACATATTAAAAAGAAGTAAGCATTCATACCATCTTGAGTTAGAAATTAAATTCTAGACTCACTTGAAATAGAGCTTAAGGTGTATAGCATTCCAAGATCTCGGTAGCATATCTCCCTCCATATTCTTGAGTCTATATGCTCCTTTCCCTGCTTCTGATTCAACTTCATATGGTCCTTCCCATTTTGGAGCTAACTTGCCATCGGCAGGATTAGTAGTATTTTGGAAAGCCTTTCTTAATACCCAATCTCCAACCTTAAATCTTCTGGTTCTAATATTCTTATTATATGCCCTGGATATTCTCTGTTGATATGCTGCCATCCTTAGCCTTGCCGCATCTCTCTTTTCATCTATAGTGTCTAAATCCTGACTCAAGGCTTCAGGATTCTTCTCAGGATCACTTAAGATAGATCTTGCAGTAGGCATTGTCATCTCCGTTGGAATCACTGCTTCTGCTCCAAATACCAACGAAAATGGGGTTTGACCTGTTGCATTCTTTACCGTTGTCCTATCAGCCCATAAAACAAAGGGTAATTCTTCTGCCCATCTTCCTTTTTTGGCTCCAAGCCTTTTCTTTAAGTTGTTGACAATTATCTTGTTAGAGGATTCTGCTTGTCCATTTGCTTGAGGATGTACCGGAGTAGATGTGATCATTTTGATTCCCCAATTCTTGCAAAAGTCTGTAGTCCTCTTACTTATGAACTGAGAACCATTGTCACAGATTATCTCAGCTGGTATTCCAAATCTGGTCAGGATATTCCTCTTTATGAAGGATACTACTTCTTGGTCTCTAACTTGAACAAATGCTTCAGCTTCAACCCACTTAGAGAAATAATCCGTCATTGCTAGCATAAAGACTTTTCCTCCCGGAGCTTTTGGTAGCTTTCCCACTATATCCATACCCCACTTCATAAATGGCCAAGGGGAAACAATAGGATATAATGGTTCAGCCGGTTGATGCAGTATGTTACTATGTCTTTGACATGAGTCACATCTTCGAGCATATTCTGCGGCATCTTTTCTCATTGTTGGCCAATAATATCCCGTTCTTAATATTTTTGAGAATAACGATCTGCCCCCAGCATGGTTACCACAATCCCCTTCATGTATATCCTGAAGGACTTCTTTGGCTTCAAGATCCTCCAAGCATCTCAAATACGGTCCTGCAAGAGATTTCTTGTATAAAATATTATCTATAATAGTGAATCGTGATACCTTCATCCTAAATGCCTTAGGATTTTCATCTCCAGGAATGTGTCCTTCTTTGAGATATTTCATGATTGGAGCCGTCCAGGTTTTAGGATCCTCTTCAGGATATTCTGCCCCAGGATCCTGAATACCAGCTACTTCTTTATCTCGAGGATTCGTTGCAGGATATAAGACATGTACTATTGGTATTTGTGTCCCTTCAGGTATCCTGACTGACGATCCCAGATTTGCTAAGGCATCTGCTTCAGCATTATCTTCCCTTGGTACCTGTTCAAGTATAAAAACATCGAAATATCCTGCTAATTTTTTGAGAATATAGAGATATTCGATTAATTTCTCTCCCTTAACTGCATATGATCCATTAAAATGGTTAGTAATTAACAGAGAGTCAACATATACTTGCAAATTTTTGATACTCATGCTCTTAGCCAACTCTAATCCTGCAATTAAAGCCTCATACTCTGCTTCATTATTAGTAGCAGGAAATTCACACCTAATAGCCTAGGGTAATATGTCCCCCTGTGGCGATTTTAGTAGTATTCCTAATCCTACTCCTCTTACATTAGATGCACCATCAGTATATAATGTCCAGGATCCTGAGGATTCTCCTAGCTGTTGAACTTCTAGATCTACCTCATCCTGAATGTCACTACTAAAGTCAGCCACAAAGTCAGCTAAAGCCTGAGACTTTATGGCATTCCTAGGTTCATATACTAAATCATAAGCACTCAACTTTACTGACCACTTGGCCATCCTGCCTGACATCTCTGGTTTCCTAAGCACATTTTTAATAGGATAGTTTGTTTTAACATGAATCCTATGTGTCTCGAAATAATATCTAAGTTTCGTTGATGCCATAATTAATGCTAGTATCAATTTTTCTAAATGAGAATACCTAGTTTCAGCATCTAACAAACTTTTACTAACATAATAAACAGGATACTGCTGACCTTCATGGTCTTTTATAAGAACGGCACTTACAGCATTCCCTGATACAGCAAGGTACAGGGATAGTGGTTCACCATTTTCCGGCTTCATCAATAGAGGTGCGGTTGAGAGATACCGTTTCAAATCCTGTAGGGCTGCTTCATGCTTTTCCCCCCATTCGAATCTTTTGTTCTTCTTTAGGATATCATAGAAGTCTTTGCATTTCTCCGAGGATCTTGAGATAAATCTGTTTAGAGCTGCTACTCGGCCTGTTAACCTTTGTACATCCTTCATATTCGAGGGTGATTTTATATCCAGGATAGCTTTAATCTGCTCCGGGCTTGCCTCTATCCCCCTTTTCGTCACCATATACCCAAGAAACTTTCCTGCCCCCACTCCGAAATGGCATTTAGCAGGATTCAGCTTCATGTTGTATTGATCCAGGATATCAAATGCTCCTTTAATATCCTGGAGGTGATCCTGAGCTTTCTTTGATTTTACCACCATATCGTCAATGTACACCTCCATGGTGTCCCCCAGTTTGTCTTTAAACATCATGTTTACCAATCTTTGGTATGTTGCACCTGCATTTTTCAAACCAAAAGGCATAGCTGTATAACAATAAATACCTGTTGGCGTCATGAAGGCGGTATCCTCCTGGTCAGAAGGCTCCATTTGTATCTGTTGAAATCCTGAGGATGCGTCCATGAAGGTCAGCATTTCATGCCCAGCAGTGGCATCTACCATTGCATCAATATGGGGAAGAGGAAATGGGTCTTTAGGACAAGCTTTGTTCAAGTCTGTGTAGTCTACACAAACTCTCCATTTCCCATTCTTCTTCTGTACTACAACCACGTTTGCTAGCCACCTTGGGAACTTAACCTCTCTGATCATTCTTGACTTTAATAATCTTTCAACTTCCTCCTGGATAATTGTGTTCCGCTCAGGAGCAAACTTCCTTCTTTTTTGTTGCACAGGCTTGAATGATTTATCAATTCCAAGCTTGTGAGTGATAATATCTTTGGATATGCCTGTCATATCCTCATGCTTCCATGCAAACGTAGACATCCTGCATTTCAAAAAGTTAATTAATTGTTCCTCAATATCCTGAGGGATATTGGTCCCTACGAGCACCGAAATATCGGGGTTATCCTGGTCCAGGATAACCTTCTTCACATCCTGCTCCGGATCCTCCACGATATCCTGTGCCCGTGACTTTAATTGCTATGCTGCGCTAGTTTTGGCTGAGGATTTCATCGAGGAGGAGTAGCACTCTTTCGCCTCTTGCTGATCACTATCAACTTTGACCACTCCCCAAGGGGTAGGTATCTTGATGCATTGGTGATACGTTGATGGCACGGCCTTCATATCGTGAATCCACGGTCTTCCCAATATGATGTTATAGCAGGATAGAGAATCCATCACACAGAAACGTTGTATCGAATTGACTCCTTCAACGTATACTGGCAACTTTATCTCTCCCACTGTGTTTCTAGCCTCTCCACTGAATCCAACAAGCACGGTGGACTTTGAAGTGATATCCATTGGAGATATATTCATTCTCTTCAGAGTTTCTAGTTGGATTATGTTGACGGAGCTGCCATTATCAACCAATATCCTGCGTACAAAATGGTTAGCCACATATAACGTTATTACCAGAGCATCATGGTGAGGATCCTGGACAGTATCCCTGTCATCTGCATCAAAAGTGATCACTTTGTCAGTCGTGAGGGTAGTCATCCTGACAGGTCTGTCTCCCCTTTCGGCCTTAGCTTCCTTTGCATGTCTCTTTGCTGCCGAATACGAGGTCCCACAAATGTCGGATCCTCCCGAAATGAAGTTGATTATCTTGGCATCCGAGGGAGGTGACGCTGCTCGTTCAGGATCCTTGTCAGTATCCTGACCCTTATTCTTCTTCTTTCCTAAGAGATCTTTCAGATATCCCTTGCTTAGAAGCAATGCAATCCTCAGTCATATGTCCGAAATCTTCGTGGAAAGCACACCATTTCGACTTATCTTTCCAGTCAGCCTTTTGTTGATTTTTTCGAGGCCATCTAGCCTTGTCTCCTAGACCCTGCATAGCATACATTAATTCAGGAATATTAACAGAAAAGCAATATTCAGACAACTCAGGATACTCTTCAGGATCCTCATCTTCGACAGCATTCACTCTCTTGTTTTCATTTCTACCATATGGCTTAGGCCGATATGACTTAAATGAGGATTCTGACTTCCTGTTAGTCGATTCATAAGTGTTGGACGAGTTCATCCTTTCTTGCATCTTCTTGTCATCTTCCAGACGGATATATCTCAAGGCCCTGTTACGAGCTTCATCGAGATTCCTGCAGGGATTCATTACAAGATCCTGATAAAACTGAGAATCCTTTTGTAATCCCATCTTAAAAGCTTGCACAGCTGTTGCAACATCAAGATGTGGGATATCCAAGGATTCTCGACTAAATTTGTTCACATAATCCCTCAAGGATTCTTGAGACCCTTGAGTTATCCTGTAAAGATCACTGGTTAGTTTCTCAAAACTCCGACTACAAGAAAATTGACTGTTAAATAAATTAACCAAATGAGCAAATGAAGTAATTGAGTGAGGAGGAACGTTCAACAGCCATTTTAAGGCTGATCCTGTTAGAGTAGAACCAAATCCCTTGCACAAGCACGCTTCCTTGAGCTCCGGAGGAATAGGGTTAATCTCCATTCTTTCCCTATACTGAGCAATATGTTCCTCAGGATCCGTAGTCCCATCATAAAGCTTCATGTTGGGTGTTTGGAATCTCTTTGGGATCTCAGCATCACATATAGGGTATGCAAAATGAGATATCTTGTGGCTATCTTGAGATACTTCCGGGATCGGCTGGACCACCCCAGGTACACTAGATATCATGTCTTTCAACTTCTGAAGTTCCCTGGTAAGTGCTGATGTTACACCTGTATCCTGCAAAGATCCACCACTGTTAGTAGTATGAGTATTATTATTATTAGACACGTTACCAGTTGGAGGATTTTGCCCATATCCTGAAGCATATCCTGAGCTCCTCATGGTTGACATCCTAATCGAGGAGGGTATTTCAGGAGTATGATTCTGAGGAAGACTGGGCACGATATTCCCCCTATTATCCTCGGTATAAACAGCTGAGCTAAAGTTCAACGCTCTGGGGTGTAACGGAGTGACATTGTCCTCCGCAGATCTGCTCGAGCCAGCCTTCAGGAGTTGTATCTCCCTCAAAAGCATTTGGTTCGTTTCCTGTTGCTGCCTCATTTGTTCCTGCACACTTCCAAATAAGGTTAAAATTTCATCATTAGAAGCTAAAACGGGAGCAGATCCCTGGACACTCCGAGTCGGGATAACATCTTGAGATTGTGTAGAGGCAGGCATCCTTGGAGGAGGTGGTGGAAGCACCGAACCGGTAGTAGCAGAAGTCATAGCAGACACAGTAGAGGAACTCATGTTTGATCTTGAGGCCATTATAGATAATGTAGCAAAAAGTTTTGAAAATAGAAAACCGATTAGCGATTTGACAAAAAGTTTTAGTAAAAAGAGCACCACTTGCCCCACGGTGGGCGCCAAATTGTTTTGGTCAAAAATTACCGAAGTAATTAAGTGATCAAATTAGTTAAGTGAGGTAGTGTGCTAGAAGTAAGTGTCAAAAATGTGTTAATTAAATTACTTGCAAAAACAGTTTCAGGATACGGCTCGGGATATTGAGCTGTATCAACGATCAAACAATGAGTAAATAATGAGCAAAAAGTAAAGGAAGTGACACGAGATGTACGAGGAAAGCCCTTGATCAATCTAGATCGCCGGCATAAAACCTCGGGAGCTGACAATCGCAGCTGCCTTGTTCTTCAATTGCTTCCAAAATCAGGATACAGTGCAGGATGTGGTACGGATCGACTAAGTGTTACAACGAAAATGAAATACAAGTGTGGTGTTTGCAACTAGCTAGAATATGATTGTGTTCGAGAGTGTAAGTGTGAAATGATGTGTGTTCTAAGCTGATCCGACCTCATCTATTTATAGTAAAGATAAAATAACTAACTACCCTAAACTCGCGGGATTCACCGAATATTCCTTCTTGGAACGTTGCAGACCTGGTCTTTCGGGCTCAACGTCTCTTTCTCAACAAATTCGTCCGAGTCTTGAGGAGAAGAAGTCCTTGTGACCGTTAGCAAGCCTCTGCCCTTAACCTGCACGTGGTTAATTCAATAAGCTTCAGGATATCGCCCAAGATGTCAGCAATATCCTCTTCCAGCATCCTGATTACAAATAAACAAACAAAGGCAGGATACATATGTTAAGAAAATGACCCCTAACAATCCTCTTACACAAACTCACAAAAATATTGTCTGTAAATATTTCTTTACTGCATTTCATTTCATTCAAAATCCAAAAAGATTTTCAGTGTGTTTTAGCATAAAGTTTGGAAAATTCAAAAAGATTTTCGACGACTGATGTTGGAAAGCTGATTTTCAAAATTCCAAGTGCTAAACATGATGAGCATGTGGTGAGGGGAGTTTGTTTTTAATGGAGAAAAGTTTTTGAATATTTTTCAGTACAATTGGTCATCTGAGGTTTCTATCATTGATAAATCATTCTGGTTTATATTGAAAGAGAGTTTGTATATATAAATTTGTCAAATGTTAAATTTGTGAAATTTATTTTTGGGTAGAGAATGTGCAGGTAGCCAGGTTTTGATTCTGAATCTAAAGAAAGAGCACAAAGCCATGTTCCGATACCTGAGGACTCTAAGATATCAACAAGCCAGACTGCGATCCTAGCAAATCGAAAGGGGGAGTCTGAAGACATCCGAGTAGATAAGCTTGTTCGAGAGGAGTCAGTTGATGCTGAAAAGGAGAAAGAGATAAAGTTTGAGGATGCTTACACGTTCAGACTGATAAAGACTGAAGACGTTGAAGACTCGACACTTAAGACTCGTCAACATTCGAGGGGGAGTCTGTTGGTGCATGCGTCTGTCGACTTCGTCTTGTATCGAGTCTTACATTACAATTGTTAGATCAGGACACGTTGTACGAGAAATAGGGTAGGATTTAAGGGTATTTGAGGTAATTTCGTTTGAACAGGTTAATGGCATCTTCAAACGAAATTAACATGTCTAATTTCGTTTGAAGGATGCTATGCCACTTTCAAACGAAATCATGTTCCCTATAAATACTAGATGTCTTGATTTCATTTGTAACTTTCTGGTCAGTGTAACGAAGTGCTGCCGAAGTGTTGTCAGACTGTAAATCTTTATCAAATCAATCATACAACAGTTTAAAGTGTATATCTTGCTGAATTGACCTCTACACGTCTCTTTCCGCCTTTCGTGTTGAGTTAAACTCTTCTGATCGACTCGTTCGGGTCTGAAAACTCTTCCATTGAGTTAAACTCTACAGTTTGTTTTAAAATTCTTTAAATGTGTTTGAATTTTAGGGGGAGTAAGAATTTTCTGAAAATCCAAAAACATTAGAAAATTTGAAAAAGTCAAAAACATGATAAAATACAAAATGAGTTTTGTTGTCAGAAAAGAGGAAATGATTGTACATCAGTAGACAGTTATAGTATGTTAAAGAAATGTAATGTTTATATAGCGTTAAACAGTCTCACTGATGATATGCCGATAGGTTTTTACACATTTAGTAAACTTTTTCGGGATATAAACTTAAATTTAAACTTGCTTATTTTGTGGGGAACACTACTTGGATATATAGGTAACCCCTGAAATCTCGTTTGAAAGGTCCCTCTTTCTGAGATACTAGGTCTTTATGCTCAGTGATATCTGGGGTATTATCCCGGGACTTCTGATTTTGCGGAAGCAATGGCCTAGTCCCCGGAGAATACTTTCTGCTTGCTTGAAATATAACGCCACCCTCAGCATAAAATGATGAGACAATAAAATTGCTAATCAATGCTGTTGTAAAAAAGATCCTCTAAAGGGGACCCACCAAAAGTCGAGCCGTCATCTCTCTGCTGAACGGAAGTTCTGACATGAGCTCTCACGGTTTCGCAATTAACCCTTTACAGATATCATCTGTGGTATACTCACCTGTAAGACTGAATATTGGGATCTGGATACGGGAGTATATTCAAGAGATGGGACACATGAATGAGTTTAAGTTCTTAAAACATCTAATTCATATCATGAATCAGTTGAAATTTGTGTGAAAATTTAAGTGGATCAGTATATCGGCAATCTAAGTGAATTGTTTAATTCTTAATGTGTAACTAAGCTCAACGGTACTTGTGACTTGTCAAAAACTGATATGATCCTCTTACACAAACTCACAAAAATATTGTCTGTAAATATTTCTTTACTGCATTTCATTTCATTCAAAATCCAAAAAGATTTTCAGTGTGTTTTAGCATAAAGTTTGGAAAATTCAAAAAGATTTTCGACGACTGATGTTGGAAAGCTGATTTTCAAAATTCCAAGTGCTAAACATGATGAGCATGTGGTGAGGGGAGTTTGTTTTTAATGGAGAAAAGTTTTTGAATATTTTTCAGTACAATTGGTCATCTGAGGTTTCTATCATTGATAAATCATTCTGGTTTATATTGAAAGAGAGTTTGTATATATAAATTTGTCAAATGTTAAATTTGTGAAATTTATTTTTGGGTAGAGAATGTGCAGGTAGCCAGGTTTTGATCCTGAATCTAAAGAAAGAGCACAAAGCCAGGTTCCGATACCTGAGGACTCTAAAATATCAACATGCCAGACTGCGATCCTAGCAAATCGAAAGGGGGAGTCTGAAGACATCCGAGTAGATAAGCTTGTTCGAGAGGAGTCAGTTGATGCTGAAGAGGAGAAAGAGATAAAGTTTGAGGATGCTTACACGTTCAGACTGATAAAGACTGAAGACGTTGAAGACTCGACACTTAAGACTCGTCAACATTCGAGGGGGGTCTGTTGGTGCATGCGTCTGTCGACTTCGTCTTGTATCGAGTCTTACATTACAATTGTTAGATCAGGACACGTTGTACGAGAAATAGGGTAGGATTTAAGGGTATTTGAGGTAATTTCGTTTGAACAGGTTAATGGCATCTTCAAACGAAATTAACATGTCTAATTTCGTTTGAAGGATGCCATGCCACTTTCAAACGAAATCATGTTCCCTATAAATACTAGATGTCTTGATTTCATTTGTAACTTTCCGGTCAGTGTAACGAAGTGCTGCCGAAGTGTTGTCAGACTGTAAATCTTTATCAAATCAATCATACAACAGTTTAAAGTGTATATCTTGCTGAATTGGCCTCTACACGTCTGTTTCCTCCTTTCGTGTTGAGTTAAACTCTTCTGATCGACTCGTTCGGGTCTGAAAACGATCCTAAACAATCCCCAAATATAGCGGGAAATAAGCACCGGCTCTGGTGAAGCCAGGGTTGGTACCACTCTCGCATATTCAAAGAATGTCGAAGTATACCCTCGACAATCTACACCCATCATCCGATGGTTCAGGAACTTATTCGCCATTTGTTCCTTTTCATATTCGGGACATAATTTTCTTTCCATTAGTTGCTTAAATTCTTCCCAACTCATGGCATAGGCCATATTTCTTCCTTTGGCTTGAAGTAACGTGTTCCACCATTCTAGCGCCCCTTCTTTAAAAAGATGCGACACATACATAACTTTATCTTCCTCGGCACATTTACTTATTATAATTACTGCCTCGGTTTTCTCCAACCAACGCAGTGCAACAGTCGCCCCTTCGTTGCCTACGAACTAAGCAGGTTTACAGGCAAGAAACTCCTTGTAAGTGCAACCAGGTGTTGCAGCTTTCATTTTCTTAAGGAGTGGAGCTTGTATTCCATCGTTGTTATTAGTATGGTTGCCGCCTCCGTTTACACTATTTCTGAAGTTATCTTCTTGAGTACGTTTACTAGGAATAATTTGTTGAGGTTCAACAGGTTTTTGGGCAGCAACAAGGATTGCTGGAATAGCATTGGCTATTCCTTGAGCAACGATATTCTCGATATCTTGCCTAGTCATAAATTGATCTCCCTGATTTTGTTCAGATTGGTTCACTTCATTAACTGGTTCATTACCAGCGTTTGCCATCTGGTAATTTAATATATATAACTTATTAGCACAAAATAATTAATAACAACCAAACATAATAAAATAATCGCACATAATCACGTAAACAAATATAGTCAAAATTGTCGATCTTTCGACTTCCATTTATATTATGCATCCGTACACACTGTTATCTTATTTCTAAGTTATTTTACAAACTTTATATTTTTATTTATTATTATTATTATTATTATTATTATTATTATTATACAATCACAGTTTCACAACCCCACTATTTCTCGTCAGCTATCTTCTTAGAAACGATGCTCCCTCTCGTCATATTTCCAGGAGATCTGTTCTCCTACCTCCCGAATCCTATTCCCTGCACTCACCAGTTCCTCGCCAAAATGGCGGAGTTCAGCTAAGTTTTCATTACTCATTGGTGGGTTTGGTATAGGTTCTGGGTCGAACTGAGGGAAAAAGGTATAAGGGTTATTGAGGAGGTTTTGAAACTGCCAGTCGTTAGTCCACCACTCGTCCATTTCTCCTAGAGGTTGGGTATGGATCAGAGGATCTGGAATAGCCGGTTCTAAGTTTATTGGAAGTTGGGTTTCAGCAGGATAAGGATAAAGGTTGGTGTTGATAGGTCTAATGATATCACATCTTGCCAGTATGCGATCTAATTCCTCCTGCAATGGCAACTCCTCAACTTGCTTAGAACTTTCCCCAATTTCCATTTCTACCTGCCTAGAACTTTCTCTGATTTTGATCCCTTTTCCTTTATCCATAGGATTTTCAATTTTGGAAATTTTCCTAGTTGCTGGTTTCCTCCTGCGTACACGCCTCCAACCTACAAATCTTCTCTTTTTCTTAAGCTTTGGTTTCTCCGGAGGTGGAGCTTGAAATTCCATAGGTTCCTCTACATCGGGTAAGTAACCAGTAAAGTCTTTGGAAACTTCCACTTTCACGGGATAGAGATTGAGATTCTAAAGGGCTTCAGATAACTCATTCATGCTATTTAGCATATATGCAAAAATGCACACAAAATGCTAAGTTAAAATTTTATAATAAAAATTTCACAAATAAACATTCAAATATTATTGCATACTGTGTAACTAATTTAATACAAAGGTCAACTGAAAATTAAAACATACTAGGGTTTATTGTAAACTTATTTATTTATTGGATAAAATTTTCTTTAGAATTTCTGGTTTGTAGATGATATGGGTGCTAATACTGGGTCAGGGTATTTTAAAATTTTGCATTTACTGCTACAGTGGCTAACATATAGAGATCTGTCCATTTTTCATCTAACTCATCTTCCCATGGTGGGTTATTGCCTATTTCCTGAGTTTCCTTAGGAATCACCATTTCTTTTGGTTGTGACTTCTTTATTTTCTCTTGACTTTTTCTAATAATCCGACTTCTTTTCTTAGGAGAAAGTGGTTTCTCAAACTGTGCCTTACGGACAAATATTCCTTCCTCAGTATCTGTTGGGTATTTTGAGGATGAAGTTCCTTTTTCTTTCGGTGAAGTATCTAATTTATAATAGATATCCGAAAGTCTTTGCTTACCCATACTGTAAACAAATATTCAAATAAACACGTAATCACAAAATAGCAATTAGTAATATTAAGTATTCTCTAAATACTTAATTGGCTTAAATCAGTGGCTCTGATACCACATTTTCCTGTCACGGCCCCAGCCCCGGTTTGATCCGGTCAGGAGCCGCGGGACAGGAACCCGTGGTATTTATTAAATGATGCGACAGCGGAAGATTTAACAGGGTCTTTTTTTAAAATTTGAAATGCCCGATTATTTTATTTCATAAGTCGGGATAAAACCCCGTAATTTACAATAGAGGAATTTTACTAGGAAATTCCCTGATTTATTAAAACATGTTTATTTATTTTAACTGAGCCACCTCTTCAAGCTTGTTAGTGCTCCGTAGCACGTTTTCCTTGATTTATTGCAGGTCGCCTGAAACATGTTTTAAAAATATTTTTGTCAGCGGGGAAATACTGGTGAATCATTCATTTTGACAAAATGACACATAGTTATTAATTACAGCATAAGAGCGATTACAATGGCTTCTATCTTATTTTTATCTGGCGCCGTGTCACCTGGTGACGATGGTCATACCTAGAGGTGTACAAATCGGTTATTTTGGAAAACCGGTTACGGTTAATAACCGGTTCAGTTATTTTCAGCCAAAAAAAAACCGGTTTTTTATTAACCGGTTACGGTTAATAACCGGTTTTAACTGGGAAATATAGTAACCGGTCCTAACCGGTTGTAACCGGTTTAAAAAAATGGTTTATGTGTCGATTATTAACCGATAATGAGTGAAACCGGTTAAAAAAACCGGTTAACAGAAACCGAAAAAAAACCCGGAATAATAACCGGTTATGCAGAAACATGCATGAAGTTAACAGAATGTTATTTTTTTCATTTTTTCAGCTATTTGGGCTGTTTTTTTCAGCTAAATGCTGTTTTTTTTATAAAAAAAATTAACAATAAACTCATAAAAAGTTAAACACATAATAATATCATTAGTCTTGGAACAAACGGTTACATAACAATGAAATACGAACGATAAACATAACAAACGAAATGCGTAAACTTAAACTATTAATCCGCAAGAACGTCCACTAATATATATATATTTTTTTAGTGGAACTACAATACTAAAATATATCTTGAGAAGCCTCGTTTAATCTTCTTCAGCCGAACCCGAACTATTGCGTAGGAATTCATCTAATTCAGCTTCTTCGTCGGTCATTGGGGTTGTCAATTCGGCTTCGACCTCGTCCTCGTAAACTTCTTCTTCGTAATCTAATTCTTCCTGGGTGTATCGTGGTTGGAGAGTTCGTCGAACCATCTTTGTATAGCGTTGGTTGTCGAAGTGGTTGAACGGCAAACTTTCTTGGATTACAAACTTCGCCATTTCATCCCTAACCATATTGAAATTGTAGTTGAAAATATTAGCGCCATCACTTGCCATGGAAGCTTGACCACCAACTTGTTGTTGTTTCAACGCCTTGCAAAACGGTTTTTCGATGTGTTGCTTCAACGTGGAGTTTGCGGTTTCGGCATAAAAACCTTGACAATGATGACAACGCGCTTTTTTTTTTACCGTTTGCCATCTCGCACAAATCAAAATGTGACCAAACCTCGGGGTTGCGTTTCGTTGGAACAACACGAATCACCGTTTCGGTTGTAGACTCGCCAACATTGACCGAATCATGGGCACTAGACGTTGCCATAGCGTTTTTGAGAGTTATCGAACAAGAATGAGGGACTTTTTTAGAATTTTTAAAGGTTCTCAAGTGTTGTGAATGAAATCTAAACACCCACAACCCTTTTATACTAGTTGGAGATGAGTTTTATGAAAAAAAAAACAAAAAAAACGGTCATATTTTGGTCCAAACGGTCATATTACCGTTTATTATCGCTGGGCACAAAAAACCGGTTTTAACCGGTTTTTTTTACCGGTACCAGTTAACCGGTTTTTTAACCGATTCGGTTTTTTTACCGGTTTTTATTAATATTCAATTATTAACCGGTTTATAAAATAACCGGTTTTATAACCGGACCGACCAAAAAAAACTCCAACCGATGTATAACCGGTTACAAAAAAACCGGTTTTTTTATTAACCGATTTCGGTTTTTTTTCCGGTTTCGATTCCGTAATCAGTTTTTTTGTACACCTCTAGTCATACCACTATTGGGTCTTTCCCCCAAGTAGTGACGTTTATCACTGTTAGGATTTATTAGCCTAACCGTGAGAAATTAGTAATGTGCACAATACCCCACTAGCCAGTGATTAAGATAACCACGACTTAATCCCTGTAATTATAACATTTGAAAATGGAGTATTGTAAAATATTTGATAAAAGAGAATGACTCACTTTGCAGATTTACGCGGGCAGAGTTTAGCCTACTGATTAGCCTGATAACCTAATTTAAATAACAATGCACACGAACTAGGTCAGTAACTAATACAGCATTTACGATAACTCACGAGATTAAACCCTCACGACAAATGACAAAGTGCAATACTTAAACATCCATCGAATTCACGATGAATGACAAAGTATAAACCCAATTTGAGCAGCACTTAAACATTCATCGGATAGTTTTAATCGATCGGACATTGAATCGTAGCAGCACCCCAATATTTTGAAAGTAAATTCGACTTTTGAGCAGTCTAATTTCGTTTTCGTAAAATGATTTCGACACCAGAGGACTGCTCCTGATCCAACCTATTTATAGGTAAAATTTAGGGTTCACGCGGTCCGCGTGAACCTTGGCACATCTTTACGCGGCCCGCTTGGCCGCCTAGTCTACGCGTAGGTTTGCTGGGTCACGAGTTAGGGTTGCCAGATGGGTTATATGTGGATCCGGAACACTTATCCGGTCAACCCAACTTTGACGCGGCCCGCGTAAGACTAAGCCAACTCTTACGTGGCCCGCCTGAAGACCATATTTCTTGATTTCTTGATTTTTGATATGGATTATGGTTTCAATGGTCCAGGTTTATACTTACGAGTCGTTTTGGGACATTTTTGGAGGTCCTTACACCGGCACTCCGTGGAGAGATACAATCTTATCCACGTAAAGCTGAGCTAGCTTGTCAGAGTTATGAGTCTCTATAATGGGTAAGAAGTGTGTTGACTTAGTCAGTCTATCAACTATGACCCATATGGTATCATTTCCATGCCTTGTTTTAGGTAACTTAGTTATAAAGTCCATAGTCACCATCTCCCACTTCCAGGTGGGTAATTCTGGCTGTTGTAGCAGACCTGATGGCCTTTGATATTCAGCTTTAATCTGAGCACAAGTCAGGCACTTAGCTACATGTGTGGCAATAGATTTCTTCAAACCTATCCACCAATAATTAGTCTTCAAATCCTGATACATTTTGTCACCTCCAGGGTGAACTGAATATTTGGAGTTGTGAGCTTCCTGGAGGAATACATCTCGAAGTCCTCCATGAATGGGAACCCAGATTCTTCCATTCAGTCTGAGAATTCCATCCTTGCCAGGTGTTAACTGTTCAGCAGTTCCACCTAACTTTTCATCTGGAAGGTTAGCTTCTAAAACAGCATCCTTCTGTGCAGCTAATAACCTTTCATTCAGGCTATTCTTCAGCTCAATGCTCTTGGCATTGATCCTGATGGGTTTGACTCTTTCCTTTCGGCTTAAGGCATCGGCGATTACATTCACCTTGCCGGGATGGTAGCGAATTTCACAATCGTAATCATTTAAAGTTTCCATCCAGCGGCGCTGTCTTATATTGAGCTCTTTTTGATTAAATAAGTAGTGTCTCCATAACTTTAGTGCGAATACAACTGCACCCAACTCTAAATCGTGGGTGGTGTAATTCTTTTCATGCACCTTTAGTTGTCGTGATGCATAGGCAATCACCTTGCCTTTCTGCATAAGTACACACCCCATACTGGGGTGTGATGCATCACAATAAACGACAAATTCTTCTATTCCTTCGGGTAATGTCAATACCGGAGCATTGCTCAATTTCTGCTTAAGAATCTCAAAGGATTCTTGTTGTTTTGGACCCCAATCAAATTTTACATTCTTACGGGTCAAAGAAGTCTATGGTGCGGCTATCCTTGAAAAATTCTCAATGAATCTTCTATTGTAACCTGCCAAACCCAGAAAGCTACGAATTTCGGTTGGAGTCTTTGGTGCTCCCCAATTCATTACGACTTCTACCTTAGCGGGATCTACTTGGATACCTCGCTCACTGACAACATGTCCAAGGAATTGGACTTCACGAAGCCAGAATTCACATTTTGAAAATTTAGCATACAGTTTCTCTTGTTGAAGTAATCCTAAAATGCATCAAAGGTGCTTCTCAAGATCATCTTGATTACGAGAGTAGATAAGTATGTCATCTATGAAGATGATGACAAACTTATCTAAGTATGGTTTGCAGACTCTATTTATGAGGTCCATGAATGCTGTTGGTGCATTGGTGAGCCCAAAAGGCATCACTAAAAACTCGTAATGTCCATATCTCGTTCTGAATGCCGTCTTAGGCACATCTTCAGTCCTAACTTTGAGTTGATGATACCCAGATCTCAAATCAATCTTAGAGAAGAAGCTCGCCCCTTGGAGCTGATCAAATAGGTCGTCGATCCTGGGTAAGGGATAACGATTCTTGATTGTTACCTTATTTAGCTCACGATAATCAATGCATAAGCGCATTGATCCATCCTTCTTTTTCACAAATAATATTGGAGCTCCCAAGGCGAAGAACTAGGTTGTATAAAACCCTTTTCTAGTAAGTCATCTAATTGAGTCCTGAGCTCTATCATTTCAGTAGGTGCTAGACGATAAGGAGCTCGTGCAATAGGTGCAGCTCCTGGTAGAATGTCTATCCTGAACTCTACTTGCCTCTCAGGAGGTAGTCCAGGTAACTCGTCAGGAAAGACATCAGGATACTCATAGATGATTGGGATGTATTTAATCTTGGGTTTCGGGTCATTTACTGACACTTGTGCCATATAGATGACACATCCACTCTTCAAACACTGCGATACCTTGAGAATAGACACATTGTTGGGCAACCCGTATTGTGTATCTCCTTGAATAGTGACGGACTCACCAGAAGGGGTTTTGATGATAACTAGCTTTTTATCACAAGCAATTTGGGCTTGGTTATGCGATAACCAATCCATGCCCAAAACTATATCAAAACCAACCAATTTCATTGGCAAGAGGGATAGCGGGATTGAATGATTCTTGATGGATATAAAACATCCATCAAGAAGAGTTGAAGCTGTTTCTAAGGTACCATAGTTCTACCTCATATTTTATGTCTAGAGTCTTAATAGGCAAATTCAGTGACTTACAAAACTTATGGTCTACAAAAGACTTATCAGCACCTGAATCAAATAAGACTCTAGCATAATTATTATTAATGAGGAAGGTACCTGTTATGACGTTCTCGTCGTTCACCGCTTCCCTAGCATTCATTTGGAAAACCCTTGCATTGGTTTTCTTTGCCTCCTCGGGCTTCTTAGCATTCTTGGGGCAATTGGTCTTGATGTGCCCCTTTTCATTGCAACCGTAACAGGTTGCATCCTTAATGTTCCGGCACTCTACAGATTTGTGCCCTTTCTTTTTACAAATCCCACATGGTTTAGCTTGTGGGTCTTGGTTGCACTTTCCAAAGTGCCTCTTATTGCAGGTTTTGCATTTGGGCTTATCACTTGACTGCCTCTTCTTGAAATTAAAGTTCCCTTTACTCTTTTTGTTAGGCTGAGGGGATTTGTCTTCATCCCTCTTCCTCTTCCCATCATCGGTAGCTTTCTTTGCCCTACTTCTCACAATATCAAGAGTGAGGGACAAAGATAGATCCACAGCAGATCTATATGTGGCTGGCTTAGAAGCCTTAACATTCCCTTTCACTTCAGGGGCCAAACCACCGATGAAACGCGCAATGCGTTTGGGTTCAGGAGTGACTAAATATGGTACAAACCTCGACATCGAGTTAAAACTGGTCACATAGGACCTACAGTCTAAATCCTTCATCACTAAGGTGAGGAAGTCAGATTCAATCCTCTCAACTTCGTGTTGAGGGCAATATGTATCTTTTACAAGATCTACAAACTTATTCCACGAAAGGTTATACAGATGAACCTTTCCAGTTGACTGTACGAACGCTTTCCACCAAGTGAGGGCATCGCCCTTAAAAGATTGAGACACAAACATGACTATGTCTTCCTTGGCACATCCACTGATGTCTATCACAGTCTCCATTTCGTCTAACCATTTCATACAGTCAATTGCTCCTTTTTCTCCTGTAAAATCCCTCGGTTTACAGGAGACAAAGTACTTATATGTGCAACTCTTTTTGTGCTTAGGAGCCTGGTTTAGCACCATTCTTTGAGGCTCAGATCTTTGATTGGATGAATGCTGAGATTCATCCCTTCTTGATGCATGTGACTGTGATAAGGGTTTTGAGTGAGTTTTGGACCGAACATTACTCGGTTCCTTGAATATCTTATCTACCGCCTGAGCAACCGCGGTGTCAATCATAGCTTGCAGCTTGGCGTTTGTAAGATTTATCCTGGTCTCATTATTGTTTCCTTCCCGTGGATGACTGTTCACTTCATCAGATCCAGCCATGATTTGGGTACTATATTAAACAATATTGTTATATTTAAATTATGCAATAAATCATCGCATTGATGATTAGATGGTCATGGTATTATTAAACCATATAGACCATTTTAAGAAAATAATAATAATCAATGAGATACAATTCTTTACATTTTATTAGACAGGGGAATATAAATCACAACTGTCAATGTCATGAAAGACATTTTAATTTAGCACAAGGCTCGTCTCGAAGGACATTTACATAGTGCAAAAGGCTTTGTCATAGGGACGATCAGAGTGTGACCAATGATCTCTTGGATCAGCGATCTTTTAAGGTTTGAACATAGTTCATCGCCTTATTGACAAGAAGTTTATAAAATAGAACTGTCATTGTCATTATCACACCTTTGCTTGTAAGCGTACATCTCCAATGGATGTTTTAGGTGTATACATCATATTGATGTTTATTAGCCATGATTCATATATATCATATAGGATATGATAGTTACTTGGGAAAGTCCAAGTACATTTAGAAGTTTGTGTGGTTTTCCTTACCGCACAATCAGGAATGTTAACATGTTTTCAGATGTTAACAGGGAGTTATTTTCTTAAAAAGGTTGTACCATTATAGCCATTAATATTTTTGGCTAGGTTATACCTCTAAGAATTTCTTTGGCAGATTAATTAAATTTGAAGTGATATAGCATGATGATGAAATAGAATACATTTTTGAAAATCGAAAATAACTTCATTAAATCACGAAACTAGTACAATGATGCCCTAAACGGGACTTAAAAAAACACACTGCCCACACAGGGGATACAGAAAAAGAAAGTAAGTCCACGCAGGGACTTGGTACTGAAAGTAAAATAATGTCCTCGCAGGGACTTGATTAAAAGACAATACAAAATAAAACAACAACTTCCTACTTCTTCTTGCCTTTAATAAGGTTCACAATGCCTTTGAGAAAGCCATTATGCTTCTTCATAGTTTCATTGGCTTCACGTTCAACCCGGTCTAATCTGTAACACCCCAACCCGGAAGGGCTGACGTGTCACAATAACAGTATCATAAACAAAAGTCATAATTCCATTTATTTATTTAACAAGGATACAATCATACGACAATTAAACTTAAAGTTAATATACAAGCTGACACATTTGACTTGATTAACTAATATCTTCAGATTTATTCCTAGGCTTTATTCTTCTCTCTTTTCCCCGCCCAAGGTAACCTGCTGACCTGTAAATACAAAATTTATACGGAATGAGCCGAATGCTCAGTACGGAATTATAGGCTCAAAGAACAAATAACGCTTTATGCAAAACTGATACGATGCAAGAACATAATTTCATAATCATATCTTACGGATATACCCATGAGCAAACTGAAAACGTGACAATACACAGGTAGCTACTCCTGCATACTTATCACACGAAATGGCGAGTTGGCATACCCTCTATCCATCTCATTAACTGAAATCCTAGGATCGATCCATACGCCTCCTAATAGCTTATATGTACCACACTTGTACTTAAGAGACGCCGTGAACTGATCTCTCCGTCACGGGTGGAGCACATGATGTCGATGCCGCAACAACATGCTCGTGGGACACTCCACGAGAAGCGATACTCAGGGTAACAGAGTACAAATGGACTTATTCACATAACTTATAAAACTTATTTTCATAACAAGACGTAACATATATTGGAACATGCGATAATGAGTACAACTAACATAATACTATCGCATGACATGAGAGCTTAAATCAAATGATTAGAATAGAATTCGAATGGACTGTCAAATGAATCGATAATCAAAGACGTAAGGAGTTTTTAAAAGATATAGTAATTTAGTGGTTTATAACAATCTGACTTATGAAGCAATAAGAGTGGGGTAAGGATCCGTACCTTAATAATTCCAAATTGATGCTACCTTGTGATAATATTTCAGATTTATACGGACAGAGTTTAGACTACTGATTAGTCTTTTAACCTAATTTAAATAACATGCACACAAACTAGGTTAGTAACTTAATACAGCCTTTACGATAACTCACGAGATCAAATTCTCACAACGAACAACAAAGTGCGATACTTCATCCATCGAATTAACGATGATCCGTCAAATTAATGACGAACGACAAAGTACAATACTTTATCCATCGAATTAACGATGATCCGTCAAATTAATGACGAACGACAAAGTATAACCCTAATGTGGGCAGCACTTAAACATCCATTGGATATATTGATCGATCGGACAATGAATCGTAATAGCGATCGAGTTATTACCCTGTTCTGCAGCACCCCGCTACTCTTAATTAGTGTTTTGTGTGTGTTTGGAGAGTAATTGGACGATAACTCAGAGTGAATTTGAAGTTTGAACGTCGTTTTTGTGCCCAGAATCAAGTGCCAATGTTCTGTATTTATAGCTGTAATTTGGACATGCTAGCCTACCTGCTTGACATGCTAGCCTACCTGCTTGACATGCTAGCCTACCTGCTTGACATGC
The DNA here is from genome assembly GCA_030545235.1 of Helianthus tuberosus. Classification (NCBI taxonomy): domain Eukaryota; kingdom Viridiplantae; phylum Streptophyta; class Magnoliopsida; order Asterales; family Asteraceae; genus Helianthus; species Helianthus tuberosus. The sequence continues at coordinate 4,965,038 of CM060416.1, read as the reverse complement.
TAGCCTACCTGCTTGACATGCTAGCCTACCTGCTTGACATGCCTACTTACCTGCTTGACATGCCTACCTACCTGCTTGACATGCTTACGGACCGTAAGCAGTATCCCTTATGGTCTGTAAGGGACACCTAATCACTATAGACTTGCCGCGTGTGGGACTAGCCTAGATGAGTCAACACTTTCGAAAATTTAGATTTTGACAACGTTTAATAAGGATAATCATTAACTAGGGTTTACTCCCCCTGAGTTTTAGGGGCCCTGATCCTGATTCTGAAAATTCTGAAAATTTCTAGGGTTTGTACAGAATTACTTGGGTGTCTTAATGAGGGTTTCCTATTAGACTAATTAAATAATAATTAGGACTTTTGGTTGATATACAGAAGGATGGATCATACGATTATTATTATTATTCTTTTATTTCTAGAATAATGATTTTAAATTTATGGTTATTACAACTATTACCCCCTTAAAAGAAATTTCGTCCTCGAAATTTTTCAAATAAGAATATAGTATATAATTAACGGAAACGGAACTTTCATAGCAGAGTTACTATTGGTACTGATATCACCTACATAAACATGCTTAATCATAGCTAATATATATTCACATACGGTAAAGCATAAATGATCGTAAACAGAAACAATTGAACATATATAAAAGAGCAAGTTTTTACCGTTACTCGACTAAAATTCTATTGCGAGAATAGATTAGGGTATAGAGAACGAATTGATTCTTCAGATTCCCATGTTGCTTCGCGTTCAGAGTGATTTTTCCAGAGGATTTTAACAAATGAAATTACTTTCCTACGCAAAACCCTTTCTTGTCGATCTAAAATAGCTTCTGGCTCCTCTTCGTAGGACAAATCCTCGTGAATTGTAAGTAACGGATAACTAATGACATGAAGTGGATGATAATTATATCCTCTTAACGAGGAGACATGAAAAACGTTATGAACGTGAGAGAGTTGAGGAGGTAAAGCCAGTCGATATGACACTTCTCCAATTCTTTCAAGGATTTCAAACGGACCGATGAAACGGGGACTAAGCTTCCCTTTAATTCCAAATCTACGAACACCACGCCAAGGTGATACCTTTAAGAAAACGTGGTCGCCAATTTTAAATTCGAGTGGTCGTCTATCTTGATCTGCATAGCTCTTTTGTCTGCTCTGAGCTTCTTTCAGTTTTTCTCGTGCCATCGTGACTTTTTCGTTTGTAATCTGAACTAGTTCTGGCCCTTCAATAATCTTTTCTCCAACTTCATCCCAACAAATCGGTGCGCGACATTTTCGACCGTACAAAAGCTCAAAAGGTGCCATGCCAATACTTGCTTGCCAACTATTGTTGTAAGCGAACTCAACAAGGCATAGATATTCATCCCAGTTTCCAGACCATTCAAGTGCACATGCTCGGAGCATATCTTCCAAGGTTTGAATCGTACGTTCTGACTGCCCATCTGTTTGTGGATGGAAAGCCGTACTAAACTTCAGTCGTGTACCCCAAGCTGCCTGAAAACCTTTCCAAAATCGTGAGGTGAAACGTGGGTCTCTATCTGAAACAATGGAACACGGTGTGCCATGGAGTCGAATAATTTCTTGAAGAAATATTTCGGATAACTTATTAACCGAAAATCCTTGCTGAATCGGTAGAAAATGTGCTGACTTTGACAATCTATCGACAACAACCCATACAACATCATTCTTCTTGAATGTCTTAGGCAAACCGGTAACAAAGTCCATTGTGATCTCATCCCATTTCCATATGGGAATATCTAATGGCTGCAATAGACCGCTTGCTCGTTTGTGTTCAATTTTCACTTGTTGGCAAGTGAGGCATTTACTTACGTATCGAGTAACGTCTTCCTTCATGCCATTCCACCAGAAGTTCTGTCTTAAGTCTCGATACATCTTGGTAGATCCTGGGTGAATTGAAAATGGTGAGCTGTGAGCTTCGGCTAACAATGACTCACGAAGGCTGGAGTCATCGGGTACACAAAGTCTTTTACCGCACCAAATCACCCCATGATGATCTATACTAAATTCAGATTGCTTACCCACCTCGAGATTTTGCACAATTGCCCAAAGTTCTCCATCTTGCTTTTGTGCATCTTTGATCCGTGATATGAGGTCGGGTTCAATCTGCATTCTAGCTAGATATCCATCAGATTTACCAACCTGAAGCCAAATGTTCATCCTTTCGAGATCTCTCATAATACGAGGCTGAATTTGTAAGCAAGATATAGTCCCGGAATTCTTTCGGCTCAATGCGTCAGCTACAACATTGGCTTTACCTGGATGGTATTGAATATTTGCGTCGTAATCTTTTAAAAGTTCTAACCACCTTCTTTGCCTCATATTTAGCTCCTTCTGCGTAAATATGTACTTGAGGCTCTTGTGGTCGGTAAAGATGTCACAACTTTCACCATACAGATAGTGTCGCCAAATCTTAAGTGCAAAGACTACTGCGGCTAGTTCTAAATCATGTGTAGGGTAGTTAACTTCATAAGGCTTCAACTGACGGGAGGCATAAGCGATAACCTTACCATGTTGCATTAGCACACAACCTAATCCTTTCTTTGAGGCATCACTATAGACTTGGTAACCTCCTGATCCAGAAGGGAGAGCGAGTATCGGAGAGGATACGAGTCGTTTCTTCAATTCTTCAAAGCTTTTCTCTTGTTCTTCATTCCATGAATACTTCACCCCTTTCCTTAGGAGTTTTGTGAGTGGTAAAGCAATTACTGAGAATCTTTCAACAAATCTTCGGTAATAGCCAGCAAGACCCAAGAAACTTCGTATTTCGGTAACAGAAGTGGGTCTTGGCCATTTTGTAATAGCTTCAACCTTTGTTGGGTCTACCATAATTCCTTCTGCTGATACGACATGACCTAGAAATGCAACTTGGCTAAGCCAAAAGTCACATTTGGAAAACTTAGCGTACAACTTCTCATGCCGCAAGGTTCCAAGAACTGCATGTAGATGTGCTTCATGCTCTTCACGACTCTTGGAATACACCAGAATGTCATCGATAAAGACAATAACGAATTTGTCTAGGAATTTGTGAAATACGCGATTCATCAAATCCATGAAGACTGCGGGTGCATTAGTTAGCCCAAAGGGCATAACCAAAAATTCGTAATGACCATATCGAGTACGAAATGCGGTCTTGGGAACATCATCATTCTTGATCTTTAGCTGATGATACCCGGACCTCAGGTCGATTTTTGAAAAGAACTGAGCCCCCTGAAGTTGATCAAAGAGATCATCAATGCGAGGCAGAGGATACTGATTACGAATAGTAATCTTGTTCAGTTCTCGGTAGTCAATACATAAACGCATACTACCGTCTTTCTTCTTCACAAATAAGACCGGAGCACCCCAAGGTGAAACACTAGGTCTTATGAATCCTAGATCTAACAATTCTTGCAATTGTTCCTTCAACTCCTTCAGTTCCATTGGAGCCATACGATATGGAGCTTTAGAAATAGGTTCGGCACCAGGAATCAAGTCGATGGTGAATTCTACCTGACGGTCGGGTGGTAATCCTGGTAGTTCATCCGGAAATACATCAGGATATCCACGAACAACGGGATGACTATCGATACTCTTAACACTAGCAGAAGTATCCTTGATCGATGCTAGGAATCCAGCACAACCGTTTGATATGAATTTTCGAGCTTTGAGTGCAGAAATAATCTTAAGAGATTTATGAGCTTGAGTTCCCTGATATATAATATCAGGATGATGAAGATCACCGAAAATAACACGGCGAGAATGACAATCTATAGTTACACGATGTCGAGACAACCAATCTAGCCCTAGAATAACATCAAAGTCACACATATGTATTGGAAATAGGTCTGCCTTACACACAATAGATTCAATACGGATCGGACAATCTTTATATACGGAAGTGATTACGGATGAATTTTCCATGGGAGTGGAAATGGTTAAGGTATGATTTAAGAGAGTTGGTCTTATCGGAAGATACTTAGTAAACGAATGGGATACTAAAGAATGAGTCGCTCCTGTATCGAATAACACATAGATACTATGTTTACCGAGCTGAAGGGTTCCCGACACAGTACCTGGAATATTAGCAGCATCAGTAGCAGAAAGTGCGAAAACTCTACCTCCAACATTGGGTGGTGCAACGTTTGGTCGGTTATTCTTCCTAGTGTCTTTCTTGGTACACTCCTTGATCATGTGTCCAGTTTGGCCACATCTAAAGCATGCTCCTGTACTTCGGTGACATACGCCATGATGTCTCTTACCACAAGTATTACATAGAGGATATGTAATCTGATTCGGGTTTACTTGTTGATTCAGTGGTTGAGCTCTAATAGGTTCTGCATACAACTGAATCTGGTTTTGAGCAGGCCTCGGGTTTTGCAGTCTAGGTTGCCATGGACGTGCCTGATTTCCAGAGTTTTGATTTCCTTGCACTTTACGATCTTGATGCTGTGGCGTAGTGGATGATTGGTCGTTTTCCTGCTTAAATTGTCCTTCCCTATTTCTCTTCTTATTATCCCCAGTTCGAGATAAAAATTCTTTCCTTTCGAATTCAAAAGTTTTGATTGCATCAGCAACTTCGGTGATATCCTTAAATTTCATGTACATGATTGACTTCCGAATTCGATCATTGACTGCCCACTTGCATTTTTCTGCCTGGACTTCTGCTGATCCTGCAACTTCTCCTACAATACTAGCCAACCTTGAAAATCGAGTAATGAACTCAGAGGCTGGTTCATCACTTCCCTGTCGAATTACTGCATACTCCCTGATATAAGCTTCTTTATCAGCGGTCGAAAAATACTTGTCGTAAAAGATATTACGAAAGTCGACCCATGAAAGATTAGCGTCAAAATCATCCCCTCCTTTGACTTGCTTATATCCTTCCCACCAAGTTTGTGCGTCATCTTCAAGTTTGTAGGTAGCCAATCTAACTTTGTATTGCTCCAGAACTCCAAGAACTCCGAAGATCTTTTCAATATGAGCTATCCAGTTCCTTGCTTCGACTGGATTATTAGCGTGACTAAAGGATTTCGGCTTTTGTTTTTGGAATTTAGCGATCCATATGTCTATACTATAGGTAGTATGGTTCGTGGTATTCTCACGAATTTCTTCACCAGAGATTGGATTCGTGTTATTACGTTCTGGATGACGAGTTTGTTGAATAACGGCCTCAGCTGTTTGAGCAACAAGGTTTGGAAGCAACCCGGCAACAGCCTGGTTGATAGCATTAATTACGCTTGGATCAACTGGAGTCTCATTCGAAGAAGTGTTGTTACGTACATGGTTAGTACGAGTACTCCTACGTAGCGGACGACGAGGAGGCATATCTATACGAATAAACATAGGAATTAAACCAAATAAGAGATCAAGTTGAATCCTATCATAGATATCTACCCATTCCTCACAGGTTTTTATTACTATCTTCAAGTTTTCTACAGGAAAGAGCCTTTGCTCTGATACCATAGCTGTAACACCCCAACCCGGAAGGGCTGACGTGTCACAATAACAGTATCATAAACAAAAGTCATAATTCCATTTATTTATTTAACAAGGATACAATCATACGACAATTAAACTTAAAGTTAATATACAAGCTGACACATTTGACTTGATTAACTAATATCTTCAGATTTATTCCTAGGCTTTATTCTTCTCTCTTTTCCCCGCCCAAGGTAACCTGCTGACCTGTAAATACAAAATTTATACGGAATGAGCCGAATGCTCAGTACGGAATTATAGGCTCAAAGAACAAATAACGCTTTATGCAAAACTGATACGATGCAAGAACATAATTTCATAATCATATCTTACGGATATACCCATGAGCAAACTGAAAATGTGACAATACACAGGTAGCTACTCCTGCATACTTATCACACGAAATGGCGAGTTGGCATACCCTCTATCCATCTCATTAACTGAAATCCTAGGATCGATCCATACGCCTCCTAATAGCTTATATGTACCACACTTGTACTTAAGAGACGCCGTGAACTGATCTCTCCGTCACGGGTGGAGCACATGATGTCGATGCCGCAACAACATGCTCGTGGGACACTCCACGAGAAGCGATACTCAGGGTAACAGAGTACAAATGGACTTATTCACATAACTTATAAAACTTATTTTCATAACAAGACGTAACATATATTGGAACATGCGATAATGAGTACAACTAACATAATACTATCGCATGACATGAGAGCTTAAATCAAATGATTAGAATAGAATTCGAATGGACTGTCAAATGAATCGATAATCAAAGACGTAAGGAGTTTTTAAAAGATATAGTAATTTAGTGGTTTATAACAATCTGACTTATGAAGCAATAAGAGTGGGGTAAGGATCCGTACCTTAATAATTCCAAATTGATGCTACCTTGTGATAATATTTCAGATTTATACGGACAGAGTTTAGACTACTGATTAGTCTTTTAACCTAATTTAAATAACATGCACACAAACTAGGTTAGTAACTTAATACAGCCTTTACGATAACTCACGAGATCAAATTCTCACAACGAACAACAAAGTGCGATACTTCATCCATCGAATTAACGATGATCCGTCAAATTAATGACGAACGACAAAGTACAATACTTTATCCATCGAATTAACGATGATCCGTCAAATTAATGACGAACGACAAAGTATAACCCTAATGTGGGCAGCACTTAAACATCCATTGGATATATTGATCGATCGGACAATGAATCGTAATAGCGATCGAGTTATTACCCTGTTCTGCAGCACCCCGCTACTCTTAATTAGTGTTTTGTGTGTGTTTGGAGAGTAATTGGACGATAACTCAGAGTGAATTTGAAGTTTGAACGTCGTTTTTGTGCCCAGAATCAAGTGCCAATGTTCTGTATTTATAGCTGTAATTTGGACATGCTAGCCTACCTGCTTGACATGCTAGCCTACCTGCTTGACATGCTAGCCTACCTGCTTGACATGCTAGCCTACCTGCTTGACATGCTAGCCTACCTGCTTGACATGCCTACTTACCTGCTTGACATGCCTACCTACCTGCTTGACATGCTTACGGACCGTAAGCAGTATCCCTTATGGTCTGTAAGGGACACCTAATCACTATAGACTTGCCGCGTGTGGGACTAGCCTAGATGAGTCAACACTTTCGAAAATTTAGATTTTGACAACGTTTAATAAGGATAATCATTAACTAGGGTTTACTCCCCCTGAGTTTTAGGGGCCCTGATCCTGATTCTGAAAATTCTGAAAATTTCTAGGGTTTGTACAGAATTACTTGGGTGTCTTAATGAGGGTTTCCTATTAGACTAATTAAATAATAATTAGGACTTTTGGTTGATATACAGAAGGATGGATCATACGATTATTATTATTATTCTTTTATTTCTAGAATAATGATTTTAAATTTATGGTTATTACAACTATTACCCCCTTAAAAGAAATTTCGTCCTCGAAATTTTTCAAATAAGAATATAGTATATAATTAACGGAAACGGAACTTTCATAGCAGAGTTACTATTGGTACTGATATCACCTACATAAACATGCTTAATCATAGCTAATATATATTCACATACGGTAAAGCATAAATGATCGTAAACAGAAACAATTGAACATATATAAAAGAGCAAGTTTTTACCGTTACTCGACTAAAATTCTATTGCGAGAATAGATTAGGGTATAGAGAACGAATTGATTCTTCAGATTCCCATGTTGCTTCGCGTTCAGAGTGATTTTTCCAGAGGATTTTAACAAATGAAATTACTTTCCTACGCAAAACCCTTTCTTGTCGATCTAAAATAGCTTCTGGCTCCTCTTCGTAGGACAAATCCTCGTGAATTGTAAGTAACGGATAACTAATGACATGAAGTGGATGATAATTATATCCTCTTAACGAGGAGACATGAAAAACGTTATGAACGTGAGAGAGTTGAGGAGGTAAAGCCAGTCGATATGACACTTCTCCAATTCTTTCAAGGATTTCAAACGGACCGATGAAACGGGGACTAAGCTTCCCTTTAATTCCAAATCTACGAACACCACGCCAAGGTGATACCTTTAAGAAAACGTGGTCGCCAATTTTAAATTCGAGTGGTCGTCTATCTTGATCTGCATAGCTCTTTTGTCTGCTCTGAGCTTCTTTCAGTTTTTCTCGTGCCATCGTGACTTTTTCGTTTGTAATCTGAACTAGTTCTGGCCCTTCAATAATCTTTTCTCCAACTTCATCCCAACAAATCGGTGCGCGACATTTTCGACCGTACAAAAGCTCAAAAGGTGCCATGCCAATACTTGCTTGCCAACTATTGTTGTAAGCGAACTCAACAAGGCATAGATATTCATCCCAGTTTCCAGACCATTCAAGTGCACATGCTCGGAGCATATCTTCCAAGGTTTGAATCGTACGTTCTGACTGCCCATCTGTTTGTGGATGGAAAGCCGTACTAAACTTCAGTCGTGTACCCCAAGCTGCCTGAAAACCTTTCCAAAATCGTGAGGTGAAACGTGGGTCTCTATCTGAAACAATGGAACACGGTGTGCCATGGAGTCGAATAATTTCTTGAAGAAATATTTCGGATAACTTATTAACCGAAAATCCTTGCTGAATCGGTAGAAAATGTGCTGACTTTGACAATCTATCGACAACAACCCATACAACATCATTCTTCTTGAATGTCTTAGGCAAACCGGTAACAAAGTCCATTGTGATCTCATCCCATTTCCATATGGGAATATCTAATGGCTGCAATAGACCGCTTGCTCGTTTGTGTTCAATTTTCACTTGTTGGCAAGTGAGGCATTTACTTACGTATCGAGTAACGTCTTCCTTCATGCCATTCCACCAGAAGTTCTGTCTTAAGTCTCGATACATCTTGGTAGATCCTGGGTGAATTGAAAATGGTGAGCTGTGAGCTTCGGCTAACAATGACTCACGAAGGCTGGAGTCATCGGGTACACAAAGTCTTTTACCGCACCAAATCACCCCATGATGATCTATACTAAATTCAGATTGCTTACCCACCTCGAGATTTTGCACAATTGCCCAAAGTTCTCCATCTTGCTTTTGTGCATCTTTGATCCGTGATATGAGGTCGGGTTCAATCTGCATTCTAGCTAGATATCCATCAGATTTACCAACCTGAAGCCAAATGTTCATCCTTTCGAGATCTCTCATAATACGAGGCTGAATTTGTAAGCAAGATATAGTCCCGGAATTCTTTCGGCTCAATGCGTCAGCTACAACATTGGCTTTACCTGGATGGTATTGAATATTTGCGTCGTAATCTTTTAAAAGTTCTAACCACCTTCTTTGCCTCATATTTAGCTCCTTCTGCGTAAATATGTACTTGAGGCTCTTGTGGTCGGTAAAGATGTCACAACTTTCACCATACAGATAGTGTCGCCAAATCTTAAGTGCAAAGACTACTGCGGCTAGTTCTAAATCATGTGTAGGGTAGTTAACTTCATAAGGCTTCAACTGACGGGAGGCATAAGCGATAACCTTACCATGTTGCATTAGCACACAACCTAATCCTTTCTTTGAGGCATCACTATAGACTTGGTAACCTCCTGATCCAGAAGGGAGAGCGAGTATCGGAGAGGATACGAGTCGTTTCTTCAATTCTTCAAAGCTTTTCTCTTGTTCTTCATTCCATGAATACTTCACCCCTTTCCTTAGGAGTTTTGTGAGTGGTAAAGCAATTACTGAGAATCTTTCAACAAATCTTCGGTAATAGCCAGCAAGACCCAAGAAACTTCGTATTTCGGTAACAGAAGTGGGTCTTGGCCATTTTGTAATAGCTTCAACCTTTGTTGGGTCTACCATAATTCCTTCTGCTGATACGACATGACCTAGAAATGCAACTTGGCTAAGCCAAAAGTCACATTTGGAAAACTTAGCGTACAACTTCTCATGCCGCAAGGTTCCAAGAACTGCATGTAGATGTGCTTCATGCTCTTCACGACTCTTGGAATACACCAGAATGTCATCGATAAAGACAATAACGAATTTGTCTAGGAATTTGTGAAATACGCGATTCATCAAATCCATGAAGACTGCGGGTGCATTAGTTAGCCCAAAGGGCATAACCAAAAATTCGTAATGACCATATCGAGTACGAAAGGCGGTCTTGGGAACATCATCATTCTTGATCTTTAGCTGATGATACCCGGACCTCAGGTCGATTTTTGAAAAGAACTGAGCCCCCTGAAGTTGATCAAAGAGATCATCAATGCGAGGCAGAGGATACTGATTACGAATAGTAATCTTGTTCAGTTCTCGGTAGTCAATACATAAACGCATACTACCGTCTTTCTTCTTCACAAATAAGACCGGAGCACCCCAAGGTGAAACACTAGGTCTTATGAATCCTAGATCTAACAATTCTTGCAATTGTTCCTTCAACTCCTTCAGTTCCATTGGAGCCATACGATATGGAGCTTTAGAAATAGGTTCGGCACCAGGAATCAAGTCGATGGTGAATTCTACCTGACGGTCGGGTGGTAATCCTGGTAGTTCATCCGGAAATACATCAGGATATCCACGAACAACGGGATGACTATCGATACTCTTAACACTAGCAGAAGTATCCTTGATCGATGCTAGGAATCCAGCACAACCGTTTGATATGAATTTTCGAGCTTTGAGTGCAGAAATAATCTTAAGAGATTTATGAGCTTGAGCTCCCTGATATATAATATCAGGATGATGAAGATCACCGAAAATAACACGGCGAGAATGACAATCTATAGTTACACGATGTCGAGACAACCAATCTAGCCCTAGAATAACATCAAAGTCACACATATGTATTGGAAATAGGTCTGCCTTACACACAATAGATTCAATACGGATCGGACAATCTTTATATACGGAAGTGATTACGGATGAATTTTCCATGGGAGTGGAAATGGTTAAGGTATGATTTAAGAGAGTTGGTCTTATCGGAAGATACTTAGTAAACGAATGGGATACTAAAGAATGAGTCGCTCCTGTATCGAATAACACATAGATACTATGTTTACCGAGCTGAAGGGTTCCCGACACAGTACCTGGAATATTAGCAGCATCAGTAGCAGAAAGTGCGAAAACTCTACCTCCAACATTGGGTGGTGCAACGTTTGGTCGGTTATTCTTCCTAGTGTCTTTCTTGGTACACTCCTTGATCATGTGTCCAGTTTGGCCACATCGAAAGCATGCTCCTGTACTTCGGTGACATACGCCATGATGTCTCTTACCACAAGTATTACATAGAGGATATGTAATCTGATTCGGGTTTACTTGTTGATTCAGTGGTTGAGCTCTAATAGGTTCTGCATACAACTGAATCTGGTTTTGAGCAGGCCTCGGGTTTTGCAGTCTAGGTTGCCATGGACGTGCCTGATTTCCAGAGTTTTGATTTCCTTGCACTTTACGATCTTGATGCTGTGGCGTAGTGGATGATTGGCCGTTTTCCTGCTTAAATTGTCCTTCCCTATTTCTCTTCTTATTATCCCCAGTTCGAGATAAAAATTCTTTCCTTTCGAATTCAAAAGTTTTGATTGCATCAGCAACTTCGGTGATATCCTTAAATTTCATGTACATGATTGACTTCCGAATTCGATCATTGACTGCCCACTTGCATTTTTCTGCCTGGACTTCTGCTGATCCTGCAACTTCTCCTACAATACTAGCCAACCTTGAAAATCGAGTAATGAACTCAGAGGCTGGTTCATCACTTCCCTGTCGAATTACTGCATACTCCCTGATATAAGCTTCTTTATCAGCGGTCGAAAAATACTTGTCGTAAAAGATATTACGAAAGTCGACCCATGAAAGATTAGCGTCAAAATCATCCCCTCCTTTGACTTGCTTATATCCTTCCCACCAAGTTTGTGCGTCATCTTCAAGTTTGTAGGTAGCCAATCTAACTTTGTATTGCTCCAGAACTCCAAGAACTCCGAAGATCTTTTCAATATGAGCTATCCAGTTCCTTGCTTCGACTGGATTATTAGCGTGACTAAAGGATTTCGGCTTTTGTTTTTGGAATTTAGCGATCCATATGTCTATACTATAGGTAGTATGGTTCGTGGTATTCTCACGAATTTCTTCACCAGAGATTGGATTCGTGTTATTACGTTCTGGATGACGAGTTTGTTGAATAACGGCCTCAGCTGTTTGAGCAACAAGGTTTGGAAGCAACCCGGCAACAGCCTGGTTGATAGCATTAATTACGCTTGGATCAACTGGAGTCTCATTCGAAGAAGTGTTGTTACGTACATGGTTAGTACGAGTACTCCTACGTAGCGGATGACGAGGAGGCATATCTATACGAATAAACATAGGAATTAAACCAAATAAGAGATCAAGTTGAATCCTATCATAGATATCTACCCATTCCTCACAGGTTTTTATTACTATCTTCAAGTTTTCTACAGGAAAGAGCCTTTGCTCTGATACCATAGCTGTAACACCCCAACCCGGAAGGGCTGACGTGTCACAATAACAGTATCATAAACAAAAGTCATAATTCCATTTATTTATTTAACAAGGATACAATCATACGACAATTAAACTTAAAGTTAATATACAAGCTGACACATTTGACTTGATTAACTAATATCTTCAGATTTATTCCTAGGCTTTATTCTTCTCTCTTTTCCCCGCCCAAGGTAACCTGCTGACCTGTAAATACAAAATTTATACGGAATGAGCCGAATGCTCAGTACGGAATTATAGGCTCAAAGAACAAATAACGCTTTATGCAAAACTGATACGATGCAAGAACATAATTTCATAATCATATCTTACGGATATACCCATGAGCAAACTGAAAACGTGACAATACACAGGTAGCTACTCCTGCATACTTATCACACGAAATGGCGAGTTGGCATACCCTCTATCCATCTCATTAACTGAAATCCTAGGATCGATCCATACGCCTCCTAATAGCTTATATGTACCACACTTGTACTTAAGAGACGCCGTGAACTGATCTCTCCGTCACGGGTGGAGCACATGATGTCGATGCCGCAACAACATGCTCGTGGGACACTCCACGAGAAGCGATACTCAGGGTAACAGAGTACAAATGGACTTATTCACATAACTTATAAAACTTATTTTCATAACAAGACGTAACATATATTGGAACATGCGATAATGAGTACAACTAACATAATACTATCGCATGACATGAGAGCTTAAATCAAATGATTAGAATAGAATTCGAATGGACTGTCAAATGAATCGATAATCAAAGACGTAAGGAGTTTTTAAAAGATATAGTAATTTAGTGGTTTATAACAATCTGACTTATGAAGCAATAAGAGTGGGGTAAGGATCCGTACCTTAATAATTCCAAATTGATGCTACCTTGTGATAATATTTCAGATTTATACGGACAGAGTTTAGACTACTGATTAGTCTTTTAACCTAATTTAAATAACATGCACACAAACTAGGTTAGTAACTTAATACAGCCTTTACGATAACTCACGAGATCAAATTCTCACAACGAACAACAAAGTGCGATACTTCATCCATCGAATTAACGATGATCCGTCAAATTAATGACGAACGACAAAGTACAATACTTTATCCATCGAATTAACGATGATCCGTCAAATTAATGACGAACGACAAAGTATAACCCTAATGTGGGCAGCACTTAAACATCCATTGGATATATTGATCGATCGGACAATGAATCGTAATAGCGATCGAGTTATTACCCTGTTCTGCAGCACCCCGCTACTCTTAATTAGTGTTTTGTGTGTGTTTGGAGAGTAATTGGACGATAACTCAGAGTGAATTTGAAGTTTGAACGTCGTTTTTGTGCCCAGAATCAAGTGCCAATGTTCTGTATTTATAGCTGTAATTTGGACATGCTAGCCTACCTGCTTGACATGCTAGCCTACCTGCTTGACATGCTAGCCTACCTGCTTGACATGCTAGCCTACCTGCTTGACATGCCTACTTACCTGCTTGACATGCCTACCTACCTGCTTGACATGCTTACGGACCGTAAGCAATATCCCTTATGGTCTGTAAGGGACACCTAATCACTATAGACTTGCCGCGTGTGGGACTAGCCTAGATGAGTCAACACTTTCGAAAATTTAGATTTTGACAACGTTTAATAAGGATAATCATTAACTAGGGTTTACTCCCCCTGAGTTTTAGGGGCCCTGATCCTGATTCTGAAAATTCTGAAAATTTCTAGGGTTTGTACAGAATTACTTGGGTGTCTTAATGAGGGTTTCCTATTAGACTAATTAAATAATAATTAGGACTTTTGGTTGATATACAGAAGGATGGATCATACGATTATTATTATTATTCTTTTATTTCTAGAATAATGATTTTAAATTTATGGTTATTACATAATCTCTGCAGAATCTCCTGAGTTTGCTCCTGTTGAGGAGGAGGCTGATGATAAGGTGGGTATTGATACCCTTGCATTGGATATCCAGTTGGGTAAACTGGAGGGTAAGAAGAAGGATAAAGTGCATTGTACAGAGCAGCTGTAAGGTATGGATCATGGTTTCCATAATCCGATGGGTATCCAGATGGATTATACCCAGATGAACCTGGGTATGTCGGGATCGGGTTATCAAACCCCACTGGTGGTAGCGGTGGTGCATGAGAAACTGGCTGAGGGTTGACTTCTGGCACCGCGTGCGAGGGTCCACCCATTTGGGGTTCCTCGGGAATAGGAGGGTTAGAACTTGAACCATGAGGGGATGCGAACCATGGTCCCCCACGTACAGACATTCGAGCATTTCTCCTTCGCCTTGGCGGCTCGGGAGGCGGTTGAGGTGGTTCCTCAACTGGTATAGGTGGTGGGGTAACAGCTTGAAGGTAAGGCTCATTCAAAGGAGGTTGACCGGGGAGTTGTGATGTGAAGGGGTAAAGAACAAATCATACTGAGCCATCCTCTCAGCATACGAATCAGTCCCTTGGTACGGCGATCCTTGATATGGAGAACCGCTCGAGATGCTAATAGGGTGGCCCGGTGTTCCAGTTTGCATTTCAGGGTCCGGGTCGTCGTCCATTTCCATCTCCTGAGAGAAATGATCCTCGGGTCCTAGAGGATTGAAACCCAAAAAGTCGTTGACGTAGTCATTGGGATTAAACTGAGCTGGAGAGTAGGTAGAATCCGAGTGATGAAGAGAGTGGGGATGAAAAGAGTGGTGAGATTGGTTCGAGTGATGTGATCCCTGTGAATGATGGGAACGTTGGGGTTCATCAAGAATGGGTAACCCAAAGTATAGAGGGTCGGATGGTGAGGATCCTAATGAGACAGAATGCCTCGCTGGCTCGAAGTTATGACTACAATGGTCCCGTGAGTCGGAGCTAGAGAGAGTATCGGATGGGGTACATCGGTGGGAGGGTCCCGCGTGGCCTGATGGCTGATGTGTGTTAGGTGTACGAATAAAAACTATCAAAAATAAATAACTTTTAAAAACAACTTTAATTAGACACTCTAAGCTTTAAATTTATACTTAGACTCGATCTTAAAACTAAACCACACAACCGGCAGTGTACCGATCAGTATAGTATAGTAAGTGTAAGTCCGGTTGTCGAACCCACAGGACACTGTTGAATTATGTTAAATAATTTGTTTATATTAAAAATTACACCAGAGTAAATATTTTTGTATTTTTGATTAAAGGGGGGTTTTTGCTTTGAAAAATAAATTACTTGAAACTAATTAATAAAAGTGAATTAAAACAGTTTACAACGAAGATTCAATAATAATAAAGGACTATCTAGGTTAGAATCCCACTTGTTAATAACATACTTTCTACCGGGTAATTGTGTGATATGAAACCGGGATCTTTAGATATTAGACCTTTAAAGACGACTTCTTTACAGTTATCTATAACTTGAAAGGTTTATTTTGATTACCGATTTACTAGACTTCTTTACAGTTATCTAGTGTTCTAGAAAAGTGCTTGGAAAGACTGACTTCCTCTCGGTTATAAGTCTAAAGCAATTTAAGAAAACTTGATTTGGTTTAATAGACAAATTAGTGACAATTTAATTAAAACTGGTTTCTCACAAAACACAATCTTAGTAATACACTAAATTCGATCTATTAATATTTTTATACCTTACAGTGTTAAAAATAGTAGAACATTAAAACCGGATTAATTCTTTAATCATTAGTTCTATGGTTTATTTCACAATCCACCATAAGATTACCCAACCCGATTAGGACTTGAATATCGACATAATTCTTTTTATGAAAACAAATTCACCGGAATTTATGTGAAACAAATAATAAAAGTATAAACCAAGTTAAAACATGCATAAACACCAAAACATATAACTTAAATTATTTACTTAACAAGAACAAACCATAATCACACAATACCCGGTAAAAATTACATATTAACGAGTGTTCATCATAACCTAGATAGTTTCAAAGTTTAGCTAGACATAAAATTAAACATTACAACTAAACAAAGTTTGAAAGTAATTGACAACATCATACAAGATAGATTAAGAACTGAAAATGGAAGATTAACAAACCCGGATCGCCTAGGACTCGAACCGAAAGGCTCTATGACTCCCGAGAACTCCGAGATGCTTCAACTTCACTCCAAGCTGCTTACGGTCGCCTGAATTCAGCTCTTTCAGAGGTGTTTTCGAGTTTTGATGGGGTGTCTTTCGAACAAGAAGCAAGTCCCTTTTATAGGTGAAATTTTGAGTTTTCTGGACCCCTTACGGACCGTAAGGGTCATGTCTTACGGACCGTAAGCCCACGTTTTACGACGTAGTTCACCTGCTGCATCTCCGGACAAAAAGTGGTTGCCGACGGACCGTAAGGCCTCTGGTCAATGTCAGTGAGCGCCACCCTTTGCGGACCAGAAATTTTCTAGAAACCCTCATCCCTTACGGACCGTAAGGGTTGAGACTTACGGTCCGTAAGGAATCTTCAAAAACAAAGTTCATTTTTGGATTCCTCTCGTCGAGCTACCCCAAAAGCATATATTATGGCTTCCGTAACTCCTTTCCTAGCTCCGGATATGTCCAGATGAAGTTCTGACTGTTTCTAGTGCGTATTTCTTCATTTCGTCTTCGTTTTAGCTCCGTTTTACGCACCGTTTTCGCCCACGTCTTCGTAATTCAACCCTCTATCATGCCATATTCTAATATCTTCATTTTCAATCCATTAACATTCCCCATGTATTGTTTCCTTCGTCGATCCTTTACCGTTTCCTCGCGTAATCCACAGAATATTCACAGTTGCCTGTAAATATAACATATAATCAAATAAGTACCAATATCGCGAGAAAACCACATCCAAACAGATTAAATTGTAAGGAATTCGATGTGTGAAATGTGTATAATTTTAGACACATCAAATATCCCCACACTTAACCTTTTGCTTGTCCCTAAGCAAAATCCTAAGCAACATGTCCAACATAAACGATTAACAAAAGCGCAAGTATTGAGCAAATTAAAATGATAACTACAAAATTAATAAACACAGATGTTTCCCAAGACTTACATCGTTCAAAAGTTTGATAATTCAAGAGAATGAAATGAGAAACCGAGCCTACGTAATCAAACTTTTCTTACCTTCAAGTAATTCATTTATGCAATATCAACATCTTACGAAATTCACTCATCTCTCGGTTAATATATATGTAATTTCAAGTGAACTCTCAAAAACCGAATTGTGAAGCATAACTATTATAAGCTTGTACGTTAATCAGATCTCCACCTCATTGTTAGAAATTGATACAAATAAAGAGGACTTTTATTGTGGATAGGTAAGGGTAAAAGGTAGGTTGTTTATTTGGGTGAAAGTGGCTAACAGAAAATTTACGATAAACCGGAAAAATACGAAATAAGAATTGACAACAATTTGGTCATTTGACCATACTTTATTCTATTTTTCTTTTTCTCTATTTTTTTTTCAATCAATCAAGATAACAATAATATCACAATACGTTCCGGTTTAAATTGGGTAAAAACAGAAGGTTTTAGGTTCAAAGTGGTGTCTAAAGGAATATGGTGAATTTTTACAGAAAAGGTGATCCTAATGTCTCTTATTAAATTTGTATCAAAGTCTAAACCAAAGGTCTCGAAATGTATCAAAACGTACAAGTTCTAAAGTAATGCAACACGTCGGTAAACACACATGAAACGAAAGTAGTGTTTTATGTATTAAACACTTTTAGGCTCAAAACTTACTGTCATGTGGAACAAGGGTTATGGATTTTGACATTGCATAATAAATTTACTTTCCAGTTCGATCTATTATCTTAGGTATCCCGTAAAAAAAATTTTATTTCACTAAAAACTTGAATTAATCAATCTACTATCCCGCAACTTAAAGAAACATGTGTTTTTGGTTTTGTAAGTTAAACATTTAAATTGCTTTTCGACAGACGTTTTTGAAAAATGTTCATGTTTTATATATGTGTTTAAAGGACTAGGACAAGTAAATTTTTTTTTTTTTATTTTAAATTTTTTTTATATAAAATATTCCCTCATCCCCACACTTGAAAGACACATTGTCCTCAATGTGTGAAAAAATAAGAAAATATGTTGCACACTGAAAATGTAAAATAAAATGCACACTGAAATTTAGAATGTTACTTCCCTGATGTGTTGCGCTATGTCGTGTTTAAATGTTGCAGCACCACTTTATGTCAATTCTGCCTTGATTCCTGTTTTTGTGATACTCGCAACATTGTAAATAAACGCATCATAGGAAATAAACACAATAAACATCATTAGTCACACAAAAGTCAAAGCAAAATATAAATGAAACACTAAAAATAATTTACAAACCGAGGGATTTCTGTAGCGTCTGTTTATCAAGACCAGTTTTTTTCGAAAATGAGTGCGATGTCTTCCTTAACCCGATAGTCTACATAACTCCCAACTCTAATGGACCGTTCAGCATCAATCCTAATAGCTCCCACCCTCATTAGTTGTATGTACTCACTTTGGGATTCAGTAGGGCTTCGTTTACATCTTCCTGTATGCGCCCAATTTCCACATCCCATGCATCTCTCGTAGCGTTTTGCTCGTCTTTTCATTGCACTTTTGGATGTTCCACAAAATGGGGCCATTTGGTCTTTTCGATGCCATTCTTTCCTTACTTCAGCGCTTAGGAGAAAGATTTTCTCCCTAAGATCTACAGATAACCCTGGTTTTGCAAATTCTAAACAACAAAGCAAATTAAAATCAAACGGATGCATTTTAAATCTAGATCACACGCTTGGAGATGTTGTTGAATTTGTCAGCAGTTTCGAAATCACCCGAATGGAGATTGAGTACGGGTGGTGCGATTCAAACCTGCAAATACAAAAACAAGCAAAAATTCCAAGTAATACCTAAAAAAAATAAAGACTCAAATTATACTAATTTAGATTCCTAAACAATAACTTAAAACACACATAAACTATCTATCTACCCTAATCTTGAGTTTTCACTCAAGATTCTAAACGATGGGGATTGGTGGGGTACCGAGACGAGTTTCCTCCGTCTCGGTGGTGTTAATTGGTCCCCCTAGGTAATGTTTCAACCTATGTCCATTCACCTTCCAAGTGCTTCTGTTTGCTTCGTTCTTCAACTCAATTGTCCCGTATGGAAAAACTCCGTTCACAACATACGGTCCTGTCCACTTTGATTTCAGCTTTCCTGCAAACAATTTTAAACGTGAATTGTATAGAAGCACTTTATCACCTGTTTTGAATTCTTTCAACCCTTTAAGCTTCCTGTCATGCAACGCCTTTGTCTTTTCCTTGATATTCCAAGATCGTTCATACGCGGCGTCTCTCAGGGCCTCCAATTCATGAATTTGGAAGTATCGTCTCTTGGCGGCCTCCGTTAAGTTGAGATTAACAGTTTTAAGAGCCCAAAGTGCTCGGTGCTCTAACTCAACGGGAAGATGGCAAGCCTTGCCATAGACGATCATGAATGGTGTGGTGCCCAGGGGTGTTTTGTAGGCGGTTCGAAATGCCCACCATGCATCGTCAAGCTTTTCTGACCAATCTTTCCTGCTTTTTCCTACGGTTTTCTCCAGAATTCGTTTCACTCCTCGATTCGCATTCTCGACTTGCCCACTAGTTTGTGGATGGTAGGCGGTGGAGAAGCGATGAGTGACACCGTAACGAGCTAATGTCTTTTCCATGATTGCGTTGCAGAAATGAGTGCCACGGTCACTTATAAGAGCACGAGGAGTACCGAATCTAGTGAAAAGTTTCTTGAGGAATTTAACCACTACTCGGGCATCGTTTATAGGAAGAGCTTGTGCCTCCACCCACTTTGACACGTAGTCTATTGCCACAAGTATGTATCGATTTCCTTTAGATGAGGGAAATGGTCCTATGAAGTCAATGCCCCAAACATCGAATATTTCGACAATTTGAATTGGGTTTTGGGGCATCTCATCCTTGGATGAGATATTGCCAGTACGTTGGCAACGATCACAGGTCTTCACGAACTCTATCGCATCCTTCACTACCGAAGGCCAATAAAAACCACAATCAAAGACCTTTTGTGCGGTAGTGTGTGGACCTTGGTGGCCTCCTGTTAATCCTTCATGTATGTGTCTCAGAATCTCTAAACCTTCTTCCTTACTCACACATCTTCTCAAAATTCTGTCTCCTCCTATCTTGAAAAGATAGGGGTCATCCCAAATGTACCTCCTCGCATCCCGAAAGAACTTCTTCTTTTGCTGGGTGGTCATACCTTTAAGCACCACCCCTCTTGCCAGGTAATTTGCCAAATCTGTGAACCATGGCATACCCTCCTTTTCAGCTGCAATGAAATCTATATGCTCATGGGGGAATTTATCTCCAATTTCTTCTTCTCGAATCTCTTCTCTCTCAGGATCCTCTAATCGTGATAAGTGATCTGCGGCCGTGTTTTCTGCTCCCTTTTTGTCTTTGATTTCTATGTCGAACTCGGAAAGGAGTAGAATCCACCGTATGAGACGGGGTTTTGCGTCTTTCTTTTTGAAAAGATAACGCAAGGCTGCATGGTCAGTGAAAACGATGGTTTTGGATAAAACGAGATATGAACGAAACTTGTCGAATGCGAATACTACGGCGAGAAGCTCTTTCTCAGTGGCGGTATAATTTTCTTGTGCATCATTAAGAGTTTTGCTCGCGTAGTAGATCGGATGAAAGTGCTTTTCGATTCTTTGACCCAAAACTGCTCCTACAGCATAATCACTAGCATCGCACATGAGCTCAAAAGGTAAGCTCCAGTCGGGTGAGATAAGAATCGGTGCACTTACAAGTTTTGCTTTCAAAAAATCAAAGGCTTTTAGGCATTCCTCGTCAAAGACAAATGATATGTCTTTTTCAAGGAGACGTGTTATGGGGCGCGTGATTTTCGAAAAATCTTTGATGAAACGTCTGTAAAAGCCCGCATGACCAAGGAAAATGCGAACGGATTTAACATTTGTCGGTGGAGGTAACCTACTGATGGTATCAATCTTTGCTCTATCAACCTCTATACCGGCTCGTGAAATTTTGTGTCCTAATACAATTCCTTCTGTCACCATGAAGTGACATTTTTCCCAATTCAGCATTAGCTTTGTTTCAATACATCTCTTCATCATTTCCTCAAGATTTGCTAAACACTGCTCAAAAGAGTCTCCATACACAGAAAAATCGTCCATGAACACCTCCATGGACCTCTCAATCATGTCTTGAAAGATGGCAACCATACACCGTTGAAACGTCGTCGGTGCATTGCATAATCCAAAAGGCATGCGTCGGTACGCATATGTGCCGTATGGACAAGTGAAAGTGGTTTTCTCTTGGTCCTCTGGTGCGATTGGAATTTGGAAATAGCCAGAAAAACCATCGAGAAAACAGTAAAACTGCTGGCCTGCAAGGCGTTCAAGCATTTGATCAATGAACGGGAGTGGAAAGTGGTCTTTCCGAGTGGCATCATTAAGCTTGCGATAATCGATACACACTCGCCAACTGGTGACTGTACGGGAAGGTATAAACTCATTTTTCTCATTCATAACGACGGTCATTCCTCCTTTCTTAGGAACGACTTGGGTCGGACTAACCCACGCGGAATCAAAAATAGGATAAATTAGCCCGGTTCCCATTAACTTGATTACCTCTTTCCTAACTACCTCTTTCATGTTAGGATTTAAACGCCTTTGAGGTTGCACTACTGGTTTGAATTCATCCTCCATGAGAATCCTGTGTGTGCAAAAAGTAGGACTAATTCCTTTGATATCGGACAACTTCAATGCTATGGCCTCTTTGTGCTCTCGTAGCACATCAATCAACTTGCTTTTCTCATCCTCCGTCAACTTAGATGATATGATGACGGGCAAACTGGATTCCTCTCCCAAGAAAACGTACTCTAGGTCGGAAGGAAGGACTTTGAGCTCTAGAGGTGGCTCTATGGGTTTGCTCTCATTCTCTTCCTTGATCTCACACAGCTCTAATGATTCTGGAATCGGCTCCGGATCATTTTCTTCTATCTCATCCTCTTCTTCATTCTCGTCTTCAACTGGATCGGCTCTACAAATGCACGAAATGAAGGAATCTAGAAAGTAAGCGGAATGATAAGTATCATAATCATCATTATCAAAATCCCTTGGATGTTGCATGGCTCTTTCTATCTCGAATGTGACAATCTCGTCACCTGCATGAAGTGAGATTTTACCGTCGAAGACATCAATAACTGCTTTAGCGGTTCGAAGGAACGGACGACCTAAAATGATTGGAACTTTTTCATCAGCCTCCATGTCAAGGACAACGAAATCAACGGGGAATACAAATTTATCGACTTTGACTAACAGATTTTCTATAATCCCCCTAGGATATTTAACTGAACGATCGGCCAATGACAGTGACATGCGTGTGGGTGTAAGTTCTCCTAAACCTAGCCTCTCGTAGAGTGAAAATGGCATCAAATTAATGCTTGCACCTAAGTCGGCTAACGAATTAGCGGGAGCAATGGTACCTCCGAAGAAACATGGAATGGTGAATGTGCCTGGATCGGTTAATTTCTCAGGTAGCTTATTCAAGACTACCGCGGAACAACCTCCAGTTAATGGAATGTTTGAAAGTTCACCTAACCTGTCTTTTCTCTTAAGAAGGTCCTTGAGAAATTTGGCATATTTAGGCATGGTTTGAAGTGCTTCGATGAACGGAAGATTTATCTTTAATTGCTTAAAGATCTCTAGAAAGTGACCATATTCCTTAGCATATTGTTGTTGCTTAAGGCGAGCTGGATATGGGACACGTGAATGATCAACCAAAGGGGATGGCTTAACTCCTACTGGTTAATTTTCTACCTTCTTTTCAGCTTGGGGCTCTCCGGTTTGTGCGGTACTTGCTGGATCTGATTTCTCTTGCACCTTTCTGGGAGTTTCCATTATAATTTCTTCATCCACTTTGTCTTCATCTTCTGTCTCTGGTCTTTCTTGAGTAACCTCTCCTAGAATCCTGCCACTACGAGGAGTAATAGCTTTCGCTGAATGATTCGCGGGATTCGTGAAAGTATTTCCCAAAAACTGACCAGGTGGATGCTCCTGCAACTGCTTAGCAATCCCTCCTACTGTTCTTTGAAGATCTAGAAGTGTGGATTGCTGACTTTTGAGCTGAAGTTCGTGATTTTTATTAATCTGCTCTTGATTTTTAGCGAACTCAGTGAAAGATTTCTGCGTCGCCTGATTTTGTGTCATCATCTGGGCGAACATCTCCTCCATCCTACTCTCGAACGCCTTGCCACTGCCCTGACTTTCTTGATTTGAACCTCCACTAGCAAACTGACCTCCTGAGCCACTAAACTGACCACTCTGACCTGAACCACTAGTCGTGTAAAGACCCGGCCCCCTATTTTGATACTGACCGGATGGGAAACCAGGGGGATTGCCAGAAGAACGAAAATTACTATTGTTGCCACTACCGCGCCAGTTGGAGTTGTAATTGGAATTGAAAGGATTCGTGGGACCCCTAGACTGACCAGTTATGTACTCTACCTGCTCAAGTCTAATAGTGGGACAATCGATCGTGTCGTGACCTCCCCTACAAACCTCACACCTATCAACTTTCTTCTTGATCTCATTCAACTCTTGCCTCATTTCTTGCCTCAAACTCTCGACTATAGCAGCTACCGATGGATCCAAGCTAACTTGGTTTACCCCTCGACCGGCCGAGGTGGTTTGAATAGGAATGGAAGTCCTACGAGTGGAGCTGTAGTCCATATCAGAATATGCAAAACTCTCGAACAAATCATTGCACTCATTCACCGTCTTCTTTCCCATAAGCTGCCCTCCTGCTGAAGTATCGAAACGAGCTCTAATCTCAGGAGTAAGTCCATTGTAAAACTTTTCAACTAACGCCCAATCAGACAAACCATGCTGCGAACAACGGGAGAGAAGCGTCTGAAAACGCTCCCATGCTAAGTGGTACGGCTCGTCAGGTTCCATACGGAAGGAGTGAATCTGATCACGAAGGCGAGACGCTTTGGCTGGTGGGAAGTACTTGGCTAAGAAGGCATCTCGAAGATCTGCCCAGGTGGTGAAAGTTCCTGCTGGTTGCGAATCGAACCAGATGGCTGCGCGTCCAGCGAGAGAAAATGGAAAGACTTGAAGGTAACGGGAATCAAGGTTTACACCTTCGATAGAATAAGTGGTGCAAAGACGTGTGATACGGTTTATGTGAGCGGGTGCATCTTCATCGTCACGGCCATGGAATTGGCAAGAGTTAGTAATAGCCGTCATGATGTAGGATGGGATTTGCCAAGATCTTTCATTTTGAATCGCGGGAAGGGTGATGGGTGAAATTTCACTAGTGAAACCGCTTGTGGCTTGTTGGTAAACAGTGCGGTTAGCCATTTGTGCTTTGGTTTCTGGACTCGGAGAACGTGAAATTTTGAAAGAATCGGTTTCTGTGGTTGTTTTGGATTCAAAGTAAGGATTTCCAAAAACTTGGAATTCACTTGTTTCTCCTTCCTGATTAATTGTACGTTGGCTGAACAGATGTTCAGGATCGTCTTGTGGTTCGTATTCAGGTGGTCCTCGGGAACGTGTATGTCGCATAAACTAATGAAAACTTAAACTAGGAATTGGAAATAAACAAGTAAACAAAATCTAACTAGGGATTAAATAAAAACTGAAAACAAAAATTTTGTAATAAAATTTACACTAATAAATTTTAGATTAAAAATATATATATATATATATATAAACAAACTAATTTAACACAATTGCAAAGTTGTCCCCGGCAGCGGCGCCAAAAACTTTGATGTGTGTTAGGTGTACGAATAAAAACTATCAAAAATAAATAACTTTTAAAAACAACTTTAATTAGACACTCTAAGCTTTAAATTTATACTAAGACTCGATCTTAAAACTAAACCACACAACCGGCAGTGTACCGATCAATATAGTATAGTAAGTGTAAGTCCGGTTGTCGAACCCACAGGACACTGTTGAATTATGTTAAATAATTTGTTTATATTAAAAATTACACCAGAGTAAATATTTTTGTATTTTTGATTAAAGGGGGGTTTTTGCTTTAAAAAATAAATTACTTGAAACTAATTAATAAAAGTGAATTAAAACAGTTTACAACGAAGATTCAATAATAATAAAGGACTATCTAGGTTAGAATCCCACTTGTTAATAACATACTTTCTACCGGGTAATTGTGTGATATGAAACCGGGATCTTTAGATATTAGACCTTTAAAGACGACTTCTTTACAGTTATCTATAACTTGAAAGGTTTATTTTGATTACCGATTTACTAGACTTCTTTACAGTTATCTAGTGTTCTAGAAAAGTGCTTGGAAAGACTGACTTCCTCTCGGTTATAAGTCTAAAGCAATTTAAGAAAACTTGATTTGGTTTAATAGACAAATTAGTGACAATTTAATTAAAACTGGTTTCTCACAAAACACAATCTTAGTAATACACTAAATTCGATCTATTAATATTTTTATACCTTACAGTGTTAAAAATAGTAGAACATTAAAACCGGATTAATTCTTTAATCATTAGTTCTATGGTTTATTTCACAATCCACCATAAGATTACCCAACCCGATTAGGACTTGAATATCGACATAATTCTTTTTATGAAAACAAATTCACCGGAATTTATGTGAAACAAATGATAAAAGTATAAACCAAGTTAAAACATGCATAAACACCAAAACATATAACTTAAATTATTTACTTAACAAGAACAAACCATAATCACACAATACCCGGTAAAAATTACATATTAACGAGTGTTCATCATAACCTAGATAGTTTCAAAGTTTAGCTAGACATAAAATTAAACATTACAACTAAACAAAGTTTGAAAGTAATTGACAACATCATACAAGATAGATTAAGAACTGAAAATGGAAGATTAACAAACCCGGATCGCCTAGGACTCGAACCGAAAGGCTCTATGACTCCCAGGAACTCCGAGATGCTTCAACTTCACTCCAAGCTGCTTACGGTCGCCTGAATTCAGCTCTTTCAGAGGTGTTTTCGAGTTTTGATGGTGTGTCTTTCGAACAAGAAGCAAGTCCCTTTTATAGGTGAAATTTTGAGTTTTCTGGACCCCTTACGGACCGTAAAGGTCATGTCTTACGGACCGTAAGCCCACGTTTTGCGATGTAGTTCACCTGCTGCATCTCCGAACAAAAAGTGGTTGCCGACGGACCTTTACGGACCGTAAGGGTCATGCCTTACGGACGGTAAGGCCTCTGGTCAATGTCAGTGAGCGCCACCCTTTGCGGACCAGAAATTTTCTAGAAACCCTCATCCCTTACGGTCCGTAAGGGTTGAGACTTACGGTCCATAAGGCATCTTCAAAAACAAAGTTCATTTTTGGATTCCTCTCGTCGAGCTACCCCAAAAGCATATATTATGGCTTCCGTAACTCATTTCCTAGCTCCGGATATGTCCAGATGAAGTTCTGACTGTTTCTATTGCGTATTTCTTCATTTCTTCTTCGTTTTAGCTCCGTTTTACGCACCGTTTTCGCCCACGTCTTCGTAATTCAACCCTCTATCATGCCATATTCTAATATCTTCATTTTCAATCCATTAACATTCCCCATGTATTGTTTCCTTCGTCGATCCTTTACCGTTTCCTCGCGTAATCCACAGAATATTCACAGTTGCCTGTAAATATAACATATAATCAAATAAGTACCAATATCGCGAGAAAACCACATCCAAACAGATTAAATTGTAAGGAATTCGATGCGTGAAATGTGTATAATTTTAGACACATCAATGGCCCTCCTCTCATTGGTCCTTTTCCTTTGCCTCTCACTCGTGGCAGCATTTTCCAATTGGTAACCTGTCAAAACAAGTAACTATAATATAAACAATAAAAGGAAAGTTAAGAATAAATCCTAGGTCATTAGCCTAGACTCGGAAGTCTAAGGATTGTGCTTATTATGTCATTGAGATTAAACACCAAAGGTTAGTGTTTAATTCACTCAATGTTGGCTCTGATACCAACCTGTCACACCCCGATATTTCCACATATTACCGGTGGGCCCGGCGGGGAGTATCGTGACGTAGTTGATATCATCATAGTCAATACACACAATATAAAAGCACCGCGGAAGGCTTGGTGAATAAACTATTACAAACCATAATGTCTGAGTGTTCGAATGTCACACCCCGATATTTCCACATATTACCGGTGGGCCCGGCGGGGAGTATCGTGACGTAGTTAATATCATCATAGTCAAACAACACAATATATAAATGCACAGCGGAAGCAAAAGATAAATATATTACAATCCGAATATAAAGTAATATCAAAGTATTACAACGGAAAGTAAAGGATCCACAGGCGGATCAAATAAAAGAAAACTGTTCAACAGACTTCAGGCATCTAGAACTTGCAAGATTCCTTATTAACGCCCTGAGCTTCCAGCCAATTACGTTCAGAACCTGTCACTTAACCTTTTTGGAAAATACGTCAGTTTACACTGGTAAATACAATTAACCGACTCATTTGAAAAGGTTTAATAAAATTGATTTGAATGCACAAGGCACAACATATCTTTTATAACTTGGGACAATTATATAACAATAATCTTGTATACAGAATTACATGTTCGTTGTACGTTCAGGGCCCGATGTAGAAACCGAGTCAATATTAACAGACACGCCACAAGTATAAGCCCATAAGAGAGTGAGATACCGTTTCCCTTTAAGCAACTTTCAGTGTATGCCTACACCCCGTGCTTAAGGTGTGGCCATTTTATAATACAATGATGTCAAGGATATCCGGGACATGGTCATTAACCCCTAAAGGCTTTTATTTCAAACAATACAGATTAAAGCGGGTTACCTCAATAATTTAATCACAATAAGACTAAACATTCAATACCCAACCAAGCGGCATTATTATAATACCGTATCCCAAGCCCGTATAGGGAAAATAAGTTAAGAGTATTTACCTGAGCTAGCAAATGCAATTTATACTCAGCCGTATATTCTAATCAGCAAGCACAAGTACTTCTACTGGGGCTCTCAATCTGGAATGAAGGTTTTATTAACCTATTAGATTCCTAACGGGTCTTATTTAAGTCGTAACTTAGACCGGTTAGTTTTAAGGAAAAGTTTACGGTTCAAAACGCATGATAAGCGAAGACCGGTTTAGAATGTGGTTTTGACCCGACAAGCTTGTATGCTTGTTTAATATGGGTAACTTAAGCACACTCTGGGTTTCAAGACAAAATGATATGGTTTGACCCGTTTCGGCTAATATGTGCAAACTAGTTACATAAGCCGATCCGAACGTGAAAAGTGCGTAACGAGTAACCAAAAGAATCATATGCAAGTTTCCTAAGTTAATATGCTTTAAATATGTTGTGATATCAGTAAGATACCTTTCATTATGCCCAAAACGAGTTTAATCTCAATTTAAACCCCGTAGGGGTATTTTGGTCATTTACAAGGTTATAAAAGAGTTGGAACAATAATCTGAGTTACAGGTCTGATATAATCAGAAAAAAATACTTAATTTACTAATTTATAATAGTAGGGTATTGCATATATGCGAAATTTATCAATTATAACCAAACTATGCACCGTAGGGGCATTTTGGTAATTTCACACAAGCTTAAAAGCTCAAAACTGAACTCTGAGTTAAAAAACTTTTGTTTACTGTTAAAATATTATAATTTACCTAAAATATCAGTAGGTATCAACCCTTATATGTTTAAAATAGTTTTAGTACATACTATGCGTTAAAAACGCTTAAAAAGGCGATTAGGAGCCATTTCCGGGTTCTATATAGAAAGCTGATATTTTTAATATTCCAGAAGGTTTAAAATAATGTATTTATCATATAAAATCAGTAGCAAAAGGTTTGGGGTCAAAAAGATATGTAAAACTCATTTTATAGCCCAAAAGGGCAAAACCGACAATTACCGGATCAAGCTTATAACTCTAAGTTATGCTCAGCCTAAAATTAATTAAAAATCTTCAAAAATCCCAAAATAATATATTACATCAGTGGGTAAAAAGTTTGATATCAAAAAGTGGGTTTAGATAGGCTATATGCTAATTATGCTGTTTAATCGTTAACAAGCTTTCTAATTACACTAATGAGCATAACTCTCAATCTACACCTCAAACTGATGTCAAATTTTGGGTACAAGTTTATAAATCAGTAACTAAGGTTTCTACTCTTTTACATTTTTAAAATCACGTTTTATGGTGAAAAGGGCATAATGGTCAACATATAAGCAATTAACGGAATCATGCATATTAATCGGATAACTAATGAACCATGGTGTATAATCACAGAGGGTTATACTAGCATGTAACCTGGTCCTAAGGAAGCTCTAAGGCATTTCCAAATCATACTAAAACGGGTCAGAACTGAAGTCAAAGCAAAAGTCAAAGCTTTGCGACTTTCGGTTCCGAACCGGGTCTAAACAGAAAATTGTCGGATCAAACAAGCTTAGACCAGTTCTTATACTTATTACCAAGTTATATGAATGATAAAATAGGTTACACGCCTTCTGCATTGTTAATTATGCGTTAATTTGAAAGTTATGCTTCTGTTGACTTTTTACAAACAACTTTGACCCGACAAATGATCTAGTTAGGACGGGAATCAGCGGGTGCCCTTTTAAGGGTTTATTGCCCACATAATTACCAACTTATAACTACTTTTAATTTGACTAATCACTGGACCATTAGTGATTAATCGCTAAGTCAAACTCTAATTACGATGGTTTGACTTTAAGCTAAACAACTAAGTAAAACTGAATTAAGAGAGGTTAAGGAAGCTTACCAAGGTACTAAGTATGACTATTGATGCTTGGGGACTGATCTTGAGCTCCAAGAGACTCCACAACTTGAGTTAGAATGAATTTAAAGTGAGCAAGTTCAATGTTGCACAAGGAGCTCTTTATATAGGAGTTTAGATGGCACAAGATCATTACAACAAGGTCTATGGATGATCCTTGATGTATTACAAGTGTCCCTAGATCAATATAGTCCCTCAAACAAGCCCCTAGAACTGAAAAATGGCAAAATAAGGCGGTTTAACTTGCTGAACTCGCAGGTGTGCATGGATTCGGATCAGATAAGGCCGTCGCGTAGCGCGACGGCAGAGAGGGTTTATGCTCGCGCTACGCTAGCATGTGGGTAACCAGCCAAACAAGTTTCAGCTATTTGCATTTCAGTCCCTGGTCCTTCCAAACGTGGTTTTAAGTTTATTTCTTGCACTTTTGGTCCTCAAACTTTACTTTTAAGGGCTCCAAGACATAATTAAACATTGTTAAGTCCTTGGTTAACTTTATGATCACCCGTAAAGCCTTGAATTTCAACGTTGACGCTTTTAACCCCTCGTATACGAATTTCATCATAACTTTCTCATACTTTATCGAAACCTTGTGAAATTTTTATCACTTATTCTAGTGAGCATAATTAATCATTACAAAGCTTCGGGTTTGCTAAAAGGTCATTCAGAGGTATACTTTAAACATGTTGACACATTTAACCCCTGTAGTTTGAAATTTCACTTTCCTTCACAAACGGCTTCATACGATTCGTAATTCATTCGTTTAAGGGTATAAACATCGTGTAGGGTTGTTGAAAGATTTAATTATCAATTGTTGACCCCTTTGAATCCTTTTACACACATACTTTCCTTGTTTGTCAATTTCAGTCCTTCTAACATAATTCCTTATACGTTTAAAGTCCATGACACGTGTCTTCCTTTTATTGGACATGAATTTACGGGGTGTTACATCCTCACCCCCTTAAAAGAAATCTCGACCTCGAGATTTGCTAAAAGGATGGAAGTACTTTTTGTCATGTAATAGACTTAACTCCTATAGCATATTTGGAGTCTTTCCAAGCTCCCAAGTTGACCTCTATAATAGGTACATGTGTCCTTTTTGGAGCTTCTTAACCCGTAGATCCTCAATCGATCCAGGATGCTCATCACATCATCACTCTGCATATCACTATGTGATAGTGCTTCTTGACTTATTGGCGAAACACATCCTTCAGTCACTAATGTGCAATGTATTGCGAGCTCCGCCAAGCTCCTTAAATAGGTTTTAGCTTATAAGCTACTTGATTTTGATACATTCGATTTCCTTTGAATGATTCTATATATTCAGAGCTTAGCTAGCCTGATAATTTAACAAATTTGGCACACCCTTCCTGGGTGATATCTTTTGTTGAACCTTATTTCTTAACAAGAATTTAGGAGGGTTGCTACTTTTAAAAATTCTTGATTTTCTGTCGAATACTGGCAACTTACAGATGATTAGGGATTTGTATGATCTTATTCGTTGTTTCCAATGCAACTTTCAGATCTTGATAAGTGGACTTCCCAACGTCTCATCCATCCAATGGATGTTTTGATATTTCATCTATACAAGGTCTCCAAAGGAGCCACCTTGATACTTATATAACAACTGTTATAGAAAAGCTTATCTTAAGGTGAGATGGTTATTCCAACCATTGCTCAAAACAAATCTTAAGGAGTGGCTAATCCTTACAGTTAGTCGAACAAATCGACGATCCTGGGCAGCTGATGGCGATTCTTAATCGTTGCCTAATTAAGGTTGCGGTAAACAATGCATAAGCAAAATGAACCATCTTTCTCATTTATATAAATCGGAGTTCTTAGAACTTTGAATTTTGGCTTTATGAAACATTTTCTAAAAACTTATCGATTTGGCTCTTAGTTCTTCCTATTCCGTTGGTACTATCATATATAAGGCTTTTTCAATAACTGCAGCCCTAAGCGGAATATTAATCTTATCTCTACTTGCCTCTTAGGAAGTAAACAGGGCAATCTTTGCAGAAGGTAATCAAGACACATGGAGATTACAGAGATTTTCAAATCTCAGGCTCCAGTTCATCCACCATTGCTTGTGTCAAATAAGTGACACATTTATGTTACAATTACACGAATTTCCTTAATCGAGAACATTTACTTGGACAATTCTATTTTTAGATATCTTCTTTGAATACCATTAGTTGACTTTAGTACCATATGATCATTGGGATATCTTTGTGGTTCCATCCATTAAACCTCCATACTGATCAGGCATGGAAGCAATCTATGGAACATATTAAGATACACCAATCCTCATATGGCTCTTTTGTCATACCATTTGATATTCGAAATCAATGGAGATCAAAGAGATATCAATTTCATATGATGATGTACTTTATCTGGAGAGAGGGTACATAAGGACTTTATGATTGAAGATTTCTGACAGGAATAGAAGAAATGGTTCCTATGATTTTGTCGGTAAGTTTTACCTTACACTTAATATCTAGGGTTCTTATGAAAGGTTTTAAAAGCTTGCTATACTTATAGTTTATGAAAGATTTATTGGTATCCGAAAAAAAATAAAAACTCTTAGCATTTAAACCACTGATAAATGTCAAGGAATGTACCTGATGCCATTATTTATGAACTAGCTCAGGCATTTTAGGCGCTTTCGTTCTTAGGCTTTCCTTCCTTAGCCGCATTTCCTTTGACAGATTTAGGGCACGTGGTCTTGATGTGGCCTTTCTCATTACAGCCGAAGCAAACTGCATTCTTCATGTCCTTGCAGTTTAACGTTTTATGTTCCCTTGATTTGCAGATCCCACAAGCCCTGGGCTGCGATTGGGATTTTGATTCGAACCTGCATTTCCCATAATGGCGCTTCTTGCAGGTCTTGCATACTGGTTTCTGGTTGGACTTTTGTTTGTTCTTCTTCTTAGAGCTCTGGGAGTTCTCTTCCTCCCTTTTCCTTTTTAGCTCATCTTTAGCATTTGAGGCATGAACAAAATCCTCCTTATGAGTAAGGAAATGTGGTCCTAGATAAAATTTGGAGCGAGTAGCATGGGGCTCCTTGAACTTTTTCACAGCCTTCTTCACAGCTTTTCCAACAGCTGCGTCTATCATAGTTTGAAGAACATCTTTGGAAATTCTAAGGTTCACAATTGTAGCATCATTGGCATGTGTCGCATCATCCATAACACGATCAACGGCTGTCTTATCTGAGTTTGACATACTCGATATTGGTTCCTAACACCAATAAAATAACTTCTTAGTTGCAATCCAACAACTGCTATTCATCATCCTGGTGACCTAATATACTAACCATGGTATCGTTAAACCATACAGGCTAATATAGTACGAACATTCTCTATGAATGTCCTGTAGATATGTATATATATATATCAATTATACTTAGCCTAGGCCATAGAAGACCATTAATGGCAATTAAGGTTTGGACCTAGTCCATCACCTTTTTGACAGGGGATCAATTGTCACATCTGTCTTGATCATATTGACGATTTTGGATAGCTTGAAAGCTTGACATTAGGATATCAGAAAGGAGGGATTCCTAATAGATATAAAATATCAATCTAAGATTTGTTGGAGCATTTTCTATAGTATCATCGGCCAATTTCTACCTCGCATTAAATGACCGGAGTCCTAAACAGGCGGAGACAACAGTTCTCAACATTTATCATTCATTAAAGAATCATATGTGCCAGCATCAAATAAATTTCTGCATAACTGCTTGATAAGGAAAGGTACCTACTATATAATTATCATTCTGCACCATCTCCTGGGCGTTCATCCTGAAGACTCATGCGTTTGTTTTCTTGGCCTCTTCGGGCTTCTTCTGATTCCTAGGGCAGTTGGTCTTGATATGTCCCTTCTCGTTGCAACCATAACAGGTTGCGTCTTTCAACTTCTTGCAATCCAAGGTTTTATGTTCCTTAGACTTGCAAATCCCACAAGGTAGAGGCTGAGATTCAAATCTGCATTTCCCGAGATGGTATTTCCTACAGGTTTCGCACCTGGTCTTCTCACCCGACTGCTGGCTGTCTTTCTTAAACCCGGAACTCTTCTTATCCTCAAAGTTCCTCTTTTTCTTCCTATCAGAGCGATGAGAGTTCTCATCCTCCCTTTTTCGCTTTCCATCTTCAGAGGCTTTGGCAGCCTTGTTTCTGACCACATCGAGTGTAAGAGATAGCGACAGGTCTGCCGCTGACCTGAACATAGTAGGTCTCGATGCTTTCACACTTGCCTTTATTTCTGGGGCTAGACCCCCAATAAAGCGACCTATTGATGCGTGGTTGAAAACCGGTGACCATAATTGTATAACTTGATGATTTTATGTGCGTTTTAAGTTCGGATAGCCTACTTTTAATCACAAATATGTTTTGTAGGTTTGACAAATTTAAGGAGCTTTTTGGGAGCTTTACGAGTCATCGGGTCAAAGAACGGTGCACCGGAACGCGAAACAGATCAACCGGGAACGCGAAAAGCGAAAAACAGAAAATGCACAAACGGGAGCCCGTCGGCGACGGGCAGGCATGCCGTCGGCGACGGGCAACAGAAAACCAATCCGGGGAATTTTGTTGTTAAGTGCTGGGAATTATTGTCAACTTGCTTTACTAATTGCAACTTCGGGTTTTTAGTCAAAAGAAGACTAAGAGCACTAAATGAGAGCAGAAATTGGAGAACTTATGCAACTCAAAATTCCTCTAGCTTACATGTTCATATGGAGGTATGAACATAAAGATCATACAAGCTTCAAGTTCCCCCATGGCTATAAAAGAAGGAGTTCATCAAGGAAGAAGGATGTCAAGCACCACACCTCCATACCCATATTCAAGTTCGTATCCAGAAATCCATCATCACGTACTTTCAATTTCCTTGTAACCATCTTACATCAAGAGTATTCTGCATTCTCCATTCTTCAAGCTCCAAGATGACTTCCGGCAAGTTTCATTTATCCGGTGAACAAGCTCCGGCAACCATGAGTGGCTAATCGTCTCGGTTTCACCCCGGTGTAGGTAGTTGTTTAATTTATGGTTTTGAATTGTTTGTGCTACAATTTGTGACAATTTGTGTATGGTTTTAGAAACCTTTGACAATAGCTTGCATTTGTTTCGAATTCATAAACTGTCGAGCGAAGATGAAAGTTATGACTTTATGAAATGGTTATGTGCAATATGCGTTGTCTTGGTTAGGATTTACTTGTGTTGATTACAAAGTGTATTCTTGTCCGTTCATTGAGCGTTGATAGTTATTAGCACCTAAGTCACGGTACACTAAATCCGCTAATCGTATGCATTTGAGTTGAGGCTTTAAACTTGTAGAAACCATAAGTTAGCAACTATCGAAACCGGGTGTGATTCATTTACTTATCTTGTTTAAAAACCATCAATTATAATTCTTGTATTTGCCAAGTTCTAGTAGATAATCAATCTCATCAATTTAGTTATTTATGTTCAAACATCTTTCCAACAAAACAAAAATACAAGAATTTTATTAGCACGCTTCATAAATTGTGACAACCAAGTTAGTTCTAGTCAATCCATTCACAAACCACATACTCTTCGTGGATCGACCCCTTTCTACCACTAGCTATTTGTTAAGGGTAATTTGGGCATATAAATATTATCTTTGATTGGAGCGCGACATTCCGATCAAATTTTGGCGCCGTTGCCGGGGAGTTAGTGCGCTTTGTGTTTGGATAATTTTCAGAATTTTTGTAATAAATTTTCAGAATTTTTGTGATTAAAGTGCTTTGTTCCTTTTATTTTTCTATATTTTCTTGTTATACGGGTGTGTTACTTATGCAGATTATACTTACAAGTAGTGCATGCATACAAGGAATTCCGGTAGAACCTCACCACTAGTGTTCGAACCGGAGGTTGAGCGTTTAGTTCGAAGAAACTTAGCCACTCGGTTAGAGGCAACACTTGCTTCTAATCAACCCAACACCAATTCACAACTTACACCATCCATTGAAACCAATTCAATGGCAAACCAAAATTCCAACCAAAACCAAAATCCACACCAATTTCAATACCAAAGCAATTTCAATCCCGCTCCAAATATTCAACCTATGCCTCAAGAACAACCGGGTGGTAACAACAATACCGTACCACCTACACCACCTTTCCAAAACCAAAATCCCAACAACAACCAAAGAACACCCCAACAACAAAACCTTCGTCAACAAGCGTATCGTGGCAATCCCGCGAACGAAGACCCATTTTTCAACTTAGACGATTTGAGGAACGCCATTCCCAATGACGAACCTTATAGTGTTCCCGGTTATCAATCACCGGAGCATGTGAGTGTTCATAGGGAGAATTCGGATGACGGGGGTTACTATGATGATCGGTTCTATAATGACGGAGATTGGGGAGGTGAAGAGTTTGACTATCAAAATGCCAATTATGTGGGGAGGAATGATGGTTATGGGAATAACCGCAAACCACGAAACAACAATAACAACAATGGTAATCCTAATCGGATTCCTCGTTTCGTGGGGGGAGGTTATCAAATGGGTGACCAAGGTGGAAACCGAAGAGATAATCGAAGACCGGTCAACCAAGAAGTTAACGGTCCGCATCGTCATCAACAACCTCCACGGGGAGTAAATGACCGTTTTCGACCGATAGTTACCGACAATGATTCTCCTATTGTGTGCGAAAGAAGGATGTTTGATTGCAAACCTCACTACATCAATATACTTCCCCATTTCAACGGGAGGTCTAATGATGAGCCGTACACACACTTGACTGAATTTTCATCCATATGTAATACTATCGGTGGGCACAATTTTGCATTGGAGGAGGTCAAGCTTCGATTGTTCCAATTTTCATTAAAAGACAAGGCAAAGCAATGGTTTCTCACACTTCCCGCGAATAGCATCCGAACATGGGAAGAAATGCAACAAGTCTTTCTAGATGAATACTATTCGATGTCGAAGACCGATGATGCACGGGATGAAATAAGATCATTTCGACAACTATCGAGTGAACCGTTACATGAAGCATTCACTCGATTCAAAGAGTTGATGCGGAATTGCCCACATCACCAAATAGAAAAGTGGGAGTTGGTTAAATGCTTCGTGAGGGGTTTGGATGACGCTACATGGAATCGCCTCGAGTCAACAAGCAACGGGACTCTATTAAGCAATCACGAGGATGACGATTGGGAATTCCTAGAAAGAATGAGCAAGAGATCAAAGGAGAAAGAGTCGGCCGACCGAGCCAAAAAGCACCCTACCTCAAGGTCTTGGCCCGATCGTGATGCAAATTCTAAGGATCGGATTGATACGTTGGAGCGAGAATTGGCCCGCATGAAGAAGAAGGAAGTGGGTGCGGTACAATATAGCGTATGTGAAGAATGTGGTGACATCGGTCACCGGACCGAGAATTGCCAAGCCACCGCGGAAGTAAATCAAGTGTATGGAGACCAGAGCCAATACGATATGAACTCCAACACTTACCACCCCGGTTTGAGGAATCACCCTAATTTCCGGTATGGTAATTCTTCGAATCAAATGAATCCGAATTTCCAAGCGGGTAATCAAGGTGGTCAAGGTGGGTCGTCGTACAACAATCGTCAAGGTGGTAACCAAGGAGGTTACCAAAGGAATTATAACCAAGGGGGTTACCAAAGGAATTATAATCAAGGGGGTAATCAAGGGTATCAAAACAGTGAAGGTAATTATCAACGTGGTTACAACCAAAGTGGAAATGGGGGTGGTCCATCAAACTCTCAAGGTGACGATCCATTCAATTCTAAAATGGACGCTCTCATGAATGCTATGACCACCCTTACAACCGAAGTAAGGAAAGAATTCGAGGTACGAGATAAATCCCATAAGGCGTTGGAGAAGCAAGTGGGCCAACTCGCGGAGGAGATGGCTCAAATGAAAGGAAGCACGGGAAAGTTTCCAAGTGACACTACAGTGAACCCGAAACATCAAGGTTTTAGCACAAGCAATGTGAGGAATGCACGCGGTAGTGCGGTAAGTATTCTTTTAAATGATGAAGTTTGTAGTGTTGAAAGCATTCCACCACCACAATTCGTTGATGGTGTAGTGGAAAATATAAATGATGAGCCGGAAATTGAAAATGAACAAGAAACGACTTCACAAAGTAAAATTGAAAATGTAACTAAAAAATCTTTTTGTGAAAATTGTTTAAATCAACTTAACCCGATTAATGCATCAAAATTTGAAGAACGGTGCCTACCGAAGGACGAGGGGTGGGAAAATTTTAAACAAGCAAAAATTAATTTACCGTTACTCGATGACATTAAAAAGGTTCCGGCTCATGTGGAATGCTTAAAGGAGCTAAGCATCGAAAAACGGCACAACAAATTACCCGAATCGGTTGATTTGATATCTCATGTGAGTGCCGTTTTATCGAGCGCCCTTCCCCAAAAAGCTCAAGATCCGGGAGATCCTCTTATTACAATTCAAATTGGAACATTTAAAATTGAGAGGGCGCTCCTAGATTTTGGAGCTTGTGTGAGCATCTTGCCCGGGAGTTTGTATGACCAATATGATTTTGGTCCATTGAAAAAATTTGATACTCCCGTAGTATTGGCCGATCAAACTCCCACGCATCCAAGGGGGATGGTGGAAGATGTGATTGTAAAGGTGGAAGATTGCTACTACCCAGTTGACTTTTTGGTAGTAGACTATGTTGGGTGTGTTGAGGACACCCAACCGGTAGTTATTTTGGGTAGACCGTTCCTTGCAACAGCGAATGCCATAATAAATTGTGCAACGGGAACGGTAAGCATGAAGTTTGGGGACCGGGAATTAAATTTAAATGTTTTTCCAAATTTCACTAACCCGCTCGGTGAGGATAAGTGTCCTAAAAAGGACATGAATCCAAACAAAAAGATATGTGCTATGGTTGGTAGGTTTGGAGGAACAAAGAAGAAGACGGTCAAGAAGAAGAAGGCGATAAAGTCACCTCTAGAAAAGAAGAAGGAAGAGGAGGTGAGGAAATTTGGACCATTTGGCAACAAATGGTATGAATCACCGGTGGGTGAGTTTGAGGAGTTTGTAGGCGGCAAGCATGCCATTCGACCACCATGAGGTGTAGATAAATGAACGTTGTGGGTGTGTTCCCTATATAACCCTCACGAGACCTCTCGTCCTCCCAAGCTATTGGGGGGTTTAAAAGGACTTGTAACATTTTAGTTAGAATTGTGTATAGTTTTAAATTTTTGCCAAGTTTTTTGATAAAAATCGTTTTCGTTTCCTACTAACCTTGTTTAATTGTGTGAAGTCCGGATATTCCGAGTGAGTTTTGAAGACGTAAGGTATGTTTTTAGAATTTGTTTGTGCATTGAGGACAATACACGTTTTTTTTAAGGGTTGGTAGAACCGTTAACGGTTCGCGTTTTTAAAAATTTAATTTTATAAAAAAAAAAAAAAAAAATGTTCGATGTTTAAAAAAAGACCTGGAATGATGACAAGTTAAGATAGAAATAAATTTGAACACGACTTTTCGTCAAATTTTGTTAATTTTTAGGAATTTTATTAATTTTTAGGAATTTTATAAATACATAGTCCCTTTATTAAAAGTTCTTATTTTTAAATCTATTTTTCAAAAAAAAAAAAAAAAAAAATTTGAAAAATTAAAGCCCGTCGGCGACGGGGCTTCAAGCCGTCGCCGACGGCTTCTCTAAACACCCGTCGGCCACAAAAAACCCGTCGACAGTGTGTTAAGGCGTCGCCCACAATTGCACAAACGAGAACCCGTCGGCGACGGGTAGGCACCCCGTCGGCGACGGGCAGTCAAAAACGGCTCCGGGTTGTTTTGTTATTTGGTGCAAGATTCGAACTCAAGACCAATTTTTAACCTTCCAAACACCCTAAAACCGGGATTTGAACCTTATAACACCACAAATACTCCCCCACTCATAAAAACTTTACCAAAACACCACCTACCATCATCTCTTTCATCCAAAATCACCAAGAACACCAAGAACTACTCAAATCTTCAAATCTTCATAACTCCTTCAATCCTCCACCAATCTAACTGATTTTTGAGTCCATTGTGTGTATTTTTTCGAGAGGAACAAAACCCCCAACACGGTTTGCATCAATTCTTGCTACTTTGCAATATTCCTGGACGTGTAATTTAGGGTTTTTGAAAGGGTGTTTATCAAAGTTCTTGATTTTCATCTTTTCTTAGTTCCTTGTATCCACAACATCAAAGGTATGGTATGTCTGTTTTTGTTTATATTGGTTAATTTTTTTTGTGCTTTATTTTTATTTCGTCTTTTATTTGTTTTTCCACATAAATAAAGGTAAAATAATGCATGGCTTGGTAATAAAAATGGTAGAACTAGGTAACTAACAAATTTTGATGGTTGTGAGAAGCATGCTTCTACACAAGAGTTAGAATTTGTAGGTACATGATGTTCACGAGACAACCGTTTTTATGAAGAAGATATGGGCTTCAAGCAACAAAAATCAGGTGCATGCGTTTCCACTTTACTTTGATTGTTAGTGTGATAATAAGTGGATTGTATTTCGTATTTTGTATTGTCCAGGGTGAAATTTTGGAAGGTTAATCGTGTCGCATCCCTTGTGCATTTTAAAACTCTAGTTCTTACACATTGAGGACAATGTTTACCTCAAGTGTGGGGATGGGGGAGTAGAAAAAATTTTAGATTTTGACCCGTTCATTTAAATACTACACATTGAGGACAATGTTTACCTCAAGTGTGGGGATGGGGGAAAATTTCAACAATTTTTCAAAAGTTTCTTGTTAAAAGCAATCTTAAAAAGCACAAGTAGCTAAGTCAACGAGGGATGGCACAACCCATTTGGTCTTTTGTCATGGTCAAGTTCAAATTAATAGCATGAAGGGTATCTAACGGGTGGTTATTTGGGAATAATTCGCCTAAGGAACTAGCATTTGGTGCATATCACATATCATACCCTTATAAGAGAGATTTTGGGCCACTTTCATAAATCATATATACACATATTTCTTTGTTTGAGTGGACCATTAGTCATGTATTGTAGAACTTGCATCTTTTGATACGTTTGAGACCATAGACCGAATACAAGCACGAGAATGATTAAGGCATTAGGTGAACCTTTTCCTTTTACACCATTCTTATACCCTTAACCAAAAATTATCCCCTAGTAGCCAACTTTGAGCCTAAACTTTCGTTTGACAAACCCACTTAACCAACAACCTTAAACCTTTTTGTTTAAACCCATGTGATGGAAATTCGATTCTTTAGCAAAGTTGTATAGTTGTATTTATTTGTATTGAAAAAAAAAAAAAAATCATAAACAATCAGAAAATGTTATGAAAAAGATGAGAAAAACATTGAGAAAAGAACAAAAAATATGTTTCTAGTTGAGAAATAAAAGGCGAAAAATGTTGCCTATAAGATTGATGTTGGTAGTTAGTTTGTTTAGCAGTTTCGGTTGTAATAAAAATCGAATTTTTCATCACTTTAGCCACTTAAAAATATCCTATTTCCTACCCTTAACCCTAGCCCCGTTACAACCCTTTCAAAGACCTTATGACTTGTGCTTGGTATTCGTGATCAATGGTGGAGAATGATTGAGTTGCAAGCTTATGCGGGTATGTGTTCTAATTGGTTTTGAGCGATTAAATTGTCAAAATGCTAATACACTACATATTAGCCAATTGTAAAGACCGAGTGGAGAGAACATTGTGAGGGATATGGATGAATTGTTAGTTTTAAGGGCGAGTTAATCTTGGGTAACCATTTGTGTATGTGAAATCACATTACCATTAGATATTTCAAATTGTAAAGAGCTTGAACTTTTGTATGACAATAAACCTTAACCTTTGTCTCGGGAATGGGATATGTGTTCATTGTTCGACCCACGCGAAAGTGAAAAACAGATTTGCTTGAGGGCAAGCAAAAGACAAATGTGGGGATGTGATGCGTGGTTGAAAACCGGTGACCATAATTGTATAACTTGATGATTTTATGTGCGTTTTAAGTTCGGATAGCCTACTTTTAATCACAAATATGTTTTGTAGGTTTGACAAATTTAAGGAGCTTTTTGGGAGCTTTACGAGTCATCGGGTCAAAGAACGGTGCACCGGAACGCGAAACAGATCAACCGGGAACGCGAAAAGCGAAAAACAGAAAATGCACAAACGGGAGCCCGTCGGCGACGGGCAGGCATGCCGTCGGCGACGGGCAACAGAAAACCAATCCGGGGAATTTTGTTGTTAAGTGCTGGGAATTATTGTCAACTTGCTTTACTAATTGCAACTTCGGGTTTTTAGTCAAAAGAAGACTAAGAGCACTAAATGAGAGCAGAAATTGGGGAATTTATGCAACTCAAAATTCCTCTAGCTTACATGTTCATATGGAGGTATGAACATAAAGATCATACAAGCTTCAAGTTCCCCCATGGCTATAAAAGAAGGAGTTCATCAAGGAAGAAGGATGTCAAGCACCACACCTCCATACCCATATTCAAGTTCGTATCCAGAAATCCATCATCACGTACTTTCAATTTCCTTGTAACCATCTTACATCAAGAGTATTCTGCATTCTCCATTCTTCAAGCTCCAAGATGACTTCCGGCAAGTTTCATTTATCCGGTGAACAAGCTCCGGCAACCATGAGTGGCTAATCGTCTCGGTTTCACCCCGGTGTAGGTAGTTGTTTAATTTATGGTTTTGAATTGTTTGTGCTACAATTTGTGACAATTTGTGTATGGTTTTAGAAACCTTTGACAATAGCTTGCATTTGTTTCGAATTCATAAACTGTCGAGCGAAGATGAAAGTTATGACTTTATGAAATGGTTATGTGCAATATGCGTTGTCTTGGTTAGGATTTACTTGTGTTGATTACAAAGTGTATTCTTGTCCGTTCATTGAGCGTTGATAGTTATTAGCACCTAAGTCACGGTACACTAAATCCGCTAATCGTATGCATTTGAGTTGAGGCTTTAAACTTGTAGAAACCATAAGTTAGCAACTATCGAAACCGGGTGTGATTCATTTACTTATCTTGTTTAAAAACCATCAATTATAATTCTTGTATTTGCCAAGTTCTAGTAGATAATCAATCTCATCAATTTAGTTATTTATGTTCAAACATCTTTCCAACAAAACAAAAATACAAGAATTTTATTAGCACGCTTCATAAATTGTGACAACCAAGTTAGTTCTAGTCAATCCATTCACAAACCACATACTCTTCGTGGATCGACCCCTTTCTACCACTAGCTATTTGTTAAGGGTAATTTGGGCATATAAATATTATCTTTGATTGGAGCGCGACATTCCGATCACCTATTCGCTTTGGCTCCGGTGTGATCAAGTAAGGAACCAATCGAGACATGGTATTGAAACTAGTAAGGTATGCTTGACAATCTAAGTCCTTCATGACCAATGCCAAGAAATCTGTTTCAATTTTCTCAACTTCATGTTGAGGACAGTAATTTTCCTTGATAAGCCTTTTTGAGCCTAAACCTAAACCTTCATTTGAGCCTAAACCTTCATTTGACAACCCTCTTACCCAAAAATTATCCCCTAGTAGCCAACTTTGAGCCTAAACCTTCATTTGACAACCCACTTAGCCAACAACCATAAGCCTTTTTGTTTAAACCCGTGTGATGGAAATTCGATTATTGAGCAAAGTTTGTATAGTTCTATTTATTTGTTATAAAAAAAAAAGCTATGAAAAAGATGAGAAAAACATTGAGAAAAGAACAAAAATATGTGTTTCTAGTTGTTGAAT
Organism: Helianthus tuberosus; assembly: GCA_030545235.1. Lineage (NCBI taxonomy): Eukaryota > Viridiplantae > Streptophyta > Magnoliopsida > Asterales > Asteraceae > Helianthus > Helianthus tuberosus. The sequence goes on along the minus strand of CM060416.1, from coordinate 4,921,013 downwards.
AAAAGGTGAAAATCATTGCCTTATAGTTGATGTTTATAGTTTACTTGAGTTGCATTGTAATAAAAATCGAATTTTTCATCACCTAAGCCACTTAAAAATATCCTATTTCCTACCCTTAACCCTAGCCCCGTTACAACCCTTTCAAAGACCTTATGACTTGTGCTTAGTATTCGTGATCGATGGTGGAGAATGATTGAGTTGCAAGCCTATGCGGGTACGTGTTCTAATCGGTTTTGAGCGATTATTTGTTAAAGTGCTAATACATTACATATTAGCCAAATATTAAGCCGAGTGGAGAGAACATTGTGAGGGATATGTATGATTTGTTAGTTTTATGGGCGAGTTAATTTTGGGTAACCATTTGTATATGTGAAATCACATTACCATTAGATATATTTCGAATTGTAAAGAGTTTGAACTTTAGTATGACATTGGACCTTAACCTTGTCTCGGGAATGGGAAGTGTGTTCATTGTTCGACCCAAGCGAAAGTGAAAAACAGAATTTGCTTGAGGGCAAGTAAAAGACAAGTGTGGGGATGTGATGTGTGGTCAAAAACCGGTGCCTTATTATGCTTAACTTAATGTTTTTACATATGTTTAATCTCGAATAGCCTACTTGTAAAAGGAATTATGTTTTGTAGGTCTTGTGAAGATTAAGGAGCTAATTGGGAGCTTTACGGGTCACCGGGATCAAACATCATCAACCGGGGATGAAAAATGACAAAGACCGGGTTAACCACGAAGATTGGATATACTTTAGGGAATGTTAATGGAGTTAACATGAAGACATTGGAAGATATTATGATAGAGGCCGGAATTACGAGCACGTGGGCGAAAACGGTGCGTAAAACGGAGCTATAACGAAGAAGTTATGAAGAAAACAGTTTCGGACAAAACCGCAAAATCTAGAGGTCGTCGGCGACGGGCAGGGACCCCGTCGGCGACGGGCAAGGGAAAACCACTCCGGAACAACTTTTTCTTGGATGCCTTTTTAAGATTGAAACTTGGTCTTTTTGGTCAAATACGGGATTTTTAGCAATTGGGAGGCCAAGAACACATAAGTGCAGACTTGTGTGAACAACAAAGCTAGCCAAAAACTCCTCTAGCATCTAAGTCTCATTCCAAGAAGTCCAACATCAAGCCAACCAAAATTGCTCGGAGATGTGAATGCTCTAAATTCTCCATGGCTATAAAAGGGGATTATCATCAAAGAAGAAGAGACACCTCCATATCCAAGTCCATCTCCGGTAACTCACAACCACGTACTTCTCCAACATGACTTCCGTCAAGTTTCATTTATCCGGTGATCAAGCTCCGTCAATCATGAGCGGCTAATCATCTCAGTTTCACCCCTGTGTAGGTAGTTGTTTAATTTATGGTTTTGAATTGTTCTTGCTTCAATTTGTGACAATTTGTGTATGATTTTAGAAACCTTTGACAATAGCTTGCATTTGTTTCGGATTCATAAACTGTCGAGCGAATATAAAAGTTATGACTTTATGAAATGGTTATGTGTAATATGCGTTGTCTTGGTTAGGATTTACTTGTGTTGATTACAAAGTGTATTCTTGTCCGTTCATTGAGCGTTGATAGTTATTAGCACCTAAGTCACGGTACACTAAATCCGCTAATCGTATGCATTTGAGTTGAAGCCTTAAACTTGTAGAAACCATAAGTTAGCAACTATCGAAACCGGGTGTGATTCCTTTACTTGTTATTGTTTAGAAATCTTATATTTATCACCATTGTTAACTAGGAATTTGTATTCAAAGAAGTGCTTATATTTATCTAAAATAGAACTTTCATCATTTTTATTAGACATATAGTTTAGACATCTTTCCAACAAAACAAAAACACAAGAATTTTATTAGCAAGCTTCATAAATTGTGACAACCATTTTAGTTATAGTAAATCCATTCGCAAACCACATACTCTTCGTGGATCGACCCCTTTCTACCACTAGCTATTTGTTAAGAGTAATTTGGGCATATAAATATTATCTTTGACCGGAGCGCGACACTCCGATCAAATTTTGGCGCCGCTACCGGGGAGTTAGTGCGCTTTGTGTTTGGATAATTTTCAGAATTTTTGTAATAAATTTTCAGAATTTTTGTGATTAAAGTGCTTTGTTCTTTTTATTTTTCTATATTTTCTTGTTATACGGGTGTGTTACTTGTGCAGATTATACTTACAAGTAGTGCATGCATACAAGGAATTCCGGTAGAACCTCACCACTAGTGTTCGAACCGGAGGTTGAGCGTTTAGTTCGAAGAAACTTAGCCACTCGGTTAGCGGCAACACTTGCTTCTAATCAACCCAACACCAATTCACAACTTACACCATCCATTGAAACCAATTCAATGGCAAACCAAAATTCCAACCAAAACCAAAATCCACACCAATTTCAATACCAAAGCAATTTCAATCCCGCTCCAAATATTCAACCTATGCCTCAAGAACAACCGGGTGGTAACAATAATACCGTACCACCCACACCACCTTTCCAAAACCAAAATCCCAACAACAACCAAAGAACACCCCAACAACAAAACCTTCATCAACAAGCGTATCGTGGCAATCCCGCGAACGAAGACCCATTTTTCAACTTAGACGATTTGAGGAACGCCATTCCCAATGACGAACCTTATAGTGTTCCCGGTTATCAATCACCGGAGCATGTGAGTGTTCATACGGAGAATTCGGATGACGGGGGTTACTATGATGATCGGTTCTATAATGAAGGAGATTGGGGAGGTGAAGAGTTTGACTATCAAAATGCCAATTATGTGGGGAGGAATGATGGTTATGGGAATAACCGCCAACCACGAAACAACAATAACAACAATGGTAATCCTAATCGGATTCCTCGTTTCGTGGGGGGAGGTTATCAAATGGGTGACCAAGGTGGAAATCGAAGAGGTGATAGAAGGGATAATCGAAGACCGGTCAACCAAGAAGTAAACGGTCCACATCGTCATCAACAACCTCCACGGGGAGTAAATGACCGTTTTCGACCAGTAGTTACCGACAATGATTCTCCTATCGTGTGCGAAAGAAGGATGTTTGATTGCAAGCCTCACTACATCAATATACTTCCCCATTTCAATGGGAGGTCTAATGATGAGCCATACACGCACTTGACTGAATTTTCATCCATATGTAATACTATCGGTGGGCACAATTTTGCATTGGAAGAGGTCAAACTTCGCTTGTTCCAATTTTCATTAAAAGACAAGGCAAAGCAATGGTTTCTCACACTTCCCGCGAATAGCATCCGAACATGGGAAGAAATGCAACAAGTCTTTCTAGATGAATACTATTCGATGTCGAAGACCGATGATGCACGGGATGAAATAAGATCATTTCGACAACTATCGAGTGAACCGTTACATGAAGCATTCACTCGATTCAAAGAGTTGATGCGGAATTGCCCACATCACCAAATAGAAAAGTGGGAGTTGGTTAAATGCTTCGTGAGGGGTTTGGATGACGCTACATGGAATCGCCTCGAGTCAACAAGCAACGGGACTCTATTAAGCAATCACGAGGATGACGATTGGGAATTCCTAGAAAGAATGAGCAAGAGATCAAAGGAGAAAGAGTCGGCCGACCGAGCCAAAAAGCACCCTACCTCAAGGTCTTGGCCCGATCGTGATGCAAATTCTAAGGATCGGATTGATACGTTGGAGCGAGAATTGGCCCGCATGAAGAAGAAGGAAGTGGGTACGGTACAATATAGCGTATGTGAAGAATGTGGTGACATCGGTCACCGGACCGAGAATTGCCAAGCCACCGCGGAAGTAAATCAAGTGTATGGAGACCAGAGCCAATACGATATGAACTCCAACACTTACCACCCCGGTTTGAGGAATCACCCTAATTTCCGGTATGGTAATTCTTCGAATCAAATGAATCCGAATTTCCAAGCGGGTAATCAAAGTGGTCAAGGTGGGTCGTCGTACAACAATCGTCAAGGTGGTAACCAAGGAGGTTACCAAAGGAACTATAACCAAGGGGGTTACCAAAGGAATTATAATCAAGGGGGTAATCAAGGGTATCAAAACAGTGAAGGTAATTATCAACGTGGTTACAACCAAAGTGGAAATGGGGGTGGTCCATCAAACTCTCAAGGTGACGATCCATTCAATTCTAAAATGGACGCTCTCATGAATGCTATGACCACCCTTACAACCGAAGTAAGGAAAGAATTTGAGGTACGAGATAAATCCCATAAGGCGTTGGAGAAGCAAGTGGGCCAACTCGCGGAGGAGATGGCTCAAATGAAAGGAAGCACGGGAAAGCTTCCAAGTGACACTATAGTGAACCCGAAACATCAAGGTTTTAGCACAAGAAATGTGAGGAATGCACGCGTTAGTGCGGTAAGTATTCTTTTAAATGATGAAGTTTGTAGTGTTGAAAGCATTCCACCACCACAATTCGTTGATGGTGTAGTGGAAAATATAAATGATGAGCCGGAAATTGAAAATGAACAAGAAACGACTTCACAAAGTAAAATTGAAAATGTAACTAAAAAATCTTTTTGTGAAAATTGTTTAAATCAACTTAACCCGATTAATGCATCAAAATTTGAAGAACGGTGCCTACCGAAGGACGAGGGGTGGGAAAATTTTAAACAAGCGAAAATTAATTTACCGTTACTAGATGACATTAAAAAGGTTCCGGCTCATGTGGAATGCTTAAAGGAGCTAAGCATCGAAAAACGGCACAACAAATTACCCGAATCGGTTGATTTGATATCTCATGTGAGTGCCGTTTTATCGAGCGCCCTTCCCCAAAAAGCTCAAGATCCGGGAGATCCTCTTATTACAATTCAAATTGGAACATTTAAAATTGAGAGGGCGCTCCTAGATCTTGGAGCTTGTGTGAGCATCTTGCCCGGGAGTTTGTATGACCAATATGATTTTGGTCCATTGAAAAAATTTGATACTCCCGTAGTATTGGCCGATCAAACTCCCACGCATCCAAGGGGGATGGTGGAAGATGTGATTGTGAAGGTGGAAGATTGCTATTACCCAGTTGACTTTTTGGTAGTAGACTATATTGGGTGTGTTAAGGACACCCAGCCGATAGTCATACTGGGTAGACCGTTCCTTGCAACCGCTAATGCCATAATAAATTGTGCAACGGGAACGGTGAGCATGAAGTTTGGGGACCGGGAATTAAATTTAAATGTTTTTCCAAATTTCACTAACCCGCTCGGTGAGGATAAGTGTCTTGAAAAAGACATAAATCCAAACAAAAATGTGTGTGCTATGGTTGGTAGGTTTGGAGGAACAAAGAAGAAAACGGTCAAGAAAAAGAAGGCAAAGAAGTCACCTCTAGAAAAAAATGAGGAAGATGAGGTGAGGAAGTTTGGACCGTTTGGCAACAAATGGTACGAATCACCGGTGGGTGATTTCGAGGAGCTCGTGGACGGCAAGCACGCCATTCGACCACCATGAGGTGTTAAATGAACGTTGTGGGTGTGTTCCCTATATAACCCTCACGAGACCTCTCGTCCTCCCAAGCTATTGGGAGGTTTAAAAAGGACTAGTAACATTTTATAGTTAGAATTGTATATAGTTTTAATTTTTTGTGTAATTTAGATATAATCGTTTTCGTTTATGCTAACTCCTTCGATTGTGTGAAGTCCGGATATCCCGAACGACTCTTGAAGACATAAGGTATGTTTTAGATTTCGTTTTGTGCATTGAGGATAATACACGGTTATTTTAGGGGGTGGTAGAATCGTTACGATTTTTCGTAATAATTTTTTACTTATAATAAAAATCACAAAAAGATTTTTAATATTTTTTAGGATTTTTTTTATAAACATAGTCCCTTTATTAAAAGTGCTTATTTTTAAACATAGTTTTCATAAAAAAAAAAAAAAAAAAAAAAAAATTTGAAAAATTGGGCAGCCGTCGGCGACGGGCTTCAAAGCCGTCGGCGACGGGCTACCAAAACTAGCCGTCGCCCACAAAAGCCCGTAACCAGGGGCTTAAGCCGTCGGAAGAATTTGCTCAAACCACAAGCCGTCGGCGACGGGCTTAAAAAAAAAAAAAAAAAAAACACCTTTTTAATTAAAAAAAAAAATGTTTTTAATTAAAAAAAAAAGAAAAATTCCTTTTTAATAAAAAAAAAAAGTTTTTTAATAAAAAAAATAATAATAATAATAATAAAAAATTCGTTTTTAATAAAAAAAATTCGTTTAAAAAAATAATAATAATAATAATAATAATTATAATAATAATAATAATAATAAAATAAATAAAAAAAAAATTTTCGTTAAAAAAAAAAAAATTAAAAAAAAAATAATAATAATAATAATAATAATAAAAAAAAATTTTGTGTAAAAAAAAAAAAAAAAATAGAAAAAAATCAAAAAATAGAAAAAAAAAAAAAATACAAAACCTTCAAACCTTCATAACTCCTTCAATCCTCCACCAAATCAACTGATTTTTGAGTCCATTTTGTGTAATTTTTCGAGAGGAACAAAACCCCCAACACGGTTTTCATCAATTCTTGTTAGTTTGCAAGATCTTAAGACGTGTAAATTCGGGTTTTTAAAGGGAGTTCATCAAGTTTATTGTTTTTCATCTTTTTCTTAGTTCATGGTATCTACAATATCAAAGGTATGGTATGTTTTGTGTTGTTTATTTTGTTTATTTTGTGTGCTTTATTTTTATTTCGTCTTTTATTTGTTTTTCCACATAAATAAAGGTAAAATAATGCATGACTTGGTAATATTTTCATAAAAATGGTAGAACTAGGTAACTAACAAATTTTGATGGTTGTGAGAAGCATGCTTCTACACAAGGGTTAGAATTTGTAGGTACACAATGTTCACGAGACAACCATTTTTATGAAGAGAAGAAGATGATACGGACATCAAGAACCAAAATCAGGTGCATGCGTTTCCATTTTACCTTGTTTATTAATAATAAGTGGATTGTTGGTTAAATATTTGAAAGTCGGGGTGAACTTTGGGAGGGATAGCCGTGTCACATCCCTTGTGCATTTTTAAAACTCTAGTTCTTACACATTGAGGACAATGTTTACCTCAAGTGTGGGGATGGGGGAGTAGTAAAAGTTTTAGATTTTGACCCGCTCATTTAAATACTACACATTGAGGACAATGTTTACCTCAAGTGTGGGGATGGGGGAAAAATTTCAAAAATTTTTCAAAAGTTTATTGTTTCACAAGCAATCTTAAAAGCACAAGTAGTTAGGTCAACAAGGGATGACACAACCCATTTGGTCTTTTGTCATGGTCAAGTTCAAATTAATAGCATGAAGGGTATTTAACGGGTGGTTATTTAGGAATAATTCGCCTAAGGAACTAGCATTTGGTGCATATCACATATCATACCCTTATAAGTGAGATTTTGAGCCACTTTTATACATCATATATACACATATTTCTTTGTTTGAGTGGACCATTAGTCATGTATTGTAGAACTTGCATCTTTTGATACGTTTGAGACCATAGACCGAATACAAGCACGAGAATGATTAAGGCATTAGGTGAACCTTTTTCCTTTTACACCATTCTTATACCCTTACCCAAAAATTATCCCCTAGTAGCCAACTTTGAGCCTAAACCTTCATTTGACAACCCACTTAGCCAACAACCATAAGCCTTTTTGTTTAAACCCGTGTGATGGAAATTCGATTATTGAGCAAAGTTTGTATAGTTCTATTTATTTGTTATAAAAAAAAAAAACTATGAAAAAGATGAGAAAAACATTGAGAAAAGAACAAAAATATGTGTTTCTAGTTGTTGAATAAAAGGTGAAAATCATTGCCTTATAGTTGATGTTTATAGTTTACTTGAGTTGCATTGTAATAAAAATCGAATTTTTCATCACCTAAGCCACTTAAAAATATCCTATTTCCTACCCTTAACCCTAGCCCCGTTACAACCCTTTCAAAGACCTTATGACTTGTGCTTAGTATTCGTGATCGATGGTGGAGAATGATTGAGTTGCAAGCCTATGCGGGTACGTGTTCTAATCGGTTTTGAGCGATTATTTGTTAAAGTGCTAATACATTACATATTAGCCAAATATTAAGCCGAGTGGAGAGAACATTGTGAGGGATATGTATGATTTGTTAGTTTTATGGGCGAGTTAATTTTGGGTAACCATTTGTATATGTGAAATCACATTACCATTAGATATATTTCGAATTGTAAAGAGTTTGAACTTTAGTATGACATTGGACCTTAACCTTGTCTCGGGAATGGGAAGTGTGTTCATTGTTCGACCCAAGCGAAAGTGAAAAACAGAATTTGCTTGAGGGCAAGTAAAAGACAAGTGTGGGGATGTGATGTGTGGTCAAAAACCGGTGCCTTATTATGCTTAACTTAATGTTTTTACATATGTTTAATCTCGAATAGCCTACTTGTAAAAGGAATTATGTTTTGTAGGTCTTGTGAAGATTAAGGAGCTAATTGGGAGCTTTACGGGTCACCGGGATCAAACATCATCAACCGGGGATGAAAAATGACAAAGACCGGGTTAACCACGAAGATTGGATATACTTTAGGGAATGTTAATGGAGTTAACATGAAGACATTGGAAGATATTATGATAGAGGCCGGAATTACGAGCACGTGGGCGAAAACGGTGCGTAAAACGGAGCTATAACGAAGAAGTTATGAAGAAAACAGTTTCGGACAAAACCGCAAAATCTAGAGGTCGTCGGCGACGGGCAGGGACCCCGTCGGCGACGGGCAAGGGAAAACCACTCCGGAACAACTTTTTCTTGGATGCCTTTTTAAGATTGAAACTTGGTCTTTTTGGTCAAATACGGGATTTTTAGCAATTGGGAGGCCAAGAACACATAAGTGCAGACTTGTGTGAACAACAAAGCTAGCCAAAAACTCCTCTAGCATCTAAGTCTCATTCCAAGAAGTCCAACATCAAGCCAACCAAAATTGCTCGGAGATGTGAATGCTCTAAATTCTCCATGGCTATAAAAGGGGATTATCATCAAAGAAGAAGAGACACCTCCATATCCAAGTCCATCTCCGGTAACTCACAACCACGTACTTCTCCAACATGACTTCCGTCAAGTTTCATTTATCCGGTGATCAAGCTCCGTCAATCATGAGCGGCTAATCATCTCAGTTTCACCCCGGTGTAGGTAGTTGTTTAATTTATGGTTTTGAATTGTTCTTGCTTCAATTTGTGACAATTTGTGTATGATTTTAGAAACCTTTGACAATAGCTTGCATTTGTTTCGGATTCATAAACTGTCGAGCGAATATAAAAGTTATGACTTTATGAAATGGTTATGTGTAATATGCGTTGTCTTGGTTAGGATTTACTTGTGTTGATTACAAAGTGTATTCTTGTCCGTTCATTGAGCGTTGATAGTTATTAGCACCTAAGTCACGGTACACTAAATCCGCTAATCGTATGCATTTGAGTTGAAGCCTTAAACTTGTAGAAACCATAAGTTAGCAACTATCGAAACCGGGTGTGATTCCTTTACTTGTTATTGTTTAGAAATCTTATATTTATCACCATTGTTAACTAGGAATTTGTATTCAAAGAAGTGCTTATATTTATCTAAAATAGAACTTTCATCATTTTTATTAGACATATAGTTTAGACATCTTTCCAACAAAACAAAAACACAAGAATTTTATTAGCAAGCTTCATAAATTGTGACAACCATTTTAGTTATAGTAAATCCATTCGCAAACCACATACTCTTCGTGGATCGACCCCTTTCTACCACTAGCTATTTGTTAAGAGTAATTTGGGCATATAAATATTATCTTTGACCGGAGCGCGACACTCCAATCAATTAGCGACTTCCACCAAGCTAGAGCTTCTCCTTTAAAAGATTGTGAAACAAACTTCACAACGTCTTGCTCTGCACATCCGCTAATATCCACAACAGTATCCATCTCATCGAGCCACGTCATGCAGTCGATGGCTCCCTTTTCTCCTGTGAAGTCTCTGGGCTTGCAGGAGATGAAATATTTATACGAACAGGTTTTAACATGTGGCTCTTGATTAAGCACAACCTGTCTAGACGGAACACTCCTCTGATTTGACGAGTTATGAACATCGTCCTCCTTTGAATCATGTGATTTAGAAGGGGGCTTACTACGAGCCACAGATGGAGTCTTAGAGTGTGTACCACTAGATTCATCATACTGTCTGTCGAGAGCTCGTGTAACGGCATCATCTATTAATGCCTGCAGTTCCGCACCAGTTATATTAACTCTGGTAGCATCATTGTTCTCCCTCGGGTGGCTGTTAACCTCATCTGATCAAGCCATGTAGCTTGATTGCTACATAAATATTAACAATGATTTATTCAGAGGTTATATGGGAATCATCATTTTTGACGATTCATCAACCATGGTAATATAAACCATATTGGTTAATTTGTTAGTTATACTTAATTAGTGTTTTCATTATAATTTATCCTAGTTATAAAACATTAAGGATATTAAAGTGGCGCAAAAGGCCTAGTCACAAAGATTGTTTTAAATTTATAAGCCACGATTTCAGAGAATCGAGGCATTAAGGTTTGAACATATTTCATTACCTTTTCTTGACAGAGAGTAAAAGACTTCAACTGTCTTTTGTCCCTTGGGACAATAAGAATGGCCCGTAGGCATTTCATCACTTATGGATGTTTATAATATGATCATCTTCATTTGATGATATTAGTCAAGATCGCATTGAGCATACAAACTATTATGCTTGGACGTAGTCCAACATCTTTAGACGGGGGTCAAAGACCACCACTGTCGCTGTCTTAACGGACAACAAGTTTGGCCCGTAGGCACTTCATCACCAATGGATGTTTATAATATGATCATCTTTATTTGATGATTTAAGCCATGATTTCTAAATCACTAGGCCAGATAAGGGGTTGGAAATCCCAATATAAAGATGACAAGTGTGGTTTTAACGCATCACTGTTGTCAGGAGTGTTAACATGTTTTCAGATGTTAACAAGAATCTGAATCTCTTTTAAACAGGTTCTACCATCATAGCTAGGTCTTTAATGACATTCAAGCTAGGTTTTACCCTTTAAGATTCTTTCAATATATATACTGGTAGATCAATTATGAAAAAGGAATAATAATTTGATTTATTTCATATATAAAATGAAGTTTGGATAAAATATTTTAAAAGAAGTACAGAATTACCCTAAACGGGACTTGAAGGAATTAATGTTGTCCATGAAGGGACTAAAAGATAAATATGTTCTTATAAGGATTATTAAGGAAACGAATTTCAGCAAAAGGAGTTTTCTTCTTCACTTTATTTCTGAATGTTCTCTCCATGGATGCTCGTTTCATTCTGGCCGCGGTACGAAGCTCAGCATTTCAAGGCTCCGGATGTGGAGAATTTCTAATAAAGCTTCTTCGCTTGGCGACGTATCCAATATATATAAAAATTTGGAAGCAAGAATTTCCAGATTAGGATTGAGAGTATTCCTATGTTAAGTCTAGACTCAGATGGTCAAGGAATGTGCTACTGTGTCATTGAGATTAAACATAAAAGGCTAGTGTTTAATTCACTCAATGTTGGCTCTGATACTAACCTGTCACACCCCGATATTTCCACATATTACCGGTGGGCCCGGTGGGGAGTATCGTGACGTAGTTGATATCATCATAGTCAAACAACACAATATATAAATGCACAGTGGAAGCAAAAGATAAATATATTACAATCCGAATATAAAGTAATATCAAAGTATTACAACGGAAAGTAAAGGATCCACAGGCTGATCAAATAAAAGAAAACTGTTCAACAGACTTCAGGCATCTAGAACTTGCAAGATTCCTTATTAACGCCCTGAGCTTCCAGCCAATTACGTTCAGTACCTGTCACTTAACCTTTTTGGAAAATACGTCAGTTTACACTGGTAAATACTCTTAACTTATTTTTCCTATACGGGCTTGGGATACGATATTATAATAATGCCGCTTGGTCGGGTATTGAATGTTTAGTCTTATTGTGATTAAATTATTGAGGTAACCCGCTTTAATCTGTATTGTTTGAAATAAAAGCCTTTAGGGGTTAATGACCATGTCCCGGATATCCTTGACATCATTGTATTATAAAATGGCCACGCCTTAAGCACGGGGTGTAGGCATACACTGAAAGTTGCTTAAAGGGAACCGGTATCTCACTCTCTTGTGGGCTTATACTTGTGGCGTGTCTGTTAATCTTGACTCGGTTTCTACATCGGGCCCTGAACGTACAACGAACATGTAATTCTGTATACAAGATTATTGTTATATAATTGTCCCAAGTTATAAAAGATATGTTGTGCCTTGTGCATTCAAATCAATTTTATTAAACCTTTTCAAATGAGTCGGTTAATTGTATTTACCAGTGTAAACTGACGTATTTTCCAAAAAGGTTAAGTGACAGCTACTGAACGTAATTGGCTGGAAGCTCAGGGCGTTAATAAGGAATCTTGCAAGTTCTAGATGCCTGAAGTCTGTTGAACAGTTTTCTTTTATTTGATCCGCCTGTGGATCCTTTACTTTCCGTTGTAATACTTTGGTATTACTTTATATTCGGATTGTAATATATTTATCTTTTGCTTCCGCTGTGCATTTATATATTGTGTTGTTTGACTATGATGATATCAACTACGTCACGATACTCCCCACCGGGCCCACCGGTAATATGTGGAAATATCGGGGTATGACATCGAAGAAAGAATATACAGACTGGAATGTAATAAGATCCACAGGCGGATCATAAATAAATACAAAGAAACAAAATAACAGACTTCAGGTATCTATGGATTTGTAAGATCCTCTTATGACACCTAATAGCTCCAGCCTATTATGAGAGGTACCTGTGAATCAGTCTTTAAGAAAATACGTCAGTTTACACTAGTAAATACAATTAACTGACTCTTTTGAAAAGTGTTTATAAAATTGGTTTGGATGCACATGGCACAAATCATTTATAACTTGGGACAATTATTTAAAGATAATCTTGTGTACAGATTTACATGTTTGTCTTACAATTGGGGCCGGTTGGAAGCCGGTCATGATTAACCGACTCACCACTTATAGAACCCACAAAGGAGTTATCCCCAACATGTGGGTTTATATTTTAGCATTTTCATCTGTCAGGTGTATGCCTACTCCCCGTGCATAGGTCGTGGCCATTTTCAAACGAAATGAGCCGAGGATATCCAGGACACGGTCGAATTAACCCCCAATGTTTATGTTATCAAACAAGACAGATTAAAACGGGTTATGCAAATTTATTAATCACGATCCGATTAAATGATTTCATACCCGACCAAGTGGTATTATTATAATACCATATCCCAAGCCCGTATAAGGGAAAATAAGTTAAAAGTATTTACCTGAGCTCAAGGTGAAAGTAACTCAGTCATAAATCCTAAAGTTGTATGATGATACCTTCTACTGGATGCTACTTAATCTGTATAGAAGGTTTAATAACCTATTAGGGTGCTAACGGGCCTTTAGTTAAGTCGAGCACTTAGACCGGCTAGCTAGAAAGAAACTTTACGGTTCTAAACGCTAGATTAAGCGAAGACCGGAATAGAATGCAGTTTAGACCCGACAAGCTTGGATACTTGTATAATATGGGTAAACTAATCACATTCTGGAATTTGAGGATTAAATGATAAGATTAAACCCGTTTCGGCTATTATACGCAAACTAGTCACATAAACCGATCCGAACGCATAAACGCGTAACGGGTAACCAAATGAATTATATACAGGTCTTAATTGTTAATATGCTTAAAATATGTTAATACATCAGTAGGATGTTAACACATATGCCCACAAAGTTTTTAAAACCAATTTAAGTCCCGTAAGGGCATTTTGGTAATTTTAATACTTATAAAAGAGATTTTATAATAAGCTGAAGTTCTGGTCTTTTGAAATCAGTAAAAATATTTAGTTTACTAAGTTATATCAGTAGGGTATTGTCTATATGTGAAATTTATCATTTATAACCAATTTATGCACCGAAGGGGCATTTTGGTAATTTTCACATAAGCTTTAAAGGTCAATTTTGGAAATCTGAGTTTAAAAATTTTGCTTATTTTTAAAGTATAGAAATTTATTAAAAACATCAGTAGGTATTAAGTCTTATATGTTAAAAATAGTTTTAACCCATACTATGTGCTTAAAACACGTAAAAGTCGGTTTTAAGCGATTTTCGGGTTAAAATAGGAAATCTGAGTTTTTGATCATTTTATAAGGTTCAAAATATTTTATTTATCATATAGAATCAGTAGCAAAAAGTTTGGTATCAAAATATTATGTAAAACTCATTTTATTCAAGAAAAGGGTATAACCGACAATTACCGAATTAAAGCTAGAACCCTATGATATGATCAGTTTAAAAATAATAAAAAATCTTCAAAAATCCCAAAATATTATATTACATCAGTGGGTAAAAAGTTTGGTGTTAAAATTTGGGTTTAGATAGGCTTTATGCTAATTACGCTGTTTAATTAATAAAAAACTTTCTAATTATGCTATTGAGCATAACTCCTAATCTAGACCTCAAACTGATGTCAAATTTTTAGGACAAGTTTATAATTCAGTAACAAAGATTTTTGTCCTCTCACATTTCTAAAAACCTCATTTTTATGTTAAAAGGGCATTTATGGCATTTATAAGCATATTAACGATCAAGAGCATATAATTCAAACCACTATGAACCATGCACTATAAATCCAGAGGGTTATACTACTGAGTGATGTGGTCCTAATGGAAGCTTAAAACATGGGAGAATCAAGCTTGAACGGGTCATAACTGAAAGTCAAAGCAAAAGTCAAGCTTTTGCGACTTTCGGTTATAAACTGACCTTAGACTTATAATTGTCGGGTTAGGACTGATAAAAACATGTTCTAATATTAATTACCAAGTCATTAGAATGTTAAAATATAATTTAGAACCTCTGTTTAATTAATTTAGTTCATTTTTAAACTTGTTGTCCAGTTTGACTTTTTGTCAAACTAGTTTGACCCGACAATTAACTAGTCAAACGAAATAATTTGGAGGTGCCCTTTTAAGGGTTAATCACCTACCTTAATATGGTTCCATAACCACATTCAATTTGATCAGTGGCTGGACCAATTATGATTAAATCGAAAGTCAAAGCTAAATTACGTTAAGTTTGACTTTTCGGTTATTAAACTAATTAAAACGACTAAACAAGGGTTAAGACTTTTACTAATGGTCCTTGCTATCTTTTCTACACTTCCAAATCTTCTCCTAAACCTTGCAAGCTCCAGAGATGAGTCCCTTTGAAGTTGTTGCAACTTATGTGCATAAGAACACTACACAAGTGCTCCTTATATAGTGATTTCCAAGTGTTTAGATCACTTCCAGATGTTATGGGACCTCCTAGGATCACCCCAGGTGTCCTAGTGGATTTATAATACCGTATAACAGCCCCTAGGATCGTTACAAACGAGTATAAGTCGGTTAAACTTGAAAAACCTCCACCTGTCCTTCATTTTCTGCGCTGGTGACTTTCAGGCGGGCCGCGTAAATGTCAAGAGGGGTCTTACGCGGGCCGCGTAGACCTGGTTTCCAGGTTAAAACATTTTTAAACATGGCAGCTTTAGTCCCTGGCCATTTAAAACCTTATATAACCTCCTTTTTGACATGCAAGGCCCTTGTAGTTAGTTTATTGAGGCTCAAGGATGTATAAACAAACTTCGTTAGGCTCGGTTTCGTTAAATATCACTATAAATGCAAGTTTCGTCAAGTTGACACTTTTTACCCAAAGTCTTGAAAACTCGCTTAACGATCTCGAAACCATGTGAAATTTATACCACTTATTCTTGAGAGTATATTTGAATATTTCGAAGCCTCGGGTTCGTTAAAAGGTCACCCAGAGGTCAGAATTAACATGTTGACACGTTTAACCCTTGTAATTTGATAACCTTCTGATTATTTTCACAAACGGCTTCTTATATCCAATCAATCACTCGTTTAAAAATATATTCATCACGTATGGTCATTCAGAGGCTCAAGTTTGGCATGTTGACACTTTTAGTCCCTGTGGTTTCATATTTTCACCGTCTGACAACTTTATTCCTTCAAACTAAATCTTTCACATGTTTAGAGTTTAGGACACGTGTCTTTACATAATCGGACATGTTTTTACGTGGTGTTACATCCTCACCCCCTTAAAAGAAATCTCGACCCCGAGATTTACTGGAATAAGTGAGGGTACTTCTGTCGCATAGTGGACTCGACTTCCCACGTATATTCGGGACCTCTACGTGCATCCCATTTGACCTTTACTATAGGCACATGTTTCCTTCGGAGCTTTTTAACCTGACGATCCTCGATCGATATAGGTCTTTCAACAAATCTCAGGCTTTCATCAATCTGTACATCCTTATGAGATATAGCTAGCGATTCATCAGCTAGACATTTCTTGATATTACAAATGTGAAACACAATATGGATTCCATTCAGCTCCTCAGGCAAGTTTAGCTTATAAGCTACACTGCCGACACATTCGATAATCTCGAATGGTCCGATATATCTAGGACTAAGCTTGCCCTTTTTTCCGAAACGCATCACACCTTTCCAGGGCGATACTTTTAGTAAAACTTTATCACCAACCTCAAACTTTAGAGGTTTTCGCCTTTTGTCAGCATAACTTTTATGCCTATCCCTGGCAGCTTTCAGGTGATCGCGAATCTGGACAATCTTGTCTGTCGTTTCAAGGACTATATCAGGTCCTGATAACTGAGCTTCTCCTACTTCTGCCCAACAAACAGGCGTTCTGCATTTCCTACCATATAATGCCTCAAAAGGCGCAGCCTGAATACTAGTATGGTAGCTATTGTTATAGGAAAACTCGATCAAGGGTAGGTGGTCATCCCAACTACCTCCCAAATCAATAACACATGCTCGAAGCATGTCTTCCAAGGTTTGAATTGTACGCTCACTCTGTCCATCAGTCTAAGGATGGTAAGCAGTACTAAAATTCAAACGAGTGCCCAAAGATTGTTGGAAACTTTTCCAAAAGTGAGAGGTGTATCTAGTATCTCTATCAGAGATAATAGATACCGGCACTCCGTGGAGAGATACAATCTTATCCACGTAAAGCTGAGCTAGCTTGTCAAAGCTATGAGTCCATTTAATGGGTAAGAAGTGCGCTGACTTAGTCAGTCTATCAACTATGACCCATATGGTATCATTTCCATGCCTTGTTTTAGGTAACTTAGTTATAAAGTCCATAGTCACCATCTCCCACTTCCAGGTGGGTAATTCTGGCTGTTGTAGCAGACCTGATGGCCTTTGATGTTCAGCTTTAATCTGAGCACAAGTCAGGCACTTAGCTACATGTGTGGCAATAGATTTCTTCAAACCTATCCACCAATAATTAGTCTTCAATTCCTGATACATTTTGTCACCTCCAGGGTGAACTGAATATTTGGAGTTGTGAGCTTCCTGGAGGATTACATCTCGAAGTCCTCCATGAATGGGAACCAAGATTCTTCCATTCAGTCTGAGAATTCCATCCTTGCCAGGTGTTAACTGTTCAGCAGTTCCACCTAACTTTTCATCTGGAAGGTTAGCTTCTAAAACAGCATCCTTCTGTGCAGCTAATAACCTTTCATTCAGGTTATTATTCGGCTCAATGCTCTTGGCATTGATCCTGATGGGTTTGACTCTTTCCTTTCGGCTTAAGGCATCGGCTACTACATTCGCCTTGCCGGGATGGTAGCGAATTTCACAATCGTAATCATTTAAAGTTTCCATCCAGCGGCGCTGTCTCATATTGAGCTCTTTTTGATTAAATAAGTGTTGAAGACTTTTGTGATCCGAATAGATTACACACTTTGTTCCATACAAGTAGTGTCTCCATAACTTTAGTGCGAATACAACTGCACCCAACTCTAAATCGTGGGTGGTGTAATTCTTTTCATGCACCTTTAGTTGTCGTGATGCATAGGCACTCACCTTGCCTTTCTGCATAAGTACACACCCCATACCGGTGTGTGATGCATCACAATAAACGATAAATTCTTCTATTCCTTCAGGTAATGTCAATATCGGAGCATTGCTCAATTTCTGCTTAAGAATCTCAAAGGATTCTTGTTGTTTTGGACCCCAATCAAATTTTACATTCTTACGGGTCAAAGAAGTCAATGGTGCGGCTATCCTTGAAAAGTTCTCAATGAATCTTCTATAGTAACCTGCCAAACCCAGAAAGCTACGAATTTTGGTTGGAGTCTTTAGTGCTCCCCAATTCATTATGGCTTCTACCTTAGCGGGATCTACTTGGATACCTCGCTCACTGACAACATGTCTAAGGAATTGGACTTCACGAAGCCAGAATTCACATTTTGAAAATTTAGCATACAGTTTCTCTTGTTGAAGTAATCCTAAGATGCATCGAAGGTGCTTCTCATGATCATCTTGATTACGAGAGTAGATAAGTATCTCATCTATGAAGACGATGACAAACTTATCTAAGTATGGTTTGCAGACTCTATTCATGAGGTCCATGAATGCTGCTGGTGCATTGGTGAGCCCAAAAGGCATCACTAAAAACTCGTAATGTCCATATCTTGTTCTGAATGCCGTCTTAGGCACATCTTCAGTCCTAACTTTGAGTTGATGATACCCAGATCTCAAATCAATCTTAGAGAAGAAGCTCGCCCCTTGGAGCTGATCAAATAGGTCGTCGATCCTGGGTAAGGGATAACGATTCTTGATTGTTACCTTATTTAGCTCACGATAATCAATGCATAAGCGCATTGATCCATCCTTCTTTTTCACAAATAATATTGGAGCTCCCCAAGGCGAAGAACTAGGTTTTATAAAACCCTTTTCCAGTAAGTCATCTAATTGAGTCCTGAGCTCTTTCATTTAAGTAGGTGCTAGACGATAAGGAGCTCGTGCAATAGGTGCAGCTCCTGGTAGAATGTCTTTCCTGAACTCTACTTGCCTCTCAGGAGGTAGTCCAGGTAACTCATCAGGAAAGACATCAGGATACTCAGAGATGATTGGGATGTCTTCAATCTTGGGTTTCGGGTCATTCACTGACACTTGTGCCATATAGATGACACATCCACTCTTCAAACACTGTGATACCTTGAGAATAGACACATTGTTGGGCAACCCGTATTGTGTATCTCCTTGAATAGTGATGGTCTCACCAGAAGGGGTTTTGATGATAACTAGCTTTTTATCACAAGCAATTTGGGTTTGGTTATGCGATAACCAATCCATGCCCAAAACTATATCAAAACCAGCCAATTTCATTGGCAAGAGGGATAGCGGGATTGAATGATTCTTGATGGATATAAAGCATCCATCAAGAAGAGTTGAAGTTGTTTCTAAGGTACCATCGGCAAGTTCTACCTCATATTTTATGTCTAGAGTCTTAATAGGCAAATTCAGTGACTTACAAAACTTATGGTCTACAAAAGACTTATCAGCATCTGAATCAAATAAGACTCTAGCATAATTATTATTAATGAGGAAGGTACCTGTTATGACGTTCTCGTCGTTCACCGCTTCCCTAGTATTCATTTGGAAAACCCTTGCATTGGTTTTCTTTGCCTCCTCGGGCTTCTTAGATTCTTGGGGCAATTGGTCTTGATGTGCCCCTTTTCATTGCAACCGTAACAGGTTGCATCCTTAATGTTCCGGCACTCTACAGATTTGTGCCCTTTCTTTTTACAAATCCCATATGGTTTAGCTTGTGGGTCTTGGTTGCACTTTCCAAAGTTTCTCTTATTGCAGGTTTTGCATCTGGGCTTATCACTTGACTGCCCCTTCTTGAAATTAAAGTTCCCTTTACTCTTTTTGTTAGACTGAGGGGACTTGTCTTCATCCCTCTTCCTCTTCCCATCATCGGTAGCTTTCTTTGCCCTACTTCTCACAATATCAAGAGTGAGGGACAAAGATAGATCCACAGCAGATCTATATGTGGCTGGCTTAGAAGCCTTAACATTCCCTTTCACTTCAGGGGCTAAACCACCGATGAAACGCGCAATGCGTTTGGGTTCAGGAGTGACTAAATATGGTACAAGCCTCAATATCGAGTTGAAACTGGTCACATAGGACCTACAGTCTAAATCCTTCATCACTAAGGTGAGGAAGTCAGATTCAATCCTCTCAACTTCGTGTTGAGGGCAGTATGTATCTTTTACAAGATCTACAAACTTGTTCCACGAAAGGTTATACAGATGAACCTTTCCAGTGGACTGTACTAACGCTTTCCACCAAGTGAGGGCATCGCCCTTAAAAGATTGAGACACAAACATGACTATGTCTTCCTTAGCACATCCACTGATGTCTATCACAGTCTCCATTTCGTCTAACCATTTCATACAGTCAATTGCTCCTTTTTCTCCTGTAAAATCCCTCGGTTTACAGGAGACAAAGTACTTATATGTGCAACTCTTTTTGTGCTTAGGCTCCTGGTTTAGCACCATTCTTTGAGGCTCAGATCTTTGATTGGATGAATGCTGAGATTCATCCCTTCTTGATGCATGTGACTGTGATAAGGGTTTTGAGTGAGTTTTGGACCGAACATTACTCGGTTCCTTGAATATCTTATCTACCGCCTGAGCAACCGCGATGTCAATCATAGCTTGCAGCTCGGCGTTTGTAAGATTTATCCTGGTCTCATTATTGTTTCCTTCCCGTGGATGACTGTTCACTTCATCAGATCCAGCCATGATTTGGGGTACTATATTAAACAATATTGTTATATTTAAATTATGCAATAAATCATTGCATTGATGATTAGATGGTCATGGTATTATTAAACCATATAGACCATTTAAAAAAAAAATAATAATAATCAATGAGATATAATTCTTTACATTTTATTAGACAGGGGAATATAAATCACAACTGTCAATGTCATGAAAGACATTTTAATTTAGCACAAGGCTCGTCTCGAAGGACATTTAGATAGTGCAAAAGGCTTTGTCATAGGGACGATCAGAGTGTGACCAATGATCTCTTGGATCAGCGATCTTTTAAGGTTTGAACATAGTTCTTCGCCTTATTGACAAGAAGTTTATAAAATAGAACGGTCATTGTCATTATTACACCTTTGCTTGTAAGCGTACATCTCCAATGGATATTTTAGGTGTATATATCATATTGATGTTTATTAGCCATGATTCATATATATCATATAGGATATGATAGTGACTTGGGAAAGTCTAAGTACATTTAGAAGTTTGTGTGGTTTTCCTTACCGCACAATCAGGAATGTTAACATGTTTTCAGATGTTAACATGGAGTTATTTTCTTAAAAAGGTTGTACCATTATAGCCATTAATATTTTTGGCTAGGTTATACCTCTAAGAATTTCTTTGGCAGATTAATTAAATTTGAAGTGATATAGCATGATGATGTAATAGAATACATTTTTGAAAATCGAAAATAACTTCATCAAATCACGAAACTAGTACAATGATGCCCTAAACGGGACTTAAAAAAAAACACTGCCCACGCAGGGGCTACAGAAAAAGAAAGTAAGTCCACGCAGGGACTTGGTACTGAAAGTAAAATAATGTCCTCGCAGGGACTTGATTAAAAGACAATACAAAATAAAACGACAACTTCCTACTTCTTCTTGCCTTTAATAAGGTTCGCAAGGCATTTGAGAAAGCCATTATGCTTCTTCTTAGTTTCATTGGCTTCACGTTCAACCCGGTCTAATCCCTGCAGAATCTCCTGAGTTTGCTCCTGTTGAGGAGGAGGCTGATGATAAGGTGGGTATTGATACCCTTGCATTGGATATCCAGTTGGGTAAACTGGAGGGTAAGAAGAAGGATAAAGTGCATTGTACTGAGCAGCTGTAAGGTATGGATCATGGTTTCCAAAATCCGATGGGTATCCAGATGGATCATACCCAGATGAACCTAGGTATGTTGGGATCGGGTTGTCAAACCCCACTGGTGGTAGCGGTGGTGCATGAGAAACTGGCGGAGGGTTGACTTCTGGCACCGCGTGCGAGGGTCCACCCATTTGGGGGTCCTCGGGAATAGGAGGGTAACACTTCCACGCATTCATTGATCATAGCGACTCGATTATATCTACTTTTATTAATAAATCATGTTGGACATGCCACTCTTGCTTTCATCGCACAAATACTCATTACAACAGTCCATACTTTCCATACCATACTTTCACATATCCTTATCATTTCCTTGACCCGTTAGTAACAGGTCAATATACATACTTCTTCAAACTTGTAATAATACATACATTCGTATGATCTGTTTATAACGAATCTAATACCTTAATATCGTCTTTTAAGATTACATTCCATACATACACTGTATATCATTTAATTCTTGTTTCGTTATCACAACAAAACTACTATTTCATAGTCACACATACTTGCTTAGCTCTAAACTCTTTCGGTCCACAAAACTACTATTTCATAGTCACACATGCGTTCAGTGTGCGGAGATTATCAGGACATCCGCTTTGTCGCAGAGTGACTTCGATTGAGTCAAACCATTGAAACAAAGCCGTAGGGCCTTCTTCGCCGGTGAACTCTTTCGGTCCACATGCCTTGAACTGTTTGAAGCTGAAAGCAGCTTTGGGAGTCTCGGTCCTGGATCCCTCAGACGATTTGCTCATGTTCTCGTACAGTTCGCTGACGACTTGGGGTACAACCTTTGCCATTTGCTTCGTAATCATGGCAGCAAGGCGTTTGTCTGCTTGCTTTCGGAGAGCATCTCGGGTAGCGCGAGATCCAGATGACGACATTGTCAGCAACAGACATCGTCACAGGACTCAACACAATATAATCGAATCTCACCTCATACGCCTAATACTACTAAAGCTCAGGAACACAATGAAACATGTATCACATAAACACGTAGGCACATAATCACAGATTCACATAGAGACACAGAAGCACATAAGCATGTAAGGCACAGAAACACAGAAGCACATACGCATGAAATCACAGAGGCACATAGGAGCATATAGAGACACGTAGAGCATTCCGACTGCCTCAGAATACAGAAACCTATCATCCAAAGTCTGCGAGCGTTCAAGAATAGCGATCGCGATTAGCATAGCGATTAGTATAGTATAAGCGTATAGTATAGTAAGCAACATAACGTACGGTGGTTCCTTATGGTAGTAGCGATTTGTTAACGTTTGAGGTAGATAAGCAATGCCGGTCGTGCGTGTCGATCAAAGCGAAAGCGAAAGTAGGATGAGTCTCCAAAAATTTAAAACACATAAGCAGGTAAATACACATACAAACACATAAAATCAACGAATCATCAGAGTCAGCAGTTGCGGGCTCAGAATCGAAACACAAAAAAATCGAGAAATAGATTGTCTGCGGCTATTAGACATTGACTACCCAAAGTGATTCGACTATTCTCAAGGACTTGTTGCACATACTTTGACCTTTAGGACTGTGCTTTTGCCTCGATTCTTGGGCTCGGCACGCATCCTTTTGGTCATGTCGTGACTTCAAGTCGTTGGAGTCCGTCGAGACTTTGGTGAGAGTTTTGTAAAAAGGCAGAACATGTCGTCAAGTTTAGGGTTTCACCCCTTGCTTAACAACTTTGTTCCCGTTTTAATAAAATAAAAGAGAATTATGCGTCAAAGTGTGGATTTCACTCTTGGTTCAACGCAATTCTCGTGTTTATAGATAAAAAGGTGGGTTGAATAAGCAATTTTGTCGAGAGTTTGCGGTTTTCACACCTAATCTCGACTTAATCGCTCAATCATATTTGAAAATTCGAGTGCAGTGATAGTGTAGCGTGGGCGAGAATAGCGAGAAATAGCAGTAAGCTCATACATAATCCCTACTGGACATGCACGAGTCGGTCTGTGGGTTCCTAACTATAGACTAGGTATCTAAGACATCAACCCGGACTAGGTCGAGTCTTGCCTAATTCCCTATAGTTATGGTTCTGATACCAATCTGTCACACCCCAACCGATGGCGGAAACATCGGGGCATGACACTGAGCGAAACAGATTGTCCAGAAGTTTCCATAACAACTATATTTACCAAATATTTTAAAGTAACACATCCCATACCATGTCATAAATGATAATACAATTATTACAGAAGGATCTAGTCAAATTGTTCTGTTCCGACGACTCAGATTTTTTATTACAGACAATTGTTTATTTATTGGTTTCTAGGACTCCGTCCCTAGCCTCAATTTCATCACCAGCACACAAAGCATGTAAACATCCTAAGCACCTGTCACATACGTTAAAGTAAAAGTCAATACACATAGTGTAAAGGTGAGCATACAAGTTTGATAATAGCATATAAAGTTCGAAAGCGTTACGCATAACCAGCACGTACACAGAGTGAAATGAGGCATGTTAGTTATCGACATGAACCTATCGATACCAATGACTGAGGGTTGATTGCCCAAGGCTGTTCGTGATACACACTCACCACTGTGAGCCATGTAGGTAATTGTCCTTAACAACCCCCGAGTGAACGGGTGCTGAGTCCAAACTAATAGTACTATCGTTGCTAAGGCAGGTAGACAGCATTCCATGTGTAAACATAACAAACAAGCATTCATTAAGTCACGTATAACATGCGGTATCGGTTAGCGTTTAAAGTATTGCGTAGTGTGTTCGATGTGATTTTGTATAAGCAACGTATGTAACACCCAAAAGTGCGTAAAGCAAAAAGGGATCGAGTATACTCACAGGGGTTGATGGATTGAAGGGAGCACTAGAGAGTAGGGTTAGCCTGAACAAATTGATAGTATAACGATAAGCGATGCGTAAAAATGGAACAAGTGAAAGTTGGGTCGATCAGCAGTTCGATCGGATGGTAGTCCGATCGGACGGCCGGTCGTTCGGTTGATAGTCCGCTCGGATGGTCATCCGGTCGGGTGACCTTTCGAGTGGATTGTTTCCTCCTTTGAGAAGGATGTGTTTGTGTATGACGGCTTGACTTTTGAAGTTTTCGTTGTAGCAATTGAAAACATTGAAGTATCTCTACCTTTCAGGTCGGTCGATCGGACGGTCGTTCGATCGGACGGCAACCCGATCGGTTGGGCACTCTAGTGAGAACAAGTTCACAGCAGGTTGTCACTCGATCGGACGGTCGTTCGATCGGGTGGCATCCTTTGTGCATTGAACATGTTGAAAATTGTTTAAGTGTTGAAGTTTCGAAACATCACATATTCGGATGGTCGGTCGGTCGAGTGGTAGCTCGCTCAGACGGCAATCTGTTCGGTGTTCCAAAACTCTTGAGAGTTGATTTGAAAATTAAGGTATGACCAAGGTGCAAGTCGTCTGGATTGTCCAGTCGTTCGGATTGGCTGTTCGATCGGACAGCAGTCCGATCGGACGGCACTCCGTCCTGGTCGACCTGTTTGTCTTACACTTGGTTGTTTTGATTGTTTGTCGTTTTATCGAGATGTGTTGATATCGTGCCAACCAACAGAACCCCATCCTAAGCTCTAATGACCTGATTGAACAGGAACCACCCAAGTTCAGTCAATCCACCGGTTCAAGAAGGTTGTTCTTGGTTAACTCGGAATCGATAATCTCGTGGATAGAATACGGATCTTGAACCAAAGCAACCACAAGAATGAGTAGTAAGTCGGCACAAGCTCCGATTCTATCGGTTTTGAGTGCATTGAGTGTAAAACAGTTGAAAGAAAGTTGGAAAACCATCTTTCAATCCTTTTTATTGTGAATATGTTTAGATCTATGAAAGATCTTTGTTTGTTTATGTGGAAATCGGTTAGATCTAAGTTGTTCTTGGTGGATTGAGGCCAAAACATGAAGTTCTTCAAGAACACATGATGACGTCATCCTAGAACACCTTGAATCTTGATGATTTCACGGTTAAAAGTTAAGATTCAAAAGATAGAAAGGTGCAGGAGTGCGTGTAGATTAAGGAAGTACAAGATTTAGGACGAGATCTTACCGGAATTGCGAGAAATCAGAGAAAACAAGGTTAGAGCGCTTGGTCGGACGTCAGTTGCCAAAAGTAGAAAGAATGAAAGTGACAAGGGGTATTTATAGGGTTACCCAAAGTGGAAAGGAGTGGAGAGGGGCTGGTCGATCGGTTAGGCAGCCCGGTCGAACAGTTGTCCGATCGAACGGCTGGTCGATCGAACGGCTGGTCGATCGGCTGGCCTCCTGATCGATCAGTCGCTTGGTTCGAGTGTTTGACGCGACGAGTTTTGCTGTTTCGATTGCGATTGCAAGTGTTTGATGCGAGAGAGTTTCCTAGTCAAATTACTTTTAATCCCAACTACTATATCAACATACAAGCATCCTTATTTCGTATCCGTTTAGCGTTTGCGATTCGGTTGCGATTGAGTTTCGATTGATTCCCACATATATCATAAATAAGCATGCACAAGTAACACATAAGGCACACACACGTATAACAATAACCAAAACGCGTAATTCGAGTTGCGAGTGCGATAGCGATAAAGCGATTAAACATGCGATAAATAGCGATTACCATGCGATTAATAATAGATACTCCACATAATACAACTAAATCGATAATAAAACAGACTAATTACAAGTCAAAGAAGTCAAAAAAGGATTTGAGCAAGGAGAGACAAATCGCAATTAGCAATCTTCTCTTCCTTTGACTTCAATCTTGACTTTGACTTTGACTTCCGAAACACGGGGTGTTACACACCTGTTATATCAACAGCTGTTGATACATCAGTGGTTGATACATCACCTTCTGAAATCCCCAAAAGTTCCTCACCTCAAACCACAAAGGCAACAGATGTTGAGACACCTGTTATATCAACAGCTGTTGATACATCACTGGTTGATACATCACCTTCTGAAATCCCCAAAAGTTCCTCACCTCAAACCACAAAGCCAACAGATGTTGAGACACCTGTTATATCAACAGCTGTTGATACATCAGTGGTTTCAACAGTTGTTATCACAACAAATGTTGTTGTCACTTTACCAACCACCACTCAATCCACAAATCCAACTCCAAGTTCAACACCTCCAACCATACCAAAAATCAAAAGAAGGAGGATAACAAATATCATACTTGAAGATGACATTGTAGCTTCTCCACTTCCAATATCTTCACAACCTCTGATCCTATCAACTGTGCAAAAACCTACTTCAACTGCTTCAATTCTAACCCCTGACCAAAGTACTGCCTTTGTTCCTTTGAGTGTGAAATTTCCTCTGGATCTTCAATCAATTAGGGAGGAGATCAAATCCTTCTATTCTGAAGATGATCCTGAAAAGAGGAATCTTCCATCTGTTCAAGGGTATCCTTTGCCAAAAAAACATTGATGAATACCTTCAATTGAAAGCCAAACAAGCAGATGATATCTCAAAAAGAGACACAAAAGGAAAATCTGATAAAGAAATACAGAGAAATCTGCAATATCTGCTCAGCCAAGTCAGAACATTAGAGCAGTTTTCAAAAGATCTTTGTCAGCAGTTATTAGAAAGAGATGATGAAAGCCTAAGGAATGATTACATTGAGCTCATCATACAAAACAAGAAATACAAGGCAGAAAAGTATCAATTCAAAGAGTGGACCATAAGTGAGCTCAAGCAAGAAATTGCAAGAATACAAAAGATGCTTGAAGACTCAACAATAAAACCAACCCCTCCAGTCTGGTCCCAGTATAAAAAGAATGTACCTGAAAGTGCTTTGAAGTTGAAGAGAATGAAGGAAGAGCTTATAACTGCAAATTATGGCTCAAGGAATGAAATCACCCGGTGGAAAGAGATTAAAGTGATAGAGACATACAAAAAAATGGAAGAAAGAAGAAAGAAGAAAGAAAGATCCCTCTGTTCCTAAAAAGCCAGATTATCCAGCATCAGAGGTTTCAATCAAACAGACTGAACCAACTAAAAGATCTGCTAAACCCACTTTTCCATCTGCTGTTGTTGTCTATCAAACAAAGAGGCAAAAACAGATGGATAAAGAAGAACAGGCGCAACAAGAATCCCAATATTTTAAATTGGCCATCAAGCAGATGTTGGTAGAAAATCCTGACTCAGCAAAGCTACAAGAAATAGCCAGAGGTCTGAACAACCAAAGGTGAACCACTGCCCAACAAGAATAGTAGTTCATCATGAACAGCAGATATTGCATCAGTGTTTATGTTAACAGTGTTTGTATGTAACAGTATTTATGCAGTAAAATACACTTTTAGCATTTTTTACCCGTTTAATATGTTATCCTTTTAGTGAATTTTCTTTTCGAGTTGTCCCATCTAAGATAAAACACACGATTAAATCATATGGTCAAATTGTTAAGGGTCTTGATGATTTAAGATGCTAAATGTGTGCCGTCTATTAGCTAATTATTTGTAATTTATGTTAACAGTGTTTATATGTTAACAGATGTTGACCTTAAGCAGATGTTTGGTTTAAGGCCAAATATCTGTTTATGGGCAAACATCTGTTTAAGGTCAAACATTTGTTTAAGGCCAAACATCTGTTTATGGCCAAACATCTGTTTATAGCCAAACATCTGTTTAAGGTCAAACATCTGTTTAAGTCTAAACAACTGGTATAGAAGGCCAAACATATGTTTAAGACCCAACATCTGTTTAAGTCTAAACATCTTTTCAAAACACTGTTCAATCTAACATGGGTTTCCATCCAACTGTTGACCAAAAGTCAAACAGATTTTCAAACCACTGATTGAGTTATTCAAATTTCGGTTGAATACTAAATGAGATGTTGACCAAAACTCAAACTGGTGTTGACCAAAAGTCAAACAGATGTTGACCATAAACTAAATGGGATGATCCGACCCGGTTACATGGGATATTTTTAAACCTTCTAACTTTTTAAAGATCCTCACAAAATCTCGGTTCCTTTCTCTCTCCACGTTTCATTGTACACTTTCTCCAAGAAACTCTCTCATCTTCTTCGATTTCTTCTGATCTTTATCAATATCATATTGTATAATAACAAAGGTATTGTTAAGTAATCTGATTTATTTTGTACTTTTTCATGTTTATTCTTTTAGTTTTGAATTCCATAGCGGATTATGGTTCTTGCTGTTTTAATGAAGAAGTTGTAATCGACGGTGGTGTATTCATGTATCTCCCTGCTTTTTTTTTCAATCCATTGTTGGTTATGATTGCGTTTATTGTTGCGGCTTATACTCGAACAACTTTTGATAGTCCTAATTTTTTTGTATATCCGATTACTATGTAGTTATTATGCATGTTATGATAGACCTATATGATTCTAAAAAAAGTGATCTGCATTTCGTGTATCTGCCATTTGTCTTATCCATTGTTGATTTTATTGGATTTCACTTTGCTCATGTATTTATCTTATTCTGATGTATGATATAAAATTTCAATCTTTACTGTTGTATTCTCATTTGTATTTGTAAAGTTATTTATAAAGTTGTTGATGTGATTCTGATGTATGATATAAAATTTCAATCTTTACTGATGTATTGTCATGTTTATTTGTAAAGTTGTTTATAAAGTTATTCATGTAATGATGTTATTCTGAAGTATAATATAAATTTCCGATTTTAACTGATGTATTATCATGTGTATTTGAAAAGTTGAACTTATTTTGATTAGTAGTTGGTATTCTGTTTTTAAGTTTTTGTTTGGTATAGACACAAGTCACTATCCTGTCTTTCTATACAATTTATTCAGCTGATGATCCTGCATGTCTATTTGTGATACTTAATTGGAAAAGTAGGTTTTAAGTTTTAATTATATGATTTGCTGTAAAAAATATATATATTTCGATATGATAAGAAATTACATGTATTCTCACCATTTCGATGTTGTCTATTGTTATTTTGATATATATTAGTTGTATCATCTTTTATTTAGACGTATTTCATACCTTAATGGATTGTATTCATTTATTTCTTAATGTTATTGATTTTGATTCTATATGATTGATACCGTTACAGTTTTACGTGAGAATGATTTATGGATTTCCGTGTTACCTTGAAGACAGTAAAAGGAAGTGTTTGGTTAGTAATTTTATCCGATCTTAGTTTAACACTTAATTTTAATTTTTTCGTATGATATCTAGCAATAAAAGTGTTTCTTTTATTTATGCTTAGATTTTGCCAAAATAGTATCAAAATTTGATTCAACAGTTTAATTACCCAACTGGAAATTCAAACATCCGGACCACAACTGGAAATGTTTTTAAAGTCAAGATCTATCCTCTAAGCAATGGCAGATATTATTTCTATAATGGTTGGTTTCAGTTGGTAGACAGTTTGAAAATACCTTCAGATTCATGGTTGATATTTCATTATGAAGAAGCATTAGAAAGTTTCAGAATATTGTATTTTTATCAAGACATTCCTCTTGCTCCTTATGAAGATTTTTACTACAAACCATCAAGTAACGAAGATTATGTGGTATGTAACTTCGAAGATTATTCATCATGTAATTTTCTTGGAGATACAGTTGTTTAATTGTTGTTTTTTATTTATTTACTTAATTTTCTGATATATTTTTACTAATGTACTATATAATGTGTTTTATTCTGATTGTAGAGTATTAATCGTTCTTTTGTTCAACACAAGATGTTAAACACTATTCCTTCATATCCGATTCTTATTAAAGTATCTGGAAACCAGAACTAGTCTGTACGGATGGAAGATATCACAATGAACTTTACATAACTACCGGATGGAAGGAGATAAAGAATGAGTTGCCATTAACTGCTAATCATCTCATTGTCTTTGAGATGATAGATCTTCAGACTTTTCATATCACGGTTTTCAATTGTGCTACCTGCGATTTAGTGCTTCCACCGGAGGTCTGTGTTGTTGTTAAAGAAAAGGTGATAGAAGAGATTGTCTTGAGTTCAGATACTGAAGCTGTACAGGACATCGTTAATGTCAATGAAGGTGGTATGGTTGTTGTGAATGAAGATAATCAGATCGTACCTATTTATTTCCGTGTGGACGGTCATTTTTTAAGTTTGTGATGATGAGTTTACTAATATGTAATACTTTAGTCAGATTTTAAAGATGTGTTAATTCTTTGTTTATTGAATTGTTCGTTGTTTGTTACAGCGCCTTTTTAAAAAACAGGCTGAAGATCTTGGACTGAATCGTAAGATGGGTTTGAAGATTGTGGACGTGGCAGGTGATGTTTGGAATGTTCAAGCTGCTATAGGTTCATCTCGAGGTCAACCAAGATATTATCTGCAAGGAATGAGAAAGTTTGTGAAGGATAAAGGCATGGCTCCAGGTCAAGCATTTACACTTAACTTTGTGAAAGGTAAAAAGCTTTTTATGTTCGGATGAATGTTCATGGGATTGAAGAAGGCAAATGCAGAAGGATACATGGAACCAAGTTTTTGGGTTGTAGTTCTTTGCTTTTAGAAACTGATGGTAAACTTGTTTGTTTAGTTTTGAAGTTGTGATTCTAAAACTATATATGTAGATGTAAATTATTGGGTTCATGTCTAACGGAAACAATGCGGAGATGTAAGCTAAAGACAGGATACTCGGTTACTCGCTCGAAACGATTCCTTAATTGAAATATAGTACAAACTAATAGCAAAATCATGTTCAAATTTATAAACGCTATTCTTTGACAATGATAAGCTGGTTAGTTATGCCATTAAAGGAATAAAAACATCGAGTTCTATTCTCTGATAATCATTTCAAGCAAATAGAAACACATAAAGTTTCGATTATATTAAGAAACATATCGCCTTTTGCTGGGACTGGTGTCCACAATTTCGAAACTAAAACTGAAATTGATCAAATGAGACATGTTAAATATGTATAAGAAATCATGTATGGGTCACTTCGTTTGACTTTTGGTGAACATCTGCTTGACTTTTGGTCAACATCTGATTGACTTTTGGTCAACATCTGATTGACTTTTGGTCAACATCTCATTTAGTATTCAAAGACGTTTGAATAACTCAAACAGTGGTTTTAACATCTGTTTGACTTTTGGTCAACAGTTGATGGAAACCCATGTTAGGTTGAACAGTGTTTTGAAGAGGAAAACAGTGCTAAAATATAAGAAGACAGTGGATCTGGTTAAACATCTGTTTCACTTTTGGTCAACAACTGTTTAACTTTTGGTCAACATCTGTTTCCCCGATCAGAATGGGTGTTAAACTATAGTTCTTTAAGTCATTGTTTTGTTTTTTTGAATTATATGTAATTTTGTTAAGAAGTACAAGAACAAACATTTTTACAAAATCCCAAATCACGCGATCACGTAAGTGCATTGAAGTAAAAGTGGAAATGATGTTATTCATGTGGTCCTGTTGTGCTTTTGTTTGACCTCTAATATGGGTTCATGATCTAATCCAATGATGTGAATACATTGTTGTTGAATCCAATAAGATGCTTGATGTAATGAGGTTGTATTAATAACAAATAATAATTGATATAACTAAGTTTCCCGAGCCCGGGAAGCAATCCCGGGTAATAACCTAGTGTCTCATAAATGCATGGGTGAAACAAAGTGGAAAAGAGTATAAAATATGAAATAGGAATTTAACCTTGATTGATAGAGGCTAGTTATAATCATAATACATACTTACCCAAAGAAGTGGGATAAGACTAAATGAATCACTGTAGAATTTCACGTAAAGAGGTGGGATAAGACTAAATGAATCACTATAGAATTAAATGAATCACTATTTCCAACATATACAAAAACCAGTTGGGGGAATAGTGTCACACAGCTGTGTGGCACTTCCCTATTGGACCAGACCCTCGGAGCTCTCGAGAAGTTTGGAAGCCTTCGGTTCTAGTCCTAATCGACCCGAGTTCGGTTAATAGTCGTGATTTCCATTCTAGTAAGTCTTGTATTATGTTTTCATTTGTGTGCAAGCTTTGTTCAAGTGTGTTGTTGTCTATTATGAGTAGCTAAACGTTATAATGATCATCCTAGATTGAAAGTTTGTTTGAGACATTCATGTTATTGTTCTTATTTCTAGAATAATAAACTTATTTTTGTGATTTGTTTATTATGGTGTGTTGATATTTGTTTGTAAATTGTTACTTTGTTTTTCAATCCTAATCTAAACCATACGTTCTTGGTATTAATAATAATCGAGATATCATGGGTGGATTAAGGGTTGGATATTAATTGATCATCGGATAACAACCTTGCGTTCTAGTAACCCAAGTACTTAGTTCCCTTTTATCACAACTAAAGTAATAGATCA
Source organism: Helianthus tuberosus (assembly GCA_030545235.1). Taxonomy (NCBI): domain Eukaryota; kingdom Viridiplantae; phylum Streptophyta; class Magnoliopsida; order Asterales; family Asteraceae; genus Helianthus; species Helianthus tuberosus. The sequence goes on along the minus strand of CM060416.1, from coordinate 4,887,845 downwards.
TCGGGTAACAACCTCATATTTGAGTACTTAGTTCCCTTTTATCACAAACAAATAACTACACACATGTCTATGTGGTTCTTTCTAGTTGAACTAAAACATGAATGTCGATTAAAACTGGAAATCTAGGATGGTCATTTGTTTATAAATTGCTATAATTTGTTCTAAATTGTTATAAACCAAAATTCTCATTTTGAAATTAAATCAATAGTCTTATTTTTATAAATCAAACAATCAATCCAAGTCTTAAAATTTTCTTTGTACAATTATTTTTTTTATATAATTTATTTTTAAATTTAGCCAAGTTTTCTATACTTTCAAATAACACATATTCCACATACTCCCTGAGTTCGATACCCATTTACCACTATCTATAGTTGTTATTTGGATTAAATTTGCGTGTACCACGACAAGCACGTCAAATTTTGGTTCCGTAGGACAACCCTTAAGTGGTATAAACGATATTAAAATCCTACATTTAATCGGGTAATTGTCTAGAATTAGATAACTACAGTTGTTTGTGTTTCAGGTACAAATGGAGCTTAAAATGGAAGGAATACGGTGCATAAATAAAATCACATTATTGGAATTGAAGAATTAAGATGATGACATGATAGGGGATGAAATTACGAGAACGTGGGCGAAAACGGCGAAGAAAACGGAGTTGAAACGAGAAAGTTATGCTAAAAACAATCTTCTAGAAACATAGCAGGTGAACCTTACGGACCTCAACCTTGTCAACGTTGAGGTCCGTAAAGCGGCTGTCGGCAACGACTTTTCGTCGCTAAATGGAGCAGGTGGCACCGGTCGCAATATGTTGGCTTACGGACCTCAACATTGCCAACGTTGAGGTCCGTAAGCTAGTCTCCAGCACCAAAATTTCAAGTATAAATAGCCATGCATTCCAAGTCGAAAACCACACCATTTCTAATACGAAATACCACTCCTAAGCCTGCTCTAAATCAAGTTTGATCACCCGGAAGTGCCGGCGAAGACCCTCGGAGCTCTCGAGAAGTTTGGAAGCCTTCGGTTCTAGTCCTAATCGACCCGAGTTCGGTTAATAGTCGTGATTTCCATTCTAGTAAGTCTTGTATTATGTTTTCATTTGTGTGCAAGCTTTGTTCAAGTGTGTTGTTGTCTATTATGAGTAGCTAAACGTTATAATGATCATCCTAGATTGAAAGTTTGTTTGAGACATTCATGTTATTGTTCTTATTTCTAGAATAATAAACTTATTTTTGTGATTTGTTTATTATGGTGTGTTGATATTTGTTTGTAAATTGTTACTTTGTTTTTCAATCCTAATCTAAACCATACGTTCTTGGTATTAATAATAATCGAGATATCATGGGTGGATTAAGGGTTGGATATTAATTGATCATCGGATAACAACCTTGCGTTCTAGTAACCCAAGTACTTAGTTCCCTTTTATCACAACTAAAGTAATAGATCATCGGGTAACAACCTCATATTTGAGTACTTAGTTCCCTTTTATCACAAACAAATAACTACACACATGTCTATGTGGTTCTTTCTAGTTGAACTAAAACATGAATGTCGATTAAAACTGGAAATCTAGGATGGTCATTTGTTTATAAATTGCTATAATTTGTTCTAAATTGTTATAAACCAAAATTCTCATTTTGAAATTAAATCAATAGTCTTATTTTTATAAATCAAACAATCAATCCAAGTCTTAAAATTTTCTTTGTACAATTATTTTTTTTATATAATTTATTTTTAAATTTAGCCAAGTTTTCTATACTTTCAAATAACACATATTCCACATACTCCCTGAGTTCGATACCCATTTACCACTATCTATAGTTGTTATTTGGATTAAATTTGCGTGTACCACGACAAGCACGTCAAATTTTGGTTCCGTAGGACAACCCTTAAGTGGTATAAACGATATTAAAATCCTACATTTAATCGGGTAATTGTCTAGAATTAGATAACTACAGTTGTTTGTGTTTCAGGTACAAATGGAGCTTAAAATGGAAGGAATACGGTGCATAAATAAAATCACATTATTGGAATTGAAGAATTAAGATGATGACATGATAGGGGATGAAATTACGAGAACGTGGGCGAAAACGGCGAAGAAAACGGAGTTGAAACGAGAAAGTTATGCTAAAAACAATCTTCTAGAAACATAGCAGGTGAACCTTACGGACCTCAACCTTGTCAACGTTGAGGTCCGTAAAGCGGCTGTCGGCAACGACTTTTCGTCGCTAAATGGAGCAGGTGGCACCGGTCGCAATATGTTGGCTTACGGACCTCAACATTGCCAACGTTGAGGTCCGTAAGCTAGTCTCCAGCACCAAAATTTCAAGTATAAATAGCCATGCATTCCAAGTCGAAAACCACACCATTTCTAATACGAAATACCACTCCTAAGCCTGCTCTAAATCAAGTTTGATCACCCGGAAGTGCCGGCGAAGACCCTCGGAGCTCTCGAGAAGTTTGGAAGCCTTCGGTTCTAGTCCTAATCGACCCGAGTTCGGTTAATAGTCGTGATTTCCATTCTAGTAAGTCTTGTATTATGTTTTCATTTGTGTGCAAGCTTTGTTCAAGTGTGTTGTTGTCTATTATGAGTAGCTAAACGTTATAATGATCATCCTAGATTGAAAGTTTGTTTGAGACATTCATGTTATTGTTCTTATTTCTAGAATAATAAACTTATTTTTGTGATTTGTTTATTATGGTGTGTTGATATTTGTTTGTAAATTGTTACTTTGTTTTTCAATCCTAATCTAAACCATACGTTCTTGGTATTAATAATAATCGAGATATCATGGGTGGATTAAGGGTTGGATATTAATTGATCATCGGATAACAACCTTGCGTTCTAGTAACCCAAGTACTTAGTTCCCTTTTATCACAACTAAAGTAATAGATCATCGGGTAACAACCTCATATTTGAGTACTTAGTTCCCTTTTATCACAAACAAATAACTACACACATGTCTATGTGGTTCTTTCTAGTTGAACTAAAACATGAATGTCGATTAAAACTGGAAATCTAGGATGGTCATTTGTTTATAAATTGCTATAATTTGTTCTAAATTGTTATAAACCAAAATTCTCATTTTGAAATTAAATCAATAGTCTTATTTTTATAAATCAAACAATCAATCCAAGTCTTAAAATTTTCTTTGTACAATTATTTTTTTTATATAATTTATTTTTAAATTTAGCCAAGTTTTCTATACTTTCAAATAACACATATTCCACATACTCCCTGAGTTCGATACCCATTTACCACTATCTATAGTTGTTATTTGGATTAAATTTGCGTGTACCACGACAAGCACGTCAAATTTTGGTTCCGTAGGACAACCCTTAAGTGGTATAAACGATATTAAAATCCTACATTTAATCGGGTAATTGTCTAGAATTAGATAACTACAGTTGTTTGTGTTTCAGGTACAAATGGAGCTTAAAATGGAAGGAATACGGTGCATAAATAAAATCACATTATTGGAATTGAAGAATTAAGATGATGACATGATAGGGGATGAAATTACGAGAACGTGGGCGAAAACGGCGAAGAAAACGGAGTTGAAACGAGAAAGTTATGCTAAAAACAATCTTCTAGAAACATAGCAGGTGAACCTTACGGACCTCAACCTTGTCAACGTTGAGGTCCGTAAAGCGGCTGTCGGCAACGACTTTTCGTCGCTAAATGGAGCAGGTGGCACCGGTCGCAATATGTTGGCTTACGGACCTCAACATTGCCAACGTTGAGGTCCGTAAGCTAGTCTCCAGCACCAAAATTTCAAGTATAAATAGCCATGCATTCCAAGTCGAAAACCACACCATTTCTAATACGAAATACCACTCCTAAGCCTGCTCTAAATCAAGTTTGATCACCCGGAAGTGCCGGCGAAGACCCTCGGAGCTCTCGAGAAGTTTGGAAGCCTTCGGTTCTAGTCCTAATCGACCCGAGTTCGGTTAATAGTCGTGATTTCCATTCTAGTAAGTCTTGTATTATGTTTTCATTTGTGTGCAAGCTTTGTTCAAGTGTGTTGTTGTCTATTATGAGTAGCTAAACGTTATAATGATCATCCTAGATTGAAAGTTTGTTTGAGACATTCATGTTATTGTTCTTATTTCTAGAATAATAAACTTATTTTTGTGATTTGTTTAAAAAAAATAAAAAAAAAAAAAAAAAGCAAGAAAAAGAAGAAAACCTTGAGAAAAATACAAAAAGAAGCAATTAGTTATAATAAAAGTTGAGAAAGTTTATGATGTATAGTTGTTGTTATTTGTTGTTTTGTAGTAGAAATAAAAACCGGGTCAAATCAATTAGCTACTGACATATATATCCCACTATTTTCCTACCTTTACACATAGCCCCGTTACAACCCGTAAGTCCTTTTGATTCATAAGTATGCTAGATAATGGAGGAGACTTGATTTTTATACAAGTTTATTGTCGCGCAATCACACACGTGCATTGAGTGTTTTAGCATAATGTGCTAATATTCCTTGTCACCGAGAGTTGTTGTGAGGGGTGTGTCTTGTGGAATGATTAAAAGTTAGTAGAAGGACTGATCGTTTAGCTTGGTTTACATAATTGATCGCTTAAAAATAGTTTTTGAATGAGTTGCTTGAGGCAAGCAACGGTTAAGTGTGGGGATGTGACGGGTAGTCCGTAGGACAACCCTTAAGTGGTATAAACGATATTAAAATCCTACATTTAATCGGGTAATTGTCTAGAATTAGATAACTACAGTTGTTTGTGTTTCAGGTACAAATGGAGCTTAAAATGGAAGGAATACGGTGCATAAATAAAATCACATTATTGGAATTGAAGAATTAAGATGATGACATGATAGGGGATGAAATTACGAGAACGTGGGCGAAAACGGCGAAGAAAACGGAGTTGAAACGAGAAAGTTATGCTAAAAACAATCTTCTAGAAACATAGCAGGTGAACCTTACGGACCTCAACCTTGTCAACGTTGAGGTCCGTAAAGCGGCTGTCGGCAACAACTTTTCGTCGCTAAATGGAGCAGGTGGCACCGGTCGCAATATGTTGGCTTATGGACCTCAACATTGCCAACGTTGAGGTCCGTAAGCTAGTCTCCAGCACCAAAATTTCAAGTATAAATAGCCATGCATTCCAAGTCGAAAACCACACCATTTCTAATACGAAATACCACTCCTAAGCCTGCTCTAAATCAAGTTTGATCACCCGGAAGTGCCGCCGAAGACCCTCGGAGCTCTCGAGAAGTTTGGAAGCCTTCGGTTCTAGTCCTAATCGACCCGAGTTCGGTTAATAGTCGTGATTTCCATTCTAGTAAGTCTTGTATTATGTTTTCATTTGTGTGCAAGCTTTGTTCAAGTGTGTTGTTGTCTATTATGAGTAGCTAAACGTTATAATGATCATCCTAGATTGAAAGTTTGTTTGAGACATTCATGTTATTGTTCTTATTTCTAGAATAATAAACTTATTTTTGTGATTTGTTTATTATGGTGTGTTGATATTTGTTTGTAAATTGTTACTTTGTTTTTCAATCCTAATCTAAACCATACGTTCTTGGTATTAATAATAATCGAGATATCATGGGTGGATTAAGGGTTGGATATTAATTGATCATCGGATAACAACCTTGCGTTCTAGTAACCCAAGTACTTAGTTCCCTTTTATCACAACTAAAGTAATAGATCATCGGGTAACAACCTCATATTTGAGTACTTAGTTCCCTTTTATCACAAACAAATAACTACACATGAACCATGTCTATGTGGTTCTTTCTAGTTGAACTAAAACATGAATGTCGATTAAAACTGGAAATCTAGGATGGTCATTTGTTTATAAATTGCTATAATTTGTTCTAAATTGTTATAAACCAAAATTCTCATTTTGAAATTAAATCAATAGTCTTATTTTTATAAATCAAACAATCAATCCAAGTCTTAAAATTTTCTTTGTACAATTATTTTTTTTTTATATAATTTATTTTTAAATTTAGCCAAGTTTTCTATACTTTCAAATAACACATATTCCACATACTCCCTGAGTTCGATACCCATTTACCACTATCTATAGTTGTTATTTGGATTAAATTTGCGTGTACCACGACAAGCACGTCAAATTTTGGCGCCGTTGCCGGGGAGTAGTGCGCAACGTGTGTTATTTTTGTAATCTTTTTAAGTTGTTATTTTTCTGGTTTACGCTAGGTGTGTTAGTGTGCAGGTATTTACAGGTGCATGCATACTAGAAGCTCTCGTAATCTGTCACCATTGGCATTTGATCCAGAAATTGAACAAACACTAAGAAGAAACCGAATTTTGCTAAGAGAAAACATAATCAGTAAGTCACCAACAACACCAACTACACCAATCATACCAATTCCATACATGGATCCACCACAACCACCACCCACTACAGGTGAACTTATTCATCCATTCATACCATCATCCACACATCCTTCACCAAATACAACTCTACCAAACACAACTCTACCTTCTACTACCATTCTTATTCCATCTCATGACACAACACCAACCAACACCACCCAACCCATCACCACTCAAGAAGAGCCTACACTTACCTTTAATCCTTCCACTACAATACCACCATTTACTCATTTTTTCCCAGTTTCCGGTCAATCATCTTCAACCTATACATTACCACAAAATTCAACCATTGTCCATGCTACATCTACATTTAGACCATCGAATCAGTCGGGTTTTCAATATTCGACTCTTCCAATTGGGCAATCTTCGGGTATGGGAGGAGATGGATACGAAGAAGGATATGAGGAATTTGAAGGTTACGAAGAAGAAGGATATGCATATATGGGTGATGGGGACCAAGGAGAGTTCAGTTATGTGCAAAGCCAACCTCAAGGGATAGCAAGTATTGGTGGGATGCCACAACAACAAATCATACCACAACATATTCGGCCAAGACCACAAGGGCTACAAGTGCAACGCCCTATACCATTGCAACAAGTTCATCCTCAAAATGTACAACCACAATTCCGAAGACCAATGGTTCCTGTTCGACCAAGGGCTCGTTTGGGTGTGCCAAGAAGACATCTTAGAGAACATGCGAGAGGCATTGAAGCGCATTTTAGACCGGTAATCACTCACAACCCTTCACCGGTAGTTATTCCTCACAATGATCAAGGGAGAACCTTTGAAGTAAGAACCAATGCATTACAAAGTTTGCCGAAGTATAAGGGTCTAGCAACGGAAGAACCTTATTTTCACTTGGAAGCTTATGACTCAATGTGCAACACATTCGGGAGTCAAGGATTTTCGGCCGATGATGTCAAACTAGTCTTGTTTCAATTTTCTTTGGAAGACAAGGCAAAGAAGTGGTTCTATACTTTGCCTTCAGCATCCATTTACACTTGGGCGGAAATGCAACAAGTTTTCTTAGATGAATTTTTCACCGCTCAAAAGACCAATGATGCTAGGAAGGGATTGAGGAGTTTTCAACAACAACAAGGTGAAATGTTCCATGACGCATTTGAACGTTTCAACATGATAATCAAGCATTGTCCTCACCATGGGATTGAACTTTGGGAATTAATGAATGCTTTCCACGAGGGGTTGAGTGCCGAAGATGCTCGCGACTTAATGTCTATTACCGGTGGCACTTTTGGTACGAACTATGAGCAAGACGACTGGGAGTTTTTGGAACAAATGGCAATTACGTCAAAAAGAAAAGCTCAAGCATCTAGAAGAGCACGACCGGCCATTGGCCGTCCTCAAGTGCATGCAATCGATGATGGTAATGTTCAAACCTCTAATCAAATTTATGATGTTTGTGCTATTTGCAATGAAATAGGTCATGCGGCTGAAAATTGCCAAGGAATGGTGGAAGAGCAATATGAAGAAGTTCATGCAATTCAAGGTCAAGGAGGGGGTGATAGAAATTACAACAACATGAATTCTAATACCTATCACCCCGGTTTGAGAAACCACCCAAATTTTCGGTATGGGAACCCTTCAAATCAAGCTAACCCGAATTTCCAAGGAAACCAAGGATTTCAAAGGCAATATCAAACGGGTCAAAGCTCTTCGGGTGGAAACGAAGTAATGGAGATGTTGAAGGCGATGCAAGTTGAAATGCAACGAATGAATCAACGTGATGAGATTCGGATGAAAAAGGACGAGGTCCGTGACAAAGCGATTCAAACTTTGACCACCCAAATGGGTCAACTTGCAACTGAAGTGGCGATATTGAAGAAAGCAAAAGGCCAGCTACCAAGTGACACGGTGATAAATCCCAAAAACATTAAAAGTGTTAATATGGTAAGCACCGTTCCTAATAGTGAATTCAATGAAACATTTTTAACATCTTCTTGTCAAGTGAGTGCAGGTATAGGAAGGGATGCCAAGTTTGAAACGGACAAAGAGCATGGAGCACCACTTGTGCCTATCCGTGTGGGAAAATTAAAAATCCCTCACGCATTGTTGGATTATGGGGCGAGTGTGAGTGTGCTACCAAGCAATCTATACGATATGTACGACTTTGGTCCGCTTGAAGGTATAGATACCATGGTAAGCTTGGCGGATGGAAGTTGGAGGCGTCCACGGGGAATGGTTAGGAATGTTAAGATTCAGTTGGGAGAGTTTGAATACCCGGTGGATTTTCTAGTTCTGGACTATGCTTCTACCAACATGGCAGCACAACAAAGGGTAATCTTAGGTCGACCGTTTCTATACACAGCAAATGCTCAAATTAATTGTAGAGACGAGATTATTACCATGACCGAAAAGAAGCGTAAGTTGTCCTTTGATGTTCAAACTAGAATGATTAGTTATGAGTCCATTGAGGGGAAGGGTGGTGAGTCTAGTGATTGTATGAAAAATGTGTTTCAAAGAATGAGAAAAAAACACCCACCGGACCAAGAAAAACATATGGATTCAAGCAGGAGTGTACTTGATTACCCATCAAGTCGAAACAGGATGGATGCATTCTACACAATGGCACGATGTAGTGATGGAAGTGGTAGGTACCGATTTTGTGAGCCACCATAAATGGGGGTGGCTTGGTCTGGCTGAAGACCTTTAAACTTAGCACTCTCGGGAGGCAGCCCGAGGATATTGTATTTGTGTGTTTTGTTTTGTTTTGTTTTGTTTTGTTTTGTTTTGTTTTGGTGTGTTTGTGTTTTGACAGGTTATTACATTTTCGCGGATGCAACGATTCAAGTGTGGGGATGTTTGGCGAGTACATTCAATTAAGGATGGGTGTTATTAGGTTCGATGCCGAACGCTCCATTAGAGTTCAAAGTTATGTACACTATAACATTCCCGTAGAGATATCAGCGAATCCAAGAGATGTTTATGTACCTGTCCGATTATTGCAGTTTCATCACTACCAATACTGCTGATTTACTGATCAGGTCGTGTCTTGTTCTTATTTTGTGCACCTTTACATATATTCATATTCAAATTATGGTCGGGCGGTTGGGTGGTGTTATGATGTGTTTGATGGGTTGTGTTAGTAATGGTATTTTTGAAAACTAATGTTTTTAAAGCGATCTTTCTCTCAAAACCATACATTGGGACAATGTATCTCAAGTGTGGGGATGGGGGAAATTTTTGAGAAAATTAAAATTTTTGTAAATCCAAGTGAAAATTATCAAAAATTTGAAAGCTTGATTTTGTTCCGCTTGACACACCGACACCCATTCTTAATCTTTTCTTGGTGAGAATTTGAGCCACATATGATTATTACAGATATTCTTTTGTGTTGAGTGGCGGTGTGTGTATTGTGTTAATAGAATTTGTGTACGAATTCTTGTTAAATCCTAGAGATAGCATGCTTTTGAAAATAACAAAGGACTTTTAGGTAACCTCGTCTGGATGTGTGAGAGTGTGGGATTGGTGGTTTGGACCTCATTCGTTACATATATGAGCTTGGTATTGTGAGGGGTGGGGGTTTGGTCTTTAGAAAACCATGTTTGAACCTTATAACATTCAATTGTGACCCAAACCTACTTCTTTCAAAACGTTACCCTGTTGATTTAACCCGGTTTAGGAAATTTAGTATGTAATGTTAATATTGTTGCATATATTGTTGACGTTTGAAGTATTGTTTAAAAAAAAAAAAAAAGCAAGAAAAAGAAGAAAACCTTGAGAAAAATACAAAAAGAAGCAATTAGTTATAATAAAAGTTGAGAAAGTTTATGATGTATAGTTGTTGTTATTTGTTGTTTTGTAGTAGAAATAAAAACCGGGTCAAATCAATTAGCTACTGACATATATATCCCACTATTTTCCTACCTTTACACATAGCCCCGTTACAACCCGTAAGTCCTTTTGATTCATAAGTATGCTAGATAATGGAGGAGACTTGATTTTTATACAAGCTTATTGTCGCGCAATCACACACGTGCATTGAGTGTTTTAGCATAATGTGCTAATATTCCTTGTCACCGAGAGTTGTTGTGAGGGGTGTGTCTTGTGGAATGATTAAAAGTTAGTAGAAGGACTGATCGTTTAGCTTGGTTTACATAATTGATCGCTTAAAAATAGTTTTTGAATGAGTTGCTTGAGGCAAGCAACGGTTAAGTGTGGGGATGTGACGGGTAGTCCGTAGGACAACCCTTAAGTGGTATAAACGATATTAAAATCCTACATTTAATCGGGTAATTGTCTAGAATTAGATAACTACAGTTGTTTGTGTTTCAGGTACAAATGGAGCTTAAAATGGAAGGAATACGGTGCATAAATAAAATCACATTATTGGAATTGAAGAATTAAGATGATGACATGATAGGGGATGAAATTACGAGAACGTGGGCGAAAACGGCGAAGAAAACGGAGTTGAAACGAGAAAGTTATGCTAAGTCTTGTGATTTGTTTTCATTTGTGTGCAAGCTTTGTTCAAGTGTGTTGTTGTCTATTATGAGTAGCTAAACGTTATAATGATCATCCTAGATTGAAAGTTTGTTTGAGACATTCATGTTATTGTTCTTATTTCTAGAATAATAAACTTATTTTTGTGATTTGTTTAAAAAAATAAAAAATAAAAAAAAAAAAAAGCAAGAAAAAGAAGAAAACCTTAAGAAAAATACAAAAAGAAGCAATTAGTTATAATAAAAGTTGAGAAAGTTTATGATGTATAGTTGTTGTTATTTGTTGTTTTGTAGTAGAAATAAAAACCGGGTCAAATCAATTAGCTACTGACATATATATCCCACTATTTTCCTACCTTTACACATAGCCCCGTTACAACCCGTAAGTCCTTTTGATTCATAAGTATGCTAGATAATGGAGGAGACTTGATTTTTATACAAGCTTATTGTCGCGCAATCACACACGTGCATTGAGTGTTTTAGCATAATGTGCTAATATTCCTTGTCACCGAGAGTTGTTGTGAGGGGTGTGTCTTGTGGAATGATTAAAAGTTAGTAGAAGGACTGATCGTTTAGCTTGGTTTACATAATTGATCGCTTAAAAATAGTTTTTGAATGAGTTGCTTGAGGCAAGCAACGGTTAAGTGTGGGGATGTGACGGGTAGTCCGTAGGACAACCCTTAAGTGGTATAAACGATATTAAAATCCTACATTTAATCGGGTAATTGTCTAGAATTAGATAACTACAGTTGTTTGTGTTTCAGGTACAAATGGAGCTTAAAATGGAAGGAATACGGTGCATAAATAAAATCACATTATTGGAATTGAAGAATTAAGATGATGACATGATAGGGGATGAAATTACGAGAACGTGGGCGAAAACGGCGAAGAAAACGGAGTTGAAACGAGAAAGTTATGCTAAAAACAATCTTCTAGAAACATAGCAGGTGAACCTTACGGACCTCAACCTTGTCAACGTTGAGGTCCGTAAAGCGGCTGTCGGCAACGACTTTTCGTCGCTAAATGGAGCAGGTGGCACCGGTCGCAATATGTTGGCTTACGGACCTCAACATTGCCAACGTTGAGGTCCGTAAGCTAGTCTCCAGCACCAAAATTTCAAGTATAAATAGCCATGCATTCCAAGTCGAAAACCACACCATTTCTAATACGAAATACCACTCCTAAGCCTGCTCTAAATCAAGTTTGATCACCCGGAAGTGCCGGCGAAGACCCTCGGAGCTCTCGAGAAGTTTGGAAGCCTTCGGTTCTAGTCCTAATCGACCCGAGTTCGGTTAATAGTCGTGATTTCCATTCTAGTAAGTCTTGTATTATGTTTTCATTTGTGTGCAAGCTTTGTTCAAGTGTGTTGTTGTCTATTATGAGTAGCTAAACGTTATAATGATCATCCTAGATTGAAAGTTTGTTTGAGACATTCATGTTATTGTTCTTATTTCTAGAATAATAAACTTATTTTTGTGATTTGTTTATTATGGTGTGTTGATATTTGTTTGTAAATTGTTACTTTGTTTTTCAATCCTAATCTAAACCATACGTTCTTGGTATTAATAATAATCGAGATATCATGGGTGGATTAAGGGTTGGATATTAATTGATCATCGGATAACAACCTTGCGTTCTAGTAACCCAAGTACTTAGTTCCCTTTTATCAACACACCATAATAAACAAATCACAAAAATAAGTTTATTATTCTAGAAATAAGAACAATAACATGAATGTCTCAAACAAACTTTCAATCTAGGATGATCATTATAACGTTTAGCTACTCATAATAGACAACAACACACTTGAACAAAGCTTGCACACAAATGAAAACATAATACAAGACTTACTAGAATGGAAATCACGACTATTAACCGAACTCGGGTCGATTAGGACTAGAACCGAAGGCTTCCAAACTTCTCGAGAGCTCCGAGGGTCTTCGCCGGCACTTCCGGGTGATCAAACTTGATTTAGAGCAGGCTTAGGAGTGGTATTTCGTATTAGAAATGGTGTGGTTTTCGACTTGGAATGCATGGCTATTTATACTTGAAATTTTGGTGCTGGAGACTAGCTTACGGACCTCAACGTTGGCAATGTTGAGGTCCGTAAGCCAACATATTGCGACCGGTGCCACCTGCTCCATTTAGCGACGAAAAGTCGTTGCCGACAGCCGCTTTACGGACCTCAACGTTGACAAGGTTGAGGTCCGTAAGGTTCACCTGCTATGTTTCTAGAAGATTGTTTTTAGCATAACTTTCTCGTTTCAACTCCGTTTTCTTCGCCGTTTTCTCCCACGTTCTCGTAATTTCATCCCCTATCATGTCATCATCTTAATTCTTCAATTCCAATAATGTGATTTTATTTATGCACCGTATTCCTTCCATTTTAAGCTCCATTTGTACCTGAAACACAAACAACTGTAGTTATCTAATTCTAGACAATTACCCGATTAAATGTAGGATTTTAATATCGTTTATACCACTTAAGGGTTGTCCTACGGACTACCCGTCACATCCCCACACTTAACCATTTCTTGCCTCAAGCAACTCATTCAAAAACTATTTTTAAGCGATCAATTATGTAAACCAAGCTAAACGATCAGTCCTTCTACTAACTTTTAATCATTCCACAAGACACACCCCTCACAACAACTCTCGGTGACAAGGAATATTAGCACATTATGCTAAAACACTCAATGCACGTGTGTGATTGTGCGACAATAAGCTTGTATAAAAATCAAGTCTCCTCCATTATCTAGCATACTTATGAATCAAAAGGACTTACGGGTTGTAACGGGGCTATGTGTAAAGGTAGGAAAATAGTGGGATATATATGTCAGTAGCTAATTGATTTGACCCGGTTTTTATTTCTACTACAAAACAACAAATAACAACAACTATACATCATAAACTTTCTCAACTTTTATTATAACTAATTGCTTCTTTTTGTATTTTTCTCAAGGTTTTCTTCTTTTTCTTGCTTTTTTTTTTTTTTTTTTTTTTAAACAATACTTCAAACGTCAACAATATATGCAACAATATTAACATTACATACTAAATTTCCTAAACCGGGTTAAATCAACAGGGTAACGTTTTGAAAGAAGTAGGTTTGGGTCACAATTGAATGTTATAAGGTTCAAACATGGTTTTCTAAAGACCAAACCCCCACCCCTCACAATACCAAGCTCATATATGTAACGAATGAGGTCCAAACCACCAATCCCACACTCTCACACATCCAGACGAGGTTACCTAAAAGTCCTTTGTTATTTTCAAAAGCATGCTATCTCTAGGATTTAACAAGAATTCGTACACAAATTCTATTAACACAATACACACACCGCCACTCAACACAAAAGAATATCTGTAATAATCATATGTGGCTCAAATTCTCACCAAGAAAAGATTAAGAATGGGTGTCGGTGTGTCAAGCGGAACAAAATCAAGCTTTCAAATTTTTGATAATTTTCACTTGGATTTACAAAAATTTTAATTTTCTCAAAAATTTCCCCCATCCCCACACTTGAGATACATTGTCCCAATGTATGGTTTTGAGAGAAAGATCGCTTTAAAAACATTAGTTTTCAAAAATACCATTACTAACACAACCCATCAAACACATCATAACACCACCCAACCGCCCGACCATAATTTGAATATGAATATATGTAAAGGTGCACAAAATAAGAACAAGACACGACCTGATCAGTAAATCAGCAGTATTGGTAGTGATGAAACTGCAATAATCGGACAGGTACATAAACATCTCTTGGATTCGCTGATATCTCTACGGGAATGTTATAGTGTACATAACTTTGAACTCTAATGGAGCGTTCGGCATCGAACCTAATAACACCCATCCTTAATTGAATGTACTCGCCAAACATCCCCACACTTGAATCGTTGCATCCGCGAAAATGTAATAACCTGTCAAAACACAAACACACCAAAACAAAACAAAACAAAACAAAACAAAACAAAACACACAAATACAATATCCTCGGGCTGCCTCCCGAGAGCGCTAAGTTTAAAGGTCTTCAGCCAGACCAAGCCACCCCCATTTATGGTGGCTCACAAAATCGGTACCTACCACTTCCATCACTACATCGTGCCATTGTGTAGAATGCATCCATCCTGTTTCGACTTGATGGGTAATCAAGTACACTCCTGCTTGAATCCATATGTTTTTCTTGGTCCGGTGGGTGTTTTTTTCTCATTCTTTGAAACACATTTTTCATACAATCACTAGACTCACCACCCTTCCCCTCAATGGACTCATAACTAATCATTCTAGTTTGAACATCAAAGGACAACTTACGCTTCTTTTCGGTCATGGTAATAATCTCGTCTCTACAATTAATTTGAGCATTTGCTGTGTATAGAAACGGTCGACCTAAGATTACCCTTTGTTGTGCTGCCATGTTGGTAGAAGCATAGTCCAGAACTAGAAAATCCACCGGGTATTCAAACTCTCCCAACTGAATCTTAACATTCCTAACCATTCCCCGTGGACGCCTCCAACTTCCATCCGCCAAGCTTACCATGGTATCTATACCTTCAAGCGGACCAAAGTCGTACATATCGTATAGATTGCTTGGTAGCACACTCACACTCGCCCCATAATCCAACAATGCGTGAGGGATTTTTAATTTTCCCACACGGATAGGCACAAGTGGTGCTCCATGCTCTTTGTCCGTTTCAAACTTGGCATCCCTTCCTATACCTGCACTCACTTGACAAGAAGATGTTAAAAATGTTTCATTGAATTCACTATTAGGAACGGTGCTTACCATATTAACACTTTTAATGTTTTTGGGATTTATCACCGTGTCACTTGGTAGCTGGCCTTTTGCTTTCTTCAATATCGCCACTTCAGTTGCAAGTTGACCCATTTGGGTGGTCAAAGTTTGAATCGCTTTGTCACGGACCTCGTCCTTTTTCATCCGAATCTCATCACGTTGATTCATTCGTTGCATTTCAACTTGCATCGCCTTCAACATCTCCATTACTTCGTTTCCACCCGAAGAGCTTTGACCCGTTTGATATTGCCTTTGAAATCCTTGGTTTCCTTGGAAATTCGGGTTAGCTTGATTTGAAGGGTTCCCATACCGAAAATTTGGGTGGTTTCTCAAACCGGGGTGATAGGTATTAGAATTCATGTTGTTGTAATTTCTATCACCCCCTCCTTGACCTTGAATTGCATGAACTTCTTCATATTGCTCTTCCACCATTCCTTGGCAATTTTCAGCCGCATGACCTATTTCATTGCAAATAGCACAAACATCATAAATTTGATTAGAGGTTTGAACATTACCATCATCGATTGCATGCACTTGAGGACGGCCAATGGCCGGTCGTGCTCTTCTAGATGCTTGAGCTTTTCTTTTTGACGTAATTGCCATTTGTTCCAAAAACTCCCAGTCGTCTTGCTCATAGTTCGTACCAAAAGTGCCACCGGTAATAGACATTAAGTCGCGAGCATCTTCGGCACTCAACCCCTCGTGGAAAGCATTCATTAATTCCCAAAGTTCAATCCCATGGTGAGGACAATGCTTGATTATCATGTTGAAACGTTCAAATGCGTCATGGAACATTTCACCTTGTTGTTGTTGAAAACTCCTCAATCCCTTCCTAGCATCATTGGTCTTTTGAGCGGTGAAAAATTCATCTAAGAAAACTTGTTGCATTTCCGCCCAAGTGTAAATGGATGCTGAAGGCAAAGTATAGAACCACTTCTTTGCCTTGTCTTCCAAAGAAAATTGAAACAAGACTAGTTTGACATCATCGGCCGAAAATCCTTGACTCCCGAATGTGTTGCACATTGAGTCATAAGCTTCCAAGTGAAAATAAGGTTCTTCCGTTGCTAGACCCTTATACTTCGGCAAACTTTGTAATGCATTGGTTCTTACTTCAAAGGTTCTCCCTTGATCATTGTGAGGAATAACTACCGGTGAAGGGTTGTGAGTGATTACCGGTCTAAAATGCGCTTCAATGCCTCTCGCATGTTCTCTAAGATGTCTTCTTGGCACACCCAAACGAGCCCTTGGTCGAACAGGAACCATTGGTCTTCGGAATTGTGGTTGTACATTTTGAGGACGAACTTGTTGCAATGGTATAGGGCGTTGCACTTGTAGCCCTTGTGGTCTTGGCCGAATATGTTGTGGTATGATTTGTTGTTGTGGCATCCCACCAATACTTGCTATCCCTTGAGGTTGGCTTTGCACATAACTGAACTCTCCTTGGTCCCCATCACCCATATATGCATATCCTTCTTCTTCGTAACCTTCAAATTCCTCATATCCTTCTTCGTATCCATCTCCTCCCATACCCGAAGATTGCCCAATTGGAAGAGTCGAATATTGAAAACCCGACTGATTCGATGGTCTAAATGTAGATGTAGCATGGACAATGGTTGAATTTTGTGGTAATGTATAGGTTGAAGATGATTGACCGGAAACTGGGAAAAAATGAGTAAATGGTGGTATTGTAGTGGAAGGATTAAAGGTAAGTGTAGGCTCTTCTTGAGTGGTGATGGGTTGGGTGGTGTTGGTTGGTGTTGTGTCATGAGATGGAATAAGAATGGTAGTAGAAGGTAGAGTTGTGTTTGGTAGAGTTGTATTTGGTGAAGGATGTGTGGATGATGGTATGAATGGATGAATAAGTTCACCTGTAGTGGGTGGTGGTTGTGGTGGATCCATGTATGGAATTGGTATGATTGGTGTAGTTGGTGTTGTTGGTGACTTACTGATTATGTTTTCTCTTAGCAAAATTCGGTTTCTTCTTAGTGTTTGTTCAATTTCTGGATCAAATGCCAATGGTGACAGATTACGAGAGCTTCTAGTATGCATGCACCTGTAAATACCTGCACACTAACACACCTAGCGTAAACCAGAAAAATAACAACTTAAAAAGATTACAAAAATAACACACGTTGCGCACTACTCCCCGGCAACGGCGCCATTTTGATAGACTGTCGTCGGGTCTATGCAAAAACCTAAAATTACCTATAGACAGGGTAAGTCAGGTATCGTATCCACGAGGAGCATGTGGTCAGTGTAATACCATTTAACTTATCTAAACTTACTTTATGAAATTTAATAGTTTAGATATTTTTGTAATTTTTGAATAAGTGTTATGAAAATGAGAAAAACAATGATAGTAATGTGACCATTCCGGAATTCAGATTCTGTAAACAACTAATAATCTAATTATTGTTTATTTGGATGCAAAAGCACAATTAGATTTAACATAAATACATCTCCGGTTATCACCAGGATTTGTCTGTCACACAAATTATATATATATATATATCAAACAAACTAATTCTCAAACAAACAATACTAAATTAAAAGTGAAATACAAGAATCATCACCCAAAGTGTTCACTAGAAATAAATGACCATCCTAGACTTCCGGTTTTAATTAACATTCATGTTTTAGTTCGACTAGAAAGAACCACATAGACATGGTTCATGTGTAGTTATATGTTTGTGATAAAAGGGAACTAAGTACTCAAATGTGAGGTTGTTACCCGATGACCTATTACTTTGGTTGTGATAAAAGGGAACTAAGTACTCGAGTTACTAGAACGCGAGGTTGTTATCCGATGATCAATTAATATCCAACCCTTAACGAATCCCATGATATCTCGATTATTATTAATACCAAGAACGTATGGTTTAGATTATGATTGAAATACAAAGTAACAATTTACAAACAAATATCAACACACCATAATAAACAAATCACAAGTATAAGTTTATTATTCTAGAAATAAGAACAATAACATAAATGTCTCAAACAAACTTTCAATCTAGGATGATCATTATAACGTTTAGCTACACATATTATACAATAACACACTTGAACAAAGCATTAATACTACTGAAAACATAATATAAAACTTACTAGGATAGAAATTACAAGTATTAACCAACTCGGGTCGATTAGGATTAGAACCGACGGCCTCTAGACGTCTCGAGAGCTCCGAGGGACTTCACCGGCACTTCCGGTTGCTTAAACTTGCCTTAGACCAGGCTTGGAACTGATATTTCGTAACAAAAATGGTGTGTTTTTCCGAGTAGAAGTGCAGCCCTTTTATAGGTGAAATTTTTGGTTCTGGTGACTAGCTTACGGACCTCAACGTTGATAAGGTTGAGGTCCGTAAGCCCACTTATTACGACAACAGCCAACTGCTCCATTTACCGACGAAAAAGTCGTTGCCGACACTACCTTACGGACCTCAACGTTGCTGAGGTTGAGGTCCGTAAGCTTCTTTACGGACCTCAACGTTGATAAGGTTGAGGTCCGTAAGCTTGATGTCAGAATTCTTCCAAAATTGTTTTCTTCATAACTTCTTCGTTTTAGCTCCGTTTTACGCACCGTTTTCGCCCACGTTCTCGTAATTTCATCCTCTATCATGTCATCATCTTAATTCTTCAATTCCAATAATTGATTTTATTTATGCACCGTATTTCTTCCATTTTAAGCTCCATTTGTACCTGAAACACAAACAACTGTAGTTATCTAATTCTAGACAATTACCCGATTAAATGTAGGATTTTAATATCGTTTATACCACTTAAGGGTTGTCCTACGGACTACCCGTCACAAGACCCCTTTGGGTCCTTGTCATGAAGTGCTCCTCATTTCAAGCTTCGATTTAACTGGTAGAACGCTCAAAACAGAGATCCGTAGCCAAAGTTATGATCGTTTTCGTATATCACCCTTAGTAGCTCGATTACAGGCCTCCAAAAATGTCATCGCTACATTTGCCGTCATCATAAGATGGCTATTTTACCTAGAGCTTCACCATTCATCGAAAACAAGCTAACACAATAATATTATATATAATATGTATAACTATAGAAAAATCAAATAAGAGATGTTATGTAATATGTATAACTATATTAACAAGATAAAAAAAATAAACCAATAGATTATAAACCAAACTCAAAATACATTATACACATAGAACTTAAACGGAAGCAACTTGAGATCTCTTAAGTTAACCGAAGAGTTAATTACACAGATGCACCCTATGGTTATAGCTAGTTTCATCTTTAGGTATTAATCTTTTTTTTTAATTTTTTACAGATTCAGGTTTTATGATTTCAATTTTGTAACACCTTTGGGTACTAACACCAAAATTAGTTAATTTTATCAATATAATAACTAAAATACCCTTCCTTTTTTTTAATTTATCAATGTAACACCTTTGGTAACTAACACCTAATTTTATTTAAGTTTAAATCAATTTTACAAAATCTATTTTTTTATTTTCATCTTTTTATTATATCTATTAATTAACATAAAATCTATTTATTTTTTTATTTTCATCTTTTTATTATATCTCTTAATTAACATAAAATCTATTTTTTCATCTTTTTATTAAATTTCTTATTTAACAATTAACAATATCAATGCAGATTTTAGTAACTATGATGCAATTAACAATATCAATACAGATTTTAATAACATTAATGGAAAATGATAGATAATAATAAATATCTTTCATATAAATTAAAAAAATAGACATGTATAAAATAACAGTAATGTCGCCATTAAAGTTATTAAAAGAGTTAATTACATAGTTAGTCCCTGTGGTTTGCAAAAAATAACAACCTTAGGTACTAATAGTTTAGAATCACATTCTAGGGTATTAACTTTTCATTTTGTAACGTTTGAGGGTATTAGCACTGTTTAAAGGCTTAAAATCACATTTTATTTTTTTATTTTAAGCCTTTAAACAGTGCTAATACCCTCAAACGTTACAAAATGAAAAGTTAATACCCTCAAACGTTACAAAATGAAAAGTTAATACCCTAGAATGTGATTTTAAACTATTAGTACCTAATGTTGTTATTTTGTGCAAACCACAGGGACTAACTATGTAATTAACTCTTATTAAAATTATTGCGACATTAAAGTTATTAAAATTATTAAAATTATTAATTTAATGATCAATATATTTGATTTCCACTTGCAATGTCGCCTAGAAGAACCAACATAACACTTGAGTCATTCTATTTATTTATTTTATTTTATTTTTTTTGTAATTTACAAAAATGTCTAAAATTTTTAGTAGAAATTAAGAAAAAGTGTGATGTATATTCGTTATCATCGGACATCCACTTGTAGTTTTTTTTTTTTTTTTTTTTTTTTTTTTTGTAATTTACGAAAATTTCTAAAATTTTTAGCACAAATTAAGAAAAAGTGTGATGTATATTCGTTATCATCGGACATCCACTTGTAGTGCAATAAATTTGTGGTCTGTAGGTGTGGTTCCTTTTGACTCAAGGATTCTTCTCCCTTAAATAAATCAATCTAAAAATAAAATCATTTTATTGAACAACTGGAACGTTTGAGGAGGGAGTTTTTGTGGGGTACAACACCAAAAAAAAGAAGTTGAGTATGGTAGTATGGGATAATGTCATAACACCAAAAGAATTGGGAGGGGTGGGGTGGGGTTGGGTTCCTTCAAAGACGCAAACCTAGCCATGCTTGCTAAGTGGTGGTGGAGGTTTAAAACAGATCCGGATAGTTTGTGGCGGAAGGTCATTTGGGGTATTCATCATAATGAGAGATCATGGAACCCGATACCGATGAAGTTGTCGATATCGGGACCGTGGAAACAAGTTTTTAACGTGTCAAAAGATATGTTGGATTATGGATTAAATCTATCAGATTGTTTTCGGGCTATACCAGGGGTCAGAGATTCGGTAGTATTTTGAAAAGATCGGTGGCTAGAAGGTGCGGCGCTGCAATATAGGTTCCCGGAGCTGTTTAATCTAGAAGTATCTTAGAATGCAAAGGTGTCTGATCGAATAAAGGTATTGAATGGATTGGTGGTTTTGAACTTCAGCTGGGTTCGGCAGCCGGAAACATCGGACGAACTGTTAGCAGTTCAACACCTGTCTCAGTTGTTGTTCTCGGCCGTGGTTGGTCACGGTGAGGACCGGTGGACGTGGGATTTAGATAACTCAGGTCGTTTCTCCGTGAAAAGTCTTAAAAATTGGCTACAAAACTCCAGGTTCACAGATCTAAGGAACGAGTCTGTGTGGAATAACTGGTTGCCAATAAAAGTAAACTTCTTGACATGGAGGTTGTCGCTGGGAAGACTGCCAACATTAGCTGCGTTAGCAAGGAGAAATGTTTGGTCTGGTCAAACTTTATGCAAAATATGTAATCAGGAGGAAGAGAATGAGGATCATCTATTTGTTAGTTGTGAAGTGGCACAGTATGTTTGGAATTTTGTTTCAGTTTGGTGCAAGGTATCAAATATCGGTGCAAGGTATCAAATATCTATGCTTTCCGGGCAAAAGACTTACTGGATTGGCATAAATATGTTAGAGGCAGCATGAAGTGGAGGAAATTAATTTATGCGATTATGCAAGTGGCAATATGGGTACTTTGGCGGAGCAGAAATAATCTCATTTTTAATGAGAAAGAAATACTATTGGATAGGTTGGTGAATGAAATAAAACAACTGGGCTTTGTTTGGATTGGGAGCCGATCGAATTTGAAGTATATAACGTGGGAGGAATGGTGTAATTTCGATGTAGCAAGGAAATGTTAGTAGTCGGATAGTTTAAATTTGGTGTATGTTTGGGAGTTATGTAATTGATGTATGATTTTGGTGAGGGCTAATACATTGTTAGCCTTGATATAATAATAAAATTTTGTTGGCCTTTCAAAAAAAATCATTTTCACATTAATATAACATTTCGTATTAACTTAAAACTCTTTAATATTTATTTAATTATTACATTAATCAAATTTCACGTCCTTCCTTTTATCTATAGAAAACATACTCGATTATAAGACCATGTATAGTGGTAATGCCTCTACTTTTGGGCGTTTTACGCCATGTGCCAGCCCAGTCAGTAATGGGGCATTATGAGACGTTTTCTAAAATGGGTGTAGTGGGGATGTGGGCATTGTTGGACATTATATTAAAAGAGGTGTAATAAAATTAAATAAAAAAACATCAAAAAATTTTGTTGGACAAACAAAAAGAAGATCAAGGGTGATTGGTCAAAATCAATGAAGCAAGGCGTGAAAAAAGCACGTCAAAAGCATTTTTTTTTTAAATAACGCCCCTGGGGGTGGAAGATGGGCGTTGTGGGGCGTTTTTTCACCAAAAAAAACCCCACTACAGGTGGTCTATGAAATGTTCTATCTTAAATATCATCTACTTATTGCATACGTATTAGAATAAGATTAGAACTCCACATTTAAGTGTATTTTATAAAACTAATATAACCACATGCCAACTCTCATCTCAAACAATTAAAAACAAAGCCGTGGGACTAGGGTTGTTCACGAGCCGAGCCAAATCGAGCGGACCTTTGTTCATGCTTAGCTCGTTTACAAACCGAACCGAGCGTAACGGCTCATTTAAAACCGAGCCTCAAATCAAGCGAGCAGTTTCCGAGCAGTAAATATTCCGAGCGAAGTTCGAGCGATTTGGACAACAGTGTCGTCCAATTTAAATTTGTTGAGAGAGATAGTGACAATCTTAGGTCTCAAGTTTTTATTTCTTTAAAAACAGGCACTTCATGGCATATATTTTCTTTTGAATAACAATGTTGTGGCCGACGAGGCGATGGTCATATTGCACGAATAATGATGTTGACAGCCGGAAACGATCGACTTAGGGTAACGGCATGAAACATTGAGGCGATGAACAGACTGTCGTTTATCGGTATAGGGTTTAACTTTTAAATTTGATATTAATATTTTTACGTGATTGGGCTAGTACGAATAAATGTAGTTGTAAATTTGTATATAGTGGACAACAATATAATAGAGTGGTATATATTAAACTATAAATTTAATTTATATTTGTGTATATATATATGTGTATATACATGTTTATATATGTATGTGTTTATGTATATGTATGTACTAATTAAAAATAATAATTCGAGCCGAACCGAGCAGAGTGGACGTTTGCTCATGCTTGGCTCGTTTACAAACGAACCGAGCAGAGCGGGTCGTTTACAACCGAGCGTCAAATCGAACAAGCATTTTCCGAGCAATTTCCGAACGAGCGTCGAGCAAGCGGTCTGAACGGCACTACGTGGGACACATGTAGGACATGAAATAAAAGCCCACACTCTTCTTGAAAGAATACTATCCGACCAATAAAAAACTTTCGATAACTTAGGCTCTAGTTTTACACATTGTTGTCAATTAGACTCTAGAGAGTTATGCCTTTCTAGATACTCAAGACATGCATCTCTTTGAAGTTCATGCTTCAGAATATTGATAGCCCTTTTCGGAGCTCAAACTTCAGGCAACTCACACTGTTCTAGAGCTCAGGCTACTACCTATTTCCAGAGCCCGATAGGGGCGGACAAAGGTAGAGGGTAGAGAGAGCACCTGCCCCCTAGTAATAAAATTTTTGTGTACTTTTTAAGCAAAAATCCCGATCCCCCCCCCCCCCCCTCCTAAAAATTTGGTTAAGTCTTTCTATTGCTTCCGATTCCTTCTACAAAGTTGGTTAAGCTCTCTAATTGCCCCACATAAAAAATAATCTTAGGTCCATCACTGGTCAAATCGGGCTTTGATAGATTCATATAGTCATACTTTTCTCTGAATCTCCAGCTCCAGACGAGAACTTGTGCAAATCAGTACATTGTTATACACTAGACTCCATGTGGAGCGTTGGTTTCGTAGTGTACGAGCACGACAAAATTCATGTAGGTAGTGCGTTAGACACATTAGTCGTGTATATATTTTCTGGTGTACCATAGCATTTGGTGTGCCACGTACGATGTATTCGGGTGTACACTATTAATACTCGGAGGTCTAAACAAAACAATTTAACATGTTTAACGTAATTTGTAATTACTCTTTATTTTTAAATTAACTATGTTTATGAATTGAGAACATATTATTTATTCTATCGTGAAGTTCACGAGTATTAGCACTAGTTATATCAATAAAACAAGGGTCGTAATATTAACACATGGAAAAAACTTATTTACACATGGTGTGTACGGGCCGTATACTGTTATACGACCCGTATAGAATAAAAAAAACAACAAAATCTGTGCCAGCAGACCTTGTCAGTTTTTTTTATTCCATACGGGCCGTATAAGAGTATACGGCCCGTATACACCATGTGTAAATAAGTTTGCCTGGTCGTATACAATGTATACGAACGTGTATACGGGCCGTATACTTTTATACGGCCCGTATGGAACGAAAATTTGATTTTTCTCAAAGTATTTAAGGGATTTAAGGTGTAAATCACACTAGATATTTTACAGTCGTGAGGTGCTCAAACCTTTCTAAAAGTAGAAAAAAATAAAACATTAACAAGTAACAAATATTGAAGAACAAGAAAACGTGTCGTATGACTGTAATAAAACGGAAGCTATCAACGCGGGATTACGGGCATAGTGTTATTCTTTATTTAATATTTATAGAATAAAAGGAAGGGTGAGGCATTTGATGAGAGTTATAATGAGTCTGAATCTTCGGTTTCATCAGCCTGTACCGAAGAAACCAAATTCGCAACAATGAGTGTGAGTCCATTGTTGTTCGTGAATGTTTCGAATCATCATAGAAGACGTGTCGGGTTCTTCTGCTAGTGGTCGGGCTTACAATGCTCACACAGGGTGATAAACAACGCTGATATGAACACAAACCAACTGCTTTATCTTGAGTCGTCGGGAAAACCTTTCCTCAGGGGAGGGTGAGTAGTATGAGTTTGAGTCCATTGTGGTTCGTGAACGTTTCGAATCATCATAGAAGACGTGTTGGGTTATTCTGGTAGCTATTCGGAATATTTCGAATCATCATTAAAATTAACAATGCGGTCTTGATTGAAGACGTAATTGCAAGACTGTTTGTCGGGCTTCCAATGCTCACACAGGGTGAAAAACAACCCTTGATGTTGAAACCGGTTTTACCTCATGAAAAGGAAATGAACAAATTTTTTTAGAGAAGCGTTGGGATTTAAGGGTTTATGAGTCAAAGTTAACATTCAGAATCAGATTCAGAAAGCAGATGATTTGTACTTGGTTTATTCTCTTTAATCTATTAGAACGATCCTTGTTTTGTCACGTACATGCGTTTAATTCCCAACATACTTGTTTTGTCACGTATATTTCGTAAGAAACTTTTCGTGCACTGAACCTTCACCTCCAATCATTTCCTGGTCAAATCACACACTATAAAGTTTAAACTTATCGTGTGTTGCAGTTTGGAAAGATGACCGAATAGAGATCTGAATAACAAACTGTGGAGAACTTGTTTGCGTTATCCACCAACAATCCGTTCATTATCTGTTGTTGTCTAAAACAATATCAATTAACGTTCAGTTGTGTACACAAATTCATCACCGGTTTCTACAGCACAAGCACATACACAGGGAGAATGTTCTCGAAATTGAAGGAAAAGAAAAAATGGTTGCTGATGTTTTTCACTATCAGGATTTTGTTGGTTTGTTTGAGAACCTGATTCCAATGTCCTACTACTACAATCCTTCCTACATTATTGAAAATTACTATATCACCCCCACCAGATACATCAATTTGTCACTTTCAAAATTCAAATCAAAACTAACACGAAGTATCATCCTTACGTACAAATTTGCATCATCCTTACGGTTACAAATGAAGTATAAAAAGATGCTAGTTTCTTGACAGTATGGTTTCTCGACAAATGAAGTATTATCTGACAAAACTCAAAACAATTGTAATCTTCCCAGTAATCATCCATAACAAGGGTGAGCTCGTGTTTTTCCTTGTACTTGCTACGTCAGATGTTAGCTCGGAAGTTCTATTACACAAAGTAAACCGAAGGCTTGTCCTTGCTGCCTCTTCGGTCGGTTCTATTACACAAAGATCCTTGCATTAGACACAATTTGATGGAATTTGTGGATCAACAGAAATAACTGAAATAACTCGCCATTCTCTTGCACCTGTATACATTGATTGTGGATTTAACTTGCAAGAATTGTGGATTTCGGTTGGTTCAGAGATCTATATCTAGTTATATTCCTACATCTATATCTTTTGTTCACTGACAAACTATGGTGATGTTTGTTTTTTCTGCGGGAAAAGGTCTGCAGTCTGCGGACCACATCTGCAGGCATCTGCAGGAGAAGAGGTGGACCAAATGTCTGCAGTCTGCAAGGAGAAGAGGGTTTGTTTTTTTATATATAAAAACCTCTTCTCACATTAAACACACACACAACATACAGAACATCTCTCTCTCTCTCTCATCTCTCTCTCCCTACCTCCCTCTACCACCACAACCACCGTCCACCATCCACCACCACAACCAACCACCACCACTTCAGCTACCACCCATCCCGTCGCAGCCACCACCACCCCGTCGCAACTACCACCACCACCTAACACTCACCACCACCATCTCACTTCCACCTCCTCCACCGAACACCCACTGCCACCACCGTCACCGGAAACCCACCACCACCACCACCGTGAAGATGGCTCAGCTTCTCTCTCTCGTTCTTGTCGCCGCTGCCAAACGAAGAGGGGGGTTGCAGGTGACGTGGGGGGTATGGGGGTTTCGTCGAGAGAAGAAATGAGGTGGAGTGGTGGGGGGGCTCGCCGGAGAAGAAGGGGAGCCGGCAACCGGCTCTGGTCACCGAACAGAGAGAGAAAGGAGGAGAAGCAAGGGGGTGCAGCTGGTTAGGTCTGATTAGGGTTTCCACAAGATGAGGGATAAGAGGGAATGTCACACCCCGATATTTCCACGTATTGACCGGTTATAATATTGTCATCTTGTATGACCTCTTTTGCTTCCATCTGAGAGCCCTTAGCGTTTGTCTTCCTATCTCCTTTAAGCTTCTTCGCATACTTTAGGCAATTGGATTTGATATGCCCTTTCTCGTTACAGTTGTAACAAGTCGCATCTCCTATCTTCTGGCATTCCAATGTTTTATGCTCTCTAGATTTGCAGATCCCACAAGCCCTAGGCTGCGACTGGGATTTTGATTCGAACCTGCACTTCCCATAATGGCGCTTCTTGCATGTCTTGCATACAGGTTTCTCGTTGGACTTTTGTTTGTTCTTCTTCTTAGAGCTCTGGGAGTTATCTTCCTCCCTTTTTCTTTTTAGCTCATCTTTTGCATTTGAGGCATGAACAAGATCCCCCTTATGAGTAAGGAGATGTGGTCCTAGATAAAATTTGGAGTGAGTAGCATGGAGTTCCTTGATCTTTTTCACAGCCTTCTTCACAGCTTTTCCAACAGCTGCGTCTATCATAGTTTGAAGGACATCTTTGGAAATTTTAAGATTCACAATTGTATCATCATTGACATGGGCCGCATCGTCCATAACACGATCAACGGCTGTCTTATCTGAGTTTTCCATACTCGATATTGGTTCCTAACACCAATAAAACAATTTCCTAGTTGCAATCCAACAACTGCTATTCGTCATCCTGGTGACCTAATATACTAATCATGGTATCGTTATACCATACGGGCTAATATAGTATGAACATCCTCTATGAATGTCCTGTAGATATGTATATATATATCAATTATACTTAGCCTAGGCTATAGAAGACCATTAATGGCATTTAAGGTTTGGACCTAGTCCATCACCTTGTTGACAGGGGATCAATTGTCACATCTGTCTTGATCATATTGATGATTTTGGATAGCTTGAAAGCTTGACATTGGGATATCAGAAAAGAGTGATTCCTAATAGATATAAAATATCAATCTAGGATTTGTTGGAGCATTTTCTATAGTATCATCGGCCAATTTCTACCTAGCATTAAATGACCGGAGTCCTAATCAGGTGGAGACAACAGTTCTCAACATTTATCGCTCATTATAGAATCATATGTGCCAGCATCAAATAATTCTTGCATAAACTGCTTGACAAGGAAAGGTACCTGCTATATAGTTATCATTCTGCAGCATCTCCTGGGCGTTCGTCTGGAAGGCTCATGTGTTTGCTTTCTTGGCCTCTTCAGGCTTCTTCAGATTCCTAGGGCAGTTAGTCTTGATATGCCCCTTCTCGTTGCAACCATAACAGGTTGCATCTTTCAACTTCTTGCAATCCAAGGTTTTATGTTCCTTAGACTTGCAGAGTCCATAGGGTAGAGGCTGAGACTCGAATCTGCATTTTCCGAGGTGGTATTTCCGACAGGTTTTGCACCTGGTCTTCTCACCCGACTGCTGGTTGTCTTCCTTAAACCCGGAACTCTTCTTATCCTCAGAGTTCCTCTTTGCCTTCCTATCGGAGCGATGAGAATTTTCATCCTCCCTTTTATGCTTTCCATCTTCAGAGGCTTTGGCAGCCTTGTTCCTGACCACATCGAGTGTGAGAGATAGCGACAGATCTGCCGCTGACCTGAATGTAGTAGGTCTCGATGCTTTCACACTGGCCTTTATTTCTGGGGCTAGACCCCCAATAAAGCGAGCAATTCGCTTTGGTTCCGGTGTGATCAAGTATCGAACCAATCGAGACATGGTATTGAAATTTGTAAGGTATGCTTGGAAATCTAAGTTCTCCATGACTAATGTCAAGAATTCAGTCTCAATTTTCTCAACTTCATGTTGAGGACAGTAATTTTCTTTGATAAGAGCAACGAACTGCTCCCAAGTCATGTTGTATAAAGGGATCTTCCCTGTAGCTTGGATCAGTGACATCCACCAAGCTAGAGCTTCTCCTTTAAAAGATTGTGAAACAAACTTCACAATGTCTTGCTCTGCACATCCGCTAATATCCACAACAGTATCCATCTCATCGAGCCACGTCATGCAGTCAATGGCTCCCTTTTCTCCTGTGAAGTCTCTGGGCTTGCAGGAGACGAAATATTTATACGAACAGGTTTTAACATGTGGCTCTTGATTAAGCACTACCTGTCCAGACGGAACACTCCTCTGATTTGACGAGTTATTGTAACACCCCGAAAAAATGTAAAACCTTAAACTGGAATTAGTAAGGTTTAAATAAACAAGAATTTACTAACTAGGAAATTTAACCTAATTAGTTAAAAATCTAGAAATAACCATAAAGTAGAGTTAAAGTTCACTAAAATCTATATTGATCAAAGTGAAGGGGGTTAAGTTGTTAAAATTGAAAACTTAATTCTAATAACCAAACAAAACACAAACTTAACCCCACTTGAAATCCCTGGTCGACCAGAAATCCTCAGGGGCGACACCCACTTCATTCAAACCTAGGATTCTACTAAAATTCACAAATTGAAGGAGCAAATCTGGTCCAAACGAAAATCCGAGCATAGAATCGTGATCCTCATCACAAGAGGATTACAAGGTATGTAAAATTTAAGGATTTCCCTCAACTTGGAATTTTGATGATTTGGGAAAAATCTGGAATTAGGGTTGCATGTGTATGTTATGATGATTGTGGAACTATTATAGTGTCTAAGGACAAACCCTAGATCAATAGAAGTTGATATCATAAGAAATATTGGGTGAATCCATAATCACCAAGGTAGGTGGTTAGTGGGTCATGTGTAATTGGATGAACACTAGGAAGTAAATTGTTAATCTAGTATATTTTAGCAATCTAGGAATGATTTCAGTAATTTGAAGCTAACATTCATGTAAATTGATTGATTTATATGAAAATAGGGTTAAATGATAAACTAAAGATGTGATGTTTGATCATTTAAAATTCTGCTTATAAAGTGTTTGTTGAAATGCCTCTATGAAGGCTTAGAAACTGAAATTTTGAGTTAAACGCATAATCATGATGCTCGGTGTATTATGCGAATTATGATGTGAAGAGAGTTCTAAACATGTCTTGAATTGAACTCTATAGGACAAGATACCGGAACGTCGAGTGGACAAGCCGGTGGTGATTCACGGTTGAAGGGCGTGCGCTAAAGTATGTAACTTGACCCGTTACATTAAGTAAAAATTTGATCATTGTATTTGGTTAGGTCGAATTATAAAATACAAGTTGTTATGAATTAAAGGTATGTTATCGCTATATTGAATATTTGGTCGAAAGATGGAATTAACTCGCTGGTAGTTGTCAAAAAGGAAGAAATTTCATAGACAAGCCGAACGGGTCGAATAATCAAGTGAAGCATGGTTAAATACCTTGAAATATGTCGGATTATTCTTTGATATTGATTAACGTATATATATGTTAGAAATAAGAAAATTTGATGTATTGTTTTTCTTTAGAAAAGCGTAATCCGTGAATTTGGTTGAGTAAAATGAACAAACCAAACAAGAACATGAAATTCCAGCATCCACCGTAAATTACGGTAATACCGTAAATTACGGTAGGAGTCTTGAGTTTTACGGTAGTTCTCTACTGATTTACGGTGACCAGACAATCCCAGGTCTCACCGTAAATTACGGTGATACCGTAATTTACGGTGAACCCAGAAAAGCTATTACATGTTTGAGAATTTAAATGTGTTGTTAAATTTTGAAGCCATATTATATACAATCGTCAAAACTAATGTTTTAATGGTTTTGATAATAGGTAAATTTGGTAGGTCTTACAGATGACGATCAAGCAATTAGACGAAGAACCGAACACTCCGTTTTGAAGCTTCTGCAACGTTTTAGATCTATGTAGTTTTTTTTGTGTATGGGTTGTAAACACATGTTAAACAATTTTTGAAACGTTTTAACTTAGTCATTAGCTGACTAAGGTCTTGGTTACTTAAGATCTTCGTTAATGAAAGTCATGTACTTAAACTATATTTTGCTTAAATTTAAGGGTAAAAATTTAGGGTGTTACAAGTTGGTAATCAGAGCTCAAGGTTGTCAATAAGTGTTCGGTTCAAGCTTGATCGATCGTCCGGTAAGAATTAACTTGTTTTGTTAATAAATTATGTACTATGTATAGAATGAGAAATGAACAATATGCATGAAAAGAGTGTGTAAGCTCACTAAAAAACAAGAAATGCATGAAACAAAAATGATCAAATCAAGTTACGGACTTGATTGAATAGAAACAAGAATGATCAAATCAAGTTACGGACTTGATTGGATAGAAACAAGAATTATTAAATCAAGTTACGAACTTGATTGAATTAAAACAAGAATGATTAAATCAAGTTACGAACTTGATTAAATCAAAACAAGTAAAGCATGTGTTATAAATGGAATGTTTAACAATCTATGTAAACATTTCAGAAATCGAGATGGCTGATGGAGGCAATGATAATGCGGTGCCAAGAGTCACCGAACAAGTGAGGGAAGTGATTGCCGAAGAGGTTGGAAAGGCGATCGAAAACAGTTTGTCGGGCTTTATTGATAAAATCCAAAATACGGTTTTATCAATAGTAGAAGATAGAATCAAGAAACTGGAGGATGATTCAAATGTAGTAAAGGAAAAGCGTGGAGGACGAAAGCCTTGTTCATACAAGGAATTCATGGCTTGTAAACCACCAGTATATAATGGGGAGGTTGACCCAATAGTGTGCCAACGATGGCTAAGTGACATCGAAGGGGTATTCGAGAGAACCCATTGTGACGAAGAAGACTACGTAGCCTATGGTACGGGTCAACTAAGGAGTCAAGCGAAAGATTGGTGGGATAACAAAAAGAAGGAGATTGGAAGTGAAGCGGCTAAGGCCATGACTTGGGAGGAGTTTAAGACGCCGTTTCTTAAACACCATAGTCCCAAGGCGGTTATAAATAAAATCAAGGAAGAATTCATGCAACTCAGACACAAAGGTGAATCCATAGACAAGATCACGGGAATGTTTATGGACAAGATGAAGTTCTGTGATGATTTGATAACGAATGAAGAGCAAAAGGTCTATTATTATCATAACATGCTAAGCGCGGAATATAGAGAGTTCATAACCCCTTCAAAGTACAAGACCCTTACCGAGATTGTTAACGCTGCTCGGGAAAGGGAGATTGAATTGAAGAAGAGTATAGAACGGGGCGAACGAAGGGCACAAGATGTGAATCCAAGCCCTGCCAAGAAAGCAAGAACGAATGAATCAGCAAAGAAATCAGATGCTAAAGGTAGTACATCAGGTTGCAAAATTTGTGGGAAGAATCATAAAGGCGAATGTCGTTACAAGGATAAGCCTTGTCCCATATGCAAGAAAACGGGACATATGGCTATGTCGTGCCCGGAGAAGGTGACGGTTTGTTACAATTGTTATCGAACGGGTCACAAAAAGTCGGAATGCCCGGAACTGGTTGGAAAGAAAGATGGGCAGGAACCGAAAGGTGAAGCCCCAAAAGCAAAGGCAAGATCTTTTCAATTAACCACCGCAGAAGCGAAGATTGAACCTGACGTGGTCTCAGGTATATTTGCTGTAAATTCAATTCCCGCACACGTGTTATTTGATACGGGTGCGAATAAATCCTTTGTTTCATATGGGTTTATTCGACATCCTTCATTTATTCTAACAAAATTACCTGTGCCTTTAGAAGTA
Source organism: Helianthus tuberosus (assembly GCA_030545235.1). Lineage (NCBI taxonomy): Eukaryota > Viridiplantae > Streptophyta > Magnoliopsida > Asterales > Asteraceae > Helianthus > Helianthus tuberosus. The sequence goes on along the minus strand of CM060416.1, from coordinate 4,854,629 downwards.
GAGATAGGTAATAACAAGAGTTTTATTGTTTGTGATGTATGTGAAAACTGTAAATTGAGCATTGACGATGAAGAATATTTGATAAATCTAATTCCGATGTCGATGGGAGAATTCCAAGTAGTCGTTGGGATGGATTGGCTATCTCAATACCATGCAAAGGTCGTGTGTTTTCGCAAGGAGATAAAACTAACATCTCCGAGCGGAAAACACGTCACCATTTATGGCAAAAAACGAGGCAACCCCATAGTATGTTCGATGTTGAAAGCTCAAAAGCTCATGAAGCGAGGATGCAAGGCATTCATAATTTATGCAAATGAGACCGAGAAAGAACCACGAAAGATTGGAGATGTACCGGTAGTACGAGATTATGAAGATGTTTTTCCGGAAGATTTACCGGGGATACCGCCTGAACGGGAAGTAGAGTTCGGGATTGAATTGATTCCGGGCGCGAAACCTGTAGCAAAAGCCCCGTACCGACTTGCACCGTCGGAACTACAAGAGTTGATGTCCCAAATCCAAGACCTGCTTGACAAGGGATTCATAAGGCCGAGTGTGTCTCCTTGGGGCGCACCGGTGTTGTTTGTGAGAAAGAAGGACGGGAGCATGCGCATGTGTATCGATTATCGAGAGTTAAACAAAATCACGGTAAAGAACCGATACCCGCTCCCGAGGATAGATGACTTATTTGACCAACTACAAGGCGCGAGTTGGTTTTCAAAAATTGACCTTAGGTCGGGGTATCACCAACTAAAGGTCAAAGAAGAAGATGTGCCGAAGACGGCTTTTCGCACAAGATATGGACATTACGAATTTCTCGTGATGTCATTTGGGCTGACAAATGCGCCCGCGGCTTTCATGGACCTCATGAACCGGGTCTGCAAGCCAATGTTGGATAAGTCAGTCATCGTGTTTATCGATGATATCTTGGTGTACTCGAAAAATGAAACTGAACACGCACATCATTTACAAGAAGTGTTAGAGACACTTAGGCGAGAGAAGTTATATGCAAAATTCTCTAAATGTGCCTTTTGGTTACGAGAAGTTCAATTTTTAGGCCATGTCATAAATGCCGACGGAATATTGGTGGATCCGTCAAAGATAGAGGCAGTGTCAAAATGGAATTCCCCGAAGAACCCTTCTGAAATTAGAAGCTTTTTGGGGCTTGCTGGATATTATAGGAGATTCATTCAAGATTTCTCCAAGATTGCATCGCCACTAACAAAGCTAACCCAAAAGAAAGCAAAGTTTGTTTGGGGAGTCAATCAAGAAAAAGCGTTTCGGACGCTAAAGGAAAGGCTAACTCAAGCTCCGGTACTGACACTGCCGGACGGAGTCGAAGACATGGTGGTCTATTCGGACGCTTCGTTATCGGGGCTCGGTTGCGTGTTGATGCAACGGGGCAAGGTAATAGCCTATGCCTCGAGACAATTGAAGATGCACGAGAAGAAATACCCCACGCACGATCTCGAATTGGCAGCGGTAGTGTTTGCATTAAAAATATGGAGACATTACTTGTATGGGGTAAAGTGCACCATATTCACCGATCACAAGAGCTTGAAATACTTCTTTGATCAGAAGGAGTTGAATATGCGGCAAAGGCGATGGCTAGAAACGGTGAAGGACTACGACTGTGAGATACATTATCACCCCGGAAAAGCAAACGTGGTAGCTGACGCTCTAAGTAGAAAAGCGGACTATATCCCAATACGAGTGAGATCGATGCAACTCGTGGTAACCTCGGGTATACTTGAACGTATTCGAGAGGCGCAATTAGAAGCGGTAAAAGAAGAGAATTGGAAGGAGGAAAGAATAATTGGTCAGTTGAAAGACTTGTCGGATGGGAATCACGGGTTAAAGACTCGATCCGGAAGGATATGGGTCCCACATACCTGTGGAGTAAAGGCGCTTCTACTTGATGAAGCTCATAAATCCCGTTATTCAATTCATCCGGGTGCGACCAAGATGTACAATGATTTGAAACAAAATTATTGGTGGCCCGGAATGAAGAGGGACGTGGCGAAATATGTGGAAAAATGCTTGACATGTTTACAAGTCAAGGCGGAGCACCAAAAACCATACGGTAAACTTCAACCGTTAGAAATTCCGGTTTGGAAATGGGAACATATTACAATGGACCTGTTAACCAAGCTGCCTAAGACAAATCGTGGTTTTGATGCAATATGGGTAGTGGTGGATAGATTGACAAAAAGTGCTCACTTCATTCCGATTCGTGAGACTTATACATCAGAAAAGATGTCAGAAGTCTATACCAATGAAATCATAGCACGTCATGGAGTGCCGGTGTCCATCGTGTCCGATAGGGATACCCGGTTTACTTCGAATTTCTGGCGTGATTTCCAAGAACAAATGGGGACCAAATTGTTCATAAGCACTGCGTACCATCCTCAAACGGATGGACAAAGTGAAAGAACGATACAAATATTGGGAGACATGCTACGGGCGTGTATAATCGACTTTGGAGGCAGTTGGGATGTTCACCTACCGTTAGTCGAGTTTTCGTATAACAACAGTTACCAATCTAGTATTAAAATGGCACCATACGAACTGCTTTACGGTAGGAAGTGTCGAACCCCGGTTTGTTGGGGTGAAGTGGGTCCACGCGAACTCGCCCATCAAGACATAGTAAGAGCAACGAACGAAAAGATCGATAAAGTTCGGGCACACTTGAAAGCGGCTCAAGACAGGCAAAAGGCGTATGTAGATAAAAGGAAAAGGCCAATTGAATTTCAAGTGGGTGACATGGTCATGCTAAAAGTGTCCCCATGGAAAGGCGTTATTAGATTTAGAAAGAAGGGGAAGTTAAGCCCAAGGTTTATCGGGCCATTTAAAATTATCGGGAGAGTTGGCAAGGTAGCTTACCGTCTTGAACTACCGGAGGAGCTAAGTGGGATCCATGGCACGTTTCACGTATCTCAATTAAGAAAGTGCCTAGCTGACGAAACGACCTATATCCATTACGATGATATCGAAGTGGATAATAGTCTAAATTATGTGGTGAGACCGGTTGAAATTTTAGACAGAAAGGTCAAACGTTTACGAAATAAACAAATCGAACAAGTCAAAGTCAAATGGGAGCATAGGAAGGGTTCGGACACTACATGGGAGTCCGAAGAGGAGATGCGACGTCTTCACCCTACTTTATTTGGTACGTATTACGGTTTCGAGGACGAAACCCTTTTTAAGGGGGGTGGACTTGTAACACCCCGAAAAAATGTAAAACCTTAAACTGGAATTAGTAAGGTTTAAATAAACAAGAATTTACTAACTAGGAAATTTAACCTAATTAGTTAAAAATCTAGAAATAACCATAAAGTAGAGTTAAAGTTCACTAAAATCTATATTGATCAAAGTGAAGGGGGTTAAGTTGTTAAAATTGAAAACTTAATTCTAATAACCAAACAAAACACAAACTTAACCCCACTTGAAATCCCTGGTCGACCAGAAATCCTCAGGGGCGACACCCACTTCATTCAAACCTAGGATTCTACTAAAATTCACAAATTGAAGGAGCAAATCTGGTCCAAACGAAAATCCGAGCATAGAATCGTGATCCTCATCACAAGAGGATTACAAGGTATGTAAAATTTAAGGATTTCCCTCAACTTGGAATTTTGATGATTTGGGAAAAATCTGGAATTAGGGTTGCATGTGTATGTTATGATGATTGTGGAACTATTATAGTGTCTAAGGACAAACCCTAGATCAATAGAAGTTGATATCATAAGAAATATTGGGTGAATCCATAATCACCAAGGTAGGTGGTTAGTGGGTCATGTGTAATTGGATGAACACTAGGAAGTAAATTGTTAATCTAGTATATTTTAGCAATCTAGGAATGATTTCAGTAATTTGAAGCTAACATTCATGTAAATTGATTGATTTATATGAAAATAGGGTTAAATGATAAACTAAAGATGTGATGTTTGATCATTTAAAATTCTGCTTATAAAGTGTTTGTTGAAATGCCTCTATGAAGGCTTAGAAACTGAAATTTTGAGTTAAACGCATAATCATGATGCTCGGTGTATTATGCGAATTATGATGTGAAGAGAGTTCTAAACATGTCTTGAATTGAACTCTATAGGACAAGATACCGGAACGTCGAGTGGACAAGCCGGTGGTGATTCACGGTTGAAGGGCGTGCGCTAAGGTATGTAACTTGACCCGTTACATTAAGTAAAAATTTGATCATTGTATTTGGTTAGGTCGAATTATAAAATACAAGTTGTTATGAATTAAAGGTATGTTATTGCTATATTGAATATTTGGTCGAAAGATGGAATTAACTCGCTGGTAGTTTTCAAAAAGGAAGAAATTTCATAGACAAGCCGAACGGGTCGAATAATCAAGTGAAGCATGGTTAAATACCTTGAAATATGTCGGATTATTCTTTGATATTGATTAACGTATATATATGTTAGAAATAAGAAAATTTGATGTATTGTTTTTCTTTAGAAAAGCGTAATCCGTGAATTTGGTTGAGTAAAATGAACAAACCAAACAAGAACATGAAATTCCAGCATCCACCGTAAATTACGGTAATACCGTAAATTACGGTAGGAGTCTTGAGTTTTACGGTAGTTCTCTACTGATTTACGGTGACCAGACAATCCCAGGTCTCACCGTAAATTATGGTGATACCGTAATTTACGGTGAACCCAGAAAAGCTATTACATGTTTGAGAATTTAAATGTGTTGTTAAATTTTGAAGCCATATTATATACAATCGTCAAAACTAATGTTTTAATGGTTTTGATAATAGGTAAATTTGGTAGGTCTTACAGATGACGATCAAGCAATTAGACGAAGAACCGAACACTCCGTTTTGAAGCTTCCGCAATGTTTTAGATCTATGTAGTTTTTTTTTGTGTATGGGTTGTAAACACATGTTAAACAATTTTTGAAACGTTTTAACTTAGTCATTAGCTGACTAAGGTCTTGGTTACTTAAGATCTTCGTTAATGAAAGTCATGTACTTAAACTATATTTTGCTTAAATTTAAGGGTAAAAATTTAGGGTGTTACAGTTATGAACATCGTCTTCCCTTGACTCATGTGATTTAGAAGGGGGCTTACTACGAGCCACTGATAGAGTCTTAGAGTGTGTACCACTAGATTCATCATATTGTCTCTCGAGAGCTCGTGTAACGGCATCATCTATTAATGCCTGTAGTTCCGCACCAGTTATATTAACTCTGGTAGCATCATTATTTTCCCTCAGGTGGCTGTTGACCTCATCTGATCCAGCCATGTAGTTTGATCGCTACATATATATTGACAATTATTTATTCAGAGGTTATTATGGAATCATCATTTTTAACGATTCATCAACCATGGTAATATAAACCATACTGGTTAATTTGTTAGTTATATTTAATTAGCATTTTTATTATAATTTATCCTAGTTATAAAACATTAAGGATATTAAGGTGGCGCAAAAGGGCCTAGTCACAAGGACAGTTTTAAATTTACAAGCCATGATTTCAGATAACCGAGGCATTAAGGTTTGAACATATTTCATTACCTTTCCTGGACAGAGAGTCAAAGACTACTACTGTCTTTAGTCTCAGAGGACATTTAGCATTTTCATTATAATTTATCCTAGTTATAAAACATTAAGGATATTAAGGTGGCGCAAAGGCCTAGTCACAAGGACAGTTTTTAAATTTACAAGCCATGATTTCAGAGAATCGAGGCATTAAGGTTTGAACATATTTCATTACCTTTTCTGGACAGAGAGTCAAAGACTACTACTGTCTTTAGTCCCTTAGGACAATAATTATGGCCCGTAGGCATTTCATCACTTATGGATGTTTATAATATGATCATCTTCATTTGATGATATTAGTCAGGATCGCATTGATCATACAAACTATTATGCTTGGACGTAGTCCAACGTCTTTAGACGGGGGTCAGAGACCACCACGGTCGCTGTCTTATCTGACAACAAGTTTGGCCCGTAGGCACTTCATCACTAATGGATGATTATTTCAAATAAAGGAATCTAGATTAACCCCCTTTTTAAAGATGGCCTGTGTGACTTTAACGATTCACAGTTTACCAAAAATGTTAACATACTTACAGATGTTAACAGGGTTTGGAATCTTTTAGATAAGTTTTACCGTCTTGGCCATGTCTACAATGACATTTAGGCTAGGTTTTACCTTTAAGATTCTTTTAATATTTAACACAGAACAATCCTAACTTGAAGTGTTAACAAGGATCTGAATCTAATTGTGGAACTACAATCTTGGCCCTGTCTTAATGTGACATATAGCTAGGTCTTGTCCTTTTTAGATTCTGCCATTTTATTATAATGGTGGATCTTATAATATAGGAATTATATATATATATATATATATATATATATATTTTAATATAATCGTTCCATTAAAATTTAAACAAGTATATGGTTGCCCTAAACGGGACTTCTACAGAAAATAACTTGCCCATGTAAGGGCTAATCAGGAAATAACAAAGGAACAAAATAGAGGACAAAAACAAATCAGGAATAGTCCTAAGTTCTTTGTCTAGACTCAAGAATAAAAATGTGCAATCGTGTAACTGAGATTAAACACAAAAGGCTAGTGTTTAATTCACTCAGTGTTGGCTCTGATACCAACCTGTCACACCCCGATATTTCCACGTATTGACTGGTGGGCCCGGTAGGGGAGTATCGTGACGTAGTTGATATCATCATAGTCAAACAACACAATATATAAATGCACAGTGGAAGCAAAAGATAATTATATTACAATCCGAATATAAAGTAATATCAAGTATTACAACGGAAAGTAAAGGATCCACAGGCGGATCAAACAAAAGGAAAAACTGTTCAACAGACTTTGGACGCCTAGAACTTGCAAGATTCCTTATTAACGCCCTGAGCTTCCAGCCAATTACGTTCAGTACCTGTCACTTAACCTTTTTGGAAAATACGTCACTTTTCACTGGTAAATACACTCAACCGACTTATTTGAAAAGAGTTTAAGAAAATTGATTTAGATGCACCAGGCACAAAATATTTTGACACTTTGATTAAACTGCACAAGGCAAAATTAATCTTTTATAACTTGGGACAATTATTTTTATAATCTTGTATACAGATTTACATGTTCGTTGTACGTTCAGGGCCCGATGTAGAAACCGAGTCAAGATTAGCAGACACGCCACAAGTATAAGCCCACAAGAGAGTGAGATACTGTTTCCCTTTAAGCAACTTTCAGTGTATGCCTACACCCCGTGCTTAAGGCGTGGCCATTTTATAATACAATGATGTCAAGGATATCCGGGACATGGTCATTAACCCCTAAAGGCTTTTATTTCAAACAATACAGATTAAAACGGGTTACCTCAATAATTTAACCACAATACGATTAAACATTCAATACCCGACCAAGCGGTATTATTATAATACCGTATCCCAAGCCCGTATAGGGAAAATAAGTTAAGAGTATTTACCTGAGCTAAATATAAATTCAATCCCAGCCGTATATCAATTCAGCAAGCACAAGTACTTCTACTGGGGCTCTTAATCTGGAACGAAGGTTTTTAATAACCTATTAGATTTCTAACGGGTCTTTAATTAAGCCTATGCTTAGACCGGTTAGTTTTAAAGAGGAAGATACGGTTCAAACGCATGATAAGGCGAAGACCGGTTTAGAATGTGGTTTTTGACCCGACAAGCTTGTACGCTTGTTTAATATGGGTAACTTAAACACATTCTGGATTTTGAGACCAAAAAGATATGGTTTGACCCGTTTCGGCTAATTTATGCAAACTAGTCACATAAGCCGATCCGAACGCGACAAGCGCGTAACGAGTAACCATAAGAGTCATATACAGGTTTCCTAAGTTAATATGCCTTAAATATGTTGTGATATCAGTAGGATACCTTCCAATATGCCCAAAACGAGTTTAATCCCAATATAAGCCCCGAAGGGGTATTTTGGTCATTTACCGAATGTAAATTGTAAATTTCACATTAATGCACATCTCTAATTTTGGGGTGATAAGTTATGTGTGTAGTAACAATTTTCACATGAGCCAAAGCTGATTTTAGATATCGGTTATATTTTCTTAACATTTGAAACAAGAGTATTTTTCATATGACTAATGATTAATAGTATTTTTCTGATAACATCTAGTATCCAAAATTATCCATTTCTTTATTGGATTTTGTATAAAAGAAGTATCCTAACCCCTTTTTGCATGTAGAAGATGTATGCATACAAAATGTTTTACCTTTTGATGTCTTTAGCATAAGAATTAATATTTGAAGCATGGTAGAGTGGAATGATTGGTGTAAATTTGTAATTATGTAGTTGGTTTGTTTGGTTGTTGTTTTCCCGGCTCGGTCTTCGGGTTCGGTGTTTTAATGAAATTCTCTTTAAAAAAAAAAAAGAAGCATGGTAGAGTGGTGATTCAGAGTGTGGTGGCAAAAATAGGTTTGGGTCTAAACAAAATTGAAAAGAAAAAAGATCAAAACTAGTTCAGATCAATCTGGGTCGAGTCAGCTTGAGCCGACCTTGCCATTATTTCAATAAAAATATCAATATATGATATTAGTATGTTTATTAAAAAGTAAATGGATGAACGGTAACCGTTTTTATAATATTAATAACTAGTAAAAAGACTCGTGCGTGTTGTTGTGCGGGTACATTGTAAAAATTGAACGAATTTGTACAGATGTTATGTGATGCGGTAATCATATGAAAACGTTTGTTTTGACGTATCCGATTTAACTCAGCACCACTGCAGTTGGATAAAAATGTAAATTTATAATGTACAATCATAACATATTTATAAATGACCCGACTCATATATAGGTATGCTAGAAAAAAAAACATAATCAAGGGTTGAAATTTTACCCCTGACACGTTGCGGCAGGGTCGAAACATATATTAACTCGAATTTATATCGTTGAAATGAGAACATATCATATTTGACCTCATTTGATTACAATTACACCACTATTTAAACTCCAATTGTTCCAACTTCCATGTCTAAAGTTATATATCATTTTTTTTGGTTACAAAGTTTTATTTTCTATAGTTAAATGCCATTGTATTCCCTGTGTTTTAGGTCATTTTCTCAGTTTAGTCCAAAGGTTTCATTTTTCCCCTGTGGGTCCAAAAAAGTTCCACCGTTGCCATTTTAGTCCACTTGTTAACTTCATCTATTATTTCAGTTAACGAGAAGGGCAATTCAGTCATTTTATATGGCTGAATTGTTCTTCTAGTTAACAGAATTACATATAAATAGACTGAATTGCCCTTCTCGTTAACATAAAAAATTGATGAATTTAACCCAGTGGACTAAAATGGCAACGGTGAAACCTTTTTGGACCCACATACGAAAAATGAAACCTTTGAACGAAACTGTCAAAATGACTCAAACCACATAAACTAAAATGACATTTAACTCTATTTTCTAATTGTAAGTTTGCAATGTGCTTGTATTAAATTAAGTTAAAGAACATATATGCCCACATGGGGTTAGTTATTCCACGACGTGCCTTTAACTAGTTTGGGTCACCCTTCTCAATAATTCAACCCACGCTAGTTGCTTCTCATTTTCTAAAAGTTCGTTGCTAAAAAATAGTACTCCACATGTAGAGTTCAATTATATGTATAAAAGAGTGAAGTTATTCATGAACATGATAGCCTTTATAAAAGTTGGAATTAAGATGAAATTAAACATAATGTGGATTTAGGTTTACAACTCAAGCTTTGTATACAAAGTATTGTCAAGTTCGCATAGTCACATAAGGCTAAAGGGTGGGGAGGGTGGGGGGCATGAGTTGGGTCATTAATGCCACATATGACCATTAATGGATTGTTACACCACACCTTGTCTCATCCACCATGGTTGGCATGGATTAAACCATGACAACCATGGGCCTCATTTCATTTTTTAATATTTCCCTTTTCTTTTCACAAAAAATAAATTAAAATAAGATAATCGTGGTTTGGGTCATGACCACACCCGTAGGGTAGTGGTTTTGGATGATGAATTAGAAGTGGGTGACATGACGCTGATGTAGAGGGTCATGACCACACCCTATAGCCTAATAACTTTTATTATATATAGAGAGAGAAATAAAGAAATAGTTATATGTATTATTGCAACAAATGAGTGAAACTTGAAAAGAAAAACTAACAAGCTCAAACTCAATATCTCTTAAGTTAAACAAGATGAACTCAAATTTCATTTTATCACACTCATGATCTCATGTACAACCCTAGGTTTATAAACCAAAATACCAATACTTTCACACACAAAATTAGAAATAATTTTACATAAAGTTAACCTACAAAGTCTCTTAAATCTAGGAAGAGTACAAAGACAGAATAAATCACAAAATATAACACAACTGATAGCAAAATATAACACAATGCAGATAAAAAAAGACATAATGAATCGCAAAAAGACACAATGACGAAAATAAATAAAAAACAGAATGGCAAATAAAAAGACACAATAATCTATAAAAAAATCCATAAGCTAAACATCCAAAAACAAAAGCCTAAAATCTAATATCGTAAATTTCTACAAGACAGTTCTAATGACGCTTGAATAAGTTAATTTAGAATTCGTTTGATACCCTTCCTCTTTTCTTTTTAGAATACTGTTATCTGAACCTTTTCCTTCTACCTTGTGGTAAGGTCACATTATAACTTTGTTCTCAAATTTTCTAAATATACACTCACGGTCTTCATAATCACTAGCTTTTGGTTTTGGTCTTAACTTTTGGAAATTATAATCACCATTCTCATTGTTCACTTACGGGTAACACTTTTGGCCGGTAAGATAGACCATCGATAAAAAATTTCTATTATGCTAGTATGAAAACTCTATATTTCTTCGCAAAAACCGTAATGTAATCTTACCGTTTGGACCATCCGTGTTTTTATATTTCTTCACAACTATTTAATTTTTAACTTACTTAACATGATTTATTTGTTAATTTATAATAATAACAGTCCATAAATCTTTGAGAAGAGATTCCACATAAAATTTATATTAAGCATCATACAACAGTAAAATTTTATAATTAATTTAAATAAAAAATGTTGAACAAGAATTGAAGAAACACTGAACTAATTTTAGGATTAATTAGCTGGGTTTATGTTCCTTTCATAATGGTTAATCTTCTCTAAACTTTCTGAGTTCCGATCGTTCAGCTAATCCTGCAAATCAGAACACTGTTAGCTCGTTAAGAGGGGAATATGGGGTTTCCCTCTTAACCAGACTCCGGCGTGAGAATAAGTATCTGCTTAGAGGAGATAATTGTGTGTTAAGAGTGAGAGTAGAGGGAATCGAATGTTTAACCTGTGAGCTGAGGTCTATATTTATAGCCGGAGAGGTGTAAGAGGAGATGGGCTGATGGGCCTTGGGCCGGAAGGCGACAACATAGAGGATATGCTCTTTGTCTCACTGGTGTCGACCATTAGTGTCTTCTAGAAGATCTTCGGTGCTGGCGCACCTTGATTGGAGCCACGTGACTTAGTTGTCGGCCTTGTTGCCCCTCTGCCATCAGCAGGTAAGTGGAGATCGTGGGGCAGGTGTCGCCGCCCCCTGATTGGTGCCACATAGGCGTCCTTGTGTACTTTCTGTCTCCTGCACGTCAGACGATCGTGGAGCACGATAGAGCACAGTCTGGAGGACGCTGATTGGCTTGCCTTTCTGCCACTTGTACCTTTAGCACCTTCTGAAGTGGCCCTGCTCTTAGACTCCTGCGCGACCCTTGCTGAGCTCGTTAGCAGCCCGCGCGGGGTTGCAGGAGGTGAAGGTCCTTATTCAGAATGTCAAGTATAGAAGCTGCGGTTATCTCTTGGTTTTACCTCGAGCGAGACCATGTTCTGCTTGATCATTCCGCGCGGGGTCTAAGGATTGATCACTGAAGTGATTAAGGAGTATGGTCCAAAGCGCGACCAGAATGGTCTGCGCGACATTTTTGGGACCATACCCCTTCAAGTCCCCCTAGTCCAGTGCTGCATTACGCACGAAGTGAGTGGTTGGAGCTCTGGCTAGAGAAAATGCTTGCTAGCACTTGGTGAGTCGCGCGCGTGTAACTGTTTGTCAGCTACTACGGCGCGACTACCAGATTCGTATTGTTAAAAATTCTCTGCTTTTGAATGTAAGCGCGCATGTGCATTGGGTGTTTGTGGATGTTGCGCGGCTTGAGTAACTTCTGCATGAAGTTTGTAGTGGATTTGGGCGGGAAAACTCTCGATTTTTGAACTCTGACAGGTTGGTGAGAAACGTCGTTGATGGCGACGTTTGAGTTGACTGCTAACATGGCTGTCATCAAGTTGTCCCTGACAGTTCGGCTTTCCGTCAGTCGAGTGAGACCCACACGCGCATGGTAACCGTCACTCCGAGAATTGCGATATACGTGGCAGTTGTTGATTGGATACGCGCGCGGTGACTCTGGCACGTCTACTCATCCCATTAAATGCGATGAGTATATATAGTCGTTGAGATTTGGAGAAAATCACCATCTCTTCTATTGTTTTCTCTTCTCTCTCTATTTCTTCTCGGAATCTTCAAATATTCATCGGAGCAGAAACAGATCTTCAAGTGCAGATTTTCGAATCTTCAAACATTCAAGTTTTTTCCAGAAGATTCATAAAAAATTCTTTTAAATCTTCATGGCTGAAGAAGAACCTCATCATGAAGAAGGTCCCCTCCCACTCCTCAAATGGAACCTGGGTTTATTTGAACAAATTACAAGGGGTTTCCGGTTTCCACCGGAGTGGGATGCAAGATACCCCAGTCAGAATCAAACGGCCGCCGATGCACCGCCGGGGTATATCACCCTGTTTGAAGACTTCTTTTTACAAGGCAACTTCCGGTTGCCGGCGACGGAGTTCTTGGCCCATATCCTTCATTATTATGGGTTTCATGTTTCTCAGATGAGTCCACCCGGGATGGTAAGGGTGCGACACTTCGAGTTCTTATGCCGAGCCCACGACATAGAGCCCACAGTTGAGAGATTTAGGGTATTTTACCAGTTGATCCGAAATATGGGGTTTTACTCCTTTGGTAGACGGGGGTCTGCTAAGAAGATCCTTCTGAACCCACCGAAGAGTTTCCATGACTGGAAACATAAATTTTTCTTCATTCGGGAGGAGGTTATCCCGATTGCTATGAACTTTCATGCGCTGGATGTTATTGAGAGTGAGGAGTTGGCGATTCCTAAGAAGGAAGATTGGTATGTGAAGCTTACTGCCACCCCGAATCGAGTGTTTGGTGAAAATGTTATGGTCACGGCGCAGATGAGTGACCAATGGCCGCAGGATAGCGAGAAGGTGCTAGTGTTGAAATTTCAAGATAAAGGTTAGTTATTTCTTTGATTATTTCCCGATTTCATGGTTTGGGCCGCTTAATTGTGGATTTTGAATGTAGACTCGCGCCTTTATCAAGCTGCTTTCCCCACCTTTGGTGGGTCTATGGGTGTGCGCCCACTGAAGTCAGGGGAGCAGTACTGGTATGAGACGATCAAGGCACGTTTTATGTACCCTGTTGATGGAGCTTTCGCTAATCCGCCTACCGCAACTGAAGGTGCGCATATACCTAACCCCAGGCCCTTGCGAGCTATGACTTCCGCTGGGAAAGAAATTCTTTATCTTTCCAGCGAGGAGTCTGTAGGGTCTTCAAATGGGGAACTAAGTTCGTGGTCTAACATCTTTGCAGGTGTGTTGCGTGACCTGGGGATTGACCCAGAAGAGAAGAAGAAAAAACCCAACAAGAGGAAGAAGGTGATTACCCTAGATGCTGAAGTGACCAGCAAGAAAGGCGAGAGTAGCCGCGCGAGATTAATTAAGCTAAGCAAGATTAATTAAGTAAGTAAATTAAGTTAAGTAAGATTAATTAAGTTAAGTATGATTAATTACAGTTAAGCGAGATTAATTAAGCTAATCAAGATTAATTAAGCTAAGCAAGATTAATTAAGCTAAGCAAGAATAATTAAACTAAGCAAGATTAATAAAGTAAGTAAATTAAACACCTAAATAGATATACATGAAAAATTATATATATGAGATAGATAATGTCAAAGGAAGATGCAAGGAAAGTGTAAGAGGATATATATGTGGGTAGGAAGCTTCCTAGAAAATGTATAGGTAACTTCCTAGAAAAGCTGTATGTAATTTCCTAGAGAATACATAGGAAACTTACTAGAAATTTCATATTTCCTACCTATAAATAGGAAGCTTAGGATTCATTTTTCTTTGCTCATTCCTTCTATTATTTTCTCTATACATTGGTGTTCTAACCAATAATCGCTGATACGATATTCTATCTGATCGATTCGGGAACCAACTAACGAATGCCAAACTGCTGTCTAAATAAGACTATACTTTGTGAATTTCGTTGAGGTTCTGATCTCGTGACCATCGTTAGGTTTGATATGGTTTTACACTAATACGTATCCCACTCTGTTAAACTATATGTTTAACTATTAGAAAACTCCGATCCATAAACTTACAATCAAACAAGAGGTTTAATCATCAGAAGACTTAGAATCAGGAGGCTTGTTTAATCAAAGACTATATGCTAACAAGGTGAGTCATTCTCTTTTTATCAAAAGTATTTTACAAATACCTCAAATTGTTTTCAAGTTATATTTTACAGGGGGTAAGTCTTTGTTATCTTAAATTACTGGCAGTAAGTGGGGCATTGTGCACATTACTATTGTTCTCTCTCGTTTAGGTGGATGAACCTAAACAGAGATAATCATCATTATTCGGTGAAAAGACCCAACAGTGGTATGACCATCGTCACCAGGGGGTGTCACTGGACCAGATAATTATAAGACAGTGGCAATTGTAATCGCTCTTAGTCCTGTAATTTATAACAATGTGTCGTTTTATACAAAAATGAATGAACTCACCAGTATTTCCTGCTGACCCAAATGTTTTTAAAACGCGTTTCAGGTGATTACTGTAGATCGGAATAAGAGTTGGATACAGCACCAAAAGGCTTAAAGAAGTGGCTTATTTTATCAAATAAATTAAATTAAATTAAACGTTGTTTTACGTATTCGGGTATATCCCATATTAAAGCTACCTTTCAAAACATGATTTTATCCTATCTATTTAATAAATAAAATCCGGTGTTTCCTAAACTCTGATATTTTTCCTAACTCACGGTTCTGATGAAATTTCCGCTGCAACATTTTTAAAATAACCACTGGTACCACTTGACTGCTCGCGGCTCCCGTCCAGGGTGTGGTCGGGGGTCGTGACAGAAGTTGGTATCAGAGCCACTGGTTTAAGCAATTAATTGTTGTAATAATACCTAAGCTTAAACGTTAGAGTTAGGAAATTGTTATTTTCTGGTAGCATCCAGGATAGTATTTAGACTTGAACCTAAGAAAAATGTCTTAGTATAAGTTTCGAGATAAGCTAATTACTTGCATGAATAAAGTGTGATGGATGTTAGTATGCCGTGAGGATGATAACTAAAACGTTGCAAGTATGGTAAATAAGCGATAACACTTGGCCACTGTTATTTCTTGTTTATTGGTACTACTGGGTTCTGGAATATGATCCGTCATGGGAATACTAATTTCCTTGTTCTTTGATGAAAGCTCAAATAAAAGGTTCATTTTTAAATCATGATTTAAGAAAGATCTATTTATGGGAAATTTAAATTACCTCTCCGGCGAGAACCGGGTAAGATGGGGTTACCTCTCCGGTGAGAACCGGGTAAGATGGGGTATATGATATGTCAAACAAGTGACAAGAATTCCCTAAATAGTATCATGACCTGAGGTCTGACTTGTTTTTGGAAATATGAATCTGTTAAATACATTGACCTTACGAATGGTATGTATATTATAGTATGTGAAATATATAATTATATAGGTATGTATATCTATAAGGAAATCCAAAAGCCATAAGGATTGACAATTTAGAATGAATCACAAACATATGTGTCAATGATAAATTTTAGATTTTATTTATCAGAAATCTCTTATATACATCTATAATTCCGATATCAAACATTATTTCGTTTGATTATCAGTCTCGTAACTCATGCGACAATGTAAACGACAGGAACTCTTTAAGTTGGGACGCCATCGAAAGTATAAGAATTCCCTTTGCATTACCTTATTAACGCAGTAGGAAACTTGTAAATAAAAATCGTGCTAGGCACAAAACGTCTAAAAACTTACGCTAATAAGAGTAATTCTACTTTCTTTAAGAACTCTTGCAAAGATAAAAGTAGTTAGTGGTGATGGCGATGGCGACGATGATGGTGATGGTTATGAGTAGTTAGTGTTGGTAGGCTTTGTGCCTTGTAATTTTCTTTTAAGAACTGAATGTAACTTGACGCGCAGTCGCGCTTTTTGAAATGAATCGATGATGTTTTGTTATTTCTTATGTTCTTATTGCGCGGTGCGCTTCTTAGAGTATAGCATTATGTTTGCCATTAATTTGTTGAGTTACAATTATTGCATTGTTGTTAGAAACTTTGGTTAAGTTAGCGCGAATAAATGTAAGTGTGGCTCGTATGTGAGTGTATTTGCCCGGTCTCGCGCTATGTTCACAGAGGACCTTGGAGGCGTGACTCAAGAGCTCGTAATTTACTGGAGTGTTTTCGTGCTAATCAAAAGTTTAACATGCATTTGTAACGAAAAAGTCATGATGCTAAAAACAAAAGGCATAAGTCAATGCTTTCATTAAGTAGCTCTTAAACAGGTGCTAAGCCAATCATACATCATCGAAATAAAAGGGCGTATAGCCAACATAAGTAGTAACAAGGGCGCGTGGCCAACATAACTGATAAAGGGGCAAGGCCGAGAATAGTCACATGTAACATTTGCGCAATTGCTGCGCGTTCCACATACGCGGGATGATGTGTCCATCCAAAGTGCGCAACTTGTATGCCCCTTTCCCTAGCATCTCGTGTATTAAGTATGGGCCTTCCCATTTGGGTGCTAGCTTCCCAGGGCGTTCAGCGTTTTAAGCTTCATTGTCTCTGAAGACATATTTTCCTGGAGTGAAGGTACAAATGCGTACTCTTGCATTGTAGTACCTCTCCAGTTGCGTCTTGTACTTGGCTTCTTTGATTCGCGCTATCTCGCGTATCTCTTCTAGCAGGTCCAAATCTAGACAACGTTCTGCCCACAGGATACTCGGGAACTCATCTACCCAGCCTCGTTTTCGGCATGGTTCGATGAGCCCACAGGATAATCGGCATGGTTCGATGAGCCCACAGGATACTCGGGAACTCATCTACCCAGCCTCTTCTCTTGGTGCCCAGTCGGGCCTTTATCCCTTCGGCAATACTTTTGTTTACACTTTATACTTGGCCGTTGCCCTGAGGGTGCGCCACGAAAGAGAAAGTGTGTTCAATCTTCATTTCTTTCATCCACTTTTGAAGGTCCTCATAAGCGAAATTGGTGCCATTATCGGTTACAATCTTGAGTGGGAGGCCGAATCTGCAGATGATGTGCTCCCATATAAACTTGCGCACCATCATTGCAGTAGTTGAGGTGAGAGCTTTGGCCTCCACCCACTTGGTGAAATAATCGACGGCAACGATTATAAACTTCACAGCACCAGGAGCTTCAGGGAAAGGTCCCACCATATCGATCCCCCACTGTCGGAAAGGCCAAGGAGTGGATATGGGGATAAGATTGTTCTTTGGGCGCAGGGTTTTGGGGGAGTGCCTTTGACAGGAGTCGCATTTGCGCAATTCCTTTAGAGCGTCGACGTGCATACCTGGCCAGTAGTATCCATCGTTCATTAACTTCGCGACGACCATGCGCGGGCCTGCATGGATGCCGCAGATACCTTCATGGATTTCCCTAATCAAGTAATTTGCATCTTGGGGGTCCACACAGCGCAGAAGTGGCCCCAAGAAGGATCTTCGGTATAAGATACCACCATTCATCTCATAGTGCAAGGCCTTGTTCTGTATCTTCCTTACCTCTGCTTTGTTTTCAGGGAGTATTCCTTCTTGCAAATACTGAATGATAGGGGTCATCCAAGATGGTTTCCCTATCTCGATCACATTCACTTGGCGCAGCAAAACCGATGGGTTTTTTAATACTTCAATTCTTACATCTTTGGCGAGATGTTGAAAAGAAGTTGAAGCGAGCTTGCTTAAGGTGTCTGCTGGTTTGTTCTCTGAGCGATTGATGTGCACTACCTTGTATGACTTGAATTGTTGAAGCAACTCTTTTGCTTGGTCTAAATACAAAGCCATAACTTCACCATTTGCATCATATAATCCGTTGATTTAACTGGCGATCAGGAGCGAGTCAACATGCGCTTGTAGATTTTGAGCTCCCATTTTTATGGTGAGGCGCAAGCCTGCCAGGAACGCTTCGTACTCTGCCTCGTTGTTGGTATTTTTGAAATCCAACTTGATGGCATATGTAAACTCAAGAAAAATATGAAGTTTGTGGAAATTTTGCCCAGACACAGCTGTGTTGGTTATCTGAGTACAATGTCACACAGCTGTGTCAGCCTTGCCACGCACCCTGATCTCAGCAACAAGCATCAATGGTCCACACAGCTGTGTCACTTAACGACACAACTGTGTGCGGCGCCAGATCTGATATAACCTAATGTTTAGCTCCCATTTCATTTGTCCAACATTGGGGGGGCCGAACACACCAATTCTTACGAATCATAAACTTTTCCATATATCATAGTTCATTAGCCCGTATTTACTTCATTCGCATTCTTACATATTAAGTTTTACTTTCTTTTAAACTTTCATCATTCCTTTGTGTCCCTCGACACACTACTTTCGACCTTTATAATTTTTCTTTTATCGTAACTACTAATTGTGGTTACATATATCATGTTAGGCCTTACATGGACCCTAAATAAACGTTGAAGTGGCTTTCGGAAAGTACTTTTGGCTAAAACATGAAAAACATCAAAAATCTGGCGGACCAGTTTTGCACAACCCGTCGGCGACGGCTTCACACCCGTCGGCGACGGGTTCTAAAATGTGGCGTCGGCCACTTTTGCCCGTCGGCAGTCGGTTAGAGCGTCGGCCCAAAGGGGGGCGTCGGCGACGGCCAGAGGCCCGTCGGCGACGGCCTCCCGTTTGCTGAAATCGCTGCTGACCTCGTTTTTGGTATTTTAATCATTTTTCGGGCCGGTTTCGGTTATACGGTTCTTGGAACTCCCCGTTTCATCTCCCATTATTACTACTCCACATACTTAACTTCAATATTTATCGTAAACACACTATACATACTTGTATTAAACCAAAAACTCAAATTATTACCTCATTGGCGATCTTGGAGCGAGCACACTTTTGCACGAGCCGTCGGTTTGAGTTCAAGCATCACATCACATGCTCGAATCCCTCAAACCTTGGCTCTGATACCAACTTGTAAGGCCCGCATTTGCGTCTAATAGAAATGACATTCAAAAGACGCTAGAAACATAAACTTTTAAAATGTACAAATCTTTCTCAATTTAAAAGGCAACATTACTAATATCATTTATGCACAATTTTAACAAAATTTGGGCATGACCCGTCCATAAGACGAGCATATCCCTGTTTTAACCATCATCAAAACAAATAAGTCTACAACCCGTTCGACTAGACACGACTAAAAACCATAACATCAAGTGTTAAAAAGTGCAACGACTAACAAGTTATACAAAACGAGCATTTTGACCCAAAACATTAATACAAAATAACGGAAGCGCTTGATGGTCATAATGTGTGCATGAGCTCGCTCCAAATTGCCAAGTCGCCTAAAGTGAGGATTTACCTACATTCAACATAAACAAATAATTTAGTATTTCATTACTAACACATTTAAACAATAAACCGATTCGTCACTCTCGCGGTATTACATCATTCAAATACTTTACTAACCGTTTAACGGTTCATTACATGCTTGCCTCAAAGTAGAGACTAAGCATGCTTTTCTTAACATACCCGCTATGAACGGATACTAATAATATTACATAACTTCCATTCGATTTGTTCATGACGAACAACACATTCTTTACATTCGTACATCATACTCCAATCCGAGAAAGGCGGATCGAGTAGACTTTCATACATTACATACTTAACTTCCCATACCCGGTTCAACTAAAGAACCGAATATGATGCATTATCTTTCATAACTTCTTCATTCCTCACAATCCGTTATGACGGATCTTACTTTTACTTTCGAAAAATCATAGAATTCAAATCTCACAATTTTAACATAACAACACAATTTGATTGAGATTATTATGCATATAATATCATAATAGAAATAGGATGTACACTAACGTACCTCGATCTTGTGAACTTTCCAATTTCCTAGTGTTGGAACCTTCTTCTTTCGCGCCTATAATAACACATTCATTCGTTTATTTAGTACAACTAAATCTCATTCATTCACCTTCCAAATTATACATATTATTCTTTTAAGCATTTCATCAAACACTTGGTGGGCATCGTATTTACTAGCATTGTGTACAAGTATACAAAGCATGAATTCCTACTAGTTTATCTTATAATTCATCAACAATCAATCCATGTTCATAACCTTCTTTTATCCTACATAAATCTTCTAAGATTCAAGCATTACTACATCATCATATTTCAAGATTCCACATGATTATAGCTACTTTGATCATCCTATTCATACCAAAATTTCACAAAGTGGGTTTTTACCAAAATCTTTCAAATAACCTAAAATCAACATGATTCTTGTCCTAGAAGGTAACCCTAACTCAGATTTCTCACATTTAGACATAAAAATTCGAGATTGGGTTGAACCCCTTATTCTACAAATCATGATTTCAGAAAATTAAACTTACCACTTCAATAATCGAGTTTAGATGAGTGTAAATTCGAGTTCATGCAGTTGATTATCTTCAAATCTCCTATCCAATTGATTGAATTTAGTAAACAAGGGTTTCACCCTTGTTTCCCCTGCTTGTTCGACCCCAGACACGCACAGATGTGTGTGTTTTGGGTTTCCACCTTCTAATACCCCTATTTTAGTATCATCCACATCTAGCCCTTCTAGTTTTTACATTTATTTTAATTAGGCCCCTTTTCCATCACTTAACTAATAGTTACAACATATTTTCCTTTTTAACTAACTAAGTTAAGTTTTTTTTTAGTATTTTAACTTATTTTCATGATAAACATTTTTGGGGTGTTACAAGTCTATCCCCCTTAAAAGAGGTTTCGTCCCCGAAACCTTTCTCATTCCAGCTAGACCAATTCTACTCTTACTTTTTTTTTTCATTTATTCATTCACGATGCTTACTACAACCTAGATGCATTCGGGATCTTGGCAAAAGTTTCATTTATGCACAACATATTTGTACGCATTGTCCCTCCGTTCTTAAATTAAGTAAATTACTTTCATAATCGCATATAAGTCAGCATCTGATCCAGAGTTCTTTTTAGTGTCGTTTTCACCTTATAATGCTAGTTCCTAGCATACATCATCACTAGCGGTTCGTTCATTGAAATTTATTTCAAATGTATACTATTGGTCATACGAGCCTATGTTTACGGCTTGTTTCTATCTTTCTAATTCAGCATAACATATTCATACATTTGCTAAAAATAAATCGATTTATTTCATTCCACTCGCGTATCATACACGATATAATGCATTATTGTAACCATGAGAAAACCCTATCATCCCAATACTAACGTTCTTCTAATTACTTTCTTATTCGTATGAGGGCTTAGCATATCATTATACGCATACTATAAACATTTAATGACTTAGTAGTGTTAAAACAAAGCTACCCTCTTCCTAATTACTTTTTCATGCTTACTATGAGCATAAAGCATCGTTCTACGGTTACTACTGTTACTTGAACCAATTACAACTTTTGAGTTTAGCCTCAAATTCAATCCTTCGCAACACTTTATTATTAGCTCTTTGCATGAACTACTTATTATACTAACCTCGACTTTATTGCATAAATCAGTTATCCGTGTGCCAGATCGATCCACTTCTTTATATGTACCTTCCGTACCAGAATTGGTCTCATTCATTCATAAATATGCTCTCACTCGTGAGCATCCTTCCACTAGCTTTATTACTATCACCTCACTAAGAATTCCTTCATATTTATCTATAAATAAATAGTTAGCACATAACCTTTCATAATTGCGTCCTACATGGTGTTTGTTCGCCTATTGTCTCTTTCACAATTTTCTCACGTACATGCTAAAATATATCATACATTCCATTTCTTACATACTATCCCTTCATTTTATTGGTCATTTCGCCAGCTTTCGCAGTTTGACCTTTCAAGGTCAGACTAACACCCCTTACTTATTGTGGTCGTATCGAGATACACATTCGTACTTTATTCTTGCATACTTGCAAGGACTTCATTCACTTCATTTGACTTTTCGGAAGTCTAATTGTAAATACATTCTTACTTTTGTGAATCAGTTATCCTATTCCGACACGTCATTCTCTAGTTGAGCCCTAAGCTCCTATTAAAAATATAATCTTTTATACATACCTGGCGCGGATCAAATCCCTTGATTAGTTATTCATACTTTGCGACGGTTAATACTTTCCAAACTGCGACATTGCATGCCCATACGTTATGCTCACCTATAAGCATAAAACTTGACAAATCGAACATTAAATACCGGGTTCAAATGGCGATCGCCATTTGACCCGTATGACTCATTTGAGTTTTGTTTTTAGTTTTTATTCTTTTTTGTTTAATCCGTCTTCACTTACGGATTCGAACTTTTAATTTATTACCTTTCATTCTTACTGGTTTGATCCGTGCTTGCTTACGGATCCAACCTTTCATTCCTTAGATGGTTGAATCCATTTCTCAGATTCGAACATTTTCATCCATACCTTTCATTCTTCTGTCGTATCGTTTACCGTATTTGGTGTTAATTCACCTACGTTCTCTAACATATCTCTTACTAATGAGTATCCTACATTACACGTTGCATTTCTTACGTAATGTTTCCAAAATTTGTAAATAATTATTATTTACTGACTTCTACGATTTGACCTTTTAAAGTTAATCACACTTAGTACTTATTGTATATAAGTATTGTTGTACGCGTTGTACTTACTTTCAATTCGAACATATCACATAATGTCTTTAGCTAACATCTCAACTAATATTCTTTCCATACCTTTCATCAACATTACCAAGTTCTCATTTCCGCCTTAGAACTTCTCAACTAAAATTTATGACCGATTTACCCTTATAAGGAGGTCTTATCGGTTTAACATTATGCCAACAATTTCAACAAAACGTACCATAACATTTCTCATTTATTTATATATTTCACTTTGATTTCGAATATTCAACACGTATACGCCTTCATGTAGATAAATTCGAAGTGATTGCGAAACCACTTTTACCTTTAGTGTTCATGTTCATGCTTGCCTCATTGCTTCCTCTTACCCCGTTCGCCATCCATACTTGAATCAACCGACAAGATTTCCACCCTTACATATTATTACATTCGTAACATTATTAGCTTATGTGAGCATACATACTACTGTTCACTTTCTTTCTATTCATACGTTAATCGACTTTCGTTAGTAGAATTTCATATAAATGAGACATTCATTAATAGTTATCTCATTTCAATTCCATACAACTAAACTATCATCAAGCATAACACGTAAATCACCTAATACATAACACATTAACTCTTTACTTTAACATTTGTGTCTAATAGCCATTCCATGATATCCCTATACTGTTGACTTGTATAAAGTCAACTGTCTTGCTTACACACTTTAAACTTTTGAACATGTAATCCTCTAAATACGTTAGGCCATAATATTAATATTACACATTTCATAGTCGTATTGTACGATATATACGATTTACGTAATCCTCTAACAATACACATATACATTCACTTTCACGTACTTTCACATGCTAATGCTTCATGATTCTACAAATAGCAAATATCATTCAAGTTAACTATATAACATAATTACAACATATCCTTTGCTAATAAGCTCGTATGATTCACACTTAGCACATATTCGCCTCTTACTCAAAACTAAGCAAATCGTATTCTTTTTACGCATCGAAGTACTTTAATCTATATTTACTCCATTCATTATTTATTATCATACGTGTTAAACTCAACCTCTTACATTCGTCATCATTTCTTGCCGCTACATTATCATTCACGTTGACATTGTCCGCCATTTACATAAAACATTCATTTCATTTATTAGCTTTATTTTCATACTCTCCTTCATCATAGTTAACTCATTTTATCATACTACAATCAATTTTACATTTCATTATTGATATGTCGGTAAATATACATATTATTAATACATATCATCCCCCATTTTATATATTTCTGGTTACAAATTCGATTGAATCGACATTTAATTGTGTTTTATTTGAATATTGTAGTTTTGGAAAGCTTGTTGGTGATTCGTTGCGGAAAACTCAAGAAAAATATGAAGTTTGTGGAAATTTTGCCCAGACACAGCTGTGTTGGTTATCTGAGTACAATGTCACACAGCTGTGTCAGCCTTGCCACACACCCTGATCTCAGCAACAAGCATCAATGGTCCACACAGCTGTGTCACTTAACGACACAACTGTGTGCGGCGCCAGATCTGATATAACCTAATGTTTAGCTCCCATTTCATTTGTCCAACATTGGGGGGGCCGAACACACCAATTCGTACGAATCATAAACTTTTCCATATATCATAGTTCATTAGCCCGTATTTACTTCATTCGCATTCTTACATATTAAGTTTTACTTTCTTTTAAACTTTCATCATTCCTTTGTGTCCCTCGACACACTACTTTCGACCTTTATAATTTTTCTTTTATCGTAACCACTAATTGTGGTTACATATATCATGTTAGGCCTTACATGGACCCTAAATAAACGTTGAAGTGGCTTTCGGAAAGTACTTTTGGCTAAAACATGAAAAACATCAAAAATCTGGCGGACCAGTTTTGCACAACCCGTCGGCGACGGCTTCACACCCGTCGGCGACGGGTTCTAAAATGTGGCGTCGGCCACTTTTGCCCGTCGGCAGTCGGTTAGAGCGTCGGCCCAAAGGGGGGCGTCGGCGACGGCCAGAGGCCCGTCGGCGACGGCCTCCCGTTTGCTGAAATCGCTGCTGACCTCGTTTTTGGTATTTTAATCATTTTTCGGGCCGGTTTCGGTTATACGGTTCCTGGAACTCCCCGTTTCATCTCCCATTATTACTACTCCACATACTTAACTTCAATATTTATCGTAAACACACTATACATACTTGTATTAAACCAAAAACTCAAATTATTACCTCATTGGCGATCTTGGAGCGAGCACACTTTTGCACGAGCCGTCGGTTTGAGTTCAAGCATCACATCACATGCTCGAATCCCTCAAACCTTGGCTCTGATACCAACTTGTAAGGCCCGCATTTGCGTCTAATAGAAATGACATTCAAAAGACGCTAGAAACATAAACTTTTAAAATGTACAAATCTTTCTCAATTTAAAAGGCAACATTACTAATATCATTTATGCACAATTTTAACAAAATTTGGGCATGACCCGTCCATAAGACGAGCATATCCCTGTTTTAACCATCATCAAAACAAATAAGTCTACAACCCGTTCGACTAGACACGACTAAAAACCATAACATCAAGTGTTAAAAAGTGCAACGACTAACAAGTTATACAAAACGAGCATTTTGACCCAAAACATTAATACAAAATAACGGAAGCGCTTGATGGTTATAATGTGTGCATGAGCTCGCTCCAAATTGCCAAGTCACCTAAAGTGAGGATTTACCTACATTCAACATAAACAAATAATTTAGTATTTCATTACTAACACAATTAAACAATAAACCGATTCGTCACTCTCGCGGTATTACATCATTCAAATACTTTACTAACCGTTTAACGGTTCATTACATGCTTGCCTCAAAGTAGAGACTAAGCATGATTTTCTTAACATACCCGCTATGAACGGATACTAATAATATTACATAACTTCCATTCGATTTGTTCATGACGAACAACACATTCTTTACATTCATACATCATACTCCAATCCGAGAAAGGCGGATCGAGTAGACTTTCATACATTACATACTTAACTTCCCATACCCGGTTCAACTAAAGAACCGAATATGATGCATTATCTTTCATAACTTCTTCATTCCTCACAATCCGTTATGACGGATCTTACTTTTACTTTCGAAAAATCATAGAATTCAAATCTCACAATTTTAACATAACAACACAATTTGATTGAGATTATTATGCATATAATATCATAATAGAAATAGGATGTACACTAACATACCTCGATCTTGTGAACTTTCCAATTTCCTAGTGTTGGAACCTTCTTCTTTCGCACCTATAATAACACATTCATTCGTTTATTTAGTACAACTAAATCTCATTCATTCACCTTCCAAATTATACATATTATTCTTTTAAGCATTTCATCAAACACTTGGTGGGCATCGTATTTACTAGCATTGTGTACAAGTATACAAAGCATGAATTCCTACTAGTTTATCTTATAATTCATCAACAATCAATCCATGTTCATAACCTTCTTTTATCCTACATAAATCTTCCAAGATTCAAGCATTACTACATCATCATATTTCAAGATTCCACATGATTATAGCTACTTTGATCATCCTATTCATACCAAAATTTCACAAAGTGGGTTTTTACCAAAATCTTTCAAATAACCTAAAATCAACATGATTCTTGTCCTAGAAGGTAACCCTAACTCAGATTTCTCACATTTAGACATAAAAATTCGAGATTGGGTTGAACCCCTTATTCTACAAATCATGATTTCAGAAAATTAAACTTACCACTTCAATAATCGAGTTTAGATGAGTGTAAATTCGAGTTCATGCAGTTGATTATCTTCAAATCTCCTATCCAATTGATTGAATTTAGTAAACAAGGGTTTCACCCTTGTTTCCCCTGCTTGTTCGACCCCAGACACGCACAGATGTGTGTGTTTTGGGTTTCCACCTTCTAATACCCCTATTTTAGTATCATCCACATCTAGCCCTTCTAGTTTTTACATTTCTTTTAATTAGGCCCCTTTTCCATCACTTAACTAATAGTTACAACATATTTTCCTTTTTAACTAACTAAGTTAAGTTTTTTTTTAGTATTTTAACTTATTTTCATGATAAACATTTTTGGGGTGTTACAGCTAACCAGCCCGACGTCTCTGGTTTTTTCAATATTGTGCCGATATGGAAGTTAGTAAGTACGGTGATTATGTGCCCTGTGAAGTATCTGCGCAGCCTCCTGGAGGCGTGTAGCAGCGCCAGTACTAACTTTTCCATTGTTGAATATCGAGTTTCTGGGTCTGTGAGCACCCTGCTAACGTAGTAGATTGGAGTCTGAACTCCATTTCTTTCTACTAACAACACCGACCCAACTGCCTTGTCCGAAGAGGACAGGTACAGAATGAGCGGCTCCTTCTCGAACGGCGCAGTGAGTGTAGGAAGCTTGATTAAACACTGTTTCATTTGCTGGAAGGCAGCTTCAGCTTCTGGCGTCCATTTAAATTCTTGTTTTTTCACACAGTTGCGCAAAGTGCTTATGAAAGGGTATGACTTTGCGGCGTGGTTTGACAGAAAGCGATTGAGCGCGGCTAGTCGGTCGGCTAATCTCTGCATCTCTTTGATTGTTCGCGGTGATGGCATCCGCTCTATGTCTTGAACTTTTTCAGGGTTAACCTTAAAACCGCCGTTTGTAACCACGAAGCCTAAAAACTTGCCTTCTTCCATGCCAAAAGAACACTTTGCTGGATTCAGCTTCATGTTCACGCTTCTCAGAGAGTTAAAAGTCTTCTCAATATCCTTTAACATCTGGTCCTCTTCAGGACTTTTAATCACAAGATCATCGATGTAAACCTCGATATGTTTTCCTATGTCATCAGCAAATATCGTATCCATCAGGCGCTGGTAGGTTGTGTCAGCGTTTTTTAGGCCGAATGGCATCTTTGTGTAACAGAAGATGCCGATGTCGGTCCGAAAAGCTGTCTTGTCTTCGTCCTCGAGCTTCATTTGAACCTGATGATACCCCTTGTAACAATCTAAAAAACATTTCCATCTATACGGTGCGAGAGAGTCTATCTTTTTGTCGATCTCAGGCAAAGAATAGCAATCTTTGGGACATGCCTTGTTGAGATCGGTATCATCGACACACATTCTCCATTAGACTTCTCCACCATCATGCGGTTTGCAACCCAACTTTGATACCGCACCACTCGCAGTATACCTGCTTTTAGCAATTCACAGACTTTCTCGTTCATGGCTTTGGTTTTATTCGCCCCTAAGTTGCGCCTTCTTTGAACTTTTGGCTCGACGGAGGGATAAGTGTTCAAACACTGTTCAATGACGTCGCGTGGGACACCGTTCATGTCTGCCGGAGTCCAGGCAAAAATGTCCATGTTCCTGAACAAAAGTTGCTTGAGGTGCGTTCTAATGTTTGGTGAGATCGCGTGGCCTATCGTCACCGTTTGCTCTGGGTATTTACGGTTTAAAACCCACTTTTCTGGTTCGGTCGTTGTAATTTTTGCAGCTTTTGCTGGACGCACATCCTCTGCTGACATCACTTCTTTCTTTGCATAGATAATCGCCACCCCCGTCTCGGTTGGAAACCCGATGGCTGAGTGGGGCGTGGAGGTTACCATGTTTAGCTCTCCTTGGGTTTCTCTCCCAATTAAAACATCATCCCTCGATTTGACAGGCATCACCATGAAGTTGACATTTGTGGTTCTTGAATGCTTCTCGTCAGACAGTGTGACGGGGAAGCTGATTTGGCCTAATGGGAAAACCATTTCGTTGCAGAATCCTGACAGAGGATAATCAACTGGCTCGAGTCTCGCTTTATCTTCATCATCAAACTGATTAAAGCACTGCTCGTAGATGATGTCAGCTGTACTTCCCGGATCAATGAATATGTATTCTGTTTCATAATGACCGATAATACCGGTAATGACGACGGGGCGCGTGGCGCGTGGACCCCTGCGTACTACCGGGAAGATGACCTGTTGCTCTTGCCATGCAGGTTCGAAAGGGCGTTTGCCTTTATCTCTTGCGCTGTATCTTGGTCCGTTGACCATGTGAGTTTCCAGACGCCTGACCTTCTTTTGTTTTCCATCATCATGGCGCTGGATCTGGCGTGTTTCTTTGCGCACGTTTTTCACCAGGTGGCTTAACTTTCTGCTTTTTAGCGCTCTCTCGATCTCTTGTCATAAACTGATATAGTCATCTGTCAGATGACCTGTATCCTTGTGAAAATCGCGTTACAGGTTTGGGTCTTGCCCCTTCTTGTTTGTCATAGGCCTTGGAGCCTTGAAATCGTGGTTCTCCGTCATGAGCACCTCTTTTGGTGTGTTTGTGAGCGAAGTCCAGTGCTTTTCTCGGTTATCGTCCTTGACTGCCTTTCGATACCCAATTCTGTCAATTGTTTCCCGCGCGTCCTCTTTGTAGCGCGATCTTTCCTCATAACCACTTGATTTTCCAGCTTTCCAATCATGATTTTTGCTCTTGTTGTGCTTGCCGTAGTCGCGCGAGCTTCTCTTGGAAAAGCGATCTTCGGTGTATGAGCTCTTGGTTCCAGCTAGCGACTCTTCAGTTTGTGCTACTATTTTTGCGGCTTCCATCAGCTTATCCCATTCTTTGGGCATACCATCTTTTCCGGTGATAGTTCTGATGAGACTATCACATCGAATAGCTTTCTTAAAGTGAGCGTGCATGAGTTGTTCGCTTACACCACCGATCTCTAGACACTCCTTGTTAAAGCGAGTGATGAAGTCTTCCAAACCTTCATTTTCTCTGCGCCAGATATCTGTTACTTCAGACGTATCTCGTTGATAGCGTCTCTGTTGGCTGAAGTGGTTTACAAACTGTGTTCTTAAATCAACCCATGAACTGATTTTTCCAGGCGGAAGGCTGTCGAACCAGGCGCGAGCAGCCCCAGTAAACGTCTGGATAAACAAATGACACCACATTGGCATATTCCATCCTCCCATACAACCAACACTTGTGAATACTCTGACATGATCATCAGGATCAGTTAAACCATTGAACTTTCCCACTGTTGGGGGTAGCTTTTCTCTTGAAAGTGGTACCAAAGCAATCTTTGGGATAAACTTCGAGTGCTCAGCAGCTTCAGCTGGCCTGTAGGCGAGGCTGAAATCTCGTTCTGCTTCTTCGCTGTATGCTATGCGTTGCCTTGGCTTGTAAGATTCGTGGTTTCTTGGTAATCTGTTGAAAACTGACGAACCTTCGTCATCTTGCCAGGTGGGATCATTCGGATCAGTATCATCCCATTCATTGTTCATGTTGCGCGGCCCAAGCCGGCTTTGAACTGGTCGTTTGTGCTGCACATATGACGGGTGATCACTGTACGCATCTGTTTCTCCGTACGTGTCGCGCGTATCATGTACGCTTGGTCTTCTCATAGGAGGAGGTCTGTTGATTCTGCCTTGAAAGTTCTGCTGTGGGGGCGTTTGGCGCGCCCCCTGAGTTGGACCCGGAGGGGTGACCAATGAGGGTTCTACTTGTAAAATCGTCTGTTGTGCGCTCAACGACTGATACGCAGTATTGATGGTGGCGATTTGTTTGGCGTACCAGGAAGCTAAAGTTTCGCCTTCTGGTAGCCCGAGTAGCGCCGAGATGTTTGGATTTGGAGCTGGGTTTGAAGGACCTGCAACGTGACTTGTCGGGGTTCCCGTCTGAGTAATGCGAGTGAAGCTCGCGCGGGGTCCCCCTGTGTTGGTTACTTCGATTTCACCGATTTCTTCAGCAGGTTGGACTTGGACATTTTGATTGTCCTCCCCCAACGCTGCGTTGGAGTTTGTTCCAAAACCAAAATCAGGAATGATTCCTTGACCAGCCATGATCGAAGGAAAAACAACTTAGAAAACTCAGAAAAAAAGATGAAAGTGATTTGCAAAAAATCAGTGGGCGCCAATGAAGAAACACTGAACTAATTTTAGGATTAATTAGTTGGGTTTATATTCCTTTCATAATGGTTAATCTTCTCTAAACTTTCTGAGTTCCGATCGTTCAGCTAATCCTGCAAAACAGAACACCGTTAGCTCGTTAAGAGGGGAATATGGGGGTTTCCCTCTTAACCAGACTCCGACGTGAGAATAAGTATCTGATTTGAGGAGATAATTGTATGTTAAGAGTGAGAGTAGAGGGAATCGAATGTTTAACCTGTGAGCTAAGGTCTCTATTTATAGCTGGAGATGGGCTGATTGGCCTTGGGCCGGAAGGCGACAACATAGAGAATATGCTATTTGTCTCACTGGTGTCGACCGTTAGTGTCTTCTAGAAGATCTTCGGTGCTGGCGCACCTTGATTGGAGCCACGTGACTTAGTTGTCGGCCTTGTTGCCCCTCTGCCATCAGCAGGTAAGTGGAGATCGTGGGGCAGGTGTCGCCGCCCCCTGATTGGTGCCACATAGGCGTCCTTGTGTACTTTCTGTCTCCTACACGTCAGACGATCGTGGAGCACGATAGAGCACATTCTGGAGGACGCTGATTGGCTTGCCTTTCTGCCCCTTGTACCTTTAGCACCTTCTGAAATGGCCTTGCTCTTAGACTCCTGCGCGACCCTTGCTGAGCTCGTTAGTAGCCCGCGCGGGGTTGCAGGAGGTGAAGGTCCTTGTTCAGAATGTCAAGTATAGAAGCTGCGGTTATCCCTTGGTTTTACCTCGCGCGAGACCATGTTCTGCTTGATCATTCTGCGCGGGGTCTAAGGATTGATCACTGAACTACTGAAGTGATTAAGGAGTATGGTCCAAAACGCGATCAGAATGGTCTGCACAACATTTTTGGAACCATACCCCTTCAAGAATCATATTTCCTAATTAACACATCGACAACTTTTTGGCAACAAATATAATCCCTACCTAATTTGCTCTTATATGGCTTATCAACTGCTCCAACTTTCATCTATGTTAGCTCCAAAAAGAATAAGTGTATAATATGCAAAAAGTCAATAGTCATATAATTTCATTAAAAAATATTCCTATATAATTTTGAAAAGTCACACACTCATCCTATAATTATGAAAAGTCACACACTCATACTATACTTTATATAAATATTTTTTTAAACAATTTATATTATTACCAAAACAATAAGTTAACTAAAAGAATAATAAAATAATCAATAACTACCCTAATTTTAAACTTACATAAATAAATCAATTATAAAAAGACATAATAACACCTCAATTAATTCAAAAATAAGTGAAGCATTTAAGTTAATACATTAAACAACTATCCGTTAGTTTAATCAATGGCCATGATGTAACCAACTTCCAGATCAGAGACCAGCTTCTAGGGTGGACGCGAACACACCAAATAATTAACCTTAGAAAGTAGTTATGATTTTCCAGGCTTTTTCTTTAAAAAAAAAAAAACGGATGCGTAGAAGTCTCACCTCGCCTGAGAGCGGTTTTCCAAATCGGGTTGAATCAGCGGCTTTCTTAGTTATTAGTTTCCTCTTTTCGTCCTTTCTGTTCTTCGGGAAGAAGATGATTCATTTCCCAGAGTGATCCCGAGTTGAGATGCACAAAAAACTGGTTAGAAAAACTGAACATGTTTTTAACCAGGACCGTAACCGGTATCAAATAACCGGTTTCAGTTATTTAACCATAGGTTATTAGCCAGTTATGGTTAACGAACAATAAAAAAATAGAGAAAAACTGGTTAATTAATCCAAAAACCCGGTTATTAACCAAAAAACCCCGCTTATTAACCCCGAACTAGTTAAAATGAATAACCGAGAAAAAACCAGTTATTAGTCGAACCGGTTAAAACAAAAATGAGAAAAAACCGGCAGTTTGGTTAACCAAACCGGATAGAAAAAAAACCAGTATATGCATCTCTAATCTAGTTGTTCGGGTCTTTGCTGTTAAAAAAAAGAAAGAATATTGGATTTTAATAATCTCAATTATTCGTTGTTGGCCGCCAACAGTCTCAACTTAAAAAATAAACACTATCAGTCTCAACTCTTAACTATTAACATATTGACCTCTAATAGAACTTGACTAACAGAACTCTAACGCTAATAGACTTCGGTCACCAGAAAAACGTTTCTATCAAAAAAAAGATCCCTAAAGGTCCGATAAAAGTTTACAAAGAGACTTGAGAAGAAAATGTTGAGTTTTCGGCCAAAAAAGTTGAGTTTTCCAGGAAAAAAGAAGTTTTCGAGCAAAAAGAAGTTTTCGAGCAAAAAGAAGTTTTCAAACGATCTCAATAATTGAGGCTTTTACAAGAAAAAAAGTTTTTAAAGTTCCGCAATAAGGTTACAAAGAAGTTTGTGACAAAAAAATTGAGCTTTTCGGCCAAAAACGTTTTTCCGGCGACCGAAAACTAATCACGTTAGTGTTCTGTTAGTCAAGGGTCATTAGGAGCCAATAATATGTTAATAGTTGGAACTAACAATGGTTATCACCAGCGAAAAGTTGATATATTTATAATCCAATATTCCAAATTTAAAAAAAAAAAAACTAGGAGAGAGAAAAAAACAAAAAAGAAAGCAGTTATGAATGACAAACAGAAAAAACGCGTGTTTAGGTGTAATTAGCATAACCTAACTGTCACTCAACCGCGTGATTCTCAAACGCGTCTTCTTCTCCCTGATATATACCCACACACACACACACAAAACCGCCCAAACCCTAATTCAAAACCACCACAACAAACAACCCCTAAAAAATGGCCAATAACTCACCAACTGATCACACAACCGACTACGAGAAAGTCTTCAACAAGTTCGACGCTAACGGCGACGGCAAAATCTCCATAACCGAACTCGGCTCCATCCTCGCCGCACTCAGCGGCGGCTCCGTCACGCCGGAGAACGAGCTCAAAGTCGTAATGGCGGAGATCGATACGGATAACGACGGTTTTATCGATCTTCAGGAGTTTATTGCGTTTCAGAAACGCGGATGTAACGGTTCCGATTGTGATAATAAGGAGTTACGTGAAGCGTTTGATCTGTACGATCAGGATAAGAACGGTAAGATCTCGGCTAATGAGTTGTTCTCCGTGTTGAAGAGTTTAGGTGAGAAGTGTTCGTTGAAGGATTGTAGGAAGATGATTAAATCGGTTGATGTTGACGGTGACGGTTGTGTTAATTTTGAAGAATTTAAGAAGATGATGAGCAAATAAGTGTTCTGTGCATAAATTGTTATCGTTCTCAACTTTCTCATCGTTCTCGTTGTTAATCAGGTAGATTTCTTCTAGTTTTTCGTCAGATTTAGACGTATAACTGCTGGAATTGATGCTGCTTATAGTCTAATTTGTGAATCGAAGCTTTTACGGTGTAAATTGTTCCACGAACATGTTGAAATCATGATAGATCTAACATTCTATGTGCATCTTCTCACTGAATTGAATCATTGATGAATTGTTAATAGATGATTTGGCAACGTCATTGAGAGATTTAAGTTTCAAGTTGTTTTTCCGGTGAATTTGTTGTTGAATTTCAACTTTTTATCGTGTAAATCGTTCTATGAACAACTTTTCAATTGTGTTTATGAATTGATGAATTCCTCTGTTAAATGTTAATAAATAATTTGAAGTTTCAGTTGTTGTTTTTCCGGTGAATTTTGTTGTTGAATTTTAACTTTTCATGGCGGTTTTTTTATTTTATATTTTATGATAACTGTTTGAATAACTTGAATAAGGATATAACTTATAACCTGTAAACATCTAACTAATGGTGAAATAGTGTGATTTTAATTTTCTTTGATCTTTTTTTTAACGGCCGACGAATTCTCTAAACGGGCTACTGGCGAAATTTACTACATCAGGATACACTCGCCTCCGAACCGGGGAAAACCAATAAGGATATAACTTATAACCTGTAAACATCTAACTAATGGTGAAATAGTGTGATTTTAATTTTCTTTGATCTTTTTTTTAACGGCCTACGAATTCTCTAAACGGGCTACTGTCGAAATTTACTACATCAGGATACACTCGCCTCCGAACCGGGGAAAACCCTCACCTTGGGCCAAAGTCTGTGAACACTCGCCCGAAGGCACGACAGTGCGGTGAGGTAAAACCCGCTCAGTTCAAGATCGAACTAGTGATCTCCACCTATTCGCCTAGTCTCTCATCATCACCAGGTGCCGCAGAAAACAATGCAGAGGGCATGAATCGAACTTGAGTCCCTTAGAACACCAAGTCTCTCGCTTACCACTCCAGCACCACCTCATTGGCAATTTTCTTTGATCCCTTGAAATTTTATTTTTGTATAACTTGTTGCTAGTTTGTTTAATATAGGCAAATTGGATTTAAATAATCTAAACGAGTTTTTATTCTCGATAGTGGCCTCAACCTTTTCAATTTGTTTGTATAACGGTTCGTCGTTAAAAATAACTTAACGGGTTTAGTTTTTATTCTCGATAGTGGCCTCAACCACTGTTTTCGGGCTTTTTATCAGAATGATGATACGAATCGATCGATGTAAAACTTACCTCGAAACGATTTGATTTTTGTTAATTGAAAGTTTAAACACCCGAATTGAAGCACGGTTTTCGTAGTTTGGAGCACTATTTCGAGGTAAGTTTTACATCAATTGACACGTATTCTTTTCTAATCAAAAGTCCGAAACATCGGTTTGTAATTTGGAAAAAAAAACTTAACTCTGTTAAGATTTTTTTAACAGCGGACCATTATACAAACAAAATGAAAAGGTTATTATTGGCCATAAAGAGTCCGTTCGAATTATTTAAATCTTATTTGCATTTAATATATTTCGTGGTTTAAAAAAATAATAGATTTTTGGTTTTATTTGTGAATTTTTTGTGAATACGGTTTGAAATTGGTTAGCTGGAGTCAATTATTTTTCGTGACGCATGGCTATAGTTTATTGGGAGGATATATGACGATCACGCGAAGTTAGTTGGCTTCCAAACAAACTTTCTCCGTGTTGAACAATGACCGGTTTTAATGTTTTAACCTTTTTGTCATCACTTTTAAATTTTCTATCTGTTGTCGTCTTAATTTATGTATTAAGGGGCTATTTGGCAACATCTGAATCAATAAGTGCTGATTGAATAAGAGGTCTGAATGGGTAAGAGGATCTGAACCAGTAAGTGCTGAACCAGTAAAGTGCTGTTTGGTTGCACCTCTGAATGACTGTGTAAAATGACATTTTTACCCCTCTGAACAAAACTAAATACCAACTGTAGCAACACCAAAAATTCATCAACATAACTCTCAATACAGATTACGATCTTCCAAAGTCAACACAATAAAAGAGACAAGAATTGTAGCAGCAATCTCATAGTTACTGACGGCAAATAACTCTGTACAAATACACTCATGAATGAAACACAGTAAACAAAAGCATAAAATCAAGAATCAACAACCCAAATAAACAACAATAAACCAGAACAAACTTAAGGCACATCAAATTAGCATCAAGAAGAGCCTGTGGTCATGAAGGTGCAGCGGCGGTGCTAACACCGTCTGCGACGGCTGAACGGTGGGAATAGGCGCTGTGGAGGAGGCGATGTGGAGGAGAAGGCCGGCCGTGGAAGAGGCGGTGTGGAGGAGCCGGCTGTGGAGGCTTCGGTGTGGAGGAGCGGCTGTGGAGGAGGAGTGGCTGTGGAGAAGGAGCTGCTGTGGAGAAGAACTGAAGAGATGTGAGCTAGGGCAAGGGCATACGCGTCCAAAGTTTCATTCAGATCTAAAAAAGTGCTGAACCATTAAGATCTGAATGGTTCCATTCAGATGTGGTGTTTTGGTGAACCAAACACATGTATGTCTGTCCGATTCAGAGGTTTGCCTCTTAATGAACCATTCAGACACAAACAAACAGCCCCTAAATTGTTTATATGCTGATTTTTAAACCAATGCAAGATGGGCATATCATCAAATTACCTATATATATATATTAAATTTAGAACTTAATGAATAGTAACATCATTAAGAGATTAACAAATAGTATGGGATACCGGTACCAGTACCCGCTTTTACCAAATCGGGTGTATTTTCGGTACCGGTTCGGCACCGATATTCACCGATTTTTACCCTCAAATACCGGTGTCGTACCAGTACCGACCGGTATCGAACTGTACCGTACAAGGTATATTCGGTACCGGTACATACTTTTGGGGATTTCGGTAACGGTATTTCGGTACCGGTTGGTACCGAGCTCATCAAATCCTGTAGCAACGTACCAATGCAAGTAATTGCACCGTTTAGATTACTTTTCATACACACAGTAAGTAAACTGTATTTCGTTTGAATGTGGTTTTATATACACAACAACTTATTTTGCTTTCTTTTTTGCCTTTTTCTGTAATGAATGAATTGTAGCATGTAAAATTAACTTGGATATTTAGATTATTGATGAGCAAATCGTATCAAATCCTGTAATCAAACCGGTATCGTATCGGTACCAAATTTACTATACCAAATCATTTTCGATACCAATTTGGTACCCAACTTTTGGCGTTTTCAGAATCGTTACTTTCGATTCGACACCGGTCTAGCACCATACCTGTATTTATTGATTTTTACCTTCAAATACCATACCGTATTGTAACGAGCATTTTCGGTGCCGATACCTAATTTCGATGATTTTCCGGATCGGTACTTTCGGTGCCGTTACCGGTACCGAGCTCATCCATATTTTAACGTGTTAGCACCGTAATAACTAAATTGAAAACAACTGAATTTTCAACGTGTAGGACGTGTGGGTCCTATTATTATATATTATGTTATTTAAAATCGCTTTTTTTAGGACGGAGTGACCATCTTTACCACGTCATTTTTATTTATGTTTTGATATTCGGTATCTGCTACTGACACACGTTTTGCAGACATTGGGTCCCCGCCACGCGCGGGTGGAAAATCAACTAGTTATGTGAAATTCTATATCAAACAATTAAACACATGATTTGATTTTATCGTATCGTGATTACGGGTTCTTTTAACTTAACAGAACTTAAATAAAACAATTTTAGGGGATACGGAGTGGGCGGCAAAGGGGATCGGCAAAGACAGTTTGCCGCTCGGGAACACCGCCGCCTACCCCCCTTTGCCGTGCGGTGAAGTTCTCGATCGGTGACAGGTTGCCGAACGGTGAAGGGAGGGAAGGTGTGTCTGGTGGGGTGTGTGTGGTGGGGTCCATGTCATCTCAACCAATCACATATTTTTCCTTTTTTTTTAAATAGTTTACCAATTTATGACGTGTCTAACCATTGCCAACACTTTTGAGCATAGTTTAAACACGTTTCATTGAATGACATGACACGCTCTCATTGGTTGATTTTGAATTTTACCATTTTCAAGTGTCTAACCACTCCCTACACCCTTAAAGGTTTAGATCAATAGAAGGTTGTCACGTCATCAAATCATGTGATTTTAGCCTTTTTAGGTTTTAGGTATGTTTGGCATTAAACTTTTAGGAGCTTTTATCTTTAAGCTTTTAAGAAGAGTAAATTGCCATTTTAGTCCCTGAGTTTTGTCCAAATTTGTCATTTTGATCCAAATAGTTTTATTTTCCCACTTGGGTCCCTGACTTTTACATTTTGTTGCCATTTTGATCACTTTGCCTAACTCCATCCAAAAACCCAGTTTGTAACAGGGGTATTTTGGGGATTTCCTTAAAAAATGTTTTCAGTTGCCATTTTGATCCAATTCCAAAAAATCAAAAAAAATCCAAAAAAATCAAAAAAATAAAAAAAAATAAAAAAAAATTCTAAAAAATTCAAAAAAATCTAAAAAATTCAAAAAAATCTAAAAAATTCTAAAAAATCATAAGAATTCAAAAAAATTCAAAAAAATATAAAAAATTCTAAAAATCATAAAAATTCTAAAAAATCAAAAAAAATCTAAAAAATCCAAAAATCATTAAATGTTTCGGCACGAACCGTTTCGACCCGTACCGTTTCGAACCGAACCGTTTCGACCCGTACTGTATCGAACCGAACCGTTTCGACGCGATCCGTTTCGAACCCGTACCGTATCGAACCGTACCGTTTCGACGCGAACCGTTTCGAACCGTACCGTTTCGACCCGTACCGTATCGAACCGAACCGTTTCGACGCGAACCGTTTCGAGCCGAACCGTTTCGACACGAACCGTTTCGACCCGTACCGTTTCGAACCCGAACCGTTTCGAGCCGAACCGTTTCGACGCGAAGCGTTTCGACCCGTACCGTTTCGACCCGTACCGTTTCGAACCGAACCGTTTCGACGCGAACCATTTCGAACCGAACCGTTTCGACCCGTACCGTATCGAACCGAACCGTTTCGACGCGAACCGTTTCGAACCGTACCGTTTCGACCCGTACCGTATCGAACCGAATCGTTTCGACGCGAACCGTTTCGAACCCGAACCGTTTCGACACGAACCGTTTCGACCCGTACCGTTTCGAACCCGAACCGTTTCGAGCCGAACCGTTTCGACGCGAAGCGTTTCGACCCGTACCGTTTCGACCCGTACCGTTTCGAACCGTACCGTTTCGAACCCGAACCTTTTCGACCCGAACCGTTTCGACGCGAAGCGTTTCGACCCGTACCGTTTCGACCCTTACCGTTTCGAACCGTACCGTTTCGACGCGAACCGTTTCGAACCGAACCGTTTCGACGCGAACCGTTTCGAACCCGAACCGTTTCGAACCGTACCGTTTCGAACCCGAACCGTTTCGAGCCGAACCGTTTCGAACCGTACCGTTTCGACGCGAACCGTTTCGACCCGTACCGTATCGAACCGAACCGTTTCGACGCGAACCGTTTCGAACCCGAACCGTTTCGAACCGTACCGTTTCGAACCCGAACCGTTTGGAGCCGAACCGTTTCGAACCGTACCGTTTCGAACCCGAACCGTTTGGAGCCGAACCGTTTCGAACCGTACCGTTTCGACGCGAACCGTTTCGACGCGAACCGTTTCGAACCGAACCGTTTCGACCCGTACCGTTTCGAACCGAACCGTTTCGACCCGTACCGTATCGAACCGTACCGTTTCGACCCGTACCGTATCGAACCGAACCGTTTCGACGCGAACCGTTTAGAATTATTTGGATTTTTTTGAATTTTTATGCTTTTTTAGAATTTTTTAGATTTTTATATTTTTTTGAATTTTTTAGATTTTTTATGATTTTTTAGAATTTTTATGATTTTTTAGGATTTTTTAGATTTTTTTGAATTTTTTAGATTTTTTAGAATTTTTTAGAATTTTTTGAATTTTTTGGAATTTTTTTGATTTTTTGGAATTGGATCAAAATGGCAACTGAAAAGGTTTAAATTGAAAAGAGTAACTGGGTTTTTGGATGGAGTTAGGCAAAGTGATCAAAATGGCAACAAATGTAAAAGTCAGGGACCCAGGGGGGAAAATAAAACTATTTGGATCAAAATGGCAAATTTGGAAAAAACTCATGGACTAAAATGGCAATTTACTCTTTTAAGAAAAAACTTACACTCAATAAAAAAACTTGTTTGGTTGAAGAAGCTTGAAGCTTTTGGTTGAACGCTTCTACTAGTAGTGTTTAGGGGCTACAAGCTTTTAGAGATAAAAATATTATTTTAACCTCTAAAGATAATGAAGTTTTTAGTTATATTTTTTAATTATGTTCATTTTGGTCATTTTATTAAAAACTTCATCTACTTTGACAAACACCTAAATATATCTAAAAAACTACACATACTTTTGCCAAACATACCCTTTATATTCCCATCATTATAACTAATCACAATAATTTTCATAAGACCATGCGTAGTGATATATATGAATAATGCCCCCATCCATGAGCATTGTGCGACACGTGTCATTACAGTCAGCAAAGGGGCATTATGGGTGTTTTTCACAAATGGGCGTAGTGGGATAATGTCCAATAATGCCCCATCAATTGATTACCCAATTATTTAAAAAAATAAAAAATATTACTTGGAATATTCTTATTGGACAAACATAAATGGAGAAAGGATGCACATGCGTTTTTTAAATAACGCGCAGGACATTTTTTTTGAAAAATAACGTTTAAACACGCCTAGGGGGTGAGGGGTGGGCGTGTTTGGGCGTGATTGGTGAGAAAAAACACCAAAATTGATACCTCTACGCATGGTCTAATAGTACGGTTATAAATTAACATTTTTAAACGACATTTTTGTATAATATTTGTATGACATCATCAAACATACGATTCATTCTTTTTTTTTTTAAGTTTAGACTTTTTTATTAATCATTTGTTTTATATTATTCTTCCATTTGATCATAAATAATTAGTATGACTTTAAATTTATTCTTCACTTGATCACAAATAATTAGTATGACTTTAAATAGTTGGTACGCCTTTTAAAACCATTAGGCTCCATGGTATGGGGATGATCCTCCAAGTAAAGATAATCCGCCACGTCATCGTCACATCACCATCCTTGGGAGGATGGTCCATCCCACAATTTTAGTGGAAATGGGAGGATGATCCTAGATGATCCTACCCCACCACTTTTTTTATTTTTTTTAATCTTCCACTATTTTTAATATTTAACAAATAAATTAAGAAAATATTTTCATTAATATTGAAACACAGTACATAAACTTAAAAAAAATATATAAACTTAACATTTATCAAATAAACACTAAACTTGTTACAAAATAAAAAACTACAAAACCTGTGTACCCATAAATGTTTGGTGGTGAAATAGAAGGACCATTCTGTAAGGTGCTGTTTGTTTTTTCAGAGGTAAAACGTCTGCAGTCTGTGGACCACATCTGCAGACATCTGTAGCAGAAGAGGTGAACCAAACCTCTGCAGTGTGCAAGAAGAAGAGTGTTTTTTTTACTTCTACAAAACCTCTTTCTCTTCTCACAACACACACAACACAGTACACTCCTCTCTCTCTCTCTGCCTTCATCCCCACCAAAATCACAGTCCACCACCACCGTCCCACCCCCACTGCCGAGATCCGTCCACCACCACCACCGTCCCACCCCCACTACCGACATCCTTCCACCACCACCACCTACCCTTTAACTTTCTCTCTCTAAACAAAACAACTCAACATCAGACCTGTACCATCTAAACCATCAGATCTGACAAAACAACTCAACATCAGAGGTGGTGTTGCGGTGTTGGTGGAGGTCGTTATGTAGTGGTGATGGTGGTGGAGGTGGTGCGTTAGGGTTTCGGGCGGAACTGAACATCTACCTCCTCGGTCTCTCTCTCTCTTGCATCTCTCTCTCCGCCTCTCTGTACCGTCGCCGCTGCCACCAAATGAGGGTGATGGTGGCCGGCCGTTCATTGATTTGAAGGGAGAAGGTGGGGTGTGCTTTGTCGACGAAATGAACCGCCGGAGAACCAGATGACCGGAAGCCGAGATGGGTGAGGGGGTTTTGTCGGTGGAGGAGATGGGTGAACGTGGGGGTGGAGGTGGTGGCGGAGATGTGGTGGTGGAGGTGATGCAGAGAAGTGGTGGTGGTGGTCTGTTTTGAATGGCCAGAGAGAAGAGGAGAGAGGAGGTTTGAAGACTTGGGTTCATGTTTGCTTGGGGAAGAGGTTTTTGGTGAGAAGCTCTTCAAGAAAACAAACAAGCTGCAGCACCCAAAGGTCTGTGCGTGTCTGCGCGACGCAAACATAAGTGGCCAGAAGAGCTTTTCTTAAAAAAAACAAACAGCACCTAAATACCTCTAAATTAAATAAAGGAAGCTTCAAGGAACCTGGAATCGACCATTCTGTACAACTTTTTTTCTTCATATATCCCTTTCCTTTCCTGGTTCTCACTTCAAATCTCCATATTCTCAACAACAACATTCCGACCGTCAACAACAAATCTCCATTTTCTTTCCAAATGGTCCAAATCACAAACTGTCAAATTTGGTTTTTGTCTTTTAGCGACCGTCGCCAACGTCCGGAAGAGGACGACGAGGACACTGACGGAGGGGGGCGGGATGGTGTGCGGATCGGCGCCGATCCAGGACGCAAGGGGGACGGTCCTCATACCGTCTAGCCTTAAATAAGGAATACTCCATGTTAACGTTATATATTAAATAATAGAGTTAATTACTGTTTTCATCATTGTGGTTTGACAAAAATCATTATTTCAGTCTATTAGTTTAAAAAATGTGATTTCAGTCCCTGTTGTTTCACTTTCATAACTATTTCAATCCATTTATTCTGTAAGTACAGGGACTGAAATGGTTACGAGGTGGACTGAAATGGTTACGAAAGTAAAACCACAGGTACTGAAATCGTAATTTTTAAACTAATAGACAGAAATAGTGATTTTTAACAAACCACAATGATGAAAACAATAATTAACTCTAAATAATATTTTAATATATGGTATTTTTATAACTAAAGACTTGATCCTGTAACATGTATTATTATACGGTTAGTAAAATCTTTCTTTTGGATTCCATAAGATCAAGTTTAAGATTGCCTTTTAAGTTAGGTCATTTTTCGTGATTATTAGACTGAGTGTAGTGGGGCAATCTTTTGAGTGGGCGTCTTGCGACACGTGGCGCCACGTCACATAAGAGGATTTTGACCAAAAAAGGGGGAGTGGGGCAACCTTGCTGGGTGGGGCGTCTTGCGACACGTGGATTGATTTATTTTGTCTTTTTTTATGTAAAAGATATAAAAAAAAGTCCTATTTTTTCACTACAAGAACAGGGCACTTTTACCGGCGACAGTTGTCGCCGGTATTGGTCACTTTTGTCGCCGGTATTGAGTTTTAGCGGCGACATATCGCCGGTATTGCGTCGCCGGTATTGCTGGGACGCTATTGACCAGTTGTCGTCGGTATTGACTACTGTCGCCGGTATTGATCGTCCTCTTTTAGCGACGCCATATGTCGCCGGTAAAAGTGTCGCCGGTATTGATTATTCGTCGGTAAAGGGGTATAGGCAATAGCGGCGACAGATGTCGCCGCTAAAAGTCTATTTTTTTTTAATACAGCAGCTGTATATACAGCTGCCCAGCCAGTTTTACGGCCGAAAAACAAAA
Source organism: Helianthus tuberosus (assembly GCA_030545235.1). Classification (NCBI taxonomy): domain Eukaryota; kingdom Viridiplantae; phylum Streptophyta; class Magnoliopsida; order Asterales; family Asteraceae; genus Helianthus; species Helianthus tuberosus. The sequence goes on along the minus strand of CM060416.1, from coordinate 4,810,639 downwards.
CCTGCCTATTTTCAACCAACGCAAGCATACGCTATGAACATAATCAACATATACTAAAGGTAATATACTTAAAAACTACGTTTAAGTCGTACATTATATCCTACAACGTTTAATTAAATCTAAATCATACATTAAAAACAAAGTCACTCATCGTCATCGTTAGCGTTGGGTTCATCGTCGGATTCATTATCGAATAAGTTGTCAGAATCGTAGTCTTTTGACTTTCCTTTTCCTTGTGAAGCAAGATAGTTGTTAAGTTGGTTCAAAAATGACGGGGTTTGGAACAAGCTGTTAACAATGTGAGAACCGCGAGAACCAATGTGAACACAAAATAAAATCTAAAAAAAATCAAAAAAGCACTCAAATTTTTTTTTTATTTTTTTAATATTTTTTAATAAAAAATCGCTATATTTCGTTACCATAAAAAAAAATAAAAAAAAACTTTTTTTTTTCGAGTAACAGTTATCCATGCACATGTGCATATGCACATGTGCATATGTATCATTACTTCAACAAATTCGGTAATACGTTATCAGGAATAGACAATTGCACTTTAATTTACAATACCATTAGTAATACACTACTTTTTACATTACCAATATTCAAAATGCACATGTGCATAATGTTAAGACACGATTAGACCTGTTTGACTGAAAAATACACCCTTTGACTTTTTTAATTTTTAAAATAATTAAAATTACAATGTTAGGATCTATCATTTATTCATCTTTGTACATAAAACATAAAACTGTTTTATAAACATGAGGTAGAAAGTAGTTAAACGAGTCGTAATCATGTTTGAAACTTATGTTGTGCGCGCCATCAGAAACCTGTTAAACCTGTTAAGACACGATTTGCCAGCCTTAGTTATCCATGCACATGTGCATATGTATCATTACTTCAACAAATTCGGTAATACGTTATCAGGAATAGACAATTGCACTTTAATTTACAATACCATTAGTAATACACTACTTTTTACATTACCAATATTCAAAATGCACATGTGCATAATTAGGTATAACCATGATATAACGTGTTTTGGTACAAAAAGTTTGTGATTTTGAATGGAGAAGTAGACCCATATACATGTTTTTTGGTTAGTTATATCTAATGGTTGATGGTTTGGTTATAGTTGTCAATTTTTTATGTAATATGTTGATTGGATGGTATAAATGGTGTTTACATACATGTAATAAAGTGAAAATATTGTTAATGGTTTTGTATTATGGATGGTAGGAGGTAATGGTATTGTATTATGGATGGTAGGAGGTAATGGTAGTGTATTATGGATGGTATGATAGATGAAAGGGAAAGTGTATTCAAAGTGGTGTACCAAAACACCTTATTTCATGTTGATACATATAAATGCACATGTGCATTTCTAATATTGGTAATGTAAAAGTAGTGTATTACATATGGTAGTGTAAATGAAAGTGCAATTGTCTAATATATGTAATGAATTACGAAATTTGTCAAAGAAATGACAAAAATGCACATGTGCATGCTTGTGTATTATGGATGGAATGATAGATGAAAGAGAAAGTAGTGTACCAAAACACCTTATTTCCTGTTGATACATATAGATGCACATGTGCATTTCTAACATTGTTAACGTAAAAAGTAGTGTATTACACGTGGTAGTGTAAATGAAAGTGCAATTGACTATTATTTGTAATGAATTACGGAATTTGACAAAGAAACGATACATATGCACATGTGCATGGATAACTGTTACTCGAATTTTTTTTTTTTTTTTTTTTGAAATTTTTTTTTTATTTTTTTTATTAACAAAATATATCGATTTTTTCAAAAAAAATAGTAAAAAAATAAAAAAAAAAAATTTTGGGTGTTTTTTAGATTTTTTTAGGAATTACTGTTTGTGTTCACACTGGTTCTCGCGGTTCTCGCAATAAAGGGTGGTTCCTAACGGATCTTTGTCCTATATATATATATATATATATATATATCTCTTATGAAGCAGTGATCGAAAATGAGAAACTCTTTTAAACAAAAAAATATATTTTCTTTACACAAAAAAACGGGGTGTTGAACGATACAATGGGTCAAACAAAAGGTGCTAAGTGCATCTTTGTTCTTAGTCCATGGTAGTCGAACGGGGTATCACGCCATTTGTGCACATAGCGCCCTTTGGCGCTGTGCAACACCACCCCGAGGGGCGCCATACGTCGGAATCCAGCGAGCTCGCGAAAATTATAACGGGCGCTACACTTAGGTTTCTCACACACACACATATGTATGTGTGTGTGTGTATATATATCTTGCATTTATGCAGATCAATCCAAGGCATCATTATGGGCATAATCTTCACTTTTATTACCTTAAATGGTTGCACTCTCCAAGCAAAGAAGCTTTTTTACTGGTAAGAACATGTTACAAAGCTTAAGCGTTTAGCTAAGAATAATATTTATGAATTATGTACCGAATTTTAAATTTTTTTTGAAAAGTCAGGATGGATGTAGGAGAAGGTAAAGAAGTGAATCTTGTCTAAGAGTGTCCAAGATGAAGACTTCAACACCATTTGCCACGGGTCGTATAACCCCACATCGCATGGGTTATGAGAGGTTACCACTACGCATGGCCTTAGTACAACCCACACATTATATGTCAGAAAAAATAAGCTTCCTTTCACCATTCAAGTTCTTTTTTCAAAGGGGCTGCACCAGCGGCATCTGGAATTGTTGGAGTGGAACATCAAATATGGTTGTCATACACTACACATTTTGTCTTACAAGTGAATTTCTGTATACTTTGACTTTTAAGAGTCAAAGGATTAGTACTAGAAGCACAATTTATGACTTTGATTTCTAAAAAACCAGAATTAGATGGTAGTGAGAAATAGGGTTTGGGAGCAATTCTGTTGTTTGGATTGGTAATAATCACATTATAAAATATTCAACAGTAAACGACCCAATGCTATATTTTAATTTAGTTCAGTCTTTAAGTTACAAATATCACTTTGAATTAAATAGTGTTCTTATTTGAATTTGTTGTGCATGTCAGTTTGAAGAATGGTTAATAAGAAGGTTAGTTTTAGCTCTTTTTTCTGTTCATTAATTTGCTAATATAGCTATTGCTGCTACTTTCTAAATATTGTATGAAAAAATATTAAACTTACATGAAGATGTATGAAAATTAAACATATGATTCTCATAACTCTGTATCTATTAAATTATGTAAGGGGTTTACCCTGTATCTACTAAATTCATGATGTTGTTTGTTTGCAGGTTTAATATTAACCACTAGAATCAGTCCTGTTTATCAAATGCTTTACGCTGGTGGATCTTTTCATTTGCCACAAAGCGCAAGTCATTAAAAAGTTAGATGGTTGTGACTTTTTCAAAAAGGAGAAGCAATCCCAAACACCCTCGATATAGATTATCTTTGTTACGTTGTTAGTGTAACCCGTCCACTGGACGGGTACTAAACTAGTTTTGTATTTGTGTAGTTCTGTAAAGTGGATATGTTTTTTAGTAAATAGCCCTTTTGTTCATGTGGTTCTTTTGTTATGAACATGGTTTTCTTCTTTTCAACTGAGTTTTTAAGGACTTTTTTGTTAAGCTTTTTTCCAAGTTTCATATTCATTTTTGGATATAATGTTGAGGGGTGAATTTAAAGCCAGCTCAGTTTCAGATTTTTTTTTTTTATTATTCTGGACTGTTGGTTACGTAGATAAGCATGTTATTTGTCTGTAGTGTTTTTTAATAAGGTTGTATATGTTTTAGTAGACACTAGACAGTGCTTGTCTAAATCTTGATTAGCGATGTACAGTTTGTTGGCAATGCAAGTGTATTTTGGTGTTATTTGTTGTGTTTAGGATAGATTATGTAACAACCCGACTTTCCGAAGTCAAAGTACAAGTCAAAGTCAACGTCAAAGTAAAAGTCAGGTTGTTATTCAGATCTGTCTTTTCTTGCTTAATTATTGTTTGTACTCTCGAGATCCGATAAATAGTTTAGACCTTTGCGGTAATTGATATGTTAGTTAACGATCTTGAACTACGATTTATTATTATGGGAAGTAACAATGCGATAAACGCAGAAATCACAACTAAACATTATTTTACTAAACGCTATCACATTGCAATCGCATCGCAACTCGAAACGCAACTATTGGTATTGTTCTGTGTGTTATTATGTGCTTTACTTGTGTGTGCCTCGTATATGTTTTGGGATGTTACTCGCAAACGCAACCGCAACTTTATCTCATCGCAATCTCATCGCAAAAGCATAAAAGTAAATCGCAAATAATTGTAACTATTATATGTTTTATGCTTCTTATGTGTTATGTTATTTGTGTAACTATGTGTTTAATGCTATCGCATCGCTTACTCGCAACTCGCCTAAACGCGACGCAACGCTCAACGCACGAAACGAAAGTCGGAAAACCAACTCGCACAAGTCGTCGGATCGAATGACCACTCGATCGAATGGACTACGACCGGATGACCATCCGATCGACTGGCCATCCGACCCACTTAACTCTCCACCGCCTTATTCCCCTTTCACCTATAAATACCCACCTGTCACATCAACTGTTCATTGATGTGACAGCTCTATCCGACCAGCTCATTCTCAAGCTCTTTTCTCTCGATTCCAAGCGATTCTTGTAAGTTTTCTTCCTAAATCATGTACTTCCATCATCATTGCACACATCTCCATCATCTTCTCCATCAAATCTTACATTTTCACCATGAAATCGTCGGATTTGGACCTCTTTAAGGTGACGTCACCTCGGTTTCTTATGAACACTGAAGTGTGACATCATCTCATCAAAGTTTGTCCAGATCTAATGGATTTCCACATCATTTCACACAAATCTTCACTAGATCTAAACATTTTCAACTGGATTCAAACTTCTCTTCAACACCCTTCATTTTTCTACTAAGAACCGATAGAATCTAGACTCGTTCAGGCTCTCTACTCATTCTCTAGTGGGGAACCGGTCTGAGAACAGTTTTCCATCGAAGAAGACGACCGATTCATGGGTTGAACATGAAACTCCATCTTGAACAGTTGAGCCTGATCGAATGGGGTGGTTCCCATCCGATCGACTGAGCTGGACTTGGTGTGGTGTTCCGTTGTCTAACACGTCATCATGCTGTCTCCGTTAAACCGCAAAACTTTTTAACTTAACTGATTTTACCAAGTTTTCAAACAAATGGTTGGTCGATCGAATAGCCATCCGATCAGATGACCATCCGATCGAATGACTATTCGACAGGTGACTCACCATTTTATCAGTAAGTTCAACACTTAAACAATTTTACAAAACTTCAAAGAATATCAGCCTTCTGATCGAATGACTTGAATTATACTACAACGAAAACTTCAAAAGTTGAACGATTTACAAACACACTTCCCCGATCGAATGGTCATCCATCTGGATGACCATCCGACCGGATGATCATCCGATCGACTCATCATCCGATCGCCCATCTCACCTAGCACACTGTTTACACGCTGTTCAACGCTTACGCTATCGTTTTATGATCAGGCTAATCTCCCACGCGCTCCCTTCAATCCAAGTACTGTGTTTACTAGCTAAACACAAACTGTGAGTATACTCGAACCCTTTTTCGCTTAACGCACTTTTGGGTGTTACATACGTTACCTATCAAATCACATCAACACACAACGCAACACTTTTAACGCTAACCGCTCTCGCATGTGTACGTGTTTCGATGAATGCTTGTAGGTTATGTTTACACAGTGATTGTTTGCCTGACACCTTAGCAACGATAGTACTATAGTTTGGACTCAGCACCTGTCGTGGACAGGGGTTGTTAAGGGTTTTACTTCACATGGTCACGGTGGTGATAATGTGTTGCGCATTCTACACTCGCAGTCATGTCGGTTGCATTAGTCATTGTCGATAACTTACTTGCTTCACATTTCAACGTGTTACATGATGGTTATGCGTAAACGCTTTCGCTATACTATATGCTATTAAACTTGGGTACTCACCTTTACACTCTGTGTATTGACTTTATTTTAACGTACGTGACAGGTGTCTAGGATGCTATGTTTGCTGATCTTTTGTGGAATCAAGATAGGCAGTCTAGAAACTACACCAAATAGAAAATCTAGGTTGTCGAACTTGTTTTGTTCTTGAGACTCTCTGTCTGTAATAATTGTTTGTGGGATATTGTTGATTGGTATGGGACAATTAACCGTTTAAATATTGCCATATAATAGTTGTTATGGATCTCTTGAGCAATCTGGTACGCCTAGTGTCGCGCCCCGATGTTTCCGCCATCAGTTGAGGTGTGACAGATTATGTGTTGTCTACTTGGTGTAAGTAAATCGCTCTTTACAAAAGTAAGTTTTCTTCTTTTCAGTGTCAAACAAGGAAGCGAATTTGCTTTGTAAAGGTTCATTCAAGAACCAGGTGTCGAACCAAAACAAAATATGGGATTGCCTATAATCAGATTCTTCAAAACAATGTTGTTATTCATCAAAGTAGTATCAAATTTTTAGCCATCAAATTTATAATCTTAAATAAAGGTCATGGATTGAAAGCATGACAAAGACTAAAACTACTATAATCTTTAGTGCTGGGAATAACAACAGCCGCTATTTGTTATTTTGTTAATTTACACTAAGTGATTATATATTATATTGTCGGCATGAAACCCACCCGCCCGTCGCAAGAATCGATCTTGACCGTCGGATCTATTCAAAATCAAATCCTAGCCCTTTAAACGCTTAAAAACACTTGGAGGTGTAAGTATTTAAGGGGTAAAAATTAGCCGTTCAAAAAAAAAAAACTGTTTGCTTATGGGAAGTCATCAACTTCTTTTCTTTCTTTGTTTAGTTCTATTGGTCAGTTGGAGATGGTAAACTCATTTATGGGCTTGAAGGGAGTGGCTTCATTGTCACAAGCATTGTCTCCTGTGGGTCTGTTGGAAAATTACAAGGGCTGGTTTAAAACTAGTAAAAGCTTACTTTGCAGCATGACAACATGTTCCTACAAGAATGGGCATGGCTCATATATATAGTTCAGTGCCGTTCCTACGTTTTCGGAGGCCCTAATCGAACTACGAAGTGGTGGCCCTTTCGCAAAATTATCATTTTCAACATATTTAGTAACAAAACCCTACTCCTTTATCCGGGCTTGGGACCGGCAATTATAAACTAAAAAGTTTATAATTCCCATAGTTAAAAAAATTTTTGAAAGTCATATGTTTTCTATAATTATAGTATATCTTTAAACAAAATCTACTTTTCTAGCTTTAACCGAAGCAAATTGTTTGATGAAATTATCGTAATTAGCCCTAATTCAACCAATTAGCCCTAATTCAACAACTTAAAATCAGCCCTAATTCAACAATTTAAAATAATCAAATAAGCCCTAAAGGCCTAAATAACAAACTGAAATCAACAAATTAGCCCTAATTCAACAACTTAAAATCAGCAAATTAGCCCTAATTCAACAACTTAAAATCAGCAAATAATGAAATAAGCATAATCCCTAAACAAGAGATTCAAATTGGCAAATACACCCTAGTTCCCTATTCAACAAATGAGGATGTGAATGTCTAACCTGAGTGAGAGCCACAAGATTAAATCGCCAACCATAAAATCGCAAAACTGAGCGAAACTAAACGGCACTACAGAGAAGGTCTGTGACATATCGCCGTCAAACGTCTCTTAGTGCCATTGGGTTATTAGGTTTATGTAATGTTAACAGATGAGAGATTTGGGCCTGATCTATTAGAATTGGGTTATTAGGTTTATGTAATGTTTACAAATGAGAGATTTGGGCCTGATCTATTAGAAAATTGGTGGCCCTTCAAATTGGAAAATTGATGGCCCTTCAAATTTGGTGGCCCTAGGCTTGGGCCTAGGTTCATATACCCATTGGGCCGGCTCTGATATAGTTTCATCTATGTGCTTGCTGATTCAGGGAGCTTTGCCATTTAGGTGTCATTCATACAATGACAAAGTAAATTACCTTAGTGATGGTATAGTTTCAGTTTTATAACTTTATTATTCCTATTAGATTAAGTAGATTTTATAATTTGCATCCATTTTGCCTGTTTTAATTGGTTTTGATGCAAAATTGAGGTGTTCTTTTCGACCATTTCTACTTGAAAAGTGTAACATTCGTATATACTTTGAAGTCGAAAGTGTTGATTACCATGATTGAGATTCAAAAGGATCAGGCGTTGTTTGTGTTGCTTGAGTTTTTTAATTGGATGACAGGTCATTATTTAATGTAGCGATGTTTACTATTCGATGAAATGCTTAAGAAAAAAATGATTTGATTAACACATGATATCTTTTTTTAATCAACATTTGGATTTCCTAACCTTAAGAAGGCAACCTTTATCTATCTGTTAATTTTGTTTGTTCTCAAATATGGATTTCTTCATAACTATGTTGTTTTTGTTTTGTACTGACTTGCAACGGAAATGGAAAATATATACAGGTAATAATAAACACTAACTGAACTTGGTAGCCTTTGATGCACTTTTATTGAATCAAGTTATATTAAAAAGTCCACTAAGCATTGGTTAAAAGAATCCGAGAGGAATAACTGCGTGACAGTTGCCCATCTAATGGGTTAAGAATTGAGGTTGTTCTTAAAGTCTACTCGCCGATTCTGATGTAAACATTATATTGGCGACAAGAGGTGATGGATCATAAAACCGAACACGATTTTCTTCCACTCCTGGCCATAGCTGCATGAGGCGCTAGAAACAACTGGAATGACAAATTAATTGAAAATCTGTCAGTTGATCTTAAACGTGGATTCCAAATTCACCTAGGTGTTGTATAAATCGCTTCCGGTGGTGCTTGTTCAGACGTTTGTCACCGCTGATTTCAGTATAGGAAAACCATACCGTAATCAATTGTTCATAATTTTGGAAGCCAATTTCAACATCTCTAGTTCAAACACATCATCATTAGCCAATAGGGCACAGCGGGCCCTACAGGCTGAAAATTCCTCAAGGTGGCTACCAAAAACCTTGGAGGCAAATTATTTGGGTCCGTCAATGGAATTGTCATTGCTAGATGATTCCACATCTCCGCATATGTGATATTATTTACAACAACTGTGACAGCCACCAATGGATATAGAGAAAAATTTGCTGGGAAGGAAGGGTGACGGGAGAAAAAACGGCAGACTTCACCTCGTAGATGAATAAAAAAGCGAATACGTAGTGATCGGGGTCAAGAAGATCTAGTAGGATCCTAGTTCCTAGACGAGTAAGTAATGGCTCCATATCATTAGCAAGATCATAGTCAATGAAACTTTGCGTATTTGTCCAGAAATTGAAGGCTAAAAACCCCACACTCGTAAACCGAAAAAAGAATGCACTTCCAAACAGTGATCAGCTCAATTTGTCCTTCTAAATCCTCACCTTCTTATGCCTCAAACTGCATCTCGGGGGTCATTCTAGTATTATCATCCTCCTTGATCGCTTGAACTAAATGCAGACCTGGGTTTTCCACCTTCGATATCTGTGTGAAGTTCCATAGAGGCCCATCCACTGGGTTGTAGACATTAACAAAATCATCCCCCTGAATCTAAGTTGTAAACCGCCTGCATGTCATCATTAGCATGGAAAGCTTGTAGAAGTCAGTACACGCAAAGATGGATGTTAAAAGCGCATCACTCAATCCACTGAAACGATCTTGGTCCTGATCCATATTTGTTGTGTTAAACAAAAAAAATGGATTAGAAATCAAAGAATCAATAGGTAGCAGACCTGTGAAGTAAAGTTACACCAAGTAGACAACACATATTCTATCCCGAACACAACAAATAACACCAAAATACACCCACATTGCCAACAAATTGCACATCGTTAATGAACATATACAACCTTATTAAAAAACTATAGATAAATAACATGCTTATCCACGTAACTAACGGTTCAAAATAACAAAAAAAAAAAAAAAAAATTGAAAATGAACTGGTGATAAATTCACCCCTTAACATTATATCCAAAATGAATATGAAACTCCCGAAAAAACAACAAAATGTCCTTGAAAACTTAGTTGAAAAGAAGAAAAGCATGTTCATAACAAAAGAACCACATGAACAAAATGGTTATTTACTAAAAACATATCCACTTTATAGAACTACACAAATACAAAAACAAAGACGAAAATCAAATATGAACAACTATGACTAGAATTAGAACTCAAGACATGGACTAAACAAGGCCTAATATAGAAGCCAAAAAAAAAAAAAAAAACAAAGGAAAAACACATGTGAGATATAATTCAAATTTTACTTAATTATTATCAATTTGATGTTTAATAGCACCCAGATTTCTAAATAAGACCTAAATGGTTCTCACCAACATGATAGACCAAAACAAAGATGAGAAAACGCTCTCGAATTAGCGACATAAACCATAAGCAGGGCAAAGCAAGATGAATCCGAGACAAATTTACATTACACATAGAGTCAAAGCATATGAAGCAAAACAATCCAAACACAACTGTGAACAAAACAAGATGAGACAGAGACTTTGAAGGCTCTAGAAATCCTAATGGTAGAGAATGAAGGCATGTTTACCTACATCATGATTGCTATCCAATGTGTTAGTAACAGAATTTCAGATCCAAGTATCAGAAAACAAAACACTTTAAACACAATAGGCATGAACCGCCTAACGTTCCATCATTTCACGCCCTCTAACACCGGTACCATATCGGTGTTTAATGTCAGTCGCCCATGCCACATGGCATGGGCGTTAGTCGGTTATGGAAATGACCTTGATCTAGGTTTATGTATTGGTCCTGATCCATATTTGTTTTGTCAAAAAAGAAGTGATTAAAATTAAAATTAACAAGATATTTGTACTAGAGAAGCTTTGATTAGGCTGCTTAAAACTAAAACGGACTTTAATCACAACGTCAAATTCTGTGTGCAGAAATAAAAACAGAAGCGAGGTTATCACCTTAGGCCATGTGTAGTGGTAGAGCCCCATAGTGGGGAGTTATGTGACAAGTGACAATTGTGTAAGAAAGGGGGGTTATGGGGCTTTATATAACTTAAGTGTGTAGTGAGGTTATATATGTAAGAAGCTTTATATATATGTATGTATGTATGTATGTATATATATATATATGTGTGTGTGTGTGTGAGTGAGGAAGGAAGGGTCACGCCGTTATATACATTGCGGGGAGGCAAAAAAGTTACCCCATAGCGTCGGCCGTAACGGTGTAGCCAGGCGCTATGGGGCGTCATGGCGGGTTCCGGCGGTATATACAGCCCCACTACAGAGGGGCTTATATAATGAAGTTCTTAGATGCAATTTTGGAGTATTTGAGCACATTGCTCCATGTAAAAGCATATACCGATGTTTCTTTTGGTAGGCTACTAGCAATTTTTTCAAGATGTTTAGTTAGTTTTATGGAAAAGAATTTATACTTATAAAGTTCTAAGTACAAAAGTATTTCTTTAGGTACTGAATACTGTATAAAATTGGGTACTGAATATCGTACCGAATATATTAGTACGATATCAGTACCAGTATTCCGGTATGGTACCCTCTTGGTACCACTTTGTTTTTTAGCACTCATACGGTTAAAATTTGAGGAAGCAACCAAAAGAATTTGTGCTTTTTTGTATGATTTCCTTCTCTGGTATGTAGTTAAAAAGATGAAGCGAAGAAGAAAAAGTGGAAAGGCAAATATAAATGACCATTAAATTAAAATAGGATAATATGGTACTATGTTAGGTCTCAAGTGGCGCAGCGAAATAACTGATTCACAATGAACACGCAATAAACGATAAAATATAAAGCACGACACGACACAAGAATTTTTCGTGGTTCGGTCCCAGTGGGGAATCTACGTCCACGAGTTGTAACTAGGGATCTTTTTATTAAGCTCTGACAAACTTACAATTACATAGATAATGGATATATATAGAGACTAATCTAGGCTTTTAGGATTGGTGAACAAGAAACCCTAACTAACCTTCTAATCATCCAAATAATACAAGCCCAATAGCCAACGGGCCTAAGGACTTCACACCGAACAATCTCCCACTTGAAGGCCTTGCGATAAACACCAAGTCCGCCAACAAGCACAAAACAATCCATGTCTTCAGTAATCCGTAAACTTCAGAGAAACATAAGTCTTTCAGGTCCAGCTCCCAAGAACAAACCAAACTTCAAACCATGTATCACAATCAACCCAGTTGTAGTTGGCCCAATTATCATGTAAACAAAAGGGCTCGTTGAAGTCACGGATGGCTTCAATTCAACCCAGTCTCAAAAGACCCCGTCTTTACATCCTTAATCCCAACTGATTCCCATAGTCTAGAACCAACTGATTCTCGTAGAGTCGTAGTCTCGAACCTGTCTCAATAGAAGGCTTCAACCCGGTCTCTGTCTCAAAAGTAGTACCATTTACAAACTAGTTATTCAAAAAAAAAAAAAACTGTTTTCTAAATTCGTGTCTTCAGCGTCTATTTTTTGTTAACTTTAATTGTTTTATATGATTTTGCTATACATAATATTTAGATGTTCTTATTTCATTTAAATATGTATGCATTAGTTTATCATGTTATTTATTTTAGGATATATTACTTTATTTTTCTTATTGGTATAAGTCAGATTACATTGGTTTCATGATATTAAACTTCAACTTTACAATTATCATATCTAGTTAAACTTAAGCAGTTGTATATGGATTGATAAAAAAATTTGTACTATCAGAACTATTACTGATAATCATTTTGTATGGTTTTCGAGCGATGTAAGCACGGTCAATATCCTTTTAAGCATATCATGACTTTATTTTTTAGGTTTTCTCTTTCGATTTCTATATCATGTGTCGTCCCCCTGCGCGTGGGGAATTCACTAGCTTATATAAATTATAGAATAATAAATTATTAGTCTATAATATCAAACTTTGTAAAAAAAATATTCTTGTGATTTGTTAATATTCCGTTAAAAATGAAAATAGAAAAATAACTTTAATTATGTAATTACTTTTCTTTTTTTGCTTAAATATTTAAAATCTTAAATTTAATAAATAAATCAAGTTAGTTTAGTAAAATTGGTTGTATTTTAGAAAACTTGTTGGCACAATAATGGTTTCTTTAGAACCACAAATTTTACACCATTGTCGACCACGAGATTAGACACTGCACCACTTGGATGGACAACACCTCACTGCTTGGTACCACAAGACTACAAGCCATTTGGTTACAGACTGTAAACTTTGATCAAATTACTCAATTACTGTGTGCACACGACCACATCCGCAACTGGAAATATATTGTATCGAACATACCTTGTCGCAGCCACAGACGAGCGATGATATGTCGTATTAACTCTATCTCGAACACCAACCGTTTAATCAACTATATGTCCGTCTAATCAACGGCTCAAAAACTTACATATAATCCTTAAATATAATCCTAACATGTTCTTTTACATAAATAACACCCAACACTTTCAACAACATAAAAACTAGCAGGGTTTGATAAGATTTTCACAACAAACATGCGAAAAGGCTTAGGACATCTAGAGGCCTCTGGAGCCTGGAATGTCGATCCACGAAAGTCGAATCTCAACCTCTCCACACTCGACGTTTTGCAACCTAAGAACCATGTCTTGGACCACTTTCCCGTCGGTCCATGTTATGTGGCTTTCTTCTGCCAAACAGTTGGTCCTTGTCGGTTTCACGCTGGTTATGATCGTGCCGTTTGGTAGATTCCCTAAATGCATCTTAACAGCTTCAACGAATGGTTCGATGTCGAATACAGCACTCCCCATCTTGTCATCCAAACTTAATGTATCCTTGTCATACACCTCCTGTTTTGTTTGCAAAGAGTACTTTAAACAAAACTTTAACAACCAATATTATAACAGATAATTTCTGACACGATCTGAAACAAGACATGAAATTAACGATGTTTTGGGTTGTTATTTATAACCCGTTTAATAAATAGGGTGTGCTCGGGTTTACATGTTTAACTCGCTTAATGAAATGTATTGTGTTTGGGTTGACAGTTTTAAATTGTTTAAATAAACAGGTCAGCCCGTCTATATTTTATAAGGCGAGCTAACCCGTTTACAAACTGTTTTAACCCATTTAGTACAACATGCCAACCTGTTTTGACCCATTTAACTCATTTACATCTTGATCACGATTAAACTAATATATATTATCATTGAGAACATATTTATTTTAAGACCATTAAAATTATACATACTCCCAAAAGACAAAGTCGGTGGAAACCCCACCGGCTTTGCCTCCCCTTTCCCCATACTTTCATAATATTGCAAATTTAGCCCCTTAACTTTGGTATCTTCAAAATTTCATAAAATGACAAACTTAGTCTCTAAACTACTACTCCATTTTACAAATACTTTGCTTTTGACACTCCAACTTTGTGGTAGTTTCCTTTTGAGCCCCAACTTTGTTATAGTTTTCTTCTTACACCAAAACTTTATCAAATTTCATCTTTACCCTTTGTTAGCCCTTAAGTTTAGGAAATGCAATTTTTAACCACTTAACTTTTTATGAACTTTGTAAATGCCACTTTGTCTCCCTTGAGAGTTTTTGGCTTGACGATATAAATTCGAGTTAGTCGGGTCGCGTATAATACGTTATGATTGTACGATATAAATTCGATTTACGTTACGTTTTGATTCAATCGCAATGCAACTATAGGATACATTGAGTTCAATCGGATACGTCAAAACGTGTGTTTTCATATGGTTAACACATCATATAACGCTTGGACTAATCCGTTCGATATTTGTGAAGTACCCACGCCACAACGCGCGCGGGTCTTATTACTAGTTTAAACTAATATTTAAGTACAGGAGAACGAGACCCATCTGTGATCTGACCATCTCAAAAGTGCAAAAGTGATATTTTTTATTAATTCTAACCGACCAACCAAATAATTTAAAAAGATTAATTTTAATTTCTCAGATTCCAAAACCTTTGAATTTTAATAATTTGTTTTTGTTTTTACGGGCTCGATAGTAGTTTTGCATCAAGCCTTAGATAACACTCGGCAATTAAAACAAAGACCGATTAGTGCATGTACTCCCTTGTCTTTCGGCTATCAACGCCACCACATGATGCATGATTAACCATCCCCCTCTTTTAATGTTATTTTCACGAAATTAGTAAAAAATAACGTTAAAATTAGTGCACTTTCACTTTTATCCCCGAGTCCACACATATATACATTATATGCACATACCGCAAACAGAACGTATAAACCTTTAAAGTATAAACATCAAAAACCCGAATAAACAAAACCCGATTAACCCAAACTAAATAAGGTAAATACACTTAAACTTTTATCATGTTAAACAGAACACGTGTATACGAGGAAAAGTCCAAACCCAAACTACCCAAATAAACCAACAAACCCGATTGTTATACGGACCAGTTATCCGATACAATATCATACGATAAAAAAAAAACCCGAACAACTTACAAGCGTGACGGGTTGAGGCTCAGCGATAGAGAGAGTCAAATCTTCATCCCACACAGGATTCACGTTTTTCTTAACCACTCGAGTTTTCAATTTCTTCATCAAAAACAAGTAATCACTTAATTAATTAATTAATTAATTAATTATTTATAAAACAACGCCGTAAAAGGCGGATCAAAAAAATAAAAATAGAAAAACGGATAGAGATGATCACCTGTTTGCCCATACGGATGACGACGTAAGGATCGCTAGTAGTGACGTCACGAACGGCGAGGTTTACGCCTCTGTGGATATGAACCCTGAGTAAACCTAACAAGTGCTCCATGGGCAACTGGATGTGAGTTGAAAAGTTGGCTTAGGAATGTGAGGGTTATGTTATGGTTTGTGATTATTATGCGGATGAAGACGAGGTCTATGTGGAACGAGGAACAGAAGAAGACAAACAGGCCCGGTTGGGTCCGTGTGTACTAGTTTGGTGTTTAGTAGGACCACTTTAGTACTCTAGTTTTCAATGTAGTAATAATAATAATATCTTAAGGTGGTTAGGTAGCGAACTCTATCAGACCACATGGAGTGGGCATGGTTTTAGGGTATGTTTAACTTATGATCATGTTCCGGAATGTTCGTTACAGTACAAATCGGCATACTTTCGCAGTTTGTCGAAATTAGTCCCTGTAAGCGAATAAACTTGATTTCGCCACACCAAACCCTCCAAAACTTATTTCTAGTACATTGGTCTGTTGGTGGCGTGGAGGTTTGGGCGCTGGATTCTTCACACGTTTGGTGAAGAAGATGGTGATGTGTTAGGTTGTTTTGATTGGGTGGTGGCGCTTTCTATTTGATTTTCCGTTTTTTAAATATAAAAAGTGTATGCCACGTGTCTAGGGGGTGTTCTTCGGTTTTTTTCCTCGGGTTTCGGGTTTTCCCGGTCAAATTGTTCGGGTTTTTGGCTGAGAAAAATTGACCCGATAACCGAACCATTTAAAGATCGGGTTCGGGTTATTCGGGTTGTTCGGTCGGGTTTAGATGTAATTTTTTTTTTTGCAAATTATGATTAAAATTCATCATTCTACTTAAAAAATATCATCAAAATTAAAACAATATTTGACAATATGATATGATAAAGTTCAAATGTCCTAAATAATAATGTTTCAAATACCAAAATCTCTAAACCAAAACACATCTACCAAAAAAAGACTCCAAATGTTCGGGTTTTTTTCCGGATTTCGGGTCGGGTTATTCGGGGTTTTGGTTGAGAAAAAGTGACCCAATAACTGATCCATTTAAGGTTCGGGTTATTCGGGTTCAGATTTTTCGGGTATTCTCTAATTTGGGTTCGGGTGGCTTCAACTTCGAGTCTGGTTTCGGGTTTTTTAGATAAAAATGAACAACCCTACACATGTCACACAACGTCATCCATTGATGCCCCGTCCCACTCCGACCTTTTTGCATCACGCCACTTTTTCTGACAGGTGATGACGTGGCTGCCGCGTGACGCTTCACGACACTTTTTAAGCCCTCCCACTTCATATATTCTAACCAAATTTTGGTTTGAGGCTCAAATCCTTGTAACTTTATTCATGCTCGTGTGTGTGTGTTTTATTTCTAGAAAATCTAGGGATTGATGTTAAGAAAAGGCACCTTCAAGAAAGCACTTAACAATCAAAATCAACTCGCTAAAAACTCTAATCGAATTAAGATAAAATAAGCTTGAGACGAACTTGAGTAAACTTAAAGCTTATTAAATTTACGAGTTTGAGTTTAGAAAAGTTGAGTAAGTTGATGTTTCTAACCATATGAAACGCTAAATTTGAGTTTGAATAACCATATATAACCTTCAGTCTTAACTCCTCTTGAGCCCACGAACAAACTCCAGCCAATATGTTGTTGAGGGATGCATCGGGCCTTGTCCTGGCCCAGACGTTAACCCCATAGCCCACTTACATCAACTCTCCATTACATGTAACATAAAAGAAAAACAAGTAAGAGTTATCCCATAAACCGCCTTGTCTTTGCGCTTGCCCATGTTGAAGTTATATTATGAAGCGAACACAAATCCTGCACTTCAAATGTATAAATAGATGGAACACGAACCCACTTAGTTACGCCTTGCCAAAGCCCAAATCTGACAAGCAAATCAACACGAGGTAAGCAGGCGAGTCACTATTTTCTCGACATATAACCGAGTTCACTTGATGGTGGGCCAAAAGATAATGGTCTATGGTTTGTTGTCTTTAATAAAAGAAAATGGGCAAGTATTAGCTTTATGACTATTGAATGTGGTTAAAAACACATTCTTTATAAAAATATTTGGATGTGGGATCTCTCTCCACCAATTAGAGCAAGGGCCACGCCAGCACCTTCATGCACATCACGGGCATGTGGAATGTTTTCCACCAATAGGAGCATGAATGATGTCCCCAAAAGCGGCGGTTATGGCTGTAGTGACCACCACACCTGAATGAAAGCGACATCTAATAAGATCCACTATAGATAAAAAGGAGATCTACATTCACCAAGGCGCGTTCACTCTCTTACTCTCACTAAAACCCTAATTTCTCCACTCAAACGAATACTTAGTCTCACGCCTTAGGTGTGTCACAGGGAGGAATCGCATCCTATGGCATGCCTAACGATGTTTTTGTTTTGCAGACTAGCACGTGGTTGGTTGCTTTGTTTCTCCTTGATGACTTAAGTTGGTAGAACTAATCCGAACCCATTCGTGGCTAAGATTTGTGTAGAATTTGAAACATATTTAGAGGTACGAGAGTTAGCTACGGGTGTTCAAAAAAACTCGTGGCTCGCAGCTCGCTCGAAACTCGCTCGAAAAAAACTCGAAGAAAGCTCGGCTCGAAATTGGCTCGGTTGTAAACGAGCCAGCTCGGCTTAGCTCGGTTTGTAAATGAGCCGAGCTCGAGCTTGGCCTGGTTCGGCTCGTGAGCTGGCTCGATAAGGTATTCATTCTTCATTTTTTTATCCCACATCGCTTACAAAACAAAAACTAAGGGAGTATCTCTCCTATAAAAGAAGTTAAAAACAATGTACAAAGTGAATTAACTATTTATACTTGCATATTAAGCCAAATGGTTAAATTAAATGACAATTATGGCCCTTAGTCTATGAAGAAATTCATTTTTAAGGGCTTTTTAAGTTGTAAATTTTACGGTTCTTTGTTAGTTCAAGCTAGATCGAGCCAAGCCGAGCTAGTTTGAATTCTAATTGAGTCGAGCTCGAGCCTCAAATCTCAGCTCGATTTGAAATTCGAGCTCGAGCAGAGCCAACTCGAATAGAGTTCAAACCAAGCTCGAATTGGGTCTAGCTCGGCTCGACTCGACTCGTTTACAGCCCTAGAGTTAGCTGTTAAAAAAACCCAATGGATTTTAAATCAAAATTCAAAACGTCAAGGTTGTCTGTCTCTTTGTGTTTTTTGCCCATCTGGGCTTATAAGTTATAACCATATGTTATTAGTCTATGTTTACGTACGAGTCTATGTGACAAACTATATGTTATTAGTCGACCGTTGTTAGTGTTGGAAATCGATAAAAACTAATTAACTTCATATTTACCAAAAGAGTTAAATGCCATTTTAGTCTCTGAGGTTTCGGCTATTTTGCCAGTTTAGTCTAAAGGTTTGAAATGTTGCCATTTTAGTCCAAATAGTTTCAAACGTTGCCATTTTAGTCCACTGGGTTAACTCCATCCATTTTTTATGTTAGCTAGAAGGGCAATCCGGTCATTTTATATGGTCGAATTGCCCTTTTAGTTAACAGAATTACATATAAAATGACCGAAACGCCCTTCTAGTTAACATAAATAATGGATAGAGTTAACCCAGTGGACTAAAATGGCAACGTTTGAAACTATTTGGGCTAAAATGGCAACGTTTCAAACATTTGGACTAAACTGGCAAAATAGCCCAAACCATAAGTACTAAAATGGCATTTAACTCTTACCAAAATGAGACTAATTGAATTGAGTAAATCTGAATCAATACATTCTATTTACACATTTTATTTTATTTTATATAATAACAAATGTTGAACGCTCTTAACAACAGTGACAGTTCCCAGGTTGCATATGACCGACATATGCCGGTTTTCCCACCTTTAAAACACTCGTCTCCAAACTCAACCAAATTAGCTACGGTACCAACCAAATTACCTACACTACCCTTCCTAGCAAAGTAGTATGATTTATTGTTACTGACATGAGAGGTGAGAGGGAGAGTGAAACTGGTTTTACCACCGCACCTACCACATTGTTTATCAACTGATTAAGTAGGGAGTCGCAACTTCCTTTCCTTTATTAAGTGGGTGTTTGGGTTAGCTTATTTGACTTAATAAGTCCTTTTTGAGAATGACTCCCAAAGACCCCCTACAGAATCCCATCGATGAATGAAGATAAAAGATGGAAGGGCAACAACAGATGCATATTGTGTGAATATGTGACAAAGTGGGTCAAAACAAGAACAGTAATTATTTTACAGTTTTACTTATCTTTAGTTTTACCTCAAAATTCAAAATGGAATGAGCAATATCCTTGCGATAGAAATACGTCATATGCATAAATACTTTATGAAAAAAAAAAACGTAAAGTGTATTGCATTTTATCGATTAGCCATTTTTATTTTTATGTTTCCAGATATTTTAGCGTATTAAATTAAATGATAAAATCCATAATAAAAGATTGTGATGATAAAGAGTCGAATCGATTAGGCAGTTAATATTGGAGTTTGGTTTCTAAATATATAGACTCAATAGTATTTTTTATACATGAAATATTTTCAAAGATTTTAGACACGACAAAAGAAATTTGAAAATAAAACCATAAATAATACAGTTTTCTAATTTAAATATTAATACATTGCGAATACTAACGGTTACAAATACTAATTTTTATGGTTTTCAATTGACGCAAATCTGTCATGAACTTATTTTTATTTTTTATGTTTTTTCTATTTGTTGCTATAATGAATGCCAGGTCTATACTGTAATGAACGAAAGCGAACCAAATCTCGATACCATAATGAACGGTATGAACGGAACCGAACCGATACCGACATCATAATATTTTTTTTCAAAATTTTTCCTTTCTTTACAATCTCTTTTGTTTTTGTTTTTTTTTATTAATGCCATTTTTTCTACGTTTTCATTTAAACTTTGTTAAAAATCAATCCGCCCCGCCGCGGAGCGGGGATAGAATCTACTAATATAATACAATTTACGTCAACGCTTGCGAACAGAAAAACAATTGTCCAAACTTTGAATCTATTTTACAATAGTGACAGTCCTTTATTCCTTTTTGCCAAAATGTGTCCTGATAATATGATACTATATCAACATCGATATATTATATTTATACCCAAAAACTTTCTATTAAAAATCTTTATGCTCTTTAACTATAAATTTATCATTCAGTAGTTTTTGAAAGCTACTTTTTTTATGATATTTACATGTAGACATCCTTACGGCCTTTTCTTTTTAGATTTTCTCATTTAGTTGTTATACCGAGTGTTGGTATCATTGCAATACCGTTACGAAACAAACCGATACCGATAAAATTCCCGCCGCGAAGCGCGGGGTATGTTACTAGTTAAAAATACAAAGTGACTATGTTCAGGGGCGCAGCATGTGAGGGGCGCGGGGGGGGGGGGGGGGGGGGCGTCCGCCCCCCGGGATTTTTCGCTCAGTAGTGTTATATATGTAGTTTTCGTATAGAAATTTGTGGGTATATACGTTTTCACCCCCCCGGTTCTATAGAAATTTTTGGGTATTCTATAGAAATTTTTGGGTATATATGTTTTCACCCCCCCCCGGCCGAAAAATCCAAGCTTCGCCACTGACTATGTTTGTTGCTTTTATATCCATTGTTATACTTATGCTCTAAATAAATCCACATCAACATTACTAGCATTCACCTAGAACTTGAGAGGAGCATCTACATTTATACAAATAATATTTGTCACCGTGATTTCCCTCATCGAAATTGAGCGAGTAACTAACAGGCAATGGCGGATCTAGAAAACTTTCATAGGGGTAACGTCTTAAAAGAAAGGGTTAACGAAATCGAAAAAATGTTAAAAAAATGTCAAATTTTTCCAAAATTTACACTACCGCCGGAGCGCCTCCGCTACCCCTTCTCATATGGTACATCCGCCCCTGCTAACAGGATCATACCGGAAACTCAAAGGCTTCGAAGATCCATAGATGCTTTTCTTGCTTTCTTCAACCAACTTCTTCATCACTTTCTTCCACTTCCGCCTTCGGCCTCCCTCATTGTTCACTCTTGTGAACTCAATGTGGTCGTGGGAGACCGATGAGAACGATGAACATTCGGAGAAGTTAGATGATCGTCTTTTAGTGGTGGTTTTAGTTGCAATTGCCATTTATCTTTGTGTTCTTTTGTTTGGGATGATGAAAACTAGTATTATAGATGAGCAATGGGGACAATTTGGTAATTTTAACTAGCTTGGAGAGCGTCAACTTTAGATGCATGATGTAAAGGGGGTCGTTAGATCGTCACTTTGCAATCTTTACACCTACATTGTACATGGATCCCATAATATTTTGACTAGAATCATCTTCCTAAAAAAGTTTATTCTATTTTTTTTTTTATTTTGTTTATCCTAATGTTCAGTTTATAGTAATATTACACATCAATTTTCTGTAACGATTTTGTCCTTTTTTTTCTTTTCCTTTACTTGTTTCAAAGGATCACTCTGGATATATTTTATATTGGGGTGTGTATGGATCGATTTGGTTTGGTTTTTACCATTAACCATACCATACCATAACCACAACCGAACTGCGGTTATGATTCAGTTTTGATTGATTTCAGTTATTAATCAAGAACTTTAACTAAAACTAACATTTCGGCTAAAGTTAAAAAAAATTAACGCCAATGGGCTTACAAATTAAGAATGAAATCCACCATGTTGGTCTTAGCTCGGGCCTTTTTTATAAGACAACCACAACTACACTTTTTGGTTAAACTACCGATGTGGGATACCTTTTAATAAAATAATTATGTACTTAACGTTATACACAAGATTCATACAATCATAACACCTCAATTCTTTATTAAAATAAAAGGGCATCTACATCAATATCATTTTGTTACTAATATACTTTTATCTTAGTAAAAAACCTCTACATGGTTAATTAGGGGTGTGCAAAAAACCGAATTAACCGAACCATAATCGAATTAACCGACAAAACTGAACCAAATAAAAAACCGCTGGGTCGGTTAATGGTTTTTTTGAAAACCGAAAGTATCGGGTCGGTTATGGTTATCATTTTTTCCATACCCACCATAACCGAACCGAACCGAACCGACATGTAATAATTTTTTGTTGGATTTAGGACATTTCACCATATTTTTAATATTTGATGTTGTTTATTGAAAAATTTTAGTATTTATAGGTTTTTCATATCGTTTTGTGGTTTTGGTTGATGTTTATTTGAATTTATGGAATGTATCATATCACTTTATTTCAATATTCGATAATAATTTGTATTAATATTATAGATTATATGTATTTTTTATACTATGTAATATACTAATGTATACAAATATGCAATAACAATTTATTCCATGTTAAAAAAAATAAGCTATTTTTAGCTAAGCTAAATACACGGTTAACCACCATAACCGACCAGCTAAAACCATCAAAACTGAATAACCATAACCACCATAACCGATCGGTTATGGCTATGGTTATCCATTAACCAACATCACGGTTATGGTTATGGTTTTAGGTCAAAACCGACCCATGCACACCCCTAATGGTAATGTAAAACATAAATCCATTATATTGAACTATAAACTTAACATATCAAGTATGGTTCGATTTTCGGTTATATCAGTTAACCAAAACTTCATAACCATAGCCATAATCATAACCGATTGGTCGGTTAACCAAAGCTTTATAACCATAACCATCGGTTATGTTGGTTATCAGTTAAATATGATTCGGTTATTTTAGTTATGGTTCGATTATCGATTATGACGTTTAATTTGTTCACCCCTAATTTTATATGCTGAAATACTATTAAATTAAATTTTAGTAATAAATGATAAATACCAGCTTATTATATCCAGTCTAATATATGATTATCAGGAAGTTAAACAAACACTACATAATACACTCATTAACCACTATACACTATATAAAACACATCTATATATATAATAAACAAAACCATTGGGGGACACATGTCACCCATTGGTTTAAGCCAAATAAGCAGCCTATGTGGCAGTACATGTGGCATAGCTAGAATTGAAGGATTGGACAAGCTTCTCTCATACGATTCATTATTGTCTCTCTCTCTTCAATTAAACCCTAATAAAAAATCCTCTGCCTCTCTCTCTCTCAATACCATCGGCGACAACCTTCAATCGGATCTTTCGTTCATCATTCAACGGATTTCAAGACTCTACACTCGACGGTAATCGTGATTTTGTGGTTTGATTCTATTATTTTGTAGTTCGATTTTTCTGTTTTCGTTAACACTTTAATGATATTTAGGTTTTTAGTCGAACCTTCAATCGGATCTTTCGTTCATCATTCAACGGATTTCAAGACTCTAAACTCGACGGTAATCGTGATTTTGTGGTTTGATTCTATTATTTTGTAGTTCGATTTGTCTGTTTTCGATAACAGTTTAATGATACTTAGGTTTTTTAGTCGACGGCGATGTTATTTAGGGTTGTGAAAAATGCTGTTTTGATTTTTGTTTACTGATTGAGTTTTTTTTTTTTTTTGAATGATTGATTTATTATGATTATAGTTATGGTTTTAATCAGCGATATTAGGGTTAAATGTTGAGTTAGTTAGTGAATGTTTGTTAGATATTGGATTTATGTTGTCTGCTTGGTTTGGTTTTTTTTTTTTTTTTTTTTTTTTTTTTTTTTTTTTTTTTATGCAGAAGATTTCTTTTGGTTTGATTGTATGATTTTGGTTCCATCTTTTGATGAACACATCCTTTGTTGTTAGTTATTGTTGATGATTAAACCTTGATTGATGTTTTTTTTTTGTTTACATCTTGAATGTTATTTGAAAAGTCTCTTCATATGGATGTGTTGTTTTTTTTTGTTTTAGGAGAACACATTGATTGTTGATACTCAATATTGAAATTGATACGCAGAGTTTTGTTGTTTATTTTTTTTACTAATCAGTCTGTGTATATCGTTTGAAGCAGAGATGGTGTACGGATTCGCAGCCCGTGTGTTCAAAACTTCAGATGTTATTTCCGTTTGATTTTCCTAACTGCTTTATTTATTGATAATGATGATAATGATAGTCGATATCTTGAAACATTTTGCCATGAGTGTGATCTTGTATGGAGTTGTGATGTTCTTTTGCAGAATTTGACAAGTAGATCATTAATAGATGATGTGCTGAAGAAAGTTAGGAACTCGAAACCCTTATATATATAGACTAGAAGATGTACCTATGTTTCAGTTGCAAATCCTAACGTATCGTCTGTTATTACTGCTGCTACAAAGGAGTCTGGAGGTAAATCTAATACACTAACAATCACGTTTTTTTCTTACATTTGCAAAGCGATTAAAAGACGTTTCAATTACAGCTTCAAGTCGATTGTTGTTTCAAGGTATGATTTTGATCTCTATTATCGTTTTTGTTCTTAGAAAGAGGTTTAAATTTGTGAAATTCACTCGAATCGATGGAATGATTTTGCTTGTGAGTTTTTGTATTTTGGTACTTAGAATCTGTATGCACGCCATGTGTTTGTTAAAATGCTTCTTTTATTTTTTGCTTGGGAAATTGAAATGGAATTTGATCTTATTTTGCGGTCTGAATTTGGTGGAGCTTGGTGCTGATTATAAAGAACGTTTTTAACGTCATGGATTACTAATTATAGGATATATATACTTTTGTTGTCACCCATTTTGCTGAGAAAACTT
This sequence comes from Helianthus tuberosus, assembly GCA_030545235.1. Taxonomy (NCBI): domain Eukaryota; kingdom Viridiplantae; phylum Streptophyta; class Magnoliopsida; order Asterales; family Asteraceae; genus Helianthus; species Helianthus tuberosus. The sequence continues at coordinate 4,785,256 of CM060416.1, read as the reverse complement.
ATAAATGGAACTATTTTTTTATTCCAGTTATGATAGGGGTGACCTAATTGAATTCGAGCTTGGCATTGGCCAGGTGATAAAGGGTATGAAACCATAATCCAATTCTTCCATTTAGATGGGAATGTTTTTTTTTTATTATTTGCACCTTATGCAGAGTCATGTACGATTTACCATGTCTTGAGATTGACAGCTGTCTTACTTTACAGGTTAAAGCTGTTGCAGAAGAGATGGGAATTGGGTTTATAGGAATTGGTTTCCAGCCAAAATGGGAACGAAAAGATATACCTATAATGCCCAAGGTAAAAAGCTACAAATATATCTATTGATAATTTTGTAATGCTATGAGTTGACTTCTTATCTATCCAACTTGGATCATAAGTTCAATGGTAATGCTAATATATTAATAATTAGTAAAAAGTGAAATATGCTAACGTTTTATGTTGGCTCAGGGAAGATACGAAGATTATGAGGAATTACATGCCTAAAGTCGGTTCTCTTGGACTTGACATGATGTTCAGGACATGTACCGTTCAGGTGAGCTCTTCTGGTTTCGACTACATGTTAGGTCAATGGTCAAAAGCTGCATGTTCTTTTTCGGGAAATAATTCTTGATTTAATCTTTGTATTTGATAGGTTAAACTTGATTTTTCTTCTGAAGCTGACATGACACAAAAATTTCGTGCTGGACTCGCTTTACAACCCATGAGTATGTTTTGACATGTTCATTTGTCGCTGTAGTTTTTTTTTATAATGGGTCAAACTCGGGTCATGTATCTCTAACTGATCAAACTGAAAATGGGTCGAAAGTCGCCAAAAGTGAATTTTTAATGATTAAGTCTCCTAAATCGTTTTAATAAAAAAACCATATTATTTACAATGATATGTGGGATTGTGTGTATCACTACTTTACAATGAATCAGATTGCTACAGCACTATTTGCTAATTCACTGTTTACAAAAGGAAAGCCAAACGGTTATCTCAGCATGAGGAGGTTATTTTCTGCTACCTCCTAAATAATTTATTCGTTTAATAAATATTTAAAGATATAGAGAATGCTAATTTTTTTTACCAGCCAAACTTGCACGGATACTGATAACAATCGTGCCGGAATGCTTCCTTTTGTCTTTGATGATTCTTTTGGGTAAGTTTGCTATGATTTTATTTTATTTGCATATCCAATAAAGTTAAAACTTTATAGTGTATACTAATACTCCCTCGGTTTGATAGCATCAGATTTGAGCAATACGTTGAATATGCTCTTGATGTCCCGATGTATTTGGCCTACGTACATAAAAATACACCAACTGCCTTTAATTTTCTCTTTGTGTTATATAATTTATCTTTTAACTTGCGCAAAATTTTAGCATTACACAATCGAGTTTTTAAGTCAATAGTATGTAAAGGTCCTACTAAACCATTAAAGTTGATCAAACTGCCTAACTGAAGCAAGTCAGCAGGTTCGGCCAATTTTAAATATGTATAGTTTTGGTTCACGGTTTGGTTTTGGAGGTTTGACGGTTTAACGATTCAGGCTATGATTTGGAACTTTGAACTCACTTATATACGCCGAACCAATTGCCTAACCACTTTTTTTTTTATTTTCATAGTATGCAGTGATTTTGACCAATGTAAGCCTGGTGGATTCAACACTTTGACACCTTCAAGAAGGGGCAAAGAAGGCCTCCAAGCAACAAAGAAGGGGCAAGAATATGCTGGAGATATGTGGCAACATTGTAAGTTTCTTTCGCATGGGAATATTTGAACTCTATTTTTTTATATATCTATATTGGTAGCATTATCATAATTTATAATGTGTATGTTAAATAAAATTCCATTTGTTACGTCTTCATAAAGTTTAACTCAGGCGCAGATCTTGGATCTACAGAAGAAGCTATCATCGATGCAGTCCATTGAGCAACAGGTTCAAGCACTTTGTTCACAAAATTAAGCAATCGAACAGGATATGGAGCTTGCTTTATGTTTGGATAGGCCAATAAAGAGCTTCAAATGAAGGTAAAAAGATAAAGGATGTACATAATGATGGAATTGAATCTATATTTGATCTAGCTAAGGGTTTAGTGACCATTCAGAGGCATCATTGGACAATATATATTCTAAAGTTGTTGACCCTTAAAAAGTGTAAGTTAAATTTACTTCAACGTTGCGAGAGATTAAATGTTTAATGGTTTATGTTTCTTAAAAGAATAAAGGATTTATTTTTTTAAAATGTAATGATGTTTATGCAGCTGATTAGAGTAGCTTTAGTCAAAGTTGGTGACATACTTGTGGATTCGCATAGTAACCTTAATGAACAAGAGAAAAGTATCGCTTCATTTTGGCAACAGCAGCATGAGGTACATCAATTTTGGGTAAGCGACCATAGAAACATTTGAGAAATATATAAAAAAAATGTTATATAAATACCTTGCGCCTCACGTACGTGATGCATGCACCTTTGCCTAGGCTTTGGGGACCCTATCGCCTCAATGCGCCTCACTTTTTTTTTGAAAAACCAAGATTTTAATCATAATGTTTTATTAAATAAACTATAACATTTACCTCAGCTCATAGCTCATCATACACTGATGGTACTTTAAGCAACCTATAGTGTAAAGATCAGTGTAAAGACCAGATTGGGTAATCTTTTGTTATGGGTCGGAGAAGGTGGGGTTGGATCATCCAGAAACACCTTTTTCCAGATTAATTTATGTTCATAAGTCTTATTCTTCTTTTAATCATTTTTTATTATAGGTCATTTTTATGTCTTATTCTTCGTTTAGTCGTTTTTTATTATAGGTCATTTCCTAGGATCCTCAGGCAAAAATGAGCAGATTGGAACAAAAGATATCACTAGGAGAGACATACGCTGAGTTGGCAAAAAGGTTGGATGATTATACTTTCGCACTCATTATATTCAGTTCTTTGTAAAATTTATTTTTGAAGAATTTATTTTTAAGCCAGCCTTTCAACGATTTATAACATCATTATATTTAGTTCTTTGTAAAATTTTCTTTTGACTAATGAAGAACTTACATTCGTTTGATTATGTCGTGCAACTCTTCGTAGTTTCATTGATGCCCCACCGTTTACCCTACAAAGGCTATGTGAGGTAAGTGTTAATATTATTTGTGATGATGATTTGATCCCACTTGGTAAACTGCACGCTCGAATTTCTGATTAGCTTTTGTTTTTTGTTTTGTTTTTTGTTTTGGATGAACAGATTATTCTTGATGCACGAATCTTGATTCTAAATCTTTCAAAGCTTGCCCTGGCCTTAGAAAAGGTAATTCAATCGACACATTGTGATTTGTGGCCTTTTACAATATTAAATCCGCACCATTATACAATTGAACTTGCAGAGTAGCTGATTTTGCTAACAATGATGATTTATTGTAAACATTGTTTTTACAGAATTTGTCGGTGACATCAACCTTGACCATCTCTACTAACCCTTATCCATCATCACTGATGACATAATGGGGTTAACAAAGTAACCAAGGCTTCAAACCCGAACATGCAACAATCTGATACTGTCATGGAAAATGGAGCCTCGCCCATGGCAGTGGCAGCAGATAGGGACGAAACTATGATAGAGGTGGAGGCTGATGTCATTATTTACATTTGTTGAAGCCGCGTTTTCAGTATTTTTCTTCCAATGTATGTATTTGTACAGAATATTTCATTTCAATGTAAATAATATGGTTTTGGTTGAAGCCCGCGTATTACGCGGGCATTAACCTAGTATATCATATTCTCATACACACATAGAATTACCCGCTTCCTATTTTTGTTTGTAATCGGTAAAAGTTTAGGATAAAATCGTTATAGAATAAAAACATTAGAGTTATAAACTTATTTTAATTATATATAAAGTAAATACGAAAAAAAAAAAACTAAAAAAAATCACTAAAAGAAGTAATAAGGATACTAGAACATTATATTGACCCTAAAAATTAAGATAATGTAACGCCCCAAAATCCGAATGTTAACATTTGCCGTGTGTTCCTATGAGACACGTCATGAAATAAATAACTAGGCTATTTAAACTAGTTAAGAGTATGGTCAAAAGTATTAAATGACGAAGGTTGTGTCAATTATGTTTTAGTGGTATACACAAGGGCCTAAAGTGGGGTAAATGAAAGTTGAATTATCAACTTAAAAGAAAATATCAACACACACTACACACACTTCATGTGTGTGTGTTCTGGATCGTTCCAGAGCTCCCCAAGGGAGCCAAGCCCTAACTCAACAATATTCATCAAATTAAAGGGTGAATCGAAGCTCAAATTCACAACCGAACGTGAATTAGTGATCACCTTCCCGAGGGGATCATAAGGTATGTTTTAAATCTAGGATTGGTGATCATGTGTAAAGTGGGTTATGTTCTAATCCATGAATTTAAGTGAAGTTGAGCATGAGTAGGTGCTAGAATCATCATATAGAACATAAGTTATGTATGGTTTGTGTTAATTTGATGTTTAGGGGTGAAACCCATTAGTTAAGGTGATGATGATGCCTTGAATCACCACCTATGTCCAATTCTTGTTGAAAGACTTATGTATTTTGTGGGTATGATGAATTGTTGTTAAATGAATGGAATGAAAGGTGGTGTTGATATGTTTGATGTTTATGTGTGAATGATACATGTTGATTAGGAGTAGGATTTGATGAGTTATGTATGAATTTGGAAGATTTATGCATGAATTAGTTGTTCATTATGCTTAGATAGTAGTATGCACGCCAGGTGTTTGATGAAACGACTAAGCGACGATATTATATGAAAATGTATGCAAGTAGTGGATGAACATACATATAATGTGTAAATGACTAAATTGTTAGTAAACCTTACACAAGGAACATGTGTAAGATTGAATCCATGTGGAGGTTTTGTTGATATCTTGTTTGGGTAGAAATGTGCACTAGTGTCTTTCATTGTTCACTCACATTGTGTGGTACACATTATGTGCTTAGTTGATGGTTTAGTTGGGATTTCGAAATGAAATTGGTGTTAATGTATAGCAAGTAAGGATGGTAAAATCATGTTGATTATTTACTCCAAATATGGTCGTCCATTACGGGATCCCGAAAGCTTTAGTATATATTGTATTAATAATATATATGTGTGTATGTATGTAATTGATTGATCATGTGGTAGTAAGCATATTACATCATGAACATGAAGTGTATATAATGTCATTGTTATAGCCTAATATGATGACACGGATATAGGAGGTTAAGTCGAAAGTTCACTTGACAAACCGTTGACTTCTGAAAGTCAACTAAGCATAAGAAGCATAACTAGACTTGTTGTCATAATTGTAAGATTTTAGAAAGTCATATGGTATATGTTATGTCAATATGTGTTATATAGAATGGCATGACGAATTATATGAGTTTAAAAGAATGTGATTTTGAATATAGGCCTTATGTATGTTAGAATTGACTAATGAAGGTCAAATGTGAGATATGCATTTGTTATGATCGTTGATATGTAATATCTCGTATGCTAACAAGAATGTAAATGCGGTGACATGTATGCATAAGCATTTGGTCAAAGTGACGCAATCACGGAAGGCTCACGGGTCAAAGGGACACAAGGAAGCGAACATGAATACGGACGCAAATAGGTAAGTGATTCCGTAATCACTTCTTAGTTGGTTTAAGTAATGTAGCGTTTTAATTAACTAAGCATGATGTTTGAAATCAATTATAGATTTTGTAGTATGAAATTGATGACGTTCGCTAAGGAGACCAAACAGGTCAAAATGAGGCCTTATCATTATATTGAAATATTTCATGGGAAATGGCTACGGTAGTATAACCGGTTATTGGGTAGAATTTCATATAAGCATGCAATCCGGAAATCAGAGAGGCGGTGTAATAGTCAACGGACTCGGATGTGAGCTTGGTTTAATAGATAAGCAATTACGTAAGTGGAAATTTTAGTAACGAAGTTCGGTTCGTAGATTTGAATGAATATATGAGTTTAACGAATACCGGGGGTCGGGTGCGTAAACCCCAGGTACAGAACTCCGGATAATGTAAAAGTATTATGGTTATAATGTTCATATAAGATTTGGGTTAAAAACAAATGAGTAGTTTGGTGAAATCATGAACGGGTCGAATAAATCGTCATTGAATAATAAGCCGTTAGTGTGTAACTTAAGGATTTCCTTAATCCGGATGTGAGATGTTGAGTCCGTATGATAAAGGGCCAACTTACGATCATGTAGGAAGAAACGGGAGGTTAAACGGGTAAACGGTTCAAAAGTTATGCGAGTTTTAGTGCGTACGAACGACGAAACAACACAGCAGGAAAAACCCATTTTCTAGAGGCCGTCGCCGACGCCCCCTGGAAAGTCAGTTTTTGGCTGACGGGTTATTTGGCTGTCTACGGAAGTTTTGGGCTACGGGCAATTACAAGGGTCGTCGCCGACGCCCCTAGGGCCGTCGTCGACGGCCTCCCCATGTTCAAAAACCTGAAATTTGTTATCTAAGTTGATTTGGGTATAGTAGGCTTCGGTTTGTTATCCGTGGACCACGGCGGGCCTCCCAAACATGATTTTGATCGTTCTTTTGACGTCTATGGGCTATAAATCTAAGTCTAAGTATCATGTAATTAATGTATGGATATACAAGAGGTATATATAAGATCTTGAACGTATACGTAAGGGTGTATGTATATATGTAGACGAGTATTTAAGTATATATGAAGTCACGTATGAGTGTATAAAAGTAAGTAGAGACGTAGTATCTATGTACGTATGTAGATGTGTATGTATGTATATGTGAAGATACGTAGGTGTATATGTACGCATGTAGAAGCGTAGTAATGTATATGCATATGTAGATATGTATTTGGTATATATGAAGGTACGTAGGAGTGTATGCATGTATGTAGAGATATAGGAAGGTATATACGTATGCAGATGTGTATGTATGCATGTAAGAATACATGTAAACATGATTTAGATACGTCGAGTAATACGTTATTAATAGTGTGCCTTGAGAATGAAAAGTAATGCAGGTACATTATCGAAGCTTCACCAAGATATGGATACGCAGATGAAGTGCTTAAAGTTAGAAAGATAACGAAATGGGAAGTATACGAGACTGAATCTTGTTTATGTATTGTGTACTAATGTTATGAATATATGTGGTGAGTGCAGGTTGTACGAATCACGGGCGGTTATCACGAGGAATAGAGATCAAAGACCGAGTCACAGGATAGATTGTACGGGAATAATTGAGTATGTACTTTAGTAAACAGGACTTATACTTGATTTTTGTAAAAGATACATATTAAAACGAACATTCAAGTAAGCCAAGACGTTTGTAATGAAAGAAATTTTATGGCACGAATTTCCGCTGCGACTTTTGGTCAAATACGTATTAGGGCCTTACAGATAAAAGTTGACCCAATAATAAAAGAGCCAAGCTAGTGACACCATCAATCCAATCAGTGGTGTCTCTGAGAATTCATGTACCCTGTTTGAACTTAAAAAATGTGTCCTTATGCCTTAACGATAAACAATGCAATTAGGAAAATGACAAAATCGTAGTTAGTATTCGATAAACAATGCAATTAAGAAAAATGAGAAAATTATAGTATTCAAATACCTTACATTACATACCATAATAACTAATAAACTAATAGGTAACCAATGATTCGTGTAGACCTCCTTCATTCTTCATAGCAAATTGGTGGATCAACTCTTCACAATTTATAGTATCTAAGACTTTGTTTTCAATTAGTAATGGGCTCAATTAACCTAGTGGGCTAAATTCTAATGTCTAAACCATAAAAAAATGATTTGTAAATGAGCCTTACTTGAAATTGGTACGAGTTTACTATTTTAAAAAAATTAACATATATATATATTGGGTTTTTTCAAAAACCATATACCCTGTAAAATCACGGGTCCTATGCGAAAGTCCTTCCCGCACACCATCTAAGCCTTTCCTGTACCCAACAATAAAAATTTAAAAGAGATGTCTCCTTTTTTATTGAATATATCCGACTTTCTTATGGTTCCCTTTATGACTACAATACATGGGGAATTATTTTCTTACAATGTCAAAAAGATAAAAAAGATTATTTGCCTTGAATTTTTAAGATCGTCGGTGTTGCTCATTATCCATTGACATGAGAGGAAACAATTTTGGGATTTTACACGTCATATATCATTACTTTGGTAAAAGAAATTAAAAGGCAACAAGTTGCTATAGCCTGCATGGTTTGCATCATTATGTTGTCATCCTATTTGAAAGAAAAAAAACAAGTTTCCTGATTAAAAAATATATAGTAAATTACGATTTTGGTGGTTGTGCTTATTTCATTTTTACTCTATTAGTCTAAAAAAAAAATAGTAAATTGTCATTTTAGTCCCTGAGTTTTGTCCAAATTTGCCATTTTAGTCCAAATAGTTTTTTTTTTGCCTCTGTGTCCCTGACTTTTCCCTTTTTTTGCCATTTTGATCACATACACTAACTCCATCCAAAAACTCCATCTTTAACCAGGGGTATTTTGGGGATTTTCATTTTAAATGTTTTCAATTGCCATTTTGATCCAATTTTAAAAAATCAAAAAAATTCCAAAAAATTCTAAAAAATAATAAAAATTCTAAAAAATCATAAAAATTCCAAAAAATCCAAAAAATCTGTTTCGGCGCGAACCGTTTCGAACCCGAACCGTTTCGAGCTGAACCGTTTCGACGCGAACCGCTTCGACCCGAACCGTTTCGAGCTGAACCGTTTCGACGCGAACCGTTTCGACCCGTACCGTTTCGACCCGAACCGTTTCGACGCGAACCGTTTCGACCCGTACCGTTTCGAAGCCGAACCGTTTCGACCAGTACCGTTTCGAACCGAACCGTTTCGAGCTGTACCGTTTCGACGCGAACCGTGCCGTATCGAACCGAACCGTTTCGGCGCGAACCGTTTCAAACCGAACCGTTTCAGCTCGAAACGGTTTGGCTTCGAAACGGTTCGCGTCGAAACGGTTCGGGTCGAAACGGTTCGGGACGAAAGGGTTCGGTTCGAAACGGTTCGCATCGAAACGGTACGGTTCGAAACGGTTCGCGTCGAAACGGTTCGGCTCGAAACGGTTCGGGTCGAAACGGTACGGGTCGAAACGGTTCGCGTCGAAACGGTTCGGCTCGAAACGGTTCGGTTCGAAACGGTTCGGCTCGAAACGGTTCGGTTCGATACGGCACGGTTCGGTTCAAAACGGTACGGCTTGAAACGGTTCGGCTTCGAAACGGTACGGGTCGAAACGGTTCGCATCGAAACGGTTCAGCTCGAAACGGTTCGGGTCGAAACGGTATTCGCGTCGAAACAGTTCAGCTCGAAACGGTTCGGTTCAAAACTGTAACAACCCTCATTAAAAGTCCTATTTATTTTATTATTTTATCCAATAAGAAACCCTAATTGAGACACCCAAGTGATTCTGCACAAACCCTAAAATTTTCAGAACAATCGGAATCAGGATCAGGGCCCCTAAAACTCAGGGGGGGTAAACCCTAGTCACGATTATCTAAATAAAACGTTATCAAAATTTCAATTTCGAATTCTGTCAACTCATCAGGCCTAGTCCCACACGTGGCAACACTATGAGCATGAGGTGTCCCTTACGGACCGTAAGGGTTAAGTCTTACGGTCCGTAAGAAATGCGAAATTTTGACTATAAATAGCAGACATTGGCACTTGAAATTCGGCGTATATTCGACGAAGAAATTCGTTTCAGGCACCGAGTTACATTCTGTTTACCACAATTAACACACACAGATCACTAATCGACGCCGCAATCAGGGTAATAACTCGATCGCTATTACGATTAATTTTCCGATCGATCAATGTACTCAATGGATGTTTAAGTGTTGCCCACATTAGGGTGATGCTTTGTCATTAGTCGTTAATTCGATGGATGTTTAAGCATAGCACTTTGTCATTCGTTGTGAGGGTTGATCTCGTGAGTTATCGTAAATGTTGTATTAAGTTATCTACCTAGTTCGTGTGCACTAGGTTACAAGGTTAAATCAATAGGCTAAGCTCTGCCTGTATCTGCAATATATCAAAGCTTATCTGTAGACTAAACTTTGGCCGTATGAATCTGCATGATTATAAGTGAGTCATTCTCTTTTTATCAAATTGCTTTACAAAAACCCTATTTATTTCAAAGTTATAATTACAGGGATTAAGTTTATGTAATCACCATATTACAGCCGGTATGTGGGGTTTTGTATACATTATTTGATAATCTTCACCATTGGACAACGAGTTAGCCAATGGGTGATATGACCATAGTCACAGAAACGAGTCGAGTGACAAGTACCGAGGGTAGTTGGTTGATATAGAAACATTGTAATCTCCCTTAATACTGTAATTTATAACACTATTTTATAATTATACTTTGCAGTGATTAAGTCTTTGCCAATCTTTAAGAAGCAAATGTAAAAACTCTTAATGCTGTGAATTATAACAAATATGTTTTATAAAATGAATGAACTCACTCAGTATTTCCCGCTGACAAAACCTTTTTAAAACGCGTTTCAGGTAATTACAGTAGATTGGAGTAATAGATGGATACGGCACTGAAAGGCATCAAGAAGTGGCTTATTTTATTAATTAAATCAAATTAAGAAATATTGTTTTATGTAATAAAATTTATCTTTATTAAAGCTACCATTGTAAAACATGGGTTTATCCCACCTATTTAATAAATAAAATCCGGTGTTTTCTAAACTCTGATATTTTTCCTAACTCACGGTCCTGATGAAATTTCCGCTGCAATATTTTTCAAATTAAATCACCGGTACCACTGGGCTGTTCGCAGCACCCGATTCCGTCCAGGGTGGGTCGGGGGCCGTGACAGAAACGGTTCAGCTCGAAACGGTTCGGTTCGATACGGCACGGTTCTGGTCGAAACGGTACGGGTCGAAACGGTTCGCGTCGAAACGGTTCAGCTCGAAACGGTTGGGTTCGAAACGGTTCGGTTCGATACGGCACGGTTCGGTTCGAAACGGTACGGCTTGAAACGGTTCGGCTTCGAAACGGTACGGGTCGAAACGGTTCGCGTCGAAACGGTTCAGCTCGAAACGGTTCGGGTTCGAAACGGTTCGCGCCTAAACGGATTTTTTGGATTTTTTAGAATTTTTATTATTTTTTAGATTTTTTTGGAATTTTTTTGATTTTTTGGAATTGGATCAAAATGGCAATTGAAAACATTTAAAATGAAAATTCCCAAAATACCCCTGGTTAAAGATGGAGTTTTTGGATGGAGTTAGTGTATGTGATCAAAATGGCAACAAAAGGGAAAAGTCAGGGACCCAAAGGCAAAAAAAAAACTATTTGGACTAAAATGGCAAATTTGGACAAAACTCAGGGACTAAAATGGCAATTTACTCAAAAAAATCTTCTGACATCTGTATACTCAACGTTATTTTATCTATCTATTTTGGCCCTTGCCATTAACACTATCCATAAATCAGGTTAAATATTGGTCATGTACAGATGTCCATTAAAGTAATTTACTCCCTTTTTTACTTCATTTAAAAATTGATAAAAAAAATTAAAGAGTGACCCACTCACTTCATCTTCATCAATATACACCCCAATCACATCAACATCCTAACCCTAAGACCATCGGCAAACCCATCACCGTATGCGATGATGAAACTGGTTATGGGTATACCCTATTAATTTTTTTTACATATACAAATCGGATTTTTTAGAATTACGTGCCCTTCGAAATATCGGACCCCGATCGGTGGTCCTCCCCGCCCACCCTCAGAGACGGCCATTCATGTGAGGTTTTTTGACATGGCTAGTTCTGAACGAACAGGACCCGAAAAATTGTTGCTGGTTACATCTAGTAACGATAGCAAGTTCAAACCCAAAAAAGAATAGATTGAACCATAGAATTTGTTGTTAGGCCATCCGTAGTCATAAAGCCCCTTGTGGGGTGTTACGTGACACGTGTCGTGCCACGTCACACAGGGGCTTTATGGGGCGTTATATCACTAGATCTCGTAGTCATAAAGTCCCTACCCATCATTACCTAATTATTAATTTTCATTTTTATTAATTAATTATAAAAACCCTTAAAGCCTTTTGATTGGTCAAATCCTTAAAAGTTCCCTCCGTCATGCCACTATGTGCATGACGCCTCCCCCCAAAAAAAATCCCCCATAGCGCCGCCCGTCGTGGTGTGCGGGGCGCTATGGAGCCCGAAAATTGAAAAATGGGGTGTTATAGCGCCCCACTACATACAGAGTTAGAAATGTTTATGACTGTGAGGTTTTTTCAGCAGAAATAAAAATAAACTAGTGTTTTCGATGTCGCTCGTTGCGCGAGAGACGTTTGTGTTTTCCTTACAGCAGCGGAACGTTAGAAACTTGTTATCAAAAGGACTTTGCCCATGGTTCAGTTATGTAGTTTTGGTGTTTACATATCAAGTCTTTTACATTAAACAATAAGCGGATCTTGGATGCAGCTTCCTTTCTTCGACAGCGTTGTCGGTGCTTTAGTTAGTTGTGTCATCACGTCGTCCTTTCTTCAACACCATAGTTTCAGGACCTGCATTTAATAATGTGGTTTATTAAAATATTTTGTAAATAAGATGTTAAAATTTGTGTGCCTTCAAGCATAGAGAATTGAAACAATCAATTAATCAAGAACAACATCAACCCAAATAAACGAAGTGTTGAAACTAATTTATATGAGTTCATACTACATGTCATTGACCAAGTCATTCAAAGACCTCAAACTCCACTATTCTACCCTTAATGTAACTTGACCATGGTCCATCCTGTGTTTAAAAAAGCGCGCTTCAAGCGCGCTTGAGGCGATGAAGCGATGAAGCGATGGGAAAAACGCTTTTTTGGGTCTGAAGCGTTACATTACATGAAGCGATGTGAAGCGAGCTTTAAGCGGCGAAGCGATGAAGTTGTGAAGCGACGCTCCAGCCAATCAGATCACTATTTGGGCCATTTTTTAAGCCCAACAGTCTTTACAAGGTACATATCGACCTTATATCGACGATATAGCGACTTCCTATGTGAAATCCGGCGACAAATTCCGGCAACAGAGTTGCTTTCAGCCGGAAACCAGGAAGAAGGGGGAAGAAGAAGAGAGACGCTGAGATGCTGAGAGCGGCTGCTGTCTTTTAGGCTAGGGTTTTTATAAGTTAAGGTTTTTAAACATTTAACCCCTCTATCTTTCATTAGTTTACAATCAGTCCCTGAAACTTCTAACTTTTTACTTAAAAAGTGTAAAGATAGTTTGTCTATTTAAACATTTAACCCCCTCTATCTTCAGTAGTTTACATTTGGTCCTTAAACTTTTTAATTTATGCATAAAAGTACAAAATTAACATTATAAAATACATATATATAATATGGATAGCTATTTTTTATACATATATATAAAATTAACATTATATATAATTATATATAATATGGAGCGCTTCGTATACGTGAAGCTCTCGCTTCGCGCTTGAAGCTTCGCTTAAAGCTTTTGGAACCAAAACGCTTCGGAGCGCTTCGCGCTTTTTTAAACCAAGGGTCCATCTACAAACTTAACCATTTGATTTTAAGTTTAAACTGTTCGCCTTTAAAATATAACAATATTCAGTAGAACAAAATAGCCAAATTATTGTCTTTTAACTTAAAACCCAAAAGGCCTTTAACTATGGTGAACTTGAAGTTAAATGTAGACTTTAGGCTTCCTAACATTTCAAACCAGCAAAAGTAGGAAATAGTTAAAAAGAAAAGAGACTGAAACTACTCATGTGATTATAATATTAGATTTTATGAAGCTAATTTCTAAGAAAAGTGAGACCATCAGCAAAAATTTCAAGTCAACCAAACGTAGTTAAGCTGACTTATTTATTTGTTACTCTGGGTACTTGGGTTAACAAAACAACAATTTTAAGCAATGTTTTAGGAGCAAATATATTAATAGAAGATAATAACATTATTTCATTTGGACTATTTATGTAACTTACTATAAGCTTTTACAATGATTATGAATATAGACATGTAACACCATTTTATAAGCTTCAAAAAAACTTCATAAGCTTAAAAAAAGCACACTGAACTAAACTATTAATAACAGGACCAGGACTCAAAAATCATAAACACCTCTAAAATACTTACAGTGAGTATTTATAGGCTTCACTTGGTTTTTCCCCCACCATTTGGTCAAGATTTAAGGAATCATCTAGTTATGACGGGGTAAAGAGCCTCCAAACATATAATAAACCAAAATATGACTTGGACAAACTCTGACTTGGAAATTCAATTAAAAAGATCATGCCTCTTGGAAACCATTACAAACTCATGTAGCACATATCCAGCACCAAGAAAACACTTCCTATAATTAATTCAGCTCCCAACTCATAAAAGCTGCAAAGGTAAAAACAAAACAAATACCTACAGGTGCTTGAGAGGCGAAAAAACATTTGTGTTCAACTTCCTCAATCGCTCTTACTCTTCTTTTCACCTTTTCTCCTCTGTCCGTAACCCCCTTTCTTGTCCAAATTATTGGCGTTATTCCATGAACAATGGTAGCTAGCACATAGGTTGAATATATGTGGCAAGTTTAGAAGAGGAATATATACCCTAAAACATGTGTCCCACAATTGCCAGAAATAAAAACATACCTAAAATGCTGGTGAAAACCAAATGTAGCGGATCGGTATGGGCGATATCCTGTAATTAATAAGCAAAATCAATAACTCGGAAAAAGGCAACAAATATATAGAGTAGTTTGGGGCTTTTCTAGTATTGAAAGAAGGCAGACAACAGAAAGCAGTGAAGCAAAATCACCGTAACTTATGTGGAAAACCAGCCTCAACGTCCTCTAGCTTTGCATATCTCTCGCAATACTCTGTGGACCCAAAGACAATGCTAATTTTAAAGGGACTTAGCATAAACCCTAAATTAAGAACAGAAATTCATACAGGGGTTCGACTGGGTGAAAATTAACCTAAGATCAAGAACACAAATTTTGGGGTTTAGGATATATGGATAATTTGTGGACTGAAATGGTAGGATGGAAAAAAAAAAGCAAGATGATTACCCTTTAATTAAAATGTATCGTCTTTAGGTCAATGAAACAGAACATAGATACAACAATAAGTTGAGATTCATGAATAAACCTTTAAATAGTCTTTGTCGTTTTCTCGCACCATATCTGAATATGATGGTCCAATTGTTCATCTCTGACATCCTTCTGATGATCAAAATGAATTTTTCATCTCTGAAGAACATCTCCGGTGAAGAAAGCTAGCCCCAAAACTGATCTTGATATCCTTATCTTTCTCTGTCGTGTATCAGGGAAGTAGAAAAAACAAAAAGAAGTAAAAAAGTGGGGTGCCGTCCTCGAACCGGCACCACTTGCGTCTTATAAATTCCACTTCACCTCTAACAAAGTTGAGAACTAAAAAAACATTAAAGCAGTACATATATGTTCATTCCTGCATTAGCTGTTGAAGCTCAGAATCTTCAAAGCATATATTGTTCCTGGTGGCTACAAACATATCAAAAGTAGAATGTAAAATTCCTTTTCAACAACAAAAAAGAGAGAACAACCGCAAATCATCATTGATTCAAAAATCAAATCAATGCCATATACATAGAACATGCAACTTCCCATTCAGCTTGTTGCCTCTTCTGCAAGGGAGATATTATCTCGAATGCGACCCATCCGATCCCACTCCCCTGTACTTCCTTTTAAACCATTCAAACAAACCCTAATTATTACAATCCAATTAACATAAAAACAACAAATCAAACACTTAATTCACAATTCAAATATTAAAGCCATCATCAAACAATCATAAACAGTTAAAATTACCTTATCAATCTTCATTGGTCCACCATCAGTTCTTATCTCCAGCTAGGGTTCGAGAACGACTTATTAGGGCAAACAAACCCTAACAGCCACACCGTCACAACATCATCAACGTCACACTGAAGCAATACGCATAATTAGGGTTGTGTGCTTACCAGTTCACTGAAATCTTCTCCTGGCCGTTCACCGGAACCTCAGCAGACGTTACTTACTCATCAGATCAACATTAGACGCCGGATTAAGGTTCAGTGACAACCGATCTAAAAAAATAGTGAACATGCAATAGAAAAGGGCTTACCGGAATTTGATCGAAACCGTAACCGCTTGACCGCCGTCATTGTCAGAGCTATGGCAGCAACTGATCGAACATACCTTGTCGCTCTCCGGTAAAAACCATGTTCGCCGCCACCACAATGATGAAAACGTCGTCGTCAAGTGTTATTGACGCCGGCGAGAAGGTTCGTCATCGCTCTCTGTCTCTCAGCGCTATCTCTGTCTGATTCTCTCAACCGGGTTCTAAAGCTGACCACCGTATTTACTGGCTGGTTGACGTTTATAAAATTTACAAAAATAGCCTTCAACTACTGTTCATTACGTTTATTTTTTTTATTTTATTTTTTTTTTTAATTACGTTTAGTTTTTAATATATAGGAAGATTATGGAAGCAAGCCTTCAAAGGAACTATGATAGGGCAAAAGGTTTAAAAAAAGTGGGTAGGTCAATTGATATAAATGTCCCTCATGTGAGGGGTACATGATCAGTTTTTAACTAAGAAAATGGATGGGTTAGTGACGAGGGCCAAAAATGTTAGAAAAAAAGACAGCGCCCCTCATGTGAGTGGAACATGATCAGTTTTTAACCAAGAAAATGGATGGGTTAGTGATGAGGGCCAAAAAAGTTAGAAAAAAAGACGTCAGCGCTCAGATGTCAAAAGATTCTTTTTTGAACTGAAAGGGTTAAAGTGCCCAAACCACATGGGTCAAAATCGTAATTTACTCAAAAATATATAAGTTCAATCCCCACTTGTGTCATTTTGGTGGATTAGGCAATGATGGATAGAGCTTAGCCTCCAGAGATGCCAAGTTCTATCCTGAGCCCACCTGAGTTTTCGTCCCACCGTGTGTTACGCCAGAGAGTGTTCAGCTCTTGTGGTGGCACAACGGCTGTCAAGTAGCAGTCGGCGGTATGGTTTTCTAGGGAACGCCGGCCAAGCCAAACTCTGAAGCCAGCGTGGGCCCGGTTAAGACAACATAGTCTAACCGAAGTGGGACAACAGGGCTTTCCAATTTAAGGAGTGCGGTGGCTTAATACAAGAAATTCGTCGATCTATAAAAATAAATACTACCTCCGTCCCATTAAAAGTGTTATATTTTGAATTTTCAAAGTCTTTATTTATAAACTTTGACTTTAATTATATATATTTTTTTGTTATATAAAACTTGATGAAAATTAACCCGATAAAAACACTTGTAAAACACACTCAAATCATATAACTTTCATCAAGTATTATCTAACACAAACAAAATTATTTAAGGTCAAAGTTTATAAAAAAAGACTTTGAAAATTCAAAATAGAACACTTTTAATGGGACGGAGGGAGTAAGTTTTAGGGGATGTTTGCGAGCTTCTTAATTGTTATGCTCATCAATCATGACCCTATCATTGGAGTAATAGGGGAACTTTTTGTTCAAGAGGATACAAGTATCAAGTACTATTTGGGGAATAATTTATGTGGCTCCATGGCGAGTGTTCGGTGCAATGCTTAGGCCGTGGGGTATGGTGGAGCTTGGGTTGGGGCGTTTGCTGACACGTTGAATGGGAGCCCCCCACCGCCTGGTTACGTGTCCGCGGGGTATGGCGGGGCGTGTGTTGGGCTTGGATTGGGTGCACCTCGTGGCTGAATATTTAAAAAAAAAATATAAAAAATCACACAACATTTATAAAAAAAAAACCTACAACTTCATTAAAATTTTAAAAATTACAGAATCCTAAAAATTACATAATTTCTAAAAATTACAAAATAACAAACCTAGAGCGTTAAATAAATTTCAAAAAGGTCGATCTTGTCGAACGCCTTTTTTTCCTTGCCTCGAAGCTCTATGTTCGCCACCGCCACCCGGTCCTCGTGGCTTAACTCGCCACCGGGAACGGCTTCGTAGTAAGCCTTGAAACGCTCGAGCTTGGGCCGTAGCTCGCGCCATTTATGTTGGCACGCGTTGAGGTTGTGGCGGTCGTTACCGACGTTATGTCGGTAGGCTCCGAATGCTTCCACCCAATATTTTGTTTGGCCCGGTGGCCGCCCCTTCATAGCGTCAACGACGCTTGTCACTAGAGCAATTTCTTCTTCATGGGTCCAGGATGCCATAGCGGGGTTGGGTTCGTGGAATGGGGGGACCAGTGGGTTAGCCGGTGGGGTTGGGTTCGTGGGATGGGGTGGACCAGTGGGGTAGCGGGTACGAGAGAAAGTGGGTAGCCGGTGGGGTTGTTGGGTTCGTGGGATGGGGGGACCAGTGGGTTGGGGTTACAATATATAGAGAAGGTGGGTAGCCGGGTGGCGGTTTGGTTTTCCCCAAACCGTTTAAATTTAAAATTTGAAATTTCAAAACTCCGCTTGACGTGGCGGGGTGAGCGAATGATATTCAGCCAGTTAGCATGGCCATACCGCCCCACACCCGGCTTGAAAGCCAAGCCCCAAGGGCCACGCCCCAACCCAAGCCCACCCGGGGTGGTGGCTTGGGCATTTTACCCCAACCCACGCCCCAACCCAAGCCCCATACCCCATGGCCTTAATAGATAAGTTTAATACTTTAATGGCTAAAATTGCTCAAGTTGTTAGTTTAATTTGTTTTATAATTCATTCTTAACTAGGATTTTGACCCGCCGCGCGTTGCGGCGGCGTCGAAAGTTAAAGTAACTCGTATTTATACTGTATATTTGACCCGACTCTTTACTTAAAAAAATTACATCGCCATCGAATGAAAACGTATTATATTTGACCCGACTTGCTTTCAAATACAGTTTACGAACGTACACAAAATAAGTATATATATATGGCTCGCTCATTGCAGTGTAAAGTTGTAACAATATTTTAGACAATCGTGTAAAATCGTAAAAGCAATTTAGACATTAATATAGTTAGACATAGATAAAAAAAAAAAGTATACTAATGTGTGACTCTATGATCTAAAGTCGTAAAAACAATTCAAATAAAATGAGACGTTAAGTTATTAAGTAGAAAAAAGTTGGCAGATTAAAGTTATCAATTACCAAAAGTTAAAAGTAAATGCTTAAGTTACCTAGTTTGAGAGTGTGAATTGAAAGAACTAAAAGTATCGGGGTTAAAAAGTAAAAATGTAGGGATTAGAATTGTAAGATATGAAAATTGAAAGGAGATAGATGTATAGGGGCTAAGTGTGTATTTTTGTCAAAGTTGAGGACTTAAAGACAAAGGCCCTCCACCGACCTTTGTCTTTAACATTATACATAGATAAAAAAAAGTATACTAATTTTTCCACGTTGCGGTGTAAAGTCGTAAAAGTAATTTAAACAAAAGGAGGTGTCAAGTTATTAAGTAGAAGAAGGTTAAAGTTGTCAATTACTGCAAATTAAAAGTGAATATGCAACTTAGTTAAAGAGAGGTATTAATGGTGTTTCATAATAAAAAAAAGAGTAAACTTCAATTTTCGTCCCTGTGGTTTGCTGATTTTAACACTTTTAGTCCAATAGTTTATAAATTACATTTATCATCCATTAGTTTGCTGATTTTAACAGTTCCAGTCCACACTAGTGTTAAATTTTAACAGTTTTAGTCCACACCCAGTGTTAGTGGTGTGGATTGAAACTGTTAAAATCAGGAAACTAATGGACTGAAACTGTTAAAATCAGGAAACTAATGGATGATAAATGCAATGTTTAAACTATTGGACTGTAAGTGTTAAAATTAGAAAACCACAGGGACGAAAATTGAAGTTTACTCTATAAAAAATTAAGAGCGTAAAATGGAAAAAGTTGAAAGTGTAGAAGTCAAAACTTTAATATATATATATATAATGTGTTCTTTTAGAAGTAAACATATGTAGTAATTAATTGATAGTTGAATTCAAATAAAAGTCGTACAACTTTAAAGAAAAGAAATGTAAAAGTCAAAAAGTCAAAAAACTTGATGCTTAAAGAGAAAGGTCATCACCGACCATTCTCTTTAATATATACTAGAATTTTGACCAATGCCGCGCGTTGCGGCGGCAACATCACGTTTGTGACTTTGATACACGTGTAGCGATGATGTCAATAACATGTGAGGCGTGCACGTGACATTACGTATGTCACATGTTTTTTTACCTTCTTACACACGTTACTTTCATCATTAGTCTTCTTGTTGTGTCTGCTTTTGTCACGACCAAAAAAAATGGAAGCTAAATAATGTGATAGACAGTCATGTCATCAACATGATTAGCGTTAGATGCATGTTTCCAATTCCCGGGATTGGATATTTACTCAACCAAGTGTCAGAAACAAAGATGTTCTCCAAGAAAGACATGGAAATTGGAAAGTGGTTATCACCAACTTCGAATCAAACTTAGTAATGAGTGAAAAAAAAATAGAAATCATTTTAAATAGATTAAAAAAGATGTTTTCAAATTATTAAAACAAATAAAAAGAGTTCTAAATTTTTTCAAAGAATATTGATTTCATATATGGAATGCATAATAGTAGTTTGATATA
Organism: Helianthus tuberosus; assembly: GCA_030545235.1. NCBI lineage: Eukaryota > Viridiplantae > Streptophyta > Magnoliopsida > Asterales > Asteraceae > Helianthus > Helianthus tuberosus. The sequence continues at coordinate 4,764,680 of CM060416.1, read as the reverse complement.
TAAAAATGATGTTCCCATGGCTTTATAGCCTAGTGACATTTTGAGGGTGGGATAAGGCTTTGGATCGACAACAAAGATAGTGTGAGAGTTAGATAGTGGCGTGACATAAAAGGCCGGAATTGACGACGACGATGGTTCCGATGAGCCCATCTCATCCCCAGCCAGAACCATTTTTTTCCGTCGTCTTCTTCACCGGTGATGGTTTCCAATAGCATGTGGAAGCTATCTTGAATGAACAGTGCTAATGTAGGTTATTTGAGTGCGGCGAATTTTTTTTTGGCGAATAAGCTTAGATGTTGGTGGTCGTTGCCGGAAAAAAAAACTTGGGAAAAAATAGCCAGACGCTAGAAGTAGAATCCAACCGGGCACCTCAAAATCGTTGTCTCCATGCTTGCTTACTTAAGAAGATTTGAGACATTCACAACGAAAAACATTTGTAATGGTCAGTAAATCTAGAGGCTATTTATTTAGAGTGTTTATGAATTTGATTATCCAAAGTAAAAGTAAGTTCAGAGTTAGTTTAATGGCATTCTCAAACACCCCTTGTGAACATCTACAGTGGTTACCACAAATCAAGGATCTACAACATGAACAAAGAAAAAATTTGTACTAAAGGACAAATGTCAACAAAGGACAAAAAGTGCACATCTTAAAAGTTAGAAGTTAGAGAGGTTGAATATGAAAAGTTAGAGAGGTTGAATATGAAAATATCACCGATCTTCTTCTTTAATATTATATAAATATAATGAGTGTTATGAAGGTAATTATATAAGTTTGTACTTTTCTTAGATTTTATGTTTATTAAATTTGTTAATAGGTTATCGTATGCTACTATAATACTGAGTATCATCGACGGACGTCAAATAATTTTTGACAAATCAGCGACCTGTTCAGTCAATGTAATGTAATATTTAGTTTTTTTTATCAGTTGTGTTGTCAAGTAAATTTGGTTGTCGTATGTGGGAGCTATTTTTTTTTTTACTTAGTTCAGTATAATATACTAAAGATAAGAGTTTAGATATGATTCTCGGTCACGCTTTTCAACTTTATGCATTTGCTCCAAATACGAATCTTTCTTTTATTAGCTTTGTATCAAAACTTACAACCTACATTTGCAACGAAATGCATTCTTTCAAAACTGCCTCAGAAAATCTACTCCCATGAGGATAACATACATCACAATATTTTCCCTCATCAAAATTCTTTAAGTAACTAACACTATCATACCGGAATACCAAAGGCTTTGATGACCCACATATACCCCTCTTGCAATCTTCAACCACCTTGGTCACTACCTTCCTCCACTTCCTACTCCACCTATCGCCACCATTTGTTCGTGCGCTCTCTTCGCGTAAGGGCACAAACGACCACGAGAACCAACTGGTGAAGTTAGTTGTTTGGCGATTAGTTGCGCTGGGCTGGATCACGGATTTAATTGCCATTTTTTTGCTAGAGAAATTGATTGGAAGCTTGATAATGAATGGAAGGTTGCATTAGGAAAATATATAGGTGGTTGATGAAGGGTTATTTGGTAAGTTGATAATTGTTGGGTAAGGGACGTGTATACTTGTTATGAAATATGTTTGGTGTAAATTGTAAAGATAAAGTGGCTTGTCTTCACCATGAGTTTCTCAATCTTTACACATGTCAGATTTGGTACCTTGTATTGCAATTTTGCCATATTTGGTTAAACAAAACAGTCCCAACTTATGTTATTCATAACAAAATAATGCTGATTAATAGTTGTAAGTATTTATTTATTTGATTTATTTATTTTTTATTTTGACTTTATTATAAGAAATTAGTTGTAAACTAAAAAAACTTTCCAAGGTACATCAACACAGAAAGTAGACGGGCAACAAGCTGCGCCGTCACCCCTTTCTGAATTGCAAACCCTAACCTTCCAAAGACAAATCCCTGCCCCCTGGGGATGAACAGTTGCTGTGGATGACCCGTTGGACCCTAGTCAATAAGTGGATAGCTTCTGTTTCTAGGGAGCCAAAGGTATCAAAAGCAAAAGAGACATAGACATGTTGGTTCCCTGCGCAAACTTTAGTGTGCTTATCCACTTTCTTTGATTCTACTTTTCTAGATGCTTGCCCAGCTACAAACCCATTTTCCCTTTAATCAACCAAAGGGGAAACCTCGTGAGGTCCACACAAGCATGTTTCCCCCCAGCCCAGCCAAAGACGAGCAGATTTGCTGGTCGCAGAGTAGATCTCACTTTTTATAGGGTCCGTGTGGAAATTCACAGGAGCCTCTTTCTTAGCAGAAATCCCAGCTCTTCTCAGGATGTCCCACAAAACATCTCGCACCCAGTCATGCCGATATTTGAACCCAGGGAGCTCTTTACAATGGACTGCATGCTCCCCGTATTTATCCAAACAATTTTTATGACATATTGGGCAGGTTTCATCTTCCAGATATATAGGGATCATCAACCGGTATTTGAGAATGACATGTATTCTACTGCAGAGATGCATTGTCCCAACCCTCAATCGGAATAACGGTCAAAAAATCCTGAGCATGGGGGCCCTTTAGACACTCAAACACCGCCTTCTGGCAGGGTGACAAATCAAAAACTTCTCCCAGGCTCTGATCGATTTTGCTTAACAGAGCGTTTGTGTCACACCCCAACCGATGGCGGAAACATCGGGGTGTGAGCACTAAGCGTTCAGATTGCTCATGAGATTCCATAACACTAGATATTGCAATAGTAATTAAGTAGATTTCATGATATAGATTGTCAATTTTCTAACAAGCATCGTCAAAGTTACATCGCATAATAAAACTGTTCAAAAAGTCTAAATTATTTTAGTGACGTTTCTAGGCATCTCCTAACTTGATTTCCATGTGTTCCATAGCAACTTATCAGCCTGCAACATGTATTAAAATATCAATACAAAGTATTGGCAAGTATACAAGTTTGAATAATAGCATAGTAGATTAAAACAACTCATATCCATAATGTAAGTATAAAAATAGTTTCAGCCGTGCTAGTGTCGCAGTCCACGCAGTGATAGCCCAAGTATCCCGATGCTTTAGTGTTTACCCAAGACTCAAGGTAAACTAGAATCCTTCTAACAATACCCCCTGAGAATAATGGGAGAGGTGCACCTCCTATAGCGCTACTATTGTTAAGGAGAAACTACACACCCTGGATTAAACGTTACATAGCACAAATAGAATACTAGAATGCACAAGTTTTCACATACACGTAGGATAGAGTTTAGCTTGCAAAGTATCAAGTTTCGTATTTTACAGAATACATGTTACATCCCAAGGTTTAAAGCAAAAGGGGATCGAGTATACTCACAGTGATTGCTTAACGGTATAGACCGTTATTGGATCAAAGGGAGCTCTTTTAGAATTAGCCTGATTAGATTACAACAGATAAGAGTCGAGCAGAATAACGAGTTACGCAAGGTGTCAGAACAGTCACTGGGTCGGATGGCTTAGTGTGAGAGTGGAACGAGTGGCTGTCCGATCGGATGGCTGTCCAATCGGGTGGTCACTCGATCCAGTGTCAAGTTTCAAGATTACTGTTTAAGTGTTTTGGCTACCTCGATCGGATGGCTGCTCGATCGGACGGTTGTCCAATCGGGTTGCCACTCGATCGAGATCTCCAAGTTCCTGAAAAAGGTTTCTAAGATTACTAGACAACTGTTACCCGATCGAGTGGCTGTTCGATCGGATGGCCATCCGATCGGGTTGTCACTCGATCGAGTGATCTTTGTCCCATTTGTAACTTGTAGACATTACTAAGTGTTGAAAGGTTTTAAGGTTAAAGGACAAGTGTCTCTTGATCGAGTGGTTGCCCGATCGGGTGGCTATCCGATCGAGTTGCTGTTCGATCGGGCGGTCCTTGTCTCGTTCACCTTTTGTAAAATTTCTAAGTTTCCAGTTTAACGACGACGGCACGGGACGTACTGAGACAATGGTAAACTCGCCATCTCACAGCCATTCTAGTTGGATGGGAATCACCCCTGTCCGGTCAGTCGTCTGTTTACAGCGGTTTATGTCGGAATCCGTTCCATGGTCGCCTTCTCCGGTAATAAACCGTTTCCAAATTAACTCCAGACTAATAATCGAGCCTATAGTCTGTTTATATCCGGATTCCACCGTTTGAAGTAAAAGATTTAAAGAAAGATGAGGAAACTTAAGTTTTATTATGAGAAATCTTAGATCTAGCTTAGATTTGTTACAAAACACCTGAAATTCCTTAGATCCGAGCTAGATCTTGTTAGTGCATTACGTCTATTGACTTCGTCTTGTATCATGTAATAGGAGGATTTAGGGTTTGTTTAATGTAATTTAGCTTGAATGAGGAGATTTACCTTGAAAGTGTTACTTGACATTTTCAAGCTAAATCTAATAGTGAAGGTTTCCCTTGAAATGAACACATGTTCATTTCAAGCTAAATCTAAGGTTTCCCTTGAAATGGTCATGACATTTTCAAGCTAAACCTCAACACTATAAATAGAGTTCAAGCTAAATCATTTAAAAAGTTTTAGAAAGTTTGGAGCTTGGTGCTTAGAGAGAGAAAGTAGAGAGAGAAAGTGCTCTAGGTGATTCACGGTTCTTGTACGATTTCAGATTTATCAAAGAATCACGTTTATATTACGTCATGTGTACTAGGTCACGTTCGTGTACGGTTTCCGCACGTTTCACGTTCGGTTCGCAATCGTTTCGGAGTCTAAACCGGTCCTAACAAGTGGTATCAGAGCAGGAGCTCGATTGCACTGATCTATCACACGATTTCACACAGGATTTCATTGATTTCAGATCTGCATATCATCGATTTCTTCTTATTCTACTTATTCTTCACGTTTTCTACAGTTTTTTGACAAATTGAACGGGATTTTGTGGTCCGAATCGGCTGATTTTTTAGTATATTGTGCGAAAACAGTTGATCTACAATCCTACCAAATTTCAGATTCAAACTCCTAGTCGTTTAGGAGAAATTCGATTTTTTGTGTCCGATTTCGTTGGATCAGCAAGATTTCGCTTGAAACTTGTTTTTATCTGTTGATTTCGCTTGAAGAACAAAGGATTTCGCTTGAACAGTTGAAGCGAAATTGATCTGATTGGATTTCGCTTGAATATCTTGGACATTACAACGTGAGCATAAGAGATTGTTGGTCAAATGATAAGTGTTCTCGTGAATCAAAATAATCAGACCTATGTGTGTGTCAGTTCACGTGATTAAAGTTGGTTGGTAATATCAAGTGTCGTCGGCACAATACATTGACACATCACGTGAACAACAGCATTCTTTATCAATCGACATTAAAATCAAAATTAGCAGCCAAATCATGTTAAGTGCACCAACCCACTAGATATTAGCGGCTCAATGAGAATTTAGAAACTATTAATTGTGTCGGCCATTAATAGTTTACTTGTTGTTTGTCGGTTTAAGTGATATCAGTTTGAGTGTTGTCATCTCAACTAAAATCAAGTTTGGTGATAACATTTCAAGTTGTCAGATTATGTGGCTTAAACTGTGAGTTCGCAAGTTGTCAGGTTCTGGTTGCTCAGTTTAAATATCTCAATTTACACGGATTGAAAGTGTTCAGTATTGTTCGCACAAAGTCAACAAAATTATTCAGGTCGTTTTGTGTGGTCAAGTTGTGTGATATTGTCCAGTTCGTACAGTTCGGAGTTCAAAGGTTTCAAAAAGTCAAGTTACTTGAATTTGATTCGGGTTCTAGAAGTCCGTACTGTTGGTCAACGTTCAGTCCGCACAGAAAATCATCAGTTCGAGTACCAGTCTTGTTCTGTTAATTAATAAGTGTTTTAAACTGATTGTGTTTTGTTTGATTGTTTTTGCTAGGTAATTGAAGATGTCAAACAACGGTGAAGAGTTCTACAATACTTTCTACAACGCGTTCACTTCCGAATCATCAGATAGAAGATCTGAGATGAAAGAATATTCAAGAGAGATTTCGGAGAATTTGAAGTTTGAGAATATGTACGGAAGCCAACAGAAGCCACCAAAGTTAATGAAAGTTGAAGACTATCACTGGTGGAAAAACAGATTTGAGGGTTGGGTAAAAGCTTTCGCTCCTGAAAGTTGGATAAAAATGACAGATGGATACACTGAACCAGTAAAAGAGGGAGGAGAGTTAATAGATGCGAAGGATTTCTCAGACATAGATATAAAAAATGTTGTGGCTGAATCTAAAATGATCACATTAATCAAACAGTCAGTGAGAGAGGATATTATTTCGTTACTTGAACAAGAGAAAACTTCAAAGATTTTGTGGGAAGCGTCAGGGAAAAAGTGTGTAGGAAGTAATGAAATTGTTAAAAACAAAAAGAAACTGTTGCGTAAAGAGTTTGATTTATTCAGTTGTATGAAAAATGAATCTGTTTGTAAAATGATCGAGAGATTCGGATATCTGAAAATGGAGCTGATCAGACATGAAATTTTACCTTCTGAAGAGGAGCTGGTGGATAAACTGTTTGATTCATTGCCAAATGATCAAGAGTGGCAATACTTCGCTCTAATGTTGAAAAATACTATCAAGCCTGAAGATTTAAAAGTGGATTTGCTGATCGAAAGACTTGAAAGCCATGAGTTGGAGATAAAAAGATCTAAAGTTAACAATCCAGCTTATCAGCAGAATGTAGAACTTTACTACAGAGGAAATGTACCACAGGCTGGATCTCCAAGAACAGCATTTTCTGCAGAAAGTTCAAGTTCAGTGAATAATGAAAGTCTTCACAGTGGTTTTCACAGTGGATCTTCTTCAGACACTTCAAACCAATCTGCTTCAAAGAATTTATTTCAGTGTAATATCGCAGTGGATCTGAAGAATGGGCAGAATTTCAGCGAAGAATCGGCAAAACAACAGATGGTTTTCTTGGCATCTGTACTTGAATCGTATGAAAGCCTCGTTGCAGGGAAGATTGGCAATACCAATTTGACTAAAGAAGATTATGATCAATTAGACCCCGAGGAGATGGAACTTATGGATATAAGATGGTGCATGGCCAGTGTAGTTCGTCGGGCACAGCGGTTCATGGAGATCACGGGGAGAAAGTCAATTGGTGGATCATCTACCAAATTGGGATTTGATAAATCCAAGGTGACATGTTTCAAATGTAAACAAAAAGGTCACTTTAAGCGCGAGTGCAGAAATGCGTATGCTGCTGATGATTCTGAAAATCCATTCAATGAAGATTACTACAGGAAAGCGATTTACCATCAGAACAAGTCTGAGCCACCAAGATTGAAACAGTCTGAAGAAAAATCAAGGGCTCTTGCAGTTATATATGACGATGAAGGTTACGACTGGAGTCAAGTATGCCCTGAAGAAGATGCAGTTGGATATGCATTTGTGGCTAATGCTGATCCTGATAGATATTGGAAAGCAGATTATGCAAGATGGGAAATTGGAAAATTAAACGAACCATTCAAAGAAGCCCAGAGAGCAAAAATATGGAATGAAGAGTTGGAATGTTACATGGATCCACGGGGTAATCCAGTTGTTGACCCATCAAAAGTGGATTTCGAAGCTGTAATAAATTTGGTTCCAAGGCAGGCTACTTTCAACACACGAAGGTTATCTGATAAAGCATATCTGCCTGATTTGGAGAAGAAGATAAGAGAGGTTTGTGAAGCAAGTCTACCGAAGGTGGTAGAGATGAAGAAGAGAAAAGAAGAAGAATTGAAGAAGATGATTGAAGAAGTAAAGGCTGTTGCGAAGACTGCTGCTGAAGAGGAACAGAAAGCTGAAGAAGAACAGAAGAATGAAGAAGCTCAGAAAGAAGAAAAAGTGGAGAACAAAGAGCAAGATCAGAAAGCTGAGACAGAAGAACTGGTGCTGAATGCTACTGAGGTTAGAAAATCTTCTGATTTACCGAATGTTGAATTGGTTGATGAAAATGAAAACAAGTGCAGGAATTGCATAGAAATGTGCAAAGCCTGTACTAAAAAAGATGACATCATAAAAGTTAAAGAAATTGAAGCAACCAAATTTGAAAATGTTTTCAAAATAAAATGTAAAGAAATGGTTGAAACAGAAGAAATGTTGAAATTAAAAGTCGAAAAGCTAACACAGAAATGTCAAGGTCTTGAAAAGGATAATGATGTTTATAGACAACTGTGTTCTACAAAATGTGTTGATTGTGTTGAAAAAGAAACTAAGTTTCTTGATTTACAAAAACAGTATGATTCGTTAAAGTGGTCGAGTCAGAGAGTACACGAAGCTTATGATACTTTGAAAAGCCAAGTCAAAAGTTTTGATCAAAGATTGTCAGAAACTTTAGACACTAAAGAAATGTATGAAAGAAAGTTTAAAGAAAAGCAAATTGAATTAAACAAATGTGTTGATGAAATTGCAAATCTTAAACAAGTCTTGGCTGAAAAAGAAAAGGTTGTTACCAAACTTCAAAGTTATCATAACTCTTCGTACATTCTCGAACGCATTTTCAACATCACACCAGATGACAAAGATACTGAAAATTGTAAAAAGGGTATTGGTTCAGAATTTCATCAGGTACCACCACCATTGAGAAACAATTATACTTTTTATGATGAGGAAAAGGTGGCAAAGGGTTTGAACATAGCTGACCAGTTACCTGAAAGTATCGATGTGACTTACTCCAAATCTGATGATGCTAATGATTCAGAGGTGGTAAGTAAGGTTGTTGAAAGCGTTTTGAAAGATGAGTCTACAAAAGGTAAGTATGAATCACAGGATGAAGATGAAGGAAATCTTTATGATGGTTATCTGAAAAACACAAAATCCGAGAAAAATTTGAATGATGATTCAAAAGGATTGGTTTATACCATGATTGGATCGGACAAATTATTCTTAGATGTTGTATTCCCGATTCAGAATGTGATTTCAGAGAAGGTCGATAAAGTTTTCAAAATGGTTGAGATTGAGAAGTCTGAGATTCCAAAGTTTGCTGGCAAAGGTCATAAATCTTTTTATAACAAACCTGGTTTTAAGAAGAAAAACATGAAGGCTGGTTTGGGTTATAAAAAGAAACGGAATTGGAATCAAAGTAAAAAACCAAATTTGCAACAAAAGATGAATTTTGTTCAAGGGAAAAGCTTGAAAGAAGAGGAAAAACTCAAATTTGGACGACAGTCTAATGAGGAGTTTGATGCGATGAAAAAGAAACAACAACAGGCCAAGGATGTTTCAAAGAAAGTGTGTTTTAAATGTGATCAAATTGGACATGTTGCACGAAAGTGTCCAAATCCAAAGCCTGTTGATGTTGAAAAACAGAAATCTGAGGCTGTGAAATTGAGGTCAACCAGATTTGATTCGAAACAAACTTGGAGGTACAATACAAACAAGTTTGCTTCAAATCAAAATTGGAAATTAAACCCGAACAGGTCTGATTCAAGACAGACCTGGAATTCTCACACACCCAGATTGAGAACAACACAGAGTTGGAGAACATCTGTTGATATGACAAAACCTCAAGAGTTTTGGAAACCTAAAAATGATATTCAAATTCAAAAGGTTCAAAAAGAGACAAATTTTTACAAAAGAGGTACTCCGAAAGGTCAAATGTGGAGTGCTAAGAAACAAGTGACGTCGGTAAAAGATGAGAAAGTTGAAGTCAAAATTGAAAACGTTTTAAGTGACAAAGAGTTTCCAAAATTGAATGAACATTATTGTGTTGAAATGCCTAAGGTCCAACAGACCTGGGCTAAATTGTTTAAATGATTGATAAAGTTTGAATGTGCAGGTGCTCAACGAAGCTGAAGATTGTGAGAATGGTAGTAGGAGCAGCCTGGCACAGGAAGAGGTTGCAGGACCCTGGTTTGGTTGAACAGGGAGTTTAGTTTGAGTGTTGTTTGTACATAAATAAACAATATTTTCAAAACCCTAAAAATTTGAAAAATTAAAAACCAAAAATATGTTTTTAGTTTGTTAAAATTTGAAAAACAAAAAATATGTTTGTTTTTAATATTGTTTTGAATGTATGTTGATTGAATACGCCGAAACCCTCACGGCTGAACAAACATGATTACTTTTATCAGATTGAAAAACGGTTTTCAAACTGTTAAGATCAATGGGTTGTAAATCATGGGGGTATGTATATTTTCTGCAAATCAGAGCACTTTTAGCAGAAAATGGATGGCGAGACAAAGCTATCAGTGTTGGTTGTCAAATTTTCTTTAAATGATTTTGCATTTTAGGGGGAGAAAAATTGTCATTAGAAAATCCAAAAACATTTGAAAATTTGAAAAAGCCAAAAACATGATAAAATTCAAAAATTGAGTTTTGCGTAAAAAGAGGAAATGATAGTACATCAGTAGACAGTTACAGTATGCTAAAGAAATGGAATGATTAAATAGCGTTAAACAGTCTCACTGATGATATGCCGATAGGTTTTTATACATTTAGTAAACTTTTTCGGGATATAAACCTAAATTCAAACTTGCTTATTTTGTGGGGAACACTACTTGGATATATAGGTAACCCCTGAAATCTCGTTTGAAAGGTTTCGTATTCTGATATACAGGTTTTTATACTCAATGATGTCTGGGGTATTATTTCGGGACTTCTGCTGAATGGAAGTTCTGACGTAGTCCTCGAATAATACTTTCCGCAAATGCTTGAAACATAGCATCACCCTCAGCATATATGATAAGACAATAAAATTGCTTAGCAATGCTGTTGTAAAAAAGATCCTCTAAAGGGGACACACCTACAAGTTGAGTCATGATCTCTCTGCTGAACGGTAGTTCTGACCTGAGCTCTCATGATTCTTCATAAATTATTAACCCCTTACAGATATCATTTGTGTTATATCTACCTGTAAGACTGAATATTGGGATCTGGATACGGGAGTATATTCAAGAGGTGGGACACATGAATGAGTTTAAGTCTTAAAAACATCTAATTCGTATCCTGAATTAGTTGAACTTTGTATGAAAATTTAAGTGGACAAGTATATCGACAATCTAAGTGAATTGTTTAATTCATAATGTGATTTTAAGCTCAACGGTACTTGTGACTTGTCATAAACTGATATGATCCTCTGACGCATACTCAAACAAAAATATTGTCTGTGAATATGTTTGTACATATTTTTACTGCTTTATATTTTCAGAAAATACAAAAAGATTCTGATTTCTGCTTTATTTTCGACAACTAATATCTGAGATTGCTGAGTTTCAAAATCTAAGTAAGCTGATTGTGTTTCTTAAAATAAAACAAGTTCATTAATTTGAAACTTGAAGTTTTAAAATCAAAAATTCAAAAACAGTTTGTGATATCTCCAAGGTCATTAAGTTGGACTTGGATGATAAACTGTGAGGGAGTTGGATTATTTAATACTGCTAAATCTATAAAGATTGTTGATAGGTGAAGTGTTTTAGAAGATTGGAATTGCCAGGTTACGATTCCTGGATAGTCTAAAATGTTGTTACTTATAAACGTATGAGTGATTGTAGATATTCCAGATTACGATCCTGAAAGCAAAGTCTAAGGGGGAGTCTGAAGACAAGCTTGAAGCAAGAAGGAGCTTGTAGATGGAAAGCTAGGTGTCGATCCCAAAGCACGGAAGCTTGATGAAAGGGGGAGCCTGAAGCTGATGGAAAGAAGATAGAGAAGTGATGGATGCTTACAATGTTACAATCTGAGTGAGGATGCAGAATGATCAAGACTGAAGAAGGTGTCATAACAGAGAATAGTCACTGAAGACTTCGTCAATATCCGAGGGGGAGTCTGTTAGTGCATTACGTCTATTGACTTCGTCTTGTATCATGTAATAGGAGGATTTAGGGTTTGTTTAATGTAATTTAGCTTGAATGAGGAGATTTACCTTGAAAGTGTTACTTGACATTTTCAAGCTAAATCTAATAGTGAAGGTTTCCCTTGAAATGAACACATGTTCATTTCAAGCTAAATCTAAGGTTTCCCTTGAAATGGTCATGACATTTTCAAGCTAAACCTCAACACTATAAATAGAGTTCAAGCTAAATCATTTAAAAAGTTTTAGAAAGTTTGGAGCTTGGTGCTTAGAGAGAGAAAGTAGAGAGAGAAAGTGCTCTAGGTGATTCACGGTTCTTGTACGATTTCAGATTTATCAAAGAATCACGTTTATATTACGTCATGTGTACTAGGTCACGTTCGTGTACGGTTTCCGCACGTTTCACGTTCGGTTCGCAATCGTTTAGGAGTCTAAACCGGTCCTAACAGATCTTACCAGGAATGACATCATATAGCAGTTTGTGTCACACCCCGAAATTATCATAGCTGGCGTGACAGGACTGGTATCTTCATTGCACAGCGGAAGCAAATAAGCAAAGACTTTCTAGAAAACGAACGCCCACTAAGTACTCGACTCTTCATGGTTCTCCTATTCCAACCGTGCCATAACTTGAGAAAGTAACCTGAGAAAGAAACATGCGAAAAATCAACATAAAGTTGAGCGAGTTCATAGTTTGTTTTAGAAAAGATTTAAAATAAATCTTTTTGAATAACCGGTTTGTTAAATATCATTGAGAAAACGAATTTAAAATCATTTTCTTGCCAAGTTATATGGAAACTTTGTATTTGTAACGCATTATGTTCGTAGAACCATGTATTTGTAAACTCGAGTATTTGTAAAGTTTGTATAACTGTCAATGCCCACCCTGACTTTGACTTCATGCCCGCATAATCCCTATGCTTTGAATTTGTATAAAACCTTTGTAAACAATGTATGTATGTATGTATGTATGTATGTATGTCCCGGTATGATTGCAAACAAGGAAAAGATCACCAATGGTTTGCAAGGCCACTGATATGTGTGACGGTGTAGGAAGACTCAAACCTAGCAAAGTTGTACCGGGCTCCCGGCTGGAAGACATAGTCAGCACTATGGGCCGCCCCGGCCTCATGGGTGTGGGCTCGCTACACCCAAATAGATCTATCACTCATGCCCCTCGGTCCTGATACGAGGATTAATGGTCCCAAGTATCCGCCTACCCTATCACATGATCTATGGTTCTTTCCTAGGCTAATCATACCAATAGTATTGTAAGTAATCCTTTGTAACATGTATTTCACCCCAGTCTCTCAGACTGAATTACCTAGCTAGTCTCTCAGACTAACTCCCCAGTTTCTCAGACCAACTCCCCAGTCTCTCAGACTGAATTACCCAGCTAGTCTCTCAGACTTAACGGTAAAGGTCTTGCCATTGTTCAGCGTTTAGAGGTCCTGCAATGGACCTGGGTCAAATTTAGAAGGAGCTCCTTCAATACTTAACGGTATTGGATGGCGGGGGTCCAAACTCTTTGATCCCCTCATAAGTTAACTACTATTAATACTATAACCCGGCTATTTAGGACTGTATCCCTGCTGACTCAGACTACTTAGTCGAGGGTAACGTCACCTCCAAAAGAGGGGCCTACCATAATTTGCATTAATAACTTAATTAATTATCTTCCAATAATCCACCCTTTTAGGATTGTATCCTTGCTGACTCAAACTACTGGGGTGAGGGTAACGTCACCTTCAAAAGAGGGGCCTACTACAATAACTAAGATAATCTCTTAAAATAGTGCAAAAGTGCGGAAATAATCAAAGGTTACACTAGATACGAGTCGGAACCAAGTGATTCATCTTGTCTATCTGTTTTTCTTTTTATTTTTATTTTTCAGCATTTTAGTTAGTTTTTATTTTTCTTAGCTTAAAACATTTTTCTAAACTTTTGATTTGATTAGACGTTGAGGATAAACCGGTACTAAAAGCTCTTGTGTCCTTGGACGACCTCGGTATCTTACCAACACTATACTACGCTCACGATGGGTGCACTTGCCCATATGTGTGTTTAGTGTTAGTAAATATCGTGTTTTATAAATTTAAAACTTGACTAAAAAAGTGTTAAAGGGGCTTAAAATATACACCTAATATATATAACACTCGACACCCATCACCCGCATAATCCCTATGCTTTGAATTTGTATAAAACCTTTGTAAACAGTGTATGTATGTATGTCCCGGTATGATTGCAAACAAGGAAAAGATCACCAATGGTTTGCAAGGCCACTGATATGTGTGACGGTATAGGAAGACTCAAACCTAGCAAAGTTGTACCGGGCTCCCGGCTGGAAGACATAGTCACTACTATGGGCCGCCCCGGCCTCATGGGTGTGGGCTCGCTACACCCAAATAGATCTATCACTCATGCCCCTCGGTCCTGATACGAGGATTAATGGTCCCAAGTATCCGCCTACCCTATCACATGATCTATGGTTCTTTCCTAGGCTAATCATACCAATAGTATTGTAAGTAATCCTTTGTAACATGTATTTCACCCCAGTCTCTCAGACTGAATTACCTAGCTAGTCTCTCAGACTAACTCCCCAGTCTCTCAGACCAACTCCCCAGTCTCTCAGACTGAATTACCCAGCTAGTCTCTCAGACTAACTCCCCAGGCTCTCAGACCAACTCCCCAGTCTCTCAGACCAACTCCCCAAACGATCCCATCCCTAGTCATGAAAATCATTCACATTTCGATAATACGCATTTGTTTTGTAAAACCGGTATATTCAGTATAAATCGTTCGTAATCCATTTGAGTTCCTTGAAATCCATTCGTAACATGGTTTAGAAATGAGTTTTCGTTTGTCGAGAAATTGTTTACTTTTGCAAAACTTGCATGTCTTTCCACCCCGAAAACATTTACAAGAATGTAAAACCGTAAAAAGGTGGGGTTATGAACTCACCTGGATAATTCTGTGCAAAGCTAGCTTAATACGACTTCGTGATGTCGTTTCCAAGACGAGACTCGCTAGCGTGCATTCTACAATATTCCTAACACGGAATATCTTATAAGTTTCTAAATAAACGCAGTAACTAAACTACGTGTCATCGAGCTCTACCGAATCGTTAACCAAACGATTCAACGGCAAGTTGATAACTTAATAGTAACGATTAAGTTATGCTCGTTAAGTCTTGCTTATTGTCGGTAAGACTAATAAGTCTTGGAAAGACTTAATCCTCGAGAGATTTAAAAATAAATAAATATTTATAAAAAATATATATATATATAAATATATCGTTGTAATTGCGTTAGCCGTCTCGAGTAGTCACAATCAAATTTAATCCAAATACAACTAAATAGATAGTGGCAAGTGGGTATCGAACACAGGGAGTTTGTGGAAAATGTGTTATTTGCTAGAGTATCTAACTTGACTAAATTAATCTAATTGCAAATAAATTAAGATTCAAGAGATGATTTGATTGGATTGGTTTTAAAACTAAGATTAACTAATTAAATTGCAAAGATGAAAGTTTTGGTTGTAAGCAAATTAGAGACAAATGACCATCCTAGATTTCCGGTTTCAATTGACATTCATGTTATCATTCCACTAGAAAGAACTACATAGACATAGCTCATGTGTGACTACTTGCAGTGATGAAAGGGAACTAAGTACTCAGATTCCTAGAACGTGAGGTTGTTACCCGATGATCAATCAACCCTTACCCGAGCCTAACTATACCCATGATATCTCGATTGCCATCGGCACCAAGAACGTATGGTTTCTAATTAGTTCAATGTAAGAATTAACAAGTTACTAACAAACAATCACACACCATAACAAGCAAACCATAAAGATAAGGATTGTTATTCTAGAAATTAGGAATTAAAACATGGAATGTCTAAAGTAAACCTTCAATCCAGGATGATCACAAGCGTTTAGCCACTCATGGCTTGATTCAACATCATGATAATAGTTTCAATGTTTAAAGGAAATCACAAACATAAAACAAGCGATTAACAAGTGTTCTCCAAGCTCCCAGTCTCTCAATTTCTCCAAGAATTCGTTGCCCAATGATGAGTAACCGAAATCATATGATAAGACCTCATAAAACCTCATGAAAAGATAATTTAATGCGTAAGTTACATTTTGATATAGGTCGGCGCCGTAACCTACGGTGGAGTGTCGTAGGCTGCGGCGAGCAGCAGCCATCCAAGATCAACATAGGGCCGTAACCTACGGCAGAAGACCGTAGATTACGGCGATCAAAGTTCTTTACGGCGGTTCACTTCTGAACTACGGTGATGCAATGTGTCAAGTTTGAGGGTGCCGTAGCCTACGGCCAGGTGCCGTAGCCTACGGCCAGGTGCCGTAGGTTACGGCACTGAGTGATGTATTACTCTATTTTCTTCTCTTAATTCACCGTTCTTCAATTCTTGCACCGCCACTTTCTAACATCCATCCATGCTTCCTAAAATCATCATCTTGCACACTTTAACACCTGCATCATCAACATCTTGTGATTACCTAATTCAGGCAAATAACCAGATAAAGCATGGGACTTTAATCATTTTAATGCTCTTAAGGGTTGTCCTACGGACCACCCGTCAAGTAGTCATACGTGTATAAAAAGAATATTTATGTGAATTAACATAGAACAAACTCGTACTATGTATCACATCCCGTATGATCTTTGTCAAAATATTCGTATATGCCGTTTAGGCGTATAAAACAAATATGAAAAGTTATATTTAAAAGAATCGTCGAGTTGTCGTGTTTGAAAATAAATATGACTATATTTATTTTATAAAAGAATTCGACTTGTTTGTGTCGGAAATAAATATATAGCTATATTTATTTATAAAATGATTCGTTTTGTACGATATTGGAAATAAATATATAAACTATATTTATTTTTATAAAACGAATTCGAGTCGTGTGATATTTGAAATAAATATATAAACTATATTTATTTTATAAGACGAAATCGTGTTGTTCGATACTTGAAATGAATAGTTATATAACTATATTTATTTTATAAAACGAAACCACGTCGTTTGATATTTGAAATAAATATATAAATTATATTTATTTTAGAAAAGAATTCATAGAGATTTTCTTATAGATTTTGCAAGATTTTTGTATAGATTTATAAGGAAAAGATCTAATTTATGTGCAGGTTTAGGCTTGTGGGTTTTGGGCTTGGGCCCAGGGCCCACAAGCCCATCTCGTGTGTAAGTGGCCCGTAATTCATACGAGACCCGTTGTCAAAACCAGAACTCCGTTTAACATCAAAAGATAAAATTTTAGTATTAAAATACATAAAATACGGTCGGTAGTTGTTGTTCGCACGCCCGTTCGTCGATTACGGTAATAATCGCGAAAAATTGTATCGTTGTCGTCTTTAATCCGTTTTTCGATCCAGTTTCGACTGTAGCTACTAAAATTTCATTATGGAGCTAAATATAGCGTAAAATGTAAGTTTTGAAGGTGACTGGCATCTCCGTCGCTTCCGTTTTGTTGCCGATGTGTTTCCTGCTATCGCGTTTTTAGTTCACGTTTGCGTTTGTGTCGCACGGAAGCCCAAATAAATTCACAAAATTAAACTCATAAATATAAAATACTCGTAGAAAGTCCGTATTTGTCGGTGTTGTCAGTGTTTCATTCGGTTTCAGTCCGTTGTCGTTTGATGTTCCGCAGATTCCACGCGAATCTTCATACGCGTACTGTAAAGTCGGATAAGCGTTCCTAGGCACTCCAAAGGTCTAATTAAGTTAATCTATGTCTTAAACACTATTTATTGTCGCGTTAATCGCTTGTTAATCATGTAATTAAGAGCCGTAAATCACCGGTTGTCACATTCTCCCCCTGTTAATAAAATTTCGTCCTCGAAATTTAGACTACGTTAACTCCTTAGAGTTACGTTGTAAGTAAATACAAATAATGTCAAAGGAAACGAGATATACTGATACAGTCACCAATGTGACCAAGTTAACAGGGGTCCAATAAAAGAGGAATTTCAACCATTAGAATTCCAAGTGGACGTTTACAATATGCAAATGAATTCTAGAAACAATAGCATCCACTAAATGGAACTTAGAATCAACAAGTTCAAACGAAATAGTTTTGCATGAAACGCTCGATCATGATTAGCCCAAGCTACAAGTTTGTACTGACACCACAAGGTATCGTAGTGATTTAAATAATTCAATAATAGCGGTGATCAAACAATTCACCGTGTTTGAAGTCAAATGAAAGCACAATGAAGTAAATATGAAAATTTGTTTCTAACAACATCATAGGATTTTTCGATTGAAAAATGAAACATCAATGAAATAATGTTTTCGATCGAAAATGAAGAAGCAATGGATATCGCAAAACATTCGATCGGTAATGAAAGAACCGTTAGTAGGTACACCAGAATATAGAATGAATTTGTGTACCATTGCCTTAACACACGATTGTGTTAAGACTGCTGTAATATGATAAATCAAAGCAGACTTAAAGCAAGTCAATAAATAAATAATTAAATCCGTGCATGAGATGCGTAAACGAGTTGAGCGCAAGCTTCAAATTAATGAAAACACCACCACGTGGTGTCGAAATCAACCAACAATTTAATGGAGTCGAATGCCAAACAAGTTTACTACGACTCGAAACAAATAAAGTGCTCGTTAAAAATTGATTTGAATATGATGCTCCCAATACATCATATGATGCTTTGAATTGAATATGTGTAATGAACAGGTTCAAACAATTGAATTTGATTTCGGCGCAAGCCGACAATAAGTACATGTATCGACAAGAAAACTTTCAGCATGGTCACAACGAAAAACCATGTAACTTGAAAAGAAGAGAATTTTCAAGAAACTGTGTTGACTTGATAACAAAGGAGCCAACAATTACAATAATGCGAGTCATTCGAATCACAAATCAATAATTAGGTTTAGCGAATCAATATTTGAACTTTGATGAAACGCTTATTCGAAACGAAACCACATGGGTAACAAACGATGCATGCGTAACATATGAATTTCTCAAGAAATGAAGCAATTGAATATTTGCTATAATGAAAGTAATGATCGTGATACAATGACCATTAAGAGTAGTAGAGATGTGAAAATCTACTCACTAGATGCAAAATTCGGAATTTCAATAAAAGAAATTTAAGGACTTTACCTGGGGTTTCATGTGATGACCGGTTGTTAGTTGACATTACCATGGAATTTCGAACATAGCGTATTTGTCGTTAACTGAAATAGGGGGATGCGGAGACATACGTCTTCTCCTTGGAGTGATTCGTGTCGTCGTAGGACCGCGTGCCAAACCGCCGCTTCCTGATTTATAGTTCTCCTGCTGACAGGAATCTAGCGTCGTCGAATTGCGCCATCGTTTCCTCTCAAAGGCCTCGCCTCGATAGTCGTAGGTGCCGTACTTCAACCTCCGTTGACGTACATATTGAGTTTCGCATATACCTATGCACCAGCGTTTCGTTTCGTGTGGAATGCGATGTACTCCGACATCCGTTGACGTAAAATTTGAGTTCCATGTATTCTCGTGCACTAGCGTTTCGTTATGCGTAGGCTGCCTGCTCGGGAAGTCAAAATATCATAGACAATATGGATAATAATATGTGCCCGAGTTAATATTCGCGGTTCCTACGTGATGACCTTTAATGATCTTCAACAAAAGTTTCCAAAGGTCCTAAATGCATGTTATCAAAACTCTCAAGTTTTGTGTACTGTATGTAATTGTTTTGTGTACCGTGTGCAAAACACAACTTTAGCGTATGTTTAAAAATCAAAATTCTGATCTTTTTGTTTTCGGCAACGGTTGGAGACCATATTCGAGTCTTAGGCGTTCTGTATGTATTCAAGGTCTTAATTGTCTAAGTCCCAGATAAAAGTGAGGTTAGAGCCTAGGTAACACAACAGAAACCTAATTCGCTGTAACCTATAGCTCTGATACCAATCTGTCACACCCCGAAATTATCAGAGCTGACGTGACTGGACTGGTAGCTTTATTGCACAAAGGAAGCAAATAAGCAAAGACTTTCTAGAAAACGAACGCACACTAAGTACTCGACTCTTCATGGTTCTCCTATTCCAACCGTGCCATAACTTGAGAAAGTAACATGAGAAAGAAACATGCGAAAAATCAACATAAAGTTGAGCGAGTTCATAGTTTGTTTTAGAAAAGATTTAAAATAAATCTTTTTGAATAACCGGTTTGTGAAATATCATTGAGAAAACGAATTTAAAATCATTTTCTTGCCAAGTTATATGGAAACTTTGTATTTGTAACGCATTATGTTCGTAGAACCATGTATTTGTAAACTCGAGTATTTGTAAAGTTTGTATAACCGTCAATGCCCACCCTGACTTTGACTTCATGCCCGCTGATGTGTGCAAAATGCAACATATAAATTTCATCAATTGTGGCATAAAACTAACCCTTTTTTAGTACTAATGTTGGAAAAAGTGTGCTTTTGTCTTCCTTTTGTATTTTCAGGATTAAATGAGCTCAAATTAACAAAAGAAGCAAAAAGACATCAAAATCTAACATAAATACAAGAAAAGGAACAAGACGTGACATGCCCGACCCCACGACAGCATCTTCCCAAGCAAAACAAGACAACAGAAGACTGAACACGCCCCGTGCTCAGCTAGCACGGGGGCGTGCCCAAGTGTCAGCATAAAAGACAAAGTGGTAGAAGCTTCTATTGCCCACCACGGGGCCGTGCTCAGCGGACACGGGGCCGTGGTCAACTATAAGATTCGCACAATCCAGCAAATCTTCATTGTACAAAGATTCTTCTACACCACGGGGTCGTGCTCAGCGGACACGGGGGCGTGGTCAACTAATAAGACAAGCTGCAATAAATGAAGAAAGATAAGGATGTGGACACGGGGCCGTGCCCGAGCTTCTGTTCAGCCTATAAATAGAAGTGCTTGGCTCAAGCTCAAACCATCCCTTGGCACACCACCTCTCTCACACTTCACCCACCACCCACCACCACCATAACACCATCATCCACCACCATCATCCATTGTCCATCGTAGAGTGTGTGAGTCGTCTCGGGATCCAAGATTGATCGTAAGAGTTCTTGACAATTAAGGCCATGTTTGCCTAAGTCTCTTACATCACTTGGTGAAGACAAAGTGTCTAGTGTAATACTTTTTATTTTTAATCTTTTCGCACTTTTTACTTGGTTTTGTATTAATGACTTTAATAACTAGTTGCTTATGTTGAAGGTGATCTTTCCTTATCGTTTGTCCGTGGTGTCTTGGCATTATTTTACTGTCTATATAAAATAAAAGATTTTCACCATTCATATCTCCACGGTCTATATGGAGGTATGTTGGCTACCTGGTCGGGGGTTAAGGGAACGGTTTGGTAAAGGTCTTGCCATTGTTCAACGTTTAGAGGTCCTGCAATGGACCTGGGTCAAATTTAGTAGGACCTCCTTCAATACTTAACGGTATTGGATGGCGGGGGTCCAAACTCTTTGATCCCCTCATAAGTTAACTACTATTAATACTATAACCCGGCTATTTAGGACTGTATCCCTGCTGACTCAGACTACTTAGTCGAGGGTAACGTCACCTCCAAAAGAGGGGCCTACCATAATTTGCATTAATAACTTAATTAATTATCTTCCAATAATCCACCCTTTTAGGATTGTATCCTTGCTGACTCAAACTACTGGGGTGAGGGTAACGTCACCTTCAAAAGAGGGGCCTACTACAATAACTAAGACAATCTTTTAAAATAGTGCAAAAGTGCAGAAATAATCAAAGGTTACACTAGATACGAGTCAGAACCAAGTGATTCATCTTGTCTATCTGTTTTTCTTTTTATTTTTATTTTTCAGCATTTTAGTTAGTTTTTATTTTTCTTAGCTTAAAACATTTTTCTAAACTTTTGATTTGATTAGACGTTGAGGATAAACCGGTACTAAAAGCTCTTGTGTCCTTGGACGACCTCGGTATCTTACCAACACTATACTACGCTTCACACGCATCAAGTTTTTGGCGCCGTTGCCGGGGACACAAGGATTTTAAGAAAGTTAGGAATCAACGGCCTAATCGTTTTTCTTATTTTTCATTTTTTTAGGATTTTTTTTTTAGTTTTTCTGTTTCTGCAGAGCTCAGCACGGGCCGTGCCTGGTCGGACACGAGCCGTGCCCAACATCATCACTGGCAGTTTTTATTTTCCGAGTTACAGAGGGCTGAACACAGGGCCATGTCGGTGCAACACGGGGCCGTGTCCAACTCCCAGTAACAGGGATCCGGAGAACAATTACTGTAAACTTGACCACGGGCCGTGTTCGCTGAGCACGGGGCCGTGGTGAACCTTCTGACCAACATTCTTTTCTGTTTTTATCGCAGGACTTGGAACCTTGGCGCCACATCTAAACATCCTACGTAGTGCATGAGCTCCAGTTCTAGTAGAGACATAAAAGAACCTCTTGAAGAACTCGAACGCTTTCTCAGAAAAAGACTTAATGCTAAAAATCAAGAGAAAGTTTCGGGGGACCCATTTTCAATGGCGGACCAACGTACCCTCATGGATTACCTACGGCCCACCGTAGGTATTCTCGGCGCCGCTATCAATGCACCGAATGTCGAAGCCAACAACTTCGAACTTCGGCCGCATTTGATACAAATGCTTCAAAACTCCGCAACCTTCCATGGGCTTGCGGACGAGGATCCCCATCTACATATTACTAATTTCTTGGAAATATGTGATACCTTTCGGATCAATGGAGCATCAAACGACGCCATTCGCCTACGGATGTTTCCATTTTCACTAAAAGACCGAGCTAAGGCTTGGCTCAACACCCTCCCAGTTGGCTCGGTAAACACCTGGGATGAACTAGCCCAAAAGTTTCTGTATAAGTATTTCCCTCCGGCTAAAACGGCTAAATTAATGACTGAAATTAATACATATTCACAAGAGGATGGGGAATCCTTATATGAAACTTGGGAAAGGTTCAAGGAGCTACTAAGAAACTGTCCTCATCACGGTCTTGCGGTATGGCAACAAGTATCCACTTTCTACAATGGGTTGTTGCCACACACAAGACAAACACTTGATTCTAGCTCCGGGGGACTTTTAGGTATTCGTCGCCCAAATGAAATATATAATCAAATTGAGGAAATTGCTCAAACCAACTTTCAATGGCACACTCCCCGAGGTAATAAATCTATTGCCCCGGGCGCCCATAAGGTTGATGAAAGCACCTCTTTACAAGCCCAAATCGAGGCCCTCTCTTCGAAAATCAAAAAGCTAGAAATGACAAAAACGGCCTCGGTTATGGCTTGTGAAGGGTGTGGTGGGCCACATGAAAATTGGAGTTGTATGAAAGAATTAGATGAACAAACAGAAACGGTAAACTACATTGATAACAGACCTAGGCCGTCAGGTCCTCTAATGGGTACCTACAACCAAGGATGGCGTAACCACCCAAACCTTGGTTGGAGAGATCCCGGCAATAGTAGTAACCAACAAAACCAACGAACTAACTTTCAACAACCACAAAATTTTTCTCAACAACAAGGTGGAAGAGAAAGGCTTGAAGATACTGTATCTCGCCTCATCACCGACACCGAAAAGAAAAACTCGGATCGATTTCAACAATTGGAATCGAATTTCAGAAATCAACAAGCTAGCATTCAAAATGTTGAAAAACAATTAAATCAACTAGCTCAAAATTTCTCCGAGAGACCACAAGGCGCGTTACCAAGTAATACCGAAACCAACCCAAAGGCGCAAGTACACCTCATCACATTGAGAAACCGAACCGTGGGTCCCGAGGATGCCCCATTACCACCGGTTGAAGGAAGTCAACTCAGCCAAAGCACGACTTCACCCACACTTCAACCAGAAAAGGCTTCTTCACCAATTCAAGAGCCCACCAAGACTCCTCCAATTCCGTACCCCGGTAGGTTAAATCGTCAAAAGACCGATGAGCAATTCGCAAAGTTCGAAAATTTACTAAAACAATTGCATGTTAATATTCCTTTTATTGAGGTCCTAACCCAAATGCCTAGGTATGCAAAATTCATGAGGGATCTCCTCACTCACAAAAGGAAAATTGAATCATTGCAATTAGTTAACTTAGGCGAAGAATGCTCAGCCTTAGTACTCAACAAACTTCCACAAAAGAAAATCGATCCCGGAAGCTTCACAATTCCTTGCTCGATTGGGGAATCCCCCGTTCGTAATGCATTAGCCGATCTTGGGGCTAGCATTAACCTCATGCCCACATCGATGTTCAAACGACCCGGCCTAGGAGCAACAAGCCCTACAAAGATGAGCATACAACTCGCCGATAGATCCGTCAAATTTCCACAAGGTGTCGCTGAAAACCTATTGGTCAAGGTTGACAACTTCGTTTTCCCAACCGACTTTGTCATCCTAGACATGGAAGAAGACACCGATGTCCCTCTCATCCTCGGGAGGCCATTTCTAGCCACCGCCCAAGCAGTGGTGGATATGAATGACGGAACATTAACATTGAAGTTTGGGGACAAGGAAGTAAAGTTTGAATGTGGAAAGAGAGTAGAGGACGAAGACCCGGTCAACTACATGAAGGTCATAGACTCAAGCTTGGATGACGCTCTCCGACGGTGTAACATGGGATGCAATACATCCCACTTGGGTAACATATGACCAGGCTTTGGGTCTAGCCAAGGACCCTTATAAACGTGGCGCACCAAGGAGGCATTCCGCGAAACTATCCTTAGTTTAGTTTAGATTAATTTTCAGGAATAAAACACACTTGAGATGACAAAGGATACAAGGGAAACTTGAGCCAGGACTCCATGCAGGAAAAACAGGACCGTCCGACAATTTTCTTCGTTTACAGTAAGCTCGGCACGGGCCGTGTCCACCCAACACGGCCCCGTGCTACACGGTCTGCAGAAAAGACCCAATTCAGGTAATTGGACACGGGCCGTGTTCACCCAACACGCCCCCGTGTCCAGGCTTCTGTTTCTCTTGATTTAATTTGGTTACTGGCACTTGAACACGGGGCCGTGCCCGGATAACACGGGGCCGTGTTCAGCGCCCAGTAACATAAAATTTTTGCTTTTTCACACCTTTTACACATTTAATCAACCTAAAAACTTATTTTTGGGACATATTGAGGACAATGTGCAATTTAAGTGTGTGTGTGTGGGGGGGGGGGGGGATGTTAAAACCTTAAATCTTGCAAGTCCTAAATACAAGCCTTACACAAAACTCTATTGGAACCGCTAATCACCCCAAATTTTTTTCAAAAATTTTTCATTTTTTTTACTTGTCTAGGTTTAACTCGGGAATTTCAAGTTCTAAAAAGGTTATATTTTTACGAATTTACAACCGATAGCGTCGTGATAAAAAGAACCAACATAAGAAAATTATGAAAAGGCATGACAAGCTTAGTTAAAATTTGATTATATATACTTGATCACACAAAAACCCATTCCCATAAAAGTGAGTTTTGAGCCTTTATTGAGCATACAATTACATATCTTTAAACTAAATGCTCATTTTTCGTTTCTTGTGTGAATAGCCGCTTGTTTCTTACGACTCTAGAACTTGCCATGACGATACATTCCCGGTCCTTATCAACTTAAACCCGAGTAAGTAAATGATGGAGGCATTAGGACTAACCTTTTTTATTTCTACACCATTATTTTTTTTTACCACCTACCCAAAATCCCCCTAGTTAGCCCCTTTGAGCCTAAACCTTTTCATTTCATAACCCAAACCAAACACCCTTTCACCCACCAAAACCTTTTTTATTTTTAACCCTTTGTTTTAGTAACTAGCTCGGTCTTTCGTATGACTTATCAAAAAAAAATGTGTTGATGATGAAGCAAAAGAAAATAAACAAACAAGTTCATCAAAAATAACTTTGTTTGAATAATAGCTTCATCAAAATAAAAGTTACAAAAATAAAAAGTCTTACGAAAACCGACGCTTGTTACGCTTTTCGCCCTTTTTCTACTAACCACTAACCACTAACCCAACCACCTACCTTTAACCCAAGCCTAACCCTTCACCCAAAAAATCCTCTTGATATTTACAAAGGTATATAAGTTAAAAAGGAGGAGGATTGATTGCTTGGCAAGCCTATGGTAGGAGTAAGTTCCATGCCGCTCTCGAGTGATTCACAAAAATACATTTTCGGCCGAGTGTTGAGTGATCCCCGTGAGATATGTGAACTTGTATATAAATAGAATTTTAAAGAGGCATGTTATGCCCTAATAAGTAATTTTTCTTATGAAAAGTTTTAAATAAATCATGACGAATAGGATTGTAAATAAATAAAAATAAAACTTAATAAAGAATCTTGGACATCCCGACACTCTACGACAAGTCCAAAAACCTTCTTCTCTACCCATTCCATTTGAGAGTGTAATAGCCACTTATTAAAGAGTTTTGCTTGAGGACAATTGTGGCATAAAACTAACCTTTTTTTAGTACTAATGTTGGAAAAAGTGTGCTTTTGTCTTCCTTTTGTATTTTCAGGATTAAATGAGCTCAAATTAACAAAAGAAGCAAAAAGACATCAAAATCTAACATAAATACAAGAAAAGGAACAAGACGTGACATGCCCGACCCCACGACAGCATCTTCCCAAGCAAAACAAGACAACAGAAGACTGAACACGCCCCGTGCTCAGCCAGCACGGGGGCGTGCCCAAGTGTCAGCATAAAAGACAAAGTGGTAGAAGCTTCTATTGCCCACCACGGGGCCGTGCTCAGCGGACACGGGGCCGTGGTCAACTATAAGATTCGCACAATCCAGCAAATCTTCATAGTACAAAGATTCTTCTGCACCACGGGGTCGTGCTCAGCGGACACGGGGGCGTGGTCAACTAATAAGACAAGCTGCAATAAATGAAGAAAGATAAGGATGTGGACACGGGGCCGTGCCCGAGCTTCTGTTCAGCCTATAAATAGAAGTGCTTGGCTCAAGCTCAAACCATCCCTTGGCACACCACCTCTCTCACACTTCACCCACCACCCACCACCACCATATCACCATCATCCACCACCATCATCCATTGTCCATCGTAGAGTGTGTGAGTCGTCTCGGGATCCAAGATTGATCGTAAGAGTTCTTGACAATCAAGGCCATGTTTGCCTAAGTCTCTTACATCACTTGGTGAAGACAAAGTGTCTAGTGTAATACTTTTTATTTTTAATCTTTTCGCACTTTTTACTTGGTTTTGTATTAATGACTTTAATAACTAGTTGCTTATGTTGAAGGTGATCTTTCCTTATCGTTTGTCCGTGGTGTCTTGGCATTATTTTACTGTCTATATAAAATAAAAGATTTTCACCATTCATATCTCCACGGTCTATATGGAGGTATGTTGGCTACCTGGTCGGGGGTTAAGGGAACGGTTTGGTAAAGGTCTTGCCATTGTTCAGCGTTTAGAGGTCCTGCAATGGACCTGGGTCAAATTTAGTAGGACCTCCTTCAATACTTAACGGTATTGGATGGCGGGGGTCCAAACTCTTTGATCCCCTCATAAGTTAACTACTATTAATACTATAACCCGGCTATTTAGGACTGTATCCCTGCTGACTCAGACTACTTAGTCGAGGGTAACGTCACCTCCAAAAGAGGGGCCTACCATAATTTGCATTAATAACTTAATTAATTATCTTCCAATAATCCACCCTTTTAGGATTGTATCCTTGCTGACTCAAACTACTGGGGTGAGGGTAACGTCACCTTCAAAAGAGGGGCCTACTACAATAACTAAGACAATCTCTTAAAATAGTGCAAAAGTGCGGAAATAATCAAAGGTTACACTAGATACGAGTCGGAACCAAGTGATTCATCTTGTCTATCTGTTTTTCTTTTTATTTTTATTTTTCAGCATTTTAGTTAGTTTTTATTTTTCTTAGCTTAAAACATTTTTCTAAACTTTTGATTTGATTAGACGTTGAGGATAAACCGGTACTAAAAGCTCTTGTGTCCTTGGACGACCTCGCTATCTTACCAACACTATACTACGCTCACGATGGGTGCACTTGCCCATATGTGTGTTTAGTGTTAGTAAATATCGTGTTTTATAAATTTAAAACTTGACTAAAAAAGTGTTAAAGGGGCTTAAAATATACACCTAATATATATAACACTCGACACCCATCACCCGCATAATCCCTATGCTTTGAATTTGTATAAAACCTTTGTAAACAATGTATGTATGTATGTCCCGGTATGATTGCAAACAAGGAAAAGATCACCAATGGTTTGTAAGGCCACTGATATGTGTGACGGTGTAGGAAGACTCAAACCTAGCAAAGTTGTACCGGGCTCCCGGCTGGAAGACATAGTCACCACTATGGGCCGCCCCGGCCTCATGGGTGTGGGCTCGCTACACCCAAATAGATCTATCACTCATGCCCCTCGGTCCTGATACGAGGATTAATGGTCCCAAGTATCCGCCTACCCTATCACATGATCTATGGTTCTTTCCTAGGCTAATCATACCAATATTATTGTAAGTAATCCTTTGTAACATGTATTTCACCCCAGTCTCTCAGACTGAATTACCTAGCTAGTCTCTCAGACTAACTCCCCAGTCTCTCAGACCAACTCCCCAGTTTCTCAGACTGAATTACCCAGCTAGTCTCTCAGACTAACTCCCCAGGCTCTCAGACCAACTCCCCAGTCTCTCAGACCAACTCCCCAGACGATCCCATCCCTAGTCATGAAAATCATTCACATTTCGATAATACGCATTTGTTTTGTAAAACCGGTATATTCAGTATAAATCGTTCGTAATCCATTTGAGTTCCTTGAAATCCATTCGTAACATGGTTTAGAAATGAGTTTTCGTTTGTCGAGAAATTGTTTACTTTTGCAAAACTTGCATGTCTTTCCACCCCGAAAACATTTACAAGAATGTAAAACCGTAAAAAGGTGGGGTTATGAACTCACCTGGATAATTCTGTGCAAAGCTAGCTTAATACGACTTCGTGATGTCGTTTCCAAGACGAGACTCGCTAGCGTGCATTCTACAATATTCCTAACACGGAATATCTTATAAGTTTCTAAATAAACGCAGTAACTAAACTACGTGTCATCGAGCTCTACCGAATCGTTAACCGAACTATTCAACGGTAAGTTGATAACTTAATAGTAACGATTAAGTTATGCTCGTTAAGTCTTGCTTATTGTCGGTAAGACTAATAAGTCTTGGAAAGACTTAGTCCTCGAGAGATTTAAAAATAAATAAATATTTCTAAAAAAATATATATATAAATATATCGTTGTAATTGCGTTAGCCGTCTCGAGTAGTCATACGTGTATAAAAAGAATATTTATGTGAAGTAACATAGAACAAACTCGTACTATGTATCGCATCTCGTATGATCTTTGTCAAAATATTCGTATATGCCGTTTAGGCGTATAAAACAAATATGAAAAGTTATATTTAAAAGAATCGTCGAGTTGTCGTGTTTGAAAATAAATATGACTATATTTATTTTATAAAAGAATTCGACTTGTTTGTGTCGGAAATAAATATATAGCTATATTTATTTTAAAATGATTCGTTTTGTACGATATTGAAAATAAATATATAAACTATATTTATTTTTATAAAACGAATTCGAGTCGTGTGATATTTGAAATAAATATATAAACTATATTTATTTTATAAGACAAAATCGTGTTGTTCGATACTTGAAATGAATAGTTATATAACTATATTTATTTTATAAAACGAAACCACGTCGTTTGAAATTTGAAATAAATATATAAATTATATTTATTTTACAGAAGAATTCATAGAGAATTTCTTATAGATTTTGCAAGATTTTTGTATAGATTTATAAGGAAGAGATCTAATTTATGTGCAGGTTTAGGCTTGTGGGTTTTGGGCTTGGGCCCAGGGCCCACAAGCCCATCTCGTGTGTAAGTGGCCCGTAATTCCTACGAGACCCGTTGTCAAAACCCGAACTCCGTTTAACATCAAAAGATAAAATTTTAGTATTAAAATACATAAAATACGGTCGGTAGTCGTTGTTTGCACGCCCGTTCGTCGATTACGGTAAAAATCGCAAAAAATTGTATCGTTGTCGTCTTTAATCCGTTTTTCAATCCGGTTTCGACTGTAGCTACTACAATTTCATTACGGAGCTAAATATAGCGTAAAATGTAAGTTCTGAAGGTGACAGGCATCTCCGTCGCTTCCGTTTTGTTGCCGATGTGTTTTCTGCTATCGCGTTTTTAGTTCACGTTTGCGTTTGTGTCGCACGGAAGCCCAAATAAATTCACAAAATTAAACTCATAAATATAAAATACACGTAGAAAGTCCGTATTTGTCGGCGTTGTCAGTGTTTCGTTCGGTTTCAGTCCGTTGTCGTTTGATGTTCCGCAGATTCCACGCGAATCTTCATACGCTATTTATTGTCACGTTATCGCTTGTTAATCACGTAATTAAGAGCCGTAAATCACCGGTTGTCATAGTTTGTACAACCCACCATGATGACATCACCCTCAAGACCTCAGATCCAAGAGATTTCACGGTGAAAAGTGTGATTTCAAACGTGAATCACGTAGAGAATGAAGTGTAGATCAAGGAAGTACAAGGATCTAGTGTGAAACGTACCGAAATCGCCAAATAAATGAAGGAAAGTGGCTTTCGTGCGTCTGAGTCGAGCAGGGCTGTCACACCCCAACCGATGGCGGAAACATCGGGGTATGGCACTGAGCGAAACAGATTGTCCAGAAGTTTCCATAACAATTATCATTACTATTCAATTTAAATAATACGTCCCATACCGTATCTCAAACAGTAAAATAAATTATTACAGACTAAATCCAAGCAAATATTCTATTCCGACAACTCATATTTAAATAATCAGCAATTGTTTATCTGCTTCTAGAGACCCTTGGTTCGTTTACTACAGACAACTATTTGTTGGGCTCTAAAGCTTTATTCTAGCTTCACTTCCCTACCAAATGTGCATCCTAAGCACCTGTCACATACCTTAAAATAAAGTCAATACATACAATGTAAAGGTGAGCATACAAGTTTGATAATAGCATATAGAGTTCGAATTCATTTACGCATAACCAGCATGTACACATAATGAAATGAAGCACGTTAGTTATCGACATAGATCCATCGATACCAATGACTGCAGGTTGACTGCCAAATGCAGTTCACAATACATGATTACCACCGTAACCATGCAAGTAATTGTCCTTAACAACCCCCGCAAGCGGGTGCTGAGTCCAAACTATAGTACTATCGTTGCTAAGGCAAGTAGACAGCATTCCACGTGTAAACATAACAAACAAGCATTCATAAGCCACGTATAACATGCATTAACGGTTAGCGTTCAAATAGTATTGAGTAGTGTGTTTGTTGTAGTTTGAATAGTTGTAACGTATGTAACACCCAAAAGTGCATAAAGCAAAAAGGGATCGAGTATATTCACAGTGGTTGATGGATTGAAGGGAGCGCTTAGCGAGTAAAGTTATCCTGAATGGATTGATAGCATAACGATAAGTGACGCGTAAAACGGTACAAAGTGTGAATGGGTCGGATAGCAGTTTGGTCGGATAGTAATCCGATCGGACGGCTAATCATGCGGATAATAATCTGTTCGGATGGTCATCCGGTCGGACGGTAGTTCGGTCGGATGACTATTCGAGTGGATTGTTTCTTCCTATGAGGTGAATGTGTTTGTGTATGATGGCTTGCCTTTTGAAGTTTTCGTTGTAGCATTTTGAAAGCATTGAAGTATCTCTATCCTTCAAGTCGGTTGATCGGACGGTCAATCGTGCGGATAACAATCCGTTCAGATTGTCATCCGGTCGGACGATAGTCCGGTCGGACGGCGACCTTAGTGATGAGGTTACTTTGTGGGAACAATTCATAGCAGAAGAGTCACTCGGTCGGATGTCCATTCGACCGGGTGGCAACCCTGTTAATGAACATGTTGAAAATTGTTTAAGTCTTTAAAGTCCTAGTATCTCATGATCCGAAGAGTAATCCGGTCGGATGGTAGTCCGATCGGATGGTAATTCGTTCGATACTCAAACTTAGACAAGGCTGATTAAGTTGTGGGACCTAAGGTGTTATCCGTTCGGACAGCAATCCGTTTGGATGGTCATCCGGTTGGACGGTAGTCCGGTCGGACAGCATTCCGTTCCGATTGTTCCGTTCGTCCTACACTTGGTCGTTTTGATTGTTTGTCGTTTTATCGAGACGTGTTGACAACGTGTTAACCAATAGAACTCCATTTTGACCCGCGTGACCAAACCGACCAGGAATCACCCTTGTTCGGCCGGTTACCGGCTCAAGACGGTTGTTCTTGTTTAACCCGAAGTCGGTGATCTCGTGAGTAGAATCCAGATCTTGGACTAGTACAACACTAAGAGTGAGTAGGAGACTAGAACAAAGTCCGATTCTATCGGTTTTGAGTGCATTGAGTGCAAAAGAGTTGAAAGAAAGTTAGAAACCATCTTTCAATCCTTTTCCACTATGTTTATGTTGAGATCTCTACAATATCTTTGTGTATTTGTGTGGAAATTGGTTAGATCTAGGTTGTTCTTGGTGGATTGAAGTCAAAACATGAAGTTCTTCAAGAATACATGATGACGTCATCCTCGAACACCCGAAATCTAGTGATTTCACGGTTAAACGTTAAGATTTAAAAGATAGAAAGGTGTAGGAGTGCGTGTAGATCAAGAAAGTACAAGATTTAGGACGCGATCTTACCGGGATTGAGAGAAATCGAAGAAAAGGTAAAGAACACGAGTTGGTCAGACAGAGGTTTCCAAAAGTAGAAAGGTTTGAGAGTGACATGGGTATTTATAGGATTCCAAAAGGGGAAAGTGTTGTCCGGTCGGATGGCACACCGCCCGGATGACTATCCGGTCGGATGTCATATCGGTCGGATGGCACCTAACTCAGGGACAAGTGGCTATCCGGTCGGATGGCTATCCGGCCGGATGGCACTTGGTTCGAATTTTTGACGCGATGATTTTTGCTGATTCGATTTCGATTGCGAGTGATGCGAATGCGATAGAGTTTCCTGTTCAAATTACTTTTAATCCCAACCACTCATATCTCGCACTATCCCTTCTCCACTAATTATCATAGTTCGATTGTGATTTGAGTTCGATGTCGATTGAGTTCGATTGCATTTCGAGTTCGATTGCGTTTCGATTGATTACCACATATAACATAAAGGAACATGCACAAGTAACACATAAGGCACACACACACGTATAACAATAACTAATTATGCGTAGTTCGAGTTGCGATTTGATTAGCATAGTTTGAGTATCGTTTAGTTAACTTTATCGCATTGTTACTTCCTATAGTTCACAGTCGTAGGTCGATTATTGTAATTAACAACACTTACTCCACATAATACAATCAAAATAAAGAAATTTCTATAAATCAAGTTGCGCGAAATCGGTCGTTGACCTTGACTTTGACTTCTTGAAAACACGGGGTGTTACAAGGGCTGTCACATCAGAGAAGGACTGATGTGACATCTCCTATTTATAGTGTGGGTGAGTGTGAAGGGTGAAGGTGTGCATGGATCTGGTGGTAGTCCGATCGGGTGGCCATCCGATCGGGTGGTCATCCGATCGGGTGGTCATCCGATCGGGTGGCTATCCAATCGGGTGGTCATCCAATCGGATTGCCACTCGGTCAATCCCATCCTTTCCGTCTCACTTCTTCGATTCGATTTGCGAGTTAGATTTAGCGTTGCGTGTTGTTGGCAAAAAGAATGACTAGATTACATCTTAAACACCCAAAAGTTTCCAAGTTAATAGATTCCGCCAGTGACAAGACTCCAGTCTCTCGTTCCACCAAGAATCAAGTTTCACGAGTCTCAAGAGTCAAGCACCAAATACATTTAGACATTTCCAACGTAGATTTAGGCATTCCAACATAGATTTAGACATTCCAACATAGATTTAGGCATTCCAAATATAGGGTTAGGCATTCCAAGCATATAGAATTAGACATTCCAAACATAGATCTAGACATTCCAAGCATTATAGATCACCAAATATTCAAAATGTCACACATAAAATAGTACAGGGGTCAGACTTGCCAACTAGACAAAGTTCAGGGACTAAATCTGTCAAAAGTCTAAAGTTTAGGGACGCTGGGCGTTACAGTTTGCTAAAGTTTTTTGTGGCTTCAAGGGGGCGGTGACCTTATTAGAGAAACCGCCAATATCAAAGTCCGGGAGAGAGATATTTAAGCGTTCGAGCGCCTGCTGATAGTCCGTGTCAAGCCCGACAATGCCACTATTTCGAATTATATGATCTTGTAGTTCCTAAGTAGGGGTGTTCATGAGCCGATCCGATCCGATCCGATCGAGGGTCTGCTCATGCTCGGATTGAATTACAACCGATCCGATCCGAGCGGACCAAATTTGTAAACCGAGCGCAAAAGTGATGCTCATGCTCGGATTGAATTTGAATCGATCGGCTCGGTTTTTATCAAATCCTAAAAAAAATCGAGCGGATCGTTTTCGCTCGGTTTCGCTCGATTGAATGATAAGGCTTCGTTCAACCAAAACAATTTCTAACTTAATTAAAACATGTCCAACACTTTACTAACAAAAGCAATACATAACTCAAATCATGATTCTAAAAATGTTCTTAACAATATCAAGAAACACAGGAGCGGCGATATGTTGCAGATTGAATACCGGAGCGACTCACTTGTTTGATACTTTGATTGTCCGAAGATGTGTGTGAGTGTGACTGTGGAGACCAGAGAGTGAGAGTCGGAGACTAGAGAGCGGCGATATGAATATGATACGACTGAATAGTGAATACTCTTTTAGGAATAAGATTTAGGGTTAGATTTCATATTAAATATTAAGTTGGGTTGAATGTTATTTGGGCTTTTAATTTTTTTGGGCTATTATATTTTTTGGGTTTTTAATCTATAAAATCTATAATATAAATATATATATTATTGTTAAAAAAAAATAATTCGAGCGAAACCGAGCGAGCAGAGCTTTGCTCATGCTCGGATTGAATTTGAATCGAACCGATCCGATCGGCTCATTTACAAACTGAGTGGGAATCGAATGAGCATTTTTCGAGCGATCGTCGAGTAGTTTGGACAGCCCTATTCCTAAGACTGAGCTCTAGATGCCACAAAGGCATAACCCCAACATCTCGAGCTGAAAGGAGACCCAAACCACATAGTCTCATTCGCAGAGATGCCAGGTGCCACTTGAGGTCACCGAAGAAGGGGCCGCCACACATGACTATGTCTTCTATAGCCTCCCGGAGGCCATCATTGAAACAAGATGCCACATCCACCATCAAATGGGGTTGACAAGTCCGCAGCCCAAAAAGTAACTTAGCAACCCCCATGCACGACCTTAGCAGAAGGAGTTCACATTAGGGATCCTTAAGGCAGGGCAAGAGTTTCATGAGGTCAACCGCGCCCGAGGCCCGCCGCCCTGCCAACTCCCCAATAAAGCTAAGATCACGGCTAACATCCCCACCAAGGAGCTGAACCCCCCCTATCTGGTCTACCAATCCCTCTCGGGAAAAGCCCGTCCCGAGCTTTCTGCCCGTCGCACGTCGGCCAAAAAACCTCTGTTTTCTTAATGTTGAGGCCAATATGTTAATAGTTGGGACTGCTAGTGGTTATTTTTAAAGTTGAGACTGTTGGCGGCCAATGACGAATAGTTGTGATTATTAAAATCCAATATTCCAAAAATATAATATCAACAACAAAGATTAATACATAAAGAAAAGATTGGTACCTTGGAGGAAGCGGCATCTGATTATCAGAATCAGACTAATGAATCGATCGAAGATGAAGAAACCTTAGATACGAACGAATGCAAATCCAAAAAATAAATAATAGATATCAACACTGAATGTTAAAGAATCAGAGAATCAACATGATTAAAAGAAAGAAACCATAATATAACCTTGTTGTTGAAGATTTTCAGGAGGCGATTAGGAAAACGGGTCCGCGTCACCCGAAGATGGTAAACCTTTTTGTTTTGAGCGGGAAAACACTAATGAGAGACTCTAGAAAGATGTCATGTGTCCCTAGGTAATTGTTTTATTAGATTGTATAGATATAGGGTAAAGTTCTTGTACAAATAATCTTAACATACTAAATATACAAATTGAAGGAAAACTCAAAAAGACAAGGTGGCATTTTTGTAATTATCATTAACTATCAAAGTTACTCTACAAATATACCTAAAAAACCTAAAAAAAACCTAACCCCCTCCCTCCAAAAAAAAAAAAAACCTAAACCCCCCCCCACCCACCCAAGCTAAAATGCTAAAAACTAAACAAAAAAAAAAAAACCTAAAAAAATAAAAAAAAAACACACAAATTATTATTTTTTTTAACATTTTTTATTAAAAAATCGCTACTTTTAGTAGCAGCAAAAAAAAATTTTTTTTTTTTGCTAACAAAATGTAGCGATTTTTTAATAAAAAAATGTTTAAAAAAATTGTGTTTTTTAGGTATTTTTGGTTGAGTTCATATTTGTATAGTAACTTTGATAGTTGGTGGTAATTACAAAAATGCCACCTTGTCTTTTTGAGTTTTCCTTCAATTTGTATGTTTAGTATGTTAAGATTATTTGTATTTGATCTTTTGCCTATAGATATAATATCATTTTCCAAGTGTGAAAACAATCAAAATATCCAATTCATCCCCAAAAATGAGTCAATATCAATAGTCATCCAAGGACCAATGACCTCCACACCATTATTATCCATCCTTTAAATAAGTTTGTTATTATCCGGTCTTTAAATAAGTTTGTTATTAGAACATGTGTAGTGAGGAGGGGAAAATCCTTAGACCATATGTAATGGGGCTTTATAGGGGTGTGAAAAGTTTTGATAATGCCCTTACACCATTCCTCATGGGCATTATAGGGGCATGAAGAGGTATAGGCATTTCTAGAATAATGCCCAATGAAGAGAAAAAATAAGGAAAGTAATAAATGAAAGGGCATTATGAAAGTTTAACCATTACATGGAGCATTATGATGTTGATGTGGCCAAAAATGCCCCTTAAGGGGCATTAACCATTACCCATGGTCTTATAGAGCATGCATCATGCATTGTGGGGTATTATATCTTGCAATAATTAGATATTCTAATAGAACTAAATAAAAAATAAAAGAAACCATAAAAAATGCTATTGGCCAAAGACCAACGACAAAGTTCAAGGTGTTTAAAAAAGCACGCTCCACCAATTTTTTTCAAAAAAAAAAAAAAAAAAAAAAACCGTTAAAAAAACCGGGTGGTCTTAGTTGCATCCGGTGTTTGACCTACACAAAAGGCTCAATCAATGGCGTTTTTTTAACGGTGACTTTCTTTTTGAGTGATTCAATGTCACACCACCTAAATGGTGGCTCTGGCCAAGATCTGTCAAGAGTATGTTGTCTTAACTAGGCCTGCTCTAGGTTGGTCAGACTTGGTTACGGCGTTAGAAACCGTAGTGGCTTCACAAAGATATGGCTCGCTGAAGTATCAGCCGAATAATTCAACACTCCTTCATACGTAACCTCACAAATTCACATCAACAAACTATCACAACATATCCATATTCAGTCCACTCAAATCAATCTCCAATCCAATTTGCAGGTTAACTTGTTCCACCTACTTTTCCACCTACTTTTCCGTAAGTTCTCGTTAAATTTTCGTCGAATTCGTCATCGATTTAGTTTGCCTGAACTATTAGGTGTTATGATCGCTGCTTACGGTTCCAATTGTTACACTATGAAACGAATTTGTTGATGAATTTACTATTTTAGGGTTTCTATTTGAGTTTGACTGGAAGTCAACGTTTAGAGGGTGTTAACTGTTAATTAAGTGAGAAGATGGGTGGAAATAATTCTAGATTCACTGAGGATATTGATAATGAAGGAAATAAATTAGTTATATTATCAATTGAAGTTGCAAACACAATCGTTAAGGGTGCCACTTTGATGCAATCTCTTTCAAAGGATAACATAAAACACTTAAAAGAGGTAGTGTTGCCTTCAGAAGGTGTGCAACTTCTAATATCAGAAGACATGGATGAGCTCCTCAGAATTGCTGCATTTGATAAAAGGTGGGCACCATGGATGTAACTAATGATAAAATCATTGCTTTTTATTTAAAATGGTGTATTTTAAGAATCTTGCTTTTATGATGTTTATAGGGAAGAATTAAAAATCTTTTCTGGAGAAGTGGTTCGGTTTGGAACTCTAACCATAGATCCTCAATGGCACAACCTGGACCGTTATTTTGAGAGGTAATTTATGTGGACATAAATTGGAGGTGGCAATTTCGACCCGTTTGCTTATGAATGCGTCACTTGGGTAACATGCCAAAAGGGTAAAAGAAAATTTCTTAAAACGGAACCAGTCAACCTCTTGAACTATTTTGTTATAAAGAATTATATTATCATCCAAATAACGTTAATCATTGAAATCTTATTTGACACTAGTTAATTAAAAACATAATTTTCTTACCTGTTTTGAGTCTTTTGACCCGTTTTGCCACCTCTAACATAAATCTGTTTTGTCGAATTCGATTTGCACATGATGCTAATGTGTTTGTTATATTGTTTAGATTGGAACCAAAACTAATTCCCCAGATCCAGAAACAACTAAAAGAAGAAGTAGAAACCAGCATGGGGCATTTGATGAATTTGGTTCAGTATACTGCAGTGAGTATTTGCTACTCTATATAATATCTCTGTTCTAATTTCTTTGAATTGAATATTTAGAAGGGGAAAAATACAGAAAAAGGAATAGTAGTTCATACTATGATGTGCATATTGGACTTCTTTAAATTGATAACGATTGTCCGGTACCTCAATTTGAAGCAATAACTTCAAAGCTTATCAAAAAAAGATAAAAAAAGATAAAAAAAGATGAATGAGATGTGAGTAAGTTGCCGAAGTTACTAAAGGTGGCCCTAATATCTTACATAAGGCACACACTTTGAAATGGTAATTTGAAGGGATTGGTTACTTATGACATTCAATCTCTGAATATTTATACAGCACTGATAAAGCTAAAAAAATGCAATTATTCCTTCCATGTATTTTAAGAAACAAATAATATGTCACTGACCTTTTCTATTCACGCTGCACTTAGAATAAAGAATCGATTATAAGTAGAGAATTGCGAGGAATGCATAAACACACATACACACATATAGGTATGTAGGGGCATATTCAATAAATAATCACTTTTAAGTGGAGAATTGTGAGAAATGCATAAACACGTGTATCCAATGCTTTGCTTTAGTAATGTAACCACATAACCGTGTATCTTTCTCTCACCTACTACTATCAGCACGACGTACAAGTGCTTATATATATGTGTGTAACTGTATACATACACACACACACATATATGTATGTATATGTGTGTGTGTCTATATATATGTATATATATGTATGTGTGTTTATATACGTGTGTGTACATATATATATGTATGTATATGTGTGTGTTTATATACATGTGTAGCGTTCGAAATCAAAGTACAGTGATTTTGCATGCAGGAATTATGCCATGAGTTACAAGAGCTGGACCGGCGTGACCTAGCTTTTCGACAAATACAAGAGAACCCCAATCTTTCTCCAGCAGGTAACCATTATCCTCAGAAAAATGTGGAGATGATATTCAGTTACCTTTGCTATGACCATAATCCTTATCTAGCTATTATTATTATTATAATTATTATTTATTTTCTATTTTATTTTTCATATGGTGAGATGGGTCGTGTGCATGAATATTTGGTAAGTTTTTGGCTTGAAGTACCTAATGCACATGTAACTTAATATTAGTTAAATATTATATTATTATTTAATAATATAAAGGGGTCAGCTTAGCTATCTTTAGGGGCGGATATAGCTTGATACAAGGGGTAGCCCCTGCTACCCTTTGACGCTCCGGCGGTAGTGTAAATTTTGGAAAAAATTGACGTTTTTATTTCGTTGCCCCTGTACTAGCAGTTAAAGCGGTAAAAAATCGGATAGCGGTCAAGGTCCGCTATATGATATATAGGTTATAGCGGTGCTATAGCGGTAATTTTTATACCATGCATAATTTATGTACTTATATATATATATATATATATATATATATATAGTGGAGGGTTCAAATGAGAAAATTTTTTTGTAAGAAGAAAAAAGAAGAAGTTTCAACCAATAAGAATGCTTCATTTTACTTCATTTAATATTTGCATTTAATTTTAATATAAGGGTATATTGGTAAACTTACAAAAATCATTAATTTGTATTCTTCTCTTTTAATAACTAACTAAATTAAATTTGTAACTCCTTTTCAAAATATATACTTTTTCCAAATTAAAAAAAAACTTAATTTAAAGTGTAGAATAAATTAGTAGTTGTGTAGGATAAATTACGAGTTGTGTAGGATATATTTCGAGGTGTGTAGGATAAATTTGGACTGTGTAGGATAAAATTCTATAATGTGTAGGGTATATGTAGGAAAATTTTGATATGTGTAGGTTTTGTAGATTATATGTAGGATAATTAATGATTAGTTGACTAATTAATTAAAGAGTTAAAAATTAATGATATGAGTTATAAATGAAATAATATTTTACTTTTATGCCCTTTCTTCTTTTTTTCTCAAATTAAATTTCTTCTCAAATGAACCTTCCCCTATATATATATATATATATATATATATATATATATATATATAGGGCTAGGATCATTTTAGAACCATAAATATTTCCAGAACTCGCAGAACTCCTAATAAACAATCTTTTTATTTATACATTTTTATGTTTAGGATAATTTTTTCATTTATTATGTATATTTTTACAATTACATACATATTAAGAGTCATTTTAACATTTTTTATATGTAATTTTATAATTACACATATGTAAACTAGGTTTTTTACATATATGTAATTAGTTATGACACATATATATATAATTTGACAATTAAACATATGTAAACTACTTTTAACATGTATGTAATCAAAGAAATACAGATCATAGATGATAAAAAAAATCCTAAATACAAAAACTTATATATAAAATGATTGTTTATTAGGAGTTCTGTAAGTTCTGCAATTATTTAGAGTTCTGAAATGATCCTAACTCTCTCTCTCTCTCTGTATATATATATATATATATATATATATATATATATATATATATATATATATATATATATATATATATATATATATATATATATGTCTTTGAAAAATATTAATAGTAATATCAAAATTCATAGTTTCGCATTCAAGATGAACTCTGAGTATCAAACCAGCAATTGAAAGATGACGAACAACTTTGATTCGGATTTTTATCAGCTTTGAACAGCTTCCTGATGATGACGAACTGCTTCCAGCGACCTCAAACCAGTGTGCGCTCCAGACATTGGTCGTCGAACATAATAAATTTAGGTTTAATTGGTCGTATCTAGGTTTTATCAAACATCTGGGCCTTTTACGGTAATGGGTTTAATTAAAGAAAGTGGGCTTTTCCTTATGTTTGGGCTGACCGCTAAAAGCGCTGTTGTAGCCGCTATACAGGTCTTCAAATAGCGGGCTATAGCGCCGCTAATAGCGGAACCGCTATGAGCAACCGCTATTTGGACCGCTACAAGCCCAGACCTCCGCTAACCGCTATAGCGCCGCTATTAACTGCATAGCCCCTGTAGAAAAGAAATTTTTGAAACGTTGCCCCTTGACGTTTTTTTCTAGATCCGCCACTGGCTATCTTGAGGGCAGAATTGAAGAGTCAAAGGAAGCACGTGAGAAGTTTGAAAAAGAAGTCACTTTGGTCCAAGATTGTGGAAGAGGTAACAAACTATAACTATAGATCTTTGTGAAGAGTAGAATACAACCGTATCCTTTATAGTATGCTTATTATTCACTACTAGAAAACTGCTACTATTCCCACGTCAATTTCCGTGGGAAATCCGTGGGTAATTGCGTTTACCCACGGATTTCCCACGAAAATGGGCTGTGGGAATTTTGCTCGTGGGTAATTTTTTTCTGACGCATTTCCTACGGATTTTCCTACTCCTTTCCCACACAAATGTTTCGTTAGAATTCTCCTACTTATTTCTCACGTAATTAATTTTCTTAACTTTCAGACGCATTTCCCACGGAATATTTATTTTTTAAAATTTTGTGCTTAAAACAATTATATTTATATTTATTATATAATATTTATATATTTTATTTTTCTTACACAATTCCTAAGAATCTTTTTTTTCTTCCTACACAATTACAACGGAATGTACTCGTTTTTCCTACAAAGTTCCTACGAAAATATTTTTTTCCTACACAATTCTAATGGACTGTATTCTTTTTTCCTACGTAATTCCTACGAAATTAAGTTTTTTTTCTTACGCAATTCTAACAAAATGTATCTTTTTTTTCTTACGCTGGAAAATAAAATAATTTTGTAGTGAAAAGGCTTTTCGGAAATACACATCAAGCTTATATACACCAATCGAACATTTTCTAATCAACCCAATACACATTCAATTCGAAAACAAACCCGTCAAATTACAATCCTTTGTTGAATGCAAAACAAACTACATTAAATTCCATAAATAAACTACATATAATCT
Organism: Helianthus tuberosus; assembly: GCA_030545235.1. Classification (NCBI taxonomy): domain Eukaryota; kingdom Viridiplantae; phylum Streptophyta; class Magnoliopsida; order Asterales; family Asteraceae; genus Helianthus; species Helianthus tuberosus. The sequence goes on along the minus strand of CM060416.1, from coordinate 4,722,338 downwards.
TATATAAGCTAAACTAACGAAATACCTAACTCACTAGAAAATTTTCGGCATCATCATCAACAAAAAATCTATATCATTATCTGTAGCTTCTCTTGTGTCCCGCCACATCTACAAATAAGAGTAAACAGAAAGAGTTATTACAAGCTGCAGCAAAAATGTACTTAAATCATCAAGCTGCAGCAGAAATGTAGTTACATATTAAAAAAAAAAAAAAATACTTGAGACTAATATATCGTAGAGAACGAAATTCTACATAACTAACCTTGAGCAATTCGGGAATCTCGTCTCTGGAAGTAACAAGGCCAATTAACCCTTTACCAACTCTTTATGCATGAAGTAATAATCTAAAATTTTGGAAGAAAAATATGTAGCAACATAATATCAATAAAATGAGATATCCAGTTGTATCAACAAATTTATTTAAAAATGTTGACCTTGTGCAAGATTGCGTTACAGCGGTTTCCTTCCTTTCCTCCATTCAGTAGGAGCCCATTTCCAGTTTTAATGGCTAATGATGCAATCTGTTTAGTTAAAAAAAAGATTTTAGAATTGCATGATAAAATAAGAAAAATATATTTTCACTATACCTGAACTAGAGCCTCAGGCCGAGACTCAAAGATAACAAAAAGAACACCCAAGGGAGACGGCATCTTCTCTAAGATGAATCCGTCGGACAACTGGATGCACAAATAGTCATCAAATAAAACACATTTAAGAGATAATCATTACTGTGAACGTGTAAAGGATCTCAAATATGTCTGCAATAAAGTGTTTTTGCTATCATATACCACCTGCTCACAAAGTGCTCCTAATATCCCCAATGCAAGCCTTACATCATCTCGGGTGACCCAACCTTCAATTCCAAAAGATAACCGGTTCATCATTTTCTTAGACCATTCCCAAACCACATGAACATGTTATTAGGTGGTATGTGTTCTAAGTTTTAGCACAAACAACATATCTCATCCAACAAATAGTAAAAGACAATCGCCATAAAAAAGGAAAAATATGCGGTGAAATTATCACTTCTGAATCAAAATTACCATCTTCGCAAATCCATATTGACCGAGGCGATTATCCATTTTTCTTTATCTATAATAGCAAGTGTCTTTAGGTGGTAATAACAGAAATTCATCATGATCAATCCATTTTTGAAATCTAATATAACATACCCCTAGAACATGACAAGTAATCCATTTCAAAGAAAACCAATGGCACATGTAGTAGTTCACCTGAATGCCTCAACCATCATTTCTAATAATCATAGGAAGGGAGTAACTGTAAAAATTGTTAATTACCTGACTATTACAAACCCGCTCATTTCCATCTCCTCTCTCTCTCTCTAATCTCTAGCATTCCTCGATTTCCCTCATATACCCATACATATATGCACATGCTTGTAGATCTACAACGATCATATGCTGACTTGAGCGTCAGAGGGTTCAAACAGTTCATTTTCGTCTTGACAACTCAAAGGTTGTTGTAGACATTTTCACAAACAGTTGGTGTGCAACAAAATCTTGTGAAAATATCTTTATAATAAGTGAAAAAAATGGGTAACAAATCGAGAACCATACCATGTAACTCACCATTCATTGATTCATTTCACCACTGTCTCGCCCTTCTTTTGAGTCATCGCGGCTAGAGAATGCAAAACCAAACTTGCGAACCGGATGCTTGAGTCCGTTTCAAGAAACCTACGAATGACAATGACGAATTAGAGTGGAACATCCTTATTTACCTGTGATTGATAGAGGTTGAGAGAGAAGACCGAGTGGAACAAAGATGGAATCCAACTCAACAACAAGAAAAAAAGAAGGCAGGTGCTACAATTGTTGTTCTTCGGCCATTCAACTATACTTAGGGAGTAATTGATTTAGGGTTAGAGAAGGAGCAGGAAGATGAAAATAATTGGGGATCAGTGTAAATGAAATTTGGGGGGAAGTCTCAAAGGGAAAAAAAGATAATATGGGCCTTGGGGGGAAATCAAAAAATTTGAGTGGAAATGGTTTATACAAGAATAGCAAAATTAGATGAAAATTATTATTATTTTATTATATAGTATATATAAGACGCGGTTTAATGACAACCCCGTCTAAAAGGTGTTTATATTCATATAAATATAAGACGAGATTTAAGTAAAAGACGGAGTTATTTTGAATTTCATTGAATATTTTAATCAAATTTGTCTGGTGGTTATGTAGTTGTTGATTTTTGAGTAAATTACAAAAGTCGTCCTTTATGTTTGTATCGGATTGCAAAGTGTGTCATTTGTCTTCAATAATTACAGTAAACCTACTTTATGTTTGCAAACCCTTGCACGGTTCGTCCTTTACCCTAAACCCGACTTATTTTCATTGTTAAATCTGATCAAGTGGACCCCATTTGAGGGTAAATTAGACATTTTACCAATTATATATATAAAACAATTTTGTAAATAACTTAAAAACATATAAAAATTTGTAATACTTCTCTATTGTATCTTCGACCACCAACACTGCCTACCTCCGGTGACCAAAAAACACCACTCAACAGTTAACATAATCGCAAACCCAAACAACCTTGCATCGCTGACCAAAGATGGGTTTTGGACATTAGAGAGACACACACACAGAGAGAGAGAGAGAGAGAGAGAGGGAGGGAGGGAGAGAGAGGTGAGATGGTGGCCGGATATAAACACCATTGCGTCGTCGTTGTCTTGTGTGGAGGTGATATACATCAGGTTCAGTTTCTAAAATGGATTAATTGGGTCATATTTTTACCCGCACCCGAACCCGAAGACCCGCCATGATCCGACCCATCTGCAGCAAATTTATTAGAGCCTTGTTTTTATTTCCCATTTATGCAATTTAATTCCCATGTTTCCTTCTTTTTATTTTTCCTGCATTTTAGTTCAAAGTTTGTGGTAGTGGTCAAAGTCAGTTTGCATGTTTTTAGGTAGTGGGTCAGTTTCTTTTTTTTATTTTCTATATGTACGAGCAAATGGTAAAAGAGGGAGGTGGTTTTTTGTTTTGTGAAAATATCTATGTTAATTTTACTCATTGGATTATGAGTGTGAGTTGATATTATTCCTTGCTAGTTCAAACTTGGCATGTTTGAATGGTGTTCTTTGAGCCTAGATTAGAGTCAAGTGGTGTATCTGTATCTTGATCCTCATTTAGTTTTGCCCTAATCGTTTTCTTGTGTGGTGATTCTGTATCACAAGAGATCGTTAGATCTATCCGTTTTATTTAGAGTTTAAAGTTCCTAGCCGTTACCAAACCGTTTGCTATCATTTGGTATCAGAGCCGAAGCGATCTGTTTCGACTCACTTTCCTTCAAAACTCTCTATTTTGATCCATTCCCATAATCCCATCTCCTACCGGTTCAAAGTTTCAGAAAACCAAAAAAAAAAATGTTTCCTACTTTTATCATCAAATCTGAGTATTATGAGTTCAGAGCCTCCGAAGAGTTCATTTCTGCCCAACATGATAAGGAGCCCCGGTACGATGAATACGGGATCGAGCCAGACGAAGATGAGTGCATGTTCGTGAGACAAGCTCTTTACAGTATTACCAATCAAGAGACTGGATTAGTTGTTCATGATGAACCAGAACCACAACTAGTAGAGAAGAATACAACCATTGCAGAGCAGATTATGGGTACCACATCCACTAACATGGCTAAACGCATGTCAAACACAACTTCTATGGCTATGATGAGTTTCCAAAATGAAATGCAAGAAATGAAAATCAAAGAAGTTAAGCCTGCTGTTGGTAACCACAATGGAACAGGAACGGACCTGATGGTAATTTACAGTTTCCTTGGGCCATTTGTTATTGGGCACTCGTTCAGTTGGTGCCTCACATCTCCAAATATGGACAATCACCGGTATTCATCTGTGTTATATCTCCTTCCATCAGCACCCAAACCCCCTTGGATAAAAATACCAAATATAAAACCCGACCGACTGATATGTTGGAACAAACAAGAGCAATTCGCACAATTCGACCCCGGAACCCGGAAATGCACAAATGCTGATGATCGTAGGAGTGAGCATTCAAGTTTGAGGACAAACTTCGTTAAAGAAGGGGAGGATGATATACATCAGGTTCAGTTTCTAAAATGGATTAATTGGGTCATATTTTTACCCGAACCCGAAGACCCGCCATGATCCGACCCATCTGCAGCAAATTTATTAGAGCCTTGTTTTTATTTCCCATTTATGCAATTTAATTCCCATGTTTCCTTCTTTTTATTTTTCCTGCATTTTAGTTCAAAGTTTGTGGTAGTGGTCAAAGTCAGTTTGCAAGTTTTTAGGTAGTGGGTCAGTTTCTTTTTTTTTTATTTTCTATATGTACGAGCAAATGGTAAAAGAGGGAGGTGGTTTTTTGTTTTGTGAAAATATCTATGTTAATTTTACTCATTGGATTATGAGTGTGAGTTGATATTATTCCTTGCTAGTTCAAACTTGTCATGTTTGAATGGTGTTCTTGGAGCCTAGATTAGAGTCAAGTGGTGTATCTGTATCTTGATCCTCATTTAGTTTTGCCCTAATCGTTTTCTTGTGTGGTGATTCTGTATCACAAGAGATCGTTAGATCTATCCGTTTTATTTAGAGTTTAAAGTTCCTAGCCGTTACCGAACCGTTTGCTATCAGGAGGAGATCTACACTAGAAGCGGGGGAAGATTAATTGAAGGGGTGGAGAAAGTAGAGCGGTTGTGGTGTAGTGACCTGAACGGAGTTGCAGGCGAGGTGGTGGTTGTGGGTCTGCTATGGTGGTTGTGGGTGCCAGAGGGTGGAGAGATATGCTCTCTGTCATAAAGATGAGGGATATGGCAGCAACTTGGGGTAGGGATAAGTGAAAAAGAAATTAACACGACTTGATATTAAGCTTCTATTTATTAAGTTATGTAACTTAGATATTTGACTCTTTTAATACACTTAAACAAACTTATAGATTTTAGTATTACCATGTGTTTTCATACAAATAAATCAGTTTATTAACTTTTATAGCGTTTTCTATAAGTAAAGAATAAAATAAAGCTTGCAATCGTAGAATAAAAGGCAACACGGTGAAGGGTTATATCACGTGTATTAAGTGATGTATCTTAAACGATGTGCGGGCCTTCATATATCTTAATGGCTCATTAACGCCTTTATTATGTAACATTCAATGTTGAAGGGTTACATCACATTGTATTGAGTGCTATTATATCGTAACAAATAATTACAAGTCACACATGCCATAATAGACCATGTTGGGCCTTGATATATCTTAAAGGCCCGTTAAGACCTTTATATGTAAAATTCGACGTTAAAGGGTTACATCACATTGTATTGGGTGCTATTATATTCTAACAAAGAATTACAAGTCATATATGCCCTGATAGACCGTGTTGGGCCTTGATATTGGAGAATTACATCATGTTGTACTGAGTGATATTGTATCGTAATCAACAATTACAAGTCATACATGCCCTAGTAGACTGTGTTAAGCCTCGATATATCATTATGGCTCGTTAACATCTTTATTTTGTAACTTTTGATATTAAAGGGTTACATCCCGTTAAGATCTGTATTGTGTAAAATTCGATGTTGAAGGGTTCCATCGCGTTGAATTGAGTGCAAATATATCGTAACTAAGAATACAAGTCATATATCCTCTAATAGACCGTATTAAAACATGCATTATAGATTCCTACGCTTTTTCCACGGAACTATTAAATTCAATATCTTCCTACGAATTTCTAACGAATTGTTAAAATGAAACGTTTTCGTAGAAATTGCGTCGGTATTTTCCTACATATTTCCTACGGATATTAATTTAAAACCATTCCGTAGGAAATGCGTCGGCATTTCTGACAAATTTCCTACGGATATTAATAAATTTGTTTTGAAAATAATATATTAAATGTATTACAATTTTTTTTATCCATTCCGTAAGTAATTTGTCAGAATTTCCGACACACTTCCTACGGATAGAAATAAATTAATTTAAACATAACATATATTTTTAAAAATAATAAAACTTTATATTTTAATATCGTTAATTTTAATTATTATGAATATTTTTTTAGGATAAATTGAATTCCTACGCATTTCCTACTAATGATTAAAATGAAAACGAATTCCGTCGGAATTCCGTCGAAAATTTCCGACACATTTCTTATGCATACCGATTCCTACAAATTTCCGACTAATAATTTAAATGAAAACGAATTCCGTCGGAAATGGGTGGGAAATTTCTGACACTTTTCCTACGCATAACAATTTGTGGCTTTTTCGTCACTTTTTTTTGTCACAAAACTAAGACCCTTTCTTGTTCGTCGGAATTTCGTGGGAAAAGTGTCGGTATTTTCGTTCGTAGGAAATATGTAGGAAATTTTGGTAGGAATAATAGCAGTTTTCTATTATTGATTAATTTTTTCATCACTTTAGGTGCAATGGTTTTTCTGTTTATGCTATAAGGGATATTCTCTTGGATATAACTTGCAAGGGGTGTAATATTCACTAAGTACTTATATTTTTTATGTAAGGTGGTGGAGCAACTCGTAGACATTGTGCTATTCTTGTACACTGAGATTCATAATGCTTTTGGAACAGCTGGTAGGTCTTCTAAACGAGCAACTTGTTTGATTAAGTTTTAAGTTTATCTTTTTTACTGGTAAGATCCGCTTCCAAATATACTTATTTGCCGATTCGCCATCATTTCAAGATGTTAGTTGATTGTGGTCCACAAATTTTTTTCATCTTTGTATTATTAAGCGATATTTTATGTGTTTGTTCATTAGTTAAACCCATCTATTAAACTATGTGCCAAGTCAACCGTTGCATGTCAATTTATCTCTATATATATAATTTGGGTAAAGTTATCCTAGAAAGTCTCCAAAACCTAGGAAGGGTACAAAGACACAATGGATCACAAAATATAACACAATGCCGAGAAAAAAGACAATAAATCGCAAAAAAGACACAATGACTATAAAAAAAAGACACAATGCTAAATAAAAAGACAAAATGATCTAAACAAAAATTCTAAAATCTACAAGCTAAAAATCATAGAGTTTGACGAAACGGTTCCAATGCTGCTAGAATGGGTTCAATCAGAGTCCGTTTAATACCCTTCGTACGATTTTTTTTATGAGACTATGTATTTGAACCTTTCCCTATATAATTTATATTTTACCTTCTGAATGTTATTTCAGATACCCAAACACCAGTAAAAAGCATCCGGCAGACGTTGGGAGCAGCTGGTCTTGCTCTACATTATGCTAATATTATTACTCAGATTGATACACTTGTGAGTTTCTGTTCTAACTTTTAGATATTATTAGCTGTGTGATCATACATTTATAATGCTTGTTCTTTCGGACATAAACATGGATACCAATATATATTCTGTTTGATAAGGAGTAATGGTTATAATATAAATTGTAATAAAAGTATTTAATGATACACATCAGGTCACTCACTCAGGTTCTGTGTCTCCGCATACAAGGGATTCTTTGTACCAAGGACTACCGCGTAATATTAAGTTAGCAATACGCTCCAAATTACATGGGTTTCACCCAAAGGAAGAGGTACAAGTTAATAATCTATTTTGCAGGGTTTTTTGGTTGCATTTTGTAGATTCTTTGTCTACTTTGCAGTCTATTTTTTCCAGTATTATATATGTAGTTGTGATATAGGGTTTTGTATTTTTATCCTTAGAGTAAACCGCCATTTTCATCCCTGTGGTTTATTCATTTTGGTCACCTTCATCCAAAAGGTTTTTTTCTCGCATTATCGTCCCTGTGGTTTCAAAAAAACTTGCCATTTTCATCCAGTTCATTAACTTCGTTCACTTTTTACTGTCAAATTAGGGGTATTTATGTCTTTTTTACATAATTTACAATTTTTTAAGCAACATATACAAATGAAAAATAGAAAACAGACCGGCAAATTGGATTTAAATAATTCCAACTCACTGTTATTTGCCAATAATAATCCCAACTCATTTAATCACCAATAATAATCCGAACTATTCACTTTTGTTTGTAAAATACTCCCAGTTAAAAAAACACTAACTAGGTTAAAAATTGCTGATGTGGCATGCCACGTCACCTGCCACATCAGTTGCCATGTCATCAAAAAATGCCACGTAGACTGCCACATCAGCTGCCACGTCATCAAAAAATGCCACATCAACTACCACGTCAGCAAAATTGCTGATGTGGCATGCCACGTCAGCAATTTTTAACCTAGTTAGTTTTTTTTAACTGGGAGTATTTTACAAACAAAAGTGAATAGTTCGGATTATTATTGGTGATTAAATGAGTTGGGATTATTATTGGCCAATAACAGTGAGTTGGGATTATTTAAATCCAATTTGCCAAACAGACCCAAAAGTTAAATCTTATCCCCTTTCTTTAACCCTAACTTCACCACCTCCTCCTACATCATCCACCACCACCACCGTCACACTGTTTGCCGGTGCCCCCTTCTCTTCTCTGCCTCTCATTTACCGCCCTTTTTTTTTGCCAGATCGTAACTACTCACTAGCACATTAACCGGTGGCCGCAGCCCCCACATGTGTTGTTGATTGATTAAATGAAGAAGGCAATTTTGTCTTCGTGGAATGCTTATAACCAGAGCTGTGTATTATTTCTCTACATGTGATAAGAAATGACAGAAGAAAGAGATTCGCACCAAATCGATAACCGTTTCATTACAACGACCAACTATCTGTAACAGCTTCTAACCACTGTTTTACACATAGACCCCTTGACTATCTTACAACTTACGTAAACACACTACCCAGACTTACTCACTAACATACAAGACCCTGTACTTATTACAATGTTACACATAAGCCCCTAAACCCATTACCACATATCAAAATGGTATTTAGGGTTTAAAAATAATAGACCGTTATCACATTTGCCAATCATCAAATTACAAAAAAAAAAAAAAAAAAAAAAAAAAAAAAAAAAAAAAACTAATGCGTCCATTCATCTTATGTTTGACTTTTGTACATAAGCCACTGATTTGGTGAAGGCATCAAATTCAGATTCAACTGGCTCCAATTTTAGCTGCTATTGATTTAGAGTCGGTGCAATGTTGTTAAAAGAGGTTTAAAAATAATAGACCACTATCACATTGGCCCACTGCTCTGCCAGTTATACCTTTTGTACTTGTCCGATGTTTACCTGCGCTTCTTTTTACCTCGCGACCCGGGTATATCCCGTGTAGTCGGCGCAAGGTCAAGGAAGCCAGGTCTTTTACCCAAGGAGCTAAGTGTCAGAACTGATCTTGTTTTGGTCCTGGCCTCGCGCGCGACTTGGAACACATCTGTTTAGTCGGCGTAAGGTCGGGAAAGTTATCAATTTGGTTTAACTTGGGTATGGTCTCGCGCGCGACCTGAGGCTGACTCATATGGTCGGCGCAGGATTTAGGACCATACCCCTTCAGGTATACATAGACGTAACAGGAAACCCTGATGCTAATGGGCTTAACCCTAATATATTCTAACACCTTCTCAAGCTGATGGGCTAAGTGGCATTGAAATCGATTGCACTTGGAGGTCCCGGGGTTGAATATATATGTAACAAACTAAAATATACATATCAAATGCTCCAAGCTGGTTAACCTCTAAAAGATTTTGTGAACACATTCACTATTGGTTATTAGACTTAACAAACTGAGTCACAATGATCCCATTAGTAAACTTCTCACTTCGTAATTTCAATGTGTTTTGTCCTTTCATGGAATATTGGGTTAGCATGGTATTGATGGGAGCCCATGAGTTTTCCCCAAGGGGTTGTCACGGTTACCAAAAAAACTTTATCATATACGTTATTCGGAAAAAGATTATTAAGTTGCTACTCCATGTATTATGTGTTGGTTAAAACTGATTATAAAAAACTTTTGAGGATGAACTTGAAATCAAGAAATTTGTTCTAGATAGCTAGTAAAGTAATTGTAGCTAAAAATATAAATGAATGTATATCATTATTGTAATCGGCAAATACTAATTCACATTAGCCTTCACATTAAAAGTTGTACTCGAGTCTTGTGGGAGTTTTAACCATTTGAACAATAAAACTTTCCATTGCTTTCTAAACATGTATCATCAATGATTTTCCATTTTCTTTAGATGTGATAAATTGTTTTTGTTTTCTATTGCAGCTTACCGTTCCTGAAATTAAAGGAGAAATGGAGAAAACTCTACAATGGCTTGTGCCAATTGCAACAAACACAACCAAGTAATTCTTGACATTTATGACTACTTTCTTCATATTCTTCTGGTCTATAACCTAATATTCTTTTTGTATGGAATTAAAAAAAGGTGCATCTGGGTGTGTTTGGATGTGTATTTTAGAGGTGATTATTGGTCACAATAATCATTATTAATACATATCCAAAACATCAACTTAACTTGAAGAACTGTATGGAAATGAGCATTTTGGGTGTGTTTGGATATGCATTATCAAAGTGAAAATTGCTAATTCAGAATTTAATCCAGAGAATGAGTTAATCAGATAATCACAAGTCACCTTCATCAATTACAATACACGTCCAAATGCCCCCTTGACTTTCAAAACATTCCAGATATAAAAAAAAAACTAGTTGAAGTTCTAGTTTAATATATATTTTATTATTTATTTATTAACTGCTAATCTTGCATCATGTTGAACACCAAATCGGGTCAATGCAGAGCTCATCATGCCTTTGGCTGGGTTGGAGAATGGGCAAACACAGGGTAAGTTCTATTTCTGTTGCTCTTTTCTTGATGTGGCACAATGGGTGGGTCAGGTGGGTTATTAATCAGAGGTTAATTAATTTTTATTTAGTAAAATTGATTTAGGATATGTACCCTTGGATGATGTCGGGTTTTCTCTTTAGCTTTTTTTTAGGCAAATTGGATTTAAATAATCCCAACTTTCTCAATTTGGCCGATAATATTCCCAACTCAGTTATTGGCTGATAATAATCCGAACTGGTTCACTTTTGGCCGATAATAGTCCGTCGTTAAAAATAGCTTAACGGAGTTAAGCTTTTTTCCGAATTACAAACTGATGTTTTATGGATTTTGATCAAAACGAGGATACGAGTCGATTTATGTAAAACTTACCTCGAAACGATGCTAAAAACGGCTTGATTTTTGTTAATTGGAAGTTTTAACACCCGAATTGAAGCACCGTTTTCGTCGTTTGGGGCAGTATTTCGAGGTAAATTTTACATCAATCAACTCGTATCCTCGTTCTAATCAAAAACCCTAAAACACCGGTTTGTAATTCGGAAAAAAACTTAACTCCGTTAAGCTATATTTAACGCAGACTATTATCGGCCAAAAGTGGACCAGTTCGGATTATTATCGGCCAATAACTGAGTTGAGATTATCGGCCAAATTGAGAAAGCTGGGATTATTTAAATCCAATTTGCCTTTTTTTATTACTTAACAACCCGGTTAACATGTTAGAGATAACACGTAGCCTAAAGTTTAGTAAATGGGCCAACACATTACCTGGAAAGTTTGACCCATTCATAAGTAAATGAGTCGAAGTCGGCACCTCTACTTGTTTCTGCTGTACCGAGATCCAGTTTCATTTAAACAGCTAAATTAATTTCCTGTAGATACGAGGCAACCCGTAAAATGCCATTAAGAATAGAGACTCTCTACCATGCCGATCAGAAAAAAACTGATGAATATATTCTTAAGCTAGTCATTGGGCTTCATCATCTCGTCTGCCTTTCAAAGGATATAAACAGTGGAAAAAAATCACCTGTAAAGTCTCCTATTCACTCTCGAAACCTGCCTGCAATCACAACCGAAGAAAAGCTATTGCTTCAGGATGTTAGCAAAAGAAAACCGACCCTAGTAATCAGCAAAAGTCAGAATTTTGACACCAGAAACAGGTTAAGCAAGCAACATAGGCTAACTAAAAGCAGCAGTCATTCCCCGACCCGTGAACTTAAGCGGGATCCGTCGTTTCCCATCAAGAGACCGTCATCTGTTCCAATTATTAACTTTGATATCGATAGGATAAAGGCTATGGATGTTATAGATGATATAAGAGCGTGTGAGTAAACACTCTTTTGACAGGTTTCGGGTGTCGACTGCTGTTGTGTGTAAAAAAGTTATGGCTCACATGTTTACATGATTTCAGTAGACTTTCATGGTTTCTGTATTTATACAGAAAAGTTATGACTCCCATGTTGTCATGATTCTAAAATGTATATGATGTTGGATTTATATATTTTGTTTATTTCTTTTAAAATTCTTTTTGTTTTGTAATTAACATTTTTCTTAAGATGAAGGCGTAAAAAAACCAAAATACTCTTATGTGCATTGGCCAATTGGCTGTAGCTCAACTCAGATTAGAAGTGAAGATTCGAGTTGATGGCCACATGTCTCAAGTTAGAATTTGATCCCAACTGGGTATTACTGCAGTGGGCCTTCTGGCGGCGGGTTTTCCCTAAAACTAGAGATGGTGGGCTTGGGCTACCCACCACTGTCTCCGTCTTGGAGTATTATCTTGAGAACGCTAAATATTTGGAGAACGAATGAAAAGACCAATCAAAATCAATCCAAATTCTATTTTTTTTCACTTATCATTATTATTCTTATTCAAATACAATATTACAAATTAAATTTACAAGTTCAAATTTACATGTATGGCACCAACAATCCCTAACAGAAGAACATGGCAACATTCATGTACAAATCGAAAGTATGATTCGGATATCGTAGGAAGTTTGGAACTCGATGGCCAACCATTAACTGGCAATATACTTGAAGCAAGTTCTGAAACTATATCACACAGCTTCCCCATAACAGTCTTCGCTATCAAAACATGACTACAAATGTTGGAGCATAATGTCTGATGCCTGCATCTTTTGTTTCGTGTCCTTGTTATGTATGGTAGCGTAACAAGTTTATGTGCGTTTTTTTATGTTTTTTTTGTAAGAGATGTGCAAGACTCATGCACAACGCATGAGTGATGCGTAGCGCATGTGATGCACTAGGTGCGTAGGGTCTATAAATAGGTGAAGCTATGCGCTATAGTGTCATAATTTTATGTTGGAGCTTTTTTCACAATTCACTGTAATGTTACGCTGCCGAAATTCTACCAGAAATACAAGAACGTTTATTTACTTTTTCTTGTCATAATCACACGTTATTCGTTGGATTCCGCACTTTGTTTATCAAAGTACAAGATCTAATCTGGGACTTTCAAGTGGTATTAGAGCATAGCCTCGTATCTACTTGTGGTTATATAAGAATCTGGAGAATTTGGGCAAGTTTTGAAGAAAATGGATTGATTTTTTAAGTTTTTGGGCTATTTGACTGTAAAGTCTACTTTTTACTATCACATTCTCGTTTTACAATGAAGTTTTGGGCGTTAAAACAGTCAAATTTGCCGAAGCGACAGTTTCAATTCCTGCAGTTTTGAATTCGCCAAATAGGCGTGTAATGTACCCAAATTACCCGAGTTATTCAAGAACATTTCGGATTCACTCCAGAACTTCCAACTATTTCCAATTAGTTGTCGAAATGCCCAAAAGTCCCTGCAGGTTCGTTAAGTAACCGTGTTTGCCGGTTTTTGTTAAAAATAACGTTTTCAACACGTAATTATCATAACTGCACGTCCGAATTTAATAAATTTTGAAAATTTTTACAAAATGATCCTACTGATATATGAGTTTTATGTAAAATATTTTTAGAAAATATTAAATTTATTTATTAAGCTTATCAAAATTAGTTTTAAAAATCCGATTAACCATTTGAAGTGAATGGATAAGTGATGACCAAATTAAGAATGGAATCGTGATGTTTCTACTGATATTGGAGAATGATTACAATGAAAATTAAAGAACAATTAACATAGAGGGGATGGGAAGAACAGATAACAGATTTGGGGATGGGAAGAAGAAGCTAAACAACATTCACAATATTCATTCATACCCTTAGTCTCTACTCTCGTTGTGCTTATAAACTACGCCGGTTGTTCCTAAACATGTGGGCCTTTTACTAACACTGAATTGGGCTGCATAGTTGGATCTATTTGGGTTGGGCCAAATGTGTTCATAACACCATTAAATTGGCGATTCATATCATTCGACTTCAAATAATTCTGGAATTTTTATCCAGTGTCTAAAATATGACCAAATAAATCCTTTAAAATTTTTAAAGCCAATCGAGTTTCCAAAAAATAAAAAAAAAAAAAGATTTTCGTCTATCGAAAGTTTGATAAAACATGATTTTTAAAACCATATCTACGATTAACCAATGAACTCCAAATTTTGTGTGGGACATTGTTATGCCAAACAAAGACACTCTGCAAAATTTGGGGATTTATTGAATCTGTTTGTTATTTTTCCCAAATTAACGTCATTAAACACCAATTAATTCACTCAAAATTCTCAGATTATTGAAAAATTCTGAAATTTTTGCAGAGAACCCTATTTTAATGTATGTGATCACCATGTAAATTTTCATAAGGTAACAATACCCACGCTACAGATTAAGATCAAACAACCCTTAACAAGTTTTAGAGTTAACTTCCATTTTGCTCCATGTGATTTGGTCATTTTAACGGTTTTGCCCCAATAGTTTAAAAATAGTCATTTTTCTCCCTGATTTTTCTAACTTATCGTCATTTTGCTCCCCGCCTCTAACTCCATCCAAAAAATCCATTAACTAGATGTAACGCCCCAAAAATCTGAATGTTAATAATTGTCGTATGTTCTTATGTGACACGTCATGAAATAAATAACTAGGCTATTTAACCTAGTTAAGGGTATTGTCAAAAGTATTAAATAATGAAGGTAGTGTCAGTTATGTTTTAAAGGTAAACCCGAGGGGCTAAAGTGGAACAAATGAAAGTTGATTTACTAATTAAAAAGAAATCAACACACACATAAACACACACATCGTGTGTGTTCTGGAAAGATCGAGCAGGGGCTCTCAAGAGCCCCAAAACCCTAGTTCTTCAAAAGCTTCAATTTGAAGGATGAATCAAGGCCCAAATCCATAACCGAGCATGGATTAATGATCACCAACACGAGAGGATCATAAGGTATGTTTTAAATCTAAGATTGGTGATCATGGGTGAAGTGGGTTATGTTCTAATCCGTGAGTTAAGATGAAATTAATCATGTACAAGGGTTAGAATCCTCGTGTAGAACATGGGTTATGAAAGGTTTGCGTTAATTTGATGTTTAGAGGTGACACCCGTTAGTTAGGGTGAAGATGATGCCTAGAATCATCTCTTATGTTCAAGTCTTGTTGAATGATTGATGTATTATGTGGGTATGATGAATTATTGTTAGATGAAAGTATAGGAATATGATGATGTTATGTTTAATGTTCATTTGGAATGATACATGATGATTAGTAGTTGGTTTTGATGGGTTATGTATGAGTCTAGAAGAATTGTGCATGAAATAGTTGTACGTTATGCTTAAAAAGGTAGTACTCACATCAAGTGTATGATAAAATGAATATAGTGTCGTCCATATGGTCGACTACAATGTTACGGGTATATGTAGATGAGTTGATGGTTACTTATGGTTAATAGTTGACTTTTGAAAGTCAACAAGATTAAGAAACATGATTGGACTCGTTGTCGTAAAGGTAGGATGATAGGAAGACGTTTGGTGCATGTTATGTTAATATGTATTATTTGTAATCACTTGATGAATTACGTGTGATGAAAAGAGTATAAAGTCGATTGTATGTTTTAATGCTTGTTAGAAATGACTAAGGAAAGTTAAGTGTGAATTATGCGAATGATATGATGGTTACATGTACAAATGAGTATGCTAATAAGAGCGTGATTTCGATGAAATGAAAGTATAGGAATCACGCCGAGACGGACTCAAGCATAAGATGTTAACGGGTCAAGAAGAGGCAAGGAATCGGATACGAGCACGGACGCATAAGGTAAGTGATTTCCGTAATCACTTCTTAGTACCAGTAAGTAATAATGTGTTGTAATGAATTAAACATGATGTTTGAGGTCAAATATGTGTTAAAGTCTTTCGTCGTAAAAGATGGGTTTAAGGTTGACCAAAATGCCCTTGATGGGTATTTTGGGG
Source organism: Helianthus tuberosus (assembly GCA_030545235.1). Lineage (NCBI taxonomy): Eukaryota > Viridiplantae > Streptophyta > Magnoliopsida > Asterales > Asteraceae > Helianthus > Helianthus tuberosus. The sequence goes on along the minus strand of CM060416.1, from coordinate 4,706,272 downwards.
TAAACGAGCTTAAAAGTAGTTTTGAAGCAAGTTATTCGGTTAGTGTAATGTTTTGGACAAGTATGGAAGTGGGGATTACGGTTTGGTTAGTTGTAGACCAATTAATGCACGAATACCCTTAACGGGTCAAAAATAAACATATGAACGATAAGGTGTTAAGAGGATGCAAGACATCCAATAATTTGGTAATTTATGATAGACGTCACTTATGTTATTATGTTTATAAGAGGTTTTGGTAAAAGGAATAAGTTATGTTAACGTATGCATGAATGGGTCGAAAAGTGGTAAAAGGGTAATAAGCCGAAGAGTTAGAAGTCGGTAATTATATTAAGTCGGATGTTGGATTTTAGTTCCACTAGATGGAGAATTAAATTACGGACGCGTAGGAAAAAGAATCGGGTAAAACGGATCAAAAACGAGGGAGTTATGCTCGTTTCCGTGAAACGGGATCGCGCGGGAAATCTGCAGCACAGCAGCAACAACCTACTGTGTTTTTGAGGGCGTCGCGTAGCGCGACGGCCCGTCGCGTCGCGCGACGGCCCGTCGCGTCGCGCGACGGGTCTTATGACTTCGAAAATTATTTTCGAGGCTCGTTTTGCCATGGGAACTCGCTTAAACGCGTTTTAAGTTGCGTATGATCAGTTTAACTCATGTTTTATGACCTTTATGGTAAGCGTATGTGAGGATAGGTATGTATGGATGTTGTGTTTCTCTTTACACGTATGTAGAAGGTATGTAAACGTGTATGCGCGAATGTATGTCAGATTATAGTGTGTAAGCGAGTACATAAGGATATATATATATATATATATGCAGACGTATATAAGTAGGCAAGTATAAGTCGGGTATGTTGCAATGGGTAATTGAAGATATAAGTGTGGGTATGTATGTAGGTATATACGTATGTATGTTGTGTAAGTATAAGTGCCTGTACGTAAGTATGTATACAGATGGTATGTATATGTAGTTAAGTGAGTATGTACGAAGGTATGTACGTATGTAAGTTGTGAGAAGGTATGGAATAAGTAGGTACGTATGTATGTAAGTATGTATGTATGTTTGTATGTAAGTATGTATGTAGGTTTGTATGTATGTATGTAGGTAGGTATGTATGTATGTATGAAGGCATGTAAGTATGTAGGTATGTATGTATGAATGGATGTGGTTAGGTATGTACGTACGTATGTATGTTGGTACATAGGTATGTATGTTGCTACGTGTGATTTTAAGTATACGTATAGGTTGTATGAAAGTATGTACGCATGCATCCAATGAAATTGAGTACTAACGATAATAACATCGTGCCTGGTGATGAAGTGTAACGCAGGATACCAGGGAAGTCTCACTACGGATCGTATGATCAGAAAGCAAGCCGGAATGTAAAGAGTTATGGAATGAAAAGTAAACGTGTACAAATCTTGTATGTTTATGATACGTACTAACGGTATGAATTTTATGTGGTGAGCGCAGGTAGTACGAGACATGAGGGTTACCAAGGAGTAGAGATCGAAGATCGAGTCACAAGACAGATTGTACGGAAATGTTTAAACATGTAATTTAGTGTCGATAAGTTATGTTCTTATATTATAATATGAAGTTTTAGAATACCAAGAGGTATGACATGAAAGAAATTTTCAGACTCGAAATTCTGCTGCGTCGTTTAAAGGTTAAATGAATTAGGGTCTTACAAGTTGAATTAGGGTCTTATACTAGAAGGGTATTTTGGTATTTTTATAGATAAAATGTAACACCCCAAAACTCGAATTATTAAATTCGTTAGTAGGTTACCTTGTGTAATTAGATGAAGTACAGTAACTAAGTTATTAAACTTAGTTAAATGTCTAATAAATAAGTAAAAGAATGAAGTTTGTGGCAACTATGATGATGTGTTAAAGTTGAGGGACCTAGATTGCCAAAATGTAAACTGAAATTTATTAAAGAAAAATAAAACCACAACACACACTGTGCGTGTGTGTGGTCGATCGCACAAGGCAGAGGGAAAGGGGTAAACCCTAAGTTAGTGTTTGGTATGCAGGAATGAGAGGTGGAATGAAATGGATGATTACGAGAGAATGAAGAAAAAGGTGTTTGGTTGGTCAATGGAATGGAATCACCCATTCCAAAAGACATTCCATTCCATCAAAATAATTCCTTCCATCCCCCATGTTTTTTTTTTCCATTCCATCCCCTCTTGCACCATTCATCAACACCATAACCCACCACCTTCGCCACAACCCACCACCACCACCACCCACCACCGACACAATCGCCGCCACCCGCCACCACCTCACCCCGACAGCCACCGTCGCCGCCGCCACCCACTCGCCACCGTTATCACCCACAACCGCGACCAACCGCCAACGCCACTCGCCGCCGCCGCTAACCACCATCGTCGACGCCACTACCATCGTCACCACCAACCGCTGCCGCCACCCACCGCCACCTCTGCTGCCACCAACCACCAGTGGCCACCTTGCCGCCACCACTACTCGTCGTTACCGCCGCACCGCTACTCGCCTCCACCACCACCACCCATCGCCGCCGCCGACACCCACCACCGCCACCTACAACCACCCACAATCACGACCACCACCACTACTCAGCGTTGATTTTATTACACCGTTTTTCTTGCCTACTAAACAATACACAATAATAATTCATGCCATTCATGAATCTAAGTGAAGTTAGGATGGATATGTGATAGAAATGCCTTATGAAACTTGAATTATGCTTAAATTTCTGATTGTTATGTATGTTTATGAACAACCCACTTGTAGTGGCTCTTGTATAGAATGATGATGATGTATTTTATGTTAATTTGATGATACTTGATGTTTATGACAATGGATGTTATAGGTTATTGATTTTGAATCTAAATTAAAGTGAAAGTTATGTGAAGAATTAGTAGGAATCATGCTTTAAAAGCTTGTAAGTAATGTCTTACAAATGCGAAACCCGCCAAGTGTTCGATGAAATGCCTAAGAGAGCAAATATGTGGAATTGTATGCAAGTTGTAAGTTTATATGTATAGAAAGTGATTATGATGAAATTGTTAGCAAACTAACACGTGAAGTGTGTTTTAGATGGAGTTCATGTGGATTTCTAGTAAGAATCACGCCCGGTTCAAGGATAGTGTTAAATTAGTTAATTTTGAATGATGTTGTTAGTCGTGAATTATGAGATGACTAGTAGGAAGGAATTGTTTATGCTGTGTGCATATATGATCTTGTGGTTGTATATGTGTTTTTCTATGCGAGTAGGGAATGAAAAGATGCGATTCTAGCTTATACTTTGTGTTGTTGGAAATTGACGAGTAAAGTTAAAATAAAATACGAATGTGAAATGAATGCAATATTAGAATGTGCGTTTATACTAATGAAGTAGTAACCTTGATGGTATGAAAGTATAGGATCATGTTTAGATGGGAAAGCATGGAAGACAAGCGGAAAGGATATGAGGAAGCATGTACTAAACGGGCACTCGAGGTGAGGTAATGTTTGGATGGCAACGTGTCAAACGAATGATAAAGAACAACACTCCTACGGGCGAAGGTGAGTACTCGAAAGTGTTTGGAGTCGTGTTGATTTAAATAGTCTTATTGTTGACTTAAAGTTCTTTTTATAGTTAAGGTGGTTTAATACAAATTATTGAATATGGTTCAACTTAACAATGGCGTATTGTTTTGGCGATGTTTTAGGGGTTTAAACCCATCAAAAAAAGAGTGCAAATTGTTAATGGGTCGAGATACCCAAGTGCGGAAAATTCAGCTTATTTCCAGATTTTTGCTAGTCTTTAAAAATTCATAGAAAATCAACCGAATGTCCGTTCGGGGCGTATTTTATATCCACGGAAAGGTCTCGGAGTCACCGTTACTAAGAATTTTAGTTTGAAGTGAAATACTCAATGTAAAGATGAAAAAATACTGAATTACTACAGCTGCATAAAGCTGAATGAAAAACAAAAAAATTATAGTATTGCATAATCTTAAGGAATTTATAAGGAACCAATCGGATGTGATTATGTTGTTGTTTTTAACCTCAATGTAGTTATATATATTTACATGAGTCGAAGTGATTGATTCCTTGAATATGGGATACGTATGCTAAATTAAAAAGTCATGGGTGTTGTAACCTGTATGTGCAAAAACATGTGTTCATTTAGTAGTGCTTATGAATGAATGAAACTTGTGTCGTTAAAACTATATAACCTATTTGAGTATGTTATGAATACATGTATGAACTATTAAAAGTATGTTAGGTAATAATGATTGTTGAAAATCGTATATGTTGTCTAATGAATTACAACATAGGTATGTGGCTGTTTACCAATTTATTTATATTGACCAAAGCGGTTTGATAATGGTTTACTTTGAAGTGTCATTGATTCTATATTAGCAGGGATATACATGAAATTTGGATAAAAAGGGCGCCCAGATTAGGATGAGACAGTCACGAAATGCGTGACTCAAGATGATGAAGTGGTGGCTCGACATTGTTTCGTTGGGTGTTATGAGCATTGTGTTACTCCGTTATGTTTGATACAAAATCATATTATGAGTCCTCACTTAGCAAAAGCTAATTTTTTTGGTGTTTTCAATGTAGGTGATAAGTCATGAGAATCAATGGGGTGGCTTGAACCGGAATCATGAAATAAGAAAAGAGCTCACGAGTCATTCACCAATAATCCGGTTCAATCAATATATTAGTTATTATTATGCTTACCGTAGTTTCCCGGTCGACACTAATGATATGGTAATGTTATATGACAGATTGGGGTGGTAGAAAGGCGAAAGTGATCAAGTCTTGGAAGCGGGTCAACGATAGGAGGATTTAGTGATATTTTGTTCACTAAGTATATGGGTTTCTTTATTGAGCCAATTAGATTTAATTATTTGTATTTTGGAGTTTAAGTCCAACATTTGTTTTAGTGAAATGCTAGTATGTCAATGTGGTAATGGGTTATGCTTATTTTATAAAAACTTTGGTTGTTAAGCAAGTTTTGTTTTCGTAAAGATTTTTCGTTTTGCAAATGGGTCATGGCAAAATTTTTCTAAACACTTGTTTGCAAATGTTTTATTAATCCAATTATGTGGATTCGTATATTTTGGGAATATTATCCTTTATTACGTAATGTCAAAAAAAAAATATGGGCCTATTTTCCGCAAAGTATTCTAATATTGGTTTTTAACGTGATGGCGTTACAAGTTTGGTATCAGAGCCAAGGTTTGAGGGAAATCAAGTATAAGGAGGTAAATACTTGAACTCAAACTTGTGTGCTCTTGTGACAAGGAACCCGTACAGTCCGAGACTCGATCAAGATCTAAAGGTGGGAGCAAAGGTAAGTATGTACTTAAGTATGCATTTGAAGAAAACTAACAGTATGTTATGTGTAAGGTAAGCATAATTGCTTGGAGAGACTGATCCGTGAATGCGGTCTAGGACCGACATTAAGGCATGTAATAAGATAAATTGATCCCAGGTATGTAAATTTAACATGTGGGCGCATGAAATGGTAAAATCTATCAAGTGAAGGAAAATTTTAAATAAAAAAAAATAATAATAGAATGGTAATGAAGTTTTGAAAATGTCACACGTGCCGAAACCTAATTCTTCGGACATAAGGTGACGATTACACGAAGACACGAAACTAGTATGTGAATTGTGTACCTGGCCAGTACACAAGAAACATATGACGTTCGTGAGACCGTGATAATTGTTACAGGTATGTCCGTTAGAATTAGGTAGTAGGTGGACGTGAGGGTAAAGGAAAATGTAAGACTTTCAAGGATTTGAAAGTACCAGATACACATGAAAGGAATGAAAGATATGAATGCTATGTTAGAATCCGCGAGACGGATTCGAAACATGAAAGGAATGAAAGTATGAATGATATGTTAGACGGATTCGAAACATGAAAGGAATGAAAGTATGAATGATATGTTAGAATCCGCGAGACGGGTTCGGAAGATGAAAGGAATGAAAGACATGAATGATATGTTAGAAACCGCGAGACGGACTTGAAACATAGAAGGGAATGAATGATAGAATGAAAAAGTTTGAAATTAGTAAATAGGTACGAATCAAATAAGTAAGAATGAATGACAAGAATGAAAGGCTCAAAATTATAAGTAACTACAGACCGAAGGAGTAAATATTCTTTGAGAAATTGATATTTTTCAAGTTATGTTTTGAACGTATATATATATATATATATATATATATGAATATAATTATGCTCATGTAGTGTATGCAAGAATGGTTGAAAGGATATATGGGTCATACGAGTCAGATGGTGATCGCCCTTTTGAACCCGAAATCTAATGTTTACATTTGTTAAGTTTCATACTTATAGGTGAGCATAACGTATGGACACGCAATGTCACAATTGGAAAGAAGTAACCATCGTAAGTTATGGATAACGAGTCAAAGGTTTTGATTCGCGCAAGGTATGTACAACGGTTATGTTTTCTTTTAAGTAGGGGCTTATAGCTCGACTAGAGAGGGATATGCCAGAAATGGGTAGTTGGTAGACATATGGTCAGAATGTATTTTACAATTGGATTCTGAACAGTTAAACGAAGTAAGTGATAGTTATTAAGCAAGTAATAGTAAAAATTAGCATGAAGTATTTGATTTACTATGTAGGTAAAACCAATGAAAGCTATTGTAGTAGTAAGAAACCTTAGTTGAAATAAATAAGCTTTGAGTAAGTTACATGATAGATATATATATAACTAAATGACTCTTGCGGGTCAAAATGAATGACAGGCTACGACCCGAACAATAACTTAAGCATGGATGGGAAGGGTAAGTTTTGTAGGAAGTAGTGAAAGGATGTATTAAAGTCCTTGTATGTAAGCAAGAATGGAAAGAAGTACAATCGTGTACTTAATTACATCCATGATAATTAGGAAACGCCAGTTTGACCTTGAAAGGTCAATGTAAAAGGTCAGTGAAATAATTAACAAAATGAAAGAATTGTGGGTGTTTAAAACACTAAACAGAATAAATTGGAAAAAATGTAATAATGATAAGTACCGATGGAAAATGCTAACTTTGATGCTAGGCTTGTTGGCCATGTTCATTTAAACAAGATATTGTTGGAAGGATGCCCATGAACGGAAGCCCATTCATGAAATGAAGGGATCAAACCGGCCTTGACACGGACTCATTCAGAAGCGGGCCAATCCGGTTTGCAGATCGTTAATTTATGCAATGAATGTGAGGTTAGTAAAATGTTTAATTCTGGATTGAAAGGTAAGAATCCGTAAATTATTTGTACATATGAATGAAATGAATGGTAGGACAAATATGGTATGGTATGAAATAACCGACTAGCAATGGTCATCCTTAGAAAGTATTTATGTCATTAAGAAGAAGATTTCAGGACCTTGAATGAAAACTTGGAACTAGTTGATTAATGTGCGTATGGTGCTCTTGCATAACATGCCGGGTTAGTATAATGTAGTAATGTGGAAGAATAAATATAAGGTTAGACATAAAGTTGTAAGTAGTTCAAGTGGCGATAGAAATGTAGATTAATAGTTAATCCTCATGATAAGTACGGTTAATGAGATATAAAAATGATAGTTATGTTAGAATGTTAATACCTGGATATTTACGGTAATGCGTACTATTATATGCTCACTTCACTTAGGGACATGAAAGAAATTAAGAGCAACGTTAGTAATAGAATGTAGTGGTTTACTCTAGATAAGCGGAATGAAATAATAATTATCCAGCGATAATGTTTAAATTCAAATGAATGTTAGCAAAATTGAGTATGTAAATGGCCCAAATTATTATGTGTTAGCGAAAGAACCTAGAAAGAATGCTAGTTTCAAATTATAGATTATGAGATGTGTGACAAACGTCAATTTCTCACAACATACTTATGTAAGTCGTCCAATGTCACCTGAATGAATGAACGAATGAAGAATAAAACTAGACGGGTTATAGAAAAATGAAAGAGGTTTCGGGGACGAAACCTTCTTTAAGGGGGATAGATTTGTAACACCCCAAAACTCGAATTATTAAATTCGTTAGTAGGTTACCTTGTGTAATTAGATGAAGTACAGTAACTAAGTTATTAAACTTAGTTAAATGTCTAATAAATAAGTAAAGGAATGAATTTTGTGGCAACTATGATGATGTGTTAAAGTTGAGGGACCTAGATTGCCAAAATGTAAACTGAAATTTATTAAAGAAAAATAAAACCACAACACACTGTGCGTGTGTGTGGTCGATCGCACAAGGCAGAGGGAAAGGGGTAAACCCTAATTCTCAAGAAATCTCCAAATTGAAAAGGGAATTGAAGGTTTTTAGTATGCATGTATCAAGATTATCGATCTCCTAAGTGTTCTTCCTATCAAGTAAGTTAATTTTATGATTTGGTGATGTTGGGTGAAGTGGGTGTTGATGAATTCGTGAATCTAAGTGAAGTTAGGATGGATATGTGATAGAAATGCCTTATGAAACTTGAATTATGCTTAAATTTCTAATTGTTATGTATGTTTATGAACAACCCACTTGTAGTGGCTCTTGTATAGAATGACGATGATGTATTTTATGTTAATTTGATGATACTTGATGTTTATGACAATGGATGTTATAGGTTATTGATTTTGAATCTAAATTAAAGTGAAAGTTATGTGAAGAATTAGTAGGAATCATGCTTTAAAAGCTTGTAAGTAATGTCTTACAAATGCGAAACCCGCCAAGTGTTCGATGAAATGCCTAAGAGAGCAAATATGTGGAATTGTATGCATGTTGTAAGTTTATATCTATAGAAAGTGATTATGATGAAATTGTTAGCAAACTAACACGTGAAGTGTGTTTTAGATGGAGTTCATGTGGATTTCTAGTAAGAATCATGCCCGGTTCAAAGATAGTGTTAAATTAGTTAATTTTGAATGATGTTGTTAATCGTGAATTATGAGATGACTAGTAGGAAGGAATTGTTTATGTTGTCTACATATATGATCTGTGGTTGTATATGTGTTTTTCTATGCGAGTAGGGAATGAAAAGATGCGATTCTCACTTATACTTTGTGTTGTTGGAAATTGACGAGTAAAGTTAAAATAAAATACGAATGTGAAATGAATGCAATATTAGAATATGCATTTATACTAATGAAGTAGTAACCTTGATGGTATGAAAGTATAGGATCATGTTTAGATGGGAAAGCATGGAAGGCAAGCGAAAAGGATATGAGGAAGCATGTACTAAACGGGCACTCGAGGTGAGGTAATGTTTGGATGGAAATGTGTCAAACGAATGATAAAGCAACAACACTCCTACGGGCGAAGGTGAGTACTCGAAAGTGTTTGGAGTCGTGTTGATTTAAATAGTCTTATTGTTGACTTGAAGTTCTTTTTATAGTTAAGGTGGTTTAATACAAATTATTGAATATGGTTCAACTTAACAATAGCGTATTGTTTTGGCGATATTTTAGGGGTTTAAACCCATCAAAAAAAGAGTGCAAATTGTTAATGGGTCGAGATACCCAAGTGCTGAAAATTCAGCTTATTTCCAGATTTTTGCTAGTCTTAAAAAATTCATAGAAAATCAACCGAATGTCCGTTTGGGGCATATTTTATATCCAAGGAATGGTCTCGGAGTCACCGTTACTAAGAATTTTAGTTTGAAGTGAAATACTCAATGTAAAGATGGGAAAATACTGAATTACTACAGCTGCATAAAGCTGAATGAAAAACAAAATTTTTATAGTATTGCATAATCTTAAGGAATTTATAAGGAACCAATCGGATGTGATTATGTTGTTGTTTTTAACCTCAATGTTGTTATATATATTTACATGAGTTGAAGTGATTGATTCCTTGAATATGGGATACGTATGCTAAATTAAAAAGTCACGGGTGTTGTAACCTGTATGTGCAAAAACATGTGTTCATTTAGTAGTGCTTATGAATGAATGAAACTTGTGTCGTTAAAACTATATAACCTATTTGAGTATGTTATGAATACATGTATTGTAACACCTCGTAAAATCACGACGAATATAATGAAGACACGTGTCATGGACTTTAAACGTGTGATAAATTATTTCCGAGGGACTAAAGTTGTTAAACAATGTAAATATGTTAATAAAGGGATCCAAAGTGTCTATATGCCATTCTTGTGCCTCTGATTGACCTCACACGACGTTCGTATTCTTTGAAGAATAAATTAACGAACATTGGAAGTCGTTTGTGCTTAAAATAAGGATCTTATGAAACATAGGGGTTAAAAGTGTCAACATATTAAATATTACCTCTGAGTGACCTTTTAACGATCCCAAAAACATTGTAATAATTGTATATTTTGCTTCCAAGAATGTCGGATATTAATTTTGTGTTGTTCCGTTGAATACAAGACTTTTCGGGTGAACGTATGACTAACCGGGAGCTTAACGGAGTTAGTTTGTGACCCAAGGCCCTTAAAAGTTAACTATCGGGGTCCAAAATGCAATAAATGGAAGTAAAATAAAATTTAATTGGACCAGGGACTGAAATTGCAAAGTTGCAAAAGTGTTTACCGGAGATAGCCCTTTACGCGGGCCGCGTAGACCCAAGGCCAACTCTTACGCGGGCCACGTAAGAGTGCCAGATGCAGAAAGATGTGGACAGCTGCATGTCCAGCCAGTTCCACCGCCTTAGAAAGCTTGTTTTCAATTTCAGGGACTGAGCCAACAGTATTATATGTATAGGGGACACCTGGGATCATCAGAAATCAGTTGTAGACTTGTGTGGAATGATATTGTGAAGTATATTTGGCTATATAAGCACTTGTTGTTTGCTAGTTCATTTGCACATTCACAAAAATTACTCTCAACTCATCTCTGGAGCTTCCTGGAGCTCAAGCAAGTTTTCTTAAGTCCCAATTTCGTGCTAAGGACCTTTGTAAGTGTTCTTAGCTCCTAAAGTTCATGGTTTATTAGTCTAATTACCAAAATTCATAGCCATCGTAATTAAGCTTTGACTTAGTGATTAATCACTAATGGTCCAGCCATTATTCGAATTGAAAGTGGCTATGAGTTGGTAATTATGTGGGTAATAAACCCTTAAAAGGGCACCCACTGATTATCACTCTAACTTGGTCAATTGTCGGGTCAAACTTAATATTAAAAACTCAACAGAAGCTATTTTTGCAAATAAATTCATAACTAGAAATGCAGAGGTTATGGAACATGTTTTAACATTAAAAAACTTGGTAAATGATATAAGAACATGTTTAGGCATGTTCAACCCGATAATTCCGAGAACAGGCTCGGTTCGGAACCGAAAGTCGCAAAAGTAGACTTTTGCTTTGACTTTCAGTTCTGACCCGATTTAGCTCGGTTTAGATATGCCTTAGGGTTCCATTAGGACCATATTACATGTAGGTATAACCCTCTGAGATTATACTATATGGTTCCTATTAAATCTGATTCATTGCATGTTTCCGTTAATTGCTTAAAAGTTGACCATTATGCCCTTTTGATGTAAAAATGAGATTTATGAAAATGTGAGAAGACAAAAATCTTTATTACTGATTTATAAACATGTCCTAAAAATTTGAAATTAGTATGAGGTCTAAATTAGGAGTTATGCTCGATATCGTAAATTGAAGCCTTTTTATTAATTAGACGGCATTTTTAGCATAAAGCCTATTTAAACCCAAATTTCGACACAAAACTTTTTACCCACTGATGAAATATAATATTTTGGGATTTTTGAAGATTTTTATTAATTTTTAAACGGATCATAACATGGAGTTCTTGCTTTGATTCGGTAATTGACAGTTATACCATTTTTGCTAATAAAATGAGTTTTACATAACATTTTGATACCAAACCTTTTGCTAATGATTACACATGATAAATAAAGTATTTTGAACTTGATAAACTGATCAAAAACTCAGATTTCCTTATGTAACCCGAAAATCGCCTAAAACTGACTTTTTACACATTTTAAACACATAGTATGGATTAAAACTATTTTTGACACATAAGACTTATTACCTACTGATATTATAAGTAAATTTTTATACTTTAACAGTAAGTAAAAGTTTTGAACTCAGATTTCCAAATTTGACCTTTAAAGCTTATGTGAAATGACCAAAATGCCCCTACGGTGCATAGTTTGGTTATAAATGATAAATTTCACATATATGCAATACCTTACTGATATAACTTGTAAAAATAAATATTTTTACTGATCATTTTTTACCAGAACCTCAGATTGTCATATAACCTCTTTTATAATCCTTAAAATGACCAAAATACCCCTACGTGGCTTAATTCGATTTTAAATTCGTTTTGGGCATAATGGAAGGTATCCTACTGATATCACAACATATTTAAGGCATATTAACTTGTGAAACCTGTACATGACTCTTTTGGTTACCCGTTATGCATTTTTCGCGTTCGGTACGATTTATGTAACTAGTTTGCATAAATTGACCGAAACGGGTCAAACCTTATCATTTTCACTTCAAAATCCAGAATGTGTTTAGTTTACCCATATTATACAAGTCCTCATACTTGTCGGGTCTAAATCACATTCTAATCCGGTCTTCGCTTAATCATGCGTTTTGAACCGTAAACCATTCATTAAAACTAACCGGTCTAAGTTTAAGACTTAAATGAAACCCGTTAGAATTCTAATAGGTTATTAAAACCTTCATTTCCAGATTGAGGAGCCCAGTAAAAGATATCTGTACTTACTTGTTGTATACGGCTGGGATAAAATTATATTTTTGCGTAGGTAAATACTTTTAACTTATTTTCCTTTATACGGGCTTGGGGTACGGTATATAAAATACCACTTGGTCGGGTATTGAATTTTTAATCGAATAAAGGTTAAATCATTGAGATAACCCGTTTAATCTGTTTTATTTGTTTTAAGCCTTTGGGGGGTTAATGACCATGTCCTGGATATCCTCGGCTCATTCGTTGAAATGGCCACGACTTAAGCACGGGGTGTAGGCATACACCTGCCGGTGCGTATGTAAAAAGATATACCCGCCTGTTCGAGAATAACTCGCCGTGGGATTATATTATGTGGTGTGTCTATTAATCTTTAACCCGGTATTCAACCTGGGCTACTGAACGTATAACAAACATATAATTCTTTTACAAGTTTATCTTTAAATAATTATCCCAAGTTATAAAAGAATATTTGTGCCTTGTGCATTTAAATCAAATTTTTATAAACACTTTTCAAAAGAGTCAGTTAATTGTATTTACCAGTGTAAACTGACGTATTTTCAAAAGGTTAAAGTGTAGGTACTACTCGTAATCGGCTGGCTACTCCTAGTATCAAATAAAGAGTCTTGCAAGCCTATGATGCTTAAATCTGTTGAACAATGTTTCTTTTATTTTAGATCCGCCTGTTGATCCTTTTACAATCTGTTTGTTATATTACATGTTACTTTCGAATAGGTTTGTAATATTATTATTTTAGACTCCCGCTGTGCATTGAACTGTGATTAAATTGACTATGATGATATCAACTACGTCACGATACTCCCCACTGAGCCCACCGGTAATACGTGGAAATATCGGGGTGTGACAGGTTGGTATCAGAGCCAACATTGAGTGAATTAAACACTAGCCTTTTGTGTTTAATCTCAATGACACAGTTGCACAATCCTTGACTTCCGAGTCTAGGCAAAGAACTTAGGACTAATCCTAATCTTAATTGTTTTCTTTTGTTGTTCCTTTTTGTTTGTGTTGACAGGATCAAGCAAGAAAAGATGCCACCAAGAATGAGGGGAAGAGGACGAGGAAAGGGTCCTATCATGGGAAACGATCACGAAGTCGGGCCTTCACACCGGCGTACACCATCAGCTACACTTGGATCTAGTCCTCCCCAACACTGGAGGACATACATTGAAACCGCGAGATGTTCTGTCTCGCTTAGCTCATCACCTTCATACCTTAACTCTTTCGGGCCTCAGTCAGAAAATGAGCCCCATGACCCTCACCACTCTTACATACCCCTACTACGCTCTAGCTCTCACCATTCCTTTAACGACCTAACACCCTACTTCCAGAGCCGGTTCAACCCGGCAAACCAGATCGAAGAACCAGCGGGTTATAACCCGTTGGGACCGGAGGACCACTTCTCCATGGACATGGAAGAAGATCCGGAACCAGCCCAACCGCCGACCGGGACGCCCACGCATCCCATCGAGATATCAGACGGATCATCATTCCATGGTTCGCCTTACAGCGGTCCAGACAGTTTTGCTGAAAGATGGGCCACGCACAACTAGAAGTACACTCCCTATTTCAACTCACAACACCAACAGCAGCAGGATCCCTCTGAGGATTCGCATTTCCAGGCGGTCACGCCACCGCTACCACTGCCGCTAGAACAGCAAGCGCCTCCAGAACCACCGAGGTGAAGAAGAACAGGTGCACGGATGTCCGTGTGAGGAGGGGATTTTCACTTCAGCACCCCTCAACACTCTAGTGGCAGCCACTACCCGCCACTGAATGAAGACCAGCAGATGGGTAGGCCTTCAAACCCAGTTTCAGAGGTCGACTCAATTCCAGTCGCACCACCACCACCACACACGGGTTATGATAACCCAATTCCTTCTTACGCCGGTGCAACGGCGTATAACCCTTTTGAGCAGCCAGCTTATCCTGGCTACAACTACTACAATACCCCTGCCGTCGACCCGTACCTCGAGGTGGCCAACTACAATGCTCTTCACCCTGGAGGACCTTTCGCAGCCTCGTACCAGTCTTGGTACCAATCTTATGGGTATCAATACCCGCCACCTCCTAACCCCCACAGCAGCCGCCACCGCAGCCACCACTGATCCAACCACCACAGCAACAGGAGATTCTTCAGAGGTTGAGCCAGGTGGAACGAGAGGTTCAAGAGGAGCGTAGAAGCCACCGGGGATTTCTCAAGGGTTTGGCAAACCTAATAAAAGGGAAGAAGAAGAATGATTATTAAAATCCTTATTTATTTATTTGTATTGTTGTTACCTTTCAATTAAGTCCCTGCGTGGACATTTATTTATGTATCCAGTCCCTGCGAGGACTTGTATTTCCTTTTTAGTCCCTATGTGGACAATTTATTTGTTTAAAGTCCCGTTTAGGGCATCTATGTACTTCTCTTTATTTAATGGAATGTTTTAATTTAAAATTTCATTTATCATTACATATGAATATATTATATGAAATAAATCAAAAATATCATTCCAATTTAATATTGATCTGCCAATAAATGTTGAAAGAATCTTAAAAGGGTATAACCTAGCCTATATGTCATCTTAGACATGGCCATGATGGTAAAACCTACTTAAAAGATTCAAATCCTTGTTAACATCTAAAAAACATGTTAGCATTCCTGGCAATAGTGATACGATAAATCACCCATGTCATCTTTATATTGGATCCTTCCAATCCCTTTTCAAGCCTAATGATATATAAATCATAGGTTCAAATCATCAATTAAGATGATCATATATTAAACATCCATTAGTGATGTAATGCATGCGGGCCATATTCCTTGTCATATAAGACAAAAGACAGTTTTAGTCCACGACTCCCTGTCAAAAAAAGGTAATGAACTACGTTCAAACCTAAATGCCTTGATTCTATAAAATCATGGCTTATGAATTAAAAATTGTCCATGTGACTAGGCCTTTTGTATGCCACTCTATTATCCTTAATAGTTAATAACTGAGGTAAAATATAATGAAAATTTAAATAAAAAAATAAAATTGACCAATATGGCATAAAATTACCATGGTTAGTGAATTGCCATAAAAGACAATTCCATAATAGACTCCTAAATGAATCTTTGTCAATATTTTATGTAGCAAGAAAGCTACATGGCTGAATTAGATGAGGTTAACAGTCACCCGAGGGGGAATGATAATACTACCAGGGTTAACATAGCTGGTGCAGAACTGCATGCATTGATAGACAATGCCGTTACTCGAGCTCTGGACAGACGAGATAATGAATCAAGTGGTACCCGTAGCAGGACCCTATCTGTACAACATACAAAACCACCCTCCAAGACTCATACAGCTCGCAAGAGCGATTCTCATCATTCTTCGAATTAAAAGAGTGTTCCGTCTAGACAGGTTGTGCTTAACCAAGAACCACGAGTTAAAACCTGTTCGTATAAACATTTTGTCTCCTGCAAGCCTAGAGACTTCACAGGGGAGAAAGGAGCCATCGATTGCATGACTTGGCTCGATGAGATGGATACAGTGGTTGATATTAGTGGTTGTGCAGAGCGAGATATTGTTAAGTTTGTGTCACAATCGTTTAAAGGAGAAGCTCTAGCTTGGTGGAGGTCATTGATCCAAGCTACTGGGAAGATCCCGTTGTATAATCTGACATGGGATCAGTTTGTTGCTCTTATCAAAGAAATTTATGTCCTCAACACGAAGTTGATAAGGCTGAGACTGACTTCTTGACCTTGGTCATGAAGAACTTAGACTGTCAAGCATACCTTACCAGTTTCAATACCATGTCACGATTGGTTTCATACTTGGTTACACCGGAACCAAAACGTATAGCTCGTTTTATTGGGGGTCTAGCTCCGGAAATTAAGGCAAGTGTGAAAGCATCAAGACTTACTACCTTTAGGTCAGTGGCTGATTTGTCATTATCTCTTACTCTTGATGCGGTCAGGCAGAGATCTCTTAGGAATTCCGATGAGGGGAAAAGGAAACGTGAGGATGAGAACTCACGCCGTTCTGATAAGAAACATAAAGGGAACTCTGAGTACAGAAAGAGTTCCGGGTTTAAAAAGGATAGCCAGTAGACGGGTGAGAAGCCCAAATGCAAGACCTGCAAGAAACGCCATCTAGGGAAGTGCAGGTACGAATCAAAATCCCAATTGCAACCTAGAGCTTGTGGGATCTGTAAATCAAGTGAACATAAAACGTTGGAATGCAAGAGGATAAAGGATGTGACCTGTTACAACTGTAACGAGAAGGGGCATGTCAAGTCTAACTGCCCAAAATATGCTAAGAAACCTGAAGAAGGTAAAAAGACCAATGCTAGGGTCTTCAAAATGAATGCTCGGGAAGCCGTTCAAGATGACAATGTGATAACATGTACCTTTCTCATCAATGATGTTTATACAAGGGTATTGTTTGATTCGGGTGCAGATAAGTCGTTTGAGGATAATAAATTCTGTAAGTTATTAAATCTGCCTGTTAGAACCCTAAGCATAAAGTATGAAGTAGAATTGGTTGATGGTACTGTAGAAACTGCTTCAACCGTGCTAGATGGATGTTTTATATCCATTAGGAACCACTCTTTTCCGTTATCTTTGCTTCCATTGAAACTAGCAGGGTTTGACATAGTAATAGGCATGGACTGGTTGTCTCACAACCAAGCCCAGATCGTTTATGATAAGAAGCAAGTGGTTATCAAGACTCCTTATGGTGAACCTTTAACAATTCAAGGAGATACGCAGTACGGGTTACCCAAGCAAGTATCCATGCTTAAGGCATCAAGGTGTATGAAGAAGGGTTGTGTCATTTACATGGCACAAGTAACTATTGACGAGCCAAAGCCCAAGATCGAAGACATACCTGTTATTTCTGAATATCCAGATGTATTCCCTGAAGAACTACCTGGTTTACCCCCAGATAGGCAAGTGGAGTTTAGAATTGATATCATTCCTGGTGCAGCACCCGTTGCAAGAGCGCCTTACCGGTTGGCGCCGACTGAGATGAAAGAGTTGAGAACTCAGTTGGATGATTTGTTGGCGAAGGGATTTATTAGACCTAGCTCATCTCCTTGGGGCTCACCAATGCACCAGCCGCATTCATGGATCTCATGAATCGTGTTTGCAAACCTTATTTGGATAAGTTTGTCATTGTTTTTATTGATGACATACTTATATATTCGAAAAACCAAGCTGATCATGAAAAACATCTTCGATGTATCCTTAAACTTCTTCAGCAAGAGA
This sequence comes from Helianthus tuberosus, assembly GCA_030545235.1. NCBI lineage: Eukaryota > Viridiplantae > Streptophyta > Magnoliopsida > Asterales > Asteraceae > Helianthus > Helianthus tuberosus. Next base: position 4,688,330 of record CM060416.1, on the reverse strand, counting down.
AGCTCTACGCCAAGTTTTCAAAATGTGAGTTTTGGCTTCGTGAAGTCCAATTTCTTGGACATGTGGTTAGTGAGTGTGGTATCCAGGTGGATCTCGCTAAGATTGAACCTATCATGAATTGGCAAGAGCCCAAGACTCCTACAGAAATACGCAGCTTCTTGGGTCTAGCAGGTTACTATAGACGCTTCATTGAGAACTTTTCAAGAATTGCCACACCTTTAACTTCGCTGACCCGCAAGAATGTCAAGTTTGACTGGGGTCCTAAGCAGCAAGAATCCTTTGATGTTCTTAAGAAGAAATTAAGCAATGCTCCTGTGTTGACATTGCCTGAGGGGATTGAAGAGTTTGTGGTTTACTGCGGCGCATCGCACACAGGCATGGGATATGTGCTTATGCAGAAGGGCAAGGTCATTGCCTATGCTTCCCGTCAATTAAAGGTGCACGAGAAGAATTACACCACCCACGATTTGGAATTGGGTGCCGTTGTATTTGCACTAAAGCTTTGGAGGCATTATCTTTATGAAACCAAGTGTGTGATCTATTCTGATCACAATAGGCTTCAACATCTATTTAACCAGAAGGATCTGAATATGAAACGGCGTCGATGGATGGAGACATTGAATGATTATGATTGTGAAATACGATATCATCCAGGCAAAGCAAATGTAGTCGCCGACGCCTTGAGCAGAAAGGAAAGGTTTAAGCCTATCAGGATCAATGCCAAGAGCATTGAATGGAAGAATAGCTTGAATGAAAGGTTGTTAGCCGCTCAAAAAGAAGTTGTATTAGAAGCTAACTATCCGAATGAGAAGTTAGGAGTAACTGCTGAGCAATTGTCGTATGGCAAGGATGGAATCCTAAGATTAAATGGTAGAATATGGGTTCCAATTTATGGAGGACTTCGAGACGTGATTCTCCAAGAAGCTCATAGCTCCAAGTATTCAGTTCATCCTGGCAGTGATAAGATGTACCAGGATTTAAAGGCAAGTTATTGGTGGATACGTTTGAAGAAATCTATAGCCACTTACATGGCAAAATGTTTGACGTGTGCTCAAGTTAAAGCCGAACACCAGAAGCCGTCAGGTTTGCTGCAACAGCCTGAACTTCCCACCTGGAAGTGGGAAATGGTAACTATGGATTTTATCACTAAGTTACCAAAGACAAAACGTGGAAACGATACTATTTGGGTTATAGTAGATAGACTGACCAAGTCAGCCCACTTCTTACCTATTAAGGAAACACACAGCTCTGATAAGTTAGCTCAGCTGTACGTGGATGAGATTGTATCTCTCCACGGAGTGCCCATATCTATTATCTCCGATAGGGATACTAGATACACATCTCACTTTTGGAAGAGCTTTCAGCAATCATTGGGCACTCGATTAAACTTCAGCACTGGTTACCATCCTCAGACGGATGGTCAAAGCGAGCGTACAATTCAAACGCTTGAGGATATGCTACGAGCTTGTGTAATAGATTTAGGAGGGAGTTGGGATGATCATCTTCCTCTGATTTAATTTTCGTATAATAATAGTTACCATTCGAGCATTCAAGCCGCGCCTTTTGAGGCATTGTACGGAAGGAAGTGTAGAACGCCAGTTTGTTGGGCGGAAGTTGGAGATGTCCAACTATTAGGACCCGATATAGTCCTGGAGATGACGGATAAGATTGTCCAAATCCGTGATCGTCTGAAAGCTGCCAGGGACAGGCAGAAGAGTTATGCTGATAAGAGGCGCAAAACTTTAAAGTTTGAAGTTGGTGACAAAGTACTACTCAAGGTGTCACCCTGGAAAGGGGTAATGCGTTTTGGCAAGAAGGGCAAGTTGAGCCCAAGATACATAGGACCATTCGAGATCATCGAATGTGTCGGGACTGTAGCTTACAAGCTAAATCTACCTGAAGAGCTCAGTTGAATTCATAATGTGTTCCACGTCTGCAACTTGAAGAAATGTCTAACTGATGAATCGCTAGCCATGTCACATAAGGACGTGCAGATAGATGAGAGCTTAAAGTTCATTGAAAAATCTTTGTCGATCGAGGATCGACAGGTTAAGAAACTTCGAAGGAAGCACGTACCGATTGTCAAGGTAAAATGGGATGCCCGTAGAGGCCCTGAATACACGTGGGAGGTTGAATCCACAATGAAACAAAAGTACCCTCATTTATTTCAGTAAATCTCGAGGTCGAGATTTCTTTTAAGGGGGTGAGGATGTAACACCTCGTAAAATCACGACCAATATAATGAAGACACGTGTCATGGACTTTAAACGTGTGATGAATTATTTCCGAGGGACTAAAGTTGTTAAACAATGTAAATATGTTAATAAAGGGATCTAAAGTGTCAACATGCCATTCTTGTGCCTCTGATTGACCTCACACGACGTTCGTATTCTTTGAAGAATAAATTAACAAACATTGAAAGTCGTTTGTGCTTAAAATAAGGATCTTATGAAACATAGGGGTTAAAAGTGTCAACATGTTAAATATTACCTCTGAGTGACCTTTTAACGATCCCAAAAACATTGTAAATATAATTGACGGTCGGATCTATTCAAAATCAAATTCTAGCCCTTTAAACTCTTAAAAAAACTTGGAAGGTGTAAGTATTTAAAGGGAAAAAATTAACCGTTCAAAAAAATTGTTTGTTTATGGGAAGTCATCAACTTCTTTTCTTTCTAAAGTTTGTTTAGTTCCATTGGTCAGCTGGGCATGGTAAACTCATTTATGGGCTTAAAAGGGGGTTGGTTCATTGTCACAAGCATTGTCTCATGTGGGTCTGTTGGAAAATTACAGGGGCTGGTTTAAAACTAGTAAAAGCTTACTATGCAGCATGACAACATGTTCCTACAAGAATGGGCATGGCTCATATATATAGTTTCTATCGGTGTGCTTGCTGATTCAGGGAGCTTTGCCATTTAGGTGTCGTTCATACAATGATTACAAAGTAAATTAGTGACGGTATAGTTTCAGTTTTATAACTTGATTATTCCTATTAGATTAAGTAGATTTTATAATTTGTATCCATTTTGCCTGTTTTAATTAGTTTTGATGCAAAATTGAGGTGTTCTTTTCGACCATTTCTACTTGGAAAGTGTAACATTCGTATATACTTTGAAGTCTGAAGTGTTGATTACCATGATGGAGATTTAAAAGGATCAGGTGTTGTTTGTGTTGCTTGATTTTTTTAATTGGAGGACAGGTCATTATTTAATGTAGCAATGTTTACTATTCGATGAAATGCTTAAGAAAAACTAATTTGATTAACACTTGATATCTTTTTTTAATCAACATTTGGATTTCCTAATCTTAAGAAGGCAACCTTTATCTATCTGTTAATTTTGTTTGTTCCCAAATATGGATTTCTTCATAGCTGTGTTGTTTTTGTTTGTAGTGACTTGCAACGGAAATGGAACAAATGTACAGGTAATAACAAACACTAATTGAACTTGGTAGCCTTTGATGCACTTTTATTGAATCAAGTTATATTAAAAAGTCCACTAAGCATTGGTTAAAAGAATCCAAGAGGAATAACTGCCTGACAGTTACCCATTTAATAGGTCAAGAATTGAGGTTGTTCTTAAAGTCTACTCGCCAATTCTGATGTAAACATTATACAAGAGGTGACGGATCATAAAACCAAACACGATTTCTTCCACTCCTGGCCATAACTGCATGAGGCGCTGGAAACAACTGGAATGACAAATTAATTGAAAATCTGTCAGTTGATCTTAAACGTGGATTCCAAATTCACCTAGGTGCTATATAAATCGCTTCCGGTGGTGCTTGTTCAGACATTTGTCACCGCTGATTTCGGTAATAGGAAAACTATACCGTAATCAATTGTTCATAATTTTGGAAGGCAATTTCAACATCTTTGGTTTCAGGAACCGCCAAGTATTGGTCATTGGAATAATAAACACTTAACGTGGTGTCTTCGTCTCCACGGTGTTCAAACACATCATCATCAGCCAATAGGGCACAACGGGCCCTACATGCTGAAAGTTCTTCAAGGTGGCTACCAAAAACCTTGGAGGCAAATTATTTGGGTGCGTCAATGGAGTTGTCATTGCTAGATGATTCCACATCTCCACATATGTGATATCATTTACAACAGCTATGAGAGCCACCAATGGATATAGAGAAAAATTTACTGGGAAGGAAGAGTGAAGGGAGAAAAAACGGCAGGCTTCACCTCGTACATGAAAAAAAAAGCGAATACGTAGTGATCTGGGTCAAGAAGATCTAGTATGATCCTAGTTCCTAGACGAGTAAGTAATGGCTCCATATCATTAGCAAGATCATAGTCAATGAAATTTTGCGTATTTGTCCAGAAATTGAAGGCTAAAAACCCCACACCCATAAAACGAAAAAAAGAATGCACTTCCAAACAGTGATCAGCTCAATTTGTCCTTCTAAATCCTTACCTTCTTCTGCCTCAAACTGCATCTCGAGGGTCATTCTAGTATTATCATCCTCCTGGATCTCTTGAACTAAATGCAGACCTGGGTTTTCCACGTTCGATATATGTGTGAAGTTCCATAGAGGCCCGTCCACTGGGTTGTAGGCGTTAACAAAATCCACCCCCTGAATCCAAGTTGTAAACCGCCTGCATGCCATCATAAGCATGGAAAGCTTGTAGAAGTCAGTACACGCAAAGATGGATGTTAAAAGCGCATCACTCAATCCACTGAAACGATCTTGGTCCTAATCCATATTTGTTGTGTTAAACAAAAAAAATGGATTAGAATTCAAAGAATCAGTAGGTAGCAGACATGTGGAGTAAAGTTACACCAAGTAGACAACACATATTCTATCCTGAACACAACAAATAACACCAAAATACACCCACATTGCCAACAAATTGCACATCGTTAATGAACATATACAACCTTATTAAAAAACTATAGATACATTACATGCTTATCCACGCAACCAACGGTTCAAAATAACAAAAAAAAAATTGAAAATGAACTGGTGATAAATTCACCCCTTAACATTATATCCAAAAATGAATATGAAACTCGGAAAAAAACAACAAAAAAGTCCTTGAAAACTCAGCTGAAAAGAAGAAAACCATGTTCATAACAAAAGAACCACAGGAACAAAATGGTTATTTAGTAAAAAACATATCCACTTTATAGAACTACATAAATACAAAAATAAAGACGAAAATCAGATATGAACAACTATGACTAGAATTAAGAACTCAAGACATGGATTGAAGAAGGCCTAATATAGAAGCCAAAAAAAACAAAGGAAAAACACGTGTGAGAAATAATTCAAATTTTACTTAATTATTATCAATTTGATGTTTAATACCACCCAGATTTTGTAAACAACAAGACCTAAATGGTTCTCACCAACATGATAGGCCAAAACAAAGATGAGAAAAAGCTCTCAAATTAGCGACATAAATCATCAGCGGGGCAAAACAAGATGAATCCGAGACAAATTTACACTACAAACAGAGTCAAAGCATACGAAGCAAAACAATCCAAACTCAATTGTGAACAAAACAAGATGACACACAGACTTTGAAGGCTCTAGAAATCCTAATGGTAGAGAATGAATGCATAATTACCTACATCATGATTGCTATCCAATGTGTTAGTAACAGAATTTCAGATCCAACTATCAGAAAACAAAATACTTTAAACACAATAGGCATGAACCTCCTAACGTTCCATCATTTCACGCCCTCTAACACCGATGCCATACTGATGTTTAACGTCGGTCCCCCATGCCACATGGCATGGGCGATAGTCGGTTATGGAAATGATCTTGATCTAGGTTTATGTCTTGTCCTGATCCATATTTGTTGTGTCAAAAAAAGAAGTGATTAAAATTAAAACTAACAAGATATTTGTACTAGAGAAGCTTTGATTAGGTTGTTTAAAATTAAAACGAACTTTAATCACAGCGTCAAATTCTGTGTGTAGAAATAAAAACAGAAGCGAGGTTATCACCTTAGGCCATGTGTAGTGGTAGAGCCCCATTGTGGGGGGTTATGTGAGAAGTGACAATTGTGTAAAAAAGGGGGGTTATGGGGCTTTATATAACTTGAGTGTGTAGAGAGAATATATATGTATGGGACTTTATATATATGTATGTATATATATGTGTGTGAGTGGGGAAGGAAGGGTCACACCGTTATATACATCGCGGGGAGGCAAAAAACTTACCCCATAGCGTCGGCTGTAACGGTGTAGCCAGGCGCTATGGGGCGTCATGGTAGGTTTCGACTGTATATACCGCCCCACTACGGAGGGGTTTATACAATGAAGTTCTTAGATGCAATTTTGGAGTATTTGAGCACATTGCTCCAAGTAAAAGCATATGCCGATGTTTCTTTTGGTGGGCTACTAGTCTTATTTTTCCAAGATGTTTTGTTAGTTTTATAGAAAAGAATTAATAGTTTAATACTTATCAAGTTCTAAGTACAAAAGGATTTCTTTAGGTACTGAATGTTGTAGAAAATTGGGTAGTGAATATTGTACCGAATATATTAGTACGATATCAATACGGATGTCAGTACCGGTATTCCAGTCTTGTACCTTTTTGGTACCACTTTGTTTTTTAGCACCCATGTTTAAAATTGAGGAAGCAACCACAAGAATTTGTGCCTTTTTGTATAATTTACTTCTCTGATATGTACTTAAAAAGATGAAGTGAAGAAGAAAAAGTGGAAAGGCAACTATAAATACCTTTAAAATAGGAGAATATGGGTATTGTTCACAATTCAAACCTGGCTCAATGTTTAATGTTTAATTATAAGATTATTATACACCCCCGAGTAAAGTAGTAACAATTACGAACTAATTATTCAAAAAATAAACTGTTTTCTAATTTCGTGTCTTCTGCTTATATTTTTTAACTTTAATTGTTTTATATGATTTTGCCATGCATAATATTTAGATATTTTTATTTCATTTAAATATGTATGCATTAGTTTATCATGTTATTTATTATTTTAAGATATATTAATTTATTTTTCTTATTGGTCTTATATTCAAACTAGTAGGAAACCCGCGCGATGCGGCGGGGGCGAAAAGATTATTGGGCGTCAAAGATTAAAACATATATTTTCAAGAGCACGAAGCCAAATCTGCTGAGTCGAACTTATATTAAGACATTAAAACATAAAAGATGTACATGGATTTTTTAATGATTCATCATAAACGATAATAATCGAAACAAAACTCCACCTTCGTGTTACTGAAGTACCATACAATCAAAAATTCTTATAGCTAACAGAGATTTACTTACAAGAACAATTGACATCATACACCACATTTGAAACTAAATCCTTTAAATTTGTAAAAACTCAACAGTTTAGTCCACGTGTAAGTTAGAGGAGAACTTTTATTGATTGAAGATGTCGTGCAAGTTAGGGGCTTTACACGGGGCATTATCCCACACCGTGCAAGTTAATGATAAAGCCCCTCGCATACGTGGCGCGCTAAAGCCCTAGGGGCTTTATCCCACACTATATAGCCTAAGGAACCACAATACAGCTTAATAAACATATGGTTTTGAAAAGATTGTGAATTAACATATTTAGTATGTATAATAAATAGCCTCTTGTTACTTGGTGCATCTTTGACTTTTTGTCCAAAAACTGCAAATATACTATTGCAACACATCCAAACACTCTTAAATCAAATCAAATCACAAAACAATTTTTCCTCAAATACAAAATATATAGTAGCTCCTGGTTGATCAGATGACAAAAGCATGTATCTATCGGTATTGATTGACTTTTGTGCCATTGGCCTTGGCAGTTAACTTTCCAAACAAACTTTATTTTTCTAGCAATATCAGGTAGTAATCCAACATGAATAACTAAAAACACTCTTTTAAAGCACAAATTATTGCATATAGCAAGTTGTGTTATAAAAAGAAACCACAAAATACAAATGCAAACAGAAAATGAAATTACTGAACTTGGGAAAAAATAAAGTGTGTAGCACACACAGGCGTGTGAGGTTCCATATCTCAAGTACCTATACTCCTAAATATAGCTAATTGGTGCTAGAGGGGCTGCAAGATGGTCCATCTTGGTGCCTTAACCATAGCCGCTTAACCACCCCGTGCCCCGCGTAGCTCTCATTCTCTTTTGATTAAGAATGGCCACAGAAAATCAGAAGCATATAAAAATGTATCAAGATCATTACAATTATCCAGCTTTAACTCTACGGAATCCATCCTCTTACGTCTCGATACGCAGAATGCACAAAACCGGAGGCTAAAAAGCATCTAAGTTGATGTAGCAATTGAAGAACCAGAGTATATATTTCATTTCACTATCTCAGAAGTCCTAAACAATAATTAGGTAGCAAACTAACCGGTATCGCTAATTTTTTAGAAAGAAAAGAAAACCTGTTTGAAAATGGCGTCAGAACTGAGATGAGACTCTTTGATTCGGTTATGAGCAGGAGTGCAGGGGCGATAGGCATAATGCATGACGCTTCTTCTTCTTTGATTGTTTTCACCGTTTGGCTTCCGGTGAGCAACATCTGTCTCTCTTTGCCTCTTCACTTTCCTGCTCAGTGAGTAGTCAATGATTTCGACAATTAACACAGGAGATAATTTCTCAATTTTACCCTCTAGAGTCTTAAAAGTTTGTACACGTTACAATTTTAACCCCTCTCAAAAGGCTTTGGCTTGTTTATACATCTTACTTCATAACTTGTACCTATGGCAAAATTACCAAAAGGGTAAAAAACCCAATTCTCTTAATAAGGTATAGTGGGTTTACCCACGCGTTGCTGCGGGGGCGACAATTTGAAACGCAATACTCTTCCTTTTAGCCATATATACAAGTTTCAAAATTAAAAGATATGTACCTGATATCTTCAAGCTGGTAGTCTAGTAGCCTTTTGTTTTACGGCGTGTGTGCATTGGATGTAAATCTATCGATTCTTGATTCTTCCAACGAAGTCTGAAATTTATATATTGTATGAAATGTTAGGAGTAAAACATTAAGTGCCAAAAACAAAAAAGAATTATTATTACAAAAACAAAAAGGCTAAACAAACAAAAAGGTTCCCAATTTTTGTCTAATAGTGTATCTACTAACACTGTATCCATTCTGCAATAACCACATACAGAGTCTTGATTGCATTGTTGGATATATGTGATCTACTAACAGTCTATCCACTCTTCAATAACCACATACAAACATCTTATAAGAAGTAAATATATAAAAAGCTAAATTACAATATGCAACCTCTTTTACGAAGTACCTGCTGGATGGCGCTCATTAGGGTCATCATACGAGGAGAATTGACCTTTGCACGACTTGCTATCTGTCACATATACAAAAAACATTATAAAAACATGTTAATGTAGTCGCTGAAAATGCACCAACTTTGGATGTAACAGTACAAACCTCGTCAAGTTGGATGTAACCAAACGGTAAATTGGGATCGCTTTCATCAATCATCCGGTTTAATAAGTTATCAAGGTCAATTTTTGTAGCATCACCCAACCATCCACATTCTCCTGGCAAAGTATGCATTTCTGTAAGATAGGATGCATAATGAAGCAGGCCGGTCCATAGAGGCCCACAAACAACAAGCGAATCAGGCACCTGTAAGATCAAATATAAACAGTTAACAGATCATATAAAGAAATTAATATTTTAAAATAACACAAAAATAACTTTAGGAACCATACATCTGATCCACAAGGGCACTTTATTTGACCAAGTTTGACCCAAGAAATAGCTTGAGAATGTCCACAAGTCTCGCAGTAGCCAATAAACCTATAATGACTGTAACATAATACATTTAGAAACACAATTAATTGGCTTTTATGAAACTTTTGTAAAGTAGAACAAACTGTAACAAGTAGTACATGCCATGTGGTGGCTTTCCTAGGTTAACGCATAGCAACACTCTAAACACAGGCCCGTGATACGAATAGTATGAGAAAAGCGGCGAAACGTGATAACCCAAATCATAAGCTTCCCGCATTGCTCCGCCTATAAGCATCCTAAAAATAGTGAACAAGAAAGAGGATCATGCAACTTTGGTTGTAGCTTCACTATACATCTCAATGTACTTTTCTTGATTTATTTGTTCACACAATGGAAGAATCGAATTGATATGGCATAAGTGGTGTCATTTGTACCTTTGTTTTGAGTTCTTTAGATTTTCCTCTTGAACAAACCTTACTGCTGCAACTCTGCAAGTTACACTACAAATGGCACCAAAAAGATGTCCTATCAATTATCAAAAACAACAAAACTTTTACTAAATATGAAACAAAAACAATAAAATGGACGCATACAGGTTGACAGAAGGGCCTTTTTTGTGTTCCAAAGCAAGCTAGATTCCAATTATAATAAAAGTTAAGAGTTGTAACCACAAACCCCATGGCTATATTTAATAAATCACAAAATCAATTAAATCAAATCAGATTATAAAAAACAAAAAATAAATAAGAATAACGAATCTGATCTCAGTACTGACCGTTCAAACCATATCGACCTGGTTCGTCGCCGAAACGCACTAACTCGGAGAAGCAGTAACCACAATGAGAACAACCATGATCTAAGCCTTTAATCGACCCATCCACATGCCAATTAGTTCACTGGAGACTTACATTAACCTCTTTGACCTTTGTCCACCATATACAAACCCTAATTTTGAAAAAAAAAAACAAATGTAGTTAACTTATGAAAGCAACACAAACCAAAAATGTTAAACAGAAAAAAAATAATAACACAAACCTCAATGAAATGTCCCGTACCAATATCAACAAAAATATTGTGAGAATGATCTTACGAAAAGATGAAGCAATTGCAGAACACCAAAATAGAGTCATGGGGTGATTGTAATATCAACAAAAACTTCAGGCGACATCTACAAATCGTTCAAATTAGGTTACACTAAACAAAATAAAAATTAATACGTATCTTAAATTCGAATGATGAATATTTTACCAGAGTATAAACCTCGATGAGAAGGAAAAATATAGCCGCAATCCTCTTCCTGGCACCACCATCTTCATCGGAACAGAGAGGGGAAACCTAACAGATGTAATCGCCTGGTTCGAGTTGTGATCTATTGATTTCAATTGATAATGGGATATTCAATCAGCCGGGTTCGAAGCATAACCACCATCTACACTCGACAACAACCCTAGCTGTCGGCATCATCAGCACCTTTGCAACCGTCACTGCAATTCAGACCTAAATCCCTGTCTCGCCAACATCTGAGACCACCGACTCCATTACAACCGTCGCTCACTCCTCCGACGACGCCACCACCTGCTGAAGTTGTGGAGAAAAAGACTGGGTGCGACCTTCGTTGTCGCCGTTGATTTATTTGGGGGAGGAGAGGGCTTAAAAAGAGATGGCTGATTTCATTGGACTCTTTGATTCACCAAATTAAATGTGAAGATCGCCATTAATACACTGATTCAATGGACAGATCGGTTTCAAGTGTAGGCTTAACTGAAGGAGAACGATTCAGGTGAACAACCTGATGTTTCTCAAAGGGGATGTAAGGAGAGGAGGGTAAAGTGGGAAGAAAAATGAAAAAATATAGGTTTTATTTAAGACTTTTAGTATGCCATCTTAAAAAGTTGGGGTTAAATTACTACTTTAGACATGGGAAATGCTTATATATAGTATATATATATATATAGATAGATATAGATAAGCCAGTTTACAATAGTTTCATGACATCAAACCTTCAAATTTTACAATTATCATATCTGGTTATACTTAAGCAGTTGTATATGGATTGGTAAACAAATCGGTACTATCAGAACCATTATTCATAATCATTTTAATGGTTTTCGAGCGATGTAAGCACAGTCAATATCCTTTTAGGCATATCACGATTTTATTTTTAGGTTTTCTCTTTTGATTTCTATATCACGTGTCGTACTGTAATAAGTGAACCCATATCGATTGAATTCCCCTGCGCATGGGGAATTCACTAGCTTATGTAAATTATAGACTAACTAGGGTTAAGACCCGCCCGCGTTGCGGCGCGGGTACATCGTAAACATTGAATGGATTAGTCCAAACGTTATATGATGCACTAACCATATGAAAACACACATTTCGACGTATCCAGTTGAACTCAATGTAACCTGTATAAGCATTGTGATTGGATCAAATGTAAAGTAAATCAAATTCATATCGGCCAATCATAACGTATTAATGTGACCCAACTCATACATAGAAAACGTAACGGGTATGAAGGAAAATATGCGCATGTAATCAAAAGAGATTAATTAGAGATTTCGAAAAAAGGGGAGAAAAAGAAACCATAATTTGACTCCACTCGGTTCAAAACAAACTTTACGAAACATATATAAAATAAACACGAAAACATATTATACTTGACCTGAATCATTTCCCAAAAAAGTTTACGTCGAAACGTAGAACAACTTGAATTTATACCAAAACGTACATAAAAATATGCACGTAAAAATGGTTTCTTTAAACGAAAACGTATTATATCTGATCTGACTCGTCTATAAAAAAAGTTTACGTCGGAATGTAGAACAAATCATATTTATACATACCCGTACATAAAATATGCATGTAAAAAATAGTTTTTAAGTAAAGGAAGTATATGGGTAAACCGAAACAAAATATTAGTAAAAAATTTAATAGGTTAAAAACGTTCGTAAAACCGTGCCAAGTAGCACCAATGCCACAACGACATCGACTCTTAACATCGTAAAAATAAAATAGATAAAATGGTACAAATTACACTGAACGAAAAGCAGACTAAAATTGTTGAACCACGCACGCCCGTTATAGTGTGTTAATGCAAAGAAAATAATCAGAAACGTAAAACGTAGAAAATAATAACTTAGTCGATTTAGGACCCGCCCGTTGCGACGAACTTTTCAAAAGGGAAAAAATGGACGCGTTGCGACGGGTTTGTCAAATATGGAAAAATAGAGAAAAAAAACATTGAACCTACATGCACGCTACGACATGTAGACTCGCAAAACTTAGAAGGAAACGTAAAACGAAAACTTGCGAAAGACATAAAGTATGGGGGACCAAAGTTGTAAATAATAAAGTGTTGTGTTAAATTATAAAAGATGAAAAAGTTTGAGTTAAAAGAAAAAATTTGAAATGGGTTAAAATGTAAAAGAAAAAAACTTTAAGGTTTAAAGTGTAAAATGAAGTTTTTTTGTTTGAAAAACTTCCAAAGCATGATGTACAAGTTATGATGCATAAGAAAGTTGCTAATTTATATATGGGATAATAATTGATTAGTCTACAATATCAAACTTTGTAAAAAAAAATCTTCTTGTGATTTGTTAATATTCCATTAAAAATGAAAATAGAAAAATAAGTTTAATCATATAATTACTTTTCTTTTTTGCTTAAATAGTTACAATCTTAAATTTAATAAATAAATCAAGTTAGTTTAATAAAATCGGTTGTATTTTAGAAAATTTGTAGTCACAATAATGGTTATTTTAGAACCACAAATTTTACACTAATGTCGACCACGAGACTACACGCCGCACCACTTGGACGGACAACACCTCACTGCTTGGTACCACAAGACTACAAGCCCTTTGGTTACAGACCGTAAACTTTGATCAAATTACTCAATTACTGTGTGCACACGACCACATCCACAACCGAAAATATATTGTATCGAACATACCTTGTCGCAGCCACAGACGAGCGATGATATGTCGTATTAACTCTGTCTTGAACACCAACCGTTTAATCAACTATATGCGTCTAATCAACGGCTCAAAAACTTACATATAATCCTTAAATATAATCCTAACATGTTCTTTTACATAAATAACACCCAACACTTTCAACAACATAAAAACTAGCAGGGTTTGATAAGATTTTCACAACAAACATGCGAAAAGGCTTAGGACATCTAGAGGCCTCTGGAGCCTGGAATGTCGATCCACGAAAGTCGAATCTCAACCTCTCCACACTCGACGTTTTGCAACCTAAGAACCATGTCTTGGACCACTTTCCCGTCGGTCCATGTTATGTGGCTTTCTTCTGCCAAACAGTTGGTCCTTGTCGGTTTCACGCTGGTTATGATCGTGCCGTTTGGTAGATTCCCTAAATGCATCTTAACAGCTTCAACGAATGGTTTGATGTCGAATACAGCACTCCCCATCTTGTCATCCAAACTTAATGTATCCTTGTCATACACCTCCTGTTTTGTTTGCAAAGAGTACTTTAAACAAAACTTTAACAACCATTATTATAACAGATAATTTCTGACACGATCTGAAACAAGACATGAAATTAACGATGTTTTGGGTTGTTATTTATAACCCGTTTAATAAATAGGGTGTGCTCGGGTTTACATGTTTAACTCGTTTAATTAAATGGATTGTGTTCGTGTTGACATTTTTAAACTGTTTAAATAAACATGTCAGCCCGTCTAATTTTGAAGAAAAAAAAATGTATTTTGTAAGGTGAGTTAACCCGTTTACAAACTGTTTAACCCATTTAGTACAACATGCCAACCTGTTTTGGCGCATTTAACTCATTTATTTCTTGATCACGATTAAACTAAAATATAGAGTTAATTACTGTTTTCGTCACTGTGGTTTGTCAAAAATCACTATTTCAGTCCATTAGTTTAAATATTGCGATTTCAGTCCATGTGGTTTCACTTTCGTAACAATTTCAGTCCCTGTGGTTTCACTTTCGTAACCATTTCAATCAATTTATTCTGTAAGTACAGGGACTGAAATTGTTATGAGATGGACTGAAATTGTTACGAAAGTGAAACCACAGGGACTGAAATCGTAATTTTTAAACTAATGGACTGAAATAGTGATTTTTGACAAACCACAGGGATGAAAACAGTAATTAACTCCTAAAATACATTATCATTGAAAACATATTTATTTTAAGACCATTAAAATTTAAACTAATATTTAAGTATAGGAGAACGAGGACCCATCTGTGATCTGACCATCTCAAAACTGCAAAAGTGATATTTTTTATGAGTTGTTCAAATATATCTTTAACTAATTAATTCTAACCGACCAACCAAATAATTTAAAAAGGTTAATTTTAATTTCTCAGATTCCAAAACCTTTGAATTTTAATAAATTTTTTTTTTTTTTTTTACCAGTAAACACACACTCTTTACTTTACACGACTTACATTAAAGGAACGGTGTGAATTTCAAACCAACCAAACCGACCTTTATAACATTTGTATGTTTTAGTCCTGTTGATTTCACCCGTATCTAATTAACCTGACCTGAACAAACCCGTTACCAAAAAAACAATAAACCCATTAAACATATTGTTATCACGTTGGGTATCAGTTAAACCTTTAAAATATAAACATCAAAAACCCGAATAACCCAAACCGGATAAACAAAACCCGATTAACCCAAACTAAATAAGGTAAATAGATTTTGATGCAGGGTTACCCATGAGATTAAATTGGGGATTATTTTTCTTATCTATTATTTGAATTTCTTATTTTGTTTTTTCCTATTTAGTGTATGATTCCTATTCTATATAAAGGGATCTAGGGTTTATACTTTTATTAGTTTTTGATTGAATTTTAATAGAAAAGAACGGTGTTCTTTGAACCTTTCGGTTCGTTTATCGTCTTTGATTAATCGATTGTTCTTGAGCCATTTGAGTACGCTTCCGATCCGTATCAGATTTAACCTTTTATCATGTTAAAAAGAACACGTAAATACGCATTAACTTTCCAAATAATATATATACTAATAATATGAAGAGTTAAATGTCATTTTAGTCCATGTGGTTTGAGTCATTTTGTCAGTTTAGTCCAAAGGTTTGAATCGTTGCCATTTTAGTTCACATAGTTTCAAACGTTACCATTTTAGTCCACTGGGTTAACTCCATCCCTTTTTTCTGTTAGCTAGAAGGGTAATTCAATCATTTTATATGTAATTTTGTTAATTAGAAGGGCAATTCGACCATATAAAATGATCGAATTACCTTTCTAGCTAACAGAAAAAATGGACGGAGTTAACCCGGTGGACTAAAATGGCAACGCTTGAAACTATTTGGACTAAAATGGCAACGTTTCAAACCTTTGGACTAAACTGATAAAATGACCCAAACCACAGGGACTAAAATGACATTTAACTCTAATATGAGGGAAATTAACAAATATGTTCAAACCCGAACTACCCAAATAACCGGACCCGATTTAACTCGATAACCAAACAACCCAAACCCAACAAACCCGATTGTTATACGGATCAGTTATCGGATACAATATCATTATCATACGATAAAAAAACCCGAATGACTTACAAGCGTGACGGGTTGAGGCTCAGCGATAGAGAGAGTCAAATCTTCATCCCACACAGGATTCACGTTTTTCTTAACCACTCGAGTTTTCAATTTCTTCACCAAAAACAAGTACTCACTTAATTAATTAATTATTCATAAAACGAGCCCGTAAAAGGCGGATCAAAAAAATAAAAATGAAAAAAAAAACGGATAGAGATGATCACCTGTTTGCCCATAAGGATGACAACGTAAGGATCGCTAGTAGTGACGTCACGAACTGCGAGGTTTACGCCTCTGTGGATATGAACCCTGAGTAAACCTAACAAGTGCTCCATGGTAACTGGATGTGAGTTGAAAAGTTGACTTAGGAATGTGAGGGTTATGTTATGGTTTGTGATTATTATGCAGATGAAGACGAGGTCTATGTGGAACGAACCTATGGAATAGAAGAAGACAAATAGGCCCGGTTGCGTGCGTGTGTACTAGTTTGGTGTTTAGTAGGACCACTTTAGTACTCTAGTTTTCAATGTAATGATAAAAAATAGAGTAAATTACAAAGTTTGTCCTTTATGTATGTCTAAAATATCAAAGTATGTCCTTTATCTTTAATAACCTCAGAAAACATCCTTAATGTTTGCAAATCCTTACATGTTACGTCCTTTAGTCCTAATCCAGTTACTTTTCATGGTTAAATTTGACTAAGTCAGCCCCACATAAGGGTATTTTGGTCTTTTTATCATAAATATTAAAATAAATAATAAAAAAATTATATATATATACATACAGCTCTCTCTCTCTCTCACATAAACACCTCTCTCTCTCTCTAAACACACACCACCAGCTTTCTCTCTCTAATCGCCGGACCACCACCACCGGAGCGACAACCACATCATATTGCCCCTCTCTCTCAGTCTTTCCTCTCGAACTATCCTACCAGCACCAAATCCACCTGCCCCACCACCACCACTTTCTTTCTCTCTCTTCAACTCAAACACAAACCTTAAATCCCCAAAAATCCTATGAAAAAACCTATTTCAAATTAGCAAAACCCCATAAAATTTAAACCCACAAAGATCAAAACTTGATCAATGAAAGCTGATAAACCCATCTCCACCGTCCACCGTGGCACCGGCTACCCACCGGCGTTTGCTTACTACATCTCCGGTAACCGTGGTGACGATGACAAAATATTCCGGCTGCTTATGGCGCTGTACCATCCAAGAAACAGGTACTTGTTGCACATTGTAACTGAAGGGTATGATGATGAGAGGAGGAGTTTGAGTTTGATGGTTAAATCGATTCCACCTCAAATTGTCTGCAACCCCAACCTCTGAATACCCCCGTCGCAACAGATCCCCTTCATTCGTCGTCTACAACCCTAACCACCTTCACTTTCAGATCTCAGACTTCTAGATCTGTTCGTCTCTTGGTTTGGGCTCGATTTTAGATCCGTTTTTCGGATGTTGCAGGTGGTTCAGAACCACCATCGCGACGGTGGAGGTCGTGATGGTTTTGTTTAGATCAGAGGTGGATGGTAGTGGGGTGGATGGTGGCGGTGGTGGGGTGGTGGTAGTTCTAGAGTGAGAAAGTTAGAAAGAGAGAAGGAGAACTGGGTTATGTATGTGGTGTCTATATTTTTATAAGTATATAATTTTAAAATTGTTTTGTTTATTGTTTTTGATGATTATTTATTTTAATATTTATGATAAAATGACCAAAATACCCCTATGTGGGGCTGACTTAGTCAAATTTAACCATGAAAAGTAACTGGATTAGGACTAAAGGACGTAACATGTAAGGATTTGCAAACATTAAGGATGTTTTCTGAGGTTATTAAAGATAAAGGACATACTTTGATATTTTAGACATACATAAAGGACGAACTTTGAAATTTACTCTAAAAAATAATAGTAATAATATCTTAAGGTGGTTAGGTAGTGGACCCGCTTCAGGAGCCGCGGGACAGAAATCCCGTGGTATTTATTTAATTGAGTTTAACAGCGAAAGTTTATCATCAGGATCTTTTTAAAGCTAAAATTTTCCCGATTATTTTATTTCACAACTCGGGATAAAACCCCGGTAATTTACAATCATATGATTTCACAGGGAAATCTTTATTTTACAAAACATATTTCTTTATTTTATATTGAGCCACTTTCTTAAGCTTGCAGTGCTCCACAACACTTTTCCTGAATCACAACAGATCACCTGAAACATGTTTGAAAAAGGTTTTGTCAGCGGGAAATACTGAGTGAATCATTCTATTTACTAAAACGACACATTTGTTATAATTTACAGTATTAAGGAAGATTACAATGTTTCTGATATCAACCAACTACCCACAGTACTTTATCACTCGACCCATTGGCCCATTCGTCCAATGGTGTCTGTGATTATGGTCATATCACCGCTTGGCTGCCCCAATGGTGAAGATTATCAAGTAATGTATACAAAACCCCACATACCGGCTGTAACTTGGTGATTACATAAACTTAATCCCTGTAATTATAACTTTGAAATAAATAGGGTTTTTGTAAAGCAATTTGATAAAAAGAGAATGACTCACATTGCAGATTTAATACGGACAGAATCTAGTCTATGGATTAGCCTTGTTAACCTAATTTAAATAATAATGCACACAAAACCGGGTTAGTAATCAATACAGCATTTACGATAACTCACGAGATCAAATTCTCACAACGAACGACAAAGTGCGATACTTAAACATCCATCGAATTAACGACGAACGACAAAGTATAACCCTAATGTGGGCGGCACTTAAACATCCATTGGATATATTGATCGGTCGGAAAATGAATCGTAATAGCGATCGAGTTATTACCCTGTTTTGCGGCAGCAATTAGGGAATAGTGTGTGTTTTTGTGGTATTCTGATTGTAACTTAGTGCATGTAGCGAGAATTTACGTCGTTTTAATTCCAGATTTCAAGTGCCAATGTCTACTATTTATACCCGAAAATTGGCTAGCTTACGGACCGTAAGCATCAATCCTTACGGTCCGTAAGGATCACAGAATCTTCATAGGGTTGCCACGACTGGGACTAGCCTTGCTGACTTGACTGTTTTGTAAATTCAATTTTTTGACAACGAGAAATTAAGATAATCGTCACTAGGGTTTACCCCCCCTGAGTTTTAGGGGCCCTGATCCTGATTCTGAAAATTCTGAAAATTTTAGGGTTTGTGCAGAATCACTTGGGTGTCTCAATTAAGGTTTCCTATTGGACAAATTAATTAAATAAATATGACTTTTGATACGAGTTGTTACATGTAAGAACCAAATTATGTCATCCGCTTATAAGCAAACATCGTTAACAGTGAACAACAACAATCAATTTCTAACATGCACGTAGTTTACATGAACAAATTAACCTACTGTTCCCTATAGGCTTCATGACGAAAACTTGAGGTTTTCGTCGACACAGGATCACGGCGAAAAAGGGCCACGACGAACATTGGATTTTCGTCGACCAGGATTTCGTCGACAGAGAGTTCGTCGGGTAAGGGTTTTTCGTCGGCACATGGTTTTCGTCAAAACACATATGTTACGTCGTGACAACAGTTAATCACATAGAAACCCTAGCCGCCGTCCGCAAAACAATCAGTTTGAAATCATTATTCAATCATAACAGAACCATACATTAATCCTAAACAATCTAGCATATACGATGGCCATTAGATGCAAACAAATTCACAGATTCATCCACATCAACAACTTATTCGAATCAATAATAATAAGAAACCCTAATCGTTCATTATCTCTCGAAAGATATCCAGTCATCAGGCCAATTAATCATCATGCCTAAACAATATTATTTTCATTCATACAAATCATCGACAGTTTCTCCATAATGGTGATTCACATATTAAATCCTAACCTACACGAACATCATTCATGCATACAACCGTCAATCATATGGATCTATTAATATCAAAATCATCCTCTGGTTATGATCCAAACATTATCTAGCAATAGTTAATAGTGATTTCTAACAGATGGTCAAAAGATGATTTAAATCAAACAATCAAATGAGGGTTAGCACTAACGCGATGAACGGGACAATAACTTGATCGATCCAGAGGGTTTCGGGGAACACAAGATTGCCGTCGCACAGAGGGAGAACTCTAGGGTTTTCTATTCGGCCAGTTGTTTCACTAATGCAATAGTTCACGTAGTATATACACACTTAAATGAACTGGGCCCTTAATGGGCTTCGACGAAAATGATGAGGGTGACGAAAACTGGGAGTTTTCATCAGGTAGGGGTTTTCGTCGGGTGGGTGTCCGTCGCACATGGAGTGAAAGTGATAAGTCTCCTCTAAAATAAATGATTATTACTAACACAGAACATATATCAACATAAACAACTTATAAACAAATCATAGTGCACAGTTTCAATGCAACGAACCACAAAACACAGTATGAAACAAGTAACGTATAGAGGAGAAACCTTGGAAACTCGAGTTGTCACATTCGTGACTTATCTCACATTCTCACCGGTCGGGACGCTGTCGTAATAGGCTTTAAAACGATCGAGCTTCTGTCGTAGCTCGCACCATTTGTGTTGGCACGCGTTTAAATTGTGCCGGTCGTTTCCCACGTTATGCCGGTAGCCAGCAAAAGCTTCCGCCCAATAACGGGTCTCACCGGGTTGGCGGCCCTTCATTGCGTCAACGACGCTCGTGACAAGAGCTAGCTCTTCCTCATGTGTCCAAGAGGCCATCGATCAAGTGGGTAGTGGGTAGTGGGTTCGATCAAGTGTGTTTGGGTTGGGGTAGCGGTGGACAGCCGGTGGTGGGGTTGGGGGTTATATATATAGCGATGTGGACAGTTGGGTGGGTGGGTGAACCGGTGGTGGGGTTGGGGGTTATAATTTGAATTTTAAATGTAGCCCGCTATGACCTAGCCAACAAGCGAATAGGAGCCGACCACGTAGGACTGCTAGGCATGCCCCCAACGCCCGGGTCTTAAACTCCCGCCCCTTGGGCCACGCCCAAACCCAAGCCCACCCGGGGTGGTGGCTTGGGCGTTTTAAGCCAACCCCCGCCCCATACCCCACAGTCTTGAGGCTTAGAAGTCTCTCTACGTCGAGTACATTGGTCTGTTGGTGGCGTGGAGGTTTGCGCGTTGGATTCTTTGTCGGCATGATGAAGAAGATGGTGATGTGTTAGATTGTTTTGATTGGGTGGTGGGTTTCCGTTTTCGATTTGAGTTTCTTTCTTTTTTTTGAATATAAAATAAATATACAAAGTGTATGCCACGTGTCTAGGGGTGTTCTTCGGGTTTTTTTTCTCGGGTATCGGGTTTTCGAGTCAGATTGTTCGGGTTTTTGGCTGAGAAAAAGCGACCCGGTAACCGAACCATTTATAGGTCGGGTTCGAGTTATTCGTGTTTGGGTTGTTCAGTCGGGTTTAGATGTAATATATATATATTTGCAAATTAGGATTAAAATTCTTCATTCTAATTAAAAAATATCATCAAAATTAAAACAATATTTAGCAATATGATATGATAATGTTAAAATGTCCTAAAAAATAATGTTTCAGATACCAAAAAACTCTAAACCAAAACACATCTACCAAAAAAAGACATTAAATGTTCAGGTTTTTGTTCGGATTTTGGGTATTTCGGGTTTTTAGTTGGAAAAAGGTGACCTAATAACCGATCCATTTAAGGTTCGGGTTTTTCGAGTATTCTCTAATTCGGGTTTGGGTTGCTTCAACTTCGAGTCGGGTTTCGGTTTTTCAGATAAAAATGAACAACTCTACACGTGTCACACAACATCACCCTTTGACGCCCCGTCCCACTCCGACCTTTTTGCACCACACCACTTTTTCTGACAGGTGCTAACATGGCTGCCACATGACGCTTCACGACACTTTTTAAGCCCTCCCACTCCGTATAGTCTAACCAAATTTTGGTTTGAGGCTCAAATCCTTGTAACTTTATTCATGCTCGTGTGTGTGTGTTTTATTTCTAGAAAATCTAGGGATTGATATTAAGAAAAGGCACCTTCAAGAAAGCACTTAACAATGGAAATCAACTCGCTAAAAACTCTAATCGAATTAAGATAAAATAAGCTTGAGACGAACTTGAGTAAACTTAAAGCTTATTAAATTTACGAGTTTGAGTTTAGAAAAGTTGAGTAAGTTGATGTTTCTAACCATATGAAACGCTAAATTTGGGTTTGAATAACCATATAACCTTCAGTCTTAACTCCTCTTGAGCCCACGAACAAACTCCAGCCCATATGTTGTTGAGGGATGTATCAGGCCTTGTCCTGGCCCAGACGTTAACCCCATATCCCACTTACATCAACTCTCCATTACATTGTAACATAAAAGAAAAACAAGTAAGAGTTATCCCATAAACCGCCTTGTCTTTGCGCTTGCCCAGGTTGAAGTTATATTATGAAGCGAACACAAATCCTGCACTTCAAATGTATAAATAGATGGAACACGAACCCACTTAGTTACGCCTTGCCAAAGCCCAAATCTGACAAGCAAAACAACACGAGGTAAGCAGGTGAGTCACCGTTTTCTCGACATATAACCGAGTTCATTTGATGGTGGGCCGAAAGATAATGGTCTATGGTTTGTTGTCTTTAATAAAAGAAAATGGGCAAGTATTAGCTTTATGACTATTGAATGTGGTTAAAAACACATTCGCTATAAAAAATATTTGGACGCGGGATCTCTCTCCACCAATCAGAGCAAGGGCCACGTCAGCACCTTCATGCACATCACGGGCATGTGGAATGTTTTCCACCAATAGGAGCATGACTGATGTCCCCAAAAGCGGCGGTTATGGTTGTAGTGACCACCACACCTAAATGAAAGCGACATCTAACAAGATCCACTATAGATAAAAAGGAGATCTACATTCACCAAGGCGCGTTCACTCTCTTACTCTCACTAAAACCCTAATTTCTCCACTCAAACGAATACTTAGTCTCACGCCTTAGGTGTGTCACCGGGAGGAATTGCATCCTATGGCATGCCTAACGATGTTTTTGTTTTGCAGACTAGCACGTGGTTGGTTGCTTTGTTTCTCCTTGATGACTTAAGTTGGTAGAACTAATCCAAACCCATTCGTGGCTAAGATTTGTGTAGAATTTGAAACATATTTAGAGGTACGAGAGTTAGCTACGGGTGTTCAAAAAAACTCGTGGCTCGCAGCTCGCTCGAAACTCGCTCGAAAAAAACTCGAAGAAAGCTCGGCTCGAAATTGGCTCGGTTGTAAACGAGCTGAGCTCGAGCTTGGCCTGGCTCGGCTCGTGAGCTGGCTCGATAAGGTTTACATTCTTCATTTTTTTGTCCCACATCGCTTATAAAACAAAAACTAAGGGAGTATCTCTTCTATAAAAGAAGTTAAAAACAATGTACAAAGTGAATTAACTATTTATACTTGCATATTAAGCCAAATGGTTAAATTAAATGACAATTATGGCTCTTAGTCTATGAAGAAATTTATTTTTAAAGGCTTTTTAAGTTGTAAATTTTACGGTTCTTTGTTAGTTCGAGCTAGATCGAGCCAAGCCGAGCTAGTTCGAATTCTAATCGAGTCGAGCTCGAGCCTCAAATCTCAGCTCGATTTGAAATTCGAGCTTGAGCCGAGCCAACTCGAATAGAGTTCGAGCCAAGCTCGAACTGGGTCTAGCTCGGCTCGACTCGTTTACAGCCCTAGAGTTAGCTGTTAAATAAAAATACCCAATGGATTTTAAATCAAAATTCAAAACGTCAAGGTTGTCTGTCTCTTTGTGTTTTTTGCCCATCTGGGCTTATAAGTTATAACCATTCACGTCAATTTACGTCCCAACTTGTTTACGTACGAGTCTATGTGACAAACTATATGTTATTAGTCGACCGTTGTTAATGTTGGAAATCGATAAAAACTAATTAACTTCATATTTACCAAAAGAGTTAAATGCCATTTTAGTCCCTGAGGTTTCGGCTATTTTGCCAGTTTAGTCCAAAGGTTTGAAATGTTGCCATTTTAGTCCAAATAGTTTCAAACGTTGCCATTTTAGTCCACTGGGTTAACTCCATCCATTTTTTATGTTAGCTAGAAAGGCAATCCGGTCATTTTATATGGTCGAATTGCCATTTTAGTTAACAGAATTACATATAAAATGACCTAAACGCCCTTCTAGTTAACATAAATAATGGATAGAGTTAACCAAGTGGACTAAAATGGCAACGTTTGAAACTATTTGGACTAAAATGGCAACGTTTCAAACCTTTGGACTAAACTCACAAAATGGCCCAAACCATAAGGACTAAAATGGCATTTAACTCTTACCAAAATGAGACTAATTGAATTGAGTAAATCTGAATCAATACATTTTATTTACACATTAAAAATACAAAGTGACTATGTTTGTTGCTTTTATATCCATTGTTATACTTATGCTCTAAATAAATCCACATCAACATTACTAGCATTCACCTAGAACTTGAGAGGAGCATCTACATTGATACAAATAATATTTGTCACCGCGATTTCCCTCATCGAAATTGAGCGAGTAACTAACAGGATCAACCGGAAACTCAAAGGCTTCGAAGATCCATAGATGCTTTTCTTGCTTTCTTCAACCAACTTCTTCATCACTTTCTTCCACTTCCGTCTTCGGCCTCCCTCATTGTTCACTCTTGTGAACTCAATGTGGTCGTGGGAGACCGATGAGAACGATGAACATTCAGAGAAGTTAGATGATCGTCTTTTAGTGGTGGTTTTAGTTGCAATTGCCATTTATCTTTGTGTTCTTTTGTTTGGGATGATGAAAACTAGTTTTATAGATGACCAATGGGGACAGTTTGGTAATTTTAACTAGCTTGGAGAGCGTCAACTTTAGATGCATGGTGTAAAGGGGGTTAAGATCAAATAAAAAGTTTATTTTGCCTAAGTAGGATGAGAAGGAATCTTAACCATTCATTTTTCAAATCAATGGTTAAGATGAATGGTTAAGATGAAAGTATAGGAAAAAGAAGGAGTGCAAGGGTATCTTGGGAAAATCTTATTTATGGACTTTCTCTCTCCACATGCAAGGCACATGCATATTCCACCCCCGTTTTTCAAACGTTCATAACTTTTTTATACGACATTATTTTTTCATAAAAATTTCACCGTAAAATCGAGCGTCTTTTTATCTTTAATTTGAGTACCATATTGCTATATAAAATATGAAGACTAAAAAAACCCACTAAAATGTGTTGTATTTCTATGTTGTATAACATTTTTTGTGCTGGATTTTTGTACTATATTTTGTGCTGAATTTTTTTGTCTTAATTTTTTTTCTTAATTTTTTGTGCTGGATATTTTTGTACTACATTTTTTGCTGAATTTTTTTGTGCTATATTTTTTGTACTAGATTTTTTTGTGCTATATTTTTTTGTGCTATATTTTTTTGTACTACATTTTTTGTGCTATATTTTTTTGTACTAGATTTTTTGTGCTAAATTCTTTTGTACTAGATTTTTTTGTTGTATTTTTAAAAAACAAAAGGGGTGCCACATGTCATTTTTATTCCTATTTATAAGGACCAAAATGCTATTCATTCCTACTTATTAGGAGTGCCACATGTCATCATCACAATCCTTCTTAAGCTACTTAGGCAAAATCCACTTTTTAGTGGATCCTTCCCCGTAAAGAGGGTCGTTAGATCGTCACTTTGCAATCTTTACACCTACATTGTACATGGATCCCATAATATTTTGACTAGAATCATTTTCCTAAAAAAAGTTTATTCTATTTTTTTTTTTTTTTATTTTGTTTATCCTAATGTTCAGTTTATAGTAATATTACACATCAATTTTCTGTAACGATTTTTTCCTTTTTTTCTTTTCCTATACTTGTTTCAAAGGATCACTTCTGATTTTCTGGATATATTTTATATTGGGGTGTGTATGGATCAATTTGGTTTGGTTTTTACCATTAACCATACCATAACCACAACCGAACCGCGGTTATGATTCAGTTTTGATTGATTTCAGTTATTAATCAAGAACTTTAACTAAAACTAACATTTCGGCTAAAGTTAAAAAAAATTAACGCCAATGGGCTTACAAATTAAGAATGAAACCCACCATGTTGGTCTTAGCTCGGGCCTTTTTTATAAGACAACCACGACTACACTTTTTGGTTAAACTACCGATGTGGGATACCTTTTAATAAAATAATTATGTACTTAACGTTATACACAAGATTCATACAATCATAACACCTCAATTCTTTATTAAAATAAAAGGGCATCTACATCAATATCATTTTGTTACTAATATACTTTTATCTTAGTAAAAAACCTCTACATGGTTAATTAGGGGTGTGCAAAAAACCGAATTAACCGAACCATAATCGAATTAACCGATAAAACCGAACCAAATAAAAAACCGCTGGGTCGGTTAATGGTTTTTTTGAAAACCGAAAGTAGCGGGTCGGTTATGGTTATCATTTTTTTCCATACCCACCATAACCGAACCGAACCGAACCGACATGTAATAATTTTTTGTTGTATTTAGGACATTTCACCATATTTTTAATATTTGATGTTTATTGAAAATTTTTAGTATTTATAGGTTTTTCATATCGTTTTGTGGTTTTGGTTGATGTTTATTTGAATTTATGGAATGTATCATATCACTTTATTTCAATATTCGATAATAATTTGTATTAATATTATAGATTATATGTATTTTTTATACTATGTAATATACCAATGTATACAAATATGCAATAACATTTTATTCCATGTTAAAAAAAATAAGCTATTTTTAGCTAAGCTAAATAAACGGTTAACCACCCATAACCAACCAGCTAAAACCATCAAAACTGAATAACCATAACTGTTGATGCAACAAATACGAGACCAAGGATGGTAGCTGGGCTGGTTAGGCAAAAGGGTTGAAGGGTTCAACTTTGCCTAACGCAAGTCGTGGGGTCCCCCCACGTTTGCAAGACGTGGAAGGAGGTTCACTAGTTAGTTTTTGTTATTTGCTATGGGTCCTCCTCTGAATTATGTTCAGATTCGGATGAAGGAGCAAATAGAATGTGTGTGTTGGATGTGAAAGGGAGTGACTTGCATAAAACAAGTACTCAATGTGGATGACCAGAGATTAGAGAATCAGAGCTGGCCAGGAGATGTTTTTTGAAGTAAATGAAGTGTCAATTTATAAGAGAAGACATCTCTCGAAGTAGAATGCCTTTGACTAGTGACTTTGCTTGCAGTGAGGGGCTTACCCGTTTGGGGGTTAAAGCCTTTTGACCCCTGGATAATAGCGTGTGCTCTGCGGACCTGCGCTGCTTTTGCGGCTGGTGGGTTGGTGGAGCTGTTCGGAGATGTGACTTGTTTACTGTTCTCGTATTGCTTTACTCCATCTCCTCAGCTTTTCAACCATTGAACCTTTTAACCTTTTGGACGTTCATATATTTAGTCATTTTATTTAGTCTTGGGCTACCCCCGTCATCAGCCCCCCAAGTCAGGGGTTTTTGAGGAAAGAGCTCAAAGACTTCTGACTTTTATACGTGTTTTTTATTGCCCAAAGGCTTCGAAGGTTCAAGGGTCGGAAGGTTGGAACGGTTTTTGAATTTCGGAATTTGACAAGACAGTTGACAAGACTTGTGGCAGTTTGTCAGGCGGCGGTTTTTAAATTTTTTGTCTCTTCATAATTATCCCTAATCTCATTTATTTTCTCATTTTCTTTTTGAAGAACATAACTTGTTTTTTTATTTCTCTCAAGTTTCCCCCTTTTCATTCAAAATCAGGTCAGTTCCATTTCTCTCATTTTCTCTTTAATTGTTCATAGTCATGGGTGCTCGGAAGGATATGGCAAAATCCTTCTCTCGGCTGACCCAAGAGGAAGTCGATTTATTTTGTGTAGAATGGGGAATAGGGACAAAGTATAAACCGGTTGCACCGGCTTGCGATAAATCCATCAATGCCTGTCCTTCTGGTATGATTGCCTTGTATTGCCGTCATTTTGAGTTTTCAAACCTTCGTTATCCGTTTTCAAACTTTGTCTTGAATGTATTGGAATATTATCGGGTGTCTTTTGGTCAAGTTCATCCTTTAGGTATGGCTAGGGTTTTGCATTTTGAGATTCTGTGTCGGGCTTGTGGGTATGATCCATCTTTGTTGTCCTTCCGTCGCTTTTTCCGGCTTGCTAAGAATGGTGATTGGTTCACCTTTGAAACCAGTCAAGTTGACACTTGCTTAATCTCGTCCATGGTTTCTACACTTGGGGTGTGGAAAGATCGGTTTTTCTGGGTGTCGGAGGCAATTCTTCCTTTTAAACCTGTTTGGAGACACCCAGATGTTGTTCTGAACAAGCCTTGTTAAGATCTTTGAAATCTATGCACATCCTCCAAGAGTTGTCAGGTTTTTTGACCATTACTGGGTTTGCAACCCATGATTGGTACTTGACTTCTCGGAGAATGCCAGCTGATACAAGCTTTTCAACCTCTTGGCAAGCTGCCAGACTCCTTTCGAGTGCCAGGCTTCTTTTCTTTTGAACCACAGGCTTAACATTCGGTGGTATCCTTAACTCGTGTTCAGCAATTTCCCGAGGGATCCCTGTCATATCTTCTGGACACCAAGCGAAAACATCGTTGTAATGTGTCAGCAGTTTTTCGAGATACGAGAGGGTCTCTGGGGAAAGGTTTGGATTGACCCTTATTCTTTGTTCAGGGTACTTAGGGTTTATGACCAACCTTTGCCTGTTTTCTTCACTGTTTGAGCTTTCACCCTCAACCATATAAGCTTCTTGAGAGGGTTGAAGGGTTGCTATGCCCCTCTCGGTAGGAAATTTGACCGTTCCATGACCAATAGACACGGCCATGTAGAATGCACATTGCCCTGGTCTTCCAATGATCACGTCATAGCTTGAGGGGATGTTGATAACCACAAAGGTGAGCGGTTGGGTTCTTTCTTTCAGACCTTCGCTGAAATGAACATTAAGTGTTAGTTGCCCTAAAGGCTTAAGGGGTATATCGGCGATACCTTTTATGGAGGTTCCAGAGGGTTGAAGCCTTGAACGTTCTTCATTACTCAAACGATTGAAGAATTTTTCGAACATGATTTCAGTGGCTGCCCCAATGTCTATGTATGCCCTATACGTTTGCAATGTTCCCATAGTGGCTTCAACCACAAGAGGGTTAGAGAGAGGGTCTTTCTCCGTTGGGGGGAAGCAGACACACTGAAGCTCCCAAGCTTCCAACCGCTGTCTTTTATGAGGAACCCTTCCATCGAAATCCACCATATTGACTTCCTTACCTTTTCCTTCAGCCATTTTGTCCCGGACTCCCTTTACCAAATGGGCGAGTTCTCCGGACTTAACGGCCTCCTCGATTCTTTTCTTGAGCTGGAAGCAATCATTGGTGTGGTGTCCTTTTTCTTCATGAAACTCACAGTATTGTGTGGAGTTCTCATTTTTCCTGCTTTTGGGGAGTGGTCTAGGAGGCCTAAAGTTTTGTTTAACTTCTTCTGTTGCAAGGATTTCTTGAGGGGTCTTTGTGAGGGGTGTGAAGCTTATGCCTTTCTCCCGGCTTGAAGGGTTCCGGCCTTCAGACCTTCGAGGGTCTGAACCCTTTGACCGCCTGTCATAGGGGTTGAAGTTCCCCCTTTTTCTAGCTGGACTATTGCTTCGCTAGCCGGACCCTCTTTTTCTTTGTTCCTTAATGTCTACTGCCTCCTCTCCCCGGATGTGGGCTTCAGCCCTTTCGAGAGCTTCTTCCAAGGTCTTGGGCAAGGATTTGTTGAAATCTCTTGTGAGGTACTTAGAGGTGATGGCATTCATGAAACCAGCCACTCTCATTTTCTCATCTGCCCCTACATAAGTCAGACCTTCCTTCTTGTATCGTTCAATGAAAGCACGAAGGCTTTCATCATCACGTTGCTTTATCTGAAAGATTACTGTTGCGTCTTTGACATAACGTCTTTGTTGGAAGAAATTGGCCAGAAAACCCTTGCTGAGGTTGTCACGGCCCCCGACCCACCCTGGACGGAATCGGGAGTCGCGAACAGCCCAGTGGTACCGGTGATTATTTTGAAAACGTTGCAGCGGAAATTTCATCAGAACCGTGAGTTAGGAAAAATATCAGAGTTTAGAAAACACCGGATTTTATTTATTAAATAGATGGGATAAACCCATGTTTTACAATGGTAGCTTTAATAAAGATAAATTTGATTACATAAAACCATATTTCTTAGTTTTGATTTAATTAATAAAATAAGTCACTTCTTGATGCCTTTCAGTGTCGTATCCATCTTTTACTCCAATCTACTGTAATTACCTGAAACGCGTTTTAAAAAGGTTTTGTCAGTGGGAAATACTGAGTGAATCATTCTATTTACTAAAACGACACATTTGTTATAATTTACAGTATTAAGAGAGATTACAATGTTTCTGATATCAACCAACTACCCACGGTATTTGTCACTCGACCGGATCTGTGACTATGGTCATATCACCATTGGCTGCCCCAATGATGACGTTATATCACTATTGGGTCCTGTCACCCAATAGTGACGTATATCACAAATTTTAGGCTCGCCCACCTAAAGTGATAATACAACAGTAATGTGCACAATACCCCACATACCGGCTGTAATTTGGTGATTACATAAACTTAATCCCTGTAATTATAACCTTGAAAATAAACATGCTTTTGTAAACAACTTTGATAAAAAGAGAATGACTCACTTTATAATCATGTAGATTTATACGGGCAAAGTTTAGTCTACAGATAATCCTTGATATATTGCAGATTTATACAGGCAGAGCTTAGCCTATTGATTTAGCCTTGTAACCTAGTGCACACGAACTAGGTAGGTAACTTAATACAGCAATTACAATAACTCACGAGATCAACCCTCACAACGAATGACAAAGTGCGATACTTAAACATCCATCGATTTAACGACGAATGACAAAGCATAAACCCTAATGTGGGCAGCACTTAAACATCCATTGAGTACATTGATCGATCGGACAATGAATCGTAATAGCGATCGAGTTAATACCCTGTGCAGCAGCACCCCGCTATACTAATTAGTGATTTTGTGTGTGTTTTGAGAGTATTTGGACGATATCTCAGCGTACGAAGTGAGTTTTATCGTCGTTCAATCGCCCAGAATCAAGTGCCAAGGCCTGCTATTTATACACGAAATTTGACATGCTTACGGACCGTAAGACTCCCAATGTTACGGTCCGTAAGGGTGCTTACGGTCCGTAAGACTCTTAATGTTACGGTCCGTAAGGGACACCAAATCACTATAGGGTTGCCACGCGTGGGAGTAGGCCAGCTGAGTCGACAAAATGATTAAATTTCATTTTTATAATAAGTTATATGGATAATCGTTGAGTAGAACATACCCCCCCTGAGTTTTAGGGGCCCTGATCCTGATTCTGATTGTTCTGAAATTTGTAGGGTTTGTGTAGAATCACTTGGGTGTCTCAATTAGGGTTTCTTATTGGATAAAATAATAGAATAAATAGGATTTTTTAATGACGGTTGTTACATTCTCCCCACCTTAATAGAAATCTCGTCCTCGAGATTTACTGGAATATGTAGGAATACTTTTCCTTCATCTCAGATTCCAGCTCCCAAGTGTATTTGGGTTATGATATTTCTTTTAGACTTATGTCACCTTTTAGTTAATAATATTAGGGTAGATGATACAAAATTTAAGATATCGAATTTTGTGAATATGAGTTGTGTCATAAGTAGGATTCAATGGTTCAACTGAATTAATTCAAGAAATTGATGCCAAACGAATGAGATGAAATGATATGCTTTCCAGAGCAAGCCAAAAGATATATGATCAATAGATATTTAAAATTTTTAGAATTAATAAAATTCTTTGTCAAGAGAAAGCTTACTTTAATTGGGAACTGGGGAAGAATTGACAGGTTCAAAATGAAGTAAAAGCATGAAAAATGATTTGTCAAATATTAAGTTATGATATGAGAAAATCAAAGTGTTGAGAGTGAATTGCAAAGATACCTCAAAAGATAATAGAGTTAGTGTATCCTTGTTTAAAGTTCCAAGTTATTTTAATTTTTTTTTTAAACAATGTGATAGTACACTATTAGTGACCATATTTTTCATACTATATCCTAGAGATTGAAATATAATAAGAACAAGTTGTTTTGGCATGACCAACCATTATTATATTTGTAAAGCAAATGTAATATATACTAATTGTGTATTTGTCTGAACCGTATCTTATATATCAAATATAAATACTATGTAATATATATTATTTATTACACATTTTTATTATATGTAAATGGTCACTGCTTTTAAATATTGTTTTAGTATTTTATTGTACTATGTAAAATAACTTATATTTACTTTGAAATATATATTACAAAACACTGTAATGAAGTTATTACAAAATATTTTAGTATTATTATTTTGTAAAAGAAATCACTTTTATTTATCACGTTACATGAAAGTTATAAATAAAGGTGTAAAAATATTTATTGTACAAAAGTATTTGTAAAAATATTTTGTAAATATATAACACTTAATGGGTTGATTTTATGTGATTACTTATTTTCATTTTGAAATCATATAACGTTATAAATGTATTTACAAATGTTATAATTAAGTGAACACGGGTACTATTTTTATATAATACAATGTTCCCCTAACCCAATGTATCATATTATTCTTATATGATCATTTTATTGCCAGAGTGTTACATAGTTTCCACAAAATATGTGATACTTTTATTTATTAAATATCTTTTCCTTTTATGTTATCAATAAGTAAAATACTAAATTAATATAGATAGTTTAAAATATCAAAACCCGTGGTAATTTCGACAAAATAATGAGATCCAAATATCCTAAAATTCATGATCATTTATTTTTAAAATCAAATATGTTTAACTATAAGATTTTACAATAAGATATTTTAAATCATAAAAGTAAAATAGTAAATGTTTATTTTAATATCAAGCATACTTAATATTGGCTTGAGTAAATAACATTTGATATTTTAATATATATTAAAATATATATTATAAAAGTATTGTAGAATATTTAAATAAGATGAACAATTATATATATAAATGTCTTGTTCATGAATACTTAGACAGTTATTTATTCGTTCCTCTTATTCTTGTATTGTTTTATGAAAATATGTATTCTCCTTACCGTACCAAGTATATATAGAAGAAATATTTATATATATATATATTTGAAATTTGCTAAATAAATATGATGAATTAATTTATATATATTAACTAGTTATTATCATGGTTGGATATTGGTTAGTGTTCCCTTGTTTAAGCATAGGTGATCAGTCCATGCCTAACTAAGGCTAGGCTATTCAATATCTGCCCTTGGCAATAACCCTAGTATTTTAAAATAATACTAACACTATTACTATTAATATTTTATTACTAATAGTAAAACTGATATTTAGAAATAAATATCTAAACATACCCTTAAATGAGAGTATAATTCAAACATAAAAATATAATTTCTTCACCTCAATGGTTTAACAAGAATTTTTAAATATAGTAATATTATATTGTAAATTAAATAATCACTTATGTAAGTTTCCATATATATTTTATATAATGTTTTTCGATTGAAGATGTTAAAACAATAATTATCACGAAAGGCTTGATTGATGTTGTAAGAATCATTAGGAGATACACTGAAATATAACAAGAATTTGTGTATCATTATCTTAACACACGAATTGTGTTAAGATGGCTTTTATAAATATATAAATAATTAAATCCGTATATGATATATATATAAACGAGATTAGTGCAAGCTTTAAATTTTGTGAAAATGTTAGTACAAGGTGATCATGATCAAAGAAATGTTTTAATGAAGTCGAAGACTAAACAAGACTATTATGGTTCAAAACAAATGAAGTGTTTGTTGGGACTATTTTGAATATGATAGCTTCCATCCATCATATGGGATCTTGAAATGTAATGTGAGCAAGTTAAATAATTTGAACTTGATTAAAACAAGTTTTAATAAGAAAGTTCGGACATGGTCAAAATAGAAAATATGTATGTCAAATAAAATTTAAAATTTTCAAGAAATTTATTGACTCGATATTAAGGAGTTATTGTTTTGCAATAATGTGGTTCACAGTGCAAAAAGCGGAATGATATTTGAGTTTGGATAAAACAACAAATTAGAATGAAGCCCTCCAGTGGTCTTCATAAATTAAACGAATCACATGCACAACAAACAGTGTATGTGTAACGTGTAGATTTACCAAGAAATGAAATAGATCAATATTCGCTACTATGAAAGAAATCCTCATGGTATGATGACTATTAGGGAAAGTAGGAACACGAAAGTTAATTTATTATATGCAAAAGTCAGAATTTCAACGAAAGAAATATAAGAACTTTTATCTGGAATTTCGTGTGATACCTGTTGTTAAGTGACATTACCAGGAAATGTCGAATAAAATGAAATAGGGAATTTTGCAAAATATGTAACTTCTTTTGCATTGATAATAATTATGACTCTGATTAGACTGTGCAGCGATGGTTGGGAAATCCTGTTCTAATGTACCTCAGTGAGATTCGTGTCATTTGTAGGATCACGTAGCAAAGTGTTTCTTTTTGAGTAGTAGTTCTTCTGCTGACGGAATTAGTATTGGTATTATGGTGCCTAATTTATATTTTCCAAAGGTCTTGCCTTGAAAATCGTATGTAATATATTTTAATGTCTATGAACGTTTAATTTTCATGTATTTTCTTTGTGTACTAACACGATTTTACATGCTTTTTACTTGCGTTTAATAGTTTATGGCAACGCATTTGGAGATTTTTACAATTTTGATGGTATCCCAACTTAATGGGTTTCTATTGTTATTATTATTGCTCGAGTTACGAGGCAGATAATCAAACGAAATAATGTTTGATATCGGAAAAGAGATTCTTGATAAAGAAATCTAGACACAGATGCTTGGGCTTTATTCCTAACTGGCTTTTGGAATTTCTTATAGATATATATATCTATATAATCACATATTTCACATGCTGTAATATACATACCCTTTATAAAATCATGTATCGGTCAGATATCTGGTCATAATACTATTTAGGAAAATCTTGTCACTCGTTTGACATATTATATACCTTCTTACCCGGTTCTCGCCGGAGATGTAACTTCAGTATATCCGGACAAACTGGAGAGTCTGCTACATCATACCCAGTCTTGCCGGAGAAAATTTTCTATTTCCCATACATAGTATCTTTTCAAAAAGTGCCTATCTTATTAGGGCTTTTATTTAAAATTAAGGAAATTTGTATTTCCATAACATATTCTATTATTATATTGATCACTAGACAATTCCTGTGACAATGTCAATTTACTATTGATCATTCTTTCAACTAGTGACTCAGGTCATATTACTGTTGATCATTCTCTCAACTAGTAATTGTGGTCATATCACTGTTGATCATTCTTTCAACTAGTGACTCTGGACTTAGTTGTCCCGTGACATTACTTTATCAAATATATTACTTATGGCACACCAAAATCCATCATATTTATTTACACAAGTACTTAGCTTATCGTGAAGCTAATACTAAGGCATCTTTTCTTAAGTTCAAGTCTAAATGCTATCATGTGTGCTACCAGTTAACAACAATCTCCTAACTCTTTTATATAAACTTAGGTATTATTATTACAACACCTAAAGGCTTGAAGCAGTGGCTCTGATACCACCTTCTGTCACGGCCCCCGACCCACCCTGGACGGAATCGGGAGTCGCGAACAGCCCAGTGGTACGGTGATTATTTTGAAAACGTTGCAGCGGAAATTTCATCAGAACCGTGAGTTAGGAAAAATATCAGAGTTTAGAAAACACCGGATTTTATTTATTAAATAGATGGGATAAACCCATGTTTTACAATGGTAGCTTTAATAAAGATAAATTTGATTACATAAAACCATATTTCTTAGTTTTGATTTAATTAATAAAATAAGCCACTTCTTGATGCCTTTCAGTGTCGTATCCATCTTTTACTCCAATCTACTGTAATTACCTGAAACGCGTTTTAAAAAGGTTTTGTCAGCGGGAAATACTGAGTGAATCATTCTATTTACTAAAACGACACATTTGTTATAATTTACAGTATTAAGAGAGATTACAATGTTTCTGATATCAACCAACTACCCACGGTATTTGTCACTCGACCGGATCTGTGACTATGGTCATATCACCATTGGCTGCCCCAATGATGACGTTATATCACTATTGGGTCCTGTCACCCAACAGTGACGTATATCACAAATTTTAGGCTCGCCCACCTAAAGTGATAATACAAGAGTAATGTGCACAATACCCCACATACCGGCTGTAATTTGGTGATTACATAAACTTAATCCCTGTAATTATAACCTTGAAAATAAACATGCTTTTGTAAACAACTTTGATAAAAAGAGAATGACTCACTTTATAATCATGTAGATTTATACGGGCAAAGTTTAGTCTACAGATAATCCTTGATATATTGCAGATTTATACAGGCAGAGCTTAGCCTATTGATTTAGCCTTGTAACCTAGTGCACACGAACTAGGTAGGTAACTTAATACAGCAATTACAATAACTCACGAGATCAACCCTCACAACGAATGACAAAGTGCGATACTTAAACATCCATCGATTTAACGACGAATGACAAAGCATAAACCTTAATGTGGGCAGCACTTAAACATCCATTGAGTACATTGATCGATCGGACAATGAATCGTAATAGCGATCGAGTTAATACCCTGTGCAGCAGCACCCCGCTATACTAATTAGTGATTTAGTGTGTGTTTTGAGAGTATTTGGACGATATCTCAGCGTACGAAGTGAGTTTTATCGTCGTTCAATCGCCCAGAATCAAGTGCCAAGGCCTGCTATTTATACACGAAATTTGACATGCTTACGGACCGTAAGACTCCCAATGTTACGGTCCGTAAGGGACACCAAATCACTATAGGGTTGCCACGCGTGGGAGTAGGCCAGCTGAGTCGACGAAATGATTAAATTTTATTTTTATAATAAGTTATATGGATAATCGTTGAGTAGAACATACCCCCCCTGAGTTTTAGGGGCCCTGATCCTGATTCTGATTGTTCTGAAATTTGTAGGGTTTGTGTAGAATCACTTGGGTGTCTCAATTAGGGTTTCTTATTGGATAAAATAATAGAATAAATAGGATTTTTTAATGACGGTTGTTACAGAGGTCGTCAAAGCTTCGAACGCTTTGAGCAGGTAGGTCGTTGAACCAGATTCTGGCGGATCCAACAAGAGTTTGCATGAACATTAGGCAACATTCAGCGTTTGACCATTTCTCTATTCTTGCCGCACCGGTGAAGATCTGAAGATGGTCCTCAGGGTCTTCAGTGCCATCATACGTCCTGATGTGGGACGACATCTTAATCTTTGACTGGAAATCATAATCGGCTATCTGTCTTGAAAAGCATGAAAGGTTACTTGGCTTGTATGGTTTAGCCAAGTCTTCTTCAGCCCTTGCATCCGCATTATTGCCGACGCCGTTATTTCCCTGAGAGGCTAGCACTTGATTAATAAAGTGTTGCCAGGGGAAGTTGGCTATCATCTGGGTCATCATGTTTGGCATAAGGTTGAAGCCTTGAAGGCTTCCAGGTGCAGCTGAGCAGCTTATTCCAAGGGGAGTGCTCATAACAGCACTTCGTGCCAAAGGGAGCACGGACAGAGCTTGCTCCCATGTGGTTGTTGTAGATGCTGGAAAGCTTGATACCGGGGACTGCAGGAGCTGGTCAAGGGTTAGCTCATGTCCCAAAGGAGCACCACTAGCAATTGGTTGAGAGGAGAAGATGGGATGTACTGTGGGATTTGCCATTGTGGACAGATATGGGTGAGGGTTTGAAGGATTGCTGGGACCAGCCTCGTTTCTGGTTGTAAAAGGAAGGGGAGGTGGTCTAGGAGACAACGTTGGTTCAGGCTCGTCATAATCCAAGCGGATTCTCACCCCCTTTTCTCTTTCTTTATTCACATGTTGGTTGAGGAGTGACCTCAATTCCAGGAAATTGTTTGCAACCCCCTCGGGGGTAAGTTCAACACGTGCCGGGGTGTCAGAGACACCAACATTGGGAGAAGGAACTCCGGATCTGGACGGAGTGGGTGTGTTGAAGGTGAGGAACTCGGGTGTGCTCCCCGGAGTTGAGAAAGAAGTAGGTATGGCCACGTGAGCTTGGCTACTACTTGGGGTTGAGGTGTTTGGAATCTGGTTTACTTCACCCGGTGATCCACTTTCAGACATGGTGATTTTAAGTGAAGAGAGCTACACTACTAGGTCTTTTCGAGGAGAAATAGTGGCGTAGCCCCACGGTGGGCGCCAACTTGTTGATGCAACAAATACGAGACCAAGGATGGTAGCTGGGCTGGTTAGGCAAAAGGGTTGAAGGGTTCAACTTTGCCTAACGCAGGTCGTGGGGTCCCCCCACGTTTGCAAGACGTGGAAGGAGGTTCACTAGTTAGTTTTTGTTATTTGCTATGGGTCCTCCTCTGAATTATGTTCAGATTCAGATGAAGGAGCAAATAGAATGTGTGTGTTGGATGAGAAAGGGAGTGACTTGCATAAAACAAGTACTCAATGTGGATGACCAGAGATTAGAGAATCAGAGCTGGCCAGGAGATGTTTTTTGAAGTAAATGAAGTGTCAATTTATAAGAGAAGACATCTCCCGAAGTAGAATGCCTTTGACTAGTGACTTTGCTTGCAGTGAGGGGCTTACCCGTTTGGGGGTTAAAGCCTTTTGACCCCTGGATAATAGCGTGTGCTCTGCGGACCTGCGCTGCTTTTGCGGCTGGTGGGTTGGTGGAGCTGTTCGGAGATGTGACTTGTTTACTGTTCTCGTATTGCTTTACTCCATCTCCTCAGCTTTTCAACCATTGAACCTTTTAACCTTTTGGACGTTCATATATTTAGTCATTTTATTTAGTCTTGGGCTACCCCCGTCATCAATAACCACCATAACCGATCGGTTATGGTTATCCATTAACCAACATCGCGGTTATGGTTATGGTTTTAGGTCAAAACCGACCCATGCACACCCCTAATGGTAATGTAAAACATAAATCCATTATATTGAACTATAAACTTAACATATCAAGTATGGTTCGGTTTTCGGTTATATCAGTTAACCAAAACTTCATAACCATAACCATAATCATAACCGATTGGTCAGTTAACCAAAGCTTTATAACCATAACCATCGGTTATGTTGGTTATCGGTTAAATATGATTCGGTTATTTTGGTTATGGTTCGATTATCGGTTATGGCGTTTAATTTGTTCACCCCTAATTTTATATGCTGAAAAACTATTAAATTAAATTTTAGTAATAAATGATAAATACCAGCTTATTATATCCAGTCTAATATATGATTATCAGGAAGTTAAACAAACACTACATAATACACTCATTAACCACTATACACTATATAAAACACATATATCATATTCTCATACACACATAGAATTACCCGCTTCCTATTTTTGTTTGTAATCGGTAAAAGTTTAGGATAAAATCGTTATAGAATAAAAACATTAGAGTTATAAACTTATTTTAATTATATATAAAGTATAAATACGAAAAAAAAAAAAAACTAAAAAAAATCACTAAAAGAAGTAATAAGGATACTAGAACATTATATTGACCCTAAAAATTAAGATAAAAGTTGACCCAACAATAAAAGAGCCAAGCTAGTGACACCATCAATCCAAGCAGTAGTGTCTCTGAGAATTCATGTACCATGTTCGAACTCGAAAAATGTGCACTTATGCCTTAACGATAAACAATGCAATTACGAAAATGACAAAATCGTAGTTAGTATTCGATAAACAATGCAATTAAGAAAAAAAAGAAAATTATAGTATTCAAATACGTTACATTACATACCATAATAACTAATAAACTAATAGATAACCAATGATTCGTGCAGACCTCCTTCATTCTTCATAGCAAATTGGTGGATCAACTCTTCACAATTTATAGTATCTAAGACTTCGTTTTTAATTAGTAATGGGCTCAATTAACCTAGTGGGCGAAATTCTAATGTCTAAACCATAAAAAAAATGATTTGTAAATGAGCCTTACTTGAAATTGGTACGAGTTTACTATTTTAAAAAAAATTAACATATATATATTGGATTTTTTCAAAAACCATATACCCTACAAAATCACGGGTCCTGTGCGAAAGTCCTCCCACACACCATCTAAGCATTCTAGGGGTGTAAACGAGCCGGCTCGAGCTCGGCTCGTTAGGTTTTTATGAAGCTCGAGCTCGAGCTCGGCTCGGTTCGAGCCTACTTCTTTGAGCTCGAGCTCGGCTCGCGAGTAAAACCCGGAGCTCGAGCTCGGCTCGACTCGGCTCAAACTATTTTGAGAACAACCTTAAACGAGCTAAAAGCTCGGCTCGAGCTCACTTCAACATCGCTTAAACAAGCCAAAGCTCGGCTCGAGCTCGGCTCATCAATGTTATCATCATTATTAATATATTATATATAAAAAAAATTAAAATTTTGTTTGGGCTCGTTTAGACTCGCGAGCCTAAACAAGCTTTATATTTCAGGCTCGAGCTCGGGCTCGATAACAAAACGAGCTCTATTCCAGGCTCGAGCTCGGGCTCGGGCTCGTTAAGGCTCGGCTCGTTCGAGCTTTTAACCGAGCCGATCACGAGTAGCTCTCGAGCCTCTAGGCTTGTTTACAACCCTAAAGCCTTCCCTGTACCCAACAATAAAAATTTAAAAGAGATGTCTCCTTTTTTATTGAATATACCCGACTTTCTTATGGTTCCCTTTATGACTACAATACATGGGGAATTCTTTTCCTACAATGTCAAAAAGATAAAAAAGATTAGAGTAAACTGCCATTTTGGTCCCTGTGGTTT
The DNA here is from genome assembly GCA_030545235.1 of Helianthus tuberosus. NCBI lineage: Eukaryota > Viridiplantae > Streptophyta > Magnoliopsida > Asterales > Asteraceae > Helianthus > Helianthus tuberosus. The sequence goes on along the minus strand of CM060416.1, from coordinate 4,647,140 downwards.
GGGCATTTTTGCCATTTTAGTCCAAATCCTAAACTTTTTAAATCTGGGTCCCTGTGGTTTCACTTTTATTGTCATTTTAGTCCAAATTCAAAAACTCCATTTTTTGACTGTTGCAACCTGTCTATTTTGTCTTTTTATGCAGGGGTATTTTTGTCCAACTGATTTTCATTTAACATATTCTTAAATAATAAAACTAAATAATCCCTTATCACTTTTCCCATATATATAAAAGAGCAGATATTCATCTTCCCCAACACTCAACCCTAATCTCCTCCAAACACTCCATCTTCTCAAAACATAACACAGATCCCACCCCTCTTCTTTCTCTTTACCTTAAAAACCCTACCACACACCACCAAACCGTATCCTTTCACCCATCCCTCTCATCTTTCTCTGTCTCTCTTAAGAAACGGCACATGATGGAGCGGTATCACAAGCCCACGAGTGCTACCCCCACTTCCTGGAGAATCATTCTCTCCGTGACATGATGGAGCGGTATCACAAGCCCAACTCCCGGCAACTTTCGAAGCCAAAAGGTCAGTTGTTCTAATAGTGTCTCCTGCTTCTGTATCTTCTTCAATCGGGTCCTTAGATTGGTTAAGATTCTCACCGCCATTGGTATTATTAACCCTTTCTTCTTCGTCGTCGATTACCATTGTATCACTGGCTAACTTATTCAAGTCGATATTTTGGGTTTCGGTTTCCATAACTTGTTCGATTTCGATTGCAGCCGCAGTGCCGCCGTCGATATCAGATCCAAAAGCACCCTTACCTAGGGCTGCAAACGAACTGAACGTTCAGCGAACAGTTCGTGAACCGTTCGGCGGTAAGTTCGTATATGTTCGTTCGATAAGCTTAACGAACGAACACGAACAAAAAAATTCGTTCGATAAGCTTAACGAACGAACACGAACAAAGGTCTCGTTCGTTCAGATGCGTTCGTGAACGTTCGGTAATATGTTCATTTATGTTCGTTCCTGTTCGTTCGTTTATGTCCGTTCGTGTTCGGTTTTTTATGTTTATTTTTCTAAAAGTTTTTAGTGTTTTATTAATTTTTTACTTTCCCCCATAAGTATTATTTCCCTCTATTTTGGTTTACCTTTCCCACCTTTTTTACTTTCCGGACTAATTCCTACACTTCAGTACACTAATTATATTAAAAAATTAGTAAAAACTACCCATGTGGAAGCTAGATATTCAAGAGTTAAGACATTTATTTTGAGGTTTGTATGAAGAAGCTGGACATTGAAGACTTTTTTGGGATATGTATTTTGGATGATTATGTCTTAAGAAAAACTTGATTTGTCATATGCTACTTTTGTGTCTTGAATTCTTGATAATCGTTTAATGGTTATATTTTACTACTTTCGTTGTGTACAATGTTTTTAGATTAAAGGTACCTTTTTTTTAATTTTCAAAATTAATGTTCATTTGCGTTCATGAACTGTTCGCGAACAACCAAAATTCCTTAACGAACGAACATGAACATAAACTTCTGTTCGTCATGTGTTCGCGAACAGTTCATGAACATCCAAATTTCCTTAACGAACGAACACGAACACAGCCTTGTTCGTGTTCGTTCGGTTCGTTTACAGCCCTACGGCCTTACCATTAGGGTCAAAATTGGGAAACTCTGTTTCTTGTGTTTCTTCACAAGTTTCTTGGTTTCGGACATCGCATTCATGCTTCTCGGTTACACTAGCTTCATCACTTGATGTCTCAACTTGATTTGTGCGTCTCTTCTTTGTGGAAGTGGTTGAATCTGCCGTCTTCATGCCACCGCTGCATTGAGACCCGATTGCTTCTTTATTTTGGTGGTGAGAATCTATCTGGTTTGTGTTATCAGTATTGGGATTAACATTGACTGATATGTTTTCATAATTCTCTTCGTCTTCTAGTGTTCTCTGCATCGCCTTTAATTGTTCCTGTTGCTTTGCAAATAAACCGGAGATCTCCTCCGTAGTTGAATAGAATGCTCTGTAATTGAATAGAATGCTCGGAGCTTTAAATAAGGGATTATTTAGTTTTATTATTTAAGAATATGTTAAATGAAAATCAGTTGGATAAAAATACCCCTGCACAAAAAGACAAAATAGACAGGTTGCAACAGTCAAAAAATAGAGTTTTTTAATTTTAGACTAAAATGATAATAAAAGTGAAACCACAGGGACCCGGATTTAAAAAGTTTGAGATTTGGACTAAAATGACAAAACTACCCAAATCACAGGGACCAAACTGGCAGTTTACTCAAAAGATTATTTGCCTTGAATTTTTAAGATCGTCGGTGTTGCTCATTATCCATTGACATGAGAGGAAACAATTTTGGGATTTTACACGTCATATATCATTACTTTGGTAAAAGAAATTAAAAGGCAACAGGTTGCTATAGCCTTGCATGGTTTGCATCATTATGTTGTCATCCCATTTAAAAGAAAAAAAAACAAGTTTCTTGATTAAAAAATATATAGTAAATTACGATTTTGGTGGTTGGCTTATTTCATTTTTACTCTATTAGTCAAAAAAAATCTTCTGACATCTGTATACTCAACCTTATTTTATCTATCTATTTTGGCCCTTGCCATTAACACTATCCATAAATCAGGTTAAATATTGGTCATGTACAACTCACATGATGTCCATTAAAGTAATTTACTCCCTTTTTTACTTCATTTAAAAATTGATAAAAAAAAAATTAAAGAGTGACCCACTCACTTCATCTTCATCAATATACACCCCAATCACATCAACACCCTAACCCTAAGGGTGTACGGGGCGTTCGCGGGGATGGCAGCGGTGACCCTAGTCACCGATCGGGAACACCGCCGCCATCAAAGCGGGGACCCGAATCGGTGATAGGGAGCGGTGTGGAGTTACCGCGTGGTTTGGCACGATTTTCGAAAGAGGACCGTTTGACAACGGTCATTTTTATAAAAAAAAAATTTCATTTTTTTTAAAAATATAAATAACCACACCTTCATACTCTCATCAAACCACACTCTCATCAAACCACATTTTTTATGCAAATTTCATTTTTTTATACTCTCAAACCACACCCACTTCACAAATTTTTTATATTCGCAAACCACACCCACTTCTCAAACCGAGCAATGGAGAACCAACCCCGCGAAGCCAAGAAAAAAACTAAGGGACGAGGCAAGCAACCGTCTCGTGGTGGTTCGAGCGGTGCAAGTGCACAATCACAACCCCCTTTCGGATATACTCCACAACCCCCGTTTTTTTTTCAACAACCTTCACACCCCTCCTTTTACAACACCCAAGCAACCAACCTTCAACCCAATTTCGGCTATGGTTTTCAAAATTTGTTATCAATGGATGCTCCTCCTCACTCCCCCGCCTTCGACCCATATGGTTTTCGTTCCCCACAAGTTCCATCGGTCCAAGAAAATGTTGAACGTCCTCTACCTGTTTGGGACGACGAGGACGATGAGGTAGTGCCCGAAACTCAAAATTTGGGCGACGAGGACGATGAATATAATGTGGATGCAGATTTGGGCAACGAAGAAGATGACGCTCGGGAAAAAAAGGGAAAAATGACGAGCGAAAAATGGACAAAGGTCCAAGAAGAGGCGTTGGCGAAGGCGTATGTACATTGCTCTACCGACAAAAAGAAGGGCAATCAACAAAACCGCGATAGTTTTTGGCGTAAGATTTTAAATCATTTTAACGCCACCGTCGGTGGAAGTAACCGGACCGTGCATCAAGTACGGTCTAAATGGGGCCCGATGCAAACGAAAATAAACTTTTTCAACGGCCTATACCAACAAGCGGTAAAAATTATATTTTTTAACATTGTATATTTTTTATTTTTCTTTACTAAGTTTATATTTTTTTAACATGTATATTTTTGATTTTTCTTTACTAAGTTTATATTTTTTTAACATGTAGGATCGCACACGAGGAAGCGGAGTCAAGGATCTCGACGTGATGAAAGTCGCTTTAACAGAATTTAAAGAGAGATATCCGAACGGTTTTCAACATGTCGAGGCGTGGGAGGTCCTTTGAAAACACGACAAATGGGCCCAAGTCCCATTGTTGGGTGAGGAAGGGGAAGGTTCGGGACATAAAAGAAAGCCCGTTGAGGTGGACCCTTCCATACCCGATATGAACGAAGACCCCTCGCCACAAAGAGCACAACGGCGAGACAAGCGTCAAGCGACATCGTCCGAGGGAAGCTCGGCCGAGTTGGCGGCACAATTCAAAGAGTACACCGCCATGAAAGAAAAGAAAAACGCGATTGAATTGGAGGCGGTTGAATTGAGGAGGAAAAGAGAGGCGCAGGCTCTCGAGCTCATAGCGGAACAACGCGAGACGATGAAAAACTACAATTACGATCGAGATATGGAAATATTCATCAAGCCGCACGACGATGCTCCGCCAAATATGTTGCCGTTCATCCTCGTCCGAAAACGCGACATCGCTAACAAGTACGGGTGGCCAATCGATTTCTAAAATTTTTATTTTCTAGTTTGAATGTAATTTTTATTTTCTAGTTTGAATGTAATTTTAATTTTCTAGTTTGAATTTAATTTTTATTTTTATTTTCTACTTTGAAATGTCTTTTGTTAAATTTTATTTAATTTTTATTAATATTTTTTTTATAAACATGCATAATTAAAACAAATAAAAAAAAAAAAAAACCAAGTCCCCTAATAGGGGAGTGCCGCCATCAAAATGGGGTGTTAAGGGAGTTTAAGAGGGGAGTTGACGTGGCACTAGCTGGTTGGTGGTGCGTAAGAGAGGGGACCATCTGCAAACCCATCACCGTATGCGATGATGAAACTGGTTATGGGTATACCCTATTAATTTTTTTTTTTACATATACAAATCGGATTTTTTAGAATTACGTGCCCTTCGAAATATCGGACCCTGACGGTGGTCCTCCCCGCCCACCCTCAGAGCCGGCCATTCGTGTGAGGTTTTTTGACATGGCTAGTTCTGAATGAATAGGACCCGGAAAATTGTTGCTGGTTACATCTAGTAACGATAGCAAGTTCAAACCCAAAAAAGAATAGATTGAACCATAGAATTTGTTGTTAGACAGAACGTAGTGGGGCGCTATGCCCTAGTATGGCGCCGGAAAACGCCCCCAAACACCAAAACGGAGGGCGGTATGAGTGAAAAAATGGGGTGGGGCGCGAGATATATAGCGGCGGTATGGGGGAAGGTTTCAAACTTTGGACCAATAAAAAATTAGTTAGTGTTTGTTTTTATAATTAATTAATAAAAACGAAAATTAATAATTAGGTATTGATGGGTAGGGGCTTTATGACTACGGGCTCTAGTGATATAACGCCCCATAAATCCCCTGTGTGACGTGGCACGACACGTGTCGCGTAACGCCCCCTTGTGGGGCGTTATGCGACACGTGTCGTGCCACGTCACACATGGGCTTTATGGGGCGTTATATCACTAGAGCCCGTAGTCATAAAGCCCCTACCCATCATTACCTAATTATTAATTTTCGTTTTTATTAATTAATTATAAAAACCCTTAAAGCCTTTTGATTGGTCAAATCCTTAAAAGTTCCCTCCATCACGCCGCTATGTGCATGACGCCTCCCCCCCCCCCCCCCCCCAAAAAAAAAAAAAAAAAAAAAAAAAAGATCCCCCAAAACGCCGCCCGTCGTGGTGTGCGGGGCGCTATGGAGCGCGGAAATTAAAAAATGGGGTGTTATAGCGCCCCACTACATACAGAGTTATAAATGTTTATGACTGAGGTTTTTTTAGCAGAAATAAAAATAAATTATGGAAGCAAGCCTTCAAAGGAACTATGACAGGGCAAAAGGTTAAAAAAAAAGTGGGTAGGTCAATTGATATAAATGTCCCTCATGTGAGATGTGAGGGGTATATGATCAGTTTTTAACTAAGAAAATGGATGGGTTAGTGACGAGGGCTAAAAAGGTTAGAAAAAAGACAGCGCCCCTCATGTGAGTGGAACATGATCAGTTTTTAACCAAGAAAATGGATGGGTTAGTGATGAGGGCCAAAAAAGTTAGAAAAAAAGACGCCAGCGCTCAGATGTCAAAATATTCTTTTTTGAACTGAAAGGGTTAAACCCACATGGGTCAAAATCGTAATTTACTCAAAAATATATGAGCATTTTTAAAGACTCAAGTTCAATCCCCACTTGTGTCATTTTGGTGGATTAGGCAATGATGGATAGAGCTTAGCCTCCAGAGGTGCCAAGTTCTATCCTGAGCCCACCTGAGTTTTCGTCCCACCGTGTGTTACGCCAGAGAGTGTTCAGCTCTTGTGGTGACACAACGGCTGTCAAGTAGTAGTCGGCGGTATGGTTTTCCAGGGAACGCCGGCCAAGCCAAACTCTGAAGCCAGCGTGGGCCCGGTTAAGACAACATAGTCTGACCGAAGTGGGACAACAGGGCTTTCCAATTTAAGGAGTGCGGTGGCTTAATACAAGAAATTCGTCGATCTATAAAAATAAATACGTTTTAGGGGATGTTTGCGAGCTTCTTAATTGTTATGCTCATCAATCATGACCCTATCATTGGAGTAATAGGGGAACTTTTTGTTCAAGAGGATATAAGTATCAAGTACTATTTGGGGAATAATTTACGTGGCTCCAAGGCGAGTGTTCGGTGCAATGCTTAATAGATAAGTTTAATACTTTAATGGCTAAAATTGCTCAAGTTGTTAGTTTAATTTGTTTTATAATTCATTCTTAATGAGTGTTATGAAGGTAATTATATAAGTTTGTACTTTTCTTAGATTTTATGTTTATTAAATTTGTTAATAGGTTATCGTATACTACTATAATACTGAGTATCATCGACGGACGTCAAATAATTTTTGACAAATCAGCGACCTGTTCAGTCAATGTAATGTAATATTTAGTTTTTTTATCAGTTGTGTTGTCAAGTAAATTTGGTTGTTGTATGTGGGAGCTATTTTTTTTGACTTAGTTCAGTATAATATACTAAAGATAAGAGTTTAGATAAGATTCTCGGTCACGCTTTTCAACTTTATGCATTTGCTCCAAATACGAATCTTTCTTTTATTAGCTTTGTATCAAAACTTACAACCTACATTTGCAACGAAATGCATTCTTTCAAAACTGCCTCAGAAAATCTACTCCCATGAGGATAACAAACATCACAATATTTTCCCTCATCAAAATTCTTTAAGTAACTAACACTATCATACCGGAATACCAAAGGCTTTGATGATCCACATATACCCCTCTTGCAATCTTCAACCACCTTGGTCACTACCTTCCTCCACTTCCTACTCCACCTATCGCCACCATTTGTTCGTGCGCTCTCTTCGCGTAGGGGCACAAACGACCACGAGAACCAATCGGAGAAGTTAGTTGTTTGGCGATTAGTTGCGCTGGGCCGGATCACGGATTTAGTTGCCATTTTTTTGCTAGAGAAATTGATTGGAAGCTTGATAATGAATGGAAGGTTGCATCATGAAAATATATATAGGTGGTTGATGAAGGGTTATTTGGTAAGTTGATAATTGTTGGGTAAGGGACGTGTATGCTTGTTATGAAATATGTTTGGTGTAAATTGTAAAGATAAAGTGGCTCGTCTTCAGAGTTTCTCAATCGTTACACATGTCAGATTTGGTACCTTGTATTGCAATTTTGCCATATTTGGTTAAACAAAACAGTCCCAACTTATGTTATTCATAACAAAATAATGCTGATTAATAGTTGAAGTATTTATTTGATTTATTATTTTTATTTGAAATAACTATTAATATTTAACCGTTAAATACGGCAGAGAACAATTGTCGCATTGTGAAGTGGAGTGATATTGGGAGCGATTGTCTGGGTGACCAATGAGAAAAAAAAAAGTCAAGACTGTCGCTTCACGACTTAGTGTTTTAATATTAAACTTAGTGTTAAATTTTTTATTGGGTTGATTGGGCTAACAAGAACAAATATAATTTTCTATTTGCAAATATTATGCCAAATTTAATAGAGTGGTATATATATGTATAAAACTATAAGTAAAAATGTAATTTGTGTGTGTATATAATTATATATATAATAAATTAATAAAAAATTAATTCGAGCCGAGCGGACCTTTGCTTGTTCTTGACTCGTTTACAACCGAGCGGGAAATCGAGCGAGCATTTTCCAAGCATTTTTCGAGCGAGCAGTGAGCAAGCAACGAGCGGAGAGCGATTTATACAACCCTAATTTGACCTGTCCAACACTATTAAAATCTAAGTATTGAGCATGTTAGTTATAATGGCTAATTTTAAAAAAAATGGTGATGATTTTGCAAACTGATGAAAAATAAATTTGTTTTGCTATATTAAATAGTTTTAAAGAGAAGATTAAATAGCTTGTACATTAATTCAAAAGTTTGAGAAGTGTGAGAAAATTACAAAAGTGTGAGAAATGTGAGAAAATTATAGAGATGACTATGGAGATGACATGTGCCCTTAATCTAAATTAATTCAAAATGGTAAACAAGTAATTTTCTTATTGATTCAATTAATTGATAATCTTTCATAACCACCACCCTTTATTTTAGGAATACGAATTAATCTACGAATTTGTATTTTTTTTTATCGTTCATCAATTATAACTTTCTGAAAATCGCAGAATGAATGTTTTATAGAGTGTTATAGTGTTATATTTTCTGGTAGCAGTTTATGATGATGTATAGTGTTGTATAGTATTATATTTTTTGGTAGCAGGTCTATGATGGATGTATAGTTTTATATAGTGTTAATCATTCAGATGCAAATGTCTGAACCATTCAGACATTTACACACGAAACAAACAGTATGAATCATTAGTGTTGAACCAGTAAGAGGTCTGGACCATTCAGACTCTCATTAAGAGGTAAATAAACAACCCCTTAATTATTAACTAACCCATGCCGGCTGAATTTGTAAACCCAGCCGCAACGCGGCGGGGTCTTCCATCTAGTTGATATTGATTATAAAATATATATACACAGCTCTGGAACCACTGGTCCATTAAGTTACTAGCGAATTGCTTCCCATTCTAGTTAAAAATGCATTACGTGTCGTATTATATATTATAAATTTGCAACATATTGTTGCATTAGTGGTTGTACCCACTGCTTTAAGCTTTGTTTATTGAAAGATACTCTATGTGTGAGGCAAATGAAACATTTTGGTTCCCCATTTCTGCTTTACGGTGAGTCTAGGTTTTGTACCCACAATAATTTTAGAGAGATCAGTGCCCTCTTCTACTATGGTTACCAGGCCGAGGATGTTGCCACCGTCGGTCAGTCGACCTCACAAAACATCCCCTTTAAAAACCTAAATCACTTTCTTCTCTCTTCGACTGTAAATCCATTTGTACCTGAATCTGATTAACTTGAAGCATGAGCGGAACAATAGCAACAGAGAAGCGTTCATTAACTTGAATTTTGGCGTCGATTATTATCAAGGTTTGTTAACTTATAAATTATCCCCTCTTTCGTATTATTTGTCTGTGTTAAACTGTAATTTGGATTATAAATCGGAAACAATCGTGTAGGAACGTTGTTTATGAAATTGATATTTGTGTATTAATTGGTTGCAATTTGAAGCATGCTATCGAACCCGATTCTCATCTCGAGGCAAGATTATTTTTAATACGGCTCAGGTGCGTTCCGGGCCAAGTTAGGGTTCCGTCAAGTTTTCCGGTAAGTCTTCTTTCACCCGCATGTTCTATTCTTGGGTACACCGGTTCTGATTTAGTGACAATTGTTAATTTGTTAAGTAGGAGACCCTTGGGGACGCTACAGGTAGGAATAAATCTGTGATGATTGATGTAGTGGTGATTGAGAACTGGTGGTGGGTTACTGCAAGGCTGACAGTGGGATTAATGACAATGGAGTTGTAGTGTTGTAGATACTAGATATGGCTGTTAATGGTGGATAACAATGGTGGTAATTGCCGGATAGGTGTATTAGTAGTGTCATAAGGTTCTTAGGATGAAGATTCGAGACTGTTAGGGTCTGCTCAGTCAAGTGTGGTCATCAAAAGTCAACCCGGTCAACATAGTCATTCGGTCACGGGTGGAGGTACAATCGAAAATGATAATTTAATTACGTTAACTATATGACATATTAAGTTGTAGATTACTTATTATGTGTAACATGTGTGGAGCGGTGACGTGGCTGCAGAGGTGGTAGACCAGCAGCAGCAATGGTAATGTTCATCTGAACCAAACATCGGCCTATGTATGGTACAAGACTAAATGTCACACAACATTCACCCAGAATTATAAAATATTACACTTTCATGATTGTCTTTTACAATAGGAAACACTCGAAATCAAGTATATTTATGAAATACAAGCTCATAATGTAGATCCACTCGAAATCAGAGTAACAAGAAAGTGGAACCTGTACAAAGTAGAATTATGATTTTGTTTGTAGACAAGCATGTAAGTTTGCATCCCTTCTACAATTATCTATGTTGACCCAAAAAAGGAACAACTAGACAGCATAATTGATACAGATTATCCATTCGCTTTGTACTTTAATAAGTCACAAATTATTCTATTATTCTCATCAGGTTTGAAAATATGACTGCACACCAACATGGTTATTCAAGAAGGCTACACAGATCCTTAATCATACCACCTCCTCATCGCCAACCGAGCTATTGAAGAGCACACCATTTCCAGCGTTACTGGACCCCTCCAACCAAAAGGTAAACACACGAACTCACTGGTGTACACGTGGAATGAAATCTAGATACCATGAGACTCTGGATTTGTATAACATGCAATAATAATCGTTACGTTGCTTTTAAAATAAAAAGTGTTTCTATTTTGTATTACAATTTTTTGTTCTTTCTAAAAATTACCCAGCTGCGCTGATCTTAACTATTAGGTAGACAGAATTTGAATTTTTTTATGCTAAAGAGTGAAAACAATCAACGCACCTAATGTTTGGTCAACTTTAATGCATAAATGATTTTACATTATTGAACCATGGCTGCTGCAACTCATAGAGAATAGAGAGTGTGCGATGACCATGAGAAACGACAAAACCGTCCATGTCTAACTTTGGTCCTGATACAAGGTTCCGAGTTACCTCAGGAACATATAAGGTATCATAAAGTTTAATACATAAACCAGTTTTCAAAAATAATTGTAATGTTCCTATGGCCTTCACTTCTAATTCCCGATCATCCCCAACATTAAGTGTTCTTTGGTTTCTTCCCAGCTTCCGGATTGAAAGGAATCCCTGAGTAGAGTTAGTTACATGAACCATAGAACCAGAATCAAACCACCAAGAATTAGCAGGAACATTTAAATTAAAGGACTCAAGTATCATGAAAAAATCATTACCTTTCTTAGCCAGCCACTCCTTGAAGTCAGGGCATTCCTTTTGCTTATGTCATGTTTTCTTACAGAACTTGCAATAGGGTTTGCCTAAGGAGCTCTTAGAGCTGGAAGGTGTACTTGTATTAGGATCTGGCTTTTGAACTTTAGAAGCATCCTTTCTTTGATGATTGTGCTTCCTCTTCTTAGAGTTGGAGGTGGTGAAGTTAGCAACATCAGTAGTGCGATCCATCTTCATGCGCTCTTCCTCCTGTACGCACATAGGGACCAACTCACTCATCGTCCATTTGTCCTTCTGAGTGTTGTAATTGATCTTGAATGCTTCATAGGACGAAGGAAGCGAAGTGATGATGAAGTGGACAAGAAAACCATCACTGATTTCCATCTCTAGCCCTTTCAGCTTATTGGCGATGTCATGCATCATCATGATGTGTTCGCGAATGCCGCTCCTCCCATCATACTTAGTCGTCACCAGCTTGAGGATAAGAGTGCTAGTGTGTGCTTTTGATGTTCCTTTGAATTGAGCCTCCACAGAAGCCAGGTAGGTTTTAGCATCTTCAGAATCAGGAATAGCTCCTCTAATTGCATTATGAATGGACTGCTTCATGAACATGAGAGACATGCGGTTACACCTAGTCCATTTTTCATGAACTATCTGCTCAGCAACAGTACTTTGAGTAGTAAGATCCGCTGGCTTATTCTCTCTAAGAGCATAATCGAAATCTAGCAATCCTAGTGTAAGCATGAGGGCATCCTTCCATTCAGCAAAGTTATCACCAGTCAAAGGTGGAATCCCGCAATTGGGTGCTGATAGTGGAAATAAGATGAGCAAGTTATGATACTAAGAAAGAAGTCCTAATGTGATCTAAGGGCATGTTATACTAAGGCAGGTATAAATAATGACCATTTTAATTATGAAGCTGTGATATTGTCTATTACTAACATCAAAATAATAGACTTAGTAAAATTCTACTTAAACGAAGACAAATCAGCTTTGGCCAGAAGTGTAATCATTTAAGTATGTGTGCAAAGTAATCGTGACAAATCAGCTTTGGCCAGAAATGAGACAATCACTTTAGTTACGCACTTGTCAAGCATGCTAAATATAAATGAATTAAATCAGCTTTGACCAGAATTAAGACATTTCATGTTTGTAATGCATACTCAACATAGCTTTTATAATACTTGAACAATAAATATATGTATTAAATCAGCTTTGGCCAGAAATGATACATTAGAAGCTCATTCAAGTTAAGCTATTTTGGTTTTGTAAAAAAATATCTGATTCTGATTAGTTAATTAAGTGTTAACAAAACCAAGTATTTAATAGCAAACCACCTGTTAGCGCGGATCGAACTCCGCGGTAAGTTCGCTGGGGGTGCAGGGGGACAGCGTGCCCCCGCACGGGGTTCGGGGCAGAGCCCTGAGCTAAATTTTAGTCCATATGAAACAGCCTAAAATAATGAGGTTTTGAGTCAGGTCTCGAGTCAGGACTCGACTGAGTTATGAGATCTCGAGTCATTATGAGGTCTCGAGTCGCAACCTTGTTGTTTCGAGTCGAAACCATGGTCTCGACTACTGCTTTTTATGAGATCTCGACTTATAATGAGGTCTCGAGTCGCAACCACGGTCTCGAGTCGCAACCACGGTCTCGAGTCGCAACCACGGTCTCGAGTTGTGAAGATTGAAGTCCTTAGTCGAAATCTCAGTGGTCTCGAGTTGTGACTTTATGGTCTCGAGTCGAGACCTTTGTCTCGAGTTGTAAACATTTGATGACCCTTATGATTTCGAGTCGAGACCTTGTGATCTCGAGTCGAGATCTGATGGTCTTGAGTCTTAATCTGATGGTCTCGAGTCACTGTTAACAGCTGTTCTTGTGATGATAACTGAAAACTCAAAATTTTAGGGATTGTGGGATCGTGTTTCCTGTTTTATTGTTAATCTAAAATTATCAAAGATTTCGAATATTATAACTGATTATCTTTTAACAGTTTCCGAAAATTTTAATAGATAAAATTCAGATAAAAAACAATAAAAACACCCACTAATCCAAATTTTATTCCAAAACTTAAGGAATTTTCGAGTTTCCCTTAGAACGAACGATGAACCCTAGAAAAATTAAAACATAATTCTAGGATCCGAAACCTTAAATTTAAGACTTTTATTAACAGATTTCGGATATTAATTTACCCATTATGGTTTCAGGTGACTTGATTAAGCACCCCTTTCTTAAAAAAACACTGATTTCGGCACAAGTAAAACCGAAAACAGCCGTGATTTATAAACTTGCAAAATTTCGTTTTCCAGATTTTGATCCCAGAATAATGGATACGAAAACAGAACTGATTTATCAACATATGCTCTGATACCACAGGTTGATCAGTTATGTTTAAACATGATGGAAAACATGAATTACATACCTGTTACAGCAGACAGGCCAGCAGAGAATCCAGTCAGAGATGCAGCCATTGAGTTCGACATACTTGTCAGGATGATCTGGTTCCTCCTTAGGGTGTAAGGTTATGATGGTGATGAACCGAAACTAGGGATGGTTTCGGTTATGGAGAGAGAGCCGATTGTGATGTTATGAGGGTTGAGAAATTGTCTAACTTGTGTAACCCCTAAACTCTCTAATAATCTCCTTATATATACACCCAAGAGGAAACCCAATTAGTTAATAAGGGTAATATGGTCCATCAACAATTACCAACTAATTATTAATAGGTTATTAATATATTTTGATCTATATAATATAAATGATTATAATGGCTACAAGATTAAATATTATAACAATAATATATTTAATCTCACAAAAATTACACAGCTCCCTACTCTTAACTATTACTCTATTAGGTAGACACAATATGATTTTTTAGTTAATTATAAATATGATTTTTTAGTTAAACATTGAACATAGTCAAGGAAAATCAATTTTGGTCAACTTTAAGTTATATTTGATATTACATTGTTGTTGCATGTCCACAACAACACAATGGTACGCCCAAATGATGTGTCAAATCGTCAACACTCTGTTGAGATTTGTAATACATTTTTTTGCCAATATGGATTATGTAAATATGGAGAGCACCTTTGGGAGGGATTGGAACTTGGGGTGAGGGGTTTAAACAACATATGATGGCCCTTTGGATTAAGCTAGAATTCATTTGATATGTCGTTCAAAAAAAAAAAATTCTTTTTAGTTTTTCTTAATCAACCTGAATTAAGTTTAATATTTTTATCGTATAATTATGTTATTTTATAAAAACAGTTATTGTTGATGTAGATGGGCGACAAGAGAGTTAAGAAAACGGTTAATCGAAAACAAAACAGGACAAACGAATGATAAGAAGAACCGGACATGGTAAAATCTTATGGAAGTTTGATGTTACATGTAATAAACGAAAATTGACTTCATCTACAGGATCAACAGGTTTCTGTACTTCGGCATACTATATTTTTATATGTTTATAAGTTGAGGCGACTTAACTCAACTCCAAATTTGTGTTTATATTTCGTATTATAGCTATTTTCTTTACTCACTCAAGGCCCAACACTTTTTTACATTGTTGTAGCACCCAGGAGTGAGTCAAAGGTAAGACGAAACCATTCAACCTTTATCGTACTAGGTGGAATGTAACAAACAATTGGCTTCTACTTTATGTGAAACCGAACACCGCCGGCGGATACTTATTGTGTTGTTCTTAATTTGTAAGCCCCCGGCCGCAACGCGGCGGGTGTTTCATCTAGTTTATACTATTTTATAATATAATGCAACTTTATTCATCTGGACCAACTTGTTTTATTTTTTATTCAGGCCAACAAAAAACTAGAACCTGAAATTACAAAATTAAATCCCGATTAAGGGGTTACATTATTAGATCTATTAGAAAACCCAAAAACGAAGTCTCCATGACTGTGTCCGTCGTTCTCTTGAAATGAATGTGGTTATTAATAAAAATCTGCTTCGTTTCTCGCCTTCCAAATCTCCCATGTCATTACCAGAATAATCCCTCCAGTTATCTTTTTCGAGGTATTCGAACCCTTCATATTTACCATAAGCTCACACATTTGTTGAATAGAATCATTACCATTCGGAAACGGTACTTTGATCCAAGTAAAAATACTCCACCAAATTGCTTTTCCAATCCAATAGTCCACCAACACATGAAGAGCTGACTCCACCCTTAAACCACATCTTGCGCATGTTCGATCCGCAATAAAGACTCCTCGTCTGACTGATAGGGTTTAACGTTAATGGCTTTGATGCCTCCTCTATTCTCATTCCTCAAATATATATAGACATGTACAAAACCCTAGAATTAATTACAATTGACATAATTATGGAAATATAATATTGATTCCTATTACACCCCCGCAGTCGAAACGGGAGGTTGCCGAATGTTGAGACTGGATCGAAAATCATCAAAAAGTATCCGGGGCAGTCCCTTGGTGAATATGTCAGCAATTTGGTGACGAGAAGGCACATGAAGGATTCGCACTTGACCGCGTTGAACTTGTTCCCGCACAAAGTGAATATCGAGTTCGATGTGTTTGGTACGTTGATGTTGTACCGGATTACCGGACAAGTAAATGGTGCTCACATTGTCACAATATACTAATGTGGCACGAGTGAGAGGGTGACGAAGCTCAAGAAGCAAGTTGCGCAACCAGCAAATTTCAACGACCACATTAGCTACCCCACGGTATTCGGCTTCGGCAATGGAACGAGATATGGTAGGTTGGCGTTTAGATGACCATGAGATTAAGTTATCACCGTAATAGACACAATAACCACTCGTGGACCGTCGAGTGTCGGGGCAACCGGCCCAATCTGCATCGGTGTATGCCACGAGAGAAGGAGTCGCGGACGAGCATAGGGTAAGGCCGTAGGAGGTGGTGCCTTTGATGTACCGAATTATGAGCTTTAAGGCGTTCCAATGACTTGTTTTCGGTGCATGCATGTGCATGCAGACTTGTTGCACTGCGTAACTGATGTCGGGCCGTGTAAACGTAAGATACTGTAGCGCTCCAGCGAGACTACGATACAGTGTAGGATCATGAAAATCCTCACCGGAGTGAGCACTCAACTTGGAGTGCGTGTCGACCGGGGTAGTGACGGGATTGCAAGACTGCATCCCGACCCGAGCGATGATATCCAAAGCGTATGACTGTTGAGAAAGAAACATAGTATTATGTTGGCGAGTAACAGCGACCCCGAGAAAGAAACTGAGTGGCCCGAGATCTTTCATAGCGAATTCATTGGCTAAGCGAGCCATCAACTGATGTCGAAGCTGATCCGTGGATGTAACAAGAACAATATCATCAACATAGAGAAGTAAGTAGGCAACTGTTGTACCGTCATGCAATGTGAACAACGAAGCATCACATTTACTTTGCCGAAACCCCAATGTTAACACATAATCAGTGAACCTTTGGTACCTTGCCCGCGGCGCCTGTTTCAACCCATATAATGACTTTTTCAACCGACAGACGTGATCGGGAAAACCTGCGTGGCGAAATCCCATAGGCTGATACATATATACGACCTCATTTAATTTACCATGCAAAAAGGCGTTTGAAACGTCTAACTGATGAACGGGCCATGACTTTGATAAAGCGATCGACAATACCGTACGTATAGTAGACGGTTTGACGACCGGACTAAACGTTTCTCCGCAATCAATACCCACTTGTTGTAATCGACCGTCGCACACAAGACGTGCCTTGTATCGTTCTAATGTACCGTCTGACTTAAACTTGTGTTTAAATAGCCACATGCTGCGAATAATATTCATATTTGGTGTGCGTGGCACGAGATCCCAAGTATCATTTTTAATAAGAGCAGCGAACTCGTTGGACATGGCTTGAAGCCATACCGGTGCGGACAAGGCCTCGGTTGGGTTTTTAGGGAGGGGGACAACGGGTGAAGTGGTGCTTGTATGAAGATTGAGGTGCTGTTTGGGTTTGATAATCCCGTCCATTGCGCGGGTTCGCATGGTACGGGTGGGTTGGGTGGCAGTGGGCTGGTTCGGTATAGTAGTAGAGATAGGTGTAGTGTCAGCCGATGGGTTAGGCAATGGGGTAGGCGGGGCAGTGGGTGGAGGTGCTTGGGCCGAGGGAGGGGTGGTGGGTGGCTGGGCCAAGACGGGAGTGGAAGGGGTGTGGGCCGGGGAGCTTTGGGCCGATAGTGGAGTGGTGGTACTATGGGCCGGGGAGGTTTGGGTAGGGGAAATTGGACAGCGGGCCACAACAGTGGAGATAGCCCAGTTTGGAGGAAGTCATATGAGGGTTTAGGTGATATATGGTTAGCAAACGGAAAGGTAGTTTCGTCGAACACGACATGGTGGGATATAATAATTTGTTTAGTTTCGAGATTAAAGCATTTGTAGCCTCGGTGGGTGAGTGGGTATCCAAGAAATACACACGGAAAAGAACGGTGTTCGAGTTTATGGATGGTGGTGGAGGGGATAAGGGGATAGCAAAGGCACCCGAAGACTCGGAGATGATCGTACGTTGGGATTCGGTGGTATAAGTTTTCGGTGGGTGTGGTGTTATGTTTGTGTTTAATGGGAAGTATGTTAAGAAGATAGGTGGCGGTGTCGAGGGCATGATCCCAAAAATACGATGGTAGGGACGCATGGGCCAATAGGGTGCGAAGCATATTGTTAATGGTGCGGATTTGGCGTTCCGCTTTGCCATTTTGGGATGACGTGTGAGGACACGAGAGGCGATATTGCATGCCATGGTCGTTAAAAAATTGTGAGAAAGATGAGTTGACGTATTCACGACCGTTATCACATTGGAGAGTTTTTATTTTCTTCTCAAACTGGGTTTCAATATGTTTGTAAAAATTGCAAAATACAGAATAAACTTGGGATTTCTTAGATATGGGTTAGTATGGGCGATGTCCAAAGGTCGCTATGTATAATATCAAACGGTTGAAATATATGTGTGTGAGAAGTAACAAACGGCAAACGAACACTTTTTCCAAAAACACAAGATTGACAAATGTTATTATTCAAAGTACTGAAATTTATAGAACATGAACGTTTTAAAGTTTGCATAGTAGGTTGTCCCGGGTGACCGAGACGATGATGCCATAATTGAGAGGAAATAGCCGCAAAGGTGGAGGGGTTGGTTGTGCTTCCCGGACCAAGCAATAACGGGTATAGATCACCGCTGGTGTTGCATCGTAGGATACGGATCCGGGTCTTGTAGTCCTTCACAAGAAAACCAAACAGGTCAAATTCAACTGAAACGGAATTATCAGTAGTAAAGCGGCGAACGGAAATAAGGTTTTTAAGTAGTTTTGGTGCATATAGGACGTTCTTTAGGACAAAGGGTGGAAAGGGCGGTGGGAGGATTTGAGTACCATGTCCAACAACCGGAATGGTCGAGCCATTACCAACGATAATATCTTGTGGGATGCTGTTATTAAAAAAAGATTGAAAATTACCTTGGGTGTTGGTCATGTTGGTCGTAGCGCCAGTGTCCATTACGGGGACCGGATCATGTTGATTCAAAGACATGGAGTACATCGCCTGTTCAATGTCCGTGGGTGTGTAAGCTGCATGATTCGCTTGATTGGGCCGAGGACCGAGGAGGCCATTAGCCGAAGCCGAGTTGCCAGCAGAGGGGTTCACGGTCGGGTATGGGCAGGGGGGCAGCCCACTGCTGTTGTTGGTTACTGATGTGCTAAAAGTGGTCTAATTAAACTAACTAATTTTAACCCTAAATTAGACACTCTAAGTTTTAAATTTATAAAAACAGACTCTCTAAAACCTAGACCACACCACCGGCAAGTGTACCGATCAATGCAGTATAGCTACAGTAAGTCCGAGTATCGAACCCACGAGACTCTCTAATTACGCTAATTAGACTCTATCTAGACCTAGACTGACACGGACTCTAACTGCTGATTGGGGGGGGGGGGGGGGGGGGTTACAGAAAAACTAAGGAAATCTATTTAAACTAATTAATTAACTAAAAGTAGACTAAATACGAAGGACAACAAAGACGATTCTTATATGAGAGACCAGACCACCTAGACTAGAATCCTGGATTGACTTTAAAGAATTACCAATTAAGTTAAGTGCATGAATTATGGAACCGGGATCTTAAAGTACTAAACCTATTAAGAACCAACTAAGCCCCTCGACCCTTCTCAAGGAGAAACCTGTGGAACTACCTAGGCTGTTAATCCTACCGGTTATTAGACGCCTTTCCAGTTGTCTAATTATTGTGTAAGTACCCTAATGTTGACCTACTCTTTTCCAATCATAGATCTAGGGTAGTTGGAGTTATTAAACTTGACTTGATAGACTAATAAAACCGACAGGTCAACTAAGACACGACCTTTTCCAAGGACTATCTAAAGCAATTCGCCGGGTAAGACCTACCAATAGCCCCTCACTTTCTAGGTATTAGGACTAGCAGAACACTAAAACCTAGCAAATTACTAACAATTACTTCTAGGGGTTATTGCGCAATTTCTCCCTAAAAAGTTAAGATTTCTTACGTGATATAGACACTCACCAAAATCCTAAACCCTAATATGACTCTATGTTGTGATATAGACCGTCACTAAGAATCATACGAAGCAAATGACAATAATAAACCAAGTTAAAGTACGCATGTGCATCAAATCAATAAAACAAACTCTTTACTAAACACAATCAATCCATAATATTCATGCATATAACGAAAAAGGTAAATACTTCATATCAATCCATTCATCAAGTCTAGGTGGCTTAAATGTTTAGCCAAGAAACATAGTCTTAAAAGTAAAAACACAAAGTCTAGAACAAGAATTCATTGAAGTAAAATAAGAAAAATAGAAAATAAAAGAAATCGTAAGGTAGAACCCGTAAATTCCTTAATCTCTAAGCTTCCCACTTGACCCCAATGATTCCCGAGCTTGATTTCGTGCGTCTGATCTTTTCTGCGTCCGATGTATATTGCGTCTCCAACTGTCTTCGTCTATCTGATGTTCGATGTTGCCGCCTCTATATCCCCTCTCAACAGCCGTCTAATATCATAATAATCCCTCCCCTATTTCTTGCGCCCAATTAATTGTTTTGATAACTTCTGGTTCTGGCCCAATTAGTTCTTTTCATGCAACTTCTTCGTTTGGGCTGTCATTTTTGACGGCATGCATATATGGGCTGGACCTTTATTTCTTGCAAACCAAGCTCCAAGTTCGTCTTAAGTATATTATCTATATCTATATCTATATACTATATATAAGCATTTCCCATGTCTAAAGTAGTAATTTAACCCCAACTTTTTAAGATGGCATACTAAAAGTCTCAAATAAAACCTATATTTTTTCATTTTTCTTCCCACTTTACCCTCCTCTCCTTACATCCCCTTTGAGATATCAAACCCTCCGAATATAAACATCAGGTTGTTCACCTGAATCATTCTCCTTCAGTTAAGCCTACACTTGAAACCGATCTGTCCATTGAATCAGTGTATTAATGGCGATCTTCACATTTAATTTGGTGAATCAAAGAGTCCAATGAAATCAGCCATCTCTTTTTAAGCCCTCTCCTCCCCTAAATAAATCAACGGCGACAACGAAGGTCGCACCCAGTCTTTTTCTCCACAACTTCAGCAGGTGGTGGCGTCGTCGGAGGACGTGAGCGACGGTGGTAATGGAGTCGGTGTTCTCAGATGTTGGCGAGACACACCGACCACTCTCCAACTTCACCTATAGGTATCAATGTGAATCTTTTTTCCCATTTCTATTCAATTTAATTTCTTTTGGTATTCATAATTCGCTTATTTTTTCCCGATTTAAGAACTATCCTAACTCAGTTTTTTGGGTTGAGTTCTTTTGTTTGGGTGAACACGGTCAGAGGATAACTTCCACCGAAGTTTGATCTTTATTATATATATATATATATATATAGGACAAAGATCCGTTAGGAACCACCTCTTATTACGAGAACCGCGAGAACCAATGTGAACGCAACCAAAAATGCCTAAAAATAGCTAAAAATCACACAAATTTTTTTTTTTTTTTTTTTAATATTTTTTATAACAAAATCGCTACTTTTCGTAGCAAAAAAAAAAAAAAAAAAATTTTTTTTAAAAAAAAAAAAATTTTTTTTTTTTTGGCTTCTAAAAGTAGCGATTTTAACATAAAAATATTAAAAAAATCAAAAAAAAATTTTTAGATTTTTTTTAGGTTTTTTTAGGTTTTTTGGGGGTTTAGTTTTTAGCCTTTTAGCTGGGGGGGGGGGGGGGGGTTAGGTTTTTGGGGGGTGGGGGAGGGGGGTTTAGGTTTTTGGGGTGGGGTGGGGGGGGGGGGGGGTTAGGTTTTTTTTTAGGTTTTTTGGGGGGTTTAGTTTTTAGCATTTAGCTTGGGTGTGGGGGGGGGGGGGGTAGGTTTTTTTTTTTTGGGGGGGGGGGGGGTGGGGGTTAGGTTTTTTTTAGGTTTTTTTTAGCTATTTTAGGTTGTGTTCACATTGGTTCTCGCGGTTCTCGCAATAAAGGTGGTTCTCGCATGAACCTTACCCTATATATATATATATATATATATATATATATATATATATATATATATATACTTTTTAGGTCAAATTTGGGCGTGAGGACATTGTTGACCAACAGGGTTTTAGTTCCGAGTGTGTTGGTGCCTCCAAGAAGTAGTTTCATTTCGTTTGCTTCATTTGGATCTGTTGCTGAAGTGAAGAAAGGGAAAGAAGGGCCTGACCGTTATGAGTCTGATAATATTCAGGTGAATATCTTATTATTTGCATTTGATGTTTTGACCTAATGTTTTGTTAATTTGCAATTGATTTGGGGCTTTTTTATTATTTTTCATCAGCATTTGTTTATTACTGCAGTTTTAAGAATCATAATAAGATAGTTAGTTGCTTAAAACTTTAAATGTATTTAGTTGTTAGTTTGACCTAAGTAATTACAAGTACTTAGCATTTACTACCAGAGCTGATTTTTGTTATTTAAAGTAGCAGTTGTAAATTTAAATTAATTTCTAAACACCATCCTGAACAAATGAGTTTTTTCGAATATTATGATTTATGAACTATTACTTTGTTGAGAGTCATGTAGCGATGGAAATGCATTTTTATAGTTGATGCGATTACATCATGCGGTGCCTTATGCAGTTGATCAGTGTTTGAACAAATAAGACCATCGATTGTAATGGGCCTGAGTTTTTCATATCCGATTGAACGAATTACGAATCTGACCATTTTTTGAGCAATACATTTTTTTGAACAAGTTAGATCGTCGTTTGAACCCGAGATGATGAGAGACTATCTTATATTTTAGTGTTTAAAAGTTAGCAAGTTAAAATAATATTTATAAATATCTTTCAGTATTTTGTAGTAATGAATGCTTCACCTCTATAAAATTTTGCTATTGTGGTCAAAATGCATTGGAGTGCCTTACTCCTTGTAAAACCAAGGTCATGTACAGTATACGTATCTATATGATATCTAATAGTGTCATATAATCTCTTTATCATTTCAGATATTAGAAGGTTTAAATGCTGTGAGGAAAAGACCTAGAATGTACATTGGAAGTACGGGGTTTCGTGGTCTACATCATCTGGTATCTTTCTCACTTTACCTCAAAACATTAGTTTCTTCCTATTATGTTGCTTATTGTTTTATATCTATAAAATCAGGTTTATGAAATACTGGATAACGCTGTTGATGAAGCCCAAGCTGGTTTTGTTTCAAAATTTGACATTGTCTTACTCGCAGATGGGTCAGTGTGCATCACTGACAATGGACGTGAGGTATGAACTTATATACATAACTTAAAATCGGTTGCTATATGATGAGCATAATGGAGAAACGAGTAAATTGTTTTGAATTTTAAAATGATTATCAAAATGATATTTCACATTCATATTGCAGATACCTATCGACTTGCATCCAGGCTCAAAAAAGTCCGGAGTGGAGACCGTGTTGACTGTATGTTCCGACATTCATCTTTTAACTTAAGTTACTAATTTTGTCTATTAACACAGTGCATGATAGGATATCGATCTTGAGTGATATAGTTGCTTGTTTTTTCTTTTAATTTTAGTTATTAGTTGGCTTACTTGCTAACTTTACATCTAACTATGCAGGTTTTGCATGCTGGTGGAAAATTTGGTGGTGCAAGTAGCGGTTATAAAGTCTCGGGTGGACTACATGGTGTTGGGTTATCTGTGGTAAACGCGTTGTCCGAGGTGCTTATCTTAAAGCTTTTAATCCTTTTGTAAGTATCAACTTGGACTTACTTTCTTTTATTCATCTTTTGTGCAGAAATTAGAAGTTACCGTTTGGCAATATTGCAAGGAATGCTATCAAAGTTATACTCGTGGAAAGCCCTTTAAACCTTTAGCATGCAAGGATCTTCCACATAAAACAGTAAGTAGTACATACTGGTTAACAACATGCTAATCAGGATCTTTGCTAATTCTGATGATATTAAAGGTTGGAAAATGGGTGGGTTGGATAATTGATCAAACCAAGTAATTCTTGGTATGGGTCCAGTTGGGTTGACCCAAAACAAGCAAGTCAATTGAGAAACAGATAGTTCATATGATTTTTATGGTTCAGTTATTGTTATTTGAAGCTGACTCGTAACCTATTTTTGTTTGAAATTTTATTGAGTTCTTTATGTTTGTATTGTCTTGGAAGAAGAAGATTTTATAGGATGCAGATGAATGTGTGTTTTGGCCATGTGGGTAGTCACCAGTGCTTATATAAATAGACCATAAAATATGCGCAATAAATGATATATAGATAAGTTACGCCACATGGGGTCTTGCTGGCTTGAGTCACTTGCCCTTCACTAAGCACCTCGGTGAGGTCCCTGGCTTGTTTGAGTCACCGCCCTTCATTAACCCCCAATGGGGTCTCTAGCTAGCTTTAGTCCCTTTAGTCACCTATACTTTACCAGACCTTAACAGCGAAATGTTGTAAGCCTATTACTCAATGAAGGTATACTTTTACTCGTTTAGGATAGGGTACAAATTACATGTACCTTGGTAGTTGAATATAGTTGGTTTAGAGACAACGAATGTAAGCGTTTAGGGTCAGGCGTCGTGAAGTCCCGACAACATGTAAAAGAGCACATATGTGCGTTGAACATGAAAAACAATTATAAAGGTCAAAGATGCCCCTAAACCAAAAAGAACTTATATCTATTATTTTTACAAACACATTCAATGTTCACAACACCAGTTAAACTTAGTTTACAATTATCATTAGATTTGAAGGACCCCAACTTCATAACTAACTTACAAGTATTCCTTAACAAGTCAATGGTTTCCTTGGTGTTTCTTGTCTACTTGCACCTACTGTGGTTGCCTCAGTTTAGTTTATTAACTATCAGGTTGTCTTTCATGGTCTTTAGTCAATGTGGGAGTCCTATCATTTTAGGTATTAAATCTTTAAAAAAAATTAAACACAAAAAAAGCTTATTTTACTATTAAAACTTAGCGATTTATGATGTGTTTTTTGGTGTCTCAGGGAAGGGAAGAATGAAGATGCCACTTAGTCCGATGACACATGCACAAAAGAGGCCATTTGGTAGTGATATACAGATTGTTAAGTCAGCATTGTATGCATTGTCTCGTAGTGGCGGTAGCAGCATCACTCATGCCATTTGACGGTGCATTCTACCCTGCTCCTCGCAGAAGTCAGATGCGGCTGCAAAGCAGGCAATTGCAATCCAGAGAAGACCTTGTTTCTTCACTTTCTGACCCGACCCGCAATTAATTTGGTTTTATTATTTGACAATAAAGATTCCTATACATAAAGGAGTGTCAAGGTGGTCTGATCGGCTGGGTGCAAAAAGATTTTGTACACTTGGTACATAATATAGCATCACTGTAATTTTTTTCTACTTTTATGGATTCTTAGATTTACAACTTGTTTTACTCATGGTCTTTAAACATGACTATAATATGTTTTTTTACGTTGACCCCGCCGCAACGCGCGGGTCTCCCACTAGTATTCATATATGGCTAATTCTATTTGCATCCAAGAATATAATGTTGATTTCAAAAGCACAATACATGCACTTCACGAATTCTTTTAGGCTTTTAAGCCTTTCATGGCCCCCACCACAATTATAACATCAAACATAGCCATGTGATTCTAGTTTATAAAATATAGATAGTGGGCTCGGCCTAATCACGGAAAATAGCTGCAATTTTTATTCGGTCCCTGGCATTCTACTCTGCCCAATTGGTTGGTTATTTCCATATAACTCTTTTTTGCTCCATTTACACTAGGACCTGACAAAACACAAAATAATATAATATACTACTAATAACTAAATAAAAACAAATAAAACCTTTACAATATTATACCATTTACATGGGATAAATATGTGTATTTTACCCCACATCAGTTACCGGCCCATGGTGGCTGAGTTTGGACATTCCATTGTGGCGAGGCCCAAGGAAAAGAAGAAGCCCACTGTTGTGCGGCCCAAGGGGGAGGCGCCGACCACTGTTGCTGCCAATGAGTGGAGTTGTGGTTGCCACGGCCACGACCCCAGGAGTTCCTGCCACGACCTCTGCTACGAGACCCACGGCCACGCCCGCGGCCACCGTATTGTCCGTCCGACCGGTAGTCAGCCTGTGTATTGTTATTGCCGGCCGATCGAGATGAGGTTGCATTGAGAGCGGTGCCGGCAGTCTGAGAAGCTTGAAGAGCTTGTTCGGCTTTGCGGGATTCAACCATGATAAGCTTGGAGCGTGCATCATAGAAACTGGGAAGAGGATCCTGATTTTGAAGAATAGTTGCGATCCCCTCATATTGCTCATTCAACCCGCTGATCAGTTGTAAAACAAGGCTCTGGTTATCGACAGGTGAACCAACACTTGCAAGTTGATCGGAGAGAACCTTCAATTGCTGACAGTAAGCGGAGACGTTCGGAAAACCGCTAAGGCGTGTGTTAGAGAACTTATGAAGGAGATGAATAGCCCGTGAACTTTTATTATCCTGAAAAATATTTTCAAGAGCCACCCATGCTTTGTGAGTCGTAGCATTGGGTTTCAGAATGGTGTGTAAGAGATCACTGGATATGGTTGCATAAATCCATTGTAAAACGATAGCGTCTAGTCGATCCCACGAGTCATCAACAGGTTTAGCGGATTTGTCTTTGTCTTTTTCGGTTTCTTTGGAGGAAGAGGATTCAGCAACCGGCTTTGGTGAGAGGTGTTGTATAACATGGAACGCACGATAGTGGAGGCGAAAAAGTTCGCTCCATGAGGCGTATAAACCGCTGTCCATCTCTAGGGTTACGGGAATGAGACTTTTGATGTTTGTAACAGTGGATGCAGGATGTAGTTTAGTATCCATGGTGAAAGAAAGAGAGGAGACGAAAAGAAGAAGGGCAGAAGCGAGAAGAGGGATTGGAGGGGGGGGGGACGGCGACAATTAGAGAGCCCGGTCTCTTGATACGATGATAGGGTTTAATGTTAATGGCTTTGATGCCTCCTCTATTCTCATTCCTCAAATATATATAGACATGTACAAAACCCTAGAATTAATTATGTCACACCCCAACCGATGGCGGAATCATCGGGGCGCGGCACTGAGCGAAACAGATTGTCCAGAAGTTTCCATAACAACTATCATTACCATTCAATTTAAATTAACATATCCCATACCATGTCTCAAATAGTAAACAAATTATTACAGATAACATCTAGGCAAATATTCTATTCCGACAACTCAGATTTAAACATAAATAGTTTATTTATTGGTTTCTAGGACCTCCTTCCCTAGCTTCAATTTCATCACAGCACAGAGAGCATCCTAGACCTTTCCTAGCCTCGATTTCACAGTGAGCTAGGCATACAATCAACCTAAACACCTGTCACATACGTTAAAATAAAGTCAATACATAAAATGTAAAGGTGAGCATACAAGTTTGATAATAGCATATAGAGTTCGAATTCGTTTACGCATAACCAGCACGTACACATAGTGAAATGAAGCACGTTAGTTATCGACATAGATCCATCGATACCAATGACTGCGGGTTGACTGCCCGAGGCAGTTCGCAATACATGATTACCACCGTAATCCATGCAAGTAAAAGATCCTTAACAACCCCCGTGAGAACGGGTCCTGAGTCCAAACTATATTACTATCGTTGCTAAGGCAGGTAGACAGCATTCCATGTGTAAACATAACAAACAAGCATTCATAAGCCACGTATAACATGCGTAAATGGTTTAGCGTTAAAAATAGCTTGAGTAGTGTGATAGTTGTAGTTTGAATATTCGTAACGTATGTAACACCCAAAAGTGCTAAAGCAAAAAGGGTTCGAGTATACTCACAGCGATTGTGGATTGAAGGGAGCGCTTTACAGCGAGTACGGTTAGCCTGAATAGATTCGATAGCGTAAAGGTAAGTGGTACGCAAAACAGTACAAAATGCGAGTGGGTAGGATAACTGATCGTGCGGATCAGTTATCCGTGAGAGGAAGTCATCCGTGCGGGTGAACTATCCGTACGGATGGTAATCCGTGCGGATGGTGACCCATCCGGATAAGCTATCCGTGCGCGTGGGCTGTACGTGCGGATGGTAATCCGTGCGGACTAGTCGTGCGTGCGGATTGCTTATCCGTACGGACAAGTTGTTCGTGCGGATAAACGTTCGAGTGGATTGTTTCTTCCCAAGGATGTGTTTGTGTATGATGGCTTGTGCTTTGAAGTTTTCGTTGTAACATTTAGAAAACATTTAAGTGTTTCTACCTTTCAAGCCGGTCGCGCGGACAACAATCCGTACGGTTGGTAGTCCGTGCGGACAATGGTAATCCGTGCGGACAGTCTGTGCGCGCGGGCAGAGGCAATCCGTCCGGATAGCCTGTCCGTGCGGACGACTTGGCCGTGCGGATGAACACTGTTTGAATTTATTTTAAGGCCTTAGTATCTCATGATCCGAAGAGTAATCCTTTCAGAGGTCGTCCGTCCGGATTGCTCATTCGTCGATACTCAAACCTTGTTTGGAAGGTGGGTCCCAAGGGTAGCTCGTCCGGGTGACAACCCGTCCGTATAGCCTGTACGTGCGGACAGCTTGTCCGTGCGGACAGCTTGTCCGTCCGGACAGCTTGCCTGTGCGGACGACTGGTCCGTGCGGACAGTCTCTTGTCTGATTGTTTCGTTCGTCTACTCTTGGTTTCTGTTGTCGTTTATCGAGACGTTCTGACTGCGTGGCAACCACTTGGAATTGTATTCTCACCCGCGTGACTAGACCGGTCAGGAACCACCCTGACTCGACATGTCGGCGACTCAGAATGGTCATTCCGGTTGACCCCGAAATCAGGTGTCTTGCGGTAGAACTCCAGATCTGGACTAGTGCATCACTATTATCGAGTAGAGACTAGAACCGATCAGATTCGTACCGATCTTAAGGGTAAAAGAAGGAGAGAACTTAGGTTTATTTCTTTCAACTCTTTTATCCTTAGAAAAGTTTAGATTTAGGTGAAGTTCTTGTGAAATCTTATGGAAATCGTTCAGATCTGAGATATTTTTGGTGGAATGAGGTCAAGCTTGAAGTTCATAAGAACTTCATGATGACGTCACCCGAAAATACCTCAAATCCGGATGATTTCATGGTTAAAAGTGGAGATTTGAAAGATGGAAAGGTGTAGAATTGTGTAGTGATCAAGAATGTACAAGAATTAGTGCAAGATCTTACTTGGATTGAGAGAAATCTGAGAAAAAGTGAAGAATGCGTGTGGTTCGGACGTCACTTGCCAAAAGTGGAAAAGTTGGAGAGTGACCCGTGTATTTATAGGATGCCAAAAAGGGAAAGGGTGAGCCGTGCGGATGGCACGTACCCGGATAGGCTATCCGCACAGATTGGTCATCCGTGCGGATTGGCAATCCGTGCGGATTGGCAATCCGTGCGGATTGGCAATCCGTGCGAATTGACCATCCGTGCGGATGTCGCCTGAATAAGTGCGTTCGGTGCGATGTTGCTTCGGTTTCGATTTGCGAGCGATTCGATTGGGTTTCCTAGTCAAATTACTTTCAGTCCCAACTACTTCTTATATGGTTCGGCTCGGAATTCGGGTTCGGGTTCGTTTGCATTCGAGTTAGACTTCGAGTTCGATTGAGTTCGCTTGATTATCACAACATAACATAAAATAAACATGCACAGGTAACACGTAAGGCACATACACACGTATAAACACAAGTAAAATACACAGTTCGAGTTGCGGTTCGATGTCGATTTGATTAGCATAGCTTGATTAACTTTGTCGCATTGTTACTTCCTATCATTCACAGTCGTCGGTCGATTGAAATATGGTTACCATGATTCGATTATCGTAATGAACGACACTTACTCCACATAATATAAATAAAATAAGAACATTTCTACGAGTCAAGTCGCGCGAAATCGGTCGTTGACTTGACCTTGACTTTGACTTTCGTTCGTGAAAACACGGGGTGTTACAAATTACAATTGACATAATTATGGAAATATAATATTGACTCCTATTACTGACCTAATGGTCCCAAAGCTTTATCCCACCCCCAAGATGCCACTAGGCTATAATGTCATGGGCGTAATATCCCCAAATTGAAGCAGAAAGCAAACGACGAGACTTCCAACCTAAGACAAGCTTGTTACTCGCAGGTTTCTCCACCCTATAACCATCATTAAACAACCCCAACAACAACTTCGCCTGACAATGATTCGCGAAGCTTATGTTCATTGGCTGGAACCCGGGTTCAGACTTCAACCAATCACCCCACGAACCACATGATCCACCCTCTTCTCGATACACTTGAGCCACCGAACCCATAATTCGTGGACCCAAGAAGACCCGCTCCACTAACACTCGAGCCCGCCCTTGCATTGGAAACCCGGATTCCAATGAGTTGTATATAGCTGAGTAGTGGTGCAACATGTCCATGAACCGTCCCATGAACCCGCCTTCAACTTGTCCCTCTTCCTCCACAAGTGTCACCAGTCTCGGGTTTAAGCTCTTGGATCCGGTGAGAAAAGAAGCGACCGATGTTGGTGATCGGTGGTTGAAATGTGGAAGATGTAACATACAGTTGATGATGATAGCTTCTCCTCTTACTAGTTTTACGGATGGCGGTTTGAATGTTTCTTCGGTATCTAGTTAGCATTGGTGGAATGTAAAAGGTTGCCCGATTGAAGCCGCAAAAGCGGTTAACCGACGCCCAGTTTCTTGGACGTTGAATATGGATTTCCGGCCACTTCCGGGACGTGAGAGGGCGGTGATGCGGAGGTGGGGAGTGGGTGATCCTTGTCCGTCTTTACGGGAGATCAATGCTTGCATTAGTGGCGCCCATTGTATCCCTTCCATAATATCGTAATCGATTATGTGAACTCGTTGTTCGTGAGTCACTGCTTCGATGATTGCTTGGTTAGCGGTGAAATGCCCGAACTTTACGTACGGTGACATGTCTTGTAAGAGTTGGAATGCAGACAGAATGTCTGTCGGTAGGTGGGGTTGGTGGCGAAGGTGCTTGCTTTGTTTATATTGCACCCTTTCACCACCATCACCCTCACTGACGCCTAATTTAAGCAAGTTAAATAAGGCGTCAGTGAAATAGGCCCCAAGTCTTTCCATATTAGTGCCTTCATTTGGAGACACTAAATCTTTAAGACGAACCAGTATCACTTGAACCAAATCATGGTTTTTATTATCTAACGCCTCCGCTGCTGCCATCAAGAGATGGACCAGTCTCCGCCCTTTCGAGTCGTCCGAAAGAGCTGAGACTGATGGTTCTGTCAACATTGCATGGGCCCATGCAAGATTTTGATCTTCGTCGACATTGTCAATTTCTTCGTCGATTTCAGATTCAAATAGGTCGCCGAAGTCTTCTTCATGATCAACCAAAAAAGCGTCCAAGTCGACCAGCGGAGACCAGCCATCCCAGTTACCGCAGTGATCGTCCTTAGGGGTTGTTGCGCTATTGGTGATGCTAATGGTGGTGGTAGTAGTGGTGGTGAAGTCGGCATAATCGACTTCCAGCAACTCATCAACAGCCATGGCCATTTTCAGCCAACTGATATAAAATGGGTTTAGAGTTGTAGTATGAGTGAAGGGTGCAAATCACCAACTTATATTATTGTCTTAGCATGTGCTTTGGAATAATATCAAATTTGTAGTGATTTAATACATGTGAATTATATATTTCACAAGAAACAAAACACAAGGTACTAAAATTTATCTTTTAGCTATGATGTTAAGTGAAGTGGCACATATAATAGTCAAATTCTATTTATATAATGTATTTTGAAATTCATAAATAACTATTTATATTATTATAACTTTAAAAGCAATCAGGTAACCAACAACCAAGTATTAATATTAATATTAATAATATAATAACATGTGATTACTATTAATATTATATTGTCTAACACTTTATTGAAAACCATACATTATTATTGTACTTCATTATATTATATTATATCCAACTAGTTTAGAATCTCGTGTATTATACGGATTGAATAATGCTTTGTTGTGTA
This sequence comes from Helianthus tuberosus, assembly GCA_030545235.1. Classification (NCBI taxonomy): domain Eukaryota; kingdom Viridiplantae; phylum Streptophyta; class Magnoliopsida; order Asterales; family Asteraceae; genus Helianthus; species Helianthus tuberosus. The sequence goes on along the minus strand of CM060416.1, from coordinate 4,615,326 downwards.
CGAGTGAGTCCCGGTTGTCATGAGAAAGGGCGGGGCAGCATTGGGTGCGGGTGCTGGTGACTGTTGTGGTGTTTGGTGTCGGGTGGTTGTGGGTTTTGATGGTGAGGGTGTTTCTCGTGGTGTTTGTGGTAGGGATGTTTCCGGTGCGGCGGAAGGTTGGCCGAAGGTGGTGGATCTTGGGGTTGATATGGGTATAGTTGTTGGTGGTGGTGATGTGGTGGTAGCGTGTTTTGATGGCGGTGCGGCAATGGTGGTAGGGGCTGGAACCAGGTCGGTTTTCGAGAAGGTCGATCAGCTGAGTAATCGTTGACTCGATTCGATCCAACAACTTGCGTTCGGAGAAAGTTTGAGCGACCATAGTTCACGACGGCTCTGATACCAATTGATACGAACCGAACCGAATCGTAATCAAATGATCCAGAAAATAGATAGATGCTAGATAGAAATTAAGAGGGAATTTAGAGACTTAATAATTCATTTCATTCATAATAAATCAAAGCATTCACAGCAGGGGCGGACCTAGCATAGAACATGGGGCAATATCCGTTGCCCCTTGACGCTCCGGCGGTAGTGTAAAATTAGTGTAAATTTTGGAAAAATTTGACCTTTTTTCGATTTCGTTGCCCCTTTCTATAGAAACGTTGCCCCTTTAGTTTTTTTTTTTTTTTCTAGATCCGCCACTGATTCGCAGCCCATTTATAGACTTGCATGAAAACTTCCTTTACCAATTTTGTAGAACATCAGTCGGGTTACTTGATGTTGATGAATAAAGGGACTAGTGTTCATGCGTCTTGTTTGCAGGTGCGGATCCTGAGAGGGTTCCTGGGAACCAAGAACCCCTCGGTTTTGAAAACATGGAAAAAAAATAGTGGAAACCTTGTATGATTTGGAAAAAATAGTGAGAATTAGTGAAAATCTACCAAAAGGAACCCTCTGGAAAAAAAATTCCTGATCCGCTACTGCTTGTTTGGGAAGTAGGGCAACACGACAGCATGTAAAAAAAACTAAATCAACAACCTGCATACCAGCGACCTGGACCGGGTGGTTCTTTGACTCGTATATGTTAGATAAAAAAAATTTGCTTCTTATATAAAACCATAAATTTGTAGTGTCTCTAAACTTTTTAAAGCAGAAAGCATTTATTTGTTTTACAAGGATTGCGATAAACGAATGAATGCTGTCCATAACAACAATTTCGTAAGAGCCAACTTTCCAATTTTACTCTCTTATATTATATTTTCTTGCATCTTATTATTTAATAGAGTTAATAGCCAAAATGGTCCCTGAGGTTTGCTCACTTTTGCCACTTTAGTCCAAATTCCAAATTTTTTAAATCTGGGTCCCGGAGGTTTGCATTTTTTTTTCCATTTTAGTCCAAATTTCAAAAAAATCAAATTTTATCAATTTTTTTTATTGAAATTTGTCTTTATCCTTATTTCAAACAAGGGCAAAATTGTCATTCTATATTATTATTAAGCAATTTATATTAAAGAAAAAAAAAACCCTCTTTAAAAAAACCATCTCTCTCTTCACAAGCACCACCACCACCTCTCTCTCTCTCTCTCCCTCTACTCCTCTCTGCCGCCACCACCGCCACCTCCTCACGCCGGCGACATTAAAACACAGATGAAAGATCAGTGGGTTAGACACTAACGGATGAAAGACCAGTGGGTTAAAACACAGATGAAAGATCAGTGGGTTAGGGCAAGACCCAACACTGTCGGATGGATCTCTCTCTTCTCCCTCTCTCTCTTCCGGATGGATCTAGGTTGTTTGCAGGTGGTTGGTGATTAGGGTTGTTTGCAGGCTGTTTGGGATTAGGGTTTCGGTGAGGGTGGTGATGGTGGAGACGGTGGGGGGTTGTTTGCAGGTTGTTTGGGATTTGGGTTGTTGCAGGTTTGGGGTTAGGGTTCCGGTGGAGACACCGCCACTGCCGGCAACCAGCTGAACCAAATCTGAACAACAACAATAATCACCGCCACTGTCGGCAACCACCTTAGCCACCATCTCTGTCGTTTCCCTCTTTCTCTCTCCGACTTCCTCTCTGATCTCCTCTCTTCAATCTCCCTCTCTCACAAAGATTTTCGGTGTGTGTATGTGTGTGTCTGATTAGGTTGTTAATGGGTGATGGATGTGTCTGATTGGGTGTTAATTCGGTGGTGGTGGGTTTGTGGTGGCGGTGGTTCTTACAGAGGTAGCAGGGGTGGGGGTTTGGGTTTTGTGGGGATGATGGTAGTGCAGTGGTGGTGGTGCGGGGGTGGAGGTGATGCCGTCGGGGATGGTGGTTGAAGCCGTCGGGATGGTTGTGGTGGTGGGAAGATGAAGATGAAGTTCTGAAAGTTGGAAGTCCTGGATGTTGAAGATGAAGTTCTGGGTTCTTGCCCTTTTAAGGGGTTTTTATTTTCTTTAATACAAATTGCTTTATAAATAATATAGAATGACAATTTTGCCCTTGTGAGAGATAAGGATAAAGACAAAATTCATTAAAAAATTTGACAAAATTTGACTTTTTTGAAATTTGGACTAAAATGGCAAAAAAATACAAACCTCAGGGACCCAGATTTAAAAAATTTGGAATTTGGACTAAAGTGACAAAGGTGAGCAAACCTCAGGGACCATTTTGGCTATTAACTCAATTACAAATAAAAAAACATATCATGTTAATTCACAATTGATTTTATACAAATTCCACAAAACAGGATATGGAAAGTAAGTGAACGGGGTAACTTCGGTTACAATTTATATAAGAAAATGTTTAATTAATTATGTCAAATAAATATAAACCTTTTCGAGTTAATAGCCAAAATGGTCCCTGAGGTTTGCTCACTTTTGCTACTTTAGTCCAAATTCCAAATTTTTTAAATCTGGGTCCCTGAGGTTTGCATTTTTTTGCCATTTTAGTCCAAATTTCAAAAAAGTCAAATTTTATCAATTTTTTTACTGAAATTTGTCTTTATCCTTATTTCAAACAAGGGCAAAATTGTCATTCTATATTATTATTAAGCAATTTATATTAAAGAAAAAAAACCCTCTTTAAAAAAACCATCTCTCTCTTCACAAGCACCACCACCACCTCTCTCTCTCTCTCTCTCCCTCTACTCCTCTCTGCCGCCACCACCGCCACCGCCACCTCCTCACGCCGGCGACATTAAAATACAGATGAAAGATCAGTGGGTTAGACACTAACGGATGAAAGATCAGTGGGTTAAAACACAGATGAAAGATCAGTGGGTTAGGGCAAGACCCAACACTGCCGGATGGATCTCTCTCTTCTCCCTCTCTCTCTTCCGGATGGATCTAGGTTGTTTGCAGGTGGTTGGTGATTAGGGTTGTTTGCAGGTTGTTTGGGATTAGGGTTTCGGTGAGGGTGGTGATGGTGGAGACGGTGGGGGGTTGTTTGCAGGTTGTTTGCGATTTGGGTTGTTGCAGGTTTGGGGTTAGGGTTCCGGTGGAGACACCGCCACTGCCGGCAACCAGCTGAACCAAATCTGAACAACAACAATAATCACCGCCACTGCCGGCAACCACCTTAGCCACCATCTCTGTCGTTTCCCTCTTTCTCTCTCCGACTTCCTCTCTGATCTCCTCTCTTCGATCTCCCTCTCTCTCAAAGATTTTCGGTGTGTGTATGTGTGTGTCTGATTAGGGTGTTAATGGGTGATGGATGTGTCTATTTGGGTGTTAATTCAGTGGTGGTGGGTTTGTGGTGGCGGTGGTTCTCACAGAGGTAGCAGGGGTGGGGGTTTGGGTTTTGTGGGGATGATGGTAGTGCAGTGGTGGTGGTGCGGGGGTGGAGGTGATGCCGTCGGGGATGGTGGTTGAAGCCGTCGGGATGGTTGTGGTGGTGGGAAGATGAAGATGAAGTTCTGGAAGTTGGAAGTCCTGGATGTTGAAGATGAAGTTCTGGGTTCTTGCCCTTTTAAGGGGTTTTTTATTTTCTTTTATATAAATTGCTTTATAAATAATATAGAATGACAATTTTGCCCTTGTGAGAGTAAGGATAAAGACAAAATTTAGTAAAAAATTTGACAAGATTTGACTTTTTTTGAAATTTGGACTAAAATGGCAAAAAAATGCAAACCTCAGGGACCCAGATTTAAAAAATTTAGAATTTGGACTAAAGTGGCAAAAGTGAGCAAACCTAAAGGACCATTTTGGCTATTAACTCTTATTTAATATTAGACAATTTTCAACAATCACTTTCAGGAAAAGTGAAACTATAAATTTACATGTGTTTGTGTGAAAATTAAACTAATATAAAATAAATTATTGTAAAAGACATGGTTAAGATATAATTGGAAGTTTTTTTTTTGCTAGGAAAGCTATGAAATAATTTTGACCATCAATTGATTTAATCAAGTGCTAAGATTAAATGAGTGAAATTGAAGATAAAAAAATAGACGCGTGAGTTTGTGTAATGACATTCTAATCAATACAGGACAATAGTTTCTCTCTCCTCCAATTCCCCCTCATTTTTTAAACGTTCATAACTTATATATACAACATTATTTTTTTTTATAAAATTGCACAAAAAAACGAGCGTTTTTTATCTTTAAAACGAGTATATATTACTATATTTCGAATTTTTTTTTTCGAAAACCCAGTTGCGTAAAATGCAATGGACAAAAAGGCGTAAAAAACGATTTTTTTCTAAAACGCAATACACCAAAAACACAAAGAAATGTCTTATTTCTAAAACGCAATGGCCAGAAAACACAAATAAATCTCTTATTTTTAAAACGCAAGGGCCTAAAAACACAAAAGAAAATGTTCTTTCTAAAACGTAATGGACTGAAAACACATAAAAATGTGTTTTACCTAAAACGCAATAGACTAAAAACACTTCAAAATGTGTTTTTCTAAAACGCAATGGCCCAAAAAACACAAAGAAATGTCTTATTTCTAAAACGCAATGGCCTAAAAACACAAAAAAAGAGTTCTTTCTAAAACGCAATGGACTAAAAACACATAAAAATGTGTTTTACCTAAAACGCAATGGACTAAAAAAACTTCAAAAATGTGTTTTTGTAAAACGCCATGGTCAGAAAACACATAAAAATGTCTTATTTCTAAAACGCAATGACTTAAAAACACAAAAGAAAGTATTCTTTCTAAAACGCAATGGACTGAAAACACATAAAAATGTGTTTTACCTAAAACGCAATGGACTAAAAACACTTCAAAATGTGTTTTTCTAAAACGCAATGGACCAAAAAACACATAAAAATGTCTTTTTTCTAAAATGCAATGGGCTAAAAACACAAAAGAAAGTGTTCTCTCTAAAACGCAATGGACTAAAAACACTTCAAAATGTGTTTTCTAAAACGCGTTGAAGCAGGGTACGTTTTGTCTGTGAATTGTCTGAACCAGGAAGTAGGAGATCAAAAACTGTCTACAAATTTTTGTCTATGAAATGAGGCAATTTTCAGCTCGACCCCAGCCAGGGGCTCTGCCCCTTGGACCCTACTCCCATGAGCGCTGCCCCCGGACCCCCGCCAAGATTACTTTGTAAAACGCAATGACTCAATTCAAAAACCCAGATCGTAAAAATGCAATTAAAAAATTTCATACATAGATCAAAGCCGATTTCTTCAGATTTCTTCACCGATTGGCGAAATTTGAATGCTAGAAACACTTATCAGCGATCGAATCGAACGAATCGAGTTATTTGCTTAAAAATCACAGGAAAAAATGATATATTGTATGAAATTAAACTGGGTTTCTTCAAAAAAGTTGAAGAACACGTTGATTGGGTGTTTGAATCATTGATTGGTGACGAAAATCACACTATAATGTAGTGATTATTGAGATAGAAAGTGAAGAAACGGTTGAAGATGGTGGGTTTTGTAAATGGCGGGTTTTGAAGTTACAGAGAGAAGAAAAGGGAAGATTGGATAAAATTTACTAAAATACCATGCCTCTTTATTTTAAATTTTGTCACATGTCATAATCCTATTGGTTCCTATCATTCCTAGTCAAAATAAACTTCCTATTTGATCCTCTCCCGTAAAAGAAATACTATGTTTAAAAAAACAGAAAGCATTTATCAAAAGAGTAAATTACAAAAATCGTCCTTTTTGTTTACACTATATTGCAAGGTGTGTCTTTTGTCTTCAAAAAGTACAAAAAACGTACTCAATGTTTGCAAACCCTTGCACGTTATGTCCTTTAGTCCTAACCCAGTTAATTTTAACTATTAAGTAAAGGGCAGATTGGTCTTTTTACTTATTTATTTATTTAGAAAACCAATTTTAATGATTTTAATAACAAAAACAAAAATGAATTATATATGTACTCTCTCTCACACACTCTATCTCTCTCTAAAACACACAGACTCTCTCTCTCTCTACCCTCTCTCTCTTTCTACTATCTCTCTCTCTTTAACACCATCACCTGGCACCATCACCCTCACACCAACACCACCCCACACCACAACCTTGAAGCCGACAGCAGGTTCACCGATGACCATGCCACCACCACCCTCATTCCAGCCCACACCATAACCTGGAAGCCGGCGGCGGGTTGTCACCGGCGACCATGGCACCACCACACCTACATAACAGATCTCTGATTCAAGATCTATAACGTTCATATTGGAACCACAAGAATGAAGCAACAGTGACAAGAGTGGTAGAGTTAAATAGTGCAGGGGCGCAGGTGGTGAGGAATGATGATGATCGGACAGTTGAGATTAAGAGGTTGGATGATGAGAAAACCCTAACCCTTAGGAAGAGGTATGTGATAGTGACGAAACTAATCCATGGGCTGTGGTGGTGGTGGGTAGGTGGTGGCGGTAGGTGGATGGTAGTGGTGGTGGGGGAAGGCGATGATGGTCGATGGAGGTAGGTGGTGGTGGTAGGTGGGTGGTAGTGTGGGTGGGTGGTGGTTGTCACACCCCAACCGATGGCGGAAACATCGGGGCGTGACACTGAGCGAAACAGATTGTTCAAAAGAATCCATAACAACTATTATTGACAATATATTTAACTTTAAAGTCCCATACCAATAACATATAAAGTAAAAACAATTATTACAGAGAGTGTTTCTTAAAAACAAACAAACTGTTCCGACAACTCAGATTTCTTATTTGGTGGGTTTCTAGACCTCCTACTCGATTCATCACAGCAAACATAGCATCCTATCAACCTGTCACATACGTTAAAATAAAGTCAATACATAAAATGTAAAGGTGAGTACACAAGTTTGAGTAGCATATAGTAGCAAAAGCATTTACGCATAACCAGCATTTACCACGTAGAATTTTAATCAAGTAAGCTATAGACAATGACGTATGCAACCGACATGACTGCGAGTGTAGAATGCGCAACACATTATCACCACTATGACCATGTGAAGTAATACCCTTAACAACCCCTGTCTACGACAGGTGCTGAGTCCGAACTATAGTACTCTCGTTGCTAAGGTGTCAGGCAACAATCACTATATCGAGTCACGTATTGTTAGGATCTGAGGTCATCATGACTGTGTTTGTTTGTAATAATTAAACAATGAATGAATGCAAAACAGAGATCTAATGTAGCGGAAATAAAACAAACTTTGTAAACACAATCAAAGGAACAATAGTTTTCATAAACAAGTGAATCTCATTAGAATCGAATGATTATCATCAAAGGATTACATGCATGCTTACATACTAAAACTCCCCCTCAGCTCGAGCTTCATGGTTGATCATACAAGATGATAGAATTGAAGGAGAAAACTCCTTGAATAGAACAGTGCAAACTGTTCTATTTATAGTACACATCAAACCACTGAAGCATCTAAGCTGACGTCACCATGAAAGTGACACTTAACAACCTAATAACCTACAACCACTGATCTAGTACAAGCACTGTTGTCAAACAGATGATTACAATGCAAAATACAAAGATAGGTTAAACTACTGTTTCTTCATACCACTGCTTCAGCCCTAGCAGTGCTTTAGTCTTTAGCAACACTTGAGTCAAGGGAGTAGATTGACCATCAGTACTTAGTCTTCAATAGTCTTTGAATGGACGTCAGTTGTTGTAGGTAACCGTTGTCGTAGTAGAACAGTTGATAGAAGACATCAGTTGTTAGAATCACTTTCAAGGGGAAAGTCTAATGTAAACCACTGCTTATGTAGAAACCACTGTTCTGAACCAGTTTTGGCTTTACATCATCTGTTCCTCTGTAGGGTTCAATCCCAACAATCTCCCCCTGGAACAGATGATGCCAAAACCCTTCATTATTCTGGATCTTTATTGTCTCATCAGAAGTTCCCTAACTTGTCCTTTAAATTGCAATTCAAAATCCATGGAACTTGTATCATCCTCATTAGAACAAGCTCAAGGAGATCTTGTAGATCTTCCACACCCAGGCCCAGTGCTTGTTCCCTTGATATGTGCTTTACTTCTCCATTGGATCTGAGCAGTGTCAATACATGGGTCTTTTGATAGACATCCATTTTAGTATTTTTGAACCCAATGGGTTTCTTGGGAGAGGTTTATTTGCTGATGAGTTTGGAGATGATGGCCTGTTCAATAATTTGTTGGCAAGGTTTTGCAGTTTTGCTGAGCTATCTTCTTCTAATGCCATTTTCTTGATGGCTTCTTTAAAATACTCAGCTTCTTTTTCTTTCTCTTCTGCATCAGTCAGCTGTTGCCTCTTCCTTTGGTTTAACACAATGACAGAGGTATCTGCTGTGAACAGTGGTTCAGAAGTATGGGCCTGTGTAAGGACTCTCAAAACTACTTTAAAATACCCGTAAGTATAAACCGGACCCCTGAAACCTTACCCTACATCATAAATCAAGAAAAAACAAAATCTTGGTTCTTAGGCGGGCCGCGTAAAAGACAAGGGAGGTCTTACGCGGGCCGCGTCAAACCTGTGTTGACCGGATAAGTGTTCCGGATCCACGTAGCAACCACCTGGCTAACCTACTTGTGACTGGTCAAGCCTATTTGTAGACTGGGCGGCCACGCGGGCCGCGTAAGGTTAAGCTGAGCATTTACACGGGCCGCGACAGACCTTAATTTTACCTATAAATAGCCCGTCACTTGCACAATCTTCTGGTGTCAAAATCTTTTCGTAAAAACGAATTGATAGTACTCTGAAGTCGAAAATAACAATTATATTAGCGAGGCACTGCTCCAATACCGGGTATTAACTCGATCGCTGCTACGATTCAATGTCCGATCGATTAAACTATCCAATGGATGTTTAAGTGCTGCCCACATTAGGGTTTATGCTTTGTCATTCGTCGTTAAATCGATGGATGTTTAAGTATCACACTTTGTCATTCGTTGTGAGGGTTTTAATCTCGTGAGTTATCGTAAATGCTGTATTAGTTACTAACCTAGTTTGTGTGCATTGTTATTTAAACTAGGTTATCAAGGCTAATCAGTAGGCTAGACTTTGTCCGTGTTAAATCTGCAATGTGAGTCATTCTCTTTTTATCAAATTTGATTTCAAAAGCATGTTTATTTTCAAAGTTATAATTACAGGGATTAAGTCTTTGTAGTCACCAAATTACAGCCAGTATGTGGGGTTCTGTATACATTACTTGATAATCTTTGCCATTGGACAAACGGGTGGCCAATGGTGATATGACCATAGTCACAGATCCGGTCGAGTGACAAATACTGTGGGTAATTAGTTGATATATGGAAACAATGTAATCACCCTTAATACTGTAAATTATAACAAATGTGTCATTTTAGTAAAAAGAATGATTCACCAGTATTTCTCGCTGACAAAACCTTTTTCAAACATGTTTCAGGTGATCTGTTGTGATCCAGGAAAAGTGCCGTGAAGCACTATCAGCTTAAGGAAGTGGCTCAGTATAAAATAAAGAAACATGTTTTGTAAAATAAAGATTTCTCCGTGAAATCATATGAATGTAAATTACCGGGGTTTTATCCCGAGTTGTGAAATAAAATAAACCGGGAAATTGCAGTTTTAAAAAGATCCTGAAGAAAACTTCCGCTGTTAAATTAATACCACGGGATTTTCTGTCCCGTGGCTCCTGAAACGGGTCAAACCTGGTCGGGGGCCGTGACAGAAAAAGGTGGTATCAGAGCCACTGAATTAAGCCAATTAAATATTTAGAAAATACTTAATTTCACTAATTGCTATTTTGTGATTATGTATTTTATTATTTGATTATTTGTGTACAGTATGGGTAAGCAAAAGCTTTCAAATATCTATCTTAAATTAGATAGGTCATCCAACGAGAAGGGAAGTACATCCCAAACCAAACCCTCAAATCACTTTGCAATTCCTGAAGAAGGAATATTTGTGCGAAAGGCACAATATGAGGAACCACTTTCTCCTAATAAAAGAAGTCTGATTATTAGGAAAAGTCAAGAGAAAATAAAGAAATTCTGAGAAAAAAAAGTTAAACAGGAAACCCAGGAATTAACCAGTAAATCACCTTGGGAAGACAAGTTAGATGAAAAATGGGCATATCTCTATATGCTAGCTACCGTAGCAGTAAACGCAAATCTTTAAATAACTTGTCTCAGTTTAGTAACCATATCATCTATAAGCTAGAAACCGTATCCAGTAAATAAATAAGGTTACAAGAAAACCCTCATATGTTTAAATTATCAGTTGTCTTTTGTATTAAATAAAGCCACTCGGTATGCAATAATATTTAAAGGTTATTTATAAAATCTGTTATACAATTTTAACTTAGTAAATTTTGTTTATTTTGCATATATGCTAAACAGCATGAACGACTTGTCTGACGCCCTTCAAAACCTAAATCTCTATCAGGTAAAAATAGAGGTTTCCAGAGATTTCAATAGGTATATACCAGACATAGAAGAACCTGTGGAATTCAACGCTCCACTTCCAGAGAAACCCAAACCCAAGAAAAGGAGGAGATTTGTGGGATGGAGACGTGTGCGTAGGAGGAAGCCTGCAACTAGGCAAGATATAGAAAATATTGTTGCTCAAGGGATAGCCAATGCTATTCCGGCAATAGTCGCTGCTGTCCAGAAACCTGCCGAACCTCAACAAATCATTCCGAGTAAACGTATTTCTGAAGATAACTTCAGTAATAGTGTAAACGGAGGCAATGATCATATTAATCACGATAATGAACCATGACAAGCTCCGCTCCCTAAGAAAATGAAAGCTGCAACGCCTGGTTGCACTTACAAAGAATTTCTTGCTTGCAAACCCGCTGAATTTGCAGGCAATGAAGGAGCGACTGCAGCACTGCGTTGGTTTGAGAAAACCGAGGCAGTAATTATAATCAGTAAATGTGCCGAAAACGACAAAGTTATGTATGCGTCAAATCTATTCAAAGAAGGGGCGCTAAAATGGTGGAACACGGTATTACAAGCTAAAGGAAGAAATAGGGCCTATGCCATGGAATGGGAGGAATTTAAGAATCTTGTAGAAAGAAAATTCTATCCCGAATATGAAAAAGATCAAATGGCAAATAAGTTCCTAAACCATCATATGACGGGTGTAGATTGTCGCAGTTATACTTCGACATTCTTCGAATATGCTAGAGTAGTACCAACGCTGGCTTCGCCAGAACCGGTACTCATTTCTCGCTATATTTGGGGACTAATTAGTGAAATCCGTAACGTCGTTAAAGCTACGAGACCTCGTACTATTGACGATGCTGTGGAATTAGCTAACACCCTAACTGACGAATTGGTACGCACAAGAGATGAAAACAGGAAAAAGGAACTGGCTCAGAAAATTACCCAAGGATTTTGTACGGGTAGTAATAGCAGTTTCAGGAGAAAAGGAACAGGGCAATCCTCAAATCCACCGTTCTGCAAGAATTGCAGAAAGAAACATTATGGAAGATGTAATGTGACCTGCAACTTTTGCAAAGCCATAGGACATCGTGAAGAAGACTGCAGAAGGAAAACAAGGATCTGTTATAACTGTGGAGAAAATGGGCATTTCAAAACAGAATGTCCTAAATTGGTCAAACCAGCAGACAACAAAGCTAAGCCGGCCGATGGAGCTACCAAGAAGAATGTCAGAGCGTTCCAGCTGACCACTCAAGAAGCAGAACTCATTCCAGATGTGATAGCTGGTACGTTCCTAGTTCACAACGTGTACGCAAAACTATTATTTGACTCTGGTGCAAACCAAAGTTTTATAAATACTTTATTCTGCCAAGCTCTTAAATTACCCTCAACCAACATTAGGCAGATTTTTACAGTCGAAACTGCAGATGGGAATTCAGTTAAAATAGATCAGGTTTTGCAAAAGGTAGAAATAGAACTTTCAGGTCATAAATTCTCTGCAAATCTGTAACCTATGAAATTAGCTGAATTCGATGTTGTGTTAGGAATGGATTGGTTAGTAGCTAACCATGCTCAAATCATTTGTGATAAAAATTCTATAGAAATTCAGGCACCTACCAGAGAAGTAATCACGATTACAGGAGATAAACCACGTAAACCCATGAAGTTCATATCAGTAATGAAAGTTGCTAATTATGAACGAAAACAAGGAATAGTATATATGATTTCAGTAATCATTAGTACTAAGGGTAAAGAACTTAAAGAGATTCCTGTAGTCTCAGAATACCTAGATATATTCCCAGAAGAGTTACCAGGATTACCACCAGATAGGGAGGTAGAATTTAGGATTCATCTAATTCCAGGAACTACACCGATAGCCAAGGCACCTTATCGGTTAGCACCCACAGAAATGTTAGAATTGAAAAAGCAATTAGATGAATTACTAAGTAAAGGATTCATACAACCTAGCTCATCCCCTTGGGGAGCGCTAGTGTTATTTATAAAGAAGAAGGATGGTTCGATGAGAATGTGTATTGATTATAGAGAACTGAATAAGGTTACAATTAAGAATCGATACCCATTACCTAGGATTGTTGATCTTTTTGATCAACTTCAAGGAGCTAGATATTTTTCTAAGATCGACTTACGCTCCGGATATCATCAATTGAAGGTACAAGAAGAAGACATACCTAAAACTGCTTTCAGAACTAGGTATGGTCACTACGAGTTTACAGTCATGCCCTTCGGATTAACAAATGCACCTGCAGCATTCATGGACATGATGAATAGAATCTGTAAACCGTATTTGGATAAATTTGTAATTGTCTTTATCGACGATATACTTATTTATTCAAAAAGTCAGGATGAGGATTGTGAACATTTGCATGCACTCTTAACTTTGTTAAGAAAATAAAAACTTTATGCCAAATTCTCGAAGTGTGAATTTTGGTTACAAGAAGTGCAATTCTTAGGACACATGGTGAATCACGAAGGCATTCATGTAGATCCTACTAAGATAGAGGCGATTACCAAATGGAAGGTTCCACAATCCGCAATGGAAATTAGAAGTTTTATAGGTTTAGCTGGATATTATAGACGGTTTATTAAGGATTTTTCCAAAATAGCTGTACCATTAACTAAGCTAACCTGTAAAGCAGTTAAGTTTGAATGGGGACCTAAGCAAAAAGAAGCTTTTAGGATATTAAAGCAAAAGTTAACGAATGCCCCAATCCTAGCTTTGCCAGAAGGAACTGAAGATTTTGAAGTTTATTGTGATGCTTCAAAACTAGGATTAGGATGTGTGCTAATGCAACGCAAGAAGGTAATTGCGTATGCTTCGAGACAATTGAAAAAGCATGAGGAAAATTATACAACTCATGACTTAGAATTAGGAGCCATAATTTTTGCCCTTAAAATTTGGAGGCATTATCTGTATGGAAGTAAATTTACTGTCTATACAGATTATAAAAGTTTAAGATATATATTTGGGCAAAAAGAGTTAAATATGAGGCAAAGGAGATGGATGGAAATCCTAAGTGACTACGACTGTGATATTCAGTATCACGAAGGAAAGGCAAATGTAGTTGCAGATGCTTTAAGTCGTAAGTATCATGAGAAACAACGTCGGGTTCGTGCTCTTCGATTAAATCTACAATTAGATTTAATGGAACAATTAAGGAATATTCAGGAAACGGCAATCAAGGATGATACTGAAGGAATGAAGGGACGGATTAAAGAATTAGAACAAGGAGCTGATGGAATTTGGAGATTCCACAAAAGCAGAATTTGGGTACCTAAGCAGGGAGAATTAAGAAATAAGATTTTAGAGGAAGCTCATAAATCTAGGTAGACTATGCACCCTGGAAACAATAAGATGTACCAAGATTTAAGAAATAATTTTTGGTGGATAGGAATGAAAAAGGATATAGCTCGATATGTTTCTAAGTGTCTTACTTGTTCACAAGTTAAGGCAGAACATCAGAAACCTTCAGGTCTACTACAACAACTAGAAATGCCTGTATGGAAATGGGAACTCATAACAATGGATTTTGTTACTAAGTTACCCAAAACCAGAAAAGGTAATGATGCGATTTGGGTAATTGTGGATCGATTAACCAAATCAGCTCACTTTCTGCCTATGAAGGAAACCTTTAGCATGGAAAGGTTGGCAAAGTTGTATGTAGATGAAGTCGTATCTTTACATGGAGTCCCACTCTCCATTGTATCAGATAGGGATAGTCGTTTCACTTCCCATTTTTGGACAAGTTTCCAAGAAGCAATGGGAACTCGACTAAATCTAAGCACTGCATATCATCCTCAGACAGACGGGCAAAGTGAAAGGACAATACAAACTCTAGAAGACATGCTCAGAGCATGTGTAATAGATTTTGGTGGAAACTGGGATGATCATTTACCATTAATTGAATTCTCCTATAACAATAGTTATCATTCAAGCATTGAAACTGCCCCATTCGAGGCATTATATGGAAGAAAGTGCAGAACTCCAGTTTGTTGGGCAGAAATAGGAGAAAGTCAATTGTCAGGTCCTGAAATAGTACAAGAAACAACTGACAAGATTACACAAATCAAGGAAAGATTGAAGACTGCTCGAGATCGTCAAAAGAGTTATGCAGACAATAGACGGAAGCCGTTGGAGTTCCAAGTAGGAGACAAAGTACTGTTGAAAGTTTCTCCTTGGAAAGGGGTTGTTCGATTCGGTAAGAAAGGAAAGCTAAGTCCAAGATATGTAGGACCATTTCCAGTGATCCAACGTATAGGACCAGTTGCTTATCGTTTACAACTACCAGAAGAGTTAGCTGGAGTACATGATGTATTTCATGTATCCAACCTCAAGAAATGCCTATCAGACGAATCTTTGGTAGTACCTCTTCAAGACATAGAGGTAAACGACAAGTTAAAATTTGTTGAGAAACCTCTTCAGATAGAAGATCGAAAGGTGAAATTTCTCAAGCACAAACGACTAGTACTAGTTAAAATCAAGTGGAATTCAAAGAGAGGAGCTGAATACACTTGGGAGCTGGAATCTGAAATGAAGAAAAAGTATCCTTACTCATTCCAATAAATCTTGAGGACGAGATTTTAAATAAGGTGGGGAGGATGTAAGGACTCTCAAAACTACTTTAAAAATACCCGTAAGTATAAACCGGACCCCTGAAACCTTACCCTACATCATAAATCAAGAAAAAACAAAATCTTGGTTCTTAGGCGGGCTGCGTAAAAGACAAGGGAGGTCTTACGCGGGCCGCGTCAAACCTGTGTTGACCGGATAAGTGTTCCAGATCCACGTAGCAACCACCTGGCTAACCTACTTGTGACTGGTCAAGCCTATTCGTAGACTGGGCAGCCACGCGGGCCGCGTAAGGTTAAGCTGAGGATTTACGCGGGCCGCGACAGACCTTAATTTTACCTATAAATAGCCCGTCACTTGCACAATCCTCTGGTGTCAAAATCTTTTCGTAAAAACGAATTGATAGCACTCTGAAGTCGAAAATAACAATTATATTAGCGAGGCACTGCTCCAATACCGGGTATTAACTCGATCGCTGCTACGATTCAATGTCCGATCGATTAAACTATCCAATGGATGTTTAAGTGCTGCCCACATTAGGGTTTATGCTTTGTCATTCGTCGTTAAATCGATGGATGTTTAAGTATCGCACTTTGTCATTCGTTGTGAGGGTTTTAATCTCGTGAGTTATCGTAAATGCTGTATTAGTTACTAACCTAGTTTGTGTGCATTGTTATTTAAACTAGGTTATCAAGGCTAATCAGTAGGCTAGACTCTGTCCGTGTTAAATCTGCAATGTGAGTCATTCTCTTTTTATCAAATTTGATTTCAAAAGCATGTTTATTTTCAAAGTTATAATTACAGGGATTAAGTCTTTGTAGTCACCAAATTACAGCCAGTATGTGGGGTTCTGTATACATTACTTGATAATCTTTGCCATTGGACAAACGGGTGGCCAATGGTGATATGACCATAGTCACAGATCCGGTCGAGTGACAAATACTGTGGGTAATTAGTTGATATATGGAAACAATGTAATCACCCTTAATACTGTAAATTATAACAAATGTGTCATTTTAGTAAAAAGAATGATTCACCAGTATTTCCCGCTGACAAAACCTTTTTCAAACATGTTTCAGGTGATCTGTTGTGATCCAGGAAAAGTGCCGTGAAGCACTATCAGCTTAAGGAAGTGGCTCAGTATAAAATAAAGAAACATGTTTTGTAAAATAAAGATTTCTCCGTGAAATCATATGAATGTAAATTACCGGGGTTTTATCCCGAGTTGTGAAATAAAATAAATCGGGAAATTGCAGTTTTAAAAAGATCCTGAAGAAAACTTCCGCTGTTAAATTAATACCACGGGATTTTCTGTCCCGCGGCTCCTGAAACGGGTCAAATCGGGTCGGGGGCCGTGACAGCCTGCTTCTTTGGCTTATCAGTACTTGTGTTTTCAGGCTTCTTTGGTAAGTTAGGATCTGTCATTCTCCTTTTTCTTAGCCTTTCATAGGCCTCATCTGTATATTGCCTTGTCCATTTTGATATGGCTTTGGCAGTTCCTACCTTTGCATCAACCAATTCTTGCTTCTTTTGTTTATACTCCAAGGTAAGATCATCAATGGCCTTTTTGTATTTACTCCAGTTTGGTGCTGACCTTTTCATACCTGGATCATTTTTTATGCTCTCAATTCTGTTCACCTCATGCTTTAAAGCAATGAGTGGCCATTCACTGAACTGTTCTTCTTTAGCTGGATAGAATTTTTCTTTCATATTGAATGCAAGATAATCCTTTCTCATTTCCTTTTGTAGGTCAGCTTCAGGTGGCATATTAGACATTTCTTTGCTCAGGTCTCTTGCATAGTCTTCCATTTGTCTAACCTTAGTGAGCAAGAATTGCATTCTTTCAGAAATAGCTTTGTCACCTTGATCTTTACATTCAAATCTAGCTCTTATATCAGCTTGCCTGGCTTTGAGTTTTAGATACTCATCCATGTTTGCTGGATCTCTGAAGCCCATGAGAGAAGGAAATCTTCTTTTTGAAGGATCATCCTCTGTGTAGAATTGTCTCATTTCATTCTTTACAGCTTCCAATTCCAGTGGATAAGTTGCAGCTATTTGAGTAATATCAGCAGGGTTATAGCCTTCAAGAATTTTTGGATCTTTTATTGGATTGGCTAGAGTTGGTGGAATGAATGGTTGTGGTGGAATCACATTGTAGGGTACAGATGAAAGGGGAACGGGTGCTGATACATCTTCATCATGTGCCTGAATTTTTCTTTTTCTGGTATAAGTTTTATTTGGTGAAGGAGTGTTTGTTGGTGGTTTTTTAATTGGAGTGAATATGGCTTGGAGTGTAGTGGTGGTGTTTTGACTAACAGGTGTTGAGACAACAGGTGTTTCAACAACCGTTGTCATTACAGCTACTGATGTGCCAGCAGATGTCTTCTGTTCTTGAACAGGTGGTTTTTGAGGTGGTGTTGATTTTGGTGTGATAGTTGATTGAATGGTGATGATGGAAGTGATAGGTGATTGACTAACAAGTGTCGAAACAACTGGTGTTTCAACCCCTGTTATCATTACAAATGATGATGTGTCATCAGCTTTCTTCTGTCTTTTGAAAGGAGGTGATGGTTGTTTTGGTGGTGATGGTTGTTTTGGTGGGACAGTGGTTGTAATGGGAGCAGTTGTTATGGTCAAAGTGGTTTTTGGTTTAACAACTGCTGAAACCACTGAAGTACCAACAGTTGTTGATACAGCAGGTGTTACAACAGCTGTTTGGGTGGAAGATTGATGTTTGGGGCTTTTAGAAGGTGGTTTGGAAGCATGCTTTGTGGGTCTGGATGGTGTGTGTTTGGGTTCCCTCACTTTTCTACTGGGATTATTTCTTTTTGGCTCAGGATTTTTAACATCCTTTGGCTCAAAAATACCCTGCTCATTCAACTCCATAAATGCTCTTTTCTCCTGTTCCCACCTGGATTTATCCTTAGCCTTTCTATCCCTTTTCACCTCTGCTATTGCATCAACAATGGCATTAGTGGTAACATCTATCTTTTTGGACCCATCTGGCAAAGGGATGTCTTTGAGCATACTATCTTTTCGTGGCTCAATGTACAGGCCATCTGCATATCCCTTCTTTTTCCACTGCTTGATTTTCTCCCCCTTTTTGGCATTATCTGGTGGTGGGTTATCCACAAAGATAACAGTGGGAGGAGCAGTGCCAGTGGTGTTCAGGATGTGGGCCTTGATAGCCTTGATATCAGCTTGGGTGTCTTTAAACCTTGACTCCATGAGATTTCTGATTTGTTGGATGTGGAGTTCATGTTGTAAATCAGCATATTCTCTTTGTTTGTGGAGCAGTGGTTGAAACAGCTCCCAAAGAGCATCAGAGGATGGAGTAGTGGAAGCAGATGGAACATGTGGTGGTGCAGCAATGGGTGTGGACTTTTGTGAATTTAACAACTGTTGCAGCATTGTCTTGATGTCTGTAACAGTTGAGTCAATTCTGTCTACCCTCTCCGTCAATTCCTGATATATCAAACCATCACCCAAGTTAATGGGATCATCTGATTTCCCACCTGCAGTGGTTATATCAATGTTTGACTTTGGGAACGAATTCCAAAAGTCATCCATCGATGCCCCTTGTTCTTGGTACTGGGGTCTTCTTCCTTCAGCACTTGATAACCTTTTAATGGTACCAATGGTCAAAATAAACTCACTAGTAGATATCAGAGGTGCTATAGAAAGAATTGCCTTCAAGGGAATCTGATTGATGAAACAACTGGCCAAATGTAGATCTGTTGATCCAACACTTGTAGTTGCTGCTCCACTTGAACTACTGACAGGAATTACAGGTAATTCCAGCAGTGTAACCTCCTCAGGTGTTGTTGGTGGGTTAGCAATGATTGATACATTAGACCCAGTCACTTGTTGAGGTATGTTCTCATTGACAGGTGAGTGAGAAGGACTAGTTTGTGCCTGGTTCAAATCAAGAGCATCCAACAATATTTTGTTTATGGGGGAATTGTGGAGGTGAGGTTGGGTGTAGAAAGAGAATTGGCCCCGGGCATTGGGCTGTGGATGATGGAAGCAAGTGATTCCAGAGCATCATATTGTGGTGTCCCTATATGTACAACCTGTTCTTTTTTAGAAGAAGCAGGAGGAGTTTCAGGCCTGGGTTGAGATCTTTCTACCAGCTGCTGTGAGGAAGTAGCAGCAGTGGTTTCTTGTGACTTTTGTGTTGTCACTGGCAGTTGCTCTGGGATCTCATCTTCCAGAGTTGCCGTTTTTGCAGGTTTGGGGGGCTTTTTGTGTGATTTCTTTTTGGGCTTTTTGGTAGTGGCAGGTGTGGGTTTCATAACAGTGGTTGTGCTACTATGATCACCTGGAGCAGTGGGCTCAACAGCAGATACCTGAGGAGCAGTGGTAGCTGCTAAAGTCTGCTCAGGTACCTCTGCTTGTGTTTTGGAAGGTTTTAACATCCTTGTGAATGTTTCTGCAGTTAAACTGTTTATGTGAAGAGGAGCACCCTCTTTGAGCACATGGGCATTATCTTTTGAAAACTTTTTCTCAAAATAATAACTCAAAAATCTAGGAAATAATAAGAAAGCCTTTTTATCAACATTTTTGACCAAATCATTAAAAATTTCTTGGGAGTAATTAAAATTTTCCTTTTGCAAAATAGCATACCCCAAGTATTGAATTTTTAATGGAATTTCATTGAATCCCATGGTCTTATTAGATACACACATAAGAAGAGTGTGAAAGAAAAATCTCATGGCAGGAGGAAAGCTGCCTTTCTGCAGAGTATCTTTCTTCATTTGCTCCTCATAACCTCTTTCTTGAAAATCATTTTGATACTCTGTTTTTGGAAAAGAATTTTTACCTTGAATATCGTTGAGTTCAAAAACTTCAGAAATAGTTTGAGGTTTGATCGAGAATTTGACTCCCTTTATTGAGGAATTTATAGCTACAACCTTTTTATCCACCGTTTCAAGGGTTACATTTTTCCAAAATTCCCTTTGAGTAGCAAGGTAGACGGTTGCATCGTAGGTAAGCAAAGTTTTGTACTTTGTGGATGAAAGTGTGTCGATGATGGAATCAAAGGTTGTGGTTTCACTAGGTTTGTCAAATATGCCTAAGTAATTGTGTGAAAATTTGAATGGAATCTCAATCGTGGTTGAGTCCTTTTGTTTGGTTTTACTGGATTGTTTCACCATGATTAAACCAGGGATAAAGAAGACGAAATGAGGACGATGAGGGTTGTGAAAATATTTGGGGAAAACTGTTTTAGAAAGGAATTTTGAATTCGATTCGACAGTAAAAACCCTGTTTGGGTTTTTGATCAGGGTTTTATAGACAGGAAAAGTGAATGCTGACGTGGTAGCGGTTACAAAGATCTGATGATCAAAACATTGTCCACGTGACAACCTCTGATGGAAATGGATGACAGTTGTTTAGGAAACCACTGATGGAGCAGTACCAGTGGTTTTTAAGGGAAAATGAAAACAATGGGTGACTTTAACTATCAGTGGATAGCCTTTATCAGTGGATAGAAACACTGATGTTTGACAACAATATTTATCAATGAAAAGAGGAAACAGAGGTTGACTTTCAGCAGTGGATAGTTTTTAACTAACAGATGGCTGAGCCAAAACAGTGGTTATGACAGACTTTTAAGGATTAATGAAAAATCTTCATTTTTTTCTATTTTTAAGGATGGATTTTTGATTTTCTGAAAACATTTTAATGCTTTAATGTATAGAAAACAGGATTTTCCTGTTACTTCATGTTAAGCAGGCCAAACTTAGAAATCAACTTTTCAAGGGAAGATATGACTAATGTTTTAAGTTAGCACATCTTCCAGTTGACCTTTAGTTGAACCATGAGACAGAAGAATCAAACCTTTTTTATAGCAATCCCTCACAAAGTGATGTCTGATGATGATTAATGATGAATCAATGAGATATTGAAACTTTTTGATGATATATTTCAACTACTTGACCGTCCTGCATAAAAGAAGTCTTTTGAGCAATTATATCAAAGTTCAATAACATATTTTGAAGTGACCAAAACAACTGGACTTCTCAGCTTGCCACAGCATCATAATATTTTTCAATCAGTGGTTGTGACAACATCTGCTGTTAGTGCTTAGTCGGAATAACATGAGCCTTGACAACCATGTTCCAACATATGCAATGTTCTTTAAGGACCCACTTTTTACCAATTTGGCTCTCATCCTTTGGTAGTGGTGCAAGTTTTCAAACTTGCTTTCCCTGAACTGTTGAAGCTCCTCTTACATGACAAACACCCAACTTTCTGTCTTTTAGTTCCTCAACGGTACATGACTTGTTGATGGAATGATAGAAAATCAAGAAGAGGACAAAAGTTTTGGGATAAACTTTGTGTGAGAATCCCTTTTCAAATGATGTTGTCAAGGTTTGGTACAAATGGATGAGGTTTAAAAGGGACTGATGTTCAAAATGTGAGGCTGCAGATGTGAATCACCTGAGCTAACATCTGTTGGTGACTTTTGATGATCCAACAGCTGTTTGAGATGAAGGAGAAAGAATCATGAATGTAGGTTTGACATACTGATGATTTTTTATCCATTTTTGATGGAGTTTATCAACAGTGGTTTGGGAATTAACAACTAAAAGGCTATTTTGGTCAAGTACTATTTATTTATCAGTGGATGAGCTTTTACAACTGATTTGAACAGCTGCTGCTCAGATGAAAGACATGGTTTTGTCTTGTGAGAACACAATATCATACAAACATCTGTTGATGAAGATTTTGAATTATCTGAACTCCCTGATATAGTGATTGTGCATGATTAATGGATGACAAATGTTTGACCAAATATGTAGATCGCCTGTGGACTCTTAAGTGTTTTGGATTTATACTCTTTTCTTTTGAATTCAAAAGTTTTGAGATAAATACACTTTTGAGTTTTTGTGATTTTTCTTCTTTCCCTATTTACCCTTTTCATTAATAAATGTTGTAACATTCACTGGAAAGGTTTTTAAGGGAGGAATACTTGATCCAGAATCATTTTCAGTAATGTTTTGAGAGATTTGGACATTGTTACACATGCTTATGCCAAATTTCACATTACTCATGACCTAGACTCCTTAATACCAACACATAATCTTTGTAGGATCCTACCTTTTATCACAAGTGATTTTGAATAGATTCCACCTCCTTTTAACAACTCTGGTATTTTCCATCAGAAGTTTGGAGTTTATCCCTAGTTATGTTTGATGTATATTATAAGACTGCTAATTTTCTTATGATGCTTCAACAAAATTGATTTGATCCTTTTGAAGGATTTTCCAACCAGTTTTTCAACATATAAGATCATGTAACTAAAGCTTTATTTACCTCTTTTGATGTTAACAGAGACACTAATGCTTTTAACTGAACATATACCTTTGTTGACATGAGGTGACACCTTAGCAGCAGTCATGATGGAATCATCATAGTTTTTCAACATAAACATTGAATCTGTAATGATTTGATTCATGATACTTCCAGTGCTACGTGACTCCAACGTGATAGATAACATCTTGGTTGTTTTACAAAATTTTTGAATAATCAACTTTGGACGTGATTAATCGTTACTCTGTTTTTCAACTAAATACGATCAACTATCAGTATCGAATGATTTTGAGCTGAACTATTTACGTCAAAATGATTGTTAGATCAAATTTGACTGTCCGAGCTCTTATACCAATTGTTAGGATCTGAGGTCATCATGATTGTGTTTGTTTGTAATAATTAAACAATGAATGAATGCAAAATAGAGATCTAATGCAGCGGAAATAAAACAAACTTTGTAAACACAATCAAAGGAACAATAGTTTTCATAAACATGTGAATCTCATTAGAATCGAATGATTATCATCAAAGGATTACATGCATGCTTACATACTAAAACTCCCCCTCAGCTCGAGCTCCATGGTTGATCGTACAAGATGATAGAATTGAAGGAGAAAACTCCTTGAATAGAACAGTGCAAACTGTTCTATTTATAGTACACATCAAACCACTGAAGCATCTAAGCTGACGTCACCATGAAAGTGACACTTAACAACCTAACAACCTACAACCACTGATCTAGTACAAGCACTGTTGTCAAACAGCTGATTACAATGCAAAATACAAAGATACGTTAAACTACTGTTTCTTCATACCACTGCTTCAGCCTTAGCAGTGCTTTAGTCTTTAGCAAATCTTGAGTCAAGGGAGTAGATTGACCATCAGTACTTAGTCTTCAATAGTCTTTGAATGGACGATAGTTGTTGTAGGTAACCGTTGTTGTAGTAGAACAGTTGATAGAAGACATCAGTTGTTAGAATCACTTTGAAGGGGAAAGTCTAATGTAAACCACTGCTTATGTAGAATCCACTGTTCTGAACCAGTTTTGGCTTTACATCATCTGTTCCTCTGTAGGGTTCAATCCCATCACGTATAACATGCAAGAACGGTTAGCGTTAAAAGTGTTTGTGTTGTGTGTTGATGTGTTTTGATAGAGAACGTATTTAACACCCAAAAGTGCGTTAAGCAAAAAAGGGTTCGAGTATACTCACAGTATGTGTTTAACAAATAAACACAGCCTTGAATTGGATTGAAGGGAGCGCGTTGGAGTTAGCCTGAGCATAGAACAGTAGCACGAGCATTGAACAGTGCGTAAACAGCGTATCGGATGAGATAAGTGTCGAATGGTGAGTCGAACGGATAAACACCCACTCGATCGGATGGTCATCCGAGCGGATGGTCATCCGAGCGGATGGTCATCCGAGCGGATGGTCATCCAAGCGGATGACCATTCGAACGGATGGCCATTTGAATGAGATGTGAGTGTTTGTAAATTTGTTTCGAAACTTTTGAAGTTTTCGTTGTAGTATTTAATCAAGTCATCCGGTCGGATGGTCATCCGGACGGATGGCCATTTGATCGGATGGCTATTCGATCGAGAATTTGGTAGTTTGAAGTTTTATCAAATCATTTTGAACAAGAAATAGTATAAAGGACAAGTCACCTGGTCGAATAGCCATCCGATCGGATGGTCATCCGATCGGATGGCTATTCGATTGGGCGTCCTGATGTTTTTGAAAACTTGTAAAATTTTCTAAGTTAAAAAGTTTGGAATTAAACGGAGACGGCGTTACGGCGTGTTCAAACAGCGGAAACGCACCAAGTCCGGCTCAGTCGATTGGATGGGAACCACCCCATTCGATCAGATTAGCTGTTCTTGATGGAGTTTCATGTTCAACCCGTGAATCGGTCGTCTCTCCGGTGGAAATCCGTTGTCAGACTGGTTCTCAACTAAAGAATGAGTAGAGAGCCTGAATGAGTCTAGATTCCATTGGTTCTTAGTTGAAAAGTGAATAAAGTTGAAGAAAAGTTTGAAATCAGTTGAAAATGTTTAGATCTTGTGGAGATTTGTGTTAAAATGTGTAGAAATCCTTTAGATCTGGACCTATCTTGACGGGATGACGTCACACCACAGTTTGCATACGCAACCGAGATGATGTCACCTTCAAGGAGTCCAAATCAGGTGATTCCATGGTGAAAATCAGTGATTTTGATGGAGAAGATGATGAGAAAGTGTTTAGTGATGATGGAAGTACAAGATTTAGGGGGAAATACTTACAAAATAGCCTTGAATCGAGAGAAAAGTGCTTGAAAGGGACTTAGGAGCGTGCTGGTCGAATGGAGCTGTCACATCAGTGAACAGTGATGTGACAGGCGGGTATTTATAGGGTGAGAGAGGGTAAGGCGGTGGAGAGTGCGAGGGTCGAATGGATGTCCGATCGGATGGCCATCCGATCGGATGGGCATTCGATCGAATGGTCATTCGACCAGTCGAGTTGTGCGAGTTAGTTTTCCAACTTTCGTTTCGTACGTTAAGCGTTGCATTGGGTTTAAGCGAGTTGCGAGTGAGCGTTGCGTTGAGATAACCACATGACATTAAACAAGTAAACACACATAATAACTAAGATGCATAAAAGTAAATCTGCGTTTTGAGTTTGCGATGAGATTGCGATGCGATAGCGTTAGTATAATCTTGTGATGTAGTATGCGACAATATGCATTAAATAGTATGCGTAACTGCTTTTTGAATAAGCGTTGTGAATGCGTTGTAAAATATAGCGAAACCCTTAGCGATAATTGAAATCTCGAGAGAACAAGTCAATTAAGCAATAAATGACAGATCTAAGTAAGAACCTGTCGCAACCCCCGATCCCTGATCCCCGGGAACGGGCGGCCGCGAGCCAGTTTCGGTGGTATCGCGTATTGTCTAATTTGGCAGCGGAATTTTTCATCAGGGCCGTAGTTAGGAAATATTTATCAGAGTAAAATACCACATTTTCATAACATTGAACAAATGGGTTAAAACCCAAGTTTTTATTACAAACTAATTTATAGGGATAAATCCCATTTTATTCGAATTAAAACGCCTTCTTTATTTATGTAACTTTTATAGCCACTTTTCCAAGCCTTCAGTGTTGTCCAGCTGGCTTCTAATTGGCTTTCACATTATGTTACCTGAAATGCGTTTTAAAAACATTTGTCAGTGGGAAATACTGGTGAGTGAATCCCAGTTTAATCAAGAAACATTAATTTAATTTAAACAGTATTGAGAGCGATTACAATTTTTATATCTACACAATTACTCCATTAGTACTGTCAATCCTGACTTGTGGGTCATATTACACATTGGCTAACTCATTGTCCAATGGTAACGTATTGTCATCCCGACTTACTACTCACAGTGTAGTAAATTTGTATACAAAACTCCAACATACCGGCAGTAATTGAAGAATTACAAAGACTCAATCACTGCTAAATTGCATTATAAAATAGTTAAGGTTTTGTAAAAACTGTTAACAAAAAGGAGATTACTCACATTGCTGTCTTAGATTTTCCGTAAGGGTTTCCTGGTGACAATCTATAATTTACACAAATGTACACGCGTTAGTATAATAACCCATTTTAACATTAGCAATACCCTCCCCGAGACGGCATTCCAACGACTACGTCGGGTAGAACCACGACAGCCGTTACGGAACCCTAGATCAATCGGGCAGCGTATCTAATACGTATCCAGGGGTTACAATACTTACAACGGAGTAGAACCTTGCTATTTAGGGGGGTATAATACCCGCGTATTATGCCTATAATTCAGAATTGAGAGAAAGAAATAGATTTTGAACGAATTGCGATTGAAATCCGATGGCCTGCTTATATAGGGCTGAATTCTGTCTTTCTCGCGGCCCGCGTAAAACAAGGACAGGGCCTACGCGGCCCGCGTCAAACCCAGGTCAACGCGTAGCTCGTCCGGGTCACTGCCTAGCCTCGCCACGATGATGACACGTGTCATCACCGGGCTGCGCCACTATCTTGATCTCACGCGGCCCGCGTAATGTTAAGGGTAGCTTACGCGGCTCGCCTAAACTTAAAAATCAACGAATTCAGGTTTTAACCTTTAAACCGCCCGCGT
Source organism: Helianthus tuberosus (assembly GCA_030545235.1). Classification (NCBI taxonomy): domain Eukaryota; kingdom Viridiplantae; phylum Streptophyta; class Magnoliopsida; order Asterales; family Asteraceae; genus Helianthus; species Helianthus tuberosus. The sequence goes on along the minus strand of CM060416.1, from coordinate 4,588,532 downwards.
AAGGGTTGGGGTGGGTCTACGCGGCCGGCCTCAGCCCAAAATTTCAATTTTTAATTATTTTTAATACTTTTTAAGGTATTCGGGGCCTGTTTTCTCGTATGGGGTGTATTTTGGGACATTTTGGAATATTTTAAAATATATTAGGGTGTCAGAAAAATATTCGAGGGTGTCGATTTTATTGTGGGTTGTTACAGAACCCGGAAAGTCGGGTTGTTACAGCCTCCCCTACTTTAGGGAATTTTGTCCCGAAATTAAGGCGCAGGCGTAACGAAGAGATGTGGGTATTTAGCTTTCATATCACTTTCGAGTTCCCACGTGAACTCGGCGCCGCATTTGCCTTCCCAGCGAACCTTCACTATAGGAATGCGTGAGCGTCGGAGTTTCTTGGTCTCTCGGTCCATGATTTTACTGGCTTTTCCATGAAGTGTAGAGTTCTGTTAACCTGCAAATCCTCGAGAGGGACATGCAGGTTTTCTTCGGCTAGGCATTTCTTGAGGTTCGAAACGTGGAAAGTCGGATGTACGTTGCTGAGTTCCTCCGGTAATTCGAGTCGGTAGGCCACTTTGTCAATTCTTTCCAGAATCTTAAAGGGTCCAACTTATCGAGGCGCTAGCTTTCCTTTCTTGCCGAATCGGATCACCCCCTTCCAAGGTGAAACCTTTAGGAGTACGTGATCACCAACTTCGAACTCAAGGGGCTTGCGGCGCTTATTGGCGTAACTCTTTTGACGACTCCGAGCTTTCAAGAGATTGTCTCGTATCTGGAGGATCTTGTCAGTCGTTTCTTGTATTAACTCAGGGCAGGTAATTTACGCGTCTCCTATCTCATGCCATACAATAGGCGGTCGACATTTTCTTCCATATAATGCCTCGAAGGGTGCCATTTGAATACCAGCGTGATAACTGTTGTTGTACGAGAATTCGACTAAAGGTAAATGTGAATCCCAATTACCACCAAAATCGTGCGCCCAGTCTGGCCGTCGGTCTGGGGATGGAAAGCGGTACTGAGATTAAGAGTAGTACCGAGAGCGGATTGAAAAGTTTCCCAAAGGCGCAAGGTAAATCGACCATCGCGGTCAGAATGATGTCACGAGGTGTCCCATGTCGGCAAATGACTTCGTCGGTATAGATTCGTGCTAATCGTTCAACCTTGTAGTCTTCTCGTATCAGTAGAAAGTGAGCAGATTTCGTAAGACGATTGATGATAACCCAAATGCTATCGTGACCTGATGGCGTGCGAGGGAGTTTCGTAATGAAATCCATAGCTATACTCTCCCATTTCCACACCGGGATCTCGGGTTGTACGAGTAAGCCAGAGGGTCGTTGGTGCTCAGCCTTGACTTTCGAACAAGTTAGGCACTTCAAAACATAGAGAGCGATATCGTTCTTCATTCCTGGCCACCAATACCTGGCACGGAGGTCCTGGTACATCTTGTCGGCACGGGGATAAATGGAATATCGGGATTTGTGGGCTTCGATCAACAAAATCTCTCAGAGATTATTGCGACTAGGAATCCAAATGCGATCGAGATAGTGAAATATACCATTAGGTTTATTCACTAGTTGGTTTTCGGTTCCAAGTACTCTTTCTTCCTTCAAGGTGTTTTCAAGAAAACAGGCGTGTTGGGCGTCGCAAATGAGGGCTTCGAGGTCGTGTTGGGCTTGAACATTACGAACACTATGTAAATAGCTTCGTCGGCTAAGAGCATCGGCAACGACATTTGCTTTGCCTGAGTGGTAACGTATCTCATAGTCGTAGTCGTTGAGAAGTTCAACCCATCTGCATTGGCGCATGTTCAGTTCTTTCTAGTTTAGGATGTGTTGTAGGCTCTTATGGTCGGTGAAGACCGTGCACTTAGTACCATAAAGGTAGTGCCGCCAAATCTTCAACGCAAAAACAACTACACCTAGTTCGAGATCGTGGGTCGTGTAGTTCTTCTCATGGACTTTGAGCTGGCGAGACGCGTACACGATAACCTTGTCTCGTTGCATAAGGACACAACCAAGACCGAGGTTAGAGGCATCGCAATAGACTATAAAGTCGTCGTTTCCATCGGGTAGCGCGAGTACGGGAGCGTCGCAAAGCATACGCTTAAGAGTTTGAAAGGCAGTCTCTTGTTCGGTTCCCCAAACAAAAGTCTTGTCCTTATGCGTAAGAGAGGTGAGAGGAACGACGATTTTAGAGACAAAGGACATACCTTGCAATATAGTGTAAACATAAAGGACGACTTTTGTAATTTACTCTTATAAAAAATCTATAAAAACAACTCGTTTCAAATTCAGAGTCAGATGAAGGGGATAGAGCTGACTGATGCGCCCATCATCACACTCGCCTTCTGCTATACACCATTATTCACACCGCCGATCAGATTCAGATGAAAGGGACCCGTCGCCGTTCGATTTCAGATGAAGGCGTTCCGTCGCCGTTCGTTTTCAGATGAAGGGGACCTGTCGCTATTCGATTTCAGATGAAGGGGACTCACCACATTTGGATTCAGATGAAGGGGACCTTCGCGGTTCTGATTCTGATGAAGTGGGTCGTTCACGTCGTCGCCGGAGTTCGTCTATCTCCGATCTCCCACCATTTTCTGTCTCTCTAACCTTCTCTCTCCGTATCCGGCTCTCTCTCTAGTTTTCAGATTTGTATAGAGTGTGTGTTGGTGGGTGATGGTGGTTGGTGGAAGCAGGAGGTTGAAGATGATCTTGGTGGTGAAGGTTAAATGTTTATGTTTTAAATAAAAAAGTGAGTCCCATTTAATTTATTAAACTTTAACTATATTTCTTTTTTATATTTAAGTAATTTATTTTAATAATAAGGGCATTTTAGTCAATTTACTTCACTTTAACAGAGAAAACTAACCTCCATTCACTCTAGGGACTATCCGAGTAACAACCAAACAAACCACAGGGAGCATGAGTGTAATTTTCAAAAGTTAGGGACTAAAGGTGTTATTTTGACAAACCACAGGGACTATCCGTGCATTTTACACTTTTTTTATTCTTTATTATTTGTTAAATTTTGTCACACCCCAACCGATGGCGGAAATCATCGGGCATGGCACTGAGCGAAACAGATTGTCCAGAAGTTTCCATAACAACTATCATTACCATTCAATTTAAATTAACATGTCCCATACCATGTCTCAAATAGTAAACAAATTATTACAGATAATCATCAAGACAAGTATTCTGTTCCGACAACTCAGATTCAAATATAAATAGTTTATTTATTGGTTTCTAGGACCCCTTTTCCTAGCTTCGATTTCATCACAGCACAGCGAGCATCCTAGACCTTTCCTAGCCTCAATTTCACAGTGAGTTAGGTATACAAACAACCTAGGCACCTGCCACATACGTTAAAATAAAGTCAATACATAAAATGTAAAGGTGAGCATACAAGTTTGATAATAGCATATAGAGTTCGAATTCGTTTACGCATAACCAGCACGTACACATAGTGAAATGAAGCACGTTAGTTATCGACATAGATCCATCGATACCAATGACTGCGGGTTGACTGCCCGAGGCAGTTCGCAATACATGATTACCACCGTAATCCATGCAAGTAAAAGATCCTTAACAACCCCCGTGTGAACGGGTGCTGAGTCCAAACTATAGTACTATCGTTGCTAAGGCAGGTAGACAGCATTCCATGTGTAAACATAACAAACAAGCATTCATAAGCCACGTATAACATGCATTAACGGTTAGCGTTCAAATAGTTTGAGTAGTGTGATAGTTGTAGTTTGAATATTTGTAACGTATGTAACACCCAAAAGTGCTTAAAGCAAAAAGGGATCGAGTATACTCACAGTGATTATGGATTGAAGGGAGCGCTTAGCGAGTACGGTTAGCCTGAATAGATTCGGTAGCATACGATAAGTGAAACGTAAAATAGGAAACAATGTGGACGGGTCGAACAGCTGGTCGATCGGACGGTAGTCCGATCGGTCGACAAGCCGTTCGGCTGACAGTCTGCTCGGACCGCTATCCGGTCGGTTGGTAAGCCGATCGGATGGCTGTTCGAGGGGATTGTGTCTTCCTTTGAGAAGGATGTGTTTGTGTATGATGGCTTGACCTTTGAAGTTTTCGTTGTAGCATTTGAAAACATGGAAGTACCTTTACCTTTCAGGTCGATCGATCGGACGGTTGTTCGATCGGTCGGCAACCCGATCGGCTGGCCTTCATGGAGTTGCAAGGTTTAGTCCTTGGATCGGACAGGTGTTCGATCAGACAAGTCAACAAAGTCAAGACTTTTGTGAAATGTAAAGTATGGTTCAATGGATCGGATGGTTGATCGATCGAATGGCACAACTGCTGTTCGATCGGACAACCGGGTGTCACCGGATCGGACGGCTGTTCGATCGGGTGGCACTTCTGGTGCATTGAACATGTTGAAAATCGATCAAGTATGGAAGCATAGTATCTCATGATCCGAGGAGTAATCCGATCGGACAGGTGTTCGATCGAACAACAGTTCGTTCAATACTATTCTTCAAGGTAGGTTGACTGTGTTTGACCATGTGTTAGCCGATCGGCTGGCCAGTCGATCGGCTGACTATCCGATCGGCTGGTTGTCTGTTCGGACAGCAGTCCGATCGGTCAGCATCCTGACTCGATCAGCCTATTCGTCTAACACCTGGTTGTTCTGTTTGTCGTTTTATCGAGGTATTTTGACAGCGGGTAAAACCATAGATCTCTCGTCCTTACTGGGTCCCCCGGGTCGGATAGGAATCACCCAAATCCGGTCGGTGGCCTGTCCGGAACGGAGTTTAGCATTTACCCGAAATCGGTTAACCTTGTGGATAGAATCCGGATCTCGAACCATACAACCACCGAAGTGATTCGTAACCCGGCTCAGGTCCCGTTTCTACCAGTTTGAAGGCATTGAGTGTAAAAGAGTTGAAAGAAAGTGGGAAGAACCACCTTTCAATCCTTTTCCACCGTGCATAGGTTTAGATCTACTAAGGATCTTTGTTTGTTTATGTGGAAATCGGGTAGATCCAAGTTATTCTTGGTGGATTGAGGCCAAAACATGAAGTTCTTCAAGAACCCATGATGACATCATCCTAGAACACTTGATTCTTGGTGATTTTCACGGTTAAAAGTTAAGATTTGAAAGATAGAAAGGTGTAGAAATGTGCATAGATCAAAGAAGTACAAGATTTAGGATGAAAACTTACCGGAATCGAGAGAAATCTGCGAAATAGTGGGCTGAGCGTGCTGGTCGGACAAGGGTTTCCAAAAGTGGAAAGGTATGACAAAGACAGGGTATTTATAGGATGACCAAAGAGGAAAGGGCTAGCCGATCGGCTGGTAGCTCGATCGGACAGCCTGTCCGATCGGCTGGGAAGCCTGATCGATCGGTTTGCACCTTTCGAGTGTTTCGCGCGACGATTTCAGATATTTCGATTTCGATTGCGAGCGGTTCGATACGATAGGGTTTCCTAGTCAAATTACTTTCAGTCCCAACTACTTCGTGTCTCGCATAATCTATTTTCCACCATCTATCATAGTTCGATTGTGATTCGAGTTAGAGTTCAATTACATTCGAGTTAGATTTCGAGTTTCGATTGAGTTCGCTTGATTACTACATCATAACATACATAAACATGCACAGGTAACACGTAAGGCACACACACACGTAAAATACATAGTTCGAGTTGCGATTCGACGTTGATTCGATTAGCATAGCTTGATTATTAGTTGATTAACTTTATCGCATTGTTACTTCCTATAGTTCAAGTCGTAGGTCGATTGAATATCGATTAACACGATTCGATTTTTGTCATTAACAACACTTACTCCACATAATATAATTAAAAACAAGAAGTTTCTATAAGTCAAGTTGCGCGAAATCGGTCGTTGACTTTGACCTTGACTTTGACTTTGACTTTGACTTGTGAAAACACGGGGTGTTACAAATTTATACTTGTTATTTGTTAAATTTGCACTCGTGTTCTATTTGGACGAAACCTCAGGGACGGAAACTGCACTTTACTTTGAAAACTAACGCCCACATCGTCACTTTCCTTTTTTGTTATACGACGCTAGGTACTCGCTCAGCGTTAGGTTGAAAAATGATCTGATCGAAAGACGCTCGTTCAACTTTGGCTCGGTTGAATAAACGCTTAGTTCGATTCTATTCGGTTTATAAACAAACCAAATACGAGTAAAGGTCCGATCAAACGTTTCAAATTGGATCAAACGCTTGATTTTACAATTTAGCTGAAAAACATTCCTCTTAGACCAGGCATGTCACACATACATTTGTGTGTGTTTTTTTTTAGAATCTACACATGTATCACCCTTCTAATATAATTAATTAGGTATATATAGCACAAATAAATGCTCGCATAGACCATTTAAACCAAAAGTACGAATTCTACAAGGCTTGTTGCTTTCTGGATGTAACAATTGAGATTGCGGTCCTAGTAGTTTACTAACAAAACACATCTTAATATTATGACAACTGACCTGTATTTATATTTCGTTACTATAAAGGTTTAGAGATTACGCCTAGGCCAGCTCTATAGGCTTTGTAACCTAGGCACAGGCCTAGGGCAACAATAAAAAAGGGCCTCCAAATTTTTAGAAAGTTTTTTTATATAATATATATATATATATATATATTAGGTTCAAATAAATACGTTTATTTTAAAACTAAACTGGTTTTTCATTGAAGGAACCCCAAATAAATATTGTTTAGCAAAAAAAGGCCAAGTTTCAAAACCCATTTCGCATTGATTTACAACTATTACAACACAACAAACATCGACCTAATCATCGATATTTAGCGGCCTATAGCCCATAAATACAGCCGTAATCATCGTTCCCACTTCCCATCGCATAATAGTATTAATTTTCCGAAGACGGTGGTGGTGGGCAAATGGGTTGCCAAACGGTGACAACGGCATTCCGAATATTGTCAAACAGTGACGGCGGCATTCCGGCGATTGCCAAACAGTGGTGACGGCGTCGTTGATTGCCAAACAGTGGTGACAGCGGCGTTCCGGCGATTACCAAACAGTGGTGACAGCGGCGTTCCGGCGATTACCAAACAATGGTCGTTGGCGGTGGAGAACAGTGGTGGTGAGAGGTGGAGAACAGTGGTGGTGTTGATGATGTTGAGAGTGGTGGTTGTTGGGGGTGGTTGGTGGCTGCTATTGTTGTTGGTGGACATATAGGTAGAAAGAAGGCGTGAGGGAGAAGCAGAGACTGTCAACTACTCATATGTGTTACATACATATAATACTAGGTTATAACATCGTGTATTACACGGTTTGAATAAATAAATTTTATATACTGAATAATAAAACATTATATTTTAAAAGCATCCTTTATTGCACGGGTTGAAGAAATATAATTTTATATATCAAAAAAAAAAAAAGTTATATCTATAACAACCATATGTATTGTACGGGTTGAATAAATGTAATATTGTTTACCAAATAATAAAAAAGTTATATTTTTAAAAACCCCGTGTAGTACATGGGTTGAATAAATATGATTTTATATGCCAAATAATAAAAAAAAATATTTAAAAAAACTAACGGATTTTTTTATATTTAAAGTAGGATAAGAATGAATATTAATATTTATTTATTTAGTTAATATAAGATTAAAAAAACATATGATTAAATAGGTCGGAAGTTGTATGATGATAAATCGGTTAACCATATTATAATGTCATATGTTTTTAGTTATATATTTTTTGAATTATTTTTAAAAAAAAATTAAGACCTTGTTATTGTTAGTAAAATCAATGATTTTATATTTGTAATTTTATTTGGTATTATTTCATTAAAAAGTGCATATTATACATATAATTATATTATGTCTTAAATTATTGATATCGTTCAAAATGTTTTTTTAATTTTATATCTAGCATTATATATACTGTGGTAAAAGTTTAAAGTTTATTAGAGATAACTACATCATCGAAAAGAATAATAGTAAATTTGTAAGTTACAAATAAAAAGTAGGTGTCTGTAAAAAAGAAGTAATAATTTGGGTAAAAGAAAACTAAAAAATGTAGTTGTATATATATAGGGTGAGGTTCCTGTAAAAATAACATTTTTCGTGAGAAGTGTGAGAAGGCATAGAAATAGACATGTAAGCATCATGTTTTGGACTTAGGCATGATGTTTTGGGTTGTTTTGACAAGAACACTAAACATAACAATAATGTGATTCGGGCGTATTGGTTTATTTTTTAACTGAACGTAAAACAACGGAAACGTTGATAAAAATAAATAAAAAACGTCAAATTCATACTCATATATTTAAATAATAATACAAATGTATTTGAAGAATAAACTAAATCCAACACAAATACTTTGAGAATATTTAATTGTATAAAAGTTCTTCTAATATATAGTTTGCACTTCATATAAATAACGTTTTAAGTATTTATGTTTTTCTTAAGGTTGGAATTTAAATATTTAATTCTTTATCGTAAGTATTTATGTTTTTCTTAAGGTTTTTCTTTATGTTTTTCTCAAATATCCCATTATAACTTTACAATTAAAAGAAAACGAAGGAAGAAAACAAAATATATATCTCTATCGTATGAATTCTTATTAGATTTGATTAAATATTATTAATAAAAAGAATTTGTATTAGATTAGATTTTAAATTTTATTAAATATTATTAATAATAAGAATTTGTATTAGATTAGATTAAATATTATTATTATTAGTATTATTAATAATTTTAATCAATTAAATGAGAGAATGACAAGTGTCCTCCAAATGGTTTCTTTTATTATATAGTATAGATTTATATAGAGTACATATATAATATAGATTATATTAGGTTGTTAAATATAATTTTGTTTTATTCTTAATTAATATATATAAATAGGTAAAAAGACTAAATTACCCTTATATCACCATATTTAACAAAAAAAATTAACTGAGTTAGGCCTAAAAGACATAACATGTAGCATTCTCAAACATAAAGGACAAAACTTGTAATTTACTCTAACTAGAAATACGACTCGCCGCAATGCGGCGGGGATTCTTTAGTTATAACTAAGTCGATTTAGGACGCGCACGTTATGTTGAACCTGTCAAACGGGAAAAAATAGACGATGTGAAAACGTTCACCCACACACGCACGTTGCGTCGTGTTAATTCGCAAAGTTTAGAACGAAACGTGAAAAATGCTAAACCATAGACGCACGTTGCGTTGTTTTAAGTCACAAAATTCAGAACGAAGCATAAAGCGAAAAATTTGTGGAAAATGAAAACTATAAAGGACAAAAGTTGAAAGTAAAAAAGTTGTGAGGATAGATTGCAAAAGATAAAAAGTTGTGTTAAAAGTAAAAAAAAAAACAAATAGTTTTGGGTTAAAAGTAATCTATGAAATACTTTTTGGTGAAAAGTAAAAAAATCAATTTTTTTTTAAAGCCCCAAAGCCAAGGTTACAACAACCATATGCATAACCATTTTTTCTTTGAAAAACCCCCAAAGCCAAGATTACAACACATAAGTAAAAAAAAATCAAAGTGGTTAAATCGTAAAAGATGGAAACGTTTGAATTAGAAGTAAAAAATCAAATTAATCAAAGGGGTTAAATTACCAAAGATTAAAACTTTAAACTTAAATTGTCAAAGATTAAAACTTTAGGGTTAAAAAAGAAAGGAAGATTAAAAATTTTAAACTTAAATTGTCAAAGATTAAAATTTTAGGGTAAATTGTCAAAGATTAAAACTTTAGGTTTAAAAAGGAAACTAAGATTAGAAGTTTAAACTTAAATTGTTAAACATTAAAACCTTTAGGGTTAAAAAGGAAAATTTTCATTTTTTTTGAAAGACTCCCAAAGATCAAGTTACAACACATATATGCACTAATATGTTGCTTATTTATAGTGTTTAATAACTATTATAGTTTTTAACAACGAATTATAAGAATTAAAAATCTAACAAATATTATAAACAAGTTAATCACAACTTTTTAGTCAATACCTTATAGAGATTAGTCCTCATTAAAGTGGTGATTCGAGTCCCATAAGATGAATTTTAGGACTTAGGAGAATATTTTTAGGTGTTTATGCGCGTCAGAGAACCAGTACCATATCGATAGATTGAACACGGTATGTGGTACCCACTTTTACAAAACTTCGGTATCGGTATTTTCGGTACCGAAGTCATACTAAGATAGGTATTTTGTAACGGGTATCGATACTGTACCGATAAATTCGGTATAGCATTTGGTACCCACTTTTCCGGAAATCCGTTATCAGTATTTTTAGGTAGGGATGAGCTCGGTACTTTACCGGTACCAAACAGAAGGTACCGATCTCGAAAAACACAAAAAGTGGGTACCGGTACCGTATAAAAAATAGATGGTACCATAGTTGTTAAAAGTCATCGCATCTTGCGCCTAGGCACAATTTCCTAGCTAGGCGAGGCAATTGCGCCTTAAGTCAAGGCAATTGCGGTTTAATTCTCCAGGCGATGGTTCATGCGCAAATTCTGGCGAAATTCCTAGATTCTTGAGAGTTTTCGGCCAAATTCTCTAAATTCTGCCAAGATTCTAGCTAGATTTATACTTTTATCTAACGAAACTACTTTTTTACACTAACAAACTAGCATTTTATAACTTTTGGTACTAAATAGACGATTTTAAATGTTATATAATAGCTTTAGTTTATTTTATTTGAATAATAGTATTAATTTTCTATTATATAAAAATATTTAAGTTTTTTTTGTGGTACGCTTTTTTTTTTTTCTCAGGCCCGCGCTTTTTTTGCGCCTTGCGCCCTTTCCCCAAGCGAGGCCTATGCGCCTTGAGTGCGCCTAACGCCTTTAATAACTATGGACGGTACGATACCGATATTCAAAGGTAAATCGACCCAAAATACCGAACTGAAAGTAACAATCCCGAAAAATGCTAAAAGTGGGTATCAAATTTGTACCGAGCCACCGGTTTGTATATAGGTAAGTATGTTTGATCTTTATAACCGGTTTAAGAACCGAAACCGGTCTTAAGAAAATCGGTTAACCGGATAAAAAACTGGTTTTTTTGGCCAAAACTGGTTTTTAACCGAACCGAATTGAGTAGACCAGTTTGGGTTCCCAACATGTACAACTGGTTTTTTAACCGGACCGGTTATTAAAAAAACTGTTTTTTTTTTCAACCGAAAAAACCAGTTCGGTTAAAAACCGGACCGGTTATTCCAAAAAAACCGATTTGTACACCTCTAGGTACGGTACCGATTCGGTACCAATACCCAGTACCAAATGCTCATCATTATTTTTAGATACCGGCATGTAAGAATCGCTAGGTGCTAATCGGGAGGTGGGGTACTGATTAGCGATTAATCGGGATTATTCATGATTAATCAGTTGGAATTTTTATATGTGATTTTTGTTTTATACACATCTAGACTCAATTTTATATGTACTTTTTTTAGTAGACAAGTTTTAACCCTTCTATACCCATTTTTTTAAGCATACAAGATTAATTGTTGGAATTTGTAGGTTTTGGCCGTAGTTTGGTCGGAATCTCGCGAAATCGCCTATTTCCAGTCGACTAGGACCGATTTTCGGCTGACTAGGGCCGATTTTTCCGACCGGCTAGCGACTACTTCACCAATTACTTACATATTAATCAGTGATTGGCCGACTAACGATTAATAGTAGACGATTAATCCCAATTTTTCCAACACTGGATACCGACTCTGATAAGATACCAATCTCATTTCTAACCGTTAGAAGAAAAAAAAAAAAAAAAAACACAAAATGTAAATTTGAAAATCCGTTAGCGGGTAACTAGGAGTAAACAAACGGATAACGCTCATATCATGTTTTTCAAGAAAAGAAACTCCACCAGAAAAATTACACCAATTATCTCCAACCACCAAAACCTCACCCAAACCCCAATCCACTCCAAAACAAATTACGCGCGCCAAACACTCACACTCCACTCTGCGTTATCTCTTCTTCTAGAGAGAGAAAGTTAGAGAGAGAAAGAAACAGTAACAATGGCGATGGCGTTAGCTCTTCGTAGATTCTCATCCTCTGCAGAAAAACCCTTGCAGCGTCTCTTCAATAACGGTCATCTCTACTCAATGGTCCGTACCGTTATTCTCCTCATTTTTTTCAAAAGGGAATACTATGTTTGTGTAGTGATTTGATTTGATTTGATTTGTGTTACAGTCTTCGTTACCGAGTGAAGCTGTGTATGATAAAGAAAGGCCTGGAGTTACGGTGAGTTTTAAGTAGGGGTGCAAACGAGCCGACCTAGGGATGAGCTCGGTACCGGTACCGAATTTCCCAGTACCGAAAATACCGGTACCGAATTTTGCCAAATATGGGTACCAGTACCGAAAGTACTGGTACCGATACCAAAAGTACCGGTACCGAAAACGCCAAATAGTGGGTACCGATTCGGTACGGGAAATTCGGTACCGGTAATGGTACCAAGTACCATATGCTCATCTCTAGTTTTTGTAATGCTGAGCTACTCAAGATTGGCTCGAAAAAAAGCTTGAACAAGCCGAGCTTAAACGAGCTCAAGCCCAGTACGAGCCTAAAAACAAGCTCGTTTAATAAATGAGCCCGAGCCTGAGCTTCTCTTATCAAGCTTGAGCTGGCTCGCAAGCCTAAACGAGCATGTTGTTTATATGTATTTTTATTAATATGTTAATTATACATTTAAATACTAATTATTAATATTTATAAGTTTATGAAAAAAATACTAAACTGTATATATAAAAAAATAATTATAACTAATATAAATTAATTAGGAAATAATAAACTAGCTGAGCCTGAGTTGAGCTCGAGCTTGAAAAATTGCCTACGAGCTCGAGCTTTAACAAAGCTCGAATCGAGCCGAGCTCGAGCTTTCATAAGTTAAACAAGCTCGAGCTCGAGCCTGGTCGAGTTCGGGCTCGGCTCGGCTCGGCTTGTTTGCACTCCTAGTTTTAAGTTTAATTTGTTTGTTTTTGGTTGTGTTAGGGTTTGTGATTGATGTTTTGTGTGTGAATTGGTTTGTGATGGTTGAGAAATTGTGAATTGCAGTGGCCGAAGCAGTTGAATGCGCCGCTTGAGGTTGTGGATCCAGAAATTGCGGATATTATTGAGCTCGAAAAGGCTCGACAATGGAAGGTTGTGTTTGTTAATCTCATACTGTTTGTTTGTATCAGGTTAATGTTTTCAATAGGTAGATTTAGGTAGGGGAGTTCTTAAACTGTGGAAAAGAACCGCGTAAATTGAAGAAAGTCGCTGGTTTGAAATATGTATGGCCGGTCTGGTTCATGGTTTGGAACCTGGACCGGCCGTTAAAATTTTTTATTTTTTTTTATTTTTTTATTTTAAGAATATAAAGTTATGCGTATATAAAATGAAGCTTTTTTTTCCAAACTTAACAAGTTTATTGTATATTTTACTGGTATAGACAGATTATGCTTTCATAATTTTAACTAACCTTAGAAGGTAAAATTCTTTCTAGCTTCCTGTTTTTAGGACGATTCGGTGTTTTTCTTCACAATCACCTAACACGAAGGTTAATTTCCGCGTTAAAATACATAAAACACTGACTCTGGGTTGTTTATTTTGGTTTTAAAGGGTCTTGAACTCATTCCATCAGAGAACTTTACCTCCCTATCAGTTATGCAAGCAGTTGGATCAGTTATGACCAACAAATACAGTGAAGGGTACCCTGGTGCTAGATACTACGGTGGAAACGAGTAAGGAAATAAATCTTCTTCAATATCATGGTGTTTGTTATGAAGTAATTTGATTTTAAGATGTTAAAAACTTCTGCTTCTAGGTATATTGACATGGCAGAAACCTTATGTCAGAAGCGCGCATTGGAAGCCTTCCGGTTAGATCCTGCAAAATGGGGAGGTACTTAATCTTTGTTCCATGTTGCGAACGGATATTGCTAACACCAGTTTATACGCATTGAACTTATAACATGTTTCATTATCGTTTTTGATGCAGTGAATGTGCAGCCGCTTTCAGGGTCACCGTCTAATTTCCAGGTCTACACCGCTTTATTAAAGGCCCACGACAGAATCATGGCACTCGATCTTCCTCATGGTGGCCATCTGTCACATGGTTATCAGGTGCTAAAAAATACTTCTATTCTTATCTAACGCAATGCGCGTTCTACTATAATCTGATTCTTGTACTTTTACCGTTTCAGACTGATACAAAGAAAATATCTGCGGTATCCATATTTTTTGAGACCATGCCTTACAGATTGAACGAGAGTACTGGCTTAATCGATTATGACCAGGTACTTTTTTTTAACTTTTTACCGTCGAATTGTATATAATTTTTTACTGTTAGAATTTTAAGAGGATTTGATTGGTAATTTCCAACTTGCAGTTGGAGAAAAGTGCCACACTCTTCAGGCCAAAACTGATTGTTGCTGGTGCGAGTGCTTATGCTCGATTATATGATTATGATCGAATCCGCAAGGTGAGTACTGTAAATTCTATATATACTTAAAATGCTATTTTGTCAACATCAACCAACTTTGGCCCCTCAACTTTGGTAATTACATATTTTGCCCCTCAACTTTAATAATGACATGTTTACCCCTCAACTTTAATAATGACATGTTTACCCCTCAACTTTTGTCAACACAACCAACTTTGGCCCCTCAACTTTGGAATAACTTACTTAGCCCCTCAACTTTAATAAGATTTCCTTTTTTTTTAATTTTCATTATTTACCCTTACACTTTATTATAGTTACTATTTAGACCTTTGCTTATTTTTATCTTACGTTTCGAACCCGTTGCAGAGCGCCGGTGGTAACCCACTAGTTAGATTGTTTATAATATAGCATGGTTAAGTTTTATATGATTACATTTACCTACAAATTCACAAATAACATTTTTATTACAGGTTTGTGACAAGCAAAAAGCTATTATGTTGGCAGATATGGCACACATCAGTGGGTTGGTTGCAGCAGGGGTCATCCCGTCCCCTTTCGACTATGCAGATGTCGTGACCACCACAACCCACAAGTCACTCCGTGGTCCACGTGGTGCCATGATTTTCTATAGGAAAGGACTGAAAGAAGTCAACAAAAAAGGCGTTGAGGTACATTTGTCTAAATAAATGGTTGCTAATTTAGGATTATATATTGATCATACGCATGTTATTCTGGAAGGTGTTCTATGATTATGAAGACAAAATCAACCAGGCCGTCTTTCCTGGACTTCAAGGTGGCCCACACAATCACACAATCACTGGATTGGCAGTTGCACTGAAACAGGTTTGCTTTTTTCAACAAGTTACATGAACGTTTTGATAACGTGTAATTTCCACCGCTTGCGGTGTGCACATATAATGTATATATGTGTTGGCGCTCGGGGGGCAAAAGTGAAATGGTACTAACTTTAACGTTATCTTACTAATTTCGTGAAAATAACGTTAAAAGCGGCGGATGGTTAATCATGCATCATGTGGTGGCGTGCGTTAATAGCTGAAAGACACGGTGGTACATGCACCAATCAGTCTCTGTCCCGATTGTTTGAGTGCTATGTGCCTTATGTCCAAGGCTTGATACAAAACTACAATCGAGCCGAGGGTCTCACTGGAAGCAGCCTCTCTATTCCTACGGGGTAGAGGTAAGGCTGTCTACATCTACCCTCCTCAGACCCTACCTTAGCTTTGCTATTGGAGGGATTTACTGAGTATGATGATGATGATGATGAGTGTAATTTCCCGATTTGCCCTTTATATCTCGTGCTTACATGTATACAGGCAACAACACCAGAATACAAGGCGTACCAAGAACAAGTCATGAGTAACAGTGCCAAGTTTGCAGAGGTATGATATAATTACGCGTCTGGAAACTTCATGTCGATTTCTTCAAATTCAAAGCCGTCATAAGTCACATGTATGTTTTTGTCCAGAGTCTAGTTAAGCACGGATATGAACTTGTTTCCGGCGGAACAGAGAACCACTTAGTTCTTGTTAACTTGAAAAACAAGGTAAACAAGAGAATGTTATATCAAGAATCTCATTTTTGACATTAAGTCTCAAATATAAAGAAATAATGATCATATGCATATATTTTTTTTTACCAGGGTATTGATGGTTCAAGGGTTGAAAAGGTGTTGGAAGCTGTTCACATTGCAGCCAATAAAAACACTGTTCCTGGTGATGTTTCTGCTATGGTTCCTGGTGGCATCAGAATGGGTGAGGACCGTTTTTTAGTAAAATTTATTCTTTTATTAAATTAAAACAAATTTTAATCCATAATTTTGTTGTTTTTAGGAACCCCTGCTCTTACTTCTAGGGGATTTGTTGAAGAGGATTTTGCTAAAGTTGCCTTCTTTTTTGACCTTGCTGTAAAGATAGCTTTAAAGATCAAGGGTGAAGCCCAAGGTATACACTTACCGTAACATTCATCACTATTATATATTTACGAGTAAAATGCCATTTGCGTCCTTAAGGTTTTGGCCAGTTTTGCGACTTTCGTCCGAAGGTTTGTTTTTTCGCATCTGGATCCAAAAGGTTTGAAATCTTGCCATTTTCGTCCGGCTCGTTAACTCCATTCATTCTTCTCTGTTGAGTCAGGGGTATTTCCGTCCTTTTTGTTAACTTAAAGGGCAATTCGGTCTTTTCCACTTTATGTACAAGTATTCGAAAGACCGAATTGCCTTTTAAGTCAACAAAAAGACGAAAATACCCTTGACTTAACGGAGAAAAACGGATGGAGTTAACGACCTGGATGAAAATGGCAAGATTTCAAAACTTTTGGATCCAGATGCGGAAAAACAAACCTTTGGACGAGAGACACAAAACTAGCCAAACCTTAAGGACAAAAATGACATTTTACTCTATATTTATATTATATGTTTTGAATTACAAATGATGGTGTTTTGTTTTGTGAATCAGGAACAAAACTGAAGGACTTTGCGGCTGCAATGCAGTCTAGTGGCATCCAATCAGAACTTTCAAAGCTACGCCATGACGTCGAGGAGTACGCGAAACAATTCCCAACAATCGGGTTTGAGAAAGAAACCATGAAATACAAAAACTAAGGAATCATACAAGCCAGGTATGGGTTAGAATGAGGCATTTGGATCTAATTATATTATTGTGATTCTTATTGTTTGTTTTTAATGAGATGATGATGCATGGAACAGGTGCCATGAAGATGGAAGTGGTGCTTCTTCCATATCAGACCAGTATATCTATCTTGAATGTGGATTATAAGGCTTTTCTGTATGATGAATCTTCTGTATATGTGAATCAATGGAGCATTTCTTTAAAACTTTTTTATTTAATCTCACTTAATTACTAAGTAGTTATATCTTTGTGTGATAGATAATTAGGGGTATAATATCATATTTACTAAAAAGAAAGCATAATATCAGATATACATAATTCAAATCTATTCAGAAAAACAATTGTTATTTTATTTTGATCAGCGATAAGAAAAATGAAAGTGAAAAATAAAAATAAGTTTTGTACATAGCATAAAAGATGGATCATATCTATAATCTACTTCATATAGAGTATACAACTATAAAAGTATCAATACTTGTTATTTCTCAATGACTAAAAGGATTACATATATACAAGATTGTAGCTATAGACTAGGAACTAATGAGCTAAAATTAGGGAACTAAACAAGCTAGGATCTTGACCAATTAATTGGTAAGTTACAACAATAGAATTAATTTGAATTTGAAACTTCTTTGGTAGGAGATTCGGTTTTGACCGAATGTGTTCTAATAACAACAACAACAACAGTAGTACCCAGCAAGTCCCACAAATAACAAAGCGGGAGGGTGAGATGTAGACAAACCTTACCTCTATCCATATGGATAAAAAGGCTGCTTCCAAAAGACCCCCGACTCGAAACCAAACATCAAGCAAACAATGCAAACTACAGATATAGCAATAGGAATCCACCAATCACAAAATAAGTGGTACCCGACTAAAATAGTAGAATAGACACAACTATAGCCCCTACAACAATACACACACACACACACACACAAGATGATAAACAGTGTAAAGTCCACCTGAAAAGTAGGAAATATTAACCCCTAACCCAAAAATCTCAGACACCTCATTACTTTCTCCTAAAAATCCCTAACCTTAATCCTACGTCTCCACAAACTCCTATCCTGGACCATGTCATCAGAAAGGTGCAACTCTAGCAAATCTTGCCTAATCCGCTCCTCCCAAGTCAGTTTGGGTCTTCCTCTACTCCTCCTACCATCCACAGAAAGGGCGTCCACTACTCTAACCGTGCCGTCAACGGCCTCCTGTTCACGTGCCCAAACCATCTCAATCTCCCCTCCTTAATCTTACTCAATATACTAGCCACCCCTAGCCTTTCCCTAAAAACCTCATTTCTCATACGCTTAAGCCTTGTGTGCCCACACATCCACCGTAACATCCTCATTTCTGCCACCTCCATCTTGCGTGTCTGCGTCTTTTTGATAGCCCAACAATCTGTTTCGTATAACATAGCAGGTCTAACTGCAACCTTATAAAATTTTCCCTTTAATTTAGATGAGAACCTCCTGTCACACAATACCCCAGTGGCTGCTCTCCACCTACACCAGCCAGCTTGGATACGATGGGCAACGTCACTATCTATCTCCCCATGCTTTTGTACAAAGGTGTTAGATTTACAGAATAATAATGATCTGTGCGAAGTAATGAATATACGAAGAATTGAATATCTGTGTTCTTGATCGAATTGGTGATTAACCCAATGTACAGACCGATACATATATACATTAGGGTTTGTAAAGATAACCGCTAATACTTAGGTTATCATAATTAAAATAATAATGCTACATAACTATACTTTATAACTAATATAATAAAAAACTTATTCTAGCTTAATATCATTCTCTAACACCCTCCTGTAAGCTAGAACGCTGCAACATTCATGAGATCCTTCATATGCACATAGTCCTTCGGCTGAAGAGCCTTGGTAAGTATGTCTGCAATTTGATGTTTCGTTGGACAAAATAGAACTTCTAATTCATTATTTTTGACCAAATCTCGGATGAAGTGATATTTCACTCTTATGTGCTTGCTCTTTCCATGATATACTGGATCTTTGGCCAAGCAAATTGTAGATTTATTGTCACAGAAAACGGTGAGAGGATGATCAACACTTTCCTGCAATTCCTTTAAAATTTCTTTGAGCCATAATGCTTGACATCCAGCCATGGAGAGTGCAATATACTCTGCTTCCGTCGATGATAATGCCACTACCTTTTGTTTCTTTGACTGCTGTCATGGCCCCCGACCCGGTTTGACCCGTTTCAGGAGCCGCGGGACAGAAATCCCGTGGTATCTAATTTAATCACAGCGGAAGTCTTTTTAAAATAGGATCATTCAATATTTAAAACTGCTCGTTTATATAAAATAAAGGAATAAATCCCATAATTTATAATATAGTGATTTCACCGGGAAATCTTTATTTCTCAAAACATGTTTCTTTATTTATTTACATTGAGCCACTTTTCTAAGATTGTAGTGCTACATGGCACTTTTCCTTTGCTCACAACAGATCACCTGAAACATGTTTGAAAAAGGTTTTGTCAGCAGGGAAATACTGAGTGAATCATTCAATTTTTCTAAAACGACTCGTTTGTTATAATACACAGTATTAAGAGAGATTACAATGTTTATTTCAACCAAATACCCACAGTACTTGTCATCGACTCGTTTCGGTGACTGTGGTCATATTACTATTGAGTCCGTTCACCCAATAGTAACGAGTATCATTAATTAGGTTCGCCCACCTAAACTGATAAAAACAGTAATGTGCACAATACCCCACATACCGGCTGTAATTTGGTGACTACATATACTTAATCACTGTAATTATAATCTTGAAAATAAATATACTTTTGTAAACAAATTTGATAAAAAAGAGAATGACTCACTTTGTAGATTTTAACGAGCAGAATATAAGCCTACTGATTATCTTGAATTAACCTAATTTAAATAACAATGCACACACAACAGGTTAGTAACTAATACAGCAGTTACGACAATTCACGAGATTAAACCCTCACAACAATTTATTAGTGCAATACTTAATAATTCCTCGGATTCACAACGAATGACAGAGCATAGTCCGAATTCGAACAACACTCAAACATTCAAGTCGAAATCACGATGAATTATCAAAGTATAACTCAATTTGAGCGGCACTTAAACAATCGTTGGATAGTTATAATCGATCGGACGTTGAATCGTATCAGCGATCGAGATATTACCCTGATTGCGGCAGCACTTCGTGATCAGTGTGTGTTTTTGAGAATAAACAGACGATAACTCCTTCTACGTAACTCGAATTTACGTCGTTCCAATTCCAAAATTCAAGTCCCAACGTCCTCTATTTATAGGTAAATTTTAACCCTGTCGCGGCCCGCGTGAGATATATGTTAATCTTACGCGGCCCGCGTGACACCTATTTTTAGGTATAGGGTTGCCACGATTGGGACTAGCTTTGCTGACTTGACAGATTTCGTTATTTCAACTTCTTCCGCACGCAATTTAGATAATCGTCAACTAGGGTATTATCCCCCCTGAGTTTTAGGGGCCCTAATCCTGATTCTGAAAATTCTGGAAAAATTAGGGTTTGTGCAGAATCACTTGAGTCTCTCAATTAGGGTTTCCTATTAGATAAATTAATTAATTAAATATGACTTTTGATATGAGTTGTTACATTCTACCCACCTTAATAAAATCTCATCCTCGAGATTTACTGGAATAAATGAGGATACTTTTGCTTCATTTCTGATTCCAGCTCCCAAGTGTATTCAGCTCCTCTTTTTGAATCCCATCTGACTTTGACTAAAACTAGTCGTTTGTGTTTGAGAAACTTTACTTTTCTATCTTCTATCTGAAGAGGTTTCTCAACAAATTTTAACTTTTCGTTTACCTCTATATCTTGGATAGGTACTACCAAAGATTCGTCTGCTAAACATTTCTTGAGATTGGATACATGAAATACATCATGTACTCCAGCTAATTCTTCTGGTAGTTGTAAACGATAAGCAACTGGTCCTATACGTTGGATCACTGGGAATGGTCCTACGTATCTTGGACTTAGCTTTCCTTTCTTACCGAATCGAACTACTCTTTTCCAAGGAGAAACTTTTAACATTACTTTGTCTCCAATTTGGAATTCTAATGGCTTGCATCTATTATCTGCATAACTTTTCTGGCGATCTCGAGCCGTCTTCAGTCTTTCCTTGATTTGAGTAATCTTGTCGGTCGTCTCTTGCACTATCTCGGGACCTGACAATTGATTTTCTCCTATTTCTGCCCAACAAACTGGAGTTCTGCATTTTCTTCCATAAAGTGCCTCGAATGGAGCAGTTTCAATACTTGAATGATAACTATTGTTATAGGAGAATTCAATTAATGGTAAATGGTCATCCCAATTTCCACCAAAATCTATTACACATGCTCGAAGCATGTCTTCTAGAGTTTGAATTGTTCTTTCACTTTGCCCATCTGTTTGGGGATGATATGCAGTACTTAGATTTAGTCGAGTTCCCATAGCTTGTTGGAAAATTTTCCAAAAATGAGAAGTGAAACGACTATCTCTATCTGATACAATGGAGAGTGGGACTCCATGTAAAGATACCACTTCGTCTACGTACAACTTGGCTAATCTTTCCATGCTAAAAGTTTCTTTCATAGGTAGAAAGTGAGCTGATTTGGTTAATCGATCCACAATTACCCAAATCGCATCATTACCTTTTCTTGTTTTGGGTAACTTGGTAACAAAATCCATTGTTATAAGTTCCCACTTCCATACAGGCATCTCTAATTGTTGTAGTAGACCTGAAGGTTTCTGGTGTTCTGCTTTAACTTGTGAACAAGTAAGACACTTAGAAACATATCTTGCTATATCCTTCTTCATTCCTATCCACCAGAAGTTTTTTCTTAAATCTTGGTACATTTTATTGTTTCCTGGATGCATAGTATACCTAGATTTATGAGCTTCTTCTAAAATCTTAGGTCTTAAGTCTCCTTGCTTTGGTACCCAAATTCTACTTTTGTGGAATCTCCAAATTCCATCTGCTCCTTGTTCTAATTCCTTTATCCGTCCTTTCATTCCTTCAGCATCATCCTTGATTGCTGTATCTTGAACATTCTTCAATTGTTTCATTAAATCTATCTGTAGATTTAATCTGAGAGCACGAACTCGTCGTTGCTTTTTATGATATTTACGACTTAAGGCATCTGCAACTACATTTGCCTTTCCTTCATGATATTGGATATCACAGTCGTAGTCACTTAAGATTTCCATCCATCTCCTTTGCCTCATGTTTAACTCTTTTTGCCCAAATATATATCTTAGACTTTTATGGTCAGTATAGACAGTAAATTTACTTTCGTAAAGATAATGTCTCCAAATCTTAAGGGCAAAAATTACGGCTCCTAATTCTAAGTCAAGAGTCGTATAATTTTCTTCATGCTTTTTCAATTGTCTTGAGGCATACGCAATTACCTTCTTGCGTTGCATTAACACACATCCAAAACCTAATTTTGAAGCATCACAATATACTTCAAAATCTTCAGTACCTTCTGGTAAGGCTAAGATTGGAGCATTGGTTAATTTCTGTTTCAAGATCCTAAAGGCTTCTTCTTGTTTAGGTCCCCATTCAAACCTAACGGCTTTACAGGTTAGCTTAGTTAATGGTACAGCTATCTTGGAAAAATCCTTAATAAACCTTCTATAATATCCAGCTAAACCTATAAAACTTCTTATTTCCATTGCAGTTTGCGGAACCTTCCAATTAGTAATTGCTTCGATTTTAGCAGGATCTACGTGAATTCCTTCGTGATTCACCATATGACCTAAAAATTGCACTTCTTGTAACCAAAATTCACATTTCGAGAATTTGGCATAAAGCTTTTCTTTTCTTAACAAAGTTAAAAGTGCATGTAAGTGCTGACAATGTTCGTCTTGACTTTTGGAATAAATAAGTATATCGTCGATGAATACGATTACAAATTTATCCAAGTATGGTTTACAGATTCGATTCATCATGTCCATGAATGCTGCAGGTGCATTTGTTAATCCAAAGGGCATGACTGTAAACTCATAATGACCATACCTAGTTCTGAAAGCAGTTTTAGGTATGTCTTCTTCTTGTACCTTCAATTGATGATATCCGGAACGTAAATCAATCTTAGAAAAATATCTAGCTCCTTGAAGTTAATCAAATAGATCATCAATCCTAGGTAATGGATATTGATTCTTAATTGTAACCTTATTCAATTCTCTATAATCGATACACATTCTCATTGATCCATCTTTCTTTTTCACAAACAACACTGGTGCTCCCCAAGGGGATGAACTAGGTTGTATAAATTCTTTGCTTAATAATTCATCTAACTGCTTTTTCAATTCTAACATTTCAGTGGGTGCTAATCGATAAGGTGCCTTAGCTATTGGTGTAGTACCCGGAATTAGATGAATCCTAAATTCTACCTCCCTATCTGGTGGTACTCCTGGTAATTCTTCTGGAAATACATCTGGATATTCTGAGACTACTGGTATTTCCTTAAGATCCTTACCCTTAGTGCTAATGATTACTGAAATCATATACACTATTCATTTCTTTCGTTCATAACTAGCAACTTTCATTACCGATATGAACTTCATGGGTTTACGTGGTTTATCTCCTGTAATTGTGATTATTTCCCCAGTAGATGCTTGAATTTCTATAGAGTTTTTATCACAAAATATTCGAGCATGGTTGGCTACTAACCAATCCATTCCTAACACAACATCAAATTCGGCTAATTTCATAGGTAACAGGTTGGCAGAAAACTTATGGCCTAACAGTTCTATCTTTTCTTCTTGCAAAACCTTATTTATTTTAACAGAATTCCCGTCTGCCGTTTCGACTGTAAAAATTTGCCTAAGGTTTGTTAAGGGTAACTTAAGGGCTTGGCAAAATGAAGTATTGATAAAACTTTGGTTTGCACCAGAGTCAAATAATACTTTTGCATATACGCTGTGAACTAGGAACGTACCAGCTATCACATCTGGAATGAGTTCTGCTTCTTGAGTAGTTAACTGAAAGGCTCGAACATTCTTCTTTGTAGCTCCGTCAGCTGGTTTAGCTTTGTTATCTGCTGGTTTGGCTAATTTAGGACATTCTGTTTTGAAATGTCCTACTTCTCCACAATTATAACAGATTGTGGATTTCTTCCTGCAGTTTTCTTCACGATGTCCTACCATTTTACAAAAATTGCAAGTTACACCACATCTTCCAAAATGTTTCTTTTTGCAATTTTTGCAGAACGGTGGAGTTGAAGATTGCCCTGTTCCTCTTTTCTTGAAATTACTATTATTACCCGTACGAAATCCCTGGGTAATCTTCTGAGCCAGTTCCTTCTTTCTGTTTTCATCTTGCGTGCGTACCAGTTCGTCGGTTAAGGTATTAGCTAATTCCACAGCATCGTCAATCGTACGAGGTCTCGTAGCTTTAACGATGTTGCGGATTTCACTAATCAGTCCCCAAATATAGCGAGAAATGAGTACCGATTCTGGCGAAGCCAGTGTTGGTACCACTCTAGCATATTCAAAGAATGTCGAAGTATAACTGCGACACTCTACTCCTATCATCCGATGATTTAGGAACTTATTTGCCATTTGTTCCTTTTCATATTCAGGACAATATTTTATTTCGACAAGATTCTTAAATTCCTCCCAGCTCATAGCATAAGCTATTCTTCTTCCTTTTGCTTGTAGCACCGTGTTCCACCATTCTAGTGCCCCTTCTTTGAACAGATTTGATGCATACATAACCTGATCTTCTTCGGAACACTTACTTATTGCAATTACTGCTTCGGTTTTCTCTAACCAACGCAGTACTGCAGTTGCTCCTTCATTGCCTGCAAATTCAGCAGGTTTGCAAGCAAGAAATTCTTTGAAAGTGCAACCAGGCGTTGCAGCTTTCATTTTCTTGGGAGGTGGAGCCTGTCCTGGATTATTATTGTCATGATTGCCGCCTCCATTTACACTATGACTAAAATTATCTTCCTGAGTACGTTTACTAGGAACGATTTGTTGAGGTTCTATTGGATTTTTAACCGCAGCAACAAATGCTGGAATAGCATTGGCTATTCCTTGAGCAACGATATTTTCAATATCTTGTCTAGTCATATACTGGTTTTCCTGATTTTGTTCAGATTGATTCCCTTCATTAACTGGTTCATTATTAGCGTTTTCCATCTGATAATTGGTATAAATATAACTATTAGTATCAAATAATGGTAAATAAAACAATTTACACAGAATCACATAAAATCTTATAACACAGATATATATATATATATATATCCAAAATCGTCGATGTTTCGACTTCTATTTTGCTTTATATTTCATATAGGCATCCATACACACTGTTTATCTTACAATGTTTTATTTCCCATTTTACAGAGTTGTTTTTAGCTATTATTATTATTATTATTATTATTATTATTATTATACAAATATTCTTCCCAACCCCTCTTTTCTTTGATCAACTAGCAGTTTAGTAGCGACGCTCCCTTTCGTCGTATTTCCAGGAAATTTGCTCCCCCATTTCCCGGATCCTATTCCCTGTACTTATCAGCTCTTCACCGTACTGACGGAGTTCGGCTAAGTTTTCGTTACTCATTCGAGGATTGGGGATAGGTTCTGGATCCCACTGTGGAAGGAAAGAATAAGGACTATTGACAATATTTTCGAATTGCCAGTCATTTGTCCACCATTCTTCCATTTGACCTAAGGGTCGAGTGTGGATTAGTGGATCTGGAATAGCTGGTTCCAGATTAACAGGAAGTTGGGTTCCTAGGTAAGGATATAGATTATTATGGATAGGGCTAATGACATCACAGTTTGCCAGTAGACGGTCGATTTCGTCTTGAAATGTGATTTCTTCAGCTTGTCTAAAATTCTCTCCAATTTCTATTCCTTTTTGTTTGTAATCTTTCCTGATTTCTATTTCTGCTGGATTTGAACTTTCTCCGATTTCAATTCCTTTTCCTTTGTTTATAGGGTTTTCTATTTTAGGGAGTTTCCTAGTAGCTGGCTTTCTCCTGCGCACTTTCCTCCATCCTACATATCTTCTTTTCTTTTTAGATTTTGCTTTTTCCAGCGGTGGAGCTTGGAATTCCAGCGGTTCCTCTATGTCAGCAATATAACCAGTAAAGTCGTGGGAGACTTCAATTGGTACTGGGTAGAGGTTGAGATTCTGAAATGCTTCCGACATCTCATTCATGCTGGATAGCATATATGCAAAATGCACAAAAATGCTAAGTTAAAACTTTGGAACAAAGTTTAACAAATAAACATTAAAGTTTATTGCATATTAATTTGTACAAAAGACTACAGGAAATTAAACATATTATAGTTTATTTATTTACTGGAGATTAATTTTCTACTAAACCAGGCTTATTAATAGTTTAAAGGTTTGCATTTTCTGCTATTGTAGCTAGCATATAGAGATTTGCCCATTTTTCCTTTAAGGTATCTTCCCAAGGTGACTTATTTCCTAATTCCTGGATTTCCGGATTAAACCTCACTTTCTTGACTTGTGGTTTCTTTATTTTCTCCTGTCCCTTCCTAAGAATCGAATTTCTTTTATCTCGGGTGAGAGGATTTTCATAATTTGCTTTACGGACAAAAATCCCTTCTTCTAAATCTGCTGCGTTTTTAAAGGAAGAGGTTCCTTTTTCTGTGGGTGTAGTATCTAATTTGTGGTAGATGGCAGAAATCTTTTGCTTACCCATACTGTAACTCAACAATTAGTCAGTTAATAAAACATATTTTCACAGAATAGCAATAAAATTTTCTAAGTATTTTTCAATTATTTAAATAGGCTAAAATCAATAGTAAGCTTAAATCAGTGGCTCTGATACCACCTTTTTCTGTCACGGCCCCCGACCCGGTTTGACCCGTTTCAGGAGCCGCGGGACAGAAATCCCGTGGTATCTAATTTAATCACAGCGGAAGTCTTTTTAAAATAGGATCATTCAATATTTAAAACTGCTCGTTTATATAAAATAAAGGAATAAATCCCATAATTTATAATATAGTGATTTCACCGGGAAATCTTTATTTCTCAAAACATGTTTCTTTATTTATTTACATTGAGCCACTTTTCTAAGATTGTAGTGCTACATGGCACTTTTCCTTTGCTCACAACAGATCACCTGAAACATGTTTGAAAAAGGTTTTGTCAGCAGGGAAATACTGAGTGAATCATTCAATTTTTCTAAAACGACTCGTTTGTTATAATACACAGTATTAAGAGAGATTACAATGTTTATTTCAACCAAATACCCACAGTACTTGTCATCGACTCGTTTCGGTGACTGTGGTCATATTACTATTGAGTCCGTTCACCCAATAGTAACGAGTATCATTAATTAGGTTCGCCCACCTAAACTGATAAAAACAGTAATGTGCACAATACCCCACATACCGGCTGTAATTTGGTGACTACATATACTTAATCACTGTAATTATAATCTTGAAAATAAATATACTTTTGTAAACAAATTTGATAAAAAGAGAATGACTCACTTTGTAGATTTTAACGAGCAGAATATAAGCCTACTGATTATCTTGAATTAACCTAATTTAAATAACAATGCACACACAACAGATTAGTAACTAATACAGCAGTTACGACAATTCACGAGATTAAACCCTCACAACAATTTATTAGTGCAATACTTAATAATTCCTCGGATTCACAACGAATGACAGAGCATAGTCCGAATTCGAACAGCACTCAAACATTCAAGTCGAAATCACGATGAATTATCAAAGTATAACTCAATTTGAGCGGCACTTAAACAATCGTTGGATAGTTATAATCGATCGGACGTTGAATCGTATCAGCGATCGAGTTATTACCCTGATTGCGGCAGCACTTCGTGATCAGTGTGTGTTTTTGAGAATAAACAGACAATAACTCCTTCTACGTAACTCGAATTTACGCCGTTCCAATTCCAAAATTCAAGTCCCAACGTCCTCTATTTATAGGTAAATTTTAACCCTGTCGCGGCCCGCGTGAGATATATGTTAATCTTACGCGGCCCGCGTGACACCTATTTTTAGGTATAGGGTTGCCACGATTGGGACTAGCTTTGCTGACTTGACAGATTTCGTTATTTCAACTTCTTCCGCACGCAATTTAGATAATCGTCAACTAGGGTATTATCCCCCCTGAGTTTTAGGGGCCCTAATCCTGATTCTGAAAATTCTGGAAAAATTAGGGTTTGTGCAGAATCACTTGAGTCTCTCAATTAGGGTTTCCTATTAGATAAATTAATTAATTAAATATGACTTTTGATATGAGTTGTTACAACTGCCATGCTATAGCTCTTGATCCTAAATGAAAGAGATATCCAGATGTGCTTTTGCTATCATCTATACTTCCAGCGTAGTCACTGTCGCTAAAACCAATTAAGGTTCCTTTACTTCCTTTGGAGTATATGAGCCCGTGATTTAGACTACCTTTTATATATCTTAAAATCCTTTTCCCAGCTTCCCAGTGCCTCCGTTTTGGTTGTTCCATGAATTGGCTTAACTTGTTAACGGCAAACATGATGTCAGGTCTTGTATTTGTTAGGTACATGAGACTTCCTATCAGGCTTCTGTATAGATTTGAGTCCATTTCTTCCTCAGGGTCTTGTTTGGATAACCGTATCCCATATTCCATTGGAGTGGAGACCGCTTTGCAATTCATCATCTTGAACTTATCAAGTAAACTTCTTGCATACTTTTGTTGTGATAGCATTATGTCTCCGTTTCTGTAAGTCACTTCCATACCAAGAAAATAATGTAGAACTCCCATGTCTGTCATTTCAAATTCTCTCTTCATAGGCTCCTTGAATTCTAGAATCATGCTTGAGGAGTTGCTGGCTATGATGAGATCGTCTACGTAGAGACAGATTATTATCTTCACACCTTTGTGAATCTTTCATAGACTCCTTGAATTCTAGAATCATGCTTGAGGAGTTGCTGGCTATGATGAGATCGTCTACGTAGAGACAGATTATTATCTTCACACCTTTGTGAATCTTGGTGAACAATGTATGTTCATGTGCACATTTCTTGAAACCACATGATGTAAAATAACCTTCTATTCTACTGTACCACGCCCTTAGGGCCTGCTTTAATCCATACAAAGCTTTCTTGAGCCGACATACTTTCTTTTCCTCTCCTTTTGTGATATATCCTTCTGGTTGTTCGGCAAATACCTGTTCTGTCAGCGTGCCATTAAGGAAAGCCGTCGTCACATCCATTTGATGCAAATGCCATCCATAGTGCGCAGCTAATGCTAAAATAAGTCTAACTGTATCAAACCTAATGACTGGGGCAAAGACATCTTGATAATCAACTCCATGTTTTTGTTTATAACCCTTCACCACCAGACGGGCCTTGTGTTTGCTTATGTTACCATGTTCATCATATTTAGTCTTGTATATCCACTTCATGCCGATAGGGATTTGACCTTTTGGAGGATCTACTAATTCCCAGGTATCATTCTTGATTATTGACTCCATTTCCATATCCATAGCTTCTTTCCATTTTGTCTCCTTACATGCCTCTTTGTAGGTGGAGGGATCTGCATTTGTGAATAGAACAAAGTGAGCCGAACTACCAGCATTTAGTTGATCTTTCCTATAGAGTTCTTCAACTTGCGTTTCCGTTAAGGCTTGTGATCTTTGATATACATCAGTGACATTTCTGGTTTTTAAAACTTCATTTTCAGATGATGAAGATTCTGAACCATCATGACTATTAGAGCTTTCCTCATCGCTGTCTTCACCATTTTGTTCATCACTTTGGTTGTTTGATTCTTGTGAAGTAGAAATACTTTGATCGTTCATGTTTGTATCTTGATTACTTGAAGCTACTTCTGCTGAAGTTTCATGATCATCTTCGGCTATGAGTGGGCTGTCGTCTTCATCATTTCTAATTTCAAGGTATGATGGTGCTTCTTTTCCATTCTTGTTTATACCCCAATGTTGATCTTCATTGAATATTACATCTCTACTTATGATTATTTTGTTTGATATTGGGCTGTATAATTTGTATGCCTTACTGTTTTCACTGTATCCCACGAATATGGCCTTCTCTGTTTTGTTGTCTAGTTTGCCTCTATGGATTTTAGGTACATGAACATATGCAACACATCCAAAGACTCTTAGATGTTCCACATTAGGTTTTCTTCCACTCCAAGCTTCCTGTGGTGTTATTTTGGGTGCATTTTTTGTAACTGCTCGATTTAGTAAGTATGTTGCACATGCAACTACTTCGGCCCAGTATGCATGTGTTATGTTCTTCATTTTCAGCATGCTTCTACCTAATTCCATGAGTGTTCGATTTTTCCTCTCGGCTACTCCGTTTTGTTGTGGAGTATAACTCGTGGTAAGTTGATGGTGTATCCCATTTTCTTTAAGAAAATTTTGAAACTCATGACTACAATACTCCCCTCCTCTGTCTGATCGAATGCTCTTTATCTTGAGATTAGCTTGATTTTCCACATGATTTTTAATAATTTAAAACGGCTTAATGCTTCTGACTTGAGCTTCAAGAAATATATCCATGTCTTTCTAGTGTAATCATCTATGAAAGTGACGAAGTACCTGCAGCCTCCTATCGATTAAGTTCTCATAGGTCCGCATATGTCTGTGTGAATGAGTTGGAGCGGCTTGCTTGCATGCCATGTTGCTTGTTTCGAGAAAGGCTTTCTTGCGTGTTTGCCAAAGATGCAACCTTCACAAACATTTTGGGTTCTAACTAATTTCGGCAAACCTTTCACAGTTTCATTCATTCCCATATCACATAAGGTATCTAAATTTAAATGCCCGTATCGTCTGTGCCACAACGTGGACGGATCAGTTGTCGTTACATTGCACACTCGGGGTATTATATCTTTGTTTAGATTTAATGGAAACATTTTATTTCCAGTCATTTTCACTGTTCCAATATATGCCCCGGTGGAGTCTTTGATCATGCATCCTTGATTGTTAAATTTTACTTCATAGCCTTTCTGAACTAACTGTCCAACGCTTAATAAGTTGTGTTTTAGGCCTGCTACATAAAATACATTCGGAACTCGTTTTTCTTGACCTTTAACCTTGATAGTCACATCTCCACAGCCCAGGACTTCGAGTCGTTTGTCGTCCCCGGTTCTTACTTCTCTTCTCTCTGATTCGTTTAGATTGACGAATAGGTTCTTATCACCCGTCATGTGATTACTGCACCCACTATCCAGATACCAGCAGCCATTCTTGGTCACTTCCTCTACATTGAAGATCATAAACATGGTTTCATCGCTTTCCTCCTCTGTATCATCCTTGTGCATTAATGCACTATTCACTTTCTCATCATCATCTTTCTTATTACAGAACCTAGCCACATGCCCTAGTTTTTGACAGTTGTAGCATCGGATGGAATTGTTGTATCTTCCCCATCCCCTACCACGTCCTCTACCTGCATATTCTGTTCGAGATGATCTAGATCTTTCATAATTATTTCCTTGAATTTGGAATGCTTGTTCGATTGGCACATCATCATACTGTTTTAATCGGAGTTCATGTGATTGTAGAATTCCCAGTAATTCATCGGTAGTAATCATATTTAAATCTTTGGATTCTTCTATGGCCACTACTACTGCTTCATATTTTCGTGTTAGACTTCACAAGATCTTTTCTACAATTCGTTGTTCCTCTATTTTCTCTTCATTTAACCTTAATTGATTTACTATTATAGTCGTTCGATTTACGTAATCTTCTATCGATTCATTCTCTTTCATCCTTAACGAATCAAATTCACAACGTAGGGTTTGAAGTTTTACCGTTTTGACTCTATTTTCACCCCTGTAGGCTTTGTGAAGAACATCCTATGCGTCTTTAGATTTCTGACATGTAGCGATCCGTTCGAAAACTGTTTCATTCACTGCTTGAAAGATGATATGTAATGCCTTTTAATCTTTTCTTTGTAATTGTTCTGATCATTTTCAGATGCATTTGGAGCGATTTCTGCATAACTTTCTTCCACTATTGACCATAAATCTTGTGATTCCAGTAACACCTTCATCTGAATATGCCAGTGATAATAGTTTTGTCCCAGAAGTTTCGGAATCTGAGTTTGAATTCCTCCATTTGTCGTCATCGGAAAACGATTTAGGGATTATAAAATTTTGTAAGGAAATTTTTCGGATGAGATTCGCTCTAAGTTGTGGATCGGTGGCTCTGATACCACTTTGTTAGATTTACAGAATAATAATGATCTGTGCGAAGTAATGAATATACGAAGAATTGAATATCTGTGTTCTTGATCGAATTGGTGATTAACCCAATGTACAGACCGATACATATATACATTAGGGTTTGTAAAGATAACCGCTAATACTTAGGTTATCATAATTAAAATAATAATGCTACATAACTATACTTTATAACTAATATAATAAAAAACTTATTCTAGCTTAATATCATTCTCTAACAAAAGGATCCTAAATATTTAAACCTGGTAACCTGTGGCACCGCTTGACCGTCAATGGTGATTTGAGTATCTTCGCGGTCGACTGTTCCACTAAAATCATAGTGAAGGTACTCGGTCTTTGAACAACTAATTCTTAAACCTTTGCCTTCTAAAGCAACTCGCCACTCTTCTAACCTCTCGTTCAGTCGTTGTTTATTCTCCACGACTAGCACAATATCATCTGCGAAAAGAATGCAGCACGGAATCGGCTCCTGTATCGACTTTGACAACTCATCCAGCACAACTGCAAAGAGAAACGGACTTAACGCCGACCCTTGGTGGGGAAAAATCAGTATCCCCTACTGGCACACGAACACTAGTTTCGGTCTTGTTTCCAAATCCTAAACGACATTCAAAAACGTATCCGCAATGCGCAATACTCACCCGTCAACGAAAACAATTTATACGACGAGATGAAGTGTGGCGCTGAAAACCAACTGGTGTCCAAACCCGATGGAATTCAAGAGACAACCTCCTCAAAGCTAGAAGCCGACAAAAGAGCTACGCCGATAAACGTCGCAAACCCTTGGAATCCAACGTTGGTGATCACGTACTCCTCAAGGTATCCCCTTGGAAAGGAGTTGTTCGTTTTGGTAAGAAATGCAAGCTCGCTCCTCGATCGACGATTCATCTTTCCACTCAGTTAATCTTTCGATAGAACCGGTTTAGTATTTTTTTTATTCTTTGTTATTTGTTGAATTTATATTTGTTATTAATTAAATTTAACTTGTCTTCTAATTGGACGAAACCTTAGAGATGAAAACTGCACTTTACTTTGAAAACTAACACCCTCATCGTCACTTTATTTTTTTTGTTCTACAACGCTCGTTCGAATTTGGCTCGGTTGAATAAGTTCAATAAACGCTCGGTTCAGTTTGTAAATGAACCGAGTACGAGCAAAGGTCTGATTAGTTCGATTCGGTTCAGTTCGACTCGTGAATAGCACTGTCTGCAAAAGGGCTGGCATAACGGGTCAACCCGATTTGTTAAGACACGAACGCGATAAGACACGGACCCGAAACATGTAAACACGAACACGACACGAAAGCTTATCGTGTCAGATTTTCGTAACACGAACACGAACCTGTTAATAAACAGATTGCACGAAACAACCTGTTAAGACACGAAAAAATTACCAACGTATCATACGACCTGTTTAAGATATGGACACGACCTGTTAAGACACGAACACGACCTGTTAAGACACGAACACGACCGAATTGGGGAAGCTGTGAACCGAATTGGGAATGGTGGTGTTTGTGAGAGAGATTTAAAAATTATGGTTTGGATTGTGGAAAAGGAACCACGTGTGTTTGTGTATAATTCATCACAGGTCCCACGACTAATGATCCCATATCCACGCCCACATATAATATTTTTAAATTTTTAATTACTAGCATGTACTTAACGGGTCTTAACAGGTTAACAAGTTTTAACCTGTTTAGACACGAAACCTGTTAATGTCTTATCGTGTCGACCTGTTTTATACACGAAACTTATTAAGGTTAAACACGAAACATGTTAACTTCGTATAGGTTCGTATCGTGTTATCGTGTTCGTGTCATAATTGCCACTGTCTGGAACACAGAACAAATTATATCATTATAACTAACTATAACCGATTTGAATCCAGAAAACAGCGATAAAAATGGCTCGAGCAGGTGGAATAACGAATGCAGTAAACGTAGGGATAGCCGTGCAAGCTGACTGGGAGAATCGAGAGTTCATCTCTCACATCTCTCTCAACGTTCGTCAACTCTTTGACTTTCTCGTTCAATTCGGTAAAATCCTCACTTAGTCTCCTCGTTTTCGGCTTCCTATTTATCAATTAGGGCTCATTACTTGCTAATTGTGATTATTATTGTAATTAACTCCACGAATTTGCATCTGCTATAAGTTAGGGTTTGCAATAATAAGAGTTATTTGATATGCATATAATTAGGGATGCAAATGAATGTGTTCACGAACGAGAATTTATGTTTGTGTTCGTTTGTTAAGGAAATGAACTTGTTCGTGTTTGTTTGTTTATTTTAGGCAACGAACACAAGCGATTATGAACACAAATGGAAACGAACACAAACAAGCATTCATGAACAGAATATAGAGTACACTGACACTTATTAAATATTTTATTTGTTGGAATTTTGAAGTATTTAAGTAAAATTTAAAAAATAAAAACACTAATGAACAATGGAACACAAACGAACACGTTACCGAACGTTTGCGAACACAAATGAATGAACGCCGCGTTTCTCTGTTCATGTTCGTTCATTTAACTAAACGAACGAAATTTCTTGTTTGTGTTCGTTTGTTTAATAAATGAACGAACACAAACGAACACGTTACCGAACGCTTGCGAACATAAATGAACGAACACAGCCTCTGTTCATGTTTGTTCATTTAACTAAATGAACGAAATTTCTTGTTTGTTTAATAAATGAACGAACACAAACGAACTTCCCGCCGAACTGTTCGCCGAACGTTTGGTTCGTTTGCAGCCCTGTGTATATTGTGAGTTTGATTACTAATGTTGTGTATTGGTTATTATTTATGTGCTTTTCATCTTGTACTCTTGTAGGATATGCTAGAATAAGTTAATTTAACATAAAAGATGTTTTTATCTTTCAGAAGCTACGACAAAGAGCAAACTGGCGTCTCTGAATGAGAAACTTGATAGCCTAGAGCGTCGGCTAGAATTGCTTGAAGTACAAGTTAGTACTGCTACGGCCAACCCGAATTTATTCAAGACGTGATTCTACTAGATAATGGCATTGTAGAAAGAAGCTAAGGGCTTCCAGACTGTGAGCTGTTTAACTTGTTTTAATTCCAGTGTGATATATATATGAAAATTGTTTGCCTACTTATCGTATACATATTTACGGAGCTAGTCTGTGCCTTTTTTGTAATTGGAAGAGTTCCCTTCACTTTATTGTCATATAAGGCATCAAATGAACCGAACGAACACGAACAAGACTTTGTTTGTGTTCCTTTGTTAAGAAATATATGTGTTCACGAACACTTACCGAACGAGATTTTATGTTCGTGTTCGTTTGTTAAGGAAATGAACGTGTTCATTTCCTTTGTTTATTTTAGGCAACGAACGTTGATGAACACAAACTAATGTTCATGAACATAATGGAAACAAACGAACACAAACAAGTGTTCACGAACAAAATATATAATACACCGACACTTATTAAATATTTTATTTGTCAGAGTTTTGAAGTATATAATAAAATATAAAAACTAAAAACACTAATGAACTATCGAACACGATCAAACATAAATGAACATGTTACTGAATGTTCACGAACATAAATGAACGAACACGGCCTCTGTTCATGTTCGTTCACCCCTACATATAATCAACCACCACCTGTTTTACTGCAGCTAGTTGTGCCTACCTGTATATCACTGATCCAAAAGGATGCTTAGAAAATCAACAATCATAATTTTAAGTCAACCTTTTTGAGTTTTCTGATTGTTTTTACATAACTTCCATTCTTTGCGTCACTCCTAACACGCCAGTTGCAAGAACATATCTGAAGTTTAAAAATACGACATGTTCATCATCTTGATTGAGTGTGAGGATAAAGTTTTCACAAACACTACTATTGTGAGATTGCAAAATTTGATCACTAGTTTAGTTGTGTGTGAATAAGCGTCATGTGGAGTGCATGATCCTTGGAATTGACCAGCGTATAAGAATATCTAGATGTTGAGTAAGGTTGCGAGCATAAGCTCTGGCGAATGCTTTTGCAATAATTTTGAAAACTGTACATGTTTTTATCTCAACACTAGCATCAAAGAAACCAACTGCAGGACTCAGATTCATCTATAGATCAGCACCCCCCCCCCCCCCCCCCAATTCTGAGTCCGAACCTTAGTTAGGGATGTCAGGAGCATAAGATAATATAAATTTGATGACTTATGTTCTTTTTCTTGTAATCGTATATTTGTATGCTAGTGAACGAACCTTAGTTAGGGATGGCAGGAACTCTATAAGATAATATAAATTTGATGACTTATGTTCTTTTTCTTGTAATCGTATATTTGTATGCTAGTGAAGAAATTCAGCATGATGGTTGTAGCATTTTTGTTCTAGGCAGCAGAGATAACGACTATATGCCCTGTTTGATTCCCCAAACCATTCGTTTGTAGTGTTAAATAGCTAACAAAGTGCAGAAGCAGTATAATAATGAACTTATATCTGGGTTAATCTATGTTGGAAACTTTTAGTTTTTATGCTGCACAAGCTGCATAGAGTAGCATATGCATGTTAATTGTTTAATACAGATATTTGTGTTCGTTTGTAAACCATTTGTACTTTGCGATAAATAATTCTGGTTACAAATACATGCTTGAAAACTTGTGAAATTTTTATTCTAAAGATGTCATCATTTTTGCTGTTTAGTTAGTAACTATTGCTCAGTAAGTCGCTACTGGTTTTTATTCAATACCGCAGTTTACGGTCTTCATTATGTTTTAATTGAAAATGTACCAATAAAAACTTCTAACGTTTGCAATCACACTGAAATTTTCTCAAATTAAGTCTGTTTGAATCATAAGATTTTTTTATTCATGACATCATCACATCAGGATAAGTTTTTTTTTCTTTTCTCTGACTAAATCTACTCCATCAAAAATGAACTGAAATTAAGCATATTTACTTAATATTATTCACCATTTGCTATATTTAGACACAAATTTATCGTGCTTTCGGAACAGCAGGTTGCGTAAGTACCGATGACGACTCTGATGGCGTTGTCGTAGGTAAAGGTAAGGGTATATTAAAAATTGGTCTCTCAATGGAAAACCGATTAGATCCCCCAAAGCTATCCAATGATTTCATGTATTCAGACGCATTATTTTCTATAATCAAAGCATCTTCTAGCTCGCGAACGATGTCTATCATGGACGGTCTGTAAGTGGAATATGGCTCGGTACATGCTAATGCTACTTCCACAACTCTCCACATAGCCTCTGTGTGATATCCTCCTTTTATACTTGGATCCACTATTTCTTCTATTCTTGAGTTTCTTATATAAGGTTTTGCCTGCATAAAAAATGACATTTTGTTATCTCATAATGTTATATTTATTAGGAAATTTGGATTTTAATAATCCCGACTTCAACATATTGGCCGACAACAGTCCCAACTAAGGAAATGTATTGTAACAGTCCCAACTTTTAACCTATTTTCCCTCAGCAATCCCACACCAACTAAAAGTTAACCCAGTCAGTTTTTGGTTTTTGTTGACGTGGACTGCCACATGAAAAGTCCACGTCATCAAAACTTGGACTTATTTGCCACACAAACAGTCCACGCCAGCAAAACTTTGACTTTTTTGCCACATAAGCACTCAAGTCTAGTTTGTTTGGGATCGCTGAGTGAAAATAGGTTAGAAGTTGGGATTGTCACAAAACATTTCTTTAGTTGGGATTGTTGTCGGCCAATATGTCAAAGTTGGGAATATTAAAATCCAGTTTTCTGATTTTTTATTACATAGTGCTAACTTTTTATTTTGGGTTGTAACTGAGGCATACCCATTCAACCAAGCTCCATTCATTTCGCGGCCTATGTATATTGAGAGGTTCCCGACCCGTGATTAGTTCAAGCAACACAACTCCATAGCTAAAGACATCACTCTTGGCCGACAAATGTTGGGTCGAATAGTACCTTCAAATCCACGAGTTTTAGTTTGTAACCATATGAACCTTTAAAATATGCAAAAGATTCGGATTCGGAATATAAAAGTTATACTTAATTACTTACTCTGGATCCAAGTATCCAGCGGTTCCCCTTACTTCTAAGGAGGCATTACTATCCCCTTCTTGAGGTGCATACTTCGAAAAACCGAAGTCTGCCACCTTGGCACACATGCTATCATCTAGGAGTATGTTGCTTGATTTCACATCCCTGTGTATGACCGAACCCCCCGAGAATGTATGAAGATAGCTCAAACCTGGTGGTGTGTATTAGTGTTAATGTGTTATATTCAAAGTAACAAAAAATCCAATTTGGTAGTTTGGTTTTGCTATATAGTTCTTCTGTTTAATTGGTTGCATATTTGTTTATATTTTTGTTTTTTTTTTTGTTGAAGTTACCATCTAACTTGGTTGTGCTATGGTGGCTTTTATATTAAATTCATTAAAGAAAAATGAAGTTTGTCTAACAAATTAAGGATATCGGATTTAAATAACCTTAATTTTCACCAATTGGCCGATAACACTACCAACTTTCGATTTGTGCCACACCACTCCCAACTTTCAACTTATATTCTTACATCACTCCTAAACTAATTGAACATTAACCCAGTTAGTTTTTTTCGCTGATGTGGCACTTGTGTGGTGACATGGCGTTTTTTTTGATGACGTAGCAACTGATATGGCTTTATTGATGACATGGCAGCTAACATGGCGTCTGACTTTGCTTTTTTATGACGTTGCAGCTGATGTGACACCGGTTTGGTGACATGGCTGCTGACGTCAGCAAACTGGGTTAGTTTGTGAGTGATGTAGGAAAATAAGTTGAAAGTTGGGAGTGGTGTGGTACAAATCGAGAGGAGTGTTATCGGCCAATTGATGAAAGTTGAGGCTATCATCCATCTTATACATCCTACAACTAAATCTAAATTCACATTATCTATATAAGATGAGGTTAACTTACCTCGAGCAGATCCTAAAGCTATCGAAAGTCTGGTGGGCCAGTCTAGAGCTCGTCGTTTAGACGCTTCACCTGTTAAAACACAATGAAGCCGGTAAGAGTAAGATCGCGAAGAGGTACTAAAAAATATTCTCTTTGGAGAAAACATACCGTAAAGACGATCTTGTAGAGACCCGTTAGACATAAACGGATAAACAAGAATTTGGTGCTCATTTTCACAGCAATAACCAAGAAGTGGCACCAAATTTTCATGCTGAATAGCTGATAAAAGTGTCAACTGTATACAACATTACAACATTGTCAATTACAACATTGTCAATAATACATTTAAAATAGTGAAAAAAATGTATATTTCACATTTTCACCTCATTGTTAAATTCACGGGTTCCCTGTGTCGAAGTTGCTGATCGCACCTTTACAGCTACTTCTCGACCCTCTAGGGTCCCACGGTAAACGGACCCAAACCCGCCTTCACCAATCAAAGTTTTATAATTTTGTATCGCAATTTCTATTTGCTCAAGAGTAAAGCTCTTTATGGATATCTCCTTTAAACCGATATCATCCTTACTGCTTGGCATTGCGTAAATCGCATCTGCAGTTTACGTTTGTTACACAAACATATAAATTTTAAAAAAATTATATAAAGTTTTCGTGGAAACGATTGTACTCACTCTTGGTCATTGTATGTATTCTCCCTTCTGATCTTTTGTTGGCCTTCTTCCTTTTTTTGTAAAAGCAAATTACGCAAGCAAGTACTCCTGTAACTAAAATGGCTGCACCCGCGTTTGCTGCTATGAAAACGGTGTGTGTCGGATGTGGTGATTTCTCTTCTCTGCACATTCCGTTACTAAAACACGAACAGTTTTATAATTTGTTTTTAGAGCCCTTCATGGTTTAGTTCATAGTTGTTAATGGCGAGTAGCGACAAATAGCGATAAGGTACCTATATGCTACACAGCGAATGGCGATAAATAGCGGGCGGCTATTTTATAAATAGCGATAGACTAGAATATTTTTTTATAAATTTTATATGTATATTATATCAAAATATCCTGGTATATATGCTATTTTACATGTATATTTAACAAAAACCTAAAATCCAGCTATTTTATAGCTATTTATTCTCGCTATCCATCGCTACAACCCTAATAGCGACATAGACCTATACGCTACGTAGCGCGCTATAGCGATCGCTACTATCGTTATCGACAAGTATGGTTTAGTTATTCTGTTTAGTAATAGTATTAAATTCCTTACTCTGTAGCAATCCTAGATTTATTTTGACTTGTGGGAATCTCTTTGTTGAAATCCTTATTGCATCCATAGTATCTAGATGCAGATAGCAACACATAGATTAGTTGGATTATTAATAAAAAAAGTTATATTATATTATTCATCAGTAATTATTGGAGATTAGTAGGCCTGTAAAGGAACCGAACGAACACGAACAGAGGCATGTTCGTGTTGGTTCATTTAGCTTTTATCTGAACACGAACATATATTCGAACATTTTTTTGTTCGTGTTCGGTCATTAAGAAAATGGGCATGTTTGTGTTCATTTGTTTAAAACCTAAACGAACAGTTCACGCATGTAAACGAACATAAACAAACAAACTTAAACGAACACAATTTAAAAAATTAAAATAACATAAATGACCAAACATAAACGGACAGAAAGCCCAATTATCAATTAGTTATATGCGTATATAAGTAGTTAGAAAACCTCTTTTATGTTTATGTTTATATTTATATAAATAAAACTCCATATGTATTTATTAAAATATAAACTAACATAAATGAACGGACATAGACGAACATAAATGAACGAACAACATGTGTGTTCATGTTCGTTCGTTTAATTAAATGAACAAATAATTTTGTTCACGTTCGTTCGTCTATTAAATAAACGAACTTCCCGCCGAACAAGTTCACAAACAGTTCATGAACGTTCGGTTCGTTTACAGGCTTAGAGATTCGAGAACTCACAAATGTGTTAAGTGTGGCAGGGAAGTAAGCAAGTCTGGAATCCTTCCCATGAACTCATTGTTTCTTAGGTCCCTATAATATTGTCAATATGATTATTTGCTTCTGTTATCAAGTTGAATTGTAATATTTAACTGCTCAATTATTGATTTATGGAAAGAAGGATACATTGAGGTGAGAACAGAAGAAGATGGGAACACAGGAATACTGTCGTTGAAACGATTATTGCTAACGTTCCTGTCGTTTACAATCACGGCGTAAGTAACTAACGCTCTAATGCCTTTTGATATATGGGAATTTGATTAATTTGACTGATTTGTCAAATTAAGCAGTTAAAGGAATTAGCATATCTTACAGTTCCTTAAGATGAGTTAGCATAGTGATGCCCTGTCCAAGTGGTCCTTTAAATTTGCCATAAGATAGATCCCTGCAAAGTATATCTTTTTTATGTTTTGTCCATGCTAAAACATAGCTGTCAATAGCGATAAACTACCTATATGCTACGTAGCGCTAGCGACGAAATAGCTCCGCTATTTCATGTTTAGCGATAAAGTAGAGAAACAGAAAAACACATGTTATCGAGTAGTGGAAATGAGGAAGATACAATAAGAAACGTGTTATAGGACCAAGCCTGAGGTATCGACTATCGGGCAGTGGAGATGAGAAAAAAATAAAAATAAAAATGTCGCTATTTATTGCTATATACTATATAGGGACAGATGACCTATACGCTACGTAGCGTGCTATAGCCGCTATTGACAACTATGTGCTAATATGATATCTTGGTTAAAAAAACTCACAGTTTCGTAATGACCGTTTTTCCATTCGATTGGTTACATGTCACCCCGGTCCAGTTTTGCGGGAGACACGGGTCACCTGTCCAACTTTCTAACACCTCATTATCCCGGTTCGCCACCAACAGCTCATTTTTTATGACCAAAATCGCATCCACTGCAGGAGATTAATAAACAAACTAGTTCTCATGTTAAGGGCATATAAAATTAGGCACTTAAGTTTGCTTAAATAGTTAAAATTACCATCTTGTTGTTCTGTAGCTTGAAGCAATTGTTGAACTTGAAAAATTTCATAAGCATTGCAAATTGGACCCAACTCGGATCCATTAGTAGTTTTTCGTATGGTCAAGTTAAAAAAATCGTTCGCTTCGAAGTTTATAGAAGTAGCCTTGTAGTTTGAACCAGCCGACATTATATCGATCTGCTGTGTTTTTACGTCGTTGATGTATATATCAAACACGCGTTGGCCAGTTTGCACCGTGCCATCGAGTTCAAAAAAATAGAGGTTGAGAATATAATTATTGTACTCCGAATGAAACTCATGCCAAAATTCTAAACGATCTGAATGCGTTCGAGCTGTTTGTAGCACTCGAAGAGGAGGTCGTGTTTTTAGGCTGTTAGGAACAATGATATTACGGTTTTCTAGTGACGTGGAAGTGCCGTTTTGGTTCAAATCCGAGTCGGGTTTCCAAATTCGATCATACGGGTCTTGTGGGAACCTGAAATTGCATGTTCAAAGGCATTATAGTTGTTAATGGCATATAGCGACACTATCTGTCGCTAGGGATGAGCGTGGTACCGGTACCGTACCGAAAATACCGATACCGAAATTCGTCAAAACTGGGTACCGGTACCGAAATATTCGGTACGGTACGGGACCGGTATTTGAAGGTAAAATTCAGTATTTTACCGGTACCGATACCGAAAATGCCAAAAAGTGGGTACCGGTACTAAAAAAATTCGGTACCCCGGTACAGTATCGGTACCCAGTACCAAATGCTCATCCCTAGATAGCGATCAGGTACCTATATGTTATATAGCGAATAGCGATACACTAGAAAAAAAATTATAAACATATTTTATATGTGTATCAAAATACCCTGGTATATATGCTATTTTACATGTATATTTAACAAAAAACCTAAAATCCAGCTATTTTATAGCTATATTTAATCGCTATTTATATTTAAAAAAACTGAAATCCCGCTATTTATAGCTACATACCTTGTAGCGACCTTCGACATATACGCTATGCTATTCGCTATAGCGACCATAGCGACCGCTATTGACAACTACGAACAGCATGTAGGTAAATTACAACTTTTTTCAGAAAAGATATGCAACATACCGGATTTCTTCTCCTGTGTTCCCGACATCAACTCTATGCACGAGTTTGACAACACCCGAAACTTCTCCATTATCCGAATCCAACGGTCTTAATTCAATCTTGGAAACATAAGGAATTCCTTGTTTTGGTAATAAACAAAAGTTGATATAATCATTAGTAGCTCGTACAACCCCTTCAACTTCGGTTTCATCTGATGAGTTAACTCGCCCTATAGGCGTTACACCTACTAAAACATCAAAAAATGTCCCTGTAGGTGATGCATTAATATCTTCCAAAGGGAATGTGCCCCTAATCAGATAAATCTGACCCTTTTTTGTTGGCAAATCATAACACCATTTTGTACCATATTTTGTTCCAAAAAACCTAGCATGCTTATAAGTTGTACCATTTTGTAAGGGTGTTATTATGTCTTGACATTGTCGATTGTCGGAAAACCATTTATCATCCGGGATCCATGTTATATTGTTATCCGGATCGATGAATTTGGAATCGGCACAACATTGTATACTTAAAAAACCTACACAAGTTTGAGAATCTAGAGTTAAGAGAGCCATGGGTAAATATAAACTTACTAAAAGTTTGATCAATAAGCTACTTTGATTTGATCAAAATAACTTTTAGCAAGATTAAGTCTTGAACAGGGGCGGATATAGAGTGTAACAAGGGGTAACCTTCATTGCCCCTTGACGCTCCGACGGTAGTGTAAATTTTGAAAAATTTTTGCCGTTTTTTCGATTTCGTTACCCCTTTAGAAACTTTTTTTTGAAACGTTGCCCCTATAATGATTTTCTAGATCCGCCACTGGTCTTGAACAAAACTAATTAGCATACTTGATCAATATTATCATATATATATACATGATCTTCATATCATTTATGAAAAGTAAGCATACCTTCTTGTGAACAAGTTGGTTGGATGACTATGAAGATGCAAAGTATAACACAACTTGAAACCAAACTTAAATTCTGGTAAATCAAATCTTCCATCATCCTCTTATTATCAATTTAAGTTTCTCCATCTGGTGATCAAATTCATAA
Organism: Helianthus tuberosus; assembly: GCA_030545235.1. Classification (NCBI taxonomy): domain Eukaryota; kingdom Viridiplantae; phylum Streptophyta; class Magnoliopsida; order Asterales; family Asteraceae; genus Helianthus; species Helianthus tuberosus. The sequence goes on along the minus strand of CM060416.1, from coordinate 4,544,165 downwards.
CTCTGAAACTAAAGAAAATCTTGGTTTTGTTCCATGAATTTGATCCATTATTTACCTCTCAAAATTCCCACAAAAGGTTGACTAATCATGGTTCATTTAGCATCTTGTTTATCAAAAGCCGAAAAAGAACAGAAAGAAAAATTGTGATTAAGAACTTCAAATTTGTGAGGAACCCTTTTGACTTTGTTGATACAGGATGAATATTTAGTGATCTTAAAGGCAAAAAAATGAAATAATATGGTTCAAAGTTGTAGGTATTGGTAGAACAGGTGTTGACTTCAAATTTTAAGTATTGGAGATGCCTTGAAAGGAAGATGAGAGAGAATTTGCTTGATTTAGAATAATTTAACTTAAATTTCTCAATCATTTTGTTTGTTTTTTCATTATTAATACATATGTTAAACTAATCCTTAATGTTTAAATTAATTAAGGTAAGGTTAAGGCGTAGCAATCCTTCGTTTTGGCGTGTTTTCGTCTCTCACCTTGTCTGCTACCTTAGAATCCAACAACACGAAATTTTGTATTTAAAAAAAAAAACGTTCATCGGATGTGACCTTCAACTATCAATCATGTCTCACCAACGAGACACTCGTAACAACCGGACCTGCCGCGGTACAAGAAAAAGAAACTTATGAGCAGCTGGAAGATGATGTATTTGCAGGTAAGTTTGGACCTGTAGTTTTTTTTATATTTGTAGATATTATATGTACCACACCATAAATAAGAAATATAAGTTGTTTGTTAGTTTGGTGAAAGTGACATTGGTTGACCAATTTGGTGAACAGACTAAAGTGGTGGATGTTCATTATCAAAGTGTTTGTTGTAACATTGGAAAATTAAAAATAATGATAATAACCTATGAGCATTGGTGTTTCAATATTATAATATTTGATAATTATAATTATTTTTAAGCATATTTTGTTTTTCGTCTTATAGCAAGTTAAAATAGATATTTTATAAAATTCCGAATATGCTATTGCGACGTGGTTATTTTTATGTACGTGTAAATATAAAATTATAAAATTTATTTGAAACAAAGTTGTGAATGGTCATATTATATGTTATTTATATATAATACTCATATTACCTGTTATAAATAATCTTTTTGTAACCCATTGTAATCTATGCCGAATTTTGTCCATGACAATAACTTGGAGTTACTATCCAACTCTTTGCAAATTTCCAAAATACTAACACTAAATATCAAAATAGAAGATCTTTATGATAGGGGGGCAAAATGTAATTCCACTAAACATATGTATCGTAGCTGTAAATTCCACTACTATAAAATGCAAACCATTTCAAAAAATACAAAGAAAACACCATTGTGTTAGTTATTAAACCAACGGCCGGAGCTCCCACTCTACATAAACGCCGGCGTTCTCCGACCACCGTCTCCGCTTTTCTAGGTACTCTTTCAAAAATAGAAAATAATGAATCTAACGTTCACGAACTGTTAAGCGGAAAGTTAGTTTATATTCGTTTATTTAATAACATGAAGTTTTATTCATTAATATATATAAAAGAACATGAACACACGAAACATGCTCATTTTCTTGATGAACGTACATGTACATGAACAAAAAAAATTCATTTGATTATATATTCATGTTAGTGTTTTGTTAAAGTTAAACGAACGAACAGAAACATAGAATATGCCCTATCCGTGTTCATTCTGTTCTATTCGTTTACTGCTATTTCTAAACTCCTATACTGTTTTTCTTATATCTATTTACGTTAAATTTGCTTCAGTATTTGCCTCTGGGAATTGTAAGCCCTTATTTAGAATCATTTAAGATCAAACTATAGGTTATTATTCACTTTGAAGCTCTAGAAATTATACTCTTTTAGTCTTTTGTTTGCTGTGGTTTGTGCTTATTGGTTGTTTTCTTTTAGGCAGTTTAGGGTTAGGGCTTTGACTTGCGTAGTTGCGTGTGATTATGAATTGTGGAAATCAAGCAGATTAGGCAGGATTTGATAGAGTTTTACGTCTGTGAAGACATGGTCTGGGATAGGAGTTAGTGGAGACGACGATTAATGTTAGAGACTTTTAGAGTGATAGGTTGTCCCACACTTTTAGGTGAACTTTGCATGTTTTTATATCTCATTTTGTGTCTATATGTTGTTGTATATGTTTCTATTTTAGTCTTCCATCACCTTTTTTCTGTTATTGGAGGTTTTCTATTTCCTTTTACCATTTGTTTGTTCTGGAGTCGAGGGTCTCTCTATCCTCATAGACAGGGGTAAGGTTTGTCTACATCCCACTCTCCCTAAACCCAACCAATAGCTTTGCTACAGATGGACCTTATTGGGCAATTCTCGGTTGTTGTTGAGTGATGAATAACATTCTTTTGATAATTTCTTCACATCTTTTTTTGTAGAATTTATCATCATCCAGGAGTAAAAGGAAATCCAATTTTCTTCAACTATGGGGAGATTACTAAGAATCATCATTGTTTTCATCTCCTCCTTTTCACTCCTTATTTCGGTTAACACCGAGGAAGTCCAAAGTTCATCTTCTTTTAGCAATGGCATACAACAGTTGCTGTTCGATAAAAACAAGGGCGAGTTTAGGATTCTGCAAGTAGCTGACATGCACTATGCTAATGGAAAGAAAACAGCATGTGAGGATGTGTTGCCTGAACAATACGCCCATTGTTCCGACCTTAACACCACTTTTTTCATCGAGCGAATGATCCAGGTTGAGAAACCAGACCTCATTGTTTTCACTGGAGACAACATCTACGGAGCTGATACAACCGATCCAGTAGCTTCCATGAATGCCGCTTTTGCCCCCGCTGTATCCTCACACATCCCATGGGCAGCTGTGTTAGGTAATCATGATCAAGAATCCACATTGTCAAGAGAAGGTGTCATGAAACATATTGTTGGAATGAACCACACATTGTCTCAGTTGAATCCTTTTGGTGTTGATGTTATCGATGGTTTTGGAAATTACAATCTTGAAGTACATGGAACCGAAGGGTCAAGTTCCGGGAACGAATCGATTCTCAACTTGTACTTTCTCGATAGTGGTGACTACTCTACGGTTCCCGCTATCCCTGGCTACGGATGGATTAAACTGTCTCAACAGTTTTGGTTTCAACAAACGTCGATGAAGCTTCAGAGAAAGTCGAAAGCTCCTGGACTTGCTTACTTTCACATCCCATTGCCTGAATATTCAAGCTTTGACTCGTCAAACTATACAGGCGTTAAACAAGAAGGGATTAGCTCTGCTTCAGTTAACTCCGGTTTCTTCACAACGCTGGTGGGAGCTGGGGATGTGAAGGCGGTTTTCGTGGGTCATGATCATATCAATGATTTTTGTGGGGAGCTGACGGGAATTAATCTATGTTATGCTGGTGGATTCGGGTACCATGCTTATGGAAAGGCGGGATGGTCGAGAAGGTCAAGGGTTGTCGTCGCGTCGTTAGAGAAAAAGTCGAATGGTGGTTGGGGAGCGGTTGAGTTCATCAGAACGTATAAACGCCTTGACGATGGAAACCTAACTGTGATTGATAATCAGGTACTTTGGACTAAGGCTCCATCTGGAAATGGTAGAAAGAAAGAAAAAAGTGTTGTTTGAATCATTCCAAAAGTCTAATGAATACTAAGTCATTGTATATATGTTTTGGGAATTATTTCGTCTATGTAAAAGATATGAATAATTCCTTGGTAACAGTTTCCATATTTCAACATGGTTTTCCATAAAGCATTTTCTTGTCAATGAATCTTCTTTGTTTTTTTATAGAGTTAAATAGTTCCTGTGTTTTCTCCTTTTTTTTCATCTTTAGCCCCTAATTTTTTAAAATTACAGCTATAGTCTCCAACTTTTCAATTTTCATTCCCGGATAGTCCCTATGCCTAACATCAGTTATTTTTCTTAGTTAAGAGGGTGTGAAATGACAAAAATACTCTTTCCTTAAAAAGGGCAAACCACAGGGACAATCCGGGTATTTAATAAATAAAAAAATAAAAATCTAATTAATAAGTCAAATTTCAAGTGGGCATCACTAGGGATGGCAATGGGTCGGGTTTGGGACGGGTTTAGGTAATCCCAAACCCAAACCCGATTAGACTAGCTTGTCCCAAACCCGTCCCAAAACCCGTCGGGTTTCTAGCGGGTAAATACCCATCGGGTATCGGGTATACCCGCGGGTTTCGGGTAAACCCATTAATTTAAAAAGATTACTCGTTGGGTATACTCATCTCAAAACCCATTGGGTATCTATCGGGTAACTACTAACCGGTTACATTTTGTATTGTTATTATAAAAATATATATCAAATAACTACAATGTATACGAAATAGAATACCTATATATGTAAAAAATGGATGTATCATATATATACATATTAATAATAAAAAAGAAATTATATCGGGTATACAATCGGGTAAATGGGTACACTTTATCGGGTAATTGGGTCGGGTAAACGGGTATATTACTAAATCCCAAACCCTTCCCAAACCCGCGAAAAAAATAAAAACTTTTCCCAAACCCGTCCCAAACCCGATTAACCGACCCCAAACCCGATTAACCGACCCCAAACCCGTCCCAAATGTGTCGGGTTTCGGGTTTACCCATCGGGTTCGGGTTTGTTTGCCATCCCTAGGCATCACAACCTACCTCACCCTACCCCTATCATCATCATCATCTTCTTCTTCTTCTCCTCCACATCCATCACCCACCTGTTCATTGAGACATATAAACATTTGACAAGAACATCATGTTCATCCAAAGGAGGAAGTGTTTGAGTTTTGATTTCAAACATGGATACTCTTCATTCAAAGCAACATCGATCTCTGATGTTACTATCTTCACTGAAGGAAACCGTTTTGAAACACAATGTATTCCTTCTGGAGCCTAAGCAAAATCACATGAATATAATGAGTAGTATAAAGAACAGGGCATGATTAAGTAGGTGATGGATGTTGAGAGGAAGAAGAAGAAAGAGATGATAAGGATAGGGTGAGGGTGGGGTAGGTTGTGAGGCCCATTTGAAATTTGACTTATTAATTAGATTTTTATATTTTTTATTTATTAAATGTCTGGATAATCCCTGTGGTTTGCCCTTTTTAAGGAAATGGTATTTTTGTCATTTCACACTCTCTTAACTGAGAAAACTCACTGATGTTAGGCACATGGACTATCCGAGAACGAAAATTTAAAAGTTGGGGACTATAGCTGTAATTTTAGAAAGTTAGAGACTAAAGGTGAAAAAACGACAAACCACAAGGACTATCCGAGCATTTAACTCTTTTTTATGTAATGCATATACACCCTTTGTTCAACTTTTATGTTTCTTAGTAAGGTGACTATATTTCTAAATGAGTTAAATGCCCGGATAGTCCCTATGGTTTGGCATTTTTTCACCTTTAGTCCCTAACTTTCTAAAATTACCTCTATAGTCCCCAACTTTTCAATTTCCGTTCCCGGATAGTCCCTGGCGCAGATGGATGTTAGTTTTTCAGTTAAGTGGGTGTGAAATTACTAAATTACTCTTTTTATTAAAAAATAACTTAAAGATAAAAAGAAATATATTTAATCCCCCTCTCTCATTTCTCTCTTCCTCTTTCTAGTTTTGGTCTGCAAGAATCAAACCACCACCACCACTTCATCTTCCCCACCCTCACCACCCTTCACCACCATCTCGTTTTTCTTGATCCGGTGACCGGTGCACCTCCGGCCGGTTGCCGGTTGTCTATCTTACCAGTCAAACACCCACCCCCATACACCGACACCCTTCGTCTCGACAGTATCTTCTAATTCATCTTCTTTGTCAATGTCCTCAGAATCGTCTAAATTAATAACCTCACTCCATTTCCATTCAAATAGTCTCTTGGATCTCTTACTTTGAGTCTCAAACTTTCGATCTTAAAAAAAGACAAAAATTGAATAGAAAAGTTAAAAAAAGATTAAATAAACCTTAAAATTACCTTTTCACTAAATTCATGTTAAAGATTAGACTTGTATGGACTAAACATTGCACCATAATAAATAATATCAACACTTTTATCACTATCATCCTGCAATAAAACACACATATAATAACATAACGAACATATTAATATGAAAGATATACGCAAAAATAATACTTAAAAACCAACAAAATCAATACCTTAGAAGCTTATTCGACAACTGGGTTGTTTAAATTGGCATGTTCATCATGCAACTGAATCTCAAAAATCAAATAAGTTAACATTTACATAAAAGTAAATAGAAGAAAATAATTATTCACTACTGCAATATAACAGAACTGACATTAGAATTTTCAATCTCACATGCTTGGTTTTTTGCAACAATTGAATTCATAACTGGATCCATTTTTTAACTTTGTTTAGCAATAGATATAGGGGTGTCCTGCTATGTATTTATAGTAGTAACTATAGAAGTGCATTAGTTTTTAATTTTAGATTTGCCACCCCTTTATTTTGGAAGTTTATTGTGGTTAGTTTTAAGTTTTTATAAGATATATTTAAGTAGATATATTAGGCAGTTTTAATAAAATAAAATGTGACACATAATCAATTCTCAATTAGGCAAAAATAATTAGCTATGCAAAGAAACAATGAACAGGTAGAAAAAAACTTAAAATGAAAAATAATTTTAGGGCAGTAATATTATCATTATTTTGTACGAAAAAGATTTTAATTTTGTTTATTTTGAAAATATTAGTTATTATTTTCTTCTTTAATCACTTGTACATTAATGCATTATCGACTTGTACATTTTTAATCCGTTCGTCGATGTTGATCAAGACAACTACCGAAACGTCGACAAAAATGTGTAGGTCATCATGCTATCTTTGGATTTTTTTAAACAATATAGTTTATAAGATATGTCAAGAATACGTAAAAAAATTATAAGTTTGTTGTGGATGTGTGAATTGTAACTAATTATCTATAATTTTGTTAAAACCTTAGGGATTTATGTGTAATAAGTTTAGGGGCTAAAAAATAAATAGTGTTTAAAAGACCAAACTACCCTCATTTTAGGGGTCTTTCTATAAATAAGGGAGGGGGAAGTTCTTAGTTTTTGGGTGTCTTAAAATACCTCTCCCTCATGCATTATAATATAGTATAGATAGATATGTTGTGGAATTATAAACGTGTACATTTTGTATATGTATATGAACCTCACACGCTTCAGATATATGAATGACTTTTTACGTGAATCATCCTTTATATATGAAAGAAAAATATCGATGCTTGAATAGCAAGGGAACACTAATATTTGGGATAGAATTTATATCGTCAGGATCCTGAATATACTAAGCCTACGATAGGATGCTGATGTGGTATAACAACCCTCCAAAATTTATTCCGACACCCCTAAATTATTTAAAATATCCCTACATGTCTTAAAACATACCCCGTATACGAAAACCGAGTCCAAAATATCATATATAATTAAAAATAAAACAAAAACAATAAAAACAAGTCTGTCGCGGGCCGCGACAGACTACTCCTGAACCTACGCGGGCCGCGAGCACCTGGACACCATGCTTCACCCGGTGCCGCCACGTGTTAAACGCGTGTCAAGTCTATACTCGACGAATCAGCACAGCTAGGCCCTACCCCCATAGGTCGCGGGCCGCGAAGGACACTTGTGTGGCTTTCGCAGGGCGCGAGAGATGGCTGATCAGGCACTATTAGGGGTGCAAACGAGCCGAGCCGAGCCCGAGCTCGACCAGGCTCGAGCTCGAGCTCGATTAACTTATGAGAGCTCGGGCTCGAGCTCGGCTCGATTCGAGTTTTGTTTTCAAAGCTCGAGCTCGGCTCGTTTGTATTTTATCAAGCTCGAGCTCGGCTCATTTATTATCTATTAATTAGTATATTAAATAAAAATAATATAAATAATAGACTTTTTAGGCTTGCGAGCTCGATAAGTAAAGCTCGGGCTCGGGCTCGTTTACTAAATAAGCTTATTTTTAGGTTTGAGGTCGGCTTGTAAAAAAGTTTAAATAAGCTCGGCTCGACTCGGCTCGTTTACACTAATGCTCGACGAGCCTAACGAGCTTCACATGTGAGGCTCGAGCTCGGGCTCGATAAACAAACGAACTTTGTTTTGAGGCTCAAGCTCGGCTCGGGCTCGATAAGGCTCGGCTCGTTTCGAGCTTTTTCTCGAGCCGATCTCGAGTAGCTCGCGAGCCGCTCGGCTCGTTTGCACCCCTAGGCACTATAAATGGATGGCTTCGGCTGTTCATTTGAAATTGTTCACAACAACTTTCTCTCTCAAATTTCTATAGTGTAGAAGCTATACCCGTGCATTATACCCCGTAATAACGAAGTTCTGCCTCGTTGTAAGTATCATAACCCCCGGTTACGTATTAGATACGCTGCCCAATTGATCCAGGGTTCCGTAACGGCTGTCGTGGTTCTGCCCGACGTAGTCGTTGGAATTCCGTCTCGGGGAGGGTATTACTAATGTAAATATTGGGTTATTATACTAACGTGTGTGCATTGTGTAATTAATAGATAATCACCAGGAAATCACAAAGGAAAACCCTAAGATAACAATGTGAGTAATCCTCCTTTTTGCAAACTGTTTTTACAAAACCTCAATTGTTTTAATTTATATTAAACAGTGATTGAGTATTTGTATTCTACAATTATCGTCGGTATGTTGGGGTTTTGTATACAAAATTTGATACTACACTGTGAGTGGTAACATGACCACAAGTCGGGTTGACAATACCGTGGGTGGTAATTAAAGTAGAAATATAAACAAATGTAATTGCGAGATCGCCCTCAATACTGTACACGGTTTTACCTGTCTTGATTAAATTGGGATTCACTCACCAGTATTTCCCACTGACAAAATGTTTTTAAATGTGTTTCAGGTAACAAAATATGAAAGCCAAATAAAAGCCAGCTGGACAGCACTGAAGGCTTGGAAAAGTGGCTATAAAAGTTACCTAAATAAAGAGATGTTTTTATTTAAATAAAATAGGGTATATCCATATGAAAATATGTATACTGGAAATTTGGGATTTTCCCATATGTTTAATATTATAAAAGCGTGGTATTTTACTCTGATAAAATATTTCCTAACTACGGTCCTGATGAATTTTCCGCTGCCAAACTGATAAACACCGATACCACTGAAACTGGCCGCGGCCTCCCGTTCCCGGGTAAATAGGGGACGGGGGTTGCGACAGAAGGTGGTATCAGAGCTAAGCCACTGATTCAGCCACAGAAGTGTTCCGCTGACACCAAAATTTATTCATTTTGTTAGGAAATTATTACAGAACTACGTGCATATCTGTATATTATTGTTGTGTGTTATTTGACAATTTGTTAGTTTACAGTATGAGCGACCAAGGACCTTCAGACGCTTACCGTCAGTTGTCCAGCTCACCTAGGAACGAAGGCACCTCTTCACAACCTACCCTCTCAGGGTATTCGGCTGATAATGAAGACGGGATTTCCGTGTTCAAGGCCCAATCTGAAGAGCCATTCCCTCCTAAGAATAGAGGATGGTTCAGCAGAGGAGCTCATGAAGGTAGGAAGAGGATGAAAAAGTTACAACAACAGCGTGCTTTAGCAGCCGCTAAGAGAGAAACAGATGCTCACACCCAGGATATGCTCAATAGGAGTCTAGCAAATTTTCATATCTTAATAACTACAGCTGCATACCCTAATCTAGAGCAACTATTAGCACCCCATCCCTTACCACTGTTTCCCGCACAACCAATGGAAATTGAAGACAACCCAGAAAACCAAATCCCAATGCCTGATTTTGACCCAGCCGAAATACCTAGAGTACCGACACCCCATCCCTAAGACCCAGACTACGACCCGTGGTTTGACGACCATAGGGATTACCAACAACGCTACCCAATACCAGAGGAACCCATGCCAAACCTAGCAGCTTACCCAGATCTGGACCCTCTAGATCCCTATTATGATAATGACCAATACATCAGGGAAATCCTAGAAAACCCTTATCCTTATGAAGAACCCATGCCCTAGTTCCCAAACCTAGTACCAGCCCCTGCACCACCAATGAGCACAGAAAATGTGCAACAACTCCGAACCTTTGGTGAAGAGATTTTAGAAGGAAGTGAGAGGATGAGGCAAATAGGAGAACGACTCGTCTGGAAGTATGACGAGCGTAATATGGAGTTCTGGATGAACCCATACCAGTAATAGTAATAATAATAATAATAAAATAATAATAATATAAAATATGTGTGTATGTTTGAAATATATATATATATATATATATATGTATATATATAGATAAATAGCTACAGATGCATAATAGTATTGTAATTTTTTATTTCAGTTCCAGATTGTACTAGACACATAATATATATAAGAAAGAGTAAAGGTCGCAATGACGATGATTTTGGATCATTATACGTGTGATGTGATTGTTTGTATTGAATATTGCTTTGTGATAATAATACGTGGCAAATGTTTAAAATTCAGATGGACAACGAAGTGAATCAGGAAAACCAGAATAACGATAACCTGAATAACAATAATAATGGAAACCAAGTGGATAACAGTGCCATCTAACACATAGTGGCACAAGAAATTATAGATGCGATGCCATATATTATCAAAACGGTTAAGGAAGCGGATAATAAAAGTAATAATGGCAATAAGCGACCTACTGAACCTGAACACAACATAAACAATGGACCTATACTTCAAGTGCCCATTCCCAAAAGAAGAAGAACCATGTCTTATGGTTGTTCTTACAAGGAATTCTGGTCTTGTAAACCAGTAGAATTCTCGGGCAATGAAGGACCCATTGCAGCTCGACGCTGGATAGAAAAGACTGAGGCAGTCTTAAAAATAAGCAAGTGTGCAGAAGAGGATAAGATAATGTTTGCCTCCAATCTGTTTAAGAACTTAGCTTTAGAATGGTGGAACACTATCCTCCAATCTAGGGGAAGTGACAAGGTCTATAATATGGAATGGGAGGAATTTAAGAACATTGTGGAAAGAAAATCCTGTCCTCCCAATGAAAAGGAACATATAGCAAATAAATTCTTAAACCTTAGAATGACCGGAGTGGATAGTAAAGGGTATACTACGCTATTCTTTGAATATGCTAGGATAGTGCCGACCCTTGCATCACCAGAACCAGTATTAATCTCCCGTTACATATGGGGATTGATCAGTGAGATTAGGCATGTAGTCAAGGCAGCTAGACCTCAAACTATAGAAGAAGCTGTAGAACTAGCAAACACCTTGACTGATGAATTAGTACGTACACGAGAAGAGGACCAGAGAAGGAACCTAGCTCAAAGGCTTACCCAGGAATTCCGTTATGGAAATTCCAATCGTGGGAAAAACGTAGGTTCTACCTCTGCACCTTACTGTAAGGCCTGCAAGAAAAAGCATTCAGGAAGATGCTCCACCTACTGTAATTTCTGCAAGATACCAGGACATAAGGAAGAAGATTGTAGGAAGAAACCTAGTAATGGAGTGTGCTTCAACTGTGGGGAAAAAGGTCACATCAAGCCACACTGTCCGAAACTAGCTCCAGCTATGAACAACAAGAATATTAAAAATGCTAGAGCATTTTTTCTGACTGCAGAAGAAGCTAAGATGATCCCGGACGTGATAGCCGGTACGTTTTTAGTTAATGATGTTTTTGCTAAAGTATTATTTGACTCTGGTGCGAACCAAAGTTTTATTAATACTTCATTTTGCAAACTTCTCAATCAACCATTAACTAAACTCCCACAAGAATGTCTAGTAGAGACAGCAAATGGGGAAAACATTAAGATTTCTGAAATCTTGCAGGGAGCAAGAATAGAATTTTTAAATCAAAAGTGTATTGCAAACCTTTATCCAATGAAACTGGCAGGATTTGATGTTGTATTAGGAATGGATTGGTTAATAGCCAATAAAGCCAGTATTTTATGTGATCAAAAGTCAATCCAGGTAAATTCACCAAAGGGTGAAAAGATCACAATTAAAGGATATAAGCCATCTAAATCTACAAAATTCATCTTTGTGATGAAAACAGCTAGTTATGTAAGAAAATGATCACTAGTGTATTTGATTTCTATAATCATTAACACTAAAGGAAAAGAATTAAAAGATATTCCAGTCGTATCTCAGTTTTTAGATGTGTTTCCTGAAGAGTTACCAGGACTACCGCCAAACAGGGAAGTTGAATTTAGAATTCATCTGCTACCAGGAACAGCACCAATTGCCAAAGCACCTTACCGTTTGGCACCCGCAGAAATGCAAGAACTAAAGAAGCAATTAGATGAACTGTTGGAGAAATGATTCATACAACCAAGTTCATCGCCATGGGGAGCGCCGATCTTATTCGTTAAAAAAAAGACGGGTCAATGCGTATGTGCATTGATTACCGTGAATTGAACAAGGTCACGATTAAAAATCGGTATCCATTACCAAGAATCGGTGATATGTTTGATCAGTTGCAAGGAGCTCGATTTTTCTCTAAAATCGATTTACGCTCAGGATATCATCAATTAAAGGTATAGGAAGAGGACATTCCTAAGACCGCATTTAGAACAAGGTATGGCCATTATGAATTTACTGTCATGCCATTTGGTTTAACCAATGCCCCAGCTGCATTTATGGACATGATGAACCGAATATGTAAGCCATATTTGGATAAATTCATAATTGTCTTTATAGATGATATTCTCATTTACTCTAAGAGTAAAGAGGAACATGCAGTGCATCTGCATGCACTTCTAAGTTTATTGAGAAAAGAAAAGCTTTATGCAAAGTTTTCAAAGTGCGAATTTTGGTTTGAAGAAGTGCAGTTTCTTGGACATTTAGTCAATCATGAAGGAATTCATGTGGATCCCACAAAAAATGAGGCAATTACCAAATGGAAAACCCCAGAATCACCAACTGAGGTTAGAAGTTTCCTAGGATTGGCCGGTTATTATAGAAGATTTATCCAAGATTTTTCTAGAATAGCCATTCCCTTAACTAAGCTAACCTATAAACCTGTTGAGTTTGAATGGGGACCAAAACAAGAAGAAGCCTTTAGAATTCTTAAGCAAAAAATAACCAATGAACCCATACTAGTGTTACCAGAAGAAACTGAAGACTTTGTAGTCTATTGTGACGCTTCTAAGTTAGGTTATGGATGTGTGTTAATGCAACGTCAAAAGGTTATAGCCTACGCTTCTAGAAAACTTAAGAATCATGAAGAGAATTATTCAACCCATGATTTAGAATTTGGAGCTATAATTTTTGCCCTGAAATTTGGAGACATTACCTTTACGGTAGTAAGTTTACCATTTTCACTGATCATAAGAGTTTAAAGTATGTTTTCGGGCAAAAGGAGTTAAATATGAGACAGAGACGCTGGATGAAAATTCTTAGTGACTATGATTGTAATATCCAGTATCATACAGGAAAGGCTAATGTAGTGGCTGATGCTTTAAGTCGAAAGTATCATGAAAAGCCAAAAAGAGTTCGTTCTCTTCAATTAAATCTGCAAGTAGATTTAAATGAACATATTAGAAAAACACAAGAATCAGTAATCAAGGATGATACTGAAAAGTTGAAAGGAATGATTAAGGAATTAGAACAGGGAATGGATGGAATTTGGAGATTCCATAAGAAAAGAATGTGGATACCCAAATTAGGAAACCTACGCCACCGTATATTAGAAGAAGCCCATAAGTCTAAATATACGATGCATCCTGGAAGTGATAAGATGTATCAGGATTTAAGAAAGAATTTCTGGTGGATAGGAATGAAAAAAGGATATAGCAACTTATGTTGCCTAATGTCTAACCTGTTCACAAGTAAAAGCTGAACATCAGAAACCCTTAGGTTTATTACAGCAGTTAGAAATGCCGGTTTGGAAATGGAAATCGATAACAATGGATTTTGTTACCAAATTACCCAAAACAAGAAAAGGTAATGATACAATCTGGGTGATTGTAGACAGGCTAACTAAGTCAGCTCATTTCCAACCCATGAAAGAAACCTTCAGTATGGAACAGTTAGCTAAGTTATATGTAAATGAAATAGTTTCATTACATGGAATTCCTTTATCAATTATTTCTGATAGAGATAGCCGTTTTACTTCTCATTTTTGGACAAGTTTCCAAAAAGCAATGGGAACCAAGTTGAATCTAAGCACCGCTTATCATCCTCAAACGGACGGACAAAGCGAAAGAACAATTCAGACGATGGAAGATATGTTTAGAGCTTGTGTAATTGATTTCGGAGGTAATTGGGACGATCATTTACCATTAATAGAATTTTCTTATAATAACAGCTATCACACAAGTATCACTGCAGCACCATTCGAAGCACTTTATGGACGAAAGTGCCGAACCCCAGTCTGTTGGGCAGAGATTGGAGAAAAGCAACTATCCGGACCTGAAATAGTACAAGAAACAACTGACAAAATTATTCAAGTCAAGGAACGACTGAAAGCAGCACGTGATCGACAAAAGAGTTACGCTGATAACATACGAAAGCCACTGGAATTTCAAGTAGGAGACAAAGTGTTATTGAAAGTTTCTCCTTGGAAAGGAGTGGTAAGATTCATCAAAAGGGGAAAGCTAAGCCCCAGGTATGTTGGACCTTTTGAAATAATTAGAAGAATCGGACCTGTAGCCTATCGGCTACAACTGCCAGAGGAAATGGCAGGAATACATGATGTATTTCATGTATGTAATCTCAAGAAATGCTTAGCCGCTGAATCACTAGTAGTGCCTCTTAAGGATATAGAGGTAAATGAGAAATTAAAATTTGTAGAGAGGCCTCTACAAATTGAAGACAGGAAAGTTAAGAATCTCAAACACAAGAGATTGACTCTAGTCAAAGTAAAATAGGATTCCAAGAGAGGACCAGAATACACTTGGGAGCTTGAATCAGAGATGCAGAGGAAATATCCACACTTATTTCAGTAGACATCGAGGACGAGTTCTAAAACAAGGTGGGGAGGATATAACAACCCTCCAAAATTTATTCCGACACCCCTAAATTATTTAAAATATCCCTACATGTCTTAAAACATACCCCGTATACGAAAACCGAGCCCAAAATACCATATATAATTAAAAATAAAACCAAAACAATAAAAACAAGTCTGTCGCGGGCCACGGCAGACTACTCCTGAACCTACGCGGGCCGCGAGCACCTGGTCACCAGGCCTCACCTGGTGCCGCCACGTGTCAAACGCATGTCAAGTCTATACTCGACGAATCAGCACAGCTAGGCCCTACCCCCTTAGGTCGCTGGCCGCGAAGGACCCTTGTGTGGCTTTCGCGGGGCGCGAGAGATGGCTGATCAGGCACTATAAATGGATGGCTTCGGCTGTTCATTTGAAATCGTTCACAACAACTTTCTCTCTCAAATTTCTATAGTGTAGAAGCTATACCCGGGCATTATACCCCCTAATAACAAAGTTCTGTCTCGTTGTAAGTATCATAACCCCCGGTTACGTATTAGATACGCTGCCCGATTGATCCAGGGTTCCGTAACGGCTGTCGTGGTTCTGCCCGACGTAGTCGTTGGAATTCCGTCTCGGGGAGGGTATTACTAATGTAAATATTGGGTTATTATACTAACACGTGTGCATTGTGTAATTAATAGATAATCACCAGGAAATCACAAAGGAAAACCCTAAGATAGCAATGTGAGTAATCCTCCTTTTTGCAAACTGTTTTTACAAAACCTCAATTGTTTTAATTTATATTAAACAGTGATTGAGTATTTGTATTCTACAATTATCGTCGGTATGTTGGGGTTTTGTATACAAAATTTGTTACTACACTGTGAGTAATAACATGACCACAAGTCGGGTTGACAATACCGTGGGTGGTAATTAAAGTAGAAATATAAACAAATGTAATTGCGAGATCGCCCTCAATACTGTACACGGTTTTACCTGTCTTGATTAAATTGGGATTCACTCACCAGTATTTCCCACTGAAAAAATGTTTTTAAACGCGTTTCAGGTAACAAAATATGAAAACCAAATAGAAGCCAGCTGGACAGCACTAAAGGCTTAGAAAAGTGGCTATAAAAGTTACCTAAATAAAGAGATGTTTTTATTTAAATAAAATAGGGTATATCCCTATGAAAATGTGTGTACTGGAAACTTGGGATTTTCCCATATGTTTAATATTATAAAGACGTGGTATTTTACTCTGATAAAATATTTCCTAACTACGGTCCTGATGAATTTTTCACTGCCAAACTGATAAACACCGATACCACTGAAACTGGCCGTGGCCGCCCGTTCCCGGGCAAATAGGGGACGGGGGTTGAGACATGCGGTTTATCTGAGTTAGGAAAAAGATTGAGGATCCTGAACATATATATTATTGATTAACTATTTCTGTGATGAAAGGATATTTTGCAGAAATATTCTTTCATAACTGATAAAAAGAGGCTTGTACCAGAATTATCTCAAAGTTAGTTGAAGAAGATAATGGAGAATGACGTTGGGAGCTGACAACGGTCTAAGGCCAATTCTCCCAGGATCTCGGGAATCTCGAAATTATAGTCTAGATTCATTTTGACTTGCATTATAAAAGAGGCTTGATCTGATCCACTAGAACATACAACACTTACTCATTGCAAACACAATATACTCTGACACACTCATAAATCTCTACTGTAACACTTAAATTCGATCAATCAAGTCTCCAACATTGTAATCAATTTATTATCTATATAAGTGGAGCTGTGTAGTTTCCAGCTCCCGAGAGATTTGTGTGCCAGAGATCATCTTCCTCAAGAGCATCAAGGGCTTTTTCCCCGTAACAAATCATTCGTGTTGATTATCATCCTTTCATTTCGTCATTATTTCTTACAAACCTACAGATTTCTCAAGTAAAACCCATTTTTGGAACAGAGGATCATGATAACGTATCCAGGATCCTAAACGTAGAATTTTACCATCTCACAAGCATCAAACTTCACTTTCATATTTTGGTTACTAAATTTTCTTTACAAATTTTTTATCAAAACAATTTGGCGCCATCCGTGGGACGAGTGGTGCTTATCATATAATTTTTCTTGAAATTTCTGTTAAGCCAATTTCTTTCGAAGTTATTTTCAAAAATGGCTTCTCAACCCAAATTGACCTCTACTTTACCCTCTGTTACTACTTCAACATCTAAAGCAAGCAACCCTCTTCCTCTTCCTCCAACATATCAAAGGAAAACAACTGCTGCTGGACAGACCTCCTCAGGATCTGGGAAATCCACTACAGGACCAGTCTTGGCTTCAAATGATGAGATCTTGTCGATGTTCGCCTCAGTGCAAAATCAGATGAAACAACAACACGAGACTAACCAACTGCTGTTCAAAGAATTAAGGGAGCTGAAGAACTCCATGAACTCGGTAGAAGTGACAACACTTCTCCAAGCCAAAACTCTGAATTTCAATACAGCATGATCCTCAGGAGTTCATCAAGGAGATTTCATGCCTATGCAATCCAGATTAGCACCAGTTGGCCCTGATCATTCTGTCAGGATCACGTCAAACAGAGAATCAGGAGTTACCCCAGGATCCTTGAGCCAGGATCCTGATACTAGTAATCCTATCATTAATAATTCACTAAATACTGACGATTTTGTGCAGATTGAAGAAGTCAGCCCAGAAATGGCAAAAGAACTAAAGAAATTAAGAGATATGATCTTCAGTGTACCAGGAGTGGTGCAACCAATACCAGAGGTATTTCCTGAGAATCATAGGATTTCCAGGTTTGCTCCCCTAATATGCAACACGGAGATCCCAAAGAGATTCCAGACTCCCAACATGAAGCTGAATGATGGAACCACCGATCCGAAGGAACACGTAGCCCAGTATAGGGAAAGGATGGAGATCAACCCTATTCCATGAGATCTTAAACGATTAAAGTTAGAGACTTTTAGAGTGATAGGTTGTCCCACACTTTTAGGTGAGCTTTGCATGCTTTTATATCTCATTTTGTGTCTATATGTTTCTATTTTACTCTTCCATCACTTTTTCTCGTTATTGGAGGTTTTCTATTTCCTCTTAAGACATTTTTTTTGTTTTGGAGTCGAGGGTCTCTCTATCCTCATAGATTGGGGTAAGGTTTGCCTACATCTCACATTCTTTTGATAATTTCTTCACATCTTTTTTCGTAGAATTTATCATCATACAGGAGTAAAAGGAAATCCTTTTGGATTTATATGTACGGGTTCGATAAGTCAACGCTACTGACCGAGCTATGACCCGTAAGAGTTACACCTTGGGCAACGAACATTAAATCCACTTAACTTGATTAACTGGTGATCATGAATAATTAACGGAAGGAAATATATAATTATCTAGAATAATTATATATATCCACGAGAAACGGAATTTATTGTTTATACGGGTTATAAATAATATAACGTTTAATTACTTATTTAATTAAACTTTGTTTTTCGGGCTTCGTATCGCGTCTAGGTTTAAACTTATTATATTGGGCTATGGGGCTTAAGAGATAATTAGGGATGTTGACCTAAATATATAACTATATATATTTAATCATCCTTAATGTTGAAGATAAGTCTTCTGCTGTAAGAATAAAAAAGGAATTCTATTGTTTTTGCTTTTGCAATTTCAATACATTTTCTAGCCGTAAAAAACAAAGCAGAAGGTGCTCCTTTTTTCTTTGGTGACTTTTTGATCGACCGACCAAGCCAAAACCTTCGCCGTTCGGTTCGTGTTCGTGTACTAGCATTCGTTCGTTGTACCTCAGTGTCTCACACGGTTAATTATTAACCACAAGGGTATAATTTTTCTCATCGGTAGATTAATTATTTTATGTATCGTATTTGCATGTTTGTAACCATGATCCTGTTCGGTTCACTTTTGGTGTTAATTATTTATATTTATTCCGCTGCATTTTTATTAATTATAAATTTAGTTAGTAAAATATGTCAAACCCATTTTGATAAAAAGTAAAATTGACACCACTGAATCCCAACAGTGGTATCAGAGCCACGCTTACAACATGCAAATCGGAACCGATTCTTTTAACCGATTATAGATCTCAAACTTTAACTTATTTAAAGTTTCAGATCTAAATATTTCTTGGGCAAAAAGTTATTTGGTCAAAAGTTTTGTTTATTTTTATTTGACCAAAAGATTGCCCACTTTAATATGATTGTACTTGTATTTTTTGTCTTGTTTTGTTTTTTTTATGGTTTTGGCCCACTTTGTGGCTCAAAGTTGTAATAGATTAGGGTTTCAATATTATTATATTTTTATTATAATGTTGAAGACCCGAAGACAAAACTGAAGACATTACAGGAATCAAGGAGGTGCTAAAGACAACTAGATGCACTATGTCCATCCTTGTGGTTGTTTGTTACCCCGTGACCCAGTTTGGTCTTGTTATTTGGCTCTAGCAAGAACAAACGAAATGGCCTAAAGATTTACATATTTATTTTTGCTATTATGGTTGCTTTTATCATATAAGTTGTTATATAATATACCAACCTAATACCAAACTTTTAAAAGGTGTTTTAAAATGTTCACAATCAATTATAACAAGTTCTAAACTGATTTTACAACTTGTAAATATTTGTTATAAAACAAATAGTTTATTTTAAAATAAATAATAACCATTAGAGTTTGTGAAATTTAACAAGTTTTTAACTTTCTAAAACTCATAACTTAATAGTTTTAAAACTATTAACTTTTATATGGTTATACAAGTCGCGACAAACTTAGTTTTAATAGTTATTTAAAATTAAGTGTCCTAAGAGATGAAAGGGTTCATCAAGATGTCACGATTAAATATGTACTAAAATTGGCTCCTACGACCCTATTTGGCAAATATTAAATTAACCCATAATTAAAATCAATAGTCTATGCCATCCTATCACAAGCTACACTTGGAACGTAAAAGCGAACCATCAGTGTTTGGAGCCACAGCACCACACTTGATGTCTAGCATATCCTTCCAAGGTGCAAGGGTTTCGTTGACACATCCGGCCTTTCCACACGTACCTCTTTTAGGACGACTATTACTTTTTCTTTTCTCACCACATGCTCCAGCTGTCTCGAAAGTAAAAAGTCGGCATAGATGAGGCTAAACGTATCAATGCATAGACAAGAGTTGTCTTAGCGGCCTCATACTCGAGAGTTGTGCAATTCTCACAATTGACACTCGTTGTCAGTCTGCCTAGTCACTTACTAAAGTGCATGCCACAGCTGCCTTTACTACTGACATAGTCAGATTCTCATTTGTCGCAACCCCTGTTCCCTATTTATCCCGGGAGCGGGCGGCCGCGTGCCAGTATCAGCGGTATCGGTGTTTATCAATTTGGCAGCGGAAATTACATCAGGACCGTAGTTAGGAAATATTTTATCAGAGTAAAATACCACATTTTTATAATATTAAACAAATGGGAAATTCCCAAGTTTCTATTACAAACATGTTTGTAGGGATAAACCCTAATTTATTGAATAAAAACATCTTCTTTATTTATGTAACTTTTATAGCCACTTTTCCAAGCCTTCAGTGCTGTCCAGCTGGCTTCTATTTGGCTTTCATATTTTGTTACTTGAAACGTGTTTAAAAACATTTTGTCAGTGGGAAATACTAGTGAGTGAATCCCAATTTAATCAAGAAGAGTTTTATCATTTTACAGTATTGAGAGCGATTACAATGTTTATATCTACACAATTACTCATTCAGTACTGTCAATCCTGACTGGTGGGTTATATTACTCATTGACTAACTCTTTGTCCAATGGTAATGTGTTCCACATTTTGTATACAAAACCCCAACATACCGGCAGTAATTGAAGATTACAAAGACTCAATCACTGCTAATTATATTTTAAAATAATAAAGGTTTTGTGAAAACAGTTTGCAAAAAGGTTTACAAAAAGGAGATTACTCACATTGCTACTTTAGGGTTTTCCTTTGTGACTTCCTGATTATTATCTATTAATTAAACAATACACACGCGTTAGTATAATAACCCAAATTTTACATTAGTTATACCCTCCCCGAGACAGAATTCCAACGACTACGTCGGGCAGAGCCTCGACAGCCGTTACGGAGTCCTAGATCAATCGGGCAGCGTATCTAATACGTAACCGGGGGTTAAAATACTTACAACGAGGCAGAACTTCGTTATTTTAGTGGGTATAATGCCCGGGTATTACTTCTACACTACAGAAATTGAGAGAGAATTGTGAATTGTGAGCGAGTTGGGACTGAAGGCTAACGGCCTCTATTTATAGGTCTGTTCGACCACCTTGTTGCGCCCCGCGTAAGCCGAAGGCAAAGCCTTCGCGGCACGCGACGTAGGGTGTGTAGGGTCTAGCTTGGTCTGGTCACAAGTGTAGAGTTGACACGATGCTGCCACGTGGCAGCTCAGGGTGTCGCCCTGATCAAGAGCTGTCGCGCCCCGCGTAACCCGAAGACAAGGTCTTCGCGGCCCGCGAGCGCCCTAATTTCTTGTTTTTATTTTATTTTTGCAAAATTAAAGGTATTTAGGGCCATTTTACGTATACAGGGTGTATTTTAGGACGTATAGGGATGTTATAAATATTTTAGGAGTGTTGAAAATATTTTAGGAGGGTTGTTATATCCTCCCCACCTTGTTTTAGAACTCGTCCTTGAGGTCTACTGGAACAGGTGTGGGTATTTCCTTTGCATCTCTGATTCAAGCTCCCATGTGTACTCTGGTCCTCTCTTGGAATCCCATTTTACTTTAACTAGAATCAATCTTTTGTGTTTGAGATTCTTGACTTTTCTGTCTTCAATTTGTAGAGGCTTTTCTACAAACTTTAGCTTTTCATTTACCTCTATATCCTTAAGAGGTACTACTATTGATTCATCGGCTAAACACTTTTTGAGATTACATACATGAAATACATCGTGTATTCCTGCCATTTCCTCTGGCAGTTGTAGCTGATATGCTACAGGTCCTATTTTTTTAATAATTTCAAAAGGTCCAACATACCTGGGGCTTAGCTTTCCCCTTTTGATGAATCTTACCACTCCTTTCCAAGGAGAAACTTTGAGCAATACCTTATCTCCTACCTGAAATTCCAACGACTTTCGCCTCTTATCAGCATAACTCTTTTGTCGATCGTGTGCTGCTTTCAGTCTTTCCTTGAATTGAATAATTTTGTCCATTGTTTCGTGTACTATCTCTGGTCCAGACGATTGCTTTTCTCCAATTTCTGCCCAACAGACTGGGGTTCGGCACTTTCGTCCATAAAGTGCTTCAAATGGTGCAGCATTGATACTGGTATGATAGCTGTTGTTATAAGAAAATTCTATCAATGGTAGATGATTGTCCCAATTTCCTCCGAAATCAATTACACAAGCTCTAAGCATATCTTCCATTGTCTGAATTGTCCTTTCGCTTTGTCCATCCGTTTGAGGATGATAAGCTGTGCTTGGATTCAACTTGGTTCCCATTGCTTTTTGGAAACTTGTCCAAAAATGAGAAGTAAAACGGCTATCTCTATCAGACACAATTGATAAAGGAATTCCATATAATGAAACTATTTCATTTACATACAACTTATCTAACTGTTCCATACTGAAAGTTTCCTTCATTGGTAGGAAATGAGCAGACTTGGTTAACCTATCTAAAATCACCCAGATTGTATCATTACCTTTTCGTGTCTTGGGTAATTTGGTAACAAAATCCATTGTTATCAAATCCCATTTCCATATCGGCATTTCTAATTGTTGCAGCAAACCTGAGGGTTTCTGATGTTCAGCTTTAACCTGTGAACATGTTAGACACTTGGCAACATAAGCTGCTATATCCTTTTTCATTCCTATCCACCAAAATTTTTTTCTTAAGTCTTGATACATCTTATCACTTCCAGGATGCATTGTATACTTAGACTTATGGGCTTCTTCTAATATTCGGTGGTGTCGGTTTCCTAGTTTGGGTATCCACATCCTCTTCTTATGGAATCTCCAAATTCCTTCTGTTCCTTGTTCTAATCCTTAATCAATCCTTTCAATTTCTCAGTATCATCCTTGATTGCTGACTCTTGTACTTTTCTAATCTGTTCATTTAAATCTATCTGCAGATTTAATTTGAGAGAACGTACTCTTTTGGGTTTTTCATGATATTTTCGACTTAAAGCATCAGCTACTACATTAGCCTTTCCTGCGTGATACTGGATACTACAATCATAATCACTAAGGATTTCCATCCAGCGTCTTTGTCTCATATTTAACTCTTTCTGCCAGAAAAAATATCTTAGACTCTTATGATCGGTGAAGACAGTAAACTTACTACCGTAAAGGTAATGTCTCCAAATTTTTAGGGCAAAAATTATGGCTCCTAATTCTAAATCATGGGTTGAATAGTTTTCTTCATGATTCTTAAGTTGTCTAGACGCATAGGCTATAACCTTTTGACGTTGCATCAACACACATCCATAACCTAACTTAGAAGCGTCACAATAGACTACAAAGTCTTCAGTTCCTTCTGGTAACGCTAGTATGGGTGCGTTGGTTAATTTTTGCTTAAGAATTCTAAAGGCTTCTTCTTGTTTGGTCCCCATTCAAACTTAACAGACTTACAGGTTAACTTTGTTAAGGGAATGGCTATTCTAGAAAAATCTCGGATAAACCGTCTATAATAACCAGCTAATGCTAGGAAACTTCTAACCTCAGTTGGTGATTCATGGGTTTTCCATTTAGTAATTGCCTCAATCTTTGTGGGATCCACATGAATTCCTTCATGATTAACTAAATGTCTAAGAAACTGTACTTCTTCTAACCAAAATTTGCATTTTGAAAATTTAGCATAAAGCTTTTCTTTTCTCAGCAAATTTAGGAGTGCATGCAGATGCACTGCATGTTCTTCTTTACTTTTAGAGTAAATGAGAATATCATGTATAAAGACAATTATGAATTTATCCAAATATGGCTTACATATTCGGTTCATCATGTCCATAAATGCGGCTGGGGCATTGGTTAGACCAAATGGCATGACAGTAAATTCATAATGGCCATACCTTGTTCGGAAGGCGGTCTTAGGAATGTCCTCTTCCTGTACCTTTAATTGATGATATCCTGAGCGTAAATCGATTTTAGAGAAAAATCTAGCTCCTTGTAATTGATCAAACAGATCATCGATTCTCGGTAATGGGTACCGATTTTTAATCGTGACTTTATTCAACTCTCGGTAATCAATGCACATACGCATTGATCTGTCTTTCTTCTTGACAAACAAGATCGGTGCTCTCCATGGTGATAAGCTTGGCTGTATGAATCGTTTCTCCAGAAGTTCATCTAACTGTTTCTTTAGCTCTTGCATTTCTGCTGGTGCCAAACGGTAGGGTGCCTTGGCAATTGGTGCTGTCCCTGGTAGCAGATGAATTCTGAATTCAACTTCCCTGTCCGGCGGTAATCCTGGTAGCTCTTCTGGAAACACATCTGGAAACTGAGATACTACCGGAATATCTTCCAATTCCTTTCCTTTAGTGTTAATGATGATAGAAATCATATATACTAGGGATCCTTTCCTTGCATAACCGGCCGTTTTCATCACAAAGATGAATTTTGTGGATCTAGATGGCTTATCTCCTTTAATTGTGATATTTTCACCTTTTGGTGAATTTACTTGGATTGACTTTTGATCACACAGAATACTGGCTTTATTGGCTACTAACCAATCCATTCCTAATACAACATCAAATTCTACCAGATTCATTGGGTAAAGATTTGCAATAAACTTTTGATTTAAGATTTCTATTCTTGCTCCCCGTAAGATTTCCGTGATCTTAATGGATTCTCCATTTGCCGTCTCTACTAGACATTCTTGTTGAAGTTTAGTTAATGGTTGATTGAGAAGTTTGCAAAATGAAGTATTAATAAAACTTTGGTTCACACCAGAGTCAAATAATACTTTAGTAAAAACATCATTGACTAAAAACGTACCGACAATCACATCTGGAATCATCTTTGCTTCTTCGGCTGTCAGAAAAAACTCTCTAGCATTCTTGGTAGTCTTGTTGTTCGTGGCTGGAGCTAGTTTCAGACAAATTGGCTTGATATGACCTTGCTCTCCACAATTGTAGCATATCTTATTGTTAGGTTTCTTCCTGCAGTCTTCTTCCTTGTGTCCAGATATTTTGCAAAAATTGCAGTATATAGAGCATCTTCCAGAATGCTTTCTCTTGCAGTACTTGTAGTAAGGAGTAGAGGTAGAACCTACTTTTTTCCCACGATTGGAATTTCCATAGCGAAATTCTTGGTTAAGCTTTTGAGCTAGGTTCTTCCTTTGGTTTTCTTCTTGAGTGCGTACTAACTCATCAGTTAAGGTGTTGGCTAGTTCTACAGCTTCTTCTATGGTTGGTGGTCTAGCTGCCTTGACTACATGTCTAATCTCACTGATTAATCCCCAGATGTAACGGGAGATTAATACTGGTTCGGGTGATGCAAGGGTTGGTACTATTCTAGCATATTCGAATAATATAGTAGTGTAACCCTTACAGTCTATTCAAGTAATTCTATGGTTTAAGAACTTATTAGCTATCTCTTCTTTTTCATTAGGAGGACATAATTTCCCTTCCACCGTATTCTTAAACTCAGTCCATTCCATATTATAGGTTCTATCACTTCCCCTAGATTGGAGGATAATGTTCCACCATTCTAAAGCTGAGTTCTTAAATAGATTGGAAGCAAACATGATTTTGTCTTCCTCTGCACACTTGCTTATTTTCAAGACTGCCTCAGTCTTTTCTATCCAACGTAGAGCAGCAATGGCTCCTTCATTGCCTGAGAATTCTATTGGTTTACAAGACCAGAATTCCTTGAAAGAACAACCATAAGACATGGTTCTTCTTCTTTTTGGAATGGGCACTTGAAGTAATGGTCCATTGTTTATGCTGTGACTGGGTTCATTAGATGGTCGTTTACTTCCACTGTTACTTTTATTATTTTCAGCTTCTCTAACAGCTTGGATGATATTAGGCATAGCATCTATGATTCCTTGTGCAACTATGTGTTGGACGGCATTGTTATCTAATTGGTTTATGTTATTGTCGTTATTATGGTTTTCTTGATTCACTTGGTTGGCCATCTGAATTATAAACATTTACCAAGTATTAATATCACCAAACAATATTTAATGCGAACAATCACACAAACAAACATACTGATCAAAATCGTCGTGCATTGCGACTTTTACTCTATTTTATAT
Source organism: Helianthus tuberosus (assembly GCA_030545235.1). Taxonomy (NCBI): domain Eukaryota; kingdom Viridiplantae; phylum Streptophyta; class Magnoliopsida; order Asterales; family Asteraceae; genus Helianthus; species Helianthus tuberosus. The sequence continues at coordinate 4,518,025 of CM060416.1, read as the reverse complement.
ATATGCATCTATATCTATTATAACCACAACTGGAATTTAAAATACAATACTAGTATGCATCAGTAGCTATAGGACTATCTATTTTAGTTGATTATATTATCATTATTATTATTTAATTTTTTTTTCCAAACTTACACACATATATATATATTTTTATTATTATTATTATTATTATTATTATTATTATTATTACTACTACTTATACTGATAGGGGTTCATCCAATATTACATGTTGCGCTCGTCATATTTCCAGACGAGTCTTTCCCCTATCTGTCTCATCCTTTCACTTCCTTCTAAAATCTCCTCACCAAAGGTGCGGAGCTCTTGCACATTCTCAGTGCTCATGGGTGGTGCGGGTGCTGGTATCGGGTCAGGGTATTGTGGCATTGGTTCTTCGTAAGGGTACGGGTTCTCTAGGATCTCCCTGATATATTGGTCATTGTCCTAGTAGGGATCTAGAGGGTCAAGGTCTGGGTAGGGTCCTACTAGGTTTTGCATGGGTTCATTTTGTGGGTGGAGTTCTGGGTAGCTCCTATGGTCGTCAAACCATGGGTCATAATCTGGGGGAACTCTAGGGATTTCAGCTGGGTCAAAGGCTGGGTTTTGGTCTCCTGGGTTGGCTTCGATGTCCATAGGTTATGTTTGGAATAAAGGTAGTGGCTGTGGTGCTATGATCTGTTCTAGGTTCGGGTCTGCAGCTGTGTTAGCTAGTATATGGAAGTTTGCCAGTCTCCTATTGATTATGTCCTGTGTTTGAGCATTCATTTCTCTATTCGCGGCTGCTAAAGCTCGCTGCTGCTGTAACTTTTTCATCCTTTTTCTACGCTCGTGAGCTCCTCTGCTGAACCATCCTCTCTTTTTGGTAGGGAATGGCTCTTCAGATTGCGCTTTGAATACGAAAATCCCTTCTTCGGTGTCAGCCGAATACCCCGAGGGGGTAGGCTGAGAAGAAGTTCCTTCGTCCCTAGGAGAGCTGGATAACTGACGATAAGTGTCTGATGGTCCTTGATCACTCATGCTGTAAACTAACAAATTGTCAAATAACACAAAACAATATTATACAGATATGCACGTAATCACGTAGATTATTTCCTAACATAATGAATAAAATTTTGGTGTCAGCAGAACACTTCTGTGGCTGAAATCAGTGGCTGTAGCTCTGATACCATCTTCTGTCGCAACCCCTGTTCCCTATTTATCCCGAGAGCGGGCAGCCGCGAGCCAGTATCAGTGGTATCGGTGTTTATCAATTTGGCAGCGGAAATTACATCAGGACCGTAGTTAGGAAATATTTTATCAGAGTAAAATACCACATTTTTATAATATTAAACACACGGGAAATTCCCAAGTTTCTATTACAAACATGTTTATAGGGATAAACCCTAATTTATTGAATAAAAACATCTTCTTTATTTAGGTAACTTTTATAGCCACTTTTTTAAGCCTTCAGTGCTGTCCAGCTGGCTTCTATTTGGCTTTCACATTTTGTTCCTGAAACTGTAACACCTCGTAAAATCACTACCAATATTATAAGGACACGTGTCAAGGACTATAGACGTGTAAAGAATTATTTCAGAGGGACTAAAGTTGACAAACAAAGAAAGTATGTGTGTAGAAGGATTCAAAGTGTCAACATTTGATAATTTTACCTTTCAATAACCCTACACGATGTTTATACCCTTAAAACGAATGAATCATGAATCGTATGAAACCGTTTGTGGAAGGAAGTGAAAGTTTACAAGCCGCAAGGGTTAAATGTGTCAACATGTTTAATTTATACCTTTGAGTGACCTTTTAACGAACCCGAAGCTTTCTAACGATTAATTATGCTCCCAAGAATAAGTGATAAAAAATTTCACAAGGTTTCGATATCGACATTCGTGAAATAGGGGTTAAAATCGTCAACGTTGAAATTCAGGACTTATTCGGTGATCGTATAACTAACCGGGAGCTTAACGGAGTTTGTTTATGACTTAGAGCCCTTAAAAGTCAAGTTTGGGGGTTAAAAGTGCAATAAAAACAAGTTAAAATCAAGTTTATAAGGACCAGGGACCAAATATGCAAAGCTGACAAACTTGTGACCGGACCCCACCTCCACGCGGGCCGCGTAGGCCTTCGGCCAAATGTTACGCGGGCCGTGTAAAACCTGCAGATGCAGAAAAAGATGGCAGATGCCTGTTTCAGCAGGTTGCACCGCCTTAAAAGCCCGGTTTTCGAATTCAGGGGCTGCACCAGTGGTTTTTCATGCATAGGGGACACCTGGGATGATCAGGAATCAATCTTAGACTTATGTGGAGTGATCTTGTGCAATTAAATTTCCTATATAAGAACTCTAAGTTGCAACCATAAACTTGCTCATTTCAAAATCATTTCAAACCCTTCTCTGGAGCTCTCTGGACTTCAAGCAAGCTTCCATCAGCTCCTAATTCGTGCTAAGGACCATTGTGAGTGTTCTTAGCCTCTCTAGTTCATTTTTATTAGCATAATGACCAAAAGTCAAAGCCGTCGTAATTAAGCTTTGACTTAGTGATTAATCACTAATGGTCCAGTCATTTTTCGAATTGAAAGTGGCTTTGGGTTGGTAATTATGTGGGTAATAAACCATTAAAGGGGCACCCTCTGATTTCCACTCTAACTAGGTCAATTGTCGGGTCAAACTTAATTATAAAAAGTCAACAAAAAGCTATTTTGCAAATAAACTCATAATTAACAATGTAGAAGCTATGAAACCTGTTTTAACACTTGTATAACTTGGTAATTAATATAAGAACATGTCTAAGCATGTTCAACCCGACAATTTTAAGTTTAGGCTCGGTTCGGAACCGAAAGTCGCAAAAGTAGACTTTTGCTTTGATTTTCAGTTCTGACCCGATTTAGCTTAGTTTAGATATGTCTTAGAGTTCCATTAGGACCAGGTTATAGGTTAGTATAACTCTCTGAGGTTATACAACTTGGTTCCTAATTAATCCGATTCATTTGCATGTTTCTGTTAATTGCTTAAATGTTGACCATTATGCCCTTTTGACCTTAAAACGAGATTTTTGAAAATGTGAGAAGACAAAAACCTTTGTTACTGATTTATAAACATGTCCTAAAAATTTGACATCAGTTTGAGGTCTAAATTAGGAGTTATGCTCAATATCGCAATTTGAAAGCTTCTTATTAATTTAACGGCATAATTAGCATAAAGCCTATCTAAACCCAAATCTTGACACCAAACTTTTTACCCACTGATGTAATATAATATTTTGGGATTTTTGAATATTTTTAATTATTTTTAAACTGATCATAACAAGGGGTTCTTGTTTTGATTCGGTAATTGTCAGTTATACCCTTTTTGCTAATAAAATGAGTTTTACATAACATTTGATACCAAACCTTTTGCTACTGATTTTATAACTTAAATAAAATATTTTAAGCCTTCTGGACTGATAAAAATCTCAGCTTTCCTTAAATAACCCGAAAATCGTTTAAAAGTGACTTTTTACGCATTTTAAACGCATAGTATGGATTAAAACTATTTTTTGACATATAACACTTAATACCTACTGATGTTTTAAGTAAATTTTTATACTTTAACAGTAAGCAAAAGTTTTGAACTCAGATGTCCAAATTTGACCTTTAAAGCTTATGTGAAATTACCAAAATGCCCCTACGGTGCATAGTCTGGTTATAGATAATAAATTTCACATATATGCAATACCCTAATGATATGACCAGAAAAAATAATTATTTTTACTGATCACTTCAGACCAGAACCTCAAATTTATATTTAACCTCTTTTATAACCCTTAAAATGACCAAAATACCCCTACGAGGCTTGATTTGAGTTTAAATCCGTTTTGGGCATAATGGAAGGTATCCTACTGATATCACAACATATTTAAGGCATATTAACTTAGGAAACCTGTTCATGACTCATTTGTTACCCGTTATGCATTTTTCGCATTCGGTGCGGTTTATGTAACTAGTTTGCATAAATTAACCGAAACGGGTCAAACCATATCATTTTTATCTCAAAATCCAGAATGTGTTTAGTTTACCCATACTATACAAGTCTTCAGACTTGTCAGGTCTAAATCACATTCTAATCCGGTCTTCGCTTAATCTTGCGTTGAACCGTATACCTTTCTTTAAAACTAACCGGTCTAAGTTTAAACTTAAGTAAGACCCGTTAGGAATCTAATAGGTTAATTAAAACGTTCGTTCCAGATTTAGAAGACCAGTAAAAGATACTTGCACTTGTTGATTTGTACGGCTGGGATAAATTTGTATAATTTGCCCAGGTAAATATTTTTAACTTATTTTCCGTTACACGGGCTTGGGATACGGTATTATAATAATACCGCTTGGTCGGGTGTGTAGATATTTAAATCGGATTGTGACTAATATATATACATAACCCGTTTTAATCTGTTTTATTTGGTGTATGGCCTTTGGGGGGTTAATGACCATGTCCTGGATATCCTCGGCTCATTCATTGAAAGGGCCACGACTTAAGCACGGGGTGTAGGCATACACCTGACAGTTGCGTATGTATAAATGGTAATTCACAATAAGGAATTCTCCTTGTGGGCATTATACCTGTGGTGTGTCAGTTAATCTTGTCCGGCTCTTCTAACTGACCCTGACGGACGGCAAACATATAAATCTGTATACAAGATTATTTTTAAAATAATTGTCCCAAGTTATAAAAAGATATTTTATGCCTTGTGCATTCAAATCAATTTTCTTAAACATTTTTAAAATGAGTCGGTTAATTGTATTTATCAGTGAAAACTGACGTATTTTCCAAAAAGGTTAAGTGCAGGTACTAATCGGAATGGGCTGGCTACTCCTAGCATCAATAAAGAGTCTTGCAAGCTTAGATGTTTATAAATCTGTTGAACAAGTTCCTTTTTACTTGATGCGCCTGTGGATCCCTTACAACCGTTTTTGTAATAATTGATATTACTTTCATTCGGTTTGTGATGATCTTATCTTTCGACTTCCGTTGTGTATTAAGCTGTGATAAATTGTCTATGATGATATCAACTACGTCACGATACTCCCCACCGGGCCCACCGGTAATACGTGGAAATATCGGGGTGTGACAGAAACGTGTTTAAAAACATTTTGTCAGTGGGAAATACTGGTGAGTGAATCCCAATTTAATCAAGAAGAGTTTTATCATTTTACAGTATTGAGAGCGATTACAATGTTTATATCTACACAATTACTCATTCAGTACTGTCAATCCTGACTGGTGGGTCATATTACTCATTGGCTAACTCTTTGTCCAATGGTAACGTGTTCCACATTTTGTATACAAAACCCCAACATACCGGCAGTAATTGAAGAATTACAAAGACTCAATCACTGCTAATTATATTTTAAAATAATATAGGTTTTGTGAAAACAGTTTGCAAAAAGGTTTACAAAAAGGAGATTACTCACATTGCTACTTTAGGTTTTTCCTTTGTGACTTCCTGATTATTATCTATTAATTAAACAATGCACATGCGTTAGTATAATAACCCAAATTTTACATTAGTTATACCCTCCCCGAGACAGAATTCCAACGACTTCGTCGGGCAGAGCCTCGACAGCCGTTACGGAGTCCTAGATCAATCGGACAGCGTATCTAATACGTAACCGGGGGTTAAAATACTTACAACGAGGCAGAACTTCGTTATTTTAGTGGGTATAATGCCCGGGTATTACTTCTACACTACAGAAATTGAGAGAGAATTGTGAATTGTGAGCGAGTTGGGACTGAAGGCCAACGGCCTCTATTTATAGGTCTGTTCGACCACCTTGTCGCACCCCGCGTAAGCCGAAGGCAAAGCCTTCACGGCCCGCGACGTAGGGTGTGTAGGGTCTAGCTTGTTTTGGTCACAAGTGTAGAGTTGACACGATGCTGCCACGTGGCAGCTCAGGGTGTCGCCCTGATCTAGAGCTGTCGTGCCCCGCGTAACCCGAAGAGAAGGTCTTCGAGGCCCGCGAGCGCCCTAATTTCTTGTTTTTATTTTATTTTTTTTTAAATTAAAGGTATTTAGGGCCATTTTACGTATACGGGGTATATTTTAGGTCGTATAGGGATGTTATAAATATTTTAGGAGTGTCAAAAATATTTTAGGAGGGTTGTTATATCATTCCTTGTTCTAATTACTGTAATGGGTCACTAATTAAATAAGGAAATAGACATCGAAAATACTAATTAAAATCTCTTTGCTTATGTAACAGATGTGTAACACCCCAAAAATGGGTTTGATAATTTAAACCCGGTTAATATAGAGGAACGGGTAAAAATACCGTTAGGGGTAAAAGTGAACCCGTAAATAATTATTAACTAGGAATAATTAACCTAGTTGAATATTAGTATCGTTGGTATTAAACGAAGGGTTGTAGCCTTATTTAATTAAAACGAAACATGAGGGGACCAAAGTGAACAACTTGAAAGTTGTTTTATTAAAAAGAAAACACACACATACATACACACACATCGTGTGTGTTCATCCACGAGCAGGGAAGGCTCCCATGGAGCCAAAACCCTAAACTTCACAAATTCTCCAAATTGAAAGGCTAAACGAAGTCCAAATTCACAACCGAACATGAATTAACGATCACCTTCACAAGGGGATCGTAAGGTATGTCTTCAAACTTAGATTTGATGATCTTGTTTGAAGTGGGTTATGATCAATACATGAATTTGTATGCAATTAAGCTTGTAGAGGTGTTAGAAACACCAAATAAAACTTGTGTTATGAATAATTTCAAGTAATTGGGTGATTTAGAATGAAAACCCATTGCATGAGTATGAAGATGATGATCATGATGAACTTGTAGATGTATTAGTGTGATCTAGTGATGTATAAGGTGTTATAAGATAGACTTAGATAGATAAACTTGATGTGGAAGTTATGATTATGAGATTTTGCTTGAATGTGATGGTTCATAAGATGAATTAGGGAAGAACATGCTTAAAGCACTTGTACATTATGCTTAAAAAGTGATACGCACACCAAGTGTTTGATGAAATGTCTAAATGACAATAATATGTGAAATTGTATGCAATTAATGGGCAAACATGTATAGAAAGTGGTATTAATGAAATTGATAGTAAACTAACATGAGGAATGTATTTTAGATATAGTTCATGTGAAGATTATGTTAGGTTGATGTTGAGTATGCTTTATGCTTGTTTAAATTGATTAATGAAAGTCATATGTGAGATATGAAATTGATATGAACGTTCATACGCACAATCATATATGCTAACAAGAATGTGAATGTAATGACATGTACGGTTAGGAGTCATGTCAACGCGGACACAAGCATGGAAGGGCAACGGGCCAAGGATAAACACGGAAGCTATGCTCGAACTCGGACGCACGAGGTAAGTGAACTCCGAACTTACTCTTTTGTTTGGTAATGTGATCATGATATATGGTAATTATTGAATGTAATATGAGAAAATATGAATTGCTGTTGTTACTAAGTTAAGTTTTAGTGGAAATGAGTCGGAAGTGGTTAAAGAAAGAGATTCGATTAAGTTTGGGTAAGAAACGGAACTTACACAATGAATTATGCATAAAGATGAATTAAGGAGTTATATATGTAAGATGTAAATTGTAGGTACGGGTGTGAATGAATATGAATACATGCTTGAGAGAGGTATTTAATTATATGCTTGAATGAATAAGACGAGTTATGCGTATTTGAGGACACGTCCATATGATAGGAAGTTAATGATACTAACCATTTTTCTATTGAGGATTAATGTGAACATAGGCAGGTTAACAATAGAAGTAAAGGTTGACTCTGCAATCTAAGGCGAGTGATGGAATGGATGGATGAAGGAGCTAGTATAAGAGAAAGCATGATATGTGGACGCTTTATTATGCATGTGTTAATATTTTGTATTATGTTACCGGTTACTAATGATGAGATTGAATGTGGTGACTGCAGGTTGTTCAGGATTTTGGATGTTTCACCAAGAATTGTACGCGGTTGAAGATCGAGTCAAGACATGGATTGTACGTGGATGCGTATGTGGTCACTTAATTCGATATATGTATGATAGTTGTCAATCAAATTTTAAAAAGGAATTAATGTATTTAAGCGAAAGAAAGAATGTCATTAAAGAAATTTTAATTATGTGTTTTCCGCTGCGAATTTTGAGTTTCAACGTGTTAGGGCGTTACAAGATGTCTAATGAAAACAACTCCTTCGTTCTCAAGTCTATACTTGAAAAGGAAAAACTGAATAACACCAACTTGAAAAGGAAAAACTGAATAACACCAACTTGAAAAGGAAAAACTGAAAAACTGAATAACACCAACTTGAAAATCTGAGAATAGTTCTCAAGATGGCAAAAAAGCTATACATCTTAGATGGCCCACTGCCTACCGAGCCTGAAAGTAACACTACTGCTGCTCGTAAGGCACTGGAAAAGCATAACGAGGATGCCGTTGAGGTAGCCTGCCTTATGCAAGCCACCATGTCTCCTGAACTTCAGAAGAACATGGAAGATAAAGATGCTTATGACATGATCCCACAACTGAAAGGAATGTTTCAGAAACAAGCCCGACATGAGCGATATGACACCATGAAGCAGCTCATAAGCTATAAAATGCAAGAAGGATCGTGTGTCAGTACTCATGTGCTTAAGATGAAAGGGTACATTGACCAGATGAACAAACTTGGTTATCCCCTGCAAGATGAAATGGCAGCGGACTTCATCTTGAACTCTCTCCCTAGCTCGTATGACCAGTTCATTATGAACTATAATATGAATGCTTAGGTGAAGACTGTGCCTGAGCTACATGGTATGCTCAAAACGGTCGAGATGAACATTCCACATAAAACCAACCAAGATCTGATGGTCAAGTTTTGTGGTGTTAAGAAGCCCAACAACAAGAAAAGGGCTCATAACAGCAAAGGCAAGAAAATGGCTGTCGTTGCTGCCAAATCTGCCACCAACAACAAGCAGGTTGCTAAACCACCCCCTCCCCAGGAGCGTTAGTGCTTTGAATGCAACCAAATGGGGCACTGGAAGAGGAACTGCCCACAGTATCTAGCCAAGTTGAAGGCGAACAAGGCCAATAACATTGGCACTTCTTCAGGTATTCTCATTTATGTTATTGAACTTTTTACTGTCTCCAGCAACACATGGGTATTTGATACCGGGTGTGGTTACCACATCACTAATGTTTTGCAGGAGCCTGAAAAGTGGAGAAGCTGAAACAAGGCGGCATGGAACTCATCGTTGGTGATGGGAAAAGAGTGCCCGTTCTTGTAACCGGCACATTTCATTTTTCATGTCCTTCTGGCCTTGTAGTTAAATTAAACAATTGTTTATTTGCACCTGGTATAACCAGAAACATTATTTCAGTTTTCCTTTTGTTTGAACAAGGTTTCAAGTACGTTTTTAATGGTATTTCTATTTCTGCCTACTTGAATGATGTCTTTTATTTTGAGGCTAAACCTCGAAATGGTATTTATGAGATTGATTTTAAACATGTAATAACATATATCATCTTTCTAATCGTAACAAAGTTGGTATTAATGAAACCTTTCTATTGTGACAATTGTCAAAATTTGCATGTATTCGTACAATGATTAAACAGTAATTAGTGCCTTAATGACTGTGCTGATTTAAATTAATGATATGAATGCTTTCTGGTTATTGTCATATACATACATGTGCATCACATTTTGCATAATGTCATACCATTATTGCACACAATACTCTATTGACTCAAATGATGCACGAAACAAAGATGACATAGTTATCAGACAAATCAGAAAGTTTTTGACGGAGTTCAGTACATAGACAGACATGGTATTGAGACACAAAATGAGCCAGAAACCAAGAGTTACATTAGTATAGTGTGTAGGAAAGTAAGGATCACAAAACTGTCTTCCTAATGATAGTTTAAGTGCCGGAAAGTGCCTAAAACTCACAGAAACTGCAGAATTCTGCAGAATTCAGCAAAATTCAGCATTTAAACAACTTAATATCATGCAGAAATATGGTTAAATGGTCCAGAATACTTTCCTAAGTGTCGGGAATCAAAACTGCCACAAAAGGTAACATAAAGTACACTAAACTGCATAGTTTAGCACCTTAACGAACCGGTAACCAACCGAATAACCGGATACTACCCGAAACACCAAATTTTCACTAGAAGCATTGTTTTATCATTTCTGAGCTAGTTATGATCCCCGAACATCATAGCACACTATATAACAACATATAACCTAACCAAATCACTTAAAATCTAACTAACCCACTTAACTACCAATTACAAACCAACCAAGACCCCCCCTTTTGTTGGACGGTTAGAAGGTGGTCCCCACATGGGATTTTATTTGCTTATTTAATTAGAACTTGTTTCTTATTTATGAACACATTATACACTAGATAAATTCATGTTGGAGAATTATAAATCTAACATCTAGTTCATTACCTCATTTCCTTCACAACACTTCACACCAAAACTTTCTCCTCTTCTCCTTCCATACCTACGGCCAAGAACAAGGCCACCACCACCACCTTCATCTTTCAATCATAATCCAATCTCTACATATACAAAGGTGTAAGAAGCTATACAAGGAAGCTAGGAACTCTTGGAAGTTGAAGGACCTCTCATACAAGCTTTTAACCACCTTTTCTTCATCTTGTGATCATCCCTAGCCTTGAGCTAGTAGTAGGATCATCTACATCCATTTTTACATCTTATTAAGTTGGTTAAAAGATGGTATAAGTTGATAATCATGAAGAACACTATGAATCAAGAACTTAAATCATGAACATAAGCTAAAAATAATAAGAAATCATGTTGTTTAAGTGTTGTTAGGCTTGTTGATTGTTGATTGTTTGTGTTAATGATGTTAAACATCATACGATCTTGCTAGATAGTGATTAAAGACATAATCTAGCAAGATGAGAGGATGATTATGTTATGATCATCCTTATGTAAAGCATGAACTTGAAATATAAATTATTTTCTTGAAGTATGATGATCAAAGTGAATATAAAGTCTTGTAAACATATGATTTCAAGAATGATTTTTCAAGAAACCAAGTTAAAAATACAAGATTTACATAAACTTGGTTCTTAAGGAAATTAATCACATTTTTAGTGGTTAATCAAGTGTAGAAATATATATTTAACAAGAAAAACTCAAGAACAAATATTTTTAGAAAATTTATTTACAAGTTGTAAACATCTAACTTCTTCAATAATGATGTTTTTAAATAAACAATCACAAATTAAAGGGTAACTAAACCTACTAAACACACTAGTAAGTTGCTACAAATTTTTGTAAATTTTCAAGTTCATGAAGTAGTGATTATGGCATGATTTTGGCAAATTGGTAAGTGTTATTTGATTTGTTGTTGATTGTGGTGATTTATAAAAGAAAATGATATGCTTTGAAAGCATGGAAACCTCCATTTTAAGGGGAAACTATGGCAAAAATTTTCTAGAAAATAAACACTTAGAAAAATATTTTTAAACAAATAATTACAAGTATACTTTTAACCATGATTTTCATATAAAGTTTGCCACAATTTTTGTTACAAAAATTATAAATATTGGAGGTTGGTTTTTGATAATAAAAGTGACCAAATATGTATTTAGGAGGATATATATTTAGATGTCACCATATGTGTGATTACTTGTATATTATGTGTATTAGTTATATTATTTTAGGACTTGAAATAATGTAACTCACCAAAATACCAAGAAATACCCTACAAAATATTACCAAAATTCCAAGAGAATAAATATATAAATTATACCCAAAATATTGGAGTAACCGAACAAGGAATATAACTTACACAAAATATTCTGGAATTAAATTTATAAGTATATTTTGATAAACGGTATTTTGGAAATCAAGAGGACAAAAATATGATTTTTGCAAGTGTTTCAAAAATATATATCATATTCTTGACAAGAAAAAAATATATATTATTTTGAGTGAAAAAGAATATATATGTTTTCTTGAAATTATTAGAAGATATATTATTTTTGGGAGAAAAATATATATTTTCTCAAACAAATTTAGAATACATTATTTTTGGATGAAAAAAATGGATTTATAAATATTTTCTAAGTTAAACTTGAAAATATATTATTTTTGAGACTTATATGAAAATATAAATACTTTTGCCAAGAATATGTATAGATAAAATTCTACAAATGATTTCTTAAAAGTATATATTTTGGGAATATATATTGGTGGAATTTTTATTAGAAATATTATTCCGGAAAAAATAGTACAAAAATTAAGTATAAGAATACTTGATAACTACAAGAAAATACGTATTCTCGTACGTATAATTACACCGGAATACGCCACCGATACTTGGCAAAAATACACAAGGTTAAGAATACGAGTATGAATACACCCATCCTTGGGGAAGTTATACATGTACAAATACGTTATGTGACAAGTTAAAATATATTATTTTAACTAATATTCCAAAATTTAATAAATATAATTTAAGTTAAAATATTTATTATTTTAACAAATAATTATATACTTGGAATAACATTGATGACACAAATAAACGTAACTAAAAAATACTAAATAAGACCAAGGTGAAGGCACGACTCACCCGTCTAATAAACCGTAGCACGTTTGTAGGTAGTCGTGCAATTGAGAAGAAGCTTTGGGTTATTTGATTGAAGAACGCAAGACTGTGAGTTCATGTCCCCCTTTTCCTTTAACTATTTTCAGTTTTTATAACTTCGGGGGTGAAGTACATGTTACAAATTATTTACAAATGATTACAAATGGTATGGTTAGCTAAGGAATGAACTGTTAGATCAGGTGAATGGGTAGGCACACACTTAAGACCATTAATCCTCGTATAAGGATCGAGGGACATGAGTGATAGATCTATTTGGGTGTAGCGAGCCCACACCTATGAGGACCGGGGTTTGGCCCATGAGGTGACTATGTCTTCTAGCCGGAAGCCCGGTACAAAATCCGTTAGGATTGAGCCTTCTTACGCCGTTGCACATATGTTAATGGCCTTGCAAACCATTAATTGATATGTTTCCTTGTTTGCTTTCATACCGGGTTTACAAATACATTCATACTTACAAATGTTTACAAGGATGTTCGTGCACACATACAAAACACATGAACTCGCTCAACTTTTGTTGATGTTTTCAAACTACATGTATTTCAGGAAATTGATTATGGATCTGGCCGGCGTTCAAGATGTCAAGTTGTGTCTTCGAATAAAAGATGAAATCCAGTGTCGAAGGGTTTGGATTGTGCATCTTATCTTGGATAAGATACATAGTTCAAAGCCTAGCTTTTGGTAGTGTCTTTTGTTAAGTCCAGATTGGAACTTAAAACTTGGGTTGTTATGTACTTGAAATTGAAGTCTTGGTTTGTGGTTACACAATGACGATTGTAATGTTTTGAAACGTAATATATGGATGTACATCATGGTTTTATCATATAGATGTTTGTTATGGTTGAATGCAATGATATTAAGCAAGTCACACATAATCACGCTTCCGCAAAAGTCAGGGTGTGACAGTTTGGTATCAGATCTTCGATTGTAGCGAACTAGGATTCCTTCTCGAGTCTAGACTACAATCACTAGGGCTCTCTCACGAAAATATTTTTACAACATGTTTTCATTGCATATACACACAACGCCCAGATCCATGGAACAAACGTTTTACAAAAAGGAAAGACAAGAAACACGATTGCAAGGTCACATTGGTGGTTTAGTCTGCATGAGGTAGACTAGGAAAGATAGAGAAAGTTTCATGAAGGATAATGTGAATACATGATTACATGATAAATTGCCTTTGTTTGCATATACTGAGTGTTAGTGGTTACTATATGTACATATGTTAGGATTACGACGTTACAGGCACACATGGCATCCTCAGAGAGTGGGTTATCGGATGCCCGCGACCCGATGGCAGTCGCATCAGACGACGAGGTTATGCCCGCACCAAATATATATACGTCAGACACTGAGAGTGATCCTGACATGCTGTCCGAGGATGAGGACGACCTCCAGCCGTTCGCGCTACCAGACTTTGGCGATGATTTACCCCTTGCTGATGGTTTCCCTGACGAGGATCCTTTTGTCATTCCTGTTCCAGTCCATGATCACCTCATCATTGGTCACCCCGATGGCGAGCACATCGTGGCTCCAATCCTCGATGTCGTACCTCTTGTGGTCATTCCTCCCGAGGCTTGGTCTATCGATGACTTGTTTGAGGACGATGTCGATTTGTTTGTAGACGGTCTTCCAGTTGTCACCCAGGGTGATGGGGAGATAGATGAGGATGTTGTAGCTGTCCCACCTCCTGCTGTTCCTGTCATTGAGATATATTCTGATTCTAGTGTGCACTCGGTTTCAGACTCCTTTGAGTCTGTGACATCTTCAGCTTTACAGACGGCCGAATTGCAGCTTTTTGCTACTGACTCAGACGACGACACCGCTATGATGATCACAGACAAGTTTAGAAATTCAGGCAAAAACATAGTATCAAACAAACTTCCAAATACCATAATAACCAAACAAACATTTCAAGTTATTATTCTAGAAATTCAGGCAAAAACATAGTATCAAACACAAACCTTACATCTAGGATGATCACCGACAAGTTTAGCCTCTCATAGCTCGGTGAATCATCATACCATCAAGTTCAATGTTCATACGAATTGAAAACACAAACCGAATGTTTAGAATCTTCAAGAACACAAGAAAACAAGCCAATATCGCCCCTATGCTGCTCCAAAACCGAAAATAATGATTGAAATGATGAAAAGGCACTCATAATTGTTCTTAAAAATGGGAGTTACAAAAAATGTCAGTCGCCACCATAACTTACGCTGACCACCGTAAGTTACGGTGGCCCTTAAACCTTTACGCTCAGTCTTTACTGCCTTACGGTGGTAAAAAATTGTCAGTTTCTACCGTAAATTGTGCTAGCTACCGTAAGCTACGGTAGGCTTCAGCAAGCAATTTTGTTTTCTTCATAACTTTCTCGTTTCAACTCCGTTTTCTTTGCCGTTTTCGCCTACGTTCTCGTAATTTCATCCTCTATCATGTCATCATCTTAATTCTTCAATTCCAATAATTGATTTTTTTCATTTATTCTCCGTATTCCTTCCATTTTAAGCTCCATTTGTACCTGAAACACAAACAACCGTAGTTATCTAATTCTAGACAATTACCCGATTAAATGTAGGATTTTAATGTCGTTTATACCACCTAAGGGTTGTCCTACGGACTACCCGTCACATCCCCTCACTTAACCGTTGCTTGCCCCCAAGCAACTCATTTTAACAAACCACAATTTACTCAAGCGATCAAACACAAAGCAAGCAACCAAATGTCCTCATTTACTAACTTTTTCTTAAAGCCGCGCATAACACACCCCTCACAATAACTCTCCCCTCGGTGACAAGTAATAACTAGCAAGGATGAGCTAGAACACACTTAAGGCAAACAGGTAGTTGCACAACAATAAGCTTGTACCTAAATCGGTCCTTCGCCTAAAGAATTTGCTTAACATGCACATAGATCAAAGGGACTTAAAGGTTTGTAACGTGGCTAGGCAAATGGGTAGGAAATAGAAATATATATGTGAATAGTAACTAACGATTCAACCCGGTCTTTTATTTCTAACTAAACATAACATAAACAACTATATACCAAATATCTCGTTCATTTTTTTCTTTTTTTTTCATTGCTTTTTCTTCTTATTTTTTTTTTCATTTTCATATCTCTTTTTTCTATTTGTTTTTCTTTTCAAACATAACAAGATAAACATACTAATACGAGATGCAACACTAATAGACCGGGTCAAATACGGGTTAAATTTAAAGGAACTAGGCACGGGTTACAAATGATCAGCTTCAAGCTCAAATGGGCTACTAAAGTCCAAACCCCCGCCCCTCTCACTACCATGCTCATATATATAATTTATGAGGTCCAACCCCCCAAATCCCACATTCGCACACACCATGATGAGGCTACCTAGTTGCCCTTATCCTTTTCACATGCATATCAAGCTAAGGCCTCAAACCGCATTTAAGCACAAGTTCTAATGTACCCCCACCCATTGCCACTCTCATCAAAGAAAATATTTCTAACAATTCAAATAAGTGGCTCAAACTCTCACCAAGAAAAAAGGGGTATACGAGGTTTCCGGTGTGTTATGCGGTTTCAATACTTCAAGTTTTCAATTTAGACCAATTTTCGCTTGATTACAAAATTTTTCAAAAATTCCCCCCCATCCCCACACTTGGGATACATTGACCCCAATGTATGGCTTTAAAGGGAAAGATTGCTCCAAACACACCAAACTCTTTTTTTTATTTAGTTATTTTTTTTAATCTAAAAGCAAACGAACTAACTACCAATATTTCAAAGCTAAAGAACATAACAAGACTAAGGAAAGAGTACATTGACCTGGTGAAGTTTGACACAACAGATGTTGTAGATAATCCGACTTCCTATCACCACCTTCACACAAATATCCGCACATCTTCCCCACACTTGAATGTCGCCATGGCCTTAAACATAGAAAGATAAAAACAACAAAATCAATATAAAACCCCGGGTTGCCTCCCGAGCAGTGCTAAGTTTCGAGTCTTCAGCCAGACCGTGCCACCCCCATTTATGGTGGCTCAAAAAATCGGTTCCTATCACCTCCCCCACTGTAGCTTGTCATTGGTGGAAATGCATCCATCAAATGTCCATTCAGTGGATAGTCAACTACATACCTGCTCGAACCCTCATACTTCTTTTCACACCCCGGTGGTTTGTTTGTTTTTATTCTTTGATGCACACTTTTCATATGGTCACTAGACTCTCTATCCTTATCTTCAATAGATTCATAACTAATCTCCCTAGTATGAACATCAAAGTACAACTTACGGTTCTTTTCGATCATAGTAATAACCCCGTCTCTACAGTTGATTTGAGCATTTGCTGTATAAAGAAACGGTCGACCTAAAATTACCCTTTGTTGTGATGCCAATTTGGTAGAGGCATAATCTAAGACCAGAAAATCCATCGGATAGTTGAATTCTCCCAACCGAATCATGACATTCCTAAACACTCCTCGCGGATGCCTCCAACTCTCATCCGCTAAACTCACCATGGTGTCTATATCTTCGAGCGGACCAAAATCATACATGTCATATAGATCACCTGGTAACACACTCATGCTCGCCCCGTAGTCCAACAATGCGTGAGGGATTTTTAATTTTCCCACACGGATAGGCACGATTGGTGCTCCATGTTCTTTACCATTCTCACCATCGGCGTCCTTCCCTATACCTGTATTTATTTGACACGAATAGGTTAGAAATTTTTCATTAAATTCGGTACTAGGAACGGTGCTTACCACATTGATATTAACGCTTTTTATGTTCTTGGGATTTGTCACCGTGTCACTCGGTAGCTGGCCTTTTGCTCGCAAGTTGACCCATTTGAGTGGTCAACGATTGAATAGCTTTGTCACGGATTTCATCTTTTTGCATACGAACCTCATCAAGCTGATTTCTTCGTTGCATCTCCATTTGCATCGCTTTCAACATCTCCATGACCTCATCTCCACCCGGGGAACCTTGACCCGAAAACCCACTTTGTTCATTACCCAGTTGTTGGAATTTCCTTTGGAAACCTTGATTATTAAATTGTTGGCGAGGAGCATAATTTCCTTGGTTTCCTTGAAAGTTCGGGTTAAGTTGATTTGACGGGTTCCCATATCTAAAATTTGGGTGGTTTCGTAACCCGGGGTGATATGTGTTCGAGTTCATATTATAATTTCTACCACCCCCACCTTGACCTTCAATAACATTCACTTCTTCATATTGCCCTCCACCTCCTTGGCAATTTTCAGCCGCATGCCCCAACTCATTACAAAGCGCACAAACATCATAAATTTGATTCGAAGTTTGAACACTACCATCATCTACCACATGCACTTGAGTTCGGGTAATGGCCGATCGTGCTCTTCTTGATGATTGAGCCTTCCTTTTCGATGTGACCGCCATTTGTTCCAAGGATTGCCAATCATCTTGCTCATAATTGGTACCAAATGTACCATTCGTGATAGACATCAAATCACGAGCATCCTCGGAACATAAACCCTCATGAAAAGCATTTAATAATTCCCAAAGCTCAATGCCATGGTGAGGACACTTTTTAATGATCATATTAAACCTCTCGAACGCCTCATGAAACATTTCACCTGACTGTTGTTGGAAGTTTCTTAGACTACGTCGTGCATTGATGTGTGGTAAAATACACATATTTATCCAGTGTAAATTGTATAATATTTGTATAGTTTTTATTTATTTTTTTATAGTTTTTAGTATTATATTACATTATTTTGTGTTGGGTCAGGTCCTGGTGCAAATGGAGCGGAAAAGAGTAAAAAGGAAATAACCAGCCAGTTGGGTAGAGTGGAACGCCAGTGACAGGAGAAAATTTGCAGCTATTTTCTGTGAGTGGGTCAAGGCCACTATCTCTATTTTATAAGTTAGAGGGCTGCCACAAAAAAAAATATATAATTGGATCGAGAGAAAAGGCTATGCCAACATCAATATATAGTTTTATAAAATTGAGTTCATCTAATTTATTGATGTTGGGCCGCATAAAGTTTGGGTTGCTAAGATACACGAAAGAAGCTGTCATATTAAAATTATTATTATATATATATATATATATATATATTTTTGTCTAATTGGAGGGAACTAATTGGCTGGGGATTCTACATCAGATGATTTAGAAGAATAAAGTGATGCCAATTGTTATTATTGTTGAATAGTGGGCCGTGAATGGTTATTAAAAGCCTAACATTAACACAGATTATGATGTATTGGGTTTTTATCAATTATCTACAGTATTAATGGGTACATAAAATCATTCTGGGATGCACATAATTGGCTGATGATGTTTGGGCCGTGAGGCATGTTAACGCACGAAAAGGAGAAGGCATTGGGCTACTTTGTGGGCTATTATAATTAAAAAAAAAAAAAAAAAACGTGAAGGGTGGACGTGCAGACATCTAGAAGGGATCATATAGTCATGCAAATTGGGAGGCATTAGGAGATATATTATTTTTTGACGGCAATCAATAAAAGAGGGGATCCCTACTATTATTTTCGAAACATAAGCAATTTTTCTTTTGGCGGCTATTAAAGGGGACGATACAAGAATCATAAGGAGCCAATTTTTCAATACATCAGGCGATTAAAGAAGGAAAGATGATTAGTTCAAGATTCAAGCTCGAGATCAATAACCAGGTCGGTTCGCAAACGAGTTAGTTTGATTTTTATATATTTTAGTCGAACTCATGAACATGATTTGTTATTTATTTGAGACCTGTTTATTTTTATTGAATATGATTCTTGGCTAATCTTTTATACTACATTGGTCTAGATGAACTATGACTTAATGTTTTGACTATTCGGTTTTGACTAACGATTAAATTGAGATGATTTACATATGCCTGTTTTGTGATTGTTTATAAATTTGTGTGCTTGTGTTGGTTGTGATTGGTTGTTTGGTTAGGTGATCTTGTTAGTCTGGTCTGGAACTATTTAGATCATTCTAGGTTCGTTAATCTATTCGGTTTTCGGTCTAGAGCTTGAGATTAGAAATAATTCAAGTTTAACTAAATTAATTAAAATCAGCTGAGTATAGTGTGCATCCTTTTCTGGCAACTCTAGGGACGAGTCAGGATTGCTAGGTTATTAGCTAGGCGTTGTTTGGTAGTTTGGGTGACCGATAGCTCAGATCCGGCTACTTATTCGCGTTTAGAGTTTCCTAGGTTTTCAATTATTTAGCAGGTTTAGCTTCATGACCGGAGGATTTTAGCACCATAGTTGTTTTTAATCTGATAGTCGTGGGATTCGGTATCGATAGCTCGAGTCGTTTCCAATTTAGCACTTCATCACTTTGTTCCATCTTCTATTTTGGTTGATCATCCTTAGCGGGAGGTTTTCTGGGTAGATTCGGAGCTTTAGCCATTGGTCAAGACTAGAGGTCATGGGTTGGTCATAGGGATTCGAAGCCTGGGTAGTTCTCTCTCATCACTGCCTGCTTCCCGTCATTCTATCTTGCTGTTTTCTCTGTTATCTTATTTACTCACTTTCGTAGAATTAGAAAAATCCCAAAAATCAAAACGCAAATTAAAACCAGTTAAGTAATTAGTTGAGTCAGAGTCTAGTTTAGCGTCGCTAGTGTCTCGTGGGTTCGATACTCGGACTTCATTAGGCTTTACTACGTACGATAGGTACACTTGCCTGTCAATGGTCTAGCATTTAGAGAGTCTTAGTTTATAAATTTAAAATAGGGTGTCTAGATTAGGTTAGTAGTTTTTTTTATAGACCGCATTCAGCACATCATGCATCATTAGTCTTTTAAGCCGTGAAGAACTCTTCCAAAAACCTTTGTTGCATTTCGGCCCATGTATAAATCGAAGCCGGTGGCAAAGTGTAGAACCATCTCTTCGCCTTATCTTCCAAAGAAAATTGAAATAACACCAATTTAACATCGTCGGATGAAAACCCTTGACCACCAATAGTGTTACAAATAGAATCATATGTCTCCAAATGAAAGTAGGGTTCTTCCGTTGCTAACCCCTTGTACTTAGGTAAACTTTGAAGCGCATTGGTCCTAACCTCAAACGTTCTTCCATCCGGGCAATGAGGAATCACTATCGGAAAAGGGTTATTAGTGATAACGGGTCGGAAATGAGCCTCAATTCCCCGTACAACTTCACGGTGATGTCTTCTTGGTACACCCAAAGGCACTCTTGGACGTGGTGGACCCATCGGTCTTTGCACTTGTGGTCTTGGAGGCGCGAATTGTTGAAGAGGTGGTTGAAACCTTGGCCCCACATATTGTTGTTGTTGAACTTGCCTTTGAATCGGTGGACCTTGTGGTGGCAATTGTTGAGGTGTAACTTGTTGAACCACTTGTTGTTGAGGAATTCTACCAACACCTTGCATCCCTTGATTTTGGCCTTGAACATAAGTGTACTCTCCTTGCTCTCCGTCTCCTCCATACATATACCCTTCATCTTCATATCCCCCAAATTCTTCGTCATACCCATCATCAAACCCATCTTGTCTTGCACCCGAAGTTTGTAAAAATTGTGGTTGTTGATATTGTGCTCCCGGTTGCAAATGTGGTTGAAATGGAGTGGAATGGATGATAGATGGACCAGGTTGAAATAAGTTGGGTGGTGGAATTTTTTGTGATGATGAAGATTGGCCGGAAATTGGGAAAAATGCTGAAAAGGATGGAACAGCGGATGATGTAGTGGTGTAGCTAAAAGAGTATTCAGGTTGGGTGTTTTCGGGTAATGTGGTGTTGGTTGGTTTAATTTCGGGTGTGGATGTAGGAATGGTTGTATTTGGTGAAGGCGTGGAGGGTGTAGGTTGACCGGTAGTGGGTGGTAATTGTGATTGATCCATTTCTTCGGTTGGTGTAACTGGTGTTGTTGGTGTTGTTGGTGAACCAATGATTTTGTTTTCTCTCAATAGAACTCGATTTCTTCTCAAAGTTCGTTCAATCTCCGGATCAATTGCCAATGGTGATAGCTTGTGAGAGCCTCTAGTATGCATGCACCTGTAGTACCTGCACACTAAACACAACCAGCGTAAACCCGAAAATAACAAACAAAAGCTACTAAATTAACACACGTTGCGCACTACTCCCCGGCAACGGCGCCAAAATTTGACGTGAGGTCGAAGTCTCAATCAAATTTAATCCAATTACAACTAATTAGCTAGCGGTAAGTGGGTATCGAACATAGGGAGTCTATGGAATGTATGTTAATTATGTAGCTTTGTAAATTTACTAAAATTAAACTAAATTTGCAGAAATAAAAAAATCAAGAGTTTGATTGTTGGTTTTATGAACTAAGATTAACTAAACTAGATTGCAAATCAAATATTGGTTTTTTAAACATATTAAGAAAGAGTGACTATCCTAGGTTTCAGGTTTTAATCGATACTAATGTTTATGCCCAACTAGAAAGAACCACATAGACATGGCTCGTGTTTGATTACTTGTTTGTGATAAAAGGGAACTAAGTACTCGGATTACAAGAACGCGAGGTTGTTACCCGATGACCAATTAATCAATATCCAACCCCAATCCCTCCCATGATATCTCGATTGCCAACGACACCAAGAACGTATGGTTTAGACTAAAATCGAACACAAATCAATACTTTACAAACAAACATCCAAACACCATAATAACCAAACAAACATTTCAAGTTATTTTCTAGAAATTCAGGCAAAACCATAGTATCAAACACAAACCTTACATCTAGGATGATCACCGACAAGTTTAGCCTCTCATAGCTCGGTGAATCATCATACCATCAAGTTCAATGTTCATACGAATCAAAAACACAAACCGAATGTTTAGAATCTTCAAAAACACAAGAAAACAAGCCAAAATCTCCCCTATGCTGCTCCAAAACCGAAAACAATGATTGGAATGATGAAAATGCACCCATAATTGTTCTTAAAAATGGGAGTTACAAAAAATGCCAGTCGCCACCGTAACTTACGCTGGCCACCGTAAGTTACGGTGTCCCTTAAACCTTTACGCTCAGTCTTTACTGCCTTACGGTGGTCAAAAATTGTCAGTGTCTACCGTAAATTACGCTAGCTACCGTAAGCTATGGTAGGCTTCAGCAAGCAATTTTGTTTTCTTCATAACTTTCTCGTTTCAACTCCGTTTTCTTCGCTGTTTTCGCCCACGTTCTTGTAATTTCATCCTCTATCATGTCATCATCTTAATTCTTCAATTCCAGTAATTGATTTTTTTCATTTATTCTCCGTATTCCTTCCATTTTAAGCTCCATTTGTACCTGAAACACAAACAACCGTAGTTATCTAATTCTAGACAATTACCCGATTAAATGTAGGATTTTAATATCGTTTATACCACTTAAGGGTTTTCCTATGGACTACCAGTCAGCACCCGCATGATGATCATTTTGCTTCAGCAGCTTTTCCACAGATCCCTCAGGCTGCACCGTTTGCTCCCTTCATTTCTTCACCGCTGGACAAGCCATTCCGATGGTTCCTACCATACACTATGATGATTTCTGACCCTTATCATCCCTCACATTATGGAGGCGACACATGGGATGAGTTGTTCCTGACACTTCAGCTACAGTTTGAGGTTTTGAGTCATAGAGTTTTGGAGCTTGAGCTGACACCAAGTCCTCCACCCTGTCTCTGTCAGTATACTTTTGTTCCTCCGCATTCATCACTTTCTCCTTTTGCACTCTCACCTGCTGCTCTTACACCTTCTCCAGGTTTTGATGCTCGTTTCCTTACTATCGAGCAGCAGATCAGTTACTTACTTCGCCGTGTATACGAGCTCGAGGAGGAGCTCGCACATGTTCGCAGATTGCTTTTCTTCCCTTCTCCACCTCCGCCATCAGTACAGTAGGTTTTTGGTCTTATGAAGATACATTACCTTTGGTGAGAGCACTACTATTGAGCCGAGATTGTGAAGACTTTTGAAGACCCCTTTTTGACTATATGATTTTAGTATATTGACAGACTTATTGGACAAGGGTAGTGTGACCCTATGTCCCTCTTGATGTGATACACTTTGTAAACAATGTAACTGTGGTCGGTAATTAATGAAAGCTCAGTCGTCATGTACTCACTAAACACTTTGTTGATTTACATGTGGTGCTATGATTGTGTTGTTGCGTGATTGCTTGCTATGATGAATGCTTATATATACACGTACATACGACCTTTGGACGACTATTTACTTACTTGACGAATAAGACCTGACTTATCCGATCTTCTTCTTAGAAGATGTCGCCTCGAAGGAACACCGATACCAACAACCCTCTGCCGACGACAGAGGCGGAATGACAAGAGCGCATCTCACAGGCCATCGCACAGCACGAGGCCCTTCGCTCCGAACACGGCGGAGGTACCTCAGGAAATAACCCACCCAACGGTAATGTTTAGTCACTTAAGACACATTACAAAACGTTTGGACATTTCCAAGTGTGCTTTGCTAATGCCTTAGGTGAATGATGTTGCTTATGTCGCAGGCTGCACCTACAAGCAGATCTTGGGCTGCAAGCCCCTGGATTTCGACGGCACAGGGGGCGCCATAGCTTTTGTGCGTTGGGTTGAGAAGACGGATTCTGTTTTGCGAATGAGCAAATGTACTCCAGAGCAACAAGTCACGTACATATCTGGACTGTTTCTAGATGGGGCTCTGACATGGTGGAACCTTCAGGTTCAGACGCTGGGCGAGGCTGCTGCGTATGCTTTGACATGGAATGAGCTGAAAGAGCTGATGCGTAAGAAGTATTGTTCGAGGGCAGAAATCCAGAAGTTGGAAACTGAATTTTGGAACTTGAAAATGGAAGGTCCAAAGATAGCTGAATATGTGCAGAGGTTTCATGATTTGTCTAGGGTGGTTCCTTATTTGGTGGAGCCAGAGTTTAAGAGGATCGAATGCTTTATCTGGGGATTGGCACCTCAGATTCTAAGCATGGTGACACCATCTAAACCTCCAACGATTACAGATGCTATTGACTTGAGTGTGGCGCTCACTGAAGAAGCAGTTAGGTTGGGAAAATTTTCAATCTTTGAGGAGAAAAAGGAGACTCATGTGGAGTCATCTGGTGAGAACAAGAGGAAGCATACCAATTTTGAGAAGGGTACTCGGACGAATAACATCAACAATGCCAAAAAGGGAAAAGGGTATATGGGTAACCTACCTAAGTGCGACAATTGTCGACGTCATCATACCGGGCGACGTAGATATGGAAAATGTGATAACTGTGGCAAAGTGGGGCATGTCAAGGAGACGTGTTGGCATGGTACTGGACTTGGAAATGGAGGTCAAGATGGTAGCGGAAATCGCGGAGGAAACAACGACAACAACAACTATCAAGGCGGAAATGGTGATGATCAAGGACGTGGTCAAGGGTGTTTTAACTGCGGTGATGTGGGGCATTTCAGGAAGTATTGCCCTAACAACAAACAGGCACGTGAAAGAGTGTTCAACATCGGAGCTTGGGAAGCACGCCAGGATCCAAACGTGGTTATTGGTATGTCCCCTATTAGCATGGTTGTAAAAGTCGCTAGGCACTGCCTAGTCGGCTGACCGGGGAGTTGAGAGTACTCGGCCTAGACAGAGCGTACACGGGGAGTACTCGGAGATGCCAAATTATAAAGAAATTAGCTTTCGGAAATTAAATATATGTCAAATAACATAAATTTACTAATATTTATAACAAAATACGTGAAATTGATATTCATTCTTTAATATGATAGGCATAGAATTTAGGTTTTATTTTATTTTAGTCAAACTCGGCCCAAGTTGACCTACTAGATCCGATTTTGGCCAATGTTGACCGCATTTGATCGATTCTGAGTAATTAATCGGAGTTGAAGAAAGTCGCCTCGGCAGCCTACCTTGTAGCAACTACTCGGAGAGTACTCGGCCTTGGAGACCTTGTTTTACAACCATGCCTATTAGTCAACGTTATGCACCTGTGCTGTTTGATACTGGTGCCGATTTTAGCTTCGTACCTCTAGAGTTTAAGAATATACTTGGTTTAGTAGCAAGTAAGTTAGATATCCAGTATTCGATAGAACTAGCTAATGGGAAGCTAGTAGAAGCCAAAGAAGTGATTAGAGGTTGTGTTATAGAGCTTGGAGAGCGTGAGTTTTTGATAGATCTTCTGCCAGTTGAATTGGGAAGCTTCGACGTCGTAGTTGGGATGGATTGGTTGTTGAGTAATCGTGCAGAGATTGTATGCCATGAGAAAGTTATCTGCATCCCGATGGCGAATGAAGAGATGATCATGATTCATGGGGAGAAGCAGGATACGCCCCTACGGATTATTAGTTGTTGGAAGGCACGGAAGTTTTTGCGTAAAGGATGTGTTGCTTTCTTAACTCATGTCGTCGACAAAGAGGCCGAAGAACCGAAGTTCAAAAATATCACTGTGGTAAGGAAATATCCTGAAGTCTTCCCTGAAGACTTGCCAGGATTACCTCCTCAATGACAAGTCGAATCCCACATTGACTTGGTTCCAGGCACCGCGCCTGTAGCCAAGGCACCTTACCGACTTGCGCCCTCAGAGATGCAAGAGTTGTCAGCGCAGCTTCAGGAGCTGCTAGATAAGGGATTTATAAGACCAAGCTTCTCACCTTGGGGAGCTCCAGTGCTATTTGTCAAGAAGAAGGACGGTAGTTTTCGAATGTGTATCGACTACCGAGAGTTGAACAAGTTAACCATCAAGAATCGGTATCCCTTGTCGAGGATTGATGATTTATTCGACCAACTTCAAGGATCAAGTTACTATTCCAAGATCGATTTTCGATCAGGTTATCACCAGCTGCGAATTCAGGAAGAAAGTATACCAAAGAACACCGAGTCAAAAATTTGTTTTTTTAGACATACGCTAATGTTGTGTTTATACACGGTACACAAAACAGTTACACACAGAATACAACACTTTGAGGGTTTACGAAACATGCATTTAGGACCTTCGGGAACTTATGTCGAAATTCATTAAAGGTCACCACGTAAGAACCACGTCTATTAACTCGGGCTAACGCCATTATTCCGTCACATATGCTATTTTAGTTAGCCGAACAGGTAGAGTACTTGAACTTCTTTTATTGGAATTCGCACTTTTGCATCTAGCGAGTAGATCTTCACATCCCTACCCCTCTTAATGGTCCTTGTATCATGATCATTTCTTCATTATAGCGACTACTCATTGCTTCATTTCTTGAAAATTCATAAGTTACGCATGCATCGTTTGTTACGGATGTGGTCTCGTTTCGAATAAGCGTTTCATCAAGGTTCAAATATTATTTCGCTAAATCTAATTATTGAATTGTGATTCGAATGACCCACACTCTTGTAATGATTGGCTCCTTTGTTATCAAGTCAACACACTTTCTTGAAACTTCTTTTCCTTTCCAGTTACATAACATGGTTTATCTTTGTAACCATGCCGAAATTTCCTTGTCGATACATATATATTTTATTGTTGGATTGCGCTGAAACCAAGTTCGGTTGTTTGAACTTGTCCAGTACATGTATTCAATTCAAGGCACCATGTGATGTATTGAGAACATCATATTTAAATTCGTATTAACAAGCGTTTCCTTTGTTCTGAGTCGTAGTAGACTTGTTTGGTCTACAACCCCATTAAGTCTATCGTTGATCTCAACACTTTGTGGTGGTGTCTCACTAATTTGAAGCTTGTGCTAATCTCGTCTACGCATCTCATGCACGGATTTAATTATTTATTTATTGATTTGTTTTAAATCCGCTTTGATTTATCATATTAAAAAAGTCTTAACACAATCGTGTGTCAAGACGATGGTACACAAATTCATTTTATATTCCGATGTACCTATTAACATTTCTTTCATTATCAATCGAATGCCTTGCGATACTTATTGCTTTTTCATCTTCGATCGAAAACGGTAGTTCCTTGATGTTCTATATTCAATTCAAAATCCAAGGATGTCGTTTGAATCAAATTTTCAGACTTGCTTCAGTGCGCATTCGTTTGATTCCAAACACGATGAACTTGTTCGGTCACCGCTATTATTGAATTATTTCATTCGCTACGAAACCTTGTGGCGCCGGTATAAACTTGTAGCTTGTGCTAAACATGGTCAACCATTTCATACGAAACTACGTATACTTATCATTTGACTCGTCATTTAGACACTCGTAATGCAACTATGAATTAAGACGATGATACACCAGGGCTGGTTGTATTTCATTTCGGTATATTCTCATAATACAATAATGTCAACACACTAATTTTATCCATTTGTTGTTCAAAGGTTGACGGATCATTTTCATGTCACTATTACATTTGAGCTTGCTAATTCCAAGTTCATCTAACGGAAGCTATTGTTTCTAGAACTCATTTGCATATTGTGAACGATCGTTCAAAGTTCTATTGGTCAAAACTCCTCTTATGTTGAACCCCTGGTAACTAAGTCACACTAGTTAATACGTCTGTACTTTGACATCAAATTCTAAAAACACATACCTTTTAACCATTGGGTTCTTAGTGTTGAAATATGTCCTTGGAGTCACCTGATACGAATAAGTCTTGATTTGGTTTCGTGGTTATTCACTTTGGTATTATACATATCCATCTACGCATAACGTAACACTAAGGAGTTAACGTAGACTAAATTTCAAGGACGAAATTTTCTTAACAGGGGGAGAATGTGACATTTGTCAAAATTTGCATGTATTCGTACAATGATTAAACAATAATTAGTGCCTTAATGACTGTGCTGATTTAAATTAATGATATGAATGCTTTCTGGTTATTGTAATATACATACATGTGCATCACATTTTGCATAATGTCATACCATTATTGCACACAATACTCTATTGACTCAAATGATGCACGAAACAAAGATGGCACAGTTATCAGACAAATCAGAAAGTTTCTGACGGAGTTCAGTACATAGACAGACATGGTATTGAGACACAAAATGAGCTAGAAACCAAGAGTTACATTATTATAGTGTGTAGGAAAGTAAGGATCACAAAACTGCTTTCCTAGTGATAGTTTAAGTGCCGGAAAGTGCCTAAAACTCACAGAAACTGCAGAATTAAGCAAAATTCAGCATTTAAACAACTTAATATCATGCAGAAATATGGTTAAATGGTCCAAAATACTTTTCTAAGTGTCGGGAATCAAAACTTCCACAAAAGGTAACATAAAGCACACTAAACTGCATAGTTTAGCACCTTAACGAACTGGTAACCAACCGAACAACCGGACACTACCCGAAACACCAAATTTTCACTAGAAGCATTGTTTTATCATTTCTGAGCTAGTTATAATCCCTGAACATCATAACACACTATATAACAACATATAACCTAACCAAATCACTTAAAATCTAACTAACCCACTTAACTACCAATTACAAACCAACCAAGACCCCCCCCCCCTTTTGTTGGACGGTTAGAAGGTGGAGAATTATAAATCTAACCTCTAGTCCATTACCTCATTTCCTTCACAACACTTCACACCAAAACTTTCTCCTCTTCTCCTTCCATACCTACGGCCAAGAACAAGGCCACCACCACCACCTTCATCTTTCAATCATCATCCAATCTCTACATATACAAAGGTGTAAGAAGCTATACAAGGAAGCTAGGAACTCTTGGAAGTTGAAGGACCTCTCATACAAGCTTTTAACCACCTCTTCTTCATCTTGTGATCATCCCTAGCCTTGAGCTAGTAGTAAGATCATCTACATCCATTTTTACATCTTATTAAGTTGGTTAAAAGATGGTATAAGTTGATAATCATGAAGAACACTATGAATCAAGAACTTAAATCATGAACATAAGCTAAAAATCATAAGAAATCATGTTTTTTTAAGTGTTGTTATGCTTGTTGATTGTTTGTGTTAATGATGTTAAACATCATATGATCTTGCTAGATAGTGATTAAAGACATAATCTAGCAAGATGAGAGGATGATTATGTTATGATCATCCTTATGTAAAGCATGAACTTGAAATATAAATTGTTTTCTTGAAGTATGATGATTAAAGTGAATATAAAGTCTTGTAAACATATGATTTCAAGAATGATTTTTCAAGAAACCAAGTTAAAAATACAAGATTTACATAAACTTGGTTCTTAAGGAAATTAATCACATTTTTAGTGGTTAATCAAGTGTAGAAATATATATATTTAACACGAAAAACTCAAGAAGAAATATTTTTAAAAAATTTATTTACAAGTTGTAAACATCTAACTTCTTCAATAATGATGTTTTTAAATAAACAATCACACTTTAAAGAGTAACTAAGCCTACTAAACACACTATTAAGTTGCTACAATTTTTTTGTAAATTTTCAAGTTC
Organism: Helianthus tuberosus; assembly: GCA_030545235.1. Classification (NCBI taxonomy): domain Eukaryota; kingdom Viridiplantae; phylum Streptophyta; class Magnoliopsida; order Asterales; family Asteraceae; genus Helianthus; species Helianthus tuberosus. Next base: position 4,488,078 of record CM060416.1, on the reverse strand, counting down.
ATGAAGTAGTGATTATGGCAAATTGGTAAGTGTTATTTGATTTGTTGTTGATTGTGGTGATTTATAAAAGACAATGATATGCTTTGAAAGCATGGAAACCTCCATTTTAAGGGGAAACTATGACAAAAGTTTTCTAGAAAGTAAACACTTAGAAAAATATTTTTAAACAAATATTTACAAGTATACTTTTAACCATGATTTTCAAATAAAGTTTGCCATAATTTTTGTTACAATAATTATAAATATTGGAGGTTAGTTTTTGATAATAAAAGTGACTAAATATGTATTTAGGAGGATACATATTTAGATGTCACCATATGTGTGATTACGTGTATATTATGTGTATTAGTTATATTATTTTAGGACTTGAAATAATGTAACTCACCAAAATACCCAGAAATACCCTACAAAATATTACCAAAATTCCAAGAGAATAAATATATATACCCAAAATATTTGAGAAACCTAACAAGGAATATTGTCACACCCCAACCACATTAAAACAACAAACTGCGGTGGAAACGTCGGGGAGTGTCGTAACAGAATCTTTGTTTCACAACACATGGATTGAAGTTTCGTTTTATTGAATTAAGTTTATTACATTGTGTTGAATTTAAAAGCAAAACATGAACAAATTGTCTTTCATTGTTATTGAGTCACTAAGGCCTCGTCCATTCCTATGTGAGCATGCATCATAATCATCGTCAAACATCATCAAACTACAAGACCTGAAACATATGTGAAAATACGTCAGCATAAAAATGCCGGCGAGTACATAGATTTTGTGAGTATGTTAGATTCATGGCTTTAAGTTCATAGTGCAATACCTCGTCCAACTACGGGAGTTGTCGATTGTGTACCTTGAAAACAAAAGAGTTTGATATTGCAATATGTTTCTATCAACTTTTACAAGTTGATATATGTATAAACCAAAACCATTGTAGCCATGAATCTTAACTGAAAACATTTGTCTTTGTTAACCAAGTTGTAAATCATTCTCGTAATAAAACTCGTATGGTTTATGTCGTTAGGAAAACCTTGTAGCGTAACTTCGTTTTGAAAACATTCGTCCAAATGATCTCGATAATGCAACGATATGTAATGTGTTAAAAGCACTTATATATAGGAAGTACCAGCGGCCTATCCACCATGCTTTTATCACATTACACCCGCCCCGTTACCTAATCACTTACCATAACCCAATCGTTCAATAGTTCAAATAGTTCCAATCGTTTTAATAGTTCAAGTAGTTCACATAGATCAAATAGTTCGAATCGTTTTAATACGACGTAAGAGGTTTCAACGGAGGTTATGTGGGTTTCGCAGGAAACCAGGGTGGACGTATTATTGGTAAAGGAACATTATCAAATGGTGTTATCACGTTTGAAAGAGTCAATTACATAGCAGAGCTGGAGCACAACCTGCTTAGCATATCTCAAATCTGTGACCGAATGTATTCGACACATTTCACTGATAAGGAATGTCTGATCTTGAAGTCGGGGTTTGTCATCCCCTAGGAGTGGATCATCATGAGAGCTCCGAGAGTTAATGATTTGTACGTGTTGGATATGAGCGTCGCTACGACTACCATGGGTCAAACTCATTGCTTCATGTCAAGAGCTACTCAAAAGGAATCAAGTTGTGGCACCGAAAGATGGGCCACATTCACCTACGCAAGATGAACTACCTGGTGCATAATGATTTAGTGAAAGGTGTTCACTTGAAGAGTTTTCATCTTGAGGGGGAGTGTATCAGTTGTATAAAGGGGAAGCAACGAAAGAAATCTCATCCTGGTAAGAAGATGAACTCTGTCTCGAAGCCACTGGAGAGACTTCACATGGATCTCTTTGGTCCTGTGAATGTCAAAAGTATTACGGGTGATCTCTATTGCCTAGTAGTCACTGATGACTATTCGAGATTCTCGTGGGTGACGTTCCTGAAGTCAAAAGACGAAACATTTGAGAGTTTGCTGAGATTATTTAGGAAGATAGAGAATTTGTACCGAGCACGAATTCACAGACTAAGAAGCGACAATGGTACGAAATTCAAGAATAAAAGAATGGAGGAATTATGTGATCGACGAGGTATATTGCAAGAATTCAGCGCACCATACACTCCGCAACAGAATGGAGTCGTAGAAAGAAAGGAACAGAACGCTGATTGAAACGCGAGAACGATGCTTGTTGATTCCAAGTTACCAATCAATTTCTGGGCAGAAGTAGTATCAGCCGCTTGCTATACACTCAATAGGGTACTTACTGTGAAGAAGCATAACAAGACATGTTTCGAGTTGATCAACAACCGCAAGCCTAATCTCGAGTATTTAGAGCCGTTCGGGTCACCCTGCACTGTTCTAGATCCCGATGGCAAATTTGGTTCAAAAAGCATAGAAGGTATCTTTGTGGGGTATGCTAGTCCACTCAGAAGAGTATTTGTTCTAAGTCTCAAGCGGATCATCGAAGCATAGCATGTTGAATGTCAAGGCTATACTATGCCTCACAGAAGCCCACAGACTCATGGCGATTTAAATACGATACCTTATGGGATTCATTCGAGTTAGAAGAAGAGCCAGAGTTCTTTGATGATTTGGATATTTTACGAGAATATGAAGCATCACATGGAAGGTTTCCAGAAAGGTCTTCTAGACATCAACAACAAACTTCCAATGACGATGAAGCTGGTCCCAGTCATACTGGAGAGAATGATGAAGCTCAGCAAACTCCGACAACTTCGGAACGAGAGCCTGCTCCTGAAAATCAGACGGTGGTCAATGATAATTCAGAATCTGATGATATTCCTAATTTTGATCATGGTGATTCAGAGTCTGAGGGGGAGTAAATCCAATCTTCAGATCAGACAGTTCTTGACAATGAACAAGTTGCGGATCAGAACGTTACTAATTTGGTAGGCGAGGTGGATGTTCCTGGCGAATTTATGCCGAGGACTCTTTCATACCATCCCGAGGAGTTGATAATAGGAGAGCTGTAGTCAGGCGTTAGCACCAGAAGCCAGATTGACCATGGCCTTACTTGCTTTTATAGTAAAGTTGCACCTTTACAAACTGAATTTTCACTCAGTTGTTTCATTTCACAGATCGAACCGCAAACTTACAAGGAAGCACTGACAGAATATTCATGGGTCATTTCAAAGCAAGAGGAGCTAAGTCAGTTTGAAAAGCTTGGTGTATGGAAGCTGGTGGATTTGCCTGATAGGCACCGGAAGATAAACACAAAATGGGTATTCAAGTGTAAAAGAGATGATCGAGGGGTTATTGTTCGTAACAAAGCTCGACTCGTGGTCCAGGGTTTCAGTCAGCAAGAGGGGATAGACTTCTGATGTGCGGTAAGTGTCGTATATTTTAGGTGTATATTTTAAGCCCTTTTTAACACTTATTTTAGCCAAGTTTTAAATTTATAAAACACGATATTTTACTAACACTAAACACACATATGGGCAAGTGCACCCATCGTGAGCGTAGTATAGCGTTGGTAAGATACCGAGGTCGTCCAAGGACACAAGAGCTTTTAGTACCGGTTTATCCTCAACGTCTAACCAAAATAAAAGTTTAGAAAAATGTTTTAAACTAAGAAAATTAAAAGCTAACTAAAATGCTGAAAATAAAAATAAAAGAAAAACAACAGATAGACAAGATGAATCACTTGGTTCCGACTCGTATCTAGTATAACCTTTGATTGTTTCCGCACTTTTGCACATAATTAAGAGATTATCTTAGTTATTGTAGTAGGCCCCTCTTTTGAAGGTGACGTTACCCTCACCCCAGTAGTTTGAGTCAGCAGGGATACAATCCTAAAAGGGTGGATTATTGGAAGATAATGAATTAAGTTATTAATGCAGTATTGTGGTAGGCCCCGCTTTTGGCGGTGACGTTACCCTCGGCTAAGTAGTCTGAGTCAGCAGGGATACAGTCCTAAATAGCCGGGTTATAGTATTAATAGTAGTTAACTTATGAGGGGATCAAAGAGTTTGGACCCCCGCCATCCAATACCGTGAAGCATTGAAGGAGGTCCTACTAAATTTGACCCAGGTCCATTGCAGGACCTCTAAACGCTGAACAATGGCAAGACCTTTACCAAACCGTTCCCTTAACCCCCTACCAGGTAGCCAACATACCTCCATATAGACCGTGGAGATATGAATGGTGAAAATCCTTTATTTTATATAGACAGTAAAATAATGCCAAGACACCACGGACAAACGATAAGGAAAGATCACCTTCAACATAAGTAACTAGTTATTAAAGTCATTAATACAAAACCAAATAAAAAGTGCAAAAGATTAGAAATAAAAAGTATTATACTAGACACTTTGTCTTCACCAAGTGATGTAAGAGACTTAGGCAAACATGGCCTTGATTGTCAAGAACTCTTACGATCAATCTTGGATCCCGAGACGACTCACCACTCTACGATGGACAATGGATGATGGTGGTGGATGATGGTGTTGTGATGGTGGTGGGTGGTGGATGAAGTGTGAGAGAGGTGGTGTGCCAAGGGATGGTTTGAGCTTGAGCCAAGCACTCCTATTTATAGCCTGTACAGAAGCCTGGACACGGCCCCGTGCCCGCTGGACACGGCCCCGTGTCCACCCTTTTCTCTTTCTTCATTAATACAGTTTGTCTTTATTAGCTCCACACGCCCCCGTGTCCGCTGGGCACGGCCCCGTGCCCGTCTGACACTCTCTCTCTTCATTAATTGTAATTCGCAATTACAATTAATGCGCCTGCTGTACTTTCGCCACGCCCCCGTGTTCACTGGACACGGCCCCGTGGTGGGCAATAGAAGCTTCTATAGGTTTGTCTTTTCTGCTGCTTCTTGGGCACGGCCCCGTGCTGGCTGAGCACTCCCCGTGTCGAGCTGGGCACGCCCCGTGTCGGGCTGGGCACAGCCCCATGCTCAGCTGGGCACAGCCCTATGCTCAGCTTTCTTCTTGTTTTTGCTTTGGGAGTTGTTGTCGAGGGGTCGGGCATGCCACGTTTCTTCCTTTTCTTTGTATTTATGTTGGTTTTGGCTGTGTATTTGTTCCTTTTGTTCGTTTAAGCTCATTTGATCCTGAAAATACAAAAGGAAGACAAAAGCACACTTTTTCCAACATTAGTACTAAAAAGGGGTTAGTTTTATGCCTCATTTGATGTAATTTATATGTTGCATTTTACGCACATCAACTTCACAGAGGTTTATGCTCCGGTTGCTCATCTTGAAGCTAACAGAAATTTCCTAGCTTTTGCTTCATGGAAAGGTTTTAAAGTATATCAGCTAGATGTCAAGTCGGCATTCCTATATGGCAAGGTGAAAGAGGAGGTTTATGTCGGACAGCCACCGGGATTCACCGACCCAATTCACAAAGAAAAAGTCTACCTCTTGGACAAAGCCTTGTACGGCTTGCATCAGGCCCCGAGAGCTTGGTACGAGACGCTCTCTCAACATTTGCTTGCCAACGGTTTTATCCCAGGAAAGGTCGACACCACTCTTTTCATGAAGGAAGTCGATGGTCATCTTCTGATAGTTCAAATTTACGTTGACGACATTATTTTCGGGTCTACAAACGAAGAACTCTGCAAAAATTTTGAGAAAGTGATGAAGCAGAAGTTCGAGATGTCTTCAATGGGTGAGATGAAGTTCTTCTTAGGGCTCCAGGTCGATCAAATGCCCGAAGGAACCTTCATACATCAGACAAAGTATGTTCACGACGTTCTAGAGAAATTTGGGATGACAGGGACTGCTCCAATGTCCACCCCGTTAGCAACGAATCATGGTATTAACCCTGATCTCACCGTAGAGAAGGTCGATGAAACATTATACCGCTCAATGATCGGTTCGCTAATGTATTTGACAACATCAAGGCCTGATATAATGTACCCAACCTGCCTCGCGGCCCGATATCAGTCGAGTCCCAAAGCTTCACATATGTCCATCGTCAAGAGGATCCTACGCTACCTGAAAGGAACTCCAAGCTTGGGGTTGTTGTATCCAAAGGATGGTGACTTCAACAACTGCAGGATGCCAATTTTTTGGACCCCGACTGGTCACGTGGCAATGTAAGAAGCAAACCTCTGTTGCTTTATCAACATGTGAAGTAGAGTACGTATCTACTAGCAGCTGCTACTCTCAGATCCTGTGGATTCAGCAACAGATGCGCTATTACGGTTTGCAATTTCTTACTTCACCTATTTTTGATGATAATGAGGCAGCAATAAACATAACGAAAAATCCGGTACATCATTCTAAAACCAAACATATTGAAATTCGTCATCACTTCATCTGAGATTGCTTCGAGAAGAAGTTGATACGAATTGAAAAAATCCACACCGACGAACAAAAGGCAGACTTACATACCAAAGCTTTTGATAAAAGTCGTTTTCAATATCTTTTAAAATTGAATGGTATGAAGTTGTTGTCGGATGCGGAGGAGTTACTTGGCATTGATGAAAATACCACTGCAGTTGATGTTGAGAAGCAGACTGCACTGGTTTGTCGTATTTTTAGTAGTTTTGGTATTTAGGGGGGAAATAGATATATTTTTCAAAAAATACAAAAACAATAAAAATGCAAAAATCCAAAAACATGAGATATTTTAAAAATCCAAAAACAATAGAAAACCCAAAAAGAGTTTGTGTAAAAAGGGGAAATGATAGTACATCAGCTTGACAGTTACAGTATGCTAAAGATATGTAATGTTTAAAAGGTGTTAAGCAGTCTCACTGATGATATGCCGGTAGGTTTTTATACATTCAGTAGATTTGTTCGGGATATAAACCTAAAATCATTTCTTGTTTATTACGTGGGGAACATCTCTCGGATATATAGGTAACCCCTGAAATCTTGTTTGAAAGATTTTCTATTTCTGACATACTAGGTCTATGTGCGTAATGATATCTGGGGTATTTTACCAGGACTTCTGATCTTGCGGAAGCAATAGCCTAGTCCTCGTATAATACTCTGCACTGCTTTAATCTTTAAAGCCTACCCTCAGCATAAAAAAATGATGAAACATTGCAAAATGCTAATCATGTATTGTTGAAGAAAAGATCCCCAAACGGGACACACCGAAAGTCGAGCCATCATCTCTTTGTCTGAACGGAAGTTCTAACCTGAGCGCTCATGGCCTCGCATTATCCGTTATAGATATCATTATTGTACGTTCACCTGTAAGACTGAATATAGAAGTCTGGATACGAGAGTATATTCTGAGGTGGGACACGTGTATAAGTTAAGTTATTAAAACACTAATTCGTATCCTGAATAAGTTGAAATTTGTGTGAAAACTTAAAAGGATCAGTATATCGGAAATCTAAGTGAATTGTTAAATACTTAGTGTGTAATCAATCTCAATGGTACTTGTAACTTGTCGGTAGCTGATATGATCCCCTAACACGCTCACCAAAAATATGTTTGTAAATAGTTTACTTTTACTGCATTTCTGTTTAGCATTCAAAATCCCAAAAAGATTTTACATTTCTGCTTTAGTTTTTCGACAAACCAAGGTAGAAAGTTGATCTTCAGACTCTCAGTCATGAAGCAGAGAAGGAAGTTTCTGAACTGGACAACAGGGTTGGGTCAACCAAGGTCATTAACTTCAGACTCTCAATCTTGAAAGGTTTGATAATTCAAAGTCAAAGCAAGTTCATTAAGTTGACACTTGTAAATTTTTCACGAAAAATATGTTTGAAAAGTTTGAATAAAATGTCAGTTTGTTTCGTTTCGGGCCAACCAAGGTCATTAACTTGGACTTGGTAGACAAATTAAGTGCCTAGGGTCATTAACTTGGACCTAGATACTTAAGTGGATTTCTAAAACTGATCAAATCTGATAAAACGACAAAAAGTCAAAAGGTCAAAACACAAAAAGTCAAAAAGAGAGGTGTTTGGATCGGATGACATTCGTCGTCCGACGGATTTCACTTTTACATTTATGCACCGTTCCCTGAGCTATCCTGACACAAACATACATATACAAACATATACAAAAATACATACACAGCACAAAATATACAAGACTCGATGCAGACGGAAGCTACAGACATATGTACTAACAACGAGTACTTAGGATTTTTCGTTGAAGATCGCAAATGATCATAAAAATGGAAGAACTGCAAGAGTAGTTTGTCTCGCAAGGAACACGGTTCCTTGGTATCGGTATCGTAGGAATATGTCGTTCATACATGTAACCACACTTGTTTTCGTACATCGTAATGCAAATAAATGTTTATTTATAAACCAAAATATTTGCTTCATTGTTCTAGGATTACAAAAGGAAAATAATACATAAAGTCCGATCGTTTCAAAAAGCGTTGTCTTCCAGTCAGTCGAAATGCTCATCCATGAGCGGGATTTGCATTAGCAAGCTTTGGGCAATTATTTCGGAAATGGCCCATCTCACCACAGTTGTAACAAGAACCTGGTGGAAAACGAGCTTGAGCAGGATTATTGTCAGCTTGATTTTGTGTAGCTGCAGCTCGGCAAGCCCTAGCTGTATGACCAGCAAGTCCACAATTTAGGCATTTGCGGCATTTCACAATGGCATGATGATGAAGGTTACATTGGTTGCACAAGGGTGCAGTCCCGTTGTATGGCTTCTTAGCAGGGGGTTGAGCTGGTTGGTTAGGGACAGCTTGATCGTTTTTAGCAACCACGACGAAGTTCTGGGAAGCCTTACGCTTCTTTGACTTCTTAGAGGACTCAGTCTGCTTATCCTTTGGTTTCGACTCATAGGTTGATTTCTTGTCGCCTTTTCAGAAAAGTTTACCCTTCCTGATCTGAGATTCAGTCAGGGTAGCGGATAGTTCAATGGCCTGTCTAACTGTAGTAGGGTTGCTACCAGTAACAATGTCTTGCACTGAGTCAGGGAGGCCATCAATGTACTTTTCAATTGCCTTATCCAAAGGCGTAACCATGGTTGGGCATAACAGACTTAGTTCCTCATATCAGTCCGTGTAGGCTCGATGCTCACCGCTATCTTGATTAAGATCATCGAATTCCGTTTCTAATGCCCTGATTTCATGACGAGGACAGAATTCCTTCATCATTAGAGCTTGAAGCTCTTCCCAGGTTTGAGCCAGTGCCACATCGACACCCCTATCCCTCATCACGCCATTCCACCATGTTAAGGCTCGTTTCTCAAAAACACTAGATGCGAATTCAACCTTTCGCTCATTTGGACACTGAACATGACTGAAGGTGCTTTCCAGACTCTCGAACCATTGTAGGAGCGCAGTTGCTCCTTGAGACCCAAAAAATTTCGATGGCTTAGCTGAATTGAATGTTTTGAAATTACACGGAGCATTGTTATTGTTATTTGCTTGGTTCATCTGGGTAATGAGGTTCAGAAGCACAGCAGCCATCTGCTGAACGATTGTGGCTGCGAGGGCAGCATTTTCAGTTTGATCGCGTCTAGGAGGCATTTTCTAAAAAGAACAAGAAAAACATGAGAAACGAGTGAATTTGACATTTGGATAAAAAAAAAAAGAGGTATCGAAGATAACAACGAATCATAAGGAAGGCGATCATTCGTTCGTTACTTCGAACAAACAAACGACGCACAGAGGCTGAACAAAGTAAATAGGTCCTTTTAATGTATCACGAAGACATGCTTTAGCCTATAAGTGGACACTCACCCTAAGAGTTCCCAGTGAGTGACTGGTCCGATTATGTGGATTTGTACGAACACTCTAGCCTTAGACTATTAACTCGGGATACAGGCACCCACCCTTCCAGATTGCACGTGTTCACATTAATAAGACCCAAACTTTGACGAGATTTTGAAAACTTTGAAGGTTCAAAACCTTATAATAAATCATCTACGAGGAGATGATTAGTTTTCAAGTCGGATTCGTAATTCGTGTTCTTGTTGTGGTTGTCACCTAAAGATAGGCAACGGTATTGTTTTAAGACTAAACACAAGAATCTTGTGTTAGGGTCCTAGGAAGGTTATAGTCTAGGTCAAAGCATTACTAATAACCTAATTCCCTATAACCATGAGCTCTGATACCAACTCTTCTGTCACACCTTGACCACGTTAAAACAACAAACCGCAGCGGAAACGTCGGGGAGTGTCGTAACAGAATCATTGTTTCACAACAAATAGATTGAAGTTTCGTTTTATTGAATTAAGTTTATTACATTGTGTTGAATTCAAAAGCAAAACATGAACAAATTTCCTTTCATTGTTATTGAGTCACTAAGGCCTCGTCCATTCCTATGTGAGCATGCATCATAATCATCGTCAAACATCATCAAACTACAAGACCTGAAACATATGTGAAAATACGTCAGCATAAAAATGCCGGCGAGTACATAGGTTTTGTGAGTATGTTAGATTCATGGCTTTAAGTTCATATTGCAATACCTCGTCCAACTACGGGAGTTGTCGAGTGTGTACCTTGAAAACAAAAGAGTTTGATATTGCAGTATGTTTCTATCATCTTTTACAAGTTGATATATGTATAAACCAAAACCATTGTAGCCATGAATCTTAACTGAAAACATTTGTCTTTGTTAACCAAGTTGTAAATCGTTCTCATAATAAAACTCGTATGGTTTATGTCGTTAGGAAAACCTTGTAGCGTAACTTCGTTTTGAAAACATTCATCCAAGTGATCTAGATAACGCAACGATATGTAATGTGTTAAAAGCACTTATATATAGGAAGTACCAGCGGCGTATCCACCATGCTTTTATCACATTACACCTGCCCCGTTACCTAATCACTTACCATAACCCAATCGTTCAATAGTTCAAATAGTTCCAATCGTTCAAATAGTTCAAGTAGTTCAAAGAGATCAAATAGTTCCAATGGTTCAAATAATTCACATAGATCAAATAGTTCCAATGGTTCAAATAGTTCAAATCGTTCACAAATTTCAATAGTTCACATAGTTCACATATTTCCAGTGGTTCAATAGTTCATATAGATCAATAGTTCCAGTGGTTCAATAGTTTACATAGTTCCAGTGGTTCAATAGTTCATATAATTGAAATCATTGTGTTCAATATAAACCATAGTATTCGTTTAAAAAAAACACTCGAAATCGTTTGGCACATATGAATCACCCCAAAACAATTGAAAACTGTAAAAGAGGGGAACTATGTACTCACATCGAAGTGCAAAGTATCCTCGATTAAATGAACTTAGCAAAGCTCGGGCAACCAAGGAAATCAAATAGCACCTACTAATCGGATCGCTAAGTTAATAAATCGACACCTAAATCGGAAGATCGGATAGAATAAGGTCTCGTAAACCAAATGAGTATTGGAACTCATATAACATGGTTTAACAAGGCCTACATTCTAAATCGGAACCTATCCTAAGTGCTTATGACCCGTTATGACTCGTTTTGGTAGCTTATGCTACTTTAACGCGTCATTTGCGCAAAAGCGCAAACAAGTATCCTAACTAGTCCTATGACAAGTATTATATGCCCTAATATGTTTAATAATCAGTTTATGTGGCAAAATTTAAATTACATATGCTTAAAATGGAATTATGCGTAAAAATGGCATTTTGGTCATTTTTCCTAAGGCATATAACTACCTATCAAACAACTAAGTAAACTAAGTGGCCATAAGGTATAACCTCGGAAGGTTATTCCCTATACAACTATGGTCACAAAACATGTTTGGTCGGATCCTAATGATCGATCAAACGGGTCGGGTTCGAAAGTCTAAGCGGTTGTTTAGACCGCTTATCTTACGACCCTATATAAGCACTAAACTAACAGTGACGAGTTAAACATGTTAAAACATGTTTAACTAAGTTAGAAAACACGTTTGATATCAAAATAAAGTGTTTTGATACCCAAAGATAGCTTCGTTGCAAAATACGCATAAACACGTATTTTGACCGAAACTATGACTCGTCACTACGCCTAATCAACGTGGTAATCAGTAGGTATAGTCACAAGGGACTATAACCATCGTGATTACGCTCACGTTGCAAAGTTCAAACGAACTTTGTGTTGACCAATTCATGGTCAAAGCAGAAACTCAAACACTGTTTGACCTTCATGCTTGAAAAGCAATAAAAGCATGAAAGAAGCTTACAAAAGGTCCAAGCAAGGAAGGATTTGATCTAAAACACTCAGGTATGAAGTATAAACTTCAACTTAGAGCAGATTTAGAGCAAATGTGTGAGGAAACGTGAATGAAGCAAGTGGGTATTTATAGTAAGTCTTGAGTTCTTAAGATCTTGACAAGTGTTTTTGCAAGAATCAAGGCTCAAATCTCACCATACACTTGTGAAACATGGTTTAGTATACAATGGGAGCTCCAAAACTAGTTCATAGTATTGAAAATGTTGCACAAAAGACCCTAGAAATCAAGCTGGTTGCTAAAAATGGGGATTTCTGTCAAAACAGGGCCGTCACGTCGCGCCACGGCACCACCTCTTTGGGGTCGTGCGACGCCACCCCTCACCAGATACAGAAACTTTTGAAAATTGGCAGAAATGGTCCCTGCAGCTCGTTTAAGCCATTTTTGACGCGTTTAAACCCCGTTAACCCTTTTTCAAGGCTCTATAAGGATGTTAAAGCATAGGGGACTTAAAACATGCTTGAAAATATCTCGGATGTCAGTTCGTTTGGTCGTACGGTCGCGTTATTCGGTTAATTACGACGAAAACTTGAATGGACGCGAAATAGATCCAAATTACACGACGAATGGTATTTTTGCATTCCAATCACTAAAATAAAATATTTTAATGATTACAAAAATTTTTGGATGTCCGGATATGTTCAGAACGTTAGATATGCGCGAAAATGCAAACTTAGGCACTTTTTGACGCTTTTAGTCCCTGTTGATCAAATAAGTTTATTTTCGCATAACGAACCCCTCAAAGCCCATTTCTAAGCTATGTAAAGGATATTTAGGGTACGTTTAACTTATGTTCAAGTTCCAGAATGTTCGTTACTATACGAATCGACATACTTTCGCAGTTTGACACAAATAGTCCCTGCGATCGAATAAACTTGTTTCGACACACCAAACCCTCCAAAACTTATTTCTAAGTTATGTAAAGATTATTTAAGGTATGTTAAGCCTATGTCCCTGTTTCGGAGTGTTTATCACGTTAAACTGATTACGTTTATGTATCAGTTCGCGTATAACTTTCTAGAAAGCGATTTAAAGCTCGAAATTGAACAAGAATTGATATGTGCAAATGATACACATATTTATACAAATCCCAAGTACGAAACACAAGATTTCATTGGTTTTGTATTCATATGATGGTCGTAGAGGCACAGATGTCACAAATATAACTTACACAAAATATTCCAGAATTAAATTTATAAGTATATTTTGATAAACGGTATTTTTGAAATCAAGAGGACAAAATATGATTTTTGCAAGTGTTACAAAAATATATATCATATTCTTGACAAGAAAAAAAAATATATTATTTTGAGTGAAAAAGAATATCTATGTTTTCTTGAAATTATTAGAAGATATATTATTTTTGGGAGAAAAATATATATTTTCTCATACAAATTTAGAATACATTATTTTTGGATTAAAAAAATAGATTTATATATATTTTCTAAGTTAAACTTGAAAATATATTATTTTTGAGACTTATATAAAAATATAAATACTTTTGCTAAGAAGATGTATAGATAAAATTCTACAAATGATTTCTTAAAAGTATATATTTTGGAATATATATTGGTGGAATTTTTATTAGAAATATTATTCCGAAAAAATTAGTACAAAAATTAAGTATAAGAATACTTGATAACTACAAGAAAATACATATTCTCGTACGTATAATTACACCGGAATACGCTACCGATACTTGGCAAAAATACACAAGGTTAAGAATACGAGTATGAATACACCCATCTTTGGGGTAGTTATACATGTACAAATACGTTATGTGACAAGTTAAAATATATTATTTTAACTAATATTCAAAAATTTAATAAATATAATTTAAGTTAAAATATTTATTCTTTTAACAAATAATTGTATACTTGGAATAACATTGATGACACAAAGAAACGTAACTCAAAAATACTAAATAAGACCAAGGTCAAGGCATGACCCACCCGTCTAATAAACCGTAGCACGTTTGTAGGTAGTCGTGCAATTGAGAAGAAGCTTTGGGTTATTTGATTGAAGAACGCAAGACTGTGAGTTCATGTCCCCCTTTTCCTTTAACTGTTTTCAGCTTTTATAACTTCGGGGGTGAAGTACATGTTACAAATTGTTTACAGATGGTATGGTTAGCTAAGGAATGAACTGTTAGATCAGGTGAATGGGTAGGCGCACACTTAAGACCATTAATCCTCGTATAAGGACCGAGGGACATGAGTGATAGATCTATTTGGGTGTAGCGAGCCCACACCCATGAGGACCGGGGTTTGGCCCATGAGGTGACTATGTCTTCCAGCCGGAAGCCCGGTACAAAATCCGCTAGGATTGAGCCTTCCTATGCCGTTGCACATATGTTAATGGCCTTGCAAACCATTAATTGATTTGTTTCCTTGTTTGCTGTAACAACCATAAATTTATTTAGCGATTTCCGTAAATAATCACAAATTACTGAGTATTTATATTTAAACATTCATGCTAAAATACAGGTTTATTAAAACTTTTCTAACTTGAAGCAAAACAACATAGTGTAATTTAATTCATCGTTTTAGAATAACGACGAAACAACTTGCGGAAGCTTCATTTAACGTGTGTTCGGTTCTTGCTCGACGCTTGATCTTCATCCGGGACTCCCAACATTCTCCTACGATCAATACCAGCTTAAATGTTAGTATTGATAGTTTAAACAACGGTACAAGACAATATATTGATAAAGGAAGGAAATCCAAACGTTAATTTCTTGATCCAAAAACAAGGTTTACAAACTGGCCTCCACCGTAACTTACGGTGGACACCGTAAGTTACGGTGGCTCCTGTATGAAAATTCCCCCACCGTAACTCAGTAGGCAACTACCGTAACAATTTCAGCTCCACCGTAACTTACGGTGGGCACCGTAAGTTACGGTGGCTCCTGCATCAGTCCTTTCCTTTTTTGCCGTTTTTGACACGAAAACTTTCGTATCTTTCAATCCGCTTGTCCGTTTGACCTACCGTTTCTTCTTACGTGTTTGTAATTTGATTCTCCATCATATGGAGTTAAAATCCGACATCCGGCTTAATAAATTTTGAGACTTTTATGCCTTCGGCTTATTACCTTTTTACAAAATTTTGACCCGTTTACGCATTTATCAAACAAACATATTTGTTTGATCATTATTTCACATGAACCACTCCAATTCAATATTTTCTACCATGTTAGGTTCTAATTGCGGGTTTCTTATATATTTTAACCCGTTTTTGCTCGTATGCTTATTTTGACCCGTTAAGGGTATTTAAGTACATCTTTAGACTTAAATCATGCTTCTATCGGGTTACATCCTATCCCCAATTCCAAAGACTCAATTTAAACAAGACGCTTATTTCAAAACAACTTTTTGAAAGTTGTTGCCCTATTTACCCCTCAAGGGCTTTTTGGTCAATTTTTGCCCTTCATTCATGCGACGAAAGACTTCTACTATTATTTGACCAAAATGTCGCTTTTAACTATAATTCTAAGAATGCGTACCTGGCTCGGGTCATAAGATTGACCCGTTGGAATACCTTTCGCTATTAATTTCTAATTAATAGCCATGCGAGTCATGTGTTAATTCCTGTGATCACAAACTCAACAAGCGATCATCAAATATTATTGATAAATGGTATTAACAACACCATTTGACCCGTTTAATCGAAGTGACTAATTATAATTATGAGATGGTATTTAATTACCATTTCATCCCGTTAACCTATTCCGATTTACTCTTTGAATTCATCTTGCTTAAAAGTCGTTTCTTGCTTTGTTTGACCCATTTTGACTTATGTCAAATGATGTCCCTTTCAAATCCTTTTTATTTATTCGTTAACTCATGTCCGGATTACCATTCTATCATTTTTGCCCTTTTTACCATAACTTATGGTTTCTTGACATTCCCACTTATTCCGACGTGCAATATAAGTAATTGGTAGTAAGAATAAAAGGCGTAAGCTTAACTTACCTCGTATCCGAGCTACGCTTTTCTTTTCCTTCTTGATTCGTTTGACCCGTTTCTTCCCAAGCCTCCACCTTGCTCGTTAAGTGTCAAACTATCGTCATCATTCAAAGGTGGTTCGATTAGTCATTAATAATCACAACTTTTCCACCTTACGTATTTTCTATGTCGAAACTACCGTTCGACCTTATTGTTTATTAATTCAACTTATCAAAAGTTAACTACTTTTGATCACATGATTTACACAATTAAGTCTAGATTAACTTTATGCTTTGAACCCTTATCGGTTCATACTTCGCACAATTTGTCATATTATTCAATTACACGTTTCTTTCAAAATTTCAACATATTAGTGTTCGTTTAGACATTTTAGCAAACACCTTGTGGGCATGATTTTTTATACTTTCATAAATCAAATTCTTGACTAACTATTTAACCAAGATTTAAACATCATTTCACATGTTCATGACAAATCTTCATATCAACAAATCTGGATTTGCTTCATAGAGCTCAAATACACTAAGTTAACAAAGATAATCCTAGTGTTTAACATAATTCTACAAAACCCACTTGAGATATGAGTGGGTGATTACAAATTCACAAAGGTTGAACATCAATTCAACAAGTAAATGACTAGGGTTCACTTCTAGACATAATTTCATTCCCTGATTTCATCCAAACTTGATCATGCAAGCTCAGATTTCGATTCTCATGAAGTCATCTAAAATTCAAGATGGAGCTATATGGTGAAATTTGTATACCTTATGATCTCTTCGCCGAGGTGATCACTAATCTATGATTGGATTTCGATTTGGAAGAGATTTGAGCCTTCAATTTGGTGAAAATGCAAGAGTTAGGGTTGTGAGGGGAGTCTTGGTCGCCCCCTGTGTTCTTGGTCGACCAGACACCCCAAAATGGGTGTTTGGTGTGTTTTAATTTTTGTTTAATGTTATTAAGTTTCAAATTTAACAACATAAGCCCCTCAATTTTAGTTTGGTTTATAACTTGATATTTTGTTCTTTCATTTAATTACAAGACTTGTACTAGGTTATTTATTTCCTAGTTACTTTATCTTGTTCACAACTCGTTTTATTTTAAGTCCCGTTAAATCTCGGGCCTTTTATATACTTTGCTTTCTCAAAGTATTTCTCATCCTTTTAATAAATATTAGATTTATTTATTTAAATCCTAAAATTTACCGGTTAAGTTTTACCACTAACTGTATTTTACCCGTCATGTAATACTAACGTGGTTTGATTACCAAACCCGTTTTCGGGGTGTTACATTTGCTTTCAGACCGGGTTTACAAATACATTCATACTTACAAATGTTTACAAGGATGTTCGTGCACACATACAAAACACATGAACTCGCTCAACTTTTGTTGATGTCTTCAAACTACATGTATTTCAGGAAATTGATTATGGATCTGGCGGGCGTTCAAGATGTCAAGTTGTGTCTTCGAATAAAAGATGTCATCCAGTGTCGAAGGGTTTTGGATTGTGCATCTTATCTTGGATAAGATACATAGTTCAAAGCCTAGCTTTTGGTAGTGTCTTTTGTTAAGTCCAGAATGGAACTTAAAACTTGGGTTGTTATGTACTTGAAATTGAAGTCTTGGTTTGTGGTTACACAATGACGATTGTAATGTTTTGAAACGTAATATATGGATGAACATCATGGTTTTATCATATAGATGTTTGTTATGGTTGAATGCAATGATATTAAGCAAGTCACACATAATCACGCTTCCGCAAAAGTCATGGTGTGACATCTATGGCATTGTAGACTTGGCAACATAAGTAAGGCACGCATAAAATGGCTCCAATCTGGGGGGATTCTTGAATCCACTGGACATGAATCCTTTAATGATTGCGAATCTTGCTTGGCTGGCAAACTCACAAAGCGTCCCTTCACTGGTGTTGGTGAACGGGCCAATGGTCTGCTAGGACTCATTCACACTGATGTTTGTGGCCCTTTCAGAACCATGACAAGAAACCATGAAAGATACTTCGTTACTTTCATCAACGATTATAGTCGATATGCTTATGTCTATCTTACAAAGCATAAGCATGAAACTTTTGAAAAGTTCAAAGAGTTTCAAAACGAAGTAGAAAACCAACTTACTAGAAAGATAAAAATAATTCGATCAGATCGAGGTAGCAAATACCTCAGCTTAGAGTTCCTTAATTATCTGAAGGAGTGTGGAATAATTTCAGAACCCACTCCACCTGGCACACCCCAACTTAATGGCGTGAGCGAAAGGAGAAATCGAACCCTACTTAATATGGTTTGATCGATGATGTGTAGAACTAACTTGCCTCACTCCTTTTGGGGTTATGCTCTTATGACTGCCGCCCGCATTGTCAATCTGGCTCCGACTAAAAAGGTAAACAAAACCCGATATGAGATATGGCATGGGCGTAAACCCGATTTGGAATACCTAAAAGTATGGGGATGTGATGCATACATCACAAGTGATGCTGATGATAAGCTCGATCCTCGAGGCGAAAAGGTTGTTTTCGTTGGATACTATAAAAGAAGCGGATATTATTTCTACCATCCTGATGCAAATGTTATTTCCATCAAAACTAAGGGGCACTTTCTCGAGGAAGAACTTCTTAATCGAGGAACTGGAAATAATGTGGTTGATCTTGAAGAAATTCGAGAACCAACAACAACCGCTGATGAAGTCTAAACGTCTGAACAACAAGAAATTGTTGCTGGTGAATCAGACATGAACACAGGCGTTCGCAGAAGTAGCAGGACTCGTAAAGAACCTGACAGATACCTTTGGCATCTTGAAGGTGCTGAAGTCTTGGTAGTAGATGAGTCTAATGACGAACCTGCTAACTACAAATCTGCTATCTCAGATCCAGAATCTGCGAAATGGCTGGAAGCTATGAATGCTGAGATGCAATCTATGCGTGATAATCAAGTCTGGGACTTGGTTGAGCTACCCCTGAATCTCAGGCAGTAGGGAGCAAATGGGTTTTCAAGAGAAAAACCGATATGCATAGAAATGTACACACCTTTAAAGCACGGCTAGTTGCGAAGGATTTCACTCAAACTCAGGGTATTGACTATGATGAGACCTTCTCGCCCGTTGCTATGATCAAATCGATCCGGATATTGCTTGCCATAGCCGCGTACAATGACTACGAGATATGGCAAATGGATGACAAAACCGCTTTTCTTAATGGGCATCTCTCTGAAGATGTCTATATGGTTCAGCCAGATGGTTTTATTGATCCAAAATATCCAAATAGGGTGTGTAAGCTGAATAAGTCCATTTATGGACTCAAGCAGGCGTCTCGTAGCTGGCATCTTCGTTTTGACCAAAAGATCAAAAAGTTTGGTTTTGTCAAAAATAAAGATGAGCCTTGTGTTTACAGAAAGGCTAGTGGGAGCACTATATCATTCATCATCCTGTATGTGGATGATATCCTGATCATTGGAAACAACGTCCCTATGCTTAACGAAGTTAAACACTATTTGGGAACTTGTTTCGCAATGAAAGATCTTGGAGAAACAGCTTATATTCTAGGAATCAAGATCTATAGGGATAGATCTAAGCGGCTTCTTGGGCTAAGTCATAGTACATACATAGACAAAATGATGACATGCTTTAAGATGGAAAACTCCAAGAAAGGAGGTGTTCCTATGACTAAAGGGACTGTGTTGAACAAATCACAATCTTCTTCAACGGACATTGAAATTAAGCAAATGGAAGAAGTTCCATATGCTTCAGCGATTGGTTCTATCATGTATGCTATGTTATGTACTAGACCTGACGCCTCGCATGCTTTAAGCATGACTAGTCGTTATCAGCAAGCTCCTGGCATTGCCCATTGGACTGTTGTTAAGAACATTCTGAAGTATCTGAGAAGAACTAAAGATATGTTCTTAGTATTTAGAGGAGTAGAAGAAGAGCTCACTGTAAGATGTTACACTGATGCTAGTTTTCAAACTGACCGAGATGACTCTCGCTCACAATCAGGTTTTGTATTCACTCTAAATGGAGGAGCTATCTCATGGAAGAGCTCCAAGCAGAGTGTGGTGGTGGATTCAACCACCGAATCTGAATATATAGCCGCATCAGATGCTACAAAGGAGGCTGCTTGGATGAAGAAATTCATAACCGACCTCGATGTGGTTCCAAGCATTAAGAAACCCATCGAGATATTCTGTGATAACACAGGTGCTATTGCTCAAGCCAAAGAGCCCAGGTCTCATCACAGGGCCAAGCACATTCTAAGAAAGTTCCACTATATACGGGAAATTGTGGAACGTGGAGACATCGTGATAAGCAAAGTGAACACAGATCAAAACCTAGTAGACCCATTTACTAAGCCCATGACTCAGGACAAGCATGATCAGCACATGGGTGCTATCGGGCTTAGATTAGCTAGCAGTATGTTTTGATTTAGTATTTGGATGTACGAACTTTTAACAGTTGTACTTTTGAATTCATTGTTGATTTACTAGTTAAATGCAATTCCGAATCTTATAACTGTGTTCGATTTTAATACGTTTAATCCGTGAATCTTGCATTCTAAACTATCCGTAGTCGGTCAGACTCGTGGGAACGATTCTGAATTAAGACTACTCTGACTTTGGACTCAAGGAGTTGACTTCCAAATTCACAGACCTCATTGAGAATGACGTTGGATGTAACTCGCATCAAATCATCTTCATGGATCTTAGTCATAAGATGATTTGATATTGATATACTCATTTAGTATCCTTTGACCTGAGATACATATTAGAACTTCCGTTTACCAAGGATTATTCTTTGATTACTGTCAACCGCTGTCATGTAACTGCCAGTCATAAAGGCTTTAATTGGGAATAGTTCTGAAGTTCAGTGGGAGTTGTATGTAGTCAATATGGGATTCTGTACTCGTACATGATATGTAATAGTTAGACATTGTGGCGCCCTCGTTGATTCAAACTGGTGAAGTGTAAGGGCTTACCCAAACTTACTGTGTGTTTGTTCGGACCACTTTGACTCTTGATCGAGAACAATAATAATCGAACACGATATGAGAATGAACTTAATCCATGTCTCATTGATTCAATTTATGTCTTTTACAGAAAGGATGAATGACAACAATTACCATAAGTCTATTGTCTTGCAATAGTAAGTTGTTACTAATAGCAAGGTGTTTCGGTTAATGACTTTAAAGTGCCATACCTTGTTGGGGGCAGCCATGTGCAGCTAGAGAGCCGCTGACTGTCTGCGTTGAGCATTTTATCGAAGGCCGTCCAAGTGGGAGATTGTTGGATTTATATGTACGGGTTCGATTAGTCAATGCTACTGACCGAGCTATGACCCGTAAGAGTTACACCTTGGGCAACGAACATTAAATCCACTTAACTTGATTAACTGGTGATCACGAATAATTAACGGAACGAAATATACAATTATCTAGAATAATTAAATATATCCACGAGAAACGGAATTTATTGTTTATACGGGTTATAAGTAATATAACGTTTAATTACTTATTTAATTAACTTTGTTTTTCGGGCTTCGTATCGCATCTAGGCTTGAACTTATTATATTGGGCTTTGGGGCCTAAGAGATAATTAGGGATGTTGACCTAAATATATTACTATATATATTTAATCATCCTTAATGTTGAAGATAAGTCTTCTGCCGTAAGAATCAAAAAGGAATTCTATTGTTTTTTCTTTTGCAATTTCAATACATTTTCTAGCCGTCAAAAACAAAGCAGAAGGTGCTCCCTTTTTCTTTGGTGACTTTTTGATCGACCGGCCAAGCCAAAGCCTTCGCCGTTCGGTTCGTGTTCGTGTACTAGCATTTGTTCGTTGTACCTCGGTGTCTCACACGGTTAACTATAAACCACAAAGGTATATTTTTTCTCATCGGTAGATTAATTATTTTATATATCGTATTTGCATGTTTGTAACCATGATCCTGTTCGGTTCACTTTTGGTGTTAATTATTTGTATTTATTCCGCTGCGTTTTTATTAATTATAAATTTAGTTAATAAAATATGTCAAACCCGTTTTGAGAAAAAGTAAAATTGACATCACTGAATCCCAACAGTGGTATCAGAGCCACGCTTACAACATGCAAATCGGAACCGATTCTTTTAACCGATTATAGATCTCAAACTTTAACTTGTTTAAAGTTTCAGATCTAAATATTTCTTGGGCAAAAAGTTATTTGGTCAAAAGTTTTATTTATTTTTATTTGACCAAAAGATTGCCCACTTTAATATGATTGTACTTGTATTTCTTTGTCTTGTTTTTTTTTTTTTTATGGTTTTGGCCCACTTTGTGGCTCAAAGTTGTAATAGATTAGGGTTTCAATATTATTATATTTTTATTATAATGTTGAAGACCCGAAGACAAAACTGAAGACATTACAGGAATCAAGGAGGTGCTAAAGACAACTAGATGCACTATGTCCATCCTTGTCGTTGTTTGTTACCCCGTGACCCAGTTTGGTCTTGCTATTTGGCTCTAGCAAGAACAAACGAAATGGCCTAAAGATTTACATATTTATTTTTGCTATTATGGTTGCTTTTATCAAATAAGTTGTTATATAACATACCAACCTAATACCAAACTTTTAAAAGGTGTTTTAAAATGTTCACAATCAATTATAACAAGTTCTAAACTGATTTTACAACTTGTAAATATTTGTTATAAAACAATTAGTTTATTTTAAAATAAATAATAACCATTAGAGTTTTTGAAATTTAACAAGTTTTTAACTTTCTAAAACTCATAACTTAATAGTTTTAAAACTATTAACTTTTATATGGTTATACAAGTCGCGACAAACTTAGTTTTAATAGGTTATTTAAAAGTAAGTGTCCTGAGAGATGAAAGGGTTCATCAAGATGTCACGATTAAATATGTACTAAAATTGGCTCCTACGACCCTATTTAGTAAATATTAAATTAACCCATAATTAAAATCAATAGTCTATGCCATCCTATCACAAGCTACACTTGGAACGTAAAAGCGAACCATCAGTGTTTGGAGCCACAACACAACACTTGATGTCTAGCATCTCCTTCCAAGGTGCAAGGGTTTCGTTGACACATCCTGTGACAACTGTCACTTTTCCGTACATTCCGTACACTAATTGAACAGTAATTTGTGCTTTAATAACTGTGCATGATCTAGTTTACAAGACAAATGAATTTCTGATTACTGTTATATACATACAATGTCATTTCATGTTGCAAGACTTTTATCGTTGCTACATGCAACACGATATAGTTCTAATAATACACAGAACAGAATTGGCACCATTATCAGACAAACTAAAAATGCTGACGAAGTTCAGTACATAGACAGACAGTGTTTTGAGGCCCAGTATGAGCCAGAGACTACGTATTACACTAGTGTAGTGTGTAGGGAAGTAAGGACCACAAAACTGCTTTTCTAGGAGATAGATAAAGTGCCGGAAAGTGCCTAAAACCCACATAAAGTGCAGAATTCTGCATAAATCAGCAAAATTCAGCATTTTAACAAGTTTATTACATGCAAAAATATGACTAAATGGTCCTGAATGCTTTCCTAAGTGTCGGGAATTAAAAGTGTCATAAATGGGTACATAAAGAACACTAAACGGAATAGTTTGACACTTTAACGAACCGGTATCTAACCGAACAAACGGAAAAATAAAAAGTTGTTTTCATGTGATGATGATTTAATCAAGATACAAGACTTGTGAGTGGGTAATTTCTAAAATAGTTTTCCAAAGAAACCAAGCTAAATCACAAGATTTGTATAAACATAGTTTTTAAAGAAACTAATCATGTTTCTAGTGTTGAAACAAGTATAAGAACACTTTGTTTACAAGAAAAAACTCAAAAGAATGATTTTTGGAAAAATCATCTAACAAGTTGTAAACACTCAAATCTTTCAAGAATGAGATTTTTAAAGAAATAAACACACTTTAATGGGTGACTTAGTTTACTAAACACACTACCAAGTTACTACAAGTTTTTATGAAAGTTCAAGTTCATGATTATTATGTAGATAGCTTTGTTTTAGCATTTGGTAAGTGTAGATTAATTGTTGATTGTTTGTGATGATTTTGAAAAGAAAATGATATGCTTTGATAGCATGGACACCTCCATTTTTAGGGAAAACTATGCCAAATTTTCTAAAAATACAAACACTTAGAAAAATATTTTCTAAACAAGTATTTACAAGTAAGCTTTAACTGTGGTTTTCAATACAAACTTTGCCATAGATTTTGTTACAAAAATACAAGTATCGGAGGTTGGTTTTTATAAATAAAGATGGATAAATATGTATTTAGAATATATATTTACATTTATAACACATTGTGTGTAATTATTTGTATACTTGGTGTAATAGTTAGGTTATTTTAGGAATTAAAGTAATATAACTTAACAAAATACCAAGAATTTACAATCCCAAAATAATACCAAAAATCACAAGGAATAAATATATAAGTTACACACTTAATATTGTGAAACCGAACGAAAGAACGTAACTTACAAGATATTCCGGAAACTACGTTTATGAGTATATTTTTGGTAAATATTATTTTGGATACAAAAGAAATGAAAGTATGATTTTTATTACAAAGTATATCATATTTTCGATAAGGAGAAAATATATTATTTTTGGAAGTAAAAATACATTTTCTTAGTATATTTAGAAGATATATGATTTTTGGGAAAAATATATATTTTCTTGAAATACATTATTTTTGGGACAAAACAAGTTTAAATATATTTTCTAAAGTAAGACTTGAAAATATATTATTTTGGAAACTACAAATACGATAATACAAATACACATGTATGAGATACCCCCATCCTTGGGAAGGAAATACGAAAATAAAAACTTGAGAAATATTGTTACGAAAAAAAAACTGTTTAACAATTATTCCAAAATTGAATATAATTTAAAGCTAAAATAATTATTATTTTAACAAGTAATTATAACTTTGGATAATGTTAAAAACATAAAAGAAACGTAACTCAAACCATGAATACTAAGGCAATGCACGGCCCGCTCGTCTAATAGACCCTAGCACATTGTAGGTAGTCGTGTTTGTGACGAGATTTGAGTTATGAGTACCGAAGACGCAAAACAGTGAGTTCATGCTCCCCCTTTTCACTTAACTGTTTTTGGTTTTATAACTCTCGGGGGTGGAATACATGTTACGAAAGCTTAAACGATATGAAATGCCTATGAAATATTAGATCATGTGAGCATAGACTTAATATTGAAATGCCATTAATTCTTAATTAGGGATGAATGTTAGATCTAACGGGTACGGCCGAGCCCCACTCATGGTCCTCATGTGATCACTTGAGTGCTTCGGTGTCCCAGTCGAGGGAAATCGACATAGTCAAGGGAAATTGACATAGTCAAGGTAAATTGACGTAGTCGAAGGGAAATTCGACATAGTCGAGGGAAATCGACATAGTCAAGGGAAAATCGACAAGGGTATAAGCCTACTCATTTCGAGTGCTCCCTATGTCCTCACATGCCTTAATGTCCTTATAAAACATTTATTTGGTATGTTCATACACGCTTTTCATACCTGTTTTCAAAGGAGACTCTCAAAGGTTTACAAATACTCAAACAAAACGCATGAACTCGCTCAACTTTTGTTGATGTTTTTCCAAAATTACATGTATTTCAGGTGACAGGTTGGATCTTGGGCGCGGGTGTTGTTTCTAGAAGTAGACTTCAAGTTTAGATGTCATCCACTTTTGTTGGTTTGTAACCTAGTCGAATGCTGTGTTTTAAAACTTAAATAACCGGTATTTGTAATACTCAAATTTTATGTATGGATGAACATCGTTTTGATCATGTAGTTGTTTATTATGATTGAATGCAATGATATTAAACCAGTCACACTTCATACGCTTCCGCAAAAGTCAGGGTGTGACAGTTTGGTATCAGAGCTTCGATTGTAGTGAACTAGGATTCCTTCTCGAGTCTAGACTACAATCACTAGAACTCTCTCACAAAAACATTTTTACAAAAAAAAAAAGGTTTTTCATTGCATTCACGTAAGCGTCAAGATCCATGAGTCAAACACTTTTCAAAGAAGAGACAAGGCAAGGACATTAGTAGGGAGGAGAATACCCCAAAATAAGGTGCCAACTAAGGCATAGTCTACATGAGTTAGAACTTGCCAAAAACAAAATGACCCCCCCCCCTCCAAAGAATAAACGAGAGTTATATGTGATATGATGCATCGAATTGCCCGTTTATGCTAAGTAACATATTTGTTTATCGATATATACATACGAATAAGTGTACGGAATAATTATTGACGTGAATATGATACCTTCGACTCCGAATCCTATTATTGTTCTTACTCGCACGATGAAGCTATCGGCCACGCGTTCATTGCAAAGCTCATGGCTGGAGTGATTACCAAACAAGATTCTGAGCTTGCTTCTGTAGGAGATGGCTACTCTTCCCTCTCGATCGTGAAGGTGCCCGACTACGGTAGTGACGGTGAGGCAGAGGCGGCAACCTTGAACAACTTCTTAATCAGCAGGACGAGGTCCCTGCGGCTTTTGTGAAGCGAGATTGACGACACACTTTACCAGACACGGAAGATGAAGTATTCATCTCAAAGGTGCCCCTCCAACTACTAGGAATTCTCCTTATTCCTATTTCGTTTAATCATCGTGCCTATTCGCGCGTAACTATAACGAGTGTTAGCGCGTGGACCACCGCAATGGTCCTTACCATGTCAGAGGTATAAGGACAGTAGTGTCCCCTCCTTGGTTGATCATCTGCTTGGACGAGGGAAAATTGGGGTAACTGTGCAAGACAATTTATTATTACGGGGGCCCACGTAATAACAACTTGTAGTGCATGGAAATCCTGGTGGACTCTACGGGTCAGGTTAATGATCACCATCCCTCCAAAAATAATCTATAGGTGTTCACGCCTTCATTTGGTAGAACAATACATAGACCATTGCCTTAGCACTTTATAAGGTAGGAAACCTGTCTTTGCCTACTTCGTGTCTGACACTTCTACCCGTATACGAGGCGTTTGGGAACCGATATCTAAGCTAGTGGAGATGGCTAACACGCGGGAAAGATTCAATGATATCACACTCACTATCACCCCTCCATGCACAACCCCATCTCAAGGGAAGTATACCCGTCTTGTAAAGCTATGAAGAAGGAAAGCAACTACCACTTCATGAAACTTGTATGACCAATTTTATTTTTCCCATTACAAACAATAAGCCAAGTTGCCAAGCCTATATGAAGGCTCAGTAATTGTTTCCTCGCTCATACATTGTTGATTATATGTGCATGTGATATTGGGTGATTACATGTTTGCTTATGGTACTATGTACCTCATAGACGATTATGGAATGTTGGCTAACCTACCCCATACTTTTTTGACAGAAGAAAATGCCGCTCAGAAGTGACACAAACACCAGTACGTTACCAAGGACATAAGCCGAGCTTCAAGAACGCATCTCACAGGCAATTGCACGACATGAAGCCCTCCGCTCCCAGCACAGCGGTGGCACTTCCGGAAGTAACCCTCCAACTGGCTGCACCAATAAACAATTCCTGGACTGCAAGCCATTGAATTTTGATGGCACAGGAGGTGCCGTTGCGTATGTTCGTTGGGCAGAAAAGACTGACTCCGTTCTAAGAATGAGTAACTGTTCGCCCCAGCAGAGTGTTACCTATATCTCAGGGTTGTTTTTGGACGGCGCACTCTCTTGGTGGAACCTTCAAATTCAGACCCTCGGCGACGAAGCTGCTCATGCACTGAGCTGGGATGAGCTCAAGGAAATGATGGAGAAGAAATATTGTTCTAGGGCTGAAATCCAGAAGCTTGAAGTGGAGTTCTGGAATTTGAAAATGGACGGGCCGAAGATTTCTGAGTACGTCCAGCGATTTCACGACTTGTCTAGGGTCGTCCCCTACTTAGTCAAGCCGGAATTCAAGAGGATTGAGCGATTCATTTGGGGACTTGCACCTCAAATTAGGAGCATGGTTACTACCTCAAAGCCCTCGACCATCGCAGAGGCTATCGATTTGAGTGTCACTCTTACTGAAGAAGCTCTGCGCATGGGAAATTTTTCGGAATCTGAGGATAACAAGAAAGAGACCCATGTGGAGTCATCAGGCAACAAGAAGAGGAAGTCTTCAAACCTAAAGGTAGGCACCCAAGTCAGCTATGGAAGCTCTAAAGCAAACAAAAGAAAGGAAGTGAACCCGCTGCATGGCAGAAAAGCTTATGGAGCCGCTAATAAGGCTGGTGGTAAAGTTTACTTGGGGACTAAGCCGAGGTGCAAGGAATGCAATTTTTACCATGAAGGTCGATGTCTGAGGCCTAAGTGTGGAAAGTGTGGAAAGGAAGGGCACAGCAAGGATGCCTATTGGGCGAAGGATCCAGACGGAAGAGATAATGGGAAAATTCCAGGCTGCTACAGGTGTGGTGAAGTAGGACACTTTAGGAAAGATTGCCCTAGGAAGAACCAAGCAAGGAAGGGTCTTCATGATCGGAGCACATGAAGCACGCCAGGATCCAGATGCGGTTACGGGTTTTTATAAATACAAGTATCGGAGGTTGGTTTTTATAAATAAAGATGGATAAATATGTATTTAGAATATATATTTACATTTATAACACATTGTGTGTAATTATTTGTATACTTGGTGTAATAGTTATGTTATTTTAGGAATTAAAGTAATATAACTTAACAAAATACCAAGAATTTACAATCCCAAAATAATACCAAAAATCACAAGGAATAAATATATAAGTTACACACTTAATATTGTGAAACCGAACGAAAGAACGTAACTTACAAGATATTCCTGAAACTACGTTTATGAGTATATTTTTGGTAAATATTATTTTGGATACAAAAGAAATGAAAGTATGATTTTTATTACAAAGTATATCATATTTTCGTCAAGGAGAAAATATATTATTTTTGGAAGTAAAAAATACATTTTCTTAGTATATTTAGAAGATATATGATTTTTGGGAAAAATATATATTTTCTTGAAATACATTATTTTTGGGACAAAACAAGTTTAAATATATTTTCTAAAGTAAGACTTGAAAATATATTATTTTGGAAACTACAAATACGATAATACAAATACACATGTATGAGATACCCCCATCCTTGGGAAGGAAATACGAAAATAAATACTTGAGAAGTATTGTTACAAAAAAAAAATTTGTTTAACAATTATTCCAAAATTGAATATAATTTAAAGCTAAAATAATTATTATTTTAACAAGTAATTATAACTTTGGATAATGTTAAAGACATAAAAGAAACGTAACTCAAAACATGAATACTAAGGCAAGGCACGGCCCGCTCGTCTAATAGACCCTAGCACATTGTAGGTAGTCGTGTTTGCTGACGAGATTTGAGTTACGAGTACCGAAGACGCAAAACAGTGAGTTCATGCTCCCCCTTTTCTCTTAACTGTTTTTGGTTTTATAACTCTCGGGGGTGGAATACATGTTACGAATGCTTAAACGGTATGAAATGGCTATGAAATATTAGATCATGTGAGCATAGACTTAATATTGAAATGTCATTAATTCTTAATTAGGGATGAAGGTTAGATCTAACGGGTACGGCAGAGCCCCACTCATGGTCCTCATGTGATCACTTGAGTGCTTCGGTGTCCCAGTCGAGGAAAATCGACATAGTCAAGGGAAATTGACATAGTCAAGGGAAATTGACATAGTCAAGGTAAATTGACATAGTCGAAGGGAAATTCGACATAGTCGAGGGAAAATCGGCAAGGGTATAAGCCTACTCATTTCGAGTGCTCCCTATGTCCTCACATGCCTTAATGTCCTTATAAAACATTTATTTGGTATGTTCATACACGCTTTTCATACCTGTTTTCAAAGGAGTCTCTCAAAGGTTTACAAATACTCAAACAAAACGCATGAACTCGCTCAACTTTTGTTGATGTTTTTCCAAAATAACATGTATTTCAGGTGACAGGTTAGATCTTGGGCGCGGGTGTTGTTTCTAGAAGTAGACTTCAAGTTTAGATGTCATCCACTTTTGTTGGTTTGTAACCTAGTCGAAGGCTGTGTTTTAAAACTTAAATAACCGGTATTTGTAATACTCAAATTTTATGTATGGATGAACATCGTTTTGATCATGTAGTTGTTTATTATGATTGAATGTAATGATATTAAATCAGTCACACATCATACGCTTCCGCAAAAGTCAGGGTGTGACACATCCGGCCCTTCCACACGTACCTCTTTTAGGACGACTATTACGTTTTCTTTTCTCACCACATGCTCCAGCTGTCTTAAAAATAAAAAGTCGGCATAGATGAGGCTAAACGTATCAATGCATAGACAAGAGTTGTCTTAGCGGCCTCATACTCGAGAGTTGTGCAATTCTCACAATTGACACTCGTTGTCAGTCTGCCTAGTCACTTACTAAAGTGCATGCCACAGCTGCCTTTACTACTGACATAGTCAGATTCTCATTTGTCGCAACCCCTGTTCCCTATTTATCCCGGGAGCGGGCGGCCGTGAGCCAGTATCAGTGGTATCGGTGTTTATCAATTTGGCAGCGAAAATTACATCAGGACCGTAGTTAGGAAATATTTTATCAGAGTAAAATACCACATTTTTTTAATATTAAACACATGAGAAATTCCCAAGTTTCTATTACAAACATGTTTATAGGGATAAACCCTAATTTATTGAATAAAAACATCTTCTTTATTTAGGTAACTTTTATAGCCACTTTTCCAAGCCTTCAGTGCTGTCCAGCTGGCTTCTATTTGGCTTTCACATTTTGTTACCTGAAACGTATTTAAAAACATTTTGTCAGTGGGAAATACTGCTGAGTGAATCCCAATTTAATCAAGAAGAGTTTTATCATTTTACAGTATTGAGAGCGATTACAATGTTTATATCTACACAATTACTCATTCAGTACTGTCAATCCTGACTGGTGGGTCATATTACTCATTGGCTAACTCTTTGTCCAATGGTAACGTGTTCCACATTTTGTATACAAAACCCCAACATACCGGCAGTAATTGAAGAATTACAAAGACTCAATCACTGCTAATTATATTTTAACATAATAAAGGTTTTGTGAAAACAGATGCCAAATTTCAGTAGGGAATATATGTATCACAGATGACTATATCATTTGTCGAATAATTATAATGTGAATTATGCTTACTAGAACTATACTATTATAAGTTTATAATAATGTGATCTTTTGAATAAAATGATTTAGGAGGTTATATTGCTTACAAATAAAGATTATTATGTCAATTATGGACAACTTTTGGATGATATACTTTTATAATAAACCTTTTCTTTCACTCATTTGACCTGTAAGAGATAAAAGATGACCTGAATTGATACCGTCATAAATAAATGAGTCAATAGCCACTTCCAACGCAGGCGCATACACATGTTCTTCAATTAAAGTTTTTTAACAAGTTGAATGCAACACGCATCTAGCATCACAAACATATACAAGTCGAGCCAAGCCTGAGCTCAATGAAGCTTGACCTCGGCTCGTTTCGAGCTCGATGTCTAAAGCTTGAGCTTAGTTCAGCTCGACTCGGAGTCAATTAGTTTATTTAGTTGTATTATGTATGTATATAACTTTTCTTTACATATTTATAATAATACTTGTGTATGTAACCATAATATATATTGTATTTTCCTCTGGAGGCAAGCAAGATGATCAGAAAAGGTAGTACCACCAAGTGTAGCAAATGTGAATATGTGGGCCACAATTGTAGAAGTTGCAAGGGGCAAGGTGGGAATCATGGTTCACCATGTGCTGCAACACAACAATCACAGAATTCTACATAAAGTGCACCAATGGCAAGTCAAGATGCATAATGCCAATGATGTTTATGTGGTTTTCAATTTATTGGCCGATAACACTCCCTAACTAATAGAACCCTAATACAGTTAGCGGATGTCAGCTGCCACATTATCAAAAATGCCATGTCAGCTGCCACGTCAGTTGCCACATCATCAAAATGTCACATCAGCTGCCATGTCATATGCCACGTCATTAAAAATGGCCACATCAAATGCCACATCAGCAAAAACTAACTGGTTTAGGGTTCAGTTTATGGTTGTAAACGAACCGAACGAACACGAACAAGGCCTTGTTCGTGTTTGTTCGTTAAGGAAATAAATGTGTTCACGAACGGTTCATGAACATTTACCGAACGAGATTTTATGTTCGTGTTCGTTCATTAAGGAAATGAGCGTGTTCACGAACGGTTCACGAACACAAATAAATTTGACGAACGCGACGAAGGATAAGGTGGGTGGCCCAGAGAGTAGCACTGGAACTTGAATCCCTTGTTGTGGAACAGAGGTCGATCGTATTGGTCGATGTAAATAATGAGAAAGGAAAGGGAAATTGTGCATAAAAAGGTGAAATAGGGGTTTCTAGTTTAATTGTTAGGGTAATAAAATAAATAAAAGTTCAATAATATAAAAAGTATAGATAAAATATATGAAAGTATAAAAATCTGTAATTTAAACACAAACATACGAAATAAATGAACGCAAATGAACGAATGTTCACGAACACCTTACCGAACGTTCACGAACACCTTACCGAACGTTCACGAACACAATTGAACGAATGAGATCTATGTTCATGTTCGTTCATTTAATTAATCGAACGGAATTTCTTGTTCATGTTCGTTCGTTTATTAAACGAACGAACATAAACGAACTTCCCACCGAACGGTTCATGAACTGTTCGCTGAACGTTCGGTTCGTTTACAGCCCTAGTTCAGTTAGTTAGGGAGTGTTATCGGCCTAAGTTGAAAGTTGGGAGTGCTGGGGTACAAATCGAAAGTTGGGGGTGTTATCGGCCAATTGGTGAAAGTTGGAGTTATTTAAATCCAAAATCCCTTATTAAAGACTCATTCTGGTTAGGTTTAGGAAATATAAGATTAATAAAGTCTTCTTATTTACCTTTTTTTAATTTGTGTTTTAGTTCATTTCGGTTCTGTTCGGTTTGCCACATTGTTCAATTCTTACATATTTAGTGTACTAGTAGATGCCCCGTCCGCGTTGCGGGGCAATGACCGAATAATTCTCAATCAATTAAAAAAAGAGTACTATAATTTTGCTGTGAAAAAAAAACGATGATAAGACCGTAATTTTGGGCTCAGGGCAAAATTGTAATTTTTCAGGACTAATGAGCCAGTGTTACGCAGCTAGAGTTATGCGCCGTCCGCGTTGCGGGGCGCTAAACCGAGTATTTCTTAGGTTAATAACATGTACGCCTTTATGTCGGTTAGGTATACATGCTACCTATAACACGATATCAAAAAAGACACATCAAGTTAACCAATTAAAGAAAAACAGTACCATAGTTATGATAAAAAAATTAACTAAAACGATAACAAGCGTGTAATTTAGAGTTGGGGGCAAAACAATAATTTGTCAGGACCAATTAGCAAGTGCTATGCAATTGTTTGGCATGAATAAAAACAAAATTAAGTCAAAAAAGTAAAATAAAACACTACCATGGTTTTGCCAAAGGAAAAAAAACGATGGCAAGATTGCAATTTTTAGCGGAGGTAAAATCGTAATTTTAAAGTGGAGGTAAAATAATATTTTGAATTGAGGGCAAAACCTTTTTTTTTGAAATGGGGGCAAAATCGTAATATTTTAGCTGCGGGCAAAATCGTAATTTTTAGCTGGGGGCAAAATCGTAATTTTAAACTGGGAACCAAATCGTAATTTGGCAGGACTCTAGCTGAGGGCAAAAGTATAATTTTATTTTGAACTGGAGGCAAAATTATATTTTTTAACTGACGGTAAAATCGTAAATTTAAGCAAGGGACAAAAGCAAAATTTTATTTTGAATCGAGGGCGAAATCGTAATTTTACACTTGGGATAAAATTGTAATTTGGCATCACCTATAAATAACTATTATATGAAAAAAGAAAAAAAAAAAAAAAAAGTCAAAACTTGCCGCCAAAAGTGGCCAATCACTTATGAAAACTATTGCCCGATGACGTGATCCACTTCTAAATGTATATGTTGAAAATTCACGTGACTGTTCCTAATGAATCAGTGGGTTTTTATTTGTTTGATTTAGTGTTGGACCAGTTGAAGTTCATGTTGATTAATGCTTAAATTTTTTTGTAGTGTGGCAAAGAGAAACATCGATTGCTGCCCAAGTAGTGAATACCGAGGAAAATGCAATATATCGACCTCAGTGAGTTCTTATTTCTTATTTGTAGTTTTAGATAAACAAAACAATTATTATATAGAATAATGCCGATTGCCGAATATGGTTTTTACAAGGATTCTGGGAAGACATTATTAGCTATAACTGTTGAAGAACATGCAAGCGTCTTGGCACACATGTAGTGTTTTATTTATTTATTTATTTATTATTCTTTTGTGACTTCTATAGCTTGAAGGAAACATTTAATAATTTATTATGTTATGAGAAATGATTTAGAGTTAAATGTTTCACTTCCATATGGAGCTTGGTTTCACAATATGAAAATAAAGTTGTGTAGAGTTAGGATAAACTTTAACATGTTAAATGAAATTTTGCATTGATCAATGACATTCGATTCAACTTTATTTGACCAAATTATATATTTAATTTTGGATTATAGTTCAAAATAAGAAAACAAAGTTGTGTAGAGTTAAAGGGGTCTCAAAATATTAAATTAAATAAATTTAACACGTTAAATGAGCTTTTTCATTGAAAAACTAAACTCTGCTTGAATTTATTTGACCAAACATGTTAAAATAAGTTTTGTACGATAAACTTTGACATGTTAAATGAAATTTTGTACCGATCAACTAGGTTCAATTCAAATTTATTTGACTAAATTATATACTGAATTTCGGATTATAGTTCAAAGTATTAAAATAAAATTTTGTGTAGAGTCTAAGGGGCCTCAAAATATTAAATTAAATAAATTTAACATTAAATGAGCTTTTACATTGACCAACTAAACTCAACTTGACTTTATTTGACCAAATATGTTAAAATAAGTTTTGTACAATAAACTTTAATATGTTAAATGAATTTTGCATTGATCAACTAAGTACGATTCAACTATATTTGACCAAATTTATATACTATTATTTTGAAACAAAAGTATGCATTTATAGTTGTACATTGTGCTTAAATTGTTGTATCTTAATCAAAATAGTTGTACATTGTGCTTAAATTGTTGTATCTTAATCAAAATAGTTGTACATTATGCTTAAATTGTTGTTCATTATCTAATTTATTTATGTATTATTATTTTCTAACATTTTTGTAAATTGTGCTTAAGTTGTTGTACCTTAATCAAATAATGGTTTCATTATCTAACCAAATTCAATCTGTTTTGTATGCATGTATGGTTGTAAATTGTGTTTAAGTGGTTGTACCCTAATCAAATAATGGTTTCATTATCTTACCAAATTCAATCGGTTTGATCCATTCAAAGTTGTGTTGTTTTATTTGTAAATTTACACTCCATAAATTAGCAACAATTTTGTGCATAAGGTGTTGTAATTTATGTTTTGGGGGGTTTTCAAAAAAAAGTTGATTTTTTAACTTTAACCCAAAAGCTTTTTATGTTTTGTAATTTTAACACATATAAATTGTTTTTTTTCATTTTTAACTCAAAAGTTTTATTATTTTCAATTTAACCTTAGAATATTTTTAACTTCAATTCCGGTCCCTATGCTTTTCATCTTTCGCAAATTTTCGTTTTACGTTTCGTTCTAAATTTTGCGAGTTAAGACGGCGCGACGTGCGTGTGTCGTTTAACGTTTTTTTTGTTTTGTTCAAAATTATGCGAGTTAACACGACACAACATGCATGTGTGGTTCAATGTTTAACATTTATTTTTTTCGTTTGACAAGTTTGTCGCAATGCGCGGGTCCTGGATCGACTCAGTGTTGGTAGTCGCTGACGGTGGTGTGACATTAGTGCTATTTGGCATAGTTCTACGCCCCCGCCGCAACGCGGGGGGAGCTTAAATCTAGTTATATATTAAATTTCAGAATACAGATCAGGATATTAAAATAAAGTTTTGTGTGGAGTCAATGGTGCCTTAAAATATTAAATTAAATAAATTTGCCATGTTAAATGAGCGTTTGTATTAATCATCTACACTCGACTTGACTTTATTTGACCAAACATATTAAAATAAGTTTT
Source organism: Helianthus tuberosus (assembly GCA_030545235.1). Lineage (NCBI taxonomy): Eukaryota > Viridiplantae > Streptophyta > Magnoliopsida > Asterales > Asteraceae > Helianthus > Helianthus tuberosus. The sequence continues at coordinate 4,451,799 of CM060416.1, read as the reverse complement.
GTACGATAAACTTTAACATGTAAATGAAATTTTGCATTGATCAACTAGATTCGATTCAACTTTATTTGATCAATTATATATTGAATTTCGGATAATAGTTCAAAATATTAATATAAAGACTTGTGTGGGGTCTAAGGGGCCTCAAAATATTAAATCAAATAAATTTAACATGTTAAATAAGCATTTGCATTGAACAACTAAACTAAACTTGACTTTATTTGACCAAACATGTTAAAATAAATTTTGTACGATAAACTTTAACATTTAAATAAAATTTTGTATTGATCAAGTAGGTTCGATTCAACTTTATTTTGACTAAATTATATATTGAATTTCGGATAATAGTTCAAAATATTAAAATAAAGTTTTGTGTGGAGTCTAAGGGGCCTCAAAATATTGAATTAAATAAATTTAACATGTTTAATGAGCGTTTGCATTGAACAACTAAACTCGACTTGACTTTATTTGATCAAACATGTTAAAATAAGTAAGTATTGTACAATAAACTTTAACATGTTAAATGAATTTATGTATTGATCAACTAGGTTCGATTCAACTTTATTTTACCAAATGATATATTGAATTTCGGATTATAATTCAAATTATTAAAATAAAGTTTTTGGTGGAATCTCGGGGCCTCAAAATATTAACCTAAAATAAATTAACATGTTAAATGAGCGTTTGCATTGAACAACTAAACTCAATTTGACTTTATTAGCAACACCGTCATCAACTTCATCTTCGCTGTCCAACTCAACAAACAATTGTTCCACCTAGGCGCCTTGTTCTTCAACATCACCATCAGGTCGTTTTGACCGGTCAACAATGTTCCAGGCAGGGAGTTACCGATATCTGTAGATTTTGATTTGAATAAAGCTAGAGATGAAAACGAATCCATATTGCTGACAGGAAACTTAGTCTGAGTTGGAGCCACTCCCCCTGGGCCATAGCACTGGCAGGAATTGCATTCATCACATACTGCATTCTCCTTAGACCCCTGGTAAACTAAATTTATGTTACAGACTGTAAAAAATGAAGATTAAACTTAATGTTTGCGTTTGCTAATGCTGGTGGCGTCGGTGGTGGTGGTGGAGTATGGTGGTGAACTGGTGATGGTGGCGGCGTATGGTGGTGGTTGAGGGAAGCTAGGATTTGAAAGTATGGATGGAATTCTGTTTCTAACGCTGGATGATGCTTTTGCTAGACAACTCCTTGCTTTGAATGGTTCAACTCTAGAACCTATCATTCATACAAGTATCAAGACTAACATTAACATGAATATTGAATAACATCAGCAACTTCACTTAATTTTCATTTTTTTTCACAATTTCACATCAAGATCCCCAAAACCTTAATGTATTATTTCATGAAAATTAAATCAAGTTCATCCAGATTAACCAAAATAACTAGTCCCTAACTATATTAACATATCAATTTCACACCAATCACATATGATATATAAACATGATATACGAAAGTGTAACCCTAACTATATAATCCTGCATCTAAGAATCTGAACTTTTAACTAATGAACTTTAATTTAGCCACACGAATTTCACGCATCAAACTACCGAAACTAATTACTATTATAGTTAACAGGCACTTGACATCACTTCATAAAGTAAAGTAAATTGAATCAACTTCAACCAGATTAACCCAAAAAAAACTAGCCTCTGAACTGTATTAACATGAAAAATGTGAATCATATTATCAAATCTGATTACTATAGCTTGCAGATAGATGTAAATCATATTATCAAACTTCCATTACTCTGCTTCAAAATGAACATCAAAGGAATATATGAGCATGTGTGTATTTCAGATCTGTAAACCTCAAATGAAAAACGTTCAAAGAACATTGTTATTTTCAGTTTTATTGAATAAATGAGACTATAAATTTATAAATTACCTTAAACATGTATTAAATTTATTGGCAAAAATAAGGAATTTAAATTTAACATGTTAAGGAATTCAAATTTAACATGTAACACCATCAACGACTGTGTTCTTGAATTAATCCACTAGCTTGAATGATAATTTAAGAACAAACTTTCAAATCTAAATTACCCTTTGTTTTTTTAAATTATCTACTTCAAACATTCCAGAGCTGAACAATCTTCTTTCAATACATCAATTACGAGTCCATTCACCACTACAAATCAAAGCAAAAAAAAGTATAATTGAACAAAGGATGAGATCTAAGATCTGAAACCCTATAAATTAATACTGTATAGATCTCAGTCAAAATCGGCAACAGCTAGAGTTTTCTAACAGTTTTCAGCAAGCAGATCTGAAAATATATAGATTATTAATGTAGATTCGAATAATCTCAGCCGAAATCGTACACGGATGATGCTAGACCATCTATTAAATCGCAGTGGTTGTTGCTTTTGGTGTTTAATGTTTGCGTTTGCTGATGCTGGTGGCGTATGGTGGTGGTGGTGGAGTATGATGGTGATGGTGGCGGCATATTGTAACGCCTCGTATTTCCATGTTCTTAGAAAATACGAGTTCGTTTCTCTATTTTAATGCCATAGTCGAAATCTGAACGAAAAACAGATTAAAAACGACAAACGACGAACGTGCAACCAAATTCGATTCCCGACATACAATTCACGCATTTCGACTTTAAATAAATTATTACCACATTTTTACGACGCTCGGGTCCGAGAATGGATCTCGTAGACAAGACCGGGCCGCTCAAAAACTCTAAGATACTAGTTAAACGGGCCTTGGGCCCAGCACACAAGCCTACCTAAACCCTAATCTTTATAAAGAGTTAATAGCCAAAATGGTCCCTGAGGTTTGCTCACTTTTGCCACTTTAGTCTAAAATCCAAAATTTTTAAATCTGGGTCCCTAAGGTTTGCATTTTGTTGCCATTTTAGTCCAAATTTCAAATTACCTTCTGTTTGAATATTAAAAAATGGTTATTTTGTCTTTATCCTTAGGGGCAAAATGGTCATTTATATTTTATAAATAAATACAGATAAAAAATGGCAGTTTACTCTATATAAAAACAAGCAAAACCCAGATCAAACCCAGATACACTCTCTCTCTCTCAGTTCTCTCTCTCTCTACACAGATCCGCCATCCACAGATCACCACCGCCATCCACAGATCACCACCGTTCACAAAACCCAGAATGTCTTCATAAACCCAGATGATGATCTGACCAAAACGCAGATGAACAACAAATCCCAGATGAAGATCTTCATAAATTCCAAAACCCAAATATCCAAAACGCAGATGAACAACAAATCAACAAAACCCAGAATGTCTTCATCTTCATAGCCCCTTTGAACAGGATTCCGTAACAAAAATTCCTTAAATACCAAATCATTTAACCCAAAATCTGAAAGAAAATGAAATACAATCACTGACCGAGGAGGGAATGAACCGGACTGCCCTCGGCTCCGCCACCACCTCCCCTGCAGCTCCACTCCGCTCCGCCACCACCTCCTCTGCAGCTCCACTCCACTCCGCTCCGCCACCACCTCCCCTGCAGCTCCACTCCACTCCGTTCCGCCACCGCCGTCGTTCTCTCTCTCTCTCCTCAGATTCTCCCTTTACACTTCTGAATATAGATGTGTGTGTAGAATTGGTGCTAAATGATCTAGGTTTTTGTTGATTTGTTGTTCACGAAGAGGGAAGGTAGTGACAGGGGTTATGTGAGTGCGAGACGCCGGAGATCATGGCGGTGGTTGCGATGGGGATAGGTAGTGATAGGGGGTGGTGAAGGTGACGGTGGGGGTGGTGGTTGTGGGCTGCAGATCTGGCGGTTAGGGTTTGGTTTTGTTTGAAGAAGATGGTCTCTTTAATATGTGCGGTGGAGGTGGTTTTTATAAATAAAGATGGATAAATATGTATTTAGAATATATATTTACATTTATAACACATTGTGTGTAATTATTTGTATACTTGGTGTAATAGTTATGTTATTTTAGGAATTAAAGTAATATAACTTAACAAAATACCAAGAATTTACAATCCCAAAATAATACCAAAAATCACAAGGAATAAATATATAAGTTACACACTTAATATTGTGAAACCGAACGAAAGAACGTAACTTACAAGATATTCCTGAAACTACGTTTATGAGTATATTTTTGGTAAATATTATTTTGGATACAAAAGAAATGAAAGTATGATTTTTATTACAAAGTATATCATATTTTCGTCAAGGAGAAAATATATTATTTTTGGAAGTAAAAAATTCATTTTCTTAGTATATTTAGAAGATATATGATTTTTGGGAAAAATATATATTTTCTTGAAATACATTATTTTTGGGACAAAACAAGTTTAAATATATTTTCTAAAGTAAGACTTGAAAATATATTATTTTGGAAACTACAAATACGATAATACAAATACACATGTATGAGATACTCTCATCCTTGGGAAGGAAATACGAAAATAAATACTTGAGAAGTATTGTTACAAAAAAAAAATTGTTTAACAATTATTCCAAAATTGAATATAATTTAAAGCTAAAATAATTATTATTTTAACAAGTAATTATAACTTTGGATAATGTTAAATACATAAAAGAAACGTAACTCAAAACATGAATACTAAGGCAAGGCACGGCCCGCTCGTCTAATAGACCCTAGCACATTGTAGGTAGTCGTGTTTGCTGACGAGATTTGAGTTACGAGTACTGAAGACGCAAAACAGTGAGTTCATGCTCCCCCTTTTCTCTTAACTGTTTTTTGTTTTATAACTCTCGGGGGTGGAATACATGTTACGAATGCTTAAACGGTATGAAATGCCTATGAAATATTAGATCATGTGAGCATAGACTTAATATTGAAATGCCATTAATTCTTAATTAGGGATGAAGGTTAGATCTAACGGGTACGGCCGAGCCCCACTCATGGTCCTCATGTGATCACTTGAGTGCTTCGGTGTCCCAGTCGAGGAAAATCGACATAGTCAAGGGAAATTGACATAGTCAAGGTAAATTGACATAGTCGAAGGGAAATTCGACATAGTCGAGGGAAATCGACATAGTCGAGGGAAAATCGACAAGGGTATAAGCCTACTCATTTCGAGTGCTCCCTATGTCCTCACATGCCTTAATGTCCTTATAAAACATTTATTTGGTATGTTCATACACGCTTTTCATACCTGTTTTCAAAGGAGTCTCTCAAAGGTTTACAAATACTCAAACAAAACGCATGAACTCGCTCAACTTTTGTTGATGTTTTTCCAAAATTACATGTATTTCAGGTGACAGGTTGGATCTTGGGCGCGGGTGTTGTTTCTAGAAGTAGACTTCAAGTTTAGATGTCATCCATTTTTGTTGGTTTGTAACCTAGTCGAAGGCAGTGTTTTAAAACTTAAATAACCGGTATTTGTAATACTCAAATTTTATGTATGGATGAACATCGTTTTGATCATGTAGTTGTTTATTATGATTGAATGCAATGATATTAAATCAGTCACACATCATACGCTTCCGCAAAAGTCAGGGTGTGACACATCCGACCCTTCCACACGTACCTCTTTTAGGACGACTATTACTTTTTCTTTTCTCACCACATGCTCCAGCTGTCTTAAAAATAAAAAGTCGGCATAGATGAGGCTAAACGTATCAATGCATAGACAAGAGTTGTCTTAGCGGCCTCATACTCGAGAGTTGTGCAATTCTCACAATTGACACTCGTTGTCAGTTTGCCTAGTCACTTACTAAAGTGCATGCCACAGCTGCCTTTACTACTGACATAGTCAGATTCTCATTTGTCGCAACCCCTGTTCCCTATTTATCCCGGGAGCGTGCGGCCGCGAGCCAGTATCAGTGGTATCGGTGTTTATCAATTTGGCAGCGGAAATTACATCAGGACCGTAGTTAGGAAATATTTTATCAGAGTAAAATACCACATTTTTATAATATTAAACACATGAGAAATTCCCAAGTTTCTATTACAAACATGTTTATAGGGATAAACCCTAATTTATTGAATAAAAACATCTTCTTTATTTAGGTAACTTTTATAGCCACTTTTCCAAGCCTTCAGTGCTGTCCAGCTGGCTTCTATTTGGCTTTCACATTTTGTTACCTGAAACGTATTTAAAAACATTTTGTCAGTGGGAAATACTGCTGAGTGAATCCCAATTTAATCAAGAAGAGTTTTATCATTTTACAGTATTGAGAGCGATTACAATGTTTATATCTACACAATTACTCATTCAGTACTGTCAATCCTGACTGGTGGGTTATATTACTCATTGGCTAACTCTTTGTCCAATGGTAACGTGTTCCACATTTTGTATACAAAACCCCAACATACCGGCAGTAATTGAAGAATTACAAAGACTCAATCACTGCTAATTATATTTTAAAATAATAAAGGTTTTGTGAAAACAGATGCCAAATTTCAGTAGGGAATATATGTATCACAGATGACTATATCATTTGTCGAATAATTATAATGTGAATTATGCTTACTAGAACTATACTATTATAAGTTTATAATAATAATGTGATCTTTTGAATAAAATGATTTAGGAGGTTATATTGCTTACAAATAAAGATTATTATGTCAATTATGGACAACTTTTGGATGATATACTTTTATAATAAACCTTTTCTTTCACTCATTTGACCTGTAAGAGATAAAAGATGACCTGAATTGATACCGTCATAAATAAATGAGTCAATAGCCACTTCCAACGCAAGCGCATACACATGTTCTTCAATTAAAGTTTTTTAACAAGTTGAATGCAACACGCATCTAGCATCACAAACATATACAAGTCGAGCCAAGCCTGAGCTCAATGAAGCTTGAGCTCGGCTCGTTTCGAGCTCGATGTCTAAAGCTTGAGCTTAGTTCAGCTCGGCTCGGAGTCAATTAGTTTATTTAGTTGTATTATGTATGTATATAACTTTTCTTTACATATTTATAATAATACTTGTGTATGTAACCATAATATATATTGTATTTTCCTCTGGAGGCAAGCAAGATGATCAGAAAAGGTAGTACCACCAAGTGTAGCAAATGTGAATATGTGGGCCACAATTGTAGAAGTTGCAAGGGGCAAGGTGGGAATCATGGTTCACCATGTGCTGCAACACAACAATCACAGAATTCTACATAAAGTGCACCAATGGCAAGTCAAGATGCATAATGCCAATGATGTTTATGTGGTTTTCAATTTATTGGCCGATAACACTTCTTAACTAATAGAACCCTAACACAGTTAGCTGATGTCAGCTGCCACATTATCAAAAATGCCATGTCAGCTGCCACGTCAGTTGCCACATCATAAAAATGCCACATCAGCTGCCATGTCATATGCCACGTCATTAAAAATGGCCACATCAAATGCCACATCAGCAAAAACTAACTGGATTAGGGTTCAGTTAGTTAGGGAGTGTTATCGGCCTAAGTTGAAAGTTGGGAGTGCTGGGGTACAAATCGAAAGTTGGGGGTGTTATCGGCCAATTGGTGAAAGTTGGAGTTATTTAAATCCAAAATCCCTTATTAAAGACTCATTCTGGTTAGGTTTAGGAAATATAAGATTAATAAAGTCTTCTTATTTACCTTTTTTAATTTGTGTTTTAGTTCATTTCGGTTCTGTTCGGTTTGCCACATTGTTCAATTCTTACATATTTAGTGTACTAGTAGATGCCCCGCCCGCGTTGCGGGGCAATGACCGAATAATTCTCAATCAATTAAAAAAAGAGTACTATAATTTTGCTATGAAAAAAAACGATGATAAGACCGTAATTTTGGGCTCAGGGCAAAATTGTAATTTTTCAGGACTAATGAGCCAGTGTTACGCAGCTAGAGTTATGCGCCGTCCGCGTTGCGGGGCGCTAAACCGAGTATTTCTTAGGTTAATAACATGTACGCCTTTATGTCGGTTAGGTATACATGCTACCTATAACACGATATCAAAAAAGACACATCAAGTTAACCAATTAAAGAAAAACAGTACCATAGTTATGATAAAAAAAATTAACTAAAACGATGACAAGCGTGTAATTTAGAGTTGGGGGCAAAACAATAATTTGTTAGGACCAATTAGCAAGTGCTATGCAACTGTTTGGCATGAATAAAAACAAAATTAAGTCAAAAAAGTAAAATAAAACACTACCATGGTTTTGCCAAAGGAAAAAAAACGATGGCAAGATTGCAATTTTTAGCGGAGGTAAAATCGTAATTTTAAAGTGGAGGTAAAATAATATTTTGAATTGAGGGCAAAACCTTTTTTTTTGAAATGGGGGCAAAATCGTAATATTTTAGCTGCGGGCAAAATCGTAATTTTTAGCTGGGGGCAAAATCGTAATTTTAAACTGGGAACCAAATCGTAATTTGGCAGGACTCTAGCTGAGGGCAAAAGTATAATTTTATTTTGAACTGGGGGCAAAATTATATTTTTTAACTGACGGCAAATTCGTAAATTTAAGCAAGGGACAAAAGCAAAATTTTATTTTGAATCGAGGGCGAAATCGTAATTTTACACCTGGGATAAAATTGTAATTTGGCATCACCTATAAATAACTATTATATGAAAAAAGAAAAAAAAGAAAAAAAAGTCAAAACTTGACGCCAAAAGTGGCCAATCACTTATGAAAACTATTGCCCGATGACGTGATCCACTTCTAAATGTATATGTTGAAAATTCACGTGACTGTTCCTAATGAATCAGTGGGTTTTTATTTGTTTGATTTAGTGTTGGACCAGTTGAAGTTCATGTTGATTAATGCTTAAATTTTTTTGTAGTGTGGCAAAGAGAAACATCGATTGCTGCCCAAGTAGTGAATACCGAGGAAAATGCAATATATCGACCTCAGTGAGTTCTTATTTCTTTTTTGTAGTTTTAGATAAACAAAACAATTATTATATAGAATAATGCCGAACAGGGGCGGATGTACCATATAAGAAAGGGTAGCCTCCGCTACCCCTTGGCGATCCGGCGGTAGTGTAAATTTTGGAAAAATTTGACATTTTTTTAACGTTTTTTTTATTTCGTTACCCCTTTCTTTTAAGACGTTACCCCTATGAAAGTTTTCTAGATCCGCTACTGATACCGAATATGGTTTTTACAAGGATTCTGGGAAGACATTATTAGCTATAACTGTTGAAGAACATGCAAGCGTCTTGGCACACATGTAGTGTTTTATTTATTTATTTATTTGTTTATTATTCTTTTGTGACTTCTATAGCTAGAAGGAAACATTTAATAATTTATTATGTTATGAGAAATGATTTAGAGTTAAATGTTTCACTTCCACTAGTGGGGAACCCGCGCGTTGCTGCGGGAGCGACAATTTACATCAAGATAGACAAAACATAGGCCAAACCAACTGGTATAAATTCTAACCCGTTAGTTAGTCGGTTACCCGTCTGCTCATTTGCCACTCCAAAAAGAAATTTAAATAATAAAAGCCTTAAAAGTCTTTAAATGAGGTCAACATTTCCATTTGAGCAATCAAGATTAGATGGTCTTTGATACACAAACATTATGTTGCTGCTAAGTTTTCGTAACTGGAACTGGATCCCATACTATACTCGGCAACAAGCTTTGCAAATGATGATGATTTATCTTCCAGCAACTTTGTTGGAGAATCATATTCTTCAATCAGACCTGCATACAAGGAAAAAATTAGCTTAGATCAAGACTTAATTTAACTCAATAGACGACATAAAGGAAACCAATGTTTCTTAACAAACCTTGTTCTAGAACCAGAACCATGTCAATATAAAGCACAAAGGTGGATACGATGCGCGATCATTATCACAGTTGAGTCGGTAAAGTGATTCGCGAGTGTTTGTTGAATCATTCCATCAATTGCAAGTTCTAGCGATGCAGTAGCTTCGTCAAGTACCCATACTTTGCTCTTTTTAAGTAACACACGCCCGAGACACACCGGCTGTCTTTGTCCCACACTCCAGTTCTCTCCATTCTTTGTAACTATACCAATTTATGAGAAAACTGATAAGTAAATACGAAATGTAGAAAGATGATGATTTGGTTCCCTCCGGGATGGAAACCAAGAAAATTAAGAACACAGCAAACGTAAAAGAAGACAGCATATCCAAAGTCCAAACGTATGCCTAACCATTCCATTGCAGCAGCAGCAGTAGCATGAAACTTCGGCCTTGAAAAATCGTCATTCAGTTTGAGATTCGTGTCCTGGAAGGTAAATTAACACTTTACATTCAACAAAAAATGCAGCCAAGAGTTTCGTCTCTTTTTATCCTTTATTCTGACAATTTTAGGAAGGTAAATTAACATTCTACATTTAACAAAATCGAAACAGTAACAGTCAGTGCTCGGTGAGACGTGACCGTTCGTTCGGTGGCAGCCTCGGTGTTGTGCAGTTGTACCATCAGAAATGATTTCTTTTAAAGATGAGGACTTGTTTCTTATGATAACCTAACTGTTTCAGCTAAGAGTTTGTTTACATTTTCTGATTAACGATGCAAATTTAATATCCAAACAATAAACTCAAAAATTGCAAAAGTTTTGAAGAAAATATGTGCATCTGAAGTAATAAGTAACACTTTTGCATGAAACAATTTGTGAGGAATAAGACTAAAGGGTATGGGGGACGTCCCAGGGTCGTCCACACCACCCCCCTTTGGTTCATCCCCGTCCGTATTGTCCCTCCATTGCCGCTCGCGACGGGCCTACCTCTTTCTTATCTAACACACACACACATATACATACATATATAAAGGGGCTCATCTTCCACACCCTTGGCCCATCCCTCACACCCGATGACGTGGCTGCCTACGTGGTGAATCATCCTTAAGGGACTACCCTCCTCCACACCTTATAGTCCAACAGTCCATGCTCAAAGTACAGTAGCTTTATGCTAAAAAGAGTAGCTGAACTTCCATTATTATTCAGACAGTAACATCATGCTTATTTTAGTAAAGTACAGACTTTAGCTGCTTTTAGTATTTCAACTATGTTTTTTCCACTATTTGAATTCTAGGTAAACCTGGTGCTGCTTAGTATTCCAAACCATAGTAGTTTTCCATAAGTCAGAGGTCTTAAGTATTTTTAAAGTTAACATAATCACTAAACCACTTCTTTCTGACTCCGACCGTCCCTATAGCAGCTTATATACAATGGCGTTAGTCCCACTAATTTAACTTTTAAAAAACTTCAAAAGGAAAATTGTAAAATCCGGGTTGGGGAACATCCCTTAGCATATTTCATAAACATTTAAAAAAAACTTCAAAAAGAAAGTTGTGAATATTGCATCATGAAGTTGTGAAGACACACCATTTGGAACAAATTTTTTTTTATTATTAATTTGTAACAAAGACTTGTTTGGAACAAGATGTGATCATAACGATGGGTTGGTGGTTATATTTATAGATGAATGAATGGAGTACATAGAAAACTTAAGGGAAACTACCTTAATATAGTCATTTAAATAGATTTTTTTTTCCAAAATTGACATGAAATTTTAGCCTTCACAAAGAATTTAGCCTACACTTTTGTTGAATGGTTAAGACAGTTAGGCCTGCGCTTTTGGTAAAATCATCGGCTAGCGGCAGAGGAGCCATGAAATTATTCCTGTGGTGTTAATTTTTTCGTAAAACTTATAACAGCACGACGTCAATATTTTCGGGTCGGGTAGGGTTGAATCATATATTAAAAGCCAATATAATTAAAATACAACTTGGGGTTAGTGTAGTGTCCATCACATCAGAGTATTTACGGCTCGAAAAACAAAAAGAGCTTTTTTCAAACCATTTGGAGCCGAACCAAATTCATTTTTTTTAAAGCGGAAAGTTTTGACCCAAACTCATTTTGCTTATATTCCGCATTGACCCGAACCCGTTTGAACCCGTCACCAGAACCCGCTTCACAAAGCCAGTTTTTCAGCCTTAAGCATGCTAATGAGGTTTAAAACACTACTAAACTATCTCAAAGATAACACCATAATCGAATCCAAGTATTAAACCAAGAACGCGGGCTGAGGTAATCATGCTAGACATAACTTGAATTCAGTAATCTTACCTGGTCAGAACGCCAACCGAACAAGAACATCACGATTAAGTTGAAACAGCTGGTCAGTCGAAGGGTTAGGGTTACGGTTCACTTCCATTGACAAATGTAGTCGGCTACAAATGAAAGATTGAAAAAGACGTCAAATGGGTCAACGGTGGATAACAATGTCTTATAACACATACAACCTATATTAAGCTTTTTATAGTTCCATAACAGCAGATATAGCCTACCCGTTTAAAAATACTTCCATTTCCAACAGCCTCTAAAGGGTCAATGTTCATTTCAGCAACTTTCTTAGCCTTTTTTTTTCTTGGACCTGACAGTCAACAAATGTTGTTAGTTTTAGAATCTGTCATGAAAAGTTAATAAAGATACCGCGCGTTGCTGCATTCCGACAATGAATTAGCATTTTGTATCCCTTCATAAACGCTAACTTAATAGCTATTTACCGCTATTTGTCGCTACCAACTATATAACGACACATAAGTGCTACGCTACACCATTCGCTAGAGCAGGCTCATGTGGACTGTACAATTGTAGATATGTTTCCAGTCTCAACTGCTGATGTTTGTATCTTTAGCAGACCTGAAAATGTCACAAATCATAAACATTCTCTGACTCAAATGTCACAATTACAAAGTATAAATGTAATGTAATGTACTTAATGTAGATAAGTTGCCCATCAAGGTTGACAAACCATAGAGCCCACTGTGTCTAGCAATCTTTTGTAACATGGGAAATTCCCATAATGCCCTTGTAGGTTGAAGCGGCTCACCTTGTTAATTCTTCTACTGCTATAGCTTTCACAAGAGCGGTTCTTGAGAAAAGCAACCTGTGGTGGCTACCAGCTATACCAAGAGGTTCCAAAAACTGTGTGGAGTGAGAGATGGATCCCTATAAAAAAAAAATACCAGCAACTTGTTATCAAATGAAAAAACGATTATATAACTTATTAATAATAGTAGAAAAAAACCATCATTTGACAACAGATCCAAAACTAATCATTCAAATCAAAAGTTAAGAACAAATTTCAAACGAAATACTACTTAAAAAGTAGTAATGGTTTAAAGAATTACATATAATCAACAGATCTAATTCCATTAATAAAAAAGAAAACACACATTTTCTCTAATCTCTAAATACATATAGATGAGTACATCAGCTGGATATAACCATCAACTATTTTCAAATCCTTGTTACGCAGTTATGATTAAAACTCAAATCACTCTAAAAACAATGGATTCAAAATATCGAATAATGCGTAGTAGAGGAAGAAGAAGCAAACCTGATAATGCCGATATACAGACGCGAACCTGGTAATGCCAATATACAGACCCGGTTGTGATTGCAACATCTAGAAACTGGACTTTATGAACACACGCCTATGGAACCCTAAACCCTAACATAAATTCCACAAAAAAAAAAAAAAAAAAAAACACAAGAATTAGGTCTAAAATCACAAATAAACTTCCAAACCATTATCATTCATCAGTAATCAACATAGATTCATCCGCTAATTAAACAACAACAAATCTCGGATCTAAACACTTTTAGCAAATCAAATTCACATCAAACAATATCATCAAAATCAAATGCAACAAACAACACGATAGGAAAAGAACTTCACCTGAAACCGGAGAAGATTGAGGTGCTTTGTTCTCCACGATGCGATGTTCAAAGCGACATGTTGATGGTGTCGATTGATCTAAAAGGTTGATGGTTTGTAAGAATGTATATATGTAGAGTAGGTCAAAAATTAATAAAGCAAATAGGACAACAAAGAAATTTCAAGACAACATAATTCATTGATGTTTTATAAGTTGAGCGACAATAGAAGGCAACATACACCGACAATGGAAGGCAACATATGCCGGCGACGAAGATGAACCGGCGATCGGTCTACATTAACACCGTCTCCGGCCATGAACCAGCGTCTGTTTCCGGCCATGAACCAGCGTGGGAGACCGCCATTGATTGACCCGGTTGGCCTTTTCTCCTGCGTGCTCCCTCTCTCTCTCTCTAACACTCTGCCATAAACTCTCTCTCTCTCTCTCTCTTTTAAAAGCATTCATTCACGGCCGATCAGTTCTGCTCCCCATTAGACCATGTGTAGTGAAACCCAGTTCTTCACATCACTTTATTCACACCCCTGTTGTTCACCACAAGATCTGGATGAACGGAGGAGGGTGATAGAACCGGATTTTAACCCTGAAGTTTGGACTGTAACTCGAACTCGGCAGAAGCGGCTGCACGTGGTTTGGTTTACCGGTTGTCTTCTTCACCCGGTTTCCCTGAAAGGGGGAGGCGATTTGATCTGTGATTTATCAACATCAGAGAACACCAAGCATCCTCTTCAGTCGGACGGTTTTGATCATTGGGATTCTCCATCTTAAATGCTAGAGGATGATTAATTGTTCCCACGGTTACATTCTGTCTTCAATTACACAGGTTTGTTCTAGATGGGAAAAAAAAAAGGGAGGCCGGTGTGTTTGGGGAGGGGCAATAATGGTAGAAAATGGCAAAAAAATTAGGGATTTCAATTGACCTTTCATATGCCATCTTAAAATTTTAAGGTGAAATTAAATTTGAGTACATAGGAGATGTATTATATAGTTATATAGATATGGAGCTTGGTTTCACAATATGAAAATAAAGTTGTGTAGAGTTAGGATAAACTTTAACATGTTAAATGAAATTTTGCATTGTCCACTTATCCCAGCTCAGTTGGTGGGGAAGCCGGCTGTCTTCTTAGGAGGCACCGGTTCGATCCCTGGCTGAGGCTGGGTATTTGGACATCTCGGTGAAGGCTTGGCCCGGGGTTTTACCCGGGTTCGAGTCCAAGGGGGGGCGCGGTTTTACCTATTCCACGGGGTTTTCGCGCATCAGGGGTGTGCTACGCTTTCTAGCGGTGGTCGAGTAGTCGGCCTTTGGACATAGCTCCGAAAGGGTGGGTTTGCACGTGGAAAGCAGTTAGCCGTTCAAAAAAAAAATGAAATTTTGCATTGATCAACGACATTCGATTCAACTTTGTTTGACCAAATTATATATTCAATTTTGGATTATAGTTCAAAATATGAAAACAAAGTTGTGTAGAGTCAAAGGGGTCTCAAAATATTAAATTAAATAAATTTAACACGTTAAATGAGCTTTTTCATTGAAAAACTAAACTCTACTTGAATTTATTTGACCAAACATGTTAAAATAAGTTTTGTACAATCAGGGGCGGACCTATATAACAGTCAGGGGTTGCCCGGGATGCCTCTCAACACTCTTGATGAAGTGTAATTTTTTTTAAATCTTCGTTTTATTTATCAGGGATGCCTCTAAGCAAATGTTAGGATACCCCTGAGTATTGAGTATAGATGAAGATAAAGAAGAAATGAAATTTATGGTTGACAGAAAAGAAAATTTCCGGTCATCGGAAAATTGCAGCGCTCTTGTTGTAAAGAATGGTGAAGATTTATTAAAATAATAAAGAAGATGAACTTTAGTCAAACTTTAATTAATATGGACTTTGGAAAAGAAAAAGCAACTGTCAGAACTATTTACTTTATCGTAGACATCACTTATTTCCTTTATTTTGTTTACTTTGTTATATTTATTATTTTTTATCTGTACAACAGGTTTATTAATAATGTTTATTTTTTGATCGGCAGTTTCTTAATAATGTTAACCTATAGCTGTCACAAAACTTTGGTGGTTGTTTTTTAAACATAAAATTTAAAGTAATATAATACAAGAATAAAACATTAAAACATTTTTTTTAAATAGATGATTTAATAAATTGTTTTTTTAGTTTCGCCACACACATATCTCTATATAATTAATTTTAGTTATATTTTTATCTCAAAATATTATATTGTAATTTATAAATTTTATTACTAATTGTTTAATATTATTTATTCAACACACGTATAATATATGAGTTTAGAACCTTAGTTAATTATATATGTATACTAGACAGGGCTCTAAGTGCTCTTGAATTCTTATGGATGACCTTAGGCTCATTTTTTAACCGTATTTTTTACCTAGGCCCATTTAACCGTATGCGCCAATGAAGCCTAGCTCAATTGGTAAAAACCCGGGGAGCTAGAGCTGAGGTAAGGTGGAGGTTGGGGGTTCGACTCTGGTCGGGCGTGTATTTACCACCTTTGGGTGGGCGGCTCTCAGTTACGCTGCGAGTTGCCCTTAGCCGTAGTTCGCTACGGTCTCCTAGCGTAGCTGGGTTGCTGTTCAAAAAAAAAAAATTAACCGTATGCGCGGCAAAAAATGGGGCTAGGTAAAAAAAATAGGATACCCCTGAATTTTTATTCTAGTTCCGCTACTGTGTACGATAAACTTTAACATGTTAAATGAAATTTTGTACCGATCAACTAGGTTCAATTCAAATTTATTTGACTAAATTATATACTGAATTTCGGATTGTAGTTCAAAGTATTAAAATAAAATTTTGTGTAGAGTCTAAGGGGCCTCAAAATATTAAATTAAATAAATTTAACATTAAATGAGCTTTTACATTGACCAACTAAACTCAACTTGACTTTATTTGACCAAATATGTTAAAATAAGTTTTGTATAATAAACTTTAACATGTTAAATGAATTTTGCATTGATCAACTAAGTACGATTCAACTATATTTGACCAAATTATATATTAAATTTCAGAATACAGATCAGGAAATTAAAATAAAGTTTTGTGTGGAGTCAATGGTGCCTTAAAATATTAAATTAAATAAATTTGCCATGTTAAATGAGCGTTTGTATTAATCATCTACACTCGACTTGAATTTATTTGACCAAACATATTAAAATAAGTTTTGTACGATAAACTTTAACATGTAAATGAAATTTTGCATTGATCAACTAGATTCGATTCAACTTTATTTGATCAATTATATATTGAATTTCGGATAATTGTTCAAAATATTAATATAAAGACTTGTGTGGGGTCTAAGGGGCCTCAAAAATATTAAATCAAATAAATTTAACATGTTAAATAAGCATTTGCATTGAACAACTAAACTAAACTTGACTTTATTTAACCAAACATGTTAAAATAAATTTTGTACGATAAACTTTAACATTTAAATAAAATTTTGTATTGATCAAGTAGGTTCGATTCAACTTTATTTTGACTAAATTATATATTGAATTTCGGATAATAGTTCAAAATATTAAAATAAAGTTTTGTGTGGAGTCTAAGGGGCCTCAAAATATTGAATTAAATAAATTTAACATGTTTAATGAGCGTTTGCATTGAACAACTAAACTCGACTTGACTTTATTTGATCAAACATGTTAAAATAAGTATTGTACAATAAACTTTAACATGTTAAATGAATTTATGTATTGATCAACTAGGTTCGATTCAACTTTATTTTACCAAATGATATATTGAATTTCGGATTATAATTCAAATTATTAAAATAAAGTTTTTGGTGGAATCTCGGGGCCTCAAAATATTAACCTAAAATAAATTAACATGTTAAATGAGCGTTTGCATTGAACAACTAAACTCAATTTGACTTTATTAGCAACACCGTCATCAACTTCATCTTCGCTGTCCAACTCAACAAACAATTGTTCCACCTAGGCGCCTTGTTCTTCAACATCACCATCAGGTCGTTTTGACCGGTCAACAATGTTCCAGGCAGGGAGTTACCGATATCTGTAGATTTTGATTTGAATAAAGCTAGAGATGAAAACGAATCCATATTGCTGACAGGAAACTTAGTCTGAGTTGGAGCCACTCCCCCTGGGCCATAGCACTGGCAGGAATTGCATTCATCACATACTGCATTCTCCTTAGACCCCTGGTAAACTAAATTTATGTTACAGACTGTAAAAAATGAAGATTAAACTTAATGTTTGCGTTTGCTAATGCTGGTGGCGTCGGTGGTGGTGGTGGAGTATGGTGGTGAACTGGTGATGGTGGCGGCGTATGGTGGTGGTTGAGGGAAGCTAGGATTTGAAAGTATGGATGGAATTCTGTTTCTAACGCTGGATGATGCTTTTGCTAGACAACTCCTTGCTTTGAATGGTTCAACTCTAGAACCTATCATTCATACAAGTATCAAGACTAACATTAACATGAATATTGAATAACATCAGCAACTTCACTTAATTTTCATTTTTTTTCACAATTTCACATCAAGATCCCCAAAACCTTAATGTATTATTTCATGAAAATTAAATCAAGTTCATCCAGATTAACCAAAATAACTAGTCCCTAACTATATTAACATATCAATTTCACACCAATCACATATGATATATAAACATGATATACGAAAGTGTAACCCTAACTATATAATCCTGCATCTAAGAATCTGAACTTTTAACTAATGAACTTTAATTTAGCCACACGAATTTCACGCATCGAACTACCGAAACTAATTACTATTATAGTTAACAGGCACTTGACATCACTTCATAAAGTAAAGTAAATTGAATCAACTTCAACCAGATTAACCCAAAAAAAACTAGCCTCTGAACTGTATTAACATGAAAAATGTGAATCATATTATCAAATCTGATTACTATAGCTTGCAGATAGATGTAAATCATATTATCAAACTTCCATTACTCTGCTTCAAAATGAACATCAAAGGAATATATGAGCATGTGTGTATTTCAGATCTGTAAACCTCAAATGAAAAACGTTCAAAGAACATTGTTATTTTCAGTTTTATTGAATAAATGAGACTATAAATTTATAAATTACCTTAAACATGTATTAAATTTATTGGCAAAAATAAGGAATTTAAATTTAACATGTTAAGGAATTCAAATTTAACATGTAACACCATCAACGACTGTGTTCTTGAATTAATCCACTAGCTTGAATGATAATTTAAGAACAAACTTTCAAATCTAAATTACCCTTTGTTTTTTTAAATTATCTACTTCAAACATTCCAGAGCTGAACAATCTTCTTTCAATACATCAATTACGAGTCCATTCACCACTACAAATCAAAGCAAAAAAAAGTATAATTGAACAAAGGATGAGATCTAAGATCTGAAACCCTATAAATTAATACTGTATAGATCTCAGTCAAAATCGGCAACAGCTAGAGTTTTCTAACAGTTTTCAGCAAGCAGATCTGAAAATATATAGATTATTAATGTAGATTCGAATAATCTCAGCCGAAATCGTACACGGATGATGCTAGACCATCTATTAAATCGCAGTGGTTGTTGCTTTTGGTGTTTAATGTTTGCGTTTGCTGATGCTGGTGGCGTATGGTGGTGGTGGTGGAGTATGATGGTGATGGTGGCGGCATATTGTAACGCCTCGTATTTCCATGTTCTTAGAAAATACGAGTTCGTTTCTCTATTTTAATGCCATAGTCGAAATCTGAACGAAAAACAGATTAAAAACGACAAACGACGAACGTGCAACCAAATTCGATTCCCGACATACAATTCACGCATTTCGACTTTAAATAAATTATTACCACATTTTTACGACGCTCGGGTCCGAGAATGGATCTCGTAGACAAGACCGGGCCGCTCAAAAACTCTAAGATACTAGTTAAACGGGCCTTGGGCCCAGCACACAAGCCTACCTAAACCCTAATCTTTATAAAGAGTTAATAGCCAAAATGGTCCCTGAGGTTTGCTCACTTTTGCCACT
Source organism: Helianthus tuberosus (assembly GCA_030545235.1). NCBI lineage: Eukaryota > Viridiplantae > Streptophyta > Magnoliopsida > Asterales > Asteraceae > Helianthus > Helianthus tuberosus. The sequence continues at coordinate 4,432,175 of CM060416.1, read as the reverse complement.
TTAGTCTAAAATCCAAAATTTTTAAATCTGGGTCCCTAAGGTTTGCATTTTGTTGCCATTTTAGTTCAAATTTCAAATTACCTTCTGTTTGAATATTAAAAAATGGTTATTTTGTCTTTATCCTTAGGGGCAAAATGGTCATTTATATTTTATAAATAAATACAGATAAAAAATGGCAGTTTACTCTATATAAAAACAAGCAAAACCCAGATCAAACCCAGATACACTCTCTCTCTCTCAGTTCTCTCTCTCTCTACACAGATCCGCCATCCACAGATCACCACCGCCATCCACAGATCACCACCGTTCACAAAACCCAGAATGTCTTCATAAACCCAGATGATGATCTGACCAAAACGCAGATGAACAACAAATCCAAGATGAAGATCTTCATAAATTCCAAAACCCAAATATCCAAAACGCAGATGAACAACAAATCAACAAAACCCAGAATGTCTTCATCTTCATAGCCCCTTTAAACAGGATTCCGTAACAAAAATTCCTTAAATACCAAATCATTTAACCCAAAATCTGAAAGAAATGAAATACAATCACTGACCTATGAGGGAATGAACCGGACTGCCCTCGGCTCCGCCACCACCTCCCCTGCAGCTCCACTCCACTCCGCTCCGCCACCACCTCCTCTGCAGCTCCACTCCACTCCGCTCCGCCACCACCTCCCCTGCAGCTCCACTCCACTCCGCTCCGCCACCGCCGCCGTTCTCTCTCTCTCTCCTCAGATTCTCCCTTTACACTTCTGAATATAGATGTGTGTGTAGAATTGGTGCTAAATGATCTAGGTTTTTGTTGATTTGTTGTTCACGAAGAGGGAAGGTAGTGACAGGGGTTATGTGAGTGCGAGACGCCGGAGATCATGGCGGTGGTTGCGATGGGGATAGGTAGTGATAGGGGGTGGTGAAGGTGACGGTGGGGGTGGTGGTTGTGGGCTGCAGATCTGGCGGTTAGGGTTTGGTTTTGTTTGAAGAAGATGGTCTCTTTAATATGTGCGGTGGAGGTGGTCTGCTTTAGTGCAGATGAATCTATGATAACCCTAAATGAATTAGGGTATTTAAAGATAGAATGAGTTATGTAAGAGAGAGGAAGTGCAGATGAACTGGTTTTTTTTTTTTTGGGAAGATGAACTCTAAAGGGGGTATAATGACCAAAATGCCCCCGAGTAAAAGGACAAAAACCAGGTTTTTTTTTAGAAATCTGATCTGATTTGAAATTTGGACTAAAATGGCAACAAAATGCAAACCTTAGGGACCCAAATTTAAAAATTTTGGATTTTGGATTAAAGTGGCAAAAATGAGCAAACCTGAGGGACCATTTTGGCTATTAACTCCTTTATAAAACACACTCACACACACTCAAATACACACACGCCGCACACTCTCTGCCTCCCCTCTATCTCCGGTGACCAGAGCCGCATCTCCGGCCAGTTTCTGACGCCGACCTCCGACCACGCACAACCCCTCCCTCTCCGGTGAACCGCCACACCACAACACCCTCTCCAATCGTACTCTCTCCTCCAATCAGGTCGTCGGCGACCTCTCCGACACCTCTTTTCTCCGACAGACACCCACCACCACTCACTTTCCTCTTGTATCTGGAACAACCACACCAACCTCGAGGAGTTCCGACAACGGCGGCAGACAGAGAGAGAGAAGAAAGAAAGAGAGAGAAAGCATAGCCGGCCGCGGTACAAGCGGCGACGACGGCGGCGGTGGTGTCTCGCCGTCGGGTTTCGTTTCGGAACTCGAATAGTTCAGATTCGTTCTCCGGGTCTTCTCGGGTTTTCATGGGAGACTAAGGTTAGATCTAGCAGGTTAGATTTCCGATTCGTTTCGAATTGGTTTGGTTGCGGGTTAGCTCGGGTGCTTATCTCGGGCCTGGTCCAGTTGGGATTCGAGTCTCTTTTGTCTGAGTCAAGTCAGGGTTCAGCAGGTTCGGTGTTCGGGTCAGTGGGTTCGAAGGTGGTTAAGTTATGTTTCGGATTTCGGTTCAGCTTAATCTCAGTTTTGGTTCGGGTTACAAACCCGGTTCGGGTCAGAGTTTGTTTTAGTCTCGGGTCTGGTTCGACTCAGGTACAGGGTCCGAGTCAATTGCAGATGGCTTCGGTTCAACCTGGTTCGGTTCGAAGTTCAGACTAGGGTGCAGTTTCGGTTCAGATTCGATGTCCGGTTCGTTGTCCAGTCAACACCGACTTGGTAAAAAAATTAAATAATGTGAATTTTGTTCTTATTTTGTTTATATTTAATTAATACGATTCGAGCTAGAACCAACAAATCAGGATGTAATTTTATTGTATCGTTGGTATTATATAGATCGGCTAGTACTTGACAAAAATCACATTTTGTTGCGCACTCGACGAAAGCTATACATTGATATTACTTCATCCTTTTCGCTTTGGAAAATTATAACGACGACATGCCTTGTCGGCAGTGGCGGAACCAGAACATCAAATCAGGGGTATCCCAAAATTTTTTTTTATCGTGCAATCATACAATATTAAAAAAACGACAATAAATAAATAAAGTAAAACAATTACCTAATAGATTTGTCCTCTTCTTTTTTTAATAGCTTGAAATCGTTCCATCACATCCTCGTCTTTTACTTCACGTAAAAAATCCTTTTCGACCGCACAAACCATAGCATTGTTCAAGAATTCTTGGCCCATTCGATTGCGTAAATCCGTCTTGACAAGCTTCAATTTTGAAAAACATCTTTCAACGGTTGTGGTTGCAACCGGTACAAGCAAAGCTAACTTAACTACCCGATAAACTAAAGGACAAGAAATATGCGTTCCCGTTTCAACCATAAGACGCGCAAGATCACTTATTCCATTCAAGTTGTCAAATTTATCATCATCGCTTATTGTGTGACCAAATGACTCAATATCACCCAAAAGAGTCCCTATTTCTTGTGTAGTAAAATCATCCGGGTACATCTTAGCAAACGCCAATATCTTCGATGGGTCAAACTTAGAAAAACCGTTAGAAGGATTTAAACCCGACATATTTTTTTTATCAAAGTAGTTGTTACCTCACTAAATCGATTTCCTAATTCTTGAATTTGCATGTCTAAAACCTCATTAAAAATGTTAACTTCAAAATGATGTCGAAGATTATCTTCTGACTTCTGTAGTTGTTACCTCACTAAATCGTTCGTTTTTTGGAGACGACGTCTCTCACGTTTGGTCGTTCAATGATCTGCCGAAGTCGAAGTGCCACTGATGTTCGTTCAATGTTGTTGGCTCTTTGTTCGTTCACGTCTGTTCGATATCCAACAGTGGTAAAACATGCCGCCCAATTGCCCAAATCAATAATCATTCAATTGGGTTATTATTTACTTATTTGGGTTTAGCAAATGTGTTATTATTTACGTATTTGGGCTTACCTAATGTGTTATTATTTACTTATTTGGGTTTACCAACATCTTATTATTTTGTAAAAAAAAATTTGAGGGGTGTCCTCGTACTTGTTCAGGGGTGTCCTATGTATAAAAAAAAAAAAAAAAAATTTAACACTACTAGTAAAAACTTGAGCCGTAGCCCGGGCTACACCCCACATAACTAAAGGTCGGGATCGTCCGAAAACAGAGGAAACTCTGCCCGATTTTCGTTATAAATATATATATATATATATATATATATATAGGGTAAGGTTCATGCGAGAACCACCTTTATTGCGAGAACCAATGTGAACACAACCTAAAATAGCTAAAAAAACCTAACCCCCCCCCCACCAAAAAAAAAACCTAAACACCCCCCCCCCCCCCCCTCAAGCTAAATGCTAAAAACTAAAACCCCCAAAAAACCTAAAAAAACCTAACCCCCCCCCCCCCCCTAAAAAAAAAACCTAAACCCCCCTCCATCACCCCCCAAAAACCTAAACCACCCCCCTCAAGCTAAAATACTAAAAACTAAACCCCCAAAAAACCTAAAAAAATAAAAAAAAATCTAATTTTTTTTAATATTTTTTATGTTAAAATCGCTACTTTTAGTAGGAAAAAAAATTTATTTTTTTGGCTACTAAAAGTAACGATTTTTTTATAAAAAATATTAAAAAAAAATTTGTGTGTTTTTTAGCTATTTTTAGGCATTTTTTGTTGTGTTCACATTGGTTCTCGCGGTTCTCGCAATAAAGGGTGGTTCCTAACGGATCTTTGTCCTATATATATATATATATATTTTATAAGCCGAAACACCAATAAAAAACGAATCGAAACTCTAATGAAGTTTATAAGGTATATATAAACGAATATATTATCTTATGTCGACGCTTTTATAACTTCCAACGCTCTAATTCTTTACTTATGCGAGAACGAGACCCGGGTTCTTCGAGAACTGAAAGGTTACCTAGGTGTCCCATCCTTCAACTCTTCAACTCTCCACGAGACATGGAATGCGTTGCGAAACTGTGAGCATACTCGATCCCTTTTTACGCTTTATTACCTTTGGGGATGCAATACATGTACTTTGAATCAAGAACACCAACATGCTAGAATATTTTTTTATACAAACAATCTCTATATTTGCTTATATGTGTTATATTTGCTATCATACGTGTTATACTTGCAATCATACGTGTTTAAATTCATATGCTTGTACTTAGTCATTGCCATGAAAAATCTGTTTAAAACATTTTTATACTTATACTCAAACTTGTATGCTCGTCAATACTTTTTGTATTGAACTATGCTTTAACATGTATTGCAGGTTGTTGATATAAATTAAAGCTGCAAGGAATCTAGTAGGATTGCTTAGAAACGCATTTAAACTTTAATACTTGTTGTATTGTAATTTATTTCCAAACATGTTGTAATTTGTTTCCAATCTTTATATGAATCATTAATCAATGAAATGGAGCTTAATTACTTGAACACTTGTTGTATTTTATTTCTTTCAAACTTATGGTATTCCTAGTTCAAGCAATGTAAAATGAAATCATTAAATACTTGACACAAATTGCGTTATGAAGTCTCTTGCAATCTATTTCGTCTCACTCCAATGTTTCCGCCATCGGTTGGGGTGTGACAGATTGGTATCAGAGCCATAACTATATAGAATTAGGTAGAATTGCCATGTTCGACCTAGTCTATAGTCTAAGTACCAAAACATGACCATTCCTTATCCTTGCTTAATATGTGATTCTTCCTATTTTGCTTCTACCTCTTCTTTTGTCTAAATATACATTGTGTCTTTTCTAAAACATTTCACACAATACATACTCGAAGATACTCATATACCACAATCGAAACGACTCACTAGAATAGGGGTGATTCCCGCCTTTGGTGACGAATTTCAATCCACCTTACATGTTATTTTGCACGAAATTTCACCATCAAGTCAGGAGTGGTATCTGTATCTTGATGAGAACTTCCATTTCATACTCTAGTGGTTCCTTATTGATGAGTCGAGGTTTTATCTTGTTTCGTTCAATAAACCACATTTTGGGGACGAAATTGTCAAGCTAGGATTGATATCCACACCTTGGTGACTGGTTCCACTCTTCGATTTTCAATCTCACCAAAGTTTCGTATTTTCGATCAAATTAGGGACATGTACTAACTGGAAGGGTAAAATACCGTTAATCGCCTGGCGATGAGAGTATTATACCTATTAGGCCAAAGCATGTCTCCCTGATTCGAAAGGACTTGCGATTCACTTTGGAATACTCGAAGCTTCTAAACCCGAAGCACTCCAATACTTATCAAGCCTCTCTTTTATATTAACTTAACTTTTATGCGATTTAATACTTGTTACCTAATCATAGTTTTACACAATAAATTAATACACGCATACTGATACGTTATACTTGATTCGGGATTACTGAAAATTCTTTATGTGATAAACTGGTCATTAGCTTCGTAAGAAGCCACACCTTAACGTATATAGTGCTTGTGAAGCACTATAGGAGTAGCGCACTGCCACATGGATTTGTGGTTACGTTAAGTTAAACTTTTACAGTCTTTATAGCAACGAAATGATGACATGTGCAATAGAGATGATACTAGCGGACACGTTGGTTCGATTTGTTCGAGCCTCACCTTAACATATATAGTGCTTGTGAAGCACTATAGGAGTAGCGCACCGCCTTATGGACTTGGGGTCATGTTAAGTTAAACTTTTACGGATCTTTTCATAACAACGAAATGCTGACATGTGCTATGATTAGATGACGCCTGCGTTAAACGTTGGGTTGACATTTTGTCATTAACTTCGGATGAAGCCTCACCTTAACATATATAGCGCTTGTGTAGCGCTATAGGAGTAACGCCCGCCGCATGGACTTGCGGTCATGTTAAGACATTTATACATACTTGCAGACACGATGGTTTGACCAGTGAGATCACATGCCAGTAATGCGTTAATCTAGTTAACTAAATATCTCATGTGGACTATTCAAGGATTTAATCATACTCATACTTATAACCTCTCTCATACTTAAATACCAATCATGTTTACAAACTTAAATTACTACGCGTTATCATTCTCACTCGTAATACGTTAATAAACCCTGACCCATACACTACTAGTACAAACTATGCAGATCATGCACAGACCAAAGATAATCACGGATGCATACATGATTATATTGGTAGGCACATGAAAAACATAGTAGGTTCTCCTGTGTATCATAACACGGAACGTAACATGACATCGATTTGCGAAACAAACGTAACATGATATGAACATGGTGGATACGCCGCTGGTACTTCCTATATATAAGTGTTCCTACCATGTCACCAAACGTTCGCGGAAACGTGCCATGAGAAATTCAGTGTTTCCTTGGACCTCATCGAATACAAACTTTGATCACTCACAATCTATTTCCCGTTTGATACCCAAACACACCTCGAGAATGACATCCTTTCCAAGGTTTTCCTCTTGGATAAATTTCGGGACGAAATTTCCTAAGTTAGGGGAGACTGTAACGCCTCGTATTTCCATGTTCTTAGAAAATACGAGTTCGTTTCTCTATTTTAATGCCATAGTCGAAATCTGAACGAAAAACAGATTAAAAACGACGAACGACGAACGTGCAACCAAATTCGATTCCCGACATACAATTCAGGCATTTCGACTTTAAATAAATTATTACCACATTTTTACGACGCTCGGGTCCGAGAATGGATCTAGTAGACAAGACCAGGCCGCTCAAAAACTCTAAGATACTAGTTAAACGGGCCTTGGGCCCAACACACAAGCCTACCTAAACCCGAATCTTCATAAAACACACTCACACACACTCAAATACACACACGCCGCACACTCTCTGCCTCCCCTCTAGCTCCGGCGACCAGAGCCGCGTCTCCGGCCAGTTTTCGACGCCGACCTCCGACCACGCACAACCCCTCCCTCACCGGCGAACCGCCACACCACAACACCCCCTCCAATCGGACTCTCTCCTCTCCCGCTACATCAGGTCGTCGGCGACCTCTCCGACACCTCTTTTCTCCGACAGACACCCACCACCACTCACTTTCCTCTTGTATCTGGAACAACCACACCAACCTCGAGGAGTTCCGAGAACAGCGGCAGACAAAGAGAGAGAAGAAAGAAATAGAGAGAAAGCATAGTCGGCGGCGGTACAAGCGGTGACGACGGCGGCGGTGGTATCTCGAGTTGGTTAGATTTAGTTCAGATTCGTTCTCCGGGTCTTCTCGGGTTTTCATGGGAGACTCAGGTCAGTTCTAGCAGGTTAGATTTCTGATTCGTTTCGAGTTGGTTTGGTTGCGGGTTAGCTCGGGTGGTTATCTCGGGCCTGGTCCAGTTGGGATTCGAGTCTCTTTTGTCTGAGTCAAGTCAAGGTTCAGCAGGTTCGGTGTTCGGGTCAGTGGGTTCGAAGGTGGTTCAGTTTTGTTTCGAATTTCGGTTCAGCTTAATCTCAGTTTTGGTTCGGGTCAGAGCTTGTTTTAGTCTCGGGTCTGGTTCGACTCAGGTACAGGGTCCGAGTCAATTGCAGACGGCTTCGGTTCAACCTGGTTCGGTTCGAAGTTCAGACTCGGGTGCAGTTTCGGTTCAGATTCGATGTCCGGTTCGTTGTCCAGTCAACTCTGGTTAACTGCAGTCAGCTGTGGTCAAACACAGTCAACACTGTGACACCCCAGGAAAACCAGTAAACTACAAAACACAACTAGCTTCCTCAGTAACCACGTGCTAAATTTCGGGACGAAATTTCTTTCAAGTTGGGGATAATGTGACAACTCGAGTTTCCAAGATTTCCATCTTCGCATTAATGGCGCGTTAATTGTTTAAGTTGTTTGTTATACGACTTGTTTGTTTCACAGCTGGACACGTTTGAAATATATTAAATCGTATTGTGGTTGGTATGTTATACATGATGGGTGTTAAGTGGGTTATATATATATATACTTGATGTGATTATTTGTGTATGGTTAAAATATGGTGGTGTTAAGTTATGTTTTATAAACAAAACAATAGATGGATGCCTAGCCGAAAACCCCCAACCGAAAACACCCAATGTCCTCGTCCATTGCTTACTGCCGAAAACCGAATGGGCTTTAGGCCCAGTAGTGGACCAGTTAAATATTATTCCAAACCTTTACACGAGAACCTTTATTCGACAAAACCCTAATCACATCTCCCACTCTCTCTCGTTTTCCTTTGAACCCGACGGCTGCCCTTCTCTTATTCGAAGTTTGATTCTCGGATTTGATCCTTCTTGATTCGGTTAGTGACTTCCACGTTTAATTGTTTTCAGATCTGAATGTATATAGTTATGTTGTTGGTTGTGTTCTTGAAAGTTTTACATATGATCAATCTGTCATGCGAAACATGATATTAATTTAGAGTTTTAGGTTTGATGTGATTGAATGATTAATATGGAATGATATGATTGTGGTCTACTGAATCCTATTTATTGTTCAACATGTGATCCACTGAGACTAAAGGGTATGGGGGCCGGCTAGGCCCGGCTAGGACCGGCGCCGGTCCCCCATACCGCCCCCTGAGGGTCGGCTCGGCCCAAACGGCTCCCCACAGCCGAATGAGACGGGCTCCTTTCTTCTCTCTCTCATCTTGGTCTCTCCTCTCTCTCTATCTCTCTCTAAAGTTTTATATTTTTTTATTGTTGTGGGGCCTCATCCTCCATCCCCCTCAAATATGAAGGAGGCCCATCCCACACGAGCCGGTGACATGGCGCTGACGTGGCGGCTCATCCCCTCCAAGCCCATCCTCTCCGTACCATTTAGTCTGACAAATTATAAGAATAGGTGAATCCTTTAATATTAAATGAATGGATGATATTGTTGAATGCTTGCTATTGTACCGATAGTGCATGATTTCCTATGTCAGTAGACACGTGATTGTCATATGAAAGTGTATTTGCATGTGATCATGGCAGTAGCCATGTGAGTCTGCATAGGAATGTGTAAATCAATAAAGTCATACATGTATAATTTGATTGAATGTCATCAGTAAGTACTCATGAATTAGTCGTTCAAAAAAAAAAAGGTACTCATGAATTAATTGATGCTCACATGATGGTGTCAAGTGATTGATTAGGCCTGGTCTATTCGCACACGCCATTTGTCTTTTTGCACTCCCAAAGCACCCCGCTTTGGCCTAAGCGCGGCGCTTTGGGTGTGCAAAAAGACAAATGACCAGTGGAGATGAGTTTGTGTTGTTTTTTTTTTTTGAAATAGGTGGGATGTGGGTTAGTTTGGTAGTGTTTTTTGGAGGAAAAAATTGTATTTGAGTTTTATTATTATTATAAAATATTACATATAATTCATAGTTGTTTTATAATTACGTTTTTTTTACGTCATCATTTTTATAGAACGTATAAAATATGAGTGCGTCTTTATAAACTGTTAACCTAGTTTATTTTGTTAAAGTAAACGAACACGTTAAATAAAATGTACAGAAAGCCATAAGAATTAAACGTAAACAATCCAAAACCAACGTGATGTAAATAGAAGATTAACTGCAATATATATATATATATATATATATATCAGTTTGTACATACAAAACAAAAAGGTACAACTGAGTACATAATACATAACAAAACACTATACAAACAAACTAAGGTGCTAATCCTCGTGCGGTGGGGACGGTGGGAGGGGAAGTGGAGGCAACCCGGCGAGCTCTCGTAGAGCAACGAGCGTCTCGACCATCCAGTCAATGAGTGCGCCCTGGCGTCTGAGGCGCCGGTCGAAGTCCCGAGCCACCGCACGCGCTACCGGAGGCAGGTCAGCGTAAACGTGCTGCGGGTACTGTGGCGGCTCAGGAGGTGGCTGAACTGGTGGTACCGGGATCTCCTCGACATGCTCCTCCTGAGCCGGATCCTCGAATACAGGCTGAGCCTGAGCCTGAGGCTGAGCCTGAGCCTGAGCCTGAGCCTGATTCTGAGGCTGGCCCGGGTACTGATCGAGGCCCAGAGCCTGTAGCTGAGCCTGCCGAACGGCCTCCTGAACATGAGGAGCGGCTAACACTCCATCCCTCAGCTCAATAACAACCGGGATGACCTCCGGCAACACCTCCGCATGCCAAATCTGCCCGTCACGGCCCCTAAACCTCAGACCAACATCATAGACACGGGTGATCTGCATGCTAGATACTGACGCGCGGCCCAACCTGGTTGACGGGATCGGATCGGACAACTCCGGATCACTCTCGGGCACGAGCCCTAGCGAGCGTGCAATGGCGGTGATGTATGAGCCAGTGTGCAGCTGCCCGCGGAGCTGCCGGTGGTATGCACTGGCAAAGTAATCTGCCAGGCAGGCTACTAGATCGCAGGGCTGGCCGCGAAGTAGGCAGTATAGAAAGAAAAGGTCACTGAGGTTGACCTTCTCCCTGCTGGTACCCCGCAACACGATAGATGACGCGATAATATGGTGCAGGTATCGGTACAAGGGGTCTCTAATGGTGGTGGCCTTTTGCCAGGATTTCCCAAAGGGAACCCTGGAAATGGCCCTCTAGAAACTGATAAGCGTCTGCCTGTCCATCGCCCTAACCGCCTGCGTATATAAATCAGTATCAAGCTCGGGCTCTGTGTACAAACCTGTATGGACAGCAAACTCCCGCACACTCATCTGAAACTGCTGACCGGCGAGACGGAATGTAACCTCGTGGACTGGAAAATCCGGGTCCTCCACGTAATCCGACGGATGCGGCGCGTATGTAAACGTAGAAAGAAACTCGACCGTAAGCTCACGGTACGAGTCCTCCATCGCTATGTGAAATAGGCGCGACCAAGGAGTATCTAGTCCAACTATATCACGCGTCCGTGCGGCCTCTCCCACGGTCTCCAGCAGGTCCCAGTCTATCCCTACATGCCCCCCAATCTCCATGGTGCGCAACCTAGCACATCTCCTCGCCGCCCGTGACCCCTGCGGAAACTGCAGGTACGGACATACCTCCTCTCCCACCTCTCCCTCAGCGTCCATATGCTCAATCTCGTCATCGGAATCCATCCCTGCACGTTTAAAAGATAATAAACAAATAATATTATTAAACAATTTAAATAAAAGATAATAAACAAATAATATTAAATAAAAAATAATAAACAAATACTATTATTAAACAATTTAAATAATAAACAAATAATATTAAACAAATAATATAAAACAAATAATAAACAAATAATATTAAACAAATAATATTAAACAAATAATAGAAAAAAAAAATTAAACATGAACTAAAGCGCCCCGCTTTGGCCTCGGCGCGGCGCTTTAGTTCTTCGTTTTCACAAACAGAACCCAGCTCCGGATCAAAACCCGCCCAAATCAAAACAATATGAAACATAACTATTTAACGAAAACGATATAGGATGTTCGATCTTACCTTTTAGCGGTTGAAATCTTGAAAAAGAAGATCGTAGCCCAAGTGTGTGTAATCGCACCTTTGTGTGTGTGTTTGTGTTTGTGATGAAATGGGGGAGAAGCTGTTCCGCTTCAGGTTAAACGAGGGACCAAAGCGCCCCGCTTTGGCCATAGCGGGGCGCTTCGGTTCATGTTTAAGGGCAAAGCGCTCCTCTTAGGTCAAAGCGGGGCGCTTTGGGCCTTTTTTAAATTTTTTAAAATTGTTTTTAATTCACAAACGCGTCGATAATAGTCTAAAATTTACGCTTTTTCCATTATACATCATTTTTTAATATATATGGACTATACTGCAAGTTCCGGATCAAATCGGTTACGTGTGATGTCTTATTCCATTATATCGTATCATTTTGGTTTGAAAGCACAAGTACTCCTATGAGTACTGTTATGTGTATCAGCCGCCTACCGTACATGTACATGACGTATTTTTTCATTAATTGTAGTAGTATGATGTATTTTGTCATTTTGGGTCGTACAAGTGCGTATTGAATCTGATTGGCTCGTGTCGGTGACATTCGGTTTTTAACGTGATGTAACGCATATATTGAACAAACACAAACGTGATTATTATTAAACACATTTAACATACATCTTGAACATATGGGGTTACATTAAGGTCAGGGGGGCGATACGTAAGCATTTCGTACGCGTTGATCTGATCCCTGTATAATGTATGCCAGGCTGCTGCACGCTCTGTTTTGTTCGCTCTCCAGAGTAGGTTTGGGGGAGGCATTGGATAACATCCTCCAAGTTCTACATGTATGAAATGCCCATCGTCGACGAACACAACCGCAACCACCATGTGAGGTTGCTCAGCTTCGTTTGGCCCGCCCAGCAGAGGGAAAATTGTATCGTTCCCACGAATGTCGAAGGTATGAACAATCACACCGTATCATTGGGCAATAAGAAACCCCGTATCAGGCATCGTCATGTAATTTTCGATACCTGCTCGTCCCACCCCATTGAAATCGATCCGTCTAACCAGCACATCATAATGTCCTATGTTTTCCGGATCGAAAAACTGCCTCCAAAGCGATTCGTTCTTACGTAACTCCATTTTAAGTTGTTTCCGGATCATCAAATACGTATTTTGTTTCACTCCTAACCCAACAGCCACCGATCGAAACCCACAATGACCATCTGGTTTCACGTCCTTTATTCTCACGATGTATGGATGGATCACATTGGGAATCTGAGATGCGTAGTTGCGGATCGCTATATCCGTCTTAGGACCAAGCTTGATCATCGGGAAATCAGGGTGTAGGTTGAGCGGTTTGGTATTCTTTTGTCTTCTAGAATCTTGGGATGATACGTACGAGCTGTGACGGGGAAGATCGTCTGAGGCCTCGACCCAAGTTTCTTCCGACGGAATGTACGAGCTTTTTCTAGCGGCTTCAACCTTCCTTTGTTCCTGCGTTTTCAATGTTGGGCGACCACGAGTTTTCTTCAGAACAACAGGAGGTTTTTTGTTATTGTTCCCTGGATTGAGGATTTGCTGAAACTTTTGAAAGAAGCTCCTTTTCACTTGAGGGGGTGTTGGATCGATCTGTTGTTTCAATTTTTCAAATTCCGCGTCTACATCGATATCCTCTATCTTAGTCCTTGCAGGCTTGAAGTCAAGCTTCTTCCAGAACACGTCTATCAAATTGATACGGATTTGCTGACCTGTGGACGAAAACAAATTAGGTGGCAAAATCATAACGACAAAGGTCAAAAATATTATTTACCGTTATTTTCCAACTTTTCCAAACGACAGGCACATGGCAAACCACAGCTGGTAAAAAGTTGGCAACCACAACTTGCACCGTAGGCTCTCAACCCGTCTTCCTTATGTTTTAGTTCCATATTCAAAAGCTCAATCGCAAATATTGAAACCTTTCTGAGAATATTTGCAAGCATGGGATGATCCTTGTGGTGCTTCATCACTTTTCGGAGGCTTGTTTCAAAGCTACTAGTAATCTCGGCGCATTGTCTATCAACAACATGATCAACATACAGTACAAGTTTATCCAGTGTGTTGCGATGACTTGGAAAGTGACTTTTTAGTGTTGCATGCATGCCCTCAACCCTGTTGGTCGTAGTTTGGTGAAAGTTAATAGTTTTGTTAATCCAGCAAGATACAAACTTTTCACGGTACGAATCCATCCAGGATTTCATCAAATAATCAAAAACCTCTGAAATTAAAAAACGTAAATAGTCAGTTTTTGTTATTATATAAAATTTGAACATAATTATGTAAGAAATACTCACGTTCACGGCCATCTTCTTTCAGCTGTGCTTCAAGGTTTTCCAAGTTATACATGTATATTTCCTCGGTCGTAGACTCGCACAATGTCCAAAATGTACGTACGAATTCTTTCCACTGCTTGTCAGAGAATTTCCTCTTGCTGTTCTTATTAATATTTTGTTGAATATGGAACCGACAAAGATACTTATGCGCTTTTGGAAAAACTTGTTCACACGCGTTAATTAGCGCAAATTCCCTGTCTGTTAAAATCACGCGCGGTTCCATACATCCTACCAGCATAGACTTGATCCTCTGCAACACCCATAGGTAGTTCTCTAACTTCTCAGCGGAAATTACCGCACAAGCAGCCGTAAACGATTTTCTTTGTCGACGTCATGCCTACGACCTGAACAAATGGCAGGTTATTCATGTTTGTTTTGTAGGTGGCGTCAATCATTAGCACATGCGGGAAGGCACACCACATAGTGAATGATTTTTTGTGAACAAAGAAGACATCTTCAACTGCGTTCGATATCTCATTCGTGCGCATGTAATAAGTGTAATCTTTTTCGAGAAGAATGTTTTCAAGTTTTTGCATCGGAGACTTACCGACATTTTTTCCGGCGTTGATCTTCTAAACAGCGTTGTGTATAACTTTCGGAATAAGCTTTCTAGCCGGATTGTTTTTCGTCAGCGTTCGCCAGATACTTTGGTTGGGAATATCTTGCTCTGCCAGCTCCTTAACCAGTTTTGTATCCTCCGAAGAAAGCCTTCTCGCATACGCGTGACCCTCTAAGTTTTCAATAGGAGTGTGGTTATGCTTCGCCTTCGTCACCTCGATCCTCCAAACACTTCCGGATGATTCCGAAAACCCGATCATCTTGAACGGGCAGCCTATTTTCTTGCTACCCGTTTTCCTCTGTGTAGCTATACTCTTATGCTCCCCACCAAAAGTACATTGAAACCAAATCTTGTAATTCTCTCCTCTTTTATTCGACCTCTTAATCACAATGAGGTAACCATTGTCTTTCGCCATGTCTTGTACCCAACGCACCAACTCTTTACGTGACGAAAAGGTCTGCGTTGTATCAAACGAAAATGTAACCGGGTAACAGCCTTCCTCGTCAACAGGCACATTCTCCGGCTCACCATCGTCACCGAGGTCCGAATAGACTTGATGTTCAAAGCTCTGTTGACAACCGTAACTGTGATTTGGATAACACTCCTGCTGTACAAAGCTGTGCTCGCCACCGTAACCGAAATTCGAATAACCTTGTTGTGCGTAAGGGTCCTCCACAGGGGTATTCAAATCCAGCGTCACCGTGTTATCACGATAACGAATGCCAGATACAACCTCTGCCTCCTTCAAGCTGGACGAGACCGGTTTCTCATACGAGTCAGAAATAGTGGTCCCCTCGTAAGAATCAGGAACAACTGACTCGTCAGAATATGGACCGAAAAGATAGTTGCTTAACCACGACATCGTTTTTTCAAGACACGTAACTAATGCAGCAAAACCGCGCGTTATTTTGAAGAAACACAAGTAATTTGGAAATCGACAAACAACTAAACCCCCGTATGTTTGTAAACAACATATTGAGTGGACGAACGCTAAATGTACTGTCTTTGCTTTTATAAGTGAAAATTTGGGGTCGAAGCGCCGCGCTATGGCCAAAGCGCGGCGCTTAGGGTTAACGACAAACCTCGTAATCAGCTTTATGTCTCTCAAACAGTAACTCATGTCTCAAACGTCAATCAAGTCACCTTTTGTCGATCTAAGCGCCGCGCTATGGCCAAAGCGCGGCGCTTTCAGGTGTGAAAATAATTTTGGCCGTGTGTAAATAGCATGACCCGATTGATTATTGTGATGAAATGATGATCATTAGGGTTGGATTATGTAACTGTTGTTGATGTTGTGGTGGCCGACGAAAACACTACCCCCAACGAAAACACTTTGGGTTTTCGTCACCCAAGTGTTTTCGTCAATTAATGATTTCGGCCCCAAGTGGATTTCGTTATATTTGTGATTTCTTCTTGTGGTCTTTGTTAAGTCTGTAACTCGGTTAATTAATAACTCAGTTAGGTTATTAATTCTGATAAATGTAACTTTGTTAAGTTAAGCATGTAACTTTGTTAAAATGTAACTCTGTCATATATGATAATCCAGTTAAGCTTATTAACTCAGTTAAGTGTGTTATTGGATAAATATATTAGAATAAACTGTGAAAGACACTGATGTGAGGCATGAATGGCATGAAATTGATTAACTGCTTATACGATACATGAGATTAATTGCCAAGCACTTTGTGACATAGATTGTATGTGAAACTTGACCAACATGAACTGACTGTGTGTAAATGCATTACCTTAGGCCTTGATTGATTGATTGATTGATTGTTTACGAGCACATAGTTTAGCATACCGAGCAAACCAAGGTGAGTTCACACTTTCTACAAAGCATGGGATTCCCAGGGGTTGGGAATGGGTTAAGGAATATGGATTCCTCGTCCTTCTTGGGTAGGACAGTACGGGTTCAGGAATATAATTCCTCGTCCTCTTGGACAGTTTACATTCACTAGACCAAAACTCTATCACGAAGTCCCTCCTTTTTATATCGACTTAATCGCCGGGCCAATGGCGAGTGGGTCATTAGTTAGATAGCGCTATTTAGGTGTGACAAGCCTCACACCGTGCCGCAGAGGACGGGCGTGAACTAATGGATCTGGGCACGTCAATGATGATAGACATTGACAGTTCAGGGCACATAAACATGACTACAGTCAGCAGTCGATATGGTAACGAGTCTAGTAGTATATACATGGGGTAGCCCCCACGGCCGAAAAGCTAGATAACTAAACATGGGGTAGCCCCCACGGCTGGATTGTCAGAGTAAATGGGATTAAACTAAACACGTTTTCAACTATGGGGTAACCCCCACGGCAGGGATGCCAGTTAAAGGAACTGTTTTTGGAACAACTTAAACTGAACACCCAACTGTGAACTCGCTCAACTTTGTTGTTGATTCGTTACTACATGCTTTGCAGGTCAATAGGTACTTAGCTGGAGCTTGCATGGGGAAGAGTCGTTGTGGGACACGGAATGTGAAGTTCCATGTGGAACATTTGAACTCTTAAAACTTATGATTTGGTTTTATAACTTTATGCTTCCGCTGATACTTGAATTTGGTTAACTTATTTTGGACACCAATTATATTATGTTTGGTTTATCTTTATTATATTACATTGTTCAATATGATTGGTGGCTTGATCCTGGTCAGTCACGCCTCCAAGCGGTGATACTCCGCAGGTGGATTTTGGGGGTGTGACAGCCGACTTGGTAAAAAAAGTTAAATAATGTGAATTTTATTCTTATTTTGTTTATATTTAATTAATACGATTCGAGCTAGAACCAACAAATCAGGATGTAATTTTATTGTAACGTTGGTATTATATAGATCGGCTAGTACTTGACAAAAATTACATTTTGTTGCGCACTCGACGAAAGCTATATATTGATATTACTTTATCCTTTTCGCTTTGGAAAATTATAACGACGACATGCCTTGTCGGGATCGTCCGAAAACAGAGGAAACTCTGCCCGATTTTCGTTATATATATATACATATAGGGAGAAGATCATGCAAGAACCACCTCTTATTGTGAGAACCGCGAGAACCAATGTGAACACAACCAAAAATGCCTAAAAATAGCTAAAAATCACACAAATTTTTTTTTTTTAATATTTTTTATATAAAAATCGCTACTTTTCGAAGCAAAAAAAAAAATTTAAAATTTTTTTTTTGCCACTAAAAGTAGCGATTTGAGCATAAAAAATATTAAAAAAAAAAATTTAGATTTTTTTTTGATTTTTTTAGATTTTTTAAGGTTTTTTGGGGGTTTAGTTTTTAGCATTTTAGCTTGGGGGGGGGGGGGGGGGTTTAGGTTTTTGGGGGGGTGGGGGAGGGGGGTTTATGTTTTTTTTTTTTGGGGGGGGGGGGGTTAGGTTTTTTTTAGGTTTTTTGGGGGTTTTAGTTTTTAGCATTTAGCTTGGGGGGGTGGGGGTTAGGTTTTTTTAGCTATTTTAGGTTGTGTTCACATTGGTTCTCGCAATAAATGGAGTTCTCGCATGAGCCCCTCCCTATATATATATATATATAGAGGCCGGTTAACGTACAATACCTCTTATCCTACATTATGTACGCGATGCCCACAGCCGTACGATCTTCAATCCATCAAACGCGGGCAAACATTGATAACCACCGTAAATTCAAACAGCCATCACCATTATTCCTCGTCGCCTTTTTCCTTCACTACCGCCGGACTCGAAAAAGATCAGCAAGCAACAATACGGCGACGTTAACCTCCCTCCGGTCACCTGCAACCTTCGTTCTTCGTTTCCGGTTCAATCATCTTATTCGAACTCCGACCCTAAAACCTGCAACTCATCTTCATCAGTTCATCATCATCTTCAACCTTTCGTCGCCGGTCACTGTTTAATCATCTTCACCGTTGAACACCTTCATTCTCTCCGATCATCAACCACCTTCAAACCACCGTACCTCCTACGACCACCATCCAGAAAACTCCATCACAAACAAGATCCACTGCTTCGAATAATCATCATCTTTCTGTTTCTCTCTCTTGTTCTCAAAGACAGTGCCATGTCCACACCACATGCGAAGTAGTGCCATGTCCACATGCGAAATTTGTATGTCTCTAATTATATTTTTGTCCACATGCGAAATTTGTTTTTGTCCACATGCGAAATTTGTATGTCTCTAATTATATTTTTGTCCACATGCGAAATTTTATATGTCTCTAATTAATCCACATGCGAATTAATGAAATAGCATGTGTTAATTTTGATGAAATAGCATGTTTTTTTGTAACAAGTTCGCATGTGGTACAAAAAACAACATGCGAATTCAATGCGGGAAGATGATCGGGCGGCTGAGATTGTAGCGTACGTAATGTACGATAAGGAGATTTGTACAGTACTCTTTACCTATATATATATATATATATATATTATAGGGTAAGGTTCATGCGAGAACCACCCTTATTGCGAGAACCGCGAGAACCAATGTGAACACAAAATAAATTCTAAAAAAAATCAAAAAAGCACTCAAATTTTTTTTTTAATATTTTTTTTTTCAAAAAATCGCTATATTTCGTTACCATTAAAAAAAACCTTTTTTTTTCGAGTAACAGATATCTATGCACATGTGCATATGTATCATTACTTCGACAAATTTGGTAATACGTTATCAGGAATAGACAATTGCACTTTAATTTACAATACTATTCGTAATACACTACTTTTTACATTACCAATATTTAAAATGCACATGTGCATCATTAGGTATAACCATGATATAACGTGTTTTGGTACAAAAAGTTTGTGATTTTGAATGGAGAAGTAGGCCCATATACATGTTTTTTGGTTAGTTATATCTAGTGGTTAATGGTTTGGTTATAGTTATCAATTTATGATGTAATATGTTGATTGGATGGTATAAATGATGTTTACATACATGTAATAAAGTGAAAATATCGGTAATGGTATTGTATTATGGACGGTAGGAGGTAATGGTAGTGTATTATGGATGGTATGATAGATGAAAGGGAAAGTGTATTCAAAGTAGTGTACCAAAACACCTTATTTCATGTTGATACATATAAATGCACATGTGCATTTCTAATATTGGTAATGTAAAAAGTAATGTATTACATATGGTAGTGTAAATGAAAGTGCAATTGTCTAATATGTGTAATAAATTACGAAATTTGTCAAATAAATGACAAAAATGCACATGTGCATGCTTGTGTGTTATGGATGGAATGATAGATGAAAGAGAAAGTAGTGCACCAACAACCTTATTTAATGTTGAAACATATAGATGCACATGTGCATTTCTAATATTGGTAACGTAAAAAGTAGTGTATTACACATGGTAGTGTAAACGAAAGTGCAATTGTCTAATATTTGTAATGAATTACAGAATTTGTCAAAGAAATGATACAAATGCACATGTGCATGGACAACTGTGACACGATTTTTTTTTTTTGCAATTTTTTTTATTGTAAAGAAAATATAGCGATTTTTACAAAAAAAAAATTAGCAAAAAAAAAAAATTTTTTTTTGGGTGTTTTTTAGATTTTTTTAGGTATTACTGTTTGTGTTCACACTAGTTCTCGCAGGTTCTCACAATATAGGAAAAAGATCCGTTAGGAACCACCCTTTATTGCGAGAACCGCGAGAACCAGTGTGAACACAACAAAAAATGCCTAAAAATAGCTAAAAACACACACACAATTTTTTTTTAATATTTTTTATAAAAAAATCGCTACTTTTAGTAGCAAAAAAAACAAATTTTTTTTAATTTAAAAAAAAATAAAAAAATTTTGCTACTAAAAGTAGCGATATTAACATAAAAAATATTTAAAAAAAAAATTTTAGATTTTTTTAGATTTTGTTTTAGATTTTTTTAGGTTTTTTGGGGGTTTAGTTTTTAGCATTTTAGCTTGGGGGGGGGGGGGTTAGGTTTTTTTTTGGGGGGGGGGGGGGTTAGGTTTTTTTTAGGGTTTTTGTGTTTTAGTTTTTAGCATTTAGCTTCGGGGGGGGGGGGGGGGTTATGTTTTTTTAGGTTTTTTTAGCTATTTTAGATTGTGTTCACATTGGTTCTCGTGGTTCTCGCAATAAAGGTGGTTCTCGCATGAACCTTACCCTATATATATATATATATAGAGGCCGGTTAACGTACAATACATCTTATCCTACATTATGTACGCGATGCCCACAGCCGTACGATCTTCAATCCATCAAACGCGGGCAAACATTGATAACCACCGTAAATTCAAACAGCCATCACCATTATTCCTCGTCGCCTTTTCCTTCACTACCGCCGGACTCGAAAAAGATCAGCAAGCAACAATACGGCGACGTTAACCTCCCTCCGGTCACCTGCAACCTTCGTTCTTCGTTTCCGGTTCAATCATCTTATTCGAACTCCGACCCTAAAACCTGCAACTCATCTTCATCAGTTCATCATCATCTTCAACCTTTCGTCGCCGGTCACTGTTTAATCATCTTCACCGTTGAACACCTTCATTCTCTCCGATCATCAACCACCTTCAAACCACCGTACCTCCTACGACCACCATCCAGAAAACTCCATCACAAACAAGATCCACTGCTTCGAATAATCATCATCTTTCTGTTTCTCTCTCTTGTTCTCAAAGACAGTGCCATGTCCACACCACATGCGAATTTGATCAACACCACATGCGAAGTAGTGCCATGTCCACATGCTAGTGCCATGCACATGCGAATTAGTGCCATGTCCACATGCGAAATTTGTATGTCTCTAATTATATTTTTGTCCACATGCGAAATTTGTTTTTGTCCACATGCGAAATTTGTATGTCTCTAATTATATTTTTGTCCACATGCGAAATTTTATATGTCTCTAATTAATCCACATGCGAATTAATGAAATAGCATGTGTTAATTTTGATGAAATAGCATGTTTTTTTGTAACAAGTTCGCATGTGGTACAAAAAACAACATGCGAATTCAATGCGGGAAGATGATCGGGCGGCTGAGATTGTAGCGTACGTAATGTACGATAAGGAGATTTGTACAGTACTCTTTACCTATATATATATATGGGAAGGCTCATTGGGGAACACTAAAAAAGTGGGGAACAGCGGGGAACAGACTCAAACGAACTCCGATTGGACTCATTCCAGCGCCGTTGGAACCGGCTCGTCGAACCCTAACTAAGATCTCTTAACCCTAAACTCTAAATCCTAACTCCCAAACTCTAAACCCTAAAGCTAAAAAATAAGGCTAAAACCTAAGCTAAACAGTAAAATCTAAACTATAAACCCTAAAAGCTAAACCCTAAAAGCTAAACCCTAAAGGCTAAACCTAAAGCTAAACACTATAGCTAAACCCTAAACCCTAAAGCTAAACTCTAAACCCTAAAGCTGAACCCTAAAGCTAAACCCTAAGGCTAAACCCTAAATCTAAACCTTAAAAGCCAAACCCTAATATATTTAGGGTTTAAGGGTTATGATTTAGGGTTAAGAGATCCTAGTTAGGGTTCGACGAGACGGTTCCAACGCCGCTGGAATGAGTCCAATCGGAGTTCGTTTGAGTCGGTTCCCCACTTTTTTAGTGTTCCCCAATGAACCTCACACTATATATATATATATATATATATATATATATATATATATATATAAGCCGAAACACCAATAAAAAACGAATCGAAACTCTAATGAAGTTTATAAGGTAAATATAAACGAATATATTATCTTATGTCGACACTTTTATAACTTCCAACGCTCTAATTCTTTACTTATGCGAGAACGAGACCCGGGTTCTTCAAGAACTGAAAGGTTACCTAGGTGTCCCATCCTTCAACTCTCCAACTCTCCATGAGACATGGAACGCGTTGCGAAACTGTGAGCATACTCGATCCCTTTTTACGCTTTATTACCTTTGGGGATGCAATACATGTACTTTGAATCAAGAACACCAACATGCTAGAATATTTTTTTATACAAACAATCTCTATATTTGCTCATATGTGTTATATTTGCTATCATACGTGTTATACTTGCAATCATACGTGTTTAAATTCATATGCTTGTGCTTAGTCATTGCCACGAAAAATCTGTTTAAAACATTTTTATACTTATACTCAAACTTGTATGCTCGCCAATACTTTTTGTATTGAACTATGTTTTAACATGTATTGCAGGTTGTTGATATAAATTAAAGCTGCAAGGAATCTAGTAGGATTGCTTAGAAACACATTTAAACTTTAATACTTGTTGTATTGTAATTTATTTCCAATCTTTGTATGAATCATTAATCAATGAAATGGAGCTTAATTACTTGAATACTTGTTGTATTTTATTTGTTTCAAACTTATGGTATTCCTAGTTCAAGCAATGTAAAATGAAATCATTAAATACTTGACACAAATTGCGTTATGAAGTCTCTTGCAATCTATTTCGTCTCACTCCGATGTTTCCGCCATCGGTTGGGGTGTGACACATATGGTGGTGATTGAGAGAAGCTAGGGTTTGAAAGTAGGGATAGAATTTTGTTTCTAAAGCTGCAATTAATTAAATATTTTTTTGGACAAAAATGTCCTTGTTCCCCAGTTCCCCACTTTTTTAGTGTTCCCAAATGAACCCTCCCCTGTATATCTATATAACATATGTATACTGTTAATATATGTATATGTAAACATAACCTACACATAACCACTACCATCTCCATCTCTACCATCACCACCACCACCGCCATCCCACCATCACCTCAACCCTCCGGCAATCACGTGCACCACCACCATCTTTACAACAACCACCATCAACCGTCACCATTATCACAAACCCCAATTTCAAAATTAGGGCTTCAAAAAGAAAACACAACCCTTAGGGCTTTTACATGGAAGACGTAGAAGATGACGACGCGTGGAAGACGAGGGGATATGAGGGCTTTTACCGACCTTGATGTTGAGTCAACTCACTGATGGTCTGCTTATAGGAGGATGTTTTCGGTGAACTTAAAAGAATGCTTTTGGAGATGCCTGATGTAACAAAAGAATGCTCATGTTCCTGTGATGAGATTCAAGTTGAATGGGGTTTCAATAGATCTTCTGAATGCAAGACTCTCATTTTGGGTTATACCTGATGTAAGTAGGTCTTAGGAACATAAGATACGAATGTTAAATACAAGTTTAACATGTTGGCTACGATGGTAGGATAGTGGTAGTTAGGGTTTTAGCGTTAGGAAATTGGGGAAGATGAAGTGTATATGTAATTTTTATGGTTTTATTTATTAAACATTTAAATAAAAGCATAAATTGACAAGAATACCCTTAAGTGAATAAACTTAACTGAAAAATTTAACTTGGTTAGTGCTAAAGAAACGTAGAGTGTAAGGGGTTTTGCAAATAAAGGATTGTGACTGTAATTATTGAAGTTAAAGGCTATCCGTTGCAATCCGGTACAAACATAAAGGAGGAAAAATGCAATTTACCTAATAAATTTTCACCGGTATGAGGATAATCAAACAATTAAAAAGCAACCATATGTTTCATCATTTGCCACATATCGGGTTGCACCCCAATGAGTGGTAACGCAAATGTATGAGTCTGGCGAACCATGAGGGGACAGCTAAGTAGCGGAAGTTATGTTAATTCTTTTTTTGATTTTTTCCCACGTATTTAAACAATCGTGTTTAATGGTAGCACGACTAACATGTTTATAATGCAGTTGGAGAGTTTGTTGAATTAGGGAAGTCAAGTAGTGGTTGTCGACGTGTTGGAATGGCGAGCATTCTTGAATCCCATATTGCGCTATTCCTTCCTGAACCGCTTTGGCATCATAAACCCATAAACCTCCTTCGTTTGACATTGAAGCTTGACCTTCCGTCGGTTCATTTTTCACAGCCTTGAAATACTTAAATTGTATTGGTTCCTCAAAGTCGTATTTGCATCTTTTGCAAAAAAAAAAAAAAAAAAATTACAACAAAACTTGGAACAAACCTTGTTCAGCCCACTCAACATTTTTTCACATAAATAAAAATTGCACCATATTTCAGGATTTCTTTTTGTAGGTATCTTGTGAATCACCGTAATTCACTAGATGGTCCACAACTAACCGAAGATTAAGCGCTAGATGAAGCCATTTGAGAAACTGTTGAACGCAAGAGAGAAAGTGAGCGTTTTTCGAGCGGTTTTTTTAATCATTTTTTGCGAGTAGAGAGCGTTTTTTTGTTGTGATTCAATCAAAAAACTTCCTACATATTTATTCAAGTTTAGGGTGGGGGGGGGGGGGGGGGGGGTGTCAAAACTCCCCAAAAAGGGTAAAAACTGACCCTAATGGTCATCTAAACTGCTATATAGCCATTGGGGTCATTCCAACAACACAAAGCGGTTTTAAAATCGTTTTTTCTTCACGCCTCCAATCTGGTTCGGGCTGAATCAGAAATTTTAAAAATTATTTCAATCTAATCCCAAACTAATTGGTTGGGTTGGGCCCAAATCGGTTTTTTTATCGGGTTTAGGTCGGGTTTGGTACCGGTTTACCGGTTCTGGGTTTGGTACCGGTTTACCGGCCGAGAACCGGGTTTTTTGTATACCTCTAGGCTTTAGGCAAGAACATACTGATTATAAACATCCTAGCCCATATATAATGGGGCTTTACAGTGGTGGAGCCACACTTTGAACAACGGTGTCTCCCGACACCATCGAATTTTATGTAGAAAATATAACGTATAACAGGAAAAATTCGAGCGACATCATTGTTTTTTACGAGCGACACCATTGTTTTCTTACAAATAACACCATTGTTTTGTTTTCTTCTAAAAGAATTAGATAATAAACAAATTTATAGTTCAAAAATTAAGCCTAGTTACTTGAATTTAATTAGTATACTTTAAATCATTAGAGGTCCATGCTAATTTTTTTTCTAATCTAGTAAGCATTATAGGCCCATGATCATCTGAATTGTTATAATGAAAAAGAGGATTTTTTTTGTCAAGTTGCCATTCTACACTATAACAATTCAAAACGTGAGTAGTAATAAATCTATGTTTGGTTATTTAATAGTTTAATTCATAATTATAAGGCTATAATATTATTGTCTTTTTTACAATTAATTTACGTTTCTAACCCTGAACATTAATAAAGTTATCACACAACCTGTAAACTATAATAATTTTTTGATAAACGATTTTCATATACCCTTGAACTTTAATAGATTTACCATAGGTAAGTTTAATAATAATTATATTTTTATAAGCGATTTATGTTTCCACCCCTATACTTTAATAGAGTTATCATACGGTCCTTAAAGTTTAATAAAGTTAATAAACTTATTTTTTTTTTCTTTTTTAACAAATATTTGTTCTTTTATCCTTTTTATAGGTTTAGTTCTTTACTGTTTTACTTATTATAATTAAAGCTAACTTTTAGCTCTAGACATGGTTATCTAATCATGTTGCTTTTTAACCCTTCAATATAAAATATACAAGATAATAATTATTATCATTTTTTATTTACCTTATTATAATTAAATGGAACTTTTAACACTAAATTGTTTATTTAATTTTACCGTCATGAAATATATACATCCTCGCCATCAACCTCTACGACCTCGCCGCGAAGCGTGGGCTCCATTCTTCACCATCAACCTCCTACGACCCGCCGCGAAGCACATGCTCGAATACTAGATGAAAACATTATGAATCGTTTTCAAAACATGAAAATTTGTACATAGCAACTATTAAATGAATTTTTTATATATTTCATATGACTTTGTAATTTTATTATGTGTTTTTATTCATTAACATTGTACTTTTACTGTGATATTTGCTTTTATTATGTGATTCGACCCGACTAAATTCGAACCGGTCCAAAAAGTTCAATTCTGGGTTACTATAAACCAGGGTATCTATAAAAAATACACCATTAAGAAAAACTTTCTTACTCTGCCACTTAGGCTTCATTCTCATTACATTACATGCTCTTAACTCTTGTAATAATGAATATACATGTGGATCAGGAATCGTAGATTGACTTCAAAGTTGGATGGTAGTATGGGCCCCTTCTAATAAGTTTCTTCGTAGGGTTGTACAGCCTTTAATACAATATGGATCAGGAATATACATGTGGATCAGGAATCGTAGATTGACTTCAAAGTTGGATGGTAGTATGGGCCCCTTATTTTTTTTTTTTTTTTTAACGGCAAACAAACTCAATCCCGAGCACTCTCGGGGCACCCACTGGACAAACGGAGTACTCCGAGAGTAACCCGAGTCCACCACCAATTCCGGGGAAAACCCGGTAACCCACCCGCCCGTAGGCACGACAGTGAAATTACCGGTAAAACCCGTTTGGCTCAAGGATCCAACCCAGGTTTCCCTGGGTCTCCTATCATTGCCCACCAGTGCCTCACTCTGCACCAAGTGAGAGTTGAACCTGCATCTCTCAAGAGAAATACAAGCCCTCCACCACTTGATCTAGAGATCATTGGCAGTATGGGCCCCTTCTAATAAGTTTCTTCGTAGGGTTGTACAGCCTTTAATACAATATGAAGAAAATGAAGTGTGGTTGGTCCATCTTCTCAACTGTTGTGACTAGGGGTGTTTAGGAGAATTTGATTCGGATTCGGAAAATTCAAAATTCGACTTAATTCGAATTCGATTATCAAGGTTCAAATTCGTGAAAATTCGATTCGATTCGTTCGAGTCTAGTAATCGAATTTGAATTGAATACAAATTTACGATTTCAAATTTGATTCGGAATTCGAATTGAAAGTATACATATTTTCTAATCTATACACACAAGTATAACTTCTAAATTTGGTCCAAATTATAATTTAAAACCATCAGTAATAAGTCTATTATTCATAACATTACCAATCCTAATGACATGTAACACATACTATTTTATTTCAACATTTTTTAACGGCTTAATTTTTGTCAATAATGAGATTTGAATCCTCACCACATATGAAAAGGTAAAGCCTTATCCAACACCTTGAGACCATTAAGCCAAAGGCCCTTTGGTACCGGTGACCAGCCTAACTTCTAAATTTTGGTCTCTTGACATATTGATATTTTGTTAATTTTGCATATTAGCATTTTTTATGTTAAAAATATTTATTTTATAGGAGTTATAAAAATAAAAGTATAATACTTTTATCGTTTAGGCCCTTTGGTACTGATAACCAGCTTAACTTCTTTTTTGTCTGTTTTTTTTTTTTTTTTTTTACTTTTATCCCTCAACTTTCAGCATACCTTCAACATTGACACTTACAACTTCTTAGCTTTTTAAAGACTTTTTAATCAAGTTTTACGTGTTTATTTTTACGTACACGTAGGTTATAAATTCAAGTTGATTTACGTTTCAATGTATTTTTTCCCCAAAATGAGTCATGTACAATATAATATGTTCTTATGCTTATCATTATGTACGTTTTTAGTTGGTCTGCGTTTTGATGTAAATTTTATTTTATTTTTTTCAAAAATAAGTCAGGTCAACTATAATAGGTTTTAGTGCTTATTTTAATGTACATTTTCAATTGGTCTATGTTTTAAAGTAAATTTTTTTGGTACGTCGCGACAACGCGCGAGGAATTTACTAGTTAATTTACTAAAATCAAAATATTACCAATCAAATGTTATTAACTAACAACAACAATCACAATATAAATAACATAGATTTAAGTAGTAATTACATAGTTGATATCAGTATTGATTTCTGATAATATGTGGTGTATACATGTTGGTTCTAATGGACCCCACAAAAGAGCAGATGATTGAAAAGCCAAAATAGTCTACAACATCTGATCATGAATAACAGTGCTTTGAAGATCTGCTCCCCCAAATGGCAAAGACACAACATCTGCTTCTCCTAAAGTCTGCCAAAGAGAACATCTGCTTGAAGACAAAGTCTGCTGATTCAAAGGTCTGCTAAAGTGATCCTATGCTGATAAAGACAAAGTCTGTTTAAGCAAAGGTCTTATCATCCATTGCTGACGAAGACAAAGTTTGAAGAAGTAAAGGTCTGCGATGGCTCAACAGATGTTAAAGACCAACATATGATAATTCAACAGATACTGATCAACAGAGGTTATCAATGTAACAGTGCTTAGGCTTAGCAGATGTTAGAGGTTGTTAGGCTGTTAGATGTCGCTGTCTAGGTGACGTCAGCCAAGATGCTTTAGATGTTTGATTTGTACTATAAATAGAACATTGCATGTATTGTTCTATTCATCACTTTCTTCTTGACATTTTGTACGAACAAATAGGAGTGATCAGGCTGAGTGGGAGTTTGTAATTCTCATGCATACGAAAATCATTGTAATTGCAATCTTTTATAAAAGCATGCTGATGAAAGCATTCTTCTCATTATTGTGATTCAAAAGTTTACTATTCCGCTGCATATTTCCATATGTGTTTATCTTCATTCATTTTTTCATCTTAAACTGTCACAACAATCAAACTCAGATCCTAATAATACACAAGAAACCTATTATATATATATGGGATAGTTAAAATGAAAACCATCCCCAGTTGCGAGAACCACTCTCCACCAATCAGATTTTGCCAAATATACACTATTATTTTAAAACCAAAAGGTTATTTTGGTAATTTACTCCATATGTCACTCCCATCACTGTAAGACACCGTTCCACCTTCACCTCAGCCGTCTCCTACCTCCACCCAAACCCTAAAACGTCTTCCACCTCCACCCATCTCAAATACCACAACAACCCCAACACCAGTTTCAATCGCTGGAGTTTCATTCGCTGGAGACGACGGTGGTGAAAGGCGGGTTGTGGTGGTGGGTTTGACGGCGCCGGAGTTTCAATCGCCGGAGTTTCAATCGTTGTAGGCGACGGGCGGGTTGTGGTGGTGGTTTTGACGGCGACGGTGGTGAAGGGTGCCGGTGAGGATTGACGGCGACGGTGGTGGTGGGTTTTGACGGCGACGGTGGTGGTGGGTTTTGACGGCGACGGTGGTGTTTCTGTATACCGTGGCAAGGATGGTGGAGGGGGGACAGAGGCTGTGAGTCGTGAAGATGGAGATCCGATCTAAGCCGCGGCGGTGTGTCGAAGGCGGTGGTGGCGGTGAAAACAGAGTCTTTTAACTTTAATCACCGATGCGTATTGGTTTAATCTTGTGTTCTAATTGATGGGTTTTGTTTTGATTGAGTTCTTGATTGTTAGTCCTATCTTGATTTGCATTTATCCAAATGGGTTTTTTGTAGATTTTCTTGATTTTATTTTCTGATTAATTTCTTGGAGAAGGAAGTTCAGGGATGTCTAAATTCGAAGGAGTTGTCTTAAATCCAAGGTTTTGTTTTCATATCCCCTTATTAATCGGTCTTGATTTGGTGTTGTTATTGGAAGATTAAATTGAATTTGTTTGATACCTTTTATGATTCAAGATTGATTTCGGTTGTTAATCTGTAGTTTGTATCATCAAAGAATCAACATGGTGAACTTACAACTGCAGATTTGCCAGTTTTGCTTGCAAAAGTTGAAGCCTTTTAATGAGATGTTTAAGGAGAATGAGATTTCAGATTTATTGTCTAAATCTGGTTTGGATATGAGTAATAGGATTGACTTTGAAGGATTCTTGAGGGTAAATAAAAAGTTGTTTGTAAGTTGTTTTGTTGACCCTTTTTGATTTATTGGCAGTGATGACGATGGCGTGGCAAGGATGGTGGAGGGTAGGTTTTTGAATCTGCAACCCCACTTTTGCAGCCATAATTATTGGAAACTCTGATCCAAACCCCGTTTTTTTTTTCAAGATCCACACATGATTTTGAGTTTTGTTGTTTTTTATATTTGTTTCTTAGTCGATGATGATAAGTTCAGTCTATCTGAGACACCTACTGAGTTGTGATTTTTTGGGTGAGTTCGTTTTGTTTAAAAATGTTTTTGTAAAAAAAAAGTTTAAAACAGTAAAAAAAATTTCATAAATTTTTTTTTTGAAAAAAAAAGTTTTTGTAAAAAAAAAAGGTTAAAACCGTAAAAAAAAATTCATATAAATTTTTGTTTTTTTGTAAAAAAATTGTTTTGGTGTTAATTTTTTTTTGTACAAAAGTTAAAAACCGTAAAAAAAATTTTTTTTTTGTAAAATATTCTAAAAAAAATTGTTTTTTTGTAAAAAGGTTTAAAACCGTAAAAAAAGTTTAAACTGTAAAAAAGTTTTCGTAAAAAAAAAATTTTCGCAAAAAAAACTTTTCGGAAAAAAAGTTTTCCATAAAAAAAAGTTGCCTGTAAAAACAAATTCGTAAAAAATAGGCTGTTAAAAAACGGCGCGTAAATACGGGTCGTTAAAAACAGCGCGTAAAAAACGACGCGTAAAAAAACAGAGTGATAAAACGGCGCGTAAAAAAACAGCGCGTAAAAACGGGGCGTAAAAAAACGGGGCGTAAAAAAACGGCTCGTAAAAACGTTTTTTTTTTTTAATCTTGAATTTGTTTTATCAAGAAATCTAATTTTAAAATTTTGTTTTAATAAAAAACAATTAATGTGATGAGACAAAAAAGGTAATAAAAAACAATAAAAATAATAAGACAAAAAAAACAAATTTACTTAACTACCCTTTTGACATTAAAATATTAAAAACATAATAAGAAAAAAAGAATTTTATAATGAGTTTAATTACTTTTAATCTCATCTATCCATCTCCAAGATCTAATGGTTGGAAAGTGGTTCTCACGGTTTTCGCAACTAGAGGTGGTTTTCATTTTAACGGTCCCATATATATATATATATATATTTATATATATATTAATCTGCAAGATTTTGGTGCTTTAGTGAGTTGTACAGATGCTTTCTTGGTGTTATGTGCATGTGAGGGTTGTACACATAGTTGTATATGTTGTACTCACCTTTGGTTTAAAACCCATTTTTCTTCTCTCTCTCTATTATTTGTAAACTTTTTGTTGGATTATATAAGATCTATTGATGATGAAAGCCAAAGTCCAAAGGATCCATCAACCTTGCCTAAAGAAGTTCACGATACAATCTCCAAGTCTATTGGTTTCTCTCCCCCTTGAAAGCTTCCCAAAACAGTTTCCCCACTTCCTGTTGCATCAAACTACTACCTCCAAAGAAGATAAAGAACAAGTGCTGATCCTCAAAGAACTGGTCAACAAGTCAACAATCAAATTCAACCAAAGTCAAAGACTGAAGACCTAAAGAACTGTCAACAAGTCAAGGAAGAAGTTCTGGATCACCAAAAGTGCTGGATCACAACCAGCAGTTCTATGAAATCCAGCAGTACACTCTTTTCTTCTTAAAGTAGCAGCAGTTTAATGGAATACTGTAACAATCCAACAGTTCTCATAACTACCGGAAGTTATATCATTCAAGTGTTCACTGCAACGACACAAGTAATAACTAATGACATTTCTTGAAAAATGATTTCTAAGTTTTTCTTTCATTGGTGGAACTATATCTCTAAACGGGGGCCTCTTAAAGAAAGCTCGCTATTTTATTACACATTAAATAAATTTTGTTAAGTATCAAAAGACTTGTGGGGTAATTAATAAACTTTTGATAAAATAGTTGTTCCGTTTTTTAAAAGTATTAGTATATTGGTTATTTGTGTAATAATTGGAGGAAAAGGCTGAATCGAATTGTTACAAATTGGAGGAAAATGTTGAATCGAACTGTCCCGGTTCGAAAGTATATCATGATAAGCAATTAACTATATTTTTGTTCAATAGCTTTTTTGAATATGTTACAAATTGAATTCTAGCTAGTAAGTATGTCCCAATTTGGGCCTAAGCATCTTTTTCCTGATTCTTTACAAAATTTGATATATCTTGAACGAGTTTTGTTTGAACTAAAAAAGTCACGTAACATTTTTATAAAAGACTCTTTTGTTGGTTCGATCATTCTTAGACCGCCTAGAACGATCAAGATTATGATGTGTGCAACACATCGACTATAAAAACAACACGGTCACAAATAAGTGAATTTTTTAATTTAGTTGTTGTAATGCCACTACATTATTCGACATGTTAGCAAACGATATTGAAAATACACTGTCTTGCAATTTAAATGTTTGAATAACCTTACTAAAAATATAAAATAAATTTGGGTAAATTACACTTTTCGTTCTTTATGTTTGTACCGGATTGCAACGGATAGCATTTAACTTCAATAATTACAGTCACAATCCTTTATTTGCAAAACTCGTTACACCCTAGGTCCTTTAACACTAATCCAGTTAAAATTTTCAGTTAACTCTGTGCACATGAGGGCAATTTGGTCATTTTACGCGTTAAAAATACATTATAATAAATAAACTAAAAACAATTAAAACAATTCATTAATTTGTTAATATATGTATATCTATATAACATATGTATACTGTACGTTAATATATGTATATGTAAACATAACCTGCACACAACCACTCCCATCTCCATCTCTACCATCACTACCACCACAACCATCCCACCATAACCTCAACCCCCCGGCAATCAGGTGCACCACCACCATCTTTACAACAACCACCATCAACCATCACCATTATCACAAACCCCAATTTCAAAATTAGGGCTTCAAAAAGAAAACACAACCTTACCCAAAATTAGGGATTTTACATGGAAGACGTGGAAGATGACGACGCATGGAAGACGAGGGATATGAGGGCTTTTACCGACCTTAATGTTGAGTAAACTCACTGATGGTCTGCTTATAGGAGGATTTCTTCGGTGAACTTAAAACAATGCTTTTGGAGATGCCTGATGTAACAAAAGAATACTCATGTTCCTGTGATGAGATTCAAGTTGAATGGGGTTTTAATAGATCTTCTGAATGCAAGACCCTCATTTTGGGTTATACTTATGTAAGTAGGTCTCAGGAACATAAGATGCGAATGTTAAATACAAGTTAAACAGGTTGGCTACGATGGTAGGATAGTTGTGGTTAGGGTTTTAGGATTAGAAAATTGGGGAATATGAAGTGTATATGTAATTTTTATGGTTTTATTTATTAAACATTTAAATAAAAGTATGAATTGACTAGAATACCCTTAGAGGGTGTTTGGGGTTAAGTTTTGAAAATAGATTATGCGTTTTGAATAATCATAATCAGATAATTAACTTTAACAAAACGTGATGTTGAAAGATAATGTTTGGATTTGATTATGTTGCATGATATCACAATAATCAGATAATCAACTATTTGAGTGTTTGGCAAATATATATTTAAAAAAATAAACAAGTGAAAATCCTTTTCTAAACGCAAATAATCAATTTTTGGAAAACTGCGTTTTGTTGCAGTAGGAGGGAGTTGCTTTTGGAAAACTGCGTTTTGTAACTTTCTAAACGCAAATAATCAATTTTTTAATTTTTTTTTTATCCAAACACTCAAAACTTATTATTTACGATTTCAAAACTCAGTAATCTAAAAAACTCCTTTAAAACTCAACCCCAAACACCATCTTAAGTGAATAAACTTAAATAAAAAATTTAATCTGGTTAGTGCTAAAGGACGTAGAGTGTAAGGGGTTTTGCAAATAAATGATTGTGACTGAATTATTGAAGTTAAAGGCTATCCGTTGCAATCCGGTACAAACATAAAGAACGGAAAATGTAATTTACCCAATAAATTTTCACCGGTGTGAGGATAATCAAACAATTAAAACGCAACCATACGTTTCATCATTTGCCACATATCGGGTTGTACCCCAATGAGTGCTAACGCGAATGTATGAGTCTGGCGAACCATGAGGGGACAACCAAGTAGCGGAAGTTATGGTAATTCTTTTTTAGCTTCTTTCCCACGTATTTAAACAATCGTGTTTAATGGTAGCACGGCTAACATGTTTATAACGCAGTTGGAGAGTTTGTTGAATTAGGGAAGTCAAGTATTGGTTGTCGACGTGTTGGAATGGCGAGCATTCTTGAATCCCATATTGCGCTATTCCTTCCTGAACCGCTTAGTATTGGTTGTCGACGTGTTGGAATGGCGAGCATTCTTGAATCCCATATTGCGCTATTCTTTCCTGAACCGCTTCAGCATCATAAACCCATAAACCTCCTTCGTTTGACATCCAAGCTTGACCTTACGTTGGTTCATTTTTCACAGCCTTGAAATACTTAAATTGTATTGGTTCCTCAAAATCGTATTTGCATCTTTTGCAAAAAAAATAATAATAATAATAAAAAATTACAACAAAACTTGGAACAAACCTTGTTCAGCCCACTCAACATTTTTTCACATAAATAAAAATTGCACCATATTTCAGGATTTCTTTTTGTAGGTATCTTGTGAATCACCGTACTTCACTAGATGGTCCACAACCAACCGAAGATTAAGCGCTAGATGAAGCCATTTGATAAAATGTTGAACGTAAGAGAGAAAGTGAGCCTTTTTTGAGCGGTTTTTTTTAATCATTTTTGCGAGTAGAGAGCGTTTTTTTGTTGTGATTCAATCAAGAAACTTCCTACATATTTATTCAAATTTAGAGGGGTCAAAACTCCCCAAAAAGGGTAAAAACTGACCCTAATGGTTAGGGCTGTAAATGAACCGAACGAACACGAACAAGGCCTTGTTCGTGTTCGTTCCTTAAGGAAGTAATGTGTTCACGAACGGTTCATGAACACTTATCGAACGAGATTTTATGTTCGTGTTCGTTCATTAAGGAAATGAGCGTGTTCGCGAACGGTTCACGAACACAAATAAATTTGGCGAACGCGACAAAGGGTAAAGATAGATGGCCCAGAGAGTAGCACTCGAACTTGAATCTCTTATTGTGGAACGGAGGTCGATCGTATTCGCCGATGTAAAAATGAAAGGGAAATGATGCATAAACAATGTGAAAGTGGGTTTCCTAGTTTAATTGTTAGGGTAATAAAATAAATAAAAGTGTAATAATATATAAAGTACAAATAAAATATAAGAAAGTACAAAGATCTTCAATTAAAACAAAAACATACGAACATAAACAAACGCAAATCAACGAATGTTCACGAACACCTTACCGAACGTTCACGAACACAATCGAACGAACGAGACCTCTGTTCATGTTCGTTCATTTAACTAATCGAACGAAATTTCTTGTTCATGTTCGTTCGTTTATTAAACGAACGATCATAAACGAACTTCCCGCCGAACGGTTCACGAACTGTTCGCTGAACGTTCGGTTCGTTTACAGCCCTACTAATGGTCATCTAAACTGCTATATAGCCATTGGGGTCATTCCAACAACACAAAGCGGTTTTAAAATCGTTTTTTCTTCGCTCCTCCAATCTGGTTCGGGCTAAATCAGAAATCTTAAACATTATTTCAATCTAATCCCAAACTAATTGGTTGGGTTGGGCCCAAGTCGGGTTTAGGTCGGGTTTGGTACCGGTTTTCCGGCCGAGAACCGGGTTTTTTGTATACCTCTAGGCTTAGGCAAGCACATATTGATTATAAACATCCTAGCCCATATATAATGGGGCTTCTGGCGGAGCCACACTTTGAACAACGGTGTCGCCCGACACCATTGAATTTTATGTACCAAAATACAACATATAATAGGAAAAATTCGAGTGACACCATTGTTTTTTTACGAGCGACACCATTGTCTTTTTACAAAAAACACCATTGTTTTGTTTTCATCTAAAAGAATTAGATAATAAACAAATTTATAGTTAAAAAATGAAGCCTAGTTACTTGAATTAAATTTGTATAATTTAAATCATTAGAGGTCCATGCTAAATTTTTTTTCTAATCTAGTAAGCATTATAGGCCCATGTCTAATTGGTTTTGTTTCAATTGTTTAACTTAACCGGAACCAGATGTTTGATGATCATCTGAATGATGCTTTGACGGGTGGTCCGTTGGACAACCCTTAAGTGCTATAAACGACCTAATATTTCACACTTAATTCGATAACTACTGTGTGTTTGGCTTTGCAGGTACAAAAGGGCATAAATAAGTGGTTTTAAAGTGCTTGGATGGGAGCTCGTACTTGGAAAAGTAAAGATGGAGAAACGAAGAGTTGATAAGAGAACAAATGAGTGGAAAAATGGGTCCACCGTAGGCTACGGCGACCACCGTAGCTTACGGTGGTTGCTGAACAAGATTTCCTCGCCGTAGCCCAGTCCCTTGTCACCGTAATGTTTTAATTGCCACAGTAGGCTACGGCGGGCGCCGTAGGCTACAGTGGAGGCCTGCGAGAAAAGTGTAACTCCCACTTTTTAAGTGGTTTTATGGAGTCTTTTCATGGGCAATCATGGTCAGCCGTTTTGCAGAAGTTCTAGGGGCGATTTTGAGTGTTCTTCTTGGTTCTAAACAATTTCTGAACATTTGGTGTTGTGTTTTTTTAATCCGTATGAACATTAGACTTTGTGTTGTGATGATGCACCGAACTATGGAAGGCTAATTTCGTTGGTGATCATCCTAGATGTAAGGTTTGCTTTTGAAACACTATGTTTGTGCTTGAATTTCTAGAATAATGACTTTGCAATGTTTGTTTAAGTTATTATGGTGTTTGAATGTTTGTTTGTAAAGTGTTGATTCTTGGTTGATGTTAGTCTAAACTATACGTTCTTGGTGCCGTTGCCAATCGAGATATCATGGAGGGATTAGGGTTGGATAATTGTCAATTGATCATCGGGTAACAACCTCGCATTTTTTAATCCGAGTACTTAGTTCCCTTTCATCACAAACAAATAATCAAACATGAGCCATGTCTATGTGGTTCTTTCTAGTTGGGCATAAACATTAGTGTGGATTAAAACCTGAAATCTAGGATGGTCGCTTTTTCCTAATCTGTTTACAAAACCAATCTTTGATTTGCAATTTAGTTAGTTAATCTTAGTTCTTAAAACCAAACAATCAAAATTCTGAATTTACTTTTCTTGCAATTTAGTTAACTTTAGCCATTTTAGATAAACCAATTAGATAACGCATATTCCACAAACTCTCTGTCTTCGATACCCGCTTACCACTAACTATTAGTTGTAACTGGATTAAATTTGATTGAGACTTCGACCTCACGTCGTTTGTTTGTTATAATGAAAAAGGGGTTTTTTTTTATTTTATTTTGTTTTTTTTGCAAGTTCCCATTCTACACTATAACATTTCAAAACGTGAATAGTAATAAATCTATGTTTGGTCATTTAATAGTTTAATTCATAATTATAAGGCTATAACTTTATTGTTTTTTTTTTGTAAGTAATTTAGGTTTCTAACCCTGAACATTAATAAAGTTATCACACAACCTCTAAACTATAATAATTTTTTGATAAACGATTTTCATATACCCTTGAACTTTAATATATTTACCATAGGTAAGTTTAATAATAATTATATTTTTTATAAGCGAATTATGTTTCCACCCCCAAACTCTAATAGAGTTATCATACAGTCCCTAAAGTTTAATAAAGTTAATAAACTTATTTTTTTTTCTTTTTTAACAAAAATCTGTTCTTTTATCCTTTTTATAGGTTTAGTTCTTTTTTGTTTTACTTATTATAATTAAAACTAACTTTTAGCTCTAGACATGGTTATTCAATCATGTTGCTTTTTAACCCTTCAATATAAAATATACAAGATAACAAATATTATCATTTTTTTATTTACCTTATTATAGTTAAATAAAACTTTTAACTCTAAATTGTTTATTTAATTTTACCGTCATGAAATATATACATCCTCGCCATCAACCTCTACGACCTCGCCGCGAAGCGTGGGCTCCAATCTTCACCATCAACCTCCTACGACCCGCCGCGAAGCGCATGCTCGAATACTAGTTGAAAACATTAAGAATCGTTTTCAAAACATGAAAATTTGTACAGAGCAACTATTAAATGATTTTTTATATATTTCATATGACTTTGTAATTTTATTGTGTGTTTTTATTCATTGACATTATACGTTTACTGTGATATTTGCTTTTATTATGTGATTCAACCCTTTTAGATCTGAACCGATCCAAAAAGTTCGACTCTGGGTTACTATAAACCGGGGTATCTATAAAAAATGACACCATAAAAAAAACTTTCTGACTCCGCTATTTGGGCTTCATTCTCATTATGAAAGACCCTACTCCCCAAGGACTTCTATCAAGAGACCTCTCTTTACATTACATGCTCTTAACTTTCGTAATAATGAATATACATGTGAATCAGGAATCCTAGATTGACTTCAAAGTTGGATGGTGGTATGGGCCCCTTCTAATAAGTTTCTTCTTAGGGTTGTATACCCTTTAATACAATATGAAGAAAATAAGTGTGGTTGGTCCATCTTCTCTACTGTTGTGACTAGGGGTGTTTAGGAGATTTCGATTCGGATTCGGAAAATTCAAAATTCGACTTAATTCGAATTCGATTATCAAGGTTCGAATTCGTGAAAATTCGATTCGATTTGTTCGAGTCTAGTAATCGAATTTGAATTGAACACAAATTCACAATTTCAAATTTGATTCGGAATTCAAATTGAAAGTATACATATTTTCTAATCTATACACACAAGTATAACTTCTAAATTTGGGACAAAGTATAAATTAAAACCATCAGTAATAAGTCTATTATTCATAACATTACCAATCCTAATGACATGTAACCCATATTATTTTATTTCAACATTTTTTTAACGGCTTAATTTTTGTCAATAATGAGATTTGAATCCTCACCACATATGAAAAGATAAAGCCTTATCCAACACCTTGATACCATTAAGTCAAAGGCCTTATCCAACACCTTGGTACCATTAAGCCAAAGGCCCTTTGGTACCGGTAACCAGCCTAACTTCTAAATTTTGGTCTCTTGACATATTGATATTTTGTTAATTTTGCATATTAGCATTTTTTTTGTTAAAAATATTTATTTTATAGCAATTATAAAAATAAAAGTATAATACTTTTATTGTTTAGGCCCTTTGGTACTGATAACCAGCTTAACATCTTTTTTGTCTATTTCTATTTTTTATTACTTTTATCCCTCAACTTTCAGCATACTTTCAACATTGACACTTACAACTTCTTAGCTTTTTAAAGGCTTTTTAATCAAGTTTTACGTGTTTATTTTTATGTACACGTGAGTTATAAATTCAAGTTGATTTACGTTTCATTGTATTTTTCCCCGAAATGAGTCATGTACAATATAATATGTTCTTATGCTTATCATTATGTACGTTTTCAGTGGATCTACGTTTTGATGTAAATTTTATTTTATTTTTTTGAAAAATAAGCCAGGTCAACTATAATAGGTTTTCGTGCTTATTTTAATGTACATTTTCAATTGGTCTATGTTTTAAAGTAATTTTTTTTTGGAACGTCGTGGCAACACGCAAAGAGATTTACTAGTTAATTTACTAAAATCAAAATATTACCAATCAAATGTTATTAACTAACAACAACAATCACAATATAAATAACATAGATCTAAGTAGTAATTACATAGTTGATATCAGTATTGATTTCTGATAATATGTTGTGTATACATGCTGGTTCTAGTGGACCCCACAAAAGAACAGATGATTGAAAAGCCAAAATAGTCTACAACATCTGATCATGAATAACAGTGAAAGCCACAACATCTGCTTCTCCTAAAGTCTGCCAAAGCTAAAGTCTGCCAAAGAGAACATCTTCTTGAAGACAAAGTCTGCTGATTCAAAGGTCTGCCAAAGTGATCCTATACTGATAAAGACAAAGTCTGTTCAAGCAAAGGTCTGATCATCCATTGCTGACAAAGTAAAGGTCTGCGATGGCTCAACAGATGTAAAAGACCAACATATGATTATTCAACAGAGGTTATAAATGTAACAGTGCTTAGGCTTAGCGGATGTTAGAGGTTGTTAGGCTGTTAGATGTCGCTGTCTAGGTGACGTCAGCCAAGATGCTTCAAATGTTTGATTTGTACTATAAATAGAACAGTGCATGTACTGTTCTATTCATCACTTTCTTCTTGACATTTTGTACGAACAAATAGGAGTGATTAGGCTGAGTGGGAGTTTGTAATTCTCATGCATAAGAAAATCATTGTAATTGCAATTGATATACGTTAAATTATACGTGTTTTTGTACCCCAAAACACTTCCTTTTTAAGCATTTTTGACCGAAAACACGACGGTTAGGTGCCAAATTCGGTACTTTTATGTTTTCAGGTCTTAAACAGAGCATAAAGGAAAATTCTCATGAAAACGGACAAATTCTGATGCATTTCTGGTAAAAATGGCAAAAATCTGATGACTGCCAGGTGTGGCACGACCGTGCCATCCATCAGCACTATCGTGTCGATCAAGCAATCTCGGAAGCACTGCCAGTGCAAAAGCCAGTGCCGATGTTTTCCCGGGACGCACTACCGTGCGGCCCGCCGCATGACCGTGCACCATCAAGACCAACATTTCTGATCAGGATTCTGATGACATCGCGCTACCGTGCGACCAGCGGCACTACCGTGCCGATCTGATGACCCAGGCAACTTATCCACTAGTCCACTTGGCTGACTTGGGATTGGAGAAACTGACGTCACCCGACAACACCAGTTGCATGACCGTGCGACCCGTGGCACGACTGTGCCCATCACAAAATTCCCTATAAATAGAAGCATTCGCTACTGGTTCAAGTGTTGGGTTTTTCTCCATGTTTCTGGACGATTTCTGGGTTACGAAGCAGTCCTGATCAGACCCATTTGAAGCCTCAAGATCGAGTGGAAGCATAACCGATCCAACCCATCAATTCCTTGCTTGTTTATGGTTCGATTCCTTGTTCTTGAACATGTATTCTGATCATTATTCAAGTTATGAGCT
Source organism: Helianthus tuberosus (assembly GCA_030545235.1). Classification (NCBI taxonomy): domain Eukaryota; kingdom Viridiplantae; phylum Streptophyta; class Magnoliopsida; order Asterales; family Asteraceae; genus Helianthus; species Helianthus tuberosus. The sequence goes on along the minus strand of CM060416.1, from coordinate 4,390,796 downwards.
GATGTTAGTTTATGTTTAATGTAGTTTATGTAATAGTAGTTATAAACTTGTTTCTTGAATGAACTTTATGTTGTAATCTTGTTTATATGGAACTTTAGTACTTTTTCATGTTTGAATCTTTATGATTATATAATGAACGTTTCATTGATGTTGAGTTCTTGATTATGTTTGATTATTTTGGATAATGAATCTGTGGTTAGTGGGATGGTAACTATTTCTCGATTAATCACTTGTTTGTAAACTTGTTTACACCATGAGACTCGAGAGGGGTATTGGTTTTATCTAAGATATATCTTATTTTGATTAGGAACACTTTCTTGCACGTAAGGGTTCTAACGAATTATATGATGTTGATTACATGTTCTTGTATGCGGTTTATGATCCTTGTTTAGTAGTTTTGGTCTGAGATTGCTGACATGGTAGATTTGTGTTCAAGACTTGTAAAGGTGAAATATGTTGTTATATGATCTACTTAAATGCTTATCCTCGTGGTTGTATTGTGACCATCGGTATTGCTTTCTTTGATAAGTGAGGTTAGAAAACTCCTAGCGGATGACTAATCTATCTTTAATGGTTTACATGAATGAATATCAATAGCTCGCTAAAGAATGATTTTAGGTGGTTAACGTGTGTTTATCGCGTTAACTTTCCGAAGAAGCATCATGTTAGAAAACTCCTAGCGGATGACTAACTGTCTCGAAATTGGAAAATTGATTAAGTGCTTTTGTAACATATCTTATAGGTAACATGTTTAGGTTATTTATGAAACAAGATAGTAGTATATTTATGTTTTAGTTGTAATTTAGATAACTTAGTTAAACAACCATTCACTTATCCTTTTTATCTGGGAAAATAATGACAAAGATTTAGTACATATAACGCCCGTGTTCTATGGATTGATATCTGGCTCTTACCAATACTTTACTGCATATATGATGGGATACACTTGTCCTTTATTGTGTGTGTTTTAATGTTAAGGTATAAACCATTTTTATAAATTTAAAACACCAAGTTACGCCGGGTGCGATTGTAAATACTGTAAATAAATGTGTATAGTCGCGCCCACGTCAAGTTTTTGGCGCCGTTGCCGGGGAACACAGCGAAATGAATGGAAAAATCCGAGTCATTATTCGACCAGTGTACAAACTGTTAATACTTGTGAATACTTGTAAATTTTTGTATTTATTTGTTTTCTTTGCTAACTTGTTAATATTTTAACTGTTTGACTAACTTTTCTTTTTCTGTTTTACTAACCAGCTGGCTGCTAACTAACTAACCTTACTAACATACTAACTTCTTATTTTATTATCCGACTAACATGTATTTTATTTTATTTAATTCAGTTATGTGTTCGGAATCGAACCATTTACTTTATTTATTTCATTTCATTTCAGTATCTCATTTGTTTTAATTCAGTCATTTTATTTCTGTTTATATTTATTTTTATGTTCGTGTTCGCATGTCGAACCGCTTATATATATTATATTTATTTCATTTCTGCATTTTATTATTTACTTCCAGTTATTCATTTATTCATTTCTGCTTATGTATTTATTTAAAATTAACCGCTTGACCATTTAATTATTGCACTCATTGGTTTATTTATTTACTCCACCAAAATAAAATATAACTTTCTGATAAAATCATTAGATTTTCTGATGAATTCTGATAAACCCATTAGATATTCTAAAAACAACAATTTACATTTCTGATGAATTTACCAGATTTTCTTGTAATTCTGATGAATTTATCAGAAATTCTGATGGAACGAAAAACTTTCATCAGATTTTATCAGATCATATCAGATTCTCTGATATATATAAAAAAGGGTGATTCTTCAGATTTCTGATAATTGTCATCAGAATTTCTAATAAACAAACAAAAATAGTTATCGGATGTAAATAAGTAAATAAACCAGTAAATATTTAAATAGATTTGTATGATATCTTATGTATGTATGTATGTATGTATGTATGTATGTATGTTATATTTTAGTATTGTTATTTATAATTATTTCGTACATTATTATTATGTTCTTTTTTCTGTATAACGCCTTCCTTTTTACGTGCAGGCTAATGTCCACGCCCCCTGCACCCGCTAATGTTGAGCTAGCCAACGAACCAGAAAATAACTTAAGAAGGAGTAGGCGGCTTCGCAAAAGATCACTTGTTGTTGCACAAAGGATTGCAGCCGCGATCGACGAACCAGTGATACTTTCTGACAGCGAGAGTTCGGAGGACGACACAGGAAGCATTATGGCAGAGGACGACCAGCCTTTGAATGAAACCGGCCGTCCAGGAGGAGAGGGCTTGCTACCGAGCATTGCCCGACCTACGATAGCAGCACCGAGTTTTGAAATTAAATCTAGTATTATTAACATGTTACAAAATTCTGTGCAGTTTGATGGGAAGGATCACGAAGATCCAGGTCGGCACATCGCATCATTTCTCGAAGTGTGCTCGACCTTCAAAATTAGAGACGTTTCTGAAGACGCAATTCTTTTGTGACTCTTTCCATTTTCTTTGCGAGACAAAGCCCGGTCTTGGCTTTTGTCACTTCTAGCAGGATCCATCACGACTTGGAACGAGATGGCAGATCTTTTTATGTAAAAATATTTCCCGCCGGAAAAGACAGCTAAGCTTAAAAACCGTATCATGACATTCAAACAGGACGAAGGAGAATCTCTACACGCAGCTTGGGAGAGGTTCAAAGATCTTCTGATCGATGTTCCACTTCATGGGTTGTCTAAAAGGCAACTTGTGTTGAACTTCTACCAAGGACTCAACTACGACTTACAAGAACGTTTAGATGTATATGCAGGAGGCGATCTTGGAACAAAAACACCCAATGAAGCCTATGCAATCATAGAAAAAGCTACCTTAAAGTCGAGTTCTCGTCACGGTGGAGTGCGAAGTAAAGCATCATCTATTCCTGGAGTTCATCAAGTGGATGCGTATACGGCTCTTGCAGCACAAATTGGAGCTTTGGCAGCAAGATTTGATCAAGCTCAGAATGTTTCACAGGTACAAACATCATGTGAGCTGTGTGGAGTGTCACACGAGCCAGGTACTTGTGATCAGGGTGTTATGTTTACAGGCCACGAAGAGGTGGACTATTTGGGCAATCAAATTAGGCCCCAGAATAAGCCCTATAGTAACACGTACAATCCGGGTTGGAGGAATCACCCAAACTTTGGGTGGAAATCTAATTCCAATAACCAAAACCCACTCGGATACGCTCAACGCGCTCCCGCACCACAACAGCCTCAGGGGCAATCCTTTCAGCCCCAGGGACAATCTTTTCAGCCATCAGGGCAAACCTTTTGTAACACCCCGAAAATGGGTTTGGTAATCAAACCACGTTAACACTAAAAGACGGGTAAAGTACCGTTAGTGGTAAAATTTACCCGGTAAATATTAGGATTTAAATAATTAAACCTAATATTAAATAAAGGTTATACGAAGATTTTTGAGAAAATAAATTGACAAAAGGCCCAAGTTAACGGGACTTAAAAATAAAACGGGTTATGAACAAGACAAAAATAGCTAGGAAATAAATAACCTAGTTAATTACAAGTCTTGTAGTAATGAGGAAACTTGATTAAAACACCCTAAATAAAACTTGGGAAAAGTAGAGGGGTTAAAGGTGTTAAACTAGAAACTAGCTTTTAATTAATAAAAAAAAACCCAACACCAAAACACACACCTTGAGTGTGTGTTCTGGTCGATACAAACACAGGAGCCAAGAAGCTCTCTAGCTCAAACCCTAACAAGCATAAAATCAGCAAATTTGTTGGTGCATGCATCTGTCGACTTCGTCTTATGTCAAGTCTCGGGTTCGTTGCAGATTTGAACAAGCATGACATCACAAGTGACATCACATAGGTGACATCACAAGTGACATCATGAAATATGAAATTGGATGTTGACCGTTTGAAATTGTAATCGTTTGAGATGGTAACCGTTTGAACATGCATGACCGTTTGAAGAGGTGACCGTTTGAAGGGTGGCATGTCACCTTCAAACGGACAGCTCTAGTCTATAAATACCCTTCAAACGGATTCATTTGTAAGATTCTAGATTCCGACGCCGAGGTGCTGTCGAAGTGTCTCCAGATTGTAAATTGTTCAGAGATTAATATACGAGACATTTTATAGTGAATACAAGCTAAACGAAGACCGAATCAATGAATTCCGCCTCTGATTCTGTCTGAGCACTCTTCTGATCGACTCGTTAGGTCGTTTCACGATCCTACAAGTGGTATCAGAGCTCAGGAGGAAGAGTTCTTACCGTTTAGCTCGTTTTCGCTAGCAAATTCTGATTTTCTACACCTTCTTTCACAAAATTGATACTTTTCACGGTTAAAATCGGCTAAAACTTTCACAATGTGTGCGTAATTGTGTTTTAACAAACCCTTGAGAATATCAGATCTAAACTCAAAGAAAAACTGCTAAAAATGGCTTGAAAACTGGTGTCCGTTTGAACGAAGCAGCAACTGTCCGTTTGAAAAACTGACCTGTCCGTTTGAAACTGACCTGTCCGTTTGAAAACTATCTTGACCGTTTGAAAGTTGCTATCGTGACCGTTTGAAACTGTCCATCCCGTTTGAAAGCAGCCATTCTGTTTGAGGTTGTCGTCAGTGGCGGACCCAGGATTTTTTTGTTGGGGGTGCGGAATTTTTTTAAAGATTTTAGACCCCTAGCTATATAAAAAAAATAGGTTCATAGCAGGTCGGATCGGGTCGGGTCATGTAAAACAAGTAAACACAAACAAACAAAGTTTCATAGCGGGTTGAATCAGATCGGGTTGGGTCCATTTCAATTTTCAAACAATTAAACCTTAGTTCCTAACTTCTTATCACAAACAATCAGATCGGGTCGGGTCCATTTGAATTTCAAGCCCTAGTAATTGTTATTTACCAACCAACAATCATATAATCAACAAAACCACCCAACTAAAGACTAGAACAACTCAAAAATACATAAAAACATATAAAATTTTAAACCTTTTTAACAAATATACATATATATATCTTTTTCTATTGAAAAAACCCAATAAAACATCAAAACAAATCGAATTACCTATTAAAATAAATTGTTCTTTTTTTTTTTTGTGTCATATCTAATATAAATAAAGTCCAGAAAACTTGTTAAGTTACATCAAAACAGAAGGTAGACGGGCAACAAGCTGCGCCGCCAATCCTTTCTGAATTGCAAACCCCAACCTCCCGAACACAAACCCTGCCCCCCTGGGGTAGAACAATTGCTGTGGATAACCTGTTGAACCCTCATCAAGAAGTTGATGGCTTCTGGCGCTAGGGAGCCAAAAGTATCAAAGGCAAAAGGGATAAAGACATGTTGGTTCTCTGCGCAAGCTTTAGCGTGCTTATCCACTTTCTTTGATTCTGCTTTTCTTGCTGCTAGTCCAGCTACAAACCCGTTTTCCCTTAAACCAACCAAAGGGGAAACCCCCGTGAGGTCTACACAAGCATGTTTCCCCCCAGCCCAGCCAAAGACGAGCAGATCCGCTGGTCGCAGAGTAGATCTCCCTTCCATAGGGTCCGTGAGGAAATTCACAGGGGCCTCTTTCTTAGCAGAAATCCCAGCTCTTCTTAAGATGTCCCCCAAAACATCTCGCACCCAGTCATACCTATTTAAGTTCAATTTTTGAATTTCATCTTTTCAAACCCTATACTAAATCATATAATCAATAAGAAATTAAGAAACAACAAACCCATACTATAAAGACTAGAACAACCCCAAATAACCTCAAAACACATAAAAGTTTAAACTTTTTTTACCCATCCTAAAATCCTATTATCTCATGACTCTTGAACAAAATCGCATAACATCAAAATAAAAAAAACAAAACAGTTTGCAGCCGGAATTTTGTAGTCGCCGGCCGGAATTATGCTGGTGAGGCAGAGGGAGGGCGGGAGTCGCTGGCAAGTGGCAGCGATTTGGGTTTTTTTAATTATGTGGACTGGTTTTGTTTAAAAAAACTAGTAGTTGGGTTGGGCTTGAATGTGTTTTAAATTATAGAGGTTGATGGATTGAATTTAAGTTTTATTAAAGAGGTTAATGGGCTAACTTGTTTACATAATTTGATCGGGTTACAATCTGTGTTCACATTTTTTTTATATAAATTCCTAACATTTTTTTCTAAAGGGTGCGGACGAAAATATCCAAGGGGTGCGGTCGGGATTTTTCACGAAAAATACCACTAAATTTTTTTTTTCAAGGGGTGCGGCCGCCCACCCACCCACCCCATAAGGTGAGTCCGCCACTGGTTGTCGTTTGAAAATGACATGACCGTTTCAAACATGGTTCTCGTTTGAAAGTGTTTCAGTATTTTACGTGAAAAGTGCATCGTGTGGTGTGAAACATTAAACTAGATTGTCGGTTTGTATGTGAAAGATATTAAAGTGTGTCAGTTGGCTTAGACTGGAAGGTATGGGGGCCGGCTAGGCCCGGCAAGGACCGGCGCCGGTCCCCCACACCGCCCCCCTCCATCCCACCCCGGCGAAACCAGCAAGCCCAAGCCGAAGATGCCGCCCCACTTTTCAAAAATATATCCGTTGAACGGATAGAATAAATAAAAAAAAAAAAAATTCTTTTCCACTTTAAATATATATCCATTTCACATCCATTTTTATACCATTTCACATCCATTTATCCTAATCTTCTCCTTCTATCATCCATTTTTTTTTAAAAAACACTCTCATTTTTTTTTACCATCATGAATCCATTCAACCCAAACGATCCCAACCCGAACAATCCCAACCCGAACAATCCCAACCCGAACAATCCAAACTTTTTTTCTAGTCCCGCTTACACTCCGACTATGGATTCTTCGTGGGGGTCTCAACCATTTACGTTCGCGGGTTTCCAACAATCACCTAACGCCTTCAATCAAATGTCCCAACTTCAACAAATGCAACAATACCAAGCATTCCAACAATTCATGCAACGCGGCTCGCTTCAACTTGATCAATTCCAATCGCAACCGCCAACTTCCCAACCACAACCCTCGGTTCACCTTGACGATGATGATGAAGTCGTCCCCGAATCGCCACCAAAAGAACTCAAGCGCAAAAAAAACAGGGGGAAGGGGAAGGCGGTTGAAACCGAACCCGTCACCGAAAAAAAAAGCGGTTCGAGAGCAAAGCCGAGACCGTGGACAAAAGTAGAGGAGGAGGCGCTAGCTATCTCGTTTATTAAGGCCTCAACTTGCCCGATTGTCGGTATGAACCAAAGTTAATTTTTTTTATATAAATTTAAAAAGAATTATTTTTTAGTTTTACTAATCCATTTTTTTTAAATTTTAGGGAACAATCAAACGGGTTCTGGTTTTTGGAAGAAATGTACGGAAAGGTTTAATACCCTTATGGGGGAAGGCCCCTACCGTGATCTCGAATCCGTATCGGGCAAGTGGCGGAAAATGAACAAGTGCGTGAATGATTTTATCGGGATTTATAACCCACTTTACATCTATCGTCCTAGTGGGAGTAGCGACGAGGACGTTCTTAACCTTGCGATATCTAAATGGGAAGCAAAAAATCCGCCTTTCCTGCACCTCCGAGCATGGAACGTTTTAAAGAAAGACCCTAAATGGGCGCCGATTCCAAATGAGGTCGCAACCGCCAAACGGACTAAAACTTCCGAGTCCGGAAGTTATAGCGCGGGAGGCTCCACCGCTCGTTGTCAAATCGACATAAACGACGATCCGGAATATGAAGAACAAGAATATTACGAACCGGAACGTCCCGACGGAAGGGACAAAGCAAAAAAAGAGGCGGCCGCAAAGCGCAAAGGGGCCGGCTCGAGTGGAGGGGGCGGCTCGGGTGGAGGTGGCGGCTCGAAGGCGTCTTCGAAAATGGACGACTTAATTTCCCAATTCCGTTCGTTCCAAGAATTTGCGGCCGAAAAATATAGTCACAAGAAAAACGTGTCGGCCGACTATGCTCGAGCGGAGGATTTTAGGATAATGAGGTTGGATCTCGACTCGGTTCCGGAGGAGGAACGAGAGGTGTATCGAAGGATGAAGGAAGAGGTGAAGAAAAAGTGGACGTCGTAGGTTTTTTTTCATTTTTAGGAAATGTAATTTTTTTTTTTAGGAAATGTAATTTTTTTTTTTTAGGAAATGTAATTTTTTTTATGTTATGAAATGAAATTATTTATGTTGTTTTATGTTGTATTTTTTAATTTTTATAAAGTTTTTATTAACTTATTAAATTAAAGTTTAGGAAATTATAAAATAATAAGGTGGGGCCCCATCCTCCATCCCCTTCAATTATCAATTTGGCCCATCCCCACGAGCCGCCTACGTGGCGCCTACGTGGAGGCTCATCCCGTGGGGATGGGCCAAACCACTCCTTCTAGTCTTAGTTCAAGAATTGCATGTGATATTGGTTTGTCAGTCAAGCATCACGAGAATTCATTTGGTTGTGTGTCAGTTTACATGTGATATATCTGTTAACATGAAAAGATAAAGGTGTCAGCCTTTTCTTATAACAAATAAGAAAAGAGTTTGTTTGGTCAAATCAATTTGTGACAATTTAATGTGATTTTTATCGATAATGTGAAAAGAATAAAAGTTTGTCAGCCTTTTCTATTCAATTCACGTGATATTGAACTTTAAAACATGAGTAAATTAGAAGTTTTGTTTTGTCCTAAATTGCAGGCGCTGTCATTTGTCTTTAAAATTGATGAGTTTTGTCCTTATTGTTTGCAAATCTTGCACGTTATGTCCTTTAGGCCAAACCCAGTTAGATTTTTTAGTTAAATCTGGTCATGTGCAATGCACATGAGGGCATTTTAGTCTTTTTACCTCATTTATTTAATAGTATTTAAAAAATAAAACAAAATAATTAAAAATATTATTATTATTTTAACTATATATATATAACCTCCATCACCACCACCCTTCACCACCACCAGCACCCTCCACCTCCACCACCCTCCACCGCCACTACCACCCTCCACCTCCACCTCCACCTCCTCTGATCACTGCTACTTGCATCAAAAACCCCCCAAAAATCCCCAAAACCAAAAATATCAAAAACCCTCAACAACAATTGCATCTTCCCCTCTTATTCTTTCTCCATAACAACCGATCACCTCCTCCCACCATATCCGGCCACCACTTCCCTGTTACTAAATATTAACATGAAACCTAAAATAATTAGACTTTTCACTAGATAGCTAAATCAACTAAATCTAGATCTGGAAGATAAAAACGGTTGGATGATGCTTGTTCATCACAGATCTAGTTAAATCAACCATTAGGGAAATCTTGTTGGGTTGTACCAGTTTAGCTATGCAATCAGAGTTTACTTCTAAATTGACCAAAATTGCAAAACCACCCTCATTCAAAACACCACTAACAATCACCCCAAATCTGCCAATCCACCACTGCACACCCCTTTATCTTCTTCAATCTTCATCGTTGACTTTTTCTTACAGTTGAAATATCAACAAAATCCACCTCTCTTCGCTGCCATTCAAGAACACCACTCCAATACCCCCATCTATACCTACCTCACCTTCGCTGCCACCACAGCCTTGAGATGACCGGAAATCCACCGTCCAGCGGCGGCGTAAACCTAGAAATATTAATGGAGTTCTTCGAAGATGTTCATCGTCCCGCCACCACAGCCTCGAAACACTCCATAACCTGCTCCAAACCTCACACGAACACTCCAAAACTCTCCACAACGCTAAGATCTGTTAGCGGTGGTGGTTGTGGTGGCTGGGAACGAGGAGAGAGATCAACAGAAGGAAAGAGATGAACCACCGCCAGCTTGAATCTGTTACCACCACCGCCGCCCCTAACCACCGCCACACACCACCTTTATCAGATGTTAGAGAGAGAGAGAGAGAGAAGAGAGAGAGAGAGTTTATCTGAGAGAGAGGAGAGAGAGTTTGTATATATAGTGTTTTACTTTTAAGTTTGTACAAAATGGCCCCTGAATAGAAGTTCTTTACAAAATAACCCCTGTATAGTTGAAATGACAAGAATACCCTCATGTGCATTGCACATGACCAGATTTAACTAAAAAATCTAACTGGGTTTGGCCTAAAGGACATAACGTGCAAGATTTGCAAACATTAAGGACAAAACTCATCAATTTTAAAGACAAAGGACAGCGCCTGCAATTTGGGACAAACATAAAGGACAAAACTTGTAATTTACTCTTAAAACATTTACTAAATGGGTGGCCCAATGAGAATTGTATTGTGAATAGAATTGTCGGTCGTTTTAATTGTGTTTTATTGGCCCAAGAAGTGCATGATAGCATACATCAATTAAAGTGAAACTAAGGGTTGATTTTGAGATTGATCAGTTTGTTTGAAGGTTTGAACAAACAGTTCGCACGAGGTATTTAGGTTGTTTGAAGGTTAACAAGTTGTTTGAAAGTGTTACTAGTTCGCAAAAGGTGTTTGAACAGTTTGTTTAAAATGGCAGAAATGTTTGATGAAAGAGAAAACGATTATCTTGAAAATTTAAATTGTTGGTATATGAGAACTGTGGATAGCAGTTATAGAAATGTAAGTGTGGACATTTGGGTTAAAAGTTTTGAACATTTCATGTGTCAAAAGGATGAAACGTTGGATGAGTTGGAAATACGGTTTAAAATTTTAATAGACAATTTGAGGAAAAAGGATATTAGAATATCAAATGATGAACAGATATCGAAATTGGCAAATGCATTACCTGCTAAAGGGTTATTAGATTTTATCACCCCAAACTATTGGCTATTTGCCGCTGCCACCTCCAACTATCACTTTGATGCCCGTCACCCCCAACCTAACACTTAGTGTGTTCTGTCACCACGTCGTTAACTGATCACTAACTTTCGATGCTGTTAATACACTTTTTGGGGTGTCATAGGGATCTTGAGAAGATTTTAGAGATCTTAGGACACCCCCAAAAGTATAGTAATAGGATCAAAAGTTAGTGATCTGGTGACAGAACACACTAAGTGTTAAGTTGGGGGTGGCGGGCGTCAAATTGATAGTTGGGGGTGGCAGCGGCCAATGGCTAATAGTTAAGGGTGATAAAATCCAATAACCCCCTGCTAAATGGGATGAATTCTTGGTTGAGCTAAAAAGGAAAGATTTTTTTCAAGAACTTTATCCAAAACAATACTTTAATGAGGTTAATGCAGAGTTTCGTAAGGAATATAAGAAAAAGAAGGAATTTTTGAACGAAATGGAAAAGAATTTAAAAAAATTGGAATTGGATGTACTTACTGAAATAGATAAAAGAATTTGTGTGTGTCTTGCAACAAAGAGTATTTTGAAATATGATATTAAAAGGAAATATTATATTGATGAAAGTATGAATCCTTTTGATTTCGTTAAACTCTTTTGTGCAGGATCATTCAAGACAAAAACAAAGGAAGTTCCAAAGAATGAAGAATTTGTGAAGAATGAATCTTCAAGTTCTGCATCAGTATGCTCTAAATGTGATAAACTTGAAGCTGACAATGGTAAACTCTTAAAAGATGCGGAAAGTTTGACATTGGAAGTCAAAAGGATGAAGGATGAGAAGCAATCTGATGATAAACAGATTCTTGTTTTGCAGGAAAATTTGGAGATATTGAAATCTGAAAATGTCAAACTGTTAAGTGGTTTGAACAGTTTGACATTAGAAAACAAAATTTTGAAAGAAAATGCAACAATTTTTGAAGATAAAATCAAAAGTTTTGAAAATGAAAAAGTAAAAACTGAAAAAGAATTTCAAAGTCAAATAAAAATTCTTGAAGATGGGAGATCTGTTTTTAGCAAGAATAACATTGAAAAGCAAAAAATGATAAATTCTCATCTTCAGACGATTATTCGACTTGAAAAAGAAGCTGAATGTGCTCGAAAGAAAATCAAAGAGTTAGAAGGTAAAATCAGAGAATGGGAAGAAAAGTTGAAGGTTTTTGTGAATACTTCAGCTATTCCCTGTCCTAAACCGGTTAATTCAGTTCCAATAAGTGACGATGTCACAAACTATGATAAAGTCATAGTTGAAGATTGCGATGAAAAATCTGATGATGAAAAAGAAAAAATTGACAAAAAGAATTTATTTTTGAAGTTAAAAGAAAAATTTCAAGAAACTGTTCCACAATCAACCGAAAAGGGAGAATGCTCTAAGCAAAAACCTTTGAAGAAGAAAGTGGAACAGAAACAAAAAATTAAAAATTTGAAAAATGTTCAAAAAGAGAATAACAGCTCATCAGATCGATCATCCAATCGCAATCAAAAACCACAAAAAATAAAAAATGAAAACTCAAAAATTGTTGTTAATAAGTGGTGCAGGTCGGACCACAGTGCTTCAAAGCCAAATCCAGCTTACAAGAGGAGAGATGGATATCACCAAGCCAAACAGTGCTTTGATCTGAATGTTTGGGCTGAAAATGGTGATTGGTACGATAACAGAGTGTGTTACCGATGCGGTTATCAAGGACACATTGCTGTTAACTGCCAGAGTTGGAGTTATGAGACGAGGAGATGCTATAACTGTCATATCAAAGGTCACATTGCCAGAGATTGCCTAAGGAGATCGAATGAAAGATCGAGGGCTAAATCTCAGAAAATGACAAAGTTACCAGTCTCTGTCAAGCTCAAAGAACAGAAAGTTCAAGAACGTAAAGTTCAAGAACAGAAAGTTCAAGAACCGAAAGTAAAACTTTCACAGGGGCAGAAAGACAGACTGAGGAAAAAGAGGAAGAAAGCGAGAGAGTATCTAGAGAAGATTTTGTCCTCGGATACAACTGGTAAAACAGATAAAAGTTCTGATAAATCGTCTTGCTCGTCAAAGAATGACAAATCAAGCAAAACGAATTCATTAGATACAAATCTGAGGACAGAGGAGAGAGTCAAGAAAAAGAAACTTCCTGGTGATGAATTTGTTTCTCCGGAAACAAAGGAGCCAGTTGTTGGCAATGAATCTGACTCGTTAAAGTCAGACAAGCCACGATCAGGCGATGAATCTGGTGTGGTAAAGCCAGAGGAGCCATGTATTGAGGTAAAAAATGAGAATTCTGGTCTAACAATGGATGATGAAAATTTTCCACCATTGTTGAACAAGAATTCAAAATCACCCAAGGACTGTCAGGCTTGGGTGAATTTGTTTAAATAAAAAACCTGACTTGCCGGAGTTCTCAGGTTGGTAAGCGTGGAACATGAATCGGCACATTTCTTGAGAAATTCACGAATGTGATATTTCGACTTAAAAGTGGTAAATCAGGAACATTAAGTTGTACTTGATTTTCTACAAGTGATGTTTGTGGATTGATCTTAAAAATGTTAGTTTTTACAAGTGGTTAAAGAAAACAAGGTGATGAATGATCCCAATGTTTGAGAAATGATTCACAAAACTTATTTTCCGGAAAAACCATTTTGATTAAAACAAACTTAAGTGTTTTGAAATCACTATGGGAAAATGTTTTGTTGTCAGGGGGAGTTCTGATTGTTCAAGCCAAGTGAATGGAGAATTGAAGTGATTCTCATCATGTTGTCACATTTCTTGTACAGCTTGTTTTCACATTTTCCCAGAAAATCAAAATTAAGACATATTTTGATTTTAGGGGGAGTAAAAATTTTAAAAAAATTAGAAAATTTGAAAATGTAAAAAACATTGAAAAATGCAAAAATGAGTTTTTGTTGTAAAAAGAGGAAATGATAGTAGATCAGTTGGACTGTCACAGCATGCTAAAGAAATGGAATGATAAAATGTGATAAACGGTCTCACTAAAGATGTGACGATAGGCTCAGCTAGACTAGTAGATTTGCGAGAACGATACAAACTTAAATGAAAAAGCCTAGTTCTAGTGGGAAACATGGTCAAAAGCATAGTACTTAGTTTTGTCCTTCTTGACTGTGTGCCTACTCAGTAATCGCTGATTGTCGAAAGACATAAAACTGGTTAAGTTTGTGAACTTTCACAACTTTGTTGAAAAGTCGCTGTGATTGTGCATTTCATTTTGCAAAGATTTAAACTTGTTTGATTTCTTTATTTTGTTTAAGCATTGGACTTCCTCTGCGTATACGTGAGTATCGACCTGGTTGTTAATGCCTAAACGTTCTGCTTTATTTTCTTTAGTGTTTCGTTTAAGCTTTGGACCTCCTCTGCGCATACGGAAGTATCGACCTGGTGGTTAAAGCCTAAACAACTTCAACTTATTTTTATTTTCTTATTTTGTTTAAACATTGGACTTTCTCTGCGTATACGGAAGTATCGACCTGATTGTTAATGTTTAAACATTCTGCTTTGTTTTCGCACAAATCACAGTTGATAAAAGTTTAAAGGCATTACTTGAGTCAGTGTATTGCATGATGAGGGGATATGCTGAGATCGTGGGGTCCATAAGAATTTTAGTGCTATCTTAATATACCTTAACGTATCGGTAAGCATTTCGAAAGTTTTTAGATTGAGTTTAAGTGGACAATAATATCGTCAATCAATCTGAATCGTTTAGAACTGAAAATGTTTAAAGCTTAACGGTGTTAGTGATTGGTCACAAAAACTGATATGATCCTCTTACACAAACTCACAAAAATATTGTTTGTAAATATTTCTTCTCTATATTTCATTACATTGAAAAATTCAAAAAGATTTTAGTGTGTTTTAGCATAAATTTTGAAAAATTCAAAAAGATTTTTGACAACTGATGTTGGAGAGCTGATATTCAAAATTTCAAGTGCTGAACATGATGAACAGGTTTGGGAGTGTGCGTTTAAAAGAAGAAACTGAATTTGAGAAAGAAAGTTAGATTAGTTAATCAAGGTCATTAATTTGAACTTGATATAACTATTACTAGTAAGTTTTTCTTATTGATTTAAGTAAAAACTTATGTTGTGATGAGAAAATGTGTGCAGGAGATGAACTGAACAGAGATAAAACCAGGGATTGATCTCAAGGTGATAGCTAATTCCAGACAGTGATCCCATCATGATGAGAGGGGGAGTTTGACGAGGTTAGAACCAAAGAGAAGATCCTGGTATATGCTAAGAAAGAAAAGAGACTGATGAAGATTGAAGATGCGAAGACTCGACACTTAAGACTCGTCAACATCTGAGGGGGAGTCTGTTGGTGCATGTATCTGTCGACTTCGTCTTATGTCAAGTCTCGGGTTCGTTGCAGATTTGAACAAGCATGATATCACATAGGTGACATCACAAGTGACATCATGAAATATGAAATTGGATGTTGACCGTTTGAAATTGTAATCGTTTGAGATGGTAACCGTTTGAACATGCATGACCGTTTGAAGAGGTGACCGTTTGAAGGGTGGCATGTCACCTTCAAACGGACAGCTCTAGTCTATAAATACCCTTCAAACGGATTCATTTGTAAGATTCTAGATTCCGACGCCAAGGTGCTGTCGAAGTGTCTCCAGATTGTAAATTGTTCAGAGATTAATATACGAGACATTTTATAGTGAATACAAGCTAAATGAAGACCGAATCAATGAATTCCGCCTCTGATTCTGTCTGAGCACTCTTCTGATCGACTCGTTAGGTCGTTTCACGATCCTACAAAATTGAAGGGGTAAATCCAACCCAAATCGAAATCCAAGCACGAATTTGTGATCACCTCGGTGAAGGGATCATAAGGTATAATTTCATCATTTAGTTTTGTCTCAAATTCTTGATAATTTGTGAAATCGAAATCTGGGTTTGATTATTTGATGTTTAGATGAAATTAGTAATGAAAACATGTCTAGGAGTAAACCCTAGTCAATAACATGTTGAATTAGTGGTTAATCTATGAAATTCATGATAATCCATTGATAAGTAAATGGGTTTTGTAAAAATAAGATGAACACAAGAATCATGACTATCAAAAGTGGTGTTACTTGATTACTATGAAATGATTCTGAGATTAGTATGCATGCTTGACATAATGGAATCGATATGTATGTTTATATTGGGCAAAAATATCAAGTTATGAACTTGATTTTAAATATGTAAAATTATACCCGTTAGGTGTTCGTTAAAATGCCTAAATGAAAGATAAGTGTTGAAAATCGGACAAAAATGCATGTTTGATAGTTATGGCAAATTATGCGTTAAGACTTATAAAAAGGGTTCTAAACGGATTGTGAATTGAACTCTTTAGGCAAGGAATCTGGATCGTCAAGTGGACAAGCCAGAGGAAATACGCGTTTGAAAAAGATGCTTAAAAGGTACGTAACTACGGTTTCGTTACGTTATGCTTGATTACGTATATTCGCTAGTAGACTTTAAATTAGCACAATATATGAAATTTGTATTTAGTTGAAGTGACGAAGTGCTTAGACAAATAAAATGAGTCAAAACATGTGTTAGAAATAGAGTTTGGAAGTAAAACGACTATACGGTGTAAACCGGAGTTAGTCATATGGATAAGATGGTAATAAATATCAACTCATAGAGTTTCATGGTTCTTTAGACCAAACGGGTCAAAAGGTAAAATTATCACCCTTTGATAATATCGACTAACGGTTTGTTTAGTTATATGATTATAGGAATAAATATCAGATGGATATGTACATCGCTATTGCTTAGCGGCTACTAAGGCAAGGTATCGAAACGGGTCAATATATTGATCCGAGTCAGGTATGTATAATGATTCAACTCATCATGTAGAACTTGAGGTTCTATAAGAGTAGGCAAGGTTAAAATATAGATATTCGGTTATCTTTTAGGTAAACCGAATAAATTGAGTTATGATTATGGTGTGTTAGAAACATATTGGTTTCTAAACAAGATTGTAGTTAAAAGGTTTGATTTTTGGGTCAAACAAGTATTTAAAAGTCCTTCGTAGTAAAAGAAGGATAAAAATTGACCAAAATGCCCTTGTAAGCTAAATCGAGCGAACGACCCATAAAGGTTGTTCGGAAAAGAGTAGTATGCATAATTAAACACTTAGAATGAGTATACAAAAGCGAAAGATGTGAATCCTTAGTCATTTGACTCTATAATAGTCTTTGCCGTAAAATAATGATTCGAAGGGTAAAACTCGGAGTTTAGGAATTTCCACACTTAATACAACACAAGTACCGTTGTGGTGGAAGATTACTTGGTAAGGAATGTGGAAATATAAAGCTAGGTACGAATGAAAGCGAACCATGTTTAAAATACATTTAAACACCCTTAAGGGGTCAAAATAAGCATACGAGTGAAAACGGGTTTAATTTGCGTAAGAAACCTGTGATTAGAACCTAACATGGTAGATAACATTAATTTGAAGAAGTGCATGTGAAATAAGGATCAAACAAATATGTTTGTTTGATAAAATGCATAAACGGGTTAAAATTCGGTAAAAAGGCAATGAGTCGAAGGCTTAGAAATCTCAAAATTTATTATGTTAGATGTTGGATTTTAACTCCATAAGATGGAGAATTAATTACGGATGCGTAGGAAAAAGAATCGGGTAAAACGGATCAAAAACGAGAGAGTTATGCTCGTTTCTGTGAAATCGAGTCATGCTGGGAATTATGCAGCACCAGCTGCAACAGTCTGTTGAAAACAAGCCGTGGCGTCACGCGACGGGGAAGGCCCCAGGCCGTGGCGCGACGCGAGTGGGTGTCAGTTTTGCGAAAATCGTTTATTTTAACCGTTGATGCATTGCGAACCCGTTTAAATACGTTCTAAGGTACGTATGACTAATCCAACTCATGTTTTATGAGTTTCAGGTAAAATTTTAGCACCGGAGGACGATCAAGCACAATGAAGAACCGAACACGATCAAGAAATAAGCTTCCGCACGAAGTTTCGTTGTTACTTTTAATTGACGAACTTAATTACATTATGTTCTAAACTTTTAAATTGTAAAAGGTTTTAATAAACCCGTATTTCCGATGTACATGTATTCTTAATTACATGATTGTTTTCGTAAAAGATACATTAAACCTTGATTTATAAGAACGGGTGTTACACCTTTCAACCACGTTACAATAGTTTAAGTTCAGGAAGCACTTCCCAGCCACAAACCTCTCAAAGCAACTCAAAACTAGAGGAAATGATGGCGCAGCTGTCAAACAACTCCAACAATGCCAATCAAATATCTGAGAAGCGATACCAACAGCATGAGGAGCGTTTCATGGCACAAGAAGGGGAAATGCGGAGCCAGAAGGCTTCAATACAAGCCATTGAGAATCAAGTCGGCCAATTGGCCAAAATGTTGTCTGAAAGACCTCAAGGTAGTCTTCCAGGTAACACAGAACCAAACCCGAGAGGGCACGTTAATGTAGTAATGACGAGGAGTGCTAAAACCATGGTACCTGACAAATCGGACTCACCACCGATCACTGAGACAGTCCAAACTGACGCTTCAGACGAGGTGCACGCTAGGCGAGTCCCAACAAGTATAGCACAGTTCCAGGAGCCAGTTAAAGATTTCATTCCTCCAGTTCCATATCCAATTAGACTGAAGAAGCAGAAGAACGATGAACAACATGGTAAGTTTTTAGAAATGTTTAAACAATTACACATAAACATACCATTTGTTGAGGCGTTGGCTCAAATGCCTAAATATGCAAGGTTCTTAAAAGATATCCTCACAAACAAGCAGAAACTCAAAAGCTTGTCTTGTGTGTTGATGAATGAAAACTATTCAGCCCTTCTCCAAAACCGTCTACCTGAAAAGATGGGAGATCCGGGCAGTTTTACTCTTCCATGTCTCATTGGCAGCATGTCTGTCAGTCACGCATTAGCCGATTTAGGGGCCAACATAAACCTTATGCCATATAAGGTATTTGCTAAATTAGATCTGGGTGAACCTTCACCCACTAGAATGAGCATTCGACTTGCAGATCGTTCAATCAAGTATCCGCGTGGATTCGTTGAAAACATGCTTGTTAAAATCAATAAATTTGTTTTCCCCATGGATTTTGTTATTTTAGACATGGACGAAGATTCAAAAGTGCCATTAATACTCGGACGCCCATTCCTCAATACTACGAGGACAATTGTTGATGTGGCAGCTGGCCAAATCACGCTCTGAGTAAATGACGAGCACGTGACTTTTGATATTAAAAGATCAATGCAACATCCGCAAAGTCACGGTGACATGCTTTACTATATCGACATTGTCGATACTTGTGTAAGCTCTCATTTCCAAGGCACGATTAAAGAAATTGATACAGACACACATCTGTTGTGTGAGAATCAAGATGGCATTTCGCAGGAGGGCCACGAAAATGAGCAACCGGTTTGCCAAATCAGTGATGATGGTTCCCAAAGTCCAGATCAATTTGTGAAAATTGACCGTGAAGTTGAAGAAAAGTCAAAACCTTCGGTTGAAGATCCACCGTCGTTGGAGTTAAAAGAACTCCCACCGCATCTCGAGTATGCATTTCTAGACAAGGAGTGTCGCTTGCCAGTCATCATTTCAGCATCTTTAGCAAAAGAGGAAAAGAGACAACTTCTCGAAGTTCTAAAGTGTAGGATTGTTTGCATGACCAAACGAGTCGTTCAGAAGAGATCTAGTCCAATACAAAAGGCGGAAACAGATGTATCGGAGTTATTTCAGCTGGAATGCACAAGAATTCACTTTAAACTGTCTCTGTATTGAGATCAGATCGTTTTACAATGTTGGAGACACTTCGGCAGAGCTTCGCTACCGGAATCGAAAACGTTACAAATGAAATGACAAGACACATATATATAGGCCAACCTATTTCGCACGAAACAACCCAAACGAAATGAACTTGCCATTTCGTACGAAATAGCCATTGCTATTTCGTGCGAAATGAATCCTTCTCATTTCGTGCGAAATCATAACTACCTATATATTTCACATTTTCTCGTACAACGTGCCCTGATCTATCTAATCTATTACAAGACTTGATACAAGACGAAGTCGGCAGACATATGCACCAACATAAAGCTTCATAAGAAAGCCATGGCGTGGAAGATTATGGATATCAAAGGCATTAATCCTTCTTTTTGTACTCATAAGATTCTCATGGAAGACGATTACAAGCCTAGTGCACAGCATCAAAGGCGTTTGAATCCAAATATGCAAGATGTGGTGAAGAAAGAAGTAATTAAGTTGTTAGATGCAGGGCTGATTTATCCTATATCTGATTCTGTTTGGGTAAGTCCAGTGCAAGTAGTACCCAAGAAAGGCGGTATTACTGTAGTTCCAAACGATAGGAATGAACTTATTCCTACCCGTACCGTCACCGGATGGCGAGTTTGCATCGATTACCGCAAGCTCAATGATGCCACCCGTAAGGACCACTTCCCGCTTCCATTCATTGACCAGATGTTGGAACGTCTGTCGGGGAAGTCATTTTTTCTGTTTTCTGGATGGGTTCTCTGGATATTTTCAAATTCCTATCGCTCCCGAGGACCAGGAAAAGACTACTTTCACTTGTCCTTTTGGCACATTCGCCTACCGGCGTATGCCTTTTGGGCTGTGTAATGCACCAGCCACATTTCAGCGTTGCATGGTAGCTATTTTTCATGACATGATTGAAGAATCCATGGAAGTATTCATGGATGATTTCTCTGCTTTTGCGAGTTCTTTAGATCAATGTCTTGGAAATCTGAAAAGAATGTTAATGAGATGTGAGGAAACTAATCTTGTGCTTAACTGGGAGAAATACCACTTCATGGTGAATGAAGGGGTAGTTCTTGGACACAAAATCTCTGAAGCCGGGTTGGAAGTTGATCCAGCAAAAGTGGATATCATTTCTAAACTTCCTCCCCCAACCTCGGTCAGAGCAATTAGAAGTTTCCTGGGTCATGCAGGGTTCTATAGGCGATTCATAAAAGACTTTTCAAAAATCGCAAGACCTATGACCCGTTTATTAGAAAAAAATGCTCCATTTGTGTTTTCAGACGAATGCATGAAAGCTTTCAAGCAGCTGAAACAAAGGCTTATCGAAGCCCCTATTTTAGTTGCTCCAGATTGGGCGTTGCCATTTGAGATAATGTGCGACGCCAGTGATTACGCAATAGGAGCAGTCTTAGGACAACGAAGGGAAAACATTTTCATCCTATTTACTATGCCAGCAAAACTCTACATGATGCTCAAGAAAATTATACGACTACAGAAAAAGAGCTTTTGGCAGTAGTATATGCTTTCGACAAATTCAGGTCATACCTTGTGTTGTCTAAAACAATTGTGTATACGGATCATGCAGCAATCAAATACCTTTTTAGCAAACAGGACGCAAAACCGCGTCTTATCAGATGGATCTTGCTGCTACAAGAGTTTGACATTGAGATCCAAGACAAAAAGGGAGCTTTAAATGTTACAGCCGACCATCTCTCGAGACTTGAGCATGGAAGTTATGAAAATTCATTGGAGGAACCAATAAACTACAATTTCCCCCACGAATTCCTCTTAAGCATCGAGATAAATGACGAGTCACCATGGTTCGCCGACTTTGCAAACTACCTCACATGTGGAATCCTTATCAAAGGATTGTCATATCAGCAAAAGAGGAAGTTCTTTGCAGATTTGAAGTATTACATTTGGGACGAACCATACTTGTTTAGAATCGGAGCCGATCAGGTGATCCGAAGATGTGTATTCGGAGAAGAGGCAACCAGCATTTTGCGTCACTGTCACGAAGGGCCAACTGGAGGTCATCATGGAGCAAACTACACTACAAAGAAAGTGTTAGACTCTGGGTTTTACTGGCCCACAATCTTTCGTGATGCGCATGAATGGGTTAGAGCGTGTGATGCTTGCCAAAGGGCAACAAATATCTCCGCACGCAATGAGATGCCTCAGCATCCAATGCAAGTCTGTGAAGTTTTTGATATATGGGGTATCGACTTCATGAGACCATTTCCAGCCTCACGAGGTAACAAATATATCCTAGTTGCTGTAGACTACGTCTCAAAATGGGCGGAAGCTCAAGCTTTGCCTACAAACGATGCTAGGGTAGTTGTGAGGTTCTTAAAAAGTTTATTTGCCCGGTTTGGTGCTCCAAAAGCACTAATCAGTGACCGTGGAACGCATTTTTGTAATGCGCAATTAGAACGAGCCTTGTCCCGTTATGGAATTCATCATAGATTGGCTACGCCATATCATCCTCAAACGAGCGGGCAAGTGGAGGTCACAAATCGGGGTTTGAAAAGAATCCTTGAGCTGTCCATTAATAATAACCGCAAGGTTTGGTCAGACAAGCTAGATGACGCTTTGTGGGCTTTTAGAACAACATTCAAAACACCTATTGGAACCACACCTTTTAGGTTGATTTACGGGAAAGCTTGTCATCTACCTGTCGAGCTAGAACACAGGGCATTTTGGGCCCTGAAAACGGAAAATATGGATTTGAAGAGCGAAGGTGAAGCCTGTTTTCTACAAATCCACGAGCTCGAGGAGCTAAGAAACCATGCCTATGAAAGTTCTAGCAGATACAAAGAACGAGTCAAGAGGTTTCATGACAAAAGATTAAGAGAACATAAAGATTTCCGCGTTGGGGATCTTGTTTTATTGTACTCCTCACGACTGCGTTTATTCCCTGGGAAGTTAAGATCTCGATGGACGGGTCCATACACGGCCAAAGAAGTATTTCCATACGGAGCCGTCATCATCGAAAATTTAAGCAGGGAAGCATTCAAAGTCAACGGTCATAGACTCAAAAGTTATATCAACGGACCGGTTGACCCGGTGGAGGAAATTCACGAACTCCACGTCCCGCACACTTAAAACAAGTGTGGGGAGAATGAGTCTAGCTATCGACTCACTGACAAATTTAGCGAGCGTGTGTTCACACGCTAAGGTTAATTTTGTATATATTAGTTTGTAATATTTATTTCCTAAACCATTAATTTTTCGGTTTTAAACGTTGGTACATACAAGCTTGATTCATGATTTTTGGAACTTTGGAGTTAATTTATTGTTAAAATATATGAAATAGTGCAAAAATGGAAAAATTGGGTAAAATTTTCGGAGTTAAAAAGCTTACTGTGAAAAATAACACAAAAAGGCCCAGGTGTTGCACGGTCGTGCCAATTTGGCACGGTCATCCACTCCGTAATCAAAACAGACCAGAACTCATGCACCGGGCGGTCATCGGATCGCACTATCGTGCGGCCCGATGCACTACCGTGCAACCCGGTAATATCAGTCAAATCAGGAACGTGATCCGGGATGGCACGACCGTGCGGCCAGCCGCATGACCGTGCGAGTCAAAAACTGAACAGTAAAAACGGGGTATTTATGCGATTCTGCAGTAAAAACTAATCACTTTTTCGAAACCCTAGTCGGCGCACGTGAGTTTCAGGTCGCCTACACCCAAAAATCAACTAATTTTTGCCTAGATTTCACTTCAATCATCTTCCAAGGTATGTTTCCTACTTGTTTTGCAGATTAAACTTAGTTTCTGATGTAGATCTGATGTATGAACCAAGAAATTTAGGGGTTTTCTTCATAAAAGTCAAATAAACCCTTGTTCTTAAGTGTTTGGTGTTAAAATCGGTAGTTCTGACCCTTGATTTAAAGTTATTCACCGATTAAAAGTTGAAATTTGAATTATAAAGGTCTGAATATGTGAATAAAGCCGTTTTCTGATAAAATTTGCTGTCGTACGGTCACGCCATTGATCCAGCATGGTAGTGCCGGTCAGAAATCGGGGTCAGATCGCCGATACAGAACTGCGATGCCGAATCGCAAGGCAGTGCCGATTTGGCATGGTAGTGCGACATGAGTTTCCGGAAACAAGCTGTTGACCAATCAAGGATTAGCACGGCAGTGCCACCAGGCGCACGACCGTGCCGATGCTGAAATGACAACAGAACGTCGTAAACAGCCTGTTCTGGTGGCGACGATGAAATTTTTATATTCTGCTCTTATTTCGTTATATTCCTGTATGCAGATGAACCACAGATTCCTCCAGTTCAGCGAAAACAAAACGAAAGAACGTCCTTGGATTGCTAGACTAGAAGCATTATGGAATTGAAGGGGACAAATCGGTGAACCGAGAAGGATCAACTGGGACACTTTAACAACCCTCAACCAAGAAGAAAGGCTATCCGAAATGATGTCGCACCCCATGTCAAGGTTGTTCAACATTGCACGACCAGTTTATCTTGAGCTTATGTTGGAATTTTTCGCTTCATACACTTATGAAAAACCAAGAAGCGAAAATCCAGACTTTAAAAACAGGGAGAAGATATAATTCAGGTTGGGTAGAAAGTAGAATAAGTGGTCAGTTGTTAGACTTGGAAGAAGATTGGGCATATACTCAGCTGAAGACATTGATTCAGAACTTTTCACCAATATCTACAAGTTTGATAATGATCAGCAACGGGCTAACTTTTGGGCACAAGTGGCAGTTGAACCACCCTATGAAGCCAGAAAAGCTAAAGCTTCACGACTACGAGACCCACTTCTTAGGGTCATTCATCAGTTCATGAGTCACACCATCTGTGGGCGCATGGACAATGTAGGAAACTGTCCCACTCCGGATCATCTTTTCTTATATTCCTTAGTGACTGGAGTGCACGTCAACCTCGCAGCTAATGGCAGAATTTTTCGTAAACAGTGCGGGAGAACTACAAGCAGTGAAATACATGGTGGTGAATATGTGACTCAATTGGCATACAATTTGGGTATTATGACGGATGATGTAGTCAGTGGTCTCACGATGTTTCACGCAGGAGGAGATGTGGATATGAGGTCTTTGAGAGCGATGGGTCTGGTAGTAGATACAGATAATGGCCCAAGATTGAGGGGTTTGAATGGAGAAATATGGGATCCGCTACCACTACCACCACAGGACGAAGACGTCAACATGGAGGAGCATCAGGTACTCGAGCCACCTCCACACAACCAGTCACCACATGATCAGCCACATCATGAAGAGCACCAGCACCAGTATCAATATCAGCCAAACTGGCCTCCATGTATACCTTCCTACCCTGAGTTGTACCAGCAGTTCCAACATATGCAGGTTTCTTAAGATGCTATCAGAGCAACTCAGGACGTTATGAGAACCGACCAGGAAGCTATACGGGCATCTCAACACACCATGAGGGAGGAAATGTATGCAGGTTTTTCCTACATCTTCGGGGGATTACAAAGCGTATATCCGAGCCATTTCGGCAACCCTCCACAGTTTCGTTTGGAAACACAGGTAATTATGGGGCGGGTTCATCTGGAACACGCCACCATGATGATGATGATGATGATGAGGAGTAGGAGGAGGAGGTAGGGCGGAACAGTTCAGAAACTAATGTTTTATCTTATTTTTATTCAGTACTTTGTTTGGGATTTTTAACTTTATGTTTGTTTTTAAAATGTTTTAAGTAGTGTGTTTGCTTTGTTTGAATAATGGTTATGGTTTGGTTATCTAACATTTTGATCAATGGTAATATTGACTGCTTTAGCTAGTAACATACTTGGCAGATTCGTAAAGAAATGCACACAGAGTTGAGACGACTTCAATCAAAGTCTACTCAAACAAGTCAACTCCAACTCTGAGGGAGTACCTCTTTCCCTTTTCACATTATTAGTTTAGCTCTTCATAATTTCTTAACTAATATGTATTTCACATTGGGGACAATGTGAAGTTCAAGTGTGGGGAGGGGTTTTAAACTTTGTTTATCCTTAATTGTTCTCATTTTTGTATTGTTCTCATTTTTGTATATATTTTCGAAAAATAAAACAAAAATGGTCAATTTGTGTGCTTTAGAAAGCATCAAATTTGATAAAATTCGACAAGCCAAATTGATTTTTGAAAAAGATAACTAAAAAAGCGTGATAAAACAAAACAAAAGACTTGCATGTTTATCTTTATATTTATACCCATTCCTTCCGTTTACGTGAGCATATTTTTGAGCCTTTACAGCTTTCTTGTCAAATGTTTCTTTGTTTTTGCGGAAAAATGAGTGAGCCGAATGTTTTATGTAATTTAGAACTTGTCATTTGTATACTTTTCAAAATCATGAATATGTGAAATTACATAGAAATGATAGAGGCATTTAGGATACCCCATTTGTCATCCTTTTTCTTTGTTTATATCCCGCACCCATCACTATCCATTAGTTCACCATGTTGAGCATATTTTCCGTATTTTTCTTAAATTTTGCCCAAAATTTACTTAACCAAATATAACATTTTCATATTTACCCCTTTTTCGTTAAAATTCGACCATAAGCTTTCTAGATTGATAAAAGTTTCATTTCTTTGTTTTATTAAAAAAAAACCGTTTGATAAAACTCTCTAAGGAAATTAAGGAAAGACTATCAAGAAAGAAAATAGAGAGTAGAAGTGTAAAAAGAATAAACTTTGAACACCTACACAAGTAGCTTAGCAACGTGTTTAGAATCCTAGAAAATAAAGCACCAAGTTTTTGGCCAAGTTTTAACCTCTCTTGCCACTTTCAAAATATCCATTCCATACCCTTAACCTGAGCCTAACGTTAAAACCCATCAAAGACCTCTTGATTTATGCTTTTCACATATTAATTGGTGGAGAATAGATCTTTTGGCAAGCTTATGATATTACATGATTCATTGACTAGGTATCGAGTGTTTTGCATACACATTATGTGTATGATTCAGAAATTTAACCGAGTGTGTGTGAACATTGCGAGAAATATAAGGATTTACATGCTTAGTCAATCAAAAGTTGAATCATTGCTTTATAATTATCCTTTCATAAATCTAACAAAGCTTGTTTGTTTTAAATCTTTGGAGATGACTTTTGAAAACCAATTGGACCACCAAACAAATTAGTAACCTTATAAATATTCAGATTTGATTCCGTGTTTTATTTTAAGTTTGCTTGAGGATAAGCAAAGTTCAAGTGTGGGGATGTTTGATATACGTTAAATTATACATGTTTTTATACCCCAAAACACTTCCGTTTTAAGCATTTTTGACCGAAAACACGACGGTTAGGTGTCAAATTCGGTACTTTTATGTTTTCAGGTCTTAAACAGAGCATAAAGGAAAATTATGATGAAAACGGACAAATTCTGATGCATTTCTGATAAAAATGGCAAAAAATCTGATGACTGCCAGGTGTGGCACGACCGTGCCATCCATCGGCACTACCGTGCCGATCAAGCGATCTTGGAAGCACTGCCAGTGCAAAATCCAGTGCCGATGTTTTCCCGGGACGCACTACCGTGCGACCCGCCGCATGACCGTGCACCATCAAGACCAACATTTCTGATCAAGATTCTGATGACATCGCACTACCGTGCGACCAGCGGCACTACCGTGCCGATCTGATGACCCAGGCAACTTGTCCACTAGTCCACTTGGCTGACTTGGGATCGGAGAAACTAACGTCACCCGACAACACCAGTCACACGACCGTGCGACCCGTGGCATGACCGTGCCGATCACAAAATTCCCTATAAATAGCAGCATTCGCTACTGGTTTAAGTGTTGGGTTTTTCTCCATGTTTCTAGGCGATTTCTTGGTTACGAAGCAGTCCTGATCAGGCCCATTTGAAGCCTCAAGATCGAGTGGAAGCATAACCGATCCAACCCATCAATTCCTTGCTTGTTTATGGTTCGATTCCTTGTTCTTGAACATGTATTCTGATCATTATTCAAGTTATGAGCTGATGTTAGTTTATGTTTAATGTAGTTTATGTAATAGTAGTTATAAACTTGTTTCTTGAATGAACTTTATGTTGTAATCTTGTTTATATGGAACTTTAGTACTTTTTCATGTTTAAATCTTCATGATTATATAATGAACGTTTCATTGATGTTGAGTTCTTGATTATGTTTGATTATTTTGGATAATGAATCTGTGGTTAGTGGGATGGTAACTATTTCTTCATTAATCACTTGTTTGTAAACTTGTTTACACCATGTGGCTCGAGAGGGGAATTGGTTTTATCTAAGATATATCTTATTTTGATTAGGAACACTTTCTTGCACATAAGGGTTCTAACGAATTATATGGTGTTGATTACATGTTCTTGTATGCGGTTTATGATCCTTGTTTAGTAGTTTTGGTCTGAAATTGCTGACATGGTAGATTTGTGTTCAAGACTTGTAAAGGTGAAATATGTTGTTATATGATCTACTTAAATGCTTATCCTCGTGGCTGTATTGTGACCATCGGTATTGCTTTCTTTGATAAGTGAGGTTAGAAAACTCCTAGCGGATGACTAATCTATCTTTAAAGGTTTACATGAATGAATATCAATAGCTTGCTAAAGAATGATTTTAGGTGGTTAACGTGTGTTTATCGCGTGAACTTTCCGAAGAAGCATCATGTTAGAAAACTCCTAGCGGATGACTAACTGTCTCGAAATTGGAAAATTGATTAAGTGCTTTTGTAACATATCTGATAGGTAACATGTTTAGGTTATTTATGAAACAAGATAGTAGTATATTTATGTTTTAGTTGTAATTTAGATAACTTAGTTAAACAGCCATTCACTTATCCTTTTTATCTGGGAAAATAATGACAAAGATTTAGTACACATAACGCCCGTGTTCCATGGATCGATATCTGGCTCTTACCAATACTTTACTGCATATATGACGGGATACACTTGTCCTTTATTGTGTGTGTTTTAATGTTAAGGTATAAACCATTTTTATAAATTTAAAACACCAAGTTACGCCGGGTGCGATTGTAAATACTGTAAATAAATGTGTATAGTCGCGCCCACGTCAGCAATCTTTTATAAAAGCATGATGATGAAAGCATTCTTCTCATTATTGTGATTCAAAAGTTTACTATTCCGTTGCATATTTCCATATTTGTTTATCTTCATTCATTGTTTCATCTTAAACTGTCACAAAAATCAAACTCAGATCCTAACAATCCACAAGAAACCTATTATATATATATATATATATATATATATATTAATTTGCAAGATTTTGGTGCTTTAGTGAGTTGTACAGATGCTTTCTTGGTGTTATGTGCATGTGAGGGTTGTACACATAGTTGTATATGTTGTACTCACCTTCGGTTTAAAACCCATTTTTCTTCTCTCTCTCTATTATTTGTAAACTTTTTGTTGGATTATATAAGATCTGCTGATGATGAAAGCCAAAGCCCAAAGGATCCATCATCCTTACCTAAAGAAGTTCACGATACAATCTCCAAGTCTAGCGGTTTCTCCCCCTTGAAAGCTTCTCAAAACAGTTTCCCCGCTTCCTATTGCATCAAACTACTGCCTCCAAAGAAGATAAAGAACAAGTGCTGATCCTCAAAGAACTGGTTAACAAGTCAACAATCAAAGTCAACCAAAGTAAAAAACTGAAGACCCAAAGAACTGTCAACAAGTCAAGGAAGAAGTGCTGGATCACAACTAGCAGTTCTATGAAATCCAGCAGTTCACTCTTTTCTTCTTAAAGTAGCAGCAGTTCAATGGAATACTGTAACAATCCAGCAGTTCTCATAACTACTGGAAGTTATATCATTCAAGTGTTCAATGCGACGACACAAGTAATAACTGATGGCATTTCTTGAAAAATGATTTCTAAGTTTTTCTTTCATTGGTGGAACTATATCTCTAAACGGGGGCCTCTTAAAGAAAGCTCGCTATTTTATTACACATTAAATATATTTTGTTAAGTATCAAAAGACTTGTGGGGTAATTAATAAACTTCTGATAAAATAGTTGTTGCGTTTTTTAAAAGTATTAGTATGTTGGTTATTTGTGTAATAATTGGAGTAAAAGGCTGAATCGAATTGTTACAAATTGGAGGAAAATGTTGAATCGAATTGTCCCGGTTTGAAAGTATATCATGATAAGCAATTAACTATATTTTTGTTCAATAGCTTTTTTGAACATGTTACAAATTGAATTCTAGCTAGTAAGTATGTCCCAATTGGGGCCTAAGCATCTTTTTCCTGATTCTTTACAAAATTTGATATATCTTGAACGAGTTTTGTTTGAACTAAAAAAGTCACGTAACATTTTTATAAAAGACGCTTTTGTTGGTTGGATCTTTCTTAGACCGCCTAGAACGGTCAAGATTATGATGTGTACAACACATTGACTATAAAAACAACACAGTCACAAATAAGTGAATATTTTAATTTAGTTGTTGTAACGCCACTACATTATTCGACATGTTAGCAAACGATATTGAAAATACACTGTCTTGCAATTTAAACGTTTGAATAACCTTACTAAAAATATAAAATTAATTTGGGTAAATTACATTTTTCGTCCTTTATGTTTGTACCGAATTGCAACAGATAGTCTTTAACTTTAATAATTATAGTCATAATCCTTTATTTACAAAACCCGTTACACCCTAGGTCCTTTAACATTAACCCAGTTAAAATTTTCAGTTAACTCTGTGCATATGAGGGCAACTGGGTCATTTTACGCATTAAAATACATTATAATAAATAAACTAAAAACAATTAAAACAATTCATTAATTTGTTAATATATGAATCTCTATATAACATATGTATATTGTTAATATATGTATATGTAAACATAACCTGCACACAACCACTACCATCTCCATCTCTACCATCACCACCACCACCATCCCACCATCACCTCAACCCTCTAGCAATCACGTGCACCACCACCATCTTTACAACAACCACCATCAACCATCACCTTTATCACAAACCCCAATTTCAAAATTAGGGCTTCAAAAAGAAAACACAACCTTACCCAAAATTAGGGCTTTTACATGGAAGACGCGGAAGATGACGACAAGTGGAAGACGAGGGGATATGAGGGCTTTTACCGACCTTGATGTTGAGTCAACTCACTGATGGTCTGCTTACAGGAGGATTTCTTCGGTGAACTTGAAAGAATGCTTTTGGAGATGCCTAATGTAACAAAAGAATACTCATGTTCCTGTGATGAGATTCAAGTTGAATGGGGTTTCAACAGATCTTCTGAATGCAAGACTCTAATTTTGGGTTATACCTGATGTAAGTAGGTCTCATGAACATAACATGCGAACGTTAAATACAAGTTAAACAGGTTGGCTACGATGGTAAGATAGTTGTGGTTAGGGTTTTAGGGTTAGAAAATTGGGGAAGATGAAGTGTTTATGTAATTTTTATGGTTTTATTTATTAAACATTTAAATAAAAGCTTGAATTGACTAGAATATCCTTAAGTGAATAAACTTAACTGAAAAATTTAATCTGGTTAGTGCTAAAGGACGTAGAGTGTCACACCCCCAAAATCCACCATGCGGAGTATCACCGCTTGGAGGCGTGACCTGACCAGGATCGAGCCACCAATCATATTGAACAACGTATTTAAGTAAATAAGACCAACCACAATACAATTGGTGACCAAAAGAAAGTAAACCGACTTTAGGTTAACAGCGGAAGCATAAACGTAAGTCCAAAACAAAGTTCGTAGTTCATAAGTTTAAAGTCCCAAAACATAAGTTTCATTAGTTCATAAAGTTTATTTATTGAGTACGGGACATATCAGTTCGCATCCCACAACGACCACCTCCATGTGCAAGCTCCATAACATCTAACGACCTGCAAAGCATGTAGTAACGAGTCAACAACAAAGTTGAGTGAGTTCACGGTTGGTTGTCCATTTTAGAGTTGTTTCCAAAAACGTAGTTTAATCTTAATCAGCTATCTAGCCGTGGGGGGTCACCCCATAGTTCGAAAACGTTTATTAGTTAACCATCCCATGTTCACCTTCCCTGGCTATCCAGCCTGGCACTCCGGCCGTGGGGAGCTACCCCATTATTTTAAACTACCAGACTCGTTTATCATATCGACTACTAACGAAAATTAATTGTGCCCAAGCGTCGGTGTCTATCATCACCGACGTGCCATAGTCCATTAGTACACACCCGTCCAACAGGCACGGTGTGCGGTTTGTTAAACCTAATAGCGCTATTAACTAATGACCCGCTCGCCATAGCCTCGGTGATTAAGTCGATACAAAAAGGGAGGGACTTCGCTGATAGAGTTCTAGTCCAGTAAGTCTAATACGTCCCAATAGGACGAGGAATTTACATTCCTGAACACGTCTCAAGGACGAGGAATTCACATGCATGAACGCGTCCCAAAGGACGAGGAATCCCTATTCCTGTACCCATTCCCATTCCCACCGGGAATTTACCATGCTTTGTAGAAAAGTGTGAACTCACCTCGGTTGCTCGGTTTGACTCTCACAAATAGCTAACAATCAAGGTTGGTCAATCACGTCCTAGTATGATTACCAGTTAGTCATTTAGTGGTTTCAAATAGAGCACAAAGTTCCTACACGTATCTATCACATAACATGCATTACTTTAACGGTTTATGCCCATATAAGTTTCCCTTCCATTCCCCACTCATAAACAAATATACGATAATGCACATAACACACATAACACGTTATATCATTCAAAGATAACCTACCAGACATTTAGACATGCAAATTACAACTTATGTCATTTCAGCATTAATATTCAAAACCGGGCTGTTTTCGGACATTTTAATAAAATAGTTAACTTATTCCAAAAATTCCCAAATTTTTACAGAATGTCTTAAACGATCCAAATATTATTGTGTAAAAATATCGGGGTGCAGTTCATTACCAATATTTTATAAAAATTCATCTTCCGGACTTAAATCAGATTTATCTTTTTCTGACTGCAGTCCACGGAATAATGTATTTAAAATTCATCGAGGGTCCGATTTACAAAATTCTAGTGAGAGAATTACAAATACATCGGTGGTCATCTACAGTACAAATTTCATGATTTAACTCTACACAGAATTCAACTTATGACTGAAAACAGAACACATATTTTCAGCAGAAAAATGCAGCTCTAGCTGCTGTTACGAAATGACACTTTAAAAATAGTAAACGGGGTCCAAAAATTATGATTCCGGTGCCATTAGAACCGTATTTCATAATACATAAACCTAGACTTCAGAAAATACATTTTTCGTTAAGTTACGGTCCTGTTACATCCAACTGAAGTTGGCTGTAATCACTTGACAGCTTTCTGTTTTCAGTCTTTAACCTTCTAAAGCGCGTTCGATTGATTCCGTTAACATGTTTAGTGATCACAACAACATCAAACATCAACATTAACAAGTAGATCATCAAGTAATCAATCAAGAATCATAACAACATAAGATCAACATAATTTAACCATATATTTTCTCTTTATCCACTCTTTACCCTTTATGTTCAAGACTTAATATAAGTTCTTTAGAGTTTCTTAAGTTTTAACCATTTAATCAACTATTAACCACCAAATACATGAACAAGATGAAGATCTAAGAAACTTACTACTAGCACAAGGCTAGGGGAGTTCAAGTGTGGAAAAGTGGTGGTTAAAAGAAAACGAGAGAGGTCCTTGAGCTTCCGAACACACCAAGCTTCGTTGTTCACCTTCTTACATCTTTGTATGCTTGTAGAATGGATGAAACAAGATTAAATGAGGGTGATGGTGGTGTTGGTGAACTCAGCCGAAGCCAAGAAGAAAGAAAGTGAGAAGTGTGGTGTTGTATGATGTTGATGAAATGAAGGTTAAGAACTAAAGGTTTATATAAGAGTCTTTCCAACACAACCTTAACCAATGGTCATTATGTTCTCTAAAGTGGTAGACAAGATCAAGTTAAATAATCAAATAAAATCAAGGTGGGGCCACCTTGTAACCGTATGGTTAAGGGGGGGGGGGGGTCTTGGTTAAGATATAATGGCTAGTTAAGTTACTTAGTTAGATTATGGTTACAATCCAAGTATTCTAGTTAGGTATTAGATACTAGATATTTATGTAGAAAGTGTTATGATATTTGGGGACCATAACTAATTCAGAAAAATAAAAACAATGCTTCTAGCATTATTTTGGTGTTCCGGGTAATGTCCGGTTGTTCGGTTCGGTGTTGTTCCGTTAAAGTTCTTAATTAATCCGTAAAGTGTCCTACATATATATTTTTGCAACGTTTTTAATTTTTAACACTCAGGAAGGCATACCGGACTATTTAGTAACTTTTCTGTATACTATTAGTATGTTAACAAATACATGTAAGCATAACACATTAATCAGAGAGCAGTCAAATGATTCAGCACAGTCATCAAGTACTTTAATTATCATTAATAAATTGTACGGAATACATGAAATTTTGAGGGTTGTCACATTCTCCCCCTGTTAAGAAAATTTCGTCCCGAAATTTAGCGCGTGGTTACTGAGGAAGCTAGTTAAGTTGCGTTGTTTTCCTGGGGTGTCACATCATCCACCCGTTGATTTGGAATTTCGTCCCGAAATTCTGCAGTAGCTTCAGCCTCAGTAGTGGTTGCACTTTTCTTAAACAGTTGGGGATACTTGAGTTTCATTTGGTCTTCTCGTTCCCATGTATACTCTGGGCCACGACGGGCATTCCAACGAACCAGGACGAGATGTATCCTGGTACGTTTGAGGATCTTAACCTCTCGATCAGTAATCTCTACTGGTTCCTCGATGAATCGCAGCTGGTCGTCGATTGTGAGCTCCTTGAGAGGAACTATGAGGGTTTCATCTGACAGACACTTCTTCAGATTCGACACATGGAAGACATTGTGCACTCCGCTGAGTTCTTCAGGTAGATTCAACCTGTAGGCGACTTTGCCAATTTTCTCGATGATTTCGAACGGTCCGACATAACGCGGATTGAGCTTGCCTCGTTTGCCAAAACGGACTACACCTTTCCAAGGTGAGACTTTGAGTAGCACTCGGTCCCCAACCTGGAACTCAAGTGGTTTTCTTCCCTTATCAGCATAGCTTTTCTGACGGTCACGAGCTGCCGCCATTCGCTGTCGTATCTGAGCAATTCTCTCGGTGGTATCTACCACAAGTTCTGGGCCAGTGATTTGGCTGTCACCAACTTCTGCCCAACAGAGAGGTGATCGGCATTTGCGTCCGTACAATGCCTCGAACGGAGCGGCTTGGATGCTGGTGTGGTAGCTGTTGTTATATGAAAATTCCACTAACGGAAGGTGTTTTTCCCATCCATTACCGAAGTCGATTACGCATGCCCTAAGCATGTCTTCAAGGGTTTGGATGGTGCGTTCAGATAGCCCATCCGTCTGTGGGTGATAAGCGGTGCTCATATCTAAACGTGAGCTAAAAGACTTGTGCATAGCTTGCCACAGTTCAGAAGTAAAACGCGCATCACGATCAGAAATAATGGAGGTTGGCACTCTGTGCCTTGATACTACTTCCTTTAGATAGATGTCTGCTAAGGTAGAAAACTTATCCGTTTCCTTGATTGCCAGAAGATGTGCAGACTTGGTCAGCCGATCCACGATCACCCAAATGGTATCGTTTCCGCGATGAGATCTGGGCAGGCCAGTAACGAAATCCATGGAAATTTGCTCCCATTTCCATTTCGGGATCTCTGGTTGTTGAAGTAGGCCTGATGGCTTCTGATATTCAGTCTTGACTCTAGCACAAGTCAAGTATTTACTGACGTAGGTTGCTATGTGAGCTTTCATGCCAGGCCACCAATACGTATTCTAGAGGTCGTGGTACATTTTATCCGAACCAGGATGTACTGAATAACGAGACTTATGTGCTTCATCCATCACAAGCTCGCGTAGGTCTCCATACAGTGGAACCCAGATGCGTCCGTTAACATAGTAGGCGCCGTTTTCCTTTTGTTCTAGCCGTTGCCTCGATCCTCGTAAGGATTCAGCTCTGATGTTCTCTGCTTTCAATGCTTTAACCTGAGCATCGTGAATTTGAGCGGGGAGGTTGGATTGGATGGTAAGCTGTAAAGCACATACACGCTTAGGTATAGTATCTTTTCGGCTGAGGGCGTCGGCCACAACATTGGCCTTGCCTGGATGGTATTTGATAGCGCATTCGTAATCATTCAAGAGTTCGACTCATCGGCGTTGTCGCATGTTTAACTCCTTTTGCTTAAAGATATGCTCGAGACTCCTGTGATCGGTGTAAATGGTGCACTTGGTACCGTACAGGTAATGTCTCCGTATCTTAAGTGCGAAAAAAACTGCTCCCAGCTCTAGATCGTGAGTAGTGTAATTTCTTTCGTGAACTTTGAGTTGGCGTGATGCGTAGGCAATGACCTTGTCATGTTGCATCAACACGCAACCAAGTCCTTGGATGGAAGCGTCGCAATAAACCACAAAATCATCTGTGCCTTCGGGCAATGAGAGGATAGGCGCGCTACAAAGTCTGTCTTTCAAGTGTTGGAATGCGGACTCCTGTGCATCACCCCAACGATAGGTGACACCTTTTTTAGTCAGTGAAGTGAGAGGTTGCGCAATCTTGGAGAAATCCTTGATAAACCTTCTGTAATATCCTGCCAAACCCAAGAATTGGCGGATTTCTGTTGGTGTACGGGGTGCAGGCCAGTTCTTGATCGAGTCAACCTTGGATGGATCAACATGAATCCCATCCTTGTTTACCACGTGGCCTAGAAAGTGAACTTCGCGAAGCCAGAAGTCACATTTTGAAAATTTGGCATACAACTGTTCTGTTCGAAGAAGTTCCAGCATAAGTCGTAGATGCTGCTCGTGTTCCTCTTGACTCTTAGAATAGATCGGGATGTCGTCGATGAAAACAATAACGAACTTATCTAGGTACGGCTTGCACACTCTGTTCATGAGATCCATGAAGACTGCCGGTGCATTCGTCAATCCGAAAGGCATAACTAGAAACTCGTAATGGCCGTAGCGAGTTCTGAATGCTGTTTTGGAGATGTCCTCCTCTCGGACTCTCAGCTGATGGTATCCCGATCTCAAATCGATCTTAGAGTAATAGCTCGACCCTTGCAACTGGTCGAACAAGTTGTCAATACGTGGAAGAGGATAATGATTCTTCACGGTCACCTTGTTGAGTTCGCGGTAGTCAATACACATTCTGAAGGTACCGTCTTTCTTCTTCACGAATAGTACTGGAGCTCCCCAAGGCGAAGAGCTAGGGCGTATGAAACCCTTTTCTAAGAGTTATTGTAGTTGCGTGGACAGTTCTTCGAGTTCTGATGGAGCTAGACGATAAGGTGCTCGAGCTATGGGCGCTGCTCCAGGAGCTAGCTCGATCTGAAACTCAACTTGGCGATGAGGCGGAAGACCAGGTAATTCCTCAGGAAATACCTCAGGAAAATCGCGCACAATAGGAATGTCTTCAATTCTCTTCTCTTCCGTTGATGTGTCAGTAACGAGTGCTAGAATGGCAGTGTGGCCCTTTTGCAAACACTTCTGGGCCTTAAGGAAGGAGATAATGCCTACGACAGCACCACTCTTGTCGCCATGAATCACGAGGGGTTCTTTACCAGAACGAGGAATGCGGACGATTTTCTCCTTGCAAACAATCTCCGCTTGATGATGAGATAGCCAATCCATCCCAATAACGACGTCGAAACTACCAAGTGTGATAGGGATGAGATCGATAGAGAAAGTCTGACCAGCTAAGACGAGGTTACAACCTTTAACTACGTGTGTGGCTTCAAGACTTTTACCGTTGGCTAGTTCTACCGTGTGTTTGGTGTTCAAAAGTGTTGGAGTGCTCTTAAGCATTTGACTAACTTTTAAGGACACATAACTAGTATCGGCACCCGAATCGAATAAAACAGTAACAAAGAAGTCGTCCAGAAGAAACTTACCCATCACAACGTTGGGATCTTTCCTTGCATCACCCTGACCAATCACGAACACACGACCCCTTGCCCCATTACCATTGTTGTTTCCCCCGTTTCCGTTTCCATTCCCATGATTGTTGTTGTTCTGGTTCTGATTTAGCTGGGGGCAGTCTTTCTTGAAATGGCCCTCAGCACCACATTGAAAGCACCCTTTGTTGTTACCTTGTTGTTGCTGCTGCTGGCGTTGATTTGGTGGGGCTTGCTGTTGCTGTCGGTTTTGATTCACCGGACGCTGACTCCTGCAATCCCTTGCAATGTGACCAGGCTTGTTGCATCGATGACAGTTGCCTTTACCACATGGCCAGCTGTGGTGTAAGTTACAGCGATTACATTTGGGGTGATTTCCCTTGTATCCACCCTGACCTTGATTCCCAGAAGACTGCTGACCGAGGCTCCTGTACTCATCTGTCTTTCGCTGCTGGGACTGAGCTGAAGTAGAACCTTTACCGGAATTCCCATCCCATTTCCGCTTGTTATCCTTGGGAGCGTCAGTAGTAGCAGTACCAATACGCTTGGGCAATCTGTTTTGTTCAACTGCTTGATCGGTGAGACGATGGGCTAACTTAATGATCTGCTGAATGGTACCCAGGTTAGCTGAAGTCATGTGACTCTGAATCTCGGGTACAAGGCCCTTGAGGTAAAGCTCAATACGTTTGATGGGAGGGTCCACCATAGTAGGGCACATGATGGCCAGTTCATTCGACCTCTTCGTATACGCCTCAATCTCAGACCCCGTCATCTTCAGGTTGAAAAATTCCACCTCTAGCTTGTGGATGTCATCACGACTGTAGTAATCTTCCTTGATCAGTTCCTTGAAGTCATTCCATGGGGTGGCATTAGCAGCAACCAACCCCAGCAGCTGAACCTGAGTGTTCCACCATGTGAGCGCTACCCCTTCAAGAGTACCAGTAGCATACTTCACCCTACGATCCTCAGGGCATTCACACATTTCGAAGACCGACTCGAGCTTCTCGAACCAGTGGAGGAGTCCAACGGCCCCTTCAGTGCCACTGAAAGTACTAGGACGACAGTCCATGAAGGTTTTGAACGTGCACACAGGAGGTTGTGCATGTTGACCTGTTGCGCGAGAATAAAAGATAAGGTTAAGCACGAGGGTTGGTTTGCGAAGGTAGGATCTAAACGTCCTAAGATGAGTTGATATGGCAGGTTATACCTCCTGCAGGGTTTGCTGTGAGTGCCTCAGCAACTCGTTCCTTGATCAAAGCCGTCAGCTGGGCTTGAGTGAGGTTGATACGTCTTCCACATCCGCTCATGATCTTCATAACGAAGCAACGTAAGTGAGAAAAGTGTCGCGAACGTGCGTAAGTGTGGGACGA
Source organism: Helianthus tuberosus (assembly GCA_030545235.1). Classification (NCBI taxonomy): domain Eukaryota; kingdom Viridiplantae; phylum Streptophyta; class Magnoliopsida; order Asterales; family Asteraceae; genus Helianthus; species Helianthus tuberosus. The sequence goes on along the minus strand of CM060416.1, from coordinate 4,351,941 downwards.
TGGTAGAGAGTAAGCACACAAGGTTCAAATAGCAATTATTACGTTAATTAATGCATACCATGATTAATGTACCATGAAACTAACAAGTGGGCAATATAAACATAAATCATATCACCTAGGATGTTGAGTCTTGCACGTGGAGCGAAGCGTCGTTGTGGATCGTTGAGCACTGTACAGGTTATAGTCTGGTTTTATCAAAAAGCTTTTCCCCTTTTTTTTAAAACCAAGTTCACTATAACCAATGGCTCTGATACCAATCTGTCACACCCCCAAAATCCACCATGCGGAGTATCACCGCTTGGAGGCGTGACCTGACCAGGATCGAGCCACCAATCATATTGAACAACGTATTTAAGTAAATAAGACCAACCACAATACAATTGGTGACCAAAAGAAAGTAAACCGACTTTAGGTTAACAGCGGAAGCATAAACATAAGTCCAAAACAAAGTTCGTAGTTCATAAGTTTAAAGTCCCAAAACATAAGTTTCATTAGTTCATAAAGTTTATTTATTGAGTACGGGACATATCAGTTCGCATCCCACAACGACCACCTCCATGTGCAAGCTCCATAACATCTAACGACCTGCAAAGCATGTAGTAACGAGTCAACAACAAAGTTGAAGGAGTTCACGGTTGGTTGTCCATTTTAGAGTTGTTTCCAAAAACGTAGTTTAATCTTAATCAGCTATCTAGCCGTGGGGGCCACCCCATAGTTCGAAAACATTTATTAGTTAACCATCCCATGTTCACCTTCCCTGGCTATCCAGCCCAGCACTCCGGCCGTGGGGAGCTACCCCATTATTTTAAACTACCAGACTCGTTTATCATATCGACTACTAATGAAAATTAATTGTGCCCTAGCGTCGGTGTCTATCATCACCGACGTGCCATAGTCCATTAGTACACACCCGTCCAACTGGCACGGTGTGCGGTTTGTTAAACCTAATAGCGTTATTAACTAATGACCCGCTCGCCATAGCCTCGGCAATTAAGTCGATACAAAAAGGGAGGGACTTCACTGATAGAGTTCTAGTCCAGTAAGTCTAATATGTCCCAATAGGACGAGGAATTTACATTCCTGAACACGTCTCAAGGACGAGGAATTCACATGCCTGAACGCGTCCCCAGGGGCGGACCCAAGCCCACCCCAAGGTGGGCGGGCGCACCCCCGGGGGAAAAAAATTAGGGCTAAATTCCGTCTAAAATCCCATCCGCACCCCTTGGAATTTTTCGTCCGCACCCCTTGGAATTTTCGACCGCACCCTTTGAAATTTTTCGTCCGCACCCCTTAGGTAAAAAGTGTTATCAATTTATATTTTAAATTTTTTTTAGTATACTCTTATTTTTTAAAAAAATATACGACCTAAATTATATAACTTTTAATACCTAACCAACTAAACCCAAATACCCATACCTTTACCCACTTATAATTCCTAACTAGTTAGCCCACTAAGTCTTAGCCCATTAACCAAACCCAACAATATTTCAAACTATAATAAAATAATTAAAGCCCAAAACTTAAGAAATTCTATCCCTCTCTCTCTCTCTCTCTCTCTCTCTCTCTCTCTTGCGTCCCTGCACTGCCAGGCGACCACCGTAATCAGCCACCATACCACCGTCGTTCGACACCAAATCTAACCGGAATCCGAACACGGGTAAGTTTCTTTGTTATTTTGATTATTTTGGTTGATATTATAGGAGAAAAAAGAGTAATAAAGTTGTTAAATAGGTTTGAAATTTTGTGTGTTTTGACGTTGTTTATGGTTGTTTAGATGATTTTTAGGGTGATTATGTTGTTTATATATTTTTAGGGTGATTACAACTTACGTTATGATTTCTAGGGCTTGAATAGTTGAAAATTAAAATTGAAACATTATGTTATGGAGCGATAAACTTATGTTATATAGAGAAAGAATTGCTTAAGAAATTAGCTTTAGATGATGTTTTGGATAGATTTCAAAAAATGAAAACCCGTAGGGCGTCGACGTTTTAATTATGTTTGTAACAAGGTTTGACATTTTTTTGATGATTATATAAATTTAGTTTGATGTTCGTTTGTTTTACATGACCCGACCCGACCCGATACGAACCGATTTTTTTACTTATATACCTAGGGGCCTAAAATTTTTAAAAATGTTCGGCACCCCCATGGAAAAATTCCTGGGTCCGCCACTGCGCGTCCCAAAGGACGAGGAATCCCTATTCTTGTACCCATTCCCATTCCCACCGGGAATTTACCATGCTTTGTAGAAAAGTGTGAACTCACCTCGGTTGCTCGGTTTGACTCTCACAAATAGCTAACAATCAAGGTTGGTCAATCACGTCCTAGTATGATTACCAGTTAGTCATTTAGTGGTTTCAAATAGAGCACAAAGTTCCTACACGTATCTATCACATAACATGCATTACTTTAACGGTTTATGCCCATATAAGTTTCCCTTCCATTCCCCACTCATAAACAAACATACGATAATGCACATAACACGCATAACACGTTATATCATTCACAAATAACCTACCCGACATTTAGACATGCAAATTACAACTTATGTCATTTCAGCATTAATATTCAAAACCGGGCTGTTTTCGGACATTTTAATAAAATAGTTAACTTATTCCAAAAATTCCCAAATTTTTACAGAATGTCTTAAACGATCCAAATATTATTGTGTAAAAATATCGGGGTCCAGTTCATTACCAATATTTTATAAAAATTCATCTTCCGGACTGAAATCAGATTTATCTTTTTCTGACTGCAGTCCACGGAATAATTTATTTAAAATTCATCGAGGGTCCGATTTACAAAATTCCAGTGAGAGAATTACAAATACATCGGTGGTCATCTACAGTACAAATTTCATGATTTAACTCTACACAGAATTCAAGTTATGACTGAAAACAGAACACATATTTTCAGCAGAAAAATGCAGCTCTAGCTGCTGTTACGAAATGACACTTTAAAAATAGTAAACGGGGTCCAAAAATTATGATTCCGGTGCCATTAGAACCGTATTTCATAATACATAAACCTAGACTTCAGAAAATATATTTTTCGTTAAGGTACGGTCCTGTTACAGCCAACTGAAGTTGGCTGTAATCACTAGACAGCTTTCTGTTTTCAGTCTTTAACCTTCTAAAGCGCGTTCGATTGATTCCGTTAACATGTTTAGTGATCACAACAACATCAAACATCAACATTAACAAGTAGATCATCAAGTAATCAATCAAGAATCATAACAACACAAGATCAACATAATTTAACCATATATTTTCTCTTTATCCACTCTTTACCCTTTATGTTCAAGACTTAATGTAAGTTCTTTAGAGTTTCTTAAGTTTTAACCATTTAATCAACTATTAACCACCAAATACATGAACACGATGAAGATCTAAGAAACTTACTACTAGCACAAGGCTAGGGGAGTTCAAGTGTGGAAAAGTGGTGGTTAAAAGAAAACGAGAGAGGTCCTTGAGCTTCCGAACACACCAAGCTTCGTTGTTCACCTTCTTACACCTTTGTATGCTTGTAGAATGAATGAAACAAGATTGAATGAGGGTGATGGTGGTGTTGGTGAACTCAGCCGAAGCCAAGAAGAAAGAAAAGGGGAAGTGTGGTGTTGTATGATGTTGATGAAATGAAGGTTAAGAACTAAAGGTTTATATAAGAGTCTTTCCAACACAACCTTAACCAATGGTCATTATGTTCTCTAAAGTGGTAGACAAGATCAAGTTAAATAATCAAATAAAATCAAGGTGGGGCTACCTTGTAACCGTATGGTTAGGGGGGGGGGGGGTCTTGGTTAAGATATAATGGCTAGTTAAGTTACTTAGTTAGATTATGGTTACAATCCAAGTATTCTAGTTAGGTATTAGATACTAGATATTTATGTAGAAAGTGTTATGATATTCGGGGACCATAACTAATTCAGAAAAATAAAAACAATGCTTCTAGCATTATTTTGGTGTTCCGGGTAATGTCCGGTTGTTCGGTTCGGTGTTGTTCCGTTAAAGTGCTTAATTAATCCGTAAAGTGTCCTACATATATATTTTTGCAACGTTTTTAATTTTTAACACTCAGGAAGGCATACCGGACTATTTAGTAACTTTTCTGTATACTATTAGTATGTTAACAAATACATGTAAGCATAACACAGTAATCAGAGAGCAGTCAAATGATTCAACACAGTCATCAAGTACTTTAATTATCATTAATAAATTGTACGGAATACATGAAATTTTGAGGGTTGTCACATTCTCCCCCTGTTAAGAAAATTTCGTCCCGAAATTTAGCGCGTAGTTACTGAGGAAGCTAGTTAAGTTGCGTTGTTTTCCTGGTTTTCCTGGGGTGTCACATAGAGTGTAAGGGGTTTTGCAAATAAAGGATTGTGACTGTAATTATTTAAGTTAAAGGCTATCCGTTGCAATCCGGTACAAACATAAAGAACGAAAAATAGTATTTACCCAATAAATTTTCACGAGTGTGAGGATAATCAAACAATTAAAACGCAACCATATGTTTCATCATTTGCCACATATCGGGTTGTACCCCAATGAGTGGTAACACGAATGTATGAGTCTGGCGAACCATGAGGGGACAATCAAGTAGTGGAAGTTATGTTAATTCTTTTTTAGCTTTTTTCCCACGTATTTAAACAATCGTGTTTAATGGTAGCACGACTAACATGTTTATAACGCAGTTGGAGAGTTTGTTGAATTAGGGAAGTCAAGTGTTGGTTGTCGACGTGTTGGAATGCCAAGCATTCTTGAATCCCATATTGCGCTATTCCTTCCTGAACCGCTTCGGCATCATAAACCTATAAACCTCCTTCGTTTGACATCCAAGCTTGACCTTCCATGTGACACTTCGGGTTTTACCTGCACAATTTATACAAAATGATTACGTGAAATTATTAAATGAAACCTAGTTGATAATTACGTGTGTTATGTGGTTAACATGAGGATTTATTATTGTTACTAGTAATTAATAAACCAGTCGCCCACTTTAGCTGAACCCGTAAACTCAGTTCAGGTTGCAGACTCTCTTGATTCCGTTTTGGGCAACCGCACAATGCACTCCCTTACACCTGGCCCAACTCGGAAAGTCCACTCGAAACCCTAGTGTCACCACACACTTGAGGTGTGTGCGGCATCATGGGAATGTTATAAAACCCTCACATCAGTCGACATAATGAAAGGGTTTGGCAGCAATCATTCAAGCATCAATCCCCAAAACATTCTCTCTCTCTCTCCTTATCCACTTTCTCTATCTAAAAACCCTAAAACACACCATCATCCTTACTCTCCCCTTTTCTTGAAGATCAACGACAGCAACATATTCTTCCTTCTTTCGGATTTTAACGGCAGCCTCCATCCCACTTGAAGATCATCATCACTTACTCATCAACTTTGGAGCTTCATCATTTCTATTCTACACACACTCTCACTCTCATCCGAACCGGTTAGTCCACTATCTTGTAAATGATGGTAATATGTAGTAAAGATGCTAACTCGATGAAGGATTTGAGTATTAAATGATACAGATAGCATAACTTGTTTGTGTCTTGCTGTTGTGTGATGATGTTTGTCAAAAATGGATGCTTGTGAAGTTGATAGAATGATTTAGGATTTATCTTGATTTAATGAGAAATCCTGCATGATGATAATGATTGTGATTAGATGTTACAATGAATGTTGATAGTGTGCTAATGAAACAGTGTTGAATGATGATGTGTTGTTGTAAGTTAAATTGGTTTTGATGGATAGTAGGATGATGAAACCCTGATGAGCTGTATGAATAATCCAACAATATTTGAAACTTTGTGTCTTTGATCTGATTTAGGGTTTGAACGTGTAAAATAGGTGTTATTGGATTCTGGATGATTTTTGCTGAATCAGATAAAGGTTTCTGAGGTTCCGACTGAGGTTGCGACTCGAGATCTTTTTGGTTCCAACTCGAAACGTGACTCCACACACAAGAGAACTCGAAACCTATCCAGTTGCGAGTCGAGACTTCTTTGATTCCGACTCAAAGCCTGGCTCGAAACCTTGAGGTTTCGACTGATATTTAGTGACTCGAAATCTTTTGAATGCGAATTGAGATCCTTGAGGTTCCGACTCGAGACCCCTTGGTTCTGACTCGGGATCCCTTGGTTCCGACTTATGTTTTCTTATCTTGTCCCACTCACAACACACACTCATTTGGGTCATGCACAAATTTACTATACATACTTGGGCTAAACATGTTACTGTTTATCTAATGGATACTCTGATCCGCATGATTGTATGTGAAACGTGATATTTAAGTGCTACTTGATACGTGCATACTTATGTGAATTACTTGCATACAAAACCTGACCAATAATAGGACGTGGTTGACCAACTGTTTAAACATGTAAATTACATGCCGAGCAATCCAAGGTGAGTTCACAACTTTTTCTAAAAGCATGCGTTCCCGGTGTTTGGGAAACGGAACGAAAAACATTATCTCCTTGTGTGGGATACAAACTACATTATCTCCTCATGTGGGATACGGGTAACATTTTCCCCTTGTATGGGATTCTTAGTTAATTACTATTTATATTAGATGCAACAAGCGTACTAAACGAAACTCAATCATGGAAGTCCCCACTTACTATACCGATTAGTCGCCTGACCTGGCGAACGGGTTATTAGTTGATAGCGCTATTAGGTCTCACCAACCTCACACGTGCCTGGATAGGATCGGGCGTGAACTAATCGACTCTGACAAACCGTCAATGATGATAGACACTGACAAACGGGGCAACAACGAAACATGAGGTCGCTAAGTGTTCGGTATTACTCAGTTTAGTAGCTTACATATGGGGTAGCTCCCCATGACATGATATAAATGAGTAACTTAACAACTTAAACAAGTTTTATAGAATTAAAACTGGACAACTTATGAACTTGCCAACTTTATGTTGATACCCTACTGCATGCTTTGAAGGTACTCAGTGATGGCAGGAGCTTGCAGCTTGGGAAGTGTAGTGGTCGCATTAACCCGTGTTGGGTTTTTAATAATTTTAAACCTTGAACTTTGACTAAACTGTTAAACTTATGCTTCCGCTATTTCCTTTAATCACTGTTTTTTTAACTTAGGACTTTGGATGTGAACTTCATTAGTCACTAATCATATTTTGATAAAACTGCTTTATTATTATGATTGTTCAATATGATTGGTGGCTGGATCCTGGTCAGTCATACGCCTCGCGATAATACTCCGCATGTGGGAACTTGAGGGTGTGACAGATTGGTATCAGAGCCACTGGTTATAGTGAACTCGGTTTTAAAAAGTGAGACTTTTTGAGAAAAACCAGACTATAACCCGTTTTGTATCAAGCAACTTGCAACGACACTACACTCCAAGTGCAAGGCTCAACGTATTAGATCTCATGGCTCGGGCATGTGTTTACTCGTTAATTGTTTGGTGCATATGTGATGCTATATGTACTAGTGTGCTTAGTTATATATATGTATGTATGTATATATATATATATATGTGTGTGTGTGTGTGTGTGTGTGTGTACTTGTGTACAATGGTCGATCTTCCTTCTACTTATTCTCACGACACTACAACGTCTTTCTCATACTGTGTTTTCTGGATATAAAGACAATGAGCGGACGTGGAAGAGGCAACGTTAACATGACTCAAAATCAGCTAACGAATCTGATCAACACCGTGGTTGCGGCTTTGGCAGCCCATCCAGAAGGTAAATTTGTCATTCTAGGATGTATATGTTCTACTCTTGTATCATCTTATCGTTCTTAAATCTGTTCGCTTCGTTCTGCGTGACAGGACAACCTGAACATCCTCAATCACGTGTTTGCACTTTCAAAACTTTCATGGATTGTAAACCTCTCCATTTCAATGGCACTGAAGGAGCCATAGGCCTTCTACACTGAATCGAGAAGGTCGAATCTATGTTCGCCGTGTGCGCTTTCCTGGTGGAAGGCACAAGTTCAAATGCTTGGATTAGCAACTGCCAACGCCACTCCTTGGAACGACTTCAAGAATCTGATCAAGGAAGAGTATTGTCACAGGGATGACATTCACAAGCTCGAGAATGAGTATTATGAGCTTAAGATGGCTGGATCAGAAATCGAGGCGTACACTAAGCGATCCAACGACTATGCTGCTCTTTGCCCCAACATGTCTCAACCTGCTTACCGAATAATCGAGCTTTACCTCAAGGGACTAGTTCATGAAATTCAAAGTCTAGTGACTTCGGCCAACCTCACCACGATCCAGCAAGTTATTCGCCTGGCTCATCGTCTCACTGATCAAGCTGTGGAGCAGGGCAAGCTGCCCAAAAGAATCAGTGCTACTACTGAAACTTCTGGAGATAACAAACGTAAGTTGGATGGAAACCAAGGAAACCGACCCAAGTGCAACAAGTGTAACCGACATCACAATGGGCCGTGCGCAAGGAACCAGTGTCAGCGATGCAACAAGATGGGGCATGAGGCTAAAGACTGTAGAAGCCCGTACCCAGCAAAGCAAAACCAGGCACCACAACAACAACAACAACAACAACAGCAACAGTAGTAGTAAGGAAACAACCGTGGATGCTACCAATGCGGAGCAATAGGGCATATGAAGAAGAACTGCCCTCAACTGAACCAAAACAATCAAGGCACTGGAAACAACAACAACAACAAGAACAACGGTGGTAATGGTGCAAGAGGAAGAGAATTCATGATCGGGGCTGGTGAAGCAAGGAATGATCCCAACGTTGTAGCGTGTAAGTTAATACTTGAGCTATTATATTTTCTATAATATTTTTATTCAAAGAGTATTCATTACTAGCCTGAATTTCCTAATTACATGCGATTCGATATTCCTTGAGCTATTATATTTTCTATAATATTTTTATTCAAAGAGTATTCATTACTAGCCTGAATTTCCTAATTACATGCGATTTCCTTTGACATCTGAATTACAAACATGTTCAGATATAATTATCATAGAATTAAGCAATTATACAGGCACATTTTGTTTAGCACAATTATAGTCATAGCTATCAGTATTATGCGTTGATATATATATATATTTAGATATACATATATACATGTTATATTTTAACATTTTCTTTTACTATATCTCTTATCAAAATATAAGGAAAATGTATATATTATATGTATTGTTTCTTCCTTTGGTGTAATAGCTTTTCTCTATATTACTTTAATTTAACTATATTTCCAGAACTCATGACTGGATAGGTATTCAAAAATAAGGTAAGAGCTTTATATGAAATTCTGAGATTCTCCATCATTGACCCATTATTATTTTTTAAGAGGTGGTGCTAGTATGGATATTCTTAAGGTATCTTTTAAATTAAAGTTGGGTATCAAAATAGATTTTGAGTAAACATGTAGGTTTGTTTCTTCTATTATATAAAAGCTTGCCCTTTTACAGAAGATATTTGATTATTATGCATACTATCAAGAAAATGGTGTCTTGCATATATATACATATAGATATAAAGTTTTTTTTAAACTTCCTGTAATATGTACATATATAATACCAATTCATAAGAATCCAATTACATAACTAATTATATTAGTTATCCTGTTTATTCACATAACTTTGTTTATTCCTTTATATTAACAGAATAAAATTCTCTTAGATTTATTGAACATAATATTTTAGAATAAAAGAAATTTATTAAAAGGAATAAATTTAATAAAGATATAAATTTTCTGGATTCTTTTTAGAACAATTAAATCTTTAACTGACAGGTTGACTCATTTTGGGTTATGACATACTTAGAACTGGATTCAAATTCTTAATTTATTATATTTATTTATTAAAGAGTCACAATAGATAATACAAAGTCTAGCGTTTTTAAATTTGATCCTTAATATATTAAGTAATGAAGTATTATTCTCATATCAAAATATATGCATATGACCCAAATATAGTTTAAGAAATGAATTAAACTTACCAAATGATAAAAATTGTTCCTTCTTGATATATATATATATATAGGAGGGTTCAAATGAGAAAAAAAATTTTGTAAGAAGAAAAAAGAAGAAGTTTCAACCAATAAGAATCCTTCATTTTACTTCATTTAATATTTGCATTTAATTTTAATATAAGGGTATATTGGTAAACTTACATAAATCATTAATTTGTATTCTTCTCTTTTAATAACTAACTAAATTAAATTTGTAACTCCTTTTCAAAATATATACTTTTTCCAAATTAAAAAAAAAACAACTTAATTTAAAGTGTAGAATAAATTATTAGTTGTGTAGGATAAATTACAAGTTGTGTAGGATAAATTTTGACTGTGTAGGATAAAATTTTATAATGTGTAGGGTATATGTAGGAAAATTTTGATATGTGTAGGTTTTGTAGATTATATGTAGGATAATTAATGATTAGTTGACTAATTAATTAAAGAGATAAAAATTAATGATATAAGTTATAAATTAAATAATATTTTACTAATATGCCCTTTCTTCTTTTTCTTCTCACATTAAATTTCTTCTCAAATGAACCTTCCCCTATATATATATATATATATATATATATAGGGTTGGGATCATTTCAGAACTATATAATAATTACAGAACTTTCAGAACTCCTAATAAACAATCTTTTTATTCATATATTTTTACATTTGAGGTACTTTTATCATTTATTATATGTACATTTATGATTACATACATGTTCAGAATAGTTTTATCATCTTTTTATATGTATTTTTATGATTACACATATGTAAACTAGTTTTTTACATATATGTAATTAGTTACTACACATTTATATAATTCGGTTATTACACATATGCAAACTACTCTTAACATGTATGTAATCATACAAATACATATAATAAATGGTAAAAGTACCTAAAATATAAAAAATTATGTATAAAATGATTGTTTATTAGGAGTTCTGAAAGTTCTGGATTTTTTTAGAGTTCTGAAATGAACCCAACCCAATATATATATATATATATATATATATATATATATATATACATATATTTTAAACCATATAGCTATATCGTACTGAATGTTTTTGTACATATTTTCATTTTATGGATAAAATATCATTTATAATATTGATACAAATCATATACAAATTATATATATATACATCTGACTTAAGTATGATTTAAGAAATAAGTTTAAGCTATTTCCTGTTGATATATTATGTATTAAAATCATTTAATTACACAATACTAGGTTGTTGTACATATTCCTGTTTCATAGATACAGTTTTGTAAAATATATCTTCCATTGTATATGTATATCTGCTTATTTGGATAAAATATAACGTAATCATGTGGAAGAATATTTTCATAGAGTTATCATAAAAATTTTGTCTTGAATTGTTGTATCTAAACAATAAACATGTTTTAAGTATGCAAAAATATTATATTTTAACAAAATTAATACAATTATACGTTTTATCAAAACGTTGACAAATATATATCCTTAAGTCGAGTAAAACTTTGGGTTATATCATAAATTATAAAATATAATGTTTGCATCGAATAATATTATGATATTTCAGTGACATCATGCCTAAGGGTGTTATCGTATATCTTTGATTAAGATATTTATACTAATATCATAATATTGTTATAATTTTATATTAAATTGTATTTACATATATGGGTATGATATTTATCACAAAATGTAATATCAATATATTATGAATATATTCCCTTTTATAATTATAGCATAATATACTGTAAGATACAAATAGGGATTACACATACTGGGAATTCAGATGACATAAAATAATTTAGGTATAATACATTTTATCTTAATATTTATTTTAAAACATTTTTCGAAGTATCATACCTGAATTGCGTTTATCTTATATTAATATTAAGATATTAATGTGAATATCGTAATATTATTGTAATGTTGTAAAATTCATATTGCATTATGTTCCTACACATATATATGGATATGATATATATAATATATATCAAAAAAATTTATAAAACATAATATTATTAATATATTACCTATTTAATGTTAAACATAGCATAACTGTAAGATACAGATATAGGTAACACATATTGAGAATTTAAAATTCGTTACATGACATAAAAATCATAATAAACATATTAAGATTTTATGTTCAGAGGTTAACACATAAGATATTAATTTCCTAACGCAAATATTTAAGGTTTAGGTATTGGAAGAACACCTAAAGGGCTTAAACCAGTGGAATAGCTCTAATACCACCTTCTGTCATAGCCCCCGACCCCTCCCCGGGAGCGGGAGCCGCGAGCCTCAGAGCAGATGGTATCGGTGTTTATTAATTTGGCAGTGGAAAATTTCATCAGGACCGTAGTTAGGAAATATTTTATCAGAGTTAAACACAAAAAATGTTTAAAATAATTAAATGGAATAAAATCCAAGTTGTTCTGATAATACATTTAAATTCACAAGTGGGACGAAACCCGATTTTCATTTTAGCACATTTATAGGGAATAACCCTAATTATTGAAAACAATTCTCCTTTTTAATTAGGTAACTATTATGGCCACTTTTCTAAGCCTTCAGTGCTCTCCAGCTGGCTTTTATTGGCTTTCATACTACATTACCTGAAACACGTGTTTAAAAACATTTTATCAGCAAGAGATACTGGTGAGCGAATCCTAGTTTAATCAAAACAAGTTTTATCATTCGACATCATTGAGGGCGATCGCGCAATTACATTTGTTTATATTTCTACTTTAACTACTACCCACGGTACTGTCAACCCGACTTGTGGTCATGTTACTCCTCACAGTGTAGTAACAATTTTTGTATACAAAACCCCAACATGCCGACGATAATTGTAGAATTACAAATACTCAATCACTGTGAAACATAATTTAAACATTTGAGGTTTTGTAAAAATAGTTTACAAAAAGGAGATTACTCACATTGCTATTTTAGTATTTCCTTTGTGACTTCCTGGTTATAATCTATTAATTAAACAATGCACACGCGTTAGTATAATAACCCAATTTACATTAGTTATACCCTCCCCGAGACAGAAACTCCAACGACTACATCGGGCAGAGCCTCGACAGGCGTTACGGAGCACTAGATCAATCGGGTAGCGTATCTAATACGTAACCAGGGGTTATGATACCTACAACGAGGCAGAGCTTCGCTATTTTAGTGGGTATAATGCCCGGGTATAAATTTAGCTTTAGAGAATTGAGAGAGAAATTGAGATTCTGAACGGTTTGAAAGTGAAGCCTGAGCTCCCAATTTATAGGGTTGGTCTATCATTCTCTCGCGCCCCGCGAGAGATTTAGTGAAGGTATTCGCGGCCTGCGAGGGCCCTAAAGGCGGCAACGAGTTTGCTGAGTCATCCCGGGTTCTGAAGCGTGTCCGACACGTGGCGGCCTGAGACGTTGCCTGGTGTTGAGTTGTCGCGCCCCGCGAAACATACCCCCATCAGAGTCGCGGCCCACGAGCGGCCCTAAAAATTGTTTTATTTGATTTTTAATAATATAATGGTATTTCGGGGTTGTTTTTCGTATACGGGGTGCATTTAGGAGCGTTTAGGGGTGTCCAAATTATTTTAAGGAGGGTTGTTATAATATATATTAATTTGCAAGATTTTGGTGCTTTAGTGAGTTGTACAGATGCTTTCTTGGTGTTATGTGCATGTGAGGGTTGTACACATAGTTGTATATGTTGTACTCACCTTTGGTTTAAATCCCATTTTTCTTCTCTCTCTCTCTATTATTTGTAAACTTTATGTTGGATTGTATAAGATCTGCTGATGATGAAAGCCAAAACCCAAAGGATCCATCATCCTTGCCTAAAGAAGTTCAAGATACAATCTCCAAGTCTAGAGGTTTCTCTCCCCCTTGAAAGCTTCCCAAAACAGTTTCCCCACTTCCTGTTGCATCAAACTACTGCCTCCAAAGAAGATAAAGAACAAGTGTTGATCCATAAAGAGCTAGTCAACAATCAAAGTCAACCAAAGTCAAAGACTGAAGACCCAAAGAACTGTCAACAAGTCAAGGAAGAAGTTCTGGATTTCCAGAAGTGCTGGATCACAACCGGCAGTTCTTTGAAATCCAGCAGTTCACTCTTTTCTTCTTAAAGTAGCAGCAGTTCAATGGAATACTGTAACAATATAGTAGTTCTCATAACTACTGGAAGTTATATCATTCATGTAGCTGTTGAATGTCGCTTTCATGATGATGTCACCAACAATTTAAACCTTCTATAAATATAGTTCTTTGTATTCATTGTAATACAACACTAAGAGTTGAGTGCATAAGAACTTAGTGAGAGTGTGATCACCTGGTGAGGGGGATTACTTTGTACTTATACTATTTTATTACATATTTGAATTCTATAATGAATCATTTGCAATCATCCTATGTTCATTTGTGAATTGTTTGATGTGTTTAGATATTACTGTTTGATTAAATTCCTAATTTGATTACTGTATTATCAAGAAACACAAACACTCAGATCCTACAATTGGTATTAGAGCAAGGTTCACTAAATTGACTTCACTGTTAATTTAGAAGATAATCGAGCTCAAATTGGTAACTGATTGAGTGATCAAAGGTCATTAAGAAGAATTAGACCAATTAGATCAACTAGTTGTTTCTGATATTTGCTTTTCTAAATTAAAATTCAATAGAACTCAGAGAGATGTCAATCACTCATGATCCTCACAATATTGGATCAGCAAACACGGCTCCGATGCTAGTTCATCGTGAATTCAAAATATGGTGATGAAGGATGGGTCATCACTTATCACAGCAGGACACTTGTTGCTGGAGATCAGTGGTATATGGCCCTCATGTTCCCTCTAATCCGAGTACCGAACAACCGAATGTTAATATTCCTAAGAGGCCCACAGACTACTCTGAGCAGGATTTCCAAAAGCTGGAGCTCGATGCTAAGGCATTCAGGATACTGGCGATGGCCTTACCCAACTAAATATATGCTGGATTGCTCCATTGTGAGAATGCCAAAGAGTTATGGGATGCTTTGAATGAATAATTCGATGGTACAGATGGGTTTCAAGAGAACAACAAAGAAATTTTAAACCAAGTATGAAACATTCTATCATATCAAAGGAAAATCTCTAACTCAACAGTTTTAATGGTTTAATTGCTTAATCAATGAGCTAAGGCTTGCAGATCAAACGTTTACAAACTCTGCTCCGAGTCACAGATTTATGAGATCTCTCCCCGATAAGTGGGATACAGCTGCATATGTGTTGAGAAACTCTGATGGTTTTAAAGAAATGACTCTGACACAACTTCATGGCAAAATACTCACTTATGAGAGAGAGCTTGACCAGAAACGAAAGCTGATGCCATCAGGAAAAGTGATGATGATTACACATATGGTAACACAACCCTATTGAGTCAAAATGAGTCATCGCCATCTCACAGAGTGCATGAACAAAGTTATGACCATTACTTTAACATAACTACTATTTAAACTCTCAAAACAACACATCACCGATTGAAAACTCTAATTATGCCTTAATGATGCATGGTCAAAGACTCATGGATCTAATAGACTAGGAAGAGTTTGACCTCCTTGACCAACTTGCATTATTAAGTGTCAGATCTAATCAATTTTGTAACAAAGCTTGTAGGAAGTTTCCTAGGTTGGAGGAAAGGGTAAATTTGAGAAAGATAAATCCAGGGTTGAGAGTTTCAAATGTCATAGGTTATGACACTTTGCTAGAGAGTGCAGAAACTATGCACAAAATACCATACCAATTGCATTTTACCCATGTCAATCAACTGCTGACCAGCTTCCATGGTTACAAAATGAACAACAAACGTTTTTTTTTTTCAAAAATACTCCTAAACCTAGTACATAGTACACTGTACACTTAGCACATGGACCTATTCAAATTAGATATCAGTATGATAATAGGTCACCTCAGTGTCAATCTGCTCAAATTCACACACATCAATTACAAACTTAGTTACCCTCACACCTACAAGCTACTTCACCAGTAGTTTCACAAACTACAGAAACTACTAGTTGTCCTACACTAGAAACAAGTCATCAAAGCTTCTTCACACAGAACTTTGTTGATTAGAGCAACATGCCTGATGAGATCACAAATGATAACTTGGCTGTGTTCACAGTTGATATCAAGGAACAAGCTATCTTAAGTAATCCAGATGATCTTGAAGACCCTTTTCAAAGTAAAAACTCATTTGTGAAGTTCCTAAAGGAACAACTGTCAAGCCTCTAGAAACAAAGACTGTCAATCTGGCACTTGTCTCCACAAATGAACTTATCAAAAATAGTTTTACACACTTTGACAGTTTGTGGTATGTAGATAGTGATGGGCCAAGACATATGACAGGCTATAAGAATCTCTTGTCCAACTTTAGGGCTCAAGGGGGGTTAGATATATCTTTTGGAAATAACTCAAAGGAAAAAAAAATACTTGGGTCAGGTGAAGAAAATGCTGGAAAGCTGAAATGTGATAATGTTAATAATGTTGACAACTTGAATTTTAATCTTCTAAGTGTGCACAAATGTGTGACAAAGGGTATGGTACAATTTTCACAAAAAATCATACAAAACTGTTGGGCCAGATCTTGCAAAGAAAATTGAATGCTTAATTGCTGATAAGGCTCAACTTGTTGCCAATAGAAGTGTAAATGTATATGTTGTTATGTTAAAAAATAACCCCATGCCACAAAGTGTATGTCTAATCTCTCAGGCATCACCAAAAGAAACTGAATTGTGGCATAGGAGGTTAAGACATATTAACTTACAAACAATCAATGATGTCTCCAAACAAGGACTTGTGAGAGGACATCCTAAGAAAGAATTCAAGTGTGATCAACACTATGTTTCTTGTCTAAAAGGAAAACAACATAAGGTCTCTTATACATCCATTGAAGAATCCAAATCCACTGGATGTCTTCAATTCCTACATCTTGATTTGTTTGACCCTGTTAAGATAATGAGTCTAGCCAAGAGAAGATATTGTCTAGTCATTATTGATGACTATTCAAGATTCACTTGGACTTATTTCTTACTCTCCAAAGATGAAACTGCTGAGATTGTCATGGCTGAGAAGTAGTATGATCTATCTGTCAAACTTCTCAAAAGTGACAATGGAACAAAATTCAAAAATCACACACTTGATTCAGTTTGTGATAGCAAAGGGATTGTAAGATGGTACAGTGTGCCAAGATCACCACATCAAATGTTCCGGAAAGAAAGAAGATGACATTAATTGAAGCTGCTAAATCATAGTTGGCTGACTCAGATCTACCATTTTCCTTATGGGCAGAAGTAGTGAATATTGTTGGTTATGTACAGAACATAGTTTTATTAATCAAAGACACCAAAAGACTGCATATGAAGTACTGATGAAGATCAGACCATTGATTTTCTTCTTCAAGGTTTTTTGTTGTCCTTGTTTCATTTTCAACCTAAAAGATCATTGTGAGGCTGCGAAGGTGCGTGTCTAGATGGACCTCCTCGCATCGGCCCTTTTCCTTTTCCTCGGAATCTTGGCGGCATATTTTATATCCTGTAAAAATAAAAAACAACAATATATATAACTTAATAAGATGTGAGTAATCCTAGGTCAATGCCTAGACTCAAAAAGTCTAAGGATTATGCTATTGTGATGTTTGAGATTAAACAGAAAAGACAAGTGTTTAATTCACTCAAACTTTGGCTCTGATACCAACATGTCACACCCTGTATTTCCTAGTGGGCCTGGACTTGGGGTACGTGACGATTGATATCAAGATACACAAATAGCACAACAGAAGTATTGGAATTAAAATACTATACAAATTAAAGTGTCTGAATGTTCAAAAATAATTATATAGACGGAAGTATTCTAAAGATCCATAGGCGGATCAAAAATAACAAAATGATTAAATATGCAGACTACCAGGCTTCAAATGCAAGGAGTTGCAAATTCCTCTTAAGCATTTACCGGGCACTTCCAGCCTATTTCGTAACCTTGCTACATGCGCTTAGTCTTTTGACTTTTTATTAAACATAACTTTGACCCATCATTTGACCAACTTAACATGATTTCCAGGAGGTACCCTTTTGAGGGATTAACACCTACCTTATTACGATCACGTAGCCACGTTCGATTCGAACAATGGCTGGACCATAATGGTCTAAACCGAAAGTCAAAGCAAAAGTCAATTTTCTTGACTTTCGGCTAAATTCTAGCCTATAAAACGAAATGAGCAGAGTAGGAACACTTACTTGTG
Organism: Helianthus tuberosus; assembly: GCA_030545235.1. Lineage (NCBI taxonomy): Eukaryota > Viridiplantae > Streptophyta > Magnoliopsida > Asterales > Asteraceae > Helianthus > Helianthus tuberosus. The sequence goes on along the minus strand of CM060416.1, from coordinate 4,333,697 downwards.
ATCCTAGAGGAATATTGAACTCAGTTAGGAGGTCCTTTTTTATCAGGAGCTCCAGATAAGAGTGATAGAGGAATAATGTGAGAAATGAGCAAGTTGCCCATGAGCTCAAAAGCTCTATTTATACTTGGAGATTGTTTGCAAGATTGATACAGGTGTTGGTGTTAAGGACTGATCTATGATGATTACAAGTTCCCCTTGAGGTGTTAAAACCAGAAGAAAGGTGGCACAATCACGAGATAAGTGGCAGCATAGCAGACTGTCTTGGGCAGCAAGTGTTCTGACATCTGCAGGTCCCTTACGGACCGTAAGGGATCAAGTCTTACGGTCCGTAAGGACCTTTGGTGCAAAAGTTTTTAAATGGCTTGCGGACCGTAAGCACATAAGGCATACAGTCCGTAATTGACTGCCAGGGACTTAAAAATTTATATCATGCGGTCCGTAAGGTTTAAACTCTTACAGCCCATAAGCGGTCACTCAGAGGCGAAAAATGGCATGTTGACACATATGGTCCCTCTACAACATTCTTTCATAAATTTCACACATTTTAGTCCCTCCCGCCAAACACCGTGGCATAAATGAGAGTTATCGGACACGTGTCATTATATTATTCGACACAATTTTCCGAGGTGTTACAATTATATACATCAGGAGTTGTCGTAGATCTAAATCCTTCTTGCAACATTTATTCAGAAGAAGAATAAAATGTAACAGAATTCTCGGGAGTTTCGTCGAAACAAATTTCTCCTTCATCTTCTACCATTTCTTCGACCATCTGTTCGGGTTCCTCGATGATTTCTGCAAGCATCGCCAGACCTTCACTCTTCTGGATGTATTTATCCCAATTAAAACTTCATCCTCTTGAGTCACCACTAATGCTCTGCTTTTCTCTTTTGATGACCCATCTTCAATCTGAGGCCTTGTTATGTTTGTCTGTGGCGATGTCTTGTGATATATTGCCTTTTTAAAATAATCATCGTGAAAAGGATTGACATTGCCTTGAACTTCTCGGTTTGGGCGTTCTCTTTTAAAATGTCCCATTTCCTTACATTTTAACGAACCCAGAGCATCACAATGTTCGATCATACTCTCGGGAATGCCTATTATTGGCCGTTTAGGGCTTTGATGCCATTAAACAAGATACGCACAAGTTTATGCGTTAAAAAGGACTAAAAGCGTCATCGAGCGAATCTACGCCTTTGAGTGACCTTTTAAACGAACCAGGAACTCCGTGATGCTCAGTCGCACTCTTGAGTGTGCCTAAGATTAGCCACTAATGATTTTCGTAACTTATAATAATGTTTATTAAGAGTTTAGTTTATAATGTCCCAAAAATGTAAATATTGAAAGTTAAAAAGTACTTAAAAGGTATAAGGGCTGAATATGTCAATGTGTGAAACATGTTGTGGCTGGGCCGAATTGAGTCGCGGGCCACGACCCGCAGGCCTGCCTTCTTCGAGGGCCGCCAGGGCGACATACAGCATCAACTATTTTTTTTATTTTTTTGTTTTCCTTGTTCACCACTCATAATCTCCAAACCATTTTAATAAAATCCTTGGGCTGTAAACTGATTTGTAACAGCTGGTAAAACACTTGTAATGATCCTAAGAAACCTCTAAACACTTGGCATGATCTTGTTCAATTCCAAATACTATAAATAAGACGTGTTCTTCACCCTAATTCCTTGCACCTTGCCATTCTTTCCTTCTATTCTCTCAATTCTGAAAGTTCCTGAGCACATTGGGAGCATCCTTTGAGTTCTCTTCAGTCCCTAGGACCACTTGTGAGTGTTCCTTTCGTGACTAGTTCTTTTATTAGGCTTTTAAAGCCGAAAAGTCAAGCGTTTACGATAAACGCTTTAACTTTCAGTTAGACCTTAAATGGTCAAGCCATTGTTCGCAACGAACATGGCTACATGGTCGTAATTAGGTGGGTGTTAATCCCTCAAAGGGCACCTCCTAAGAATCATATTTGCTTGGTCAATTGACGAGTCAACGAATTAATGTTTTAAAAAGTCAACGGGTCAGTTTTTGAAATAATCACGATATGAGTTTAGAAGTGTTCTAAAATAGGTTTTATCATTTAAACAACTTAGTAATAATTATTAGAACATGTGTAAACATGTTCGGCTCATCAATTCCAGTTTTAGGGTCGATTCGCAACTGAAAGTCGTGAAGTTTGACTTCTGTGTTGAATTTCGATTATGAACCGAATTAAACTAGTATGTTACTGATTTTTGGTTCCGTTATGTTCGTAATATGATGTAGCATAACCCTATAAGGTTATATTACATGATCTCTATAGTAATATGAGTTTTATGCAAGTTACCGTGTAATTATGCCATACTTTGACCATTATGTCCTTTTTAGCAAAAATAAGGTTTTAAACATAAATAAGCTTGCAAATGATTTAGGTACTAATATGTTAACATGTTTAACATATTTTGATGTTACAAATCTGATCATAAACTGGGTTTGCATATAATGTCGTAAATTGTGCTTTAAATTGACCAAAATGCCCTTTAGGCGTGTAGATCGGTTTTAAGCATAATTTCTCGTACCAAACTCATTGCCTACTGATGTAATATCATAATTAGGATATTTTGGGATATCTATTCAGTTCACAAACTGAGTTTATGCATACGTTCTTGAATTATGTCCTTAAATGACGATAATGCCCTTTTTGCACCTAAAATGGTTTTAAAGAATAATTTTCATACAAAACCTTTTGACCACTAATATGTTATATTAATTAACATAATTGGATCATATAAACCTGGTCATAACATCCGTTTTCCTAAAACATCACACACATATCGTCATTTAACGATTTTAACACCGTTTTGGCGCGTAGTATGGTTTTAAACCATAACTAACAACCAAGACTTGTTACCTACTGATTTTGTAAAGAATTTTAAATATTTTTATAGTAGGTATATGATATAAACTCAGATTCCCAAATTAGCCTTCGAAACTATGTGTGAAATTACCAAAATGCCCCTACGGAACATAGTTTGGTCTTAAACTATAAAACACACATATGTTTGATATCCTACTGATATTATATCATAAATAAAGTGCTTTCACATAATGTTTATGGTCGTAACATTAGATTGTACACAAATCCCATTTATACGTCGTAAAATGACCAAAACGCCCCTATGTGTCATAGTTTGATTTTAAAACCTTAACGGGCATACAAGTTGATATCCCACTGATATTATAACTTGTTTAAAGTATATTGGCATATGAAACTTGTTCATGACTCATCCGGTTACTCGTTATCGCTTACACGCATACGGTTAGACTTACGTAAGTAGTTTACGTAAGTTTACCGAAACGGGTTTAACCTTATCATTTTTACTTCAAAATCCAGAATGTATTTAGTTTACCCATATTATAAAAGTCTCCATACTTGTTGGGTCTAAATTACATTCCATTCCGGTCATCGCTTAATCTAGCGTATTATACCGTAAATCATACTTTAAGCTAGCCGGTCTAAGTCTATGACTTAAATAAGACCCGTTAGCATTCTAAATTGGTTATGTATTACCATCATTCCAGACTAGAGCCTCTCGGTAAAATCTATCTACACTTATCTAGTAAGTTATACAATGGAGATATTTAAACCTTGCTATGAATCGATTATTAGCTCAGGTAAATACTTTTAACTTATTTTCCCTTATACGGGCTTCGGATATGGTAAATTATTACCGCTTGGTCGGGTATGGGATCACTTGGTCGGATTGTGACTAACAAATCCGCATAACCTGTTTTAATCCGTATTGTTTGATAACATAAACATTGGGAGTTAACGCGACCGTGTCCTGGATATCCTCGTCTCATTTAATTGCAAATGGCCACGACCTATGCACGGGGTGTAGGCGTACACCTGACAGTTGCAAAATGCTAAAATATACCCACAAGGTTGGGGATACCTCCTTTGTGGGTTTATATAAGTGGTGTGTCGGTTAATCATGTCTCGGCTTCTATACCGGGCCCTAAATGTATGACAAACATGTAAATCTGTATACAAGATTATAAACGTAATTGTCCCAAGTTATAAAAGATTTTCATGCCTTGTGCACCTAAACCAATTTTCTTAAACATTTTCAAATGAGTCTGTTAATTGTATTTACTAGTGTAAACTGACGTATTTTGTCGCAACCCCCGATCCCTAATCCCCAGGAACGGGCGGCCGCGAGCCAGTTTCGGTGGTATCGCGTGTTTGTCTAATTTTGCAGCGGAATTTTTCATCAGGACCGTAGTTAGGAAATATTTGATCAGAGTAAAATACCACATTTTCATAGCATTTAAACACATGGGATAAAACCCAAGTTTGCAATACACACAATTTCATAGGAATAAATCTTATTTTATTTAATAAAAACGTCTATTTTATTTTAGGTAACTTTATTGCCACTTTTCCAAGCCTTCAGTGCTGTCCAGCTGGCTTCTATTTGGCTTTCACAATTTGTTACCTGAAACGCGTTTTAAAAACATTTGTCAGTGGGAAATACTGGTGAGTGAATCCCAGTTTAATCAAGTTTAAATAAAAACCATTGTACAGTATTGCGGACGATCTCGCAATTACATTTGTTCCCAAGTTATATCAATTAACATCCATGGTACTATCAGACCCGACTTGTGGAAATGTTACTCCTTGACCAGGTGGTAACAAATTTTGTATACAAAACCCCAACATACTCATGATAATTGTATTCTTACAAATACTCAATAACTGCTTAATATACATTTAATTGTATGAGGTTTTGTAAAAACAGTTGACAAAAGGTTTACAAAAAGCGGATCAACTCACATTGTTGTCTTAGATTTTCTGTAAGGGTTTCCTGAGAATTATCTATAATTTACACAAAAGCACACGTGTTAGTATAATAACCCATTTTAACATTAGTAATACCCTCCCCGAGACGACATTCCAACGACTACGTCGGGCAGAACCACGACAGCCGTTACGGAACCCTAGATCAATCGGGCAGCGTATCTATACGTATCCAGGGGTTATAATACTTACAACGGAGCAGAACTTCGCTATTTTGGGGGTATTGGACCCGACTATAGCTTCTACTATGTGGAAATTCATAAGAAAGAAAAGAAATTGAGCGACTGAAACTGATATCCCGAGCTCCCATTATATAGGGCCTCATCTCAGTTTTCTCGCAGCCCGCGTAAAATGAGGCAAGGGCCTTACGCCGCCCGCGTCAACTATAGTCAACGAGTAGGTGATCCGGGTCATCAAGTAGGCTCGCCGGGTGTTGGGCCACGTGGCAGCCCAGAGTTCAGCCAGGTTTCACCTTTACACGGCCCGCGTAAGGGTTGGGGTGGGGTTTACGCGGCCCGCCTCAATCCAAAAAAATCAGATTTTTAATTAAATTTAATAATATTTAAGGTATTCGGGGCCCGTTTTCACGTATGGGGTGTATTTTTGGACATATTGGGATATTTTAAAATATATTAGGGTGTCGGAAATAATTCGAGGGTGTCGGTTTTCTTTAGGGTTGTTATATCTTCCCCACCTTGTTTTAGAGCTCGTCCTCGAGATCTACTAGAATAGGTGTGGATATTTCCTTTGCATTTCAGATTCAAGCTCCCATGTGTACTCAGGTTCTCTTTTGGAGTCCCACTTCACTTTGACCAGAACTAATCTCTTATGCTTGAGGTTCTTGACTTTTTTGTCTTCAATTTGTAGAGGCCTTTCCACAAACTTGAGTTGTTCATTCACCTCTATATCCTTAAGAGGTACTATTAGAGATTCATCAGCTAAGCATTTCTTGAGATTAGATACATGAAACACATCATGTATTCCTGCCATTTCCTCTGACAGTTGTAGCTGATAGGCTACAGGTCCTATTCTTCTATTAATCTTAAAAGGTCCAATATACCTGGGACTTAGCTTTCCTCTTTTGATGAATCTTACTACTCCTTTCCAAGGAGAAACTTTCAACAACACTTTATCTCCTACTTGAAATTCCAATGGTTTGCGTCGGTTATCGGCATAGCTCTTCTGTCGATCACGTGCTGCTTTTAGTCGTTCCTTGACTTGAATAATATTGTCGGTTGTCTCCTGTACTATCTCAGGTCCAGATAGTTGCTTTTCCCCAATTTCTTCCCAACAGACTGAGGTTCGGCACTTTCGTCCATAAAGTGCTTCGAATGGTGCAGCGTTGATACTTGTGTGATAACTATTATTATAAGAAAATTCTATTAAAGGTAAGTGATCATCCCAATTACCTCCGAAATCAATTACACAAGTTCTAAGCATGTCTTCCATTGTCTGAATCGTCCTTTCACTTTGTCCGTCCGTTTGAGGATGATAAGTTGTGCTTAGATTTAACTTGGTTCCCATTGATTTTTGGAAACTTGACCAAAAATGAGAGGTAAAACGACTGTCCCTATCAGAAACAATTGATAAAGGTATTCCATGTAATGAAACGATTTCATTTACATATAATTTAGCTAACTGTTCCATACTGAAAGTTTCTTTCATTGGTAGGAAATGAGCTGACTTGGTTAGTCTATCCACAATCACCCAGATTATATCATTACCTTTCTTGGTTTTAGGTAATTTATTAACAAAATCCATTGTTATTAATTCCCATTTCCATACTGGCATTTCTAACTGTTGTAGCAATCCTGAGGGTTTCTGATGTTCAGCTTTGACTTGTGAACATGTTAAACATTTAGAAACGTAGGCTGCTATGTAGGGCTGTAAACGAACCGAACGAACATGAACGAGGCCTTGTTCATGTTCGTTCGTTAAGGAAATAAATGTGTTCACAAACGGTTCATGAACACTTACCGAACGAGATTTTATGTTCGTGTTCGTTCATTAAGGAAATGAGCGTGTTCAAGAACGGTTCGCGAACGCAAATAAATTTGGCGAACGCGATGAAGGATAAAGGTGGATGGCCCAGAGAGTAGCACTAGAACTTGAATACCTTATTATGGAACGGAGGTAGATCATATTCGTCGATGTAAATAATGAGAAAAGAAAGGGAAATGGTGCATAAACAAGGTGAAAGAGGGTTTCCTAGTTTAATTGTTAAGGTAATGATATAAATAAAAGTTTAATAGTATAAAAAGTATAGATGAAATATATGAAAGTATAAAAATCTTTAATTAAAACACGAATATACGAACATAAACGAAAGCAAATGAACGAATGTTCACGAACACCTTACCGAACGTTCATGAACACAATTGAACGAACGAGACATTTGTTCATGTTCGTTCATTTAACTAATCGAACGGAATTTCTTGTTCATGTTCGTTTGTTTATTAAACGAACGAACATAAACGAACTTCCCGCCGAACAATTCACGAACTGTTCGCTGAACGTTCGGTTCGTTTACAGCCCTACTGCTATGTCCTTTTTCATTCCTATCCACCAGAAATTCTTTCTTAAATCCTGGTACATCTTATCACTTCCTGGGTGCATCGTATACTTAGATTTATGGGCTTCTTCTAGAATACGGTGGCGTAGGTTTCCTAATTTAGGTATCCACATTCTCTTTTCATGGAATCTCCAAATTCCATCTGTTCCTTGTTCTAATTCCTTAATCATTCCTTTTAATTTTTCAGTATCATCCTTGATTACTGATTCTTGTGCTTTTCTAATTTGATCATTTAAATCTACTTGTAGATTTAATTTAAGAGAACGTACTCTTTTTGGCTTTTCATGATATTTTCGGCTTAAAGCATCTGCCACTACATTTGCTTTTCCTTCATGTTACTGAATATCACAATCATAATCACTAAGCATCTCCATCCAACGTCTTTATCTCATATTCAATTCTTTTTGCCCGAAAACATACCTTAAACTTTTATGATCAGTGAATATGGTAAACTTACTACCATAAAGATAATGTCTCCAAACTTTCAAAGCAAAAATTATTGCTCCTAATTCTAGATCATGGGTTGAGTAATTTTCGTCATGATTCTTAAGTTGTCTGGATGCATAAGATATAACCTTTTGGCGTTGCATCAACACACATCCATAACCTAACTTAGAAGCGTCACAATAGACTACAAAGTCTTCAGTTCCTTCTGGTAACGCTAATATGGGTGTATTAGTTAATCTTTACTTAAGAATTCTAAAGGCTTCTTCTTGCTTTGGTCCCCATTCAAACTTAATGGATTTACAGGTTAACTTAGTTAAAGGAATGGCTATTTTAGAAAAATCTCGAATAAATCTTCTATAATAACCGGCCAATCCTAAGAAACTTCTAACCTCGGTTGGTGACTCAGGGGTTTTCCATTTAGTTATCGCCTTGATCTTTGTGGGATCCACATGAATTCCTTCATGATTAACTAAGTGTCCAAGAAACTGTACCTGTTCTAACCAAAATTCACACTTTGAAAATTTAGCATAAAGCTTTTCCTTTCTTAATATACTTAAAAGTGCGTGCAAATGCTTTGCATGATCTTCCTTACTTTTAGAATAAATGAGAATATCATCAATAAAAACAATTATGAATTTATCCAAATATGGCTTACATATTCGGTTCATCATGTCCATAAATGCGGCCGGGGCATTGGTTAAACCAAATGGCATGACAGTAAATTCATAATGACCATAACTTGTTCTGAATGCGGTTTTAGGAATGTCCTCTTCCTGTACCTTTAATTGATGATATCCTGACCTTAAATCGATTTTAGAGAAAAATCGAGCTCCTTGCAATTGATCGAACAGATCATCGATTCTTGGTAATGGGTACCGATTCTTAATCGTGACTTTGTTCAATTCACGATAATCAATGCACATACGCATCGATCCGTCCTTCTTTTTAACGAATAAAATTGGCGCTCCCCATGGCGATGAGCTCGGCTGTATGAATCCTTTTTTTAACAATTCATCTAATTGTTTCTTCAGTTCTTGCATTTCTGCGGGTGCCAACCGGTAAGGTGCTTTGGCAATCGGGCCGTTCCTGGTAGCAGGGGAATTATGAATTCAACTTCTCTGTCTGGTGGTAGTCCTGGTAATTCTTTCGGAAATACATCTGAAAACTGAGACACTACTAGAATGTCTTTTAGTTCTTTTCCTTTAGTGTTATTGATTATGGAAATCAAATACACTAATGATCCTTTTCTTATATAACTTGCAGTTTTCATCACAGAGATGAATTTTGTGGATCTAGATGGTTTATCACCTTTAATTGTGATATTTTCATCCTTTGGTGAATTTACTTGAATTGACTTTTGATCACATAAAATACTGGCTTTATTGGCCATTAACCAATCCATTCCTAAAACAACATCGAATCCTGCCAGATTCATTGGGTTAAGATTTGCAATAAACTTTTGATTTAAAATTTCTACTCTTGCTCCCTGCAAGATTTCAGAAATCCTAACAGTTTCTCCATTAGCTGTCTCTACTAGACATTCTTGTGAAAGTTTAGTTAATGATTGATTAAGAAGTTTGCAAAATGAAGTATTAATAAAACTTTGGTTTGCACCAGAGTCAAATAATACTTTAGCAAAGACATCATTAACTAAAAACGTACCGGCTATGATATCCGGAATCATTTTGGCTTCATCTGCAGTCAGAACAAATGCTCTAGCATTTTTAATGTTCTTGTTGTTCGGGGCTGGAGCCAATTTTGGACAGTTTGGCTTGATATGACCTTTTTCTCCACAGTTGAAGCATAGTCCGTTACTGGATTTCCTCCTGCAATCTTCTTCCTTGTGTCCTGGCATTTTGCAGAAATTGCAGGGAATGAAGCACTTTCCCGAATGCTTTTTCTTGCAGACCTTGCAGTATGGTGCAGAGGTAGAACCTATATTCCTACGGTTGGAATTACCATAACGGAATTCCTGGGTAAGTCTTTGGGTTAGGTTTCTCCTCTAGTTTTCTTCTCTAGTACGGATTAATTCATCTGTCAATGTGTTGGCTAGTTCTACAGCTTCTTCTATAGTTTGAGGTCTAGCTGCCTTGACTACATGCCTAATCTCTCCAATTAATCCCCAGGTATAACGGGAGATTAATACCGGCTCTGGTGATGCAAGGGTTAGTACTATTCTGGCATATTCAAAGAATAACTTTGTGTACCCCTTACTATCCACTCCATTCATCCTAAGATTTAGGAATTTGTTTGCTATTAGTTCCTTTTCATTAGGAGGGCAGAATTTCCTTTCTACCATGTTCCTAAATTCTTCTCATTCCATATTGTATACCCTATCACTTCCTTTTGACTAGAGGATAGTGTTCCACCACTCTAAGGCTGAATTCTTAAATAGATTGGAAGAAAACATTATCTTGTCCTCTTCCGCACATTTGCTTATTTTCAAAACAGCCTCAGTCTTTTCTATCCAGCGTAGAGCTGCGATAGGTTCTTCATTGCCTGAGAATTCTATCGGTTTACAGGACCAGAATTCTTTGTAAGAACAACCATAAGGCATGGTTCTTCTTCTTTTGGGAATGGGCACTTGAAGTACGGGTCCATTGTTCACACTGTGTTCTGGTTCAATTGGTCGCTTACTGCTATGTTTACTTTTATTATTCGCTTCCTGAACCGTTTGAATAATAAATGGCATTGCATCTATGATTCCTTGTGCCACTATGTGTTGGATAGCACTATTATCCATTTGATTTCCATTGTTATTAATGCTTGGATTCTCATTAACCAAGTTAATGTTACTCTGGTTATCGTTATTCAGATTTTCCTGATTCCCTTCGTCGGCCATCTGAATTTTTAAACATTTACCACATATTAATATCACAAAATAATATTTTGATATAGCCAATCACATGACACGCATTTTCGGCAAAAGCGTCGATCATTGCGACTTTACTCTATTCATATATTATGCATCTATTACACACCAGTCCTTAAATTAAAAATTACAATACCAACTGAAATACAATTATACTAATAATAGTAGGCATCCGTACACACATATTTTATTTTATTTTATTTTTATTATTATTTTATTATTATTATTACTATTACCGTCTCCACCAACATATTCATGGATATGGATTCATCCAAAAATCCATATTGCGCTCGTCATACTTCCATACGAGTCTCTCTCCCACCTGTCGCATTCTTTCACTACTCTCTAAGATTTCCTCACCAAATGTCCTAAGTTCTTGTACATTATCTGCACTCATTGGGGGTGCAGGTTCTATGACTGGGTTCGGAATCTGGGGTGCGGGTTCCTGGTATGGAGGTGTAGGTGCCTGGAACTGGTAAGGATCTTCTAAAATTTCCCTAATGTATTTGTCGTGGTAATAGGGATCTAAAGGATCCAAACCTGGGTAGGCTCCTATGTTTGGCATGGGCATGTCTTCATGTATCGGGTAACGTTGCACATAATCCCTGTTGTCGTCCCACCAGGGGTCGTAATTTGGGCCTAGGGGGTTTGGTGCAGGTACCCTAGGTATTTCTTCCGGATTGAAGTCATGCATTTCTACTTGGTTTTCAGGGTTTTCTATTTCCATTGGTTGGTCAGGAATTGGTAGTTGTGGTTGGGGTGCTATTATTTGTTCCAGATTAGGGTCAGCTGCAGTGGTTGCTAGGATGTGGATGTTGGCTATACGCCTATTGATCATGTCCTAGGCATAGGCATTTGTCTCTCTCTTGGCTGCTGCTAGTGCTCTCTGGCCTTGTAACTTTTTCATACATTTTCTACGCTTGTGTGCCCCTCTACTGAACCATCCCCTATTTTTCTGAGGAAATGGCTCTTCTGAATGAGCCTTAAACACAAAGATTCCTTCTTCCGTATCAGCAGAATACCCTGAGAGGGCAGGCTGAGAAGAGGAGGTGCCTTCGCTTCTAGGCGAACCAGACAATTGACGGTACGCGTCAAATGGTCCTTGGTCGCTCATACTGTAAACTAACAAACAGTCAAATAACACCTAACAATAAATACAGTTATGCACGTATTTCCGTAATTTATTTCCTAACAAGTTGAATTTTGATGTCAGCAGAACACTTCTGTGGCTGAATCAGTGGCTTAGCTCTGACACCATCTTCTGTCGCAACCCCCGATCCCTAATCCTCGGGAACGGGCGGCCGCGAGCCAGTTTCGGTGGTATCGCGTGTTTGTCTAATTTTGCAGCGGAATTTTTCATCAGGACCGTAGTTAGGAAATATTTGATCAGAGTAAAATACCACATTTTCATAGCATTTAAACACATGGGATAAAACCCAAGTTTGCAATACACACAATTTCATAGGAATAAATCCTATTTTATTTAATAAAAACATCTATTTTATTTTAGGTAACTTTATTGCCACTTTTCCAAGCCTTCAGTGCTGTCCAGCTGGCTTCTATTTGGCTTTCACAATTTGTTACCTGAAACGCGTTTTAAAAACATTTGTCAGTGGGAAATACTGGTGAGTGAATCCCAGTTTAATCAAGTTTAAATAAAAACCATTGTACAGTATTGAGGGCGATCTCGCAATTACATTTGCTCCCAAGTTATATCAATTAACATCCATGGTACTGTCAGACCCGACTTGTGGAAATGTTACTCCTTGACCAGGTGGTAACAAATTTTGTATACAAAACCCCAACATACTCATGATAATTGTATTCTTACAAATACTCAATAACTGCTTAATATACATTTAATTGTATGAGGTTTTGTAAAAACAGTTGACAAAAGGTTTACAAAAAGCGGATCAACTCACATTGCTGTCTTAGATTTTCTGTAAGGGTTTCCTGAGAATTATCTATAATTTACACAAAAGCACACGTGTTAGTATAATAACACATTTTAACAATAGTAATACCCTCCCCGAGACGGCATTCCAACGACTACGTCGGGCAGAACCACGACAGCCGTTACGGAACCCTAGATCAATCGGACAGCGTATCTAATACGTATCCAGGGGTTATAATACTTACGACGGAGCAGAACTTCGCTATTTAGGGGGTATTGGACCCGACTATAGCTTCTACTATGTGGAAATTCGTAAGAAAGAAAAGAAATTGAGCGACTGAAACTGATATCCCGAGCTCCCATTAAATAGGGCCTCATCTCGGTTTTCTCGCGGCCAGCGTAAAACAAGGCAAGGGCCTTACGCGGCCCGCGTCAACTATAGTCAACGCGTAGGTGATTCGGGTCATCAAGTAGGCTCGCCGGGTGTTGGGCCACGTGGCGGCCCAGAGTTCAGCCAGGTTTCACCTTTACACGGCCCGCGTAAGGGTTGGGGTGGGGTTTATACGGCCCGCGTCAATCCAAAAAAAAATCAGATTTTTAATTAAATTTAATAATATTTAAGGTATTCGGGGCCCGTTTTCACGTATGGGGTGTATTTTTGGACATATTGGGATATTTTAAAATATATTAGGGTGTCAGAAATAATTCGAGGGTGTCGGTTTTCTTTAGGGTTGTTATATATTTTCAAAAGACTAAGTGACAGGTACTATACGCAAATAGGCTGGGAGCTGCTTGGTGTCAATAAAGGATCTTGCAAATCCTTAGGATGCCCTGAAGTCTGTTAAACTTCATTTTGTACATTTTATAATGATCCGCCTGTGGATTTGATATTACAAGTTCGTCTGTAATTATTACTTTGGTATTTTCAGACAATTGAGTTTGTAATAACATTTTATAATCCAAGACTTCTGCTGTGCTATTCTGTGTATGTTTGACTATGACGATACCAATCTTATGTCACGATACTCCCCACCGGGCTGAGCTGTAAATATCGGGGTGTGACAGTGTATCAACAATAATAATATGGGAATGATTAAACAAGGTGTTTACCAAATTGTTATGGACATTTCAGCTAAAAGAGATGTCAGGATGAATCAATGATGATACAGTATCCCTCAAGATGGAGGAGACACAAGAAAAGATTTCCTAGGAAGTCGGAAAATCCCTAGAGACTAGTCTACCCTAATTTATGGATAGGCCACGAACTACAAGAAAAAGATTAGTGGGATAACCTCAAGAACGAATGAGCTAAAAGAGAGCCTTATACAAGAAAAAGACAAGACTAAAGAAAAGAAAGTGTGTCGATATGATAAGTTTATGGCATGTAAACCTCCGATTTATAATGGAGAGGTAGATCTAATCGCTTGTCAAAGGTGGATAAGCGACATGGAAGGTGTCTTTGAACGAACCCACTATGATGTGAGTGATTTCGTGGCTTATGGAACTGGCCAATTGTGAGGTCAAGTAAAAGATTGGTGGGATAACCTTAAGAATGAGCAAGGGGTTGAAGCTGCACGGACTATGACTTGGGAGGAGTTTAAAGAACCCTTCCTAAAACATCATAGTCCCAAAGCAGTGATTAACAAAATAAAGAAGAATTCATGCAGCTTAGGCAAAAAGGCAAAACTATTGATAAGATCACAGGAACTTTCTTAGATAAGTTGAGATTTTGTGGTGAGTTGGTTCGAATGGAGGAACAAAAGTATTCTACTACCACAATATGCTAAGTGCCGAATATAGGGGGTTCATGACTCCCTCAAATTATGGGAATCTCACCGAGATCATAAACGCCGTGCGAGAGCGCGAAATTGAGCTGAAAAAGCAGGTAGAAAGAGGTGAAAGGAGAGCAATAGATGCAAATCTAAGTCCTACAAAGAAACCAAAGGTGAACGAATCTCCAAAGAAAGGAAATGTGAAAGGAGGGTCACCGAGTTGCAAGATATGCGGTGGTGCCCACAGGGGCAAGTGCTACTACAAAAACAAGTCGTGTCTTATATGCAGGAAGACGGGACATGGGGTTTCAAATAACCCCGGTAAAGTGTCGGTGAGTTATAAATGCTACCAACCGGGTCACAAGAAGTTCGAGTGCCCAGAGTTGATTGGAAAGAAGGAAGTAGCCGACTCGAAGACATAAATCCCAAAGTCGTGGGCAAGATCATTTCAAATAACCGCGACTGAGGCAAATATTGAACCCGATGTGGTCACATGTATTTTTACCGTAAATTTAATTCCCACACATGTTTTATTTGATACAGATACCAATAAATCTTTTGTTTCACATAGATTTTTTCAACCTCCTTCATTTATATTAACAAAACTACCCATGCCTTTAGAAGTAGAGGTAGATAATAATAAAAGTTTCATTGTGTGTGATGTGTGTCGAGATTGCAAATTAAATATTGATGGTGAGGGTCGACTTGATACCTATGGCAATAGGGGGAATTCCAAGTAGTGATTGGAATGGATTGGTTATCTCGACAACACGCCAATGTTGTGTATTACTTTAAGGAGATGCAACTAACTTCCACAAGCAGGCGACAAGTTACTATCCATGACGAAAAGAGTTGTAACCCCATAGTGTGCTCGATGATGGAAGCTCGTAGACTCATTCAACATGGGTGCAAGGCTTACTTGACCTACGTACGCGACTCAGAAATAGATACACCAAAGATTGAAGACGTACCTGTAGTACGTGATTTTAAAGACATGTTCCTGGAAGACCTACCAGGGGTACCACCCGAGCGTGAGGTGGAGTTCGGGATTGAATTAATTCCGGGCGAGAAACCGGTGGCCAAGGCACCATATAGGTTGGCACCATCAGAGCTTTAAGAATTAATGTCTCAATTGCAAGACCTGCTTAATAAGGGATTTATCCGGCAAAGCATATCCCCGTGGGGAGCACTGGTGTTGTTTGTGAAAAAGAAGGACGGAAGTATGCGCATGTGCATAGAGTACCGTGAGCTAAACAAGCTTACGATAAAGAATCAATATCCACTTTCGAAGATCGATGACTTATTCGACCAATTACAAGGCGCGAATTGGTTCTAAAAAATCGACTTGACGTCAGGTTATCATCAACTGAGGGTAAACGAAGAAGATGTGCCGAAGACAGTGTTCCGTACGCGATACGGATACTACGAATTCCTCGTGATGTCCTTTGGGTTAACGAATGCACCTGCAGCTTTCATGGATCTCATGAACCGGGTTTGCAAGCCAATGCTTGATAAGTCGGCGATAGTGTTCATCGATGACATCCTTGTTTACTCGAAAAGCGAGGTAGATCACGTTTGTCATTTGCGAGAGGTATTAAAGACATTGAGACCGGAAAAGCTTTATGCTAAGTTCTCAAAATGCGCCTTTTGGATTCGAGAAGTACAATTCCTTGGGCACATCATAAGTGCCAAAGGAATACTAGTGGACCCGTCAAAGATTGAAGTCGTGTCAAAGTGAAAACCTCCAAAGAATCCGTCGGAGATTAGAACCTTCTTGAGACTTGCGGGTTACTATAGGAGATTCATTCAAGATTTCTCTAAAATTGTGTCACCTTTGACCAAGTTAACCTGCAAGAATGAGAAATTCATTTGGAAAGATGATCAAGAAAAAACGTTTCAAACGCTTAAAGAAAAGTTGACGCGTGCACCAGTGTTGACTTTACCTGATGGCACTAATGACATGTTGGTATATTCGGACGCGTCGCATCTAGGTCTCGGATGCATACTCATGCAAAGACGCAGGGTAATCGCTTATGCCTCGACACAACTAAAGCCACACGAGACAAAATACCCGACTCATGACCTTGAGTTGGCGGCAGTAGTATTTGCCTTAAAAATTTGGAGGCATTATTTGTATGGGATGAAATGTACTATTTTCACCGACCATAAAAGTTTAAAGTACTTCTTCGACCAAAAGGTGTTGAATATAAGACAAAGATGTTGACTAGAAATGGTGACAGATTATGATTGTTAAATCCATTACCACCCGAGAAAAGCCAACGTGGTGGCGGATGCCCTTAGCCGAAAGGAAGGATACTCTCCCATTCGAGTGCAGTCAATTCAACTTGTAATCACTTCGGGCCCACCCGAACATATCTGTGAAGCACAAATCGAAGCTATGAAGGAAGAAAATTAGAGAAAAGAAAGGATAAAAGGCTTAGCGAAAGATATAGAGAATGCTGACAACGGGTTGAAATCCTGGTTCGGTAGGATTTGGATTCCAAGTACGTGCAGTGTTAAGGACCTCTTACTTGATGAGGCTCATAAATCATGTTACTCAATCCATCCGGGGGCAACTAAAATGTACCGAGACCTAAAAGTAAATTATTGGTGGCCAGGAATGAAGAGAGATGTGGCGATGTATGTTGAAAAATGTTTAACTTGTCTACAAGTTAAGGCGGAGTATCAAAAGCCTTATGGCAAGCTTCAACTATTAGACATACCCGTTTGGAAATGGGAACACATTACAATGGACCTGTTAACCAAGCTACCGAGGACGGCTCGAGGATTTGATGCCATTTGGGTAGTCGTGGATAGGTTGACTAAAAGTGCTCACTTTATTCCTATTCGGAAACTTGTACATCAGAAAAGATGTCGGAGGTATACGTTAATGAGATTGTAGCACGCCATGGGGTGCCGATATCGATTGTGTCTGATAGGGATACCCAGTTTACTTCAAACTTCTGGCATGATTTTGAAGAACAAATGGGTACCAAGCTGTTTATCAATACGGCCTATGACCCGCAAACCGACGAGCAAAGTGAAAGGATGATTCAGACATTGGAAGACATGCTCCGGGCATGTATAATAGACTTTGGTGGTAGTTGGGACACTTACCACCGCTAGTCGAATTTTTCGTATAACAATAGCTACCATTCTAGCATCGGCATGCCTCCGTATCAATTGCTTTATGGTCGAAAATGTCCAACGCCAGTATGTTGGGGTAAGGTGGGACCTCGAGAACTCGCCCACAAGGATGTGATTAGAGCCACAAATGAAAAGATTGACTTGGTGCGAGCCCACTTAAAAGCGGCTCAAGATCAACAAAAGTCATATGCGGATAAAAGACAAAGGCCTATTGAATTTCAAATAGGGGATAAAGTTGTAGGATCGGGATTCGATCAAATGAGTCGATCAGAAGAGTTCTCGATCAATACAAAAGGCGGAATCAGACTGAACTGGCCTGAAAGCATGAGCTGGTCCAAGTCGTGCGAGGTGGCCTAGCCACTTCGTGAGGGGTGGCTGGTTCAGGTCTGTTTCCCATTTCTTTCGAACAACGTGTCCTGGTCTATCTATTCTAGTTACATGACTCGATACAAGACAAAAGACGAAGTCAACAGACATATGCACTAACAAACTCCCCCTTGGATGTTGACGAGTCTTCAGTGTATTGAGTCTTCAGTCTTGATCGGTCTTCTCGCTCTTTCCAAAGTATCTTTCTCTGTAAGCATCCTTTAATCTTTATCTTTTCTCTCTCTTGATCAGATCTCTTGATTCCTTAAGCTCATCAGCATCACTTGCATCTTCCTTCAGCTTTGTTCAAGAATCTCAGTATGGCTCTCTAGCATTCAGACTCCTCCTTACTCTGAGATCTTCAATCTTCAGACTCCCCTTTGCTGACAGACTCCCCCTTAAGTTGTTCCGGGATCGTAATCTGGCATAACACACGTTCCAAGATCATGTCCTGGCTCAAACTCTACTCAGGCTTAGACACGGAGATCTGACTCTACAGCTTTCACAGGTTCAGGAATGTCTCCTGGCTTTTTGTAGCAACAAGATTAGGATCCTGGTAACCTGCACAATTCTCTACCCAAAAGTAAATTTCACAATTGTTACAATTTAACAAATTTAGAAACCACTTGTAGATATCATTCAACATCAACAATAGTTATATCAAGTTCAAATTAATGACCTTGATTAACTAACAATAAAATCATCCAAAACATCACTTGTAAGATTATCTTAAAACATTTCTCAAATTATCTCATACTCTAACCTCATTTTTCATTTCAAACACACTCTCCCAACCCACTGTCGTTCATCATGTTTAGCACTTGGAATTTTAAAAATCAGGTTTTCAACATCAGTTATCGAAAATAGATGAAATAAAATCTTTTTGATTTTTCAAAATTTTTTGCTAAAACACACTAAAAATCTTTTTGGATTTTGGGAAATATATTATATACAGGCATATTTTTGTGAGTTTGTGTAAGAGGATCATATCAGTTTATGACAAATCACTAGTACCGTTGAGCTTTAAACACATTAAGATCTAAACGATTCACTTAGATTGTCAGTATACTTATCCACTTGAATTTTCACACAAAGTTCAAATGATTCGAGATACGAGATTAGTGTTTTAATGGACTTAACTTATTCGCGTGTCCCACCTCATAATATACTCTCGTATCCAGACTCCTATATTCAGTCTTACAGGTGAATGTACACTAATGATATCTGTAAATGGGTAATGCGAGGCCATGAGAGCTCAGGTTAGAAGTTCCGTTCAGACAAAGAGATGATGGCTTGACTTTTAGGTGTGTCCCGTTTGGGGATCTTTTCTTCAACAGTACATGATCAGCATTTTTCAATGTTTCATCATTTTTTAAGCTGAGGGTGGGCTTTATGATTAAAGCAGTGCAGAGTATTATACGAGGACTAGGCTATTGCTTCCGCAAAATCAGAAGTCCCGGTATAATACCCCAGATATCATCACGCACAAAGACCTAGTATGTCAGAAATAGAAAGCCCTTCAAACAAGATTTCAGGGGTTACCTATATATCCGAGAGATGTTCCCCACGTGATAAGTAAGTATTTGATATTTAGGTTTATATCTCGAAAACAATCTACTAAGCGTGTAAAAACCTACTGGCATATCATCAGTGAGACCGTTTATCACATTTTAAATTTCCAATTCTTTAGCGTACTGTGATTGTCTACTGATGTACTATCATTTCCTCTTTTTCACAACAAAACTCATTTTGATTTTTCGATGTTTTTGGATTTTTCAAATTTTCAAAATTTTTACTCCCCCTAAAATCAAAAATATGTTTCAATTTTTTATTTTCCGGGAAAATTTGACAACAAACTGACAAACTGATATGAATTGCTTCAATTCTCCATTTACTTGGCTTAAACAGTCAGAACTCCCCCTGACAACAAACTATTTTCCCATTATGATTTCAAAACACTTAAGTTTGTTTTAATCAAAATGGTTTTTCCGGAAAATTAGTTTTGTTGATTTCACACATCAAGGGGATTCATTCATCACTTTGTTCTTTCAACCACTTTGTAAAAACTATCACTTGTAAATTTTTCACAGAAACAATTTTTCAAGAATGATGCCGATTCATGCTCCACGATTACCAACTTGGGAACTCTGGCAAGTCAGGATTTTACTTTTTAAAGAATCTCACCCATGCCTGATCAATCATGGGTGAACCATCATCATTTGGTTTAACAACTTTCGATTCATAAAATTATTTCACTCCCTTCACCTTCCCATCAGCCATCTTACCAAAAATATGTAGCACTTTACCATTAAATGCTTTTTCAGCATCAAATTCTTTCTTATCAGAGAAGAATTGATCTGAAATCTCAATCTTACCAATTTTTTATTTCAAGTTTCCGTTTGACAATGGTGGAAAATTTGCATCATCCATTTTCGGAACGGAATTCTCATCATTTAGCACAACAGGTGGTTCCTCTGACTTTGACGAATCAGATTCATTGCCATAAACAACCTCTGATTTCTTAACAACCCATTTATGTTTGTTTAAATTGGCTCTTCTTTTGTAAAAATGTTTCGAACTTTCACCAACTTTGAAAGTCGAATTTTTTAATTCCTTAAATTTTTCTATTGGTTGTTCCTTTTTATCAACACATTTCTCTTTCAATTTAGAGTTAGAAGAAACTCCCTGTTTTGTGTTGGTGGACTTTGGGCAATTCCAAGCAATATGTCCAACATCTCGGCATCTGAAACAGGTTCTTCTTTCAAGTCTCGGTTCAGATTCCTTCAACATATTCTTTGGCTTTTCGGCGAAAAACTCCTTATTTGACTGTTTCCAGAAAGGTTTCTCCTTCTCCTCTTCAGAACTTGCTCCTGAAACAAATTTAGTTTTTGGTTTAACTTCTTTATAATTTTTATGATTTTCTGGTGGAATAAAACCTAATCCTTTCTTTTTGAAATTACTGTTATGGTTTGGTTTCTTTTGATAACCCGAACCAGAACTGTAACCCTTTTTCTTGTTCAATCTTTGTTGAACTCTTGAAGTGTGTTTTTTAGGTTTTTCAGTAAGATTTATATCTTTTATTTCAGAAATATTAATTTCTGCTAATTTGAAGACCTTGTTAATCATTTCAGTTTTAACACCTCTTATTGGAAATTCTTCATCAGAATATAATTTGTCGGAATCATTCAAAGTATATGCTACTTTGAATGTTTCGTCATTCAAATTATTTTGTGACATCAGAAAATCTTTATTGTAAACCCTTTTGACCAGTGAACTCGAACTTTTGTCTGACGAACTCGAATTTTCAGATTTAGACTCTGACTTTGACTCTTCATCTTTATCCAACACCTGATCGACCACTTTCTTAATTAACTCGGACTCATGATTTGTGTCAGACGCTGTGAAGGTGACATCAATATCATCTGGTAATCCATCGATAGACTCGGATTTCAGATTCAGATTGAGTGCTTCAGCCACCTTTTCAAAGTGTCGGGGGTATAGCCATCCCACATTGGATTTGGTACTCTGTTATAATTTAAACCAGTTTTCTTACCAGAATTTTCTTCATTTTCTGCATACTTATGAGCTGCAACGGTAGGATAGATGCGATCAATAACATACTCTGAACTTTGATAACTTCGAAGTAAAGTATTCACTCTTTCTGTTTCAATCGTCATCGCTGCCAATTCTTGTTTCAGCCCTGCAATAATCTCAATGTATTTGTTGATTGCAGTTTGCTTTTGAAGAACTGTTGCTTTCAGAAGATTCTTCATCTGGATATCCTCATCACTAGCTCCTTTGTACAAGTTCACTTTGCTGCTTAGGAGATCATATGATTCCTTTATGCTTCTCACATTGTGTAGCAAATTTTCTTTGAGCTTCTCTAATTCAGCATATTTTGTATCTTTTTCAGCACAATTTTTGCAAGGTACTAAACACTTTGCACAAGGTTTTTCAACCTCTACAATCTTTTCAACTTCAACAATTTTTTCAACTTCAACTATTTTCTCCACCACCTTTTCAATCACAATCGGTTCTTTCTCAACGTCTATCTTCACTTCATTCTCTTCAACCTCGACCTTCTCTATCGATTTTTCCTCAACTTTTTCCTTATCAGCTTTTATATTAACTTCAGTCTTTTCTTCAGCAACCCTTCTTGCTTCCATTTCTCTCTTCAGTCTAGCAGCCCTTTTCTCTTTCAATATCTCGATTTTATCTGCAAAAAACAAATCAAAACTATAAGGATCCAATTGTTTTCTAGCTTTATTAATATACTCTTCCTCATCATCAGTGTCTTCATCACTTCCTGATGACTTAAAAATCGGTTGTCTTCTAGGACTGTTCTTAGATTTGATTGCTTCTTCTTCCGAGGGTGAATCTTCAAAGATTCGAGCAACAAATGCTTTAGAAACCGAAAGTCTAGAAGGATCATAATCATCCCAATTGAAATCTTTCGGAATCCTTTCATCTTCTTGGTCTACAAGACCAACACAACCTTTACCCTTTGATTCTTCAATAGAAATATTACGTGAGTGTGAAGATTGTTGTTGATATGGTTGTTGAGCAACCTGATGATAAATTGCTTTTCTATGATAATCGTTGTTTCCGAAAGGATCTTGTCTTCCGGTTGCTTCTCTGTTTGTACACTCTCGTTTAAAATGCCCTTTTTCTTGGCAACGAAAACAAGTAACCTTCAATTTTTCAAAACCTAGCTGAGATGTTGCAGCTTCACGAAGATGATCTCTTCCGGTGATCTGTTTGAACTTTTATGCTCTTCTCAAAACACTAGCTAAACACCCCTTGATGTCCATCAACTCAAGTTCTTCAGAATCAATTTGATCATAATCCTCTTTAGTAAGCATCGGATTTCTGATTCGTCCAGCAACTAAGCTTTCATACGATTCTAACACAGTGACAAGAGATGCCATGTGTTGCTTCGCAATTTCTAAAGAAAAATTTTAACCATTTTGAATATGTAATGCAACATTGCATTGCAATACTTGACCGGTAAAATTTGTTGAACTTTGTTGTTGAGAACTCGGTGTCGAGAAATTTGGTTCAACACTTGAATAAGACGAAGAATATCCAGTGCTCTGATTTGTATTGCTTGCATTTGTTCCGGAAGAATTTTCAGCACTGAACTCAATTTGAATCTTCGGACTAGGAGTAGTCTCAATCTTGTTTTCTCTGTAGTACAGACTAACATCCTGTTGAGCACCCGGACTTCTCATTGTAGCAGTTTTTCGAATTGATAGTTCATGTTCTTCCAACTTCTGGATAAACATACTCAAATTCATATCTTCAAATTGTTGGTTATGCTTTAAAATCAACAGATATGTTCCCCATTCATTATGTGGTAGCGCATCGACTAGCTTATCAACCCATTCTTCATCTTCTTTCTTGATGTCCAATCTTTTCATCTCCATGACTAGATGACAATATCTCTCGATAATCTTCCTAGTAGTCTCACCTTCAAAAGCTGTAAACATATCAAACAATTTCTTTAGTAATGCTCGTTTATTTTTGATCATATCGGCACTACCCTTAAACTTTTTAATCAACGCTCTCCAGATTGATCTAGCAGTTCCCTCATGTTGAAGCAAAACGAAAATATCTTCTTTTACCGCTTGTTGGAGAATGCTAATCATCATTTTTTCACTTGTGTATTTTAATTTTTCATCCGGTAAAAATTGACTTAATTGTTTTTCATTTCCAAGTTCATCTTTCGGTAAAGTATAATCTTTCTCTAAAGAAACCCATGCATCAAACTTGTTTGCTTGTACCTAGTTTTCAAAACGGTCTTGCCACCCTTTAAAGTCCTCAATATACATAAGCTTTGGAGGTTTTTGGAAAGTTCCCGTTTCATTCTCGATACCGACAGTTTCGGCAACGGTAACTGGAGCAGCCGGGGCAGTAGCAAACGCATTGTAAAATTTGTTGTCCATGTTTCGATGTAAAAGGTATACAAAAACACAATGTTCAAGCAAGCTGGAAAGTCACGCGGCCTGGAAATCTTCAAACTGTACAAACTGAAATCACTCCAAACGAGCTGGAGTTATTTTCAAACGGTCTGAATTGAAACAAACTGAGAAAACTCAAACACACTAGGCCACTCCGTGCGACCTGGATACTTTTAAGCGGTCTAGATTACACCGTTTGACAATTTCAAACGAGCTGGAAAATTTTCAAACGACCTAGTAAAACTGATTCATCTCGTGCGATCTGGTGAACTTCAAACGAGTTGAGATCTCACACTGTGCGACCTGGAGAATTTTCACACGATCTGAGCAGAAACCAAACGATCTGGTCACCTCGTTTGAACAAATCAAACGATCTGGAATTTGTCAAACGACCTGGTGTGATTTTTCGAACGATCTGGTGATTTTCAAGCGACTTGGTTCAAAATTCAAACGATTTGAATAAAAATTCACACCGTTTGAGAATTCTAAGTCCAATAGTTCATCATTTTGTCAAATTTGATCAGTTTTTAGGTTGAATTTACGGTCAAATTTACTCACAGATTGTTCAAAACAGTGTTTTACGTGTTATTTGTCAAAATCAGGTCATTTTAACCGTGGAGACTCGGTAAATTTGATGAAAAAGTGTAGAAAAATGAGAAGAAATGAGTAGAAATCAGTTTTAATCCGTGAAAACAAGCTAAAATGGTAAGAACTCTTCCTCCTGAGCTTTTATACCACTTGTAGGATCGGGATTCGATCAAATGAGTCGATCAGAAGAGTTCTTGATTAATACGAAAGGCGGAATCAGACGTATTGATGTTATAACAGCTAGATTTGCTCGTAGAATCACTTTAACTATCGATTGTATTGATTTGATAGTGTTTACAGATCGTTCGACACTTCGGCAGCACTTCGTCTCCGGAATCACAAAGTTACAAATGAAGACCTGGACTCACCTATTTATAGGAATGCCAGACCCCATGAACCAGACCACACGAGCTGGCCCAGGTCGCACGAACTGACCAGAAAGCATGAACTGGCCTGAAAGCATGAGCTGGTCCAAGTCGTGCGAGGTGGCCTAGCCACTTCGTGAGGGGTGGCTGGTTCAGGTCTGTTTCCCATTTCTTTCGAACAACGTGTCCTGGTCTGTCTATTCTAGTTACATGACTCGATACAAGACAAAAGACGAAGTCAACAGACATATGCACTAACAAAAGTAATGTTGAAGGTATCTCCTTAGAAGGGGACCATCCGTTTTAGAAAAAGGGGGAAATTGAGCCCACGGTTTATCGGGCCATTCAAGATTATCGATCGGGTGGGAAAGTAGCTTACCGCCTTGAACTACCAAAAGAATTAAAAGGAATACACAATACATTCCACGTATCGCATCTTCGTAAGTGTTTGGCAGACGAGGCGGATTACGTGCCCCTCGATGACATAGAAGTCGATGATAGACTCAATTACGTGGCAAGGTCTATTGCAATTCTTGACCAAAAGGTCAAAGGCTTAAGAAACAAGGAGATCGACTAAATGAAGGTGAAATGGGAACACCAGAAGGGATCGGACACCACTTGGGAGTCTAAAGAAGAAATGAAGAGGCTATATCCTTCTCTTGTACGTATACATGTTTTCGAGGACGAAATCCTCTTAAGGGGGATGGACTTGTAACACCCCAAAATATATCAAACTATATAAATGTGTGTGTATATATATATATATATATATATATAATGACTAGGAATAATTAACCTAGTTAAATATTACATAATTGAGTAATAAAACAATGAATTCAAGTCTTTATAAATAAAAGTAAAGTGGAGGGACTAAAATGGTCAACATGAGAGAACTAATGTTTTATAAAGAAAAATTAAAATAAAAACACACACTAGTGTGTGTGTGGAGAACGACCAGGAGCAAAGGAAAAAAAGGGGAAACCACATCTTTACCCTAAAATCATCAAATCCTTCAAATTGAAAGGCTAAAAATGCTTAAATCCCTTGCATGAATCAAGAATAATGATCACCCAAGCTAAGGGAATCATAAGGCGACTCGAGTGAGAAGGCGGGTGACAAAGCCGAGAGCGATACGCGACTTAAAGGGAAACTCAAAGGTATGTGGCTATTTAATATTGTTGAATCAATAAAACGGTTGCAAATATGTTTATACGTAGAAACGGATTTGCTCATAAGTGATAGTATTCATGAGAGCAAACCAAACGGGTCAAAATGAGTAAAACGCAAACCGGGTAACGGGAGCATAAATAATGATAATAATGAACCCGGATATTGGGTTTAGCTTTAAGTGTGTGATCGTAAACCGGGTAACAGGAACACGAACTACGAAGTGATGAACCCGGGTTATGGGTCGTAGTCAAAAGGATGTGATTCCTTGATATGAACTTGGAAAGATTGAGTTTTATTACTAGAATGTCAAATTGGTCGAATAAGTGTGAACACAACCCGTGTAACGGGAGCGTGAAAGACAAGATTAATAAGCCCGGTTAATGGGTTGTAGTTGTAGGGGAACAATCCTACTAAAAGAATGCAGAAGATTTAAGTTTTAATACTTAAATGTCGAAACGGGTCAAACGAATAAGGCATCAAAAACAAAAGATGACATTGTGACGCCATGGTTATTTATAAGAAGAGTCAATCATGAATTAGACTATGGTTGGAAAATAAATGAAAAACAACATTGAGAAATGGAAGACTTGAGTTAAATAACTTAAAGTCTCAAATGGGTCAATTTCAGAGTAAAATACGCTAACTCCTTGAAAATATGCTAGTAAAATACGTTGGTCCTGAACACTTTTACGCTAGTGTACTCTGCATATGCTGAAATAATTGTATAAATACGCTGAAATAATTGTATAAATACGCTAACATAGTAAATTGTGAACCGAAATATTAAAGTTAACAGAAATATCAAGTTAACCGAAATATCAAAGTTTAGCAAAATATCAAGTGAACCGAAATATCAAAGTCTAACTGAAGTATCAATCTGTTGAGCCAAGTTTCAAACTAAAGCATACTTCGGTTGAACGGAATATCGAGTCAATCTGAAATATATCAAACCAAAAGTTCAAAAGATTAAAAATCAAACCTTCACATAATTCGGTTCCC
Organism: Helianthus tuberosus; assembly: GCA_030545235.1. Lineage (NCBI taxonomy): Eukaryota > Viridiplantae > Streptophyta > Magnoliopsida > Asterales > Asteraceae > Helianthus > Helianthus tuberosus. The sequence continues at coordinate 4,306,706 of CM060416.1, read as the reverse complement.
AGTATTGTTAGGATCTGAGGCGCTCATGATTGTGTTTGTTTGTAATAATTGAACAATGAGTGAATGTAAAACAAAGGTTTAATGCAGCGGAAATAAAACAAACTTTGTAAACACAATCAAATGAACAATAGTTTTCATAAACATGTAAATCTCATTAGAGTCGAATGATTTTAATCAAAAGATTACATACATGCTTACATACTAAAACTCCCCCTCAGCTCGAGCTCCATGGTTGATCGTACAAGATGATAGCATTGAAGGAGAAAACTCCTTAAATAGAACAGTGCAAACTATTCTATTTATAGTGCACATCAAACCACTGAAGCATCTAAACTGACGTCACCATGAAAGTGACACTTAACAACCTAACAAACTACAACCCCTGACCCAATACAAGCACTGTTGTCAAACAGCTGATTACAATACAAAACACAAAGACAGGCTAAACTACTGTTTCTTCATACCACTGCTTCAGCCCTAGCAGTGCTTTGATCTTCAGCAGCACTTGAGTCAAGGCAGTAGATTGACCATCAGTACCTAGTCTTCAATAGTCTTTGGAAGGACATCAGTTGTTGTGGACAACAGTTGTTGTAGTGGAACAGTTGATAGAAGACATCAGTTGTTAGACTCTCTTTCAAGGGGAAAGTCTAGTGTAAAACACTGTTTATGATGAATCCACTGTTGTGAACCAGTTTTGGCTTTACATCATCTGTTCCTCTGGTAGGGTTCAATCCCAACAATCTCCCCCTGGAACAGATGATGCCAAAACTCTTCATTATTCTGGATCTTTATTGTCTCATCAGAAGTTCCCTAACTTGTCCTTTAAATTGCAACTCAAAATCCATGGAACTTATGTCATCTATATCCCTGCACAACTTAAGCTCAAGAAGATCTTGTAAGTCTTTAACATCCAGGCCTATTGCTTGGTCTCTTAATATGTGCTTTACCTCCCCCATTGGATCCGAGCAATGTCAATACGTGAGTCTTTTGATCAGACATCCACTTTAGTATTTTTGAATTCAATGGGTTTCTGGGGAGAGATTTATTTGCTGATGAGTTTGGAGATTGTGGCCTGGTGAAAATTTGTTGAGCAATACCTTGAGCTTTTGCCAGTTCAGAATCTTCAGCTGTCATTTGTTTGAAAGCCATTTTTATGATGTCATTTGTTGCAGCTATATCCTCTGCAGTTTCTTTATCAATCTGCTCTTGTCTCTTTCTTTGATTTAACTCAATGACTGAGATATCTGCTGATGTGAACAGTGGTTCAGAAGTATTGATCTGCTGTTTTGGCTTTTTGTAGTCAGGCTTCTTTGGTATGTTAGGATTTGTCATCCTTCTTTTCCTTAGCCTTTCATAATCCTCATCTGTATATTGCCTTGTCCACTTTGCTATGGCTTTGGCAGTTCTGACCTTTGCATCCACCAATTCTTGCTTCTTACGTTGATAATCCAAGATAAGATCATCAATGGCCTTTTTGTATTTACTCCAGTTTGGTGCTGACCTTTTCATTCTTGGATTGTTCTTGATCCTCTCAATTATGTTCACCTCATGCTTTAAAGCAATGAGTGGCCATTCACTGAACTGTTCTTCTTTAGCTGGATAGAATTTTTCTCTCATGATGAATGTAAGATAATCCTTTCTCATTTCCTTTCGTAGGTCAGCGTCTGGTGGCAGATTAGACATTTCTTTGCTCAGGTATCTGGCATAATCTTCCAATGTTTTGACCTTAGTGAGCAAAAACTGTGTATAACATGAAATTTCATTGTCACTCTTCCCTTGACATTCAAGTATGGCTCTGGTATTAGCTTGTCTGGCTTTGAGTTTTAAATATTCATCGATGTTGGCTGGATCTCTGTAACCAATTAAAGAAGGAAATTTTCTTTTAGAAGGATCATCCTCTATGTAGAATTGTCTCATTTCATTCTTCACAGCTTCCAGTTCTAGTGGATAAGTTACAGCTATTGGTGTAATATCAGCAGGGTCATAGCCTTCAAGAATTTTTGGATCTTTTATTGGATTGGCTAGAGTTGGTGGTATGAATGGTCGTGGCTTAATGACATTATACGGAGTGGATAAAATAGGAACAAGTGCTGGTATATCATCATTATGCACTTGAAATTTCCCGTTTCTAGTATACACCTTTTTAGGAGAAGGTGTTTTTGTATCAGTCTTTGGTGCAAAAGGAACCATGGCTTTTGAAGAAACCTTTGAGGTGATAAGTGATTGACTAACAGTAGTTGAAACAACTGGTGTTTTAACCACTGTTGTCTTCTGCTTTTTAGCAGGAGGTGAAGGTGGTGATGATGATGTTTTTGGTGGTGAAGTGATCTTTGGTGGTAGTGGTAAGACAGTGGTTGTGGTGTGTGTTGAAGTGGTGACAGTTGTTTGGCTAACAACTGTTAAAACCACTGAAGTATCAACAGTTGTTGATACAGCAGGAGTCTTAACAACTGCTGGTTTAGGAGATTGACGTTTGAAGCCTTTTGTAGGTTTAGAAGCATGTTTTGTTTTTCTGGAGGGTGTGATTTTGGGTTGCCTCACATTTCTTGTAGACTGATTTCTTTTTGGCTTAGGATTGTCTTCATCCGTTGGCTCTGAAACACCCTGCTCATTCATCTCCATAAAAACTCTTTTCTCTTACTCCCACCTGGCTTTAGCCTTTGCCTCCCTATCCTTTTTAACACTTGCCTTTGCATCAGCAATGGCATTTGTAGTAACATCAATCTTTTTACTACCATCTGGCAAGGGAATGTCTGCAAGCATGCTTGAAGTTGACCCATCAATGTACAAACCATCTTCATATCCCCTTTTCTTCCACTGCTTTAATTTCTCCCCCTTTTTGGCATCAGCTGGTGGTGGGTTGTCCACAAAACTTATAGAGGGAGGAGTAGTGCCAGTGGTGTTTAGTAAGTGGGCCTTGATAGCCTTGATATCTTCCTGGGTATCTTTAAACCTTGCCTCCATGAGATTTCTGATCTTTTGAACTTGTATCTCATGTTGCTGATCAGATAATTTTCTTTGATGTTGGAGCAGTGGTTGAAATAAACTCCACAGCTCATTTGCAGTAAGAGCAGATGATGGAGTAGCTGTTGGAGGTGGTGCAACAGTGGATGGTACCTTTTGTGCTTTCAACAACTGCTGCAGCATATCTTTGATTTCTGCAACAGAAGTATCCAGTTTATCAATTCTACCCGTCAATTCTCGGTACATTAAACCATCACCCAACTTAATGGGATCATCTGATTTCCCACTAACAGTGGTTGTAACAGTAGTTGACTCAGGAATTGTATTCCAGAAATCATCCACTGATGCCCCTTTGTCTTGGTACTGGGGACTTCTTCCTTCAAATTGAGAAACACTTTTTAGTGAACCAGTAAAAACCGGGTACACAAATGTTCCTAGAGAAGAAATTGCCTTCAAGGAAGTCTTATTAATGAAACCACTGTCCAAATGCAAACCAGTGGGTTCAGCACTTGTAGTGGCTGTTTCACTTGAACTACCACCAAGAGTTACTTGTAACTCAAGGGGTGTAACCTCCTCAGGTGTTGTTGGTGGGTTAGCAATGATTGAAACACTAGAACCAGTCACTTGTTGAGGTATATTCTCGTTAACAGGTGAGTGAGAAGAACTGGTTTGTGTCTGGTTCAAATCAATAGCATCCAACAAAAGCTTTGTTTGTGGAGGAACTGTGGCAGTGAGTAGGGGTGTAGAAAGTGAATTTGCCCCGGGAGGTGGGCTATTAAACACAGATTCAAGTGAATCAAATGTTTCATATCGTGGTGTCCCTTGGCTTACAACCTGTTCTTTTTTAGAAGAAGCAGGAAGAGTTTGAAGCATGGGTTGAGATATTTCTACCATCTGCTGTGAGGAAGTAGCAGCTGTGGTTTCTTGTGACTTTTGTGCTGTCACTGGCAATTGCTCTGGTATCTCATCTTCCAGAGTTGCCTTTGATTTGGGTTTGGGGGGTTTTTTGAATGATTTCCTTTTGGGCTTTTTGGTAATGGTAGGTGTGGGTTTCATAGCAGTTGGTATGCTACTATGATCACCTGGAGCAGTGGGCTCAGCAGCAGATACCTGAGGAGCAGTGGTAGCTGCTAAAGTCTGCTCAGGCACCTCTGCTTGTGTTTTAGAAGGTTTTAACATTCTTGTGAATGTTTCTGCAGTTAAACTGCTTATTTGAATAGGAGCACCCTATGTAAGCACATGGGCATTATCTTTTGAAAACTGTTTCTCAAAATAATAACTCAAAAACCTTGGAAATAGTAAGAAAGCCTTTTTATCAACATTTTTGACCAAGTAATTAAAGATTTCCTGGGAATAATTAAAATTTTCTCCTTGCAGGATAGCATAACCCAGATATTGAATCTTCAAGGGGATTTCATTGAAAGCAGTGGTTTTGTTAGAAACACACATAAGGAGGGTATGAAATAAAAATCTTGTGGCAGATGAAAAACTGCCTTTTTGCAAAGTATCCTTTTTCATTTCTTCTTCATACCCTCTTTCATGAAAATCTCTTTGGTACTCTGTTTTGGAAAAAAGAACTTTTACCTTCAAGATCGTTGAGCTCAAAAACTTCAGAGATAGCTTGAGGTGTGATGGAGATTTTTACACCTTTTATTGTGGAATTTATGGCCACAACCTTTTTGTCTACTTTCTCAAGAGTTGCGTTCTTCCAAAACTCTCATTGAGTATCTATGTAGACGGTTACATTGCAAGTTAGCAAAGTTTTGTACTTTGTGGATGAAAGTGTGTCAATGATAGAATCGAAGACCTTGGTGTCACTGGGTTTTTTAAAGATACCCAAGTAATTGTGAGACCATTTGTACGGAATCTCAACCTTGGTTGGCTCCTTTGGTATAGATTTACTGGCCTTTTTCACCATGATTGAGACAGAGTTGAAAAAGATGAAATGAAGACGATGAGGGTTGTGAGAAATTTTGGAGAAAACTGCTTTTAGAAAGGAATTTTGAATTCGATTCGACAGTGAAAACCCTGTTTGGGGGTTTTGATCAGGGTTTTATAGAGAAAAAAGCGAATGCTGACGTGGCAGCGGTTACAAAAAGATCTGACCGCTATGTACTGACCACGTGCCAACCTCTGATGGAAGATAAATAGTGGAAGACAGTTGTTTAAGAAACCACTAATGATACAAGTATTAGTAGTTGCTAGAAGAACACATGAAAGCAGTAGGTGACTTTAAACTATCAGTGGATAGTCTATCAGTGGATGAAAACACTGACGTTTGATCAATCAGTGCTTTCAAGGAAATGAAGGAACAACGGTTGACTTTCAGCAGTGGACAGCATTTACCAGAACAGATGTTTGAACCAAAAAACAGTGGTTATGACAGACTTTTAAGGTTTATGAAAAATTTTCAATTTAACTATTTTTAAGGATGGATTTTGATTTCTTGAAAACATTTTGATGCATAAAATTCATGTTTAAACAAGTTTTGCTCGTTTATCCATGTGATGCATATCAATCCTAGGAATCAACTTTTTAGGGGTAAATATGTCCAATGTTTAGGTTAGCACATCTACCAGTTGATCCTTAGTTTGAATATGAGACAGAGAAATCAAACCTTTTTCATAGCAAACCTTCACAGGGTGATGTCTGATAGTGAATGTCTGATGGTGAATGATTGTGAAACAATGAGATATTGAATCTTTGATGATATACTTTAGCATTTTTGACTGTCCTGCATATAAGAAGTCTTTTAAGCAAATATACCAAAATTCAATAATATATTTTGAAGTTACAAACAATTGGACTTTTCAGTAACAGCAGCAGCATCCTAATATTCTTTAATCAGTGGTTGTGGAAGCATCTGCTGCATGTGTACAGTCAAAACACTGAGCTTATTGCCTAGGAATTGATATCCCCCTGATGTAATCTTTTCACACTCTAGGTGTCTGTTTTTGTTTTAGTATAATAAATCTTGACAACCATGCTTCTAGCATATGCACTGTTCTTTGAGGACCCACTTTTTGCCAAACAGATTTTCATCCTTTGACTATGGCATAAGTTTTTCCAAGCTTGTTGTCACTGAACTGCTGAAGCCTCTCTTTCATGACAGTGACCCAACTTTCTGTCTTTTAGTGCAACATGACACATGACTTGTTGATAAAATGGTAGAAAGCCACTAAGAGAACAAATGATTTAGAATAGACCTTTTGAAGGTGTTTCTTTTCATAGATGTTATCAAGATAGGGTAATATGGTTGAATTTTATGAATGAATGAGGTTTAAATGATGATGCTACAGATGTGAATCATCTGAGCTAACAACTGTTGGTGACTTTTGATGATCCAACAGCTGTTTGAAGTGAAGGTGAAAGGATTTAAAGAATGGGATGGACACACTGATGATCTTTAACCATTTTTGATGGAGTTAATCAATCAGTGGTTAGGGATAAGGTAATGAAAAGGATTTGAAGGCTACTTTGTCAACAACTGTTGGTGCATCAATAGATAAGCTTTGACAGTTGTTTTGGACAACTGCTGCTTTTGATGATGAAGATGATTTTGAATTGTGAGAACATACTATCATATTTAGCATCTGTTGGTGATGATTGTGAAATACCTACAGAGTTAATTTCTTGACAAAGAGACATTTTAAATGCAAGTTTATCAGTAATATCATAGCAGCAGGGTTTACAGGAAATTTAATGAAGGTTTTCCACATACCCAGCCTTTGCCTTAAACATTTTAGATCTAGGTAGTGATTTGAGTATCCCAGATGATTACCATACTTTACTTTGACCATACATTTTGTGTTTTAGCCATTTTGCCAATTTTTAGAGTAAAACATGTATGATCAAAATATTTGCTGTTTATTAACAATCTGCTGTTGTAGAATTAAACTTGAGTTTATGAAAGAAATGACTCAAAAATAAGCACCATCTCCTTTTGATCAATTTTCAAGGAATTATATCACCCAAAAAAAAAATAGAAGGGCTCTTCATCCTGACAGGAAATTGAACTTTTACTATTAAAAACAAGTAAAAGTGCATAATATATTATTCTTAAAAAAAATAAAGAATAACATACCCAGTTTTATTTAAACAAACATTTTCAAGAAAAACAAGTAAAGGTTTTCTGGAAAACAACATCAACTAGATCTGGTGCATTTTTTTAAAGTCAATATAACGTTTAATTTATTCAGAATCACTTCATTCTCAAGTTTAGGAAACTAGTCAGTGGTTTGAACCAAAACTTTCATAACCACTGTTTAATACCATTTCCTTGTCGGATAATTGTAATTATGAGGAAACTTGTACATAAAGATTTTGAAAGTCTTTTATAGACCTTATTACCATGTGATGATTCTTGACACATTTGTCTAGTCCTCTTGTATGGTTATCAACTGGTGATACTTTTGTCACCTGAACTCCCCGAAATCAATGACTGCACACAGTTGATTGGTAGCAAATAATTAAGCATGGATGTGAGTTTATTTTGGTTTTCCTTTTGTAGTACTAACCAGTGGACTTTCAAGTGTTTTAGAATTTATATTCTTTTACTTTTAATTTCAAAAGTTTTGAGCTAAACACGCTCTTGAGTTTTAGTAAATTTTCTTCTTTCCATTTTTACCCTTCCCATAGATAAGTCCTAAAATTCTCATTTGGAGGTTTTTACAGAAAGAATACTTAATCCAAACTCATTTTTCAGCAATGTTTTGAGAGATTTGGTCATTTTTGCACATGCATATGCCAAATTTCACATTCCTCATGATTTGGACGATTTGACTCTTGATTTTCTTAATGTATTTTTAACACAATTGATCTGGTCCTTTTTTAGGATTCTCAACCTGTTTTTCAATACATAAGATCCAATAACTAATGTTTTAATTTCCCTTTTCTTATGTTAACAAAAACACTAATGTTTTAACTGAGCATAGATTTGTGTTGACATGAGGTAAACACATTAGCAGTTCATGATGGAAACAACACAATCTTCAAAATAACATTTGAAATCAATTTTGTAAAGAGTATAATCAACCAAAGTCACCAGACGAGTTTTCAGATTTGAAACTATTGGTGATTTATGCATGACGTCGTTTGTTACAAGAGTTTTGTGTGTCTTATGACATCCTGGTTTTTTTACAGAGTTTTTTGAATAAACAACTTTGAACGTGATTACTCGTTACTCTGTTTTTCAACTAAATACGATCAACCTTAGCATCAATGAATTTTGAGCTGAACTGTTACGTCAAATTGATTGTTAGATCGAATTTGGCTGTCCAAGCTCTGATACCAATTGTTAGGATCTGAGGCGCTCATGATTGTGTTTGTTTGTAATAATTGAACAATGAGTGAATGTAAAACAAAGGTTTAATGCAGCGGAAATAAAACAAACTTTGTAAACACAATCAAAGGAATAATAGTTTTCATAAACATGTAAATCTCATTAGAGTCGAATGATTTTAATCAAAAGATTACATACATGCTTACATATTAAAACTCCCCCTCAGCTCGAGCTCCATGGTTGATCGTACAAGATGATAGCATTGAAGGAGAAAACTCCTTAAATAGAATGGTGCAAACTGTTCTATTTATAGTGCACATCAAACCACTGAAGCATCTAAACTGACGTCACCATGAAAGTGACACTTAACAACCTAACAAACTACAACCCCTGACCCAATACAAGCATTGTTGTCAAACAGCTGATTACAACACAAAACACAAAGACAGGCTAAACTATTGTTTCTTCATACCACTGCTTCAGCCCTAGCAGTGCTTTGATCTTCAGCAGCACTTGAGTCAAGGCAGTAGATTGACCATCAGTACTTAGTCTTCAATAGTCTTTGGAAGGACAACAGTTGTTGTGGACAACAGTTGTTGTGGACAACAGTTGTTGTAGTGGAACAGTTGATAGAAGACATCAGTTGTTAGACTCTCTTTCAAGGGGAAAGTCTAGTGTAAAACACTGTTTATGATGAATCCACTGTTGTGAACCAGTTTTGGCTTTACATCATCTGTTCCTCTGGTAGGGTTCAATCCCAACAAGTATATATTTCAGTTCTCATTTCAAGTGTTTTTATATATTTCGGTTGACCAAACGTTCTAGTCAAACCAAATATTCTTGTTTTCTTGTATTTGACTTAACAAATCAAAGGATCAAGCCTTCACATAAACCAAAAGATTGTTAGTCAAAACCATGGGGTGTCTCTCATATTTCGGTTGACCGACATTATTTTGTCTAACTAGAATTTCAAGTTCTGAGTCTTCTTAGATTTCGGATGACCGAAATTTATAGTCAAACCGAAATATTACTTTACTAAAACGAAGTTTCGAGGTCTTTGTTCATTAATTGGGATAAGGTATTAAACAAAGTTTTCAAACAAAGTTCAAGTTCTCATACTTTCAGATGACTTAATCTATTAAGTTTAACCACCTAATCTATCAAGTCTAAGCGAAGAATTAACTTTAAACATTTGTGACCAGAAATTTCTCCAAGTTAAACCTTGTTTTCTTGTTTCGGTTGACCGGCACTTTGATGTGTTTGTAAAAACACACTGCATTTGTATGAGTTTTGTATAAGTTTTCGTAGTTTTAACGCGTCGTTTTGTACCTATATGTTGTACTTATTGTGTATCAAGTTTTATAAGGTTAACGGGTGTTAAACGATGTAAAGGGAGCATAAATGCAGGAAAACGGGTTGCACGGGTCAAGTTGGAGGCTAAAACAAGAGTTCTGTAAAAGTGTCTCCACATTCTAGCCGTTTATACGAACCAGAGCACAACAAGAGGTGATTTTTAGAGTCCTGTCACCCAAATCATCCTGTTTTTTCATGCCAATTTGTTTCGAATCAAGATTTGAAGCCGTGATGACAAGCATGCGAGGCTAAAACCCTTGTGACTTCCCCCGGATGAACGATTGCTAGCTTTTTTATATTAAACTTTGTTTATAATTCTTGTAACTGATAATCTTGATTACTTGTGTTGACTTTTGGTAAACGCTGATAATATTTGAATCATTTGTCATTTATTAAGCGTATTGGCGATTTCCTTTCATCGTTAGTTAGAGGGTTGGTAATTTGGTGGGTAATTCATATAGTTTAACAGATTGTTAGGTTGTATGGTTATTATTAAAACCTGCCCCTAATCGTTAATCAAAGTCATTAAATCGATAGGCCATGACTATGTGGTGTTTGAATCAGTAAACGATATTTTTTGTCTTAAACTTGTAATCGGGATTCCGGGTGCGGGTTGCTTCTTCTAAATCTCAAACAAACCCCCCAATTTGGATAAAAGTAGTTAATTAGTTAAATCACTAAACACTAACCACAAATTCTCAAAGGATACGACCTTACTTACCCGTATTCGTATAGGTATTTATGTAAAAATACTTGTTTTTATTAGCCCACGACAACTACATTAAAACGGCGTCGTTGCTGGGAAATCCGCATGCTTAGTGTTACTTTAGAGTAGTTGTTATTTCTTGTTTTCTAAAAAATCATAAAAATCCATAAATATTTCCTTTTGTTTCGTTCAGTACTACACGCAATTTCTTGTGTGCAGGTGATCTCTTTATTGCATGCATACCGGGTTTTCAAGATGGTCATCAGCGTTTCTCTTTGATCTAAAAATTGAAAGAACCGCAAAACAAAATCCAGTTGTGCATCGTTCAGCAGTCAAAGTAAAATCGCAGTCTACAAGCATGAATCCACCATATTACCAGAAAAACCTGAACCAACCGCCACCACAACAAAACCCACTATCTGACATGCCACCTCCTCCCTTCCAAAATCAAAATCATCTGAACCAGCCACAACACCCACATAAACTAAATCAACCACCACCATAAAACCTGAATGTCAGACAAGCACTACTGCCCTAGGGTGACTTCCACGTGAATGGTGGGGGACTAGAATACCCGCTAGAAAATCAACCACCACCACAGCCCAGTCTAGGGGTGTGCACGGTTCGGTTCGGTTTTTGGGCAAAACTAAAACCAAAACCGAAATGTCAGTTTTCAGTTTTTGAAAACCGTTCGGTTTCGGTTTTTACACCGGTTCGGTTCGGTTTTTCGATTATTTCGGTTTTTGCAACAAAATTATGTAAGATTAAAAAATAAAAGATATAGTTTAAAATTTAAGGATCTTTCTATATATTTACATCTAAGTTATTATATTTAGCCTTTTTAATTAATAATGTTTACATAAACCTAGCATTTTTAATTAATAATGTTCACATAAACCTAATCTTCTAATATATTTTTATGTTTCTCCAAAGTTTTTATCAAGACATTTTCTTTTATAATACTTGAGTAAACTTCAATTTTCGTCCCTGTGGTTTGCTAATTTTAACACTTCCAGTCCAATAGTTTAAACATTGCATTTATCATCCATTAGTTTGCTGATTTTAACAGTTTCAGTCCATTAGTTTCCTGATTTTAACAGTTTCAGTCCACACCACTAACACTGGTGTGGACTGGAACTGTTATAATCAGGAAACTAATGGATTGAAACTGTTAAAATCATCAAACTAATGGATGATAAATGTAACTCATAAACTATTGGACTGAAAGTGTTAAAATCAGCAAACCACAGGGACGAAAATTGAGGTTTACTTACTTTGAAGATTATTTAATTTTAATATTAAATTTTGTTATTTGTTGTAGGCAATAAATAAATCATCTCAGTTATAAACAAACATGTTAATGTTTTTATTATAAACACTTAATATTCAAGAATAAAATTAATAATTTCTAGTAGCATGGGTTAAACACTTAAACAACTTAAACTTAAATGTAAAAATATATGTTTTTTTTTCGTTTCGGTTCGGTTTGGTTTTTTTCGGTTATTGAAAATGGTTATCCAAAAACCGAACCGAAATTTTCGGTTATTAAAAATCCGAAATCCGAACCGTCGGTTTTTGTTTCGGTTCGGTTTTGTCGGTTATTTCGGTTACAGTTCGGTTATTTCGGTTTCTACTCACCCCTAGCCCAATCCACTGGGGTTGTTCATAGAGACAACCAAGAGCCAAACCCGCACCGTGCAGGTGACGTGTTCGACTTAGGAAACAACCGAGCTAGAGTTGAGAACTAGGATGATGGTAGGTATGGTGGTGATGAAGGCTAGGATGATGATAATGATGATGATGATGATAATGATGGGTACATGGGGTATCAAGTGGTTTAGTTAAATCTGCTAGGGAACAGAAACCAACAAGAATTTTAGCCGAGAAATCAATGTGGTGGATATGGATATCAAACCCCACCCGAGCTAACAGGGCACCGGTTATGCCTTGTCATAGGCAAAGTGATCCTAGATTCCCATATCCAAATATTAGGGGGGTAGATAGCCATTTCCGACCTAAGATGGCAGCACACTCTTCCCCAATAGTGATGTCGGTAGTGAATGGTGATAGGTCATTCGAGGCGAAGCCGCATATTCTGAACATGCTACCTACTTTTCAATAGAAAGGTAGTGAGGAGCCATATGCACGTATAGCAGATTTCGAAACAATGTGTGACATGATTGGTGGACACGGGTTTACACCAAATCAGGTGAAGTTAGTGTTATTTCAGTTCTCATTAAAAGATGCGGCGTGAGATTGGTTTATATCATTGCCTTATGCTAGTATACTTACACACATGGGAGGAGTTACAACAACAGTTCTTAGAAGAATATTACACTCCTCATCAATCAAACAGGTGCAGCCAGGGCAGCAATTAGAGAATTCCAACCGTTGTCAGGTGAGTTGTTCTATGATCATGGAAGAGGTTTAACCAGTTGATTAGGAATTTTCCCCATCATGGCATTAAAAAATTGGAGTTGATCACCGCATTTCATGATGGGATATCTAAAGACGATAGAAGAGATATCAAGGCTACAAATTGGGGTACTTTTCTTTGTAATCATGTGGATTGGGATTATTAAGAGACTGTAGTGTAAGATTAAATATATTACGTATTAATATTTAATCTATAGCCATTATAATCATTTACATTATATAGATCAAAATATATAACAATCCTATTAAATAATTAGTTGGTAATTGTTGATGGACCATATTACCCTTATTAACTAATTAGGGTTTCCTCCTGGGTGCTTATATAAGGAGAGTTATGTGGAGGTTAAAGGGTTAGACAGTTACACATTAGACACAACCCATTAGCCATAACATCAATTCGACCTCCATCTCCATACCGATTCCCTTATCGGTTTTCTAAGCCACCATCATCAGTCAGCACCCTAAGGAGGAACCAGACCAAGATGACAATCATGTCAACCCTTAATGGATTCTCTGCTAACCTGTGCTGATGCAACCAAAGGTATGTTTTATGTTTTCCATTATGTTCAAACAGAACTGAACCAACATGTGGTATCAGAGCATATGTTGATTAGTCAGTTCTGTTTTCGTATCCATTATTCTGGGATCAAAAAATCTGGAAAACGAAATTGTTAAAGCCTTTAGTTCATGGCTGTTTTCGTTTTTAAATGGCACCGAAATCACTGTTTTCGGAATACCATGTTTATCTTTTGATTCGAAATCATAATTGGTAATACTAATATTCGAAATCTGTAAATAAAAGTATAAAAATTTAAGGTTTCGGATTCCAGATTATGATTTATTTTTTAGGGTTCATCTTATGTTCTTATGAGAAATTCAAAATTTTCCTTTATGATTTGGAATGTGATTTGAATTGTTAGATGTTTCCCTAATTTTGATCTAATCTTGTCCATTAAGTATTTTTCGAAATCTGTTAAATGATAAACAGATATGATTTCGAAATTTAGTGATAAAAATAGATCGATGTTAATAAGTGGAAACTATATCTCAATTCATAATTTTCGAATTTTAGTTATGTTATCACAATAAACAGCCTTAAAGAAGGATTCGAAATTATGTTCATGATCGCACAAGCCCCTTAACATTCGCACAAGATCAGATCGAGAGAAAAAAAAAAAGAAGAGATCTGATCGCACAAGGCATAACGGATCGCACAAGGCCTTAGTGGATCGCACAAGACTTGTGGATCGCACAAGACCTTGCTAATCGCACAAGGCATTACTGATCCATAAGTTTTGGGCCTTATTAATCACACGAGTTTACTTGGGCCTTATGGATCGCACAAGTCTACTTGGGCCTTATGGATCGCACAAGTCTACTTGGGCCTTATGGATCGCACAAGACTTGGGCCTTATTGATCGCATAAGACTTGGGCATTACCGATCGCACAAGTCATTACTGATCGCACAAGTTCGATCCGCGCTAACAGGTGGTTTGCTATTAAATAATTGGTTTTGTAATTACTTAGCTAATTAATAAGGATCAAATAATGTTTTACAAAACCAAAATAGCTTAACTTGAATGAGCTTCTGATATATCATTTCTGGCCAAAGCTGACTTGATACATCTACTTATCATTCAAGTATTACGAAAGCTATGTTGTGTATGCATCATAAGCATGAATGTCTTAATTCTGGCCAAAGCTGATTTAATTCATTCATAGATGGCATACCCAACAAGTGCACAACTAAAGTGATTGTTTCAATTCTGGCCAAAGCTGATTTGTTACAACCACTTTGCACATATGCTTAAATGATTACACTTCTGGCCAAAGCTGTTTTGTCTTCGTTTAAGTAGAATTTTTTAGCTAAGTCTATTATTTTGATGTTAGTAATAGACATATCACAATCTCTTCACATAATGATCCTTAGATTAATGATCCTTAATTAAGTTTTTATGATCATTTCGTCTGCCTTATTCTTAGTACCCATAATTTTACTCACTGTAATTTTCTTCTATTAATCTATATCTGATCCACTCTAATTCTTAAAACCTAAAATGTTTGCTTTATTTAAAGTTTCTATTAGAATTAGCTCTTAAATTAAATCCTTGATTATTTCCTAAGACACGATAATCCTATTGCTCTCTTCTGATAAAGATTATAAAGAAGAAAGTTAGAGCATGATGAATAGGATAAATCGAACATGATGTCTCTTATGATAATCAAGAACTCTTTAACGAAAATGCTATCACTAAAGTTATTCCAGATTAAGTCTTTCCTAAGACTAATCTATAATTATGGAATAATCACTAGAACTCCTAAGATGCATGCCTTAATTTGAAACTCTAAACTATAAAGTTAAATGGTATATGTGAATACATTATAATGTACAAAACCATGACCCATAAAGTTAAGGGCTTACGCATGGAAATAAGTACATTTTTTCCAGTATATTACATACTAAGATTTTCACTTGTACAATTTGATGCATTATAAATCAACTACAACACTCAAAATACCAAAGTATAACGAGTGTGTTGATAAGCAACATATGTACAAAGAAATAAATGTTTAAAGCTGGAAAATAAGTTGTTATTCACCTTACAACCACTAAAACGTTTCAAAGAGGATTGTTCTAAGGTCCATTGACAAATTACAAGTGTTAATTCCAACATTAAGGTTCTTCAAGGGAAAATCTCACTGCATAATTATGTCATTAGACTAGACATAAGCAATAAGACTATCCATTACTCTATAGAACAGTTGGATAAGTTAATTAGATAGTCACTTACTAATGATATTTAAGTCTGGTAATTTTAATATTCCAATTAACACATGACTAGTTGACTCTAGTTCCATACGTTTCCTTACCAGAACTCGACAAATAACTAACATGAGAGTTAGTGACAAAATTAAATGTTAACGCTATAAGAACCATAATGAAGCAGTCTTCTAACAAAGCTTTTCGATACATTATATTCTGATTATTAATCAGAGTATAGTATCATTAATTAAGCAATGTTATGAAGGTTGTGAGGTTTGCATAGTCAACATAAAGTCACACTTACCTTAAACTCTCATCTTATTTGTTCTAAATATCTGGATTGAAACATTACTAAAATGAAACTAGATGATACCTTACATTTTCACAACATTTGTCATCATGCAAATGAGAATTTGACAAAAGAAAAATGAGACTTTTAAATTTCATCCATTATAACCAAAATTCATGAGAAATCATGACCTGGTTAATGAGGATGATTATTCATCTAATCTCATTCTACGTGATTTTAAATCATGATGTTACAGTCCTTACTATTATTTGACTTAAGGAATAAGTATGGGTCCATCATAAGTCATTCATTGACATTAGTGGAACTTATTCAAAATGGAATATTCAGACATAATTCATTTATCATTTAAAAGACTATAAACTTGTAGCTAACTTTTGTCGCATATGGCCCACAGTCTTAGAAGAAATCTATTCATATACATACTTTATAAGATTTCTATTAAATATGTCCCTAAAGTTTCTTATGATATCTGGACATTAAAGAAATCAAATAAAGTCTAACGTATATATGATAGGTTCCCACGTCATGTAGCTCATTGAAATTTTTCTTGTAGCATTCTAGAGATATTAAAGATCAGTGGGAGCATTAATTGTCTTAATAATAATTTGCAATAGTTGCAAGAGGTGGGGGAGTGAAAATTTCACATTACCTAAATTTGCACCTCTTGTACAAGACACTGCTCCATTATGACACTATTCTATCACAACTTATCTCCTTAAATCTAATGCTACTCTTACAAAAAGTTTCATTGTTGCTTAATTGTGGGCACACTTAGATTTCTTACCTAAACTAACATAATCCTCAACAAGAGAAATCACAACGACTAACGTCATTAATTTGTGTCTCTCTATTAGAATTTTGTTGGTCGTTACATATTGACCCTAAGCATGCTGAGTTCCTAAAGTTTTCTAAGGTCAGTGGGAGCAGTCAAAGTCCTTATTATGACTTGCAAGGAATACAAGAGGCGGGGGGAAGAGTGTCATTAAATTTCACTCCGAATTTTAACTCCGATTACACCTCTTGTACACCATACTGCTCCAACTCTTACAAACTTAGAATCATGAAAATGATAGCAACCTAATCAAAGAGCTAATCCATAAAACTGAAACTTCTAATGAACCCAATAATTAACTCAGGAGGTCATCTAGGTTTAAAAGCCTACTAACTTCGATGATTACAATAACCTCCCTAACTGAACTTGAAATGGATTTTGGAAATGTTTACTGATCCTATCTCTTCAAATTAAGCCATTAGTGTCAATCAATATTCTTAATGGAATAAAACAGTTTTCTAGTAAAACTGATTTTATGTGTTCGTATAACGTTTGGGATTTGATTGAATTATGTAAGAATGTTCATAAGAAAACCAAATCCTAATATAAGCGTTAAGACACAAAGGAGCATGATTGATTGTCAAAGGTTACACTCAGAAAGAGATGAATTATCAAAGAGTCTTTCTTACCTATCTTACAAAATATTTCTTTGAGGATCATCACTGTTCTAGTAGCTTATAATAGTTTAAAGCTACATTAGATGAACATTAAAAGAATTTTCCCTAACAATGGCTGACACATTTACATGTTCATAAGATAACAACCTAAAGTTTCAAACTGAAGGTTAAAGAACACTTTATTTGTAAGCCAATAATATCCATGTATGGGTTAATGCAAACATCATAATGTGATGAAAGGCTAACGTAATTATTTTCATCAACAACCAAGTGGATTAATGTACCTACCTCAAAATGAGTGGGAGCAACTAAATTAAACTTGTTTATATAGATGATATTCTTTTGACAAGTATATGTTACATAAGTCAAAGCATTGTTAACACAAACTTTGATATAACAAATCTCAGAGATATCTCTTACGTGATTGATATCATAACATACTGAGATAGACTCAATGGGACAATAGTATCGTTCCATAAGTTTAACATTAAATGGGTCCTTACATATGTAACAAACAATACTGCTCTCCTTTAGAGGATAATAGGATAAATGATAGTATTTCTTTATGCTTCATTAATTAGAAGCCTTATGTAAGTTTAAGTCTATACTCGTTTTAGATATTACTCACATTGCAACACACTAGATATGTCTAGATTAATGTGTAGCATCTAATGGAGTATTATAATATCTTTAAAAGAAACGAGAGGCTATTATTTGAAGAAGAAGAAGTGAGAATTAAAACCGGTTTATTATTATAACTTTGTGATATTCAAAGATGATAAAAATGTAATTTCGGGTATATCTTTATGTCAACAGACAAAACCTATTTCATGGAGGAGTCATAATGCACTGATATTAACGACCTAAGTTATTACGACATAATATAGTCACTAAGTGTTGTTAGAAGTTTATCAGTGGACTCATAAGTTGATTAACTCCATATAATGTTTTGAAGACTTAGTGTGATAAAGTCAGCTACCATGACTCCTTGAACAGTAACAGTTCAAGAGGTGCTGCATTAAGTTTCGATACGCAATTAATTATTCGTTTATGGACGAATTGAGGAAACTAAGTTTGTATCGAATACATTCATGATATGCTTAAGGATCCTATAACTGAAGGGCTATTACCCATAAGTCTTATTAAGAGAGCTCATAGACGGGTATTAGTTAATGGCCATGCGCAATTGCATATCGTACTATGAATGACTAAGTATTAGTTAATTTTTCCTCATCAGTTTGATTTTGTACGTCTCTAAAAATATGTCAAGTCGACATAATGGCATATAAGACAAATAAAGTTACAAATCAAACAAAGGGCTTACGCGTATTTTGATCATGACGATTAGGTTTTAAATTAAGGCTATAGTATGATTAATGGGGGTCCTGAGTCGCATAATGATTCAACGGCTGTATTTCTCTGCTATAGTACTTGTTTAAGGCTAAAATGAGTGTTAATTCCTGATCAGGCTTATCTAATACTCATAGTAAATGATTACTCGGCTAAGTGGGAGAATGTAAGATTAAATATATTACGTATTAATATTTAATCTATAGCCATTATAATCATTTACATTATATAGATCAAAATATATAACAATCCTATTAAATAATTAGTTGGTAATTGTTGATGGACCATATTACCCTTATTAACTAATTAGGGTTCCCTCCTGGGTGCTTATATAAGGAGAGTTATGTGGAGGTTAAAGGGTTAGACAGTTACACATTAGACACAACCCATTAGCCATAACATCAATTCGACCTCCATCTCCATACCGATTCCCTTATCGGTTTTCTAAGCCACCATCATCAGTCAGCACCCTAAGGAGGAACCAGACCAAGATGACAATCATGTCAACCCTTAATGGATTCTCTGCTAACCTGTGCTGATGCAACCAAAGGTATGTTTTATGTTTTCCATTATGTTCAAACAGAACTGAACCAACATGTAGCAGCGGATTCGATGAGACAAGCACAATCGGATCGAAAGAAGAAACATGTGGTGATAACACCGAAGAGTTATGCTTATTTTTATCAAGATATTGTGAGTTGTGAGTGTATATATATAGAGATATTGAAATTGTTTTTCTTTTAAGTAACCGTTGAAGGTTAGCATTGTATAACGTTCACCTTCTTTTGATTGGCCATTCTTCATTTGTTCGGGCGTGTTTAACAAAACGCCAAACACAAAATTTGGACAAAACGTCCCGGGAGCGGTGCGCAAGGTGTTTTGGGGGCAAAAAACGCTCAATTCACTTATCACCACGGGTGGTCTAAGTAGTAAGACCAGAGTGGGGTTTGAAGTTAAAGCCCTTCCCTTGGGTATTATCCGAGACGTGCCGTCCTAGTCAGCAAGGGGCATTATGAGAATTGAAATTAAAAAGTGGTGCAGTGGTATAATGCTCCATAACCCCATACCCAATTATTTATATTTTTATTTCTTTTGTTTTTTATGAAATTAAATCAAATTATATTTTACTTAATAAAAAAATTACATTAACATTAATTAATATACTAAGAAATTTAAAAAGCATGCAAAATACTAAAAATAAAAAACATACGAATGCTTATAAACATGGTCTAAAAGGAGGGCGGAAAAGATACAGAGTATGTTTTTATAAAAAAAAAAATAAGAGTGAGAGGTTATAGAAATATGTATAAAAATGGGTTGAATGGGGTTTAAACAAAGGGTAAAGGTAAATAATATTTTTTTTTTCTTTTACCGTTAAACAATTGTCTATTTTTTAACTCCCCACCAACACCGGTATTTTCATAATAACGCCAATAGCAAAAACTCGAACATCACATCCAAGGAGGTGGTATGCGCGGCGTGTTTGGGCGTGAAGTGGCAAGATAACGCCACTTCACCTTGCCACTACAGGTTGTCTAAAAACCGGATCCATTTATTCAAGTCTCTTTGCAAATTTCCAAAATGCAAACACTAGCTCCCAAAATAGAAGATCTTGATAATAACAATAACTAGTGATATTCCTCCGCACTTTGCGGCGGGAATTTGGTTGGTATCAGTTTGGCTCATTACAATACCGATACTCGCTATTGTAATTGAAAGAGAAAACTTTACATCGAACAGAAACAATTAAAAACGAATATCGATACAGATACTGGTGTTCAGTTGACATCAGTTCAACTCGGTTCGATTCGTTTGCGTTCTATAAATTGACACCTAACGCTTTCGATACCCATATTTATTTTATTGTGTTCTCTTTCAATAAACTGACACTATATCGCTATATCACAGTATCTGTATTCATTTTTATACTTTCCGGTTTCATTTGTTTTTTTCATTTTATCCACTCTGTCTGCGATGATAAATGAATATCGGTACAACTACGGTGATTCTCAACCGATTGATAGCGTTTGAACAACATCGGTGCTGGTACCGGTGTTCGTTTTTATCATTTTTTATCGATATAAAACATATGTTAATTCTATACCGAATGCGTATATCGTACTCGTACTGTAATAAACCAAATCGATATCTATCTAATAAAATCAATTAACTAATAAAACAATCAAAATTATAAAACAATATTATAAAAACCTTTGATTATTGTTCATGGAGACTTACTTTTAATATGTATAATAATAATAACTAGTTGGTTGCACCCGCACTCTGTGGCGGGGCGACCCGACTTTTAACAAATTTTAATTAGAAACGTAGACGCAATGATAACGTGAATGGTGTGAATCCAATCAGTATTTGTTCGGTTTGTTACGGTATCAGCACTCGTTGTAACAACCAAAAGAGAGAAAAAAATAAAGTTATTATATGACCAAAAGGATCGACACGTGTTTTACATTTATCGAAAACAATAAAAATTAATTCCGATAATGGTGCTGAACTTGTGAAATGACCAAAAGGATATCGACACGTGTTTTACATCATCGAAAATAATAAAAACCAAATGCCGGTATCTACATTGTTCGATCGGTATCGGCACTGTTCATTTCGTTACCTGTACAATATACCTATGTTGTTTGGTCGGTATCGGCGCGGTTCATTTCGTTAACTGTACAATACCAAGAATTTATAAAGTAAACGAACCTAAATTATTTAAAATATAAAAGTCCAATTAAAATTCAAAAAAAAGAAAAACAAAAAGACAACAAATTAAAAAAACTACCAAGGAAAAGGAAAAAGTAAAAATTACTGTAGCAAATATGCTATATCATTATATAATAATATGGAGGCCAAATGTAATTCCATTAAACATATGTATCGTATTTGTAAATTCCATAACTATAAAATAAATGCTAGGCATTTGAAGTAATACAAGCATTACAGTAACTGAGTAACTACCGGAGCTCCTCCTCTCCGAACGCCGGTAAACCTTCTCGTCTCCTATGCTGTATGAATGTCACTGTGGAACTTCGTTCTTTTTTTCTTATATATATTTACTTTAAATTTGCTTCAGTATTTGCCTTTTGTCATTTCTAAGCCGTAACTTAGATTCGATTACAGTTCAAACAAAAAGTTTATTATTCACTTTGAAGCTCTAATGGCGCATTTAACATTATTTTACTAATTTCGTGAAAATAACGTTAAAAGCGACGGACGTTAATCATGCATCATTTTTTGGCGTTGATAGCCGAAAGACAAAAGGGTACATGCACTAATCGGGCTTTGTCCTGGTTGTTGAGTGTTATGTGTCTTATGTCCAAGGCTTAATACAAAACTACTATCGAGTCGGGGGTCTCACTCGAGGGTCTAACTGGAAGCAGCCTCTTTATTTCTATATGGTAGAGGTAAGGCTGTCTACATTTTACCACCTCATCTTAGCTTTGTTATTTATGAGATTTCTTAAGTATGATGATGATGAAACTCTAGTAACGTAGAGCGGAAACAGGGAGTATTTCTCAAAGAAATTGGATTAAAACCGAATGAATAAATTAATAAAACATTACAGCAATCACATTCACAATCCTTCCACTAAATTATGTACGAGTATATTTTATATTATAAAAAGTAGTTGTAAGTGGTTGTGAACGGGGGAGAGAAAATGTTACTGTTCATCTGCATATTTGAGTGAACACTGTTCACCTCTATAATTTTTTAATATATTTTGAGAGTGGTTGAGAGTGAAAGAGAAAGAAAAAGTAATAATAAATGTATCATTTAGTTGTAAGGAGAAAGAAAATGTAGTGGTTTTTAGTGTTATTAGAGCATTCACATTGAATTCTTTATCTCTATCTATATAATTACACTAAAAATCACTACTTTTTTTCTCTCATTTTTAATTAAATAATATTTTTTATATCTTTATCATTACATTTTCTATCTCTCCCACTCACAACCACCTTTAAAAACAGAGTAAACTGCAATATTACACCCTGTGGTTTATGGGTGTCGGCAACTTTACACCCTATTTCAAAACTTTTGTTATATTACACCCCGCGTATGTTAATTTGGCTCAATGTTGGACCCTGCTGCTAAATAGCATCACCAATTTGTTAGCTGTGATGTTAAATGATAGTTATACCCTTTCTTTTTACACCCAGACTTTTTTAACAACTAAACGTTTTACCCCCTGTGGTGAAAAGACAATTATATCTTTTCTTGTTACGCCTTGTTCTTTGTAACACCCATACGTTTTACACCCTGCGAAATTGTGCAACATTCTCGCCTTAAATGTTTGACCCTGGAAAGTCAAACAACCCTATGCATTGACCAGGCAAAGTCAAACATGTAATTCATGCACAAACCAATTCGAAGGTAGGATTTCATCAGCGAAACATTGAAAATTAACAAAACATAAGTTAGATAAATAAGTTCCATAACTAAAAACATTCCTTACACATGAATTATATGATCTTGGTAAAAATGAATTACCAAACATCAAGATCAGCTAAATTTTCCTAAACATTATATAATAAGTTACTAATCATAGCGACGTATCATGCTAGTGTTGATGCAAATACCATCTTGGTCCAAGTTGCACGTCTAGCAGTGGCACGTCAAGGATTGGGTTATCAAACACAGTGATAAGCAAGTGAATGACCATCCTTGGGAAGGTAGCTGACCCTAAATTCAACTACAAAACAAGGTTTACAATGATCTTGATTAACAGTTTACAATTCACAATGATCATGTTCACAATGTTGTGTTTAACACATCATATTCACAAGGATCAAGATCACAATGTTCTGTTTAACACATCATGTTCACAACGTTCTATTTAACACACCATGTTCACAATGTTCAGCTTAAACACAGTTCAGTTCACAATGTTCACCTTAAACACAGTTTTGTTTAAAACACAGTTCAGAGTTCAGCTTAAAACACAGTTCAGTTTACCCGTTTGAAACACAATGATCGGTTCTGCGAAAATGCCCCAATGATGAGTTCTGTGAAACACAGCATACATGATAGATCTGTTTAAAAAACACAATTCAGTTTAACACAATGATCGAAAACACAGTTCAGTTTTAAAAACTCTTATGTTTACCCATTAAACTCTTCTGTTTACCCCAATGATCAGATTATGTTAAGATTGATGAAATGCCCCGATAATTCAAATTTAAACAGTGTTCCCGTATATTTACATATGAACAGTAACATTTTCTCTCTCTTTCACTCACAACCACTCGAACCTACTCACAACCATTCCTTATACCATAACTACCTCACTCACATGAATTTAAGAAATCCATTAGTGTAAAAATGGTAGAAATAATGTGAATGCTCTTAGATACCCTTTTACAGGGAGTTCTAATTTCAGAAATTACAACTTGAAATGGAAATAATGAAATTAATGGCACAAATAGACACTCGAATAATGACATTTATGGTGTAAATAGACGCGCAATTGATTCAATAAAAAATTCAAGCGTTTTAAACTTTAAAAGGAAAGCACCAAAGATTGACAAAAGTGAGGGAAAATCTTGATTAATGAAATCGGAGCCTTAAATAAAGGAAACTTTGTCTGACACCCGGGTCAAACCAACTACAATGTTTGCCACATGATCCGGCTCGTTGAGAACTTTTCATCCACTTGTCACAGCCCCGTAGGCCGTAACCCCAATCGTAGCCCAAGTTATGTATGTTTAAAGTTTGGACATTATCTGCCCCGTTTCACCTTGTTCAACTAGTCCACATAACACTCAGCCAAACTCTTGGATCAACTCCTCATCATTTAGCTCTAGAACTGATACCATTTTTTGTTGTGGGTTGTGCTTAATGGCTTTTTTTCTTTGAGGCAGTTTAGGGTTAGGGCTTTGATTTGTGTGTGATTATGAATTGTGGAAATTGAGTGATGAATAACATTGTTTTCAATCCACTCCAACTGGACATGATTTGTTTTGATTTCTTGGCATTTTTTTTTTTTTTGTAGAATTTATGACCATCCAGGAGTCAAAAGGAAGTCCAGTTTATTCAACTATGGGGAGATTACCGATGATCGTCGGTTTAGTCTGCTTTTCAGTCCTTATTTCGGTTTACATTGAGAAAGTTCGAAGGTCGTCTTCTTTACAACAGTTGCGATTCGATAAAACGAAGGGTGAGTTTCGGATTCTGCAGGTGGCTGACATGCACTATGCTAACGGAAAGAAAACAACATGTAAGGATGTGTTGCCTGAACAAGACGCCCATTGTTCTGACCTTAATACCACTTATTTCATCGAGCGGATGATCCAGGCTGAGAAACCTGACCTCATTGTTTTCACTGGAGACAACATCTTCGGAGATGATACAACCGATCCAGTAGCTTCCATGAATGCCGCTTTTGCCCCCGCTGTATCGTCAACCATCCCATGGGCAGCTGTGTTAGGGAATCATGATCAAGAATCCACATTGTCAAGAGAAGGTGTCATGAAACATATTGTTGGAATGAAGCACACATTATCTCAGTTGAATCCTTTTGGTGTTGATGTGATTGACGGTTTTGGAAATTACAATCTTGAAGTACATGGAGTCGAAGGATCAAGCTCTGGGAAAGAATCGATGCTCAACTTATACTTTCTTGACAGTGGTGACTACTCTACTGATTCATCTATCAGTGGCTATGGATGGATCAAGCAGTCTCAACAGGTTTGGTTTCAACAAGCGTCAACGCAGCATCAGAAAGAATCAAAAGCTCCTGGACTTGCTTACTTCCACATCCCATTGCCTGAATATTCAAGCTTTGACTCTTCAGACATTACGGGTGTGAAACAAGAAGGGATCGCCTCTGCTTCGTTTAACTCTGGTTTCTTCACAACACTGGTGGGAGCTGGGGATGTGAAGGCGGTTTTCGTGGGTCATGATCACATCAATGATTTTTGTGGGGAGCTGACGGGAATTAATCTATGTTATGCTGGTGGATTCGGGTACCATGCGTATGGAAAGGCTGGATGGTCAAGAAGGTCAAGGGTTGTCGTCGCGTCGTTAGAAAAGAAGTCGAATGGTGGTTGGGGAGCGGTTGAATTCATTAAAACGTATAAACGCCTTGACGATGGAAGCCTAACTGTGATTGATAATCAGGTACTTTGGACTAAGACTCCATCTATGAATCCCACATACTAAGGAGAAAATGGACGCTTGTATTCAGTTCTATGAATTGTTAATTTTCGTGTATTGGTGTGAGTTACTATATGGAAATTTCGACCATCACAGAGGATCCGAAGGCCGAGACTTGGTATTGGTATATTGTATTTGTATTTGTATTTGATAGTCTTGTACTGTTTTGCCTCTTAATATAAAAGTTTCATGAAGGACTTGGGTTGAATGATAATGCATTGTGTTGTGAAATCAGTTTATGTATTCCACCTAAAGATAATCTTTAGCATCTTTCTAGCATAAACCTATCGAATACATGAGGCGGTTTGGAAAAGACGAATGCGATGAGTACTTTTCTTGTTATTTCAGGACCTGTTCCATGCATCTTGTAAGTCATTGTATATATGTTATGATAAAAAACTAAGTTTAAATGGTGACAAATAAGATATGCTTTTTGTCTGAATTTGTGTTTTATGGTAATTGTACTTGATCAAATTTTTATTTTATTTTTCATATTGAATTAGTATGTCAAATATGCTTACAAGAACTATATTATTCTTACAATAATCTGATCTTTTGAACCAAGTACTTATATGATTAACCTTTGTTTCACTCAGACCACCCGTAGTGGCTGCCCAAAGGGGCGTTTTTTGTACTCAATATCGCCCAATCACGCCGACCAACCACTACGCATGGGCGTGTTTGGCCTTTTTTTTTTTTGGCGTGTTTTAAATCACGCTATTGGGGCAATTTTTTGGCCAATCACATTTGAGCTTCCTTTTTTTGGCCAATAGCTTTTTTGGTTGGTGTTTTTATTTACATTTAATTCTCTACACCCTTTTAACATAATGCCCACATCCCCACTACACCCATTTTAGAAAAACGCCCAATAATGCCCCTTGCTGACTGTACTGTCACATAGCGGAAAACGCCTAAGGATGGGGACATTATTCACCCTTACCACTACGCATGGTCTCAGAGATAAAAGATAACCTGAATCACTACCTTCATAAAATATGGTCTTAATATCTAAGGTATGAAGAAAAAGAATGTCACAGGCAATACTTTCGGGTTCGTAAGGTATGAAGATGTTTCAAACGTGAGTGAGGTCCTGTCACGAATGAACTCAGTGTCGATTTAGGAGAGAAGTCTCCAGGTGGTTCTAGCTAAATTCTATCGTTGCCATAATCGCTTTGAAAGTGTGCCAACTGGGGATAATGGATTGTCTTAGCAAAAGGGCTTAAAAGAACCTTTCTTTTTTAACTCCAATATGGGGAGGTCCAGGTTGGGAAGTCGTATAGTGCCTTCTTTGCTTCGGGGAATTGGCGCAAAGAATTGGGGTAAGTGCTCGGATTCAAAAGCAGTGATTATTGAGGAGGATGAGGCCTGGTTTCCTGCGCATTGTAAAGGCAGGGCTGTTGTGGCGTGGCATGGATATTAACAGTTTGCACAAAGCAAAGGTGGTAGTGTCCAGGGCTAGTTTCAAATAATTCGAATACATCATGTTTTAAAACCGAAGAACTAAGTAAATGTTAATCTAACTTAATCTTTAAACAATCTTCAAGAGTCTTCGATCCTATGCTTGTCTTTCTCGTAATCAACTTCTTTTTTTCCGTATAGTATGTGTTCTTTTAGTCTAGAACTCCAGGGTATCCAATAAATTATTGTCATTCAGCCTTTTTGTATGATCTATAAATACCAATTATAGTAAAATACGGTGATACAATTGGATTAGGGTTGTTCAGGAGCCGAACCGAAACAAGCGAGAGTATGCTCGTACTCTGCTCGAATTGAAACCAAGCGGCTCGACTCTATCCGAGTTTAAGGAAACGAGCAGAAAATGTTGCTCGAACTCGCTTGGTTTACAACCAAGTAGCTTGGTTTTGCTCGTTTTTGCTCAATTTCATTTTTAAATTATTATTTTAATACAAAGACTTCAAATTTAAATGTCAACATTGTTTCATTCAAAATTGTTTGACTCAAAATGTTGCTCATTTTGTCATTCACTCAAGATACATATAAGTTCAATCGACCGAAGAGTGAGCCATGAGAGTCGTTGACTAATCAGACGATGTCTTTGCGAATTGCAATCACCGTGAACGGTGTGGGTTGCGGCTGAAGTGTGAAGAGTGAAGTGTGATTGCATGAAACTGCGATTGAACCCTAAAGCATGAAGATATGAGGTAATTTGAGAGGGGTGGCTCATTTTGATATTTGTTAGTGAACGTGTGAAGTCAAAACCAAAAGAAATTATGTTTAGTAGCATAGATTTAGTGTTGGGCTATTTATAATTTGGCTAAATCCAATTGCAAACCAAACCGAGCCAATCGGTATATAGAATAAATTTAAAATTATTCGAGCCGAACCGAGCGGACCTTTGCTCACGCTTGGTTCGTTTAAAACTAAACCAAGCCAATCGGATCGTCTACAATTGAGCGAAAAATCGAGCGATGAAAACGCTGCGAGCGACGAGCACTTTGCCCTAACCCTAAATTAATTAAAATACAACTTCATGATCTGGGCTTTTGGTGATTTGTTAAAGTGTTTGTGGGCCTGGTATGCGGATCTCT
Organism: Helianthus tuberosus; assembly: GCA_030545235.1. Taxonomy (NCBI): domain Eukaryota; kingdom Viridiplantae; phylum Streptophyta; class Magnoliopsida; order Asterales; family Asteraceae; genus Helianthus; species Helianthus tuberosus. The sequence goes on along the minus strand of CM060416.1, from coordinate 4,278,379 downwards.
AAACAGCAGCCCAAGTCAAACAAAATAAGGTTGTAGTCGCCAATGAGATAGCGGTGGAGTGATTGGGGAAAGATTTGGTGTTCCTTGTGACCCTGGTTCGACTCCCACTCTCCCATTATTTTCTGCGGCATCCAGGTGAAGAGCGAATACGGGTGGTGCAGGTTCGTCTTGGATGGGAGCCGGGGTTTTATCGATTATTCCACTGTCGTACCTTCGGGCGGGTGGAGGTCGGGTTTCCACACATCTGGGAGAGCCAATGGCCTGGCAGCGGTCGAGTAGTCGACCTTGACCACAACGTCCGGAGTCACGGTAATTGACATGTCGTTCTTTGCCGTTAAAAAAAGGTTGTAGTCAACGCATGGAATTGCTCGGTCAACAGTGGAAAAAGTCGGTCAACCCTCGCATGGATCTTTTTTTCCATAATTGCAATTGTAGTGACATGCTACACGTTTAATGTAACTTTCCCATAATTGCAATTGTAGTGACATGCTACACGTTTAATGTAACTTCCTCATAATTGCAATATTAGTCCTCTGAGTTTTATTAGATATTTAAAACCAACTTTCAGCCTTTTTGCAATAATAGTACCTCGAAGTCTCGAACTTTATTATATATTTCCTTATTGTTCGTTTCTCATTCGTTTACGCTTCATTTTCACACTGAGACATGTAATAATATAAAATAATATACAAAATACAAACCCATAAAGACTAAAACGAATAAAAAAATATAAAAATAATATACAAAATTCATGGATAAATGACAGTGTTTTGTAACACATCATCTTAGAAATGGTTTAACCGGTTAAACCAGGTTATACTGTGCGATTCAATTGGTTTGACTAGTTACCCTTGTAATTTTATAAAATGCAACTTTATCCCAAAAAATAATCCAAACATACATAATTCTATATTAAAAGATAATTTAACAGTAAATCTATAAAAAATAATCCAAAAGACAAAGTACTCAATTTTCAAACAAAGCTTTTTGATTTTAAATTAAAGAGTTAAATGCCATTTTAGTCCCTGTGGTTTGGGCCATTTTGCTAGTTTAGTCCAAATGTTTCATTTTTAACCTGTGGGTCCAAAAAGGTTTCACAGTTGTCATTTTAGTCCACTGACTTAACTTTATCCATTTTTTCTGTTAACGAGAAGGCCAATTCGGTCATTTTATATGACAGAATTGCCCTTTTAGTTAACAGAATTACATACAAAATGACCGAATTGGCCTTCTCGTTAACAGAAAAAATGGATGAAGTTAACCAAGTGGACTAAAAATGGATGGGAGGTCTACTCTTCGACCAGCTGATATTCTTGTGTTTGGGTGGGCCAGGGGAAAACACGCTTGTGTGGACCTTACAGGAGTGTCCCCTCTTGTTGGGCTCAGGGATAATGGGTTTGTTGCTGGCCAAGCTGCGTTGAAAGCGGAATCAAGCAAAGTCGCTAAACACGAGAAGGCTTGTTTAGAGAATCAACATGTGTTTATCCCATTCGCTTTTGATACATTCGGTTCCCTAGCCCCAGAGGCTGTGGAATTTCTAAACAGGGTCCAACAGGTTGTGAATAGTAATCTCTCAACCTTTAAGGGTCGTTTCGTCTTTAGTAGGATTGGTTTTGCAATTCAAAAGGGGGTTGCGGCGCAGCTTGTTGCCCGTTTACCTGCCACTTGTTTGTAATTTGCTAATTTGGAATAATATTGTTCGTTTTTAAAATTAAAAAAAAAATGGCAACTGTGAAACCTTTTTGGACCCACATGTTAAAAATGAAACCTTTGGACTAAACTGGCAAAATGGCCCAAACCACAGGGACTAAAATGACATTTAACTCTAAATTAAAAGTGTACAATAAGTTTAAGTCAAGGTTTATGTCATTGGAATTTATCAAAATATAGGATTTTTTAAATTTAGAAATCAGTTTTTAAGATTTTGTAAACTAGATTAACGGTTTAAACGGGTATAACCGGATTACCGGCGGTTTTAAACTTATGGCGTCTCCTCTTTTTACCGGCCTTAAATGTACTAGGGTCGTGTCCAGTATCCACTATTACCTTCCGGTTTATATAGGTATTTAAAACATTGAGGAAAAGTCTCAACAAAGTTCTGGGTTGGATTCTTATACAAAATACATTCCCCGAACTGTCATAGAATAATAGTGTGGTTTACGGCCGTCCGCAAAAATGTTTGAAAATCTTTAGACCCTGTGCGAACAGAAAATACGGGCCCCTTAAATATAAATTTTTAAAAATAATATATATAAAAAACTTTAATATATGAAAATGAATTAATGTCATTTGAATCAACACCAATCATTTAATGTAACTGACAGAATTAGGCAATAGATAAGAAACAAAAAGAAAGAGAAAACTAAGGAAGCCAGGATTAGAACCCGTATCTTCTTATTATTAAAGTGACTTTCAAACCACCAAACCAAGTGCTTCAAGATGGTATTTTTCCGATTTGTTACGTATATATTCTAACTTTACGGTGTAAAACTAATAAAAAAAAAATTGGGCCCTGATGAGTTTCCGCGTTTCATCTTTAAGAAGTTTAGTCCACTTGGAGAGAGAGGAAACTTTTTGGTTTGGATTTGGGAAAAGAAAGAGGAAACCTCCACTTCAGTCTCCTAAAACGAAAAGACGCGTTCAAGGTGACTCGTGTGTGTATCAAAAGTAGTATACTTTTTTTTTTTTTTTTGAACGGCAAATTTTGGATCACTGACGGACCACTGGAGTATCATCGTGCCACCAGCAGAACCACCCGATCATATCCATCTCCACTAGGCAATAATGCATATACACCAATTCAGGAGGAAACCTAATAAATCTAGGAACTAGGCAATAATGCCTATACACCAATTCAAAAGTAGTATACTGACTTTGAAAAAGATAACAAGTTTCGGAAAAATACACACAGGCTCCTAAAGTTTTGTAAAGTGTTCAAAGTAACAAAACCTTTTTGTTTCTTAAGGATTTTAAGTTTTGAAAATACTCGTTCAGCCCCTGAAGTTTCATAGTTTTATAAACACTTAATTAAAATCTGTATAAACTTGAATATTTTATTTTTCTAAATTTGTTTTATAATTTATATAACATGTAATTTTATAGTTAAATGCTTTATAAGTTTTAATATATAAACACATTTCTTTTAAGAATTTTTATTATTATTAATGATTGAGTAAATTACAAAACTCGTCCTTTATGTATGCTACATATTGCAAACTTTGTCCTTTATCTTTAATAAGTACAAAAATTGTACTCGATGTTTGCAAACTCTTACACATTATGTCCTTTAGCCCTAACTCTGTTATTTTTCATGGTTAAATCAGGCCAAGGGTACCCCACATGAGGGTATTTTGGTAATTTTACTAATTTATTAAAAATATCTCTAATAAAGAAAATAAAAAAAAAGAAATTTAAATAATTAAACATATATTAAAATTAATCCTCTCCATTAATTGATTTTCTTTCTCTCTCATAACTCTCTTTTTCTCTCCCTTTCTCTAACTTCCTGATCCCACCACCAATCTAACACCACCACTACCACCACTCTAGAACCGCCACCATCAACAACCCCCAAACTGCCCGGATTTCCTGTTACACCAACCGATAATGATGGAACACATTTTCGAAATTTTGATCGCAATAAGAACAGATAAACCGTTGATTACCTTCTAAAAGTGCTTCGGATACTTCCTCCTGTGTTACATTCAATGCTCTTAAAAGTATGGCTATGTTCTGCGAATTCTTCGGATCCAATACTCGGTTTTCCGGCATTGCCGGAGGTGCACCCGATTTCCGACTATCTTCTTTCTTCGTTGAGCCTCTGTCACCCGACCACCACCACCACCTGAGAAGATGAAATAGAAGGTGGTGGAGGTAGCCATATGGAAGATCGGAAACCGATTGAGAAGATGAAATAGAAGGTTTTAGGGTTTGGAGATGAAGGTGGAGTGAATGTAGAAAGTTGTTTCAGATCTGTTGTAAACCGTCGACCGTACCGTACATCAGATAAGTTTGTTTGGGGTTAGTAGCTTAAATGTAGATTAGGGTTTGAATTTGGGTTGTGGTTTGATAAGGAGCAGTGTTGGCATCTTGATTTTCCGTCCGTTGGTGGGGAGTTTTGCAGAAGTGGAGGTGCGATGGTGGAGGTTCGGTGGTGATGATGGAAGTACGGTGGTTAACGGTGGTGGAGGTGCGGTGGTGATAGTGCAGGTGTGGTGATAGTGCAGGTGGGTGGTGGTGTTGGTGGTTGTAGGTGTGGTGTGGTGGCAAGTGGGTGTTGGTGGATGGTGTTGGTGTTTTTATATATGTTTAATTATTTAAATTTCTTTTTTTATTTTCTTTATTAGGAATATTTTTAATAAATTAGTAAAATTATCAAAATACCCTCATGTGGGATACCCTTGGTCTGATTTAACCATGAAAAATAACAGAGTTAGGGCTAAAGGACATAATGTGTAAGGGTTTGCAAACATCGAGTACGGTTTTTGTACTTATTAAAGATAAAGGACATAGTTTGCAATAACTAGCATACATAAAGGACGAGTTTTGTAATTTACTCTTAATGATTAAAATCATTAATAATTTGTATATTTTTTATAAATTGTAATAAATTAAATAATTTCTCATTTAATAAATAGTTATTTGATGCAATATTCTACATATATTTTTTTATATGAAAAAACAATCGGATATGTTTGTATGGCACTTGAGAATTTGGAATTGGATACAAAATTACGTGTATATATATAAGTATGATTTGTCAACTTGAATTGTAGTAACAAGGTTAAATAAATAAAAAAGATCACAAGTTTTTCGTTGATTTGAATAGGCGTATAAGTATTGTAGAAATACACTCGATATTGAACTCAGCACAGGGCCCGTGATTTCGAAGGTCACACGATTTTTTTTTTAAAGTTTGATATATATACATTATTTTTTAAAAAGGGATAAATTACACTTTTCGTCCTTTATGTTTGTATCGAATTGCAATGGATAGCCTTTAACTTCAATAATTACAGTCACAATCCTTTATTTGGAAAACTCTTACACCTTTCGTCCTTTACCACTAACTAGGTTAAAAATTTAAGTTATTTCTGATCATGTGACTTGCACATGAGGGTAGATCGGTAATTTTACTCATTTATTTAAAAAATAAAAAATATATATAACATACACATACAACCCAGTCTCCTTCTCTCAGTTAATCCCATCTCTTGAAAAGACGCGTTCAAGGTGACTCGTGTGTGAATCAAAAGTAGTATACTGACTTTGAAAAAGATAACAAGTTTCGGAAAAATACACACAGGCTCCTAAAGTTTTGTAAAGTGTTCAAAGTAACAAAACCTTTTTGTTTCTCAAGGATTTTAAGTTTTGAAAATACTCGTTCAGCCCCTGAAGTTTCATAGTTTTATAAACACTTAATTAAAATCTGTATAAACTTGAATATTTTATTTTTCTAAATTTGTTTTATAACTTATATAACGTGTAATTTTATAGTTAAAAGCTTTATAAGTTTTAATATATAAACACATTTCTTTTAAGAATTTTTATTATTATTAATGATTAAAATCATTAATAATTTGTATATTTTTTTATAAAATTGTAATAAATTAAATAATTTCTCATTTAATAAATAGTTATTTGATGCAATATTCTACATATATTTTTTTATATAAAAAACGATCGGATATGTTTGTATGGCACTTGAGAATTTGGAATTGGATACAAAATTACGTGTATATATATAATTAAAATCGGAGCTGCATTCGTGTCCGCAGGTGCGGGCACGCATGAGTTCAACTAAATTCCAGCTCAAAAACTCATTTTTGCACCCTCCTTGCGCGCGGATAGGACTTGTGGTAAAACATTTCATAAAGCTACAATAGAGTAGTATAGGCTTTACCTTATAAACAACCACTCACTTTGTCCCCACACCAATGTGGGACAAAGTATTTACCACCTTTTGAGACTTTTATTCACACACCCAAAAGTTACAACATATAAGTCCTAAACTTTTGCTACTAACTATTAGCTCCATGATTTTAAATGGCATATATAATAGTTTTTTTAATTATATATGTGGAATCTTATTTATTTTCAAAGCATAACATATTTTTTATATTTTTTTCTCTATGTGCGTTTTTCTTAAAAAAAAACCCACGTTTTTTTGCGCCTTGCGCCTAGGCTCCGGGCGAGGCCGATGCGCCTCGCCTGCGCCTTGCGTCTTTGACAACATAGGTTTAGAGAGAGAGAGAGGGACTTATAATGTTTAGAGAGAGAATGAATTTTAGGTATTATTTTTGTGTTGTTTATTAAAATATTTCTTAAATTATTTGGCAATTGGTAAAAAGACTAAATTACCCTTATGTGACTAAACTTAACTGAAAATTTTAATCAGGTTAATGCTAAAGGATGTATGTTGTAGTGGATTTTCCAAATAAAGGATTGTGACTGTAATTATTAAAGTTAAAGGCTATCCATTGCAATTCTATACAAATATAAAGAAAGAAAAATGTAATTTACCCTTTAAAAAAAAGTAAACACATATCAATTCCAATATAGACTCATTTACAAATCATTTTTTATAGTTTAGTATTTAGCACACTTGGCATTAGATTGATTAAACCCAATACTAATTTGATTTTTTTTCAATAATAATAAAAATTACGGAATGACACATTTTTTTCGAGCTCGAAAAGAGTATGTGAGTTATTAGAGTCGCCTCTGATTGAGTGTTAGAAAATATGCGGCTGGTTCAGTGATTGTTCCTCTGCCTATGTTTGCTCATAGTTAAATGACCTGAGTTTGAAACCTTGCAAGCATCAGTTCTATTTTATTTTACTTCCCATTATAATGCAACCAGACAACTATCCATAGTTGTTAGTTTATTTTAGAGTTAAATGCCTGGTTTGTCCCTGTGGTTTGTCATTTTTGTAGACTTGGTCCTAAGGGTTTACTAATTACAAAGTTGGTCATAGTAGTTGCAATTTTTAAACACGATTGGTCCTTATCACTAATCTCTATAAGATTTCTCAATTAAGTATATATAAAATGTTTATTTTACCCCTAGTTTTTTTCTCTCTTTATCAAAAAAAAAAAAGAAAATTACCAAAATAGCCAAGAAAAATGTTGACTTACCAAAATAGCCATCTCATGAGTCTTTGGAGAGGGGCATCACTGATTACGAGAGAGCTTATGCGTCTGCAGGGTCATTCATGCGTCCACCAATGTAGAAGTGACACGTGTCTTAGTGACATCATGCGTCCAATGCGTCCGTGACTCATCCCATGCGTCCGTGACTCATCCCATGCGTCCCTGACTCATCCCATGCGTCCCTGACTCATCCCATCATCCCATGCGTCTGTTTTGAGGCATCCATGCGTCCGTGACTCATCCCATGCGTCCCTGACTCATCCCATCATCCCATGCGTCTGTTTTGAGGCATCCCATGCGTCCGTGACTCATCCCATCATCTCATGCGTCCGTGACTCATCCCATGCGTCCCTGACTCATCTCATGCGTCCGTGACTCATCCCATGCATCCCATTTTTGTACTTGTTGCTTCATCCATGCACGCATCCATATAAAAGAATTAAGGGGCATAAGAAGGTGTGATGCCCCTATCCAAAGACTCATCACATGCCTCTGTGACTCATCCCATGCATCCCATTTTTGTACTTGTTGCTTCATCCATGCACGCATCCATATAAAAGAATTAAGGGGCATAAGAAGGTGTGATGCCCCTATCCAAAGACTCATGAGATGGCTATTTTGGTAAGTCAACATTTTTCTTGGCTATTTTTGTAATTTTCTCAAAAAAAAAAAACCCTCCACACACCTGCACATCTTCTACACCACCACCGTTAACCACCATTCTAAACCCTTATTTCCGTTCATTTTGCAGACCTGCTTCAAATCATAGGTACATGATTCAATTGGTGAGGACCAATAGGGCTGTGAGATTTGAAGCAAGTGGAATAAGATTTTCGGGAAGCAAACAGAGAAGAAGGATTGGGGGTCGATCAAGAACATCTTTCATCAGGCCATCGAAGGAGAAGGTAGAAATCGATAAAATAAAGTGGTGATGGCCAGCAGAAGACCTACCCCTCCGGCTTATTGTTGCCGGAAAAACGCACGATCGGGAAAAAATAGATCTGAAAGATTAGGTTTCTTTTGTACTAAAACCCACTGCACAATTGAAATTTTCAATTTCGTTCAAACTAACACTGCATTAATTCAAGATCCCATGTTTGTTTCTTTACATATTTTATGGAGTTGGGTGTGGTGAGGGTGGTGGTAGCAGAGTAGTTGTAGGTGGTTGACGCCGGTGTAACGACATTGGTGGTCGGAGGTTGACGGCGATTGTGATGAACGGTGTTGAAGGTGGAGGAGGTTTACGGGAGTGGGTGGTTGTGATTTCCGGTGGTCGGGCGACGGTGGTGACGAGGTGAACAGGTAGTTCGAAGGGTGGTTGTGATTTCCGGTGGTCGGGCGACGGTGGTGACGAGGTGAACAGGTAGTTCGAAGGGTGGTTGTGATTTCCGGTGGTCGGGTTACGGTGGTGACGAGGTAAACATGTTACAAGCATTTAACTCTTTATTTTATTTTATTTTTGGTTACTTTCTTTTTTCTTTTCTACTTTTTTCACTAGGGTTTTTTTCTTTATATGTTTTTTTGTTTGAATTTTCCCTTTTTTGTTTTGTTTTGGTAAAAAAAGGAAAATAGTAAACTTCCGTTTTGCTCCCTGTGGTTTGGTCAATTTAACGGTTTTGCTCCAAACCTTTAAAAATAGCCATTTTACTCCCTGATGTTTCGGTTTTTTTGCCAGTTTGCTCCCCGCCTCTAAATCCATCCAAATTGTTTGTTTTTCCATTTTGCTCCCCGCAGGGAGCAAACTGGCAACAAAACCAAAACATCAGGGAGTAAAATGGCTATTTTTAAAGGTTTGGGGCAAAACCGTTAAAGTGACCAAACCACAGGGAGCAAAACAGAAGTTTACTCTAAAAGGAAAATGAAAAATTCAGTGGACGTAATTGCTGATGTCAGCAGTTTTTTTTACGGTGGTGTAAGATGATTTAAAACACCATTCGGATTATTTTAAATATATTAACAGATACGTTTGTAACATGTTTATCTATGTTTGTACAAAAAATGGTACAAAATTCGCACAGAACGTACGAGTTCTCTAAGTTCTCACAACTTGGTGTGGGTTTCTCTTGATCTCTATCCTATATAGGATTATATATATAGTGTAAAGATCAAATATAAATCAGTCTTAACATACAAAAGGGTCTTAGTATGAGAAGTGAATGAAGATTTTTTTTTTTTCGAAATTTATTTTCTATCTACTTAAGTATGATGTTTAGTTAAAAAATGTAAAACAAAAATCCATGTATTTACTCTAATAAAGTAATTATTTGTTATTACTCTAGAGTGAATATAATTACTCTATTAGTGTAAATACATTGATTTTTTTTTAAATTCTAGGACTGAAATACTTGCTTGACAAGATGAGAAAAAAAATTCTCTTTCACATTTTATGTTAAGACTCATTGTACTACAATAATATAAATATTAAATTTACCATAACATTATACTTAAATGCTACTAAAAACATATTGTAATATCGTTACAACGACAACTCTGATCAAACAACATTAGTACCAGTATCTATACAATCTGAACCGGTACAGATATTCGTTTTTTTGTATAGTTTTCGAAAAATGTAATATACGTGTCAACATCCTTTCTAGCATATCATGGATTTATTCTTTTCATTTTCTCTTACGGTTGCGGTTGCTATACCGAATACCGATACCTTATCGATACTGTAGTAAACACAATCAAACCGATACCAACTGAATTCTCGTCGCAATACACATAGTAATTTTTTTACTATATATAGTAAAATGGTTTTATTAAACTATGCCAAATCTTGTCCAATATAATCCAACTCTTAGCATACACTAAAATCCCAAAATAGAAGATCTTGATAATATGGGGGGGAGAAATGTAATACCATTATACATATGTATCGTAGATGTAAATTTCATCAATTATAAAATGCAACTCATTTCAGAAAGACAAAGAAAACACAATTGTGTCACTATTACATTAACTGCCGGAGCTCTCACTCTCCGGCGTTATCCGATCACCATCTCCGCCGGAACCACCGTCTCTGTCTATTTAGGTACTCTTTCTCGTCTCCTATACTGTATAAATATTAGTTTAGAATCGGTTATAATTAATTAATGTTTTAAAAACCGATTTTTAAAATGGATTGGGCTTAGAAATGTTTAACCAGTTGAACTGATTGTACCGGCCGGTTCAATTGGTTGACTAGTTACCCCTAGGGGTGTAAACGAGACGGGCCGAGCCCGAGCCCGACTAGGCACGAGCTCGGCTCGTCAGGCTTTTATGAAGCTTGAGCTCGGCTCGGTTCGAGCTTACTTATTTGAGCTCAAGCTTGGCTCATGAGTAAAATCCAAAGCTCGAGCTCTTCTCGACTCGGCTCGAGCTATTTTGAGAACAACCTCAAACGAGCTAAAAGCTTGGCTCGAGCTCGCTTGAATATCGCTTAAACAAGACAAAAGCTCAGCTCGCCAATGTTATCATCATTATTCTTATATTATATATATAAAAACTAAAATTTTGTTTGGGCTCGTTTAGGCTCGCGAGCCTAGACGAGCTTTTTATTTCAGGCTCGAGCTCGGGCTCGATAACTAAACGAGCTCTATATCCGGCTCGAGCTCGGGCTTGGGCTAGGCTCGTTCGAGCTTTTAACCGAACCGATAACGAGTAGCTCCCGAGCTTTTGGGCTTGTTTACACCCCTAGTTACTCTGATAATTTCATAAAATGCAACTTTAACCAAAAAATAATCCAAAAGTACTCAATTTTCCAACAAAGCTTTTTATTTTTAATTAAAAGTGTAGAGTAGGTTTACGTCATTGGAGTGTATAAAAAAATCTGATTTTTTAAAATTTAAAGATAACTGATACCGAGCCGATCACAAGTAGCTCTCGAGCCTCTGGGCTTGTTTACACCCCTACCGGTTTCCCCTTGTCTAACTAGTCCAAATGAGAGTCAGCTAACTTATACCTTTTAAAGGTATATTTTCTAGAATTGTTAGCTTTTTTGCTGTGGATTGTGCTTATTGGCTTTTTTTTTTCTGAGTCAGTTTACTGTTAGAGCTTTGATTTGCTTGTATAACATTGTTTTCAATCCACTCCAACTGGACATGATTTGTTTTGATTTATTCACATCCTTTTTTTTTGTAGAATTTATCATCATCCAAGAGTAAAAGAAAGTCCAGTTTTGTTCAACTATGGGGAGATTACCGATGATCATCGTCGTTTTCATCTGCTCCTTGTCGCTCCTTATTTCGGTTAATGCTAGTGATGGCATACGACAGTTGCGGTTCGATAAAAACAAGGGCGAGTTTAAGATTCTGCAAGTAGCGGACATGCACTACGCTAATGGAAAGAAAACAAAATGCAGGGATGTGTTGCCTGAACAAGTCGCCCATTGTTCCGACCTTAACACCACTTATTTCATCGAACGAATGATCCAAGCTGAAAAACCCGACCTCATTGTTTTCACCGGAGACAACATCTACGGAACTGATACAACCGATCCAGTCGCTTCCATGAACGCTGCTTTTGCCCCTGCGGTATCCTCAAACATCCCTTGGGCAGCCGTGTTAGGAAATCACGATCAAGAATCCACATTGTCGAGAGAAGGCCGCATGAAACATATTGTCGGAATGAACCACACCTTATCGCAGTTAAACCCTTTTGGCGTTGATGTTATCGATGGTTTCGGAAATTACAATCTTGAAGTACATGGAACCGAAGGGTCAAGTTCCAAGAACGAATCGATTCTCAACTTGTACTTTCTCAATAGTGGTGACTACTCTACGGTTCCCGCTATCCATGGCTACGGATGGATTAAACCGTCGCAACAGTTTTGGTTTCAACAAACGTCGATGAAGCTTCAGAGAAAGTCGAAAGCTCCGGGACTTGCTTACTTCCACATCCCATTGCCTGAGTATTCAAGCTTTGACTCGTCAAACTATACGGGCGTTGAACTAGAACCTGGGAATCCCCCGATTAGCTCTGCTTCAGTTAACTCCGGTTTCTTCACGACGCTGGTGGGAGCTGGGGATGTGAAGGCGGTTTTTGTGGGTCATGATCATCTTAATGATTTTTGTGGCGAGCTTACGGGAATTAATCTATGTTATGCTGGTGGATTCGGGTACCATGCTTATGGAAAGGCTGGATGGTCAAGAAGGTCAAGGGTTGTTGTCGCATCGTTAGAGAAAAAGTCGAATGGTAGTTGGGGAGCGGTTGAGTTCATCAAAACGTATAAACGCCTTGACGATGGAAACCTAACTGTGATTGATGATCAAGTGCTTTGGACTAAGACTCCATATGGAAATGGTAGATAAGAAATACATAGAATTGTTATATTCAGTAGGGAATATTATAAGTTTATAACAACAATGTGATCTTTTTGAATAAAATGTTTTAGTTTTTCATTTAAAGTCATGTATATGTCATAAAAATCATTTGAAAAAAATGTAACTAGTTCAAGATCTCCCTTTTAATCTTTATGTCCTCTGATTCTTCGAAGCGAAACGAAGAACTACGTAGAACAAGATCCTATATATAACTGCCCATCCCAACATTATGTAAACCATCAGCCATTTTTTATCGTTTTCATGATATATTTGCAGCGATCGCAGAATATCGATTCCAGTCACGTTCGTCCCAGCAAGCGTCTGCCCAAAAACGTCATCTCTCTGGTACTCGTTTATCAAAAGCCCTTCATACGGGTACGTCATTGTCGATATCTTATTCATCCACCTCCAATACTTTGGTATATCATCATTACTCAAGAAGTACCCACAAAACAAGAAAAAAAGGGCCGTAAAAGCGATAACTGCAGCATACCCAAGAATGAAGTTAGGGACAACCGAGCTCATGAACACCACAAACGAATTGGTGGAGAGTAGCGAAACATAGAGAACGATCAAGAAGTAAACGAACGAGCCTTCGAGCTTCAACGCAAACCATGTGAGCCCCGCGTAAACCGCTGCTTGGAGTAGGAGAAACGGGAGGTAAGTGATGAGGCCTGCAATCAGGGGTGAGCAATAACCGAACTGTTAACTTAATCTGAACCGAAAACCGACGAAACCGAACCAAATTAACCGAAACAGAGTTAACCGAAAATCAGTTATCGGTTTTTTTTTTTTTTTTTGTACCATCGGTTAACTAAAATTAACCGAACCATTTATATTTTCACATATTTCTAGCTTTTATACCTCCATTTCATGTATTTATATAACCGAACCGAACTGTGCACACCCCTACCTGCAATGGTGTAAGAAGAGGCCCGGTAGGCGTTATGAGACGTCTCTCGAACGAATATGAATCGTTCTTGAATAAACGCGGGGACTGCATCGTTTGATGAAAAGAAGAACAAACAAACAGTGAAAATGAAGAAACTGAGCCGGTTCGTAATCCCTTGCATTGTCCTTTCAGGGTTCTTGAACATTGTAGCCATCATGAAACCCATGATGGTTAACACCATGAGCCGCGATAGAAACAGCTCGGGCGTTCGCTTAATATTTATAAAGTTTCGGCGCATCAGAACCCATGTTTCTGTAAAGAAAGAGTTCACAAATTTGGGACCCAAATGATGGTGGTTTGAGGCATCTGCAGCCATTGATCTTGTAATGTAGTCATCTTCATTGACTGTATAATCGCTGCTGTATGGACTTGTTGATATGATCGATTTCATGTTTACTGATTGGGTCCATGACTTCGAGTTGCTCCACGGGCTTCTCACGCTATGATCGAATCCGTTGTCATGATTGTGTTGATGGTGTGGCGGTGTTGGTGTTACAGGAACTGGCATTTCGTCATCGGATAGCATTGGCAGTTTCGTGCCTGTGACGACGAATTTCGCTAACGCATCCACGCCATATTCAGACTGATCGTATCGTTGTATCACATCAATGAGGAATTCTATAGCATTTTCGCCTTTAGGAACTTTTCGGCCCATTCGGCCAAGATGGGGTCCCACGTCTTTTGGTGATCCTTGGTACATGAGTTGACCGCGGGCCAGTATGATAAGGTGGTCAAGTAAAAGTAGGATTCGTGACGAAGGCTGGTGGATGGTTAGAACCACTGTGCTTCCGGTCCGTGCAATGTTGTGAACCTTTTCAATGACGCTTTGCGCACTGGTTGAGTCCAAACCCGAAGTAGGCTCATCGAGAAAAAGCAATGACGGACCATGGATGATGTCTACGCCAATCGACACCCTTCGCCGTTCACCCCCCGACACTCCGCGAGTACCTTCATCACCTATGTAAGTGTTCCTTGCTGACTGCATAAGAAAATAACATAAGTTAATTATTGAACTTTCATGTTTTTTTTTTCTCTTGATTTTATAAACTATTAATGTGTGCTTACAATTAACCCGAGTTGTTCGATCAGTGTCTCGACACGCTGCTTCTTCTCCGCCTTTGGAATCGACCCTAACCGAAAATCAGCAGCAAACATCAACGTTTCATAAACCGTTAGCATCGGAAAGAGCCTATCATCCTGCATTATGTAAGCAGAAGTTCTCTTAATCAAGCTCGGGCTCATCTCGGCCCCATCAAACACAACCTTACCCTTAAGGCTACCACTCGCAATGCGCCCAGCTAGCGCATCAAGAAAAGTAGATTTCCCGCTCCACTAGGACCCATAACCGCGGTAACACACCCTTTAGGCGAGTACCCACTAATTCTATTCAGCAAGTCAGCTTCTTGACTCACCCATTTCCCGTCGTCAGTCTTCTTTTTCTTGACCACCGTATACGTTAGGTTCTCGAACTCTAACCTGTCCGTGAAGCCCGTCGGCTTCACCATATCGATCACCGTCTCGTGACATGTGTTTTGACTCATTTGGTTTGAGTTTAGAGCTTAGAGTTTTGGGTTTGTTACAAATATTGTTTCCATGAAGCTGGGAATGGAATTTAAGTAGGAAAATAGTTAGTTAATTAATTTAGAGTTAAATGTCATTTTAGTCCCTGTGGTTTGAGCCATTTTGACAGTTTAGTCCAAAGGTTTCATTTTTCGCATGTGGGTTCAAAAAGGTTTCACTGTTGTCATTTTAGTCCACTGGGTTAGCTTCATCCATTTTTTTAACGAGAAGGGCAATTTGGTCATTTTATATGGCCAAATTGCTCTTTTAGTTAACATAATTACATATAAAATGACCGAATTGCCCTTCTCATTAACAGAAAAAATGGATGAAGTTAACTCAGGAGACTAAAATGACAACGGTGAAACATTTTTGGACCCATAGGCGAAAAACGAAACCTTTGAACTAAACAGACAAAATTGCCCAAAACACAGGGACTAAAATGGCATTTAACTCATTAATTTATTTAAATGTTGTGACAGTTGAAGTGGCGACAGTTACAATGATGGTGTGGTACAATCGTACAAGTTTCATTGTGTTGTGAGTTTTGTAGACATCGAAGCAAATGATATTATGAATAGACTGTTCTTGTTTTCTACGTCTTTTTATTTTGTCCCTCAAATTTAATGGAAATTTACTCTAGTCTTAACAGTTTATTAACTAAATTTTGGAAGTCTGATGTTGATTTTACGATCGAAAGAATCGAATCAAATCTAAATAATCGACAAAATAAGAAATTGATTGTTCGGTTTTAGTTTTTTGTGATAACTAGTTTTTTCGGTTCGATTTTGGTTAAACTCAAAAAAACATAGAGCTGAGTACAGTTTTAGTCTCCGTGATTTGGCTAAATAAGTAAATAACCCTTTTTATCTAATGATTTTAATTTGACTTTTTAATTCAATAGTTTGATTTTCGTATCAATTATAGTTCAGCCCACTATTCCCATCCTGGTTTGCTATTAACCTTGTATTAAAGGACCAAACTATCCGCGGATTGTATGTGTTACTTAGTCAATTAACTAAGGGGTTGTTTTGTTTTAGCTCTTACTGGTTCAGCACTTAATGGTTTAGGTTGTTTGTTTCGCGAGCAAATGTCTGAATGAGTCAGACATATGTTGCTGAATGGTTAAGACCTCTTATCTGAATTGGTTAGACATTTGTCTCTGAACGATTAAGAGTATACTAGCTCTTAATGGTTAAGATCTCTTACTAGTTCAGCACTTACCTATTCAGAAGTTGCCAAACAGCCCTTAAATCTTTGATACCACTTTAAGATAAAATATAGGAAAAATTACACTTTTCGTCCTTTATGTTTGTATCGAGTTGCAACGGATACCCTTTAACTTCAATAATTACAGTCACAGTCCTTTATTTGGTAAACTCAGTACACTTTTCGTCCTTTAGCAGTAACAAGGTTAAATTTTTCAGTTAAATCTAGTCATGTGACTTGCACATGAGGGTAGGTTAGTAATTTTACTTGTATAAAGGACGAAAAATGTAATTTTTACCCTTAAACAAATAAACAACCCCCAATCTCTCTATCTCAACCTCAGTTCTCTCTCTCCAACCACAACCACCACCACCACCCCTAAATCCAGCCGCCGCCACCACCACCAAATCCGACCCCACCAGCATTTCTTAAACATAGAAAATCAATCAAAGCATCAAACAACCCATGTTCAAGAAACCATTTACACGTTACATAAACCCCATTAGATTCAAAGCCATCAATTTCTATACAAAAGTCTAGGAAGATTAACAACAGACATGGTGTCCTCATTAAGTATCACAGAGGGAACAAGATGTACATCAAATTTCATTCCTTTAGATTTATCAATACTAACAGTAACAATAATACAATCAATTTACTCTATGCACATCAAACTTAAACTAAATAAGAACAAACAGATCAAATTTTAGGATACAAATTTTACGAAATACCTTTTGAAACACCATAAATGCAGCCTATCACCTCCAACATCATCGATGCTCTGCTTCCACCTATATCACCTCCTCCACCGCCAATCTCAGACTTGAACCCCAATCCTCAACCCCTGCAAATTGTTGGTTTACAAAAGTTTCCGAACCCTTAGAAGCTTTACCAGTTGAAGACGAAGAGAATAGCACATCAAAATCATTTGCTTCTGATGACTGAACCGGTGGGTCACTTTGCATACCACCAAAATCATCCAAATTCGATTGAGAACCACCAATGCCTGAATCTGTGAAGCTAGGTTTTGGTGCAAAACGTAGCATCCCCTGACGTCGTTGGTGCAGCCGTTTTATTTCCGGCTTTCACGCCAGCTGGCTTCGAGCTAAAATCAACTAAAGATCCAAACGGATCCTTGTTCGAATTCACACCCCCTCCAACACCACTCAGAGTCCCTCGACGGATTGTCGGAGTTTCTTCTTATTCATCTTCCTCCAAATCAGAGTGGAGTTCGACGTTTTAGATTTGAAACAACCACAGCGAATCTGTCTCCTTTTCCGGTGGTCGCAAGTGGTAGGAGTGGTGGTGGTCGGCGGCAAGAGTGGTGGTGGTGAGGAGATTAGGTTGCAGGGTTTAGAAAGAGAGAGTTGAGAGTGTGTGAGAGCATTCACATTCAATCCACCATCTCAACCCCTACCTCTAAATTTTAAAAAAAATCTTCTAAATATTCACTCCATCCTGTCCCCTATTTCATTTTTCTAACCCTAAATTCTAAAAAGAATATACAGTAACTTTTCATGTATAAAAAGCTACTGTATCCCCTCATCTTCAACCATCTCATCACTCCCGCCCATATCATCTCTTCTCCAACGGGAACTCATCTTCTCCCGCCCTAGTTCTTTTCCTTTCCACCAGGTATGGTTTGCAATTTTATCTCAGATTACGTGCCCTAATTCGAACTCTAACCCCAAATTCATTAGGGCTTTTGTTCAGAAGAATTACAAGGAACTGAAGAAAGCAAACCCCAGGTTTCCCATTCTCATCCGTGAGTGCAGCGGCACCGACCCTCAGCTGTGGGATAGATACGGTGCGTGTTTCATTCCCCTTCGTCATTACAACATCAATCAGTAATTTATTTTATGTTTTTATCTGTTTGATTATTGTAACTGTATTTGTGTATATATGTTTGATTATTTATTATGGTTGTGATATTGATTTAAGCAGGATCACTGTTGGTTACATTTTGAAGGCATAGGCCTTTTTGTTATTGGATTTGAGAATGTTTAGTTTAGTGTTTCGATGTTTGCTTAATGTACTTAGAACAATAGATCATTTCATATACAACATTGATTTAGTTTTTTATTTTTTTATTTCTAAATAATATGCTATACTGTAAGAATAATGGATTACATACAAGGATGACCATAACCTTTGCTCCCTCAGTTAATATGATGCCTTTCTTATATTGGGTTTAAGAATGTTAAGTTCAGGGTTTAGGTGTTTGCTTAATGTCAGATAGAGGATTGATTTTAGTTTTTTTTTTAATTTCAAAATGTTAAGCTGTTAGAACAATAGATTACAAGGATGAACATAAAGTCGTTAAGGTCTTGTTATACGGATAAATAAATAATAGTGTCAATAAGTTGCATAATGATACAACAAACAACCAAAGGAGTCTGACAAAGAAACAGGATCCAAAATGCTAATGTTGGAGAGTTTCAGTTATATTCTATTACTATTCAGTTCATATTCGATGTAGCGGGTCTCTAATATTGGTTTTCTCAGTGATATAATTCTTTATGAGACCATCGTAACAGTAGTTTGGTGTAAACCGGTTTCAACCCAACTCGGCCCGACGATTTGGATACCAGTTTAATAATACTTATACATATTATAAGAATCAAATCTATATATATGAAGAATTTTATTGTTAACCTGGTTGGACCAACCGGTTTAGCTCGGTTTAAATGGTTTGATCGGGCCTTAGCACGGGATAAAGCCTAGTTAAGCCCTGGACCTAAATGGGCCTTTGTTTAGTCCAAAACGCAGTCCAAAAAACTTGCAGCAAAACTGCTGCTGCTGGTTGCTTTTTCAGCTAAAAAACTGCGTGTTTTTGAGGTTTTTCGCAGAAAAAAAACTGCGTTTTTTGAGGTTTTTTCTGCTAAAAAAACTGCAGTTTTTTTGGCCGAACCGGGTGAATTGTTATGGTCATAAGATGCTTTCCTTTGTATGTCAAAGGTTTGAAATCAAAGCTCATGCTTTTCTTTTAATGCAGTAGTTTTATGGCCATTTTGATATCGTCTTTTTTCAGCTAAGTGTATCCATTGACAGTTCTTTAATGGTACCTGTTTGCTCACTGTTTTGTTAAAATACATGTTGAATCAAGTCAAAATTGCTTAAGAGGTACAGTACAAATTGTATAAGAATTGTTTATGCTTGTTAGGATAAAAGAAACAGTATCCTAAAGTTAAGTAAAGTTCTTGTAGGAAAAATAGGCATAATGTAGCAACTTGCTTTACTGGACATCATCCTTGATTTGAGACACTCATTATCTCTCTTGCAAGGCACGACTTCAATTATTTTAAAAGATATATTATGATTACTGTTAGTAGTACATTATGATATTTATTAAAGTAATGGCATTTTATCAAACATAAAGTAGTACCACTTATTTAAACAACTTATGCTTATAAGCTGAAGCAGATAACCAGCTTACTGAAAACATGTATTTTAGCCTAAGTAAAAACATTTGATATTGAATCCACCATGAATATCAGTTTAAAGAACCATATATGTCTCTTCATCCAAACAAAACACTAAGTAAATATATGCATATTGCAAATAAATTTATGTTCGGATAAGCTGAAACAAATAATCAGTTAACTGAAAACAAGCTATTTCAACCTAAGGGTAAACTTCTAACATTAAATCCACCCAAAAATAAGTTTACAAAAAAAAAAAAACAAACATGTTTCCTCGAGCATATGGTTGTCTGATTATTTGTTTCAGCTTATCTTCGGCAACGAAACCGAAAATGGAGGTTGATTGTGATGATTGTGATACTGATCCGGAAGAAGAGGCTTTGAAGGCTCTTGAGTCGATGAAGCGGGCGTTCAGGTCCGGGTATGGGGGTCGGGTTGGGGCGAGTAGTGGTGAAACGGGTAATTCGACAGAGGATTCGAAAGAAGAGGAAAAGAAGCCACCTTGGATGGGTTTGGGGATTGATATGCTTGTGATAGATAACCATGGGAAACTATTTGGCTAGTTTAGTAGGCTGGATGATGACCTTAAGATTTGCTGATGAAGTGATGATTGATGAACGATGACTCGAATAATCAGATGACCGTTTGCTGGCTGAGCATTTGTACATGATTTAATTCTGCCACAGTGGATGGTATCTGAACTGTTTGTGGGTCTGTGTTCGTTCTTTCGCAATGACTTTGTTTCAGTTTTTTCGTTTCCTTTGAATTTGATGTTCCGTGTAGTGGTCGAGTTCTGGATGACTGTTCATTACTTGGGTCTACATTGCTTCTAGTGTTTCCAATTTGGGCTCTTTTAAATTTGCAAATTGGAAATTTGTATTTGACTTGTATTTCTTTTGTTTTTCACATTGGTCTTGATAAACAATTCGGTTTTAGGTGACCATTGATCTTAGATTCTTGTTAACTGTTTGTTACAACACAAGCGATATCTAGTGTTTCTAACAATGTCTTTGACTGCTGAATATGGAGCTTGATTTGGATTATACACCAGAGCTCTACTTTGTAGGTCCAACACCATGGTAAGTTGTATGATCCCGTAGGAAGTTATTAAAATGAGAAAAGATTCAGTGACTACAAATACCAAAATACTACTCTTCAACCCACATTCTAAAGAGTATTAACAGTCCAGTTTGGCTAACTTTGACAAAAATTCTTGGTTGAATGCCTGAACCGCTAACTATGGTTTTGGAAAACAACAAGACCTTGTATGTATATCGGCAAACATGGTGTTTATGTGTCAGCAATTTTTTCTTGTTGATTTATAATGATATAATTAGTATTTAAAGTAAC
The DNA here is from genome assembly GCA_030545235.1 of Helianthus tuberosus. Taxonomy (NCBI): domain Eukaryota; kingdom Viridiplantae; phylum Streptophyta; class Magnoliopsida; order Asterales; family Asteraceae; genus Helianthus; species Helianthus tuberosus. The sequence goes on along the minus strand of CM060416.1, from coordinate 4,257,428 downwards.
CCGACCCGAAAAACCCAAAAATAATAATCAGTAGTATAATTTCTATAAACATAGTTATTAGAATCAATTTTAGAAGAAAAAATATAATAAGACAAAATAGATAGTAGTTAAAATTGTAAGTGGAAGAAAGAGAAGAAATAATAATAAAGAAAGAATATAGAGATATGTATGAGGAGTTGGATGTAGGAGGTTTTTTAAAATGTGAGATAAATTTTAAAAAGTAGTGATTTTTAGTTAAATTATTGGGTTAAAGATGATGGATTGGATGAGAATGCTCTGAGTAGTTGATTTATAATTATAAAATATATTTCCTTAGAGTTTTTCTTTTTCTAAGTATATATTTTATTAAGTAAATAGGTAAAATTACAAAATTACCCTTAAATGAATAGAGTTAACAAAAAATTTTTAACCTAGTTAGTGGTAAAGGACGAAAGATGTAATGAGTTTTTCAAATAAAGGACTGTGACTGTAATTATTGAAGTTAAAGGGTATCCGTTGCAACTCGATACAAACATAAAGGACGAAAAGTGTAATTTATCCTAAAATATAAGTGTCTCTTATCTATCCAAGTGATAGAGGGTTCAAATCCTGCATAAATATAAGTGGATGATAGAAATATTTAAGAGTATGTTTGTTTACCGTTAATAAAAAAGTTATAATCTAAACAAGTCTATACATAGACACCTTCTTAGTAGTTTGGGCATGGTAATATGTTATAACCGAATGTCAGTGTCAATCATCATTTGTGATCTTGGCCACTCATTTAGATCTGAAACGTAACTTAACAGCGTTGCTAGGGTTCACTTGTGTTAGAGCTTTTGGAGATGCATAAATTCATAAAGTTGAGGGTCCGAGAGAAGGAAGATTTTCAAGGGGTTGTTTGGAGGATATGGAAAACTACGAATGAGAAACTCTTTTCTAATAATGCGATCAATGTAAACTAGTTTGACCAATTTTGACTTTTTATATATTGTTTTACTTTCCTTCAATGTAAATTTAAATTTTTTGTCTCATTTTGACCAATTTTGACTGATTATCAATATAAAAAAAAGTATATGACACCCCTACTTGAAGCATAGTTATAAACCAAGAAACTCCATTTCTATACTACCAATAAATTTAAACACACAACAGCAATGTGCTAGGGTATACACTTGATGTATCATCACATAACAATCGACACGATATGCTCGATATCATCAACCAACAATGTATGATCACCCAAAGGTAATATCGATCTTCCATATTCGTTAACAATAGTAAGATGCTTGCATGAATCTACCAAGATCGTCGTTTTAGTATCCTTATATGAAACAGTATGCACGCGTTCAAACTCAACAAGTTGTCTCAACGGTGCGCCTTTAAAAGAGCCCGGGGCTCTCGCAAACACCATCACGACTGCACCACCATCCAACGGGCCATGGTTTGTGACCGAGATTTCCACCTGAAACCTCAAAGAATCACAGTGTTGTTCTTCAAGTTCATCCACATAAAGATAGTTGTGTAAACCTTTTTTTCTTTGTAATATGTTGTTGAATTTGGTTTTTAGAGATTTTAATACTTTAAGTTTGTTCGGTGCGGAGAGGATGTTGTAAGTGTAATTCGAGTAACTTAAACCATGCCCGAATCCATAAACTACGTCACCGGTGTAGAAACGATACGTTCTACCCGGATAATTACGAGACGGATCGGGTCTCATGTTCATGTTGTTCATCGGTACTTTCGTGAAAGATTCGGGATACCACGTCACGGGCAGCTTTCCACTCGGATTGTGATCTCCAAACACGATCTCCGCAAGTGCTCTGCCGCCAGCTTCTCCGGGGTACCCGACCCATATGATGCTAGCGACTCGCGGGTCGCTTTGAGCAAACGATACGTCAAGGGGCCCGCCACCTGTGAGTACTAAAACTATGGGCTTTTTACTTGTGGCGGCAACGGTGGTAACCAGAGCTGTTTGGTAACCTGGTAAAAGAAGACTAAACCTGTCGCGATCTTCGGTTTCTTGAGTCAAATCCAGACCCGCCACCACGATTACAAAATCGGCTTGTTCGGAAATAGAAACCGCTTCCGCAAATCCAGCATTGGAAGTGCAGGCAACGTCTAGACAACCCGATGAAAACGTTGTTTTCGTTACGTATCTTTTTAGGCCTTCGACTATGCTTGTTGGACTGCATGGAACTCCTACAGATGAACAAATTCGACAAAGATTCATGACTCTGAATTCTTTATAACGGGGCAATTTCATATATACCCCTACAAACTTGTAAGGGCATATATGAAATTTTTAAACTTTGTAATGGTATATATGAAATTAATCCTTCTAACTATTCAGTCTCCATATAATCAAATTAAAAAACTTCAAACCTGTGTATCCTCCACCCAAAGCATCAGTAGCATTAGCCATTGGACCGATAACGGCTAACGATGAAACCGCATTCTCTCGCAAGGGTAGGAACTTGTTATCGTTCTTCAAAAGCACGACGCCTTGTCTAACTGCTTCGAGAGCCAAATTCTTGTGATCTGAAGTGCAAACATTTGCGGGTCCCAATTTCCCGTACTTCCCTTTAAGCGGGTTCCCATCGAAAAGTCCTAAACGAAGCTGAACCGTAAACAAATTCAAAAGCGCTTTGTCTATAACTTCTTCTTCCACTTTCCCCATGTCAACTGCATCCTTTGTGTGCCTTAACATGTATGTTCCGCAGTTAATGTCGGTTCCTGCACATATGCTTCAACTTTCAACAATCAATGAACCAATGTGAGGCAGTTAATACGGTAAAAAATCAGATATCAGTCAAGGACCGATATTTGAGATATCAGTTATCGCAGTGGGATATCGGTAATTTTAATATCACGCTAAATTTATATATATAGCAATTTAACACTAACAGTTCAGTATACTCTCATTGCCCTGCTTGCAGTGTGCACATATAATGTATATATGTGTGGACGCTCGGGGGGTAAAAGTGAAATGGTACAAACTTTTACGTTATTTTACTAATTTCGTGAAAATAACGTTAAAAGCGGCGGATGGTTAATCATGCATCATGTGGTGGCGTTGATAGCTGAAAGACACGGGGGTACATGCACTAATCGGTCTCTGTCCCGATGGTTTGTGTGTTATGTGCCTTAGGTCCAAGGCTTGATACAAAACTACAATCGAGCCGGGGGTCTCACTGGAAGCAGCCTCTCTATTCCTATGGGTAGAGGTAAGGTTGTCTACATCTACCCTCCTCAGACCCTGCCTTAGCTTTGCTATTTGTGGGATTTACTGAGTATGATGATGATGATGATGATGAGTTCAGTATACTCTCCTAACTTGCAAAACACTAACAATTGTAGCAAGTAGGAACTGATTAAGACTTAAAACACTAACATTTAACAATTAAGGGGCTGTTTAGCAATATCTGAATGGTTAAGTGCTGAACCAGTAAGAGGTCTGAACCATTAAGAGCCAGTATAATGCTTAACCGTTCAGAGGCAAATGTCTGACCAATTCAGATTAGAGGTCTTAACCATTCAGACTCTGTATAAATCTTAACCATTCAGAGGCAAATGTCTGAACCATTAAGTGCTGAACCAGTAAGAGGTCTGAACCATTAAGAGCCTCATTAAGAAGTAAACAAACAGCCCCTAAGACTTAAAACACTAATAGCAGCAATAAGAAGAAAGACGAATGGTAGAACTAAGAAGAAAGGTACTGATACCGGGAAAATCAGGGATATATCGGTCAAATATTAGTCACTATCGATCATAATATCGGTACTGATATTCTGACCGATATTTTGCACCGATATCTCACTAGGGGACCGATATTCGATATATCGGTGATATATCGCGATAGTAACTACATAGTCAACGACTAATGTTTTTTATAAATTAACAAAATGTGAGTTGAAAGCTCGAAAAGTACCGGCTTTTAGAGCAATGGCTACAGCATCCTCGGGGCTTTTAGTGTAGTTTTGATACTCGTATATGGTGGCCACAGCATCACAATCAGAAGTTATGTATCTGTAGTTTATGCATTTAACCGGATTTCTATAAGTCTTTACAGTGGAACTTATTCAATTTTTTTATAAATTTATGGAATAGTGAATCTTGAACCCGTTAAAGCCCCATTGGGTTCGCGCTTTCTGTAACAGACTGCGATCAGCGCAAGCAGGTATTCCGTTCACTGCATTATATGAACACATCAAGCAGCTTGCTTTACCCTCTTGAATACATCTTCTAAAAGGTGGTTCATATGTGTCTTGCATATCCTGCTTGGTTACCTGAATACATACAACTTCAATCATTTTTAAAAAATCTAGTTTCAAATTTCCGAGATTATAAACAAATTTGTACATTCAGGAAGGGTGTTGTTAAAGATACACTAACCCGAATAGTTACACCAACTCACATGTCACATCATAAAGGCCGTATGTGTCATACAATCTCGGCCCCATATGACAAAGAGAGAGAAAAAGGTCATACGGGCCATATGCGTTTGTTAATGGTCAGTCAATTCTTTGCTAGTCAAAACAACATACTGGATGCATACAACTTCAATCTTATTTGATTCTAGGTTCAAATTTTCCCAGATTAAAAAAAAGTGTACATTTAGCGGTGTTGTTAAAAATACACCAACCCACCTATCACATCATACGAGCCGTATGTGTCATACTTCATACGACTCACATGACAGAGTGACAAAAAGATCGCCCAGGCCACATGGGTTTGTCAATAGTCAAATCAGTCATTTTGCGTCAGTCAAAGTATCATACGGCCGTATAATACAGCCGTCATACGACCTATATAACCATTTTTCTCGACACATACGGCCTGTATGACGTATTATGAATAGTGTGTCAGTAGTTTATATTTTACAAGTTTTATATACATTGGATAATTAAGCGAAACCGATCCATAACCAATGGTTAACCGACCATTGGTTATGCTTATGGTTAATACTTTTCAATTAACCGAGCCCACGGTTAACCGACTTTGCACACCCCTAAATTATGACCTATATAAACACTTTTCTCCGTGTCATACGACACATATGACAACTTTCTCTATGTCATACAACCCGTATGCAGGGGCGTAGCTTAGTGTGAAGTGAGGGGTGCAAACCCCCCCCCCCCCCCACCCACCCACCCACAACGGTTCGGTTAGAAGTGTAAAATTTTCTACTTTTTGTCCGAAAATTTTAAAATTATACAGGATCGCCCCCAATTATTTTGCCTAAATATTCATACCATGTATAAATCGGGTCCCATGACTTTGAACTTTTGGTCAAGCGCCGCCGCTGCCCGTACGGCATAGCGGTCCCCTTTTAACAGTTAACATAATCACATAAACTTAAAAAAAAAAAAAAGATTCTTACAATGGCATTGAAGTTATATCTTGCATAATTCTCCCAATTCTCCAAATCATAAGCACTAAAATGCTTACAACAAGCAGACACCATCAACTCATCACCACCACCACCACCACTCAACACCCTCCTCCGGCGACCCTCCTCACCACCAACAACCTCCACCCTCCCCCCTTGAAACCCACCAACATACTCCACCGCATAAGCCCCCACCACCACCGGATCCTCCCCAGGCGTCTCCTGCCCCCTGCCCCATCTCGGATCCCTAAACACATTAATAGTCGGAGCCCAAAAAGTCAACCCAGCTTGACCCACATTATACATTGCCCGACCTTCAACCGCAATAGCCGCAGCAATCAAACCCCATAACGTCCGATTAAACGACGACGTTGTGATGATCACTTGTGGGAACCCAGTTGCTGCAACAACAGGTCCGCCGGAAAATGAAACTCCGGGGCCGTTGGAGGCGATGCCGTGGAGAGACTCTGACCACCATTCGTAGGGTGGAACACCGAGGTGGGGGATGCCGGTGTCGTTGTTGGAGAGACGGTTGATTTTGTCGGAGAGGGTTAAGAGGTTGAGGAGGGAGTGGGCCCGGGTTTGGGTTGGTAAGGTGGTGTTGCAGAATGGGTAGAGGTTGTGGGGTGGGTGGCAGGGGAATTTTGGCGGTGTTGAGTGGATGGTTGGGATGGTGGTTAGGGTGGTTAAGAGGAGGAAGATGACGGTGGTGGTGGACATTGGAGATGTTTGTCTACGGTGGGAGTTTGATTGGGTGGAGTGGTGGTTTTGTACTTATATAAGTGGATAAAGTTGTTACGTTGACTCTTATGTTGCTTTATATCGAGTAGTTAGGGTGTTAGGAGTGGTTAAACACTTGAGAGTGGCAAATTAAAAAATTGACCAATCAGAGTGTGCCACGTCAATCAGTGAAAGGTGTTTAAACTTTTGTGAAAAGTGTTGGCAATGGTTTAGACATTCGGTGAAGTGGTAAACTTTTTAAATAAAAAAAAGAAAAAAGATGTGATTGGTTGAGATTGGAATGGACCTCACCCCACACCCCCCTCTCTCTCTCTCCTTCCTCCCTTCCCCGCGTCGGTTATGCCTCACCGAATTTGTGCCCATTTCGTCAAACACCCATGCGACAAAGGTGTTGCCATTGGTTGTCGTGGGTTTGCCGATCGATGCCGGGTGGGTTTGCCGCCCCCACTCCGGACACCCTTATTATTATTATTATTATTATTATTATTATTATTATTATTGTTATTGTTATTAAAACCTATATAACTTTGCAACTTATTTGTGCATTAGCACTTGTAACTTATGCTTGTGGAGTTTTCAAAAAAAAACTTAATTTTTCATTTTCAACCTAAAAGTTTTATCTTTTACATTTTAACCCCCTTTTTTTTTTACTTTTAACTCTAAGTTTTTCATCTTTTATAATTTAACACAACATTTTGTTATTTACAACTTTTGTCCCCCATACTTTTTATCTTTTACAAGTTTTTCATTTTACGTTTCGTTCTAAATTTTGCGAGTTAACATGTCGTAGCGTGCATGTGAGGTTCAACGTTTTTGCTCTATTTTTTCATATATGACAGACCCGTCGCAACGAGTCCATTTTTCCCCTTTTGTAAAGTTCGTCGCAACGGGCGGGTCGTAGATAAACTAAGTTATTATTTTCTACATTTTACGTTTCTGCTTAATTTCTTCGCATTAAGACACTGTAACGGGTGTGCATGGTTCAACGATTTTAGTCTACTTTTCGTTCTGTGTAATTTTACCATCTTATTTATTTTATTTTTACGATGTTGAGAGTCGATGTCGTTGTGGCATTGGTACTACTTGGCACGGTTTTACGAACGTTTTTAACATATTAAATTTTTTACTAATATTTTCTTTCGGTTTACCCCTATTCTTCCTTTACTTAAAAACTAATTTTTGTGTGCATATTTTATGTACCGGTATGTATAAATATGATTTGTTCTATATTCCGACGTAAACTTTTTTATAGACGAGTCAGGTCAAATATAATACATTTTCGTTTAAAGAAACCATTTTTACGTGCATATTTTTACGTACGTTTTGGTATAAATTCAAGTTGTTCTACGTTTTGAGGTAAACTTTTTTGGGAAATGATTTAGGTCAAATATAATATGTTTTCGTGTTTATTTTATGTATGTTTCGTAAAGTTTGTTTCGAACCGAGTGGAGTCAAATTATGGTTTTTTTTCTCCCTTTTTTTCGAAAGCTCTAATTAATCCCTTTCGATTACATGTGCATATTTTCCTTCATACCTGTTACGTTTTCTGTGTATGAGTTGGGTCACATCTAATACGTTATGATTGTTCGATATGAATTCCATTTACTTTACGTTTGATCCAATCACAATGCTTATACAGGTTACACTGAGTTCAACTGGATACGTCGAAATATGTGTTTTCATATGGTTAATGCATCATATAACGTTTGGACTAATCCATTCAATATTTACGATGTACCCGCGCCGCAACGCAGGCGGGTCTTAACCCTAGTTATTATTATATCACATTACATTATATTATCATATTAGGTTATATTTATTATTGATGATATTGTTAGTAGAGTAAAATATGATTTGCGTCCATGTGTTTATAGGCCGGTGTCAATTTGAGTCCCTTAAATGAATATTTCGCCGCTTGAGTCTTTATCTTGTGAAATTCGCTACAATTTGAGTTCCTTTCATTAGTTTATTCGTTTATATCATGTAAAATCCCTATTTTTCTCTTGGTTATATACTTCTTCCCCATTTTATTGCCCTAATTTCACCTCCAATTCTCACTCTCTCTACATTTGGGGGACTCAAGTTGACATTGATCTATAAGCATAGGGACGCAAATTGCATTTACTCTTATTACTATTATTATGTGAGGGTTATCTTACTGGTACACCCCTTTTTTATTCGGACATTTTTCTTACTTTATCTCTCTTTATATATATGGGGGGGGGGGGTTCTAGAGTGAACACTAGTGTATTTGTGAACTGCGTGAACAAATTCTGGACATTGATTTACATCATCCAATCGTAAAATACACTAGTTTATTTTCTTCATCATATCCTGACCATTGATTTACACTTATGTATTGATAATCAAGGGCTAAGATTAGTTCAATAGTATTCACAATCAAGGGGTTATTCACAAATGAACCTAACCCTATATGTGTGTGTGTGTGTGTGCATGTATCTATATAGAGAGAGGTAGAGTGGGTTTGGTTATCTGGACACCCCCCCCCCCCCATAAATTTACATAGACACCTTTTGCATCTATACGTCACGTTTAGCGTTATATGTGGCGTATAGGTGCCTGTCTAATGGTCGGGGCAACACACCATGTATAGGTCTGTACGTGGCATTTAGGCCTAGTCTTTTTACATAGACTTTATACAATATTTATCGTTTTAGAAAGGCCTGTACTATACTATACTGTACTATACACTGTACTGTACTATATTGTACTATACTCATACTACATACATGACTCATACTACACATATACGATACTCTACTATATTATACTACACCTATAGGCCTACAGGAGGCTTATAGTATACTATACCACACCATACAAGGCCTATACAAGACTTATACTATATTATACTATACTACACCTATATTATACAATACGATATGGACACGAGACTATATGATGTCCCTATGTCTGTGTGTGTAGGTATGGTATGGTATGGTATGATATGTATACATTATGTATGTGTAGTATACTATCACATATTCCTATTAGGGGTATTCAAATCCGGATATCCGAATTTCGGATATCCGAAATTTTCGGATAGTGAATCGGATATCCGAAAATCCAACTTTTTATTTATTTTTGTATTTTTTTATTATTTTTTTCATATTCGGAAACGGATATTTTGGATAGTTTCGGATATCCGAATATAAGTTTTCGGATATTTTTCGAATATTTCAGAAATTTTCAGATATTTTCGGATACTTCGGCCAGTCAAACGGGAAAAAATGTTGAACCCCGCACGCACGTTGCGGTGCGTTAACTCACAAAATTTAGAACGAAACAAAAAACTTGGGAAATATGAAAAGTATGGTGGACCAAAATTAAAAATAAAAAAGATTTGTGATTAAATTGTAAAAGATGAAAAACTTTGGGTTAAAAGTAAAAAAACAAAAGGTCTAAATTGCAAAATTGAAGTTATTTATTAATTTTTGATAAAGATAAGGATAAAAATAAGTGATATCTATATATTGGTTATTAATTAATATTAATATTAAAAGAAATTTATTAAACAAATATAAATAAAATTTATAAGGTTGATGGAGAGAATGCCATGTGACATTATTTGGAGTCTTTTATTATAAGTTAGATTATTATTATAATATTACATTAAATTACAACACAATTTATTATATTCATTATTAATAATATTATTTTATTAGTTAGCAACATAGTTAAAAAATATTTCACTACAATCTATCATATCCGAATCCGAATTAATTACTCGGATACAGTGTTGTAAAAATCGGTATTAATCGGCGCCTAGGCGGCTCGTTGACTGATTAATTTTGAGCTAGTCGGACCATTAGTCGGTAGTCGGTCGAAGTCGGTGCAAGGCGGCCTAAATCGGCCCAAGTCGGCCAAATCGTTTCTAGTCGGCCCACTCTTTTTTAGTTTAAATCTGGCCCAAACAAATGTTTTTAACCATTAAATATCTGGCCCAAGTTGTTTAATTCCAACCTGGCCCAAAAAAACATGTTTTTAACTCATTAAAACATATTCCATAAGGTCATGACTGATATGTTAATGTTTGAATATTTAAATACTTAAATTGCTATGCTTTAAACTTCGTTGTTTAAATTTTGAACTATTTTTAAGTATCATATTGATATTAATGTGTGTATTGAATGTTTAAATACTTGATTTGCTATGTTTTAAACTTAGTTGTTTGGATTTTGAACTATTTTTAAGTATTATATTGATATTAATGTATGTGTGTATATATAAATTTAAAAATTATATATATAAATTCTGATCTGATTAATCCCGATTAATCCCTTGTCAGTACTCTACCGCCCGACTGACGCCTAGCGATCTCTACAACACTGCTCGGATATACAAATCGGATTCGGATATCAAAATTTAAAAAATGGATTATTCGTGTACCTAAATAAGCTTTAACTAGTAATATGATCCGCGGGCGATGCGCCGCGGGTCCGGTGCGAATATCGAATGGATTCATGCGTTAACCATATCAAAATGCATGTTTTGGCATACTCGGCTCAACTCATTGTAACCTATATAAGTATCGCGGTTGAATCAAAACATAAAGTAAATTGAAATTACAATAAAAGGTGTATAGAGAAATAACGACATGTTTAACCATATTTTAGTATAGAGATATAACAATAATATACTTGTAATTTTACCCCTCTTGCATAGGGGTCGAAAGATTGAGTAACTCGAATTTATATCGTAGAATGAAAATGTATTATACTTAACCATGCTTGGTTTGATAAAAATTTATGTTAAAACGTAGACCAACTTGAAACGTATATAAAATAAGCACGAAAACGTATTATATTTGGGCTGACTCATTTCCAATAAAATTTTTTTACGTCTAAACGTAACCCAACTAAAATTTATACCGACGCGTACATAAAAATACTTGCGTAAAAATTTAGTTTTTTGAAGTAAAGTCACGGAAATGATAAACTCGAAACTTAAAAAGTTAAGGAAACCCATAAAATTTATTCAAGTTTTATTGATTTAGCTTTCATTTGTTTTAATTTCCTTTTAAGTAACTTTTGGTACAGTTACTTTACTTAATATATAAATATCTTTGAAAATCAATTATGAGTCCAACTCGATTAATAATACGATTCAACTATTTTGAGAGATCCGATAGGAGGGTGAAAATGTAGGATTTTGAGTAGGAGTTTACAATTTTTATTTAATTCAACTATTTTGAGAGATCCGATAGGAGGGTGAAAATGTAGGATTTTGAGTAGGAGTTTACAATTTTTATTTAGAAAAGCAGTATAGTTCATATAGTTACAGAACTACAGAATTTGCATTACAATCTTTTTATTTTTATTGACTTCGGTGAAATTAATTATTAGATATTGCTACGTAACATGCAAGGGACTTAAATTGTAGTATGTTAAAAGTCTGTGGTTTTCTATCTATAATCCACCGAGTTTTCAATTTAAGATAGTATAAATAGAATTGCTCCCCATGTATTTATATATATGCTACGTAATTAAGTTCATAGGGCAGGAGGACATTTAATTGGACTCAAAAACCATTTTCTATAAAGTGGACTTTTAGTAAATTGTAATAGACCACCCAAATGACATGTGCTCACGGCCCAATCCAGTAATACCTTCTTCTCCTTTAAAGAAAAGTCAACCAAAGCCGGTGGAAACCCCACCGACTTTAGTTTTTAAGATAGTATAGAATATGTTTGTTTTAATTGTTCTTAGAGGAATCAGGAATGACCCACTAGCCCACAACCCATGATTAAAACTTAAGTCTAACCCATGAATTATAACATTAACCTAATTCAGGGGCGAAGGATAAGAGGGGCGGGGAGGGGCGCCCGCCCCCTCGAATTTTTCGCTCAGTAGTGTTATATATGTAGTTTTTGTATAGAAATTTGTGGGTATATACGTTTTCGCCCCCCCCCCCCCCCCCCCCCCCCCCGGCCAAAAAATTAAAGCTTCGCCACTGACCTAATTCACTATATGTCGAAAGTCTAAACCTTCAACTGCTCGTTGCTTGTCATTGTCACACGTTGACACAGCCAACGTCGTCCAACACTATGACGTTGCAGCAGGTTTCAGATTTCTCCTTTTCTTTATCAATTAGTTTCAACTTTAAATGTTATGAAGTCATTTAAAGGAAAAAAGAAATGTTATGTAGTCACATATGATAAAACAAATGTAGAAAACTAAATTCACCTAATCAAGCCTCATTTATTTTTGTTACATTTACGGTCAAGAGACTTTTATTTCTAATTATATGTCGAAGTTTGAACATATTGCTTGTTGATATCTGTTAATTTGTCGCAATAGAAAAATACACTTCAAGAATCAACGGACACATAATAAGAGTCACATTGTAACTTTTTTAAAAGTAAAATAGTAAAGCGGTTAAAGTGTAATTTTTAAAAGGGCAAAATAGTAATTTCACCTGACTCGACGACCATCTTTGGAAGCAAACAATCTTTAGACTGTGGGGTGTGGGGGGCTTGAGTTGGGGGCTTTGCTCGACACGTAGCGATTGTGGGCTCCACCAAACCACCCCAAAAAAAGTGGGGTGTGGAAGCGGCGTTGGTGGTGCATGTTGCCTGGCATCCCAAACGGTCCATGTTGCATATAAATGACCGAATTACCCTTCTCGTTAACAGAAAAAATGGATAAAGTTAACCTAGTGGACTAAAATGACAACTGTGAAACCTTTTTTGACCCACAGGTGAAAAATAAAACATTTGGACTAAACTGACAAATGACACAAACCATAGGAACTAAAATAACAGTATTTATTAAGGTCAATGAGCATCTAATATATATCCTTTTAACTAAGACCGACATGTATATTGATGATCCGTATGTCAAACAAATTTTAGTTGCTTTTGCTTTACATGTAAATAAAACAAACAACTCTTATTTATCATGTAATCAATATAAAGATAAGAACCTAACAAAACAAGCCTCCTTTTGTTTCTTAACAAACTTTTAGCAATCAAATTTGCTGCCCTCTTTAATTTGTTTGAGATGGGGTGAAAGAACATCCTATATATTCTTTACTTTATTAATATTAATATATACTTATCAAAATAATTGAATAAATCAAGTCTCATAAGAAAACAGTTATGCCCATGCCATGTATGCTCATACCCATCCCATATCCAAACCCAGACCCATACCTTATTTATAGTTGCATTGAGATGAGGAAATATTACATTTTAAAACATCCATACAATCTTTTAAATGGATAACTGAAATCGAATTTTAGATGGGTTTTGAGTTAATAATCACGTTACATAACCTGCTACAAACTCAGCGTCGTCCCCAAAAATCCAGGACGCGTGACGAGTAGAAAAACGGGCCCTAAAATATAACTTTTTAAAAAATGTATAAAACAATCTTAAAATATGTATATAAAATGTTCTTTATATTTCGCTGCCTTAGAGAGAGCGGGACCAGATGATTGTCGGCCCTGTACAAACTCAAACATGCCATCAAACAAGTTATATTTGTAGCATACTAATGCATAATACATTGCAATGTCATGGTGAAAACCTTAAAAAGGCGTGATATGCTTAAAAGGATATTGACATATGTTTTACATCGATCGAAATCATTAAACAAAATACCAATACCGGTACTCATGTTGTTCAGTCGGTATCGGTTGGTATTGGTTCGGTCCGTTATCAGTACATCCCAAAAGAATATTGAGTTATTGACAAATTGTCACGACCCCCGACCCTAGCCTGGACGGGAGCCGTGAGCAGCACAAGATGGTACCGGGGTTTATTAAAATTATCGCAGTGGAAATTTCATCAAGACCGGATGTCAGGAAAAATATCAGAGTTTTCAAACACCGTAGTTTTCATTTCATAAACTGTAGGGTATAACCCATATTTACATAAAAGGTTTTTACGGGGTAAACCCTCAATTACAAAACACGTTTTATTCAGGTGACATAGCCACTTATTTAAGCTTGAGTGTCTCGTAGCACTTTTTCCTTCCCTTCATAGTAAATCACCTGAAACACGTTTAAAAACATTTGATCAGCAGAAAATACTGGTGAGTTCATTCATTTGTATGGAAAGGCAGATTTCTTATAATTACGGTATTAAAGGTTTTTACATTTGTTTATATCTTACCACTACCCACTGGTATTTGTCACTCGGCAGTCCCCGTGACTATGGTCATATCATTGTTAATCATTCTCTTAACTAATGAAACTTATCAAGTCCTGTATACAAAACCCCACACACTGACAGTAGTTTTCCAATAAGAATACAAAGACTTAATCATTGTAATATAAGTAACAATTGAAAGACATTTAGGGTTTTGAAAGCATTTGATAAAAGAGAATGACTCACATTGCAGAATTTAGGGTTTCAAGCCTCATGGGTTTAAGTCCTGGTTTCTAGATAAACACACAATGTAACACATATTAGTGTAAGAAACCAAATTAAACTTCAACGATAATCACAAGATCAAAATCGCAATGTATAAAGTCTTACCTTATTCAGGCAGAACTTCAGCTTTTCATTGCTAGGGTTTTCCGATATCGTTTCAACGATTAGTGTTTTGTACATGGGAATCGATACAGAGGTTCGGGAATAGAGATTCGAAGGTCCGAGAGATCGAATTTTCGAAATCGATTTGTGCAGTTTGAAAGCACAACTTCTGTTCTATATATGCTTGAAAAGTGACGTCGTTGCGCCACGCGACGAGACATGGTTTCCCCGTCGTGTCACGCGAGGAGGCCATGTTTATCCAGATGGAATTTGGTACTCGTCGTGCCACGAGACGAATCAAAAGGTTCCTGGTCATGTCACGCGAAGAAGCAAGCTAGGGCTAGGTTATCCTAGTCATCCACGCAGGCTTGCCACATGGCTATCTGGAGAATATGGCACCGCCGCGCCACGTGACGATCCTCAAAGTCTTTATCGCGCCACACGACGATAAAAATTTTTCATTTTGGTTTTTCGTTGGCGCGTGTTTGGGGTTTTAGTTACGGATTATTGTGGGATCTTTTTGAAAGTTGTTACACAAATGTTTTACATAGATCTAAAACTATACAAACGAATACCAGTTCCGATAATATAGATATTGATGTCAAGGTTGTTCGATCGGTATTGGTTAGGTTTGTTATGGTACTAATCGAAAAACCATGAAATCTGTAACACCCCAACCGATGGTGAAAACGTTGAGGTGGTACAATAGATTGTCCAATAGCACATAATCAAACTATTAAAATTCAAATATTTATTTAACTCAAACTAAATATCCAAACAATCAAATAGAAACAACTTGTTCACAAGAAAGACAACATCTTGTGTGTAGCAAGGCTTGGAATAGCATCAATTGTTATCACCTGAAATATGTGGGAAATAAAGGGTCAACTTCGAAAAGTTAGTAAACATACATAGGGTATAAGCTTGTGTATATGGTATAATAATTCATATGGCATAGTAATTATCTATGTCACAAACTCAGATTCAAAAGCACAACACAGATTTATTCAAAGCAATCAAAAGGTTACAATGAAGCGATCAGCCAGTCATCACAGATTGACTGGTGATTCAAAAAGATTCAACAAGAACAAACAGCAACAATAGAACCCTAACACTCTCACGTATTTTACTTGTGAGAAATGAGGAAGACAAAGAACACCAAATGCAGAAATGAGAGCTTATGATGCTTAATGAAGAGGGCAGCCACAATCGACACCTTTTAAGAGGGATATAACCCTAGCTTACACGAGACAGCTGGAGCCCAAGAGAAGAGCCCATATGAGAGGCAGGCCAGCGATACACACGGAGGGGAGCGGCCCAAAGAAACAAGACCAAGCCAATCCTCACACCAAAATAAAACAAGGAATTATTATAACATAACAAATAAAATAAACTATAACAAATAATAATAAACTAAGGGAAAGCACATTTATACTGATATTTCAACACCCCCCCCCCCCCAGTTTAAATGTGCAAATAGGTTAATGAGACCAATGGACTTACACATTGGAGCATGAGTTGTAGGTAAAAGGCCTTTGGTAAATAGGTCAGCGAGCTGATATTCAGTCTTTATACCGCAAGTCTTGATTTGTCCTTAAGCTATTTTTTCTCGTAAAAAGAACAAGTCAACTTCAAAGTGCTTGGTCTTGTCATGAAACACAGGGTTAGCAGCAATGGACAAGGCAGCAGAACTGTCACACTTTAGAATAACAGGAATGGTAACCTCAACATTTAGCTCCCTAAGAATGTTGATCAGCCACATCACCTCACATGTAGCGCTGCACATTGATCTGTATTCTGCCTCGGCAGAAGATCTGGACACAATTCTCTGTTTTTTGCTTTTCCAAAAGACCAAAGAACCCCCGAGAAAGATACAGAACCTGGTTACTGACCTTCTACTTTCAGTGCATTTTGCCCAGTCCGAATCGGAATAGGCTGTTAAATGGAAAGAGTCGGTCCTTTTAAACATAATCCCAGTTCCAGGTGCCCCTTTGAGGTACCGTAATACCTTGAAGGCAATCTGAGTGTGGGCTTCAGTGGGTTGGTGCATAAATTGAGACAAATAATGCACTGAATACGCTATATCTGGTCGAGTATGTGATAAATAAATTAACTTACCAATTAGTTTTTGATATTGGGTAACATCAACCGAATTGGTTTCCTTTTTCATTAAATTTGTTAGAACATGATTCTGTTCAATAGGACAACCAATGGGTTTGCTACCACTCATCCCATATTCATTAAGAAGGTCCATGCAATATTTTCTTTGTGAGAGATACACCCCATCACTAGTTTTTATGACCTTGATTCCAAGAAAAAAATTTAAGAGCCCAAGGTCCTTAATCAGAAATTCAGTTTTAAATTTTTTTTTTACTTCAGTCACTTTCCCTTCATTGTTTCCAGTTAGAACAATATCATTTACGTAGACAAGTAAGACAATAAATATATCATTTTTGGACATGATAAACATAGAATGATCACACTTGGACTGAACGAAACCAAATTTAACAAGAGCCTGAACAAGTCTTTCATTCCACGTGCGTGGGGCCTGTTTGAGGCCATACAAGGACTTGTTCAATTTGCAAACTTTGTTTTGATGTTTGACACTTAGACCATCCGAAAGACTCATATAAACTTCTTCCTTAAGGTGTCCATAAAGAAAAGCATTATTGACATCAAGTTGGTACATCGGCCAGTTATTTTGGACAGACAAGCTAATGACACATCTGACAGTAACCATTTTAACCACAGGTGAGAATGTTTCCTCAAAGTCTATACCCTCTCGTTGGTTATAACCTTTAGCAACGAGTCTAGCTTTAAATCTATCGATCTCACCTGTGGATTTATATTTGACCTTAAAAACCCATTTACAGCCAATGGGTTTTTTTCCACTAGGTAGATCCACTATATCCCATGTGTTGTTTCTGTGAAGAGCTGATAGCTCTTCATTCATCGCATCAATCCACCTTTTGTCCTTGATGGCATCTTTATAGGTGGATGGTTCGATGGTTTTGTTGACATTGGCAGCCAAACAGATATTTTCCCTAGGCAAGTTGGAGTAATTTACCACTTTATCATAACTACACTTAGCATGACCAACAACAAAGTCATTAAACCTCTTAGGGGCAGACACAGATCTAGAGGATCTCCTAACAGTTTGGGTACCCTCAGGAAGGTTTGATTCATCATTGGAACTGCTCGACTCAGCCCTCACATGACCAGGTTCAGCACTAGTTGACTCATGATTGTCAACCACATCATTAGATCCTAATGACTGCTGAACAGCAGTGTGCTCAGCCTCGTCACTGTGTTGCTGTGTCTCAGCAGGAGAATCAGGAATGTCCTTCTCCTCATCATAGGGATTTGTATCACTTGAAGTTTCAATGTTGTCAAAAAAATTGATTTGATTTAAAATATTTGTATTGACTTGACCTGGAAAGTTGTTTTTATTTTCAAAAGGAAAAATGGTTTCATGAAAACTGACATCTCTGGAAAAAATGAATTTCTTTTGATCTAAACTCCAGACATTATAGCCTTTTTTTATAGTTAGAGTACCCCATAAAAACACATTTTTCAGCCCGTTCTTCTAGTTTATCAGTGTTATCCAAAACAGTAAAAAAACAAAGGCTACCAAAAACTTTCAAGTGATCAAGAGAAGGTTTAAAGCCAAAAAGCATTTCATAAGGGGAACTACCATGCAGCATAGAAGTGGGAAGCCTGTTAATCAAGTAGGAAGCAGTAAGCACACATTCAGACCAGTATTTAAGAGGGACTTTAGACTGAAATAATAAAGCTCTTGCAACATTTAGCAAGTGTCTGTGTTTTCTTTCCACAACACCGTTTTGTTGTGGAGTATAAGTGCACGAGGTTTGATGGATGATACCATTTGTTTTAACAAAGGTAGCCATCTGTGAATTAATGAATTTAGATCCGTTATCACTCCTAAAAATCTTGACATTAACTTCAAATTGGGTTTTGACCAGATTATAAAAACTTTGTATGTTCTCAAACACTTCAGATTTAGATTTCATTAGATAGACCCATACAGATCTGGTAAAGTCATCTACAACGGTGAGAAAATATTTGAACCCATCTATGCTAGTTACTTTGTAAGGACCCCAAATGTCCAAGTGAACCAGATCCCCTACTTTAGTTGACCTATGGTCACTTAGAGGAAAGGGTACCCTGTGTTGTTTGGTCTTGTGGCAGATGTCACAAGGTTTGGTGTCATTTGACTCAGTTTTAATTTGTAAGACCTTTAGCACTTGTTCAGCTGGGTGACCCAGTCTTGAGTGCCAGAGCTTTATATTTTCAGTTTTACTTAAACAAGAAAAATTAGTGCCTAGAGGATTACCACAAAAGTACAAACCCTCAGTTTGTCTACCAGTCACCAGGGTTTTCTTTGTGCAAGAATCCTGAATATAGCAAGTATTTTCATAAAAAATAACTATAAGTTTGTTGTCTTTAGCTAGCTTATACACAGAGATGAGATTCACATAATATTCAGGCACAATAAAGACATCTTTTAATATCACAGAATCTGATAGCTTAAAGCATCCAATTTCTGTAACTTTAGCATATGTCCCATTTGGATGTTTAATTGTTATGTTGTATTCAGAGACATCAACTAAGTTAAACATGTTTTCACTGGTCATGACCATATGCTGGTTTGCACCAGAGTCAATGATCCAGTTCAGAATCTGAGATGGTGAGCCTATAGAGTTGAAACAAAAGAAATTTTTGTAGTCTCCTAGAGTAGAGAAGGAGTTGAAACATTTACCTCCTACATTGGACTTATTGGTTTCTTCAGTTTTATTTTCATTCAGCAACCCTAGCAACTTAGAAAACTGATCAGAAGACAGAGTATTCAAGGAACTAGCACTTTTTTCACACATAGAGTTGTTCACAGAGGGGCTATTACTGTTATTAGCAGAATTGTTATACTTAGACCATTGACCATTTTGATTAGGTTTTTGTCTATAGTTGGTGGGATAGCCATGCAGCTCAAAACATTTGTCAACAGTATGCCCAATTTTATTGCAATGAGTGCATTTAAGGTTAGGATTGGGACCCTTGTTAAATATTTTCTTGTTGTCATTAAAATTACTTGAATTAGTGTAACACCTCGTAAAATCACGTCCAATGAAGTCTTGACACGTGTAATGAACCCTAATGAAGTCAAACATTGAAATTTAGGGACTAATTTTTCGAAAAATCGAAAAATTTGATTATGAAAGGACTGGAAGTGTTAGCATACCTAAAATAAGTTTCTAAATAACCTCTTATGATGTTTATATTCACAAATGTGCCACTTGATGGTTAAGTGTAGCCGTTTGCGTAATTAATTGAAGGTTTGCGTAATAAAGGGTTAAAAGCGTCAACATGTCAATTCTAACCTCTGAGTGACCTTTTAACAAACCGAGAGCTTCATGATATTTAATTATACTCTCGGGAATGCCAAATAATGGTCGTCTAAGGTTTTTATGCCTATAAGAAAAATTACGCGCAACTTTGCAAGTTAGAGGGGCTAAAAGTGTCAATATGTTTAATTATACCTCTGAATGACCTTTTAGCGAATCCGAAGCTTCGTTATGTTTAATAATACTTTCAAGAATGTCTAATATGGATTAGATGAGGCTTCAATGCTATTAAATGATGAAATGCGCAAGTTTGCGCAATAGAGGGACCTAAAGCGTCAACTTTTGAATCTACGCCTTTCGGTGACCATCTAGGCGAACGAGAGCGTAGTAATATTTAAGTATATGCTTGGGAATGCCCATTATGGGCCATAGGAGGCTTGGATATCATTAAATAACATTTCGCGCTACAATGCGCAATTAAAGGACTAATTGCGTCAAACTGCAAAAGTAGGTCGAATCGTATGGTAATGGACCTTCCGGAATATGTCCATAAGTTAAAAATACTCTATTTATCCTTTATATAACTTAGATATAGGCTTAGAGGTGTTTGGTGCGCAAAAATAAACTTTTATGTCATGCAGGGACTAAAAGTGTCAAAAAGTGCACAAGTTTGCACTTTTGCGCATATCTCGCATTCTGAATATCCCCGGACACCGAAAAATTTATGTAAGCACTAAAATATTTTATTTTAGTGTGGCATGATAAAATTCCACTCGACGCGTAATTTGGACCGTTTTTAGCGTCCGTCCGTGTTTCGTCGTAATTCGACGCACAACGTGACCGTACGGCCAAACGAACCGACATCCGACATGTTTTTGAGCATGTTTCATGTCCCCTATATTTAGGCATCATGTTAGAGCCTTGAAATGAGGTTAACAGGCCTTAGATGTGTCAGAAACACATTATTATGCAAGCAGGGACCAAAACTGCACCTTTGAAAGTTTGTTTGAGCTGTGCAGGCCGTAGGCTACGCCCCCTGCAGCGTAGCCTACGCCCAGGTCTGGGCAGATTCATATTTTCAGCATGTTTGTCATTTTTCAAGGGCTTTTAGGTAAAATTCTCAATACCATGAGCTGGTTTTCAACACCCATTGTATTTAGAAACCTTGGGCACACATGGAGGGCCAAGATTGAAGCACGGTTTACGAGAAACGATCCTAACGGTTCTCAAAAACCTATAAATACCCACTTGATTTTTGCTCTCATTCACACCTTGATCTCATTGTTCTAAGTTGGGGCCTTTGTGCTTCATACCTGAACATCCAAGATCAATTCCCTCCTTGCTTGGACCTTTTGTAAGTATCCTTTCATGCTTAGTTTAAATTTTAGCGGTTATAACCGAAAGTCAAGCATTTTCGATAAACGCTTTGACTTTTAAACGGTTGAGCCATTGTTCACATCAAACATGGCTACGTGACCGTAATTAGGTAGGTGTTTAACCCTTAAAAGGGCACCTCCTAATTACCACGTTTACTTAGTTTAATTGTCGGGTCAAATAAAAGTCAAACGGGTTAGTTTTAAATAAAATACATGGCTATTATATAAAAGTCATAAAATCAGTTTTCTCACTTTAATAACTTGGTAAATATTAGTTGAACATGCCTAAGCATGATTCAACCCGACAATTCTAAGTATAAGCTCGGTTCGGGACCGAAAGTCGCAAAAGTTGACTTTTGCTTTGACTTCCAGTTCTGACCCGATTTAGCTTAGTTTAGATATGCCTTAGGATTCCATTAGGACCATATTATGGGTTAGTATAACCCTCTGAGGTTATACAACCTGGATCCTTAGTATCCTATTCATTGCAAGTTTCCGTTATATGCCTAACTATTGACCGTTATGCCCTTTTGACCATGAAATGATATTTTTGAAAATGTGAAAGAATAGAAACCTTTATTACTGATATATAAACGTTTCCCTAAAATTTGACATCAGTTGGAGGTCTAGATTAGGAGTTATGCTCAATAGCGTAATTAAAAAGCTTTTTATTAATTAAACGGCGTAATTAGCGTATAACCTATTTAAACCCAATTTTTGATACCAATTTTTTTACCCACTAATATAAAATAATATTTTGGGATTTTTGAAGATTTTTAATTATTTTTAGGCTGAGCATAACATAGGGTTTTAAGCTTGATTCGGTAATTGCCGGTTTTGCCCTTTCGGGCTATAAAATGAGTTTTACAAATCCTTTTGACCCCAAACATTTTTCTACTAATCTAATATGATAAATAAAATATTTTGAGCCTTCTGGAATAATAAAAATATCAGCTTTTCTTTGAAAACCGGAAATGGCTCAAAATCGCCTTTTTAAGCGTTTTTAACGCATAGTATGTATCAAAACTATTTTAAACATATAAGGGTTGATGCCTACTGATATATTCAGTAAATTTTTACATTTTAACAGTAAGGAAAAGTTTTAAACTCAGGTTTCCAGTTTGGACCTTTTAAGCCTATGTGAAATTACCAAAATGCCCCTACGGTGCATAGTATGGTTATAAATGATAAATTTCACATATATGTAATACCCTACTGATATCACTTAGTAAATTAAGTATTTTTACTAATCAAATCAGACCTGAACCTCGGATTTATATTTGATCTCTTTTATAACCTTGTAAATGACTAAAATACCCCTTCGGGGCATAAATTGGTTTTAAATTCATTTTGGGCATAACGGAAGGTATCTTAATGATATCACATCATATTTAAGACATATTAACTTAGGAAACCTGCATATGACTCTTATGGGTACCCGTTACGCACGTTTCGCGTTTGGATCGGTTTATGTATCTAGTTTGCATAAAGTAACCGAAACGGCTCAAACCTTATCATTTTCACCTCAAAATCCAGAATGTGTTTAGTTTACCCATATTATACAAGTCTCCAAACTTGTCGGGTCTAAATCACATTCTAATCCGGTCTACGCTTAATCTTGCGTTTTGAACCGTAAACATTTCCTTAAAATTAACCGGTCTAAGCATATGCATAATTAAGACCCGTTAGGAATCTAATAGGTTATTAAAAACCTTCGTTCCAGATTAGGAGCCCCAGTAGAAGTACTTGTGCTTGCTGATTTGATATACGGCTGGGCTTGAATTTATATTTAGCTCAGGTAAATACTCTTAGCTTATTTTCCCAATACGGGCTTGGGATACGGTATTATAATAATACCGCTTGGTCGGGTATTGAATGTTTAATCGTATTGTGATTAAATTATTGAGGTAACCCTCTTTAATCTGTCTTGTTTGAAATAAAGGCCTTTAGGGGTTATTGACCATGTCCCGTATATCCTTGGCATCATTGTATTATAAAATGGCCACGTCTTATGCACGGGGTGTAGGCATACACCTGACAGTTGCATAAGGGAAACGGTATCTCACGCTCATGTGGGCCTATACTTGTGGTGTGTCTGTTAATCTTGACCCGGTTTCTACATCGGGCCCTAAGTGTATAACGAACATGTAAATCTGTATACAAGATTATTTTTATATAATTGTCCCAAGTTATAAAAGAATTTTGTGCCTTGAGCATTCAAATCAATTTTCTAAACTATTTTCAAAATGAGTCAGTTAAGTTGTATTTACCGGTGTAAACTGACGTATTTTCCAAAAAGGTTAAGTGACAGGTACTGTACGTAATTGGCTGGGAGCTCAGGGCGTCAATAGGGAATCTTGCAAGTTCTAGATGCCTAAAGTCTGTTGAACAGTGTTTATCTTTCTGTTTTAAGATCTGCCTGTGGATCCTTTACATTCCGTTTAAAATACTTGGATATTACTTTATATCGGGTTATAATATTTTATCTTTTGCTTCCGCTGTGCATTCATTATTTGTGTTGTTTGACTATGATGATATCAACTACGTCACGATACTCCCCACCGGGCCCACCGGTGACACGTGGTAAAATAGGGGTGTGACAGGTTGGTATCAGAGCCAACACTGAGCGAATTAAACACTAGCCTTTTGTGTTTAATCTCAGTTACACAGTTGCACATTCTTGAGTCTAGACAAAGAACTTAGGACTACTCCTGATTCGTTTTTGTCCTTTATTTGTTTCCTTTGTTATTTTTCTGATTAGCCCTGCATGGGCGAGTCAGTATTGTTAGAAGTCCTGTGTTAGGGCAACCATGTACCTGTTTAAATTTTAAATGGAACGGTTAGATTTAAAATAATGTTCCTATTATAGGATCTACCAATATTATAAATTGGCAAAATCCAAAAAGGACAAGACCTAGCCCATGTGTCATTTTAAGGACAGGGACAAGATGACAGTTCCTCAAGTAGATACAGATCCTTATTAACATCCCCATTTAGGGTTGTTCTGCTCTTAATACTAAAAAGAATCTTAAAGTTAAAACCTAGCCTACCTGTCATTTCAGGCACGGCCAAGATGGTAAAACCTATTCAAGAGATTCAAATTCTTGTTAACATCTGAAAGCATGTTAACATTTTCGACAAACTGTGATCTGATAAAATCACATAAGTCATCTTTAAATTGGGATATTTCAATTTCCCTTATTTATATAACCATCCCTTAAGGATGAAGTGCCTACGGGCTATAATTAACGCCCTGTGGGGCAAAAGACAGTTGTAGTCTTTGACTCTCTGTCAAGAAAAAGGTAATGAAATATGTTCAAACCAAAATGCCTCGATTCTCCGAAATCATGGCTTATAAATTTAAAAGCTGTCTTTATGACTAGGCCTTTTGCGCCACTTTAATATCCTTAATGTTTTATAACTAGGATAAACTATAATGAAAATACAAATTAAATATAACTAACAAATTAACCAATATGGTTTATATTACCATGGTTGATGAATCGTCAAAAATGATGATTCCATAATAACCTCTAAATAAATCATTGTCAGTATTTATGTAGCAATCAAGATACATGGCTGGATCAGAGGAGGTCAACAGCCACCCGAGGGAGAACAATGACACTACCAGAGTTAACATAACTGGTGAGGAACTGCAGGCATTAATAGATAATGCTGTTACTCGAGCTCTTGACAGACAATATAATGAGTCAAGTGGTACACACTCTAAGACTCTATCTGTGGCTCGTAGTAACCCCCCTTCTAAATCACATGATTCAAAGGAGGACGATGTTCATAACTCGTCAAATCAGAGGAGTGTTCCGCCTAGACAGGTTGTGCTTAATCAAGAACCACATGTTAAAACCTGTTCGTATAAATATTTTATCTCCTGCAAGCCCAGAGACTTCACATGAGAAAAAGGAGCCATCGACTGCATGACGTGGCTCGAGGAGATGGACACTGTTGTTGATATTAGCGGATGTGCAGAGCAAGACATTGTGAAGTTTGTTTCACAATCTTTTAAAGGAGAAGCTCTAGCTTGGTGGAGGTCGCTAATCCAGGCTACTGGGAAAATCCCGTTGTATAATCAAACATGGGATCAGTTTGTTGCTCTTATCAAGGAAAATTACTGTCCTCAACATGAAGTTAAGAAAATTGAAACCGATTTCTTGGCATTGGTCATGAAGGACTTAGATTGCCAGGCATATCTTACAAATTTCAATACTATGTCTCGATTGGTTCCTTACTTGATCACACCAGAACCAAAGCGTATATCTCGCTTTATTGGGGGCCTAGCCCCAGAAGTCAAGGCAAGCGTGAAAGCATCGAGACCTACTACATTCCGGTCAGTGGCAGATTTGTCGCTATCTCTCACACTCGACGTAGCCAGAAACAAGGCTGCAAAAGCTTCGGAAGAAGGGAAGCGTAAAAAGGAGGATGAGGGTTCTCATCACTTCGATAAGAAGAAAAAGGGGAACTCTGATCATAGGAAGAGTTCCGAGTTTAATAAGGGTAACCAGCAGACGGGTGAAAAGACCAGGTGCAAAACATGTAGGAAATTCCACCTGGGGAAATGCAGATTTGAATCTCAGCCTCTTCCTTGTGGAATCTGCAAGTCCAAGGAGCATAAGACCTTGGATTGCAAAAAGTTGAAAGATGCGACCTGTTATGGTTGCAACGAGAAGGGGCACATCAAGACTAACTGCCCTAGGAATCAGAAGAAGTCTGAAGAGGCCAAGAAAGCAAACGCATGAGTCTTCCAGATGGACACCAGGAGGCGATATAGAAAGATGACATCGTAAAAGGAATCAAATATCGAGTATGACAAACTCGGATAAGATAGCCGTTGATCGTGTTATGGATGATGCGACACATGCTAATGATACTACAATTGTGAACCTTAGAATTTCCAAGGATGTTCTTCAGACTATGATAGACGCAGCTGTTGGAAAAGCTGTGAAGAAGGTTGTGAAAAAGATCAAGGAGCCCAATGCTACTTGCTCCAAATCTCAACCAAGACCACCCTTCATTACTCACGAGAAGGATCTCGTTCGTGCCTCTAATGTAAAGGGTGAACTGAAAAGGAAAAGGGAGGAAGATAACTCCCAAAGCTCTAAAAAGAAGAACAAACAAAAGTCCAACCAGAAACCTAAATGCAAGACCTGCAAGAAGCGCCATTGTGGGAAGTGCAGGTACGAACCAAAATCCCAATCGCAGCCTAGGGCTTGTGGGATCTGCAAATCTAGGGAGCATAAAACATTGGAATGCCAGAAGATAGGAGATGCGACTTGTTACAACTATAATGAGAAAGGGCATATCAAATCAAATTGCCCAAAGTATGCTAAGAAGCTTGAAGGAGATAAGAAGACCAACGCTAAGGTCTCTCAGATGGATGCAAAAGAGGCCATACAAGATGACAATGTTATAACCGGTACGTCCTTATCCGTGATGTATATGCAAGGGTATTGTTTGATTCAGGTGCAGATAAGTCGTTGTGGAATGAATTTTATAAGTTATTTAATCTGCCTGTTAGAACCCTAAGCATAATATATGGAGTTGAATAAAACACTAGGAGTTCTGCTTTATTTCGGATACCAATCAATCCTTCATAGATGGTAAGTATAACAAACTCTTAAAGACTCCCATGAGAACCCTAGATATTAAGTGTAAGGTAAAACTTACAGGCGAAAATCATAGGAACCATTTCTTCTGCTCCTGCCAAAAGTCTTCAGTCATGAAATTCTAGTGTACCCTCTCTTCAGATGAAGTGCATCATTATAAGTGATTGATATCTCTTGATCTCTATCGATTGCGAATACCAGATGGTACGACAAAAGCGTCATATGAGGATTGGTGTATCTTAATATGTTCCATAGATTGCTTCCATGCCTGATCAGTATGGAGGTTTAATGCATGGAACCCTAAAGATATTCCAATGGTCATATGGTATTAAAGTCAGCTAATGGTATTCAAAGAAGATATCTAAAATGGAATTATCCAAGTAAACGTTCTTGAGTAAGAAATCCGTGGACTCGTAACACGAATGTATCACTTATCTGACGCAGACCATGGTAAATGAACTGGAGCCTGGGAATTGGAAAATCTCTGTAACCTCCTTGCGTTTTGACCATCTTCTCCAAGATTACCCTGTTTACCTCCTTAGAGGCAAGTAGAGTTAAGATTAACGTCCCGCTTAGGGATGCATTAATATAAAATTTACATGATAACTAGTATCATCATTGGAAGAATCAGAACCCTGATTAAGGGAGTTTTAGGATAGAGGTTCATATAGCCCAACTCAATATTCTAAGAGTTTGATATTGCTAATTAAGAAAGACGGTTCATTTTGCTTATGCATTGATTACCGCAACCCTATTTAGGCAACAATTAAGAATCGCCATTAGCTGCCCAGGATCGTCGACTTAATTCGACTAGCTGTAAGGATTTTCTATTCCTTAAGATTAGTTTTAAGTAATGGTTGGAATAACCATCTCACCTTAAAATAAGCCTTTCTATAATAGTTGATATATAAGTAGCAAGGCTGTTCCCTTGGAGACCTTGTATAAATGGAATGTTAAACATCTATTGTTAGAACAATAGATTGGTAAGTCCAATTATCAGGATCTGAAAGTTGCATTGGAAACAACAAATAAGATCATTCGAATTCATAATCATCTTAGAGTTGCCAGTAATCGGCAGAAAATCAAGGATTAATAAAAATCGCAACCCTCTTAAGTCCTTAATAAGGACTAAGGTTCAATTGAAAGTATCGCTCTAAGAAGAGTGTACTGAAAATTTTATACAACAGGCTAGTTAAGCTCTGATTATATATAGGATCATTCGAGGAAAATCGAATACATCAAAGGTCAATAGCTTTTAAACTAAAACCTAGTTATGGAACGTGGTGGAACTCGCAGTGTGACCCACACTAATGATTTAAGGATGTATGTCACCAATAAGTCGAGAAGCATTATCACATAATGATAGACGTATCTATGATATTATAAGAAACCCGTATCGATTATGGATCGTCAGGATCAGAATCTAAGGAAGAAAACATGAACCTATTATAAAGGTCATTTAGGATACCTCTAGAGGCCCAAATAGGCTGTGGAAGTTAAGTCCGTTATGCGACAAAAAGTACTTCCATTACATTAGAAAATCTCGAGGTCAAGATTTCTTTTAAGGGGGTGAGGATGTAACACCTCGTAAAATCACGTCCAATGAAGTCTTGACACGTGTAATGAACCCTAATGAAGTCAAACATTGAAATTTAGGGACTAATTTTTTGAAAAATCGAAAACTTTGATTATGAAAGGACTGGAAGTGTTAGCATACCTAAAATAAGTTTCTAAATAACCTCTTACGATGTTTATATTCACAAATGTGCCACTTGATGGTTAAGTGTAGCCGTTTGCGTAATTAATTGAAGGTTTGCGTAATAAAGGGTTAAAAGCGTCAACATGTCAATTCTAACCTCTGAGTGACCTTTTAACAAACCGAGAGCTTCATGATATTTAATTATACTCTCGGGAATGCCAAATAATGGTCGTCTAAGGTTTTTATGCCTATAAGTAAAATTACGCGCAACTTTGCAAGTTAGAGGGGCTAAAGTGTCAATATGTTTAATTATACCTCTGAATGACCTTTTAGCGAATCCGAAGCATCGTGATGTTTAATAATACTTTCAAGAATGTCTAATATGGATTAGATGAGGCTTCAATGCTATTAAATGATGAAATGCGCAAGTTTGCGCAATAGAGGGACCTAAAGCGTCAACTTTTGAATCTACGCCTTTCGGTGACCATCTAGGCGAACGAGAGCGTAGTAATATTTAAGTATATTCTTGGGAATGCCCATTATGGGCCATAGGAGGCTTGGATATCATTAAATGACATTTCACGCTACAATGCGCAATTAAAGGACTAATTGCGTCAAACTGCAAAAGTAGGTCGAATCGTATGGTAACGGACCTTCCGGAATATGTCCATAAGTTAAACATACCCTATTTATCCTTTATATAACTTAGATATAGGCTTAGAGGTGTTTGGTGCGCAAAAATAAACTTTTATGTCATGCAGGGACTAAAAGTGTCAAAAAGTGCACAAGTTTGCACTTTTGCGCATATCTCGCATTCTGAATATCCCCGGACACCCAAAAATTTATCTAAGCACTAAAATATTTTATTTTAGTGTGTGGCATGATAAAATTCCACTCGACGCGTAATTTGGACCGTTTTTAGCGTCCGTCCGTGTTTCGTCATAATTCGACACACAACGTGACCGTACGACCAAACGAACCGACATCCGACATGTTTTTGAGCATGTTTCATGTCCCCTATATTTAGGCATCATGTTAGAGCCTTGAAATGAGGTTAACAGGCCTTAGATGTGTCAGAAACACATTATTATGCAAGCAGGGACCAAAACTGCACTTTTGAAAGTTTGTTTGAGCTGTGCAGGCCGTAGGCTACGCCCCCTGCAGCGTAGCCTACGCCCAGGTCTGGGCAGATTCATATTTTCAGCATGTTTGTCATTTTTCAAGGGCTTTTAGGTAAAATTCTCAATACCATGAGCTGGTTTTCAACACCCATTGTATTTAGAAACCTTGGGCACACATGGAGGGCTAAGATTGAAGCACGGTTTACGAGAAACGATCCTGACGGTTCTCAAAAACCTATAAATACCCACTTGATTTTTGCTCTCATTCACACCTTGATCTCATTATTCTAAGTTGGGGCCTTTGTGCTTCATACCTGAACATCCAAGATCAATTCCCTCCTTGCTTGAACCTTTTGTAAGTGTCCTTTCACGCTTAGTTTAAATTTTAGCGGTTATAACCGAAAGTCAAGCGTTTTCGAAAAACGCTTTGACTTTTAAACGGTTGAGCCATTGTTCGCATCAAACATGGCTACGTGACCGTAATTAGGTAGGTGTTTAACCCTTAAAAGGGCACCTCCTAATTACCACGTTTACTTAGATTAATTGTCGGGTCAAATAAAAGTCAAACGGGTTAGTTTTAAATAAAATACATGGCTATTATATAAAAGTCATAAAATCAGTTTTCTCAATTTAATAACTTGGTAAATATTAGTTGAACATGCCTAAGCATGATTCAACCCGACAATTCTAAGTATAAGCTCGGTTCGGGAACGAAAGTCGCAAAAGTTGACTTTTGCTTTGACTTCCAGTTCTGACCCGGTTTAGCTTAGTTTAGATAAACCTTAGGATTCCATTAGGACCATATTATGGGTTAGTATAACCCTCTGAGGTTATACAACCTGGATCCTTAGTATCCTATTCATTGCAAGTTTCCGTTATAAGCCTAACTATTGACCGTTATGCCCTTTTGACCATGAAATGATATTTTTGAAAATGTGAAAGAATAGAAACCTTTATTACTGATATATAAACGTGTCCCTAAAATTTGACATCAGTTGGAGGTCTAGATTAGGAGTTATGCTCAATAGCGTAATTAAAAAGCTTTTTTATTAATTAAACGGCGTAGTTAGCGTACAACCTATTTAAACCCAATTTTTGATACCAAACTTTTTACCCACTGATATAAAATAATATTTTGGGATTTTTGAAGATTTTTAATTATTTTTAGGCTGAGCATAACATAGGGTTTTAAGCTTGATTCGGTAATTGCCGGTTTTGCCCTTTTGGGCTATAAAATGAGTTTTACAAATCCTTTTGACCCCAAACCTTTTTCTACTAATCTAATATGATAAATAAAATATTTTGAGCCTTCTGGAATAATAAAAATATCAGCTTTTCTTTGAAAACCCGGAAATGGCTTTAAATCGCCTTTTTAAGCGTTTTTAACGCATAGTATGTATCAAAACTATTTTAAACATATAAGGGTTGATGCCTACTGATATATTCAGTAAATTTTTACATTTTAACAGTAAGGAAAATTTTTAAACTCAGGTTTCCAGTTTGGAACGTTTAAGCCTATGTGAAATTACCAAAATGCCCCTACGGTGCATAGTATGGTTATAAATGATAAATTTCACATATATGTAATACCCTACTGATATAACTTAGTAAATTAAGTATTTTTACTAATCAAATCAGACGTGAACCTCGGATTTATATTTGATCTCTTTTATAACCTTTTAAATGACTAAAATACCCCTTCGGGGTATAAATTGGTTTTAAATTCATTTTGGGCATAACGGAAGGTATCTTACAGATATCACATCATATTTAAGGCATATTAACTTAGGAAACCTGCATATGACTCTTATGGGTACCCGTTACGCACGTTTCGCGTTTGGATCGGTTTATGTATCTAGTTTGCATAAAGTAACCGAAACGGGTCAAACCTTATCATTTTCACCTCAAAAATCCAGAATGTGTTTAGTTTACCCATATTATACAAGTCTCCAAACTTGTCGGGTCTAAATCACATTCTAATCCGGTCTACGCTTAATCTTGCGTTTTGAACCGTAAACATTTCCTTAAAATTAACCGGTCTAAGCATAGGCTTAATTAAGACCCGTTAGGAATCTAATAGGTTATTAAAAACCTTCGTTCCAGATTAGGAGCCCCAGTAGAAGTATTTGTGCTTGCTGATTTGATATACGGCTGGGATTGAATTTATATTTAGCTCAGGTAAATATTCTTAGCTTATTTTCCCTATACGGGCTTGGGATACGTTATTATAATAATACCGCTTGGTCGGGTATTGAATGTTTAATCGTATTGTGATTAAATTATTGAGGTAACCCGCTTTAATCTGTCTTGTTTGAAATAAAGGCCTTTAGGGGTTAATGACCATGTCCCGGATATCCTTGGCATCATTGTATTATAAAATGGCTACGTCTTATGCACGGGGTGTAGGCATACACCTGACAGTTGCATAAGGGAAACGGTATCTCACGCTCATGTGGGCCTATACTTGTGGTGTGTCTGTTAATCTTGACCCGGTTTCTACATCGGGCCCTAAGTGTATAACGAACATGTAAATCTGTATACAAGATTATTTTTATATAATTGTCCCAAGTTATAAAAGAATTTTGTGCCTTGAGCATTCAAATCAATTTTCTAAACTATTTTCAAAATGAGTCAGTTAAGTTGTATTTACCAGTGTAAACTGACGTATTTTCCAAAAAGGTTAAGTGACAGGTACTGTACGTAATTGGCTGGGAGCTCAGGGCGTCAATAGGGAATCTTGCAAGTTCTAGATGCCTAAAGTCTGTTGAACAGTGTTTATCTTTCTGTTTTATGATCCGCCTGTGGATCCTTTACATTCCGTTTGAAATACTTGGATATTACTTTATATCGGGTTGTAATATTTTATCTTTTGCTTCCGCTGTGCATTCATTATTTGTGTTGTTTGACTATGATGATATCAACTACGTCACGATACTCCCCACCGGGCCCACCGGTGACACGTGGTAAAATAGGGGTGTGACACTTAGCAACAAACCAAACATTAGGAATTTTTGACCCACTATTAGATCCTTTATGTGATTCTTCTCTAGAAATAATAGAGAAGGCAGTTTTGATAGTTGGTAGAGGATCCCTAGTCAACAGATTGGTTCTAACAGGTTGGTAAATATCATCAAGACCCATTAAGAATTGCATAAGTTTAATTAACTGACTGAACTCATTGAATTTAGTAGAAGCATTGCAAGTGTAAGAAGGCAGTTGTAGCATGGCATCAAACTGTTTCCACATGGTGTTGATTTTATGATAATACTCAGACACACTAGAGCCATTTTGACTAACAGAGTTGATTTTTTTATATAAGCTAAACACAACGGACCCATCAACTTTATCATAGGTATCTTTTAAATCATCCCACACTTCTGAGGCAAGTTTAGAATAGACTTGACCAACATATAATTCATCAGAGACAGAGTTCAGAATCCAGGTGAGCACAATAGAATTACATCGATCCCACTGCCTAGCAAGGACATCATTGTCTTTAGATCTAACACAAGTTCCATCAATAAAGCCTAATTTATTTTTAGCCATTAGAGCAAGTTTCATAGAATTAGACCAGACCACATAATTCTCAGTCCCTTTTAGTTTTATGCTAACTATTGTGAGCCCACTAGAGTCACTAGCATGGACATATAATGGGTCACTAGCATCTAACTTGCTAATCAAAGTCACAGCAGACTCAGTTTTATCAGTCATAACAGCAAGATAAGGAAGCACAGAACAGAACAGTCAACAACCAGATAAGCAAACAAAAAAAATACCAAACATATAGGCAAACAAAAAAAAAACAAACAGACACCGGCGAAGCCTGGACAGAGGTCCGATCAGAGGTTCATCACTCAAGGTGCCTCCGCAGACAATGACCAGGGAGCCACAACTCAACTGACCAAACCAGACACAAATGCAACAGAGTGAACCCTCTCTGTGTCCCAATAATCAAACCGGTCTTGCCTAAAACCCGGTATAAAAAATGCCTAGACTCAAGACACAGTGATGCTAAACGAAAAGTAAAGAGAGAAGGAAGGAACGATCTCACAGTGGGTGCCAATAGAAGGGGACCAGGTCTGCAACCTTCACTTAGGGTTACAAGACACAGGTCAGAAAACCGAAAAAACTTCCTGTTGGTTTGCCCTAACGGGACCAACGAGGATCTTCTTCTTCAACAAAGGCAGAAAACCCCAAATTAGGGTTTCCACAGCAGCGCCGTCACTGGAAACCAGAAACCAACAAAAAACCCCAAACCCTAGAACTTAGGGTTTCACACTTCTAGATCTACACCGTCTCCACTGAGCAAGAAATCACTCCGGAAACAGGGACCAAAACACAGGATGCCGTCAAAGGAAGGAACCCTAGATCGGAAGAGAGAAGGATAATCGGAACCTTGTACCGCAACGGATGAAGAACCAGAGCCCGAATCAACCTTGGGGCTCTGATACCATGTCACAAACTCAGATTCAAAAGCACAGCACAGATTTATTCAAATCAATCAAAAGGTTACAATGAAGCGATCAGCCAGTCATCACAGATTGACTGGTGATTCAAAAAGATTCAACAAGAATAAACAGCAACAATAAAACCCTAACACTCTCACGTATTTTACTTGTGAGAAATGAGGAAGACAAATGATGCGTGTGAAGTGTCGTATAGTTTTTAATGTATATTTTAAGCCCTTTAACACTTTTTAGCCAAGTTTTAAATTTATAAAACACGATATTTACTAACACTAAACACACATATGGGCAAGTGCACCCATCGTGAGCGTAGTATAGTGTTGGTAAGATACCGAGGTCGTCCAAGGACACAAGAGCTTTTAATACCGGTTTATCCTCAACGTCTAATCAAATCAAAAGTTTAGAAATAGGTTTTTAAACAAGAAAAATAAAACTAACTAAAATGCTGAAAAATAAAAATAAAACAGATAGACAAGATGAATCACTTGGATCCGACTCGTATTTTGTGTAACCTTTGATTATTTCCGCACTTTTGCACTTTTTAAGAGATTATCTTAGTTATAGTAGTAGGCCCCTCTTCTGAAGGTGACGTTACCCTCAACCCAGTAGTTTGAGTCAGCAAGGATACAATCCTAAAGGGTTGGATTATTGAAAGATAATTAATTAAGTTATTAATGCATATTGTGGTAGGCCCCTCTTCTGGAGGTGACGTTACCCTCGGCTAAGTAGTCTGAGTCAGCAGGGATACAGTCCTAAGTAGCCGGGTTAAAGTTTTAATAGTAGTTTACATATGAGGGGATCAAGGAGTTCGGACCCCCGCCATCCAATACCAGTGGGTATTGAAGGAGATCCTACTAAAGTTGACCCAGGTCCTTGCAGGATCTATACACTGAACAAGGCAAGACTCTTACCAAACCGTTCCCTTAACCCCCGACCAGGTAGCCAACATACCTCCATATAGACCGTGGAGATATGAATGGTGAAAAATCTTTTATTTTATATAGACAGTAAAATAATGCCAAGACACCACGGACAAACGATAAGGAAGACTCACCTTCAACATAAGAAACTAGTTATTAAAGTCATTAATACATAACCAAATAAAAAGTGCGAAAAGATTAAAAATAAAAAGTATTACACTAAACACTTGTCTTCACCAAGTGATGTAAGAGACTTAGGCAAACATGGCCTTTGATTGTCAAGAACTCTTACTATCAATCTTGGATTCCGAGACTACTACACACACTCTATGATGGATGATGGATGATGGATGATGGATGATGGTGGTGGATGTGGGTTATGATGGTGGTGGTGGGTGGGTGAAGTGTGAGAGAGGTGGTTTGTCAAGGGATGGTTTGCAAATGAGCCAAGCACCCCTATTTATAGCCTGCACAAAAGCCCGGACACGGCCCCGTGTCCACCCATCTTCTCTTTCTTCATTAAATGTAGTTTGTCTGCATTAGTTGACCACGCCCCCGTGTCCGCTGGGCACGACCCCGTGTGCAGAAGCGTATCTGTACTATCAAGATTTTCCTAGATTCTGCGAATCTTAAAGTTGACCACGGCCCCGTGTCAGCTAGACAGGCCCCCGTGGTGGGTGATAGAAGCTTCTACAACTTTGTCTTTTCTGCAGACACTTGGGCACGCCCCCGTGCTCAGTGAGCACGAGGCGTGTTCAGCCTTCTGTTCTCTTGTTTTTGCTTTGGAGGATGCTGTCGAGGGGTCGGGCATGCCACGTTTATTCCTTTTCTTGTATTTATGCTGGATTTGGCTGCATTTTTGCTTCTTTTGTTCATTTAAGCTCTTTTAACCATGAAAATACAAAAGGAAGACAAAAGCACACTTTTTCCAACATTAGTACTAAAAAAGGGTTAGTTTTATGCCTCATTTGATGTAATTTATATGTTACATTTTGCGCACATCAACAAAGAACACCAAATGCAGAAATGAGAGCTTATGATGCTTAATGAAGAGGGCAGCCACAATCGACACCTTTTAAGGGGGATAAAACCCTAGCTTACACGAGACAGCTGGAGCCCAAGAGAAGAGCCCATATGAGAGGCAGGCCAGAGACACACACGGAGGGGAGCGGCCCAAAGAAGCAAGACCAAGTCAATCCTCACACCAAAATAAAACAAGGAATTATTAGAACATAACAAATAAAATAAACTATAACAAATAATAATAAACTAAGGGAAAACACATTTATACTGATATTTCAACAATATAAGAAATTTGTAACACAAGAAATGACAAATCAAATATATTCTCAAACGTTGATTAACTAGTATGAAACGAAAGGGTTTCTAAAAAAATGGTATGGTGAATATCAATCATCCCCAAATGAACTCCCCTAAAAAGGTCAATGAGTGGGGATGAGTTGTCAAGCCAATAGATCTATCATGTACTTCTGTTCGGCTCGTTCATAGTTAATGAATATACCAGTATGATAAAGTAATATGAAAAACCAAGCAAGTATACACAAATGCAACAAGACATCATACAAGCCATAAAATTGTATATGGTATACGCAATGGAAAAGTGGTACTTGAATAACGACACATGTAACACCCCAAAAAGTTAAAATGGAAATATGGGGTACGTAAACTCACTGGATCGAAACACGAGCACCACCAAAAGCTAAAGAAATGAGGATAAGCGCGAAACATAAAATAGCTTCAACAACCTACACGTTCCAACTTACATCGACACAACCTACTCGTCCCATTATCTTGCATTCTAATGAAAAATTATAGGAGGAACCTTCTTTTTTATTTTATTTTTATATCATGCTTACATGTTACATGCTTCTCACATAAGTAACACCATATGAATGTCACTATCTTAATGATCATCTTAAATCACCATAATTACCTACTAGTGGGAAGGCCTGCGCGTTGCAGCGGGTGTCCGACTAATATCAGATTCAATTATGTCTATTACGAACCACAACTGATATTCAATACATGAATTTATGTAAGTTTCGTATATTTTCTATTGTGTACCTCAACAATGGCATCAAAGAAGGATAAAAGAATTTGAACTTTTACACATCCATTTTCATCGTAAAATTCTAAATCTCTACTACACCAACTTACATTGAAAGTCAACTGAAGTCTACTAAGATAAATAATGAACAGACAGATTTGACAAGATCCTCAAAACGTTTCAACTATTTAACACACTCTCAAACTCTCAAATTGATTCGATAAATAAGGTTTAGATCTCAAGCACAGTGACATCCATCGAATTGATATTGACCTCAACTACATATAGAATACCTCTGATTAAGCAAAAATAAAGCATAAAAACCCATATATGAAGTAAATATTAGAATATCATTAAACAGAAAGCAGTTCAACAAAAATGCATGTCACCCCCAAATGTCAACCAAAACATAAAAATAACCTACAAAAGTTGAAGACAACCATAATCCAAATTGCAGATAATTTGAAAACATACTGTACCACAAAAAACATATCACAGCCTCTTTCCTTTTCTCCTACTCTTTCGACGAGTGCTATCTGTTGGAATTGGTGTCACGTTCTATGTCATCATCAAAACATACACCTTACTTATCAGCTACATCTTAAACATAAATAAAAGTTCTTCAAAGAGCAAAAGGAACAAATATAGAAATTTGTATATAAAAAAAATAAAGAATATAAGCATACCAATGTGACCAATCTTCATGCCAGAACGGGCAAGAGCTCTGAGGGCAAACTGTGCACCTGGACCGGGTGTCTTTGTCTTGTTACCTCCAGTTGCCCCATAGTTTTATATGGGGGGCATTGATTCCAAGCTCCAGTTGTTACAGAAGAAATTTGTTAGCTGTAATGTATCAAACAAAAACAAACTGCTATGATTACCATATAGCAAGACACTAAAAGAAACAAGTAAAAACCTTGCATCTTGTTGAAACATTTTGTGCAGCAAGCATAGCTGCATATGGAGACGACTCATCTTTATCAGCCTTTACCTTCATTCCACCTAATGAAAAAAATAAAATGATAGTAGATAAATATTAAGATATAAAAACTATAAACCAAACACTCAATAGCATTTGAATTACAGTAAATATCTTGTGGAAAAAAAAATTAAAACTACAAACTACTAACCACTTTCGAAAAAAATCTGTTGAGAAAAAGTCTAGACAAATAAACTTAATTCATGTTCTCTTTGCAATGGATCAGAAAAACAATGTGCATGTAATTATATATCCCAGTATGAACAAAATAAAACATTGCTCGCAAAAAAATTGAACATACAACACATGTTCCTAGCGGAATCTCTATATTTATAAATAAAAATAATTGTACACTTGGGATTGTTTTAGCCCACCCTTTTAAGTTTTTCTCTTAATAATTAAATCCAGTGCTGCCACCCAGGATTTTTTAACACGTGTCATGTTGCATTTCTCTCCTCATTCTAAGTAGGTTTTACTAGGTTTTATTTCTGATTGAGAGAAGATAGACAAAATCTTCCCAAACAGCCAAACCTTCTCCTACCTTCAGCCGCCGTCAAACGCAGATAATAGATATTACAGAGAATGATCTACAGTCGCAGATCTGTTCACCAAAGATTCCATGGTTCGTCTCGTGACCGATCCAAACGCAGATCTGTTCATTGTTTTGCCAAATTTGGGGTAAGTGCTTATACTCATGTTAATTGTATTTGACATTAAATGTAAGGCATTATATGTGTTTAATATAAAGTTTGTGGTCTCTTCAGTTTTGCGCTAATTCAACACTCTGGTTCCTCCATGGCTTAATTACTTCTCACCTTTTCCATCTCAAGGTATACAATTATGTGTTTTTGGATTGATTTTGTTGAATTTAGTTCTTGATTATGTGTTAGTCGTGTGTATACAATTATTGTTTAGATTGATTTTGTTGAATTTAGTTCTTGATTATGTGTTTTCCCAATGTGTTTTGATGTTCGCAAGGGTTTCAGGTGTTCTGTTGTTGATTTTTAGGGAGTTGATGCTTACATCAAGAATATGATGACGACATATACCCAGGTGTCTCTCTCTCTCTATCCCCCTCAAATGGCTTATGACATAGATGAAACTTAAGTGCTTCTTTAGATTAAACACGAAGCTAAACTGTTGAAGCCATTGAGTCGGTTTCCAGTACAAAAGACGGTAAATATTTAGCTGGTGGGGCAAGCTCTGGAAATGTTTATCTTTAGGAGGTAAATGATTATCTATTACACTATACACTACAAATAGCCACCTTTTCCCTCAAATTAATTTCTATTTTAACAACATTTCAAGATTATGTTAGGATCAAAATCATACAAATGATAATAGGCACAAAACTAAAGGTTAAAAAACAATATTTACTTAGTTCACCAATGTTCCTACCAACTACAGTTATTGCTACGATTCTAAGGGGGTGTTTGGTTTGCGTTTTAAATTTGACTATGGTTGTATGTTTCCTTACAGAAATTAATTTTGTCATAGATGCAAATTGTATCTTCTTATTGTATATTTCATCTGGTAGTACTGTAGTAGATGGGAAGCTGCTCAAAACATGGCATGCACATAACTCGCCGTTAACCTGCTTGGCGTTTTTTGACGATTCTTCTCTTCTTATATCTGGTTCCAAAGATGGAAGCATAGTTGTCTGGCCAATGATAAGGTGACACTGCCTATTGTTTCTCCAATTTCATTTATTTCCAGCAGCCATTGAAAAATATATTAAAAATCCTTAAAATGATCTTAAATTTTTGATAGTTTGTTAGATGAGACAGACTCGGGATCTTTTCGTACACCACTAAGCGTAGATAAATATGATTTGACGACATATACCCATGTCTCTCTCTTTCTCTCTCCCCCTCAAATGGTTTACTATTTAAGTAACTGATTTTTCATAAAATCTGAAAGTATGATTCTTTTTGGTAGAAGGGGAATGATGTAGTTTAGGAAGCAATCAAATGGCTTAAGAACGATTAGCTAATCAAACACTCTAATATGAACCGAAGGTTCCAAGAACAATGTTCTTTTTAATACAATTCAATCAAAACTAAACAACAATGGAAACCTAGATATCCCTGCATCAGGGAGTATTATCTTTTTTTGTTGTTAATGATCCACGAGACCGTCATTGATGGAATTGTGCATTGGATTTGAACTGAATAAAAGTTATTTGTGTTTACAGGCCGCTGAGGTTGCAATGACGGCTGCAAATAGCATCTCTGACTTGCAAAAGGATTTTGAAGATTCTGAATCTTCTAAGGAGAGTCATCCAGAAGCTTCTGATAAAGATCAAGAAAGTGAAGATGAAGATGATAAGAAGCGGAAGGCTGCTCTCGAAAGACTCGAGAAAGCTAGCGAGGACACATTTCTTGGCCAGGCAAGTTTTAAATAGAGGGTGTTTGGGATTACGTTTTGAAGTGACTATTTGATTATTGCGTTTGTAAAACATAAATAATCTAAAAAAGTGTTTGGAAGAAAAAGTGATTATCTGCCTCTAAAATGCAGTTTTGGAGAAGTATGTACCTACATGCTTTTTCAAAATGCAGTTTTGAAAACGCATAATCTATTTTGAAAACGCGACACCAAACACCCCCATAGTGGTTTGTTATATCAATCTTTTATGTAATATAATTTATAAAAATAATAATTTTTTTGGTACAGGGTATAAGGCTATTGACACTTCTGTAGAGAGTTTTGCTATTGGAGCTTGGCAAGCATTGGGTAATGCATGGAAAGGGGGTTCCAGTTTTGTTCAGAAGTAAGTCAATATATTGGAATCGTTTTATAAAGTATTTTACATTGTGGTGATTTCAATCTACATACTTATATTCGTTTCTCCAGGCTAGAAGATTCTATACAGCAAGGTAGTTTACCTGCAGCAGGTTCTGTTCTAGAGGTTAACACAGACCCTTTCTTGTTTGTATCTCTTTAAAAAATTATATACTTTTATCTCTATATTTATTTTATGGATCGATTCAATAGACCGGAAGAGCTATTACTGCTAAGGGCATCAAAGTGCTTGAATATGTTGGAAAAGAAACTGTGGATCTATTAATCACAGAATCAGGCATGAAAGTTGACAAAAATGCTGGATAAGGTGGAAACGGAACTGAAGTAGATCAGTTTATCGAGGAGGTCACTTTTGACGGATGCTTTTACATCTATGGAGGTCCAGAGTAGCTAGAGGTGTGTGTGTGTATATATATATTATAAATTTGATTACTTTTTCATATTTTGTATTATTATTATTAGGAGTAAAATGACATTTTCGTCCCTGAGGTTTAGCTAGATGAATATAAAGTCTACTGTATTTTTATTGATGAAACGAATATGGTATTTACCACATATTATATAAGAGCCAAAAACGTATTCTTTTCGTGTCGGATTCGGGTTTCGGGTCATGTGAAGAATTGCTGCTCCTATTCTGTCTTTTGTATTCTATTAATTCAAAAAGTCAATTATTTAGTTTTTCGGTTTTGATACAGAATGTTAACACGTATATAAAACTTAGAAAGAAAATCATAGATGAAATTGAATATGTCAAAGTTTTAATTACAAGTCTGTATTCTTTTAATCAACATGTCATAGTTTTATTCAAAATGTCTATTAACATAAGATATTATATTAGCCCGTGTATCACACGGGTAACTAACCTAGTTTATATTATATACACATGAGTGTGTTTAGCATTTACTTAAGGGTTTTAACTTCAATATCAGTTACGGCTTTTGGTTTGTATATAGATTAGTGCAAGGCTAAATCCTTCAAATACTAATAGTTAATTTCCCCATCAATTCAATAAATGATGGCCTTGATGATCATTACTTATTAGTCCTCATAACTTTTTGAATTATTTTTATTTAAAAAGGGCCCAAAATCTCTAAAATGCCCCTAAAGTGTTTTAAATTTTTAGACAATGTGCAAGTTATCCCCTCTAAAATAGCTTTGCTCTCTTGTATATGTTGCTTCAAAATATGTACACAATGTAAAATTACTATAAGGGTAGAAAACCTATTTATAGTACATATATATCTATTTATTATATTTATACATACTATTAAATCATGAAAATATCAAAGGTTGCATGTCTAACCTTTAATTTAATCAATTAATTCCTTTAATTATTATAAAAGTTTTATTTAATTCCTTAATTTAATTCAATTAATGGAAGACATAAGTGGGCATGGATTCCATGGATGAAATAAGTGTCATAAAACTTTGGAGAATGTCCAAGTCCCCCCCCCCCCCCCCTAAAATGGCTTACTTCATTTATACATGATGCTACAAGATTTGTACCTAGGCAAAATTACGAAAATGGTAGAAAACTCAGTTCTCTTAATATAGTATTATAAATATAGATAATTTATCAACTATTCATTTTGCGTTTACTTTTTTTGAGTTTTTTCTTTGACTTTTGTTTACTTTTAACCTCAAACTTTTTACGTTTTACAAATTTGTCACAAATTCTTTT
The DNA here is from genome assembly GCA_030545235.1 of Helianthus tuberosus. Taxonomy (NCBI): domain Eukaryota; kingdom Viridiplantae; phylum Streptophyta; class Magnoliopsida; order Asterales; family Asteraceae; genus Helianthus; species Helianthus tuberosus. The sequence goes on along the minus strand of CM060416.1, from coordinate 4,214,723 downwards.
TCGTTTCAAACCCGAAATATTTTTCTACTTTCAGCTTTGGTCATCTATACTTTTCATATCGCATCGCAACACACGGGTTCTAAATCTACCTAGTTATTCTTTTATGTGTTTTACGTTTTGGTATAACTTTGCAAGTTAACACACCGCGACTAGAGTGCGTGATTCAATGTGTTTTACGTCTACTTTTGTTCGATTTAACAACCCCGTCACAAAACGCACGTCCTAATACAATTTATTTCTAATTTATAAAGTTTCATGCAAATAAACAAACCACGTGGTGTCTAACCAAATATCAATTCACACATGCACATAGTCTTCATTACTCGCATGCATATCACCCATCCTATTATGGCAATTTGGTACCTGTTAAGACAATTAGACCTGTTTGACTGAAAAATACACCCTTTGACTTTTTTAATTTTTAAAATAATTAAAATTACAATGTTAGGATCTATCATTTATTCGTCTTTCTACATAAAACATAAAACTGTTTTATAAACATGAGGTAGAAAGTAGTTAAACGAGTCGTAATCATGTTTGAAACTTATGTTGTGCGCGCCGTCAGAAACCTGTTGAACCTGTTAAGACACAATTTGCCAGCCTTACTATTATCAAAATTATACCATCTTCATCTTCTCCATACATCATACTGACATGCATATAACCAAAGTCCTCATCATACCCATACCTACTGATAGATAATTCAGAAGGTTGTCTCCTTTGCAACCAGAGCCAAAGCATGCCAGTTCGGTTTCAAACCAATAACCGGGTTGGGGCCGCGATGCCTGGAACAAGATGGAATGCTTTAGACCGAAATTTTCTAGTTTGCGATGGAGGCTCGGTGGTTGGTAAGGATGATCATTTGGCACCAGGGAACTGGTACCGGTACTACTGTACCGTACCGGTTATATTCGGTACCAATACCCATTTTTTCATACCGGTACGGTACTAGTATTTTGGTCGATTTACCGGTAAATACCGGTAGCGTACCAGTTATATTTGGTCCATGTATTCATTTTCACTGTTTTTTGGTGCTGGTCCGGTAACATGTTCATCCCTAGTGGTTGGCATGATACTGTCGCGCGAACGAAATTTGGAGACCGAATGGTGTTGTGTGAATAAAGCGGTTTTTTTTTATATTGGATTTAAATAACCCAAACTTTCACCATTGGCCAATATCACTCTCAGCTTTCAATTTATACCACACCACTCTCAACTTATTTTCCTCTCGCACTCCCAAACTAACTGAACCCTAACCTAGTTAGCTGATGTCAGATGTCACGTCATCGAAAATGCCATGTAAGCAGCCACATCACTTGTCACATCATCAAAAATGCCATGTGAGCTGCCACATCAGTCGCCACGTCATAAAAATTGCACGCCGGCTGCCACGTCATCCAAATTGCCATGTTAACTGCCATGTCAGCAAAAAAAGTGGCACATCAGCAAAAAACTTACTGGGTAAGGGTTCACTTAGTTTGGGAAAGCCAGAGGAAAATCAATTGAAAGTTGGAAGTGGTGTGGTACAAATCGAAAGTTGGGAGTGATATCAGCCAATTTGAGAAAATTGAGGTTATTTAAATCCAATATCCTCTTTTTTAAAACAATGTAGCGTTCCTGTGATTGTTGGTTGTTGTTTGAGTAAACCAAATAGATGGTTGGAGGCTAGTTATTGTAATAAAAATTTTAGGGTTTGATTAGTTTTGTAATAGTCTAAGGTAGTGTTTGGTATGAAGGAATGGGAGATGGAATGGAATGGATGATTACGAGGGAATGAAGAAAAGGGTTTTTGGTTGGTCAATGGAATGGAATCACCCATTCCAAAAGGCATTCCATTCCCTCAAAATCATTCCTTCCACCCCCATGATTTTTTTCCATTCCATCCCCTCTTGCACCATTCTTCAACAACACCAAAACCCACCACCTTCGCCACAACCCACCACCTCCACCACCACCCACCACCGACGCCATCGCCGCCACCCGCCACCACCTCAACCCGACAGCCACCGTCGTCGCCGCCGCCACCCACTCGCCACCGTTATCAGCACAACCACGACCAACCGCCAACGCCACTCGCTGCCGCCGCCCACCACCATCGTCGACGCCACCACCACAACCACCACCACCACCACCAACCACTGCCGCCGCCCACCGCCACCTCTGCTGCCACCCACCACCAACCACCAACGGCCACCTTGCCGCCACCACCACTCGTCGTCACCGCGGCACCGCCACTCGTCGCCGCCACCACCACCCATCGCCGCCGTCGACACCCACCACCGCCACCTATAACCACCCACAATCACTACCACCGACCACCACCACCACTCACTGCTGATTTTATTACTCCGAATTTCTTGACTACCGAACAATATACAATAATAATCCATTCCATCCACACATGGTAACCAAACAAGACATGGAATGGTAATGATCCATTGCATTCCCTCGTCCATTCCATTACCTCGTTCATTCCATTCCTTCGTCCATTCCATTACCCCGTACAGGAAGAAAATAGATAGTAGATTAAAAAGGGACAGATGTTGAGAGGTATATTAGGGTTTAAAGTAGGGATGAGCACTTGGTACTGGGTATAAGTATCGAATTTCTCGTAATGATTTTTTTCGGTACCAGTACCGGTACCTATTTTTTTGGCATTTCCGGTATCGGTACCGGTTCGGTACGGTATCGGTAAAATACCGAATTTCGCGTTCAAATATCGGTACCGTACTGTACCGAATATTTCGGTACCGATACCAGTACCCAGTTTTAACGAATTTCGGTACCGGTAACACGCTCATCCCTAATTTAAAGTAAATTTGTATATTTGAATAAGGAATATTTTATAAAGATAACTAGCCAATTTCTCTCGTTTTTTGCCACTTATTTTTCACAATACTTTTCAGAAAATTCCCTCAATTATTGTATCCATGACTATTCAGAGTAAGTTAAAATATTTTAAAATATTAGAGATTTTTATATAATGATAGAAAAGGAGTTCTTTCGTATCAAAATCTGAATAATATTCATATTCATTATTTAAAGTTGTTTTCGGGGCATTCATCGAAAGGAGATATGTGCTTCAAATTTGATATAGGGAAACAATCTTTTTTGATTATTTATTCATTCGAATTTTTCGTCTATTTTTGTATTTTTTTTTTTCTAGATTCAAAATGCAAGGCCTAACCACGAAATCACAAATAAAAAATAGTGAATAGATTCATAGGTTTGATAACTTGTAATAGAATTGATTTGTGCTCAAATTTTGGACCGGTTTGCTGTTCTTTGCATGGGTATTTTGATTGTTTAGTTGGCAAACGATTTGAGATTTTGAGCAGATTATTATTATTATTATTATTATTATTATTATTATTATTATTATTATTATTAAAAGATCAGTCGAACGTGAGCTGCTAATTGTTTTTTTAAAGAATTGTGTTGGTGAAAATTTAGACAACATATAGGGCCATGATTCCATGAAGTGTTACATTAAGTCTAGTGGGCTGTGATTTTCGATGTTGATATGGGCCAAGTTGTTATTGCTTTTTTTTTTTTTTCACTTGGGTCTTGGATAAGAGTTAGTAGGTATCGATAGTGGTGCACAAAAAACCCGAACCCGGACCCGGAAAAAAAACCCGGAACCGGGTATTATAAAAACCGGGTTTTCTATACCCGAATCCGAACCCGACCCTACCCATAGGGTAGGGACCGGGTATTCATATTTGATCTAAAACCCGAACCCGGAACTGGGTTTTTTTATACCTGGTTTATACCCGAAACCCGGTTTTTGTAAATACCCGGAACCGGTTTTTATAAATACCCGGAACCGGGTTTTATAAATACCCGGAACTTGGTTTTTTTTATACCTGGTTATATAGCTACCTTTTAGTCCCGAGTCGGTTGAAATGTGTATTTGCTTGAAGGACTATTTGGATGCGGTGGAGCGGATTCAACATGTGGAGTCACTTGAAGATGAAAATGGCGTTGAAACGGATATACACGAGGAAGAGGTCGAAATGGGAATGTCAAGCCCACTAGAAGAAGACTAAACGAAGACGATAAAAAAACAAAGACGACCAAAAAGAAGAAGATCAAGAAGCGAAGACGATTCAAATAATATCTATGTTTTTTTATCTATGTTTTCAAGCATTAAAACTTCTAGTTCTTATGATTTAACAAAATTATGTATGCACTTTGATGTAATCTTGTTTAATTATTAAGTTTCTAATGATATTTGAAGTATTTGGTCATTATTCCCCTTTATTTGCTGGAAAGATCCATTGGTGTTTGTCTAATAAAAAAAATGAAAAATTGATGGAACTTGGTTAAAACATAACATAGCAAATAAAATATATTGTTGTTTATGTAATCCAAAAGGATTCAAATCAGGACTATTCCTTCGATCTAACACTATCGAATTTAAATTTAGAAATGTCATTAAAAATTCAATAGGCACCATCCACTAAAACATAAAAAGAAGCATTAATACCCGGTCGGGTTTTTTTAATACCCGGTGCAGGTTTTTTCCCAACCCGATGCATACCCGAACCCTACCCGATGAATACCCGAACCGGACCCGAACCCGAACCCGAACCCGGGTATATAGGGTATACATTTTTGGTAGAAAACCCGGACCCGACCCGGTTTTTAAAAAAAAACCCAATTTTGTAAAACCCGATCCTACCCGAACCCGGTTCCATACCCGGAACCGGTTTTAAAAAAAAAATCCGATTTGTGCACCACTAGGTATCGAGAAGGAGATTAAATAATAATAATAATAATAATAATAATAATAATAATAATAATAATAATAATAATAATAATTATTATAATAGGGGTTCAAATAAAATTGAAAAATAAATTGGATTACAAGTACAAGAATATCATGGTTGTTACAAAAACGGTTCCTGATAACGTTTCAGTAATGCCGACACCGGTATCGTTTTGTTCGGTTAGTTCGCTAAGTAATTGGTACGGAACTCTTACTTGGTATGGTTTACGACACTAAAAACATCTTATTTTGAATACAAATTTGTACTCAATAAAATGGTGAAATTGAAAAAAAGAAAAAGAAAAAAAAGTTCATGTGGCAAAACCTTGACTAAGGGAAAAAGAGTGCAGCGCGTATTACCCTTATTAATTTTTTAATATTTTTTAAAGCGACTGTGTGTGGATAAGAAAAAAAAGGTAATAATAAATGTATAAATTTATTATTTAATCGAAAAGAGAATAAATGCAAAGGTTTTAGTGTAATTATAAGAATGAGGATAAATGATCAGATGTCTTAATTCACCCAAGCCTACAGTCCTTTTTATTCTTCCATGCTCGACATCACAAAATAATACGTCCGAACACATTGAGGCGAGATCACTTAAACTTTCTAGGATTACAATCAAGACCGATCTTAAAGATGCTTCGGAGGCTCCTAATACAAAGAACGAGATCACAACCCGTATTTTGTATTTCTGCCTTTTTATTTGTTCTTTTTCTTTGGTGTTTTCTAGCTTCTGGTTTTTTTGGTGGAGTTAAAATCTCTTATAATTTTGATTCTGGTTTTTTTGGTGGAATTAAAATCTCTTATAATTTTGATTCTTTATCAAATACGTCTTTATTATACTAAACATATGTTTATTAATATGAAAATAGTAAAATTGTTAACTATATGTAACCTAACAGAAAAATAAAGTTGCCTGTTTACTAAATTTTCGTTTGAGTTAAATGTCATTTTAGTCCCTGTAGTTTGGGTTATTCTGTCAGTTTAGTCCAAAGGTTTGAAACGCTGTCATTTTAATCTAAATAGTTTTAAACGTTGTCATTTTAGTTCACTGGATTAACTCAATCCCTTTATTTTGTTAACTAGAATAACATTTCGGTCATTTTAAATGTAATTCCCGTTAACTAGAAGGGCATTTCGACCATATAAAATGATCGAATTACCATTCTAGCCAATGTTTTAAATACTGGTATAAACCGGCCGGTTATACCGGTTAAACCGCATATCAGACACGAGCCCGGTACGATAAAGGCAGGTAAAACCCGAATACGGTATATCTTATATACGGCAGTAAATCCGGTTCAACCGATTCAAACCGTTGAACCGGTTTGTATTATCTTAAAATTTGATTTTTTAATTTTAATAAAATTCGATATTAAGGTAATATTGTCCTTCCGTATTTCCGATAATTAACATATAGTGCCTTTCATTCTAATATTCCATCACTATTGAAACTATTGCCCACCACGTCCAATGTAATATTGTTTACAAGTAATAAAAATGCTTAAAATTTTATAAGAAATTAGTTCTTTTTTTAGATAAAACCATTATCAGTTACATAAATTCTAACTGAGATTATATTATTTTTTGAGATGAATTTGTAGTTTATGGAATTATAGGGTTAACTAGTAACCTGGTTGAACCGCACGATACAACCATATTTAACTGGTTCAACCATTTTAGAGCCCAACCCGGTATGATTTAAAAACCGGTTTTTAAAACATTGCTTCTAGCTAACATAAAAATGGACGGAGTTAACTCAGTGGACTAAAATGATAACACTTGAAACTATTTGAACTAAAATAGCAACGTTTTAAACCTTTGAACTAAATTGGCAAAATGACCCAGAACACAAGAACTAAAATGACATTTAACTATTTTCGCTTTAGGTGTAACTTCGAGAAAACAATAAAGTAATATATTCGCCTAATCCAGCAAAAAGTGTTTTAACTAGTGATGCCTTTTAACCTTGATTTATTAGTACAAGTAGTTGACGTGGTGATTGTGAACCATGTCGTCTTGGTGCGAGAGCAGCATCGTTCATCATTTTGCTTTTATTTTAAAGTCTACTATGTGCTATTGCTTGTAAGAAAGGGATTAAGACTACGTGTTTTGAAATGACTAAACCATTATCATATTATCGGCACAACTCTGTTACATAGGATATTATAATTAAATACTAAATAACTAGGTGTTGTGGAATAACTACACAACAACTACACCCAATAAATAAAAAATTAAAAAAAAAGTAGGAAAATGATTTGATTAGTTAAAAGGGGTGACCCCATCTCTCATCCGTCTAGCGCCCATTATTGGGTTGCCGAAGGTGCCCTTGGCGCCAGTGGCGGAGTTAGACCTTAAAACCAGGGGTATCCTTTATATAAAATCGTATTTTTTAGGGGTATCCTTTATATAAAATCAAAAAAAAATCAAAAAATTAACACTGCGAACACGACTTTGAGCCGTAGCCCGTGCTACGGCTGGTTCTTAGCTGTCTCCGCCCCTGCTTGGCGCCCACTACTAACAAGGTGGCGTGGTGTTTCGTTTATTATTGAGCTGATGTGGCATGGCTAGCCTATAATGGGGTAACGCTCCAGCTATGTAGCAAGAGCTTAGGGCGTGAAACATCGCCTGATGCATGGGGGTCACTTCTTTTTCTTTTTTCAACCAATAAGAAACCAACAAATCACCATCACTTTTTTTTAAATTAATTTATTTTTATAAACATTTTTTTAATGGGTGGGGATAGTGAAAATTTGTTAAACCATTACACACTAAAGGTGGAAAAAAAGTGGGTAAGAACTCGTGACTACGTACTAGTGATGTGACACTCACTTTTTAATGTGATAGTAAAAACGGGTGAAACCATTACAGATAGCCTAAAATGGCTTTAAGATGAAAAAAGTGATGTTATGTATAGTGGTGCACAAATCGGGTTTTTTTAAAAACCGGGTTTCGGGAAGGATCGGGTTTTACAAAATCGAGTTTTTTTAAAAACCGGGTCGGGTCCGTGTTCTCTACCAAAAATGTATACCCCTATATACCCGGGTTTGGGTAGGGTTCGGGTCGGGTTTTATAAAACCCGGGTATTATAATACCCTATTTCCGGGTTCGGTTCCGGTTCGGGTATTCATCGGGTAGGGTTCGGGTATGCATCGGGTTGGGAAAAAACCCGCACCGGGTATTAAAAAAACCCGACCGGAACTATGCTTATAAAATGTATCAAACATAACTCTCACACATAGACATCAAATCTATTGATAAACAGAGGCACAATTTATAAACAGAGGCACAATTTATAGTTCTTCATGTGGTTATTCTTGAACTTTATAAACAGATGCACAATTTATTAAATACAAAAACTAATAATGATATTAAACAAACAAAGAAAATAGAAGGGCCAACATATATTGGCATATTTGTTTCCACTTGTAATGAAATATACTAAATAATTAAGTAGCGGTGGCAAATATCATTAGAAACCTAATAATTAAACAAGATTACATCAAAGTGCATACATAATTTTGTTAAATCATAAGAACTAGAAGTCTTAATGCATACATAATTAAACAAGATTACATCAAAATCGGGTTTTTTTAAAAACCAGTTCCGGGTATTTATAAAACCCGGTTCCGGGTTCGGGTATTTATAAAACCGGGTTTCGGGTATAAACCGGGTATAAAAAAACCGGTTCCGGGTTCGGGTTTTAGATCAAATATGCATACCCGGCCCGGTCCCTACCCTACGGGTAGGGTCGGGTTCGGGTATAAAAAACCCGAGTTTTATAATACCCGGTTCCGGGTTTTTTTTTCGGGTCCAGGTCCGGATTCGAGTTTTTTGTGCACCACTAGTTATGTAGAGCCATGTGGGCTTAGTAGAAAGGGACTCTAAATAGGGAGGTTGTGGGCTTTGTTGGGGCTTATTAGAAATGTAGTCATTGAGTTAATGTGTCTAGACATGATTGGTCGTATATTTAAAATAAAATAAAAATCCAAAAGCTGCCGAACGCCCTCAAGCCCAGTCATGCCTTGCGCCCCAAGCCCTTTCTGAGGTCTCCTGTAATGGTGTCGGTGCCCTAGGCACAATGATGTGGATGGTGAGCGTGGTTTGGGCCAAACCCACAATACATAACCTTACAATTTTTATCTAAGATTTATTATTTTGATAAAAGTCGAGGTTTAAATGTTGTTACAATATAAGATGTAAAGAGTCGCGTCCCTCATGAGTTACCCAAGACCAATGGTGTCAATCGTCTCAGGTTGGTGGGTTAGCGGGTCAGTGGATTGACAAGTTGAAATATGCAACCCAAACACGACCCATGTTATTATTCATGTCCAAGATTCCAACCCAAACCCGTACACATGTAAATTTGATTTCAACTTGATATGTACTTATTGTAATATTATAACTTATTGTAATTGTTAAGAATACAAAACATACATAATTTATAATAGTAAGAAAAAACTGCTTTTTAAAATCCCATTGGTATTTTTTTGAGAAACGAATGTGTATACTTGATACTCACGGGTATGCCCGGTACCCAACATGTATTGAGCCAAGGTTTTACAACCAGGTATGAGATTAAGATTACCAATACTTGACCTGAACCGAACTCATTGTCATCCCTAGGTCTATATGTCGGCCCATTACCATCGCTATGTAAAACTTAGCTGTTACATCACATTCAAATTATATGATTAAAAGTATAAATTGGTTAATTTGAACTCCAAATGATTTATAACCGATTTTTTAAACTTAATAGGATGAATGTTAATTTTTAAACTAGTCAGTATTCTGTATTTTCTTCTTAGTTTTAAACTTAATAGGATGAATTTTAATTTTAAACTAGTCAGTATTCTGATTTTTTTTCTTAGTTGGAGTAAAAAAGAGGAATTGACTTGTAATAATCACAACTAGACTTCATTTGCCATTGTTAGTTTCATCTTTGAATATTTCTCATGCCACTCTCACATTTTACCTATTTTCCTTCACCGGTCCTCAGTTAATAAACTTAACGGAGTTAAGTTTTTTTCCGAATTACAAACTGATGTATTAGGGCTTTTGATCAGAACGAGGATGCGAGACTATTGATGTAAAACTTACCTCGAAACGGTGCTCTAAACAACTTGATTTTTGTTAATTGGAAGTTTAAACACCCGAATTGAAACACTGTTTTCCTCGTTTGGAGCACAATTTCAAGGTAAGTTTACATCATTCGACTCGTATTCTCGTTCTGATCAAAAGCCCTAAAACGACAGCTTGTAATTCCGAAAAAAAAAAAAAAAAAACTTAACAAATTTTTAACTGAGGACCGGTAGAGGAAAAATAAGTGAAAGGTGAGACTGACATGGGAAATATTCAAATGTGAGACTGGCAATGACCAATGACGTTTAGTTGAAATTATTACCGGCTAATTCCCCGTAAAAAAAATTGTTACCTTTTTCTTAAAATAATTTAAAAAAAAGGTAATAGATGATGAAATGATTTGATGGTACAATGATGGATGCACATGATACAAGTAAGGACAACCTTAGTCTGTGTCAAAGGTCGTGTAAATCACATGCTAAAAGAACAAACTCGAACCCACTTCACTTAAACCGCTTTCTGCTCCAATATTGTGGGCTTAAACCACCAGCATCCTGGATTTCTTTTCATATTAAAATAAAAATTAACGTTCACTAATCCAATCAATTTATTATTACTTTCATTAAATATTATTAATTAGTAACAAAAACCGTAAAAAAAACGAGCAACAAAACAAAACACAAAACGGTGGCCGTACATCAGGGTTCCATGGTAGACGATTACTAATTTATTAGATAGACTACACGGTCTAGTCGTCGAAACATAGCGTTGTTGTTGATCCAGACCCACCAAACCACTCCGTGCCCCGTATTATAAACGGCGTTGTGTGTGGGTGAGTAATTTTTCACCGACGTGGAGGGCAAACAGCTAGACGACGTGGACAGTTGGTATTGGTGGGTTTAAAAACCACACACCAAATCACAAATTTCACCCAAAAACCACACATTAAATCAGTGGCGACCCAGAAATTAAATCAGTGGCGACCCACATTAAATCAGTACATTATATTATTTGTTGAGGGTGCGGATGAGTGGTTCAAGCATATTTTCAGAGGGCGCGGTCGGGTTTTTGCCTAAAAATATACTAAATATTTTTTTTTCCAAGGGTTGCGCCCGCCCACCCTGGGCTTCACCTAGGTCCGCCCCTGCACTAAATCATCCATTTTTCTTTTCCCAATTACATATTCTCTCCCATTTTTAACCAAATTTTTAAAAAACGGAAGGCTTAAGTTTGGTTGAACACATTTGGAGAGTTCAACGAAAGGGCCTTGACGAAGACAAAGACAAAGACAATGATTAATGTTTATGTATTTTTATTTTAAATTTATGTAATTTTTAATAGATTTAAAAAAAATTGAAATATAAAATAATAACAAAAAGTATGTGCCACGTGTCGAATAACGCCACTTTTCCACAACCCGGCCCACACCCCCGTTTTTGCCCCACGCCCCATTTCTGACGCGTGCTTACGTGTCGTCCACATGTCGCATAACACCCCATTTTGAAGCCTCGGGACACTGTATATTCTTAGCAACGATGATACGCTATTGGCTCGCTAAAAACTAGATAAACGTCTGTTTAAACTATTGTAGTCGAGCTTGAGCTAACTTGTTTAAGTTAAACCTATATTTTATAAGTTATTTCAAAACGTCAATCCAATTTTAAGTTTTCTAAGCCCAGTTTTAAATCAATATAAGCTTGTTGGCTCGCTCGTTTAGCTCGTATTGAATATGTTTATCAATTTTGTATTTACATAAAAGGTGTTACTATTTATTTAAATTTGAAATAATAAACGAGTTGACTCAAACTTTTTACGAGCTAAACTTGAGCTCAAATTTCAGTTCGTTACAAATAAACGAGCTGAAATGGGTTGGCCCATTTAACTTCGAGCCGAAGCCCTAGCTGAATATGGTTCGACTGACTTGTTAAACAAACAACTTGAAAGAAATAATGTAAAACACTTTTTGGTAAAATTATTTTGACTTAAATAATTAAATCCAAAGTTTAAAGAGGTGAATTGTGTATGTTGTTAAGTCGTATAATTTGGAAACGGCCCGGCGTTATACAAACAACCATTGTGAAAACAAGTGAATTGTGCATGTTGTTAAAACATACATTAAGTTTCTAATTTTATTTTAATTATTGGCTATCAATCTTCAATTTTCCTATTAAAGTGTCTTGATGTAATGATTTTTTAATAATAAATATATAAATTTTATATATTTAAACTTGGCAAATTGGATTTAAATAATCCAGTTTAGCTGTTTTTGGTTAGGGCTTTTGATCATAATGAGGATAAAGTTGATTGATGTAATTTCTACCTAAAAAAAGTGCTCCAAACGACGAAAACTGTGCTTCAATTCGGGTGTTTAAACTTCCAATTATAAAAAATCAAGCCGTTTGGAGCACCGTTTCGAGGTAAGTTTACATTAATCGACTCGTATCCTTGTTCTGGTCAAAAGCCCTATAAAAACGGTTTATAATTCAGAAAAAAACTTAACTCCATTATATTTTTTTTAACGGCGAACCATGATACAAACAAAATGAAAAAGATTTGACCACTGACGAGAATAAACTTTCTTGGGATTATTATGAGCCGAAAACAGCCGGATTAGATTATTTAAATCCGATTTACCTTCGAAGGTTTTTTTTTTTTTTTTTTTTTTTTTTTTTTTGCTTTTGCATCTTATTTACCCTAGGAAATTAAATCGGTTCAAAACCAAACATACATGGCCTTGGTATAGGACCTAACTCCATGTGCTGAGAAATTTATTCGTACTTATATTTTGTCTCGTATTTATTTTGTCATGTTCAATTTGATGTACAAATAATTATAATTGGTGTTCTTCATGTAAACCAAAGTTGGCTGTCAAATAGAATGGAATATCTGTACAATTTTAAACGAAATGTCACGGTCACCTACGTAAATTTCAGAAGGGTCCTACCAAACATTGAAATAAAAATTTTAGGAGAATACAACGACGTTAAATAACAACTATTTTATAAATATTTTGTTTCGATCATTATCATCATATAAATAATTAAAATTAGTGTTAGGTTACATTCATTTATTAGTAGTTTACAAGATATCCTAAAATCATCTCTGATGACATGATAAACTAAGGGGGTGTTTGGCCTAGCTTTTTTATCTAAGCTTATAGCTTTTTTAGCTTATTTTTACAAAATAATTACAAAATAAGCACTAATGGGTGTTTGGTTTAGTTTTTTAAGCTTATGTTTATTAGCTTATATAAGCTAATTCCAAGAAGCTTATGGGAACATGTTTTTTTAGCTTATTTGAATAAGCTTATTTGAAGAAGATGGTTTATTACTCATTACACACAATGATATTATACCCCTTCCTATAATACAAAATAACTTAGCAAACAACTAAAGATTAATTATTAATTATCAACTTGTAGAATATAAGCTAATCCAAACACTTAAAAATAGCTTATCAAATGAAAGAAAATAAGCATAAGCTACTTTAAAATATAAGCATAAGCCAAAAAAATAAAAGCTAGGCCAAACACCCCCTAAATGGGTGTTTTTGATTTATGTTTTCGATAATATATATTTTTCGTATTATAAAACCAAATATTTTGAAGTGGTTGTAAGCTCTAAGGCTAGTCGCTATTGGACCTATAGACCATGGCGGACCCACTCTTTGGTTAAGGTGGGCGGCCGCACCACTTGAAAAAAAAATTGGTGTATATTTTAAACAAAAACCCGACTGCACCCCTTGAAAATATGGTTGAACACCTCATCCGCACCCCCGGCAAATAATTCATGGGTATGCACTGCTATAAACTAATCTAATTTCAGCTTTGGATCCAGTTTAACGACTCATTAACTTAGACGTAAGCAAGATCTCAACACTTTTGGAATAGCCGGTGTAAAGCTTGTTTAAGCTAACCCTCTATAGTGATTGGTAAACATCGATGGATTTTCGATCATCTAGATTTGCTCGAATTTGCTCATGTCATTATAGCTTAGTGACATTTTGGGTGTGAGATAAGGCATAGGGACCATTAGGTGTGTTCGATTCACACAAAGAGTTTTCCCCATATTTATTGGGTTTCCTCATGAATCGTTGTATATGCATTATTGTCTAGTGAAGATGGATATAATTTGTAGTTAAAAAAAGATTAGCTCGAATTTAATTTGGACACGACTTTCTAGGCGAGTTTGCAAGTTTAATGGACAAGTTATAACTTATTAACCATAATAGAATTCACTTAATGAAATTAATAGTGACATGGATATTGTCACATGTATATCCACAAAGTTGTTCATTACAATATGGATTTTTTATACGATAAAAACCAAACTTTCCATTGCTATGATAGCTTGGTTTTAATATTACACACTAGACTTAACTCACATGCACTTGTTATATAAGCCAAAAGCATTTCCTAGTAGCCACACATTGAGAGAGATGCACCAACCCATTAGTCAACAAGGTCTCTTGGAAGATCTCTTGGCTCCAACCATGGAGACATGGTCCACCTTTTCTACTTCTCAAGAACTCACTACCATTGATCACACTCACTCATTCCCCATTCAACAAGATGTCTTCCTACCATTACCTTCTTCATCATCATTCTCAAACTCATCTTCATTTTCACAACTCATGTCATCATCCATGCAACCTGATTTCCAATCCCCTTACAACGACGAATCAATCTACTCTTCGGTACCATGTTTCGACACCTTCATACCGATTAACGAGTGGGTGTCTTCTTCATATGACCAACAAGTGTTTCCATCAATGGTGGAACAAGAAGAAGACAATGATGGTGATGAAGATCACAAGAATCATGTTGTTTCCAATGATGATAAACTCCCAACTGTTTTCTCCATGGGATTGAATGATGAAAAGAAGAGTAAGTCCAAGAAAGTTGAAGGACAACCTTCCAAGAATTTGATGGCGGAAAGACGAAGGCGAAAACGGTTAAATGACAGGCTTTCCATGCTCAGATCAATTGTTCCTAAGATAAGCAAGGTAAAACAAGCAATACCTCTCTATGTTCTAAGATAGAGGAAAGGTTCGCCTTCATCCTACCCTCGTCAGACCCTATTAATAGCTTGCTATGAGTGAGAGTTTACTGTATACGTGTACGTGTACGCTTGTTTGTTTGTTTTTTGTTTCCACTAATCTTTTTCTTGGTGGTTTTTCAAATGAACAGATGGATAGAACATCAATACTTGGGGACACTATAGAATACATGAAAGAACTCTTGGAAAAGATACAAGATTTGAAACTGAAAGAACAAGATACTGAATCTGATATGGATCATATGAAATTGTTGAGAGGTGTTAGAGAATTCAACATGAATGAATCACAAGCAAGAAATCCCCCAAAGGTACTGTTTTTATCCTACCATTTGAGTTACACCATAAACACACACTAAAACACACAGAAACTGATAGGTTATGTGAAACAAATTTTACAGTTTGATGTAGAGAGGGGAAACACGGATACCCGGATCCAGATTTGTTGTTCAACTAAACCAGGATTGTTGTTATCAACACTGAACACACTTGAAGCACTTGGTCTAGACATGCAACAATGTGTCATCAGTTGTTTCAATGATTTTGCCTTTCAAGCTTCATGTTCTGAAGTAAGTTTTATCGAAATCCACATATAGTATTTTCGGGGCGCTTCCAGTGGCGGACCCAGGAATTTTTTCTTGGGGGTGCGGAATATTTTAAAGATTTTAGGCCACTAACTGTATAAAAATATCGGTTCATAGCAAGTCGGGTCGGATCATGTAAGACAAAAGAACATCAAACTAAAATTTATAAATCATCAAAAACACATCAAACGTCATTACAAATTACAAACGTATTTAAAATTGTGCCCTACAGGTTTTTTTTAAATATATCTAAAGATACTAAACATGCCATAAGTTCATTAAATTCTTACTCATTGTTCCTTTTTTTTTTGAACGGCTAATTTCTTTAATCCTCTGTCATCTATGGGACTTGAACCCAAGACATTCCCCTTCCCAACAGGGGCGGACCCAAGCCCACCTCAAGGTGGGCGGGCGCACCCCCGGGGGAAAAAAAATTATGGCTAACTTCCGTCGAAAATCCCGTCCGCACCCCTTTGAATTTTTCGTCCGCACCCCTTGGAATTTTCGACCGCACCCTTTGAAATTTTTTGTCCGCACCCCTTAGGTAAAAAGTGTTATCAATTTATATTTAAAATTTTTTTTAGTAAACTCTTATTTTTTTTAAAAAAATATACTACCTAAATTATATAACTTTTAATACCTAACCAACTAAACCCAAATGCCCATACCTTTACCCACTTATAATTCCTAACTAGCTAGCCCACCAAGTCTTAAGAAATTCCAAATGCCCATACCATTAACCAAACCCAACAATATTTCAAACAATAATAAAATAATTGATGCCCAAAACCTTAAGAAATTCTATCTCGTTCTCTCTCTTGCGTCCCTGCACTGCCAACGAACAACATCACCCAGCGACAACAGTCCAGCAGTCGGCGACCACCGTAATCAGCCACCATACCTTATGTTATGGAGCGATGAACTTATGTTATATAGAAAAAAAATTGCTTAAGAAATTAGCTTTAGATGATGTTTTGGATAGATTTCAAAAAATGAAAACAGACGTTTTAATTATGTTTGTAACAAGGTTTGACATGTTTTTGATGATTATATAAATTTAGTTTGATGTTCGTTTGTTTTACATGACCCGACACGACCCGACCCGCTACGGACCGATTTTTTTACTTATATACCTAGGGGCCTAAAATTTTTAAAAATGTTTCGCACCCCCATGGAAAAATTCCTGGGTCCGCCACTGCTTCCCAACGTAGGTGTTTTAAAGGCTTTGCCTTTGCCAATGGACCACCACCCCATTGATTCATATAATTTGCTTCATAAGTTCATAAAACAACACTAAACACTTAAACAAAATAAACAACCATGTTCAACCATAGCCCATAACTTTCAAGTATATTTTTAAACATTCAAGCCCTAATATTAAATGTTGATTACTTGTAACTAATAATTTAAAGAAACAAAGCTATAAATAAAACAACAAAATCATTTAACTACAAGTCTAGAACAACAACAAAAATATAAAAAGATTAAACCCTTACACATCTATATTTTCTCCTAATCATCACATAAAACAAAATAAATAAATAAATAAATAAACCATACTAGTTCTATATTGGAATTCTGACGTAATATGGGTTGGTCCAACCGGAATTTTGGTTTTTCCTGTAAAAAAAGCCACCAGGTCGTGAGCAGTGGCGTCAAGTCGCTGGGAATTTTTTGGGCGCGGGATTTGGAAATGGAATGGGTGGATGGGTTTGGGTTCTTTTATTTAGTTCAAATTTCTTTAGGTTAGGTTTGGGCTTGTGTTAATAAAAACTGATTGCAGATTGGGCTTTGATTGGATTAAATAATTAAGTGAATAAGTGGTTAATAATTATTTTTTTTCTAAGTGGGGCGGTTGAAAATTTTCAAGGGGTGCGGGTGAAAAATTCTAAGGGGTGCGGTCGGGATTTCCGGCGAAAAATAACACTAAAAAATATTTTTTCATGGGGTGCGCCCGCCCACCCTTGGCTTAGGGTGGGTACGCCCCTGGGCGCTTCAATACATAAACAATTTACATAGAAAACTGTAAGTTCTATCGAAATCCA
Source organism: Helianthus tuberosus (assembly GCA_030545235.1). Lineage (NCBI taxonomy): Eukaryota > Viridiplantae > Streptophyta > Magnoliopsida > Asterales > Asteraceae > Helianthus > Helianthus tuberosus. Next base: position 4,197,181 of record CM060416.1, on the reverse strand, counting down.
CTTGTATATAGCGCTTGGTAGATATTTCAAAAGTTAAAAAAAAAAATAGAGTAAGAGGTTATAATCTTATATAACCGTCTTATGTCATCATCATCATCATACTCAGTATATCCCACCAATAGCAAAGCTAAGGTAGGGTCTGAGGAGGGTAAGATGTAGACAGCCTTACCTCTACCCCATAGGAATAGAGAGGCTGCTTCCAATGAGACCCCCGGCTCGATTGTAGTTTTGCATCAAGCCTTAGACATAAGGCACATAACACTCGGCAATTGAGACAAACACCGATTAGTGCATGTACCCCCTTGTCTTTTGGCTATTAACGCCACCACATGATGCATGATTAACCATCCCCCTCTTTTAACGTTATTTTCACGAAATTAGTAAAATAACGTTAAAATTAGTGCCCTTTCACTTTTGCCCCCCGAGCGCCCACGCATATATACATTATATGAGCATACCACAAGCGGGGCGTAATATAACCGTCTTATGTAAGACAGTTAAAGCTAAAGGTATACGTGTTGATGTGGTTATTGCAGTTCTCTACTTAAAACTAGTTATGTATTGAACGTCACTAAAGTATTCAACTCCATTAACTTTTTCATATAATAATATAAGGGTTTTAATAAAATTTGTATTGAATCTAGGCACAGGAGCATCGGTCGATAATCGGGTGTGAAGAAATGAAGCAAATCCTCTTCAGAAATGCAGGTTATGGAGGTAGATGTTTGTAAAGAAACATGAATGCAAGATGAAGAAGATCATGGATTGTTAATTCATTTGCAGATTTCCAGATTTTGGACTGTTTTGTGATAAAGCTGTTATGCTTTTTAGTTTTAGTTTATTAATGAATCATTGTTGGATCCATTGTCCAAAGACATCAACATCAACAACTTTAGATATCTAATAATACAAGAAGGACAAGTATTCCCTCATTGGTTTAACGAAAAGGTAAAGTACAAAAAGATGCTAACAAATTAACAGGAAAGAATGCTTTCATATAATTTTATCATATAAGAATGCAGTTAGTCCTTCCTATCGTGGCCCAGTGGGTATTCCCACTTGGGTTAAGTCGGCCGGCCCTCCTTGGAGGTCACCGGTTCGACTCCCACTCGTGGCCTTAGAGGGGGGACACCCGTGCGCAATGATGGTGAAAAACCTACCGAGGAGGGTTTGATCCTGAGCGTCACTCCGGTTTTCATCCGGCTGTTACTCTAGCGAGGCAACTCGTGTAGAGGTAGTACGGTTTCCGGGGGAAAGCCTTCGACCCAAGATTGGTCAACCCAGCGCTGGCCTTGCTATCTGGGCCCTTAATCTTGGCGAGGGTCCGCGATTTGCGGATGTGACAATGGTCACCATTAAGAAGTTCACCTTTCAAAAAAAAAAAATATAAGAATGCAGTTGTGGGCCCTACCCATGAGGAAAAAGAATGTTGTCAGATTATATATGTTCATATTATCTATATATGTTGGATGTATACAAGGGTTTGTAAAATATAAACAGGTGTATATGTGACAAGAATGGGGTGAAAGAAATTGACCTGTGGAGTCCAACATACATTATATTCAATCATAGATGCCTAAAAAGCAACAACTATTTCAATTATGGAAACCCTAACACAACAATAATCTAATCATGTTTCACAGAAAAAGAAAGAGGATCTTTATGTTTTCGAAAAAAATTGCTATTAGACATCACTACTAGAAAACGGCTGCTATTCCCACGTCAATTTCCGTGGGAAATCCGTGGGTAACTGCGTTTACCCACGGATTTCCCACGAAAATGGGCTGTAGGAATTATGCTCGTGGGTAATTTTTTTCTGACGCATTTCCTACAAATTCTCCTACTCATTTCCCACACAAAGGTTTCGTTAGAATTCTCCTACACATTTCTCACGGAATTAATTTTCTTAATTTTCCAACGCATTTCCCACGGAACATTACTTTTTTAAAATTTTGTGTTTAAATCAATTATATTTATTTTTATTATATATATTTTATATATTTTAATTTTCCTACACAATTCATACCGAAATTTTTATTCTTCCTACACAATTCCAACAGAATGTATTCGTTTTTCCTACATAGTTCCTACGGAAATATTTTTTTCCTACACAGTTCCAACGAAATGTGTTCTGGATTCCTACACAATTTCTACAAAATTAGTTTTTTTTTCCTACACAATTCCAACAGAATGTATTATTTTTTCCCACACATTTCCTACGAATTTATCTTTGTTTCCTACACAATTCCAACGGAATGTGACTAAACATGTTTATTCTTTTACCTACATGTTTCCTACGGATACATTTAAAAAATTAAAAAAAAACAAAAAATACTTGTTTTTTCCTGAAAAATGCATAATGATAAATATGATTCGGAACATAAATTTAACAAAAACCAATAACATAAATTCGAAACACATTTAAATTACAAAATCGCCATTATTCACGAATGAATGCTAATTGTTGTTCCTCCAAAATCCAGCACGCGCGAATCCCTGTATATAAAAATAACAAAAATAAGAGACCGAGGCTAAAGCCGTGTATATAAAAATAACAAAAATAAGCAATAGGTTACGCATAAATAAGCTCAAGATAGTTATTGATCAAAAAAGAAAATAAACCTTGAATCGGTTCTTGCCAAACTGAGTCCCTTTCTTGTTCGTCGGAATTTCGTGGGAAAAGTGTCGGCATTTTCGTTCGTAGGAAATGTGTAGGAAATTTTGGTAGGAATAGTAGTAGTTTTCTAGTAGTGCATGGACATAAAGAAGGTCGGGACGCCCCATTGTTTGTCAAGAAAACGGGTTCCATTTGTTTGCGATAAACGTTAGAACATGTTTTCTTTTAAACGGGGTCATATTTGAGGCAACATATCTTGTATCATGTAATAGGAACAATTTGATAATATTAGGAACTAAGTGTTGTGGATGAGGTGACATAAAATCATGAATGGTGATAGGGTTTGTGATATACACTATATTGCAAGAAAATGTCATAATAATAATATGTAGAGTAACAACAAAATCTATACAAAGTATGGATGAATACTTTTGTGGTTAGTGCCTTGATTGGAATATATAGGCTGATGGCCAATCTGAATGTTTTATGAAAACTATAATTTCAATCAATAGAGGATTTCAATTTGCTTTGCAAGGATAAAGTGTGGAAAAGATAGCGTTTTGTTTTTCATGTCACACGATGTAACGTTATCCATACAACTGTCACATTATTTTTGTTTAAATATGTGTCATTTGTAAGGCTAAGTGTAATGCGGTAACATCCCACTATCGTGGGTGTTACCCCAGCGTTATACACCGCCCCGAGGGGCGTTAGCCACAGCGTGAAGGTGGTAGGCGGGAATTGCCTAACGATCGTGCGAGAGGGAAGAATGGTGGGCCCCATAGAAATCGACCAATCACATACTTTGTTTCTTTTTAATTTATTAGATTTAAATATTATTTTAATGGATTGTGGGTAATGAAAACTTGTGAAACCATTCAAGAGTAAAAATGGAAAAAAGTAAATGAGAGCTCGTGGCTGTGATATGACATTCACTTTATAATGAGGCAGTGAAAACGAGTAAACCCATTACACATAGCCTAATTTACAAAGTGTTCCATAAATAAGTTACTTATGCTCATCAACTATATGGTCTTTCAATATTAGTAAGTACATATTTTAAGCTAACTTTAAAATCATGAACAGGGGTTAAAGATAAAACTGTCTATTTTGCAAGGATTGGTGCCTTGATTGGAATATATAGCTTAGTGTAGGGTTGGTGCCTTGATTGGAATATATAGGTTGGAATCTGAATGTTTTATGAAAGCTATAACCTCAATCAACAGAGGGTTTCAATTTTCTTTGCAAGGATAAGGTGTGGAAAAGATAGCCTTTTGTTTTTCATGTTACACGGCATCATTTTTTTTATAAATATATTTCATTTGTAAGGCTAAGTGTAAGGAGGTAACACCCCACTAATGTGGTCGTTACCCCAGCGTTAAACACCGCCCCGAGGGGTGTTAGCCAAGCGTGAGAGAGGGAAGAATGGTGGGCTCCATGGAAATCGACCAATCTTTGTTTCTTTTTAATTTATTATATTTAAATATTATTTTAATAGGTCGTGGGTAATAAAAACTTGTGAAACAATTACACAGTAAAAATGGAAATAAGTGAATGAGAACTCATGGCTATCTGACGGTGATATGACATTCACTTTATGATAAGACAGTGAAAACGAATAAACCCATTACACATATCCTTTTTTTTTAAGGCTTAACTTACATACTCACCTATACTACTTCTAAATTACACATTTCCCAATATTTGAACTTGGATATTCTCCAAAGAATTAGACTATGGGGTATGGGGCGGGGGTTGGGGCGTGGGTTGGAGAGAAACGCCCAAGTCACCACCCCGGGTAGGCTTGGGTTTGGGCGTGGCCCCATTGGCGTGGGATTTAGCCCGGGCGTGGGGTGGGGCTACCCACATGACATGGTGAAACCTCATTGGCTAAGAGCACTAGTCACGCCACCCCAGCCACGCCCCACCATACCCCTTTGAAATTGGCTTTTGGTCTTGGGTGCCCCATACTCCACGTGTCGCACAATGCCCCAAACCACGCCCCACCATACCCTATGGTCTTACTGGGCGATAACCCAAGTGGTATTACACAGCCTAATAAATGACAATTTTTTTTCGTATTTACAGAATTACAGTTGTTCATATATGTTTAATTGAATCCCAATTTTTACAAAGTGTTTCATAAATAAGTTATTTGTGTTCATTAACTATATGGTCTTATAATATTACGTAAGTACATATTTTAAGGTAACTTTAAAATCATGAAGAGGGGTTAATTAAGGATAAAACTGTCTATTTTGGATAATTCTAAAGAGAATTCGGCCCATTAAATTAAAGGTTTCGTCTTAATTCCAGGAAACTTAGCAAATTTGTCAAAAAAGGTAGTTGAAAGAATGGAAGGTTTTGTAAGCTTATGTGCCACGAGGGTCAAGGAAATGTAACCAGTCATTTTTTAATATAATAAACGTGTAACAAGTTTAAAGTCTTGAACTACAAATATTCCACGACAACATTTACTAATTTAACATTTTAACGCCGAAGCTATATAGCATTATCTATCTATATATTAAAAATAAAAGTTAATGAATAGTAACTTTATTATTATAATAATACATATAGTTTTTTTATTATAATAATACATATAGTTTTTTATACTTTTATTATTCTAATATTATAATAATAATTATTTACTCTACTTTTCAAGTTTAATAGATTTTCATATTCTTTTTTTACTTAAATGATTTCTTTTTAGTATCACAGGTTGGGATAGGCTTGGTTTCAACCAGTATTGAATTGGTACTGGTTAAATATCTATATATTAAAAATAAAAGTTAATGAATAGTAACTTTATTATTATAATAATACATATAGTTTTTATACTTTTATTATTCTAATATTATAATAATAATTATTTCCTCTACTTTTCAAGTTTAATAGATTTTCATATTCTTTTTTTACTTAAATGATTTCTTTTTAGTATCACAGGTTGGGATAGGCTTGGTTTCAACCAGTATTGAATCGGTACTGGTTAAATTGAATACATTTTCATATTTTTCTTAACGTTAAAGATTTTTTTTTATCACGGGTTGGGATAAGCTTGGTGTCAACCAGTATCGAACCGGTATTGGTATCGAAAATACCTATACCATCCTGTTCGGTATCGGTAGATGAAGGTAAAAACCGGCACCAGCCTGGTACAGAAAACGCCAAAGTCGGAACCGAATTAACATTGAAAATCTTTTTGTTCGAGAAATTCAGTACTGCTACCTGATACTATTTGCTCATCCCTAATCATGGATACCGTACGAACGACGGTACCATACAACTTTTTTTGTTAATTTTCTTCAACTTTTAATGATTTCTTTTTTTTTTAGTTTCAGGGGTAGGATGAGCTCGGTGCCAACCGATACCGAATCGGTACTGGTACCGAAGATACCTGTTACGGTACCTGTATATGAAGGTAAGAACCGGTAGTGAACCGGTACCAGTAACGCCAAAAGTCGGTACCGAATTGGTAGTTAAGATCTTTCGGTTCAGAAAATTCGGTACCGGTACTAGGGCTGTCCAAAAAGCTCGCGGCTCGGAGCTCGCTCATATTTAGCTCGGAAAAAGCTCGCTCGATATGGTTCGGTTTGAAAGTGAGCCGAGCCGGCTCGGCTCGGTTAGAAAGTGAGTCTAGCTCGACTCGGCTCGTGACGAACCAAATTGGCTCGTTTTGGCTCGCTTGGTAGCTCGGCTCGGCTTAGGTCGAATTATTTTACTTATAATATATTTTATTTTATTTTTATATACAAATAATATATTACAAAAAAAATGATTATTATTTACATGTATTTAGGCTTGTAGTTTGATCTATGACATATTTAAAGGTTGTTTGCCGTGCTAATGAACAAATATTGTATTTACTTGAAATATAAAACTTATTTTGCGTTGTTGAACGTGATTTTGGCTTGTAATGCATTATGTTGAACTTATTTTGAATATGTTATTTTGAAGTATTGAATAATATTTTAGAATACTGAATTTTGAGAGCTATGTATTAGTTTTTATTTTTATAATCGAGTCAAACCAAGCCGAGCCGAGGCAGCTCGGTTTGAAACCAAGCCGAGCCCGAGTTTAGGTTTTCAGCTCGGTTTCAAATCCAAGCCGAGACGAGCCAGCTCGGTTTATAATCGAGCCGGGCCCGAGCTTGCCCTAGCTCGGCTCATGAACAGCCCTAACCGGTACCCAATACCATTTGCTCATCTCTGACCACATGTTTCATACGAATAACATCATTACCATACAACTTTTTGGTTGATTTTCTTTTCGTGTTTTTTCTACATTTTCTTTTTATTCTTGTCAGCGGTTCCGTGCACAACGCGCTCGTAGTTATTTTAAAAACACATGTAAAAATAGGCTAAATAACAAAGGAAGTTCGTCGCAACACGACGAAATCATAAACCTAGTTAACAATAATATTTTATGAAATTCCAACAGTATTGTTCGGTCCAAACGAAATAGTGGTTTGTAACTTTGTATGTACTTAAAGTAACAACACTTGAATGAGGAATATCACACTTATAAGGTTAGAAATAATTACAAAAATCGTCCTTTATGTATGTCAATTATTGCAAACTGTGTCCTTTGTCTTCAATAATTACAGAAAACGTACTCGATGTTTGCAAACTCTTGCAAGTTATGTCCTTTAGCCCTAACTCAGTTAATTTTTATGGTTAAATCTGACCAAATGGACCCCACATGAGGGTATTTTTGTGGTTAAATCTGAACAAATGAACCTCACATGAGAGTAAAATGACCAAAATACCCTCATGTGGGGTCCATTTGGTCAGATTTAACCATAAAAATTAACTGAGTTAGGGCTAAAGGACATAACTTGCAAGAGTTTGCAAACATCGAGTACGTTTTCTGTAATTATTGAAGATAAAGGACACAGTTTGCAATATGTGACATACATAAAGGACGATTTTTGTAATTTACTCTTAGAAATATATTAGAGTAAACTTCCGTTTCGCTCCCTATGGTTTGGTCACATTAACGGTTTTGCACCAAACCTTTCAAAATAGCCATTTTACTCCCTGATCTATGAAGCTTATCTCTATTTCACTCCCCGCCCCTAACGGCATCCAATTTGACTGTTAAATCCTGGTCACATGCCACTCACATGAGGGGCATTTTAGTCTTTTCCCATTCAAACTTATTAATTTCCCTATTTAATTTTCACTCACCTTCTCTCTCTATTACACTCCCCTGCATATAACTTCAATTTCGGGTTTCTTCACAAACGGCAAATCATCTGATTCAAACAATGCCGGAAAACAAATCATTCCACTTCTGTTCCTCCACCATCAAAATCCCCCAATTCCTCCCTATACACCACCACTCCATCTCTTCAGCAATCAACAATTCCAAACACTCACTCAATTCAGATCCTCCATCAACACTCACCACTTATCAACAAACTAATTACACCTAAATTATCACACACTTTTCACACTCTTCACTTCAGAAAACAACTGTCGCTGCTATGCTCTGCTTCATTGGCGTTGACGAAGGCTGACGAGGAGGGCGACGAGTTGACTCAGTCGAGTAAGAGTCACTCAGTGAGTCGGAATGATGATGAGCGTGTGCTAATTAGTGAGGTGTTGGTGAGGAATAAGGACAGTGAGGAGCTTGAACGGAAGGTGTAAGACCCAACTTAAAATAACAGGATTAATGATACATAACAGGCATTTAGTACAAAAATTTCGAGTTTACAAAAACTTTCATGATTTTAAGACCATACATGATCATAATATTCAAGTTATAACCCTACTAATTAAACATTCAAGACATGACTTCAAGTGTTTACATATTACTTAAAACAAAATAGATCAAGTGCGGAAGCTTTATTTAGTGCGTTCGGTTCTTGATAATTGCTTGATCGCCATCCGGATTAGGTCCACCATCACCTAAGGTCAAAACCACATAAAATGTTAGTTTTGATAATGTTAGAATGGCTATAACAAGCTTCATGAGTGAAAACAACAAAAATTAAATAATTTCAGAATTTGGAGGGGGCGTGGTGCTACACCTGGGGGGGGGGGGGGTCGCGCTACACCTAGCCCCCTAAATAATTTCAGAATTTGGAGGGGGGCATGGCGCTACACCTAGGGGGGTCGCGCTACACCTAGCCCCCTTTTTGACAGCAAGTTGTTTTATTGTTGCTACACTTTACCCAGCTACGAAAATTCACCAATATTAACTTAGAACTTGCATAACTTTCACTACACAAGTCCGTTTTACGTAATTCTTTTTCCTACGCGACCGTAATTTAATTACGGACTCGTTTATCAACACAATTCACATCAAAATTCAGTTTACGAACAGTTGGCCTATGATTCAGCTCTTGTTTATTCGACCCATTTGTTTACAAGTCCTACAACTTGTTTTTGTTATCACCCCTTGTCTAAGACCGATTTACCCAATCCCGGGTTTTTCCGTCTATGATGTTTCGCTTCCCTCCCGAGGGTTGCTTACGCAATAATCGTCATGCTTGGTTCGAGGATTTAAACATGCTTTTTAACACTATTTGACAAGCATAAATTTCAACTTGTTTTAACCCATTTGCATGCCGAATGGAGATCACCATTTCAAAACATTCCAAACTCTATTTCTAGCACATGATTTGACCCGTTTTATTTGTCTATTGCACTTGGTCACTTCCGTGACTTAACGGGTTTCCTTGTTTGCCAAATTTCAATATATCAAGCTAAAACTAACAATTAAACATAATGTAACAAAACCATAAGTCGCGTACCTTCAAAGCGCACCCTTTAAGCATGTATCACCTCCGGCTTGTCCACTTGACGATCCGGATTCTTTACCTAAAGAGTTCCATTCGCAACCGATTTAGAACTCTTTTAAAATCAATAACGGACAATTTATTATGATAATCAAATCTGCGCTTTTTGTCCGATCTTTAACGTTTTACTCCTCACTTAGGCGTTTTAACAAACACCTTGCAGGTCAGATTTTACATAACCATTATTAGGTTGTTGACATGTTATTTTTCCATCTACTTTCACTTTAATCAGACAATTTGCACAAAATTTCAACATCAATAATATTGAATTTAACACATGAATTCAGCTTTCACTATAATAGTAATCACAATCCTAGTGTTTATCTAGTCTCTATAAACCCAATAATCACCTACAATGGTGATTATAATCTCCACAATTAACATACCAAATTTTTAACAAGAATTCATCTAGGGTTTTATCCCTAGGCATCATGTTACTTCTAATTTCATCCATGCAACATATATTCAAGCTCAATTTTTGATTTTCTCAATTAACCTAAAACTGAACAAGAATCAAAACACCAAAATTTTGCATACCTTTTGATCCCTGCAACGAGGTAATCACTAATTCGAGTTTGAAAATTGATTTAGAGCATATTAAGGGCTTTAATTTGCGAGTTTTATGTGAAAACTAGGGTTTGGAGGAAACCCCTGGTCGCCCCTTTCTTCTGTACGATCCAAACACACACACATGTGTGTGTTTGGTGTGTTAATTGTTGTTTTAAGCATTCATGTTTTAGTTTTTACCAATCCAGTCCTTCAACTTTTATCTAACTTAGAATCTAAGTGTTTTAACCTTATTGTAAGTCACTTCTAGACTCTTAACTAACTGGGTTATAATTTCCTAGTTAGTTGATTTTTGTTTAATTAATACTTTATAATAAAATATAAAGTTTTATATTTTTGGGGTGTTACAAGTCCACCCCCCTTAAAAAGGGTTTCGTCCCCGAAACCGAATTACGTACCAAATAATGTAGGGTAGAGTCGTAGCATCTCCTCTTCGGATTCCCATGAGGTATCCGAACCCTTCTTGTGTTCCCATTTAACCTTTACTTGATTGATCTCTTTGTTCCTTAATATTTTCACCTTACGATCCAAAATCGCAATGGGCTTTACCACATAGTTAAGGCTATCATCCACCTCGATGTCATCGTAGTGGATATAAGTCGTTTCGTCCGCTACACATTTCCGAAGATGTGACACATGAAATGTGCTATGAATTTCACTTAATTCCTCCGGTAGTTCAAGGCGGTATGCTACCTTTCCTACTCGTTCGACAATTGTAAACGGCCCAATAAATCTCGGGCTTAATTTTCCTCTCTTTCTATACCGGATAACCCCCTTCCATGGGGATACCTTAAGCATGACCTTGTCGCCAATGTGAAACTCGATCGGTCTCCTCCTTTTATCCGCATACGACTTTTGTCTATCTTGAGCCGCTTTCAAGTGTGCCCGAACCACGTCAATTTTTTCATTAGTGGCTCGAACTATTTCTTTATGGGCGAGTTCACGTGGACCCACCTCACCCCAACACACTAGGGTCCGGCATTTCCTACCGTAAAGCATTTCGTATGGTGCCATCCTGATACTAGCATGGTAACTGTTATTATACGAAAACTCGACCAATGGTAGATAAACATCCCAACTACCTCCGAAGTCGATTATATATGCCCGTAGCATGTCTGTATTGTTCTTTCGCTCTATCCATCCGTCTGAGGATGGTACGCTGTCCTAATGAACAATTTTGTTCCCATTTGCTCTTGGAAATCTCGCCAAAAATTTGAAGTGAATATGGTATCCCTATCGGACACGATGGATACCGGTACTCCGTGGCGTGCCACTATCCCATTAGTGTAAACTTCCAACATCTTTTCTGACGTATAAGTCTCACGTATCGGAATAAAGTGAGCACTCTTTGTCAGTCTATCAACAACTACCCATATTGCATCAAATTTGCGGTTCATCCTTGGTAGTTTGGTTAACAGGTCCATTGTAATATGTTCCCATTTCTAAACAGGAATTTCCAATGGTTGGAGCTTACCGTATGGTTTTTGGTGTTCCGCCTTGACTTGCAGACATGTCAGGCATTTCTCCACGTATTTCACTACATCTCTTTTCATTCCGGGCCACCAATAGTTTTGTTTCAAGTCGTTATACATCTTGGTCGCTGCCGGATGGATGGAATAACGGGATTTGTAAGCTTCATCAAGTAGAAGCTTTTTAACTCCACATGTGTTAGGAACCCAAATTCTATTGAAACGTGTTTTTAAACCGTGATTGCCATCTTCAAGATCCTTGAATTGGCCAACAATTCTTTCCTTTTTCCTGTTTTCCACCTTCACTGCTTCAACTTGTGCTTCTCAGATTCGTTCTAGTATGCCCGAGGTCACAATAAGCTGCATTGATTGTACTCGTATCGGGGCGTATTCTGCCTTCCGGCTCAACACATCTGCCACTACATTGGCTTTCCCGGGGTGATAGTGTATTTCACAATCGTAGTCCTTGACCGTTTCCAACCATCGCCTCTGCCTCATGTTTAATTCCTTCTGATCGAAGAAATATTTCAAACTTTTATGGTCGGTAAAGATGGTACATTTTACCCCATACAAGTAATGTCTCCATATTTTTAAGGCAAATACCACTGTTGCCAAATCCAAGTCATGAGTCGGGTATTTCTTTTCATGGATCTGCAGTTGCCTCGAGGCATAGACTATGACCTTGCCTCGTTGCATTAAAACACATCCGAGCCCCGAATGCGACGCATCCGAGTAAACCACCATGTCGTCAACTCCTTCCGGTAACGTTAACACCGGAGCGTGAGTTAACTTTTCTTTGAGCGTTTGGAAGGCTTTCTCTTGTTCGATGCCCCATACAATTCTTTCCTCCTTGCGAGTCAATTTGGTCAACGGTAAGGCAATTTTGGAGAAATTTTGTATGAATCTCCGATAATATCCCGCGAGCCCTAAAAAGCTTCGGATTTCTGAGGGATTCCTTGGAGTGTTCCATTTTGACACGGCTTCTACTTTTGATGGATCCACTAATACCCCGTCGGCACTAATGATATGCCCGAGAAACTGCACCTCTCGTAACCAGAAGGCGCACTTTGAGAATTTTGCATACAACTTTTCTCGTCTGAGTCTCTCTAATACTTCTTGCAAATGGTAAACATGCTCCGCTTCATTCTTCGAATACACTAAAATGTCATCGATAAATACGATTACCGACTTATCAAGCATATGTTTGCAAACCCGGTTCATGAGGTCCATGAAAGCCGCGGGTGCATTAGTCAACCCAAAGGGCATTACGAGGAACTCATAATGCCCATACCGCGTACGAAAGGCCATCTTCGGTACGTCTTCCTCCTTGACCTACAACTGGTGATAACCCGACCTGAGATCAATCTTTGAGAACCAACTCGATCTTTGTAGCTGGTCAAATAAGTCATCAATTCTTGGAAGTGGGTATCGATTTTTCACCGTGAGTTTGTTTAACTCTCGGTAGTCGATACACATGCGCATACTACCATCCTTATTTTTCACGAATAGTACTGGTGCACCCCACGGGGATACACTCGGTCGGATAAACCCTTTGTCGAGCAATTCTTGGATCTGAGACATCAATTCTTGTAGCTCCAACGGTGTGAGCTGATACGGCGCCTTAGCCACAGGTTTTGCGCCCGGAATCAATTCGATTCCTAACTCTACCTCCCGTTCTGGTGGTATTCCCGGTAAATCTTCCGGGAACACATCTTCGTAATCACGTACCACCGGTACGTCTCCGATTTTTGTGGATTCTTTCTCCGACTCACTTGCATATACTATATAGGCCTTGCACCCATGTTGCATAAGTCTGTGAGCTTCTAGCATTGTACATACCAGAGGGTTACCTCCTTTTTCTCCGTATATGGTAACGTGCTTTCCGCTAGGAGACATCGGTTTTATCTCCTTTCGGAAACATGCCACCTTTGCGTGGTATCAGGATAACCAATCCATACCCACGATCACTTGAAATTCTCCCATCGACATCGGGATCAAGTCTATTGTGTATTCTTCGTTGTCAATACTTAATTTGCAATTTTCACATACATCATAAACGATAAAACTCTTGTTATTACCTATCTCTACTTCTAAAGGCATAGGTAATTTTGTTAGAACAAATTAAGGATGTCGAATAAACCCATATGAAATAAAGGATTTATTCGCACCCGTATCAAATAATACACGTGCAGGAATCGAGTTTACAATAAATATACCTGAAACCACTTCGGGTTCAACTTTTGCTTCTGCGGCAGTCAAGTGGAAAGATCTAGCATTTGCCTTCGGGGCTTCACCTTTCGTGTCTTGCCCGTCTTTCTTTCCCACTAGCTCCGGGCATTCTGACTTCTTGTGACCCGGTCGATAGCAATTGTAGCAAACCGTCACTTTTTCCGGGCATGATGAAGCCATATTCCCCGTTTTCCGACATATGGGGCAAGGTTTATCCTTTCCGCAGATTTTGCAATTTGGCGACCCACCTTTTGCATCTGATTTCTTCCCCGTTTCATTCGTTCGCGCTTTCTTAGTAGGGCTTGGATTAACATCATGTGCCTTTCGTTTTCCCCGTTCAACCTGCTTTTTCAACTCAATCTCTCGTTCCCGAGCAACATTTATGATCTCGGTAAGGGTCTCGTATTTTGAAGGAGTCATAAACTCCCTATACTAGGCGCTTAACATATTGTAGTAATAATATATCTTCTGTTCTTCATTTGTCACCAATTCGTCACAAAACTTCATCTTATCCATAAACATTCCTGTGATTTTGTCTATGGACTCACCCTTGTGCCTAAGTTGCATGAACTCTTCTTTGATTCGATTAATAACCGCCTTGGGACTGTGATGTTTAAGAAACGACGTCTTAAATTCATCCCATGTCATGGCCTTAGCCGCTTCACTTCCAATTTCTTTCTTTTTGTTATCCCACCAGTCTTTCGCTTGACCCCTTAATTGACCCGTACCATAGGCTACGTAGTCATCTACATCACAATGGGTCCTCTCAAATACCCCCTCGGTATCGCTTAGCCATCGTTGGTATACTATGTATTGGGTCTACCTCCCCATTATAGACCGGCGGTTTGCACGTCATGAACTCTTTGTATGAACAAGGCTTTCGTCCTCCGGACTTTTCCTTTGCTAGATTGGCACTATCTTCCAATTTCTTGATTCTCTCGTCCACTACCGATAGAACCGTGTTTTGAATCTTATCGATAACATGAAAAAGTCTGTTTCATGGTCCCCTCTTGCTGATTAAGGCATAAGATTCAAAGTTGTAAAGAATGCATGGTCAAAGCCCAAGAGATCACAAAGTTTTGTCTTCTGATGAGGGCTTACGGACCGCAAGAAGACCACTTTACGGTCCGTAAGGTGGCGGAGCTGGGCGAAAATAAATAAAAAGCGGATACGGACCGCAAAGCCAAGGGCTTACGGTCCACAAGGTTGTAACTGGGCATCTCAGATCAAGGTCGGTTACGGACCGCAACGCCTTGGGCTTACGGTCCGTAATGAGGTCGCTGGCAGCAGAAAATGGCAGTTGCCTGTTATAACCGGTTGCACCGCCTTAAAGAGCTGGTTTTCGAAATACTGGAGCATGGCCAATAGTTTTGCATGCATAGGGACACTTGGGTTGATCAGGGAACTTCCATAGACTTGGGTGTGATGATCTTGTTGCATTTAGCCCACTATATAAGAGCTTGAAGTTGCAAACTTGGGATTGCTCATTTCAAAAATCAGTTCAAGACTTCTCTGGAGCTCTCTGGTCTTCTCTTAAGCTTTCTTAAAGTTCCAAATCGTACTTAGGACCCTTGTAAGTATCCTTAACTTCCTAATTTTAGTTTTAATTAGCTTAATGACCATAAGTCAAACTTATCGAAATTAAAGTTTGACTTCGTGATTAATCACTGATGGTCCAGTCATTAGTTAAAATAAAAGTAGTTATAAGTTGGTAATTATGTAGGTAATAAACCCCTAAGAGGGCACCTACTGATTATCACTCTAACTAGGTCAATTGTCGGGTCAAAGTTAATCTTAAAAAGTCAACAGAAAGCTTATTTTCAAATAAACGCATAATTAACAATGTAGAACCCATGCAACCTGTTTTATCACTAATATAACTTGGTAATTAATGTAAGAACATGTCCAAACATGTTCAACCCGATAATTTTCAGTTTAGGCTCGGTTCGGAACCAAAAGTCGCATAATTTGACTTTTGCTTTGACTTTCAGTTCTGACCCAATGTAGCATGTTTTAGAAATGCCTTAGAGCTTTATTTGGACCAGGTTACATGTTAGTATAACCCTATGTGATTATACATCTTGGTTCATTAGTTATCCGATTCATATGCATGTTTCCGTTAAATGCTTAAATGTTGACTATTATGCCCATATGACCTTAAAACGTGATTTTTGAAAATGTAAAAGAATGAAAACCTTAGTTACTGATTTATAAACTTGTCCCTAAAATTTGACATCAGTTTGAGGTCTAGATTAGGAGTTATGCTCATTAGCGTAATTAGAAAGCTTTTTATTAAATAAAAGGCGTAATTAGCGTATAGCCTATTTAAACCCGATTTTTAATACCAAAATTTTTACCCACTGATATAAAATAATATTTTGGGATTTTTGAAGATTTTTATTTAATTTTAGCCTGAGCATAACATAGAGTTCTAAGCTTGATTCGGTAATTGCCGGTTTTGCCCTTTTGGCCTATAAAATGAGTTTTACAAAACATTTTGACACCAAACCTTTTGCTACTGATTTTATATGGTAAATAAAGTATTTCAAACTTTCTAGAATAATTAAAATATCAGCTTTTCTTATAAAAACCCGGAAATCGCTTAAAACCGTCTTTTTACGCGTTTTAAACGCATAGTATGTACTAAAACTATTTTAAATATATAAGAGTTGATACCTACTGATATTTTTAGTAAATTTTTATGCTTTAATAGTAAGCAAAAGTTTTAAACTCAGATTTTCAGATTTGACCCTTAAACCTTATGTGAAATTACCAAAATGCCCCTTCGGTGCATAGTCTGATTATAAATGGTAAGTTTCACATATATGTAATACCCTACTGATATAACCTATTAAATTAAGTATATTTACTGAATATATAAGACCCGAAACTCAGATTTATATTAAATCCCTTTTATAACCTTTTAAATGACCAAAATACCCCTACGGGGCATAATTTGAGTTTATATTCGTTTTGATCATAATAGAAGATAGCTTACTGTTGTCACAACATATTTAAGGCATATTAACTTAGGAAACCTGTTCATGAATCATTTGGTTACCCGTTACGCATTATTCGCGTTCGGTGCGGTTTATGTAACTAGTTTGCATAAATTAGCCGAAACGGGTCAAACCTTATCACTTTTGTCTCAAAATCCAGAGTGTATTTAGTTTACCAATATTACACAAGTCTCCAAACTTTTCGGGTCTAAATCACATTCTAATCCGGTCTTCGCTTAATCGTGCGTTTGAACTGTATCTTCCTTTAAAACTAGCCGGTCTAAGTTTAGGCTTAATTAAAGACCCGTTAGGAATCTAAAAGGTTATTAAAAACCTTTGTTCCAGATTAGGAGACCCGGTAAAAGCTACGTGCACTTGCTGTTTGTGATTATTACTTGCAAAGGTAAATACTTTTAACTTATTTTCCCTATACGGGCTTGGGGTACGGTATATAAAATACCGCTTGGTCGGGCATTGAATTTTTGATCGTATGAAGGTTAATTTATTGATATGGCCCGTTTAAATTGTTTTGTTTGCTTAAAGCCTTTGGGGGTTAATGACCATGTCCCGGATATCCTTGGCATCATTTTACGAAATGGCCATGACCTAAGCACGGGGTCTAGGCGTACACCCGACAGTGTATATATAAATAATAAGGTATAACCGCCGGTTTCGAGAATAACTCCCCGCGGGACTATATCATGTGGTGTGTCTATTAATCTTTAACCCGGTGTCAATCCGGGCTACTGAACGTATAAGAAACATGTAATTCTTTTACAAGTTTATATATAAATAATTATCCCAAGTTATAAAATGTTTTGTGCCTTGTGCATTCAAATCAATTTTCTTAAACCTTTTCAAAACGAGTCAGTTAATTGTATTTACCAGTGTAACTGACGTATTTTCCCAAAAAGGTTAAGTGCAGGTACTAATCGAAATAGGCTGCCCTCTCCTTAGCATCAATAAGAGTCTCGCAAGCTTGGATGCATTTTAAATCTGACGAACTATGTTTCCTTTTTATTTGATCCGCCTGTGGATCCGTTACAGTCCATTGTGATACTTTGATATTACTATTTATTCGGTTTGTAATATGATTCATCTTTTGCTTCCGCTGTGCATTTAAAATTGTGTTGTTTGACTATGATGATATCAACTACGTTACGATACTCCCCACCGAGCCCACCGGTAATACGTGGAAATATCGGGGTGTGACAGGTTGGTATCAGAGCCGACGTTGAGTGAATTAAACACTAGCCTTTTTTGTGTTTAATCTCAATGACACAGTTTGCACATTCATCGACTTCTGAGTCTAGACAAAGAACTTAGGATTAATCTAAATTTGTTTTATTTCTAACTTTGTCTTTTATATCTTCTTGTTCTATCCTTTGTTTGTTTTGACAGGTCAAAAATGCCACCAAGAATGAGAGGGAGAGGAAGAGGCAAGAGGCCACTCGTCACCCCGAATGATCATGAGGCCGGGCCTTCGCACCGGCGAACACCGTCAGATTCCCTTAGCAGAAGTCCTCAAGAAAACTGGAGGACCTCTATTGAACCCGCAAGGCGCTCAGTTTCGCTGAGCTCCTCCCCTTCTTTCCAAAACTCCTTTGGGCCTCAGTCTGAAAACGAGCCCCATAATTCCCACCATTCTTATATACCTCTTCAGGGCCACAACTCACCTTTCGATGACCCAACGGCCTATTTCCGGAGCCGGTTCAACCCGGAAAACTACATTGAAGAACCAGTGGGTTTTAACCCACTAGGACCTGAAGACCACTTCTCGGGCGACCATGCGATGGACATGGACGAAGACACGGATCCCGCCGAGCCTCCAACCGGGACCCCTAACCACCCCATCGAGATTTCGGATAGGTCACCTTTTGTTGGATCACCTTGTAATGGTCCCGACAGCTATGCGGCGAGGTTCAACCAGATCGACTGGGTGTTTACTCCCAGTTACCACAACTCACCACAGCAGCCACAGCAGGATCCCTCCGAGGATTCCCGTTTTGTAGCAGTCACTCCACCGCCACCACCAGTACACCAACAGCCTCCGGAGCCACCGAGGCGTAGGAGAACAACCGCACGGATGTCCGTGCGAGGGGGAGTCCACATCAGCACTACTCGACCATCTAGTGGCAGTCATTATCCGCCACTATACGAAGACCCACAGATGGGTGGGCCTTCGAATCCCGTTTCTGAGGTGCAGTCTGCGCCGGTCGCACCACCACCATTGGGTTTTAACAACCCGATTCCTACATACGCCGGTTCAGCGGTGTACAACCCTTTTGAGCAGCCGGTCCATACCAACTACAACTACGCCGAGGCTGACCCATACCTGGTAGCGGCAGCAAACTACCATGCTCTTCATCCCGAGGGAACCTTTGGAGTCCCATATCAAGCGGGATATCCACACGATGGGTACCCACCTTATGGGTATCATCAACCGCCACCTCCTCAACCTCCGCTATATCAGCAACCCCCGCAGCCGCCAGTGATATCGCCACCGCAGCATCAAGAGATTCTTTAAAGGTTGGATCAGGTGCAGCAGGAAGTTTGGGAAGACCGTAGGCAGAACCGAGGAATGTTCAAGGGTCTGGTGAACTTAATCAAGGGGAAAAACAAAAAGGATCATTAAATCCTTTATCTGTTTATTTGTATTCCTTTAATGTTTAATCAGTCCCTGAGTGTACAATCGTTTCTGTATTCAGCCCCTGCGTGGGCATGTCTTTCAGTATTCCGCCCCTGCGTGGGCATGTTTTTTCTGTTTAACCCCTGCATGGGTATGTTAGGTTGTTTCGCCCCTGCGTGGGCATGTGATTTCTTATAGAAGTCCCGTTTAGGGAAAACCTGTACTTGTTTAATTTTTGTAATGGAATGGTAAAAATTTAAATTTTTCATTTTTGATAAATTATATGCATAAATATAATATATAAAATAAAATAAATGAGAAATAACATTCCTTTTATAAGACCTACCATTATAATAAAATAATAAGAATCTTAAAGGTAAAACCTAGCCACATGTCATTCTAGATATGGCCAAGATTGTAAAACCTATTCGAAAGATTCAAAACCTTGTTAACATCTGAAAACATGTTAACACTCCTGGCAAAATGTGATTCGATAAAATCGCATAAGTCATCCTTACATTGGATTCTTCCAAATTCTTCTATTATATTAAACACCCAATAGGGATGTAATGCCTACGGGCTATATTCATTGTCATATAAGACAAAAGACAGTCGTGGTCCTCGACCCCCTGTTAAGAAGAGGTAATAAACTATGATTAAAACCTCAATACCTTGATCCTATAAGATCATGATAAAATTTAAAACTGTCCATGTGATTCGACCTTTTATGCCATTAATATATTTTAAATATAACTAAGGATTAATATAATGAAAAATCCTGAATATATATATGCCTAACAAATTAATCGAAATGGTTTCTTAAATACCATGATTAATAAATCATCTAGAATGATAAAACTGCTATAGACCTCTGAGTAAATTAAAATCATTTATCTTATGTAGTAATCAAGCTACATGGCTGGGTCTGATGAAGTCAACAGCCACCCCAGAGATAATCATGACACTTCCAAAGTCAACATAGCAGGAGCAGAATTACAGGCATTGATAGATAATGCTATTACGCGAGCTCTGGATAGACAGTTCAGAGAATCCAGTGGTACCCAGGTCAGGACTGAGTCAGTACCACATTCTAAACCACCCTCTAGAACTCATACTGCTCAAAAAAGTGATTCTCATCACTCATCAAATCAAAGGAGTGTTCCATCTAAGAGAATTGTGTTAAATAAGGAACCGCGTGCTAAAGGTTGCACCTATAAATACTTTGTCTCCTGCAAACCCAGGGATTTCACCGGGGAAAAAGGAGCAGTTGATTGCATGTCATGGTTAGACGAGATGGACACTGTGGTAGATATCAGTGGTTGCGCTGATAAGGATGTGGTAAAGTTTGTATCTCAGTCATTCAAAGGCGAGGCACTAGCGTGGTGGAGGTCTTTGATTCAGGCCACTGGGAAGATCCCATTGAACAATCTGTCTTGGGATCAGTTTGTGACATTGACTAAGGAAAACTACTGTCCTCAGCATGAGGTTGAAAAGATTGAGTCTGATTTCTTGTCATTGGTTATGAAAAACCTAGATTGTCAAGCCTACCTTACGAGCTTCAACACTATGTCAAGACTGGTTCCGTATCTTGTGACACCGGAACCCAAGAGGATAGCTCGTTTCATTGGGGGTTTAGCCCCAGAGATCAAGGCAAGTGTGAAGGCCTCCAGACCAGCTACTTTTAGGTCTGTAGCTGATATATCATTGTCTCTTACTTTGGACGCGGTCAGACAAAGATCACTCAGAAACACCGATGCTGAGAAAAGAAAGCGTGAGGATGACAACTCACGACGGTCAGACAAGAAGCATAAGGGAAACAATGACCACAAAAAGAGATATGGAAACAAAAAGGATGGTCATCAGTCGGGCGATAAGCCCAAGTGTAAAATCTGTAAGAAGCACCACTTCGGGAGGTGCAGATACGAGTCGAAAACCCAATCGCAGCCAAGGCCTTGTGGGATTTGTAAATCTTCTGAGCACAAGACATTGGAATGTAAGAAAATCAAGGATACTACGTGCTATAACTGCAATGAAAAAGGGCATATCAAATCCAACTGCCCTAAGTTTGCTAAGAAGGCTGAAGATGGGAAAAACACCAATGCTAGGGTCTTCCGAATGGATGCACGAGAAGCTGTTCAGGACGATAATGTGATAACAGGTACCTTTCTCATCAATGACGTTTATGCAAGAGTGTTATTTGATTCTGGAGCAGATAAGTCATTTGTTGATGATAAGTTTTGTAAGTTGTTAAATCTACCTGTTAGAACCCTAAGCATAAAATATGAGGTTGAATTAGCCGATGGCACCATAGAAACCACATCAACTGTATTAGATGGATGTTTTATATCCATTAGGAACCACTATTTTCCTCTGTCCTTACTTCCTTTGAAATTAGCTGGTTTCGACATAGTAATAGGCATGGATTGGTTATCTCATAACCAAGCCCAGATCGTTTGCAACAAGAAACAAGTGGTGATCAAGACTCCGTCTAGTGAGCCACTTACCATACAGGGAGATACGCAGTATGGATTGCCTAAGCAAGTGTCTATGCTTAAGGCATCAAGGTGTATGAAGAAGGGTTGTGTCATCTACATGGCACTAGTGACTATTGATGAGCCGAAACCTAAGATTGAAGACATCCCCATCATTTCTGAATATCCCAAAATATTCCCTGAAGAACTACCTGGTTTGTCACCAGATAGGCAAGTAGAATTCAGAATTGATATTATTCCAGGCGCAGCACCTGTTGCAAGAGCACCTTACAGGTTAGCACCAACAGAGATGAAAGAATTGAGGACTCAACTAGATGATTTGTTGGCGAAGGGTTTCATTCGTCCTAGTTCATCTCCTTGGGGAGCACCAATATTGTTTATGAAGAAGAAGGATGGATCGATGCGCCTATGCATCGATTATCGCGAGCTTAACAAGGTCACTATTAAGAATAGATATCCATTGCCCTGGATCGACGACCTGTTCGATCAACTTCAAGGGGCGAGTTATTTCTCCAAGATAGATTTGAGGTCAGGCTACCATCAGTTGAAGGTTAGAGATGAAGATGTGCACAAAACTGCATTTAGGACTCGTTATGGTCATTACGAGTTCCTAGTGATGCCTTTTGGGCTCACTAATGCACCAGCAGTGTTCATGAACGTCATGAATCGCGTTTGCAAACCCTACTTGGACAAGTTTGTTATTGTCTTCATTGATGACATTCTGATTTATTCAAAGAATCAGGCCGACCATGAGAAACATCTTCAATGTATTCTAGAACTACTTCAACAGGAGAAGCTTTATGCCAAGTTTTCAAAGTGTGAATTTTGGCTTCGCGAAGTCCAGTTTCTTGGACATGTAGTTAGTGAGCGTGGTATCCAGGTGGATCCCGCTAAAGTTGAAGCTGTCATGAATTGGCATGAGCCAAAGACGCCCACAGAGATCCGTAGCTTTTTGGGTTCGGCAGGATACTATAGGCGATTTATTGAAAATTTCTCAAGAATTGCAGCACCCCTAACTTCATTAACACGAAATAATATTAAGTTTGATTGGGGTCCTAAGCAGCAGGAATCCTTTGACATCCTTAAGCAAAAGTTAAGCAATGCACCAGTGTTGACGTTGCCTGAAGGAATAGAAGAATTTGTGGTTTACTGTGACGCATCACACACTGGTATAGGATGTGTACTCATGCAGAAAGGCAAGGTTATTGCCTATGCTTCTCGACAATGGAAGGTGCACGAGAAGAATTACACCACCCACGACTTGGAGTTGGGTGCCGTTGTATTTGCACTAAAACTGTGGAGGCATTACTTGTATGGTACCAAGTGTGTGATCTATTCTGATCTATAGGATCGTTTTGGGACCCAAACGAGTCGATCAGAAGAGGTCTTCACCAATACAAAAGGCGGAAACAGATGTATCAGTGTTATTTCAGCTGAAATGCACGAGAAATCACTTTAAACTGTCTTTTGATTGATATCAGATTGATTACAATGCTGTAGACACTTCGGCAGAGCTTCGCTACCGGAATCAGAATCGTTACAAATGAATAGGCACTTTAGGTATTTATAGGTGAGCTAATTTCGCATGAATTGGCCAAGCGAAATCTGATTTCGCACGAAATTACTCAAACGAAATCAGTCTTCACACGAAATCATATTTCGTGCAAAATAGCTGTTTAATTTCGTACAAAATTACACATGTATAATTTCGTGCGAAATACCTAAAAACACTCTTTTCTCGATTTGCGTGCCCTGATCTATTTAATACAATACAAGACTCAATACAAGACGAAGTCGACAGACGTATGCACCAACAGACTCCCTCTCGGATGTTGACGAAGTCTTCGATGTCGAGTCTTCGGTTGTCAAACCTTCAGCCTTTATCAGTCTTCTCGCTCTCTTCAAAGATTCTCCATTGTAAGCATCTTCAATCAATCTCTTTCTCTTTCTTCCAGAATCACAACCTGTCTCTATACATCTCTTGATCATCAAGCACTGGCTCTAACCACTTTCTCTTGATTGTCTTCAGACTCCCCCTTTCAATAAGCTGGGATCGCAGTCTGGAATTCTTGATCTAGGATCTTGACTTGGTTCACATTCTCCTTAGGATTAGAAACCTGGCTATCCTGCACATAACTTTACCCAAAAATAAGTTTCACAGATTTAAGGTTTTGATAAAATTATATCATTTGCAGATATTTTTCCAGAATGATTTATCATTTAAAAATTTTGATGACCACTTGTAGATATTTATATAAAAAACACTCTCCCAAACTTGTTCGTCACGTTTAGCACTTGGAATTTTGAAAATCAGCTCTTCAACACCAGTTGTCGAAAATCTTTTTAAATTTTTCAAACTTTATGCTAAAACACACTGAAAATCTTTTTGGAATTTTGATTTTAACGAAATGCAGTAAAGAAATATATACAAACAATATTTTTACGAGTTTGTGTAAGAGGATCATATCAGTTTATGAGACAAATCACCAACACCGTTAAGCTTTAAACATTTTAAGTTCTAAACGATTCACGTAGATTGTCAGTATACTGATCCGCTTTAAATTTTCACACAAAGTTCAACTGTTTCAAGATACGAGATTAATGTTTTAGAGACTTAAACTTATTCGCGTGTCCCACCTCAGAATATACTCCTGTATCCAGATCCCAATATTCAGTCTTACAGGTGAGTATACCTAGATGATATCTGTAAAGGGTTAAATGCGAGGGCCGTGAGAGCTCAGGCTATTGCTTTCGCAAAATCAGAGAGATGACGGCTTCGACTTTTGGTGGGTTCCCTTTAGAGAATCTTTTCTTCAACAGCACGTGATTAGCATTTTGCAATGTTTCATCATTTTCTATGCTGAGGGTGGGCTATATTTCAAGCAAGCATAAAGTATTCTCCGGGGACTAGGCCATTGCTTCCGCAAAATCAGAAGTCCCGGGATAATACCCCAGATATCACTAAGCATAAAGACCTAGTATCTCAGAAAGAGGGACCTTTCAAACAAGATTTCGGGGGTTACCCATATATCCGAGAGATGTTTACCACGAGATAAGTAAGTTTGAAATTTAGGTTTATATCTCGACACAATCTACTAAATGTGCAAAAACCTACTGGCATATCATCAGTGAGACCGTTTATCACATATTAACTTTCCAATTCTTTAGCGTGCTGTGATCGTCCACTGATGTACTATCATTTCCTCTTTTTCACAACAAAACTCATTTTCATTTTTATCATGTTTTTGTATTTTTCAAATTTTTAATGTTTTTGGATTTTCTGAATCTTACTCCCCCTAAAATGCAAAAACATTTAAAAGAAATTTGAAAACAAACTGTACAAATAAAGTGACAACTGTTGTGAATTGCTTCAATTCGCCATCCACTTGGCATAAACAATCAGAACTCCCCCTTACAACAAACTATTTTCCCATTAAGATTTCAAAATACTTAAGTTTGTTTTAATCAAAATGGTTTTTCCAAAAAATAAGTTTTGTTGATTTTACCACTTGTAAAACTGGGGATTCATTCATCACTTTGTTTTTGAAACTTTTGAATAAGGGTTAAATCAAGTTCAACTTAATGACCTTGACTAACCACTTGTATGATCACATCTCCTATTTCAACCAAATACCACTTGTAGGTAAAACCTCTTTTTCAACCACTTGTCAATTGAAATCTCAAAATGCCGATTCCTACTCCACACTTACCAACCTGAGAGTTCCGGCAAGTCAACCTATTTAAAAATAATTTTTCAAGAATAATGCCGATTCATGCTCCACTATTACCAACTTGGGAGCTCCGGCAAGTCAGATTTTTCCGTTAGAGAAATTCTCCCAAGTCTGACGGTCCTTGGGAGATTCTGAGTTATCAACACTCAGTTTCTTTGTTTTCTTCTCATAAAATTCTTTAACCCCCTTTACCTTCCCATCAATCATTTTACCAAAAATGTTTTGCACAATGGGGTTAAAAACCTTTTCAACATCAAATTCTTTCTTTTCAAGAAAAAATTGATTTGAAATTTTGATTTTGCCAATTTTAGATTTCAAATTCTCAGCCCGCAATGGTTGAAATTTTTCATCATCCAAAGGCGGAACTGACTTTCTTCTTTTATAACAACTTTTGGCTCTTCTGATTTTGTGGAATCAGATTCATTACCAGAATTATCACTTGAATTCTTAACAACCCATTTTTTATTGTTAAGTTTCTCCTTTCTTTTGTAAACATCTTTCGAACATTCACCAACCTCAAAAGTTGAATTTTCAAAAACTTTAAATCTGTTTGTTGGTGGTTTGATTTTCTCAACAATCTTTTCTTTCAGTTTACCAGAGACTCCCTGTTTTGTTTGTATTGCATTTGGACA
This sequence comes from Helianthus tuberosus, assembly GCA_030545235.1. Taxonomy (NCBI): domain Eukaryota; kingdom Viridiplantae; phylum Streptophyta; class Magnoliopsida; order Asterales; family Asteraceae; genus Helianthus; species Helianthus tuberosus. The sequence goes on along the minus strand of CM060416.1, from coordinate 4,171,011 downwards.
ATTTCTGGCAATGTGACCAACTGTTTTACATTGAAAACAGGTTCTCGTCTCTATCTTCTTCTGAGCAACACTTTTCTTCATTTCTTCTTGCTTCTTGGCAAGGAATTCTTTGTTGGATTGCTTTCTGAATACTTGCTCTTTTTCTTCTTCAAATGTTTTTCCTGTAACAAAAACTGTTTTTGGTTTATAAATTTTCTCATTTTTATGATTTTTTGGTGAAATAAAACCAAGACCTTTCTTTTTTAAATTACCATTGTGGTTTGGTCTCTTTTGAAAACCAGAACCAGAATTGTAACCCTTTTTCTTGTTTAACCTTTGTTGAACTCTTGAGGTGTAAGAATTGGGTTTTTCAGAAAAATTTTCATCTTTTATTTCAGAAATATCAATTTCCGTTAGTTTGAAAATCTTTTTTATCATTTCAGTTTTAACACCTCTTATTAGGAATGCCTCATCAGAATATAATTTGTCAGAATCTCTCAAAGTATATGCTACTTTGATCGGTTCGTCATTCAAATTAGATTTTGATAACAAAAATTCTTTATTATAAACCCATTTGTCCTTTTTGACTGTTGATTTTGAAGTATTGGACTCTGACTTGGACTCCTCCGTTTCATCCTTATCCAACACCTGATCGACCACTTTCTTTATTAACTCGGACTCATGATCAGTGTCGGACGATGTGAAAGTGACATCAATGTTTTCTAGCAAGTTATCTGAAGGCTCAGACTCCCATTGTAAGTTGGTTGCCTTTTTAACTCTTTCTGAATTTGGATTTCGAGGAGAATATCCATTTTCGACCGGGGGTGGACACTTGTTATAGATAACACTTGGTTTCTTACCAGATGTCTTCACTTCATCATCTTTTCTTGTTTCAGACTTCTTTTCTTCCGAAGTCTTTCCTTCGTCAAACGTCTTCAATCCTTCCACTATCGGGTAAATCCTGTCAACCACAAAAGTAGAACATGAGTAACTTTTTAATAATCTGTTAACTCTCTCGGTTTCAATTCTCTGTGTTTCCAACTTCAATTCAAGCTCAGCACACTTCTCGGTGTAATAGTTAACACTGTCAAGCTGTCTCATGTACGCTCCTTTGAGTGTATTCATTGCTATAGCTTGTTCACTGCTTGACTCGTTGTATTTATTCATGGCTTTGTTCAAGACATCATATGATTCTTTCAGCCTTTTTATGTTGTGTAGCAATTCATTGTTCTGCTTTATCAGAGATTCACAGTTCATACACTTCTCAGAAACCTTGACTGCATCAGTATCTGTTTTAATTTCAAATGCTGGAATTTCTTTGACTATTCTCACTTGAATTTCTTCCTCAACCTTTTTCTTTTTCTCAGCTTCAGCTTGTCTCTTTTGATTTTCTTCTTCATATTTCTTCTTTTTCTCAGCTTCAGCATTTAAAATTTTTTTGATTTTTTCTGCCCAATAGTCATCAGTATAATCATTAATAACCTGAGCAGCAAGAGCTTTAGCTTTTAAAATCTCTTTGTCTGGACAAAACTTGTCCCAGCTAAAACCTTCTGGTAATCTTTCATCATCTTGATTTATCAGACATGCTTTATTATCAGCTGGAATGTATTTATCCCAACTGAAATCCTTTGATGAACTTCCTTCATTTTTATTGACCAGACACGCTCTCTTTGAATCTTCAATCTCTTTTCTAGCATGTGCAGTTTGTGGCTGTTGTTGTTGATATGACTGTTGAGCAACTTGATGATAAATCGCCTTTCGATAGTAGTCGTTGTTTCCGAAAGGATTTTGAGCTCCACTTGCTTCACGATTTGTGCACTCTCTCTTGAAATGCCCCTTTTCCCTGCAACGAAAACAAGTGACTTTAGATTTATCAAAGCCTAAAGTAGAAACATTCGCATCATGGAAATCATCTCTTCCTGTAATTTGTTTAAACTTTTCGGCTCTTCTCAACACGCTCGCTAAGCACCACTTTATATCCATCAATTCCATCTCCTCAGCATCAACCTGATCGTAATCCTCTTTAGTCAACATAGGATTTCCGATCCTCCCTGCGACCAAACTTCCATACGATTCTAGCACAGTTACCAACAAGGACATATGACTTTTTGCAACTTCTTCTGAGTAGTTCTGAAAATTCTCAAGATTTAAAGCAATGTTGCATTGAAGAACTTTGCCACTCTTTGTTGTTGAGAAATTTGGGTCAAATGATGGAAATGAAGTAAATCCTGTTTTGTTGTTTGGTCCCTGAGATGAACTTTCCGAAGAACTTTTCGCATTGAAAGCAGTTTCAACCTTTGGAGAAATATTGGTCTTCTCACTAACACCACTTTTGTAATACAACCCAATGTCTTGTTCTCCATCATAGTTCTTCATTCTTGCTATCTTTCTTTGTTCCATCTCTTGAGCTTCCAGTTGTTTAATAAACTCACTCAATGTTAGCTTGTCAAAATCTGGTTTATTTTTCAACATCATAAGATACGTGCCCCAAGTATCGTGTGGTAACGCATCAGCCAACTTTTCAATCAGTTCATCATTATCTTTTCTGATGTTTAATCTGTTTATATTCTTCAACAAATTGCAATATCTTTCAATGATCTGTTTTGTATTTTCAGTTCTCAGACCACGAAAAAGATCAAATTCTTTCTTCATAAGCGACTTTTTGTTCTTGAGCATTTCATCACTACCAAGAAACTTTGCTTCTAATTCAGTCCATATCGAATGTGCACTTCCGTTGTGTTGAAGAAGAATCAAGATGTCTTCTTTAATGGCTTGCTGCAAAAGACTAACCATCATTTTTTCATCTTTGTATTTCTTTTTCTCATCAGCACTCAGTTCTCTGATTGGAAGTTTCACTCTATTATCCCCGACTGGTCTACTATATTGAACCTCACTATGTTCCCAAGCATCTAAGTGATATGCTTGAACCCAGTTTTCAAAACGTTCAGGCCATCCACTATATTCCTCAATACTCATTAGCTTAGGCGGTTTTTCTGTTGTCCCCGTTTCATTTTTAAGCATCGTACTCTGTACTATAGTCATTGGACTAGCAAAGGCATTATAAAACTCGTTATCCATGATTCGGTTTTCAAAAGTTCACAAACAATCAGTTTCAAATGAAATAAAGATCCACACGAAATACCCTCAAACGAAATACCCTTTTCACACGGAATTAACTTTCAAGCGAAATAAGCCTTTCTCAAACGAAATTACCCTCTTGATACGAAATAGACTAATTTCGTACAAATATCCAAAAGCCTTTCACACGAAATACCTATTTCGCGTGAAATTAACTCAAGCTCAAACGAAATTTGATTTCGTACGAAATACCACTCTGATTTCGTGCGAAATACAGCAATGCTCAAATGAAATGATATCAGATTTCGTGCGAAATTAAACTTTTGGACAGTTTTTCCAAAAATTGAACTAGTTTTTCCTCGAATTAGAGTCTGATTCTTTCTAGGGTTTGTTAAAACACTATTTCGAATATAATGTGAGAAAATCAAGCCATTTTGACCGTGAAAAGTTGTTTAATTTTGAAAAGAAGGTGTAGAAATTAGAAATTGCAGTTGAAATGGTAAGAACTCTTCCTCCTGAGCTCTGATACCACTTGTAGGATCGTTTTGGGACCCAAACGCGTCGATCAGAAGAGGTCTTCACCAATACAAAAGGCGGAAACAGATGTATCAGTGTTATTTCAGCTGAAATGCATGAGAAATCACTTTAAACTGTCTTTTGATTGATATCAGATCGATTACAATGCTGTAGACACTTCGATAGAGCTTCGCTACCGGAATCAGAATTGTTACAAATGAATAGGCACATTAGGTATTTATAGGTGCGCTAATTTCGCATGAACTGGCCAAGCGAAATCTGATTTCGCACGAAATTACGCAAACGAAATCAGTCTTCACACGAAATCATATTTCGTGCGAAATAGCTGTTTAATTTCGTACGAAATTACACATGTATAATTTCGTGCGAAATACCTAAAAACACTCTTTTCTCGATTTGCGTGCCCTGATCTATTTAATACAATACAAGACTCGATACAAGATGAAGTCGACAGACGTATGCACCAACATGATCACAAAAGCCTTCAACACTTGTTTAATCAGAAGGATTTGAACATGAGGCAGCGACGATGGATGGAAACTTTAAATGATTATGACTGTGAAATACGATACCATCCAGGCAAGGCAAATGTGGTTGCCGATGCCATAAGTAGAAAGGAAATGGTGAAGCCTATAAGAATCAATGCCAAGAGCATTGAATTAAAGAATAGTTTAAATGAAAGGTTGTTAGCTGCGCAGAAGGAAACCGTATTGGAAGCTAACTATTCTAATGAAAAGCTAGGAATAACTGAAGAGCAATTATCTCAGGGCAAGGACGGAATCCTGAGATTAAATGGACGAATATGGGTTCCAATTTATGGAGGACTTCGGGATGTTATCCTCCAGGAAGCCCACAGTTCTAAGTACTCCGTTCATCCTGGAGCTGACAAGATGTACCAAGATCTGAAGGCAAATTATTGGTGGATAGGCTTAAAGAAGTCTATAGCTACCTATGTAGCCAAATGTTTAACGTGCACTCAAGACAAAGCTGAACATCAAAGGCCGTCAGGTTTGTTACAACAGCCTGAACTTCCCACCTGGAAGTGGGAAATGGTGACAATGGATTTTATCACCAAATTGCCAAAGACAAAGAAAGGAAATGATACTATTTGGGTGATAGTAGATAGACTGACTAAGTCAGCACATTTCATACCCATCAAGGAGACTCATAGCTCCGACATATTAGCCCAATTGTACGTAGATAAGATTGTATCTCTTAATGGCGTACCAGTGTCTATTATCTCGGATAGAGATACTAGATACACATCTCATTTTTGGAAAATTTTCCAACAGTCTTTGGGCACACGCTTAAATTTTAGTACGGCTTACCATCCTCAGATGGACGGACAGAGTGAGCGTACGATCCAAACCTTGGAAGACATGTTTCGTGCATGTGTGATTGACTTAGGTGGTAGTTTGGATAACCACCTGCCATTGATCGAGTTCTCCTATAACAATAGCTACCATACGAGCATTAAGGCAGCACCTTTTGAGGCATTATATGGTAGGAAGTGCAGAACGCCTATTTGTTGGGCTGAAGTAGGAGAAGCCTAGTTATCAGGACCGGATATAGTCCTTGAAACGACGGACAAGATTGTCCAGATTCGTGATCGCCTAGAAGCTGCCAGGGATAGGCAGAAGAGTTATGCTGATAAAAGGCGAAAACCTCTAAAGTTCGAGGTTGGTGATAAGATTTTGCTAAAAGTATCACCCTGGAAAGGAGTGATGCGATTTGGTAAGAAAGGTAAGTTAAGCCCAAGGTATATAGGACCATTCGAGATCATCGAATGTGTTGGATCAGTGGCTTATAAGTTAAATTTTCCTGAAGAGCTCAGTGGTATTCATAACGTATTCCACATCTGCATTCTGAAGAAATGTCTAGCTGATGAATCACTAGTCATACCACATACGGATGTGCATATAGATGAGAGCTTGAAATTTGTTGAAAAACCTTTGTCAATTGAGGATCGACAAGTTAAGAAGCTTCGAAAGAAGCATGTACCGATTGTAAAGGTTAAATGGGATACCCGCAGAGGTCCCGAGTATACGTAGGAGGAAGAGTCCACAATGAAAGAAAAGTACCCTTATTTATTTCAGTAAATCTCGAGGTCGAGATTTCTTTTAAGGGGGTGAGGATGTAACACCTCGTAAAAATCATGCCCAATAAAATTTAGACACGTGTCACGAAAGGCAAACATGTCATAAACTCGGATCAAGTTAAAGATGTATGGCAGGATTTAAAAGTGTCGACAATTCAATTAATACCTTTGAGCGACCTCGTTATAAATCCCAAGACCCTAATCTATATTATAAACATCTAATATATTCAAGTCCGATTATTTTGATAATGTATAATTTAAATTGGCACAAGAAATGGATCCTACGTTTCATACGACAAATTCCTTCAAAAGCATTCTTCAATAATGTCCAAGGATGTGTAAGTGCATGGTAACATTTTCAAGAACATGCAAAAGTCTGTTTCATGGTCCCCTCCTGCTGATTAAGGCATAAGATTTGAAGTTGTAAAGAATGCATGGTCAAAGCCCAAGAGATCACAAAGTTTTGTCTTCTGATGAGGGCTTACGGACCGCAAGAAGACCACCTTACGGTCCGTAAGGTGGCGGAGCTGGGCGAAAATAAATAAAAAGCGGATACGGACCGCAAAGCCAAGGGCTTACGGTCCGCAAGGTTGTAACTGGGCATCTCAGATCAAGGTCGGTTACGGACCGCAACGCCTTGGGCTTACGGTCCGTAATATGTGCTTACGGACCGCATGGCATACTTCTTACGGTCCGTAATGAGGTCGCTGGCAGCAGAAAATGGCAGTTGCCTGTTATAACCGGTTGCACCGCCTTAAAGAGCTGGTTTTCGAAATACAGGAGCATGTCCAATAGTTTTGCATGCATAGGGACACTTGGGTTGATCAGGGAACTTCCATAGACTTGGGTGTGATGATCTTGTTGCATTTAGCCCCCTATATAAGAGCTTGAAGTTGCAAACTTGGGACTTGCTCATTTCAAAAATCAGTTCAAGACTTCTCTGGAGCTCTCTAGTCTTCTCTTAAGCTTCCTTAAAGTTCCAAATCGTACTTAGGACCCTTGTAAGTGTCCTTAACTTCCTAATTTCAGTTTTAATTAGCTTAATGACCATAAGTCAAACTTATCGAAATTAAAGTTTGACTTCGTGATTAATCACTGATGGTCCAGTCATTAGTTAAAATAAAAGTAGTTATAAGTTGGTAATTATGTAGGTAATAAACCCCTAAGAGGGCACCTACTGATTATCACTCTAACTAGGTCAATTGTTGGGTCAAAGTTAATCTTAAAAAGTCAACAGAAAGCTTATTTTCAAATAAACACATAATTAACAATGTAGAACCCATGCAACCTATTTTATCACTAATATAACTTGGTAATTAATGTAAGAACATGTCCAAACATGTTCAACCCGATAATTTTCAGTTTAGGCTTGGTTCGGAACCGAAAGTCGCATAATTTGACTTTTGCTTTGACTTTCAGTTCTGACCCAATGTAGCATGTTTTAGAAATGCCTTAGAGCTTTATTTGGACCAGGTTACATGTTAGTATAACCCTATGTGATTATACAACTTGGTTCATTAGTTATCCGATTCATATGCATGTTTCCGTTAAATGCTTAAATGTTGACTATTATGCCCATATGACCTTAAAACGTGATTTTTGAAAATGTAAAAGAATGGAAACCTTAGTTACTGATTTATAAACTTGTCCCTAAAATTTGACATAAGTTTGAGGTCTAGATTAGGAGTTATGCTCATTAGCGTAATTAGAAAGCTTTTTATTAAATAAAAGGCGTAATTAGCGTATAGCCTATTTAAACCCGATTTTTAAAACCAAAATTTTTACCCACTGATATAAAATAATATTTTGGTATTTTTGGAGATTTTTATTTAATTTTATCCTGAGCATAACATAGAGTTCTAAGCTTGATTCGGTAATTGCCGGTTTTGCCCTTTTAGCCTATAAAATGAGTTTTACAAAACATTTTGACACCAAACCTTTTGCTACTGATTTTATATGGTAAATAAAGTATTTCAAACTTTCTGGAATAATAAAAATATCAGCTTTTCTTATAAAAACCCGGAAATCGCTTAAAACCGTCTTTTTACGCGTTTTAAACGCATAGTATGTACTAAAACGTGGCAAAAGTTTTAAACTCAGATTTTCAGATTTGACCCTTAAACCTTATGTGAAATTACCAAAATGCCCATTCGGTGCATAGTTTGATTATAAATGGTAAGTTTCACATATATGTAATACCCTACTGATATAACCTATTAAATTAAGTATATTTACTGAATATATCAGACCTGAAACTCAGATTTATATTAAATCCCTTTTATAACCTTTTAAATGACCAAAATACCCCTACGGAGCATAATTTGAGTTTATATTCGTTTTGGGCATAATAGAAGATATCTTACTGATGTCACAACATATTTAAGGCATATTAACTTAGGAAACCTGTTCATGAATCATTTGGTTACCCGTTACGCATTATTCGCGTTTGGTGCGGTTTATGTAACTAGTTTGCATAAATTAGCCGAAACGGGTCAAACCTTATCACTTTTGTCTCAAAATCCAGAGTGTATTTAGTTTACCCATATTACACAAGTATCCAAACTTGTCGGGTCTAAATCACATTCTAATCCGGTCTTCGCTTAATCGTGCGTTTGAACTGTATCTTCCTTTAAAACTAACCGGTCTAAGTTTAGGCTTAATTAAAGACCCGTTAGGAATCTAATAGGTTATTAAAAACCTTTGTTCCAGATTAGGAGACCCGGTAAAAGCTACGTGCACTTGCTGTTTGTGATTATTACTTGCAAAGGTAAATACTTTTAACTTATTTTCCCTATACGGGCTTGGGGTACGGTATATAAAACACCGCTTGGTCGGGCATTGAATTTTTGATCGTATGAAGGTTAATTTATTGATATGACCCGTTTAAATTGTTTTGTTTGCTTAAAGCCTTTGGGGGGTTAATGACCATGTCCCGGATATTCTTGGCATCATTTTACGAAATGGCCACGACCTAAGCACGGGGTGTAGGCGTTCACCCGACAGTGTATATATAAATAATAAGGTATAACCGCCGGTTTCGGGAATAACTCGCCGCGGGACTATATCATGTGGTGTGTCTATTAATCTTTAACCCGGTGTCAATCCGGCTACTGAACGTATAAGAAACATGTAATTCTTTTACAAGTTTATATATAAATAATTATCCCAAGTTATAAAATGTTTTGTGCCTTGTGCATTCAAATCAATTTTCTTAAACCTTTTCAAAATGAGTCAGTTAATTGTATTTACCAGTGTAAACTGACGTATTTTCCCAAAAAGGTTAAGTGCAGGTACTAATCGAAATAGGCTGGCCTCTCCTTAGCATCAATAAGAGTCTCGCAAGCTTGGATGCATTTTAAATCTGACGAACTATGTTTCCTTTTTATTTGATCCATCTGTGGATCCGTTACAGTCCGTTGTGATACTTTGATATTACTATTTATTCGGTTTGTAATGTGATTCATCTTTTGCTTCCGCTGTGCATTTAAAATTGTGTTGTTTGACTATGATGATATCAACTACGTCACGATACTCCCCACCGGTAATACGTGGAAATATCGGGGTGTGACAGGTTGGTATCAAAGCCGACGTTGAGTGAATTAAACACTAGCCTTTTTTGTGTTTAATCTCAATGACACAGTTTGCACATTCATCGACTTCTGAGTCTAGACAAAGAACTTAGGATTAATCCAAATTTGTTTTATTTCTAACTTTGTCTTTTATATCTTCTTGTTGTATCCTTTGTTTGTTTTGACAGGTCAAAAATGCCACCAAGAATGAGAGGGAGAGGAAGAGGCAAGGGGCCACTCGTCGCCCCGAATGATCATGAGGTCGGGCCTTCGCACCGGCGAACACCGTTAGATTCCCTTAGCAGAAGTCCTCAAGAAAACTGGAGGACCTATATTGAACCCGCAAGGCGCTCAGTTTCGCTGAGCTCCTCCCCTTCTTTCCAAAACTCCTTTGGGCCTCAGTCTGAAAACGAGCCCCATAATTCCCACCATTCTTATATACCTCTTCAGGGCCACAACTCACCTTTCGATGACCCAACGCCCTATTTCCGGAGCCGGTTCAACCCGGCAAACTACATTGAAGAACCAGTGGAACAACTAAAAACCTTCCTTTAAAACTAACCGGTCTAAGTTTAGGCTTAATTAAAGACCCGTTAGGAATCTAATAGGTTATTAAAAACCTTTGTTCCAGATTAGGAGACCCAGTAAAAGCTACGTGCACTTGCTGTTTGTGATTATTACTTGCAAAGGTAAATACTTTTAACTTATTTTCCCTATACGGGCTTGGGGTACGGTATATAAAATACCGCTTGGTCGGGCATTGAATTTTTGATCGTATGAAGGTTAATTTATTGATATGACCCGTTTAAATTGTTTTGTTTGCTTAAAGCCTTTGGGGGGTTAATGACCATGTCCCGGATATCCTTGGCATCATTTTATGAAATGGCCACGACCTAAGCACGGGGTGTAGTCCGTTTTACGTAATTCTTTTTTCTACGCGACCATAATTTAATTACGGACTCGTTTATCAAAACAATTCACATCAAAATTCAGTTTACGAATAGTTGGCCTATGATTCAGCTCTTATTTATTCGACCCATTTGTTTACAAGTCCTACAACTTTTTTTTGTTATCACCCCTTGTCTAAGACCGATTTACCCAATCCCGGGTTTTTCCGTCTATGACGTTTCGCTTCCCTCCCGAGGATTGCTTACGCAATAATCGTCATGCTTGGTTCGAGGATTTAAACATGCTTTTTAACACTATTTGACAAGCATAAATTTCAACTTGTTTTGACCCGTTTGGATGCCGAATGGAGATCACCATTTCAAAACATTCCAAACTCTATTTCTAGCACATGATTTGACCCGTTTTATTTATCTATTTCACTTGGTCACTTCCGTGACTTAACGGGTTTCCTTGTTTGCCAAATTTCAATATATCAAGCTAAAACTAACAATTAAACATAATGTAACGAAAACATAAGTCGCGTACCTTCAAAGCGCACCCTTCAAGCGTGTATCACCTCCGGCTTGTCCACTTGACGATCCAGATTCTTTACCTAAAGAGTTCCATTCGCAACCGATTTAGAACTCTTTTAAAATCAATAACGGACAATTTATTATGATAATCAAATCTGTGCTTTTTGTCCGATCTTTAACGTTTTACTCCTCACTTAGGCGTTTTAACAAACACCTTGCGGGTCAGATTTTACATAATCATTATTAGGTTGTTGACATGTTATTTTTCCATCTACTTTCACTTTAATCAGACAATTTGCACAAAATTTCAACATCAATAATACTGAATTTAACACATGAATTCAGCTTTCACTAGAATAGTAATCACAATCCTAGTGTTTATCTAGTCTCTATAAACCCAATAATCACCTACAATGGTGATTATAATCTCCACAATTAACATACCAAATTTTTAACAAGAATTCATCTAGGGTTTTATCCCTAGGCATCATGTTACTTCTAATTTCATCCATGCAACATATATTCAAGCTCAATTTTTTATTTTCTCAATTAACCTAAAACTGAACAAGAATCAAAACACCAAAATTTTGCATACCTTTTGATCCCTGCAGTGAGGTGATCACTAATTCGTGTTTGAAACTTGATTTAGAGCAGATTAAGGGCTTCAATTTGCGAGTTTTATGTGAAAACTAGGGTTTGGAGGAAACCCGTGGTCGCCCCTTTCTTCTGTACGATCCAAACACACACACATGTGTGTGTTTGGTGTGTTAATTGTTGTTTTAAGCATTCATGTTTCAGTTTTTACCAATTCAGTCCTTCAACTTTTATCTAACTTAGAATGTAAGTGTTTTAACCTTATTGTAAGTCACTTCTAGACTCTTAACTAACTGGGTTATAATTTCCTAGTTAGTTGATTCTTGTTTAATTAATACTTTATAATAAAATATAAAGTTTTATATTTTTGGGGTGTTACAGAAGGATCTGGAAGAAGAAGCGATTGCGGCATTGAAACGGTGTCATCTGAATTCGAATTTGACTATGCGTGAAGTGTAGGAAGATCCGAAGATGTGCATCGGATTATTGGAAGCGGTTATTGCATCGCCGTACAGTGCAAGAACAGAGTCAAAGGTTGAAGTTTGACCGAAATTGTTGAACGAGAAGGATGAATTGGAGGTTGTAATTAGGGTTTGAATCATTGTTTGAAGATGTGCATTGACTGTGGAGACTGCGAGGTTTCAGATCTGTGGGAAGGTTTCATGGGCTGAAGACTTCCGGTAAAAAACGTGAGGGTGGTTCCGGTGTCGGTAGCCGGAGCGGTGGTGGTGAGGCGTTTGGGTGGTTGCCGGAGTGGTGGTAGTGAGAGAGAGGGGGGGATTAACATCAGGTCACATGTCACAGTGGTGAGGTATTAGGGCACAATGGGTTTAGAGAGAGAACGTTGGAGAGTATAGTGTTAAGAGAGACAAAGAAATTATATGGAATGGGAAAAGACTAAAATGCCCCTTATGTGAGGGGCATGTGACCAGGATTTAACAGTCGAATTGGATGGCGTTAGGGGCGGGAGTGAAATAGAAATAACCTTCATTGATCAGGTAGTAAAATAGCTATTTTGAAAGGTTTAGGGCAAAACCGTTAAAGTGACCAAACCACAGGGAGCAAAACGGAAGTTTACTCAATATATTAATTAGAAGGGGTAACTTTACGTTACCAAATTTTCTAAGATGGTGTTTGGGATTGAGTTTGGAAATGACTTATTGACTTATTGGTTTTTCCAAAAAGCCAATAAGTTAAAAAAATGTTTGTTAATTATAAAAGTGCCTTTTGTTTTGGCTTTTTTTATTAGAAGTAAAAAGTTGTTTCTTAAAAGCTATAAAATCCTGGTTTTTTAAATGGTTTTTGAGTTTTTATCATTAAATTACCAATTTATCTCTCACCATTAAAAAAAGCAACTAAACATGAAAATTTTATTCTATCATTTTAAGTCATTTTACTTTTTTTCACCACAAATAACAGTACACTTTTTAAATTTTTTTTTTTAACAAAGTCATCCCAAACTGACATGGAATGAGCAGATTAGGCGTGATTTACTAGAGTTGCATCTTTCTGAGAACATGGTCCAAGATAGGACTTCGTGGAGACGTATGATTAGGGTTAAGGACTTCTAGAGGATATTGCAGTAAGGTCTTAGGTGTATTTTAGGGATGTAGGTTTTCTTATTCTTTAAGTAACTTTACCGGTGATTGCTTTCTAGTGTTTATGTCAAAATGATGTTGTATGCTATTATACATGATTTACATTATATTGTGTCACTTTGATCACTTTCTTGGATTGGTGCCTTCATATTTCTATATTCTTTGACTTGGTGTGTTGGTATGCTGTTCTTTTGGAGTCGAGAGTCTCTCTGTAAGCAGCCTCTCTATCCCTAGGGATAGAGGCAAGATCTGTCTATATCCCACCCCCAGACCCTATAAATAGCTTCGGTATTTGTGGGATTTACTGGGTATGGTTGTTGTTGAATTAAATAAGCAATCCCAAACATGTCTTATTAAAATCACTCAAAATATTTTTTTTCCTTTCACTTATAATAAGTTTACCAGAGTAACCAAGGTTAAAAAGAATATGGATATTAGATTTAAATAAGACTAAATTGCACAAATCAACCTTTATGTTATACCTAAAGTGCACTTCATACCTTTCACTATGAAATTAGCCAAACACAACCTTTATGTTCATGTTTTGTTAAGAGGTCAACCTTTAACACTAACTCTGTTTAATTTCTTGGTTAAGTTACCTAACATGCTTTGCATGTGAGAGGGTATTATGGTCTTTTCTCTGATCTTTTATTTAATATATATTTTGAGGAAAATGCCCGGATAGTCCCTGTGGTTTCGCCTTTTTTCACCTATAGTCCCCAACTTTCTAAAACTACCTGAATAGTCCCCAAGTTTTCATTTTTTGTTCCCGGATAGTCCCTGGGTCTAACTTCAGTTACTTTTCTCTGTTAAAATGATGTGAAATGACAAAAATACCCTTTCCTTAAAAAGGCTAAACCATAGGGACTATCCGGGCATCTTCTTCATATTTATTTATAGAACCCCACCACCACACTTCATCTTCAACCTCCACCCACCATCACCCTCCTCCACCCACCACCATCACCGCCACCCACCCGCAGACGGCGGCGCCGCTGTCGCCGTCGTTCCTCTTTCCCCTTATGTCTGGTTGACCTCCATCTCTTTCTTCAATCAGGAAGCCTGCAGCTTCTTCATCTTCCTCTAGTAATACTACGGGCAACAATAAGCCTGTATCATTTCAACTCCCAATTAATCAAACAAAAGCCCCATCACATGGAGATGTGGATCCACGTGCCAGGAACTCAACTAATCAGCCTGGTCAATCTGGAGATGCGGCTAAGTAAGTCAACCTCAGCGGAAGATCGACAGATTCATGCGCATCACAAATAAATGATTGTATCTGTATCAAGTTTCATTGTTGCTATCTTTATTCCAGTAGTCGTTGTGTTTGAAAAGTTGTAGATCTTGTGTGTTCTTGTGTAGATGTAATTTAATTTCCAAGGCCAGGCGGTGTTAGAGCATCTTGGTTCGAGTCCAAGATCTAGTCCAGGAGAGACGGCGACAGCGGCGCCGCCGTCTGCGGGTGGGTGGCGGTGATGGTGGAGGGTGAAGGAGGGTGATGGTGAGTGGAGGTTGAAGATGAAGTGTGGTGGTGGGGTTTTATAAATAAATATGAAGAAGATGCCCGGATAGTCCCTATGGTTTGGCCTTTTAAGGAAAGGGTATTTTTGTCATTTCACATCATTTTAACAGAGAAAAGTAACTGAAGTTAGACCCAGGGACTATCCGGGAACAAAAAATGAAAACTTGGGGACTATTTAGGTAGTTTTAGAAAGTTGGGGACTATAGGTGAAAAAGGCGAAACCACAGGGACTATCCGAGCATTTTTTCTCATATATTTTTAAAGCAAAGTCAACTCCTCTCTCTCACCCTCCTCTTGATTCAAAACTTAAAAAATTTCTCTCTCTCCTTCTGCAAATCACTCAATTCCTTACTCATCCAACTATACACACTTTTCAACATTCAAACTCACCATCAATCCCCTGTGTTTTTTATCAACTTCCTCTTCTTTTTTTTGAATGGCTAACGTTACTCCCCCAAACTACTATATTTACAAATAACTCACCCTTGCTTGGGATTAAACCCAAGACCTCCCACTAAAAGGCAAGAGCCTCTACCAAGTGAGCTAGCCCCACTTGGCTATCAACTTCCTCTTCTATCACATCATCAATCCTCTCAACCTTAATCTTATTCACTCTTAAATACGACAATTTCTTCTCGAAATCTAACAAAACACCCACACCCCATCGTAAATTCACCATGATCCGCTTCATATTTGGCAATTAAGTATCCACTGCCACCATAATCCCTTTTTCGACCGATTCCACTCAATTAGTTCCAATTGATCGGCCGATCGAATGACACAAATGCATACGAATTCTCACCATCAGTAGCCCCACCATTAACCATCTTACTAGATTTGGATACTGATTTGCGAATAGAGAACGATCCCAATCTGGGTGTGAATTTGATAACCAAAGCAGGGCTAGAAATTATATTTGAGATTTTCATCATCCTACTTTTCATGCTGATATTCATGGATATGGCTGTATTGCAGAAATAACGCCATTTTTAAAGTATTTTCACACCTATAAATGACAAAATATTTGAAAAAAGGTGAATCGCTAGTCTAAATGGCGATGGAATTGACATGCCTATAAGCTTAACCATTGTTGTTGCTGCTAGTATCGATTTGAGAGGAGCCTTCTTAACGCTTTGCAATAGCCGGTGATTAAAAAAAATGAACAGAACTGTTAGCATGAAGCCATGGGAGTAGGTTTAGTTTCTTAGGGACTTCTTGAAGATGAACATAGCGTGGGGTGATAAATTCAAATAATCTAAATTCAAATCTTGAATTCTCAACTAAATTGGAACATGAATCGCATTGAATTCGGTGGTGTAGGAATTCTGTAGTGCTCTAATTAAAATCTTGAATTCTCCCTTTTTTATCAATTTGGTGGTGGTGGAGGATTATAGTTGTAGGTGGAGCATGGTGGGTTGTATGTATGTTTAGAAAAAAAGTAATATTAAAAGGTAATTATTATATAATAAGAGTGATTAAAAACATAAAGGAAATGACCATAATACCCTCACATGCTTTGCATGTGAGGTAACTTAACCAAGAAATTAAACAGAGTTAGTGTTAAAGGTTGACCCCGTAACAAAACTTGAACATAAAGGTTGCGTTTGGCTGATTTCATAGTGAAAGGTATGAAGTGCAGTTTAGGTATAACATAAAGGTTGATTTGTGCAATTTTGTCTTTAAATAATCTAAACTTTCATCAATTAGATGATAGCACTCCCAATTTTCAATTTGTACCACACCACTCCCAACTTACAACTTATTGGCCTATATCACTACCAAACTAACCTAGTTTGCTGACATCAGTTGCCACATCACCAAACCAGTGTCACGTCAGCTGCCACATTATCAAAAAGTAAAGTCAGATGCCATGTCATCAAAAAAACCAAGTTAGATACAACGTCATCAAATTCCACATTAGACGCCGTCACGGCACCACACAAATGTCATATCAGGAAAAAAAAAAAAAAAAAAAGCTAACCAGGCATGAAAGCGAAAGTAAGGCCCCGTGGGTTGTGGAACAACAATGACACGCTTGTGCAAGGCTTCAATTGCGGATCAATTCTTAAAAGAATGAGAAAACTTTAAATTCCTTTTTGTTTTGTTTATTTAAAATTTCTTATAGAAAAATTTTAACGTAATTTTTTATTTGATAATAATTATTATTCTTGTTTTATTTGATAACCAATTTATTGATTTTATTTTCTGCATAAATATTTTTTAAAATTAGTGAACCTTTATCTTATTCATTCAGTTTATAATAGAATATTTATTAGTCAATTAATTGTGTTTATTTATAAGAATGAAGTGAAATCTCTAAATCATTTTATCATTTTTACTTTCATTTTATTGATCAAATTTTACGTTATTTCTTCTACAGTATTTTACGAACTCTATAACTGGGATCAGTGTGGAAGATAGAAAGTAGTATGTGAAACAATGTCAGCCCAGAATAAAATGTTCTGAAATTCAAGCCCAACATTAAAATGAGCCCAAAATATTTTAAAATTAATATTTCTTGGACCAGTTATCGCAGTGACTTGGGCCTTAGTGGCGCCTACCTTACTGTCCAATATCTATTAGTCGGATAAATTTCAAAAACTTAGAGCATTAGCATTGATACCCGTCCGTAAGTGGAGGAGAGAGAAACTATATTAGAATGTTACAATCTGTAAATATATGAGAAACACTATTCACCCTTATAAATTTTTAATATTTTTAGTAGTGGTTGTGGGTGGAAGAGAGAGAAAAGATAATGATACAGATATAAAAAAATTATTTAGCTGAAAAGAATAGAGATCAAGCTGTTGTTTTTAGTGTAATTATATGGATATGAATATGGAGATGGATATGAATAAAAAATTCAATGTGAATGTATATAGGGCAAAAAGTGTCTGAAGTGTAGGAAGCCATTAAAATGTAAACACATGTACTTTAATTTGGGGAAACATTCATACATATGTAATCATATACCGAGTGCACGTACTCACACAATTACATAATGGTATGTAATTATATGAATTCATGAATAAGATCATGTATTTCATGATTTTAAGTCACTATTTAAAGTCGTTATCTTGATAAGTGGATTTAAACCGATCATGTAAATTGAGTTCACACGACTCATGCTTATAAAAACATAAATTACTCTTAACATGCCCAAGTATAAATATACAAAAAAAACTATCATTTTATTATAGTAACTTATACACTATGCATTAAAATTTTTACTCTTGTGATTTGGTTTGAAAAAAGGCTATAGCATGAATGTACAAGTTTGTACGAAGGTTCCTACTTAATTATAACCATAACCATTCGGACAAAGACATCACATTGTTTTACCAAGTCCAAGTCCACTAGGATTTCAATTCCACCACAGCCTCTTTCGACGAAAGTGAAAAGGTTTCACTCGACTGGCTCTAATTTTCTTGTGTGGTTATAATGGCACAATATATCTACAACCCCTTTTGTCCTAATATTTGCAAACAAATACCTAATATTCTCTTCCAAATCATAATAATATATTCTCTTTCAAATCATAATCATTTTTCCCATTTGGCCATTTGGTTTGATTAAAGTGTGTAGATATTTAATTACTAAAATATCTAAGCAACTAGTGTAACTTTATCAGTTTCTTCACACTTGTTATAGTATATGATATGTAATTATAGCCATGGTTGTAAAACAAGGTCTCCAAGACCGAGTACTCTCCGAGTAGTCGCTACAAGGTAGGCTGCCGAGGCGACTTTTTCAACTCCGACTAATTACTCGGAATCGATCAAATGCGATCAACATTGGCCAAAATCGGATCTAGTAGGTCAACTCGAGGCCGAGTTTAACTTAAAATAAAATAAAACATAATTACTATGCCTATCATATTAAAGAACAAATATCAATTTCACGCATTTTGTTATAAATATTAGTAAATTTATGTTATTTGACATATATTTAATTTCCAAAAACTAATTTCTTTATAATTTGGCATCTCCGAGTACTCCCCGTGTACTCTCCGACTAGGCCGAGTACTCTCAACTCCCCGGTCAACCGACTTGGGAGCGCCTAGCGACTTTTACAACCATTATAGGTATGGTGAAATACAAAAAGCCATAAAATTGACACACTCTTAATTGTATAATTAAGTGTCCGTATCTATATGCATACAAACATAAACGTGTAGCGATTAGTTTGTAACAACTTAGGGACTTTTTGATATAAGATAACGGAATTGATAAAGAAATGAAATAGATGATTAGCATTCCATTGTCTCGTTTGATTGCCATATGAGAATGGAATAAATCATTACTTTGTGTTATGTGGTAGGCATAAAAACACGAAGAAATAAAATCGACAGTGGGTGGTGGAGGCTCGCGACGATGGTAATTAGTAGCGGGTGGTGGCGGTGGCAGTGGGTGGTGGTGGTGGATGGCGGAGGTGGCGGCGACGGGTGACAAGTGGCGGCGGGTGGCGGTGGTCGGCGGCGACGGGTGGCGGTGGTTGATGGTGGTGGCGAGTGGTGGTGGTGGTGGCGCCGGTGGTAGGTGGTAGCAGCGGTAGGTGGCAGTGGTTAGTGGTAGCGGGCGGCGACGACGAGTGGCGGTGGCGACGAGTGGCGGTGGTTGGCGGTGGCGACGAGTGGCGGTGGTTGGCGGTGGTTGGCGGTGGCGACGAGTGGCGGTGGTCGGTGGTGGTGGCGTCGATGATAGGTTGTGGAAGATAGCGGGGCGGTGGGTGGCGGTAGTTGGCGGTGGTCAGCTGGGTGACTGTGGTCGACGGCAGAGGGTGGCGGTGGCGAGTTGCGGTGATCAGCGGTGGCGCCAGTGGTCGGCGACAGAGGTTGGTGATGTTGGCGGCAATGTCTGGCGGCGGGTGACGGTGGTGGTGGTCAGTAGTGATGATGAAGGATAAGAGGTTGATGGAATGAATTTGAGATTTTAGAGGGAATGCGATGCCTCACGTAACGATTAATTCCATTACCTTAACCAATCAAACACGTCTTTTTCTCATTCCCTCGCAATAGTCAATTTTATCTCGTCTCTTTTCCCTTTGTATCAAACGCTACCTTATTGATTCTGTCATGCAAAGACGCGTGAAGAAACAACTGATTGTAATAACTTATGCACTACACTTTTATTCTAGAGATTTTACGTTTATGCGTGCTTATAAGCACAAACATGTTTTTGTACAATATATAGTGTGAAGAGTACTATATATCATATTTTTTCATGCTTATGGACATAGTAGGGGGATAGTGCACGGTCCTCTCAACCGTCGGAGTGATCCCACTCCGGGAGCCGCTACCCGACCAAGCTAGCTCCGCGGTGAATTCCCCTTACCGAGTTCTTACCCTGGGCGACATATGCCACTCCCAAGACTCGAACCCGGGACCTCTTGGAAGAGGTGGGTGTCGGTGGCCAACTGGGCATAGTAACGTAATACATCTTTATAAGTGCGAACTTGTAAAAAAACCACTTTTAATCTGGAATTGATGTAACACCTCGTAAAATCGTGTCCAATGATGTGTTGACACGTGTAATAAACCCTAATAAAGTCAAACGTTGACTATGAGGGACTAATTTCGTCAAAAATGAAAATTATGAATATAGAGGGACTAAAAGTGTCAACATGCCAAACTTGTGCCTCTGATTGACCACACACGATGAATATATTCTTAAACGAGTAAATATTCGGACGTAAAAAGCCGTTTGTGAAAGTAAACGAAAGTTTACAAGACAAAGGGGTTAAACGTGTCAACATGTTAATTCTTACCTCTGAGTGACCTTTTAACGAACCCGGGGCTTCGTAATGTTCGAATATACTCTCGAGAATACGTGATAATAAATTCACGAGGTTTTGATATCGTTATGTGTTATTTACGCAAATTCCCAAGAACAAGGGTTAAAAGCGTCAACGAGATGAAACTAGTATTTCCAGTGATCGTTTAACGAAACCGGACCTAACGGTGTTTGGTTATACTCCCTAGATCATCTACAAACTAACTAGGAGGGTTAAAAGTGCCTAAAATGAAAGATATTATGCATTAAAAGGTCCAGCGACTAAAAGTGACAAGTTTAAAACTTGTTTGCTGAGATATAGGGTGGTAGCGCGACGCCACAGCCCACCCCTTTTGCTGTGGCGTGACGCGACAGGTGGTTTTGGACAGAAACTCACTTACAGCTGCAGGTTATATTTCTTGTTCACCACACATACCACCTTCACTCTTAAACTCGAAAACAATGGATCATAGCTGGTTTTTAACACCTGGTTAGACACATGGAATGATCTTAGAGACTCTCTAACACATGGCATGATCCAAGGGACTCATGTTCATGTATAAATAGGAGCTCTTGGTAATCATTTTCCTTGCACCAATTCATTTCCTTCTATCTTTCTCATATTGAGAGGATCCTGAGCAGTTGGGAACCTCCATTGAGTTCTTTTCAGTCCATAGGACCACTTGTAAGTGTTCCTTTCATGGCTAGTTATTTTTTTTGGCTTTTAAAGCCGAAAAGTCAAGCGTTTCGATAAACGCTTTGACTTTTAGTTAGACCGTAAACGGTCAAGCCATAGTTCGCAACGAATATGGCTACGTGATCGTAATTAGGTAGGTGTTAATCCCTTAAAAGGGCACCTCCTAAGAATCACGTTTGCTCGGTCAATTAACGAGTCAATGTATTGACATTTTAAAAAGTCAACGGGTCAGATTTTAAAATAATTACGATTTAAGTTTAAAAGTGTTTTAAAATATGTTTTATCACTTAAACAACTCGGTAATAATTATTAGAACATGTGTAAACATGTTCGGCTCATCAATTCCAGTTTTAGGGTCGATTCGCAACCGAAAGTTGCGAAGTTTGACTTCTGCTTTGACTTTCGTTTATGAACCGAATTAGAACTAGTTTACTACTGATTTAAGTTTCCGTTAGGATCGTAATATGATGTAGTATAACTCCCTAAGGTTATATTACATGTCATATAGTGATTTGAGATTTTACTGCAAGTTCCGTTATTATGCTTAAAGTTGACTAAATTGCCCTTTTTACTAAAAATAAGGTTTTAAGCATACATGAGCATGCAAACAAGTTGCATTCTGATATGATAACATACTTAGCACATTCTGATGTTATAAATCTTGTGTCAAACTGAAATTTGCTTAAATAGTCGTAAATCATGCCTTTAAAAGGACAAAAATGCCATTTTTACATCTAGAATGATTTTAAGCATATTTCATTGATAAAACTTGATACCTACTGATATGATATCATAATTAGGATTATTTGGGATGTCAAGTTAGATTGTATTATGAGTTTATACACAAGTCGTTGATAAGTAACATTAAATGACGATAATGCCCCTAAGGTGCTTAAATTAGTTTTCAAGCATAATAATCATATCAAACCTTTTACCTACTGATATGTTATGACAATTAACATATTTTAACTATTCAAAGCTGGTCATAACATCAGATTTGCTAAAACATCGTTGATATCGTCATTTAACGACTTCTACGCCGATTAGGCGCATAGTATGGTTTTAATCCATACTTATCACCCAAGACTTGTTACTTACTGATTTTACAAATCATTTTGAATATTTTTATAGTAAGTATAAGTCACGAACTCAGAATCCCAAATAAGTCCTTAAAACTATGTGTGAAAGGACCAAAATGCCCTACGGTGCATAGTTTGGTTTTAAAGCATAAATTACACATATGTTTGATATCCTACTGATATTATATCATAAATCAAATATTTTTCCAGAATGTTTATGACCATAACATCAGTTTACTTGCAAGCTCCTTTTATAAGTCAGAAAATGACCAAAACGCCCTTATGAGGCTTAATTCGGTTTTAAAACCTTAATGGGCATACATGTTAGTATCCTACTGATATTATAACATGTTTTAAGCATAATGACTTGTGGAACTTGTATATGTCTCATCCGGTTACTCGTGATCACTTATACGCGTACGGTTTGACTTGCGTAACTAGTTTACGTAAGTTTACCGAAACGAGTTTAACCTTATCATTTTTATCTCAAAATCCAGAATGTACTTAGTTTACCCATATTATACAAGTCTTCATACTTGTTGGGTCTAAATAACATTCTATTCCGGTGATCGCTTAATCTAGCGTATCGTACCGTTTTAGATACTTTAAGCTAGCCGGTCTAAGTCTACGACTTAAATAAGACCATTAGTATTCTGAATTAGTTATATATTACCATCATTCCAGACTAGAGCCACCCGGTAAAAGCTACCTGCAATTAGTTAGATTCGATACGACTGAGTTATTTAGCTGTTAATCAAGTATTAGCTCAGGTAAATACTTTTAACTTATTTTCCCTTATACGGGCTTGGGATACGGTATAATAATAATATCGCTTGGTCAGGTATGGAATCATTTAATCGGATTGTGATTAATAAATTACATAACCCGTTTTAATATGTTTTGTTTGATAACATAAACATTGGGGGTTAATACGACCGTGTCCTGGATATCCTCGGCTCATTTCATTTGAAAATGGCCACGACCTATGCACGGGGTGTAGGCATACACCTGACAGATGCAAATGCTAAATAACCCACACGTTGGGGATAACTCCTTTGTGGGTTTTATAGTGGTGAGTCGGTTAATCATGATCGCCTTCCAAACCGGCCCCATATGTATGACAAACATGTAAATCTATATACAAGATTTTAATAAAGATTGTCCCAAGTTATAAATGGGTTTGTGCCTTGTGCGCCTAAATCAATTTTCATAAACTCTTTTCAAATGAGTCGGTTAATTGTATTTACCATTGAAAACTCACATTTTTTTCAAAATACTAAGTGATAGGTACTACACGTAATAGGCTGGGAGCTGCTCGGTGTCGAAATAGAGGATCTTGCAAATCCTTAAAGATGCCTTAAAGTCTACTAAACTTCATTTTATACGTTCTGTAATGATCCCCCTGTGGATTTGATATTACAAGATTGTCTATAATAAATACTTGTTATTTTAAGACATTGAGTTTGTAATAATATTTTATATTCCAAGACTTTCGCTGTGCTATTATGTGTATGTTCGAATATGACGATATCAATCTTACGTCACGATACTCCCCACCGGGCCCACCGGGCTGAGCTGTAAATATTGGGGTGTGACATGTTCATTTTGTTCTTTAATAGGAATCTTAGATGTCGTGTTCAATTTATGTATGTATGTATTATGTCTCTAGACTAAATCTATAGGTACAACAAAAAATGGTTAATTCGATATTTTCACTAAAACATATCGAATATGTGCGTGAAGCGATATCCACTGAGGTCTTTCCAATTGATTGTGACCTCTCCAAATTGAAAGGAACATCAATTTGTCTGGAACTCTCAGCCTTCAGCATCATGGTTTGTACCATTTACATGGCCTAGCAAGAATGGCTTTTAGAATCTCGGTCATTGTTTTGGGGTCACTTATCATGAGTGTATCATCTTGTTGATATATATATGTATTCAAAATTAATATATATATATATATATATATATATATATATATATATTTCACTCTTTTTAGATATACATTATTATACTTCTATAAATTCTACCATTAAAGGTAATACGCACACAAAGGTGTAGCAACAACATAAAATTTACAACCTAAATCCTCACCTAAGAGATGGAGCTTATGCTAATCCCCCATGTGTATATTAATGTTATGGTATGTGTGATTGAAGGGCTATCGCCCCAAATACCGCGCATGGAGCAACCTAACCCATTTGCATGCAGGACCATATTTACACTTAAGCTACAAAATATCCACTAGCCCAATACCTTCTCCAACCCTGCGGCTATAAATACCCTCATATATCCACCAAAGGTTTAAGCATC
The DNA here is from genome assembly GCA_030545235.1 of Helianthus tuberosus. Classification (NCBI taxonomy): domain Eukaryota; kingdom Viridiplantae; phylum Streptophyta; class Magnoliopsida; order Asterales; family Asteraceae; genus Helianthus; species Helianthus tuberosus. Next base: position 4,146,750 of record CM060416.1, on the reverse strand, counting down.
TGATTTATCATCCTTTCACTCTAAACCTAAGTAGTTAATACGATAAAATATCGGATATCGGTCACGGACCAATATTTGAGGTATCGGTTATCATGGTGGGAAATCGATAATTTTAATATCATGCTAAATTTATATAAATATATATATATATATATATATATATATATATATAGGGGACCGCTAGAATGAGAACCACCACGAGTTATGAGAACCGCGAGAACCACGTGCCACGGAGGGGCGTTGACCACGATTTTTTTTTACAACTAGATCCGTATATTTTAACAACATTCGTAAAAAAAAATTTCAAACGGCGCGCCCGAGGGGGTAGTTTTTTACACCCAAAGTTTGTAAAAAGAAAAAACAAAAAACAAAAAAATAATAAAAACACCAAACTTTGGGTGTAAAAAACTACCCCCTCGGGCGCGCCGTTTGAAATTTTTTTTTACGAATGTTGTTAAAATATACGGATCTAGTTGTAAAAAAAAAATCGTGGTCAACGCCCCTCCGTGGCACGTGGTTCTCGCGGTTCTCATAACTCGTGGTGGTTCTCATTCTAGCGGCTCCCTATATATATATATATATATATATCAATTTAACACTAACAATTCAGTATACTCTCATACGTATCATTAACAAATTAACCTTTTGCAATTTGGAAAATACTAACAGATTAGTGACCAACTGACAATGTTAACATCAACTTTAACTTGTACATTATGCAGTGAAAGTTGTAAGTTAAAAGACATTTATATGTTATGTAAGTCAAACACACACAACCATTAGTTACCATTGGTAGTGAGTGGTGACAACATAACAAAAAACAAAATGTACAACTTTTTGATGTATGTAGTACAAGTTACTAATACATATTACCAAAATGAAAGCATAATAAAACATTTATTGGGTTTGTTCCCTAGGATCCCATTTCTCCCCCAATTAATTTATCTATAAAAAACAAAGACAAAAAGATTCTTAACTTGACCTACAAAATCATAAAGATCTACTTTGAATCACATATTTCCCCCAATTAATTTATCTTAAAAAATAAAGACAAAAAGAGTCTTAATTTGACCTACAAATACATAAAGATTTACTTTAATTTACATATTTTCAAGATCACACACAAAACCCAGATATCAAATTTAAAAAAAATCACTTTTCTTCTAATTATTATTATTATTATTATTATTATTATTATTATTATTATTATTATTATATATAATTTGTCAAGTGCCTTTTTTGAGTTTTGATTTTGTACACAAATTTGTTTGGTGGTTAAGTTTGGCCCCTTCAAATTTTTTTGTCTTTGTTTGTTGTCACATTTGGCCCCTCAAGTTTATTTTTCATCTTTTTATGAAAGAGTTTTCTCCTTCACCTCAAGTTTTAAATTCGTCACTTTAGCCCTCATGTTCTAAAAATTTTATACATTATCTATTTGACCCCCTTCACTTGCTAATACGTGTCGGTGTAAATTCGACATTGTCTCCGATTTACATCTCGTGAGTCATTTGGTGTTATTAATTCGTGTTATGATTTTACAGTTTTCTCAGTTTTGGTCCAGCCGCTGCAACGCAGCGAAACCAATTCTCGTTTAATGTAACAACTAAAAACAGTGAAACAACCACACAAACATACATGTTAATATACACATATACATATTAAAAATATTTCAATTTATCTTTAAAACCAAAGACAGAAAGACTCTTAATTTGACCTAAAAAAAACAAAGATTTCCTATGATTTACATATTTCCAAGATCACACACAAAACCCACATATCAAATTGAAAAAAAAAATCACTTTTTTTCCTAATTTAATCTAGAAAAAAAACTTATGGAAATAGTAAAACACCCACATAAACATATACCTATACCTCTGTATTTTCCCCCAATTAATTTATCTTAAAAAATAATGATAAAAAGATTCTTAATTGACCTGCAAATACATAAAGATTTAATTCAATTCACATATATTCAAGATCACACACAAAACCTAGATATCAAACTTAAAAAAGATCACTTTTTCTTCTAATTTAATGTAAAAAAAAAACTGAAAACAGTGAAACAACCACACAAACATACATATTAATATACACATATACTTGTACCCCCTCTCCCCATTAATTTATCTTTAAAACCAAAAGGATTCTTAATTTTACCTACAAAAACATAAAGATTTCCTATGATTCACATATTTCCAAGATCACACACAAAACCCACATATCAGATTGAAAAAAGAATAATCACTTTTTTCCTAATTTGATGTAACAATTAAGACTTAAAACACTAATAGCAGCAATAAGAAAAAAAAAACAAATAGTAGAAATAAGAAGAAAGGTACCGATACTTGGAAAATCGGTGATATATTGGTCAAATATCGGTCAATATCGCCGATATTATCGGTACCGATATTCTCACTTCAGAGCTTGGTTAAGAGAAGAACACCCTTCACCTCTTAACGAGTAACGATGTTCTTTTTTGTAGATTACTTTTAAGATCCCAACTGTATACTGAAGAGAAGATTCAGAAGATAACCCTGCCGATATACCTTTTATAGGTCCGTCACCAGCGGATTAGAACTAGAGCTGTACAAATCGGTTTTTTTTCAAAAAACTGTTTCGGATATTAACCGAACCGGTTTTTTTTCATAAAAAACAAAAACTGGTTTTTTTATAACCGGTTTCGGTTACTAACCGATTTTTTTACTCAAAACAATAACCGGTCCAACCGGCTAGGGTCGGTTTTTAACTGGTTTATTAAAAAAAAAACGGTTTTTTATAACTGGTTCGGTTTTAAAACCGGTTTCAAAGATAAATATCCCTAACCGGTCTAAAATTGGCGGTTCGGTTCGGTTCTAAAACCGGTTATAAAAAACGACTAAAAAAACCGGTTTCGGTTTTTTTTTCCCGGTTTCGGTTCTAAAACTGGTTTTTTTTTTACACCTCTAATTAGAACTGGTGTATCTTCAGTGATGGATGTTTTCAACCGTCAAGATAAAAATCTATTTATATGTAGTGTGATCAAAGAGTTAACTTCGATCATATCTTCTTATTTCTTATCATTAGCTTGAACTCGTCTTTAATCATTTATCTCTTAATCAAGGCTTTAAAGTAAATTTTATTCTCTTTTTATTCATCTTCAAGAACAATCTTCATAGTGATTACATGTCCATTGGCTTCTAAGAGTGTATCTTTAACTACATTGATGTTTACATGTCCATTGGCTTCTAAGAGTGTATCTTTAACTACATTGATGTCATCATTTATCTTGATCATCATGTTCAATCACTATAGTGGACGACTGGACTCTTATCTTAAACTCTTAATAATAACTATCAACCTAATCTTCTCATATCCTTAATTTGAACAATTAATGATGAGTTTCCAAACTTTCAAATCAATACATAGGATTTCACAAAACATGGTCCGTTCTAATCAAATTGTGATTTAACATCACTAGATTTCAGTGCTAAACACATCTCCTCATAAATATGTTTTTATATAAACTAGTGGACTTTCTATGCGCGTTGCAGCGTGGAAGTCGATTGGTATCGGTTCGATTTAATAAGGTATCGGTATAGTAATCAACCCTTTATATGGCGATCGAAAGATAAAACCCAAAAAAATAAAGTCATGATACGCATAAAGGATATCGACACATGTTTTACATCGATAAAAAACCAAAAGAATATTGATAAAGGTCTCAAAAGTACAAATACCGGTACCGATGTTCGGTTGAAAGCGACATGGTACCGATGTTGTTTGAACTATATCAGTTTTGTTCATCACCGACACTCGCTATAGCTTATAATATAAAAAAGTTACTCCCCCGCGCTTTGCGGCGGGAAGTCGGTTGGTATCAGTTCGATTCAATAAGGTACCAATACAATAATCGACACTTTGTATGGCGATCGTAAGATAAATCCCAAAAAATAAAGTCATGATATGCCTAAAAGGATATCGAGACATGTTTTACATAGATAAAAAACCATAAGAATATTGATAAAGGTCTCAAAAGTACAAATACCGGTACCGATGTTCGGTTGAAATCGACATGGTACCAATGGTCGAACGGTATCAATTTTGTTCATCACCGACACTCGCTATAAGTTATGATATAAAAAAGCATTCTATACCGCTACCAAAGTTGTTCAAACAGTGTTGATCCAGTTTGTCATAGTAAAGAACAAAAAGAAAAACAATTATAATTGACTCGTTCAATTTTGAACAAAGCTTTTATCGAAATAGAAATAAAATAAACATGTCACAACAGTATATTCGGAGTTTTATAAAACATTACACAATATTATTAGAATAATGAAAAATAGTAAACGACGTTAATTTGTAAAACATCGTGTCTTTAAAATTTTTAAAAGAAAACAAAACATATTTAAGGTTAATTATAATAATAAAATGTAAATAAAGACTATAAGTTATTATCATATCCACTCAAGTTAGCACATCTTAATATTATTATTATTATTATTATTATAAAGCTATTATTATTATTATAAAAACTATAATAATATTTAAATATTATATTACTATTCATAAAGAATTGAGTTTAATATGTATAATATAATATAATTTACAATGACATACATGACCTAGATGACATGGCAGAACCAAGAAAAACTAATATGAAATATCTTAGTAATATTCCAATTTCCGTGACTTTTTTAACGACAAATTTGAATCACTAACGCATCATTAAAGTATTATCGTGCCACAAACAGAGCTACCTGATCGTATTCATCTCCACTAGACAATAATTCATATACACTAATTTTTGTGCCTTATTCTTTAGGGTTGCTTTTATCTCATCCATGTATTTGTAAGGCATTTCATATCATTTATACTCATTTTTTTAAGTTGAATTTACTATAGTAAAAAAATAATAATAAAGAGGTGGGGGTGGGTGAGGAGGAACACCCTGTTTGATTTGACAGATAAATAGCTCATTGGAATAAGACTAGCTAAGGCTATTCGGTATGGGCTCCGTCCTAGGGTCGACGACGGGCCTGAACACCGCCCCTAGGAATGACCCCGTTTTCACCGTCGGCCCCAAGTCGTTCATGAACAGCTATTTTTTTTTTAATTTGAATTAAATGCCTCAAACGGCTATAATTAAAAAAATAATTAATTATTTTATCTTTAAATACATATCTTTCACCCCATTTTTAACCATTTCAACCCAAACTATCTCTCAACTTTACAAAAATCTTCATTCTTTTTATAAATTTTGCCATGGATCAATACAATCCAAACAACCCGAACCCGAACCCAAACGCGAACACAAACCAAAACCCAAACGTCTTCTCGGTACCCGGCTACTATCGAACGATGGATCCGAGTTGGTCGGCATCGCAATTTTCTTTCTCAGGTTTCCAACAAACCCGCAACGCTTTCGCTCAAATGAACCAAATGCAAACCTTGCAACAAATGCTAATGCGAAACTTGTTCAACTTACAATTTCAATCGCAACCACAACCTTCACCTCGAAACGGAAAAAAGGGAAGCAAGTGGCGTGTCTAGCCGGTGATCAACCTTCGAGAGCGAAGCCACAACCTTGGACAAAGTTCGAGGAGGAGGCGTTAGCTAAGGCGTGGATTAGCACGTCAAAATGCACCATTGTTGGTATGTAAAAAATATAATTTTAAACTTTTTAAATATGTAAACTTTAATTTTTTTAATATACAACTTTAGGTACATTTTTAAAATATAGGAAACAACCAAACCGGCGATAGTTTTTGGAAAGAAATACTAGCAAAATATTAATGATTTTATTTTATAACTTACTAGTATGGTGCCCGCGTGATGTGGCGGGAGCGACACTTTGCATTGCGGTACTCGTTTCTGGTAGTGTTTTTATTCGTATAATATTTATGGTAGCATTATTGTGGTGGATATATGTCATAAGTATTACACATGTCTAGTAATTATTAAATTTACAATTTAAATTACCAATTACTTTAAGAAACCATTGATGCAATAAAGTAACACACAAATAAGGAATAAATAAGTCTTAAACATAAATAAAAGTTATATAAAGTAGTACACAAATAAGGAAATATAAAAGTTAAAAACTAAAAGCTCAAGTGTCAAGTACTTTGCATCATGACAAGATCAATTTAGTAATCATACGGCTTAAACATCTCAAGAATGTCATCTATATTGTCACAACACCATTTGTCATTATCGAGATCAGCGTCCTCCGGAATTTCTTGTATCTCTTTCTGTTTGATTTTTACATCCTTTACAGGATGAGGTTCTTCTTTGTTCTCATCTTTAACTGATACAACAGTAGTAGTTGGAGAAGTTTGAGAAACTGAAAAAAAATGTTAAGTATTTTAGTTACATATTTTTATCATGTTACCTTTATAAATAATATACGATAAAAAAACGACGTTCCCAGTTAGACATATATAAAAAAACAAAACAAACAAACAATATATCATGTTTTAGAAACATACATACATGTGTAAAGATCTGAAAGGATAAATATTGAAGCTTCAAAACCACTGAATAATAAATAAGATGAATGTTAAGCGTGAGCATAGAAGAATAAATCAAAGTCATACACAAAAAAAATTGAAATACCTATAAACCTAAAATTCTAAAAAACAATAAATTTCTTGAAGGATAAAAAACAAATAAATTATACTGTATATAGAACCTATAAACCAGCGAATTGTATAACCTACAGTTTTTTTCAACTAATATTATCTATAAGAATATTTTTGAAGTTATAATCCTTAAAAAAATGCAATACAATCTTGTATTCAGTTTTTTAAGACGTATTATGTTTACATTATGGAGTTTTTCCTAAAAGTTTGTTGGTGGAAAACTTATTTAACAAATTTCTAAAAAAAAAACGTTTTTATAAAAAAGGGTTTATGAAAACAAAAAATGCTTCTAAAAACGTGTTTATAAATTTTTTTATGAAAACTAAAAGTTCATTTTGTTGAATATAATTTTATATAAAGTTTTTTTAATATAACCAATTAGATAAAACAAGTGAGCTTTTTTATGTCAATTTACTACCTGCTAACCCATGTAAGAGTGTGCACCCAACCAAGTAAATACACAAACATACAGAATACGAATAAAGCTCATATCATACCCGTATGTGCAAGGTTTCGAAATTTAATCTAGTCGCCGGAACAAATTGGTGAACAATCTTAATCAAACTAAAATCGGAGTGAAAAGGGTTAAAATATTATTAAATTGATAATAATGACAACAACGTAGAGAGTCTTGCGCATTTGAAATGTGATAGGATACATTGCTTTAATCACTTGTACATTAATGCATCATCTACTTGTACATTTTAATCCGCACAACAATATTGATCAAGACAACTATCGAAATGTCGACAAAAACGAGTAGGTCATCACGGTACCTTTGGATTTTTTAATATAGTTTATAAAATATGACAAGAATACGTAAAATAATTATAAGTTTGTTATGGAAATATATAAGTGTAACTAATTAGCCATAATTTTGTTAAATAAAGGGATTTAAGTATAATAATATGAGGGACTAAAATAAAATAAGTGTTTAAAATACCAAGTTACCCTCATTTTAGGGATGTTTTTAGGTATCTTAAAATATCTCTCCCTTATACAGTCATGCATTATAATATAGTATAGATTAAATGTTAAAAAACATGTTGAATTTTTAAAAACATATTAATGATTTTATTTTATAACTTATGATGATGTGGAAGACATCCTCCAAGAACTTCCACACACCATATTCTAGTGTTTTGTTTGGCTTTACATATAGTTGTGTAGATATTTCTATCGAGACAAAAAAAATTCAACTCTTTTGACGCGAAATGTAGGATAAAACCAAATATTTCTATCGAGACAAAAAAATCAACTCTTTTGACACGTAAGTTTCTTTAGTCGAGTGTAATATAAGAAATTTTTTATATTAATGGAAGACATCATATAAAGTTTAAGCTTGTCTCCTAGTCTCTTCTAATTTTAGTTTTTTTTACTTGTACTCAGTTTGATTTAGGGATGAGCTTGTTACCGAAAGAACTGGTATCGAAAATTCATAAAAGTGGGTACCGGTACCGAATATACCCAGTTCGGTACGGTTCGATACCGATACGGTACCAGTATTTGAGAGTAAAAACCGGTACCGAACCGGTGCCGAACCGGTACCGAAAATGCTAAAAGTCGGTACCGAATTGGTACCGAAAAAGTACCCGGTTTGGTAAATTCGGTACCGGTACCAGGAACGATTTGCTCATCCCTAGTTTGATCTGTCAAGTCTGGTTCTGAAGCTACCCACCCCCTTTAAATACACGTAAAACAATAGAGTTAATTGCTCGGATGGTCCCTGTAGTTTTTATTTTTTTACCTTTAGTCCCCAATTTTTTAAAAAGACATGTATGCAACCTGTGGTATTCTCATTTGTTACTCGGATAGTCCCCTGGATGGATCGACGTTAGTTTCTTTAGTTAACTTCATGTGAAACGACAAAAATTCCCTTTATTATTAAAATAAGTATCAAAAAGATATTAAATAAAAATATAAAATGTGGGACCCACACATCCTTCTTGGGGCCACTCTTGCGCTGCGTGGACCCCCAAGATGCAAATTACTTGATCAGGGAGATTCACGAAGGAATCTGCAGCATTCATGCATGGCCGCGCATGGTCGTTGCGAAAATCATGAACGCTGGATATTACTTGCCAGGGATGCACGTAGACGCTCTAAAGGAGTTACGTAAATGCGACTCCTGTCAAAGGCACTCGCCGAAAACCCTGCGCCCAAAAAACGATCTTATCCCTGTATCCACTGCCTGTCCTTTCCAGCAGTGGGGGATGGATATGGTGGGACCTTTCCCCGAAGCTCCTGGTGCTGTCAATGGATATGGGTGGAGGCCAAAGCTCTCGCCTCAACTACTGCAATGATGGTGCGCAAGTTTATTTGGGAACACATCATCTGCAGGTTTAGCCTCCCACTCAAGATTGTAACCGACAATGGCACCAACTTCGCGTCTGACGACCTCCAAAACTGGATGAAAGAAATGAAGATCGAACACACTTTCTCCTCCGTTGTGCACCCTCAAGCCAACGGCCAAGTTGAAAGTGTAAACAAGAGCATCGTCGATGGGATAATGGCCCGACTGGGCATAAAGATAAGAGGTTGGGTCGATGAGCTCCCAAGCATCCTATGGGCTCATTGAACCATGCCGGAAACAAGTACTGGCGAAACCCCTTTCAGCCTAGTTTATGGCTCGGAGGCGGTTATCCCAGCTGAGGTGGGCCTCCCCTCGCCGCGTTTGACAGCAGTCAACACAATCGATAACGAGGCAGGGCGTCGTCTTGACTTGGATTTACTCGAAGAAAGGCGCGAAATTGCGCGAATTAAAGAAGCCAAGTACAAGACACAGCTGGAAAGGTATTACAATGCAAGAGTGCGCATTTGTACCTTCACTCCAGGAGAGTATGTCTTCAGAGACAATGAAGCTTCAAACGCTGAACGCCCCGGAAAGCTAGCACCCAAGTGGGAAGGCCCATACTTAATACACGAGGTGCTAGGGAAATGGGCATATAAATTGCGCACCATGGATGGACATATCATCCAGCGCACGTGGAACGCACAACAATTGCGCAAGTGTTATATGTAACTACTCTCGGCCTTGTGCCTCTACCCACTCATGTTGGCCACGCGCCTTTTTAATTTTCTATGATGGCTAAACGCCCTTTGTGTTACTTGCACGAGATGTATGTTGACCTAAGCGCCTGTTTCTTAATCAATGAAAGCATATGCCTTATGTTTTCTTTTATCATGACGACTTCTACGTTACAAATGCATGTTAAACTTTTGATTAGCACGAAAACACTCCAGTAAATTACGAGCTCTTGAGTCATGCCTCCAAGTTTAACGCCCAAATTTCACATTCCGAAATGTGATATTATCGTACTTTTATTTAACAAAATTTGGGCATGACCCGTTCGTATAATGAACGATTCCCTGTATGACCAACTTGTAAGAACTTAAATACGACACAGCGGAAAATACGAGCCCAAAAATTTCGTTCTTGAAAAGTCATATTAACTACATGAAGACCCATTTACAACTTGTAATACATTCACAATGTTAATTATATCATGACTTCATGACCTATTTAAAACAAACTACGTGACCGTTCTACCCCGTACAATCCTTGCACCAACTCGAACTAAATCCGCTTCACTTCGATGATGGTAGAGGCACCCGAGCGATACCTGTGGACACCACGTACAACCCAACCATTAGTCAATAACACACCATGCAACATTAAACTATATACTAGAAATTCGTAAAGCATTTTATAAAATAAACGTGGAACTGTCCAAACGCCTTCTTAATACTCTTATCCAAATCCGGTTTCGTTCCTTCATGAAGCCGACACATTCATACCTGCATTACATTCCAACTCATGGCACATCATTAGTAATCGTAAGTACCCAAATACCGAGATAACGTTCATACATATGTCTCTAGGATTGAACATTCATTCACACATACATTCACACTTAAACACTTATTATCACATATAGGTGTATACATGTAACACCCCGTGTTTCCGGAAGTCAAAGTCAAAGTCAAGGTCAAAGTCAACGACCGATTGTACGAATTTGACTTATAGTAAATTCTTTGTTTTAATTGTATTATGTGGAGTAAGTGTTGTTAATTGCTAAAAATCGATGTGTGTTAATCGCTATGTAATCGACTCGCGACTGTGAATTATAGGAAGTAACAATGCGATAAAGTTAATTAATCAATAATCAAACTATGCTACTCGACATCGAATCGTGATACGAACCGCAACTCGATTTAATTTGGCTATTATACGCGTGTGTGTGCCTTATGTGTTACTTGTGCGTGTTATATATATATAAATGCTGGGAAATCAATCGAACTCAATCGAAACTCGAAACGCAATCGAACTCGAATCCGAATCAAAATCGAACTATGATAATTAGTAGTTGGGACTAAAAGTAATTTGACTAGGAAACCCTATCGTGACGAGCCGCTCGCAAATCGAAATCGAAACATCACAAATCGTCGCGTCAAACAATCAAACCAAGTGCCATCCGGCTGGATAGCCATCCGACCGGATAGCCACTGCGCTACAAAACAAACGCCATCCGACCGGGACGCCATCCGACCAGATAGCCACAATGCCCCAGGTCAGGCATCATCCGACCAGGATGTCATCCGACCGGATCGTCATCCGGGCGGAACGTCATCCGATCGGATAACCCTTTCCTCTTTTGGAATCCTATAAATACCCTTGTCATTGTCATTCTTTCCATTTCTGGAAACACTCTGTCCGAACCATTCGTGCTCCTCACATTTTCTTCGATTTCTCTCAATCCAGGTAAGATCTCGCCCTAAATCTTGTACTTTCTTGATCTACACGCACTCCTACACCTTTCTATCTTTTAAAATCTTAACTTTTAACCGTGAAATCACTAGATTTCGGGTGTTCTAGGGTGACGTCATCATGTGTTCTTCAAGAACTTCATGTTTTGACTTCAATCCACCAAGAACCACCGAGATCTATCCGATTTCCACGCAAACATACAAAGATCTTGTAAAGATCTCGACACAAGAATGGTGAAAAAGGATTGAAAGATGGTTTTAACTTTCTTTCAACTCTTTTGCACTCCAAGTACTCAAAACCGATAGGATCCGGCCCTGATTTAGTCTTCTACTCTATCGTAGTGTTGTACTAGCTCAAGACCCGGATTCTACCCACGAGACTACCGATTTCGGGTTAGTCAGGAACAACCGTCTCGAGCCGGTAACCGGCCGGACTAGGGTGATTCCTGGTCGGGTTGGTCATCTGGGTCGAACTAGGGGTTCTGTTGGCTAACACGCTGTCAAAGTGTCGACATAACGACAAATCTTCAAAACGACCAAGTGTAGGACGAACATGACAATTAGAATGGATTGTTATCCGAACGGATTACTGTCCGATCGGATAGGTCATCCTAACGGATTGTCATCCGAACGGATCACACTTGGGTCCCACCTTTAAAAACAATCTTATCTAAAGTTTGAGTATTGAATGAAATGTAATCCGATCGGACGACCATCTGACTGAATTACTCTTCGGATCATGAGATACTAAGACTTAAAAAGACTTAAACGATTTTCAACAGATTCACTAACAAGGTTGCCATCCGATCGGATTGCCATCCGATCGAATGACGCTTCTGTTGTAAACTTGCTTTCAAAATACTACAACGAAAACTTCTAAGTCAAGCCATCATACACAAACACATACTTCTTATAGGAAGAAACAATCCACTCGAATCGTCATCCGATCGGATCACTATCCGCACGGATTGCTGTCCGATCGGATTACCATCCGATCGAACCACTATCCGACCCTTTCACACCTTGTGACGTTTTACACATCACTCATCGTTATCATATCAAATCTATTCAGGCTCATCTTACTCGCTAAGCGCTCCCTTCAATCCATCAACCGATGTGAGTATACTCGATCCCTTTTTGGCTTTAAGCACTTTTGGGTGTTACATACGTTACAACTATTCAAATCACATCAAACACACTACTCAATACTATTTGAACGCTAACCGTTAATGCATGTTATACGTGGCTTATGAATGCTTGTTTGTTATGTTTACACATGGAATGCTGTCTACCTGCCTTAGCAACGATAGTACTATAGTTTGGACCCAGCACCCCTTCACACGGGGGTTATTAAGGATAATTACTTGCATGGATTACGGTGGTAATCCTGTATTGCGAACTGCCTCGGGCAGTCAACCCGCAGTCATTGGTATCGATGGATCTATGTCGATAACTAACGTGCTTCATTTCCCTATGTGTACGTGCTGGTTATGCGTAAATGAATTCGAACTCTATATGCTATTATCAAACTTGTATGCTCACCTTTACATTATATGTATTGACTTTATTTTAATGTATGTGATAGGTGCTTAGGACGCACACTTGGTAGGAATTTGAAGCTAGAATAAAGCTTTAGAGCCCAACAAATAGTTGTCTGTAGTGGTCGAACTAAAGGTCTCTAGAAGCAGATAAACAATTGCTGTCTATTTAAATCTGAGTTGTCGGAGCAGAATATTTGCCTAGATTTTGTCTGTAATAATTGTTTTACTGTTTGAGATACAGTATGGAACGTATTATTTAAATTGAATACTATTGATAATTGTTATGGAAACTTCTGGACAATCTGTTTCGCTCAGTACCATGCCCCGATGATTCCGCCATCGGTTGGGGTGTGACAGATTGGTATCAGAGCCATAACTATAGGGAATTAGGCAAGACTCGACCTAGTCCGGGTCGATGTCTTAGAAACCTAGTCTATAGTTAGGAACCAACAGACCGATTTATGCATATCCAGTAGGGATTATGTACGAGCTTATTCCTCGCTATTTCTCGCTTATGCTACACTATCACTACAATCGAATTTACAGCTATAAATAGGCGATAAAGTCGAGATTAGGTGTGAAAACCACAAACTCTTGACTAAATTGCTTGAAATAATGCTGCTTTATCAAGTTATCAATGATTTCTTCTTTCTTTTTTTAAAAAACGAACGCTTGTTCAACGGGGGAATTATACCAAATCAGGAGTGAAATCCATATTTTGATGAATAATCTCCTCTGTTTTTATCAACAACAGGGACGAAGTTGTTAAGCCAGGGGTGAAACCCTAACCTTGACGACTTGTTCCGCACATTTTACAAAACTCTCACCAAAGTCTCGACGGACTCCAACGACCTGAAGTCACGACGCGATTAACGGGATGTGTGCCAAACGCCCAAGAATCGAGGCAAGGACACAGTCCTGAAAGTCAAACGTAGACGACAAGTCCTTGCGAATAGTTGAATCGCTTTGGTTAGTCGAAGTCTACTAGCCGCAGACAGTCTACCTCTCGATTTTTACGTGTTTCAATTCTGAGCCCGCAACTGCTGACTCTGATTATTCGTCGATTTTATGTGCTTATATATGTGGTTACCTGTTTATATGTTTGAATTCTCGGAGATTTATTCGATTCTTGCTTTCACTTCGATCGACACGTGTGACTCACACTGCGTTTCCATCTCAAAACGTTAGCAAATCGCGGAATTTTGGACGACTTTATGCTACGATATACGCTTATACTACGCTGTTTTCGAACAACCGCATATTTTGAATGATAGGTTTCTGTTTTCTAACTGCCTCTAGTGATTAAATGCGTATGTGTTTCCTTGCTTCTTTGCTCTACGTGCTTAGGTGTTATGTGATTATGTGCTCTACGTGCTTATGTGATTTGTGCTCTATGTGTTATGTGTTTACGTAAATATGCGTGTCCCTGAGCTTTAGTAAGTAGTAGACGTGTGAGGTGAGATTCGAATACAATGTGTTGAGTCCTGTGACGATGTCTGTTGCAGACAATGTCATCTGGATCCCGTCACGCACTTTCTCATCAAGAAAAGAGAGACAAACGTCTTGCTTCCATCATCGCTAAAAGTGTAGTAAAGGCCGTGAGTGATGTTTATGAGAATGCCAGCAAATCGTCTGAGGAATCGAGAACCGAAGCTCCTAAAGCTACCGCGAAGACCTTCAGTTTCAAGCAATTCAAGTCATGTGGGCCAAAAGAATTCACTGGCGAGCGAGGTCCTACTGCTTTATTCCACTGGTTTGATTCCATTGAGGTTACTCTGCGACAGAGTGGTTGCCCTGATGACCTCCGTACTCTGAATGCTACCGGCGTTTTCCAGTCCCGTGCACTAGACTGGTGGACGGCCGAGAGGAACAAGCGAGGGAACGATGCAGCCTACGGTCTGTCGTGGGATGAGCTCAAGGAAGTTACGCTAGAGGAATTCTGCCCTCCTCACGAACGTCAAAAGATAGAAGATGAATTTTGGCACATACAGCAAAAGGATGGTGACAATGCTGGTCTCACTGCTCGTTTCAAACAGCTCAGCATTATCTGTCCCGACCAAGTTAAGAGTCCAGACATGGCAATCAAGAAGTACATCCGGGCCCTGCCCGACTGCGTTGCTGATTTCGTGCAAGGGGCTAAGACTACGACGATCGAGGAAACTTATCTACTGGTCGCTGAAATCAACAACAAGCGGGTTAAGTCTGGTGTCTGGGATAAGACTTTGAAGCATCTGCATCAAGCTACCGCCACCGCACCGACTGTTGAACCCACCTCATCGAGCAACAAAAGGAAGAACAAGAGAAATAACAGCTCCAGCAACAAGAACTGTGCGATCACTGCTGCAGCAGTTCAATCTGTACCAGCTCAACAGCGCCAAGTGGCGGCGCCTGTGGCCAATGCACCTTTTGCTAAACGTGCATACACTGGGCCACATCCGCTCTGCCCTACTTGTACCTACCATTACCCAACTGCAATTCCTTGCCGTTTTTGTGCTCATTGCAATGTGTACGGTCATTTTACTGCCAACTGCCATATTCGACAAGCTCCTGCTCATCAAGCTCTACTCACCGCCCCACAGGGTCAACAAGCTCCTCCGGCACCCGTGGTCAAAGCCAGAGCCTGCTTCGCATGTGGCGATCCTAACCATTTCGCCAACATGTGCCCAAACAGGGTTGTGAAATAAGATCCCCAGCAGCAACAACCTCAACAGCAGCAGCAACACCAACAACAACAGCAGCAACAGTAACAACAGGCCGCACGCGCCAGAACTTTCAACATCAACGTGCGCCAAGCCCAAGCCGACAACAACATGGTTAATGGTACGTTCCTTGTGAATGGTATTTATGCATCATGTTTGTTTGATACTGGAGCCGATAATTGCTTTGTGTCGTTCGAATTCGAGAAGCTCCTTAGTCGTAAACGCTCCAAACTCTCCTCGACGTTCGATGTAGAAGTCGCCACCGGAAGAACTGTCGCCGTTAATTCCGTCATCCGTGATTGTACTCTTGAGCTCAACAATCACATCTTCCCAATCGACCTCATTCTGATGCAACTCGGAAGTTTCGACGTCATGGTAGGCATGGACTTTCTACGCGAAAACCATGCTGAAGGTGTGTGTTACGATAAGATGATTCAATTCTCGCTCGCAAACGGTGATTTTTTGTGTGTATACGGTGAAACTGCCTCGAAAGGGCTCAAGCTCATGTCATGTGTCCAGGCTAGCAAGTATCTTCGCAAGGAGTATAGAGATTTCTTGGCTAACATTGTAGTAGCGGAGAAGGAAAAGAAAGAGAAGAAGGAAGTAAGAGACGTTCCTGTGGTTTGAGGATTTCCTAATGTTTTTCCAGAGGATCTTCCCGGACTACCGCCAAGTCGTGACATCGACTTTCGTATCGACCTCATTCCCGTAGCCAATCCTGTTGCCAAAGCCCCTTACCGACCCGCGCCGTCCGAAATGCGTGAACTCTCAAACCAACTCCAGGAATTACTTGAGAAAGGCTTCATTCGCCCGAGCACCTCTCCATGGGGCGCTCCAGTCCTTTTCGTCAAAAAGAAGGATGGGTCGTTCCGGATGTGCATCGACTATCGGGAATTGAATAAGTTAACTATCAAGAACCGCTATCCCCTACCCTGTATTGACGACTTGTTTGATCAGCTACAAGGTGCTACGTGTTTCTCGAAGATCGATCTACGTTCAGGCTACCATCAACTACGCATACAAGAGGAGGATATACCCAAAACCACATTTCGCACCCGATACGGCCATTACGAATTTGTTGTTATGCCCTTTGGTTTAACCAACGCACCGGCGGTTTTCATGGACCTGATGAATCGCGTGTGTAAACCATATCTCGACCGTTTCGTCATCGTATTCATTGACGACGTCTTGATCTATTCCAAATCGAAAGCCGAACACGCGCAACATCTACGTTTGGTTCTCGAGTTACTCCAAGGGAACCAACTCTATGCCAAATTCTCCAAGTGCAAATTCTGGTTGGGGGGAAGTTCAGTTTTTGGGTCACATTGTTAATAGTCAAGGCATTCACGTCGATCCTGCGAAGATTGAAGCCGTTAAGAGTTGGGTTACGCCTAAGAACCCGTCTGAAGTCCGTTCTTTCCTCGGACCAGCGGGCTATTATCGATGATTTATCGAAGGATTCTCAAGGATCGCTGTGCCGCTTACCTCTCTCACGCACAAAGATCAGCCTTTTGTCTGGGGAACCAAACAAGAGACTGCCTTTCAAACCCTCAAGCATAAGCTTTGCAATGCTCCTGTTCTCACATTGCCCGACGGAAACGACGATTTCATTGTCTGTTGTGATGCTTCCAACCTTGGTCTCGGTTGTGTCCTCATGCAACGGAACAAGGTTATAGCTTACGCATCTCGTCAGCTCAAAATCCACGAGAAGAACTATGCAACCCATGATCTCGAGCTAGGCGTGTTTGTTTTTGCATTAAAGATTTGGCGACACTACCTGTATGGTACCAAGTGTACGATCTTCACCGATCATAGAAGCCTACAACATATCTTTAATCAGAAGGAACTTAATATGCGTCAACGCCGATGGGTAGAACTTCTCAACGATTACGATTGTGAGATCCGTTATCACCCAGGCAAGGCAAATGTTGTTGCCGACGCACTCAGCAGATGGAGTTATCTGCTTAGCACTCGTAATGTTCAAGCTCAACACGATCTCGAAACCCTTATTCGTGAAGCCCAGCATGCATGTTTTAATGAACGCACGCTGAAGAGGGAACGAATCTACCATGATGGAGCCCAGCTTGTGAGCAAATCCAATGGGATATTCCACTTTCTGGACCTAATCTGGATCCCTAAGCGGACCAATTTACGACAGATCCTGATGGACGAAGCCCACAAATCCCATTATTCCATTCACCCCGGCGCCGACAAAATGTACCAGGATCTTCACTACAAGTACTGGTGGCCCGGCATGAAAAGGGATATTGCCCTCTACGTTGGAAAATGCCTAACTTGTGCAAGAGTCAAGGCTGAACACCAAAGACCCTCTGGCTTACTCGAACAACCACCAATTCCTATGTGGAAGTGGGAAAGTATAGCTATGGATTTCGTAACAAAGCTTCCGCACACGTCATCAGGTCACGACAGCATTTGGGTTGTGGTCGACCGTTTGACTAAATCAGCTCACTTTCTGCCAATACGAGAAGACTACAAGGTAGAACGATTAGCCCGAATCTACACCGACGAGATCATTTGTAATCATGGGACGCCTCATGACATCATCTCTGATCGTGATGCTCGGTTTACCTCGCGACTGTGGGAAACGTTTCAAACGGTACTCGGTACGTCGCTTAATCTAAGTACCGCATTCCACCCTCAAACCGACGGTCAGACGGAAAGAACGATTCGTACCCTTGAAGACATGCTTCGTTCGTGTGTCTTAGACTTCGGTGGTAATTGGGATAAATACCTGCCGTTGGTCGAATTCTCGTATAACAACAGTTATCATTCCAGCATACAAATGGCACCATTCGAGGCATTATACGGAAGAAGATGTCGGTCGCCTATTGTGTGGCACGAGATCGGTCACTCGTAATTAACCGGTCCTGAGCTATTACAAGAAACGACAGACAAAATTTTCTAAATTCGAGACAACCTGGTGAAAGCTCGGGATCGACAGAAAAGTTACGCCGATAAAAAGCGCAAGCCCCGTGAATTTGACGTTGGTGACTACGTACTCCTAAAGGTATCACCTTGGAAGGGTGTAGTCCGATTCGGCAAAAAGGGAAAACTCGCGCCTCGATATGTTGGACCTTTTAAGATTCTGGAAAGGATCGGAAAAGTCGCCTACAAACTCGAACTACCGGAGGAACTTAGTAATGTCCACCCGACTTTCCACGTGTCAAACCTCCGAAAGTGCCTAGCCGACCACGACTTACATGTCTCTTTCGATGACTTACAAGTAAACGAAACATTACACTTCGTGGAGAAGCCTGTCGAAATCATGGATCGCCAAACCAAGCAGCTCAGACGCTCTCGCATTCCTATTGTGAAAGTCCGATGGGAAGGCAAACGAGGCGCAGAGTTCACTTGGGAACTCGAAAGCGACATGAAGGCAAAGCACCCGCAGTTGTTTAAATAGAGAAGCTAGAGAGAGAAAGTGGCATTGTGATTCAAGCGCTTTGTACGATTTCATATCAATCTATAGAATCACCGATTATATTACGTTCTCGTGTGTTTGGTCACGTTCGTGTACGGATTCCGCACGTCACACGTTCGGTTCTCAAACGTGAATCACGGCGTTGTACAGCTTTCAGCTTAATTTCGGGACGAAATTCCCTAAACAAGGGGAGGCTGTAACACCCCGTGTTTCCGGAAGTCAAAGTCAAAGTCAAGGTCAAAGTCAACGACCGATTGTACGAATTTGACTTATAGTAAATTCTTTGTTTTAATTGTATTATGTGGAGTAAGTGTTGTTAATTGCTAAAAATCGATGTGTGTTAATCGCTATCTAATCGACTCGCGACTGTGAATTATAGGAAGTAACAATGCGATAAAGTTAATTAATCAATAATCAAACTATGCTACTCGACATCGAATCGTGATACGAACCGCAACTCGATTTAATTTGGCTATTATACGTATGTGTGTGCCTTATGTGTTACTTGTGCGTGTTATATATATATAAATGCTGGGAAATCAATCGAACTCAATCGAAACTCGAAACGCAATCGAACTCGAATCCGAATCAAAATCGAACTATGATAATTAGTAGTTGGGACTAAAAGTAATTTGAATAGGAAACCCTATCGTGACGAGCCGCTCGCAAATCGAAATCGAAACATCACAAATCGTCGCGTCAAACAATCAAACCAAGTGCCATCAGGCCGGATAGCCATCCGACCGGATAGCCACTGCGCTACAAAACAAACGTCATCCGACCGGGACGGCATCCGACCGGATAGCCACAATGCCCCAGGTCAGGCATCATCCGACCGGATCGTCATCCGGGCGGAACGTCATCCGATCGGATAACCCTTTCCTCTTTTGGAATCCTATAAATACCTTTGTCATTGTCATTCTTTCCATTTCTGGAAACACTCTGTCCGAACTATTCGTGCTCCTCCCCTTTTCTTCGATTTCTCTCAATCCAGGTAAGATCTTGCCCTAAATCTTGTACTTTCTTGATCTACACGCACTCCTACACCTTTCTATCTTTTAAAATCTTAACTTTTAACCGTGAAATCACTAGATTTCGGGTGTTCTAGGGTGACGTCATCATGTGTTCTTCAAGAACTTCATGTTTTGACTTCAATCCACCAAGAACCACCGAGATCTATCCGATTTCCACGCAAACATACAAAGATCTTGTAAAGATCTCGACACAAGAATGGTGAAAAAGGATTGAAAGATGGTTTTAACTTTCTTTCAACTCTTTTGCACTCCAAGTACTCAAAACCGATAGGATCCGGCCCTGATTTAGTCTTCTACTCTATCGTAGTGTTGTACTAGCTCAAGACCCGGATTCTACCCACGAGACTACCGATTTCGGGTTAGTTAGGAACAACCGTCTCGAGCCGGTAACCGGCCGAACTAGGGTGATTCCTGGTCGGGTTGGTCATCTGGGTCGAACTAGGGGTTCTGTTGGCTAACACGCTGTCAAAGTGTCTCGACATAACGACAAATCTTCAAAACGACCAAGTGTAGGACGAACAGGACAATCAGAATGGATTGCTGTCCGAACGGATTACTGTCCGATCGGATAGATCATCCGAACGGATCACACTTTGGTCCCACCTTTAAAAACAATCTTATCTAAAGTTTGAGTATTGAACGAAATGTAATCCGATCGGACGACCATCTGACTGAATTACTCTTCGGATCATGAGATACTAAGACTTAAAAAGACTTAAACAATTTTCAACAGATTCACTAACAAGGTTGCCATCCGATCGGATTGCCATCCGATCGAATGACGCTTCTGTTGTAAACTTGCTTTCAATAAGTAACCTCGTCACTAAGTCGCCGTCCGACCGGACCACTGTTCGACCGGATGACCATCCGAACGGATTGCCATCCGCACGACTAGTCATCCGATCGACCGACTTGAAAGATAGAGATACTTCATTGTTTTCAAAATACTACAACGAAAACTTCCAAAGTCAAGCCATCATACACAAACACATACTTCTTATAGGAAGAAACAATCCACTCGAATCGTCATCCGATCGGATCACTATCCGACCGGATGACCACTCGAACGGATTGTTATCCGCACGGATTGCTGTCCGATCGGATTACTATCCGATCGAACCACTATCCGACCCTTTCACACCTTGTGACGTTTTACGCATCACTCATCGTTATCATATCAAATCTATTCAGGCTAATCTTACTCGCTAAGCGTTCCCTTCAATCCATCAACCGCTGTGAGTATACTTGATCCCTTTTTGGCTTTAAGCACTTTTGGGTGTTACATACGTTACAACTATTCAAATCACACTACTCATTTACTATTTTAACGCTAACCGTTAATGCATGTTATACGTGGCTTATGAATGCTTGTTTGTTATGTTTACACATGGAATGCTGTCTACCTGCCTTAGCAACGATAGTACTATAGTTTGGACTCAGCACCCGTTCACACGGGGGTTGTTAAGGATAATTACTTGCATGGATTACGGTGGTAATCCTGTATTGCGAACTTCCTCAGGCACTCAACCCGCAGTCATTGGTATCGATGGATCTATGTCGATAACTAACGTGCTTCATTTCCCTATGTATACGTGCTGGTTATGCGTAAACGAATTCGAACTCTATATGCTATTATCAAACTTGTATGCTCACCTTTACATTATATGTATTGACTTTATTTTAACGTATGTGACAGGTGCTTAGGACGCACACTTGGTAGGAATTTGAAGCTAGAATAAAGCTTTAGAGCCCAACAAATAGTTGTCGGTAGTGGTCGAACTAAGGGTCTCTAGAAGCAGATAAACAATTGCTGTCTATTTAAATCTGAGTTGTCGGAGCAGAATATTTGCCTAGATTTTGTCTGTAATAATTGTTTTACTGTTTGAGATACAATTATTTAAATTGAATAGTATTGATAATTGTTATGGAAACTTCTGGACAATTTGTTTCGCTCAGTGCCATGCCCCGATGATTCCACCATCGGTTGGGGTGTGACAATACATACGTACCTTCACACATGTCTACACTCTTCCTACGCTCAATCAATTATTCACAAAAATAAGCACTAGCTCTTGTTTACCACTTCTTACACATGGATTTATGCAGAAATGACATAATCACAACTTTACATAGTATAGACGATATACAAATCGAAATACGTGCTTTCTAGATTCCTATACATACATATATATATATACTTCTAAACTTTCTTACACTAGCACGAAACAAACCGTCTATTCACCAACCAACGACCTTTAACATCATTTATATTCAAAACCATTCTTAACATAATGTACGAGGCCTTGGAAAACCATTTTTAGTCAAGTCTCATGTTCAAAATATCAAAAATTCAGCAAAAAGCCGGCAGCACGGTCCCTCGCGGGCCGCGTAAGCCATGCTTACTATTTCGCGGGGCGCGACAGCCCCACCGTAAGCTACGGTGAGATGCTACTGCCGTACGGTTGCCCAAAAGACTTCAGAACCTACCGAGAACTTATTCCTAATGGTCCGTAAAAATATTCCCCTTACATCTTTGACTAAGAGTCCTTGCCCCGGGTCAACAAATAGACCCGATTTATACCTCGCTTTTATTATCACACAACCTATGGCGACACAATTATCCGATTTGCTAATCGCTCCTGTTAACATAAGACTTGACAACCACATTAGTCGATATTGTCCAATGGTGTTGTCACCACCATTCGACCCGTTTGGCCTATATGCCCAATATTACCCCTTTTTACCATTCATTATGGTTTTCATCACTTTCGCTAATTCCGACCCATTTCAATTTACGTCGGAACATCACATTTCAAATATAAGCTTATCATTTTCATAACCTTTATAATCATTACGCATTCTAAGATAAAAGGGTGTAAGATTCACTTACCTTGCATCCATGCCACGCTTTTCTTTCCATACTCGCTCCGTTTGACCCGCTTCATCCACAAGCTTCCACCTAGCTTGTTAAGCGCCAAACTATTATCCAATGTTCACAAGGTGGTTAGATTAACCATAATTTAATATGATCTTCCACCTTACACATTTCTATGCATTCGTCCGAATACTTAATATAATCACGTTTTACACACAACTAAGTAGACCGCGATTTCATTTAGGCATTTCATATCACTGAAAATGGGCTGTTTTTGGTGACTTGTTTAACCTGTTTACAAGTCTTCAAAAATTATGATTTTTTTATGTGGCGTACCTCTCGGAGGGTTAGGCCTTTTGTTAAAATTTCAAGATCTAACTCTTTACCAAAAATTCGTAAAAATTCATTTACTAAGCTGCAATCAGATTCATCACTTCTAACTACAGCATATGGAAAAATTCATTAAAAATTTCTTATTTATCCGATTGATGAAATTCCAATTGGCGATTCTTTTAATCGCTTAAAACTATATACAGTAAAAATTTGAGATCATAAATAAATTCCTAAATTGAGTTATGACATTCGTAATGGGCTGAAAATTCTGACAGAAAACGCAGCTTGAACCTTCGATACGGAAAAATTCATAAAACGCTCAATTTTCGTCAAAAAATGTGATTCCAGTGGGGTTCAAAGATATTTCCTGGAATTACATTTTAGAATTAAGAAACACATGTTTTTGTCAGGTTTTGACCATCTTACAGCCAATCCAAGTCGGCTGTAAATTCTGATCAGGAGCTGTTTGAATTCAACTTTCAATTAAAGCATGTTCTTGACATCATAACACTAATTTTTTTAGCAATCAAAACCCTAAAAACATCTCATACATGAATTTAGCATCAACAAAATCTGAATTTACTTGAGCAAGGCATGATTTCAATATATATTTGTCTAGGGTTTACTCCTAAACACTATTTCACTTCAATATCATCCATACCACAATCATGCAACATCAATTTTTGAACAAGAATTCGACATGGGTGTTATACCCATGTTGCCATTTTCATTAGCCCAAGTGGGTTTCATCTTCAAACATCAACTAACATCAAAATCTTGTAAAAATCACATTCCATATGATAATTCTAACATATATTCGTGCTCAATTTCATAAAATTTCGCGAATTGATCATAACCCAATTCATACAAAAATCATCAAATTCAAAATAACAACTTACCATGTGTTTGTTAGGGCTAGATGATCATGTAATTAGGTCCATGCATCAGGTTAGAGCCAATTTCCTCTTTCGATTTGAAGATTTATGCTGAATTAGGGTTTGTGCCCCTTTCTGCCTCTTCTCCTGTGCGATCGTACGCACCCCCACACACACTCAGTGTGTGTTTTTGAGTTTTTATTTTTATTTTATATTTCATCTTTCCATCTTTTCCAAATCAACCCCTCAAGTTTGTCATTTGTTCATAATTAACTTAATTTCCTATCCTTATTTGTTTTAACCAAGAATATGACTAGGTTTAATAACCTAGTTATTTCATTTCCTTCTTTTAAACGTGGTACATACTAGTAACTGAATAATTCGAGGTTTTGGGGTGTTACACCAAGGTCCTCCGCGAACATAGCGCGAGACTGGGAAGTTACACTCGCACAAAAGCCACACTTACATTTATTCGTGCTAACTTAACCAAAGTTTCTAACAACAGTGCAATAATTGTAACTGGGTAAAGAGAAAGCAAACATAAACATCATATTCAACAAGCACAACCGCGCAAAAGTTACATAGAAAAAAAAACCATCATCGATTCAATCCAAAACAAGCGCGACCGCGCAACGGGTTACATTTAACATCTAAAAATAAAAATTACAAGGCACAAAGCCTGTCAATGCTACCTACTCATAACCGTCACCATCATCATAACCGTCACCATCACCTCCACCATCGTCATCACCAGCTGGTTCTTCATCAGATAGCTCTACAGTCTCTGGTTGATCGAGGATGTTCTTCAGCCGTTGACACCAATCATCATGCTTCAGCGCCTCTGCAACCAAATCCATCACAGGTAATGATAGGTGGTCATAAGCCTTTTCAGCGCGGGCTAATTCAGCATCAGCCTGATCGGTCACTGAGCAATGACTGACATCAAACTCTTGCCTGAACGCCTCTTCAACATGCTGGGCACACTCTAGATAACCTCCACGGTGACCAACCGCGCGTGAGGCATCTATGAGAACAGCAACAGCTCCATCCAGTTCTCCAGCATTCAGGATAGAGTTGGCCATCTACAGCGAAGGCAATGAATAAGAAATAGGTTTTAATAAATAAATCCTAAGTTAAGAAAAGAATCATACCAGAACTACTCCCCCTGCCGCGCATCCACTCAGCCTCAGCAGCAAGAGTATCAACGATGCCCTGAACCTCGGAGTAGTTATTCTGCGCTACATTGAGGGCCGCAGAACTAATGTCTCGCGCTTCCTCAGCCTTTTGTCTGGCCTCCTCAGCAGTAGCAACCTTGCCTTTCTCAACTTCAAGATCGATCTCCAAGGACTCACTTTTGTCAACCTGCTCTTGCAGGAGACGCTTTACCTCTGCAATCTCGACGTCCTTGGCCGCCAGGTCCTTGTCCTTATTGGATAACTGCGCTTTAAGCTCAGCCTACAAGGGATAAAAGACTTAGATAATTCTACAAACAAAGAGCACAAGGACAGAAAAGGTCAACACTCAACGAACCTCAACCTGCTCCTTAGCAGTCTGCCCTCCTTCAACTTTCCCGGTAAGTTCAACAACTTTACCCTCGAGCTCAGTAATCTTAGCACGAGCCGCATACATGCGATCGTTGTCTTTCGCACAAATCTTCTTCCACTCAGCACGCTCCTTCGCCAGAAGGTCTTCAGCAGCACGAAGCTTGCCCCTCGCGGCCCTCGCGGCCCCATTCCTCTGATTTCCTATCAGCCTCGAACTTGGCCTTCTCCTCCTCAAGTTTAGCATTCGCCTTCTCAAACTCCTTAGCCTGCCTCACAAGGCGCTCGCGATACTTCTCCCAATCAGCCCGCTCCTTAACCATTGTGCGCCACTCACGTACGATTTGGTGATTGGCGACGCGAGTATTAGCCTCCCCAACCACATAAGCTTGATATAGCCCATCGTGAGTGCGCGCCCTTTGACGGTTGACCTCACCAGGAGGAAAGGAGTTCAAGAACCAATCACGACATGCACTAAACTCCATGAAAGTATCCTTCTGCTTCAGCCCCCAGGGAGCTTGGTGGGGAGCGTTACCGCGTGCCTCCTCGGTATAAGTCTTATAATAAAGATCACCCACAGTATCTTTGGGGCCGATGGGAGATTGTGGCACAAACCCTCCAGCACCACCAGAGCCCGCGCCTCCTGCAGCACCAGATTTTTCCTTATGAATCAAAGAGCCTGGTTCCCCAGTAGTAGTCACTTTAGCAGTATGAAGCGGGGCATCAGGCTGCACAGGCTTCGTCGGCTTCCCACCCTGAGAGTCCTTTCTTTTCTCATGAGAGGGTTGGTCAAGCCCCGTGACATGGACGACCTCCGGACCCTATGCTTTTTCAGGTGCAGTTGTAGCAGTGGCCCCGGTCTCCCAACGTTCACTACCAACAGACTTTTTCGAAGCCTTCTCTTTCTCTCTCGCCTTCTCCTTCTCAGTAGCTTTCTCAGCAGCCTTCTTCTCCTTTTCCCTCTCAGCAACCTTCTCCTTCTCAGACTCTGCCCCAGCAGTCTTGAAGGGTTTGATGTTAACCTTGGGCTTCTTCTGTGCCGGCTCCTGAGGGTCTTTAATAACAACACCCTTCTTTTCAGGGGTCTTCTTTTTGACCTCTGCAAAAACGAAGTGTTAAAAGGAAATAAAACAGCAAAGAAAACAAGGTAATCAAGAAGCTAACCAGGAGAAAATTTATAAAGAGAGCGCAGATTACTATGTTTCCCGAGTATGGGAGCCCCACCAGCCTTCTGCGCCACAGAGGCACCAGCTGTGGTCTCCCTACTCCTTTTTTGGCTGACCAACTTTGCAGCAGGCTCCTCTACTTCTTCCTCCTCTTCTTCATCAAGAGCGATAGAAGACAGAGTGGCTCCAGCATCTGGGTTGCGAGAACCCACGCTACCTGAAGTCTTTGAACCAGCAGCTCCTGTTTTCTTCTCGCCTATACGCGACAAACCCTCAAGTGAGTCACTGATAATAACGTAATCTTCCAAGTTACTCTGACGAAGGCGGAGAGTACCTTTGTCAGTAGCGCCAGTAGTTGCGCGGCTACTCCCGCCCTTCTTGCTAGTCACCTCTGCGTCTAAGGTAATCACCTTCTTCCGCTTGGTGGGTTTTTTATTCTTTTCTTCTGGGTCAATCCCCAAGTCGCGCAACACACCTGCAAAGATGTTAGACCACGAACTTAGCTCCCCATTCGAAGACCCTACATACTCCTCGCTGGAAAGATAAAGAATTTCCTTCCCAGCGGAGGTCACAGCTCGCAAGGGTCGGGGAATGGGAAGATGCGCACCTTCAGTTGCGGTAGGAGGATTGGAGAAGGCCCCAACAAAAGGGTACATAAAGCGCGGCTTGATCGTTTCGTACCAATATTGCTCCCCTGACCTCAGCGGGCGCGCCCCCATAGATCCACCAAAAGTGGGAAAGGCAGCTTGGTAAAGGTGTGCCTCTACATTCAAAATTCAACAGTTAAAGGCAGCGAAATTAAACAAAAAATCAAGGAAGCAACCAATCTCTATCCTCAAACTTCAATACTGGCACCTCTTCGCTATCATGCGGCCATTGGTCACTCATCTGCGCCGCAACCAGAACGTTTTCACCAAATACTCTATTTGGAGTGGCAGTAAGCTTCACATACCAATCTTCCTTCTTGGGAATTGCCAGCTCCTCCTTCTCGATCGGCTCAGACCATGGACGGAAGGTCATGGCAATAGGCATCACTTCCTCGCGAATGAAGAAGAACTTTTGCTTCCAATCATGGAAACTCTTGGGTGGATTCAACAAGATCTTCTTAGCAGACCCCCGGCTAGCAAAGGAGAAGAAACCCATATTTTGAATCAGCTGGTAAAATACCTGGAACCTTTCCACGGTGGGCTCTATGTCATGGGCTCGGCATAAAAACTCGAAATGCCGCAACCTTACCATACCGGGTGGACTCATCTGAGAGATGTGGAACCCATAAAAGTGTAGGATATGGGCGAAGAACTCTGTCGCCGGCAACCGGAAGTTGCCTTGAAGGAAGAAGTCTTCAAAAAGGGTGATATACCCCGACGGTGCATCAGCAGCCGTCTGATTCTGGCCGGGGTATCGTGCATCCCACTCCGGTGGAAACCGGAAACTCCGTGTAATCTGCTCGAACAACCCTAAGTTCCATTTAAGGACCGGAACAGGACCTTCCTCACCTGGTTTTCTTCCTGATGATGTTCTTCAGCCATTGAAGATTCGATGAGGAACTTGAAGATCTGCTACTGAGTTTGAAGTTTTGAAGAACAGAGGGAGAGAAGATAGCAACAGTGGAAGAGAACGTGATCTCTTCTCTCATCTTCAAGATAATATATACTCATCGCATTTAATGTGATGAGCAGACGTGCCGGATTCACCGCGCGCGTACCCAATCAACGACTGCCACGTCAATCGCAAATCCCGGAGTGACGGTTACCACGCGCGCGTGGGCCTCAGTCTCCTGATGGAAAGCGGAACCGTCAGGGACAACTTGATGACGGCCGTGTCAGCAGTCAACTCAAACGTCGCCATCAACGACATTTCTTACTAACCTGTCAGAATTCAAAATTCGAGGTTTTTCCCGCCCAAAATCACAACAAACTTCATGCAGAAGTTACCCAGGGCGCGCAACATTGATGTTCACCGAACGAACTTGCGCGCTTACAAACAGAAGCAAAGAATCACCAGCACTCAAACATGGTACTCGCGCCGTAGCAACTCTCAAACATTCACACGCGCGCACATACCCAACACAAAGCAAGCATGTAACATGTCAAAAATTCACGTCCTATAAAGTGTTGACACGTGTCATATGTTTGAACGTGTGAAAGAATGTTTTGAAAGGACTAAAGTTGACAAACGTGAAAAGTATATGAAAATACGAGTTCTAAATGTCAACAGTGAATAAATATATTGTACATTAACCCTACATGATGCTCATACCTTCAAACGAATAAATCATGGATCATACGAAGCTAAATATGAAAGGAAGTGAGAGATTACAAACTACAGGGGTTAAATGTGTCAACATGTTTAAGTTATACCTCTGAGTGACCTTTTAGCAAACCCGAAGCTTTGTAACGATTAATTATGCTCACTAGAATGCGTGATAAAAATTTCATAAAGTTTCGTTATCGTATGAGAAAGTTATGATCAAATCCGTATGCGAGGGGTTAAAAGCGTCAACGTTGAAATATTTGACTTTTAGGGTGATCAAAAGTTAACCAAGGACTTAACAAAGTTGGTATAAGTCTTGAAGCCCTTAGAATTCAATTTAGAGGGCCCAAAGTGCAAGAAATAAAGGTAAAATCAAGTTTGGAAGTCCAGGGGTCAAAACTGTCAACATTTGAAAGTTCCTTTTTGCTGGCCAGTTGCTTGCGCACCTCAACACCAAAACCCTTACGGTGCGCAAGCAGGTCCCAGATGCAGCAACTCGTTTCTGTTGCCTGTTCAGCCCATGTAAACGTCATGTAAAGCCCTTTAACACTTCCAAAGGCCGCCTAAATGACCCCTAAACGTTTAGGGACACTTGTTGATGAGTTGTGGTCAGTGGTAGACTTGTGTGTCAACAATTTGTGGTGATTTGATCACTATATAAGGCCATGAAGTTGCAACCATTTGATCATTCACTTCTTGTGCAATTCTGGAGCCTTTGGGAGCTTAAGAGCAGACACAAGACCTTCCTAATCAAGCATAGGACTTCAGTAAGTTTGCTTGACCTTTCTTAATTAAGTTTTAGCTTAGTTTTAGCTTAAAAGTCAAACCGTCGTAATTAACTGTTGAATTTAAGATTAATCACTAATGGTCCAGTGATTAGTCGAATCAAAAGTAGTTATAAGTTGGTAATTATGTGGGTAATAAACCCTCAAAGGGGTTCCCCCTGATTCCCACTCTAACTAGGTCAAAAGTCGGGGCAAACTTGTCATTAAAAAGTCAACAGGATACTTATTTTCTAATCTATGCATAATTAGCAATGTAGAACATATACAACCTGTTTGATCAGTAATATAACTTGGTAATAAGTGTAAGAACATGTCTAAACATGTTCAACCCGACAACTTTCAGTAGAGCAAGTGGTGATAAAGACTTGTTATCTCATAACCAGGCCCAAATTGTCTGGTTATCTCATAACCAGGCCCAAATTGTCTGTAACAAAAAGCAAGTGGTGATAAAGACTCCGTCTGGTGAATCACTTACCATTCGGGGAGATACCCAATATGGGCTGCCTGAGCAAATGACTATGCTCAAGGCTTCCAAGTGTTTAAAGAAGGGTTGTGTCATTTACATGGCACAAGTGATTATTGATGAGCCGAAACCAAAGATAGAAGACATCCCTGTTATTTCTGAATACCCAGAAGTTTTTCCGGAAGAACTACATGGTTTGCCACCAGATAGGCAAGTGGAATTCAGGATTGATATCATCCCCGGAGAAGCCCCAGTTGCTAGAGCACCTTATAGGTTAGCGCCCACGGAAATGAAGGAATTAAGGACACAATTAGATGAATTGCTAGCTAAAGGTTTCATTAAACCTAGTTCGTCTCCATGGGGAGCACCAGTCTTGTTTGTCAAGAAGAAGGATGGATCGATGCGTCTGTGCATCGATTATCGTGAGCTTAATAAAGTCACGATAAAGAATAGGTATCCTTTGCCCAGAATCGACGATTTGTTCGATCAATTACAAGGAGCGAGTTATTTCTCGAAGATTGACTTAAGGTCAGGCTACCATCAACTGAAGGTCAGAGATGAAGACGTACACAAAACAGCATTTAGGACTCGTTATGGTCATTACGAGTTCCTAGTGATGCCTTTTGGGCTCACTAATGCACCTGCCGCGTTCATGGATCTCATGAATCGCGTTTGCAAGCCGTACTTAGATAAATTAGTCATCGTTTTCATCGACGACAACCTCATTTATTCTAAGAACCAAGCTGACCACGAGAAACACCTTCGATGTATTCTCAAACTCCTACATCATGAGAAGCTCTATGCCAAATTCTCTAAGTGTGAATTTTGGCTTCGAGAAGTCCAATTCCTTGGACATGTGGTTAGTGAGCGTGGTATCCAAGTGGATCCCGCTAAGGTTGAAGCAGTTATGAACTGGCAAGAACCAAAGACGCCTACAGAGATTCGTAGCTTCCTGGGATTGGCAGGATATTACAGGCGTTTCATTGAAAATTTTTCAAGGATTGCTGCACCCTTAACGTCCTTGACTAAGAAGAAAGTAAAGTTCGTTTGGGGCCCTAAGTAGCAAGAATCCTTTGATATTCTGAAGGAAAAGTTGAGCAACGCTCCTGTATTGACGTTGCCAGATGGAATAGAAGATTTTGTGGTTTACTGTGATGCATCGCACACTGGCATGGGGTGTGTGCTTATGCAGAAAGGCAAGGTTATTGCCTATGCATCACGACAGTTAAAAGTGCACGAAAAGAATCACACCACCCACGACTTGGAGTTGGGTGCCGTTGTATTCGCACTAAAACTATGGAGGCATTACTTGTATGGTATCAAGTGTGTGATCTATTCTGATCACAAGAGCCTTCAACACCTGTTTAATCAGAAAGATTTAAACATGAGGCAGCGCCGTTGGATGGAGACTTTAAATGATTATGATTGTGAAATCAGATACCATCCCGGCAAGGCGAATGTAGTCGCTGATGCCTTGAGTCGAAAGGAAAGGGTGAAACCCATCCGAATCAATGCCAAGCGCATGGAGATAAAGAACAGTTTGATTGAAAGGTTGTTAGCTGCACAGAAGGAAGCTGTGTTGGAAGCTAACTATCCTAATGAAAAGCTAGGAGTAACTGAGGAGCAGTTATCTCTTGGCAAAGACGGAATTCTGAGATTAACTGGACGAATATGGGTTCCAATTTATGGAGGACTTCGAGACGTTATCCTCCAGGAAGCCCAGAGTTCCAAATATTCCGTTCATCCTGGTGCTGATAAGGTGTACCAGGATCTAAGGGCAAATTATTGGTGGATAGGCTTGAAAAAGTCTGTAGCTGCCTATGTAGCTAAGTGCTTGACTTGTGCGCAAGTCAAAGCAGAACATCAAAAGCCGTCAGGCTTGCTACAACAGCCTCAACTTCCTACGTGGAAGTGGGAAATGGTAACTATGGATTTTATCACCAAGTTACCTAAGACAAGGAAAGGAAATGATACAATATGGGTTATAGTTGATAGACTGACTAAGTCAGCACATTTCTTACCCATCAAGGAGACTTATAGCTCCGACATGTTAGCCCAGTTATACGTGGATAAGATTGTAGCCTTACATGGCATACCTGTGTCTATTATCTCTGACATAGATACTAGATACACGTCGCATTTTTGGAAAAGCTTCCAACAATCTTTGGGCACACGTTTGAATTTTAGTACGGCTTACCATCCTCAGACAGACGGTCAGAGTGAGCGTACTATTCAAACATTGGAAGACATGCTACGTGCATGTGTAATTGATTTAGGTGGTAGTTGGGATAACCACCTACCCTTAATCGAATTCTCCTACAATAATAGCTACCACACCAGCATAAAGGCTGCGCCTTTTGAGGCCTTATATGGTAGAAAGTGTAGAACACCTGTTTGTTGGGCGGAAGTTGGAGATGTCCAATTATCAGGACCAGAGATAGTGTTCGAAACGACGGACAAGATTGTCCAGATTCGTGACCGTCTCAAATCTGCCCGGGATAGGCAGAAAAGTTACGCAGATCCAAAGCGTAAAGCTTTTCACTTCGAAGTAGGTGACAAAGTATTACTTAAGGTATCACCCTGGAAGGGGGTGATGCGATTTGGTAAGAAAGGCAAGCTAAGCCCGAGATACATAGGACCTTTCGAGGTTATCAAACGTGTCGGGTCAATTGCCTATAAGTTAAACTTACCTGATGAGCTCAGTGGTATTCATAATGTATTCCACATCTGCAATCTGAAGAAGTGTTTCGCTGATGAATCACTGGTTATACCACACACAGATGTGCATATAGATGAGAGCTTGAAATTTGTGGAAAAACCATTGTCGATTGAAGATCGACAGGTTAAGAAGCTTCGAAGGAAGCATGTGCCTATTGTAAAGGTAAAATGGGATGCCCGTAGAGGACCCGAATATACGTGGGAAGTTGAATCCACGATGAAAGAAAAGTACCCTTACTTATTTCAGTAAATCTCGGGTCGAGATTTATTTTAAGGGGGTAAGGATGTAACACCTCGAAAATTCACGTCCTATAAAGTGTTGACACGTGTCATATGTTTGAACGTGTGAAAGAATGTTTTGAAAGGACTAAAGTTGACAAACGTGAAAAGAATATGAAAATACGAGTTCTAAATGTCAACAGTGAATAAATATATTGTACATTAACCCTACATGATGCTCATACCTTCAAACGAATAAATCATGGATCATACGAAGCTAAATATGAAAGGAAGTGAGAGATTACAAACTACAGGGGTTAAATGTGTCAACATGTTTAAGTTATACCTCTGAGTGACCTTTTAGCAAACCCGAAGCTTTGTAACGATTAATTATGCTCACTAGAATGCGTGATAAAAATTTCATAAAGTTTCGTTATCGTATGAGAAAGTTATGATCAAATCTGTATGCGAGGGGTTAAAAGCGTCAACGTTGAAATCTTTGACTTTTCGGGTGATCAAAAGTTAACCAAGGACTTAACAAAGTTGGTATAAGTCTTGAAGCCCTTAGAATTCAATTTAGAGGGCCCAAAGTGCAAGAAATAAAGGTAAAATCAAGTTTGGAAGTCCAGGGGTCAAAACTGTCAACATTTGAAAGTTCCTTTTTGCTGGCCAGTTGCTTGCGCACCTCAACACCAAAACCCTTACGGTGCGCAAGCAGGTCCCAGATGCAGCAACTCGTTTATGTTGCCTGTTCAGCCCATGTAAACGTCATGTAAAGCCCTTTAACACTTCCAAAGGCCGCCTAAATGACCCCTAAACGTTTAGGGACACTTGTTGATGAGTTGTGGTCAGTGGTAGACTTGTGTGTCAACAATTTGTGGTGATTTGATCACTATATAAGGCCATGAAGTTGCAACCATTTGATCATTCACTTCTTGTGCAATTCTGGAGCCTTTGGGAGCTTAAGAGCAGACACAAGACCTTCCTAATCAAGCATAGGACTTCAGTAAGTTTGCTTGACCTTTCTTAATTAAGTTTTATCTTAAAAGTCAAACCGTCGTAATTAACGGTTGACTTTAAGATTAATCACTAATGGTCCAGTGATTAGTCGAATCAAAAGTAGTTATAAGTTGGTAATTATGTGGGTAATAAACCCTCAAAGGGGTTCCCCCTGATTCCCACTCTAACTAGGTCAAAAGTCGGGTCAAACTTGTCATTAAAAAGTCAACAGGATACTTATTTTCTAATCTATGCATAATTAGCAATGTAGAACATATACAACCTGTTTGATCAGTAATATAACTTGGTAATAAGTGTAAGAACATGTCTAAACATGTTCAACCCGACAACTTTCAGTAGAGACCCGGTTCGGAACCGAAAGTCGCATAGTTTGACTTTCACTTTGACTTTCAGTTCTGACCCGTTTAGGCATGTTTTAGAAATACCTTAGAGCCTTATTTGGACCAGGTTACATGCTAGTATAACCCTCTGTGATTATACACCATGGTTCATTGGTTAACCAATTAATACGCATGATTCCGTTAATTGCTCATATGTTGACCATTATGCTCTTTTCACCTTAAAACGTGATTTGTGAAAATGTAAAAATGTAGAAACCTTAGTTACTGATATATAAACTTGTATGCAAAGTTTGACATCAGTTTGAGGTGTAGATTAAAAGTTATGCTCGTTAGCGTAAAATGAAAGCTTTATGTTAATAAAACGGCGTAATTAGCGTATAGCCTAGTTAAGCCTACTTTTTGATATCAAACTCTTTACCCACTGATGTAATATATTATTTTGGGATTTTTGAAGATTTTTAATTAATTTTAGGCTGAGCATAACTTATAGTCGTAGGCTTAATCCGGTAATTGTCGGTTTTGCCCTAACGGGCCATAAAATGAGTTTTACATATCTAATTGACTCCAAACCTTTTGCTACTGATTACATATGATAAATAAATTATTTTAAGCCTTCTGGAATAATAAAAATATCAGCTTTATGTATCGAACCCGGAAATGGCTTCTAATCGTCTTTTTAAGCGTTTTTAACGCATAGTATGTACTAGAATTATTTTAAACATACAAGGGTTGATACCTACTGATATTCGAGGCAAATTATAATATTTTAACAGTAAGAAAAAGTTCTTTAACTCAGACTTCAGTTTTGAGCCTTTCGGCTTATTTAATTAATTGAGTTTAACAGCGGAAGTTTATTATCAGGATCTTTGTAAAACTGAAATATTTCCAGATTATTTTATTTCACAACGCGGGATAAAACCCCGGTAATTTACAATCGTTTGATTTCCCTAAGAAATCTTTTATTTTACAAAACATGTTTCTTTATTTTATCCTGAGCCACTTTTTCAAGCTTGTAGTGCTTCACGGCACTTTTCCTGGATCATAACAGATCACCTGAAACATGTTTGAAAAAGGTTTTGTCAGCGGGAAATACTGAGTGAATCATTCTATTTACATAAAATGATGCATAGTTATTAATTACAGCATAAGAGCGATTACAATGGCTTCTATCTTATTTTTATCTGGCGGCCTGTCACAATGGTGACATGTCACAATGGTGACGATGGTCATACCACTATTAGATCGATGAACCTAAATAGTGATGATTATCCCTAGTAGGTCAATGAACCTAACTGGGAGAAAATTAGTAATGTGCACAATACCCCACTAGCCAGTGATTCAAGATATCCACGACTTAGTCCCTGTAATTATAACTTTTGAAAATAAATTGAGGTATTGTAAAATAGTTGATAAAAAGAGAATGACTCACATTGCAGATTTAATTTGAGCAGAGTTTAGCCTACTGATTAGCCTTTTAACCTAAATTAATAACAGGCACACACTTTTGGGTTAATAATCAATACAACATTAACGATAACTCACGAGATCAAACCCTCACAACGAATGACAAAGTGCGATACTTAAACATCCATCGAATTAACGACTAATGACAAAGTATCACCCTAATGTGGGCAGGATCGATCGGAAAATGAATCGTAATAGCGATCGAGTTAATACCCTGATTGTGGCGTCGTTTAGTGATTCGTGTTTGTTAATTGTGGTAAACAGAAGATATCTCGGAGCGTATTATGAATTGGTTCGTCGCTCAAATTCCAGAAATCAAGTCCCACGACCCTCTATTTATACCCAAAATTTGTCACCCCTTGCGCACCGTAACACTCTAACCCTTACGGTGCGCAAGGGACACCTAATGGTCATAGGGTTGCCACGTTTGGGACTAGGCCTGCTGAGTTGATGAATTTCATAATTTCGAATTTGACAGAGAGATTTTAAGATAATCGTAACTAAGAAATACCCCCCCGAGTTTTAGGGGCCCTGATCCTGATTCCGATTGTTCTGAAAATTTTAGGGTTTACGCAGAATCACTTGGGTGTCGTAATTAGGGTTTCCTATTGGACAATTAAAATAATAAATATGACTTTTGATGAGAGTTGTTACATTACCCTACTGATATAACTTAGCAAATTGTTATCTTTGCTGATTTCATCAGACCTGTAACTCAGGATAATACTTAAACTCTTTTATAACCTTTTAAATGACCAAACTACCCCGACGGGGCATAGTTTGTGTTTAAATTCGTTTCGGGCATTATAAAAGACATATTACTGATGTCACAACATATTTGAAGCATATTAACTTAGGAAACCTGTATATGGCTCTTACGGATACCCGTTACGCTTATTACGCATTCGGTTCGGCTTATGTAACAAGTTTACATTAATTTAGCCGAAACGGGTCAAACCTTATCGGTTTCATCTCAAAATCCAGAGTGTGTATGAAATACCCATATTAAGCAAGTCTCCGAACTTGCCGGGTCTAAATCACATTCTATCCGGTCTTCGCTTAATAGTGCGTACGAACCGTATCATTGAAACTAACCGGTCTAAGCTAAGGCTTAATTAAGGACCCGTTAGAAATCTAATAGGTTATTATAAACCTTCGTTCCAGATTAGGAGCCCAGTAAAAGTACTTGCATTTGCTGTATTTGATTGATACTTTGCTCAGGTAAATACTCTTAACTTATTTTCCCTATACGGGCTTGGGGTACGGTACTATAAAAGTATCGCTTGGTCGGGTATGTAGTCATTTAAATCGAATTGTGATTAATGTATTTACATAACCCGCTTTGTTCTGTATTATTTGATGTATGGCCCTTGGGGGTTAAATGACCATGTCCCGGATATCCTTGGCATCATTTTACGAAATGGCCACGACCTAAGCACGGGGTGTAGGCGTACACCTGACAGATGCATTATGTAAAAACTGGTAATCCACTAAAGGAATCAACCTTGTGGGCACTATACCTGTGGCGTGTCAGTTAACTTAAACCGGCTCTTCTAACCGGTGCTAATGGACGGCAAATGAGTAAAACTGTATACAAGATTATATACAAATAATTGTCCCAAGTTATAAAGATATTTTGTGCCGAAGTGCAATCAAATCAATTTACAAACTCTTTTCAAAACGAGTCAGTTGAGTTGTATTTACTAGTGTAAACTGACGTATTTTCCAAAAAGGTTAAGTGCAGGTGCTAGACGAAATAGGCTGGCTACTCCAGGCATCATTACTCAAGTCTCGCAAGCTCTAGATGTCAAAGTCTGTTGAACTATTGTTTCTATTTTATTTTCGATCCGCCTGTGGATAAACTTCCGAATATTGTGACATTTGATATTACAATATTAAATTCGGTTGAATTATATCTTTAAAATTGCTTCCGTTGTGCATATTAAATATTGTGTTGTTTAACTATTATGTTGCCAACCACGTCACGATACTCCCCACCGGGCCCACCGGTGACACGTTGGAAATCAGGGTGTGATAGGTTGGTATCAGAGCCAACACTGAGTGAATTAAACACTAGCCTTTGGTGTTTAATCTCAGTTACACAGATGCACATTCTTGAGTCTACACAAGAACATAGGACAAATTCTAATCCGTTTTTGGATTCCTTTGTTATTTTTCTGATTAGCTCTTGCATGGGCAAGTCAATTTTATTAGAAGTCCCGTTTAGGGCAACCATATACTTGTTTAAATTTAAAGGAACGATTATATATTTAAATATCATTCCTATATTATAAGATCTACCATTATAATAAAATGGCAAAATCTAAAAAGGACAAGACCTAGCCATATGTCACATTAAGACAGGGCCAAGATGGTAGATCCACAATTAGATTCAGATCCTTGTTAACAGTTCAATTTAGGATTGTTCTACGTTAAATATTAGAAAGAATCTTAAAGGTAAAACCTAGCCTAAATTTCACGGCATACAAAGCCAAGATGGTAGAACCTATTCAAGAGATTCAAATCCTTATTAAACATATGAAAGCATATTAACATGCTTGACAAAGTGTGATACGGTAAAATCACATAGGTCATTTTTAATTGGGTTATTTTAAATTCCCTTATTTATATAATCATCCCTTGGGGGTGAAGTGCCCACGGGCTATAACTAACGTCCTCTGAGACTAAAGACAGTGGTAGCCTACAACTCCCTGTCAAGAAAAGGTAATGAACTTTGATTCAAACCTTAATGCCTCGATTCTCTGAAATCATGGCTTATAAATTAAACTTGTCTACGTGACTAGGCCTTTTGTGCTATTATTAACTTATAATTTGGGATTATGATAAAAATCCTGAACAATTATATATTTATCAAATTAACTAATATGTGTATTAAAAACATGGTTATTAAATCGTTTAAAACGATAAAACTGTATAAGCTTCCGTATAAACCTTGTCCTTGTTAATTTTATGTAGCAATTAAAGCTACATGGCTAGGTCCGTGGAAGAGAACAGTCATCCTTTGGAAAACCGCGATGATGGTGATAGGATTAATATAACCAAAGGAGAGCTTCGTACATTGATTGATACAGCTGTATCTAAAGCTGTAGAGGAACAGTTCAGGGAGTATAGTGGGACTAATAGTAAAGCCTCATCTGTACCCCACTCTAAGTCTGTCCCTAAAACTCATTCAGAGCCTCATAACAAGCCGCCCTCTAAGAAAGAGGAGCCAAAGAAGGATGATGATCGACATTCATCAAATGAACACAGTGTTCCATCCAAGAAGATAATGTTCGATAACGAACCACGTACCAAGTCTTGTACCTATAAGTACTTTGTTTCCTGTAAACCCCGAGATTTCACTGGGGAGAAAGGAGCAGTAGATTGTATGACCTGGTTGGATGAAATGGACACGGTGGTGGACATCAGCGGTTGTGCTGAAAGGGATGTAGTAAAGTATGTATCCCAATCATTCAAAGGAGAGGCACTGGCCTGGTGGAGGTCTCTCATTCAAGCTGCTGGGAAGATCCCGCTCTACAACATGTCATGGGAGCAGTTTGTTACTCTCATTATGGAAAACTACTGCCCTCAACATGAGGTCGAAAGAATTGAATCTGATTTCTTATCATTGGTGATGACAAACTTAGATTGTCAAGCTTACCTCACCAGTTTCAATACCCTGTCCAGACTGGTTCCTTACCTTGTAACACCAGAGCCCAAGCGAATTGCTCGCTTCATTGGGGGTTTAGCCTCGGAAATCAAAGCCAGTGTTAAGGCTTCAAGACCTGCTACATTTAGGTCAGCAGCTGATCTCTCTTTGTCCCTTACTTTAGATGCGGTCAGGTTGAGATCGCTAAAGAAATCTGAAGAAAGTAAGAGGAAGCGTGAGGATGATAACTCACGAGGGTCAGAGAAGAAGCACAAGGGAAACACCGATTCTAAGAAGTTTGGGTCTGGAAGGAATAGTCAGCGGACAGAGGAAAAGCCAAAGTGCACGACTTGCCAGAAACGCCACTTTGGAAAGTGCAGACTTGAGTCCAAGTCTAAGTCAGGAGCACCTGCATGTGGGATATGCAAATCTAAAGAGCACAAGATGATAGAGTGAAAGAAGATAAGAGATGCCACATGCTACAACTGCAATGAGAAAGGGCACATTAAGACCAACTGCCCTAAGTATGCCAAGAAGCCTGAAGAGGTCAAGAAGACCAATGCAAGGGTCTTTCGAATGGATGCAAAGGAAGCAGTC
This sequence comes from Helianthus tuberosus, assembly GCA_030545235.1. NCBI lineage: Eukaryota > Viridiplantae > Streptophyta > Magnoliopsida > Asterales > Asteraceae > Helianthus > Helianthus tuberosus. The sequence continues at coordinate 4,106,345 of CM060416.1, read as the reverse complement.
CAGGATGACAACGTAATCACAGGTACCTTTCTCATCAACGATGTGTATGCAAGGGTACTTTTTTATTCAGGCGCTGATAAGTCTTTCGTAGATCATAAGTTTTGCAAATTGCTGAATTTACCTATCAAAACCTTGAGTATAAATTATGAGGTAGAGTTAGCAGATGGCACCATAGAAACCGTCTCAACTGTGTTAGATGGATGTGTTATATCCATTAAGAACCACTCTTTTCCTCTATCTCTACTTCCCTTTAAGTTGGCCGGTTTTGACATAGTTTTGGGTATGGACCGGTTATCTCATAACCAGGCCCAAATTGTCTGTAACAAAAAGCAAGTGGTGATAAAGACTCCGTCTGGTGAATCACTTACCATTCGGGGAGATACCCAATATGGGCTGCCTGAGCAAGTGACTATGCTCAAGGCTTCCAAGTGTTTAAAGAAGGGTTGTGTCATTTACATGGCACAAGTGATTATTGATGAGCCGAAACCAAAGATAGAAGACATCCCTGTCATTTCTGAATACCCAAAAGTTTTTCCGGAAGAACTACATGGTTTGCCACAAGATAGGCAAGTGGAATTCAGGATTGATATCATCCCCGGAGCAGCCCCAGTTGCTAGAGCACCTTATAGGTTGGCGCCCACGGAAATGAAGGAATTAAGGACGCAATTAGATGAATTGCTAGCTAAAGGTTTCATTAAACCTAGTTCGTCTCCATGGGGAGCACCAGTCTTGTTTGTCAAGAAGAAGGATGGATCGATGCGTCTGTGCATCGATTATCGTGAGCTTAATAAAGTCACGATAAAGAATAGGTATCCTTTGCCCAGAATCGACGATTTGTTCGATCAATTACAAGGAGCGAGTTATTTCTCGAAGATTGACTTAAGGTCAGGCTACCATGAACTGAAGGTCAGAGATGAAAACGTACACAAAACAGCATTTAGGACTCGTTATGGTCATTACGAGTTCCTAGTGATGCCTTTTGGGCTCACTAATGCACCTGCCGCGTTCATGGATCTCATGAATCGCGTTTGCAAGCCGTACTTAGATAAATTCGTCATCGTTTTCATCGACGACATCCTCATTTATTCTAAGAACCAAGCTGACCACGAGAAACACCTTCGATGTATTCTCAAACTCCTACATCATGAGAAGCTCTATGCCAAATTCTCTAAGTGTGAATTTTGGCTTCGAGAAGTCCAATTCCTTGGACATGTGGTTAGTGAGCGTGGTATCCAAGTGGATCCCGCTAAGGTTGAAGCAGTTATGAACTGGCAAGAACCAAAGACGCCTACAGAGATTCGTAGCTTCCTGGGATTGGCAGGATATTACAGGCGTTTCATTGAAAAATTTTCAAGGATTGTTGCACCCTTAACTTCCTTGACTAAGAAGAAAGTAAAGTTCGTTTGGGGCCCTAAGCAGCAAGAATCCTTTGATATTCTGAAGGAAAAGTTGAGCAACGCTCCGGTATTGACGTTGCCAGATGGAATAGAAGATTTTGTGGTTTACTGTGATGCATCGCACACTGGCATGGGGTGTGTGCTTATGCAGAAAGGCAAGGTTATTGCCTATGCATCACGACAGTTAAAAGTGCACGAAAAGAATCACACCACCCACGACTTGGAGTTGGGTGCCGTTGTATTCGCACTAAAACTGTGGAGGCATTACTTGTATGGTATCAAGTGTGTGATCTATTCTGATCACAAGAGCCTTCAACACCTGTTTAATCAGAAAGATTTAAACATGAGGCAGCGCCGTTGGATGGAGACTTTAAATGATTATGATTGTGAAATCAGATACCATCCCGGCAAGGCGAATGTAGTCGCTGATGCCTTGAGTCGAAAGGAAAGGGTGAAACCCATCCGAATCAATGCCAAGCGCATGGAGATAAAGAACAGTTTGATTGAAAGGTTGTTAGCTGCATAGAAGGAAGCTATGTTGGAAGCTAACTATCCTAATGAAAAGCTAGGATTAACTGAGGAGCAGTTATCTCTTGGCAAAGACGGAATTCTGAGATTAAATGGACGAATATGGGTTCCAATTTATGGAGGACTTCGAGACGTTATCCTCCAGGAAGCCCATAGTTCCAAATATTCCGTTCATCCTGGAGCTGATAAGGTGTATCAGGATCTAAGGGCAAATTATTGGTGGATAGGCTTGAAAAAGTCTGTAGCTGCCTATGTAGCTAAGTGCTTGACTTGTGCGCAAGTCAAAGCAGAACATCAAAAGCTGTCAGGCTTGCTACAACAGCCTCAACTTCCTACGTGGAAGTGGGAAATGGTAACTATGGATTTTATCACCAAGTTACCTAAGACAAGGAAAGGAAATGATACAATATGGGTTATAGTTGATAGACTGACTAAGTCAGCACATTTCTTACCCATCAAGGAGACTTATAGCTCCGACATGTTAGCCCAGTTATACGTGGATAAGATTGTAGCCTTACATGGCATACCTGTGTCTATTATCTCTGACATAGATACTAGATACACGTCGCATTTTTGGAAAAGCTTCCAACAATCTTTGGGCACACGTTTGAATTTTAGTACGGCTTACCATCCTCAGACAGACGGTCAGAGTGAGCGTACTATTCAAACATTGGAAGGCATGCTACGTGCATGTGTAATTGATTTAGGTGGTAGTTGGGATAACCACCTACCCTTAATCGAATTCTCCTACAATAATAGCTACCACACCAGCATAAAGGCTGCGCCTTTTGAGGCCTTATATGGTAGAAAGTGTGGAACACCCGTTTGTTGGGCGGAAGTTGGAGATGTCCAATTATCAGGACCAGAGATAGTGTTCCAAACGACGGACAAGATTGTCCAGATTCGTGACCGTCTCAAAGCTGCCCGGGATAGGCAGAAGAGTTACGCAGATCCAAAGAGTAAAGCTTTTCACTTCGAAGTAGGTGACAAAGTATTACTTAAGGTATCACCCTGGAAGCGGGTGATGCGATTTGGTAAGAAAGGCAAGCTAAGCCCGAGATACATAGGACCTTTCGAGGTTATCAAACGTGTCGAGTCAGTTGCCTATAAGCTAAACTTACCTGATGAGCTCAGTGGTATTCATAATGTATTCAACATCTGCAATCTGAAGAAGTGTTTCGCTGATGAATCACTGGTTATACCACACACAGATGTGCATATAGATGAGAGCTTGAAATTTGTGGAAAAACCATTGTCGATTGAAGATCGACAGGTTAAGAAGCTTCGAAGGAAGCATGTGCCTATTGTAAAGGTAAAATGGGATGCCCGTAGAGGACCCGAATATACGTGGGAAGTTGAATCCACGATGAAAGAAAAGTACCCTTACTTATTTCAGTAAATCTCGGGTCGAGATTTATTTTAAGGGGGTGAGGATGTAACACCTCGAAAATTCACGTCCTATAAAGTGTTGACACGTGTCATATGTTTGAACGTGTGAAAGAATGTTTTGAAAGGACTAAAGTTGACAAACATGAAAACTATATGAAAATACGAGTTCTAAATGTCAACAGTGAATAAATATATTGTACATTAACCCTACATGATGCTCATACCTTCAAACGAATAAATCATGGATCATACGAAGCTAAATATGAAAGGAAGTGAGAGATTACAAACTACAGGGGTTAAATGTGTCAACATGTTTAAGTTATACCTCTGAGTGACCTTTTAGCAAACCCGAAGCTTTGTAACGATTAATTATGCTCACTAGAATGCGTGATAAAAATTTCCTAAAGTTTCGTTATCGTATGAGAAAGTTATGATCAAATCCGTATGCGAGGGGTTAAAAGCGTCAACGTTGAAATCTTTGACTTTTCGGGTGATCAAAAGTTAACCAAGGACTTAACAAAGTTGGTATAAGTCTTGAAGCCCTTAGAATTCAATTTAGAGGGCCCAAAGTGCAAGAAATAAAGGTAAAATCAAGTTTGGAAGTCCAGGGGTCAAAACTGTCAACATTTGAAAGTTCCTTTTTGCTGGCCAGTTGCTTGCGCACCTCAACACCAAAACCCTTACGGTGCGCAAGCAGGTCCCAGATGCAGCAACTCGTTTCTGTTGCCTGTTCAGCCCATGTAAACGTCATGTAAAGCCCTTTAACACTTCCAAAGGCCGCCTAAATAACCCCTAAACGTTTAGGGACACTTGTTGATGAGTTGTGGTCAGTGGTAGACTTGTGTGTCAACAATTTGTGGTGATTTGATCACTATATAAGGCCATGAAGTTGCAACCATTTGATCATTCACTTCTTGTGCAATTCTGGAGCCTTTGGGAGCTTAAGAGCAGACACAAGACCTTCCTAATCAAGCATAGGACTTCAGTAAGTTTGCTTGACCTTTCTTAATTAAGTTTTAGCTTAGTTTTAGCTTAAAAGTCAAACCATCGTAATTAACGGTTGACTTTAAGATTAATCACTAATGGTCCAGTGATTAGTCGAATCAAAAGTAGTTATAAGTTGGTAATTATGTGGGTAATAAACCCTCAAAGGGGTTCCCCCTGATTCCCACTCTAACTAGGTCAAAAGTCGGGTCAAACTTGTCATTAAAAAGTCAACAGGATACTTATTTTCTAATCTATGCATAATTAGCAATGTAGAACATATACAACCTGTTTGATCAGTAATATAACTTGGTAATAAGTGTAAGAACATGTCTAAACATGTTCAACCCAACAACTTTCAGTAGAGACCCGGTTCGGAACCGAAAGTCGCATAGTTTGACTTTCACTTTGACTTTCAGTTCTGACCCGTTTAGGCATGTTTTAGAAATACCTTAGAGCCTTATTTGGACCAGGTTACATGCTAGTATAACCCTCTGTGATTATACACCATGGTTCATTAGTTAACCAATTAATACGCATGATTCCGTTAATTGCTCATATGTTGACCATTATGCCCTTTTCACCTTAAAACGTGATTTGTGAAAATGTAAAAATGTAGAAACCTTAGTTACTGGTATATAAACTTGTATGCAAAGTTTGACATCAGTTTGAGGTGTAGATTAAGAGATATGCTCGTTAGCGTAAAATGAAAGCTTTATGTTAATAAAACGGCGTAATTAGCGTATAGCCTAGTTAAGCCTACTTTTTGATATCAAACTCTTTACCCAATGATGTAATATATTATTTTGGGATTTTTGAAGATTTTTAATTAATTTTAGGCTGAGCATAACTTATAGTCGTAGGCTTAATCCGGTAATTGTCGGTTTTGCCCTTACGAGCCATAAAATGAGTTTTACATATCTAATTGACTCCAAACCTTTTGCTACTGATTACATATGATAAATAAATTATTTTAAGCCTTCTGGAATAATAAAAATATCAGCTTTATGTATCGAACCCGGAAATGGCTTCTAATCGCCTTTTTAAGCGTTTTTAACGCATAGTATGTACTTGAATTATTTTAAACATACAAGGGTTGATACCTACTGATATTTGAGGCAAATTATAATATTTTAACAGTAAGCAAAAGTTGTTTAACTCAGACTTCAGTTTTGAGCCTTTCGGCTTATGTGAAATTACCAAAATGCCCCTACGGTGCATAGTTTGGTTATAATTGATAAATTTCACATATATACTTTACCCTACTGATATAACTTAGCAAATTGATTATCTTTGCTGATTTCATCAGACCTGTAACTCAGGATAATACTTAAACTCTTTTATAACCTTTTAAATGACCAAACTACCCCGACGGGGCATAGTTTGTGTTTAAATTCGTTTCGGGCATTATAAAAGACATATTACTGATGTCACAACATATTTGAAGCATATTAACTTAGGAAACCTGTATATGGCTCTTACGGATACCCGTTACGCTTATTACGCATTCGGTTCGGCTTATGTAACAAGTTTACATTAATTTAGCCGAAACGGGTCAAACCTTATCGGTTTCATCTCAAAATCCAGAGTGTGTATGAAATACCCATATTAAGCAAGTCTCTGAACTTGCCGGGTCTAAATCACATTCTATCCGGTCTTCGCTTAATAGTGCGTACGAACCGTATCATTGAAACTAACCGGTCTAAGCTAAGGCTTAATTAAGGACCCGTTAGAAATCTAATAGGTTATTATAAACCTTCGTTCCAGATTAGGAGCCCAGTAAAAGTACTTGCATTTGCTGTATTTGATTGATACTTTGCTCAGGTAAATACTCTTAACTTATTTTCCCTATACGGGCTTGGGGTACGGTACTATAAAAGTATCGCTTGGTCGGGTATGTAGTCATTTAAATCGAATTGTGATTAATGTATTTACATAACCCGCTTTGTTCTGTATTATTTGATGTATGGCCCTTGGGGGTTAAATGACCATGTCCCGGATATCCTTGGCATCATTTTACGAAATGGCCACGACCTAAGCACGGGGTGTAGGCGTACACCTGACAGATGCATTATGTAAAAACTGGTAATCCACTAAAGGAATCAACCTTGTGGGCACTATACCTGTGGCGTGTCAGTTAACTTAAACCGGCTCTTCTAACCGGTGCTAATGGACGGCAAATGAGTAAAACTGTATACAAGATTATATACAAATAATTGTCCCAAGTTATAAAGATATTTTGTGCCGAAGTGCAATCAAATCAATTTACAAACTCTTTTCAAAACGAGTCAGTTGAGTTGTATTTACCAGTGTAAATTGACGTATTTTCCAAAAAGGTTAGGTGCAGGTGCTAGACGAAATAGGCTGGCTACTCCAGGCATCATTACTCAAGTCTCGCAAGCTCTAGATGTCAAAGTCTGTTGAACTATTGTTTCTATTTTATTTTCGATCCGTCTGTGGATAAACTTCCGAATATTGTGACATTTGATATTACAATATTAAATTCGGTTGAATTATATCTTTTAAATTGCTTCCGCTGTGCATATTAAATATTGTGTTGTTTGACTATTATGTTGCCAACCACGTCACGATACTCCCCACCGGGCCCACCGGTGACACGTTGGAAATCGGGGTGTGACAAAGCATCATCAACACCTTTATTTTTCTAAGTCCAGAGCTCCAACCACTTGCCTTGCGCATGGTGCAGCACTGGACTGGGGGGACTTGAAGGGGTATGGTCCCAGAAAGCCGCGCAGACCTTCATTCAGGTCACGCGTAGGACCATACTCCTAATTCATCAAGCTGCTTACTGACAACCTCGGGCGGCTACGTCATCATATATTTGAACTCGCGCGAGGTCTGAACAAGAAAGCACACAAGACTCAACACTTAGCATTCTGAAGAAGAGCCTTCAGCTCCTATAGATCCTGCGCGGGCTAGCTACGTGCTCAACAAGGGTCGCACAAGGCCATTTCAGAAGGTACGAAAGGTACAGGTGGCAGAAGAAAAGAGCCAATCCGTGTCCTCTGTGCTGTGCTCAATCGTGCGCCACGATCATCTGACGTGCAAGAGACAGAAAGCACAGGAGGACGCCTACGTGGCACCAATCACAGGGCATAGACATCTGTCCCACGATCTCCACTTACCTGCTGATGGCAGAAAGACGGCTAGGCCGACAACTGAGACACGTGGCTCCAATCACGGTGCGCCAGCACCGGAGAACTTCTAGAAGCCACTAACGGTCGACACTTGTGAGACAAAGAGCATGTCCTCATGTTGTCGCTTTCCAGCCCAAGGCCCATCAGCCCACATCCTCTTCAACCTCTCCGACTATAAATAGAGACCTCAGTTCACAGGTTAAACATTCTATTCCCTCCACTCTCACTCTTAAAAAACTTTTATCTCCTCAAAGCAGTCGCTTATTCTCACGCCGGAGCCCGGTTAAGAGGGAAACCCCCACATTCCCCTCTTAACGAGTAACGGTGTTCTGTTTTGCAGGACTATCATGTCATTAAGGAGCTCAGAAAGTCTTAAGGAGATTAACCATTATGGTAGAAGCATAAACCAAACTAATTATCCCCTAGAATTAGTTCCGTGTTTCTTCAGTGGTGTTGTCGATACCATCTATGTTCTCTACACCATCTCCAGCGAGTTCAAAACCTTTGTCCTCTTCATTATTTATTGGACCTAAACTGTAACACCCTTGCTTTTTTTTTAATCCAATATTTTATATAAGTTTCGTAAAAATACATGTTTATACGATTACACGTATGTATGACAATACGAGTTTACTAAAACTTTTACAATTTAAAAAAAATATAACAACTTAATGTAATTGAATTCGTCATTTAAAAGATACGACGAAACGCCGCGCGGAAGCTTTTAACTTTATCGTGTTCGGTTCTTCTTCGAGCTTGATCTTCATCCGGGCACTCTTGGCAATCACCTATGATCAAAACCAACTTAAAAGTTAGTTTTGATAGTTAAATAACAAGTTTAAACAAGTTATATGGGTCAAACAAACAAAATTAAACATTTTTCGGGTTCAGGGGGGGCTAGACGTCACGCCTAGGGGCTAGACGCCCCAACTAGCCCCCTTTTTGGCAGAAAGTTTCAGCTTTGCTGCTGCAGTTGCCCAATTCCGTTTTCGACCGAAATTTTAACTTCAAAGCTTCATAACTTTTGATCTAGATGTCCGTTTTGCGCGATTCTTTTTCCTACGCATCCGTAATTTAATTCTCCATCTTATGGAGTTAAAATCCAATATCTGGATTAATAAAATTTCAGACTTTTAAGTCTTCGACTTATTACCCTTTTTACCAAATTTTGACCAGTTCGTGATTTTATCACACAAACATGTTTATTTGATCCTTATTCTCATGATATTCATAATTTCAATAATTCCTATCATATTAGGTTCAAGTCGCGGGTCTCTTACGTATCTTAAACCCGTTTACGCTCATTTGCATATTTTGACCCGTTAAGGGTATTTAGGCATATTTTGAGTATGAAACGCTTTCATTCGTTTCTAGCGTTATTATACAACATTTCTTATCAAGTAATCTTCCACCACAACTATATTTGTGGTGGATTTACTGAGGAGATCTATATAATCCGTGTTTTTCTCGTCGGATTGCTAATTTACGACAAAGACTCATATAGAGTCATTTGACCAAAGGTTTACATCTTTCGCTTCTTATACTTATTCCAATTATTTATTTGATCATAAAACTCGTTTCAAAACTACCTTTAAAGGTCGTTTGTCCAATTTAGATTATAAGGGTGTTTTAGTCCATTTAGCCAATCATTTACGATTAAGGACTTTTGAAAGTATATTTGACCCATAATCCCTCTTTTAACTTATGATTTTGTTTGAAAAGTCATTAAGCTTTCCAAACGCAATGTTCATTATTTAAATCATTCGGTTTACTTATAAAGTAACCAAATGTTTATTTTGACTTCTCTTAACACTCATTGAACCACGTGTTCTAAATGAGTGTTACCCTTTTTCACATACCTGGCGCGGATCAATATATTGACCCGTTTTTAATACCTTGCTTTTATAACCGCTAATTCATAGCGTTGCTAATACCCATTTGACATTTACTCCTGAAATAATATAACTCGACAATAATCATTAGTCGTTATTGTCAAAAGGTGATATCTTCACCTTTTGACCCATTTGGTCTAAGTGACCGATTATGTTGGCGAGATGATATTTATTACCATCTCATCTACATGACTCGCTCCGGTTTACACCGTGCGGTCATTTCACTTATTAATCGTTTCTTAACGCTTTTTTTTAGCCTATCATGACTTACGTCATACAGTGTCTTTCAAAACCAATAGTTATGGTCAACGCGTGACCAATTTACCGTTTTACCCTTATTGTTTGTTTTGGTTTACCCTATAAGGTAACCATTCAAAAGTTCATTTTCCATTTGTCATAAAATGATCGAATTACCGATTTAACTCCTTTTAAACCATCAACATGGTTTCTTGTCATGCTCGACTATCTTGTTCCGTACGTCTACACCCGGAACATCATACCTCAATTATGTATTTATCTTATTCGTAACTAATACGATAAGAGAATATTCTAAAATATAAGACTAGTGTAAGCTATACTTACCTTGCATCCGAATTATGCTTTTCCTCCATTCTTGATTTGTTTGACCTGCTTCCTTTCCCAAGCCTCCACCTACCTCGTTAGGCGTCAAACTATTTTCAATCATTTACAAGGCGGTTAAATTAGTCATAAAAATCACGACTATTCCACCTCACTTATTTTCTATGCCGAATCTACTATTTGACTTCATGATTAGTTAACTTAGCTTATCAAAAGTTAACTACTTTTTGATCACATGGTTTACATAATTAAGTCAAATCAACATTATGATTTGAACCCGCTTTAACCCATCTTTCACGTAATTAGTCAAACAAGGAAATTACGCGTTTCATTCGTAATTTCAACATATGAACATTCACTTAGGCATTTTAACAAACACCTTGTGGGCATATTCTATAAAATCAACAATCAATTTTCGTAACTAGTTATTTACCCAAGTTTTAATCATCATTCACAAGTTCTTATGTCTAGCATGCATAACAACACCTAGACTTACTTCATGGAAATCAATAACACTCGTTGCATGATCAAGATTCCAATGTTTTTCATCATCCTACAAAACCCAATTAACACCTAAATGGGTGATTCTCAATTTCATATGCATGAACATCAATGTATCAAATTATTGGCTAGGGTTCATTCCTAACCCTGAATTTATCATAATTTCATTCAAACATCAATCAATCAATCAAGTTCAAATTTCAATTTCACAAGTTTATCAAGAAATTGAGATAAAACCAAATTGTGAATTTTGACATACCTTGTGATCCCTTCACTGAGGTGATCACTAATTTGTGCTTGAATTTCGATTTGGGTTTGATTTGCCCTTCCAATTTCTTGATTTTGTGCTTGTTAGGGTTTTGAGCTCAAGAGTTCTTGGCTCCTGTGGATATCTCGACCAGAACACACACTTTAAGTGTGTGTTTTGGTGTTTAGCTTTTGTTTTTAATAAAAATAAGAGTAAACTGCCATTTTGGTCCCTGTGGTTTAGCCAGTTTTGCCACTTTAGTCCAAATCTCAAACTTATTACATCCAGGGCCCTGTGGTTTGCATTTTATTGCCATTTTAGTTCAAAATCCAAAAACCCTAGTTTTTTTACTGTTGCAACCTCCTATTTTGTCCTGTAGTGCAGGGGCATTTTGGTCATTTTTAAATTTCATTTGTTTTAGTTTTTTTTTTTAGAAAAAATATATGAGGAGGATGATGATGATGATATTGGGGATGATGATGATCAAAATGGCAGTTTACTCTCTCTCTCTCTCTCTCTCTCTATAGCACCACATCTCTGCCGTATCTTCATCCTTCATGTCCGAAATCTCTTCAAATCTCTCAAATACTCCTTTGATTCCTCCTCAACCCCCTGATCCACCGCCAAAATCGTCTTCTACCTCTTCGATTTCATCCCTGGTGGTTCAAATTGGAGCTAATTCCGTGCCTGTTAAGGCGTCTTCATATCTGCCGCCTCCAAATGGAGATCCCCAACTCGACTCTCTAGCTCAGCTGACACCTGCTCTAGGTGTTCAACACACAGCCTCTACACATGTAGTAAATGATGCGGCTTCAGATGTTCTCACAGCTCCTGCTACAGCATCAAGTATTGCAACGATTCTTGATCCAGTACCTGAGTTGGTGTTCAATATTGAGAATTCGGCTACCCAACAACTTGATTTTGGTGTTCAATCTTGAGAATTCGGCTACCCAACAATGATTCTTGACCCAGTACCTGTTGATGATATTGGGGATGATGATGATGATCAAAATGGCAGTGTTCGATTTGAATTTTGATCGATTCTGATGTTGTGTTTTGAGTCGGTTTTTTGTTTTGTAACTTCAGATCTGAATTTGGTATAATCAATTATACATATGTGCAGGCTGTTCTTGATTTTCTGGATTTTTGTTTTTTGTTTTTGATTTTCTTGAAGATGATGTTCTTGATTTTCTGGATTTTCTGGGTTTTGATGATGATGTTTGATGATGTTCTTGAAGATACAGATCTGAGCCTCGTTTTTTCTTGAAGATGTTCTTGATTTTCTGGGTTTTGTTGTTGTTGAAAAAGATGTTCTTGATTTTCTGGGTTTTGTTGTTGTTGTTGTTGTTGTTGTTGAATTGCTTTAAATAAAACATAAATGACCAAAATACCCCTGCACTAAAGGATAAAATAGGCAGCTCTCAACAGTCAAAAAGGGGGTTTTTTGGATTTTGGACTAAAATGGCAACAAAATGCAAACCACAGGGCCCTAGATGTAATAAGTATGAGATTTGGACTAAAGTGGCAAAACTGGCCAAACCACAGGGACCAAAATGGCAGTTTACTCTAAAAATAATTTAGCAACTTACCAACTCTAGTCCCTTAACTTTACCCAAGTTCTTATAAAGGGTTTTTCACCATGTTTTTCTTATTATTTCTAGGCTTATAATTAACTAACTTGGTTAATTATTCCTAGTTAAATTTTGTGGGTTCGGGAAGTTATAACCCGTTATATTTTAAGTATCGTTAACTCGGGCCTTCTTATAAACTTACTTCCTTAAAAGCTTTTATTCACATTGTATTTAATATTAGGATTGCTTACGTAAATCCTAATATTTTTCGGGTTACTTTCACCACTAACGGTGCTTTACCCGTCTTTTAATATTAACGTGGTTTGATTACCAAACCCGTTTTCGGGGTGTTACATAAACACGCCAGAAGTTGATTTTCTGGGCATCACAAGAAGTTCATTAAATAATAAATGAAGATGAAGAATGATGTTGGGCATTCCTTTTGACATAATTTACAATGATCGAAAACAATAATAAAAAATATCAATACTGGTTCTAGTAATACTATTATCGGTATCAATGTTGCTCGGCGGGAATCGATTTGTTATATTAGCAGCACTAGCATAAATTAAGATACAAAAAAAATACTCTATTTAAAAAAAAGTTAACAAACACAAACTATTAAAAAATCAAATTAAAAAAAATAAATAGTTAAAAGAAGTATATTAGGAATATCAGAGGGTATGGGAGGGCGCCACCCCGCCATAAAAACATTAAAAAATTTAAATCTTGTAACTTTTAGGCAGTTTTACTTTACTATAGCCAATCTAATGTGTTTTAATAATAACTAGGATTAAGACCCGCCCGCGTTGCGGCGTTGGTACATCGTAAACATTGAATGGATTAGTCCAAACGTTATATGATGCATTAACCATATGAAAAAAACAAATTTCGACGTATCCAGTTGAACTCAGTGTAATGTTGGATCGTTGTGTGACCCGAACGAGTCAATCAGAAGAGTTTATGATCTATTTCAAAGGCGGAATCAGAGAAATAGATGTGAAACAGCTTGATTCCTCTTAATAATCTTCTTATTAATGATTCCAAAGCTTTTACAGATCGTTTGACAAACTGGCAGCACCTCGGCTCTGAATCAGAAAAGTTATTTCGTACCAAATGACACAGACACATCAGGTATTTATAGGCCAGCTAATTTCGCACGAACCTGCACAATACATAAGTAATTTCGTACGGAATTATTTGTGTAATTTCGTGCGAAATTACCTACAAACACACTTTTCTTGATTTGCGTGCCCTGATCTATATAAACAAATACAAGACTCTATAAAGACGAAGTTAACAGACATCTATGCACCAACAGAGTCCCCCTTGGATGTTGACGAAGTCTTTAGCATCAAATCTTCAGTCTTTATTCTTGATCTATCTTCTTCTCTGTCCAATTTGTCTGACACTGTAAGCATCCTTCAATCTCTAGTTTCAAAACTCTTTAAACTCCCCTTTGAGTATTGATCCAGAATGTAGACTCCCCCTTTCAATATGCTGGAGCTTGAATTCTGGTTCAATCTTTATACATTCTTTCTTTGCTTGCAGACTCTCCCTTAAGCTGTGCTGGGATCATAGTCTGACTTTCACAGGTTTACTGGTTCAGAATCAATTCCTGGCTCTATTCTGCATCTGCTCAGGATTCGAAACCTGGTTAACTTGCACATCCTCTATCTCAACATAAATTTCACAAATTTACATATTTGACACATTTAAGAATCCACTTGAATGTAATTCATAAAAAATGATTTTACAATTTTAATCTTTGATGACAACTTTAAAAAACATCATTTTTCTTGATTCAAAAATAAATTCTCCCAAAATTTGTCCATCATGTTTAGCACTAGGAATTTTGAAAATTAGCTTTCCAACATCAATCGTCGAAAATCTTTTTGCATTTAAAAAAAAATTAAAACTAAAACACAATCTTTTTGGATTTTTGTTTTTATAGAAATGCAGTAAAGAAATATTTACAGACAATATTTTTGGGAGTTTGTGTAAGAGGATCAAATCAGTTCATGAGACAAATCACTAGCACCGTTAAGCTTTAATCATTTTAAGTTCTAAACGAATCACATAGATTGGCGATATAGTTGTCCTCTTAAACTCAATCTAAAAACTTTCGAAATGCTTACCGATACGTTAAGGTATATTAATTTTGTACTAAATTCTTATGGACCCCACGATCTCAGCATATCCCCTCATCATGCAATACACTGACTCAAGTAATGCCTTTAAACTTTCATCAACTATGATATGTGCAAAAACAAAGCAGAATGTTTAAACATTAACAATCAGGTCGATACTTCCGTATACGCAGAGAAAGTCCAATGTTTAAACAAAATAAGAAAGTAAAAATAAGTTGAAATTGTTTAGGCTTTAACCACCAGTCCGATACTTTCGTATACGCAGAGGTGATCCAAAGCTTAAACGAAACACCAAAGAAAATAAAGCAGAATGTTTAGGCACTAACATCCAGTTCGATACTCACGTATACGCAGAGGATGTCCAATGCTTAAACAAAATAAAGAAATAAAACAAGTTTAAATCTTTGCAAAATAAAATGCACAATCACAGTGACTTTTTCAGCAAGTTGTGAAAGTTCACAACTGACCGGTTTTTATGCTCTTTTAGCATTCAGCGATTACTGAGTAGGTACACAATCACGAAGGACAAAACTAAGTACTATGCTTTTAACCATGTTTCCCATTAGAACTAGGCTTTTTCATTTAAGTTTGTATCGTTATCGCAAATCTACTAGTCTAGCTGAGCCTATCGTCACATCCTTAGTGAAACCGTTTATCACATTTGACATTTCATTTCTTTAGCATGCTGTGATAGTACACTGATTTACTATCATTTCCTCTTATTCACAACAAAACTCATTTTTGCTTTTACAACGTTTTTGGCATTTTCAAATTTTCTAATAATTTTTTTCAAATTTTTCTCCCCCTAAACTCAAAATATGTTTCAATTTTGATTTTCTGGGAAAATTGTGACAAACTGATATCAAATCGCTTCAATTCGCCATTCACTTGGCATAAACAATCAGAACTCCCCCTGTCAACAAACTATTTTCCCATTATGATTTCAAAACACTTAAGTTTGTTTTAATCAAAATGGTTTTTCTGGAAAATAAGTTTTGTTGATTTTTACAAACCATTAGTAGGTTAGGGGTTAAACTCATCACTTTGTTTTTCTTTAACCTCTTGTAAAAATTTAACATTTTAAGATTTATCAACAAAGTCACTTGCAGAAAAGATAAATCAAGTACAACTTAATGTCCTTGATAAATCTTGCAGATCGAAATATCACAAACGTGAATTTCTCAAGAAAGATGCCGATACCTGCACCACACTTACCAACCTGGAAGCTCCGGCAAGTCAAATTTTTTTTTATTTGAAGAGATCCACCCAAGCCTGACGGTCCTTGGGTGCTTTTGAGTTTCCGTTTAACAATGGTGAACAATTTGCATCATCCATTGTTAGAACAAATTTCTCACTTTTTACCTCAACAGATGGCTCATCTGACTTTGATGAATCAGAATCATTGCCTGCACGTGGCTCTTCTGACTTTGACGAATCAGATTCATCGTCCAAACTTGGCTCTTTTGCTTCCGAAGAAACAAATTCATTGCCAGAAGATGGCTCTTTTGTTTTCACAAAAACAAATTCATCGCCATTCTCTATTGGAACCCAATCCATACAAGATTTAAGTTTACCAAATTTATCAACCTGTGACGTGCATGACTTTTCACAATCTTTGTTATACTTAAAAACTTTTATAAGGACTTCATCTGAAAACTTAACTTTCTTTGATTTGTTACCACTTTGATCAGTTAATTTTTCTTTCTTTATCCTATCTTTTGTCCTCATATTTGTATCTGATGAATTCGTTTTACTTGACTTATCATGTTGTGTTGAGTAAGACGATTTATCAGAACTTTTATCTGATTTACCAGTTGTATCCGAGGACAATATCCTTTCAAGATATTCCCTTCTTTCTTTTCTTTCTCAATTTGTCTTTCTGCCCTTGTGAAAGTTTCACTTTCTGTTCTTTCTTTTTCTTTTCTTTGGGCTTTTCTTCGACTTTGACTGATTTCTTCATTTGTCCATGAGATTCAACCCTCGATCTTCTCTTCGACCTTATTGGGCAATCTCTGGCAATATGACCTTTGATTTGACAGTCATAGCATCTTCTTGTCTCAAAATTCTGATTCTGGCAGTTAACAACAATGTGTCCTTGAAAACCACATTTGTAACACACTCTGTTATCATACCATTCTCCTCTTTCAAACCACACACTTAGATCGTAACATTGATTTGCTTTGTGGTAGTCATGTCTCCTCTTGTATCCTTGATTTGACTTTTAAGCACTGTGGTCAAACCTGCACCACTTATTACCAATTTTTTATGAATTTTGATTTTCAAAATTTTGTGGTTTTTTATAATGATTGGATGACTGAACTGATGACCTTTTATTTTCATTTTGAAAATTTTTCGAATTTTTAACTTTTTGTTTTTGTTCTACATTCTTCTTAACAGGTTTTTGCTGTGAGCATTCACCTATTTCAGTCGAATGTAAAACAGTATCTTTAAATTTTTCTTTTAATTCCAAAAATATTTTTCTTTTCTCATTTTCATCATCAGTTTTATCATCGCAATCTTCAATTATAACTTTGTCATAATTTGTGACATTGTCACTTATTGAAATCTCATTGATAGGTTTTGGACATATCTGATCTAGCAATACTGACGAGGTCACAAAACCTTTCAATTTCTTTTCTAAATCATCAATTTTATTTTTAGCACACTCAACTTCATTTTCAAGTTGAGTGATTTTCTCAAGATGAGAATTTATTGCCTTTTCATTTTCAATTTTATTTTCATGTAAAACATATTTTTCATTTTCTAAAACTTTTATTTTATTTTCAAAATCTTTTTCAATTTCTTTTAAATTTTTATTTTCCAATGTCAAACTCTCCACATCATTCAAGAGTTTGACATTGTCTGCTTCAGATTTTTCACATTTTGAGCACACAAGTTCAGATCTTGCAGTTTCATCTTTCTTGGATTCTTCATTCTTTGAAATATCCCCTGTCTTTGTCTTGTATGTACCTATCAAAAAGATTTTAACAATATCAAGAGGATTCAAATTTTCATCTAAAAAACAACCTCTCTTGAAATCATATTTCATAACAGATCTTTCGTCAAAACATATTCTGATTCTTTTGATTATTTCAAGAATCACATCCAAACTTATATTATCTAAGTTCTTTTCTATTTCTTTTATCACCTCTATCTTTTTCTTTTCAATTTCACAATTGTGTGTTCTAAGCTCTCTGATGAAATCATTTGGATTAAAATTTGAGAACCTATAATCCTTTTTCAGTTTAATCAAAAATTCATCCCATTCCGAAGGTAATGCATTTGCAAATTTAGATATCTCTTCAGCATCTGACATCTTTATCCCATACCTTTTCAAATTGTTAAGTAATTCATTATATCGCTTTTCCAAGTCATTAAACTTTTCATATTTCCTACACAAAAAATATTCAGATCTTATAACCCAAACATCCTTTTTCTCATCTTCTTTCCTGTGATCCCAATTCATATCAAACCATTCATTAATTCTTCCAAGTTTATCATTTTCCTTTTCATCAAACATTTTGACTAAACTTTAAAACAATCTGATTTGACGTGAATTGACACTTTCACACAAAATGACAACTTTCAAACGAAATAAGCTTTTAAACGAAATCAGAATTTTCAAACGAAATAGTAATTTTGTTCGAAACAGACCAAACGAAATATAATTTTGTACGAAATTAGCTTGGTTTCAAACGAGAATAGTCTCTTTGAAACGAAATAGTAATTTCGTATGAAATATCTCATACGAAATCTAATTTCGTGTGAAATCAAGCAGCAATTTCAAACGAAATTAATCACCAAATGTAATTTCGTGCGAAATTAGGAAGCTATTTTATGCGAAATTATGATGACATCAGCATGTCGGCCACCATTTTGTCAAATTGATCCGGTTTTTTATCGAATTTTGGTCCAATTCTTTCAAGGATTCATTAAAATGGTGTTTTACGTGATATATGTGAAATTCAGTTCATTTTGTCCGTTAAATCTCGTTTAATTTTGAAAATAAGGAGTAGAAATGATGAAAACAAGCTGAATTGGTATAAACTCTTCTTCCTGAGCTCTAATACCACTTGTTGGATCGTTGGGTGACCCGAACGAGTCAATCAGAAGAGTTTATGATCTATTTCAAAGGCGGAATCAGAGAAATAGATGTGAAACAGCTTGATTCCTCTTAATAATCTTCTTATTAATGATTCCAAAGCTTTTACAGATCGTTTGATAAACTGGCAGCACCTCGGCTCTGAATCGGAAAAGTTATTTCGTACCAAATGACACAGGCACATCAGGTATTTATAGGCCAGCTAATTTCGCACGAACCTGCACAAGCGGAATTAGATTTCATGCGAAATCTAATTTCGTGCGAAATTACCTACAAACACACTTTTCTTGATTTGTGTGCCCTGATCTATCTAAACAAATACAAGACTCTATAAAGACGAAGTTAACAGACATCTATGCACCAACATGTAACCTGTATAAGCTTTGTGATTGAATCAAACATAAATCATAACGTATTATATGTGACCCAACTTATACAAAGAAAACGTAATGGGTATAAAGGAAAATATGCACATGTAATCGAAAAGGATTAATTAGAGCTTTCGAAAAAAGGGGAGAAAAAGAAACCATAATTTGACTCCACTCGGTTCGAAACAAACTTTACGAAACGTACATAAAATAAGCACGAAGACATATTATATTTGACCTGAATCATTTCCCAAAAATGTTTACGTCGAAACGTAGAACAACTTGAATTTATATGAAAACGTACATAGAAATATGCACGTAAAAATGATTTCTTTCAACGAAAACGTATTATATTTGACCTGACTCGTCTATAAAAAAAAGTTTACGTCGGAATGTAGAATAAATCATATTTACACATAGTACATAAAATAAGCACGTAAAAAATATTTTGTAAGTAAAGGAAGTATAGGGGTAAACCGAAACAAAAAATTAGTAAAAAATTTAATAGGTTAAAAACGTTCGTAAAACCGTGCCAAGTAGCACCAATGCCACAACCACATCGACTATCAACATCGTAAAAATAAAATAGATAAAATGGTAAAAATTACACTAAACGAAAAGCAGACTAAAATCGTTGAACCACACACACCCGTTACAGTGTCTTAATACGAAGAAATTGACCAGAAACGTAAAACGTAGAAAATAATAACTTAGTCGATCTACGACTCGTCCGTTGCGGCGAACTTTTCAAAAGGGGAAATGGACGCGTTGCGACGGGTCAGTCAAATATGAAAAAATAGAGCAAAAACGTGGAACCTCACATGCACGGTACGACATCTTAACTCGCAAAATTTAGAACGACGCGAAAGATAAAAAATATGGGGTATGAAAGTTGTAGATAATAAACTGTTGTGTTAAATTAGAAAAGATGGAAAAAGTTGGTGTAAAAGTAAAAAAAATGAAAAAGGGTTAAAATGTAAAATATGAATTGTTTGGGTTAGAAGTGGAAAAATCAAGTTTTTTTTTTTTTTTGAAGTACTCCCTAAGCCAAAGGTACAAGTAATGATGCACATAAAAGTTGCTTATTAATAATAACTAGACCAACCCATAATCCAGCTTAAATGTTGCACCATATTGCTTCACCTCTGTAGCCAACTCGGGTTTTCCTGATAACCTTATTTCTATCAGGAAAAAAACATAGTGTTTTTTTGGTTTCAAAATACAATAAAGTTGACGAAAAAAGCCGAACAATAAAGTCTACACTATACACACCCATTCTCTTGATTAGGAAGGTCGATGACAAACTCTTGCTCCTAAGAAATATTTTTCCCAGTCTTATCTTTAACTTCATCTGTAATGTACTTGGCCTAGACACAATCACACATAACATTTTATAACTTAATCTCTAACCGGTAAGATAGTAAATTAAATAAATAACTTGTTAGGATATGGATCAAACAGACCGAAAGTCACCCCACCAGTTATACCAACTCTAGAAATAAGGCCCAACTCAAACTCAACAATGATAAAGGGCATATAATAAGTAACATTAATTTACTTGCAATGAAAAAGAATATAACTAATAGTTAAGCACAAAAAAGACATGTAGGCTTGACATACCAATGTTCTTAATACTTTCTTGTCAGTTCCTCCGAGTGAGCCAAGATACTGGAACTTCTCTTCTTTTTTGTTAATAACAACTAAACACCAATGCATTTCTTTGTGGATATGGACAAATATCTGATTAAAGCTTATATCAGCACACCAAGATATGTGAAAACAAATCATTCATATAATAGAAGACCGGTCAAGCCTTTATGTATGTCGACGGATACTTAGCATAGATGTTGTATCACAACTGTAAGGCTTTGAGCTCAATCTCAGACACACATATTGCTTGCTGGAAAAAATAAGCGTGCAAAAGAATAAATTTCAATACATGAGAAGGATGAGCCTGATTACCCTTTCAATGAAAAAAGAATAAATCTCAATACATGAGAAGGATGAGCCTGATTACCCTTTCAATGAAAAAGGTGTAGGAACCACTTACATGATCAAGTGCAATCAGACCTGCCGTCTACTCAATCAAACCTGCAATTCACAAAAACATATATGAATGTGTACATATGTAACTTCTAATATAGCGCGTACATTTAACCAGAAACTTTCTTGACGAAAATAAAGAAATCTAACTAAGAAGATACATGCCTTTTTGTGGGCCTCATAGCTCAGCATGTGTACCGGACTTGTTAAGCTTCTTTAAGCGCAGACGGCCGCGTTACCGGGACGCTATGACCTTACCTTGCTCAAGATCTATGCTTGTTTTATACGCCCCTATTCATTTGTTACCAAATATTAGCATACATAAGATTTATATTAAGTGACCTAATCAGCAATTCAAGCCTAATCTCACTCCTCTCGCTGTCCCAAAGTGTAACATGAAAAAGAATGAACCAAAGGTACTTTTTTCTGTAACCCCTACCGTTTTCATTTCCGGTTCAAATTGAAATGATTGCAGCAGCAGTTATGAACTTGTAACAAAAACCATATCTATCTTCAACATAGCTTATTCTAGTTTGTTATGTACCGTTTTTTTTTTTTTTTTTTTTGTCATCTTTTAGACGTGGGAGGACCAGGTTGTCTCATGCACTCTTTATCTTACAACCGCACTCGCAAACCCAGCAATCAGCTAAGTCTCCTATCAATTCCACTTGTTCACGAATCTTGCACACCACCTGTTCGATGGAATGCCCCAATGAGTTCAACTTTCATTCAAAAGTCAAAATCATAACTTTTTTTTCTCTTTAATTAAACCTACAAGTTGTTTCAAAAACATAAATTTGCAACAACTCAAGCAAAATAAACAAAAATTGCTACATAAAACTTCAATTTTGTTTATGTGATTGAAAAACAGAAGACATAGCAAATAAGTCAAATGCTAGTTAATAGCTACATGTATAGATTTACACTAATGGTGATCGAAGATGATATAAAAAAGGATATTGTAACGTCAAGAGATTAACTTACATAGGATTTGATGAAATTAGGGTTTGCTTTGAAAAAAGAGGCGAACGTCTGTTCTTGATTGCTAGATTTCACGATTTGGGGAATGAAATTGGAAGTTTATAGTAAGGTAGAAGAGGAGAACACGCAAGAAGCATGGTACACAAAATCTGGCAAAGTCACGTGGTGTGGACACGTCGTAGGGAGCACAATAGTGGCAAGGCAGAAACAAAATACAACCAACATACCCAATGGTACACTTTATATATGCACAAAATGCACTTTAAGCATAAAGTATAACCAGCTGATGGCCATTTGTGTTACAAATTTATAATAATAATAATAATAATAATAATAATAATAATAATAATAATAATAGTAATAATAATAAGGCCGGAGGGTATGGGAGGGCGCCACCCCGCCACCTCAGCACCGATAGCGCCCCCGGGGCGCCACCACCCATACCGAACGAGTTAAACTGGGGCGTCATGGGACTCTCGCCAGCATGTTAACGACGAATTGTTGAGTTGATCGAGGCATTTAGTCAAGATAAGGGAACGCTATAGGCATTGAGGGGGGTTTTATCCCACACCCTATAAATTAAGGGAAGAGGCCTTAAAGCCCTCTGTCTGATGTGGACATGACGTGGCGTGATAAAGTCTCTAAGGGCTTTATCACACACCCTCCAGCCTAATAATAATAATAATAATAATAATAATAATAATAATAATTTGATTAAAAAAATCCATATCTATACTATATTATAATGCATGAGGGATGGGTATTTTAAGATACCAAAAAAATAAGAACTTCTTCCCACTTTAGTTATAAAAACACCCCGAAAATGAGGGTAACTTGGTCTTTTAAACACTAATTATATTTTAGTCCCTCATATTATTACACTTAAATCCCTTTATTTTAACAAAAGTATGGGTAATTAGTTACACTTATCCCTTTTCACAATAAACTTATAATTATTTTACGTATTTTTGTCATATTTTATAAACTATAATATTTAAAAAAATCCAAAGGTACCGTGATGACCTACTCATTTTTGTCGACATTTCAATAGTTGTCTTGGTCAGTATTGTTGTGTGGATTAAAATGTACAAGTTGATGATGCATTAGTGTACAAGTAATTAAAGCAATGTGTCCTATCACATTTCAAATGCTCAAGACTCTCTACGTTGTTGTCATTAGCATCAGTTTAATAATATTCTAACCCTTTTCACTCTGATTTTCGTTTGATTAAGATTGTTCACCAATTTGTTCTGGCACTAGATTAAATTTTGAAACTTTGCACATACGGGTTTGATATGAGCTTTGTGCGTATTCTGTATGTTTGTGTATTTACTTGGTTTGGTGCACACACTTACATGGGTTAGCAGATAGTAGATTGACATCAAACAATCACACTTCTTTTATCTAATTGGTGGTATTAAAAAAGCTTATATAATACCATATTCAACAAAATGAAATTTTAATTTTCATAAAAAAAATTATAAAAACGTTTTTAGAAGCATTTTCGTTTTTATAAAACCTTTTTTTTCTATAAAAACTTTTTTTTAAAAGTTTGGTAAATAAGTTTTTCACCAACAAATTTTTAGGAAAACTCCATAATCTAAACATAATACATCTTCAAAAACTGAATACCAGATTCTGTTGCATTTTTTAGGGATTATAAGTACAAAAATACTCTTATAGATAACATTAGTTAGTTGAAAAAAGTTACAGGTTATTCAATTCGTTGGTTTATAGGTTCTATATATAGTATAATTCATTAATTTTTTTCACTTCAAGAAATTTTTTGTTATTTAGAATTTTTGGTTTACATGTATTTCAATTTTCTGTTGTGTATAACTTTGATTTATTCTTCTATGCTCACAATTAAAATTCATCTTATTTATTATTCAGTGGTTTTGGAGCTTCAATATTCATCCTTTCAGATCTTTACACAAGTATGTATATTTCTAAAACATGATATATTGTTTGTTTTTATATTATGTTTAACTGTGATCGTCGTTTTTTATCCTATAATATTTATAACGGTAACATGATATAATATGTAACTAAAAGACTTAACATTTTTTCAGTTCTCCAGACTACTCCAGCTACTACTGAGGTATCAGTTAAAGAGGAGAACATAGAAGAAACTCATCATCCAAAGGATGTAATAATCGAACTGGAAGAGATACAAGAAATTTCGGAGAATGTTGGCCTCGATGATGACAAATGGTGGTGTGACAATATAGATAACATCCTTGAGATGTTTAAGCCGTATGATTACTAAATTGATCTCATTATGATGCAAAATACTTGACACTTGAGCTTTTAGTTTTCAACTTTTATATCTAAGACTTATATTTCCTTATTCATATATTACTTTATATAACTTTTATTTATGTTTAAGACTTATTTTTTTATTCGTGAGTCACTTTATTGCGTCAATGGTTTCTTGAAGTACTTGATAATTTAAATTATAAATTAATAATTATTAGACACGTGTAATACTTATGACATATATCTACCACAATAATGCTGCCATAAATATTATACAAATAAGAAAACTATCATAAACGATTGCCGCAATACAAAGTGTCACCCCCACCGCATCGCGCGGGCACCCTACTAATTAAGTATTATGCTTATAAAAAAACAACCAATCTCGTCAATGGTAAACCGCTAACTCTTCGCCGTGATTTTATGATTATTTTTAAGATTCGTATTGGACGGATCGAAGTCCTTTTCAGCTTCCATCTAAATAAAAATATCTTTGAACAAAGCATTATTTTTCAGAATGGACATTCGGTTTTGACCGTTTACTGATAAATGAATAAATGATAACACATTATTCAGAATGGACATTCGGTTTCGACCGTTTATTGATAAATAACACATTATTAGATTTATTTATTATGTGTATTTACATTTTTACATTATATAAAAGAATTAATTGCATAGATAGTTATTATGTTTGGATTACACGTGGTTTTCATTTTACATATACTAAACAAAAAAGATTGAACGAAAACTAAAGTTAACCTCCAAAGTTGTTACATAATGAAAAACACATGACCTTAATACTTAAAATATAAGTTCCTAATTGAACTAGTTGTTTAGTGATAGGTAAGTTTTTACTCATGACCTTAGTTCTCTAGTCACTAGTGGTAGGTATGGTGTTGTCATCTACAAATATGATGTGTTGGTCTGTAAAAGAATCGAATGTTTAACGAAGAGTTTGTGAATCATTCGGCGGAAAGTTATTTTATGTTCGTTCATTTATTAAATGAACAAAAAAAAAACAAGAAATTTTGTTCGATATTAAACAAACAAACTTGAACAAAAATTGTGTTCGTTTGTCTATGATTGTAAGTGGTAATTTGTTCATTTATGTTCATTTGTGTTTGTTTATTTAAAGTTTTTTATGTTATATTTTTAGTTTAGTGGTTTTAGTTTAGAAATTTGAAACCATAGTTATACAATACTCCTCCGCCAACATCCTTTATTTGTCCATTTCAATTTTCGTTTGTGTTAAAGCTTAACAAGCTTCTTAATATTAATGTTAATTATGTTTGTAATAATTATGTCAACTATATTAGGATAGGTGTGTTAAGTACTTATTTATTTTTTGTGGATTCTTCGTAATCTTTTGTTGAAAGCGTGCTTACTGTCATCGCTTCAAGTGATTGGGACAAAAGTTATGGACTCTAGTTTTGAAAACACAAAAAGAAATTCAAAACTGTTAGCTGGTATCACGTATTGAGAAATATAATGATATACATATGGATAATAATGATAAAGAATTATACATATGGAGAACTATTATATGAAAATGAAAATGAATAAACAGCGAAGTTTACATTGTCGTTCCAAAGTCTAATGTTCTATTTTTATTAATTAGAATTATTTTTATTAATTAGAACGGCAACTTAAACACTCTAATTTTACTATAAAATTATGCATATTTGTCCATCACATGGATTGAACCATCAACATGTAGAAAGAGTGGGGGTTGTTTGGTAGCCTCTTAATGACCATTCAGATGTTACATCTTAATGGTTTAAAACCTCTGAATGAATAAGAGGTAACCTCAAGTCTGAATGGTTAAGAGGTAACCTCTGAATGGTAAATCATCACATGTCACATTCTTCTACCTTCTCATTGGTAAAATTCTTAATGATTCCATTAAAAGGTAGCCTCTTAATGACCATTCAGATGCTACCAAACAGCCCCTGAAAGACACATGGCTTGTCCGACACATAGGTACCGTTAGGCCAAAATCCCTTTGATTCCAACTTCCAAATGCTTATAAAGTATGATATATTCATGAGAAGGTATTGCAAAGATTGGAACATAAATAGACAAAATGTTCAAATGTTGAGTTCGTTATTGTTTGGTTTCAAGTGTCCGTTAAACCATTAGTTTTTCATTTTCTTCCGTCTTATTTTACATTTCAATCCATGCTTTAATATCATATTACACTAGTTGTGTTCGTGTATAACATGTCTCGAGTTAAAATAAGAAAAGTGTTCGTGTATAACATGTCTCGAGTTAAAATAAGAAAATGTTTAATGATAATAAGCGGGTGTAGGTTAACCTAATACGTCAAATTAAGTTCAGTTTCATATGTTTAATCACAGTGGATCTTTGAACGGTGAATTTTCTCTGAAACTATTAGGCTGGTGGGTGTGGGGGGCGCCACCCGGCCACCTCAGCCTCTATAGCGCCCCTAGGGGCTCCATGACCACACCCTCCATGTTAAGGAGGGGGCGCCATCAACCTTCAGCCAACATGATGGCGAGAGAGGAGGGGGTTATCAGCTGGGGCCCACTTGTTTGCACCAATCAAGTTTTTTTTTTCTATATAGCGCCCCTAGGGGGTTATACCACACCCTCCATGTTAAAGGGGGGGGGGGGGGGGGTTATAAAGCCACTTCGCTGACGTGGCACCTACGTGGCGCTGAGGTGTCCTTTATAACCCCCAACCCACACCCTCCAGCCTTAGAGATAAAAAAAAAGTACAATATACCACATAAAACTATCATTTCATGATTTTCCATCAAATAAAACAAAATTTAATTCGCAACAAGTGGGATAAGACATGCCATTCAAAACTGAAAAAAATTAAAATATCAAAAGGCTTAAAGTGACACAAAATATATCTAAAGCAGAAAAGGCATAAAGTAATTTGTAAATAAAAAAAAGTGTAAAAAAAAAGAATAATCTTCTAACTTATCTTATAAATTTCAATAAAACGAATATTTATAGAAATTTATATAAATAAAATATATACAAAAAAATAGTTATTTAGCAAAGTGTGAGAGCAACGTGTGGAGGCTTTTGAACCTTCTGAACTCCTTCTACAACAACCGTTTCTTGCCTTGGCGGTTCACACGGACACGGCATTGCTATGAACCTTGCGATCCGATCTCCGGGCATCACCACCGGAAAACTTTTCTTCTCGGTTTCTTTCGCTTCCTGTTAAAAAACAGACACGCTAATTTTAAATCAAATCAATCGACCAAATCAACTTGCACGGCCCTAAGTGGCCGTGCGACCATATAGATACAAAATTTTAATTCTTTTTAAATAAATTTGTGTAAAAAGATATTTTAAAATAAAATTATGAAGTTTCAAACCCAATATCACAAACCCAATTAAAGAAACGTTTTTAGTTAAAAACACTAGACTTTCTAAAATACACGATTTTGGGTGATCAAATAATGCTATCTTTGCTTCAAATAATGCTAGGGGAGCTTTTTGATTCTTTGAACTATGAAAACTTGATATTTTTGTTATAATAATTTTCTTTTACTTATTTTTATCACAAATTATTGTCGTATTATTAATTTTTCTTTGTCGCATATAATTTATATTTAGGGGCCCTCTTGCCGTTGTTGTAGCTTTTAACGAATTATGATTTTACACCAGTCAAAATTACAATCTTGCCCTAAAGTCAAAAGTACAGTCTTGTCATCGATGTAGTTTTTGACAAATTATTATTTTAACCAAGTCAAAATTACTATTTTACCCCTAATTCAAAATTAGGGTCTTGCCATCGTTGTAGCTTTTGACAAATCACGATTTTACCCTGGTCTAAATTGCTATATTGCCACAAATTCAAAATTACAGTCTTGCCACCGTTGTAGCTTTTTTCAATACTGCCAAAATTAGAGTCTTGCTACCGTTGTAGCTTTTTTTTCAATACTGCAATTTTAAACAGGGGCAAAATCGTAATTCTAAACCAGGTAAATTCGTAACTTACCCAAACCAACGGGGAAACGCCAGGCACCCGAATTCTCAAAGACGGCCCTGATCCGAACCCAAATTTGCTAAGATGATAATCAATCAAATGAAACCGAGTCAATCAACTTACTGAGAAGGTGTTTCTAGGCTTAGAAGGGGATTGATCGTAGCCATCGGCATCCAAAAACGAAGCGCGGAGGTGACGAAGCTTGTCCCAATGATAGCAGCAAGAGAGGATGCCGCTGAGGCTGAAGATCACAAGCAACAGCAAGGCGGTACCGAGCGGGAAGCCGAGAGTCGGGTGAGTCGATTCGGAATGGTGTAGCGGGGGTGGGTAGTATGATGGAGACTCCATTATTGAATTGAATTGGTTTTGAGTTGTTGGTTAGAGGTGGTTGTGTTGCTTGTCTCATGAGAGGAGAAGAGAGTGAGAAATGAGGATGAATGTGGTGAGGGGGAGGGGGGTGGGGTGGAGTTATAAAGGGAGGTGGGTGAGGTACAGCTGAGCTGGGTGTCCCCATGGTACGGACGGAAGAACGGTGGAAATTTACTGACTTCTATATATGTATCTAAACACAAAATATAAAATATCTTTTAACATGTTTTGATTATTTTTAGAGATAAATGTTTTTTTTTTAGTTTTTGTGGTTTGGGTTATTTTGTCAGGTTAGTTTAAAGGTTTTATTTTTTGATGGATCTAAAAAGGTTTCACCGTTGCCAATGTAGTCCACTGGGTTAACTTCATCTATTTTTTCTGTTAACGAGAAGGGCAATTTGGTCATTTTAAAATGGATCCCACGTCCGTAGTTTAACCAAAAAGTTTAATCATGGTCGTCTTATAAAAAAGGCCAAGCTAAACTGAAACAAAAATACAACGTGCACGGTGCATGAATAATTCAATGTTATCAAGATAGTGTATTTGTGATATACAACAGCGCATTTGAACCGATTTGGTACCGGTACCGGGTACAATTTGCTCATCCCTATACAACCGTGCATTTGAATTTTAACAAGGGTACGTTAGTGATATAATATACACAAATGATGTGTAGGTTGAAAACGAAGTTATTAACCGAGCAAACAAGAAACTAGGTAAAGCTCATTTCCGTTTACTCAAACTTAATTACACAAATAAACGATCACGAATTTATTTTTGTTCGTGATTGTTTATGTTCATTTTTAAATATGTTGAACAAACACAAATGTATATAAAATAGTTTTTATAATTTAATATGAAAAGCTACATTTTATTTTATACATAAACAAATCACACAAAATATACTTACAATAACTATGATTCAATAGGTAAGTAAATTACGAGAAAAGTACAAGCTTCAAGTTTTCATACAATCACAAATTCATGATATCATAAACCTTATCCCATTTTGAAATGTATAAACTAGAGAGCTGTTGACCTAACAATCAAAAGGCAATTGCAGATCGAGATTAATTCAAAAACACACTATTAAGATCTATACATAACTCAATTAAGCTATTCGAACGTATAAAATCAATGTTTTAACTAACAATGATACGGACCACCGTGAAATTAGCTTGCATTCACACGCTCATCATCCTAGTTTTGTTAGTGTTTTCATTTGTTTTGTTTTTAATTATGTTAGTGGGTAGTTAATCATGTTAGTGGTAATTGCATTAGGTCCATGTTCTCTTAACTAGTTGCATGTTTTACGTATTTCAGTTTCAGTATTTGTAAGCCTTTATAAGGCCTTTGAGTTTGGTAAATGAATAAGAAGAAAATTGAAGAACAATTATTACTTTAAAGTTTTAGTTGTTTTGCTTATTTTGGAGATTCGCAGATCTCGAATCCGGCTCTATCAAACACCCTTATTTAAAAACCATTTTTTTATCTGATTTATTGTTCTTGATATAAAGAAACACAATGCAAGAATGAAGACAAAGACAAGAAGTGGTTCTTTAATATGAACATATGACCATATGTATTCAAATCGAATATTCAAAAGGCAAAAGGTGGTTTTATAGAAATTCAAAAAAGGCTTGGACCCATTAGACTTGCAAAGACAAGCTGCCGTAAACTATAATCAACTGAGACAATGAGCCGAACCGGGTTTTAGCACAGTGAGCCTTCGGATGGGCGGGTTTTCTTCGGAACTGGTGGCTCGGGTATGCATCCAATTCTGACCGTAATGGAGGAGGAGATGAATTTGCTCGATTGAGTGCATCCCAGGATGCTTATCCGGTTATTTAGTTAGCCGTCAAAAAATGAGACAACTAGCGACTAGACTGAAATCGTACAATAAAATTTATGACATCATCATTTTTATACAATAAGCACCGGTTGTCTCAAGCTTTTCGAGGCGCCCAAATCGTACAATAAAATTATGGCTCTTTTCATTAATGAAAACTAGGTTATTTTCCCACGCGTTGCCGCGGTACGTTATCGTGGGCATTTGATTGGTATCGGTTCGGTTCATTACAGTACTAGTACGATACATGGACTTGGTATAGAAAATAACACGTGTTTTATACCGATCGAAAAGATACATACGAACACCAGTATCGTAACCGATGTTGTTCGAACGATACGATCGGTTCAAATTGTCACGGTACTTGTACCGATATCCATTTATTATCGCAGACATGGTTGTATTAAATTGAATACATGTACCAATGCAAATGTTGTTCAGTAAGGTACAGAACCGATACTGTGTTAGTTTATCGAAAGAAGAAACAATAAAAATAAATACCAATATCGATGTTCAGTGGGATTCGGTTCACTACGGTAGCAGCATGGAATCCGTTATCAAACAATAAACCACAAAAATAATACATGTACAAGTACCGATGTTTCATATGGTATGGAAACATTATAAATAAATACTCGTACTGGTACTTATATTGTTCGGTTAGTTTCGGTTCAATTTAGTATAATAGCGACATCATATACGTTCTTAATAAAATTTATATCGCAAAGTTGGAAAAAACAATCAGTCTCGGTTCGATTTGATATGATAGCGTCACAATACCTATTTTCAATAAATTTATATCACAGTGCTGAAAAAGTAAATAAATATATAACGCAAGTTTTATTAGAATCAAAAATAACAAATTAAATATCATTAGATGAATTAAAACAACAAAACAATTACTAAAGAAAAATACAATCAATGTTCATGGGCACTTGAAATTATATAGAACATAAATTATATTAAAAGCAAAAATAAAATTACATAACAAATTAAATATCAATATATAAATTAAAACAACAAAACAATTACTCAAAAAGTCCGATCACTTCATAGGCACTTGAAATATATCAATAAAATAATTAAGATTAAAAAAACAAACAATATTTAAAAAATCTTAAAACACTGTTCATCAGAACTTTCGGTTAATATATATAAATAAATATAATAATAGTTTTGGATCTTATGATTTCTATATTATCCATGTGTGTATATATAATCACATATCATCAGGGGCGGATGTACAACCACCCCGGGTTCTCATAATAACTTTCTATTAAGCTTGTGTAAGTTTATTATTTTTGGTTTTGAGGAAAGTTTAGAACAATGAAATACGGAAAAAGTCCACAAATTTTCATTCACTTTAGGCCTCTAAAAAATTAAGCTGACAGATTGAGAATGCTAGATACGGTTCAACCGAAAAGAATACCTGACCCGACAGATTAGATGTAGCAACATAATATAATACTCAAATTTAGAACTTCTCTTGGTAACTTTTGCTAAGTTAACTCGTATACCATAAAATATACAAATTTTAGTAGTACAATAGTCTCCTGAAATAAGTACAATCTTTTTATTATCTAATGAACCTTACCCAACCCTACCTGAACTGTCAAACCAACCAAGATGTTTTTCTGTTCGGGCATCTAAAATTGGAACATTTAAAAAAGTGAACATCTTGGAAAAAAATTATGGATCCGCCATTGTAGATCATAAACCCCTACGCCAACAATCCTAAAGCCTAAATTACATACATATTATCAAATAACTTCTAAACTAGAAAAAAAAAATCTAATGTGGAGATTCAGATATTCTTTGGAATTAATAGCACAATTATATCTAAAAAAATATAGCAAGTTTGATATTGAAATCACAGTTGCATTGTCGGTTATTGGTCCCAAAGTGAAATGTACGTACGTTGGAAGTCTATCTTCAAAATCGGTCCCAAATCCAAGGAATCATGGAATAAAGTAGAAGAAAAACCCGATTTTGTAACTTCTTTTCAATTAAAAAACAAATATGTTTGAAAAATATATAATGGGATATTAGATTTAAATAACTCAATTTTTCATCAATTGGCCGGTAGCACTTTCAACTTTGAATTTGTGCCACGCCACTCTTATCTTTCAACTTATTTTCCCGTGACACTCCCAAACTAACTGAATCCTAACCCAGTTAGTTAGCTGAATGTTAGATGCCACATCATCAAGAATGCACAACAGCTGCCATGTCACCAGCCACATCAGCCGCCACGCCATCAAAATTTCCCAAGTCGGATGCCACGTCACCAAACAAAGTGCCACGTCAGCAGAAAACTAACTGGGTTAGAGTTCAGTTAGTTTGGGAGTTCTATCAGCCAATAAGTTGAAAGCTGGGAGTGATGTGGTACAAATCGAAAGTTGAAAGTGCTGTCAGCCAATTGGTAAAAGTTAAGATTATTTAAATTAAGTATTTTTTTTTTATTAAGTATTTTTGTGTCTATCACCTACTAACATTATGCTTTTCACAATATGTGCAATATTTTCTTACATAAATTGAAAAGTGAGTATATCTTTCAACTAAATGGGTAACAACTTTAGTCTCTTTAACTAGTTAGGAACCTTTTAAATCAGTTAATGGTATCTAATTCTGTATATATGTGGAAACCATAATTTTAAAAATAGACAACTGGGACCATGATTCCCACCCATAGATTTGTCATTCAGAACTTTTTGGTGCAATGTGTGTATATGTGCAAGTATTTTGGTAGATATTTCAAAATTAACTAATGCACAATTCGAATCTCAGGTAAAACACCTAGGAAAGTAAAGATAAAATGAGATGTTATCTTAATTGATCATTTTTAGATATTTAAACTTGTTTTATGTGGTTGATTTTCATTTCAAAATTCTTATGTATGCTATGATTTTGAGGTGTAGATTTCTATTTCAAACAACTAGTTGGTTTTGTTGTAAATAGTATATTCTTTTAAGATACTAGTTATAAAAACTTTCGCCGCGTTGCGGCGAACTTATTTTGTTATTTATTCTGTGTTTATATGTGTTTGAAATCCATACAAGCGTGTTACACACGGAACCGCTTACAAGAATAAAAATAAAATGTAGAAAAAAACACTAAAAAATAACCGAAAGAAAATCAACTAAAAAGTTGTATGGTAATGATGTTGTTCGATAGAAACCCGTAGTCAGAGAGAGCAAATAGTAATGGGTACCGGTACCGAATTTCCTGAATCGAAAGATCCTAAGTACCAGTTCGGTACTGACGTTTGGCGTTCCTGGTACCGGTTCGCTACCGGTTTTTACATTCATATACCGATACCGTAACCGGGGTATCAGTTGGCACCGAGCTCATCCCTACCCCTAAAATAAAAAAAAAGGTGTACGATACCGTTGTTGTTCATACGGCACCCGTGATTAGGGATGAACAAATGGTACTGGGTAGCAGTACCAAATTTCTCGAACTAAAAGACTATCAAACTCAATCCGGTACCGACTTTTAGCGTTGAACCGGTATTTTCGATACAAGTACTGGTTGACACCAAACTTATCAAACTTAAAAAATACAGAGAATAACAATTATTATAATATTTTATTATAATATGATATATAGAAAATTACTGTTCAAAACGTTCCTTTTTCAATATATAGGGTAATTCGTTGCCTATAATGTTGTGAAAAAAAAATATCGGTGCTACTCGTTAAACACTTGTTTTGGATGTTCAGCTGGTATGGTCAAGCGTGCGAATGGGTTTGGGTTTGGGTTTGGGTTTGAGTTTGATTGGGTTTTGATCAACTACAAACAACTAATCTAAAGCCAAAACCATGCTAGCTGAACCAAATTTACCCAAACTGACTTTTAGGTTAAAGGGTCGGGTATATAGCGATACCTGAACTTGTTGTTTGAACTTTGAAGTTTGGCCGATGATTATAAGTATCATATAACACAGTTTAAAAAGGGAGTTATAAACATATTTCAAGGCTTTCATACTAGCTTAAAAAACTTTCTAGGCATATCCATACCAAGAACCCGAAATCTAATATGTATTATTAGAAGAGCGGCAATTCTTAATATATGAGTTGACTTGTTAACCATAATATTAAAATTATCAGGTTTGGTTGATCAATGTAACTCAATCAATAAATGGATCATGTTTATAAATCATGTTGAACTATTTAATAAACGGGTCAAGTTCAAATAAATTTGTTTAATATATGAGTTGACTTGTTAACCTGTTAAAATTTTAAGTAATTCAATATCTTTTAGAGTTTGCTTTTATTCTTAGTGTTGACTAAGTCCACCCGAAACACCACGTCGCCATCATCGGGAAAAACTGAAGCAACCAACCAACATGTTCCACGTGGACTCGAGCTCGAGGAGGTGCGAGAGGTGTCAGCCAGGTA
This sequence comes from Helianthus tuberosus, assembly GCA_030545235.1. Taxonomy (NCBI): domain Eukaryota; kingdom Viridiplantae; phylum Streptophyta; class Magnoliopsida; order Asterales; family Asteraceae; genus Helianthus; species Helianthus tuberosus. Next base: position 4,071,606 of record CM060416.1, on the reverse strand, counting down.
GGGTATCGGGTGGTGCGAGAACACCTCCCCTCCCTGTGGTAAACACTGTTTACTTTTTTTGAATGCTCAACTCTTTCAACTTAAAGTAAATATATAATCCTGTAAAATGATGTGTTAGGTCCTCAACTTCACATAAAAAGATTCATTTTTTTTTTCATTATTTAAGGGACACACCTTAACTTAAAATAAAATGTGATGTACGGTTTACGTCATTTAATTTGTAGGTTTGATAAGAAGACCAAATGATCAATATATTTGTAAGGGTTTTTCTTTTCGCTAAAACTCACTCCACACTAATATATGTGGTTATGTGTCGTTTACAAATCGTTTATATAAAACGTGCGTTATCATATTCCGACGTGTTAAACTCCTAAACTAAAATGATATATTCTTTTTACAAAATGTGCCCCAAATTTTATAATTCACTTTAGATTTCATAAAAGGTTGGGGCGGCGCCCATAGACCAAAAGGCAAGAGGTCTAAAAAATATAAGAAGAAGAAGGTTTGTCCTGTGTGTGAACAAGGATCTGATCCCCAGTGGCTAGTGGGTGCCTGGGTGGGCATTTGAGCATGCAACTCCTGTAGGCTGTAACCCACTGAGTCACTTGACCACTTAAAAGTTTAAAGTATTACACACGCAACACTTTTAAACATAAGGTTCAAACTATAATCCTTTTTAGGAAGCTTCTTGTGTACAAAGGGGGTGAAGGTCCATTAGCAAAGATAAAGTCTTTTAAACATCTGCAGGGCCGGCTCTTGGACTGGCCAACCGGTGTCGTCGCTCAAGGCCAAATTTTTAAACGGCCCGAAAGGTTTTTATGAGCTTTTATATATATACTTAATTATATATTTAATATATGCATCTACTCATTATACAAAAAAAAATGTTGGTAGTGGAGTGAAAAATCATCTTAAGTTAATAATGTAAAGGTCTGAAGTTCAAGTCTTGACTCTACTACCAAGGGTTTGTTTTTTTAATTCATTTCTCCAACCACAATTTTGAGCCCAATTTTTTTTTTTTTTTTTTGACGCCCGAGGCCTAAATTTTTTTGAGAGTTCTTGAGGACGGCTCTGAACATCTGAGTTTAGGAGAGAGAAGTTTTGGATTCAGGTTTTATTGAGAGAGAGACTAAAAGAAATTTGCTATTCAAAAAAATGGAAGCTTCGTGTGTGTTAATGAATTAAAAAATTCGTAAACTAGCTAAACAAACTTGTTAAAATCTCAAATCCAGTCAAGCTCAAAATTTGGATTGAAGTTTGATTGATAAATGATCTTGAAAGTCGAAGCTGAATTTTATATATCAAAGTTGACTGAGTTTGCAAGCTTAATCGTGTCTATTATTTTATAATTATCATATTATCTATATGATAAAAAAAAAACATACAATTATAAAACAACTTTTTTTATATATTTAATGATGATAAAAAAACAATTAAATAATAAGTAAATGAATCCGAGTCAAACTCAAGTTTTAGACATACAATTTCAGATATAACCGAGTTTGGGTTTATCCAAGTTCTTCTCCAAAGACGCATCTAAGGTTCTTGAAGGAGCGAGACACCCACTAGCTTTCATCAACCGATGTAAAGTTTGATAATCTTTTAGCAAGCCACTTCCGTTACATCCGATATGCATATATATATATAGGCAAAAGATCAAATACAAATAATCTTAACATACTAAACATACAAATTGAAGGAAAACTCAAAAAGACAAGGTGACATTTTTGTAATTAGCACCAACTATCAAAGTTACTATACAAATGTGAACTCAACAAAAAATACCTAAAAAACACAAAAAAAAAATTATATTTTATATAAAAAAATCGCTACATTTTGTTAGCAAATTTTTTTTTTTTTTTTGCTGCTACTAAAAGTAGCGATTTTTAATAAAAAATGTAAAAAAAAAATTGTGTGTTTTTTTTGTTTTTTTTATTTTTTTATAGATTTTTTTGGGGTTTAGTTTTTAGCATTTTAGCTTGGGTGGGGGGGGGGGGGGGGGGTTAGGTTTTTTTTAGGTTTTTTATGTATATTTGTAAAGTAACTTTGATAGTTATTGATAATTACAAAAATGCCACCTTGTCTTTTTGAGTTTTCCTTCAATTTGTATTTTTAGTGTAACACCCTTAGTATTATTTAACGACTTTCGTTTAATTTACGAAAATAATCATGTAACTAAGAATTTGTATCTGTAGAAAATACGGATAATTTAAAACTTTTACAATTTTAAAGTAATACAACGAAATGTAATATAGTTCGTCGATTTAAAATATCGACGAAACAATGTGCGGAAGCTTATTTCTTTGATCGTGTTCGGTCCTTCCTAGAGCTTGATCTTCATCCGGGAACACTTGGTATTTACCTGTGATCAAAACCAACCCAAAAGTTAGCTTTGATGCTTAAATAATAGATTAAACAAGTTCTAAACATCAAACCATGAAATAAAAATCAAGTTGCCAGTTTTGTAGTCTGTCGCGTGTCGCGACATATTCAGACCCCTCTGTCGCGTGGCGCGAGGGTGCACTTGTTCCAGCGGGTTTCCCCCTGAAACCTGCATTTTGCCAGCTATAAATTTAGTCGAAATTCAAACTTTGAAATGTCACAACTTTTGTTCTATTTATCCAATTCGCGTGATTCTTTTTCCTACGCGTCCGTAATTTAATTCTCCATCTTATGGAGTTAAAATCCGACATCCGGATTAACAAAATTTTAGACTTTTAAGTCTTCGGCTTACTACCATTTTTACCAAATATTGACCCGTTCATGATTTTATCACACCAACATGTTTATTTGATCTTTAAACTCATGAAATTCACTATTTCAATATCTCCTATCATATTAATCTCAAATCACGGGTTTCTTACATAAATAAATCCCTTTTACGCTTAAATGCTTATTTTGACCCGTTAAGGGTATTTAAGCACTTTTCCGCATAATTCATATTCGTTTAATTCTAGCATCTTATTTTCGCAATATTTATCAAATGATCTTCCACCGCAACTATATGTGTGGAGGATTTAATGAAGAGATATATTTATACCGAGTCTTACTCCTCGGATTATCATTTGTTAAGTTTACCAATACAATGTGTAGCAACTTTACAATGTAGCTGCGGAATCGACTCTTTTAGCCACTTTACGGTTTTATTCAGACCTTGGTGATCAAAGATGAAATGTAGAATACTAAAATATCTTTCCAACCCAAAAAGAATCAGCTCAATCCGAGCTTCCTAGAATTAATTATGATTTTCGCAAAATCAGCTCAGAAGTCAAAATGCTTCCAATCAGCTTGCTGTCAAAACAGTTCAGCCGACTTCGGACACTGTTTTGACCCGTTTAACATCAGAATTTAACAAACATGTTCAAACATAAAACGTAGTATGTTTTAATAGCTTTCTGAGCATATAAGGCTCATCCTCACAGGCCGTTCCAGTGATTTTATATGATTTTTTAAAAACTGCAGCCCAACAATTTTTTTTATTTCAATCAGCTTGCTGTCAAAACAATTCAGCCGACTTCGGACACTGTTTTGACCCGTTTAACATCAGAATTTAACAAACATGTTCAAACATAAAACGTATTATGTTTTAATAGCTTTCTGAGCATATAAGGCTCATCCTCACAGGCCGTTCCAGTGATTTTATATGATTTTTTAAAAACTGCAGCCCAACAATATTTTTTTTTTTATTTCAATCAGCTTGCTGTCAAAACAATTCAGCCGACTTCGGACACTGTTTTGACCCGTTTAACATCAGAATTTAACAAACATGTTCAAACATAAAACGTAGTATGTTTTAATAGCTTTCTGAGCATATAAGGCTCATCCTCACAGGCCGTTCCAGTGATTTTATATGATTTTTTAAAAACTGCAGCCCAACAACAAGATATTTTCTAGAAATTAACAAGAGTGTAAGCTTTACTTACCTTCCATCCGAATACGCTTTTCTTCTCGTGCTTGATTCGTTTGACCGCTTCTTTCCCAAGCATCCACCTAGCTCGTTAGGCGACAAACTATCATTATAATTCACGAGATGGTTAGATTAGTCATCCTTAATTATGACTATTCCATCTTACGGATTTTATGTCGAAACTTCTATTCCACTTCATCATTGGTTATTTCGACTTTCTAAAATCAACTACCTTTAATCATATAATATGCACAATCAAGGCAATTCAATATTATGATTAGAAACCGTTTTATCCCATATCTATGTAATTAGTCAAGTTATCTAATTACGCGTTTCTTTCATAATCCCCTCTTTTTATACCAAACCCAATTCATGGTAATTATGATTTATGTACCTAACACCTAAATTGTTCAAGTACTTTATATTTACTATCTAATGTGATGATTCTAATCGCAAATTAGGCACTAACATCATCATATTATAAAAACCCATTTCAAGTCATGTATGATCAATACTCAAACTTACAAATTGTTCAAGTATCTTGTTTCTACTATCAACTATGATGATTTTAAACATGAGTATATCATCATCTTCACCACATAATCAAAACCCACTTAGCACATAATAGGGTAATTATCAAATTCCTAGTTTTAGTACTAATTCTTCAACTTTTCAACTAGGGTTTGTTTCTAAGCATGAAGTTCATCCTAGTTTCACCCAAACATCAATCATTCAAGCTTGAATTTCGATTTTCACAAGTTCATAAAAAATCTCATCTTCATAAACATCAACAATTTGACATACCTTACGATCCCCACGACTAGGTGATCGTTTCTATGTGTTCATGCATCGATTTTGACCTTGAATCAGGCTTCAATTTGATGATTTGTTGAGTTCTAGGGTTTTCACCCTCCTGGTCGCTCCTGGAGATCGATCCACACACACTTTGTGTGTGTGGTGTGTTATTTTTTTTTTTATTAAATAAAACTTGTTTCCTTTTTAACGGTTTTGGTCCCTCAAGTTTAGATATTCATAAATGAAACTATAACTCATAGTTTATTATTTAATTACCCATTACTAACTAGGTTAATTATTCCTAGTTAGCTTACTGGGTTCGGGAAGTCATAACCCGTTTTATTTTAAGTCCCGCTAACTCAGGCTCTTATAAACTTAATTCCATAAAACTTTGATTCGTTTTTATTTAATATTAGGATTTCTTATTTAAATCCAAATATTTGCCGGGTTATTTTTACTAATAACGGTACGTTACCCGTCTATTAGTATTAACAGAGTTTAATTACCAAGCCCGTTTTCGGGGTGTTACATTTAGTATGTTAAGATGATTTGTACAAGAACTTTCCCGATATATATATATATATATAGGATTAGGTTCAAACGTGAACAAAATCCTAAGCGTGAACTGCGTGAACTGATCTGGGCCCTTGATTTTTATGATCTTGAGATTTTTAATGAATGGCAAGATGGTAATTATTTGGTTATTTGTTACTATTTAATTAAGGGAATAAGGGTATTTGTGTAATTTTCCATATTAAATTGATTGCATAACCCCATAAATAAATAAATACAATCGAATTCATCATTTCCCCCAAACTTTCTTCTCTTTCTCTCTCTAAAATCCTCGTAGCGTGAATCCTAAGCTTCCATCCATGGCGAACAGGAACCTACCTCGAAGAATCATCAAGGTATCATCGTTAATCTCTTTCTCATTTACAATCGAATTCATCATTTCCCCCAAACTTTCTTCTCTTTCTCTCTCTAAAAAACGGATCGTTTTTCAGATCCGAATCGAAGAAAAAACGGATCGTTTTGTAGGTAAACTCTTCTAATCTCCTCTTATTATTATCAATTTCATTCAACATATTTTAGATCTTGAAGTAGATAGATAGGGAGAGATCGGTCAGAGAAAGAAAGTGGAGGAGAAAGAGATGACGGCGGTGGGCTCACATCGGAACAATAGTAGTGTCCGGCGGCTACCGACGACACATAGCACCGGCCCGAGATGGCGGCACCGGTGACGAGAACAACAGTGGCAGGTGTTGTATCATATGAGATATGTCTTTGATTTTCAGTTCCTATTTCGCTTTTCATCAATTTGTTTATGTTTGTTAATTTTGGATCTGTGAGTATTCCCTTTGATTCGATGCGTGATATTAAGTTTGTTCTCCAATTGGTGCTGCATCTCACAGCACCGGAAACCGTCCCCTTTTCTTTGATCTTGTCGTTCAAACACTGTGTTTTGTGTCATTTGGTAGAACGAATAACACCCACCAGGTGTTTGACAAAATGTCACAAAGAAAGTTAGGTATCTTTTACATGTTAGGGTTAGAAAATAAGATGCAACTACAGATCTTATTTAGTCAATTTACCCTGTTCAGGGGTACTTAGTTAAATTCGATCGTGATTTTCCCTTTTTTTAGGTTCTTTTGATGTATACAGTGTTCACTCTTTTGATGTCTTGGAATGTGTTCTCTTTTGCTTCATGTCTAATATACATATGTCTGGGCTAATAAAAAATATAGGGGTTGATTAACTGTTTGCAATTCTTGGTTAATGTATGAGTGGTCTTGCTTTTCTTGTAGTCATGAGCCTAAATGTAAAATTGTTAGAGTATGTTTGCTAATTAAAGTATATATCTATTTTGTAACAAACTGTTAGTCTTAGGCTTGCTCATATATTTGTTGAGTAAAATTTGACAATAATGTTGTTTATACAACATGATTACAAGCAGAAAATGAGAAAAATCTATCAACCAGACTATTAGGCTCTGATTTTGCTCTGTTTTTAAGGCGCTGTACACATGTGTATTCTGATTTTGCTCTGGTTTTAAGGCGCTGTACACATGTGTATTCTGATTTTGCTTGTTTTCAAGGCGCTGTACACATGGGTATTCTGATTTTGCTCTGGTTTTAAGGCGCTGTACACATGTGTATTCTGATTTTGCTATGTTTTTAAGGCCCTGTACACATGTGTATTTTGATTTTGCTCTGTTTTTAATGCGATGTACACATGTGTATAGCGTCTGTTTTTGTGATATCTCTTATTTTTTGTGTGTATTGAATGTGTAAAGTTGTTGATGTACCCTTGTGAATTATGCAAAGTACTAATTGCTGAGTTTTTTTGTGTTATTATAGGAGACGTCGTAAACGAGAAAAGTGAAGATGGAAGGTCGATAAGGATGATTCACATATGAGGTCGATAAGGATGATTCAAGTATGTTTGTTTGCTTGGTTGATAAGGATGATTTCAGCATACAACGCGGCGAATAGTTGTAAAAGACTATGTCTTTTTTATTTTTCTGATTATGTTGCGTTTATTGTTTTCACGAAACTGGAACTTGTAATTGTATTTTTTTTATTTTTGGTTTGGCAAACATTATGTAACTTGTTATTTGCTTAATATAAAATAGTTTTACAGGTTTTGTTTATATGTATGTATTATGTAGCTAATTACACATATGTACCATGTTGAGTACACATGTGTACTATTCAATTCATATCCAAGTACACATGTGTACACCGTTGAAATATGAAGGTTACGTGGATCTTAAAAATCATAATCCGAATTCTGGTGGTGAAATCTGAAAAATAAAAATGAAATAAAAGATATTGTGGATAATGAATTTAAAATAGGAAAGATGTAACTTAATTCAATTATTAAAATAATGATTTAAATCTAATTTTTTATATAATTACAATCATACCCTTAACAACTAAAAAGGAAATCAATGGTCCAGATCAGTTCACGCAGTTCACGCTTGGGAGGTTGTTCACGCTGGAACCCTACCCTATATATATATATATATATATATATATGTGTGTGTGTGTGTAGGAAGGATCATGAGATAATTCTTTTTTACTAAGAAAATTAAAAACTTCATATTGGGCATGTGTGGTATATACTAAATATAATGATTTTTCTAGTTTTCTCACGAAGAAAATAGTTTAATCATGATTTTGTCCATGGGTTGGGTTCTCTTTGGTACCTAAAAAAATCAATAAAACTTTAAAAACTTCTAACAATCAATCAATATATTTAATATTATTTGAAGATAGTTTTGTTATTATTGTATGCAATTTTTATGATTAGACACATGTAATCACCAGTGGCGGAGCTTAAACGAAAAATCAGTGGGGGCCAGTGATGACCTGGTGTTGGAGTCATGCAAAAACCTAATAACCTAGTAGTAAGTCAAGTATCGAATCCACAAGAAGCATGTAGTTAGTATTACACGTTTTGTCTGATTATTTAAACTAAAAATAACTAAACTAATTTAAAACCGAATAGCCAACTTATATTACCCGACTTGTTTTAACAACTCATTTTGTTACGACCCGTTTTTACCCATTCACAGAAACATCTGGATCCATCACTATTCGGCTCAACTTATTTACACCATTGTATAATATTATTATACTATAAACAATATCTGATATATATGAATAATTAATAAGATGGAGTTTATGACATGATGAATTTAATATAAAATGATGATAGAAGAAAGTTAAATCCTTGTTTAATACATTAAAGAAAGACGGTGATAATGAATATTTTAAATATAAGTTGGTTGCAAGAGTATGAACTCATACGTACGTAGAATAAAAGCTTGACTTGTTATATTATGGCAGTTTTGTATGCTTTCCGAATTTAGAGTAAACAACTTGACAATTGGTAAGAAGCTTATCCAGTCCGGTAAAACAACTTGACAAGTGACGATAAAATAGACGTAAGAAGCTTATCCAATCAGTATGCAAAAAACCGTAATCGAAATAACTGAGAAAATCGAACTGAAACAAAAACCGACGGTCCGGATTTTTACTAACCGAAAGTTTCGGTTCGTTTTTCGAATAACCTTTTTCAATAACTGAAAAAAAAAACCGAACCGAACCGATAAGTTACAATAGTAGACATAATCCATATATTTTTATTTTTAAGTTTAATTTGTGTAAGTGTTTAACCCATACTAGTAGAAATTATTAATTTTATTCTTGAATGTTAAGTATTTGTAATAAAAACATTAACATATTTATTTGTAATTGAAATGATTTATTTATTACCTAAAAGAAATAACAAAAATTAATATAAAAAACTAAATAATCGACAAAGTATTATAAAATAAAATGTCTTAATAAAAACTTTGAATAACATAAAAACAGATAAGAAGGTTATATTTATGAGAACATTATTAATTAAAAAAGTTAAATATAATAACTTAAATGTAAACATATAAGAAATATTCTTAAATTTTATTTTTTATTTTTATTTTTTCAATGTTACTTAATTTTGTTACAAAAAACGAAATATCCGAAAAACCGAACCGAACCGGTGTAAAAACCGCAAAAACCGAAACTGAACGGTTTAAAAAAAAAATTCAAAAACCGACATTTCGGTTTTGCCCAAAAACCGAACCGAACTGTGCACACCCTTAGTTCTACGGCTGATTATTTATGGTTGAAATTCAATGTTCTTTATTACAATTTTTTTTTGAACGGAAAATGTCTTTTAATCCATGTCGTCTGTGAAACTTGAACCAAGACCTCCCCCTCCTAAACCTAGGTGTTTAAAGGTTTGTCTTTGCCAATGGACCACCACCCATTGATATTGTTCATAACCTTTTCTTTATTACAATAAAATAAAATGTAGATGTATGATACAAATATTAAATATAATTGTTTATATGTTCAGGTTCAAGTTTCTGTAAAAATGGTGAAGTTTGTGAGAAGTGTGAGAGATATTATTATGAAGACGACACATGACATTATTTAATTTTATGGATTAAGGATAATAAGGTCAGTAACTTCAAAAACCAATTTAAAGATAAAATAGATTGTAACCAATTCCAGATGTTAAAACACCATAACTTAAATAGCAATACAATCATTACATATGTGTGTAGAAGGTTGTTCAATACAAAACCAAATGTAAACTAGAAAACTACGAAATAACATTTGTACTTTAGTACTTTAACAGCCTTGAAGGTTGTTCAATACATTCCAAATGTAAGTAGGAAACTGCAAAATAATATTTGTAGTTAGTACTCTAACAGGGTTACATAAGTCGCCAATGTAATCATCTAAGTGTCTCTCTTTCTCTTTCCCGCTATATCTTTATAACACCGTGTACAAGTGCTTTTATGAGCCCATGACATTATAGGCATAGCCTAGTGGCATCTTAGTGGTGGGATAAGTCTTATGACCATTAGGTTATGGGTTTGATTCCCATAAGGGGTTTTTTCCCAAATTTATTGGGTTTTCTCCTGAATTGGTGTATAGACATTAGTGGAGATGGATATGATCAGGTGGTTTCACTAGTGGCACGATGATACTCTAGTGATCCGTCAGTGATCCAAATTTGTCGTTAAAAAAAAGTGCTTTTATGATTATCAAGGAGATACTGAAAACTAGTTATGTTATGAATAGGCTTAGATGTAATGTATATGTGTGAATATGAGGTAAGGATCTACTAAACATTCAATTTTGCCTAAAAGTGTAAAATGGAAATTAAGACATGATGTTTTAAATTTTTTTGACATGATGTCCTTGTATAACACCATACATGTATGTGTGTCAAAGAGATTGACTGAATATGATTTGACTTTTTTTTTTTTTTAAATTTGGCCTCTAATATCGATTATCTCTGTATTTTGAATATACCTAAGTGATTATGATTTCACCTATAGAATACACTCTTGCCTACACTCTAGAACAAAATCTGATTTTTATAATCTAACTTAATATTCCTAATATATTTAAGTTCGGTTGCTCAAAATATAGTATAGATTAAATTTAGTTTTTCACAGTAGAGTACACAATTGTTTGTTATGATAAAACACAATACAACAGAAAGTATAAAACAAAATACAAGTATAATATGATTACAATTTATATAATACAAAGCCCAATTGATATGATCAAGCCCAAAAGCCCAATGCCATTCTAAATCAGTATTCTTTTAGAGTCCAGTAAGCGAATAAATCATTTTAAAACTTTTTTCCGTTTTGGGTATTTGATAATTTAATAATTTTTATACAATACTTTTAGGTTTTCTTTTACAAAAATATACTTCCATTTTAGGTCTTACCGATGTAACATATGAAGTATGAATGGAGTTTTCTTACTTCCTCATGATGCCACAATAATTAAAGTCTATCCTCTTTAAAACCCAAAATGTGTATAAGGGGACCTGGGGTGGTGAGTGATGGAACCCTCATCACTCGTGAAAAACTTTAGCACACCGCCGCCACCACCATTTATCACTTGAGAACCTTACCACGCGTGATATTTATCACGCGTTTAATTTCGATGTTTCAGTTGACAAGATGACCATTTGAGGGTTTTTTTTATAAAATCCAACCATTTCCACTAAAAAAGGTTGTGAGTGATGGAATAATGGTTGAGGACATGACGGAACTTGATTAGAAGTTGTGAGTGATGAGTGATCACCACCCCCTCCCCTAAACATGGATGCGTTTAACATGTAGTCACGTAATCAATTTGAGGCAGAGAATCTTGATAAACACTTGAACTTAGTGTTGTTGACTAGACATAGTATGGATTAAGGCGTAAACATTTGCTTTAATATTTAAGTAAAACATAAAGCATTATTATCATCTTCCACTAAAAATAAATCATTTATTTAAAAAAATAACATTTGATTTTTCAGTTTTCAGAAAACCAAAAGTCATAACTGAACCCTATCTTTCGTTTAAAAAAACAAATCTAAGGGGCTGTTTGTTTGGATCTGAATGGATCCATTCAGAGCTTAACCTCTGAATCGGTCAGAGGTTGGGTTGTTTGGTTCACAAAACCCTTACCTCTGAATGGTTTCATTCAGTCTGAATGGTTCAGATTTGAGAAATTGCTGAATGAAAAACTTGACATACCTGCCCCTTCCTCCCATCTCCTCCACAGCTCCTCCTCCCCCTCCACTGCTCCTCCACCGTCTCCTCCTCACCACCGAAAATGGCGAACTTCACGATGAACAACTCTCTCATCTCAATCGTAACACTCCTCCTCATCATTTCATCATCGGATACCAAATTTCGGATACAGATTCAGATAGTGAATCGGATATCCGAAAATCCAACTTTTTATTTTATTCTTTTATTATTTTTTTCATATTCGGAAACGGATATTTTGGATAGTTTCGGATATCCGAATATAAGTTTTCGGATATTTCGGATATTTTCGGAGACTTCAGATATTTTCAGATATTCGGATATCCGAAAAAATGAAAATTTTGAGAATCACTATCCGAATCCGAAAAATTCGGATATTTCGGATCGGATTTTCGGATACGGGTAGTTTTGAACACCCCTAGGTTTTGGGCTAAAATCAAATCAAAAACTGAAGATTCGGTTTTAGAGTTTTTAGAATCCGATTGGTTTAGTTGTATTTGGTTTTTTAGTTTTTCGGTTATCATAACTCGTTCGTTTGGTACTTTTCGATTTTGTCATTTGGTTTAACATCCCACAAAAATATATCGAATTATAACGCGAGACGTGTCCAAACTCCCCGTTTAATACCGATTTGTGGAAAGAGAGGTACCATATACGTCAAAATGGGGAAATAACTAAAGTCCAAAGACTGAAAATGCAAAAATCCAAAATATCATCTTCTGGGGGTCCCTTACGGACCACAATGGGTAATCCCTTACGGTTCGCAAGGGTTTAAATCCCTGGCGTGCCCAAGGTCCTTACGGACCGCAATGCAAAGGCCTTACGGACCGTAAGGCATTCAATGATAGCAAACAGCTAGCTGTCAACTACAGCTTGCTTGTTTGCCACGTATCTTCGGTTTTTGCCACAATAACTCTTTTTTTTCCAACTCATGGGACACTAATCAGCATGCTAGAGCTTCAAGAGCACTTGGCAACATCTCATGATTGTTATTCAAATATAAATATGCCTTGAAGTTGAACATTTTAGGCACACACTTTCAATCTCACTTTAAGTCTCTCACTTGGAGTAATCTCTAGAGCTTAGGAGCAACTCTCAAGTGTCATTAGAAGTTCCTAAATCCTAGTAAGTGTTCCTCCTTGTTCAATTTCAATTCTATAGTTAGTTTTCAACTGAAAGTCAAACAGTTTGACTCGTCGTTTAACTTTCGGTTCTGACCACTATGTGTTGGTGCACCTTTTTGTGTCTGTAACTAGTCTTGTTTATCGTTGTATTTTGTACGGTCTTTTAACGTTTATCGAGTCTGTATTTGTCGTCGACCAAGTCGGATATCCTCCTATCCGCTTGTGTCTGACTTATTTGTCTCTTATTGATATGTAATGTATACGAACAATGCATGTTGCATGTAAGGGTATTATAGTCTTTATGTTTGAGTTTGTATAAGGTTTGCTGCAACTGTCTGTTTGCAGCAAACACTTCTGGATTTGCAGCCTTCGACGAAACAGATCCGTTTCGTCGAACACCTCACGACGAAACAGAGAGTCTTCAAGTCAACCCGTTTTGTCGACATCAGCGACGAAACACCCCTTGTTTCGTCGACTGTTGGGCTGCTTCAGGCCCAATGTGTGGCCCAATGTTGTTTCGTCGTAACCTTTTGTGTTTAGTCGAAGCTAAGGCCCATGTTACTATATAAACACTTTCGGGTTTCACTTTGAAACTAGATGAGATCATACCCTGAAAGTTATTCTGTCAAACTGTGTGTGTATCAGTTGTTCTTGGTTCTCATCCCATTTAATCAATAGATTGTGTTTCATTGGTTATACCTCGTGTGTTTTACTGTGTTATTGTCACGGCCCCCGACCCGGTTTGACCCGTTTCAGGAGCCGCGGGACAGAAAATCCCGTGGTATTCATTTAACAACGGAAGTCTTCTTCAGGATCTTTTTAAAAACTGCAATTTCCCGATTATTTTATTTCACAACTCGGGATAAAACCCGGTAATTTACAATCGTATGATTTCTCTGAGAAATCTTTATTTTTACAAAACATGTTTCTTTATTTTATATTGAGCCACTTCCTTAAGCTTGTAGTGCTACGCGACACTTTTCCTGGATCACAACAGATCACCTGAAACTTGTTTGAAAAAGGTTTTGTCAGCGGGAAATACTGGTGAATCATTCTTTTTACTAAAATGACACATTTGTTATAATTTACAGTATTAAGAGAGATTACAATGTTTCCATATATCAAACCAACTACCCACAGTATTTGTCACTCGACCATCCATCGGTAACCTCATTATCCAATGGAGTCTGTGACTATGGTCATATCACTCATTGGCCAACTCTTTGTCCAATAGTGACGGTTATCAAGTAATGTATACAAAACCCCACATACCGGCTGTAACTTGGTGATTACATAAACTTAATCACTGTAATTATAATCTTTGAAAATAAACATGATTTTGAAAGTAAATTTGATAAAAAGAGAATGACTCACATTGCAGATTTAATTTGAGCAGAGCCTAGCCTACTGATTAGCCTTTTAACCTAAATTTAATAACATGCACACAACTCGGTTAGTAACTTAATACAGCATTTACGATAACTCACGAGATTAAACCCTCACATCGAATGACAAAGTGCGATACTTAAACATCCATCGATTTAACGACGAATGACAAAGCATAAACCCTAATGTGGGCAGCACTTAAACATCCATTGGATAGTTTAATCGATCGGACATTGAATCGTATCAGCGATCGAGTTATTACCCTGTATTGCGGCAGCACTTCGTGAATCGTGTGTGTGTTTTGAACTGTTTATGCTATATCTCAGTGTATAAAACTTATTTTTACGTCGTTCAAGTGCCAGAAATCAAGTCCCAATGCCCACTATTTATAGTTAAAATTTGACCCCCTCGCGTGACGCGAGGGGTCACCCCTGGGGCTTCGCGTGACGCGAAGGGTCACCTATTTCCATAGGGTAGCTACGTGTATTTGTAGGCTTGCTGACTTGACGGATTCTTAAATTTCGAAACTGACAACAAGTTATTTAGATAATCGTAACTAGGGTTTTACCCCCCTGAGTTTTAGGGGCCCTGATCCTGATTCTTATTTTTCTGAAAATTTTAGGGTTTGTGCAGAATCACTTGGGTGTTTCAATTAGGGTTTCCTATTGGACAAATTAACTTAATAAATATGACTTTTGATGAGAGTTGTTACATCCTCCCCACCTTAATAAAAATCTCGTCCTCGAGATTTACTGGAATAAGTGAGGATACTTTCGCTTCATTTCTGATTCCAGCTCCCAAGTGTATTCAGCTCCTCTCTTTGAATCCCACTTTACTTTAACTAGCACTAGTCGTTTGTGCTTGAGAAATTTCACTTTTCTGTCTTCTATCTGAAGAGGTTTCTCAACAAATTTTAACTTTTCATTTACCTCTATATCTTGAAGAGGTATTACCAGGGATTCGTCTGATAGGCATTTCTTGAGGTTGGATACATGAAATACATTATGTACAACAGCTAATTCCTCTGGTAGTTGTAAACGATAAGCAACTGGTCCTATACGTTGGATAACTGGAAATGGTCCTACGTATCTTGGACTCAGCTTCCCTTTCTTACCAAATCTAACAACTCCTTTCCAAGGAGAAACTTTTAACAGTACTCTATCTCCAACTTGGAATTCTATTGGTTTGCGTCGATTATCAGCATAGCTCTTTTGACGATCTCGAGCTGTCTTCAGTCTTTCCTTGATTTGTGTAATTTTGTCTGTTGTCTCTTGCACTATTTCAGGACCTGACAATTGACTTTCTCCTATTTCTGCCCAACAAACTGGAGTTCTGCATTTTCTTCCATACAGTGCCTCGAATGGGGCAGTTTCAATACTTGAATGATAACTATTATTATAGGAGAATTCAATTAATGGTAAGTGGTCGTCCCAATTTCCACCAAAATCTATTACACATGCTCTGAGCATGTCTTCTAGAGTTTGTATCGTCCTTTCACTTTGCCCGTCTGTTTGTGGATGGTATGCAGTACTCAGATTTAGTCGAGTTCCCATTGCTTCTTGGAAACTAGTCCAGAAATGAGAAGTGAAACGACTATCTCTATCTGATACAATGGAGAGTGGAACTCCATGTAAAGATACGACTTCATCAACATACAACTTTGCCAATCTTTCCATGCTAAAGGTTTTTTTTCATTGGTAGAAAGTGAGCAAATTTGGTTAATCGATCAACAATTACCCAAATCGCGTCATTACCTTTTCTGGTTTTGGGTAACTTAGTAACAAAATCCATTGTTATGAGTTCCCATTTCCATACAGGCATTTCCTGTTGTTGTAATAGACCTGAAGGTTTCTGGTGTTCTGCCTTAACTTGTGAACAAGTAAGACACTTAGAAACATATCTAGCTATATCCTTTTTCATGCCTATCCACCAGAAATTCTTTCTTAAATCTTGGTACATTTTATTGTTTCCAGGGTGTATGGTATACCTAGATTTATGAGCTTCTTCTAAAATCTTATTTCTTAATTCTCCCTGCTTAGGTACCCAAGTTCTGCTTTTGTGGAATCTCCAAATTCCATCAGCTCCTTGTTCTAATTCCTTCATTCGTCCCTTCATTCCTCAGCATCATCCTTGATTGCTGTTTCTTGAATATTCTTCAATTGTTCCATTAAATCTAACTGTAGATTTAACCTAAGAGCACGAACTCGTCGTTGTTTCTCATGGTACTTACGACTTAAGGCATCTGCAACTACATTTGCCTTTCCTTCATGATATTGAATATCACAGTCGTAGTCACTTAGGATTTCCATCCATCTCCTTTGCCTCATGTTTAATTCTTTTTGCCCAAATATATATCTTAAACTCTTATGATCTGTATAGACAGTAAACTTACTTCCATACAGATAATGTCTTCGAATCTTAAGGGCAAAAATTACGGCTCCTAATTCTAAATCATGAGTTGTATAGTTCTCCTCGTGCTTTTTCAATTGCCTTGAGGCATACGCAATAACCTTCTTGCGTTGCATTAGCACACATCCAAATCCTAGTTTTGAAGCATCACAATATACTTCAAAATCTTCAGTTCCTTCTGGTAAGGCTAGGATTGGAGCATTTGTTAACTTTTGCTTTAAAATCCTAAAAGCTTCTTCTTGCTTAGGTCCCCATTCAAACTTAACTGCTTTACAGGTTAGCTTAGTTAATGGTACAACTATCTTGGAAAAATCCTTAATAAACCGTCTATAATATCCAGCTAAACCTATAAAACTTCTAATTTCCATTGCGGATTGTGGAACCTTCCATTTGGTAATTGCTTCTATCTTAACAGGATCTACATGAATGCCTTCATGATTCACCATGTGACCTAAGAATTGCACTTCTTGCAACCAAAATTCACATTTCGAGAATTTGGCATAAAGCTTTTCTTTTCTTAACAAAGTTAAGAGTGAATGCAAATGCTGGCAATGCTCGTCCTGACTTTTGGAATAAATAAATATATCGTCGATGAAGACAATTACAAATTTATCCAAATATGGTTTACAGATCCTATTCATTATGTCCATGAATGCTGCAGGTGCATTCGTTAATCCGAAGGGCATGACTGTAAACTCGTAATGACCATACCTAGTTCTGAAAGCAGTCTTAGGTATGTCTTCTTCTTGTACCTTCAACTGATGGTATCCGGAGCGTAAATCTATCTTAGAAAAATATCTAGCTCCTTGAAGTTGATCGAAAAGATCATCAATCCTAGGTAATGGGTATCGATTCTTAATTGTAACCTTATTCAATTCTCTATAATCGATACACATTCTCATTGAACCATCCTTCTTCTTTACAAACAACACTGAATGACTCACATTGCAGATTTAATTTGAGCAGAGCCTAGCCTACTGATTAGCCTTTTAACCTAAATTTAATAACATGCACACAACTCGGTTAGTAACTTAATACAGCATTTACGATAACTCACGAGATTAAACCCTCACATCGAATGACAAAGTGCGATACTTAAACATCCATCGATTTAACGACGAATGACAAAGCATAAACCCTAATATGGGCAGCACTTAAACATCCATTGGATAGTTTAATCGACCGGACATTGAATCGTATCAGCAATCGAGTTATTACCCTGTATTGCGGCAGCACTTCGTGAATCGTGTGTGTGTTTTGAACTGTTTATGCTATATCTCAGTGTATAAAATGTATTTTTACGTCGTTCAAGTGCCAGAAATCAAGTCCCAATGCCCACTATTTATAGTTAAAATTTGTCCCCCTCGCGTGACGCGAGGGGTCACCCCTGGGGCTTCGCGTGACGCGAAGGGTCACCTATTTCCATAGGGTAGCTACGTGTATTTGTAGGCTTGCTGACTTGACGGATTCTTAAATTTCGAAACTGACAACAAGTTATTTAGATAATCGTAACTAGGGTTTTACCCCCCCTGAGTTTTAGGGGCCCTGATCCTGATTCTTATTTTTCTGAAAATTTTAGGGTTTGTGCAGAATCACTTGGGTGTTTCAATTAGGGTTTCCTATTGGACAAATTAACTTAATAAATATGACTTTTGATGAGAGTTGTTATAGTTATTAACTGTGTTTGATTTAGCATCGTTACGGGGATTCCGCACCCGTGACATTGTTTGTTATAAACAAGGATAGGTTTTCGTTATCGATCCTCAGATTTTGGGACCTACAAGTGGTATCAGAGCATTGGCTCTTATCCTTGTTTAAAATCAAACATAGCTGGATTTTTATCAAGTATTGGAAACTGTTATTTATGATTTTCTGGAAATCTTGTTTTTGAAAAACTAATATTTTCTGGAAAAGTGTTTAAAATCTGCTTGAATATTGTTGTTTGCTAAAGAGTTTTATCAAAAACCTTGTTAGATTGATTGTTCAAGTGATAAACCGGGTTTTTAGTGAAAGTCTTGTCAAATTTCGTGTTTCGGAAAGCTATTAAGTGGCCGGAAAACTCATATTGTCTGGGTTTGTTCTTCACATCTTCAAAGAACCTTCAAACTGTTCTTGAAATATTCTTGGAGTTTAGAATTAAAAGAAATTGAGAAAGAATTAAAATCAATTAAATATTATTCCCATACTGTTAGATTAAACAGGCATGATGTATGTTGAAAATTTTGTACTGTGTCAGTAAGTGATATGATTTAAGTTGAAAAATTTTACCAACTATCACCCACTTGACCCACTTGTCTGAACCTTATCCACGAGGAAAAGCACAAGCGACGAAACAGACTTGCGTTTCGTCATAAGACATTTCGACGAAACAGAAGTGTTTCGTGGAAAGTGTTTCGTCGTCATCTGTTGTCAATTTTATACAGAGGACTTGCAAAAGTGTTCTAACTTTGTGTTTTCTGTTATTTGATCAGGTATTCTACTTCATACATCAAATATGAGCTGCACAAGTCCGTGGGATTGGAGTATGGACCCACGACCAGGTCAAGATCAAACCTCTGCAGCAGCATGGGTAAAGAATGTTTTTGGTCAGCCATCCATAAGTGCAGGTCAATGGGCGTTGGTATCAAATCAAAATCAAAACATTCAGAATCTTTTGCTTAGCGAGAGCGAAACGGGCAGCAACAATCGCCCTCCAAAGTTGAATCATATGACCGAATTTCCATCATGGAAAGGTCGTTTCCACACATACGTTCAAGGGCAAAGCACCGATCTTTGGAGGTGTTTCATTACTCCACGCAACAATGCTCTCGAAGTAGCAGCATCAACTGCAGTGGGTTTTACTAATATGCATGAAGATGACAAGAAAGCCTATGACTTAGAGAAAAAGTCGTTTGCTATTCTTACCCAAGCGCTTCACAAAGAAATCTATCATCAATTCTCGTACTGTGTCGACACGAAAACATTATGGGATGCTTTGGTAGCAAGAGGAGAAGGAAATGCAGCTACTAGAAAGACACGCCATGATTTATTGAAGAGAGAGTTTGAATCATTTCAGTTCTAGGAAAATGAAACCCTAAATGACATGACTACACGTTTTTATCATTTGATTAGTGAACTGTTTGCTTATGGTGTTACTGCAACTCAACCGGAATTGGTTGCACGGTTTGCTGATGCTCTACCTCCTGCTCCTCAAAATCCCGAAATGTATCTTGCCCATACATTGAGCTTTTAAAGCATACGGGTGTTCTAGATGCTGCCAATGTCAATATCTATGAATTCATTCAGAAGCTGGAACACAAGAATGATGAAGAAATTCGGAAAGCTAAACGAATTCCTGCTCCTCAAAATCCCGAAATGTATCTTGCAGGTTTTAACCAGTTAGCTAGTTCCAGTTCCAGTTCAGTTCAGCAACCAAAGTTACAAACGGCGTTTGTATCAAATACAAGCTCTTCTCCGTTTCCACAATCAGCTCCACCTCCGGACTTCGATCCTAGTGCCTATCTTCCGCCAGCACATTTGAGTGCTCAAGCTCAGGCTTATTCTAGACCTCAATTTGGTAGTGCTTTTATTCCTTTTACACCTCAAGTTACCACTACTCAACCTCAGTTTGATCCGAGTGCTTATATTCCTGTCCCACCACAACAAGCCCAACCACAACAACAACAAGCCCAACCACAACAACAGCAAGCTCATTATACCAACAATCCTCCACCTCTAAACCCTAACACAATCAGAGTTGATACTGCAAACCTCTCAAATATTAGCATTGAAGTAGCGAAGGAACATATGGAACTCATTAATACAATGGTCAGTGCTTACTGCGGTTTGGTCGCAGGTCAAATTGGAAACATTAATTTGACCAACGAAGATTATCAACAAATCAACCGTGATGAAATGGAGTTGATGGATATAAAGTGGGCGTTCGCAAGTGATGTTAGAAGGGCGAAGGACTTTATGGTTCGAACAAGGAGAAGTTCTTTGGAAGGTAAATAGGATACGAAGTACGGATTTGATAAAGAAGCGGTTACATGTTTCAATTGTGGCGAAAAGGGGCACTTCAAACGTGAGTGCACCCAACCAAGCAAACAAGGAAATCAGAACCCATTCAGAAATCAGACGAGTACTTCAAATGTCAATGTCAATCAAGAAAATCGTGAAAGAAGGATGGTAGCGGTGAACAACAATCAGAACCAGAATCAGTCTGGACCATCAAACGCCAATCAAGCATTGACCGTTCAAGCTGATGAAGGGTGTAATTGGTCTGTACAACTTGGGGAAGGTGATCTAGATAGAGGAGGAACAACGTGTTATGCAAAGATCATCAATCACATCAAGCACGTTCATAAGGAAGAATTTTCTGAAAGTGACGACAGTTCGGGTTATACCGGGAGTTCTGATGAAGAAAGTTCTACTGCGGGTGATTATCATTCTGCATCTGATGTGAAGGAAGAATCAAGTTCTGATCTTGATGACTTATTGAATGAAGCGGAGGAGTTGAAGAGTCAGAAATCTGTTCTGATCAAGAAGGCTGCTGTAGCATCTAAAGAAATGGAGAAATTCTTCTCTGAAGACAGATCTTTTTCTTATCAGACTGCCTTTATGGCAAATGTCTCAGCCTCTACGAGTCAGGTAAATTCTGAAACTCCTGCTCCTAGTGTTTGTAATTCTTGTGCTGATTTGAAGCTTGAATCTGAAAAGCTTCATAGTCATAATCAAAGTTTGGTTATTGAAATGTCTAAGTGCAAAGAGGCAAATATGGCTCTAGTTAGAAATGAAAAGGATTTTAAATCTGTAATTGAAACCTTAAAGAAAAGTGTTTCCGAAGTGACCAAAACTGTTTATCATAAACAAGTTAGTATTAATGATTATATTAACATTGTTGAGGAAACCAAAAAGGAACTAGCCATTGCCAAATGCGAGCATGATGCGATCAAGCTCAAGTTGGAGAGTTATTCTAACTCCTGATTTGTGCTCGATCACATTATTGACGTTCAACAACTGAAGGGAAACGTGAGAGGTGTTGGGTATAAGAAGTGTCCGCCCCCTTTGAGACAAAATTATACTCGAATGCCTGATGAAGAGGATATGTCTCGATTTGAACCCAGTGTACCTATGGATTATGAGGAAGTTACTACTGGCATAGGGTTCAAATCGGACAGTTCTTCAAATACATCATCTGAGCAAAAAGAAACTTCAACATCTACGAAACAAAGCCCTCCAATCATTGAGGACTATGATTCGTATGATGATGAATCAGAATCAGATATGAATGACCAGGATGAATCACTTGATAAGAAGAAGGGAATAGAAATTCCAATTGAGAATCATATTCTTTGTGATCCTCCTATTCCTGTTGTGCAACAAGTTGTCAAACAAGTGATAGATCCTGTCAAGAATGACAAGAAATCTGTGTCTGCCGTTAAAAGTAATAACGTGTTGTACACTTTGGTTGGTGATTCTAAAATCTATTCAAATCACGATTTTCCAATTAAAAATGCCAATCCATCTTCGATTGATCAAGTTTTTGGGAAAGACAATTCCAGGAGTCATTGTAACTCAATGTGACCAACTTCCAAAAGCTGAAATCAAGAAACAATTTGAAAATCAAAAATCAGCAACAAAGCAACAACCTATTGCTGCTAAGGGTAAACAACCAGAAAAGCGAGCTCAAAAGCCTAATGTTTCTAAATCTAAATTTGAAACAAAAGGAGCTCGTTATCAGAAGAAAAATAGTAATGTTAGATTTGTAGAATCGAAAGGTACGGATAAAATTGAGACTTTTGAAAACAAGTCAAACACCGATTTTGTACAACAAGTCAAAATTTTAAAACGTGATAGCCAAAACAATTACACTTAACATACAAACGGGTGTGATGAAAAAGCAAGTACCTCGGGTTCTACGGGTTCTACGGGTTCTACGGGTTCGACATCTGTTTGTCGATCAGATTCTCCTAAGTTTGTGGAAAGGAGAACATGCTTTAAGTGTGGGGAGTTTGGACACATTATTAAAAATTGTCCAAACACTCCCAAGGATAAATTTGTTGAGAAAGCACCACCTGAAAAGATTCACCCTCAACGTCGTCCCGTTTCACCAAAACATGATAAAAGAACTGTTAAGGAACAAGAAACGAAACAACGACGTCAAAACGTCAAAGCTGTTGAAAAGGCTTTAAAATCTGAAGTCAAAACGGTCAACAAGGAACCAAGTTCTTCACAATTTTTAAAACCAGAAGTTTTAGAATCTGTTCATAATAATATATCTTTTAAAACAAATCAAACTTGGAGACCTAAGACAGGTGGAAATTCAGGGGGAGGTGTTGTCTTACAAAATCATCAAGAAATCGAGATCATCTTTCGTGATGCTCAGGGACGACCCAAGACCACGAAGGCTTGGGTCCCCATCCTCAACTGATCATTGATGATATGTGCAGGGTGTTCCAGGAGGAACTATTAATAGTTATTGGATTGTTGATAGTGGAGCATCTAGGCACATGACAGGCGACTTACGGCTTCTATATGATGTGAGAAATATTAGAGGAGGCTATGTCGCTTTCGCTGGAGACAAAGGCGGATACATCACTGGAGAGGGAATGATCTCCAATGGTGTTGTATGTTTTGATAAGATCAATTATGTTCGTCAAATTGATCACAATCTTCTCAGTGTTTCGCAAATCTGTGATAAGAAGTTCACCGTGCATTTTGATGATGCCGGTTGTTATGTGCTGAAACCTGGTTTCAAAATTCCAGAATAATGGATTCTCTTATCGGCTCCAAGAGTTAATGATCTTTATATTCTTGATATGAGCCAAGCGATTACGACTTCTGCACAAGTCACATGTTTTGTCTCAAAAGCCACGGAGAAGGAGTCTATATCTTGGCACAGAAGAATGGGGCACATTCACTTAAGAAAAATGAACCATTTGGTGAAAAATAATCTTGTGAATGGCGTGCCCGTGAGAAGTTTTCATCTACAAGATATCTGTGTTTCGTGCCCGAAAGGGAAACAAACGAAAAAGTCTCACCCTCTGAAGAAAATCAACACTGTGAGCATGCCTCTCGAACGTCTTCATATAGACCTCTTTGGACCTATGAGGCACAAGACAACGTTCGGGGATGCTTATTGTTTAGTGGTTACTGATGATTACTCTATATTTTCTTGGGTAGCGTTTATGGCACACAAGAGTGATACTCCTGGCATCCTCAAGGATCTTCTTACAATGTTGGAAAATCTCTACACGTTGAAAGTTAAGAGGATCAGAAGCGACAATGGAACTGAGTTCAAGAACTGAGTGATGGATGAGTTGTGTACTTCTAAGGGCATTCTTCATGAATACAGTTCTCGATACACTCCACAACAAAACGGTGTCGCGGAGAGGAAGAATCGAACGATAATTGAAACTGCAAGAACGATGTTGGTAGAGTAAGAGCTTCCTGTTCAATTCTGGGGGGAGGCTGTGTCGACTGCTTGCTACACTTTAAACCGAGTTCTTACAGTTAAGAGACATGGCAAGACTTGTTTCGAACTCCTACAGAAAAGGAAACCGGATCTTTCATTTCTAGAACCTTTTGGCAGTCCATGCACTATGATTGAGCCGGATGGAAAGTTTGGCGCGAAAGCTATCAAGGGTTTCTTCCTTGGATATGCTACTCCGAATTTTCGCATATGGAATCTGGCTACCAAAAAGATTGAGCTATGGAATGAAGTAAGGGTTCAAAGGTATACAAGTCCTGTTAGGGCTCCGGGTGATCCTTGGATGTTCGACTACGAAGGGCTATTCGACTCCTTTAATCTGCCAACCTTTGACGAAGATTCTGCAGCTGCTAGAATGTTATTTGATAGTGACAACGCTGCTGACTCACCATTGGTTAGACGACCTGTTATTGTTAACCCACAAGGTTCTAATTCGGTTAACAACACAGTTCAAAATGAGGTATTTGAAGATGCTACTGATTACAATGATTCATCGGAAGATGATGAATATCTTGATGCGACTGAAGTCACTTCAGCTCCAGTTGCTCCTGTTCAAGGTACTTCTTTAGAAACTCCTCATGTGCAAGATGTTGATACTGCTGAAGGAAATGCATCCACTTCTACGCATATTCCAGGTGTGGAGTTGGTTGTTGATCTTAATATTAATAATTTGGGTGTTAATACTCGTGTTCCTGAAAATCCGGAAATGAGAATTCACGATACCCATCCACAGCAGAACATTATTGGAGATGTCCAACACGGGGTGCAGACGCGTAATCAGCTGAGAAACAACCAGAGTGCTGGTTTGTATTCAGCCATTAGAGAATCTGGTTTCCAAAATGATTGGTCCTTCACTTGTTACGTTTCACAAGAAGAACCAAAATCTTGGAAAGAAGCCTTAAAAGATAATTCTTGGGTTGAAGCCATGCAGGACGAACTACAGCAATTTCAAAAGCTAGGTGTTTGGAAGCTTGTTGAAAAACCGGAGAATTACAATAAAATTGGCACACGCTGGGTTTATAAATGCAAAAAGGATGATCGTGGAGTGGTCATTCGCAACAAGGCGTGATTGGTTATTCAGGGCTTTCGTCAAATTGAAGGCATTGATTACAACGAGGTTTATGCACCAGTTGCTCGTCTGGAGGCTATTCGGATCTTTCTAGCTTATGCTTCTTTTAAAGGATTAAAAGTCTATCAGATGGATGTCAAAAGCGCATTCCTACATGGTATTGTTGAAGAAGAGGTGTATGTCGAACAACCTCTAGGTTTTGAAGATCCTATCCATCCCGATCGGGTTTGGTTGCTCAACAAAGCTCTCTACGGGCTACATCAAGCACCGAGGGCTTGGTATGCAACCTTATCTACTTATCTGCTGGAGAACGGTTTTCACCGGGGTCTTATCGACTGTACTCTTTTCATCAAGGAACAGGATGGAGATCTTTTGTTGGTACAGGTATACGTTGATGATATCATTTTTGGTTCTACTAATGATGCTTTGTGCAGGCAATTTGAAAGTGTTATGCAGGAAAAGTTCGAAATGAGCGCAATGGGAGAGATGAATTTCTTTTTGGGCTTACAAGTTCAACAAACTGAGTCTGGGATATTCATCCATCAGACTAAATATGTTGGTGACATCTTGAGCCGATTCCAGATGTCTGACGCAACGCCCACTGGTACCCCACTTCCGACTAATCACGGGATTACTCCGGACTTGAAGGGTGAAAGTGTCAACTCTTCTTATTATCGCGCTATGATCGGATCTCTCATGTATCTTACAGCATCGAGGCCTGACATCATGTATCCGACGTGCCTGCTTGCAAGATATCAAGCCAATCCAAAAGCATCTCATCTTGGAGCTGTAAAAGGATTTTTCGCTATCTGAAGGGTTGCCCAGACACCGGTCTCTGGTACCCTAAGGATGATGGTTTTGACTTGGTTGCTTTTAGTGATTCAGATTTCGGTGGATGCAAAATAGATGGGAAATCCACAACGGTTGGATGTCAATTCTTAGGAAGTCGCTTAGTCACGTGGCAGTGCAAGAAACAAACTTGTGTTGCTACATCAACTTGTGAAGCTGAATACATTGTTGCCTCAAGTTGTTGTTCTCAAGTTATGTGGATTCAGCAACAAATGCGCGACTACGGTTTTGAATTCCTATCTACCTCTATCTTTGTTGATAATAATGCTACTTTATCTATCACTAGAAATCATGTCCAACACTCCAAGACCAAACACATCGAAATTAAGTATCACTTCATACGTGATTGTTTTGACAAAAGATTAATCGATGTTGTTAAAATCCACACTGATGAACAGCGTGCTGACCTGTTTACAAAAGCTTTTAACAAATCTCGTTTTGACTATCTTTTATTGGTCAATGGTATTAAGGTGAAACAAGAGTAAACTTCTGTCGGCTGGTCGTTTTTGTAAATATTTTCTTAAGCGTCAAAAATCCAAAAAGATTTTCAGTTTACTTATCTTTTCGCATTTTAGGGGGAGAAATTTCAGAAAATACAAAAACAGGTGAAAATTCAAAAATCCAAAAATATGTCGTTTACTTTCTGTCTTTAATTTTGAAAAATCAAAAATTCAAAAACAATAGAAAACCAAAAATGAGTTTCTTGGAGAAAAGAAGGGAAAGTGATGATATACACTGGTGTGGTCTGTCAATATGGTCAAAAGAAAAAGAAAAATTGAAAAATGATAAGTAGCTTTACTAACGATGTATCGGTAGGCTCACAATCAAACTAAAATGTGAAGGATGATATAAACCTAACAGACTTCAAGTCAGGTGGGAACCATTCATTGGCATATGGTCTTAGTACCGAAATTTCGTTTGATTGATTGCCGAGGTTCTGAGATATTCGGTTTTTATGCTGTCTTATCATCTGGGTATCATGGTTGTATCTTTTACCGTAAAAATAACGAAGACGAAGTCTAGATCTTCCATGATACTATATATACGTGTACATATTGCATTCGACCTCAATAAGTGATCAACAATCACATGTCCAAACAAAATAAGTGATAATATATCACAGATTCTTTGCGAGAGTCAAGTTCGTCTCTTTGCTGTACGAAAGTACTGACCTGTTCACGGACTTGCTCCTGTGCCCTCATGCATCGAAAATCAAGTTCCTCATCAATAAGTGATTTTATCACATAGGGCTTGTTTTCAATCAAAATAAGTGAGTTTCTCACATTCTTTTATACGGTCAAACGGATGATAAGCAGTATACTCACCGGTAAGATAAACTCTCGTGCATACCTTGATACGGGAATGTGTCGTGAGTGGATGTACACCGACAAGTAAGTATACCTCTTACCGTAAATCATATCTCCTAATTATGATTACATCTGATAAGTTGAGCTTAGGTGGACAACAATACCGATAATTATGGTAGAATACTTATCTAAAGCTTTAAACAGAAATCAGAAACCGTTTTGACAAAGACCGTAAGCTGGTAATGATTCTCTTACCTTGAAACTCGCAAAAAGATTGTTCACTGTACAAATTCTTTGTTATTGTCTTTCGTTAGTATAACGTACTTTACTTTGTGTTGTAGTGTAAGTTGTAAAACTTGTTTTGATTAGCCGATGGTTGGTATCTCGAAGTTTTCTGCCGGAAGCCTGAAACCTACTTCATACACGTTCTTGCATTTGAAAACTCAAACAAAATGGAAATGTGTTCAATTAAACAAAATCTGTTCAGTGTGCAAAATTTTCATGCCTTGGTGTTTTTGAAAATTGATGTCGACGAAACAAAGTATGGTCGACGAAACAAAGTTTTATCGACGAAACACACATGGTCAAAGTCAAAGGTTTCAACTTGGTCAACCTTGGTCAAACCTGTTTTAGTAGACGACGAAACACCTCGTTTCGTCGAGGTTACGACGAAACGCATTGGCCCAGTTCTGTTTCGTCGTGGGCTAAATTTTTAAGGCCCAAGTCCAGCCCAACATGTCCGTTTCATCGAGCCCAAACTCCGTTTCGTCGAGATGTCCGTTTCGCCGTAATGAGTCGGTGTATAAAAGGGGTCCCAGTGTTCAACTTTTTCAAAACCCTCAACTGTTTGCCTTCTCTTTCACCCAAAACCCCATATCTTCTGCTTCCAACTTAATCTCTCATAATCCCTCATTTTTCTTTGAAATCTAACAAAAATCAAAGGTATAAAAAGGATCCTGTTCATGTTTCAAACATTTTGGACCGTTTGTTTTTGTTTGAAACCCTTGAAGACCCTTATTTACCTAATGATTTCATGATATAAACTTATATCTTGTTTGGTATCCTATGAAATCTGATAGATTTAGGATTAATGTGTGTATATGTGCTTTGATTCGGGTTTGGGTTTATGTAACAAAAACAGGGGATGTGGGTTTGTTTGTTGTTTAACTTGTTTTGGTGGATTCGGTTAAAATTGATGTCGATTGTGAATCTAAGATTGTTTTCTGTTTGTTTTGAGTAACATAAGTATCAAATTGATGGCTCGTATGTTTATTGATCATCGGTTAAACATGTTACGACGAAACGGAGAAACCCTAACTGTTCAAAAACCCCCTTCACGACGAAACAAGTGACGAATCAACCAAGTGACGAAACGGATCCGTTTCGTCGAGGTACTGTCGACGAAACAAATTGGTCAACGGTCAACTCTGTTTCGTCGCACATCATTCTGTTTCGTCGAAGACTCTCTGTTTCGTCGTCCATGCCTTAGCAAATTTTTCAGTTTTGGTGCTTGTGCACAGAATGTTTGTAACTATGTGTTTAATGTTCATTTGATGTTCAAACATGTTTGTATATAAGTTTAATACACTTATTATGACATTGTGATTTATTGTGGACATTTTCATATACAGATGGCACCGAAAGAAGGAAAACGCAAGAAACCGACTAAGAAGGAAAACAAATCTGAAGAGGAGATTATGTCTGAGAAGCGTCATAATCAAATCGCTTATCTGGATCCAGAAGAAAAGCTCGTTGAACTGAAAGATATCACTAAATGGATCAGGGAGTCGCGGATCAATTATGCTGTTACTTTCTCAACGCCTGTCTACAAATCTCTTATCAAAGCCTTCTGGAATTCAGCAAGTGTTGTGCAAGTGGATGGAAAGGAAG
This sequence comes from Helianthus tuberosus, assembly GCA_030545235.1. NCBI lineage: Eukaryota > Viridiplantae > Streptophyta > Magnoliopsida > Asterales > Asteraceae > Helianthus > Helianthus tuberosus. The sequence continues at coordinate 4,042,279 of CM060416.1, read as the reverse complement.
TTATACAGGGTCGTGTAGATGATAAGGATGTTAGTGTATCTCCGGATATCTTGAACGATGTTTTACAGCTACAAGACCATCCGGATGCTCCATATTCTATACCTATCATGTGTACGCAAGGCTGCTTGTTACGAATGAAATGTACAGGAGACATCTTCAGCACTCAAATCAACAAGGGTGATCTGCCATTATGCTACAAGTTCCTATTACACATTCTCATTCAGTGTCTTAGCAATAGACGTGCTGGATACGATATGGCTGGAAATGATCTAGTTGGTTTCATGGTGGCGTTGGTGCTAAACAAACCGTTTAGCATCTCAAAGTACATCTTCAGCAATATGAAAGAGAATATGACGAGGACTGGAAGTAGAATAACCGGGAACAAGTTCTGGATGTATCCGCGGTTTCTTCAAATGATCATGAATGTTCAACATCCTGGTCTTCCTAAAGCCGACAACGACATTCTGAAGATAGAAGCAATGAACTTCAATTCATTAAGGATAATCAAGAACCTTGCATCCAAACGATACAAAGAAAGCGTTCCTCCAAGGAAATTGATCGGTGTGCTTGGGAAACCAGACTACATAGCTCCCACAGATGATAAATGGCGTCATGATGACAGCCAATCTGATAACGAAGAGCCGGAGTTGAAGAGAAAAATGGTTGAAAAGTTTGGTCCAGATCCAGTTAATTCTGAGTCGTCGAAAAGTGATAGTGAAGACGATGGTGATTATGGTGGTGATACAGGTGCCGTTGGTGCATCTAGTGCTGGTGCGACTGGTGGTACATCAGCTGGCGATGATGAAGAGGATTCTGATTCGGATGATCATCTAATCGAGCCTGGATACGAAATGTATCTTGATGAACGTGGTGTTAAAAGATATAGAAAGATTAGACAGGAAGATGATCCTGAATACGTTCCAGAAGATACTGAAACGGAACGTTTAAAGAAAAGGAAAGCTGAGAAAGCGGCTGAACATCAAAAGAAGAAATCAAGAAGATATTTGAGTACCTCTGCTCGGCAATATGTTCCTCAAGAGCCTGTTCAAGAATCTCCCGTAGTATCCTCAGCTCCTGAAACTCCAACAGAAATTCCTCAAGCTACTCCGTAAAGATCAATGGCATCTGCAATTAGAGTGACTACCTCTCAGCCCAGTTCTGAACGCCAAAGGATATTCTCAGAAATGCCTCAAGACGAGAAGAACAACTTCCTATTCTCTCAATTAGAAGCGGCTGCAGATCGTATTAAAAGGCAGACTGATTTAATCAGGATCACAAAGAACGATCAACTAGGTCAAATGGTGGAAATAAATAAGTTGAAGTCCACGGTTGAACAACAACAAACGGTTATTGGACGTCAACAAGCCGAGATTGATCAACTTTAAGCAAAGAACGCTAGCTTGAAAGCTGCAGAAGGAACTAGAGAGCAAAACAACTCTATACTTCGGAAGGTGGCTGAAGATCTGAAAGGAAGATGTGATTTCATGAAAGAGTGGTACGACTCTCGTAACACAACTATAGTTGATGGAGTCAAGACGATAACTGCAGGCTATGAGTTCCTTCGACAGCGCGTTGCTACTCTGTGGGATTATCATTGTAAGCAACAAGAAGTAATGAAGAAAAAGGATGACGATCCTGAAGATCAAGGGAATCCTGACCCTTCTTGTCACGGCCCCCGACCCGGTTTGACCCGTTTCAGGAGCCGCGGGACAGAAATCCCGTGGTATTTAATTAATTGAGTTTAACAGCGGAAGTTTATCATCAGGATCTTTTTAAACTGAAATATTTCCCAATTATTTTATTTCACAACGCGTGATAAAACCCCGGTAATTTACAATCATTTGATTTCACGAAGAAATCTTTTATTTTACAAAACATGTTTCTTTATTTTATCCTGAGCCACTTTCTTAAGCTTGTAGTGCTTCGCGGCACTTTTCCTGGATCATAACAGATCACCTGAAACATGTTTGAAAAAGGTTTGTCAGCGGGAAATACTGAGTGAATCATTCTATTTTACATAAAATGATGCATAGTTATTAATTACAGCATAAGAGCGATTAGAATGGCTTCTATCTTATTTTTATCTGGCGGCCTGTCACAATGGTGACATGTCACAATGGTGACGATGGTCATACCACTATTAGGTCAATGAACCTAAATAGTGATGATTATCCCTAGTAGGTCAATGAACCTAACTGGGAGAAAATTAGTAATGTGCACAATACCCCACTAGCCAGTGATTCAAGATATCCACGACTTAGTCCCTGTAATTATAACTTTTGAAAATAATTTGAGGTATTGTAAAATAGTTGATAAAAAGAGAATGACTCACAGTGCAGATTTAATTTGAGCAGAGTATAGCCTACTGATTAGCCTTTTAACCTAATTTAATAACAGGCACACAATTCTGGGTTAGTAATCAATACAGCATTTACGATAACTCACGAGATCAAACCCTCACAACGAATGACAAAGTGCGATACTTAAACATCCATCGAATTAACGACGAATGACAAAGCATAAACCCTAATGTGGGCAGCACTTAAACATCCAATGGATTATTGATCGATCGGAAAATGAATCGTAATAGCGATCGAGTTAATACCCTGATTGCGGCGTCGATTAGTGATTCGTGTGTGTTAATTGTGGTAAACAGAAGATATCTCAGAGCGTATTACGAATTGGTTCGTCGCTCAAATTCCAGAAATCAAGTCCCACGACCCTCTATTTATACCCAAAATTTGTCACCCCTTGCGCACCGTAACACTCTAACCCTTACGGTGCGCAAGGGACACCTAATGGTCATAGGGTTGCCACGTTTGGGACTAGGCCTGCTGAGTTGATGAATTTCATAATTTCGAATTTGACAGAGAGATTTTAAGATAATCGTAACTAGGAAATACCCCCCCTGAGTTTTAGGGGCCCTGGTCCTGATTCCGATTGTTCTGAAAATTTTAGGGTTTGCACAGAATCACTTGGGTGTCTCAATTAGGGTTTCCTATTGGACAAATTAATTTAATAAATATGACTTTTGATGAGAGTTGTTACATTCTCCCCACCTTAATAAAAATCTCGTCCTCGAGATTTACTGGAATAATTGAGGATACTTTTTCTTCATCTCAGATTCTAGCTCCCAAGTGTATTCAGCTCCTCTCTTTGAATCCCTTTTTACTTTAACTAGCACTAGTCGTTTGTGTTTGAGAAACTTCACTTTTCTGTCTTCTATCTGAAGAGGTTGCTCAACAATTTCAGCTTTTCGTTAACCTCTATATCTCGAAGAGGTACTACCAGAGATTCGTCTGATAAACATTTCTTGAAATTGGATACATGAAATACATCATGTACTCCAGCTAACTCTCCTGGTAGTTGTAAACGATAAGCAACTGGTCCTATACATTGGATCACTGGAAATGGTCCTACGTACCTTGGACTTAGCTTTCCTTTCTTACCGAATCTAACAACTCCTTTCCAAGAAGATACTTTCAATAGCATTTTGTCTCCCACTTGAAATTTCAACAACTTTCGTCTATTATCTGTATAACTCTTCTGGCGATCTCTAGCCGTCTTCAGCCTTTTCTTCGTGATACTGAATATCACAGTCGTAGTCACTTAGGATTTTCATCCATCTCCTTTGCCTCATGTTTAATTCTTTTTGCCCAAATATATATCTTAAATTCTTATGATCCGTATAGACAGTAAACTTACTTCCATACAGATAATATCTCCAATCTTTAGGGCAAAAATTATGGCTCCAAATTCTAAGTCATGAGTGGTAAAGTTTTCTTCATGCTTTTTCAATTGCCTTGATGCATATGCAATTACCTTTTTGCGTTGCATTAATACACAACCAAATCCTAGTTTTGAAGCATCACAGTAAACTTCAAAATCTTCAGTCCCTTCTAGTAAAGCTAGGATTGGGGCATTTGTTAATTTATGCTTTAAGATCCTAAAGGCTTTTTCTTGTTTAGGTCCTCATTTAAACTTAACTGTTTTACAGGTTAGCTTTAGTTAATGGTATAGCTATCTTGGAAAAATCCTTAATAAACCGTCTATAATATCCAGATAAACCTACAAAACTCCTAATTTCCATTGCGGATTGCGGAACCTTTTATTTGATAATTGCTGCTATCTTATCAGGATTTATGTGAATACCTTCATGATTCATCATATGACCTAGAAATTGCACTTCTGGCATCCAAAAATTCATACTTCGAGAATTTGGCGTACAGCTTTTCTTTTCTTTTCTTAACAAAGTTAAGAGTGCATGCAAGTGCTGACAAGGTTCTTTCTGACTTTTTGGAATAAATAAGTATATCGTCGATGAAGACAATTATAAATTTATCCAAATATGGTTTACAGATCCTATTTATCATGTCCATGAATGTTGCGGGTGCATTCGTTAATCCAAAGGGCATGATTGTAAACTCGTAATGACCATACCTATTTCTAAAAACAGTTTTAGGTATGTCTTCCTCTTGTACTTTCAATTGATGATATCCGGAATGTAAGTTGATCTTAGAAAAATATCTATCTCCCTGGAATTGATCGAATAGATCATCAATTCTAGGTAATGGGTATCGATTCTTAATTTGTAACCTTATTTAATTCCCTATAATCAATACACATTCTCATCGAACCATTCTTTTTCTTAACAAATAACACTAGTGCCCCCCTACGGGGATAAACTAGGTTGTATGAAACCTTTACTTAGTAATTCTTCTAATTGCTTTTTCAGTTTTAATATTTCTATGGGTGCTAACCGATAAGGTGCCTTGGCTATCGGTATAGTTCCTGGAATTAGATGAATCCTAAATTCTACCTCCCTATCTGGTGGTAATCCTGGTAACTCTTCTGGGAATACATCTGGGTATTCTGAAACTACAGAAATTTCCTTAAGTTCTTTATCTTTAGTATTAATGATTACTGAAATCATATATACTATTCCTTGCTTTCGTTCATAATTAGCAACTTTCATTACTGATATGAACTTTATGGGTTTACATGGATTATCTCCTGTAATCATCATTACTTCTCCAGTGGGTGCACAAATTTCTATGGAATTCTTATCACAAATAATTCGAGCATGGTTGTTTACTAACCAATCTATTCCTAACACAACATCGAATTCAACTAATTTCATAGATAATAGGGTTGCAGAAAATTTATGATTTAAAAATTCTATTTCTACGTTTTGCAGAACCTTATTTATTTTAACTGAATTCCCATCTGCCGTTTCTACTGTAGAAATTTGCCTAATGCTGGTTAAAGGTAAGTTAAGAGTTTGACAGAATGAAGTATTTATAAAACTTTGGTTTGCACCAGAGTCAAATAATACTTTTGTGTAAACGTTGTGAACTAAGAACGTACCGGCTATCACATCTGGAATGAGCTCTGCTTCCTTAGCAGTCAGTTGGAAGGCTCGTACATTCCTTTTTGCTCCTTCTGCAGGTTTGGCTTTATTGTCAGATGGTTTGTTCAGTTTTGGACAATCTGGCCTAAGATGTCCAGCTTCTCCACAGTTGTAGCAGACTGAAAATTTCTTCCTCCTGCAATCTTCTTCTTGATGCCCCGGAATTTTGCAAAAATTGCAATATCCTTTGCATCTTCCAAAATGCTTCCTTTTGCAAAAATTGCAAAATGGGCTAGTGGAAGATTGCCCATTCCCTCCTTTCTTGAAATTATTATGGTTACCCAGACGGAATCCTTGGGTAATCTTTTGGGCTACTTCCTTCCTTCTATTTTCTTCTCTTGTCCGTACTAGTTCGTCAGTCAGAGTATTGGCTAAATCTACCGCATCATCAATCGTGCGAGGTTTCGCAGCCTTGACGATATTACGGATTTCGGAAATTAATCCCCAAATATAACGAGAAATAAGTACCGGCTCTGGCGAAGCCAGGGTTGGTACTACTCGAGCATATTCGAAGAATGTCGAAGTATACCCTCGACAATCTACATCCACCATCCGGTGGGTTAGAAACTTATTTGTCATTTGTTCCTTTTCATACTCAGGACATAATTTTCTTTCTACAAAGCTCTTAAATTCTTCCCAGTTCATAGCATATGCCATCATTCTTCCTTTTGCTTGTAACACCGTATTCCACCATTCTAGCGCCCCTTCTTTGAAAAGGTTTGACGCGTACATGACCTGATCATCCTGGGCACATTTACTTATGGCAATTACTGCCTCGGTTTTCTGTAACCAACGCAGTGCCGCAGTCGCTCCTTCATTGCCTGCAAACTCAGTGGGTTTACAAGCAAGAAATTCTTTGTAAGTGCAACCAGATGTTGCAGCTTTCATTTTCTTAGGGGGAGGAGCTTTCCGTGGTTCATTATCATGATTAACATGATCATTGCCTCCGTTTATGCTATTACTGAAGTTATCTTCAGAAATACGTTTGCTAGGAACGATTTGTTGAGGTTCAGCAGGCTTCTGGACAGCAGCGACTATTGCCGGAATAGCATTGGCTATCCCTTGAGCAACTATTGCTGGAATAGCGTTGGCTATTCCTTGAGCAACGATATTTTCTATATCCTGCCTAGTCATATATTGATCCCCCGGTTGTTGCTCAGATTGATTAACCTCATTAACTGGTTCATTATTCACGTTTTCCATCTGATAATTAATATATATATTTTATTAGTATGGATTAAATAATAATTACACAAAACAATTATACAGAGTTCATAACACCAATATAGCCAAAACTATCAATTTCTCGATTTCTATTTATTTTTAATAGTATGCGTCAATACACACCATTATCTTACAAAGTTTTATTTGTAGTTATTTTACAGATTGATTTTTACTATTACTATTACACACTCACAGTTCCATAAATCCCCTATCCTTTGTCAGATGATATTCTAGTAATGGTGTTCCCTCTCATCGTATTTCCAGGAGATTTGTCCCCCAATCTCTTGGATCCTATTCCCATCATCCATTAGTTCTTCACCAAAGTGGCGGAGTTCAGCCATATTCTCGTTACTCATTGGTGGATTTGGTAAAGGTTCTGGATCGAACTGAGGAAAAAGCTTATAGGGATTGTTTTGGAGCTGTATTTCATTAGTCAACCATTCGTCTATTCCTAAAGGTTGCGAGTGGATTGAAGGGTTTGGAATAGCAGGTTCTAAGTTCATTGGTAGTTGTTTTTCAAGAGAGTGAATAAAAACATTTTCATTAATAGGCTTAATACTATTATAGCTTGCCAATATAAAATCTAGCTCTTCCTGAGATGGTAACCTCTCAATTTGCCTAGAGCTTTCCCCAATTTTCATTTTCTTAGGCTTGGGTTTCTCGAGAGGTGAAGCGTTGAATTCTATAGGTTCTTCTATGTCTGGTATATACCTATTAAAATCTCTGGAAACCTCTATTCTTACTGGATAGATATTTAAATTCTGAAGGGCGTCTGACATGTCACTCATGCTGTTTAGCAAAATACACACAATTACTAAGTTAAAAATCATAACAAAATTTTATAGAAAAACTTTTAAATATTATTTCATACTGGGTAACTACCAAAAACAACTGAAAATACAAACACACTAAGTTTTATTTGTAAATTTGTTTATTTACTGAATCAGATTTCTGGCTTATATTTAATAAGGGTGCTAAAACTTGGGTCAAATTATTTAAGGATTTGCATTAATTGCTACATTGGCTAGCATATAAAGATCTGCCCATACTGTACAAAATTAGTCAGATAATAAAACACATAATCACAAAATAGCAATTAATAAAAATTAAGTATTTTCTAAATACTTAATTGGCTTAAATCAGTGGCTCGATCAGTGGCTCTGATACCACCCTTTTCTGTCACGGCCCCCGACCCGGTTTGACCCGTAGCCGCGGGACAGAAATCCCGTGGTATTTAATTAATTGAGTTTAACAGCGGAAGTTTATCATCAGGATCTTTTTAAACTGAAATATTTCCCGATTATTTTATTTCACAACGCGGGATAAAACCCCGGTAATTTACAATCATTTGATTTCACGAAGAAATCTTTTATTTTACAAAACATGTTTCTTTATTTTATCCTGAGCCACTTTCTTAAGCTTGTAGTGCTTCACGGCACTTTTCCTGGATCATAACATATTACCTGAAACATTTTTGAAAAAGGTTTTGTCAGCGGGAAATACCGAGTGAATCATTCTATTTTACATAAAATGATGCTTAGTTATCAATTACAGCATAAGAGCGATTACAATGGCTTCTATCTTATTTTTATCTGGCGCTCTGTCACAATGGTGACAAGTCACAATGGTGACGATGGTCATACCACTATTAGATCAATGAACCTAAATAGTGATGATTATCCCTGTAGGTCAATGAACCTAACAGTGATTATCCCGAGTAGGTCAATGAACCTAACTGGGAGAAAATTAGTAATGTGCACAATACCCCACTAGCCAGTGATTCAAGATATCCACGACTTAGTCCCTGTAATTATAACTTTTGAAAATAATTTGAGGTATTGTAAAATAGTTGATAAAAAGAGAATGACTCACAGTGCAGATTTAATTTGAGCAGAGTATAGCCTACTGATTAGCCTTTTAACCTAATTTAATAACAGGCACACAATTCTGGGTTAGTAATCAATACAGCATTTACGATAACTCACGAGATCAAACCCTCACAACGAATGACAAAGTGCGATACTTAAACATCCATCGAATTAACGACGAATGACAAAGCATAAACCCTAATGTGGGCAGCACTTAAACATCCATTGGATTATTGATCGATCGGAAAATGAATCGTAATAGCGATCGAGTTAATACCCTGATTGCGGCGTCGATTAGTGATTCGTGTGTGTTAATTGTGGTAAACAGAAGATATCTCAGAGCGTATTACGAATTGGTTCGTCGCTCAAATTCCAGAAATCAAGTCCCACGACCCTCTATTTATACCCAAAATTTGTCACCCCTTGCGCACCGTAACACTCTAACCCTTACGGTGCGCAAGGGACACCTAATGGTCATAGGGTTGCCACGTTTGGGACTAGGCCTGCTGAGTTGATGAATTTCATAATTTCAAATTTGACAGAGAGATTTTAAGATAATCGTAACTAGGAAATACCCCCCTGAGTTTTAGGGGCCCTGATCCTGATTCCGATTGTTCTGAAAATTTTAGGGTTTGCGTAGAATCACTTGGGTGTCTCAATTAGGGTTTCCTATTGGACAATTAAAATAATAAATATGACTTTTTATGAGAGTTGTTACATGCTACGACTCAGACACTCATGAAGCCGTGATCGTGTTTAGAGGTGATCGTGCAAATTACCGGATGTTGGATCCGATGTGGATCGTTAACATGTCCGAGGCTGACATCAACAGATTATATCGTCACGACATTTTCTACGAAGATAAGGATGCACATCAAGCTTTGCGATTCCAGCGCGTCGCTTGTTTCTGCTATTACCGAGGAATACACGCTGGTAGTTCATGGTCCGAACAGCACTGATTGAAGATTGGAAGACCGAAGACGAGTAACAGACAAGGGTTAGTTTGTTGGTGCACCTTTTTGTGTCTGTAACTAGTCTTGTTTATCGTTGTATTTTGTACGGTCTTTTAACGTTTATCGAGTCTGTATTTGCCGTCGACCAAGTCGGATATCCTCCTATCCGCTTGTGTCTGACTTATTTGTCTCTTATTGATATGTAATGTATACGAACAATGCATGTTGCATGTAAGGGTATTATAGTCTTTATGTTTATGTTTGTATAAGGTTTGATGCAACTGTCTGTTTGCAGCAAACAGTTCTGGATTTGCAGCCTTCGACGAAACAGATCCGTTTCGTCGAACACCTCGCGACGAAACAGAGAGTCTTCAAGTCAACTCGTTTTGTCGATATCAGCGACGAAACACCCCTTGTTTCGTCGACTGTTGGGCTGCTTCAGGCCCAATGTGTGGCCCAATGTTGTTTCGTCGTAACCTTTTGTGTTTCGTCGAAGCTAAGGCCCATGTTACTATATAAACACTTTCTGCTTTCACTTTGAAACTAGATGAGAGCATACCCTGAAAGTTATTCTGTCAAACTGTGTGTGTATCAGTTGTTCTTGGTTCTCATCCCATTTAATCAATAGATTGTGTTTCATTGGTTATACCTCGTGTGTTTTACTGTGTTATTAACTGTGTTTGATTTGGCATCGTTACGGGGATTCCGCACCCGTGACATTGTTTGTTATAAACAAGGATAGGTTTTCGTTATCGATCCTCAGATTTCGGGACCTACACTATGGTCAAGTCAAAGTTCGAATCGAACTTTCCTAGGTGATCGTAATAACGAAGGTATGAATCCCCTGTGATCATGCCCTTCGAAAATCACGTTTGATAGGTGAAATGATAAGTCAAACATGTTATATTTAAAAGTCTAGGAAATATGCATTTTACGCTAATTGGACTTTTAACTATCCAAACCAATTGTTTTGACATCATATCGATTTATATAGACTATAGAATGTAATTTGAGATACTCAATTTAGACCTCAATTCCAACTTGAAAGTCAAGCAATTTGACTTTTTCTTTGGCTTTCGATTCTGATATGTGGTCTACTTTGAAACCCAATCAAGGAATGTTATGTGACTATAATATTATAGGGAATAAACCTTTGAGGTTATACTTTATGGTCATACCATTTGAAGGGTAAATCGACAAGTCAACTATATATACTTTTAAAAATTGTCATAAACGCCATTTTGGCGTAGAAATGATTTATAACATTTGGAAATATGTTTCGACATAACGGACTTATCATAGATCCATTAGACCTTCCGAGCTCACTTTTACGCAGATGACTAGTTTATATATATATAAACTAGTCGAATTGGGTTTAAACCTTTAAAATCACTCCAAATCCGAATGTTTGGTTAATAACCCATATCCAACGAGGCTTCGCACTCGGAAGGGTATAAAGTATAAACAACATTCTAACCGGTCAACGCTTAATCTAGCGAAACCAACAATATTCTAAGTACGAGTCAAGTAATAGAACTTACAAAAAAAAACCCGTGAACATTCTAACGAATATACATCTGATTCATTCTGGACTATAGAGCATTCTAGATAATCGTGCCAAGGATATACAACTTGAGATACGGCTTTGCTTCAAAGAACTTATTTTAACATAATATTTGCTAAGCAAAGGTAAATACTCTTAACTGTAGATCCCAAAACGTATCCGGATCACAGTGGTTGGTTGTTTTAACCCATAACACCTATTGATTAGGTGTTTGAGATATGAAAAGTTAAGAACTATCAAAGATGAAGGGAAGCTAATGGATTAATGAATACAACAAGTGTTGTATTGAATCCAAACAATGAGATATAGCAATAAACAACCTTGGATATCAGATTTAAGCACAAGATCAGCAAGAGAAAGTAACAACACCAATATTCATTCAAGAGCCAAAAGCTTGAGTTGGTTACAAGGCTTGGACTATTTATAGGGTGTTCCTGATCTGCCAGCAAATTTATAAATTTGCTGGAATCTTATCTACACTAGGTCAGGAACATTACTATTAGAGAATTACAAAACAAGCCCTTGTACATTCTGATTTGCTACTAACTACAAATAAGTTAATCCAGCACAAGTATCAACGATCTTAAAGGCTCTAACAATATCCCCCCTAGATCGTTGCATACTTGTCTTTTTCATTCTTCAGTTGTGGCCGCTGGATTCTCAGTAGCTTGCTTCTCAGGCTCAGTCGGATTTTCTTCGACAGTTGTTGTTTCTGGAGGAGCCTCGGTCTCGGTTGGTGCTTCCTGAGTTTCTTGAGTAACAGTAGCTTCACAAGTTGGTTGGTCCTCCATAATGGCCTCATATGTGGATGAGGCCGGAGGTGATGATGTGGTGGTTGGTTCAGCAGTGGAAGCAGAAGATCCTCCCTTCTTTCTTTCGTTTTTCTTTTTCTTTCTTGCTTCCTGTTTCTTTGCATCTTTTTCTTTCCTCTTTTCCATTTTATCGACCAAATCCAGCATATCTCTTTTCAGCCTCCATGCTCGCTCCACCGCTCTCGAAAATAACGCCGCTTCCTCTAAGTTTGCATTTCCTGCTCCCACGTTTATGCGACTGGCGTTTAGTATTGTTAGATCAGAGAGCCCAAACATGAAGACATCCATTGGATCTAGAATGCGGATATCCTCGTTTTCGTTTGATCTTATTACAGCTTCACCGGTTTTGCTGTCATAGAACCATTTCTTGAAATTTGTGAGAGCGACAGGAACTTCTTCTGGGAGTTTGATCCGTGTGACAACTTTAGCTGGGTTGATAACCCACGTCACTTTCCCTTTCCCAGTTACTGGATCGATTGTTGTTTTTGACACCCTGCGTCTTGGACGCTGCGGAGCATGAGTTGGGAATCCTTTGTTACATTCTTTGGCAATTATGCGTTCGAAGTCCCTTCCGATTCCTCTTTCTTCGTGGTTCAGAATATCTAGACGCCCAAGTTCCCGAAGATCCCACCTCGGAAGTGTGAACAGATCAAATCCAGTTTGAAAGTACTGGATTACTCCTCCGCGTCTTTTCACTACGAACATTCCTCTAAGATTATCATACATCCAACTGATAATCTTATCTGTAGCTTCAGATTTTTCAACTTTGATAACTTGATGGAAATCAGGAAGTCGTTCTTTTTCCTTTTTGAACCATTCAGGGTGCTCGGGAGTAAATGTTTTTCCATTCGCTTGCTCGTATAGAACTTCGTCCTCAAGACCCCATTCAATAAACTTTGATGGCATATCTTCCCGATCGACCGCTTCTTCCTCACTTTCGTCTCCCTCGGATACCCTGTCAACCGACTCCAGACGCCTTTTCTTTGCTTCTGCCTCTTTTTCTTTTCTGGTTGTCTCTTCTGTTATGTAGGCATCGAAGTCAAAGATTTCATCAAACGTGAACATTGGCTTGATTTTCATTTTCTCACACATTCTTTGCATCATTTTAAACATTTTCTCCATTCCTGCTTGCTGAAATCTGATGAATTTGGACTGCTTAGCCATGTATGCAGTCATTTCTTTGTTTTTCTTCCTCTGATCTTTGATCTTTTCTCTGAGGAAGTTGGTGTCATTCACTTGGTTTTTCAACAAACAAATTTCTTGTGCCACTGAAGGCCCGGTGACTTTGATTAACTTGTCGTACAGTTCTTGAAAGGGGCGAACCCTTTGCGGAGGCACTGGAGGCCTTGAAATCCTTGTTGGCTTTATAGGGGAGACTTTGGAGATTCCTTCACTTGCCTGGACTTCATCAGGATCGACAAGTAGGGTGTCAACGAAATCATGCATTCTTTGAATTTCCTCAGGTATCGTCTCTGGTCTTTCTGAGGAAGATATTTCTCTTCGTTTCAAACTCTTCTCTCTCTTTTCTTTCTCTTGCAGAGCGTGAATCGCTTTCAAATCTTTAATATGTTGTCGCTGTTCTTCTGACTCACCTGCCCTAATACCTGCCTCCATGAATCGTTCAGTGTTTTCCGACCCCCTTTTTCTTTTGGGTGGTTCGCCTTCAGCTGGCTGTTTTTCTTTTCTTTTACCTTTAGCACGCTCTTCTTTTGATGCTGCTTCTGCTTCGGCTTGAGCTTGGGCATCTCGTTGCTGTTTTTCTCGTACCGCTTCTTTGTACTTCTTGTAAGCTTCCTTGACAACAGGTAGTCTTTCTGCTCGGTACATCCAATCATGCAACAACACCCATTCATTGGTCTTTATCTCGGTGTATTGGCGGTTTGTGAAGACGTGGAACTTGTAGAGATCTCCATCTGTTGGAAGGTCTTTGAGTTGACTATTTATCAGCATCTGAATGAAACGAGGATACATAGCCCAAGTCTTCCCGCTCACATTCTCTAGCATGTAGTTGAAAATTAGCCCGGAGATATTGAATTTATGCTTCAAGCACAGGCTTAGCATGGCTGCGGACCATTCTAGGTTTAGTCCGTCAAATCCACCCTTTCTGTGAGCTAGACTGGTAGAAATGACATGAACAATAAATCTCCAATCTCTGGTGAGCCCTCCTCTCTTGATTTCTCTCTTTTGACGGAAATCTCCAGGGTAGCCCATCCCTCGAAAGCCATCCAGGATGTCATCTTGGCTTAGGCTTAACGGATCTTGGTCATTGTCTTGAAGCTTCAGCACCTGGCGTATCCGTTCTTCAGTCACCTCTACCTTTTTGTTGCAGACCGTTGATACTAATCCTCTTTTGTTGTTGATGGCCTCCGGTTTTGCGTTTTCCCAGAACTGTTGTATGTGAATCTTGTACACATTAACAGCTGTCTCCACAGCATAACCGATTCTGCTGGAACGCACCCATCTGGTTACATCATCAAAGTCTTGAGGCACTTCATCCAGATTGATGCTCTGATTATGTTTCATCGTTTTATCCCACTCGAGAGTCTTCACCATCTTGCTTCTGAAACGTCAAACGAGCCAAGTGAGAGAAGGTTAAGATAGAGATAAATATTTACAAGAGAATTTTCAAAAAGAAATAAAATTTACAAGAATATTTACAAAAGGAAAATTTAAAATAAAACAAGATCGCTGCCAGGTCAGTCATTGACATCGCTGATGCTGGGTATCAAGATCAGAGGAAATCAATCAACGAGTAAAGATCGTCGCTGACTTCGCTGGTTGATCAGGCTCCGATTAACTTCGCTAAGTTCGCTAGTGGTCCGGTCAAATTTGTTGGAGACAAATCGGAACATGTGCAAGTGGTCTTGGTTAAATTCGCTAGCGAACATAGCGAAGACAAAGTTTCCTTTCCGGAAACGATTCCCCAGCGAATACGATAGACTAAATCGCTACACGAGCGAATTAGACTATTTTGCTGGGTGCTCGAACTCGCGTTCGAGACTTTTGAACTTCCGTGACTAGGGTTTAAGTTCGCTATCATCGCTGTCATCTTCGCTGCATTCAAAAATCTATTCTTAAACCCATTAAAAACCCTAACTGTTCATCACCGATTTAGTTAAGTTCAAGCAACAATCACGGATGAGTTCATTGTTAATACTTTGTTTAATCGGTTCTTAAAAACGGTCATTCAAATCAAACCGCAAAGATTTCGGACAGAGATAATGGATTCAGATTATTTTGGGGCTCATGAACATAAATATCATTCAAAGCAGAATCAACCATTCTACAGTTTACCGAAAATGTGTACCAAAGACTTCGATTGCTGTAAATGAAGATTAATCGAAGAGTTACCTGATGATCCTTGAACGAAAATAAAGCTTGTGTCGATTTTGAGATGATGTCCGAAGATGAGCGAGAGAGAAGATGAAAAGATTTTGAAAAGTTGAAATATGACGGTTACAAGATATTTATATACTGATTTCTGTACCGGGCGAATTAATTATTTCGCTGGTATCTTAAAATCGCTACCTTTAATAGATTTTCAAAATAAATTTAATTTCGCTCGTAAATTTCAAACTTTCTCGAAAAACGTGCCCAGTTTTGTTTAAAACGCCAAAGATTGTTAAATATTTACACAACAGAGAAAAATTGGCCAGTTGGACTCCGAATTTTGAACTTCCAGTTCTGGGAGGTTTCATTTGAAGCGGAACTTCTTGAAACATTTGACGCTCGGTGACTTACCTGTAAAAGATCATATCGCCAACACTTGCCAATTCCTTATTTATTATTATTATTGATAAATACTAACCAGGGCACAAGAAAAACTGTCAGTATGTTTGTCCGCTTAAATCCATGCATCCTTCTTTCAACATGCCTTCGAAGAGCGCTTTTATCATGTTTTCGGTAATATTGACAAGACTTCTATGGCCCCCACACGAGCTATTGAGAATAGAAACATTACGCCCGTGAGTCCCACGTCAGGACATACCCCCGCGATCAAGGTATGCACAAAGGTTCTTCATAGCAGGTGAGTATATTGGATCCATTCATTTCAACGATAGAACGGATATCAGGTCTGTACTTTCGTACAACAGAGATTCCAAGATCTATCGAGGGCGAGACAGATAGCTCGGTGAACAGGTCAGTACTTTCGTACAGCAGAGAGACCGAAACTAATCCATCAAAAGGTTTTTGGCCACAAAAGGCACTTATTAATCAAGGGTTTGGCCTTTTTTTTTTTTTTTTTTTTTAAGGCGCTTATTATGAAGGGATATCATAGAAGTTCTAGGTCAGCATGTATCTGGATGCAGCAGAAGACCAACTATGATAACCCCCGAATGGAAACCAATATAAAGACCCGAGATTTCAGACTTTGGCAATCTATCAACACAAGATTTAAGACCATTAAGCCATATGCCGCAACGTGTTACCCACAAGATGCGTAATGCTTGCGGAAAGCCAGAATCCTTGTGTAGATGTTATGTTTTGCTCCCTAACAGCAGTTTACTCGTCGGTGTTGCTGAATCTACCGACACGTCGTTGCTTGGTACCCCGATTTCTTTTTGTTTTCTGTTTTGCAAGAAATGGCAAAGTGTTAGCAATTTTCTATCATTTCCTCTGACAGGAGTCAAATACAAGCATCTCGTTTTGATTTTCTGGAATATCCCCCCTAAAATCTTTATTTTCGAAAGTCCATTTGCCCGAAAATGAAATTTTAAGAATCAGAAAATCCTTTTGGTGGGCAACGCTGTGCGATACTTGTTCTACTTTCAACAAACGTTTTTTTTTTTTTTTTTTTTTTTAAGAAAAACTATGAACAGGGATAGAGTATTTACGAAAGCTTTTGGACACAAGATTCATTTCCATTCGAGGAAATTTACCATCTCCAACCAGGTTACCAGCTGGTTGAATCGCGTTTTGTCGAAAGCTTTAGTGAAAATGTCTGCCCGTTGCTGGGTTGTATCCACTGGTACCACTTGAATGTAACCTTTCTCGTACGCATCTCGAATTGCATGAATGCGAATTTCGATATGCTTCGTTCTGGAGTGGTGGATGGGATTCTTCACAATTCCCAGACATGCCTCATTGTCGATGAATATAGGAGTCTTCATGATGTTGATTCCATAATCCAACAACTGATTTTGTATCCAGAGAACTTGTGAACAACAACTGTAGGCCGCGGTGTATTCTGCTTGAGCGGTTGAGGTGGACACAGTTGTCTGTTTCTTGCTTTGCCATGAGATCAGACGATTTCCCAAGAATTGGCATCCTCCTGATACAGACCTGCGATCTACTTTACAACCTGCATGATCACTGTCAGAGTAAGCAATAAGATCAAAATTACTATCTTTAGGATACCAAAGGCCTAGTTTCGGCGTTCCCTTAAGATAGCGGAAGATGCGCTTTACAGCTGTTTCATGAGATTCCTTGGGATTAGTCTGAAAGCGAGCACAGAGACAGACTGCCCACATTATGTCGGGCCTGCTAGCTGTTAAGTACATCAGAGATCCAATCATCGAGCGGTAGAGGGACTTGTTTACAGGTTTTCCTTGAGGATCTAGAGTGAGCTCTGTCTGAGAAGCGAATGGAGTACTCGCAACTTTGCAGTCGTTCAAGTTGTACTTTGCCAGAATATCCCGAATGTACTTGGCCTGATGAATAAGAATCCCGTCTTCCTTTTGCTTCACTTCTAGCCCCAAGAAGAACGTCAGTTCTCCCATCATGCTCATTTCAAACTGAGCCTTCATGACAGACTCGAATTCTCTACACAGTTCCTCGTTGGTTGATCCGAAGATGATATCGTCCACATAAATCTGAACTAGCATGATGTCTTCTCCGACTCTTTTGGTGAAGAGAGTCTTATCGATCGTTCCTCTGGAGTACCCATGCTTCAAAAGATAAGTTGACAAGGTTTCATACCAAGCACGTGGAGCTTGGTGAAGACCATATAGGGCTTTGTCCAACTTGTAGTAGCGACCTGGAAAATGAGGATCTTCGAAACCCGGAGGTTGACACACGTAGACTTCTTCCTTAACTTTCCCATACAGAAAAGCGCTCTTTACGTCCATCTGAAAAACTTTGAAGTTTCTGTATGACGCGTAAGCCAGGAATATTCTGATGGCCTCCAATCTTGCAACTGGAGCGAAAACCTCTTCGTAATCAATTCCTTCTTCTTGACGGTAACCCAGCACCACTAATCTGGCCTTGTTCTTGATTACTACTCCACGATCATCCATTTTGTTACGAAAGACCCATTTGGTACCGATTGGAAACTTTCCTTCGGGTAAGTCGACTAGCTCCCAAACTTTAAGCTTCCTGAATTGAGAAAGTTCTTCTTGCATCGCCTGAACCCAACTGGAATCTTGAATAGCGTCTTCGATGTCCCGTGGAACTGATTGTGACAGAAAAGCTGCAAATAGCCCTTTGTTGATGCTTGACGACTGCCCGCGTGTACGCACTCCTTCTTCGACTGCTCCGATAACATTTTCAAGAGGATGATTTCGATTCGTCTTGTATCCAGCATTTGTCAGAGCTTCAATTTGCTGCGGAAGGTTGGTGAAGTGTTCGTCCACGTAAATGACTGGAGGGTCATCTTCTTGAGTTGGTTCATCCACATTGGCCTGTGAAGAAGAAGCACCGTTTTCTGGGGTGTTCTCAGGCGAAGTGTCACCAGTAGCTTCATCCACAGAGAGTAGTGGATTAGCAGAGAATGGGGTGAAACGAGTGGTGAACGGAGTTAGACCAATATCTGAAGTATCAAACAGAGGTTCAACTTGAGCGACTTCTGCAGGTTCTGCTTCTGGAACGTCTTCTGGAATATCAAAGGTGTTGAAGATCACGTCCACATCATAGAACCAGTCGGGAGTACTTCCAGTGTTAGTGTAGTTTCCTTCTTGAAAGTCAACGTAGTACGACTCAATCACCATCTTTGTTCTTTTGTTGTAGACTCTGTAGGCTTTCTGAGTGGATGAATATCCCATGAAGTAGCAAATATCACCCACTGCTTCAAACTTGATGAGATTATCTTGAGTGTTTAGAAGAGTGCAGGAACATCCAAACGGTCTGAAAAAGTCAATAAGCGGCTTTCTTTTGAAGAGGAGTTCATATGCCGTTTTTCCGTGAGGTTTAACGATGAGAACCCTGTTCAGAACGTAGCATGCCGTATTAACTGCTTCTGCCCAGAAGATGATTGGAAGCTTTGAATCCACTAGCATGGTCCTTGCGGCTTCAATCAATGTTCTGTTCTTACGTTCAGCAACCCCATTTTGTTGAGGAGTTCTGGCTGCACTGTATTGAAGATGAATTCCCTTTTCTGCACAGAAGGATATGAATGTTTGATTTTTGAATTCGGAGCCATTATCACTTCTGATTGACTTCACTTTTAATTTGGTCACGTTCTCAATCAAGGGAATGAATGCCTTGAGAATTTCCGATGTTTCACTTTTAGCCTCAAGAAAGTAGACCCAAGAAAACCGAGAGAAATCATCTGTAATCACCAAACAATAAGAACTTTTAGCAAGACTTTTAACACTGATTGGACCAAAAAGATCCATATGCAACAATTGAAGAGGTGCCGCAATCGTGTTCACTGCTTTGGACTTGTGCGGTTTCTTATGCTGTTTTCCCTGGGCGCATGCAATGCATTTTTCAGAAAAAGGAAATTCCTTAATTGGAAGACCTCTAACTAAGTTTAACTTAGAAAGTTTGTTCATATTTTTGAAATTAACATTCCCCAGTCGCCTATGCCAAAGCAGTGATTCAGATTCTGAAGCCTTAGAGATCAAGCAGGTTAAGTTGTCATTTGTCTTGGCGTTTTTCATGTTGAGCACGTATGTGTTGTTTTGTCTTGGAGCTGTGAGCATGATCATTTCAGCAGGAACAACATATCCGGGCTTCAGAAATAAGCATTCCATGTCATTGAAAAGCACCGATATTCCTTTATCACAGACTTGAGAGACACTCATGAGATTGTAGCACAACTCCGGCACATAGTTGACATTCTCCAGAGTGAGGGCTTCAGACACCACATCTCCTACTCCAACAATCTTTCCTCCCTTCTCGTCTCCAGCGAAAGATACGAAATCACCATCGATGAAGCGAAAATTCTTCAGAAGTTCCTTCAGTCCAGTCATGTGTCTTGAACATCCGCTGTCTACGTGCCAGATGTATTCCATGAGCATGCGGAGCCATTTCTGGAGTTTATTCTGATATACACAAAAACACAAATATACAAATTAGTAAGTTTTGGGAACCCAGATTTGTTTCACTTCGAATCTATCGTGATTTTGTCCCACTTTGGCCTCCTTTTGTTTCCAAAAATAGGCCGTTGACTCAACCAGATTTTTAACAGACTTCTTAAGATAATTTAACTGATATGTGACGTTAGTAAGAAAATCATGCTCTGGTTTAGAAAGCTTCTTGGTTTTACAATGTTTCGCTGTATGTCCTAAATGACCACAGCGAAAACATCTTTTATGTCTGGGTCTTTTGGTGTTAGAAGATGATGCATGTGATGAGTGTCTTGAGCTTTCTGCTTTCTTCATTTTCTTGTCAACTCTGCTTTCATCTTCTGAACATTCTTCATCAATGTCATAATCAGACGAGCTTTCGGATGTCTGGTATTCGCTCGAGTCTTGTTCTTCGCTTGCTTCGTAAATTGAATCATTGCAACTTTGATCTTCGCTTGAACTTTCTGGACTTTGGTCCTCAATTGTTTCAACACTTGGACTTTCGGAGCTTTCATCACTTGTTGTTTGATCTTCACTTGAGGTTTTTATGCTTTCACTGTCTGTTGTTTCTGACATTTGCTCATCTTCATGGCTTGAAGTAGTGCTCGAGTCTTCGGTGCATCGCTCTTCAGAATCTGTCATACCTGTTCGAGATGGAATAAATTCTGGAATTTCCTCGGTGAGGAATTTTCCAAAACTATTCTTTTTCAATTCTGGCACAAATACGAGAGATTCACAGACAACTTTATCATCACAAAATGCAGAATTTAAATCATGACATTCAAACATAGCATGTTCACGATCAAGGGTCTCAAATGTAGGCACATGGCCCTTACAGTCATCCGAAGATTTAAATTTAGGCACTCGGCCATTACAGTCATCCATCCTACTTAAATTATTACATTCATCCTTAGCATTGTTTTTCTTAGAACAATTCCAGACGAACCAGTTAACGGTGGAATAACTGTCACCTGAATATCCGATTCCTATTTTTGAACCGCCGCAGTCTCCATCCTCATCGCACACATCTTCTTTACACACAATTGGATCTGCATTACTTTTAGAAAAGTTAGCGGTTGTTTCGGTTTTACAAGAATCGTTTTGTTCTATAGAAACCTTTTCATCAATGAGATCATTTTCGGGATGAGGAGTAGGTATAGGCACATAGTTTTTACCGTGTGGTGGAAGAAAGAGTTTTCGTTCGTTTCCTTGCCTATCCTTATACCCTATCCCGTCTTTCACATACGTTGGTCGTTGGCAGTTTTTGATGTCAGTAAAGGCCTTTTGACTGACATTCCACTTATCAATAATAATTTGCAATTTGTTAGTTTCGTTTAAGGCCTTTTCTAATCTATCTGTGAGATCGTTAATGATGAAATCTTTTCTAATCACAAATTCTTTTAGAGTTTGCATCTCAGCTAAAGTTGAATTCAGCTTTCTCTGATATGCGGCCTCGTTTAGTTTAAGTTCTTTATTCATTTTTAAGGCCTTGTCTTTTTGTCTCTCAAATTCTAGATTAAGAGACTTGTAATGTGCCACGACATCAACGCATGCTGGTGTGCATAATTTTTCTTTGAAACTGAGTGGAATGCTGTTTACCAAGTCCTTGTCAGCTTTTTCTTTTGATGAATCTGCTTTCATGGCGGCTGCTGGGAACTTTTCTTTTCCTTTCTTTTGATCAGCTCCCTCTTTTGCCACATGCTCCTCAGCTTCTCCACACTTCTTTTCATTTTCAGGGTCCACTGGAGTGAGAATGCTTTTCAACCCTTTGTCAGCAGTATTGTCTCCTTTTGGAATTCCGGGTGTCTGCTTCGATGAGGATTCACTTGAGATCTTAGCCATCAGAGCTTTGTTGACTTGCTCCTTTGCTTCATTAATTTCCTCACTCCAATCATAGTCTTCAACGACTAAAGCTTTTGGCGTGCTGGAAGACGCATTGTTCTTGTTTTCTTCAACAGTGATTTGCTTTACAGCAGGAGTAGTTTCACTGTTTCCTTCTTTCAACAGAGGACACTCCCGCTTGAAATGGCCAAGATTCTTGCAGTTGTAGCACCTAAGTTTGGATTTGTCAAAACCAGCCTTTCCCAGACCCAACCGCTTTCCTGTCTTGTCTTGAAATTTCTTCAGCCTCAAGGTGATCATGGCCATTTGCCATTTCAGATCCATTTCCTCCATATCATCTGGATCAACTTGATACATGTCTTCAGCAGTGAACATCTCCTTTTTCAGTTCTCCAGACATCAGGGCTTCATAGCTGCTCAGAAATGTGTTGAAAAGTGCCACATTTTCGGTGGACACTTTCAAAGCTTGAGTGTCGACACTGATAGTCTTTTCAACAAGTTGTGGAGCTTTCGTTGCGCTAGCAGAAGCGTTGGCGTAGATTAGGTCAGAAGCTTGTGGAAGGGTACCACCTGAAGCGAGAAATGCTACATTTTTCAATCCAGCAGAGGTTTGAGCAGACTTTGGTGGGTAACTGGCAGTGGGACTGGCAGTGTTCAATTCTCTTTTGCTGACATCCATTTCAAAGGCTCTTAAGGTGTTGATCAAGTCGGTCAGAGTAACAGGATTTGGATTGTTGAGGAAATCCTTCTTGATCATCATGCATTGTAGGCTCCATTCCTTGGGAAGTGAATCTAGCAGCTTCTTTATTGCAGCACGGTTTGTGACAGGGTTTCCCGCTTTCTTCATTTTGGTCATCATATTCAGAAAGCGACTGATGTGATCAGAAAGACTTTCTCCGCGAACTCCACAAAACATGTCATACTGTTTCTGCACCATATCTCTCTTGCTTTCAATCAACTCTTCATTTCCCTCGTAGTACTCGATCAATGCATTCCAGAGTGCATTTGCAGTTCGGTGTTCTTCAAACATGTTGCAGTCATTAGTTGATAGTGCCATAGTTAAAGCAGCATGAGCACGACGATCACGTTGGATTAGAGCCTTGTCTTCATCAGTGAAGGTGGTTGCATCACGGTTAGCCACCACCGCATCTCCTTGGACAACCGTTGGAATGTGGGGTCCAGCGGTGACAGAGAGCCACAGATTATAGTCCGTGTACTCGAAGAACGATTGAATGCGAGTCTTCCAAGTGCTAAAGTCTTCAGCCCCTTTCAACTTTGGTGGTCGAGTTGTGGTTCCGGTTTCAAGTTCCGCTTGAGCAATTGGACTTAGTTGATTCAACGACATATTTGCTTGTTTTAGACAAAATGGAGAAGAACAGAACTTAAATTCGCTGACAAGTCACTGAAAACCAGTGAAAAGATTAACTTCGCCGATGACCGAAAGATCCTGATCGACTTCGCTGACAAGTGCTCAACCTTCGCTGGTGCTATAAGAGATCCTGCACGAGCGAATCCGATAACTTCGCTGACAAAACACAACACAAACAATAGTTAGGTTAATTTCACCGATAACCGTGATAAGAACGCTGTGGTTCGCTATCACGGCTCTCGAAGTCGCCTTCGATAATTTCGCTCAAGGGACAACTGACACTATCTCGCTAATGATCAACAATTTCGCTCGAACGATGGTCGTCGAAATTAATGATTATGCGATAAGGACCTCAACGACTAAATATATTTCGCTATATTCAACGCTGAGTGCGCTGTCTTCAAAATATTAATTTCGCTGTATTCAAAAATTGTTCGCTGTCTTCAAGTTATTTTCGCTGGACAGAGGGTTTAACACGAACAAAAACCCTCTAATCACTCAAAAATAGCTCAAAAACCATGTTTTGATGCATCAAAATGTCCAAAATGACTCCCTAATCATGTATTAACAACAACCTATTGATTAAACACACCAAATCAATCCATTTTAAGCCCAAAAATTTGAAAAACCTTGAAACTTTGAAAAACCTTCAAAACAATGAAAAATCTCAACAAGAACACAACAACCAAGAGCACAAAGGCTCTGATACCAAATTGTAGATCCCAAAACGTATCCGGATCACAGTGGTTGGTTGTTTTAACCCATAACACCTATTGATTAGGTGTTTGAGATATGAAAAGTTAAGAACTATCAAAGATGAAGGGAAGCTAATGGATTAATGAATACAACAAGTGTTGTATTGAATCCAAACAATGAGATATAGCAATAAACAACCTTGGATATCAGATTTAAGCACAAGATCAGCAAGAGAAAGTAACAACACCAATATTCATTCAAGAGCCAAAAGCTTGAGTTGGTTACAAGGCTTGGACTATTTATAGGGTGTTCCTGATCTGCCAGCAAATTTATAAATTTGCTGGAATCTTATCTACACTAGGTCAGGAACATTACTATTAGAGAATTACAAAACAAGCCCTTGTACATTCTGATTTGCTACTAACTACAAATAAGTTAATCCAGCACAAGTATCAACGATCTTAAAGGCTCTAACATTAACCTAGTTTTATTTGAAAACTTAGGATACGGTAATTGGCCGTTTGGATCGAGTATTTTATAAATGGGCAAATGCTTTTAAAAATTTAATAATCTGGTTTAATCCGTATTGCTTGAATAACATTAAACATTGGGGGTAATGATACCGTGTCCGGACGTCCTAACTCATCAACTAGGAATGACCATATAAAATACGTGCAAGGCAGTAGGCATACTCCCAGAAGACGTATTAAAGGTGGTGTGTACCATCATCACATACTGGCATAGATTTCGGGTACCCAGCTGTATTGTCAAGCGTGTAAAACTGGTGACTAGAAATCTATCCGATAGAATACTAAATGATTAACCCACGGGTTATCATAATTTGCATCAAATGATTTTAAAAAACGTGTCAGTTAATTGTATTTACTAGTGAAAACTGACGTATTTTTAAAAGATTAAGCCGCAGGTAACGAGCCCTGAATATAGGGTGGAATCACTCGGTCAAAGGAAAAGCTTTGGAATTTGTGACTCCACTGCTTAAAGGCCTATGATATCCTTAAGTTCGTTTTTATATCGGATCTTATTTGTGGGTCACTGTATCAAACACTTATAAATTTTATGTAATAAATTTAAAGTTTTATATTATTACTTTATCATCCTATCTTCCGCTCCATATTTATGAAACTGTTATCAATCGTCACATATAAACCTACCGGTCGGGCCCACCAGAAATCGGAGTGTGACATTTGGGTATGAAACTTTTGGACCTAAATGTTTTTGTTAGTTAGTGATTAATGGTTACTACACATTACAGCCAAGATGTTTTGGGATATGTCATTTGTTAGTTTCTTATAAATTATGTTAACATTAAAAAAAATTCAATCCGTAAGTTGATTAACAAACATTAAAAACTAAATGTTTTTTTTGGCTTTTTTCAATTATTTGTTCAGTTTGGTTTTTCGTTTTTCAAAAAATACAATATCGAAACTGAACCGTAAACTTCGGCTTTTCATAGTACAAAACCAAACTGTTGGTTTTTGTATGATTCGTTTATTTCGGTTCAGTTAATTGGGTTTTTGCCCCTCCACTGAAGATGTATGGTCCCAATTCCTTGTCTACATGGCAGGAACCACACCACTTTTTCATCCAACATGGCGCCTACATCAGCAAATAAATCCAGAAGCTTCTGGAAGACGTCAAGGTGGCACAAAAGATGCTCTTTCCGACAGAAAGGACAACACGTGTCACCAGTCACCAAGCGCCATGTAGGCCTGCAGCAAATCTGGGAGCAGACCGACAACAGCAGCACGATTTCTCCAGCTTGGACGAATATCGGCGCGCCACGTGGACCACTATCCTGAACGCGGCAGAGGAGACCAAGAGGATATTCCCCTTGGTCGGACAGCTGGCGCCCGATAACAGCTGGCGAGGTTGCTCCTCCCTCCTTTACCCTCCGACTATAAATAGGAACCTTCATCATCCAGGTTATTCTATTATATTCTCCACTCTTTCACTCACTACACACACTGTTTTCTTCCTCAGAGCAGTACTTATTCTCACACCGGAGCCCGGTTAAGAGGGAAACCCCCACATTCCCCTCTTAACGAGCTAACGGTGTTGCTGTTTTGCAGGACCTTAGTCATTTGGCGAGTAGAGAATGAGATTGAACCCACAGAAGAGACAATCCAGCTAGTTAACCATCGGTGTTAACCAGTGTTTCATCATCCACCGAACGTAGAGTCAAAGACATGCTTAATTTAACCATATCAAACTTAAAATAAGGTGGTTGTATTACCAATAAAACTACCGATATGGATGACAAGAGGACGAGTTTCGGTGATCTACAGTAAAAAAAAAATTTATCTCATATCCGACAGATATTTGTTACTTAGTCAACTTTACGGTTTTTCTTGGCGTATGGGGTCTACCCGTCTGGTACCCGTTACTTATTATAAATTAAGATCATCGTTACCCAAAACTTAATCTTGAACTTGCCCCAAAACCAACTTGAAATGTAATATACGTAACAACACTGCACCAATTTTTTTTAATAATTTTAAATTCCTAACAACCTCAAAACACTAGTTATTTTACTTTCTAAGAGTTCATAATATATATTCATATATTTGAACGTTATACGGGTAAGGGATCAGCTACCAGACAAGTATCACCCAATATCGTAATCGTCTCAAAGTCTTTCAATCTTTATCATTAATTCCATACATGAGTAAGATTTGAATACCCGTCTTAAATATTTAGGGTTTCAGAGTTTCCCATTTGTTGGGACTAATCTTGTCAAATATTCAAAAGTTGGAAAATGCTAAATGGTTTAATTTATTTTAGTAGAAAGATTTAGTTTTATTTTATATGGTTTCTTTATTCAAGGGGATTGTTTAATTTAAATAGGGGTTATATGTTTAGGGTTCATATACCTTCAATTTTAATCATAAGTGTTTTTTCTTGTTAAATCCATTGTTTGATTAAGTTGAAGAAGGTCTGGTTTCTTTCCTTGTTAAATCCATTATTTGATTAAGTTGAAAAAGGTCTGGTTTCCAACACCATCGAACTTTTCTTTTATCCATAACCCATATATCTATATTCTATAACACAAATTTTAGAGTGGTCACTTTTGAAGCCCCACATCCTACTTTGACATTCAAAAGTCAAACATGGATACCAACAAATATATAATTCTAACAGTTTGGAGTTTCAGTCACACTAGTAAAGGTGGGGTCACGTATTTATAGCTATTTTTTTTTTTTGTTGAAAAGTACGTATTTATAGCTAGTATATTCCTTCCATAAGGATGGAGAGATGTCTTAGCATTATTGTAAGGCTTGAGCGTGGCAATGCAGTTAAAGAAAGCACAGATATATAATCATGATGTTTCAAAACATGTTGATATGTGGTGAATATGATCGATAATGTTTATGTTTTGAGTTCATTCTGAAGATATATGTTATGCTATTGGAAAGTGAACCTACTCCATGAGCCTCTTTTCGGTTCTAGGTGTTCAACTTACTCCAAACACATCAACTATGATATGATAAGGAGGTTAAGCATGATCAAGAGGTTAACTTCACTTCCGAGCTTTATTGGGTTTCGTCCTGAATTGGTGTATAGACATTATTGCATAGTGGATATGGATATGATCGGGTGGTTCTGCTAGTGACACGACGATACTCCAGTAGTCCGTTAGTGATTCAAATTTGTTGTTAAAAAAAATTCACTTCCGAAGTTGATTATGCACTCGAAGATGGGAATTAGCTTATTATAGTCTGTCTTATTATTATTATTAAATATTTTAATAGCAACTTTTACAATTAAAAAATAAATGTAAGGATTTGAAGTTACACCACTTTTTAAGTGCGCAAGTACCATAGAACTAGACCACTAGGTCATGCACTCATGCGCATGTCATGTTATACCGGCCAACAATCTTGTGTAGGTTCAAGATTTAGATAGATATACTCTTATCTATTAATCTGAATCGATTCGTGTGGGATATATTCATGTCATAAGAAAATTATATATTTATGTCATAACAAAATTACCTTCAAAGTATATGGATGTTCATGAGCTGAAGCTTAACTTGGGTTTGAAATTTAAACTATACGAGTCTGTTCGAACCTAAATATCTCTATTGAGCACAAGACTTGAATTCGGATGACTCATTTCCATACTGATCCAGCTCGTGGTTGGACAAAACGACTCATTTTTTTAAATCCCTAAATAAACATAAATTAAATAAACACTATGATTGTAGCAGTTTGGTTTGATTGATTCTCGTTTCCTAATAGTTGCCAAACTATCGGGTTCTCGCTGTTTAGCTAAAGATCGTTAGGTTAAACATCACTTGTTTTGAAGCTCCATGAAGACTAATGTAAAAACACTGATTAAAAACAAGAGCTAGCGATGGTCTAGCTGTGAACAAACATACAAACAAGCGGACCTAACATTAAATGAAGAGGTATGGTCCCAAACCACGATGTTATACCCGAAACGCAACCGCAAACCACGAAGATCAAGAAAGGAAAAACGAACACAAGGAGGAAAGTGGGCACCATAAGAAGCCTTTTGGAAAGGCGCAAAGCATTTCTTGGAGTCAAATCGAGTTAGAAGCGTTTGCACGAGCGTGGATTAACGTTTCTACCGATCCCATTAAGGTTAATTTTTTTATACTTATACATTCCAAACATTTAATTTTATTTTTTAAACAAAGTATTAAAAATTATATATTTTAATAATATGGTTTTATTTTAAAATTTATATTGTGTAGGAACTAATCGAAACATAGATGGTTTTTAGAAACAAATTTGTCAACAATTTTTTAAGTTGATGCAACGCGAACCATATTAATTAGTCCATTTCGTTAGTTCTAAATTTAGAGAGATGAACACAAAAATTGGATTGTTTGCGGGTTACTATCAACAAGCATGGAACAATCGTCTGAGTGGTTCAAATGATGAAAATGTTTTGGCGACGGCTATTGATAAATACAGCAAGAAACATAGGGTGTTTCCATACATGTGGTCGTATGAAATATTGAGAAAATGTGAGAAGTGTAAACCAGTGCCTAATGAGATATCACAAGCTAAAAGATCTAAAACGAGTGTGTCAGGGAGTCCTGAATCATGAGAACCGAAATCAAAAGCCTACCAGAACGAGACCGTGCAGTGATTAAAAAACGAAAGAAAAGATTGAGAAGAAATGCTAGGAGGAGATACACTATAGTAGTTTTTTTATTTAAATTATGTCATTCTTATTTTTCAATTATGTCATCTTTTTATTTTATGTAATTTTTTTAAGTTTTGATGAAAACTTTTTATATTTTATTGATTAATATTAAAAAAATAAAAAAAGGGAAGGGAAAGGAAAGGGAGAAGAGGAGAAGAGGAAACAAACCCCTTGAATGGGGAAAGAGGATGATGTGGAACGAGAGATTGACGTGAGGAGAGAGTGACATGACGATGATGAAGAGGATGTGGGAGAAGGAGAAAAGAGAAACTACACCCTTTAGCCTTAGACTACCTCCAATGCTTCCTTTTGGAGGGTTGCACTTACACATGTGGCATGTGCACTTGTAAAGGATGCATTGGGGTGAGGTGCACTTAATGGGTCTTGCACTTCATGAAGTGCACTTAAGTGCAGAGAGAGAAAGTGAAGAAAGTGGAGAAAGTGGGTCCAAATAGAGGAGAGAGAGGATGCATGTGGGAAGAATGGGTTGGAGTTAAATTGAGGAGAGAGAGTGCATGTGGAAAAGATAGGTAAAAAGCTGATGTGGCAGTGATGACTAGGATGCATGTAGTAAATGCAGGCCGTTGCATTGCGGACAGTCTTACAAAACTGAACCTATTATAAAAGTTCACTTTTTTTTATAATATGTGTTTTTTTTAAATGTGTTATGCATTTGACTAAACATAGCAATAATCAAATGACATTTGGTGAGTTATGGAGAAGAGGTTTATGTATCAAATAGGACAAAGAAGACTAGGAGCATCAATCCCTCTATTCATCTAGTTAGGTCTATAGTATACATCTTATAGAAATGTGTCACTCTAAAAAATTGATCTTTATGGGAATGGATCAATTCCACCTAGTAATATTTAACCCAACCGACAACGACATACTATAATATGGTTTCAAATGGTATTCACACTAAATGAATCATCCACATCCACATCGAAATCCCAAACCCACAAATCTTGACCATGTACTAACCGAACATCTCTCATGACAACCAAGGAATCATTAAGTTGCTTCGTTTCTATTTCCCCTCTAGAACACCCTTTTAGTGAAGTATACTACATGATTTGACAATACAATACCAACCGCTATTATCTTAACCAATCCCTTTACCATCAATAATCCCCACTCTATTACCTTGAATCGCTTTGATAAATGTTATCCGAAGATGCCACTTGGCGAGGGGCGTAGTCAGAATTTTTTTCCTACGGGTTCAGAAATTGCACTAGCCTATAATGTCATGGACATTAAGGCCCGAATTAATAACTTCTTGAAAAACAACTTGCTTTCCATTGACTCGCCTTGCCGAAAGCCATGTTCTAGATTAAACTCCACCATAGGACTCGCCTTTACCAAAATAGAAGACTTCGCCGAAGATAGGTATGAAGAAATCCATGTGGTCCATCTCTCATTAAATCCCATAAATGCCATTAGTTTAAACAAGTACTCCCAACATAACGAGTCATACACATTCTTAAAATTAATCTTGAAATTCATCAATTCTTCTTGTACCTTTGAACAATCATTCATGATTAAAGAACCATCCAAAATATGACTCTTGTACCATTGAACAATCATTGATAAGTTTTTTTCTTTGAACGGCCAACAGAATTAATCCCGAGCACTCTCGGAGCATCCACTGGACAAACGGAGTACTCCGAGAATAACCCGAGTCCACCACCAATTCCGGGGAAAACCCGATAACTCATCCGCCCGTAGACACGACTGTGAAATTACCGGTAAAACCCGTTTGGCTCAGGGATCTAACCTAGGTTTCCCTGAGTCTCCTATCATTACCCACCAGTGTCTCACTCTGTACCAAATGAGAGTTGAACTTGCATCTCTCAAGAGAAATGCAAGTTCTCCATCACTTGATCTAGAGATCATTGACCATATTACCAACAACTTTGTAGAGTTTTTTTTCTCAAACTAGTGTTGGTGGAAAACCTATTTACCAAAATGGGTGATTTGAAAATTATTTACCAAAATGAGCATTTTTCTAAAACATACTTTTTCTCATTCCCAATTGTATTAGATAGAACTATCTTATATTTAAAAATGTTTTCGTTAAAAAGAGCTGAGAAAAAAATAGTAAAGTTTTAAAAAAGTTTTTGTAATCCAACTTTTTTCAAAATTGATAAAAAAAGGTTTTCGTTTT
This sequence comes from Helianthus tuberosus, assembly GCA_030545235.1. NCBI lineage: Eukaryota > Viridiplantae > Streptophyta > Magnoliopsida > Asterales > Asteraceae > Helianthus > Helianthus tuberosus. Next base: position 4,010,951 of record CM060416.1, on the reverse strand, counting down.
TATATTTTAAAGAATGACTAAGCAATTTAGGTTTAACATTATTGAAGGTTATTTTTTATTACTTTACGTAACAATGAATTCGAGAAGACAACATCTTAAATTGAATAAACGTAAATTTAGTATCAAATGTTCAATCCTTTAAATTTCTTTTTATTCCCTTTTTCGTTTATGTATAAAAAAAATTAGAGAAAGTGATCGAACAACTTTTCTTGAAGATAGAAAGAACATTTGTGTGATTAAACTATTGAAAGAAAACAAATCGTCTCAACCCAACTTAAAATCGAGAAACAAAAGATTTTTTTATTTTTTTTTAATTGGAAAAAACAAAAGCTTTTACAAATTATTATTTTTAAGAAAATAAAATAAATATTAAAGAGTAAAAAAATGTCTTTTTAAGAACCATTTAAAATAGTTAAAGAAATCATTTAATTAAAGTATTTATCAAATATAGTAATTTTTTTTATAAAATTTCATGATCAAACAAAATGTTTTTATAAACTTTTTTAAAAACTTTACTACTTTTTTCTCAGCTCTTGTTAACTAACATATTTTTAAATAGAAGATGTTTCTATCTAATACAAACGAGTTTTTAGGACCACATATTTCGACGGGACCGTTAAACGAACATAAAATAGACGTAAAAATGTTGAACTACGCACGCACATTACATAGTATTAACTCGCTAAATTTTGACTTTAAATGATCAAAGAATAAAAACGTTGTTTGACCTACACAAATAAGTATTTTTAACTCTAATACCAAACTAGATAACAATCTAACATACTACAATTATGAATATTAAAAAAACAAAAAAGCAAAAATTCTTAAACAAATAAATTGTGAAACATGTGATTCTTATACAAATATTTTGAGAGCTTTGAAGACTTGAAGTGGGTGGGGCACATTACATCTAAACCAATTATTATTAAAATTATCCTATATATTAATAAACCAACCTAATGAATAGTAGTTGTCACATCATAGTAATAGTAAACTTTCCTTATTGGTTCATACATCCACTCACATATAACATATACATATAACATATAGACACGTGACAAAGTTAATGAATAATAAAGTGGAATTTTTTCAATACCCACCTGAAACAGTTGGACGAAAACACTTCTGGGCCCTTTGGCATCTTTTGTTGACTTTTTAATAACACTTAAAAATTGTTTTTTTTATAAATACTTAAATATTAAAATCCACCTCTTGGACAAACACCCCTATCCACCCACCCGAAACACCCTCTCTTGGACAAACACCCCTACCCACCCGAAAACATCCCTCCACCCGAAACACTACCCACCCGAAACACCCTCCCTTGGACGAAAACACTTCTGGACGAAATGGAATGGTATCGAAAATACCGGTTACGGTACAGGTATATGAAGGTAAAAACTGGTAGCAAACCGGTACCAGGAAAGCAAAAGGTTGCTACCGAATTGACTTAAAATCTTTCGGTTCGGGAGATTCGGTACCGGTACCCAATACCATTTGCTCATCTCTGACCACGGGTTTCATACGAACAACATCATTACCATAAAACTTTTTTTGTTGATTTTCTTTCGGTTATCTTATACTGTTTTTTTTTTTCTACATTTTCTTTTTATTCTTGTCAGCGGTTCTGTGCGTAACGCGCTCGTAGTGATTTCAAAACACATGTAAACGCAGACTAAATGACAAAAGAAGTTCGCCGCAACGCGGCCATAGTAATAAACCTAGTTAAAATTAAAAGAGAGTAAAATTGAATAGTAAATGTGAGAAGGATCAAAGTTAGTACTTAATAGAGGGATAATAGGAGTGAGAAAAAGTATATTTCTGAAAAAGACCCATTTTGATAAATAATTTTCCAATCATCCATTTTGATAAATAAGTTTTTCACCCACACTTTTTTTTTTGAACGGCCAACAAAAATTTTATTCAATCAACTAGCAAGAAGCTAGACACCAAATGTACAATCCGGTTACACCAAAAGACCAAAAACCAAAGAACCAAAAACATTGGACACTAATATTACAATGCAAAAGCTACACCAATCACTCCATGACCAACCAAGCGATCTCGACCGGTTCTTTATCCAATGGAAACTCATCGACTTTGATTCTTCTATAACCTTAGAAATATTTGGATATCCATTTCCAAAAATTACCTCGTTTCGCATCCTCCAAATACTCCAAACGACAACCTGGGTAATAGCATTTAGGACCTTCTTCTTCTTTTTGGATCCATCCACAGAAACATGCATATCCAAGATATCTTTAAGGCTAAAAGCAAACATAGGTGGAATCTTGCACCATTGTGTGATCACGGACCAAACCACTTGAGTAAATTGACATGAAACGAAAATATGATCACTCGTTTCTTCGTACTCGCTGCAAAAAGGGCATCTCGTGTCTCCTGAAACGATATTCCTTGCTGCTAGGGCTGCTCGAGTAGGAAGTCTTTCCAAATTCGCCCGCCATGAGACAATACCGACCTTTTTCGGAACATAACTATTCCAAAAAAACAGATAGTTTGGAACGGTTCTTCCGTGCGCCGCTGCCACATCCTTAATACTCGCCACCGAGAAAAAACCCGATGGGTTTAGCTTCCAGATCCACTTGTCCGGTCCCGCAGAAACGTTGAAACCACTAAGAAGAGCTGAAATGTTTTGGAGCTCAGCCTCCTCAACTGCATTCAAAACGGGCCTGCTCCAAGCCCAGTTAATAGTGAGCCCATCTTCCCCCCATGACACGCGGTCCGATATACCACAGTTTTTATCTTGTTCAAGTGCAAATAACAGAGGATAAGCAATGTAAAGCGGCTGATTGCCCACCCAAAAATCCATCCAGAATGCTGCCATAGAACCGAGACCCACCTTACACCAAATCGATTCATTAATTTTGATTCCTGGCCGCTCCAGTTGCTTACGAATCCCAATTATTTTCTTCCAAGGACCCGCGATTGATACCTTAGCTGGGAATGACGTCCAGGATCTTGCATTATGGTGAATGGCCCACACAACTCTTCTCCAAAGACTATCCTTATCGGTCTTGAATCTCCACCACCATTTGTAACATCCCAAATCTCGTATAATATAAATAATATTATATTCAAGATGTTAAGTAACGGAAAACGGTAAATATAGATTTGTACCATAAGAAAGTAATGATAAGTTTAATATTTATGTGTATATATAAAAAAATTGTTGGGGTGTTAAATGTTTCATGTAATTAGCTAAGTCTTAGATAAATATGAAGGAAGTTATAAATTTAGAGATATTATACAAGAATGACAATGAAAGCTTGTTCAGGGGCTGAATGTGTAAATTCATATTATAAGAGGGGAAAATTAAAACACACTGATTGTGTTTGGTGTGTGGGTCGCGAGAGAAAGGCAGGAGCAAGGGGAAACCCTTCTCCTTCAATTACATGCAAGAACTCAAGAATTGAACCTGAATTTGAGAGGAAATCGAATGCATGAGACTGGATACAACTTAATCTAAGTGTATTGATCATAAGGTAAGTTGCAATTTATGATTTGATGATCTTGTATGAAGTGGGTTTAGGTTTAATCCGTGAAATTGTGTGAAATTAATCATGTATATGTGTTAGAATCACCGTGTAGAACATGAACTATGTAAGATTCTAAGCAATTTGATGTTTTGGGATAAAACCCACTTGTGCTAGTAAGAATGGTGAGATGAATGAATTACCATGTTCAATTCTTGTATAATTTTGATGTATGGTGTGCTATATGATCGATTCTTACTAGTTAGATTGAGTAGGATTTGAAAGAAATATGATGTGTTATTGTTGAGGATTGGAAACAAGTGGTAGAAGATGAGCATGAAATACTTGTACATTGTGCCTTATTTGTTGTACGCCCACAAAGTGTTTGATAAAATGCCTACACGAAACTTGAATTGATTCAAGTTTGTGTTAAAAAGTTAGTAAATTCGTCACTTTTGACAGCCCTAGATAGTCATCTTGTAAAGGCCGTATCTCATTCGTTATTAGGAATTAGACAACGAGCCTTATATCGTTGGAAAGCTTGTTTCGCATGTTACAATTCTTATTTGAAAGTCGAAGTCGGATTAGGTGATTAAAAAGGGGGAAAGTGACCCCGAACAGCTGCTGCGTGAAAAATGCAGCAATGAAAATAATGTGTTTTGTGAACTTAAAACATATGATTTTCTAGTCACCAATTTACTAAACACTAAATATTGCTTCGGGTGAATGTTACAGTTGTTAAGGTGTGTTTAAAGCGTTACTATGTGTAAAATTGGCGTGAATGTACAGCATGGTTAGCCTTTCGGATATGATTGTAATAGTAGAGAAGTCAGGCGTATTGTAGTAGATGATCTATGTGTCGTGTATGATGATAATTGAGTTGCTTGAATAAGGAACAAGATGACTTTTAGTCTATATGCCTTATGTATGTGGTATTTGGTTAATAAAAAGTCAAGTAATGTATGAATGGAAAGAAACAAATGTAGTATGAATGAGCATGTGTGCTAACCATAATGTAATTGTGATGACATGAAAGGATAGGAATCACATTAGCAAGGACTCGAAAACGGAAGGTTAACGGGTCAAGCGGAGGCGAGGAAACAAGCATGAACAATAACGCTCGAGGTAAGTGACTTTCGATTCACTTCTTAGTATACATATAGAGTTTTCTTGTTTATGGATGAATGGGATGATTGATGTATATAAAATGGCCGACAAGTATGTATGTATGAATGCATTTAGGAAAATTACGTAAGTACATGCACGTGTGAGCTAAGGTATGCACGGGTGTAGTTATGATTCATTTTATGAATGTATGTAAGTATGGAGTTATGTATGCATGTATGTATATATGTAGGTATTGGTGTATGTATGTACGTAAGTAGTTATGTATGAGCATGAGCATTATGTATTTGAATATGAAAGTACATACGTGTGTAGGTACGAACGTATATATATATATATATGTGGATGCAAGTATGTATGCGTGTATGTATGTATGTATGTATGTATGTGAGTAGGTATGTGTGTATGTAGTTATGTATGTATGTATGTAAATACATATGCGAAGATGTAATCATGTATGTATGTAATTAGATGCGTGGGTATGCAAGTAAAGGTATGTATGTAAGTGGTTCTATATATGATTTATATACGCGGTTACAATGCATTTAAGTATTGACGTCCTTAACAGCGTGCTTCGAGAATGAAATGAAATGCAGGTAGACACAATAATGCGGGTATGTATGTAGATGTGTATTTATGCGTATGCGAAGATACGTAGGTATATATGAATGTATGTAGAGAAGTAGTAATGTATGCGCGTATGTAGATATGTGGTTGGTATAGAAGAAGGTACGTATGAGTATATGCAGGTATGTAGAAATATAGGAGGGTGTGTACGTATGTAGACGCATATGTATACATGTGCATGATTTAGATACGTCGAGTAATGCGTTATTAATAGTGTGCCTTGAGAATGAGAAGCAATGCAGGTACATTATTGAAGCCTCACCAGAATATGGATGCACAGATGAAATGCCTGGAATTAGAAAGATAACGCAATGGAAAGTGTACGAGATTGAATCTTATTCATGTATTGTGTACTAATGTGATGAACGTATGTGGTGAGTGCAGGTTGTACAAATCACGGGCGGTTATATCGAGGAATAGAGATCGAAGACCGAGTCACAAGATAGATTGTACGGGAATAATTGAGTATGTATTATTAGTAAACATGACTTATGCTTTATTTTTGTAGAAGATACATAATAAAATGAACTTTCAAGTAAGTTAAAACGTTTGTAATGAAAGAAATTTTATGGCACGAAATTCCGCTGCGACTTTTTGGCAAATACGTATTAGGGTCTTACAAGTTGGTATCAGAGCCCTGGTTTGAGCGAAATCAAGTATGAGGAGGCAAATACTTGAACTCAAACCTGTGTGCTCTTGTGACAAGAAATCCGTACAATCCAAGACTCGATCAAGATCTAAGGGTAGAAGCCAAGGTAAATATGTGCTTAAGTATGTATTGGAAGATAACTAACAATATGTTATGTGTAAGGTAAGCATGGTTGCTTGGAAAGAATGATCTGTGGATGCGGTCTAGCACCGGCACCAAGGTATATAATATGACATATCGACCCAGGTACGTATATTTAATATATGTAAGTACATGTAATGGTAAAACCTATCAATGAAAGGAAGATTTTAAAATGGAAAATAATGATAAGAATGGTAATGAAGTTTTGGAAATGTTACACGTGCCGAAACCTAATTCTTCGGACATAAGGTGACAATTACACGAAGACACGAAACTGGTATGTGGATTGTGTACCTGGCCAGGACACGATACGCATATGACGTTCGTGAGACCGTGATAATTGCTACAGGTAGGTCCGTTAGAATTAGGTAGTAGGTGGACGTGAGGGTGAAAAGAAATGTAAGACTTTCAGGAATGAAAGTACGAATGAAATGTTAGAATCCGCGAGACGGATTCGAAGCATGAAAGAATTGAAAGCATGAATGATATGTTAGAATCCGCGAGACGGATTCGAAACATGAAAGAATTGAAAGCATGAATGATATGTTAGAATCTACAAGACGGATTCAAAGAATGAAAGATATGAATGCAATGCTTTAATCCGCGAGACGGATTCAAGTGATGAAAGGCACAAATGCAATGTTTGAATCCGAGAGGAGGATTCAAAGAATGAAAGATGTGAATGCAATGTTTGAATCCGCGAGACGGATTCAAAACATAGAAGGTACGAAAGGTATGAATAATGTGTTCGAATCCGCGAAACAGATTTAAGATATAAAAGACGGAACTAGTCTACATAAGAAGAAGTCGATAGCTTGACCATGTATGCGTCAAACAAATCATATAAGTAAATGTAAAGCAAATGAACAAAAGAATGATAGGAATGAAAATATCCGAATGTGTAAGTAATTACGGACCAGACAGGTAAATATTTCTTAAAAGATATGATTCAAATTATGCTTAAACTTTCGTGTATAGATATATGAATATATTTATGCAAATGCGTTGTATGCAAGAATGGTCGAAAGGATAAATGGGCCATACGGGTCAGATGGCGATTGCCATTTGAACTCGTTAGTTAATGTTTTGATATGTTAAGTTTTGTACTCATAGGTGAGCTTGATGAATGGACACGTAATGTCACCAATCGGAAAGGGATGATCACCGTAAGATAAGGATGACGAATCAATGGAATCTACTTCCGTCAGATATCATAGTGGGATAAACCTATCAAGATCAGTGAAAGAATTCTCATAAGCGGAAGCTCATTACCCGGATAAATGAGATCAATCCTGGGATGGTTTAGATTTGTAATGAAGTGGTCGGTTCGCTTTCGCGGGTCGTGGAATTATGCCAAAATAGTAAGGTTAGTGAATTGTTTAATATGTGAATTTAAGTATAAAGTTATGAATTGAATAAGTACTTCCGCACGAGCCAGTGGTAACGCAAGGTGTGATATGATAAGGAAGGGTTGACTTTTAGAAGTAGGCTAAGAATGAGTTTTAAATCTGACTTAAGTAGTAGACAGTGCATGTATGAGTAAGAAGGTAGAAGTAAAACTCCAAGTATATACGAAATTATTAGAACTAATACTAACGGTGAATGCGGTAGCAAGTTCATATGAACTTCATTTTGCTTTTATGTAAATCATGGTAGTAAACCCTTGGGTTTGCTTCTAGTTTGCACACTTTAGTTCTGGTACGATAATGTGATGGTACGATCATATTTATTCATGAATAAGACTTTTGCAAAGATCCCAAATGTAATCATGTTGTATTGAGCATCGTAAATGGATAAATGAAAAAAATGAGAGTAGTATTGGTCTACTGAGAATGAGAAAGGTTTCGGGGACGAAACCTTCTTTATGGGGGGTAGACTTGTAACATCCCAAATCTCGTATAATATAAATAATATTATATTCAAGATGTTAAGTAACGGAAAACGGTAAATATAGATTTGTACCATAAGAAAGTAATGATAAGTTTAATATTTATGTGTATATATAAAAAAATTGTTGGGGTGTTAAATGTTTCATGTAATTAGCTAAGTCTTAGATAAATATAAAGGAAGTTATAAATTTAGAGATATTATACAAGAATGACAATGAAAGCTTGTTCAGGGGCTGAATGTGTAAATTCATATTATAAGAGGGGAAAATTAAAACACACTGATTGTGTTTGGTGTGTGGGTCGCGAGAGAAAGGCAGGAGCAAGGGGAAACCCTTCTCCTTCAATTACATGCAAGAACTCAAGAATTGAACCTGAATTTGAGAGGAAATCGAATGCATGAGACTGGATACAACTTAATCTAAGTGTATTGATCATAAGGTAAGTTGCAATTTATGATTTGATGATCTTGTATGAAGTGGGTTTAGGTTTAATCCGTGAAATTGTGTGAAATTAATCATGTATATGTGTTAGAATCACCGTGTAGAACATGAACTATGTAAGATTCTAAGCAATTTGATGTTTTGGGATAAAACCCACTTGTGCTAGTAAGAATGGTGAGATGAATGAATTACCATGTTCAATTCTTGTATAATTTTGATGTATGGTGTGCTATATGATCGATTCTTACTAGTTAGATTGAGTAGGATTTGAAAGAAATATGATGTGTTATTGTTGAGGATTGGAAACAAGTGGTAGAAGATGAGCATGAAATACTTGTACATTGTGCCTTATTTGTTGTACGCCCACAAAGTGTTTGATAAAATGCCTACACGAAACTTGAATTGATTCAAGTTTGTGTTAAAAAGTTAGTAAATTCGTCACTTTTGACAGCCCTAGATAGTCATCTTGTAAAGGCCGTATCTCATTCGTTATTAGGAATTAGACAACGAGCCTTATATCGTTGGAAAGCTTGTTTCGCATGTTACAATTCTTATTTGAAAGTCGAAGTCGGATTAGGTGATTAAAAAGGGGGAAAGTGACCCCGAACAGCTGCTGCGTGAAAAATGCAGCAATGAAAATAATGTGTTTTGTGAACTTAAAACATATGATTTTCTAGTCACCAATTTACTAAACACTAAATATTGCTTCGGGTGAATGTTACAGTTGTTAAGGTGTGTTTAAAGCGTTACTATGTGTAAAATTGGCGTGAATGTACAGCATGGTTAGCCTTTCGGATATGATTGTAATAGTAGAGAAGTCAGGCGTATTGTAGTAGATGATCTATGTGTCGTGTATGATGATAATTGAGTTGCTTGAATAAGGAACAAGATGACTTTTAGTCTATATGCCTTATGTATGTGGTATTTGGTTAATAAAAAGTCAAGTAATGTATGAATGGAAAGAAACAAATGTAGTATGAATGAGCATGTGTGCTAACCATAATGTAATTGTGATGACATGAAAGGATAGGAATCACATTAGCAAGGACTCGAAAACGGAAGGTTAACGGGTCAAGCGGAGGCGAGGAAACAAGCATGAACAATAACGCTCGAGGTAAGTGACTTTCGATTCACTTCTTAGTATACATATAGAGTTTTCTTGTTTATGGATGAATGGGATGATTGATGTATATAAAATGGCCGACAAGTATGTATGTATGAATGCATTTAGGAAAATTACGTAAGTACATGCACGTGTGAGCTAAGGTATGCACGGGTGTAGTTATGATTCATTTTATGAATGTATGTAAGTATGGAGTTATGTATGCATGTATGTATATATGTAGGTATTGGTGTATGTATGTACGTAAGTAGTTATGTATGAGCATGAGCATTATGTATTTGAATATGAAAGTACATACGTGTGTAGGTACGAACGTATATATATATATATATATGTGGATGCAAGTATGTATGCGTGTATGTATGTATGTATGTATGTGAGTAGGTATGTGTGTATGTAGTTATGTATGTATGTATGTAAATACATATGCGAAGATGTAATCATGTATGTATGTAATTAGATGCGTGGGTATGCAAGTAAAGGTATGTATGTATGTAAGTGGTTCTATATATGATTTATATACGCGGTTACAATGCATTTAAGTATTGACGTCCTTAACAGCGTGCTTCGAGAATGAAATGAAATGCAGGTAGACACAATAATGCGGGTATGTATGTAGATGTGTATTTATGCGTATGCGAAGATACGTAGGTATATATGAATGTATGTAGAGAAGTAGTAATGTATGCGCGTATGTAGATATGTGGTTGGTATAGAAGAAGGTACGTATGAGTATATGCAGGTATGTAGAAATATAGGAGGGTGTGTACGTATGTAGACGCATATGTATACATGTGCATGATTTAGATACGTCGAGTAATGCGTTATTAATAGTGTGCCTTGAGAATGAGAAGCAATGCAGGTACATTATTGAAGCCTCACCAGAATATGGATGCACAGATGAAATGCCTGGAATTAGAAAGATAACGCAATGGAAAGTGTACGAGATTGAATCTTATTCATGTATTGTGTACTAATGTGATGAACGTATGTGGTGAGTGCAGGTTGTACAAATCACGGGCGGTTATATCGAGGAATAGAGATCGAAGACCGAGTCACAAGATAGATTGTACGGGAATAATTGAGTATGTATTATTAGTAAACAGGACTTATGCTTTATTTTTGTAGAAGATACATAATAAAATGAACTTTCAAGTAAGTCAAAACGTTTGTAATGAAAGAAATTTTATGGCACGAAATTCCGCTGCGACTTTTTGGCAAATACGTATTAGGGTCTTACGCCATTTCGATAACATTGCCAAATTCACGTCACGAAGCGAACCAAATCCTAATTCGCCGTATTCCATTGGAGCAATGACTTTTTCCCACGCCATCCAACTCATTTTAGAGGTTTCATCCGAACCGCCCCAAAAGAAAGTTCTTCTAAGTCTCTCCAAAATATCCAAAACTATCGACGGAGCTTTATACAACGAGAAAAAGTAAGTCGGAAGAGAGTTTTGGTACCGACTTAAGAAGTGTAATTCTTCCACCATACGAAAGAGACTTTGCCTTCCAAAGAGACAATCGGGTTTTGAAAATATCTATAACCGGTTTCCAATTTCTAGCGATATTCATATTAGCTCCCACAACCAAACCCAAGTGCTTAACAGGGAAGGAGCCTTTTTTACAACTTAGAATTTCCGCCATATGTTGCACGACCTCGTCATTAACCCCCACTCCAAACATAGTGCACTTAGAGAGGTTCACTTTCAAGCCCGAAGTCAAGTAGAAACATCTCAAAATTCTTCGAAGGTTAAGTGCATTTTCACTACACCATTCCCCAACAAACACCACATCATCGGCATAGATGAGGTGAGTTAAGGTTGGACCAGAATTCGTGCATTTCAGACCCTTAAAATACCATCCGCTGCGGCCTTTTTCATGATCCCCGTTAGCGCTTCCATGGCAATCACAAACAAGAAAGGAGATAGCGGGTCCCCTTGACGCAGCCCACGAGTGCACTCGAACTCCCTAGTCGGAGAGCCATTCACCAACACCGAAGCTCTCGCCGACACAAGTGTGGCCAAAACCCATCCCCTCCATCGAGCCGGAAAATTCATTTGCTCCATAACCGAGTCCAGAAAATTCCAATTCAAAGAGTCATATGCTTTATTTATATCAATCTTGAAAATCATACCTGCTTTCTTTGCCTTCTTCATCCATGCAATAACTTCATTTAAAATAAGAGGTTCATCCGTAATATTCCTACCCGCCAAAAAGGCTGACCGTTCTTCCGATACTAATTTCCCAATAACTTTACTAAGTCGATTAACCAAGACTTTCGAAATGGCTTTGTTAACAACCCCAATCAAACTTATGGGCCGGAAATTTAATGGAGAAGATGGATCTTTCACTTTAGGAATTAGAGCAAGAAACGAAGAAGTACAACATTAATTAATGGTGCCTTTATCGAAAAACTCCTGGAAAATTCTAGTAAAATCGCTTTGAAAAAGCTCCCAATTCCTTTTTATGAACTTAAAGTTAAACCCGTCCGGACCCGGTGCCCTATCTCCAACACAACCCCAAATTGCTTCCTTAATTTTCGCAACCGTGAACGGGTCAACAAGCATGTCCGCTTCCGCCACCGAGAGGGAGACCAAGTTATGGCAAACAATATTCGGCCTGGACGTCATCGGTTCCACAAATTGTTTCGAAAAAAAATCGAAAAAAATTTCCTTTATCTCCACAGGATTCGTAACCCAAGCTCCATTCACCATGAGACCGTTGATGCGATTGTTACTAATGTTAGAGTTTATAACATTATGATAAAACGCCGAATTTTCATCACCTTCAAGCGCCCACCTAGCTCGGGACTTCTGACGAGCATCCAACTGTTTCCTTCGGTCCACCTCCATGACACTATTTATACACTCATCTCTTTCATTTAATTCATTCTCGTCCAGCCCCCGCTCCTCAGCTAGTCCTTCTAATGTACGTATTCGGTTTTTTTTCTCCTCATATATACCATCCGACCGCACCTTTTCTGCCTTCAGCCACACTTTAATGTTATTTTTCAGCCACCTCAGTTTCACAGACAACGCCATATCAGCTGGCCCATTGAAGACAAAAGATTGACACAGATGTTTTACCATTTCCATGAATCCGGGTATCTCCAGCCAAGAATTAAAACATCTAAACGGAATGTGCCCGAAATCCGTGGGAGTAGTAGAAAGAAGTATTGGCCTGTGATCCGATGCATCCCGGCTAAGGGCCGTAACCGACGCCATTGGCCATTTCTCCATGAAACCCAAACAAACAAGAAAGCGATCCAACTTGCTTAATTTATCGCCACTATCCGAAATATATGTGAACTTTCCACCCCCCATTTGATACTCACACAAACCCGCGGACAAAATGAAATGGTTGAAGGCATCCGCATTAGCTGAGATGAATTCAGAATTCATGCGTTCCGACTCGTCTCTAACATCGTTAAAGTCACCCATGAAAACCCACAGACCTTGCACATCATTCTTTATACCAACTAGGTTCAACCATATGTTCCTACGAACCGATGCGTCATTTGAAGCATAAACATTAACCAAGTTAATTCGTTCTCCTGAGTGGATCAATATACCAGATAAAACTAAGAAAAAAACGGTCTTTAATCACGTTCTCACAGGAGAACAGTGCTGGATTCCAAAGACAAGCCAGTCCCCCCGATCGGCCTTGAGCATCGAAATCTTCCACATTATAAGCAGACCGGCCCCACAACCCGTTAAAAACAAAATTAGACATGGCCCCTAACTTAGTTTCTTGAATTGCTAAGAAATGTACACCGTAAGTAGTTTCAATGCCCCTGACCCAATCGATCTTACGGGAATCCCGTACCCCCCCCTTAAATTAACAGATAAGAAATTCATTGTAAACCGGTAGAGACACCTTCACCTTGAACAAGAACCGTAGTGACATCTTCAAATCCGTGTAAATCGATACCCAATCTTGAGCCAATGGATGCCGTTGCAAGAACCTCAGCCCCAACATCTGGACGATTACAACCAGGATCGCCGGGATCCGGTGCGAAATACCCTTCCAATCCCTGTTGCCCAGATGATTGTAGATCAAACTCCCCTTCCTCCAGACCCGTTCCCAGTATAGGATACTCCTCATCTCTATTTAACACTCCACCGCCTGTACCATCAAAAAACCCAGGTCTGTTCAAGTCCAAAGAGGAATCATCTGATCTATGGTTTTGTTTACAATTCCTTGTAGGTGGGCCTTGCATGGACCCCGATGATGGTGGGCTCCGATTTGCTCTGGGCCTCTTGCCCAACCCATGTTGAGGAGTAGGTCCATCTAGTGGAATATGGAACACATGGTCATTTTCTCTTTCCTCCGAAAATTGGGAATCCCCACCAGACTTTTCAGCCGGCATTTCTCCTGACCCCACATCATTATTTTGTTTCCCATGAGAGGTCTTTTCCCCATGCATTCCTTGAGCGTTACACCTTGAATCCCGAACAGTCTCACCCCCAGACGACGACTTTTCATTTACTATCTTTTCAATGTCCGATGGGTCCGACCTTTCTGGAGCCGGAATACCAACCGTCGGAGTTTCAACCGCCCCGACCGATGCCGGTTTGGTGATCTCCGGATGTCGAAATTCACCTTCCTCCTCATCATCAAACATTTGGTTGTCACCCTCCTCTCCATCATCATTAGAACATTCATCCGAAACATCCTCAGAATTATAACCATCGTTTTCCATTAAACTCTCCCCGTCTAAATCTGGTTTCCATACTGAAAAGTCCTCGGAGACCCAGATTACAAACCTCCTTTCTTCCCAACTTAGTACCACTGATTCCTCGATACGTTTACCAGGAGGAACCAGCACCAAAACCACTCTCGGAATTATCACCCACACTAGTTTAGGAAAAAACTCCAACTTTGCAATAGTCTTATACTATAATTTAATAAGATTAATTGGTTTAAAGTCACTAATCAACAAAAGGACTAGCAGATTTTGGAATTAATGTTATTAATGTTATAAAAGAAGAATTATAACGTTTAGGAAAAGCCGAAAATGAATAAAATTTTGTCAGAAGGTAAAAAAATTATTGAATTTCAAGTAATCCCTAAACTTTTAATTAGCCAAAATGAATAAAATATTTGTCATAAGGTAAAAAATATTGAATTTCAAGTAATCCCCAAACCTTTTTTGAACGGCAAGAAACGACGTGCCAACTACCGTGACACCAGGCGTTGTGGCCAAGGTCGACTACTCGACCGTCGCCAGCCCCTTGGCTCTCCCAGATGCGCGGAAACCCGACCTCCACCCGCCCGAAAGCACGACAGTAGAATAATTGGTAAAACCTCGCCACTCATCCAACACGAACCGACGCCACCCGTATTCATCCTTTATTCGGATGCCACAGAAAATAATGGAGATAGTGGAAGTCGAACCTGGATCACAAGAACATCATGTCTTTCCTCAACCACTTTACCACTACCTCATTGGCAATCCCCGAACCTTCTAATTAGCCAGAAAGTGAATCCATGGGGACACAGAGGAATTTATATGAACCACACGACCAAACAACCTCCTTTACTTCTTCCATGAAAATGATTTAGACAATTACATTTTTAAATACATACAAAAAGATTGGTTTGACTTTCTTTATCACTTAAACTAGTAGAAATTCCTCTGCTCGATTCAACGGAAAACATGTATGTACTACAAATAAAAAACTGATTTATCATGATATTAGGTTTAATTTCACAACACAAACGTAAAATAGAAAAGAGAGAATATAGTCTTCATCTCCGTTAGGTAGTCGAAATGCGCAAAATACTAAAATAAAAATTAAATCACTAGCTTCATCATCATGGGTAGGTCTGACAATTTCAGGCATGAACACGAAAGCACGACACGACCTTAAGGAGTTTGTGTTTGACTCTTAACAGGTTTCATGTCTTAAACATGTCGAGACGATGAGACCTGTTAATTTCATGTTTAAATAAGTTAAAACCCGTTAAGACATGTTAATAATTTTTATTTAAAAAAATAGGAAGTAGTGTGGGGTTTTGATATACGCGGCTTGAGCAAAGGAAAAACATAACCTTAATTTTGAAACATCAAATATCGCAGTTCGCAGCCGTGTCTCTCTCTCAACTCAACGTCTCCATGGTCGGTGTCCACACTCCACCGCTTCAGGGAAGGTTCGTGTCTTAACAAGTCATAGGATACACTAGTAAGTTTTTTTGTGGCTTAACAGGTCGTATTCGTGTAACCTGCTTATCATCAGGTTCGCGTTCATGTTTTAGAAAACGTACATGATAAGATTTCGTGCCGTGTTCGTGTTTACATATTTCATGTTCGTGCCTGACACGATATGTCAGCCCTAGTCAACGGGCAGTGGAAATGCATAATAGTATTCCACTGGAGTTACTGATCAAAACACATGCAAAAGTTGTTTACGATACGAATAAATACTTTCATTTGAAATTTGAATACAACTCCGTTTGAACTTTAAACCTTAGACCTTAAATGTAAGATACAAAAAAATAGTCTTCATCATCGTTAGATAGGCGACGTGTATAATTTTATTCCAACGAAGTTACTGATCACATTACGTGCAAAAGTTGTTTAAGAATTAAGATACCAAAAATATTCTTTATTTAAAATACAACTATGTTTTCAATTTTAAAAAAAAAAGTTAATAAGATATTGCGTAAAATAAAAAGCTAACGTCTAGTATTCATCGTCGTTGGGTAGTTGAGGAGCATAGTTATATTCCGCCAAAGTTACTAATCTAAGCTAATGCTTGTCTAATTTACAAACCGAATCGAGTAGAAAATCGAACGAGTAAATTTTGACATTTTTTTAGCGAGCGATGAACGGTTTGGACTTTGGACAACTCTACTTTGGGTAGTTTAGGAACACCGCCCCAACCAATTCAGGTACTTTTGGGTATAAAAATGCGATGGCAGATAATGGTTAGTTAATAACTTTAGCCGCTTTGAGTAAAAATATAGGAGCCCCTTCACTTAGTAGAGTAAATAAGTATTTAGAAAAATGGATAATGTAAAGAATAAAAATAAAATAATAGTTTAAAAAATACCTAACGTTTTAACGGGTCAATTCGTAGCCAATCTGGCTTTTTAGAACAAGTTAACCCGAACACGATCGTTTTTACCCTAAACTAATTATATCTTATTTAACTTTGAATCCGGAACTAGGGATTTGATTGGTATCGTACCCGTACCGAATTTGAACAAAACTGGGTACCAAATACCGTAACAAATATATTGGTATGGTACGAGTACGGGTATTTCGGTACGGTACCCGTTTTGGTACCATTTTGTTTTTATTTTATTTTTTGAGCACTTTAGAAATACTAGACAGGTAAAAATCGCACAAGTACCATACAATACGAGTAATAAATAGGTAAAATCGGTACGAATACCAATACGATACGAGTACCAAATAGGTAAAATCGATATGTGTACCACAAATACTATAAAACGAAATAAAACATAATCTAAAAAAAACTTTTAAAGTTCTATATAAAATTCGGTATCAGTACCCGTTTTTACCCGTACCAATACCAAAAATATCGAATACCAAAATTAATAAAACTGGGTATTGATACATTTACCGACTACCTAAAATCGATACGAGTACATATACAGGGATAAAGTTCTACATAAAATTCGGTACCAGTACCCGTTTTTACCCGTATCAATACCGAAATTATCGAATATCAAAATTAATAAAACTGGGTCTTAATACATTTATCGAATACCTAAAATCGATCCGAGTACAGATACAGGGATGAGAGATGAATACGATAGGAGTAGAAATAGGCCTGGTCTATTCGCACACGGCATTAGTCTATTTGCACACTCGAAGCGCCCCGCTTTGGCCATAGCGGGGCGCTTTGGCCAAAGTCAACAGACAAGGACTGACAAATCAGTCCTTGTCTGTTGACTTTGGCCAAAGCGCCCCGCTATGGCCAAAGCGGGGCGCTTCGAGTGTGCAAAAAGACAAAAAACATTGGCTGGAATTTGTGTTGATTTTTTTTTGAAATAGGTGAGATGTGGGTTAGTTTGGTAGTGTTTTTTGGAGGAAAAAATTGTATTTGAGTTTTATAATGGGTGGCCTTTATAATACGTTGTTTTATAATTACGTTTTTTACGTCATTATTTTTATAGAACGTATATAATATAAGTGCGTCTTTATAAACTGTTAAACTAGTTTATTTTGTTAAATTAAACGAACACGTTAAATAAATTGTACAGAAAACCATAAGAATTAAACGTAAACAATCCAAAACCAACGTGATGTAAATAGAAGATTAACTGCAATATATATATATATATATATATATATATATATATATCAGTTTGTACATACAAAACAAAAAGGTACAACTGACTGCATAATACATAACAAAACACTATACAAACAAACTAAGATACTAATCCTCGTGCGGTGGGGACGGTGGGAGGGGAAGTGGAGGCAACCCAGCGACCTCTCGTAGAGAAACGAGCGTCTCGATGATCCAGTCCTGGCGTGCGGCTTGGCGTCTGAGGCGCCGGTCGAAGTCCCGAGCCACCTCACGCGCTACCGGAGGCAGGTCAGCGTAAACGTGCTGCGGGTACTGTGGCGGCTCAGGAGCTGGCTGAACTGGTGGTACCGGGATCTCCTCGATATGCTCCTCCTGAGCCGGATCCTCTAATACAGGCTGAGCCTGAGGCTGAGCCTGAGCCTCAGCCTGAGGCTGGCCCGGGAACTCATCGAGTCCCAGAGCCTGTAGCTGAGCCTGCCGAGCGGCCGCCTGCTCAGCAGGAGGGGCCAACACTCCAGGCCTCAACTCAATAACAACCGGGATGACCTCCGGCACCGGCTCCGGCTGCCAAATCTGCCCGTCCATGCCCCTAAACCTCAGACCAACATCAAAGCGACGGGTGATCTGCATGCTAGAAACTGACGCGCGGCCCAACCTGGTAGACGGGACCGGATCGGACAGCAGCGGATCTCCCTCGAGCACGATCCTGTATAACCGCCTGCGTATATAAATCAGTATCAAGCTCGGCCTCTGTGTACAAACCTGTATAAACAAATAATATTAAATAAACAAATGATATTAAATAAACAAATAACATTAAATAAACAAATAACATTAAATAAATATATAATAATAATAATAAAATAATATTAAATAAACAAATAACATTAAATAAACAAATGATATTAAATATAAAATAATAAATAATATTATTTAAACAAACCTGTATGCACAACAAACTGCCGCACACTCATCTGAAACTCCTGACCGGCGAGACGGAATGTAACCTCGTGGAGTGGAAAATCCGGGTCCTCCACGTAATCCGCCGGATGCGGCGCGTATGTAAACGTGGAAAGAAACTCCCACGTAAGCTCAGGGTACGAGTCCTCCATCGCTAACTCAAATAGGCGCGACCAAGGAGTATCTAGTCCAACTATCTCACGCGCCCGCGCGGCCTCTCCCAACTCATCCAGCAGGCCCCAATCTATCCCTACATGCTCCCCAATGGGGATGGCGCGCAACCTCGCGCATCTCCTCCTCGCCCGTGACCCCGCCGGAAACCGCAGGTACGGACATGCCGGCTCTCCCTGCTCTCCCTCATCTCCCACCTCTCCCTCAACCTCCATATGCTCAATCTCATCATCCGAGGATTCCATCCCTGCACGTTGAAATAAACAAATAATATTATTTATAAAATTTAAATAATAAACAAATAATATTATTTATAAAATTTAAATAATAAACAAACAATATTAAACAAATAATATTAAACAAATAATATTAAAAAAAAAAAATAAACATGAACCAAACCTGAACAAATGGCAGGTTGTACATGTTCGTTTTGTAGGTGGCGTCAATCATTAGCACATGCGGGAAGGCACACCACATATTGAATGATCTTTCGTGAACAAAGAAGACATCTTCAACTTCGTTTGATATCTCATTCGTGCGCATGTAATAAGTGTAATTTTTTTCGAGAAGAATGCTTTCAAGTTTTTGCATCGGAGACTTACCGACATTTTTTTCGGCGTTGATCTTCTGAACAGCGTTGTGTATATCTTTCGGAATAAGCTTTCTAGCCGGATTGTTTTTTGTCAGCGTTCGCCAGATACTTTGGTTGGGAATGTCTTGCTCTGCCAGCTCCTTAACCAGTTTTGTATCCTCCGAAGAAAGCCTTCTCGCATACGCGTGACCCTCTAAGTTTTCAATAGGAGTGTGGTTATGCTTCGCCTTCGTCTCCTCGATCCTCCAAACACTTCCGGATGATTCCGAAAACCCGATCATCTCGAACGGGCAGCCTATTTTCTTGCTACCCGTTTTCCTCTGTGTAGCTATACTCTTATGCTCCCCACCAAAAGTACATTGAAACCAAATCTTGTAATTCTCTCCTCTTTTATTCGACCTCTTAGTCACAATGAGGTAACCGTTGTCTTTTGCCGTGTCTTGTACCCAACGCACCAACTCTTTACGTGACGAAAAGGTCTGCGTCGTATCAAACGAAAACGTAACCGGGTAACAGCCTTCCTCGTCAATAGACACATCCCCCGGCTCACCATCGTCACCGAGGTCCGAATATACTTGATGTTCAAAGTTGTGCTCGCCACCGTAACCGAAATTCGAATAACCTTGTAAGCTCTGTTGACAACCGTAACTGTCGTTTGGACCACACTCCTGCTGTACAAAGCTGTACTCGCCACCGTAACCGAAATTCGAATAACCTTGTTGTGCGTAAGGGTCCTCCACAGGGGTATTCAAATCCAGCGTCACCGTGTTATCACGATAATGAATGCCAGATACAACCTCTGCCTCCCTCAAGTTGGACGAGACAAACGAACAAACACAAACGAACTTTCCGCCAACGTTTGGTCTGTTACATTGACACCTAAATCATGGACAAAATGCGGAGGACTAAAGAGCATACTCTAATAAAACCTTGGACTCAAAAGCTAAAAGAAAAAAAACTTTCCAACTTTTTTCCAAATCTTACACTTTGCCCCCCTACAAAACACACTTGTTTATAATAATCACTCTTAACTTATTACATAAAAATCCGAATTTCACGGCACACAGCTCACAGACCTTTTGTTTGCTTTCTTCTTAATGGAGGGGCCTTAAAATACTCTCTCTCTCTTTCTCTCTCTAAAACTTAGTTTCTCTCTCCTCATCTTGTAACTTCTCTGCGTTCAATTCCTTTGAAGATTGTTCTCATCGATCGGATCTTCTTCTTCTTCTCTCAACTGTCACTTATTTCCTATTTCTCATCAATTTCAGGTAAAATGCTTCATATAATTCGTTAAATTCGTTAAATTATCCGATTATTATTCTGTTTACAGCTTATTTGTTTAACATATCGAAGTTTATTAACGCTGAGATCTGGATTTTGCTACTTTTTGTATAGTTTGTTAGTTTATCATGTTGTTTGATGTATGTTTTTGCTTGCATGAGGTGAACGATGCGGTTATGAGATTAGTTTTGGTGTTATGTGTTTGTTTGTTAGGTTTTCTGTTGATTTGTTTCGTGAAATTTGTTGTGATTGCGAGATTTATGTTGAAATTATATAGTTTATGGTTGATTGATTGAGTATGTTTTTGTAAATTAGGGTTTTAACTTGTGCTGATTGATTTTAGTCTACTGACAGCTTTAATTTTGAAGATACCGGATATGCATATACTGAGAAGCTTTTTAAGTTTTTTTTTTTTTTTTAATTTTTTTTGTTCTATTGACTTTTCCAAAGGTCAGATACAGAACTTGTTCACTGGTATATTGTAATAATTTTTCTTTTATTTTTAATTATTTTTTATTTTATTATTTATTATTTATTATTATTTTTTGACTATATGTGTGATTGCTGGTTTATAAATTTATTTAAGTGACTGGATTATGGATGAATGTTGTATCAGTGGAGTTTTGAAAGATTGAAAGATATGTTGAGTTAACAGTTGGATATTCAAGCAGATTAAAAAGAATTTCTACAAGTTTGGATGTGATGACTCCACCTCTGTTAGACGTCGAAGCGGATGCAACGGGAAACGCGTCCCTAATGACTTCTGTTTCCAGTATGGAATCAGTTTTTCAAAAGAGCCCTGGATTAACCGAGCGGAATTATCTCGGATTATCAGATTGTTCATCTGTTGACAGCTCAGCGGTTTCTGGAATGTCCGAGGTGAAAAGGGATAATCTAAACCTTAAAGCTACTGAACTGAGGCTTGGTCTTCCGGGATCTCAATCCCCTGTGCGCGATTCAGACGATTGTCTTGATGAGAAACCGTTATTTCCATTGGTGCCTTCTAAAGAAGGAATCTGCTTAGGTTCACAGAAGATTGTTGTTTCTGGAAATAAAAGAGGATTCTCTGATACCATTGGTGAAGGGAATTGGATGTTCGGTTCATCTGTGATTGATTCTGACGGTTCGAAATCTTTGGTCCAAGGAAAGTTTACTGGTAACACAAGCGTAAGCGGTAAGATTTCGTCGGGAACTCAGCCCGCGATGATTAAAGATGCGGCATCAAAGGTGTCGCCTCAGGAACAAACTCATGTAACCTATGGAACTAGCCTTAACAAAGCCAGTGCTTCTAATCCTCCTGCTGCTAAGTAAGCGTAATAGAGAAACTCGTTTTTTAAAGAAATGAGTAATATGAGTTTATCGATTTATTATCAATCTTGTTTGCAGGGCACAGGTAGTTGGTTGGCCTCCTGTTAGATCGTTTCGCAAGAACATTTTGGCTACAAATTCGAAGAACAACGATGAGGTGGATGGAAAACCGGGTCCCGCTGCTCTCTTTGTGAAAGTTAGTATGGATGGTGCTCCTTATCTGAGGAAGGTTGATCTAAGAAGCTACACTACTTATCAACAGCTTTCATCGGCCCTAGAGAAGATGTTTAGCTGCTTCACTATTGGTGAGTTGTTTCTATAATCTATGTAAACTTTTGTCTGTGTAGGCATTCAATATTCACACAATATTACTCGCATTATAACGCGCAATATATTTTTTTATTTCTAATGTAGGTCAATGTGGAGCTTCCGGAAGGGAAAGTCTGAGTGAGAGCAAGTTGAGGGATCTGTTGCATGGATCGGAGTATGTGCTCACGTATGAGGATAAGGATGGTGACTGGATGCTTGTCGGGGATGTGCCTTGGGAGTAAGTGTTACGCAACTTGCGCTATTTTTTCGCTTTAATAATGTTATTTCTTATTCTAGGGTTGTGGCATTTTGAAGGGCGCCAAACTCAAGTAACCGAATAATTAATAGTGCCCATAAAAAAAGGAGAATCATTGCCATCTTTGTTGATAGCCTTCTATCTATGAGTATATCGATCCTATATTCAAATAGCTATCATGATACGTGTTCTCGATAAATATAAATTCTTAACGGTCCAGTACTGAATACTGATAGAATGTGTATTTGAAAATTGCTATTGAATACGAGATTAAATTCTGAATAATTGGAGGTATGTTTATCAGAGACAATATACTATAATAAAGTTCCTTTGCCTCTTTTAAGGAAAAATTGGATCCATGCTAATTTGTACATGTGTAGGTATATTTAATCACTTGTAATTTGATTATTTAGTTAGCCTATTTACCAATTTAAACCCAATAATGCTCGAGTGTTCTTACGTTATAATCAACCCATAAGCGAAACATATATAATCACACCACCTTAGATAATTATCATTTTTGTGAACTTCTGTTATTTGCCTCATAAAAAGGATCATGTATTTTAGGATAAAAAACTAATAAATCCATTGTTTTGAGATTCGGGTAATATATTTATGTGCTTTAAACAAGGTAATATAATATTCGAATTTCTACAGTATCATGTATCCATGTGTAGTAAATTCAGATGATCTTTGAATGTATTGTCCATGTATACATGAAAGCAGATGCTATGAGAAAGATACTCCTCTTGAAATTGTTGTGAATCTCTTTGTGAGCCGTTGGTGGACTTTTGCATTTAATCCTGACCATTGTTAGTATATAATAGTTAGATTCTATATTCTTGTCAAATCTATGTTCTGTTACCGTTAACATGTTTGCTTTTGATCATTGCCGTAATACAAATTTGAATTGAAACATAAACACTAGACGAGCCATCAGCTGTTTATTAAGTAATTTTCACCATATCTCCAAAATCATCTCACCTGTTTATCGGGTCTGGTGTAATAGATATATACATATATATGTACATATATCATTTCGATTGCTTTCTAATATGTTTTTTTACTCTGCGTGATGCCAGTATGTTCATCGGTTCTTGCAAGAGGCTGAAGATCATGAAGGGCTCTGATGCAATTGGCTTAGGTATGCGTCTAACTCCACTCTCGGATGAAAACCGCAACTGAATGTCAAATTACTATATTACCTTCACTTAGAACACAAATCGAGCAACTTGTTTATAACATTAACATGATATCATCCTAATGTTTAATGATGTACTACAGCTCCAAGGGCTATGGAGAAATCAAAGAACAGAAATTAGCTTCTCTTCCGAGTGAAATGCCGTTATGTTTTGAGGGGAAGTGGTGTGTGTTTCTATAAATAGTAAGAGTAAAATGTTTCTGATATATTAATATAGGAAACCTTTGTTTTCTGACTACTTACTCTTGGTCTTTTGATGAATGTGTGGTTGTGTGATTTTAAAACACTTGTCTCCAGTCATGTTATTACTTATTATTGTATGGATGTTTAGTATGTAGTTAATATTCCGATATATCAGTGATATATCTGTTATCGGTCCTCTGCCGAGATATGGGTGCAAAATATTGGTCAGAATATCAGTACCGATAATATCCCGCGATATATCACCTATTTTCCCGATATCAATACCTTTCTTCTTAGTTCCATTCGTCTTTCTTCTTATTGCTGCTATTAGTGTTTTAAGTCTTAATTGTTAGTTGTTATTGTTAAATGTTAGTGTTTTAAGTCTTAGTCAGTTCCTACTTGATACAATTGTTAGTGTTTTGCAAGTTGCAAAAGGTTAATTTGTCAATGGTAGGAGAGTATACTAAATTGTTGGTGTTTAATTGCTATATATATAAATTTAGCATGATATTAAAATTACTGATATCCCACCGCGATAACAGATATCTCAGATATCGGTCCTTGACCGATATCCTATATTTTACGGCATTAACTACTTAGGAAGTTTGTGATGGTGGTGTTTAATTGTGTATAGTTGAGGGACTGAACATGGAAAGAGAGAAAAAGAAAGGTCTTGGTTTTTTAAAATACTGAAAGTGGAAGGACTAATGTTGTAAAAATATGTTGAAAATTCCTGCAGTAGCAGGTGTTGTGCAGAAGCCCAGCACAGAAGTATACGGACGTAAAATAATACAAATCCATCAAAATGTAGACAGGTTTTCATGCTTTTTGTTAAATATAATCCAATGTACAACTTAAATTGCATTAGGTACAAGTATCTTTTGCTTGCAGAACCCATCCACATTGGGGGGTATCACCGGAGTTCACGGTAGGGACGGGTCTAAGTTAAACGAGAGAAGCTCGGTTTGGCTCGTTTGTTTATTAACGAGCTGAAACTTGAGCTTGAGTTTGGTCCGTAATATGCTCGAGCCAAGTCGTTTATTTTATTTTTTTCAAATTTTATTGATTATAATATTTTGTTTACTTCAATGCATTTTTTTATTATATTGAATACTAGCTAAACAAGCAAGCTAATTAAGATTGGACTGTCGTTTCGATTATAACTTATAAACAATAAAATTTAGGCTTATCTTAAGCGAGACAACGAGTAAGCTTACCTTTGCTTAAGCTCGCTCATTTATGAACAAATCGACTTTGAACAAGATTCAAGTCACGATCTTTTAGAAGTGCCCTAGTCCACAAAGATTAAGCTTAATCGACTTTGAACAAGATTCAAGTCACGATCTTTTAGAAGTGCCCTAGTCCACAAAGATTAAGCTTGGTTGAACTCCTTAAAAACATTGCCAAAACATGTATGAACTTTCTTTCGAATCAAGTGAAATAATTAATCATATGGGTTAGGTTATTCACACACCCAACCGTCATCTAAACGCCTCGTATAAGTCTATACCAAACGTATAGGCACTAATCTTAAAAGTCAGAGCTGTAGGTGTCAGTTTTTGTTTGGCAACTGGACTGTATGCTTTGGATAGGACTATATAGGGCATATAAAAGTCTTGCTTTTTTTAGTATTACAAATATTTTTATAAAATATCTGTTATTTTAGCAAGTTTTCTCTAACAATTTAGGTATATTATTTTATTTTATAAAATAATTGTTAAATTAACTTCATATAAGAACACTAGATATAATATAGTAAACATTAGATAAATATAATGTTTTTATAAGATGTAAACTTTGTTAATTAGTCGAAACTAACCTATAGTATGATACATAACCAACCAAACAAACTAAACACTGTAAACAAACATTACAAATATGAACTGAATAAACTATACCATTAAGTGTACAACATAATAAATAGTATAATACAATATAGTATAGTATGGTACAATACACAATACATCACATTTTCACAATATGATACAATACAAAACACAATACAATACAACACACAATATGGTACACTTTACATTACACGATACAACACAATACGGTACAATACAGTGTACATGAATCAAATCCACATGTTATAACCACAAATATGCATGTTGTATTCTCATCACGTACACAGCGTACGTTAAGGCCAATTGTACAGTACATTCTCTCTCTCTCTCTCTCTCTCTCTCTATATATATATATATATATAGGGGAATGTTCAAATGAAAACCACTAGTTATTGTGAAAACTCGAAAACTAATTAAAAAAGCCAAAAAAACATACCATTTTTTTTGCATAACAATTTTCGCAGTTTTTAATATATAAAAAAATTAAAAAAAAAAAAAATGTACTGCACATGTGTATTATTACACATGTGTACTACAAAAAAAAAATTTTTTGAATTTTTTTATATAAAAAAACCTGCGATTTTTATAAAAAAATTGAAAAAATAAAATAAAAAATTTTGATGTGTTTTTTAGGTTTTTTTTAGTTAGTTTTCGAGTTTTCACAATAAAAGTGGTTTTCATTTGAATAATCCCCTATATATATATAGGGAGGAGTTCATGCGAGAACCACTCTTATTGCGAGAACCGCGAGAACCAATGTGAACACAACCTAAAATAGCTAAAAAAACCTAAAAAAAACCTAACCCCCCCCCCCCCCCCCCAAAAAAAAAAACCACCTAACCTAAACCCCCCCAAGCTAAAATGCTAAAAACTAAACCCCCAAAAAACCTAAAAAAATCTAACTTTTTTTTTAAATATTTTTTATGCTCAAATCGCTACTTTTAGTGGCAAAAAAAATGTTTTTAAAAAAAAAATTAAAATTTTTTTTTGGCTTCGAAAAGTACCGATTTTTATATAAAAAATATTAAAAAAAAAATTTTTTGTGTGATTTTTAGCTATTTTTAGGCATTTTTGGTTGTGTTCACATTGGTTCTCGCAATAAGAGGTGGTTCTCGCATGATCTTCTCCCTATATATATATATATATATACACGTAGCATGTAGGTGTATATTAGGAATCATATAGCCCAGCCTCCACACATGATATAACAGCATCAACCTTTGTTGAAAATTAACAAAGTTTAATGCCACGTATAAGGGTTATACATGGCCTATAAAGGGTGTCAAAATTTAGCAGTGAGTGTGTATATTAGGATCCATTTATCTCTCAATCGTATGACAATGATTTTCTGTATTATAACTGTATATTGTGGCTCCTTTTAATTTAATGTATAAATATATGTACATTTATAAAAAAATCTAAGTCACTTTGCAATATTTAATATAACTTGAACTAAAATAAAAGTATTATTTTTATTTGTTTACAATTTCATGTCTGCTTAAATATATTAAAAATTAAAGCGTGTTTAGGGAAAAGAAAAAAAAAACTTATTATGTGTGACATGATACAATACATATTTTACATGAAATTAATAAGCACTTCTGGGTTGGATCTTGGGCCCCACACGCTCTCACGTCGGCCCACTACCCTTTTTCTCGACGCACCAACAAGGCTACAAACAGGCTGCCCAATCAAACAGCAGGAAGTGTGGCCTATACACAGAAAACACATGCCATGTTTCTCTTTTCCTTTTAAATGTCGAGCCCATATTAAAAAAGTACTTGAAGGAATTACTTGGCGACAATCCCATTTTTGTTTATTTCCACTGATAGTCCTATAATTCAAATATTTGGCAGTTACTGGTCCTCCGTTAAAAATAACCTAAAGGAGTTAAGTTTGTTAACTGGAAGTTTAAATACCCCACGTGAAACAACGTTTTCGTCGTTTGAATCACTGTTTCAATGTAAGTTTTACATCAATCGACCCGTGTCGTCGTTCTAATCAAAACTCAAAAGCCCTAAGACATCGGTTTGTAATTCGAAAAAAAAAAAACTTAACCCCGTTAAGTTATTTAACGGCGGACCAGTGGAGGTCAAATATTCGAACTGTTGGATTGCCGGTGGGGATAAACAAAATTTGGACTCTCAATGGCCAATGACATCAACTAGGGATTATTATAATCCATTTTCCCGTAAATTAATTACATGGATGGTCAAGTGGTATGTCTAGTCGTCCAGATAATGGTTTGTAACATATTTGGTCCTTGAATTGGATAAACAATTAACTTTTTTCGTGTAATTATATTCATAATGTGCACACTCTTCATTCATGACTCGAATAAATAAAAAAAATCACCCTTCATTCATGACTCGAATAAATAAAAAAAAAAAATCACCCACTCTTTCCTCCATGTCATCGACCATCACTCTTCAGTCTTCATAGTCATCAAGATCGCTTCTAAATCTACAAATCAAAATCGAAAACCACCATGAAACCTCATGCCACCTGAGGATCTCAATGGCAAATCGATTTTTGTTATCCAAATAAGTTCAATCGAGAGGAGAAACTAAGCCTCAAGATTCACAAAACCCGTGTGCAAAACCGCCATCAAATTTGTTGATCACTTAACTGCATGGTTGTAAAATAAGGTCTCGAAGGACGAGTACTCACTACAAGGTACACTGGCAAGGCCCGAGTACTCTTCGTCTAGGCCGAATACTTTCTGAGCATTTTCCGCTTAGGCTGAGTACTTCCCGTGTACTCTCAATTCTGATCAGGAAACGCCTAACGACTTTTGCGACCATGCTTAACTGATGACGCAAAGTTCATGTAATTGTTAGATTAATTTTGGGGAATATGGTGATGAGTTGTTCTAGAAAAACATCGCTACCACCATCATGGTTTCTCTCTCTCGAAGGTTATCAAACAAAATCATAATATTTGTAGTTGTTCTATGGCAACCAATCAAAATTAATAATTATATCTGACAAAATGATTTTCCTTTGCTTACAAATATAATATTTTACAATACAAACGAACAAGTGGTACACTCTTTATTTACCCTCTCAATCTCACAATCTTTTTTTTTTTTTACACTTTTTTCGTTTTGATTTTTTCTACAAAACAAAAA
This sequence comes from Helianthus tuberosus, assembly GCA_030545235.1. Classification (NCBI taxonomy): domain Eukaryota; kingdom Viridiplantae; phylum Streptophyta; class Magnoliopsida; order Asterales; family Asteraceae; genus Helianthus; species Helianthus tuberosus. Next base: position 3,981,937 of record CM060416.1, on the reverse strand, counting down.
GACCCTCTCAATCTCACAATCCTTTTCTACAATGTTTTTTTTTTCGTTTTGAATTTTCGATCACATAAGATAAAAGAAATTTGCCGTTCAAAAAAAAAGTCGGTTAACTGTGCTTATTTTGGTAATTTTCCCATTTTTTATTAAAATCTAGCGTCCTCAAAGCCGTGTAAGTCGCTGACTCGGTTTAACGACTTTCTTATAATTGCAACCTTCGCGAGTTTCTCAGCCACATGCCAAGCTGATGTTGGCGTTAACGGCTCCCCCTTTTCATCTACGCAAGCCGAGCTCCTCCTTAGCAACTCGTTCAGCTCGGTTTCAATACCAACTACAAACTCACGCGAATCCGAGCCAGTTCGGTTCACTACAGCCCGGGCCGATATAAGCATGTGGTACGCGCCAATCAAATCGTTACGAGCCACTAATTGGCGCGACTCGGCTAGAGCTCGAGTTGTGATGAAGAGGCTTCTTAACCGTTGGATCGTAGAGTTAGATGATCTGACGGTGTGGGGCCGAGGTACAACCAGTGCGCGCTCGTTACAGTAAATAATATCTTGGGATATTGATTCCCTGTAACTACAGCGCACAGATAGTACCCTGCACACCCCAACCGCAGACGGAACTTTCAGTTCAATCAACACTTCTCTCTCTTCATTCGCACACATTTCTCCAATCAAAACCGTACTCGCTCCTAACACCATTGCCCGCGGCGCGTGTGAATACACCGCCATGATTTCTGCCGGATCCGAACCGGAAACTAACCCTAACCGCAGTTCCAGATCCTGAACCGTCACGTTAATCAAACGTCCGACGGTTTTCGCAACCACATGGTCATCAATCGCGGCGAGCTTCACTGTATGTACCGCGACATTCTGGTGGCGCGTGGACGACACGTACGACGCCTGTTTACGCACGTCGGATAAAAGAATAACGCTTGCGACCGGGTTTCTATCTCTTCGATCTTCTAACACCTTCACCGCCTTTCTCACCGCGTCGTTTGCGTTCGGTAAACCGTCAACCACCGCCATCGCCTCCACGATACGACACGCGGCTCGTTTTCCGGTGTTTGTCATCCGCTTTAAATGCAATAGTCTCTTTGAATAAGAAGTGAATGCTACTATTGATAACCGATCTGATGATGAAAGTGATGAAATTATTATTCTCATTGTTCGTTTCAGTATCTGAAACTTTTCATTGTTACCGTTTTTGCTTGCATTTCCGCTTACATCAACGACGGTTACTAGATCTACCGGAGCTCTAGTTCGTGTCTTTGGTGTAACATCTGGAGCTTTTACTCGCATAACAATCGCACAGGTTTCGTGGATCCGACCTGATGAGATAACCGCTGCTTCGGGCAACAATCGTATATCCACATCTTTTTCGTTACCGTTAAATTCACTATTCCTGTATCTATCGGTTTGAAACCGTTGGAACTCTACGATCGAGTCTTCGTCGCAGCTTTCATCGGATTCTGGAATCGGATTGAACCGAGATTTAGGCGTTAACGAAGTTAACCGTTCGTCATCGTTGTATACTTTCAAATCTGGTTGAAACGGATTTTGGTTCTTTGGTTTGGTAATAAGTTCCTTCTTCTTGACTACATCCTCTATTGGTAGTGTCTGTTCGGTTACAGGCAACAGAGGCGTCTGTTTCCATGTAACCGAACATATAGGACACTCGAGGCTTTGTTTCGTCTTCACGTGAGTTGCAATGCACGGGAAGTGGAAACCGTGAGAACATTCTGCGGTGTAAATCGCTACGCCTCGGCCGCTCTTTAGGCTCTGAAAGCATAATCCACATTTATTCTGCAAATTTGTATTGACACGCCTTAGACTATATATTGTGAATATATGACGAATACATCAAAAGTAATATCTAACAGGCATTGGAAAAGAGTCTAAATCTTACTATGGAGATTCGTAGATTTGATTTGAGGATAGAGAGCGGTGAAGGAGAAGGTGAAGGAGAACGAGAGCGAGGCGATGAAGGAGTTGATGACCAGTGAAACAACCTGTGGCTGTTGCGGGTTCTGCAACGATGCTTTGGACTTACAGGAACAGACGATGATTGCGAAATGGCGCTAGTGGTTCGACAACGCAGTTTTGGACTGAAATCGCCACTAGTGACATGGTCATGTTGATCTTTGGTAGGTGTAACTGTGGAACCGGGTTCTACTTCTAGAGGAAGTGATGTGCAGAAAGCTTTTCGCCATCGAAACACCATTTCACTAAGATTTGTTTGGTTTAACAGGGTTTGCTTTTGGTGATTTAAGTTGATAAATAAATCTGTAACAAGGTTTGATTTATAGATGAAAATTATGATACTGTGTAGTGTGCAAGCCTGGGGTGTGGTTTAAGGCCCCTACGGGTTTATACTGTTATGTCAGATCCACTTTAGCGTCATGTTACATGCAGGGCCGGTCCTAGAATTTTAGAGGCCCAAAGCGAATAAAAAATTTGAGGCCCATTTTAATTTTTTTAGACTCGTAATTTCGGTTTGTATCTAACATGAAATATATTAGGAAGAAAATTATAAAGCACTTAACCATTATATAAACTAGATAATTTCCCTAATCAAATAATGTTGGGATCTAATACATAAATCAAATTAAGCTTGTCAAAAGAGTTTAACCTAGCAAATAACAACTTACATTATGTGTGAAAGGAATTAAAATATGCTAACTTATAATAAGTATACTATTGTTATTAGTAAGAAACGGTTTTTTTAAATAAAATTTTACATGGACGTATCACGTTAAAAATTGTGTGGACAACATATTTTAGCTTATTAAATTGTGTGGACAACATATTTTAGCTTATTAAATTAAGAGAAGCGATTAAAAAAGATGCATTTATAACCCTTTATTAAAAGACTGAGTGAGGTGATTAATAATTTTGAAAATGGGTAGCAGGTGGGATTTGAACCCAACCCTCTACAAAAACCAAATCTTGTTCTTACCACACCCCTGGCCTTACTAAACCGTGTTGTGAGCTTATAATAAGTTAAGTTGGTTTTGTAAAATTAAACCGGTTCATATTTTTATTTTTTAGTTTTCATCCGAAATGTATATTAATAATTCAACTTATTATTCTTTTGCTGATATTAATATGTTTTATTTAATTATTATAGCTATGTCAACCAACATTTTATTATTCTTCTTGAATTAAATTCTAAGTATCTGATTTGATTTCTGTTGCTTCCCTACAATATTTATATTGATTGCTTTTCAATATATCACAAATTACAATATATGGAGTGGTATACGCAATATTGTACCCCACCATCATACTCTTAACAATTTATATTTATGAAAAATATATTTATGAAAAATATATTTATAAATTATTTAATTTTTTGAATAATAGTATAATAACAAATTTATTAGTGTTATTAACTTTTTTTTATTTAAGAAAATGTAATATTTTAAAAATATTAGTATTTGGAAAAAAATTATCAAACTAGAAAAACAAAAATGAAAAGAGTGGGGAGTGGGACTCCTAAAAATTTAAAAGCGGCAAGGTTTGGTATATAAAACTAGTAAATTTCTTCGCGCGTTGCAGCGGGTCGTAATGCAAGTAAGTCGAATTTATATCGTTTAATAAAACGTAATATATTTGACATGACTCATTTTCAAATAAAATTTATAACAAAACGTAGACCAACCGAAGACATACATAAAAATAAGCACGGGAACACATTATATTTGACCCGACTACTTGCGAAAGAAATTTTGGTCAAAAAGTAAACCAACTTGAATTTATACCGACACGTATATAAAAATAAAAACATAACAAAATAATGTTTCTTAAAGTTAAAGAATGGTACGACGCGTTGTTGCGACATCGAAACGTAAGGTGACTCGAATTTATACTATCTAATGAAAACGTATTATAGTTGACCAAAATTATGCCGAAAAGTAAATGAACTTGAATTTACACCGACTTACAAAATTTTTAGAAAGTAAAAAAGTTGTAAGTGTTAAAGGTAAAAGTTGAGAGATAAAGATAAAAAAACATTAAAAGAAAAAAAAAGGAAAAAAATAAATCAGCCAATCATAACAACTTAGTGTAGATGAAGCTTTGCATTTGTAAATAGGTCAAACTTAACAAAATGAACATTCTTTATTTATAATTTATAAACATCAGAATATTAATAAAAGACTCTAATTAATATCATATGACAATCTCTCATTCAATCTTATAATTTTACTTTTATTTATTTTTTTAAATAATTTTGCTATCCTTATTATTATTTATTATAAATTATCTCAATTTTAATTTTAATATCATCTAATCTTCTATCTAAACTCTAATAAACTATTCCAATAAATGCCACATAGCAATTCCTTATGCTACCTAAATATAATATTAATTTATATTCTATTTTTATATTTAATATACTTTACAGATAACTAATTAAAAATATTATATGGATAACTACAATTAAGATATTTTACTACAAGTAACTTCTATTTTGCTTAATCTAGATTATGTTTAATTACAACTACCACATGACAATTTTTCATCAAATTTTGTTATCGTTAACTAATACATATATTTTACTACAATTAAAAATATTCTATTTTGTTTAATCTTTATTATGTTTAACTACAATTACCACATGACATTTTTTCGTTCAATTTTGTTATTATTAACAAATAAATATATTTTACTACAATAAAAAATATTCAACAATATAGATATCGATTAAACATAACAAAATATAGATACGATTAAACATAATAAAATATAGTCAAATATGTTGTAGATCCTCCGATGAATTAATGAAAATTATTCCATTACCTCCATACCTCAATGGTTAACAATATAAAAATAATTAAAAAGTTTCCTAGAGAATTGATGATGCGGGTTGGTGTGTATATGGAATTAAGTATATTTTAAGCCATTTTTACACGTTAGTCAAGTTTTAAATTTATAAAACACGATATTTTACTAACACCAAACACACATATGGGCAAGTGCACCCATCGTGAGCGTAGTATAGTGTTGGCAAGATACCGAGGTCGTCCAAGGACACAAGAGCTTTTAGTACTGGTTTATCCTCAACGTCTAATCAAATCAAAAGTTAGAAAAAGGTTTTTAAACTAGAAAAATAAAACTAACTAAAATGCTGAAAATAAAATAAAAATAAAAACAGATAGACAAGATGAATCACTTGGCTCCGACTCGTGTATAGTGTAACCTTTGATTATTTCGGCACTTTTGCACTTTTTAAAAGATTATCTTAGTTATTGTAGTAGGCCCCTCTTTTGAAGGTGACGTTACCCCCAACCCAGTAGTTTGAGTCTGCAAGGATACAATCCTAAAGGGTCGGATTATTGAAAGATAATTAATTAAGTTATTAATGCATATTATGGTAGGCCCCTCTTTTGAAAGTGACGTTACCCTCGGCTAAGTAGTCCGAGTCAGCAGGGATACAGTCCTAAGTAGCCGGGTTAAAGTATTAATAGTAGCTTACATATGAGGGGATCAAAGATTTTGGACCCCCGCCATCCAATACCGGTGGGTATTGAAGGAGGTCCTACTAAATTTGACCCAGGTCCTTGCAGGATCTATACACTGAACAAGGCAAGACTCTTACCAAACCGTTCCCTTAACCCCCGACCAGGTAGCCAACATACCTCCATATAGACCGTGGAGATATGAATGGTGAAAATCTTTTATTTTATATAGACAGTAAAATAATGCCAAGACACCACGGACAAACGATAAGGAAGAATCACCTTCAACATAAGAAACTAGTTATTAAAGTCATTAATACATAACCAAGTAAAAAATGCGAAAAGATTAAAAATAAAAAGTATTACACTAGACACTTGTCTTCACCAAGTGATGTAAGAGACTTAGGCAAACATGGCCTTTGATTGTCAAGAACTCTTACGATCAATCTTGGATCCCGAGACGACTCACACACTCTATGATGGACAATGGATGATGGTGGTGGATGATGGTGTTGTGATGGTGATGGGTGAAGTGTGAGAGAGGTGGTGTGCTAAGGGATTATTTGCAATTGAGCCAAGCACCCCTATTTATAGGCTGAACAGTAGCTCGGGCAGGGCCCCGTGTCCATTGGGCACGGCCCCGTGTCCATCCTCCTTCTCTGTTTTCATTAATTGCTCTTGTCTGCATTAGTTGACCACGGCCCCGTGTCCGCTGGGCACGACCCCGTGTGCAGAAGCGTATATGTACTATCAAGATTTGCCTGGATTATGCGAATCTTATAGTTGACCACGGCCCCGTGTCCGCTGAGCACGGCCCCGTGGTGAGCGATAGAAGCTTCTACAGCTTTGTCTTTTATGCTGACACTTGGGCACACCCCCGTGTTCACTGAGCACGGGGCGTGTTCAGCCGTCTGTTCTCTTGTTTTGCTTGGGAAGATGCTGTCGGGGAGGCTGGGCATGCCACGTTTGTTCCCTTTCTTGTATTTATGTTAGATTTAGCTGCCTTTTTGCTTCTTTTATTAATTTGAGCTCATTTAATCCTGAAAATACAAAAAGAAGACAAAAACACACTTTTTCCAACATTAATACTAAAAAAATGTTAGTTTTATGCCACAATTGATGTAATTTATATGTTGCATTTTGTGCACATCAATTGATGAACGCGACAAGCGCTTTACAAATGGGTTGGGTATTAATTACTATGATTAAAAGATTACAAACTTGTGGAATGACTATCATGTGCGTCTACTTGTCTTATTTACAAATAAACTATTTTTATGATTCAACTCGTGTATACACGGGAGTATAACCTAGTTACCAACTGGTGGGGGAGAAAGTTGGTGGTCTTCGCAGGCTATAGGGCAAAATGTGATTATTTTTTTGTTTTTTTTTTTTCGTCAAACAAGATAATTACAAGTGTCCATTACACACGTCAACCCCTTCATAAATCATAACACACCTTAGTGAGTGTAAATGATGAAACCACTCTTGCTTATGTGAAAGTGATGTAACAACACTTTTTTTTTTCACCTTTCATTTCATGTTATCATATAACACATAGCCTAAGTAGAGAAAAAGAGTGGTTACTTTGTGCAATGCGAAACACTTCTTTAGCTTCAATATTCACATATAATTTCTCCGAAGGTTATTCACGTATACTTTGTGAAATACGTTAATAGGTTGTTCCAATATTAATGGTTGCTAACTTGCTAAATTAGTTGAGGCTAGAGGGTGCAATTTTGATCCAAAGCCTTCCAAATGGGTCAGTTTGGATTGCTTTTAAAGTTATATGGGTTGGGTTGGGTAAGATATTTTAACTAAATGGGTCACAATGAGCCACTTGAAATTCCATCTTATTATTTTCGGGTCAAAGCGGGTCGACAACATTAAAGAAATGGGTCGATGTGGGTTAGTGTCTTAAAGAAACGGGGCAGGTTTCGGATCGGAATGGGTTTCGAGCCGGCACAAGTATCCGCACGAGACGGGTTACGGCACGAAATGGGTTTTGGATCGAAACGGGTTCAGTTCAATTGAGTTTCGGGCCGAGACGGGTTTCGGCACGACGCAGGTTTGGATCGGAACGGGGTCGGTTCGGGACGGGTTTCGGGCCGACACGGGTTTCTGCAAGGGACGGGTTTCGGATCGCAACGGGTTTTGGGCCGACACGAGTTTCCGCATGAGACGAGTTTCGGGTCGGAACGAGTTTCATACCGTTTCGACCCGTACCGTTTCGACGCGAACCGTTTCGACCCGTACCGTTTCGACCAGTACCGTTTCGACGCGAACCGTTTCGACCAGTACCGTTTCGAGGCGTACCGTTTCGACCCGAACCGTTTCGACGCGTACCGTTTCGACCCGAACCATTTCGACACGAACAGTTCGACCTGTACCGTTTCATTTCGATCAATCGCTGATTTCTACAATCTTATCACTTCGTCTTCGTGATTCAGACCAACTTTATCAACGCAACAATTAACAAAACTTCTTCCTCTTCGGTAGATCAAACAACGATCACTACAACTAACAATATCAACATATTAATAATGATCAGATTTGCTGCAACATTTTTATTACCAGTCAATACTACAGTCACACACTATACTTAGTACTATCGATCAGTCAACAAGCATAAACATAATTTTTTTCTCTTGTACAGTTCGAAATCAAATCAAAGAATTTCTCTTCTACGGTTCGAAATCAAAGCAAAGATCAATACTACACTCACACACTACACTTAGTACTACCGACCCGGACCCGTTTCAACCCAAACCGACCCGGACCCGCTTCAACCCGACAAAATTGCCACTTGATGTACGATCTCTCTCTTTTTTTTTTGAAAAAAAAGCATTTTTTTAACCAAACCGATCCGAAACCCGTTCTGACCCAGACCCGTTTTGACCCGAACCCGACTTGACCCATGACCCGACCCAACCTGTTTGCCAGGTCTAGTTGAGCCTATATCGACTCTTGTTATATTTTCACTTGTTAGACCATGTGTAGTGGTTTAGCTCAATAATGCACCCACAATGGGGCGTTTTGCGACACGTGGCAGTCCAGTCAGCATGGGGCATTATTGGGGGTTATTGCAAAAGTGCCGTAGTGGGAATAATGCCCAATAACGCCCATGCAATCATTTCACAATTATTATTTTTTTTAATTTAAAACATAAAAATCTTCATTAATTTAAAAAAAAAAATTACACTACTTGAAATTAAAAAAAACCCGAAAAAAAACAGAATACAAAAAAAACCGAAAAAAAAAATAAATTTAAAAAAAAAGAAGATGATCTAGAGTCCATATTTTTCCCGAATTTTTTGGCGATGCATTTGCGCAAGGATCAACGCGTCGCCTTGGAGGTGGTCGATCGGTTTGGACAAAAACTCAATGTCCTTTTCCATTTGCCTCGCCTCTTGCATCTCGTTAAACTTTTTGGTTTCGGCCACTCGTTCTTTCATAATCTCATAACGTTGGTGGCCGAGGTCGCGAATGTCTTGGAGACGACGGTTCATCTCCTCGAAATCTTCCTTCAACTCGAGATCGGAAGATGACTCCACCGTTTTTTTCCCGGTTCGCTTATCCTTTCTTCTACCGAGCGGTCGGGTCAACTCTTCTTCAAGTTCCTCGTCAACGTCCACCACCTCATTTAGATCGACATTGCGGGCATCCGATGTCGGTGTTTCAGGGTCAACGGAAGATGATGTTTTTGACCGTTTAGCTCGACGTCTACTACTAGACGTCATGGTACCTACTAGCGCCCACTTTGGACTTTTTCGTAGTAGATCCCAACACTTGTTGTTGATGTCGGTCCATTTGCTAGAAATGGAATCTTTCTCGATGCTCGCCTTGACCCCACGTGCTATAAAAGAGTGCACGAACCCTATCCCAAAAAACGGGGTCCGTTTGAAAGTTTGCTACAAATTGAAAAAATAAAAGTAAAATATAAGTTGTATGTTAAAAATAAAAGTAAAAATATAAGTAAAAGAGTAAAATGCACGGATAGTCCCTGTGGTTTTGCAAAGTTTCACCTATAGTCCCCAGATTTTGGAAATTACACTCCTAGTCCCTGTGGTTTGACAGTTTGTTACGCTGATAGTCCCTGGAGTGGATGTGGGTTAGTTTTCTCAGTTAAGTTGGTGTGAAATGACTATAATACCCTTAACATAAAATAAAATAAACAAATCAAGTATTTAAATATATAAAACATATATGTATGTATATACACACACTTGAACAATATGTATCTCTCTTTCTACTCTCTCTCTCTCTCTCACTAAAAACCACCACCACCGTCACCTCCACTGCCGCCATCATCACTCCCCACCACCGCCATCCCCTTCCACCACACCGACCAATTTTGAAGACTGATTCACAGACTGCAAAAATCTCAAAACCCTTTTCCAATTCCGTTTAAATTTTATCAAATTCCGTTTCAAAATCTGATCTTTTTTCCCCAATTTTGACCCACAAAATGGGGGATCGGTTACCATCATCTACACTTGAAGACTTGCCGTTGCATTTGATTCTTGAGATTTTGACATCTGGGTGTCGGTTAAGTGGGTCGGATCTTGTCTGTTTGGAGCTTACTAGTTCGGTTTTTAGAGGCACTCATGAGTTTGATAATCAAAAGTCAAAGTCTTTGGTTGACTTTGCTGCTTTTCAGCTTTGTAGGTCTCATGTTGTTTATAATTGCTTGAGTTTTAAGGCTCAGGATGAACTTGTGGGTCGGTGTGGTCAAAATTGGAAAAAGGGTTTTGAGATTTTTGCAGTCTGTGAATCAGTCTTCAGATGTTGTTCATACCACTTCAGGAAATGTATGATTTTAGGGCTTTTTTTTGTTCAGTTTATATTTAATTTACTGATAGTTTGTTGTTAAATTGATGATTTTTTGGTTGTGTGGTTATTAGAATATGCAAATTAGAAGTGGAAGGTATCACACATTGTTGATTAAAGATGCAACTGTTTACTCATGTGGTTCAAGTTTATGTGGTGTTCTTGGTCATGGTCCGGAAACTACACAATGTGTCGCCCAATTTTTTTTTATCTGTTTCAGATTATTTGTACGACCGGTGGTGGAGGGTGGTGGGGTTGGTGAAGGCGACAGGGTGAGGTGGATAGGGGTGGTTGATTTGGGGATGGGTGGTTGATGGTGGAGGCGGGTATGGGTTTAGGAGGCGGAGGTGTGGTGGTGGAAGGGGATGGCGGTGGTGGGGAGTGGTGATGGCGGCAGTGGAGGTGACGGTGGTGGTGGTTTTTAGTGAGAGAGAGAGAGAGAGTAGAAAGAGAGATACATATTGTTCAAGTGTGTGTATATACATACATATATGTTTTATATATTTAAATACTTGATTTGTTTATTTTATTTTATATTAAGGGTATTATAGTCATTTCACACCAACTTAACTGAGAAAACTAACCCACATCCACTCCAGGGACTATCAGCGTAACAAACTGTCAAACCACAGGGACTAGGAGTGTAATTTCCAAAATCTGGGGACTATAGGTGAAACTTTGCAAAACCACAGGGACTATCCGTGCATTTTACTCTAAGTAAAAAATAAGTAAAAAAAAATATAAAAGTTACCAATTTCGTGGTCCTCTGAAACGTCGAGCCACGCCCGAGCCAACGTGAATTCCTCCTCCTTCGTCCATTTAAGGTGAGTATTTTTACGTCGAGGTTCGTCCTTTTCCTTCTTCTTATGCGACCTTCTGCCGCGTTTCGATTTCTCTGGCACCGGTTCGGGTTGCGTCTCCGGCACGACATCGACATCGGGTTCGGCTTGTTGTTGTGAAGGTTGCGACCCGCCGGCTTGACCAAAGCCGAAGGTGGGAGGCACGAACGGAGTGGCGCTACTCAAGTAAGCCGCGTACGTTAACATGCTCGGGTCCATGTCTTGAAGGTTATACGGGTGTTGCGGTTGGGTTGTGTTCGGGTTCATGGGTCTTGCGGGGACACCAAAGGGGGGTCGGAATGGATGCATGTTTATATAAAATATAGAAGTAGGAGAGAAAGTGTGAGTTTTTTTTATAAAAAATAGAAAAAAGTGGGTAGTATATATATAGTGGGTAAATTTTGGAATTTAAAAAAAAATTATTAAAGAAATGACCGTTGGCAACGGTCACCTCTTGCCCCAATGCACAATTCGGCGTTTTATATAAAACGCCAACGGATTTTTTTTCAAAAAAACGCCAAACAACGCCTATATGTAAGGGGGGGGGGGGGGGGGGGGGCGTTTCTCAGCGTTTTTTTTGAATTTAAAAAAAAAAGGAAAATTGGTTTTTAATAAACCAACCTTTGCCCTATTGGTAAATAATAATCCTACCTACGTAATTGGTATACAATAATCCTACCTATCAACATGTTGGTTCTGAATGAACTTCCGTTAATTTTTTTTAACTGAAGTTAGTTTTTAAGTTTTATTTATTACACAAACAGTCCCTGTAGTTGTAATTTACTAGTTTTAACTACTTTGTAAAACAAAAAAAACGTCAAGGGCCGTGTAATTAAATTTTATAAAATAGTTAAAACTAGTAAATTACAACTACAGGGACTGTTTGTGTAATAAATAAAACTTAAAAACTAACTTCAGTTAAAAAAAATTAACGAAAGTTCATTGAGTTCCAACATGTTGATAGGTAGGATTATTGTATACCAATTACGTAGGTATGATTATTATTTACCAATGGGGCAAATGTTGGTTTATTAAAAACCAATTTTCCAAAAAAAAAAAACGCCCAACTACGGGGTCTTATAAAAGTTAACGTGTTTTTAGGATTGAAAGATTATTAAAATAACTGAATTAAAAAAAAAATGATTATTAAATGTCTTTTCGAATGTCTTGTGGGTATATATCATCATTAAATTAAATGTATAGAATGAGTACATGAATCTAATCTTCAAAATGGACAGTCACCTTTTATTTTATTTTTTGTGGGATGTTCCTAAATTCCAAAACTGGAGTCCAAGATGATTTGAATACATAATATTTTGGTTTATTTGGGATAATGGATTTTAGTTGATCACATCAAATGCTGCATTTTTTTTAAGATGTAATAGCTTATTCATACTTGTGAAGTTACACCAAAACAATAGGTAGACGGGCAATAAGCTACGCCGCCAAATCTTTCGGAATTGCAAACCCTAATCTGCCAAAGACAAAACCTCGTCCCCCTGATGCTGAGCAATTGTTGTGGATGACCCGTTGGACCCTGGTCAGGAATTGGATAGCTTCTGGCGCTAGGGAGCCAAATGTGTCAAAGGCAAAAGGGACAAAAACATGTTGGTTCTCAGCACAAACTTTAGCTGCATTTAACAATAAATTAAATAATAGAGTAAATGACACAAATGCATTTCATTTAATCCATATCCAACAGACCAGCACAATCTAAACACTAAGAAAAATAAAACAAAAAACACCTAACATGATCGTAATCTTTTATGATGGTTCCGTTGTTAATAACTGCTATACTTTTGTTGATTTCATTAATTAGTTTATTTTCTTTTTCCAGATCTATAGACTATAGAATTATATATGTAGTTAAAAAAAATGAGCGTGTTTATATTCATTCAATAATATTCTAAACATCCGGTTCACGAACACTAATGAATATAATTATAAGTATCCAGATTAAATCATACCATCATCATTACATTCAACATGTTAAAAGTAAATAAAGATTCTTTTTTAACGACTTAAATTACACAAAATTTGTTTTCAACGAGACTCGAACCCTTAACCTCACGGAGGGACCTTAAGTACATTCAATTTGTCAATTAATCCAAACCTCACCCCAATAAATAAAGATATCTAAAATAAAGTCTATATACCATTAGATATTTCAAATTAAGTCAAATACAAGTTTCAAAAGTCAAAACACCTTCATATTGATTAATAATGCACCATCCATATTTAATCTCTTAATGATAAGTAAATAAAGACATGAGCTCTAATTAGTAATTAGTGGTTCAAATGCATGTATATATTATTTTTAACAAATAATAAAAGGCAGATCACTCAAGTAAAATTACTGGTTCAAATGTATGTATATATTATTTTTAACTAACGAATAATAAAAGGCAAATCACTCAGGTAAACCTAATTATAAAAGGCTACTAACATTTGCAAACGTATTCGATGCTGGTGACCCGTCTTACCATAATTCTAGAGGAAACCCACTGCTTGAAGACCCATTATAGTGAAACCCTTAACTCGTCGTAGACCATTTTTGCTCCAGACAAGACTTAAACCCATAACCTCCACTTTGAAAGATCATGGAGCTGGCAATGTACACCAAAACTTCAATCAATAAAAGTGTATTGTCAATTTTCTATATTTTAACAATAAAAATGAAATATTAAACTTAAGTAATAATGATCCCAACCAATCACACACGCACACACCATTCAAGAGATGGACCCACCCTCAAATCCTTTCTCTCCAAACCCGCGCAGCAAAGAGTACTTGAGCAAAACCCGCATAGTCTACCCATGGGGGTGGCAACGATGTAACCGTGCGGGTTTGAAGCCTGGCTTGCGACCCGTGCCGGTGCCCCCTCCCCCTAATTCTAAAATTCAAATTCTCTAATATTATCATTGGCTACACTAATTAAGGTTTTTATAAAATGAAAATCAAACGAGTTTTAAAATAATATTAGTAATAGATAAATTTGACTGATTATTTAAATGAAAATACATGAACGTACATGAAGGGACAAATACAAACGAACCTATATAAACAAACATATACAATCATCTATAAACATAAATGAAAGAACTAGACAATATTAGAGGTGTGAACGAGCTAGGACGTTTATGAGGTACTTGAAATTGGCTCACAAAAAACTCGAAATGAGACTTGCTTAAATGAGCTCGTGCCCGAACTCGAGTTTTTATTGAGGTCGTTGATATAATAAGCCAACCCGAGCTTGTGCTTCATATATCAAGCTCAAGGCAGTTTGCGAGCCTAACTAAGGTTTTTTTTTGTTAATTAATGTATACTTTATTTAATATATCAAGTATGTGTGTGTATATATATATGTGTGTGTGTGTGTGAGAGAGAGAGAATAATTGTAAATTTGTAATATAAAATAAATAATTAGATAGTTAATAGATAATGGATAATAAATGAGCCGAGCCCGATGTTCAAACTTACAACTACTCACAAGCCAAGCATGAGCTTTAGAAATTGAACTTTAATGAAGTCGAGCTCGAGTCCGAAGTCTCTTATAAACGAGCCGAGACAAGCTCGAGCTCAGCTCGTCTCGTTTACTTCCTTACAAGACATGTGTTCTTTTTATTTTTTTCGTTTAACTAAATCAACAAATTTCTTTTTATATTCATTTACTTAGGGCATGTTTGGCTAAGCTTTTTGAAACAACTTATTGACTTATTGGCTTTTTGAAAAGTTATAAGCTCTAAAATGATGTTTGGCAATGATGGTGAATGTAAGAGGAAAAATCCAATAAGTCAATAAGTCACTCTATACTGACTTTTTCAAAAAGCCAATAAGTCAATGAGTTGTTTCAAAAAGCTTAGCCAAACATGCCCTTAATATATATATGAACATGAACAAATTCTCCGTCAAACAATTTACAAATGATTCACTAGAAGTTCAATTCCTTTAGATTACTAAAAAAATGTAAACTTATATTAACTTTTTGTATGGACAAGATCTACTATTTTTTAAACTCCTTTAAGCACCTTTAAACATAGAAAAATAATTTTAATTTTGCATTCACAAAAAAGTACAAGGAGCTTCTTAAATTTGATTTTTGTAATTCCTTTTAGCACTTTGAGTCCATTGTGGCCTTCATTCATTGTTTTGACCCCCTAAATACGGTATAAAACAATAATTAATAAATGTTTGAAAGAATTTATGGTCTAAAAATGCAGATGCCCCAAAGGCTGCATAAAGAATGTAAAAAAACTAATTTTAAGGTGTAGAACAATAATTAAATAAAAACAAGCATTGATGGGGAGCAGCTTGTGACCCAATTAAACGGTGATTTCAAGTTTTTTAATACAAAAGCTTTTTTAGATTATTGTTTAGAGTGGTGGGGAAGTATGTTTTCAAATTTAAACTTAAAATAAAAGCAATAATTGCAACTTAAATTATTAAAGTTGCTGTCTCTAGTTTCTTGAAATGATTATCATGATATTCTACATAGGATTAAGACTGGAGGGTATGGAGCCCCATCCTCAATAGGATGGGCCGCCACGTCACCGCCACGTAGGAAAGGCTTTAAGGGGATGGACCTAGGGGGGGTGGGGGATGAGCCCTTTTATGTATATATATGTATGTATGTATAGGTTATTGTGAGAGAAGGAGAGAGGAGAGAGGCCCGTCAACTTCGTCTGTGGGGAGCCGGGGACGACGGAACGGAAGCAAGGGGGCGGTGTGGGGGACCGGCGCCGGGCCTAAGCCGGCCCCCATACCGCTTAGTCTAAGTGATTTCTAGCAAAAATTGGTCATTTCATGTGCATTAAAATTATTTTTTAATCAAGAATGTTAATGTAAAAAATATTATAATAATATCAAAAAAATATTATTTTTTTTTCTTTTTTTGAATCATTTTCAATCGACGTAAAACACATGTTGATTTCTATACTTAATGCGTGTATCGTAGCAGTACTATAAAAACCAAACCGATACCAATTGCTCGCGGTAACGTACCGCCGCAACACGCGGTCAGATCCCATAGTTAATATTAATGTTGAAAATAATATAATATTCATACACTAACAAATATTATTTTTTGAACACGTGCCACTATCTGGTACCTTCTTATACTACTTAGATAAAATAAACTTTTCATCAGATCTTACCTTGTAATATACATTACTATTACATTACATACATTCAAACAATAACTTGACTAACCCAAAGAAGAGAGAGATTAGAGATTTTATAGTTGTTTTGTTCTTGTAGTATCAGTTGAATTATTTAGAGTAAACTTCCGTTTTTCCCCTATTGTTTGGCCACTTTAATGGTTTTGCCACATTCTTTTAAAAACGGCCGTTTTCCTCCTTGATGTTTCCTTCTTGTTGCCAGTTTGCTCCCCGACTCTTAACTCAGTTAAAGATAGGAGTATTTCGGTAATTTTAGATATAAGGACTTATTTATTTATTACTAATTCTTTAAATCCATTTTTGAATTAATATACATCTATATTATATAATAAAAGAAACCTGTTTTGGGACACTTGTCATTCTCTCATTTAATTGATTAAAATTATTAATAATACTAATAATAATAATATTTAATCTAAATTAATACAAATTCTTATTCTTAATAATATTTAATCAAATCTAATACAAATTTTTATTATCAATAACATTTAATCTATCTACTATAATAAAAGAAACCAACTTTTGGACACGTGTCATTCATTGAATGTATTCTCAAATCTATACTTATCTTGTATTAAGTAAATAAATAATAAATTAATATTAAATCTATTATACTTTAATAAAATATTATTATACTTGTAGGCACTCAGAATATCAAATCAACTTTCTTACATCCTCCAAACCAAATGGTGAATTAGGTATTTTAAAGTTACAAGAATTGTCAAGTTCTCATGTAAATCCAAAAATAGAAAAACTATTCATAAAAAAAAGAACTCTAGATATCAATAATTAAAATAATCTTCAAAATATTGTTGAAATCCAATACCAATGATAATATAACGAATTTAAATATCATTTTTGTAAGTTTAAACATGTGAAGAGAAGTTTATTTAATTAATTGATGTAATGTAGGGTAGGAATAAGTTTTGCCGTTAAAAAAAGGTTAGATAACTTGATTATCGTTTTTAATAATTTATTAAAAGTATAACTTTTTTTTTATTATTTGGTATACAAAATTATATTTATTCAACTCGTGTAAAACGCGAGGTTTTTAAAAATATGAATTTTTTTATTATTTACTATACAATGTTACATTTATATAACCCGTGTAATACACAAAGTTTTTAAAGATATAATTTTTTTATCATTTGCTATGTAAAATTAGATTTATTCAACACGTGTAATACACAGGGTTTTTAAGGATATTTTTTTTTTATTATTTGGTAGATTTTTCAACTCGACTATACACGGGTTTTTTAAAGATACGATGTTTTTAGTAATTAATATACAAAATTATATTTATTTAATCTGTGTAATACACATGGTTTTTAAAGATATAACTCTTTTTTAATCTATTCAACACGTGTAATATACAGGGTTTTTAAGGATGTAATTTTTTATTATTTGGTAGATTAATTCAACCCCATTATACACGAGTTTTTTAAAGATACGACGTTTTTAATATTTAGTATACAAAATTACATTTATTTAATCTGTGTAATACACATGGTTTTTAAAGATATAACTTTTTTATTATTTGATATATAAAATTACATTTATTTAACCCGTACAATATACGGGGTTCATAAAGATATAACTTTTTAGGAAAATTGGTTTTTAATAAACCAACATTTGTCCCGTTGGTAAATAATAATCTTACCTACGTAATTGGTATACAATAATCCTACCTATCAACATGTTGGTACTCAATAAACTTCCGTTAATTTTTTTTAACTGAAGTTAGTTTTTAAGTTTTATTTATTACATAAACAGTCCCTGTAGTTGTAATTTACTAGTTTTAATTTAACTATTTTAAAACTAGTAAATTACAGTGCCTTGAGTTTTTTTTTTGTTTTATAAAATAGTTAAAACTAGTAAATTACAACTACAGAGACTTTTTGTGTAATAAATAAAACTTAAAAATTAACTTCAGTTAAAAAAATTTAAGGGAAGTTCATTGAGTACCGACATGTTGATAGGTAGGATTATTGTATACCAATTACGTAGGTAAGATTATTATTTACCAACGGGACAAAGGTTGGTTTATTAAAAACCAATTTTCCAACTTTTTATTATTTAATATATAAAATTACATTTATTCAACCCGTGTAATACACGGGGTTCTAACCTAGTTAATTATTAATTCAAACAAAATTCAGTTTTGTTTTCTACATGTCACGAGACATACATACAACAATTCAAAATCCAAATAATTCATTTTCATTTTCCTGTATACAAAACTATCCATCCAACACCAACCACCACCAACCACCACCAACACCCACATCGCCAACACCAACCACCAACTACCGTCGTCATCGGCAATGGCGGCAGTGACGTACGATGTTGATGGTTGAAGGTGAGACTTAAGACTAAAGGGCATGGGGGCCGGCTTAGGCCCGGCCTGGCCCGGCGCCGGTCCCCCACACCACCCCCTCATGCCCGACTCGTCCTATCCGTCGCCAGTGGCGGAACTAGAACATTAATTCAGGGGTATCCCAAATTTTTTTTTTACCGTGCAATCATACAATATTAAAAAAAAACAACAATACATAAATAAAAGTAAAACAAATACCTAATAGATTTGTCATCTTCTTTTTTTCATAGCTTGAAATCGTTCCATCACATCGTCGTCTTTTACTTCACTTAAAAAATCCTTTTCGACCGCACAAACCATAGCATTGTTCAAGAATTCCGGACCGATTCGATTGCGTAAATCCGTCTTCACAAGCTTCAATTTCGAAAAACATCTTTCAACGGTTGCGATGAGTGATCTGTGTTCGTGTTCGACAACAGCAAATCTGCGAGACTGTTCGAGACTTCGAGTGTTCTGTGATTTCTGTTCGAGTTCGTCTGAAAGACTGCGTGACTTCCGAGTTCCGACTTCGTGTTCGACAACAACAATTCAGCCAATTCTGTTCCGCCCCTAACTGTTCGTGACCTTTGATTATCCGGTGCATTCAATCTGCCGCCCAAATGCACTGTTGGGTTATTAACTTATTATTTTGTTATTTGTGCTAACTAGTATTGGGCTATCATTTGGTTATTTGGGCCAATATAATCAGTATTATTTGGGCTTAATTTCAGTTTGTAAATTTTTTTTTGAGGGGTGTCCTAGTACTTGTTGAGGGGTGTCCTTAGTATAAAAATCGGAAATTTTTTTTACACTAGCGGATAAAAGTTGAGCCGTAGCCCGGGCTACGCCTCGGACTACACTAGGTTCGCCCCTGTCCGTCGCCCAGCAGACGGTCTCGACGAGCCTCTCTCCTCACACACACATAGCTATATATATATATAAAGGGGTTCATCCCCCACCCCCTAGGTCCATCCCTTCAAAAACCGCTTACGTGGCGGTGACGTGGTGGCCCATCTCTTTGGGGATGAGGCTCTCCATACCCTCCAGTCTAAGAGATAATGTGGCTGATGTTTGTTATGTCTGAATATACATCAATAATAGTATTGTTTTTATTTTTTTTATAAAAAGAAATTGATTTTATAAAAAAATCAATTTAAATATAAATTACCAAAGTACCCTTACTTTATACTTGAAATTACCAAAATACTCTTTCAGTTAACATACAATATGGATGGAGTTAGAGCCAGGGAGCAAACTGGCGATAAGATGAAAACAACACGGAGGAAAATGGTCGTTTTTAAATGATTGAAGCAAAACCGTTAAAGTGACCAAACCAAAGGGAGCAAAACGGAAGTTAAGTCTATTATTTATATGATTACTATTGTGTGTATTTTCTTGACCCTAAACAAAATTCTTCGAACATCCGAAAATAGAAATTTGAAACATGATGATGTTGTTAAAACAATTTCTGGATCAGCAACATGTGAATCTTTTTTTGAGTCTTCGGTAACCATTTAAATGGATGGTAAACTAGCGGGATTTGACCGCGCGATGCGGCGGGACGTCTTCCGTATTGGTTCGATTCGTTACGCAGTGGATTCGGGGTGGTAACGATTCGGTATTGTTATAGGATCTGCACTCGGTTTAAAGTCATGATATGTCCGTGTGCCTTTTAAATTAAAAATGAATACCGGTAGTTCATCAGGGTACCATCTTAAATAAAACTCTTTTTTCAAGAAAGTTTGTACAAGAACGGTGAAAAATATATATTAAACACAGTCGTGTATTTCACTTTATAAAAAAGATAATGAACGCGAATTATCGAAGAAAAATCAAATTAAATAAATACTACTTAGGTCAAAGACATATATATTTTAAAGTACATACTGATACCGGTATCGACCTTGTCGGTATTTGTTTTGTTCATCACGGTACTGTTATGACACTGACACTTGATCAACCCTTCGAAAAAATGACTTTATTTCGAACACAACTCATTCTCAATAAAATTTATAAAAATCAAACACAACTACGTATTTAGTTTTTTAGCCAACAAAAGCAAGTCATTAAATAAAAGACAGATTAATAAAGTGGTAAAAGAAATTAAAAAAAGCCTATGATATAACTATTGTTGTAAAAAATAGAATATTATTAGGAACAAAAAGAATTAAATATAATTTGAAAAACTAAATATTACTATTCATGACAACTTTTTTTTTTTTTTTTCTTTAAAGATATTTTTATATATAAGGTCAAACAAATTACACCAAGATAGCCGGTAAGCGGGCAACAAGCTGCGCCGCTACCCCCTTTTGAATAGTGAAACATAACCTAGTAAAAACTAAACCCCGATCTCTAGGAGACGAAATGTTGCTGTGAACAACCCGTTGGACCCGTTCAAGAAATCTGATGGCTTCTGGGGCTAGCGAGCCAAAGGTATCAAAGGCAAAAGGGATAAAGGAATGTTGATTATCCTCGCAGGCTTTGGCATGTTTGTCAATTTTCTTTGCTGCCGCCCTTGCAATCGCCTGACCAGGGACAAAACCTGTATCCCGAAAGCCTACAAGGGGGGAAACCCCGGTAAGATCAACACAAGCGTGTTTACCTGCATCCCACCCGAAAACTAAAACGTCCGTGGGGCGCAATGTGGATCTTCCTTCCCTCGGATCTGTCAAAAAGTTTACGGGGGCTTCTTTCTTCACCGAGATCCCCGCCCGTTTGAGGATGTCCCCCAAGACATCCCGCACCCAGTCGTGCCTATACTTAAAACCTGGCAGTTCTTTACAGTGCAGAGCATGCTCCCCAAATTGGTCTAAACAAGCTTTCCGGCAAATCGGGCATTGCTCATCATCAGGGAACATAGGAATCATGAGCCGATATTTTAAGATAGCACGATATTCAACGGCTGACATCTTTTGGCCTAAGCCCTCGATGGGGATGACCGATAGAAAATCTTGGGCGTGGGGGCCCCGCAAGCATTCTAGGACGGCGTTCTGACGAGGGGTCGTACAGAAATCTGATCCAATATTCTGAGCGATACGACAAAACAGAGCACTCGCCAAAGTCTTCTGGGTCTTCGGTGGGGCGGTGTCCCTGTTAGCGAAACCGCCAATATTGCAACTCCCCCAGAGCCATGTCATAATCCCCATACATTCCAACAACCCCACTCTCGCGCAAGATGTGATCTTGCAGCCCCCACGATTGAGCTCGCGAGGCAACAAAACCGTAAATGGAGACATCCATGGCCGATAGAAGCCCCAGCCCCCCCATCTTACAGGGCAGAGAAGCAACCCGCAACTGAAAATCCCCAAAAAATGGACCCCCACACACCACAATGTCCTCTATAGCCCCCGTAGCCCTTTATCGAATAAGGATACCGCCTCCTTTACAAACACAGGTTGACAAGTTCGCAGACCAACCTTTTATGATAAACTTTTAGGAATGTATGAGTAAACTTTTAAAAGGTAAAACCTTTTAGTGGTAACGAGGATTAAAAAGGTGAACTAGAAACAGTTTTGGAGGGGTAAAGTTTCTGCTTCCTGAAATCCCACTAACATTTTTTCATCAAATTGTCATCTATTATTTGCTTCTACTTTACTTCCATTCACTCTATGCATCTCATTATGAGGTTTTTTTTTAGTTAAATATTAAACACACACACAATTATAAAATAAGAAAGTTATTTTCAAAAGATTTTTCTTTACAAAATACTGTAAAAATTATCCAGGTATATGGATTGCATTAAATATAGGGTAACTTCTACTTAATATATATAATAGAGTAAATTACGATTTTGACCCATGTGGTTATACCACTTTTACCCTTTTAGTCCAATTTTTTTAACATCTGAGTCCCCAACGTCTTTTTTTCTAACCCTTTTAGCATAAAAGGTTGGTCTATAATTTTCTTAACACTAATTAAAATTTTGTTACTTTTAAAAGACAAAAAAAAAAAGTTTGGATAACTTAATTAAACAGTTGGCAAACTTGGTAACATTTTTTTCACATTTTCCCTAAACTACAATAATGTTTCTCACTAATTTTGGATTTAAAAATGAAATAGCTTGTTAGCACTCAATTTACTAACATCATAACATAAATATTTGAGTGAAGTAGGCTGTTATGATTGGCACCCATTCACACAACCTACAGGGTAAAGTGTGAACATAAATACTAAAGAGCATCAAGGAGGTACTTTTAACAAAAAGCTAATAATGGTTTAAGAATTAAAGATATCCTAATAAATATTTGGGTTAGTGGATTTTATCACCTCTAATTATTGGCTATTCGCCGCTGCCACATCCAACTATCACTCTGACGCCCGCCACCCCCAACTTAACACTTAGTGTGTCCTGTCGCCACATCGTTAACTGATCACTAACTTTTGATCTTGTTACTATACTTTTCGGGGTGTCCTAAGATCTCTAAAACCTTCCTAAGATTCCTATGACACCCCCTAAAGTATAGTAACATAATCAAAAGTTAGTGATCAGTTAACGACGTAGTGGCAAAACACACTAAATGTTAAGTTGGAGGTGACGAGCGTCAAAGTGAAATTTAGGAGTAGTAGCGACCAATAGCTAATAATTGGGGGGTGATAAAATCTAATAACCCTAAATATTTTATAAAGTAAATTTAGATAATTAATCAATGCTTTATTGTACTAATAATTTCAGATGAAACATGACCATTCAAATGAAATTTATATTTACATACAATAAATATGAAAAAGCACACCACCATGAGCATAAGTTGAACACTCCATTCTCAACCTCATACCCTAACTTCATAAACATACTTCAAAGAAAAACAGTTATTACAATTAAAAGCACAACTTTCTGCACTGCCCCACTTGTACTTCTGTAGGGCAGTATGGACACTTGAAAGGCCTTGTGCTGTTGTTTTTCGACAACTTCGTTATCGACTGTTTGCAAAGCACGTGCCCACACGACATCAGCATTGGCGGGTTGTCTTCACTAGCCTGTTCACGGCTCACGGGACACACGAATATCGAATGAAACTGAAAATCTTGATCCAAATCGACAGGGACCGGTAACTGCTTCATACACTGCCATTCTTGCTTCTTTCCCGCCATTACATTCATCAGCTTCAAAAGTGTTGGTAACCCTTGATCTCCGGCTGCAACCGTCACACTCAACGGACTTTGAATAGACTCGCCCACGAGATTGCAGAACTGTTGGGCTAGCTCATGGGCCAGCTTGACCCAATGGGCCGGTGATAGAAGATCTGTATACGGAGATGACTCGAGCTTTCCAGCCCATAAAATACACGCCATTAGCTTCTGGATTTCCGGAAAATGTTGGTTAGCAAAAGGAGCGATATACGTTCGGATATATTTAAGAGCTTCATCCCTACTTCCACGTTGAAGAATCTCGACAAACTGTAGACGATGGAGTTTAAGTTCGATGTCGGATCCGTTTTGTTGAAGTTTGTCGTGATTAACAGCGGCCCACTTCAACGCAGGGCCCAAGTCTCGAGATTTCATAGACTCGAGTATTCGATACATTTCGAGAAAATGAGTTTTCTTGTCGACAACCGCTTCTACACGCGCTTCGTTGACGAAACAATCACCGATATCAAACATGTTCTCGCGGTACAAGTGACTGGCGATTATCTGGTTGACTGTGTGGAAGTCAAAGTCAACGTTCCTGTAAGACTTTGATATATCGGGATTGAATTGTTTCTCGAGAAGCTTCGTGTATTTGCTCAGAGCGAGATTCAGTTCCTTTTGAGGCCCTTCTAGTTGACCAAGCGGAGCCATTTCTTTTAACTTCGTCTTTAGTTCGCTAAGGATCACGTTGTGGTCGGGTTGAGGAGTTGCGGATTGTATTCGTGATAATGCGAGATCGATTTCTTGGCTTATCTGTTCGATGGCTTCTTGGGATTTAGAGGAGGATACTTTTTGCTTCTTTGTGACGCGATCGAATGCGTCTTTGATAGAATTTAGCTCCATAATCCAAATTCTTGCTTTGATTTCTTTATGAAAGTATAAGTACCTACAACAGCAGGATGATATCCTTAGTTGTCATCTAATTCCAAAAACAAAAACAAAAAATATGTTCATTCATTATGGAATGAACATGTTTATGAACAGTTCACGAACGCTTACCGAACGAGATTTTTTGTTCGTGTTGATTCATCAAGGAAATGAACATGTTCATGAACACTTACCGAACTTAGACGAATGAAAACGAACAGAAAAAAATGTTCATGAACATAACTGAACTCAAAACAAATGTTATATATTCATTTAAAAATACAATCTGCAAATTTTCATCATTAATACTACGAAGAATCCATCAAAAATAAATAAATACTTAACATAATTAACACAAAAACTAAGAAGTTTATCAAGCTTTAACACAAACTAAAATTGAAATGATCAAATGAGAGATGTTAGCGGAGGTGTATAGTATAACTAAACCAAGACTAAGGGGCCGTTTGTTACCTCTTAATGAGGCTCTTAATGGTTCAGACCTCTTACTGGTTCAGCACTTAATGGTTCAGACTGTTTGTTTCGCAAGCAAATGTCTGAATGGTTCAGACATTTGCCTCTGAATGGTTAAGCATTATACTAAGTCTGAATGGTGAAGACCTCTAATCTGAATTGGTCGGACATTTGCCTCTGAACGGTTAAGCATTATACTGGCTCTTACTGGTTCAGCACTTAATGGTTCAGACCTCTTACTGGTTCAGCACTTAACCATTCAGAAATTGCCAAACAGCCCCTAATATAATAAAAATATAACAAAAAAACCTTTAATGAACGAACACAAATGATGTTAAATGAGCGAACATAAATAAACACATTACCGAACGTTCACGACCGTAAATGAATGAGCGCAACCTCTGTTCATGTTTGTTTGTTTAACTTATCGAACAAAACTTCTTGTTTGTTCATTTATTAAATGAACGGACATAAACGAACATCCCGCCAAACGGTTCACGAACTGTTCGCTAAACGTTCGGTTTATTTACAGCCCTAGTTTCGATATCAGAAAAGATGAGTTGAAATGCCAATGATTATTTTGATGGCTGGATTAAAATCTAGAATTACATTTCTGGATTGGTTTGACCGTGACCATTATCTAAGAAAATTGGTGATTCGTGCAAGACATGGTGGTCGTGATACCAAAGAGTGATCCTTGCTTTACATGATACTTTCACAGATCGCTTTCAGGCCCTTTGGTAATTCAAACACATAGTTTAACTTGGTTAAGAAAATATCTTCTTATAGTTGGTTAAATCCAAAAAAAGATATACCCACTCGTCTCCAAGTGACACTAAGTTACTCCATTATGTCAAGATTCTTGATTTTCAATAGATTGGTGTCCGTATAGCTCTCTACACACGCATCACTCACTGCAAAATTTACCCTTTTACCCAAAGAGAGTGAAGTTGACGTAAGGGAAAACAAGTGGTTCCAAAAATTCAAATTTTACCGACTTATAATCAAGGTTTAAAAGAACGGAAATAAGTTTCGAGGCGTTTTCCCTTCGCCTCACGAGGCGTAAGCCTCGAGGCAAAACGAGGCGTAAAGCCGAGGTGGTATTAATAAATAAATATAAAAATTATATATATTATAAAAATAATAATACTAACTAATTGCATCATCAGATTCATCAAAATCATCAAAAACATACATAAAAAAGACATGAAATGCTTGAAATTGACACAAAAAGTAAAAAACATCAAAAACAACTATGAAAATCCCATGAGGCGCACCTGAGGCGCAGCCTTTCTTAGCGCCTCAGCCCTTCTGAGGCGCATATGCAGTAAAAACCCCATGAGGCGCGCATCAGACACGTTTTTTGGCCGTTTCGCCTCGAGGCGCACGCCTCAAGCGTTTTTTAAAAACATGCTTATAATGCCTCATTCTCCACCATATAAACATATAGAAAATTATGAGAAAAACAAAATCAGGTAAATCACTTTAAAAGAGAAATAGGATTACCTGATGGTCTTGATCTGTTTTTTTAAAGAAATTTGCGTGCTTTAGTCTTGAATGATGCAATTTGATGTCTGTCAAAGTTTTTAGCATTGAGATAATTTGACAAAAGTAACACCATATACGATAGAAACCACAGAAACCAACATGATAATTGGTAAGTGGTAACGTACAAAAGGCCACTCAAGAGTTGCATATTAAAACAGCGATATCAACATGAAAAATTAGATCTACCATTGTCAAATGTCAATATAAACGGAAGCATATGCTAAGAGAGATTCGTATTGCTGAAAATACGAACCCCAGCAAAATGCATAAGATTTCTACTCAACAGTCAACACTATTCGCTAAATCATACTAATATAAAAATTATGAGTTGCATAATTTTTACTGTATAGTGTTGATCTATTCACTTTAAATCATATGCTAAATCATTCCAGGCCATGAAGCAATCCTCCTAATGATAATGGTTTTCACGACTATATATATACTATGATGTGCTTATTTCGTGAAACAAAAAAGTTATAAACGGAGAAATAAAAATGTAGGTGACAAAAAAGAAACAAAAATCAAAGGACGGAGTATATGAGATACGTTCAAAACTTCATTGTTGATATTAGTAGTTAATGCGGTAAAATATCGGATATCAGTCAACGACCGATATTTGAGATATCGGTTATCGCGGTAGGATATCGGTAATTTTAACATCATGCTAAATTTACATATATAGCAATTTAACACTAACAATTCAGTATACTCTCCTACCATTAACAAATTAAGCTTTTGCAACTTGCAAAACATTAACAATTATAGTAAGTAGGAACTTACTAAGAGTTAAAACACTAACATTTAACAATAACAACTAACAATTAAGACTTAAAACACTAATATCAACAATAAGAAAAAAGACAGATAGTAGAACTAAGAAGAAAGGTACTGATATCGGGGAAAATCGGTGATATATTGGTCAAATATCGGTCAATATCGCTGATATTATCGGTACCGATATTCTAACCAATATTTTGTACCGATATCTCGGCAGGGGACCGATAACGGATATATCACTGATATATCGGGATATTAACTAACAACTACATAATGTATGTATATGTCTATACCCATCTTAAATTCTCAATTTTACGATATCCACTCCATTCTCACTCGCGCACACTTAACTAGTCATGTAACAATGCTTCAAGATCTATATTATTTGCAATACCCGACAATTTTTTCCATAAAATCCCCAACGTATGAAACAATTTAAAAATCATAAACGATTTTAGTCGGTTTGAAACTCCCTTATACCAAATTAACATATAACATTAAACAAAAATTTATAACTCAAATTGTGGTAATCCATATATGCTCCTATAGTTATACACATATATATGTCCCACACATAAACTACATTTGACTCTTGACTAAAAGGATCTACCAACTTCTAACTTAACACCATCTATCTTCTAACAGGAAGTTAATAAACACACATTACAAAAAAAAAAAAAAAAAAAAAAAAAAACACAACTTCAACAATAATGAAATCACCATAGTACACACAAGAAACTCCAAATGCAAGTAAATTAACATCATTTCAACAAATTATCATCTAAAAATCCACTCAAACCTTCTGATCTCTAATGGGTCATCAATAAATTAACAGATTCAACACTAATTGCATCCAAACACATACCCATAATCCAAAAACGACCAAGAACAACGAAAATATCATGGATGTTACAGATCGAGACATATAAAGGGATTAATTACACAAAATAAATTAATATAAAAATAAAATCTTAGAAATATATCGATTCAGAAGCTTACCAGAAGGATTGAGAGGGCAAATATGGAGTTTCTGAACAGGGGATTTGCGTGTGAAATTGGGGAAAATTGAGAAGAAGACGAAGAGATATGGGAAATTGCGTAAAGAGGGCTTTGATTTTGGTTGATTTTTTAAAAATGGGATCTTGATGTTTTATTTAGTTCATTTTTAGGGGCATCTTTATGTGTGTTTGCATAAAGAATGGAAATGTGATAAACATTTAGGATATGGGATAAAGTGAGGGGGGCTATAACCGCCTATGTTTTTAATTAAAAATAGAGGTAAGTCTAGATGCTTCATTGATTATCTTTCTAAGACCGTGGGGTATGTTGGGCTTGGGTTAGGGCATGGGTTGGGGCATTAGTTGACACGTGCATGTTGAATATTCCCCCAACCCACGCCAAGTTTAAGGGGTATGGTGGGGCTTGGGTTGGGCGTGGGTTGGCTGGCGTGGCCAAGCCACATCAACATTTTTTTTAAATATATATATATATATTTATAACTACATAAATAATAAAAATACATATTTTTTTTAAACTACATAAACATACATAATAATTAAAAATAAAAAAACAATCATTCTTCGCCGTCTTCGTTGTCTTCGTCGTCTTCATCGTCTGTTTCGAACCCAGGAATCGTTGAAACATGATCCACCAAATCAGATCGAAGGTTGTGATGTATATCCCTTGACTTGATCAAAAATTCATTTGCCGCTTTATCTTCGTCTGTTACGTTACCTGGTTGGGGGTCATCGTCATCATAGTAGGTAACGACCGCTCTACCTTCATCCTCCAAAATCATGTTGTGAAGAATGATACATGTGTACATCACGTTTCCAATCTGATCCTTGTCCCATAGTCGACAAGGCATTGGCAATATTCGCCACCTTTTCTTCAAAACACCGAATGCTCGCTCGACGTCTTTACGTGCAGCCATCTGGACCCTGTTAAACTTTAATCTCTTTGGATCGGTGGTACCATATTTTGTGAACGATTTTACGAAAACCCCCCACTCTGGGTAAATCCCATCAACTAGGTAGTACCCATACACGTACTCAACCCCGTTTACAAAGAAAGTTCCTTTGGGTCCTATACCATTTACCCGATCATTGAAAAGGGGCGAGTGGTTTATGATGGAAATATCATTATGTGAACCTGGCATACCGAAGAACGCATGCCATATCCAAAGATCTTGGGACGCAACCGCTTCAAGCATGATGGCTGGACTTCCGTGAAATCCACTCGTGTGAGCGCCTTGCCATTGGGTAGGACAAAGTTCCCAAGCCCATTTCATACAATCTAAACTACATAGCATCCCGGGTAACCCATGATAATCTGCGTGATGTTCCAATAATTGTTGTATGTCACTGAACGAGGGCTTTCTCAAATATCTTTTCCTATAAAGTTCTAGAATACCGAACAAAAGTTGTGAATACTTTCTCTAGCTACACGTGCAGACATTTTTAAATAGTCATCCATAATGTCCGAACTATTGCCGTACGCTAATTGCCTAAGTGCGGCCGTGACCTTTTGCCACGTACTAAATCCTAATAGCCCGGTTACATCCGATTTTTGTTGGAAGTAAACATACTTCTCCTCAAGATCTCTAGATATCCTTAAAAATAAGTTTCTACTCATACGAAAACGACGCCTAAACATTTTTTCATCATACTTTGGTTCCGCTGAGAAGTAATCGCTTACCAACAAATCGTTAGCGGTGAGCCGTTCACGAGCGATGTACCTTCTCCTGCGTTTAGGCTGTTGAGTCTCTTCCTCCTCCTCTTCGTTTTCCACGATAGCTTTCACCACCGTCGCGATCGTTTGTAGAAATATTTCCGCACCATCGTCAGATGATGATGACGATTCAGTATAACTTGAAGAACTCATGGCAAGATTGTGTTTTATGTGTTTGATACTGTGTGAGAAAAATGATAAATATGGTAAGGTATTTATAAAGGAAAAATTAATTTTTTTTTCAAAATAGCACCCAACGGCTAGTTTGGTTTGGCCACTCACAGCCCGCCATGTCACCTTACTAGACCCGCCCCATGCCCGGCTTGAAACCCAAGCCCCAAGGGCCACGCCCCAACCCAAGCCCACCCGGGATGGTGGCTTGGGCGTTTTCCCCCAACCCACGCCCAAACCCCCGCCCCATACCCCACGGTCTAAGAGCATGTTTCGCTAAGCTTTTCCAACCAATTTATTGACTTAATCAAAAAGCCGATAAGGAGTTTTAGTGTTTGGCAAATACAAAAGTCCTTTTCAAAATGACTTTTTGAGAAGGAGAAAAAGTCATCAAAAAGTCATTTTTGAAAAGTTAGAATGTTGTGACTTTTTGAAATAACTTATTGATTTATTAGCTTTTAGTCATTTTACATCAATAAGCTAAGCCAAACAATTTTTAAAAAGCAACTTATTGACTTATTTGCTTTTCCCACCCCATAAGCTAATCCAAACACTTTTTTTAAAAACTCATTTTCAAAAAGTCACAAGTCAATAAGTCATTTTCCCAAAAGTACTTTTTAGCTTAAATAAGCTTAGCCAAACATGCCATAAGTTTGAAGATTATCCGCGCTATACTGTGGGGTTTCAGTTGAGTATAGAACGCGTTACGTTGTGGGGTTTCAGTTGAATATAGAAAAACTCGAAGAAATATGATCAAAAGAATATCTATACATGTTTTACATTAATTGAAAACCATAAGAATAAATTTAAATTGGACAAAAGTATGGGCTGATTTTAAATTACTTGTAAATGGAAACGTAAACGCTATCTTAAATATAACTTTAATGGAAATTTATGTCTAAATGTAAAACAACTTTAATTTATACTGATATGTGCGTAAAAATAAGTACATAAGAAAAATATTATTTTTAAGTAAAAAATAGTACGGCGCATTGCGGCGGTGTCGAAACGTAAAGTGACTCGAATTTATATCGTCTAATAAAAACGTATTATATTTGACTCGAGTCATTTCCGGGCGAAATTTATGTTAAAACGTAAACCAATTTTTAAAACACATATTAAATAAGCACAAAACGTATTATATTTGACCCGACTCATTTCCGGGAAAAAAATAAAATTTACGTCCAAATGTAGGCCAACTGAAAATGTAAAAAATAATAAGCATAAGAACATATTATATTTGACCCAACTCATTCCTCGAAAAAATTTACGCAAATCAATTTGAATTTACACTGACACGTACATAAATATAAATACGTAAAACTCGATTACAAAGTCTTTAAAAAGTTAAAGGGTTTGTTGATGCTAAAAGTTAATGGGTAAGAGTATAAAAAACACAAAAAGACAAAATGATAAAAAAAATCAAAAAGTGGAAACTGTTCACAAAGTTTGCTAATTGTATTATAGTTAACTAGTATAATTCGTTCACGTTATGTGGCGAGAATTCAGTCAGAATTGATTTGGTTTAGAACGGTGCGATTTTGTCACTCGCTAATGCTATAGTAAGTAGCACCTACTGGGGATACTCGCTAATGCTACAGTAAGTAGCACCTATTGGAGGTAGGACTTCATCAGGGGTCTGCACTGAGCCTGTTTCTTTTTGCTGTTGTTCTAGATGAGTTATCCAGGTCGATTCAGGAGACAGTCCCATGGTGCATGCTCTTTGGTGATGATATTGTGTTAGTGGCTGAGACTAAACAATGCCTAAATGCGAGGGTAGAGCAGTGGCGAGCAGCTTTAGAGGACAATGGTTTAAAGATTAGTCGCTCTAAGACTGAGTACCTTTGTTGTGACTTCAGTGATGCAGGCGACAATGACGACACTCAGATCACCATTGAGGGTGAGGTGGTCCCGCAGGCAACTAGTTTCAAGTATTTAGGATCTTTTGTACAAAGTGATGGGGAGATTGATAGGGACGTAGCTCACCACATCCAGGCTGGCTGGGGTAGGTGGAGAGCTGCCACTGGGGTGTTGTGCGACAAGAGGTTTCCAACTAAATTAAAGGGGAAATTTTATAGGGTTGCAGTTAGACCTGCTATGTTGTATGGGACAAAGTGTTGGGCAATCAAGAAGACACAAGCACGTAAACTGGAGGTAGCTGAAATGAGGATGCTGAGGTGGATGTGTGGCTATACAAGGTTAAACCGGATAAGAAATGAGGTATTTAGGGATAGGTTAGGAGTGGCTAGTTCGAGATTGTGAGTAGTATAGTTCTTCTCATGTATTTTAAGCTGTCTCGAAGCATACGCGATAATCTTGTCTCGTTGCATGAGAACACAACCAAGACCACGGTTCGATGCATCGCGGTATACTACGAAGTCATCGTTTCCATCAGGAAGAGCGAGTATAGGAGCATTGCAAAGCAAGTCCTTAAGCGTTTGAAAAGATTCCTCTTGTTCGGAACCCCAAATAAAAGGTTTCTCTTTCTGAGTCAACAACGTGAGGGGAAAGGCGATTTTCAAGAAATTCGAGATGAATCGATGGTAGTAACTCGCCAATCCTAGGAAAGAATGAATTTCTTACGGAGATTTTGGTGCGATCCAATTCTTTACTGCTTCGATCTTGGAGGGGTCGACATGAATTCCTTTTTCACTCACGACGTGTCCAAGGAATTGAATTTCTTTGATCTAAAACTCACACTTGGAAAACTTTGCATATAGGCGTTCGCCACGTAGGAGTTCAAGAATGAGGTGCAAATGACGTTCGTGTTCAGCTGGAGTTTTCGAATAAACTTTGCGTATAGGCGTTCGCCACGCAGAACTCGGTCATCATCATTTCCTTAACATCAGACCAAGGAAGAGCATAGGCTTCCTCGTTGGTACAAATGTTGCGTTCATTAGTCCACCAATCTAAGGCTCTAGCTTGAAAGACACCAGTAGCACTGCGGGTCTTGAGGTTTTCAGTGCATTCACTGTTAATGAATGTAACCTCGATGCTGTCAAACCACTCGAGCATCACTGTCACACCATCATTTCCAGTGAAGGGTTTTGGGTTACACGCTGAGAAGTGTTTGAAGTTGAAGGAAGTAGGTTTAGGTTGCTCAATCTTAGATTCGATTGAGGAGTTAGGTGTAGTGTTGGCTGTAACTTTGCTAACAATCTCAGGAAGCACGTGAGCCATTTGGGTTGCCATGAAAGCTAGCATCTTCTTCTTAGAACTAGTGGTGTGCGTTAGGTGTGATATTATTTTATTGATATTTTAAGCCCATTTTACGCATTAGTCAAGTTTTAAATTTATAAAACACGATATTCTACTAACACTAAACACACACTTGGGCAAGTGCACCCATCGTGAGCGTAGTATAGCGTTGGTAAGATACCGAGGTCGTCCAAGGACACAAGAGCTTTTAGTACCGGTTTATCCTCAATGTCTAATCAATCTAAATTTTTTGAGAAAAGTTTTTGAAACATAAAAATAAAAACTAAAAATGCAAAGATAAAAAAAATAAAAAAAAATAGACAAGATAGAATCACTTGGATCCAACTTGTCTTTAATGTATCCTTTGATGATTTTTGCACTTTCGAACTTTTTAAGAGATTATCTTAGTTATAGTAGTAGGCCCCTCTTTTGAAGGTGACGTTACCCACAACCCAGTGGTTTGAGTTAGCAGGGATACAATTCCAAAGGGTCAGAATATTGAAAGATAATTAAGTTAGTTATTAGTGTGAAAAGTGGTAGGCCCCTCTTTTGAAGGTGACGTTACCCTTGGCTAAGTGGTTTGAGTCAGCAAAGATACAATCCCAAGAAGCCGGTTTAAAGTATTAATTGTAGTTTACATATGAGGGGTTCAAGCTATTCGCATCCCCGCCGTCCAATACCAGTGGGTATTGAAGGAGGTCCTAGTAAGCTTGAACCAGGTCCTTGCAGGATCTATACACTGAACAAGACAAGAACCTTACCAAATCATTCCCTTAACCCCCGACTAGGTAGTCAACATGCCTTTATATAGACCGTAAAGACATGAATGATGCAATCTTTTACTTTATATAGACAGTAAAGTAACTTCAAGACACCACGGAAAAATGATAGGAAGAATTCACCTTAAACATAAGAAACTAGTTATTAAAGTCATTAATACAAACCCAAATAAAAAGTGCCGAAAGATTAAAAATCAAAAGTAATACAATAAAGACTTGTCTTCACCAAGTGATGTAAGAGGCTTAACCAAACATGGCCTTTGATTGGCAAGAACCTTTACAATCAATCTTGGATCCCGATACTACTACACACTCTAAATATAGATAATGGATGATGGTGGTGGGTGTTGGTGTTGTAGTGGTGGTGGAGTGGTGGCAAAGTGGGAGAGTAGTGGTTTGCCAAGGGATGCCTTTCAAGTGAACCAAGCACCCCTATTTATAGCCTGCACAGAGCTCTGGCCACGGCCCCGTGCCGGTTGGGCACGCCCCGTGGCCAGCCTTTTCTCTTCCTTCATTAATTGCAAGTGTTAGCAGAGGGCCCCACACGGCCCCATTTCTTCTTGGCACAGCCTCGTGGTCAACTTCGTATCTGTACTATCAAGATTTAGCAAGATTCTACGTATCTTTGAGTTGACCACGCCCCGTGCTGAGCTAGGCACGTCCCCGTGGTGGGCATGGAAGCTTCTACTGATTTGTCTTTTGTGCAGGCCCCTGACCACGCCCCATGCCCAGCTGGGCATGGCCCCGTGGTCAGGCTTCTACTGCCTTGTTTTTGCTTTGGTGATGCTGCCGAGGGGTCGAGCATGTCACGTTTATTCCTTTTCTTTGTTTTTATGTTAGTTTTGGCTGCCTATTTGTTCCTTTTGTTCGTTTAAGCTCATTTGGTCCTGTAAATTCAAAAGGAAGAAAGAAACACGCTTTTTCCAACATTATTACTAAAAATGGTTAGTTTTATGCCTCATTTGATGTAATTTATATGTTACATTTTGCACACATCAAATACCCCCACACTTGAATCTTTGCTTGTCCTCAAGCAAAACTCTTTAATATGTGTCTGACACACCCAAATGGAAGAGGTAGAGGAGAAGTTTTTGGGCTCATCTAGAGTGTCGGAAATCCAAGATCTTTATTGGGTTTTATTTTTATTTTATTTACAAGAGTAAATTACGTTTTTGGCCCCTGTGGTTATATCACTTTTACTATATTAGCCTAAAATAAGAATTTTTAACATATCTTCCCCCATGGTTTCTATAATTAACGATTTTGTCCCCTAAGTCTAACCATTTTGGCCCCCATGGTCTCTATAACCAACCATTTTGGCCCCCATGATATCTAGACTTAGGGGCCAAAATGGTTAGTTATAGAAACCATGAGGGCAAATATGTTAAAAATCCTTATTTTAGGCTAAAACAGTAAAAGTGATATAACCATAGGGCCAAAAACGTAATTTACTCTAATTACAATCCTATTCGTCATGATTTATTTAGAACGATTTATAAGAAAAATTACTTATTTGGGCATAACATGCCTTTTTAAATTTCCATTTATATACAAGTTCACATACCTTACGGGAGATCACTCAACACTCGGCCGAAGATTTATTTTTGTGAAACACTCGAGACTAGCATGGAACTTACTTCTACCATATGCTTGCCAAGCGATCAATCCTCCTCCTTTTTAACTATAAACCTTCGTAAATATAAAGAGGACTTGGGGAAGTGTTAGGCTTGGGCTAATGGTAGGTGGTTTTTGGTTAGTGGTTAGTAAAAATGGCTAAAAGCGTAAAAAGCGTCGGTTGTCGTAATACTTTTTGTTTTTGTGACTTTTATTCAAACTAAGCACATTCAAACAAGATTTCTTTGAGGAGCTTGTTTGTTTATTGCAAGACTTTCATTCATTTTTTTCGTATCATAAGATAACCGAGCTTTTTACTAAAACAAAGGGGTTGAAAATAAAAAGGTTTTGGTGGGTAAAGGGTGTTTGTTTTGTGGGTTTTGAAATGAAAAAGTATAGGCTCAAAGGGGTTAACTAGTGGGATTTTGGGTAGGTGATAAAAAAATGAAAAATAATGGTGTTAAAAGAAAAATGGGTTAGTCCTAATGCCTCAATCATTTACTTACTTGGGTTCAAGTTGGAAATGTATCATGTGGCAAGTTCTAGTGTAGTAAGAACAAAGCGACTATTCACATAAGAAACGAAAAATGAGCATTTACTTAAAAGATATATGCATGTATGCTCAGTAAAGGCTCAAAACTCACTTGTTGTGGGAATGAGTTTTTAATGTGATCAATTATATATAATCAAATTTTAATTAGATTCGTCATGCCTTTTCATAATTTTCTTATTGGTTCTTTTTATCACGATGCTATCGGTTGTAAATTTGTAAAAATATAACCTTTTTAGAACTTGTTATTCCCGAATTAAACCAAGACAAGTAAAAAAATGATTTTTTTTTTGAAAAAAATTTGGGGTGATTACCGGTTCCAATAGAGTTTTGTGTAAGGCTTGTTATTAGAACTTGCAAGATTAAAGGTTTTAGCATCCCCCCCCCCCCCACACTTAAATTACACATTGTCCTCAATGTGTCCCAAAAATAGGTTTTTAGGTTGACGGAATGTGTAAAAAGGTGTTGAAAAACAAGATTTTGTGTTACTGGGCACCTGGCCACGGCCTCGTGTTGGCTGAGCACGACCCCGTGGTCAGGGTGCCAGTAATAAAAACTTACAGAAACTTGGCCACGCGGCGTGCCTAGTGGCCACGACCCGTGGTGGGCAGGGTTCAGGCAAAACAACAGGTTAGGGGTGGGGGCACGGGGGCGTGGCCGCTGACCACGGCCCCGTGGTGGCAGTCTGCAATTGATGATAACAGGTTTTGGCTTTTGGTTCAGGTTTCCGCGCTTATGTAGCACTAATGCTTAGTGCATCCAAGCTTCTTGTGTACATGTATTGCTAAACACTACACCATTCATAACATAACAAACATCCTAATTTACCAAAGTTCATCATCCGTCATCACACACATAAAAAGAAAATAAAACACAGAAAATAAAAATTGTCTAGGAAAGTAAATTGTTCAAACCATGGCACGCAGGCCAGAAATTGTTCGTGAGATAGAAAGGGTTAACCTGGAATACCGCATCCGTCACCACACCATATCACCTCCATCGCCTCCGCTCAGTCCATATCCTTGTCATCCTGCATAGCGGAGACGGTGCGCTCCACTGATCCGACCCGGGTAAAGGTGTTGATAGCCCTATTGTATGCGTTTCGGGTACATAGTAAGTTTTCCTGCAAAAGATCATGTAAACTTTGAAAATTAGGAAAACCACCTCCTTGAGAGGATGAACCCGTTTGGTAGCCTTGATATTGAGTAGGAGGACGGGTTGGGTCGGCGTGTAGGACAAGGGCTTCTTCTGGGTTCCAAACGTTTCCTTGGGTGGTTTGGAAGCGGACCATCTCGTCACCCATCTCGTGGATGATTCCCATTGAGCGGCATTGGGTGAGATCTACCTTCCCCGACCATGGACCCTTACGGAATGACTTTGGCATGTGTTGGACATAGGTATTGAAGAGGCGGTAGATCCATCCCCCGAAGAAGATTGGTGTCGGGGAGGAAGCCAACTGGTTCAGATGCATGTTCCTTAGGAGTAGGTGGGGGACATCGAGAGGAATGCGGTTGTAGATGCGGATGCAATACAGGACAGTAATATCACGTAGGTTGACCACACCAGTGCTATCACGCCTTTGAGTTAGGGAGTTGCTAAGGACCCGGTGAATGTAGCGGTAGAGGGGGTCCCGCAACTGAGAGCTCTTTGTGACGCTTGGATCATACGACCCTTATCCGATTTGAGCCAATGCCGTTTGGCGCATGTTGTTTGGGAGCTCACGGAGACCACCCGTGTTCTCGTCTCACCGGACTCTTCTTCGGTGAATAGACCCACATTCACCCCAAACTGTGCGATGGAAATCGAAAGCACCTCACCCGCACATCTGAATTGAACCCCTTCTTCGTCGAAAGGCTCGACTTTTGCTTTGAACGCGAAAGAACTGTAAAACTCCATGCTATATTCATGAACTGTATGGAGTCTCGCGCCGAGGGTCACC
This sequence comes from Helianthus tuberosus, assembly GCA_030545235.1. Taxonomy (NCBI): domain Eukaryota; kingdom Viridiplantae; phylum Streptophyta; class Magnoliopsida; order Asterales; family Asteraceae; genus Helianthus; species Helianthus tuberosus. Next base: position 3,943,503 of record CM060416.1, on the reverse strand, counting down.
TGTAGTGGTCCCGTGACTAGCGTGTTGTAGCGGTCCAGTTGCACCACGGCTTCCAAGGTTTTGAGATATGCTTGTTTTGGTGTTTCTTCGGGCCTAGTTTGAAGTATGTCATAGCGAGCTTGGTAGTCCCATTCTGTCGGTTTGAACCAGGTGAACTTGCTGGCCATCTCCGTAAAAGAAACCATAAAACAATCAGCATGTTACGATAAAATTTCGAAGAAAACTGAAAACAGGAGGCTGGACACGGCCCCGTGGCCATGGGCCACGCCCCGTGTTCAGCCAATTTCTCCCGGCCACGCCCCGTGCTCGCTACCACGACCCCGTGGTCAGGGTTCTGTTTCCCCAAATCTTCGTTTTTCAACACGGTTTCGAAAACTTGAAAATTTTTGGTTGAGTAGGGGCGGTTTTCCCCGAAAATAAAACCCCAAGTGCCGTTTTTCCAAAAACAAACCGTTTACCCTATCAATTTTAACCTTTTCGGTTCAAAAATAAGGGTTTGTGGTTTATACTTGAAATCGGGCAAATCTACGAACAATAACGGTTGATTTACTTCCTATAACATGCATTTATACTAATGCTACTAGATCTAAGCAAAAATTTGAGGTTTGGTTTGGTTCAAGTTCAAGAACCCTAGATTTTCCCCAAATTTTTGATGTTAATCTACATGCAAATCGTTAAACTAACTACAGAAGATGATAGAATCTATAACAACCCTCCAAAATATTTCCAACACCCCTAAAAATATTTAAAGTGCTCCTATATGTCTTAAAATACGCCCCGTATACAATAACCGAGCCCAAAATACCACATATAATTAAAAAATAAAATAAAAACAAAACTTTGGGGTCGCTCGCGGGCCTCGAAGGCTTTGCCTTCGGGCTACACGGGGCGCGACAGCTAGGTGATCAGGTTGCACCCGGTGCTGCCACGTGTTGGGATGTGTGTCGAGCCTAAAAGTGCTGACTGGTCATAGCTAGGCCCTACCACCCTACATCGCGGGCCACGAAGGATTATCCTTCGGCTTACGCGGGCCGCGAGGAAGTCCGAAATCAGGCCTATAAATGGAGGCCATCGGCCTTCAGTCCAAACCGTTCAATCTCTCTTTCTCTCTCTCGAAATTCTACATAACAATTATAATTTTTGAGCATTATACCCCCTAAATAACAAAGTTCTGCCTCGTTGTAAGTATGATTACCCCCAGTTATGTATTAGATACGCTGCCCGATTGATTTAGGGTTCCGTAACGGCTGTCGAGGTTCTGCCCGACGTAGTCATTGGAATGCCGTCTCAGGGAGGGTATTACTAATGTAAATATTGGGTTATTATACTAACGCGTGTGCATTTGTGTAATTAATAGATAATCACCAGGAAATCCTTAAAGAAAACCCTAAGACAACAATGTGAGTAATCTCCTTTTTGCAAACTGTTTTTATAAAACCTCCATTAATTTATAATATATTAAACAGTGATTGAGTATTTGTATTCTACAATTATCGTCGGTATGTTGGGGTTTTGTATACAAAATTTGTTACTACATTGTGAGTAGTAACATGACCACAAGTCGGGTTGACAGTACCGTGGGTGGTAATTAAAGTAGATGGAAACAAATGTAATTGTGCGACCGCCCTCAATACTGTACAACGGTTTTTATATGTCTTGATTAAACTGGGATTCACTCACCAGTATTTCCCACTGACAAAATGTTTTTAAACGCGTTTCAGGTAACAAAATGTGAAAGCCAAATAGAAGCCAGCTGGACAGCACTGAAGGCTTGGAAAAGTGGCTATAAAAGTTACCTAAATAAAGAGATGTTTTTATTTAAATAAAATAGGGTTTATCCCTATAAAAATGTGTCTACTTGAAACTTGGGACTTTCCCATGTGTTTAATATTATAAAAGCGTGGTATTTTACTCTGATAAAATATTTCCTAACTACGATCCTGATGAAATTTCCGCTGCCAAACTGATAAACACCGATACCACTGAAACTGGCCGCGGCCACCCGTTCCTGGGTAGTTAGGGGACGGGGGTTGCGACAGAAGGTGGTATCAGAGCTAAGCCACTGATTCAGCCACATAAGTGTTCTCCTGACACCTAGATATTATCCAAAATGTTAGGAAATTAATTACGGAACTACATGCATATATGTATATTATTGTTGTGTGTTGTTTAACTATTTGTTAGTTTACAGTATGAGCGACCAAGGACCTTCTGACGCATACCGTCAGTTGTCCAGCTCACCTAGGGATGAAGGTACCTCTTCACAGCCTACCCTCTCAGGGTATTCAGCTGACAATGAAGATGGGATATTCATGTTCAAGGCTCAATCTGAAGAGCCATTCCCTCCTAAGAAGAGAGGATGGTTCAGCAGAGGTGCGCATGAACGTAGGAAAAGGCTGAAAAAGTTACAATAGCAGCGATCTTTAGCAGCCGTTAAGAGAGAAACATATACTCACACTCAGATATGCTCAATAGGAGTCTAGCAAATTTTCATATTCTAGCAACTACAGCTGCAGACCCTAATCTAGAGTAACTCATAGCACCCCAACCATTACCACTGTTTCCCACACAACTAATGGAAATTGAAGTCAACTCAGAAAATCAAATCCAAATGCCTTACCTTGACCCAACAGAGATACCTAGAATACCAACACCCAATCCCTTAGATCCAGACTACGACCCGTGGTTTGACGACCATAGGGATTACCAACAACGTTACCCAATACCAGAAGATGAACCCATGCCAAACCTAGCAGCCTACCCAGACTTGGACCCTCTAGATCCCTACTATGATAATGACCAATACATAAGGGAAATTCTAGAGAATCCTTATCCTTACCAAGAAACCATGCCCCAGTTCCCAAACCCAGTACCAGCTCCTGCACCCCCAATGAGTGTAGAAAATGTGCAGGAACTCCGAACCTTTGGTGAGGAGATTTTAGAAGGTAGTGAGAGGATGAGGCAGATCGGAGAACGACTCGTCTGGAAGTATGACGGGCATAATATGGAGTTCTGGATGAACCCATATCAGTGATGGTGATAATAGTAATATTAATAATAAAATAATAATAATATATAATATGTGTGTATGTTTGAATATATATATATATATAGGATAAGGATCATTACAGAACACTAATTATTGCGAGAACAAAAAGAACAACTTTAAATCACTAAATTTTGGGATTTAAGTTTCATATTTCTTAAATTTTATGTTTCTTACATTCATATGTGTATTATATATACATAAAAAAGTCATACATTTTTCCCTGCACATAGTCTACATACATGTAGGTAATTTAGCCTACACATAACCTACATGTGTGTAGGTTATTTAAAAACTGAACATTTTTTATATTTTGTTTTAAATTCTAGTGTGGGAAACAACAAATCTTACATTTATAACATTTTCATTTACTTTTTAGGTCTTTCGGATTGAAAAAATGAGTGATTCATTTTGTTCTGCGTGTTCTCGCAATATTTAGTGTTCTGCATAGAACCTTCCCCTATATAGCCATGGATGCCTAATAGTATTGTAATTTTAAATTCCAGTTCCAGTTTGTATTAGATGCATAACATAAGAAAGAGTAAAAGTCGCAATGTTCGACGATTTTGATCAATATGTGCGTTGTGTGATCGTTTGCATTAAATATTATCTTGTAATATTAATACGTGGTAAATGTTTAAAATTCAGATGGACAACGAAGTGAACCAGGAAAACCAGAGTAACAATAACCCGAATAACGATAACCCGAACAACAATAATAATGGAAACCAAGTGGATAACAGTGCCATCCAACACATAGTGGCACAAGGGATAATAGATGCGATGCCATATATTATCAAAACGGTTACGGAAGCAGATAATAAAAGTAACCATGATAGTAAACGACCCACTGAACCAGAACACAACGTAAACAATGGACCCATACTTCAAGTGCCCATTCCCAAAAGAAGAAGAACCATGTCTTATGGTTGTTCTTATAAAGAATTCTGGTCATGTAAACCAATGGAATTCTCGGGCAATGAAGGAGCCGTTGCAGCTCTACGCTGGATAGAAAAGACTGAGGCAGTCTTAAAAATAAGCAAGTGTGCGGAAGAAGATAAGATAATGTTTGCTTCCAATCTGTTTAAGAACTCAGCTTTAGAATGGTGGAACACTATCCTCCAGTCTAGGAGAAGTGACAGAGTTTACAATATGGAATGGGAGGAATTTAAGAACATGGTAGAAAGGAAATTCTGCCCTCCCAATGAAAAAGAACAGATAGAAAATAAGTTCTTAAACCTTAGAATGACTAGAGTGGATAGTAAGGGTTACACTACATTATTCTTTGAATATGCTAGGATAGTACCGACCATTGCATCACCTGAACCAGTATTAATCTCCCGTTATATCTGGGGATTAATCAGTGAAATTAGGCATGTAGTCAAGGCAGCTAGACCTCAAACTATAGAAGAAGCTGTAGAACTAGCAAACACCTTGACTGATGAATTAGTGCGTACACGAGAAGAGGATCAGAGGAGAAACCTAGCTCAAAGGCTTACCCAGGAATTTCGTTATGGAAATTCCAACCGTGGGAAAAACGTAGGTTCTACCTCTGCACCTTATTGTAAGGCCTGCAAGAAGAAGCATTCAGGAAGATGCTCCACTTACTGCAATTTCTGCAAGATACCAGGACACAAGGAAGAAGATTGTAGCAAGAAACCTAATAATGGAATGTGCTTTAACTGTGGAGAAAAGGGTCACATCAAACCGAACTGTTCGAAACTAGCTCCAGCCATGAACAACAAGACTAATAAAAATGCTAGAGTATTTGTTCTGACTGCAGATGAAGCCAAGATGATTCCGGACGTGATCGCCGGTACGTTTTTAGTTAATGAAGTTTTTGCTAAAGTATTATTTGACTCTGGTGCAAAGCAAAGTTTTATTAATACTTCATTTTGCAAACTTCTCAATCAACCATTAACTAAACTCCCACAAGAATGTCTAGTAGAGACAGCAAATGGAGAAACCATTAAGATTTCTAAAATCTTGCAGGGAGCAAGAATATAATTTTTAAATCAAAAGTTTATTGCAAACCTTTATCCAATGAACCTGGCAGGATTTGATATTGTACTAGGAATGGATTGGTTAATAGCCAATAAAGCCAGTATTTTATGTGATCAAAAGTCGATCCAAGTAAATTCACCAAAGGGTGAAAAGATCACAATTAAAGGAGATAAGCCCTCTAGATCCACAAAATTCATCTTTGTGATGAAAATAACAAGTTATATAAGAAAAGGATCATTAGTGTATTTGATTTCTAGAATCATTAACACTAAAGGAAAAGAACTAAAAGATATTCCTGTAATATCTCAGTTTCCAGATGTGTTTCCAGAAGAATTATCAGGACTACCGCCAGACAGAGAAGTTGAATTCAGAATTCACCTGCTACCAGGGACAGCACCAATCTCCAAAGCACCTTACCGTTTGGCACCTGCAGAAATGCAAGAATTAAAGACACAGTTAGACAAACTACTGGAAAAGGGATTCATACAGCCAAGCTCATCGCCATGGGGAGCACCGATCTTATTCGTTAAAAAGAAAGACGGATCAATGCGTATGTGCATTGACTACCGCGAATTGAACAAGGTCACGATTAAAAATCGGTATCCATTACCGAGAATCGATGATCTGTTCGATCAATTGCAAGGAGCTTGATTTTTCTCTAAGACCGATTTACGCTCAGGATATCATCAATTAAAGGTACAGGAAGAGGACATTCCTAAGACCGCTTTTAGAACAAGGTATGGCCATTATGAATTTACTGTCATGCCATTTGGTATAACCAATGCCCAGCTGCATTTATAGACATGATGAACCGAATATCTAAGCCATATTTGGATAAATTCATAATTGTCTTTATAGATGATATTCTCATTTACTCTAAAAGTAAAGAGGAACATGCAGCACATCTGCACGCACTTCTAAGTTTATTGAGAAAAGAAAAGCTTTATGCTAAGTTTTCGAAGTGTGAGTTTTGGTTAGAACAGGTACAGTTTCTTGGACATCTAGTCAATCATGAAGGAATTCATGTGGATCCCACCAAGATCGAGGCGATTACCAAATGGAAAACCCCTGAGTCACCAACCGAGGTTAGAAGTTTCTTAGGATTGGCCGGTTATTATAGGAGATTTATTCAAGATTTTTCTAGAATAGCCATTCCCTTAACTAAGCTAACCTGTAAATCTGTTAAGTTTGAATAGGGACCAAAACAAGAAGAAGCCTTTAGAATTCTTAAGCAAAGACTAACCAATGCAACCATACTAGCATTACCAGAAGTAACTGAAGACTTTATAGTTTATTGTGATGCTTCTAAGTTAGGTTATGGATGTGTGTTGATGGAACGTCAAAAGGTTATAGCTTACGCCTCTAGACAACTTAAGAATCATGAAGAAAATTATTCAACCCATGATCTAGAATTAGGAGCCATAATTTTTGCCCTTAAGATTTAGAGACATTACTGTTACGGCAGTAAGTTTACCATTTTCACTGATCATAAGAGTTTAAGGTATGTTTTCGGACAAAAGGAGTTAAATATGAGACAGAGACGCTGGATTGAAATTCCTAGTGATTATGATTGCAATATCCAGTATCATACAGGAAAGGCTAATGTAGTGGCTGATGATTTAAGTCGGAAATATCACAAAAAGCCAAAAAGAGTACGTTCTTTTAAGTTAAATCTACAGGTAGATTTAAATGAACAGATTAGAAAGGCACAAGAATCAGTAATCAAGGATGATACTGAGAAATTAAAAGGAATGATTAAGGAACTAGAACAAGGAACAGACGGAATTTGGAGATTCCATAAGAAACGAATGTGGATACCCAAATTAGGAAACCTACGCCACCGTATATTAGAAGAAGCTCATAAGTCTAAGTATACGATGCATCTTGGAAATGATAAGATGTATCAGGACTTAAGAAAGAATTTTTGGTGGATAGGAATGAAGAAAGATATAGCAACTTATGTTTCTAAATGTTTAACCTGTTCACAAGTTAAAGCTGAACATAAAAAACCCTCAGGTTTGCTACAGCAGTTAGAAATGCCGATATGGAAATGAGAATTGATAACAACGGATTTTATTACCAAATTACCCAAAACAAGGAAAGGTAATGATACAATCTGGGTGATTGTAGACAGGTTGACTAAGTCAGCTCATTTCCTACCAATGAAGGAAACTTTCAGTATGGACTAATTAGCCAAGTTATATGTAAACGAAATAGTTTCATTACATGGAATTCCTTTATCAATTGTGTCTGATAGAGATAGCCGTTTTACCTCTCATTTTTGGACAAGTTTCCAAAAAGCCATGGGAACCAAGCTAAATCTAAGCACAGCTTATCATCCTCAAACGGGCGGACAAAGCGAAAGGACAATTCAGACAATGGAGGACATGCTTAGAGCTTGTGTAATTGATTTCGAGGGTAATTGGGATGACCACTTACCATTAATAGAATTTTCTTATAATAACAGCTATCACACAAGTATCAATGCCGCACCATTTGAAGCACTTTATGGATGAAAGTGCTGAACTCCAGTCTGTTGGGCAGAAATTGGAGAAAAGCAACTATCCGGACCTGAGATAGTGCAAGAAACAACCGACAAAATCATTCAAGTCAAGGAAAAACTTAAATCAGCATGTGATCGACAAAAGAGTTATGCTGATAACAGACGAAAGCCGTTGGAATTTCAGGTAGGAGATAAGGTGTTATTGAAAGTCTCTCCTTGGAAAGGAGTGGTAAGATTCATCAAAAGGGGAAAGCTAAGCCCCAGGTATGTTGGACCTTTTGAAATTATTAGAAGAATAGGACCAGTATCTTATCAGCTACAACTGCCAGAGGAAATGGCAGGAATACACGATGTATTTCATGTATCGAATCTCAAGAAATGCTTAGCCGATGAATCATTGGTAGTGCCTCTTAAGGATATAGAGGTAAATGAACTGCTAAAATTTGTAGAAAGACCTCTACAAATTGAAGACAGGAAAGTCAAGAATATCAAACATAAAAGATTGGTTCTAGTTAAAGTAAAATGGGATTCCAAGAGAGGACTAGAGTACACTTGGGAGCTTGAATCAGAAATGCAAAAGAAATATTCACACTTATTCCAGTAGACCTCGAGGACGAGTTCTAAAACAAGGTGGGGAAGATATAACAACCCTCCAAAATATTTCCAACACCCCTAAAAATATTTAAAGTGCTCCTATATGTCTTAAAATACGCCCCATATACGATAAACGAGCCCAAAATACCACATATAATTAAAAAATAAAATAAAAACAAAACTTTGGGGTCGCTCGCGGGCCACGAAGACTTTGCCTTCGGGCTACGCGGGGCGCGACAGCTAGGTGATCAGGTTGCACCCGGTGCTGCCACGTGTCAGGATGTGTGTCGAGCCTAAAAGTGCTGACTGGTCATAGCTAGGCCCTACCACCCTACATCGCGGGCCACAAAGGACTATCCTTCGGCTTACGCGAGCAGCGAGGAAGTCCGAAATCAGGCCTATAAATGGAGGCCATCGGCCTTCAGTCCAAACCGTTTAATCTCTCTTTCTCTCTCTCGAAATTCTACATAACAATTATAATTTTCGGGCATTATACCCCCTAAATAACGAAGTTCTGCCTCGTTGTAAGCATCATACCCCCGGTTATATATTAGATACGCTGCCCGATTGATTTAGGGTTCCGTAACGGCTGTCGAGGTTCTTCCCGACGTAGTCGTTGGAATGCCGTCTCGGGGAGGGTATTACTAATGTAAATATTGGGTTATTATACTAACGCGTGTGCATTTGTGTAATTAATAGATAATCACCAGGAAATCCTTAAAGAAAACCCTAAGACAACAATGTGAGTAATCTCCTTTTTGCAAACTGTTTTGACAAAACCTCAATTAATTTATAATATATTAAACTGTGATTTAGTATTTGTATTCTACAATCATCGTTGGTATGTTGGGGTTTTGTATACAAAATTTGTTACTACATTGTGAGTAGTAACATGACCACAAGTCGGGTTGACAGTACCGTGGGTGGTAATTAAAGTAGATGGAAACAAATGTAATTGCGCGACCGCCCTCAATACTGTACAACGGTTTTTATACGTCTTGATTAAACTGGGATTCACTCACCAGTATTTCCCACTGACAAAATGTTTTTAAACGCGTTTCAGGTAACAAAATGTGAAAGCCAAATAGAAGCCAGCTAGACAGCACTGAAGGCTTGGAAAAGTGGCTATAAAAGTTACCTAAATAAAGAGATGTTTTTATTTAAATAAAATATGGTTTATCCCTATAAAAATGTGTGTACTTGAAACTTGGGACTTTCCCATGTGTTTAATATTATAAAAGCGCGGTATTTTACTCTGATAAAATATTTCCTAACTACGATCCTGATGAAATTTCCGCTGCCAAACTGATAAACACCGATACCACTGAAACTCGCCACGACCGCCCGTTCCCGGGTAGTTAGGGGACGGGGGTTGCGACAGAAACATACCTTGTTGAAGTTGAACGGAAGAAAAACATAAAAATCTGCAGAGAATCACGAAGGAATCAGAGAGTTTTCGGGGAAACAGGTCGTGGTGAAATGAGAAAATGAGAAGAAATGGGGTTTTATCCCCGACAGAGTGTCGAGCACGCTCCCGTGGCTGCTGGACACGGCCACGTGGGTGGCCAAAATTTAATTTTTTTATATAGTGCACGTGTGAGTGACCTGTTTCCTGAAACTGGTTTAGATACCTTACCGATTTTTGAAGCTTTCCCGAAGTCCATTTGTCACACCTCCAAAATCCACAAGCGGAGTATCACCGCAGGAGGCGTGACTGACCAGGATCCAACCACCAATCATATTGAACAATGTAATTAAATAAATAAAAGTCCAACCACACAATATAATTGGTGTTCAAAACAAGTTATGTTCAAGTTATCAGCGGAAGCATAAAGTTTAAAACCAAAACATAAGTTATAAGTTCATAAAGTTTAACATGGAACTCAACAGTCCATGTCCCACAACGACCTCTCCTACTCGTGCAATCTCCATCTACGCACCTAACGACCTGCAAGGCATGTAACAACGAATCAACAACAAAGTTGAGCGAGTTCACAGTTGGTTGTCCATTTTAAAGTTGTTCCAAAAACCATAAGTTCTTTCGAAAACCATGTGTAAACCAATTACTTGTTTCCCAAAGCATAACCAGTGGGGGCTACCCCATGTTAACCACTAGACCCGTTACCATATCGACAACTGACTGGAGTCATGTTTATGTTCCCTACGTTAATGTCTATCATCATTGACTAAGTGCCCAGATCCATTAGTCAACTCCCGTCCTCTGTGGCACGGTGTGAGGCTTGTCTAACCTAATAGCGCTATTTAACTAATGACCCGCTCGCCATTGGCCCGGCGATTAAGTCGATATAAAAATGAGGGACTTCATGATAGAGTTTTGTCTAGTATGTTATATGTTGTCATCCTTCCTATGGAGGATGGATGTATGTAATCTACCCAAGGAGAATACGAAGGTTTAATGTTGTCATCCTTCCCATGGAGGATGGAGGTACATATCCTACCCAAGGAGAATATGCAGGTTTCATTATAGTTCGTGTAACAACTCTCATCAAAAGTACTATTTAATGTATTAATTAGTCAAAAAGGAAACCCTAATTGAGAGACCCAAGTGATTCTGAACAAACCCTGAAATTTTCATAATTTTCAGAATCAGGATTAGGGCCCCTAAAACTCAAGGGGGGTAAACCCTAGTGGATAATTATCCACTAGAATTCGTTGTAAAAATACTGAAAATTGAAAGTGGCAACTCAGCAAGGCTAGTCCCAGTCGTGGCTAGTCTATGAGCCTATTTTTAACCCATACGCACCGTAGCAGGTTATGGCCTACGATGCGCAGGCCTTTAAAAGACCCATACGCATCGTAGGGGATGTTTTGCTACGATGCGCAGGGCATCCCAAAATTTACCTATAAATAGCAGACATTGGCATTCGTTTTCTGAACTTGTTACGACGAAATAATTCTCACAAATACACTGCTTTACGTTCTGTTTACTTCAAATTCACCCCCGGGTATCGAAATTCTGCTACAAAACAGGGTATTAGCACAATCGCTGCTACGATTCATTTATCCGAAGATCAAGATATCCAATGCATGTTTAAATGCCGCCCACATTAGGGTTATACTTTATCGTTCGTCATTAATTTGACGGATTGTCGTTAATTCGATAGGTAAAGTATTATACTTTATCGTTCGTTGTTAATTCAACGGATCATCGTTAATTCGATGGGTAAAGTATTATACATTGTCGTTCATTGTTAATTCAATGGATCATCGTTAATTCGATGGACAAAGTATTGCATTTTGACATTCATTGTGATAATTTGATCTCGTAAATTATCGTAATTGCTGGATTGATTACTAACCCAGTTTTGTGTGCATTGTTATTTATATTAGGTTAACAAGGCTAAATCATAGATTAGACTCTGACTATATTAAATCAGCAATGTGAGTCATTCTCTCTTTTTATCAAATCTATTTACAAAATCATGTTTTATTTCAAAGTTATAATTACGGGGATTAAGTCTTTGTAATCACCAAGTTACAGCCGGTATGTGGGGTTTTGTATACATTACTTGATAATCGTCACCATTGGGGCAGCCAATGGGGGATATGACCATAGCCACAGACACCATTGGACGAATGGGCCAATGGGTCGAGTGACAAGTACCGTGGGTAGTTGGATTGATATCAGAAACATTGTAATCGCTCTTAATACTGTAAATTATAACAAATGTGTCATTTTAGTAAATAGAATGATTCACTCAGTATTTCCCGCTGACAAAACTTTTTTTTAAACATGTTTCAGGTGATCTGTTGTAATTCAGGAAAAGTGCTGGGAAGCATTTCAAGCTTAAGATAGTGGCTCAATATAAAATAAATAAATGCTTTTTGTAATATCACGCTTTTATATTAAAAATATAATATTGTAAATTATCGGGGTTTTATTCCGAATTGTGAAATAAAATAATCGGGGAAAAGTTTTAGCTTTAAGCGATCCTGTTTCCGCTGTTAAACTCAATTAAATCAATACCGCAGTATTTCTGTTCCGCGGCTCCTGAACTGGGTCAAACTGGGTCGGGGGTCGTGACAGAAAAAGGTGGTATCAGAGCCACTGGGTTAAGCTAATTATGTATTCAGAAATGCTCCATTTTTCCTGATTACAGCCACTGGGTTAAACTAATTAAGTATTAGAAATACTTAATTTTTTTCCTGAATACTATTATGTGATTATTTGTATTATTAACTGACTATTTGATTATTTGTTAGTTACAGTATGGGTAAGAAAAAGCTGTCAAGCATTTATCTTAAATTAGAGAAATCATCTAATGAAAAAGGAAGTTCATCCCGAACCAAATCCTCAAATCAGACTGAAATTCCTGAAGAAGGAATATTCGTGCGTAAGGCACAATACGAGGAATCACTTTCTCCTCGAAGGAGGGAAATGATTATTAAGAAAAGTAAAGAGAAAATCCAAGAAAAGAGGATTAAACGGGAAACTCAGGAATTAATTGATAAATCACCTTGGAAAGATAAGCTAGATGAGAAATGGGCAAATTTATATATGCTAGCTACAGTAGCAGAAAATATAAATCCTTAAAGTGTAGCACCCTATTCCCATAAATCTAGAAACCTTGTGTGATAAATAAAACTTGAAACCTGAGTATGTTTATTATCTTTGTAATCAACTAGTACACTGTTTGGAAAAAAAATTACAAAGTTATTTGCAAATTTTAATTTAGTATTTTATGCATTTTGCATATATGCTACATCAGCATGAGTGAGATAACCGAAGATTTTCAGAATCTTAATCTGTATCCTGTAACTGTTGAAGCTTCCAAAGAATATATTAGCTACTATCCTGATGTTGAACAACCAGTAGAATTCAAGGTTCCACCCCTGAGCAAGCCAAAACAAAAGAAAAGAACTTATGTGGGATGGAGGAAAATCCGTAAGAAGAAGCCAGTTAAGAAACTGCCTAAAATAAATAATCCTTTGAAAAAGGTAAAAGAAATTATCACCGGAGAGAATTCTAAATCACAAGAAATGGAAACTGGAGACAAAAAGAAGGATAAGGAAATAGAAGTCCAAATGGAGGAGATTACTAAAGAAGTAATAATGGAAGTCGGGCAAGGGTCTATACCAGCTCAGAGAGAAATCGGGGAGAGTTCCAATCCAACCCAGGAAAGAACTTTTCAGGATGAGATAGATTTTCTGTTGGAAAACTGTGAGACAATTCAACCTGTCCAGACAAATCTTTTTACTTATCCTATTGAAAACCAATTCCCTATGAATTGGGAACCAGCAGCAATTCCCGATCCAATAGTCCACTCCCAACCCATAGGAATGGACGAATGGTGGACAAACGATTGGCAATTTCAAAATATTGTCAATGATCCTTACACTTTTCTTCCACAATTCGATCCAGAACCATTACCTAATCCACCCATGAGCACTGAAAATATGGCCGAACTTCCCCACTTTGGCGAAGAGTTGTTTGATATGGGAAATAGAATGAGGGAGATAGGTGGACAGATTGCTTGGAAGTATGACGAGAGGGAAATGCGTTTTTAACAGCAAGTGACGAAAGATAAAATGGTAGTTGTATAATAGTACTAATAAAGTTAGTCTGTAAATAATCAATAAAACTCTGTATGATATCTGTGAGTAATGATGCATAATAGATATATATAAATGAAATCGAAAGATCGATTATTTTGACTCTATCTGTATTATACAATTTTCTGATCGTTTGTATATAATTATTATTTGTCAGTTACTAATAAAATTTATATATATACATTATCAGATGGCAAACAGTAATGATGAACCTATTAATGAAGTTAATCATTCTGAACAACATTCAAGAGATCAATATATGACTCGGCAAGATATCGAAAACATTGTTGCTCAAGGGATAGCCAATGCTATTCCAGCATTCGTCGCTGCTATAAAGAATCCACCCGAACCGCAACAAATTGTTCCGAGCAAACAGATTACTGAAGATAACTTCAGTAATAGTGTAAATGGAGGCAATAAGCATGATAACCATAATAAGGAACCACATCAAGCTCCATTACCCAAGAAAATGAAAACTGCAACGCCTGGTTGCACTTTCAAAGAATTCATTGCTTGTAAACCCACTGAATTTGCAGGCAATGAAGGAGCAACTGCATCACTGCGTTGGTTAGAGAAAACCGAAGCAGTTATTGCAATAAGTAAATGTGGTAAAGATGACCAGGTCATGTATTCATCCAATCTGTTCAAAGAAGGAGCACTCGAGTGGTGGAATACTGTGTTACAATCAAAAGGAAGAGCAATAGCTTATGCTATGACTTGGGAAGAATTTAAAGGTTTGGTGGAAAGAAAATTCTGTCCTGAGTATGAGAAGGAACAGATGGCGAATAAGTTTCTAAATCATCGGATGATGAGTGTGGACTATCGCGGTTATACCTCGACATTCTTTGAATATGCAAGAGTGGTGCCAACACTGGCTTCGCCAGAACCGGTACTTATTTCTCGCTATATTTGGGGGCTAATTGGCGAAATCCGCAATATTGTTAAAGCTGCGAGACCTCGCACTATTGACGATGCGGTAGAATTAGCCAACACTCTGACTGATGAATTAGTGCGCACAAGAGATGAAGATAGAAAGAAGGCACTAGCTCAGAAAATTACCCAAGGATTTCGTGTGGGTAATAATAACAGCTTCAAGAGAAAAGGAACAGGGCAATCTTCAGGTCCGTCATTCTGCAGGAAATGCAAAAAGAAGCATTTTGGAAGATGCGATATTATTTGCAATTTTTGCAAAGCTGTAGGACATCGTGAAGAAAACTGCAAAAAGAAAACAGTAATCTGTTTTAATTGTGGTGAAGCGGGGCATTACAAAACAGAATGTCCTAAATTGGTCAAACCAGTAGACAACAAACCAAAGACGACCGAAGGAACTACTAAGAAGAATGCCAGGGCATTTCAGCTGACCACTCAAGAAGCAGAACTTATTCCAGATGTGATAGCGGGTACGTTCTTAGTTCACAACGTATATGCAAAAGTATTATTTGACTCTGGTGCAAACCAAAGTTTTATAAATACTTCATTCTGTCAAGCTCTTAGTTTACCTTTAACCAATATTAGGCAGATTTTTACCGTTGAAACAGCAGACGGAAATTCAGTTAGAATAGATAAAGTTTTGCAAGAAGGAAACATAGAACTTTTAGGACATAAATTCTCTGCAAAACTATTGCCGATGAATTTAGCTGAATTTGATGTTGTATTAGGAATGGATTGGTTAGTAGCCAACCATGCTAGAATCCTTTGTGATCAGAATTCCATAGAAATTCAATCACCTACCGGAGAAGTGATTAGGATTACAGGAGATAAACCACGGAAACCCATGAAGTTCATATCAGTAATGAAAGTTGCTAATTATGAACGAAAACAAGGAATAGTGTATATGATTTCAGTAATCATTAGCACTAAAGGAAAAGATCTTAAGGAAATACCAGTAGTATCAGAATATTCTGATATATTTCCAGAAGATTTACCAGGGTTACCTCCAGATAGAGAAGTAGAATTTAGGATTCATTTAATTCCAGGAACTACACCGATAGCCAAGGCACCTTATCGGTTAGCACCCACAGAAATGTTAGAATTGAAAAAGCAATTAGATGAATTACTAAGTAAAGGATTCATACAACCTAGCTCATCCCCTTGGGGAGCGCCAGTGTTGTTTGTGAAGAAAAAGGATGGTTCAATGAGAATGTGTATCGATTATAGGGAATTGAATAAGGTTACAATTAAGAATCGATATCCATTACCTAGGATTGATGATCTTTTTGATCAACTTCAAGGGGCTAGATATTTTTCTAAGATAGATTTACGCTCTGGATATCATCAATTGAAGGTACAAGAAGAAGACATACCTAAAACTGCTTTCAGAACTAGGTATGGTCATTACGAGTTTACAGTCATGCCCTTCGGGTTAACGAATGCACCTGCAGCATTCATGGACATGATGAATAGAATCTGTAAACCGTATTTGGATAAATTTGTAATTGTTTTCATAGACGATATACTTATTTATTCCAAAAGTCAGACAGAGCATTGTGAACATCTTCATGCACTCTTAACTTTGTTAAGAAAAGAAAAGTTGTATGCCAAATTCTCGAAATGCGAATTTTGGCTAAAGGAAGTACAATTTTTAGGACACATGGTGAATCATGAAGGTATTCATGTAGATCCTGCTAAGATAGAGGCAATTACCAAATGGAAGGTTCCACAAACAGCAATGGAAATTAGAAGTTTTATAGGTTTAGCTGGGTATTATAGACGGTTTATTAAGGATTTTTCCAAGATAGCCGTACCATTAACTAAGTTAACCTGTAAAGCCACTAAGTTTGAATGGGGACCTAAACAGGAAGAAGCTTTTAGGATTTTGAAACAGAAACTAACCCATGCACCAATCTTAGCCTTACCAGAAGGAACTGAAGATTTTGAAGTATATTGTGATGCTTCAAAATTAGGATATGGATGTGTGCTTATGCAACGCAAAAAGGTAATTGCGTACGCATCAAGGCAGTTGAAAAAGCACGAAGAAAACTATACGACTCATGATTTAGAGTTAGGAGCTGTAATTTTTGCCCTTAAGATTTGGAGACATTATCTTTACGGAAGTAAATTTACTGTCTACACTGACCACAAAAGTTTAAAATACATATTTGGGCAAAAAGAGTTAAACATGAGACAAAGGAGATGGATGGAAATCTTAAGTGATTACGACTGTGATATTCAGTATCACGAGGGAAAGGCCAATGTAGTTGCAGATGCCTTAAGTCGTAAGTATTATGAGAAATAACGAAGGGTTCGTGCTCTCAGATTAAATCTACAAATAGATTTAATGGAACAATTGAAGAATGTTCAGACTACAGCAATCAAGGATGATGATGAAGGAATGAAGGGACGAATCAAGGAATTAGAACAAGGAGCAGATGGAATTTGGAGATTCCATAAGAGTAGAATTTGGGTACCTAAGCAGGGAGACTTAAGACCTAAGATTTTAGAAGAAGCTCATAAATCTAGGTACACTATGCACCCAGGAAACAATAAAATGTACCAAGATTTAAGGAAGAATTTCTGGTGGATAGGAATGAAAAGGGACATAGCCAGCTATGTTTCTAAATGTCTTACTTGTTCACAAGTTAAGGCAGAACATCAGAAACCTTCAGGACTACTACAACAATTAGAAATGCCAGTATGGAAATGGGAACTTATAACAATGGATTTTGTTACTAAGTTACCCAAAACCAGAAAAGGTAATAATGCGATTTGGGTAATTGTGGATCGATTAACCAAATCTGCTCACTTTCTACCTATGAAAGAAACCTTTAATATGGAAAGACTGGCTAAATTGTATGTAGATGAAGTTGTATCCTTACATGGAGTTCCACTATCCATTGTTTCGGATAGAGATAGTCGTTTTACTTCCCATTTCTGGAAAAGTTTCCAGCAAGCTATGGGAACTCGACTAAACCTGAGCACTGCATATCATCCACAAACAGACGGACAAAGTGAAAGGACGATCCAAACTCTAGAAGACATGCTCCGAGCATGTGTAATAGACTTTGGTGGAAGTTGGGATGATCACTTACCATTAATTGAATTCTCCTATAACAATAGTTATCACTCAAGCATTGAAACTGCTCCATTCGAGGCACTGTATGGAAGAAAGTGCAGAACCCCAGTTTGCTGGGCAGAAATAGGAGAAAGTCAGTTATCAGGACCTGAAATAGTGCAAGAAACAACTGATAAGATTACTCAAATCAAGGAAAGGTTGAAGACGGCTCGAGATCGTCAGAAAAGTTATGCAGACAATAGAAGCAAGTCGTTAGAATTCCAAGTTGGAGACCGAGTAATGTTGAAAGTTTCTCCTTGGAAAGGAGTAGTCAGATTTGGAAAGAAAGGAAAGCTAAGTCCAAGGTACGTAGGACCATTTCCAGTGATCCAACGTATAGGACCAGTAGCTTATCGTTTACAATTACCAGAAGAATTATCTGGAGTACATAATGTATTTCATGTATCCAATCTCAAGAAATGCTTATCAGATGAATCTCTGGTAGTACCTCTTCAAGATATAGAAGTAAACGAAAAGTTGAAATTTGTTGAAAAACCTCTTCAAATTGAGGATCGAAAGATCAAGTTTCTCAAACACAAACGACTAGTTTTAGTCAAAGTAAAGTGGGATTCAAAGAGAGGAGCTGAATACACTTGGGAACTGGAGTCAGAAATGAAGAAAAAGTATCCACACTTATTCCAGTAAATCTCGAGGACGAGATTTTCTTAAGGTGGGGAGAATGTAACAACTCTCATCAAAAGTACTATTTAATGTATTAATTAGTCAAAAAGGAAACCCTAATTGAGAGACCCAAGTGATTCTGAACAAACCCTGAAATTTTCATAATTTTCAGAATCAGGATTAGGGCCCCTAAAACTCAAGGGGGGTAAACCCTAGTGGATAATTATCCACTAGAATTCGTTGTAAAAATACTGAAAATTGAAAGTGGCAACTCAGCAAGGCTAGTCCCAGTCGTGGCTAGTCTATGAGCCTATTTTTAACCCATACGCACCGTAGCAGGTTATGGCCTACGATGCGCAGGCCTTTAAAAGACCCATACGCATCGTAGGGGATGTTTTGCTACGATGCGCAGGGCATCCCAAAATTTACCTATAAATAGCAGACATTGGCATTCGTTTTCTGAACTTGTTACGACGAAATAATTCTCACAAATACACTGCTTTACGTTCTGTTTACTTCAAATTCACCCCCGGGTATCGAAATTCTGCTACAAAACAGGGTATTAGCACAATCGCTGCTACGATTCATTTATCCGAAGATCAAGATATCCAATGCATGTTTAAATGCCGCCCACATTAGGGTTATACTTTATCGTTCGTCATTAATTTGACGGATTGTCGTTAATTCGATAGGTAAAGTATTATACTTTATCGTTCGTTGTTAATTCAACGGATCATCGTTAATTCGATGGGTAAAGTATTATACATTGTCGTTCATTGTTAATTCAATGGATCATCGTTAATTCGATGGACAAAGTATTGCATTTTGACATTCATTGTGATAATTTGATCTCGTAAATTATCGTAATTGCTGGATTGATTACTAACCCAGTTTTGTGTGCATTGTTATTTATATTAGGTTAACAAGGCTAAATCATAGATTAGACTCTGACTATATTAAATCAGCAATGTGAGTCATTCTCTCTTTTTATCAAATCTATTTACAAAATCATGTTTTATTTCAAAGTTATAATTACGGGGATTAAGTCTTTGTAATCACCAAGTTACAGCCGGTATGTGGGGTTTTGTATACATTACTTGATAATCGTCACCATTGGGGCAGCCAATGGGGGATATGACCATAGCCACAGACACCATTGGACGAATGGGCCAATGGGTCGAGTGACAAGTACCGTGGGTAGTTGGATTGATATCAGAAACATTGTAATCGCTCTTAATACTGTAAATTATAACAAATGTGTCATTTTAGTAAATAGAATGATTCACTCAGTATTTCCCGCTGACAAAACTTTTTTTTAAACATGTTTCAGGTGATCTGTTGTAATTCAGGAAAAGTGCTGGGAAGCATTTCAAGCTTAAGATAGTGGCTCAATATAAAATAAATAAATGCTTTTTGTAATATCACGCTTTTATATTAAAAATATAATATTGTAAATTATCGGGGTTTTATTCCGAATTGTGAAATAAAATAATCGGGGAAAAGTTTTAGCTTTAAGCGATCCTGTTTCCGCTGTTAAACTCAATTAAATCAATACCGCAGTATTTCTGTTCCGCGGCTCCTGAACTGGGTCAAACTGGGTCGGGGGTCGTGACAGTTCGTTAACCCATTCCCAAACCACCGGGAATCCCATGCCTTATAGAAAGTGTGAACTCACCTCGGTTTGCTCGGTTTGTTAAGTTACTTGTTCTCAGTTAATCAATCAAGCCTATGATATTCTTTTATACATAATCAGTTTACATTCACAAGGTTCACGTATAAATTGTAATCATAGTGTGCATTTAGAATAACAAACACTAAATAACACATAACCGTTATTCAATCCCATGCAAAACCAGTCTTTACTATCATCAATAGCAGATAACAACATAGTTATTCATTATCTTATGTGTTCTAAACTACAGTCTGTTTACAAGCTTAAGTTCTAATGGCGAAACCCCCAAGGTGACGAAACCCCACATGTTTCGTCGACATGAGAGTGATGAAACTCCATGTGTTTCGTCGGCATTGAAGTGATGAAACTTCTCATGTTTCGTCAGCACTAGAGTGACGAAACCTCTCATGTTTCGTTGGCATCCAAGGTGATAAACTTCTCATGTTTCATCGCATTAGCAGATAACCGTATACACACAGAAACCCTAATTACAATCTAACAATTGATCATCAACATCAAACCTAGCCACGAATTATATGTTACCAGATCATTGACATGTACGTAACTGTAACACATATTCATTTAACTTTCATAAACAAGTGATAACATGATATACAAACATCAAATAGAACATGGGCAGTGGACATAAATGAATACAATCACAAACATCAGATCTAGTCCAATAGATTAACAACAGAACATCAAACCCTAATTAAGATAATCATGCCTATTCAATAGTTACATACAGTTTCATCATGCGTTACTACACAATTCCAGATAACCACTCATTCCACAATGATCATTGTTAATCAAGAAATACATATAATCATTGCTACAAGTTTCTAGCCAACAAGCACCGTAAACATCCGCCTATCGATGAACCCTAACCACTCATACAAACACGACATCGACACCCTAGCATTAATCAAGATGAACACTAACCGTGGGAATGGATAGATTTATCTGATCGGCGTGCAACGATCTCGGGATTACAAGAACAGCCGTGAAGAAAGAAAAGGAGAACAAAGTAGGGTTTCGCCGTTTGTGGTTTTACTTAGGGTTTCGCGAATGTGAGGTATATATAACTGGTTTGTGCATGGGCCTTGCTTAGGCCGCGGGCCCACATGGTGAAACACCCTAGTTTCGTCGTAAAGTGCATGACGAAACCCCTAGGTTTCGTCGAGTGAGGGTTGTGGCGAAACTTCATATGTTTCATCGTGGTGTGTGTGGCGAAACACCATGTTTCGTTGAGTGAGGGGGCTAAAGTCATATGTTTCATCATACATGAATATTACACCATATATATCAAACAGCCCACAGTTTATTGTTTAACCCAACTATAACACAATACACCAAATATCTAGCAAACATGAACAAATTACAGTGCACAAGTTACAATGCAACGAATCACAAAAACGCAGTATGAAACAGGCGACGTGTCAGGAAGGACCTTGAAAACTTGAGTTGCCACATCATCCCCAACTTGAAAGAAATTTCGTCCCGAAATTTAGCACGTAGTTACTGAGGAAGCTAGTTAGGTTGCGTGTTTTCTTGGTTTCCCTGGGGTGTCACATCATCCCCCCGTTGGTTTGGAATTTCGTCCCGAAATTCCGCAGTAGCTTCAGCCTCAGTAGTGGTTTCACTTTTCTCGAATAACTGGGGATACTTGTGTTTCATTTGGTCTTCTCGTTCCCATGTAAACACTGGGCCACGACGGGAGTTCTAACGAACTCGAACAATAGGTATCCTGGTGCGTTTGAGAGTCTTGACCTCCCGGTCCAAGATTTCCACTGGTTTTTCGACAAATCGCAACTGATCGTCGATAGTGAGCTCCTTGAAAGGAACTATGAGGGTCTCTTCTGACAGACACTTCTTCAGATTTGACACATGGAATACGTTGTGAACTCCACTGAGTTCTTCAGGCAGGTTCAATATATACGCCACTTTGCCGATTTTCTCAGTGATTTCGAAAGATCCAACATAACGCGGATTAAGCTTGCCCCGCTTACCAAAGTGAACCACACCTTTCCAAGGTGAAACCTTAAGTAACACTCGATCCCCAACATGGAACTCGAGTGGTTTCCTGCGCTTATCAGCGTAGCTTTTCTGACGGTCACGAGCTGCCGCCATTCGTTGTCGTATCTGAGCAATCTTCTCTGTTGTATCTACGACGAGTTCTGGGCCAGTGATTTGGCTGTCGCCAACCTCTTCCCAACAAAGAGGTGATCGGCACTTCCGTCCGTACAATACCTCGAACGGAGCGGCCTGGATGCTGGTGTGGTAACTGTTGTTGTACGAAAACGCCACCAAAGGTGGATGCCGTTCCCAGCCGTTACCAAAGTCGATTACACATGCTCGAAGCATGTCTTCAAGGGTTTGTATGGTGCATTCAGACTTCCCATCCGTCTGTGGATGATACGCCGTGCTCATGTCTAAACGAGAGCCAAAGGATTTATGCATCGCTTGCCACAGCTCAGAGGTAAAACGTGAATCTCGATCGGAAATGATGGAGGTTGGCACTCCGTGCCTTGAAACTACTTCCTTCAGGTAAACATCTGCTAAAGTAGAAAACTTATCTGTTTCCTTGATAGCCAGAAAATGTGCAGACTTGGTCAGTCGATCCACGATCACCCAAATGGTATCATTTCCTCGTTGAGATCTAGGTAAGCCAGTAACGAAGTCCATGGAAATTTGCTCCTATTTCCATGTCAGGATCTCTGGTTGTTGAAGTAGGCCTGATGGCTTCTGGTATTCGACCTTGACCCTCGCGCAGGTCAAACATTTACTAACATAGGTCGCTATGTTAGCTTTTATGTGGGGCCACCAGTACGTAGTCTTGAGATCGTGGTACATCTTATCCGAATCAGGATGTACTGAGTAACGAGACTTGTGTGCTTCATCCATCACAAGCTCACGCAAATTACCATAAAATGGAACCCAAATACTCCCTGATACGTAATAAGCACCGTCTTCCTTTAGTTCCAATCATTTCTTCGATCCTTGCAGGGACTCAACCCTGATGTTCTCTGCTTTCAATGCTTCAATCTGAGCTTCTCGTATCTGAGTAGGAAGACTAGAGTGGATGGTAAGCTGTAACGCACGTACACGCTTAGGTTTAGTCTCCTTTCGACTAAGGGTATCGGCCACAACATTGGCTTTGCCCATATGGTACTTGATCGCGCATTTGTAATCATTCAGAAGTTCGACCCATCGACGCTGTCGCATGTTCAACTCCTTCTGATTGAAGATATGCTGGAGACTCCAGTGATCGGTGTAAATGGTGCACTTGGTACCGTACACGTAATGCCTCCATATCTTGAGTGCGAAAACAACAGCTCACAGCTCCAGATCGTGTGTAGTGTAGTTCCTTTCGTGAATCTTAAGTTGGCATGATGCATAAGCAATGACTTTCTCACGTTGCATCAACACACAGCCAAGTCCTTGAATTGACGCGTCACAGTAAACCAGAAAATCGTCTGTGCCCTCAGGCAATGAGATAATAGGCGCGCTACAAAGTTTCTTCTTTAATTGCTGAAACGCGGATTCCTGTGCATCACCCCAACGATAGGTGACACCCTTCTGTGTTAGCGAAGTGAGAGGTTGCGCAATCCTTGAGAAATCCTTGATAAACCTTCTGTAGTAACCCGCCAAAGCCAAGAATTGGCGAATTTCAGTTGGTGTACGGGGTGCAGGCCAGTTCTTGATCGAGTCAACCTTGGATGGATCCACATGAATCCCATCCTCGTTTACCACGTGACCTAGGAAATGGACATCACGAAGCCAAAAGTCGCATTTCGAAAACTTAACATAAAGCTGTTTTGTTCGAAGAAGTTTCAGAATAAGTCGCAGATGATGCTTGTGTTCCTCCTGACTCTTAGAATAGATCAGGATGTCGTCGATGAATACAATAATGAACTTATCTAGGTAAGGTTTGCACACTCGGTTCACGAGATCCATGAAAACCGCATGTGCGTTTGTCAATCCGAAAGGCATGACCAGAAACTCGTAGTACCCGTAACGAGTTATGAATGCAGTCTTGGAGATGTCCTCATCTCGGACTCTCAGCTGATGATAGCCCGATCTCAGATCAATCTTAGAGTATACTACAAAAAAATGACTTTTGGGGACTGAAAAATCAGTATCTGATGCATAAGAATCAGTCCGTAATGGTTATCAAGGACTGATTTGCCAGTCCCCACCCAGTCCCGGATACCTAGTACTAGATACTGGTTTTAACAACTAAGAATCAGTCCCTATTGTATGACACCAAACAGGACTAATAGTCAGTCTCAGATACATAAAAATTCAGTCCTAAACTTACCACCTGGTACCACGTCATTTCAGTCCCTGATGCATTTCTTCCATGACTAAAAAATTAGTCTCGGATACTACGATAGTTTAGTCCTACGTGTATTACTTTAAGGACTGAAAATCGGTTCTATAAACATGTCTGTATTGTCCCTAATAAGTTTTGTTAAGTTCGTGATTCCATGTCAAATCAGTATCCAATAAGATGTTTTAGAGACTAAAAATTAGTCTCAAGTACGACATGATTTCGGTCCTTAATATGCTTCTTTTAAGTACTAAAAATTAGTCTCACGTACTATCTTATTTTAGTACTTAATATGTACTTTTAGGGACTAATAATTAGTTTAAGATAACAAATAATTTTAGTTTCCAATATGTTTATTTAGGGTCTGAAAATTAGTCGCTTAAGTTAGTCACAAATATCTTTTTTAGTGACTATCTTTTAGTCTCTAATACTATGTGTCACTTTCAATATGGTTTTTTACATACTGAAAAATGGTTGCAAATACAATTTTAGTTGAGTCCCTAACATGCATTTACAATTCCTAACAAATATATTCTAGGACTAAAAAGTAGTCGCCGATAGAATTTATAGTTTTATATATTAAACCATTCTCATTAACACAACATTAATATTATTCGTCAAAATGATTCTAGCTTTCTTAAACTCACAATAAACTCAAGCATTAATGTCATAACAATAACCAATGAAAATAAAAATAACACCAGTTCATCACTTCTGAAATTTAGAAGAGTATTAGAGAAAAAAAGTAATAAACGTCTTAACTAACTGCCTAGATAGTGTTGTCACTTTCGTTGTGTAGTCCATTCAAACCATCATCTTCACCAGCATCATTTGTATATATTGTGCTCTCGAAATCTGGATATTTTCGGCTCAAGAACTCTGTCACTCTTTCGTATTTTTCGTTACTCTGTTTCAATTCCTCCTTGAGTTCAGTAACCTCATTTCTCAAATCTTCGTTCTCAGTTGAATCTCGTTGAGATGATTCGACTGCCGATTTCATCCAGTTATCTTTTTTCCTTAACACAGGACCAACACCTACCTCCCATGCTGATTGTATTGTTTTAGCCCTGCCACATACACTTTTGATGGCTTTTCTCTCCACGTCGTGTTCCATAGCAGTAGTAACGATGGTTCCTTCGGTATTCAATCTAGCCATGGCCTCCTCTTTTTGTTTACAAATATTATCCTAACATAATCGAAAGTAGAAGAATAACATTTAAAACTTTTTGAGACCCAAATAAATATTTGACAAAAAAAATCTAATTCAAAAGCTTTTAACGGGGAGATGCTTACATATACAATACGTGAATCTTCATTTAGCCATCCTTTTTTCTTGTCATTATAGTGCAACTTGTAGTAAACTTCTAATGGGCTAGGTGGCAGCTGAGTCTCGGGATTTCTCTGCCATCATAAAACTTATATGATGAAGAATAAATATATTCTAAAAAAGAGTGAAATCAATCTTTTTATAATATATATAAACATACCAGTTGCTTATTCAAACAAGTAAATTTTTCTATAACATTCTACTACTACATAACAATAACTTATTAAATTACGGGTCCAAAAGCGTAAACTTACAATTTTGAATGCATGATTGGCTATCGACCGAGAGCCCCCTGCTTATATTTACTTATTTTTTTCTGTTAAGTTCCATTTGATCACTATATTTCTACAAAATTAAAACTTGGCATACATGTCAGAACCCCGAAAAAATAAGAACATAATTAGTGAATATAAATGATGATTTGTAAATAAAATTAACACACTCACCCGAGTTTTTTCTGACTCCCAATAGTCGCATAGATGATTCCAATCGTCTTGATTCCGACAATCACCATGCATATTCGATCTTGCCAACCTTGGATTCGTTTTTCCTCCATTGTTCTTCCAATGCTGACTCAAAACACCTCTGCTGCGTTTCCACTGGATATGTAGTCGACTATTTACATACTCCATTAATACGTTGTCTGTTCGCAACAGCTCAAATTTCCCCTGCATTTAATACATATGTTAGTAATACAAATGAAAACGTAAGGTCATAATAACTTCTCAATGATTAAAAGAATGATATACACAACTTACTTCTAATTTCTCATACATCAAAGTTTTCACATCTTCCGGTACCGAATCCCATTTGTGAAATCTCATCGGAAATACATCGCGAACAATTATTCCTAACTCGGTTGCAAAATCGGTTGCTGAAGTCCCAATGAAGGCTTTTGTGGCCTTATCTAGTGTCAAAGGAATTTTGAAACCCTCTGGCATATTCTGTGAATACCTTGTAACGCTATGATTTATACTTGGACCACGCCTCTTTGGGGGATTAGCATGTTGTTCTGCAGATTGTTCTTCATGTTGATCTACATGTGGTTCTGCAGGTGAATGTAAAGAGAATTATTCATAAATATGACATATATTGATTAGCTGTAATCAAAATTTATAGTTTTGTACATGTAAAAAGTCAACAGAAAAAAGTCAAATCATAGTATTACATACCTAGCAAAACAGACGGGTCAGGTTAGATCATAAAAAGAGTTATTTTGTTCGGGTTAGAAAGGTTCAGCTTAAAACGAGGTTGGGTCAAAGATTCGAAGAAACTATATATATATAACGAGTTGACGCTAACCCTCGCGTTGCGGCGGGACATAATCAAAGCAGAAAATATATATAAAAAACTTTTAAATCTGACAAAAAGTGTTTGATTATATGTTAAAATGACACCGATCGAAACCAAATTAGACAACGATTTATTTATTTGAGATGAGTAATTTCAATACTTAAAGCAATTTCGCCCTCACCATTCTAGAACATGTCATAGTGCAACCCATAAATATCTAAATAGAACGTCATGTATTGACATACAAATGAAAGTTTTCATGAATAGTTGATTTGTAGGTTTATGATATTTACCGGTAGTTGTAATTTCTTTAGACTTGTGTCTACGGTTCTTTCTCGACACTCTAGCAGATGCGCTTCCCTCGACCACCAATGGATTTGTAGGTGCTCGGGAATCTTCTTCAGGCCTAGCTCTTGTAAGGACCATCATCATTAACATAAATATCCACATTGTACTACAAGGAAACTGATAGTTAATTAACATAACAAAAATATATATACATTACACAACCAATGTTTTGAACCAAAAATAAACAAATCAACTAGTTACTAGATGATAATTTTTTTTGTAGTTGTTGGTTTTACCTTGCATTCTCAATTTGCACAGATGGCTTAGTTCGTAAAAGAAAGAATAACTTTTGTTAACCCCTTACCCAATGGAAATACCCAAAAAAACTATAAACATTATATATAATCAAGAAAATACATATACATATTGATAACAAAACAAATACATAATCATAAGCATTAAATTGATTACTGACTTAACATCCCCCAAATTATATATGCAAAGTTGCAAACCCAATAAACCAAACGGTATGACATAATAGCATGAAATTTGAAATCTAATTACAATGCAACTACAAGGTCTCCCTTCTGCTGTTGTGAAAGTCCTATTGAAGACCATATATCCCTGTACTCTTTAGAAGAAGATAAGATAAATACAACAAAAAAGAACCCTTATATCTAACAATGGGAAAGAAAATGCACTCCACCAAACACCTATTACCTATAATTTATCTCCAAATAATAATCCAGCAAAAAAAAAACTCCATTCCATAGTAGACAGAAAATGAATTTTCACCCTCACTTACGTCGCTCCATATCCATAAGACACTTAAGTAACAATTTTCCACATAAACCAAAATTAAACATATTCACATATCATCTATTATTGTCGAATATGTTGATAGTGTTCATTATATCGAAAAAAGTTCAATTGATACCTTAATCTTCTGCAAGCCTCGATCGATTGAGTGAGTCTCCGCCAAAACTTCTTCGACTTCAAGAGCTGGCATATAATAGAGTCAGAGTAGAGGGTTTCATGAGAAAGTAATTGGAGCGTAATAGGGTTTGAATATTTGGAAATTAATGTGGATATGGAGGGGATTGACATCCCGATTTCTCTGGTTATTTTTTGCAAGAGTTTCGCAAAGATGATAGGAGTGAGTTTGGTTAAGATGTGGTTTCCCAATTTAAATAATACCGTGTATTTTTTTTCTTTCTGAACGAAAGATGCCATGTATATTTTTTATTTTGATTTGATAGTGTTAGTGACATCAATTAACAACAGCCATAACTCTAAACTTTTTTATATTAATTTAAGATGTTATATATTCATGCGATGAAAAATAAAATAACTTAATTCTTTTCAAAAATTGACTTTTGGGGCTGGTTAAATCAATTGTTACACATTACCTGATTGTAATTATTGTTTTTAAACTTTTTAGGTTAATGAAAGTGAAATAAACCTATAACGAAAGACTATGACACAAAAAATTTAGGAGGCTTGGTTATGATCTAGTGGTTTCGCTGGTTGTATAATGATACTCCAGTAATCGAGTTTCGTCACACAGGGGATACATAGTGAACGGAGTAAAATTTTTAGTTAAGTCAAGCGATGACTGCAGACAAACACAAAATTGTGGAGTTACGGTACCGGGCGTTCATAATGATATTGAGGACGATTACTATGGATACCTTGATGAAGTCATTGAATTGTCATTCATAAGAGGTTATCGTATTATTTTATTCAAATGCACATGGTTTGATACTAATCGACGAAGAAAGCACGTGATATTTGAACCTCATTTCATAAGCATAGACACGTCCCGGCATACTTATAAGGATGATCCTTTCATTTTAGCAAACCAGGCAAAACAAGTGTTTTATATAAATGATATACTTAAACCAAATTCACAATGGAAAATCATTGAAAGAATTACCCATAGGCACTTGTGGGACATTCCAGAAAATCAGAATGCAGAAGATATGTTAGAAGATGTCAACCTTCATCGTGAAGATGTTGAAGATGAAATTGTTGAAACTGTTGATGTTCAACATCATTCTGATGGCACTATGGATGGTTTTATTACTGATGAGATAGATGATTCTGATCATAGCATGGAAGATTTTGATTCAGAGACAAATTTGGATGAGTCAGATGCTGATAAGCCCAATAATGAAATTGAAAATGACGAGTCAGACAATGATGATTGATAATGTTCATTCTATAAATTTTGTAAGAGTTTTGATTATTTAAATTTCACTAAGTACTAGTCTCGTACTAATATATATATGTAATAGTATAATTGTTTTATGTTATCTAATCATTTACTATAAATATTATGTTTGCAGGTAAAAATATAATTATCAAGGAAGGAATCACACCTAGTATTTAATAAAGTTTGGCAAAGTTGAACAACACTCGATTTTGGTTTGGATTGAGCTCAATGATGTGTTTTAGAGGCTTGTGCTACTTGGACGTGTGAAGGTTGTTAATGTGCTGCAATCGGTTGATTTAGATGCTAATAATTTTATTATGTATTTTCTTGAACTTTGCACTTATTTTATATTCATTTAGACTAATTTTGGAAATATCATGTATTATGTTAAACGTATAATGCATATGCTTTTTTTTTTAAATAGTGTTTAGGTTATCCATGATCTTATACCTACAAATAAGCTTTGTGCACAAAATAATAGTGTCCAATATGGTTTTTACAAGTACTTTAGAGACTGATTTCCAGTCTTTAGTTCTTTTATAACAGTTGATCGAATTCACTAGGGTGTAAACAAGCCGAGCCGAGCGTAAACTTAACTATGATGGAGCCTGATAAGTGAAGCTCGGGTTGGGCTTGTTTATAAAAAATATTTCTTTTCTTAAACTAAATACTAGTCCATAATGTAGTATGTTACAATAAATATGAGGACTAATTTTGAGTTCGTAATTTCTTCTTTAAAATACAATGATTTGTATCGATTATTAGAGACTAATTATGAGTCACTGTTTCTTATGTCTGTATAAAACTTTGGAGACTGAAAATCAGTTCCTAATAAGTTTTCAAAAAGTTTTAACATATTTGGACACTGAAAATTAGTCACCAATCATTTCCTATATAAAAAGGTATTCAAAACTGAATATCAGTCCCTAATTATGGTTGTCTTGAAAATATTAATAACTTATATTCAGTCCCTAATATGTTCCATCTATATTGGAGACAGAATATTAGTCTCCAACATAGATGTGTCATTTTTCATTATAGAGGGAACATATTTGAGACTAAAATTTACTAGTCAATAATCGTCCTTCCAAAACGCTATACCATGCAAACATATTTGCGACTGAAATTCAGTCTCAATTAAGGTGTTTAGATATTAGAGACTGATTTCTAGTAACTAATATATGGTGCATAGAAATCAGTCCCTAATATTATCAGTGACTGATAAATCAGTCTCAAATATTTCGTATTGGAGACTGATATATCAGTCCCTAATAATTTAGTATCTAATGGTCACTTTTCTTGTAGTGGAAGCTCGACCCTTGCAGCTGGTCGAATAGGTCATCGATACGCGGGAGAGGATAACGATTCTTCACGGTCACCTTGTTGAGTTCGTGATAGTCAATACACATTCGGAAGGTACCGTCTTTCTTCTTCACAAACATGACTGGAGCTCCCCAGGGGGAAGAGCTAGGACGAATGAAACCCTTGTCCAAGAGCTCTTGTAGTTGTGCGGACAGTTCTTCTAGTTCTGATGGGGCTAAATGATAAGGTGCACGAGCTATTGGTGCTGCTCCAGGAGCTAGCTCGATTTGAAACTCGACTTGACGATGAGGCGGAAGACCAGGTAATTCCTCAGGTGTAACACCCAAAAAACGGGTTTGGTAATTTAAACCCGGTTACTATTAAGAAACGGGTAAGGTACCGTTAATGATAAAAGTTAACCTGCAAATGAAGATTAACTAGGAATAATTAACCTAGTTGATTATTGGTATCGTTAGTAGTAAACGAAGAGTTGTAGCCTTATTTAATTAAAACGAAACACGAGGGACCAAAGTTGGATAACTTGAAAGTTGTTTTATTAAATGAAAATAACACACACACACACACACACACACACACACACTTCATGTGTGTTCTGTACGTGATCAGGGGAAGGCTCTAGAGAGCCAAACCCTAGTTCATCATATATCATCCAATTGAAGGATGAATCGAGGCTCAAATTCAAGAACGAACATGAATTAATGATCACCCAAGCTAGGGGATCATAAGGTATGTTGAATTTTGATGTTTAATGAAGTTGAGAAATCTTGATGAACATCACAAGTAGTGATTTATGTATGAATCGTAGAGGTTATGGCCAAATTGGCAATGTATGCTTGCTTAGGAACGAACCCTAAGTGAAGATTTTGAGTAAATTGCTATAAATTGAGTGTTTTGATGAATTACTACACCTAGCTAAGTGGGTTTATGTTTAATCCATGAAAGGGTATGAAATTGATTGTGAATATGTGTAGTATGTGATGTGTACATGTATATGGATTGAGTATGGTATATAATTTGTATGATGATTACTTGTATTGATGAATGAAAGTGATAATTAGGAAGAAAAGCATGAAATACTTGTACATCATGCTTAGAAAGTAGTACGCACACCAAGTGTTTGATGAAATGTCTAAAAGACAATAATAAGTGAAATTGCATGCAGGTAATGAGTAAACAGATATAGTTCATGTGAAGATTATGTAGGGATGATGTTGAGTATGCTTTATGCTTGTTTGAATGGATTAACGAAGGTCATATATGAGATGTGAATTTGATATGGTTCATATGTATAAGCATATATGCTAATAAGAATGTAAATGTAATGACATGAATGTATAGGAATCATGTCAAGATGGTTGAGAGCGTGGAAGGCTAACGGGCTAAGAAGACTCAAGTAAGCGAACGCAAATACGGGCGCGCAAGGTAAGTGTATTCCGGACTTACCCTTTAGTTTCTAAAATGTATTGTAGTATGATGATTATCGTGAGTCATGTAAGAAGGTATGAATCAATGGAAGTATTAAGGTAAGTTTGGCGAAATGAGTTGAAAAGTGGTTAAGGGAAGAGTTTATAACAAGTGCGGGTAAGAGGGAACTTACAATTTGGTATCATGTATTAAAAGAATATAAGTAGTTACAAATGTGGACATGGGTTTGATTGTATGTAAGTAGTTGAAACTAGTAGGGAGTATGACTATGAACGCGTAAGATGTAGATTGTAAGTATGTGCGAACGGATATAATAGTATGTATGAATGAATTGGTATTTAGCTAAATGCATGGACGAATGAGGTTTGTTTATGTGTATACGTGAACCTATATATATGAATGAAGTCTAACGATGCTAATCGATTTTCTATTAAGAGTGTAATGGAAGTGCAGGAATACTAATAATGGAAGTAAAGATTCGGTATTGAAGTCTGATGAATGTGCTCGAATGGACGGGTTAATGGATTTATATAAGTGAGATCAAGAGATGTTGACGCTCGAATACACATGTTTTAAAATTTATGTATGATGTCACCGGTTGCTAACAATGTGTTTGTATGTGGTGACTGCAGGTTATACAGGTTTATGGATTTCTCATCATTGAGTGTATGCGGTCGAAGATCGAGTTAAGACATGGATTGTACGTGTGGGTGCATGGTTACGTAATTTAGTATAAGTATGTCAGGTCTTAAATAAATTATAGAAGGGATTAAAGTATTTAAGGTGAAAGAATGAATATAATGAAAGAAATTTTAAATCTACATTTTTCCGCTGCGTTAAATTTGGTTAAAACGTGTTAGGGCGTTTCATCAGGAAATACCTCAGGAAAGTCGCGTACAATCGGAATATCTTCTATATTCTTTTCCTTCATTGAGGTGTCAATAACGAGGGCTAGAATTGCTGTGTGGCCCTTTCGTAAGCACTTCTGGGCCTTAAGGAAAATATGATGCCTACCACAACACCACTCTTGTCACCACGAATCACGAGAGGTTCTTCACCAGATTGAGGGATGCGGACAATTTTCTCCTTGCAAAGAATCTCTGCTCGATGTTGGGATAACCAGTCCATCCCGATGACAACGTCGAAGCTACCAAGAACGATGGGGATAAGGTCGATAGAGAAGGTCTGACCAACTAGAATGAGATTACAACCCCTAACTATGTGTGTGGCCTCAAGACTTTTACCGTTTGCTAGTTCTACAATGTGCTTGGTGTTCAAGGGAATTGGAGTACGTTTAAGCATCTGACTAAATTTTGAGGACACGTAACTTATATCGGCGCCCGAATCAAATAGTACTGAAACAAAGAAATCATCCAGTAGGAACTTACCCATCACAACGTTGGGATCATTCCTCGCATCACCCTGACCAATCATGAAAGCACGACCCTTGGCACCATTGCCATCATTGTTATCCCTGTTGTTTCCATTTCCCTGGTTGTTGTTACTGTTCTGATTCTGGTTCAGCTGAGGGCAGTTCCTCTTGAAGTGACCTTCAACACCACACTGAAAACAACCTTATTACCCTGCTGTTGTTGCTGCTGCTGGTTCTGTGGAGCTTATTGCTGCTGCTGACGATTCTGATTCGCAGGATATGGGCTCCTGCAATCCTTTGCTACGTGACCAGGTTTGTTGCATCTATGACAACGACCCTTGTTACACGCCCCACTGTGGTGCAAGTTGCAACGATTGCACTTAGGTTGATTTCCCTTGTACCCACCCTGACCCTGACTCCCAGAAGACTGCTGACTGGGGCTCTTGTAGTCGTCAGTCCTCCGCTGCTGAGACTGAGACTGAACAGAAGTAGAACCTTTGCTTGAATTTCCATCCCATTTGCGCTTGTTGTCTCTAGGAGCATCTGAAGTAGTTGTAGCACTAATACGCTTGGGCAGCTTGTTCTGCTCAACTGCCTGATCAGTGAGACGGTGGGACAGTCGTATGACTTGCTGGATCGTAGGGAGGTTAGCTGAAGTCACCATACTCTGAATCTCTGGCACTAAACCCTTGAGGTACTACGCCTCGATTTCAGACCCCGTCATCTTCAAATTGTAAAACTCCACCTCTAGCTTATGAATGTCGTCATGATGACAGTACTTCTCTTTGATTAGATCTTTGAATTCATTCCATGGGGTGGCATTAGCAGCTGCCAACCCTAGCATTTAAACCTGTGCGTTCCACCAAGTTAACGCACCGCCTTCAAGTGTTCCAGTAGCAAATTTTACCCTACGAGCTACAGGGCATTCACACATCTCACAAACGGATTCGATCTTCTCAAACCAGTGGAGAAGACCTACAGCTCCTTCTGTGCCGTTGAAGGTACTGGGTCGGCAATCCATGAAAGTTTTGAACGTACACACAGGAGGCTGAGCAGGTTGACCTGTCGCGTGAGCAAGAAAGCACAAAGTTAAGCACGAGAGTAGCATCACAAAAGTAGGATTTAAACATCCTAGGATAGGTTGGAATGGCAGGTGATACCTCCTGCTTGGGCTGCTGTGAGTGCCTCAGCAACTCGTTCATTGATTAGAGCCGTCAGCTGGGCTTGAGTCAGGTTGAGACGTCCACTCATGATCTTCAGATTGAAGCAAACATAAGTGAGAAAGGTGTCGCGAATATGCGTAAGTATGGGATGACAGAATAGAGTAAGCACACAGGGTTTCAATCAACAGTTGCTATGTTAACTAAGCATACCATGAACAATACTCTAGGTACTAATAGGTAGGCAATACAAACATAAACCACATCACTTATAGTGTTGAGTCTTGCACGTCGAGCGAAGCGTCGTTGTGGATCGTTGAGCACTGTACGGTTATAGTCTGGTTTTGTCAAAAAGATTTTCCTTTTTTTTAAAACCGAGTTCACTATAACCAATGGCTCTGATACCAATCTGTCACACCCCTAAAATCCGCAAGCGGAGTATCACCGCAAGAGGCGTGACTGACCAGGATACAATCACCAATCATATTGAACAATGTAATTAAATAAATAAAAGTCCAACCACACAATATAATTGGTGTTCAAAACAAGTTAATCAAGTTCAAGTTATCAGCGGAAGCATAAAGTTTAAAACCAAAACAGAAGTTATAAGTTCATAAAGTTTAACATGGAACTCAACAGTCCATGTCCCACAACGACCTCTCCTACTCGTGCAAGCTCCATCTACGCACCTAACGACCTGCAAGGCATGTAACAACGAATCAACAACAAAGTTGAGCGAGTTCACAGTTGGTTGTCCATTTTAAAGTTGTTCCAAAAACCATAAGTTCTTTCGAAAACCATGTGTAAACCAATTACTTGTTTCCCAAACCATAACCAGTGGGGGATACCCCATGTTAACCACTAGACCCGTTACCATATCGACAACTGACTGGAGTCATGTTTATGTGCCCTACGTCAATGTCTATCATCATTGACTAAGTGCCCAGATCCATTAGTCCACTCCCGTCCTCTGCGGCACGGTGTGAGGCTTGTCAAACCTAATAGCGCTATTTAACTAATGATCCGCTCGCCATTGGCCCGACGATTAAGTCGATATAAAAATGAGGGACTTCATGATAGAGTTTTATCTAGTATGTTATATGTTGTCATCCTTCCTATAGAGGATGGAGGTATGTAATCTACCCAAGGAGAATACGCAGGTTTAATGTTGTCATCCTTCCCATGGAGGATGGAGGTACATATCCTACCCAAGGAGAATATGCAGGTTTCATTATAGTTCCTTAACCCATTCCCAAACCACCGGGAATCCCATGCCTTATAGAAAGTGTGAACTCACCTCGGTTTGCTCGGTTTGTTAAGTTACTTGTTCTCAGTTAATCAATCAAGCCTATGATATTCATTTATACATAATCAGTTTACATTCACAAGGTTCACGTATAAATTGTAATCACAGTGTGCATTTAGAATAAAAAACACTAAATAACACATAACCGTTATTCAATCCCATGCAAAATCAGTCTTTACTATCATCAATAGCAGATAACAACATAGTTATTCATTATCTTATGTATTCTAAACTACAGTCTGTTTGCAAGCTTAAGTTCTAATGGCGAAACCCCCAAGGTGACGAAACTCCGTGTGTTTCGTCGGCATTGAAGTGACGAAACTTCTCATGTTTCGTCGACACTAGAGTGACGAAACCTCTCATGTTTCGTTGGCATGCAAGGTGACGAAACTTCTCATGTTTTGTCGCATTAGCATATAACCGTATACACAAAGAAACCCTAATTACAATCTAACAGTTGATCATCAACATCAAACCTAGCCACGAATTATATGTTACCAGATCATTGACATGTACGTATCTGTAACACATATTCATTTAACATTCATAAACAAGTGATAACATGATATATAAACATCAAACAAAACATGAGCAGTGGACATAAACGAATACAATCACAAACATCAGATCTAGTCCAATAGATTAACAACAGAACATCAAACCCTAATTAAGATAATCATGCCCATTCAATAGTTACATACAGTTTCATCATGCGTTACTACACAATTCTAGATAACCACTCATTCCACAATGATCATTGTTAATCAAGCAATACATTAATTGATTAAAGAATAAGGTTCAGTCGCATATAATCATCGCTACAAGTTTCTAGCCAACAAGCACCGTCAACATCCGCCTATCGATGAACCCTAACCACTCATACAAACACGGCATCGACACCCTAGCATTAATCAAGGTGAACACTAACCGTGGGAATGGATAGATTGATCTGATCGGCGTGCAATGATCTCGGGATTACAAGAACAGCCGTGAAGAAAGAAAAGGAGAGCACAGTAGGGTTTCGCCGTTTGTGGTTTTACTTAGGGTTTCGCGAATGTGAGGTATATATAACTGGTTTGTGCATGGGCCTTGCTTAGGCCGCGAGCCCACATGGCGAAACACCCTAGTTTCGTCGTAAAGTGCATGACGAAACCCCTAGGTTTCGTCGAGTGAGGGTTGTGGCGAAACTTCATATGTTTTGTCGTGGCGTGTGTGGCGAAACACCATGTTTCGTTGAGTGAGGGGGCTAAAGTCATATGTTTCATCATACATGAATATTACACCACATATATCAAACAGTTCACAGTTTATTATTTAACCCCACTATAACACAATACACCAAATATCTAGCAAACATGAACAAATTACAGTGCACAAGTTACAATGCAACGAATCACAAAAACGCAGTATGAAACAGGCGACGTGTCGTGAAGGACCTTGAAAACTCGAGTTGTCACACCCTTACCTACAAGACATGATGTTAGTACACAAACCTTTGTTTAATCATTCTTCAACCGCTTGTAGCGTGATCTCTTCCTCATTGTCCTCAATGAATCCTTAATAAAGCTTAAGCCTTTGTCTGTTGACTTTGAATGGAATCCCATTTCGAGATTTAATTTCAATTGCACCGTGTGGAAAAATTTGGGTCATAGAAAAAGGTCCCGACCACCTAGTCTTTAATTTTTCGGGAAATAATCGAAGTCGTGAATTAAACAATAGAACTTGATCTCCTACTCGAAATTCATTAGGCTTAATATTATCATGCAAAATTTTTATTTGTTCCTTATAAATTTCAGAGTTAGAGTATGCTTGATTCCTTAATTCATCTAATTCGTTTAATTGACAAAATCGATTCTTTTCGGAGGTTTCAATGTCTAAGTTTATGTTTTTTAATGCTCAGTAGGCCTTGTGTGCTATTTCTACTGTCAAATGACAACTTTTTCCATAGACAAGCTTATATGGGATGGTAACTATTATTGTTTTATACGCGGTTCGAAAAGCCCATAAAGCGTCGTCTAATTTATCGGCCAATTCTTTTTTATTTAATCCTACGGTTTTTTCAAGTATTGTTTTTAAACCTCGATTAGTCACTTCGGCTTGTCCATTTGTTTGAGGGTGATATGCAGTTGGGATCCGGTGATAGACCCCATATCTTGTTAAATTTTTTTCAAGTTGATGATTACAAAAATGGGTACCTCTATCACTTATTAATGCTTTTGGAGTTCCGAAATGAGAAAATAGTCGTTTCAAGAATCTTACCACAACTCTTCCATCATTTGCTGGAAGAGCTTCGGCTTCGACGCATTTCGACAAGTAATCCACTGCCACAAGTACATATTTGTTTACTTTTGACGGTGGGAAAGGTCCCATAAAGTCTAGTCCCCACACATCAAAAAATTCACAAACAAGAATGCCATTTTGTGGCACTTCGTTTTTGGAAGAAATATTACATAATCGTTGGCATGCATCACATGTCTTGATAAGACTTTGAGAGTCTTTATAAATGGTTGGCCAATAGAATCCCGAATCAAATACCTTTCGTGCGGTACTAGCGGCTCCATGATGTCCTCCGTATGGACCTTCATGACAATGGCGGAGAATCTTTCTTGCTTCATTACCATGCACGCATCGCCGGATAAGTTGGTCGACACATATTTTGAAAAGATAAGGATCTTCCAAAAAATAATGCTTTACATCGGCAAAGAATTTTTTTCTTTGATGATGTGACCATCCTTTTGCGACTATTCCACTAGCTAGGTAGTTGGCGTATTCAGCGTACCATGGTTCTTCTCGGTATTCCACCATTTCTAAGGATCCGTTGGGAATTTTTCATTGATGAGCTCGTCCCTAGTTGCCTCCAAAGCCGGATCTTCCAAGCAGGATAAATGATCTGTAGCGGTGTTTTCTGCTCCTCTTTTGTCTTTTATTTCAATGTCAAATTCTTAGAGAAGTAGAATCCATCTGATTAAACGTGGTTTGGCATCCTGTTTTTTAAAAAGATAACGAATGGCTGCATGGTCTGTATAAACTATCGTTTTAGAAAGAACAAGATAAGAACGAAATTTATCAAAAGCAAAAACTACATCTAGTAATTCTTTTTCACTTGTTATGTAATTTTCTTGTGCATCGTTATGTGTTTTACTAGCGTAGTATATTGGATGAAAATGCTTATCTTTTCGTTGTCCCAAGACAGCTCCAAATGCAAAGTCACTTGCATCGCACATGATTTCGAAAGGTAATTTCCAATCAGGAGCTATCACGATTGGTGCATTGACTAGCATTTCTTTTAGTGTTAAAAATGCTTGATTGCAATTCTTGTCAAAGATGAACGGTGCATCTTTTTCAAGTAATTTTGTTAAAGGTTTTGAAATTTTAGAAAAGTCTTTGATAAATCGTCTATAAAATCTGGCATGCCCTAGGAAACTTCTGATAGCTCTAACGGAGGATGGAGGTTGTAATCGGGAGGTGGTAATCGGGAGATGGTGTCTATTTTAGCCCGATCAACCTCCATTCCTTCATTTGAGATTTTGTGACCGAGTACTATTCCCTCCGTTACCATGAAATGACATTTTTCCCAATTAAGGGCGAGGTTAGTTTCCTCACATCGGGATAGAATTCGTTCAAGGTTATCGAGGCATTGGTCGTATTGTCTCCAAAGATAGAAAAGTCGTCCATGAAGACTTCCATAGTCTTTTCTATCATGTCATGGAAGATGGCCACCATGCAACATTGGAAAGTTGCGGGGGCATTGCATAGACCAAAAGGCATGCGTCGAT
Organism: Helianthus tuberosus; assembly: GCA_030545235.1. Lineage (NCBI taxonomy): Eukaryota > Viridiplantae > Streptophyta > Magnoliopsida > Asterales > Asteraceae > Helianthus > Helianthus tuberosus. Next base: position 3,903,620 of record CM060416.1, on the reverse strand, counting down.
AGGCAAAAGTTCCGTAGGGGCATGTGAATGTTGTTTTTTCTTGGTCTTCGGGAGCTATCGGTATTTGAAAGTAACCTAAAAAACCATCTAAAAAACAATAAAATTTGTGACCGGATAATCTTTCTAACATTTGATCAATAAAAGGTAAGGGAAAATGATCTTTCCTGGTTGCCTCATTTAATCGACGATAATCTACACAAACTCTCCATCCGGTGACGGTTCTTGTTGGTATTAATTCATTCTTTTCATTAGTGACCACCGTCATACCTCCTTTCTTGAGAACTACTTGGACGCGACTTACCCAAGGGCTATCGGAAATTGGATAGATAAGTCCGGCGTCAAGTAGTTTGATGACTTCGTTTTTAACCATTTCTTGAACATTTGGATTTACTCGATGTTGTGGTTGTATTACCGATTTATAGTCCTCATTCATTAAAATTTTGTGCGTGCACATGGAAGGGCTTATTCCTTTAATATCTACAAGCTTGCGTGCGATCGCGTTTTTGTATTTTTTCAAAAGTGTAATTAATTTTTCTTTTTCTAAACTAGTTCATTTTGAAGAAATAGTTACAGGTAACTTACCATCCTTGTCGAGAAAAACATATTCCAAACCTTTTGGGAGTTCTTTGAGCTCAAGTGGTGGGTCTTTAAGAGACTCCTTATTCGGTTGCTCATTTTGGTCAAGGGCCAAAAAAGTTTGTTCAATGGAGACCTCTTCTTCGACAAAGTGGTCAATTTTGTCTTCCGTATCGGGTGGTTCATCTTCATCTTCAATTAGGGGGTCGTCATCGCCGATTGGATATTTCATTGATTGGTTAAGATCGACATATCTTTTGTCGGCCTCTAATTGAATGGGTAGGTTGTTTGCTTCCGGTTGATCAAAGCTTGATGGGTTTTCACAAAAGGTTGTCCTAACACAAGTGGAGCATCATCAAGAATGACGAAGTCGGTTGGGACTACCGTTTGATTTCTTTGCACTAACACATCCTCAACTACTCCCATTGATTTTATTATTTTCCGATTAGAAAGAAAAATGGGTATTTGAAGTGGAGAAAAATCACTAATACTTAATTTTTCAAAAATTTAGTTTGGTATTATATTAACACAAAGATCTTTGTCAATTGTAATATTACTAGTAAAGGAATTTTGAAAGAAACATGGAACCGGTGTAATGTTAATTTCAAATGGATCATCTTTTATTAGCGTAGTTTGATCGGTTGTTAACTTAATGCTTACCATTTTTTCAACTTTCGTGTTAGTGTTTAACTCTTTTAAAAACTTAGCATGAGTAGGTACCAAACAATGGTTTTCGAAAGAAGGTGTTAAGAGATTAATTTCTTGAAAAATTGACTATTTTTGAAAATTATCGTTTTCGGACTTACCTTTTTCGTTGTTTGGTTCATGCGTCGGTTTTTCACTTACTTGTTCTTCCATTTTTACCTCTTCTATTATTACCTCTTTAGTACAAACTACCTCTTCCCTCGCGCGGGATTCTTTTATATAGCGTTCGATATCTTTGAGGTGTTGTATTATTCTTTCGGCTTCGGGGAGGATAGTTGGTGGTTCGTGAAATTGGGCGGGATAAGTGTCCCAAAAGCTTGAGTGCGGAAGTTCAAATCTTGGTCCTTCATAATACTCATATGAGGTATACCAAAAGGAGGTTGCGGAAGGAGGTTGCGGTAGTGGTTACCGTTTTCATATCTGCGAAATGGTGTGTGGTTCTTTTTGTCCGGATTTGGGTGTTATTGTGGTGGAAGGAGGTTGCGGTGGTGGAAGAATGTGGTGGAATTGGTATAGAGAGAGAGAGAGTAGGGAGGAAGAGAAGGTCTTTTTAGAGTGAGAAAGATATGCAGTGAATATATAATTCTTTTTTTCTTTTAAGGTTTTTTTAATAGCAAGGGTAAAAAGACATATATGTCCTCATGTGCAAGTCACATGATCATATTTAACAGAAAAATTAAACAAGTTTAGGGTTAAAGGACATAACATGCAGGATTTTAAAACATTAAGTACAAAAGTCAAAAATTTTAAAGATAAAGGACACCGCCTGAAATTGGGTATAAAGATAAAGGATAAAACTTGCAATTCACTCTAATATATAACTATTAAAATTATAGTTTAATACATAATTAAATTAAAGTACCAACTGATCACATATTGATGTAGTGTGTGATACGATAATGAAGAACAAATTACGTTGATTCTACGAATACCAGTGATGATCCTCCCCAAACCCCCAAAATTCAACTCAAAGGGCAGAGAATTTGAAGTGAAAAGTGATTATTCTAAAAAATTGATAACTGACCATTCGAATTACATGAGAAAGATATAAATAAAGACAAAAATTTGAAATGGGCCACCAAAAGGCGTCCAACATAAGCCCAAAAACAAAATGCATAAAACACCGAAAAAACATAAAAGTGTCCATAACTCCCACTAGAATGCTTTTTTTGGGCCGAAACTTGGACAAGGCCCCTCAAAAATGCCACGACGTGCTCCTTGCTTCAACTCCTACCCATGCCCCATTCTCTGATTATGATTAGCAAGTACGCCACACGGTGCAAATAACCCGATTAAAAGCCATCACATCTCCCTCGTCTATGTTTCACCTCTGGTTCACACCAACCTATCGACCATCGCCTTTGGCCGGAGATGACTTTTTTCCCCACAGTTCCATCTCAGATTTAAACCAAATAACCAAGTTTTCAGATGGGGAGTTATGGTCGACAAGTATATGCATATTTCTGGCTTGGAAAATGATATCAAATCTAGGATTTGGTAGCAAAAAAAAATCTAATGTTGCCAGTGTGTGGTCATCGGTCGGAGGTGTAGAACGATTGCAGGATGTGCTTATGTGGGTTTTATTGCTTTACATTTTTGTTTTGTGTATTAAATATTATATTCAACCTTTTGCCTTTGTAATCTAGGGGCAATGGGGCACGTTGATTATTTTGAAAGAGAAGTTATTTATATACTATTAATTTGCAACAAGTGAGTGCATGTGATCGACAAAAGAGTTATGCTGATAACAGACGAAAGCCGTTGGAATTTCAGGTAGGAGATAAGGTGTTATTGAAAGTCTCTCCTTGGAAAGGAGTGGTAAGATTCATCAAAAGGGGAAAGCTAAGCCCCAGGTATGTTGGACCTTTTGAAATTATTAGATGAATAGGACCAGTAGCTTATCAGCTACAACTGCCAGAGGAAATGGCAGGAATACACGATGTATTTCATGTATCGAATCTCAAGAAATGCTTAGCCGATGAATCATTGGTAGTGCCTCTTAAGGATATAGAGGTAAATGATCAGCTAAAATTTGTAGAAAGACCTCTACAAATTGAAGACAGGAAAGTCAAGAATATCAAACATAAAAGATTGGTTCTAGTTAAAGTAAAATGGGATTCCAAGAGAGGACTAGAGTACACTTGGGAGCTTGAATCAGAAATGCAAAAGAAATATTCACACTTATTCCAGTAGACCTCGAGGACGAGTTCTAAAACAAGGTGGGGAGGATATAACAACCCTCCAAAGTATTTCCAACACCCCTAAAAATATTTAAAGTGCTCCTATATGTCTTAAAATACGCCCTGTATACGATAAACAAGCCCAAAATACCACATATAATTAAAAAATAAAATAAAAACAAAACTTTGGGGTCGCTCGCGGGCCACGAAGACTTTGCCTTCGGGCTACGCGGGGCGCGACAGCTAGGTGATCAGGTTGCACCCGGTGCTGCCACGTGTCAGGATGTGTGTCGAGCCTAAAAGTGCTGACTGGTCATAGCTAGGCCCAACCACCCTACGTCGCGGGCCACAAAGGACTATCCTTCGGCTTACGCGAGCCGCGAGGAAGTCCGAAATCAGGCCTATAAATGGAAGCCATCGGCCTTCAGTCCAAACCGTTTAGTCTCTCTTTCTCTCTCTCGAAATTCTACATAACAATTATAATTTTCGGGCATTATACCCCCTAAATAACGAAGTTCTGCCTCGTTGTAAGCATCATAACCCCCGGTTATATGTTAGATACACTGCCCGATTGATTTAGGGTTCCGTAACGGCTGTCGAGGTTCTTCCCGACGTAGTCGTTGGAATGCCGTCTCGGGGAGGGTATTACTAATGTAAATATTGGGTTATTATACTAACGCGTGTGCATTTGTGTAATTAATAGATAATCACCAGGAAATCCTTAAAGAAAACCCCAAGACAACAATGTGAGTAATCTCCTTTTTGCAAACTGTTTTGACAAAACCTCAATTAATTTATAATATATTAAACTGTGATTGAGTATTTGTATTCTACAATTATCGTCGGTATGTTGGGGTTTTGTATACAAAATTTGTTACTACATTGTGAGTAGTAACATGACCACAAGTTGGGTTGACAGTACCGTGGGTGGTAATTAAAGTAGATGGAAACAAATGTAATTGCGCGACCGCCCTCAATACTACACAACGGTTTTTATATGTCTTGATTAAACTGGGATTCACTCACCAGTATTTCCCACTGACAAAATGTTTTTAAACGCGTTTCAGGTAACAAAATGTGAAAGCCAAATAGAAGCCAGCTGGACAGCACTGAAGGCTTGGAAAAGTGGCTATAAAAGTTACCTAAATAAATAGATGTTTTTATTTAAATAAAATATGGTTTATCCCTATAAAAATGTGTGTACTTGAAACTTGGGACTTTCCCATGTGTTTAATATTATAAAAGCGCGGTATTTTACTCTGATAAAATATTTCCTAACTACGATCCTGATGAAATTTCCGCTGCCAAACTGATAAACACCGATACCACTGAAACTGGCCACGGCCGCCCGTTCCCGTGTAGTTAGGGGACGGGGGTTGCGACAGAAACATACCTTGTTGAAGTCGAACGGAAGAAAAACATAAAAATTTGCAGAGAATCACGAAGGAATCAGAGAGTTTTCGGGGAAACGGGTCGTGGAGAAATGAGAAAATGAGAAGAAATGGGGTTTTATCCCCGACAGAGTGTCGAGCATGCTCCCGTGGCTGCTGGACACGGCCCCGTGGGTGGCCAAAATATAATTTTTTTATATAGTGCACGTGTGAGTGACCTGTTTCCCGAAACTGGTTTAGATACCTTACCGATTTTTGAAGCTTTCCTGAAGTCCATTTGTCACACCTCCAAAATCCACAAGCGGAGTATCACCGCAGGAGGCGTGACTGACCAGGATCCAACCACCAATCATATTGAACAATGTAATTAAATAAATAAAAGTCCAACCACACAATATAATTGGTGTTCAAAACAAGTTATGTTCAAGTTATCAGCGGAAGCATAAAGTTTAAAACCAAAACATAAGTTACAAGTTCATAAAGTTTAACATGGAACTCAACAGTCCATGTCCCACAACGACCTCTCCTACTCGTGCAATCTCCATCTACGCACCTAACGACCTGCAAGGCATGTAACAACGAATCAACAACAAAGTTGAGCGAGTTCACAGTTGGTTGTCCATTTTAAAGTTGTTCCAAAAACCATAAGTTCTTTCGAAAACCATGTGTAAACCAATTACTTGTTTCCCAAAGCATAACCAGTGGGGGCTACCCCATGTTAACCACTAGACCCGTTACCATATCGACAACTGACTGGAGTCATGTTTATGTTCCCTACGTCAATGTCTATCATCATTGACTAAGTGCCCAGATCCATTAGTCAACTCCCGTCCTCTGTGGCACGGTGTGAGGCTTGTCTAACCTAATAGCGCTATTTAACTAATGACCCGCTTGCCATTGGCCCGGCGATTAAGTCGATATAAAAATGAGGGACTTCATGATAGAGTTTTGTCTAGTATGTTATATGTTGTCATCCTTCCTATGGAGGATGGAGGTATGTAATCTACCTAAGGATAATACAAAGGTTTAATGTTGTCATCCTTCCCATGGAAGATGGAGGTACATATCCTACCCAAGGAGAATATGCAGGTTTCATTATAGTTCCTTAACCCATTCCCAAACCACCGGGAATCCCATGCCTTATAGAAAGTGTGAACTCACCTCGGTTTGCTCGGTTTGTTAAGTTACTTGTTCTCAGTTAATCAATCATGCCTATGATATTCATTTATACATAATCAGTTTACATTCACAAGGTTCACGTATAAATTGTAATCATAGTGTGCATTTAGAATCACAAACACTAAATAACACATAACAGTTATTCAATCCCATGCAAAACCAGTCTTTACTATCATCAATAGCAGATAACAACATAGTTATTCATTATCTTATGTGTTTTAAACTACAGTCTGTTTACAAGCTTAAGTTCTAATGGCGAAACCCCCAAGGTGACGAAACCCCACATGTTTCGTCGACATGAGAGTGACGAAACTCCATGTGTTTCGTCGGCATTGAAGTGAGGAAACTTCTCATGTTTCGTTGGCACTAGAGTGACGAAACCTCTCATGTTTCGTTGGCATCCAAGGTGATAAACTTCTCATGTTTCATCGCTTTAGCAGATAACCGTATACACACAGAAACCCTAATTACAATCTAACAGTTGATCATCAACATCAAACCTAGCCACAAATTATATGTTACCAGATCATTGACATGTACGTAACTGTAACACATTCATTTAGCATTCATAAACAAGTGATAACATGATATACAAACATCAAATAGAACATGAGCAGTGGACATAAATGAATACAATCACAAACATAAGATCTAGTCCAATAGATTAACAACAGAACATCAAACCCTAATTAAGATAATCATGCCCATTCAATAGTTACATACAGTTTCATCATGCGTTACTACACAATTCCAGATAAGCACTCATTCCACAATGATCATTGTTAATCAAGAAATACATTAATTGATTAAAGAATAAGGTTCAGTCGCATATAATCATTGCTATAAGTTTCTAGCCAACAAGCACCGTAAACATCCGCCTATCGATGAACCCTAACCACTCATACAAACACGGCATCGACACCCTAGCATTAATCAAGATGAACACTAACCGTGGGAATGGATAGATTGATCTGATCGGCGTGCAATGATCTCGGGATTACAAGAACAGCCGTGAAGAACAAAGTAGGGTTTCGCCGTTTGTGGTTTTACTTAGGGTTTCGCGAATGTGAGGTATATATAACTGGTTTGTGCATGGGCCTTGCTTAGGCCGCGGGCCCACATGGTGAAACACCCTAGTTTCGTCGTAAAGTGCATGACGAAACCTAGGGGTTTCGTCGAGTGAGGGTTACAATGCAACGAATCACAAAAACGCAGTTTATTGTTTAACCCAACTATAACACAATACACCAAATATCTAGCAAACATGAACAAATTACAGTGCACAAGTTACAATGCAACGAATCACAAAAACGCAGTATGAAACAGGCGACGTGTCGGGAAGGACCTTGAAAACTTGAGTTGCCACATCATCCCCAACTTGAAAGAAATTTCGTCCTGAAATTTAGCACGTAGTTACTGAGGAAGCTAGTTAGGTTGCGTGTTTTCTTGGTTTCCCTGGGGTGTCACATCATCCCCCCGTTGGTTTGGAATTTCGTCCTGAAATTCCGCAGTAGCTTCAGCCTCAGTAGTGGTTTCACTTTTCTCGAATAACTGGGGATACTTGTGTTTCATTTGGTCTTCTCGTTCCCATGTAAACTCTGGGCCACGACGGGAGTTCTAACGAACTCGAACAATAGGTATCCTGGTGCGTTTGAGAGTCTTGACCTCCCGGTCCAAGATTTCCACTGGTTCTTCGACAAATCGCAACTGATCGTCGATAGTGAGCTCCTTGAAAGGAACTATGAGGGTCTCTTCTGACAGACACTTCTTCAGATTTAACACATGGAATACGTTGTGAACTCCACTGAGTTCTTCAGGCAGGTTCAATCTATACGCCACTTTGCCGATTTTCTCAGTGATTTCGAAAGACCCAACATAACGCGGATTAAGCTTGCCCCGCTTACCAAAGCGAACCACACCTTTCCAAGGTGAAACCTTAAGTAGCACTCGATCCCCAACCTGGAACTCGAGTGGTTTCCTGCGCTTATCAGCGTAGCTTTTCTGACGGTCACGAGCTGCCGCCATTCGTTGTCGTATCTGAGCAATCTTCTCTGTTGTATCTACGATGAGTTCTGGGCCAGTGATTTGGTTGTCGCCAACCTCTTCCCAACAAAGAGGTGATCGGCACTTCCGTCCATACAATACCTCGAACGGAGCGGCCTGGATGCTGGTGTGGTAACTGTTGTTGTACGAAAACTCCACCAAAGGTAGATGCCGTTCCCAGCCGTTACCAAAGTCGATTACACATGCTCGAAGCATGTCTTCAAGGGTTTGATGGTGCATTCAGACTTCCCATCCGTCTGTGGATGATACGCCGTGCTCATGTCTAAACGAGAGCCAAAGGATTTATGCATCGCTTGCCACAGCTCAGAGGTAAAACGTGAATCACGATCGGAAATGATGGAGGTTGGCACCCCGTGCCTTGAAACTACTTCCTTCAGGTAAACATCTGCTAAAGTAGAAAACTTATCTGTTTCCTTGATAGCCAGAAAATGTGCAGACTTGGTCAGTCGATCCACGATCACCCAAATGGTATCATTTCCTCGTTGAGATCTAGGTAAGCCAGTAACGAAGTCCATGGAAATTTGCTCCTATTTCCATGTCGGGATCTCTGGTTGTTGAAGTAGGCCTGATGGCTTCTGGTATTCGACCTTGACCCTCGCGCAGGTCAAACATTTACTAACATAGGTCGCTATGTTAGCTTTTATGTGGGGCCACCAGTACGTAGTCTTGAGATCGTGGTACATCTTATCCGAATCAGGATGTATTGAGTAACGAGACTTGTGTGCTTCATCCATCACAAGCTCACGCAAATTACCATAAAATGGAACCCAAATACTCCCTGATACGTAATAAGCACCGTCTTCCTTTAGTTCCAATCGTTTCTTCGATCCTTGCAGGGACTCAACCCTGATGTTCTCTGCTTTCAATGCTTCATTCTGAGCTTCTCGTATCTGAGTAGGAAGACTAGAGTGGATGGTAAGCTGTAACGCACGTACACGCTTAGGTTTAGTCTCCTTTCGACTAAGGGTATCAGACACAACATTGGCTTTTCCCAGATGGTACTTGATCGCGCATTCATAATCATTCAGAAGTTCGACCCATCGACGCTGTCGCATGTTCAACTCCTTCTGATTGAAGATATGCTGGAGACTCCTGTGATCGGTGTAAATGGTGCACTTGGTACCGTACAGGTAATGCCTCCATATCTTGAGTGCGAAAACAACAGCTCACAGCTCCAGATCGTGTGTAGTGTAGTTCCTTTCGTGAATCTTAAGTTGGCATGATGCATAAGCAATGAATTTCTCACGTTGCATCAACACACAACCAAGTCCTTGAATTGACGCGTCACAGTAAACCACAAAATCGTCTGTGCCCTCAGGCAATGAGATAATAGGCGCGCTACAAAGTTTCTTCTTTAATTGCTGAAACGCGGATTCCTGTGCATCACCCCAACGATAGGTGACACCCTTCTGAGTTAGCGAAGTGAGAGGTTGCGCAATCCTTGAGAAATCCTTGATAAACCTTCTGTAGTAACCCGCCAAACCCAAGAATTGGCGAATTTCAGTTGGTGTACGGGGTGCAGGCCAGTTCTTGATCGAGTCAACCTTGGATGGATCCACATGAATCCCATCCTCGTTTACCACGTGACCTAGGAAATGGACATCACGAAGCCAAAAGTCGCATTTTGAAAACTTAACATAAAGCTGTTCTGTTCGAAGAAGTTCCAGAATAAGTCGCAGATGATGCTTGTGTTCCTCCTGACTCTTAGAATAGACCAGGATGTCGTCGATGAATACAATAATGAAATTATCTAGGTAAGGTTTGCACACTCGGTTCATGAGATCCATGAAAACCGCATGTGCGTTTGTCAATCCGAAAGGCATGACCAGAAACTCGTAGTACCCGTAACGAGTTATGAATGCAGTCTTGGAGATGTCCTCATCTCGGACTCTTAGCTGATGATAGCCCGATCTCAGATCAATCTTAGAGTATACTACAAAAAAATGACTTTTGGGGACTGAAAAATCAGTATCTGATGCATAAGAATCAGTCCATAATGGTTATCAAGGACTGATTTGCCAGTCCCCACCCAGTCCCGGATACCTAGTACTAGATACTGGTTTTAACAACTAAGAATCAGTCCCAATTGTATGACACCAAACATGACTAATAGTCAGTCTCAGATACATAAAAATTAAGTCCTAAACTTACCTCCCGGTACCACGTCATTTCAGTCCCTGATGCATTTCTTCCATGACTAAAAAATTAGTCTCGGATACTACGCTAGTTTAGTCCCAGGTGTATTACTTTAAGGACTGAAAATCGGTCCTATAAACATGTCTGTATTGTCCCTAATAAGTTTTGTTAAGTTCGTGATTCCATGTCAAATCAGTATCCAATAAGATGTTTTAGAGACTAAAAATTAGTCTCAAGTACGACATGATTTCGGTCCTTAATATGCTTCTTTTAAGTACTAAAAATTAGTCTCATGTACTATCTTATTTTAGTACTTAATATGTACTTTTAGGGACTAATAATTAGTTTAAGATAACAAATAATTTTAGTCTCCAATATGTTTATTTAGGGTCTGAAAATTAGTCGCTTAAGTTAGTCACAAATATCTTTTTTAGTGACTATCTTTTAGTCTCTAATACTATGTGTCACTTTCAATATGGTTTTTTACATACTGAAAAATGGTTGCAAATACAATTTTAGTTGAGTCCCTAACATGCATTTACAATTCCTAACAAATATATTCTAGGACTAAAAAGTAGTCGCCGATAGAATTTATAGTTTTATATATTAAACCATTCTCATTAACACAACATTAATATTATTCGTCAAAATGATTCTAGCTTTCTTAAACTCACAATAAACTCAAGCATTAATGTCATAACAATAGCCAATGAAAATCAAAATAACACCAGCTCATCACTTCTGAAATTTAGAAGAGTATTAGAGAAAAAAAGTAATAAACGTCTTAACTAACTGCCTAGATAGTGTTGTCACTTTCGTTGTGTAGTCCATTCAAACCATCATCTTCACTAGCATCATTTGTAGATATTGTGCTCTCGAAATCTGGATATTTTCGGCTCAAGAACTCTGTCACTCTTTCGTATTTTTCGTTACTCTGTTTCAATTCCTCCTTGAGTTCAGTAACCTCATTTCTCAAATCTTCGTTCTCAGTTGAATCTCGTTGAGATGATTCGACTGCCGATTTCATCCAGTTATCTTTTTTCCTTAACACAGGACCAACACCTACCTCCCATGCTGATTGTATTGTTTTAGCCCTGCCACATACACTTTTGATGGCTTTTCTCTCCACGTCGTGTTCCATAGCAGTAGTAACGATGGTTCCTTCGGTATTCAATCTAGCCATGACCTCCTCTTTTTGTTTACAAATATTATCCTAACATAATCGAAAGTAGAAGAATAACATTTAAGACTTTTTGAGACCTAAATAAATATTTGACAAAAAAAATCTAATTCAAAAGCTTTTAACGGGGAGATGCTTACATATACAATACGTGAATCTTCATTTAGTGTCACACCCCGACCGCGTAAACAACAAAGCGCGGCGGAAACATCGGGGCGTGTTGCAACAGAATTAATGTTTCATAACCATGGATATCAAAAAGTGTTTCGTTTTATTAAACATTGAATAATTACATCGTCTGGAAATCTAAATACACATTTAAACATAGTCTATCATTGTTATTGAGTCACTAAGGCCTTGTCCAGTCCTATGTGAGCACGCATCCTATCAATCGATATCTTTCAACAATACCTGAAACATATGTAAAAACGAGGTCAGCAAAGAAATGCTGGCGAGTACATAGGTTTTGTGAAAATGAGATTCATGACTTCTGTTTAAGAAAATGTTTAGTCATGAACCTTGTAATTTGCTTTGTCTTTGTAAATCATTTGAAAATAATAAGTTTAGGTGATATGTATAAATAAGAAAATAATGCATGATTAATTGAATAACCATGTAATATGAGTTTGTATAAGATAAGTTGTTTGTAAATAAATGTCTTGTGAAAAGTATGTTACTTGTATAAAATGTTCTATGTCTCAAACTGAAATGATTCATATAACGCTACGACATGTAATACCATACAAACACTTATATATAGGAAGTACCAGCGGCGTATCCACCATGCTTGTATCATATTACACCCGCATTGTTACTTAATCATTTACTCAAACCAAACCAACCAATGTAAACCATGTAATGTATAACCAAAATGATATGTATGGCTAGTGAAATGCATCAACTAAACCATAGGTGAAACGCGCAAAACAAAGTATTGAAGTAAAACTTGGTTTAAACCAATACTATGTTTCGTGTAAATGCATGATCAAATGTAAATCATGTACAAATGTTTACCCAATCGTTAAAACATCGTGTGAAACCCAATCGTTAAAACATCGTGTGAAACCCAATCGTTACCCAATCGTTAAAACATCGTGTGAAAACCAATCGTAAATCGTTTAATTCGTTTTAGGTCGTGAAACTACTTAAACGGTCGTCTCGCTAATAACATTCAAACCTTCTTGACTTTCGTCGCTTCTCGTTTTCGTCGCTTCTCGTTTTCGTCGCTTCTCGTTTTCGTATTAACAAACCTCCATAGGGTAAGTTAACAATTACAGATTCAGTCGCTACCTACCATACCCACACATAACCACGGGTGTAGTAAATAACGGGATTTGTCAGATCCTATGGTACCATAACCTAATACTGGTCGGCTTGATCATTGCTAATGAATGTCATTTGTTATGTAACTACAACCAACAAGTTTGTTCACTTTATGAAATCGTTATTAGTTTTGTATAAATCGTCTTAATCGTTTTTGAAACCATCGTTATAACATCGAAAACATTTAGCACATATGAGTCACCCCAAAACAATTGAAAGCAGTAAAATAGGGGAATAATGTACTCGCCTGAGAATGCTTGGAGGTCTTGAACAACAACCAAACAAAGCTTGAGGGAGCACGGAATAAGTCGGCAAATCTAAACTATATAAATAAACCGGACTTAAATCGGGAGATCTGATAGGATGAGGCTTGGCAAACCAAATGAGTATTGGAACTCATATGATATGGTTTAACAAGGCCTACATACTACAATGAGACTAACCTAAGTGCTTACGACCCATTACGACCCGTTTAGGTAGCTTATGCTACTTTAACGCGTCGTTCGCGTGAAACGCGTTCGGACCGCCTAACTAGCCCTATGACAAGTGTTATATGCCTAAACATATTACATAATCAGTTATGTGACAAAGGTTTAGGTTACATATGCTTAATTACCAATTATACATGAAAAGGGTATTCTGGTAATTTACCTAAGGCATATAAACTACCTATCATACAACTACTTAAACGATGTGACCATAGGGTATAACCTCGGAAGGTTATTCCCTGCCTACTATGGTCACCTAATGTGTTTGGTCGGATCCTAATGATCGACCAAATGGGTCGGGTTCGAGGTATAAGAGATTTATTAGATCGCTTACCCTACGACCCTAGACAACGTGGTAATCAGTAGGCATAGTCCCAAGGGACTATAACCAACGTGATTACACTCACGTTGCGAAGTTCAAACGAACTTCGCATTGACCATAACTGGTCAATGTAGAAAGTCAAACAAAGTTTGACTTTCAGACTCGAAAGACTCGAAAAGCAATAAAAGAACGAAAGAATACTTACGAAGGGTCCCCGAATGCTAATCCCGATCCAAGAACTCAGGTATGAAACAATGGTTTCAACTTAGAGCTCTCAAATCAGAATTCTTGTAAGAAATGAGGTTGGGGTGATGGGGTATTTATAGTTTTCGGGTAACCGTTAGGATCGTTTCATGGAAAACGTGCCATGATCCGAGGCGTACACTTGTCGGAAACTCATGGTGGCTAAAAACCATCCTTATCAGCTGACTAGACAATTGGGAATGGGTGGTGGAGGATTAAACAGCTGCAACCTGCTGTTTAATACACTTAATCTGGTCTGGTTATGCAGTCGCGTAGCGCGATGGGTAGGCCCTTAGGGCTCGCGCTACGCTACTGCCTCCCAGTTCCAGAATTGTTTCAAAAGTGACAGGTTTAGTCCCTGCAGCCCGTTTAAGCGATTTTCGATGCGTTTGAACCCCGTTAACCTCATTTCAAGGCTCTAAAATGAAGTTAAAGTATAGGGAACTCAAAACATGCTCAAAAATATCTCAGATGTCGGTTCGTTTGGCCGTACGATCGCGATGTTCGCTTAATTACGACGGAATGCGCATAAGCGCGAAAAACGATCCAAATGACGCGACGAATGGATTTTTCTTAAGGCGAACACTAAAATATAATGTAGTCATGCTTACATAAATTTTTGGATGTCCAGATGTATTCAGAACGTAAGTTATGCGCGAAAATGAAAACTTGTGCACTTTTTGACACTTTTAGTCCCTGAATGACCCAAAAGTTTATTTTAGCACACCGAACCCCTCAAAGCCTATTTCTAAGCTATGTAAAGGATATTTATGGTATGTTTAACTTATGGTCATGTTCCGGAATGTCTGTTACAGTTCAAATTGGCATACTTTCGCAGTTTGTCAACTTTAGTCCCTGTAAGCGATTAAACTTTGATTTCACCACACCAAACCTTCCAAAACTTATATCTAAGTTATGTAAAGGTTATTTAAGGTATGTTAAGCCTATGTCACTATTCCGGAGTGTTTGTTGCATTAAACTGGTTATATTTACGCATCAGTGCGCGTATAACCTTCCAGAAAGCGATTTAGAGTTTGAAATTGAACCAGAATTGATATGTGCAAATGATACACATATTTTTACAAATCCCAAGTATGAAATATAATATTTCATTGGTTTGGTATTTGTTTGATGGCCGTGGAGGCACAGGTGTTACATTTAGCCATCCTTTTTTCTTGGCATTATAGTGCAACTTGTAGTAAACTTCTAATGGGCTAGGTGGCAGCTGAGTCTCGGGATTTCTCTGCCATCATAAAACTTATATGATGAAGAATAAATATATTCTAAAAAAGAGTGAAATCAATCTTTTTATAATATATATAAACATACTAGTTGCTTATTCAAACAAGTAAATTTTTCTATAACATTCTACTACTACATAACAATAACTTATTAAATTACGGGTCCAAAAGCGTAAACTTACAATTTTGAATGCATGATTGGCTATCGACCGAGAGCCCCCTGCTTATATTTACTTGTTTTTTTTCTGTTAAGTTCCATTTGATCACTATATTTCTACAAAATTAAAACTTGGCATACATGTCAGAACCCGGAAAAAATAAGAACATAATTAGTGAATATAAATGATGATTTGTAAATAAAATTAACATACTCACCCGAGTTTTTTCTGACTCCCAATAGTCGCATAGATGATTCCAATCGTCTTGATTCCGACAATCACCATGCATATTCAATCTTGCCAACCTTGGATTCGTTTTTCCTCCATTGTTCTTCCAATGCTGACTCAAAACACCTCTGCTGCGTTTCCACTGGATATGTAGTCGACTATTTACATACTCCATTAATACGTTGTCTGTTCGCAACAGCTCAAATTTCCCCTGCATTTAATACATATGTTAGTAATACAAATGAAAACGTAAGGTCATAATAACTTCTCAATGATTAAAAGAATCATATACACAACTTACTTCTAATTTCTCATACATCAAAGTTTTCACATCTTCCGGTACCGAATCCCATTTGTGAAATCTCATCGGAAATACATCGCGAACAATTATTCCTAACTCGGTTGCAAAATCGGTTGCTGAAGTCCCAATGAAGGCTTTTGTGGCCTTATCTAGTGTCAAAGGAATTTTGAAACCCTCTGGCATATTCTGTAAATACCTTGTAACGCTATGATTTATACTTGGACCACGCCTCTTTGGGGGATTAGCATGTTGTTCTGCAGATTGTTCTACATGTTGATCTACATGTGGTTCTGCAGGTGAATGTAAAGAGAATTATTCATAAATATGACATATATTGATTAGCTGTAATCAAAATTTATAGTTTTGTACATGTAAAAAGTCAACAGAAAAAAGTCAAATCATAGTATTACATACCTAGCAAAACAGACGGGTCAGGTTAGATCATAAAAAGAGTTATTTTGTTCGGGTTAGAAAGGTTCAGCTTAAAACGAGGTTGGGTCAAAGATTCGAAGAAACTATATATATATAACGAGTTGACGCTAACCCTCGCGTTGCGGCGGGACATAATCAAAGCAGAAAATATATATAAAAAACTTTTAAATCTGACAAAAAGTGTTTGATTATATGTTAAAATGACACCGATCGAAACCAAATTAGACAACGATTTATTTATTTGAGATGAGTAATTTCAATACTTAAAGCAATTTCGCCCTCACCATTCTAGAACATGTCATAGTGCAACCCATAAATATCTAAGTAGAACGTCATGCATTGACATACAAATGAAAGTTTTCATGAATAGTTGATTTGTAGGTTTATGATATTTACCGGTAGTTGTAATTTCTTTAGACTTGCGTCTACGGTTCTTTCTCGACACTCTAGCAGATGCGCTTCCCTCGACCACCAATGGATTTGTAGGTGCTCGGGAATCTTCTTCAGGCCTAGCTCTTGTAAGGACCATCATCATTAACATAAATATCCACATTGTACTACAAGGAAACTGATAGTTAATTAACATAACAAAAATATATATACATTACACAACCAATGTTTTGAACCAAAAATAAACAAATCAACTACTTACTAGATGATAATTTTTTTTTTTTTTGTAGTTGTTGGTTTTACCTTGCATTCTCAATTTGCACAGATGGCTTAGTTCATAAAAGAAAGAATAACTTTTGTTAACCCCTTACCCAATGGAAATACCCAAAAAAACTATAAACATTATAGATAATCAAGAAAATACATATACATATTGATAACAAAACAAATACATAATCATAAGCATTAAATTGATTACTGACTTAACATCCCCCAAAATATATATGCAAAGTTGCAAACCCAATAAACCAAACAGTATGACATAATAGCATGAAATTTGAAATCTAATTACAATGCAACTACAAGGTCTCCCTTCTGCTGTTGTGAAAGTCCTATTGAAGACCATATATCCCTGTACTCTTTAGAAGAAGATAAGATAAATACAACAAAAAAGAACCCTTATATCTAACAATGGGAAAGAAAATGCACTCCACCAAACACCTATTACCTATAATTTATCTCCAAATAATAATCCAGGAAAAAAAAAAATCCATTCCATAGTAGACAGAAAATGAATTTTCACCCTCACTTACGTCTCTCCATATCCATAAGACACTTAAGTAACAATTTTCCACATAAACCAAAATTAAACATATTCACATATCATCTATTATTGTCGAATATGTTGATAGTGTTCATTATATCGAAAAAAGTTCAATTGATACCTTAATCTTCTGCAAGCCTCGATCGATTGAGTGAGTCTCCGCCAAAACTTCTTCGACTTCAAGAGCTGGCATATAATAGAGTCAGAGTAGAGGGTTTCATGAGAAAGTAATTGGAGCGTAATGGGGTTTGAATATTTGGAAATAAACGTGCATATGGAGGGGATTGACATCCCGATTTCTCTGGTTATTTTTTGCAAGAGTTTCGCAAAGATGATAGGAGTGAGTTTGGTTAAGATGTGGTTTCCCAACTTAAATAATACCGTGTATTTTTTTTTCTTTCTGAGCAAAAGATGCCATGTATATTTTTTATTTTGATTTGATAGTGTTAGTGACATCAATTAACAACAGCCATAACTCTAAACTTTTTTATATTAATTTAAGATGTTATATATTCATGCGATGAAAAATAAAATAACTTAATTCTTTTCAAAAATTGACTTTTGGGGCTGGTTAAATCAATTGTTACACATTACCTGATTGTAATTATTGTTTTTAAACTTTTTAGGTTAATGAAAGTGAAATAAACCTATAACGAAAGACTATGACACACAAAATTTAGGAGGCTTGGTTATGATCTAGTGGTTTCGCTGGTTGTATAATGATACTCCAGTAATCGAGTTTCGTCACACAGGGGATACATAGTGAACGGAGTAAAATTTTTAGTTTAGTCAAGCGATGACTGCAGACAAACACAAAATTGTGGAGTTACGGTACCGAGCGTTCATAATGATATTGAGGACGATTACTATGGATACCTTGATGAAGTCATTGAATTGTCATTCATAAGAGGTTATCGTATTATTTTATTCAAATGCACATGGTTTGATACTAATCGACGAAGAAAGCACGTGATATTTGAACCTCATTTCATAAGCATAGACACGTCCCGGCATGCTTATAAGGATGATCCTTTCATTTTAGCAAACCAGGCAAAACAAGTGTTTTATATAAATGATATACTTAAACCAAATTCACAATGGAAAATCATTGAAAGAATTACCCATAGGCACTTGTGGGACATTCCAGAAAATCAGAATGCAGAAGATATGTTAGAAGATGTCAACCTTCATTGTGAAGATGTTGAAGATGAAATTGTTGAAACTGTTGATGTTCAACATCATTCTGATGGCACTATGGATGGTTTTATTACTGATGAGATAGATGATTCTGATCATAGCATGGAAGATTTTGATTCAGAGACAAATTTGGATGAGTCAGATGCTGATAAGCCCAATAATGAAATTGAAAATGACGAGTCAGACAATGATGATTGATAATGTTCATTCTATAAATTTTGTAAGAGTTTTGATTATTTAAATTTCACTAAGTACTAGTCTCGTACTAATATATATATGTAATAGTATAATTGTTTTATGTTATCTAATCATTTACTATAAATATTATGTTTGCAGGTAAAAATATAATTATCAAGGAAGGAATCACACCTAGTATTTAATAAAGTTTGGCAAAGTTGAACAACACTCGATTTTGGTTTGGATTGAGCTCAATGATGTGTTTTAGAGGCTTGTGCTACTTGGACGTGTGAAGGTTGTTAATGTGCTGCAATCGGTTGATTTAGATGCTAATAATTTTATTATGTATTTTCTTGAACTTTGCACTTATTTTATATTCATTTAGACTAATTTTGGAAATATCATGTATTATGTTAAACGTATAATGCATATGCTTTTTTTTTTAAATAGTGTTTAGGTTATCCATGATCTTATACCTACAAATAAGCTTTGTGCACAAAATAATAGTGTCCAATATGGTTTTTACAAGTACTTTAGAGACTGATTTCCAGTCTTTAGTTCTTTTATAACAGTTGATCGAATTCACTAGGGTGTAAACAAGCCGAGCCGAGCGTAAACTTAACTATGATGGAGCCTGATAAGTGAAGCTCGGGTTGGGCTTGTTTATAAAAAATATTTCTTTTCTTAAACTAAATACTAGTCCATAATGTAGTATGTTACAATAAATATGAGGACTAATTTTGAGTTCGTAATTTCTTCTTTAAAATACAATGATTTGTATCGATTATTAGAGACTAATTATGAGTCACTGTTTCTTATGTCTGTATAAAACTTTGGAGACTGAAAATCAGTTCCTAATAAGTTTTCAAAAAGTTTTAACATATTTGGACACTGAAAATTAGTCACCAATCATTTCCTATATAAAAAGGTATTCAAAACTGAATATCAGTCCCTAATTATGGTTGTCTTGAAAATATTAATAACTTATATTCAGTCCCTAATATGTTCCATCTATATTGGAGACAGAATATTAGTCTCCAACATAGATGTGTCATTTTTCATTATAGAGGGAACATATTTGAGACTAAAATTTACTAGTCAATAATCGTCCTTCCAAAACGCGATACCATGCAAACATATTTGCGACTGAAATTCAGTCTCAATTAAGGTGTTTAGATATTAGAGACTGATTTCTAGTAACTAATATATGGTGCATAGAAATCAGTCCCTAATATTATCAGTGACTGATAAATCAATCTCAAATATTTCGTATTGGAGACTGATATATCAGTCCCTAATAATTTAGTATCTAATGGTCACTTTTCTTGTAGTGGAAGCTCGACCCTTGCAGCTGGTCGAATAGGTCATCGATACGCGGGAGAGGATAACTGTGACAACCCTCAAAATCCCATGTATTCCGTACAAATTATTAATGATAATTAAAGTGTCTGACGACTGTGTGGAATTACTTAACTGCTTTCTGATATCTGTGTTATGCTTACACGTATTTGTTAATATGCTAAGGAATATGCTAAGGAATATGCTAAGGAATATGCTAAGGAATATGCTAAGGAATATGCTAGGAATATGCTAGGAATATGCTAGGAATATGCTATATGGAAGATCTTATAAATACCACCATTCCACCAAGCTCTCTCTCCTCTCCCTCTCCTTTCCCTTGTTCGGCAGCCACCTTCCACCATACTACCACCATCATCAAGCTCTTTTTCAATCATTCCTCATACATGCAAAGGTGTAAGAGGTCCAACAACGAAGCTCGGTGCTCTCGGAAGTGGAAGGACCTCCTCCATTCGCTATTAACCACCACATTTCTTCACTCGAACTTCCCTAGCCTTGAGCTAGTGGTAAGAACTTAGATCCGTTCATTCTTTATGTTATTTTAGTGGTTAATAGATGTTAGAATGATAAAAAGTTAAGAAACTTTAAAGCTCATGAACAAGTCTTGAACATAATGTGTTAAGGTGTGGATAAAGAGAAGTTATGTGTGTAAATCGTGTAGATCTTGTGTTGTTATGATTATTGGTTGATTATCTGATGTTTTGCTGATTGATATTGATGTTTAATGTTGTTGTGATTAATAAACTTGTTAACGGAATCGATCGAACATGATTTAGAAGGTTAAACACTAAAAACAGAAATTTGTCCATACTTTACAGCCAACTTCAGTTGGCTGTAAACAGGTCTTAAACTCAACGAAAAATCGATATTTTGAATCTAAAATATGTTATTATGAAATACGGTTCTAATGGCACTAGAATCGTAATTTTTGGACTCCGTTTACTATTTTTAAAGTGTTAATTTGTAACAGCAACTCAAGCTGAATTTTGACAGCAATAAATGGGTGTCATACTTTCAGTCATAACCTGAGTTTTGTGATCAATCGGACCATGAAAATTTTACTGTAGATGACAACTGAAGTATTTGTAATTACCCCACTGGAATTTCGCAAATCGGACTTACGATGAATTTTTAATAAATTGTTTCGAGGACTGTGGTCAGAAATACATAAATCTGAGTTCAGTCCCGAATATGAATTTTTATAAAATATTGGTAATGAACCGGACCCCGATATTTTTACATAATAAAATATGGAATGTTTATGACATTCTATAAAAAATTGGGAATTTTTGGAATAATCTAACTATTTTATTTAAATGCCCGAAAACTGCCGGTTTTGAGTATTAATGCTGAGTTAACATAAGTTGTGACTCGCGTGTCTAAATGCCGAGTATGCTATCTGTGAATGATCTAACGTGTTATACATGTTATGTGCATTATCGTATGTTTGATCTTGAGTGGGGAATGGATGGGAAACTTGGATGGGCGTAAACCGTTAAAGTGATGCATGTTGTGTGATAGATACGTGTAGGAACTTTGTGTTCTATTTAAAAGCCACTAAATGACTAACTGGTAAATCCTACTAGGACGTGATTGACCGACCTTGACTGTTAGCTATATTGAGAATCTAACCGAGTAAACCGAGGTGAGTTCACACACTTTCTAAGGCATGGGATTCCCGGTGGTTTGGGAATGGGTTAAAGAATTAAAACTAAATCTACATATCCTCCTTGGGTAGGATATGTACGGCCATCCTCCATAGATTGGATGCCATTATTAATCCTACGAATTCTCCTAGTGCAGAATACGTACGTTGTGGTCCTCCTGGTGCAGGACAACAACCTTAAAACTAGCTAGACAAAACTCTATCATGAAGTCCCTCAATTTATATCGACTTAATCGCCGAGGCCAATGGCGAGCGGGTCATTAGTTAATAGCGCTATTAGGTTTAACAAACCTCACACCGTGCCAGTCGGACGGGCGTGTACTAATGGACTATGGCAGATTGTCAGTGATGATAGACACTGATATAGGGCACAACTTATTTGCGTAGCAGTCGATATCATACCGTCTAGTAGTTCAAACGGGGAAAGCCCCCACTGATTATGGATATGGTTTGGGTAAAGAAAAGGAATTGGTTAAACATACTTTCAACTATGGGGTGACCCCCACGGCAAATAAGCCAACGAAAGTCAAACCACGTTTTCAGAAACAACTTAAAACTAAACAACCAAACGTGAACTCACTCAACTTTGTTGTTGACTAGTTGTTACATGCCTTACAGGTCGCTAAACACTCGGAGCTTGCACGAGGAAGGAGTCGTTGTGGTGTACGGACGGTTATGTCCAGTGTTTAATATTTAAAACATTTTGAACTTATTAAACCTAAGTGTTGGACTTTAAACTTATGAACTGCGAACTTATGCTTTTGGGATTTATGTTTATGCTTCCGCTGTTTAAACCAAACAAGGTTAACTAGCTTTGGTCACCAATCGTATTATGTTTGGTTTTATTTACTTAATTGAGTTGTTCAATATGATTGGTGGCTCGATCCTGGTCATGTCACGCCTCCAAGCGGTGATACTCCGCATGGTGGATTTTGGGGGTGTGACAGATTGGTATCAGAGCCATTGGTTATAGTGAACTTGGTTTTAAAAAGGGAAAAGTTTTTGATAAAACCAGACTATAACCAGTACAGTGCTCAACGATCCACAACGACGCTTCGCTCCACGTGCAAGACTCGACACCATAAGTGGTATGATTTATGTTATATTGTCGGTTAGATAGTTCTCACTGTGCATTAGATAATGTGATATTTGCTATTTGAACCTTGTGTGCTTACTCCCTTCTGTCACTCCACACCTACGCACCTTGCGACACCTTTCTTACGTAAGTTCCTTCGACGTGATGATCATGAGTGGACGTCTCGACATGACCCTGGGTCAGCTGACGACCTTGATTAACGAACGGATTGCTGAAGCCTTAGCAACCCAATCAAGGAATCAACCCATGCACTCTCCAACACAAATGGGCACCTCCAGGGCGTTCCTGGAATGCAAACCTCCCACTTTCGACGGCACTGAAGGGGCAATCGGCCTTCTGCACTGGATCCGAAGAATCGAATACGCATTCGAAGAGAGTGAAAGCCCTGCCAGCAAACGAGTAGAGTACGCTACCAGCATGTTGCAAGGGAAAGCGTATTCTTGGTGGGACACACAAGTCCAGATGCTCGGGTTGGCAGACGCGAATGCCACCCTTTGGAGCGACTTCAAGGATTTGATTAAGGAAGACTTCTGCCACCTGGATGACATCCTGGAACTTGAAACAGAGTATTATGGTTTGAAGATGGAAGGATCAGAAATTGAGGCGTACACAAAGAGGTCCAACGACTTGGCTGACTTATGTCCTAACTTGTCACGACCCATATCTAGACGGATCAAGCTATACCTCAGAGGCTTAGTCCCGGAGATCCAAGGGTCTGTAATTGAGGCCAACCTTTCCACAATCCAGCAAGTCATTCGTTTGGCGCACCAACTCACCGATCAGGCGGTGGGAGAGGGCAAGCTGCCCAAGCGCGTTAGCACTACTGCTACAGGTGCTCCCAGCAATGACAAGCGCAAGTGGGATGGAAATTCAGGCAGGGGTTCCACCCCAGTTCAGTCCCAGTTCCAGCGACGAAAGACAGATGAACACCGGAGCCCCAGTCAGCAGTTTTCTGGAAAACAAGGCCAGGGTGGATACAAGGGAAATCACCCTAAGTGCAAACGATGTAGTTTGCACCACAGTTGGCCGTGCAACAAGGATCGTTGTCAGAGATGTAACAAGCTTGGACATAAAGCCAGAGATTGCAGGAGCTCACGTCCAGCGAATCAGAATCGGCAACAGCAGCCACAAGCTCCACAGAACCAACAGCAACAGCAGGGTAACAAGGAATGCTACCAGTGTGGTGCTGAAGGTCACTTCAAGAGAAACTGTCCCCAGCTAAATCAAAACCAGAACAACAACAATCAGGGGAATGGAAACGGCAACGGCAAGGGTGCCAGGGGACGTGTGTTCGTGCCTGGTCAGGGTGATGCAAGGAACAATCCCAACGTTGTGATGGGTAAGTTTCTTCTGGATGATTTCCTTGTTACTGTTTTATTTTATTCTAGTGCCGATACTAGTTACGTGTCCTTAAAAGTTAGTCAGATGCTTAAGCGTACCCAACACTTTTGAACACCAATCACATCGTAGAGTTAGCAAACGGTAAAAGTCTTGAAGCCACACGCGTAGTAAAAGGTTGTAACCTCGTCTTAGCTGGTCAGACTTTCTCCATCGATCTTATTCCTATCACACTTGGTAGTTTCGACGTCGTTATTAGGATGGATTGGCTATCTCATCACCAAGCGGAGATTGTTTGCAAGGAGAAAATCGTCCGCATTCCTCGTTCTGGTGAAGAACCTCTCATGATTCGTGGCGACAAGAGTGGTGCTGTCGAAGGCATCATCTCTTTCCTTAAGGCCCAGAAGTGTTTGCGAAAGGGCCACACTGCCATTCTAGCACTCGTTACTGACACATCCACGGAAGAGAAGAGAATTGAAGATATCCCTATTGTGCGCGATTTTCCCGAGATATTTCCTGAGGAATTACCTGGTCTTCCGCCTCTTCGCCAAGTTGAGTTTCAGATCGAGCTAGCTCCTGGAGCAGCGCCAGTAGCTCGAGCACCATATCGTCTAGCTCCATCAGAACTCGAAGAACTGTCCACACAACAACAAGAACTCTTGGGAAAGGGTTTTATATGTCCTAGCTCTTCACCCTGGGGAGCTCCAGTCTTGTTCGTGAAGAAGAAAGACGGTACCTTCAGGATGTGTATTGACTATCGCGAACTTAACAAGGTGACTGTGAAGAATCGTTATCCTCTTCCACGTATTGACGACTTGTTCGACCAGTTGCTAGGGTCGAGCTATTACTCCAAGGTTGATTTGAGATCGGGATACCATCAGCTGAGAATCCGAGATGAGGACGTCTCCAAAACAGCATTCAGAATTCGTTACGGCCATTACGAGTTTCTGGTTATGCCATTCGGGCTGACGAATGCACCAGCGGGCTTCATGGATCTCATGAACCGAGTGTGCAAGCCTTACCTGGATAAGTTCGTTATTGTGTTCATCGACGATATCCTGATCTATTCTAAGAGTCAGGAGGAACACGAGCAGCATCTACGACTTATGCTGGAACTTCTTCGAAAAGAGCAGTTGTATGCCAAGTTTTCGAAATGTGACTTCTAGCTTCGCGAAGTCCACTTTCTAGGCCATGTGGTAAACAAGGATGGGATTCACGTGGATCCATCTAAGGTTGAATCGATCAAGAATTGGCCTGCACCCCGTATACCAATAGAAATCTGCCAATTCTTGGGTTTGGCAGGATATTACAGAAGGTTTATAAAAGATTTCTCCAAGATTGCGCAACCTCTCACTTCACTGACTCAGAAGGGTGTCATCTATCATTGGGGTGATGCACAGGAGTCCGCATTCCAGCACTTGAAGGATAGACTTTGTAGCGCGCCTATCCTCTCATTGCCTGAGGGCACATATGATTTTGTGGTTTACTGCGATGCTTCCATCCAAGGACTTGGTTGCGTATTGATGCAACGTGACAAGGTCATTGCCTACGCATCGCGCCAACTTAAAGTTCACGAAAGGAATTACACTACTCACGATCTGGAGCTGGGAGCAGTAGTTTTTGCGCTAAAGATATGGAGACATTACCTGTACGGTACAAAGTGCACCATTTACACCGACCACAGGAGTCTCGAGCATATCTTCAAGCAAAAGGAGTTAAACATGTGACAACGCCGATGGGTCGAACTCTTGAATGATTACGAATGTGCTATCAAGTATCATCCGGGCAAAGCCAATGTTGTGGCTGACGCCCTCAGTCGAAAGGATACTTTACCAAAGCGTGTATGTGCTTTACAGCTTACCATCCAATCCAACCTTCCCGCTCAAATTCGAGATGCCCAGGTTGAAGCATTGAAAGCAGAGAACATCAGGGCTGAATCCCTAAGAGGATCGAGGCAGCGGCTAGAACAAAAGGAAGACGTCGCTTACTATGTAACAGGGCGCATCTAGGTTCCATTTTATGGCAACTTACGCGAGCTTGTGATGGATGAAGCACATAAGTCTCGTTATTCGGTACATCCTGGTTCGGACAAGATGTACCACGACCTCAAGACTACGTACTGGTGGCCTGGCATGAAAGCCCACATAGCAACCTACGTCAGCAAGTGCTTGACTTGTGCGAGAGTCAAGTCCGAATATCAGAAACCATCAGGCCTACTTCAACAACCGGAGATCCCGAAATGGAAATGGGAGCAAATTTCCATGGATTTCGTTACCGGCCTGCCCAGATCTCAACGCGGAAACGATACCATTTGGGTGATCGTAGATCGACTGACCAAGTCTGCACATTTTCTGGCTATCAAAGAAACGGATAAGTTTTCTACTCTTGCAGACATTTATCTAAAGGAAGTAGTGTCAAGGCACGGAGTGCCAACTTCCATCATTTCTGATCGTGACGCGCGTTTTACTTCTGAACTGTGGCAAGCAATTCACAAATCCTTTGGCTCACGTTTAGATATGAGCACCGCTTATCACCCGCAGACGGATGGGCAATCTGAACGCACCATCCAAACCCTTGAAGACATGCTTAGGGCATGTGTAAATCGATTTTGGTAATGGCTGGGAAAGGCACCTCCCGCTAGTGGAGTTTTCGTACAACAACAGCTACCACACCAGCATCCAAGCCGCTCCGTTTGAGGCATTGTACGGACGCAAATGCCGATCACCTCTCTGTTGGGCAGAAGTTGGTGACAGCCAAATCACTGGCCCAGAACATGTGGTAGACACCACCGATAAAATTGCTCAGATACGACAGCGAATGGCGGCAGCTCGTGACCGTCAGAAAAGCTATGCTGATAAGGGAAGAAAACCACTCGAGCTCCAGGTTGGGGATCGAGTGCTACTCAAAGTCTCACCTTGGAAAGGTGTAGTCTGCTTTGGCAAACGAGGCAAACTCAATCCGCGGTATATCGGACCATTCGAAGTCATTGAGAAAATTGGCAAAGTCGCCTACAGGTTGGATCTACCTGAAGAACTCAGCGGAGTTCACAATGTTTTCCATGTGTCGAATCTGAAGAAGTGTCTGTCAGATGAGACCCTCATAGTTCCTCTGAAGGAACTCACTATCGACGAACAGCTGCGATTCGTCGAGGAACCAGTAGAGATTACGGATCAAGATGTTAAGATCCTCAAGCATACCAGGATACCTCTGGTCCGGGTTCGTTGGAATGCTCGTCGTGGCCCAGAGTATACCTGGGAACGAGAAGACCAAATGAAACTCAAGTATCCCCAACTGTTTAAGAAAAACGCAACCACTACTGAGGCTGAAGCTACTGCAGAATTTCGGGACGAAATTCCAAATCAACGGGGGGATGATGTGACACCCCAGGAAAATCAGGAAAACAACGCAACTTAACTAGCTTCCTCAGTAACCACGCGCTAAATTTCGGGACGAAATTCTCTTAACAGGGGGAGAATGTGACAACCCTCAAAATCCCATGTATTCCGTACAAATTATTAATGATAATTAAAGTGTCTGACGACTGTGTGGAATTACTTAACTGCTTTCTGATATCTGTGTTATGCTTACACGTATTTGTTAATATGCTAAGGAATATGCTAAGGAATATGCTAAGGAATATGCTAGGAATATGCTAGGAATATGCTAGGAATATGCTATATGGAAGATCTTATAAATACCACCATTCCACCAAGCTCTCTCTCCTCTCCCTCTCCTTTCCCTTGTTCGGCAGCCACCTTCCACCATACTACCACCATCATCAAGCTCTTTTTCAATCATTCCTCATACATGCAAAGGTGTAAGAGGTCCAACAACGAAGCTCGGTGCTCTCGGAAGTGGAAGGACCTCCTCCATTCGCTATTAACCACCACATTTCTTCACTCGAACTTCCCTAGCCTTGAGCTAGTGGTAAGAACTTAGATCCGTTCATTCTTTATGTTATTTTAGTGGTTAATAGATGTTAGAATGATAAAAAGTTAAGAAACTTTAAAGCTCATGAACAAGTCTTGAACATAATGTGTTAAGGTGTGGATAAAGAGAAGTTATGTGTGTAAATCGTGTAGATCTTGTGTTGTTATGATTATTGGTTGATTATCTGATGTTTTGCTGATTGATATTGATGTTTAATGTTGTTGTGATTAATAAACTTGTTAACGGAATCGATCGAACATGATTTAGAAGGTTAAACACTAAAAACAGAAATTTGTCCATACTTTACAGCCAACTTCAGTTGGCTGTAAACAGGTCTTAAACTCAACGAAAAATCGATATTTTGAATCTAAAATATGTTATTATGAAATACGGTTCTAATGGCACTAGAATCGTAATTTTTGGACTCCGTTTACTATTTTTAAAGTGTTAATTTGTAACAGCAACTCAAGCTGAATTTTGACAGCAATAAATGGGTGTCATACTTTCAGTCATAACCTGAGTTTTGTGATCAATCGGACCATGAAAATTTTACTGTAGATGACAACTGAAGTATTTGTAATTACCCCACTGGAATTTCGCAAATCGGACTTACGATGAATTTTTAATAAATTGTTTCGAGGACTGTGGTCAGAAATACATAAATCTGAGTTCAGTCCCGAATATGAATTTTTATAAAATATTGGTAATGAACCGGACCCCGATATTTTTACATAATAAAATATGGAATGTTTATGACATTCTATAAAAAATTGGGAATTTTTGGAATAATCTAACTATTTTATTTAAATGCCCGAAAACTGCCGGTTTTGAGTATTAATGCTGAGTTAACATAAGTTGTGACTCGCGTGTCTAAATGCCGAGTATGCTATCTGTGAATGATCTAACGTGTTATACATGTTATGTGCATTATCGTATGTTTGATCTTGAGTGGGGAATGGATGGGAAACTTGGATGGGCGTAAACCGTTAAAGTGATGCATGTTGTGTGATAGATACGTGTAGGAACTTTGTGTTCTATTTAAAAGCCACTAAATGACTAACTGGTAAATCCTACTAGGACGTGATTGACCGACCTTGACTGTTAGCTATATTGAGAATCTAACCGAGTAAACCGAGGTGAGTTCACACACTTTCTAAGGCATGGGATTCCCGGTGGTTTGGGAATGGGTTAAAGAATTAAAACTAAATCTACATATCCTCCTTGGGTAGGATATGTACGGCCATCCTCCATAGATTGGATGCCATTATTAATCCTACGAATTCTCCTAGTGCAGAATACGTACGTTGTGGTCCTCCTGGTGCAGGACAACAACCTTAAAACTAGCTAGACAAAACTCTATCATGAAGTCCCTCAATTTATATCGACTTAATCGCCGAGGCCAATGGCGAGCGGGTCATTAGTTAATAGCGCTATTAGGTTTAACAAACCTCACACCGTGCCAGTCGGACGGGCGTGTACTAATGGACTATGGCAGATTGTCAGTGATGATAGACACTGATATAGGGCACAACTTATTTGCGTAGCAGTCGATATCATACCGTCTAGTAGTTCAAACGGGGAAAGCCCCCACTGATTATGGATATGGTTTGGGTAAAGAAAAGGAATTGGTTAAACATACTTTCAACTATGGGGTGACCCCCACGGCAAATAAGCCAACGAAAGTCAAACCACGTTTTCAGAAACAACTTAAAACTAAACAACCAAACGTGAACTCACTCAACTTTGTTGTTGACTAGTTGTTACATGCCTTACAGGTCGCTAAACACTCGGAGCTTGCACGAGGAAGGAGTCGTTGTGGTGTACGGACGGTTATGTCCAGTGTTTAATATTTAAAACATTTTGAACTTATTAAACCTAAGTGTTGGACTTTAAACTTATGAACTGCGAACTTATGCTTTTGGGATTTATGTTTATGCTTCCGCTGTTTAAACCAAACAAGGTTAACTAGCTTTGGTCACCAATCGTATTATGTTTGGTTTTATTTACTTAATTGAGTTGTTCAATATGATTGGTGGCTCGATCCTGGTCATGTCACGCCTCCAAGCGGTGATACTCCGCATGGTGGGTTTTGGGGGTGTGACAATAACGATTCTTCACGGTCACCTTGTTGAGTTCGTGATAGTCAATACACATTCGGAAGGTACCGTCTTTCTTCTTCACAAACATGACTGGAGCTCCCCAGGGGGAAGAGCTAGGACGAATGAAACCCTTGTCCAAGAGCTCTTGTAGTTGTGCGGACAGTTCTTCTAGTTCTGATGGGGCTAAATGATAAGGTGCACGAGCTATTGGTGCTGCTCCAGGAGCTAGCTCGATTTGAAACTCGACTTGACGATGAGGCGGAAGACCAGGTAATTCCTCAGGTGTAACACCCAAAAAACGGGTTTGGTAATTTAAACCCGGTTACTATTAAGAAACGGGTAAGGTACCGTTAATGATAAAAGTTAACCTGCAAATGAAGATTAACTAGGAATAATTAACCTAGTTGATTATTGGTATCGTTAGTAGTAAACGAAGAGTTGTAGCCTTATTTAATTAAAACGAAACACGAGGGACCAAAGTTGGATAACTTGAAAGTTGTTTTATTAAATGAAAATAACACACACACACACACACACACACTTCATGTGTGTTCTGTACGTGATCAGGGGAAGGCTCTAGAGAGCCAAACCCTAGTTCATCATATATCATCCAATTGAAGGATTAATCGAGGCTCAAATTCAAGAAGGAACATGAATTAACGATCACCCAAGCTAGGGGATCATAAGGTATGTTGAATTTTGATGTTTAATGAAGTTGAGAAATCTTGATGAACATCACAAGTAGTGATTTATGTATGAATCGTAGAGGTTATGGCCAAATTGGCAATGTATGCTTGCTTAGGAACGAACCCTAAGTGAAGATTTTGAGTAAATTGCTATAAATTGAGTGTTTTGATGAATTACTACACCTAGCTAAGTGGGTTTATGTTTAATCCATGAAAGGGTATGAAATTGATTGTGAATATGTGTAGTATGTGATGTGTACATGTATATGGATTGAGTATGGTATATAATTTGTATGATGATTACTTGTATTGATGAATGAAAGTGATAATTAGGAAGAAAAGCATGAAATACTTGTACATCATGCTTAGAAAGTAGTACGCACACCAAGTGTTTGATGAAATGTCTAAAAGACAATAATAAGTGAAATTGCATGCAGGTAATGAGTAAATAGATATAGTTCATGTGAAGATTATGTAGGGATGATGTTGAGTATGCTTTATGCTTGTTTGAATGGATTAACGAAGGTCATATATGAGATGTGAATTTGATATGGTTCATATGTATAAGCATATATGCTAATAAGAATGTAAATGTAATGACATGAATGTATAGGAATCATGTCAAGATGGTTGAGAGCGTGGAAGGCTAACGGGCTAAGAAGACTCAAGTAAGCGAACGCAAATACGGGCGCGCAAGGTAAGTGTATTCCGGACTTACCCTTTAGTTTCTAAAATGTATTGTAGTATGATGATTATCGTGAGTCATGTAAGAAGGTATGAATCAATGGAAGTATTAAGGTAAGTTTGGCGAAATGAGTTGAAAAGTGGTTAAGGGAAGAGTTTCTAACAAGTGCGGGTAAGAGGGAACTTACAATTTGGTATCATGTATTAAAAGAATATAAGTAGTTACAAATGTGGACATGGGTTTGATTGTATGTAAGTAGTTGAAACTAGTAGGGAGTATGACTATGAACGCGTAAGATGTAGATTGTAAGTATGTGCGAACGGATATAATAGTATGTATGAATGAATTGGTATTTAGCTAAATGCATGGACGAATGAGGTTTGTTTATGTGTATACGTGAACCTATATATATGAATGAAGTCTAACGATGCTAATCGATTTTCTATTAAGAGTGTAATGGAAGTGCAGGAATACTAATAATGGAAGTAAAGATTCGGTATTGAAGTCTGATGAATGTGCTCGAATGGACGGGTTAATGGATTTATATAAGTGAGATCAAGAGATGTTGACGCTCGAATACACATGTTTTAAAATTTATGTATGATGTCACCGGTTGCTAACAATGTGTTTGTATGTGGTGACTGCAGGTTATACAGGTTTATGGATTTCTCATCATTGAGTGTATGCGGTCGAAGATCGAGTTAAGACATGGATTGTACGTGTGGGTGCATGGTTACGTAATTTAGTATAAGTATGTCAGGTCTTAAATAAATTATAGAAGGGATTAAAGTATTTAAGGTGAAAGAATGAATATAATGAAAGAAATTTTAAATCTACATTTTTCCGCCGCGTTAAATTTGGTTAAAACGTGTTAGGGCGTTTCATCAGGAAATACCTCAGGAAAGTCGCGTACAATCGGAATATCTTCTATATTCTTTTCCTTCATTGAGGTGTCAATAACGAGGGCTAGAATTGCTGTGTGGCCCTTTCGTAAGCACTTCTAGGCCTTAAGGAAAATATGATGCCTACCACAACACCACTCTTGTCACCACGAATCACGAGAGGTTCTTCACCAGATTGAGGGATGCGGACAATTTTATCCTTGCAAAGAATCTCTGCTCGATGTTGGGATAACCAGTCCATCCCGATGACAACGTCGAAGCTACCAAGAACGATGGGGATAAGGTCGATAGAGAAGGTCTGACCAGCTAGAATGAGATTACAACCCCTAACTATGTGTGTGGCCTCAAGACTTTTACCGTTTGCAAGTTCTACAATGTGCTTGGTGTTCAAGGGAATTGGAGTACGTTTAAGCATCTGACTAAATTTTGAGGACACGTAACTTATATCGGCGCCCGAATCAAATAGTACTGAAACAAAGAAATCATCCAGTAGGAACTTACCCATCACAACGTTGGGATCATTCCTCGCATCACCCTGACCAATCACGAAAGCACGACCCTTGGCACCATTGCCATCATTGTTATCCCTGTTGTTTCCATTTCCCTGGTTGTTGTTGCTGTTCTGATTCTGGTTCAGCTGAGGGCAGTTCCTCTTGAAGTGACCTTCAACACCACACTGAAAACACCCTTGTTACCCTGCTGTTGTTGCTGCTGCTGGTTCTGTGGAGCTTATTGCTGCTGCTAACGATTCTGATTCGCAGGATACGGGCTCCTGCAATCCTTTGCTACGTGACCAGGTTTGTTGCATCTATGACAACGACCCTTGTTACACGCCCCGCTGTGGTGCAAGTTGCAACGATTGCACTTAGGTTGATTTCCCTTGTACCCACCCTGACCCTGACTCCCAGAAGACTGCTGACTGGGGCTCTTGTAGTCGTCAGTCCTCCGCTGCTGAGACTGAGACTGAACAGAAGTAGAACCTTTGCTTGAATTTCCATCTCATTTGCGCTTGTTGTCTCTAGGAGCATCTGAAGTAGTTGTAGCACTAATACGCTTGGGCAGCTTGTTCTGCTCAACTGCCTGATCAGTGAGACGGTGGGACAGTCGTATGACTTGCTGGATCGTAGGGAGGTTAGCTGAAGTCACCATACTCTGAATCTCTGGCACTAAACCCTTGAGGTACTACGCCTCGATTTTAGACCCCGTCATCTTCAAATTGTAAAACTCCACCTCTAGCTTATGAATGTCGTCACGATGACAGTACTTCTCTTTGATTAGATCTTTGAAGTCATTCCATGGGGTGGCATTAGCAGCTGCCAACCCTAGCATTTGAACCTGTGCGTTCCACCAAGTTAACGCACCGCCTTCAAGTGTTCCAGTAGCAAATTTTACCCTACGAGCTCCATTAATACGTTGTCTGTTCGCAGCAGCTCAAATTTCCCCTGCATTTAATACATATGTTAGTAATACAAATGAAAACGTAAGGTCATAATAACTTCTCAATGATTAAAAGAATCATATACACAACTTACTTCTAATTTCTCATACATCAAAGTTTTCACATCTTCCGGTACCGAATCCCATTTGTGAAATCTCATCGGAAATACATCGCGAACAATTATTCCTAACTCGGTTGCAAAATCGGTTGCTGAAGTCCCAATGAAGGCTTTTGTGGCCTTATCTAGTGTCAAAGGAATTTTGAAACCCTCTGGCATATTCTGTAAATACCTTGTAACGCTATGATTTATACTTGGACCACGCCTCTTTGGGGGATTAGCATGTTGTTCTGCAGATTGTTCTACATGTTGATCTACATGTGGTTCTGCAGGTGAATGTAAAGAGAATTATTCATAAATATGACATATATTGATTAGCTGTAATCAAAATTTATAGTTTTGTACATGTAAAAAGTCAACAGAAAAAAGTCAAATCATAGTATTACATACCTAGCAAAACAGACGGGTCAGGTTAGATCATAAAAAGAGTTATTTTGTTCGGGTTAGAAAGGTTCAGCTTAAAACGAGGTTGGGTCAAAGATTCGAAGAAACTATATATATATAACGAGTTGACGCTAACCCTCGCGTTGCGGCGGGACATAATCAAAGCAGAAAATATATATAAAAAACTTTTAAATCTGACAAAAAGTGTTTGATTATATGTTAAAATGACACCGATCGAAACCAAATTAGACAACGATTTATTTATTTGAGATGAGTAATTTCAATACTTAAAGCAATTTCGCCCTCACCATTCTAGAACATGTCATAGTGCAACCCATAAATATCTAAGTAGAACGTCATGCATTGACATACAAATGAAAGTTTTCATGAATAGTTGATTTGTAGGTTTATGATATTTACCGGTAGTTGTAATTTCTTTAGACTTGCGTCTACGGTTCTTTCTCGACACTCTAGCAGATGCGCTTCCCTCGACCACCAATGGATTTGTAGGTGCTCGGGAATCTTCTTCAGGCCTAGCTCTTGTAAGGACCATCATCATTAACATAAATATCCACATTGTACTACAAGGAAACTGATAGTTAATTAACATAACAAAAATATATATACATTACACAACCAATGTTTTGAACCAAAAATAAACAAATCAACTACTTACTAGATGATAATTTTTTTTTTTTTTGTAGTTGTTGGTTTTACCTTGCATTCTCAATTTGCACAGATGGCTTAGTTCATAAAAGAAAGAATAACTTTTGTTAACCCCTTACCCAATGGAAATACCCAAAAAAACTATAAACATTATAGATAATCAAGAAAATACATATACATATTGATAACAAAACAAATACATAATCATAAGCATTAAATTGATTACTGACTTAACATCCCCCAAAATATATATGCAAAGTTGCAAACCCAATAAACCAAACGGTATGACATAATAGCATGAAATTTGAAATCTAATTACAATGCAACTACAAGGTCTCCCTTCTGCTGTTGTGAAAGTCCTATTGAAGACCATATATCCCTGTACTCTTTAGAAGAAGATAAGATAAATACAACAAAAAAGAACCCTTATATCTAACAATGGGAAAGAAAATGCACTCTACCAAACACCTATTACCTATAATTTATCTCCAAATAATAATCCAGCAAAAAAAAAAAACTCCATTCCATAGTAGACAGAAAATGAATTTTCACCCTCACTTACGTCTCTCCATATCCATAAGACACTTAAGTAACAATTTTCCACATAAACCAAAATTAAACATATTCACATATCATCTATTATTGTCGAATATGTTGATAGTGTTCATTATATCGAAAAAAGTTCAATTGATACCTTAATCTTCTGCAAGCCTCGATCGATTGAGTGAGTCTCCGCCAAAACTTCTTCGACTTCAAGAGCTGGCATATAATAGAGTCAGAGTAGAGGGTTTCATGAGAAAGTAATTGGAGCGTAATGGGGTTTGAATATTTGGAAATAAACGTGGATATGGAGGGGATTGACATCCCGATTTCTCTGGTTATTTTTTGCAAGAGTTTCGCAAAGATGATAGGAGTGAGTTTGGTTAAGATGTGGTTTCCCAACTTAAATAATACCGTGTATTTTTTTTTCTTTCTGAGCAAAAGATGCCATGTATATTTTTTATTTTGATTTGATAGTGTTAGTGACATCAATTAACAACATCCATAACTCTAAACTTTTTTATATTAATTTAAGATGTTATATATTCATGCGATGAAAAATAAAATAACTTAATTCTTTTCAAAAATTGACTTTTGGGGCTGGTTAAATCAATTGTTATACATTACCTGATTGTAATTATTGTTTTTAAACTTTTTAGGTTAATGAAAGTGAAATAAACCTATAACGAAAGACTATGACACAAAAAATTTAGGAGGCTTGGTTATGATCTAGTGGTTTCGCTGGTTGTATAATGATACTCCAGTAATCGAGTTTCGTCACACAGGGGATACATAGTGAACGGAGTAAAATTTTTAGTTAAGTCAAGCGATGACTGCAGACAAACACAAAATTGTGGAGTTACGGTACCGAGCGTTCATAATGATATTGAGGACGATTACTATGGATACCTTGATGAAGTCATTGAATTGTCATTCATAAGAGGTTATCGTATTAT
The DNA here is from genome assembly GCA_030545235.1 of Helianthus tuberosus. NCBI lineage: Eukaryota > Viridiplantae > Streptophyta > Magnoliopsida > Asterales > Asteraceae > Helianthus > Helianthus tuberosus. Next base: position 3,867,023 of record CM060416.1, on the reverse strand, counting down.
TTTATTCAAATGCACATGGTTTGATACTAATCGACGAAGAAAGCACGTGATATTTGAACCTCATTTCATAAGCATAGACACGTCCCGGCATGCTTATAAGGATGATCCTTTCATTTTAGCAAACCAGGCAAAACAAGTGTTTTATATAAATGATATACTTAAACCAAATTCACAATGGAAAATCATTGAAAGAATTACCCATAGGCACTTGTGGGACATTCCAGAAAATCAGAATGCAGAAGATATGTTAGAAGATGTCAACCTTCATCGTGAAGATGTTGAAGATGAAATTGTTGAAACTGTTGATGTTCAACATCATTCTGATGGCACTATGGATGGTTTTATTACTGATGAGATAGATGATTCTGATCATAGCATGGAAGATTTTGATTCAGAGACAAATTTGGATGAGTCAGATGCTGATAAGCCCAATAATGAAATTGAAAATGACGAGTCAGACAATGATGATTGATAATGTTCATTCTATAAATTTTGTAAGAGTTTTGATTATTTAAATTTCACTAAGTACTAGTCTCGTACTAATATATATATGTAATAGTATAATTGTTTTATGTTATCTAATCATTTACTATAAATATTATGTTTGCAGGTAAAAATATAATTATCAAGGAAGGAATCACACCTAGTATTTAATAAAGTTTGGCAAAGTTGAACAACACTCGATTTTGGTTTGGATTGAGCTCAATGATGTGTTTTAGAGGCTTGTGCTACTTGGACGTGTGAAGGTTGTTAATGTGCTGCAATCGGTTGATTTAGATGCTAATAATTTTATTATGTATTTTCTTGAACTTTGCACTTATTTTATATTCATTTAGACTAATTTTGGAAATATCATGTATTATGTTAAACGTATAATGCATATGCTTTTTTTTTTAAATAGTGTTTAGGTTATCCATGATCTTATACCTACAAATAAGCTTTGTGCACAAAATAATAGTGTCCAATATGGTTTTTACAAGTACTTTAGAGACTGATTTCCAGTCTTTAGTTCTTTTATAACAGTTGATCGAATTCACTAGGGTGTAAACAAGCCGAGCCGAGCGTAAACTTAACTATGATGGAGCCTGATAAGTGAAGCTCGGGTTGGGCTTGTTTATAAAAAATATTTCTTTTCTTAAACTAAATACTAGTCCATAATGTAGTATGTTACAATAAATATGAGGACTAATTTTGAGTTCGTAATTTCTTCTTTAAAATACAATGATTTGTATCGATTATTAGAGACTAATTATGAGTCACTGTTTCTTATGTCTGTATAAAACTTTGGAGACTGAAAATCAGTTCCTAATAAGTTTTCAAAAAGTTTTAACATATTTGGACACTGAAAATTAGTCACCAATCATTTCCTATATAAAAAGGTATTCAAAACTGAATATCAGTCCCTAATTATGGTTGTCTTGAAAATATTAATAACTTATATTCAGTCCCTAATATGTTCCATCTATATTGGAGACAGAATATTAGTCTCCAACATAGATGTGTCATTTTTCATTATAGAGGGAACATATTTGAGACTAAAATTTACTAGTCAATAATCGTCCTTCCAAAACGCTATACCATGCAAACATATTTGCGACTGAAATTCAGTCTCAATTAAGGTGTTTAGATATTAGAGACTGATTTCTAGTAACTAATATATGGTGCATAGAAATCAGTCCCTAATATTATCAGTGACTGATAAATCAGTCTCAAATATTTCGTATTGGAGACTGATATATCAGTCCCTAATAATTTAGTATCTAATGGTCACTTTTCTTGTAGTGGAAGCTCGACCCTTGCAGCTGGTCGAATAGGTCATCGATACGCGGGAGAGGATAACGATTCTTCACGGTCACCTTGTTGAGTTCGTGATAGTCAATACACATTCGGAAGGTACCGTCTTTCTTCTTCACAAACATGACTGGAGCTCCCCAGGGGGAAGAGCTAGGACGAATAAAACCCTTGTCCAAGAGCTCTTGTAGTTGTGCGGACAGTTCTTCTAGTTCTGATGGGGCTAAATGATAAGGTGCACGAGCTATTGGTGCTGCTCCAGGAGCTAGCTCGATTTGAAACTCGACTTGACGATGAGGCGGAAGACCAGGTAATTCCTCAGGTGTAACACCAAAAAAACGGGTTTGGTAATTTAAACCCGGTTACTATTAAGAAACGGGTAAGGTACCGTTAATGATAAAAGTTAACCTGCAAATGAAGATTAACTAGGAATAATTAACCTAGTTGATTATTGGTATCGTTAGTAGTAAACGAAGAGTTGTAGCCTTATTTAATTAAAACGAAACACGAGGGACCAAAGTTGGATAACTTGAAAGTTGTTTTATTAAATGAAAATAACACACACACACACACACACACACTTCATGTGTGTTCTGTACGTGATCAGGGGAAGGCTCTAGAGAGCCAAACCCTAGTTCATCATATATCATCCAATTGAAGGATTAATCGAGGCTCAAATTCAAGAAGGAACATGAATTAACGATCACCCAAGCTAGGGGATCATAAGGTATGTTGAATTTTGATGTTTAATGAAGTTGAGAAATCTTGATGAACATCACAAGTAGTGATTTATGTATGAATCGTAGAGGTTATGGCCAAATTGGCAATGTATGCTTGCTTAGGAACGAACCCTAAGTGAAGATTTTGAGTAAATTGCTATAAATTGAGTGTTTTGATGAATTACTACACCTAGCTAAGTGGGTTTATGTTTAATCCATGAAAGGGTATGAAATTGATTGTGAATATGTGTAGTATGTGATGTGTACATGTATATGGATTGAGTATGGTATATAATTTGTATGATGATTACTTGTATTGATGAATGAAAGTGATAATTAGGAAGAAAAGCATGAAATACTTGTACATCATGCTTAGAAAGTAGTACGCACACCAAGTGTTTGATGAAATGTCTAAAAGACAATAATAAGTGAAATTGCATGCAGGTAATGAGTAAACAGATATAGTTCATGTGAAGATTATGTAGGGATGATGTTGAGTATGCTTTATGCTTGTTTGAATGGATTAACGAAGGTCATATATGAGATGTGAATTTGATATGGTTCATATGTATAAGCATATATGCTAATAAGAATGTAAATGTAATGACATGAATGTATAGGAATCATGTCAAGATGGTTGAGAGCGTGGAAGGCTAACGGGCTAAGAAGACTCAAGTAAGCGAACGCAAATACGGGCGCGCAAGGTAAGTGTATTCCGGACTTACCCTTTAGTTTCTAAAATGTATTGTAGTATGATGATTATCGTGAGTCATGTAAGAAGGTATGAATCAATGGAAGTATTAAGGTAAGTTTGGCGAAATGAGTTGAAAAGTGGTTAAGGGAAGAGTTTCTAACAAGTGCGGGTAAGAGGGAACTTACAATTTGGTATCATGTATTAAAAGAATATAAGTAGTTACAAATGTGGACATGGGTTTGATTGTATGTAAGTAGTTGAAACTAGTAGGGAGTATGACTATGAACGCGTAAGATGTAGATTGTAAGTATGTGCGAACGGATATAATAGTATGTATGAATGAATTGGTATTTAGCTAAATGCATGGACGAATGAGGTTTGTTTATGTGTATACGTGAACCTATATATATGAATGAAGTCTAACGATGCTAATCGATTTTCTATTAAGAGTGTAATGGAAGTGCAGGAATACTAATAATGGAAGTAAAGATTCGGTATTGAAGTCTGATGAATGTGCTCGAATGGACGGGTTAATGGATTTATATAAGTGAGATCAAGAGATGTTGACGCTCGAATACACATGTTTTAAAATTTATGTATGATGTCACCGGTTGCTAACAATGTGTTTGTATGTGGTGACTGCAGGTTATACAGGTTTATGGATTTCTCATCATTGAGTGTATGCGGTCGAAGATCGAGTTAAGACATGGATTGTACGTGTGGGTGCATGGTTACGTAATTTAGTATAAGTATGTCAGGTCTTAAATAAATTATAGAAGGGATTAAAGTATTTAAGGTGAAAGAATGAATATAATGAAAGAAATTTTAAATCTACATTTTTCCGCCGCGTTAAATTTGGTTAAAACGTGTTAGGGCGTTTCATCAGGAAATACCTCAGGAAAGTCGCGTACAATCGGAATATCTTCTATATTCTTTTCCTTCATTGAGGTGTCAATAACGAGGGCTAGAATTGCTGTGTGGCCCTTTCGTAAGCACTTCTGGGCCTTAAGGAAAATATGATGCCTACCACAACACCACTCTTGTCACCACGAATCACGAGAGGTTCTTCACCAGATTGAGGGATGCGGACAATTTTCTCCTTGCAAAGAATCTCTGCTCGATGTTGGGATAACCAGTCCATCCCGATGACAACGTCGAAGCTACCAAGAACGATGGGGATAAGGTCGATAGAGAAGGTCTGACCAGCTAGAATGAGATTACAACCCCTAACTATGTGTGTGGCCTCAAGACTTTTACCGTTTGCTAGTTCTACAATGTGCTTGGTGTTCAAGGGAATTGGAGTACGCTTAAGCATCTGACTAACTTTTGAGGACACGTAACTTATATCGGCGCCCGAATCAAATAGTACCGAAACAAAGAAATCATCCAGTAGGAACTTACCCATCACAATGTTGGGATCATTCCTCGCATCACCCTGACGAATCACGAAAGCACGACCCTTGGCACCATTGCCATCATTGTTATCCCTGTTGTTTCCATTTCCCTGGTTGTTGTTGCTGTTCTGATTCTGGTTCAGCTGAGGGCAGTTCCTCTTGAAGTGACCTTCAACACCACACTGAAAACACCCTTATTACCCTGCTGTTGCTGCTGCTGCTGCTGCTGGTTCTGTGGAGCTTGTTGCTGCTGCTGACGATTCTGATTCGCAGGATATGGGCTCCTGCAATCCTTTGCTACGTGACCAGGTTTGTTGCATCTATGACAGCGACCCTTGTTACACGCCCCGCTGTGGTGCAAGTTGCAACGATTGCACTTAGGTTGATTTCCCTTGTACCCACCCTGACCCTGACTCCCAGAAGACTGCTGACTGGGGCTCTTGTAGTCGTCAGTCCTCCGCTGCTTAGACTGAGACTGAACAGAAGTAGAACCTTTGCTTGAATTTCCATCCCATTTGCGCTTGTTGTCTCTAGGAGCACCTGAAGTAGTTGTAGCACTAATACGCTTGGGCAGCTTGTTCTGCTCAACTTCCTGATCAGTGAGACGGTGGGACAGTCGTATGACTTGCTGGATCGTAGGGAGGTTAGCTGAAGTCACCATACTCTGAATCTCTGGCACTAAACCATTGAGGTACAGCTCGATACGTTTTATAGGAGGATCCACCATAGTAGGACACAATGCAGCCAATTCGTTCGATCTCTTCGTATACGCCTCGATTTCAGACCCCGTCATCTTCAAATTGTAAAACTCCACTTTGATTAGATCTTTGAAGTCATTCCATGGGGTGGCATTAGCAGCTGCCAACCCTAGCATTTGAACCTGTGCGTTCCACCAAGTTAACGCACCGTCTTCAAGTGTTCTAGTAGCAAATTTCACCCTATGAGCTACAGGGCGTTCACACATCTCAAAAACGGATTCGATCTTCTCAAACCAGTGGAGAAGACCTACAGCTCCTTCTGTGCCGTTGAAGGTACTGGGTCGGCAATCCATGAAAGTTTTGAACGTACACACAGGAGGCTGAGCAGGTTGACCTGTCGCGTGAGAAAGAAAGCACAAAGTCAAGCACGAGAGTAGCATCACAAAAGTAGGATTTAAACATCCTAGGATAGGTTGGAATGGCAGGTGATACCTCCTGCTTGGGCTGCTGCGAGTGCCTCAGCAACTCGTTCATTGATTAGAGCCGTCAGCTGGGCTTGAGTCAGGTTGAGATGTCCACTCATGATCTTCACATTGAAGCAAACATAAGTGAGAAAGGTGTCGCGAATATGCGTAAGTATGGGATGACAGAATAGAGTAAGCACACAGGGTTTCAATCAACAGTTGCTATGTTAACTAAGCATACCATGAACAATACTCTAGGTACTAATAGGTAGGCAATACAAACATAAACAACATCACTTATAGTGTTGAGTCTTGCACGTGGAGCGAAGCGTCGTTGTGGATCGTTGAGCACTGTACGATTATAGTCTGGTTTTGTCAAAAAGATTTTCCTTTTTTTTAAAACCGAGTTCACTATAACCAATGGCTCTGATACCAATCTGTCACACCCCCAAAATCCACAAGCGGAGTATCACCGCAGGAGGCATGACTGACCAGGATACAACCACCAATCATATTGAACAATGTAATTAAATAAATAAAAGTCCAACCACACAATATAATTGGTGTTCAAAACAAGTTAATCAAGTTCAAGTTATCAGCGGAAGCATAAAGTTTAAAACCAAAATAGAAGTTATAAGTTCATAAAGTTTAACATGGAACTCAACAGTCCATGTCCCACAATGACCTCTCCTACTCGTGCAAGCTCCATCTACGCACCTAACGACCTGCAAGGCATGTAACAACGAATCAACAACAAAGTTGAGCGAGTTCACAGTTGGTTGTCCATTTTAAAGTTGTTCCAAAAACCATAAGTTCTTTCGAAAACCATGTGTAAACCAATTACTTGTTTCCCAAACCATAACCAGTGGGGGCTACCCCATGTTAACCACTAGACCCGTTACCATATCGACAACTGACTGGAGTCATGTTTATGTGCCCTACGTCAATGTCTATCATCATTGACTAAGTGCCCGGATCCATTAGTCCACTCCCATCCTCTGCGGCACGGTGTGAGGCTTGTCAAACCTAATAGCGCAATTTAACTAATGACCCGCTCGCTATTGGCCCGACGATTAAGTCGATATAAAAATGAGGGACTTCATGATAGAGTTTTATCTAGTATGTTATATGTTGTCATCCTTCCTATGGAGGATGGAGGTATGTAATCTACCCAAGGAGAATACGCAGGTTTAATGTTGTCATCCTTCCCATGGAGGATGGAGGTACATATCCTACCCAAGGAGAATATGCAGGTTTCATTATAGTTCGTTAACCCATTCCCAAACCACCGGGAATCCCATGCCTTATAGAAAGTGTGAACTCACCTCGGTTTGCTCGGTTTGTTAAGTTACTTGTTCTCAGTTAATCAATCAAGCCTATGATATTCATTTATACATAATCAGTTTACATTCACAAGGTTCACGTATAAATTGTAATCACAGTGTGCATTTAGAATAAAAAACACTAAATAACACATAACCGTTATTCAATCCCATGCAAAATCAGTCTTTACTATCATCAATAGCAGATAACAACATAGTTATTCATTATCTTATGTATTCTAAACTACAGTCTGTTTGCAAGCTTAAGTTCTAATGGCGAAACCCCCAAGGTGACGAAACCCCACATGTTTCGTCGACATGAGAGTGACGAAACTCCGTGTGTTTCGTCGGCATTGAAGTGACGAAACTTCTCATGTTTCGTCGACACTAGAGTGACGAAACCTCTCATGTTTCGTTGGCATGCAAGGTGACGAAACTTCTCATGTTTTGTCGCATTAGCATATAACCGTATACACAAAGAAACCCTAATTACAATCTAACAGTTGATCATCAACATCAAACCTAGCCACGAATTATATGTTACCAGATCATTGACATGTACGTATCTGTAACACATATTCATTTAACATTCATAAACAAGTGATAACATGATATACACACATCAAACAAAACATGAGCAGTGGACATAAACGAATACAATCACAAACATCAGATCTAGTCCAATAGATTAACAACAGAACATCAAACCCTAATTAAGATAATCATGCCCATTCAACAGTTACATACAGTTTCAACATGCGTTACTACACAATTCCAGATAACCACTCATTCCACAATGATCATTATTAATCAAGCAATACATTAATTGATTAAAGAATAAGGTTCAGTCGCATATAATCATCGCTACAAGTTTCTAGCCAACAAGCACCGTAAACATCCGCCTATCGATGAACCCTAACCACTCATACAAACACGGCATCGACACCCTAGCATTAATCAAGATGAACACTAACCGTGGGAATGGATAGATTGATCTGATCGGCGTGCAATGATCTCTGGATTACAAGAACAGCCGTGAAGAAAGAAAAGGAGAGCACAGTAGGGTTTCGCCGTTTGTGGTTTTACTTAGGGTTTCGCGAATGTGAGGTATATATAACTGGTTTGTGCATGGGCCTTGCTTAGGCCGCGAGCCCACATGGCGAAACACCCTAGTTTCGTCGTAAAGTGCATGACGAAACCCCTAGGTTTCGTCGAGTGAGGGTTGTGGCGAAACTTCATATGTTTTGTCGTGGCGTGTGTGGCGAAACACCATGTTTCGTTGAGTGAGGGGGCTAAAGTCATATGTTTCATCATACATGAATATTACACCACATATATCAAACAGTTCACAGTTTATTATTTAACCCAACTATAACACAATACACCAAATATCTAGCAAACATGAACAAATTACAGTGCACAAGTTACAATGCAACGAATCACAAAAACGCAGTATGAAACAGGAGACGTGTCGTGAAGGACCTTGAAAACTCGAGTTGTCACACCCTTACCTACAAGACATGATGTTAGTACACAAACCTTTGTTTAATCATTCTTCAACCGCTTGTAGCGTGATCTCTTCCTCATCGTCCTCAATGAATCCTTAATAAAGCTTAAGCCTTTGTCCGTTGACTTTGAATGGAATCCCATTTCGAGATTTAATTTCAATTGCACCGTGTGGAAAAATTTGGGTCATAGAAAAAGGTCCCGACCACCTAGTCTTTAATTTTTCGGGAAATAATCGAAGTCGTGAATTAAACAATAGAACTTGATCTCCTACTCGAAATTCATTAGGCTTAATATGTTTATCATGCAAAATTTTTATTTGTTCCTTATAAATTTCAGAGTTAGAGTATGCTTGATTCCTTAATTCATCTAATTCGTTTAATTGACAAAATCGATTCTTTTCGGAGGTTTCAATGTCTAAGTTTATGTTTTTTAATGCTCAGTAGGCCTTGTGTGCTATTTCTACTGTCAAATGAGAACTTTTTCCATAGACAAGCTTATATGGGATGGTAACTATTATTGTTTTATACGCGGTTTGAAAAGCCCATAAAGCGTCGTCTAATTTATCGGCCAATTCTTTTTTATTTAATCCTACGGTTTTTCAAGTATTGTTTTTAAACCTCGATTAGTCACTTCGGCTTCTCCATTTGTTTGAGGGTGATATGCAGTTGGGATCCGGTGATAGACCCCATATCTTGTTAAAATTTTTTCAAGTTGATGATTACAAAAATGGGTACCTCTATCACTTATTAATGCTTTTGGAGTTCCGAAATGAGAAAATAGTCGTTTCAAGAATCTTACCACAACTCTTCCATCATTTGCTGGAAGAGCTTCGGCTTCGGCCCATTTCGACAAGTAATCCACTGCCACAAGTATATATTTGTTTACTTTTGACGGTGGGAAAGGTCCCATAAAGTCTAGTCCCCACACATCAAAAAATTCACAAACAAGAATGCCATTTTGTGGCACTTCGTTTTTGGAAGAAATATTACATAATCGTTGGCATGCATCACATGTCTTGATAAGAATTTGGGAGTCTTTATAAATGGTTGGCCAATAGAATCCCGAATCAAATACCTTTCGTGCGGTACTAGCGGCTCCATGATGTCCTCCGTATGGACATTCATGACAATGGCGGAGAATCTTTCTTGCTTCATTACCATGCACGCATCGCCGGATAAGTTGGTCGACACATATTTTGAAAAGATAAGGATCTTCCAAAAAATAATGCTTTACATCGGCAAAGAATTTTTTTCTTTGATGATGTGACCATCCTTTTGCGACTATTCCACTAGCTAGGTAGTTGGCGTATTCAGCGTACCATGGTTCTTCTCGGTATTCCACCATTTCTAAGGATCCGTTGGGAATTTTTCATTGATGAGCTCGTCCCTAGTTGCCTCTAAAGCCGGATCTTCCAAGCAGGATAAATGATCTGTAGCGGTGTTTTCTGCTCCTCTTTTGTCTTTTATTTCAATGTCAAATTCTTAGAGAAGTAGAATCCATCTGATTAAACGTGGTTTGGCATCCTGTTTTTTAAAAAGATAACGAATGGCTGCATGGTCTGTATAAACTATCGTTTTAGAAAGAACAAGATAAGAACGAAATTTATCAAAAGCAAAAACTACATCTAGTAATTCTTTTTCACTCGTTATGTAATTTTCTTGTGCATCGTTATGTGTTTTACTAGCGTAGTATATTGGATGAAAATGCTTATCTTTTCGTTGTCCCAAGACAGCTCCAAATGCAAAGTCACTTGCATCGCACATGATTTCGAAAGGTAATTTCCAATCAGGAGCTATCACGATTGGTGCATTGACTAGCATTTCTTTTAGTGTTAAAAATGCTTGATTGCAATTCTTGTCAAAGATGAACGGTGCATCTTTTTCAAGTAATTTTGTTAAAGGTTTTGAAATTTTAGAAAAGTCTTTGATAAATCGTCTATAAAATCTGGCATGCCCTAGGAAACTTCTGATAGCTCTAACGGAGGATGGAGGTGGTAATCGGGAGGTGGTAATCGAGAGATGGTGTCTATTTTAGCCCGATCAACCTCCATTCCTTCATTTGAGATTTTGTGACCGAGTACTATTCCCTCCGTTACCATGAAATGACATTTTTCCCAATTAAGGGCGAGGTTAGTTTCCTCACATCGGGATAGCATTCGTTCAAGGTTATCGAGGCATTGGTCGTATTGTCTCCAAAGATAGAAAAGTCGTCCATGAAGACTTCCATAGTCTTTTCTATCATGTCATGGAAGATGGCCACCATGCAACATTGGAAAGTTGCGGGGGCATTGCATAGACCAAAAGGCATGCGTCGATAGGCAAAAGTTCCGTAGGGGCATGTGAATGTTGTTTTTTCTTGGTCTTCGGGAGCTATCGGTATTTGAAAGTAACCTAAAAAACCATCTAAAAAACAATAAAATTTGTGACCGGATAATCTTTCTAACATTTGATCAATAAAAGGTAAGGGAAAATGATCTTTCCTGGTTGCCTCATTTAATCGACGATAATCTACACAAACTCTCCATCCGGTGACGGTTCTTGTTGGTATTAATTCATTCTTTTCATTAGTGACCATCGTCATACCTCCTTTCTTGAGAACTACTTGGACGCGACTTACCCAAGGGCTATCGGAAATTGGATAGATAAGTCCGGCGTCAAGTAGTTTGATGACTTCGTTTTTAACCATTTCTTGAACATTTGGATTTACTCGATGTTGTGGTTGTATTACCGATTTATAGTCCTCATTCATTAAAATTTTGTGCGTGCACATGGAAGGGCTTATTCCTTTAATATCTACAAGCTTGCGTGCGATCGCGTTTTTGTATTTTTTCAAAAGTGTAATTAATTTTTCTTTTTCTAAACTAGTTAATTTTGAAGAAATAATTACAGGTAACTTACCATCCTTGTCGAGAAAAGCATATTCCAAACCTTTTGGGAGTTCTTTGAGCTCAAGTGGTGGGTCTTTAAGAGACTCCTTATTCGGTTGCTCATTTTGGTCAAGGGCCAAAAAAGTTTGTTCAATGGAGACCTCTTCTTCGACAAAGTGGTCAATTTTGTCTTCCGTATCGGGTGGTTCATCTTCATCTTCAATTAGGGGGTCGTCATCGCCGATTGGATATTTCATTGATTGGTTAAGATCGACATATCTTTTGTCGGCCTCTAATTGAATGGGTAGGTTGTTTTGCTTCCGGTTGATCAAAGCTTGATGGGTTTTCACAAAAGGTTGTCCTAACACAAGTGGAGCATTATCAAGAATGACGAAGTCGGTTGGGACTACCGTTTGATTTCTTTGCACTAACACATCCTCAACTACTCCCATTGATTTTATTATTTTCCGATTAGAAAGAAAAATGGGTATTTGAAGTGGAGAAAAATCACTAATACTTAATTTTTCAAAAAATGTAGTTTGGTATTATATTAACACAAAGATCTTTGTCAATTGTAATATTACTAGTAAAGGAATTTTGAAAGAAACATGGAACCGGTGTAATGTTAATTTCAAATGGATCATCTTTTATTAGCGTAGTTTGATCGGTTGTTAACTTAATGCTTACCATTTTTTCAATTTTCGTGTTAGTGTTTAACTCTTTTAAAAACTTAGCATGAGTAGGTACCAAACAATGGTTTTCGAAAGAAGGTGTTAAGAGATTAATTTCTTGAAAAATTGACTCTTTTTGAAAATTATCGTTTTCGGACTTACCTTTTTCGTTGTTTGGTTCATGCGTCGGTTTTTCACTTACTTGTTCTTCCATTTTTAGCTCTTCTATTATTACCTCTTTAGTACAAACTACCTCTTCCCTCGCGCGGGATTCTTTTATATAACGTTCGATATCTTTGAGGTGTTGTATTATTCTTTCGGCTTCGGGGAGGATAGTTGGTGGTTCATGAAATTGGACGGGATAAGTGTCCCAAAAGCTTGAGTGCGGAAGTTCAAACCTTGGTCCTTCATAATACTCATATGAGGTATACCAAAAGGAGGTTGCGGAAGGAGGTTGCGGTGGTGGTTACCGTTTTCATATCTGCGAAATGGTGTGTGGTTCTTTTTGTCCGGATTTGGGTGTTATTGTGGTGGAAGGAGGTTGCGGTGGTGGAAGAATGTGGTGGAATTGGTATAGAGAGAGAGAGAGAGAGAGAGAGAGAGAGAGAGAGTAGGGAGGAAGAGAGGGTCTTTTTAGAGTGAGAAAGATATGCAGTGAATATATAATTCTTTTTTTCTTTTAAGGTTTTTTTAATAGCAAGGGTAAAAAGACATATATGTCCTCATGTGCAAGTCACATGATCATATTTAACAGAAAAATTAAACAAGGTTAAGGTTAAAGGACATAACATGCAGGATTTTAAAACATTAAGTACAAAAGTCATAAATTTTAAAGATAAAGGACACCGCCTGAAATTGGGTATAAAGATAAAGGATAAAACTTGCAATTCACTCTAATATATAACTATTAAAATTATAGTTTAATACATAATTAAATTAAAGTACCAACTGATCACATATTGATATAGTGTGTGATACGATAATGAAGAACAAATTACGTTGATTCTACGAATACCAGTGATGATCCTCCCCAAACCCCCAAAATTCAACTCAAAGGGCAGAGAATTTGAAGTGAAAAGTGATTATTCTCAAAAATTGATAACTGACCATTCGAATTACATGAGAAAGATATAAATAAAGACAAAAATTTGAAATGGGCCACCAAAAGGCGTCCAACATAAGTCCAAAAACAAAATGCATAAAACACCGAAAAAACATAAAAGTGTCCATAACTCCCACTAGAATGCGTTTTTTTGGGCCGAAACTTGGACAAGGCCCCTCAAAAATGCCACGACGTGCTCCTTGCTTCAACTCCTACCCATGCCCCATTCTCTGATTATGATTAGCAAGTACGCCACACGGTGCAAATAACCCGATTAAAAGCCATCACATCTCCCTCGTCTATGTTTCGCCTCTGGTTCACACCAACCTATCGACCATCGCCTTTGGCCGGAGATGACTTTTTTCCCCATAGTTCCATCTCAGATTTAAACCAAATAACCAAGTTTTCAGATGGGGAGTTATGGTCGACAAGTATATGCATATTTCTGGCTTGGAAAATGATATCAGATCTAGGATTTGGTAGCCAAAAAAATCTAATGTTGCCAGTGTGTGGTCGTCGGTCGGAGGTGTGGAACGATTGCAGGATGTGCTGATGTGGGTTTTATTGCTTTACATTTTTTGTTTTGTGTATTAAATATTATATTCAACCTTTTGCCTTTGTAATCTAGGGGCAGTGGGGCACGTTGATTATTTTGAAAGAGAAGTTATTTATATACTATTAATTTGCAACAAGTGAGTGCATGAGTAAGTTGTAAGTTGTGCATTAATGGTTTGTCTTGCAAGGTGTTATTGTACAATTATATTTGCATTAGTTAGTTGTAAGTTGTGCATTAAGGGTTTGTCTTGCAAGGTGTTATTGTACATTTATATTGTTTGGTTGTAAATTGTGCTTAAGTGGTTGTACCTTAATCAAATAATGGTTTCATTACCTTACCAAATTCAATTTGTTTTATATACATGTTTGGTTATATACTATTAATTTGCAATATACTATTAATTTGCAACAAGTGAGTGCATGAGTAAGTTGTGCATTAAGGGTTTGTCTTGCAAGGTGTTATTGTACATTTATATTGTTTGGTTGTAAATTATGCTTAAGTGGTTGTACCTTAATCAAATAATGGTTTCATTACTTTACCAAATTCAATTTGTTTTGTATGCATGTATGGTTGTAAATTGTGCTTAAGTGGTTTTACCCTAATCAAATAATGGTTTCATTATCTTACCATATTCAATCAGCTTGATCCATTCAAAGTTGTGTTGTTTTATTTGTAAATTATTATTATTTATAATAATCTAATTAATTTAGCCAAAATCTTGTATAAATATAATTTGCAACATATTGATGCAATGGTTGTTATAATGTATGCATTATGGTTTGTATAGTGGTAATGATATATATATTTAGATTACGATGAACCTGTCAAACGGGAAAAAATAGATGCGGGTTCATCGTAACGCGCGAGTCCTAGATCAACTTAGTTATTTTATTCTATGTTTTACGTTTCAGTTTAATTTATTCGTATTAACACGCCGCAACTTCAGTGTCTGTGGTCGTTGGCAGTAGTGTGAAATTAGTGCTCTCCCCCGCCGCAACGCGGGGGGTGCTTAATACTAGTTGTGTATAATTTACATTTCATATATAAAATCTAAAATCTTGATATTGAATATGAAGAAACATAATGTAACTAGTAACCTGCTAACCTGGTAATTGCATATTATTAGAACAATAAATGAAACTTCAATGACTTTAGAGAAATAAAAAAAGTTCTAGTGACTTAATTGACTTTGAAAGCTTGGTTACATTTCTATAAAATTACCCCTTAATAAAACTATACTTGGGCTCAATTTTTCTACTCGCCTTGGACCCTGGATTTTTGAGCGTTTTTGAGGACGACCATGTTTGTTTCTTGGAGGTGGAATAGATTATGTTTTCATCCTGTGTTCATTCACGTCAGCACTAGGGTCAAGGGTGTCAAAGTGGATCTGATGGAACATCGTAGGAAAGTTAAATATTCATAGATGGTGATAGATATCACATGGGCGCCATCTACAAAATCAGGGGAAAAGATTTATGCCATCATTTATATAAATTTTGGTTTACTTGAAAAGCAAGGAATGCGTGAGTCAAGGTAAGGTGAAGTATACAAACTCAAAGCCCATGGCTTTATAGTCTAGTGGCACCTTGGTGGTGGGATAAGGTTTTGGGACCAATAGGTCCTGGGTTCGATTCTCACAAGGGGGGTTTTCCCATATTTATTGGGTTTCCTCCTGAATTGGTGTATATGCATTATGCCTAGTGGAGATGGATATGATCGGGTGGTTCCCCTGGTGGCACGATGATACTCCAGTGGTCCGTCAGTGATCCAAATTTTCCATTAAAAAAAAAAAGTATACAAACTCAAAGATTAGACCACCCGTAGTGGTGCATATTTCGGGCGGTTTTTTTGCCCAACAACGCCGGAGCACGCCACCACCTCCGTCCGCGTGGGCGTTTTTTTTGGTCCAAATTAGTTGAAGCGTGCTATTTTCCACGCCCTTGCCCCCATTTGTTTGTCCAGTCACCCTTCATCTTCCTATTCTTTGTCCAATCAATATTTTTTCATGGTTTTTTTTATTTATTTAATTCGTTACATCCCTATTAACATAATACCCACATCTCCACTACACCCATTTTAGGAAAACGTCCCTTTGCTGACTAGGACGACAAGTGTCGGACAACGCCCAAGGGTGAGACATTATTCACCCCAACCACTATGCATGGTCTTACAGAAGATATTAAAACTCAATTGTTCTAGTGGATTAATCACAAAGCCAGAGCTTTTGGAAGAAATGGTGTTGCTTTCCATCAGCTTGCTTTTAAGGTTTATAGTTTCCTGGTTTCGGTTTGTAGTTTGTGGCCGATCAACATAATGTTTTTGATTGGTCCTTGTATTTTAATTCTTGTACTTGCCCAACTCCCCACTTGCTGTTTCTTTTTAAAGATGTATGTTTTGTTTGTTAAGTTACACAAGTACACTCATTTGTAGCCCTTTGGAATCTTGTTTTGTTGCTATTATAAAAATATGACATTAGCTTCCAAGCTCAAGCTCCAGGCCCATAACATGTTATTGGCACTTAAGCTTACTTTGATCATGCTTACATCAACATATGCGTACATTAAAATATATAAAAAATTCACACGTGCTTAATTAAACCCTAAACATTGAAGAAACTGCATAGGAAGTCACAGCCCGCAAGAGGAGGAAAGCTGCTTTTACACGTGGGTCTACATGAATAAACAACAATAACAGTTAAACAAAGTCTATAGCTTGCATTTTAAACAAACACAATTCTCAAGAACTAAAGAACGCTTTCCTTCTTTTTCAAAGGTAAACCCTTCTCCAGCTTTACCAGTATGGTTACAGCTTGATCTTCTTGGTGAAGTATTCATCAGAATCACTTCAGTTGGGTGCTTCGATCTTGAATTAGTTTATAGAGTTAAATAGTAGAAGTCTATTATAAGTTTCTTGATTTGTTCCATATAGCAAACTAGGGTTTTGTTTTGGATCTAATATTGCCTGATTATACTTGCAGGTTATTTGAGCATATTAAGAACTAAATGGCCCTTGATCTGTCGTCAATGTGGTTACCGGAACTGGTAAGCGACATAGACACAATGCTTATTTTAGATCTACTTGGAAAAAAAGAATGTAGTATAGTCCTGATAATCCTTAAACTTTTGTTTTGGATATTGTAGGAAATGGAGAATCGAGGGTTCATGAATCAAGATGATATGAGCAAACCATACGATATTGAGGATAAACCAAATGTTAATTATTATGACATCGATAGTTTTACCGACAGATCTTTCCAGACTCAAACAAGCTTTGAAGAACAGTTTGAAATGAAACCGGGTAGTTATAGTTACAAGGCTAGTAGTATTAACACAATGTGTCAAACTCCCAAGGCCGTGGCTGATATTAGTGTTTCATCCTCCAACACTTTCACTATATCTTTTGGAGAACTAATCCCTAAAGAAATCGGTATTGAAGTTTCTGGGACAGGAAAGGTTCAGAACATGGCCAGGGATCCAGTTCAGGTTCAAGATCATGTGTTGGCTGAGAGGAAGAGAAGAGAAAAGTTAAACCGACAATTGATTGCTTTGTCTGCCCTCCTTCCTAACCTTAAGAAGGTAATACTTTGTTTCTTCTTATTATATTTTTAACGGCTTCAATTACACCAAATCTGCCTTTGGCGGGGCCGAACCCTTGACCTTAAGAGGAGCAAGACCACACTAACATCTAATTCCAATGGTTTCTTCTTATGATTAATCATTGCATTCATTGTGTGCAATTACTGATAATATTAATAGGTGGTTTAAAAACGAGACTAGTACTTATAGGTATTTTTTTGGAACTTCTTGTACTTTTAAGCATTTCGCTACCCTTACAAGTAAGGAAAGTATACTCCATCGAGTCTGGTGAAAAACTCTATGGATTTCGCTTGGCAGTTAAGCTTAGAAGGGTAGCAAACCGTCTAGAAGTTCTAAAAACCACTTAGAATACCAGTCTCGTTCCTAAAGAAGCTACTTCTACAATTACTGTTCAGGTGTAAAGAACCTGAGATTTATGTGAAGCGTAAATATCGTTCTTGTGCTTAACCTAGAAACTCTACAATGATCTAACTCTTACATATCTTGTTTTAGATGGATAAGGCTTCTGTGTTGGAAGACGCAACAAATTACATAAGAGAGCTTCAAGATCGTGTGAAGGAACTCGAGGGATTGTCACTCATTAAGAGGAAGGAGGCTAAAGAATGTATTATTGCATCGAAGAGATCTAGGATTAGAGGAGATGACGACGGCACCTCATCTTTGAATGAAACAAACTCTGCAGACTGTTGTGCGGATGATGTCTCTAGCAAATCATATGCTGAGATCGAAGTGCGGATGTCCGGAAGCAGTGTCCTAGTAACAATCCAGTCCCAGAAAAACCCCTCTTTGCTATTGAAAGTGCTAAGCACGATGCAGAAACTTGGGCTATCCATAAACAGTAGCAGCGCCATGCCTTTTGCTAATACTACTCTTATAACCATTGTCGCTCAGGTATATGTCCTACGCACTAATCACTTCACCAGGAGGAAAATGAGTCCCAGTTTGTGTTGTTTTTGAGATTAATGAACTTGCTACTCTTGTCACAAATTTGAACCAAACAAACTAACCACTTTACTAGTAAAATCCCACTTATAGCAAAGTTATTCGTACCACATATAATATTTGAATCAATCTCTAAATGTTTGGCTATTTCTAATTTACTTCGGCAGATTGAGGGCGACTTCTTTATAACAGCAACGGATCTCATCAAGAAACTTCAACTAGCTTTATGAAATTCAATTACATTCAACTACAAGTTCATGATATCCACTTTGAGGTTGTTGATAGGTTTATGTACTTGTTTTTTCACTTTAGGATGGACGTTGAGAACACCATTCTCATCCCAATCATTGTTTTGTTTTTGTTTTTAATATTCTTAAGGACAGTTGATCAATACCAATCATTGGGTTTTTTTAATGGCTCCTTGTTAGCTTTTACATGGCTGACTATATCTTTCATCCTTAATTGTGATTTGTATACAAAACCATAGTTCTTTTGAGAAAAAAATAAAATTCTTTATGTTTGGTGGACAGTCAATGTAGATTCCCATGAGATTTCATTGTGTTTCTTAATTCTGCACTTAAGAGCTGAAGTACAGATAGACAAGCAACTTAATTTAAGGCCGGAATCATTTTACTAAATTGTTAATCTATTTATCGGCCTAGTAGTGGAAGATTTTTAAATTTTTTCTCGTAAGGATCATCTCCTATATGCATGTTTCAAGTAGCATCACATTAACATTTTCTGCCAACTTCAGTACATTTCGTAACATTATATATATCATTTTGACATTTATCATGATGGTTTGCAGAAAAAATCTCATGAATGGTAGGTAATCTCATTGTCTTCAATCGTTCTTCAATCGTCAAATTTTATATGTATCATTTAACATTTATTAGAATTCTTTATTGTGTCAAAACGGGTATGAAGGTTACAAAGAGAGTCCATTTATATACCAAGAACCGATTCTATTTGGTTGCATTAGGTGGAACTTATTACAAATAGAGTCTGGTTCGTTAGCAAAAACTAGGTACTAATTTGTTTGCAAGCGTCCGACTCAACATTATAACTACTTTTCTTTTATAATTGTATAATACGAGTTGATACTAACCCGCGCGTTGCGGCGAGATGTTGATTAAAAATGTCCTTACTGTCAATGTATTAGATGTGTCCCACCCTCGCTTCGCGGCGGGGGTTTAATTAAGTTATTTGTAGGTTTTGATGTTTTGTATACCGTGCTATATGCTTTTTTATGATTTGAAAATAGTTGTAATCGAAATATGGATAAAAATTAAAAAAAAATCTCATAATTGCAACAATCAATAACTTTTATAAATATTTTTGAGTTAAATGTCAGTTTAATCCCTGTGGTTTGGGCCATTTTGCCAGTTTAGTCCAAATGTTTCATTTTTCGCCTATGGGTCCAAAAAAGTTTCACTGTTGCCATTTTAGTCCACTGGGTCAACTTCATCCATTTTTTCTGTTAACGAGAAGGGCAATTTAGTCATTTTATATGTAATTCTGTTAACTAGAAGGGCAATTCGGCCATATAGTTTTACCGAAAGATCTTTCCAAACTCCAACTAGCTTTGAAGAACAAACTGAAATGAAACCACATAGTTATAGTTACAAGCTGCTAGTAGTATTAACACAATGTGTCAAAACTCCGAAGGCCGTGGCTGCTGCTAGTGTTTCATCCTCCAGCACTTTCACTACGTGTTTTGGAGAACTAACCCCTAAAGAACTCGGTATTGAAATTTCTGGGACAGGAAAGGTTCAGGCCATGGCGAGGGTGTAGGTCCCTCGGAGGATGAGGTCAAACCTTATCCTTGTTATGTTTAACACACTAGCAAGTGCGGAATCCAAGCTAGAATGCAAACCGGTAGTTTATATGAGAACACAAGCTACAAAGAGAAAGGTAAACACACGAGATATCAAAGTTTTCTCTTGTATTTCAGTGGACACGGTTACAGCCCTTGACCCAACTGAAAATATGCTCTCTACAAGACTTAGTTCACTCACATCTCACACCCTTATGTGAACACATTACATGAGTATATATATCCATCACAGCTCGTCTGGTCGAAGGATCAGATAGCCTGATCGAAGGATCATCTATCGATCTGAAACCTATCGAAGGATCCACATATACCTCGAAGGATGATATCCTTCGAGGTCCATCAACATCCATCGAAGGTTTATCTTTCGAGCTCATCGAAGGATCTAAACAATCCTTCGATGACTCATCCTTCGACACAAACATGTTACAACAATGTTCCAACTGTTTGGCCAAGTCAAACCAGGAGGATGGTTGACTTGGTCAAACTTACATCAACCTTACATCAAAGACATCGTTTTATATCATGACAAAATACAGACAAAGTACAGACACAAGTGCACCAACAAACTCCCCCTTGGCTGTAGCTTTGTCTCGATCTTCGTATCTTCAAGTCTTTGACGTTCTTTCAAGTCTTCAATGTCGGAGGATCTTCAAAGTCTTCACGTCTTGAAAGCAGAAAGTGTATCAACAAACTCCCTGTTTCATGTAGGAGGTGTGTTGGTGCACTTGTGTCTGTACTTTGTCTGTATTTTGTCATGATACAAAACGATGTCTTGTGTTAGTCTGGTTTACGTCTTAGGTTTGTTAATATGTGTGTTCGATGTAAGTTTGACCAAGTCAACCATCCTCCTGGTTTGACTTGGCCAAACAGTTCGCACATTGTTTGTAAGATGTTTGTGTCGAAGGATGAGTCATCGAAGGATTGTTTATATCCTTCGATGAGCTCGAAGGATAATCCTTCGATGGATATAGATGGACCTCGAAGGATATCATCCTTCGAGGTATATGTGGATCCTTCGATAGGTTTCAGATCGATAGATGATCCTTCGATCAGTCTATCTGATCCTTCGACCAGACGAGCTGTAATGGGTATATATACTCATGTAATGTGTTCACTTCAAAAAGGTGTGAGTTGTGAGTGAACTTAGTCTTGTAGAGAGTGTATTTTCAGTTTGGTCAAGGGCTGTAACCGTGTCCACTGAAATACAAGAGAAAACTTTGATATCTCGTGTGTCTACCTTTCTCTTTGTAGCTTGTGATCTCATATAAACTACCGGTTTGCATTCTAGCTTGGATTCCGCACTTGCTAGTGTGTTAAACATAACAAGGATTAGGTTTGACCTCAACCTTCGAGGGACCTACAAGTGGTATCAGAGCCGTGGCTCTTTTCCTTGTTAAAAACCGAGTTTTTACAAGACTTTGGAGTGTTTGGACAAAACTCACATGGTTTAGCACCCGTTTTTAGTGTTTTTCTCGCATTTCTTGACGTAAAAAACGTGTTCTAAACTAACCGGGTGTGTTAAAGGACGGGTTGGGTAACTTAAAAACTTGTTTTTAAGAAGTTTGGTAATTTCCGGCCAAATTCCGGCTTACTCCGGTGACCGGTTTTCTGGATAAGAACTCACTTTTTAAGCAATATTTTATTGTTCAAATCTTGGTTTGGTAAAAGGTATGGCCTGAGCATACCTTCTGCCGAAAGCTTTCTACCAACCCATCACCTTTTCACCAACCTGTCACTTTTGTCAACTGTGTCAGTACAGATCGAAGGATATCCTTCGAAGTCGAAAGATCATCTTTCGATCAAAGGAGGTTCGATAGATAATCATCCTTCGAACATCCTTCGAAGTCTGTGACTTATCCTTCGATCCAAGGAATCTTTTCGAAGGATATATCTTTCGATCTACAGCTCTTATTCGAAAGATAAGGATCCTACGATTGGAGAGTCTTTCGAAATCATTGTTCGAAACTCAACAGTGATCTTTCGAACACTGTTGATCCTTTGAACAAGTATTGATCCTTCGATCCTAGTATGTTTAAGTTTAACAAGTTTGTGTTTTTCTCGTCTTTCGATCAGGGATCCTTCGGCTGGTTGGTTGTTAACAAGGAGAACCCGAGAGAACTAGTGTAACATTTTTTCTTGATCAAAAATGAATTCGATGTGGGGTACTCCGATAAATACAGAAATGTATTATGGTACTCCGGCTCCGGATTCGGGAAAGTATAGAAATACCAGTTTATCTCCTGCATGGGCCGAATCTCCCGCCCCGGTATCTTCTCAAGCTAATGCAATTTCTACCGGTCAATGGGCATTTGTATCAAATCAAACTCCAAGTATTCAAAGCATTCTCTTAAGCGAGAGCGAAACCGGAAGTTTGAATCGGCCTCCAAAGTTGATGCACTTATACGAATATCCAGGATGGATTGACAGATTTCATACATACGTCCTTGGTCAAAATACAGAATTGTGGTTGCGTTTCATCACAGATTTTGATCAAACAATAGAGGTTGCCGCTTCATCTGCTGCTATGTTTGCCGATCTTACAGAAGATCAGAAGAAGGTCTATGACTTAGAGAAGAAAGCGTATGCCATTCTTACTCAGGCGTTAAGCAAAGATATTTATCATCAATTTGTCAGTTTCAAGACAACAAAGAAGTTGTGGGACGCATTGAAGATAAGGGGCGTAGGAAATGAATCGACACGTCAATTGAGACGCGACCTGCTAAAGAAAGAGTTTGATGGTTTTACTTGTATGGAGAATGAATCTTTAGGAGATTTGACAAGTCGATTTAATCATTTGCTGACTGAATTGGCAAATATTGGGGTTGTAACAACTTCAGCAGAGGTAGTGAAAAAGTTTGCAGATGCACTGCCACCTCAATGGAATACTTTCTTGGAAATCATGAAGTACAATGGCACTTTAGCTACAACAAACTTCAATGACTTTGTTCAACTCCTGGAAAACAAGAATCAGGAAGAAACTCTCAAGGCAAAAAGAGTTCCAGTGCCACAAAATCCTGAAATGTATTATGGAACTTCTAGCACTTCTACAAAACCTTCTTCACACGCTCCAATTCAAACAGCGTTTGTGTCTAGCACTGACATGTATGGCAATCCTATCCAAGTTCCGGTCAAGCCTCCTCCAACAACAGACATGTATGGAAATCCGCTTGAACCAGTTCCTCAACCAGTACCACAACAGCAAAGCCAACGACCTATCAGAGCAACTGATATGTTCGGAAATCCATTACCTGTTCGATCTACCGGACCAACAGATATGTTCGGAAATCCATTACCTGTTCGATCTACCGGACCAACAGATTTATACGGGAATCCACTTCCTCCTCAACAGCAAGCATGTTATGGAAGCACATCATCTGCTAGTCAGCAATCAAAGCCAAATACAGTACGGCTCGACACCTCAAGTTTCTCTAAAGTCAGTGTTGAAGTAGGAAAAGAACATATGGAGCTTCTAAACACTTTGGTGAGCGCATACTGTGGATTAGTGGAAGGTCAGATTGGCAACATTAATCTGACTCAAGAAGACTATCAGCAGATCGATAAAGAGGAGATGGAGATGATGGACATCAAGTGGGCCTTTGCCAGTGCTGTTAGGCGAGCAAAGGATTTCATGGAAAGAACTGGCAGAACCAGCTTGGAAAGCAAGAAAGACACCAAGTATGGATTTGATAAGCAGGCTGTTAAGTGCTTCAATTGTGGTGAACGTGGTCATTTCAAACGTGAATGTACGAGGCCATCTCAACATGGAAACCAAAATCCTTTCAGAGGTCAAGGCAACAGGGCAAATCAGAACCAAGTAAGGAACAATGAGCGCACATTGGTGCCTGTCAACAACCAGAGTCAAGCAGGACCATCTAATGCCAACCAGGCACTTGTGGTTCAAGTAGATGAAGGTTGTGATTGGTCAATTCAGTTGGGAAATGATGCTCCAGATGGAACAGCTTGTTTTGCTGAAGTTGTCAAGGATCTTAAACACGCCAGTGGTGGAGAATCTTCCACCAATGGTGATGAATCTTCTGAAGATGAAGACAGCTCCGGTTACAGTGGAAGTTCAGATGAAGAGTCCTCGAGTTCAGGGAATGATCAGGAAGATGACACATCAAGTGCGTCAGTTAATGCAGATATTGATGAGCTATTGGAAGAAGCTGCAGCAGGAATTCAAAGAAGATCTATTTTGGTGGATCAAGCTGCTTATTCTTCGTCTTCTCTCCATTCAGCCTTTATGGCTAATGTCGATAGTTCATCAAGTCAGGTATGTGTCGATGAACCCATTGCTGTTAGTTGTGATAACTGTGATAGTTTGCGTGTTAAAAATGCTGACTTAGAGGCAAACATGTCTGAGTTGCAAGGCAAACATGATGCTTTACAAGCTAGTTTGTTTGACTTGCAAGACAAACATGTTTCTTTGAATGATAAGTGGTGTGAATTGCAAAGCGAACACGAGGCTTTGCAAGACAAATATGATGTGACATTCATTCACAATCAGAAGTTGACTGTGGATCTTTCGAAGTGCACTGAAGCCAACATGTTTTATGAAAACCATGAAAAGGAGTTTAAATCGGTAATTGAGAAATTAAAGAAAGATAAAACCGAGCTAACCAAAATGGTTTCCAGAAAACAAACTGACATTAATTTGTATATAACTCGCCTTGAGGTAATGCAAAAGGAAATGGCTTGTGTCAAAACTGAAAGTGAGGCGATCCAACTTAAGCTAGACAGTTATTTGAGCTCTAGCTATGTGTTGGATCACATCATTGACGTACAGAAAGAGAAACGGGATGTCACATGCATTAGATACAAGAAATGTCCACCACCTGTGAGACACAATTATGATGCCATGCCTGACGAGGAGGATAGAACTTTCTTTGAACCATCTGTTCCTCTAGATGTTAATGAATTTGCGACAGGACTCGGATACAAGAAAGAAGTATCATCAGATTCGGATGTGTCAGCAGATACATGTGTGTCTTCTGCTGAACAGAATCAGGATCCTCCAGTTGTTGTTGAGGATGCTGATTCTTCTGATGATGAATCTGATGATACTGATTCAGCAAAGTCTGATGCGGAGATAAAAGAAGAGGACATACCTCTTGAGAATCATATTCTGTGTGATCCTCCTGCAAAACCCGCTAAGACTGTTGCAATCGAGTCCTTGTCTGCACAAGAGTCGGAGAGTGTGGATTTGCTGTACACTCTTGTTGGTGATAATAAAATTTATTCTGACAAAGATTTTCCGATTAAGAATGTAAATCAATCCTTAATCAGTAAAGTTTTTGAAAATTCGACAAGTAAATTTCTGGGTAAGAAAGGATCACACGTTGTGGTAACACAGTGCCCTCCTATCCCAAAGGCTGAAGTTAGAAAACAATTTGGCAACCAGAAATTACCAACAGAGAAAAGGCAGCAAAATCATAACAAACAAAAAGGAAAATTGCCGGCTCAAAGTCAAAAGAAGCCAAATCAAAAGAAGAACAAGAATGTGAACTTTGTGAAATCTAAGGGAACGGACAAAATTGAAACGTTTGAAAATCAATCTAACTTAGATTTTGTCAAGAAAGCAACAGTGATGAAAAGGAATGAACCAAATAGTTCAAAACCTAGTACCTCGGGATCACAAAGTTCATCATCGGCAAGACGATCATATGATACTTCGGGGTTTGTTGAACGAAGATCATGTTTTGAATGTGGTACAATTGGACATATAATTCGAAATTGCCCGTATCTTCATAAGTTGAAAGCAAAGGATGATGATCCCCGTGAACGCAATCACCAAAAGCGATCTGTTTCTGTAAAACAAGATCCCCGACTTGTAAGAGAAAGGGAAAAGAAACAGAAACGCCAACAAGTCAAGGTGATTGAAAAGGCACTTAAAACTGATGTGGTTAAAAAACAATCTGTTTCAGTTAAGCCAGAAAACTCAAAATTTTCAAAAACTTCAAACAATCACGAAGTTAAATTGTCAAACAATCAAACTGGTAAAACTCAACAGACATGGAAACCTAAATTGACCACAAGTTCAGATGGACCATCACAATTTATGAATCATCAAAGAATAGAAGTTATTGTTGTTGATGAAAATGGAAGACCCAAGACCACAATGGCTTGGGTCCCCATCTCCAACTAATCAAGTGAGTTCATGTGCAGGGTGTTCCAGGAGGAACTATCAGTAGTCATTGGATTGTTGATAGTGGGGCATCAAGGCACATGACAGGCGACATGAAGCTTCTCTACGACGTCAAATCTATTAGAGGAGGTTATGTTGCTTTTGCTGGAGATAAAGGCGGATATATTACGGGTAAAGGAATGATTTCCAACGGGGTTGTGAGTTTTGATAAGATCAACTTTGTACAACAACTTGATCACAATCTTCTCAGCGTTTCACAAATATGTGATAAGCAGTTTTCAGTACACTTTGATGCAAATGGATGTTATGTGCTGAAACCCGGCTTCAAAATTCCAAAAGAATGGATTCTCTTGTCGGCTCCAAGGATAAATGATCTGTATGTCCTTGATATGAGCCAAGCTATCACAACATCTGCACAAGCAACCTGTTTCGTTTCCAAAGCCACAGAAAAAGACTCAATCTCTTGGCACAGACGAATGGGTCACATTCACTTACGCAAAATGAATCATTTGGTGTCAAATGAATTAGTGAATGGTGTTCCCCTTAAAAACTTCCATCTTCAAGACGTCTGTGTCTCGTGCCAGAAAGGAAAACAAACAAAGAAGCGACATCCGACTAAGAAGATCAACACGGTGGCCGTTCCACTTGAACGTTTGCACATGGATTTGTTCGGTCCTGTCAAGCACAAAAGTATTAGGAATGATCAATATTGCCTCGTGATAACTGATGATTATTCAAGATTTTCTTGGGTGGCGTTCATGGCACATAAGAGTGAAACCTTCGGTATTATCAAAAACTTGATCATTCAGATTGAGAATCTATATAAGTTGAAGGTTAGGCGGATACGTAGCGACAATGGTACTGAATTCAAAAATCATGCCATGGCGGAGTTTTGCACTTCAAAAGGTATTCTTCACGAATTTAGTGCGGCTTATACTCCTCAACAAAATGGCGTCGCTGAACGTAAGAACCGCACATTGATCGAGACTGCTAGGACTATGTTGGTAGAATCGCAGTTGCCCATTCCATTCTGGACTGAAGCTGTGTCCTCTGCATGTTACACGTTGAACCGAGTCCTTACAGTCAAAAGGCACAACAAGACCTGCTTTGAGCTTCTTAACAAACGGAAACCAGATTTGTCATATCTTGAACCGTTTGGAGCTCCGTGCACACTAATTGATCCTAATGGAAAGTTTGGGGCAAGAGCCATTGAAGGATAGTTTCTTGGGTATTCCACCCCGAACTTAAGAGTCTGGAATCTAGAGACTAAAAGGGTCGAGGAATGGTCTGAAGTCAGAGTACAAAGGCACACTTTGCCAGTTAGAAATCCTGGTCAGCCTTGGATGTTTGAGTACGATGACTTTTTCAATTCGATCAATGTTGAAGCAGTTGAAGAAAACGCTGCGGCAAGGATGTTTTTCGAGAGTGACAATGCAACAGATTCACCGTTGGTTCGTCCCATTATTGTCAATCAAGAACCATCTTCAGTGAATAATAATGCTCTCGATAATGAGGATTTTCACGATGCTACCGAATTGAACGAATCTTCAGAGGATGATGAATTTCTAGATGCAGATCAAGAAGCTCCAACAACAGCAGTTCATGGTACTTCAGAGGGTACTCCTCCAGTGGACGCCCCTAGAACAGCTGAAGCTACTGCATCATCCTCTTCGTCAATTCCGGGTATTGAATTAGTTGTTGATCTCAATCTCAACAACCTGGGTACAAACATTCCAGTTCAAGTTAATCCAGAAACAAGGATTCACAATACCCATCCTCAACAAAACATCATCGGAAATGTACAAAGTGGCATTCAAACAAGAAACATGTTGCGAAACAACAACAATGCAGGCTTGTATGCAACTATCCGAGAATCTGGTCAACAAAATGATTGGTCTTTCGCGTGTTATGTCTCACAGGAAGAGACAAGAACTTGGAAAGAAGCTTTGAAAGATAATTCTTGGGTTGAAGCGATGCAGGAAGAACTGCATCAATTCCAGAAGCTTGGTGTCTGGAAACTCGTAGAGAAACCTGCTGGTTACAAGAAGATTGGTACCCGTTGGGTGTTTAAATGCAAAAAGGATGACCGTGGAGTCGTTATTCGAAACAAAGCAAGGCTAGTCGTTCAAGGTTTTCGTCAGATAGAAGGGATCGACTACAACGAAGTGTATGCACCTGTTGCACGTCTAGAAGCAATTCGAATCTTTCTGGCTTATGCCTCATTCAAAGGTTTCAAGGTATACCAGATGGACGTGAAAAGTGCATTCTTACATGGTGTGGTGGAAGAAGAGGTGTACGTCGAACAGCCTCCAGGTTTTGAAGATCCTATCCATCCCGATCGGGTTTGGTTGCTCAACAAAGCTCTATATGGTCTACATCAAGCACCGCGAGCTTGGTATGCAACCTTATCTAATTATTTGCTGGAGAATGGATTTCGCAGAGGTCTTATCGATTGTACTCTTCTCATCAAAGAACAAGATGGAGATCTTCTACTGGTACAGGTATACGTTGATGATATTATTTTTGGTTCTACTAATGATGTTTTGTGTAGGAATTTCGAGCGCATCATGCAGGATAAATTCGAGATGAGTGCTATGGGGGAAATGACTTTCTTTTTGGGCCTACAAGTACAACAAACCGAGTCTGGGATATTCATCCATCAGACTAAATATGTTGGTGACATCTTGAGCCGGTTCCAGATGTCTGATGCAACGCCCATCGGTACCCCATTGCCGCAAAATCACGGAATTACTCCAGACTTGAAGGGTGAAGCTGTTAGCCCCTCATACTACCACGCGATGATCGGATCTCTTATGTACCTCACAGCATCAAGACCAGATATAATGTACCCAACGTGCCTGCTTGCCAGATATCAAGTCAACCCGAAGGCCTCACATCTTGCAGCTGTAAAAAGGATTTTTCGTTATTTGAAGGGTTACCCTGACACCGGTCTATGGTACCCTAGGGATAATAACTTTGACTTGATCGCTTTCAGTGATTCTGATTTTGGCGGATGCAAAATCGACGGCAAATCCACAACGGCTGGATGTCAGTTTTTGGGAAATCGCCTAGTCACATGGCAGTGCAAGAAGCAGACGTGCGTCGCTACATCAACATGCGAAGCTGAATACATTGCTGCCTCAAGTTGTTGCTCCCAAGTCCTATGGATCCAACAACAAATGCGAGACTACGGTTTTGAATTCCTAACTACTCCTATTTACGTTGATAATTCTGCTGCCTTACAGATCACTAGAAATCCTGTGCAGCATTCAAAGACTAAGCACATCGAAATTAAGTATCACTTCATACGTGATTGCTTTGAGAAAAGGCTAATCGATGTTGCTTACGTCCACACTGATGACCAACGTGCCGACCTTTTTACCAAAGCATTTGACAAATCAAGATTTGACTATTTATTATTGGTAAACGGCATTAAGGTCAAGCAAGAGTAAAACCAACATCGGAAAATCATTTTTGTAAATACCTTTGTGTTTTAAATTTGTCTTAGTTTATTGATTTTAGGGGGAGTAAATCCAAAATTTGAAAATCCAAAAACATCGAAAAATTTCAAAAACACAAAAACAATAGAAAAACAAAAATGAGTTTCCTGGCGAGCAAAAGAGAAAATGATAGTACATCAATGGTCTGTCCAAACCTCTTTAAACCTAAAATGAAAAACGATAAGCAGCTCTATATAAGATGTATCGGTAGGCTCACAATCATTTTAAAGTGTGCAGGGTGATATAACCTTAAATCGACTGAAGACCAGGTGGGAACCATTCATTGGCATATGGTCTTAGTACCGAAATTTC
This sequence comes from Helianthus tuberosus, assembly GCA_030545235.1. Lineage (NCBI taxonomy): Eukaryota > Viridiplantae > Streptophyta > Magnoliopsida > Asterales > Asteraceae > Helianthus > Helianthus tuberosus. The sequence goes on along the minus strand of CM060416.1, from coordinate 3,836,908 downwards.
GTTTGAGAGATTGCCGAGGTTCTGAGATATTCGGTCTTTATGCTGCTTATCATCTGGGTATCATGGTTGTATCTTTTACCGAAAAATAACGGGGACGCAAGTCTAGATCTTCCATGATACCATACATACGTGTACATACTGCATTCGACCTCAATAAGTGATCAACAATCACATGTCCAAACAAATAAGTGATAATATATCACATCTATCCGGGAGTCAAGTTCGTCTCTCTGCTGTACGAAAGTACTGACCTGTTCACGGACTTGCTCCTGTGCCCTCATGCATATGAAAATCAAGTTCCTCATCAATAAGTGATTCTATCACATAGGGCTTGTTTTCAATCAAAATAAGTGAGAATCTCACATCATATACGGTCAAACAGATGATAATCGGTATACTCACCGGTAAGATGAACCCTCGTGCATACCTTGATACGGGAATGTGTCGTGATGTGGATGAACACCGGTCGGTAAGTATAAATCATACCTTAACGTATCCCCTCGCCATGATTACATCTGATAAGTTGAGCTTAAGTGGACAACAATACCGATAATTGTTATAGGATGCTTATCTTAATGTTAATTAATTGAACAAAGAGAGCGTTTTGGCATGACCGTACACTGATATGATTCTCTTACCCTCGAAACTCGCAACAAGAATGTCTGTAAATATTTATTTAATGCTTTCAGTTTCTGCATCTTTGTATATATTTATTTACTGCTTTCAGTCTTTACATTTGAAATATTCAAAAAGTCCAAAAAGATTTTAGGTGTGTTTTAATATAAACTTTCTAAAAGCCAAAAAGATTTTATTTCTGTCTTATTTTCGATTGTACGATGTTGGATCTCGAGTCTTCGTTACCTGAAACCTGATTGAAAACCGAAACGACTGATTCTTCATAAACGGTCGAAATTTGCAAGTTTTGAAAGTTAAAAACCTAAAACTGAACAATTTGTTAAACTTTCAAACTGTCGGACGGTGATTGATTGAACAATGGTCACATGTGTGTCATTTACTTATGATATTCCAAGCAGTTGTTCTCATTACGCGTTTAGATTTCTTGCATGTGCAGATTCTAAAGGCAAGGAGAACATGGTCGATGACAAGCTTTGGAATGAAGACACGACGTGAAGGCACTCAAATGATGAAGATGATCGAGTTGCTACTGGCCATCATCAACACCACAAGGATCTCAAGTTGTAAAGATCAAGACATTCACGAGCATAACTCAAGGGGGAGCTTGTGTTAAGGGGGAGTTTGTCAACACACTTCTTACATGAAACGGGGAGTTTGTTGGTACACTTTCTACTTTTGAGACGTGAAGACTTTAAAGATCCTCCGACATTGAAGACTTGAAAGGACGTCAAAGACTTGAAGACACGAAGATCGAGACAAAGCTACAGCCAAGGGGGAGTTTGTTGGTGCACTTGTGTCTGTACTTTGTCTGTATTTTGTCATGATACAAAACGATGTCTTGTGTTAGTCTGGTTTACGTCTTAGGTTTGTTAATATGTGTGTTCGATGTAAGTTTGACCAAGTCAACCATCCTCCTGGTTTGACTTGGCCAAACAGTTTGCACATTGTTTGTAAGATGTTTGTGTCGAAGGATGAGTCATCGAAGGATTGTTTATATCCTTCGATGAGCTCGAAGGATAATCCTTCGATGGATATAGATGGACCTCGAAGGATATCATCCTTCGAGGTATATGTGGATCCTTCGATAGGTTTCAGATCGATAGATGATCCTTCGATCAGTCTATCTGATCCTTCAACCAGACGAGCTGTAATGGGTATATATACTCATGTAATGTGTTCACTTCAAAAAGGTGTGAGTTGTGAGTGAACTTAGTCTTGTAGAGAGTGTATTTTCAGTTTGGTCAAGGGCTGTAACCGTGTCCACTGAAATACAAGAGAAAACTTTGATATCTCGTGTGTCTACCTTTCTCTTTGTAGCTTGTGATCTCATATAAACTACCGGTTTGCATTCTAGCTTGGATTCCGCACTTGCTAGTGTGTTAAACATAACAAGGATTAGGTTTGACCTCAACCTTCGAGGGACCTACAAGGTGTGTTGACAAACTCCCCCTTAACACAAGCTCCCCCTTGAGTTATGCTCGTGAAAGACTTGATCCTTATAGCTTGAGATCCTTGTGGTGTTGATGATGGCCAGTAGCAACTCGATCATTTTCATCTTTTGAGGGCCTTCACATCGTGTCTTCATTCCGAAGTTTGTCATCGACCATGTTCTCCTTGCCTTTAGAATCTGCACATGCAAGAAATCTAAACGCGTAATGAGAACAACTGCTTGGAATATAGTTTGTATAAACAAATGACACACGAATGACCATGTCACAATCAAACACCGTCCGACAGTTTGAAAGTTTAGTAGATTTGTCAGTTTTAGTTTCTAACTTTCAAAACTTGCAAATTTCGACCGTTTATGAAGATTTAGTCAATTCGGTTTTCGTTCAGGTTTCAGGCAACGAAGACTCGAGATCCAACATCGTACGATCGAAAATAAAATAGAAATAAAATCTTTTTGGCTTTTATAAAGTTTATATTAAAACACACCTAAAATCTTTTTGGTATTTTGAATATTTCAAATTTAAAGACTGAAAGCAGTAAATAAATATATACAAAGATGCAGAAACTGAAAGCATTAAATAAATATTTACAGACATTCTTTTTGCGAGTTTCGAGGGTAAGAGAATCATATCAGTGTACGGTCATGCCAAAACGCTCTTGTTGTTCAATTAGTTAACATTAAGATAAGCATCCTATAACAATTATCGGTATTGTTGTCCACTTAAGCTCAACTTATCAGATGTAATCATGGCGAGGGGATACGTTAAGTTATGATTTATACTTACCGACCGGTGTTCATCCACATCACGACACATTCCCGTATCAAGGTATGCACGAGGGTTCATCTTACCGGTGAGTATACCGATTATCATCTGTTTGACCGTATATGATGTGAGAAACTCACTTATTTTGATTGAAAACAAGCCCTATGTGATAGAATCACTTATTGATGAGGAACTTGATTTTCATATGCATGAGGGCACAGGAGCAAGTCCGTGAACAGGTCAGTACTTTCGTACAGCAGAGAGACGAACTTGACTCCCGGATAGATGTGATATTTTATCACTTATTTGTTTGGACATGTGATTGTTGATCACTTATTGAGGTCGTATGCAGTATGTACACGTATGTATGGTATCATGGAAGATCTAGATTTGCGTCCCCGTTATTTTTCGGAAAAAGATACAACCATGATACCCAGATGATAAGCAGCATAAAGACCGAATATCTCAGAACCTCGGCAATCTCTCAAACGAAATTTCGGTACTAAGACCATATGCCAATGAATGGTTCCCACCTGGTCTTCAGTCGATTTAGGGTTTATATCACCCTGCACACTTTAAAATGATTGTGAGCCTACCGATACATCTTATATAGAGCTGCTTATCGTTTTTCAGTTTAGGTTTAAAGAGGTTTGGACAGACCACTGATGTACTATCATTTTCTCTTTTGCTCGCCAGGAAACTCATTTTTGTTTTTCTATTGTTTTTGTGTTTTTGAAATTTTTCGATGTTTTTGGATTTTCAAATTTTGGATTTAGTCCCCCTAAAATCAATAAACTAAGATAAATTTAAAACACAAGGGTATTTACAAAAATGATTTTCCGATGTTGGTTTTACTCTTGCTTGACCTTAATGCCGTTTACCAATAATAGATAGTCAAATCTTGATTTGTCAAATGCTTTGGTAAAAAGGTCGGCACGTTGGTCATCGGTGTGGACGTAAGCAACATCGATTAGCCTTTTCTCAAAGCAATCACGTATGAAGTGATACTTAATTTCGATGTGCTTAGTCTTTGAATGCTGCACAGGATTTCTAGTGATCTGTAAGGCAGCAGAATTATCAACGTAAATAGGAGTAGTTAGGAATTCAAAACCGTAGTCTCGCAATTGTTGTTGGATCCATAGGACTTGGGAGCAACAACTTGAGGCAGCAATGTATTCAGCTTCGCATGTTGATGTAGCTACACAGGTCTGCTTCTTGCACTGCCATGTGACTAGGCGATTTCCCAAAAACTGACATCCAGCCGTTGTGGATTTGTCGTCGATTTTGCATCCGCCAAAATCAGAATCACTGAATGCGATCAAGTCAAAGTTATTATCCCTAGGGTACCATAGACCGGTGTCAGGGCAACCTTTCAAATAACGAAAAATCCTTTTTACAGCTGCAAGATGTGAGGCCTTCGGGTTGACTTGATATCTGGCAAGCAGGCACGTTGGATACATTATATCTGGTCTTGATGCTGTGAGGTACATAAGAGATCCGATCATCACGCGGTAGTATGAGGGGTTAACAGCTTCACCCTTCAAGTCTGGATTAATTCCGTGATTTTGCGGCAATGGGGTACCGATGGGCGTTGCATCAGACATCTGGAACCGGCTCAAGATGTCACCAACATATTTAGTCTGATGGATGAATATCCCAGACTCAGTTTGTTGCACTTGTAGGCCCAAAAAGAAGGTCATTTCCCCCATAGCACTCATCTCGAATTTATCCTGCATAATGCGCTCGAAATTCCTACACAAAACATCATTAGTAGAACCAAAAATAATATCATCAACGTATACCTGAACCAGTAGAAGATCTCCATCTTGTTCTTTGATGAAAAGAGTACAATCGATAAGACCTCTGCGAAATCCATTCTCCAGCAGATAATTAGATAAGGTTGTGTACCAAGCTCGCGGTGCTTGATGTAGACCATAGAGAGCTTTGTTGAGCAACCAAACCCGATCGGGATGGATATGATCTTCAAAACCTGGAGGCTGTTCGACGTACACCTCTTCTTCCACCACACCATGTAAGAATGCACTTTTCACGTCCATCTGGTATACCTTGAAACCTTTGAATGAGGCATAAGCCAGAAAGATTCGAATTGCTTCTAGACGTGCAACAGGTGCATACACTTCGTTGTAGTCGATCCCTTCTATCTGACGAAAACCTTGAACGACTAGCCTTGCTTTGTTTCGAATAACGACTCCACGGTCATCCTTTTTGCATTTAAAAACCCAACGGGTACCAATCTTCTTGTAACCAGCAGGTTTCTCTACGAGTTTCCAGACACCAAGCTTCTGGAATTGTTGCAGTTCTTCCTGCATTGCTTTAACCCAAGAGTTATCTTTCAAAGCTTCTTTCCAAGTTCTTGGCTCTTCCTGTGAGACATAACACGCGAAAGACCAATCGTTTCGCAACATGTTTCTTGTTTGAACGCCACTTTGTACATTTCCAATGATGTTTTGTTGAGGATGGGTATTGTGAATCCTTGTTTCTGGATTATCTTGAACTGGAATATTTGTACCCAGATTGTTGAGATTGAGATCAACAACTAATTCAATACCCGGAATTGACGAAGAGGATGATGCAGTAGCTTCAGCTGTTCTAGGGGCGTCCACTGGAGGAGTACCCTCTGAAGTACCATGAACTGCTGTTGTTGGAGCTTCTTGATCTGCATCTAGAAATTCATCATCCTCTGAAGATTCGTTCAATTCGGTAGCATCGTGAAAATCCTCATTATCGAGAGCATTATTATTCACTGAAGATGGTTCTTGATTGACAATAATGGGACGAACCAACGGTGAATCTGTTGCATTGTCACTCTCGAAAAACATCCTTGCTGCAGCATTTTCTTCAACTGCTTTAACATTGATCGAATTGAAAAAGTCATCGTACTTAAACATCCAAGGCTGAACAGGACATTTGACTGGTAAAGTGTGCATTTGTACTCTGACTTCAGACCATTCCTCGACCCTTTTAGTCTCTAGATTCCAGACTCTTAAGTTCGGGGTGGCATACCCAAGAAAGTATCCCTCAATTGCTTTTGCCCCAAACTTTCCATTAGGATCGATTATTGTGCACGGAGCTCCAAACGGTTCAAGATATGACAAATCTGGTTTCCGTTTGTTAATAAGCTCAAAGCAGGTCTTGTTGTGTCTTTTGACTGTAAGGACTCGGTTCAACGTATAACATGCAGAGGCCACAGCTTCACTCCAAAATGGAATGGGCAACTGCGACTCTACCAACATAGTCCTAGCAGTCTCGATCAATGTGCGGTTTTTACGTTCAGCGACACCATTCTGTTGAGGAGTATAAGCTGCACTAAATTCATGAAGAATACCTTTTGAAGTGCAAAACTCCGCCATGGCATGATTTTTGAATTCAGTACCATTGTCGCTACGTATCCGCCTAACCTTCAACTTATATAGATTCTCAATCTGAATGATCAAGTTTTTGATAATACCGAAGGTTTCACTCTTATGTGCCATGAACGCCACCCAAGAAAATCTTGAATAATCATCAGTTATCACGAGGCAGTATTGATCATTCCTAATACTTTTGTGCTTAACAGGACCGAACAAATCCATGTGCAAATGTTCAAGAGGAACAGCCACCGTGTTGATTTTCTTTGTAGGGTGTCGCTTCTTCGTTTGTTTTCCTTTCTGGCACGAGACACAGACGTCTTGAAGATGAAAGTTTTTAAGAGGAACACCATTCACCAATTCATTTGACACCAAATGATTCATTTTGCGTAAGTGAATGTGACCCATTCGTCTGTGCCAAGAGATTGAGTCCTTTTCTGTGGCTTTGGAAACGAAACAAATTGCTTGTGCAGACGTTGTGATAGCTTGGGTCATATCAAGGACATACAGATCATTTATCCTTGGAGCCGACAAGAGAATCCATTCTTTTGGAATTTTGAAGCCGGGTTTCAGCACATAACATCCATTTGCATCAAAGTGTACTGAGAACTGCTTATCACAAATTTGAGAAACACTAAGAAGTTTGTGATCAAGTTGTTGTACGAAGTTGATCTTATCAAAGCAAACAACCCCGTTGGAAATCATTCCTTCACCCGTAATATATCCGCCTTTATCTCCAGCAAAAGCAACATAACCTCCTCTAATAGATTTAATGTCGTAGAGAAGCTTCATGTCGCCTGTCATGTGCCTGGATGCCCCACTATCAACAATCCAATGACTACTGATAGTTCCTCCTGGAACACCCTGCACATGAACTCACTTGATTAGTTGGAGATGGGGACCCAAGCCATTGTGGTCTTGGGTCTTCCATTTTCATCAACAACAATAACTTCTTTTCTTTGTAGAAGTGCTAGAAGTTCCATAATACATTTCAGAATTTTGTGGCACTGGAACTCTTTTTGCCTTGAGAGTTTCTTCCTGATTCTTGTTTTCCAGGAGTTGAACAAAGTCATTGAAGTTTGTTGTAGCTAAAGTGCCATTGTACTTCATGATTTCCAAGAAAGTATTCCATTGAGGTGGCAGTGCATCTGCAAACTTTTTCACTACCTCTGCTGAAGTTGTTACAACCCCAATATTTGCCAATTTAGTCAGCAAATGATTAAATCGACTTGTCAAATCTCCTAAAGATTCATTCTCCATACAAGTAAAACCATCAAACTCTTTCTTTAGCAGGTCGCGTCTCAATTGACGTGTCGCTTCATTTCCTACGCCCCTTGTCTTCGATGCGTCCCACAACTTCTTCGTTGTCTTGAAACTGACAAATTGATGATAAATATCTTTGCTTAACGCCTGAGTAAGAATGGCATACGCTTTCTTCTCTAAGTCATAGACCTTCTTCCGATCTTCCGTAAGATCGGCAAACGTAGCAGCAGATGAAGCGGCAACCTATATTGTTTGATCAAAATCTGTGATGAAACGCAACCACAATTCTGTATTTTGACCAAGGACGTATGTATGAAATCTATCAAACCATCCCGGATATTCACTTAAGTGCATCAACTTTGGAGGCCTATTCAAACTTCCCGTTTCACTCTCGCTTAACAAAATGCTTTGAATACTTGGAGTTTGATTTGATACGAATGCCCATTGACCGGTAGATATAGCATTAGCTTGCGAAGATACAGGTACGGGAGATTCGGCCCATGCAGGAGATAAACTGGTATTTCTATACTTTCCCGAATCCGGAGCCGGAGTACCATAATACATTTCTGTATTTATCGGAGTACCCCACATCGAATTCATTTTTGATCAAGAAAAATGTTACACTAGTTCTCTCGGGTTCTCCTTGTTAACAATCAACCAGCCGAAGGATCCCTGATCGAAAGACGAGAAAAACACAAACTGGTTAAACTTAAACAGACTAGGATCGAAGGATCAATACTTGTTCGAAGGATCAACAGTGTTCGAAAGATCACTGTTGAATTTCGAACAATGATTTTGAAGGATCCACCAATCGAAAGATCCTTATCTTTCGAACAAGAACTGTAGATTGAAAGATGTATCCTTCGAAAAGATTCCTTGGATCGAAGGATAAGTCACAGACTTCGAAGGATGTGCGAAGGATGATTATCTATCGAACTTCCTTTGATCGAAAGATGATCTTTCGACTTCGAAGGATATCCTTCGATCTGTACTGACACAGTTGACAAAAGTGACAGGTTGGTGAAAAAGGTGATTGGTTGGTAGAAAGCTTTCGGCAGAAGGTATGCTCAGGCCATACCTTTTACCAAACCAAGATTTGAACAATAAAATATTACCCAAAAAGGACAGTTCTTATCCAGAAAACCGGTCACCGGAGTAAGCCGGAATTTGGCCGGAAATTACCAAACTTCTTAAAAACAAGTTTTTAAGTTACCCAACCCGTCCTTTAACAAACCCGGTTAGTTTAGAACACGTTTTTACGTCAAGAAATGCGAGAAAAACACTAAAAACGGGTGCTAAACCATGTGAGTTTTGTCCAAACACTCCAAAGTCTTGTATAAACTCGGTTTTTAACAAGGAAAAGAGCCACGGCTCTGATACCACTTGTAGGTCCCTCGGAGGATGAGGTCAAACCTTATCCTTGTTATGTTTAACACACTAGCAAGTGCGGAATCCAAGCTAGAATGCAAACCGGTAGTTTATATGAGAACACAAGCTACAAAGAGAAAGGTAAACACACGAGATATCAAAGTTTTCTCTTGTATTTCAGTGGACACGGTTACAGCCCTTGACCCAACTGAAAATATGCTCTCTACAAGACTTAGTTCACTCACATCTCACACCCTTTTGTGAACACATTACATGAGTATATATATCCATCATAGCTCGTCTGGTCGAAGGATCAGATAGCCTGATCGAAGGATCATCTATCGATCTGAAACCTATCGAAGGATCCACATATACCTGGAAGGATGATATCCTTCGAGGTCCATCAACATCCATCGAAGGTTTATCTTTCGAGCTCATCGAAGGATCTAAACAATCCTTCGATGACTCATCCTTCGACACAAACATGTTACAACAATGTTCCAACTGTTTGGCCAAGTCAAACCAGGAGGATGGTTGACTTGGTCAAACTTACATCAACCTTACATCAAAGACATCGTTTTATATCATGACAAAATACAGACAAAGTACAGACACAAGTGCACCAATAGAGGGCTCCTGTTCAGGTTCAAGATCATGTGTTGGCTGAGAGAAAGAGAAGAGAAAAGTTAACCGACAGTTGATTGCTTTGTCTGCCTTCCATCATAACCTTAACAAAGTAATACTTTGTTTCTTCTTATGATTTTTTTAATGACTTAAATTACACCAAATCCGCCTTTGGCGGGCCGAACCCTTGACCTCAAGGGGAACAACACCACACTAACACCTAATTCCAATGGTTTCTTCTTATGATCAGTTTGCTACCCTTACAAGCAAGGCAAGTGAACTCCATCGAGTCTGGTGAAAACTCTTTGGATTTCACTTGGCAGTCAAGTGAATGAGTTCGCTTACAGGGGTAGTGAACTGTCTAGACATTCTACAAACCACTTAGAGTACCAGTCTCGTTCCTAAAGATGCTACTTGTACACAAATAATCTCTGATTACTGCTTAGGTGTAAAGAATCTAAGATTTATGTATCAGCGGAAAGATGTTTCTTGTGCTTAACCTAGAAACTCTCCAATGATCTAACTCTTACATATCTTGCTTTAGATAGATAAGGCTTGGAAGACGCAACAATTACATAAGAGAGGTTCAAGATCGTGTAAAGGAACTCGAGGGGTTGTTACTAGTTAAGAGGAAGGAGGCTAAAGAATGTATTATCGCATTGAAGAAATCTAGGATTGGAGGAGATGACGAAGGCGCATCATCTTCGAATGAAACAAACTTTGCAGATTGTTGTGCAGAATGTCTCTAGCAAATCATCTGCTGAGATTGAAGTGCGGATGTCAGGAAGCAGTGCTAGTAAGAATCCAGTCCCAGAAAAACTCTTCTTTGCTAGTTAAAGTGCTAAGCAAGATGCAGAAATTTGGGCTATCCATAATCAGCAGCAGTGCCATGCCTTTTGCTAATACTACTACGTACGCTTATAACCATTGTCGCTCAGCTATATGTCCTAAACACTAATCATTTCAGAAGGAGGAAACTAGTCTTAGTTTGTGTTGGTTTTGAGATTAATGAACTTGCTAGCAACCCGTTTCGTGCAAACTTTAATTCTGTCACAAATTTGAACCAAACAAACTTACCAGTAAAAAACACTCATAGAAGAGTTATTGGTAGGCTTAGAAGGGTGGGATTAGCACACATATTATTTGAACCAATCTCTAAATGTTTGGTTCTTTTTTATTTACTTCAATTCTGCGGATTGAGGGAGACTTCTTTATAACAGCAACAGATCTCATTAAGGACCTTCAACTAGCTATATGAAATTCAATTACGTACATGCAACTACGGGTTCAAGATATCATTGAGGTTGATGATAGGTTTTAGTTCTTGATTTTATACTTTAGGAGGAAAGTTTAGAAGTTAGAACACTATATTCTTATCCCAATCACTGGAGTTTTTTCAAATATACCTAAGGACACATAAGACTCAAAGGTCATCGATATCGCATTTTCTGCAGACTTGTGAATTCCGTTCTTGATGATAGATAAATGGTCAAAACTTTTCAAAATGGCTACCTGTGACGGGCTGTCACACACACACATATACATACATACATACATACATACATATATATATATATATATTGAGGCCCATCCCCACACCCTAGGTCCATCCCCTTCATGCTCATCCTCACACCCTCCTCCACACGCCATAATCTTAGATTCTACATGGATTACTATCTTTCACCTTTGTGATTTGTCATTTGTCATTTGTATACTAAACCATCATTCTACGCATACTGTTTTCTTTATATTTCTTGTGGGCGGTTAATGTAGATTCCAATGAGATCTCAGTTTATTTGTATTATAGATGAGTAACTTAACATGAGGATGGAATTATTTTATTAAGTTATTAATCTGTTTATCCTAGTAGTGGAAGATTTTTTAATTTATTCTGTAAGTATCCATCTCCAATATGCATGTTTCAAGGAGCAACACATAAACTATTCCGCCAACTTCAGCACGTTTTATAATATTGTAGTTTTGCTTCAGATACAGAACTATATAATATACTAACATTTTAAAATAGTCGAAAGTGTATTTTTATTAAGAAAACTAAACTTAGATTAACACTATACGCCTCGTATAGGCGTATAGTGTTAATCAAGCTTTTGTGTTAAATATAGGCTGAAGATATTCACACGCCCACCCTGCAAATTTAGACACCTTTGGAACACTAGACGCCTCGTATTTGGCCTATACGGGGTGTCTAGGGCACTGAATTCAAAAGGGTCTGAGTGGGATGTCAGGCACAAAGTTTGAGGGTTCTAGACGCCCCATATAGACCTATACGAGACGTCTAGGTGTTGGGTGTTTTTTTAGTTGAAAGAATGGATGTTTCGGTGGGGTAATTTGATGGTTTTTGGAGGGTGATGTTTTTTTGAGTGAAAAATTTTATGTTTTTAAAATATGATTTGAAAATGAACGCCCTAAAAACACACAATCCAAATCATCCTTTGCACGAGCATAATGTCACGGAGTTATTTTCTTACTCTCGTGCGGCACTTAGAATACTTCTAAGTTAAGCCTTGTGGTTGGGTTTGGTTATGTATCGCAGCGGAAGTCTTTGTTTGTGAGGATCACAAGTATGATTTTGTAGTGCAAAACTACACCAAAGATGGTTATGTATTACTTGAACAAAGTTACAAGTACAAAGTGTTTACAAGAAGTTTGTAGGTCCCTCGGAGGATGAGGTCAAACCTTATCCTTGTTATGTTTAACACACTAGCAAGTGCGGAATCCAAGCTAGAATGCAAACCGGTAGTTTATATGAGAACACAAGCTACAAAGAGAAAGGTAGACACACGAGATATCAAAGTTTTCTCTTGTATTGCAGTGGACACGGTTACAGCCCTTGACCCAACTGAAAATATGCTCTCTACAAGACTAAGTTCACTCACATCTCCCACCCTCATGAAGTGAACACATTACATGAGTATATATACCCATTACAGCTCGTCTGGTCGAAGGATCAGATAGACTGATCGAAGGATCATCTATCGATCTGAAACCTGTCGAAGGATCCACATATACCTCGAAGGATGATATCCTTCGAGGTCCATCTATATCCATCGAAGGATTATCTTTCGAGCTCATCGAAGGATATAAACAATCCTTCGATTACTCATCCTTCGACACAAACATCTTACAAACAATGTGCTAACTGTTTGGCCAAGTCAAACCAGGAGGATGGTTGACTTGGTCAAACTTACATCGAACACACATATTAACAAACCTAAGACGTAAACCAGACTAACACAAGACATCGTTTTGTATCATGACAAAATACAGACAAAGTACAGACACAAGTGCACCAACAAACTCCCCCTTGGCTGTAGCTTTGTCTCGATCTTCGTGTCTTCAAGTCTTTGACGTCCTTTCAAGTCTTCAATGTCGGAGGATCTTTAAAGTCTTCACGTCTTGAAAGCAGAAAGTGTACCAACAAACTCCCCGTTTCATGTAGGAAGTGTGTTGATAAACTCCCCCTTAACACAAGCTCCCCCTTGAGTTATGCTCGTGAAATACTTGTTCTTTATGAAGTGAGATCCTTGTGGTGTTGATGATGGCCAGTAGCAACTCGATCATCTTCATCATTTGAGTGCCTTCACGTCGTGTCTTCATTCCAAAGCTTGTCATCGACCATGTTCTCCTTGCCTTTAGAATCTGCACATGCAAGAAATCTAAACGCGTAATGAGAACAACTGCTTGGAATATCATAAGTAAACGACACACATGTGACCATTGCTCAATCAACTAGCGTCCGACAGTTTGAAAGTTTAACAAATTTATCAATTTTAGTTTTTAACTTTCAAAACTTGCAAATTCTGACCATTTATGAAGATTTAGTCGATTTTGGTTTTCAATCAGGTTTCAGGTAACGAAGACTCGAGCTCCAACATCGTACGATCGAAAATAAAATAGAAATAAAATCTTTTTGGCTTTTAGAAAGTTTATATTAAAACACACCTAAAATCTTTTTGGTATTTTGAATATTTCAAATTTAAAGACTGAAAGCAGTAAATAAATATATACAAAGATGCAGAAACTGAAAGCATTAAATAAATATTTACAGACATTCTTTTTGCGAGTTTCGAGGGTAAGAGAATCATATCAGTGTACGGTCACGCCAAAACACTCTTGTTGTTCAGTTAATTAACATTAAGATAAGCATCTTATAACGATTATCGGTATTGTTGTCCACTTAAGCTCAACTTATCAGATGTAATCATGGCGAGGGGATACGTTAAGGTATGATTTATACTTACCGACCGGTGTTCATCCACATCACGACACATTCCCGTATCAAGGTATGCACGAAGATTCATCTTACCGGTGAGTATACCGATTATCATTTGTTTGACCGTATATGATGTGAGAAACTCACTTATTTTGATTTGAAAACAAGCCCTATGTGATAGAATCACTTATTGATGAGGAACTTGATTTTCGATGCATGAGGGCACAGGAGCAAGTCCGTGAACAGGTCAGTACTTTCGTACAGCAGAGAGACGAACTTGACTCCCGGAAAGATGTGATATATTATCACTTATTTGTTTGGACATGTGATTGTTGATCACTTATTGAGGTCGTATGCAGTATGTACACGTATGTATGGTATCATGGAAGATCTAGACTTGCGTCCCCGTTATTTTTCGGTAAAAGATACAACCATGATACCCAGATGATAAGCAGCATAAAGACCGAATATCTCAGAACCTCGGCAATCTCTCAAACGAAATTTCGGTACCAAGACCATATGCCAATGAATGGTTCCCACCTGGTCTTCAGTCGGATTTAAGTTTATATCACCCTGCACACTTTAAAATGATTGTGAGCCTACCGATACATCTTATATAGAGCTGCTTATCGTTGTTCATTTTAGGTTTAAAGAAGTTTAGACAGACCACTGATGTACTATCATTTTCTCTTTTGCTCGCCAGGAAACTCATTTTTGCTTTTCTATTGTTTTTGTGTTTTTGAAATTTTTCGATGTTTTTGGATTTTCAAATTTTGGAATTACTCCCCCTAAAATCAACAAACTAAGATAAATTTAAAACACAAAGGTATTTACAAAAATGATTTTCCGATGTGGATTACTCTTGCTTGACCTTAATGCCGTTTACCAATAATAAAAAGTCAAATCTTGATTTGTCAAATGCTTTTGTAAAAAGGTCGGCACGTTGGTCATCGGTGTGGACGTAAGCAACATCGATTAGCCTTTTCTCAAAGCAATCACGTATGAAGTGATACTTAATTTCGATGTGCTTAGTCTTTGAATGCTGCACAGGATTTCTAGTGATCTGTAATGCAGCAGAATTATCAACGTAAATAGGAGTAGTTAGGAATTCAAAACCGTAGTCGCGCAATTGTTGTTGAATCCATAGAACTTGGGAGCAACAACTTGAGGCAGCAATGTATTCAGCTTCGCATGTTGATGTAGCGACACAAGTCTTCTTCTTGCACTGCCATGTGACTAGGCGATTTCCCAAAAACTGACATCCAGCCGTTGTGGATTTGCCGTCGATTTTGCATCCACCAAAATCAGAATCACTGAATGCGATCAAGTCAAAGTTATTATCCCTAGGGTACCATAGACCGGTGTCAGGGCAACCCTTCAAATAACGAAAAATCCTTTTTACAGCTGCAAGATGTGAGGCCTTCGGGTTGACTTGATATCTGGCAAGCATGCACGTTGGATACATTATATCTGGTCTTGATGCTGTGAGGTACATAAGAGATCCGATCATCGCGCGGTAGTATGAGGGGCTAACAGCTTCACCCTTCAAGTCTGGAGTAATTCCGTGATTTTGCGGCAATGGGGTACCGATGGGCGTTGCATCAGACATCTGGAACCGGCTCAAGATGTCACCAACATATTTAGTCTGATGGATGAATATCCCAGACTCAGTTTGTTGTACTTGTAGGCCCAAAAAGAAGGTCATTTCCCCCATAGCACTCATCTCGAATTTATCCTGCATAATGCGCTCGAAATTCCTACACAAAACATCATTAGTAGAACCAAAAATAATATCATCAACGTATACCTGAACCAGTAGAAGATCTCCATCTTGTTCTTTGATGAAAAGAGTACAATCGATAAGACCTCTGCGAAATCCATTCTCCAGCAGATAATTAGATAAGGTTGCATACCAAGCTCGCGGTGCTTGATGTAGACCATATAGAGTTTTGTTGAGCAACCAAACCCGATCGGGATGGATAGGATCTTCAAAACCTGGAGGCTGTTCGACGTACACCTCTTCTTCCACCACACCATGTAAGAATGCACTTTTCACGTCCATCTGGTATACCTTGAAACCTTTGAATGAGGCATAAGCCAGAAAGATCCGAATTGCTTCTAGACGTGCAACAGGTGCATACACTTCGTTGTAGTCGATCCCTTCTATCTGACGAAAACCTTGAACGACTAGCCTTGCTTTGTTTCGAATAACGACTCCACGGTCATCCTTTTTGCATTTGAACACCCAACGGGTACCAATCTTCTTGTAACCAGCAGGTTTCTCTACGAGTTTCCAGACACCAAGCTTCTGGAATTGTTGCAGTTCTTCCTGCATTGCTTCAACCCAAGAGTTATCTTTCAAAGCTTCCTTCCAAGTTCTTGGCTCTTCCTGTGAGACATAACACGCGAAAGACCAATCATTTTGCTGACCAGATTCTCTAATCGCCGCATACAAGCCTGCATTGTTGTTGTTTCGCAACATGTTTCTTGTTTGAACGCCACTTTGTACATTTCCGATGATGTTTTGTTGAGGATGGGTATTGTGAATCCTTGTTTCTGGATTATCTTGAACTGGAATGTTTGTACCCAGATTGTTGAGATTGAGATCAACAACCAATTCAATGCCCGGAATTGACGAAGAGGATGATGCAGTAGCTTCAGCTGTTCTAGGGGCGTCCACTGGAGGAGTACCCTCTGAAGTACCCTGAACTGCTGTTGTTGGAGCTTCTTGATCTGCATCTAGAAATTCATCATCCTCTGAAGATTCGTTCAATTCGGTAGCATCGTGAAAATACTCATTATCGAGAGCATTATTATTCACTGAAGATGGTTTTTGATTGACAATAATGGGACGAACCAACGGGGAATCTGTTGCATTGTCACTCTTGAAAAACATCCTTGCCGCAGCGTTTTCTTCAACTGCTTCAACATTGATCGAATTGAAAAAGTCATCGTACTCAAACATCCAGGCTGACCAGGATTTCTAACTGGCAAAGTGTGCCTTTGTACTCTAACTTCAGACCATTCCTCGACCCTTTTAGTCTCTAGATTCCAGACTCTTAAGTTCGGGGTGGAATACCCAAGAAAGTATCCTTCAATGGCTCTTGCCCCAAACTTTCCATTAGGATCGATTAGTGTGCACGGAGCTCCAAACGGTTCAAGATATGACAAATCTGGTTTCCGTTTGTTAAGAAGCTCAAAGCAGGTCTTGTTGTGCCTTTTGACTGTAAGGACTCGGTTCAACGTGTAACATGCAGAGGACACAGCTTCAGTCCAGAATGGAATGGGCAACTGCGATTCTACCAACATAGTCCTAGCAGTCTCGATCAATGTGCGGTTCTTACGTTCAGTGACGCCATTTTGTTGAGGAGTATAAGCCGCACTAAATTCGTGAAGAATACCTTTTGAAGTGCAAAACTCCGCCATGGCATGATTTTTAAATTCAGTACCATTGTCGCTACGTATCCGCCTAACCTTCAACTTATATAGGTTCTCAATCTGAATGATCAAGTTTTTGATAATACCGAAAGTTTCACTCTTATGTGCCATGAACGCCACCCAAGAAAATCTTGAATAATCATCAGTTATCACGAGGAAATATTGATCATTCCGGATGCTTTTATGCTTGACAGGACCAAACAAATCCATGTGCAAACGTTCAAGAGGAACAGCCACCGTGTTGATTTTCTTTGTAGGGTGTCGCTTCTTCGTTTGTTTTCCTTTCTGGCACGAGACACAGACGTCTTGAAGATGGAAGTTTTTAAGGGGAACACCATTCACTAATTCATTTGACACCAAATGATTCATTTTGCGTAAGTGAATGTGACCCATTCGTCTGTGCCAAGAGATTGAGTCCTTTTCTGTGGCTTTGGAAACGAAACAGGTTGCTTGTGCAGACGTTGTGATAGCTTGGCTCATATCAAGGACGTACAAGTCATTTATCCTTGGAGCAGATAAGAGAATCCATTCTTTCGGAATTTTGAAGCCGGGTTTCAGCACATAACATCCATTTGCATCAAAGTGTACTGAGAACTGCTTATCACAAATTTGAGAAACACTAAGAAGATTGTGATCAAGTTGTTGTACAAAGTTGATCTTATCAAAGCTAACAACCCCGTTGGAAATCATTCCTTCACCCGTAATATATCCGCCTTTATCTCCTGCAAAAGCAACATAACCTCCTCTAATAGATTTAACGTCGTAGAGAAGCTTCATGTCGCCTGTCATGTGCCTGGATGCCCCACTATCAACAATCCAATGACTACTGATAGTTCCTCCTGGAACACCCTGCACATGAACTCACATGATTAGTTGGAGATGGGGACCCAAGCCATTGTGGTCTTGGGTCTTCCATTTTCATCAACAACAATAACTTCTATTCTTTGATGATTCATAAATTGTGATGGTCCCTCTGAACTTGTGGTCAATTTAGGTTTCCATGTCTGTTGAGTTTTACCAGTTTGATTGTTTGAAATTTTTTGAAAATTTTGAGTTTTCTGGCTTAATTGAAACAGATTGTTTTCGAACCAATCACCTTGACTTGTTGGCGTTTCTGTTTCTTTTCCCTTTCTCTTACAAGTCGGGGATCTTGTTTTACAGAAACAGATCGCTTTTGGTGATTGCGTTCACGGGGATCATCATCCTTTGCTTTCAACTTATGAAGATACGGACAGTTTCGAATTATATGTCCAATTTCACCACATTCAAAACATGATCTTCGTTCAACAAACCCCGAAGTATCATGTGATCGTCTTGTCGATGATGAACTTTGTGATCCTGAGGTACTAGGTTTTGAACTATTTGGTTCATTTCTTTTCATCACAGTTGCTTTTTTGACAAAATCTAAGTTAGATTGGTTTTCAAACGTTTCAATTTTGTCCGTTCCCTTAGATTTCACAAAGTTCACATTCTTTTTCTTCTTTTGATTTGGCTTCTTTTGACTTTGAGCCGGCAATTTTCCTTTTTGTTTGTTATGATTTTGCTGCCTTTTCTCTGTTGGTAATTTCTGATTGCCAAATTGTTTTCTAACTTCAGCCTTTGGGATAGGAGGGCACAGTGTTACCACAACGTGTGATCCTTTCTTACCAAGAAATTTACTTGTCGAATTTTCAAAAACTTTACTGATTAGGGATTGATTTACATTCTGAATCGGAAAATCTTTGTCAGAATAAATTTTATTATCACCAACAAGAGTATACAGCAAATCCACACTCTCCGACTCTTTTGCAGACGAGGACTCAATTGCAACAGTCTTAGCGGGTTTTGCAGGAGGATCACACAGAATATGATTCTCAAGAGGTATGTCCTCTTCTTTTATCACCGCATCAGACTTTGCTGAATCAGTATCATCAGATTCATCATCAGAAGAATCAGCATCCTCAACAACAACTGGAGGATCCTGATTCTGTTCAGCAGAAGACACACATGTATCTGCTGACACATCCGAATCTGATGATACTTCTTTCTTGTATCCGAGTCCTGTTGCAAATTCATTAACATCTAGAGGAACAGATGGTTCAAAGAAAGTTCTATCCTCCTCGTCAGGCATGGCATCATAATTGTGTCTCACAGGTGGTGGACATTTCTTGTATCCAATGCATGTGACATCCCGTTTCTCTTTCTGTACGTCAATGATGTGATCCAACACATAGCTAGAGCTCAAATAACTGTCTAGCTTAAGTTGGATCGCCTCACTTTCAGTTTTCACATAAGCCATTTCCTTTTGCATTACCTCAAGACGAGTTATATACAAATTAATGTCAGTTTGTTTTCTGGAAACCATTTTAGTTAACTCGGTTTTATCTTTCTTTAATTTTTCAATTACCGATTTAAACTCCTTTTCATGGTTTTCATAAAACATGTTGGCTTCAGTGCACTTCGAAAGATCAACGGTCAATTTCTGATTGTGAATGAATGTCACATCATATTTCTCTTGCAAAGCCTCGTGTTTTCTTTGCAATTCACACCACTTATCATTCAATGAAACATGTTTGTCTTGCAAGTCAAACAAACTAGCTTGTAAAGCATCATGTTTGCCTTGCAACTCAGACATGCTTGTCTCTAAATCAGCACATTTAATACTCAATATGTCACAATTATCACAACTAACAGAAGTGGGTTCATCGACACATACCTGACTTGATGAACTGTCGACATTAGCCATAAAGGCTGAATGGAGAGAAGACGAAGAATAAGCAGCTTGATCCACCAAAATAGATCTTCTTTCAATTCCTGCTGTAGCTTCTTCCAAAAGCTCATCAATATATGCATCAACTGACGCACTTGATGTCTCATCCACATGATCATTGCCTGAAGTGGAGGATTCTTCATCTGAGCTTCCACTATAACCAGAACTGTCTTCATCTTCAAAAGATTCATCACCATTGGTGGAAGATTCTCCACCACTGGCGTGCTTAAGATCCTTGACAACCTCAGCAAAACACGCTGTTCCATCTGGAGCATCACTTCCCAACTGAAGTGACCAATCACAACCTTCATCTACTTGAACCACAAGTGCCTGGTTGGCATTTGATGGTCCTGCTTGGCTTTGGTTGTTGACAGGTATCAACGTACGCACATTATTCATGTTCTGGTTCTGCTGGTTGCCTTGGTTTCTGAAAGGATTCTGGTTTCCATGCTGAGCTGGTCTTGTGCATTCCCTTTTGAAATGACCCCGTTCACCACAGTTAAAGCACTTTACAGCTTGCTTGTCGAACCCATACTTGGTGTCTTTCTTGCTTTCCAAGCTGGTTCTGCCAGTTCTTTCCATGAAATCCTTTGCTCTCCTCACAGCACTTGCAAAGGCCCATTTGATATCCATCAAATCCATCTCTTCCTTATCAATCTGCTGATAGTCTTCTTGTGTCAGATTAATGTTCCCAATCTGACCTTCCACTAACCCACAGTATGCACTCACCAAAGTGTTTAGAAGCTCCATATGTTCTTTTGCTACTTCAACACTGACTTTAGAGAAACTTGAGGTGTCGAGCCGTACTGTATTTGGCTTTGATTGCTGACTAGCAGATGATGTGCTTCCATAACATGCTTGCTGTTGAGGAGGAAGTGGATTCCCGTATAAATCTGTTGGTCCGGTAGATCGAACAGGTAATGGATTTCCGAACATATCAGTTGCTCTGATAGGTCGTTGGCTTTGCTGTTGTGGTACTGGTTGAGGAACTAGTTCAAGCGGATTTCCATATATGTCTGTTGTTGGAGGAGGCTTGACCGGAACTTGGATAGGATTGCCATACATGTCAGTGCTAGACACAAACGCTGTTTGAATTGGAGCGTGTGAAGAAGGTTTTGTGGAAGTGCTAGAAGTTCCATAATACATTTCAGGATTTTGTGGCACTGGAACTCTTTATGCCTTGAGAGTTTCTTCCTGATTCTTGTTTTCCAGGAGTTGAACAAAGTCATTGAAGTTTGTTGTAGCTAAAGTGCCATTGTACTTCATGATTTCCAAGAAAGTATTCCATTGAGGTGGCAGTGCATCTGCAAACTTTTTCACTACCTCTGCTGAAGTTGTTACAACCCCAATATTTGCCAATTCAGTCAGCAAATGATTAAATCGACTTGTCAAATCTCCTAAAGATTCATTCTCCATACAAGTAAAACCATCAAACTCTTTCTTTAGCAGGTCTTTTCTCAATTGACGTGTCGCTTCATTTCCTACGCCCCTTATCTTCAATGCGTCCCACAACTTCTTCGTTGTCTTGAAACTGACAAATTGATGATAAATATCTTTGCTTAACGCCTGAGTAAGAATGGCATACGCTTTCTTCTCTAAGTCATAGACCTTCTTCTGATCTTCCGTAAGATCGGCAAACGTAGCAGTAGATGAAGCGGCAACCTCTATTGTTTGATCAAAATCTGTGATGAAACGCAACCACAATTCTGTATTTTGACCAAGGACGTATGTATGAAATCTATCAAACCATCCCGGATATTCACTTAAGTGCATCAACTTTGGAGGCCTATTCAAACTTCCCGTTTCACTCTCGCTTAACAAAATGCTTTGAATACTTGGAGTTTGATTTGATACGAATGCCCATTGACCGGTAGATATAGCATTAGCTTGCGAAGATACAGGTACGGGAGATTCGGCCCATGCAGGAGATAAACTGGTATTTCTATACTTTCCCGAATCCGGAGCCGGAGTACCATAATACATTTCTGTATTTATCGGAGTACCCCACATCGAATTCATTTTTGATCAAGAAAATTGTTACACTAGTTCTCTCGGGTTCTCCTTGTTAACAACCAACCAGCCGAAGGATCCCTGATCGAAAGACGAGAAAAACAAAAACTTGTTAAACTTAAACAGACTAGGATCGAAGGATCAATACTTGTTCGAAGGATCAACAGTGTTCGAAAGATCACTGTTGAATTTCGAACAATGATTTTGAAGGATTCTCCAATCGAAAGATCCTTATCTTTCGAACCAGAACTGTAGATCGAAAGATTTATCCTTCGAAAAGATTCCTTGGATCGAAGGATAAGTCACAGACTTCGAAGGATGTTCGAAGGATGATTATCTATCGAACTTCCTTTGATCGAAAGATGATCTTTCGACTTCGAAGGATATCCTTCGATCTGCACTGACACAGTTGACAAAAGTGACAGGTTGGTGAAAAAGGTGATGGGTTGGTAGAAAGCTTTCGGCAGAAGGTATGGTCAGACCATACTCTTTACCAATACCAAGAATTGAACAATAAAATATTACTTAAAAAGGACTGTTCATATCCAGAAAACCGGTCACCGGAGTAAGCCGGAATTTGGCCGGAAATTACCAAACTTCTTAAAAACAAGTTTTTAAGTTACCCAACCCGTCCTTTAACACACCCGGTTAGTTAAGAACACGTTTTTACGTCTAGAAATGCGAGAAAAACACTAAAAACGGGTGCTAAACAATGTGAGTTTTGTCCAAACACTCCAAAGTCTTGTATAAACTCGGTTTTTAACAAGGAAAAGAGCCACGGCTCTGATACCACTTGTAGGTCCCTCGGAGGATGAGGTCAAACCTTATCCTTGTTATGTTTAACACACTAGCAAGTGCGGAATCCAAGCTAGAATGCAAACCGGTAGTTTATATGAGAACACAAGCTACAAAGAGAAAGGTAGACACACGAGATATCAAAGTTTTCTCTTGTATTGCAGTGGACACGGTTACAGCCCTTGACCCAACTGAAAATATGCTCTCTACAAGACTAAGTTCACTCACATCTCCCACCCTCATGAAGTGAACACATTACATGAGTATATATACCCATTACAGCTCGTCTGGTCGAAGGATCAGATAGACTGATCGAAGGATCATCTATCGATCTGAAACCTGTCGAAGGATCCACATATACCTCGAAGGATGATATCCTTCGAGGTCCATCTATATCCATCGAAGGATTATCTTTCGAGCTCATCGAAGGATATAAACAATCCTTCGATTACTCATCCTTCGACACAAACATCTTACAAACAATGTGCTAACTGTTTAGCCAAGTCAAACCAGGAGGATGGTTGACTTGGTCAAACTTACATCGAACACACATATTAACAAACCTAAGATGTAAACCAGACTAACACAAGACATCGTTTTGTATCATGACAAAATACAGACAAAGTACAGACACAAGTGCACCAACAAAGTTGATTATGAATAAGTTATGAAGGGGTTATGTGGGGGTGCTCCCAAAATGAGACCTTCATCACCTATTTATACTAGTTCATACTAGTTCTAGAAAATTCTTAACTAGAGAATTCCATACAAATATCTAGGATATTTATGAGTTGAATTCTAGAGAGTTCTTTCAAAATATCCATGACTTCTAAGTGTTTTCATGGTCATTCTAGAGTGTTCTTGGTTGATCTAGAGTCTTCCGATGGTGCCAAGATGTTCCAGCAACTTGCAGGCTGTTCCGGAAACTTCCGGGCAGCCCTAGACGCATCTTTAGTGTTCTGGAACCTTCCAGAACTAGTGAAGAAAGTTGTGTATTTAGGCGGATCGTGACATTCTCCCCCACCTAAATTCGCAAAGTCCTCGTTGCGATTTCGGGTTATGCCTCGTTGTGATGAATGACTAGTTAATCTTGTCTTGGAACCAACCTGCAGTTGTATTGATGTTATTGACATACCTTGACGGCCAGTGTCCGTCTCTGTCTTCATTTTGTGAACTTGGTTTCCGTCTATGATGCAAAATTTGTTTGCAAACGGAATGAGAAAGGCCTGTTCTTTTTCCAAGAAATCCTGGCCAAGCACGAAGTCGTGTTCTTTCATTGGCACCACGGAAAGGTCAATCTTACCTTTCCATTTGCCGATTGTTGTTTTGACGCCGTAGGCCATCCCTGGTGTTGGTCGGATGGGTCCGTTTGTGGTCTTCATCGTTGCGTTTTGTTTTGTTACTCGAACACCGAGTCTTATTGCTTCATCTATTGAGACGAAGTTATGGCTTGCTCCTGTGTCAACTAGTGCCTTAACGGGTCTCCCATTTACCACCATGTTGACGAGTTGAAGTCCTTCTGACTTCTTTTCTGGTTTTGTGGTTGTGGATCTTTTCTTTCCTTTGTTCGGGAGTTTTTTGATGTTATGTTTTTCCCGTGTTTTGAGAGTTTCTTGTGTGGTTAAAGTATTAAGATGACTTACTTGCATGGACCCCAGACATGCTTCTGGTTGTGCCTTATTGGTATCGATCAATTTTGCTTCTAACTCAGCAAAGTTTTTGTGGAAGTTTTGGATCTTGGCGTCTACCTCACCCCGCAGCCTTGCGATTTCCTCCTGGATCATGGCTTGCATCTTGAGGCGTATGACGTCTATAGCGGTTTTGAAGTCTTCTTTGAGTCCTCTTAACTCATCTCTCATTGTTCCCAAAGCGTCTAGCTTTTCCAAGGAACGATTGACAAGAATTCCAAGTTGTGTGACCGAAGCTTCGACATTAGTCGTCATTTTGTCTAAGGATCCGGCCAAATCCATAGACACACTTTCAACTTCTTGTTGATTCTGGTTGTGATTGTGTATCTCTTCTTTACTTGAGACAATTTTCTTGTTTGTTGCTCCCTTCTTGCTTTTCTTGTTTGCTATCCCAATGAATCGACGCGGCTCTGATACCACTTGTCACGGAGTTATTTTCTTACTCTCGTGCGGCACTTAGAATACTTCTAAGTAAAGCCTTGTGGTTGGGTTTGGTTATGTATCGCAGCGGAAGTCTTTGTTTGTGAGGATCACAAGTATGATTTTGTAGTGCAAAACTACACCAAAGATGGTTATGTATTACTTGAACAAAGTTACAAGTACAAAGTGTTTACAAGAAGTTGATTATGAATAAGTTATGAAGGGGTTATGTGGGGGTGCTCCCAAAATGAGACCTTCATCACCTATTTATACTAGTTCATACTAGTTCTAGAAAATTCTTAACTAGAGAATTCCATACAAATATCTAGGATATTTATGAGTTGAATTCTAGAGAGTTCTTTCAAAATATCCATGACTTCTAAGTGTTTTCATGGTCATTCTAGAGTGTTCTTGGTTGATCTAGAGTCTTCCGATGGTGCCAAGATGTTCCAGCAACTTGCAGGCTGTTCCGGAAACTTCCGGGCAGCCCTAGACGCATCTTTAGTGTTCTGGAACCTTCCAGAACTCGTGAAGAAAGTTGTGTATTTAGGCGGATCGTGACAATAAGCCGGCATGAGTCGTCTACCCCTGTAACACCTCTACTTGAATATTATCTGATGGTATCTCAAGACGAGTAAAGACTGAAATTAATTGTTAAAGACTGAAAAATTAATTGTTAACTTGAAGAAGTTATTAAAGTTATATATTAATCTTTTCTTTTTGAGTTGGGGGTCTCACTTGAAGCAACCTCTCTATTCTTACGGGGTAGAGGTAAGGCTGTCTATATCCTATCCTCATCAGACTCTACCTTAAATTTGTTATTAGTGTGATTTACTCAGTAGTATGATGATATTAATCTTTTCTTTTACATAAGGCAAAGTTACTTATCAATCCCTTTATTAAATTAAAATCACATGTCCCTACATTCATGTGCTAGTCGTCATTCATCATACAACTAGTGTGGTGCTCTTGTTTGGGGTTTCCATTGCTCAAGATCCGGGCCCAAAATGTATTATTGGCTCTTTGGCTTACTGTGATCATGCTCAGGGGCGGTTCTTAGAAGGCCACTGGCAGGGCCACGGTCCGGGCAAGTTTTTCGGCCGTAGTGATAATTTTTCGCATTTCGATCGAAATTTTTTATATATACTATGTTTGTCCGGGCTTGCCCGGGCTTTTTTTAGTGCCCGTGTCTTTCGGCCCTGGCACGTTCAACGGGCAAGATCCGCCACTGATCATGCTTACATCAACATTTGCGAACAACATTAATATATACATAATCAGCACGTTTTAAAACCCTAAAGAGAGAAGAAACTACATAGGAAGTCACAGCCCGCAGGAGCAGGAAAGCTGCTTTTACACGTGGGTCTACATGAATAAACAACAATAACAAAAATTAACAAAGTCTATAGCTGGCATTAAACAAACACAATATTCAAGAACTAAACACTTTCTTTTTTTCAAAGGTAAACCCTTCACCAACTTCATCAGTTTGGTTACAATCTGATCTTTTTGGCTAAGTAATTGATCATCAGACGCCCCTCAGTTCGGTGCTTGGTGCTTCTTGACTTAGTTTAAGGAGTCTTAATAGTAGAAGTTAACGAGTTTCTCAAATTGTTCGATCTACCAACTAAGGGATATATTCTGGATCTAATAGAGCCTGAAAATCATTGCAGGCTAGTTGAGCATATTAAGAACTAAATGGCCCAAGATCTGTCGTCAATGTGGTTATCGGAACTGGTAAGTAACACAGACACAATGCTTATTATAAATTTACTTGGAAATTAAGCAAACAATGTAGTCCTGACAATACTTAGTTTTTGTGGGATTTGGATATTGCAGGAAATGGAAAATCAAGGGTTCATGAATCAAGATGATATGAGCGAATGTTTTACTGACAGATCTATCCAGACTCTAACTAGATTTGAAGAACAGACCGAAATGAAACCGCTTAGTTGTGATAACAAGGCTAGTAGCATTAACACAATGTGTCAAATTCCAAAGACTGTGGCTGCTACTAGTCTTTCATCATCCAACACTTTCACTATATCTTTTGGAAAACAAAACACTAAACATGGCATCCCCCCGTTTGATGACTCAATCGGTGTTGAAATTTCTGGTACAGGAAAGGTTCAGACCATGGCCAGGACTCCAGTTAAGGTTCAAGATCATGTGTTGGCTGAGAGGAAGAGAAGAGAAAAGTTAAACCGGCAGTTGATATCTTTGTCTGCCCTCCTTCCTAACCTTAGAAAGGTAATATTAGTTTCTTGTTTTGATTAATCATTGCACTCATCATGTTTAATTACTAGATTTTTTTGTGTATCAGTAAGTAGTAAGTAGTTGGTTTAAGAACAAGACTAGTAATTCTAGATGATTTTTGAACTTTTTGCACTTCTAGGCGCTATCTCTATAAGGCTGGTCGGTATGGGGACGGCCAAGGGCCGGCTAGGCACGGCGCCGCCGCGGAACACTGCTCCCTTGGCCCGTCCCCGTCGTCTCCGTCCGCTCCCAGATGAACTCGCCGGCCCACCTCCTTCACACACATACCTATACATACATATATATATATATATAGGGGGCCATTAGAATGAGAACCACCCCGAGTTATGAGAACCGCGAGAACCACACCGTACGGGGCGAGGTGGACCAATTTTTTTTTCGAAAACGTAGATTAGTGTATCACAAACACATTCGTAAAAAAAAAATTAAAAAAAAAAACGTCATGTGGGTAGTTTTTTACACCACAAAAACGTGGTTTACGAGTTCCGTAAATTTACGGAACTCGTAAACCACGTTTTTGTGGTGTAAAAAACTACCCACACGGCGTTTTTTTAATTTTTTTTTTTTTTACGAATGTGTTTCTAATACATGCACCTACGTTTTTGAAAAAAAAAATTTGGTCCACCTCGCCCGGAATCAAGTGGTTCTCGCGGTTCTCATAACTCGAGGTGGTTCTCATTCTAGCGGTCCCCTATATATATATATATATATATTTAGCCCCATCCTCCACCCCCTTGGTCCATCCCCTTTAGGTCCACCCTCACTCCCGGTGACGTGGCGGCTCATCCTCCCCACACCATACCTTCCAGCCTACGCGAACTCACCAAACTTGGGAGCAAAAACTCCATAGAGCGTGAAGAAAATTCCACGGAAAGTAATGTTGTTTGTGATATCAAAAGAAGCAAGAAACTCATATGCTTTTATTCAATGCAAAATGCTGCTTTATATAGCAGAGAGAACAACGTAAACTTTTGAAAATGTAAATAACCTTACAACTTTTACTAATGACCCGGTACTACCTATAGACGAAGAGTAGATTATTCAAAACAGTAAATAAACACGTACTCTTTTGAATTATTCTCAACAAGTAACATCAAAAGAAAAAAAAAAAAAAAAAACAAATATGAAAAGCATAAAAAAAACAAATGCAAAAATCAAAAGATCAACCATATTTTTGTGCTATTTCACATTTTCGTGCTACAACTATGTCCAACATCGGACCAGTCACATTACTGTGTGAACCGATTAAAGAGCGTCAACTCTCTGTCAAATTGCTTTTACCTCATAAGTGGCATCCACCAACAACGCTATAACCTCTTATCCTTCTTGTTTTTTTTTTTTTTTTTTTTTCCACAACCTTCTTAATGGTATCCTCTTTCATTTGTCAGCCAAACTATCTTTGGTTGACGACTCGGCCGGTATTATTCTTTTAGATTTGATCTTTTAGGAGCTACGTCTTCGTAGAGGTCCAACATATGACTGGTGAAAGCATCGTCAGGTGTACATGTTGTAGGAATCCGATGACTTTTTTCTCGTGTCTGAGTGACTACCGGACGCTTCACCCATCGACGAGATGCTTTTTTTTGGTAATCACTTAATGCCTTTTTCATTACATCAGATCGAGGCATTTACTACCCTATAGAGTCATATAAATATAAAGGGCCAAACTATCTGCACACCTTGTTTGGCTATCTGCACACTAAGGGTTTACCTACGCTGCGTATAGAGCTATACTCAGCGTATATAAACCATGGATTTCAGAACCTTATCAACAATCATTGCACAGAAAACAAGGGTTTATATATACGCTGCGTATAGAGCTATACTCAGCGTATATAACCCATCAATTTTTTTTGCTATTTTGATGTATTTGTGGTATAAATTCTTACCCGGTTTCAACGTTAAATCGCTTAAAATATATAACCATTAATGTTATACCAATAATATTGTATACCATTAAATTGTTTTGGAAAACGCATATACGGTTAGAATATATTATATTGTTATCGTTTAAATTAAATTATTATACCATGTCTAGTGCGGTTCGAATGCTATAAACATTTAAATATCATACCGTTAATTATTTTTAAATACTACATCTATAGGCTTATACATGTGTTGTATGGTATCCTATAGTATCGTATTGTAGCACATCGTATCGTATCGTATATTGTATAGTATAAGTCTCATATAGGTTCCCTTTAGGTCTTGTATATGCCTATAGGCCTATACAGGACCTAAACCACACTTATAGGCCTATACGAGTGTTATATCATATCATATCGTATCGTATCGTATAGTATCGTATCGTATAGTATCGTATCGTATCGTATCGTATAGTGTAGTATAAGTCTCGTATAGGTGTCCTATAGGTCTTGTATATGCCTACATGCTTATACGGGACCTAAACCACACCTATAGGCCTATACGAGACCTAAACCACACCTGTAGGCTTATACGGGACCTCAACCACACATATAGGTCTGTAAGGGACCTATACTACATCTATAGGCTTATACGAGTGTTTTATGGTATCCTATAGTATTGTATCGTATCGTATAGTATAGTGTATAATATAAGTCTCGTATAGGTTCCCTGTAGGTCTTGTATATGCCTATAGGCCTATACGGGACCTAAACCACACCTAAAGGCCTATATGGGACCTCAACCACACATATAAGCCTATACGGGACCTAAACCACAAATATTGGCCTGTAAGGGACCTATACTACATCTATAGGCTTATACGAGTGTTGTATGGTATCCTATAGTATCGTATCGTATTGCATCGTATCGTATAGTGTATAGTATAAGTCTCGTATATGTTCCCTGTAGGTCTTGTATATGCCTATAGGCCTATACGGGACCTAAACCACACCTATATGCGTATATAAACCCTTGTTTTCTGTGCAATAATTGCTGATAAGGCTTTGAAATCCATGGTTTACATACGCTGAGTATAGTTCTACACGCAGCGTATAGAGGTAACCCTATACGTTGCGTATAGGTCTATACGCAGCGTAGGTAGACCCTGATTCAACTAGGGTTTGGTGTGCATGTAGGCACATTGGTGTGCCAATAGGTACACCCAAATATAATTAAGACAATTATAAACTAAAATAAATATAAATATTGTAATAAACTATTAATTAAAATAATTGTTTTAATAATCTAAAAATAAAGAACTTAAAATAAAATAAATAGAAATTGCACTGCTTGAATCCAATATTTGTTCAACAAATTCATGTGTTGATTCAAAGGGGTCTAATCCTCATCACGGGCTTCATAAACCGGGATAGGTCATTCCTCATTGCCACGTGGGGACCGAAAACTTTCACCTCGTTGTAAATGGGTCCAATGATTGTTGATCTTCTAAAGCGTATTCGTATCAATCGGGTGAAACTCGAGTGTGAGTTTGTGGTTGTGTAAAAAAATTTGGGGGATAGACATATGATTGGTATGGATAAGCTTGTGGTTGTGTAAATAGTGTTTGCGGTTTATACCATTGACGACTCGAGCTTGAACCACCCCCTCTCACGCTTGAACCATCTCATCTCGAACAGGGGCGAAGTATAGAAGGGGCAGGGAGGGGCACCCGACTCCCTGAACTTTTCGCTCAGTAGCGTTATATATGTGGTTTTCGTATAGAAATTTTTTGGTATATACGTTTTCGACCCCCCGGTTCTATACAAATTTTCGGGTATATACGTTTTCGACCCCCTGTCATTCGGGTCAAGCTTCGCCACTCCTCTCGAACTAGAACCAGCTCCATGAGATTTGGTGGATTTCTTGCTTGCTCCAACCTTTTAATTTTTTTAAATCCATAGAGAAATTTTGTTTGTCTGTATAAAGTATGGTTTGTATTCGGTTGAGGTAAAATGGTAGAAAAATTTTATATATAATGGGTAAAATTTAAAAGATATTTTTTTCGTTATAACAGCTTTATAGCAGTTGGATCGTAAAAAACTCACACTCTTTTCTTCGATTTACACTCACTACGCGATTTCGCTACTCGTGGGGTGGCGCCAGTGTTACCGTTTGGGTACCACTACTAGCCAAGGGTACCCAAATACACCCAGTCCACCCTTAGAGGGGTAGCGAAGCACATAGAAGTACAAAAAAATTCCAAGAAAAGACGTAGGAGTACCTAGTGTTGTTCCTAAACAAGCTACATCTACAAAAAAAAAAAAAATCTCTAATCACTGTATGGGGCTAAATAATTTTAGATTCATGTGTTTATAAAAAAAATGTTCTTGTGCTTAACCCAAAATCTTTCCAACTAATCTTATAAATCTTGTTTTAGATGGACAAGGCTACAGTGTTGGAAGACGCAACAAATTACATAAGAGAGCTTCAAGATCGTGTGAAGGAACTCGAGGGATTGTCACTCATTAAGAGGAAGGAGACTAAAGATTGCATTATTGCATCCGATAGATCTAGGATTAGAGGAGATGACGATGGTACCTCATCTTCGAATGAAACAAACTCTGTAGATTGTGGTGCAAATGTTACTAATAAATCATCCGTTGAGATAGAAGTGCGGATGTCAGGAAGCAGTGTGCTAGTAAGAATCCAGTCTCAGAAAAACCCTTCTTTGCTAGGGGAAGTGCTAAGCAAGATGCAGAAACTTGGGCTATCCATAATCAGTAGCAATGCCATGCCTTTTGCTAATACTACTACTCTTATAACCATTATTGCTCAGGTAAATGTGCTACACACTAATCATTTCATCATGAGGAAAATGAGTCCCAGTTTGTGATGTTTTTCGTGGATACTGAACTTGCTAGCAACCTGTCACAAATTTGAACAACTCAAGTTTACCAGAAAAATGCCAGTTTTAGTAGAGTTATTGGTAGGGTGGGATTAGAACAAATAAGTATTTAAACCAATCTCTAAATGTTTAGTTATTTTCTATTTACTTCTGCAGATTGAGGGCGACTTCTTTATAACAGCAACGGATCTCATTAAGAACCTTCAACTAGCTATATGAAATTCAGTTACATTCAACTACAAGTTCAAGATATCCACTATGAGGTTGTTGATAGGTTTTAGTACTGTTTTTTCACTTTAAGGAGGAACGTTGATGACACTATATTCGCATCCCATCTCAAATGTGATACAATGACTCCTTGTTAGTCTTTACATGTTTTACTATATATTTCACCCTTAATTGTGATTCGTATATCTGTTTTCTTTATGTCTCTTGGTGGACAATCAATGTAGATTGCCATGAGATCCCATTTGTGTTTCTTTATTTTTCACTTTAGAGCTCAAGTACAGATAGATGAGCAACTTGATTTAAGGCCAGGATCATATTATTAAAATGTTAATCTATTTATCCGGCCTAGGAGTGGAAGATTTTTAAAAGGTGTATATATTCACACATCCATTTGCGTATTTGCACATCCATTGGGACCCATGCATACGCTATGTACACGCCTGTACGGGGCGTATAGCCTTTTTCGATTTCCAAAAGAATCTCTAATTGTGTCGGATCATGTCTATACGAGGCGTATAGGAAAAAAACCATTTTATCCCTGGTTTGAGGGCTATACGCTGCCAAAACCAGGGTTAAAATGGTCTTTATAGGCTTATACGGGAAGTATATAAAGTTTTTTTTTTTTTTTTTTTTTTGCATTTCTATACGATATTTATCGTTTTAGCAAAGTTCTATAATAAGTATTTAAAAAAAACATTGTTAAGTATCACATAATATAGTATAAATCTCGTATAGAACCCGTATAGGGCTCGTATGGGCCTATGGATGTATCATATCACATAGTGTAGTATAAGTCTCGTATATGCCTATAGTGTAGTATAATATCATATCTTATCGTATCGTATAGAGTAGTATGGTATTCTATTGTATAGGTGTAGTATAAGTCCCGTTTATGCCTATAGGTGTATTACAGTATAGTATGCTATAACATCGTATCGTATAGTTGCAGTATTGGTTGCGTATAGGCCTATAGGTGTAGTATATGTCACACCCTCAATTTCCACATGTGGAGTGTTACCGCGAGACGTGTGACTGACAAGCATCTAGCCACTAATCATGTTGAACCAACTATTTAAAATCATAAAACTTCACAAATAACATAATTAGCGATAATGTTTAATTTTCCAAAACACAGTTTATGTCGCAGCGGAAAAATAAAGTAAAACCCATCAAAACTTAAAACCACAAGTTTAATAAATGTTCAAAACATAAAGTTTTTACGAACCACCCACTCCAGCCGATTGCAACGCTCATCCAAAGCTATACATACTGACCTGCAAAGCATGCAGCTACGTGTCAACAATAAAGTTGGCGAATTCACAAAATTTATGTTTTATCCAAAAGTAAAGTTCACAATGTTTTTGATTTAAGTATGACTCGGGTAGGTAACCCTCATCACATGACTAAACTGTATACCGAATGCTGACTTTTTCGTTTGTGCCCTCATTAATGTCTATCAACATTAATGCAAGAGTGAAGGTTAGATGTTCACGCCCGGCCTCCAGCACGGTGTGAGGTTTGTAAAACCTAATAGCGCTATCAACTAATACCCCGCGTATGCCCACCTGACAATCCAATCGGTAAAATACAGGGACTTTCATGATAGAGTTTTCGTTTAGTCCCAGTGTACTATCCACCTCAAGTGGATAGCATGTTTCAGTGGTTCACACAAGGAACACGCGCGTAGCCCCAAACAGGGCTACCGTAAAAAGAGTTGTTCCAACTAGGAACACATGCTTTTTGAAAAATGATTGTGAACTCACCTTAGTTTACTCGGTATTAAACTTGAAAGGTAATCAAGAATGACAATCTTTTCCTGATATGTTTACCGTTTCAATTAGTTTAATTTATGAATTCCTACACATAGTTACCGAATCACGTTGTCATGCAATTACACGTTTAGGTAAGTTAGAGTAGGTGATCGTCTAATTCCATATAAAGCATTCATAGACACCCGTTAACGTTTCGAATAACATATAACACTTTGTTGCTACATATAAGCATATTTAGAACGTTCACAAACACTTTCAGCTCATTGCAGTTTCATGTCGGTTTTTAGGCAGTTTTCGAGAATTTATTTAAAATATTAAAGGAACTCATAAAATTATAAAATTATGATATTTTAACACAACAATGT
This sequence comes from Helianthus tuberosus, assembly GCA_030545235.1. Taxonomy (NCBI): domain Eukaryota; kingdom Viridiplantae; phylum Streptophyta; class Magnoliopsida; order Asterales; family Asteraceae; genus Helianthus; species Helianthus tuberosus. The sequence continues at coordinate 3,802,689 of CM060416.1, read as the reverse complement.
CACTTAGTTCCTGAATACTTGTGTATTTTTCTCATGACCTAAATCTTTAAAGAAAAATCACTAAAATCATTCTTTACACCTAGGTCTGATTTACAACTTTCTGATGACAGTTTACGCCAAAAATCATTTAAAAATATTATTTGTTCTTTTTATGAACTTCCAGTAGAAAATCTACATGACCACCTGGAACTATCTACAGTAAAAATTTGATAGATCATAACTCAATTCCTACATTGAATTATGACATTTGTAATGGGTTGCAAATTCAGACAGAAAATGCAGCCTAGACCTTTGACAAGAAATAAATCATTTAAAATACCAAATGATGTCGAAAAAATGCGATTCCATTTGGGTTTAAAAGTATTCCTGGAAGTTCATCATAGACTCAAGAAACAGTACTTTTTGTTAAATTTTTATCCGGTTATAGCCGCCTAAGTCGGTTGTAACATTCTGGACAGAATTATTTTCACCAATACTTTATTAAAACGAGTTTCCAAGTTTCGTTGACATGTATTCACGATCATATAAACATAATCAATCATTCACAGCAGGTTATAAGTTATTTATATTAGGTTCATCATACAAAATCAGCAGGATCATCAAGTATAACAACCCTACTCGCTCTACACGTACATAAACAATTACACTAAGGGGGTGTTTGTTTTTTAGAAAAAGCACTTCAGAACCTCTTTTCTCTTCTCCACGCAGACCACGTGCAGACATAAGGGTCTGCAGCTTGTTTGTTTTTTAGAAGAGTTTTCATAGAAAAACATCTTCCCAACCTCTTTGTGTGGCAGAGGTGGCCTTATGTCTTCTGCCCTCTTCAAAACACTTCTCCATCAAAACATCTTCAACCCTAGATTACTCCCACCGCACCAAGCTCCTCCCCCACCTTCAAGTTCCCCGCGGCCCTGCTCCACCTCTGCCGCCGCTCTCTCCACCTCCTCCGCCTCCGCCGCCCCCACTTCCATCTTCCACCGATTACCCACAACCACCTAACCATCGTCGACCTTCACCACTGCCGACCATCAATCACTACACCCATCTCCGATTGCCCCTGTCAAACCTCCGAGTAACAATCATAAGCTTGCACAGTTCTTCTAATTTCGAGTTTAAATAACGATCCAGGTATGAAAGCTTGTATTTTTTTCTTGGTATTAAGGTTTTTTCTTTATTATTCTTGCAAGTTTGAATGTTATTTGGTGAAGGTTAATTGGGTATTGAGATTAATTTGTAGAAACAGTGTGTTTTTTAATACAGTGATGGGTCAGGGAATTCAATTTAGATTGAGTTTAGTTCAGATTAGGATGAGAATTTTTGGGGTTTGATTTGATTTTGTTAAAGATGGGTAGTGAAAATAGTGGTAAAAGTTTGATTTTTGCACAAAGACTTGTGAGTATATGACGATACATGAAATAAAGTGTTTGGTGTGATTTGCACAAAGACAGATGGTTTTGAGGGGTGAAAATTGAGATAGAAAATTGAGATAAACTATCTATATATGTAGAAATTAATAGCAAAGAGGGTTTCAGTTTATTTCAGCAGTTTACAGAAGTAAAAAAACAAACAGTCTTCTTCTTGCAGACTGCAGACATATGGTCCAGCACTTCTGCTACAGATGTCTGCAGATGTGGTCCGCAGACTGCAGACGTTTTCCCTCAGAAAAAACAAACAGCACCTAAATGTCATACTTGACTTTTATGAATTTTAATCCATAGATTAACTTCCTAACATCAAAATCATTATCTATCCAGGAAAACGCAGCCAAAAAGCGAAGAACTAGTGCACAAACTCTCGCAAGAACTTTTAAACTAAGAACAATCAACAAGATCTAGGGAAAGAGAGATTGTAGGTTCGTAGGTTATAATATTTAGGTTGTGAGGTTTTTGAATTAATATCCAAAACTTCCTACATGTTACTATTTGATGAGAACATGGTTTAGTGGGGGTGGGGCGGTTTGGGAGTGTACGCATACATGGGCCATAAACAAATAAAGGTCAAAAAAAGAAATTGGTGGTTTGGATTCTTAACTAAAATGGTTGCAAATTTATTTAATAGGGCCACCAAAAAAGTGGGTCACTTGGAACCAAAAAAGAAGAAAAAAAAACCAGCATCAATGTTGTGTGCATTTATTTATTTATATTATTTTTTTCACTTAATCAACTAAAAAAAATTCTAGGATTCCTGCTATGGTTTGAACCTCAAGAGTTTCGAGTTACACTAGTGGGTTGGATCGACAAGCGAGCCTTGTGCTTTGGTTCAAACTATTCGGGTCGGTACAACACGATATGGATTTGGTTTCAAATATTCGTTGACACACTATAATTTAGATAAATATATAATTAATTTGGAAAAGAGAAATGAATGGTTTTTACCTTGAAGTTACGCGTTGTCACATCATCCCTAAGTTTAAAGAAATTTTGTCTCGAAATTTAGTAAACAGTTGCTGAAGAAGCTATTACGGTGAGCGTTTTTGAGGGGTGTCACATCATCCCCCAGTTGGTTTGGAATTTCATCCCGAAATTCAGTAGCAACCTCAACGTTTGATGCATTATTTTTGAACAATTGTGGATATTTACGCATCATCTGATCTTTCCGTTCCCAGGTGAATTCTGGTCCCCGCTTTGAATTCCAACAAACCCGAAGGATAGGAATTTTACTACGTTTAAGTGTTTTGACCTCCCGATCCATCGTTTCAACTGGTTCTTCAACGAAATGGAGTTGGTCATCAATTTTGAGCTCTTTAAATGGGAGCACAAGTGTCTCATCAAATGGATAATTCTTCAGATTCGATACATGAAAAACATTATGCACACCACTGAGTTCTTCTGGTAAGTTTAGCCTATAAGCGACGGTGTCAATTCTTTTTATGATCTCGAATGGTCCGATATAACGCGGATTTAGTTTGCCTCGTTTCCCAAAACGAACAACACCCTTCCAAGGTGAAACCTTTAACAAAACCCTGTCACCAACTTAGAATTCCAACGGTTTCCTACGCTTATTAGCGTAGCTCTTCTGACAGTCACGAGTTGCTGCCATTCGGTTTCTGATTTGAACAATCTTCTCTGATGTTTTAAGCATAAGCTCCAGGCCAGTGATTTGACTGTCTCCAACTTCTGCCCAACAAAGAGGTGACCGACATTTTCGTTCGAACAATACTTCGAATGGTGCAGCCTGAATGCTCGAGTGTTATCTATTGTTGTAAAAGAATTCCACCAGGGGTAGGTGTCTTTCCCAACCTTACCGAAATGTATGACACACGATTGCAACATGTCTTCGAGAATTTGAATGGTGCGTTCGGTCTGACCATCGATTTGAGGGTGATAGGCCGTGCTCATGTCTAAACGCGAGCCGAATGATTTATGCATGGACTGCCATAGATAGGATGCAAAACGAGGGCCACGATCGGAGATGATAGAGGTGGGCACTCCGTGCCGCGAGACTACTTCCTTCAAATATAAATTGGCAAGCGTGTCATACTTGTCCGTTTCCTTGATTGCAAGGAAGTGAGCAAATTTAGTTAGGCGGTCCACGATCACCGATATGGTGTCATTTCCGCTTTATGTTCTAGGTAGTCCGGTAACGAAATCCATGGAAATTTGCTCCCATTTCCATGGTGGTAGTTCGGGTTGTTGAAGCAACCCAGACGGTTTTTGGTACTCAGTCTTGACCCTGGCGTAGGTCAAGCATTTGTTTACATAATTTGCTATGATTCTTCATGTTAGGCCACCAGTATAGGGCCTTCAGATCGTGATACATCTTTTCAGAACCCATGTGTATCGAGTATCGAGACTTGTGTGCTTTGTCCATCATAAGCTCTCCTAAGTTTCCATAGAATGGAACCCATATACGCTCCATGAAATAGTAAATACCATCAGCCTTGATTTTCTAGTTGTTTCTCCATGCCCCACATACATTCAGCTAGGAGGTTCTCCTCCTTTAGTGCTTCAACTTGAGCGTTGCAAATTTGCTCGAAAGGTTTGAGTGGATTGTAAGTTGCATTGCACGAACTCATCTAGGCTTTTTTTCTTTCCGACTGAGGGCGTCGGCTACAACATTAACCTTGCCCGGATGGTATTTGATTGCACACTCATAATCATTAGAAGTTTAACCCATCGACATTGTCGCATGTTCAACTCCTTTTGGTCGAGTATGTGCTAGAGACTGTTGTGATCAGAGTATATCATGCACTTGGTATCGCACAAGTAGTGTCTCCATATCTTGAGTGCAAATACTACAACTCCCAGCTCTAGATCATGGGTAGTGTAGTTCTTTTCATGAACCTTAAGTTGTTGAGACACGTAAGCAATGACTTTCTCGCGTTGCATCAACACGCAACTGAGTCCTTGAATGGATGCGTCGCAAAAGACAACGAAATCATCGGTGCCTTCAGGTAGAGATAGAATAGGTGCACTATAGAGCTTCTCTTTCAAATGTTGAATGGCAGATTCTTGAGCATCACCCCACTTGTAGGTGATACCCTTTTGCGTTAGAATAGTAAGAGGTTGTGCAATTTTCGAGAATCCCTCATTAAATCTACGGTAGTGATCTGCCAGGCCAAGGAATTGGCGGATTTTAGTTGGATTTTTAGGTGCAGGCCAATTCTTGATAGAGTCAGTCTTGGCTGGATCAACATGAATCCCAACTTCATTGACCACATGACCGAGGAAATGGACTTCACAAAATAAGAGTTCCAAAATAAGACGCAAATGTCGCTCGTGCTCCTCCTGGCTCTTAGAGTAAATTAGGATATTGTCAATGAAAACAATGACAAACTTGTCAAGATAGGGCTTGCACACTCGATTCATAAGATCCATAAATACTGCGGGTACGTTCGTTAACCCAAATGGCATAATGAGGAACTCGTAATGGCCGTATCGAGTCCTGAATGTTGTTTTGGAGATGTCTTCATCTCGGACTCTCAGCTGATGATAGCCGATCTTAGATCAATCTTGGAGTAGAAACTTCACCCTTGCAGCTGGTCGAATAGATCATCAATGTGTGGGATTGGATAACGGTTCTTGACAGTCACCTTGTTTAGCTCACGATAGTCTATGCACATGTGAAAAATACCGTCCTTCTTCTTGATAAAAAGTATGGGGGCTCCCCATGGTGACGAGCTAGGCCGGATAAAACCTTTATCCAGGAGCTCTTACAGTTGTGTAGATAACTCTTCCAGCTCGTCGGTGCTAGTCTATAGGGTGCTCGAGCTATAGGTGCCGCTCTAGGAGTTAGCTCGATTTGGAATTCAACTTGATGGTGAGGTGGAAGACCAGGTAATTCATCAGGACAGACTTCGGGAAAGTTGCAAACGATAGGAATATCTTCGACCTTTTTCTCTTCGGTTTGAACATCAGTGACAAGAGCTAGAATAACGGTATGGCTCTTTCGCAGATGATGTGCGGGTGCAAACACGTCATATTATGTATAGTTTTGTGTCGGTTTTAAGTGTTCGAGTGTGTTTATTCATATTGATATTTGTACTTGTTGGTTGTCGGGTTTTTCAGGCTTAACGGTGCTTAAATGCAGTATAATGATCATACAAGCTGGAAAACGGGTGTTACAAGGAAATACGGAGCAAGAAAAGAGTTTTGCTGAAAACCATGCTCCCTCGCGCCAAGCGAGGGAGGCTATGTATGGTGGCGCGTGGCGTGAAAGACACAAGTCAACGAATCGGTCAAAACATGCTCCCTCGCGCCACGCGAGGGAGTGAGGAGATACTGGCGCGTGGCGCGAAGGGGTTAAGCGAAGAAACTTTGTTTTTAACCTATATTCTCACACGGAAGCAGGAACTATTCATTCAGCAGCCGCCATGAACGACTGGAGAGCACTTTTGGGCGATTTTTCTCACCATCTTTCATCTTCCAAGCAAGTCCTTCATGTCCGATCAATTTCTAACAAATCTTGAAGCTGTGATGACTTCGATGAGCGGCTAAACTTCTCATAACTTCTACCCGGATGAACTTTTACATTGTTTGGCATTAAACTTTGTTTTCGGATTCGTATAACTGGTACAGCTTGACCACTTGTGTTGGATTCTTGGTAAACGTTTTTTGTGTTTGAATTACTTGTCGTTTATTAAGCGTATTGGCAACTTTCTTGCGTTGTTAGTGGGTTAGTAAATTGGTGGGTAGTTGATACAATCAAACGGATTATTAGGTTGCATAGTGAACCTTAAAAACTATCCTTGATAACTAATCAAATTCATTAATTCCGAGGCCATGTCTATGTGGTGTTTTGAATCAGTAAACAAGTTTTATGTTAAACGGGTAATTGGGATTCCGGGTAGAGGTTATTCTTTCTCATATTGATTACAACTTTATTAATTTGTTCTCTAGTTTTTATAATCAAATTCATAAAACCCCCATTCTAGTTAATTTAGTTCTTAGATATAAACACAACATTGACCACAAATTCCCCATGGATACGATACCCTACTTACGCTATCTACGTAGCTTATTTAGGTTTTTGATTAACTTTGACAACGGTCATCAAAATGGCGCCGTTGCCGGGGAATTCGTGCGCTTAGTGTTAGTTTAGTAGTAGTTGTTTCTTTTATTGTTTTTGAAAAATAAAAATCATAAAAACCCAAAAATATTTCTTTTTGTCTTGTTCGGTATTACGCTTTGTTTTCTTGTTTACTTGTGTGCAGGTGATCTTTTTGCATGCATACTAGGTTTTCAGGAAGATCTTCCCCGCACGCCAAAATCTGCTTCTTCGTTCAGCCTTGAAGGGAAAAGCAATTCAAACCACCATGAATCCATCAGAAAACCAATCCACCCCACAACAGCAAACACCACAACAAACATCGACTACTGAATTGCCACCGATGCCACCACCTCCATTTACATCCGAACCACAACAACAAACCCCACCCATTGCACCATCATCAAGCACAACCACCCAACCAACCTCTGCTCCAACTGGAGAATTTCATTTTATTGGTGAACCACTTTACCCTCTTGAAAGCCGACCACCATACCAATCACCACCATCACGTCGTCGACCATCCGTCGTTCAGTAACCACCTCCGGCCGATCGTTAGTTACCTCCAGTGGATAAGAAAATCTTCATAATTTCTTTATCTTTTTCAGTTTCAAGTGAATTCAGGTATGTCAGTGAATTTTTTATTGTTTGATGCAGAATATTATCAATGTTCGATGTTTGATTGCAATTCTAAAGATTGTTATCTGGGTGTTGAGATTGATTATTAAGGAAAAATTATTATAGTTGAGTATAGGGATGGTTCAGGAATCTCAACTTAGGCTGAGTTTAGTAGGGACTTGTATGAGAATTTTGGGGTTGATTTGATTTTGTGAAAAAAAAAAGGTAGTGCAGATGCGGTAAAAGATTTGATTCTGAGTCGAGAGACGTTTCAAAGGAGTATTTAGGATGCTGTAGAGTTTTAGTCGAGATATGTCAGTAGGTAGTAAATGATTGAATGGTGAGAGGGGTAATTTTGAGTTGAGTGTGGTTGAAAACAAGAAATTAAGTTGATATTAAGCTGAGGTAGCGATAAAACGAGACATTGAAAGTATTTTGCAAGTAGTGTTGAGTTGATTGGAGCTAGGCGATAGAAATTTTTAAGTCAAAATGCTTGATAATCATTCAAATGTTGCTGGTTAGTATATTGTGTTAAACATAAATTGCGAAGAGGGTTGTGCAATGTATGATGAAGAGAGTTGAGAAAGTAAGTGATATGCAGTTAATGAATATGCGACACAATTTTTGACATAAGAAAACAGGAGCAGCTAGTTGTGTACTAGGTTGTGAAGGTCAAGTGTGTAAGTTGTGAAAAAGGCACAGTAGGTCGATGTATGGCCTGGTGCAAGTTTATTAAGCGGTTAAAGCGGCAATTAATGCCGAAGTGGTTAAGTTGAGCGAGGAGTGAGGCTGGGTGGTTTAGTCGGGGCACGGTGTATATATATGTGTATATATAAAAAAAAATATGAAAAATTATAAAAAGTTTTCTGAATTGATCAAAGCACTCTTCATAAATCGTTAATTCGAGTCGAATATTAAAATAAGTTTTATAAATTTCGGTCGATTCGTTCGTACTCAATCTCCATTCGAACGAATTGACCGAATTACATGATATTCCGACTCGCGTCATGATCTCGTCACTGTTGTTTTGTTATTGACTTCGTAACCGCGAATGAAATGCTATACGGTTACGAATGTCACCGGCATTAGACTAACTTAAATTTTTGAATGTTTTCAGGATGTCGGGCGAAGGTACATCAAGTGCAGGAGGAAAACGCAAGTGCAAGTCATCGAAAAAGCATCAAGCGGTTCAATATACGATGCCCGAGGAGCGTCCGGAACTCAATGCCGTTGCAGTGCCTCTCGATCAGCGGGTGTTGCGCAATCACACACTTTTACAGTTTATGTTGGGCACCGACGAATATGAGAGATGCGAAAAGTTTTTGGAAATGGAATTATTTCAGCACAAGACTGTGAATTGGGGAATGATTGATACAATGAATTAGAGGGCGAGATTGGAAGGGTTGTTAGGACGTAGATGGTTAGAGGCGATACGGTGCGCAGAGCCACAGTACGCGAAACTCACTGTTGAGTTTCATTCTACCTTTAAGTATTCGCCTGAGTGGTTCATGCAACCATATATAGTTCGGTTTGTGTTGGGGCGTCAAGCGTTCAGAATGAGTATCCCACAGTTCGCAGAGGCGATTGGGTTATACACCAAGGCGGAGTCGGGTTCAGCGGGTTTTAGGAGGTCATTACGGGGAATTACAGTTAAGCAAGCGGATTATTATGTGAGGGAAGAAAAGTTATCTGAGTTTTGGCTGACGATAGCAGATTCAGCATGGTCGACACGCGCGGTGGCATCTTCGATTCGGGATCCGTTTGTCAGATATATTCATAGGATCATCGCGTGTACAGTCATGGGTAGGAAGGGTGGAGAAGATAAAGTGAGTCAGAATGATTTGTTCTGTTTGTATTGCATTATGAATAGGATAGAAGTGAATTTGGCGACAGTGATGTTGGTGTCATTCGCACGGGGTCGTCGAAAGGATGGTCAAGCCAGGTTGCCATTGGGTACCTATGTGACTAGGTTGGCAAGGCATTTGGGTGTTACTGATATATATATGCAGAGCGTCTGTTGACTCCTTGTCCAGTTACAGCTGAGTTTGGGATTGAAGAGCTGCGTCGAGCGTAGATGATTTGTTTGGATGAGCCGCTTTGTTGGGAGGCGGTAAAGCATTGCCCATAAATTCCCCGTGGATACGATACCCTACTTACGCTATCTACGTAGCTTATTTAGGTTTTTGATTGACTTTGACAACGGTCATCAGCAGACACTTCTGGGTCTTCATGAATGAAATGATGCCTACCACAACGCCACCCTTCTTGCCTCGAATATAGAGGGTTTTGCTGTTAGGAAGGCGAATGCGGACGATCTTTTCATGAAAAAGTATCTCTGCGCGATTTAAGGATAGCCAATCCATCCCGAATACAACATCGAAACTACCAAGAGTGATATGGATGAGGTCAATATCGAATTTGTGGCAAGATAACTTCAAATTGAAGCTGCGGTGGATATGTATGGCCTCAAGAGATTTTCCATTAGCTACTTCAACTGTGTGCTTACGTTCGACATAAGTTGGGACATGCTTATGTAGTATACTAAAGTTCATGGAAACATAACTATGGTCTGCGCCAGAATCAAAAAGTACTGAAACACAAGAGTCTTTCGGAAAGAACTTACCCGTCACAACATTAGGGTCATTCCTTGCTTCGCCTGAACCGATGACGAATGCTTGGCCTCTGCCGTCGTTCCCCTTATCCCCGTTGCTGTTGTTGTTGGTATTGTTGTTCCTTTTTCTCGCATTATTGTTGTTGTTGTTCACCTGCGGATAATTGTTTTTAATGTGCCCCACGGCACCACACTGATAACATCCCTTGTTGTTGCCTTGTTGTTGCTGCTTGTAACGTCTCGCTTTTTGTAGCTTTCCTTATTTAGCAAGTTTGATTGTATTTCTATTTATGGAAACTTGTATTCTCTTGTATACGTCTTTCATTTCCAATCATTGTAATCCGAGACTTGAATCATAATAAAAGCTTGATCTTTCATACATCTTGTTAGACATAATTAATAAATACTTGTTATACATTCATTATACGTGCATATTTGATACAATTATACGCAAATCCTTACTTAGTTGTACATACAAAATTCGTTTATACATTCATTTATTTATACATTACACTTATGCATCGCACTTATATGTTTAAAACGATTAAAACCGACAAAACACGCAAAATCGTCAAACTTGGAACTTCGTGCAAAAGGGAATGCCCCTTTCGTGCGAAAGGCCCTTTTCGCACGAGAGGCCCTATCGCCCGAAGTCCCAGTTGTCCCAAATTCCACACCAGCCTATAAATAAGCATCCACGCCTTCATTTCCCACCTTCCACAACTCCAAAAACTCTCTCAACTTACTGATTTCGAGTTATTCAGCTGAGCTACTTCCAGCAACCTTCTAAGTGAGTTTACAACTCACAAACACCTTAATTTCTTCTATCTTTCTTCTCCTTTTCTAAACTTTTATACACTTCTTCAATCATTTAAACTTGGTTTCTCAGACTTGCATTGGCAATCTGATATTAACTCTCAACTTGTTGAGGACCAACTTAAAGATTGTAGATTTATCTTCTAAACTTTTCATAAAACAAACTTTCTGTTACTAAACTTGCTCGAATCAGAGGCTCACCGAGCTCACAAGCTAAGTTCATGGCTATGGGTTAGTGTTATAGTCGATTCCAGCCGAGAAGAGGAACATTTCAACTAAAACCGAGCTGCTTTCATCTCGAAACAGAGCCTCTCGCATGAAAGGCAGTCCTGTCGCACGAAAGGATACCCCTTTCGTGCGACAGGGACACCCTCTCGCTTGTTTCACCTTGTTCTGACATTTTCTAAGTGTTTTATGTTGATCAGGTCCTCATTTTCGATATGAACGATTCTGATATAAACATTGTGTGAACCGTGGAAGCCCTGGCTCCCAATCTAATTCCACTACCTTACCTCACTTTAACTTGTCATACAAACACCCAAACAATCTCCTAGACCTAGAATAAGTTAACCTCGTCTAGCCTCCAACACTTAGTTCATTATTTCCATGTTGAGACGACACACCCAGGTTGTTCTTGTTCGGTTGTTTGGTCATTCAATTCATGTTATTTACATTACTGTCATTTTGAAACATGTGCTTTGGTGAACTATAACGAGGTTATTACCTCCATGCATGACTTCTATGAACTATATGAACATTCCGGACTATTAGACTATATATTATAATTAAATAACACAACTGGACACACAAACATAGCCGTTTAATGGTTAAAACATTCGAACGAAGTTCGGTTTGCACCAAACAGGCCCCTGTCGCATGAAAGGATACCCCGTTTCGCGCGAAAGGTCCCCTATCGTGCGAATTGTCCAGTCACCCGAACAGTTGGTGTTGTTTCGGTTTTCGTTTATTCTGTTTCCACGTTCCTCATTACTGGTTCTGACGGGCAAATCAGGACCTGTGAAATCACAGAAATTCAGTGTCTTAACGAGTGCCTGGACATAATATACCTTCTGTTTTATTATACTTTTATACGATGTATATACTACGTACTTTAATTCCGAATCCAAATCCTTCTTCAATCTCCAACAACTCACGCCTTCGTTTACCCCCTGTAGGGTAACCTTGCCGTTCTTGTGCTCGTCAGCAACTCAACTCTTCTACTTGCGGGATTAACTAAAGAAGATTTAGCCAAACCGTGAGTATACTCGGATGCCGTTTTTTACTTTTCACACTTTGGGTGCAATATGTTTACTATTAAACCTACACAGTTACACTTAGACTTTAATACAAACGCACAAACAATCCAATACATGCATGCTAATATGTTATACTTGATTCGTCTATCCGGGTTATTCTTATGTGATAAACTTGTCATTAACTTCGTACGAGCCTCCATTTAACATGTATAGCGCTATAGGAGTAACGCATCGCCCGTAGTCTTGTGGTCATGTTAAATTAAATACTTGCGGTAATCAAATGATTGACTTGAATATTCACATGTCAGTTTTACGTTAATAATGTTAACTTAGTTTGCCATGTGGATTCGTTTAAAACAATTTACACTTATGTTATGGATTAAAATTGTATACTCGCCAATACTTTTGTAGAACCATGTATTTTTAAACATATTGCAGGATGATGATGTTGAGATGGATGAAATCTAGTAGGGATACCCGAGATACACATTTAATATCAATAGATTATGTTGTTGTATCATTTTTGAAACATGTTGTATTTGTTTCTTGTATTGTCGCGACATTTGAAACAATTGTTGTAATTTGAATTTCCCATGTTGTACTTGACAATGTTATTTTGAAATAAAATCAATTTACTTTAAGTTATTGTCGCAAATAGTGTTATGAAGTCTCGAGCAATCTCGTTCGTCTCACTCCGATGTTTCCGCCATCGGTTGGGGTGTGACACTGCTGTTGGCATTGAGGCTGCTGGTTCTGCTGTTGCTGAGTTTGTTTGGCTGGATAAGGACTTCTGCAATCTTTAGCTGTATCACCCAGCTTCCAGCATCGCTGACAGCGGTTTGGGTCGCTATGCCCGTTGTGGTGTCTGTTACATTTGTTGCATTTGGACTGGTTTCCCTGATAACCACCTCGGGCTTGATTATTCGACGTTTGCTGGTTTAGGGTACGGTTGTTGTCGAATTTTCTTTGTTGTTGAGGTGGTTGAGTAGAGTTTGAACCCTTGGCTTGATTCCCATACCATTTGCGCTTATTATCAACAGAGGTTTCAGGAGCTGCTGCGATGCGTTTAGGTAACTTGCCCTGTTCTACTGCCTGGTCAGTTAGTATGTGAGCGAGTCGAATGTTTTGCTGGATGGTTTGGAGATTGGCTGAGGTCACCATGCTTTAAATTTGGGGAACTAACCCCTTGATGTACAACTCGATGCAATTGAAGGTTGGTTCAGACATGTTAGGACACAAGGAGGGCAGCTCGTTTGATCGTTTCGTATATGCCTTTATCTCTAAGCTAGGCATTTTTAAACTGTAGTACTCGGTTTCCAATTTCTGAATGTCATCCCTGTGGCAATACTCTTCTTTCATCATGTCCTTGATTGTGATCCAAGGAGTGGCATTAGCAACTTCCAAGCCTAGTATCTGTACTTGTGCGTTCCACTAGGAAAGCACAACATCTTTAAGCACTCCCGCTGCGAATTTAACCCTATTCTCAGCAGGGCAGTGTCACATGGCGAACACAGATTCCACTTTTTTCAAACCTGTGGAGCTGACCAATAGCACCCTCGGTGCCGGTGAAGTGACTGGGCTTGCATCCCATGAATGATTTGAAGGTGCAAGCTGGTGGCTGAACAGGCTGGACTTGTAGGCCTGAATCAGAAGTTTAGCACAAATCAGAACACAAGGCTAAAAGAGAACAAGAATTGAAATGGATAATTAGGGCATTCTATAACAATAGATTTACCTCCAGGATGAGCCTGCTGATATCCCGCCAATGCTTTAGCGACGCGGTCATTTATGAGTGCTCTTAATTGGGTCTGGGTCATGTTGATGCTCCCACGCTCGCTGCCACAACCATTTCCTCTTCCGCTCATGATTTCCTTGAACTAAACAACAATTAGTATATAAGACACGGTTATATATTCATTATGTAAATTCCAAGAACAAGGCAATCAATCACATCAATTCCAAGCAACATATGAAACAACTAAATAAAAATATCCAGAGTAAACTGCCATTTTGGTCCCTGTGGTTTGGCCAGTTTTGCCACTTTAGTCCAAATCTCAAACTTATTACATCTGGGTCCCTGTGGTTTGCATTTTGTTGCCATTTTAGTCCAAAACTCAAAATGTCTGAATTTTGACTGATTTAATGACCCTTTTTTGTCCTTTTCTAAAGGGGTAGTTTGGGCATTAAATTTGCATTAATGTATTTCATTAATTAAAAAAACCACATAATCCATAAAACTCTATCTCTCTTCTTTCTCTGTCTCTCTCTCCATCACCATTACATTAACTATCATATCATCATCATAACCATCAGAATTCCTCATCGATTCACCATTAACCATCATAACCACAACCATCAAACATCATCAGCATCAGACCGAAACACCACCTCCAGATCGCAATCCCGTCGATCCGATTTGAAACCCTAGACTGTGATGAGGGTTCAATAGTCGGCCGCTAACGTAACGAATCTATGACGGTTGTGTTAGACACCTTCCGAAATCCGAAGAAAGCATATACGACTCCTATACATAACAAGTTGTATATTAGGTTTCAAAATTTATAGATCTACAAATTTTCATTATATGAGTTACAGATCTAAAAAGAGGAAGAAGTTATTATGATTCGAAGGAGAAGGAGCTGGTGCAGGAGCAAAAGCAAGACCTTGAGCATTAATCGATGAAAGAAGCAAATTTTCATTATATGAGTTACTGACAAAGAATAGTGGGAAGAAGCTTATTCATGTTATATTGACTTTTATTTTGACTTTTTTTGTTAGTCGAGGCAATTGCAAGATACTACCATTTCGTAGGAAAATTATTTTATGCAGAGCATATCCTATTCCCTTTCATCTGTTTATTCTTTTTTTTTGAGGTTTGATTATATAATGTAATATTTTATATTGTGCATTGTAATATATAACCAAATTATGGCGTGTATCCTCAATACAAATACAATATGTTTTGGGATTTGTTCAATATAGATGAAATTAAGGTTGAATTAATGAAGAAAGTGAGGAATTTGTAGGTTGAAAACAGAGTAATTGATGTAATGGTGATGAACTGATGATGGATGTAGAGAGAGACAGAGAAAGAAACCCCTTATTGTCTGGTAATATAAGGGGTTTTTTAATATTATGTGGTTTTTTTAATTATTGAAATACATTAATGAAAATTTAATGCCCAAACTACCCCTTTAGAAAAGGACAAAAAAGGGTCATTAAATCAGTCAAAATTCAGACATTTTGAGTTTTGGACTAAAATGGCAACAAAATGCAAACCACAGGGACCCAGATGTAATAAGTTTGAGATTTGGACTAAAGTGGCAAAACTGGCCAAACCACAGGGACCAAAATGGCAGTTTACTCAAATATCCAATTAAAATAAATTGCAACTGTCTTTACAGCGTATTTCAACAAATATTAAAATTTAAAAGTAAACATAGTTTTTCTGAAACAAACAAAACGAGAAAAGATAGTTAGGCGGTGGATCAGTCATCGACTTCTCCATCGCCCATGTCGTCATTGTCGTCACCGCCATCGTTACCACCGTCGCCGTCGTCACCGTCACCGTCATCTTCATCAGTAGCAACCTCGTCAGGCTCTTCCTCACCGGGATCCTCCTTAGGGTCCTCTTCGGGTTCTTTTTTGGGTTCTTGCTCTGGACCCTCCCCGAGTTCTTCTTCTTCCGGCTCTGGTTCTACTGGTGGTGATGGTGGTAAACGTTTGTCCAAGAAATGCACCCTCTAAGCAGTCTCGTGCAAGTTCACTTGTTACAATCCACCGAAACAATCATACATTTTTTTTGAACGACGACAATGATATTATATCAAAGAGGCTAAGGGGGACTAGCAAAAAACCCGATACAAACCCAACATACACCAGAAACCAAACACAAAGAACAAAAAAAGGAAAATACATGATACCCAACCCCAAACACATCTACAGCCCAGAAAACGGATTATCACACCATTTGTTCCAATCGATATTTAGAGTGTTTGCCCTTTGTTTTATCCATTCAAAAGCTAAGAGCTGAATCTCTTCAATTAACTTTTCAGGCTTGCACATTTTGGACTTGAAAACTTGATTATTGCGGTTCCTCCATATACACCATGATGTCGCATATATTATAATCCCAAACACCTTCCTTTCTGTCCTCGGTAGGCCAAGGTTCTTCTCACTTTTAAGTAGGTCTGAAACCGAAGTGGTTGACCCCATATTGATACCTGACTAGTTGCTTATCAACCGCCAAAGAAACAATCATACATATGGTGTAATATGTCTCCTATTTTTTTTTTTTTTACATATTTGTATATTATATACTATTTTCATGAAATACTGGGTATGATGGTTGTTGTTGTTATACTATTTTCATAAACAAAATGAAAGTTGTTGACATAATTTGAGAAAAGAAATAATTAATTCACCTTTGTAGTGATATTAATGCAGACAACAGCCCTATATATTGATGTAGACAACACCTCTCAACGAATACATTCGTTGTTGAAAGTTGTATCCATAGTGATATTAATGCAGTTTTGGTATGTAATTTATATACTATTAATTTAGAAGAAGTTTGTGCATAGTGGTTTGTAGATGATGCTTAATGAGTGTTTTGTGCATAGTTGTGTTGTACATGATGCTTAGGGGTGTTGTACACCATGTTTTCAGGTTTTTCAAAAAAAAAAAAAAAAATTGATGTTTCACTTTAAACCCAAAACTACTTGATTTTGTAGTTTTAACCCAAAAGTTTTTAGTTTTTCCAATTTAATCTCACAACCTCTTTACTTTCAACTTTGATCCCCTATGTTTTTCATATTTTGCAAAATTTTTCGTTTTATGTTTAGATATAAATTTTGCGACTTAACACGGCACAATGTCTGTGTGTGGTTCAACGATTTTACATTTTGTTATACGCTTCGTTCTAAATTTTGCAAGTTAACATGGGGCAATGTACGTGTGTGGTTCAATGTGTTTACGTCGTCTATTTTTTCCCGTTTAATAAGTTCGTTACAACGTGCGAGTCCTAAATCGAGTTAGTTATTATTTTCTATTTTTATATATCGGTCTAATTTTTCCACGTTAAGACGCCGTAACTTCAATGTTGGTGGTCGTTGGCTATAGTGTGACATTGGTGCTATTTGTCATGGTTTTACATCCCCGCCGCAACGCGGGGAGCATAATACGATAGGTTATTTATATGGATACAAGTCATGTAACGTGGTAATTATGATACCATTAATTGTATTGAGATTATTTGGTGAATTACTTATTTGTATAAGATAGTAATACAAACTTAACCGACAAAAACATCTTTAACACATTGTAAATGTGAATCTGATCAACAACATGTCAATTTCGTTGGCCGCGGCGCAACGGGCGCGGGTCAATCTTCTAGTATATTTTATTTTGATAAACCTGGCAAAGTTTTTTGTTTTGTTTTTTGATTTTAATTATATTAACTAAATGTTCTAATATTGAATGGGCGATTAACTAAATCATGTATTCTGTTTTGTTTCCTGTTAAAGTTTTATACTTATATGAAAGAGTAAATTACCATTTTAGTCCCAAAGGTTTGTTCAAATTTATCATTTTAGTCCAAATAAGTTTTTTTCTCTTATGGTCCCTGACTTTTCACTTTTGTTATCATTGTACTCACATTGCATAACTCCGTCCAAAAACCTTATTTTTAAGCAGGGGTATTTTGGGGATTTTCAATTTAAATCATTTAAATTGTCATTTTGATCCATTCTTTTTTTATATATAAATAATTTATACACAACATATATACAGAATATATACTCGTAACTTATACACTTTCTCTCTCTATCATCTCTCCCACCCATCTCTCTGTTTTTCAAAAAACCACCACCACTTCTCCATAACCTCCACCTCCACTACCGCCTTCACCAACTGCAACCACCATCGTCACAATCACCACCCACAACCACCATCTTCCCTCCCT
This sequence comes from Helianthus tuberosus, assembly GCA_030545235.1. Lineage (NCBI taxonomy): Eukaryota > Viridiplantae > Streptophyta > Magnoliopsida > Asterales > Asteraceae > Helianthus > Helianthus tuberosus. The sequence continues at coordinate 3,784,940 of CM060416.1, read as the reverse complement.
ATCCTTCTCCATCACCGGAAAACGAGAAACCCATCAGATCATAAACCCTTTGCCGCCGCCCCTTTCTCCGCTCAAGAACAACTTCGGTTTCTGCCCTTTTCTCTGCCCATAAACACTTCCGGTCGCCGCCCCTTCCCCGCTCAATAACAACTCCAATTGCCGCCCCTTTCTCCACCCAAGAAAAGCTCTGGCCGCCGCTCATCATCATCTTCGCCTATTGAAGATAGTGGTATGATCTGCAATTTGTATAGTGTTTTGGGTCTTTAGTTGGAGGTTAAGGGTTTTTGGATCAGATTTGGGTTTATTTTGAATATATAAATGATTAAGTGTGTATATATGTGTGTGAACGGTGGTGAAGGGTGGTGGTGAGCGGTGGAGGATGGTGGTGATGGCGATTGGTGAACGGTGGTGGTGAACAATGGTAGAAATGGTGGTGGTGAACTGTGCTAGTGGTGGTGAACGGTGGGGGATGGTGGTGATGGTGAGCGGTGGAGGATGGTGGTGATGGTGAACAGTGAACAACGGTGGTCGTGAACAGTGAACAACGATGTTGATGAATGGTGAACGGGGGTCGTGAACAGTGAACAACGATGTTGATGAATGGTGAACGGTGGTTGTATTCTTTGTTATATAACATTTTTAATATGTATATATGTTAAAAAATAATTGTTTTATTTTTATTAATTAAAGTAGTATATGTTTTAAATATATATATGTGAAAAGGAAAAAAACATATATGCAAGATATGTATTTGATGAAAATAGCAAAAACAAAAGATAAATGCAAAGTGACGAGAATACCCCTAACTAAGCTGAGTTTTTTTAACTGAGTTAGGGTGTTGGATCAAAATGACAACAAAACGGAAAAGTCAGGGACCTAGAGGAGAAAAAAAACTGTTTGAACTAAAATGACAATTTAGGACAAATCTCATGAACTAAAATGACAATTTACTCTATCTTAAAAAATAAGACTTGGGGAATTTCAAAACGAGAAAAAAAAATCGTCTATCATGGGACAAAAGCAATTTGATAAATTATTAAAGTATAGAAACAACATGAATCATGTGAGCTAATGGGACAAAAGTTAAACAATATAAAAATAGTAAAGGTATAAAATACACGGTATAAGTATATTATCGTGTAATCTGTATTTGTTGTTTTTGTTTAATTAATTAAGTAGGTTGCATAACCTGTTGTATGCATCTAAACATAAAGAAAACACCAAACAATTTTAATCTTATCTTTTAAAAAGCAAATTCCTTCATACCATGAAATTATATACTATAAGTTTGAAGCATTCTTAACAGATTAAAAACAATAAATCAAGTAATGCAAATGATTTTGCAATTTGTTACACCAAATCATAAAAGGCGTGAAGTTATAATTAACACATCAAAACCTAGTCTACGTTCTTCGAAATGCTTCCTTCCACAAGCCCAGAGGCTCGAGTGCTACTCATGATCAGCTCGGTTAAAAACTCGAACGAGTCAAGTCCGTATTGTTCATGGACCTTTCTAGTTATTAGGAATTATGACGTGAGTACATGATGATTTCAATGCGAAATCTCATCAAGTGAGGCTACAGTTAGATTGTTCATGGACCTTTCTAGTTATTAGTCATTCAAAGTGGGTGGTTCTTTCAATCAATATATGTATTTTAATGGGTGTATGGAATTATGGGAGGGATGTATGTTTGAGTCAAAACAAAAACAAGTGTAAAGCACTAACATCCAACACTCATGTGGATGATTATGATGGTGGAAAATTGGATTTGCTGCCCATGTTATGGCTATTAAGAATAACAGCTGCATCCCGGCGCGATGCTCCAAGAATTGAGCTGCCCCGTATTTTTTCGAAACATATATATATTCTCTTTTGTAAAAAAGCATATAGTACAATTCGTAAAGGTATGCGTGGTTATAAAATTGTATTTGGTAAATAATAATATTTAAAAAGTTGTCAGTCATCTTTACTGTCTATATTATCCTACTTAAACATTATCCTACTTAAACATTTACCAAGTTAGGGGAATAGTGTTACACTCCCCTATTGGACCAGCACGTTTATTGTTTTATATCAATTTTAAAATTATGTTTTAGCCCTCAGCTCAAAATAAAATTACGTTTTTTTTTCCCATCTCAAAATTACGATCTTGCCCTCAATTATCCTACTTAAACATTTACCAAGTTAGGGGAATAGTGTTACACTCCCCTATTGGACCAGCACGTTTATTGTTTTATATCAATTTTAAAATTATGTTTTAGCCCCCAGCTCAAAATAAAATTACGTTTTTTTTTCCCATCTCAAAATTACGATCTTGCCCTCAATTCAAAATAACGACTTTGCCTGGCACTCTCCCATTGGACCAACCAGTTTATTATTTTATATCCTTTCTAAAATCACATTTTTGTCCCTCTTTAAAATTACGGTTTTGTCCCCAGTTAAAAATAAAATTACGATTTTGTCCCCAGCTCAAAATTACGATTTTTCCCTCCATTCAAAATAAAATTGTGGTTTTGCCCTCAGCTCAGAATTACCTTTTCGTCCCCAGTTCAAAATAAAATTTTGTTTTTGCCCACGGCTAAAATTTACGATTTTGCCCTCTGTTCAAAAATGTGATTTTTCCCCGTTTAAAAAATTGTGATTTCGCCCTCATTTCAAAATTACGTTTTTTCCCCGGTTCAAAATAAAATTATGTTTTTGCCCCCAACTTAAATTTACGATTTTGCCCTCGGTTCAAAATAAAATTGTGCTTTTGCCTCCAGCTTAAAATTACGCTTGTGCCCTTAGTTCAAATTAATATTACGTTGTTACCCCAAGTTAAAAGTTACGAATTTGGCCTTGTGAAAATTTACAATTTTGCCCCTGGTTCAAATTTACAGTACTGCCATTACATTAGCTTTTGGCAAATTACGATTTTACCCCAGTCAAAAAATACAACATTCCCTCAGTTAAAAATTACAATATTGCCATTGTTTTAGTTTTTTTTTTTATCAAAACTATAAAAGTGTTTTGTTTTAATTGGTTGACTCGGTTTAATTGTTTTTCGTGTCAATGGGCTAACTAACACTCGCTCATTATTCGCCCATCGCCCCGCAACGCGGACGGGGCATCAACTAGTTAATTAAACAATATACTAAAACAAAAACTACATATAAGTACATAAAACCACCATAGTTTTGTTCTTCTAAACTTCTATTTGAAATCCAACATGGGAGAGTTACTGTAGATTTGCATGAGATTTTATTGCATTTGTTTTTTTTTTTTTTTTTTGTTATAGCATTTGTTAATGTTAATTGTTAATTGTTAATGTTAATATTGTAGTTGATAGAATACAGATTGGCAGCAATTAAGAAAGGGTACTTAGGATCTTCTTGGATCTAAGGAATATTTATTGGTGCTTTTTTTAATACATCAAATGGTACCTTGCAGGCTTGCAGTTTAGAATGATCCTACTAGAAGATTTTATTTCCATTTATGACAGCCCGAAATCCAAATACAATATCACGTGGTTTGTTGCAGAAGATAAGAACCAGGTCATAGTTATACGCAACTTGGTGAATTCAATTTTAACAACGAAAAAGTTGACATACATTGTTTTATATTAGATCATGTATCATAGACACCCACAATTGATGTTATCTTCTTCTTCTTCTTCTTTTTTTTAATTTTCTTTTAAAGAAAACTTCATAAAACACGCCTCCGACTCAACTGGGTAAAAGGCCAAACAAAACAACACCCTCGACCAGCGGCGGAACTAGCCCAAAAATTTAGGGTTATCCCAATTTTTTATTTTTTAAACCAAGGGTATCCTTTGTATAACGAAAACGAAGTTGCAGGGTATTTTTACACTACGGAAACGGAGTTAAGGGATATTTTTACACTACAGAGACGGTATTGAGGGGTAGCTCGTGCTACCCCTACTAACATTGTATGTCCGCCACTGCCTTCTGCCCCCTCGACCTAAACGGGCAGAGGGCAAACAATTACAACATATACAACGGGTATTTACATCATTCCGACCAACTGATATACTTACACAAATTCCTATTTTTAACCCAACCAAAACCCCTCGACTTAATCTCTCCAAAAATATCTTGCGGACTTCGATTAATCTGTTTGAATATCAACTCGTTCCTTCCTTTCCAAATACACCAGCAGGAGATAATCGTTAAACCGTAGATGATCTTTGCTTTCTTACCAATCGAAAGAAATTATGAATTTCCAATATATCTTTGAAATCAAAAGAATAGATTGGAGGGATGTTGCACCACACACTGAAACCCGACCGAACCCGATTAGCCACCGCACAAGCAGTAAATAGGTGCTTAGCCGTTTCCTCGTACTCCTCGCAGAAAGGACACATAACCAATGTGATATCTATGTTCCTTCTTCTTAAATTAACTCTCGTAACTAACCTATCAAAATTTCGTGGTAAGTTTTACGTCATTCAATTCGTATCCTCTGATCAAAAGCCCTAAAACGTCAGTTAGTAATTTGAAAAAAACTTAACTCCGTTAGTTTTTTTAACTGAGGACCAGTGGAGGAAAAATATGTCACACCCTCAAATCCACATGCGGAATGCTATCGCGAGGCGTGTGACAGACCAGGATTCAGCCATCAATCATGTTGAACAAGCAATTTAATAATAGTAAAGTCCACCAATCATAAGGATTATCAAAAGTTTTAAGTTCAAATAACAATTTAAGTAAGTAGCGGAAGCATAGGCAAAACAGTTCAGATAAAGTTCATAGTTCAAGTTTATTAGAGAACCCAACACATTGGGTTAAGACGACCACTACACATCCCCAAGTTGCAAGCTCCTGAGTCACTGGGTACTTGCAAAGCATGCAGTAGGATATCAACATAATGTTGGCGAGTTCACGAGTTTGTCCAGTCTTTAATTCCAAAAAATTGTTTCAACAGTTAATTTACTCATTTATACCATGCCATGGGGAGCTACCCCAATAAGTAAGCTACTAAACTGTACAATACCGAACACTTTTACGACCGTACGTTTTCGTAGAGTTCCCCGTTTGTCAATGTCTATCATCATTGACGGTTTGCAAGAGTCTATTAGTTCACTCCCGATCCCATACACGGGCACGGTGTGAGGTTGGTAAGACCTAAATAGCGCTATCAACTAATAACCCGTTCGCCAGGCCCCGGCGACTAATCGGTATTAATAAGTAGGGACTTGAGTGATAGAGTTTCGTTTAGTATGCTATTTGCATCTAATAAAAATAGTAATTAACTAAGCGTCCCTCACAAGGGGAGAAAAGTAATTGGTATCCCTCACAAGGAGATAGCGTTGTTTTTAGTTCCGTTTCCCAACCACCGGGAACGCATGCTTTAAAAGTTGTGAACTCGCCTTGGGTTGCTCGGCAGACAGTTTTCTTGGTCAAGTACGCTGGTCACCACGTCCTAACATGGTTACCAGTATAGGTCAGGCTCGGGTACAAACAAGTCACGTATATCTTACACGTATCTAACACATAGTATGCATAACACACAAATATCCATTTTAATTATTGGGCCTGTTCTAACATTTAAACAGTTAAACAGTAACAGCACGTAGTAACAGTAGCAAAGACACATAGCATACATGTCATTCAAGGTTATTGGGCCTGTCCTACCATGCTAGCAATTAAGCAGAAATCAGTTAACACTTAGTCCACACGAAAAGCAGCCCATTAAACCAACATGACCCAATCGAAACCACTGATGAGCTGAATCCACTGATGAGCGGTCTCGAGTAGAAACCACTGAGAAGTGGTCTCGAGTCACAACCACTGTTGTAGGCACAAATGGTGGTTTCGAGTGACATCCACTTACGGTGCAGCTGAGGGGTGGTCTCGAGTCCAAACCACTGGTCTCGAGTTGGGCATTCTTGTGTCTAAACAAGGCAGTGTTTTGACTCGCAACCACTGGTGGTCTCAAGCCGCAACACTGATGGATCACTTGCTGAGTCGAGACCATTGTCGAAACCACCAATGTAACAACTGCTGGGAGTTTCCGAGTCGAGACCACTGACGAAACCCCTACTCTCGACTCGCAACCTCTGATGGTATCTTTCTAGAATGTTTACCAACCTTGTACGATCCAATCATATTGCACAATAATGATTTCATGTACTGACCAATTAAAATGCACAAACATGCTCCAAATATTCCACCTTAATTAGAAAAGATCAAACACCACAATTTTCAAATATTTTCATGATCTTCAAACAGTTCATCAAGCATCATGTTTATAAACAAGACAAGCTTAATCCTATATTTTCTAATACTGCTTTATTCACTTAATCCAACAGGAAGACATGTAGCTATTTATTACAAGGATCATCACATGTCACACAGTTTTGTCAACAAGATCATTATCATTGTATTCATGTTTCCATCATGCAACTACCTATTTGACAATCATGGGTTCCTCATTTATTTGAACGGATTCTTCTTTCATATACTAACTCATCACCCAAATCAACTATCTTTTTATCATTTTAGCTCATAACCCATGCATTGAGTTGGTATAACATTCCATTCATTCATCGTTTAAACCTAGAGCAAGTATCCACACTAACATGTAACACACAACCGAGATAAATTCAACTAACCCGAGATCCGTTATGGTGCAAGAGTGTGCAAGAACGATCGATGAATCCGAGCTCCCGAGCCTTTGCCTTCTAGCCGGTTTCTCCGAGAATAGTGCGAGGTGTGTGGTGATGTTTGAGGGTTTCTAGAGAGGGAGAGCTAGAGTGAGAGGGAGAGAGGAACGAAGAATGCTTTTAGGGATTTGTGAGGTGATGATTGATGTCCAAAAAGGGAATGTCGGCTACTATGGTGGGGTTTTATACCGATTCTATGGTGCACCTAAAGGGATTCCGAGTGGGCTCAAGGGAGGGTGCGGCCCAACTGATTTGGGTCACTCGAGACCGAGTGGTCTCGGGTCGGGACCTTGTGGTCTCGGTTCACCAATGCACGCATAAGTATTATATATATATATATATATTAATGCACATAACACAGATGAGAGGACCACATATTGCATGAAAGTAGATAACAATTACTCAAACAATATTATACGTACACATAACGCTAATACAAGAAGGTTGCTCGGGAAAACCTAGAGTGTCACATTATCCCCAGGTTTTAAGAACTTTCGTCCTGAAAGTTAAAGTGCAGCCACTGTCAAGCTAGTTATGTGTGAGAGTGTTTCAACGGGGTGTCACATCATCCCCCCGTTAGTTTGGAATTTCGTCCTGAAATTCCGCTGTAGCTTCAGTGCTGGGAGTTTCGTTTGAAAACAATTGGGGATACTTGCGTTTCATCTGGTCTTCCCGTTCCCAGGTAAACTCTGGGCCACAGCGCGAGTTCCAACAAACTCGTACGATAGGTATCTGGCTACGTTTGAGGGTTTTGACTTCTCGATCCGTGATCTCAATCGGTTCCTCAATAAAGTGTAGCTGATCGTCAATACTTAGCTCCTTGAAAGGAATGATGAGTGTTTCATCTGACAGACACTTCTTCAGATTTGACACGTGAAAGACGTTGTGCACCGCACTCAGTTCTTCAGGCAGATTCAATCTGTAAGCAACCTTACCGATCCTTTCGGTAATTTCAAATGGTCCGACATATCGCGGATTAAGCTTGCCCCGTTTACCAAAATGAACCACACCCTTCCAGGGTGAGACTTTAAGGAGTTGTTTGGTAGCCTCTGAATGGTCATTAAGAGGCTACCTCTTAATGGAACCATTAAGAATTTTACCAATGAGAAGGTAGAAGAATGTGACATGTGATGATTTACCATTCAGAGGTTACCTCTTAACCATTCAGACTTGAGGTCCCCGACCTGGAATTCTAGCGGTTTCCTACGCTTATTAGCGTAGCTTTTCTGACGGTCACGAGCTGCCGCCATGCGTTGTCTGATCTGGGCAATCTTTTCCGTTGTGTCGACTACAAGTTCTGGGCCAGTGATTTGGCTTTTGCCAACTTCTGTCCAACACAGAGGTGATCGGCATTTACGACTGTACAGTGCCTCAAAGGGTGCTGCCCGAATGCTGTTGTGGTAGCTGTTGTTATAAGAGAACTCTACCAGAGGTAGGTGTCGTTCCCACCCGTTTCCAAAGTCAATGAAACATGCTCTCAGCATGTCTTCAAGTGTTTGGATGGTGCGCTCAGTTTGACCATCGGTTTGCGGGTGGTAGGCAGTGCTCATGTCTAGACGTGAGCCAAAAGATCTATGCGTAGCTTGCCATAACTCGAATGTAAAGCGTAGGTCACGATCAGAAATGATTGAGATTGGCACCCCGTGCCTAGCCACTATTTCCTTCAGGTAGATAGCAGCGAGCTTCAAATACTTATCTGTTTCCTTAATCCCAAGGAAGTGTGCATAATTAGTTAGGCGGTCCACGATGACCCAAATGGTATCGTTTCTGCTTTGGGAACTTGGTAAGCCTGTAACGATATCCATTGAAATTTGCTCCCATTTCCATGTTGGCAGCTCTGGCTGTTGCAACAAGCCCGACGGCTTCTAGTATTCGACCTTGACCCTAACGCAGGTCAAGCATTTGCTAACGTACTTAGCAATGATGACTTTCATGTTAGGCCACCAATACAGGATTTTGAGATCGTGATACATTTTATCGGCGCCAGGATGTATCGAGTAGCGAGATTTGTGTGCTTCGTCCATCACAAGTTCTCGAAGATTTACATAAGATGGAATCCAGATACGGCCAGCAACGTAGTGAACACCGTCGTCCTTGAGTTCAAGACGTTTTTCCATGCCCCGCAGGGATTCAGCTAGAAGGTTTTCCTCCTTTAGTGCTTCAACTTGAGCGTTGCGGATCTGACTAGGGAGGTTCGAGTGGATAGTGAGCTGTAATGCATGGACACGCTTAGGTTTGGTTTCCTTCCTGTTGAGGGCGTCGACCACAACATTGGCCTTGCCTGGATGATACTTAATTGCGCATTCATAGTCGTTAAGGAGTTCTACCCATCTACGTTGCCTCATGTTCAACTCCTTCTGATCCAAAATATGCTGGAGACTCTTGTGATCGGTGTAGATCGTGCACTTGGGCCTTTTCTAACATGGTTACCAGTATAGGTCAGGCTCGGGTACAAACAAGTCACGTATATCTTACACGTATCTAACACATAGTATGCATAACACACAAATATCCATTTAAGTTATTGGGCGGCCTGTTCTAACATTTAAACAGTTAAACAGTAACAACACGTAGTAACAGTAGCAAAGACACATAGCATACATGTCATTCAAGGTTATTGGGCCTGTTCTACCACGCTAGCAATAAAGAAGAAATCAGTTAACACTTAGTCCACACGAAAAGCAGCCCATTAAACCAACATGACCCAATCGAAACCACTGATGAGCTGAATCCACTAATGAGCGGTCTCGAGTCTTAACCACTGAGAAGTGGTCTCGAGTCGCAACCACTGTTGTAGGCACAGACGGTGGTTTCGAGTGACATCCACTGATGGTGCAGCTGAGGGGTGGTCTCGAGTCGAAACCACTGGTCTCGAGTTGTACACTGATGGATCACTTGCTGAGTCGAGACCATTGTCAAAACCACCGATGTAACAGCTGCTGGGATTTTCCGAGTTGTGCATTCTTGTGTCGCAACAAGGCAGTGTTTTGACTTGCAACCACTGGTGGTCTCCAGTCGCACACTGATGGATCACTTGCTGAGTCGAGACCATTGTCAAAACCACCGATGTAACAGCTGCTGGGAGTTTCCGAGTCGAGACCACTGACGAAACCCCTGCTCTCGACTCGCAACCTCTGATGGAATCTTTCTAGAATGTTTACCAACCTTGTACGATCCAATCATATTGCACAATCATGATTTCATGTACTGACCAATTAAAATGCACAAACATGTTCCAATATTCCACCTTAATCAGAACGGATCAAACACCACAATTTTCAAATATTTTCATGATCTTCAAATAGTTCATCAAGCATCATGTTTATAAACAAGACAAGCTTAATCCTATATTTTCTAATACTGCTTTATTCACTCAATCCAACAGGATGACATGTAGCTATTTATTACATGGATCATCACATGTCACACAGTTTTGTCAGCAAGATCATTATCGTCGTATTCATGTTTCCATCATGCAAGTACCTATTTGATAATCATGGGTTCCTCATTTATTTGAACGGATTCATCTTTCATATACTAACTCATCACCCAAATCAACTATCTTTTTATCATTTTAGCTCATAACCCATGCATTGAGTTGGTATAACATTCCATTCATTCATCATTTAAACCTAGAGCAAGTATCCACACTAACATGTAACACACAACCGAGATAAATTCAACTAATCCGAGATCCGTTATGGTGCAAGAGTGTGCAAGAACGATCGATGAATCCAAGCTCCCGAGCCTTTGCCTTCCAGCCGGTTTCTCCGAGAATAGTGCGAGGTGTGTGGTGATGTTTGAGGGTTTCTAGAGAGAGAGAGCTAGAGTGAGAGGGAGAGAGGAATGAGGAATGATTTTAGGGATTTGTGAGGTGATGGTTGATGTCCAAAAAGGGAATGTCGGCTACTATGGTGGGGTTTTATACCCAATCTATGGTGCACCCTAAAGGGATTCCGAGTGGGCTCAAGGGAGGGTGCGGCCCAACTGATTTGGGTCACTCGAGACCGAGTGGTCTCGGGTCGGGACCTTGTGGTCTCGGTTCACCAATGCACGCATAAGTATTATATATTTATATCTATATATTAATGCATATAACACAGATGAGAGGACCACATACTACATGAAAGTAGATAACAATTACTCACACAATATTATACGTACACATAACGCTAATACAAGAAGGTTGCTCGGGAAAACCTATAGTGTCACAAAATATTTGAAAGATGGGATTGCCAATGGCTAATAACGTCTACTTGGGATTATTAGAGACCAATATCCCTTTGATTTATGAAGGTTAATTTTTAAACCAGAACACGAGTAAAAAATTCTCAAACATCTCGCCACATTAGCCATGTTCGCCCAATCCCACTCCCCGAAAATGAGAGCATCATCAGCATAAAAAAGATGCGAGATTACGGGGCCGTTATTAGGAGTGTGAATACTTTAAACCACCATTCTAAACCAGCTTTACAAAAAATGGTAGATAAAGCTTCCATAACCAAAAGAAATAGAAAATGGGACAAGGGGTCTCCTTGTTGAATACCTTTAGAGCATTTAAATTCAAATGTGGGAGACCCATTAACTAAGACCGAAGAACTCGCATACATTAAAACCCCTTTAACCCATTTACACCACACCGAAGGGAAGCCCATTTGACTCATAATATCCAAAAGAAACTCCCAATTCACGTTATCGTAAGCCAATTTCAACCATATGCATTAGCCGGCCATAATATTTTGCAACTATATATATAATGTTTTAGGGGTTGGTTTCTATAGGAACCCAGGTCTAACGAACTTCAATTGAGCCCATTCCAGCATCATTGGAACCGTGTCATCGAACCCTAACTAGAAACCCTAACCCTTTAACCCCTAACCCCTAAATCTAAACCCTAAACACTAATTCTAAACCATAAGGCTAAACTCTATGCTAAACCCCAAAATCTAAAATATAAATCCTAAAAACTATAGCTTAAAGGCTAAAACCTAAGCTAAAGCCTAAATTTAATCCTACACCTAAATCCTAAAGCTAAACCTTAAATCCTAATGTTAAACTTTAAAACTAAACTCTAAAGGTAATTAAACCCTAAATCTAAACTTTAAAACTAAGCCTTAAAAGTTAAACTCTAAACCTTAAAAGTTAAACCCTACATATATTTGAATAGGAATTGACCGGTCGGTTCCAACACAGATGGAATGAGGTTAATCGGAGTTCGTTTGAACCGTTTTCCTACATTTCCTAGGTTAAGATCGTTTTGTATTTGATTCTACCTATTGTGTTATAATTTTTTTTTTGAACGACAAATTTGGATCACTGGCGAACCACTGGAGTATAGTCGTGTAACCAGCAGAACCACCCGATCATATCCATCTCCACTAGGCTATAATGTCTATACACCAATTCAGGAGAAAACCTAACAAATATTAGAAAAACCCCTTGTGGGAATCGAACCCAAAACCTCATGTTCCCTAAACCTTATCCCACCAAGATATTGTAATTTAATTATTAGTTTAGTAAGATCATTTAACTAATTTCTCATACTCAAAGAAGATTTATGTATTATTGACTGTGTTTTATAAGTTTTATCAAGAAGTTGCGAAAATACGAGGATATTTCATGGTCAAAAGATTTATTAATAACAATTTATATGTGCTACAAAACCATTTCCATGGCAATTCCGGGTAATCAAAATTTTGAATTGAAAGTTAGAGTGGGTTGGTTAGGGGTCGTTTAATCGCGAATTTACATCTAGAGACCTGTCTTCAAAGCTACATCCAGACCTAAAAGTCTGATAAAACATAGACAAATAGCTACTTAAAAAACAGCTAGAAAATTATTGAGTGGTAAAAATACTTTTTAAATCTACCAAACAAGAGATATGTGAGCACTCATAAAAAGAAAAGATAATCATCATATAAACCCACATAAACCTACAACCAAGCAAAAATATATGAAGGCCACCAAAATAAATTTCCAAGAATCATTTAACTAATTTACGTTCCTAGGGAGAGTTGTTGAAGATCAACAATATTAAGAAATATATTATCAGAGGAGAACGTATATAAAAAAACGAAGAATATAAATTAGGAGATAAATGAAAACCAACCAATATGAAACAAAAATATATTATATAAGGGGAAGGATCCACTAAAAAGTGAATTTTGCCTAAGTAGCCTAAGAAGGATTGTGATGATGACATGTGGCACTCCTAATAAGTAGGAATGAAGGGCATTTTGGTCCTTATAAATAGGAGTGAAAATGACATGTGGCAACCCTTTTGTTTTTTTAAAAATACAACAAAATAAATCTAGTACAAAAAAATCTAGCACAAAAAATCTAGTATAAAAAAATATAGCAAAAAAATGTAGTACAAAAAAATATAGCACAAAAAAATCTAGTACCAAAAAATATAGCACGAAAAAATTCAGCAAAAAAATGTAGTATAAAAAAATCCAGCACAAAAAATTAAGAAAAAAAAAATTTAAGATAAAAAAATCCAGCACAAAAAATTTAGCACAAAAATATAGTACAAAAATTTAGCACAAAAATATAGTAAAAAATCTAGCACAAAAAAATGTTATACAACATAGAAACACAACACATTTTAGTGGGTTTTTTTAGTCTTCATATTTTTCTATAGCAATATGGTACTCAAATTAAAGATAAAAAAAACGCTCGATTTTATGGTGAAATTTTTATGAAAAAATAATGTCGTATAAAAAAGTTATGAACGTTTAAAAAATGGGGGTGGAATATGCATGTGCCTTGCATGAGGAGAGAGAAAGTCCATAAATAGGATTTTCTCAAGATACCCTTGCACTCCTCCTTTCTCCTACACTTTCATCTTAACCATTGATTTGAAAAATGAATGATTAAGATTACTTCTAATCATACTTAGGCAAAATCAACTTTTTATTTGATCTTACCCCTATTATATAAATCCCTCGTAATACCAACGTGTTCGAAAATTCCCTCTAGAGTATAATATTTCATTATTTACGTGTAAAAGCAAGTACACTCCTTCGAATTTCTATAACTTTGTTTGAAAGTCAATGGACCTAATAAATTGCTTACGCCGGCCTTTGTGAAAGGTAATCTTCTTCCAGATCTTTTGGATAAGATTTATTTTAAGGCAATAATATTCAAAACTGAAAACCTTGTCATTTTCATTAAGCTTTTATTACAACTATTAGTTACATACTTACATATATAACAAAGAGTTAATTGCCATTTTCGCCCCTGAGGTTTGGGCACATTTCCCATTTTCGTCCAAAATGAAGGTTTTGTACCATTTTGCCCCAACGTTTCTAACTTTTTGTCATTTTCATCCAAATACCTAACCAAGTTAATTTAGACCATATTATAGGTATTTTTGAAATATCTCATTAATAAGGGTGTAATTTGTAAATAAGTTTACCACATATATATATGTCTTTTATCCTTACATTCATCACTAAACACCTTTTACCCTTTTACACAGGGAAGAAAAAAAAAACCCTAAATCACCCCCCCCCCCTTTCTTCTTCAGCTCGTTCTATGAATCAAAACATGGTTGTATGTAATTGCGGTGCTCAGACTATCATAAAAACGTCGTGGACCTCCCAAAATCCTGCTCGTCGATTCCATTGCTGCAACAGAGCGGTATGTATATGTGTAATTAGGGTTTAGTTGCAAAATCAAACTTCATCTTTATTCATGTTGTACGAACTGCAGGGTAGGACTTGTGGTTTTGTGAGTTGGGCTGAACCTCCAATGAACCAAAACCCTGCTGTGATGATACCTGCATTGTTGGACACAATAAGAAGGCATGAAGAAAATGCAAGAGAGATGGCATATAAGATCAGTTTAAGGGATCAACAAGCAAGAACAATGGCTCGAGAGAACAGGGTGATGAAAATACTTCTAGGCTGCACCTGGTTATTTGTGGTGTTGTGTTACATTTGTCATTGAAAAAAATGTCATAAAAAGGGTAGTTGGGTAGCGTAATGTAAGGATCCGTCTTTTGGTTAGCGTAATGCAATGATCCGTCTTTTGGTTAGCGTTACAATGTAAAGAACCTGTCTTTCGTATTATCTTCAAAAGACTCAAAGTCGTCTAAGTCAACCTCTTGATTACTACCCTCTTCATCGGCCTGTTCATTATCTTCACCTGCATCACTAAGATCAAAGTCCACTGCAGCCCTAAAGTCATCCATATCTACATCATACTCGGGCACTATGTGCTCGTCATCAACCAAGTAATCAGAATCTTCATCATCACTATTCTTATCACTCCCCTCAACACTGCCACTGTCCTCATCACCAGAACTGTCTTTGTCACTATCCTTATCACTATCATCACTCAAATCAACATACTGAGGTTCACTACCCTCTTTAGTATTTACATCCTTTTTAGGAAATGTTTGGATATGGTGAACATAAACTTCAATAGTTCTAGTAGTTTCAGCATATTTAATTAGCTTCAACACATCAGAATCAGTACCCAAAGATCTTAAACCTGATTCTAGCATCCCCCCGGGTTCCCTAAAGTTGTATATCACTACATCTTCCTCTGAATAACCTAATTCTTGCATCATATCATTGACTATAATAACAGAAAACAGATCGGGATTCACCTTGTCAATGTAGTTAACTTTACCCCCTTTGTAATGAAACTCTGGTAAATCATCAAATTCACCACCATGGTGAAATTCCAAGGTGAAGTAGCTTGGAAATTTGGCTGAAACAAAAAGAAAAAAAAACGATTGATTCATCAAGCAAACCCTAGGTTACAAGCAATTCTCAGATGATGGTGGATAGAACATACCATATGTAATGTCGGGATTGAAATTTGCGTCTTCACCTCTGATACACCAATTATCTGGCTCCAAATCACTAGACGATTGGGCCATTGATGATTCTTCAACGATCTTTTCTTGTTCTTCAGCGTATCGTTCTTGTTCTTCAGCGATTTAGGGTTTCTTAGGTTTCTTATCTCTGATGAAAGAAGTAGGTGAGTTATAAGTCTGATAGTTCATAACTAGAATCTAATTTATAAATTACACCCTTATAATTGATAAATTTCAAAAATACCCTATAATAATGTATAAACTAACTTGGTTAGTTCAAAAATACCCATAATATGGTCTAAATTAACTTGGTTAGGCATTTGGATGAAAATGGCAAAAAGTTAGAAACGTTGGGGGCAAAATGGTACAAAACCTTCATTTTAGACGAAAATGGCAAATATGCCCAAACCTCAGGGGCGAAAATGGCAATTAACTCTATAACAAATTTTGAACAGCCAACGTTTTGGAAAACACAAACATTGTATTTCTTTTGGTTTATATTGTTTCATGATTAGTCTAGGCTACAAATGAACCGTCACAGTGAGCTCAAATTGATGGCATTATAGGCTTTTCATGTATTCTATTTGATAGTCCAAAACCTTTGGAGGTTATCGGATATGAATTTGATTTAGTAAGAACAAGAGAGAACACAAATATATATGGTTTTGATTACACTATATCAGCCAGTTCATACATTGATACATGTATATATATACGTTTTGAATATATGTTTTGTATCGGTGTCTTCTCAAACATCGTAACGCTTGGGTAAAACATCGACACCAGCAAATGAGCTAATTACAAAATAATCTCTACTTAATACAATATACGAGTTTGACTCTAAAAGCATAATTTACAATAATAACACTTATACTTAGTGTTAGTAAGATATAAGTTCAAAACGATAGCTTAATTAAGGTGTAAGCTCAAAAACCTAAAAAGATTAACTAAATTATGTCTGGTTCAAACTCCTAATCTCCTATGTATCAGGAGGATCTTGTAAGTTCGACTCAAACAAGCTGACCGAGATCATGTTATGGGATAGAACGTACAACTCAATAAAAACTCGACTTATTTATAAGCTCGATTAGACCTGCTTTCACATAAGCACCAACATACTTGATAAAAATTGGAGTTAGTCTTTACAAAATTCTTGCAGTTAACATGTTATATATCATGAGCTTGTTTTTTTTTTGTTTTTTTTTTTTTTTGTATTCATCATTTCAACATAATAAAAGCTTAAATTTGTTTCTACCTTTGATTAATCTTCATTCATGGTTCCTACTCATGGCCATTTGAGATGTGCTCAAGATCGTCATCAACAGTGGCGAAGGTTGAGATTTCGGACGGGGGTCGAAGACGTATATACCCAAAAATTTCTATAGAACCAGGGGGTCGAAAATGTATATACCCAAAACTTTCTATACGAAAACCACATATATTACACTAAAGAGAAAAAAGTTCAGGGGGTCGGGCGGCACCCTCCCTCCCCTCCACCTTCTAACCTGCGCCAATGGTCATCAACAACGTGTTGCTTGCTTTGACCATACATACATCTAAGTAAACTAAAATACAAGGAAAAGTGACACGCTTTTTGGAAGCAAGTAAGAACATGCTTTGTTAAAGAAGACCATAAATTTTCATTTACACGTGCTTGGAATGAATAAACAATATTAATCAAGTGTTCAGGTTATTATATAAACTCCAATGAATAGATAGCTTGAAATGACACAAAGAATTATTCTGGAAACCAAAACGTCTCCTGATTTGAAAGGTAAAATCCCTCTCCCATCTTATCATTCTCACTAAAACTCTTTATGACATGTTGATGTAACTGATCTTGAATTTTATAGTATAAGTTTAAGTTCAGATCTTGATTTAATCTGGTTGTATATTTGCAGGTTACCCTTGGGTTGAACTTATAAAACTATCAAATAATAATGGAAATGGCACAGGAATGGTTTTCAGAACTGGTAAGGGGCCCATATATATGACTGACTGCTTATTGTGGATCTTTAATTCTAATGTGTTTCGAATCTATATTTCAGGAAACGGAAGGTCAAATATTCATGATTGATGATGAGATGAAGAATCTTTACGACACAATCGATAACATCAGTGTTGATTCATTCTCTTCAGAAAGCTATACAGAAAACATGAGGCTTCTTGATCAATCTATTAAGACTCAACATAAGGAAACCAAACATCAAGACAAGAGTAGCAATACTAACAAAAGTTTTCAAACTCCAGAACCCCTTGTTGCTACTACGCGTCCCTCATCAAACACATTCACTATATCTTTTGCAAATGTAAATCCGAAAAACGAGATCCTCAAGTTTCCTGATTCGATTGGGTATGAATCTGCGAATACCACAAAGGTTCAAGCAACGGCTAGAAATAACACTCAGGCACAAGATCATGTTTTGGCAGAGAGGAAGAGAAGAGAAAAGATGAATCAACACTTCATATCTTTATCTGCCCTCCTTCCTAACCTTAAAAAGGTAACTTTCGTTTCTTCACCCGCCTTTTCATCGCAAGTTTGGATCTTTTCTACCATGTTAATTTACCCATGTCTAAACACATTTATATTGGAGTCATGAATCTTTTGAGATTATATAGATGAACTAACTCTAATATTCAATTTTTCAGATGGATAAGGCATCGGTGTTGGAAGATGCATCTAATTACATAAAAGAACTTCAAGATCGCGTAAAGGAGCTTGAGGGATTACAAAGCACTAAGGGAAAGGCTGTTCAAGAATGTGTTATTTCAATGAAGAGATCTAGAATTATCAATAGTGACGACGAATACTCTTCGTCAGACGAAACGGACTCTAGAGAGAGTACCTCCCCTTGCAAGTTGTCTCCTGAGATCGAAGTGCGGATATCAGGAAGTAGTGTGCTAGTAAGAGTTCATTGTCAGCAAAACATTTCTTCCTTTGTGAATATATTAAACAAGATGCAGAAGCTTGGGTTGTCAATCATCAGTAGTAGTGCCATGCCATTTGCAAAGACCACTATTCTTATCACCGTTGTTGCTCAGGTACATAAATTCGAAATCTCAAATCATATGATGCATACCTTTTTTATATGCTTCGAGAAAGATTTGATATAATAACTTGAAGTAATTATTATATTAAAAACTAAGTTGATTTGGCTAAAACTAAACTCCTAAATGAAACTCTCTAAATTTAAGTATTATGAAGCTAATTAAGTTAATTACACTTTAATATTTGTGCAGATTGAAGATGACTTCTGTATGACAACAAAAGAACTTGTGACAAACCTTCAAATAGCTATATAAATTTCGATCAATTATAAGTTCAAGAGTTCCATGTATTGAAGTTCGTTAATTATTCAGCTTGTTTTCATTTTATGCTTTAGAAGGATGCATGACGATTGAGAACAATCTCATCCCCATCACACAAGGGGTTTTTCGAAGTGATCCTGAAGACGCATATGATTAACAAGCGGTAGCTCGATCCTTATGGCTTTTTTTTGTCTGCAACAGTTTCCTCTCAGTCTTTGTGGTAGATGTAAGGTTTTTCCACAATGGGTTCTTGTTAGCTTTTTGCGTGATTGATCACGTTCGATAATTGACCTTATTGTATGAAAACATCATTATCTTTTCCTTTTTTTAAGGAGAAAAACAAGAATATATATTAATAAAATTTCCTTTTCAACAAAGCTTGAAAACACCATAAAGTACAATAACCAGCCAACTAGCAACACCTATTTTTTCCTCCTTGTTTTACTTGTATTTGATTATTTATGAATTATGTTGCTTGTGGTGGGGTTAGTGAAGATTCGCAAATATTTCATGGTGTTCCCTTAATTTTACATAACTAAGTACAGATAAGCAGTTTTACTTTTGATGCGAATAGTGACACACTACTAGAAAAAAACACCTTTCACAATAAAAAATTTACTGGCGGATCTCGGACGAAAGTATCAAAAACATAAAAGAAAAAGAAACTAAAATTCCTATTAGACTGAAAGAGAACTTAAAATTAAGTATACATACAACGTGAATCATGTGATCTATTGGGACAAAAGTATAAACTAATATTTAAATAAGAAAAGTATAAAATAAGGACTATATATAAACCCTCTTTATTAAAATATGATTAATTGTGGAGTGGGTTACAAACCCTTTTTGGGTTTTCTCAACTGTGTATGATTATGTTATATGCATATAAACATACAAAGAAATACGACAAAACAATATTAATTATCATAGTTTTTAAAGAAAAATTCCTTCACATCATGAAGTGTTCAATATAACTTTGTACCATTGTATTATATATATATATATATATATAGCGTCAGAATTTAGAGAAAACGGAGAAAAGTGTGAGAACGGTGAGAACGCTTATGAATCGTCCGATCAAAACAATCTATGGACTAGATTGGCGAGGTTGTTTTTTCGTAAATAACACGAATTCTATTGAGTGGACGCGCTTCATTAAGGGTAAAAATGTCTTTACACTTCTATACCAAAACGCCAAAGTAATGAATAAAACGCCATTACTGGCCAAAACCCATCCCTATATAAACAAAACATTGTCATACATAAGAACACAGCTCCCCCAACCTGAAAACGCCATATTTTCTACTATATAACATTCATCTTACAACGCCAAAAATTCCAAAACATCAAACACACCTACTAAAAAACGCCATATTTTACTATATAACAATC
Organism: Helianthus tuberosus; assembly: GCA_030545235.1. Taxonomy (NCBI): domain Eukaryota; kingdom Viridiplantae; phylum Streptophyta; class Magnoliopsida; order Asterales; family Asteraceae; genus Helianthus; species Helianthus tuberosus. Next base: position 3,764,744 of record CM060416.1, on the reverse strand, counting down.
ATCTTAGAAAACGCCAAATCTCTCAAATATAAAAAATTTCCAAAAAATGGACGTTTCTTTCAGATACACTATTTACTCAGTAAAACGTCAAAAATGCCAAAAAAAACGTGTCTTGTATATTCAATATTGTTCTACGCGAAGTTTCGGAGAATGCATTCTTTCCTGAGGTGTTGTGACTCAAATAACATTTTGCTGAATGAGATGGACAAAACTTCAAGAAAAAGATATTGTGATGTAGACTAGAAAATAGGATATGAAATTGGACCTGTTGATTCACAGAGAATACCAGGAACAATTCTTCCAAAATTCGTTGATTCTTGTGGAATACCGAAAATTGGGGGTTTCACACTCAAGACACTCACAAGTGAATTGGGAGAGAAAAATGACTTTTCATAAACTTCAAAACTGATTATCTTCCTCCCATTACATCCATATAAATAACAACGTAAATTCAAAACGGGCCTCAAAACACACTTGGGCCAAAAGCTAGAACCAAATAAAAGTCCACGAAAAGCACTAAAAAACATAAAAATGTAAATAACTCATAGAAATAAGCGTTTTTGGGCCTGGACGTTGACCCAAACCACCTACGGTGTTTGTGGAAAGATGGGCTTCGTTCTCACGATCGTTTCGCCTGGTCGCACGCCCAAAACGGACACCTGTAGCCTAAGTTAGAGCCATTTTAGTGAAGCCCCTTTTGTCACGCGATCTTGGGCCTCTAAATACAAGATGACCCGTTCCTCAACACTTGGGCCTGCATCATATTGGTGTCAGACTTATGTCAGTTTTTGTGTTTTGTTATTGATGAATATTATAATGGCATGAATAGACGAATGATACTGATGAGTGGTTTGAAGATACATATTCAAACAAAAAATTCATGTCATATTGTCTTTCCAAACGGCCACAAAAACACAAGGATGACAAAGCCAAACCACCAGTGAACATGCTTCAAAGAAAAAAGAGACTGATGACAGTGAAGATTTGGAAGATGAATTGTTTCTATTTTCAGTTTTTTAATTTTCCTTTTCTGTTGTTTGTTATGTATTTTTCGATTAACAATAAAAAAAGTTTAATAAAGAGCCAAAAAGTAAAGTTGGGAAACGCTATAATGCAGTAAAACGCCATAATGCCGTAAAACGCCAAAAACTCCCAACCTATAATAAAAGTAATTTGGAGAAGTATTATTAAAAGCTAAAAATGAAAAAAAAAAAAAAACGCTAAAAACTAATTAAAGCCATTAAAAAACGCCAAAGTTGGAAGATGGAATGTCTATGACCATAAAAGCTCATAAAAAGCGGAACAAAAACAGTAAAAAATACACACAGTAACCGAAAAGACGGCTACTGTATTAATATCATTTATTATAAATAAAAATCCCGCCTAAACTACGCGCCAAAAACATCCTATAAGAGAGACGTCTCTCCACAATCAACTGATCACACCACCAAAAATAAACGCCATTTTTCCAAGAAACCATTCACTTTAAAAAGCCAAAAAAGATACTTAAAAAAGCCACAGATACGGAACCTCATTTCGTATATATTGAGTATTGTTCTGAATGAACTTTCATTAAATGGATTCTACTCTGAGGTGGGTATATCTATAAGCTTTTGCTGAATGAGATAGACAAATATTCAGGAAAAAACGAACTAAAGACACTTTTGCCCCTTAATGAAGACGGGCGTTATGTAGGAAAATAAGGATCTAATAAGGTATTCAAAACAGATTCAAAACGCCAAAAAAGTTAAAGTAGAAGAGGCTAATAACAATGAAGATTTGGAAGAGAAATTAGATTATAATTTTTTTTTTCAATTTCTATTGTTTGTTATCTAATTCTCTAATTTTATTATCTAATTCTCTACTTACAAAAAAAAATAAATAATATAAAACGCCAAAAACACCAAAATGCCTGATAGTGTGAAAACTGAGAGAACGGATGCTAGCAAAGCACGATGTTGCTATAAAACGCCAAAATCGCCAAACAAGGTATTACTGAAAAATCAACACTAACTCACAGATGAAATTGAACGAAACAGTAATTGCTAAACAGTAAAATAAAAAGACGGTACCATTATTGTCAAACATTTATTATATTAAAAGCCACTACATGGAAAACTGAATTTATTTATCTTTTCAAAACACCAAAATTGTCTGTCATATTATAGACCTGAATCATACTTGATATAGTAAACATCAAGAAAATTACTGATGTTTTTTACATCATATACATGCATCCTGATTTGAAAAACAATAAAAACGCCAAAACATACTTAAAACGCTAAAATGTTTACTATGATCCTGATCGACAAACAATAAAACGCCGCGTATTTATTAAACGCCGAAAAAATGGAAATGGGATGTGACAAGCGTTTAAAAAAAGAAATATGAAAGGAAAAAAAAGCCCCTCCACCCTTCTCTATGCCGCGGGACACGAGTTGGGCCAGGATGCGTTCTCACACTTTTGAGCGTTTTCTCCTGATCCCGTTTCTATATATATATATATATAGGGGACCGCTAAAATGAGAACCACCTCCAGTTGTAAGAACCGTGAGAACTACACCGTACGGGGCGAGTAGACCAATTTTTTTTTTCATAAACGTAGATGCATGTATTATAAACACATTTGTAAAAAAAATTCAAAAAAAAATGTCAGGTGTGTAGTTTTGAGCACCCAAAGTTTGCGTTTACGGGACCCGTATAAAATTTACGGGTCCTGTAAACGCAAACTTTGGGTGCTCAAAACTACACACCCGACATTTTTTTTTTTGAATTTTTTTTACAAATGTGTTTATAATACAAGAATCTACGTTTATGAAAAAAAATTTTGTTCCAACTCGCCCCGGATCAAAAAGTTCTCACGGTTCTTACAACTAGAGGTGGTTCTCATTTTAGCGGTCCCATATATATATATATATATATATATATATATATATATATATATATATATATAGGGGAGGGTTATCTTGAGAACTCTAAATATTGCGAGAACCGTGAGAACGAATTTAAAAAACCAATTAAAACCAATTTTTTTTAATACGACCCTCATTGTAATTAAGATACAACATCAAAAAAAGAATTACAACATCAAATAATTTATTTCTCCTTTCAAAATCAGTCTTTTTGGATTTTTTACACATGTGTAAATATAACAGATTTACACATGTGTAAATGGCAAACTTACACACGTGTAAATTTTCTTTATTTACAAATTCAAGTAAATTTAAACGTGTAAATTAAATTTCTAACATTGTATTCGAATAATAATGAAAAGTGTAAAAAAAAAAAAAATTGAATTTGAATTGTTTTTTACCAAGTTCTCGCGGTTTTTTCATTTATTCTCACGGTTCTCACAATATTTAGCGTTCTCATTTAAACCTTCCCCTATATATATATATATATATATATATATATATATATATATATAAACGGGATCAGAAGAAAACGCTCAAAAGTGTGAGAACGGTGAGAATATATATATATATATATATATATATATATATATAGAAACGGGATCAGGAGAAAACGCTTAAAAGTGTGAGAACGGTGAGAACGCATCCTGGCCCAACACGTGTCCCGCGACATAGAGAAGGGCGGAGGGGCCTTTTTGTCTTTTCATTCTTCTTTTATTTTCCAACGCGGTATAATATTTTATGGCGTCTAAGTTTTTTTTTGGCATTAATTGTATTTATTAAACTTTTTGGCGTTTAATTAATTGTTTTTGTGTCACACATATGATTTTTTGGCGTTATAGCGTTTTCTAGTTATTTTTTTGCGTTTTTGGCGTTTTATAAAATAATTCACTACTAGTCATTAAAATTTGCATAAGATTACAATAAGACCAATTTTTTTGGCGTTTAGTGAATTTTTTGGCGTTTAATACCCTTTTTTCAAGGTGCTTTGATAGCGGATTCGATTTGGGTTTTGATGTGGGTTTTTTGAGATCTGAAGAAGAAGATACAGAAGAAACCTGCAACTTCAATGGAACCTCCAAGAGGGTTTTGGAAATATTCAGGGCAGTTCTTTCTTTTCTTGCCTTATTTTGTTGGTCTTCTGCTTCTTGGCTTCATTAAAGGTTTAGAATTTAGAGAGAGAGAGAGAGAGAGAGTGTGCTGGAGGTTTGTGGTTGAGGTGGTGGTTGGAGACGGAGGTGGTTGTGGCTGTAATGATGGTGGTGGTCTAGAGAGAGAAAGAAAGATGAGAGGGAGAGATGTGAGAATTTAGAGAGAGAAAGAGATGAAGGGGGTATATAAGAGAGACATATTTTATTTTTATTTTTTAATTATAAGGGTATTTTGGTAATTTAATAATACTTAACCAAAAAATTGTAACAATGTTAGAAATTTGGACTCAAATGGTTAAAGAAAATGCTTATAGGGACTCAGGTCGTTAAACTTTTTGCTTTTGGACTCAAATGGTTAAAACACATAAAACACAGGGACTCAAAAAGTAATTTACTCTTTTGGCTTATTATTATGATGAAGACTGACAATACGAAGTTTTAATAGATTTAGTTATGTATAAGTTTGTTTATAGTATACTTTTTATTATTAAGCATGCACAACAATATTATGGAAATTCTATTTAAATGTTACTATATTTCATACATGGTAGAAGTCACCAGAGCAGAGATGATTAGTTTAATTATAATAAACTGACTTGTAAGATCGCCCCAATGGTCCGGAAACGAGACTTTTAATCAAGCAAAAATTGCCCACCAAACCAATTTTGGTGGCGGGGCAAGCGGTACTGAAAGCAGAGTTGAAGAAGGTGGAAAAGCACGCGAAAACTTGTGAGGATAATCAGCATGCCTTTGTCCCCCTGGCGTTTGACATGTTCGGCTCCTTGGCGGCGGAGGCAGTTCGGTTCTTGTATAGAGTTCAGCGTGTGGTCCACAACAACTTTTCGACCCCTCAGGGGCGAGTCTTCGTTTTTAGTAGATTAGGGTTTTCTATTAAGAAAGGGATGACGACGCAGTTTGTTGCTCGTCTACCTGCTATCCTTATGTAATTTGTACTGATGATTGGAATGAAATAAAAATTGGATGTTAATTTATATATAAAAAAAAAAAAATTGGATAGAGGCAATCCCACAAAATATACATAACTGATTCATCCCTTAAGCCGCACCTCAAACATAAACAACAAACACTTCTCATTGATTCGAATTCGATACTCATATACCAACTACAATCCCCAAAGCAGTTATGCATAAATTTAACATTAACAAAGGAGCAACAAAAAAAAAAAAATGGTAAAAGCTCAAAACCACCAAAATTTCTATGAGCATAAGATATTTCTTAGTTCTGACCTTTGGTATTCCGAAACAAATGACATTGGTACCCAACCCAATCCACCAAAAAAAATGGTAAAAGCTCAAAACCACCAATTAACCTTTAGCCCAATAAGTGTTACCCCAACCCAATCCACAATAGATTTAAGTTTTAAACAATTCGCCAACTTGGATGGTTTGTCAAGTCATGTAAGGTTAATGGTTTCAACAAATATTCACGTAAATTTTACATTGGTATATCGGTTATTGAAGCTTGTTCTCGTATTATCCGTCACAACCGCAACCGTTGAAAGATGTTTTTTCAGCAATGAAGAATGTGAAGACCGACTTGCGTAATCGGATTGGCTATGAGAATTTAAGTGATAGTTGTATATGTTATATAGAGAAATATTTGCTTAAGAAAGTGGCTTTAGATAATGTTTTGGATAAATTTCAAAAAATGAAAACCCGTAGGGCGATGTTATACTTCTGTTTGTAACAAGGTTCGATGTATTTTTGATGATTATATAAATTTAGTTTGATGTTCTTTTGTTTTACATGACCCGACCCGAACCGACTTGATACAAACCGAATTTTTTATTTATATACCTAGGGGCTTAAAATTTTAAAAAATGTTTCGCACCCGATGAAAAAATTCCTGGGTCCGCCACTGTTTCTTACCTTTGGTATTCCGAAACAAATGACTTTATCAATTTATTTCATGATTAGATAAACCTGAATTTCTTAATAATGAAAATATATCTTATCGAATATGCAAATCATACTTCCCTTCTTTATAAGCCATCTTAAACCTTAATATTACCAACATATTGTGTGAACAAAAGTGTTTACATGATAATTTATAAAAACAATGATTCTACTACCCACGCACACTGCCACTCCGCACCCCTGTGTTCTACGTCCTTGATGTTAAAGTGACACCCCTTTCACGCCCCAAGTTTGATCCACAACCCATAGCCTTAGCAAATTAATATCATGATATTTGGTGAGCTTTAACATCTTGAAACATTAATTACCATATGATTAAAAAATAAGCTTAAATGGACTTGAACTATTTGATTTATTTTGTTCTTAAAATTTTGGATAAATTACATAAATTGTCCTTTAACTATATACCTAATTTCAGGCGATGTCTTTTGTCTTTAAAATGAGTTAAAATACAATTTGTCTCTCGGTGGATTAGGGCAGATTTCACTTTGCCTCCCTATTTCAAAAACTTTTGATTTTATCACACCGTACTTTCTAAACATTGCAACATGCCTACCTACTGTGATTTTCTAGGAGTTTTGCTATTTTTTTAGAGTTAAATGCCATTTTAGTCCCTGTGGTTTGAGCCATTTTGCCAGTTTAGTCTAAATGTTTCATTTTTCGTCTGTGGGTCCAAAAAGGTTTTATCATTGCCGTTTTAGTACACTGGGTTAACTTCATTCATTTTTTCTGTTTTTTCTGTTAACGAGAAGGGCAATTCGGTCATTTTATATGGCTGAATTGCCTTTCTAGTTAAAAAATTACATATAAAAAGTCTTTTTTTTTTGCCGAACTCTCTAAATTCTCACAACTCATAGGAGTTTTCATTTTATCCTAACTACACACACATATATAACACAATCACACACACTTTATCTCTCGTTCACACCTAGCCATCTGCTACCACTAACCAATCCCACCACCATCCACCACTACCAACCCACCACCACCCACCCACCCATTCTTCCTTCTTCTCTCCCAGACTCACACAACGTCCCCTACCTTTCCTGTCCACCATCGAACCCTGCCGCCGTTGAACCCCCACCACACTTGAAATAGATCTGGGACATCGCGTTTTCAGATCCTAATGTGATGAAAATGTGATGGAATTCTGAAAAAGATATGGGACGCCACACCTGTCCATGTCCATCATTGAGCCCTTCGTCGGAACTTACCGTGACTAAATTTGCATCTTAGGTATGACGACAAAGGGTCTAAGGAGGATATGGACACTTAGACGATGGAGAGTGACGATAAATTTGTGTCGTTCCGATTGAAAGATGAGAGTTCGGCGGTGGTTTCATCAATTAAGACCTGTTATAATCCAAACTATTATTCTATTCAATCTTTGGGATGTACTCTTGTGTCGTTGGTGATTGATTTGTAGATTTTTGTTGAATCTGATAAAAAAAATCATTCACATTCAATTTTTTTACACTTATCATTATTATTCGAATACAATATTAAAAAAAAGAATTTGCACGTTTAAATTTTCATGTATTCGTAAAAAAATATTTATATATGGGTAAGTTTGCCATTTTCACATGTTTAATTTGTTATATTTTCACATGTGTAAAAACTTTATTGAGTGATTTTGAGAGAAGAGATGAATTATTTTAAGAAGAAAAGTTTTTTTTTTCATTTTTAATGTTGTATTTTAATTATAAAATGAGGCTTGTATTACAAAAATGATATTGATTGGTTTTTTCATTTGTTGCCACGATTCTCACAAAATTTAGCGTTCTCAAGATTACTCTCCCCTATATATACGAGGAAAGATATTTTGAGAAGAAGATTTTAATTTAGAAGAGAGAAAAAATTAATAATACTAAAACACTAAATTGTTTATCTCTCATCTCCTCAATTATTGTATATAATTATACACATATCGAAATTTATCATACATAAATATTATTATTTTCTCTAATTATTCACATACTTAAATGGTATATTTTGAAAATAACTTATTAGTTTAATTCAGTTAACTAATTTGGGGAATACAATAAATTATTATATTATGTAAATTTACCCATACAATAATATGAAATTACAAATATACAAATGAAACATTTTTATTAGTTTAAACTTATTCTTTGTCTTTCTTACAAAAAGTTAATTACTAGCTATTTAATACGTTATTTCAGTTATATCTTATTTCAAAATAGGGGTTGGGTCCGGTACAAACCATATTTATCTTACAAACCGTAAGAACATATCCTAGCACTTAAAAAAGGTTAAATTAGCATATACCAAAACAATACATACATAAAAGTAGCACTTTTGAATTATATTAGCATATGAAAATTAATCAAGATAATTGATTTTAGCACATATTTGAATGATATCAGCACTTTTCTTAATCAGCACATTGAAAATAAAAGGAATATCAAAATAAAGAATTAATTGATTGTTAACATATTTATAGTAAATTCAATATAATTGATATTATTTAGGATAATATTTTATTATTTCTTTATAATTGGTTGGATGCCACGTGACACTTTTTAAATGGTTCTTACAGTTTGTATGCGAAATGTGGTTTGTGTTTGATCCTACTCCTCTCAAAATATCATTTTAGTTACTAACTATATGATATTTCCTTTATTTAAAATCTTTAATACACGAGTTTCCTATCTAGTCTTATCTATATCTATACTATATTTTTTAATGGCTAATGTTTCTCTTCCCAAACTCCTATATTTATAAATAAATCACCCCTGCCTCACCTATAGCCGCTGTTATTATGTAATTTTCTATTTATTCAATATAAATTATATATTCACAGCTTTTATGATTGTGCTCCAACCTATTCAATATAAATTATATGTTTACAACTTTTATGATTGTGCATCGTTTGATTTATGACCTTATTCAGTTAAGAATGCTTCAAGCTTATATTGGATACTTTAATATATCTAAATAAAATTTAAAATCTTATACAACTTTTGACTTAAATATTTTAAATTTAAAATCTTCATTGATTCTTACATTATTACCATTGTTTAAGTTTGTTAGACCAGAAAACACGTAATCTTAAATTTTTGGCCAACCCTCGTGGAAATGACAAACTTAAATACTAATACTCTTTGTTTATATATTTCTTATATGAATATTGTTTTTAACCTTTTGTCCTATTATATCACATGATTCATGTGTTGTTTATCTCTATATTAATAAATCAAATCAAAATGTGGGCTGAATATAACATGAACATCAGCACACACCTATTGTTTTAAGCTATACTAGACTTTGTTGTGGTTGTTTCATTGTTCCTCGGTTACAAGGCTCAAGATGGATTATTCCATTTAATAATAGTCAAACAAATAAAATGTTTAGGGTAAATTACACTTTTCGTCCAATATGTTTGTACCGGATTGCAACGGATAACCTTTAACTTCAATAACTACGCCACAGTCCTTTTTTTGTTAAAACATTACACCATAAGTCCTTTAGCACTAACCTTGTTAAAATTATCAGTTAAGTCTAGTCATGTGCAAGACACCTAAGGGTACTTTTGAAATTTTACTAGTATATTTAAAATACTAGGTTAGAACCCCGTGTATTACACGGTTTTAATAAATGTAATTTTATATATTAAATAATAAAAAGTTATATTTTTATGAACCATGTATATTGTACGGGTTAAATAAATGTAATTTTATATATCAAATAATAAAAAAATTATATCTTTAAAAACCATGTGTAATTGTATTACCCAGATTAAATAAATGTAATTTTGTATACTAAATACTAAAAACGTCGTATCTTAAAAAATCCGTGTATAATTGGATTGAATAAATCTACCATGTATATTGTACGGGTTAAATAAATGTAATTTTATATATCAAATAATAAAAAAAGTTATATCTTTAAAAACCATGTGTAACTAGTAAATTTGCCTGTGCGCTCTGCAGCGTGGATACTTAGCAAAATTCAAATGGAGAATTCTGAGTAAAATGTAAACCAATATAAGTTTAAAAGGCCGACGTTCGTGATCCTTGTAAATATCAAACAGACAGGTTATCGCTTGCCTTCTATGTGACGCTCCACGCGCATTCAAGATATTGAAAATACATGTTATAGTAACCGTAATTATATAGAAATGATTATTTTTGGAATGCAAACTACACTTAAAAAGGTGGCAATTGAACGATCATTATAAGCAAATAATGATTGTAAACTTCAAAGTTTAAAGCAACACAGGCAGTGGCGGACCCAGGATTTTTTTCCTGGGGGTGCGGAAATTTTTTAAAGATTTTAGACCCCTAACTATATAAAAAAATCGGTTCATAGCGAGTCGGATCGGGTCATGTAAAACAAGTAAATACAAACAAACAAAGTTTCATAGCGGGTCGAATCAGATCAGATCGGGTCGGGTCCATTTCAATTTTCAAACAATCAATCCCTAGTTCCTAACTTCCTATCACATTAACAAACAAAAAAGCATCAACATTCAAATCATCCCTACTTCTATTTCTCTTAATCATTAAATAAAAGAACAAAATAACTTATCTAAAACATACATTGGTCTTTAACTAGAAGAATCCGACGAAAAAAAGTGGCTCGACCCCTTTCCTCTTGAGAAATCGCAACATAACTTCCCTACTCATTGATCTTTCCTAATCCTATCACATACAAAATAAACAAGGATCTTCAACATAACACATGTTCCTTAATTTTCAATTTAAAATTTTGAATTTCAAGCCCTAGTATTATTATTTTTACCAACCAACAATCATATAATCAATAAAACCACCAACGATTTGGGTTTTTTTTTTATTTTTATTACGTGGACTGATTTTGTTTAACAAAATTAGTAGTTGGAATGGGGCTTGAATGGGTATTAAGTTATTGGGCTTGATGGGTTGAATTTAAGTTTTATTAAAGGGGTTAGTGGGCTAACTTGTTTACATAATTTGATCGGGTTTCAATCTGTGTTCACAATTTTTTATATAAATTCCTAACATTTTTTTCTAAGGGGTGCGGACGAAAATTTCCAAGGGGTGCGGTCGGGATTTTTCACGAAAAATACCACTAATTTTTTTTTTTCAAAGGGTGCGGCCGTCCACCCACCTCATAAAGTAGGTCCGCCCATGAACACAGGCAAGCAGAGGACCAAAGATACAAAGAAACCAATAAAGGGTTAAACTAAAATGCAAAAAAAAAAAGAGATTGATTGTAAATTTTAAAGTTTAAAGCAACACATGCACATAGACCAAATATACAATAAATAAACAAATAAAAGATTAAAACTAAAATGCAAAAGGGAGGGTCTAAATTGGTAAATGTCACCGACATTTATCTTTCATATTAAGATAACAATTTGTTCCCTCTTTCACTGCCATATGGCGTTTTTTACACGTGTCACATTATGTTCCTTTTCACACGAATTATTCTGGCTGTTCTAAATTCTAATTAGCCTACCACGTTACGCATTCCCTCCCCACCTTCACCTAATTAACCCTAAAGTTTGAATAACTTAAACTGTGTTTATGGCTTAATAATAGGTTACCTAAAGTTATAAAATCCGGTTACAATTATTTTACATGCAAAACGAGATGTTACTTGTTACTTGTTAGTGGTTCTTCATACTTTTATTGTCATTTTTAACATGTTTACTACTTAGATGTATGATAATGAGAAATTGCCAGTTCAACAAACTCCCACCAAATCTCTTGATCTAGAAGACTAAGATTTGAACCTAGATCATCTTGAGACATTGGTGATATAAATGTTTAGTTTAGTAACATACCTCTTGAGATGTTTGTTATGTGTTTGATGACAAAAATTAAATCCCTAATCATTTTTTAAAACATCTATTTATAACATGTATGTATATTAGTTTAGCCCGTGTATCAGAAGGTAACTAACCTAGTATAATAATGAATGAAGTAAAAATATATTATATATCATAGTTTAGTGGAGGAACCAAATTATTTATTAATTACGTTTATTATTAACTAATGATATACGGCGAGTTTGAGAGCGACTATGAGCTGGTTGGTAACTATAAAGCTTTCAGGTATCATATTTTAAACGATAAATAATATTACTTTATCTATAACACTTAAAAACATCTTAATTTGTCCATATAGCACATCGATCTGGTTGCTTGAATTAATTAGTTCTGAAACTAAAAAATATGAATGGAGGCTTAGATGTGTAGCAACAGAATTCGTTTTCGCCAAAATCTACCATGTCTGCAGTCGTAGTTATAAATAGTGTAGATAAAATCTCTAAACACGACAATTGCCATCTACATTGCCAAGCCAAGATAGATCGTATATACAAATTCCGATATGGATAGTGCTACAATTTATCATTATCATTATCATCATCATCGCCTCGTCACTAGTAAACCGAATACAACAATGGACCAATTTGAAAGATAAACCTGTAATCACTATGTGACCAATAATATCAATCAATGATGTCTCAGCAGAGCATCGCATACCCAAAGGACACCATGGTCCTTTGAAAGAACCCAACTCATAGAAATTTAATAACTTTAGCAATACAAGTTTACTTGTAGTCAATGTCTCAGCATAGCATCATAGACATACTATAAACGGTCAGTCTAGTTTGACAATATAGTCATCCTCACCCACCGAATAACCATAACCTCAAAAACTTCACACAACAATCATCTTAGCATAGCACCGTAGACCCAATTGAAGAGGGTAAAAAGTCTTCGAGGGCTAAAAAGCCACCCTTACCAACCAAATACCCCTCAATACACAAATATCCAACAACAATCATAGAAGCATAACATCATAGACCCGTACACAAAACGTAAACAATCTCGAACAACTAAATAACCATCATCACAGACCGAATACACCTTAATACACAAACATTCAACAACAACCGCCTCAGTATAACATCATAGAACCAAACAAAAAGTGTAAACAATATCCGACAACTAAGGAGTCATCCTCACTGACCAAATACCACTGAATACACAAACATCCAACAACCTTTAAACATATGCAAGCATATATATAATAGAAATCTGTATCAGATGAGACTAAATTCACCATCAAAAACTCGAACGTATGTGAATTCATGATAAAAACCAATAGCAATAACATCAACTGATTGTATACCCAACATTAGAAACCAATCTTCAAAAGCAATCGAAAATCGTAAAGTATGAATTGCGAAAACACAAACCCTAACATACGGTTTCGGCTAGAAAACATTCGAAAAATCATACAGTGACGTCGCCGGAGAAGAATCCGACAACATCACTAACATAGAGCATACCAGAGAGACAAACCACCTACCAACCAAAGCCGTACAAACACGAAAACAAAGCAACCACATGCCTAAGCAAGATACAACACGAAACCCAACAAAATCGTTACTAAAGTTGCTGGAAGTTCGCTATAAACTTAGTTCGAGAAAGAGAGAGAGAGAGAGAGAGAGAGAGAGAGTAAATGGGGAATATGCAATGAGGGGTCAAGATTTTAAAGCGCCCACCTACCTAAATGGTACAAACAAAGCAACAAAAGAAACAACACACCTAAAGCAAGGAAAACCGACAAAGCAAAATGTACAACCAACAATGCATAGAAATCCTACTAATTAACATTATATAAATTTGTGTTGGTCCATAAACACCATGTCCATTAACCCTTACACTTTCATAGTATCCTCAATGGAAAGGGCTGAAAACACCTAAAACATGCTTAGTGATATGAGATTTTTACTTATCAATCAATAGTAAAAGATAATGTAACATCCTAAATGTTAATGGAAAAGAGTGACAACTAATGAGACTAGCGCACTGTGATAAGATATATTTAATTGAGTCAAGATAAGGCACTGTAACCATCTGAGAGTGCTCCGATATAAAATAGGGTCATCTAGAGGAACACAATAGTGGTGATAAAGTTGTTGCCTAGATGATACAAAAGTAGATAAGCTCTAACACTTAGTGAGACTAAAACGTTGAAATAAATCATGTAAGCGACTAATAAAATGTGTAATAAAATCAAGGAGCTCCTAGTAATAGTAATGTCATAAACTCAGACATAGCACATAACCGAGTCAAATAGTAGGCTTTACATCAAGGTTAAAGGTCTTTATAACATCCAGCTTCTAGTACCATCAATATTTCTTCTTTAATCCCGATGGGTTCGTCATTTGGGAACTCATAGATTTGTTTTTGGTTTCCCCGGTCGAGACTTCCCAAGAGGTCACACATCTTAGTATTACTCCCATCTGAGCATGGTTAACTATGGAGTTTTATCTGCTAAAAAATCATTACGTCCAAAATGCATTGATGATTTAAGAGGCATGTCATTCTTTATGGATCAAGAATCTCTTTTGTCCATGATCAATGAAGGATGCCTAGGGTGCTACAATGAGCCTTGTTAATCTTCTCGGTATTGTTGCAATCTTAATGTAAACAACACACCAAGTTAGATGAAAGTCCTTGACCACAAGACGAACTTTATAACGACTATCAAATCCAACAATATTACACTTGATCATGTATACCCACTTAGAATCAACAATGTTGGCATGACTGGGAGGCAATACCAATACCCAAGTTCGGTTAATGTGTTGATACGTGGTTGAAAACTGGTGCTCGTAATCATGTAACTTTATGTTTTTATATGAGTTTTAATCTTGAATGGCCTACTTTTAATTAGATTTGTGTTTATGCAGGTTTAACGAAGTTAAGGAGCTTTTCGGGAGCTTTACGAGTCACCGGGTCGAAAACCGGAGCACCAGGACGTGTTACGGATCAACCGGGAGTGCAAGAATCGAAGTTTGGAGAATTGGTACTCTAGAGGCCATCGGCGACGGGGGTATACCCGTCCCGGACGGGCCCCAGAAAGTCCCGTTGGCCACAGATCCCGTATCCAGCAACATAGAGCGTCGGAAGAAAAGAGCATCAGACGAACCCGTCGGCGACGGGTATGGGTCCGTCGGCGATGGGCAGTACTTTTCTGAAACGCAAAATTGTGAGTTTTTGGGTTAAGATCGATTCCAATTGGTCCTTTTGGCTTGGAACTCGGGAGTTACACTATCTTGAGGTTTGAATCTTGTATCTTGGAGCCACTAATCACCTACGATTCATCTCTATTCGATCCATCATCAAGAATATCATCCGAATCAAGAAACACCATCACCAACATCATTCACAATCAATTCATCCCAACCTTAGTTCTCCATATCATAAATCCTTCCACCATCATCCTTCACCAAACCTTCATCATTCACCATTCCTCCATCTTTCAAGCTTCAAGATGATCTTCATCAAGTTCCAATCATCCGGTGATCAAGCTTCTTCAACCATGAGCGGCTAATCATCTCGGTTTCACCCCGGTGTAGGTAGTTGTTAACTTTAGGGTTTCGAATTGTTCTTGTTTCAACTTTGTGACAATTTGTGTTTGATTTTTGAAACCATTGACAGTAGTTTACATTTGTTTCGTATTCGTAAATTGTCGAACGATGTTAAAAGTTATGACTTTACGAAATGGTTATGTGTAGTTATGCATTGTCGTGGTTAGGTTTTACTTGTGTTGATTATAAAGTGTATTCTTGTCCGTTTTTCGAAACGTTGATAGTTATTAGCACCTAAGTCACGGTACACTAAATCCGCTAATCATATGCAATTGAGTTGAATCTAAAAACTTGTAGGAACCCTAGGTTGGCAATTACCGAAACCGGGTGTGAATCCTTTTTCTTAGTATTGTTTAGTAATCAATCTTTATTGAAATTGTTAATTAGTAGTTGTTATTCAATTAAACCAATTCACTTAGTTTAAATTCACATCTTCCAACAAAACAAAAATACAAGAATATCATAGCAAGCTTCATAAATTGTGACACCTTCTTATAATTCAATCAAATCCATACGCAAACCACATACTCTTCGTGGTTCGACCCCTTACTACCACTAACTTTTTGTTAAGGGTAATTTGGGCTTATAAATATTATCTTTGACCAGAGCGCGACACTCCGATCAAATTTTGGCGCCGTTGCCGGGGAGTGCGTGCGCTTTGTGTTTGGATATTGTTTGAATTTGTGTGATTATCTGTTTAAATTGCCTAATTTCTTTTCTTGTACTTGTCTTTTTCCTTGTTACGCGGGGTGTGTTACTTGTGCAGGTACAGGTAGTGCATGCATACGCGGAACTCCGGAAGGACTTCACCTTTAGTCTACGAACCGGAAATTGAAAGAGTTGCAAGGAGAAATTTAGCAAGCCGGTTAGAGGCAACACTTGCTTCTAATCAAACCACCACAACACCACCACTCACACCGACCATTGAAACCGATTCAATGGCAAACCAAAACTCCAACCAAAACCTTAACCCGAACCAATTCCAGGACCGAAGCAACTTCAACCCAGCCCAGAACGTTCAACCTATACCTCAAGAGCGACCGGGTGGTAATAACAACAATGGACCACCCACACCACCTTTTCAAAACCAAAATCCCAACAACACCCAAAGAACACCCCAACAACAAAATCTTCATCGACATAATTCCTTACCCCTCAACCTTGATGACCGGAATGTTAATTCCGACCGTCGCGGCAATAGAGATCGTGGCAATCCCGCGAACGAAGACCTATTTTTCAACATAGACGATTTGAGGAATGCCATCCCCGATGACGAACCGTATAGTGTTCCCGGTTATCAATCGCCGGAGCATGTGAGTGTTCATACAGAAAATTCGGATGACGGGGGCTACTATGATGATCGGGTTAATGAAGACGAAGATTGGGGGTATATGAATCAAGGCAATATCTACAATGCAAGAGGGTTTGAAGATGAGGAGTTTGGCTATCAAAACGCCAATTATGTGGGGAATGATGACTATGGGTACGGGAATGCAAGAAATGACGGTTATGAGAACAACCGCCAACCACGAAACAACAATCAACGGAACCGAAATGATGGGTTTTACAACAACAACAATAACAACAATGGTAACCCTAATCGGATTCCTCGTTTCGTGGGAGGAGGAAATCAAAGAGGTCATCAAGGTGGAAATCGAAGAGATGATAGAAGAGGTGATAGGGGAGGTGATCGAAGGGACAATCGAAGACCGGTCGATCAAGAAGTTAACGGTCCACAACGTCGTCAACAACCTCCACGGGGAGTGAATGACCGTTTCCGACCAGTGGTCACCCAGAATGATTCACCGATTGTGTGCGAAAGAAGAATGTTCGATTGTAAACCGCATTACATCAATATACTTCCCCATTTCAACGGGAGGTCTAATGATGAACCGTATACACACTTGGCGGAATTTTCATCGATATGCAACACGATTGGGGGGCACAACTTTGCATTAGAGGAGGTCAAACTTCGCTTGTTCCAATTTTCGTTGAAAGACAAGGCAAAGCAATGGTTTCTCACACTTCTGGCAAATAGTATTCGAACATGGGGTGAGATGCAACAAGTCTTTTTAGACGAATACTATTCGATGGCGAAGACCGACGATGCTAGGGATGAGATAAGGTCGTTTCGGCAATTATCGAGTGAACCGTTACATGAAGCATTCACTCGATTTAAGGAATTGATGCGGAGATGCCCACATCACCAAATAGAAAAGTGGGAATTGGTGAAGTGTTTTGTACGTGGGTTGGATGACGTGACATGGAATCGCCTCGAGTCGACGAGCAACGGGACTCTTTTGAGCAATCATGAAGATGATGATTGGGAGTTTTTGGAGAGGATGAGCAAACGGTCAAAAGAGAAGGAATCGGCCGATAGAGCTAAGAAACATCCCATTTCCCGGTCACTTCCCGATCTTGATTCTAAGGATCGAATTTCTACCTTAGAACGGGAAATGGCTCGTATGAAGAAGAAGGAGGTGAACGAGGTCCAATTCGCGGTGTGTGAGGATTGTGGAGATATTGGCCATAGGACCGATCAATGTCCAACGGGGCCGGGTGAGTACACCGAGGAAGTAAATCAAGTGTTCGGGGATATAAAGAACAATGACATGAATTCAAACACTTACCATCCCGGATTGCGAAACCATCCCAACTTCCGATATGGGAATGCCGCGAATCAAATGAACCCAAACTTTCAGCCGGGTAACCAAAGTGGGCCATCGTATCAAAATCGCCAAGGTAGTAACCAAGGGGGTTACCAACGTAATTACAATCAAGGGTACCAAGGTCGGGACAATAACTACCAAGGAGGGTACCAAAAGAATTACAATAATCAAGGCGGTAATGGAAGCGGGTCGAACAATCAAACCGGTGGTGATGATTTGAGTGCCAAAATGGATGCTTTGTTAAATATGCAAAAAGAATCTCACAATGATATTAAGGAGATAAAGAAGACGAATGAGATTCGAGACAAAGCACATGAGGCATTGGCGAAGCAAGTGGGCCAACTCGCGGAGGAAATGGCTCAAATGAGGGGAAGCATGGGGAAGCTTCCAAGTGACACTGCGGTGAACCCTAAGCATTAAGGGTCAAGCTCAAGGAACACACGTGAGGTACCAATTAATAAAATTACTTTGCGTAGTGGTCGAGTCGTAGATAATGGTGTCAAAACACCATCACCCCAGTTTGTTGAAGGGGTGGTGGAAGATGCTAGTGAGGATGAAAATGAGGATGGTCAAACGGGTCAAAATAAAAATAAAAATGATTTGAAAAAGAATAATAACACTGCCGTTGTGACCATACCCGTCCCCAAGGCTAAGGAAAAAGGTGTGGAGGCTAATACCGCCCCTTATCCCGAAGCATTGAAGGGACCTATTAAGAAAGTTGTAAACAAAAGAGGTCCACAACAAGAAGAGTTGTTGGAGATTTTCAAACAAGTTAAAATAAACGTACCTCTTTTGGATGCAATTAAACAAGTACCGTCTTATGCTAAGTACTTGAAAGAGTTGTGTCCCCTAAAGAGAACTCATAAATTTCCAAAAACATTAGACTTAACCGAAAATGTGAGTTCGATTCTTTCGGGTGCACTTCCACCTAAGCTCCAAGATCCGGGTGCGCCTATCATTTCAATTCAAGTAGGCGATTTTAAAATCAATCGGGCACTTCTAGATCTTGGTGCTTGCGTGAGCATTCTACCGGGTAGTTTGTATGACCAATACGAGTTTGGTCCACTTCAATCGTCAAACACCACCGTGGTGTTAGCCGATTTGACACCTAAACTACCCCGTGGAATTGTTTCGGATGTGATAGTGAAAATCGAGGATTTTTACTATCCGGTGGACTTTTTAGTACTTGATTATGTGGCCAAGGACCCAACCAAGCAACCTACGGTGATTTTGGGTCGACCGTTCTTAGAAACCGCAAATTCTCAAATTGATTGCAAAACAGGAACGGTTGACATGACATTTGGAAACCGAAGGTTGAGGTTGCATGTTTTTTCCGGACTTATGAACCCTCCAGTTGATGATGAATGCTATATGGCGGACATTGTTGACACGTGTATACCTCTTTGTGACACAGTCGTGGATGGGGAAAACACAATGGAAGATTGTTATATGTTTGACATGTCACAGGTAGAGGTGGAAAAGAGCATAGACGAGGAAGTGAAAAGTTTGGAGGTGCTTGCGGTTCGAGAGGGAAAGCCGACATGGACGCACCAAGTCGAGAGTTTACCGGAGAGCATTGATACCAAGTTGAAGTCGTCGTTAGTAGAGCCTCTGGAGGTTGAATTGAAGGAGTTGCCTAAGCATCTCAAGTATGCTTATGTTGGCGAAGGCAACACACTCCCGGTTATCATTGCATCAAACTTAACCGAGGAGCAAGAGGATAAATTGATGGGTGTTTTGGTCACTAATCGGGCAGCGATTGGATGGACCATTGCTGATTTGAAGGGAATCAGTCCCTCGGTGGTAATGCACAAAATCATCACGGAAGAGAATGCGACTCCCGTTCGAGATGCACAACGGAGATTAAATCCGAATATGCGGGAGGTGGTGAAAAAGGAAGTGCTAAAGTGGCTTGATGCGGGTATCATTTACCCGATCTCGGATAGCCAATGGGTGAGCCCAACACAGACGGTTCCAAAGAAAGCGGGTATACAATAAGTAAAAAATGACGCAGGTGAAGAGGTAGCCACACGGCCGGTAACCGGGTGGCGAATTTGTATTGATTATAGGAAGTTGAATACCGCAACTTCCAAATATCATTTTCCTTTACCGTTCATTGACCAAATTGTTGAGAAATTGTCGGGGCAACAATTTTATTGCTTCTTAGATGGCTACTCTGGTTATAACCAAATTGCCATCCATCCAGAAGATCAATCAAAGACCATGTTTACTTGTCCCTACGGCACCTTCGCATTTAGGCGAATGCCGTTTGGATTATGTAACGCCCCCGCCACCTTCCAAAGGTGTATGATGAGTATCTTTTCAGATATGGTGGGGAAATCTTTGGAAATCTTCATGGATGATTTCTTAATTTTTGGGTCATCATTTGAGGCTTGTTTGGACCAATTGGATAAAGTACTAAAAGGGTGTGTTGAAACTAGTTTGATCCTAAGTTGGGAAAAGAGCCATTTTATGGTTCAAGAGGGAATCGTGTTGGGACATGTGGTGTCGAGTCGTGGGATAGAGGTTGATCGTGCAAAAGTACAAGTTATATCCACTTTGCCGTATCCCACCAGTGTTAAAGGTGTTAGGTCGTTTCTAGGTCACGCGGGTTTTTATCGACGGTTTATTAAGGGTTTTAGTGATATCACCAAGCCTTTGTGTAACTTGTTGTTAAAAGATCAACCGTTTGATTTTAATGAAAATTGCCAAAACGCTTTTAACAAGTTAAAAGAAAAGTTAGTTGTGGCCCCAATCTTGCAATCGCCAAATTGGTCTTTCCCTTTTGAAATTATGTGCGATGCGAGTGATTATGCGGTGGGGGCCGTGTTGGGACAACGGGTTGACAAGAAGCCCGTTGCCATATACTACGCGAGTAAGACTCTTTCGGATGCACAATTGAATTACACAACCACCGAAAAAGAGCTACTCGCGGTGGTATATGCATTGGATAAATTTCGGTCATATATATGGGGTAGTAAAGTGATTATTTATTCTGATCACACTGCAGTTAGGTACCTCATGGAGAAGAAAGATGCGAAACCGAGGTTGATCCGATGGGTGTTGTTGCTCCAAGAGTTTGATTTGGAGATACGGGACAAAAAGGGTACCGAGAATGTGGTAGCGGACCATTTGTCCCGGTTGATGGTTGATGAGGATCCTAAATCGTTAGAGATCAATGAGTTGTAACACCCCGAAAACGGGTTTGGTAATCAAACTCCGTTAATACTACAGGACGGGTAAAATACAGTTAGTTGTAAAACTTACCCGGTAAATTTTAGGATTTAAATAAATAAATCTAATATTTATTAAAAGGATGAGAATACTTTGAGAAAGCAAAGTATATAAAAGGCCCGAGATTTAACGGGACTTAAAATAAAACGGGTTGAGAACAAGATAAAGTAACTAGGTAATAAATAACCTAGTACAAGTCTTGTAATTAAATGAAAGAACAAAATATCAAGTTATAAACTAAATAAAAGTGGAGGGGCCTATGTTGTTAAAATCTAAACTTATATTATTAAGTTTAATAAAAAATAAAAACCAAATACACCATTTAGGTGTCTGGTTCGATCAACAGGAGGAGGAGGGCGACCCCCATTCTCAAAACCCTAACAACTCACTAATCTCACAAATTGAAGGCTCAAGCCAAGTTGAAATCGAAAATCGAGCATAGATTATTGATCCCCATTGCAAGGGGGTTGTAAGGTATGTAAAAGTTGATGTTAATTCCCTGTTTGAAATTCTCATGAATTTGGGAAATCTGAAATTTGATGTTGCATGCTTGCTATTTGGATAGAATAGGGATGATATAGTGTCTAGGAGTTAAACCTAGACAATAACATGTGAGATCATGCCTAAATTCTGGAAATTTCATGAGTACATTGAAGGTCATTCATGGATTTTGTGAGAAAATGATGAACACTAGGGTGTAGAATGCTAATCTAGTGTAAATTGATGCATAGAAACTGATTTCTGAAAATATGATGTGTAATTCTATAAGTGATAGCTCAATTGATGTTAATCAAGGCTAAGTAGCAAGCCATGAATTAGAAAATAAAAGATGTAAAATTCTGCCTGTCAAGTGTTTGTAAAAATGCCCCAAAGAAGGCTCGGAATTGAAATTTGAAGTTAAAACGCATGATTGTGATGATTTAGCAAATTATGCGATATATGATTGAAAAAGGGTTCTAAACGGATTTCGAATTGAACTCTTTAGGCGAGGAATCCGGATCGTCAAGTGGACAAGCCGGTGGAAATACGCGTTTGAAAAGGATGCTTAAAAGGTACGTAACTACGATCTCGTTACGTTATGCTTGATTTCGTATTTTCGCTAGTAGACCTTAAATTAGCATAATACATGGAATTTACATTTAGTTGAAGTGACGAAGATCACTAGGTAAATAAACGGGTCAAAGGTGAAATTATCACCCTTTGACAATGTCGACTAATGGTTTGTCGAGTTACATGTTTATAGGAATAAATATCAAATGGATACGTACATCGCTATTGCTTAACGGCTACTAAGGCAAGGTATCGAAATGGGTCAATGTATTGATCCGAGCCAGGTATGTATAATGATTCGACTCATCATGTAGAACTTGAGATTCCATAAGAGTTAGATAAGGTTAAAGTATAGTTATTCGGTTATCTTTTAGATAAACCGAATAAATTGAATTATGGTTATAGTGTTTTAGAAGCACATGGGTTTATAAACAAGATTATAGTTAAAAGGTCGGATTTTGGGTCAAGCAAGTATTTAAAAGTTCCTTGTAATAAAAGAAGGATGAAAATTGACCAAATTGCCCTTATAGGCTAATTTGAACAAACGAACCTTAAAAGGGGTTCGGAAACGAGTTTTATGATTAAATAAATGCTTAGAATAAGAAAAGATAGTGAAAGATGTAAATTCTTGGGTCGAATGACTTTATATGAGTCTTTGACGTAAAACAATAATCCGAGGGGTAAAACTAGGGATTTATAGATATCCACATTTAATCCACCACACGTATAGTGGTGGTGGAAGATTACTTGATAAGAAATGTTGGAATATGATGCTAGAAATGAATGAAAGCGATTTTAAGCTTTAAAGTGCTTAAATACCCTTAATGGGTCAAAATAAGCACTTGAGCGTAAACGGGTTCTAACTAAGTAAGAAACCCATGATTTATGATTAATTTGATAGGAGATATTGAAATTATGATCCTCATGGGTTTATAGATCAAGTAAACATGTTTGTTTGATAAAATCGCGAACGGGTCAAAATTTGGTAAAAAGGGTAATAAGCCGAAGACTTAAAAGTCTTAAATTTTGTTAATCCGGATGTTGGATTTTAACTCCATGTGATAGAGGATTAAATTACAAACACGTAGGAAGAAACGGTAGGTCAAACGGACAAGCGGATTGAAAGATACGAAAGTTTTCGTGTCAAAAACGGCAAAAAGGAAAGGATTGATACAGGAGCCACCGTAACTTACGGTGTCCACCGTAAGTTACGGTGGAGCTGAATTCATTACGGTAGATACCCCCTGAGTTACGGTGGGGGCTTTGTAAACCATGGGCCACCGTAACTTACGGTATCCACCGTAAGTTACGGTGGAGGTCAGATTCGAGTTCTTGTTTCGGAAATCAAGATATAAATGTTGGAATTTCCTGATTTCTCGTTTAATTTGATTATTCGACCCATCTTCCTTGTTATACTAGTTATTTAATTATCAAAACCGACTTTTAAGTTGGTTTTGATCACAGGTGAATGTCGATAGTCCCGGATGAAGATCAAGCGTCGAGCAAGAACCGAACACACGTAACACGAAGCTTCCGCAATGCTGTTTCGTCGTTATTCTAAAACGGAGAATTAAACCACATTATGTTGTATCACTTAAATTTGTAAAAGTTTTTAATAAACCAGTATTTTAGCGTGAATGTAATAAATATAAATACTCAGTAATTGTGATTATTTATGGAAATCGCTAAATAAATTTACGGTTGTTACATGAGTCGTTTCCCGATGAGCATATTATGAAATTGGATAAGTTACCGTGGTATGCTAACATTGTGAATTATCTTGTTACAGGTGACTTACCGGCACATTGGGATAGACGGAAGAGGCAACACTTCATGTCTCAAATCAAGTATTACCGGTTGGAAGAACCGCACGTGTGGAAAGGGTGTGCGGATCAAGTGATTAGAAGATGCATAGATGATGAGGAAATTCCAAGCGTGTTGTATCATCTACATTCGTTTGCGTGTGGTGGCCATTTTAGTGGCCACAAAACGTGTCATAAAGTGTTGAATAGTGGTCTTTATTGGCCAACTATTTTTAAAGATGCAAATGAGTTTTCAAAAGAATTGTATAGAGTGCCAAAAACTAGGGGGTATTTCAAAAAGGGATGAGATGCCCATGCAACCAATCCTCGTAGTCGACATTTTCGATGTGTGGGGTATTGATTTCATGGGCCCATTCCCTAACTCTTATGGCAATTTGTATATCTTGGTGGCCGTTGATTACGTGTCGAAGTGGGTCGAGGCAATAGCCACCAAGACAAACGACCATTCCGTAGTTTGTAACTTTGTTCAAACCAATATTTTCTCAAGGTTTGGGATTCCTCGTGTCATCATAAATGACGGAGGATCCCACTTTAAAAACTTCCGGTTTGGAAAACTTTTAAAACAGTTTGGTGTTGACCATATAATTGCTACCCCCTATCACCCGCAAACAAGCGGGCAAGTTGAGGTGTCAAATAGGCAAATCAAAGAGATTTTGCAAAAGACCGTGCGGGCGGACCGTAAGGATTGGTCAATTAAGTTGAACGATGCTTTATGGGCCTACCGTACGGCACATAAGACACCCATTGGCACTACACCTTTCCGGTTGGTTTACGGTAAAAATTGTCATTTGCCGGTTGAACTTGTGCATAAATCATTATGGGCTATTAAAGAAGTGAATGTTCAATATGATGATGCAGGTAGGGAACGGAAACTCAAACTATGTGAGTTGGAGGAGCTAAGGGAAATGGCATATGAATGCGCATCTAAATACAAAGATGGGATGAAGAAGGCGCATGATGCCAAGTTGAGAAAGAAAGAGTTCGAGATTGGGCAAAAGGTGTGGCTCTACAATTCGAAGGTCAAATTCTTTCCCGGAAAGCTCCGAAGCAAATGGATGGGACCCTATGTGATCACCCGGGTCGGACAATTGGGTGATGTTACAATCGAGGACCCGAAGGATGGGTCACGGCAAACGGTAAATGGTCATCGACTAAAACCGTTTCTCGATGGTAATGAAAAGTTGGATGAAAACAAGGAATTGGTGAGCTTTGTGGTAAGCATCCCGGTTTATGAGGTCGAATAAAAAGGACCGGTAACGTTTTGTGTAAAGTTATGTATAATTATTTAATTGTTTGTGTGTTTTGGATATAATTGGTTCCGTTTCATACTAACCCCGTTTGATTGTGTGAAGTCCGGATATCCCGAACGAGTTTTGAAGACGTAAGGTATGTTTTTAGACTTCGTTATGTGCATTGAGGACAATACACGACTTTTTGGGGGGTGGTAGGGCCGTTAACGGTTTTCGCGTTTTGAAAATTTAACTTATAAAAATTTACAAAAACAATTTTAATAATTTTTAGGATTTTTGCTTGTATATAGTCCCTTTATAAAAAGTTCATAATTTCCTACCTATTTTTCATAAAAAAAAATTTAAAAATTAAAAAATGAAAAACTAAAACCCGTCGGCGACGGGGTGGTAACCGTCCGGGACGGGCTCGGGAAAGTCCCGTCTAGCGAAATACCCCGTATCCAGGGGGTTTCGGCGTCGGCTGATTTCAAGAAACGGGGAACCCGTCGGCGACGGGTTGGGTACCGTCGGCGACGGGCTGGGGATTGACTGCCGACGTGGTTTGTTTCTTATACCCATTAACTTGAACTCAAACACATTCCAACCTATCCAAACTTCACCTAAATGTATTTTTGACCACACATTCCACACAATATCAGTTTTACTAAACCCAATTCACCCAATTTCGCTGCCATCCTCTCTCTCTCACTTCATCTTCTTCACCTCTCCCTCAAGAACCCTAGAACCTTCAACTCTCCATAACTCTCTCAAATCTCCACCAAATCTCCTGATTTTTGAGTCCATCTTGCGTGATTTTTCGAGAGGAACAAGACCCCCAACACGGTTTTCATCAACTCTTGCTAGTTGCAAGATTTCTGGGCGTGTAATTTCGGGTTTTTGAAAGGGTGTTCATCAAGTTGCTTGCTTTACATCTTTTTCTTAGTTCTTCTTGTTTACAACACTAAAGGTATGGATTTGACTCAAAGTTATGCATGATTATCATATGTTAGTTGTTTTCTTCCGAAATTTTAAACTTGTTAGTTTAAGAGTAGGTTGTTTAGACAATGTATGTTGTTCTAGCATGATTTTGAGTAAGATTAGTTGTTTTGGATGGAAATTGAGCATGTTATAACCATAGTGAATTGATTACACTCGTTATTTACATGATTGAACATGAAGTTGATGTTGAACCTTGTTGGATTTACAAGAAATTGCGAGTTAACAAGTAAAATTGATAGGTATATGATAAAATGAGCGACTCTGGAAGTTTAAAAAGGCGATTTTGCATCTACTTGTTAATTAAAACGTTAACATCACACATCATGTTCAAAGTTTGAGAATTTAGTGAAGGTTTGGGTTTATATTGATGCTTTGTTTGTTTTGTGCTTGTAGTTATGGCTGGAGGTAGAAAGAAACAAAAGACTACAAAGCAAAGCTCATCAGCTGGAGCGGGTTCTTCTTCCGGTTTAATACCGAAGAAGTGGGAGCAACTGAGCTCCATCGAAGAGGGTGATGCGAGACTGTATAGACAGGATTGGGCGTGGGAAAAGTTTAGGGATAGTAAAAGCGCTAAAATATGGGATGATGAGAAAAACAAATCTTTATCAGGGTATCAAGATAGGAAGTTAGAGGCAAAACTTTTGAAGTGGAAGATGGTCAACAAAGTTAATACTTCAGTACCGGAAAGGGTGTTGTGCGAAAGGGTTGTGAATGTGGAAGAGTTTAGGCAAATCGGGATTGTGCAAATGTTTGAGCGCCTAGGATGGGAGAGAGTGCTTGATTGGTGTGAAGACAACACCTCGCGGGTGTATTTGGCGGAGGTGTGCGAGTGGTTGTCAACGTTGAGGTTTATGAATAAGGATAGTCCTCCTGCTCAGTGGAAACTGGTTGGTAAAACAAGTCGAGGGGTAATGACGATGTCCTTCGAAACAATTAACTGCATCGCTCGCTTTGATTCTCTGGGGGTGCAAGCATATGACTATCCAACCATGCAACAATTTTTGGATAATCATATGAATGATGGTGATCCGGAGCAGATGACAGTGGTTATTTTACCATACAGTGATGGGGGCGAGGCTAAAAGAACTCAAATGACGATCGAAGGGAAAATTCTTCAAGGAATTTCCCTAGAAAATGTGATGGTGAGATTCGGTGATCGAGGGGGAGTAAGAGCGAGCGATTGCAGGGTGGTCCATTCTTTGTTGTACGGGACCCCTACCTTGTCATGGAGACACATCATAATGATGAATACATGGATCACCCGGGAGGCGTCTCAAAGGCGTTTTATTCCTTATGCACACCTCATCAGTGCTATGATTGTCCAACAGAATTGTTTGCCTCCGGACTCACTTTGGGTATCCAAACCTCTGGAAGAATTCAACATAGCCTCAATGAGAAAAAATTGGAGAATAGATGTGGAGCTGTCTGGAAACAAATACGTGGTGACCGACCAATTGGGTCACAGGTATGACTTTGCTAATCCAGATGCACAGCAAGGAGCTGGGGGAGATGAGGAAATGATTGAGGAAGAAGAAGAGGTTGAGCCTTCTGGTCCCCGGGGACCACAACAGAGGTACATGAGACCCCATAGGGAGATCAATGCAGAGGTAGCAGGTTTTGTGAAACAAAGACAGGTGCCGTCGTACAGAAATTTCACCCGCGGGCAACAAACAACTTATGATAATCTCTCGGCATGTATAGGCGAGGGGCGGGAATATAACAGGAGGAGAGAGAACTGGGAAGGGATGCACGGGACCTTCTCGCAAGAACAGTGGGCCTCCCAAGCGGCCTATCGCGAGAGAATGGAGAAATTTATGGAAGAGCAACAATTGCACCAAGCGCTTCAACAATCTCACATGGAACGCTTGATACAGTTGCAGGAAGAAGACATGGCCCAAAGACGGGCATGGGAATAAAGGGAGTAAAAGGCGCGGCACGAGCGAAACACGTTGGAGGACAACCGTTTTAGTGCCTTATTTGTCTCACAGGAAACGACTATTAATAACGCCAAAATTCTCCACGATCAGGAGAGACATCGAAGAGACTATGAGGCCGGCCTTCCTTACGTCGAGCATTCGGGGTGGACCGACTACCCCAACCTTCCCGTTCCACGAGGCCCATCAGATCCATCTCCTCACTGGCCCGAGGCTGTAGGCTCCAGCTTCATTCCGATTCCCTATCAGCCACCACCTCACGGAGGACCGAGCCCACTTGATAACTACAGGGAGATGTTTGAAGCCCTCACTGGTTATCCATACCAGCTAAACCCGCCAGTTGATCCCAACGAGAGATATCAGCGGTGAAGGCGAGGTATGTTTTATGTTGTTGTTGTATATTATTTTGCTTTCATTAGTTTTATTTCGTTTTTATTTACTTTTTGCCTAGTTAAATGAACGTTGTGGGTGTGTTCCCTATATAACCCTCACGAGACCTCTCGTCCTCCCAAGCTATTGGGGGAATTAAAAGGGCTTGTTGCATAAGCTAAATGCAACCGTGATTCCTACGAAAGTGAGTTAGGTTTGTTGTTGTTGTAAATTATTTTCCACATAAATCAAAGTGAAGTAACGCATGACTTGGTAATATTTTCATAAAAGTGGTAGAACTAGGTAACTAACAAATTTTGATGGTTGTGAGAAGCATGCTTCTACACAAGGTTTAGAATTTGTAGGTACAACATGTTCGCGGGACAACCGTTTTTATGAAGAGGAGAAGAAGATATGGGCATCAAGCAACAAAAATCAGGTGCATGCGTTTCCTTTTTACTTTGATTATTAGTTTAGTAATAAGTGGATTGTATTTTTGTATTTTATTTTTTCCGGGGTGAAATTTTGGGAAGGTTAGCCGTGTCACATCCCTTGTGCGTTTTAAAAACTCTAGTTCTTACACATTGAGGACAATGTTTACCTCAAGTGTGGGGATGGAGGAGTAGTAAAAGTTTTCGATTTTGACCCGTTCATTTAAATACTACACATTGAGGACAATGTTTACCTCAAGTGTGGGGATGGGGGAAAATTTCAAAAAAATTTCAAAAAAAAAATTTCTTGTTTCAAAAGCGATCTTAAAAGCACAAGTAACCAAGTCAACGAGGGATGTCACAACCCATTTGGTCTTTTGTCATGGTCAAGTTCAAATTAATAAGCATAACAGGTATTTAGCGGGTAGTTATTTGGGAATAATTCGCCTAAGGAACTAGCATTCTATGCATATCACATATCATACCCTTATACGTGAGGTTTTGAGCCAGTTCTATATATATAGATTTACATTTACATGTTTCTTTGTTTGAGTGGACCATTAGTCGCGTATTGTAGAACTTGCAACTTTTGATACGTTTGAGACCATAGACTGAATACAAGCACGAGAATGATTAAGGCATTAGGTAAACCTTTTCCTTTTACACCATTTTTATATCCTTACCCAAAAAATTATCCCCTAGTAGCCAATTTTGAGCCTAATCCCTTCGTTTGACCACCCTTTAGCCAATAACCTTAAAACCTTTTTCTTTTAAACCCATGTGATGGAAATCCAATTATAGAAGTAAAGTTTGCATAGTTGTATTTGTTTGTTTGTGTAAAAAAAAAAGAGAGAGAGAAAAAAATCAGAAAACGTATGAAAAAGATAGAAAGTTGTTGAGAAAAGAACAAAAATATATGTTCTTAGTTTGAGAAATAAAAAGGCTAAAGTTGTTGCCTTATAGTTGATGTTTATAGTTTAGTTTCGTTTAGAATAGTCTTTTGTAATAAAAATCGGATTTTCATCACCTTAGCCACTTTAAAATATCCCATTTCCTACCTTTAGCCCAGCCCCGTTACAACCCTTACAAAGACCTTATGACTTGTGCTTAGTATTCGTGTTCGGTGGTGGAGAATGATTGAGTTGCAAGCCTATGCGGGTACGTGTTCTAATCGGTTTTGAGCGATTAAGTGATTGAAGTGCTAATAAATTATACACATTAGCCAATTTTTAAGCCGAGTGGAGAGAACATTGTGAGGGATATGCATGATTTGTTAGTTTTACGGGCAGGTTAATCTTGGATAACCATTATTATATGTGATTATTCACTTGATCGGTAAATATGTGAAAATTGTAAAAGGTTTGAACTTTTGTATGACAATAGACCTTAACCTTCGTCTCGGGAATGGGAAGTGTATTCGTTGTTCGACCCACATGAAAGTGAAAAACAGATTTGCTTGAGGGCAAGCAAAAGACAAGTGTGGGGATGTAGATTCGCTACTTAAATCAAAACGGGATAATCAAAGCATTAAATGTATCATATTAATAAAACAATATACTAATACAAAAACTAAATATCATTACATGAAACCACCGTTTTTGTCCTACCAAACTTCTATTTGAAGTCGGACATGAGAGAGTTACTGTAGATTCGCATGAGATTTAATAGCATTTGTTTATTTGAAGTTGATAGAACAGATTGGCAACTGCATTTAAGAAAGGATACTTGGGATTTAGGGAATATTTGTTGGGGTATTTTTAATTATCCAATGGTGTAACTTGCTGATTATTATTATTATTATTATTATTACTATTATTACTATTATTACTATTACTATTATAACATCCTCATTTCCGGTCACTTGCGGAAACGACTACATCTATATGCGTTAGCCAAGCATAATCTTTTGTAAGGAAGTGCCAGGTTATGTTCACGTGTTGCAACGATATGGTTTTAAATAAATATTTTATTGAAACACAAATAAAAATTATCATATAACAACGGTATCTATCTATACTATATAATAAAAGAAACCTGATTTGGGACACATGTCATTCAATGAGGGCATCAATAATTTATTGAAAAATTTTAAATTAAAAAGATTTAAATATTATATTAGAATTTTATTATAATTAGATTAGATAAATGATTTAAACTTCAAATATATTTTTTTTAAAGTTCAAATATATCTATTTTTTAAATGATAAAACTAGGGAAGGTTCCGAAATATATTGTAGATAATCGGTATTGACGTATCTTATTAAATTAACCATTTATAAATTAAAGACCACAACTAAAAAGAAAAAATAATTATTCCATAAAAAAATAATTCGTGTTCCATATATATCTTACCAAGAATTTATTAACATAACTAAATAACTAAATTAATAATCACATCTATCTATCTATCTATCTAATAAAAGAAACCTAATTTGTGATACATGTCATTCAATGAGGGCATCAATAATTTATTGATAAATTTTAAATTTTAAATTAAAAAGATTTAAATATTATATTAGAATTTTATTTTGATTGTAAATCTAAAGTCTAAAATGTGTTTTAAATTCCTCACATTCGGAATGTCATAACTTTTTTTTTTAAATTTAGATTTACTTAGTTGTCGTATGGTGTCTCATGTCTTAATTTTTATTTTTTCACTTATATATATGTTTCATTGGTACAATTATACATGTAAAGTATTACACTATACGTAGTATTTTCTCAACTATAGTTAATTGGTTTTATTGATTCAATTTTTGTCTATTCATTTACATTACTTTTATCTGTCTAGAAGTCCCTTTTCAGACATTTCAAATGGTATGAGACATATTACATTATCAATAGTTTTTATTGGTTTCCTTGCTAATTGTGATAAAAGTAATTATTTCGTACAATTCATATTGGTTTATAGCTTTAAATACTAGCATACCTTATATTAATGTTAATGATAACGAAAGTGAGGAAACTATATTTAGATGGTAGAAAATATAATATTATGCCAATATTAACCGTCAGAATAATCTATTATCAGATAAAATCAGATATGTTACCTTTGAACAAGAAAATGTCACAATAAATATTAGTAGTGGTACAAAATTTTAAGTTCCTATTACAAATCCTAAAACAAATAACAGATCATATTATTATGAATGGGTATACAAACTTCAATATTTATTTCGTATTTGGTCTGTATATTACTCTATATTATATGTACTTAGAACATATTATGAACATATTTTTTTATTTCACATTATAATTATGATTCACCCCGTGTATTACACGGGGCAATAACCTAGTATTAAAAAAGTTAAAACAAACATTATGTTACTAGGAGATTAAGCATTACGAAAATAAATTGTATAAAAATCTAGATACATGGAAAGTAATTAAGAGTGGGAATTTATAATTTATTTTGAGCATGTTTTGTTTTTCTCATTTAACTTTTAACATATGATATTTTATAATATTCTAACTATGTTTTTGCGACGTATCTATTTCATCTACGTCTTGAAATAATCTTTTTTTTCAAAATCGAGTTGTGGGTTGTAATGTACAAGTAATCGAAGCACAAACGTACATGTTATCAAAGCTACCATACATTTTAGTTTATTTTGATAAACTAACGTTGTCTATCTTTTTTGTTATTCTAATTCCAAATATACCGTTGCAACGTGCTTATTTTTATTTATAAGATTCAGATCTAGTATGTCGTTGCAACGTGCCTGTTTTTATCATCGTATCAGTATAAATTACTCAAAGCGAAGCTGTGAATGTAATGTACAAGTTCATATACATAAGGCGAATATATATATATAGGGTCATGATTTAGAGAGAACGGTGAAAAATGTGAGAACGGTGAGAACGATTTTGGTGGTGACATGTGGCATTGATGCTAAATTACACTAAGGGGTAATATTGTCAAAAAAACCCACTCACATGAACTGGCTGTTCAAATAAAACGCCATAAAAACACCCAATTCCGAAAAACGCCATGAAAAATACCCAGTTAAAAACGCCATAAAACACCAAGTTCAGAAAAACACCATGAAAAATCTTAGTTGAAAACGCCATAAAACACTCTGTTAAGAAAAACGCTATGAAAATACCTAGTTAAAACGCCATAAAAACACCTAGTTCAGAAAAATAAAAACATTGTTAGAAATGTAGGCTTAGAAAACAAATGCAGTATGCAAGCCATGCAGAATAGAGCAGCAGCAGATGCTCTATTGTTTGATGCGCTAATATAATAGATGCTCTAGTACTAGATGCTCTAATCAGATGCTCTAATAAATGCTCTAGTACCAGATGCTCTAATCAAATGCTCTAATCAAATGCTCTAATAGATACTCTAGTACTAGATGCTCTAACAGATGCTCTAATATGTGGCATGCGTTATTATGTGGGATGCCCTATTATGGAGCAAGTTCAGAAAAACGCCATGAAAATACCTAGTCTAAAACGACATAAAACACTCAGTTTAGAAAAACGCCATAAAACCCAGTTAATTTTTTTTCGAAAAGTATATCAATAGTATACTCGTTGGAAAGATAAAAAACGCTGAGTTTTATGGTGTATTTTTTTCGAAAAATAATCACGTATAAAAAAGTTATTGTCGTTTAAATATGATGGGGGGAAAATGGCATGTGATTAGCATGTGCACATTTGCTTGGATCTTCCTATTTTACCCCTTCTGGTAGTTCCAAGGCCCCTATTATTTACAAAAATGCCACCGCATCAATCTAAGCCACAAACCACTAAGATCTTGTGGCTGAGAATCGTTCTCACCGTTCTCACACTTTGAGGCGTTCTCTCATGATCCTGTTCCTATATATATATATATATATAGTTGGAGTTGGCTAGAAGGCCTAAGTTTCCTAGAAAGTCTAGGAAGCAATAAGGAGGTGACATGTGGCTTTTAGTTTTTTTATTCAAAAGGGCATGATGGTAATTTGATTATTAATTTAATTTTGGAATATTATATATATCCTAAACTAACTATCCAAATATTTATGGAAACGTATATCTCTTTGACTATTTCAAATCATTACGATTTTAAAAGGGCAGTTACTTTAAATTACGAAGTTCAAATCATTAACAATTTCTTCATGTTGTGTTTTATCAGTTATTGGGTTCATCACAATGTGTTTTAGCAGTTACTAGTTTCAGTTACTGTTTCATCACAATGTTTTTTATCAGTTACTGGTTGATATGATTTTTGGCATTCTTGATGTTGTGTTTTATCAGTTACTAGTTCACGTTGTGTTTTATCAGTTACTGGTTTCATCACAATGTGTTTTATCAGTTACTGGTTTATATGATTTTGGCATTCTTGATGTTGTGTTTTATCAGTTACTAGTTCACATTGTGTTTTATCAGTTGGCATTCTTGATGTTGTGTTTTAGCAGTCAGTCACTAGTTCGTCACATTGTGTTTTATCGCTAAAACACACTACTATGAACACATCTAGATCTGCTTTATCGTTATTTTTGTATGATTTGGTGTTTTCAAATGTGAGGGATTAGAGAGAGAGAGAAAAAAATTGTGACATTTTTGGAGGTGATTTTATGATTGTTAGTTATTTCCTTATTTAAAACAACTTAAATGACACATTTACCCAATTAATTAAATTAGCCTATTTTAAAGACACGTATATTACCAAAATGCCACCAAAATGATCTCAACCATCAAACACACTCATCTGATGGCCCAGATCGCTTCCTACACTTTCTAG
Source organism: Helianthus tuberosus (assembly GCA_030545235.1). Lineage (NCBI taxonomy): Eukaryota > Viridiplantae > Streptophyta > Magnoliopsida > Asterales > Asteraceae > Helianthus > Helianthus tuberosus. Next base: position 3,729,879 of record CM060416.1, on the reverse strand, counting down.
GAAAAACACACTTTCCGTAGGATCCCCTATATATATATATATATATATAGGTAAGGTTATTGTAAAAAAGGTTAAAAGTGTGAGAAGTGTGAGAAATATTGTAGAGATGACATGTGTTCTCAATCTAAATTAATTCAAAAAGGTAAACAAGCAATTTTATCATTGATTCAATTAATTCAAAACCTTCCATAACCGCCACCTTATTTATAGGAACATGATTTTGTAAGACCGATTTCGACTCCGTAACGATTGCGTAAGACACGTGTGACGCGCGGAATCCGTACACGTGTGTGGACCAAACACTAGAACGTACTAAATCTGTGATTCGATTAAAGATCTGAAAATGTACAAAGTCACGTGAATCACCTTGCTACTTTCTCTCTCTAGCTCCAAAGCTCCAAATCTCCAAATGGCAAAAAGTCCTCAACTCTAACCCTAACACTTCTATTTATAGGCCAAGGGGCTTTAATGAGATTTCTCAATAATTACATAAATGCCACCTTGGTTTTTCCCTAAATATTACAATATAAGCAGTAGATTAGTTCAGTTTCTCGCTATGGATCAGATTGACGAAGGCGATAGACATTACTGCATTAACAGACTCCCCCTTGGATATTGCCGCAGTCAATCTCGTAGGTTCTTGTCTTTCTCTCTTTCTTGAGTCTTCTTGACGCTTTATCATTTTCAGCATTCACAGACTCCCTCTTGCTTGAACAGAATCCCCGTGGATCTGTCTTCAGCTTCAGCTCCCCCTTTCGTTAAGCTCTTTCTTCAGGCTCCCCCTTTCTTCAAGCTTCCGTGCTTTTGGGATCGACACCTGGCTTTCCGGTTACAAGTTCCCCCTTGTGTCTAGCTCGTCTTCAGACTCCCCCTTAGACTCGGCTATCGGGATCGTAATCTGGTACAACATCTGCAAATCTCAAACATATATAAGTGAAAACATTTTGAATCATCCAGGATTGAAAAAACCTGGCTCTCTCAGCATAAGCTAAAATATTTCAAATATACGACAATGAAAGCTTTTTTGATTGTCCAGGAATCGTGACCTGGCTCTCAAACACTTTTAATCAAGATCCTAGCACTAAATATAATAATATGAATATATCCAGGATTACTTGATTCTCTCCCTCTATCAACAATCTTCATAGATTTGGCAGTTTAAGAATCCAAAATTGAAACCTAGCTCTTTACAACAGATTTTTAACAGATTAAGAATCCAAATCCCTCACAGTTAATCATCCAAGTCCAATTTAATGACCTTGGAGACTTCACAAACTGTTTTTGATTTTTAGATAAAACTTCAAGTTTCAAATTAATGAACTTGTTTTATTATCAGAAACATAATCATCATACTCAGATTTTGAAACTCAGCATCTCAGACATCGGTTGTCAAAAATAAAGCAGAAATAAAAATCTTTTTGTAATTTTCTTGAAACAGAAAGCAATAAAGAAATATTTACAGACATATTTACATACAATATTTTTGTTTGAGTTCGTGTCAGAGGATCATATCAGTTTATGACAAATCACTAGCACCGTTGAGCTTTATATCACTTTAAGTTCTAAACGATTAACTTAGATTGTCAGTATACTAATCCACTTAAATTTTCACACAAAGTTCAATTGATTCGAGATACGAGATTAGTATTTTAAGGACTTAACTTATTCGCATGTCCCACCTCAGAATATACTCCCATATCAAAATTCCCTAGATTCAGTCTTACAGGTGAGTATACCAATTTGATATCTGTAATCTGGGTTAATGCAAGACCTTGAGAGCTCAGGTATGAACTTCCGTTCAGTTAAAGAGATGAAGGCTCGACTTTAGGTGTGTTCCCTTTAGGGAATCTTTTCTTCAACTGCAATTGATTCATATCTTTCGATATTTTTAAATATTTATGTAGAGGGTAAGCTTTAAAAGCGCGTAAAGTATTATACGAGGTCAAGGCCATTGCTTCCGCAATATCAGAAGACAAGGTATAATACCCCAGATATCAAACAGTATAAAGACCTAGTATATCAGAATCATGCAATCTCTCAAACAAGATTTCGGGGGTTACCCATATATTCGAGAGATGTTCCCCATGAGATAAGTAATTATTTGATATTTAGGTTTATATCTCGAAAACGATCTACTAAGCGTGTAAAAACCTACTGGCATATCATCAGTGAGACCGTTTATCACATTTTAACTTTCCAATTCTTTAGCGTACTGTGATTGTCTAACTGATGTACTATCATTTCCTCTTTTTACACAAAACTCTTTTTGAATTTTATCATGTTTTTGGCTTTTTCAAATTTTCAAATGTTTTTGTATTTTCTGAAATTTTCTTACTCCCCCTAAAATTCAAAACATTTAAAGAAAAATTGACAACCTGATACTGATAGCTTTGTCTCGCCATCCATTTTTTGCTTCTCATGCTCTGTTTTGCAGAAAATATACCCCCATGATTTACAACACATTTATATTCGACAATTTGAAAACCGTTTTTCAATCTTATGAAATTAATCATGTTTGTTCAGCCATGAGGGTTTCGGCGTATTCACTCAATCATATTTTTTTTTTGATTTTGAACTGTGACAAAATTTAAAAACAAACATATTTTTGATTTTTCAAATTTTTGACAAAATAAAAACATATTTTTGGTTTTTTTTTAAACTTTTCAATTTTTAGGGTTTTAGAAATATTGTTTATTTATGTACAGAAATGAACAAACTCCTTGTTTAACCATCGCTGGGACCAGCAGCCTCTTCCTCTAATGCCAGGCTGCTCTCTGCTCCATCTTGATGACATTCGATTTCTTGAGCATCTGCACATTCAATGTATTCAATTTACTTGAACAAGTTAGCCCAGGTCTGTTTGACCTTAGGCATTTCAACACAATATGTTTCATTCAATCTTGGAAAATTATCGTCGTTTTGAACAAACAACTTTTCATCTTTTGCTTTAGTTTTCTATTCCAAAGTAGGTTGTGTCTTAACCACCCAGCTTTGACCTTTTGAAGCACTTCTTTTATAAAAATGCGAATCATTTTGAGTGTTTTGATTTTCAACAACTTTTGTTTTCCAAAACTGATTTGGTTTCATTGCATCGACAATTGTTTTCCAACTTTGTGTTGTTCTTAATCTGGATGTGTGAGAATTCCAGGTTTGTCTTGAATCGAACCTATTCGGGTTTGATTTCCAAGTTTGATTCTAAGCAAACTTGTTCGTGTTGTACTTCCAAGTTTGTTTTGAATCAAATCTGGTTGACCTTTGTTTCACATCCTTAGATTTCTGTTTTTCAACATCATCAGACTTCTTTTTCGTCTCAACATCAACACCTTTTAGATTTGCACACTTGCGGGCAAGATGTCCAGTTTGATCACATTTGAAGCATGTTCTCTTGGACACATCCTTGACCTGTTGTTGTTTCCTTTTCTTTTGAGCATAGAACTCTTCATTAGGCTGACACCTAAATTGGAGTTCTTTCTCTTCTTCGGAACTTGTTCCGTGAACAAAATTCATCTTTTGTTGATAATTTGGATTTTCATTTCTCTTCCAATTATGTTTCTTTTTATAACCCAACCCAGCCTTCATGTTTTTCTTTTTGTAACCAGGTTTGTTATAAAAAGTTTTGTTACTCTTTCCAGCAAACTTTGGAATTTCAGACTTTTCAATTTCAACCATCTTGAAAACTTTATCAATCTTTTCTGAAATCACATTCTGAATCGGGACTTCATGATCTGAGAATAATTTGTCCGATCCAATCATGGTATACTCCAATCCTTTAGAATCATCATTCGTATTTTTCTCAGATTTTGAGTTTTTCAGATATCCTTCATGAAAACTACCTTCATTTTCATCCCGTGATTCAGATTTACCTGTTTCAACTGACTCTACTTTCAAAACACTTTCAACGACCTTACCTACCACCTCTGAATCACTATAATCATCAGATTTGGATTAGGTTACGTTAATGTTATCTGGAAATTGATCAACCATGTTGAAAGCTTTTTCCACCTTCTCGTCATCATAGAATGTGAACGTTTCCTCAAACGGTGGTGGAACCTGATGATATTCTGAGCCAATACCTTTCTTGTTTTGCTCAGAATCTTTACCATCCGGTTTTAGATTGAAAATGCGTTCAAGAACATATGATGAAGCATGATAACTGTGTAACTTGTTGTTATCTTGTTCTAAATCAGCTATTATACGCTTTAGCTTAGCAACATCTTCAATGTAAGAGTTTACAACTTGTTGCTTAATTTCATATTGTCGCTTAAGCGTATCAGATGTTTTAGAACAATGTTTCAATCTCTATTGAACAAGTTTCATTTGACTCTTCACATCTTCATATGATCCTTTTGTAATATGGTATGGAAGTTTTATTGAATCGTATTCCCTTTTCATTTCTTGAAATGCACTTTCTTTTTGTAAACATTCTTCTGTCATTTTTGAAACCTTTTCTTTCAAAATCCCATTTTCTTTTTCTAAATTCTTTCATTTTTGTGTGAGCTTTTCGTCATTATCTTTCAAAACTTTTTCGTTTTCTAACATTTCTTTGCATTTATTTTTGAAAACTTCTTCGATTTTAGTGAATTCTAAGTCTCTTATTCTGAATTTTTCATCTTTTTCAGTACAAGCACTACACGTTTCCATGCATTTCTTGCACTGTTCATCAATTTTATTTAAGACTTTAGATTCAGTTTTTACCTCAGTGATTGTCACTTCGGCTTTCGCTTCCGTCTGTGTCTGATCGACTTCTTTCTTCTTCTGTTCCTCACCAACACCACTAGCACCATCCATTTCAACTGAACTTTCAACCTTCTCACCATCTTCTCCTAACTTTTTCAGATCATCTTCTTTCTGCTGTTTTTCAGTAACAGCTTTTTCACCAATTGCTTCGTCTTTCTTTTATTTTTCTTCCTCAGCTATCTTCTTCAAATCATTCACCAACTCATCAACATTTTTCTTCATTCTTTCTTCATCCCTCTTCTTCAGACTTACTGTCATGACATCTCTGATGATTTTATCCAGCTTTTTCTTATAATGTTTTTCTTTTTCAACATTTGTGTAGTACTCGCCGGATAGAGGGATTACTGCAAGAACATCATCAAAAACCACTTCTTTTGGATGAAAAACTGGTTCACCTCTGCTGTTGACATAACACTCTCGCTTTTTGTCATATCTTCTATAATTCTTTGCTTCTTCGTATTCTTTCTCCATTTCTTCAATCCGATATCCTGCAATACACCTCTCTCTGTATGTTTTTTCTTTCAGAATTTCTTCTCGACTTCTCTCCTTTATCTCTGCAACAAATGAACGATGTATGTTTGATGATATAGTTCTGCCATGAGCTGTGAACCGATCATTAACAAGATCATCTTCTGGAAGGAATTCGCTCTAGTTAAACCCTTCATCATCTTGAATTACAACACAAGCTCTTGATTTCTCCTTTTCAGGATTATCTTCAATTTGTTTCAACCTTGGTGATTCCTCTCTGTTCTTGTGATAGATCACTTTTTGATAGTAATCTTCTTTAAATGGATTAGCTCTTTCTTCAACTGCAGAGTTTCTGCACTCTCTTTTGAAATGACCCTTTTGCTTGCATTTGAAGTAGGTCACTTTTGATTTGTCGAATCCCAGCTTTGTTGATAGTCCACAAATTGATTGTCTGCCAGTAATATTTATGATCCGCTGAGCTCTTCGAATGCAACTTGCTAAACACCATCTTAGATCAATGAGTTCCATCTCTTCTGGATCGATAGGGTCATAATCTTCCTTTGTCAGTTTGGAATTTCCAATTTTCCTAGCTACCAGATCTTCGTAAGATTCTAGAATGGATCCCAGAAGACTCATTTGTTGTTTAGCAGCATTGATGTTCATTGTTGAAGACTTCTTTAGCTTTAAAGCGATGTTGCAGAGAATCTCTTCAGGTTCTTCAGAGTTTGATGTTGTTGACGATGAATGATATCCTGGATCGTAACTTGAGGAGCTTTTCTGTGGTTCTTTTGACTTTTCAACACTGAATGCCGTCTTTGGTGATTCATTTACAGTCACCTGAGGTACACTGCCCTTGTAGTAAGGACCGACATTCTGTTGATGCGAAGAGCTACTCATCTTGTTTTGTTTCTGCAATTCAAGCTCATGAGTTTCAATCTTTTTAATCAACACATCGAGAGTAATTGTTTCATACAACACATCATTTATCAAAATAAAAACAAACGTTTGCCACTGATCAGCTCGTGGTAACACTTCAATGATTTTATCAATAATTTCCTCGCGTGTTTTTACGATTCCAAATCTATCAAGCTCAATTTTTAAATGACAAAATCGCTCAATCATTTGTCTCACCGACTCTCCTTTTAGACTATCAAACAGATCAAATTCCTTTTTTAGTAAAGCAATTTTATTCTTTTTAATCTGTTTACCACCCTCAGCTTTAACATTTAAAGCTTCCCAAACCGATTTAGAGGAACCATCATGAACAAGTAATGCAAAAATATCATCTCTAATCGACTGTTGGATTAGAGCAATCATTCTTTGTTCATATGAGAAGTTCTTTTTGTCTTCAATGGATAAGCTTTTGAGTGGGATTTCTTCTCCTTTGTCATTGACAGGTCTATCATATCCAAACTCCATGCAAAACCAGCTTTCATGTGCGTAAGCTTTGGCCCAGTTGATAAAACGTTCTTTCCACCATGTGTAATCTTCAATACTTTCGAGGTTAGGTGGTTTCGAATAAGTCCCATAGAAGTTATCATGTTTAATATTATCATTGGTTGCTTTTGTTATGGTTTTTGGTGTAACGGTTGAAGTTTCTGAAGATTCTGATGTGAAAGCTTTGTAAAACGTGTTGTAGAACTCTTCAGCCATGATGTTTCTCGTTTATCACCTTTGAATCACCTGCAAACGATCAAACAAAATGATCAGTTTTAAAACTATCAAACAGTTGGATCGGATGTGTATCCGATCGAGTGAGGTCAACGAGGGTCAACAAAATAACGAAGATCGGATAACAACGGATCGGATGGTGATCTGATCGGGTGACGATCCGACACTTGGACAACATGCTTTGGATCAGATGGTGATCCGATCGAGTGATGATTCGACACTTGACAATATGCTTTGAATCGGATGGTGATCTGATCGAGTGGGGATCCGACACTTAGACCTCTTGTGTTGATGATCGGATGGTGACCCGATCGAGTAGTGATCCGATACTTGGACCTGAGACACAAGCAAATGAAGTGTTTAGGATCGGATGGCAATCCGTTCGGATTGCCACTCGACACTTGAACCTTAAAACTGTATTAACTATGTGCTGTGGATCGGATGTCAATCCGATCGGGTCAGGATCAACAAAGTCAACTTTTAATAATCTGCAATGGATCAGATAGTGATCTGTTCGGATTGCAATCCGACACTTGACACTATGTGTTAAACAAACAAGTGTGCTAAAAATCGGATGGTCATCTGATCGGATTGCCATCAGATCGGTGAAAATCTTCAAGAACAGCAGCAAACATGTTAGCAAATACGGACATAAAATTCTAGATTTCTCTCAAATTACTTGGAATTTTGTAGGCTTACAGATCAATGATTTTCGCACATAATATCCAAAAATCAGCCAATTTTAAGCGTAAAACCCATGTTAATTTTGTGTTTTTCAGTCAAGAATTGAAAAAGATGAAAAGATGAAGAAATTGAACAAATCTGATGCGATTTTTGATCTGAATCTGATGAATTCTCGTGCGATTTTGTGTGTTTGATCCGTGCAATCGAGCTCTTGCTCTGATACCACTTGTAGGACCGGTTTTTGACTCCGTAACGATTGCGTAAGACACGTGTGACGTGCGGAATCCGTACACGTGTGTGGACCGAACACTAGAACGTACTAAATCTGTGATTCGATTAAAGATCTGAAAACGTACAAAGTCACGTGAATCACCTTGCTACTTTCTCTCTCTAGCTCCAAAGCTCCAAATCTCCAAATGGCAAAAAGTCTTCAACTCTAACCCTAACACTTCTATTTATAGGCCAAGGGGCTTTAATGAGATTTCTCAATAATTACATAAATGCCACCTTGCTTTTTACCTAAATATTACAATATAAGCACTAGATTAGTTCAGTTTCTCGCTATGGATCGGATTGACGAAGGCGATAGACATAACTGCACTAACAGATTTTTTTAAAAGATCTCTATAAAAACACTACGAAAAACACTGCAACCACCATTCAGCACATATATAACACCATTCAATAATTATATAACACCATTCAATAAGTATATAACAACATTCAATAAGTATATAACACCATTCAATAAGTATATAACACCATTGTAAAGATCTCTATTAAAACACTACGAATAACACTGCAAATCACCATTCAATAATTATATAACACCGTTCAATAAGTATATAACACAATTCAATAAGTATATAACACTATTAAAGACACAATTAAAGACACTGCAAAACACCATTCAACAGTTCATAACACTGTAATAAATACGTAACACTACAAAAAAGATATAACACTACAAATCACTATAACACACTATGAATAATATGTAACACCATATTACCCTATTATAACTCTGTACAACACTACAACCCTGTAATGGTGGGCGTCTGAAACAGCAACGACACGATGGGGGGTGGTCGGACCGGTGGCGGAGGTGCGACAATTGAGTGGTTCTCGGTGGGAACCGATTGGAACATGTGGGTGGCTTGCGATGGTTGGTCGACGGTATCTAGCAGGTCTGATTCAGAGATGTCGATGCTGCTGTATCGATGATAATGATGAATCGAGATGTAAATTGATGATGATGATGATTCGAGATGGATTGATGATGATGATTTGAGATCTTTGATCTGGAGAAGAACGGGGATTCAAATTCACGGATCTGGAAAAAGAAAGAGGATTCGAAATTGTAGGGATTTGATTTTCAGTTTCCTATTTCAAGTGGATATAAAAAGACTCTATTACCCCTACAATTTTCAAATCAGTCAAAAAAATAGAACAAATTTTACAATTTGGTCCCTATTGATCTCAACCGTTATATCAAAGATCTAATAGTTGAGATTCTTTCTTACCCTTCTCACACTTTTGGTCTTTTTTACAGGAACCTCAATCTATATATATATATAGAGAGAGAGAGAGAGAGAGAGTGTAAAATACAATAGTGCATATCCTGCGATGTGTACGCGAGCATGAGATTGAGACGTGTGTCATCTTATTTTTTTATAGTGTGCGTGATTATGCATATAACATGCGTAATTATGGTTTTGGAACAACCCATGCTTAAGTTTGAGTTTAACCTGCATAATTTTCATGTTTTGTGGCATGCTGGTCTTGATTTTTTATAATGTTCGTAATTATGTATTATAACGTACGTATTTATGCAAATAACGTGCGTGAATAGGGTTTAACCCAACTCATACGTAGTTATGCCGAGTTAATTACTATTGTGCCATCGCGTTCAATTGAAGGCTCATATGTGCGGTTGAGATGCTCGCAACGCATCACATGATAAGCACTATTGTACGTTAACCTCTCTTTCTCTCTCTCTCTCTACATACACACACACACACACACACACACACAAAGGATGAAATCCTAAGAAGGCATGGACTTGACATGTGGGCATCATGTTTTGGACTTAGACATGATGTCTTGAATTGTTTTGGTATGGTATTATATTTTCAAACTTATTATATTTTAAATTATTATGTTTGATGTTTCTCTACATAATACCATACCAAAACAACTAAAAACATCATTTTCTAAGTAAAAAACATCATGATTACATAGACTTTTACACTTTTAGGAAAAATATCCTTTGTAGACAAACCATATATATATAGTATGGTGTTCGACTACAAAATGTATTTTGTCTAAAAAGAATAAAAAAGTGATGTGGGCCTTTATAGAAGAATAATTTATGGACTGTTAGAGTTCGAATATGATGTTTTAGCAATCTTCACTCTATAATATGTGGGTTTTGTTTTTTTGGATGATAAGCCTGGGCTGTCCACGAGAATGATAAAAAAACTTTTGGCTTCGAGCGAGAGAAAAAATTTGGGTCCCCTCCTTATGATATAAACTCATCAATCATACTTCAAAAAACCACAATACGACTATAATTGTTATAAAATAAACAAAATAAAGGTCTATAGCAAAGTGATCGAACTTACTTACTTAAGCGAATCATGAGGCTCTCTTAGTGCCCCCACCGGTCCAATGGATTATATGTTTTCAATGTGGTTTAAATTTGGGCTTTTAAATGGAGATATTGGTAAATATATAGGTAAATAGGTGTTTTTTTGGCTTAATTGTAAAATCCTTATTAATTTACTATTTTGAAACTTTTAGGTCGTCCCTATGGAGGATCTTAGAGAAACCCATTCCTTGTTGTATAATACACAAACAAGTGCGGAGTCCAAGTTTGTGCACAAATCAAGCAAGAACACTATCAATACTAGAAGAATATCACTTCAAAGCTCACAGGTATTGATTTCAGCAGAGTAACATTACACAGGTTTACACAATATGCTCTCACTCTTTGAACAATGCTCTCTACATGAAACAGAGCCATCTACTGGTATTTATACATAAACCAGCAGATGTATTACATCGACACACTGGACTCTCATTGATATACATCAAAACACAAAGAACACATCGATATAAGCTGAACATCCATCAATATAGGTTATAACCATGTGCTTATATCGATATATGATAATATATAACAAATATCCTTATATCGATACATGACACATGTGTATCGATAGTTGAAACATATGTGTCAAAACCATATAGAGTATCCCTTTTCTCGGCATTCTTTTTTAAAGTGCCCCTTTTCTCGGCAGTTGAAACAAGTAACCATCCCTTTGTCAAAACCATATGGAGTATCCTTTCCACTTTCTAGGTTAGTTCTTCCCGTCTTCTCCACTAGATATCAATCAACTCCATCTCCTCCTTATCTATTCGTGCGTAATCTTCACTGGTTAAATTGATGTTACCAACTTGTCCTGCTACTAACCCACAATAGGAACTCACCAAAGTATTTAGAAGCTCCATGTGTTTTTTGGCAACCTCTGCACTAACTTTGCTGAAGTTGGAGGTATCGAGACGGACTGTATTTGGGTTAGATGTCGGTCCACCATAAGGATTAGATGAACTTCCATACCAAGCTTGCTTTGTTGGAGGGTAGGGATTAGGACATTGTGGTGGTGCACTAAGTGAAGCTGGAGATGGTTGAACCCAGACAGGATTGGTGTTTGACACAAATGCAGTTTGAGGTTTGGCATGCTGTGCAGGTTGAGTTTCACCTGGAATACCACCAATACCGATTCCAAAGTACATTTCTGGATTCTGAGGAACATGTATTCTTCTGGCTTTTTTTATTTCCTCTTCGTTTTTTTTTCTAATTTTTGTACGAAGTCATAAATCCCTAATCTCTCAAATTCTCCATTCTCCTTAAGAATTTCAAGATATTGACTCCATTGCGGTGGCAAACCATCTATGAATCTTGCTACCATTTCTTGATGATAAGCATTACTCTGTAAACAAACATTTCACTCAACAGGTGATAAACCTAGTTGCCATTGCTCATAGTGATTGTTTTTCCATGCACCTAAACCCTTCAAATTCTTTCTTAAGAAGATCATGTTTGATCTTTCGGGACTGCGCATTTCCTTCACCTCTATCTCGCAACGCCTCCCACAAATCTCTTGTGGTTTTACAACTTATAAACTGATGATAAATGTCTTTAGCAAGCGCTTAGGTAAGAAATGCATAAGCCTTTTTCTCTAGATCATAAGCCTTCATATCTTCATCGGACATAGTTGCCAATGTCACAGAATTAGACCCGGCTTCCTCAATTGCTGGATTGAAAGGGGTAGTAAAACAAGGCCATAACTCTGTTTTCTACCTAAGAATGTATATTTGAAATCTACCTTTCCAACTAGAGTAATCGTTTATATGAAAAAGCTTTGGTGGACGATTCCCGCTTCGGTCTCATTATCGCTTACTAATAAATTCTTAATACTTTGGTTTTGATTAGCAACGATTTCCCACTAGCTTGCCAAAATCATCGCGGATTGTGACGGCCTGAATGATTGCTCCCAAAATGGTATTACCTTTGTATTGTCCGTATTAGCATCAGGATTCCCACCCCAAAGCTGTGTACTCATTTTGATTAAAAACAAAAATGTTACGAAGCTACTGAGTTACTGTGGAAACAAGGATAATGTGGAGTGTGTCTCAATATAAGACAAATGTATCGATTGGAGATGGTGTATTGATTGAAGGGTGTATCGATTGGAGGGTTGTATCAATATTTGTGGTGATTATCGATATAGATGATATTTTGATATAAAGTGTTATTGATATAGTATATATATCGATATATGAAGATTATTGATATAGGTCCTTATATCGATAGAACTTTATATCGATTTAGATATATATGGATTGATGCAAGGTGTACATCGATGTAAGGTGTGTATCAATGGATGCAAGTAGTATATCGATGGTATGAGTGTATCGATATAATTAAAAGATCAATATATGATAGTATCGATATATACAGTTAGTATCGATACAACTGTTATATCGATGTGCTGAGAAAGAGATAATGGTCTGTATCTGAGCGACAGAGGGACAGAGGGTAAACTTCTGCTCCACCCAAGTTTTGCAGGTCAACCAATCAAGTTCTTTCACCGGAGAGTGCTATTTCGGAAAGAAATTCCGGCCAAGCTTGTCACCGGAAAAAATGGTGTTCAAATTTTAAGTCCCGAAACTCACTAAAATTTATGTTTTGATGATCTCCAATGTTTTTAACAAGTATTTAACCAAAGTTATCAATAAACAACCTAATTTTAATTATTTTTAGTCCAGATTATCATTCAAGAATGTGGGGGTATTAGTCCAAGAACTCTTCAAATAACTCTAAAAAAACCACTAAAATCGCACACATATGCTTGATTTTCAACAAGGAAATGAGCCAGAGCTCTGATACCACTTGTAGGTCCCTATGGAGGATCTTAGAGAAACCTATTCCTTGTATAATACACAAACAAGTGCGGAATCCAAGTTTGTGCACAAATCAATCAAGAACACTATTAATAATAGAAGAATATCACTTCAAAGCTCACATGTATTGATTTCAGCAGAGTAACATTACACAGGTTTACATAATATGCACTCATTCTCTGAACTGTGCTCTCTACATGAAATAGAGCCATCTGCTCTGGTATTTATACACAAACCAGCAGATGTATTACATCGACACACTCGACTCTCATCGATATACATCGAAACACAAAGAACACATTAATATAAGCTGAACATCCATCGATATAGGTTATATCGATGTGCTTATATCGATATATGACAATATATAACAAATATCCTAATATCGATACATGACACATATGTCATCTATCGATCTAGCTATAACATCGATATACAAGGATCCAGTCTTATTGATATATATTATGATGATGTCATCAACCTTCTATCGTGCCATTCTCGTGTCTTCGACATTTATGTGTCGTTCTCTGAGTCTCACAACTGAGGAATGTCGTCAACGTCGATCTTGAATTGAATTGAACTGAAACGAACCGAGCCACATCTACGCAAAAGTGCATCAACAAAACTTAATTTATTAATTGCTTATAAGATTAACGAAATACAAAGTTTTAGAAAGTTTGAATTTGACTATATTGAATCCTAAAGCAAACAAAATAATAAAAGAAGTCGGAATGAATGAGGTGAATTTAAAGAAATTGAATGCAAGGCTCTAACCACTAGGTCAAATCATATTGAATGAATTGAAATTAAAAAAAAATTGAATTGTTAAAAAGATGATGGATGAGGGACTCATCACGCCAAGAAAGTAGGAATGAAAGGCTCTAAACACTAGGTCATATCACATTTTAGGTTATGTTTTTCGATATATATATATAAAGTGTAATGTCCAATTGGCCTTAACGTATATTACGTACGGGATTTGAAATCGCACGTTATGAAAAAAGCGCATGCATAAAATATGCAATATCACATCTTGGTATAGAATGAGGAAATCACATGTGAGGATGAAAAACAAACTCGCATGTGTGCGTTTTATCAGAAATCGCATGGTGAAGAAAAAAATCGCACGTTGAAAAACAATCGCGTACGCAATGTACGTTAAGCCATTTTGTAGGTTAACTGGCCTCCATAGGGTAAAATGAAAACTTATATGAGTTGTGAGAACTTAGAGAACTCGGCCTTACGAAATGTTTTTTTTTTTACAATTTTTTTTACCAAAAATCCTAAAAAAATCAACTTTTCCCAAAAAAAAAAGCTAGTTTTTTTTTTATTTACGGCAGCCGTAAATGCTAAATGCTGTAAAAAGTGATGTTATGCTTAGGTCATATTTTCTACAGCCGTCGTAAGGGGCCGAAAAACACCACTTCAATTTTTTTTTACTTTTCCCAAAAAAAAAAGCTAGTTTTTTTTATTTACGGCAGCCGTAAATGCTAAATGCTGTAAAAAGTGATGTTATGCTTAGGTCATATTTTCTACAGCCGTCGTAAGGGGCCGAAAAACACCACTTCAATTTTTTTTACGGTAGTCTTTCTAAACATTTTAATATAGGGATGTGAAAAACATGGTGGCCAAACTTGCACGGGAAGGCCGAGTTCTCTAAGTTCTCGTAACTCGGAGTGGTTTCAAACTCGGCCAATTAAAAAAATAACAAAGATGAGGCGCTGTTAAATTGTTAACTTACCCAAATCTATCATTTTGCTACACTACTATTGTTTTGTTTATTTATAACTAATCAATTGTCATCATATTATGGTTTTTGGATATATAATTGATATTGGGGACAACCCTGATAATTAGGGACGACCCTGAGGCTTTGCTATTTTTTCTCTTATTATTTATGTATATTATAGGGTATATATACACACACATGTTCATGTTCATACGCTTTTCTCTTATTATCAAGACTTTATTTTTCGTATTCTCCTTTTTGGTTGCGATACCCCGATGAACCGAATCAGTGCTGTACGAATATTTGTAGCAGAACGCGGGGATCCCACTAGGTAAAACAAATTTATCAAAGGCATCCGTAAAAGAAACACGAGGACAATAAATAAGGAGATATTCTCTTTGATTAGCAATAAAACTTCCATTAAATATCAAAGGCATCCGTAAAAGAAACACGAGGACTATAATTTAGGAGATATTCTCTTTGATTAGCAATAAAACTTCCATTAAAAACAAAGATCCCAGCGGGGAGCTGGAGATCAAATTACACCCAATATGATATTTAATTACCAACGTGTTGGGGAATTAGCAAGTCCCTCTCAAGTATAGTATGATATTTAATAATATTTGGATGAAAACGCACGTACACTACTTCGAATTTCTGTAAGTTTCCAAGTCAATGGACCTAATCATTAGCAACTTGCCTTTGTGAAAGGCGATCTTCTTTAGATAGGGTGGTTGAAGTACGTCACCCTTAAATTATTATCGTATTCACTCTTGATAGGGGATATTTTTAATGGTGGGGTCTATTCGCACACGCCCTTAGTCTATTTAAACACTCCAAAGCGCCCCGCTATGGCCAAAGCGGGGCGCTTTGGTGTAAAGTCAACAGACAAGGTCTGACAGGTTCAGTCCTTGTCTGTTGACTTTACATCAAAGCGCCCCGCTTTGGCCTAAGCTCGGCGCTTTGGTTTTTTTTTTTTTTTTTTACATTTTGGGCGTATTTTTTACTGGTGACTGGTCTACGTTTAAGTTCAAATTTTACATTTTTGGTCCAAATTTTACAATATTTAATTTGTTTGTGCACATATATCTACACGTACATATTTAATATTTTTTGAGATTCAAACTTGATATATGGCATACAGAAAAGACATAATTATTTATTGCTAGTAGACTAGACATAGACCAGCTTTAATCAAAATGACAAAATGTGATTTGATACATACTCCAGGGCTAGGGCTAGGGCTAGTGTAAGCTGGCAAACAAAAAGAATTAAAAATTAGATAAAATGTGTTAACTAAATTAGATAAAATAAAGAGTAAAATGTGATTTTGTCATTTTATATATACATAGATAGATAAAATGTGATTTACAGTTGTCTAAACACTACTTATGTCTTTTCTCACCTTTATTAATCAAGATTCTCATATCTTATCTTTCATTAATTTTGGCCCTGTCAATTGCTCATCAAAAGAAGTTATGCGTCTTTCCCATAAAGTAAAATTCATATCATGCTTTACAATTCAACTCTATGATCATTACAATCAATCTCAACCCAATCAACTAACAATCAAGTATAAAAATACGTCATGTACATGCGGGGGTGGATAAAAAGTTGTAGAGTGCTTGTTACCTATCCAAATGTCTATTCACTCATGAGGCTGACAAACGCCGGCCCTTTTGGTGTTATTAATGAGACTTTGAATTTCAAAGTTGGACTGTCTATCCAAATGTCTATTCACTTATCTCTATTTTTCAAACTAATAATTATTACTTTTGGAAGTGTGTTGGTAACGAAAAGAAAGCTAATAATTATTACTTTTAGAATAATAGGTAATGATCCTCTTACTTTTGTTGGAACCATGCCCCTTCGAAAAAAATGCTATTGCTAGTCTTAGTGATAGGACTTGCAAAATGATGGTTTTAACTTGCTTGGTGTGGTTCCCAAGCAAAATGATGGTTTTAACTTGCTTGGTGTGGTTCCCAAACAATATACATCATAATACTACAATTAATGAAAAAATACGTCATGTACATGTACGGTAGGCGGCTGATACACATGACACTACTCATAGGAGTACTTGTGCTTTCAAACCAAAATGATACGATATAATGGAATACGACATCACACGTAACCGATTTGATCCGGAACTTGCAGTATAGTCCATATATATTAAAAAATGATGTATAATGGAAAAAACGTAAAATTTAGACTATTATCGACGCGTTTGTGAATTAAAAACAATTTTAAAAAATTTAAAAAAGACCCTAAGCGCTGCGCTTTGACCTAAGAGGGGCGTTTTGCTCCAAAAAAAAAAAAAAAAAAAAAAAAAAAAACCAAAGCGCCGCTCTATGGCCAAAGCGCGGCGCTTTGATGTAAAGTCAACCGACAAAGCCTGACAGGCTCAGTTCTTGTCGGTTGACTTTACACCAAAGCGCCCCGCTTTGGCCATAGCGCGGCGCTTTGGGGTGTGAAAATAATTTTCTCCGTGTGTAAATAGCATGAGCCTTTTTAATATGTCAAATTGTAGAACAGGCCGAGTGCAACAAGTAAAGGAGAAAATGCACGTACGTCAACCCTTAGTGATAAAGCAAATAAAAATTTACATTTAGAAACCATTCATTAGTCTTTTCCTAAAATTATTGATACATAGATAATCACTTTTGAATTACGAATGCTAGTCTAAACTCTAAAACGACACAAGCATGAGCTCAAACTGATGACATTAGGCTTAATGCGGACTCCATTTGATAGTCTGTCTAAACAAGCCTTCATTATATGAAAGCTACAACTTAGCTCGATGTATCTTATTTTGGAGCGGTTCATAAACCACTTTTAAATATGTTTCTATATTTTGGAGCGATATTTGAAGCGGTTGATAAACCGCTTAAAAACCATTTTTCCACCGCTCCAAAAATATTTTTTGTACTAGTGATAAGATGTACGCTTGAATAACATGAATATACTCATTAAAAATCATGTTTGAGTCAAGCTTCTTTCTCAACTTGTTTATACGCTCTAGTTAGTACTCCATTTACATCATGGCCAGCGTTGGGGAGAGCTGCGTGGGCGACGACCCCATGCCCAGTCTTCCGAGAGCATGGATTCATTTTAATATATACACACACATGTAATACATATTTAATATCAAATAATATAAAACCTAACAAGTTTAAACAACTAAATCTAATTTGGATTTTAAACCTACATAAAAAACAGACCCAACCCCTTAAATTATTAAACAATTAAATAAAATATGTACAACAATTAAAACCCATTACAATTTCTTTTACAATTATTTTGTCGTATTATGGTTTTATATATAGGAATATTGGATTTTAATAATCTCAACTATTCGTCGTTGGCCGCCAACAGTCCCAACTTAAAAAATAACCACTGTCAGTCCCAACTTTTGACATATTGGCCACCATTGGACCCTAACTAACAGAACCCTAACGCAGTTAGTCTCAGGTCGCTGGAAAACCGTGTTTGGCCAGAAAACGGTTATAAAGGTTCGATCTAAGGATACAAAGGTCCGATCTAAGGATACAAAGAGGTTTGCGACGAAAATATGTTGAGTTTTCCGGCTAAAAAGTTGAGTTTTCCGGCCACAAAAAAGTTTTCCGGCGAAAAAGAAGTTTTTCGGTGACTTAAATAATTGGAGCTTTACTAGAAAAAGGTTCCTAAAGGTCCGTAATAAGGTTACAAAGAGGTTTGGAATGAAAATGTTGAGTTTTCCGGCCAAATATTAGTTTTCCGGCGACCAGAGACTAACGGCGTTAGGGTTCTGTTAGTCAGGGTTCATTGGTAGTCAATATGTCAATAGCAGGGACTGCCAGTGGTTATTTTTGAAGTTGAAACTGTTGGTAGCCAACAACGAACAGTTGGGATTATTAAAATCCAACATTCCTTATATATATTATATATACATTTATGATTTTTAAGTTTATATTATAGGAGCTCGCTTTTTTTACTCTTCTCATGTCTAAAATGTTTCAAGGATTTTCCGAGCATGGCCCTAATTTACATAAGCACCAAATAAGTAAATAAAATTTTAAGTCAGTCCTAACAATTTTTTTGCTCTTACATGTTATATGTATAATGTATTCATCATTTGAACTAGAAGAAGATGATAAAAGCTAGAGTTAACTGAGACCCTTGATTTATCTTCATCCATGGTCAATGGTCATTCATTGTCCACAACGTGTGATTGAATTACAAGGAAAATTGACACGCTTTTTGGAAGCAAGTAAGAAAAAGCTCCATTTTCATTTACACGTGCCTGGAGTGAATAAACAATATTGATCAAGTCTTAGGGTTACTATATAAACACAAAGTATTCTTGAAAACAAAAAAAGTCTCCGCTTTTGAAAGGTAAATCCTTCTTCCTTCTTATCTTCTCACTAAAACTATCCATCATCTATAGATGTAGTTTAAAGATTTATGTTTGATATAAAGTAGTCTGGTTGTATATTTGCAGGTGAGTTGAACACTTGAACATATTAAGCTGTCATATAGTAATGGAAATGGCACAGGAATGGTTTTCAGAACTGGTAAGCAACCCATATGAGTTACTGCTTGTTGTGGATTTATCTGTAATGATATATATGTGGTATTGATTTTTATTTTATTGTGCTTCAAATCTAAATTCTAGGAAATGGAAGGTCAAATATTGTTCATGACTGATGATGAGATGAAGAATCTTTACGACACAACTGATAACATTATTGTTGATTCAGTTTCTTCAGAAAGCTATAAAGAAAACATGAGGCTTATTGATCAATCTATTATTCAGACTCAGCAGCATGAAAATAAACCTCTTCACTATCAAGAGAAGAGTAGTAATGATATTAACATAAGTTCTCAAACTCTAGAACCCCTTGTTGCTTCTATTCATCCTTTATCAAACACTTTCACTATATCTTTTGGAAATATAAACCCTAAAAACGAGCCCCCCGAGTTTCCTGATTTGCTTGGGTATGAAGCTGCTTATACCACAAAGGTTCCAACAACTGCGAGAAATCATGTGTTAGCAGAGAGGAAGAGAAGAGAAAAATTGAATCAACACTTCATTTCTTTATCTGCCCTCCTTCCTAACCTTAAGAAGGTAACTATCATTTCTTACTCTCTTTCTGTCCGCTGCTTATAGGCCTCATAATTCCACTCGTAGCCAGTGGTGGCCAGAATTTTTTTCCAAGGGTTTCCTTCTGCTAGATTCTCACTATTTTTTTTTTCAAATCATACAAGGGTTGCACTAATTTTTTCCATTTTTTTCCAAACCGAGAGGGTTCCCTAGATCCGCCACTGCGTAGCCTAGGTTATGTTTTTTTTTTTTTTTTTTTTTTTTTTTTTTAAGTTTGGGCATCTTTAACCATATGTTTCCCCTTGATTAGCTGGTCGAGATAAGAGTATGTTAACTACTGGATCAACTCCTCATAAAATAGTCTCCTAAAAGCATTTGTTTTGACATGATCAGAACTTGTGATTACCACCATGGTACATCTGACTCACAATCTTTGAGAATATAAATCAGATGAACTAACAATAATATTCAATTTTTTAGATGGATAAGGCATCTGTGTTGGAAGATGCAGCTAGTTACATAAAAGAACTTCAAGATCGTGTGAAGGAACTTGAGGCATTACAAAGCACTAAGAGAAAAGATGTTCAAGAATGTGTTATTTACATGAATAGATCTAGGATTATCAATAGTGACGATGAATACTCTTCGTCAGAGGAAATGGACTCTAGAGAGTGTGCTGACCCTTGCAAACCATCTCCTGAGATCGAAGTGCGGATATCAGGAAATAGCGTGCTAGTAAGAATTCATTGTCCGAAAAACCTGTCTTCCTTGGTGCATATACTTACCCAGATGCAGAAGCTTGGGCTGTCCATCATCAGTAGTAGTGCCATGCCATTTGCTAAGACCGCTATTCTTATCATCATCGTTGCCCAGGTACATACTGTTCTAAAACCCAAATCATTATGCTGTTGTGATTCCATATTAAGATGGTAACTTGAAGTGAAAGTAATTATTAATATTTGTGCAGATTGAGGATGACTTTTGTATGACAACAAAAGAACTTATCAAGAACCTTCAACTAGCTATATGAATTTCCACCATGATATATGAAATTACAAGTTCGAGATTTCCATGAATTGGAGTTCAATTAGTTTTTGTTTCCATTTAATGCTTTAGAAAGAACGTTCTTATCCGGTATCCCCGTCAAGTGGTTTGTCAAAGTACTAGTGAAGAAACAAACTTGTCATTAGCCAAATTGCAAACAACGTCGTCACCTGTCCCGCTCTGCCGATTGATCTAGGCATTGTTGTAAATATCGTTAAACTTTGATATTTTCTTATTCATGTCCCTCCACATCGAGCTAACTTAATGGTGTAGCCGGTATGGTTCATGTTGTAATTTCGCGTGAAATTTCTCTATAACGTATTTCCAAAAATTTGTACAAGTTCATGCATTACCTAGACTTATAAAAAACATAGTTAACAACTAATAGATATTTATATGACAAAATATTTATTTAGAAAATATTTATATAATACGTATAAACTTTCATGGGATCCTTTGAAATATTAATCCAATCGCGTGTTAAAGCCTTTATCTCGGTCTCCACAATATACTAGCTGACTTACTAGATGCTTCTTCCTCTTCGTTTTCTACCTGCTTTATTCTGTACATTTTATTTAAGGGTTCTGGTTGGTTTTTGGGAATCGCCTTAGGTTTTAACTTGTTGGGCTTTGAGAACAGCATCGTGATCGACTTGTTGTGGTTATTGCAATTGTTGGAACGTATTTGGGTTTTAGTTCCATTTGACAAATGATAACTGTGGGGGGATCAATGGTGGATCGAATTGCAGGGTGTTTGGGGTTGAGTTTTGAAAATAAATTATGCGTTTTGAATAATCAGAATCAGATAATTAACTAATTAACTGTAACAAAACATGATGTTGAAAGATAGTGTTTGAATTTGATTATGTTGCTTGATATCACAATAATCAGATAATCAACTATTTGAGTGTTTGGCAAATATATATTAAAAAAAAATAAACAAATGAAAATCATTTTCTAAACGCAAATAATCAATTTTTGGAAAACTGCGTTTTGTTGCAGTAGGGGGGGGGGGGTGCTTTTGGAAAACTGCGTTTTGTAAATTCTTAAATGCAAATAATCAATTTTTTAATTTTTTTTTACCTAAACTCTCAAAACTGATTATTTACGACTTCAAACTCAACACCAAACACCATCATAATACCCTCATAATACCCGTTTGAGTGAAATGGATTGTTGGGGCTATTCAAGTTGTTTGGATCTAATTCTTAAAAAAAAAATGAAGATATGAAATGTGGTTTTGTGTAAAATATTGTGTTTATATACACTAGAAGGTTTTTTTTCGTCTTTTTTTTAAACTAACTGCTGTGGTGGGCTGGCGGTCAAAAAATTCGTTCAAGCCCGATAAGACTGACCGGGGTTTGGTGTTGTGTTCACCGCGAAGTTGTAGTACCAAAGGGGGCGACACAGTGTGCCCCTTGACCCCACAGGTGAAACGCCCCAAACCCGAGGTCTCGATAGTTGGATATGCCACTAATTGATTTTTTTTATCGCCGCAACGTGGTTTTTTCTCGTCCGGTAGAATATCCCGTCATGAATTGCTTATTTTTTGTATACGTTTTGAACCCACCGCTAAGCACCGATAGTAACCCACTAGTATATAACTTATAAGATAATCGAAAGGACACCAACAAATAGAACAACGTGATAGTTTCCACTTTTGCCCCCATGGTGTACAACTCTTCTAATTTACAACTTCATGCATACTTTTCCTAATTCCTATAGTCACTCATTCTTATATTACTCTTATCTAAGCATGTTTACTCACATAGTTGAGGGGTGATCATTCTATGGCCAAGGGCTCGTCAAGTTAGAGTTACACAAAACAACAACCGTCACACGTAAGCGTGTTACATGTCTAAGATCTTTATAAAATATGAACAAAAAAATACCTAAGTTAAAAAACTGAATTTAAATTCATGTAGGAAGCATAGGAAGAACTTTGTATCACTAATCATAGTAATTAAATGATTAAGATTAAGTGATGGCAAGATCGTAGTTAATATTATTTTTAATTAGGGTTGAAGGCCAAAAAAATAAATAGGCAATATTGTTGATTTTTTTTTGGAGTTAACCTAGCTCCACTAATTTTTATTTCTATTATTATTTATGTTGTTTACATTGAATAACTTTTATATCTTTCATTATTTTATAAAATTATGCCATAAAATAGAGAATTTTATTAGCTTTAGTTTTTTCGAAAGGTAACTATTATTCACAACGGCATACCCCAAAAAACAAGGGCAGCCAACAACACAACAAAGCCGATTACATTATCGAAAAAGAAACCCAATCCTCCGAAGAAACATCTCTACACTTAGATCTATTACTATACCACAAGAACCCAATCGACTTAATGTCCTGAACTATGCTATATGCCGACTTATGCTTGCCCGAAAACCTTGTATCGTTCCTAGCTTTCCAAATGCACCACCAACCAACCATAATAATACCTTTGAGGATAATTTTAGCTTTACAGCCCAAGCCGGAGAACTCGTGGACTTCGAGCAAATCGGTCAGCGAGAATGCAAAAATTGGACCAATGTTAACCCACCTACTTATAAGATGCCAGACCTCCATAGCAACCATACAAGAACAGAGAAGGTGCTCCGCAGTCTTGCTTCCGTCGCCACACATAACACACCTGTCGTCACCATTATAACAATTCCGTTTGACTAGAGCATCCATAGTGGCAATCCGACCCATTTGAGCGCGCCAGAAAAAAATATTCACCTTCTTCGGGACCCATTTCGACCATTTAAAAACGTAATTATTGCTGAAATCTACATCACTTCGGAGAAAGCCTTTCACCGCACCCACCGAAAACGTTTTATCCTTACCACCGATCCATTCCCACTTGTCCTTATTAGCCGACATCTTCACCGAGTCCAGTAACGAGAGATGAGGTCAAACCACTCGCTCCATTCCCCAGCCGACTCCGGGCTGCGAGACCACCCCCAACAGCCAGAGAAATCCTGCAGCAAACTGTTGTACCGAGCAGCAACCAAACAGTTCTTGGCCGTTTCCAAACGAAACAGGGACGGGAAGCGATCCTTAAGAGGGACGTTACAAACCCACGGGTCCAGCCAGAATTTAATCAAACTTCCATTACCAATAATACCCTTGAAATTATTCAGCAACTTAGTACCTCCCACTTTAGTTTTAATAACAGAAGCTACAATACCCTTCCAGACCCCCCTATATTTTTATTAACAAGGACCGCTAACCAGCTTCTGTTGGAGACATGAATTGAGTCCACAACCCTCTTCCAGAGGGCATCGCCTTCGTTACGGTACCGCCAAATCCACTTGCTCAGCAAAGCAATGTTAATTTCTTTAAGATCCGAGAGCCCAATACCACCCTTTTCGATCGGGGCAGACGTCCGGTCCTAGGCAACCCAATGGAGCTTCCTTTCCGAACTCCCACCACCCCAAAGAAATCTCTTAATAATCGCCTGAAGTTTATTAACGACCGACACCGGAGCTTTAAACAAAGAAAAATAATAATTAGGCAAACATTCGAGAAACGATTTAATGAGGGTAACACGACCGCCAATAGACAACATAGAGGCCTTCCATAACGCGAGACGCTATTCGAAGATGCCGAAAATGAAGTCCCAGTTAACAACTCTACTCATCTTGGCTCCCACCAAAATACCAAGGTGAAAAAGGCATTTTTCCAACTGAACACTTTAAATTAGCAGCCATTTCTTCGACATCTGCCTCTCCCACTCCCAAACCAAAAAGACTAGATTTTTTCATGTTAATTTTCAACCCGGAACAAATGAAAAAACATCTTAACATCAAAGCCACCTTTTTAATATTGTTCCTCGCCCATTCTTCAATCAGAACACAATCATCTGCGTAAAGGAGGTGAGATAACACCGGCCCTTCCTTCGGAAGAGAAATTCCCCTAAAAGCCCCCATTCTGCAAGCTTTCCTAATCATAATTGAGAAAGCTTCCATAACAATTAAGAAAAGAAAAGGAGAGACCGGGTCTCCTTGACGCATACCTTTGTGACACGGGAACTCGAAAGTAGGCGATCCATTGACGAGGACCGAAGATCTAGCAGACGATAGAATACCATGAATCCAAAGACGCCATTTCAGAGGAAACCCAAGTTGGAGCATAATCGACGACAGAAAATTCCAATTGACATTATCATACGCCTTGGTAAAGTCAATTTTGAAAAGGAACAACTCGGTGCCATTCTTCCTAGCCCACGCCAGCACTTCATTAAGGATAAGGGGACCATCCAAAATGAGTCTATCTTTGAGAAAAGCCGATTGATTTTCTGACACAACGGATCCGATGACCATCTTCAACCTGTTAGCTAAAACCTTAGAGACCACTTTATTAATAATCCCCACAAGATTTATTGGCCGGTAATCCCCAAGGCCCCCCGGGTCTTTAGTTTTAGGGATGAGCGTAATGAACGAAGAGGAACAACCACGAGAGAAAGTCCCCGTCTCGAAAAAGTGCTTAAAAATGCTCACAAAATCCTCTTCAAAGAGATTCCAGAACCCTTTAAAAAATTTATATTGAACCCGTCTGGACCAGGCGCCCGTTCACTACCACAGTCGAAACAAGCTTGCTTAATTTCCTCTTTCGAAAACTCCACTATCAGAAGGGAGGCATCCTCCTCCGACAGCTTTTTATCAAACTCACAAACCAACTCAGGTCTAACCAGCATGTCCTCCTTAAATTTATGTCTAAAGAAATTATAAACCATTTTTTTAACCTTTCTAGGTTTGGAAACCCAAACATCCTGATCAAACAAGCCCGGAATAGCATTAGAAGCCTTACGTTTATTGATAAGACCGTGACAAAATTTTGAATTGTCACCCCCATCCGAGGACCACCTCACTCTGGACCTTTGTTTCAAGTCCATAGCCTTAACACGCTCCATCTCTAATAACTTTTCTTACATTCCAATCGCACCCATTCTTCTTCCTCCGTAAGCTCCCTATACTCCATTTCCTCATCTAACTTTTCAATCTCTGATTTGGCGGACTCCTCCTCCTCACCTTCCTTACTCTTAAGACCGTCTCTCCATTCCTTGATTTTAGACCGAAGGTGCCTCAACTTAAGGGTCAAAACCAGGTCCGGGGGACCTTCAGCGACGAAACCCGAGAGGGCCGACTCCACCACAGAACCAAAATCCCACCGGTCTAACCAAGAACTGAAGAAATGAAAAGGTTTCAGACCAAAATTCAAATCCTTGACCACTAAAAGCAGAGGACTGTGGTCTGAATGAACCCTAGGAAGAGCTCTGACAAAAGCCTCAGGCCATAAATTTTGAAAATTTTTACACACCAAGACCCGATCGATCTTGCTAAACTTCCTCCCATGCTCGCCTTCCATCATAAAAGTAAACTTACTTCCTTTTAATTCAAAATCGCACAGGTCAGCGTCGTGAATGAATTGGTTAAAATCTCTCGCACAACGAGCTTTGAACCTAGAATTTTTCCTTTCCTCTACACCACGGACTGCATTAAAATCCCCAGCCAAAATCCACAGCCCTCCCTTTCCTGCTTTAGCAGCCAGGATACGTTCCCACAGGGCACGCTTTTCAACAGATTTTTGGGGCGCATTGACATTAAGAATAAACACCTCCTCCATATTCCCTTTCACCTTCCCTGACAGTAACAAGAAATTGGGGTCCTTGAACACCGATGAAAGATAGAACATACCTGGATCCCAAACACAGAGAAGCCCACCGGATCTGCCCGACGGATTCACAGCTTCCTTAGCCCATCCCGATTGACCCCAGAAACGAGCAACGTCAGCATCGGGGATGTCCGACCGATTAGTCTCCTGGAAAGCCATAAACAACACCTTCTCTTTGACTTTAATCTCCTTAATCCAGTTCCCTTTTCTATCCACACCAAAACCCCTAATATTGATAGACAACAGATTCATCGATCACCCTCATTAATACCTTCCTCTTCCCTAATAACCTTCTCCACCTTGTCCTCAAAGCCTTCCAAATTCACACCCACCAACTTCCCAAAATTGACCGTGTCGTTAATTTCTTTTTCTTTGATTCTCTCCTGAGTGTCATCCACAAGCACAGAACCCACCAGAGAAACCTCGGACCTATCGCCGACACCCATCTGGCCCACCGGTAAGACATTTGAAACTTCTGGCATATCATTAAGATTAAACTTATCCTTTTCAATCGGCACACCCCTACCCGACCCACCAGCCAATTCTGAGAACCGAAAATTGGGAATATCAGCCCCATTGGACCCAGCCACATAGTCTTCGTCAAATTCAGAATCCCCACTTCTAAATCTTTTCCTGGGCCGAGAAGTAGATTGGCCCACCAGATTGGCCCATTGGTCTTTAAAAGTAGGCCTGGAATAATTACTAGGAGGAGGAGTAGGATCCTGTGCTTTGAAAGCAACACCAATAGGCGAGACAATATTATTATCACTATCCACGTGCATGGGAACCTCCCCACTTTCTACATGCGCCGCCGGACACGGATCCGCATGAAGATCAACAGATTAACCCTTCACTCCCTCTACCTCTACATCTCCCTTGACGGAATCACCTCCTTCCGCCGTATCTAAAGGATCCCGGTTACCACCATCAAACTCCGACGACAAGTCGTCCATCCAATTAATATTCCCCAGACAATCCGGAACCCACGCACTCGGTTCCTCTTTGACCCAAACCCTGTAGATTTTATCTTGCCATCTTAATTTAAGAACCCCCGAGATTGAGTTCCCGTTATCAGTCAACACCCCAAGACAGTCAAAAGTCAGGTCCCCATCATCTTCACGGCTCTGCGACTCATGAACCACCCTCCCATACCTCCCTCCGATCGAGTTGAAAATGGTCGGGGAGAAAAGATGAGGAGGGACCCCATAGATATTAATCCACGCTAAACGTTCAAAAGGCAACGATTGTCCCACCCAGGGATCGATGGAAGAAAACCACTGAGACCAAACACAACTTTCTTCAACAAAGTTCTTAGCACACATTTCATCATTAAACGACATAAGGACCGTCAGTCCACCAAAGTATTGAATAACAATGTCCTGAAACCCTGCTTCTCGTAATAGCACGTTAATAGACCTGAGCACAGAAAAGTTTACCGTTCTACCCACCAAAGCGCTGCCAAACTTGTCGGAGAGGGAAAAGACCGACGGGTAGTTTAAGTACAGTATTAAAACTATCGTTTTTATTCTTCTAAACTTCCGTGTGATGTCTAATATCGGAGAGTTATTGTAGATTCGCATGAGATTTAAGAGCACTTGATAATTTTTAGTGATAAAATACAGATTGGCAGCTGAACTTGGGATCTTCTTGGGTCTAAGGAATATTTGTTGGGGCATTTTTTAGCCTATCAAATGGTGTTGATGCACTTTTGTGTAGATGTAGCTAGTGCCGGTTCGGTTCGGTTCGATTCGAGATCAAAGTCAACAACGTTCCTCCGTTGTGTGACTCAAAGAACGAGATATAAATGACGAGGATACGGCTGTTGCACAGTTGGATAATGATGACATCATCTGGCTTCATATTTTTAACCATGCATGCTTTAACTGTTGATCTTCACATTAGATTATAAAGCCTCTATATGGACTGTAGAATTATTAACCATAGGCTAGGTTTAGAGCCTAGCAGCTACCTCCACAAAACGGCTGATTATATTCGTAGAGTCTTCATCTATGGAGGTAGCGGCTAGGCACATACTATACATCTGAAGCTAGGTGCTTCAGTTAAAAGCATATTTAGACTCCTCAAAAGCATAGACTCCTCATCTGATGTAACTTGTAAACTCTAGATTTAGACACATGAACGAATTCTACCTATACTCTTTAAACACATGGCTCTTTTCTATTGGATATCAGGGTGGATCTACCATGATTTAAGATTCTATTTTTTAAACGCTTGAGACAAGTGTTAAGTTGTATGGATTTTCGTGTGTTCCCTAAATCTAGACGCTTCATATATTTATTTTGGTAAAATTGGTTTGGTCAATGTTTATTTTTGTCATTTTCCAATGAAATATCCTGGGAATCTACATCGATCGTCCACAATAAACATAAAGAAGATAGATTTTTGAGAAGAATGATGGTTTCGTATACAAATCACAAAGGGTGAAAGAAATAGTCAACCCTGTAATACCAACCAAGAAGCCACTATCAAAGTTTTGACCGTTTATCTATCATCAAGAGAAGTGACTAATGTGCTGAAAATGTCATATTGATCGAGTTGTCTTTAAGAATAATGAAAAAACCCGATGTAAGATTAAATATATTATGTTTAATATTTAATCTAGTAGCCATTATAATCATTTACATAATATAGATCAAAATATATAATTAACCTATTAAATAATTAGTTGGTAATTGTTGATGGACCATATTACCCTTATTAACTAATTAGGTTTCCTCCTGCGTTCTTATATAAGGAGACTTATGTAGAGGTTAAAGGGTTACACAGTTACACACTTAGAGATAACCTAATAATCATAACATCATCATCGACCTTTTTCTCCATACCGAATCCCCTATTCGGTTTAATCATCACCGTCATCAGTCAGCACCCTAAGGAGGAACCAGACCACACTGAAAAGTATGTCAAACTCCATGGCTTCTTCCATCACTGGATTCTCTACTGCACTGTCTGCTGTGACAGGTATGTTTTCATGTTTTCCATTACGTTTAAACAGGACCGTTCAACATGTGGTATCCGAGCATATGTTGATTAGTTGGTTCTGTTTTGTATCCATAAATCTGGAATAAAACTGGAAAACAGAATTGAAACCCTAATAAAATTCGGTTTTATCATCCGAGATGCCATTCCAGATCCATCTCGGATCATGTGCTCATTCTTATGTTACTGTTCCGAAATCGGAATGTTCAAGAAACATGTTTAAATGTGTAATAATTTCCAGATTTCGATGAATGTTTGAATATTTTGATTTAGGGTTCATCATAAGTTCATGATCAAATTCGAAAAATTCCCTTAGTTTTGGAATGAATTTAGGATTTTTGGGTGTTTGTTCCTGTTTGATTTATTTTTATCTAATTAGAATTTTCGAAATCTGTTATTTTATTAATGGATATAATTTCGAAATCAAAAGATAAATATAATTAGCAATTAAACAGGAAACTTAATCCCATAATCCCTGAAATTTCGGATTTAAACCTTATCAATTATTAACTGCCTAAATTAAGGATTTGACAGCTTGAGGAACACATTTCGGATGATCATTTCAGACCTCATTTCGGACTAAGCGTCCATTACGGATCAACATCTGCCTGATCATTACGGACCATCACGGATCATTTCGGACTAATCATTTCGGACTAAGCATCACCATTTCGGATGATTCCAAGACATAATTCATCCGAAATCATTCGTCTCGGACACATCCAAAATCATCCGAAATCATCCGACTTACGCGTCTTGAACACATCCGAAATCACTCATCTCGGACAATCCGAGATCATTCGAAATCATTCATTTCGGATGAATCCAAGACATAAACCATCCGAAATCATGAGTGTTCATAAAATGTCAAGACTTGTCCGAAATCCCATTTCTTTATTAAGCAGTTAATATGAACTAAAATTTTGGCTAACGGGTGGTTTGGTATTAAATAAATGGTTTTTGTAAATACTTTGTTAATTAATCAAAATCAGATAATGTTTTACAAAACCCAAAATAGCTTAACTTGAATGAGTTTTTGATGTATCATTTCTGGCTAAAGCTAATTTGATACATCTACTTATCGTTCAAGTATTACGAAAGCTATGTTAAGTGTGCATCATAAACATGAATGTCTTAATATATGGCCAAAGCTGATTTAATTCCTTCATAGATGGCATACTTAACAAGTGCATAACTAAAGTGATTGTCTCAATTTCTGGCCAAAGCTGATTTGTCACAAAAACTTTGCACACATGCTTAAATGATTACACTTCTGGCCAAAGCTGATTTGTCTTCGTTTAAGTAGAATTTTACTAAGTCTATTATTTTGATGTTAGTAATAGACAATATCACAGCTTCATAATGTAAAATGGTCATTATTTATGCCTGCCTTAGTTTAACGTGCCCTTAGATCACATTAGGACTTCTTCCTTAGTATCATAACTTGCTCATCTTATTTCCACTATCAGCGCCCAATTGTGGGATTCCACCTTTGACTGGTGATAACTTTGCTGCATGGAAGGATGCTCTCATGCTTACACTTGGACTGCTGGATTTCGATTATGCCTTAAGAGAGAATAAGCCAGCGGACCTTACTACTCAAAGTACTGCTGCTGAGCAGTTGACTCATGAAAAGTGGACTAGGTGTAACCGCATGTCTCTCATGTTTATGAAGCAGTCCATCAGCAATGCAATCAGAGGAGCTATTCCTGATTCTGAAGATGCTAAAACCTACTTGGCTTCTGTGGAGGTGCAGTTCAAGGGGACGTCTAAAGCACACGCTAGTACCCTTATCCTCAAGTTGGTGACAACTAAGTATGATGGGAGGAACGGTATTCGCGAGCACATCATGATGATGAATGACATGGCCAATAAGCTGAAGGGGTTGGAAATGGAAACCAGTGATGGTTTCCTTGTTCATTTCATCATTACTTCGTTTCCTTCATCCTTTGAAGCATTCAAGATCAATTACAACACTCAGAAGGACAAATGGACGATGAGTGAGCTGGTCGCTATGTGCGTACAGGAGGAAGAGCGTATGAGGATGGATCGCACTACTGATGTTGCTAACTTCACCACCTCCAACTCTAAGAAGAGGAAGAACAATCATCAGAGGAAGGATGCTTCAAAAGTCCAAAGGCCAAATCCTAATGCAAGTGCACCTTTCAGCTCTAAGAACTCCTTAGGCAGAATCCACTGCAAGTTCTGTAAAAAGACAGGACATATGCAGAAGGAATGCCCTGATTTTAAGGAGTGGCTGGCTAAGAAAGGTAACGATTATTTTATGATATTTGAGTCCTATAATTTAAGTGTTCCTGCTAATTCTTGGTGGTTTGATTCTGGTTCTATGGTTCATGTTACCAATTCAACTCAGGGATTCCTTACAATCCGGAAGCTGGAAAGAAACCAAAGAACGCTTAAGGTTGGGGATGATCGAGAATTAGAAGTGAAGGCCATTGGAACGTTACAATTATTTATGAAAACTGGTTTATGTATTAAACTTTATGATACCTTATATGTTCATGAGGTAACTCGGAACCTTGTATCAGGACCAAAGTTCGACATGGATGGTTTTATTGTTTCCCATGGTCATCGCAAACTCTCTATCCTCTATGATTCTGTTCTTTATGGTACTGGTATTCTGGATGGTGGTCTCTATAGATTAGAACTGGATGATAATTTTTCCAAATCTTTGTTGTCATATAACATTAATGAACCACTCACAAAGATGAAAGAGAAACGAGACTTAGAGACTTCTTCCATGTTGTGGCATCAACGTTTAGGCCACATCTCAAAAGAACGATTAAATCGTCTTGTAAAGGATGAAGTCTTACCTCCTCTCGATTTCTCTGATTTTGGAACATGTGTCAAATGTCTTAAAGGTAAAATGACATTAGCGAATAAGAAAGGTGCCACTAGGAGTTCTAATTTATTAGAACTCATTCATACTGACATTAGTGGTCCCTACCAAATCGCAGGCATAACAGGACATACTTCATTTATCACTTTTATTGATGATTATTCTCATTACATGTACTTGTATCTAATTAAGGAGAAATCTGAGTCTCTAACGACTTTTAAAGATTATAAGGCTGAAGTTGAAAAGCAACTAGATCGTCAGATTAAAGTTGTGAGATCAGATAGAGGTGGTGAATATTATGGAAGACATACTGATGTGGGTCAAGCTCCTGGTCCATTTTATGAGTTTTGTAAGGGCCAGGGGATTGTGAACCAATACACCATGCCTGGTACACCTCAACAGAACGATGTTGCTGAAAGAAGAAACCGTACCCTTATGAACATGGTGCGCAGTATGTTAGCCAACACTAATTTACCATTATTCCTCTGGACTGAAGCGTTAAAAGCAGCTGTTCATATACTCAATAGAGTTTCTTCTAAGTCTGTCCCTAAAACTCGTTATGAACTTTGGACAGGAAGGAAACCGAGTCTTAAATATATGAAAGTATGGGGCTGCATTGCTGAAGCAAAACTTTACAATCCTTTCCTAAGGAAACTTGACCCTAAAACAGTTACCTGTTTCTTTATCGGGTATCCTGAGAACTCAAAAGGTTATCGTTTCTATTGTCCTTTCCATGTCACCCGTATTGTTGAAACCAAGCGTGCTGCGTTCCTGGAGGATTTCAAGGTCAGTGGGAGCAGTACCAACCCTTACGAAGAATTGTAAGAAGTACAAGACGCGGGGGGGGGGGGGGAGACTCGTCGCTTACCATTACTCCGATTACTCCTCTTGTACCCAATGCAACTACTGCACCTGAAGCTACTGCACCAACTCCAAATTTACCTCTACAATCAGAACCCATTATACCTCATGACGAAGGCACATCAAACGCTCAAAACCAAGATAACGCTGAACCCGATAATCCCCTCAGGAGGTCATCTAGGCAAAGAAGGCCTACTAATTGGGATGATTATGTTACCTACCTGACTGAAATGGATCCCGGAAAGCTAAATGATCCTATCTCTTATAATGAAGCCATTAGTAGTGATTAGTCTTCTGAATGGAATAAAGCAATGATTGATGAGCTTGAATCCATGAAGAAAAATGATGTTTGGGATTTGGTAGAATTACCCAACGGTGTCAAACCAGTAGGATGTAAATGGGTGTTCAAAACAAAACTGGATCCGAATGGGAACGTTGAACGCTACAAAGCGAGATTGGTTGAAAAGGGCTACACTCAGAAAGAGGGAATTGATTATCAAGAGACGTTTTCACCTGTCTCTCATAAAGATTCATTAAGGATCGTCATGGCCCTAGTAGCTCATTTCGATTTAGAGTTACATCAGATGGACGTTAAAACCGCTTTCCTTAACGGAGACTTGGACGAAGATGTTTACATGAAGCAACTTGAAGGCTTTAAACCCAAAGGTCAGGAGCATCTAGTCTGTAAGTTGAAGATATCCATTTACGGGTTAAAACAAGCATCACGTCAATGGTGCCTCAAGTTTGATGAAGTCGTGAAGAAACAAGGTTTTATGAAGAATCAAGTGGATTAATGCACCTACCTCAAGATGAGTGGGAGCAACTTTACTATACTTGTCCTTTACGTAGATGATATTCTATTGGCAAGTAATAGTTTAGACATGTTGCATGAGTCGAAGCGGTTACTCTCGCATAACTTCGACACGAAGGATCTTGGAGATGCTTCTTACGTTATTGGCATCGAAATTCATCGAGATAGACACAAAGGGATGTTAGGATTGTCTCAAAAGGCTTACATAGATCGTGTCCTTACACGTTACAACATGCAACAGTGCAAACCCTCCGTCGCTCCAGTAGTTAAGGGAGATGTTTTCGGTTCATTCAAGTGTCCGACAACAGAGGTTGAGAAGGAGCAAATGAGCCAGATACCTTACGCGTCAGTAGTCGGGAGCTTGATGTATGCTCAAGTCTGTACTCGCCCAGATATCGCTTATATTGCTGGAATGCTAGGCCGTTATCAGACTAATCCTGGCCTAGATCACTGGAAAGCAGCTAAGAAGGTACTTCGATATCTGCAAGGGACGAAAGACTATAAACTGACTTATAGAAGAAGTGATCATTTAGAAGTGGTAGGCTATTCTGATTCTGACTTTGCCAAATGCAAAGATGACAAGAAATCCACTTCGGGCTACATCTTTATGTTAGCAGGTGGACCTATCTCATGGAAGAGTCATAAACAACAGTTGACCACAACTTCCACAATGATGGCAGAGTACATTGCTGTTTATAACGCAACCTGTCATGGAATGTTGCTTAGAAATCTGATCACTGGACTCAAAATCGTTAATTCCATTTCTAGACCATTGAAGCTTTACTGTGATAATTCAGGTGCCGTTAGTTTCTCGAACAGTAACAGTTCGACTGAAGCTGGTTTATATCTCGATACAAAATATATGTTCGTACGTGAACGTGTGAAAGCACCGGATCGATGACGAACATCAAACATTGCACTTGATTCAAGACATGAAGAACAAAAGATAGAAATATGTAGAAGATGAATCTCTTTATTAACGAATCAGTCATCACAGATTACATACCAAAAGAGTATACATCATCTACAAGCTGGTTTAGATCACAAAGATCTAAACCTAGCTTTCTCTCACTAACACATAGTCTCCCTCTCTCTCTAGAATACACACAGTGATGGAGAATGGATGGGATCTTGTGAGAGGTGCACCAAGCACTCCAGGGTTGCACAAAGCTTTCTCTAATGTTGCCCTAATCTACACAACACACACATATATATAGGCTAGGGACTAAACCTGGACAAAACACATTGTCCGGGATACAAAACAATACAGTAATCCGAAACACTAGAAAGTCGTCCGGAATGCCTTCAGCAATTGATAATCTTCATTATCATTTACTTTAACTTGGACTTCTGCTTTGGTTGACACAGAACTGATAAGCGACAGTTACCCGGCAGGAACTGCACTTACAGTCTCCCCCTTAACTGTTGCATCAGTTCTGTGTGGCATCGATAATCTTCAATCACCGGATACTGCACTTTCAGACTCTCCCTTGACTGATGATATC
The DNA here is from genome assembly GCA_030545235.1 of Helianthus tuberosus. NCBI lineage: Eukaryota > Viridiplantae > Streptophyta > Magnoliopsida > Asterales > Asteraceae > Helianthus > Helianthus tuberosus. The sequence continues at coordinate 3,694,288 of CM060416.1, read as the reverse complement.
ATGCATGCTTTCAACTTTAGCTGAGACTTGATCTTTTAGGTAGAGCACAGCGATCTTCAACCCTTCTAATTAAAGACTTGTTGACGATCACTTAAGGCCGCTTTGAGAAACCCGAAGAATCCAACATCAAACACTGTAGATCCTCCCCCTCAAACTACTCCTGAATCAAGTTAACGCGAACCGACCTACAACCACATGTAGGAATATCGCTCGATACATTAATCTTCAAACCTAACCGGTAGCAGAAAGAAACATTGGATTTCCAATGCCCAACCTTGAACACTTCAAACTTCACAAAGACATGAAGCTCAGTTCGATAAGTTAATAATAAATTGAACTTTGTAAAAGTACATCCACCATCTTGATCAGAGTCTTCAACCTAGTGTCTGAAATCATTTCATCTCGAATCTTCAAGATCCAATCTCGTATCTTCACAAAATCCACTAATTACCCGTTGACTTTCGTCTCTGATCTCCCCCTTAATGTAAGAACCCCTATTTCGAGAATCCGATCAGTCACCAACTTGGAAGAGGTACCAAGAAGACTAATCTTCTCTACTCTAACCGGCATACGATAAAGGCATGACCTTCAACTAGTTGCCAAACGAACAATTTGCTTCATCACGTCAACACTTGATTAAACCTCGAACAAACTTGACAAAACTCAATCATACACTAGCTCTAACTTGCTTCAAGTTATAAACACTTCACCACCGGTAAGATTAACACTAAGTTAATCTCAAAGATAGTAAACATGAACTTGTTTCGATGTAGCACCACGAGCTTTTGGTTTACAAAGAAAACAGGAATTTCAAAATTTTTACTCCCCCTTTTTCTTTGTAAACAATACAGAAGTCCAATCAAGTCTTGTTCTCTTCACCTCCTCACTTGATCCGGACAACATAAGTACCATAAAACTTTTCGATAATCCGAAACCGACTTCATGTTTCCAAACTACGCATAATTCTGACTCTTAGTTAGTTATCCGGTACCCCAGGTAACCCGGAATAACTAGAAAAACTCGGAACATGCACAACTCGAAACTTCCGAACAACACAAACTTCTAAATTTAGCTAAAAATCCGGTACCCCAGGTAACCCGGAATTCTAGAAATTCGGAACTCGTAAAACCCGAAAGCTCTTGAAACCTCGAATCAGATCATCGGAACAATACTTAGAGTACAAAGAAATTCGGAACAAGCAAAGAAATTCCGAATATAACTCATAGATTCGGATTTTTTTTTTAACTCACGAACAAATTCACACCAAGTGAACTCTATGCGAATACAAAATTCTCGGTCTTTCTTCGAACAAGTCACAGTGGATCACACCTCTTGAGCTTAAACTGATGGCACCCACAAACTTCTTTAAAATTGTAACCTGGACCAATATTTAAGAGCACTCCAAAAACTTATTTTAGAGTGCCGATATTGGCCCGAACTTGAACACTTTAATCACCGCCCAAATCAATATCCGAAATTGACGCGATCGAACAAACCCAAATCAAATATTCTACCTTCACATGGCCCAAAGACTCATGACTAGACCAGGCCCATTATCACAACACACGAATCTAACAACATAATAGTCATTGGCCCACTAGACAATAATTTTGCCAAAACTCGGAACACATTATGAACTCGGAACTGAATTGAAACTCGGAAATGAATTAAGACTCGGAACTGATTATGACCAAAACTCGGAACAGGTTCAATAACTCGGACCTGTTTATGACCAAAACTCCGAACAGTTTCAATAACTCGGAAATGATTATGACTAAAACTCTGAATCAAAAGCTCTGAATCAAAAACTCTGAATCAAAAGCTCTGAATCAAAAGCTCGGACTGATTAAAACTCAGACTTAGTCTGACCTGTTTAAAACTCTCAAGTTCGGGATTTAAAACTCAGACTTAGTCTGAACTGATTAAAACTCGGACTCACTAAAATCTCGGAGCTGAACAACATCACTAAAACTCGGAATCTTGAAAGTTTTAACAGATGTTAAAACTCGGAATCACTAAAATCTCGGACTCACTAAAACTTTCAGTTAAACAACTCGGAATCACTAAAATCTCGGACACCCAAACTTTCTTTAAAACTCGGAGCTGATACACATCGGTTGTTAAAACTCTGAATTGAAACACATCAGATGTTAAAACTCAGAGCTGAACAACATGAAAACTCGGACTAGAGTGATTAGAAACCTGGAATCATAGAATTTTAAACTCCGAATAGTGAAACTCGGACCAATTTGTTCACAAAACTCTGATGAATTTTTTGCAAAAATCTCTTAAAAAGGAAAACCCTGACCTCCAAAGCCCTGACCACAAAGGCCTGACCTCTCAAAAAGGAAATTGCTTCAGATATCTCACAAGTGTGACTTCACACTAGTTCATTAATAATCTTGAAGCAAAAACACTGAATGGAAAAAAAACCCTGAAGGAAAAACTCTAAAGGAAAACCCTGACTTGATGTTGATAGACTAAAGCTCGGACTGGTAAAACACTTACAAAAATCCGGACAGAGCCTTTTTTAGATCAAAACCCTAGATCTCCAAAAACCCAGCAGTTTTCTCCAACACAGCTCGAATTTCTTCATATCTGGACCAAAATCTTCACGTCTTCAAGATGTTTGGCGGAAACAAACATTAAATCAAGAGCAATGGTGATTCGGAAGGCGGTTAGACCATTCCGAATCGGTAACCATGCTCTGATACCACTGTGAAAGCACCGGATCGATGACGAACATCAAACATTGCACTTGATTCAAGACATGAAGAACAAAAGATAGAAATATGTAGAAGATGAATCTCTTTATTAACGAATCAGTCATCATAGATTACATACCAAAAGAGTATACATCATCTACAAGCTGGTTTAGATCACAAAGATCTAAACCTAGCTTTCTCTCACTAACACATAGTCTCCCTCTCTCTCTAGAATACACACAGTGATGGAGAATGGATGGGATCTTGTGAGAGGTGCACCAAGCACTCCAGGGTTGCACAAAGCTTTCTCTAGTGTTGCCCTAATCTACACAATACACACATATATATAGGCTAGGGACTAAACCCGGACAAAACACATTGTCCGGGATACAAAACAATACAATAATCCGAAACACTAGAAAGTCGTCCGGAATGCCTTCAGCAATTGATAATCTTCATTATCATTTACTTTAACTTGGACTTCTGCTTTGGTTGACACAGAATTGATAAGCGACAGTTACCCGGCAGGAACTGCACTTACAGAACGAGTTGAGGAAAATAATCTTTGTATCGAGTATATTAGTACTAAAGATATGCTTGCGGATCCGATGACTAAAGGTCTCCCTCCTAAGGTTTACGAAGAACATGTTCGGAATATGTGATTTAGTAAAGACCTTGTTTAGCATATTGTACTAGCTTATGTTTTATGATTAATGAAATTTCCTCAGTTTGATTTTGTATGTCTCTTAGAATATGTTCAACCGGTATAATGGCATATAGACAAATAAAGTTACAAATCAAACAAAGGGCTTATGCGTATTTTGATCATGACGATTAGGTTTTAAATTAAGGCTATAGTATGACTAATGGGGGTCCTGAGTCGCATAATGATTCAACGGTTGTATTTCTCTGCTATAGTACTTGTTTAAGGCTAAAATGAGTGTTAACTCCTGATCAGGCTTATCTAATACTCATAGTAAATGATTACTCGGCTAAGTGGGAGAATGTAAGATTAAATATATTATGTTTAATATTTAATCTAGTAGTCATTATAATAATTTACATAATATAGATCAAAATATATAATTAACCTATTAAATAATTAGTTGGTAATTGTTGATGGACCATATTACCCTTATTACTAATTAGATTTCCTCTTGAGTTCTTATAAGGAGACTTATGTAGAGGTTAAAGGGTTACACAGTTACACACTTAGAGATAACCTAATAATCATAACATCATCATCGACCTCTTTCTCCATACCGAATCCCCTATTCGGTTAATCATCACCATCATCAGTCAGCACCCTAAGGAGGAACCAGACCACACTGACAAGTATTTCGAACTCCATGGCTTCTTCCATCACTGGATTCCTGGAAATATTGACATGTAGTTGCATATATGTAATTGACTTTATATAGCTAGGTGAAGGTTGTTAATGAGATCTGCTGCTGTCATAAAGAAGTCGCCCTCAATCTGCACAAATAAATAATAAAGAACCAGACATTAGAGATTGATTCAAATATTATATTTACTAATCTAGAATCTTGTAGCTTCAAATTTGTGATAGAAATAAATAAAGTTCACCCGGGATGATGAAAATATTAGTTTGTAGGACATTGACCTGAGCGACAACGGTTATAATAGAGGTAGTATTAGCAAATGGTATGGCACTGCTACTGATTATGGATAGCCCAAGTTTCTGCATCTTGCTTAGCACTTTCACTAGCAAAGAAGAGTTTTTCTGAGACTGAAGTGTTACTAGCACACTGCTTCCTATATCCTCACTTCAATCTCAGTGGATGCTTCGCATGTGACATCTGCAGTGTTTGTTTCATTTTTAGGAGATGAGCCCATGTCATTGTCTCCCCTAATCCTAGATCTCTTCAATGCAACAATACATTCTTTATCACCATTCTTCTCAATACCTGACAATCCCTCGAGTTGTTTCACCCGATCTTGAAGCTCTTTTATGTAATTTGCTGCATCTTCCAAAACCGAAACCTTATCCTTCTACAAAAAGGCACGTGAAGAGTTAGGATATCCAAAAGAATCAGGGTTAAGCATAAGAAACATCTTTCCGTACACACATGAGTCTCAGATTCTTTACACCTAGACGATATTCACTAGAGGCAAAGATAAAGCAAAACTAGAAACAAATTATTACCTTTTTACGGTTAGGAAGGAGGGCTGACAAAGAAATCAAGTGTCGGTTTAACTTTTCTCTTCGATTCCTCTCATCCAACACATGATCTTGAACCTCAACCAGAGCCCTGGTTACGGTCTGAACCTTTCCTGTCCCGGAAATTTGGAGACCGACTGAATCATCAAAAGGTATAGTGAAAGTGTTGGAGGATGAAAGACTAGTAACAATAGTCTTTGAAGTCTCACACACTGTATTAATACTACTAGCCTTGTGATCATCACCAGGCAGTTTTATTTCAGTCTGGTCTTCAAAGCTAGTTGGAGTCTGGAAAGATCTGTTGTATGGTTTGCTCATATCATCTTGATCATGAACCCTCGATTATCCATTTCCTGCAATTTCCAAAACCCAAAAAAATATAAATTATCAGGACTATATTCTTTCTTTCCAAGTAAATCTATGATAAACAACGTGTCGATCTGTGTCGCTTACCAGTTCTGGTAGCCACATTGACGACAGATCCAAGGCCATCTAGTTCTTAATATGCTCAACTAGCCTAGAAGTATAGTCAGGCTCTATTAGATCCAGAAAAACACTCTTGGTGTATGGAACAAATCAAGAAACTCATTGACTTCTCCTATTAAACTCACTTTAAAATAATTAAAGAATCACAACCACCCAACTGAGGGGGTTGTGATGAATTACTTCACCAATAAGATCAGATTGTAACCAAACTAATGAAGTTGGAGAAGGGTTTTACCTTAAAAAAAGTAAGTGACTTTAGTTCTTGTAAATCGTGTTTGTCTTTAAAAACTCTACTTTCCGGCAAGGTATGTTGGTTGATCAGCTGGTTCAGGTTCAACGAATTCAAGATGCGAGGTCAGCTTGTTCGAGGTCTACTTACTCAACCTGTTTTTTTTCGACTTTTGGCGCGTGGTCTGCTTGTTGCAGTCTAATGGTTACTGATTTTGAGGCTGTTTAAATTTGCAGTTTGTCGAGCTTACTGTTTTATTCTGTTATTTTCGTTAATTGTTTGTGTTTTATTTGTTTTATGTTCTTGTGAGTTTCCCCAGCTTTCTTTATTATCCAAGTTGCTGTTAAAATATACAAATAAATAAATAATATCTAGACCCACTTGTAAGCAACTTTCCCTAGGGCTGCAAACGAACCAAACAAACACGAACAAGTCCTTGTTCGTGTTCGTTTGTTAAGAAATATATGTGTTCACGAACTGTTCATGAACGCTTACCGAACAAGATTTTATGTTCGTGTTTGTTTGTTAAGGAAATGAACTTGTTCGTGTTCGTTTGTGTTTGTTTGTTAATTTTAGGAAACGAATGAAAACGAACGATAATGAACACAAATGAGCACAAACTACGTTCATGAACACAAATACTAACAAACGAACACAAACAAACGTTCATGAACAAAATATATAATACATTGACACTTACTAAATATTTTATTTGTCGGAATTTTGAAGTATTTAAATAAAATATAAAAGCTAAGAAAACTAATGAACTATCGAACACAAACACAAACGAACACAAACAAACACATTACCGAATGTTCACAAACATAAATAAACGAACGCGCCCTTTGTTCATGTAGGTCCGGCTAGGGGAGGATCTAGTCGCCTAATCCTTGTTGTCAAACACACCCGGTTGTGCGGAATCCAACCGGAGATGCAAACCGAGATCGAGAGAAGAAGATGAACAAGAACACGAGATTGAGACCGAGACTCAACGATTAACACCAATGTATTAATACTTGAAAACGGTTACAAATCAATGTTTACAAAACAATATTTGCAAACTCTCTCTAGTTCTATCGGGTATTCACTTGTGCGCTGCCTTCTCTCTTGTCCACTCCTCACCCCTACCGAAATCACCTTTGATTTCGGTATATATATATATTCTGACTTGTGCGATTGGGGTATTGGGTTCGGCCCATGTGCAAGTTCCAGCCCATGTGATTTCTGCCCAAGCTTGTTGATTGGTCCAAATAAAACAACACATGCACGTCCATAAGCATTTCTTCATTAACTTGTGTTTAGTCAACATGAGTGACATCATCATGACATCACCAAGGTGATGTCATGGTGATGTGTCGACGGGAAAGGCCGCGGCGCTTCGTGCTTCGCGTGTCGAACTCTGGGACGCACGACGGAGGAATGTCGTGACGTCGGGCTTGAGCCGAACCTAGCCGGGTCGAACCGAATCGAGTTGAACCGAACCAAGTCGCGTCCACATAATATGTACCAACAAACTCCCCCTTGGACGCTACTCGTGAGGTTCAACTTCCATGTCTTCCATGTCGGAGGATCTTCAAAGTCTTCACGCGTCGTAAGTAGAAAGTGTATCAACAAACTCCCTTTTCATTTAGGTAGTGTGTCAATAAACTCCCCCTTAAAATGAACTCTCCAATGAGTTATGCTCGTGAATCTTTTGACTTGTCAATTCTTCAGATCCTTGTGGTGTTGATGAAGGGTCAGCGGCAACTCGATCATTTTATACTTTGAGTGCCTCCACTTCGTGTCTTCATTCCAAAGCTTGTCATCGAACATGTTCTCCTCGCCTTTAGCATCTGCACATGCAAGAAAGCTAAACGCATAATGAGAACAACCGCTTGGAATATAGTCAAATTAAACAAACGACACATATGAGATCAAATCTCAATCAAACACCGACCGGCAACATTTTGAAAGTTCAGAAAATGATCAATGTTAATCCTTTAACTTTCAAAACTTGTTAACTTCGACTGTTTATGAAGATGCAATTGTTTTCCGGCTTACAATCAGGATTTTGGGTAGGATAGACTCGAGTTCCAACATCAGTCAATAAAAAATAAACTAGAAGCAAAATCTTTTTTGGCTTTTATAAAGTTTATATTAAAACACACCTAAAATCTTTTTGGAATTTTCATTTTTCAAATGTAAAGACAGAAAGCAATAAATAAATATATACAAAGATACAGAAACTGAAAGCAGTAAATAAATATTTACAGACATGCTTTTTGCGAGTTTCGAGGGTAAGAGAATCATATCAGTGTACGGTCATGTCAAAACGCTCTTGTTGTTCTTTTTGTTAACAATTAGATAAACATCCTATAAAAATTATCGGTATTGTTGTCCACATAAGCTCAACTTATCAGATGTAATCATGGCGAGGGGATACGTTAAGGTATGATTTATACTTACCGACCGGTGTTCATCCACATCACGACACATTCCCGTATCAAGGTATGCACGAGGATTCATCTTACCGGTGAGTATACCGACTATCATCTGTTTGACCGTATATGATGTGAGAATCTCACTTATTTTGATTTGAAAACAAGCCCTATGTGATAGAATCACTTATTGATGAGGAACTTGATTTTCATATGCATGAGGGCACAGGAGCAAGTCCGTGAACAGGTCAGTACTTTCGTACAGCAGAGAGACGAACTTGACTCCCGGATAAATGTGATATTTTATCACTTATTTTGAGGGACATGTGATTGTTGATCACTTATTGAGGTCGAATGCAATATGTACACGTATGTATGGTATCATGGAAGATCTAGACTTGCGTCCCCGTTATTTTTCGGTAAAAGATACAACCATGATACCCAGATGATAAGACAGCATAAAGACCGAATATCTCAGAACCTCGGCAATCTCTCAAACGAAATTTCGGTACTAAGACCATATGCCAATGAATGGTTCCCACCTGGTCTTCAGTCGATTTAGGATTTATATCACCCTGCACACTTTAAAATGATTGTGAGCCTACCGATACATCTTATATAGAGCTGCTTAACATTTTTCATTTTGCATTTCAGTTTAAAGAGGTTTAGACAGACCACTGATGTACTATCATTTTCTCTTTTGCTCGCCAGGAAACTCATTTTTGTTTTTCCAATGTTTTTGGGTTTTGAAATTTTTCGATGTTTTTGAATTTTCAAATTTGGATTTACTCCCCCTAAAATCAACAAACTAAGATAAAATTTAAAAACACAAAGGTATTTACAAAAACGATTTCCCGATGTTGGTTAACTCATGTTTTACCTCAATGCCGTTTACCAAAAATTAATTTTGAATCAGAAATGATTTATCGAATTTTGGAAAAAATGAGTTGGCATGAAAGTAAGCGGTGCGGACCAGGACAACATTGTCTGGCCAAAGAGTGCTGTACGAGATAATACTAATTCATAAAGCAGCTTAAATATCGACAAGTAAAAGAGAGATTAGAATTTTAAAACCGTATCCTGCAACTGCTTCGTGCATTGCAAGGAATCTGAGTGCTCTCCCAAACTGGATATCCACCCGGTGTGGATTTCAAAGTCGATTTTGTAGCTACTTAGAAATCTCTTCACAGCAACAAGATCAGAAACCTTTGGGTCCGGCTGGTCTTCCACATTGCACCAGCGAAGGTTTTTGTCTTTCTCTTTCAGAAGTAGTGTGCGGTTGTTCAATCCACGCCAAGGCATCCGCACACCCGGTTGGTTTGTTCAACAAACACATTTTCTTCAATCACACCACGAAGAAATGTACACTGCACGTTCATCTTGTTGATTTTGAACTTCAAATGTGCTGCAGGTGCGTACATTTTGATTGAATCTATCCTGGGGACCAGATCAAAGCCATTAACAATCAAACTTTTGAATGATTTTCAATTTGTCGAAGCTTTTCAATCTCTTTCGACAGACAATTCTGTCTTCTTTCCTTTTTCTCTCCATCAAAGGCAACAATTTCTTTTGTCGCCGATCTTGTGCATGGACACTCCACTATCAACAATCCAATGACTATCGATAGTTCCTCCTGGAACATCCTACACACTCACTCAGAGATTAGTTGGAGAGGGGGACCCAAGCCTTCACAGACTTGGGTCTTCCCTGAGAATCAAGAAATGTAATTTCAATTTCCTGATGATTTGGAAATTTCACGCCTCCCCCTGAACCTTCACCTGTTTTCGGTTTCCAAGCTTGTTTCCATTTACCAGATTGTGTATTAATTACAATTTCTGGTTTTAACGGTTGTTGTGAACTTGGTTTTCTTTTAACATTTTCCGGTTTTAAAGCCTTTTTGATCACCTTCACATTCTTATGTCGTTGTTTTGTTTCCTGTTCTTTAATAGTGCGTTTATCATGTTTTGGTGACACAGGACGACGTTGTTGGTGACCTTGTTCAGAAGGGGCTCTTTCTACAAAATTCGGTTTCGGAGAGTTTGTGCAATTTCTGATAATGTGGCCAAACTCCCCGCATTTAAAGCATGATCTCCTTTCAACAAAATAAGGAGATTCTGTTCGATGATCTGACGTTGAATTTGTAGACCCCGAGGTACTAGCTTCACACCCGTTTGTGTGTTGGGTGTAATTGTTTTGAGCATTACGCTTTAAAATTCTGACTTTTTGAACAAAATCGGTGTTTGATTTATTTTCAAAAGTCTCCACTTTATCAGTACCCTTGGAGGCCACAAATTTAATGTCTTTGTTTTTCTTCTTGTAACGAGCTCCTTTTGATTCAACCTTAGCCTTAGACTTTGGAGCTCGTTGTTGTTGTTTACCCTTAAAAGCGACAGGTTGTTGCTTAGTCGGTAATTTTTGGTTTCCAAATTGTTTCCTCACTTCTGCTTTTGGAATAGGATCACACTGAGTTACTGAAACTCTCGGAATCGCTTTTCCCAAAAACTTAGTTGTATTATCTTCAAACACTTTATCAATCAAGGATTGATTGACGTTTTTGATTGGAAAATCTTTGTCTGAATAAATTTTACTATCACCGACCAAAGTATACAACACGTTATCACTTTTAATGGTAGATACTGTCTCAGTGAGAGGAACTATCTCTTGTCTAGCAGCAGACTGCACAGCAGGAGTAGGAGGATCACATAGAATATGATTCTCAACGGGGACTTCTACTCCTTTTCTATCGTCAAGAGATTTATCCTCATCACTCACATCTGATTCATCATCCGAAGAATCATAGTCCTCAATGGTTGAAGGACTTTGATTTGAAGCACATGGTGACTTTTCTTTCCGATCAGATGAGCCCTCCGATGAATTGTCCGTTTTGAACCCTAAGCCAGTTGTAACTTCCTCATAATCAAGAGGTACAGTTGGCTCAAAACGCGGCATTTCCTCCTCATCGGGCAACTTGGTATAGTTGTGTCTCAAAGGGGGCGGACATGACTTATACCCAACGCCTTTTACATTACCTTTTAGTTGTTGAACGTCAATGATGTGATCAAGCACATATCGGGAGTTTGAGTAACTCTCCAATTTGAACTTGATCGCTTCATGCTCACATTTCGCCACGGCTAGCTCTTTCTTTGTTTCCTCGATGATATTAATGTAGTTATTAATACCAATTTGTTTGTTACAAACATTTTTTGTTAATTCGGAAACACTTTTCTTTAAAGTTTCAATTACAGATTTAAAATCCTTTTCATTTCGAGCTAAAGCCATGTTTGCCTCTTTGCATTTTGACAGCTCAATAACCAAACTCTGATTGTGACTATGAACCGTTTCAGATTCACGTTTCAATTCAGCACATTTATGTTTCATATCAGCACAATCACTACATATGCTAGGAGTTTCAGATTTTACCTTACTTGTAGAAGCTGTGACATTAGCCATAAAGGCAGTCTGAGAAGAGAAAGATCCATCTTCAGTGAGAATCTTCTCCATTTCTTCTGATGTAGCATCAGCTTTCTTGATCAAATCAGAGTTTTGACATGTCATCTCCTTGGCACCATTCGACAAACTATCAGCTTTAGAATCCATTCCCTCATTCACGTCCGATTCTGAACTGTAATCACTCACACCTGAGCTATCTTCATCAGTACTGCCACTATATCCCGAACTATCATCATTTCCCGAAGATTCACCATCATTGACATTCTTGACAATTTCAGCATAAAACGCAGTTCTTGTTTGATCACCGTTTCCCAACTGTATGGCCGGACCACAATCGACACTTGGATCGAATTGAGGTTGTGTTGTGGAAACTTGAGGTTGAGGTTGGGGTTTAGATTGTGAAAGATAAGCATTTTGATTGAACTGTGGAAACGGAGATGAGTTTGTATTTGATACAAACGCCGTTTGTAACTTTGGTTGCTGAGCTGAAATGGAACTAACTAACGGGTTAAAACCTCCTCCAAGATACATTTCGGTATTTTGAGGAGCAGGGATTCGTTTAGCTTTCCGAATTTCTTCTTCGTTCTTGTGCTCCAACTTCTGAATGAATTCATAGATATTAACATTGACAGCATCCAGAACGCCCGTATGCTTTAAAAGCTCAATGAATGGGCTCCACTTTGGAGGTAGAGCATCAGCAAACCGTGCTACAATTTCCTGTTGAGATACAAGAACACCAACATAATACATTTCATGCATCAAATGATAATAACGAGTAATTATATCATTTAGGGTTTCATTCTCTAAGAAATGAAATGATTCGAATTTCTTCTTCAACAGATCATGACGTATCTTTCTAGTAGCTGCATATTCTTCTCCTCTCGCTACCAAAGGATTTTGAATGCTCTGATTTTGATTCGACACCTTTGCCCATTGACTTGCACTTATTGACTGTTGTTGTTGAGGTATGGTACGGCTCATATATTCGGCCATCGACATCTGTTTTAGATCTGGTGGTGGATCCGTACTCCAATCCCAAGGGCTAGTACAACTCATGTTTGATGTATGTAGGTGAAAAACCTGTTTAATCACTCAAACAAACAGTTAACACACTAAAACAAATAATAATTTTTTTTTTAAATATCTTGACAAAACAAAGTCCCACGAAACAAAGATCCTTGAAGTCGACGGAACAACTTAAAAGACGAAACAGATGTTGAATGTGATGAAACCGAAGCCCAAACAGAAGCCCAAATTTTATGCGAGCCCAGTTCTTGTGCGAGTAATCAAGTCTTGTGCGACCAGACTAATCTTGTGCGACTAAGTGAATGCTTGTGCGACTGATTAAAAGTCTTGTGCAACTGATCACCAGGAGCCCAATTGAAGCCCAGTCCCTTGTGCGATCAAACTGTGTGTTCCAACTATCTTGTGCGGTTCAAATCATCTTGTGCGACTGAAAATATTATGTGACTGAATAAATGTCTTGTGCGATCCAAAACAGCAGCCCAGATAGTAATCAGAAGCCCACTATCTTGTGCGATTCTTTAATCCTTGAGAATGTTGTGCGACTGAAACAAGTGTGATTGAAAATGTTGTGCGTTTCAGTCTTTGACTTTCTATTGTCTGACACAAAGCATACTTTTCAACCTTTACTTTCGGTTCACTCTCCCCAACTTTACTAACCAAATAATGATGTCCTTTTAATATTTTAATCTAACAACAAGTTCCCAGGCATAAACAACTTTGACAAACACTTGACCAACATCAAAAAGTTGAAATACACTAAGAACACTTTGAAGATAACATCAATATATGAAGAACAACCCAGAAAATTTGAATTTTCCGGCAAACTTATGAGTTTTCCGGTGAACCGACAAATTTCCGAACACAAATTCTTGCTTGAAACTTCACTAAAAACCAATTTTTAACATGAGAAAGTGAGAAATAAAGAGGTTTTTATAAGGACTTTCAGCAGAAAATGCAGATTTTCGAAGCTTTAAACAGGATTTTTCAAGAAAAAATAAACTTCAAAAACTCGAAAAACAACCCGAAAACAACTCGGTTTTAACAAGGAGAAGAGCCAAGGCTCTGATACCACTTGTAGGTCCGGCTAGGGGAGGATCTAGTCGCCTAATCCTTGTTGTCAAACATACCCGGTTGTGCGGAATCCAACCGGAGATGCAAACCGAGATCGAGAGAAGAAGATGAACAAGAACACGAGATTGAGACCGAGACTCAACGATTAACACCAATGTATTAATACTTGAAAACGGTTACAAATCAATGTTTACAAAACAATATTTGCAAACTCTCTCTAGTTCTATCGGGTATTCACTTCTGCGCTGCCTTCTCTTTTGTCCACTCCTCACCCCTACCGAAATCACCTTTGATTTCGGTATATATATATATTCTGACTTGTGCGATTGGGGTATTGGGTTCGGCCCATGTGCAAGTTCCAGCCCATGTGATTTCTGCCCAAGCTTGTTGATTGGTCCAAATAAAACAACACATTTTTTTTTTTTGAACGGCAGCATGTATTAGAAAGGAAAACAATCCAGCGAAAAGCTGGAAACACAAAGAAAAAAAGAAAAAAAAGCCAAGGCTACATACAGCCTAAAGAAACAACCTACATATAACAAGTAGAAATACTAGAACAAGGATTCACTTTCCAAACTTCCCAGTCGCACTTTAGCTTCTTACTCCGGTTGTTTACCCAGCTGAAAAGGGTAGTCACTATCTCTTCTAGAATTACATCAACTCCTCTGTTAAGGCCTTTAAAAATCCTCTCGTTCCTTGATTTCCAAATGCACCACATAGTTGTATATACTATACCCAGAAGGGTTTTCCGACATAATGCTGAATCTGCCTTGCCAATCTGCGTCCGCATCTGTTCCAGATCCTCCCAACCTGTGAAGTCCCAATTGGCCCATATAGAAACCCTCCGCCAAATCTGTTTAGCCACGCTGCAATCGACAAAAACATGTTGAACCGTCTCCAACGAATTAAGGCAACGAGCACAATCGGAAGACACCAGATTCACCCCCTCGCTCTAAGATTATCGTAAACTGGAATACGATTCTGGAAGGCCCGCCAAACGAAACAATTCACCTTGATGGGCACCCAATTCACCCAGTTGCAGAGCTGACCCGACGACCCGAACGAACTGTATTCCAGTAAATTTCTAATGGCTTTGACAGAGAAACCCTCGTCCCCAAGCCCAACCCATTTCCACTTGTCCTTGTTTGACTTAAAAGCAAACGAGGAAACCATCAAAAGCAGATCTGCCACATCCGCCTCTTCCGAAGAAGAGAGCTTCTTTTTTCTCCAATTCCAAGACACATGGACTAAGCTCGAGCCATCTCCAGATACCCTCTCATTTATGAAACAAGACTTGGCTTTCTCTAATTCGTAAAGCCGAGGAAACAAATAGCAAAACGGAATATTACCAAACCAAGCGTCTTTCCAGAATTTTGTGTTGTCTCCCGCCCCAACCTCCCTCACAATATGATCGTTCAAATTAACCCCATCGCTTAGCAAATCTGCCCCGGCCTTGATTAAATGAGCCCAAGGTCCCACCCCACTCTTGTTTGCTTTTAAATGATCCTCATAATTGCTTAAGTGATGAATGGCACTGATACATCTAACCCAAAGAGCTGCCGGTTCCAGTCTCCATCTCCACCACCACTTGGCAATAAGCGCCAAGTTTTGCAACCTCAGACAACCCACACCTAAACCACCGAACTTTCTGGGCATAATCACCTTCCTCCAAGCCGTCCAATAAATTTTATGAGTATCCCCAGAACCTCCCCAAAGAAAGCGCCTACGGATTTTTTCCATCTCGTCAATCACCTTCTTCGGGGCCCTGAACATAGAAAGATAGTACAACGGCAGCGAACCTAGCACCGCCTTGATTAAAGTAAGCCTACCTCCAAACGAAAGACAAGAGGCTTTCCAAGAGTTAAGCCTGTTCTTCAACCTCTCTAAAACCGGGTTCCAATTTACCGATTTACCCATATTAGCAACAATGGGTAAACCCAAAAAGCTAAACGGAAGAGATCCCGGATCACATTTTAGAATGTTCGCCAACTCCGTAACCTCCGACAAGCCGACCCCCACTCCAAAAAGCTTGCTTTTAAAAAAGTTCACTTTCAAACCGGATGCTAGGTGAAAGCACCTAAGGATCCTAGCAAGATTCAAAACATTCCCCGTATCCCACTGGCCTATAAACAAGGCGTCATCTGCATAAAGTACATGTGAGACAATAGGGCCCTTATTGGGTAAAACGATACCTTTAAAAATATTGTTACTAATCGCTTTCTTAAGCATAGCGTTAAGACCCTCCATGGCGATTAGGAAAAGATACGGTGATAAAGGGTCCCCTTGCTTAACCCCACACTCGAAACGGAACTCCTTAGTAGGCGACCCGTTAACGAGAATAGAAGCTTTACCAGAGGATAAAATACTTGAGATCCACAACCTCCATCTCGCACCAAAACCCATGAGACCCATAACCTCATTGAGATACTCCCAGTTCACCGAATCGAACGCTTTATCGAAGTCGACTTTAAAAAGCAAACATTTCTTTTTCTTCGCTTTGACCCAAGCAATTGTCTCATTAATAACCAAATGCCCATCCAAGATATTTCTGCCCTCCAGATACGCCGACTGCTCCGGACCGACTAATTTACCCATCACTTGTTTAATTCTTAAAGCAAGGAGCTTGGACACCACTTTGGATAAACATCCCATTAAATTAATGGGTCTAAACTCCTTCAAAGAAATCGGGTCCAACACCTTCGGTAATAAAGAGATGAACGACGAATTGCAACCATCAGAAAGAAGGCCATTAATCTCAAAGTCCTTCACGAAGTTCATAAAATCCTGTTCGACTACCTCCCAAAAAAGTTTAAGGAATTTAAAAGTGAAGCCATCGGGACCCGGAGCCTTATCATTGCCGCAGGCCCAAACGGCTCTTTTAACTTCATCAACCGTAAAAGGAGCCTCTATACTAAACGAGTCCTCCGTAGATAGAGAACACAAACCGAGATCTAGCAGCTTCGGCCTTCGTATCCTGGTCTCTTTAAACTTCTCAGCAAAAAAGTTAAACACTTCGCTTTTAATCCTCCACGGATCCGTTTCCCACTGACCTTCTATGGAGAGACCATTAATTCTAGATCTCGCCAAATTACCCTTCAGCGTCCCATGAAAGAAACTACTATTCTCGTCACCCTCCACTTCCCATTTAACCTTCGCCTTTTGTATCAGATCAAAGCGCTTTACCGCCATCAGCTCTATTAATCTCTTTTTGGCATTAATCCTCTCCACCCTTTCACTATCCGAAAGCACCCCGCCTTCAGCCTTTAGTTCCAACCCGGAAATAACATTTTCCAGCCTAGATTTCTCTGCTTCCTCTTTGTCCACAGAAGACTTCCTCCAACTTTTAATGTCTTCTTTCAGCCGCTTAAGTTTCGTCATAACAATCACTTCGGGGGGCCCACAGGAAACAGCACCGGCCCAAGAAAATTCAACCACTTGCTTAAGGTCATTGAACAAAAGCCAAGAATTAAAGAACTTAAAAGGAATCGGCCCAAACCTATGCTCTTTACCTTCAAAAACAATCGGGCAATGGTCGGAAAGGTAACGAGGAAGAGCAGTGATGTTAGCGAAAGGCCATAAATCCATGAACTCCTTACAAACCAAAATACGATCGATCTTGCTAAGTCTTCTCCCGTCGTCGCTCATCCACGTGAACTTACGACCTCCCAAGTTATATTCCAGCAAGCCAGCAGCCGAAATAAAACTGTTAAATTCAGCTATATTGGAGTCGCTACCCGAGGCTGGAAAACGATCTTCTTTGCGCCTTATTTCGTTGAAATCCCCAAGAAAAACCCATAACCCTGCCCCTCTACTTATAAGAACAAGCAGCTCCGACCAGAGGGCCTTTCTTTCCACCGCACACGTGCTCGCATAAACATTAACAAAATTGATAATCTGGTCTATGCCTTTCCACTTACCCGACAGAACAATGAAATTCGAGTGCAACACTACTCCAGATTTCACGAAAACCCGAGGATCCCAGATGCAAAAAATTCCCCCCGATCTCCCCGAAGCTCCCACCGCCACCGAGTCAAAAGAATTATTTCCCCAAATTCTCCCTAGCGGGATATCTTTCGGGTTCAACAGTTGAGACTCTTGCCCACAAAACATGCTAATGTTATGAGACCTCACCAATTTTCGAATCCAGTTAATTTTATCCACACCTCTTTCACCAATCCCCCGACAATTTAAAGACAAGAAATTCATCTAAACGACTTCCTTTCACCCTCTCCCAGGATAATCGATCTCAGCTCCTTCTCCGTACCTTCCATATCTAAACCCACCCCTGCCCCAATGGTGGCAGTCTTAAAGGTTTCCAACCCAACCGAAGCATCCGAACACTGAGAATCCACAGTCGACGCACCTCCTGAATGTCGTGAAAGACTATCCTCCCTAGTGACTGATCTCGCTTTTCTTTGAACTGCTCCTCTGATAATATCTCGCCCTTTCATAGAGGCAAAATTGAAAATCCCATCACTAGCAGATCTCCTTAGTCTGGGTAACCTCTTGTCTAAAAGAGAAGAAGGGAAATCAGGTATTTCATTTAAATTTATACTGGGTATTTTAGAAACATCCTCTGGGCCGTTAGAAGGCCCACTTTCCATAACATTTCTATCCTCTCTATCCAAATTAATAGAAGGCCCAAAAGGATGGCCTCCACCCGACTCCAAAGGCCCATCTTGAAGGCCGTTAACCCCAGGCAGCCCACCATCCAGAATACCCCCATTCGACAAAGAAACCTCGGGCCCCACATGCTTATTGCCTATACCCAACTTCCCAGTAGACCTAATAATTCCTAGAGGTGACTTAGAAGAGGAAACGTCTCCATGCACCTCATCTTCTGCAGCAATCAGTCTCGGGGAACGAACCTCCCCCGACTCACTTCCCAACCTGTCGTTACCGGAATTTTCAAAAGCAAGCTTACCGGAATTTTCACCGTCAGACCCGGCCTCTCCGTCGAACCCAGCTGAGCCATCCTCCAAAACAGTATCTGGTATCTCCGAGTTATCTGAGTAATCCTCGTTCTGTGACTTGCCATCAAGGGCTCCCATAAAATCCTCTACACTCCGGTCTTCTTCATCTAGATACGTATCCGACTCTGAACCATTGAAAACGGGTCTCCACTCTTCGTGTTCTTCCACCGTCCACACCGTGAAGTTATAATCACCGCAGGTTAAATCAAATTTTTGATCTATGGTAACCATATGATTCACAAGGATGCATGCCCTAGCATGAGAGATATTGACATCATCCTCAGAACAATCATAGGGCCACAACGCTCTTCCGAGTTTCTCGCAGATGATCGAGAACACAGAGGGACTTCTACATTGTAAAGGAACCCCGAAGATTTTGACCCAAGCAATCCGGTGAGATTGTACAAATGTATCATCCCACCATCTCGCCCAAGCAAACCATTTCGACCAACTGTCCGCATACCCTATAAGAAAGTTTTCCCCTTCTTCCATACTCTTAAACTGAAGCAAAACGTTCAAACCACCCAGGTACCGAGTCTTACAATCGAAAATCCCGTCCAGCTTTAAGAGGGTGAGGAGGTCTGAAAGGATCTCCACCTCCTTCACCTCAGCCACAATAGCATGATTCAACCATCCTGGTCGCTTCGGCACGACTTGTTCAGGAATGGTGACGTGTACCGACTCCTTTTGATCCTCCTCTCTATGTGCTTGAGCTCCCACAATCGGCCCTTTGAAAAGACCAGCGTACGAAACAGCCCCGAACTTCATCTCAGTAACCTTCGTCGTCATCTTCACACTATCGCAAGCATGAACACCAACTTTTGATGAAGAGTCTAGTTTGCCACTCTTCTCTACATATTTGGAAATGTTCGCTTCCAGCTTTAAACCTTTGAGCACAATCCCATTGAGATCCATCTCCAAAGTGTTAGTGTCCTTGACATTAAAGAATCTTGCAAATCCAAAGCACTTTCCCCTACTGTTTCTCTTTCTTGGTATAAATACGTCAGCAATCTCTCCATAATCCTTGAACACCATCCACAGATTCTTGGCGATCCATTCTTCAGGGAAGTTGGTGACGTAGTAGGTTGTAGAAAGTCTCTTGATCATCTCCCGGTCTACGTGCCTTCCTCTCCCCAACCCTCCTCCTTGGCGTCGACTCATGGTTTTCTTCTTGGTAGTCCTTTATGTCTTTTCTTTATCTAATCAATCAAGTGCACCAAAATGCTACGAAACCGAAATAATAAACAACACATGCACGTCCATAAGCATTTCTTCATTAACTTGTGTTTAGTCAACATGAGTGACATCATCATGACATCACCAAGGTGATGTCATGGTGATGTGTCGACGGGAAAGGCCGCGGCGCTTCGTGCTTCGCGTGTCGAACTCTGGGACGCACGACGGAGGAATGTCGTGACGTCGGGCTTGAGCCGAACCTAGCCGGGTCGAACCGAATCGAGTTGAACCGAACCAAGTCGCGTCCACATAATATGTACCAACAGTTCATGTTTGTTCAATTAATTAAACGCACGAAATTTCTAGTTTGTGTTCGTTTGTTTAATAAACAAACGAACTTCCCGCCGAACAGTTCACGAATTGTTCGCCGAACGTTTGGTTCATTTGCAGCCCTAACTTTCCCTATATAGTTTCTTCTCTCTTTAGGGATTAAAAAAGTGCTAATTATATAAATTTTTAATGTTGCTCGCACATGTTGATGCAAGCATGATCAAAGCAGGCCTGGACCATGATCTTTCATCATATCCTTAATTAAATCATTGTCGATTGAGTCTAGCTATTATGTGTTGTAATGCAACAGTACTCTACTTCCATCATATAGGAAATAGAAGCTTTTATATTTATAATGGTTTCAAACACTTTATAAAGTCACTAAAAATTACATGAACAACTAAAACCACTGCCTGAATACTTAAACTACACCTATCTAACTAATCTCTTTATTTGAACTTTAGCCATGATCCGATCCAGATTAGGCTAACACCCATTCCCCACAAGAATAACCAACATGGAAACCAATTAATCAAAAGCAAAAGTCAAAAACAGAAAGAACTAGTCAGGAAAACGTTTCTACGATCAAATTTTGGTAACCAATGGTTCAAAAAACCTATTGATTATGAGATAGAATCAGTTTTTGAACGTGTAACCAATGGTTCAAAAATCTATTGATTATGAGATAGAATCAGTTTTTGAACGTGTAAATGTCTTCCAAGATATTGATTCAAACCTACAACTTATACCAATAATATTGATTTTGGAACTGAACCTTCAAACCTAATCGAAAATTGAAACTCTCTTTTGTTTTTGGAAGTTAGAACATACGAACCTGTAATATCTAACTGATGACGGTTTTAGAATGCTATTGATAAGGATTTAATTTATGTAACACATGGATTTATACATCAGTTTAGATATATAAAAACGGATTGGTTATAACGAAAAAAAAAATGCTTTCTTGTGTGCCTTCTTTATGACCGAACACCTCTCCATTTGGAAATCTCCAAATACACCACCAAGCGAAGTATATTATCGCCTCAATAATATATGTACCGTTTGTGTGTTTTTTCTTCAGTGGCAGTTAACATAAGTGCATGGCTCCTACGAGGAGGGGTAGTCAGAGGGCCCTGTCTAGGGTTCTGCTAGTGGTTTAAGGACCTCCCTTGTCAATTTTTTCCACGAATGTAAAGATGGCAAACCGGGGTCTGGGGTTTTTTTGCCTACTTGAACACATGCAAAGCACCCACCTCAAGACAGAAAACCGAAGGCTATCTTTGAAGGAGGCTATCTCCAAGGACTTGGACCTTTTTTTGGATGTTGGGGAAGTTCATAGGACGAGGGATAAATGGTTATTTGGAAGGTGCATGGTGATGCATGCATTCAGTAGGGGGTGCAAGTATGATAATGAGGTCGTGTTGTTTGCCATGGTCTCAGAGGATGTTGAAGATTCATTATTGGGATCCGGAAACCATGTCAAGTGGTGGTTGACACAAATGCACGTTACCCAGCAGGGCTCGAGGGTGCTGTTAACCTCCTCGAGCGTGTTTTTTCCTTCCCTATTTAGACTGTTAAAAGCATTCCCCCAGTTGTCGGCTGGTGTTTGCTCAGGTTTTAACAGGTGCTTTGCGCAAAGTGGTGGCGTCGCTAGGATCGGTCGACAATTGGGTCCAATTGCTTTTGCTACCGCGTTGCACCTTGCAGGTGGTCAGACCATCCTCCAGACAAGAGCGAAGATTAGGGAATAGGAATTCTCTGTAGTGTAATAATATCTTGCACGCGCTTGCAGTTTGGAAAGATGGGTTTGGGTTTGATGATTTGGTCTCTTCCCTATTGGATAGTGTGGGGAAGGTAGGGGCTCCTAGTGTAGAATGCAAGAGAGAGGAGGACAAAGAAAGGGACCCTAATATTAAGGAATGTCTTCGGAAAGTCAGGGATGGACATTTCACGGCTGCGGTTAAGGTCCTATGCTCTAGTGGAGTTGCCCCTTGTTGATACATATTGTGTGGATACGGCTCGGCTCGGTTTGACTCGGCTACGAAGTAAAGGCTGTAGTCAAGATATCCTCCTATCTTGACTCGGTATGCTATTTACTTTGTAACGATTGATATAAATGCAACTGCGTGTGTGCAGTTTGCATCTTAGTATTGCTTATGTGTTGTCTGTTTGTGTAACCCATTGACGAAGCCCAACATGATGAAGCCCATGGCCCAAGCCTAACATGTGACGAAGTCACATGTGTTCGTCACATGTGACGAAGTCACTGTTGGCGAAATCCCTTGATTTCGTCGAAGATATTGGAAGTTCGTCGAGACATTGTAAGTTCGCCGAGGGGTTTCGTCACACAACAGGATTTCATCGACATGTTACTATATAAACACAGACAGTAGACAGAAACAGGTGTGCAAGTCTGAATAGATTTGAGAGAGAACACACTGTAAACACATATACACTGAGAGTTTATAAGGACATCTTGTAAACATTGCTTTGTAACCGTTTTCTAGATTAATACATTTGAGTGTTAATCGGTGAATCTTTGTGTTTGTGTTCGTAACTTGGTTTAACTTACCCGTTTGGATTCCGCACTCTTGGGTTCGTCAGAAAACATGGAATAGAGGTTTAACTCGATCCTCCGGGTGGACCTACAATTGGTATCAGAGCATTGGCTCGATTCCTTGTTAAAACCAAGTTGTTTTCTTGTGATTTTAATGATTTTCAAGAGTTTTTCTTGTGTTTTGAGTGTAAGGATCATACTTTTTCTGGAAAAAACTGTTGTTAAAATCTTGAAAATCTCTTTGTTTTGCTATTAGTTTTTACAAAACCTTGTTATATTTCATGTATCCATGCTAAAATTTGGTTTTGAGTAAACTTTTGTGCAAAAATTGTTGTTCGGAAACTTTTCGGCGTCGGAAAACTCATCGGCTTCACCAAGATATTCATCATGTTCATCGTTTTATTCAAATTATTCTTCAAATAAATATGTGTTTGATCTTTGTTTGGTAAATCAGTGAAGTGTTGTTGATTATAAAAATATTGTTTGAATTTTGTGTACAATTGGAATGATGGGTTGGTAACTGTTACGATGA
This sequence comes from Helianthus tuberosus, assembly GCA_030545235.1. Taxonomy (NCBI): domain Eukaryota; kingdom Viridiplantae; phylum Streptophyta; class Magnoliopsida; order Asterales; family Asteraceae; genus Helianthus; species Helianthus tuberosus. Next base: position 3,671,154 of record CM060416.1, on the reverse strand, counting down.
GGGGTGCTTGACTATTGTGTCACCAACTATATCAGAAGATAAGATTTTGTTTTGAAAAATATCTTGCAAGCTGTCTGGTTACATTTGTCAACGAAATCCTAGCTGACGAAATCACCCATCTTCGTCAAACATATCCTGGACGAAAACCCCATCTTCGTCAACATCTGTCTTCGACGAACACAAAGACTTCGTCAGAAGAAGTCCTCGACGAACTCTTCATTGTCCATCGACGAAAATCCCATCTTCGTCAACATCTGTCTTCGACGAACACTCAGACTTCGTCACACACATCATTGACGAACTCCTTTGGTCTTCGTCGCATTCACTTAAAATTTCTAACAGAAGCTTTTTATTTCCTTGATAACTGTTTGATTTGAGTGTTTTGAGCAGGTATTCATCTTTACATATTCAAAATGAATCCAGACTGGTGGGGTACTCCGTCTAATACAGAAAGTAAATATATAAGCACGGGTTTATCGCCATCATGGGCTGAATCTCCCGCACCCGCATCTAATACGGAGAGCAAGTATAGAAGCATGGGTTTGTCGCCATCATGGGCCGAATCTCCCGCACCCGCATCTTCGTAAGCGAATTCAATTTTGACAGGTCAATGGACATTTGTTTCAAATCAAACTCCAAGTATTCAAAGTATACTTCTGTAGGTCCACCCGGAGGATCGAGTAACCTCTATTCCCTGTTTTCTGACAAACCCGAAAGTGCGGAATCCAAACGGGTAAGTTAAACCAAGTGACGAACACAAACACAAAGATTCAACGATTAACACTCCATTGTATTAACTCGTATGAAACCGTTACAAAGCAATGTTTACAAGATAAACCTATAAACTCTCAGTTGTGTGTGTGTGTGTGTGTTCTCTCAAAGAAATCTATTCAGACTTCGTTAGTATGTTTTGTTCTGTGTCTGTGTTTATATACTACACATGTCGACGAAATCTGAAGCCCACGAAATCACATGGGACGAAATCAAGGATATGGACGAAATCAGGTGATTTCGTCCTATTTGGTTTTCATCCCATTTGGTTTTCACCAAAAGGGATTTCGTCCCATGCATGTTAGACCAGGGGATTTCGTCATATGAGTTGGGCTTGGGCTTCTTCATTGTTGGGCCAAACATAAACAAGACAATACTAGACTTAACAATATGCATACCGCACACACGCAGTAGCATTTACATCAAACATTACAAAGTAAAACGCATACCGAGTCAAGACAGGAGGTTGTCTTGACTACGGCCTTCACTTCGTAGCCAAGCCGTATCCACATAATATGTATCACAAACTCCCCCTTGGATGCTGCTTGCGAGGTTCGTAATCTCGTTCTCCATCTCTTGACGGTTCATTCATTCTTGTCGTAGGATCTTCAAAGTCTTCACGCGTCGTAAGTAGAAAGTGTATCAACAAACTCCCTTTTCATTTAGGTAGTGTGTTAACAAACTCCCCCTTTGATTATGCTTGGGAATCTTTTGACTTCAATGCTTGAGATCCTTGTGGTGTTGGTGATTGATCAGCGGCAACTCGATCATATTTATCATTTGAGTGCCTCCATGTCGTGTCTTCATTCCGAAGCTTATCATCGAACATGTTCTCCTTGCCTTTAGCATCTACACATGCAAGAAAACTAAACGCGTAATCAGAACAACTGCTTGGAATATAGTTAACATTAAACAAGTGACACACATGTGACCATATTTTCAACTACCGTCCGACAGTTAGTTTGAAAAGTTAACAGATTTTTCAATTTTGATTATTAACTTTCAAAACTTGCAAACTCTGACCGTTTATGAAGATTCAGTCGTTTTGGTTTTCAATCAGATTTCAGGCAACGAAGACTTGAGTTCCAACATCGGTTAATCAAAACTAAAGCAGAAATAAAATCTTTTTGACTTTTATAAAGTTTATATTAAAACACACCAAAAATCTTTTTGGCATTTTGAATATTTCAAACGTAAAGACTGAAAGCAGTAAATAAATATATACAGAGTTGCAAAAACTAAGAAAAGTAAATATATACAAACATTCTTTTTGCGAGTTTCGAGGGTAAGAGAATTATATCAATGTACGGTCACGCCAAAACGCTCTTGTTGTTCAGTTAGTTAACATTTAGATAAGCATCCTATAACGATTATCGGTATTGTTATCCACATAAGCTCAACTTATCAGATGCAATCATGGCTAGGGGATACGTTAAGGTATGATTTATACTTACCGACCGGTGTTCATCCACATCACGACACATTCCCGTATCAAGGTATGCACGAGGATTCATCTTACTGGTGAGTATACCATTTATCATCTGTTTTGTCGTATAAAAAGATGTGAGTAACTCACTTATTTTGATTTGAAAACAAGCCCTATGTGATAGAATCACTTATTGATGAGGAACTTGATTTTCAGATGCATGAGGGCATAGGAGCAAGTCCGTGAACAGGTCAGTACTTTCGTACAGCAAAGAGACGAACTTGACTCCCGGATAAATGTGATATATTATCACTTGTTTTGTGGACATGTGATTGTTGATCACTTATTGAGGTCGTATGCAGTATGTACAGGTATGTATGATATCAAGGAAGATCTAGACTTCGTCTCCGTTTGTTTTGGTAAAAGAAACAACCATGATACCCAGATGATAAACAGCATAAAGACCACATATCTCAGAACCTCGGCAATCTCTCAAACGAAATTTCGGTACTAAGACCATATGCCAATGAGTGGTTCCCACCTGGTCTTCAGTCGATTTAAGTTTATATCACCCTGCACACTTTAAGATGATTGTGAGCCTACCGATACATCTTATATAGAGCTGCTTAACATTTTTCATTTTGCATTTCAGTTTAAAGAGGTTTGGACAGACCACTGATGTACTATCATTTTCTCTTTTGCTCGCCAGGAAACTCATTTTGTTTTTTCTATTGTTTTTGGGTTTTGAAATTTTTCGATGTTTTTGAATTTTTCAAATATGGAATTACTCCCCCTAAAATCAACAAACTTACAATAATTTAAAAACACAAAGATATTTACAAAAACGATTTTCCGATGTGGATTACTCTTGCTTGACCTTGATGCCGTTTACCAAAATTAATTTTAATCAGAAATGATTTATCGAATTTTGGAAAAATCAGTTAGCATGTCGGTAACCGGTGCGGACCATGACAACATTGATGAGTTTCGATCAACATGTCTGGTCAAGGAGTGCTGTACGAGAGGATAATAATTCATAAAGCAGCTTAAATATCGACAAGTATAGGAGAGATTAGAAATTCAAAACCGTATCCTGCAACTGCTTCGTGCATTGCAAGGAATCTGAGTGCTCTCCCAAACTGGATATCCACCATGTGTGGATTTCAAAGTCGATTTTGTAGCTACTGAGAAATCTCTTCACAGCAACAAGATCATAAACCTCTGGGTCCGGCTGGTCTTCCACATTGTACCAGCGAAGGTCTTTGTCTTTCTCTTTGAGAAGTAGTGTGCGGTTGTTCAATCCACGCCAAGGCATCCGCACACCCGGTTGGTTTGTTCAACCAACACATTTTCTTCAATCACACCGTAGAGAAAAGTACCCTACACGTTCATCTTGTGGACTTTGAACTTCTTGTGGAAGAAAAATCCATGAATCTTCAAAAAGCTTCAGACGTGCTGCAGTCCCGTACTTTTCATTTGGAATCTTTCATGTTGACCCGATCAAAAACCATAACAACCAAACTTTTGGCACATATTTCATCTGGTCGAATTTTTAAACTTCATTCCTTTTTCCTCTCCATCAATGGCAACAATATTCTCCTAAATGTAACAATATTTCGGAGCCTTATGTCGCCGATCTTGTGCATGGACGCTCCACTATCAACAATCCTAAGACTATCAATAGTTCCACATGGAACATCCTGCACACTCATTCAGAGATTAGTTGGAGAGAGGGACCCAAGCCTTCACAGACTTGGGTCGTCCGTCATCATCGAGAATTGTGACATCCATTTCCCGATGATTCGGAAATGATGTAGCTCCCCCTGAAACAATTTCCGATTTTGGTTTCCAAATCTGTTTTTGTTTTTCATTTTTAACATTTGATTTAACAGACTGCGTTTGGACAACCTCTGGTTTTAAAACCTTTTCAACTTCTTGTCGTTGTTTCTTTTTTTGTTTCATTTCCCGTTATTTAACAAGACGAGGGTCCTGTTTTGGTGAAACAGATCTTTTATGGTAACTGTTACCATGGGGGGGGGGTTCAACCTTTGACTTTCCCTTGGTGAGATATGGACAATTCTTAACAATGTGTCCATACTCACAGCATTCAAAGCATGATCTCCGCTCAACAAACCTCGGAGTATCATATTGTAAGAGCTTGATGATGAACTTCGTGATCTTGAGGTACTTGGTCCTACATCACAACCATTTGTGTGTTGTGTGTAATTGTTTTGACTGTTTCTTTTCAAAATTTTACTTTGTTTAACAAAATCCGTGTTGGATTTGTTTTCGAAAGTTTCAATTTTATCAGTCCCTCTGGATTTCACGAAGTTCACCTTCTTGTCCTTTTTCTGGGTCTGTTTCTTTTGACATTGAGTCGGTGATTTACCTTTTGGTTTGGTGCGATTTTGCTGAACTTTCTCAGTTGGTAATCTTTTATTGCCATTTTGTTTGCGAATTTCAGCTCTTGGAATCGGAGGACACTGTGTTACCATAACGTGTGATCCTGTCTTTCCCAAGAACTTACTTGTTGAATCTTCAAAAACTTTACTGATTAAGGATTGATTAACATTCTTAATAGGAAAATCTTTGTCAGAGTAGATTTTATCATCACCAACAAGAGTGTACAGCAAATTCACACTCTCAGACTATTGTGAGGAAGTAGACGTGGACTCAATCAGAACAGTCGTAGCAGGTTTTGCGGGAGGATCACATAGAATATGATTCTCGAGAGGTATGTCCTCTTCTTTGATTACCGCATCTGACTGTGCTGAGTCAGTATCATTAGATTCATCATCTGAAGAATCAGTATCCTCAACAATGATTGGAGGATCCTGATTTTGTTCAGCAGTTACAAAAGTATCTGCTGACACATCCGAATCTGATGATACTTCCTGTTGGTATCCAAGTCCCGTTGCAAATTCCTCAATGTCTAAAGGAACAGATTCTTCATAATGAGTTCTATACTCCTCATCAGGCAGTGCATCATAATTTTGTCTAACAGGTGGTGGACATTTCTTATATCCAATGCACGTGACATCCTTTTTCTCTTTTTGTGTGCCAATGATGTGATCCAGCACGTATCTAGAGTTAGAATAACTGTCTAGTTTAAGCCGGATCGCCTCACTTTCACACTTTGTGCAGGCTAACTCTTTTTGCATGCTTTCAAGACGATTGATATAAAGGTTTATGTCAGTTTGTTTTCTTGAAACCATTTTTGTCAGTTCGGTTTTATCTTTTCTTAAAGTTTCAACCATCGTTTTAAATTCCTTTTCATGGTTTTCATAAAACATGTTAGCCTCTTTGCATTTTGAAAGATCCACTATCAACTTTTGATTGTGCGTATTTGTCACTTCAAATTTGTTTTGCAAATCCTCATATTTGCTTTGCAAATCACACCACTTAGTATCTAATGAAACATGTTTGTTTTGCAAGTCAAACAATTTAGCATTTAAAGCATCATGTTTGCTTTGCAACTCAGACATATTAGCATCCAAATCAGCACATTTAACACTTAAGCTAGCACAATTGTCACAATTAACAACAGTTGGTTCATCGACACATACCTGGCTTGATGAACTGCTGCCATTAGCCATAAAGGCTGAAAGAAGAGAAGAAGAAGAATAAGCAGCATGATCCACCAGAATAGATCTTCTATCATTCCTTGCTGCAGTTTCTCCTAACAATTCATCGATATCTTCATCGATTCTCCCACTAGATACATTGTCATCGCCTGAGGTTGAGGTTTCCTCATCTGAACTCCTTGAATCACCAGAACTCTCTTCATCTGAAGATTCACCACCACTGGCGGAAGATTCTCCACCACTGGCGTGCTTCAAATCCTTAGCAGTTTCAGCAAAACAAGCTGTTCCTCCTTCATCTATTTGCACCACAAGAGCTTGATTTGTGTTCGATGGTCCTACTTGATTGTTTGCAGGGACCAAGGTGCGATCATCATTCCTGGGTTGATTCTGATTCTGTTGGTTGCCTCCTTGACCTCTGAAAGGATTCTGGTTCCCATGCTGAGCTGGCTTTGTGCATTCCCTCTTGAAGTGACCACGTTCGCCACAGTTAAAGCACTTAACAGACTGCTTATCGAACCCATACTTGGTGTCTTTCTTGCTTTCCAAGCTGGTTCGACCCGTCCGTTCCATGAAGTCTTTAGCTCGCCTAACAGCACTAGCAAAAGCCCATTTGATGTCCATCATATCCATCTCTTCTTTATCTATCTGCTGATAATCTTCTTGAGTTAGATTGATGTTTCCGATCTGCCCTGCAATCAACCCACAATACGAGCTCACCAATGTGTTTAGTATCTCCATATGATCTTTAGCTACTTCAACGCTAACTTTGGAGAAGTTTGATGTATCAAGCCGTACTGTATTTGACTTTGATGGCTGACTAGCAGATGATGTGCTTCCATAACAAGCTTGTTGTTGAACATGAAGTGGATTCCCATACAAATCAGTGGTTGGAGCTGGCTTTACAAGAACTTGTATCGGATTGCCATATAAATCTGTGCTAGTGACAAACGCCGTTTGAAGTGGGGCATGTGAAGCAGGTCTTGCAGAAGTACTAGAAGTTCCATAATACATATCAGGATTTTGTCGCACTGGTATTGTAGAAGTGCTAGAAGTTCCATAATACATATCAGGATTTTGTCGCACTGGAATTCTTTTTGCCTTTAGGATTTCTTCCTGATCTTTATTCTCCAAGAGCTGACCGAAGTCATTGATGTTTTTCGTAGCCAATGTGCCATTGTATTTCAGGATTTCCAAGAAACTATTCCATTGAGGTGGCAGTGCATCGGCAAACTTTGTGACAACCTGTGTTGGATTTGTTTCTACCTCATAATTGCTCAATTCAGTCAGCAAGTGATGAAATCGACTTGTCATATCTCCCAAAGATTCATTTTCCATACAAGTGAAACCATCAAACTCCTTTTTGAGTAAATCATGTCGCAATTGACGTGACTTTTCATTTCCTAGTCCTCTTGTCTTCAATGCATCCCACAATCGCTTTGACGTCTTGAAACTGACAAACTGATGATATATATCCTTGCTCATCGCCTGAGTCAGAATAGCATATGCTTTCTTTTCTAAATCATATACCTTTTTCTGGTCTTCCGAAAGATCTGCAAATGTAGCGGCAGTTGAAGCGGCAACCTCAAGAGTTTGATCGAAATCTGTAGTAAAACGTAACCACAGTTCCGAGTTTTGCCCATTGACATACGTCTGAAATCTATCAACCCAACCAGGATATTCGTTTAAGTGCATCAGTTTCGGTGGACGATTCAGACTTCCGGTCTCGCTTTCGCTGAGGAGTATACTTTGAATACTTGGAGCTTGATTTGAAACAAACGCCCATTGACCGGTCGACATTTGATTCGCTTGCGAAGATGCGGGTGCCGGAGATTCAGCCCATGATGGTGACAAACGCGTGTTTGTATACTTGCTTTCTGTATTAGATGCGGGTGCGGGAGATTCGGCCCATGATGGAGATAAACGTGACGGAGTACCCCCACCAATTCGGATTCATTTTTGACGTATGATGACTAATACCTGAACAAATCACATAAATTAAACAGTTAAAAATGTTTTACAAGTCTACAGTTAGAAATATCACAAGTATGAATGACGAAAATAAGGTGTTTTCGTATGAAGAATGATCACGAAATCAAGAGTGATTTCGTCTGAATACTGAATGACGAGTGATTTCGTTGAATGATGTTTGATGAAATCAGATGTGATTTCGTTCAAGAACAAGCTCTTGATTTCGTCCAGGATAGTGAACAAGTTGGTTTGTTTTCGTTGAGAAGGGATTTCGGCAACAAGACAAGTGATTTCGGCAATAAGGGTTTTCGGCAACAATATGTGTTTTCGTTGATAGGGATTTCGGCCAAGACAACAAGCAGATGTGATTTCGGTAGGAAGTGTTTTTGGCCAGGACAACAAGCAGATGTGATTTCGGCAGGAAGTGTTTTCGACCCAGAAGTTGATTTCGGCCCAGGTGTGATTTCGGCCCAGGTGGGATTTCGTCCAAGATGGTATGCACAACTGATTTCGTCCTAAACTGATATGCACAAGAGATTTCGTTGACAACAGCTTGATATTGTTGACTGAAGTGTTTTCGTTGACTATTGAGAAACAACTTGCAAGATATTTATACTCTGATTTCGTTGACAAAAGACCAGACAACAAGATATTTTCTAAACCTTATCCAATCTACTTCCTGACAACAAAACCTTCTTTTTCAAACTTCACCTTACTTATCAGTTTTCGAAGCTTGTTATTTTCAACAACCGTCATCATACGGGTACATTTGTCAAACAATGATATAATAATCAAAACAAAAAACACAAACACAATTATTCAGAAACAAATAAAGATCAAACTAAATATTTATTCAAGAACAATTTGAAGATTTGATGAACTGGATGAATATTCAAGTTACCAGAAATATTTTTAAACACACTTTTGCAAATAAAGTTCAATAAAAACCCAAAACTAACATGTATACAAGAGTTATAACAAGGTTTTATATGAACTATAAGCAAAACAATCAAGATTTTCAAGGTTTTTCCAGAAAATGTATGATTTTTCAAAGCTCAAAATCAAGAAAAACACAAGAAAATCAACTTGGTTTTAACAAGGAATCGAGCCAATGCTCTGATACCAATTGTAGGTCCACCCGGAGGATCGAGTAACCTCTATTCCCTGTTTTCCGACAAACCCGAAAGTGCGGAATCCAAACGGGTAAGTTAAACCAAGTGACGAACAAAAACACAAAGATTCAACGATTAACACTCCATTGTATTAACTCGTATAAAACCGTTACAAAGCAATGTTTACAAGATAAACCTATAAACTTTCTGTTGTGTGTGTGTGTTCTCTCAAAGAAATCTATTCAGACTTCATTAGTATGTTCTGTTCTGTGTCTGTGTTTATATACTACACATGTCGATGAAATCAGAAGCCCACGAAATCACATGGGACGAAATCAAGGATATTATTTGGTTTTCATCCCATTTGGTTTTCACCAAAAGGGATTTCGTCCCATGCATGTTAGACTAGGGGATTTCGTCATATGAGATGGGCTTGGGCTTGGGCTTCTTCATTGTTGGGCCAAACATAAACAAGACAATACTAGACTTAACAATATGCATACCGCACACACGAAGTAGCATTTACATCAAACATTTCAAAGTAAAACGCATACCGAGTCAAGACAGGAGGTTGTCTTGACTACGGCCTTCACTTCGTAGCCGAGTCGAACCGAGCCGAGCCGTATCCACATAATATGTATCAACAAATTCTAAGCGAAAGCGAGACCGGAAGTCTAAATCGCCCACCGAAACTGATGCACATAAATGAATATCCTGGATGGGTAGATAGATTCCATACGTATGTCCTTGGGCAAAACACGGAATTGTGGTTATGTTTTACTACAGATTTCGATCAAGCTCTTGAGGTTGCAGCTTAAACTGCCGCGACATTTGCAGATCTTACGGAAGACGAGAAAAAGGCATATGATTTAGAAAAGAAAGCATATGTTATTCTGACTCAGGCGTTGAGCAAGGATATATATCATCAGTTTGTGAGCTTCAAGACGTCAAAGCGATTATGGGATGCATTGAAGACAAGAGGTCTAGGAAATGAAAAGTCACGCCAATTGCGACATGATTTACTCAAGAAGGAGTTTGATGGCTTCACATGTATGGAAAATGAATCTTTGGGAGATATGACAAGTCGATTTTATCACTTGCTGACTGAATTGCGTAATTATGGGGTAGTAACAACTCCAGCAGAGGTTGTCACAAAGTTTGCCGATGCACTGCCACCTCAATGGAATGGTTTCTTGGAAATCCTGAAATATAATGGCACATTGGCAACGACAAACATCAATGACTTCGTTCAGCTCTTGGAGAACAAAGATCTGGAAGAAACCCTAAAGGCAAAAAGGGTTCCAGTGCGACAAAATCCTGATATGTATTATGGAGCTTTTAGCACTTCTGCAAGACCTGCTTCACACGCTCCAATTCAAACGGCGTTTGTCACAAGCACAGATTTATATGGCAATCCGATACAAGTTCCTGTAAAGCCAGCTCCAACCACAGACTTGTATGGAAATCCACTATAACCAGCTCCACAACAGCAAAGCTACCAGCCATCTACCATAGCAACTGATTTGTATGGGAATCCACTTCATGTTCAACAACAAGCTTGTTATGAAAGCACATCATCTGCTGGTCAGCCATCAAATTCAAATACAGTACGGCTTGACACGTCAAACTTCTCCAAAGTTAGCGTTGAAGTAGCTAAAGATTATATGGAGATACTAAACACATTGGTGAGCTCGTATTGTGGGTTGATTGCAGGGCAGATCAGAAACATCAATCTAACTCAAGAAGATTATCAGCAGATCGATAAAGAAGAGGTGGATATGATGGACATCAAATGGGCTTTCGCCAATGCTGTAAGGCGAGTAAAGGACTTCACGGAACGGACTAGTCGAACCAGCTTGGAAAGCAAGAAAGATACCAAGTATGGGTTCGACAAGCAGTCTGTTAAGTGCTTTAACTGTGGCGAACGGGGTCACTTCAAGAGGGAATGCACAAAGCCAGCACAACATGGGAACTAAAATCCTTTCAGAGCTCAAGGCAACCAACAGAATCATAATCAAACCAGGAAAGACGATCGCACCTTGGTCCCTGCAACGTCAGGCGATGACCATTTATCTAGTGGGAGAATCGATGCAGATATCGATGAATTGTTAGGAGAAGCTGCAGTAGGGAATGATAGAAGATCTATTCTGGTGGATCAAGCTTCTTATTCTTCTTCTTTTCTTCATTCAGCCTTTATGGCTAATGGCTGCAGTTCATCAAGCCAGGTATGTGTCGCTGAACCAACTGTCGTTAATTGTGATAATTGTGCTAGCTTAAGTGATAAATGTGCTGATTTAGATACTAATATGTCTGAGTTGCAAAGCAAACATGATGCTTTAAATGCTGAATTGCCTGACTTGCAAAACAAACATGTTTCTTTAGATGCTAAGTGGTGTGATTTGCAAAGCAAACATGAGGCTTTGCAAAACAAATATGAAGTGACATATATCCACAATCAAAAGTTGATAGTGGATCTTTCGATATGCAAAGAGGCTAACATGTTTTATGAAAACTATGAAAAGGAGTTTAAAACGGTGGTTGCAAATTTAAGAAAAGATAAAACCGAGCTGACAAAAATGGTTTCAAGAAAAAAAACTGACATAAAATGTTATATCAATCATCTTGAGATCATGCAAAAGAGTTAGCCTGTGTAAAGTGTGAAAGTGAGGTGATCCGGCTTAAGCTAGACAGCTATTCAAACTCTAGATACGTGCTGGATCACATCATTGACACACAAAAAGAGAAAGAGGATGTCACGTGCATTGGATATAAGAAATGTCCACCACCTGTTAGACAAAATTATGATGCCATGCCTGATGAGGAAAATAGAACTTATTATGAGGAATCTGTTCCTTTAGACATTGAGGAATTTGCAACTGGACTTGGATACAAAAATGAAGTATCATCAGATTCGGATGTTTCAACAGTTTCAAGTGTGTCAACTGCTGAACAAAATCAGGATCCTCCAGTCATTGTTGAGAATGCTGATTCTTCAGATGATGAATCCGATGATACTGACTCAGCACAGTTTTATGCGGTAATAAAAGAAGAGGACATACCTCTTGAGAATCATATTCTATGTGATCCTCCCGCAAAACCTGCTAAGACTGTTCTGGTCGAGTCCACGTCTGCAAAAGAGTCAGAGAGTGTGAATTTGCTGTACACTCTTGTTGGTGATGATAAAATCTATTCCAACAAAGATTTTCCGATTAAGAATGTAAATCAATCTTTTATCAGTAAAGTTTTTGAAGATTCGACAAGTAGGTTTTTGGGAAAGTCGGGTTCACACGTTGTGGTAACACATTGCCCTCCGATTCCAAAAGCTGAAGTTCGAAAACAATATGGAAATCAACGATTGCCAACAGTGAAAAAGCAGCAAAATCATACCAAACCAAAAGGTAAATCAACGACTCAAGGTCGAAAGGAACCGAACCAAAAGAAGAACAAGAAAGTGAACTTTGTGAAATCAACGGGAACGGATAAACTTGAAACATTTGCCAATAAATCTAACTTAGATCATGTTAATCAAGTTAAAATGTTGAAAAGAAATGAACCAAACAGTTCAAAACCAAGTACCTCAGGATCACAAAGTTCATCGACAAGACAATCACATGTTACTTCGGGGTTTGTTGAACGAAGATCATGTTTTGAGTGTGGTGAAATTGGACATATCATTCGAAACTGTCCATATCTTCATAAACAAAAAGCCAAAGTTGATGATCCCCGTGACCGAAATGACCGAAAGCAATCTGTTTCATCAAAACTAGATCCCCGTCTTGTAAAAGAAAGGGAAAAGAAACAGAAACGCCAACAGGTTAAGAAAATTGAAAAAGCAATCAAAACCGATGTGGTCAACAAAACATCTGCTTCTGTCAAACCAGACAATTTAAACACTTCAGACAATAATGAAGTTAAGATTTTAAAGAATAAAACTGGTAAAACAAAACAGACCTGGAAACCAAAAACGGCAACTGAATAAGGGGGAACATCACAATTTCCACAACATCGAGAAGTTCAAGTAACTTACGTTGATGAAAATGGAAGACCCAAGACCACAAAGGCTTGGGTCCCCATCTCCAACTAATCATGTGAGTACATGTGCAGGGTGTTCCAGGAGGAACTTTTAGCAGTCATTGGATTGTTGATAGTGGGGCATCCAGGCACATGACCGGCGACATGAAACTTCTCTACGACGTCAAATCTATTAGAGGAGGTTATGTTGCTTTTGCTGGAGATAAGGGTGGTTATATAACAGGATAAGGAATGGTATCTAACGGGGTTGTAAGTTTTGACAAGATCAACTTTGTACAACAACTTGATCACAATCTTCTCAGTGTTTCACAAATCTGTGATAAACAGTTTTCAGTACACTTTGATGCAAATGGATGTTATGTGCTGAAACCCGGCTTCAAGATTCCGAAAGAATGGATTCTCTTATCTGCTCCAAGGATTAACGATTTATATGTCCTTGATATGTGCCAAGCAATAACAACGACTGCACAAGCAACTTGTTTCATTACAATAGCCACTGAAAAAGACTCTATCTCTTGGCACAGACGTATGGGTCACATTCACTTACGGAAAATGAATCATTTGGTGTCGAATGAATTACTGAATGGTGTTCTTCTTAAAAATTTCCATCTTCAAGACATCTGTGTTTCATGCCAAAAAGGAAAGCAAACTAAGAAGCGACATCCGACAAAGAAAATCAACACGGTGGCAGTTCCTCTTGAACGTTTGCACATGGATTTGTTCGGTCCTGTCAAGCACAAAAGCATCAGGAATTATTAATATTGCCTCGTGATAACTGATGATTATTCAAGATTTTCTTGGGTGGCGTTTATGGCTCACAAGAGTGAAACTTTCGGTATTATCAAAAACTTGATCATTCAGATTGAGAATTTGTATAAGTTGAAGGTTAGACGGATACGCAACGACAATGGTACAAAATTTAAAAATCATGCCATGGCGGAGTTTTGCACATCAAAAGGTATTCTTCACGAATTTAGTGCGGCTTATACTCCTCAGCAGAATGGCGTCGCTGAACTTAAAAACCGTACATTGATCGAGACTGCTAGGACTATGTTGGTAGAGTCGCAGTTGCCCATTCCATTCTGGAGTGAAGCTGTGGCCTCCGCATGTTACACGATGAATCGAGCCCTTACAGTCAAAACACACAACAAGACCTGCTTTGAGCTTCTTCACAAACGGAAACCAGATTTGTCATATCTTGAACCGTTTGGAGCTCCTTGCACAATGATCGATCCTAATGGAAAGTTTGGGGCAAAAGCTATTGAAGGTCACTTTCTTGGTTATGCCACCCCGAACTTAAGAGTCTGGAATCTCGAGACTAAAAGGGTTGAGGAATGATCTGAAGTCAGAGTACAAAGGCACACTTTGCCAGTCAAAAATCCAGGTCAACCATGGATGTTTGAGTACGATGACTTTTTCAATTCGATCAATGTTGAAGCAGTTGAAGAAAATGTTGCGGCAAGGATGTTTTTTTGAGAGTGACAACGCAACAGAATCACCGTTGGTTCATCCAATTATTGTCAACAATTCAGAACCAACTTCAGTGAACAACAATGCTCTCGACAATGAGGATTTTCATGATGCTACCGAACTGAACGAATCTTCAGAGGATGAAGAATTTCTAGATGCAGATCAAGAAGTTCCTACATCAGCAGTACATGGTACTTCAGAGGCTACACCTCCAGTGGACGCCCCTAAAACAGCTGAAGCTACTGTATCATCCTCTTCGCCAGTTCCGGGTATTGAATTGGTTGTTGATCTCAATCTCAACAATCTGGGTACAAATATTCCAGTTCTAGAAAATCCAGAAACAAGGATTCACAATACCCATCCTCAACAAAACATCATCGGTAATGTACAGAGTGGCATTCAAACAAGAAACATGTTGCGAAACAACAACAATGCAGGCCTCTATGCGGCGATTCGAGAATCTGGTCAACAAAACGATTGGTCTTTCGCGTGTTATGTCTCACAGAAAGAGCCAAGAACTTGGAAAAAAGCTTTGAAAGATAATTCTTGGGTTGAAGCAATGCAGGAAGAACTACAACAATTCCAGAAACTTGGTGTCTGGAAGCTCGTAGAGAAACCTGCTGATTACAAGAAGATTGGTACCCGGGGGGTTTATAAGTGCAAAAAGGACGACCGTGGAATCGTTATTCGGAACAAAGCAAGATTGGTCGTTCAAGGTTTTCGTCAGATTGAAGGTATAGACTACAACGAAGTGTATGCACCTGTTGCACGTCTGGAAGCAATTCGGATCTTTCTGGCTTATGCCTCATTCAAAGGATTCAAGGTTTACCAGATGGACGTCAAAAGTGCTTTCTTACATGGTCTAGTCGAAGAAGAGGTGTATGTTGAACAGCCTCCAGGTTTTGAAGATCCTATCCATCCCGATCGGGTTTGGTTGCTGAACAAAGCTCTCTATGGTCTACATCAAGCACCATGAGCTTGGTACGCAACCTTATCTAATTATCTGCTGGAGAATGGATTTCGCAGAGGTCTTATCGATTGCACTCTCTTGATAAAAGAACAAGATGGAGATCTTCTACTGGTTCATGTATATGTGGATGATATTATATTTGGTTCTACTAACAATGTTATGTGTAGGGATTTTGAGCGTGTAATGCAGGATAAATTCGAGATGAGCGTATGGGGGAGATGACTTTCTTTTTGGGCTTGCAAGTACAACAAACGAAGTCTAGGATTTTCATCCATCAGACTAAGTATGTTCAAGACATTCTGAACCGATTCCAGATGTCCGACACATCGCCCATTGGTACCCCACTGCAGAAAAATCAGGGAATCAATCCAGACTTAAAGGGTGAACTCGTTAGCTCTTCATACTACCGCGCGATGATTGGATCCCTTATGTACCTCACTGCATCAAGACCAGATATAATGTATCCAACATGCCTTCTAGCCAGATTTCAAGTGAACCCGAAGGCCTCACATCTTGCAGCTGTAAAAAGGATTTTTCATTATTTGAAGGGTTGCCCAGACACCGGTCTATGGTACCCTAAGGATGATAACTTTGATTTAGTCGCTTTCTGTGATTCTGATTTTGGCGGATTCAAAATCGACGACAAATCCACAACGGCTGGATGCCAGTTTTTAGGAAATCGCCTCGTAACATGGCAGTGCAAGAAGCAGACTTGTGTCGCTACATCAACTTGTGAAGCTGAATACATTGCTGCCTCAAGTTGTTGCTCCCAAGTCCTGTGGATACAACAGCAAATGCATGATTACGGTTTTGAATTCCTAACTACTCCTATTTTAGTTGATAATTCTGCTGCCTTATCTATCACTAGAAATCCTATGCAGCATTCAAAGACCAAACACATCGAAATTAAGTATCACTTCATACGTGATTGCTTTGATAAAAGGCTTATCGATGTTGTTAAGGTCCATACCGATGACCAACGTGCCGACCTTTTTACCAAAGCATTTGATAAATCAAGATTTGACTTTTTATTATTGGTAAACGGCATTAAGGTCAAGCAAGAGTAATCCGCATCGGAAAATTGTTTTTGTATATATCTTTGTGTTTTTTAAATTATTAAAAGTTTGTTGATTTTAGGGGGTAAATCCAAAATTTGAAAAATTCAAAAACGTCAAAAAATTTCAAAACTAAAAAACAATAGAAAAACAAAAATGAGTTTCCTGGCGAGCAAAAGAGAAATTGATAGTACATCAGTGGTCTGTTGAAACCTCTTTAAACTGAAATGCAAAATGAAAAATGTTAAGCGGCTCTATATAAGATGTATCGGTAGGCTCACAATCATCTTAAATTGTGCAGGGTGATATAAACTTAAATCGACTGAAGACTGTGTAAGAACCACTCATTGGCATATGGTCTTAGTACTGAAATTTCGTTTGAGAGATTGCCGAGGTTCTGAGATATGTGGTCTTTATGCTGTTTATCATCTGGGTATCATGGTTGTTTCTTTTACCGAATATAATGGAGACGAAGTCTAGATCTTCCATGATACCATACATACGTGTACATATTGCATACGACCTCAATAAGTGATCAACAATCACATGTCCACAAAATAAGTGATAATATATCACATTTATCCGGGAGTCAAGTTCGTCTCTTTGCTGTACGTTTGTACTGACCTGTTCACGAACTTGCTCCTGTGCCCTCATGCATCTGAAAATCAAGTTCCTCATCAATAAGTGATTCTATCACATGGGGCTTGTTTTCATCAAAATAAGTGAGTTTCTCACATTTTTCATATACGTCAAAACAGATGATAAATGGTATACTCACCAGTAAGATGAACCCTCGTGCATACCTTGATACGGGAATGTGTCGTGATGTGGATGAACACCGGTCGGTAAGTATAAATCATACACTAATCGTATCCCCTCGCCATGATTACATCTGATAAGTTGAGCTTATGTGGATAACAATACCGATAATCGTTATAGGATGTTTATCTAAATGTTAACAAAAAGAACAACAAGTTGTTTTGGCATGACCGTACACTGATATGATTCTCTTACCCTCGAAACTCGCAAAAAGAATGTTTGTATATATTTACTTTTCTTAGTTTCTGCAACTCTGTATATATTTATTTACTGCTTTCAGTCTTTAAGTTTGAAATATTCAAAATGCCAAAAATATTTTAGGTGTGTTTTAATATAAACTTTTTAAAAGTCAAAAAGATTTTATTTCTGCTTTAGTTTTGATTAACCGATGTTGGAACTCAAGTCTTCGTTGCCTGAAATCTGATGAAAACCAAAACGACCGAATCTTCATAAATGGTCAGAGTTTGCAAGTATTGAAAGTTAATAATCAAAATTGAAAAATCTGTTAACTTTTCAAACAAATTGTCGGACGATAGTTGAATGAGAATTGGTCTCATATGTGTCATTTGTTTATGTTAACTATATTCCAAGCAGTTGTTCTCATTACGCGTTCAGCTTTCTTGCATGTGCATATGCTAAAGGAAAGGATAACATGTTAAATGATGAGCTTCGGAATGAAGACACGACGTAAAGGCACTCAAATGATAAAGATGATCGAGTTGCCGCTGATCAATCATCAACACCATAATGATCTATAGTATCGAAAATCAAAAGATTCACGAGCATAATCAAAGGGAGAGTTTGTTGATGCACTTCCTAAATGAAATGGGGTGTTTGTTAATATACTTTCTACTTACAACACGTGAAGACTTTGATGATCCTTTCCGAGAAAAAGAACCATCAAGAGATGGAGAACGAGATTACGAACCTCGCGAGCAGCATCCAAGGGGGAGTTTGTTGATACATATTGTGTGGATACGGCTCAGCTCGGTTCGACTCGGCTACGAAGTAAAGGCCGTAGTCAAGATATCCTCCTATCTTGACTCGGTATGCTATTTACTTTGTAACGATTGATATAAATACAACTGCGTGTGTGCAGTTTGCATCTTTGTATTTCTTATGTGTTGTCTGTTTGTGTAACCCATTGACGAAGCCCAACATGATGAAGCCCATGGCCCAAACCCAACATGTGACGAAATCACATGTGACGAAGTCACTGTTGGCGAAATCCCTTGATTTCGTCGAAGATATTGGAAGTTCGTCGAGACATTGTAAGTTCGCCGAGGGATTTCGTCACACAACAGGATTTCGTCGACGTGTTACTATATAAACGCAGACAATAGACAGAAACAGGTGTGCAAGTCTGAATAGATTTGAGAGAGAACACACTGTAAACACACACACACTGAGAGTTTATAAGAACATCTTGTAAACATTGCTTTGTAACCGTTTTCTAGATTAACACATTTGAGTGTTAATCGGTGAATCTTTGTGTTTGTGTTCGTAACTTGGTTTAACTTACCCGTTTAGATTCCGCACTCTTGGGTTCGTCGGAAAACATGGAATAGAGGTTTAACTCGATCCTCCGGGTGGACCTACACCCCTCTAGGTTATTCGATCTTAAAAGCTCTTATAGATAAACACCCGATGTGCGCTCAAATGTATCCGATCCTTTCCTAAAGGGACGTTCTGTGGTAGGGACGGGATGCGGGCCCAACACCTGTTAGATGCTATTGGTGGTGAGGACTCGGTGACTTCCTTAGGATTGCTTACGAGCATTACTAAAGTTGTTAACTTATGGCTTGGGGGATCCTGCCCTAAGGTGCTTGCTGAGTTTGTTGTCTCGGACCCCTCACCCTCTTATTGAAGCCCGATAAAGGAATTCGGCCTATTGTTGTGGGGGGTATTTAGCGAAGGTTGGTTTCCAAGGTGGCGATGAAGAAGGTCGGGAAAGACATGGCCCAGTAATTGGGGGACTTTCAATTTGGGGTAGGGACGCCAAATGGGGCAAAGGCGGTGCTTCATAGTGTGAACAGGTTTCTCAACTCCTTTCATGTAGATGGTTCCTTGGCATTGCTTACTTTGGACTTCTCCAATGCTTTCAACACGGTCGACCGCATAGCCTTCCTCCAAGAGGTTCATCAGCGTTGCCCGTTAATCTATCGGTGGGTCCAATTCCTTTACGCCCATCCTGCTAGGTTATATGTTGGTAACGATTGTATTGGGGCTACTGCTGGAGTGCAACAAGGAGATCCCTTGGGGCTCCTTCTCTTTGCCCTTGCCTTACACCCCCTTATTCTATGTGTTCAGAACCGCTGTAACCTCCCATTTCATGCTTGGTACTTGGATGATGAGGTGATTATTGGCAACTCGTCTGAGGTTGCTAAGGCCTTAGACATCATCAATGAGGAGGGGCCATCTTTGGTCTTTATCTCAACATTAAGAAAACAGAGGTTTTTTGGTCGACATGCGACGGGCGGAAATTTCAGGACGGGCTTTTCCCGAGAGGAATTGGTAGACCAGAGAGGGGGGTTATGCTCCTTGGTGGAGTCGTTAGCTGTGATCCTAGCTTTATTGGGGAGTGGCAGGGCGACGTGCCTCGGGGGCGGTTGCCCTCATGAAACTCTTTCCCTGCCTTAGGGGTCCCCAATGTGAACTCCTTCTGCTAAGGTCGTGCATGGGGGTTGCTAAGTTACGTTTTGGCCTGCGGACTTGTCAACCCTATTTGATGGGGGATGCGGTATCTCGGTTCGATGATGGCCTCAGGGCGGCTATAAAAGACAAGTAGTGGGTGGCGGCCCCTTTTTTGGTGACCTCCAGCGGCATCTGGCATCTCTGCCAATGCGTTTAGGTGGTTTAGGCCTCCTTTCAGCTCAAGATGTTGGGGCTTAAGCCCTTGTGGCGTCTAGAGCTTAGTCTTGGGAACTACAGGATCATATCCTTCTAAACATTGGGGTTTTCGGGCTTGACCCGGACTATCAGTAGGCTCTCGAACGCTTAAATGTCCTAGACTTGGATATTGGCTGTTTCTCTAATAAGGACACCGCCCCCTCGAAACCACAAAAAACTTTGGTGAATGCTATGTTTAGCAAAATTGCTCAAAACCTGGGAGAAGTTTTTGATTTGTCATCCCGCTAGAAGGTGGTGTTTGAGTGCCTGAAGGGTCCCCATACTCAGGGTTTTTTTACCGTTATCCCGATTGAGGGGTTGGGACAATGCATCTCTGTAGCAGAATATAGAGCCATTCTCAAATATCGGTTGATGATCTCTATGTACCCGGAAGATGAAACCTACCCGATATGCCGTAAAGCTTGTATTGATAAATACGGGGAGCACACAGTTCATTGTAAAGAGCTCCCTGGATTCAAATATCGGCACGACTGGGTGCAGGATGTTTTGTGGGACATCCTGATAAGAGCTGGGATTTCTACTAAGAAAGAGACTCTGTGAATTTCCTCACGGACCCTATGGAAGGGAGATCTACTATGCGACCAACAGATCTGCTCTTCTTTGGCTGGGCTGAGGGGAAACATGCTTGTGTGGACCTCACGGGGGTTTTCCCCTTTGGTTGGTTTAACGGAAAACGGGTTTGTAGCTAGACAAGCAGCAAGAAAGGCAGAATCAAAGAAAGTGGATTAGCACGCTAAAGCTTGCGCAGAGAACCAGCATGTCTTTGTCCCTTTTGTCTTTGATACATTTGGCTCCCTAGCGCCAGAAGCTATCCACTTCTTGACCAAGGTCCAACGTGTCATCCGCAACAATTGTTCAACCCCAAGGGGGCAGGGGTTTCTCTTTGAAGGTTAGGGTTTACAATTCAGAAAGAGGTGGCGGCGTAGCTTGTTGGCCGTCTACCTTTTGTTTTGATGTAACTTGAAAAGTTTTTTGAAGAAATATATCGATTATTTATTAATAAAACAAACTAGCCTAAGGACCCGTGTATTACACGGGTTGATTAAAGATAATATCGCTTCATCATCGTTCTTTACATAAAATGTATTGAATATATACACTTTGAGTCCCTATGTCAGTGTGCAGTCAGTTTAATTGTTTATGCCAGGGGTAAGACCGTCTTTTGGAATATATTAATAACACTTTGCGTCCCTATGGTATGAGTGAAATATCAACCAGAGCCCCTAAATTCATTTCTTGCTTTTTTTGTTAAGAAATCATTGATTTAATAATTAAAATTAACTCTTTTAATCAAGTATTAACTCTTTTTTAAATAAATGCAATCTAATAATTAACTATTTTTAAATAAATGCAATCTAATAATTAACTATTTTTAAATAAATGCAATCTAATAATTAAATGTATACTATATATACCAAATTATTAAAGCCTATATTGTATATTAAATGTAAACTTTTAATACATACAATACAGAAGCAAAACGTTACAGACTCGATAACAAAAGACCGTAACATACAATACAGAGACAAATGAAAATGTGGATCTTTACTGACGGGTGCACTTCGGAATGTAGCAGATATGAATGAATATAACCCAAGTGGTAGATATGTAATTAGCGAGCTCTGGAATTTCAAGGAAAATCGAAGAGCTACACTGGGGTTATATTCATTTATATCAATCACTTCCTTATGTGCACCACACCATCTTCTAGGAGGATGTCAAGTGTTCTCGCCTTCGTAGTTGGTGTTTTGCTTATCTTTACATCCGCAGCCATTCTGTACATCGAATCAAACGAAAACCAAATAACTGTTATCAACGAATCAAACCAAAACCAGAAAAAAAAATGAGGAACACATTCAAATCATTGAATCAAAACCAAAAAAACCCAAAAAACACATTCAAATTATCGAATCAAACCCAAAATACACAAATAACTTATTATCATCGAATCAAACCAAAACCAAAGATCAAATGAGGAACACATTCAAATCATCAAATCAAACAAAAAAAATACCCAAATTACTGATTATCATCGAATCAAACCAAAAACGAAAACCAAAAATCAAAATGCTGAACACATGCAAATCATCGAATCAAACCAAAAATAGCCAAATAACACATTCAAATCATCGAATCAAACCATAAATCAATATGAGGAACACAGCAATCCGAAACTGATCCGATCAGTTCTTTTTAAACAGTTCTCAAACAACCAACAAAAACCATTCGAAATTTAGCAAAAATCATTTTTCACATTTCAAGTATCAATATCAATGTGTTCAAATAAATACACACTTGTTTCTTCGCATTTGATTCAGAAATTAAAAGACACAAGTTTCATAGTTTAAATAAACAAACAACCTAGATCTATACTCTAATCAGCCAAATGATCATATGAGATCTGAAACTATAGAGTCAAACAAAACGAAACCTATGTTTTGAAGATGAACCTGATGAAGATGAAGATGATCTGTTCAGCAATAAAGATGTTGGTCTGTTCAGCGATGAAGATGGTATGTTCAGCGATGTCGATGAAAATGATGATATGTTCGGTGTTCGATGAAGGTGTTGGGAGTTGGGAGAGATTGTGTTGAGCAGTGTGAGTGAAGATGATGATCTGATCTTCATGTCACTTCCGTGTATATATTAAGAGTTAGCTTAAGGGTATAAACGACTTTTCATAATTGTCAAACATTCAAACAACTCTTTAGAAAATTATAAAATTTAATTGTCATATAAAGGTTTTTCAAAATTTCAATGTTAATGGTATATTATCATTGAAATATTTGTTCAAAGTTATTGCAAAAATTAGAATTTTTTAAAATCTTGAACCATGTTAATCTTACCAATAATATAAATATGTCATCTTACCAATAATATAAATATAGCCTAAGGACCTGTGTATTACACGGGTTGATTAAAGATAATATGGCTTAATCATAGTTGTTTGCATTAAATGTTATGAATATATACACCTCTTTAAACGGATCATGTAAAAACTTTTTATTAACCATCAATATGTAGATATCACAATTCGTTGAAAATCTCTTTATACACCACATTAGTTGTTTTATCCGTAGGTTTTCCGTTGTTGTCAAGTATGAGTATTTTGACCCCATTTCTTGTTTTCACCCTTGATAAGGCAACATACAATTGTCCATGAGAGAAGACCGGTTGTTTGAGGTACAAACCAACTCTTGAAAGAGACTGGCCTTGACTTTTGTTGATGGTCATTGCAAAACATACGGCCAGTGGAAATTGCCTCCTTTGAAAAGCAAAAGGAATCTTTTTATCAAAAGGTATCAAGTTTAATCGAGGGATATATGTGCAAGTACCAATATTTGAACCAGATATTATCTCCGCTTCTATTACACGGTTGTGCAGCTTTTTTACTTGTAGCCTTGTACCGTTGCACAATCCATTCCGTTGATCAATATTTCTTAATAACATCACTGGAACACCAACTTTAAGGACTAACCTATGATTTGGTAGGCCTGAAATTTTAAGACCATTGAGCACATCCGGAGAGTAAAGTCTTTGTTGTGTAGAATTTACATCTTCAGACGGACAAAGACTGTCAGAGCTAAGATACTCTTTTTCTTCACCAGGAAACATTGATAGCAACCTGTCATTAATCTCATGAACAACATCATTTTTAGGTGCAAGTATAGCCCGATCACTGAAATAGTTATGGGCGTCTACGTTTTCCAAGATTGATGGATAAACTCCATGAGTAAATTGTGGTATAGAAAGCTTTGAGAAAGTTTCAGAAACCACATCAAAAGCAATCATATAACTTTTAGGAGGCGCCCAATAATGTGGAGATGCAAAATATAGAACATTGTTGCATAAAGTGCCGTTAGACCACAAATATAACATTGAAACGTAATCTGATCCTTTTAAAAAAGTTAAAGTTTTCCATTCATGTGTCTTCATAGAATACACACGAGGTACAACATCATCCATACGACGTTGGAGATGTAATATTTTAACATCGTTTAATGAGTCTAGATAAATCCCAACTGCATCTGCCTTGATATCGAAAAAACTTTTAGGTTTATTATGACACAAATTCAAAAATTTATTGGTGGTTGGATTCCACAGAATCAATTGGTCTGAAGGACCTTGGATGCACATCAGTAAAAGACCGTATTGAGAAGCAAGAATCGTTAGATTTGAAAGCGTGGTATCAACGGGGAAGGAAATAAACTTCCTCTCACAAATGTCTACCTTTCCTCCAATCAAGTTGTCAATATAAATTGATGATGCGGTCAACGTGATTAGCTTACGATGTTCAGAATTATACATACGGCGAGAGTGAATAATAGAAAAAATAGATGAAGACAATTCATAACGCCATTGCTTGCAAACTGATTTAAATCATCCAACACATTTACTTGGTAGCCTTGATAGGATTTCGTGAGCAAACATCTCAAACTCAAGAGGTTCCATCCTAAAAAAAGATTCATATGAAACAAATGATAAGATTTATGTATATGAATTTGTGAAGCGATCAACCAATAAATATTAATGATCTACAAACACATATCACATATAAATAATGAATCGTGTGAAAATGATATACATCTTTAAACAAAAATACGAAAATAATAGAAAGAAAAGCAAACCGAAATTCGGAGTTGGAGATAATAACCTTTTGAGTCAACACATCTAATCTGACCCAGTAACAAATGCTTTATTTATAAATCCATTTGAAGGTAAATATTTATAATTAATGAAAATATTTTATTTAAAGCATGAGATGTCTCAGATTATATAAAATTTTATTAAAAAGTTAAGTCCATAAATAGCTAAATCAGCAATAAATCTATTTAAAGTTTTAATATTTTTAATAATTTATAACTAATTAGGATACTCTATTTTAAGCATGAGATGTAAAAGATTAAATGAATTTGATTGAAAATAGTGACTCGAAATTTGAAGGTTGAAATATATATAATTAATGAGAATATTTTATTTTAAGGATCAAATGTAACAATACTTTTCAAAGTTATTGCAAATATTATAATTTTTATAAATGTTAAACCATATTAATCTTAGTAATAATATAAATATGTTATTTATGTATTTGAAATAGTTGTCAAATGAATAAATCAGTTTTAATTATTAGGTTAGTTTTATTGATTATTTAGACAAATTTTGGCAGATATATCGATAAAATATTCGGTTGACTTAAAAATTAATTTCACAGTTCTTAAGATCAAAATACAAAATTCTCAAATGTAAATTAACGATTTTATTGGTTACAAAATTCCTTAAATAACAAATCAATTCGTAAAAATAAAATTTCATTTCCATTCTTAACTTAAAAATTTAGGTTTACTTAAATAAGTATGGTTGTTCAATACACCTAAAATTCCGTGAAAAATATGAACTTCACTTAGATAGATGTATAAATAAATTTGAATCATACTAAAAAACATTAACAGATTCAAAATTGACATTTAAAAATCGACTTACCTTTTTTAATTAGAAATCGTTTTTTTTTTTTTTGTTTATTGCACAACTTAATCTATTATATAAAGGTTATACATAGCATCTTCAATTATCGGTTTTGAAGTTTTTAACAATGGTTTATATTCCTTTCGATATTATACTGTTTGAAATCTTAATTAGGCTCAATGGAAGATCCATTGATCAATACAAATGTGTGTGTAAACAGTGGAATGAAGGTGTTGTACACTTTAGTCGGTGATGAAAAATTTATTCAAACACAGCATTTCCAATTAAAAATGTCAATCAATCTTTGATTGATAAAGTGTTTGAAGATACTACCAGTAAGTTTTTGGAAAAGGGGATTCCGAGAGTTTCAGTAACTCAGTGTAATCCGATTCCAAAAGCTGAAGTTAGAAGAAAATTTGGAAATCAAAAATCACCAACGAAGCAACAACCTATCGGTTTTAAGGGTAAACAGCAACAACAACGAGCTCAAAAGCCTAAGGTTACACAACCAAAGGCTGAAACAAAAGGAGCTCGTTACAAGAAGAAATGCAAAGACGTTAAGTTTGTGGCCTCCAAAGGTACTGATAAAGTGGAGACTTTTGAAAATAAGACAAATACCGATTTTGTTCAAAAAGTCAACATTTTGAAACGTAATAGTGATAACAATTACACCCAACACACAAATGGGTGTGAAGCTAGTACCTCTGGGTCTACAACTTCAACGGCAGGCCGTCGATCAGATTCTCCTAAGTTTGTTGAAAGGAGAAAATGTTTTAAGTGTGGGGAGTTTGGACACATCATTAAAAACTGTAAAAACACTCCCAAAGAAAATTTTGTTGAAAGACCCCCTTCTGAACAAGGTCACCAACAATGTCGTCCTGTTTCACCCAAAAATGACAAACGTACTATTAAAGAACAAGAAACAAAACAACGACGTCAAAGTGTGAAGGTGATCGAAAAGGCTTTAAAATCAAAAACTGTTAAAAGGAAACCAATTTTGTCACAACCGTTAAAACCGGAGATTTCTAAATCTGTAAATAATACACAATCCGGTAAATAAAAACAAACTTGGAAACCTAAATCGAGTGAAAGTTCAGGGGGAGGTGCAGTGTTTGCAAATCTTCAAGAAATTGAAATTATATTTCTTGATTCTCAGGGGCAACCCAAGTCTATGAAGGCTTGGGTCCCCCTCTCCAACTAATCTCTGAGTGAGTGTGCAGGATGTTCCAGGAGGAACTATCGATAGTCATAGGATTGTTGATAATGGAATGTTCATGCACAAGATCGGCGACAAAGAAGTTGTTGCCTTTGATGGAGAGAAAAAGGAAAGAAGACAGAATTTTCTGTTGAAAGAAATTGGAACCTTCGACAGAATGAAAATAATTTCAAAGTTTGATTGTTAAAGGCTTTGATCGGGTCCCCAGGATAGATTCAATCAAAATGTAAGCACCTGCAGCATGTCTGATGTTCAAAATCAACAAGATGAACGTGCAGTGTACATTTCTTCGCGGTGTAATTGAAGAAAATGTGTTTGTTGAACAAACCAACTGGGTGTGCGGATGCCTTGGCGTGGATTGAACAAATGTCGTGTGCCCCAGAGTTCGACACGCGAAGCACGGAGCGCCGCAAGCAAAGTCCCGTTTACACATCATCATGATGATGTCACAACATTTGTCTCATGCATGAAATTGGTGAAAGTTTAATGACAGAAACATGATCTGGGCCAATTCTTCATATATGGGCCGAAGACTTGAAGTGGACTTTGACTTGTGAATTGGACTTTGTCATCATTTGGGCCTGCTACATCATTTGGACGAAGACCAAAGCCCAGGAACATCAAAGTGACGAAATCACTTTGATTTCGTCAAGATATTATGGTAAAAACACACATGTGACGAAATCCAAGGGATTTCGTCAAGATCTTGATTTCGTTGATGTGTTTCACTATATAAACACAGACAACGAACAGAAACATAAGAGAAGTCTGAATAGATTTCACTGAGCGAACACATTGTAACACACACACTGAGAGTTTACAGAGACCATTTGTAAACACCGCATTGTAACCGTTTTCTAGCATTAATACATTGAGTGTTAATCGTTGAATATTGTGTCTTACGTGTTCGTAACTTGGTTTAACTTACCCGTTTGGATTCCGCACTTTCGGGTTTGTCGGAAAACAGGGAACAGAGGTTACTCGATCCTCCGGGTGGACCTACAATTGGTATCAGAGCACTCAGATTCCTTGCAATGCACGAAGCAGTTGCAGGATACGGTTTTAAATTTCTAATCTCTCCTATACTTGTCGATATTTAAGCTGCTTTATGAATTTTTATCATCTCATACAGTACTCTTTGACCAGACACGTTGATCTAGAATATCACCTCACACGTGATTGTTTCACTATGAAACTCGTCAATGTTGTCATGGTCCACACCGCTTACCGACGTGCCAACTCATTTTTCCAAAATTCGATAAATCAATTCTGATTAAAATTAATTTTTGGTAAACGGCATTGAGGTAAAACATGAGTTAAACCAACATCGGGAAATCATTTTTGTAAATACCTTTGTGTTTTTAAAATTTATCATAGTTTGTTGATTTTAGGGGGAGTAAATCCAAAATTGAAAAATTCAAAAACATCGAAAAATTTCAAAACCCAAAAACAATAGAAAAACAAAAATGAGTTTCCTGGCGAAAAAAAAAGAGAAAATGATAGTAAATCAGTGGTCTGTCTAAACCTCTTTGAACTGAAATGCAAAATGAAAAACGATAAGCAGCTCTATATAAGATGTATCGGTAGGCTCACAATCATATTAAAGTGTGCAGGGTGATATAAATCTTAAATCGACTGAAGACCAGGTGGGAACCGCACATTGGCATTTGGTCTTAGTACCGAAATTTCGTTTGAGAGATTGCCGAGGTTCTGAGATATTCGGTCTTTATGCTGTCTTATCATCTGGGTATCATGGTTGTATCAAACCGTAAAAATAACGGAGACGAAGTCTAAGATCTTCCATGATACTATACATACGTGTACATATTGCATTCGACCTCAATAAGTGATCAACAATCACATGTCCCTCAAATAAGTGATAATATATCACAGATTTATCCGGGAGTCAAGTTCGTCTCTCTGCTGTACGAAAGTACTGACCTGTTCACGGACTTGCTCCTGTGCCCTCATGCATCGAAAATCAAGTTCCTCATCAATAAGTGATTCTATCACATAGGGCTTGTTTTTCAACCAAAATAAGTGAGTTTCTCACATCTTTTATACGGTCAAACAGATGATAATCGGTATACTCACCGGTAAGATGAACTCTCGTGCATACCTTGATACGGGAATGTGTCGTGTGTGGATGAACACCGGTCGGTAAGTATAAATCATACCTTAACGTATCCCCTCGCCATGATTACATCTGATAAGTTGAGCTTAAGTGGACAACAATACCGATAATTGTTATAGGATGCTTATCTAAATGTTAACTAATTGAACAAAAAGAGCGTTTTGGCGTGACCGTACACTGATATGATTCTCTTACCCTCGAAACTCGCAAAAAGAATGTCTGTAAATATTTATTTATTGCTTTCGTTTCTGCATCTTCGTATATATTTATTTATTGCTTTCCGTCCTTACATTTGAAAAATGAAAAATTCCAAAAAGATTTTAGGTGTGTTTTAATCTAAACTTTATAAAAGTCAAAAAGATTTTGCTTCTAGTTTATTTTTTATTGACTGATGTTGGAACTCAAGTCTATCCTACCCAAAATCCTGATCGTAAGCCGGAAAACAATTGCACCTTCATAAACTGTCGAAGTTAACAGGTTTTGAAAGTTAAAGGATTAAAATTGAACATTTTGTTAAACTTTCAAACTGTTGTCGGTCGGTGTTTGATTGAGATTTGATCTCATATGTGTCATTTGTTTAAATGTTAACTATATTCCAAGCTGTTGTTCTCATTACGCGTTTAGCTTTCTTGCATGTGCAGATGCTAAAGGCGAGGAGAACATGTTCGATGACAAGCTTTGGAATGAAGACACGAAGTGGAGGCACTCAAAGGATAAAATGATCGAGTTGCCGCTGACCCTTCATCAACACCACAAGGATCTGAAGAATTAACGATCGAAAGATTCACGAGCATAACTCAATGGAGAGTTTATTTTAAGGGGCAGTTTGTTAACACACTTCTTAAATGAAAAGGGAGTTTGTTGATACACTTCTACTTACGACGCGTGAAGACTTTGAAGATCCTCCGACACAAAAGACACATAAGACGAACCATCACGAGTAGCGTCCAAGGGGGAGTTTGTTGGTACACTTTATGTGGACGCGACTCGACTCGGTTCGATTCGGTTCGGGTCGACTCGGTTAGGTCCGGCTCAAGCCCGAAGACACGACATTCCTCCGTCGTGCGCCCCAGAGTTCGACACGCGAAGCACGGAGCGCCGCAAGCAAAGTCCCGTTTACACATCATCATGACATCATCATGATGATGTCACAACATTTGTCTCATGCATGAAATTGGTGAAAGTTTAATGACAGAAACATGATCTGGGCCAATTCTTCATATATGGGCCGAAGACTTGAAGTGGACTTTGACTTGTGAATTGGACTTTGTCATCATTTGGGCCTGCTACATCATTTGGACGAAGACCAAAGCCCAGGAACATCAAAGTGATGAAATCACTTTGATTTCGTCAAGATATTATGGCAAAAACACACATGTGGATTTCGTCGAGATCTTGATTTCGTTGATGTGTTTCACTATATAAACACAGACAACGAGCAGAAACATAAGAGAAGTCTGAATAGATTTCACTGAGCGAACACATTGTAACACACACACTGAGAGTTTAGAGAGACCATTTGTAAACACCGCATTGTAACCGTTTTCTAGCATTAATACATTGAGTGTTAATCGTTGAATATTGTGTCTTACGTGTTCGTAACTTGGTTTAACTTACCCGTTTGGATTCCGCACTTTCGGGTTTGTCGGAAAACAGGGAACAGAGGTTACTCGATCCTCCGGGTGGACCTACAGAAGGGCTTACATCATGGCCGTTTGAGTGGTTACACGTCAACTATGCTAAAGAATATCTGGTAATATATTATAGTTGTCTTTTACTTATTTTCAAAATTTAAATTAATTTTATCAACATTGTTCCTTTTTAATTGAAAAGTATTTGCAATTTATGGAAGCAGGAAAGTTTTTTGGAGGATTGCCCATCGCTATATGGCGAACTTTATAAAGAATATTTTCCTCCTGAATCGAATAGCAACAAAATAGAAGAATATGAGGCAATGGAAGAAGATAACACGATTGTGAAAAAAAGAATTAGTATTTTGGAACATTTGAGTTATGGCTTGTTTGTTCATTATAATAAGTGTTTCCTATGTTTGAATAATATTTTCAGTTTTAATTTTTGTTGGATTAAAAACAAAATTGTGGTATGCAAGTCAATGGTTTTTGATTGATAATAATAAATATAAATAATAAAAATCAATATAATAAGTATAAATAAGATTGAATAAAAACCTTAAACAGTGTGCTTGCTTAAAGAAAACAAATAAGAAGATTGATAATTGATTCATTCATCGTAAAAAACGGTCAATAATAGAAAAATACAAAACAGATAAAGAAAATGAACACCCATGCAAGTTCTCAAATGTCAAACGGATCTGGAAACATGCCTTGTTCCAATAGTTCATCCTGTAACAGATATGAGAAATAATTTAACAATTCATATGAACACTGTTAAAGAAATATTAATATTGTAATCATTAAAATTATATAACAACTTTAAAATCTTACCACTATATTACTAACGCGATTTGTATGCCTCTGTAAAAATTCAAAACTTGAAAGATCTTCATACCATTTTTTGCATACGCTTCTAAACCGACATAGTGATTTGAGAGGGAGCCTAACAAAAATTTCCATGATCACAACATCAAACGGAATTTGATCCATTATATGAAATACCTACTAAAATGGAAACGTATAATAAAACATATATGATATTAGTTTGTATTGACACATGGAAAATAGATTGTTTATTACTTAAAGATTTTGCATAATACCTAGTTGAAGAAACCAAAGAATAGATTAAAAGTTCATATGTAATGGAGATGTATGTTGTAATTTATATATATATAAAATGATATTATAAATGGAATGTTATATTATGAAGGTAAATTTAAATCAATTTTAGTAAACCTGGTTGGGTATATAATATGATAAGTGAATACTTCTATAAATGTAACCAACTGTTAAAAATTAATACATATAATAATATCTCCAACTATACATTCACTGGAGATTTAAATTATTATAATGTTAAATCCGTTAGTTAATACGAACCAAATCTTCTGTGCCTCTAATACAAAAAAAAAATTATAAAATTCATCAAAAAATATTATAGTATAAATAAACAAATAATTAAATAACAAATCATGTACATGAGATGATTTCCTGTTCTACATACTATATCTCTAAATATATGACTAATTTATAAAAAATGAATATAATAATAAAGTTTCTATAATTGATTAATATATATGTTTAGAAACAATTTTAGAAACTCTATATAATAAAAGTTGATTATGTATTAACTAATTTAAATAACAATTATTATACTTAAATCCGTTACATCTATAATTAAATTGTTCGGAATTTAAATAAATCATAAATTATTTTAGTAAACCTGGTTGGGATCTACATATAATAATAACTCTAAGTAGACATTCACGGTTGATTTAATTATTTATTAAAAAAAATCACTAACATAATTTATGTAAAATAATTTACTACATAAAACTATTCAATTTATATGTAATAAAAATAAAAGGCTTGAATGATAATTTAATAAAGAACCCGAAATTTAATAAACATTAATGGACGTAAACAAATCATCTCTTATTGATACGTCGATAATAAACGAAAATCAACATCAAACCCAACATCAAGTACTGACATAAATGTTCCGACAAAGATTAAACAAAATAAAACATCAGAAAATGTTTGAAAAATCTGAGATGACTATTAAATTCTGAGACTACTTTTCCAGCTTTGCTTTCACATCCAAACCTTCATTGTTCTCACAATCACCCATACGCGGTTTAGTTGAAGACTGAGAAGAACATAAATCAACATCATAAACCGCATCCAAATTACGCTTAAGTTCATTCTCCAGCATATTTGAAGAACTACTATTATGAGGTCCAGAGGGTGTAGTAAACATGTTGTTGTTCAAATTGGACATGGGAGTGTCTTCATCGACGGTACGGGAAACAGAATCCTGTAGAATAAAATTAAAAAAGTAAAAAAATAGAGCTGAACAAATAAGGTGAATAAAAAAATATTAAAGGATTAGTGATATAAAGAAGTTGTTTAACAGACCCGGATTTGAATGTTAACAGTTGGATTTGGATCAGAAGCAACAGCATTTAAATGTTCTTCATCAGCAGGCTGTATTTATTTCATATTTTTCAATAAATATTCAAAAGTGGTATAAGATTTTTATAACAAAAAGTTAAGCTAACGTATAGAATAATTATAGAACCTGGAAAGCATCAAAATGCCTATCAAGATCTTTGATGATTGAAGGATTTTCGGTCAACTTCGACACCGAGTAGCCATCTGATTTCTTTTTTATGTTAAACGAAGCTATGGCTATCTTAAACGTAAACCTCTTGTTTAGCAATGTCTTCAGCTCCTTGGGAAAGGTACCTTCGTTGGCTAACTATTATAAATGTGTTCCTCAATAAGTTGGAGACATAATTTATAAAGTTATCAATGTAACATAAAAACAGAAATACGTATAAAGCAATTAAGAAAACTTATATTTCGAAAATATAAGTTACCTCCATGTTATTATCCAAAAGCTGGTTTGCGTTAACATTTAGCAGTCTAACAACTTCACGTTCAAACAACGTCAAAGTAACAATCCCGGTACAATCTTGAACACGTATTAGAAGTTTTATCCTACAAATTTTTCAAAAATATGGTGTTACTAATCAGTAATCTTTTATAATATAGACATAAATGAATCAAATAATTTCACCTGGGAACAGAGACAACAATCCTTTTATTGCAGCGATCAGTTTGGCATTCCAAGACAGTTACTTCATCATATCCTTGACTTCCATCTTCCTTGTCCTTGCAAATAGTGTTCGTAATAACCTTTTTGTTGCAAGTTTTACATGCATTGTAAAACCATGAGTCTTCTGAAGCAAAGCTTTTAATTGTTCCCAGTATAATAACAAACTTTTGCTGTATAGATAGATATAATTTACTGCATTATGATAGTTTAAAAAAACAAAAGGTATAATAAGAAAATATTATTAATTGTAAGAATACTTCGGATATTCCGCTTAATGCTCCAATTGTACTAAAGGAAATATCAGAAAGATACTCCTCAGCCATTGACTTCATAACAGGGGAACTCAATCCAGAGTAACCGGAAGACGTTGACGTATTAAGTTGAGCAAGGAAACTGTACAGAAATAATAACAATCGTGACAGTAATATGTATACAAAATACACTATAAAACAAAAACTTAATAAGATTACGTACCTTTTCTTAAATTCCAAAATCTCGGGAATTTCAGTGTTTATGAACACTCGAGTTACAGTATACAAATTGGAGACAAACAAATTTCCTGTTTAGTTAAAGAAACATATATAAATATAAAACAGTGAATAAACTAAATTTGAAGTTGTTTGAAAATTGACAGTCACTATAAAAAATATACCTCCCCAAAACCGGTACTTGCCAAACTGAACAACGACAACAACATTCTTTTCATCCTTATGGTTTTTTTGAAATTCTATAATTTGATCAGCATAAACCCCCCATAAAGTAACGTAAATCTGCTGGTGTCTACAACAAACCGTTTATAAAGTTAAGTTGGTAGTTGTCAATAAAAATAAAATGAAATAAACAAAATTTAATTTATGTATGTATAAGACGGTACTGCAAATCTTCCAGAATAAAGGTAGCCTTCTTCTCATCTTTGCCGTTATTATTTTCAGTTTTATCCTCTGACGGAAGACACTTAACCACAAAACCAATAACGTCTACAAAATGTAAAAACATAACTATAATTAAAACAACATCAAATTTATAGATATTAAAATATTAAATATGCATAACACGTTTTTAAATACATACCAATAGGGCTTTTGAATGACTTGCCGTCATCATCAGGGTCTTCCACAACAGACTCAAATGGAGAAAAATCAAATCCCCATTCAGCACCAATGGGTTCGTTGGATTCCTCGACAATGGTGGTGTCATTTAGATTTATCTTGAACGAACTATGAACATATTTGACTTTCTGATGGTTTTCTCCAAGAGAAGGATTACGAATAGTTAAACACTGATTTTCTTTCAGCAAATGCTCATAAGCAGTAGTGTTTTTTTGTAAAACAAAAGCCTGCATTTTCGTGCCCTACAACAAAGCGTTGTATAATAAAAATCAATATAAACAATAATACCTTAAATTTATACTAAAATATTATATCAATTGCCATTAAGAAAACCTCCTGGTCCATGAATATCATGTCGTAGCAATAAATCTTCCTAGGATTGTTGAAGGAAGGTCTTGTCCATAGCCGAAGTATACGGATTCTGATAGTGTAATCATCAACATTAAGATCAACATTATTTAGAAGTGTGATAGCAGCCTGTTCCATCTCTGAAATTGAAGAAAATAACATAACATTAGAAACCTTGAAGATGATAATATAAAAATCAAGGAAGACAGTTCTATAAAAAACAGAATATGTTAAATAAAAAATACAATAACCATGTGAAATCAAATGAAACTCTTAATACTCATACCAGAAGTTATGAACTCGAATTATACCAAGTCAGTAGCTGGGATGTGTATCAAACATAAGTAATTGGACTTATTTATAACCAAAGATAAAACATAATTTTGGTAACGATATTTTGAATTTTAATTATAAATTGTCAACCTTTACTAAATTATAAAAACAGGGTAATATAAATAATTATGATTGATCAGTTTCCTTAATTCTGATAATCATTAAAATGAAGGACGTAATTTTAAAATTTATGATTGAACAGTTTCCATAATTCTATAAAAAGTGTGTGCAACCAAAATAACAAATTATGACATTCATATAGATGAATTAAAAGCTGGAAATACTAACTATACTACCTATAAGCAATAAACATAAAGATCGATTACAACCAACGCTACCTATAACAGCCGAGAACGGAAGATAGCAACAATTAGGTGATGTTGAAACGGTTATATGTTTTAAACCAATATCAAGTTTGGCCATTTCAGAAACACGATCGGGAAGATGTGTATAGTTATAAAATTATAATTAATAACAAAAATAAAAATAAAAATATATTAACAATAAAATTAATGTACTTTATATAATGATATTAGAACTTACAAAATCGGTACCAGCCATACAGAAAAACCGATGAACACGACCATGTGGTTCTTCACAAATTTCATTTACAACATCGATAGGTGCAAGTAAAGGCTGCAAATTAAATAAAACATTTATTAAATGATAAAGTCAATACCAACGGTAAAACAGAATTTACCGTCAACCGTTTCAATCCTAACGTGATACGTTTTGTTGTCTATCATTATAGTGGATATTACATCAATGGATGTAGTAAAGGTTTTCGGCAGGATAAATTAATGAATGACCTATAAAATCAATAACAAAACAAATTATAAATTTAGTTTTAATATCAATAAAGAACAACAAAAAAACTTTAAGATAGATAAAAGTAAAAAAATAACTTACATAAAAATGAGATGATATGTGGTCATGAAAAGTGAATCGATCATTTTTTCATAAACAAATAAATCATAATTGAATGTTGATGTAACAACACATACATGGTCAGTCAACAAAGTTGAGATGATACAGGTTCAGGTAACAAAAAGAAACACTCTATTGTAGAAGCAACCAGTGAGAGAGTTTTGATGGAATTTTTAAGAGGGGTCGGTGACATTGTCGAGGAGTATAAGAAAATGCTATCACTAAGCATTTCCTGACACTCCTCGACAACATCACCGACACATCCATGTTTCCAGCAAAACTCTCTCACTGGTTGCTAATTCAACAGAGGGTTTCTTCTTATTACCTTGAACATGTATCATCTAAACCGTATTTGACACATACTTTGTGTCTTCCTCTCTTCCTTAATAGCTAAACACATGACACGTACATCATCGACGACATCCTGTAATCTCCATTAATAGATGTAATCAAAAGGTAATAAAATTAGAACAGTAATTTGTAAAATTAAGCAACTTACTACAAAAAGGTAATAAAATTATATCAAAGTTAACACTTGTAATTATATAAAACATTAAATTCAATCAAATTGTAACACAACTAGCAATAGAGTCATATCACAATTACTTTGTATTCATCAGAAATCAACAAATGAATGACAAAACAGAATACGTCAACAAAACGAATCAAGGCAAAAAAGCACTAAATATACAAAATCAACCCAAATTCAAGATATCAGTCATTTCTAAAAAAACTAATTTGTTAACTTCGGTAACATATTTTTATATTACTCAACTGATTTATCAGCTTGAAAAACATAAGTAAAAGAAATTTGTATATATATTCACTTAATTCATTCAATTTATTCACTTATAAATCATTTTCTAACATCAATCATCTATACAAATTTCGTTTAGTTATTTTTTTCAAGTTCAATAATACCTATAAGCAATAAGCAATTGTAAATTATCGTAAAGGTGTAAGATTTACATCATACATAATGTAACACAGATTCAAGAAATTTAAATGAAAACTATTGAAAAGTTATTACACTTAGAAATAAGTATTTTAGCAGAACTTTCAAGATAAAAATAAACGCTTTATAATTGACATATAAAAATTGAGTGTTAATAAAAATTGACAAACAATACATATTATGGAATAATCAAAATTCGTTTAGAACAACATTACAAAAAATATGAAAATATAAAAATAAATTTTGAAAAATTTGTATTTCAGTTATGATATTAATGAACATAAACGTGTGTATATAAACAGTAATGGCATATTTTTTTACAATTAACATCTATGTTAATATCTGAATATATTAATTCATTTATATCAACATGTTAAGTATGACTGCTATATGTACATATCACAAATTGGTATAAATTATAATTGTTGGTAAATATTTTTAAAGGTTTTATTTAACCGTTTTTTATGTATATGTTTAATGGGAAAAAAATCTTAAAATAAAGATTAAACATTGTACACATTGGGTTTTTAATAATTTGATATTATCATATACATTGCAATTATAGTGGTTAAAATAAAACTTAACATATGATAAAATGTACTATCTTGATATTGAAAACCATAACAATGTTAAAAACCAAAAAACCATAGAAAAAGTAAATATCTAAACTGATGAAAAAGGATAAAACAAAAACCAAATTGTCAAATAAGTAATTACCATAACTAACGTAAGGTACAACCTTTTCAACACTTAGCACTTGCTCATTTTCGTCAAAAGAATAGTCAACGGTGTCACAGACCTTAATTCCAGCAGTTTTCATGAACTTCGACCATCGCCTTAACGCATATCGAAAACCTTTACGTGTCATTTCACGTCTAGTACCGTTGGTAAACTGCACTGGGGGATCTCGATTCAAAAGTCTGACGGTTATATCTTTTAAACCAAGATTAAGTTTGGCCATTTGAGAAACACGATCGGGAAGCATCTGTATTGTTAAAAAAACATAATTAATAAAAAAAATAAAAATATAAAGATATTAACAACTAAATTCTTGTACTTTATATAATGATATTAGAACTTACAAAATCGGTACCAGCCATACGGGAAAACCGATGAACACGACTATGTGGTTCTTCATAAATTTCATTCACAGCATCAATAGGTGCAACTAAAGGCTGCAAATTAAATACAACATTTATTAGATGAAACATATATAAAGAATATATATAAGTAACAAAATGTATACTTACCACATCAACATCTACATCAAGAAAGTTCTTTTCAACACCGTTTTTTCCAAAAAACTTTTAAATTAAAATAATTACCAAAATATTTTGTAAATAACAAAAAACAACCAGGCTCTAACTGTAACAGACTAACAATAACGTCAATACCCACGGTAAAACCGAATTTACCGTCAGCCGTTTCAATCCTAACGTGAAACGTTTTGTTGTCTATCATTATAGTGGATATTACATCAATGGATGTAGTAAATGTTTTCGGCAGGATAACTTGAGGAATGACCTATAAAAACGATAACAAAAAAAAATAAGAAAGTTATTTTTAATATCAATAAAGAACAACAAAAATAATTTAAGATAGATAAAACTAAAGAATAACTTACACAAAAATGAGATGATGTACGTAGCAGATATGTCCAAAAAGAGCTACCACTAACACCATCAATGAAATATGTTAATTTAAACGTAGTACAATCTAGGGGATTGAATACTACCAAACATCCTTTGCATAGTCCCAAATGTTGGGTTACATTGGACCATCCTTGGAAACAGAACAAATTTCCTTTAGATTCGCTTAAGCAAACATTAAAAATCCGGCCATCATTAGTATGTATCATAACATTTGTAGGGCCTTTATCCACACCCCACAGCTTGCAAGCAGCATCAAAAGGAATAGACTAACAAACCAAACAGTGGAACACGAAATATAATTAGAGAAAAAATTATAAAAATAAAAAAAAATATAATTAATTGAATTTAATTATAACAACAAAAAAACATGAAATATCAATTACCAGAATAATCTCGTCTGTTTTATTCATATGCCTACAGAAACAGGGTTCTCTGATACTGATTTAAAAAATAGTAAGTTAGTAAACATTAAAATGTTATTGTTCGAAACAAATGATACAGAAGGAAAGCAAAAGCAACAAACAATAAACGATTGAAGTTGATTTAATCATAACATGAAAGATGATATAAAATAACAGAATAATGATCAAAACTTTATACAAAATGTACATACTATCAACATAATTTCAACAATATCATACAATAACTTAGTGAATAACAAAAACAAAAGATACCTTAATGAAGAAGATCCAAGCATATTAGAAACCTACATTCAAATTCAAAAAAATTACATAAACAAATACGGTTCATAGAATAATGGATATTTTTTAATAAAAAAAATCTAATAACAGAAAATGAAATCAGGCTTGATAATGGAAATCATCCTTAATGTTAATACTCAAAAATCAACAGATCTTGAATGACAATCATATACAGGCTTAATATAAAAGAACAATGATCAATAAAACAGACCAATCAAAAACATTTTAAAAGAATACATTCAAATAATTTAGTATCATTCAAAAAAATTACATAAACGAATAGGGTTCATAGAATACAGATTCAATTAAAATTAAAATTTTTAATGAAATTCAGATTTAGGAATTTGCATAAAAAAAAATTATAACAAAACTTTGCTTTAAAACAGAAATTCAAATGAAGGATTAAGATTAAAATTAAGATATATCAGGAATGACAATGGAAATTAGGGTTTATACAAAAGAACAATAATTTTTCAACAAATAAATCAAATTCATAATAAATATTAAGATCAAATAAAACTTATTCAACAATACAATCGGATTTAGGACTATGAGTAAACATCAAATTCAATAAAAAAAACAATGTTAATAAACATAAACATCAGATCTGGAATTACAAACGGACTTAGGGTTTCTACAACAGAAGAATATTTCTTCAAAAAATAAATAAAATTCAGAAGAAAAATTAACATAATCAAAAAAATTAAAAGTGATTTTACATAACAATCAGGTTTAGGATTTCGTCTGTGGCGTGATAGATAACATTAACATATGAATTAAAAGTTATTATACTTTACAATCGGTTTAGGGCTATGAGTAAGCATCAAAATCTATACCAAAAACATAAAGTAAATAAACATAAACAACATATCTAGAATGACAATCGGAGTTAGGGTTTCTATAACAGAAAAATACTATTTAAAAAAGCAAATCAAATTCGGAAAAAATAAAGAATGATTTAACAAAGAATTTAACAAACTAAACTTACAG
Organism: Helianthus tuberosus; assembly: GCA_030545235.1. Lineage (NCBI taxonomy): Eukaryota > Viridiplantae > Streptophyta > Magnoliopsida > Asterales > Asteraceae > Helianthus > Helianthus tuberosus. The sequence goes on along the minus strand of CM060416.1, from coordinate 3,630,454 downwards.
ATTTCGATATGGATCAACGAAGAAAATCCGAAATAGATTGAAGAAAAGGACGACGCAGATGAAGAAGATGCAGAAGATGAAATCTATATATGTAGCTTGATTGAGAAAATCCATTGAAATATGGAAAGCTTTAGGTATTCGCGAGAATTGAAGAGAGAAGGCGGTGGAAGGTTTTGGTGTATTCAATGGCATTGAATATGTTTTGAAAAGAAATTTAAAACAAAGGAGAATGAAGGAAATGGAATTGCCGCCTAGGGATGAATTATCAGCCTTTAGAGCATTGCCACATCATCAAAATGATTGGCTAAGAATAACTCCTGCGGCTTAAGAGAATTCATTTAGTATAATAGATAGATAGATACTATTAATTAAAAGAAATGAAAAAACTGCAATTTGATTGGTTGATAGTAATTTTCTTTATTTTCAATCTCGAATTTTAAACTTCATCTTAGCTTACTTGAGTCAAACTTAATCAAGATTGATTGGAGCAGTGGCGGACATACCCTTTGTCAAGGGGTAGCCCCCGCTGCCCTTGACTCACCGACGATAGTGTATTTTTTTTTGCATTTTTCGGATTTCGTTGCCCCTTAAGAAGTATTATGTTACCCATTTTCAAAGCCCAAATAATTTTTGTACTACTCAAATAAATACCCAATACTTACAAGCCCAACAATTATAGCACAAGTCCCCACCCCTAACCCAAACATGTGAAAAAAAGAACGAGCACATTCACAGTTCATCATGAGTTCATCACTCCATTTTCTATGTGTACATCCTTAGGTCAATTGAAGGGCGAAACAACTGCTACTTCCTCTCAGTTCATCGTCGACTAGGCTCAATTGAACGGTTAGACTTCCTCTCATCTTTTTTTCTAATAACTTCTCGCAAGTATTCTACTTCAATAGTTTTAAGTGACGTAACTTCAAGTAATCAAGCATTCATACTTTATCCATGTGCTTGTTCTAGGATTACTAAATTTGTCTCTGTTTCTTATTTTATCTTAATTGCAAATTACAATGTTTTCGTCATCTAGTTATAGTTATGTGCAATTGTTATAGCCTTTTAGGGTTTATGTGAAATTGATTTAGGGCTTATGTTTAATTTTATTTGTCTTATAAAATTAGGGAATTTGGAAGTTGAAAGAAGAAACCCGGATATTGGTAAGTACACTTTAGGGAAGGCAAAAAAGAATAATAAGTTGACGGCTCCATCGATTCAAAAAGAGATTATCGATTGCTATGCGAAAGAAGTAACCAAAATGCTTTGTGAAGAAATTAAAGACGATGTCTTTGGGTTGTTAGTAGATGAGTCTAGTGACGTGTCTTTAAAGGAACAAATGGCCGTAGTGGTGAGATTTGTCGATAGGCTCGGAGTTGTTAAAGAGAGTTTAATTGGAGTTGTTCATGTGAAGAATACATATTCTTTAACTCTTAAAGAAGCCATTGTGTCTTTATTAGCCGATAACCAGTTGAGCATAGATCAAGTAAGTTATATGTTTCATATTTTGATTACATAAAGTATAATAAAGATTATATGTCGTATCATTGTATTTTATTGTTTGTTTTTGTTTAAACAGATCAGGGGTCAAGGTTATGAATTTGTGTTTTACATACACTTGTTGAACGATATCTTAGGCCTCACAAATGCTCTATCAAAACATCTTCAAAAAAAGAGTCAAGACTTGTAAGAAGCATCTCATTTGATAAGCGGGACAAAATGAGCTTTGAATCATCTAAGACAAAAGGGGTTTGAAAAGATGTTGGCAAACGTGACATCTTTTTGTGAAAAAAAAAAACAACATTAAGATGTTAGATATCGCAGGAAGTTATGGTAATCAAAGAAACCGAAAGTATGTCATTACTAACCGACATCATTTAGAAGTTGAGGTTTTTAATACGGTTTTGGATATGCAACTTCAAGAACTTGGAAGCCGATTTAGTGAGGTTTCAACTAGTTTGATAGAAAATGTGTCTGGTTTAAATCCTTGTAATTCGTTTGCTAAATTTGACATATCTAAGATAGTGAAGTTTTCGACCTTTTATCACACTTTAAAGGAAGATGATAAATTTGCAAATTTGACTGGATTGATTGACCTTGCTCGTGTAACGGTGGAAACCGGAAAAAATGAAACTTTTCCTTTGGTTTATCGAACATTGAAGCTAGCACTGGTTTTACCGGTTGCAACCGCAACCGTTGAAATATGTTTTTCTAAAATGAACTTATCAAGACTGATTTACGCAATTGGATGGGTGATGAGTATTTAAACAATGCTCTAATTTGTGCGGTCGAAAAAGAAAGTTTTGGTAAAGTAAAAGAAGAGGATGTCATGGCTCGGTTTCAAGCTTTTTAAAACCGAAGAGGAGAAATCATTTATGTATGTGTTTAAATTTATTTATTACCGCGCTACTATCGTTGTTTGGTTTACATTGTATGAAGTACGGTAATTTTTTTTGTGAAACGTTGCCCCTTTAGTAATTTTCTAGATCCGCCACTGGATTAGAGCTTAAGTTAATAAGCTGCATCTTACTCGAGCTAAGTTAGAACTTTCATAATGAAGGTTTGGTTGGACTATCTAATGGAGCCTAATGTCATTAATTTTAAGCTCACCCTTGTGTCGGTTTATCTGTAGCCTACAGTAATCTTGAAACGAAATAAACGTGAAGAAATACAATGTTTTCGTTCTCCAGAACATTGGTAATTTCATAATTGGCAATTGATTTTTAATAGACCCAACAAAAGATCAATGAAAACGACATGGTTTCCAAAGTCAAAATTTTATTGCCTCATTCGACAAAGTATCAAAAAGATCTGGAAGAAGATTTGTAGGTCCGAGTTCCGTGACCGAAACCGTGATTCGTGTGAGATCGGTTCAAGACGGGAGAGATTAGAGATGATAAACAAACAACTTTGTATTAATCCGGTAGTAAAACATTACAAATCGGGCCCGATTACATGATAACCGAACTAATACCAAAGAAGTATACATCCGGGGAGAGACCAAGTGGTGATCTCTCCCGGTGAGGACTTGAACCTCCTAAAATCTCCAAGTGTTTGAAATGGCAAGGGTTTTCTATTTATAGTCACACCCCTTGTCTTGCAAACACACACGGTCAACCGAATAACCCTCTCGTTTGACCACTTCAAACGAGCGGGTCTATACACGTTCGATAGACCGTTTCACTAACTATTACAAATTCAGCGTAAAAATAAAACTAATCTATTCGACAAGCATCGGACATAAAATCTGCATCAACAAATTCCCCCTTGTCCGTTGCTGTCGAATGCTGAAAATGCAACTGCAATCGATCTTCAGTCAAGTATTCATCTTCTCTGTGTTAACAAATTCCCCCTTGACCGATGATCCAGGTAAGTAGTATCTTGACGTTCCTTGTAAAATATTTCCCCCTTAAAGTACGCGTATCCGTGTTGGGTGTTGTGCAATTTCCTCAATTGACCGATCTTCCGCTGATCTTCCAATACTCCAACCGGCATTTGATAAGGGTTCCAATCTTTAAGAACTGCATCAAGTCTTGATCTTCAAGCATACTACATTGGTAGAGATTTCTGGTGAACTGTCTTCTGTAAACCATCTTTGTGGAATCGACCAAGTAATGCACTTTAATCTTCAGCATCAACACTCAGGAAAGTCAGCTAGACCAAGTGTATCCCTTGCAAGCTCAACCAGCATGCTTAGTTGAACTACATCCAGATCTCATTGTCTCGCCTTTGTGAAGTTGACCACGTAATGCACTACGGATCTTCAGCATCAGTACTCAGGAAGTCAGCTAGACCAAGTACATCGTTTGCAAACTCAACGAATTGAGTTACCCCCAGATCCCTGTAAAATCCCAAAGAAACATCAAACCCAAAACCGAATCCTGCAGGTCTTCAGTCTTGAACTATCAGCTTTCATAAAGATTCCCCAGGTCTTCAGTGAACAGCGCTTTTGTAACTACTGTAGACTTTAGAAACCTGTATTTTTCCGTGCAAAACCCTTCACGCTGGCTGGAGAATTAATTAAAATCCTCAAATATGTGTATGTGCAAAACATTCCACGCCGAACCGTTTGTATCACCAGAAAATCACAAACTCTACCACCTGTGATTGCGTTTAGAAATTTACGGAAGAAATTCAACATTTGAAAATTTTTATCCCCCCATTTCTTTGGTAAAATCTCTAAACCTTAACAGATTCTCTCCACTTCAAAGAAACTGTCGTCAAATGTTCACCAATTCCCTCCACTAAGCGGAACTGTCGTCAATCTTCATTGAATGTTCTCGGTTCCGAAAAATCACGAAAACGACTTTCTTCTTTGCATATTCTAGTTGAATAAGAACGTCCCCTAGTACCCCGTAGGATCCGACTTGTATCCCTCCAAAGACTTTGTGAACTCGTTAGGACCGGTATTGACATTCTAGGTTCATTCATTCGTTACCAAATGCGAGAATATGACAATAAACAAAAAGATTTCTTCGTTGCATATTCTAGTTGATAAAGAAATTTCGCCTAGTACCCCGTAGGATCCGACTTGTATCCCTCCAAAGACTTTGTGAACTCGTTAGGACCGGTATTGACATTCTAGGTTCATACGTTCGTTTTCAAATGCGAGAATATGACAATAAACAAAATGCTTTCGAACATTTACGAATAACCGATAACAATCATAAATATTGACGTGCGGAAGTGAACATACCGTTATTGGTTTTTGGCCCATAATAGTCGCGTCACCATTTTTGACATTTGCATCGGTAACCGTGACTACCCCACATTTTTCAAAAATATCATCATCTTTTGTTTTCATCATGCCGCATCATCCCGCGCGCTCCCAAAACCCGTACGAATTTTGACCTTGATAGTTAGAAGCGCGGTTCAAATCAACTCCGCGAATACCCGACCCTACTTTGTTCGCGACCCACTGGAATGATCTTGTACTCTTGGCCCAACATCCAAATACTTTGTTGATAACACATTGTCAACAAAGACCCAATTGTATGTCCAGCCCATCAACATGTAGTGTTTAACTTTGGCCCAAATAAAAATGCCCATTTCATCATATGGCATGTTAATAAAAACCAAAAGTCAAACAAACCTAATCTTTATCCAAAAATATATTCCAGCTACTAACATCGGATATGCCCTCATTCTTGTCATCCTCTTCTTCGATATACCCCAGCATCTTTAATTGTTTTTTTTTTTTTTTTTTTTATCTGCGATACCAGCCATTTGGTCAAACCCCCAAAAAAAAATATTCAACAATCAAAACAATCTGCTTCTACCCACTATTTCTTCAACCAATTAATCACCAAATTCATTTATGGTCATGTGAACCCAATAGATGCATGCTCCAATTACCAACATGGCCCAATTATAAAGTAAACCAAAAGAGATAATCCATCTATGGGCCCAACAGTAAATACTAGCTGCCCCCAAAGCAAACAATTAAAATTTGCAAAACCCTGTGCGACACTTTTACAGTCGCCAACATCAATCACCCTCAAACCCTAGATTTCTCATTTTCCCCCAAAAGTCAACATCCCTTAAACATGTTTATCAGCCGACAACTATCATCTTCCAGTTGACATCATCTTTCATTTTCATCCAACAACTCAACCAAAACCAAAGATTTCCTTTTTTTTTAATCTCTGCGATGTACACCTTCAAAGAAGGTCTTCTTCTTCTTTGCAATACCCAGCATCAACATCAGGCTGCCGTTAAGACATATGCCTTCGTCTTCTTCGATTAGCAATCAGCAGCTGCGATACCCTGTTTCAGTCGACATCACCCTTTGTCTCTTTCATTCTCTGCGATTCAACATCAGCAAAAACCATCACCGGAAAAAGAAACTCCGACGAAACAGAAATGTATAAGTGGTCGACGAAACAGAAGATATATGCTGGACGACGATCTGGATCCTTCGAAACAGAAGATATATGCTGGACGATTGATGCTCGAAAGATGAATTGGTCAACGAAGGATTTGACCTATTGGATCCTTCGAGCTGATCAGACTTTTCGAAAGATGGATCAGGTCGAAAGATATCCTTCGAGGATCATCTTTCGAAGTTGTTGAGGGTTCCCACAAATATCTGGTATCTTTCGATCCAGATCTGGATCCTTCGACCCAAAGTCTCATCTTTCGAGCACCTTTTTCATCTTTCGGGAGTGGGTATGAAGAAACCCTAGTTTCTTTAAGCAGCCGCCAAGAACATCTCAAGAACACAGCCACTGTTTATACTGCAGATTTGACGAAAATCCTTAAAAAAATGATATTTGATGATGAAAACTTGTTGATTTCGGTGTGAAACATAAAACCCAACACTTTGTACGGTCCGACTCAGCTCAGATCCGTATATTCGGTCTCGAATCTGGGTTTTTCATCATTTCACCATTTTTAGATCTTGAACAAAAATCACGAAAATCACAGATCTAGAGCACATGTGACTTAGCAAACTGTTAGATTTACTAAATCGGGTACCATGGCTCTGATACCAATTGTAGGTCCGAGTTCCGTGACCGAAACCGTGATTCGTGTGAGATCGGTTCAAGACGGGAGAGATTAGAGATGATAAACAAACAACTTTGTATTAATCCGGTAGTAAAACATTACAAATCGGCCCGATTACATGATAACCGAACTAATACCAAAGAAGTATACATCCGGGGAGAGACCAAGTGGTGATCTCTCCCGGTGAGGACTTGAACCTCCTAAAATCTCCAAGTGTTTGAAATGGCAAGGGTTTTCTATTTATAGTCACACCCCTTGTCTTGCAAACACACACGGTCAACCGAATAACCCTCTCGTTTGACCACTTCAAACGAGCGGGTCTATACACGTTCGATAGACCGTTTCACTAACTATTACAAATTCAGCGTAAAAATAAAACTAATCTATTCGACAAGCATCGGACACAAAATCTGCATCAACAAGATTATCTTTCACAAAGCCAGGCGTAAGCAATTGACTTTCAAACAAAGTTATAGAAATTCGAGGGAGTGTACTTGCGTTTACACATACATATTATTAATTTTATTATACTCATGAGGGATCTCCCTAATTCCCACAACACGTTGCTATTACCATGGTTTATATATATTTACTTTTTGTTTCAACATTGGTTGGCTTTCATTTATCTCCTAATTTATATTCATCATGTTTTATCTATGTTACAGTATATTTGCTTCATGTAGTTTGTCCTTCATTGTTTTATCAATGCTTTCTCAAACATTCTCTCCCCATAAAAACCAAAATCGAATGCCAAAAGAGTGAGACCAGTGACACTGCAACATGTGGCTAGAGCGGGAATCCACCAAAAAAAACCACAATTCAACAAGACTATATGTAGAGGTTTAGTTACTGGGTGAAGAAGTTCTGCTACGTAAGTAGTCAGGCTTCTAACTAACTACACCTTCAAAAGTGGATAATGGTTTAATTAAAAATACAATTAATTTTGATCCTTTCATTAATAAAAATGGGAGTAACATGGTTTGATTGGGGCTGCCAAACTCTAAGTCCTTAGCACTCGTTAAGGGGATTGGGGGGGGGGGGGGGGGGGGGGGGGGTTTCAATTGGCGCTCCTCTAAAATGAGATTGCTAGTGTTAAGCTAAAATAATGCTTGAGGTGGACGGGACTAATGCCTACTATACCCAACCTATGGATAAACTCATACAAGCCGAACAATGAAGGTGCACTACTAGAACATGACTTTCTCCGCTACAAAGTAGGGCTGTCCAAACTGCTCGACGATCGCTCGAAAAATGCTCGTTCGATTCCCGCTCAGTTTGTAAATGAGCCGCTTGACTCGGTTCAATTTGAAAACGAGCCAAGCACACTACTAGAAAATACACATTTCTTGATGCACATTGTGTGTCATAAAACGGTAATTAAGACACGCAAAAGCGTGTCGTTGATTGAGAAGTCATAAAATTAAGATGACATGCATTTGTGTGTCATGTTTTTATGACACACATTTAATGACACATATTTATGACACACATTTAATGACATACATTTAATGACACACATTTAATGACAGAAATTCATGACACACATTGTGTGTCAAGGAAGCCCATGTCATAAATAAGAAGATGACACACTTAGATACGTGTCATGAATTTAGGTATTTTAAAAAATATATATTTTTACTAGATTTCACATTAAATGATAATTGTCACACAATACAAATTAGAATACACATATATCAAAACAATCAATTTCATTCAATTATTCAAATAACAAAGTTAACAATATTTCATTAATGTTGATACTAACAAACTAATATTTCATGCAATATTTCAAAAAAAAATACTAACAAAAATACAATGTCATTAAACTATGCGAGTGAACCTCCTTCGCCATTTGCTTGTGTAGCATGCCCAGATTTCCTACTCACTTCGATCATCTTCACCTACAAAATGGAAAAAAAAAAAAACCAATTTCATCCACTCTTTCATTAGTGAAGAGGGTATGAAGAAAAAAAAGATATAAAATGTTATGTCCATCATAATATTTTGTTCAAAAAAACATGTACTCTACATGTTCTTTGAACTCTTCTTCCTTCTCTTCGTAGCTAGAAAGAGCAACAACTGAAGGCAACAACCTCCCTCTCCTTTGAATGATTAATGTCATTGGTTCGCACAATCGTACCCTCGATCCAACAAAACAAAAATTTCATGATACGTTTAATCAAATATGATTCGAGTCCAACAAAACATAAAGAAAAGAGTAAAATAATAGTTATAAGGATTCAGATAAATATGCTCCTTTGAATGATATATGTATCTTTTTAATACCGTTTCAAGCCCTTCCTTGATCAATTTTTTTTCATATTGGTCGTCAATCTGGTTAAAACTGTTCCTTTGTTTCACACCTATTACATAATATGCATAACAATAAAATATCACAAACTCACAAAACATGAAAACTGAATAAAGTTATAAATAAACCAATAAAATAAAAAGGTAAAAAAAACCTGGAATATGAAATCACCAATAATGAGGACTATCAGTATGCAATACAAATGGAGAAGGCAGATCAAAATTTTGATGCAATGGAGGAAGGCTGCCCAAAAAAAGTTAAGAAAACCGTCCAGATGGATGATCATCATCATCATCATCATCATCATACTCAATATATCCCACCAATAGCAAAGCTAAGGTAGGGTCTGAGGAGGGTGAGATGTAGACAGCCTTACCTCTACCCCATAGGAATAGAGAGGCTGCTTCCAATGAGACCCCCGGCTCGATTGTAGTTTTGCATCAAGCCTTGGACATAAGGCACATAACACTCGGCAATTGAGACAAACACCGATTAGTGCATGTACCCCCTTGTCCAGATGGATGATACAATATATATATATATATAGGGAGAAGATCGTGCGAGAACCACCTCTTATTGCGAGAACCGCGAGAACCAATGTGAACACAACAAAAAATGCATAAAAATAGCTAAAAATCACACAATTTTTTTTATTTTTTTTAATATATTTATATAAAAATCGCTACTTTTCGAAGCCAAAAAAAAAATTAAAAACTAAAAGTAGCGATTTGAGCATAAAAAATATTAAAAAAAAATTTAGATTTTTTTTAGATTTTTTTAGGTTTTTTGGGGGTTTAGTTTTTAGCATTTTAGTTTTTTTTTGGGGGGGGGGGGGGGGGGTTAGGTTTTTTGGTGTTTTTTAGGTTTTTTTAGCTATTTTAGGTTGTGTTCACATTGGTTCTCGCGGTTCTCGCAATAAATGGAGTTCTCGCATGAGCCCCTCCCTATATATATATATATATATATGTGTATTTTTAAATCCTACCTCGAATGACTACAAGATATAAGAGTTGAACTAGGTAAAAAAACCACAGAAAGAGTTGATATAGCGGCAGCTGCAGCTACTGCTGCTGTAATCGTTAGCGCTGGCGGGGATAGTGGAGGCGGCGGTGGGGGATGTGGTGGTGGCGGTTGTGGAGGATGATTAAGGCGCTGTGTTCATTTATTTTGTGTGTTCGTTTATTTTGTGGTCGTGTTCGTGTGTGCTTGGTCCTAACAACAAATTCAACAATATCATCATATACAATAATACCCTTTAGTTTATTAATCTCTCCAAAGTGACCTATACTTCTCATACAACAAAAAGCCTCCAACTTTACCACAAATTATATTCAATCTCACTACACCATAAATTCTTTAGCTCTTAAAAGTACGAAAGCTACAATCTTTCTAGAATTCTTTCAACTTAAAGGCCACAAACAATAACCAAGATTAAAAAAAACATTAATTAAGAAATAGTAAAAGCTAGGGCTTGTAAGTGAACCTCTTTTCGCCACCGGTATAGTACTCCTGAGGGCCATCGGAGTCGCTGTTAGAATCATTTGCAAAGGGGCGATTCAGATCCGAAAGGGTCCGGATCCCACTGGGTCGACTGGTTGAACTACACAAACACATCATAATATACGTGAAGGCAGGTGATCAGTCATTCCAGCATTGCTAAATTTTAAATAACCAAGAAAATTAGGCAAAAAGTCAATGCTTTCAAAATAACAAATTCCTAATCCAAAACTAAGACTAACCATTGTCTACTATGAGACTCGAACCCTCAACCACACAGAAAGGGACACCACTTTTCACACCCTAAACACTTTCTTCTAAATTCTAATTTATTACATCTGATTTTCGTTATCTAATATCACGTAACTGTCTTTAAAATGGGCATCCATACACCGCCTCACCATTGAATGTCTTTATGAGTATAAGCATGCAACTCACTAAAGATGGCATAAATGTAAAAGGAAACAAAAATGAAGTATTACATTCTTTTTAATTGCAACTGGTAAAGGATGGCTATGAGGGTTTTTTTTTTTTTTTTTGCCAAAAGAAGACTTGTTACAAAATGTTCAGCTCTAAACCACGGGGGAGAGTTCAATAATATGTGTGCACTATTGAGTGCATAGTTATCAATAGCGAGCGTAGCGATCACTATAGCGTGCTACGTAGCGTATAGGTCTAGGCTCGCTATAGGTAACTTATTGCTATTTGTCGCTATTCGTCATTAACAACTACGATTAAGTGTTGATGAATCGCTATTGTGTACAGCTCAATTGTCATATCTCATTAGTGACCACATATTTTCACTTTTACATGTAACATATACTTCCATGACACTTACACCAGCTTCTATAACCATGTAAATAGTTTTGGTTATTAATCTTCTGATGATGTGAGTCAAATAATGGGTTCGAGCCTAGGGAAAAACTTAGCCTTAACACACACACACACACACACACAAAAAAAAAAAAAAAAAAAAAAACCCTAATCATTTTCCTTGCTAAAGAATGTCATTTTGGGCCTGCGAGTTCCTTCAAAATTAGAATTTACTACTGCTATATATGCTCTTTTCAGAAAGACGAAATAGATCTGATATTCTATCAATTAGAAGAAAAGACAGATGTGATGTTGTTATTTGTCTTCAGTAATACATCAGCAAAACAACATAAACGTGCAGTATGATTCGTGTTAAATCTGAATCCAAGTTCGAGAATGTTTCGATTTGTTTTCCAAATCCATTTTGAGTTGATATTAGTGTTTCAAATCTGAATCATTGCGGACAAACAGATGCATCAATATATCAACAGATTCCACATTACACTTAGATATAGATACAGTATACTCTCGATAAAGCAAAACTGATCTATTCAACACAAATTAATCAACAATACAACTAAATTCGTGAACAGATCATACATGCACAAACAGATGCATCAATATATCAACCGATTTCACATTACACTTACTCTATATCGGTAATAATCCTTTAATTATGCTCTCGACAAAGCAAAACCGGTCAATTGAACACAAGTCATCAACAACACAACTAAAATCATGAAAATATCATATACGAATGAACAGATGCATCAACTTATCAACAAATTTCACATTAAACTTTCATATATATACAGAAAACCAACAATACAGCTAAATTCATGAAAATATCATATACGATCAAGCAGATGCATCAATTTGTCAAAGAATTTCAAACTACACTCACATATAGATACAGGAAATCAGCAATTTTGATCGATTTTACTTGTTGTTCGTTACAAGCGAGACACTTGCGAACAATTTCTCCTTCCAAAGTTCGTCGTTCTTCTAGGGTTAGGTATTCGTAATATTGTGCGAGACGAGTTTGACCTTGCTTGTTCACCATTAATATGAATCTGATCCCCATTGTTGCGACTAAAACCCTAACGATTCTCGATTTGATTCTCGTTGTTTGTTTGATACAGATCTGATGAAAAGGTAGATGTGTCTGCTTTTAGGTTTTGATAGTATAGATGGGAATGCCTGTGAGCGGCAATTCAAAATTTTGGTGAGATTTGCCGCCAAAAGAAAAGGGTATTGTTGGAAAGATAAATAAATATCGTGCTTTAGAGGGTTGTACATCATGCATTAAGGGTGTTTTAAGGGAATGACAAATAATAATAACCTTTACTTTAGTCTTCGTCGATCTAATGAGTCTGTCTCAGATCTAGTACATGCATTGTTGGAAGACAGCTTAGACAACGATTGACTGTAACCCTAAACTGCCGCCGAGTGCAACTAACACACACCGTCAGTTCACGAAGCATCAACCCTCATATCTATTAGGGTTGAAACCACCTTTGTTAGAAAACCAAATTGAGTCTCGAAGTGCTTCGAGGGAGAAATGGCAAACTAGTCAATTCGCAAACAATTTGCAAACCGGTCATTTCATAATATATGAAAGGCACTTTTGTAAATTTGGTAAGTGCTACAATAGCACCAACCTTTGTTTTTAAGATAGAGATAATATACAACAAATTAAAAACTCCAAGCTCAATAACAATACCAATCACATAAAATATACATATAATTAATTAGAAAATTCATAAATAATAATAATAATAATAATTACATAGAAATATTTGTCAATTCGATGGCGTATACTTGAGCCAAACTTTGATCATAATGTGGTGGATCAACGTATATCCCATCGGCGTGGATCAACATATATCCATTTGTTCTAAGGTCGACGAGTGTAAAGTCATATTTGTCAACTTCAAAACGTGTAGTGTTGTTCACTCACTTAATGGGCAGTGTGGGTTACCACAAAGATGTGTGGTTAAATCACAATTTAGTGAAATGATAATGTCATACGCAATTGTAAGACTGTAGGGTGTCTGGTTTGGGGGCCTTACATATAATCTCCACTTGCAGCCACCACAACCACACGATCTCTCAAAACCCAAACCCGACCACTACCCCTCCACCCATTTTGTTGTTGTCGTTGGTTGTGTAGAGAAAGATATCAATTATGGTCGGCCACCATATTCACCATAGTAAGTAGCTACCATTAACCACCACCATGCTGTGATTTAGGTGTTGTTTGGCTGGACTCGATGTGGTCGGAATCGTTATAAAAGAACCAAAGAAAAGGGTGTGGATAGAGTCGGAGGTTGGGTGGTGTAGGTGCGGTAAAGAGGGAGGGGGTGGTGGCAGATATATTGGTGTTGTCATAGGTGGTGTGTTATATGGTGGTGGTTGTTGGGTGGTTGTGGCGAGAGAGAGAAAGAGAAAGAGGGGGATGTGTTTAAGTAGTGAGAGAGATAGTGAGTAGGTTTATAAATATTTTTTTTAAATGATAAGGGTATTTTTGTCTTTTCACAAAAAAAAAGCTAATAGATTTTGTGGAGGGTGTTAGTAAATTGGACTAAGATAGTTACAAATTAAAGAAACAGATACTCAGGTTTAGTTATGGCAATGGGTCGGGTTTGGGCTAGATATTGGTAATCTCATACCCATACACTATTGTAAAATTGTGTCACATACCAGGCCTAATGCCTATCAGTATTTGTCGGGAAATATCAGGTATATACATGTTAATGTATAATTTTTTATTTATATAACAATTATTATAAAATAAAAAATATGATACATTATATAGATATAAGTTTTATCATAAAAAATAATAATACTAAAACTTTTAGGGGAATTGGTCTATAATAATCCATAGTAGACGTCATTCGGTCATTGGCCATTGGCAGTCTCACTTTTGAATATATCCCCCCTGCCAGTCTAGCCTTTCACCTATTTTTTCTCCATCGGTCCGCTGTTAAAAAAACTTAATAGGGTTAAGGTTATTTCCAAATTACAAACAAATGTTTTAGGGCTTTTGATCAGAACGACGATACAAGTCGATTGATGTAAAACTTACCACGAAACAGTGCTCCAAACGACTTGATTCTTGTTAATTGTAAGTTTAAACACCCGAATTGAAGCACCGTTTCGAGGTAAGTTTTACATCAAACGACTCGTATCGTCGTTCTGATCAAAAGCCTTAAAACATTTGTTTGTAATTCGGAAAAAAAAAACTTAACTTCGTTATTTTTTTTAACGGGACCAGTGGAGAAAAATACGTGAAAGGTTGGATTGGCAGGGGGAATATTCAAAAGTGGAACTACCAATGACGTCTACTAGGGATTCTTACGGGTTAATTTTCCTAATTTTTATATGATTTTATGTATATACTTCACAATCACAACATACAAAAATATAAATAATATTAGATAATACATATTCCAAAAGAAAATTTATGTTTTCATATAATGAACCTACTAAAATAAAACACTAATAGATAGAGGTTAGAAAAATATAAAATTATAAATAAAAAACATAGGGTATATGATTCTGGTGTTCAGTTTGGTTAAACGGGTATATGATTTCATGTAATTGGGTCGAGTATCACCAAATCCCATACCTGTCCTATACCCACAAAAATTTCTAAGATTAGTAATATACCAGACCCATACCCGTCAAGCTTCAGAAACAACCGTCCCATATATTTTAGTTTTCGAATATACCTGTCAGACTCAGGTTTTATTTGCCATTCTACTTGGGTAGTTAAAACCAAAAAATCTAGGACTAAAAAAGAATTTCCTCAAAATAAAATGTATTTTTGGGGTCCACTAAATATTGTGGTGAAAAAAATACGGGCGCTTTTCTAGATTGCTTTGAAAATACTACATTTTTTTGGGTGTCCACTGATTTTTGTTGGAAAAAATGCGTATTTTTTTTAGCTAGACTAATTTTAGCTTAAAAAAAAAAAAAAACCATTTCTTTGGGCGACACTTAATACCGGCCAGAATGGTAATGTTTTAGGCGGTCAATTCTATATTTCTAGGCTATTAACTAATTTGCAAATGAGAGAAGCAATACTTTAAGCGGTTTTAGGTTATGGCCGCCTAGAACACAATTTTCAACCGCCCAAACTCTTATGGTTTCTAGTAGTGAACCATGACATTTTTTTTGAAACACATTTAAATGTCATAAAAAAAGCGTGTGTTATTATTCGCGTGTCAAGATAGGTCTTATTTTTTTATGACGCTAAAAAGATGACACACAAAAAAGTATGTCATAAATATATTGAATTTTGTAAAACCATGACATTTTTTTTCTTGACAGACACTTTCGAATGTCATAAAATGAGCGTGTGTCATTGTTTGCGTGTCAAGATAAATCTTTTTTTTATGACGCTAAAATCATGACACACAAAAAAGAATGTCATAGATTTATTAAATTTTGTAAACCACGACATTTTTTTCTTGACATACGCTTTTGAATGTCATAAAATATACGCGTGTCATTGTTCGCGTGTCAAGAGGAGTGTATTTTCTAGTAGTGGCATGAGCAAAGGTCCGCTTGCTCGTCAATCGCTCGAATTATTTTTATGAAATAATTAATATATATATATATATATATATATAAGTAGCCCAAGAAAAATTAAAAGCCCAAGAAACATACTAGCCCAACTCAATACCAAAACTTAACCTCAATTCCTAAAAATTCAAATCAGTACCTAATCTCCTGCTACATACCTCCTGCCATATACCTCGCTGCTGCTCAAGTTCAACTTATACGGTACAATCTCCTACCTCGCCGGCTACTTCAAATCAACAGAGGTACAATCTCCTACCTCCTGCCACATACCTCGCTGCTGCTCATGTTCGGTATTTAGTATCCATTTTTAGGAGCATGCTTTTAGTTATGTATTGCTTTTGTCAGTAAGGTGTTGGACATGTTTTAATTAAGCAAGATTTGTTTTTATTGAATGTAGCCTTGTAATAATCTTGATTTCAGTTTTTTTTTTGGTTGCTACACATGTTTTAATTTCGGTGCTAAGAAAACCGAGCGAAAACGATCCACTCGATTTAAATTCAATCCGACCACGAGCATCACTTTTGTGCTCGGTTTTGCTAATTTGATCCGATCGGATCAGATCGGTTGTAATTCAATCCGAGCACGAACAAACCCTTGCTCGAATCGGATTGGCTCATGAACACCCCTACTACAAAGTACAAAATATATATTTTCACTAATTAATATTGCCACATAAATCCTATTTTGTTGCAAGCTTATACACCTGATAAACATTTAGTTTACACAAGTTACCTCAAATTGCCATATGATCTTATTTTGTCACAATTTCGAGGCACGTTTAAAGGCATTTCCCACATATTTACCAAGAAAAATATATATCTTTGATGATTATTAGTTTTTATTTGTTAATGTAAGTAGATTATTAATTAAAAATAAACATTTGATGCAAAACTGTCGCAAATTGAGACTAATTGCCATGAAAATATATACTTTCAATACTTAATTTTTAGTTGTTCATATATGTACATTAGTAATAAAAAAAATATGAAAACAAACAATTGTTGCAAAATTGTCGCAAGTTGGGACAAATTTGCCACGAAAAAATATATTTATCACATTCTAGACGCCCTTTGTGGAGAGGAGTCTACGACGCATCTGGTCTTCTTATGGCTATTACTGGGAGGTGAACATGTGGTTGGGGGAAGATGCCCTAGGGCCTTGGTGGAGTTTGTTGCATTTGCTCCCCTAATGCCATTGTTCAAGCCGGACAATGGGATTAGGCCTATTGCCATGGGCATTATTTGGAGAAGATTGGTTTTAAAGGTGGCTATGAAAAAGGTGTGGACGAAGATGGCCAATTACCTTGGTGATCACCAGTATGGGGTAGGGATCCCTAGTAAGGCTGAGGCTGTGCTCGATAGTGCGAACTGGTTTTTCATTTAGTTCCACTCGGATGGGTCATTGGCAATAATTACAGTTGATTTCTCTAATGCCTTCAACCTAGTTGATAGGAAGCTCTCCTTTGGGAGGTTCATTCCCGTTGTTCGTTCATCTCCCCATGGCTCAATTTCCTATATGGACAACCTGCTAGATTATATGTCGGGGATGATTGAATTGGGTCCACCGCTGGGGTTCAACAAGGAGACCCTTTAGGGCTCCTTTTTGCCTTAGTTTTGCACCCTCTCATTCATCGGGTGCGGGATAGTTGCAACTTAATTTTCCATGTGTGGTACTTGGACGATGGAACAATTATAGGAGACGCTATCAAAGTGGCTAAAGCTTTGTATATCATTAGGTCTTAAGTACCATTATTGGGGCTTGAGCTCAACATTAGGAAAACTAAGGTCTTTTGGCCGTCATGCAACAGGGTAAAGGTGAAGGAAGGGTTGTACCCAAGTGGGATTCGGAGGCTAGAGTTGGGTGTGAAACTCTTGTGGGAACGGGCGCTGTTAGTCGGGATGCTGTTATATAAGATGTTTGGCTAGGAAAATGGCCACATGTGCGGTGGACCTTATGAGATGCCTACCTCGCTTGCAGGACCCTCAATGTGAGCTTCTTTTGCTTCGCGCTTTTATGGGGTTGCCAAGATGTTGTTTGGCCTACGCACCTGCTAGCCCATGTTTACTGAGAAAGCTGTATCAATTTTCGACAAGGGCCTCCGGGACGCGATCGAGGACATTGTGGTTTGTGGGGGTCCATTTATTGAGGATTTTCATTGGAGGTTGGCATCCTTACCGATTCGTTTTGGAGGTTTTGGCCTATATTCAGCAGAATATGTATCAACATATGCTTTCGTGCCCTCGAGAGGACAATCTTGGAGTTTACTAGACCACATCCTACGGGACAGTGGTATTGATAGGTTGGATGGTGATTAAGGCTATGCGTTGGGTAGATTGCAGAGTTCACTTCCCGATCTTGATCTTGGAGGGTTCACTAATAAGGATACCACCCCTACGAAGGCTCAAAACAATTTGGCAAGTGCCCTATATAGTAAAGTCGCCCAAGGTTTGGGAGAGAAGTTTGACATATCCGTGCGCCAGAAAGCAGTGTTAGAATGTCTTCGGAGCCCCCATGCCCAAGATTTTCTAACCATTATCCCCATTGAAGGTCTAGGCCAACACATGTCAGCGATGGAGTATCGTTCCATCCTTAAATACCGGTTAATAATCCCCTTGTTTTCGGTTGATGAGCCTTACCAAGTTTACCGTAAGTTTTGTTTGGATAACTTTGGGGAGCATGCGGTCCATTACAAGGAACTAACGAGTTTCAAATAGAGACATGACTTTGTCAGGGATGTCCTATGTGATGTGGTTAAGTGGGCAGGAATCTCCGCAAAAAATGAGGCCCTTGTTAATTTCTTGTCTGACCCGCTTGAAGGGAGGTCCACTCTTCGGCCAGCGGATGTTTTTGTGTTTGGTTGGGCAGGTGGGAAACACGTCTATGTGGATCTTATCGGGGTGTTGTAGGTCCCGATTTCTGAGGATCGATAATGAAACCAAATCTCTTGTTTATCACAAACACGGTCACGAGTGCGGAATCCCCATGACTATGCCAAACCAAACATAGATAGTAATAACACGAAATAACCAATGAATCACAGTCAATTGATTAACGGGATGAGAACAATGATCAAACAGATACACACACAGTTTGACAGTAGACTTTCAGTAATGGTTATGCTCTCATGGTTTCAAAGTGAAACCATGAAGTGTTTATATAGCAGCCCAGGCCCATAACTCGACGAAACCTTGAATGGGCCCGACGAAACCTGTCTTGGGCCTGACGAAACCTCCTGGACGACGAAACTCTAAGAGTTTCGTCATCCATCACGACGAAACTTGGGGTTTTGGCCATTTGGGGGTTTCGTCATTTAGTGCTCGACGAAACCTATGGTTTCGTCGAAGGCTGCAATTATTGATATGTTTGCTGCAAACAGACAGTTTGCAGCAACACCAAACAAACACACAAAAAACCATAACTGATCACATGCAACATGCATTGTCATTAAACTTTACATAACAAACGAGACAAACTTTGTCGGACACAAGGAGGATAGGAGGATATCCGACTTGGTCGACGGCGAATTACAGACTCGATAAATATAAAAAGACCGTATTAAATACAACGATAATAAAGACAAGTTACAGACACCAAAATAATGCATCAACAAACTCCCCTTTGTCTGTTACTGTCTTCGGTCTTTGATCTTCCGTCTTCAGTGTTTCAGCGTCCAGGTGCTTCCAGCATGAATTCCTCGATAAAAGCAATAACAAGCGACGCGTTGAAATCGAAGCGCTTGATGAGCGTGCTTGTCTTCGTAAAATATAACATGCCGAAATAGCTTGCTGATGTCGTTTGCTGACATATTAACAATCCACTTCGGATCCAACATCCGAAAGTTATCACGATCACCTTTAAACACGATCACCGCCTCATGAGTATCCGAGTCGTAACACCACAAAGCCATTTCTTCGAGAAAGTTATGCTCCATAGGCATCAACGGTATCTTGCTCATGACCATCGGCGGTTGGTAGATAAGCTTGTAATGCGCTGTGTTAGTCGCTGGATCTAAAGTGAACTTGATATGCTGATAGATAGAGAACTGGGGCTTGTATGACTCATCTTTCCAGCCAGTCCTTTTGTTGAACTTTATCTTGCGCTCGAACAATGTAGCTCTTTTGAAGTTTGAGCGATTAATGAGCTCAAGCTTCGTTAAAGCTGCAACATCGTAAATAGGTAAAGACAATATGCTCAGCGACGATCGGAAATATTGAATACCGAATTCCCGTTTGATGGCGACGCAATGGATTTCCTTAACGAGCATCCAGCAAATAATTCTTCCATGCGGCTTCACTTTCTCAAATTGCAGAAAATCAACCTGTGCTTCCGGCGGTGTAGGCTTTTCAACCCTAGACAAGAACCGTTTTCTCCATTCTTGGAATGCATCGGCCGGATTATCAGAAGACGTACGATTCTTCAATTGTTCATCAATGTCTTCCTGATTCTCTTGCATCCATTCTTCATTAAATGGATCAAACTCTGTTCCGTCAGCACGAACATAAGTTGATTTCTTCTCATTACCTTCAAACACGATCTCTTCAATATTTTCAACATCGGCAGTTTCAGGCTCACTCGGCATTTTATCAATCTCAGCATCATCAATCTGTTTCATGGCATTCAGAGCAAGTAACTGCTCATGTGAAAGATCCGAGATAATTTCTCCTTCTTCAAGTAATTCTCCAGTAATCGGATGTACAACCTGCAATGCAAGATCAGCAGTGCTAGGAACAGAAGATGTACCAGGAAAAGATTCAAGATGTTGTATTTCTTCAACTGTTCCACTGGAGGTTCCTTGAGCAGATTCATGCTGCGAAGCTTTGAAAACAACAATCTGAGAAGAGGTAGCAGCTGGAGGTTGCTCTGATGTAGCCGAAGGATCGGGGTTCCCTTGATCTTCAGGATCATCATCCTTTTTCTTCATCACCTCTTGCGGTTTACATTGTTCGTTCCACAGAGTATTGACGTGCTTTCTAAGAAACTCATATCCTTCATTGATCTTCTTGACCACATCAACTATCGTGGTGTTTCGAGAATCGTACCACTGCTTCATAAAGTCATGTCTTTCTTTCAAACCTTCGGCCAACTTCTGAAGTATAGAGTTGCTTTCTTTCATGCGGTTCATTTCAATACCGAGTGTATTATCTGCCGCACGCATTTGTTGCAACTGCCGCTCTCTCACTTCATCTGCAGCTTTCAAATTAGCATTTTCAGCTTTCAATTGATCAATTTCAGCTTGCTGGCGAATGATTTCTTCTGCTTGTCGTCCAACAGTGGCATTCAACGTGTTAATTTCCAACTGTTGCTTGATCATATCGGCTCTTGTAGCTTTGATCACGTCCGTGTGTCGAGTGATTTGACCTACATCAGCTTGTAATTGAGAAAATAAGAAATCTACCTTCTCATCCTGCATCTGTTCGAATACACTTTGTCGGCGTTCTGCAGCAGGCTGCGAGGTCGTTGCATGTATGGTTGATGCAATAGAGCGAGTTGGTGCTTGAGGAGTCACTACAAGAGTTTCAGGTGTTGAACTCACTGCAGGAGTTGGTTCTGTAGACCTCAGAGGAGATGGAATCATTTCAGAAGCTTCAGTGGCCGAGAATCCAAGATTTGGATCCATTGCCGCTTCTTGTGAAGGCTCTTGAGGAGCGGATTGCTGTACAGAAGAAGTACCAATGTACTTTCTTGCTTTCTTCTTGCGTTTGACAGCCGTTTCCTTTCTCTTTGATAGTTCCGCTTCGATATCCGAAGGAACGTATTCAGGATCATTCTCTTGCCTAATCCTCCTTATCCGTTTTACACCACGTTCATCATAGTAAACTTCATATCCGGGCTCAGGTGGATTGTCATCAGATTCAGAATCATCATCGTCATTACCAGCTGAAGTGCCACCAGCTGCACCAGCAGACGATGCACCAGCAGACGATGTACCAACGGCACCAGCACCTGCATCACCACCATCACCAACTTCATCATCATCACTATCACTTTCAGACGAACCTGAATCTTCTAGACCAAACTTTTCAACCATCCTCTTCTTTAACTCCGGCTCTTCGTTATCAGATTGGCTATCATCATGACGCCATTTGTCATTTGCAGGAGCAACGTAGTCTGGTTTTCCAAGAGCACCTAACAACTTCCTAGGAGGATCGCTTTCTTTGTATCTCTTGGCTGCAAGACTCTTGATTATCCTTAAAGATTGCAAGATCATAGGTTCTATTTTCAGGATGTCGTCGTCGGCTTTTGGAAGATTAGGATGCTGTACGTTCATGATCATTTGAAGAAACCAAGGATACATCCATAATTTATTCCCGGTTATTCAACTACCAGTCCTCGTCATATTTTCTTTCATGTTGGCGAAGATATACTTTGATATGCTAAACGGTTTATTCAGCACCAAAGCCACCATAAGACCAACGAGATCGTTGCCTGCCATATCATATCCTGAACGTCTGTTGCTGATACACTAAATAAGAACGTGCAAGAGAAACTTGTAATGTAACGACAAATCTCCCTTGTTGATTTGAGAACTGAAGATGTCACCAATACACTTCATCCGTAACAAGCAGCCACACGTGCACATGATCGGAATTGAGAACGGTGCATTTGGATCGTCTTGCAACTCTAAAACAGCGTTCAATATTTCTGGAGAGACAATCACATTCAGATCATTAACCTACCCTTGTATGACTTCAGTACCATCTACTTGCATGACGCTTGCGGAATTCCAGAAAGCTTTAATGAGCGATTTGTAAACAGGCGTTGAAAATGTAACAACTTTATGTATCCACGACTCCCTAATCCATTTAGTAATTTCTTTCAGTTCAACGATCTTTTCTTAGGGACCCAGAAAGGCAATTTGGTTGTGACGCTTCTCGGACATCACCTCCTCTTCAGATTTATTTTCCTTCTTAGTCGGGGCCTTACGTTTTCTTTCTTTCGTTGCCATCTGTATTGCAGACATCCACAATAAGTCAAAATGTCACAATAGATGCATTGAACATATGTATAAACATGTGTAAACATGTTTAGGTGAAAAGTGACATTGAACATGTATACATATGTATTCTGTAAAAGGGAACCAAAATTTGAAAATTTTCTAAGGCATGGACGACGAAACTTCAACATCTCGACGAA
Organism: Helianthus tuberosus; assembly: GCA_030545235.1. NCBI lineage: Eukaryota > Viridiplantae > Streptophyta > Magnoliopsida > Asterales > Asteraceae > Helianthus > Helianthus tuberosus. The sequence goes on along the minus strand of CM060416.1, from coordinate 3,607,605 downwards.
ACTTCTTAATTCACGATTCCTTGGTCAACCAAGGTCAGAGTTGACCGTTGACCAGTGGGGTTTCGTCGACAGTCCTTCGACGAAACTTCTTTGATTTTAAAGGGGTTTCGTCGTCAGGGGTTTCGTCATCAACAATTAGAAGAAACTTAGGGTTTCGTCGTCACAGAGGTTTCGTCGTCAGAGGGTTTTGAACAGTTACGGTTTCGTCACATTGGGGGTTTTCAAAATCTAAGGGTTTCGTCGTCTACAGTTTAAACGATGATCAATTCATAATCAAACCAACATTTTTTTACACCTTGTAAACACCCAAATAAAACAACACATCATAGAATGTAAAACCGACACAAAATTTTGAACGGAGAAACACCCTAACCAGTTTAAAACTACCAACAATCATCATCCCCTGTTTTGTTAACCAAAACCCAACCCAAATCAACAATCAATATAACATTCAAGTCCTAGTTATATCAGTTTTGATAAAAGCAAAACAAAAAACACAGATTTATATGAAGAATCGAAGCATTTGGGGTGACTGAGGGTTTGTTAATAAGTTTCAAACAGAAACACAGGGTGCCTAAGGTTCGAATCAGTTGATCAAGCATTTGTATACCTTCAGTTTTGATGAAAAAGATAGAGAAAATGATGGGTTTTGAGTCGGTGTAAAAGGAATGGGAGATGGAGTATCGGAGAAGATGAACAGGCAAGTGGTTTGAAAAAGATGACTTCTCTGACACTGGGACCCTTTAAATACTCATAACCACTCGACAAAACTCCATCTCGACGAAACCTTATGTGGGCTCGACGAAACCTCATTTGGGCTTGGATTTGGGCTTGAACAGATAGCCCATGACGAAACTTAAATGGGCCAGTGGGGTTTCGTTGTGACCTCGACGAAACTAGGGGTTTCGTTGTGAACCCAATCAGTTTTGACCAAAGTTGACCAAGGTTAAACACAGTTGACTTTGACCATGGAGTTTCGTCGTCTTTAAAGGGGTTTCGTGTACCTTAGGAGTTTCGTCGACACCATTTTCCCAAATTCACTAAGTGTTGAAACTTATGCACACTGAACAGATTTTGTTTATATGAAAGATTTCCATATTGATTGAGTTTACCAAATGCAAGGACATTTTATGAAGTAGGTTTCAGACTTCCGGCAGAAAACACCAAGTTACAACTTCAGCTAATTCAAAAATGAACTTTACAAGTACACTAAAACAGAATTTAAAGCGCGGTAAACTAATCGAAAAGATATAAAAAGGAATAAACAACTGTACAAAAGCAATCTTTTTGTGAATTTCAAGGATAAGGAATCATACCAGCTTACGGTCTTAGTCAACATGATTTTTGTTCGGTTTAAAGCTCTGGATAAGTATACTACCTCGATTATCGGTATTGTTGTCCACATAAGCTCAAACTGATCAGATGTAATCATAATTAGGAGATACGATTTACGATAAGGTTTATACTTACAAGTCGATGTTCATCCACTCACGACACATTCCCGTATCAAGGTATGCACGAGAGTTCATCTTACCGGTGAGAATACCGTTTATCATCTATTTGACCGTATAAAAGAATGTGATATACTCACTTATTTTTGATTGTAAACAAGCCCTATGTGATAGAATCACTTATTGATGAGGAACTTGATTTTCGATGCATGAGGGCACAGGAGCAAGTCCGTGAACAGGTCAGTATAACGTACAGCAAAGAGACGAACTTGACTCCCGGATAAATGTGATATTTTATCACTTATTTGTCTGGACATGTGATTGTTGATCACTTATTGAGGTCGAATGCAATATGTACACGTATGTATAGTATCATGGAAGATCTAGACTTCGTCTCCGTTATTTTTCGGTAAAAGATAAAACCATGATACCCAGATGATAAGCAGCATAAAGACCGAATATCTCAGAACCTCGGCAATCTCTCAAACGAAATTTCGGTACTAAGACCATATGTCAATGAGTGGTTCCCACCTGACTTGAAGTCTGTTAGGTTTGTATCATCCTGCACATTTTTGTCTGATTGTGAGCCTACCGATACATCGTTAGTAGAGATACTTATCATTTCTCGTTTTTTTTTTATATTTTGAACATGTTGACCGACCACACCAGTGAATATCATCATCTTCCTTTTTCCAAGAAACTCATTTCTGATTTTCTAATATTTTTTTTTTTTTGAATTTTTGAATTTTTACTCCCCCTAAAATGCTAAAAGCTGAAAATCTTTTTGAATTTTTAGATTTTTTAAAGAAAAAATTTACAAAAACGATTAGCCAAAGAAGTTACTCGGGTATCACCTTAATGCCATTGACCAAAAGTAGATAATCAAAACGTGATTTATCAAAAGCTCTTGTAAACATGTCGGCACGTTGGTGATCGGTGTGAACTTTAACAACATCGATTAATCTTTTATCAAAACACTCACGTATGAAGTGATATTTAATTTCGATGTGTTTGGTCTTGGAATGTTGCACAGGATTTCTAGTGATCGCTAAGGCAACATTGTTATCAACAAAAATAGGAGTAGATAGGAATTCAAAACCGTAGTCGCGCATTTGTTGTTGTATCCACAAGACTTGGGAGCAACAACTAGAGGCAGCAATGTATTCTGCTTCACAAGTTGATGAAGCAAAACATGTTTGCTTCTTGCACTGCTACGTGACCAGGCGATTTCCTAAGAATTGACATCCAGCTGTTGTTGATTTGCCATCAATTTTGCAACCACCAAAATCAGAATCACTGTATGCAATCAAGTCGAAACTATCATCCCTAGGGTACCAAAGACCAGTGTCAGGGCATCCCTTCAAATAGCGAAAAATCCTTTTGATAGCTGAATGATGAGTGGCCTTCGGGTTGGCTTGATATCTTGCAAACAGGCACGTTGGATACATGATGTCGGGCCTCGAGGCTGTAAGATACATGAGAGATCCGATCATAGCGCGGTAGTATGAAGAGTTAACGGTTTCACTGTCACAGCCCCCGTTCCCCTATTCAAACACGGGAACGGGCGGCCGCGGCCAGTATGGTGGTATCCGGTATTGTCTAATTTAGCAGCGGAATTTTCATCAGGACCGTAGTTATGAAATATTTGATCAGAGTAAAATACCACATTTTCATAATATTAAACACATGGGATAAAACCCAAGTTTGCAGTACACACATTTTTATAGGAATAAATCCTATTTTTATTTAATAAAAACATCAATTTTATTTTAGGTAAATTTATTGCCACTTTTCCAAGCCTTTAGTGCTGTCTAGCTGGCTTCTATTTGGCTTTCACATTTTGTTACCTGAAACGCGTTTAAAAACATTTTGTCAGTGGGAAATTCTGGTGAGTGAATTCCAGTTCAATCAAGTTTTAATAAAAACCATTGTACAGTATTGAGGGCGGTCTCGCAATTATATTTGTTTCCAAGTCATATCAATTACCACCCGCGGTACTGTCAGACCCGACTTGTGGAAATGTTACCCCTCGCAAGGCAGTAACAAATTTTGTATACAAAACCCCAACATACCGACGATAATTGTATCCTTACAAATACTCAATAACTGCTTAATATATAATTAATCATGTGAGGTTTTGTAAAAACAATTTGCAAAAAGGAGATTACTCACATTGCTGTCTTAGATTATCCTTTAGGGTTTCCTGGTGACAATATATAATTTACACAAATGCACACGTGTTAGTATAATAACTCATTTTAAAATTAGTAATACCCTCCCCGAGACGGCATTCCAACGACTATGTCGGGCAGAACCACGACAGCCGTTACGGAACCCTAGATCAACCGGGCAGAGTATCTAATACGTATCCAGGGGTTATGATATTTATAATGGAGCAGAACTTCGTTATTTAGGGGGGGTATTATGCCCGAGTATAATGTATACTACGCGAAATTTAGAGAAAGAAAGAAAGTTTTGAGCGAATTCGACTAAAGGTCCGAGCTCCAGTTTTATAGGGGCTGAGTTCGGGTTTCTCACGGCCAGCGTAAAGGTGAGACCAAGGCCTACGCGGCCCGCGTTGTAGGTCGGGTAGGGTTTAGCTCATCCGGGTCATCGACTAGCCTCGCCACGATGATGACACGTGTCATCACCGGGTGTTGCCCCGTTCTCGATTGCTCGCGGCCCGCGTAAGACGTAGCCATGGGCTACGCGGCCCGCGACAAGGTGAATTTCTTTGTTTTTATTTTATTTTTAATGTTAGATCCTAATTTGGGCTCGGTTTTCACATACGGGGTGTAATTTAAGACATATTGGGATAATTTAAAATATATTTGGGTGTCGAAAATAATTCGAGGGTGTCGGTTTTCTTTAGGGTTGTTATATTCTCCCCACCTTATTTTAGAGCTCGTCCTTGAGATCTACTGGAATAAGTGTGGATATTTCATTTACATTTCCGATTCAAGTTCCCATGTGTATTATGGTCCTCTTTTGGAGTCCCATTTTACTTTGACCAGAACTAATCTCTTGTGCTTAAGGTTCTTGACTTTCCTGTCTTCAATCTGTAGAGGCCTCTCTACAAACTTGAGTTGTTCATTTACCTCTATATCCTTAAGAGGCACTACAAGTGATTCATCAGCTAGGCATTTCTTGAGATTATATACATGAAATACATCATGTATTCCTATCATTTCCTCTGGCAGTTGTAGCTGATAGGCTACAGGTCATATTCTTCTAATAATTTCAAAAGGTCCAACATACTTGGGACTTAGCGTTCCTCTTTTGATGAATCTTACCACTACTTGAAATTCCAACATTTTGCGTCGGTTATCGACATAGCTCTTCTGTCGATCACGTGCTGCTTTCAATCGTTCCTTGACTTGAATGATCTTGTCAGTTGTTTCTTGCACTATCTCAGGTCCAGATAGTTGATTTTCCCCAATTTCTGCCCAACAGACTGGGGTTCGGCACTTTCGTCCATAAAGTGCTTCGAATGGTGCAACATTCATACTTGTGTGATAACTGTTATTATAAGAAAATTCTATTAAAGGTAAATGATCATCCCAATTACCTCCGAAATCAATTAAACAAGCTCTAAGCATATCTTCCATTGTCTAAATTGTCCTTTCGCTTTGTCCGTCCGTTTGAGGGTGATATGCTGTGCTTAGATTTAGTTTGGTTCCCATGGCCTTTTGGAAACTTGTCCAAAAATGAGAGGTAAAACGGCTATCTCTATCAGAAACAATTGATAAAGGTATTCCATGTAATGAAACTATTTCATTTACATATAGCTTAGCTAATTGTTCCATATTGAAAGTTTCTTTCATTGGTAGGAAATGAGCTGACTTGGTTAGCCTATCTACAATCACTCAGATTGTATCATTGCCTTTCCTTGTTTTGGGTAATTTGGTAACAAAATCCATTGTTATCAATTCCCATTTCCATACTGGCATTTCTAACTGTTGTAACAAACCTGAGGGTTTCTGGTGTTCAGCTTTAATTTGTGAAAAAGTTAAACATTTAGAAACGTAAACTGCTATATCCTTTTTCATTCCTATCCACCATAAATTCTTTCTTAAATCCTGATACATTTTGTTATTTCCTGGGTGCATCGTATATTTAGACTTATGGGCTTCTTCTAATATACGATGGCGCAGGTTCCCTAACTTAGGTATCCACATTCTCTTTTTATGGAATCTCCAAATTCCATCTGTTCCTTGTTCTAATTCTTTAATCATTCCTTTTAATTTTTCAGTATCATCCTGGATTACTGATTCTTGTTCTTTTCTAATTTGATCATTTAAATCTACTTGTAGATTTAATTTAAGAGAACGTACCCTTTTTGGCTTTTAGTGATACTTTCGGCTTAAAGTATCAGCCACTACATTTGCCTTTCCTGCATGATACTGGATATTACAATCATAATCACTAAGAATCTCCATCCAACGTCTTTGCCTCATATTCAGTTCCTTTTGTTCGAAAACATACCTTAAACTCTTATGATCAGTGAATATGGTAAACTTACTACCATAAAGGTAATGTCTCCAAATTTTAAGGGCGAAAATTATAGCTCCTAATTCCAAGTCATGAGTTGAATAATTATCTTCATGATTCTTAAGTTGTCTAGATGCGTAAGCTATAACCTGTTGGCGTTGCATCAACACACATCCATAGCCTAACTTAGAAGCGTCACAATAGACTACAAAGTCTTCAGTTTCTTCTGGTAACGCTAGTATGGGTGCATGGGTTAATCTTTGCTTAAAAATTCTAAATGCTTCTTCTTGTTTTGGTCCCCATTCAAATTTAATGGATTTACAGGTTAGCTTAGTTAAGGGAATGGCTATTCTAGAAAAATCTAGAATAAATCTCCTATAATACCCGGCCAATCCTAAGAAACTTCTAACTTCGGTTGGTGATTCAGGGGTTTTCCATTTGGTAATCGCCTCGATTTTTGTGGAATCCACATGAATTCCTTCATGATTGACTAAATGTCGAAGAAACTGTACCAGTTCTAACCAAAATTCGCACTTTGAAAATTTTGCATAAAGCTTTTCCTTTCTTAATAAGCTTAAAAGTACGTGCAAATGTTTTGCATGTTCCTCTTTACTTTTAGAATAGATGAGAATATCATCAATAAAAACAATTACGAATTTATCCAAATATGGCTTACATATTCGGTTCATCATGTCCATAAATGCGGCTGGGGCATTGGTTAAACCAAATGGCATGACAGTAAATTCATAATGACCATACCTTGTTCTAAAGGCGGTTTAGGAATGTCCTCTTCCTGTACCTTTAATTGATGATATCCTGACCTTAAATCGATTTTTGAGAAAAATCGAGCTCCTTGCAATTGATCGAACAGATCATCAATTCATGGTAATGGGTACCGGTTCTTAATTGTTACCTTGTTTAATTCACGGTAGTCAATGCACATACGCATTGATCCGTCTTTCTTTTTGACGAATAAAATCGGTGCTCCCCATGGCGATGAGCTTGGCTGTATGAATCCCTTCTCTAATAATTCTTCTAACTGTTTCTTCAGTTCCTGCATTTCGGCGGGTGCCAAACGGTAAGGTGCTTTGGCAATTGGTGCTGTTCCTGGCAGTAGATGGATTCTGAATTCAACTTCTCTGTCCAGCGGTAGTCCTGGTAATTCTTCTGGGAATACATCTGAAAACTGAGACACTACTGGGATGTCCTTTAATTCTTTTCCTTTAGTGTTAGTGATTATGGAAATCAAATACACTATAGATCCTTTTCTTATATAACTTGTAGTTTTCATCACAGAGATGAATTTAGTGGATCTAGATGGTTTATCACCTTTAATTGTGATCTTTTCACCCTTTGGTGAATTTACTTGAATTGACTTTTGATCACATAAAATATTAGCTTTATTGGCTATTAACCAATCCATTCCTAATACGATATCAAATCCTGTCAGATTCATTGGGTACAGGTTTGCAATAAACTTTTGGTTTAAAAATTCTATTCTTGCTCCCAGCAAGATTTCAAAAATCCTAACCGTTTCTCCATTCGCTGTCTCGACTAGACATTCTTGTGAGAGTTTAGTTAATGGTTGATTGAGAAGTTTGCAAAATGAAGTATTAATAAAACTTTGGTTTGCAACAGAGTCAAATAATACTTTAGCAAAAACATCATTAACTAAAAACGTACCGGTTATGACGTCCGGAGTCATTTTGGCTTCATCTGCAATTAGAACAAATGCTCTAGCATTTTTAGTGTTTTTGTTATTGTTCGCAGCTGGAGCCAATTTCGGACAGTTTGGCTTGATATGATCTTTTTCCCCACAGTTGAAGCACATTCCATTACTGGATTTTCTTCTGCAATCTTCTTCCTTGTGTCCTGGTGCCTTGCAGAAATTGCAATGAGTGGAGCATTTTCCCGAATACTTTTTCTTGCAGACCTTGCAGTTTGGTGCAGAGGTAGAACCTATATTCCTATGGTTGGAATTCCTAGAACAGAATTCTTGGGTAAGCCTTTGAGCTAGGTTTCTCATCTAGTCTTCTTCTCTAGTACGGATTAACTCATCTGTCAAGGTATTTGCTAGTTCTACAACTTCTTCTATAGTTTGAGGTCTAGCTGCCTTGACTACATGTCTAATCTCTCCAATTAACCCCCAGATGTATCGGGAGATTAATACCGGTTCAGGTGATGCAAAGGTTGGTACTATTCTAGCATATTTAAAGAATGTGGTAGTATAACCCTTACTATCTACCCCAGTCATCCTTAGGTTCAGAAACTTATTCGCTGTCTGTTCCTTTTCATTGGGAGGGCAGAATTTCCTTTCTACCATATTCTTAAATTCTTCCCATTCCATATTGTATACCCTATCACTTCCTCTTGACTGGAGTATAGTGTTCCACCATTCTGAGGCTGAGTTTTTAAACAGATTAGAAGCAAACATTATTTTGTCTTCTTCAGCACACTTGCCTATCTTTAAAACAGCCTCAGTCTTTTCTATCCAGCGTAGAGCTGCAATGGGTCCTTCATTGCCCGAGAATTCTATTGGTTTGCAGGACCAGAATTCTTTATAAGAACAACCATAAGGCATGGTTCTTCTTCTTTTGGGAATGGGCACTTGAAGTACAGGTCCATTGTTTACGCTGTGTTAAGGTTCAGTTGGTCGCTTACTGCTATGCTTACTTTTATTTTCCACATCCTTAACAGTTTGAAGAATATATGGCATTGCATCTATAATTCCTTGTGCCACTATGTGTTAGATGACACTATTATCCACTTGGTTTCCATTATTATTGTTGTTCGGATTCTCATTAACCAAGTTAATGTTACTCTGGTTATCATTATTCAGATTTTCCTGATTCCCTTCGTCGGCCATCTGAATTTTAACAGTCACCACGTATTAATATCACAAAATAATATTTAATATAGCCAATCACATGACACGCATTTTGGTCAAAAAGGTCGATCATTGCGACTTTACTCTATTCATATAATATGCATCTATTACACACCAGTACTGAAATTAAAATTACAATACCGACTGAAATTTAAAGTTACACTACTAGTAATAGGCATCCATAGTTTTTTTTTCACACACATACACACATATTTTATTATTATATTATATTATATTATTATTATTATTATAACCTTCTCTACCATCACTTCTACGGATATGGATTCATCCAGAAATCCATATTGCGCTCGTCATACTTCCAGACGAGTCGCTCTCCCACCTGTCTCATTCTTTCACTACTTTCTAAAATTTCCTCACCAAATGTCCTAAGTTCTTGTACATTGTCTGCACTCATTGGGGGTGTAGGTTCTAGGACTGGGTTCGGAATCTGGGGTGCGGGATTCTGGTACGGAGGTATAGGGGCCTGGTATGGGTAAGGATTTTCTAGAATCTCCCTAATGAATACATCATTATCATAATAGGGATCTAGAGGGTCCAACCCTGGGTAGGCTCCTTGGTTTGGCATGGGTATGTATTCGTGTATCGGGTAACGTTGCACATAGTCCCAATTGTCATCCCACCATGGGTCGTAATTTGGGTCTAAGGGATTTGGTGCGGGTACCCTAGGTATTTCCTCCGGATTAAAATCATGCATTTCTACTTGATTTTCAGGGTTTTCTATCTCCATCGGTTGGTCAGGAATTGGTGATTGTGGTTGGGGTGCTATCATTTGTTCCAGGTTAGGGTCAGCTGCAGTGGTTGCTAGGATGTGGATATTGGCTATACCCCTATTAAGCATATCCTGGGCATAGGCATCTGTTCTTGTAACTTTTTCATACGCTTCCTACGCTCATGTGCCCCTCGACTGAACCATCCTCTCTTTTTCTGAGAGAATGGCTCTTCAGACTGAGCCTTAAACACGAATATTCCTTCTTCCGTATCAGCTGAGTACCCTGAGAGGGAAGGCTGAGAAGAGGCACCTTCGCTTCTAGGCGAACCAGACAATTGGCGGTACGCGTCAGATGGTCCTTGGTCGCTCATACTGTAAACTAACAAATAGTTAAATAACACATAACAAGAAAATACAATTATGCACATATTCCCGTAATTTATTTCCTAACAATTTGAATTTTGGTGTCAGCAGAACACTCTTGTGGCTGAATCAGTGGCTTAGCTCTGATACCACCTTCTGTCACAGCCCCCGTTCCCCTATTCAAATACGGGAACGGCGGCCGCGGCCAGTTCGGTGGTATCCGGTATTGTCTAATTTGGCAGGGGAATTTTCATCAGGACCGTAGTTAGAAAATATTTGATCAGAGTAAAATACCAAATTTTCATAATATTAAACACATGGGATAAAACCCAAGTTTGTAGTACACACATTTTCATAGGAATAAATCCTATTTTTATTTAATAAAAACATCTATTTTATTTAGGTAACTTTATTGCCACTTTTCCAAGCCTTCACTGCTGTCCAGCTGGCTTCTATTTGGCTTTCACATTTTGTTACCTGAAACACGTTTAAAAACATTTTATCAGTGAGAAATACTGGTGAGTGAATCCCAGTTCAATCAAGTTTTAATAAAAACCATTGTACAGTATTGAGGGCGGTCTCGCAATTATATTTGTTTCCAAGTCATATCAATTACAACCCGTGGTACTGTCAGACCCGACTTGTGGAAATGTTACCCCTTGCAAGGCAGTAACAAATTTTGTATACAAAACCCCAACATACCGACGATAATTGTATCCTTACAAATACTCAATAACTGCTTAATATATTATTAATCGTGTGAGGTTTTGTAAAAAACAATTTGCAAAAAGGAGATTACTCACATTGCTGTCTTAGATTATCCTTTAGGGTTTCCTGGTGACAATCTATAATATATACAAATGCACACGTGTTAGTATAATAACCCATTTTAACATTAGTAATACCCTCCGCGAGACGGCATTCCAACGACTACTTCGGGCAGAACCACGACAGCCGTTACGGAACCCTAGATCAATCGGGCAGAGTATCTAATACGTATCCAGGGGTTATGATAGTTACAACGGAGCAGAACTTCGTTATTTAGGGGGGTATTATGCCCGAGTATAATGTATACTACGCGAAATTTAGAGAAAGAAAGAAAGTTTTGAGCGAATTCGACTGAAGGCCCCGAGCTCCAGCTTTATAGGGGCTGAGTTCGGGTTTCTCGCGACCCGCGTAAAGGTGAGACCAAGGCCTACGCGGCCCGCGTAGTAGGTCGGGTAGGGTTTAGCTCATCCGGGTCATCGACTAGCCTCGCCACGATGATGACACGTGTCATCACCGGGTGTTGCCGCGTTCTCGATTGCTCGCGGCCCGCGTAAGACGTTGCCATGGGCTACGCGGCCCGCGACAAGGTGAATTTCTTTGTTTTTATTTTATTTTTAATGTTAGATCCTAATTTGGGTTCGGTTTTCACATACGGGGTGTAATTTAAGACATATTGGGATAATTTAAAATATATTAGGGTGTCGAAAATAATTCGAGGGTGTCGGTTTTCTTTAGGGTTGTTATATTCACCCTTCAGATCCGGAGTAATCCCGTGATTCTGTGGAAGTGGGGTACCAATGGGCGTTGCATCTGACATCTGGAATCGGCTCAAGATGTCACCAACATATTTAGTCTGATGGTTGAATATCACAAACTCGGTTTGTTGAACTTGAAGGCCCAAGAAGAAATTCATTTCCCCCATTGTGCTCATCTCAAATTTTTCTTGCATCACACGCTCGAATTGCCTGCACAAAGTATCATTAGTTGAACAAAAAATTATATCATCAACGTATACCTGCACCAGCAGAAGATCTCCATCTTGTTCCTTGATAAAGAGGGTGCAATCAATAAGACCTCGTCGAAATCCATTCTCCAGAAGATAGTTGGATAAGGTTGCATACCAAGCCCTATGTGCTTGATGTAAACCATAAAGAGCTTTGTTGAGCAACCAAACCCGATCGGGGTGAATAGGATCTTCAAAACCCAGAGGTTGTTCGACGTGCACCTCTTCCTGAACCACACCGTGAAGGAAAGCACTTTTGACGTCCATCTGGTAGACTTTGAATCCTTTGAATGAAGCATAAGCTAGAAAGATCCGAATAGCTTCCAGACGTGCAACAGGTGCATAAACTTCATTGTAGTCAATGCCTTCGATCTGGCGAAATCCATGAACAACCAAACTCGCCTTGTTACGAATAACTACTCCACGATCGTCCTTCTTGCATTTGTAAACCCAGCGTGTGCCAATATTCTTGTAGTTCTCTGGCCTTTCAACAAGCTTCCAAACACCTAGCTTTTGAAATTGCTGCAGTTCGTCCTGCATGGCTTTAACCCAAGAATTATCCTTTAAGGCTTCTTTCCAAGATTTCGGTTCTTCTTGTGAAACGAAACACGCGAAGGACCAATCATTTTGAAGACCAGATTATCTGATGGCTGAATACAAACCAGCATTCTGGTTGTTTCTCAGCTGATTACGCGACTGCACACCGCGTTGGACATCTCCTATAATGTTCAGCTGCAGATGGGTATCGTGAATCCTCATTTCAGGATTTTCAGGAACATGAGCATTAATACCCAAATTGTTAATATTAAGATCAACAACCAACTCCACACCAGGAATAGGCGTAGAAGTGGATGCATTCCATTCAGCAGTATCAACATTCTGCACATGAGGAGTTTCTACAGAAGCACCTTGAACAGGAGCAACTAGAGCTGAAGTGCCTTCGTGCGCATCATGATATTCATCATCTTCTGATGACTCATTTTAATCAGTAGCATCTTCAAATACCTCATTTTGAACCGTATTGTTAACCGAATTAGAACCTTGGGGGTTAACAATAACAGGTCTAACCAATGGAGAGCCAGCAGCGTTGTCACTATCAAATCACATTCTAGCAGCTGCAGATTCTTCGTCAAAGGTTGGCAGACTAAAGGAGTCGAATAGCCCATCGTAATTGAACATCCAAGGATCACCCGGAGCTCTAACAGAACTTGTATACCTTTGGACCCTTACTTCACTCCATAGCTCAATCTTTTTGGTCGCCAGATTCCATACACGAAAATTCGGAGTAGCATATCCAAGGAAGAAACTCTCGATAGCTTTGGCACCAAACTTTCCATCCGGCTCAATCATAGTACATGGACCGCCAAAAGGTTCTAGATAAGAAAGATCCGGTTTCCTTTTCTGTAGAAGTTCAAAACAAGTCTTGCCATGCCTCTTAACTGTAAGAACTCGGTTTAACGTGTAGCAAGCAGTCGACACAGCCTCCCCCCAGAACTGAACAGGAAGCTCCGACTCTACCAACATCGTTCTTGCAGTTTCAATTATAGTCCGATTCTTCCTCTCCGCGACTCCGTTTTGATGTGGAGTGTATCGAGAACTGTATTCATGAAGAATGCCCTTAGAAGTACAGAACTCATCCATCACACGGTTTTTGAACTCAGTTCCATTGTCGCTTCTGATCCTCTTCACTTTCAACGTGTATAAATTTTCCAGCATAGTAAGAAGATCCTTGAGGATTCCAGGAGTGTCACTCTTATGTGCCATAAAAGCTACCCAAGAAAATCTAGAATAATCATCAGTAACCACTAGACAATAAGCATCGCCAAAGGTTGTCTTGTGTTTCATAGGTCCAAAGAGGTCCATATGAAGACGTTCGAGAGGCATGCTAACAGTGTTGATTTTCTTCAGCGGGTGAGACTTATTCGTTTGCTTCCCTTTCTGGCACGAAACACAGATATCTTGTAGATGAAAACTTCTCACAGGCACACCATTCACAAGATTGTTTTTCACCAAATGGTTCATTTTTCTTAAGTGAATGTGCCCCATTCTTCTGTGCCAAGATATAGACTCCTTCTCCGTGGCTTTTGAGACAAAACATGTGACTTGCGCAGACGTCGTAATAGCTTGGCTCATATCAAGAATATAAAGATCATTAACTCTTGGAGCCGATAAGAGAATCCATTGCTTTGGAATTTTGAAACCAGGTTTCAGCACATAACAACCGGCATCTTCAAAATGCACGGTGAACTTCTTATCGCAGATTTGCGAAACACTGAAAAGATTATGATCAATTTGACGAATATAATTGATCTTATCGAAACATACAACACCATTGGAGATCATTCCCTCTCCAGTGATGTATCCGCCTTTGTCTCCAGCAAAAACGACATAGCCTCCTCTAATATTTCTCACATCATATAGAAGCCGTAAGTCGCCTGTTATGTGCCTAGATGCTCCACTATCAACAATCCAATGACTATTAATAGTTCCTCCTGGAAGATCCTGCACATATCATCCAACGATTAGTTGAGGATGGGGACCCAAGCCTTAGTGGTCTTGGGTCATCCCTGAGCATCACGAAAAGTGATCTCGATTTCCTGATGATTTTGTAACACAACACCCCCCCCCCCCTGAACTTTCACCCATCTTAGGTCTCCAAGTTTGATTTTGTTTACCAGTTTGGTTTTTATGAAAAGATTTTAAAACCTCTGGTTTTAACGATTTTGATGAACTTGGTTCCCTATTAATGATTTGACTTCCGATTTTAAAGCCTTTTCAACTGCTTTCACATTTTGACGTCGTTGTTTCGTTTCTTGTTTTGGTGAAACGGGACGACGTTGAGGGTGAACCTTTTCAGGTGGCCCTTTCTCAACAAATTTATCATTGGGAGTGTTTGTACAATTTTTAATGATGTGTCCAAACTCCCCACATTTAAAACACGTTCTCCTTTCCACAAACTTAGGAGAATCTGATCGACGAACAGATGTCGAACCCGTAGAACCTGAGGTACTTGCTTTTTCATCACACCCGTTTGTATGTTGAGTGTAATTGTTTTGACTGTTACATTTTAAAATCTTGACTTGTTGGACAAAATCGGTGTTTGATTTGTTTTCAAAAGTCTCAATTTTATCCGTACCCTTCGATGCTACAAATTTGACATTGCTGTTTTTCTTTTGATAACGAGCTCCTTTTGTTTCAAATTTAGATTGAGAAACGTTAGGCTTTTGAGCTCGTTGAACTGGTTGTTTACCCTTAGAATCAATAGGTTGTTGCTTTGTCGGTTGTTTTTTATTTCCAAATTGCCTTTTGATTTCAGCTTTAGGAATTGGATCACATTGAGTTACAGTAACTCCTGGGATCGTCTTTCCCAAAAATTTGCTTGTGTTATCTTCAAAAACTTTATCAATCGAAGATGGATTGACATTTTTGATTGGAAAATCGTTGTCTGAATAAATTTTAACATCCCCGACCAAAGTATACAACACGTTATTGCTCTTAACAGCAGACACACATTCCTTGTCATCTTTGTCATCCTTGACAGGATCTATCACTTGTTTGACAACTGATTGAACAGCATGAGTAGGAGGATCACAAAGAATGTAATTCTCAATTGGAATATCTACTCCTTTCATTTTATCAAGTGATTTATCCTGATCACTTACATCTGATTCATCATCAAACGACTCATAGTCCTCAATAATTGGAGCACTTTGATTCGTCGATGTTGAAGTTTCAGTTTCATCAGATGAAGTACTCGAGGAACTGTCCAATTTGAACCCTAAGCCAGTAGTAACTTCCTCATAATCAAGAGGCACACTGGGTTCAAAACGTGGCATTTCTTCTTCGTCAGGCATATGAGTATAATTATGTCTCAAAGGGGGCGGACACTTCTTATACCCTACGCCTTTCTTGTTTCCCTTCAGTTGTTGAGCGTCAATGATGTGATCAAGCACATATCGGGAGTTAGAATGACTCTCCAATTTGAGCTTGATTGCATCTTGCTCGCATTTGGCAATGGCTAGTTCCTTTTTGGTTTCCTCGATGATATTAATGTAATTGTTAATACCAATTTGTTTATTAAAAACACTTTTTGTCAATTCGGAAACACTTTTCTTTAAGGTCTCAATCACAGATTTAAAATCCTTTTCGTTTCTAGCTAAAGCCATATTTGCCTCTTTGCACTTGGACAACTCAATAACCAAACTTCGATTATGGCTATGAACCTTTTCGGATTCAAGCTTCAAATCTGCACAAACATTACAAACACTAGGAGCCGGAGTTTCAGATTTTACCTGACTCGTAGAGGCTGAGACATTTGCCATAAAGGCAGTCTGATAAGAAAAAGATCCGTCTTCTGAGAAAAACTTCTCCATTTCCTTTGATGCGACTCCAGCCTTCTTGATGAGAATAGATTTCTGACTCTTCAACTCCTCTGCTTCATTTAATAAGTCATCAACATCAGAATTCCCTTCTTCTTTCACATCAGATTCCGAATTATAACCACCCGAATTAGAACTTTCTTCATCAGAACTCCCGGTATAACCCGAACTATCGTCACTTTCAGAAAATTCTTCCCTGTGAACGGGCTTGATGTGATTGACGATCTTTGCACAACACGCGGTTCCTCCTCCTTCTTGATCACCTTCCCCAAATTGTACAGACCAATTACACCCTTCATCAGCTTGGACAACTAATGCTCTGGTGGTCTTTGAAGGTCCAGACTGGTTCTGGTTGTTGTTCATCGCTACCATCCTTCATTCACGATTGTCTTGATTGGCATTGGAAGTACTCGTCTGATTACGGAACGGATTCTGATTGCCTTGTTTGCTTGGTCGGGTGCACTCACGTTTAAAGTGACCCTTTTCGCCACAATTGAAACATGTAACCGCATCCTTATCAAATCCGTACTTCGTATCCTTCTTACTTTCCAACGAAGTTCTTCCAATTCTACTCATGAAATCCTTTGCCCTTCTAACAGCGCTTGCAAACGCCCACTTTATATCCATCAACTCCATTTCATCACGGTCGATTTGTTGATAATCTTCATTGGTCATATTGATGTTTCCAATTTGACCTGCGACCAATCTGCAGTATGCACTGACCATAGTATTGATGAGTTGCATATGTTCCTTCGCTACTTCAATGCTAACTTTCGAGAGGTTTGAGGTATCAACTCTGACTGTGTTGGTGTTTTGGGGTGGAGGATTGTTGGTATAATGTGCTTGCTGTTGCTGTTGCTGTTGTTGTTGTTGTTGTGGTTGGGCTTGGGGTTGAGATTGTGGAAGATAAGCAGTTGGATCGAACTAAGGCTGAGTAGTGGTAACTTGAGGTGGAGGTTGGGGTGTTGGTAGCCATGCACTCGGATCTAGTTGAGGTTTAGAAAAAGCATGAGCTTGAGCAATCATATGCGCTGGCGGATGATAAGCACTTGGATCAAAAACCTGAGGTGGAGCTGATTGTGGAAACGAAAAAGAGCTTGTATTTGACATAAACGCCGTCTGAAGCTTCGGTTGCTGAACGAAACTAGAACTAGCTGAAGGATTAAAACCATTCAGATACATTTCTGTGTTTTGAGGAACTGCAATCCTTTTAGCTTTCCGAATTTCCTCTTCGTTCTTATGCTCCAACTTTTGAACGAACTCATAGATACTAACCGCATCCAAGACGCCCGTATGCTTTAAAAGTTCAATGAAAGGACTCCACTTTGGAGGTAGAGCATCAGCAAACCGTGCAACCATTTTCTGTTGAGTTGCAAGAACAGTATAAGAATACATTTCACTAATCAAATGATAAAAACGTGTAGTCATATCATTTAGGGTTTCATTCTCTAAGAACTGAAATGATTCAATCTCTTTCTTCAATAGATCATGGCGTGTCTTTCTAGTAGCTGCATTTCTTTCTCCTCTCGCTACCAATGCATCCCATAAAGCTTTCGTGCTTGTGCAATAAGAGAATTGATGATAGATGTCTTTGTGAAGAGCTTGTGTTAGAATAGCAAACGCCTTCTTCTCTAAATCATATGCTTTCTTGTCGTCTTCAATAGGGGTGTAAACGAGCCGAGCCGAGCCCGAGCTCGACCAGGCTCGAGCTTGGCTCGTTAGGTTTTTATGAAGCTCGAGCTCGGCTCGGTTCGAGCCTACTTCTTTGAGCTCGAGCTCGGCTCTCGAGTAAAACCCAAAGCTCGAGCTCGAGCTCGGCCCGACTCGGCTCGAACTATTTTGAGAACAACCTTAAACGAGCTAAAAGCTCGGCTCGAGCTCACTTCAACATCGCTTAAACGAGCCAAAGCTTGGCTCTAGCTCGGCTCAATAAGGTTATCATCATTATTAATATATTATTATATAAAAAAATTAAAATTTTGTATAGGCTCGTTTAGGCTCGTGAGCCTAAACAAGCTTTGTATTTCAGGCTCGAGCTCGGGCTCGATAACAAAACGAGCTCTATTTCAGGCTCGAGCTTGAGCTCGGGCTCGGGCTCGTTAAGGCTCGGCTCGTTCGAGCTTTTAACTGAGCCGATCACGAGTAGCTCTCGAGCCTCTGGGCTTGTTTACACCCCTAGTCTTCAAGCATATTCGCCAATGTCGCCGCACTTGAACCTGCTTCTTCGAGGGCTGTGTTGTATGGAGAGGTGAAACACGTCCATAATTCTGTGTTTTGCCCAAGAACGTAAGTATGGAAACGACCCTTCCATGATGGATAGTCGTTCATGTAATTCAACTTTGGCGGGCGATTGTTGCTACCCGTCTCACTCTCACTAAGCAATAGATTTTGAATGCTTTGATTTTGATTCGACACCAATGCCCATTGACTTGCACTTATAGATTGTGGAGGCATAACATTCCTTAACCACGCGGCTGCCGAGGTTTGATCTTGACCTAGTCGTGGGTCCGTACTCCAATCCCATGGACTTGTACTACTCATATTTGATATATGAATGATAATTCCTGATTAAACACTTGAAAATACAATGTTAAATCACTTTTGCAAGTCCTTTGTTTAAAAATGGCAATGATCTCGATGAAACTCTCTCCACGAAACTCAGAAGTTTCGTCGAAGTGACTTTGACGAAACTCTAGGGGTTTCGTCGAAGATGCTTATGGCGAAACTATAGGGGTTTCGTCGAAAATCCTTATGACGAAACTCAGGGGGTTTCGTCGCGTATAGGTTTCGTCGGGATAAGGTCTCAGACAGTTGGTGAAATAGTTGGTGAGATTTTCTTTGAAATCTTATCTTTTGATTGACAAGGTACACCCTATATCAACTCACAACATACCTATTTTACCAAACAAGTATGGTCACAATATTTAATCCATTTTAATCCTTTTATCAATTTCCTTTTTAATTGTAAATTCAATGAATATCACAAGAACACTTTGAAGATTCTGATGAACTTCTTGAAGATATGAAGAATAACCCAGAATTTTATGGACTTTCAGGTCACTGAACAACTTTCCGAAACACGAAATTTGCTTAAAACTTTCACTAAAAACCCGGTTTATCACGTGAACAATCAAACTAACGAGGTTTTTGATAAAAATTTTTAGCAAACCAACAAGATCAACAGTTTTTATGAAAACTTTTCCAGAAATGCATGAACTTTTCAAGAACAATTTTCAGAAAAACAACAATAACCAGTTTTAACACTTGATGAAAAGCGAACTGTGTTTGATTTTAAACAAGGATAAGAGCCAATGCTCTGATACCACTTGTAGGTCCCGATTTCTGAGGATCGATAACGAAACCAAATCTCTTGTTTATCACAAACACGGTCACGAGTGCGGAATCCCCGTGACTATGTCAAACCAAACATAGATAGTAATAACACGAAATAACCAATGAATCACAGTCAATTGATTAACGGGATGAGAACAATGATCAAACATATACACACACAGTTTGACAGTAGACTTTCAGTAATGGTTATGCTCTCATGGTTTCAAAGCGAAACCATGAAGTGTTTATATAGCAGCCCAGGCCCATAACTCGACGAAACTTTGAATGGGCCCGACGAAACCTGTCTTGGGCCTGACAAAACCTCCTGGACGACGAAACTTGGGGTTTTGGCCATTTGGGGGTTTCGTCATGTAGTGCTCGACGAAACCTAGGGTTTCGTCGAAGGCTGCAATTGTTGATATGTTTGCTGCAAACAGACAGTTTGCAGTAATAACAAACAAACATACAAACAACCATAACAGATCACATGCAACATGCATTGTCATTAAACTTTATATAACAAACGAGACAAACTTTGTCGGACACAAGTAGGATAGGAGGATATCCGACTTGGTCGACGTCGAATTACAGACTCGATAAATATAAAAAGACCGTATTAAATACAACGATAATAAAGACAAGTTACAGACACCAAAATAATGCATCAACAGGTGTTCCCTCTTATTGGGATTAGGGAAAACCGTTTCATGGCTGACCAGGCTGGGTTGTAGGAAGAATCAGGGAAGGTCGCTAAGCATGAAAAAGTTTGTATTGAGAATCAACATGTTTTCATTACTTTTTCCTATGATACTTTTGTGTCTCTTGCCTCTAAGCTATTGGTTTTCTAGATAGAGTACAGAAGGTCGTGCACAACAGTTTCTCAACGCCGAAGAACCAGAGTTTTTTTTGTAGAATTGGATTTGCTATTCAAAAGAGGATTGCGACACAAGTTGTTGCCTATTTACCTGTCATTGTTATGTAATTTCCTTTGATGTTCAATTTATCTATTATATTATATTATATGGGTGAGAGTTGGCTACAAAGTCTATTTTTCATACAAAGTGTAAAAAGTCATAAAACACCGTAATGTTAACCATAAAACACACGCAAAACATACAAATAACAAAGTGAAGATTACTAAACGCCATATTTATGGGTTTTGTATTGTGTTTTGAATGATAAGGCTTTGATTATCGAATGACTAACATGAGTGTGTTTTATATTGATTATCATGTTGTGTTTTATATTCATAGTTATACGATGGTGTGTCTGAAGTTTTTATGGACTGTTAGGGTTTGGATATTGTGTTTTAGTGAAATTCACTTTCTTATTTGTGGGTTTTGAGTGTGTTTTATGGCTGAAATTGTGATGTTTTATGACTTTGTACACTTTGTAGGAAAAATGAACTTTGTAGCCGAACCTCACGCTATATTATATTTATATATATAGTTAGCGAAGGATGATGAATAGTAACATTATTTTTAAAATAATATGTAGCTTTTTATTATTATATCTAGTTCATATATTATGATAGTCTATTATTATATTTACTTTTAATAACATATTTTAATTTTTCCTTTTTTTTAAACCATATATTTTCTTTACCATTTTTTAATAATTCTTTTTTCTTTTTTAGAATATATATTAATTTATCAAATAATTTGATACTTCTTTAATAAGTATCAAATAATTTGATACTTCTTTAATAACATACGTGTATAACTTTATTCTAAAAACTTAAGCACGTAGTTGTGCTTGATTTTTTCTCTCGAAATTTCATTATAAGTTTTGTTAAAAATGAAGTTGTACTCAAAATAAAGTATTTATCTGTATTATAAAATCGTACAATGATAAACTAAACCGTTCTAATCCTCTGGCTTTCTAAACAACATGTTTTATTTTCAAATCATGTTTGTTTTACATTATCATTTGCTCGGTTTCGTCATAACACGGGATGTAAACAAAACTAGTGTTAAGAATCTTCAAAGCTATCAAACACTTCATGATACAAAATATGTATTACTATATATTACTAAACAAACTGAAATGAATAGTGATTTTAATATTATAATAATATATAGTTTTTTAATACTTTTATTATTTTAATATTATAATAATAGTTATTTTCTTTACTTTTTAACTTTAATCATTTTTTTAATATCAGGGGTTGGGTTTGGGATAAGCTTGGTGTCAACCGGTATCGAAAATACCGGTACAGTCCTGTTCGGTATCAGTACATGAAGGTAAAAACCGGCACTAATACAGAAAACGCCAAAAGTTGGTGCCGAGTTGAAATTGGAAATCTTTTGGTTCGGGAAATTCAGTGCTGCTACCCGGTACCATTTGCTCATCCCTGATCACGGTTACCGTACGAACAGCGGTATCGTACAACTTTTTTTTCGTTGATTTTCTTCAACTTTTAATTTTTTCTTTTTTTAGTTTCAGGGGTACGGGTAGGGATGAGCTCAGTGCCAACCGATACAGAATCGGTACTGATACCGAAAATACCGGTTACGGTACTGGTATATGAAGGTAAAAAACCGTAGTGAATCGGTACCACGAACGCCAAAAGTCGATACCGAATTGGTACTTAAGATCTTTCGGTTCGGCAAATTTGGTACCGGTACCCAGAACAATTTGCTCATCTCTGACCACGGGTTTCATACGAACAACATCGTTACCATACAACTTTTTCGGTTGATTTTCTTTTGGATATCTTTTAGTGTTTTCTTTCTACATTTTCTTTTTATTATTGTCAGCAGTTCCGTTTGCAACACGCTCGTAGTGATTTCAAAACACATGTAAACGCAGACTAAGTAACAAAAGAAATTCGTCGCAACGCGGCGAACCTCTTTAAACCTAGCTATATTTAATTTCAAGAGTTTTTTGTTTTATTTTAAAATATGGATATTATTATATATCCATATATATATATATATCAACTCTCATCACCTTTTCTGCCAGTTATATTTTTGACCTTTGGGTTTTTACCACTGCAGTTTGCTTTCTTTGATTTCCCCATGCTTTAACAAATATACTTTCTATTATAATATAGTTTGACAAAAGATCAAATACAAGGTTTTCCTGAAAAAACGCTGTGACATTTTTGTAATGATTTACTCGTAGAGTAATTATCAAAATTAATTTATAAATAATCTTGTAGGGTAATTTTGATATTGTAGGGTAATTTTTAAAATGATCTTGTAGGGTAATTTTGATCTTTTAGGACAATTTTGTAGAGTATAAATGATCTTGTAAAGTAATTTTGATCTTATAGGGTAATTTTGTAGAGTATGATAATTACTCTATAAATGATCTTGTAGGGTAATTTTGAATTGTGTGTTGTTTAATATACTAGTAGAGTAATTTTGATACACTTGTAGAATAATTTTGATAATTACCATATAAAATCATTTTACAAGATCAAAATTACCCTATAAGATCATTTGTAGGGTAATTTTGATAATTACTCTACGAGTTTTAATTAAGAAAGTGTCACCGCGTTTTTTTTTTCATGCCTTTCATACATTTTGTACGATAAGTCTATTTGTACGAGAACTTTTCCCAATATAGTTTACTTACTTTATGTTTTACTTTGGTAATAAACTTTATTTAAAAACTGAATAGATTTTCAGTTATATTTAATGTATCATTACTTTAATTTTTCTATATTAATATGTATTAGATTTTTTATAAAAAAAGATGAATACGATGGTAATCTATACGAGTGTCGATATTGTACCGGTACTGTGAAGAACCGTACTGATTCTAACCTAACAACATCGGTACCGTTATTGGTATTACCTAACCGGCCACCGTTATTCATTCATATAATTTATGATTAATGTAAAACACTTATGATATCCTTTTAGGCTTAACAACTTTATTTTTGAGTTTTCTCTTCCCGTTGTTATTATAACGAGTGCTGATACTGAGTGCTGATACTGTAACAAAACTGACCCATACTGATTAAATTTCTGTCGCGTAGCGCGGGATATTCCACTAGTTTAAATCAATGTTAAAAAACAAGGGTTTTAACCTAGTTAATACTGTTATGTCTTCTTCTTTATGCTTATAAGCATAAGACAAGTAATTATTGAACATTCAAGCTAATCTAGTTTATTAAAAAAACAAAGAGGGTTTATTGTTTTAATTTATACCTATCTTTTTTAAATATTGAACTAACTTTTGTCCCATTATAGATCACATGATTCACGTTGTATGTGTATACTTAAATAATCGAGTAAATTAAGGAATTATGTTCTATTTCAGTTCTAAAGTTTTTATATTTTCAACCATGTAAAAAGTTTTACTCTGCATAATAAAAGAAGATATTATTTACATGATTTAGTAAATTGTCCATCCATTATTATAACATTTAATAAACGAAGTTAAATTTAAACATTTTCTTTTCACAGGATACGTAAACAACATTGTTAAAAACTTGTATTCGTTATAATACATTATCTTAGATTAAAGCTATTGTATATGTCACTTAATGTTTCATGAATGAGATCTAAACGGGTGGAGATGATGGGGTAGTGGCTTGTGATTGGGGTGGTGTATTTTCTGTCATCAGATTTTTCTCAATTTAGACACCATTAGAAATCATTGGGGTGTATTTTCTGTCATCACAATTTTCTCTACTTAGACACTATTAGAAATCATACTTTTAGTACTAGATTATTGAAAAATAAACCAAAACCCTCATAGTGAAATATAAAACTGTTATTTTTTAAAGAAATGAGATAAGAAGAAAACACCTATAAGTGTGAAAACGGTGAGAACGGATCATGTCCGTACGTACACGTGGCGCGCGATATAATAAGGCGGAGGGGCTTTTTTGTCCTTTTATATTCTTTTTTCCAATGCGTCTCACAACACCGCTTCATTTTTGGCATGTAAGATTTTTTTGGCGGTTAGTTAGATTCAATAACTACATGGCGTATTATTGCTTAATTGATTTTAATGAATTTGGGAATGCCATAAACGCGTTTGGTGTTTGTGGCATCTTGGCATTTTATAAGCAATTTACAAAAATAATGTATTTTATCAGTGGAGAATTAGATAACAAACCACAGAAAATGACCCCCAAAAATTAAAAAAAAAATGGAAGTTGCTGAGACGTTTGTATTTATAGGATGTTTTTGGCGCGTAGTTTTGGTGTGATTTTATTATAATAAATGCTAGTAATAAAGTATCTGTCGTTTCAGTTACTGTTTGTATTTACTGTTTTGTTCAGCTTTATCTGTTAAGGCTGTAATATGTCCCATCTTTCAAGTTTGGCGTTTTATATTTAATGGCGTTTTGTAAACCAAGATTATAAAATACACTAACTAAAACACAGAAAAATTACACAGAAAAATAGTTTTTATTATTTGGCGTTTTGTATTTAATGGCTTTTGTGGCATTTTGGCGTTTTGTAACTAATGAGAGAAATATGGTATTTTATTATTTGAAAAGTACATAACAAACACAGAAAAAATTATATATAAGAAAAAAAAATTAAAACTCCTCGTCAGAAGGGACTTTGTCTGAGAAGTATCCATCATTCCCCTCGTCTTCTTCTTCGGATTCTTCTTCCAGTCTCTCATCCAAGTCATCACTTTCACTTTCATTGGTTTCTTGTTCTTGAAGATTTTGAAGCCTCCATTTGAACATGTCCTGCATCAACGCCAATTTTATGTTGATGTCTGTGTTCAAACATGTGGCGTTGTGTAACTCCTCCAGGAACCCAAGACCCTGCTTGGTCATGATGTCTTCAAGCATGTAGTCTTCCTGCGCTCCGCTGTCACATATAACGGTGAACATGTCTGTATGTTCATCAAAACACCATGATGTGATGACTGGGTCCATTTTTACATTTGCTTTGTTTTGGTCCAAATTTTAGTTATCAAGAGGGACATCAAGTGATAGGACCCCCCATCTGTACGTCTTCTTCCATGTTCAAAATGCTTTTGATTGTTTTAACAAACATTCTTCTTCTGTTGTCAAAACAGATCACAGATCTTCTGATTCTGAGGGTGTATCTCCATGAAACGATGGTTGCCATTTTGGCGTTTTGGTTAAATTTGGCGTTTTGGT
Source organism: Helianthus tuberosus (assembly GCA_030545235.1). Taxonomy (NCBI): domain Eukaryota; kingdom Viridiplantae; phylum Streptophyta; class Magnoliopsida; order Asterales; family Asteraceae; genus Helianthus; species Helianthus tuberosus. The sequence continues at coordinate 3,582,116 of CM060416.1, read as the reverse complement.
TAAAGATGACGTTTTTAGTATGATCAATGGAAGTGATGATGGAAGCGATGGTAACGTTGTTTATATAATAATGTTTTTGGCGCGTAGTTTAGGAGGGATTTTTTTGTAATAAAGGTTAATAATTGACTTTCAGTTACTGTTTGTTCCATCTACCTGCTAAGTCTGCAACGCGTTTTATCATTAAGGTTTTGCGTTTTGTATTAATGGTGTTTTAGTCGTTTTGAATGGCGTCTTGCTCATTAATTTGGCGTTTTGAATTTGAGCAGTAAAAAGACTTTTTTACCCTTAAAGAAGCACGTTCAAGTAATAAAATTGATATTATTTACGAAAACGCAACCGCGCCAATCTAGTCCATAGATTGTTTTGATCTGACGATCCATAAGCGTTCTCACCGTTCTCACAATTTTCACCGTTTTCCCTAAATCCTGACCCATTTTTTAAATATGACTCTCATGTGTCATAAAATCACTGATAGATCTCCGACGAAGACATATAATGATAAAAATATAAAAATAATACTTTTGGGCCTCATGCATAATCCATCGAAAACTACCGGCAGAACCAGACGAATTTTCATGGATAAGATTTTGGATGAGATTTCCTTAAGGTATATCAATGTTGTGGGTTAGGGAAATTTTCGACAACTTGTCCATTGGTGACCGTTTAAAACTTTATGGCAGGACTTCAAAAAAGATTTCCTTAAAGGCTTTTTATTATTTGCAAGAAAATACCTGAAAAAGCATGGAAAGAAATCTCAACTGAAATCTTATCTTTAAGATTAGCAGTTGGTGAATCACTTTGTTTAATGTTTTTAGTACTCCTGTCGGTGATCTTCGAGAGATAACCCAGGAATTTCAAAAAACCTTAACTGTTTTTTTATGGCCGGGTAGTATGTCGACTGTCATGGTGACCTGTTGAGTGACAACTACTAAAAACCTTAACTTTTCTTATAGTCGGGTAATGTTTCGTTGTTAAAGTTATTTTTCTAGTAGCATATTAGTTGTGTTACAAGGTTACAACATAGGGTGGCACTGTTAGCATCAAAAGCTAGACCAGAAATCAAAGATGAATGTAATATTGGAATTAATCGTTTATTTATCGGGTCACGGGTTCGGTTCGTTGGTTAGCATTTTATATTGTTTTGAGTTTACTTGTGTTGACTGAGATGGAAGGTTCTGCACGTGGGGTGTCGCATCAAAATCTAGGAAACATGGTGTTGTGCTCCACATCTGTAACGCCCCAAAATCCGAATGTTAATATTTGCCGTGTGTTCCTATGAGACACGTCATGAAATAAATAACTAGGCTATTTAAACTAGTTAAGAGTATGGTCAAAAATATTAAATGACGAAGGTTGTGTCAATTATGTTTTAGTGGTATACACGAGGGACTAAAGTGGGGTAAATGAAAGTTGAATTATCAACTTAAAAGAAAATATCAACACACACTACTCACACTTCATGTGTGTGTTGTGGATCGTTCCAGAGCTCCCCAAGGGAGCTAAACCCTAACTCAACAATATTCATCAAATTAAAGGGTGAATCGAAGCTCAAATTCACAACCGAACGTGAATTAGTGATCACCTTCCTGAGGGCATCATAAGGTATGTTTTAAATCTAGGATTGGTGATCATGTGTAAAGTGGGTTATGTTCTAATCCATGAATTTAAGTGAAATTGAGCATGAGTAGGTGCTAGAATCATCATATAGAACATAGGTTATGTATGGTTTGTGTTAATTTGATGTTTAGGGGTGAAACCCATTAGTTATGGTGATGATAATGCCTTGAATCACCACCTATGTCCAGTTCTTGTTGAAAGACTTATGTATTTTGTGGGTATGATGAATTGTTGTTAAATGAATGGAATGAAATGTGGTGTTGATATGTTTGATGTTTAGGTGTGAATGATACATGTTGATTAGGAGTAGGATTTGATGAGTTATGTGTGAAGTTAGAAGATTTACGCATGAATTAGTTGTACAATGTGCACTAAATGGTGTACGCACACCAAGTGTATGATGAAATGTCTAAGTGAAGTTAAGATGTGAGATTGTATGAAATGGCTTGATATATATATGAATGAGATGAGTTAATGATGTAATTGGTAGTATACTAACTTGAAGAATGTGCTTTAGATGGAACTCATACAAGAATTCGGGTTGAATGTATCTCTTGGTCAAGACTATGCATTAAGGATTTGTACGTTGTGTTTAATATCACTAGGTGATCATGTGATTGTAAGCACATTTGCATCGTGAGTAAGAAATGTATTTAGTGTCATTGATAAAGCATAAATGATGTTACGGATATATATGGATAAGTCGGAAGTTCATATGATAAACCGTTGACTTCTGAAAGTCAACTACACATAGGAAGCATAATTTGACTTGTTGTTGTAAAGGTAGGATATTAGAAAGTCGTATGGTACATGTTACATCAATACGCATTATATGGAATGACATGGTGAATTATATGAGTTTGAAAGGATGTGAAAGTGGGTATATGTCTTATGCTTGTTATAATTGACTAATGAAAGTCAAATGTGAAATAAGCAATTGATATGATCTTCAACATGTAAACTTGTGTATGCTAATAAGAATGTGATTTCGATTACATGAAAGTATAGGAATCATGTCGAGACGGAATCAAGCACGGAAGGCTAACGGGTCAAGAAGTGGCGAGAAAACGGATATGAACACGGATGCATGAGGTAAGTGATTTCCGAATCACTTCTTAGTTTGTTAAGTAAGGTTATGTTCTAGTTAATTAGGCATGATAATTGAAGTCAAATAAGAAGGGTTGTATGAAATTGATGATCTACATTAAGTAGGCCGAATGGGTCAAAAATGTGGTTTTATTACTATACCGGAAGGGTTGTATAGGTAATTGATTACGGTACTATAACCGGGTATGGGTAGAATTGTACATAAGTACGCTAACCAAGAATCGGAGACGCGGATTAATAGTCTAAAGACTCGGTTGTGAGTCATGGTTAATAGACAAACAATTTCGCATTTGAAATTGTATTAACAAAGCTTGCTTTCGTATAAATGAATGACATGAATAGGTTAGACGCATACCGGGTATCGGGTGCATAAATCCCAAGTACGAACCCCGGATATTGTAAAAGTATTATAGTTATAACGTTTATGTAAGTTTTGGGTTAAACAAATGAGTAGTATGACGAAAACATGAACGGGTCGAATAAGTGAAAGTGGGTATATAAACCCGAGAGCTTTAAGTGAATATTTTCCTTAAACCAGATGTTGGATTTCATGTTCATATGATAGAATGTGAATTTACAAGCATGTAGGAAGAAACGGGAGGTTAAACGGGTAAACGGTTCAAAAATTATGCGCGTTTTAGTGCGTACGGACGACGAAACGGAACTGCAGAAAAATGCAAAATCTAGAGGGCATCGCCGACGGCCTTAGGGGCGTCACCGACGGGCTCTAGAAAGTCAGTTTTTGGCTGACGGGTAATTTGGGTATAGTAGGCTTCGGTTTGTTATCCGTGGACCACGGCGGGCCTCCCAAACATGATTTTGATCATTCCTTTGACGTTTATGGGCTATAAATCTAAGTCTAAGTCTAAGTACCATGTAATTAATGTATGGATATATAAGAGGTATGTAAGATCTTGAATGTGTACGTAAGAGTGTATGTACATATGTAGACGTGTATTTAAGTATATATGAAGGCACGTATGAGTGTATGCAAGTAAGTAGAGACATAGTAATGTATGTACGTGTGTAGATGTGTATTTATGTATATGTGAAGATACGTATGTGTATATGTACGTATGTAGAGATGTAGTAATGTATGTGCGTATGTAGATGTGTATTTTAGTATATATGAAGGTACGTATGAGTGTATGCATGTATGTAGAGATATAGGAAGGTATGTACGTATGTAGATGTGTATGTATGCACGTAAGAATGTATGTATGCATAATTTAGATACGTCGAGTAATACGTTATTAATAGTGTGCCTTGAGAATGAAAAGTAATGCAGGTACATTATTGAAGCCTCACCAGGATATGGATACGCAGATGAAATGCTTAAAGTTAGAAAGATAACGAAATGGGAAGTGTATGAGATTGAATCTTGTTTATGTATTGTGAACTAATGTTATGAATGTATGTGGTGAGTGCAGGTTGTACGAATCACGGGCGGTTGTCACGATGAATAGAGATCAAAGATCGAGTCACAAGATAGATTGTACGGGAATAATTGAGTATGTACTTTAGTAAACAGGACTTATACTTTATTTTTGAAAAAGATGCATATTAAAACGAACTTTCAAGTAAGTCAAGACGTTTGTAATGAAAAAAATTTTATGGCACGAATTTCTGCTGCGACTTTTTGTCAAATACGTATTAGGGTCTTACAAGTTGGTATCAGAGCTCTGGTTTGAGGGAAATCAAGTACGAGAAGGTAAGTACTTGAACTCAAACCTACGTGCTCTTATGAAAAGGAAACCGTACAATCTAAGACTCGATCAAGATCCAAAGGTAGAAGCGAATGTAAGTGTGTACTCTGATATGCATATAAAGAAAACTAACAATATGTTCTGTGTAAGGTAACCATGATTATTTGGAGAGGATGATCTGCGAATGCGGTCTAAGATCGACACCAAGGCGTGTAATAAGACAAATTTGAAACCAGGTACGTAAATTCATATGTGGGTACATGTAATGGTAAAACCTACTAAAGGAAGGATAATGATGAAATAGTAATGAAGTCTTGAAAGGTTACACGTGCCGAAACCTAATTCTTCGGACATAAGGCAATGATTACATGAAGGCACGAAACTAGTATGTGGATTGCGTACCTGGCCAGTACACGAGAAACATATAACGTTCGTGAGACCGTGATAATTGTTGCAGGTATGTCTGAAAGGATTGGGTATTAGGTGGACGTGTGGGTGAGAATAATAAGACTCTCAATAAAATTTAAAGCACTTTATATAAAGGGAAAGTATGAATGATATGTTTGAACCCGCGAGACGGATTCAAACATAGAAGTAATGGAATGTAAGAATGATATGTTTGAACCCGCGAGACGGATTCAAACATAGAAGTAAAGGGAAAGTATGAATGATATGTTTGAACATGCAAGACGGATTCAAACATAGAAGTAAAGGGAAAGTATGAATGATATGTTTGAACCCGCGAGACAGATTCAAACATAGAAGTAATGGAATGTAAGAATGATATGTTTGAACCCACGAGACGGATTCAAACCTAGAAGTAATGGAAAGTATGAATTATATGTTTGAACCCGCGAGACGGATTCAAACATAGAAGTAATGGAAAGTATAAATGATAGGTTTGAACCCGCGAGACGGATTCGAACATAGAAGTAATGGAATGTGTTATGGGTAAAATTCTGAGCCCATATCCTGGAAAATATCTTGAGTTATATCTTGATTGTATGATATCTGCTCATATCCGGGATGCTTATTCAGGATATTGGTAACATCCTGAATGGTATCCTCAGGATTACTAACGGGTTGTGTGCAGGAGTACGCGTCCAGATGAAGCAACGTTCACGAAGACCCTTTCTCCGGGAAACTTGGTCCAACTCGTTCAAATGAAGACGTTGAAGCCGCATTACTCGGTCTACAACGTTCACAATGGAATATTCGGGGCATCCCATATTTGTAGGGATTTTTTTTGTATTTCGTTACTATAAATAGGTGGGTATATCAGATCGAATAGGACATCACACCTACACTCACTACACTCTCACACTTGTTCTCTCGCAATTTTTACTTTCACACAAAGCATTGTAACACTTAGCGATCTGATCGATATCCTGCACTGTATCCTGACATTTGAAGCAATAAGAAGAACTAGGCAGCTGCGATTGTCAGCTCCCGAGGTTTTATGCCGGCGATCTAGATTGATCAAGGGCTTTCCTCGTACATCTCGTGTCATTTCCTTTACTTTTTGCTCATAGTTTGATCATCGATACAGCTCAATATCCTGAGTCGTATCCTGAAACCTGTTTTCACAAACAATATAACTAGCATATTTCCAACTCACTTTTTAGCACACTACCTCACTTAACTAATTTGATCACTAAATTGCTTCGGTATTTTTTTACCAAAACAATTTGGCGCCCACCGTGGGGCAAGTGGTGCTATCTTTACTAAAAATCTTTGTAAAATCGTTAATCGGTTTTCTGTTTTCAAACCTTTTTGCCACATTGTCCACAATGGCCTCAAGATCAAACATTAGCTCCTCCACTGTGTCTGCTACAACTTCTGCTACTACTGGTTCGATGCTTCCACCACCTCCTCCAAGGATGCCAGCTTCTTCACAACCTCAGGATATTATCCCTACTCGGAGTATTCAGGGATCTGCTCCCGTTTTAGCCTCTAATGATGAAATTCTAACCTTATTTGGAAGTGTGTAGGAACAAATGAGGCAGCAACAGGAAACTAACCAAATGCTGTTAAGAGAAATACAACTCTTAAAAGCTAGCTCAAGCAGATCCACTGAGGATATTGTTACTCCTTTACAACCCAGAACTTTGAACTTCAGTTCGGCGGTGTATACTGAGGATAATAGGGGGAATATTGTGCCTGGTCATTCCCAGAATCATACTCCTGAAATACCCTCCTCGATCCGGATGTCAACTGTGAGGAGCTCAGGATATGCTTCAGGATATGGCCAGAATCCTCAGACTGGTAACGTGTCAAATAATAATAACCTTGCTACTAATAATAGTGGATCTTTGCATGATGCAGGTATGACGTCAACATTTATTAGGGAGCTTCAGAAATTGAAGGACATGATATCCAGTGTACCTGGAGTGGTCCAGCCGATTCCGGAAGTGTCCCAAGACAGCCACTGGATATCTCGTTTCGCATATCCTATCTGTGATGCTGAAATTCCGAAAAGATTTCAAACCCCCAACATGAAACTTTACGACGGGACTACGGATCCTGAAGAGCGTATTGCCCAGTATAGGGAAAGAATGGAGATTAATCCTATCCCTCCAGAGCTCAAGGAAGCATGCTTGTGCAAAGGCTTTGGTTCTACTTTAACAGGATCAGCCTTGAAATGGCTCTTAAATGTTCCTTCACATTCGATTACATCTTTTGCTCACCTAGTGAATATATTTAATAATCAATTTTCTTGTAGTCGGAGTTTTGAAAAACTAACAAGTGATCTCTACAGGATAACCCAAGGACCTCAGGAATCCCTAAGGGATTATGTGAACAAATTCAGCAGGGAATCCTTGGATATCCCGCACCTTGATGTTGCCACAGCGGTCCAAGCATTCAAGATGGGGCTACAAAAGGATTCCCAATTTTATCAGGATCTTGTGATGAATCCTTGCAGGAATTTGGACGAGGCTTGAAACAGGGCCTTGAGATATATCAGGCTGGAGGATGATAAGAAGATGCAAGAAAGGATAAACTCATCCACCGCCTACGAATCGACTAACAAGAAGTCAGAATCCTCATTTAAACCATATCACTCTAAGCCATATGGTAGAAATGACAACAAGAAAGTGAATGTTGTTGAAGATGAGGATCCTGAAGAATATCCTGAATTATCTGAGTATTGCTTTTCTGTTAACATTCCTGAATTAATGTATGCTATGCAGGGTTTAGGAGAAAAAGCTAGGTGGCCTCGGAAGAATCAATAAAAAGCTGATTGGAAGGATAAATCCAAATGGTGTGCCTTCCATGAAGATTTTGGTCATGTGACTGAGGATTGCATTGCTCTAAGAAAAGAGATAAGTTATCTTTTGAGCAAAGGATATCTGAAGGATCTCCTAGGAAGAAAGAAGAATAAGGGTCAGGATACTGAGAAGGATCCTGAACGAGCAACATCACCTCCTACGGATGCCAAGATAATCAACTTTATTTCGGGAGGATCTGACATTTGCGGAACTTCGTATTCTGCGGCCAAAAGGCATGCAAAGGAGGCTAACACTGAAAGGGGAGACAAACCAGCCAGGATGACCACCCTTACAACTGCCAAAGTGATCACTTTTGACAGTGATGACCGGGATACTGTGCAGGATCCTCACCATGATGCCCTCGTAATAACGTTGTATGTTGCTAACCATTTTGTACGCATGATATTGGTGGACAATGGTAGCTCTGTCAATATAATTCAGCTGGAAACATTGAAGAGGATGAATGTATCTCCGATGGACATTACTTCAAAGTCCACTGTGCTCGTTGGTTTCAGTGGAGAAGCTAGGAACACAGTGGGAGAAATAAAGTTACCAGTATATGTTGAAGGGGTCAACTCGATACAACGTTTCTGTGTGATGGACTCCCTATCCTGCTATAACATCATACTGGGCAGGCCATGGATCCATGATATGAAGGTTGTTCCATCAACTTATCATCAATGCATCAAGATTCCTACCCCTTGGGGGGTCGTCAAGGTTGATAGTGATCAGCAGGAGGCGAAAGAATGTTACTCATCCTCGATGAAATCCTCAACCAAACCTAGTGCAGCATAGCAATTAAAGATGCGGGCCCAGGATATCGTGGAAGCTTCGGAGCAGGATATGAAGAAAATTATCCTGGATCAGGATAATCCAGATACCTTGGTGCTCGTGGGAACCAATATCCCTCAGGATATTGAAGAACAATTAACTAACTTTTTAAAGTGCAGGATGTCAACATTTGCATGGAAGCATGAGGATATGACAGGTATATCCAAAGACATTATCACTCACAAGCTTGGAATTGACAGGTCGTTCAAGCCTGTACAGCAAAAGAGAAGGAAGTTCGCTCCTGAACGAAATGCAATTATCCAAGAAGAAGTTGAGAGATTATTGAAGTCCAAGATGATCAGAGAAGTCAAATTTCCTAAGTGGCTAGCAAATGTGGTCGTGGTTCAAAAGAAGAATGGGAAATGGAGAGTTTGTGTAGATTACACGGACTTGAACAAGGCTTGTCCAAAAGACCCATTTCCTCTTCCTCATATTGATGCAATGGTAGATGCTACCGCCGGGTACGAGATGTTAACCTTCATGGATGCATCCTTAGGATTTCAGCAGATTCAAATGGAGCCTTCGGACCAAGAGGATACTGCCTTCATGACACCAACATGTATTTATTGTTATACTGCTATGCCTTTCGGTTTGAAAAATGCAGGTGCGACATACCAGAGATTGGTGAACATGATGTTCAAAGATAAGCTGGGGGACACAATGGAGGTATACATCGACGATATGGTGGTAAAATCTAAAAAGGCCGAGGATCACCTCCAGGATATTAAGGGAGCATTTGATATCCTGGATCAGTATAACATGAAGCTAAATCCTGCTAAGTGCCATTTCGGAGTAGGGGCAGGAAAGTTTCTAGGATATATGGTGACCAAAAGAGGAATAGAGGCGAGCCCGGAGCAGATTAAAGCTATCTTAGATATCAAATCACCCTCAAACATGAAGGATGTTCAACGGTTAACAGGACGAGTTGCAGCATTGAACAGATTTATCTCAAGATCCTCGGAGAAATGCAAAGAGTTTTATGATATCCTGAAGAAGAAGAAGAAGAAGAAGAAGAAGAAGAAGTTTGAATGGGGTAAGAAGCATGAAGCGGCCTTACAGGATTTGAAGCAATATCTTTCAACTGCACCTCTATTAATGAAGCCTGAGAATGGTGAACCACTGTCCCTATACCTCGCAGTATCAGGGAATGCTGTAAGTGCCGTCCTTGTAAAGGATCATGAAGGTCAGCAATATCCTGTTTATTATGTTAGTAAAACTTTGTAAGATGCAGAAACTAGATATTCTCATTTAGAAAAATTGATACTAGCACTAGTTATGGCATCAACAAAGCTTAGACATTACTTTGAAACACACAGAATTCGTGTTAAGACCAATTATCCTGTTAAGAATGTGCTTAGGAAACCCGAGATGTCAGGCAGGATGGCCAAGTGGTCAGTAAAGTTAAGTGCTTACGACTTAGTATACGAACCTAGAAATGCCATAAAATCACAAGCTCTAGCTGACTTTGTGGTTGATTTCAGTAGCGACATTCAGGATGAGGTAGACCTAGAAGTGCAACCATTAGGAGAATCCCCAGGATCCTGGACATTGTACACTGATGGAGCATCTAATGTTAGAGGAGTAGGATTGGGAATACTACTAAAATCGCCATAGGGGGACATATTACCCCAGGCTATTAGGTGTGAATTTCCTGCTACCAATAATGAAGTAGAGTATGAGGCTTTAATTGCAGGATTAGAACTAGCTAAAAATATGAATATGAATATTAACAATTTGCAAGTATATGTTGATTCCTTGTTGATTACTAATCATTTTAATGGATCCTATGCAGTTAAAGGTGAGAAGTTAATCGAATACCTCGATATTCTCAAAAAATTAGCAGGATATTTCGATGTTTTTACACTTGAACAGGTACCAAGGGAAGATAATGCTGAAGCAAATGCCCTAGCAAACCTGGGATCATCGGTCAGGATACCAGAAGGAACCCAAATACCAATATTTCATATCTTGTATCCTGCAACGAATCCTCAGGATAAAGAAGTAGTAAGTATCCAGGATCCTGTTGCTGAATATCCTAAGGAGGATCCTAAATCCTGGACGGCTCCAATCGTAAGATATCTCAAAGAAGGACACATCCCTAGAGACGAAAATCCTAAGGCATTTAGGATGAAGGTATCACGATTCACCATTATAAATAATATTTTGTATAAGAAATCTCTTGCAGGACCATATCTAAGATGCTTGGAGGATCCCGAAACTAAAGAGGTGCTTCAGGATATACATAATGGGGATTGTGGTAACCATACTGGGGGCAGGTCATTGTTCTCAAAGGTGTTGAGAACAGGATACTATTGGCCAACGATGAGGAAGGATGCTACAGAATATGCTCGAAGATGTGATGCATGTCAAAGGCAGAGTAACATACTACACCAACCAGCTGAACCACTATATCCTATAGTATCCCCTTGGCCGTTCATGAAATGGGGGATGGACATAGTAGGGAAATTACCAAAAGCTCCAGGAGGAAAAGTTTTTATGTTGGCAATGACTGATTATTTCTCTAAGTGGGTGGAGGCTGAAGCATTTGTTCAAGTCAGAGACCAAGAAGTAGTATCCTTCATAAAGAGGAATATAGAAATTAAATTCTATTCTTACTTGAAATAGAGCTTTAAGTGTATAGCATTCCTGGATCTTGGTAGCATTTCCCCTTCCATGCTCCTGAGTCGATATGCTCCTTTTCCTGATTCTGATTCAACCTCATATGGTCCTTCCCATTTCGGAGCTAGTTTTCCATCGGCAGGATTAGTGGTATTTTGAAAAGCCTTTCTTAACACCCGTCCTTATATTCTTGTTGTATGCTCTGGATATCCTTGTTGTATGCTCTGGATATCCTTTGTTGATATGATGCCATCCTTAGTCTTGCTGCATCCCTTGTCTCATCTATGGTGTCCAAATCCTGGCACAAAGTCTCAGGATTCTGCTCAGGATCCTGCAGGATAGATCTCGCAGTAGGTATCACCATCTCCGTTGGGATTACTACTTCCGCTCCGAACACCAAAGAGAATGGTGTCTGACCAGTTGCATTCTTTACCGTTGTTCTATCGGTCCATAAAACAAAGGGTAGTTCTTCTGCCCATCTTCCTTTTTTGGCTCCTAATCTCTTCTTCAAGTTGTTAACAATTATCTTATTTGAGGATTCAGCTTGTCCATTTGCTTGAGGATGTACCGGGGTGGATGTGATCATCTTGATTCCCCAACTCTTGCAAAAGTCAGTAGTTCTCTTGCTTATAAACTGAGAACCATTGTCACAGATTATTTCGGCCGGTACTCCAAACCTGGTCAGGATATATTCTATCCCAGAATGGTATGTGTTCTATCTCTCTTAAATATATTTGAATTCGTTTATTATCTTGAACCCAATACTGACTTAGGCATCGGAGGGGTGTTAGCCAAGCTAACACCCACCTTAGTTTAAGGTGGTTTTACAGAATGTGTGTCAGGATGTAGCTCCAGGATATACGTTCAGGATATTTCGGAAGATTAGAGGATTGGACCCCTCTCTCACGTTTAAGGGATCCTGATCCTTTCAAAAGGTTTAAAGGTATTCACCTTTCTTTCGAGTTGGGTTTGAACACCCCGCCTGGAGCGCAAGTCATCTGGGGATAGTTCAAGGTAACGGGACCAGTTCATGAAAAAGTGGCTGACAATTTCGTTACTATTGGCTATATCCTAGATTCTAAAGGTATATGAGGATTGATCACCCTCTCTCACGAAAGGGTATTTTCATACCCTTTAAGGTTTAAAGGTTTTCACCTTTCTAAGACTTGGAGTTTGTACACTCTCGCCTGTAGCGCATGAAAATCAGGGTTTATCCCCAGGATATGATGGTTTATCCCCAGCATATTAAGGGTTTATCCCCAGTATATTAAGGGTTAATGCCCAGGATATTAAGGGTTTAATCCCAAGATGTCGAGGGCTTACCCCTAGATATTTAAGATCAATTCGGTAAAGCTAAAGTATGACTATATCTGCATTCCTATGTTAAACACAGGGGACATATATCATACAACTTAAAGGATGGATCCAAGTTTGTAAGTGTGCACTGGGGACATTCCTATGGTGGAAAATTGGAATTGATTCCTTAGGGAATTCCTGGTATGATCTCTCCTTTTTATTTGGATAATTTACAGATTATGTGTTAGTATCCTGATCAGGATATCTTTCAGGATACATTTACAATGTGTTCCCAAGAATGTTCAAACAAAATTATTTTTACAAAGTAAAATTCATGTAGTGAAAATATAACAACAAAAATAAAGCCATAAAAGGGTTATGTTATTAACGTACCAAAAGTTGTGCTCTTGGTTTCACCTCAAACCAAGGACCATCCACCAAGAGCACAATTAGTTCCTTACCATATTTACCTAACAGTTGAAGGTTTTGTCTCAAACTGAGACCCATCCGCCTCCAACTGTTATATTGTTCAAAAAGCAAAACATACTAACATTGATGACAAAGGGCTTCGACCTGAAACTCAGGATTCCCCCACCTTTGGCCATCATATTGTCTAGATGCAGGAAAGTAAAGTGCAGAAAAAGTAAATTGTTTTAGGGTTACAGACCAACGATCAAATTTAAAAAAGTGGGCTCCGGCCTTGGCACGTATATCCATCATTGCACACCTGAATGCCCTCACACAGCGGCATCTTCTCCAACCTTCTCTGCCTTCTCAGCTTCAGCATCCTGAGCAGCATCCTCACCAACATCCATCCCAGCATCCGCTCCAGTATCCTTCTTGTCTCCGGCCTTGTCTGCCACCTCTGCCGACTTAGAGGACTCACCAGCTTCAGCAGGAAGGGGCACAGCCTTGCCTCCAAGCTCCCTCAGCTTTGCCACCCAGGATTCGACCGGCCAGGATGGGCACTCAAGGCCTGTTCCCTTGGCTTCATAGGCCATCTTTATACGAGCTTGTAGCAGGGAGACGATCGCAGAAGCTTTGATTCCTTCCCGGAAAGAAACCATGGCCTGTTCCTGTTCCATTTGGACAGTAGCCAGTTTGATCTCAGCATCCTGGGTCACTTTCTTCAGCTTGTCCTCATAATGTCGAGTCTTTACTTCAGCTATGGCACCTTGGTCAGCAACAGTGGTTTCAAGCTGTTTAATCCTGGCTTCATAGAGTGCAGTAGTACCACATGCATCGTTGTATAGGTGGAGCAGATGCTGGATGCCCTGTAAGTAAGCAATTCAGATATAAATCAATATTCGCTAACATGGATATCCTGTCAGGATATTCTATCAGGATATATGTGCAGGATGTAGGATCAGGATATTACCTTATTAAGGAAGGATGTCATCGGTTCCAAGGAGTCAGTGAAGCTGAGCTTGATGTGTGCAAAATGCAACATATAAATTTCATCAATTGTGGCATAAAACTAACCCTTTTTTAGTACTAATGTTGGAAAAAGTGTGCTTTTGTCTTCCTTTTGTATTTTCAGGATTAAATGAGCTCAAATTTACAAAAGAAGCAAAAAGACATCAAAATCTAACATAAATACAAGAAAAGAAACAAGACTGACATGCCCGACCCCACGATAGCATCTTCCCAAGCAAAACAAGATAACAGAAGACTGAACACGCCCCGTGCTCAGCCAGCACGAGGGCGTGCCCAAGTGTCAGCAGAAAAGACAAAGTGGTAGAAGCTTCTATTAGCCACCACGGGGCCGTGCTCAGCGGACACAGGGCCGTGGTCAACTATAAGATTCGCGCAATCTAGCAAATCTTCATAGTACAAAGATTCTTCTGCACACGGGGTCGTGCTCAGCGGACACGGGGGCGTGGTCAACTAATAAGACAAAGCTGCATTAAATGAAGAAAGAGAAGGATGTGGACACGGGGCCGTGCCCACTGGACACGGGGTCGTGCCCGAGCTTCTGTTCAGCCTATAAATAGGAGTGCTTGGCTCAAGCTCAAACCATCCCTTGGCACACCACCTCTCTCACACTTCACCCACCACCCACCACCACCATAACACCATCATCCACCCCCATCATCCATTGTCCATCGTAGAGTGTGTGAGTCGTCTCGGAATCCAAGATTGATCGTAAGAGTTCTTGACAATCAAGGCCATGTTTGCCTAAGTCTCTTACATCACTTGGTGAAGACAAAGTGTCTAGTGTAAACTTTTTATTTTTAATCTTTTCGCACTTTTTACTTGGTTTTGTATTAATGACTTTAATAACTAGTTTCTTATGTTGAAGGTGATATTTCCTTATCGTTTGTCTGTGGTGTCTTGGCATTATTTTACTATCTATATAAAATAAAAGATTTTCACCATTCATATCTCCACGGTCTATATGGAGGTATGTTGGCTACCTGGTCGGGGGTTAAGGGAACGGTTTGGTAAAGGTCTTGCCATTGTTCAGCGTTTAGAGGTCCTGCAATGGACCTGGGTCAAATTTAGTAGGACCTCCTTCAATACTTAACGGTATTGGATGGCGGGGGTCCAAACTCTTTGATCCCCTCATAAGTTAACTACTATTAATACTATAACCCGGCTATTTAGGACTGTATCCCTGCTGACTCAGACTACTTAGTCGAGGGTAACGTCACCTCCAAAAGAGGGGCCTACCATAATTTGCATTAATAACTTAATTAATTATCTTCCAATAATCCACCCTTTTAGGATTGTATCCTTGCTGACTCAAACTACTGGGGTGAGGGTAACGTCACCTTCAAAAGAGGGGCCTACTATAATAACTAAGATAATCTCTTAATAAGTGCAAAAGTGCGGAAATAATCAAAGGTTACACTAGATACGAGTCGGAACCAAGTGATTCATCTTGTCTATCTGTTTTTCTTTTTATTTTTATTTTCAGCATTTTAGTTAGTTTTTATTTTTCTTAGTTAAAACATTTTTCTAAACTTTTTGATTTGTTAGACGTTGAGGATAAACCGGTACTAAAAGCTCTTGTGTCCTTGGACGACCTCGGTATCTTACCAACACTATACTACGCTCACGATGGGTGCACTTGCCCATATGTGTGTCTAGTGTTAGTAAATATCGTGTTTTATAAATTTAAAACTTGACTAAAAAGTGTTAAAGGGGCTTAAAATACACACCTAATAAATATAACACTCGACAACGCGCCAAGTTTTTGGCGCCGTTGCCGGGGACACAAGGATTTTAAGAAAGTTAGGAATCAACGGCCTAATCTTTTTTCTTATTTTTCATTTTTTTTAGGATTTTTCTTAGTTTTTTTCAGCTTCTGCAGAACTCAGCACCGGCCGTGACCGCTGAACACGCCCCGTGCCCAATCATTGGAACTGGCAATCCTGTTTTAAGTCAGATAGCAGCTGAACACGGGGCCGTGCCCACTCAACACGCCCCCGTGCCCAAGTTTCAGTTACTGAAAACAGAACCGTAAGATCCCGACGGTTGGTAATTTCTGACACAAACATGAGTGTTACTGATACTTTTTACTTTCGGCACTCTTATGGTACAATGTGGTGTCAATTATGTGGTGGTAACCATAAGGAATTAGAATGTTATTTTCTAACCTATAAACCCCACTATATAGACCCATCATTTCCTAGTATCCTTAAGAGGGGCGAAAGTAAAAATAATCCCTATCTCTCCCTCGAATGCTCCCAACCAGATATTCTAGGAGAAATGCTTCTCGATGAATTGTTTCAACTAGAAGATCTAATTATCGATTGGTTAAAAGAACTTAGGAAAGATTTCAGTAATCTTTTCCAAGACAATAGCCAAGAAGAAGGGTTGGAACCGCATTCAAACAACTTCGTTGTTTCCAACGATACTTTTAACTCTAGCGAGGACTTGAGCGATAGTCGTCCCTGTGTCGATTGTGCCGTGAAGGACTACCCATCAACTTCGTTTGATGCATACATAGACCTGAGCGATTCGACATACACCTTCTTTAACGAGAGCCCGGAAAAGGGTTGGACTTGTCCACCTACATATAGCATAGGAATCACCCTCACCGACAACCCCTTGCGTTCTCGTCTTAATCTAGAACAATTAAGGTATCTTAGGCACTTTGGGGTTGTTCCATCCAGTAAGGAACCGCCCGATCCAGAAAAGTTCCTTGAAAATAGACACACTTCATAAAACAGCCTTCCGACACGGGGCCGTGCCCAGGTCAGCACGCCCCCGTGTCCATCAAAAGATTCCCTTCTGACTTTTGTCATAATACAGACAAAACGTGTCAGGATCTTGCCTGCACACGGGGCCGTGTCCAGCCGACACGGGGCCGTGTCCAGCATGCTGTCGTTTTCTATAAATGCAGCCAAGAACCCTGCACATTTGGACCATCCAGGGACAGAGTTTTGAAAGGATTTTCTGACTTACCATCCTAGGTATGTTCTAAAAGAAGATTCTAACAAGCATCTTGTCCTTTCCTCTTTTATCTATTACCTTCTTCTTCATCTTTCTTGCAACAACACGTCCATTGAAGCTTGATTTCAAGCTTTGGTATGATGTTTGTTGAATTTTTGTTCAAGGAATCTTGTTAAAAATAAGTTACAAAACATGGTTTTAAGTTATTTCTGTTCAAAAATGCTTCACAAATTGAGAAAATAATTTGAAAACCCAAGGTTCCTTGTTCTAAAAATCTGCAGAAAGTTGAACACGGGGCCGTGCTCATTGAGCACGGGGCCGTGCCCATGGTACTGTTGCATTAAAATGGAATATTTTTGGTGTATTTTCATAGAATGTCTAGCCAAAACAGTGGAACCTCTTCTGCGCACTCCAGAAACAGTCGAAAGGAAAGGAGGCCATCGATTGAAGCAACTCTCGTAAGATATGTAATGGCACTATGTGAAGCTCTTGACGAGATGACTTCGGTAGAGGAGGTCCTCATCGACCGTATCAATTATCTTTCGGTGGGGTTGGAAAACAGTTTTCAAGAAATAAACCTCTTGCACCAGAGGTTAAACATTCTTGTGACACCTCCCATGGAACCAATCCACCCTCAAGAGGATTGGAACCTAGCACTTGGAATCCACAATCCTACCGGTTGGGACGACATTCCGGCGGAACCTCCTCTTGAAGAACTCCAAGAAATCCCGGTGGAAGTTGCACCTCCTCAAACCGATGCTAATGAGCCCGCTTTTCTTCTCCCTAGGGAGATTGAAGAATGGCTCGCCGACATATGAGGACCCCGTACCCGGAAAAAGAAGTGGTCAAAGCCTCATTTAACCGGAAGATTTACCTTTTTAGAAATTTTGCTATTAGAATAAGGCTAGAACTTCTTGGTTTGGATTTCTTGTGTTTCTTTGACCTCACTATCTAGTATTTTAATTTTTAGGACTAATGTGTAATTCTCTCTATGACTAATGAATGATGGGTTTTAGTTAATTTGGTGTTTAGGTGGTGTTGAAATGAATAAAACACACTTGAGATGACAAAGGATACAAGGGAAACTTGAACCAGCACCCCATGCAAGAAAACAGGACCATCCGACAATTTTCTTCGTTTACAGTAAGATCGGCACGGGCCGTGTCCACCCAACACGGCCTCGTGCTGCACAGTCTGCAGGAAAAGACCCAGTTCAGGTAACTGGACACAGGCCGTGTTCACCCAACACGCCCCCGTGCCCAGACTTTTGTTTCTCTTGATTCAATTTTGTTACTGGCACTTGAACACGGGGCCGTGCCCGGATAACACGGGGCCGTGTTCAGCGCCCAGTAACACAAAATTTTTGCTTTTTCACACCATTTACACATTCAATCTAAAAACTTATTTTTGGGACACATTGAGGACAATGTGTAATTTAAGTGTGGGGGGGATGCTAAAACCTTGAATCTTGCAAGTCCTAAATACAAGCCTTACACAAAACTCTATTGGAACCGCTAATCACCCCAAATTTTTTCAAAAATTTTCATTTTTTTTTACTTGTCTAGGTTTAACTCGGGAAGTTCAAGTTCTAAAAAAAGGGTATTATTTTTACGAATTTACAACCGATAGCGTCGTGATAAAAAGAACCAACATAAGAAAATTATGAAAAGGCATGGCAAACTTAGTTAAAATTTGATTGCATATACTTGATCACATATAAACCCATTCCCACAAAAGTGAGATTTGAGCCTTTATTGAGCATACAAATACATATCATTAAACTAAATGCTCATTTTTCGTTTCTTGTGTGAATAGCCGCTTGGTTCTTACGACTCTAGAACTTGCCATGACAATATATTCCCGGTCCTTACCAACTTAAACCCTAGTAAGTAAATGATAGAGGCATTAGGACTAACTTTTTCTTTTCTACACCATTATTATTTTTTTTTACCACCTACCCAAAATCTCCCTAGTTAGCCCATTTGAGCGTAAACCTTTTCATTTCATAACCCAAATCAAACACCTTTTACCCACAAAAACCTTTTTCATTTTTAACCCTTTGTTTTAGTAACAAGTTCGGAATTTCATATGACTTTTCAAAAAAAATAAAAAATAAATAAAAAAATAAAAAAATATTTTGAGTATTGATGATGAAGCAAAAGAAAATAAACGAACAAGTTCATCAAAAATAACTTTGTTTGAATAAAAGCTTCATCAAAATAAAGTTACAAAAAAATAAAAAGTCTTACGAAAACGACGCTTGTTACGCTTTTCGCCCTTTTCTACTAACCACTAACCCAACCACCTATCTTTAACCCAAGCCTAACCCTTCACCCAAAAGCCTTCTTGATATTCACAAAGGTATATAAGTTAAAAAGGAGGAGGATTGATTGCTTGGCAAGCCTATGGTAGGAGTAAGTTCCATGCCGCTCTCGAGTGATCCACAAAAATACATTTTCGGCCGAGTGTTGAGTGATCCCCGTGAGGTATGTGAACTTGTATATAAATAGAATTTTAAAGAAGCATGTTATGCCCTAATAAGTAATTTATCTTATGAAAAGTTTTAAATAAATCATGACGAATAGGATTGTAAATAAATAAAAATAAAACTGAATAAAGAATCTTGGAAATCCCGAAACTCTATGACAAGCCCAAAAACCTTCTTCTCTACCCATTCCATTTGGGTGTGTAATAGCCACATATTAAAGAGTTTTGCTTGAGGACAAGCAAAGGTTCAAGTGTGGGGGTATTTGATGTGTGCAAAATGCAACATATAAATTTCATCAATTGTGGCATAAAACTAACCCTTTTTTAGTACTAATGTTGGAAAAAGTGTGTTTTTGTCTTCCTTTTGTATTTTCAGGATTAAATGAGCTCAAATTTACAAAAGAAGCAAAAAGACATCAAAATCTAACATAAATACAAGAAAAGGAACAAGACTGACATGTCCGACCCCACGACAGCATCTTCCCAAGCAAAACAAGATAACAGAAGACTGAACACGCCCCGTGCTCAGCCAGCACGGGGGCGTGCCCAAGTGTCAGCAGAAAAGACAAAGTGGTAGAAGCTTCTATTGCCCACCACGGGGCCGTGCTCAGCGGACACGAGGCTGTGGTCAACTATAAGATTCGCGCAATCTAGCAAATCTTCATAGTACAAAGATTCTTCTGCACACGGGGTCGTGCTCAGCGGACACGGGGGCGTGGTCAACTAATAAGACAAAGCTGCATTAAATGAAGAAAGAGAAGGATGTGGACACGGGGTCGTGCCCACTGGACACGGGGCCGTGCCCGAGCTTCTGTTCAGCCTATAAATAGGAGTGCTTGGCTCAAGCTCAAACCATCCCTTGGTACACCACCTCTCTCACACTTCACCCACCACCCACCACCACCATAACATCATCATCCACCACCATCATCCATTGTCCATCGTAGAGTGTGTGAGTCGTCTCGGGATCCAAGATTGATCGTAAGAGTTCTTGACAATCAAGGCCATGTTTGCCTAAGTCTCTTACATCACTTGGTGAAGACAAAGTGTCTAGTGTAATATTTTTATTTTTAATTTTTTCGCACTTTTTACTTGGTTTTGTATTAATGACTTTAATAACTAGTTTCTTATGTTGAAGGTGATCTTTCCTTATCGTTTGTCCGTGGTGTCTTGGCATTATTTTACTGTCTATATAAAATAAAAGATTTTCACCATTCATATTTCCACGGTCTATATGGAGGTATGTTGGCTACCTGGTCGGGGGTTAAGTGAATGGTTTGGTAAAGGTCTTGCCATTGTTCAGCGTTTAGAGGTCCTGCAATGGACCTGGGTCAAATTTAGTAGGACCTCCTTCAATACTTAACGGTATTGGATGGCGGGGGTCCAAACTCTTTGATCCCCTCATAAGTTAACTACTATTAATACTATAACCCGGCTATTTAGGACTGTATCCCTGCTGACTCAGACTACTTAGTCGAGGGTAACGTCACCTCCAAAAGAGGGGCCTACCATAATTTACATTAATAATTTAATTAATTATCTTCCAATAATCCACCCTTTTAGGATTGTATCCTTGTTGACTCAAACTACTGGGGTGAGGGTAACGTCACCTTCAAAAGAGGGGCCTACTACAATAACTAAGATAATCTCTTAATAAGTGCAAAAGTGCGGAAATAATCAAAGGTTACACTAGATACGAGTCGGAACCAAGTGATTCATCTTGTCTATCTGTTTTTCTTTTTATTTTTATTTTCAGCATTTTAGTTAGTTTTTATTTTTCTTAGTTAAAACATTTTTCTAAACTTTTTGATTTGATTAGACGTTGAGGATAAACCGGTACTAAAATCTCTTGTGTCCTTGGACGACCTCGGTATCTTACCAACACTATACTACGCTCACGATGGGTGCACTTGCCCATATGTGTGTCTAGTGTTAGTAAATATCGTGTTTTATAAATTTAAAACTTGACTAAAAAGTGTTAAAGGGGCTTAAAATACACACCTAATAAATATAACACCCGACAACGCGTCAAGCTCATCATAAGAAAATCCTTCAGATCCTGGAGCACTAACTTCAGAATTCTTCCTCTTCTTTGAGGTGGAAGCACGAGTCCTTGGATTGGCTTTGGGAGCTGGGAGCGGCTTGGAGCTGGTGGCAGCAGGGGTCTCTTTCTTGACCATAACTGGAGTAGGGTAGTTGTCGAGCTCATCGAGATCAAGGAGGATTGGGACTTTGCTGGAATCTGCATACAGGGAGTAAAATTCTAAATTTCCCCTAAATATATCAAATGAAAATATGTATGCAGGATATCGTACAGGTTCCTTACCAGACATGTTTGCACTTGAAAGAGGGCTTGGAAATGGGTTAAAACTTCTTTCAGTCTCTGGAAGGAGTCTGATAGCGTCGATCCTTTTCTGTGAGTCAGCAAGGGGAGGTGCAAGCTTCCTAAAATCAGCTGTATACAAAACAATAAACAGAAAATTGATCAGTTCAGGATATGGAACAGGATAAGAGGCAGGATTATCCTTAAACCCTAGGTCCTACCCTTTTTCAACCATTTCACCGGATATTCCGTTCCACCAGGGATTGAGTCTCTTTTTACAAAGAAAAACTTGGATTGCCATTTCTCCTCGTTCCTAGTGGCACGAAGTATCAACGGCTCGCCGGAAGTGGAGTAAAACAAAAATCTACAGGATCCGTGGCATCTAAGCCGGTAAGCTAGGGGGAGGTCATGAACAGAAAGCTCGGGAATATGATTTTTCTTGATCTGGTCAAGAACGGACAAAACACGCCAAAGCATCGGCATTGTTTGGCTAAAAGAGATTTTTGTGATGTTGAAAAATTCAGTGATAAAGTCTGGAAAGGGGAACCGTAACCCTAAGGTGAAGGGAAAGGCACTAAAGCACAACCATTCCTTAGAAACCATGTCCGACCGGATTTCCCGGTCAAACGGCCGGAATACCGTCCCTTCCGGGAACATACCGGAGGATTTCAGGGCCGACAAATGGGCGCTGTCAAAGGTACATATTTCTTTTTCCGGATCCTGGAGAAGATTCTGTTGTATGAATGTGGGGGCGGAGTCTCCGGAACTCGATCTTGTTTGCCTTGTCATGTTATCGCCGGAATGCTGACCCGAAAGAGAGAAGAAGATGGAAAAGAGAGAGAGGGCTTTTTACCTTTTTTTCACTTCGGTCAAGGATAAATGGGATAAGAATGAGAAGTTATAGGGTGGTGATGAGTAAATATAGGCTGAGTAGTTGCAAACGGTCACATCATGAGTCTAATCTCTTAAATTACCTCGGTCTCCGGAAAAAATATAACCGTTAGTGCCAGGATACTAAACGGTAACATTTTTTGGGGACAATTGTTATGGGTAAAATTCTGAGCCCATATCCTGGAAAATATCTAGAGTTATATCTTGATTGTATGATATCTGCTCATATCCGGGATGCTTATTCAGGATATTGGTAACATCCTGAATGGTATCCTCAGGATTACTAATGGGTTGTGTGCAGGAGTACACGTCCAGATGAAGCAACGTTCACGAAGACCCTTTCTCCGGGAGACTCGGTCCAACTCGTTCAAATGAAGACGTTGAAGCCGCATTACTCGGTCTACAACGTTCACAATGGAATATTCAGGGCATCCCATATTTGTAGGGATTTTTGTTTGTATTTCGTTACTATAAATAGGTGGGTATATCAGATCGAATAGGACATCACAGCTACACTCACTACACTCTCACACTTGTTCTCTCGCAATTTTTACTTTCACACAAAGCATTGTAACACTTAGCGATCTGGTCGATATCCTGCACTGTATCCTGACATTTGAAGCAATAAGAAGAACTAGGCAGCTGCGATTGTCAGCTCCCGAGGTTTTATGCTGGCGATCTAGATTGATCAAGGGCTTTCCTCGTACATCTCGTGTCATTTCCTTTACTTTTTGCTCATAGTTTGATCGTCGATACAGCTCAATATCCTGAGCCGTATCCTGAAACCAGTTTTCACAAACAATATAACTAGCATATTTCCAACTCACTTTTTAGCACACTACCTCACTTAACTAATTTGATCACTAAATTGCTTCGGTAATTTTTGACCAAAACAGAATGTATGAATGATATGTTGAAATCCGCGAGACGGATTCAAAACATAAAAGAGATGAAAGGTATGAGCGATATGTATGAATCCACGAGACGGATTTAAGAACGAAATAATGACCATAAATGGCACACGAACCTAAATTTGAGTTAAGGAAAGAAGTTTTGATTAAGCTGCATGTTAGATTTTTTGGTAAATGACTCTTGGGAGTCGGAGTGAATGACGGGCTACGACCCGAACAATAACTTAAGTATGGATGGAAAGGGGAAGTTTTGCAAAAAGGTTAATGAAATAATTATAAGAATGAAAGAATTGTGGGCATTTAAAACCCCGAATAAAATAAATTTGGAGAAAAAGTAATAATGACAAGTACCGATGGAAAATGCTAATTTCGATGTTGGGCTTGTTGGCCATGTTCATCTGAACAAGACATTGTTAAAAGGATGCGCATAGGCGGATGCTCAACAAATCAATGGAAGCAATCAATGTAGGTATTGCATAAACTCATGAAGAAACGGGCCGATTTGGGCCACAAACCATTGGGATACGCAACGAAATCAAGGTTAGTAAGATGTTTAGCTTGTGATTATGAGTAAGTATTGATATAATTAAATTTTTATAGTATGCCTATGATGATATGTTGACCTCTCGTATGCACATGAAGATAACTAGAAGTAACATTAGTAATGGATGTTAAGGATAACTCAAAGCGAACAAAATGAAAGATCGTATATGATGTATAAGTAGAATGGAATAAATTGATTTAGTTCGATTAGTAAATCTATGAATGTATTATGCTTAATTTGAAAGGTAGAAACAAACCGTAAATTCAGGTTTGTGCGAGCAACAAAAAAAAAAAAAAAACCTGGATAT
The DNA here is from genome assembly GCA_030545235.1 of Helianthus tuberosus. Classification (NCBI taxonomy): domain Eukaryota; kingdom Viridiplantae; phylum Streptophyta; class Magnoliopsida; order Asterales; family Asteraceae; genus Helianthus; species Helianthus tuberosus. Next base: position 3,557,807 of record CM060416.1, on the reverse strand, counting down.
AACCTCGAGTACGGTTTTGCATTAGTATGCATATTGAATGAATTCAATGAATGAATCGCTAGTAAGGATGTTTGCTAGGAACTAGCATCATATAATGAAAATGACACTAATAAGAGCTCTGGATCAGATTCTGAGTTTTATTTGATTATGAAAGTAACTTACATAATTTAAGAACGTAAGGACAATGCGTACAATCATGTTTAGGTATGAAACGAAATTTTGACCAAGATCCCGAATGTATTCATGTGGTAATGAGCATCGTGAATGAATAGATTAAAAGTAAGAGTAGTATTGGTCTACTAAGAATGAGAAAGGTTTCGGGGATGAAACCTTCTTTAAGGGGGGTAGACTTGTAACGCCCCAAAATCCGAATGTTAATATTTGTCGTGTGTTCCTATGAGACACGTCATGAAATAAATAACTAGGCTATTTAAACTAGTTAAGAGTATGGTCAAAAGTATTAAATGACGAAGGTTGTGTCAATTATGTTTTAGTGGTATACACGAGGGACTAAAGTGGGGTAAATGAAAGTTGAATTATCAACTTAAAAGAAAATATCAACACACACTACACACACTTCATGTGTGTGTGTTGTGGATCGTTCCAGAGCTCCCCAAGGGAGCCAAACCCTAACTCAACAATATTCATCAAATTAAAGGGTGAATCGAAGCTCAAATTCACAACCGAACGTGAATTAGTGATCAGCTTCCCGAGGGGATCATAAGGTATGTTTTAAATCTAGGATTGGTGATCATGTGTAAAGTGGGTTATGTTCTAATCCATGAATTTAAGTGAAATTGAGCATGAGTAGGTGCTAGAATCATCATATAGAACATAGTTTATGTATGGTTTGTGTTAATTTGATGTTTAGGGGTGAAACCCATTAGTTATGGTGATGATGATGCCTTGAATCACCACCTATGTCCAATTCTTGTTGAAAGCCTTATGTATTTTGTGGGTATGATGAATTGTTGTTAAATGAATGGAATGAAATGTGGTGTTGATATGTTTGATGTTTAGGTGTGAATGATACATGTTGATTAGGAGTAGGATTTGATGAGTTATGTATGAATTTAGAAGATTTATGCATGAATAAGTCAAATGTGAAATATGCAATTGATATAATCTTCAACATGTAAACTTGTGTATGCTAATAAGAATGCGATTTCGATGACATGAAAGTATAGGAATCATGTTGAGACGGAATCAAGCACGGAAGGCTAACGGGTCAAGAAGTGGCGAGAAAACGGATATGAACACGGATGCATGAGGTAAGTGATTTCCGAATCACTTCTTAGTTTGTTAAGTAAGGTTATGTTCTAGTTAATTAGGCATGATAATTGAAGTCAAATAAGAAGGGTTGTATGAAATTGATGATCTACATTAAGTAGGCCGAATGGGTCAAAAATGTGGTTTTATTACTATACCGGAAGGGTTGTATAAGTAATTGATTACGACACTATAACCGGGTATGGGTAGAATTGTACATAAGTACGCTAACCAAGAATCGGAGACGCGGATTAATAGTCTAAAGACTCGGTTGTGAGTCATGGTTAATAGACAAACAATTTCGCATTTAAAATTGTATTAACAAAGCTTGCTTTCGTATAAATGAATGACATGAATAGGTTAGACGCATACCGGGTATCGGGTGCATAAATCCCAAGAATGAACCCCGGATAATGTAAAAATATTATAGTTATAACGTTTATGTAAGTTTTGGGTTAAAACAAATGAGTAGTATGACGAAAACATGAACGGGTCGAATAAGTGAAAGTGGGTATATAAAGCCGAGAGCTTTAAGTGAATATTTTCCTTAAACCGGATGTTGGATTTCAAGTTCATATGATAGAATATGAATTTACAAGCATGTAGGAAGAAACGGGAGGTTAAACTGGTAAACGGTTCAAAAGTTATGCGCGTTTGAGTGCGTACGGACGACGAAACGGAACTGCAGAAAAATGAAAAATCTAGAGGGCGTCGCCGACGGCCTTAGGGGCGTCGCCGACGGGCTCTAGAAAGTCAGTTTTTGGCTGACGGGTTATTTGGCTGTCTACGGAAGTTTTGGGCTACGGGCAATTGCAAGGGCCGTCGCCGACGCCCCTAGGGCCGTCGCCGATGGCCTCCCCATGTTCAAAAACCTGAAATTTGTTATCCGTGGACCACGGCGGGCCTCCCAAACATGATTTTGATCATTCCTTTGACGTTTATGGGCTATAAATCTAAGTCTAAGTACCATGTAATTAATGTATGGATATATAAGAGGTATGTAAGATCTTGAATGTGTACGTAAGAGTGTATGTACATATGTAGACGTGTATTTAAGTATATATGAAGGCACGTATGAGTGTATGCAAGTAAGTAGAGACGTAGTAATGTATGTACGTGTGTAGATGTGTATTTATGTATATGTGAAGATACGTATGTGTATATGTACGTATGTAGAGACGTAGTAATGTATGTGCGTATGTAGATGTGTATTTTGGTATATATGAAGGTACGTATGAGTGTATGCATGTATGTAGAGATATAGGAAGGTATGTACGTATGTAGATGTGTATGTATGCACGTAAGAATGTATGTATGCATGATTTAGATACGTCGAATAATACGTTATTAATAGTGTGCCTTGAGAATGAAAAGTAATGCAGGTACATTATTGAAGACTCACCAGGATATGGATACGCAGATGAAATGCTTAAAGTTAGAAAGATAACAAAATGGGAAGTGTATGAGATTGAATCTTGTTTATGTATTGTGAACTAATGTTATGAATGTATGTGGTGAGTGCAGGTTGTACGAATCACGGGCGGTTATCACGATGAATAGAGATCAAAGATCGAGTCACAAGATAGATTGTACGGGAATAATTGAGTATGTACTTTAGTAAACAGGACTTATACTTTATTTTTGTAAAAGATGCATACTAAAACGAACTTTCAAGTAAGTCAAGACGTTTGTAATGAAAGAAATTTTATGGCACGAATTTCCGCTGCGACTTTTTGTCAAATACGTATTAGGATCTTACAACATCTCATGCACGTTTATTTTACTTTCTCAGCAAGTGTTTATTTTCTTTAAATAGGATCAGTTTTTTGTTTTAGTATCATGGACTTTCAATTCCTTTTCCTCAGTTGTAATTTGTTCCTTTCAGTTTATTATAAACCAGAGAAAATTGCCCCAAACTGTTTGTTCCTTTAGCCTGTTTGTTTTGATATCAACCAACACTTGGTATCAGAGCTTCGTTCATTTTGATGGGGCTGTGATCTTGTTGTGATCAAAAGTTGAAGGGCACAGAAGCAACTTCTACTCTTGATCTTCCTGTTCGTTTTAAGAGTCTAACCGACGGAGGTGCGTGAAAAACGAATGTGAAGGATCCATCAAAGCAGGTGGCTTTGGATTTTGTTCGTTTTGCGGGTTAAAGAAAACGGTAAATGTGGTTGCTTGTTTTTCTTGATCGGGTGAATAGAGCTCTTGAATGGGTTTGATCGGAAAAGGAGTCGAAGCTGTCAAAGAAAGGAAAATGGCGTTAGTACCAGTGAAAGAAGGTAGTTCGATGACGTACCAATATCCAGTTTTGACCGTAACAAAATATCCGGTATGGGCGGTTAAAGTGAAGGCGATAATGGATGCTCACGGTTTATGGGAGACCGTCGAAGCAAGGAATTTAGGGGAAGAGCTAGATCAGAAAAAATCGAAACAAGCGTTGGCCTTCTTGTTTCAAGTTATCCCGGAGAAGATGGTTTCGCTAATGGCTAGCTACACCGATCCCAAGCAAGTGTGGGACGGACTGAAGACACGGTACTTGGTTGTAGATCGGGTGAGAGCGGCTCGCCTTGCAACATTAAGAAGGGAGCTTGAGAGTTCGCGAATGAAGGACGGCGAAACGGTTGATGAGTTCGTGTTGAAACTGAGCGGGTTAGCCTCGAAGGTAAGAAGTCTTGGTTATGAACTCGAAGAAGTCGACTTGGTGAAACGATTGCTTGATTCATTGCCCAAACCGTTTTCCAAATGCTTGTGTCTATTGAACAATGTTTTGACTTAGAGTCTACATCATTCGATGAAGCCGTTGGTAGGTTGAAAGCCTATGAGGAGCGCTTGAAAGCCATGGAGAAAACGGAGGACATTCAAGGTGGGTTGTTGTTGGCTACTCATGAAAAACCGCACGGGTGCAAGCATTATGGCGTTGGAAACTCAAGCCGAGATGACTTTGGCGTGGCCGGGTAAGAGGCCGTGGGTCTGGGAGAGGTCGAGATGGTAACGAGCGGTTCCGGGATACAAGTCACGTGAAATGTTATAAGTGAGGAGAATATGATCATTATAACAACGAGTGTCCGAAGTTGAAAAATGAAGAAGCGAATTTGATTGAGGAGGAGCCGACAATACTATGACTCATGGTATGAATATGCGATTAAGGAGGTGATTATTGGAATTAATCGTTTATTTATCGGGTCACGGGTTCGGTTCGTTGGTTAGCATTTTATATTGTTTTGAGTTTACTTATGTTGACTGAGATAGAAGGTTTTGCACGTGGTGTGTCGCATCAAACTCTAGGAAACATGGTGTTGTGCTCCACGTCTCAGGCACGTTTATTTTACTTTTCAGCAAGTGTTTATTTTCTTTAAATAGGATCAGTTTTTTGTTTTAGTATCATGCACTTTCAATTCCTTTTCCTCAGTTGTAATTTGTTCCTTTCAGTTTATTATAAACCAGAGAAAATTGCCCCTAACTGTTTGTTCCTTTAGCCTGTTTGTTTTGATATCAACCAACATGTAAATCATGCTTTAGATAGGTATATAAAATAAAATGACTCTGGCAGACAACTAGTGAGTTATGATATATATAAGAGTGTACCTATCCACACACTCATCTCACTATCTACACACTCAAAAAGGTGATTTTTGTCTTTACATGCACACCCTGCAGTGTCGAATTGTGGCCAAAACGAGGCGTTTTGGTCCGATTAACCAGACAAAGACTGACGGGTGTCTGACGGGTCTGTTGACCGGACCAAAACGCTGAGCTTTGGCCGCGATTTGGTCCTGTCAACCAAACAAGGAGGAAAAAATAGGTGTTGCTAGTTGGCTGGTTGTTGTACTTTATGGTGTTTTCAAGCTTTGTTGAAAAGGAAATTTTATTAATATATATTCTTGTTTTTCTCCTTAAAAAAAGTCAATTATCGAAACGTGATCAATCACGCAAAAAGTTAACAGGAACCCACTGTGGAAAAACCTTCCATCTACCACAAAGACTTAGGAAACTGTTATAGAGAAAAAAATCCATACGGATCGAGCTATGGATTGTTTATTATGCGCCTTCAGGAGTGTACTTCGAAAAACCCCATGTCTGATGGGGATGAGATTGTTCTCAATCGTCATGCATCCTTCTAAGCTAAAATGGAAACAAGCTGGCTAATTAATGATCTATAATACATGGAACTCTTGAACTTATAATTGCCTGTTGTCATCGATATTTATATAGCTAGTTGAAGGTTTGTCACAAGTTCTTTTGTTGTCATACAGAAGTCATCCTCAATCTGCACAAATATTAAAGTCTAATTAGCTTCATTATACCTCACCTAAATTTAGAAAGTTTTATTTTTTATGAGATAACAAATTAAGATTCTAGTTTTTCAATCTAATAGCTGTTACTTTCACTTCATGTTACTATGCCAAATTTTTCACAACATGCAATCACAATACTGTGATAGCACATTTAAAAAGGTATGAATGATGATTTGGATGTTAGAATTTATGTACCTGGGCAACAATGGTTATAAGAGTACTGGTCTTTGCAAATGGCATGGCACTACTACTGATGATTGACAGCCCAAGCTTTTGCATCTGGTTTAGTATATTCACCAAGGATAATGTGTTTTTCTGACAATGAACTCTTACTAGCACACTACTTCCTGATATCCGCACTTCGATCTCAGGAGATGATATGCATGGGGTGGTACTCTCTCGAGAGTCCGTTTCGTGTGATGAAGAGTATTCGTCGTCACTATTGGTAAACCTAGATCCCTTCATCGAAATAACGCATTCTTGAACAGCCTTTCTCTTAGTGCTTTGTAATCCCTCAAGCTCCTTTACGCGATCATGAAGTTCTTTTATGTAATTAGATGCATCTTCCAACACAGATGCTTTATCCATCTGAAAGATTGAATATTAGAGTTAGTTCATCTATAGGATCTCAAAAGATTTCTGACTCCGATATAAATGTGTTTAGGAGGCTATGTGATGATGTATTTACCCAAGAGCACCAACAGCCAGCGTCCCAGACATGGGTAAATTAACATGGTAGAAAAGATCCAAACTTGCGATGAAAAGGCGGGTGAAGAAATGAAAGTTACCTTTTTAAGGTTAGGAAGGAGGGCAGATAAAGATATGAAGTGTTGATTCATCTTTTCTCTTCTCTTCCTCTCTGCCAAAACATGATCTTGTGCCTGAGTGTTATTTCTAGCAGTTGCTGGAACCTTTGTAGTATAAGCAGCTTCATACCCAATCGAATCTGGAAACTTGAGGATCTCATTTTTCAGCTTTATATTTGCAAAAGATATAGTGAAAGTATTTGATGAGGGACGAGTAGTAGCAATAAGAGGTTCTGGAGTTTGAGAACGTTTGTTAATATTACAACTCTTTCCATGATAGTGGAGAGTTTTCTTTTCGTGCTGAAGAGTCTGAATAATAGATTGATCAATAAGCCTCATGTTTTCCGTATAGCTTTCTGAAGAGAATGAATCAACACTGATGTTATCAATTGTGTCATAAAAATTCTCATCCGTCATGAACATTTGGCCTTCCGCTTCCTAATATATAGATTCGAAGCACGTTAGATATAAAAAGCAAACTACGTATCAGATGATCTGTTATATGGGTTGCTTACCAGTTCTGTAAACCATTCTTGTGCCAGTTCCATTACTATTTGAGAGCTTAATATGTTCAACTCACCTGCAAATATACAACCAAGCTTCTTTGTAATTAGGATAGTTTTAGTGAGAAGGATAAGTGGAAGAATGATTTATCTTTCAAAACAGGAGACTTAATTTGTTGTATTCCAGAATTCTTTGTGTCAATTCAAGTAACCTGTTCATTGGTGTTTATATAGTAACTTGGAGACTTGGTCAACATTGTTTATTCACTCCGAGCACGTGTAAATATAAATTCCTTGTATTATATTTTTGTTGGATGTAAATGTGGTCAAAGCAAGTGTACACGTTGTGGACGATGACCTTGACTACACCTCAAATTGCCATGATTAGGTACCATGGATGAATACGTACCAAAAACTATGAAAATCGGAGTTTTTCCGGTTTCTTACGTTTCTTAAGTTATGAATGTATATCACACAACCCTTCGTGAGCTACCTATATGTATTTTCAGGACTCATGAGTTACATATATTTGTTTATTTTTCATATTTTTACAATGCTAACCTTTTAATTAAAAGAAATGAAAAAAAATTGCTTGGTGGATAGTGGTGTTTTACGGAGTTATTCTTCCTGAAACTTGATCGTAGCTTACTCGAGGCAAACTTAACCATAATGAAGGCTTGGTTGGATTATTTGATGAGCCAAATGTCATTAATTTGAGCTCACCTTTGTGTCGGTTCATTTGTAGCCTAGCTAGAGCAATGTTGAAAAAAAATAAACCTCAACAAATACGTATAATATTTTTGTTTTCGTTTTCCAGAACATTGGTAATTTCATATTTGATTATTTATTATTTTTTGAATGTCCAGCAAAGTGCGGCCTCAGGGTACTTGTGTTGAAGTAATCACTAGTCGGGCGATGAGGTGGGTACTAACGATTAATCGGAGATTAATCGACGCCTAGTCGAGATTTTTACAACAATGCTCATAGACAAAAAGGTCATCAATGCCCGCGATCGCAGATAATGCTGATGACTGCCGCGGCCCACACCTAACTCGCGCATAACATTTGTCATGAACGAAACTCCAACCAACGACCTTCCGTAGAGAGAATCATTCGGTTATTATTATACATATTAATTTAAATTGGCGATGAATAGTGTTTTGAATTTTTTAAATATTCTTTTTGAGTTTTTTAATAAAAGATTATTTATCATTTAGTTTATTTTTTAATATCTTGCTCATATTAGTTTTTTTAATCTAACTATACTTTTCAAACATTGTGATACAGTTTTTCATGAAAATGGATATCGTGCCGCTATCATACCCAAATAGAACCGGAACCGACGATGTGTATTTACTTTTTTTAATTCAAAACAACATTTTTTTTTTGTATTGTATATTATACGACTGCCAATAACAATATTAAAAAGGTATTTTTTTTTATTGTAAACTATACGAGTCTCGATATGTGACGCATTTAATCAATTTTGACCAAATAACATTGGTACCGATATCGTCAATATTGGAAACCAGTATTCGTTTTTAAGGTTTTTGATTGATATAAAAGATGTGTCGATATCCTTTTGAGCATATCACGACTTTATTTCTTTAGTTTTCTCTTTCAGTTACTATAGCGAGTGTCGGTATTGAAATGAACCCAACCGAACTGATAATAACTGAGTTACAGCCGCATAGCGCGGGGAAAAACCTACTAGTTTATATTAATATATGCAATAAAAGATCAATGAGTAGAGAGAGTCATTCGGTTATTATTATTATACATATTAATTCAAACTTGGCATGAATAGTAATTGATCAAATATTATTGGTGAATTAATGTTTTTTAATTTGTTATCTCTAATATACAAACCGTTAAAAGTAAAAAAGAAATGTTTTTGTTTGTTTGTTTTTTTTTTTTTTTTTTTTTTTTTGATGACTTAATTGAATTGAGTGGCAAATGAATATTGATAAATTAAATAATTTATGTCAATAATTTTATTTTGCTTATCTAATTGACGTGTTAAGTAGTATATTTAAATGATTAATTTAAAAAGAATATGAAATATATTACAAAAGGTTTATTATGATTACTATATAATATTAAGTCCGAAGAACTCGCGTTCATTAACTTTTTCTTTAAAGCTTAGTATACGTATATTGTTAATTTTTTAGACGTGCCAACATAATTTTTATTGATAACAAAGTAGAGCATATCTTTGGTATAGTAAGTTATACGGGTGTCGGTACTTTGACGAAATCGATCCAGTTTTGACCGAACAATAGTTGTACCGGTGTTTTTTCGTTGTTTTCGATCGGTGTAAACTGGGTGTCGATGTTGTTTGAGCTCAAGTATCTGTAAGGCCCCCAAACCGGGTGCCCTCATAGTCGGGTCACATCACAGTGCACTGTTTTAAAACAACTATTTTCTCTAAAATATGCAGCAGAATTTTCGATAAAAAAATAATAACAAAAAGTTATTTTAAAAACTACATTTGTTTACAAGTCTCAAAACGTAACGAATGCCTTTCCACCACTATCATGAGTAATTCCTTCCGCTAGCCAAGAACAACACCTACTCAAGTTACACACCTGCAAAACAATCTAACATACATGCAAAAGTCAGCTACGCTGTGTGAGTTCTAACAGTTTAAGTTGAAGCATTCAAAATCGGTCGTAAATACTTTATTTGAAAACCAAACACCATCGTTGTATAATCACCAACGTTTATTAAAATATAGTAACTCCCGTTTAAAGTAAAACGACTCCAAACCAACATCCAAAACGACCCGCGACTCCACCTGTATCTTACAACCAACGCCCCTACAAGTAATCATTAGAATAATTAAATTCTAATTTAACCTCTTTATACAACTACACAATAGAACATAATTTCTCACCCACATAATTAAATATCATTCGTCACCCGCACAATATATCATCATTCAACAACTGCATAAATAAACATCACTTACCCACCATTTAACTAGCGACACAATTAAGCAAATAAGGTGGGAACCTAACACATCAGTTATTGCCCGTAGGCTATCATCTTTTGCCCTCGTCAGGGCACCCTCGTCAGGGTTTCGTCTCCTCTAATTTGACCCCGAAGAGTCCGTCGTTGCCGCTAGGGCTAATCATCTAAACACCTTGAGGGTGTTTCTCGTGACCTGACGTCACGCCGAAGGTAACGCCGCCATCACACGTAACCCGCATATCGTGACCTGACGCCACCCCGAAGGTAACGCCGCCATCACATGTAACCCGCATCTCGTGACCTGACGCCACCCCGAAGGTAACGCCGCCATCACACGTAACCCGCATCTCGTGACCTGACGCCACCCCGAAGGTAACGCCGCCATCACGAGTGACCGACATTAAGCACCTCAAGGATGCTATTCACATGAGGCACAAAAATACACATACAATGTTAAAAGCACGTCAACTACTCGAAAACTACTACTTTCACAATCTCGCTACCACCAAGGTCCAAAACCTATGATAGAATTATCAAATAAAATTTATCACGACACAAGTCGTGCTTTTAATATTGGCACCTACCACGCCCGATACCTGTTCGACCTCGACATCCCTAAACAAAATCTCATACGCCTATACAGGACTGATATAGCCCGATTAATCAATGTGTTGTATAAAAACATCGTTTGTGGGAGAATGTTTATAAAACATTTTACTCGCAAAACTTCTTAATATATAAAACTTGTAACACGCATGAAAATATATGAAAAACATGTATGCTAGCCCCGAAAATATTAAAGAAAAAAGAGATTAGAACTCACCGGTTGCAAAACTTCCAAATCCACAAGCTAACTGTCTCGAACTACGTCCACCAGAGAAACTTCCTCATGTAACTCTAACCCGAGCACTATCAAGTTTGAATAACTCGCGGCCCATACGAACCCGTAAACCCGCACCGGGTAACCCATACCCATCTGCCACCATCCCCATGCAATAACACTAAATTTAATTTCCATATATGCAAGCCATGTATTTAGTGTATATATAATGGTGGAACCCACAAAATAAAAACACCATGCAAAACCCATGATCATCATGCGTATGGTGGAAGTTCACAAAATAAAACCCCAAAATTCATATATCATCATCATCATCATTGACATATGCCAGCAGTCTCAACTACATTCTCACCTAAATTTAAGTGTTGCTCACTTATAACTACACGAGGGCTCTTGTAGATTCATGCAAAGATATAAGTATACATGGCACCACCACACACATACGCTCCCATGAAATCCCAAGCAACCTTATCATAAGCATTATTAGGGTCAACGGGGCGGTCCCGTTATATCATCACGGGAAATTTTATAACCCGTGGAACTATGATCTCCCCCACCCCGCCTCCTTGCTATAACGCGTTATAGCATTACGCAATTCCATTTTCGTGATATTTTCAACGCGTTATTGTTTTTGTTTTGTAAGAGGACCCGGGGTGGTAGCGTGGTGGGCCTTTTCCACGCGTGGAACAATCGAAAACACCGCCGCCGCCACTAAATATCACGCGTTCAATGTTTGACGCGTTGAATGGAACACGCGTGGAGGAAATCAAAATGTTACCGTTTATGACCGTTTGAGTTTGACTGTTTTTTTTTTTTATATAAATTCACAAACCAAAATTTTGTATCTCAATCCAAAACAACTCATTCCACAAAATCAAAACAATTTCACAGCTGAATTAAAAAAATTCTGTATCTCAATCCAATTTTTTTTACAACAAACATGGAAGGTTCAAGCAAGAGATGTGCGGGTTCGAAAAAAAGAGGTTCGGGTACGAAGAAAAATTCCGCAAGACCCAAGGTTCGAGCGAATCTTGGCGAGCCGGCGCGCTTTAGGCTGCAAGACGAACCCGACCAAAACCCACAATTTCAAACCCAACAATATCCAATCTTTCAAACCCAACAATTTCCTCACTTTCAATCTCCACCGTATCAAAACCCACCGTTCGTTCCACCGTATCAACCTCAACAATTTCTTTCCCAACCGTTTCAACAATTTCAACCGCAATCCCACCAAGTCGATCCGCTAGAAGATGAGACGCTCATTCATCGTTTTGCTAGTCAGTACCGCGAACCACAACCAAGTTTCGATGACGATGAAGATGAGGATGACATTCAAGAAGAAGAAGAAGATGCGGAAGAAGAAGACGACGTTCAAGAAGTTGTGCCGCCAGCCGGTCGGAGATCATGGACTAGCGAGGAGGAGGTCGCCTTGGTCAAGGCTTACTTGCACATCTCCGAAAACAAGAAAATTTCCAACGAGCAAAAAAAAGACATGTTTTGGAGACGGGTCATCGCTCATTTTAACAAACTCCCCGGTTCAACCGAACGAAACATGGATCAAATGACGTCGAAATGGGGCGATTTGAACCGGAAAATTAGCAAATTCAACGGTTGTTTCATTCAAGTGGTATGGTTTTTTTTTATTTAAAACTGTTTTTTTATTTTTTATAAAAACTGTTTACATTTTATATAAAAAACTGTTTACATTTAAAAAAAACAGTTTAATAAAACAGTTTTTAAAAACTGTTTTTTTATTTTTTAATAAAACAGTTTTTAAAAAAACAGAATTTTAAAAAACAGTTTTCAGTTAAAAAAAAACAGAATTTTATAAAAAACAGAATTATATAAAAACAGTTTTCAGTTTTTTAAAAAACAGTTTACAGTTTTTTTTTTTAAAAACGGATTTCATTTTTCGTAGACTCGAATACAACAGAGTGGATCAAGCGAAAATACTATCATGCAAGCCGCCATTGCCGAGTATTGCACAACATACAAAAAGAGGACTTTTCCACACACTGCGGCATGGGAGGTTGCGAGAAATCACCCGAAGTGGGTACCGGTTGATTTGGTCGACTTGGCTGGGCCAACGGCTCCAAAAAAAAGAGGTCCGAAAAGATCAAAGAACTCCGACTCGGGGAACTACACGACTTCCGCGTCGGATAACTTCCCCAAAATGAATCTGAACATCGACCTTGAGGAACCCAATCAACCGGATGACGAACCCGCTCAAGAAGATACACCTACAAGGCCGCGCCGAAGGAAAAGTGGTGAATCGTCAAGTAAAGGAAAGGAATCGGTGGCGGAATCGATCTCCAATATCGAAGCGGCGAAATTGGAAGAAATAGCAAAAAGAGAAAAACTTATGTCCGCAAAACTTGAACGCGAGCATGCGTATATGGGACACTTGAAAGCAGTAGAAAGACAAAATGATTTAAAAATCTTGTGTGAGCCGCACACCCATCTCGACGAACCGTTTAAGTCGATCGTCATTCAACAAAAACGCGAGATTTGTGAAAGGTGGGGGTGGGACATGCCATCCGTTTAAGTCGGTCTTTTTTCCAATGTTATTTTTTTTTTAGTTTGTAATTTACGTTTTATTTAAATGAAATTCATAATTTATAATTTTAGTGTTTTATTGTTAATTTATAATTTAAAAAAATAAAAATAAAAAAACTTGTGAGTGATGGAATTTGTACAAGTGATGACCATTTCCAGCAAAAAAGGGTGTGAGTGATGGAAATAATGGTTGATGACATGGCAGAACCTGATTGGATGTTGTCAGTGATGGAATTGGGTGTGAGTGATTCCACCCCTACCCCTCTAAGTGTAATTGTTGGTTGGGGGGAAATTGTTGGGTGTGGTGGTGAGTGATGACCACCCCGACTAAAAAAGGATGTGAGTGATGGAAAAATGGTCGATGACATGGCGGAACTTGATTGGTGCTTGTGAGTGATAGAATTCTATCACTAGTGAACCACCCCCCTCCCCTTATCCAAATAGAACTATAACTCAACCATCATCGTCAACCTTCGCCAAACAGTTAATCATCACCCTCTTCACAACTCTGAACCATTTTACCAAAAACACCACAACATCCAAACAATCAACCGTCATCGCAACTAGGGATGAGCAAAATGGACCCGGTACCGGTACCGAACCGGTACCGGTACCGAATTTACCGAACCGGGTACCTTTTCGGTACCGATTCGGTACCCACTTTTGGCATTTTCGGTTCCGGTTCGGTACCGGTCCGGTTCGGTACGGGTATTTTGCTCGTTTTTACCCTCAAATACCGGTACCGAACCGGTACCGGTACCGAACCGTACCGAACCGGGTATATTCGGTACCGGTACCGGTACCCACTTTTGAGGATTTTCGGTACCGGTTCTTTCGGTACCGAACCGGACCGAGCTCATCCCTAATCGCAACGGCCATCCGACAAGGTCGTCGTCACACCGCGACCACATCCGGTCAGCGCACATCCACATCGGAGAGTCACTGCACACCAATGACCAGGGCCGGCCCATGGGGGAGTGTACCCAAGCAATTGCTTTGGGCCTCTACCCTATTAGGGCCTCCAGAACTAAACAAAAAATACTAATAAGTATAAATATAAAAAACAGTACGTGAAATAATTCTAACATAGGCCTTATGTAGTTTAATGGTAAGAATCTTACCTTGTAGGCATGGAAACCAGCGGTCGATTCTTGATAATTGTATTTTCTTTTAGTTTTCCAATCTAACTAGTATTTTCTTTAACCTACAGCTAAGCACATCTGTTTATATTCTTTTACCCATTTGCTATTTGCTAATTGCTAATTTACATCACTTTCAGATATAGTTTATAAGATTAAATGTTGACTCTCTCAACGAAAACGTAGCTATCCAATATCTTATTTGAACTGGACAAAGAAGAACCAGAACCACATTTTTTTTTTCTGCAAAAGGCCCCGGATTTTAGCTTCGCTTTGGGTCCCCAAAATGGTTGAGCCGGCCCTGCCAATGACCACCTCCACTGTTGCTCACCGTTATAGTCATTACCTTCACCTACCCGTAACTAAGCTAACACCACGGAACCCGTCACTACCATCACCGTCATCATCATCATCACACATCGCCCCGGTCACCACTGTCATCGTCTTCTACCACGTAGCCAAACGACACCGTCCCTGGCCTTCTTTGCCATCGCCAACACCACCGGACATCCCCGTCACACCGTACCACTCGCCACTTGACACCGTCACCAGTCACAAACCATCACCGCCATGAATCACGTCCACCACCTTCATCGCGATCGGAAGTTCGGACTCGTTATCATTTTTTTTATAACTGCCGTCCAATGCCTTCATGATCTCATAGGGTTTTGTGATAATAAGAGCTAGTAGATTAATTCTCATGTTACAACAAGGCCCCTCTATATTTATAACATATTTATCTTGTTCCCAAAGTTATATAAAAACCAAGTTTCATTACTTTACAAGTTACACCCAAACTATACATAAACTAACGAAAATTTGGGGTGTTACAGTATCATAACAAACGATATACACAACAACCAAATTCATGCAAATGTGAAATATATATTAAAAAGGTTTATTATGATTACTATATAATATTAAAACCGAAGAACTCGCGTTTGTTATAAAGCTCAATATACATACATGCTTAATTTTTTAGACGTGCCAACATAAATTTTGTTGACAACAAAGTGGCATTCAAAATAGAGTATATCTTTGGTACAATAATGTATATTTATTAATCTTATTAATGAACGATGAAGTTTAACGTAGAGTGTTTTTCTGGTGCCATGTTGGTACCTTGACGACCAAACATTAGTACCGTATAGCTATTATCGAATCTGGTACCGGTGTTTGTTTTATTGTATTCGATTAATGTAAAACACGACTCATTTTTTCTTCATTTAGGTTGCTCTAGCGAGTGTTGGCATCGTAACAAACCGAACCGATGCCAATCAAATTCCCGCCGCATAGCGTGGGGGAAATCACACTAGTTTATATTAATAGATGCAATAAAAAATCAATGAAAATGACATGGTTTCCGGAGTCAAAATGTTATTGCTTTTCACAAAGCCCCAGGCGTGAGCAATTGATCAATAAGGTCCATTGAAATTCAAACAAAGTTATTGTAGAAATTCGAAGGAGTGTACTTCCATTTACACCTAAATATTATTAATTATTATACTCGAGGGGGACCTCCCTAATTCCCACAACACGTTGGTATTACCATGGATTTATACATATTTAATTTTTTTTCAACATTGGTTGGCTTTCATTTATCTGTTTTCGCATTTTATAAATATTAAAGAATTAAGCAAAAAAAAAACATATCTTCTAACTCATATTCACCGTGTTTTATATATGTTACACCTTTGTTACATTTGCTTCATATATATAATTTACCCATGGGTTTAATTGTGCAACATGTGGCTAGAGCTGGAATCCACCATAAAAGAAACCACGATTCATTTTACCGTAAGGATAAACTCACACTGGCCGAATGGAGAAGATGAAGTACAAGTGATAAAGATTTCACGTGGGCTAACAATCATGTTGAAATGAAATAGCACAAGTGATCATCACTTCAAACACCAAAGAACAACATATCAAAGAATTAAAACAAAAATCAATTATCAATGACCAGTGGCGAAGCTTGAGATTTCTGACCGGGGATCGAAAACGTATACACCTAAAAAATAATAAAACTTGGGCACTACAAGAAATGCCTACTATTAGTGAAGACACTATTAGCGACGACCTAGAGCAATAGCAGCGACAAGCAATGAAGTTGCCCCTATTGCTTCATGTCGTCGCTATTAGCGTCGTCGCTAATACTCAATCCGTGTGAAGCTGAAAAGACATTGATCTTGGCCCTTGATGAGAGGATGATCCAGTGGCTTGGGTTCTTTCCTGACTCAAAAAAACACACTCTTCATTTTAAACCTATCTTCTTCATCACATACTTAATCTTTTCTTATCTTCGATCACACACCAACAAGCTCAAGCACAGCCACCATGAAGATGCCACAACCGTGAAGTTACCACCACCGTGAAGCTACCGCCACCGGACCACCACCACTGTCAAGCTCCACCACCACCACTGGGTTGCCACCGTCAAACTCCACAACTACCACCGGATTGCCACCGTCAAGCTCCACCACTACCACAAGACCGCCATCGTGAAGCTCCACCACCACCACTGGACCACCGCCATCAGCTCTGTCACTTCACCACCATTGTCAAGTTGCAACACCACCACCGTCAAGCTCCGTCTCCGGCCAGTATCTCCTTTTTACCTCTTGTAAATCATGTAGTGTTTATTATAGAAATCATATTATGTAAATATGATTTCAATGAGAAAAAAGTAGTGTTTTGCTTCAGTTTTTGAGTTCAAACATGTTTGCTAACATATTTATGGTCTTTTGTTGGTTTGAAAGTTGATTAAGCTATCTCCGGTGAAGTTTCAGGCGAAGCTCCGGCCAAAGCATTAGGGGCGACGGTATCATTAGCGGCGACAAAAAGGGCAATAGCGGCCGATCTATACCGGCAACTCTTTAGCGGCGACATGTCGCCTCTAATACCAAAAGCGGCGATAAAAAGGGCTTTTAGCGGCGACAAGTGGCGCCGCTTAATGTACCTGTTTCTTGTAGTGGGGGGTCGAAAACGTGTATACCTAAAAAATTCTACATGAAAGCTATATACCGGACACTACTAGGCGAAAAGTTCAGGGGGTCGGACGCCCTCCCCCCTCTATCCTACACCTAGAGGTGTACAAATCGGTTTTTTTAACCCAAAACGAAAACCGGTTTTTTTATAACCGGTTTCGGTTACTAACCGGTTTTTCAAGTCCAAAACAATAACCGGTGTAACCGGTTGGGACCGGTTTTTAACCGTTTTTTTTAAACCGGTTTCGGTTATTAATCGGTTTTTCAGATTAAGAATAGTAACCGGTCACAAACCGGCGGTTCGGTTATAAAAACACCGGTTAAAAAAAAACCGGTTTCAGCTTTTTCCCGGTTTCGGGTCTAAAACCGGTTTTTTGTACACCTCTACCTACGCCCGCCCCTGTCAATGATTACGACTTTATTGATAATTGATTAAACTCACTAATTACAAAAAACGGAAACAGAAAACAGAGAAAGCAAAAAGATCGCCAAAAAACTCTTAACCACAATTCACTCCTCATCATTTATATATATTTCTCTAACATTCCTCACCGTTTATATATATTTATCTAAGAGTGAATTTCAAATTTTATCCTTTATCTTTATAGTGAATTTCAGGCGGTATCTTTTATCATTCAAATTGACGAGTTTTGTACTTTATGTTTTCAAATTTTGCACGTTATGTTCTTTGAGCCAAACCCAGTTAATTTTTCCTGTTAAATCTGATTACTCAAGGGCAATTTAGTCTTTTTACCAATTACTTTAAAAATAAGTTAATAAATAATAAAACAAAATTAAAAATTAATATTAATACATATATATATATAGTGGAGGGTTCAAATGAGAAGAATTTTTTTGTAAGAAGAAAAAAGAAGAAGTTTCAACCAATAATAATGCTTCATTTTACTTCATTTAATATTTGTATTTAATTTTAATGTAAGGGTATATTGGTAAACTTACATAAATCATTAATTTGTATTCTTCCTCTTTAATAACTAGCTAAATTAAATTTGTAACTCCTTTTCAAAATATATACATTTTCCAAATTAAAAAAAAAACAACTTAATTTAAAGTGTAGAATAAATTACTAGGTGTGTAGGATAAATTACGAGTTGTGTAGGATATATTTCGATGTGTGTAGGATAAATTTCGATTGTGTAGGATAAAATTCTATAATATGTAGGGTATATGAAGAAAAATTTTGATATGTGTAGGTTTTGTAGATTATATGTAAGATAATTAATGATTAGTTGACTAATTAATTAAATAGAGAAAAATTAATGATATAAGTTATAAATGAAATAACATTTTACTAATATGCATTTTCTTCTTTTTCTTTTCACATTAAATTTCTTCTCAAATGAACCTTCCCCTATATATATATATATATATATATATAGAGAGAGAGAACGGTGAAAAGTGTGAGAACGGTGACAACGATTTTGGTGGTGACTTGTGGCATTGATTTTAAATTATACTAAGGGATAATATTGTCAAAAAAATCCACTCACATGAACTGGGTGCTCAAATAAAAAGCCATAAATACACCCAATTTAGAAAAACGCCAAACTCTCAAAAGCTATTTTTTTAAGCTATAATTTACAACAGCTCAAAAAAACCATTTTTTGAACGCCATAAAACACTCAAAAGCTATTCTTTGAGCTATAATTTACAACAGCTCAAAAAAAACCATTTTTTTAACCAGCTCCTAGTTAAAACGCCATAACAAAAAAAAACTATATTTTCAGGGTCCAAAGTGTAACTTATTGTGTGAACAAGTGTAAACAAGTGTGAACACAAGTATTTAATTAGTTTTATCATAAAAACGCCATAACAAAAAAAAAACTATATTTTCAGGGTCTAAAGTGTAACTTATATAGTGAACAAGTGTGAACACAAGTATTTAATTAGTTTCCATACAAAACGCCATAACAAATACAAGCTATATTTTCAGGGTCTAAAGTGTAACTAATAGTGTGAACAAGTATGAACACAAGTATTTAATTAGTTTCATCATACAAAACGGCATAACAAATACAAAACGCCATAACAAAAAAAAACTATAATTTCAGGGTCTAAAGTGTAACTTATAGTGTGAACAAGTGTGAACAAAAGTATTTAATTAGTTCAGAAGAAAAACGCCATTAAATACCTAGTCTAAAACGCAATAAAACACCCAGTTCAGAAAAACACCATAAAACCCAGTTAATTTTTTTTTCGAAAAGTATATCAATAGTATACTCATTGGAAAGATAAAAAAACGCTGAGTTTTATGGTGTAATTTTTTCGAAAAATAATCACGTATAAAAAAGTTATTGTCGTTTAAATATGATAGGGGAAAATGACATGTGATTAGCATGTGCACCTTTGATTGGATCTTCTTGTTTTACTCTTCCTGGTAGTTCAAGACCCCTATTATTTACAAAAATGCCACCGCATCAATCTCAGACACAAACCACTAAGATCTTGTGGCTGAGAATCGTTCTCACCGTTCTCACACTTTGAGGCGTTCTCTCCTGATCCTGTGTATATATATATATATATGGGGAAGGTTAAAATGAGAACCACCTCGAGTTGTAAGAACCCGCGAGAACCACCCCCGCGGGGAGCCGTTGACCACGATTTTTTTTTTACAACTAGATGTGTATATTTTAACAACCTACGTAAAGTTTGGGTTTAAACGGCGCGCCCGAGAGGGTAGTTTTTTACGCCCAAAGTTTGGGTTTTTTATTTTTTTTTTTTTTTCTTTTTTTTTAACCAAACTTTGGGCGTAAAAAACTACCCCCTCGGGCGCGCCGTTTAAACCCAAACTTTACGTAGGTTGTTAAAATATACACATCTAGTTGTAAAAAAAAAAAAAAATCGTGGTCAACGGCCCCCCGCGGGGGTGGTTCTCGCGGGTTCTTACAACTCGAGGTGGTTCTCATTTTAACTTATTCCTATATATATATATATATATATATAGGGGACCGCTAAAATGAGAACCACCTCCAGTTGTAAGAACCGTGAGAACTTTTTGATCCGGGGCGAGTTGGACCAAATTTTTTTTTCATAAACGTAGATGTTTGTAAAATTTACGGTACCCGTAAACACAAACTTGTGGTGCTCAAAACTACACACCCGACATTTTTTTTTTTTTTGAATTTTTTTTACAAATGTGTTTATAATACATGCATCTACGTTTATGAAAAAGAAAATTGGTCCACCTCGCCCCGTACGGTGTAGTTCTCACGGTTCTTACAACTGGAAGTGGTTCTTATTTTAGCGGTTCCATATATATATATATATATATATATATAGTAGGAGTTGGGTGGAAAGTCTATTTTTCCTAGAAAGTCTAGGAAGGAATTAGAATTAGAATTAGACATGTGTCATTGAGGGATTTTAAGTAGAAGGGCTATCATGTAATTTCACATTTTAATTTTATTTTTGGATTGGATTGTATCTTCATTAACTAAAATTCCATGATTTTCGGAATTTTTATTATTTTCGAATTCAAATCTGGAAGTCAATGTGTTTATCTGAAAACTATCAGCATGTTCTTAGTGATGTGTGTTACCAGTCAGAGAGGTTGAAGTCAGTGTGTTTTAACACTCTGAAGTCAATATATAATCAGGTTGTGTTTGAACAGTTCTTTTGCATTTTAACAATCTGAATGTGTTTTATGTTATTGTCTATGCCACATTACATCGTATATTCCATTGTTCAGAAGATTACTGGAATTTATCAGCATGTTCTTGGTGCTGTGTTTTAACAGTTTACAGGGCTAAAGTCAATTTTTTTATAGATCCCACAATATAAAGATGGTAAAACACAGGGTATGAATCTGATTGATGTTAAAACACAACTGTATGAATCTGAATCCTAAAACACAACTGTATGAATCTGATTGCTGTTAAAACACAAGTGTATGAATCTGAATGCTAAAACACAAGTGTATGAATCTGCTTGTTGTTAAAACACAACTATATGAATCTGTTTGCTGTTAAAACACAACTGTATGAATTTGAATGCTAAAACACAACTGTATGAATCTGCTTGCTGTTAAAACACATCTGTATGAATCTGGATGCTAAAACACAACTGTATGAATCTGAATGCTGTTAAAACACATCTATATGAATCTGCTTGCTGTTAAAACACAACTGTATGAATCTGTTTGCTGTTAAAACACATCTGTATGAACCTGAATGCTAAAACACAACTGTATGAATCTGGATGCTAAACCACAACTGTATGAATCTGCTTGCTGCTAAAACACAACTGTGTTAATTTGCTTGCTGTTAAAACACATCGTCAAAAAAACCGAGATGATAAGAACAATATTTGAATGGTGATGATGAACTCGGAGATGGTGGAGATGGAGAAGTATTTTAATTTGATCCGGTGCTCTCCATCGTTTCTAAAGTTATCTTCTTCCATGATTGTAGTTATTTTTGGTAGGGATTGGGGTTTCCAAGATGGGTTTGGAGAGAGAGAGAGAGGGAAAATCGCTTGAAATTAGGAACTGGGCGGTTATCTAATTGATTTAAAACACGGCCATTGACAAAATTGTCCCTACTCATTTAAAACAATCAATTAATTAAACTCAAATATTACAAGATTGCCATTGATTTAATCTCAACCCTTAAATACACCAATTGGATGGCCAGATCGCTTCCTAGACTTTCTAGGAAAAACACACTTTCCGTGTGAACCCTACTCTCTCTATATATATATATATAACAAAAACTAAAACACTCTTTCTCATCTCTTCATCTCCCTCTCAACCACCATTCCCACCTGCCACCACAACCCACCCACCCCTCACAACCAGCCACCCCCAATTCACAACCAGCACAACACAACACAACCCACACCCTCTCCCCAATTTCAAAATCCTAGAAACTTCAATCGTAACCCAAAATAGGATGTGGCTCACAATCGCAACACCCACTTGTTTATTGAATTACGAATTTTGTTGATTAGTCAACACCCACTTTCTTTATGCTGCTTCTAGGTTTGGTCATATACACAAATTCCATCTCACCTTTACAATCAAACCCTAAATCATGTTCAACGATCCATTCTTCAGTAGTTATACATCCTCGGAGTTAATTGCATTACCGCTACAGTTCTTTTCATCCACACAACCACAAACACCGTCATCATTATCCAACGAATCAGTAGGCGTTGAAGATTCAGTTAGTGTTCAGAGGATTTTTAGTGAGAAAAAGCGTTAACAAGATCTCGTCAATAAGAAATCAGGTATGTGAAGATGAAACGAGTTTTAACGATATAAAAATCGCTGATTTGATTTGAACAGATGCTAATGAATGTTGGTGGTGTAGTTGATGTCATAGTCTAATAGATGATGATGATAGCAAGATTTTGATAAATGTTGTTTTGTTGGTGGTAAAGTGGTGGGTCATGGTGGTTTGGCAGGTGGTGGCAGAGGTTAGTGGTTGCTGGTGGTAAACGGGAGAGAGAGAGAGAAAGAGGTGAGAGATATATATCTAATTTTTTATTTTTTAATGGTTATGTATTTAATTTATTTACACAACTAGTCCCTGAAAAGTAAAATGTCAATAATACCCTCATGTGCAAGTCACATGACTAGATTTAACAGAAAAATTTAAGTGTGTTAGGGCTAAAGGAAATAACGTGCAAGATTTCAAAACATTAAGTACAAGACTCGTCAACTTAAAAGATAAAGGACACCGCCTGAAATTCACTATAAAGATAAAGGACAAATTTTGAAATTCACTTTTTGTCCAACAGGTAAGTATAAATATAATAATATATTTATTTAATATATGGCCTTTATAATCATTTTATAATATTGGTCAAGATATTAAATTATATCTTATTATATATTAGTCGATAATTGCAGATAGACCGTCTTACCCTTATTAACTAATAAAGGGTTTTCCTTTGGATTAAATCCTCTAGTAAAGGGTTACACATTCTTAAGATCCACTATAATTAGTCTCCTCTCTATACTCCAATAATCACGAGTTCCTCATATCTTTTAAATCCTCTAGTAAAGGGTTTTCCTTTGGATATATATAAGGAGGTTATTTAAAGAGATAAAGGGTTACACATTCTTAACATTCACTATAATTAGTCTCCTCTCTCTACTCCAATAATCATGAGTTCCTCATAAGTTTTAAATCCATCATTAACTATACACCCTAAAGGGGAACTAGATCAAGCTGACAATCATGTCGTTTACTTCTATCTCTGCTGCAGTTGTCGGCTTACCAGGTACACTTTTATCATGTTTTCCATTACATACATACAAAACTTATCAACATGTGGTATCAGAGCATATGTTGCTCAAATCAGCCCCGTTTGTTTCCAAATTAAAATCTGGAAAACAAACTATTATTAAAACCAAATAATAATCGAAACAAAATAAAGTAAAAACTTTGAACCACACATTCGGGTTGTATGGTGTTAACTCGTAAAATTTAAACCGGAAGTAGAAAATGACAAATTTGTAAAATATGAAAAGTATATGAGACCAAAGTTGAAAGTGGAAAAATATTAAGATAATGAATAAAAAAGAAAATGTTTTATGACAAAGTTGTAAAAGACAAATAACTATAGGGCTGAAAATTAAAAAAAAAAATTGAATTATAAGTACTCTTACTCATAAACTAAAGGTTGGTAAAAGTAGAAACATATCATTCAATGGGTGGGTGGACAAAATAAACCAAGAAGGAAGATGTATTGTGCATCACTCAATTGTACACAAAGCTAAAGCAACTTATACAAAGTTGAATAGTAGATTCAACTCACATAAGTTTTTTTGTGAATTAATAGAGGGAAAATAACATTTCAATAAACGATTGTGATTGTGTCTGATGATTAGGTTATTAACTCTTGAGTGTTTAGAAAATATATAATTGTTCAGATCTGAACATCCATGTTTATGCAAGTTTATTTTATTTTAGATTTTTTTTTTATTTGATTTTTTTTTCTTGACAGAGCTATAACACTTTTTCTAGTTCAATAATAGTGGATTGGGTTTTGTTGTTAGATTATTGTTTTTATTTGAAATTATTTTTCTTGACGAAACCATGAAACAGTTTGGTAGTTGCATGTTACATTTTTTGATCATGAAAAAGTGGGTTTTGTTGTTAGTAACAAATCTTTTATCTTTTTGTGTTTTATAGACCTGGATATTTTTAGTGACCGGGTCTTGGCTAGAAGTCCAGCTAGAGAGTGTGATAAACAGATCTGGTAGTTTTTTGAAGGACCAAAGTGACCAAATCCAAAAGATGCTCCAGACCCGAAAGATGCTAAAGATCCGGTAGGCTTAGGTCTTTTGATGCTTTGATTTGGGTTGAAGGACATGAAATTTATGGTTTTTTGCAGGTCTATTTAGTGATTTACAAGTGTGTTTTTACTTATTTGTGTTACAAAAATGAAATATGTTTGTTATTGGTGTGTGTTGTTACATTGTTTGGGTTACAGAAATATAGTATTTTGTTACAGAAATAAAGCGTGTTACATTTTTGTGTAAAAAAAAATAAATTACGTTGTTACTGATGTAGGTTGTTACATTTTTGAGTTACAAAAATAAGTTAATAACAAAGCGTGTTGTTACATTTTTGTGTTACAGAAATAAAGTACGTTTGTTACTGATGTGTGTTGTTACATTTTTGTGTTATAGAAATAAAGTACGTTTGTTTGTTACTGAGTGTGTTGTTACATTTTTGTGTTACAAAAATAAAGTACGTTGTTACGTATGAGGCGTAATGTAAAGTGTGTTGTTACCAATGTAAAAGTGACAGTTACAAACGTAACATTTTCACTTATCAACAAAATGTGTGAATGAAATTCAGAAAGAAATATAAACATGAGAAAAATGGGTGATGAAAGAGAAAACATTGCAGTTTAAGGAGAGAGAAAAAAATATGTCAGGTCAAGGATAAGGGGATATGTGCCTTTGTGATAAAAAAAAATTATAGAGACAAAAAAGCGTAATGATTCATTATTCATTATATGCAAAAGTAAACATTATGCTTTTGATTGATGTAATCGTACATGGTGCAAGTTTGATACTCCTAATACTAGTGGGTATGGGGAGGCTCATCCCCATGAGGATGGGCCGCCACGTCAGCGCCACGTAGGTGGGGCTTGGAGAGGATGGACCTAGGGGTGGGGGATGAACCCCTTTATATATATATATATATATGTATGTATGTATAGATGTGTGTGTGTGAGGAGAGAGGAAGGAGGCCCGTCTTCATCGGCTGGGGGAGGACGAAGTTCACGGGAGTAGGGGCGGCGACGGGCATGGGGGTGGGAAGATGGGGCGACGACATGGGGACGGACCGGAGGACGAGCCCCATTCCCTCCGGTCTAAGAATTGTAATGTATTTACACGTTTCGAAACTACCCTTATAGTACAAATAACAATATTATATTTTTTGTTAATCAGCTTTTTGATCTTCATTTGATCTCAACCCTATACAACAATCAATCAATGGCTCATATTAAGTTTTCTTAGTTTACTTAAGTCAATAAGGTTTTCGATTTATCCTTACCCTATATATATATATATATATATATATATATATATATATATATAGGGAGCCGCTAAAATGAAAACCACCTCCAGTTATGAGAACCATGAGAACCACTTTCAACCAATCACAACAAGGGGTAGTTTGGTCATTTCCTTTTAATGTCCTATCTATCATCTCTCTCCTCTCCTCTCTCCTCATTAAATTGCACACCTTTCTCTCTCCTCTCTCTTATTAACCAGATCATTCATCATCTTCTTCATTTTCACTTGTTTTGTCCCTCTCTCTCTCTCTTATTGCGAGGCTGTGGGTTGGAGAGGGGTTTTACAAATCTCTCATATCTCTATCAGATCCATTCTTTACATGTAATTTTTAAAACGGGTTTTTTCAAATCTCTCACTCACACAAATCGTTCTGCTGTTGAAGATGATTATGATGATAAGCTGCTGTTATTAGGGTCGATGATGATGAGAATTGACGGCGACGGCTCAGGGGATGTATTCTCCGGCCATTTTTCTGAGGATGATGATGTTTATGTGGGGGAGACCGGTGCAGGTTTTGGGGGGTTGGAGGCGGCGGCGGGTGGCGTTGGGGATGGTGGGTGGGTGGAGAGGGCCGGCGGCGGTGGCTGAGCCGGTGAAGCCGGTGATACCGATGGTTTTTTTGGTATGTGTTCTTGATTTTTCTGGGTTTGATTTTGGGTGTTCTTGAATCTGGGTTTGATTTTGGGTGTTCTTGAATCTGATGGGTGTTCTTGATTTTTCTGGGTTTTTTAGGTATGTGTTCTTGATTTTTCTGGGTTGATTATGGGTTTTAATTTTTGTTGAATCTGGTGGTGGGTGTTCGAATCTGGGTTTGCATCTTTTGTGTTTTTGCTGCAGGTTTGATTCTGTTGAATATGGTTTTGAATCTTGGGGTTTTGACTTTCTGGGTTTGATTCTGTTGAATCTGGGCTTGAATGTTGTTCATGTTGAATCTGGGTTTGAATGATGTTATTGGGACCTTTTTTGATCCTGTTGAATCTGCGTTTGAATGATATTCTGTTTTTTGAATGATGTTCATGTTGAATCTAGGTTTGAATGTTGTTCATGTTGAATCTGGGTTGAATCTGGTGGCTTTTTGAATCGGCGGTGATGATGCAAAGAAAAAAGGACGATGGCGCGGCAAGGATGGTGGAGGGTAGGTTTTTGAACCCGCAACCCCACTTTGCAGCCTCTGATGTTCGGAAAATCTGAGCCAAAACTTTTTTTTTTCCAGAATCCACTCGTTCTTTTTGATTTTTGTTTGTTGGGTTTTTTATATTTTTTTTAGGCGTCGATGATGATAGCAAACTATCTGAGACACCTACCGAATAACGATTTTCTGGGTGCGTTCGTTTTTGTGTAAAAAAGTTTTTGTAAAAACAAAAAGTTAAACCATAAACTTTTTAACGTAAAACGTAATAAGTTTTACGTGAAACGTAAAACGTAAAAAGTTTTACGTTTCACGTAAAACTTAAAAAGTTTAACGTAAAAACGTAAAAAGTTTAACGTAAAACGTTAAAAGGTTTACGCAACACGTAAAAAGTTTTACGTTAGTCGTAAAACGTAAAAAGTTTTACGTAAAACGTAAAAAGTTTTACCTAAAACGTAAAAAGTGTTACGTAAAACGTGAAAAAATCGGCGCGTTAAAAAACGTGGAAAAAACGACGCTTGGAAAAACGACGCGTGAAAAACGTGTAAAAAACGGCGCATTAAAAAACGTAAATCGTAAAAGGTTTTACGTAAAACGTAAAAAGCTTTAATGTAAAACGTAAAAAGTTTTAACGTAAAACGTAAAAAGTAAAAAGTTTTACGTAAAAACGTAAAACGTAAAATGTCAAAAGTTTTAACGTAAAAAGTAAAAAGTTTTAACGTAAAACGTAAAAATTTTAACGTAAAACTTAAAATGTAAAAAGTCTAAAAAGGTTAACGTAAAACGTAAAAAGTGTAAAAACGGCGCGTAAACCCGGGAATAAAAAACCGCACGTAAATACCCGGTCGCAAAAAACAGCGTGAAAAAACGGGGCGTAGAAAAACGGCGCGTAAAACGGGCCGTATAAACGGCGCGTAAAAACGGGACGCTAAAACGGCGCGTTAAAACGGGACGTAAAAAATGGGGCGCAAAAACGGCTTGTAAAAAACGTGACGTAAAAACGGCGCGGCAAAAAAACGGCGCCTAAAACCGGGCCTAAAAACGGCACTTAAAAACTACGGTCGCAAAATCGGCGTGAAAATACGGAGCGTAAAACGGGTCGTAAAAAACGCGCGTAAAAAACGGGTGGTAAAAAAACGCTCATAAAATTTTTTTATATAAAAAATCTGATTTCAAAATATTTGTTTAATAAAGAAATCTGATTTTAAAAAAAACTAATTAATGTAATAGGACAAAATTGTAATAAAAAACAATAAACTTAATAAGACAAAAAAAAACAAAATTACTTAAATACCCTTTTGGAATTTAATATTAAAGACATAATAAGACAAAAACATTTAATATTAATTTTTGTTACTTTTAATCTCATCCATCCATCAAGTTGATCTACGGGCTAATAAGTGGTTCTCATGGTTCTCATAACTAGATGTGGTTTTCATTTTAGCGGTCCCCTATATATATATATATATATATAGTGTATGGTTCATTGGGGAACACTAAAAAAGTGGGGAACAGTGGGGAACTGACTCAAACGAACTCTGATTGGACTCATTCCAGCGGCGTTGGAACCGGCTCGTCGAACCCTAACTAGGATCTCTTAACCCTAAACCCTAAATCATAACCCCTAAATGCTAAATATATTAGGGTTTGATTTTTAGGGTTTGGCTTTATGGTTTAGCTTTAGGGTTTACTTTAGGGTTTAGCTTTAGGGTTTAGAGTTTAGCTTTAGGTTTAGCGTTTAGGGTTTAGCTTTTAGGGTTTATAGTTTAGATTTTATGGTTAGTTTAGGTTTTAGCCTTATTTTTTAGCTTTAGGGTTTAGAGTTAAGAGGTCTTAGTTAGGGTTCGACGAGCCGGTTCCAACGCCGCTGGAATGAGTCCAATCGGAGTTCGTTTGAGTCGGTTTCCAGTTGTTCCTCACTTTTTTAGTGTTCCTCAATAAACATTCCCACATATATATATATATATATAATGGGCCAGGATTTAGAGAAAACGGTGAAAAGTGTGAAAACGGTGAGAACGATTATGGATCGTACGATCAAAACAATCCATGGACTAGATTGCGCGGTGGCGTTTTCGTAAGTAACATCAATATTATTAGGTGGGACGCGCTTCATTAAGGGTAAAGGGTCTTTTACCCCTGATATTTAAAACGCCATCATATGATAAAAAGCCATACTGAAAATAAAACGCCATTAAAAACAAAACGCAAAAAATTAAAAATAAAACGCGTTGAATATTACAGGAATATGAAACAACACAAATAACTGAATTTCAGTTAATAACATTTATTAGAAGAAATTCCCTCCTAAATTACACGCCAAAAACATCATTATATAAACAAACGTAAAAACATAGCTTCCATAATCACTTCAATCTATCCATTTTCTGCAAAAAAACATCTTTAACCAAAAAACGCCAACGTAAACAAAACGCCAAAAATGGCAACAATCGTTTCGTGGAGATACACACTGGGAATCAGGCGATACGTTCTCCATTTTGACAACAGAAGGAGGGTGTATGTTAAGACAGTCAAGACAATTCTTAAAATGGAAGAAGAAATACAAAGGCAAATCTTATCCATTGGCATCGCTCTAGACAACCAATGCCATGAAACGCATATGCTTATGAAAAGCATAACCAGCAAATTTGGACCAATCAAAGGAAATGTGAAGCCAGACCCTGTCATAACATCATGGCGTTTTTATGATGAAACAGACATGGTGACAGTTACACATGACAGCGGAGAGGAAGAAGTCTACTGGCTAGAGAACATCATGACAAAGCAGCGACTGGGTTTGATGGAAGAATTGCATAACGCCACTTGTACCAACACAGAAATAGACTCAAAATTGGAGTTAATGCAAGACATGTTCAAGTGGAGGCTTCAGAATCTTCAGGAACAAGAAGAATCTTCAGGAACAAGAAGCTGATGAAGGTGAATGTGATGACATGGATGAAGATCAAGAAGAAGACTCCGAGGAGGAAGAAGATGACACAAGTGATGGATACGATTCAGATAAAGTACCTTTTGACAAAGGATTTTAATTTTTTTTCTTCTTTTTTTTTTCTTTTATGTAATCTTTTTTTAAGATAATAATTAAATGATATATTTCTATCTTTATTAGCAAAACGCCAAAATAATACTAAAAAATGCTTAACCCTAACAAAACGCCAAAAATAACAAAAAATATTTTTCCTGCTTAATATTTTATTTACTCCGTTATTCTATTTTGTCATGTTGGTCTGCATAAGGCCATTTAAAAAAAACACCAAACTTAGAAGATATGACGTCTATAACCTATAAAACTCATAAAAGCTGATCAACCCAGTAAATACATAAAACGGTAACTGAAAAGACATTTATTTTATTACTATCATTTATTACAGTAAAAAATCTCGCCTAAAACTACGCGCCAAAAAATTCCTATAAGAGAAGGGTCTATACACAATGAAATTAATTCAGGTCAGTCTCTTGTTTTGTTTGGCGGTGTTCAGTCAAGAACCATTACATCGAGATTCGCTTCTATGCAAAATTGAATTTGGTCAAGATTGAGTTCCAATTGACCGTAGCCTAGGTAGAAGCATAAATGGCGATTGATGGAAGTTTCATATTCTTTGGTGCGCTAAGCTAAAACCGCCTACCTAATAACTATTCAAGGAGAAATCACAGCTACGGTCAGCAACCCATCATCACATGTGGTAATCTTTAATAGCACATTTATGGTTTTAGAATTCTGATTTGAGTTTTGATGGCAGCCATGGGAGAAGTTGATTATTCCAGCTTTATGTTGATTATTTTCCTCATAAATTTATCAATCTGAACTTGTAGCGGTACCAGTGCAGTGCATGATGAATTAAGACTCATATCTTGTGAAAAACAAGGTAGAAGCTTGAAGACAAAGATTAATGTTGGTAGGATATATGAAAAACTTTGTTAGCTTGCTATGTGATAAAAACCAAAAAATTGTTACCTGCATATGGTACCTACATATGTGTTAACTAAAATGTGATAAAATGAAAAATTCAGTACCTACATGATACCCACATATGTGTAGATCATAAATGATTTAAGGATAGATAAGAGAGAAATAAAATAAGTTTATTATTTTTTTACTGAAATTATAAATTCTAATATTAAAAATGAAATAAGTGGTACGGTTCTGTTCTTTATGTGAAGTTGTATTTTATGTATCCATCCCCTATGTATTTCTTTGTGATCAAAGGTGATATAGATGGACACTAATACTAATTTATTATTGAAAGCTACAAAATCAAGTTGTTTTCAAGTTTGTATAGGATTTGTCCTTATTTCCCAACTGCTGCTACTGGTGCTCATCATTTAGTAGTAATTGGATATTTATTATAGAATTACATCTATTTATGTTCCATTCAGAAAGCATTCAATTATAGATCTAAGCAACATGTTGTTGGTAGTTCTCTGTGTTACATTCCTACCTTTTGCTTTTGCATCCATCAACACAACTTGTCTTCTCCCGAAGAAGGTTAGTTTATAAGATATGCCGAGCTCAAGCTTATATATATTGCACGTTTTGTGGTTTAATTAGTTGAAAACATCTTTTTGCAGTGGATGCACTGAGAGAGATTGGAAGAAAGCTAGGTAAACTAAATTGGGATTTTGAACGGGATCCATGTCTTGGTTGGGAGATTTCTAGCAGCGGAGCATACTCGAATAACCTCACTTGCAGCGTATTAAAGTTTTGAAAAGATTTAGAAGGTTAACACATCAACCATTTGCTTCTGTTTACTCCATTTGCAATCTTCAACAAGCTTTTTTCATCCTCTTTATTCAAGGTTAGTGTTTATTAAGTTACTTAGGGATTTTTAAGTGTAAAAGTTGTTATTTTGGGAATACTAAGTGATCAATATGAAGTTCAAAATATGCTTATATGTTTTTTCATTACACCCGCTATAGACAAAGACACAACCTGCAGGTCACATCAAACCTGCAGGTTGTGGACACGAACATCTTCCATACTTCCAACTTTGATTTCTACCTTTGTAGCCATTTCGGAGGCATTGGAACGAGTAAGCCGACACCCTACACGGTGATTTAGGATGAGATCGGGTTTTCATCCAATGAGATTCAGAGGTTGACCTACAACTTATGCTTTGTTTTCGCACGTTGCACTAAACCCGTATCGTTGGCGACACCTGTGTACTATGCGGATCTTTTGGCGTACAGAGGTCGGATGTTTCAAGAGCAGGTGAAGCAAATGGAAGATTCTGGTTCTGCTCCACCTTCAAGTTCGTTTGATCGGGCCTTCTACAATCTTGATCAACACCTAAAGGACTCCATGTTCTTCATCTAAATCCACAACGAAGTGCCTATACGCATATTAAACATCCTTTCTAAAATGGATTAGCAAAGAGGTTTGTGCGTGAATCTAATGCATTTCGTTCTTTTTCAGTGTGTTTCTTTGTTTGTGTGTCGAATAAAACCTTGGATAAAATCTACATGTGTCGTCGCCTGTAGTCAAGGTCGGTTTGGTTTGGTTTGGTTTGTGTTTTACCTCTTCATTTCCCTGGAGGTTGAAGGATACTTTATGTTTTCAGATTATGTTTAAAAATTACTGTTTTGTGTCTTTTGCTACCGATAACTCTTTTGCAGTTTTAGTCTCTTGCTTGTCTTTACACGTTACAAGCATGTCATCCACATGTTGGAAACTGTTTTTGACCACATATTGTTCCAACTCATAATCTCTTGAGGTGGTCAAAGCTAACAACACTCTAATTGAAGAATATTTAACTAGAGGAGAAAAGATCTCATTGTAGTTGTCTATGCCTTTTGAGTGAATCCCTTGGCAACCAACGTGTCTAAGGCTGTCTTTTTTTTTTATCAAAAACCCAAAACCCGACTCGAATTTAAAGCCACCCAAACAGTGACAGAACTAGAGCTTTTCAACTGGGGGTCAAAAAAAAAAAATTTTACATTCGCTAATTTTAAGTCAGCTCATTAGTTTTCAAACTTTTTTTAATCATTACAGCCATTGTTATTTAACAAGATGCCCCTCTTGGCCATATGATTTGCCTTTTTTTATAAGCTTTTTCTTTTTTCTAACGACTATAAAGTTTTTATTAAAATGTGAAACTTTAGCAATGAAAAAAATATCATCTGGTTATATATTTCTTGATTCAAGATAAAAAAAAATTGTGGAAAAATTAATGGAAAGTAAAAATCTTAATCAAACTAACTGATATTTTAATGAAAGCACTTATAATTAAATAATAGAAAGGCATAAACTAAAATCAGTAGTCTTTTTATTTATTATTTGTTAAACCAACAAATGAGTAAAAACGGGTTGTCATTTTGACCAAGAGGAATACGGAAATGTAAAGTGTATAGTACATAGCTATTAAAATATTATTTTATTCTTTATTAGTAAGACCACTTGTTATCTCCCTCCTTTCACTTTCTCCACCGCTAATTTACAGATCTCGTCGCTGGCCGCCGGAGTTCCCAAGTGTGCTATTTTTTCACTCATTTCTTCACTTTTAACAGTTGTACAAGATACATTTTGAGGGGTCAAAGTGTCAAAACTACAAAAAAAGTGTATTCGTCGCATATATATGTTAACATACAAATTTGGCCGGCCAGAGGGTCAGTGGACCCTCCGGATCCCCTTGTGGTTTCGACACTGCACCCAAACCCCACCAACTTGAACCTTATATGAGTAGGTTATTACTAAAAAGGGGTCCACTCAACATATATTTTTCAAACTTTGCTCCATATTAACTTTTACGTCATGTTTTAAGTGGTGCATTTTTTTTAACTTTTATTTTCTTAAAATAGGGTATTATAGATGGTAAGTACTGATGGTAAGTTGGTCATTTGTTCATGTCTCGCGTTATTGACTCCGCCGCAACGCGCGGGTCTCCCACTAGTAGTAATAAAATAGATTAGAATTTTTCTATAATTTAACCATTTAACTTGTCGTCGCTAGTATATGATGCTATTAATAATGAAAAATCAAAAATATCGACCATAATTATCGCCTACTTATGCTAAATATTTTTTGGCTATTAACAAAATTTTACCGGGGTTTCATTTCCTTTATGAAAAAAACCCAAAAATATCGAACATAAGTATCGCCTACTTAAGCAAGAGGCCGGCTTTAGCAAAAGTGGGTTGGGTGATCTCAAGAACACCAAATGTGACACCCCGATTCTAGGAATATTATGAGTTATAATATATTTGTAACTTCAAAATTCAATATTCGCCATTTTATATGTTTAAATTTTATGTATTAATCCTTAAAAAATACCAACTATTTTCGGATAGAATTATCTTAGTCATTATACTTTTTAATCACAAGAAACACATTTAAACATAAAAGATTATGTTCCAGGATAAATATATATTTATCTATAAACAAATAGTATTAAGAGTATAAGATTTAATTTTAATTTATTATTTATTTATTTAGTTAATATAAGATTAGTATAGATTTGAGGATACCTTCAATGAATGACACGTGTCCAAAAATTGATTTCTTTTATTATAGTAGATAGATAATTTTTTTTTTTTTAGCGGGATATACATGTCATTATGTCATAATCTTTTTTTTTTACAAAGCAATGGCAGGTAGTCGGGCAACAAGTTGCGCCGCCACCCCCTTTTGAATAGATAAAATAAACTCGTTAAATTTATTTCCTTATTTATTTTTTAAACTTTAGAATTAACGAAAGTTAATTTCATTACAAAAAACCATAGAAAATCGTGAATACATTTTATTTTTAATATATATTTGTCATCTTCGTTTTGTGTTTATTCTTCGCCTTTGGGACTGCTAAAGCGTGTTGATTCATTGCAAGTGAATTCTCATTAAAAAGTGTAAGCGTCTTTCCTTTTGCTACTTCTATCCCGTGTATTTCTTCTTCCATAACGAGTTTGCCTTCGATACTTGTAACATGTTGTATACGTTCCACCACATGCAAGTACTCTTTCAAGCAAATGCACATTTTCATCAACGTTGGGGTGAATCTCGTTTTTCAAATAGATAAAACCATGCCACTAATAGAAAAGACAGATTCCGAAGCTACCATAGAAGCGTGGACGCTTAATAGATAAAATCATGTCATTAATTGTTTTTTAACATTTTTCCACGCATTTAAACAGTGACGTCTAAGAGTATCAGGACTTACGTCATGACAACAAGGTTGCAACGTATCTCGAATCATCTTTGTCAGGCGCAGGTTGTCAAAGTGACCCAACGACAAGCTTTTCTTGAATAGCAAATTATGTGATCCTCTCATGAACCATCTCGACGTCAAAATTTCAAATACCTCTCTCGATTAACATTTGACCACGAACTGGATTGGTTTTCACCGCCTTGCGATGTTTTTTCAAATGACTTTTAAAAGTGGAGTTGGACCTGGCATTGAGAATACCATGATTTTTGCATCGGGCCTTTTGAGTATCATTTGACATTTTACATAAATCACCTTGTGATTCATCATTGTTATTAGAATCCCTACCATGGTTGTTCACTTGAAGAATCACCAACACCAACGATACTTTGACAACTTCGTATAATCCCTTTATAATATCCAAATTTTCTTTTATAATAACTTTTTTAATATATTTTGTATATATTAAATTAAACTAATAGAATACTTTCTATAAAATCATATTACATAACATGAAGAAAACATAGATAAAAAACAATCTGGAACCTAAAAAACACAACAAATAATAAAAACGAGACTTAAACCTAAAAATAAAAAATACAGAAAATAGTAAAATAAAATACCTAAATGACTAAATCTAAATGTAGAAGACTGAGTCAAACGAGCATGATGAGTCTGTTGACCGCTTGTCCTCCCATGGGTCACAGGAACCCTGGGCGAGTATTGAGAATTTGTTACATATTCCTCCCCGGGGTTCGTTACATACTCTTTAGGATAAGTGCAGTCATGGGCTCTTACTAAATATGCAATTGGCCAAACCCTGGTTCAAAGCCTTGTCCTCCCTAATTTGCAATTGGCCAAAAACCTTATCATAAGTCGCGTTCAATTTGTTGATAAAGGTTACTTAGAAAGAAACAGATGACCTGAAGGGGGGAATATTTGAATGGGATGTGGATGGTTTGTATGGGGGAATACTTGCACGAGTCCCGGAGGGTTTGTATGGGGAAACGATTGCATGAGACGCGGAGGGTTTGTGTGGGGGATCGGTTGCACAGGACGACGACGATTTTTTTAGATGTAGGTTCAGTGAGAGCGAAATGGTTTGAGTTGAGATGAGTGTCGAGTAAAAGTTGAATGAGAATTTCGTGAATAGGAAGCAGAGGTAGAGAGTGTTCGCTTGTGTGATACATGTATGTAAAAGTGTGTATATGTATAGGGTAGGTTAAATTTTAATTAAAGTTAATTATTTTAAAAAAAGATATAGCCATTTAAAGGTTTTTATATAAATACGTGTTAACAGTCAAATTAAGCCCATCTCATCGGTTCAGAAGAGTCCGCCCACACAGACCGTCTCACAAAGACTTGTGTCTCCAATAATGGTGGGATTTGAGCCTTTGAGGCGTGTGGTCCGAAATCTCAACCTTGTCCACCTCACCCAATTGGATGCTATTAGTTAGATTATACGGAGTGGGATAGCATGGAAAGTGGGCGTTATGTGACATGTTGTAACACCCCGTGTTTTCACAAATCAAAGTCAAAGTCAAGGTCAAAGTCAACGACCGATTTCGCGCGACTTGACTGGTAGAAATGTCTTTATTTTATTTATATTATGTGGAGTAAGTGTTGTTCATTGCAATAATCGAATCGTGTTAATCGTATTTCAACCGACCTACGACTGTGAATTATAGGCAGTAACAATGCGATAAAGTTAATCAACTAATAATCAAGCTATACTAATCGAATCGACATCGAATCGCAACTCGAACTGTGTATTCTACTTATTGTATATACGTGTGTGTGCCTTACGTGTTACCTGTGCCTGTTTATTTATGTTTTGTTGTGGTAATCAAGCGAACTCAACCGAACTCGAACTCGAACTCGAATCACGATCAAACTAGGATAGGTAGTGGAGAAATGATTACACGAGATACGAAGTAGTTGGGACTAAAAGTAATTTGACTAGGAAACCCTATCAAATCGCTCGCAATCGAAATCGACACGTCAAAGATCGTCGCACTGAACACACCACCTAGGCGCCAATCCGCACGGATTGTCTATCCGCACGAACAGCCAATCCGCACGGACGACCCTTTCCCCTTTTGGAATCCTATAAATACACGGGTCACACTCCAAACTTTCCACTTTTGGCAAGTGACGTCCGACCAGCATGCTTTCTTCACCTTTTCTTCGATTTCTCTCAATCCAGGTAAGATCTCGCTCTAAACCTTGTACGTTCTTGATCTATACACACTTCTACACCTTTCTATCCTTCAAATCTTAACTTTTAACCGTGAAATCATCAAGATTTGAGGTATTCTAGGGTGACGTCATCATGAAGTTCTCATGAACTTCAAGTTTGACCTCATTCCACCAAGAATAACTCAGGTCTGAACGGTTTCCACAAGATTTCACAACAACATCACCTAAATCTGAACTTTTCTAAAAGATAAAAGAGTTGAAAGAAATAAACACAAGTTTTCTCCTTCTTTTACCCTCAAAAACGGTTAGAATCGGGTCAGTTCTAGTCTCCTACTTAACGATAGTGAAGCACGAGTCCTAGATCCGGATTCTACCTACAAGACACTTGATTTCGGGTTAAACCAGAATGACCATTCTGAGCCGCTGACCGGTCAAGCTAAGGTGATTCCTGGCCGGCTTAGTCATGCGGGTAAGAATACAATTCCAAATGGTTGCCACGTAATCAGAACGTCTCGATAGAACGACAACGGCAACTGTAACACCCCGTGTTTTCACGAGTGAAAGTCAAAGTTAAGGTCAAAGTCAACGACCGATTTCGCGCGACGTGACTCGTAGAATTGTTTGTATGATATTTAGATTATGTGGAGTAAATGTCGTTCATTACAATAATCAAGTCATACTAACCGCATTGCAATCAACTTACGGCTGTGAACGATAGGAAGTAACAACGCGATAAAGTTAATCAAGCTATGATAGTTAAATCGACATCGAATCGTAACTCGAGCTATGTATTTTACCTGTC
Source organism: Helianthus tuberosus (assembly GCA_030545235.1). Lineage (NCBI taxonomy): Eukaryota > Viridiplantae > Streptophyta > Magnoliopsida > Asterales > Asteraceae > Helianthus > Helianthus tuberosus. The sequence continues at coordinate 3,519,598 of CM060416.1, read as the reverse complement.
TTTATACGTGTGTGTGTGCCTTACGTGTTACCTGTGCATGTTTATTTTATGTTCTGTTGTGCTAATCAAGCGAACTCAATCGAACTCGAAGTCTAACTCGAATATAAACGAACCCGAACCCGAATCCCGAGTCGAACCATATAAGAAGTAGTTGGGACTGAAAGTAATTTGACTAGGAAACCCTATCGAATCGCTCGCATATCGAAACCGAAGCAACATCGCACCGAACACACCGAAGGAGGTGGCATCCGCACGGATGGCCATTCCGCACGGATTGCCAACCCGCACGGATTGCCAATCCGCACGGATGACCAGTCCGCGCGGATAACCTACCCGGGTGCGTGCCATGCGCACGGCTCACCCTTTCCCTTTTTGGCATCCTATAAATACACGGGTCACTCTCCACTTTTTCCACTTTTGGCAAGTGACGTCCGAACCACACGCATTCTTCACCTTTTCTCAGATTTCTCCCAATCCAGGTAAGATCTTGCACTAATTCTTGTACATCTTTGGTCACTACACAATTCTACACATTTCTATCTTTCGAAACTTCGATTTTAACTATGAAATCATCCGGATTTGAGGTATTCATGGGTGACGGCACCATGAAGTTCATAAGAACTTCAAGCTTGACCTCATTCCACCAAGAATATCTCAGATCTAAACGATTCCTACAAGTTTTTACAATAACTTCACCTAGATCTAAACTTTTCTAAGGATAAAAGAGTTGAAAGAAATAAACCTAAGTTCTCTCCTTCTTTTACCCTTAAAACCGGTACGAATCCGATCAGTTCCAGTGTTCTACTCGTCAATAGTGATGCACTAGTTCTAGATCTGGAATGCTACCCATAGACAACTGATTTCGGGGTTAACCGGGATGACCGTTCTGAGTCGCCGACAGGCCGAGTTAGGGTGGTTCCTGACCGGTCTAGTCACGCGGGTGAGAACACAACTCCAAGTGGTTGCCACGTAATCAGAACGTCTCGATAAACGACAACAGAAACCAAGTGTAGACGAACGGAACAACCAGACCAGTTGTCCGCACGGACAAGCTGTCCGCACGGACAAGCTGTCCGCACGGACAAGCTGTCCGCACGGACAAGCTGTCCGCACGGACAAGCTGTCCGCACGGACAAGCTGTCCGCACGGACTAGCTGTCCGCACGGACGAGCCGTACGCACGTACAGGCCATACGCACGTACAGGTCATACGCACGGGTTGTCACCCGCACGGACTACCCTTGGAACCCACCTACTAAACGAGGTTTGAGTATCGACGAACGAGCAATCCAGACGGACGACCTCTGAATGGATTACTCTTCGGATCATGAGATACTAAGGCCTTAAAATGAAAATCAAACAAACTTCATCCGCACGGCCAAGCCGTACGCACGGACAGGCTATCCGGATGGATTGACTCTGCCCGCGCGCACAGGCTGCCCGCACGGACTACCATACGCACGGACTGTCGTCCGCGCGACCGGCTTGAAAGATATAAACACTTTGGTGTTTTCTAAATGCTACAACGAAAACTCCAAAGCACAAGCCATCATACACAAACACATCTTAGGAAGAAACAATCCACTTGAACGTTTATCCACACCAACAACTTGTCCGTACGGATAAGTCACCCGCACGTACAACTAGTCCGCGCGGATTACCACCCGCACGGACAGTCGTACGCACGGATAACCTATCCGGATGGATCACCACCCGCACGCATCACCACCCGCACGCATCACCATGCGCACGGATAGGTCATGCGCACGGATGACTTCTACTCACGGATAACTGATCCGCACGATCAGTCATCCTACCCACTCTCACTTGTACTATTTTACGCGTCACTTATCGTTACGTTATTGAATCTATTCAGGCTAACCGTACTCGCTGTAAAAGCGCTCCCTTCAATCCATATCGCTGTGAGTATACTCGAACCCTTTTTGCTTTTAGCACTTTTGGGTGTTACATACGTTACAACTATTCAAACTACAACTATCACACTACTCAAGCTATTTTAACGCTTAACCATCAATGCATGATATACGTGGCTTATGAATGCTTGTTTGTTATGTTTACACATGGAATGCTGTCTACCTGCCTTAGCAACGATAGTACTATAGTTTGGACTCAGCACCCGTTCACACGGGGGTTGTTAAGGATCTTTTACTTGCATGGATTACAGTGGTAATCGTGTATTGCGAACTGCCTCGGGCAGTCAACCCGCAGTCATTGGTATCGCTAGATCTATGTCGATAACTAACGTGCTTCATTTCACTATGTGTACGTGCTGGTTATGCGTAAACGAATTCGAACTCTATATGCTATTATCAAACTTGTATGCTCACCTTTACATTTTATGTATTGACATTATTTTAACGTATGTGACAGGTGCCTAGGTTGTTTATATGCTTCTCGGGCTGCGATGAAATTGAAGCTAGGAACTGGAGTCCTAGAAACCAATGAATAAACTGTTATGTTTAAAATCTGAGTTGTTGGAACAGAATATTTGTTTAGTTTTTGTCTGTAATAACTTGTTTTGCTATTTGAGACATGGTATGGGACATGTTAACTTAAATTGAATGGTAATGATAGTTGTTATGGAAACTTCTGGACAATCTGTTTCGCTCAGTGCCGCGCCCCGATGATTCCGCCATCGGTTGGGGTGTGACAGATTGGTATCAGAGCCATAACTATAGGGAATTAGGCAAGACTCGACCTAGTCCGGGTCGAAGTCTTAGAGACCTAGACTATAGTTAAGAACCAACAGACCAATTCACGCGTATGCGTAAAATCGCCACTATCACTCACTCTTTTCTATCATTACATCTAAACTTTCAAGTTGTGGACAGGTAATGAGGCCAAGAATAGGTGTGAAAACCGAAAACTCTCGACTAAAGTTGCCTAATCATCTTGCGTTTTAGCTACAAACGAGGAGAATCATACCAAATCAGGAGTGAAATCCATATTTTGATGAATAATCTCCTCAAAATTTTTATTAAAAACGAGGATGGAAGTTGCAAGATAGGGGTGAAACCCTAACCTTGACGACTCGTCCCGCTTTTATACAAAACTCCACCAAAGTTCGATGGACTCCAACGGTCTAAAAACACAACCTAACCAAAGGGAATTGCGCCAACGCCCGAGAATCGAGGCAAAGGCATAGTCCTGGAGGTCGTTATGCAGGATCCTTGCGAATAGTCGAGCTACCTTGGTTAGTCGAAGTCTATTAGCCGCAGACAATCTACCTTCGATTTATCGATCTTTATGAAAATTTCATGCATTTTCTGTTATTTGTTAACGTTTTGAGGTACTTTTTGTTTCAACTCAACACTATTGCCCCTGCTAAAACACAAAAACCACACGACTCATCGCTAGCGAATCGACAATAGAGGCAGTCAAAATGGTTTGTACGCTCGTAGGTGTTTTTAGTAGCTAAGTATATGTGTTTCTTGCTGATATGCTTATGTGATTAGGAACATTGTGATTATGTGCTCTATGTGATTATGTGATTATGTGATTTTGTGCAACTCTGTGATTTTGTGACTATATGCGCTTGCATGGTACGTGTTACTGAGCTTTAGTAGTAGTAGACGTGTGAGGTGAGATTCGAATACATGTGTTGAGTTCCATGGCGATGTCTATTGCAGACAATGTCGTCCGGATCACGCCATTCACTTACTCGCCAGGAAAAGAGGGACAGACGCCTTGCTTCCATCGTCGCGAAAGCGGTAGCAAAGGCTGTGAGCGATGTCTGCGAGAATGCCAGCAAATCATCCGAGGAATCGAGGACTGAGGGTCCTAGAGCTGCCGCGAGACCTTTCAGTTTCAAACAATTCAAGTCATGTGGGCCGAAAGAATTCACAGGCGAAGGAGGTCCTACTGCTCTATTCCACTGGTTTGACTCTATCGAGGTTACTCTGCGACAAAGTGGTTGCCCTGATGACCTTCGAACTCTGAACGCTACCGGCGTCTTTCAGTCCCGTGCTTTGGACTGGTGGACGGCCGAGAGGAACAAGAGAGGGAATGATGCAGCTTACGGTTTGTCGTGGGATGAGCTCAAGGAAGTCATGCTAGAGGAATTCTGCCCTCCTCACGAGCGTCAAAAGCTTGAAGATGAATTTTGGCACATACAACAGAAGGACGGAGACAATGCTGGTCTCACTGCTCGCTTCAAACAGCTCAGCATTATCTGTCCCGACCAGGTCAAGACTCCTGATATGACCATCAAGAAGTACATCCGAGCTTTGCCCGACTGCGTTGCTGATTTCGTGCAAGCGGCTAAGACTACCACGATCGAAGAAACCTATCTGCTGGCCGCTGAAATCAATGACAAAAGGGTCAAGGCTGGGGTGTGGGATAAGACCTCCAAGCATCTGCATCAAGCCAGTACTACTGCACCAACTGCTGAACCCACGTCGTCGAGCAACAAGAGGAAGAACAAGAGAAAGAACAGCTCCACCAACAAGAACTGTGCGATTACTGCGGCACCGATCTAAGCCGTACCTGCTCAACAGCGTCAAGTAGTGGCGCCTGTGGCCAATGCACCGCCTGCAAAGCGTGCATATACTGGACCACACCCACTATGCCCTACTTGCACCTATCATCACCCAACTGCTATTCAATGCCGCTTATGTGCTCATTGCAACGTCTACGGCCACTTTACTGCCAACTGCCGTATTCGTCAAGCTCCTGCCAATCAAGCTCTACTCGCTGCCCCACAGGGTCAACAAGTTCCTCCGGCACCCGCAGTCAAAGCCAGAGCATGCTTCACGTGTGGCGACCCGAATCATTTCGCCAACATGTGCCCGAACAGGGTGGTGAAACAAGAACCCCAGCAGCAACAGCAGCAGCAACAACAGCAACAGCAACAGCAGCAGCAACAGGCCGCACGAGCCAGAACTTTCAATCTCAACGTGCGTCAAGCCCAGGCCGACAACAACGTGGTCAATGGTACGTTCCTTGTGAATGGTATTTATGCTTCATGTTTGTTTGATACCGGAGCCGATAATTGCTTTGTGTCGCTCGAATTTGAGAAACTCCTTAGTCGTAAACGTTCTCGCCTCTCCTCTGCATTCGATGTTGAAATCGCTACCGGAAGAACCGTCGCTGTAAACTCTGTTATTCGTGATTGCACTCTCGAGCTCAACAATCACATCTTCTCAATCGATCTCATTCCAATGCAACTAGGAAGCTTCGATGTCATAGTAGGCATGGACTTTCTACGCGAAAACCATGCCGAAGTTGTGTGCTTCGATAAGATGATTCGTTTCTCGCTCGCAACCGGTGATTCATTGTGCGTTTATGGTGATACTACTTCGAAGGGTCTCAAGCTTATGTCATGCCTTCAAGCTAGCAAGTATCTCCGTAAGGAATACAGGGCTTTCTTGGCCCATGTCGTAGCAGCGGAGGAGGAAAAGAAAGAGAAGAAGAAAGTAAAAGACGTTCCAGTGGTTCGAGAATTTCCTCAAGTTTTTCCAGAGGATCTTCCCAGACTACCTCCGAAGTGTGATATTGATTTTCGCATTGACCTCATTCCTGGAGCTAATCCTATCGCCAGAGCTCCTTATCGACTCGCGCCGTCCGAAATGCGCGAACTCTCAGCCCAACTCCAGGAATTACTTGAAAAAGACTTTATTCGCCCGAGCACCTCTCCTTGGGGCGCACCAGCCCTTTTCGTCAAAAAGAAGGACGGGTCGTTCCGGATGTGCATCGACTACCGGGAATTGAATAAGTTGACTATCAAGAACCGCTATCCTCTGCCACGAATTGACGATTTGTTTGATCAGCTACAAGGCGCTACGTGTTTCTCAAAGATCGATCTGCGTTCAGGATACCATCAGCTGCGTATACAAGAGGAGGATATACCCAAAACCGCGTTTCGCACTCGTTACGGCCATTACGAATTCGTTGTCATGCCTTTTGGCCTAACCAATGCCCCAGCAGTCTTCATGGATCTGATGAATCGAGTGTGTAAACCCTATCTCGACCGTTTCGTCATCGTGTTCATCGACGATGTCTTGGTCTATTCCAAAACGAGAGCCGAACACGCGCACCATCTACGTTTGGTTCTCGAGTTACTCCAGGGGAACCAGCTCTACGCCAAATTCTCCAAGTGCGAGTTTTGGTTGGGGGAGGTTCAGTTTCTGGGTCACATCGTTAATAGTCAGGGTATTCACGTCGATCCTGCGAAGATTGAAGCTGTTAAGAGCTGGGTTACGCCTAAGAACCCGACTGAAGTCCGCTCATTTCTCGGGCTAGCGGGCTATTATCGACGATTCATCGAAGGATTCTCGAAGATTGCTGTACCACTCACTTCTCTCACTCATAAGGACCAGCCTTTTGTCTGGGGAACCAAACAAGAGTCTGCCTTTCGAACCCTCAAGTACATGCTTTGCAATGCTCCTGTTCTCACACTACCCGACGGAAACGATAATTTCATTGTCTACTGTGATGCTTCTAACCTTGGTCTCGGTTGTGTCTTAATGCAACGAGACAAGGTTATAGCTTACGCATCTCGTCAGCTCAAAATCCACGAGAAGAACTATACAACCCACGATCTCGAGCTAGGCGCAGTTGTTTTTGCATTAAAGGTTTGGCGACACTACCTGTATGGTACCAAGTGTACGATCTTCACCGATCATAAGAGCCTACAGCACATCTTTAATCAGAAGGAACTGAATATGCGTCAACGCCGATGGGTAGAACTTCTCAACGACTACGACTGTGAGATTCGTTATCACCCAGGCAAAGCAAATGTTGTTGCCGACGCACTTAGCAGACGGAGCTATCTACTTAGCACTCGAAATGTTCAAGCCCAGTACAATCTCGAAGCTCTTATTCGCGACGCCCAGCATGCATGTTTCAACGAACGCACCTTGAAGAAAGAAAGAATCTACCACGATGGAGCCCAACTTGTGAGCAAATCGAATGGGATATTCCACTTCTTAGACCGAATTTGGATTCCCAAGCGAACCAACCTACGACAGATTATCATGGATGAAGCCCACAAATCACGATACTCTATTCATCCTGGTGCCGACAAAATGTACCATGACCTTCGATATAGGTACTGGTGGCCGGGAATGAAACGGGATATCGCTCTCTACGTCGGAAAATGCCTAACCTGCGCTAGGATCAAGGCTGAGCACCAAAGGCCCTCTGGCTTACTCGAACAACCTCCAATTCCCATGTGGAAGTGGGAGAGCATAGCTATGGATTTCGTAACCAAGCTTCCAACCACGTCATCAGGTCACGACAGCATTTGGGTTGTTATTGACCGTCTGACTAAATCAGCTCACTTTCTGCCGATACGAGAGGACTACAAGGTAGAACGATTAGCCCGAATCTACACCGACGAGATCAGTTGTCGACATGGGACGCCTCGTGACATCATCTCTGATCGTGATGCTCGGTTCACTTCACAATTGTGGGAAACATTTCAAACGGCACTCGGTACAACGCTTAATCTAAGTACCGCGTTCCACCCACAAACCGACGGTCAGACTGAAAGAACGATCCGTACACTTGAAGACATGCTCCGTTCGTGTGTTCTAGACTTCGGTGGTAATTGGGATAGACACCTTCGGTTGGTCGAATTCTCGTACAACAACAGTTACCAGGCTAGCATCCAGATGGCACCTTTCGAGGCCTTATACGGAAGAAGATGTCGATCGCCTATTGTGTGGCACGAGATCGGTCACTCGCAACTAACCGGTCCGGAGCTGCTACAAGAAACGACAGAAAAAATTTTCCAAATCCGAGACAATCTAGCGAAAGCTCGGGATAGACAGAAACTTCTCGCCGATAAAAAGCGCAAGCACCGTGAGTATGGCGTTGGTGACTACGTACTCCTAAAGGTATCACCTTGGAAGGGTGTAGTCCGATTCGGCAAAAAGGGGAAGCTCGCGCCTCGATATGTTGGACCTTTTAAGATTCTGGAAAGGATCGGAAAAGTCGCCTACAGACTCGAATTACCGGAGGAACTTAGCAATGTCCATCCGACTTTCCACGTGTCGAACCTCCGAAAGTGCATCTACGACCCTGACTTACATGTTCCTCTAGACGATCATCAGGTGAACGAAACATTACACTTCGTGGAAAAGCCTGTCGAAATCATGGATCGCAAAACCAAAGAACTCAGGCGCTCACGCATTCCTATTGTGAAAGTCCGGTGGGAAGGCAAGCGAGGCGCGGAGTTCACTTGGGAACTCGAAAGCGACATGAAGGCCAAGTACCCGCAGTTGTTTAATTAGAGAGATAATCTTAGAGAGAGAAAGTCTAGAAAGAGAAAGTCTCTCACGGGATTTCCGGAGCTTGTAATCGTCAGATCATCAATAGAATCACGTTAAAAATTGGATATTCTTGTGTATCGACCTCGCTCGTGCACGGATTCCGCACGTCGTACGAGTCGGATCGCAATCGAAGCGAATTCAAACTGGAATCTACAACAATCAAGGTTTTGAAAGAAAAAGAAAAAGGTTTTGAAAATGAAAAATAAAAAATTTACAAAGGATTTCTTTCAAACGGCTTTGAATTGAAATCTAAAAACTTTATAGACTTTTAGATTGAATGTTTTCGCATATCATATCCGAAAATTATCAATTTTAACCGTAAAATCCTGATTAATCTGACGATTTTCAGTGGCCCAAACGAAGAACTCTCACACGTGATTCACGAACTAGTTACAGCTTTCGGCTTAATTTCGGGATGAAATTCCCTCAACAAGGGTAGGCTGAAACACCCCGTGTTTTCACGAGTGAAAGTCAAAGTCAAGGTCAAAGTCAACGACCGATTTCGCGCGACGTGACTCGTAGAATTGTTTGTATGATATTTAGATTATGTGGAGTAAATGTCGTTCATTACAATAATCAAGTCATACTAACCGTATTTCAATCAACTTACGGCTGTGAACGATAGGAAGTAACAACGCGATAAAGTTAATCAAGCTATGATAGTCAAATCGACATCGAATCGTAACTCGAGCTATGTATTTTACCTGTCTTTATACGTGTGTGCGTGCCTTACGTGTTACCTGTGCATGTTTATTTTATGTTCTGTTGTGCTAATCAAGCGAACTCAATCGAACTCGAAGTCTAACTCGAATATAAACGAACCCGAACCCGAATCCCGAGTCGAACCATATAAGAAGTAGTTGGGACTGAAAGTAATTTGACTAGGAAACCCTATCGAATCGCTCGCATATCGAAACCGAAGCAACATCACACCGAACACACCGAAGGAGGTGGCATCCGCACGGATGGCCATTCCGCACAGATTGCCAACCCGCACGGATTGCCAATCCGCACGGATGACCAGTCCGCGCGGATAACCTACCCGGGTGTGTGCCATGCGCACAGCTCACCCTTTCCCTTTTTGGCAACCTATAAATACACGGGTCACTCCCCACTTTTTCCACTTTTGGCAAGTGACGTCCGAACCACACGCATTCTTCACCTTTTCTCAGATTTCTCCCAATCCAGGTAAGATCTTGCACTAATTCTTGTACATCTTTGGTCACTACACAATTCTACACATTTCTATCTTTCGAAACTTCGATTTTAACTATGAAATCATCCGGATTTGAGGTATTCACGGGTGACGTCACCATGAAGTTCATAAGAACTTCAAGCTTGACCTCATTCCACCAAGAATATCTCAGATCTAAACGATTCCTACAAGTTTTTACAATAACTTCACCTAGATCTAAACTTTTCTAAGGATAAAAGAGTTGAAAGAAATAAACCTAAGTTCTCTCCTTCTTTTACCCTTAAAACCGGTACGAATCCGATCAGTTCCAGTGTTTTACTCGTCAATAGTGATGCACTAGTTCTAGATCTGGAATGCTACCCATAGACAACTGATTTCGGGGTTAACCGGGATGACCGTTCTGAGTCACCGACAGGCCGAGTTAGGGTGGTTCCTGGCCGGTCTAGTCACGCGGGTGAGAACACAACTCCAAGTGGTTGCCACGTAATCAGAACGTCTCGATAAACGACAACAGAAACCAAGTGTAGACGAACGGAACAACCAGACCAGTTGTCCGCACGAACAAGCTGTCCGCACGGACTAGCTGTCCGCACGGACGAGCCGTACGCACGTACAGGCCATACGCACGTACAGGTCATACGCACGGGTTGTCACCCGCACGGACTACCCTTGGAACCCACCTACTAAACGAGGTTTGAGTATCGACGAACGAGCAATCTGGACGGACGACCTCTGAATGGATTACTCTTCGGATCATGAGATACTAAGGCCTTAAAATGAAAATCAAACAAACTTCATCCGCACGGCCAAGCCGTATGCACGGACAGGCTATCCGGATGGATTGATTATGCCCGCGCGCACAGGCTGCCCGCACGGACTACCATACGCACGGACTGCCGTCCGCGCGACCGGCTTGAAAGATAGAAACACTTTGGTGTTTTCTAAATGCTACAACGAAAACTCCAAAGCACAAGCCATCATACACAAACACATCTTAGGAAGAAACAATCCACTTGAACGTTTATCCACACCAACAACTTGTCCGTACGGATAAGTCACCCGCACGTACAACTAGTCCGCGCGGATTACCACCCGCACGGACAGTCGTACGCACGGATAACCTATCCGGATGGATCACCACTCGCACGCATCACCACCCGCACGCATCACCACCCGCACGCATCACCATGCGCACGGATAGGTCATGCGCACGGATGACTTCTACTCACGGATAACTGATCCACACGATCAGTCATCCTTCCCACTCTCACTTGTACTGTTTTACGCGTCACTTATCGTTACGTTATCGAATCTATTCAGGCTAACCGTACTCGCTGTAAAAGCGCTCCCTTCAATCCATATCGCTGTGAGTATACTCGAACCCTTTTTGCTTTTATTACTTTTGGGTGTTACATACGTTACAACTATTCAAACTACAACTATCACACTACTCAAGCTATTTTAACGCTTAACCATCAATGCATGATATACGTGGCTTATGAATGCTTGTTTGTTATGTTTACACATGGAATGCTGTCTACCTGCCTTAGCAACGATAGTACTATAGTTTGGACTCAGCACCCGTTCACACGGGGGTTGTTAAGGATCTTTTACTTGCATGGATTACAGTGGTAATCGTGTATTGCGAACTGCCTCGGGCAGTCAACCCGCAGTCATTGGTATCGATGGATCTATGTCGATAACTAACGTGCTTCATTTCACTATGTGTACGTGCTGGTTATGCGTAAACGAATTCGAACTCTATATGCTATTATCAAACTTGTATGCTCACCTTTACATTTTATGTATTGACATTATTTTAACGTATGTGACAGGTGCCTAGGTTGTTTATATGCTTCTCGGGCTGCGATGAAATTGAAGCTAGGAACTGGAGTCCTAGAAACCAACGAATAAACTGTTATGTTTAAAATCTGAGTTATCGGAACAGAATATTTGTTTAGTTTTTGTCTGTAATAACTTGTTTTGCTATTTGAGACATGGTATGGGACATGTTAACTTAAATTGAATGGTAATGATAGTTGTTATGGAAACTTTTGGACAATCTGTTTCGCTCAGTTCCGCGCCCCGATGATTCCGCCATCGGTTGGGGTGTGACAGCGACCAAGGGTAGGCGAACGGAACAACTAGAACGAGATGCTATCCGCACGGAGACGTTATCCGTACGGAGATGTTATCCGGACGGGTTATCATCCGGACGAACTACACTTGGGACCCACAACCAAACAAGGTTTGAGTATCGACGAATGAATAACCCGCACGGGCAACGCTCTGAATGGATTACTCTTCGGATCATGAGATACTAAGACCTTAAACAATTACCAACATGTTCCTCCGCACGGACAGACTATCCGGACGGATTGCCGTTGTCCGCACGGACTGTCATCCGGACTCACCATAAGAGCTGTTGTCCGCACGGACTGTTGTCCGCGCGACCGGCTTGAAGGGTAGAGGTACTTAAATGTTTTCTAAATACTACAACGAAAACTTCAAAGGACAAACCATCATACACAAACACATCCTTAGAATAGGAAGAAACAATCCACTCGAATAGTTATCCACACGGACAAGTTATCCGCACGGACAAGCTGTCCGCACGGATGACTAATCCGGACGGATTACCATTCGCACGGATTGCTAATCCGCACGGATGACCAATCTGCACGGATGACCAATCCGCACGGATGACCAATCCGCACGAATAACTAATCCGCATGGATGACTTATCCGCACGATCAGTCATCCTACCCACTCTCACTCTGTTTTGTTTTACGCGTCACTTATCATTACGCTATCGAATCTATTCAGGCTAACCGTACTCGCTAAGCGCTCCCTTCAATCCATTAATCGTTGTGAGTATACTCGATCCCTTTTTGCGTTAGCACTTTTGGGTGTTACATATGTTACGAATATTCAAACTACAATTATCACACTACTCAAGCTATTTGAACGCTAACCGTTAATGCATGTTATACGTGGCTTATGAATGCTTGTTTGTTATGTTTACACATGGAATGTTGTCTACCTGCCTTAGCAACGATAGTACTATAGTTTGGACTCAGCACCCGTTCACACGGGGGTTGTTGGTAATCATGTATTGCGAACTGCCTCGGGCAGTCAACCCGCAGTCATTGGTATCGATGGATCTATGTCGATAACTAACGTGCTTCATTTCACTATGTGTACGTGCTGGTTATGCGTAAACGAATTCGAACTCTATATGCTATTATCAAACTTGTATGCTTACCTTTACATTATATGTATTGACTTTATTTTAACGTATGTGACAGGTGCATAGGTTGCTTGTATGCTCTCTGTGCTGTGATGAAATCGAAGCTAGGAACAGGAGTCCTAGAAACCAACAAATAAATTAGTTATGTTTAAATCTGAGTTGTCGGAACAGAATATTTGTCTTGATGCTTGTCTGTAATAATTGTTTAACTGTTTGAGATACGGTATGGGACGTATTATTTAAATTGAATGGTAATGATAGTTGTTATGGAAACTTCTAGACAATCTGTTTCGCTCAGTGCCATGCCTCGATGATTCCGCCATCGGTTGGGTGGTGACACATGTGCCAGCCACGTCAGCACGCGTTAGAAAAGTGACATGGTGCAAAAAGAGAGGAATAGGACGGGGCGTGAAAATGTGGCTTTATTTGACACGTGACACACATTTTTTGTTGTTATTTTATATTTAAAAACTATATAAATTTATTAAATTTTAAAAATAATCAGTAATACTAATATAATAAATAACATTAATAAAAAAATACATAATTTAAAAAACACATAATTTAAAAAACGAAACTTGAAAAAAAAAACGAAACTAACTACGATATTTTGCCTTGACTTCATCTTTCAATTTCTCATACATTTCTCTGTCTTCGTCTCCAAGTTGATCGGTTTTCATATCGAGGAACTTTATATCCGATTGCTTTTCTTTCGCCAAGTCCTCTTCGTTTTTCAAATTTATTTTACGTTTGAAAACCTTAAGAACTTTTTCTTTGTGGGTGTTTCTTTCTTGTTGGATGCCATTGAACAAAGCTATTTGTACTTTGATGTCGGCCAAAGCAGGGGTGTGTTCCCCACCCGAAGTGTATGATTTTTGCGCCCTCTTTTTATTTATCTCTACCAAGTGGTAGGGCTGTAAACGAACCGAACGTTCAGCGAACAGTTCGTGAACCGTTCGGCGGGAAGTTCGTTTATGTTCATTCGTTTAGTAAATGAATGAAAACGAACAAGAAATTTCGTTTGTTAAGTTAAACGAACGGACATGAACAAAGGTTTCGTTCGTTTGTTTATGTTCGTGAACGTTCGGTAATGTGTTCGTTTATGTTCGTGAGAGTTTGGTAATGAGTTCATTTATGTTTGCTCGTTAATGTTTATTTGTGTTCATTCGTTTAAAAGGTTTTTATATGTTGTATTTTTGTTTTATTATTTTTGGTTTTTTAAATTTTGAAACCCTAGTTATCTTATATGCCTCTCACAGCATCCCTTATTTCACTATTTCAATTTTAGTTTGTGTTAAAACTTGACAGATTCTTGATTTTGTGTTTATCATGTTTCTGATAATCACGACAATTGTGTTTGGATAATTATGTTAAGTGTTTATTTATTTTTTTTGTGGATTCTTCGTAATGTTTTCGATGAACATGTAGATTTTTAAAATGAACATTGTATTCATTTGGGTTCACAAACATCGTTTGTGTTCATTTATGTTCATGAACATTTGTTAGAGTTCATTTGCGTATGGTAAGTGTTCGTGAACAGTTCACAAACATGTTCGTTTCTTTAATGAACGAACACGAGCAAGAAATCTCGTTCAGTAAGCGTTCGTGAACAGTTCATGAACAAGCTTGTTCCCTAACAAACGAACACGAACAAGGCCTTGTTCGTGTTCGTTCGGTTCGTTTACAACCCTACCAAGTGGACGTTCGAGTTCAACATCATTGTCTCTTAAGTTGATCTCATACTCGGTACGACCATCCGAGTGATTAGTAGAGGAACTAGAACCTTTTGGACGATAATCGACCCGCTATAGGTACCCGTGCCCATTTTGGGGAGTGCTTTGCAACATCCTAACAATGAGTCGTCCCTTTCTTTCCTTCCGAATACAAGCTCATCGCACACGTCAACAAGTCGGAGTCATTTCATCGCTCTTTGGGTTGATCTTTAGGTTGTTGTAGTGCCCGTTGAAGGCAGTCATGGCTTGATTTATTTCTCGCCACTTTGACGAGTGTAACACCCCGAAAACGGGATTGGTGATTAAAAACACGTTAATAATAATGAACGGATAAAATACCATTAGTGGTAAAATTAACCAGGTGAATATTAGGATTTAAACAAATAATCCTAATATTAATTAAAAGGAGAATAAATGTTTTGAGAAAAGTAAGTTTATAAGAAGCCCGAGTTAACGGGACTTAAAATAAAACGGGTTATAACTCCCGGGACCCACTAAGTAACTAGGAATATCAACCTAGTTAGTTAAGTGTTTTAAAATAATGAAGGAACTTGATTATGTAACCTTTTTATAGCCTTTAGAAACTAGAGGGACTAAAAGGGTTAAGTGTGAAAGTAATTATTATTAAAACAAAAATAAAAAAAAAAACCCAAACACACACAAAGTGTGTTCTGGTCGTGATTTACACAGGAGAAAAAGGGGATTCTTGATCAAAACCCTAAATCACAAGAAATTCAGCCAAATCAAGGGAAATTAAGCTAGGAAATTGGGGCTTTAACTAAAATCATGATCACCTAGCTTAGGGGATCACAAGGTATGTTGAATTTTGAAGTTTGGTGATATTTTGAAATTTTGATGAACATGCATGAACGAAATTCTGGAATGAATGTTGAATATATGAATGATATTGAGTTGAAACAATGTCTAGGAACAAACCCTAGTTGATAATTTGACGAATTAGTGATGAAAACTATGAAATTGATAATCACCCATATATGTGTTAAGTGGGTTTTTAGAACAAAGTGATGAACACAAGAATTTATATCCTGGGTTGTGAAAAAATTGATGTTATGATGCAAGATTGATATTGTTCATGAGTGCTAGACATAAGGGTTTGATTTAATGATCGAAACTTGGTTAAAAAGATTAGCCATGAACTAAATAGAAGAGGTATAGAAATCGTACCCGCTAGGTGTTTGTTAAAATGTCTAAACGAATGTTTATATGTTGAAATTATGAAAGAAACACATAATTGGCTAATTTGACTAATTTCGTGTGATATGAAATAGTACGGGTTTTAAACATGATGGTGTATGAGAATCACCAAATAGAAGTTGAATATATGTTAATTTTAGTTCTAGTTCTTAATTTGACAAAGATGAAGTTGAGAAGATGGTAAAATTAGGATTCATATGGTGACTTTTTGAAATAGATGATGTTTTGACATCTCTTAGCCTACAATCACTGTGTTATAGGTTTCTAACCATTACCAAGAGTTTAATAAGGTGTAACACCCTTGTTATTATTTTAAGGTTTTTCGTTTAAATAACAAAAATAAACATGTAATTACGATTAAGGATCCGTAGAAAATACGAGTAATTTTAATCTTTTGCAACTTAAAAGTTTACAACATAAAAAAAATAAGTTCGTCGTTTAAAATGACAACGAAACGCCATGCGGAAGCTTGTATCTTGATTGTGTTCGGTCCTACAACGAGCTTGATCTTCATCCGTAAGCTTACTAAAGTTTACCTGTAATCAAAACCAACACCAATGTTAGTTTTGATACTAATATAACTAGTTTTATCAAGTCCCTTTATCAAACAATGAAAATAAAATATTTTTTTTCCAAATCGTGCCTCCCGCGACACGCGGGAGGAGTCCTTTGTTCTGTCGCGTGTCGCGACCCAATTACTGGATCCCATCGCGTGGCGCGGGGGAAACTAATTTCCAGCAGGTCCGTTTCTGGATCTGCATTTCCTGCCCAGCTCAAGTTTTTTTACAAAAACTAAACTTCAAATGGCCATAACTTTTTATCTACAAGTCCGTTTTAGGTGAATCTTTTTCCTACGCGACCATATTTGGATTCTCCATCTTATGGAGTTAAAACCTGATATCTAACTTCTCAAAATATAGAATTTCAAGCCCTCGACTTGAAATTATTTTACTAAAACTTTTGACCCGTTTAAGTTTGAAACCGCTAACTTGTTTCTAACTAATCAAAATACATGCTCAATACATTTAACACAAATTCTTTAGTTCGGGTCTGTAATCTTTATGAATTACGCGGCTAGTACTCATTCTATGCGCATAATTCTTTTGACCCGTTTTGAAGATTTAAACCTTTTAAGTTTAAATCTTTCCCTTTCGTTATGCACAGTCCACTTGGTATTTACCTATAACTTACATGATTGTAAAACACGTTCTTAAATGGCTCATAAGGATCTTTTACCTGGTTCAGTGTTCATGGGTATTTTGGTCAACTTCAGTCCCTCATTATATGACGAAGGGTTTTCACTAATATTTGACCATCTTATTACTTCTAGCTATAACTCAAAATATGCGTACCTGGCTCGGGTCAACATATTGACCCGTTTAAATACATTTTGCTTTTAAATTTTATAGATAAAAGCATTACAAACCGTATGTCCTTTCCTGAAATCACAACACTTAACAAGCGGTCATCAATTAGTATTATTGTCAAATAGTATTAACTTACCATTTGACCCGTTTAGCCGAAAGTGACCATTTATCAACATAAGATGATATTTTTAAATACCATCCCGCCCCTTAAACCTATTCTGGTTTACACCGTGAGTTCTTATTACTTAAATGACATTACTTGAATTATTTGACCCGTTAAGATTTACACCAAATGGTTATCTTTTCAAACCTTTTATCTATCCGTCAACTCATGTACGGATTTTTTTATTCAATCACTTTTACCCATTACGGTTCACCCTATAATGTGATGTTCAAAATTCCATATTGGTTAGTCTTCACCCGACTAGTCTACCGTTTTTACCCCTTTTTACCATAGTTTATGGTTTCTTACCATATTTCCTTATTCCGGCTTACATTGTATCATGTCGGAATATAGTATTTTCAAATACTTGTCATAATTCAAAAATCAATACTCACAAGTAAATGTATCATAATACCAAGGGGGTGTAAGCTTAACTTACCTTGAATTCCGATTATGCTTTTCCACGCGTATTAGTTCCGTTTGACCCGCTTCTACCCAAGCTTCCACCTAGCTTTTCGAGCGTCAATCTACCTTTTATCATTCGCAAGGTGATTAGATTAGTCATTAATATCAAGACTATCTCACCTTACGGACTTTATATCAAAATCACCAAATTGATTTCATTATTGGTCAGTTTGACTTTTAAAAGTCAAATGGCCTATAACACGAGCAATTACACAATCAAGTTCAACAATTCATTTAAGCAATTTGTCAAATATCCGATAGGCATTATTCTTACACTACCGTTTTAACTAGTTTTCTCATCAAATTCATTGTACTTCTAATTTCTTTAACTAGTTCAAACGATTATCGTGACTAGTTTCTTTATTCATTTTTGCAAGAACCAAGGGTTCCCTTTTATAACGAGACCCGTTTCATCATAATATTTAGCATTCATCTGAATACCTATTATAATCAAGTTTCATAACTAGTTGTTTAGCCAAGCTTTAACATTAATTAGGCAAGTTCATATCACTGAAAATGGGCTGTTTTTGGTGACTTGTTTAACCTGTTTACAAGTCTTCAAAAATTATGATTTTTTTATGTGGCGTACCTCTCGGAGGGTTAGGCCTTGTGTTAAAATTTCAAGATCTAACTCTTTACCAAAAATTCATAAAAATTCATTTACTAAGCTGCAATCAGATTCGTCACTTCTGACTGCAGCTTACGGAAAAATTCATTAAAAATTCCTCGTTTATCCGATTGACGAAATTCCAATTGGAGGTTCTTTTAATCGCTTAAAAATATCTACAGTACAAATTTGAGATCATAACTAAATCCCTAAATTGAGTTATGACATTCGTAATGGGCTGCAAATTCTGCCAGAAAATGCAGCTTGAACCTTTGATACGGAAAAATTCATAAAACGCTCAATTTTCGTCGAAAAAATGCGATTCCAGTGGGGTTTTAAAGATATTTCCTAGTATTACATTTTAGACTCAAGAAACACATGTTTTTGTCACGTTTTGTTCAGGTTACAGCCAATACAAGTCGGCTGTAAATTCTGATCAGGAGCTGTTTGAATTCAGCTTTCAATTTAAGCATGTTCTTGACATCATAACACTAATTTTTAGCAATCAAAACCCTAGAAACATCACATACATGAATTTAGCATCAACAAATCTGAATTTACTTCATATTTCTACTTCGGGTTTGTTCCTAAGCAATCACACTTCATTAATTCGGCCATAGCCTCTACGATTCATACATAGATCGTATCATGCAAAGTTAACTAATTTTCACAACTTCATGAATGTCAAAAATTCGACATACCTTACGATCCCCTTGACTTGGTGATCGTTTATATATATTCCAATCTGAATTTGGCCTTCGTTTGATCCTCCAATTGAAGATAGTGTTGAGCTAGGGTTTATAACCCTTTTTCTCCTGGCTCTGGTCGGAACACACACGTATGTGTGTGTTTTTGTTTAATTAATTTGTTTTAATTAAAACTTCATTCCATTTGCCCATGTTTAGTCCCTCAACTTTTGTAGAGTTATACAAGTATTATCAATATAGTTTCATTGGCATTTTGGCAACATTTAACTAACTAGGTTGATATTCCTAGTTACCGTAATGGGTTCGGGGAGTTAAAATCCCGTTTTATTTTAAGTCCTGTTAACTCGGGATTCTTATAAACTTTATTTCCTCTAAAGCTTTTATTCCCTTTTTAATTTAATATTAGGTTTAGTTATTTAAATCCTAATATTTACCGAGTTAATTTCACCACTAACGGTATTTTACCCGTTCATTATTATTAACGTGGTTTGATTGCCAAACCCGTTTTCGGGGTGTTACATAAGGTTTATAGCCATGGAAATAGGTTGCATTTGATGGTTTGGGTCGAATTTGAAAGGACCCTAAACATGATTTCTGTAACTTTTTATATAGATTTTGACTAATCTTAAAAAAATCATATAAAATCAACCGTTTATCCGATTTGGGTGTTTAATACCTTTTCGGAAAGCTTATGGAGTAAATTTTTACTGTTTTCAATCATAAGAAACAAATGTGGTTGTTAAATAGGTCAAAATGTGAATTAAAACTGCTGTTCAGAAACCTTGAAAGCTGATTGAAAAATGAAAATATAGTTGCTGAGCTGATTTTATAAAAATCATAAAAAATTATAGAAAATTCGTTAGAAGGTGTACCTTATATGCTTGCGAAGGTATTGGAGTTTTCTACGATCAATATTTGAACATGTTAATCTAGTTCGGATTTTATATGGGTCATAATGGTCAATTACAGCAGCTGTATAGGAAATCACTGCACATTAATAATGTTATTATTAATTCAGAAAAAGACATATGATTGTGTATACTTGATTTAGTCATGAAGTATTTATTGTTAGGGACAAATAACACTTTATATGACATGCTTAAAGTGTTCAAAATCACTTACTAACTAGTTTGTATAAGTAACTTGACTAACGGGTCAAACGATTAGTGAATGAAAAAGGATTATGAAAAAAATAATAGTTGTTGAATAAATAGCATACTTTGATGAATAAGTGTGTGAATCCATAATGTGTGATGGTCATGTTAATGTTTGAGTAATCGAATCATCTTGTGTATATGATATGGTAGTTTGACTCTGACAAGCTAGGTGGGAACTTGGAAATGAACGGGTCAAATGGATACAAGTTCTAGTATGAAGCTCGCAAGGTAAGTAAATCTTACACCCCCTTTATAGAATGCCTAATTATAATACAGGTTATGAATGTGTTAAGCTAAAGCTATAAATACGATGTTCTGATGTAGATTGATATGGGTCGGAACAAATGAAAATGATGAAAAACCATAATAAATGGTAAAAAGGGGTGAAATGGTAATTAAGTCATGCTACGACGAACAAACAAGTAGTTTTTGAAATGTTACCTTATGAGGTAACTTATAATGAGAAAAAAGGGATAAAATAGTAAACTAGTCACGTGTTGACAAATGTAAGTTTTAAGTCAAAAGATACCATACGGCGTAAGCCGAAATGGGTAAAATATGTAAGAAAAATGATCTTGAGGTAAAATCCTAAATGGGTCGGATGTGTGAATTGGTAATTAAAAACCATGTTTGTTATAAAGGTAAATGTTTGGTCACATAGGCCAAACGGGTCAAATGATGGTAATAACACCATTTAACAATATCGACTAACATTTGGTTGTCAAGTTATATGCTCACAGGATTGAACATGAATTGGATAATTTCGTCGCTATAAAGTAGCGGCTAATTAAAGTGAGGTATAAAAATGGCCTATATGTTGACCCGATCCAGGTACGCATAAATAGGTTATAGTTAAGAATGAGATTTTGGTCAAATAATTAGTGAGTCCTTTGTAGAAAAATGAGGGACTAAAAGTTGACCAAAAAGCCCTTGATGGGTGAACCGGGTAAACGACCTTTAAAAGATGTTTAGAAATAAGCATTATGATCTATTGAATCCTTAGGATAAGTATAGAAATGAATGATACGAAATGTTAGAGTCCAATGAACTGAAATTGGTATTTTCCGCAAAAATGTCAACCGAGGGGTAAAACTCGGAATAAACGGTTTGCCACACTAATCCACCACAATTATAATGTGGTGGATGACAAGTCGATAAACAAAAGTGGAGGTAGGATGTAAACCAAGATGAAGTGTGATTTAAGCTTAAAAGTGTCTAAATACCCTTAACGGGTCAAAATGAGTAAATATGTAAAACGGGTTAAGAATACATAAGAAACCCGTAATTTGAACTTTGAATAATAGTAAACAGATATAACGGGATGTTCATGATATTTTAAGGGTAACAAACAAGTTTGTTTAATAAAATCATGAACGGGTCAAAATAGTTATAACTGAATTTCAAGCTTCGAGCTTGAAATCTATAATTTTTTTGAATTCAGATGTTGCATTTTTACTCCATGAGACGGAGAATTAAATTACGAACACGCGAGAGACATAAAAGTTGGAAAAAATATTTTGTTTGATTTTTTTTATGCGTAGAACTTGTTTAAACTTATATTTAAGTTATCAAAACTAACTTTAATGTTGGTTTTGATCATAGTTGGATATCAAAAGTACCCGGATGAAGATCAAGCGACGAGAAAGAACCGAACACATGAAAAAAAGAAGCTTCCGCACGGTGTGTCGTCGTAACTTTCAACCGATGACTAAATTACATTATGTTGTATTATTTTTAAATTGTAAAAGTTTTCATTAAACTGAAATTTTAAACGCATTTGTAATCATAATTACAAGTTTATTTTCGTAATCTATACGAAAACCTTTAAAATAATAGCAAGGGTGTTACAACGAGAGACTATCATTTTTTTGATAGAAATCCCGTTCCAAAGTTTGGTGATAAAGGTCGTTTATTCAATTTCAAAAGTCGTCACTATGTTGGTTGGTACCTATTAAAAACATATACTATAAATATAAACAATTACATAACTTTACAATTAATATAAAATTAATTATACCAAGAACCGAGTTCTCCGAAATAGAAAGCCAAGTTTTCGTTAACACCACTTCTTCGTCATTTGTCCACATATATACGCAACGATCCTCTTTTGCTTTTTTCCTTCTCGGCCTTGGTTTTCTTTATATGGTTTTGTTTTTTTTTTTCGCGTAGAGGATTCAAGCGTAGGTTGAGTTTTGGGTGTAGGGGGCGTTTGGGATAAATGAGTCGGTTGTTGTTGAGCTTGAATTTGTTGCAGAAACATAAAAGTTATGTTTTCAAAAAGATGGTTGTACGCGAATATGTTCGGATCGGGATAACGAGGTTGCGTTGGCTGAGGCGAAGTATTGTTCGGTATTTCGCCTACATCATAATGGTTGTTCAGATCGAATGTGTGGTTTTGTTGATGCATATATTTTTTATAAAAAAAAGTAGAGATGTGTTATATATTTTTAAAGTTGGATAGAAGAGAATGTAATAAAATTAGCGGTCCAATATGCCCGACGTAGAAAAGTCACAACGCCGTATTTCCATGCCAACTCGCTATTCTTATATCATTAAGAGATTCTAATACGAAAACAAAGGTAGAAAGCGAACCAGGAAATGCGAAACGGCTGAACTCAAGTGAGCTTAACCCAGGCAAGAAGGAAAGAAAGGCACTTTCGGGCACACAACCGCTGAAGTGAAGGTTTCAAGTCTTGAATGCCGGTCTTTGGCTAGAGATGCGCAAAGCAGCTGGTTTGCATTAGCATTCACATCCAAATAACTAAATTATGTGTGTGGTGTTTTTAAAATATAAAGAGTATAAAAAGTGGTTGTGAGTGGAGGAGAGATAAAATGTTACTGTTCATCTGTATATTTGGGGGGACACTGTTCACCCCCTATAATTTTTTAATATATTTTGAAAGTGGTTGTGAGTGGATGAGAGAGAAAATATAGTGATAAAGGTATAAAAAATATTATTTAATTGAAAAGGAGAGAGAAAATGTAGTGTTTTTTAATGTAATTTAGAGTGAAAATACGGTTGATTGAGGGCATGTTTGGCTAAGCTTTTTGAAACAACTTATTGACTTATTGACTTTTTGAAAAGTCATAAGCTTCAAAATGATGTTTGGCAATGAGTGTGTATGTGAGGGGGAAAAACCAATAAGTCAATAAGTCACTCCATACTGACTTTTTCAAAAAGCCAATAAGTCAATAAGTTGTTTTGAAAAGCTTAGCCAAACATGCCCTGAATCTGAATGCTTAACTCAAGGATTCCATTTGAAAATTTTCAAAAAAATTCAAATTTCATTGAAACGAGATATTTATGGAAAGTAACCGACGCACCGCACCACACCACACCCACCACCTCTTCTTCTATATATACAAAAACCCTAATTCACAAAGCCTACACCATTTTCAAATCCATTTGAGCGGCGTCTTTATAAACGCCATTCAAAACATCTCTCCTCTTCAAACCCTAGTAGATCTATCTTATCCACATCCACAACCATGAGGGAATGCATTTCTGTTCACATCGGTCAGGCCGGTATTCAGGTCGGCAATGCCTGTTGGGAACTCTACTGTCTCGAGCACGGTATTCAGGTACTATTCCTTCTTCCATTTCACCAGATCTACCGTTTAATTCAACAATTTACGGTTTTTATTTGTTTATTTGAATCATTTATGCTTTTTATTTGTTAATC
The DNA here is from genome assembly GCA_030545235.1 of Helianthus tuberosus. Classification (NCBI taxonomy): domain Eukaryota; kingdom Viridiplantae; phylum Streptophyta; class Magnoliopsida; order Asterales; family Asteraceae; genus Helianthus; species Helianthus tuberosus. Next base: position 3,495,763 of record CM060416.1, on the reverse strand, counting down.
TGTATAATTTATGGTTTAAATTTGTTAATCTGAATAATTTATGATTTTTATTTGTTAATTTCAATAATTTATGGTTTTTATTTGGTAATCTGAATAATTTATGGCTTTTATTTGTTAATCTGAATAATTTATGGTTTTTATTTGGTAATCTGAATAATATACGATTATACGCTGTCAGATTTGGTGTGTTTTGGATCTGTTTATGCCTGATCTGTGTGATAGTTTTTAGATCTGTGTTAGTTTTGTGTGTTTATAATGTTTTTGTGAGATTTGAGAGAAATGAGTGTTGAAATGTTCTATTTTTTGGTTTGTTTTGCAGTTTTTAGTTTGAGTGGTAGGATACTGTGATTTGAAATGGTCTATTTTGTTAAATTTGTGTTGTATGTTTAGATCTAGGGTTTGTAGCGAGTGTAAGAGTGTTTATACTGATTTTACGAATGTTTGATGATTTTATATGGATTTTAGGGTTTTTATTTGATGTTACTATGTTCTTACTTCATATGTATATAATTTACAAGTTATGATTGTATTACTGTATATATTGTTGAGTCTGAGTTAGTTACAGTTAGTTAGTTTGTGTATATATTTTGTTTTATGTAATTTGTGGTAGTTGATTGCTAATTTAAACAGATAAATTGCATCATTGTGACTAGTGTTTGTGTATTTTTGTAAAAAAATTGTAAAAAATGGAAAATTTAGATGTTTTGGTGGATGTGTTTGTTGTAACGGCTAACACGGTTATGCATATGACAGCCTGATGGTCAGATGCCAAGTGACAAAACCGTTGGAGGCGGTGACGATGCCTTCAACACTTTCTTCAGTGAAACCGGTGCTGGGAAACATGTTCCGCGTGCCGTCTTTGTTGATCTTGAACCCACTGTTATCGATGAAGTGAGGACTGGAACATACCGTCAGCTTTTTCACCCTGAGCAACTCATCAGCGGGAAAGAAGATGCCGCAAACAACTTTGCCCGTGGCCACTATACCAGTAAACAAGCTGACCGTTCTTTAGGCTTGCTTTTTTATTATGGGTTTATATGTTTTTCATAAATGTTTTGTGGTGCAGTTGGAAAAGAGATTGTTGACTTGTGCCTTGACCGTATCCGCAAGCTTGCTGACAACTGCACCGGTCTCCAGGGCTTCTTAGTGTTCAATGCTGTCGGTGGAGGAACTGGTTCTGGTCTTGGTTCTCTTCTGTTGGAGCGTCTGTCGGTTGACTATGGGAAAAAGTCAAAGCTTGGGTTCACTGTGTATCCTTCACCCCAAGTCTCAACTTCAGTCGTTGAGCCGTACAACAGTGTGCTTTCCACCCACTCTCTCTTGGAGCATACCGATGTATCCGTCCTGCTCGACAACGAGGCTATCTACGATATTTGCAAGCGGTCACTTGATATCGAGCGTCCCACCTACACCAATCTTAACCGTTTGATTTCTCAGGTACGTTTTCAGTTTCATTAGTGTTAGTGTGCGATGGAACAACCAACAACTAATGATGTTTTACATACAGGTGATATCTTCATTGACCACGTCTTTGAGGTTTGACGGAGCATTGAATGTGGATGTTACTGAGTTCCAAACAAATCTTGTACCGTACCCGCGTATCCACTTCATGCTTTCGTCTTATGCTCCGGTTATCTCCGCTGAGAAGGCGTACCACGAGCAGCTTTCGGTTGCTGAGATTACCAACACCGCGTTCGAACCATCGTCTATGATGGCTAAGTGCGATCCCCGTCACGGCAAGTACATGGCTTGCTGTTTGATGTACCGAGGAGACGTTGCACCGAAGGACGTGAACGCAGCTGTGGGAACCATCAAGACCAAGCGCACCATTCAGTTCGTCGACTGGTGCCCAACTGGGTTCAAGTGCGGTATTAACTACCAGGCACCAACGGTGGTACCGGGAGGCGATCTCGCTAAGGTGCAAAGGGCAGTGTGCATGATTTCGAACTCGACGAGTGTTGCTGAGGTGTTCTCGAGGATTGACCATAAGTTTGACCTTATGTATGCTAAGAGGGCGTTTGTGCACTGGTATGTCGGTGAGGGGATGGAAGAAGGTGAGTTTTCGGAAGCTCGTGAGGATTTGGCTGCGTTGGAGAAGGATTATGAAGAAGTTGGTCTTGAGTCAGGTGAGGGTGACGATGAAGAGGATGATGGGGAATACTAGGCGATATTATATGATGATGTTACTGTGTTGGTTTCGGCCCGAAACTATCTTATTTGTGTTGTTGCAAACATTGGAATGCTCTTTTTGAGTTGTTTCTGTTCTATATGTTTTCCAGTTTAGTATGAATCTTGGTTCTATTAGTACCACTTGGAAGAAGTGTTTTAAATATAGCATTGTGTTTTATTTTGAGCTTGGTTGGTAGTAGGGCTGTTCATAAAGCTCGCGACTCGTAGCTCGCTCGAACGAAGCTCGAGAAAAACTAGCTAAAAAAACTCAATTTGAGATGACGTGAACCAAGCTGGCTCATTTTGTAACCAAGCCCAGCTCGAGCTAAGCTCGGCTTGGCCCATGGCTCGGCTCGTTTAACTCCGACGTAAAGCTCAAGCCAAGTTTAACCGCCTGAATTAATTTCGAGCTTGAGCTCGACCCCACCCTGGCTCGACTCGTTTACAGCCCTAGTTGGTAGGTTCTTTAAACTTGTTAAAGTTTGACTTGATTCAAGCTTTTAGCAAGTTGATCTTGAGCGTATAATGAATGGTCTTATGACAAGAAAAACATTATAAACCTTGAGAAGCTGATTTGTTGAAGTAGTACCAAAAAGATTTAATACCTGCAATGATAATATTATTAAACCTTCAAAAGCCAACATCAACATTTTTCATTTTCAACAACACTAAACACCAAATTGCTCGTATTATATTGCAAAAAGTTCAAACTTGTTATTTTGTAGACGTCCATGATGAAATTATAGATAGAGGTTTAATATTGACTAGCTTTGTAACTTGTAAAACTCTTTCAAATATTTTCCAAGAAAGCATTATAAATAGTTTTTCTTTAAAAAATCTGGCTACCATTTTCTTGTCATTTTGAGTTTTATTTTATATAAGAATAAGTACAAAAGTTTTTTTCTTTCTTTTCTTAGTAAACTTTTTCGAACTTTCGACTCAAGTTTATTTATTAATGATCACCAATTTAGACTTGGGCTTCTTTAAGCTCGACTTGATTCGAACTGTTTATGAGTTGATCTAGAATAACTCATGGGCAGCTCGACTTAATCTATTCGGAAATTTGCTCAGAAGTAGAAAAAAGGCCTTGGCGATTGTGAGTTCCGTCTCAAGACGGTTATTTGGGGTCTGCTTGCGCATGATCCCCCTAGTGCAAGCAACAATAGTTTATACGGTGTTAGGCTGGCGGGTGTGGTATAGCGCCCCCTGCCACCTCACCCTTTTTGGTACCCCTTCCCCATTTCCTGGGCGCTATGAGGGGGGGGGGGGGGGGGGGGTTATCGGCAATTTCGTTACCCCAATGTCGGACCCATTCCATTCCCACCAATCAGATTTCTCCCTTTTTCTTTTTATATTGTTTAAAAAGGGGCTTTAAACCATTGCAACGATGTTAAAGGAAAGGGCTTTAAACCAGCCCTTCCCCCATTTCCCGAGCGTTATGGGGGAAGGGGGGGGGGGGATTCTGGGCAATTTCGTTACCCCAATGGCGAGCGCTATATGGTATGCATGCGGGACCCATTCCATTCCCACCAATCAGACTAGGGGCTTTAAAACAACCCCATATGAGGTGGCGCTTACTTGGCATAATAAAGCCGCTAGGGGCTTTAAACCACACCCACGAGCCTTAAAATGCATTTGTATAATTTATCGTGTTTGCGTATGTTGATGCAACAAATAAGAGACCAAAGGTAGTAGCGAGGTTGGTTAGGCAAAAGGGTTAAAGGGTTTAACTTTGCCTAACGCAGGTCATGGGGTCCCCCCACGTTTGCAAGACGTGGAAGGAGGTTCACTAGTTTATTCTTGTTGTTTGCTATGGATCCTTCTCTGAAGTGTATTTCAGATTCGGATGAAGGGGCAAACAGAATGTGTGTGTTGGATGTGAAAGGGAGTAACTCGCATGAAGCAAGTACTCGGATTGAATGACCAGAGATTTAAGGAATCTTGACTGGCCAGGCATGTCCTCACTCAGTAAATGAAGTGTCAAATATATAGGAGAAGACATCTCCTAAAGAGGAATGCATTTGACTAGTGACCTTGCTTGCAGTGAGGGGCTTGCCCTTTCGGGGGTTGAAGCCTTTTGACCCATGGATAATAGAGTGTGCTCTGTGGACCTGCACTGCTTTTGCGGCTGGCGAGTTGTTGAAGTAATATGGAGACATGACTACTTACTGTTCCGTGCTACTTTATCTCGTTTTCCCAGGTTTTTAACATTTGAACCATTTTGCCTTATGAGCATTTACATATTTAAATCATTCATATTTGGTCTTGGGCTACCCCCATCATCAGCCCCACAAGTCAGAGGTTTTTGGGAAATGAGCTCAAAGACTTCTGACTTTTATACGTATGTTTTTCTGCCCAAAGGCTTCGAGGGTTTGAAGGTTGGAAGGTTGAAAACGGTTTTTGAATTTCGGAATTTGACAAGACAGTTGACAAGACCTGTGGCAGTTTGTCAGGCGGCGGTTTTGAATTCTGCCTGTTGATAATTATCACTTATTTCATTTATTTTCACATTTTTATTTTGAAGAACATTACTTGCTCCCTTTTTCTCTCAAGTATCCCCCCGTTTTCAAATCAGGTCAGTTCCGTTTTGCTTACTTTCTTTTTAATTGTTCATATCATGGGTGCTCGTAAGGATATGGCGAAGTCCTTTTCTCGACTGACCCAAGAGGAAGTCGATTTGTTTTGTGTTGAATGGGGTATAGGGATGAAGTATAAACCGGTTGCACCGGCTTGTGATAAATCTATCAATGAATGTCCTTCTGGTATGATTGCCTTGTATTGTCGTCATTTTGAGTTTTCCAATCTTCGTTACCCGTTTTCAAACTTTGTTTTGAATATTTTGGAATATTATCGAGTGTCTTTTGGTCAGATTCACCCCCTTGGCATGGCTAGGGTTTTACATTTTGAAATTTTATGCCGGGCCACCGGGTATGACCCATCTCTGTTGTCCTTCCGTCGCTTCTTCCGGCTTGCTAAGAATGGTGATTGGTTCACCTTTGAGACCACTCAAGTCGATACTTGTTTAATTTCTTCCATGGTTTCTACGCTTGGGGTCTGGAAAGATCGGTTTTTTCTGGGTGTCGGAGGAGATTGTTCCTTTCAAACTTGTTTGGAGACACCCGGATGCCGTTCTAAACGAACCGGAGCCTTCTGATTCTTAAATAAACACTCGTTTTTTAGAAATTCTCAGGGAGTGCCCTTCGAGGCTTCGTCCCTTCCCTGAGCATTTGTTGGTGTTGTTGGGTATAAGTAAAGTGTGGGAAAAAGCCGACCGGGATCCGGTGCTTATTAGAGATGGGAAGGGTATGCATTTATTCTTTTCTTGCCTTTTTATTCCTTTTTCTTTGTTTGCTTATGTGCTTTTTACATTTGTGTTGCAGTTATGTCTGCCCTTGATTTTATTAAAAGCGATGATACCTCTGACGTTGCCTTTGATGATGTTGCTGGTACTCCTGGCGAGAATGCGGTTGTTAAGGGTTCTGATTACAGGTTTGAGGGTTCTGGTTACGTGAATGTTCCGAATGTTAAAGGCTTTACCAAGGTTACTGCTTCCAAAGGTTCTACCCGTCGTTCCCAACGTCATCTGAAAGGTGTTGATCAGCCTTCTGGTTCGGAGCCTATCGATGTTAGTGATGATATTGAGGCGTCAGGGGATCAGGTTATGGATGTTGGAAAGGGTAAGGAAAAGGAGTTAATTGTTTCAAGCAAGAAGAAGAAATTGATTAAGAAAGGTATTACTCCTGTTATTCAAGGTTCATCAGCCAAAAGTGTTGAGAGTTTCGAAGGTTCAGAGGGTCAGGATATTTATGTACCTAACTGGGGGGTTAAGGTTGGTGATAATTTTAAGGACCCGGCTGTTTGTGCTGAAGCCTTGGCTCATTTTGCTCCTCCCGGTGTTCGAAGTGCCATATCTGAGATGGAGGTTGATCATCTTATTTCTAGGATGATGCTCAGTTCCTGCAACCTTTCTGCCTTTTTGGCTGAAGGTGTTACTCGCTTTGCTAAAGGGATGCAGGAGTATGAGGAGGCTTCCAAGAAGAAGGAAAAAATGAAAGCTTCAATTGCTGCAATGAAAAAGGAAATCGATAGCTTTTCTGAGAAAGAGCTGGCTTGGACCAAGAAAGTGGAAGAGTTAACAAGGAGGCACGAGATTGAGATGGGTGATCTCAAGAAGAGTTTTGAAGCTGACCGTCTGAAGCTGAAATCTGATAGAGAGGCCTTGGTTGTACAACAGAAGGCTTTTGATGAGGAGAAAGATGGTTTGAAGACTTTGGTTGCCCGGGCCACTGGGGATAACCAGTGGCTTATTGAGCAGGGTTTTCACCAGGTTGTTACTTAATTGCTTCATTCTAAAGAGTTTAACTCTGCTCTTGGCGAGGTTTACACTAAACTGCTTAATCTGGGAAAACACCAAGGTCTTATTGCGGGTTATAAGCTTCACGAGTCTGGCCACCCTTTGGAAAAATCTCCCTTGTACCGTCCCGAGGCTTCCGATATCTTTAAGAGTTCTGTTGAGCAGATGGAGAGGTTATCATACCCGTATGTGAGTCAGGTTGCTTCTTGTTATGGTAAGCCTCTCTCCGTCTTGCAGGAACTGAAGCCGGATGGTTTGAATGAAAAGGTATGTGCTGAAATGCTTAGCTCTCTTTCAAGGAAACGCTCCTACTCGGGAGATAGTGAAGATACTTTTTCCGGGGAAGCTGATGCTCCAAAGGACGTCAGCTTGGAGGTTTCGGCTGTTGATGATCAGGGTCCAAAGGCTAAGAAGGTTAAGAAGACTAAGAAGGCTAAAGGTAGTAGTTCTGGGGCCTCTAAACCTTCTATTGATGCATGAAATTCGTAGCTTTCTTAGCTCTTTTAAAACAATTTGTGGTTTGTAACCTTTAAACAATATTAGGTTTTGAGGAACCCTTAAGGTTCCTGTTGGTTGTGATTTAGGCCTTCGAGGTCGTTTGAACAATATCTTAACTTACAAGTCACTAGGACTTGTTTTGACCTGTGCTTGAAAGTCTTTCAGGGCTTTCTTTGATATGATATGATGTTTAACTATTTTCTTTGTGTTATATTTTTATACTTTGGCTTATTTTGTTAAGGCAGCCTGGTTGGCTTCAACCTTTTAAGCCTTTTGGCTATTTGTAGGTAGGTTGAAGCATTTGAGGTTTCTAGTTGTCGCCTATGTGGCTTGAAGCCTTGAAGGCTTCTTAGTTTAGTGGCTTGACTTGGCTTGTATCTTTAATTTTTTGTTCTAGTTGTATCATCCTTTATATTATTTTTGTCTTTTGGTAACTTTGTCTTTGTCGAGTTTGCGTTGTCTTTATGTGTTTTATACCTTAAAGGGTTCAGTGCTGCAGTCACTTAGCCTTGGTATTTTTAACAAGAAGACATGACACCTATCCTTTTTATTTTCTTGTTTTTGTTTGATTTCATAAGCCTGTTTGTTGGTTATTTTTCTAAGGCTTAAGGAACATTTGGTGCAGGCTGTTCAAACCCGTCTATGAGACAATTTTGTTTTAACCTAATAAGTCTCATGGAGTTGTATTGATTTAGGAACTCACCCCTTGTATAGGTTCATTCATCCCTTGAACCTATTGAGCGATGTGGCCTGGGAGCTCATCCCCTTACATAGCCCTTGCCATGGAGTTTTTTGCTAGGTTCTCAACCTGATCTTAGGATAGAAAGACAAGTTTGATAAAACAACTTCATTCATTCAAGCAATACTTGCTTTTTACAAAAGGTATTCATAGTGCTGTTCTCGAAATACATTTTGATACAAACCAAACTTTCCTGTCTAAACATGGAACCTTTTCAGGGTTTTGCCATTCCAATGCCTTGGAAGCCTTTTGCCTTCTGAATCTGCTAGCTTGTAGGATCCACCCTTGTGTGCTTCGAGGATGGTATATGGACCATCCCATTTTGGGCCAAGCTTTCCTTGATTTTCCTTTTTGCTAGCTTCATTGTTTCTGAGGACCAGGTCCCCTGGCTTGAATCGTTCGTTCTTGACTTTCTTGTTGTAGTAGGCTTCCATTTGTTGCTTGTATTTGGCTTCTTGAATTGCAGCTTGATCTCGTGCTTCCTCTAGGAATTGTAAATTCAACATGGTCTCTTTTTGGTTTGTTTCGGGATCCATGTTGACGATTCGTTGGGTTACAACTCTTATTTCAGCGGGGATCACAGCCTCGGATCCAAATACCAAGCTATAGGGTGTTTTCTTATGGCTTGTTTTTTCGGTTGTTCTAATTGCCCATAGAACACTAGGCAATTCTTCAAGCCAGTTGCTTTCGTATCTTCCCAATCTTGTCTTGATACCTTCCACTATGCTTCGATTTGCCCTTTCAACCTGACCGTTTGATTGCGGGTAAGCCACTGAGCTGAAAATCTGGTTGATTCTGTATTCTTTGCACCAAACGCTGAAAGGCTTCTCAGCAAATTGCTTTCCATTGTCAGTGACAATTACCCCCGGCAATCCATAACGGCAAATAATGTTCTCCCAAACAAAGTCGATGACCTGTTTGCCTGTGATCTTTGCAAGTGGTTTAACCTCGGGCCACTTGGTGAAATAATCTATTGCCACCAGCAAGAATTTTACTCCTCCTTTGCTTGGGGGAAATGGACCAACAATGTCCATTCCCCATTTATGGAATGACCATGCCGAGGTTATTGGGACAAGGTCATGTTTGGGATTTTTTGGGATTGGTGCATGAATCTGGCAAGCATCACATTTCCTCAATTGTTCAGTGGTATCACGATGCATTGAGGGCCAGAAATATCCAAGGTTCATGAGTTTTGCAACCACCGACCTAGCTCTAAAATGAGCTCCGCATATGCCTTCGTGAATCTCTTTGATCAAATACTTACTTTGCTCAGGACCAACGCATCTTAGCAAGGGGGCAAGGTAACCCTTTTTGTAAAGGGTTTCTCCTTGTAGTACGTACTGCCTTGCCTTGATTTTAACCCTTTCAGCTTCTACTTGATCATTGGGTAGTTCACCATTTTTAAGGAACTTTTTGATGGGAGTCATCCAATTTGGATCTTCCTCGGTGACTACGTCTTGAACTTCCAATTCATCAATCGATGGAGCCTTCAACACTTCTACGAACACCTTCTTGGTGAGGTGGGCAAAAGTGAGAGATGCTAGCTTACTTAAGGCATCAGCCTTTTTGTTTTGGGATATGGGAATTTGCTTAATGTGGCATGCTTGGAAGGTATTCATCAGCTCCTTGGATTTTTCTTTGTACTTTTTCATGTTGGGCTCTTTAGCAATGTAGCTATCATTTACTTGGCTCGAGACCAGCAACGAATCTGTGAATACTTCAAGCTTGTCAAACTTCATTTCTTTAGCCAGCCTTAAACCGGCGATCAGTGCCTCGTATTCAGCCTCATTATTGGTGGTCTGAAAATCAAAACGGAGAGCATATGTGAATTCCAACCCTTTTGGGTTGATTAAAATTAGCCCAGCCCCTGACCCTTCAACGCTTGAAGCCCCGTCGGTAAAAAGCTTCCAGGCTTCAGGGTTGGAGGGTTCAGTGGTGGCAGTGTTCACTTCAGTGATTGCTTGGTTTGGGACTTCCACGATGAAATCAGCCAAGACTTGGGCTTTGATAGCTTTTCGTGGGACGTAGGTGATGTTATGTTCACCTAGTTCCACTGCCCATTTGGTCAACCTTCCCGAATTCTCTGGTTTTTCAAGCACACTCTTAATAGGTTGGTCGGTGACCACTTGTATAGGATGTGCTTGGAAATACCTTCGAAGCCTTCTAGCTGTTTGAACTAAGGCTAGGGCAAGCTTTTCAAAGGGAGGGTATTTGGTTTCAGCCAATTTTAGAGTTTTGCTGAAGAAATAAACGGGTACCTGGGCCTTTTCTCGCTCAATGGTGAGGACCGCGCTTATGGCTTCCTCAGCGACTGAAAGGTACACCGAGATTAACTCTCCCGTTTCGGGAGCTGCAATGTCAGGTAAAGAAGCAAGATGTTGTTTCATCTGGTTGAAGGCTTCTTCAGCCTCATCAGTCCATTTGAAGTTCTTCTTATCAGAGCAATTCTTGAGTGTTTTGTAGAAGGGCAGAGATCTTTCAGCCAGCTTGGAGGTAAAACGCTTCAAGGCTGCAAGCTTCCCATTCAGGCTTTCAACCTCCTTCTTGGTTTTTGGTGGTTTGGTTTCAAGAACAGCTTTCACCTTGTTTGGGTTAGCCTTGATGCTTTGTTTCCCAACGATGTGACCCAAGAACTTTCCTTCCTCAAACCCAAATGAACATTTCTCAGGGTTGAGCTTCATGTTAACCTTTCTGAGGTTCTTGAACGTTTCCTGAATGTCATCGAGCATTTGATACTCCGTCTTGCTTTTGATCACTAAGTCATCGACGTATGCCTCCATGTTTTTACCAATTTGGCTTGTAAAGGCTTTGTCTACTAGACGTTGGTAGGTTGCTCCAGCGTTTTTGAGTCCAAAAGGCATCTTTTTGTAACAAAAGATTCCTTTATCAGTGTGGAACGCTGTCTTCTCTTCATCTTCTTCTTTCATGAGTATTTGGTGATACCCTTTGTAAGCATCAAGAAAGCATTTGAAAGGGTAACCGGTGAGTGAGTCAACCTTGAGATCAATTTCCGGTAGTGGATAGCAATCCTTAGGACAAGCCTTGTTGAGATCCTTGAAGTCTGTGCAGATCCTCCAAGAGTTGTCTGGTTTCTTGACCATAACCGGGTTTGCAACCCATGATTGGTACTTGACTTCTCGGAGAATGCCGGCTGATACGAGCTTTTCGACTTCTTGGCAAGGAGCCAGGCTTCTCTCAGTTGCTAAACTTCTTTTCTTTTGGACCATAGGCTTGACATCCGGTGGTATTCTTAACTCATGCTCAGCAATGTTCCGGGGGATTCCTGTCATATCCTCTGGACACCAAGCGAAGACATCGCTGTAGCGTGTTAGCAACTTTTCTAGATATGAGAGGGTTTCTTGTGAAAGGTTTGGATTGACCCTTATTCTCTGTTCAGGGTACTTAGGATTTATGATTAGCCTTTGCTTGTCTTCTTCACTTCTGGAACTTTCACCCTCAACCAGGTAGGCTTCTTGAGAGGGTTCAATGGTTGCTATCCCCCTCTCGGTGGGAAATTTACCTGTGCCATGGCCAACAGACACAGCCATGTAGAATGCACACTGCCCTGGTCTTCCAATGATCACATCATAGTTTGAGGGTGTGTTGATAACCACAAAGGTGAGTGGTTGGATTCTTTCCTTCTGACCTTCACTGAAACGAACATTAAGTGTCAGTTGCCCTAAAGGCTTGAGGGGTATATCGGCAATACCTTTTATGGAAGTCCCAGAGGGTTGAAGCCTTGAACGTTCTTCATTGCTCAAGCGGTTGAAGAATTTCTCAAACATGATTTCAGTGGCTGCCCCAGTGTCTATGTATGTTTTATTTGTTTGCAACGTCCCCACAGTGGCTTCTACCACAAGAGGGCTTGAAAGAGGGTCTTTTTCTGTTGGGGGGAAGCAAACACACTGAAGCTCCCAAGCTTCCAACCGTTGTCTCTTGTGAGGAACACTTCCATTGAAATCTACCATATTGACTTCCTTGCCCTTTCCATCAGCCATTTTGTCCCGTACCCCTTTCACCAAATGAGCGAGTTCTCCGGACTTAACAGCTTCTTCAATTCTTTTCTTGAGCTGGAAGCAATCATTGGTGTGGTGACCTTTTTCTTCATGAAACTCACAAAACTGTGTGGAGTTTTCATTTTTTCTACTTTTGGGTAGAGGCCTAGGAGGCCGAAAGTTTTGCTTGACTTCTTCCGTGGCAAGGATTTCTTGAGGAGTCTTTGTGAGGGGTGTGAAACTCATGCCTTTCTCCCTGGTTGGAGGGTTCCGACCTTCAGGCCTTCGATGGTCTGAACTCTTTTGACGTCTGTCATAGGAGTTAAAGTTCCCTCTTTTTCTGGCTGGGCTGTTGCTCCGCCAACTAGACCCTCTTTTTCTTTGCTCTTTAATATCTACTGCCTCCTCTCCTCGGATGTGGGCTTCTGCCCTTTCGAGAGCTTCTTCCAAAGTCTTGGGCAGAGATTTGTTGAAATCTCTTGTGAGATATTTTGAGGTGATAGCGTTCATGAAACCGGCTACCCTCATTTTCTCATCTGCCCCTACATATGTGAGACCTTCCTTCTTGTATCGTTCAATAAACTCACGAAGACTTTCATCACCACGTTGTGTTATCTGAAAGATCACAGTTGTGTCTTTGACATATCGCCTTTGTTGGGAGAAATTGGCCAGAAAACCCTTGCTGAGGTCGTCAAAGCTTCGAACGCTTCGAGCAGGTAAGTCGTTGAACCAGATCCTGGCTGGTCCAACAAGGGTTTGCATGAACATTAGGCAACATTCAGCGTTTGACCATTTCTCTATCCTTGCTGCACCGGTAAAGATCTGAAGATGGTCCTCAGGATCTTCAGTCCCTCGTATGTTTTGATGTGAGGAGGCATTTTGATCTTTGCTTGAAAATCATAATCAGCTATTTGCTGTGAAAAGCATGAAAGGTTGCTTGGCTTATATGGTTTGGCCAAGTCTTCTTCAGCCCTTGTACCCACGTTATTGCCATTGCTGTTGTTTCCCTGAGTGGCCAGCACTTGATTAATAAAGTGCTGCCACGGGAAGCTGGCCATCATCTGGGCCATCATTGGTGGCATGAGGTTGAAGCCTTAAAGGCTTCCGGGTGCAACTGAGCAGCTTACTTCAAGGGGGGTGCTCATAACGGCACTTCGTGCCAAAGGGAGCACGAATAGGGCCTGTTCCCACGAGGTTGTTGTAGAAGCTGGAAGGCTTGTTACTGGGGACTGTAGGAGCTGATCTAGGGTCAGCTCATGGCCCAGAGGAGCACCATTTATAGCTGGTTGGGATGAAAAGAGAGGACGTGTTGTAGGATTTGCCATTGTAGACAGATATGGATTAGGGTTTGGAGGATTACTGGGGCCAGCCTCATTCCTAGTTGTAAAAGGTGGGATGGGAGGTCCGGGAGACAACGTTAGTTCGGGCTCATCATAGTCTAGACGAATCCTCACTCCCTTGTCCCTTTCCTTATTTACATATTGGTTGAGGAGAGACCTTAACTCAAGGAAATTATTGGCAACCCCCTCGGGGGTAAGTTCAATACGTGTCGGGGTGTCCGAGACACCAACATTGGGGGAAGGGACTCCGGATCTGGACGGAGTTGGCGTGTTAAAAGTGAGGAATTCAGAAGCGCTCCCCGGAGTTGAGAAAGGAGTTGGTATAGCCACATGAGCTTGGCTAGTACTCGGGGTTGAGGTGCTTAGAACCTGATTTACTTCACCCGGGGATCCGCTTTCGGACATGATAGTTTCAAGGGGAAAGAGCTACACTACTAGGTCTTTTTGAGGAGAAATAGCGGCGTAGCCCCACGGTGGGCGCCAACTTGTTGATGCAACAAATAAGAGACCAAAGGTAGTAGCGAGGTTGGTTAGGCAAAAGGGTTAAAGGGTTTAACTTTGTCTAACGCAGGTCGTGGGGTCCCCCCATGTTTGCAAGACGTGGAAGGAGGTTCACTAGTTTATTTTTGTTGTTTGCTATGGATCCTTCTCTGAAGTGTATTTCAAATTCGGATGAAGGGGCAAACAGAATGTGTGTGTTGGATGTGAAAGGGAGTAACTCGCATGAAGCAAGTACTCGGAATGAATGACCAGAGATTTAAGGAATCTTTACTGGCCAGACATGTCCTCACTCAGTAAATGAAGTGTCAAATATATAGGAGAAGACATCTCCCAAAGAGGAATGCATTTGACTAGTGACCTTGCTTGCAGTGAGGGGCTTGCCCTTTCGGGGGTTGAAGCCTTTTGACCCCTGGATAATAGAGTGTGCTCTGTGGACCTGCACTGCTTTTGCGGCTGGCGAGTTGGTGAAGTAATCTGGAGACATGACTACTTACTGTTCCGTGCTACTTTATCTCGTCTTCCCAGGTTTTTAACCTTTGAACCATTTTGCCTTATGAGCATTTACATATTTAAATCATTCATATTTGGTCTTGGGCTACCCCCGTCATCAGCGTATTTATTTTTCGCTGTTTTGAAAACCAGAAGGATTTACACCCGGAAGATTTAGGTTTTCATTTACGACGATACTCATATTTATGTCTTTCGATTCCAAAATGTTTACATATGTTTGTTCAACTACCATGTAGTTAGGTAGGACTAGAAATGAATAGGGGTAGCCTTAAAATGCATTTGTATCTTTTACCGTGTTTGCGCATTCATTTTTTGCTGTTTTGAAAACCAGAAGGATTTACACCCAAAAAATTTAGGTTTTCATTTACGACGATACTCATAAAATGTTTACACATCTTTGTTCAACTACATGTAGTTAGGTAGTAACAATCAATCCAAGAATCTAGAAATGAATAGGGGTTCTTATCATTATCAAAATGAAAACTTGTCTCACCTAATTGGTTGCTTGGTTCCCTTTTTCGATTTTCAATGATAGCCCCTCATTTTGCAGCATACACCGTGGGGTATGGTGGGGCGGGGGTTTGGAGCATGGATTGACACGTGGCTTGGGGGCTTCGTTGGGCTGACCCACCTTGAACACGGTATGGTGGGGCGGGGGTTTGGGGCGTGGCCAGCCCAAATGGCTGTTTTATATTTTTTAAAAAACAAAAAATTTAAATTTTTTAATGTTTTTTAAATAAAGAAAATTACATACAAAAATTCCTAACGCTTATATTTGTTCTTTATCTCTTCTCTCATCTCCAAGATTAGTTCCAACTCTTCACCCTCTAGGTGATCAATGGGCTGGGATAGAAATTTCAAATCATCTCGTTTTTGTTTCAGGACATCTCTAGCTTCTTTTCTTTTTCGAATTCCGGCCCTTTGTTGTTGGAATACGTTGAATGTATCTAACTTGCATGCAATGTCATCCAACTGATCGCTGTATATTCCCTTACGTGAGCCCGAACTCCCAACTGAAGGCGATGTCGTACCCGATCTTGATTTTTGAGCGCGCCTTTTTGCGGCATCTCTTTCATATTCAGGCCGGTTTGGCGAATCATCCAAAAGGTCATCAAACTCTTGATCTCGTGCATCAGATTGGGCTTGGGACGAGACCCTTGACCTTTTGGAAGACGTGTTAGTTTCGCTTCCACTGGGGATATTCGCCTACTTTGGATGGAACTTACAAATCTCCCAACAATGCATGAAACGGAAGTCGCTCCCCACATTTGTTTTGAATGTAACCAATGGCTTCGATGTTGAGAATTTCCTATTTTAATAAAAACAAAATTTAATATATTATAAAGTTATATAAAAAATAACCATAAATATTAAAATAAGGGCTACAAAATATTTAAAAATACCTAAAGTTGAATGTTGAGATTGTTGAACCCAAGCCCTCGCCAATGTAAGTTCTTCATTAACGACCCATTTTTGTTGTTTTCGTTTGGCGGTTTCAAGTGCTTTCTCCGCCTCTGTTTTTTTCTTATGACTTCTCTTTTTGATGGGTTTGGATGCGGAAGGACCATCGTTGGGTGGTTGAGTTTCGGGTACGGTTTCGATTTGGGAAAGGTTGATGGAGGTTGGTGAAAGGTTGATGGGCGTTTGTGGAAACGGGCTAGGTATCGAATCGTCGGTGTGTGGGAAGTTAGTAAACACACGATTCTCGAGATACGATGCATAACTCGCCATTGGCCAACGGCTATTTGGTTTGGCCAACGAAAACCCGCCATGTCATACGTATAGACCCGCCCCACGCCCGGCTTCAAACTCCCGCCCCTTAGGCCACACCCCAACCCAAGCCCACCCGGGGTGGTGGCTTGGGCGTTTTCAGCCAATCCACGCCCCAACCCAAGCCCCATACCCCACAGTCTTATACAACTCCATGTGATTAGATATACGATTGCAAAATTATAAATACTAGTAACTAGAACTCGCTTTGCGGCAAGATCGTTAAAATCAAACAAAAAATGTAAGAACCTTGAACCATGCATGGGTGTTGCGGAGGGTTAACTCGCAAAAAATAGACCAAAACGTAAAACATAAAAGAATAACTAAGTCGGCTTAGAACTCTTGCGTTGCGACGGACGTTAAACCAAAAAAAAAGGAAAAATTAAAAATCTCTTAAACACAAATAATAATATTAATAATAATAATAATTAAAGTAAGTATAATAATATGTGCATCTAGATTTAATACAACATAATTGTAAAGAAAAGGCTATAGTATTACAGAGAAACAAAAAGGAGAGTGGACCAATAGCATATAACAAAATTGAATAGTAAACATTTGAGAAATGGATTTTCACTATAGCAAATGTCTTGTAAAGAATATATACATATATCTTTTATTTCTTTTGCCTTTTTTGGATTTATTTACTTTTTACCCTCAACATTCAGTATTGCCAATTACACTCTTTAACTTTATAAAATATTATTTTGATTCTCTCGAGTTTTCGCTGCTTATTTTTATGTACATGAGTCAAATATAAATTGTTTTCGTGCTTATTTTTTTGTATGTTTTCAGCTGGTCTACATTTTCATGCATGGTTGTAAAAATCCCGACTAGTCTCCGATTAGTCGCCGATTAATCACTAATCGGAGGTTCACCGATTAATGGTCGATTAATCGCTAGGCGGTCAATGACGTCTTATTCTGGCAAAATTTTAGGCAAATCCCGACCAAACCATATAAATTCTTGCCAATTACTTAAAAAAAAGGGTCAAGGAGAGGTTAAAACATGTCTCCTATAAAAAAACTACATATAAAAATGTGTTTGTATATATATAACTAAAAATTACATATAAAAATCTCAATCCGATTAATCCCTATTTATCTCGATTAATAGCTAGTCGATACCCCACCGACCGACTAGCGCCTAGCGATTCTTACAACACTGTTTTCGTGCTTACTTTTATTTACGTTTTCAGTTCGCCTACGTTCTGTCATATATAGTATATAAGTTCGAGTGACTTTACGTTTCAAAGCAACCGCAACACGCGGTACTATTTTAAAAAATATTATTTTCTTACGTGCTTTATTTAAGTACGTTACGCTATACATTCAAATTAGTTTACGTTTTGATGTAATTTTTTCTCGGTAATGAGTCATGTCAAATATAATACGTTTGCGTGCTTATTTTATGTATGTTTTCAGTTGGTCTACATTTGGACGAAAGTTTTGTTCGGAAACGAGTCGGGTCAGATATTTGACAGTACAAATTCAAGTTACTTTAAGTTTCGATGCCATGGGTCAAATTACTAGTTTATATATAATTTGTAAAGGTGAAATGCTTGGATTTTTAAATAGCTTATCATATGACTATTTAAGTAAATGGGTCCATTTTTGTGTCTTTCTGCTGTAAGATTAATTTCATGTTTCTAAACAATGTTCTATGCATACTTGAAATAGCTTTCTTTAATAAGGTTCAGATGGCCTCATTGAAATCAAGGAACACCAATGAAGCAAAAAGGTAATCCAAATGTTTATGTTATTCCTTATAAAAACCGTGAAACAAAATGAGAAATTTCGACTCCATGATTTTAATTAATTGTTTCCTAATGTTGGCATACGCAACCAAATAGTCATACATTATAGTAGCTATATATAGAAGAACACAAAAGAATGAAACCGAAACTTAAATATACCTTATAAGATGTAAAACAAAGACTCTACGCTGCAGCTGCAGTATCATGGCTGCTGCCGTTTGATTCATTTCCAATCTCCGGTGTTGATACACTATGTTCCGACCCTCTGTTGTCTGATGAAGAATCTACACTGTTGTTGCTTTCGTTTGAGGCTTCTTGTGCTCCTTCACCGCTTTTATGTTCCTCTACTCCGTTGTTCCCATTGTTACTTGAGTTTGTGCTCTCGGGCTCTGTGGTTACATTGTTGGTAGATTCCGAACCTTCAGTTTGCTCCTTCGACTCGGCCTGGGTTGACTCGCTTTGTGATGAGTTTGATTCTGAGCTAGCACTATCGTTGTTGGTGTCTGTGCTTTGCGTTTGCTCATTGGACTCTGTCTGAGTTGACTCGCTTTGTACTGAGTTTGATTCTGAGTTAGCATCATTGTTGTTAGTGTCTGTGCTTTGCGTTTGCTCATTGGAATGTGTCTGGGTTGACTTGCTTTGTGCCGAGTTTGATTCTGAGCTAGCTCCATTGTTGTTAGTGTCTGTGCTTTGCGCTTGCTCATTAGACTCCGTCTGGGTTGACTCGCTTTGTGCTGAGTTTGACTCTGAGCTAGCACCATTGTTATTGGTGTCTGTGCTTTGTGTTTGCTCATTGGACTCTGTCTGAGTTGACTCGCTTTGTGTCGAGTTTGATTCTGAGTTAGCACTATCGTTGTTGGTGTCTGTGCTTTGCATTTGTTCATTGGACTCTGTCTGGGTTGACTCGTTTTGTGCTGAGTTAGAATCTGAACTTGGTCCATTGTTAGTGGAATCTGTAGTTGGAGTTTCCACCTTGGACTCGGTCTGGACTGACTCATTTTGTGCTGAGTTTGAATCGGAATTTGCTCCATTGTTTGTAGTCTCTGTACTTTGAGTTTGCTCCTGGGTTGACTCGTTTTCTGCTGAGTTTGAACCAGTTGCTCCATTGTTGGAGTCTGCAGATTGAGTTTGCCCCTCAGACCCTGTCTGGGTTGACTCACTTTGTGGTGAGTTCGAATCCGAACCTTCTCCATTGCTGGAAGAGTCTGTGCTGGTGGTTTGCTCCTTGGACTCCGTCTGGGTTGACTCGTTTTGTGATGAATGTGAATCTGAACTTGTTCCATCATTGGTATTCCCACTTTGCTCCTTGGACTCGGTCTGTGTTAACTCGGTTTGTGCTGAATTTGAGTCTGAACTTGCTCCATCATCGGTATTCCCACTTTGCTCCTTGGACTCGGTCTGTGCTGACTCAGTCTGTGCTGAGTTTGAGTCTGAACTTTCTCCTGTATTGGTCGACTCTGTGCTCTCAACTAGCTTGTTGGACACGGTCTGTGTTGACTCGTTTTGTGCTGAGCTCGAGTCTGAATTTGCTTCATTTTTGGTACTTTCACTTTGCTCCATGGACTCTGTTTGTGTTGACTCGTTTGGTGTTGAATTCACATCTGAATTTGATTCATTATTCGTGGACTCTGTACCTTCAGTTTGTTGTTGTGTTGACTCATTTTGAGTTGAGTTTGACTCTGAACTTGCTTCGTTGTTGGTAGAGTTGGTACCTTCAGTTTGCTCCTTCATCTCTGTATGAGTTGACTCAGTCTCCGCTGAACTTGCTCCATTGTTGGTAGAGTCCGTGCTTTCAGTATGCTCCGTTGACTCTGTCTGCGTTGACTCGCCTTGTTCTGAATTCGGGTCAGAATTTATGTTAGTAGAGTCGGTAAATACAGTTTGCTCTTTCGACTCCGTTTCCACTGTCTTCTGAGATTCATCAACCACTTCACTCGAAACATCATCTCCTTTTCCGTTTTCATCTCTGATCTTATCTTGTTCATTGTTGTTATCTTCAACGTCCGGTTTGGTTTCTTCACTTTCACTCTGTTCATTCTGTTTACCATCTTGTTCATCGGTCTTCGTTACTTCCTTGTTATCATCATCTACGCTCCTATTTTCAGTCTGGTTCATCTTTTCAATCGCATCCTCCTTTTCTTTGTTATCTTCTCCATCGTCTTTATTCTCACTTTCATCAGCATCTCTCACACCGTTCACCTCTTCAATTCTCTCCTGTTTTACGCCTTCATCCTCCTCACTTCTCTCATTGTCATGGTCCCGAACCCCCTCAGTGTTATTTTCATCCACTTCTTCATCACCATGTCGGTCATCATTTGCTTCATCCACTTTAGGATTAAGCCCTTTTCTCCCTAACTTTATCAAATCATCATTACCATCATTTTGCAACCTCTCAGAGACGCTTGTCGCAGATCCTGGTTTCTTATTACCAGACTGTTGTAGCTGATACAACAACCACACACTCACACCAAGCAATACACAGATCTGTAACACATGCTTTATCTTCAATCCTTTACTTCTACTGTTTCTGCGTGGCGATTGCCGAAACATGACTTATTCCCTTACGAAACGTAAATTAGAGGCCAATCTGTAACACTTCAAACACAGAAATGCACATCAAGGTTTGAATCGTAGATCTAACTTGATAGTAATCTAAATTCTACAGATCTAAAACTCATTTTCAAAGCAGAAAAACAAAAATCAACTCACTACTGATAAAACATTCAAACTTAAATGATAAATCCAAACAACTTTAAATAGATGCATAACAATACAACTACCAAAACCCTAGGACATGAAATGAACTAAAACGAAACGGCATTTTGTGTCGTAATCACTAATCAGTTAATCTAATAGTGAACTAAATCGTACAGATCTAAAACTCATTTTCAAAGCAGAAACACAAAACCAGCTCACCGACGATAAAACATTCGAATTTAAATGATTAACCTAATCAACTTTGAGTACATACGCAACAACACAACTACCGAAACCCTACGATATATGAACTGAACTAAAACGAAACGGCATTTTGTTTCATACTCACTAATCAGTCAATCTAATAGTGATCTAAACTCTACAGATCTAAAACTCATTTTCAAACCAGAAATACAACACCAGCTCACTGATAATAAAACATTCAAACTTAAACGAATAACCTAACAAATCAACAATACAACTACCAAAACCCTAGGTTATGAAACAAACCAAAACGAAACGGCATTTCGTTTCGTAATCACTAATCACTTAACCTAAATCAAATCAACAAACACCTAACATACCAGATCAGCAAATCAACTACTGAATCTAAATTGTACATATCTAAAACTCATTATTAAAGCAGCAACACAAAACCAGCTCACTGACAACACAGTTACCGAAACCCTAGGTTATGAAACGAACTAAAACGAAACAGCATTTTGTATCGTCATCACTAATCACTTAACCTAAATCAAATCAACAAACATACAACATACCGAAATCAACTACAGATCTGAAACCAGAAACACTTCCGCAATGCGTAACACAATCGATTCCGATCAAAACCGTTGTTAACAGATTCAAATAGAGGAGTAAATCAAACAATGAGAGCTGATTAACTTAGTTATAGAACTAAATGCTAGCATAGATTCCAGTTGAAACTTGAAGATGCAAAAGCGAGTTTACCTTTTTCGAAATTACTCCACACAGTTGCAGGATTGAAAGTAGAAAGTGCGATTTGAACGATGTGTGGTGGATCTGAATCAGTGGAAACTTGAAATTGAAGTTGCGTATGGTTGAATGTAAGTTATTGATGAATGATATTTTATCTTCTTCACTGGTTATGAAGAACAACACAGAGTCGGTGATTTGATATATGGTGTGTAGTGTAGTGTCTACCCTTACAGCTCAACACGTTCTGGCTTCAATTTTTTATGTCGTGTTTGGGTTTATGAGTATGAACTATGAAGTGATTGTTGGATTGTTATACGTAATGTTTTCAATACCGGTTCAAACTGATCGTTATTACTAGTTGAATCGGGCATTGAAGACATGATTGGTAAGTTAAAGACCGGTCTAATTATAATAACTAGTTTTTGCCCGCCCGCGTTGCGGGGCAATAAGCCAAATATTTTCTCTCACAACATGTATGTTTGTACAGAGGGCAAAATCGTTATTATATTTTAAACTGAAGACGAAATCGTAATTTTAAACGAAGGACGAAAACGCAATTTTAAACTGGGAATTAAATCAAATAAAAAATAGGTTGGTCCAATGGGGGAGTGCCAGGCAGTTGCCTGGCACTATTCCCCTTAGCCTGTAAAATGTATATGTAAGATAATGGTTTAGTTTGAAACCGTCAAAAAATATGGCATTACCGGGGCGTACCGATAAACCTGTTTTTACCCATGTTCAATTTTGAGTTTCAAACTCCTCATTGTAAGGGCATGTTTGGCTAAGCTTATTTAACCTAAAAGGAACTCTTTGTGAAAATAACTTATTGATTTATGACTTTTTGAAAGAGAGTTTTTTAAAAAGTGTTTGGATTAGCTTATACTGTGGGAAAAGCCAATAAGTCAATAAGTTGTTTTTTAAAAAGTGTTTGGCTTCGCTTATTGATGTAAAATGACTAAAAGGGCTCAAAAAGTTATAAGTTGCTCAAAAAGTCACACCATCCTAACTTCTCAAAAATGACTTTTTCTTCTTTACAAAAAGTCGTTTTGAAAAGTCCTTTTAGGTTTGCCAAACACAAAATCTCCTTATTAGCTTTTTGAAAAAGCTAATAAGTCAATAAGTTGGTTCAAAAAGCTTAGCCAAACATGCCCTAATTATAATCTGGTGTGTACCAAATTCCAAAGCGGCTTTCCAATTTCCATCGTTCAATAG
This sequence comes from Helianthus tuberosus, assembly GCA_030545235.1. NCBI lineage: Eukaryota > Viridiplantae > Streptophyta > Magnoliopsida > Asterales > Asteraceae > Helianthus > Helianthus tuberosus. Next base: position 3,473,265 of record CM060416.1, on the reverse strand, counting down.
AAGTTCCATCGTTCCAACATATATGTTGAATCGTTCAAATCTGTACCAATCTTCAACCAACTATCGACGTTCAATTCTGATGTTCAAAGACTATCGACGTTTCCGCGTTTCGACTACACATCCGATGTTCAGTTCCGACCTGTTAAACATACAGTTTTAGAATACGGATAATAATCAAACCCGGTCATTATGTTTTATTATTTTGTAGAATATGGATAATAATTAAACTCAGGCATCTTTCAATCAAGTTTTAGAACAAAAATAAGATAAAACATGAGAGTATGTAACTTGTCAAAAAGACGAAAAGTATAAAGCAGTATATATATATATATATATATATATAGAGGAAGGTTAACGTAGATTACGGCTTAACGTACATCACGTACGACAGGTAATTACGCACGTTCATTTTAAAATCACGCACGTTATAACTCAAAAATCCAAAATCACGCATGTTGAAACACAATAATCATGCATATTGAAAACATTAATCACGCATGTTATAGAACAAATCACATACGTTATTGTATGTGAAGTACGTTAAGTCGTAATGTACGATATACTTTATATATATATATATATATATATATATATATATAGGGTTAGGATCATGAGTGAACAACATCCTTGTTTGTGAACTGTGTGAACTAATCTTGGGCCTTGATTTTGTTTAAGATGATAAGGGGTAGGATTGTCATTAAACATATAAAGTTAATTTTATTTCTTAAATTATATATCAATTTTTATAGAGATTTATCACAATCAACAATCAGTTACCAAACATTACGTTGATCCCTCACCCTTTTTCACCGATCGCCACCTCTCTTCCGTCGCCGACGCCGACCACAACCTCATCTACTGTGAATCCATCGATAACGTTAAACCCTTCTACTCCCTCCGCTCTCCAGCCATCTGATCAATCAACATTCAGTTACCATCCCTCACCCTTTTTTCACCGATCGCCACCTCTCTTCTGCCGCCGACGCCGACCGCAGCCTCATCTTCTATGAATCCACCGATAACATTAAACCCTTCTACTCCCTCCGCTCTTTAGCATCTGATGGTAAACTCAAATACTAATGAATCCCTGAATCCAATATCCAAGATGCAAAATATGCTCTCGCCAAAGAACAAAAATTGACCCTCCTTTGCTGCTCTCTTAAGTAATCAAGGTACACAATAATGCACGTAATGGTTTCATCTTGCTCTGATTTGTGTCCGATTGTGTTTAGGTTTCTTGGTTTATCCATTTTTTTATTCAAGTTGAATCTAGGGTTTGAAGTTTATATTTTGGTACAAAAAAGCTTGAATTGTTGAATTTTTTGTGTTTTAGTTGCTGGTTATAAGTTAATCATGTCTTTTTTTGTGTAGATTGTTTTTCCGATTTAGTCTATTTATAGTTAGTTGTACACATATGTATACTCTGTTTTTTGGGTTCATTCGATTATACACATATGTATACTCTGTTTTTTGGGTTCACTCGATTATACACATATGTATACTCTGTTTTTTGGGTTCATAAAAATTCTGCCTTTATGTTATACGCTTGTGTATTTTAGAGTTATTTTGATGGCTTTTTATGCACATACATGTATTTAAGAAATACGAAAGATTAAAAAAATGAATGATTTAGGTTTGTTCGTTTTATTCTTGCAATAATTTAGTGTTATGATGTAGGTTTGTTTTTATGTATCTTTGTCAGTGAGAATCTAGATATACTGATTAGTATAGCATTATAGTTTGATTCAATAGATATGTAATATAAAGTTAAGTGGTTGATAATATTATCTTGTGGACACAGGTGAGAATTCTTAGGAAGGAGTCATACTGGGTCAAAGGAGCGGGATCAGTTGTGATTGTTGACCAGGTAAAATTTATAACATATATGTGTCATGTGTGTGATTAATGTGTTAACTTAGTGTATATTTTGATGCTTATGTGGATATCAAATGCTATGATGTACAGGACCCAAAAACTCAGTACCCCGTTGTCGTGAGATTTAACAAAGTGAACTATGCAAACGTCTCAACCAACAACTATGCATTGGATGAGATCCAAGAAGTTTAGAATGAGTTCTTGATCATGTTGTGATTGTAGAATGCCTCACATTTTAATCTTTTGCGACATATTTATCAATGAATTTGTATTATATTCTATGTGTGTTTCTTAGGCTCCTAAATATATGGTTTTACTGAATCAAACTCAAGTGAGATTCAGTCCCACAAACAATTTTAACCTTAATTGTAACTGAAAACCAAAAAGATAATCAACAAAATGACACATGTCGCCACTAAAGGATGGTCGTTGATGGTCAAAAAAGTGCCGCTAATGATGCAAGTCGCCACAAACTCAATATACAAAATCTCGGTCGAGATATCTTTTAACGATTAAACATCATACACAGGCCATCAAAACGTCCAAAACACCAAAAAAACACAATGCGGCAAATAAAAACTCGAATTATGCATCACAAACATAGTTTCAACAATAAAAACCGTCTACCGACTTCTAAACAAAGTATCTAGCAATGTTTTATAAACTAGCGTCACAATTGTTATTGTCTACCATGAAAATATAAGCATCAAAGTCTTTGTTCATCTTGTGATATGCATCCACTTCTGCCAATATTCTTTCACGACGCTTATTTGCATATGAACATACTATTTTCGCAACATATTTTTTCCGTAACCGTGTCAAACACGCCTTCTAAATCCTTCTGAACTTTTCCACACGCTCAGCATCGTCATATCCAGCCCTATTCCACCTTTGGTTTGAAACACCATTTGCCTGCACATGCTCCATAAAATTAAACACTTGTACTGTCACAATAATACTTATGGATAATACAGTTTATACTCTGGTGTACACTGGTATGTTCACCTGTGTACAACAGTATGTACACATGTGCACAACAATGCATTACATAAGTGTAAACTATCTTTAAACCTTATGTACAGTATGTACATAAGTCCTTAATAATCCAATTAGTTAATATATTAGCATCCCCATTACCTAAACCCCAAATATTTAAAAATGTAAATAATATATAGATAATCCAAGAAATATTGGTATAAGTTTGTGATATAACATCAAATTTTCCATTTGCTAAAACTTCCTCAGCAAAATGAGCATTTTTCTCTTTTCCTTTTGGCCCAACGCCTTGTTGCTTTAGTAAAACTATAATATAAAATAGCACCATGGTTAATACGTAATAACAAAATATTTAATGTAAAGAAAATTCATATCTACCTAGAGGTGATAGGGTGGGTGGTTCTGTGGAAGGGTGAGCGGTTCTGGCACGTTAGGTAACGGGTCAAAACGGGTTTTTATAAAAATCGACCAGTTTTAATACATAACAATTCTTGGAGTATGAAAATACATAACAACAAATAATTATCCATATAGATCCTAACAGCAAACGTAATAAATAACCAAATTTCCCCTTTACACATAAGGTCCAAACTACCCCTACACAAACATATATAAACCAGAATTTGGGGAATAGATAGCATACCGTGTTCTGGCCAAGAGGGCACGCAAGGCAGGCTGGTCAAAGGTCAAACAGTCTCCACCAACCATATCGGTCTGAGTAAACATCAAGGCATTAACTTATATACATGGTGTAAAACCCAGGTACAAATAAACAACCTTTTGCACACCTGTATCTCGACTTCTTATACACATTCGTACATAGTGTACAACCCAAGTTGTAGACTAATTAAAAAAATCCCTGTACATATGCGTACAACCAAGTTTATTAATAAACTTTCATAAAAATATAACCCAAAAAACAGAGTAAAATCGGAAAAACAGAGTATACATATGTGTACAACCCACTGTACACTTTGTTCATAAAATTTTTACCCCCAATTCAATATCAATCAGTATAATACACAAGTGTACATTAACGCCTTTACACAATCAATACACACAACCTTATGAGATATCACAAAACCAGCTATAATACATATGTGTAAAGCCAACGAACAGAGCAACCTCTCATAAAACATAGCAAAATCCAGTAATTTGTTAAATCAACAATATAGTTCAAAAAAAAAAAAATTAAAGATGTATTGATGAAATCAGAACGATCTTGCTCAAAACCCACAAATGGAACACTATCTTATACAGAATTAGCTAAGAAAGTATACACTAATGACACGTACCATTAGTGCGATTCCGGTGAATGAAAACGCCGATATATAGCACATTTTATCAATCGACGATGGAAGCAATTAATTGCCGGTGGGATTAAAAGGGATAGCGAAGAATCGACGGTGGTAGCTATTAATTGCCGGTGGGATTAAAAAGGAGAGAGAAGAATTGACGGTGGAAGCTATTAATCGCCGGTTACAGAGATGATGAACTTGCAAATCGCCGATCGATTTTGATGAAGAACTGTAAGGACCTGCCAAATTTGTCCATAAAACGACCCGTAAGTAAAAACCCGGACCCCTGAAACCCCAATGTGCATGAAAAAACCAAGAAAACAAGATTTCTAGAGTTCACGCGGGCCGCGTAAAACGTAAGCTTAGGCTTTCGCGGGCCGCGTCAAAGTATTGTTGACCGGATAAGCGTTCTATGCCACGTGTAGTACACGTGGCAACCCTACTAATGACACGCTAGCCCTACACGTAGACTAGGGGCTCTCGCGGGCCGCGTAAAACCCAAAAATCAGCTATAAATAGGTTGGCCATGAGCAGTTCATCTGTGTTCGAAAATTTCATTCAAAAACGAAGTCTACAGCTCAAATTCGAATTTCTAAGTAGGGAAACGCTGCTACGAGTACAGGGTAATAACTCGATCACTGCTACAATATAATGTCCGATCGATTGAAACCAATCCGATGGATGTTTAAGTGTTGCCTATAATTGGGCTATGCCTTTGTCATTCGTCGTGAAGGTTTTGATTTCGTGAGCTTATCGTAAATGTTGTATTAAGTTACTGACCTAGTTTCGTATGCATTGCTGTTTAAATTAGGTTATCAGACTAATCAGTAGGCTAAACTCTGCCCGTCTAAACTTGCAATGTGAGTCATTCTCTTTTATCAAAAGTGTTTTACAATACTCCAATTATTTTCAAAGTTATAATTACAGGGATTAAGTCGTGGTTATCTTGAATCACTGGCTAGTGGGGTATTGTGCACATTACTAATTTCTCACGGTTAGGTTCATCAACCTAACAGTGATAATCATGACTACTTGGGTGAAAGGACCCAATAGTGGTATGACCATCGTCACCAGGGTGTGACACGACGCCAGATAAAAATAAGATAGTAGCCATTGTAATCGCTCTTATGCTGTAATTTATAACAAATGTGTCGTTTTGTTTAACCTGAATGACTCGCCAATATTTCCCCGCTGATAAAATATTTTCAAAACATGTTTCAGGTGACCTACTGTGAATCAAGGAAAACGTGCTACGGAGCACTAACAACGCTTGAAGTGGTGGCTCAATAAAATAAATAAGCATGTTTTGTAAAACAGGGAATTTCCCGTGAAATTCCTCTATTGTAAATTACGGGGTTTGTCCCAAATTATATAAATAAAATAATTGGGCATTTTCAAGTTTTAAAAGATCCTGTAAATCTTCCGCTGTCAACTCAAATATTAAATACCACGAGTTTCTGTCCCGCGGCTCCTGGACCGGGTCACACCAGGACGGGGGCAGTGACAGAAAAAGGTGGTATCAGAGCCACTGATTTAAGCCAATTAAATATTTAGAAATAATTAATTTTTCTGATTGCCATTCTGTGATTCTATTAAAATTTAATTTACAAAATTTTAACTTAGAATTTTGTGTGTTTCTTCATGTATGCTAACAGCATGAATGAACTATCAGAAGCACTTCAAAACTTTACTATCCATACCACAGATATGGATACCACCGATACCTTTACTGGCTACCAGGCTGATACTGAAGAGCCAATGGTATTCCAAGCTCAACCATAGGAGAAACCAAAACCGAAAAAGAGAAGAAGATTTGTAGGCTGGAGGCGTGTGCGTAGGAAGAAACCAGCAACACAGAAAACTATAAAGATTGAGGATCCGAAGGATAAAGGCAAAGGAAAGGAAATCGGGGAAAGTTCAAGGCAAGCCTAGGAAATGCCATCATGGGAGGAGCTGGATCGTAAACTGGCACTTAGTGACCTCATCGGACCTGCCGATGAAAACCTCTTTAATTACCCAGCGGAAGCACAACTTCCAGTTAACCTAGAGCCTGCTATCCCAGATCCTATTATCCACCCCCGACCTCTACCAGGAGAGCTAGAAGAATAGTGGACCACTGACTGGCAATTTCATAATCTTTTAAATAACCCTAATACCTTTTTTCCCCAGTTTGACCCTGAGCCTGCACCAAACCCACCTATGAGCACAGAAAACTTGGCTGAACTCCGCCACTATGGCGAAGAGCTGGTGGACGCTGGAAATAGAATTCAGGAAGTGGGGGAGAGGATATCCTGGAAATATGACGAGAGGGAACGTCATTTCTGAAGTGCCAACTGATGGGGATCATATGTGGTGGTGTGGTTACGTGTTTAATAATAATAATAATAATCTAATCATATAAAATAACTTAAAATAAAACTTTGTAACATAACTGATGTGTACGGATGCCTACTAATATATATAAAATATCGACGTCGCAAAGTCGACAATTTTGGCTATACCTGTTAACATAATTATGTGCAATTGCTTTATTGTGTCTGATTATTATTTATTTTGTGCAAATAATTTATATATTGATAATTATCAGATGGAACACGCCATCAATGAGCCAGTTAACGAGGTTAACCAATCTGAACAAAACAATGAAGATCACTTTCTTAATAGGCAAGATATAGAAAACATCGTTGCCCAGGGAATAGCAAATGCTATTCCAGCAATCCTTGCTGCTGCCCGAAATCCAGTTGAACCTCAACCAATTATTCCTAGCAAACGTACTCACGGCGACAATTTCAGTAATAGTGTAAATGGAGGCGGCAATATTAATAATAATGATGATGATGTGATGCAAGCCCCATTTCTTAAGAGAATGAAAGCTGCAACGCCTGGTTGCACTTACAAGGAATTTCTTGCCTGTAAACCAATCGAATTTGCAGGCAATGAAGGGGCAACTGCTGCACTGCGTTGGTTAGAGAAAACAGAAGCAGTAATTAAAATAAGTAAATGTGCCGAGGAAGACAAGGTCATGTACACGTCGCACCTTTTTAAAGAAGGGGCACTAGAATGGTGGAACACGGTACTACAAGCCAAGGGAAGCGATGTGGCTTTTGCTATGAATTGGGAAGAATTTAAAAGTCTGGTGGAAAGAAAATTATGTCCCGAATATGAAAAGGAACAAATGGCAAATAAGTTCCTGAACCATCGGATGGTGGATGTAGACTATCGAGGGTATACTTCGACATTCTTCGAGTATGCTAGAGTTGTACCAACCCTGGCTTCGCCAGAACCGGTACTTATATCTCGCTATATTTGGGGTTTGATTGGTGAAATCCGTGATATCGTTAAAGCTGCAAGACCTCACACAATTGACGATGCAGTGGAATTAGCCAACACTTTGACAAACGGACTGGTGCGTACGCGAGAAGAAACTCGGAAAAAGGAAGTGGCCCAAAAGATTACCCAAGGATTCCGTGTGGGTAATAGTAGTAATTTCAAGAAAAAGGGAACCAGGCAATCTTCCACTGCTCAATTTTGTAATATCTGTAAAAGAAAGCATTTTGGAAGATGCAAAGGGTATTGCAATTTCTGCAAAATTCCAGGGCATCAAGAAGAAGATTGCAGGAGGAAGAAATCAACAATCTGCTTCAATTGTGGTGAAGCTGGACATTTTAGACCAGACTGCCCTAAATTGGTCAAACCAGCTGACAACAAAGCCAAACCTGTAGAAGGAACTACCAAAAAGAATGCAAGAGCATTCCAGTTAACTACCCAAGAAGCAGAACTCATCCCATATGTAATAGCTGGTACGTTCCTAGTTCACGATGTTTATGCAAAAGTATTATTTGACTCTGGTGCAAACCAAAGTTTTATTAATACTTCATTCTGCCAAACTCTTAACCTACCCTTAACCAACCTTAAACAAATTTTTACGGTAGAAACCGCAGATGGAAATTCGGTTCACATAGATAAGGTTTTGCAAGAAGAAAAGATAGAACTCTTAGGCCATAAATTTTCTGCAAGCCTGTTACCTATGAATTTAGCCGGATTCGATGTTGTGCTAGGAATGGATTGGTTAGTAGCCAACCATGCTCGAATTCTTTGTGATAAGAATTCCATAGAAATACATACACCCACAGGAGAAGTAGTGGTGATTACAGGAGATAAGCCACGTAAGCCAATGAAATTCATTTCAGTAATGAAAGTGGCCAGTTATTCATGAAAACAAGGAATAAGGTATATGATTTCGATAATCATTAACACTAAAGGTAAGGAACTTAAGGAAATTCCAGTAGTATCAGAATACTCGGATGTATTCCCAGAAGAACTACCTGGATTACCACCCGATAGGGAAGTAGAATTTAGAATTCATCTAATTCCTGGAACCACACCGATAGCCAAGGCACCTTATCGGTTAGCACCCACCGAAATGTTGGAAATGAAAAAGCAGTTAGATGAATTATTGAGCAAAGGATTTATACAACCTAGTTCATCCCTGTGGGGAGCACCAGTGTTGTTTGTGAAAAAGAAAGATGGTTCGATGCAAATGTGTATCGATTACAGGGAATTGAATAAGGTTACAATTAAGAATCAATACTCATTACCTAGGATTGATGATCTTTTTGATCAACTGCAGGGAGCTAGATATTTTTCTAAGATAGATTTACGCACCGGATACCATCAATTGAAAGTACAAGAAGAAGACATACCTAAAACTGCTTTCAGAACTAGGTATTGTCATTACGAGTTTACAGTCATGCCCTTTGGACTAACAAATGCTCCTGCAGCATTTATGGACATGATAAATAGGATCTGTAAACCGTACTTGGATAAATTTGTAATTGTCTTCATCGACGATATACTCATTTATTCCAAAAGTCAGGATGAGCATTGTGAACACTTGCATGCACTCTTAACTTTGTTAAGGAAAGAAAAGCTTTACGCCAAATTCTCGAAATGTGAATTTTGGCTACAAGAGGTACAATTTTTAGGACACATGGTAAATCACGAAGGTATTCACGTAGATCCCTCCAAAATAGAAGCAATCACCAAATGGAAGGTCCGACAATCAGCTATGGAAATTAGAAGTTTCCTAGGGTTAGCCGGATACTATAGACGATTTATTAAGGATTTTTCGAAAATAGCTGTACCATTAACTAAGCTAACCTGTAAAGCAGTGAAGTTTGAATGGGGATCCAGACAAGAGGAGGCTTTTAAGATTTTAAAGCAAAGGTTAACAAACGCCCCAATTCTTGCCTTACCAGAAGAGACAGAAGATTTTGAAGTTTATTGTGATGCTTCTAAGCTAGGATTAGGATGTGTGCTAATGCAACGCAAGAAGGTAATTGCGTACGCCTCAAGGCAATTGAAGAAGCATGAAGAAAATTATACAATGCACGACTTATAATTAGGAGCAATACTTTTTGCCCTTAAAATTTGGAGACATTATCTGTATGGAAGTAGGTTTACTGTCTATACATATCATAAGAGTTTAAGATACATATTTGGGCAAAAAGAATTAAACATGAGGCAAAGAAGATGGATGGAAATTCTAAGTGATTACGACTGTGATATTCAATATCAAGAAGGAAAGGCAAATGTAGTAGCAGATGTCTTAAGTCGTAAGTATCATGAAAAGCAAAAGCGAGTTCGTGCTCTTAGATTAAATATACAATTAGATCTAATGGAACAACTGAAAAACATTCAAGAAACAGCTATCAAGGGTGATGCTGAAGGAATGAAGGGAAGAATAAAGGAACTAGAGCAAGGGGCTGGTGGAATTTGGAGATTCCACAAGAAAATGATTTGGGTACCTATGCAAGGAGAGCTAAGAAATAAGATCTTAGAGGAAGCCCATAAATCTAGGTATACCATGCATCCTGGTAATAATAAGATGTACCAAGATTTAAGGAATAACTTCTGGTGGATAGGAATGAAAAAGGATATAGCTAGATATGTATCTAAGTGTCTAACTTATTCACAAGTTAAAGCAGAACACCAGAAACCTTCAGGGCTACTCCAACAATTAGAAATGCCTGTATGAAAATGGGAACTCATAACCATGGACTTTGTTACTAAGTTGCCCAAAACCAGAAAAGGTAACGACACAATTTGGGTAATTGTGGATCGATTAACCAAATCAGCTCATTTCCTGCCCATGAAGGAAACCTTTAGTATGGAAAGATTAGCCAAGTTGTATGTAGACGAGGTAGTATCTCTACATGGAGTCCCACTCTCCATTGTATCGGATAGGGATAGTCGTTTCACTTCCCATTTCTGGACAAGTTTCCAAGAAGCAATGGGGACCCGACTAAACTTGAGCACTGCATACCATCCCCAAACAGACGGACAAAGTGAAAGGACGATTCAAACCCAGGAAGACATGCTCAGGGCATGTATAATAGATTTTGGTGGAAACTGGGATAATCACCTTCCTTTAATTGAATTCTCCTATAACAATAGTTATCATTCAAGCATCGAAGCTGCCCCGTTCGAAGCACTATACGGACGTAAGTGTAGAATTCCAGTTTGTTGGGCAGAAATAGGAGAAAGCCAATTATCAGGTCCTAAAATCGTGCAAGAAACCACCGATAAGATCACTCAAATCAAGGAAAGACTAAAAACGGCTCGAGATCGCCAGAAGAGTTATGCAGACAATCGACGCAAGCCACTAGAATTTCAAGTTGGAGATAAGGTACTCTTAAAAGTTTCTCCTTGGAAAGGAGTAGTTCGATTCGGTAAGAAAGGAAAGCTAAGTTCGAGGTACGTAGGACCATTCCCAGTAATCTAGAAAATAGGACCAGTCGCCTATCGCTTACAACTACCAGAAGAACTAGCAGGAGTACATGACGTATTTCATGTATCTAACCTCAAGAAATGCCTATCAGACGAATCACTAGTGGTGCCTCTTCAAGATATATATATGTGAATGAAAAGTTGAAATTCGTGGAGAAACCGCTTCAAATAGAAGACAAAAAGATCAAGTTTCTCAAACACAAAAGATTGGTACATGTCAAAGTCAAATGGGATTCAAAGAGAATACCTGAATACACCTGGGAGCTAGAATCGAGGATGAAGCGAAAGTATCCTCACATATTTCAATAAATCTCGAGGACGAGATTTTAAATAAGGTGGGGAGGATGTAAGGACCTGCCAAATTTGTCCATAAAACGACCCGTAAGTAAAAACCCAGACCCTTGAAACCCTAATGCGCATGAAAAAACCAAGAAAACAAGATTTCTGGAGTTCACGCGTGTAAGGACCTGCAAAAATTTTCCATAAACAACCCGTAAGTAAAAACCCGGACCCCTGAAACCCTAATGTGCATGAAAAACCAAGAAAACAGGAAATTTGAGTTTCAGGCGGGAAGCGTAAATGTTAAGCGAAGCCTTACGCGGCCCGCGTCAACTTGAAGTTGACCGGATAAGCATGCCAAGCCACGCGTCGCACACGTGGCGCACCTAGGTGTGACACGCTAGCCCTAGTGTAGACTAGGTGGACTCTCGCGGGTCGCGTAAGACCTTATTAAGGTTTACGCGGGCCGCGTAAAACTTGAAAAATTTCTATAAATTGCTGGTGCATGAGCAGTTCATCTGTGTCGAAAATTTCATTCAAAAACGAAGTTCTACTGCTCGAAAATCACATTCACAATAGCAAAATGTTGCTACGATCAAGGGTAATAACTCGATCACTGCTACGATTCAATGTCCGATTGATTGAAACCAATCCGATGGATGTTTAGGTGCTGCCCGTATTTGGGCTATGCCTTTGTCATTCGTCGTGAAGGTTTTGATTTCGTGAGTTATCGTAAATGTTGTATTAAGTTACTTACCTAGTTTCGTAAGCATTTCTATTTAATTTAGGTTATCAGGCTAATCAGTAGGCTAAACTCTGCCCGTCTAAACTTGCAATGTGAGTCATTCTCTTTTATCAAAAGTATTTTACAATACTCCAATTATTTTCAAAGTTATAATTACAAGGATTAAGTCGTGGTTATCTTGAATCACTGGCTAGTGGGGTATTGTGCACATTACTAATTTCTCACGGTTAGGTTCATCAACCTAACAGTGACAATCATCACTACTTGGGTGAAAGGACCCAATAGTGGTATGACCATCGTCACCAGGGTGTGACACGGTGCCAGATAAAAATAAGATAGTAGCCATTGTAATCGCTCTTATGCTGGAATTCATAACTAAATGTGTCGTTTTGTTTAACCTGAATGACTCGCCAGTATTTCCCCGCTGATAAAATATTTTTAAAACATGTTTCAGGCGACCTAGTGTGAATCAAGGAACGTGCTACGGAGCACTAACAAGCTTGAAGTGGTGGCTCAGTTAAATAAATAAACATGTTTTGTAAAACAGGGAATTTCCTCGTGAAATTTCCTCTATTGTAAATTACGAGGTGTGTCCCAATTTATGGAATGAAATAAGTGGGCATTTTCAAGTTTAAAAGATCCTATTAAACTTCCGCTGTCAACTCAAATATTAAATACCACGGGTTTTCTATCCCGCGGCTCCTGGACCGGGACGGGGGCCGTGACAGAAAAAGGTGGTATCAGAGCCACTGATTTAAGCCAATTAAGTATTTAGAAATACTTAATTCTTCTGATTGCCATTCTGTGATTATGTGAAAATGGGTTTACAAAATTTTAACTTAAAATTTTTGCATGTTTCTTCATATATGCTAACAGCATGAATGAGTTGTCTGAAGCTCTTCAGAATATCACTATTGTGACACCTCGAAAATTCACGTCCTATAATGTATTGACACGTGTCATATGCTTAAAACGTGTAAAGGATTTCCTCAGAAGGACTAAAGTTGACAAACAAGGAAAGTATATGAATATAAGTGTTCAAAATGTCAACGCTGGATAAATATACTTTACAATAACCCTACGTGATGTTTATACCCTTAAACGAATGAATCGTGGATCATACGAAGCTAATTGTGAAAGAAAGTGAGAGATTACAAACTACAGGGGTTAAATGTGTCAATATGTTTAAAGTATACCTCTGAGTGGCCTTTTAGCAAACCCGAAGCTTTGTAATGATTAATTATGCTCACTAGAATACATGATAAAAATTTCACCAAGTTTCGTTATTATATGAGAAAGTTATGATAAAATTCGTATACGAGGGGTTAAAAGCGTCGACATGTTAATAAATACCTCTGAGCGACCTATGTATAAATCCCAACCCTTAACCTGTGTTATAGACGTCTGATGAGCATCCAAATCTGGTTAATGCTAATAATGATTGAACCAAATTGAAAGAATGGGATCCTATGAGATTGTATACGACAAACCTTCATTCGTGACCCTTTCGATAAAGCCCAAGACAATCATACAACATAGTAAGGTGGTCATAACTATTCAAGACATGACAAAGAGGCCCCTAATGATAATAGAGGCCAAATTCGTATACCTGAGTTGCCTGTTCGAAGCTTGAAAGGACAAATTTTTGCCCCTGATAAAGGTCTTACGGACCGTAAAGGACCCCCTTACGGTCCGTAAGGCAGGCCCAGCGACAGTAAATTTGACAGCTGCCTGTTATGAACGTGTAACCGACTTATATTGCCCTTTTACACTTCCATGAGCTGCCTAAGCTTGCTTTTAGACCTTAGGGACACTTGTAAATGATCCATGATCAGTTGTAGCATTGTTTGTCATGATCACAAGCAATCAAACTCACTATATAAAGCCCCATTGGTTGCAACTTTGATCATTCACCCATAACTCATCTTCTGATCATCTCTGGAGCTCAAGAGCCTTCTCTAAGCATCTCTAGTCGTGCATTAGACCTTGGTAAGTACCCTTGACCTTCCTTAATTGAGTTTTGCTTAGTTATTAGCTTAAAAGTCAAACCGTCGTAATTAAGGATTGACTTATTGATTAATCACAAATGGTCCAGTGATTAGTCAAACTTAAAGTAGTTATAAGTTGGTAATTATGTGGGCAATAAACCCTTAAAAGGGCACCCTTTGATTCCCGTTCTAACTAGATCATTTGTCGGGTCAAAGTTTGTATTAAAAAGTCAACATAAACTTAAATTGCGAATTAACATGTAATTAGCAATATAGAAGGCATGTAACCTATTTTATCACTCATATAACTTAGTAATAAATGTAAGAACATGTCTAAGCATGTTCGACCCGACAATTTTCTGGTTAGACCCGGTTCGGAACCGAAAGTCGCAAAACTTTGACTTTTGCTTTGACTTCAGTTCTGACACGATTTAGATGGGTTTAGAAATGCCTTAGAGCTTCCTTAGGACCAGGCTACATGATGGTATTACCCTCTGTGATTGGTTCATTGATTATCCGTTTCGTTTACACGTTTCCGTTAAATGCCTAATGTTGACCATAATGCCCTTTTGACCATAAAACGAGAATTTTGGAAATGTGAGAGGACAATAATCTTTTTTAATGATTTATAAACATGTCCCTAAAGTTTCATATCAGTTCGAGGTCCAGAATAGGAGTTATGCTAAATAGCGCATTTAAAAAGCTTTTTGTTAATTAAACGGCGCAATTAGCATAAAGCCTATCTAAACCCAATTTTTGACACCAAACCTTTTACCCACTGATGTAATATAATATTTTGGGATTTTTGAAGATTTTTAATTATTTTTAACCTGAGCATAACCTAAGGTTATGGCCTCGATTCGGTAAATACCGATTATACCCTTTTTAGTTATAAAATGAGTTCTACATGCTATTTTGACACCAATCCAATTGCTACTAATTTTATATAATAAATGAAGTATTTTGAACTTTAGAACCTGATCAGAAAACTCAAATTTCCTGTATAACCCGGAAATCGCTTAAAACGGCTTTTTACGCGTATTAAACACCTAGTATGGGTTTAAAACCATTTTGGCATATAATACTTATCACCAACTGATATGACCTATTAAAATAAGTTATTTTACTGATGTATTCGGACCCGAATCTCAGAATTTCATTTAATCTCTTTTATAACCTTTAAAATGACCAAAATACCCCTACGGGGCTTAAATTGAGATTAAACTCGTTTTGGGCATAATGGAAGATATCCTACTGATATCACAACCTATTTAAGGCATATTAACTTAGGAAACCTGTAAATGACTCTCATGGTTACCCGTTACGCTTCTTGCGCATTCGGTTCGGTTTATGTAACTAGTTTGCATAAATTAGCCGAAACGGGTCAAACCTTATCGTTTTTATCTAAAAATCCAGAATGTGGTTAGATTACCCATATTATACAAGTCTTCAAACTTGTCGGGTCTAAATCACAATCTATTCCGGTCTTCGCTTAATCATGCGTTTTGAACCGTAAACCTTTCCTTAACATTAACTGGTCTAAGTTACGACTTAAATAAGACCCGTTAGGAATCTAATAGGTTAATAAAACCTTCGTTCCAGATTAAGAGCCCCAGTAGAAGTACTTGTGCTTGCTGATTAGAATATACGGCTGAGTATAAATTGCATTGCTAGCTCAGGTAAATACTCTTAACTTATTTTCCCTATACGGGCTTGGGATACGGTATTATAATAATACCGCTTGGTCGGGTATTGAATGTTTAGTCGTATTGTGATTAAATTATTGAGGTAACCCGCTTTAATCTGTATTGTTTGAAATAAAAGCCTTTAGGGGTTAATGACCATGTCCCGGATATCCTTGACATCATTGTATTATAAAATGGCCACGTCTTATGCACGGGGTGTAGGCATACACCTGACAGTGCCTAAGGGAAACGGTATCTCACTCTCTTGTGGGCCTATACTTGTGGCGTGTCTGTTAATCTTGACTCGATTTCTACATCGGGCCCTGAACGTATAACGAACATGTAAATCTGTATACAAGATTATTTATATAATTGTCCCAAGTTATAAAAGATATGTTGTGCCTTGTGCATTCAAATCAATTTTTATTAAACCTTTTCAAATGAGTCGGTTAATTGTATTTACCAGTGTAAACTGACGTATTTTCCAAAAAGATTAAGTGACAGGTACTGTACGGAATTGGCTGGGAGCTCAGGGCGTCAATAGGGAATCTTGCAAGTTCTAGATGCCTAAAGTCTGTTGAACAGTTTTTTTTTCTTTTATTTGATCCGCCTGTAGATCCTTTACTTTCCGTTGTAATACTTTGATATTACTTTATATTCGGATTGTAATATATTTATCTTTTGCTTCCGCTGTGCATTTATATATTGTGTTGTTTGACTATGATGATATCAACTACGTCACGATACTCCCCACCGGTAATACGTGGAAATATCGGGGTGTGACAACTATCCATTCTGCTGACATAGAAGTTTCTGAGGGTTTTTCCGGTTATTGGGCTGACACTGATGAACCTATGGAATTCCATGCCCAACCCCATGAGAAACCCAAACCGAAAAAGAGAAGAAGATTCGTGGGCTGGAGGCGTGTGCGTAGGAAGAAACCAGTGACACGGAAAATTTTAAAGACTGAGGATACAAATGATAAAGGCAAAGGAAAGGAGATCGGGGAAAGTTCAGAGCAAGCCCAGGAAATGCCATCATGGGAGGAGCTGGATCATAAACTGGCACTTAGTGACCTCATCGGACCTGTCGATGAAAACCTTTTTAATTACCCAGCAGAAGCACAACTTCCAGTTAATCTGGAACCTGCTATCCCAGATCCTATTATCCACCCCCGACCTCTACCAGAAGAATTAGAAGAATGGTGGACAACTGACTGGCAATTTCAGAATCTTTTAAATAACCCTAACACCTTTTTCCCTCAGTTCGACCCGGAGCCTGCACCAAACCCACCAATGAGCAATGAGAACTTGGCTGAACTCCGCCACTATGGCGAGGAGCTGATAGACGCAGGAAAAAGAATCCGGGAAGTAGGAGAACAGATCTTCTGGAAATACGACGAGAGGGAACGTCGCCTCTAAGATGCCAGCTGACGGTGGTGGTGTGACTGTGTGGTTGTGATTATATAATAATAAAATAATAATAATAAAAATATAATCATGTAAAATAACTTAAAATAAACTTTTTGTAAGATAACCGGTGTGTACGGACGCATACTAATATATAAAAATATTAATGTCGCAAAGTCGACAATTTTGGCTATATGTGTTGACGTGATTATGTGCGATTGTTTATTATATTTGGTTGTTATTCATTTTGATACTAATAACTTATATATATTAATTACCAGATGGAACACGCTGGTAATGAACCAGTTAACGAGGTTAACCAATCTGAGCAAAACAATGAAGACCACTTCCTGAATTGGCAAGATATAGAGAATATCGTTGCTCAAGGAATAGCCAATGATATTCCAGCAATTCTTGCTGCTGCTAGAAATCCAGTTGAACCTCAACCAATTATTCCCAGCAAACGTACTCACGGCGACAATTTCAGTAATAGTGTAAATGGAGGCGGCAACATTAATAATGAAAATGACGTGATGAAAGCCCCATTTCTTAAGAAAATGAAAACTGCAACGCCTGGTTGCACTTATAAGGAATTTCTTGCCTGTAAACCAATCGAATTTGCAGGCAACGAAGGGGCGACTGCTGCACTACGTTGGTTAGAGAAAACCGAAGCAGTAATTAAAATAAGTAAATGTGCCGAGGAAGACAAGGTCATGTATGCGTCGCATCTTTTCAAGGAAGGGGCACTAGAATGGTGGAATACGGTACTAAAAGCCAAGGGAAGCGATGTGGCTTATGCCATGAATTGGGAAGAATTTAAAAGTTTGGTGGAAAGAAAATTCTGTCCCGAATATGAAAAGGAACAAATGGCAAATAAATTCTTGAGCCACCGAATGGTGGATGTTGATTGTCGAGGGTATACTTCGAAGTTTTTCGAGTATGCTAGAATTGTACCAACCCTGGCTTCGCCAGAACCGGTACTTATTTCTCGCTACATCTGGGGTTTGATTAGCGAGATCCGTGATATTGTCAAAGCTGCGAGACCCCACACAATCGATGATGCGTTGGAATTAGCCAACACCTTGACGGACGGACTGGTGCGTACGCGGGAAGAGAACCGGAAGAAGGAAGTAGCTCAAAAGATTACCCAAGGATTTCGTGTGGGTAATAGTAGTAATTTCAAGAAAATGGGAACCGGGCAATCTTCCCCTACTCCATTTTGCAGTACCTGTAAAAGAAAGCATTTTGGAAGATGCAAAGGGTATTGCAATTTCTGCAAAATTCCAGGGCATCAAGAAGAAGACTGCAGAAGGAAGAAATCCACAATTTGCTTCAACTGTGGAGAAGCTGGATATTTTAGACCAGACTGCCCTAAATTGGTCAAACCAGCTGATAACAAAGCCAAACCTGCAGAAGGAACTACCAAGAAGAACGCAAGAGCCTTCCAGTTGACTACCCAGGAAGCAGAACTAATCCCTGATGTGATCGCTGGTACGTTCCTAGTTCACGACGTGTATGCAAAAGTATTATTTGACTCTGGTGTAAACCAAAGTTTTATAAATACTTCATTCTGCCAAACTCTTAAACTACCCTTAACCAAATTCAGGCAGATTTTTACGGTAGAAACGGCAAATGGTAATTCTGTTCACAAAGATAAGGTTTTGCAAAAAGGAAAGATAGAACTCGTAGGCCATAAATTTTCTGCAAACCTGTTACCTATGAATTTAGCCGGATTCGATGTTGTGTTAGGAATGGATTGGTTAGTAACCAACCATGCTCGAATCTTATGTGATAAGAATTCCATAGAAATACATACACCCACCGGAGAAGTAGTGGTGATTACAGGAGATAAGCCACGTAAGCCAATGAAATTCATTTCAGTAATGAAGGTGGCCAGGTATTCAAGAAAACAAGAAATAGTGTATATGATTTCGGTAATTATTAACACTAAAGGTAAGGAACTTAAGGAAATTCCAGTAGTATCAGAATACCCGGATGTATTCCCAGAAGAACTACATGGATTACCACCCGATAGGGAAGTAGAATTTAGAATTCATCTAATTCCTGGAACTACACCGATAGCTAAGGCACCTTATCGGTTAGCACCCACCGAAATGTTGGAATTGAAAAAAGCAGTTAGAGGAATTGCTAAGCAAAGGATTCATACAACCTAGTTCATCCCCGTGGGGAGCACCAGTGTTGTTTGTAAAGAAGAAAGATGGTTCGATGCGAATGTGTATCGATTATAAGGAATTAAATAAGGTTACAATTAAGAATCGATACCCATTGCCTAGGATTGATGATCTCTTTGATCAATTGCAAGGAGCTAGATACTTTTCTAAGATAGATTTACGCTCCGGATACCACCAGTTGAAAGTAAAAGAAGAAGACATACCTAAAACTACCTTCAGAACTAGGTATGGTCATTACGAGTTTACAGTCATGCCCTTTGGACTAACAAATGCTCCAGCAGCATTCATGGACATGATGAATAGGATCTGTAAACCGTATTTGGATAAATTCGTAAATGTCTTTATTGACGATATACTTATTTATTCAAAAAGTCAGGACGAGCATTGTGAACACTTGCATGCACTCTTAACTTTGTTAAGAAAAGAGAAGCTTTATGCCAAATTCTCGAAGTGTGAATTTTGGCTACAGGAGGTGCAATTTTTAGGTCATATGGTGAATCACGAAGGTATTCACGTAGATCCCTCCAAAATAGAAGTGATCACCAATTGGAAGGTCCCACAATCAGCTATGGAAATTAGAAGTTTTATAGGGTTAGCCGGATACTATAGACGGTTTATTAAGGATTTTTCCAAAATAGTTGTACCATTAACCAAGCTAACCTGTAAAGCAGTAAAGTTTGAATGGGGATCTAGACAAGAAGAGGCTTTTAAAATTTTAAAGCAAAGATTAACAAACGCCCCAATTCTTGCTTTACCAGAAGGGACGAAAGATTTTGAAATTTATTGTGATGTTTCTATGCTAGGATTAGGATGTGTGCTAATGCAACGCAAGAAGGTAATTGCGTACGCCTCAAGGCAATTGAAAAAGCACGAAGAAAATTTTACGACGCACGACTTAGAATTAGGAGCCATAATTTTTGCCCTTAAGATTTGGAGACACTATCTGTATGGCAGTAAGTTTACAGTCTATACAGATCATAAGAGTTTAAGATACATATTTGGGCAAAAAGAATTAAATATAAGGCAAAGAAGATGGATGGAAATTCTAAGTGACTACGACTCTGATATTCAATATCACGAAGGAAAGGCAAATGTGGTAGCGGATGCCTTAAGTCGTAAGTATCATGAAAAAAAAAGCGAGTTCGTGCTCTTAGATTAAGTTTACAATTACATTTAATGGAACAACTGAAAAACATTCAAGAAACAGCATTCAAGGATGATGCTGAAGGAATGAAAGGACGAATAAAGGAATTAGAGCAAGGAAGTGATGGAATTTGGAGATTCCATAAGAAAAAGGATTTGGGTACCTAAGCAAGGAAACTTAAGAGATAAAATTTTAGAGGAAGCACATAAATCTAGATATACCATGCATCCAGGTAACAATAAGATGTACCAAGATTTAAGGAATATTTTTTGGTGGATAGGAATGAAAAAGGACATAGCTAGATATGTATCTAAGTGTCTTACTTGTTCACAAGTTAAGGCAGAACACCAGAAACCCTCAGGTCAACTACAACAATTTGAAATGCCTGTATGGAAATAGGAGCTCATAACCATGGACTTTGTTACCAAATTACCCAAAACCAGAAAAGGTAACAATGCGATTTGGGTAATTGTGGATCGATTAACCAAATCAGCTCATTTCCTACCTATGAAAGAAACCTTTAGCATGGAAAGGTTAGCAAAATTTTATGTAGACGAGGAAGTATCCTTACATGGAGTCCCACTCTCTATTGTATCGGATAGGGATAGTCGTTTCACTTCCCATTTCTAGAAAAGTTTCCAAGAAGCAATGGGGACACGATTGAATTTAAGTACAACCTATCATCCTCAAACAGACGGACAGAGTGAAAGAACGATCCAAACCCTGGAGGACATGCTCAGGGCATGTGTGATAGATTTTGGAGGAAACTGGGACAACCATTTACCTTTAATTGAATTCTCCTATAACAATAGTTATCATTCAAGCATCGAAGCTGCCCCGTTTGAAGCACTATATGGACGAAAGTGTAGAACTCCAGTTTGTTGGGCAGAAATAGGAGAAAGCCAATTATCAGGTCCTGAGATCGTGCAAGAAACCACTGACAAAATCACTCAAATTAAGGAAAGACTAAAGACGGCTCGAGATCGCCAGAAGAGTTATGCAGACAATCGACGCAAGCCACTAGAATTTCAAGTTGGAGACAGAGTACTCTTGAAAGTTTCTCCTTGGAAGGCAGTGGTTCGGTTCGGAAAGAAAGGAAAGCTAAGTCCAAGGTACGTAGGACCATTCCCAGTAATCCAGCGAATAGGACCAGTCGCCTATCGCTTACAACTACCGGAAGAGTTAGCTGGGATACATGATGTATTTCATGTATCTAACCTCAAGAAATGTCTATCGGATGAATCACTAGTAGTCCCTCTCCAAGATATAAAGGTAAATGAAAAGTTGAAGTTTGTTGAAAAACCGCTTCAAATTGAAGACAAAAAGATTAAATTTCTCAAAAACAAAAGACTGGTACTTGTCAAAGTCAAGTGGGATTCAAAAAGAGGACCCGAATATACCTGGGAGCTGGAATCGGAGATGAAGCAAAAGCATCCTCACTTATTTCAGTAAATCTCGAGGACGAGATTTTAAATAAGGTGGGGAGAATGTAAGGACCTGCAAAAATTTTCCATAAACAACCCGTAAGTAAAAACCCGGACCCCTAAAACCTTAATGTGCATGAAAAACCAAGAAAACAAGAAATTTGAGTTTCAGGCGGGCCGCGTAAATGTTAAGCGAAGCCTTACGCGGGCCTCGTCAATTTGAAGTTGACCGGATAAGCATGCCAGGCCACGCGTCGCACACGTGGCGCACCTAGGTGTGACACGCTAGCCCTAGTGTAGACTAGGTGGACTCTCGCAGGCCGCGTAAGACCTTATTAAGGTTTACGCGGGCCGCGTAAAACTTGAAAATTTTCTATAAATTGCTGGTTCATTCAAAAACGAAGTTCTACTGCTCGAAAATCACATTCACAATAGCAAAACGAAGTTCTACTGCTCGAAAATCACATTCACAATAGCAAAACGCTGCTACGATCAAGGGTAATAACTCGATCACTGCTACGATTCAATGTCCGATTGATTGAAACCAATCCGATGGATGTTTAGGTGCTGCCCGTATTTGGGCTATGCCTTTGTCATTCGTCGTGAAGGTTTTGATTTCGTGAGTTATCGTAAATGTTGTATTAAGTTACTTACCTAGTTTCGTATGCATTGCTATTTAATTTAGGTTATCAGGCTAATCAGTAGGCTAAACTCTGCCCGTCTAAACTTGTAATGTGAGTCATTCTCTTTTATCAAAAGTATTTTACAATACTCCAATTATTTTCAAAGTTATAATTACAAGGATTAAGTCGTGGTTATCTTGAATCACTGGCTAGTGGGGTATTGTGCACATTACTAATTTCTCACGGTTAGGTTCATCAACCTAACAGTGACAATCATCACTACTTAGGTGAAAGGCCCCAATAGTGGTATGACCATCGTCACCAGGGTGTGACACGGCGCTAGATAAAAATAAGATAGTAGCCATTGTAATCGCTCTTATGCTGGAATTCATAACTAAATGTGTCATTTTATTTAACCTGAATGACTCGCCAGTATTTCCCCGCTGATAAAATATTTTTAAAACATGTTTCAGGCGACCTACTGTGAATCAAGGAACGTGCTACGGAGCACTAACAAGCTTGAAGTGGTGGCTCAGTTAAATAAATAAACATGTTTTGCAAAACAGGGAATTTCCTAGTGAAATTTCCTCTATTGTAAATTACGGGGTGTGTCCCAATTTATGGAATGAAATAAGTGGGCATTTTCAAGTTTAAAAGATCCTGTTAAACTTCCACTGTCAACTCAAATATTAAATACCACGGGTTTTCTGTCCCGCGGCTCCTGGACCGGGACTCACCGGGATGGGGGCCGTGACAACGCGGGCCGCGTAAAACCTAAGCTTAGGCTTACGCGGGCCGCGCCAAAGTATTGTTGACCGGATAAGCGTTCCAGGCCACGTGTCGTACACGTGGCAACCCTACTGTCACGGCCCCCGACCCGGTTTGACCCGTTTCAGGAGCCGCGGGACAGAAATCCCGTGGTATTTATTTAATTGAGTTTAACAGCGGAAATTTATCATCAGGATCATTGTAAAGCTAAAATTTTTCCCGATTATTTTATTTCACAACTCGGGATAAAACCCCGGTAATTTACAATACTACGATTTCACGGAGAAATCTTTATTTTACAAAACATATTTCTTTAGTTTATAATGAGCCACTTTCTTAAGGTTACAGTGCTCCACAGCACCTTTCCGGAATCACAACAAATCACCTGAAACATGTTTGAAAAAGGTTTTGTCAGTGGAAAATACTGAGTGAATCATTCTATTTATTAAAACGACACATTTGTTATAATTTAGAGTATTAAGGAAAATTACAATGTTTCTGATATCAACCAATTACCCACAGTACTTTATCACTCAACCCATTGGCCCATTCGTCCAATGGTGTCTGTGATTATGGTCATATCACCCCTTGGCTGCCCCAATGGTGAAGATTATCAAGTAATGTATACAAAACCCCACATACCGGCTGTAACTTGGTGATTACATAAACTTAATCACTGTAATTATAACCTTTGAAAATAAACATGCTTTTGTAAATAAATTTGATAAAAAGAGAATGACTCACATTGCAGATTTAACACGGATAGAGTCTAGTCTATGGATTAGCCTTGTTAACCTAATTTAAATAACAATGCACACAAAACTGGGTTAGTAATCAATACAGCATTTACGATAACTCACGAGATCAAACCCTCACAACGAATGACAAAGTGCAATCACTTAAACATCCATCGGAGTCACAACGAATGACAAAGGATAACCCTAATATGGGCAGCACTTAAACATCCATTGGATATTTTGATCGATCGGACAATGAATCGTAATAGCGATCGAGTTATTACCCTGTTTTGTGGCAGCACTTCGTGAATCGTGTGTGTTTTTGTAGTAAACGGCGTCTAACTTTGTGTACGTAAAGAATTTTAACGTCGAAATATGCAAACAATTCAAGTCCCAAGCCCCTGTATTTATACCCTAAATTGACACCCCCCGCGTGTCGCGGAGGTTTCCTCCGTCCCTGTCGCGTGTCGCGGGGCATACCCCCCTAGCCTAGGGTAGCCTCGTGTCTCAGGTAGCCTAGGTGAGTCAACGTTGCATGCAATTTCAGTTTCAACAACGTTTTATGTAGATAACTATAACTAGGGTTTTACCCCCTAGTTTTAGGGGCCCTAATCCTGATTCCAAATGTTCTGAAAATTTTAGGGTTTATGCAGAATCACTTGGGTTTCTCAATTAGGGTTTCCTATTGGACAAATAA
Source organism: Helianthus tuberosus (assembly GCA_030545235.1). Lineage (NCBI taxonomy): Eukaryota > Viridiplantae > Streptophyta > Magnoliopsida > Asterales > Asteraceae > Helianthus > Helianthus tuberosus. The sequence goes on along the minus strand of CM060416.1, from coordinate 3,448,616 downwards.
ATTAAATAAATATGACTTTTGATACGAGTTGTTACATTCTCCCCACCTTAAAAAAAATCTCGTCCTCGAGATTTACTGGAATAATTGAGGATACTTTCGCTTCATTTCTGATTCCAGCTCCCAAGTGTATTCAGCTCCTCTCTTTGAATCCCACTTGACTTTAACCAGAACTAGTCGCTTGTGCTTGAGAAATTTCACCTTTCTGTCTTCTATCTGAAGAGGTTTCTCTATAACTTTTAATTTTTCGTTTACCTCTATATCTTGGAGAGGTACTACCAGTGATTCATCTGATAGACATTTCTTGAGATTGGATGCATGAAATACATCATGTACTCCAACTAGTTCTTCAGGTAGTTGTAAACGATAAGCAACTGGTCCTATACGCTGGATCACTGGAAATGGTCCTACGTATCTGGGACTTAGCTTTCCTTTCTTACCGAATCTAACAACTCCTTTCCAAGGAGAAACTTTCAACAGTACTCTGTCTCCAACTTGGAATTCTAATGGCTTGCATCGATTGTCTGCATAACTTTTCTGGCGATCTCGAGCCGTCTTTAGCCTTTCCTTGATTTGAGTAATCTTGTCGGTCGTTTCTTGCACTATTTCAGGACCTGACAATTGACTTTCTCCTATTTCTGCCCAACATACTGGAGTTCTGCACTTTATTCCATACAGTGCTTCGAATGGGGCAGTTTCAATACTTGAATGATAACTATTATTATAGGAGAATTCAATTAAAGGTAAATGATCATCCCAGTTTCCACCAAAATCTATTACACATGCTCGGAGCATGTCTTCTAGAGTTTGGATTGTCCTTTCACTTTGCCCGTCTGTTTGAGGATGATACGCAGTGCTTAGGTTTAGTCGAGTTCCCATTGCTTCTTGGAAACTTTTCCAGAAATGAGAAGTAAAACGACTATCCCTATCTGATACAATGGAGAGTGGAACTCCATGTAATGATACGACTTCATCAACATACAATTTTGCCAATCTTTCCATGCTAAAGGTTTCTTTCATAGGTAGAAAATGAGCTGATTTGGTTAATCGATCCACAATTACCCAAATCGCATCATTACCTTTTCTAGTTTTGGGCAACTTAGTAACAAAATCCATTGTTATGAGTTCCCATTTCCATACAGGCATTTCTAACTGTTGTAGTAGACCTGAAGGTTTCTGATGTTCTGCCTTAACTTGTGAACAAGTAAGACACTTAGAAACATATCTAGCTATGTCCTTCTTCATGCTTATCCACCAAAAATTCTTTTTTAAATCTTGGTACATCTTAGTGTTTCCAGGGTGTATGGTATACCTAGATTTATGAGCTTCTTCTAAAATCTTATTTCTAAATTCTCCCTGCTTCGGTACCCAAATTCTTTTCTTATGGAATCTCCAAATTCCATCAGCTCCTTGTTCTAATTCTTTTATTCTTCCTTTCATTCCTTCAGCATCTTCTTTGATTGCTGTTTCCTGAACATTCTTTATTTGTTCTATTAAATCTAATTGTAGATTTAACCTGAGAGTACGAACTCGTCGTTGTTTTTCATGATACTTACGACTTAAGGCATCTGCAACTACATTTGCCTTTCCTTCGTGATACTGAATATCACAGTCGTAATCACTTAGGATTTCCATCCATCTTCTTTGTCTCATGTTTAACTCTTTTTGCCCAAAAACATATTTTAAACGTTTATGGTCTGTATAGACAGTAAATTTACTTCCGTAAAGATAATGTCTCCAAATCTTAAGGGCAAAAATCACAGCTCCTAATTCTAAATCATGAGTTGTATAATTTTCTTTGTGCTTTTTCAATTGCCTTGAAGCATACGCAATTACTTTCTTGCGTTGCATTAGCACACATCCTAATCCTAGTTTTGAAGCATCACAGTAAACTTTAAAATCTTCAGTCCCTTCTGGTAAAGCTAGGATTGGAGCATTTGTTAATTTCTGCTTCAATATTCTAAAGGCTTCTTCTTGTTTAGGTCCCCATTCAAACTTAATGGCTTTACAGGTTAGCTTAGTTAATGGTACAGCTATTTTGGAAAAATCCTTAATAAATCGTCTATAATACCCAGCCAAACCTATAAAACTTCTAATTTCCATTGTGGTTTGCGGAACCTTCCAATTGGTAATTGCCTCTATCTTAGCAGGATCTACATGAATACCTTCGTGATTCACCATGTGTCCTAAGAATTGCACTTCCTTTAGCCAAAATTCACACTTCGAGAATTTGGCGTACAACTTTTCTTTTCTTAATAAAGTTAAGAGTGCATGTAAGTGCTCACAATGTTCTGTCTGACTTTTGGAATAAATAAGTATATCGTCTATAAAAACAATTACAAATTTATCCAAATACGGTTTACAGATTCTATTCATCATGTCCATGAATGCAGCAGGAGCATTCGTTAACCCAAAGGGCATGACTGTAAACTCGTAATGACCATACCTAGTTCTGAAAGCATTCTTAGGTATGTCTTCTTCTTGTACCTTCAATTGATGATATCCAGAGCGTAAATCGATCTTAGAGAAATATCTAGCTCCCTGGAGTTGATCAAACAGATCATCAATCCTAGGTAATGGGTATCGATTCTTAATTGTAACCTTATTCAATTCTCTATAATCAATACACATTCTCATCGAACCATCCTTTTTCTTTACAAACAACACTGGTGCTCCCCAAGGGGATGAGCTAGGTTGTATGAATCCTTTACTTAATAATTCATCTAATTGCTTTTTCAGTTCTAACATTTCGGTAGGAGCTAACCGATAAGGTGCCTTAGCTGTCGGTGTAGTTCCAGGAATTAGATGAATCCTAAATTCTACTTCCCTATCTGGTGGTAATCCTGGTAAATCTTCTGGGAATATATCTGGATATTCTGAGACTACAGGAATTTCCTTAAGCTCTTTTCCCTTAGTACTAATGATTACCGAAATCATATAGACTATTCCTTGCTTTCGTTCATAACTAGCAACTTTCATTACTGATATGAACTTCATGGGTTTACGTGGCTTATTTCCTGTAATCGTGATTATTTCTCCAGTAGGTGCCTGAATTTCTACAAATTTTTTTTTTCACAAAGGATTCGAGCATGGTTGGCTATTAACCAATCCATTCCTAACACAACATCGAATTCAGCTAATTTCATAGGTAACAGATTTGCAGAAAATTTATGACCTGAAAGTTCTATTTCTACTTTTTGCAAAACCTGATCTATTTTAACTGAATTCCCATCTGCGGTTTCAACTGTAAAAATCCGCCTCAGTTTTCTCTAACCAACGTAATGCTGCAATAGCCCCTTCGTTACCTGCAAACTCAGTTGGTTTACAAGCAAGGAATTCTTTGTAAGTGCAACCAGGTGTTGCAGCTTTCATTTTCTTGAAAATTGGAGCTTGCAGATCATTATTGTTATTAACATGATTTCCGCCTCCGTTTATACTATTACTAAAGTTGTCGCCTTGAGTACGTTTACTAGGAATGATTGATTGAGGTTTAACAGGTTTTTGAACAGCAGCAACGATTGCTGGAATAGCATTGGTTATTCCTTGTGCAACGATATCCTCTATATCTTGCCTATTTAACAATTGTTCTTCCTGAATTGGCTCAGATTGATTTACTTCATTTACTGGTTCATTATCAATGTTTGCCATCTGATAATTAATTTATAAATAAATAATTAGTATAAAAGAAATAATCCAATGTCACAATTAATTGCACGTAATCACATAAACAAATAGACAAACAAAATTGTAAATTTTCTAAAATTTCCATTTGTTTATAGATTCTATCATGCTTCTATATACAACCGTTTTATTGGTTATTTCACACATACTGACTAGTATTACTGTTATTATACAAATACAGACTCATGACCCACTTCTCTCTCGTCATTTGTTTTCCTAAAAACGAAGCTCCCTTTCATCATATTTCCAGGCAATTTGTCCTCCTATCTCCCGGATTCTATTTCCCGCATCCATTAACTCTTCACCAAAATGGCGAAGTTCAGCCATATTCTCGTTACTCATCGGGGGATTTGGTAGGGGTTCTGGATCAAATTGCGGAAGAAAGGAATAAGGACTGTTGACAATGTTTTGAAATTGCCAGTCATTTGTCCACCATTCGTCCATTCCCAGAGGTTGGGTATGGATTATTGGTTATGGGATTGCTGGTGCAAGATTTATAGGGATTTGGGTTTCAATAGGACTAGTAAAAACATTTGTATTGACAGGCTGAATAGTATCACAGCTTGCCAATATAAAATCTATTTCTTCCTGAAATGTCATTTCCTGGTTTCGTTTAGAACTTTCTCCAATTTCCATCTGAGTTTGTCTAGTACCTTTTCTAACCTCAGTTTCTATTTCCTTAGAGTATTCCTCAAATTGTATCCCCATTTGCCTAGATTCTTCCCTGACTTCAGTCTCCAATTCCGGCTGTCTAGAACTTTCCCCGGTTTCAATTTCTTTTCCTTTTTCTAAGAGATTATTTATTTTAGGAAGTCTTTTAACTGGCTTTTTCCTACGTATACGACTCCCCCACACGTATCTCCTTCTTTTCTTTGGTTTTGGCTTTTTCAGAGGTGGAGCGTTGAATTCTATTGGTTGTTCCACATCAGGAAAGTACCCAGTAAATTCTTTAGAGACTTCGATGTTTACAGGGTAAAGGTTGAGATTCTCTAGGGCTTCAGATAACTCATTCATGATGTTTAAAATAAATTAAAAATTTTATAATAACTTTCAAAATAACCTTCACATATTATTGCATACTTTATTATTACAAAACAACTGAAATTTAAAACATACTTATGTTTTACTGTAAATTTATTTATTTACTGGATGGATTTTCTAGCTTTGTAGGTAATATGTTTTGCTAATCAATTTATTTAGAAATCTGCATTTACTGCTACTGTAGCTAACATATAAAGATCTGCCCATTTTTCGTCTGACTTGTCTTCCCATGGTGATTTACTGATTAATTCCTGGGTTTCCTTTTTAACTTTCTTTTCTCGGAATTTCCTTAATTTCTCCTGGCTTTTTCTAATAATTAAACTTCTTTTATCAGGAGAAAGTGGTTCCTCGTATTGGGCTTTTTGAACGAATATTCCTTCTTCAGGAGTTTGGGATGAACTTCCCTTCTCATTTGATAACCTATCTAATTTAAGATAGATGTTTGAAAGCTTTTGCTTACCCATACTGTAACTAACAAATAGTCAGTTAAAAACACATAATCACATAATAGTAATCAGGAAAAATTAAGTATTTCTAAATACTTAATTAGCTTAACTCAGTGGCTCTGGTACCACCTTTTTCTGTCACGGCCCCCGACCCGGTTTGACCCGTTTCAAGAGCCGCGGGACAGAAATCCCGTGGTATTTATTTAATTGAGTTTAACAGCGGAAATTTATCATCAGGATCGTTGTAAAGCTAAAATTTTTCCCGATTATTTTATTTCACAACTCGGGATAAAACCCCGGTAATTTACAATACTACGATTTCACGGAGAAATCTTTATTTTACAAAACATATTTCTTTAGTTTATAATGAGCCACTTTCTTAAGGTTACAGTGCTCCACAGCACCTTTCCAGAATCACAACAAATCACCTGAAACATGTTTGAAAAAGGTTTTGTCAGTGGAAAATACTGAGTGAATCATTCTATTTATTAAAACGACACATTTGTTATAATTTACAGTATTAAGGAAAATTACAATGTTTCTGATATCAACCAATTACCCACAGTACTTTATCACTCGACCCATTGGCCCATTCGTCCAATGGTGTCTGTGATTATGGTCATATCACCCCTTGGCTGCCCCAATGGTGAAGATTATCAAGTAATGTATACAAAACCCCACATACCGGCTGTAACTTGGTGATTACATAAACTTAATCACTGTAATTATAACCTTTGAAAATAAACATGCTTTTGTAAATAAATTTGATAAAAAGAGAATGACTCACATTGCAGATTTAACACGGATAGAGTCTAGTCTATGGATTAGCCTTGTTAACCTAATTTAAATAACAATGCACATAAAACTGGGTTAGTAATCAATACAGCATTTACGATAACTCACGAGATCAAACCCTCACAACGAATGACAAAGTGCAATCACTTAAACATCCATCGGAGTCACAACGAATGACAAAGGATAACCCTAATATGGGCAGCACTTAAAAATCCATTGGATATTTTGATCGATCGGACAATGAATCGTAATAGCGATCGAGTTATTACCCTGTTTTGTGGCAGCACTTCGTGAATTGTGTGTGTTTTTGTAGTAAACAGCGTCTAACTTTGTGTACGTAAAGAATTTTAACGTCGAAATATGCAAACAATTCAAGTCCCAAGCCCCTGTATTTATACCCTAAATTGACACCCCCCGCGTGTCACGGAGGTTTCCTCCGTCCCTGTCGCGTGTCGCGGGGCATACCCCCTAGCCTAGGGTAGCCTCGTGTCTCAGGTAGCCTAGGTGAGTCAACGTTGCATGCAATTTCAGTTTCAACAACGTTTTATGTAGATAACTATAACTAGGGTTTTACCCCCTAGTTTTAGGGGCCCTAATCCTGATTCCAAATGTTCTAAAAATTTTAGGGTTTATGCAGAATCACTTGGGTTTCTCAATTAGGGTTTCCTATTGGACAAATAAATTAAATAAATATGACTTTTGATTCGAGTTGTTACACCTACTGATGACACGCTAGCCCTACACGTAGAGTAGGGGCTCTCGCGGGTCGCGTAAGAGTCAGGCTAGGGTTTACGCGGGCCGCGTAAAACCCAAAAATCAGCTATAAATAGGTTGGCCATGAGCAGTTCATCTGTGTTCGAAAATTTCATTCAAAAACGAAGTCTACTGCTCAAATTCGAATTTCTAAGTAGGGAAACGCTGCTACGAGTACAGGGTAATAACTCGATCACTGCTACGATATACTGTCCGATCGATTGAAACCAACCCGATGGATGTTTAAGTGCTGCCTATAATTGGGCTATGCCTTTGTCATTCGTCGTGAAGGTTTTGATTTCGTGAGCTTATCGTAAATGTTGTATTAAGTTACTGACCTAGTTTCGTATGCATTGCTGTTTAAATTAGGTTATCAGGCTAATCAGTAGGCTAAACTATGCCCGTCTAAACTTGCAATGTGAGTGATTCTCTTTTATCAAAAGTGTTTTACAATACTCCAATTATTTTCAAAGTTATAATTACAGGGATTAAGTCGTGGTTATCTTGAATCACTGGCTAGTGGGGTATTGTGCACATTACTAATTTCTCACGGTTAGGTTCATCAACCTAACAGTGATAATCATCACTACTTGGGTGAAAGGACCCAATAGTGGTATGACCATCGTCACCAGGGTGTGACACGGCGCCAGATAAAAATAAGATAGTAGCCATTGTAATCGCTCTTTTGCTGTAATTTATAACAAATGTGTCGTTTTGTTTAACCTGAATGACTCGCCAGTATTTCCCCGCTGATAAAATATTTTCAAAATATGTTTCAGGTGACCTACTGTGAATCAAGGAAAATGTGCTACGGAGCACTAACAAAGCTTGAAGTGGTGGCTCAATAAAATAAATAAGCATGTTTTGTAAAACAGGGAATTTCCTCGTGAAATTACTCTATTGTAAATTACGGGGTTTGTCCCAAATTATATAAATAAAATAATTGGGCATTTTCAAGTTTTAAAAGATCCTGTAAATCTTCCGCTGTCAACTCAAATATTAAATACCACGGGTTTCTGTCCCGCGGCTCCTGGACCGGGTCACACCAGGACGGGGGCCGTGACAAGAACCCTAATTCACCGTTTGGTTACAGAGATGATGAAACTGAAATTTTGGTATTTTTACGAGAGAGATTGTGATATTTACAAAATTAGATTTAGTATACATTTACATTAATGCCACTATCCACCTTATTTTCTGGTTATATTTTAGAAAATATTTACCAAATTGTCATTACCATTAAATCTCATCATCTAATAAATGAAGGGTCAAGATCTGTTTACTGTGTTCACAACTTAACCATTGTTCACTCTAGAACCATACCATATATATATATATATATATATTTGTGTATTTTTTTTTAAAAACTAGCCAATCTGATTGAATGGCGCAGTACAACCGATTGAACCATTTTTAGCCTGACCCGATACGGTATAAAAACCGTATTTCTAAACATTAATTATATGTTCGTCTGAAATTCCTAGGTTCATGCCAAGTTTGACTCGCCAACTCATGCAACACGACTCATTTAACACTCATTTAAAACATTGATTATATGTTCGTGTGACATGGATTGTACCGGTGTGATGGTTATTGGTTTTTCAAACCGGAAACTATGATTAGAAAGGCTAAAAGGCATCAGAAATTCACAATAGTGGAACCTAAAACTGTACAAGTTGGTATTTAAGCATCAAAGATCTCATTTACTCAAGATTTTTTTTTAAAACAATTTATCCATCATTTACTCATCCTTGCCTTTTTTTTCTTCTTATTACAATCTTTTATATCTACTTTTTAAAAATAATTTATTTCTTACAATAAACTATTTGGTTTTTATAAACCACATAAGACGAAGACTGACACCATTTCAAGCATTTCTCCCATAAGATTTCCTTTCACTTTGTCTTATCCAAGTAAAGTAAACAAGTGAACCTTAACATCATCAAAGAATTTTATGTTGGAAGTTTTACTTCTTTGAACACCAAATGATTATGTCTCCATAGAAATCAACATCCCTCGTCGCTCGGTGTTCACCTAGCGTTCTTCCTGAGTATCTGCAGTGGCAATCTTGCGCGTGTCTTTACATTTTATTATTTTTATTGAATTAAAAAACCCTATTTTCACCATTTGACCGATAATACTCCCAACTTATGAATTGTACCACGCCACTCTCAACTTTCAACTTATTTTTCTCTAACACTCCCAAACTAACTAAACTCTAACCCAGTTAGCTGACGTCAGATGGCACGTCACGAAACAAAGGCCACATCAGATCACACATCATCAAAAAAATCATGTCACTAAACAAGTACCACATCAGCAAAAAAAAATGGGTTAGTGTTCAGTTATTTTGGAAATGTTAGAGGAAAATAAGTTGAAAATTGAGAGTGACGTGTTAACAATTCACAAGTTGGAAGTGTTGTCGGTCAAATGATAAAAGTTAAGGTTATTTTAAATCCAATATCCTTTTTAGAATTAAGTCGTTTTATTATTAAGCATGACAAAAAAAGGTGTAATATATATATATATATGTATATGTATATATAGGGTAGGGATAGTGTACATTAATTCAGAAGTGTGAGAAGTGTATTATAACATTATATATAACACTATATAACACCATATAAACACCGTATAACACTATGTAACACCATATAACACTATATAACACTATATAACACTATACATCTATCATAGACATGCTATCAGACAAAATATAGTGTTATATTTGTAATATAGTGTTATAAAGTGTTACATAGTGTTATATGGTGTTACATAGTGTTATACGGTGTTTATATGGTGTTATATAGTGTTATAATGCACTTCTCACACTTCTCACGCTTCTAGATTAATGTACAGGATCCTCTACCTATATATATTATATATATATAGGGTCGGGATTTAGAGAAAACGGTAGAAAGTGTGAGAACGGTGAGAACGCTTATGGATCGTCCGATCAAAACAATCTATGGACTAGATTGGCGCGGTGGCGTTTTCGTAAATAACATCAATTTTATTACGTGGACGCGCCTCATTAAGGGTAAAAAGGTCTTTACACCTCTATACCAAAACGCCATACTGATGAATAAAACGCCATTACGGACCAAAACACATCGCTATATAAACAAAAACATCCCAGACATAAAAACACACCCCCCCAGAACCTGAAACGCCATATTTTCTACTATATACCATTCATCTTACAAACGCCAAAATCCCCAAAACATCAAACACAACTACTCAAAAAAGGCCATATTTTCTACTATATACCATTCATCTTAGAAAACGCCAAAACACTCAAACATCAAAGATTCCAAAAAAATCGACGGTTCTTTCAGATACACTATTTCATCAATAAAACGCCAAAAATGCCAAATATCGTTTCTTATATATTCAAATATTGTTCTACGCCAAAGTTTCGGATAATGCATTCTTCCCTGAGGTGCTGTGACTCAAATAACATTTTGCTGCATGAGATGGACAAATCATAAACAAAAACATGCTGGGGGCAGACTTATGTCATTTTCTGTGTTTTATTCTTGATGATTATTTTAATGGCATGAAAAGACGAATGACACTAATGAGTTGTTTGAAGATACATATTCATACAAAAAACTTGTGTCATTTTGTCTTTCCAAACGGCCACAAAAACACAAGCATGGCTAAGCCAAGCCACAAGCGAACATGATTCAAAAGAAGAAAGAGAATGATGACAGTAAAAATTTGGAAGATGAATTGTTTTTATTTTTATTTTTTTAATTTCTTTTTCTGTTGTTTGTTATGTATTTTTCAACGTAGAATAAAAAAATACATTATGTCAATAAAACGTCAAACAGTCATAATGCATATGAAACGCCATAAATGGAGTAAAAACGCCAAAACTCCCAAACTATAATGAAAGTAGTTTGCAGAAGTATTAATTAATAAAAACTAAAAATGGAAAAACACCAAAATCTACTTAAACACATTCAAAAACGTCAAACTTGGTAGATGGAAAGTCTATGACCCTAAAAACTCATAAAAAGCTGAACAAAAACAGTAAAAATAAACAATAACTGAAAAGACGGCTACTTTATTAATATCATTTATTATAAATAAAATCCCGCCTAAACTACGCGCCAAAAACATCCTATAAGATAAACGTCTCTGCACAATCAACTGATCACAAAACCAGAAACAAACGCCATATTTCCTAGAAACCATTCACTTTAAAAACGTCAAAAATAATAGTTAAAAAAGTCACAAATGCAGAACCTCGATTTTGCTATATTGAGTATTGATCTGAATGAAGTTTCACTGAATGCATTCTTCTCTGAGTTGGGTATCTCTATAATCTTTTGCTGAATGAGATGGACAAATATTCAAGATAAAAAGACTGATGACACTGATATGAGATCATGTCACTTTGTTCTTGATGGATATATTGATGACATGAAGGGATCAATACATTAGAGCAGGCGTTGGTCTTCAACATGTCATCAAACAAGCATATATCAAACCATAATAAAGGATGCCCAAAAAATAAGCATCTTCTAAAGACGGGAGGTATATAGGAAAATACGGATCTACATAAGGTATTCAAAACGCCAAAAGGTTAAAGTAGAAGAGGCTGATGACAGTGAAGATTTGGATGAGAAATGAGATTATAATTTTTAATTATTTTTTCATTTTCTATTGTTTGTTATGTAATTCTCTGTTGTTTATAAACTAATTCTCTACTATTTTAAAAAAATTGAGTATAAAACGTCAAAAACTACAAACACCAAAAACGCCTGATAGTTTGAAAAACTGTGAGAACGAATGCTAGCAAAACATGATGTTGCTATATAAAACACTAAAAACGCAAACAAAATATTACTGGAAAAATCAACACTAATTGACATATGAAAATTGAAAGAAACAGTAAAATAAAGAGACGGTATCATTATTGCCAAACATTATAGTTATATTAACACCACTAAATGGAAAATTTAAATTTATTTATCTTTTCAAAACGCCATAATTACCTGTCACATTATACGCATGTATCCTAAATGGCAAAACACTTGATATAATAAAATCAAGAAAATTACTGATGTTTTTTACATTAAACGCCTGCATCCTGATCTAAAAAACAATAAAAATGCCAAAACAATACTTAAAACGCCAAAATGTTTACTATGATTATGATCTAAAAACAATAAAAACGCCGCGTATTTATTAAACGCCAAAATAATGAAAAGATGAAGTGACACGCGTTAAAAAAAGAAATATGAAAGGACAAAAAAGCCCCTCCGCCCTTCTCTAAGCGACGTGACACGTGTTGGGCCAGGAAGCGTTCTCACCGTTCTCACACTTTTGAGCGTTTTCTCCGGATCCCGTTTCTATATATATATATACACACAGGGGAGGGTTATCTTGAGAACGCTAAATATTGCGAGAACCGTGAGAACGAATGAAAAAACCAATCAAAACCGATTTTTTTTATTACAAACCTCATTATAATTAAAATACAACATCAAAAAAGAATTTACAACATCAAATAATTCATTTCTCCTCTCAAAATCACTCTTACGAGAAGTTTTAGCATGTGTAAATATAACAAATTTACACATGTGTAAATGACAAACTTACACATGTGTAAATTTTCTTTATTTACGAATTCACGTAAATTTAAACGTGTAAATTTAATTTCTAACATTGTATTCGAACAAAAATTATAAGTATAAAAAGAAATTTTGAATTTGAATTGTTTTTGACCAAGTTCTCGTGGTTTTTTCATTCGTTCTCATAGTTCTCGCGATATTTAGAGTTCTCATTTAAACCCTCCCCTATATATATATATATGGGAGGGTTATCTTGAGAACGCTAAATATTGCGAGAACCGTGAGAACGAATGAAAAAACCAATTAAAACCAATTTTTTAATACAAAACTCATTGTAATTAAGATACAACATCAAAAAAATAATTTACAACATCAAATAATTCATTTCTCATTTCAAAATCACTCTTTTTAGATTTTTTACGCATGTGTAAATATAACAGATTTACACATGTGTAAATGCCAAACTTACACATGTGTAAATTTTATTTATTTACGAATTCACGTAAATTTATACGTGTAAATTAAATTTCTAACATTGTATTCGAATAATAATGATAAGTGTAGAAAAAAAAATTGAATTTGAATTGTTTTTGACCAAGTTCTTGCGATTTTTTCATTTGTTCTCACGGTTCTCACAATATTTAGCGTTCTCATTTAAACCTTCCCCTATATATATATATATATATATATATATATATATATATATATATATATATATAGAGGAAGGTTAACGTACATTACGGCTTAACGTACATCACGTACGACAGGTAATTACGCACGTTCATTTTAAAATCACGCACGTTATAACTCAAAAATCCAAAATCACGCATTTTGAAACACAATAATCACGCATATTGAAAACATTAATCACGCATGTTATAGAACAAATCACGCACGTTGTTGTACGTGAAGTACGTTAAGTCGTAATGTACGATATACTTTATATATATATATATATATGGTAAGATCAAGTAAAAAGTTAATTTTCCCTAAGTAGGATGAGAAGGAATCTTAACCATTCATTTTTCAAATCAATGGTTAAGATGAAAGTGTAGGAGAAAGGAGGAGTGGAAGGGTATCTTGGGAAAATCATATTTATAGACTTTAGACTTTCTCTCTCCACATGCAAGGCACATGCATATTTCACCCTCATTTTTTAAACGTTCATAACTTTTTTATACGACATTATTTTTTCATAAAAATTTCACCATAAAATCAAGCGTCTTTTTATATTTAATTTGAGTACCATATTGCTATATAAAATATGAAGACTAAAAAAACTCACTAAAATATGTTGTATTTTTATGTTGTATAACATTTTTTTTGTACTAAATTTTTTGTGCTAAATTTTTTTGTACTACATTTTTTTGCTAAATTTTTTCGTGCTATATTTTTTTGTACTAGATTTTTTTGTGCTATACTTTTTTGTGCTATATTTTTTGTAATAGATTTTTTTGTGCTATACTTTTTTGTGCTATATTTTTTTGTACTAGATCATGTCATTTTCACTCCTATTTATAAAGACAAAAATGCCCTTCATTCCTACTTATTAGGAGTGTCACATGTCATCATCACAATTCTTCTCAGGCTACTTAGGCAAAATCCACTTTTTAGTGGATCCTTCCCCTCTCTCTCTCTATATATATATATATATATATAAAATCTAAAATTCTGTATATAAATACTTGAACAGAATTAACTTGTTTTATTAAGGGGAGGAGGGGTGGTTCACTAGTGATAGTTTCTATCACTCTCACTATCCAATCAAATCATGTCATGTCAGCACCCAATATTCTATCACTAGTGATAGAAATGTAGGGGGGGTGGTATCACTAGTGATGGGATTCCAATGTACAAGTATTAATGCACAATGTACAAGATACACATTCATCACCCTCCAACTTCAACGCGTTATATATATAACTCGTTATACTTGACCACGAGTGATGGGAATTGGGCGGGGCGGTGTTCCACGAGTGATACAATAGTATCACGGTATATAACTTGAACACCCCGTGTGGCCTAAGTATGACAGAAAAAGGTGTAATATTTATAGATTTATAATCTAAAATTCTGTATATAAATACTTGAATAAAATGACTGGAAATGTATAAGAGCATTTAATTTTGATAGGGAAAGGACAAGTGTAAGACATTTCTGCACGCTACCTTCTCTTATTTCATCATTAACATGTTACCATCTTTTAATTTACCACCTACTCTTCACCCAACCACACCTTATCGCTTGAAAAAAATATATATATAAATGTGCTAAACGTGACAAATTAAACCCATAAATATATCCTAATCACAACATTAATTACCAAATCTCTGTTTATCTATGTCAAATGAATTATAGATTAATCTAGGAATGATGTAAATCATTACTCGTCAATGTGGGGCTATTGCACTTGATAGAGGCATATATCTTTTAAAGATGAGAATTTTAGAGTAACTAATGTAAAATATAGCGAGTGATATTAAGTGTTCAAAAAAATGTAAAATGTAAAGTAGTACACAAAACAGCCCCTCTTGGAAAAAGACTAAAGTGTAGTGGAAGCGTCACCGCCTCCACGTCACCAGCACCATTACGAACAAAGCAAAGGGTGGCGTCAAAGGGGCTCTCTACCGCTACCATGGCGGACGTGAGGAGTGTGAGAGATTGGGTCTACCCCCAATCAACCAATGACACATTTTATTTTTATTTATTTTAATTTTTTTTAGTTAAAACTACTACACAATTTTATGGATTACTGAGTAAAAGCCTAGTGCCTACGTGACAATGATGTGAAATGCATTTTTTCATTAATTTTCCCCCATCCACTACACATGTATAAATAGAGGTGTTCATAACAAATCAACTGGTTACCGTCTAAACCAAAGCAAATCAGTTAATCCGATTTTGCCGAAATTGTTGAAGAGCCAACTTTAACTATTATTTTTTAAAAATTAATAAAAATCAACAATTTTTTTTTTATTTAAAAATCGATTCAAATGTGAACAAATAAAACCAAAGAATCTACTCAAGAGATCTTGAAGAACTGCTCTCACTCCTATATGTACACCTATTAACCAATGTAGAATTATAAAACTCATGGGTTAAAGATATAGCTCCCACATTTGCACTTCCAACTCATGGGCTTGTAGTTTGAGCTATAATCACCTCTTGCATATGCATCTGTGGCTCCCACTGTAGGATTCTTGACTCCATCTATTGCAGCCTTGATTTGTTGGGTTGTAGGCACTTGTATGGCCTCACAATGACCACAAGAGCCACATTTTCTTTCACATCTTGGTGGTCTTGATCCTATTTGTCCTCTTAGTATCATCTTCTCTACCTCCACCTCCACCTTCATAAATAAAAAAATATATATATAAATGTTCATCAAGGGGTCAAGTTATTCTACAAAGACTTCTAATTGTAAGAAGTGTAAGAAGGATTTATAGAGTGACAAGTGTCCAATAACCTAAAACTAAACCCACTACATCACCACCAAAAACCTAAACACCCCACCCCCCACCCCACCACCACCCAAAAACCTAAACCACCCCCCCCCCCCCCCCCCCAAAAAAAAAAAAAAAAAAACTATACCTCACCAAAAAATACCCCAAAAAACCTAACCCCCACCCCTCAAAAACCTTAAAAAAAACCTACCCCCCCTCCACAAAAAACCTAAAAAAAACTAAACACCCACCCCCACCCCCTCAGCAAAAAAAAAAAAATTTGGTGGGTGATGGGGGGGTGGGGTGGGGGTTTAGGTTTTTGGTGGTGGTGGATGTTTAAGGTTTTTTTTTTTTTTTGTAGTGGGGTTTTTTAGGTTATTGGACACTTGTCACTCTATAAATCCTTCTTACACTTCTTACAATTAGGATTCTTTGTATTTGATCCTAATCCGTTCATCAAGTTTAAACCAAAAAGGTGTTGCGCCGTTACAGCCCAGCTTGTTGTCCGTTTACCTGCAACTTGCTTGTAATACGTTGTTTTGGCATATTAATTGAATCTAACCAAAAAGCTTTGCAAAAGATAATAAAACTAAGACAACATAGTCTGGTTGTAGTGGGGCAACGGGGCTTTCCAGTTTGGGGAGTGCAGTGGCCTAACACAAGAAATTCGTCGTTCCGAAAAAAATAATAAAACTTATACATTTGAGGGCTTGAGGGGTTACCTGTGAATTAGTGGGTGGTTTCTCCAACATTCTACCTGCCATAAATGAGAAAAGGTGAGTAAAATAATGCTAGAAAGTGTGATCTTGGGTGAAATTTACAAAAAAAAAAAAGAAAAAAAAAATGAAATTTTTATGTGGTTTTGTGAGAAAGTGAGTGACACCCATTTACCTTGAGCAAAAGATCTGAGTTGGGTTGTGAATGGAATCAAGAAAAAGAGAAGAGAAATGGTAAAAAGATGTAATGATTTGGGGATGTTGCCACAACCCATTTGTGGATAGACTGATGAGTAATGGAGTGAGGATGTTGGTGTGTGTGTGTGTGTTAAACTGTTAAAACTGAAGGATTTAATGAGGGAAGACTGGGAGATGTGGAGAAAAGTGATATTGAAAAGGGGTGTGTTTTGTGTTGTGTGTGTGTGTTTGATGATTTTATCAATGTGTGTGAACTAAACCTTATTGAGAAAGAGCAGATCAGAGCTCAGAAAGGTCAATTATTATGGAATCCAACACGTGTGGGTGTTTGATTTGTGGAAGTTATAAAGACTCACATTCCAAACACATATTAAACCCAACTCTTTTGGTTTTTAATGCCTACAAACCACCGGATGACATTTTGTTGCTCGGATTTCTGTAACGGAAATTTGATCGGTATCTGTTTGTTTTGCTGCAATACACTCATTTGATGTAGCAACTGATAGAAAAACTTGAATTTTTAAATGAAAATTTGATCAGTATCAGTTTGTTTCGCTGCGATACACTCGTTTGCTGTAGCAATTGATGGAAAAGCTTGAATTTCTAAAATGACATTGACATGTATTTTATGTGATATAGGTGTGTTTGAGATCAAAAGAATAAAACAAATAAAAAGGAAATCTAAAAAAAAATACAAAGACCACCAAGTAAGTAATATTTAAAAAATAGTTTAGATAAAAAAAAACCTCTTAATAAAATAGATGCTAAGAAAATAAAAAAGGAAAATCTAAAAGGAAACTAAATACAGTAAAAACTCTAAAAAAGTAAAATCGAAAAATCAAGGAAATTACAAAGAAAAGAAAAGTAATAAAATAGAGAGGGGAGATGGAATTAGATAAAAACTCTAAAAAAACTTATATAAAAAGAAGGAAATAAGTAAAACAAAAAAAGAAATAATAAATAAATAAAATGAATAAAAATATGAAAAGAAAACGAAAAAACCATGTGGGGGGGGGGGGGGGGGGGGGTGAGGTGGGTGTCGGATTTGAAACAGTATCTCACAGAAGGGAGTTGTGCGTCTTACTACTGGGCTGGCCTTTTTTGTGTTATACTCTCCATCAGCTCGTATTTAACATAAACATTCGAAGTGGAGGAAAAAATCTGACCACGCCACTTGATAGCACTTGAAAGGTCACCTATACATACATTATTCATGTCTCTCATAAAATGTTGGCAGTGTGTGTAGTGTGTACAACTAGTTTAATAACTTATGTATTACATATATTGAATAAGGAAAGCACGGAATAGTTAGTAATAAAAACTTGGGAATTATAAATAATATTCCTAGATAAGAAATTATTGAAATTGTGTATAAGAAAATATTAAATGGTTAGTATTGAAAGTTTAAGTATTATATAATACAAGGTGAAATATAGGAAGAAAAAATAATGCAAAATGCACATAATTATAAAAGGTAAAATGAATCTGGTGAGATACTTGTACTTGTAAGATTTAAATCGTTCACGCATATTGGGCGGTAAACACGTCGGTATCGCGGTTTACCGATCGATAACACCGTCGCCGTCTGTGTTTAGTGTTCGGTGATGATGGATGATTGGTGAAGGTTTACCGATGAGGGAAGGGGGGAGAGAGATTGGTGTGTGGTGGGGTCCATTCCTTTTCAACCAATCACACATTTTTTTTTTAAATAGTTTACCTAAACCCTATTAGGTAAACCATCGCCAACGTTTTTGAGCATTAGGTAAAAAATTTAGGTGAATTGACGTGACACTGTCTGATTGGGTGAATAAGAGTTTACCTATTCCAAATAGGTAACCACTCCATTCACCCTTACAAATCATATGGGCTATAATTTATGTGATTTAACTAAAATTCATGAGATTCCTTCCTGGTGTTAATATTCCCATACCCCTCAACTCTATCTCTCTCTATATATACATAGATAGATTTAGAGAGAGATAGAGTGAAAACCATGTAAGAATAAGATTTAACCATGTGGGAATAAGACACCCCTTCCTTAAACCTACAACGAAGGTTTAGTTTTTCGGTTTCCTTGTCAATCAAATTCAAAATCATTTTATTCTATTGAAGTCAAATCAAACTCCAAACTAAGAGTCAACATATTCTTTTACTTGAAGGATCTATACAAGTCTATGTAATTCTATTGAAGTCAAATCAAACTCCAAACTAAGAGTCAACATATTCTTTTACTTTTTTTTAACGGAAAAGAGGATCATAACATTACTCGAAAAATCGTTACAAATAACATTTCTAGCAAGGAGCTAGAAAAATATACAAGTAACTAAAACCCATCTCCTATTAATTGATACCTTTCACACCCACACTAAACCACTGATCTCTCCCAATATCCTTCTTTTGTCCTCTAAATTTAAGCCATAGTAGCGAGCATTCTTTGATCTCTTCGACAATCTTTGATTGTGACTTATGTACGTTGTTGAAGATCCTCTCGTTCCTTTGTGTCCAGATGTTCCATAAGACCGCCATAATCACGCAATAGAAGGCCTTCTTTTGTACTATCGGTAGATTAACCCCCCATGCCACGGCGAGGATATCTTTAACCGTCTCACAAGCTAATATATCCATGTTTTCCAGCCAAACTCCAATGAGCCACCAAATAGATTTTGCCGTTATGCACGAGACGAGTAAGTGATCGGCCGTTTCTTCCGAGTTACCGCAGAATGGACAAGTTATGGACCCAACCTGTACTCCTCTCTTAGCTAATTCAACCCGCGTTGGAATCCTTCCCGATATACACCGCCACGCCAATGTATTCGCCTTGGATGTTGCCCACCCACACCACTTCATGACCGGATTTCCGTCGCTTTGGTAGCTCGCTTCGCCTAATTAATTTCTCACAGTTTTTACCGAAAAAAGAGTGTCCTTTTCCGATATCCAACCTCATGCATCGTTCGAGTCCTTCATTCTTTTGCTGTTAAGGGTTTCAAAAAGGCGTAGAAACTCGGCCCAACTCTCATTATTTGACGGTTTAGACTTCCATTCCCAATGCCAAACAATACTTGAACCCAACTTTTTGTAATTTTCAAAAACTCTAACATTCTTCTTTGAAGCCATGTTGTATATCAGTGGGAACTCCTCTTTTAGTGTTTTGTTACCAAGCCATAGATCTTCCCAGAATCTCACTTTGTCCCCTTTCCCTACTTCACATTTTAGTTTAAGGTCAATATTTAAATTGCTTTTTTGAAACTCCTTTTTAATTGCCCCGATGTTTTTCCACACCCCCGTTAAAGACTTATTCACCGGAATGATTTCCTTTTTCCAACATCTCCCATGTAGTGCCTTTATCACCCTAACCCATAATTGGTTTTCATCTTCCCTTAATCTCCACCACCATTTAAGTAACAATGCCAGATTTGCGTCTCTAATGCTTCCCATCCCTAACCCGCCCATCTTCTTAGACGCCACCATTTTTTTCCCATTTGATCCATCTGATTTTTTTGGACGAACTTACTCCTCCCCAAATGAATCTTCTCCGAATTCCTTCAAGTGTTTTAATAACTTTTGTTGGTGCTTTATAAAGTGAAAGGTAGTACGTGGGAAGATTACCAAGTACCGCTTTTGCCAATGTAACTCTTCCTGCTAACGAAAGGCATTTTGCTTTCCACCTAGAAAGATTAGAATTAAAACGATCCACCACTAATTTCCAGTTTGCAATTCTGTTCATGTTAGATCCGACCAGCAAGCCAAGGTAATTAAATGGAAAAGATCCCACATTGCAACTGAGAGCATTAGCGAAGCATGCCATACTTGATTCATCCAACCCGACCCCATATACCTTACTTTTAGAACGGCTGACCCTAAGGCCTGAAGCCAAATAAAAGCAACGCAAAATACGTGCCAGATTTTTTATATGCTCCAATTTCCCATCATCCACAAACACCACGTCATCGGCATAAAATAGGTGTGAAATTAATGGACCTCCATTAGGTAAGGTTAGACCTCCGACTAGTCCATCTTCAACCGCTTTGTTCATAATGATGTTTAGGGATTCTAGGGCCAGAATGAACAAAACCGGCGAGATAGGATCCCCTTGCCTGAGCCCACGTTCCATATTAAAACTACCCGTGGGTGAACCGTTAACGAGTACCCTGCCCGACCCCGCATACAATATTCCCATAATCCAGCATCGCCACTTGGATGGAAATCCCATGTGATGTAAAATCGTAACCAGGAATTTCCAATTGAGGGTATCGTATGCCTTCTCTAGATCTACTTTAAAGAATACGGCCTGTTTTTTGTTTTTTAACCCATGTAAGCAGCTCGTTTAAAATTAACGGGCTGTCCACAATGTTTTTACCCCCCAAAAAAGCCGTTTGCACAGGAGAAACGAGCTTATCAATGACCGAAACCAGCCTATTAGAGAGTACTTTGGATATTACCTTGTGAACCATGCCATTCAAGGAGATAGGTCTGAATTCGTTTGGAAGTCTTGGATCGTTTGACTTCGGGATTAGCGAAATGAAGGAAGCACCGTTAGCTTTGCATAGGGATCCATGGTGATAAAATTCTTTGAATACCTCAAGGAACGGTGACTCGAATTCCCCCCAGAATTTTTTTAAGAAAGCAAAAGTGAAGCCATCGGGTCCTGGTGCCTTTTCTCCGTCACACTCCCACACTGTTCCTTTGATCTCCTCTAAAGTAAAAGGCCTGATAAGTTCATCACCTTCTTGTTGCGATAATGTTTTAAAACCATTGCTGCTGATGCGTGGTCTCTTTGCCAGAGGCTCTCTAAATTTAGAGCTGAAAAAATCAAGAAACACTTTTTTTATGTCTTCCACACCAGTCACCCATTCATCACCTGATAGAATTCCATTGATACGGTTTTTGGCGTTATTATTATTGACCCACTTATGAAATAGGGCCGAGTTATCATCCCCATGTTGAACCCATGTGGCTCTTGCCTTGATCTTCAGTTCTTCCAACCTCCTTGATTCCCAGTTAACGATGTATTCAATCGCCTCAAATCTTACCTTTTTTTCCTCCTCATTTAGGGGCCCCGATTCAGCTTTTATTTCCAAATTATTAACTAAGGATTTAGCATTAACAATCAGTTTGCTTTCCAGCTCCTTTTTCTTTCTCCTCCAATCCTTAATGCATTCCTTTAAACTTTTAAGATTTCCCGCCAAACTTAGCCCATGAGAGTGAAACATAAGTCTATTGGACGTAACCGATTTAACCACGTCGGGCCAATTCCGGGTCTAATAGCCAGGTATTAAAGAACCGGAAAGGAGTTGGGCCGAAGTCGTCAATATTGACCTGAAGAATGACAGGCCTATGATCCAGTTTTTCTCTAGGCAGTGCCGATAGTTTAGCGTTTGGCCATTTATCCATAAATCCGTCACATACGAAGATTCTATCGAGCTTACTCTGTTTCGACCCATCAGGGTTTATGTATGTGAATTTCGCTCCACCCATGTTATACTCCGAAAGGCCAGCCAAGCTTATGAAGTTATTGAACGCCAAAGCATTATTCGGGTTAAAAACTGAGTTTAACCTTTCTTCCTGAAACCGCACCTCGTTGAAATCGCCAAGGAAAACGAAAAATCCTTCAAATGACTCCCTAACTTCCAGTAATTCTTACCAAAGATGTTTACGTCTACTATCGTCGTTCGGGGTATAAATGTTAACAATGAAGAAGTCGCCCTCTACTCCAATAACATTTCCACCAACAATGATAAAATTTTGTTTTATAATTCTCAAATTAGCATTGAAAATAGTAGGATTCCATAAAGAAATCAAACCTCCCGAGCGCCCGACGGCATCTGCTATGGCGAAATCCACTGCTGAATTATCCCAAAGCCTGCCGATTTGATAATTGGTGATGCTTGACAGTTGCGTCTCCTGTATAGCATAAAATGCTACATTATTCTCCTTTATCAGTCTTCTGATCATCGATGCCTTAGCTTCAGAAGATATGCCCGCCCCTCTAACATTTGTAGTTACGAGATTCATTGTTGGCCATTAGGCCCCTCAGACTCTTTGACCAAGTCTACAACTAGGTTCCTGAAATTATTCACCGCTATACCCACTGCTTCGCCAATCCGAATAGTTTCTTGTACCTCTTTGTCGATCTCCAGCTGAGAATGATTAATCAGGGAGTTATGTACACCCCGAAAACGGGTTTGGTAATCAAACCACGTTAATACTACAGGACGGGTAAAATACAGTTAGTGGTAAAACTTACCCGGTAAATTTTAGGATATGAATAAATAAATCTAATATTTATTAAAAGGATGAGAAATACTTTGAGAAAGCAAAGTATGTAAAAGGCCCGAGATTTAACGGGACTTAAAATAAAATGGGTCGAGAACAAGATAAAGTAACTAGGAAATAAATAACCTAGTACAAGTCATGTAATTAAATGAAAGAACAAAATATCAAGTTATAAACCAAACTAAAGTTGAGGGGCTTATGTTGTTAAATTTGAAAGTTAATAAAAAAAAGAAACACCAAACACCCATTTTGGGGTGTCTGGTCGATCAAGAACACAGGGGGCGACCAAGACTCCCCTCACAACCCTAGAAAGGGGGCTAGGCATCACGCGACGCCCCCTAGTTTCGGAAAAACCTTATTTTTTGATTGTTTGACCCATGTAACTTGTTTAAACTTATTATTTAACTATCAAAACTAACTTTTAAGTTGGTTTTGATCATAGGTGATCGCCAAGAGTGCCCGGATGAAGATCAAGCTCGATGAAGAACCGAACACGATAAAGATAAAAGCTTCCGCATGATATTTCGTCGTAACTTTTAAAACGACGAACTCGAATTCATTACGATGTATATAAACATTTATTTGTAAAAGATTTAAATTAACCGTATTATTCAAAGTACATGTAATCATAATTACATGTTTATTTCCGTAAACTATATGAAAACCTTATAATAATAACAAGGGTGTTACAAGTTGGTAATCAGAGTTCAAGGTTAAAAGAATAAAGTGTTCGGTTCGAGGCTTGATCGCAAATCCGGTAAGTACATGTATGTTAATACTTTAGCATGCTAAAGTGTTGTAAACAACACATAGGACTATCGTGTGATACACGTTACTCCAATTAAAATGATTGATATAGTTGAAGAAAATACGCGCGTTGACGCGTATAGTAGAAAAAGCCTTGTATTATAATACGGGCGATTATTGAAGTTGACGTTACTAACTTTTGTGAATGTTTTAATTGAAGGACACTCGCGTTTGAAGACGACGAGAGTCAAACGAATTGTGGATATGATGATGGAACGGTCCAAGATATGATAAGAAGAGCATACTCATCAAGGACCTAAATCGCGTAACGATCGCAAATAAGTAATGGCAAGAAAGCCCGTTAGGGCAAGCATTTACCAGGTGCACATTTAAATTAGTGTATGAATAGAAATATGCAACAAATACATAGAAACTGATAGTTGCATATGTAGATTGAAAACTTGGAAAAAACCCCGAATAGAAAATGTATTCGGGATATTGTTTCCAAGAGAAACAAATAGAGGCATTACTTACATAGGGCGTGATGTGAAAACTATAAAAGGTCATGCGTGTCATGTGTTAATCGCTTACTCTGGCCATTTAAGTAGTGGCATATGATACCATGAACTTCTTATAGCGGAGACATTTACATCCGATGTAGTAAGGATGGGGGAATGGGACAAATTAAAAAGTACCCAAATGAAACAAACGAACAAAATAGTTGATAATAATGTAAACGCACAGCCGGGTGACGGAAGCGTGTTACATTAGAATATTGAGCCCGAGAGAAGGGACAAGGATTAATGTAAATGATGATATAAATGAATAATCAAAAGAAAATTCACGGAAATAAGTCATCTTGGACGAAGGGGCCATGGTGAACAAAATGGGCAAGTAAAACCAAAGTATAGACGATCCGCCGGGTCATAAAAACAAAGGTGTTGCCCACACGAAAAAGATAATCATGGTTGTTAACTTTAGTCGTAGTAAAGCAAGGATAACGATGATAATCGTCACTCATAATTAATAAGGCCGCCAATGGTGGTCACGTAAAGAATAAAGGACATGGTCGAATAAAAGCGACGGACTTCGCTAAGATGACCAAGTAAAACGAAATGAAGTCTTAATGCATACCGGAAGGGGTGCAATGATAACGATTTCGGTAAAACACCCGGTTGATGGGTAAGGAATTAAACGCATACGTAGACCGAGAAACGGGAACTCGGATGGAAAGTTAAAAGACTCGGGTTTTGAGTCATGACTAAAAGACGACAAGATGAAGTAAATAGAAATTTTGATAAGTTACGTTTAACTATTTTAAAGTTGAACGGGTCGAACAAGGAATGAAGTTTGACATTCATAAGTGATAAATTTTCACGCGACAAGTCAAACGAATTTAATGAAGGACAATGCTTGCTAAAATAAGTAAACGTGAACCGAGTAAATAAAAGTGAGGAATATTAATAAACCTAGGCATGGGATTATAGGCGTTAAAAAAAAACATTAAGGTAAAAAGAACCCGATTAATGGGTTGCAAAGAAGCATAATTATGAGCCGGGAAACGATGAGCGTAAAACAAACCAATGTGTAAAAGATTTAAGGAGTCTTAGAGTCGGAAGATTAGTCCGAAAGTAAACGAATGAAGCCTTTGACCACGGTCAAGGTCAACTAAAGCTCAAAAGTGAAAATAAATGATTCCCAATATAACAAGGGGTGCCTTGGAGCTATATATGTATATATATACATTGAATATAGACATGAATAAAAGATGAATCTGCGGGATCATCGTAACCTACGGGAATGCGATTAGTGTTAAGGTCTACGGGACCAGAATGACCCTCGGGTCACGAGTAGAAAGAGAAATAAACCTTAGGGTTCCCATTATAAAGGGGGTGAAGATCTAAGGAAATAGCCTACGAGGCTACGTGTGAAAACCTATGGGTTAATTAGATAAAGCGAGGGAATCAGTTGAGAATCCCTGCATAAAACTAAAACTGTAAAAGAATAAATTATGGACTGTCAATATCCATAATCCTGACAAAAGTTAAAGAGAAGATCCTAGAACTAAAACTTTGGTTTTAGTAAGAAATAACATTTTTACAAATATAATTTCTGATAGGAATTTAAATAGTAAGCATGAAGGATACAAGTCTTGACACTAATAGGCGCAAGACGATATATTCGAAAAAGTGATGTTTTCGAAAATGAAAGGTTGATATGAATTAAACATGATGTGACACGATCACGGTCAAGAAATGCAATGTGAGGTAGAATCACATTATAACCAAGCGAGCGGTAAAAGTAACTGGACTAATAAGTCTAGTTAGTGAGACCGATTAAGGTCAGCAATTCAAATCAAGAAATTTGGTTTGCTTATAAGCGGTAGATTCGGTATAACTGAACCGAATAAATAAATTTGAAAACAAAAGAATTTGTTGTTAAAAGTGAAAGATTTCACTAAAGACCTTTAAACGGGTCAAAGTAACGGATTCATAAAGAATTCGATAGTATATGAAAGCGATGGATATCGCTAAGTTAACAAAACTAGTGGAAATAACGAGATTACGTTATTTGAAGTTGCACTATGTCGTATGAGATACGTAGACAATTAGTGACCAAAAAGATGTTACCATACTTATCTGGTAATACTAACAATTGGTTAAAAGTATAAGTAATGTTTAAAAGATTTCTCGGATCAAATATATTGAGTTTAAACTCAATGAATTATGTAAGAAAAGGTTTCGAGGACGAAACCTCTCTAAGGGGGGTAGACTTGTAACACCCCGAAAACGGGTTTGGTAATCAAACCACGTTAATACTACAGGACGGGTAAAATACAGTTAGTGGTAAAACTTACCTGGTAAATTTTAGGATATGAATAAATAAATCTAATATTTATTAAAAGGATGAGAAATACTTTGAGAAAGCAAAGTATGTAAAAGGCCCGAGATTTAACGGGACTTAAAATAAAACGGGTCGAGAACAAGATAAAGTAACTAGGAAATAAATAACCTAGTACAAGTCTTGTAATTAAATGAAAGAACAAAATATCAAGTTATAAACCAAACTAAAGTTGAGGGGCTTATGTTGTTAAATTTGAAAGTTAATAAAAAAAAAGAAACACCAAACACCCATTTTGGGGTGTCTGGTCGATCAAGAACACAGGGGGCGACCAAGACTCCCCTCACAACCCTAGCTCTTGCATTTTCACCAAATTGAAGGCTCAAATCTGCTCCGAATCGAAATCCAAGCATAGATTAGTGATCACCTCAGTAAAGGGATCATGAGGTATGCGAAATTTTGCTATGTGGTTCCATCTTAAATTTTAGATGAACTTATGAGATTCGAATCTGAGCTTGCATGTTCGTTGTTTGTATGAAATTAGGGATGAAACTATGTCTAGGAGTAAACCCTAGTCATTTATTTGTTAAATTGATGTTCATGATTGTGAATTCATGATCATACTCTCATGTGTCAAGTGGGTTTTAGAGAATTATGTTAAACACTAGGATTATCTTTGTTAACTTGGTGTATTAGAGCTCTATGAAGCAAATCCAGATTTGTTGATATGAAGATTTGTCATGAACATGAGAAAAGGTGTTTAAATCTTGGTTAAATAGTTAGTCATGAGCTTGATTTCTAGTAGTAAAAATTTCATGCTCATAAGGTGTTCGATGTAATGCCTAAGTGAAATTGGGTACCTACTAGTTCATATGAAGAACTTGATTATATAAGGTGTTGTGATGAATGATAATTGGATATAGAAATGCGTAAGGTGGAATAATCGTACTAAGTCACGATTAAACTAACCACCTTGTGAATGATGAAATAATAGTTGGTGCTTAACAAGCTAGGTGAAGCTTGGGGAGAAAGCGGGTCAAACAAATCAAGTACGAGACGAAAAACGCAAACCGGATAAGAGGTAAGTAAAGCTTACACCCTTTTTGCAAGATATGCATTTAATTCTCGGTTACTACGAATTAGTGTTGCTATGAAATATGCAATTTGTTGAAGCAAGGTATTAAAACGGGTCAATAGTCTGACCCGAGCCAGGTACGCAAATATAAGGATGTAGTTAGAAGTGATATTTTGGTCAACTATTAGTGAAAGTCCTTCGTTACAAAAAGAAGGACTAAAATTGACCAAAAGGCCCTTGAGGGGTAAATTGGGCAAACAACCTTTAAGAGTTGTTTAGAGTTAAGCGTTTTGTTAAATGGAGTCCTTGGGATACGTATAAAAATGGGGATAGGTTGTAAACTAATTGAAGCGTGATTTAAAGCTTGCAAATGATAAACACCCTTAACGGGTCAAAACAAGTATATATGCAAAATAGGTTAAGATTGCGTAAGAAACCCGCATCTAGAACCTAATATAATAGGATATATCGAAAATAAGAAGATCATGAGAATTTGGGATCAAACATAAAATGCATAAACGGGTTAAAATTTGATAAAAAAGTAACGAGTCGAAGGCTTAGAAGTCTCAAAATTTATTATATTGGATGTTGAATTTTAACTCCATATGATGGAGAATTAAATTACGGACGCGTGGGAAAAAGAATCGGGTAAAACGGATTAAAAACGAGAGAGTTATGCTCGTTTCTGTGAAATCGGGTTATGCTGGGTATGTATAGCAACTGTTTAAACAACATTCTGCTAAAAAGGGGGCTAGGCGTCACGCGACGCCCCCTAGTTTCGGAAAAACCTTATTCTTTGATTGTTTGACCCATGTAACTTGTTTAAACTTATTATTTAACTATCAAAACTAACTTTTAAGTTGGTTTTGATCATAGGTGATCGCCAAGAGTGCCCGGATGAAGATCAAGCTCGATGAAGAACCGAACACGATAAAGATAAAAGCTTCCGCCCGATATTTCGTCGTAACTTTAAAAACGACGAACTCGAATTCATTACGATGTATATAAACCTTTATTTGTAAAAGATTTAAATTAACCGTATTATTCAAAGTACATGTAATCATAATTACATGTTTATTTCCGTAAACTATATGAAAACCTTATAATAATAACATGGGTGTTACAAGTTATGCCGAGAATCCTCAGCAAGAACTGAGCCATCCGTCCACTCCCCATCTGAAGAACTATCTTCCCAAAATCGATCCACCTGGCCGTCTCTAATAAAATTATTCATCTCGTCGTTAATATCGATCTCATCTTCCGAAAGTGTTGCCCTGTTTTTTCTCCTCAATACTGCAAGTCTTTTTCTCCTGATGATTTTGTGTCTCCATTTACCTTTACCCTTTTGAGAAATGTCAATGTTGAGATCTGGAATTACTTTATCTTTGCTTTTGGGTTTGGACTTGTAAACGTTGGCCTCCAATTGTTCACTAGAGTCACCGTTAAGTGGGCCGAAACCATTCAGATCTATTGGGCCGTCATTGAAGTGGCCCACCACTCGAAATTGGGAGGAATTGGGGGTGGAGGAATTTGGAGATTCACGCACCAAGATTGGTCAACGGGAGATGCAACTACACGCGCCGAAGGAGTATCTTTTAGATTAGGAAACGAATTGAGAGGGCGGCTGTCAGAGGGACGTTCCACATGCGGAAGGGCGGTTCCCGAAGTGACATCATTATTCATCTTACCCAAGTGAACACCCATGTTGGGAAGTTGATCCGACTGTCTTTCATTCACCCCAATATTCTGCTCTCCCGGTGACGAATCCCCAAAAGACTTTTTGTTTCCCACACCCTCCGGAACCGACTGTGCCGGCTGGCCACCTCCGGGAATCTTTTCCGGCGGCTGGCCTACATCAGCAGAGCTATTATTAACAGCGATCTCTTCTTCCACCAGATGAATACCACTCGTTTTATCCTTCTCTTGTTTATCACGGTAGACTTGAACCGTAGCTACATCTTCGATCACGACGGCACCTTGGAAATCTTTTACCGACTTTGTTTTATCCGGCTTGATGAGGACAAAATCTGGGTCCCAGTCAGTTTCTGATTCCATTACCCAGACCTGGAAAAAACTCCCTTCTCCAATGAACTTCGATCTTCTCTGCTACTTTCCATCCATCTTCGCGAATAACCGCCACTAAATCATGAGCTAAGTTCCCGTCTCTCACAGAAGCCAACGAGCCATGAACGATTGGACCAAATTGCTCAGCTATCTTGTCGAAAACCTCATTGTCCCAAAGATGGATTGGGACCCCCATAATTTTCAACCATACTACCCTTTCAAATTTGAAGTTCTGTCCTTCCCATACTTCCCGTGTATGAAACCATGTCTCCCAAAGCTCCTTCTCGTTTTGTAGGAAGTTCTTAGCCTTCCGACAACTCGGAAAAGTGAGCAATACTTTCATACCTCCAGCGTACCTAACAGTAAGACCATCGATATCCAAAAATCTTAGCAAGTCTTCCATCTGGCATAGCCGAGTGACATCCCGGGCTACTCCTAAAAGCGAAAATTCCCCCCATGAACGGTTGGCCGGATATTCCTTATTCGGGATCTTCAACACCGACTTACTAGGTTGTTTTTCCGGCTGAAATTGATCGTAATGCACAGGAATCACTTCGGGCTCCTTTTGTCTCCATGCCACCTTGCTTATTGGCGGGACCTTCCATGAGTTGGGTTGATGAAATTCCTTATTGGACTTCTGTCTCTTGGGAGCTTCTTCTTTGACAAATCTGGCTATATTAACAAGAACTTTAGACTCCCCAATCGATATCTGTTTCAAGGCCTTCACCATCTTTTCTTTATCCTTCACACCATCGAATCTTATGAACGCAAAGTATTTCCCAGATTTGTCCTTACGCTTCGCCAAATATGCGTCTGTCATTTTCCCACAAACTTGGAACTCTTTCCATAACATACCCACCGTGCATGAGCTAGGAAGGTTGGACACATAGAAGGATGTTGTGTTACTTCCCGTCATCGAACGGTCTCCCATTAGAAAACCTATCCGCTGAAATCCGGTGCTTTAAAAGGTTAACGGGATTCGATACGATCTAGCTGAACTATAACAATAGCCGCGACCGATGTGAGACCTGCTAAGCAATCAAGGACCGGAAAGAGCAAGATAGGGATCGGAACGGACGAGGAAAAGACGCGAATACAAGGACCCGGAGGCGAATGGAAAGATCACAGGGACGATTTAGAATGAAAGGATCAACCAGAGAGGGATCCTCGCACGCTAAACCGGGCTGGAGCACTTCGTCGAGCCTCCGGCGACCGTTCGAGTACTCGTCCGGCGATAGAACACGTGAGGGGAGGGGAGTCAGGGCGTTGCAGAGGTTTTATATTCTTTTACTTGAAGGATCTATACAAGTCTGTAAAGTAAATATATTTAAATAATAATATGTATAGGAATAAAGTGGGAAAAAGAAAATGCATTGTGAGGTCATTCACAGGGTGTCAGGTCTCCTCTTAAGGGTGCTATTTTCTACACCCTCCCTAATTACTTTTTACACCCTCCTCCTCTCACATACTTACAGGTGGGGCCTGCGTAAAACCGGCAGTTTTCCTCTCACAAAGGGGGTATAATCAGGAGGGGTGGGGGGTGTGTTTAGAATCAGCCCCTCTTAAAAGAGTATGATGCAACATATAAAAGGGTAGCGTCACGACAACAATCAATTGGCAATTGCACTTAAATATCAACACTAAATCAAGCAACAATCATATAGTTCATCGTGGACCAGCCGTGCTTAAACAAAACAAAAGCAAGACTCGCTACTCGAAAAAGCTTAACTCTATTAAAAGAACTAGAGTCTCCGGTAACAAACCCGACTCATAACTCTCCTAGCTAAGAAATAAAATATTTGATCCTTGAAAACACATCCAAATTGAAAGGTTTCAAATCTTTAAATATTTGATTTTACTCTGTGAATCACAGGTAATAGACAAAAGAAAAATTCCTCGTGCTCATTTTGCGCATCCAATAATTGATAAAAGGTGTGTGAGTTAACTAGTAAAAAAAAATCACACTTGCTAATTTTTAATTTGGTTCCATCATTTTTAAGTGCATATAATTTTTACGTACTTCCTTATTTTTTAAAAAAAAATTTACAATAAAATCTAGTATTTTATTCTCTTTAATTTAAATATAGTATTGATATAATAAAAAAGGGAAAAGTGCAATTTGTGTCCTTGTGACTCGGTGATGGGATCAACTTGCGTCTTTATTTTGGAAAAATGGATACCTGAGTCCCCGCGGTATGTTTTTCGCTACACGTTGAGTCCCCCAGGCCAACGTCGTTAGTTTTTCCGTTAATTATTTAACAGAATGGATACCTGAGTCTCCGACGTCATCATCACCACCATCATCATCAGCATCATCATCGCCTTCATCATCGTTATCATCATCACTATTATCATCATCATCACGCACGCGACACACATCATCCATTTCGAGCCATCACGCGTGATTAAGGTTCTTGCGGTTGATATAGTTGTCGTGGGCAAATAAAAACAAGTATTTTTACTTAAATACCTATGCGAATACAGGTAAGTAAGGTCGTATCCACAATGAATTTGTGGTCAGTGTTTAACAGTTGAACCGATTAACTATTGTTGAACTAGATTGGGGGTTTGTTTAATTGATTAAAAGAGCACGCAAGTTATTTGCGAAAGTGTTATCAGATTGAGAAAAAAGTAACCCCTACCCTGCATCCCAATTACAAGTTTAACACAAAGATCTGTTTAACTAATTCAAACAACACATATACATGACCTTGAAGTTAATGAATTTGATTAACTATTAAGGACAATTTTTAATACTAACTGTACAACCTAATAATACGTTAAGATATACCAACTACCCACTGAATTATCAACCCGCTAATGATGCAAGAAAATCGTTAATACGCTTGATAAAAGACAAATAGTCAAATATAAATAAGGTTTACCAAATTCAACACAAGTGACTAACATGTATCAACTACAAGAATCAGAAAACAAAATAATTGTGCAAAACCTAGCAATCATTCACCGAGGGAAGTCACATGGTTTTTAGCCGCGCATATTCATCAACGCAACTTCAAATCTTGACTCGGAATGATTAAACATGAAGAAACCGGAAGATTCGAGTGAAAGGATGCCTGAACTGAAATCGACTATCTCTTGCTCTGGATTCATAGTTGTAGGTTAGAAGCTGAACGAGCCTCCTCAAACGCGATTTAGATCAAAAACCATGTTTTCCCGAGCCCCCCACCCCCCCCCCCCGCGTCGCGGGGGAGACCTTTTTTCCTCTCGCATGGAACTACGTGGACATGATTAAGCCTATATACCTTGGCAATCAAGTTTAAAACAAAGTAAAGGGCATATGGACATGATATTGCATTGCTTTTGTATCACTACCGCCCGGGTTCGAAACTTGTTAGCCACACTTCTAAACTTTTTACGTTGTCATACCCTTCAATGCAAAGTTAACTCACAAATTGTACCTCACTTAACTGGTGATGTTCATTATATGATGTATAATTAAACCTTATGGTCAGTTGCTATGTTTTAGTTAAATAATGTAAAAATCAACGAGCCAGACACGTTTCCCTTTCGGTTGTTATAACTAGCGATTGGTGGTACCGTACTGACACCTTACCAGTCCCATAACAAACCGAGCCAATATCGACTAAGTCTTGCCACGTTCTCGCCGCAATGCGCGACTAAATAACCAGTATTATTAATATAATAAAACAGGGTGTCTTAGGAATACTACCTAAGACACAACCTCTATTATTCTTTTATTGTTTTCTTTTCCAAATTACAACAGTACCATCTAACACATTTTTTTGTTCATCTTTTTGTGTATGTAACCCTTCATCTTTTAGCATTGCCACATACACCTTTCTCAAAACTTTGTAAATTGTCATTTTGACCCTTTCAAGTTTTACATGCTTATTTTTATGTATGTAAGTCAACTATAATATGTTTTCGTGCTTGCTCTAATGTACGTTTTTGTTAGTCTACGTTTTGTTCAGAAACAAGTCGGGTCAAATATAACACATTTTCACTGGGTGGTATAAATTCGAGTTGCTTTACGTTTTGACTCCGCCGCAACGCGTGGTACCATTCTTTAACGTAAAAAAACACTACTTTCTTATTTTCTTATTTCAAGTATGTTTCGTTATAAATCCAAGTTAGTTTACGTTTGACGTAACTTTTCTCGGTAAATATAAATTGGCCTACGCTTTGACGTAAATTTAGTTCGAAAACTAGTCAGCTCAAATATTTGACAGTATAAGTTCGAGTTACCTTAAGTTTCGACGCCGCCAAAACACGCGAAGGGTCAAGAAACTGTAGGAACTAGGTTCACTTTTTATTAAAATATTTACAAAATAAATAATAAATAATAACGAGACTCTCGTTATTTGTGGGAAATTCGATTAGTACAATACCGGTTACAAAAACTAAATAAACGAATATAAATACAATATAATTGTACCAATCTTGATTCAAAGCCAATGTCTTTGAAAACTTCAACCACATCTACGAGATCGAAACTCCGCTGCAAAACAAGCAAAATTGTTGACGGTTTTTGGTTGAGGCACGTGTTCAACACGCTTCCCTTAAAACAGATTCCGCGCCTCCTCCCAGACGGTCTGTCTCCCAGGGTACAACAACCGGAACAGTATGTGTACTGCCGGAGATGGCACTCGCGCCCGAGATTACACCGGGTATAAATTGGTGTTCATAAAATTGGAACAATGTGAAGTTGTGTAAAATTGAGAGTACTCCTCTCATTGAAACATCGAGACTAAAGAGAATGTCTATTTCCTTGTGTCTCTAGTATGAACCACCAAGTTCATATTTATACACCCATAGTTTTAATCTAATTAAAACTGGTAATAAAATAGACATTAATCTTGTCATAATTATAACATTAATCTTGTAATAAACAAGATAATAAATATGACATTAATCTCAAATTAAATGGACTTAAGTGGTTAGTAAAAAACGGTCATATACATCATGACACGCATTAAACGGGTTGTAACAGCTAGCTTTGACCAGGTCCTGCCAGTTGCTCTGTTACCGTTGCAGACATGTACGCGCGCCTGAAGTGGCTCTTCAGTCTGTGCGCCACATTGTATGGAACCCGCGCATGCGCATGGTGTGCCGACCAGTGCTCCTAGTTACTACTGTAACCTGCGCGCGTGCCATAACTGATCCACAAACCCATGCAACACACTACATGGACCTTACGCCAGGCCATATGGAGCCGCGTGCCACACATATGCCATTGCGCATACCAGGACGCCACCTGGTCATGCGCCATCTATACTTGCGCGCCACACGGATGCCACTACGCATACAAGGACGCCACCTGGTTATGCGCCATCCATACTCGTGCGCATATGTGCGGGTGCGACACACCCTTTGGTCCCCACTAGTGTTTGCCTTTAAGGAAACAATTACAAGGAGTGCTCCTCCTTATAAACCACTTTAAGTTTTGTCATCCCACCTATGTGGGACAAGTTGACAAAACTAATCCATTTTATTCATCTTTGTTTGTTCCAAACATACAACTTCAAGCTTCGATATCTCATTCATCTTAGCTCTATTTGGACATAGTTTGAACACAAACCATAAATAATTATTTATACAACACATATATAAATATTATTGATGTCCAAAATATTTAGTGAAAAACTCATTTTCACTAAAATTTCCAACAATCCCCCACATGAATGGAGATCGATTAAAACACACAAAATTCCCCGATGAAAACTCGACAGTCGAGTATTGCAGGATAGGTAGGTTTTGCCTTTGAACCTTCCTTTGTGAAGCATAATTAGTCTACTAGGGTTTTGTAGACGTGATGTCCTTGAACAACCCCCCATTTGTGTAAACGACAATATACATTCACACAATACTTTCCCTAGCCGGGCCATCCCCTCACTATCGTGTCCTATAATGGTCATGGAGCACTTTCCTGGTTCTGCGGGAGCTCTAGGAATTATGCCCTAATTCCATTCGAAGCGACCACACTTCTCTCCAACATAGGTGATTTCCCTTTAAATCATTAAAAGCATCATGGTTTACTATGATTTACCCGAATCATTTAACCACATAGTATGCTTAGCCTCACAACAATGTCACTGGATATTATAGGAATGGACTAGGATGTAATTAAACACCCTTTTATAGTTTAGGGGGATATATAAATATATATACTAGCTCATATATAAACATATATATTAACTACGCCCCCACAGTGACTACCCTTCGGTTCATGATTAAGTTGGCCTATTGAACCTAGATCTTGGGATCTCCAGTCAACTAGGTTAGGTTTCCCTCATGTCCCTTTTTCCATGGCTTTAGTCCCATTCCACAACCTGATCTCTTATCAACCCACTGGTTGTTGGATCCAAAATTATTTGTTGACTTCGCTAAGTCAACAACAATAATTTTTCAGTTTAGATCAGTTGTTCTAACGTGTTCTTGACTCGCTAGTCACTTTTGCCTTTTAGTCGACTCATAAGACTTATAACTCGTGATCTCAACCTGGATCCAGATATGTACCTTGTCTTTAGATTGACATGAAACTCAATTCATGGCTAGACACGTTTTCACCATGCCTTTGGTGTGTCATGACTGACATCTTACTAGATTTTGAATCTAACCAATTGGCATTCGAGTCCAATCTACTCGATTGACTCCATATAACCATTGTGTACTCCACTTGGTCATGCGTTTGCAATATATGCAAGTCACCCCCACATTTAAGTGTAATTGGATAACATCCAAATGGGGCGATGAAAGGTTCTCCCTTTCATTTCGAGTTTGAGAAAACTTCTCTACTCCTATTTCCACATTCAAATGCAAGTCACCCCCACATTTAAGTGTAATTGGATAACATCCAAATGGGGTGATGAAAGGTTCTCCCTTTCATTTCGAGTTTGAGAAAACTCCTCAACTACCATTTCTTCATACCCTAAAGGGTTTGTTGCTTAAATGGTTCCTCCCCCCACATTGCTTGCATTTTAATGAAGTTATATTTATAGTTTTGTTTATCACAAAATTCGTTCTTGTGTCATCACATATTTTGAATGTTTAAAGTTAATTTAATCTCCGTCGAGCATATAAATTAACAAGTATTAGTCTAGCATGCTTTAGACCACAATACTCTAGCATGTGAACAGAAGATGCATCATTCTGATTCTTCACAGCCTTAAGAGATAACGCACTATCTCTTTCGAACATTCGTTTCTTAGTTTAGACACAATAATGAAATTTATTTTACCATTCCAAAACCATCGGTTTTTAGGAAGGCCTCAAAACCATAGTTAACTCCATCCATTAGGATCATAACTCGTTTGCCTTTTTATCTCCAAGGCTTCACCATTGACTTCCTAAAGACTTAAACATAAGTCTTAATCTAAGTCACTTTGATGAAAAATCTTTGTATAAAATCACTTGAGTCTTGAGATATAGCCAATTAGATTGACTCTCAACAACAAAGCATTCACGTATGCCTATAGTGATATATACATTACGTTGTTGTTTCATTAATACCATGTATTGGGATACTCTCCCAAATTGAGGACCAAGCCTCCACATAGTTTAA
Source organism: Helianthus tuberosus (assembly GCA_030545235.1). Lineage (NCBI taxonomy): Eukaryota > Viridiplantae > Streptophyta > Magnoliopsida > Asterales > Asteraceae > Helianthus > Helianthus tuberosus. The sequence continues at coordinate 3,411,415 of CM060416.1, read as the reverse complement.
ACAACATTGATGGTGGTAGAAGCATCTACAAGTTCATCACTATTGTAAATTTCCTTTAATAAATTTGCTAAATTTATTAAATTCATTTACAATAATAACATATATTTCTTTCATATGCTATATTCTTTGAAAACTTACATGTGCATTTCCATGTTGATGCTCTCAACATTAGATGACATATCATGTTTTCATGCATTTCATCTCAAACCATACACCACGTTTCTCACGAACTCGTTATACGTTTGATGTTTTATTTGTGACTTATTACATAAGTCATGATCACAACCCGCTCGTTGTGTTCGTGTAAATTAGTTTTTACACTTTGTATCAAAATGTGTATCCTTTTGACAACTTATTAGTAGTCCAAAATAACGGATACACCAATGATATCTAAACATCAAATCCCAGTGTGTTATTATTTTCAACACACTTTAGAACGAAATAAACGCAATTACATCGTTCTGTCATGTTTTGAGATACTCCCTCAATGGAACACGTATAACTTGTTTCGTCTTGAAACTCTAAACTTGAGTAATCACAAGTTGTCCAAAATATAAAGTTGTTTACAATTAACTACTCGCAAGTAGTTGAGCAACTTATTATATTTATAACAACATCGAGTTGTTTTTCACCAAATAGTCTATCCGAGACTATTATATGGTTGAAGACGTTATACTTCTCATGGAAGTATCGAATCATTTATAAGTCGCAAAGACATGTTTTATTCGTTCAAAACATTTCTCGTTTTTGCAAGTGTTTTAATATTAAACTATATATTTATGTTTTGATTACAAATCAAGACAATAAACCTTATAATAGTTTAATAAATAAAACAATTTCAAACTCGCTCGTTTGAAAATAAAACGAATACACATCGTTTTAATAAATGGTTTGTCATATTCAAACCATTTCTAACCGATGTTAGATAATAACGATTATCAATCGTTAAAATGAGTGGTTTGTATGATAACCAATTCTAATATGCTAATTAGAATTTAAATGTTGAACAAACATTCAAAATATTCGGTTTTTATAAAGTAAACCGCTTCTAACGCGCTCGTTAGAAATAAAACGAATACATTTATTCACTTTTGGTTTAAATGAACGTTTTCTAACACGCTCGTTAGAAATAAACATAAACCTTTTCTAACACGCTCGTTAGAAAATATATATAAACGATTACAAATCATCTTAAATAGTTTATCATAGTTAACCTGGTTCTAACCCACTCGTTAGAAATTAACGATTGCAAATCGTTAAAATAGTTGGTTATAAGATAAACTAATTCTAATACGCCCATTAGATAATTAGACGATTATTTATTTCCATAAGCCGTTTTTGGTTTATATAAAATAAACGTTTTCTAACCCACTTGTTAGAAATAAACAATTGACAAAATAGTTTCTAACACGCTCGTTAGAAAATAAACAACTATCAAACTCTTTAAATCGTTTCTAACATGCTTGTTAGAAATAATCGATTACAAAATTTGTTTCGAAGTTTATAAAAAAAATATAAACTATTTCTAATACGCTCATTAGAAATAAACAAATAAAAATCGTTTAAACGTATGTGGAAAAAATCCGTTTCTAACTCGCTCGTTAGAAATTTAATAGTTTAGACGAAACCGTTACAAGGTTTATTATCCAAAATAATTGTCTCCAACCCGCTCGTCGGTAATTATTTGAAATAATAATATTTTCTAACACGCTCGTTAGAAAATCTAAACGTATATTTTCTAGCACGCTCGTTAGAAAATCTAACCGTCTTTTAACAAGTTAGTTTTACACAATCATCGTATCTAACACGCTCATTAGATATAAATGATGATATTAAAACTTATTATTCTATAAAATTCTAACACGCTCGTTAGAGATATAAAAAGTTTTAATCTTGTTATTCTTTCAACAACGTTTCTAACACGCTCGTTAGAAAATATTAAAACTAGTTATTTTATAAAATAATTACTTTCTAAAATGCTAATTAGAAAATATAAAAATTTCAAGACTTTTAAAACCAACATTAATCTCTCAATTATGGTTACTAAAAGCTTATTAAAAATAAATTAAACGTTACAAACATTTAATTTGAAGGGGTTACAAAATAAAATTTTCTAATACGCTCATTAGAAAATTTAGTATTTCAAAAACCTATTGAAATACATATTATTTTGTATATGTTCGGTTTTATCTAAACACAAACAAAAACCATGAACTCCAAAACTTGAATCAAAAAGTCGTTTTGCAACCCGGTATTCGGATCAAAGATTGTACTCCAATCATCAAAATTAATCCGACTCATTGTACTAAATAAATATTTCCCAAAAAATATTTTTCAAGATTTTAACAAAAATCTCATTAAATATTTTAACTTTCGTGAACCTAAATCCTTGTAGAGAAGGGATTTAAGATTGTAGCAACAATCTTCACGAATGTCTGTTTTAAGATTGTAGGAACTAGGTTTACTTTTTGTTAAAATATTTACAAAATAAATAATAAATAATAACGAGACTCTCGTTATTTGTGGGAAATTCGATTAGTACAATACCGGTTACAAAAACTAAATAAACGAATATAAATACAATATAATTGTACCAATCTTGATTCAAAGCCAATGTCTTTGAAAACTTCAACCACATCTACGAGATCGAAACTCCGCTGCAAGACAAGCAAAATTGTTGACGGTTTTTGGTTGAGGCATGTGTTCAACACGCTTCCCTTAAAACAGATTCCGCGCCTCCTCTCAGACGGTCTGTCTCCCAGGGTACAACAACCGGAACAGTATGTGTACTGCCGGAGATGGCACTCGCGCCCGAGATTACACCGGGTATAAATTGGTGTTCATAAAATTGGAACAATGTGAAGTTGTGTAAAATTGAGAGTACTCATCTCATTGAAACATCGAGACTAAAGAGAATGTCTATTTCCTTGTGTCTCTAGTATGAACCACCAAGTTCATATTTATACACCCATAGTTTTAATCTAATTAAAACTGGTAATAAAATAGACATTAATCTTGTCATAATTATAACATTAATCTTGTAATAAACAAGATAATAAATATGACATTAATCTCAAAGTAATGGACTTAAGTGGTTAGTAAAAAACGGTCATATACATCATGACACGCATTAAACGGGTTGTAACAGCTAGCTTTGACCAGGTCCTGCCAGTTGCTCTGTTACCGTTGCAGACATGTACGCGCGCCTGAAGTGGCTCTTCAGTCTGTGCGTCACATTGTATGGAACCCGCGCATGCGCATGGTGTGCCGACCAGTGCTCCTAGTTACTACTGTAACCTGCGCGTGTGCCATAACTGATCCGCAAACCCATGCAACACACTACATGGACCTTACGCCAGGCCATATGGAGCCGCGTGCCACACATATGCCATTGCGCATACCAGGACGCCACCTGGTCATGCGCCATCTATACTTGCGCGCCACACGGATGCCACTACGCATACCAGGACGCCACCTGGTTATGCGCCATCCATACTCGCGCGCATATGTGCGGGTGCGACACACCCTTTGGTCCCCACTAGTGTTTGCCTTTAAGGAAACAATTACAAGGAGTGCTCCTCCTTATAAACCACTTTAAGTTTTGTCATCCCACCTATGTGGGACAAGTTGACAAAACTAATCCATTTTATTCATCTTTGTTTGTTCCAAACATACAACTTCAAGCTTCGATATCTCATTCATCTTAGCTCTATTTGGACATAGTTTGAACACAAACCATAAATAATTATTTATACAACACATATATAAATATTATTGATGTCCAAAATATTTAGTGAAAAACTCATTTTCACTAAAATTTCCAACAGAAACTAGTTATAAATATGTAATTCGTCTTACTTCACACTAGTTTTTAATATGTAAAACTAGTGTGATTCCCACGTGCTTCGCGGCTGGAATTCACTCGGTATCAGTTTGGTTCGTTACGATATCAGCACTCGTTATAATAATCGGAAACGAAAACATTACATCAATCGAAAACAATAAAAACGAATATCGATATCAGTATCGATGTTGTTTAGTTTATATCAGTCCGATTCTTCTGTATTCTATGTTCTCTATTTTAACATTGCGATTTTTTTTGAAATGGATACTGTGTTGGTATCGTACCAGACCAAATCGAACCGATTGAACAACATCTGTATCGGTACTAGTATTTATATATTGTTTTGTTTTCGATAAACTAACACTGTATCGCTACCATACTGTACCAAACTGAACCTTACAATATCAATATCGATATGCATTAATATTTATGTTTTTTTCTTTGATGACTCATCGTATCACAAAAGTTATATTAGAAAAATAATATGTTTAAAATCAATTAGAGTAACAAAACAATAAATACTTTGAAACTTTGAAAAAACTTTTTTAAATTACTGTTCATCGACAGATTCTATTAATATGTATAGTATAATAATTTGATGACTCATCGTATCACAAAAGTTATATTAGAAAAAATATATGTTTAAAATCAATTAGAGTAACAAAACAATAAAATAATAAATACTTTGAAACTTTGAAAAAACTTTTTTAAATTACTGTTCATCGACATATTCTAATAATATGTAGAGTTAATTGCCCGGATGGTCCCTGTGGTTTCACGTTTTTTCACGTTTAGTCCCCACCTTTTGAAAATAGCATGTATGCTCCCTATGGTTTGTCATTTTGTTACTCGGATAGTCCCCCAACATTTACTCCGGGGACTATCCGAGTAACAAAATAACAAACCGTAGGGAGTATACATGCAATTTCCAAACTAACTCACATCTACTCAGGGACTATCCGAGTAACAAAATGACAAACCATAGGGAGCATACCTGTTATTTTCAAAAAGTGGGGACTAAACGTGAAAAAACGTGAAACCACAGGGACCATCCGGGCAATTAACTCTAATATGTATAATATAATATAATATAATAAATATAAATAATTGTAAATAAGCCCACCTATGCATTGTCGCGAACATGTGACCCAGAATTATCACTACAAAGTCAATTGGCCCACCTAATACACTATGCCCAACCCAACAGACTGAAACACTCAAAATAATCAGGCCTAAAAGTTTCAACAACTTCGTACGATTTACGTATTCTTTTTTTTTAAATGGCAAAAAAAACTCATGTGTAAACCCATCCTATTCGGATGATAGTAGCCGATTCGAGATGGTTAAATAGCTAATCTCCCAAGATAATATAAAACAAATAAAACTTGAAAGTAATGAATATGAAACAATTTGTTCTTCAATTTTCTTCTCCCCTTTCATCTCAAATGTAATACAACTTAAATAGGAAAACACATAACAAAGTGGTGAACGTGGGAATGCTAATGCATGAAGTGGAACTAGAATTGTGCAGGAAAATAGTAAACGTGCAAATGATTTAGTTATGCAAGAAGTAAACGTGGTCAAACATGCAGATGCTCCACTTGCGAATACGGGTCACGTGGGTGGATCCGTATCATCGGAGCTATGACCAAGGTCGACTCCTCGACCACCGTGAGACTGTACCCCCTGATGCACGGGAACCAGATGCAATTCGCAAACCCTCATCCTCCGTCAGGTTTAAACCCAGGATTAAAGCTCAGATTCGTCCTTTCACCCCGATGTCCGTCGAAAATGACTCAAACATGAATCGAACCTGTGTCTCCACTAGAGAGGACAAGCTTCTTTACCACTGGACCAAATTTAGTACTTTAAGTATCCCTAAAATAAGAGTTGAAATTAGTTATTTGCATTGTCGACTTCTATTGTTAATAATAATAAAAAATTTAAGTTATTATAATAGTTCGCATTACATATAAATGGAAAAAAAAATATTTACACTCATATATGTTTCAAAGTTAGCTGAGTTTTTACTTTCAGTAGTTTTATATTTGAGTAAATAGGTAAGAATTGGTATAAAAGTAATATAAAATAACAATGTATTGTATTTAAGAATAATACAAAAAAACTATTAGACTATGTGGAGTGGTTAACACCCCACCCTTGGGCGTTTTGCGCCATGTGGCAGCACAGTCAGCAATGAGGCATTATGAGGCGTTTTCTATAATGGGTGTAGTGGGGATGTGGGCATTATGTTAAAAGGGTGTAAATTAGAATTTAAATAAAAAAAACCATTAAAATTTGTTATTGGCCAAACAAAGAACAGGAGCACAGTCATTGGTCAAAATATGAAACCCTCGTGCCATTTCAGCTTGATTTAAAACACGCTGCCGGAGATTTTGTGAAAGAAAACACCCAAACACGCCGGCGGGGGCGGTGGCGTTTATCGGCGTGTTTGGGGGGAGATACCGCCCAGTACACTTGGTCTTAGTTGTTATAAAGGCCGTCTTCGAAATTCTTTGGAAATCTGTGAGCCTTGGTCGAATAGAAAATACGGGCCCTTAAAATATAAACTTTTTAAAAAGGAAAAATTACACGTTTTGTCCTTTATCTTATACCCTATTTACAGGCGGTGTCCTTTTTAACGAATTTTGACATGTTTTGCCTTTTATAGAGAATTTTGTTACACGTTTTGTCCTTTACCCCTAACCCAGTTAGATTTTTTTGTTAAATCTGATCATGTGACTTGCATGTGAGGTTATTTTTGTCATTTCACTTGAAAGGACTAAATATGTACTATAAATAACTTTTCTCCACCACCACCACCACCACCACCAAAAACCCTCCTACCACCGTGACCGGCACCAGCCACCACAAAAATATTTTGACAAATTTTGGGTCAATAATTTATAATTTTTTTTCTCAATCAACACATTGATCACTATGTATGTCATCTAAACATAGTTCAGTGGTGATTCTGGTACTTTTTTTAGTCAATAATCAAGGTTTAGAACACCACTGTGTACAATTATAAATTATAAACCGAAAGAATAAATTACTAGGAACAGGGTAATACCAATATTCTTAGTCAATCACAATCCAAAAAACATCAAAAAGAGAATTGCTTGATTATTCCACTAAGCAAAATCTTCGGTTCCCAACCCAATTTCGCAAGTGATGAGTTATCCATAAGCTTCCTCGGAGTTCCATCTGGCTTCGAACTGTCCCAAACAAGTTCTCCCTCAAACCCGACAACCTCTTTCACTGACACCTGACACACGTACCAGTTCCCGGTCCATGGCAGTCCGACGGCACCGTTCACCGGATTTACAGTCCGACCGACAGCTTCAAACAGTAGCGATTGAAACCCCATCAGAACCCTAACTTTGTTGTTGCCGCTAACACCACCACATATACATCCACCATCCACCACGAACACCCAACCACCACCACCACCATTGCGCAGCCCCCACCCCCACCATCATCCAAACACCCACTCCACCACTACCGTTCAGATTCGCATAAAACCCCCAACCCTATCCACACCATTGTTCCAATCTGCGATGAAGAAGACATGGCCGGAATGATTGTGTTGTTGTGGTGGCCGGAATGATGTGCGTGGTGGCCGGAATGGGTGGACTGGCGGTGGGTTTTTAGAGAGAGTGAGGTGTCTGGGTTTTTAGAGAGAGAAAGAATAGTGTGGTGGGAAGGGGTGAATGGGTTTTATATAATTAAAAAAGGTTTTATACAATTTAAAAATGTTTATTAATATATTATGATGTTAAAAGACAACAATACCCTTACATGGGGTCCACATAACCAGATTTAACAAGAAATATTAACTGGGTTAGAGCCAAAGGACGTAACGTGTAAGGATTTTCTCTATAAAGGGCAAAACCTGTCAAAATTCGTTGAAAAAGACACCGCCTGTAAAAAGGGTATAAGATAAAGGACAAAACGTGTAATTTATCCTTTTAAAAATAATATAATTTTTTTTTAAATATATGAAAATAAATTAAAAATTTGTGGAATCACCCGCATGTTGCGACAGGGTGCTTTTTTATGTGGAAATGTAGATAAAGAACACATTACACACGCATTTAGACATCGAAACATAGAAAGAAAACACGTTGTAAGGGTAAACGTAGAAAGAAAACACATTGTAAGGGTATATTCAGAAAATAAAGAAAAGTTACGTCGTAAATTTTAAAAATCACAATTTAAGGTCATGTAAGTAAAACCACCGTAACCTACCTAGTAGTAAAAGGTAAAGACTCCTTGGTGAAAAACCTAAATTCAACTCTGGACGAGTAAAATTAGCCGCTTAAGAAAAATATAGATTTGATGTAGTGTAGAAAAATATAGACTTGATGTCTGAATGATTCAGACATTTGCTTCTGAATGGTTAAGACCTCTAATTTGAATTTGTCAGACATTTGCCTCTAAACGGTTAAACATTATACCGGCTTTTAATGGTTTATATCTCTAACTGATTCAGCACTTAGTGGTTCAGCATTTAACTATTCAAAAGTTGCCAAACAACCCCTAAGAGTCAGAAGGACATTTAGCCAAAACTTTTTGTTAACTATCTTGAAAACCACTATTTAAATCAAAGGAGCAAAGCACATAATTTTTTAATACTTCTTGGTAAAAATGAAAATCAAACTATTCGGGGTTGCATATTATGATCTAATCCAAATGAACATATTATCATCTTCATCTACAAATTGTTCGATGTACATACTCTTAATGTGTTAAATGGTGTCCCCTTTCCTAGAGGCAGATGGTTTGAGTTTCGTTGTCGACAGTACGGAACCAGAATTTTTTATTTGGGGGGTCAAAATATATCTTTGTATACTCACTTGATGATTATGCCGATTTTATTTTCCATGTAGCATACTCATAAAAACGTCTTAGATGACTTTCTTTTTACCAAATTGGTTAACGGCCAATTTTATATTACTTTAATTATATATCTGAAAAAACTTGACAAAAAAAAGTTTAAATAAAACAAAAATTCTAAATCTGTTGAATAATAAATACTAAATTAAAAAAAAGTGACGAATAACAAAGTAATAAATTAATATATAATAAAAAAAAGTGGCCTTAGGTAGATATCAGGATTTCTAAAAAGTGTAAGATGCTATATTGACGCGACCTTGTACATAGTTTAGTTTTAGAGGTATGTATTTGCATCTGTTTACATATGAAGGATTTGAATACTCAATAGTTTGGTTTGAACTTAAAGTAGGGTCTCCTGAATAGTGTCCTTAGGTAGTTTTTCGAGATCAAGCTAGCAAAGGTTGCGCCATTAGCAGACAAGAGTAAATCCTGTGTCGTGACTTGTGATAGTCATCCCTTTGATGACATAGCCATGTTGAAAAAGAAATACTGATAATTTTTCTTGGATGACTTGTAAAATTCGGTCTCTCATACCAACTAACATTGTCTGTTTTACCCACCAGTAGTCACATATTGATTTTTAGTTACCCGAGTGGAAACTCCCTAGGTAGTGTTACCCATGTTGGATTAATGTTGGTTTAGTGGAATCAAGCAAGTTTATTAATTCTACTGATAGATCATAGCCTATAGGACATAGTCTAAGAACACAGAGAGAGTATTTCCTTTTTATAGATACTAAAGAAATGTTCAAGAATAAAGATTTTCAACCCTAATTCATCTCTGTAGCAGACTTGACCAGTGACGGATCTAGCTCTAAAATTTAAATGTATCCCAATTTTTTTAGGGGTATCATTTGTATAAAACTAGTTTTTTTACACTACAGAAACGTAGTTGAGGGGTCCGCCGCTGGACTTGACTATTTATCAAGTCCGGTTTGTAATTGTACATAAAGATATGCTTTTCAAATCATGTGCATGTAAATTGTCTTTCAATTGGGTGAGCCCAATAGCATTATGGGGTTATTAACTTCTCTTTATATTGATGGAATAGTTAACAACGACCACTGACCATTATGGAAGCATTTTAATCATTTATTTGAACCTGTTGGCTGATTTTTGGGATTGCATAGACTATTTCACTATTTCTTGATCATCATTGTTGAAGATATTATATCTAAATTTAAATCATCCAACTTTTTTAGCAACAATTTATTTCTGGCATATATATTTTTTTAACGGTGGAATTCTATGATTTATAGAATAGGACCAGCATATGCTGGAAAAACTCGAAAAGACACAGTACAACTACAAACAAACGAACGACAAACACCTCACCCACCCACAACTCATTCTATTTAATAATATATCTCGCACATTAAAATCCACCCATCTACCGTCTACCCTAATATAACTTATATAATTTCGACCGACTGTTTAACTAGATGAAGGGGTCAGCTTTAATATCATCTACACCACCATGTTTCCGAAGACTTGAGTGTTCTTGAACTCCTTCACCTTACGAGTGTTCCAGAAATGCCCTGTTTCTGGCATATATAGTGTGTTTTTTCATAAAAAATATAAATAATAAATCACCACCCTTTTCTTTCAAAGAATTGACATAAAGCTGACATGGAATGTCGGCAATTTCAAACGGGCCCCACCTCACCCAGCCAACTAAATGTTATTAATCCGAAATAAATTCAAAGTACTCTCATTTAAGTGTTAGACAGTAAGGCCATACTTCATACTTACTTTATAAGGCCACTGGGGGCGGATGAAGTTCAACGCGTGATGGCCATATATAACGCGTGGGTTTTCCGTGATGACCACCACCACCTCTCAATTTAACGCGTGATGGCACCACGAATTCAGATTTCGTTATTTTTTTCACGGCCGTGATGGTTTTTTTTTGTGAGGGTAATTGTTGGTTGGGGGAAATTGTTGGGTGTGGTGGTGAGTGATGACCATTGCCACCAAAAAAGGTTGTGAGTGATGGAAAAATGGTTGATGACATGGCATAACTTGATTGGGTGTTGTGAGTGATAGAATTCTATCACTAGTGACCACCCCCACCCCCTAAAACAAAACTTTAATGAAGTTACACTTTCTGTTAAATATGTTAAATAGCAAGCACTATATAATTCCATAGTATCTTCTTTATCAAGCCTTTGGTGACAACAAATTTCAAGTATTTAAGTTCCTATTAAAAAACTTGTTATATATCCAAGAGGGTGTTTGGGATTACGTTTTGAATTATTTGATTATTGCGTTTGTAAAACATAAATAATCTAAAAAAGTGTTTGGATGAAAAAGTGATTATCTATCTCCAAAACGCAGTTTTAAAAACGCAAAATCTATTTTGAAAACGCAACACCAAACACCCCCCTAATATTCAATAAAACCTCTTTTAAATATAGTTTTTGACTTTATCACTCATATATATTTAGATTTAGTTCTAAGAATCCCTAATTTAACCAAAACACATGCTACATAATAAATAAAGCAAGTAGTTCATGCATAAAAGTTAATATGCTTATTGTATTGTTGGTTTCATAAACAATGTAGTAGGTTGCCTAAAATTGTTGAAGATTCAAGACATCATTTTTGCTCAAATACAATATGGATGAAGTAGTCTATTGATTACACTTGTTCATATCGAGATTAATGTCTGGACTTAGGATCGGATGAGATTAGGGATGAGCTCGGTCCGGTTCGGTACCGAACCGGTACCGGTACCGAAAGAACCGGTACCGAAAATCCTCAAAAGTGGGTACCGGTACCGGTACCGGTACCGAATATACCCGGTTCGGTACGGTTCGGTACCGGTTCGGTACCGGTATTTGAGGGTAAAAACGAGCAAAATACCGGTACCGAACCGGTACCGTACCGGACCGGTACCGAAAATGTCAAAAGAGGGTACCGAATCGGTACCGAAAAGGTACCCGGTTCGGTAAATTCGGTACCGATACCGGTTCGGTACCGGTACCGGGTCCATTTTGCTCATCCCTAGATGAGATACGACGCACATGCTCTATAGAAGAAGTCCTCACCCTTCTTTCGCTAGGACCTTTGCCCCTATGTTACATCATATACATGCATATTTGTGATACATGCCTATACACGGTACTGGCATGGCCCTCGAATGGTGGTACCCAAGGCTACGACCTCTAGACCATTTCTAACACGTTTCTTAACATTGCAACTCCATCTTAGATTAAAAAAAAAAAGGCTTAATCCTGTCCACGCAGTTCCAATGCCGACCTTGACAAACAATGCAACAACGCTTATATATATATATAGAAACGGGATCAGGAGAAAACGCTAAAAAATGTGAGAACGGTGAGAACGCTTCCTGGCCCAACACGTGTCCCGCCGTTTAGAAAAAGGCGGAGGGGCTTTTTTGTCCTTTCACCTTCTGCTTTTCCAGTTCCGTTTTTCCTAATATTGTTTTAATTTTTGGGGTTTAAGATTTTTGGCGTTAACCAAATTCAATATTTAATGGCGTTTTAATGGTTTCATTGTGTCAACATTTTGGCGTTTATAGCGTTTATTCACATCGTATGCCATTGGAACCCAGGGGGCAGGAAATCTATTTGAATGGCGTTTTCAAGGCGTTTTAAACAAGTTGGCCCATTGTTCTATTATTTTTTATAAACATTTTGGCGTTTGAGTTATCTTGGCGTTTTACAATTGTTGGATCATATTTCAGCCACAGTAAAAAAAAATACAAGCGAAGAAAAATAAATTAAAAATCCTAATCGGATCTCTCTTCACAATATTCACTGTCATCAGTCTCTCTGTTCTTTAATAGTACAAGAACCGACACAAAAAATATGGCGTTTTATGTAAAACTTAACAAACCCATCGGTTTGATTATTTTGCCTGCTCGTCTGTTGAAGTGACTTTTTTTGTGGATGTTTGGGGACATACATCTATGACGTGTGGGTGTGTTTTTCGTTTTTTCTTCATGTTGATCTTCATCTTTATAATAATCTCACTCTTCAGTGTCATTGATCTCTTCTCCTCATCCAAGCCTTCTTCAAGAACAAAAAATACAAAATGCCATATGACTGGCATCAGTATCTTTTTCTTGAATTTTTGTCCATCTCATGCAGCAAAATTTTACTGAGTTACTCGCCTCCGCTAACAATTCATTCAGTGAATACTTTTTTATTTTTTATTTATTTATTTTTTTTGGGTTTTTTATAATACTTTTTCAAACTAATTTTATTATAGTTTGGGAGTTTTGGGGGCGTTTAACGGGATGATATCGTTTAAACAAGCATGTTGTCTGTTTTGGCGTTTTTATTATATATGGCGTTTTTATTATACAACAATCAACTGAAAAGGAAAATAAAAAAAAGAATACATAAAAAAAGTTTTTTTATAATACTTGTCCAAAGTAATTTTATGATGGTTTGATAAACGCCAAAGGTGTAAGACATTTGCCTTTTTGGCGTTTTTATTAGATATGGCGTTGTTTATTAAATAACAATCAACTGAAAAAGAAAATTAAACAAAATAAATATTGATCTTCCAAATCTTCACTGTCACCAGTCTCTTTCTTCTTTTGAAGCATCTTCACTGGCTGTTTCGACTTTCGTATGAAATCAGCCTCTTCTTCTATAATTTTTGTACATCTCATGCAGCAAAATTTTATTGAGTTTACACCCTTTCAGCCAAAATGTTATCTTTTTGGCGTTTTACCGAGAAAAAGAACGCCACAAAATAAACCATCTTAAAACTGTAAATTTGATCATGCTAAAATCAATAAAGTGTTGCTGTATGGTGTTGGATAACATTGTTAATCCTCAGTTAAGAAAGATGACTGACAATATTGTCCACACCATACAGCTACACTTTATTGACAGCAATATATTTGATGTTTGGGTTTTCTAGCGTTTATCAGTTGAATGGTATATATTAAATATGGCGTTTGGGGTTTTTGTTTGTGTTTTTTTAATTGAAGGTCTGAGTTGTTGTATATATAGGATTTTTGGCGGTTTTTTTAGGCGAGATTTTACTATAATTAAGTTTGGCGTGTTATATCTAATGGCGTTTTTAGCAGAATGTTGTGTGATTTTTGTTTTGGCGTTTTATTTTCATGAGATGGCGTTTTGTTTGGAGTAGTCAAAAGACGCTTTTACCCTTAATGAAGCGCGTCCACGTAATAAAATTGATGTTATTTACGAAAATGTCACCGCGCCAATCTAGTCCATAGATTGTTATGATCGGACGATCGATAAGCGTTCTCACCGTTCTCACACTTTCTACCGTTTTCTCTAAATCCCGACCCTATATATATATATAGGATTAGGATTATGAGTGAACAACTTTTTGAGAGTGAACTGAGTGAACAAATCTTGACCCTTGATCATTTTTTAGATTAAAAGGGTAAGATTGACATTAGTCAAATACTTTTAATTAAAATCCCTTAATTTTCTCCTCTCTTAACTCTCTCTCTCTCATTTTTAATTATTTCTCCATTATTTTAATTATAAGAGATTGAAGGGATAATGTTTTTTTTAAATAAACACTTATGTTCCTTTTAAAATTAAATATTAAACCTAATTAAATTAGGTTTTTTAACATATGTGTATACAGGTCAGTATATACAAGACTTATACACTTGTGTATTATTACATCTTATTTCCACGGATCGGTATAAATCAGATTTATACACTTGTGTATTATTCAAGTATATGTGTATACAGGTCAGTATACACCTGTGTATTATTCAAGTACATAGTGTATACATGTCGATATATACCAGACTTATACACTTGTGTATTACTACATATTGTTTCCACTATACATCTTTTCATCAAACATTGATCTAATACATATATGTATAGAGAATGTAATTAAATATTTTTAATCGTGTTCTAGATGGAACAATATTTGATAATGTTTGTATTTTTTTAAATTATCAAATATTAAGTTAGGTAATATGTGAGAGAAAAAAATATAAAGAATGTAATTAAATATTCTTTTAATTGCAAAGAGAAATCAGGAGAGAGAAAAAAATCAATTAATTAAATGAAGATAGAAAAATACAATTATACCCTTGTGTCTATTAAAATACATGTAAGTTACAAAAGATAATTACAATCTTGACACTAAAGAAAAAATTTAGATCTACAAAATCAATGGTCAAGATAAGTTCATTTTGTTCACAAATAAATCATTGTTCACTCATGAACGCTACCCTATATATATATATAGGGTAAGGTTCATGCGAGAACCACCTTTATTGTGACAACTGGCACCAAACCGGTAATTTCCGTACACTTTAATTAATACTTTATAACTGCAATTATGTGCTTAAATGTCAACATTGTTTGATTACATGATATACTTGTGAATTCATGCACGTTTTATACTACAAGAATTACTTTACGATAGCGTTGCGTCAGAAATACTAGTAAACTCACCGGTAAGACACATTGTGTCAACAATTCTGCAGAAAACAGTCAGACACTAGAATTGGGGCCTAGGTGTAGGTCCAACGTCAAGAATACATTAAAACCCAAGAGTACATACAAGGGTTAACATATATACATTCTGGAAGCTAGAAAATGCACTAAAAAGCACCCGAAGCACACTTTAAATGCTGGATATTACACATTTCAGCAAAATTCAGCATTATAACTAGGGGTGCAAATGAGCCGAGCGGCTCACGAGCTACTCGAGATCGGCTCGAGAAAAAGCTCGAAACGAGCCGAGCCTTATCGAGCCCGAGCCGAGCTTGGGCCTCAAAACAAAGCTCGTTTGTTTATCGAGCCCGAGCTCGAGCCTCACATGTGAAGCTCGTTAGGCTCGTCGAGCCTTAGTGTAAACGAGCCGAGTCGAGCCGAGCTTATTTAAACTTGTTTACAAACCGACCTCGAACCTAAAAATAAGTTTATTTAGTAAACGAGCCCGAGCCCGAGCTTTACTTATCGAGCTCGCAAGCCTAAAAAGTCTATTATTTATATTATTTTTATTTAATATACTAATTAGTTGATAATAAACGAGCCGAGCCCGAGCCTAGCTCGAGCTTGATAAAATACAAACGAGCCGAGCTCGAGCTTTGAAAACAAAGCTCGAATCGAGCCGAGCTCTCATAAGTTAATCGAGCTCAAGCTCGAGCCTGACCAAGCTCGGGCTCGGCTCGGCTCGTTTGCACCCCTAATTATAACAAGATTGTACCATGCAAAAACATGATTAAATGGTCCAGAATACTTCCCTAAGTGTCGGGAATTGAAAGTGTCACAAAAGAATACTTAAAAGACACTAAACGGTGCAATTTAGCATTTTAACGAACCAGTATTTAACCGAACAACCGGACTTTACCCGGAACACCAAAATATTACTAGAAACATTGTTTTAATATTTCTGAACTAGTTATGGTCCCTGAACACCCTAATACTTGCACATGGTTATAAGTAAGTAAGAGCTCATTCATCATCACACAAACTCACATCCTTCTTCTCCCCCATATCCTCGGCCGACCACACTCCCCACCACCACCATTCTTCTTGTTTCAAATTCAAGCAATCCAAGGTCTTCACAAGGTGTTACAAGGTGTCTAACGAAGCTCGGTGCTCACGGAACTTGAAGGACCTCTCTTGTGTGCTATTACCCACCACATTTTCAACCTTGTTCTTCCCTAGCTTTAAGCTAGTTGTAAGATTCTTGAACACCCTTGTTTACTTCCATTTTAGTTGGTTAAAAGCTATAACATGTTGATTATCATAAGAACACTAAAAGACATACACATGAATCTTGAAACATAAGGTGAAATATGATGATAACTTGATGTAATATTGTTAGAATGATGTTGTTTAGTATATGAATGATATTTGCTTGTTGATTACTAGAGATTTTGATGTTGATCATTACATAGAACTTGCTAGATTATGATTAAAAGCATGATTTAGCAAGTTAAGAGATGATTATGTGTTTATACAAGATGATCATCTTCTTGACTAAACATGAACTTGAAAACAAGATGATTTCTTCAAAAAGTAATAAACAAAGTAAGCTAATAATCTTGTAAATCCAAGATTTATGAATGATTTTCCAAGAAAACCAAGTTTAAAATATGATTTTTAGAAGATCTTGGTTTTTACTTAAACTTACACTATTTTTGGTGATAAAATAAGTGTAGAGACACTAGAAAAACAAGAAGATTTAATAAAGAAACATTTTTGTAAAATATGTTTACAAGTTGTAAACACTCAAATCTTCCAAGAATAGGATTTTTGAAGAAATAAACACACTTTAAAGAGTAACTAAGTCTACTAGAAACATTACCAAGATACTACAAGTTTTTGAGAAAGATCAAGTTCATGTTGTTATGTAACTTACATGATTTTGACACACGGTAAGTGTTGAATGAGTTGTTAATGTTTGATGATGATTTAAAAAGAAAATAAACACATGTTTTGAAAACATGGGAAACCTCCATTTTTAGGGGAAACTATGTCAAAATTTTTATAAATTTTGACACTTAGAAAAATATAAGTTTTTGAGAAACTTATTCCCTAAAAATGTATCTAAAAATATTTACCAAGGTTTCCCTAATTTTTGTGTTAAGAAATGATGATTTCTTCAAGATTAAAATTTGATATTAAGTATGTATATTTTTTAGAAAAATATATATATTTATTGATCACCAAATTTTGTGCTAAGTGTATGTAGTATGTATTACATGTAATAGTGTGTTAGGACTTGAAAATACACTAAATACTCCTAAGGAGTGAAAATACAAAATACACATACAACATAGTTAGACAAATACAAGAGAATATATTTATGAAAATATATTACTTGATAGAATAAATAACTTAGACAAGTTATGAACATGAAATGAAATTTTTGGACAAGATACATAATTCGGGTGAAAAATACAAGATACTTATATTTATTTTTGAGAAAATAATATAAGTAAGATACATAGTTAAAAATATAAATTATTTTTAACACAAGAAAACATATACAAAAGATAGTGGCTTGTACTTGTGAGATACAAGTCCAGAGACTAACGTTAATAAAACACGTTTAGGTCACGACGCTAGATAAACAAAAACCGGTGAAGTTTACGGCGCAAGGAACACAAAGTTGTGAGTTCATGCTCCCCCTTTTCTTTTAACTGTTTTCAGTTTTATAACTTCGAGGGTGAAATACATGGTACAAATGTTACAATGTTTACAAATGGTATGATGGATACAAAAACAAGAAGCACTCTTGGTGATAACTAGTACCAAGAATGATGCGTTTTAAGGAATGATACGAGAAATCGTGTCACGAATAGGGTACCATAAGCACCATTAATCGTGTACATACTAAGACCGCAGAACAAAAGGTTAGATCTAATGGGTTTTCGGGCAGCCACACTCTTGGTGAAAACTAGTACCGAGTAGTGCTTTTGTGTCTCAGTTGTGAATCGACAACTAGAAAAATGCCTATGGTTTGGATGCTTCCTATGTCGTGTCACATGTTAATGGCCTTGAAACCCATTAACAACCTAGATACATACAGAATACTTGATTTATACAAGAATACTTGATTTATACAAGAATACTTGATTCATACAAGAATACTTGATTTATACAAGATACATACCATGTTTTTCATACAAAGTATACAAACGTTCAATACAAGAACTGCATGAATTCACACCAACATTATGTTGACGTTTTTCCAAAACTCACATGTATTTCAGGTAACTAATGTGGATGTGCGCGCGGTCTTACTCATGCTCTTGGATGTCGTTTATGTTTGAATAAAGTTGTAAACTTCTCAGACAATATGTCGTCTTGTGTTGTAAACACTTAAACTATGATTTCAGTTATGTAATGTGTCGCAACCCCCGATCCCTAATTCTCGGGAGCGGGCGGCCGCGAGCCAGTTTTGGTGGTATCGCGTATTGTCTAATTTGGCAGCGGAATTTTTCATCAGGACCGTAGTTAGGAAATATTTGATCAGAGTAAAATGCCACATTTTCATAATATTAAATATATGGGATAAACCCAAGTTCGCAGTACACACGTTTTCATAGGAATAAATCCTATTTTATTTAAAAACATCTATTTTATTTTAGGTAACTTTGTTGCCACTTTTCCAAGCCTTCAGTGCTGTCCCGCTGGCTTTTATTGGCTTCACACTAAGTTACCTGAAACATGTGTTTAAAACATTTTATCAGTAGGAAATACTGGTGAGTGAATCCCAGTTTAATCAAGAAACATTTTATCAATTAACACAGTATTGAGAGCGATCACATTGTTTATTTTTACACAATTACTCATTCAGTACTGTCAATCCTGACTTGTGGGTCATATTACACATTGGCTAACTCTTCGTCCAATGGTAACGTGTTGTCGTCCCGACTTACTACTCACAGTGTAGTAAATTTTGTATACAAAACCCCAACATACCGGCAGTAATTAAAGAACTACAAAGACTCAATCACCGCTTAATCGCATTGTAAAACATTTAAGGTTTTGTAAAATATTACAAAAAGTTAACAAAAAAGAGGATAAACTCACATTGTTGTCTTAGATTTTTAGTAAGGGTTTCCTGGTGACAATCTATAATTTACACATAAGCACGCGTGTTAGTATAATAACCCATTTTAACATTAGTAATACCCTCCCCGAGACGGCATTCCAACGACTACGTCGGGCAGAACCACACCAGCCGTTACGGAACCCTAGATTAATCGGGCAGCGTATCTAATACGTATCCAGGGGTTATAATACTTACAACGGAGCAGAACTTCGCTATTTTAGGGGGGTATTATACCCGTGTATAATGTCTACACTTTAGAATTGAGAGGAAGAAAATGATTTTGAACGAATTCAAATGAAGATCCGATGGCTTGCTTATATAGTGCTTCACCTGGGTTTTCTCGCGGCCCGCGTAAAGCAAGGCAAGGCCTTACGCGGCCCGCGTCAACTCTAGTCAACACGTAGCTGGGCTGGGTCATCGAGTAGGTTTGCCGGGTGTTGGGCCACGTGGCCGCACCGGGCTTTGCCATGTTTTTAAGTTGTCCCGGCCCGCGTAAGGGTTAAGGTTCCTTTACGCGGCCCGTCTAAAAACCAAAAACAATATTTTTAATTAAATTTAATAATATTTAATGTATTTGGGGCCCGTTTTTTGAGTATGGGGTGTATTTAGGAGAGTTTAGGGTTGTCTAAAATATTTTAGGAGGGTTAATATATCTTGGTAAAATTCCTGGATTATTTAATAGAATATATAATGCACTCACATTAAGTATAGTAACCCCATTCCACTTTATCCCTACGTCACAAGACAGAATCCCAACGAGTTTAGGCAGAGCCTTGACATACGTTACGGGGTCCTACGTCAATCAGACAGGGCATCAGTGATCAGGGGTTAAAACAGGGCGAGGCTTTATTATTATTAAATAATTAATAAACAATATAGAATACTTTTTAGAGATAGAGGGGACGAGATGGATGGAAAGGTAGGCAAAGATTTTGAAAGATTGTTGTGTTATTTATATTGCAATGTAACTTGAAGGCAAAGCAATTCAATTGTGCACGTATACTGAATCGTTAAATTCTTAAGTCTATGCATGACACGTACACTCAACAAAAGTTCAATTCTCATATTTCATTTTTGATTATTTTATTATTTTAATTAATATATATATTATAATTAATTTAACTGCTTCACTCATTTGGTGCTTATAACTTCTAAAATATGACGTTTTATAAAATGATGAATATGCCATTAGAATGAGAATATTTTTATCTACATTTTGAACCAAGTTTCATTAAAAACGGAGTAGGGTTATTTATAACTTATTCTCATTATTATAGTTATTAAACAGTTCCTACAATTGCCAAAATATCTCATTTTTCTATTGGTCAACTTACCCATGATCTAACCGTTTAATAACTAAATTTGGAAATTAAAAATTTTGGGAATGTTACACAATGTTTGGCATTTTGAAGCTATTTTTATGAGCATGTAGTATGTTTGCCAATCGTATGCAATGAAAACCTTTCATGATCACACCTCGTGCTTCCGCCTAAGAAAGGGGTGTGACAGATTGGTATCAGAGCTCCGATTGTAGTGAACCAGGATTCCTTCTCGAGTCTAGACTACAATCTCTAGGATCCTTTCACGAAAACAATTTTTCAAAAAGTTTTCATTGCATAAAACTTTCCGCGACATCTACTACCTGAAATTGTTTACAAGAGTCAAGAAAAGACACTACGAGACTTAGGGTGCACTGGAGCAGCACTTGTCTGTGATTAAGAATTACTTGCAATTATGTGTGATAATTGATACATATACTAGAAGTAGAATGTCACAGGTATAGGTGACTTCGTCTGAAAACAATGGCCTATCTGAAGTAAGAGATACGAGGATGAAACGAACTGTGCAGACTGTGCAAGGAGTTACGTAATTATGGATGCATACATAATTATGGAATTCAGTGCACAAAAACCACAGCAAGTCTTGTCACGTATAGATTCCCTCAGTGCAAGAAAAGGTCAAACGTGAACACCCCTCTCCCAGCCTATTAAATACTCTGCTGGAGTAATAATTGTTTGATATCACTTATGTGGTATATGCCTATATATATATATATACTTCTACTGTCTCGCATGACGATATCAAACAAATGTCTAACCCTATTGTTTTGTGTTCTGTCAGAACATGGCACCTAGGAGAATTGTGAACAATCGAGATTATGATCAACCTCCTCCTCCCCCACTGCCAAGGACTGCTGAAGAGCTAAACGCCCTACTGGAAGAAAGGATCTCCGCAGCTATCGCCCAGTACGAGGCGAACCGTACTGAACAAAGTGGAGGACCAAGCAATGCTAGACGTAATGGGAATGGAGATTCATCTGGAGGAAACGCAGCTCAGGGCTGCACTTTCAAGCAGTTTCTCGACTGCAAACCGCTGAACAACGATGGCACTGGAGGTGCAGTGGCTTATGTACGTTGGACGGAAAAGACTGATGCTACTATCCGTATGAGCAAGTGTACCGCGGATCAGCAAGTCACTTTTGCTACTGGGTTGTTTGTTGATGAAGCTTTGACTTGGTGGAATTTGCAAGTCCAAACTCTGGGTGATGATGCCGCATATGGCATGTCTTGGGATGAGCTGAAGGAGAAAATGAGAAAGAAGTATTGCTCACGTGCTGAACTCCAAAGATTGGAGACTGAGTTCTGGCACTTGACCATGGAAGGTGCTAACATTACTGGGTATACTCGAAGGTTCCACGATTTGTCGAGAGTGATCCCTTATATGGTGACTCCTGAATTTAAGCGCGTTGAACGCTACATTTGGGGATTGGCCTCAGAATTCCGCAGCATGGTAACTTCGGCCAAACCTCAAACAATCACTGAGGCTGTAACTCTAGCTGTCAGCCTTACTGAAGATGCCGTCCGAATGAAGAAGTTATCGTTGAACCCAACAGAAAAGACCGAGACGTATGCTGAGTCGTCCGGTGACAAGAAAAGGAAACATGCAAACCTGAATCAAGCAACCCGCAACAACAATAAAGGTTCAAACAACAAGAAGCGTGACACTAACCCGCCTCAAGAGGCGAAAACTCTTGCAACTATGAATGACGCTCCTGGCAAAAGGTACCTGGGCACTCTGCCCACTTGCAATAATTGCAAGCGTCATCACGAAGGGGTTTGTCGCATTCCAAAATGCGACAAGTGTGGAAAGCTGGGTCACCACACTGAGGATTGTTGGGGAAAAGGAAAGAACGGAAATGGAAACCCCAAAGGTGCTGGTAATAGGAACAATGGTGGAAATGGCAATGGCAATGGTAACGGAAAAGGGCAGAACCAAGGATGCTTCAGTTGTGGAAGCAAGGATCATTTCATGAAAGACTGCCCAAAGGGAAACAATGCTCAGGCTCGAGCATTTGTGATTGAGCAAGGAACGCACGCGAGGACCCTAATGTGGTCACCGGTACGTTTCTCGTTAACAATCACTTTGCATCCATATTATTTGACACCGGTGCCGATTATAGCTTCATGTCGGTGGAATTTAAACGTATACTTGGAATAGAATCTAGTAGATTAGATATTCCTTATTCCATAGAACTAGCCAATGGTAAACTTGTTGAATCGGGCGAAGTTGTTAGAGGCTGCACATTAGAACTTGGTAAATGAAGATTTAGCATCGATCTCTTACCTATTCAATTGGGTAGCTTCGATGTAGTGGTCGAAATGGACTGGTTGTCCAAGAACAAAGCTGAAGTTATTTGTCATGAGAAAATCATTCGCATCCCTCTGGCGAATGATGAAACTCTCATCGTA
Organism: Helianthus tuberosus; assembly: GCA_030545235.1. Taxonomy (NCBI): domain Eukaryota; kingdom Viridiplantae; phylum Streptophyta; class Magnoliopsida; order Asterales; family Asteraceae; genus Helianthus; species Helianthus tuberosus. Next base: position 3,388,370 of record CM060416.1, on the reverse strand, counting down.
GATGGAGAAAAACGAGACGCGCCTCTGCGAATCATCAGTTGTATGAAGGCACAGAAGTGCTTAAGGAAAGGATGTGTTGCTTTCCTAGTACACGTTATAGATAAGAAGGCTGAGGAGCCGAGACTCGAAGACATTCCTGTAGTGAAGGAATTCCCTGATGTTTTTCTCGAAGATCTGCCAGGATTACCTCCGCAACGACAAGTCGAATTCCGTATAGACTTGGTTCCAGGAGCCGCTCCTGTAGCCAAGGCTCCCTATCGACTTGCACCATCCGAAATGCAAGAATTATCTACACAACTCCAGGAGTTGTTGGATAAAGGATTCATAAGGCTAAACTTCTCACCTTGGGGAGCTCAAGTATTGTTCGTGAAGAAAAAGGATGGAACTCTACGGATGTGTATCGATTACAGAGAACTGAACAAGCTCACTATCAAGAATCGGTATCCATTACCGAGGATTGATGACTTATTTGATCAATTGGAAGGATCGAGCTACTATTCCAAGATCGACCTTCGATCTGGATACCATCAATTGAGAATCCAAGAGGAAAGCGTACCAAAGACTGCATTCAGAACACGCTATGGGCATTACGAGTTTCTTGTGATGCCATTCGGACTCACGAACGCGCCAGCGATATTTATGGATCTGATGAACCGCGTATGCAAACCATATCTCGATAAATTCGTGATTGTATTTATCGATGATATCCTGATTTACTCGCGAACGAAAGAAGAACATGAGCAACACCTCTGAACCATTTTGGAACTACTAAAGAAAGAGAAACTTTATGCAAAGTTTTCAAAGTGCGAATTCTGGATTCGCGAAGTACAATTTCTTGGTCACGTCGTGAATGAGAAGGGCATTCATGTAGACCCATCCAAGATAGAAGCCATAAAGAATTGGGAAGCTCCTAAAACCCCAACTGAAGTTCGACAATTTTTGGGCTTAGCGGGCTATTATCGGCGATTCATCGAGAATCTCAAAAATAGCTCAACCGTTAACTACCCTTACACAGAAAGACAAGAAGTACGACTGGGGTGACAAGCAGGAAGAAGCCTTCCAGCTACTCAAAAATAAGCTATGCAATGCACCGATACTATCCTTGCCCGAAGGCACTGAAGACTTCGTGGTATACTACGACACTTCGCGCCAAGGTTTGGGTTGTGTGCTCATGCAACGCCAAAAAGTCATCGCTTACGCTTCAAGACAATTGAAGGTGCATGAAAGGAATTACACCACGCACGACTTGGAACTCGGCGCGGTGGTATTCGCCTTGAAGATCTGGCGACACTATTTATATGGTACTCGATGCACAATCTTCACAGATCACAAAAGCCTACAACACATATTTGATCAGAAGGAACTAAACATGCGTCAGCGACGATGGGTCGAGTTGCTAAAAAATTATGAGTGTGAGATTAAGTACCATCCTGGAAAGGCAAACGTTGTAGCAGATGCATTAAGTCGAAAAGAAAGGGTTAAGACCCTAAGGGTTCGAGCATTGGAAATGACTATTCAAATGAACCTCACTACACGTATTCGTGACGCACAACAAGAAGCCCTTAAGGGAGAAAACCGTAAAGCTGAATACCTCCGAGGTATGTTGAAATATATGGTGCCAAACAAATAGGGAACCTTAAACTTTAAGGGGCGTATTTGGGTTCCGCTCTATGGCGGTATGCGAGAAGTCATCCTTAATGAAGCTCACAAGTCGAGATACTCGATCCATCCGGGATCGGACAAAATGTATCAAGACTTGAAAGACTACTATTGGTGGCCGAGACTTAAAAGCGATGTTGTTGTTTATGTTAGAAAATGCCTAACCTGTGCTAAGGTTAAGGCTGAATATCAGAAACCGTCTGGCCTATTGCAACAACCAGAGATACCCATGTGGAAGTGGGAGCAAATCTCGATGGACTTCATAACCAAATTACCCAGGACCCCCAGAGGGCATGACATGATATGGGTGATAGTTGATCGATTGACGAAATCTGCGCATTTCCTACCAATCCGAGAAAAGGATAGCACTGGAAAGCTTGCTGAGATATACTTAAAAGAAATTGTGGCACGTCATGGAGTGCCTATCTCAATCATTTCAGACAGAGATGGGCGCTTTGTCTCAAGAATCTGGCAATCCTTTCAGGAAGCCTTTGGATCTCAACTAGATCTAAGCACGGCCTTCCATCCACAAACAGACGACCAGAGCGAACGAACCATACAAACATTAGAAGATATGCTTCGCGCATGTGTCATGGACCTGGGCGGCAGCTGGGATACTCATCTACCTTTAGTTGAGTTTTCCTACAATAACAGTTATCACACGAGCATAAAAGCCGCACCGTTCGAAGCTCTGTATGGCCGCAAGTGCCGCTCGCCCTTATGTTGGGCAGACGCTGGAGATAAACATATGGTTGGTCCTGAACTCGTACAAGAGACAACCGACAAGATTATGCAGATCTGAGAGCGCATTAAGGCGGCTCGAGATCGACAAAAGAGCTACGCTGATCGAAGATGAAAACCATTAGAGTTCGAGGTGGGAGACAAAGTTTTGTTAAAGGTCTCACCCTGGAAGGGCGTAGTAAGATTCGGAAAACGTGGAAAGCAGAATCCACGATACATCGGACCATTCAAGATTGTGGAAAGAATTGGTACCGTGGCATACAAGTTGGAGTTACCGGAAGAGCTTAATGGAGTACATGATACGTTCCATGTATCCAACCTCAAGAAGAGTCCAACACAAGAAAACGTGATCATCCTTGCGGATGAAGTGCATATTGATGACACCCTCCAATTTACAGACCAACCCGTTGAGGTTACCGACTGGAAAGTCAACAAGACCAGGAGGAGCACTGTCAAACTTGTCAAAGTACGTTGGAACTCTAAGCACGGACCCGAGTACACGTGGGAACGTGAAGACCAGTTTAAAGAAAAGTACCCCCACCTGTTCAAGAAGACTCCTGCGAGAGAAAGATCAGCCTGAATTTCGGGACGAAATTCTTTTAACGGGGGGAGACTGTGACAACTGGCACCAAACCGGTAATTTCTGTACACTTTAATTAATACTTGATAACTGCAATTATGTGCTTAAATGTCAACATTGTTTGATTACATGATATACTTGTGAATTCATGCACGTTTTATACTACAAGAATTACTTTATGATAGCGTTCCGTCAGAAATACTAGTAAACTCACCGGTAAGACACATTGTGTCAACAATTCTGCAGAAAACAGTCAGACACTAGAATTGGGGCCTAGGTGTAGGTCCAACGTCAAGAATACATTAAAACCCAAGAGTACATACAAGGGTTAACATATAGACATTCCGGAAGCTAGAAAATGCACTAAAAAGCACCCGAAGCACACTTTAAATGCTGAATATTACACATTTCAGCAAAATTCAGCATTATAACAAGATTGTACCATGCAAAAACATGATTAAATGGTCCAGAATACTTCCCTAAGTGTCGGGAATTGAAAGTGTCACAAAAGAATACTTAAAAGACACTAAACGGTGCAATTTAGCACTTTAACGAACCGGTATTTAACCGAACAACCGGACTTTACCCGGAACACCAAAATATTACTAGAAACATTGTTTTAATATTTCTGAACTAGTTATGGTCTCTGAACACCCTAACATACTACATAATGCATGATACACTAAAACACTAGACTTTTACATTAACCTCCCACTAATCACCTACTTACCATGGAAATTTGCACATTACCCCCCCCCCCCTTTATAATTCAAGGCCCATAGATGTGGCCCCACCAAAATCTTGTTAAAATCCCTAATGATCTTGCTAAGATATCATGAGATCTTATGAGATTTACTAGAGATAGTGTTGTGTACTTTAGAAACATGTTGCACATTGGATAATACTTGCACATGGTTATAAGTAAGTAAGAGCTCATTCATCATCACACAAACTCACCTCCTTCTTCTCCCCCATATCCTCGGCCGACCACACTCCCCACCACCACCATTCTTCTTGTTTCAAATTCAAGCAATCCAAGGTCTTCACAAGGTGTTACAAGGTGTCGAAGCTCGGTGCTCACGGAACTTGAAGGACCTCTCTTGTGTGCTATTACCCACCACATTTTCAACCTTGTTCTTCCCTAGCTTTAAGCTAGTTGTAAGATTCTTGAATACCCTTGTTTACTTCCATTTTAGTTGGTTAAAAGCTATAACATGTTGATTATCATAAGAACACTAAAAGACATACACATGAATCTTGAAACATAAGGTGAAATATGATGATAACTTGATGTAATAGTGTTAGAATGATGTTGTTTAGTATATGAATGATATTTGCTTGTTGATTACTAGAGATTTTGATGTTGATCATTACATAGAACTTGCTAGATTATGATTAAAAGCATGATTTAGCAAGTTAAGAGATGATTATGTGTTTATACAAGATGATCATCTTCTTGACTAAACATGAACTTGAAAACAAGATGATTTCTTCAAAAAGTAATAAACAAAGTAAGCTAATAATCTTGTAAATCCAAGATTTATGAATGATTTTCCAAGAAAACCAAGTTTAAAATATGATTTTTAGAAGATCTTGGTTTTTACTTAAACTTACACTATTTTTGGTGATAAAATAAGTGTAGAGACACTAGAAAAACAAGAAGATTTAATAAAGAAACATTTTTGTAAAATATGTTTACAAGTTGTAAACACTCAAATCTTCTAAGAATAGGATTTTTGAAGAAATAAACACACTTTAAAGAGTAACTAAGTCTACTAGAAACATTACCAAGATGCTACAAGTTTTTGAGAAAGATCAAGTTCATGTTGTTATGTAACTTACATGATTTTGACACTCGGTAAGTGTTGAATGAGTTGTTAATGTTTGATGATGATTTAAAAAGAAAATAAACACATGTTTTGAAAACATGGGAAACCTCCATTTTTAGGGGAAACTATGTCAAAATTTTTATAAATTTTGACACTTAGAAAAATATAAGTTTTTGAGAAACTTATTCCCTAAAAATGTATCTAAAAATATTTACCAAGGTTTCCCTAATTTTTGTGTTAAGAAATGATGATTTCTTCAAGATTAAAATTTGATATTAAGTATGTATATTTTTGAGAAAAATATATATATTTATTGATCACCAAATTTTGTGCTAAGTGTATGTAGTATGTATTACATGTAATAGTGTGTTAGGACTTGAAAATACACTAAATACTCCTAAGGAGTGAAAATACAAAATACACATACAACATAGTTAGACAAATACAAGAGAATATATTTATGAAAATATATTACTTGATAGAATAAATAACTTAGATAAGTTATGAACATGAAATGAAATTTTTGGACAAGATACATAATTCGGGTGAAAAATACAAGATATTTATATTTATTTTTGAGAAAATAATATAAGTAAGATACATAGTTAAAAATATAAATTATTTTTAACACAAGAAAACATATACAAAAGATAGTGGCTTGTACTTGTGCGATACAAGTCCAGTGACTAACGTTAATAAAACACGTTTAGGTCACGACGCTAGATAAGCAAAAACCGGTGAAGTTTACGGCGCAAGGAACGCAAAGTTGTGAGTTCATGCTCCCCCTTTTCTTTTAACTGTTTTCAGTTTTATAACTTCGGGGGTGAAATACATGTTACAAATGTTACAATGTTTACAAATGGTATGATGGATACAAAAACAAGAAGCACTCTTGGTGATAACTAGTACCAAGTATGATGCGTTTTAAGGAATGATACGAGAAATTGTGTCACGAATAGGGTACCATAAGCACCATTAATCGTGTACATACTAAGACCGCATAACAAAATGTTAGATCTAATGGGTTTTCGGGCAGCCACACTCTTGGTGAAAACTAGTACCGAGTAGTGCTTTTGTGTCTCAGTCGTGAATCGACAACTAGAAAAATGCCTATGGTTTGGATGCTTCCTATGTCGTGTCACATGTTAATGGCCTTGCAACCCATTAACAACCTAGATATATACAGAATACTTGATTTATACAAGAATACTTGATTTATACAAGAATACTTGATTCATACAAGAATACTTGATTTATACAAGATACATACCATGTTTTTCATACAAAGTATACAAACGTTCAATACAAGAACTGCATGAATTCACACCAACATTATGTTGACGTTTTTCCAAAACTCACATGTATTTCAGGTAACTAATGTGGATGTGCGCGCGGTCTTACTCATGCTCTTGGATGTCGTTTATGTTTGAATAAAGTTGTAAACTTCTCAGACAATATGTCGTCTTGTGTTGTAAACACTTAAACTATGATTTCAGTTATGTAATGTGTCGCAACCCCCGATCCCTAATTCCCGGGAGCGGGCGGCCGCGAGCCAGTTTTGGTGGTATCGCGTATTGTCTAATTTGGCAGCGGAATTTTTCATCAGGACCGTAGTTAGGAAATATTTGATCAGAGTAAAATGCCACATTTTCATAATATTAAATATATGGGATAAACCCAAGTTCGCAGTACACACGTTTTCATAGGAATAAATCATATTTTATTTAAAAACATCTATTTTATTTTAGGTAACTTTATTGCCACTTTTCCAAGTCTTCAGTGCTGTACAGCTGGCTTTTATTGGCTTCACATTAAGTTACCTGAAACATGTGTTTAAAACATTTTATCAGCAGGAAATACTGGTGAGTGAATCCTAGTTTAATCAAGAAACATTTTATCAATTAACACAGTATTAAGAGCGATCACATTGTTTATTTTTACACAATTACTCATTCAGTACTGTCAATCCTGACTTGTGGGTCATATTACACATTGGTTAACTCTTCGTCCAATGGTAACGTGTTGTCCCCCCCCCCCCCCCCCTAAAAAAAAAACTAACCCCCCCTCCCCTCAAGCTAAATGCTAAAAACTAAAACCCTCAAAAAACCTAAAAAAAAAAACTAACCCCCCCCCCCCCCCCCCCCCGAGCTAAAATGCTAAAAACTAAACCCCCAAAAAACCTAAAAAAATCTTAAAAAAATAAAAAAAAATCTAAATTTTGTTTTTTTATATTTTTTATGTTAAAATCGCTACTTTTAGTAGCAAAAAAAAAAAATTTAAAAAAAAACATTTTTGTTTTTTTTGTTACCAAAAGTAGCGATTTTTTTTATAAAAAAATATTAAAAAAAAAATTTGTGTGTTTTTTAGCTATTTTTAGGCATTTTTTTTTGTGTTCACATTGGTTCTCGCGGGTTTCGCAATAAAGGGTGGTTCCTAACGGATCTTGCTGTCAAACCCCATGTTTTAACTTTAATAAATGAATACGTTCAACTCAACACACCCATTAAAAAAACATGGGGCTGTTTGACGACTTGATATCATCCGAAATTGTTGAGAATGGAGTTTTGATCTTTTTGAAGACTATGAGGCTGTTTGACGACTTCTGAATGAGTAAGTGTTGATCCAGTAAGAGGTCTGAACCATTAAGTGTTGAACTAGTAAGACGTCTGAACCATTAAGAGCCAATATAATGCTGAACCGTTCAGATGCAAATGTCTGACCAATTTAGATAAGAAGTCTTAACAATTCAGACTCAGTATAATGCTTAATCATTCAGAGACAAATGTCTGAACCATTCAAACATCTGCTCCTGAAACAAACAGTCTGAACCATTAAGAGCCGGACATTGTTCTGTACGGACAACAGATGATATATAGAGCTAGTCCTTGAAAAGCCCTTTCCACTCCACCATGATATTCATCTCCACATCTTATACTACCTTATCCTAAAATGTTCATATATTATGTTCTTGAATATTAACCTTGTTTATTATCGATCTCTATTTCTGGGAAGTGACTGTATTAAGACTTTTGTTAAAGTGTACAAAAATTATTTTTTATAATTGTTTAATCCCTTTTTGTCATTAAAAGTATATTTTAGAGCGACCTGCTTTTATCTAAAATTAAAAAAAATCATAAAGTAAACAAGTTTGATTACGTGAGACACATGAAGCTCAGGGTGCATTTGGTTCGTCGGAATTCAGTGGAATTGGAATCTTAATTCCATCTCTTAAAGTGTTTGGTTCACAAAATTTGTTAAAATTTAAAATTCACGCTAATGAAGAAGCAAATTGCGACCTTCAGAAAATCAGTGTAAATGCTCTACGATGATGAAGGGGAGATCGACCACATCTCGTCTTCTCTGTTTCGTCCAGATCTGCAAAACCATGAAGCTCTTGTAGGAAGGTGTTAGAGATTAGAGTCTCTTCACCACCCTCTGACTCTGAAGTCAGTATTGAATTCCACCATTGTCGACATGTAAATACGTATAAAAGTGGTAACAAAGTTGGTGGACTTAACCCTAATGGGATTAACCTATTGATCAATTCTGTTTTAGATGTAATGAAAACATGAGAACATACCCTTGATTGCGGACATGCCAACAGAGAATGCAATGAGTGATGCAGCCATAAAAGTCGACATGCTTGTCAAAGTGATCTGATTCATCTTTAGGGTGCAATCTAATGATGGTGATGATGAAAACCGAATAGGGAGTTCGGTTATGGAGAGGGAGAGGTTTCGAGTGATGTTATGAACTTAGCACAAGATGACTAATTGTCTAACCTTGTTACCTCTACATAAGTCTCATATATGCACTCAAGAGGAAACCCAATTAGTTAATAAAGGTAATATGGTCCATCAACAATTACCAACTAATTATTTAATAGGTCGTTATATATTTTGATCTATATAATGTAAATGATTATAAGGGAGTGGCGGTGGTATCACTTGCAAAAATTCTATCACTCACAAACATCCAATCAAGTTCCGCCATGTCATCAACCATTTTTCCATCACCCACATCCTTTTTTTAGTGGCAATGGACATCACTCACAACACCCAACAATAAACCCTCATACCCCCTCACATCCATTTATCACTCACACCCTCATCACTCGTTGATTTTATCACACTCATGGCTATCACTCGTGGACTTTGTAGGTGGCGGTGGAATTTGTGTTTGTTCCACGCGTGGAACATTGCTATCACGGGGGATAACGTAACCGCCCCCACTCCCCTAATGGCTACTAGATTAAACACAACATCATAACGTATTTTATCTTACATAACCATGGATTGTGGTTAACATATTTTGCTTTAGTCCATTCAGGAGGGCACCTCTACATGAGTTAATTACGTTACCAAATCTCTTTTTCATGGATAATGTTAGGTAAAGGATTCTCTTGATAGAAATTAATGCTTTTCAATTACTTATTATTAATATATTAGAAAAACTATAAAACATTATCCTTCATTTTAAATCTCAAAAACATGGTTATCACATTTTCGATTTGTTGTAATGACAATACTCCCACAACAGTACCAACATTCATATCATCTTTTACAAACTCACATCATCTCCCATCAATCAAGAACATGAAACGACTCTCATTTTCGCAAGTTTGATTTATAAGTTTGTTTGATTGTTTCATTTCATAAGTTTTTGTGCACAATTTTGCTACAATTCTTGTGAAAATATTTAAGCATCGTCGTTTTAAAACCTTAGTTTATCTTTAGACGAAGATAAGTATTCATACAGAACTTCCTTAACCCACTTGTGAAGAGCGACCTCACAAGATTTGCGTATGTTGGACTTTTCACTAACCATGTGTGCGTAAAGTCTCTTTCTATTCGGTGAACTCTTTTGTCTTCCGGATAGATCAACTTCTTTTAAATAGACAAAGATAGTTAGTAATTAGTTCATCTTTATTTTGATCTTTGATTTACATCTTTATGTGTTTCTTAAGGACTTATTACATTTCACACACACAAGTATTTTGATATGACAAGTAGTCTAAAAGTGGGTTTGTATTAGTAATTTAGTATCTAGACTATATCCTTTATTTTTGTCTTTCAATTTGAAATGAACAATAATTTAGGTATATCATTTTTGTAAATTATTAGGATCAACCTCAAAAAAATATAAAAAGATCAAGAAACGCTAAACTTTTACAACGTTGGTCTTTAGTTAGCAAGCACATTAAACAACATGCCGCTAGCGTATATAAAAATACCATGTTTAATGCAGTATCCTACATCGAAGGTAATGTACGCGAGGGAACAATAGAATAAAAGATATGGAGATAGTTAGAATGATATGTACTCACGACTTAGTGGTCTAGTAGTATGGTGTTTGTCCCCTATAAAATAGTGTAGGTCTAAACCCATATAGCTGCATGGTTAGATGGTATTTAGCCATTTAGGTTTAAAAAGTTTGTTGTTGAAAAAGTTAGGGAAATACGTAACTTTGATACGATACATGACAGTTGAGGAGTCGATTTTGGAGATAGTCCCGAGCAGGGTGGGTTAAAAGACTATGTTCTGTTAGCTGTGGGGTCCAATCGACAGCTAATCATAAGCTGAGCCTAAGCAAAAAGCGATACCACTTTACAATGGACCCCTCGTACTATTCAAACATACCAATGCCAGTCCCTTTACAGTTTACACACCTATCCTTCAATGATCACTCTCCCTATCTAAAAACTTTTCTATATATAGCCCCCTCCCACAAGTTCTAATTTATTCCTCACACAGCATATAACTTAACAGAAAATTTTCATCATTCTTGTATATCAAAAATGGCCTATTCTTTGAGCATATTTCGTAAAAACGTTCTTGTCACACTTTTCCTAATCGGGTTCGCCCCATTGTTGCCCGTGACATATACAAAGCCGTCTACATTTCTTCAAGATTTTCGTATAACATGGTCTGATTCTCATATTAAACAACTTGATGGCGGGAAGGGGATCCAACTACTCCTCGACCAAAACTCGGGTATGTAACACACTTCTTTTATGTGTATGTCATGTCGGTACATGTAGTCCTTATGCATCATGACATGTGAATTCAGTGGCGGATCTAAAACTTTTTTTCTAGTGTTGTCATTGTTATATAATATTTGGTGAATCGTTGTCACATAGTTATATAACATATAAAAATGATTATCAGATATTATTTGTCACGTGACACGAGTAGCTTGTGATTTTAATAAATGTTATTTTCATATGTTATAGGATGTGGGTTCGCTTCAAAGAACAAGTATTTGTTTGGACGTGTGAGCATGAAGATCAAACTTATTCCTGGCGACTCTGCCGGCACAGTCACCGCCTTTTACGTATGAATTTGATCTGCAATGTAGAACTTGCTTATGATTTGTTTAACTTATATATTTATTAATTAACCATCATTGTTCTTCCATGGTTCTTGATGATAGATGAACTCGGATACTGATCAAATACGCGATGAGCTTGACTTCGAATTCTTGGGGAACCGGACTGGACAACCATACTCGGTCCAAACCAATGTGTTTGCCCATGGAAAAGGTGATAGAGAACAAAGGGTTAACCTATGGTTTGACCCTGCTGCTGACTTTCATGTTTACTCAATCCTATGGAACCACCAACATGTTGTGTAAGTTATTTTTAATGGATTTTTAACGGCGAACACACCTCTAAAAAATCTTCTTTTCAGATCCACTTATTGTTCACTATGTGAGATAAACACCTGGTGTCACTAGGCCAGAAGTTTTTAGGCACATGTAGTGAAAATACATGTAACAAGTACCAATTATGTGGGATAAACGCCTGGTGTCACTAGACAAAAAGGTTTTAGGCACATGTTGTGAAAGTACATCTAACAATGTATGATCACTTGTATAGGTTTTCAGTGGATGAAGTGCCTATAAGAGTGTACAAGAACAATGAAGCCAAAGGAACCCCTTTTCCAAAATCTCAACCAATGGGAATATACTCCACATTATGGGAAGCAGATGATTGGGCAACAAGGGGTGGGCTTGAAAAAATAGACTGGAAGAAAGCACCATTTTATGCATATTATAAAGACTTCGATATCGAAGGATGCGCTACACCAGACCCAAGTGTTTGTGCTTCCAACCCAACCAATTGGTGGGAGGGTACAAGCTACCAACAACTTGATGCCGTTGCAGCGCGTCGATACCGATGGGTTCGTATGAACCACATGGTGTACGATTATTGCACCGATAAACAAAGGAACCCCGTCCCGCCCCTGGAATGCTTGGATGGAATTTAAGAACATCATTTAACCATTCATACTTGTATGATGCATAAGATTGGATGGGGGCAAGAAAGTAAATTGTTATTGTTAATTGTATCTACCCAAAATAAATTGTCTTGCAATAAATTAAGACAATGACATACACATATGCAAATGTGTTTTAAAAAAGTATTCACACTTGTACAATTTAAGGCAATTTAAAAAATAACTATGATACAATCACAATGATTGAATTATGAATTTATGATCATGTATGAAGACAATTTTAATTGAGAATATATTAAATAAAATTTAAATACAAATAGTGAAAGACATGATTGGCATTTTACACTTCTATTCATGTTACCGAACACAAATGAACACAAACGAACACGTTACCAAACGTTCACGAACATAAATGAATAAACACGACCTCTATTCATGTTCGTTCATTTAACTAAACGGAGTTTTTGGTTCGTGTTCGTCCATTTATTAGACGAACGAACACAAACGGACTTTTTGCCGAAGGTTCATATACTGTTCGCTGAAAGTTCAATTTTTTTTATCCATAACTAAAACATCACACTTCTTGTACTATATTAATGATGGGATAACCATTGTCCGGGGAGATGCATCATACAATAATTGGAACGGGTCCTACAAAGGTTGTCAAGACGTTTGGGTTTGTGGCACATGTGGATTAAGGAAGTGGTCACAAGTCTAGGCACGTGCACATTAAGGTACTGATGGATTATTGTCGGAGAGCCAAAACATGGTTAACTAACTAACCTCCTTTTGGTTAACACATGCCCTCGTTTGGTTCTTTCTAAAAAGTACAAGTTTTCATGCACAAGGGACCTAACTAGGTTGTAGATACTATGAGATCTTGGATTCAAACTAGGTACAAACAGTTGTCATGGATAAATTCCGTTTTCAAGTCGAGCTAAGTTTGAGCTAGTTTGTGGTCAGTGGCGAAGCTTGCCTTCAAAAACGTGGGGGGGGGGGGGGGGGGGGGGGGCGAAAACGTCTTGACAAGTGAATTCGGACAAAGCATATTTAAACCAATTTTTATTTAACATTATTATTGTTAACATAATGCGTGTCTATTGTAAGTTGCAACTCGACTTACTTTTCACGAATTTTACTAACTTTTTTAGTTAGTTTGGTGAGTTTGTCGTTGATCCATCTGTCAGAATCGATAACATCTTAAAAAAATACGTGAGAGCCGTTCAAATACGCCCATGTCTTCATTAGAGCTTGACATTCTAAACCAACAAGGTTACATATCAATGATGGCTATATTTAAACTAAACAACAATAAAGAAAAGAATGGAAACGTATTATGAATTTGTTACGAATAGGCTCAAACACATTATTGTAGCGGTTTGCTTTTATGATGCCATCTTGGTCATAAAGACCATAAGAACAACTCATTCGTCATTCCCAATTAAGTTGTTAAGCTAAATATAAGTAACAATGGACAACCCAAAAAAATATATATACGCAGTGGCGTCTGTGAAAATTCACGTACCTTGTTCGAGCTCGAAAAATGTGCCCATATGCTTTAACGATAAACAATATAATTACGAAAGTGACAAAAATTGTAGTATTTGATAAACAATTCAATTATGATAATGACAACATCATAATATTCTAATAAGTTACATACAGTAATAATTAATAAGTTAATAGCTAACTAATAATTCGTGCAACGGTATCAATAAGTAAACAACATAAACGTTCCGTAAATTAAAAAAAAAACATTTGTAGCATGTAATCCTAACATCAGGATGGGTAGCCGGCTTTCATAAATTTCAAGAACTCACATGTTTTGTTGTCAAATGAAACCTAACAATAAATTAAAGCTTTTGGAGAAGTTTTAAAATCTTAATAAATTAGGAAGGTAACTAGAACATTATAACTAGTTATTTACTGATAGAGTTAATTACGTTTTTCGTTCTTACGGTTTCTCAAAATTCATTATTTCAGTTCATTAGTTTAAAAATTGTCAAAACAGTCCTTGTGGTTTCAATTTCGTAACTATTACAGTCCACCCTCACTAACATCATCCATATATTCTGTTAGTTTATTTGAAATGACCATAATGCCCCTGTTATTAAAATTAAAATTAAAATAAATAGAGTCAGTTACGTTAATAACCATTACAGTCTATTAGTTCTAAAAATTGCCAAAATCAGTTACGTTAATAACACATGGACGAAAAACGTAATGGTTATTTTTTAACAAACCACAGGGACAAAAAACGTAAGTAACTCTTTATTTATTTTAAAGAAACCATGGGGACGAAAAAATGGACTGTAATGGTTATTTTTAACAAACCACATGGACGAAAAGTGTAACTAACTTTTTATTTATTTTAAATTTAAGATTTAATTACTGTTTTCGTCCCTGTGGTTTGTCAAAAATCACTATTTCAGTCCATTAATTTAAAAATTGCGATTTCAGTCCCTGTGGTTTCACTTTCGTAATCATTTCAGTCTACCTCGTAACCATTTCTGTCCCGGTACTTACAGAATAAATGGATTGAAATGGTTACGAAAGTGAAACCACAGGGACTGAAATGGTTACGAAAGTGAAACCATAGGGACTGAAATAACAATTTTTAAACTAATGGACTGAAATAGTGATTTTTGACAAAACACAGGGACGAAAACAGTAATTAACTCTAAATTTAACTTTAATAATAGGAGCATTATGGTCATTTTAAATAAACTAACAGAATAACTGGATGGCGTTAGTGTGGGTGGACTGTAATTAGGGCTGCAAACGAACCAAACGTTTGGCGAACAGTTCGTGAACCGTTCGGCGGGAAGTTCGTTTGTGTTCGTTCGTTTATTAAACAAACGAACACGAACAAGAAATTTCAATCGTTTAGTTAAACGAACAAACATGAACAAAGGTCGCGTTCATTCGTTTATGTTCGTGAACGTTAGGTAACGTGTTCGTTTGTGTTCGATAGATCATTAGTGTTTTTAGTTTTTATATTTATTTAAATAGTTCAAAATTCCGACAAATTAAATATTTAATAAGTGTCAGTCTATTATATATTTTGCTCATGAATGATTATTTGTGTTCATTTATTTCCATTTCTGTTTATGAACATTAGTTTGTGCTCATTTGTGTTCGTCAACGTTTGTTTTTTATCGTTGCCTAAAATTAACAAACAAACACAAACGAACACGAACAAGTTCATTTCCTTAACAAACGAACACGATCATAAAATCTCGTTCGATAAGTGTTCGCGAACACAAATATTTTCTAACAAACGAACACGAACAATGTCTTGTTCGTGTTTGTTCGGTTCGTTTGCAGCCCTAACTGTAATAGTTACGAAAGTAAAACCACAAGAACTATTTTGACAACTTTTAAACTAATGGACTGAAATAGTGATTTTTGACAAATCACATGGACTAAAAACGTAATTAACTCAATGTCTCAATTTATTCATTTTTATCGATCATGTTTTTAATAATCATTATGTGTATATATATATATAGTGTATATATATATATATATATATATATATATGAGGAAGGTTAACGTATATTACGGCTTAACGTACATCACGTACGACAGGTAATTACGCACGTTTATTTTAAAATCACCCACGTTGTAACTCAAAAATCCAAAATCACGCATGTTGAAACACAATAATCACGCATATTGAAAACATTAATCACGCATGTTATAGAACAAATCACGCACGTTGTCGTACGTGAAGTACGTTAAGCCGTAATGTACGAAATACTTTTTCTATAACCCAAAAATCCAAAATCACACATGTTGAAACACAATAATCACGCATATTGAAAACATTAATCACGCATGTTATAGAACAAATCACGCACGTTGTCGTACGTGAAGTACGTTAAGCCGTAATGTACGATATACTTTTTCTATAACCCAAAAATCCAAAATCACGCATGTTGAAACACAATAATCACGCATATTGAAAACATTAATCACGCATGTTATAAAACAAATCACGCACGTTGTCGTACGTGAAGTACGTTAAGCCGTAATGTACGATATACTTTTTCTATAACCCAAAAATCCAAAATCACGCATGTTGAAACACAATAATCACGCATATTGAAAACATTAATCACGCATGTTATAGAACAAATCACGCACGTTGTCGTACGTGAAGTACGTTAAGCCGTAATGTACGATATACTTTTTCTATATATATATATATTTGAACGGTAGATCAACTGGATTTCCAGCTTACTCCAAAGGGCCAGCATATGCTGTTTAAACCTCTCACCCCAAGTTCGAATCCCTCCCAGAGGTGTTCTCACATATTTACATAATTTTTGCACTTAGTAGAAATCGAACCTGAGACCTCCCAGCTAGGCTATACCATATATTTATTTTCAAAGATGTGTATCACACGTATTCGTTCGAAGTCACATTACTTAGTAACTGACTATATCTTAGTCATGTGTGAAATATAAAAGAACTCACTTTTATATTAAAAGGGTGTACTTTATTTTAACTAAAATAAAATGCAACAAAATACATTTTAGTAGATAAAAAATATATCTTTTACGGTGACAACCATATTTAGTCAGTGACGGATCCAGCCGGAGAAATCACTGGGTTCCTTTTTCCAAATCATACAAGGTTTACACTACAAAAAAAAACGTTTTTTTTCCAAATCATACAAGATTTACACTACAAAAAAAAGTTTTTTTTCCAAAAAGACTGGGTTCCTGGGAACCCGGTGTTTCCTTACTAGATCCGCCCCTTTATTTAGTGATCTTTAAATGTTTGAACTTGAAACTTGAACAAGTATCAGGCCAGGCTTTTCTTTCTTGGCCCTTGTACTGCTTTACTGGCCCAATGCTCATGGCCCAAATCGTAAAACAACTCAAATTCTCCGATGGAGTCATTTCTCAATTTTAAACATCCTTCCTTGTTTTGGGTTCAAGTCTCACTAACGACGGGAGTAAAGAAATTTACCGTTAAAAAAACATCCTTCCTTGCATAGTAATATCGGATGTGTTGTCTCTGTTATGTATTAATTGAAGTATCAAAACTATCAAAATTATTCTTTTTTTTTTGAAAGGTGTATATTATTCACAACACCATCCAACCAGAGGCACAACAAACGCTACAAACGCATTACACAAAATCAAATTTACACTGAGACTCCCAGCTAACAACACCCTTCTTTGTTCTATTTCTATACCATAAGAAACCCAAAGTTTTAATATCTTGAACAATTTTTTTAGCATTCCCTTCCTTGTTCTCAAATCTTCTCTTATTACGCGCGTTCCATAAGCACCAGCAAGAAACCATAACAATACCTTTGAGGACCTTCTTCGCATTCCTACCAAGACTTGAAGAGACATGAGACTCCAACAAATCTTTAATCGAAAAAGCGAATATAGGGTTGCATTTGCGGCTTTGCGCCAAGCACTAACTCGGGACCAAACAGTAGCTACATTAAAGCAAGAGCATAGCAGGTGGTTGATGGATTCATCCCCCAAATCACATAAAACATAGCAAGGGTCTCCGGTGAAACAGTTACGGGACCGAAGAGCATCGATGGTGGAAACCTGGTTCAAAAGCGCCCTCCACATAAAAATATTACACTTTTCCGGAACCCATTTACTCCATTTAAACACTTTTCCCACAACCCCTTTGAAAAGATTCAGAAAAGACGTACCTGAAACTTTTACTTTATCAATCAATGAGACTATATTATTTCAGGCACGAGGGAGAGATTTATTAACAGGAACCACATTCCAGCAGCG
Source organism: Helianthus tuberosus (assembly GCA_030545235.1). Taxonomy (NCBI): domain Eukaryota; kingdom Viridiplantae; phylum Streptophyta; class Magnoliopsida; order Asterales; family Asteraceae; genus Helianthus; species Helianthus tuberosus. The sequence continues at coordinate 3,370,546 of CM060416.1, read as the reverse complement.
TTTCGTCTTGTACAGGGCTTCAATCAGTGGCGGATCTAGGATTCCGACCAAGGGGTAACGTGTTATAAATAAGCCGTAACGAAATCGAAAAAACGTCAAATTTTTCTAAAATTTACACTAATTTTTCCAAATTTTTTCCAACCAAGGGGTAGCGGGGGTTACCCCTAACAAAGAGGTAGGTCCGCCCCTGGCTTCAATCACGGACTTCCACATGCTATCCGACTAGGTTCTATACCTCCATATCCATTTTGAAAGAAGGGCAACATTTGAATCAAAAAGCTTACTAATTCCAAGCCCATCTACCTTACCCGGAGAAGCGATCCAATCCCATGAAACCCAATGCATCTTTTTGATGGTATCCGAACCACCCCACAGGAAAAAAAATCAAAATATTCAGAAAAGAAACAAGTTTGTTTTATTTTTTTTATTTAGATACTAGTTGGAAACTCGTGTATTACACGGAGTTTCCGTTTTATCAATTAAATATTAAGTAGTTATTAATAAGCGGGAAAAAAAATAAAGGAAACATTTAAGAAAAAATATTAAATAAATGAAATAATCATATAGTTAATAAGGGGAAAATTTTTCAAATAGTTACGGGAATCTTAGGCACACAAAATTGTGACACGTCGCGCAACCAGATAACTATTTATTAGGTATAACTTAGTGTCAAATATAAGTAAATATTTATAGTATTCTGATTATGATATAACAATATAAGTATATTTGTTTGCATTAAATTTAAATTTAGGCGACTTTTTACCGATCAACTTCTGATTATAGGTTACTTCTATTTAATTCTTAACCGTTTGACCAGCTAGAGATAATCATAACACAAATCGACCCGTTCATAAGATCTTGGTTATAATTTATAAAATATTTTTTTAATAGTAAATTAACCATCTCCTAAATAATACTCATATAGTCGCACATTGCAGGATTTAAACCCTCTATCTCTCAGATAGAGCAGAGACACCTTACCACAACATGTATTTGGGGGACATAAGAGCACTCACATCATCTTCCCTATTTTGCTCCACATCGATAAACTATAGAGAAAATAGCTAAAACACCTCTACATCTCATCCTCTGTTATGCTCTACACCTCTAAATTATTTACTAGAGAGTAAGGTTAACTCTCTATATTTTTTTTTTGAAAAGTAAACTTCATTAAAAACAGACGAACCTAAAAAACAAGGAACGCCTCATAATTACAACATATACAGTGGGTACTTTACCCAATCATCCCAACCAATATCCTTAAATCTAGACCGATGTTTAAGCCAAAAGAAACATAAAGCCTTAACTGTCGCGACAATCTCCACCACTTGGGGCTTAGAATTTTGGAAAATCTTCTTATTACGTTCATGCCAAATCAACCAACAGGTCGCCATGGTAATACCCCTTAAAACCTTCTTTTCCCACTTAGACTTATTGAAAACATAATCCATCCGCAGAAGATCTTGAACCGAATCCACTCCCAAACCGAAAATTCTGCACCAACTCCAAATCTTGCTCCAAACCCCAAATGAGAAACCACAACTCACTATAATATGGATACTACTTTCCTGCACAGTTTCACAAAACGGGCAAGACAAGTCCGGAATATTCAACTTTCTTTTAAACAACGCCTCACGGGTCGGAAGTCGGTCTAACTCCAAGCGCCAAATAAAAATGTTAATCTTTAACGGAATCCAGGATTCCCACTTCATGAACTGAACCGGAATCTCATAACGCTTCGTCCGCAACCATCTTTTCACCGCAGCAACCAAGAAAGCCCCATTTGACTCTTGCGTCCAAGACCATGAATCGTTAAAGCTGGAAAGCTGGACATTACCCACCATAGCCTGCACGTCTTGGTGTTCAGAAATCAATTCAACTGTGAAAGAATAAAAAATCCAACTATCAGCTATCACCACTTTATCCCCAACCAACTTAATCCTTTGATCCACCGTAGCATTTTTATGAACCTCTTGGGCAAATATCTTCGGCCATCTAACCATGAGAGGAGTTTCTCCATACCAAATATCTTTCCAAAAGCTAATTTTATCCCCTTTCCCAACTTTACCTTTAAAACAATACTTGAAGTACTTCCCGTCAACAACCAAACCTTCCAAGAGTCTTAACTATACTTTTCCAACATCCCGTATATCCACTTTTCAACGGCAAAAAAGACCACCGGCCCTTGCCCCCGTGAATACCCTCGATCACCCCTCGCCACAAACTAACGTTATCCGATTTAAATCTAAACGCCCATTTAGCAAGCAAAGCCCATTTAACTCTCTATATTTGATAGCTTACTATTTATTACTCTCTAAACTTGTTGTGAGTATATAGGAAAAAAAAAATAAGTGTTTTTAATAAGATGAAGATAGAGATGAAAAATGACATGTAGGAGGTTTTTAAAAAACAAACCAAAGTTAAATGAAAATGTATGCTTTAATTAACTTTTATACATATAGATGAAGAATGAGATGCAAATGTTCTAATTTATGGTTTTGAACTCATTTAACTTTAAACTATCCGGTTTATGATGAACCATCTTGAATTCGGTTAAAAGAAGAGTTGTTACGTACACTGATTTTTCTTAGGGGGAAAGATCAAAATTTTGTTGCGTTTTAACTTATAAACCAGGTTGATGTACCCGTGACACCAAACACCCACTCATCAAATTTATTCGTTTAAACTTCGATTAATAAAGTATATGAGGTTAATAATGTATGACTAATAAGGCACACTTTTACCCATGGTATTATAGCCTAGTGGTATCTTGGGGGGTGGGATAAGGCTTATGACCATTAAGTTTTGAGTTCGATTCCCACAAGGGGGGTTTTCCCAGATTTATTGGGTTTCCTCCTGAATTGGTGTATAGGCATTATTGCCTAATGGAGATGGACATGATCGGGTGGTTCCGCTGGTGGCACGATGATACTCCAGTGGTCCGTCAGTGATCCAAATTTGCCGTTCAAAAAAAAAAAAAAAAGGCACACTTTTACACCAAGTGTATAATGGCTTGAATATCGGTTACATAAAAGTTACAAAAACATAATAAAATGAGTGAAGTTAATGAGCACTGACATGTCACTTATTAATTTTGTTAAGTTAATTTTTATAACGTTATTTCATCCAACTAGGTATTAACTTTGATTTCTTAATACCATCTATTTTTTTATTTAACATATTGTTTTTTTTTTTTTTTTTTTGAACGACCAACAAATAAATCCCGAGCACTCTCGGGGCACCCACTGGACTAACGGAGTACTCCGAGAGTAACTCGAGGGAAACCTGGGTTTGATCATTGAGCCAAACGGGTTTTACTGATAATTTACCGTCGTGCCTACGGGTGGGTGGTTACCGGGTTTTCCCCGGAATTTTTCCTATCACTGCCCACCAGTGCCTCACTCATTTTTTTCACTACCCACTAGTGTCTCACTCTTTTTTGCATCAAATGAGAATTGAACTTAAGTCTTCAAATAAGAACTCAAGTCCTCCTACCAGCTAGAGATTTTACTATTCTTACCATTCAACCACATTAAATATTTGAATCTTTTTTAAAAAGTATTCATAAAAGCAATTATCATCATTATTCTTCAACGTTTTAATATCTTAACCAAAATAGTTTTGAACTTCGTGAAGCTTTTAAGTAAATAAAATATAAATTTATTTAAAAAGTTAATAATTACTTTCATATTAGTAGAATCATTTATTAGTATAGATTATACATTATACATTAATTAATGAAACATAAAACTCTTTATGTTGACCGTTAAAAAATTATTATTATACATGTTTTATTATCAAACCCAACACCAAAATTAACTAGTTTAATACCCGTCCGTTGGACGGGTTACGCTAAGGTAACAAACAAAGATAATGTATATTGATGGTGTTTCGGTTTGCTTCTTCTTTTCCTCTTTTCCATCTCCTATTTGAAAAAAATTACAACGATTTAACTTTTCTTTTTCTTCTTTTCAAACCACTAAAACTCATTCTCAAAACACATTATCTAAACACTACAAAAATGACATATTAACTTTTAAGAAGTCAAAAACTTAAAAATAGCTCCACTCTCCGGTCTTTCATACTTGTTCTATCATTGGATTGATGTGAACCATTAAGTGTAATTATTTGCAAAAAAAAATAATAATAATAATAAAACAAAAAACTAATAATTATTCTACCATATTAATGATACGGATGTAACATGTGTCAAAAGTCATGTTATGCACGACCATTAGGTGTTAACGTCATCATCGTAACGCGTGTAACATATTCGTAAACACGTTGTTGCCGACGCATCGCGCTGCATGGTAAAAAAATATACTTATTAAGTACTCGTAAAACGTTGTTGCCACCGCAACGCGATATGATACTGTGATAAACCAAACTGATACTCATCGAACGACATCGATATCGATATTCGTTTTGTGATTAAGGAATAAATATTTGCCTAATTAACACAAATCTTATTGCCCAGAATTTTCACATATCAAATTCCATAAATAAAATAAAAGCATATATAAATGACTGAATGACGCACTCAACGAAGTTACATTTGACATATTTAGAATACTTTTGATTTCTTAACTCGACAACCAAATCTCAGACTTTCATATTTATCTGTCCAAGTAATATTTATTTAGTATTGCCCTAGTAATAACAAAACATAACAGGCCTCCCAGGGGTAGTTTTGTAATTTAAACAATCAAATATCAGTGCTTGACCTCTACTCTTCCCTCTTCAAAGTGACACGCTACATGTTTGTCTCCTAGTTGCCGGTGACTACATCTTCAGAGATAGAGAGAGTGAGGCCAGAGAGAGTGAAGACGCTATTTAGAGAGACGACGTTGGGAGTGGGGGTCGGTTGGACGGGTTACGTACGTTAATGTAATATAACATGAATGAATGAATATAAAGATATAAAACAGAGTCAGATTACACAATTATATGAAGTAATGTGACAAAAAAAAGCTAACCTATATTAAGCGTAGACAAAATTATACAACAGGACAAAGAAAAACACCATTCTTTTTATAAAAGGAAAACGAACGTCACAAGTGTGTAGACGGTTTTGTTATATTCATTCAGACAGCCACTTTATAGCTGAATAAACAAAATAGAATATAATATTCACCATTAGCCTTAAAATGTCGGCGGATAAAAGTAAAACTGACTTTTGCCAAAAACTAACAAAAAACTAAATGACCACTACTTAGATCGTGGGGCGTGGGTTGGGGCGGGAAAGCCAAGCAACGCCGGTTCAGCCACATCGGGTCAGCGTGGGTTGTGTGGGTTGCGGTGTTGCCCGCTGGCGTGGCTATGAAGCCCGGCGTGGGGCAGGGGGTTGGGGCGGGGAAGCCAAGCAACGCCGGTCCAGCCACTCGTTTTAACCGCGTTACCCAAGTAAGAAATCTATCTTGTTTCACCCTTTGGTAAAATGAACTCATTCGACCCGTTAAAAAGAAAATGACTGTTCTACCTATTTAAAAAAGCTTACCTGCTTGACCCGTTTTATGAAGCTGACCCGTTGGTGCCATTTAGTACGGCCCCAACGTACCTGACCTGTTACCCAACCTGCCCATTTTTGCAATACACCATCATAATACCAATACATAGAGAGAGAGTGAAAAGTCTACCTTGTAGTATGAAGATGCATCATCAACAGGGGCATCTAGCCATTTCTTTGCATCAAGATCTATTATTGAACTTGGTTCAAGATTGGTAATAACTACCTATAATCATAAAGACTAAAGATTAACAATAGAAACATGATAATAAACAAAATGAATAATAATAATAATATAGATACCTTTAATGGATGTAGCACAACCATCGCACGAGAAGCTGTTTTATTAAGTTCTTCCCGTACATGATATTCAAGGCGCTCCAAACGTATCATACTACCATCACTGCAGACCCATACTATTCTTATTAATCCACTGCCAAAACACATAATGAAATGTTTATTTTAAAAATAAACTACAACCTTCTGGTAATCCCAATTCCTCTAACAAAAGCATTTATTGCTGTAGAAGTGACACCCCTACGCCTCAATACCGCTAGTGTCATCAAACGTGGATCATCCCATCCATCCACATAGTTCTCGGTCATTAGTCGGTTCAACTACAAAAGGAGATTTCAGCGAAACTTCCACTGTGTTTGATTTTAGCCTCACATGAATCAGCATAATAACCTGTTGTTGAACTTATATGAGATTATGATTCAAACCCCGAAATCGAAGTTGAACAAACAAAGAACTTACCATCATTGAGATATAGGGATCATACTCAACCCGTCCATTAATAGGATTTTCAAATAGAGACCAATTGTGCTGCAAACTTATCAAATAGAAAGTTTTTACTTTTTAGTCTCTATCACGAGAGAACCAAACCCGTCCACCGGATAGAGCCACAATCCTCTACCACGTCACTGACTCCATTTTCTGTACTGGGTGACAATGCAGACAATTCTTCCTCAATAACATCTTTCCTCAACATACTTCTAATTTCTACCAGTGGTCTCACAATATCCATCATCCCTGAATTTATACGATCAAACAGTAGCCTTCTTTCCGGTCTATGTCATAATTCCTGCTTCACGTATTTCTTCTCTAATGTTTCAAAAACAGAAGGTCCCGCCATATCTCCATGTTGCCATCTTCGAACCTTGATTCGTTTAGTACAACTACCAAGTATGAAAAGTCTCGATTTTCTTTGGCTCTGGACAATATTGTTGAGACTGTGTTTTGATTAGTACAAGTAGATCTTTCATCGTCAATCAATGTAACCATTTCAGACTTGTTGTTGTTTTCTTTTGATTCTGACTTGAGAAGCTGAAGTTGCATCCATACACCTACCAAATGCCATATGGTCATACATGAGATAATGTAACCTTTCTAATCAAACTTGACACTAGTTACTCATAAAAAGGTTCAACACTTTTTAGACAACGCGTTGCGGGTAAATCAAATCCTAACAAAAGAGTTACCCGTTTTGACCCATTACCTGAGCCGGCTGATGCATTACCACCTCTATTAAGGTTATGATTCACATGGATTTATCTTATATAAACCAACCATGGAAATCGGTTTTTGGGCCTGCAAAACAATCAGAAGCTTAATGAATTGCTTTCACTGAACGATGTTTCTAGAACTGAATTTGGACTGCACTGGTACACTTCAACCTTACCATCAGAATGTTCTTCATCAATATGTACACAATTTGATGATACTGAACCATCTTCATGAGTTCATTTTATACACATGTGATGTAATCAATAGTAATATAGATCATGGCATATATTTAGATAATGACATGTTCTTTGCCCACGTCTAGTGCAAATATCACAACCAGAAAACTTGTAAAACGAAATCAATTTTTTTCTCCAGATGAAACCGGTCAAATGACTCGTCTATTTTGACTTTTTTAAAACTAAAGAACTGACCTTAACATTTGTGCTTGGAAACTGAGATGCGCACAAAGTTTCCTTTGTTTCATCACCATGCTTGCTGTGGGGCACACTCAAAATAAGGGCGGTCTGGTCCATGTGGCAGCAGTTGATGTAGTACAGTAACCGTTATCCCACTGCCTACGTACAAGAATCAAGTGTAGTAATATGTTATTTGCACATAATTTTTCCCGCTGCGCGTTGCGGCAGCGTAGAAACTTAAGTAACTTGATGGCGATTGGCGTATTATACAAAGACTACCAAAAATCAAAAGCGGCGTAGAAACGTAAGTGAGTTGATTGTGATTTGGTTTATTAAACAAAGTCATAAACAAAAATCAATTAGCGCGGCTAGCCTGATTTACCTCTTCTTAAATCTGATATCAAGTAGTTAATCCATCTCAATCTGCAATTCTTTTCGCATCTGAACAGTTCTAAAAAAGACATACATATATTGTATATCATATACGTACATGTTAAAAACGAAATGACAATAAATGTATATAAATTCAGTCCGTATACACATAAACGTACCAACATTTTCAACCAAACATCTCCATGGGCCTTCGCCATGAGCCTGAACGTAGTTGCTAATCAGGCAAACCCCTTGTAATGCTTAATCAAGCCTGTGACATTGTACTGGCAGCATATATGTGTAACACATTATACCCTTATAAAGAAGCAAGTTTTCTATGCATAACAAGTTGTATATTATGCTTTGCACATTTTTCAAAAAAAAAACTTGACTTTTTATTTTTAACCCAAATGTTTTTACCTTTTGCATTTTTAACCCTATATAATTTGTTTTTTTAACTTTAACCCAAAACTTTTCATTATTTGCAATTTAACTTCACAACTTTTGTCACTTATACTTTTCATCTTTCGCAAATTTCCGTTTTACGTATAGTTCTAAATTTTTCGAGTTAATACGACGCAACGTACATGTGTGGTTCAACGTTTTTGCCTCTATTTTTCCATGTTTGACAGTTTCATCGTAACAAGCATATCCTAGGTCGAGTCAGTGTTGGTGGTCGATGACGGTTGTGTAACATTAGTACTATTTGACACCGTTTTACGCCCCGTTGCAACGCGATGTGTACTTTGTGGGTTTTTCAAAGAAAAAATGGTTATGCATATGGTTGTCGTAACGTTGGCTTTAGGGGTTTTCCAAAAAAAAAAAAAGATTTTTTTTTACTTTTCACCCAAAAGTATTTCATAAATTACTTTTAACCCAAAACTATTTGTTTTTTACTTTTAACCCAAAACTTTTTACCTTTTGCAATCTATTTTCGTAACTTTTTTACTTTCAACTTTGTTCCTTTATAGTTTTCATTTTTCGCAAATTTTTCGCTTTATGCTTGGTTCTAAATTTTGTGACATAACACATCGCAACGTGTGTCTTTGGCTTAACGTTTTTACGTTTCGTTCTAAATTTTGCGAGTTAACACGATGCAACATGCGTGTGTGGGTCAACGTTTTACATCGTCTATTTTTTCCCCGTTTGACAGGTTTAACATAATGTGCGGATCCTAGACCGACTTAGTTATAACTAAAGAATCCCCGCCGCATTGCGGCGGGTCGTAATCCTAGTTAGAAACAAATTCGAAAAGTAGTATGCATTACAAAGATGTACAATAAGTTAAAACAAATTAGGTTTGCCTTAAATAACAAATTCGGTATGTGTTAAGAAACCATAAGAAGCTAAATGCTTTATAAATTACCTTCTTTAGGTCAACCTTTGGCGGTGGGCCCTCATGATAGAAGGTTGGCTTTGGGTTTGCCTTAAATTACAAACTCTATGTGAGTTACTTCAGGGTTGCTTCCTTTTCGATACACAACATATAAACTTCAAGCTGGCATGGCATAGCCATTTAGAAATTAAGAAAATAGATGAGAAAAACAAATGAACTGATAATGATCATAGAGATTTATCTTGGTTCTTGCCTCACATTATTTTCTCCGCCTCCAATGCTTGCTGTTTCTCTTCTAATTTGGAATAAAACTGAAATAAAAAGAACACAAAATGAAATATATACGGGACTTGGCATCCTGATAACATATTTAAGATATGTTAACAGGTCAAAAGATGTGACTATACAGGTTGAAACCGGTTGGTTGAGTAGACCAGAAACATTTTTGTTGAAAAATTTGAACTTTTGTTTATAATTAGTGCAACAAATATGGTTTTGTTCACTAAAAATACACCTTTGAGCATTTCTTTTTTAGCTAGTTTTGTTACTATATAACCATTGGATCCATTAAAAATAAAACCAGAATTAGATCGAACCATTCATAGGTTAACAATGATGTAGATTTTTGTAGACATAATCAACTATATATGAAACTAAAAAAATGGATAAAAAGTAGGTTAACAATACACGATATCTTTTTTATAAATTTTACTTGAAGAACTAAAATAAAAGTTACAATCTTAGCCAAAATCTTAATAATAATACAATATTTATTCCGAAAAAGATACTTATGTGATGTTAATTAAAAACCCTTACCCGGACTCTGTCTTTAACTCCCAACAAACTCGTCAAGCATATCGTTTATGTACATGTTTTGACAAATCTTCATCCTGTGGAAGAAAGACCATTCCTACCCTTGAATGCAATTGATCAAAGGGAGCAATACCCTCCTTTCCAGCCCAGTTATTGAAAAATTCCCATGGAATTGAAGTCATCACACCCGACCTATCACCCGAACCATTATCAGCCCCCCACCCACCCATATGTTCCCTATATCCAAGAGCCGTAAGTGCATCTTGAACTGTTTGGTCAGACCCCTTGTTGTCCAAATAAGCGATAAACACCCCACATGCCCCTCTTTCGGCTAATAGGTCTTTCAAATTTGCAACCTAAAAAAGTCAAATCACAAAGGTTAAAAGATCATTTAAAGAGAAGCAAGCCATAATGAAAATGTTGAAGAATTGCTTTCTGATTCTTGTAATTAACAGAAAGCAATATAACGATAACACAAACTTTAAACACGTACAAGACATATGCCCCAGAAATTGAGAGTTTGAAACAAACGCTATGGTATAACCTGGGTCAAAGAAACAACAATATCTTTTCAAATCAATCAGATTAACAAATAGACTTTTTATCAAACACTTGGTGTGCATACATTAATACACCAAACAAACCCATCTTGAAATCAATCAGATTAAGAAATATCTTGAAATCAATCAAAACGCATACCTTTCTGCGGTTTATATTCCGGTTGCAAGTCACTTTAGGTACCAAATAGAAAAGTGAAGAATTAATGCATTTTGAGAAGAAATATTGAGAAAAAATAAGGAAACGATGTACTGGTACATATAGATTCATGATGATCGATTTTTGATGTTTCGGTCATTCCTCTTGTTCTTGTTTAGAAACCCTATAAATCTGTCATATGGTTGTGTCCACCTCATAATCTTTCGATCATACTCTTGTTCTTCTCCCAATTTCACTGTGAGAGAAAAGGCGGTAGAAGCACAGGGCATAGAGCGGATGGGGCGGTGATGGTGTCGTCGGGGTTCCTTCTCTCCCCCTCTCTCCTTTATTCTTCATCAACACATCCACAAAAAGTGAGATGGGGGGAGTTTATGTTGGATGGAGATTACCAGCGACGTGGGTGGTAAGAAGGGCACCATAACTGCTTGTAAGTTGTAACTGGTCCGGAAAGGGGGGAATTATGAACATGCAACAAAACTGCTAAGAACTGCTACCATATCAGTTATTTGTGGGGAAGATGGACAGGAAAATGTGGAGCTAACCGCCAGCCAAAGAAACCGCTGAGAACTGCTACAATAGCGGTTACAAAAGGGAGTTTAAATGGACAGGATTTAATCTCAGCAAGATTTAAGGGCTAAGAATGATTTGAGAGTTGGTTAGACTTAATGGGTTTAATATATATATTCCACCGATTGAATTAATCATTTACTTTTAGTTTGTTAAAGTTTAGGTTCTTCATCACATCCAACCAATTAATAGTTTCATGTGTAACCGTTAATGAGACACACATACTCTTCATGGATTCAAGATTTTGTTAGACTAAAGGGTATGGTGAGGGTCATCCCCATGAGGGGGTGGAGGATGGGCCTACCCCACACCAATTATTTTATAATTTTTTAACTTTTTTTGGTTAACTTGATAAAAACATCTTAAAAATTAAATAAAATTAAAACATAAAACAACATAATTAAATCCATTACATAACATCAAAAAAATTACATTTCCAAAAAATCAAAATTACTAATCCTAGAAACGGAATACATAAAAGCGAAAAAAAAATAAATAACGATATGACTAAAAAAATACCAAACAACCTACGACGTCCATTTTTTCTTAATTTCCTCTTTCATCCTCCGGTAAACCTCGCGTTCATCCTCCGGAACCGAGTCGAGATCCAACATCATAATCCCAAAATCCTCCGCTCGAGCATCGTCGGCCGACAAATTCAAAAAGTGGCCCGTCGCATGCGTCGTTGGGGAGACGGAGAAGACGGGACGGGGCAAGGGGCGGTGTGGGGGGTACGGCGTCGGGGCTCGCCGAGGCAGGGCCGGCCCCCATACCGTTTAGTCTTATCCTAACTAGTACAAGATTAGTTGGATTACAAACTCTCTTTTATCTTTGATAGGAAAGTCCACTCCAATTAAATATTGGTTACATAAAAGTTACAAAAGCCAATAAAATATATGAAATTAATGATGACTCAGTCATAAGATACACTTTTACATTAAATTGATTAATGGCTTATAAGACACACGTTTACACTTTTACATTCATGTAACACCTCTATTTAAAACCCTCAAAAGCACCCAAAAATATCACTTCTGAACAACAACTTGGTCAATGGAAGGTACTATTCGTTGCGATGCAAATTACGTTTCTCTCTCTCCAATCAACTTCTTGGAGAGATCTGCTGTTGTATATAGAGACAGATTATCAGTTATTTATAGTGATCATGTTAAGTTCACTTGGCAGGAGTCTCATCAACGATGTGTGAAACTTGCTTCTTTGATTGCTTTTCGGTTTCAAATTTCTCGTGGAGATGTTGTAAGTTTTTCATGAATTTGATTGATTGAGTTGTGATTTTTTGTTGATTGATTCGGTGTTTTCATTGGGTAATGTTTGATTAATGTATTTTGTTGATCGAAGTGTGCTTTAATCGAATTATTAGCGAATTAACCCAACATTTGTTGCTTCTCTCTGTTTCGAACACGCATTTTGACCTTTTGAAGTCAAGCAGTTTACAATTATCTATCTACTATAATAAAAGAAACCAACTTTTGGGCACATGTCATTCATTGAAGGTATTCTCAAATCTATACTTATCTTATATTAACTAAATAAATAATAAATTAATATTAAATATTATCATACTTTAATAGAATATTATCCTCAAATCTAAATTGTTAATTTAATATATTTTTAAAACAAATACATCTCTTTCCTACTTATCTTATATTAAATATATAAATAATAAATTAATATTAAATGTTATCCTAATTTATTAAAAATATAACTTTTTTTATTTGGTATACAAAATTATATTTATTCAACAAGTGTAAAATGCGGGGTTTTGAAAAATATAATTTTTTTTATTATTTTCAATCGGATAGTGAATCAGATATCTGAATATCCAATTTTTTATTTAATATTTATTTTTTTATATTCTGAACCGGATATTTCAGATAGTTTCGGATATCCAAATATAAGTTTTCGGATATTTCGGATATTTTGGATATTTTCGGATACTTCGGATATTTTAGGATATTCGGATATCCGAAAAAAATAAAAATTAAATTTTCGGATTTCAGATATCCGAAATATCTGAAAATTTTTAAAATCACTATCCGAATCCGAAAATTCGGAGATATTTCAGATTCGGATATCGGATTTTTGGATACGGATATTTTTTGAACGCCCCTAATCAAGATCATAGATGTTTGAATCGTCATAAAAATTGTATGATATTACTGGAGAACTAAAGGAAGTAGAATTTCTACACAAGATCCAACTCTTGAATTAGAAATTAGAAGGGGTGTGATAAATACATCCAAAATATGGATTAGTATACCCATTAGTCAAAATTGGTAATGATTAATCACTTTATTACATTATTTTATTATAAAAGTCAAAAGTAATAATTATGTTTTTTATGTTATTCACTTTATTACATTATTTTATTATAAAAGTTAAATGTAATAATTATGTGTTTTATGTTATTTTATTTTATAATACTTTTTTCCTGTTTTATATTTTGTTATACTATCATTAGTATTAATAGAAATATTAATAAATAAATAATCAAGATCGGAAAGTCCACTCCAATTAAATATTGGTTACATAAAAGTTACAAAAGCCAATAAAATATATGAAATTAATGATGACTCACTCATAAGATACACTTTTACATTAAATTGCTTAATGGCTTATAAGACACGCGTTTACACTTTTACATTCATGTAACACCTCTATTTAAAACCCTCAAAAGCACCCAAAAATATCACTTCTGAACAACAACTTGGTCAATGGAAGGTACTATTCGTTGCGATGCAAATTACGTTTCTCTCTCTCCAATCAACTTCTTGGAGAGATCTGCTGTTGTATATAGAGACAGATTATCAGTTGTTTATGGTGATCATGTTAAGTTCACTTGGCAGGAGTCTCATAAACGATGTGTGAAACTTGCTTCTTCGATTGCTTTTCGGTTTCAAATTTCTCGTGGAGATGCTGTAAGTTTTTCATGAATTTGATTGATTGAGTTGTGATTTTTTGTTGATTGATTCGGTGTTTTCATTGGGTAATGTTTGATTAATGTATTTTGTTGATCGAAGTGTGCTTTAATCGAATTATTAGCGAATTAACCCAACATTTGTTGCTTCTCTCTGTTTCGAACATGCATTTTGACCTTTTGAAGTCAAGCAGTTTACAATTATCTATCTACTATAATAAAAGAAACCAACTTTTGGGCACATGTCATTCATTGAAGGTATTCTCAAATCTATACTTATCTTATATTAACTAAATAAATAATAAATTAATATTAAATCTTATCATACTTTAATAGAATATTATCCTCAAATCTAAATTGTTAATTTAATATATTTTTAAAACAAATACCTCTCTTTCCTACTTATCTTATATTAAATATATAAATAATAAATTAATATTAAATGTTATCCTAATTTATTAAAAATATAACTTTTTTTATTTGGTATACAAAATTATATTTATTCAACAAGTGTAAAATGCGGGGTTTTGAAAAATATAACTTTTTTTATTATTTTCAATCGGATAGTGAATCGGATATCTGAATATCCAATTTTTTATTCAATATTTATTTTTTTATTTTTTTATATTCTGAACCGGATATTTCAGATAGTTTCGGATATCCAAATATAAGTTTTTGGATATTTCGGATATTTTTCGGATATTTTGGATATTTTCGGATACTTCGGATATTTTAGGATATTCGGATATCCGAAAAAAATAAAAATTAAATTTTCGGATATTTCAGATATCCGAAATATCCGAAAATTTTTAAAATCACTATCCGAATCCGAAAATTCGGATATCCGAATTTTTGGATATTTCAGATTCGGATATCGGATTTTTGGATACGGATAATTTTTGAATGCCCCTAATCAAGATCATAAATGTTTGAATCGTCATAAAAATTGTATGATATTACTGGAGAACTAAAGGAAGTAGAATTTCTACACAAGATCCAACTCTTGAATTAGAAATTAGAAGGGGTGTGATAAATACACCCAAAATATGGATTAGTATACCCAATAGTCAAAATTGGTAATGATTAATCGCTTTATTACATTATTTTATCATAAAAGTCAAAAGTAATAATTATGTTTTTTATGTTATTTACTTTATTACATTATTTTATTATAAAAGTTAAATGTAATAATTATGTTTTTTATGTTATTTTATTTTATAATACTTTTTTTCCTGTTTTATATTTTGTTATACTATTATTAGTATTAATAGCAATATTAATAAATAAATAATCAAGGCACTTTATTATAAACATGAAAATGAAAAAGTTCATCATAAATAAATAAAAGTTCATCTAATAAATAAATAAACGTGCAAACATTAAAACAATTAATCACCTAGATTGACAAAACCACTTTCACGACGATAAAGTTGGTATATAATTCTGGACGCCACCTATACATGGTCTCCCATCCAGCCGCAGACATGCTAATGTTTTGAAAATTCCAATAAGGCGTGATTGTAGGCATTGGGTACCCTCGTAATTCCACTATGACATAATGGTTCTTATCATTTACTAGGGCAATTGTAAGAGCTCTGTGATCTTGAATATCAAGACACTTTATTATAAACACGAAAGTGAAAAATTTATTATAAATAAATAACGAGTCTCTAATAAAAAACTATAAATATTTTATGCAAAAATTCAAAAAATCATTTACATGCTGCGTATGTGTTGCAATGTGTTGTACTATTTGCTGTAAATGTAGTACCATCCCGTAACATGTGATGGTGAAAGTCAACATCATGCAATCATTGAGCCCCTAGACAAGGGGAATAATTATAATTATTTATCCAAAATTCATTTAAAAACCTTAAAAAATAACTATAGATAAACACAATATCCAAACTGTTAAAAACAAAATTTTGATTTTCAAAATTAAACAAAAAAATGTAAATGACGTGGGCATAGGATGGAGTGGCGTAGGGTGGGGTGGATGGGGTTAACGAGGGATTTATTTGTTTAAGGCAATTTGTTTGACTACTCTCGCTTGGTAACATAGCATATATGGGTCTTTTGATTTACTATTTAAAAAAAGGTTGACTTATGAGTGTATTTAACAACACCCAATTAGAATTGCTTCGGTTGGCCCATGGCTTTATAGCCTAGTGGCATTTTGGGGGTGGGATAAGGCTTTGGGACCAATAGGTCCTGGGTTCGATTCCTACAAGGGGGGTTTTCCCACATTTATTGGGTTTCCTCCTGAATTGGTGGATAGGCATTATGCCTAGTGGAGATGGATATGATCGGGTGGTTCTGCTAGTGGCACGAAAGTGGGCCCCATATTCTTTGTTTGTTTGTTTGTGAATAAGATTTGTACATTAGGCATGGATACTTGTACATAGTGGGATGGGGTAAGACCATCCTCCCATACCCTCTAGTTTTGGAGGATGGACCATCCTTAGGAGGACTATGACGTGGCGCCTACGTAGCGGATCATTCTCCAAGGATGGACCATCAACATACCCACTAGACTAAGTACTATAAATGGTTGTGAATAGTTTCATACCTTTTTTTGTTCATAATTACCTTAAATACCTCACTGAATAGTTTCATACTTGTGTTCATAATTACCTTAAAAAGCTCACTATAGCTCTTCCTTTTACACATTGAAATAGAAAGTGATAATTATAATTATTTATGTGACATGAACTTAGCCAAAAATTCAAATGTCGAGTTAAGATACATCCAAATATTAAAAACCTACCCTGATGAATAACAATTTTAGGAAAAAAAAAGGGAAAATTACCAAAATGTTGGTTGACCAAGGGTGTTTTCAAATTTGTTACCCTCCTGCGTCCTTGGAAGGACTACTCAGCCTCGGAAGCGTCCGCCTGTCACGTTGAAGCGTCCGTTTCCTTTCAAGCGACACGTGTCCGATGTTGAAGCGTCCGCCTCAGTTGCTAACGCGTCCGTGAAGCTTCGGAAGCGTCGGCCAAAAACGCAGTTTTGTATCTTTGTCCAAATTTTTTTTTTAAACTTATAAACATTCTAAAATGGGATCCGGTTAAGATGTATGTTAACGGAGCAATTTTTAAACGATATAAAACATGTTATTTTTTAGTCAAAATTTTTTATATTAAACATCAAAACATAACATAATAAAAATAAAAAAAAACCAAACAACACATAATATTATATCTAAAACTATATCCTAATAGCCTCCCACTCCGAGACATGTTTGAAATCATGTCTCTCTTCATGACGGTAGTTGATGAGGGTCACCTCCTTCTGATCGTCCTCACCAAGGTCCGACATTTCTGTCTCCACTTTCTTGAAATATCGATCAAATCTCTCACATTCCAACCGCAGGACACGGAACCTTGAGGATAGTGCGTCAACGGTCCGGTTGTGGTCCGGACCACGTAGTTGGGCGAAATTCTGTTGAACACGGACCCAGAGCCCACCGTGTCCTCGACGTGGAGGATCGATCATGGCCTGCTCCCATGCTTCGCACAGAGCAATGTCTTCAACGTCAGTCCAGGAGGTGGCCATTGTCGGGGTCGTTGACGGCGTCGGAGTTATAGCGAAATGCTGATTTTTTGTGTTGCAAAATTTTTGAAAACGGCGGGTGTTTGATAACTGATAGGTGAACGGTTATATAGTGGGGTAAATTGTGGCAACGGTAAAAGTTAAACGGCTTTTGAGTTTCCAATTTTTTTTCGTAAGCGTCGGGAAGCGTCGGTCAAGCCTCGGGGGAGCGTCGGTCAAGCCTTGGAAACGTCGGCCAAACCTCGGGAGTGTCGGTCAAGCCTAGGGAAGCGTCGGGTCAAGCCTCGGAAGCGTCAGCAAGTCTCGGAAGCGTCGGCAGGCCTCTGAAACGTACACAGGGACGCATTAAAAAAATTACGGTTATGAAGCGTCGGTGACTGCCGCAATTTCGTAACGGAACGGACGCTTCAACGTGGCGGACACGTGTCGCTTGAAAGGAAACGGACGCTTCAATGTGACAGGCGGACGCTTCACGTGAAAAGACGGACGCTTCCAAGGTTGAGTAGTCCTTCCAATGACGCAGGAGGGTGACAAATTTGAAAACACTCTTGATCAACCAACATTTTGGTGATTTTCCAAAAAAAAAAATGTTAGGTCCCAAGTATCGTTCACACTTATATGGTAGTTATTGTGTTTTTGGTATTGTAACACCTTATTTTATTTATTTTTTCTTTGTTTTTTCACACTTATATGGTAGTCATTGTGTTTTTGGTATTGTAACCCATTATTTTATTAATTAATTTATCCTATTTTTTTGTTGTCTACATCGACGAGCAGGTTGCTGTCCTGGCGTATGACGTGGGCCATGGCGGCCCAGGTGGCACCAATCTGTGCCTCCGGGCGGTGACCGCAAAGGAGATTTTCGGATCCATATCTCGACACCGGGTGACGCACATGGGTGGCGCGCCGACGGTTTTGAACATGATAATTAATGCGCCGGAATCCGAGCGGGCGCCACTTCTAGGGAAAGTGACCGTGATGACGGGTGGAGCGCCTCCGCAGGTGTTATTTGGTATGCAGCAGCTAGGGTTTGATGTATGTCACGCGTACGGCGTATGGTTCTACGGAGATCCCGACAGGGTTTGAATCACTTGGGCTTAGAAGAAGTCGATGTTAAAGACCCGGTGACGATGAAAAGTGTCGCATGGGATGGGAAAACAATCGGCGAGGTCATGTTCTGTGGAAACACCGTGATGAATGGGTACTCAAACGATATTAAAGCGACACAAGACGCTTTTAAAGACGGGTGGTTTCGGAGTGGGGAGCTAGGTGTTCGACATTCATATGGGTACATCGAAATCAAAGATCGCTCGAAAGACATTATAATATCCGGTGGCGAGATTATAAGTACGATAGAGGTGGAATCCATGCTTTTTGGGCATCCGGCGGTTTTTGAGGCCGCGGTCGTGGGCCAGCCCGACGAGCACACAAGGTAAAAGAAGATGAATTAATAACCTAATGCCGAAAAAACTTGCCACGATATATGGCGCCTAGAACCTTCGTGTTTCGAGAGTTGCCGAAGACATCAACGGGGAAGACACAGAAGTTTGTGCTCCGGGAACAGGCCAAGGCGATGGGGAGTTTGTCGTTGAGGGGAAAGAGCAAATCATAAGGTTGTAGCTTGTGCATTTTCTTTTGTCCTATAATAACGGTTGGAAGTTAATGACTTAGACATTTGAAATGCTTCTTATTTGTTCGCTCATAGTCTTTGAGTTATCGATTGGAAGTTAATGATTTAGACATTTGAAATGGTTTTTATTTGTTCACTCGTAGTCTTTGAGTAATGGATGGATTTAAGTGGGCTGTGTTTCTTTCAAACCCGTTAATCGTTTCATGTGTGACCGTTTAATGTGACACACATACTCTTCATGGATTCAAGACCGTGTTATCCTAATAAGTACAAGATGAATTGGATTTCAAACTATATTTTATTTTTAATAGGAACGTGACATTTATAAATTTTGTTAATTTAATTTTTTGTAATATTATTTCTCCCAACTCGGTATTAACTTTGATTTCTTAATACCATGTTTTTTTATTTAACATATTGTATTTCACCATTCTTACCATCCAACCACATTAAATATTTGAATATTTTTTAAAAATTATCCATATCATTATTAATCTTCGTTTTTTTAATATTTTAACCAAAATATTTTTGAACTTGGTGAAGGTTTTAAGTAAAAAATATACGTTTATTTAAAAAGTTATTAATTACTTTCATATTAAATTCATGTGATTAATAATATAATAATTATATTTAATTAAAAATAAGTATCCATATTAAGTTCATTTGGTTAATGATATAATAATTATATTATATTAAATATTAAATAGAAGTGAGAAAACAAAAATTAAATAGTAGATGAGTATGGTAAAAGTGTTTAGTTTAGACTGAGGGGAGTGGGGCGACCTTTGAGGGGGCGACTTGCGCCATGTGTCGCCACGTCATCATAGAGGTAGTTGGGTAAAAAAATGGGGGTGGTGTTCATGGCAACTCAAGATGCCCAATAAAGAGTTATGATTGGTTGTTTGAAAAAGTGAGGTTTTTGATTGGTGGATGAAAAAGGAAAAGAAATGGGGGTGGCGTTCTGTGGGAGACGCTAAGGAGGGGGATGCCCTTGAGAACGCCCATGGGGGGCGGTGTTTGGGGCTTCTTAGGGCGACTTGGGAGGGGGAGACGCCCCACTCCCCTCAGTCTTACAATAGTTGGTAATTATTATATACTTAATTGTTAAGTTATGATTTTATTTTCACACTTCCTTTATAGGACGAGAACTCGGCATTTTTGTGCGAGTTTTGCTCCTGTTTTTTCACATCTCTAGATTAAAATGCTTAGAGGACTATCGTAAAAAAAATAAAAATTCGAAATAGTGTTTTTCGGCTCTTACAACAACTGTAAAAAGCTGATGAAATAAGCATGTCATCATTTTTATAGCATATGAAAAAAAACAAGTTTGTTTTTTTTTTTGAAAAGTTGATTTTTTTTTAGGATTTTTGGTAAAAAAAATTTGTAAAAATCTTTCGTAAGGTCGAATTCTTTAAATTCTTACGACTCATGTAACTTTTCATTTTACCCTAAGTCTATATGTATATCCGCGTACACGTACTGTACATATATTGTTTGGATGACGTGCACAACTTTTGACAAACTAAAATAAATTGAACAAAGGAACTCGAAGAAATAATTTGTCAAATATTCACATCAAGTCCACAAAAAATATTGGTGGATAAATAAACATTCAAACATTAAATTAAGAGTAAAATGCTATTTCTGTCCCTAAGGTTTGGTCAGTTTTGCGACTTTCGTCTAAAGGTTTGTTTTTCGGCATCTAGATCCAATTGATTTGAAATCTTGCCATTTTCATTAAACTCGTTAACTTCATACATTTTCTCCGATAAGTCAGGGATATTTACGTCTTTTTTGTTAACTTAAAGGGCAATTCGGTCTTTTTTACTTATGTGAAAAGACCGAATACCCCTGGAAAAGATTGAATTGCCCTTTAAGTTAACAAAAAAGACGAAAATACCCCTGACTTAACAGAGAAAAGTGGATGGAGTTAACGAGTTGGATGAAAATGACAAAATTTCAAATCTTTTGGATTCAAATGCGTAAAAACAAATATTTGGACGAAATTCGCAAACTAACCAAACCTCAGAGACGAAAATAACATTTTACTCTTAACTTAAAATGTGATAAAAATGACAATAGTCTTTTTAGCATTATATTAGATATGTATACTGAAATACAAAAGCTTAAACTTGAAATATTTACACGGATAAATGTCTACAAACATAAATAATTAAATCTCTCACTAATCATGACAAACCCTTGACTCTAAAAATAAGATATGATCAGGGTTGTGCATGGATGATTAATTAGAGTGGTAATCAACATGCATGCTTTTAATGACTAGTTAAAAGTAAAAAAAAAAAAAAAAAACTAAAAAATGTAATCAAATAAGTAATGTTTTTTAGAACGACAACTCATACTCCCATCTAATTAACAAGCCGCAGATGGATTGTTGAACGTATTAAAGAAGTGCGGTTTTGGAGTTATGGAGAAAGGATGGGTATTGGCAGAGGAAGTGGTGTCGCCGATGCGTTTGCACGACGGACACGTGGTGAGCATGGCCGCCGGCAGCTGCATGTATGGTGGCTGAGTTGACTGTTTGAGTGCTTTCAGTTCTTGAAGCTCTTTGTGGAGTCTAGTGTTCTCCTCCTTTAAGGTCTCACAACATTTCTTCAAGTATTCACAGTCCACTTCTGTTTGCTTCAACTTTGTCCTTTAATTACAAAAGTCAGAATTAGTATTATTCTAGAAAAACTATAAAAAATAGTAAAGGTTAAAAGACTAGTTCAGTTTACGAATCGTCAAACTATCAAACCGTGTGAACCAAATGTACAGTTTTAGTATCTTTTTTAACGGCAAATTTGAATCACTGACGGACCACTAGAGTATCATCGTGTCACCAGCAAAACCACCTGATCATATTCATCTCCACTAACAACACCAATTCAGGAGGAAACCTAATAAATATGACAAAACCTCCTTGTGGGAATCGAACCCATGACCTAATGGTCTCTAACCAGGCTGCTACATTATGAACAACGATCGGTTGAAGAGTTTAGTCGATTTCAACGTAATCATCAAAATTTCTAATATTTAATAAAAGTATGTGACTTTTTTTTTAGAAAAGTATAAGTCTTTTAATAGTATTAATAATAATGATAACAATACATATAGTAGATTAATATATTAATTGTAGTTCAAGTTTTGTACGTAACTATAATTTCATTCTTTTTAATAATATTGATCCTAACAACAAATACATACATATTTTATCCTACAACAAATATATACATATTATAGATAAAAATATAACAATTTTTATTAATATCTTAGCTTTTCAAGAAAGTAAAAAATCATACCTGGCTCTTCTGTTTTGAAACCAAACTTCAACTTGCCTAGTCCTCAACTTTAGCTCCCTTGCAAGCTCTTGCTTTTGTTTCTGCTAATATTCAACAATAAGCATCGTTAGTTTTAATTAATAAACCTTAAAACCCCCAAACTTACTCGAATATTAACGATCAGTGTTAGGGGCGGATCCAAGGATGTTTTGGGGTTCCCAGGAACCCCTCGGTTTGGAAAAATAGAAAAAAAAAAATAATGAAAACCTTGTATAATTTAGAAAAAAAATTAATGAAAATCTACCAAAAAAAAGAAAGCGTACAGGGTTCAAACTACTATGATGTTTGAAAGCTTCTTCAAGAAGTGCTGATTGTGCCTTTGTAAGTCTAAGTTTCTTCCTACCATTAACACTATTATCATCATCTTCATCTTCTTCTTCTTCTTCTTCTTCAACTTCACTTGTTGTGCTAATCACTTCACTCTTCGCCTCTCTCTCCCTCTTAACACACACACTCGCTACCGAGATTAACGATGAACCACCACCACCACCGCTACCGCTATCTTGTCCATACAAACCGCCATGATCACATGCATGTTTCTTCTTGGTTATGCCATGATCACCCGAAAGAGCCAACGTTAACGAAGGGTCGAAATTCGGGCGGTTGCAAGGCTTCTTGGTGGTGTTGTGTTGCACCATGGATGAACTAAGAGTCAAGTCTAAGATGATATTATTGTCATAAACGCCATGATTGACCATTTTTGTATTAAAGGTTTTGTTCAAAAAGATTTGTTTGAAGGATGTTATGAAGAGGTAGGGAGAATGGTAGAGAGTAGAAATGGAATATAACAAGGGAAATAATTGGTTGGGGGGTGGGTGGGGTGTGTGGTTTGATGATTAATAATGAAATTAATTAATTGGTAGAAAAATAGTACGTGGGGAATGAAATTATGAAGGTCAAGAAAATATATAAAGCATTTTTGTTTCATTTTATGTCGTTTTATTATAGATTGAAAAGTTTACAAAGTATTTGGTGGGTATGTAAACTTATCCACATCTTCTGTATCTATATATAGGCAAAAGATCAAATACAAATAATCTTAACATACTAAACATACAAATTGAAGGAAAACCCAAAAAAGACAAGGTGGCATTTTTGTAATTACCACCAACTATCAAAGTTACAACCAAAAATACCTAAAAAAACACAAATTTTTTTTTTAACATTTTTTATTAAAAAATCGCTACATTTCATTAGCAAAAAAATTTTTTTTTTTTTTTTTTTTTTTTGCTGCTACTAAAAGTAGAGATTTTTTAATAAAAAATGTTTAAAAAATAAAATAAAATAATTTGTGTGTGTTTTTTTTTTTTTTTTTTAGGTTTTTTGGGGGTTTAGTTTTTAGCATTTTAGCTTGGGTGGGGTGGGGGGGGGTTAGGTTTTTTTAGGCTTTTGGGGGGGGGGGGGGGGGGGTTAGGTTTTTTTAGGTTTTTTTTGGGGGGGGGGGGGGGGTTAGGTTTTTTTTTAGGTTTTTGGGGGGTGGGGGGGGGGGGTTAGGTTTTTTTAGGTTTTTGGGGGGTGGGGGGTTTAGGTTTTTTTTTTTTTTTTTTGGGGGGGGGGGGGGGGGGGGGGGGAGTGGTTAGGTTTTTTTAGGTATATTTGTAGAGTAACTTTGATAGTTATTGATAATTACAAAAATGTCACCTTGTCTTTTTGAGTTTTCCTTCAATTTGTATGTTTAGTATATTAAGATTATTTGTACAAGAACTTTACCCTCTATATATATTATACCATACAATAAAGTAGGATCTCTTTTGTCATGTATCGTATCAATATTTTTCTCATCATTTTTCCTCTCATATCTCTTGTTAAATACACATCTTTATTTTTAATAATAATATTTTTTAAACAAAATACTAATTATACTAAAGCTATGGGGTGGTGGATTAGATTATGGATTACCATGTGGGACATGTACACCGACTCTCTTCTCAAACCATGATGGTTCGTATGGTTTAATTTATGATAACCATGACTCTCTTTCAATTAATTATTAGCGGATTTTGATTGGTGAGGGAGGATACTGGATGATGGTGAGAGTTATGGTCAACACCATATAGGGTGGTGGATGAGGATGACGTGACATAGTACTGACGTGGAGGATGATGTGATTATTTGGGTAAAACCATACCTAATAGCCTAATAAAATTCATTAGTTTTAAGCTCTTTTATTTTAATAAACTTTGAAATCTAATAATGTAACTTTTGTTTTCATAAAAATGGTAAATGAAAGTCAAATTGCAGTAAATAATAATTATTGTATTTTCAAAATCCAATTATATATTAATTTATACATTTTGTTAATTTTCTTTTAAACCGTTAATATATGGTATGAGATACATTTTCCACTTATAAGATGTACAAACGAATTTAAAAATTTGATGTACTGATATTTTCTACACATATAATACAAGAGATTCTAACCTAGTACTATAATATAACAAAATAGTAAATTGTCATGAATCCTTATGTCAAAATATATTTCGTTTGTTGTCACTATTAAACAAATCTCCTAAATCTCATTTAATAAGCCATAAAAACTATAGATACTAGAAAAATCTCTATATAATAATAATAATAATAATAATAAGAGTTAATTACATAGTTAGTCCCTATGGTTTGCATAAAATAACACACTTATATACTAATAGTTTAAAATCACCTTCTAGGGTATTAACTTTTCATTTTATAACGTTTAGAGGTATTAACTTCTAGGGTATTAACATTGTTAGTCCATGTGGTTTGCACAAAATAACATACTTAAGTACTAATAGAATGTGATTTTAAACCTACAAATAACGTTAATACCTCCAAATGTTACAAAATGAAAAGTTAATACCCTAGAATGTGATTTTAAACTATTAGTACCTAAGTATGTTACTTTGTGCAAACCACATGGACTAAATATGTAATTAACTCTAATAATAACAATTATAATAACACCCAGTTAACTTTTTTTGTTAAATCTAATCATGTGCAAGGCACATGAGGGCATTTTTGTAATTTCGTATTTTAGGGAAATTTATGTAATTAACTTAAAATAAATACCCCACCGTCTTCAAAAGTTGAAGACCCACCACTTGCCATCACCTGCCGCCACCACGTCCCACCCTCACCTGCCGCCGACCACCACCACCTCCCACCCTCACCTGCCGCTGATCACCCACTATGTCCACCATCTTCTGACCCACCATAACCACAATAGCAATTCTCATATGTGGCAGCGTTATAAATGAAGGCATTAGTTCCATATACAAAACAAAAATAAGTTCATAGGACATTAGTATCACCAGAAGAAGTTTACAGATATGCCCAAAAATCCAAAATATTTAACAAGTTATCATTCACAATCAAGGGTGGGATAACAAGTATTCATTGATGTTTTTGGCTTCACTTTACCAAAAAAAAAAAGAGTCAAAATCTCTGAACAAACATCACATAGAACGATCTGATCTTCTGAACAAACAAGAAATCCCCAAATCTCTGAACAAACAAAAAATCCCCAATCTCTGAACAAACAAAAAATCCCCAAATCTCTGAACAAACGAAGATCTGGGTCGATAAAAGTGGTTGTGGGAGGCAGATCGGGTCAGATCTGCTGGTGGAGTTAGATCTGCGGTGTCTAGATGTGGCGGTGGTTGTTGGCTGTGGCGGTGGTGTCTGGTTGTGGCGGGTGGCGTCTGGATGTGGCGGTGGCGTCTGGATGTGGCGGTGATGTCTGAATGTGGCGGCGGTTCTGGGTCAGAGGGTAGAAAGCGGTGGTACAAGGGGTGTTTGTGGGTGGTAGATGGTGGTGGTAGGTGGTGTTTTTAGAGAGAGAATGATATAGAGAGAGGTGAGGGAGAGTGACTGAGAATAAAGCTTATAAATATATATATAATATTTTTATTGAAAGGGTAAAAAGACAAATTTGCCCTTATATGGGGTCTATGTGACCAGATTTAACAAAAAAAGTTAACTGGGTTTGCCCTAAAGGATATAACGTGCAAGATTTGTAAACATTAAGGACAAAATTCATCAATTTTAAAGACAAAGGACAGGGCCTGTAATTTGGGACATACATAAAAGACAAAACTTGTGATTTAGTCTAATAATAATAATAAAAGAAAGAAAGAAAGAAAGAAAGGTCTTACTTTCCCTCTACACGACATGAGCTTTTGAATCTTTAATAATTGTTATCTCTTGATGAACAATCTAGGAAACTTCACTTTCAGTTACTTTACATCAACAATATTTGAACATTTTCTTTGACTTCTATCTATATCCATGATTCACCTCATAGTCTAAGTAGTATTTGGTATGCAAAAATAATATTGGATTTTTTCCAGCAAAGAGTAAAAAATTCAAATTAAATGCTATATTTAAAGAGCATTATTTTATATAAAAAGGCTTAGTTATTCTATATAACTATCATATATATAATGGTTAAAATTGCAATAAATCCAAAAGTTGTCCAAAAATTCTCAAAAATTATACAACATATTATTATATGATAAAGATCGGTAAACTATCATCGATTCATCAAACGACATTCCAAAGATCAAAAAGCCCCAAATCTATAACTTAAGAACCCTAGAAATACAAGATATTAAATACGAATTTATAAGCCCTCTATCACAGGAATGGATAGAGGGGTTTTGTAGTGCTCGAAAAACTAAATAATTTGGCTCAAGAACTACCTTAATTGGTTGAGAATCGAATGAGAACCCGCTAGATGAAGTTCCAACCCCTATAAATCCTTTGCCTTTAATTTACGAGTTGTAGAGGTTGTTTGAATGAATTGAGAATGAAGGTTTATGTGAGAGAGGTGGAGATGTTGTATAGAATCAGTAGGAGGTGTTAATATGGCTGAATTTTTGTTATAAAAAAATTGATATTTTTGTATCTTTAATGGAGATTTGATTCGATTATAAATTATACAAAAATAGCAATGAATTGGGACGTTTTAAGGGTGTATATTAGTATTCTATATTAGGCCTAATTTAATAAGGTAATTTGGAATGTTTATACGCGTAAAACATCTGTATGTGAATCGGGTTTCTTGTGCTTGAAGAAGAAGATATACAAAGTGAGATGTCGTTTGCAAGTTGAGGATGTTGTCGTCTGGTTTTATAGCCATATGGTTTGGATGAGGTATCAAACGAGACCTTTTATCGTTTGGAGTGAAGGGGCATGCCGCTTGGGATAGGTGTTGTTTGGTAATAAGGCATGATGTCGCTTGGGAATGTTTGAGGGTGAGCTTGGGGTTATCGTTTGAAGGATGTGGAGGTGTAGTTTGATTTGTAGTGTTGCTTAGATGGTCATGGTATAGCTTGGGATCGAGTGTGTTATTTAAGTGTGACGTTATTCGGGAAAGGTGATGTCGTTTGGGAGATAGGTGGTGATATCGCTTGGTTCGTGAAGTATCGTTTATATCTAACTTAACAATATATAAGTGATATTAATGAAATAACAAAAACAATGAGGGATTAATAAAAGAAATTTATACTTTATTTATTATGATCCGGATTTGGTTTACAAACGGGTCGGTTACGTGTTCTCAACAAATTTGATCGAATTATCGTCGGTAATTACTAATGGAATTGTCTGTTGTTGATTTTTTTTGCTCTTGATAGTTAATTTTCTAGTAGTTTATAAATGACTAATGGAGTTTTAGTAACAAAGATGCATTATGGTGGCAACTAGGATTGTAATTACTCACACGATCTAAAGTCCCATACAAAAATGATAAGAAAAATAATTAGGTTTGGTTGTCATATCTAATGTGTTTAATAAATAAGTGTTGTTTGGGCTTACTTGCTTCACCTGTTACATTAAAAGGTTCGTATTAGGGTTAACATGTTTAACACGTTTAATTAAACATGACCTGCCAACCCACTTACGATTGTTTAACTTATTTGTCACAGCCCGCTAACAATTCTACCACTTGAGTACACCATGCCAATCCTTTTACAACATGCCTACCCATTTGAATCGGGTTAGGGGTGTTCAGAATTCGTTTCGATTATAAGAATTCGAATTCGATTCAATTCGAGTCAAGTAAATCGAATACGAATTTATAAGTTCAAATTCGATTTGATTCGAAATTCAAATAAAAATTATACATTTTATTCATTATTTTTATATATAATACACATATAACTTTTATTGAACTATACTATAAATTATTTTCAAAATTTATTCCAAGTATTAAAATTACTCATCAACAAACCTACTACATGGCCCATAACTAAAACCTAAGTAACAAATATCAATAGATTTCTAACCCTAAAAGTACTTGTAATGTGGAGTGGCTATTCTCAACTTCTCGTTTTGATTTTTAGACTATGGTACTTTGTTTGCGAACTTTTTAATGTGATATCATGCTTTATGGTTGCTTTAAAATTTATGTTTAGATTTGATAATTTTTACATGTTTTAAAAGAATCTGAATTAAATTGAATTTGTTTGAATTCGATTCGAATTCGAATTTTTAATTGAATACGAATCGAATATGAATTGGGTTTTAATCGAATTTGAATCAAATTCGAATTCAAGGGAAAATAAAAATTATTTGAATAATTTGATTCGAAAATTTGATATTCGATTCGATGAACACCCCTAAATCGGGTAGATAAATGGGTTGTGTTCAAGTTACACGATTTTAAATGTATTTATTTCAGGGTTGATCTCATTACAAGAACATATATAGGGCTTGTTTTTGGGTTCAACAATTCAATCCGCCAATTTGCAATGAATTGCATGTGGCCAAAGCCTAGTGACAATGCTAAGATCCTGTGAACAACTGAAACTAAACGCAATTGCAACTGAACAAAAGACAATACCATAGTGAAGCTACCAATTACCCGGTTTATTCTACTACACCGTGTCAGTAATTGTCCACGAATGCCAAACTTGTGGTCCAAACAAATTGCATTATACTACCTTCTTCATCTGCTCCATCCCTTGTCTTATAACCGTCACGATAAACATCACATGACTTTGTCACAAACATATATTATTTGTTTGTGAACCAACACGATTTATATACAATGCACCTTTTCAAAAGGGTTGTCAGTTCAATATCACAATAGTTCGAAGAGGCACTATCCAAGCCTATATATACCATCTATCCCTTCATTAATTGATAGTTGTGGTTTGAGTGATAATGGTAGGGGTTCGTAGACAATGCGACAATTGGCGATACAATTTGGTTATTAGTTATTATATATATAGATAGATATATACATGTGTTTTAAATGCATGTTGGTTTATATATATATATATAGGTCAGTTAATGTACAATATTGGTTATCATGCGTTGCGTACGTGATAACCACAACCATGCAATTAGATACAATCTGCTCTTGATTAGACGTGGTGGCACGATCGTAATAAGCAAACATTCTGATAGAAATTTAGGAGAAAAAGACATAATTATCAATTTCACTCTCTCATTTATCATACGTGATTTGGAAACTGAATATTGGAGAGAAATTCTTGCCCAAAAATATCTCAATTATTTCTATTCGATTCAACACACATTCTTCTCGCTTCCGATTCTGCACACAATGACACAATTAAGCCATAAACCTCCTATTGCCACATAACCTCATAGACTACTTCAACTTACTGGAGTCATTTTTTACTCTGCCCAACATGTTTTCTAATCACGCATGTTATAGAAAAAATAATCGCATGTTGTATAAATATAGTAATAATGTGTTTTTTCTAATCACGCATGTTATAATTATATAATGAAGTATGTTATAATTATGTAATAAAGCACGTTACATAAATATAATAATAACTTGTTTTTTTTTTTTGAAACGAGAACTTCATTAAGCAACACACCCAAGCTCGAAAACCGAGCAGGGGACAACACAAAACCTTACATCAAAAAAAAATACATCAATCCAACCATGAGATATGATTGTTCCTCGATCTATGCCTAAACCATAAAACCCCAAAGATTTGACTTCTCTAAAAACGCTATCCACCTTGGCCTCAATCTCAGAAAATATGGCCTTGTTCCGAGCCATCCATAAGCACCAACAGGAAACAATAATGATACCTTGGATAGCCGACCCCTCCCCTGCTCTGATGTGTCCCGCTTTGTGAATCTCCAATGTGTCCCGCATGTTTTTTCTAATCACGCGTTTATAATTATACAATGAAGCATGTTACATAAATATAGTAAGAATGTGTTTTGCTAATCACGCATGTTATAATTATGTAATATAGCATGTAATATAAACCTAGTAATAATGTGTTTTGCTAATTGCGCATGTTATAATTATGTAACAAAGCATGTTATATAAATCTAGTAAGAATGTGTTTTGCTAATCACGCATGTTATAATTATGTAATGAAGCATTCTATAATTATGTAATGAAACATGTTATAATTATGTAACGAAGCATCTTATAATTATGTAATGACGCATGTTATATAAATCTAGTAATAGTGTGTTTTGCTAATCATGCATGTTATAATTATGTAATGAAGCATGTTATATGAATCTAGTAATAACATGTTTTGCTAATCATGCATATTATAGAAAAAATAATCACACATGTTGGACGGATCCCATGTTGTTTGAATTCAGATTTCGAACTTCTTCAATCGAATCATGATCGTCTTCCATTTCAACATCTTTTATATTTCACCCGGCACTACTCTTTGGATCCATTGTAATTGAATTTAATTGAAACCCTAATTGCCGAGATTTAACAGCACTATATAGTTTAAAAATTTCTGAAATATTTGAAACAAATCCGAATCATATATACCGGGATCGTGGTGTAACGACTCGTAATCAGGTATTGAAAGGAATTGTCTAATTTGCCCTCGGGAGTGAAAAGAATGACCCGTGTCATGATCTGGCCGTCGCGTACGTATCTTATGATTAGGCATATTATACTTAACACTTTCTATATATATATATCTAGTAAGAATGCATACACTACGCAACAGGGTTACGATCGGTATCACTTTGGTTTTGTAAGGCACCGACACTCGGTAAAGCAACCGAAAGAAATATGCCAAAGAGGACATGGACACGTGTTTTACATCGACAAGAAAGCACAAATAAAAACTTACATCAGACGTTATCGTTGTGGCA
The DNA here is from genome assembly GCA_030545235.1 of Helianthus tuberosus. Taxonomy (NCBI): domain Eukaryota; kingdom Viridiplantae; phylum Streptophyta; class Magnoliopsida; order Asterales; family Asteraceae; genus Helianthus; species Helianthus tuberosus. Next base: position 3,338,753 of record CM060416.1, on the reverse strand, counting down.
CATTAAAATGCGAACATCTCTAGTTGAACCTTTATTTTCCAAATATAAAATAAAGTATACACTTTAAACTTTCAAATAATCTTAAAAAATAATAAAAGAAATCGGTAATGATTCGGTTCGGTTCGTTATAGTACGGTACAATACCGTCACTCGGTATAACAACCGAAACAGATATACCCTAGAGGCTAGAGGATTTCAACACATGTTTTACATCATCTAAAAATCATAAACACGAATATCGTACCTATCAAGATAACATTCATACCTGTACCGATGTTATTTGGTCGAAATTGTTTTGGTTGTCAATAAAACCATAAAGCCGAACACTTGTGCCATTACTGATGTTGTGCAGACAAAATTGGTTTGGTTCGTTTTGGTAAATATAAAAATAAATAAATTATTTTTGACATGTCTGATTTTAAATAAATCTTTATCGAAATGCAGATAAACAAATAAGTATATCGCAACGGTATTTTCAAAAATATACAATTATATTAAACTAAACACATGGTCCAATAATTAAAATTTGTTATGATGAACATATGAGATTATGAACAAATGTAAAAAAAAGACAAATCAACCAAACACTTGACTGAATTAAGATGGAGTATTATCAACAAAACTTACAAATGTAATATCACTAATATTGAAACTACATCACATCTATACTATATAATAAAAGAAACCAATAAGTGGACACATATCTTTCATTAGAGTTATCTATTTTTTAGTTTTTTTCTAATCTTTATCTCCTACTTAATTATATTATTTAAAAGATAATTACAACATAAAATTTAATATAAATTTAAACAATTCGTATATGAGATAATAGTCTTTTGAAATATTTATTAGATTTCAAAATTATTTATCTTGAAAGTAACAAAAGACATACACTAAATATAAATTAATATAATGTAAAGAGTTAAATGTCATTTTAGTCTCCGTGGTTTGGGTCATTTTGTCAGTTTATTCCAAAGCTTTTATAATACACGGGGTTTATAAAGATATAACAATATATAAGTTTTTATTGATTGGTATAAATGAGGTTCTTTGTAACTTTTTTCATTATGTAATATATAAAATTAAATTTACTCAACCTATACAATACACGGGGTTCCTAAAGATATAACTTTTTTTATTATTTAATATATAAAATTACATTTATTCAACCCATGTAATAAACGAGATTTTTAAAGATATATTGTTTTATTATTTGGTATATATAATTACATTTATTCAACCCGTGTAATAAACAAGGTTTTTAAAGATATATTTTTATTATTTGGTATATAAAATTACATTTATTCAACCCGTGTATTACACGGGGTTTTAACCTAGTAGTACTATATTCTTGTCACGTTTTGTTTTTCTTAGTTTAAGATTATAAATACTTTAACTTGTTTTATATTTGTCTTTATTTGAATTTGTTTGTGTTTTAATATTTATCATAGTTGGATTACTAATGATTGAACTTTTAAATTAGAATTTTAAACATTGTTGTATCCAATTTGTATAGTCAGCATGCGAAAGCTTGTGAATATAATCAGCATGCCTTTGTCCCTCTGGCGTTTGACACGTTCGGCTCCTTGGCACTGAAGGCGGTTCGATTCTTGGCTAGAGTTCAGCGTGTGGTCCACAGTAACTTTTCGACCCCTCAGGGGCGAGGCTTTGTTTTTAGTAGATTAGGGTTTTCTATTCAGAAGGGGATGGCGGCGCAGTTTGTTGCCCGTCTACCTGCTATCCTTATGTAATTTGACCCATGATTAATTTAAAATCAATTTCCATTGAAAAAAAAATTTGTATATTTTTCTATTCTTTCTAGATTTCTGTTTCGGTTGTCCATGATATATACAATATAAATTAATTAAAAAATCATTTGACTTTTAAGAATAATCCCTTATATATCAGACTACGTTCACCTCATGCGAAATCTTTGTTTTAATATACTTCTTTTCGAATATGACTTGTTCATCAGTGTTTTTTTTTTTTTTTTTTTTGGTCGATGATAATCATTTTTTTAGTATGGATACTCTTAACGTTTGGTTTTTTTTTTTTTTGAACGGCCAACTAAATCACCGGATAAGCATCCTGGGATGCCCTCAATCGAGCAAATGCATCCCCTCCTCCATAACGGTCAGAGTTGGATGCATACCCGAGCCACCAAGCCACCAGTTCCAGGGAAAACCCGCCGCCCGAAGTCCCACTGCGGTAAAACCCGGTTTGGCTCGGTTTCGAACTGTCGACCTCCAGAGAGGCCTAGTTCTTAACGTTTGGTTTTACTAATCCATTTTCATAGTCATGCATTTGACCGGTAATATGATATTTGTTGAACTTATAGTAAGAAGAAGTCAATGTTTATCCACATTTAAAGCAGTCGCAGGTTGTACATATTTAAAGCAGTCGCAGGTTGTACTTTTTCGGGAAAGTGGGGAGCTATGAGGACGAAGGTTAGCAATTTCAACAACATATATACTAATCTCGTCAACAATTGTCGAAGAAAAAGTGATTCGAGCGACGCCGACGTCATGACCCAAGCCCACACCGACTATAGATTGTACCATGGGCATTACTTTATGTTGGTAACAACATGGGAGCTTCTTCACAAATCTCCCAAGTGGCATCTTGTACCACCGTTCAGCCCAACCCGCCCTAGGTCTAAACGTTCCAAATCGACACCCACTACCGAACCATCAGGGTCCGATGCACATACAACAATTAATCTAAACGACGAATTTGAAGAACCAGAAGAGCTGCCTCGACCACAAGGTAGGGATAAAAGTAAGGCAGCGTCACGAGGAAAGTCTTCTTCAACGCAATCGGATGACCCGTCAAAGTTGAGCGACTTCGAGGCAAGTCTCAATAAAATAATCTCGATTAGGGAAAAAAACCAACAAATGAAAATGGAGAAACAATTCCAAAAAGACATGAATTTTCTCGCGAGAGATTTGTCACATCTAACGGAGGAGGACCGGGTTATTTTGGAGGCTCGTAAGCCACAAATTCGGGTGAAATATATATAGTTTTTTTTTTCTAGTACCTTGTGTTTTTTTATTGACTTTATAATGTTTTTATTTTTTTTAATGAAATTATGTTTTTATTTTTTTTATTTTCTAGTTATTAAAAAGGCCATTTAATTAAAAAAAATAAAGTATATAAATAAAAAATAATTAGGTAATGATGACAGTGGCTCCATCCCACACCCTGCAATTTAAAGGGGGGCATGATAAAGTCCTCTGGCTGACGTGGATCCTACGTTGCAATGACATGTCCTGATAAAGCCATAAACACCCTCCACCCTTAGGGGTGAGGGTGCTCCACTTTTCAGTTTTCATCACTTATCACACCCAACCACACTAGTAATGGATTTTTTTTAAACAATAAATTAACAATAACAATTTCATCAAAACTTCAGTTGGTACACTGGGATATAATCAACAAAGTGTTAAAAGATTTTTTTTTAAAGGTGTTAATTGTTTAATTAATGACTTTATTTTATTGAAAGTTCAAAAAATGTGCCCGATACCAAAAAAAAAAAAAAAGCAACAATTAAGTTAGCATCCACTAAAAGGGGTTGATAGCAACATGTAAAATATTTAAATACTCAACGCAACCATATAATTATTGTTTAACAATTAGATAAAGAGACATATCCACAAATTGAGCGGAGATAATCTTAACGATTTTCATTCGAGTTTTAAGTCAAAATTATGTACCTGAACAAATAATTTTTTATATAGATATTTTTATCATCATTCTTGAGCTATATAAAATAATATTATAATTTGGGTAAAGTAGTTGTTGAATTTTTATTTTTTTAAAGTAGTTGTTGATGGATAGTATCTTTTAATTTAATATTTATTTATTTATCCATACCAATCTGATTTTAAATGTTAACGTTGTCGTAAGTTCATACCAATAATTGGTATTGTTAATACAGAATATTATTTGGCAATCATGTTTTTAATTTATTGGTGACCGAACTTTGTGATAGATATGCAGGCGACCAAAGTTTATGATTGGTTTCGTGTGAAGATAGTTGTATATATTGGCTCAAACTAGATAGCCAACCCAAAAAAATTGTTTTTTTCTATGTGCATACCCTGCAGTGTCGAGTTGTGGTCAAAGCGTGACGTTTTGGTCTGGTCAACCAGACAAAGACTGACGGGTGTCTGACGGGTCTGTTGACCGGACCAAAACGCCGAGCTTTGGCCGCGTTTTGGTCCTGTTAACCAGACAAAAGACTAAATCACTCTTCACTCTAAAATAATAAAACAACATAGAACATAAATTCTATGTTTTATTATTTTAGAGTGAAGAGTGATTTAGTTTTAGGGGTTGTTTGACAATTTCTGAATGGTTAAGTGCTGAACCAGTAAGAGTTCTGAACTATTAAGTGATGAACCAGTAAGAGGTCTGAACCATTAAGAGCCAGTATAATGCTTAACCCTTCAGAGGCAAATATCTGACCAATTCAGATTAGAGGTATTAACCATTCAGACTCTGTATAAAACTTAACCATTCAGAGACAAATGTCTGAACCATTCACACATTTGTTCACGAAACAAACAGTCTGAATCATTAAGTGCTGAAACAGTAAAAGATCTGCCCCTTAATCTGTCGAGTTTGGTTCATAATTAAGCTTCGCAAGCTCTACTCATAGCAGGAAAAAGAACTCATAAAGAATCCTTGATTTCTTATTTTACGTAAGCAAAAACTCTTGCGAAATATTCACTATTTTATATGTGTCAAAGGAATATAAGCCTTATCAATTATTATTATTATTATTATTATTATTATTATTATTATTATTATTATTATTATTATTATTATTATTATTATTATTATTATTTCATTAGCCTAATGACAAGCAAAAAATCATCTCAGTGTTGAATCCAATCATGATAAGGTTATAATCTATGACTTAAAAAAAAATCTGGAAATTAAAATTTTCAAACTTAAGTCTGGATAATTTCGGACTGGTTATATACCAAACAGGCAGATTATTAGCATAGTGGTCGAATTATGGCAGCCCGTTTTGTTTGCCGTTTGAATAGGCGTTTTTAAGGGCGTAGGCCTTTACTGATCTTGTGCTAGTTAAGCCTGCCAGTTGATGTATATGTGAAATTATCCAAGGTCTGAAGATTCAGACCTAGGTTTAAAAGTTTTAAAATATGTATATCTCTAATAATTCCAGGCTTCCTTTTCAGTTCTTATTTTGGGTTTTTAATCTTTTCCCCATAAGGTCCTGCCCCCTTATGGTAAATCAAATATTACCTATAAATATTATACAAACATATTAAAACTCATGGATATAATTATATCCCAGGATCAGAGGTCCTGCCCCCTTAAGGTCATCTAGATCTTCAAATTATCACATATCTCCTTTAGGATATACTGTTAGAAGTCCTTCCAGAGCTTCTACTTCTCAATTAAGAGAGGAATTACCTGAAAACAGGGTAGAAGAATTAAGAATTAATTCTGATAATATTGTAAGAGGTGTTTATAAGCGTAATGAACCGGAATTAACCGAGTCAGAAATGAATTTTTCAATTTAATGAATCAAAAAGAAAAAATTGATTTTAGTCCAGGTTCCCTGCCAAGAAAAATTATTAGTGAAGAATTTAAACAAGAAAAATGGAGATTGTTTAGAGATTGGTTTTTCAAAAATTTTGATAGCCAAGATACTAAAATGTTTCAAGAAGTCTTTTATAAAGAACTTTCAGAAGAAAATAAAGTTATACTTTTTGTTCCATGGTTTATAAACAAATATACTAATAGTATGATTTCTGTTATACAAAGAGAATATAATGTTAATGGAAAAATTTTAAAAACAAGTTTTCCTCCACATCAACCTTTTAAAATAGAAAAGGATAATGAAACCAGGTGTTACCAGGCTTTCCAAAAATTGTTGGAACAAGATACTTTGCCAATTACTATTTCACATATAAACAATATTTTTAAACAACAAAATTATACAAATATTTATTTAATTTGTTTAGGTGAACAATTGAGTTCAATAAATGATAGAATAAATGAATTAACTAATTATATAAAAAATCTAAGAAACTCTCCTATGAGACAAGAGGAGAAAAAAGAAGTTGTTGCTGTTACAGCCATACAACCTCCTCCTGATATAAAAGATTTTAAGTTAAAATCTAATACTGAAATATCAGATTTATTAGATAAAAAATTACAAGTTTTGAATGAAAATTTTTCAAATTTAAGAGTGAATACTTTAACAAAATAATTTGTAGATTCTCTAGATAAAAATAATTATCAAGAGAAAATTAATGAAGAAATAAGAAAACTTGACAAGTTTGCTAATAAACCAACTCAACGGATGTATTATTATCCTAGACCAACTCCACAAGATGTTCTAATAGAAGAACAAGAGTATGTTATTAATAATTCTTATCATGGTAAACATATCTATGAATGGAACATAGATGGTTTGTCTGAAGGACAAATTTACAATACTATACACAGAATGATGATGTATAGTACGATTTGCAAGAGTAATGATAATTCGGATGAAAATATTGCTAAAATGATTATAGCAGGTTTTACTGGTCAATTAAAAGGCTGGTGTGATAATTATTTATCAGAAGCTGATAGGAATAAAATTCTAACTACTGTCAAAGATGAAGATGTTAGACAAACTCCTAATGCAGTTTATACACTGGTAGTTAATATTGTTTATTGTTGATCATTTTACATGCAGATGGTCTGATAATTCTGAAAACACTAGAACTTTATTGCAAAATCTAAGATGTAAAACTCTTACATCTTTTAGATGGTATAAAGATATCTTTTTAAGTAGAGTAATGAAACTTTCTGAGTCTAATAGCACTCACTGGAAATCTAAATTTATGTGGTGGTCTTAAGCATTAATAAGTTATTTTTTAATTGAGTGGGACAAAAATGAGTTAGTGGATTATTTCTTATAATAGAATGTGGGCATAGCAAGTTATTCTTTTTTAATTGAAATGCGGGTTAAGGTTCGTTGTCAAATTTTCTAAGAGTTCGATGTAAAGGTTTTTACGGGTTTGATATCGAAATTTCTACGAATGTGATGTCGAAATGCATGTATATATAACACTAATTTTTTATTTTTTTTTGATACAGGCTTAGCTGAACCCGTACACTTCTATGTAGCTATGTCAATAGATTATTGACTTTGATTTTGTTTTTCTTTTTTTAAATTATATATCGAACATGGAAAAGTAACATCTTCCGTTTTCATTACTTCTTTTGTAACTAAATTTAATTTAGTATGTTTCTTTTAAGTTTCCTTTTCAAGGAAATAAACGTTTTTGTTGTAAAATGATACTTGAACATTTTTTGTTTGTTTGTTATATTTTCTCTTAATAATTTGAAGAAGTCTCCACGCGACCATGCATTAGATAGTATTAAATGGCATGATATGACATAGCATAATATACACGATCAATATTATAATCTATACATATAATAAAGTAAATCAATTTGAGACATATGACAATCAATGAGACTATCTAGAATTATATTTTCCCTCCTAAAATATAATCCCTTTAGTTTTATAGTTAATCCTAAATTCAAAATAATAATAACAATTTAATTTTATTAGTATTTATCTGTTTAAAAACATATAAAAGCAAATGTTTATAAATTATAGTAAAGATAAGTTGTTTTTGCCTGCCCCGAGGCCCGAACTACGTGTCAACAAATATAACTCAGTTTTGGGACCTAGGCTACTGTATTTCTTTTTGGGTCAAGCCCATTTTGTTAGCTGATAAAATAAAATAAAGAATTTCAAATAATGTCACGTGGCTCCTAAAATATAATCCCTTTAGTTTTATAGTTAATCCTAAATTAAAATAATAATAACAATTTAATTTTATTAATATTTATTTGTTTAAAAACATATAAAAGCAAATGTTTGTAAATTATATATTTTATAGTAAAGATAAGTTGTTTTTGCCTGCCCCGAGGCTCGAACTACGTGTCAACATATATAACTCAGTTTTGGGAGCTAGGCTACTGTATTTCTTTTTGGGTCAAGCCGTTAGACCATGTGTAGTGGTTTAGCTCAATAATGCCCCCACCATGGGGCGTTTTGCGACATGTGGCAGTCCAGTCAGCATGGGGCATTATTGGTGTAACACCTCGAAAAATCACGTCCAATGAAGTATTGACACGTGTAATAAACCCTATTGAAGTCAAACGTTGAATTTAAGGAACTAATTTCGAAAAATCGAAAAACATTGATTAAGAAAGAACTGGAAGTATTGTCATACCTAAAATAAGTTTCTAAATAACCTTTTACGGTTTTATATTCACCAATGAGCCACTTGTTAATCAAGTGTAGCCGTTTATGTAATTAATTGAAAGTTTGCGCAGAAAAGGGTTAAAAGCGTCAACATGTTAACTCTTACCTCTGAGTGACCTTTTAACAAACCGAGAGCCTCATGATATTTGATTATACTCTCGGGATTGCCAATCATTGGCCACCCAAGGCTTTTATGCCCAAAAGTGAAGTTTCGCGCAACTTTGCAAGTATAAGGGACTAAAAGTGTCAATATGTTTAATTATACCTCTGAATGACCTTTTATCGAGCCCGAAGCATTATGATGTTTAATAATACTTTCAAGAATGCCTAATATGAATTAGATGAGGCTTCAATGCTATTAAATGATGAGTTACGCAAGTTTGCGCATTAGAAGGACCTAAAGCGTCAAACTGCTAAAGTATACCGATTCGTATGTTATCGGACCTTTCGGAATATGACCATGAGATAAACATACCCTATTTATCTTTAATATAGCTTAGATATAGGCTTAGAGGTGTTTGGTGCGCTAAAATAAGCTTTTAAGTCATGCAGAGACTAAAAGTGTCAAAAAGCGCACAAGTTTGCGTTTACGCGCATATCTTACATTCTGGATATCCCCGGACACCCAAAAATTTATGTAAACACTAAAATATTTTATTTTAGTGTTTGGCTTGAGAAAAATCCATTCGTCATGCAATTTGGATCGTTTTTCGCGCTTATGCGCATTCCGTCGTAATTAAGCGAACATCGCAATCGTACGACCAAACGAACCGACATCCGAGATATTTTTGAGCATGTTTCATGTCCACAATGTTTAGGAATCATTTTAGGGCCTTAAAGTTGACTTAACGAGCCTTAAACATGTCGGAAATGGCCTTAATACACAACGGGGACTGAAATGGAAGCTTTGGAAACTGTTTGCTGATCAGAAGGACCTTAGCGTGACACCTAGCTCCCTTGGCGTCACGCGAGGCCCTTTCAGACCAGAAAAAGTTGTTTAATCAGTTGTAACAGCTGCTAAACACCCCAAAGGCCAATGCCACATGTTAATCCCTGATGTTGGGGGGCCAATTTGAGTTACCTTAGTTACCAACAAGTGTAGGGACAAGATCTAAGCACGGTATTCGAGGAACGATCCTAACGGTTGTCCATTTACTATAAATACCCAACCCATTCACTTACAAAACCCACAAATCTGATCTAAGAATGCTCTAAGTTGAAGCTATTTGCTTCATACCTGAACTACTTGGATCGAGATTAGCTTGCGGGGACCCTTTGTAAGTGTTCCTTCGTTCTTTCATTCGTTTTAGCGTTAAAGTCACACTTTGTTTGACTTTCTGCATTGACCAGTTTATGGTCAATGCGAAGTTCGTTTGAACTTCATAACGTGAGCGTGATCACGATGGTTATAGTCCCTAGTGACTATACCTACTGATTACCACGTTATCTAGACTCAGTGACGAGTCGTAGTTTCGGCCAAAATGCGTATTCTTGCGTATTTTGTAACCAAACTACTCTTAGGTATCAAAACCGTTTGTTTTGATACCAAACCTGTTTTCTAAACTTAGTTAAGCATGTTTTAACATGCTTAGCTCGTCACTTTTAGTTTAGTGCTTATATAGGGTCGTAAGGTAAGCGATCTAAACAATCGCTTGTACTTTCGAACCCGACCCGTTTGGTCGATCATTAGGATCCGACCAAACACATTAGGTGACCATAGTATATAGGGAATAACCTTCCGAGGTTATACCTTATGGTCACGACGTTTAGTTAGTTGTATGACAGGTAGTATATATGCCTTAGGTAAATGACCAAAATACCCCTTCGGGGCTTATATTGAGATTAAACTCGTTTTGGGCATATTGGAAGGTATACTACTGATATCACAACATATTTAAGGCATATTAACTTAGGAAACCTGTATATGACTCTTATGGTTACTCGTTACGCGCTTGTCGCGTTCGGATCGGCTTATGTGACTAGTTTGCATAAATTAGCCGAAACGGGTCAAACCATATCTTTTTGGTCCCAAAATCCAGAGTGTGTTTAAGTTACCCATATTAAACAAGCATACAAGCTTGTCGGGTCAAAACCACACTCTAAACCGGTCTTCGCCTTATCATGCGTTTGAACCGTATCTTCCTCTTAAAAACTAACCGGTCTAAGCATAGGCTTAATTAAAGACCCGTTAGAAATCTAATAGGTTATTAAAAACCTTCGTTCCAGATTAAGAGCCCCAGTAGAAGTACTTGTGCTTGCTGAATTGATATACGGCTGGGATTGAATTTATATTTAGCTCAGGTAAATACTCTTAACTTATTTTCCCTATACGGGCTTGGGATACGGTATTATAATAATACCGCTTGGTCGGGTATTGAATGTTTAGTCGTATTTTGATTAAATTATTGAGGTAACCCGCTTTAATCTGTATTGTTTGAAATAAAAGCCTTTAGGGGTTAATGACCATGTCCCGGATATCCTTGACATCATTGTATTATAAAATGGCCACGCCTTAAGCACGGGGTGTAGGCATACACTGAAAGTTGCTTAAAGGGAAACGGTATCTCACTCTCTTGTGGGCTTATACTTGTGGCGTGTCTGTTAATCTTGACTCGGTTTCTACATCGAGCCCTGAACGTACAACGAACATGTAAATCTGTATACAAGATTATAAATATAATTGTCCCAAGTTATAAAAGATTAATTTTGCCTTTGTGCATTTTAATCAAAGTGTCAAAATATTTTGTGCCTGGTGCATCCAAATCAATTTTCTTAAACTCTTTTCAAATGAGTCAGTTGAGTGTATTTACCAGTGAAAACTGACGTATTTTCCAAAAAGGTTAAGTGACAGGTACTGAACGTAATTGGCTGGAAGCTCAGGGCGCTAATAAGGAATCTTGCAAGTTCTAGGCGTCTAAAGTCTGTTGAACAATGTTTATGTTTTAAGATCCGCCTGTGGATCATTTACTTTCCGTTGTAATACTTGATATTACTTTATATTCGGATTGTAATATATTTATCTTTTGCTTCCGCTGTGCATTTATATATTGTGTTGTTTGACTATGATGATATCAACTACGTCACGATACTCCCCTACCGGGCCCACCGGTGAAACGTGGAAAGTCGGGGTGTGACAGGTTGGTATCAGAGCCAACACTGAGTGAATTAAACACAAGTCTTTTGTGTTTAATCTCAGTTACACAGTTGCACATTCTTGAGTCTAGACGAGAACATAGGACTAATCCAAATTCGTTTTATTTTGTCCTTATTTGTTCCTTTGTTATTTTTCTGATTAGCCCATGCATGGGCGAGTCATTTTCTGTAGAAGTCCCGTTAAGGGCAACCATATACTTGTTTAAATTTTAATGGAATGATTATATTTAAAATATCATTCCTATATTATAAGATCTACCATTATAATAAAATGACAAAATCTTAAAAGGACAAAACCTAGCCACGTGTCATTTTAAGACCGGGCCAAGATGGTAGTCCCATAATTAGATTCAGATCCTTGTTAACAGTTCAATTTAGGATTGTTCTGCGTTAAATATTAAAAGAGTCTTAAAGGTAAAACCTAGCCTAAATGTCATTGTAGACATGGCCAAGACGGTAAAACTTATCTAAAGGATTCCAATCACTGTTAACATCTGTAAGTATGTTAACATTTTTGGCAAACTGTGAATCGTTAAAGTCACACAGGCCATCTTTAAAAAGGGGGTTAATCTAAATTCCCTTATTTGAAATAAACATCCTTTGGTGATGAAGTGCCTACGGGCCAAACTTGTTGTCCGATAAGACAACGTCAGTGGTGGTCTTTGACCCCCGTCTAAAGATGTTGGACTATGTCCAAGCATAATAGTTTGTATGATCAACGCGATCTTGACTAATATCATCAAATGAAGATGATCATATTATAAACATCCATAAGTGATGAAATGCCTACGGGCCATACTTATTGTCCTAAGGGACAAAAGACAGTTGAAGTCTTTAACCCTCTGTCAAGAAAAGGTAATGAAATATATTCAAACCTTAACGCCTCGATTCTCTGAAATCATGGCTTATAAATTTAAGACAGTCCTTGTGACTAGGCCTTTGCGCCACCTTAATATCCTTAATGTTTTATAACTAGGATAAATTATAATGAAAATACTAATTTAATATAACTAACAAATTAACCAATATGGTTTATATTACCATGGTTAATAAATCGTCAAGACCGATAGTACTGAATGGGCTTCTAAATAAACCTTGCCCTTATTTTCTTTTTGTAGTAATTAAGACTACATGGCTGACTCTGATAAGATAAACAGTCATCCTCTGGAAAACCGCGATGATGATAAGATCAATATAACCAGAGGAGAACTTCGTACACTGATTGATACGGCGGTATCTAAAGCTGTAGCGGAGCAATTCAAGGAGTATAGTGAGACTCATAGTAAAGCCTCATCTATACCCCACTCTAAGTCTGTCCCTAAGACTCATTCTGAGGCTCATAGCAAGCCACCCTCAAAGAAAGATGAGTCAAAGAAGGATGATGATCGACATTCATCTATTCAACACAGTGTTCCATCCCAGAGGATAGTGCTCGATAACGAACCACGTACCAAGTCCTGTACCTATAAATACTTTGTTTCCTGCAAACCCCAGGATTTCACTGGGGAGAAAGGGGCAATCGATTGTATGACCTGGTTGGATGAAATGGACACAGTTGTCGATATCAGCGGTTGTGCTGAGAGGGATGTAGTGAAGTATGTATCCCAATCGTTCAAGGGAGAGGCACTAGCATGGTGGAAGGCTCTCATTCAGGCTGCTGGGAAGATCCCACTTTACAACATGTCATGGGAACAGTTTGTTGCTCTCATTATGGAGAACTACTGCCCTCAACACGAGGTCGAAAGAATTGAATCGGATTTCTTATCATTGGTGATGACAAACTTAGATTGTCAAGCTTACCTCACCAGTTTCAATACCCTGTCCAGACTGGTTCCTTACCTAGTAACACCAGAACCCAAGAGAATTGCTCGCTTCATTGGGGGTTTAGCCCCAGAAATCAAAGCCAGTGTTAAGGCTTCAAGGCCTACCACATTCAGGTCAGCGGCAGATCTGTCGCTATCTCTCACACTCGATGTGGTCAGAAATAAGGCGGCCAAAGCCTCTGAAGATGGAAAGCTTAAAAGGGAGGATGAGAATTCTCATCGCCCCGATAGGAAGAGGAACTCTGAGGATAAGAAGAGTTCCGGGTTTAAGAGAGACAGCCAGCAGTCGGGTGAGAAGACCAGGTGCGAAACCTATAGGAAATACCACCTCGGGAAATGAAAATTTGAATCCCAGCCCCTACCGTGTGGAATTTGCAAGTCTAAGGAACATAAAACCCTGGATTGCAAGAAGTTGAAAGATGCAACCTGTTATGGTTGCAACGAGAAGGGGCATATCAAGACCAACTGCCCTAGGAATCAGAAGAAGCCCGAAGAGGCCAAGAAAACAAACGCATGATGAACGCCCAGGAGATGGTGCAGAATGATAACTTTATAGCAGGTACCTTTCCTTATCAAGCAGTTCATACATAAATTTATTTGATACTGGCACATATAATTCTATAAAGAACGATAAATGTTGTGAACTGTTGTCTCCGCTGATTAGGACTCCGGTCATTTAACGCGAGATAGAAATTGGCCGATAACACTATAGAAAATGCTCCAACAAATCTTAGATTGATATTTTATATCTATTAAGAATCACTCTTTTCTGATATCCTTATGGCAAGCTTACAAGCTATCCAAATTCATCACTATAATAAAGACAGTGGTGACATTTTGATCCCCTGTAAAAAAGATGATGGATTAAGACCAAACTTTAAATGCCATTAAAGGTCTTTTGTGACCTAGGCTAAGTATAATTGATATATATTAAATAACGTTCATTAAGGATGTTAATTCTATATTGGCCAGTATGGTTTAATAAAACCATGGTTAGTATATAAGGCCATGAGGATGATGAATAGCAGTTGTCGGATCGCAACCAAGAGATTGATTCATTTAAGTAATTGGAACCAAATCTTGAGTATGACAAACTCGGATAAGACATCAGTCAATCACGCCATTGATGATGCGACGCATGCTAATGATACTACAATTGTAAACCTGAAAAAAAGTCCAGGGATGTTCTTCAAGCTATGATAAGACACAGCTGTGGGAAAAGCTGTGAAGGAGATCGTGAAAAAGTTCAAAGAGTCGAATGCTACTTGCTCCAAATCCTTCATAAACTATAAGTATATCAAATTTTAAAAAATCTTCCGTAAGAACCAATTATTATGCTCCTGTCAGAAGCCTTCAGGCATAGAATTTTAGAAGTATCCTCTCTCTGGAGGAAGTGCATCCGCATACATAGTTGATATCTCTTTGATCTCTATCGATTGTGAATACCAAATGGTATGACAAAAGCGCCATATGAGGATTGGTGTATCTTAATAAGTTCCATAGATTGCTTCTATGCCTGATCAGTATGGAGGTTTAATGCATGGAACCGCAAGGATATCCCAATGGTCATATGGTACTAAAGTCTGCTAATGGCATTCAAAGAAGAGATCTAGAAAATAGAATTTTTCCAAATAAATGTTTCCTGGTAAAGAAATCTGTGGACTCATAGCATAAATGTGTCACTCCTTTGGCACAAGCAATGATGGATGAACTGAAACCTGAGATATGGAAAATTCTCTGTAACCTCCTTGTACCTTGATTATCTTCTTCTAAGATTTCCCTGTTTACCTCCCGAGAGACAAGTAGAGTTAAGATTAACATCCCGCTTAGGGTTTGGAGTGTTGTAAGAACTCCGTGTTGATCATGGAATAATCGAAACCCTGATTAAGTAAACTTTAAGATAAGAGGTTCATATAGCCTAACTCGATATTCCGAGAGTTTGATAAGAAAGACGGTTCATTTTGCTTATGCATTCATTACCGCAACCCTATTTTAACAACGATTAAGAATCACCATCAACTACCCAGGATCGTTGAGTTATTCAACCAGCTTTAAGGATTAGCTACTCCTTAAGATTAGTTTTAAGCAATGGTTGGGATAACCATCCCACCTTAAGATGAGCTTTTCTATAATAATTGATATGTAAGTATTAAGGCTGCTCCTTTGTAGACCTTGTATAGGTGGAATGTTAAACATCTATTGTTAGATAAAGAATTGGTAAGTCCAATTATCAGGATCTGAAAGTTGCCTAAGAAACAACAAATAAGATCGTACAAATCCATAATCGATTGTAAGTTGCCAGTATACGGCAAGAAATCAAGAATTTATGAAAATAGCAACCCTCCTAAGTTCTGGTTAAAAGATAAGGTTCAACAAAAGATAACACCCTAGAAGAGTGTGCCGAGTTGTAATTTTCAGGTTAGTTAAGATCGGAATATATAAAGTCATTCGAAGGATTCGAATGTATCAAGACTAAATAGCTTATGAGCTAAGACCTAATTTAGGAGCTTGGTGGAAGGCGCAATGTGACCCACACTAATGATTTAGCGACGTGTCACCAATAAGTCGAAAAGCACTATCACATAATGATATGCAGATCTATGATAGTATGAGCAACCTATGTCAATTGAAAATCGACAGGTTAAGGAGCTCCAAAAGAAAGTATGCACCTATTGTATAGGTCAACTAGGATACCCTTGGAGGCCCAAATATACTATGGAAGTTAATTCCATGATACGACAGAAAGTACTTCATTTACTTTGAGCAAATCTCGAGGTCGAGATTTCTTTTAAGGGGGTGAGGATGTAACACCTCGAAAAATCACGTCCAATGAAGTATTGACACGTGTAATAAACCCTAATGAAGTCAAACGTTGAATTTAAGGGACTAATTTTTCGAAAAATCGAAAAACATTGATTAAGAAAGAACTGGAAGTATTGTCATACCTAAAATAAGTTTCTAAATAATCTTTTACGGTTTTATATTCACCAATGAGCCACTTGTTAATCAAGTGTAGCCGTTTATGTAATTAATTGAAAGTTTGCGCAGAAAAGGGTTAAAAGTGTCAACATGTTAATTCTTACCTCTGAGTGACCTTTTAAAAAACCGAGAGCCTCATGATATTTGATTATACTCTCTGGATTGCCAATCATTGGCCACCCAAGGCTTTTATGCCCAAAAGTGAAGTTTCGTGCAACTTTGCAAGTATAAGGGACTAAAAGTGTCAATATGTTTAATTATACCTCTGAATGACCTTTTATCGAGCCCGAAGCATTATGATGTTTAATAATACTTTCAAGAATGCCTAATATGAATTAGATGAGGCTTCAATGCTATTAAATGATGAGTTACGCAAGTTTGCGCATTAGAAGGACCTAAAGCGTCAAACTGCTAAAGTATACCGATTCGTATGTTATCGGACCTTCCGGAATATGACCATGAGATAAACATACCCTATTTATCTTTAATATAGCTTAGATATAGGCTTAGAGGTGTTTGGTGCGCTAAAATAAGCTTTTAAGTCATGCAGGGACTAAAAGTGTCAAAAAGCGCACAAGTTTGCGTTTACGCGCATATCTTACATTCTGGATATCCCCGGACACCCAAAAATTTATGTAAACACTAAAATATTTTATTTTAGTGTTTGGCTTGAGAAAAATCCATTCGTCACTCAATTTGGATCGTTTTTCGCTCTTATGCGCATTCCGTCGTAATTAAGCGAACATCACAATCGTACGACCAAACGAACCGACATCCGGGATATTTTAGAGCATGTTTCATGTCCACAATGTTTAGGCATCATTTTAGGGCCTTAAAGTTGACTTAACGAGCCTTAAACATGTCGGAAATGGCCTTAATACACAACGGGGACTGAAATGGAAGCTTTGGAAACTGTTTGCTAATCAGAAGGACCTTAGCGTGACACCTAGCCCCCTTGGCGTCACTCGAGGCCCTTTCAGACCAGCAAAAGTTGTTTAATCAGTTGTAACAGCTGCTAAACACCCCAAAGGCCAATGCCACATGTTAATCCCTGATGTTGGGGGGCCAATTTGAGTCACCTTAGTTACCAACAAGTGTAGGGACAAGATCTAAGCACGGTATTCGAGGAACAACTTTCAAAAAAATATTAATCCTAAAATCTTGATAATAGTTAATCCTAATTTCAAAAAAAAAAAAAATTCCTGAAATCTCAGTAACAACTTTCCAAATCTTCAAATAATACATTTAATGAAAATATTCGTAAATTATCATTATTCATGTTACATCTTTTTTTTTAACATTGAGTGTCTTTGTAATTTACATCCATTCTAACTTTTTATTTATCACTAAATTTTAAATGTAATGAAATGAAATACGGAAATACAATAATACGTATTATATAATATATTTATTTTTGTATTATTTTCAGCGACAGTTTGATTACATGCTTCTCTGATAAATTTTATAATACTAACATACATCATATTTATATTAACTTATTTATGTCAATTTGGTATATAAATGTCTCCCTCTTTGGTTTGTATTTACAAGAAATATTTATTAAATAGTTTAAATTGTTCAACCCGTGTAACACACGGGGAACTAACCTAGTTATAATTATAAATGAGAACATTTTTAAATCTTAAAAACTAAAAACTAAATAAAAAGATATAATCTATTAATTTTTTTCGCTACTTAATTATGTGACAACTCGAAATTTGGAACCTTTCTTGTGCCTTGATGTAACATGCTTGAACGCTATGTGACTAGTTAACTTGTTAACTTAATAATAAATGTGAAGCTTTTATGTGATTATGTGTTGTATTTGTATGCATGTATGTATGTGTATATGTGAGCCGAGAACCCAACTAGAGACAACAAGGACCCGACTCGAGACCATGTGGTCTCGAGTGAACATAACCGATTTGGGCCTTTGGGCCGTGACCTCCTTAACCGGCTAGTAAGCCCTTTAGGGCAAACCATGAAGAACTAGTATTTATACTACACTCATGGCCACACTCACCATTTCTTTTGACAACACCCATACTCCTCTACACACACTCTCCTACTTTCCCTCTCACTAAAACCTTAAGAACACAAACACACCTCCAAGTTCTCGGATCCAATCGGTTGGCACAAGAACTCCCGGATTTGGACTTTGGATCGGCACACACACACTTCACCAACCGGTTAGTAATTATGGTGTTTATTGATTGATGTTGGTTATGTTAAATGATAAAATGAATGGATATGATGTTTATTGTGTTTGGATATTAGTGTTTACATGATGTTCTTGATGTATATGATGATTCTAATGTGTACAATGTTGATAATCGGTTAATATGTCTTGATTTCGGATATATAATGCATGATGGGTTATGGTATCTTGTGTCTAAATGTGATTCAAACCACTTATGTTGATGAACATGAAACCGGGTTGCACTTGTCATGTAATCGGATTTATATAAAAACCGAGTTTGTGTGTTATGCTAAGTGTTTTGATGCTTGTTCATAATTTGGTAGAATAAGGGTTGTTTGTGTTAGGAACATATGAAGAACTTGATGAATGTGCTTGAATATATGAAGAACAACTTGAATATGCAATAAAAGAGTGTTGAATATTTGAAATCTGCACTGTTTGATCCATTTTGAGTAAATATTAGACAACAAAACATGTTTAGTGGATAGTACGTAATTCTGCATGAATTCTATTGGATAGTACAATCTGCGAAGGATCAGCAGCTGCTGGGGAGTCGGAACCCCTGGTTGCGACTCGAAATCTCCACGTTGCGACACCAGTTGCGAGTCGAGAACACCTGGTTGCGACACAGGTTACGAGTCCCGTTACGACTCGAAACCTTAGCATGATCAGCCGAAACCATGGTTGCGACATAGGTTGCGACTCGCAACCATCCATGATCAACACAAACAGCATGACCCGCAACCATGCTTGCGAGTCCGGTTGCGACTCGAAACCACGCTCATTGGGCTGGCTTAATTATGGGCCTACGTTAATGGGTCAGGCTTATGGACTTCTGTGTTACTGTTGACGTGTTGTTTGGGCCTGTTATCACGAGCCCAACTGTTAGGGCCTCACACTTAGACTTTGGGTTGTATATGACTGTTAACTGTGAGCTGTTGATGTTAAACATGTTTGCCATAATCAATACCTGTGTACAATACGTGTTGAACATTCGTGCACTGCTTGGCTTGAATCTGATACGAATAATATCTGTGATAGGACCTAATTGATTTCCTGCAATTTGATTAACTTTTCTGTGTTACTGCCGAGCAAACCAAGGTGAGTTCACACCCTCTACAAAGCATGGGATTCCCAGGGGTTGGGAATGGGGTTAAGGAACATGGGTTCCTCGTCCTCCTTGGGTAGGACAGTATTGGTTCAGGAATGTAATTCCTCGTCCTCATGGACAGATAACTCGTACTAGACCAAAACTCTATCACGAAGTCCCTCATCTTTGTATCGACTTAATCGCCGAGGCCAATGGCGAGCGGGTCATTAGTTAGATAGCGCTATTTAGGTTTGACAAACCTCACACCGTGCCGCAGAGGACGGGCGTGAACTAATGGACTACTGGCACGTCAATGATGATAGACATTGACAGTTCAGGGCACATAAACATGACTACAGTCAGCAGTCGATATGGTAACGAGTCTAGTATATACATGGGGTAGCCCCCACGGCCGAAATGCCAGATAACTAACACGGGGTAGCCCCCACGGCAGGATTGCCAGAGTAACCGGGAATAAACAAGTCACGTTTTTAACTATGGGGTAACCCCCACGGCAGGATGCCAGCTAAAGGAAACTGTTTTCGAAACAACTTAAAACGAACACCCAACCGTGAACTCACTCAACTAGTTGTTGACTCGTTACTACATGCTTTGCAGGTCCCTAGGTTCTTAAGCTGGAGCTTGCATGGAGGAGGATCGTTGTGGGACATGGACGACTGTGTGCCATGTTAAACTATGAAACAATTAAACTTACGTTTTGATTTAAGACTTATGCTTCCGCTTGCAACTTAACTATGTGTTTGTCTGGATACCAATTGTATTGGTTAAACTTTATATCTTTTAACTCGTATGTTCGATATGATTGGTGGCTGGATCCTGGTCAGTCACGCCTCCAAGCGGTAGTACTCCGCGGGTGGATTTTGGGGGTGTGACAGATTGGTATCAGAGCCATTGGTTATAGAGAACTTGGTTTTAATAAAGGGGAAAACGTTTTTGTTAAAACCAGACTATAACCTGTACAGTGCTCAACGGTCCACAACGATGCTTCACTCCACATGCAAGGCTCGACACTCTAGGTGATATGATCTGTGTATATATTGCCTACTTGTTAGTTACATAGTACACTGCTTATGGTATGCTTGGTTAGTATAACTATTGTTGCTTGAACACGTGTGCACTTGCTCACTTCTGACATCGTACTTTCGCGAACCCCTCTCACTCACGTTCTTCTTGATATGAAGATCATGTCTGGACCCGTTAACCTGACACGAGCCCAGTTGACGGCTCTGATTAACGAACGAGTTGCCGCAGCACTTGCAGCTGCACACGCAGGAGGTCAACACGTTCAGCCACCCGTGTGCACTTTCAAAACCTTTATGGACTGTCGACCTAGTACCTTTAATGGCACCGAGGGAGCGATAGGTCTCCTACACTGGATTCGCAGGATCGAATCGGCATTCGAAGAAAGTGAAAGCCCTACCAGTAAGCGAGTAGAGTACGCTGCTGGTACCTTGCAAGGGAAAGCGTATTCTTGGTGGAACACACAAGTTCAGATGCTCGGGTTAGCAGATGCGAATGCCACCCCCTGGAGCGACTTCAAGGATTTGATCAAGGAAGAATTTTGTCATCCGGACGACATCCTCAAACTTGAAATAGAGTACTTTGGCTTGAAAATGGAAGGATCAGAGATCGAAGCGTACACGAAAAGGTCCAACGATTTGGCTGCCTTATGTCCTAACTTGTCACAACCCATTTCTAGACGAATCGAGCTATACCTCAGAGGCTTAGCCCCAGAAATCCGAGGGTCCGTTATTGCGGCCAACTTTTCCACAATCCAACAAATCGTTCGTTTGGCGCACCAGCTCACTGATCAGGCAGTGGAAGAGGGCAAGTTACCCAAGCGCAACCCCTCCAATGCAAATGCTCTTATTAACACCAAGCATATTTGGGGTAATCACCAGAGTGAAGGTCGTGGCCCTATACAACAGGACCCGCACGGGAAACTCGTACAGCAGGGGCTGAACTACCAAAATCAAGGGGGATACCTTGGGAATAAGCCGAAATGCCGCAAATGCCATCAACACCACACCGGGTCATGTATGGAATCGTGCTGCCATCGGTGCAAGAAGACGGGACATGTGGCTAGAGATTGCAAGAGCCCATACCCTGCACACCGAAACCAGCAGCAGCAGGGTAGCAAAAAGGGGTGTTTCCGTTGTGGGGCTGAAGGCCATCTTAAGAGGAACTGTCCGCAGATGAGGCAGAAACGCGACAACAACAACAATGGAGCCCGGGGGCGGGCGTTCGTGATCGGCCAAGGTGAAGCAAGGAATGACCCCAATGTTGTGGCGGGTAAGTTCCTTCTCGACGACTTTTATGTTTCAGTTTTATTTGATTCGGGTGCCGATGCTAGCTACATGTCACTAGAAGTTAGTCGAATGCCTAAGCGTATTCCAACACCCTTGAACAACAAGCACACCGTAGAGCTAGCAAATGGTAAGAGTTTAGAAGCCACACACGTAGTCAAGGGTTGTAAACTTATTCTCGCTGACCAAACCTTCTCTATCGACCTCATTCCTATTGTCTTGGGTAGTTTCGACGTTGTCATTGGGATGGATTGGTTATCCCAACACCGAGCAGAGATTCTTTGCAACGAGAAGGTTGTCCGTATTCCAGGTCCCGGTGGTGAACCTCTCATGATTCATGGCGACAAGAGGAGTGCTGTTGAGAACGTCATTTCTCTCCTTAAGGCCCAAAAGTGCTTGCGAAAGGGCCACACTGCTATTTTAGCTCTCGTTACTGACACCTCAGAAAAAGAGAAGAAGATAGAAGATTTTCCAGTTGTACGCGATTATCCAGAGGTATTTCCTGAGGAATTACCTGGTCTTCCGCCTCATCGCCAAGTCGAGTCTCAGATCGAACTAGCTCCTGGAGCTGCGCCTATAGCTCGTGCACCTTATCGCTTAGCTCCATCAGAGTGTGCATCGACCATCGGGGACTCAACAAGGTAATGGTGAAGAATCGTTATCCTCTACCGCGTATTGACGACATGTTCGACCAGCTACAAAGGTCGAGTTACTATTCAAAGATTGATTTGAGATCAGGATATCACCAGCTGAGAGTCCGGGAGGAGGACGTCTCCAGAACAGCTTTTAGAACTCGCTATGGGCATTACGAGTTTTTGGTCATGCCTTTTGGGCTGACAAACGCACCTGCGATCTTCATGGACTTGATGAATCGAGTGTGCAAGCCTTACCTGAACAAGTTCGTTATAGTCTTCATCGACGACATCCTGATCTATCCCAAAAGTCAGAAGGAACACGAGCAGCATCTACGACTTATTTTGGAACTCCTTCGAACAGAACAGCTTTATGCAAAGTTCTCGAAATGCGACTTCTGGCTTCGAGAAGTCCATTTCCTAGGCCACGTGGTAAACGAGGATGGGATTCATGTTGATCCATCCAAGATAGACTCGATTAAGAACTGGCCTGCACCTCGTACACCAAAGGAAATTCGCCAATTCTTGGGTTTGGCAGGATACTACCGGAGATTCATAAAGGATTTTTCTAAGATTGCACAGCCTCTCACCTCACTAACGCAGAAGGGCGTTGTTTATCGCTGGGGAAACGCACAGGAGTTGGCATTTCAGCACCTAAAGAATAGACCTTGTAGCGCACCTATCCTTTCCTTGCCAGAAGGCACAGACGACTTTGTGGTCTACTGCGACACATCCATTCAGGGTCTTGGTTGTGTATTGATGCAACGAGATAAGGTTATAGCCTACGCCTCACGCCAACTTAAGGTTCATGAAAAGAACTACACGACGCACGACTTGGAGCTGGGAGCTGTTGTTTTTGCACTTAAGTTATGGCGGCATTACCTGTACGGTACCAAGTGCGCCATCTACACTGACCACAGGAGCCTCGAGCATATCTTCAAACAGAAAGAACTAAATATGCGACAACGACGATGGGTCGAGCTACTGAATGACTACGAGTGCTCAATCAGGTATCACCCGGGCAAAGCCAATGTTGTGGCTGACGCCCTCAGTCGGAAGGACACAGCGCCTAAGCGCGTGCGAGCTTTACAACTCACGATCCACTCTAGTCTCCCTTCCCAAATACGAGCTGCTCAGATAGAAGCACTGAAACCAGAAAACGTCAGGGCCGAAGCCCTACGCGGATCAAGGCAACGATTAGAACAAAAGGAAGACAGCGCTTACTACGTAACGGGACGCATTTGGGTCCCACTCTATGGCAACCTACGAGAGCTTGTGATGGACGAAGCACACAAGTCTCGCTACTCGGTACATCCTGGATCGGACAAAATGTACCACGACATTAAAACTACGTACTGGTGGCCTAGCATGAAGGCCCACATAGCGACCTACGTCAGTAAATGTTTGACTTGTGCGAGAGTCAAGTCGGAATACCAGAAACCCTCAGGCCTACTCCAACAACCAGAGATACCTCAATGGAAATGGGAGCAAATTTCCATGGATTTTGTCACTGGCCTACCTAGATCCCAGCGCGGGAACGATACTATTTGGGTGATCGTGGATTGACTCACAAAGTCTGCACACTTCTTGGCTATCAAGGAGACGGATAAGTTCTCCACTCTTGCAGAAGTATACCTCAAGGAAGTTGTTTCGAGGCACGGGGTGCCCACCTCCATTATCTCAGATCGAGATGCACGTTTTACTTCTGAGCTGTGGCAAGCAATGCACAAATCCTTTGGCTCACGATTAGACATGAGCACAGCGTACCATCCTCAGACGGACGGGCAGTCCGAGCGCACTATTCAAACCCTAGAAGACATGCTTCGTGCATGTGTAATCGACTTTGGCAACCGCTGGGAAAAGCACCTGCCACTTGTGGAATTCTCGTACAATAACAGCTACCACACCAGCATTGGAGCTGCTCCGTTTGAGGCATTGTACGGACGTAAATGCCGGTCCCCCCTTTGCTGGGCAGAGGTGGGAGAAAGTCAGATCACTGGCCTAGAATATGTGGTAGATACAACCGAGCAAATCGCTCAAATACGAAAACGCATGACGGCCGCTCGCGAACGTCAGAAAGTTTACGCCGACATGGGCAGGAAACCACTTGAGCTCCAGGTTGGGGAGCGGGTACTACTCAAAGTTTCACCCTGGAAGGGTGTGATTCGTTTTGGTAAACGCGGTAAACTTAACCCACGATACGTTGGACCTTTCGAGGTCATTGAGAAAATAGGCAGGGTGGCCTACATATTAAACTTACCAGCGGAACTCGGTGCAGTTCACAACGTTTTTCACGTGTCGAATCTGAAGAAGTGTCCGTCAGATGAGACCCACGTAGTTCCTTTGAAGGAACTCACTATCAACGAGCAGTTACGATTCGTCGAGGAACCAGTCGAGATCACGGACCGGGATGTTAAGGTCCTCAAGAGTACTAGAATACCTCTCGTTCGAGTTCGTTGGAACTCACGTCGCGGCCCAGAGTTCACCTGGGAGCGCGAAGATCAGATGAAACAAAAGTATCCCCAACTGTTCGCAAACAGTACAACCACTACTGAGGCTGAAGCTACGGAATTTCGGGACGAAATTCCAGATCAACGGGGGGAGGATGTGACACCCCAGGAAAACCGGGAAAACCATACAACTTAACTAGCTTCCTCAGTGAGTGCCATCAAATTTCGGGACGAAATTTCTTTCAACTTGGGGATGATGTGACAACTCGAAATTTGGAACCTTTCTTGTGCCTTGATGTAACATGCTTGAACGCTATGTGACTAGTTAACTTGTTAACTTAATAATAAATGTGAAGCTTTTATGTGATTATGTGTTGTATTTGTATGCATGTATGTATGTGTATATGTGAGCCGAGAACCCAACTAGAGACAACAAGGACCCGACTCGAGACCATGTGGTCTCGAGTGAACATAACCGATTTGGGCCTTTGGGCCGTGACCTCCTTAACCGGCTAGTAAGCCCTTTAGGGCAAACCATGAAGAACTAGTATTTATACTACACTCATGGCCACACTCACCATTTCTTTTGACAACACCCATACTCCTCTACACACACTCTCCTACTTTCCCTCTCACTAAAACCTTAAGAACACAAACACACCTCCAAGTTCTCGGATCCAATCGGTTGGCACAAGAACTCCCGGATTTGGACTTTGGATCGGCACACACACACTTCACCAACCGGTTAGTAATTATGGTGTTTATTGATTGATGTTGGTTATGTTAAATGATAAAATGAATGGATATGATGTTTATTGTGTTTGGATATTAGTGTTTACATGATGTTCTTGATGTATATGATGATTCTAATGTGTACAATGTTGATAATCGGTTAATATGTCTTGATTTCGGATATATAATGCATGATGGGTTATGGTATCTTGTGTCTAAATGTGATTCAAACCACTTATGTTGATGAACATGAAACCGGGTTGCACTTGTCATGTAATCGGATTTATATAAAAACCGAGTTTGTGTGTTATGCTAAGTGTTTTGATGCTTGTTCATAATTTGGTAGAATAAGGGTTGTTTGTGTTAGGAACATATGAAGAACTTGATGAATGTGCTTGAATATATGAAGAACAACTTGAATATGCAATAAAAGAGTGTTGAATATTTGAAATCTGCACTGTTTGATCCATTTTGAGTAAATATTAGACAACAAAACATGTTTAGTGGATAGTACGTAATTCTGCATGAATTCTATTGGATAGTACAATCTGCGAAGGATCAGCAGCTGCTGGGGAGTCGGAACCCCTGGTTGCGACTCGAAATCTCCACGTTGCGACACCAGTTGCGAGTCGAGAACACCTGGTTGCGACACAGGTTACGAGTCCCGTTACGACTCGAAACCTTAGCATGATCAGCCGAAACCATGGTTGCGACATAGGTTGCGACTCGCAACCATCCATGATCAACACAAACAGCATGACCCGCAACCATGCTTGCGAGTCCGGTTGCGACTCGAAACCACGCTCATTGGGCTGGCTTAATTATGGGCCTACGTTAATGGGTCAGGCTTATGGACTTCTGTGTTACTGTTGACGTGTTGTTTGGGCCTGTTATCACGAGCCCAACTGTTAGGGCCTCACACTTAGACTTTGGGTTGTATATGACTGTTAACTGTGAGCTGTTGATGTTAAACATGTTTGCCATAATCAATACCTGTGTACAATACGTGTTGAACATTCGTGCACTGCTTGGCTTGAATCTGATACGAATAATATCTGTGATAGGACCTAATTGATTTCCTGCAATTTGATTAACTTTTCTGTGTTACTGCCGAGCAAACCAAGGTGAGTTCACACCCTCTACAAAGCATGGGATTCCCAGGGGTTGGGAATGGGGTTAAGGAACATGGGTTCCTCGTCCTCCTTGGGTAGGACAGTATTGGTTCAGGAATGTAATTCCTCGTCCTCATGGACAGATAACTCGTACTAGACCAAAACTCTATCACGAAGTCCCTCATCTTTGTATCGACTTAATCGCCGAGGCCAATGGCGAGCGGGTCATTAGTTAGATAGCGCTATTTAGGTTTGACAAACCTCACACCGTGCCGCAGAGGACGGGCGTGAACTAATGGACTACTGGCACGTCAATGATGATAGACATTGACAGTTCAGGGCACATAAACATGACTACAGTCAGCAGTCGATATGGTAACGAGTCTAGTATATACATGGGGTAGCCCCCACGGCCGAAATGCCAGATAACTAACACGGGGTAGCCCCCACGGCAGGATTGCCAGAGTAACCGGGAATAAACAAGTCACGTTTTTAACTATGGGGTAACCCCCACGGCAGGATGCCAGCTAAAGGAAACTGTTTTCGAAACAACTTAAAACGAACACCCAACCGTGAACTCACTCAACTAGTTGTTGACTCGTTACTACATGCTTTGCAGGTCCCTAGGTTCTTAAGCTGGAGCTTGCATGGAGGAGGATCGTTGTGGGACATGGACGACTGTGTGCCATGTTAAACTATGAAACAATTAAACTTACGTTTTGATTTAAGACTTATGCTTCCGCTTGCAACTTAACTATGTGTTTGTCTGGACACCAATTGTATTGGTTAAACTTTATATCTTTTAACTCGTATGTTCGATATGATTGGTGGCTGGATCCTGGTCAGTCACGCCTCCAAGCGGTAGTACTCCGCGGGTGGATTTTGGGGGTGTGACAAATTATCTTTTCGACTCTGCCCATTTCTAGAATTTGTATGTATTTGCAAACATGTTATAGGTATAAACGAGTCTAGCCAAGCTTAAGCCTAAAGAGAGCTAGGGCTTGAACTCAGGTTGTTTAGAGCTATATTTTCTAAGGTTTAAACTTAGCTCGGACTCAGCTTTTTTTATTAATCATTGATTATATATTTTTATAACTATTTAGACATAAATTCATAAATATAATTTTATTATATAATATAATATATGTCACTTAATTATTTTTATCCTTTGCTCATAGAAGTAATTATAATATAAAAATACAATTAATATATTGAATAATATATATATATATATATAACTCCACTTAAGCTTGTGAGCCGGCTCAAGCTCGCTTAAACTCAACTTGCTTCGATTTTTAGCAATAAGTTGGTCTCGAGAAGCTTAGCTTGGCTTGTTTACACTCATACGTATGCCTATAGGTTCAAAACTCTTAAAAACATGTATGTTACATGTGTGATTTTTTTAAAAGCAAAAAAACTAAAAGGGGTTTTCTCCCAATACTTCCATTATATATATATATATAGGATCAAGATCAAGGAAAAATTCTTTCGAGTTGTGAGAACTTAGAGAACTCGGCCTTCCCGTGCGAGTTTTGCCCCAATTTTTTCACACCCCTATATTAAAATATTAGAAAAGACTCCCGTAAAAAAATTAAAAAATTTTCAAAGTGGTGTTTTAAGCTCCTTATAATAGCTGTAAAAACTGATAACATAAGCATGACATTACTTTTAACAGCATTTACGGCTGCCGTAAATGAAAAAAAAACTAGTTTTTATTTTTGGAAAAGTTCATTTTTTTAGGATTTTTGGTAAAAAAGAATTTTGAGAAAAAACCTTTCGTAAGGCTGAGTTTTCTAAGTTCTCACAACTCGTATAAATTTTTATTTTATCCTAACCCTATATCATATCATATATGTGTGTGTGTGTGTGTATATATATATATATATAAGATAAAAAGTTTAACTAAAAAAATAGTGAATATTTTATAAACATGCTTTCTAATAAATTTTTGAAGAATATATATGTAATAAATTGTGTTTTTCTAGTGAAAAACTCTTAAGATGGTTGATTTTTTATTCGTTTAAAATCACACCTGTGTGTATATATATATTATAATCTTAGGTACTATTTTATATTTTGTAAGCTTTTATGAAAAGTCACACAAAAAGAGTTACGGTTGTTGAAAAGAAAATAATAATAGGAATGACACTTGAGTTGAAAAGTAGGAAAAAAATGCAATCACGGAAAAAAGTTGAAGTACCAAAGGTCGAACCCAAGAACTACAGTTTACAGCTTAAGACATCTAACCATTTACGCTGGATTGAATCAATTTCCAGTCGATTCCATATTGAAGCGATTTCTATGGATACCTTATTTAACCAATAGCTATAACGATTTGGGAAAAAAAAGTTAATGAGTGCCTTGTGGCACCCACTTATTGGTTCACCGCCTTAATCTACCAATCATACCATGTTATTGTAGACAAAACTTATGATTGTAGGTATATAATATAATTATAAAAGGTCACATAAAAAGAGTTATATGGTTGTTGAAAAGAAAATAAGAATAGTAATGACACTGGAGTTGAAAAGTGAAAAACTTTTAAGATGGTTGATTTTTTATTCATTTTAAATCACACCTGTGTGCAGTGTTGTAATAATCGCTAGGCGCTAGTCGGGCGGTGGGGTACCGACTAGCGATTAATCGGGATTACTAGGGATTAATCGGATCCGGATTTTTATATGTAATTTTTAGTTATACATATACACACACCTTTTTATATATAGTTTTTTAAAGTAGGCATGTTTTGACCCCTCATTAACCCGTTCTTTTAAGTAATTGGATGGAATTTATAAGGTTTGGTTGAAATTTAGCCAGCGTTTGGCCAAATTTTGGCCAGAATAGGACCGCCATTGACTGCCTAGCGATTAATTGGCCAATAATCGGTGAACCTCTGATTAGTGATTAATCGGCGACTAATCGGAGAGTAGTCGGGATTTTTACAACCATGCCTGTGTGTATATATATATTATAATCTTAGGTACTATTTTATATTTTGTAAGCTTTTATGAAAAGTCACATAAAAAGAGTTAAAGGTTGTTGAAAAGAAAATAAGAATAGGAATGACACTTGAGTTGAAAAGTAGGAAAAAAATGCAATCAGGGAAAAAAATTGAAGTACCAAAGGTCGAACCCAAGAACTACAGTTTACATCTTAAGACATCTAACCATTTACGCTGGATTGAATCAATTTCCAGTCGATTACATATTGAAGCAATTTCCATGGATACCTTATTTAACCAATAGCTATAACGATTTGGGAAAAAAAGTTAATGAGTGCCTTGTGGCACCCACTTATTGGTTCACCGCCTTAATCTACCAATCATACCATGTTATTGTAGACAAAACTTATGATTGTAGGTATATAATATAATTATAAAAAGTCACATAAAAAGAGTTATAAGGTTGTTGAAAAGAAAATAAGAATAGTAATGACACTGGAGTTGAAAAGTGTTAACTTTTAAGATGGTTGATTTTTTATTCGTTTAAAATCACACCTGTATATATATATATATATATATATTATAATCTTAGGTACTATTTTATATTTTGTAAGCTTTTATGAAAAGTCACATAAAAAGAGTTACAGGTTGTTGAAAAGAAAATAAGAATAGGAAAGACACTTGAGTTGAAAACTAGGAAAAAAATGCAATCAGGGAAAAAAGTTGAAGTACCAAAGGTCGAACCCAAGAACTACAGTTTACAGCTTAAGACATCTAACCATTTACGCTGGATTGAATCAATTTCCAGTCGATTCCATATTGAAGCAATTTCCATGGATACCTTATTTAACCAATAGCTATAACGATTTAGGAAAAAAAAGTTAATGAGTGCCTTGTGGCACCCACTTATTGGTTCACCGCCTTAATCTACCAATCATACCATGTTATTGTACACAAAACTTATGATTGTAGGTATATAATATAATTATAAAAAGTCACATAAAAAGAGTTATAAGGTTGTTGAAAAGAAAATAAGAATAGTAATGACACTAGAGTTGAAAAGTGAAAAACTTTTAAGATGGTTGATTTTTTATTCGTTTAAAATCACACCTGTGTGTATATATATATTACAATCTTAGGTACTATTTTATATTTTGTAAGCTTTTATGAAAAGTCACATAAAAAGAGTTACAGGTTGTTGAAAAGAAAATAAGAATAGGAATGACACTTGAGTTGAAAAGTAGGAAAAAAAATGCAATCAGGGAAAAAAGTTGAAGTACCAAAGGTCGAACCCAAGAACTACAGTTTACAGCTTAAGACATTTAACCATTTACGCTTTATTGAATCAATTTCCAGTCGATTCCTGTCACACCCCGATATTTCCACGTATTACCGGTGGGCCCGGTGGGGATTTTCGTGACGTAGTTGATATCATTACATTCAAACAACACAATATTTAAATGCACTGCGGAAGCAAAAGATAGATATATTTCAACCGAATATAACTGTAATATCAAGTATCACAAACCGTTGAAAATAATCCACAGGTGGATCAAAAATAAATAGGAAACATTGTTCAACAGTTTTGACATCCAAGCTTGCGAGACTTATTGTGGACGCTAGGAGAAAACCAGCCTAGTTCGCGTAGTACCTGCACTTAACCTTTTTGACAAAATACGTCAGTTTACACTGGTAAATACAATTAACTGACTCATTTTAAAAATGATTTAAAAAAAATTGATTTGGATGCACGTGGCACAAACATTTTATAACTTGGGATAATTATTTGAATATATAAACTTGTAAAAGAATTACATGTTCCTTATGCGTTCAGTAGCCCGGTTCGTGCCGGGTTAAAGATCAATAGACACACCACATAATTTATTTATGCACTGACGAGTGTACGCCTACACTCCGCGCTTAGGTCGTGGCCATTTCGTAAAATGATGCCAATGATATCCGGGACATGGTCATTAACCCCCAAAGGCGTTAAGCAAACAAAACATATTTTTAAACGGGTCATCTCGATAATACTTAACCACCAAACGATTAAGGTCGAATGCCCGACCAAGCGGTATTCTATATACCGTACCCCAAGCCCGTATTAGGGAAAATAAGTTAAAAGTATTTACCTTTGCAAGTATCAATCATGTTGGATCGTTGTTTGACCCGATTGAGTCGATCAGAAGAGTTTTAAGTCCAGTTCAAAGGCGGAATCAGAGAACTAGACACAGAAACAGCTTGATAATCTAATATCTGTCTCTTATATTGCGTTTAACAACTATTACAACCTTGACAGAAATCCGGCAGCACTTCGTTACAGTTCTGAAGTCGCGATACCAACAAATGAACAATGCACCTATATATAGTGAGCATGATTTCGCTTATGTGAACATGACATATGAGCAAAATCACTTGTTTCTGATTTCGCTTATATGGACATGTCCATATGAGCGAAATCACTCCCTTAATTTCTAACAATCGTTTCTCGAACCTCGTGCACTGGATATCCTATCTAATCTTATCCTATTACATGATACAAGACGAAGTCAATAGACGTAATGCACTAACAGACTCCCCCTCGGATATTGACGAAGTCTTCAGTAACTAATCTTCAATATGACACATCTTCAGTCTTGATCATTCTGTCTTTTCTTTTCAAGTTGTAACATTGTAAGCATACAACAATCTTTCTCTTCTTCTATCAGCTTCAGGCTCCCCCTTTCATCAAGCTTCCGTGCTTTGGGATCGACACCTAGCTTTCCATCTACAAGCTCCTCTTTGTTTCAAACTTGTCTTCAGACTCCCCCTTAAACTCTGCTCTCGGGATCGTAGTCTGGATTATCTGCAATCACTCAAACATTCATAAATATAATGTTTTCATATTATCAATCAATTTTCTCTAATCCACTCCCCCTATCAACAAACTTTACGGATTTGGCAGTGTTAAAGAATCCAACTCCCTCACAGTTTATCATCCAAGTCCAAATTAATGACCTTGGAGATATCACAAACTGTTTTTGAAATTTTTGATTTTAATTCAAGTATCAAATTAATGAACTTGTTTTATTTTCAGAAACACAATCAGCTCACTTAGATTTTGAAACTCAGCATTTCAGATAAAGGTTGTTGAAAATAAAGTGAAATCAAAATCTTTTTGTATTTTCTGAAAATATAAAGCAGTAAAGAAATATGTACAAACATATTTACAGACAATATTTTTGTTTGAGTATGCGTCAGAGGATCATATCAGTTTTTGACAAGTCACAAGTACCGTTGAGCTTAATTACACATTAAGAATTAAACAATTCACTTAGATTGTCGATATACTTGTCCACTTAAATTTTCATACAAACTTCAACTGATTCAGGATACGAATTAGGTATTTTAAGAACTTAAACTCATTCATGTGTCCCACCTCTTGAATATACTCCCGTATCCAGATCCCAATATTCAGTCTTACAAGTGAGTATACCTAGATGATATCTGTAAGGGGAATAAATTATAGTACGAAACCGTGAGAGCTCAGGTCAGAACTTCCGTTCAGCAGAGAGATGACGGTTCGACTTTGGGTGTGTCCCCTTTAGAGGATCTTTTTTACAACAGCCATGATTAGCATTTTTCAATGTTTCATCATTTTTAGCTGAGGGCTGCGCTATGTTTCAAGCAATGCAGAAAGTATTCTCCAGGGACTAGGCCATTACTTCCGCAAAATCAGAAGTCCCGAGATAATACCCTATATATCACTACGCATAAAGACCTAGTATCTCAGAAAGAGGGACCTTTCAAACGAGATTTCAGGGGTTACCTATATATCCAAGTAGTGTTCCCCACGAAATAATTGACAGAAATCCGGCAGCACTTCATTACAGTTCTAATGCACCTATATATAGTGAGCATGATTTCGCTTATGTGAACATGACATATGAGCGAAATCACTTGTTTCTGATTTCGCTTATATGGACATGTCCATATGAGCGAAATCACTCCCTTAATTTCTAACAATCGTTTCTCGAACCTCGTGCACTGGATATCCTATCTAATCTTATCCTATTACATGATACAAGACGAAGTCAATAGACGTAATGCACTAACAAATCACAAATAGCAAGTGCATGTAGCTTTTACCTGGTCTCCTATTCTGGAACGAAGGTTTATAATAACCTATTAGAATCCTAACGGGTCTTTAATTAAGCTTAAACTTAGACCGGTTAGTTTTAAGGAAGATACGGTTCAAACGCACGATTAAGCGAAACCGGAATAGAATGTGATTTAGACCCGACAAGTTTGAAGACTTGTATAATATGGGTAATCTAACCACATTCTGGATTTTGATATAAAAACGATAAGGTTTGACCCGTTTCGGCTAATTTATGCAAACTAGTTACATAAACTGAACCGAACGCGCGAGAGGCGTAACGGGTAACCATAAGAGCCATATACAGGTTTCCTAAGTTAATATGCCTCAAATATGTTGTGACATCAGTAAGATATCTTTTATTATGCCCAAAACGAGTTTAATCTTAATTTAAGCCCCGAAGGGGTATTTTGGTCATTTACAAGGTTATAAAAGAGTTCAAGTATTAACCTGAGTTACAGGTCTGATATCATTAGTAAAAATACTAAATTTAATAAGTTATAACAGTAGGGTATTGCATATATGTAAAATTTATCAATTATAACCAAACTATGCACCGTAGGGGCATTTTGGTAATTTCACATAAGCTAAAAAGCTCAAAATTGAAATCTGAGCTAAACAACTTTTGCTTACTGTTAAAATATTAGAATTTACCAAAAATATCAGTAGGTATCAACCCTTATATGTTTAAAATAGTTTTAGTACATACTATGCGTTAAAAACGCCTAAAAAGGCGATTAGGAACCATTTTCGGGTTCTATAAAGAAAACTGATATTTTTATTAGTCCAGAAGGTTTAAAATAATTTTTTTATCATATAAAACCAGTAGCAAAAGGTTTGGGGTCAAAAAGACATGTAAAACTCATTTTATAGCCCAAAAGGGCAAAACCGACAATTACTGAATCAAACTTATAACTCTAAGTTATGCTCAGCCTAAAATTAATTAAAAATCTTCAAAAATCCCAAAATATTATATTTCATCAGTGGGTAAAAATTTTGATATCAAAAAGTGGGTTTAAATAGGCTATATGCTAATTATGCCGTTTAATCGCTTAAAAAGCTTTCTAATTACGCTAATGAGCATAACTCTCAATCTACACCTCAAACTGATGTCAAATTTTGGGTACAAGTTTATAAATCAGTAACTAAGGTTTCTACTCTTTTACATTTTCAAAAATCACGTTTTATGGTGAAAAGGGCATAATAGTCAACATATAAGCAATTAACGGAATCATGCATTTTAATTGGATAACTAATGAACCAAGGTGTATAATCACAGAGGGTTATACTAGCATGTAACCTGGTCCTAAGGAAGCTCTAAGGCATTCCCAAATCATACTAAATCGGGTCAGAACTGAAGTCAAAGCAAAAGTCAAAGTTTTGCGACTTTCGGTTCCGAACCGGGTCTAAACAGAAAATTGTCGGATCTAACAAGCTTAGACCATTTATTATACTTATTACCAAGTTATATGAGTGATAAAATAGGTTGTATGGGTTCTACATTGCTAATTTTGCATAAATTGGAAAATAAGCATTCTGTTGACCTTTTAGTAACAAGTTTGACCCGACATTTGACCTAGTTAGAGTGGGAATCAGAGGGTGCCCTTTTTAGGGTTTATTGCCCACATAATTACCAACTTATAACTACTTTTAATTCGAGATTTTACTGAACAAATACTGATTAACCTCGAAGTCAAATTCTAATTACGACGGTTTGACTTTTAGCTAATTAACTAAGCTAAACTCAATTAAGGAAGGTTTAGGAAGCTTACCCAAGTCCTATGCACGATTAGAGATGCTTAGGGTCTGCTCTTGAACTCCCAAAAGCTCCATAAATGCAGATGGAATGAATGATCACAATGTTGCAACATTGTGGCTTTATATAGTGATTTTAATTGCTTGTGATCTTGACACACAAGCCTACCATTGTTCCCAGATCATTTACAAGTGCTCCTAGTGTCTAAAAGCATGTAGGGGTCGCCCATGGAAGTGAAAATATCTAACTAAGTCGGTTACAACGTTCAAAACAGCCAACTGTCAACTTCCTGGTCGCTGTGCACCCCTTACGGACCGTAAGGGGGTGGCTTACGGTCCGTAAGCCTTTTGCAGAAGGAAAAAAGTTTTGCCCTTTCAAGCATTCGAACAGGCAACCATGTATTACGGATTTTGGGCTTCTATAATTCAGTATGGGGCCTCATGAACGTGCCTTGAACAGTTTAGATCACCTTTAATGATGTACATTTGTCTTGGACATTATCGAAAAGCCATAAACGAAGGGTTGTCGTGCAAATTCTTCGTAGGATTTGCATTCTTGAAATTTTGAATCAATTATTATTAGTATTTACCGGATTTGAGTGTATCAGATGTTTATAATAAATTCTAGGGTCTTGGGATTTATAATGAAGTCGTTCAGAGGTATAAATTAACATGTCGACACGTTTAAAATCCTGCCATACATCTTTAACTAGGTCCGGGTTTATAATACTTTTTGTCTTACACGACACGTGTCGTTATTTCATTTGACGCAAAATTTCGAGGTGTTACATCCTCACCCCCTTAAAAGAAATCTCGACCTCGAGATTTACTGAAATAAGTGAGGGTACTTTTCTTTCATTGTGGACTCAACCTCCCATGTGTACTCGGGACCTCTACGGGCATCCCATTTTACCTTTACAATAGGCACATGTTTCCTTCGAAGTTTCTTAACCTGTCGATCCTCGATCGACACAGGTTTTTCAACAAACTTCAAGCTCTCTTCTATGTGTACATCTGTATGTGGTATGACTAGTAATTCATCAGCGAAACACTTCTTCAGATTGCAGATGTGGAATACATTATGAATACCACTGAGCTCTTCAGGTAAGTTTAACTTATAGGCAACTGATCCGACACGTTCGATGACCTCGAATGGTCCTATGTATCTCGGGCTTAACGTGCCTTTCTTACCAAATCGCATCACTCCCTTCTAGGGTGATACTTTAAGCAACACCTTGTCACCTACCTCGAAGTTAAAAGGTTTACGCTTTAAATCTGCGTAGCTTTTCTGGCCTATCCCTGGCAGCTTTCAGGCGCTCATGAATCTGGATAATCTTTTCCGTCGTTTCAAAGACTATTTCAGGTCCTGACAATTGGACATCTCCAACTTCCGCCCAACAAACGGGAGTTCTGCACTTTCTACCGTACAAGGCCTCGAAAGGCGCGGCCTTGATGCTCGTATGATAGCTATTGTTGTACGAGAACTCGATTAATGGCAGGTGGTTATCCCAACTACCACTTAAGTCAATCACACATGCACGAAGCATGTCTTCCAAGGTTTGGATGGTACGCTCACTCTGTCCGTCCGTCCGTCCGTCTGAGGATGGTAGGCCATACTGAAATTTAAGCGCGTGCCCAAAGATTGTTGGAAACTTTTCCAAAAATGTGACGTGTATCTAGTATCTCTGTCAGAGATAATAGACACTGGTACGCCATGTAGAGATACAATCTTATCTACGTACAACTGGGCTAACATGTCGGAGCTATAAGTTTCCTTAATGGGTAGGAAATGTGCTGACTTAGTCAGTCTATCCACTATTACCCATATAGTATCATTTCCTTGTCTTAGGTAACTTGGTGATAAAATCCATTGTTACCATTTCCCACTTCCACGTGGGAAGTTCAGGCTGTTGTAGCAAACCTGACGGCTTCTGATGTTCAGCTTTGACTTGTGCACACGTCAAACATTTAGCTACATAGGTAGCTATAGACTTCTTCAAGCCTATCCACCAAAAGTTTGCCTTCAGATCCTGGTACATCTTATCAGCTCCAGGATGAATGGAGTATTTAGAACTGTGGGCTTCCTGGAGGATAACATCCCGAACTCCTCCATAAACTGGAACCCATATTCGTCCATTTAATCTCAGGATTCCGTCCTTGCCATAGGATAACTGTTCTTCAGTTACTCCTAGCTTTTCGTTAGGATAGTTAGCTTCCAGCACAGCTTCCTTCTGCGCAGCTAACAACTTTTCATTCAAACCATTCTTTACCTCAATGCTCTTGGCATTGATTCGGATGGGTTTCACCCTTTCCTTTCGACTTAAGGCATCGACAACTACATTCGCCTTGCCAGGATGGTATCTGATCTCACAGTCATAATCATTCAAGGTTTCCATCCAACGTCGTTGCCTCATGTTCAAGTCCTTTTGGTTAAACAGGTGCTGGAGGCTCTTGTGATCAGAATAGATCACACACTTGATACCATATAAATAGTGCCTCCATAGCTTTAGTGCAAATACAACGGCACCCAATTCCAAGTCATGGGTAGTGTAATTCTTTTCATGCACCTTTAACTATCGTGAAACATAGGCAATAACCTTGCCTCTCTGCATAAGCACACACCCCATGCCAGTGTGTGATGCGTCGCAGTAAACCACGAATTCTTCGGTACCTTCAGGCAACGTCAGCACAGGCGCATTGCTTAGTTTCTGCTTAAGGATATCAAAGGATTCTTGTTGCTTGGGTCCCCAGTTGAACTTAATATCCTTCCTGGTCAAAGAAGTTAGGGGTGCAGCAATCCTTGAAAATTTTTCAATAAAGCGCCTGTAGTATCCTGCCAATCCCAAGAAACTGCGAATTTCTGTGGGCGTCTTCGGCTCTTGCCAATTCATGACAGCTTCAACTTTAGCGGGATCTACTTGGATTCCGCGTTCACTAACAACATGTCCAAGGAATTGGACTTCTCGAAGCCAAAATTCACACTTAGAGAATTTGGCATAGAGCTTCTCCCGCTGAAGTAGTGAAAGAATACATCGAAGATGCTTCTCGTGATCAGCTTGGTTCCTCGAGTAGATGAGAATGTCGTCGATGAAAACGATGAAAAATTTATTTAAGTAAGGCTTGCAGACGTGATTCATGAGATCCATGAACGCGGCAGATGCATTAGTGAGCCCAAAAGGCATCACTAGGAACTCGTAATGACCATAGCGAGTCCTAAATGCAGTTTTGTGTACGTCTTCATCTCTAACCTTCAGTTGGTGATAGCCTGACCTTAAATCAATCTTAGAGAAGTAACTTGCCCCTTGAAGCTGATCGAACAGATCGTCGATTCTGGGCAATGGGTACCTATTCTTGATAGTGACCTTATTAAGCTCACGGTAATCGATGCACAGACGCATCGATCCATCCTTCTTCTTGACAAATAAGATTAGCGCTCCCCAAGGAGACGAACTAGGTCTAATGAAACCCTTGGCTAGCAATTCATCCAGTTGTGTCTTCAATTCCTTCATCTCTGTCGGTGCCAGCCTATAAGGCGCCCTTGCTACTGGTGCTGCTCCAGGGATAATGTCAATTCTGAATTCTACTTGTCTATCTGGTGGTAAACCAGGTAGTTCTTCAGGAAAAACTTCAGGGTATTCAGAAATGACGGGGATGTCTTCCATCTTAGGTTTCAGCTCATCAATAGTCACTTGTGCCATGTAGATGACACAACCCTTCTTCAAACACTTAGAGGCCTTGAGCATAGTCACTTGCTCAGGTAGTCCATACCGGGTATCTCCCTGAATGGTAAGTGACTCACCAGACGGAGTCTTGATCACCACTTGCTTCTTATTGCAGATAATCTGGGCCTGGTTATGAGATAACCAGTCCATACCCAAAACTATGTCGAAACCGGCTAACTTCAAAGGAAGTAGGGACAAAGGAAAAAAGTGGTTCTTAATGGATATGAAACATCCATCTAATATGGTTGAGGCAGTTTCTAAGGTGCCATCTGCTAATTCCACCTCATACTTTACACTTAGGGTTTTAACGGGTAAATTCAGCAATTTGCAAAACTTATTATCTACGAATGACTTATCAGCGCCTGAATCAAAAAGTACTCTTGCATAGACATCATTTATGAGGAAGGTACCTGTAATCACATTGTCGTCCTGCACAGCTTCCTTTGCATCCATCCTAAAGACCCTAGCATTGGTCTTCTTTCCTTCATCCGCTTTCTTTGCGAGTTTTGGGCAGTTGGACTTGATATGCCCCTTTTCATTACAGTTGTAGCAGGTCGCATCCTTCAAATTTTTGCAATCCAAGGTCTTGTGTTCCTTGGACTTGCATATCCCGCATGCAAAAGTCCTCGATTGTGTCTGCGAGTTCGATTCATATATGCACTTCCCGAAGTGCTGTTTCTTGCAGACTTTGCACTTGGGCTTATCTCCAGATTGATGCCCATCCTTATTAGATCCAGACCCTTTCTTGGGATCATTGTTTCCCCGATGCTTTTTGTCTGACCGTCGCGAATTGTCATTTTCACGCTTCCTCTTCTCGGCATCCGTGTTCCTCAGCGATCTCTGTCTGACCGCGTGCAGTGTGAGGGACAAAGATATATCAGCTACAGATCTGAAAGTGGCTGGCCGAGAGGCCTTCACGCTTGCCTTTATTTCTGGGGCTAAACCCCCAATGAAACGAGCTATTCTTTTGGGTACCGGGGTCACCAGATATGGAACCAATCTTGACATTGTATTAAAGCTCGTAAGGTAAGCTTGGCAATCCAGATTTTTCATTACCAAAGACAGAAAATCCGACTCAATCTTTTCTACCTCATGCTGAGGGCAGTAGTTCTCCCTGATGAGGGCAACGAATTGTTCCCATGTCATATTGTACAGTGGAATCTTCCCTGTAGCTTGAATCAACGATCTCCACCAGGCTAAGGCCTCACCTTTGAACGATTGAGACACAAACTTTACCACATCTTTCTCAGCGCACCCGCTGATATCAACCACGGTGTCCATCTCATCCAACCATGTCATGCAGTCTATAGCTCCTTTCTCCCCAGTGAAATCCCTGGTTTTGCATGAAATAAAATATTTGTAGGAGCAACCCTTATCATGGGTTCCTTGCTTCAGTACGATCCTTTGAGATGGAACACTTTGTTGATTTGAGGACTGACGATCGTCATCAACTTTCTTTGGTTCTTCCTTCTTAGAGGGTGGCTTGCTGTGAGCTTCAGAATGAGTCTTAGGCTTAGAATGGGGCACTGATTGGGCTCTGCTCCGAGTACCGCTTGCTTCACTATACTGCCTATCCAAGGCTTTTGTAACAGCATTGTCGATTAATGCTCGGAGTTCCACGCCAGTCACATTGAACCTGGTGGCGTCCTGATTCTCTCTTGGCAGACTGTTAATCTCGTCTGAGTCAGCCATGTATCTTGAACTGTTACATAAGATATTAACATTAATTTATTTGAGAGCTTATTATGGAATTGTCGTTTATGGCAATTCCTTAACCATGGTAAACATAGACCATATTGGGTTAATTTGTTAAGAAATTTCATTCGGGACTTTTTATTAGTAACCCTTAGTTCTAGCATGAAATATAATATTGGCACAACAGGCCTAGTCACGTGGACAATTCTAAATTATAGATTTAGATCTTATAGGATCTAGTTATTAAGGTTTAAATTAAAATTCATTGCCTTTCTTGACAGGGAGTCTATAAGCTACGACTGTCTTTTGTCTTATATGACATTAGTTATGGCCCGTAGGCATTACATCACAATCGGATGTTTAAATAATAAGGAATTTGGGATAATTAACACAAGGGTGACATGTGTGATTTTGCGGATCACATTAGCTAAGAATGTTAACACGTTTGCAGATGTTAGCAGAGATTTGAATCTTTTTAAACAGGTTTTACCATATTGGCTAAGTCTTTATAATGACCTACAAGCTAGGTTTTTACCTTTTTAAGATTCTTATTATTATTCAACGCAGAACAATCCTATATTGAAATGGTTAATATGGATCTGAATCTAATTGGAGAACTACCGTCTTGGCCCTGTCTTTAAATTGACACAAGGCTAGGTCTTGTTCTTTTAGATTTTATCATTCTAATATAATGATTGATCAAAAATGTTATTTATTTATTTCACATTCTATGTTTATGCATATAGTAATAATGAAAATTTCAGTTCAACCATTCCACAACAAAGTTCTGAACGAGTACAAGTTTGCCCTAAACGGGACTTCTAATTAGATAACATGCCCGCGCAGGGGCTCAAACAAACAACATACCCACGTAGGGGTTTAAACAAAGACTTGCCCACGCAGGGGCTTAACAAACAAACATACCCACGCAGGGGTCAAAACAACAAGACAGGCCCACGCAGGGGCTCAACACAAACAAGGAAAATACAACCGACAATTGAAGGATTCAATGGTCCCTCTTGCTCTTCCCTTTTATTAAACTTGTCAAACCCTGGAAGAAACTTTGTCGTTCCCTGCGATCTCTGTGAACTACCCGCTCAACTTGGTCTAATCTTTGTAGAATTTCCTCATGCTCTGGTGGGGAAAATCGTGGTGGCTGCGATTGTTGCCGAATCGGAGGTCGTGCAGGTATTTGTTATCCATGAGTTGGATATCCCACTCCCCAAGGAGCTCCATACGGTCCTTCCGGATATAGGGCGTTGTAATTTGCCGCGACTAAGTACGGGTCGGCTTCTGCATAGTTATAGTGAGTGTGAACCGGCTATTCAAACGGATTGTACGCCATTGAACCGGCGTATGCAGGAATCGGGTTATCAAAACCCATCGGTGGCGGCTGTGGTGCAACTGGTGCAGAACTCACCTCTGGAATTGGGTTTGAGGGCCCACCCTTTTGTGGGTCTTCATGCAGTGGCGGGTAATGACTGCCACTGGAGTGTCGAGGGGTGCTAAAGTGGAAATCCCCTCCTCGCGCGGAGATTCTTGCGCCTGATCTCCGACGCCTTGGTGGTTCTGGAGGTGCTTGATGAACTGGCGGCGGAGGAGGTGATGTGTGCAAAATGCAACATATAAATTACATCAATTGTGGCATAAAACTAACCCTTTTTTAGTACTAATGTTGGAAAAAATGTGCTTTTGTCTTCCTTTTGTATTTTCAGGATTAAATGAGCTCAAATTAACAAAAGAAGCAAAAAGACATCAAAATCTAACATAAATACAAGAAAAGGAACAAGACGTGACATGCCCAACCCCACGACAGCATCTTCCCAAGCAAAACAAGAGGTCAGAAGACTGAACACGCCCCGTGCTCAGCCAGCACGGGGGCGTGCGCAAGTGTCAGCAGAAAAGACAAAGTGGTAGAAGCTTCTATTGCCCACCACGGGGCCGTGCTCAGCGGACACGGGGCCGTGGTCAACTATAAGATTCGCACAATCCAGGCAAATCTTCATAGTACAAAGATTCTTCTGCACACGGGGTCGTGCTCAGCGGACACGGGGGCGTGGTCAACTAATAAGACAAAGCTGCAATAAATGAAGAAAGAGAAGGATGTGGACACGGGGCCGTGCCCACTGGACACGGGGCCGTGCCCACTGGACACGGGGCCGTGCCCGAGCTTCTGTTCAGCCTATAAATAGGAGTGCTTGGCTCAAGCTCAAACCATCCCTTGGCACACCACCTCTCTCACACTTCACCCACCACCCACCACCACCATAACACCATCATCCACCACCATCATCCATTGTCCATCGTAGAGTGTGTGAGTCGTCTCGGGATCCAAGATTGATCGTAAGAGTTCTTGACAATCAAGGCCATGTTTGCCTAACTCTCTTACATCACTTGGTGAAGACAAGTGTCTAGTGTAATACTTTTTATTTCTATTCTTTTCGCACTTTTTACTTGGTTTTGTATTAATGACTTTAATAACTAGTTTCTTATGTTGAAGGTGATTCTTCCTTATCGTTTGTCCGTGGTGTCTTGGCATTATTTTACTGTCTATATAAAATAAAAGATTTTCACCATTCATATCTCCACGGTCTATATGGAGGTATGTTGGCTACCTGGTCGGGGGTTAAGGGAACGGTTTGGTAAGAGTCTTGTCATTGTTCAGCGTTTAGAGGTCCTGCAATGGACCTGGGTCAAATTTAGTAGGACCTCCTTCAATACTTAACGGTATTGGATGGCGGGGGTCCAAACTCTTTGATCCCCTCATAAGTTAACTACTATTAATACTATAACCCGGCTATTTAGGACTGTATCCCTGCTGACTCAGACTACTTAGTCGAGGGTAACGTCACCTCCAAAAGAGGGGCCTACCATAATTTGCATTAATAACTTAA
Organism: Helianthus tuberosus; assembly: GCA_030545235.1. Lineage (NCBI taxonomy): Eukaryota > Viridiplantae > Streptophyta > Magnoliopsida > Asterales > Asteraceae > Helianthus > Helianthus tuberosus. Next base: position 3,294,802 of record CM060416.1, on the reverse strand, counting down.
TTAATTATCTTCCAATAATCCGACCCTTTAGGATTGTATCCTTGCTGACTCAAACTACTGGGTTGAGGGTAACGTCACCTTCAAAAGAGGGGCCTACTACAATAACTAAGATAATCTCTTAATTAAGTGCAAAAGTGCGGAAATAATCAAAGGTTACACTATACACGAGTCGGAACCAAGTGATTCATCTTGTCTATCTGTTTTTCTTTTATTTTTATTTTCAGCATTTTAGTTAGTTTTTATTTTTCTTAGCTTAAAACATTTTTCTAAACTTTTTATTTTGATTAGACGTTGAGGATAAACCGGTACTAAAAGCTCTTGTGTCCTTGGACGACCTCGGTATCTTGCCAACACTATACTACGCTCACAATGGGTGCACTTGCCCATATGTGTGTTTAGTGTTAGTAAAATATCGTGTTTTATAAATTTAAAACTTGACTAAAAAAGTGTTAAAGGGGCTTAAAATATACACCTAATATATATAACACTCGACACCCATCAGGAGGCGGTGGCGTGACAGCCACGAAACGTGAATCCCAAGAGGGATCCTGCTGTTGCTGGTGAGGTGATGAATGGTGAGAAGGTGTGAAGTACCATTCATGTTGGTTAAACCTCGCTTGGAAACTGTCTGGACCACCATAGGGTGATCCGTGGAAGGATGAACCATCTGAGATCTCGATGGGATGGTTGGGGGTCCCGGTTGCAGGCTCCATAGGGTCGGTGTCCTCATCCATATCCATGGCGTGATCGCCGGAAAAATGATCCTCCGGTCCTAATGGGTTAAAACCCACTGGTTCTTGTATGTAGTTAGCCGGGTTGAACCGGCCCTGAAAAATAGGAGTAGGGTCGCCGAAGGAACGGTGCGAAGCAGATCGCTGCAACGGTAGGAAGGAATGGCGGGAATCTTCGGGCTCATTTTCCGAATGCGGCCCAAATGAATGACGGTAAGGAGGCGTTGAGCTGTGCGAAACAGACCGTCTAGCGGGCTCCGCAGGGGTCCTCCAGTTTCCCTGAGGATCGGCACTCATAGTATTGGAAGGAGCTCGCCTGTGCGAAGGCCCGGCTTCGTGATCATTGGGGGCGGTGATTGGCCCCTTGCCTCGTCCTCTTCTTCTAAATCTTGGCGGCATTGTTAATCCTGTCAACCCAAATAAAAGATACAACAAGAAATATAAAGGACAAAGTTAAGATAAAAAAACAAAAAAAAACAAATTTCGGATTATTCCTATGTTCTTCGTCTAGACTCGAAAATTTAGGAATGTGCAATTGTGTCATTGAGATTAAACACAAAAGGCTAGTGTTTAATTCACTCAATGTTGGCTCTGATACCAACCTGTCACACCCCGATATTTCCACGTATTACCGGTGGGCCCGGTGGGGATTTTCGTGACGTAGTTGATATCATTACAGTCAAACAACACAATATTTAAATGCACTGCGGAAGCAAAAGATAGATATATTTCAACCGAATATAACTGTAATATCAAGTATCACAAACCGTTGAAAATAATCCACAGGTGGATCAAAAATAAATAGGAAACATTGTTCAACAGTTTTGACATCCAAGCTTGCGAGACTTATTGTGGACGCTAGGAGAAAACCAGCCTAGTTCGCGTAGTACCTGCACTTAACCTTTTTGACAAAATACGTCAGTTTACACTGGTAAATACAATTAACTGACTCATTTTAAAAATGATTTTAAAAAAATTGATTTGGATGCACGTGGCACAAACATTTTATAACTTGGGATAATTATTTGAATATATAAACTTGTAAAAGAATTACATGTTCCTTATGCGTTCAGTAGCCCGGTTCGTGCCGGGTTAAAGATCAATAGACACACCACATAATTTATTTATGCACTGACTAGTGTACGCCTACACTCCGCGCTTAGGTCGTGGCCATTTCGTAAAATGATGCCAAGGATATCCGGGACATGGTCATTAACCCCCCAAAGGCGTTAAGCAAACAAAACATATTTTTAAACGAGTCAACTCGATAATACTTAACCACCAAACGATTAAGGTCGAATGCCCGACCAAGCGGTATTCTATATACCGTACCCCAAGCCCGTATTAGGGAAAATAAGTTAAAAGTATTTACCTTTGCAAGTATCAATCACAAATAGCAAGTGCGTGTAGCTTTTACCGGGTCTCCTATTCTGGAACGAAGGTTTATAATAACATATTAGAATCCTAACGGGTCTTTAATTAAGCTTAAACTTAGACCGGTTAGTTTTAAGGAAGATACGGTTCAAACGCACGATTAAGCGAAACCGGAATAGAATGTGATTTAGACCCGACAAGTTTGAAGACTTGTATAATATGGGTAATCTAACCACATTCTGGATTTTGATATAAAAACGATAAGGTTTGACCCGTTTCGGCTAATTTATGCAAACTAGTTACATAAACCGAACCGAACGCGCGAGAGGCGTAACGGGTAACCATAAGAGCCATATACAGGTTTCCTAAGTTAATATGCCTCAAATATGTTGTGACATCAGTAAGATATCTTTTATTATGCCCAAAACGAGTTTAATCTTAATTTAAGCCCCGAAGGGGTATTTTGGTCATTTACAAGGTTATAAAAGAGTTCAAGTATTAACCTGAGTTACAGGTCTGATATCATTAGTAAAAATACTTAATTTAATAAGTTATAACAGTAGGGTATTGCATATATGTGAAATTTATCAATTATAACCAAACTATGCACCGTAGGGGCATTTTGGTAATTTCACATAAGCCAAAAAGCTCAAAACTGAAATCTGAGTTAAACAACTTTTGCTTACTGTTAAAATATTATAATTTACCAAAAATATCAGTAGGTATCAACCCTTATATGTTTAAAATAGTTTTAGTACATACTATGCGTTAAAAACGCCTAAAAAGGCGATTAGGAGCCATTTTCGGGTTCTATAAAGAAAACTGATATTTTTATTAGTCCAGAAGGTTTAAAATAATTTATTTATCATATAAAATCAGTAGCAAAAGGTTTGGGGTCAAAAAGATATGTAAAACTCATTTTATAGCCCAAAAGGGCAAAACCGACAATTACTGAATCAAGCTTATAACTCTAAGTTATGCTCAGCCTAAAATTAATTAAAAATCTTCAAAAATCCCAAAATATTATATTACATCAGTGGGTAAAAAGTTTGATATCAAAAAGTGGGTTTAAATAGGCTATATGCTAATTATGCCGTTTAATCGCTTAAAAAGCTTTCTAATTACGCTAATGAGCATAACTCTCAATCTACACCTCAAACTGATGTCAAATTTTGGGTACAAGTTTATAAATCAGTAACTAAGGTTTCTACTCTTTTACATTTTCAAAAATCACGTTTTATGGTGAAAATGGCATAATAGTCAACATATAAGCAATTAACGGAATCATGCATTTTAATTGGATAACTAATGAACCAAGGTGTATAATCACAGAGGGTTATACTAGCATGTAACCTGGTCCTAAGGAAGCTCTAAGGCATTCCCAAATCATACTAAATCGGGTCAGAACTGAAGTCAAAGCAAAAGTCAAAGTTTTGCGACTTTCGGTTCCGAACCGGGTCTAAACAGAAAATTATCGGATCTAACAAGCTTTGACCATTTATTATACTTATTACCAAGTTATATGAGTGATAAAATAGGTTGTATGGGTTCTACATTGCTAATTATGAATAAATTGGAAAATAAGCATTCTGTTGACTTTTTAGTAACAAGTTTGACCCGACATTTGACCTAGTTAGAGTGGGAATCAAAGGGTGCCCTTTTTAGGGTTTATTGCCCACATAATTACCAACTTATAACTAATTTTAATTCGAGATTTGACTGAAAAAATACTGATTAACCTCGAAGTTAAACTCTAATTACGGCGGTTTGACTTTTAGCTAATTAACTAAGCTAAACTCAATTAAGGAAGATTTAGGAAAAGTAGAAGAAAATGTAATCAGGGAAAAAGTTAAAGTACCAAAGGTCGAAACCAAGTATTACAGTTTACAGCTTAAGACATCTAACCACTTGCGCTGAATTCCATATTAAAACAATTTCCATGGATACCTTATTTAACTGACAAAACGATTTGGAAAAAAAAACCACAGAAAGTTAGTAGATGCCACATAGCCCCCACTTATTGGTTCACCGCCTTAATCTACCATCATATTATGTTACTATAGACAAAACTTATGATTGTAGGTATATATGATTCAAATATTAAAAAACTTATTTGTATTCAACAAAGTACAAGGGTGTAGGGTGAAAACACAGTCTAAAACACTTGGTGGTTGTTTGTTTACCTTTTAATGGGGCTCTTAATGGTTTAGACCTTTTACTGGTTTAACACTTAATGGTTCAGACTGTTTGTTTCGCGAGCAGATTTCTGAATGGTTAAGACATCTAATCTGAATTGGTCAAACATTTGCCTCTAAACGGTTAAGCATTATACTGCCTCTTAATGTTTCAGACATTTTACTGGTTTAACACTTAGGTGGTGTTTGTTTTTCTAAAAAAGATCTACGCAGGCTTTTCTGTCTGCGCCGTGCAGACCACGCACATACATTGTCATCTACAGGCTGTTTGTTTTTTCGAAGACGTTTCATTAAAAATCGTCTGCGCGAGCTCTTCTTGGTGCAGAATTTGCCCAGCCATTTCTAAGATCTTCTAAGGTCTACATAGGGTTAAACACCACCACCGTCCATCACCGCTACCACACACCGCCGTCCATCACCACCATCACCCACCGTCCATCATTACCACCACCGTCCATCACCGTCCACGTCTACCACCACCGTCCAGCACCATCATCTACCACCATCGTCTGTACACCACCTCTAGTTTATTTTAGAAGTTTACATATGTTAAAAAAACAAACAGTCTTCTTCTTTCAGAATGTAGAGGTTCGGTCTACCTCTTCTTCTATAAATGTCTGCAGATGTGGTCTGCAGATTGCAGACGTTTTACCTCTTAAAAAAACAAATAACACAATAACCATTCAGAAGTTGCCAAACACCCCCTCAATAGATTAGTATGGCTACATGTGTGGAGTGAAACCAAAACAAAACAAAAAACAAAAACATCAAATTGGACACAATATTGAATTTTCAAGGTCAAATGGGGACGGATCAGAATTGAAAAATCGAAGACTCAGAAAACCAGAATCAATCAAAAACATTAAACGTGAGAGGATGATGTTGTTCAAGGTAATAAAAAAAACGTAGGAATCATAAGCAATTAGACCAATTTCAATATGTGAATTTGATGACAAATACCAACGTTCCGATTTGAAGACGAAACAAAATTAAAGACCAACAAAAATTAAAGACAATTAAGAACTGGAAATGAATAAGAATGGGGTAAATGTTTTTATTATTGACGAAATATAGCGATTTTTCTAAAAAAAAATAGTTAAATTTTTTTTTTGATTTTTTTAGGTATTACTGTTTGTGTTTACACTGGTTCTCGTGGTTTACACTGGTTCTTGCGGTTTTAAAGTAATGTGAAACTGGGTGGGGTTGTTTTTTCTCCGCACATTTGGAAAAAAAAAATCGTTGGATTTTTTTTTTCTTTCATAAATTTGTGTTTTTTTTTTCTTTAGTTGTTTATCTAGTTTTATATTTTATTCTTTATCCTCTTGAGTTATGGTTTTTTTTTTAATTAAAAGCTTTAATATTTGATACATTATGCTAAATAATACAAAGCAAAAAAAAAGTTATTACGATAAATAATTTGTTAATTAAAGGTAGATGTAAAAAATGGTGACACCTTAAAACGTTTTTATATCATCTTTTAGCATTTACCTTAAATCGTGTTTATATCATTTTTTAGCGTTTACCAAGGTTGGAGAACTCGATAGTCGTTTGGTGAGGTGGGGACTAGCGACTACTCGGGATTATTCAGGATTAATCGGATTGGGTTTTTTATATGTAATTTTCAGCTTTACGTATACATATACACATTTTTATAGGTAAATATTTTAAGTAGCTAGGTTTTAACTCTTACTCAACTCTTTTTTTTAAGTAAATAAGATTAATTATTGGAATTCACACGGATTGGTTGGAAACTGGCCGGAATTTTAGATGTTTTTGCCGGAATATACAGGTTGTTTGCTGGAATTTGGCCGGAATCACCAATTTTTGGCCGGCCAACTAGGTCCGACTAGACCGACTAGCAATTAATGGTCTGGTTAACGAAAAATTACTCAGTTACTAACCGACTAGCGATTAGTCGCCGACTAGTCTCACTGGCATTTACCATTGAATAACGTGTGTAATTGAATTACGTGGTTTTCTGATGTAGTAGTAGACGTGCTTTTTTAACGTTTCAACCTGTCCCAATATGAATGCTCTAAAATAAAAGTAACCTGTTAGGAAAAGAAGACATGTGAAAAGGTGACACGATGGGATCGGTTCAATGATTTGTGTTAGAACTTAGAAGATGATTGTGGTACGTAGATGTCGCCAATGATGATGGCTTTGAATTCAAGTTTTCTTCATTTCCCTTTTATTGGGTCCGGTTCGTCGGCATGGTTTATGGTCGTCCAACCAATGTTGCATGTTTGTTGTCCCATTCAACCATTCTTATCATCATACTTGGTTTTTTTTTTTTTTGAACGGCAAATTAGGATCACTGACGGACCACTGAAGTATCATCGTGCCACTAGCAGAATCACCCGATCATATCCATCTCCACTAGGCTATAATGTATATACACCAATTCAGGAGGAAACCCAATAAATCTGAGAAAAACCCCCTTTTGTGAGAATCGAACCCAGGACCTAATGGTCCCAAAGACTTATTCCACCCCCAAAATACGACTAGGCTATAATACCATGGGCATTATCATCATACTTGTATTTCATATATTTAATGGAACTTTATTCTTAGACTAAAAAAGTCATTATACATGTATTAATTTATAAGTACAAATTTGACCACCTTTTTGGCTGCTAGGGGGAGTATAGTTAGGTATCTTTCAACACCGATCAAATATGTATTATGACTCATTGGCTCATATCTTTATTGGTATATAGGTTAAAACTTATGACTATAAAAAACATTTCTGAAACCGTTGTCGGCTAATATGTGAAAAAGAAAAATATCATTCTAATGCTATAGTTTTACATACATGTTAAGTATATTAATTATTAGCCCACCCATTTAAACTTAAATCAATTTGTGGGGTTAATAACAACTAGTGGTATGTTATCCGGATGCGGCAAAGGTGTTAAAATTTATAAGGCTCGGTTTTGATAAGATGTATATTGGTATTCACCCAATGAAAAAAGTCACGTTAATAAAAATAAGAGTAAAATGACATAGTCCCTGAGTTTAGACTACTTTTGTCATTTCAGTAAAAAAAAATGAATCCTTTTATATTTGGGTCCCGAGGTTTCATTTTTTTTATCATTTTCATCCAATTAGCAAGCTAGGTTTGAATTTCCTGTTAACTTCTCACTTTTTTGTCGTTTTCCTCATTTAAATGAAGGGTATAATCTTCATTTTATATCATAACTAGTATCCAATCCCTAATTAAAAAATGTAAAAAAAAAAACACATGGAAAGGTAAATTTATGATAAACAGAAGCGTCAAAGAATACGTCAAAAGGCAAATCTATGGTAAACAATTTTAGATTCGTATTCATAGCTTTGAACAAATGACATGTCAATTAAAAAAAAACTTCAAAATCTTGTTTTGTTTTTTGGATTTTTCAATCAAAGATATTTGAGGAAACATATTGTTTAAAACATCTAGAGACAAATTTGACAATTTGTTTTTATGAACCGATGGCGACACATGGTCGTTTAAAAAATCTAGATTTCTTTCCAATCATGATATCAATTGTTCAATGAATGATTTACGAAAATTAATTTCATTTTTGATGAATTGTTTTCCACCACAATAGCCACCTTTGTTCTTCATTTTTGTGGATCGGATATTTTAAATTAATTATTCTTATTTAATCGATTATCGAAAGTGATGTTCTTGTTCGGTTTGATGATTTTATTAGACAAATTGGTGTCACTTAGAAGTTTTGGATTTGATTGTGATGCATACAAACGGGGTGTATACTTTCTTTTGATTTTAAAAAACAAAAAATGGTTTTGATTGCATGCCTGTAACGTTGCCTTCGAGTATTTTTAGAATTTCAAGACCTGAACTTTCCTTTCTCATACTCATGTTTTGCATTTTTATATTTTCCTACGCCGGCTTTAAATCGAAGTGAACTTTCAATTTCATTGAGGCGATCATTCTTATTCTGATCATCATGATCAGTGAATGATTGTGGGGACTGCGAGATCGATAAATGAGTTTGAAAGTTTTTAAATGGATGATCACATATGGGGGAACAGTGGTGGGAGGAGCCGTATCGGTTAGGTGGTGTTGCTTCGGTTGATTGGCGGAATCGGTGGTACCGTTAGAATGTGGCATACGCGTCGGTTTGGTGGTGTTGCTTCGGTAATTGACGACGTTGGTGGATGGTTGATGTGTCGTGGATGGTGGTGTTAATTTTTTATATGTATTGTATGTAAGTAATTTAGAAAGTTGTGTATACGTATTAAATAAAAATATTATACGTAAATATAACCTTATAAAGTGGAGTCTGACAATTTGTTTAATATGTTGTGGCGTCAATTTTGCGAAACGGTGGCAATTAGTTGTTTCCAAATATTAAGAAAGTTCTAATGTAAATTGAAGTGTTCATTTGTATAACATTATAATATTATATCATATAATTGAAAGGTAATGACAATTTTTTTGATCACTGTGTCTTAAATTATAATTGAAAGGTCGTGACTTTTTGCAAACCATTATGTCTTAAATTATAAGTAAAATGTCGAGACTTTTTGCAAACTATTGTGTCTTAAGTTATAAGTTAAAGGTCATGACTTTTTACAAACCATTGTATTTAAGTTATAATTGAAAGGTTATGACTTTTTACAAATTATGATGTCTTAAGTTACTTTTTGTATGCATATAAAAGTCACCACTTTTCATTCTAGAGAGTCAACCCAAACAAAAGGGTATGTATGTGTGGTTTTTTAAAAGTCGTCACTTTCATTTTAGAGAGGCAACCCAAGTTGTTTTTTGTAGGTATATATAATATATTTTAATTAAACGAGGAAAACGACAAAAAAAATGAGAAGTTAACATATGTCAATTGAATGAAAATGACAGCAAAAATGAAACCTTAGGGACCCAAATACAAAAAGTTTCTTTTTTGAGGTGAATCGGTATATAGTAATTGAAAATGAGGCTTTTATGCTAATCCAGTAATTTAAAATAAGATTAAAAGAAAATATAAGAGAATCAAGTTTATGTATAATAAATACAGACATTTTAAGGAATTACAATGACATTTCAAAATGAGGCTTTTATGCTATTCTCGTATTTATTTAGTTTTATTTTGCAATATTATATAAGGGTTGGGTTTCTATTTATGCACAGCACAGTTGCACACCAAGTTATTTTGCAACTTGTTTTATATACTCTATTGGGTCTGTTAGATCCTAGTGCATTGCGTTGGGCCAGAAGAGCAAAATGTGTGGGTGGCCCATGTCCAAAAAGCAACAAAAAGGGGGAGTAGGAACTTCTAAAACAGGTTTATATACCCAATTATTGAGCCTTTGGGCCTGTTGGACCCTAGTGCGCAGCCTTGGGCCGAAAGAGCAAAAGGTGTGGGTGGCCCATGTCCAGAAAGGCACAAAAAAAGGGTAGTAAAATGTTTTTGTTGGTTATGTATGGTTAAGTTGACATTAAAATTTGTTGGTTATGTATAGTTAAGTTAACTTAAAAAATAAAACAGGTGGTGGTATTGTTTATAAAAGAAGAAACTAATTTAAGTTGAAATGATATACTTTTGTGCAACAAGAGGTGATATTATCAACCAACTATTTTTTTTTTAAGCGTGAGAGTTATCTGAAAACTCACAGAACATTATCAATACCATGATAAGTAACGGGATCAGGTGAAGCCTAGCTTGCACTGCGTCTTCGAAAAGGTTAAAGGCTGAAAAACACTGGAAATCGGATTCGAAATTGAGACCTATCAAGTGCCAAATACTGCAACATCCTCTCTTGAAGGTTATCATCAACCAACTTGGTTGTAAGAACTACCATTTGCAGCCAAGAGCATTGAACCAAAGTATTATAAAAAAATTATGCAACTTGATCACGTGGGTAGCTCAAGCTTAATAAACTAGCTAGAATGCAATACAGCTTAAAGGGTTGAAAGCTAAAAGGGTTCGGAATTGACCAACTGTCGTGAACAGCAAAAAGCACAAGACAGTGACCGGTCACATCACACTTTACGTGTGAACTCTCCCACTCAGCCGCAAAAGGAGCATGTGGGAGAATACATCATATTACCCGCAGGTCTAAAGCCTTTGACCTATCAAAAAAGGCAAGCCCTCCACTGCAGTCATGGATCACTAGTCAAAGGTTTCTTCTTATGGCCAGCTCTTCCTCTATAAATGACAACTCCTTGTCATTCAGCTGGACATTCCTAATCTCACTCCTCATCTCTAGAACTTGCTTCTTGCATGTTCTATTCTTCACTTACTTCAATACACTTTCATTAAACACAAACATTCTGGGTTGAATATTCTTCAATCCAGAATTTAAAACAACAATAACAAAGTGATCCAACCCTACGTATTGCATACGTGGGGGACCCCACGACCTGCGTTAGACAAACCGAAACCTTTGAACCCTTTTGCCTAGCCAGTCCAGTCACTATCCTTGGTCTTATATTTGTTGTAGCAACACAACTATTCATGAAATTATATGCACCGGTATAAACAACAACATAAAGGTGGTGATGACATTAACATCTACCACCAAATTAAACCAAGAACAAGAACAACAGACTTACATTCTTACATCTATGTGAATATTTAGCATCTCCCCATCAATGGTATGAATTCAAGTGGAAAAACTTGGCATTTTGGCTTTTATGAAGTCTTGGCAGTAGCCTGCTCAAGCTTTTTAGCTGTTGTTTCATTCTCCTCAAGTCATGTATGAACAAAAAAATAGGTCCACTAAGATACTATCTGCGTTTTAACCTTTACAAATCTGTCATTTAAGTCGTTACTTTCAAATTATATAATACCAACTATATATGTCTTCTGCTTCCTAATTATATTATATATATATATATATATATATATACTAGGTTATCATCCGTGAATACTCACGGGTTGTGAATCTCTTTATTTAAAAACAATAGATGTACATATCTATATAGTCAATTTTTAAAATATCCATATGTGTATATTATAAAAAATATATATCCTTAACTTAAGAAGTGTAAAATATATATATGGACATGATGAATAGGATCTGTAAACCGTACTTGGATAAATTTGTAATTGTTTTTATCGACGATATACTTATTTATTCCAAAAATCAGGATGAACATTGTCAGCACTTGCATGCACTCTTAACTTTGTTAAGAAAAGAAAAGCTATACGCCAAATTCTCGAAGTGTGAATTTTGGCTACAAGAAGTGCAATTCCTAGGTCACATGGTGAATCACGAAGGCATTCATGTAGATCCTGCTAAGATAGAGGCAATTACCAAATGGAAGGTTCCGCAATCCGCAATGGAAATTAGAAGTTTTATAGGTTTAGCCGGATATTATAGATGGTTTATTAAGGATTTTTCCAAGATAGCTGTACCATTAACTAAGCTAACCTGTAAAGCAGTTAAGTTTGAATGGGGACCTAAACAAGAAGAAGCCTTTAGGATCTTGAAGCAGAAATTAACAAATGCTCCAATCCTAGCCTTACCAGAAGGAACAGAAGATTTTGAAGTTTACTGTGATGCTTCAAAACTAGGATTAGGATGTGTGCTTATGCAACGCAAGAAGGTAATTGCGTATGCATCAAGGCAATTGAAAAAGCACGAGGAGAACTATACGACTCATGATTTAGAATTAGGAGCCGTAATTTTTGCCCTTAAGATCTGGGGACATTATCTATACGGAATTAAATTTACTGTCTATACGGATCACAAAAGTTTAAGGTACATATTTGGGCAAAAAGAATTGAACATGAGGCAAAGGAGATGGATGGAAATCCTAAGTGACTACGACTGTGATATTCAGTATCACGAAGGAAATGCAAATGTAGTTGCAGATGCCTTAAGTCGTAAGTATCATGAAAAGCAAAAGCGAGTTCGTGCTCTCAGATTAAATCTACAGTTAGATTTAATGGAACAACTAAAGAATGTCCAGGAAACAGCAATCAAGGATGATGCTGAAGGAATGAAAGGACAAATAAAAGAATTAGAGCAAGGAAATGATGGAATTTGGAGATTCCATAAGAAAAGGATTTGGGTACCTAAGCAAGGAGATTTAAGGCATAAGATCCTAGAAGAAGCTCATAAATCTAGGTATACTATGCATCCAGGAAACAATAAAATGTACCAAGATTTAAGAAATAACTTTTGGTGGATAGGAATGAAAAAGGATATAGCTCGATATGTTTCTATGTGTCTTACTTGTTCACAAGTTAAGGCAGAACACCAGAAACCTTCAGGTCTACTACAACAACTAGAGATGCCTGTATGGAAATGGGAACTCATAACAATGGATTTTGTTACTAAGTTACCCAAAACCAGAAAAGGTAATGATGCGATTTGGGTAATTGTGGATCGATTAACCAAATCAGCTCACTTTCTACCAATGAAAGAAACCTTTAGCATGGAAAGGTTGGCAAAGTTGTATGTAGATGAAGTAGTATCCTTACATGGAGTTCCACTCTCCATTGTTTCGGATAGGGATAGTCGTTTCACTTCCCATTTCTGGACAAGTTTCCAAGAAGCAATGGGAACTCGATTAAATTTAAGCACTGCATATCATCCTCAAACAGACGGACAAAGTGAATGAACAATCCAAACTCTAGAAGACATGCTTCGAGCATGTGTGATAGATTTTGGTGGAAATTGGGATGATCACTTACCTTTAATTGAATTCTCCTATAACAATAGTTATCATTCAAGCATTGAAGTTGCCCATTCGAAGCACTGTACGGACGAAAGTGCCGAACTCCAGTTTGTTGGGCAGAAATAGGAGAAAGTCAATTATCAGGTCCTGAAATAGTGCAAGAGACGACCGACAAAATTTCTCAAATCAAGGAAAGACTGAAGACGGCTCGAGATCGTCAGAAGAGTTATGCAGATAATAGACGGAAGCCGTTGGAATTCCAAGTAGGAGACAAAGTACTCTTAAAAGTTTCTCCTTGGAAGGGAGTAGTTCGATTCGGTAAGAAAGGAAAGCTAAGTCCAAGATACGTGGGACCATTTTCAGTAATCCAACGTATAGGACCAGTTGCTTATCGTTTACAACTACCAGAAGAACTAGCTAGAGTACATGATGTATTTCATGTATCCAATCTAAAGAAATGTCTATCTGACGAATCCCTGGTAGTACCTCTTCAAGACATAGAGGTAAATGAAAAGTTAAAGTTTGTTGAGAAGCCATTGCAAATAGAAGATAGAAAGATCAAGTTTCTCAAACACAAGCGGCTAGTACTGGTCAAAGTTATTTGGTCTAATAGAAAACCCTAATTAAGAAACCCAAGTGATTCTGCATAAACCCTAAAATTTTCAGAACAATCGGAATCAGGATCAGGGCCCCTAAAACTCAGGGGGGGTAAACCCTAGTTGATATTATCTTAACAGTTTTACGTGTATAACGAATTTGAAAGTGAGACCAACTCACCTGAGCTACTAGGACACGAGGCTACCCTATGGTAGTAGGGTATCCCTCGCGCCACACGAGAGGTCCTCGCGCCACGCGAGGGCGCGGTTTTTCAAGTATAAATAGAGGGGTCTGGTACATGCAATTGTGCGTTAGTTCGATGTTCAAAGTCATTTCGTACACTGAGATATTGTAGGAACAGTCCTAAAACACACACAATTCACGAAGTGCTGCCGCAAAACAGGGTAATAACTCGATCGCTGCTACGATTCAATGTCCGATCGATTAAACTATCCAATGGATGTTTAAGTGCTACCCACATTAGGGTTTATGCTTTGTCATTCGTTGTTAATTCAATGGATGTTTAAGTATCGCACTTTGTCATTCGTTGTGAAGGTTTAATCTCTTGAGTTATCGTAAATGCTGTATTAAGTTACTAACCGAGTTGTGTGCATGTTATTAAATTTAGGTTAAAAGGCTAATCAGTAGGCTAAGCTCTGCTCATATAAATCTGCAATGTGAGTCATTCTCTTTTTATTAAATTTATTTCCAAAAGCATGTTTATTTTCAAAGTTATAATTACGGGGATTAAGTCTTTGTAATCACCAAATTACAGCCGGTATGTGGGGTTTTGTATACATTACTTGATAACCGTCACCATTGGACAACGGGGTAGCCAAGGGGTGATATGACCATAGTCACAGACACCATTGGACTCTGAGGTTACCGATGGATGTTCGAGTGACAAATACTGTGGGTAGTTGGTTGATATATGGAAACATTGTAATCGCTCTTAATACTGTAAATTATAACAAACGAGTCGTTTTAGTAAAAAGAATGATTCACCAGTATTTTCCGCTGACAAAACCTTTTTCAAACATGTTTCAGGTGATCTGTTGTGATCCAGGAAAAGTGCCGTGAAGCACTACAAGCTTAAGGAAGTGGCTCAAAATAAAATAAAATAAAGAAACATGTTTTGTAAAATAAAGGTTTCTCTGTGAAATCATATGATTGTAAATTCACGGGGTTTTATCCCGAATTGTGAAATAAAATAATCGGGAAATTACAGTTTTAAAAAGATCCTGAAGAAATCTTCCGCTGTTAAATAAATACCACGGGATTTTCTGTCCCGCGGCTCCTGAAACGGGTCAAACCGGGTCGGGGGCCGTGACAGAAAAATGTGGTATCAGAGCCACTGATTTAAGCCAATTAAGTATTTAGAAAATACTTAATTTTTACTAATTGCTATTTTGTGATTATATACTTTATTATTTGAATATTTGTGTACAGTATGGGTAAGCAAAAGCTTTCAAATATCTATCTTAAATTAGATAGGTCATCAAACGAGAAGGGAAGTTCATCCCAAACAAATTCCTCAAAACATTATGCAAATCCTGAAGAAGGAATATTTGTCCGAAAGTCACAACATGAGGAACCACTTTCTCCTAATAAAAGAAGTTTGATTATTAGGAAAAGTCAGGAGAAATTAAAGAAATTACAACCAAAAGAAAGAAAGTTAATCAGAAACCCCAAGAACTAGGCAATAACCCACCATGGGAAGACAAGTTAGATGAAAAATGGGTAGATCTCTATATGCTAGCCACTGTAGCAGTAAATGCAAATCTTTAAATACTCTGACTCAAGTTTTAGCAACCTTATCACCTACAAGCCAGAAATATTAATTAGTAAAATAAATAAGGCTTTTTATGAATTAAAAGGCATAATTAGCATATAGCCTATCTAAACCCGATTTTAATACCAAACTTTTTACCTACTAATATAAAATAATATTTTGGGATTTTTAAAGATTTTTAATTAATTTTAGGCTGAGCATAACATAGGGTTGTAGCTTTAATTCGGTTAATGCCGATTTTGCCCTTTTGAGCAATAAAATGAGTTTTTCAAATCTTTTAGACCCCAAACCTTTTGCTACTGATTTTATATGATAAACAAATTATTTTTTTAACCTTCTGGAATAATAAAAATATCAGCTTTCTATATAGAACCCGTAAATGGCTCCAAGTCGTCTTTTTAAGCGTTTTTAACGCATAGTATGTATTAAAACTATTTTAAACATATAAGGTTTGATACCTTCTGATATTTTAAGTATATTTTTATACTTTGACAGTAAGCTAAAGTTTTAAACTCAGAATTCCAGTTTTGATTTTTTTTTGCCTATGTGAAATTACCAAAATACCCCTAAGGTGCATAGTTTGGTTTTAAATGATAAATTTCACTTATATCTAATACCCTACTATTATAACTTATTAAATTAAGTGTATTTACTAAATAAATCAGACCTGTAACTCAGATTACTAATTAAACTCTTTCATAACCTTTTTAAATGACCAAAATGCCCTTACGAGGCATAGTTTGAGTTTAAATCCATTTCGGGCATAATAGAAGATATCTTACTGATGTCACAACATATTTAAGGCATGTTAACTTAGGAAACCTGTATATGGCTCTTATGGTTTCCCGTTACACATCCTTCGCGTTTGGTTCGGTGTATGTAACTAGTTTGCATAGATTGACCGAAACGGGTCAAACCTTATCATTTTTGTCTCAAAATCCAGAATGTGTTTAGTTTACCCATATTATACAAGTCTTCAAACTTGTCGGGTCTAAATCACATTCCATTCTGGTCTTCGCTTAATTTGTTTGAACCGTATCTTCCTTTAAAACTAACCGGTCTATGCTTAAGCTTAATTAAAGACCCGTTAGAAATCTAATAGGTTATTATAAACCTTTGTTCCAGAATAGGGGACCAAGTAAAAGCTACACGCACTTGCTATTTGTGATTTATACTTGCAAAGGTAAATACTTTTAACTTATTTTCCCTATACGGGCTTGGGGTATGGTATATAAAATACCGCTTGGTCGGGCATTGAATCTTTAATTGAATAGAGGTTAAACCATTGATATGATCCGTTTGGAAATGTTTTGTTCGCTTAAAGCCTTTGGGGGGTTAATGACCATGTCCCGGATATCCTTGGCATCATTTTACGAAATGGCCACGACCTAAGCACGGGGTGTAGGCGTACACCCGTCAGTGCCTAAATAAATAATGTGGTGTGTCTATTGATCTTTAACCCGGTACAAACCGGGCTACTGAACGCATAAGAAACATGTAATTCTTTTACAAGATTATATTCAAATAATTATCCCAAGTTATAAAAAGTTTTGTGCCACGTGCATTCAAATCAATTTTATTAAACTTTTCAAAATGAGTTAGTTAAATTGTATTTACCAATGTAAACTGACGTATTTTCCCCAAAAAGGTTAAGTGCAGGTACTACTCGAACTAGGCTGGCTTTCTCCTAGCGTCCACAATAAGTCTCGCAAGCTTGGATGTCATAAAACTGTTGAACAATGTCTCCTTTTTTATTTTGATCCGCCTGTGGATCTATTTCAACTATATCGTGATACTTAATATTACAATTTATTAAAGTTGAAATGATTCTATCTTTGCTTCCGCTGTGCATTGTTATATTGTGTTGTTTGACTATGATGATATCAACTACGTCACGATACTCCCCACCGGGCCCACCGGTAATACGTGGAAATATCGGGGTGTGACAGGTTGGTATCAGAGCCAACACTGAGTGAATTAAACACTAGCCTTTTGTGTTTAATCTCAGTTACACAATTGCACATTCCTCGAATTTTCGAGTCTAGACAAAGAACATAGGACAAATCCTGATTTTTTGTGTTTTATTTTGTCTTTTATATTATTCTTTGTTGTTATCTTTGTTTATGTTGACAGGTCTAAATATGCCACCAAGATTCTTCAGAAGAAAGGGAAAATCACCTGTAACAGGCCACGACCAGGAGGCCGGGCCTTCTCAAAGACGAACCTCACCCGTCAACATACATACCAGTCCATAGGGGGACCGGAGGGCACATCTACAGCCAGCGAGGCGATCTGTCTCGTTAGCTTCGTCACCTTCTTACTTACACTCTTTTGGACCCCATTCAGAAAACGAACCTGAAAACCCACAACCTTCGTTTATCCCTCTCCAGCGGTCCAACTCACGTCACTCTTTTGATAACCCGTCCCATATCTTCCGAAGCCGGTTCAACCTGGAAAACTAGCTCGAGGAACCAGTGGGTGTTAACCCATTAGGACCTGAAGATCATTTTTCCGGAGATCACGCCATGGATATGGACGAGGATACCGACCCTACCGAACCACCGACCGGTACCCCCACACATCCCAGAAAAATTTCTGACGGATCATCTTTTCACGGATCACCTTATCGTGGTCCAGACAGTTACCAAGCTAGGTTCGCCCAGCATGAATGGTATTTCACACCCTCCTACCATTCATCGCCTTATCATCATCAGCAGCAGCAGCAACAGAATCCTTCCGGGGACTCACGCTTTGTGGCAGTTACCCCGCCACCACCACCACCTCCGCAGCAACCTCCTGAGCCGCCGAGGCGAAGGAGAACAAACTCACGGATGTCCGTGCAAGGTAGAGGAGTGCATATTTGTACCCCTCAACCATCGAGTGACAGCCACTACTCGCCACACCAAGAAAACTAGCAGATGGGGGGACCTTCAAACCCTTACCCGGAAGTGAACTCTGCACATGTTGTACCGCCACCATTGTGCTTTGGCAACCCAATTCCTACCTACACTGGCCCAGCAACGTATAATCCCTTCGAGCAGCCGGCTCACTCCAGTTTCAACTATGCGGAGATCGACCCATACCTGGCGGCGTGGAACTACAATGCTCTTAACCCCGAAGGGCCTTATGGAGCTCCTTGGGGAGTTGGATACCCAGCTTATGGGTACCAACAGCAGCCCTCTCTTCGACCTCCACATCAGCCGCAGGTACCACGGTTTTCCCCGCCTGAGCGGGAGGATATTCTCCAAAGACTGGACCAGGTTGAACATGAAATTCACAGGGATCGCAGGGAACGACAAGGTTTCTTCAAGGGATTAGCAGGTTTAATAAAAGGAAAGAGCAAGAAGGACCATTGAATCCTTCAAATTGTTGGTTGTATTTCCTTGTTTCTGTTGAGCCCCTGCGTGGGCCTGTTTTTCTGTTTTAACCCCTGCGAGGGTATGATTTGTTTGTTAAGCCCCTGCGTGGGCAAGTCTTTTATTTTGACCCCTTCGAGGGTATGATATGTTTGTTTGGTTAAGCCCCTGCGTGGGCATGTTATTTCATTTGAAAGTCCCGTTCAGGGCAGACTCGTATTTTTAAATTCATGTGGTGAAATGGTTAAATTTAAATTCTTATTTTCAGTTCTATGCATGAACAAAAATATAAAATAAATAATAACAATATTTAAGCAAGCTCTATCATTATATTAAAATGATAAAATCTAAAAGGACAAGACCTAGCCTTGTGTCATTTTAAGACAGGGCCAAGACGGTAGTTCCCCAATTAGATTCAGATCCTTATCAACATCTCAATTTAAAATTGTTCTGCGTTGGATGTTAAAAAGAATCTTAACAGGTAAAACCTAGCTTGTATGTCATAATAAGACCTGGCCAATATGGTAAAACCTGTTTAAAAAGATTCAAATCTCTGTTAACATCTGAAAATATGTTAACATTCTTGGCTAATGTGATCCGCAAAATCACACATGTCACCCTTATGTTGAATTAACCCAATCCTTTATTATTAATTAAACATCCAATTAAGATATAATGCCTGCGGGCTATAATTATTATCATATAAGACAAAAGACAGTTGTAGCCTATAAACTCCCTGTCAAGAAAGGTAATGAACCTTGATTCAAACCTTAATAACTAGATCCTATAAGGTCTTGACCTAAAATTTAGAAATGTCCATGTGACTAAGCCTATTGTGCCATTATTATATTTTATTCTAGAACTAGGGTTACTGATGAAAAGTCCCAAATGAAATTTCTTAACAAATTAACCAATATGGTTATTTAATTACCATGGTTAATAAATTATCAAGATGACAAACCTATTATAATTCCCTAAATGAATCATTGTCATTATTTTATGTAGCAATCCAACTACATGGCCGAGTCTGAAGAGGTCAACAGTCGGCCAAAGGAGAATCATGACGCCACCAGGATCAATATAACTGGTGCAGAACTCCAAGCATTAATTGACAATGCTGTCACTAAAGCCATAGATAGGCAGTATAGTGAATCGAGTAGTACTCAAAGCAGGACCCAATCAGCACCCCATTCTAAGCCAAAAACACATTATGAGGCTCATAGTAAGCCACCCTCTAAGCTAGATAAGCCAAAGAAGGATGATGACGATCATCACTCCTCGAACCAGCAAAGTGTCCAGCGTGGTAAGTCCTGTACATATAAATACTTCGTCTCATGTAAACCCAGAGACTTTACTGGGGAGAAAGGAGCGGTTGACTGCATGACATGGTTGGATGAAATGGATACCGTGGTTGATATCAGCGGGTGCGCTGATAAGGATGTAGTAAAGTTTGTATCTCAATCGTTCAAAGGTGAGGCCTTAGCCTGGTGGAGATCGTTGATTCAAGCTACTGGGAAGATTCCACTGTACAATATGACATGGGAACAATTTGTTACCCTCATCAAGGAGAACTACTGTCCTCAGCATGAGGTTGAAAAGATTGAGTCAGATTTTCTGTCATTGGTAATGAAAAAACTGGATTGCCAAGCTTACCTTACGAGCTTTAATACAATGTCAAGGCTGGTTCCTTATCTGGTGACCCCGGAACCCAAAAGAATAGCTCGTTTCATTGGGGGTTTAGCCCCAGAGATAAAGGCAAGTGTAAAAGCCTCTCGGCCGACTACATTTAGGTCTGCAGCTGATATATCCTTGTCCCTCACACTGGTGTCGGTCAGGCAGAGATCGCTGAGGAACACGGATGCCGAGAAAAGGAAGCGTGAAGATGACAATTCACGATGGTCAGACAAGAAGCACAGGGGAAACAATGAACACAAGAAGGGGTCTGGATCTAAGAAGGATGGGCATCAATCTGGAGATAAGCCCAAGTGTAAGGTTTGTAAGAAGCACCATTTTGGGAGATGCAGACTCGAGTCGAAATCCCAGTCACAGCCGAGAGTTTGTGGAATTTGCAAGTCTTCTGAGCATAAGACCTTAGACTGTAAGAAAATCAAGGATGCTACGTGCTACAATTGCAGTGAAAAAGGACACATCAAGTCCAATTGCCCAAAGATCACCAAGAAAACTGAGGAAAGGAAAAAGACCAATGCTAGGGTCTTCAGGATGGATGCAAAGGAAGCTGTGCAAGACGACAATGTAATCACAGGTACCTTCCTCATAAATGATGTTTATGCGAGAGTGCTATTTGATTCAGGAGCTGATAAATCATTTGTAGATAATAAGTTTTGTAAGTTACTGAATCTACCTGTTAAAGCCTTAAGTGTGAAGTATGAGGTGGAATTAGCTGATGGAACCATAGAAACCGCCTCAACTGTGTTAGATGGATGTGTTATATCCATTAGGAACCACTCTTTTCCTTTGTCCTTACTTCCCTTTAAGCTAGCCGGTTTTGACATAGTGATAGCTATGGATTGGTTATCGCATAACCAATCCCAGATTGTGTGCAACAAGAAGCAAGTGGTAGTCAAGACCCCGTCTGGTGAGCCACTTACCATTCAAGGGGATACCCAGTATGGATTGCCTGAGCAAGTGTCTATGCTCAAGGCATCTAGGTGCCTGAAGAAGGGTTGTGTTATTTATATGGCACAGGTTACTATTGATAAGCCGAAACCTAAGATGGAAGACATCCCCGTCATTTCTGAATATCCTGAAGTTTTCTCTGAAGAACTACCTGGCTTACCACCAGATAGGCAAGTAGAATTCAGAATTGACATCATCCCCAGAGCAGCACCTGTTGCTAGAGCACCTTATAGGTTGGCACCAACAGAGATGAAGGAGTTGAGGACGTAGTTAGATGATCTGCTAGCCAAAGGTTTCATTAGACCTAGTTCGTCTCCTTGGGGAGCGCCGATCTTGTTTCTCAAGAAGAAGGATGGATCGATGCGTCTGTGCATCGATTACCGTGAGCTTAATAAGGTCACTATTAAGAATAGGTATCCTTTGCCCAGGATCGACGATATGTTCGATCAATTGCAAGGGGCAAGTTACTTCTCTAAGATCGATTTGAGGTCAGGCTATCATCAATTGAAGGTTAAAGATGAAGATGTACACAAGACTGCATTTAGGACTCGTTATGGTCATTACGAGTTTCTAGTGATGCCTTTTGGGCTCACTAATGCTCCTGTCGCATTCATGGATCTCATGAATCGCGTCTGTAAGCCCTACTTGGACAAATTTATCATCGTCTTCATTGACGACATCCTCATCTACTCGAAGAACCAAGCTGACCATGAGAAACACCTTCGCTGTATTCTTAAACTTCTACATCATGAGAAACTCTACGCCAAATTTTAGAAGTGTGAATTTTGGCTTCGAGAAGTCCAATTCCTTGGACATGTGGTTAGTGAGCGTGGTATCCAAGTAGATCCCACTAAAGTGGAAGCAGCTATGAATTGGCAAGAGCCAAAGACGCCTACAGAGATTCGTAGCTTCCTGGGTTTAGCAGGATACTATAGGTGATTTATCGAAAACTTCTCAAGAATTGCAGCACCCCTGACTCTACTCACTCGCAAGAATAGAAAGTTTGATTGGGGGCCTAAGCAGCAAGAATCCTTCGATATTTTGAAGCAGAAGTTGAGCAACGCTCTAGTGCTGACGTTACCTGAAGGAATTGATGAGTTTGTAGTATACTGTGATGCATCACACACCGGGATGGGATGTGTGCTTATGCAAAAAGGCAAATTCTTTGCCTATGCTTCACAATAGTTAAAGGTGCATGAGAAAAACTACACCACCCATGACTTGGAGCTGGGTGCCGTTGTATTTGCATTAAAACTATGGAGGCATTACTTATATGGAACCAAGTGTGTGATCTACTCGGATCACAAAAGCCTTCAACACTTGTTCAATCAGAAGGACTTGAACATGAGGCAGCGACGCTGGATGAAAACTTTAAATGATTATGATTGTGAGATAAAATACCATCCAGGCAAGGCGAATGTAGTTGCTGATGCCTTAAGCAGGAAGGAAAGAGTGAAGCCTATAAGAATCAATGCCAAGAGCATTGAGGTAAAGAATAGTTTGAACGAAAGATTGTTAGCTGCATAGAAGGAAGCTGTGTTGGGAGCTAACTATCCTGATAAAAAGTTAGGAGTAACTGAGGAGCAGTTATCCTATGACAAGGACGGAATCTTGAGGTTAAATGGACGAATATGGGTTCCAGTTTATGGAGGACTTCGGGATGTTATTTTCCAGGAAGCCCACAGCTCCAAATATTCCGTTCATCCTGGAGCTGATAAGATGTACCAGGATCTAAAGGCAAACTATTGGTGGATAGGCTTGAAAAAGTCTGTAGCTGCCTATGTAGCTAAATGTTTGACGTGTGCGCAAGTCAAAGCTGAACATCAGAAGCTGTCAGGTTTACTACAACAGCCTGAACTTCCCACATGGAAGTGGGAGATGGTGACAATGGATTTCATCACCAAGTTGCCAAAGACAAGGAAGGGAAATGATACTATATGGGTGATAGTAGATAGACTGACTAAGTTGGCACATTTCCTACCCATTAAGGAGACTTTTATCTCCGACATGTTAGCCCAATTGTACGTAGATAAGATTGTATCTCTGCATGGCGTACCAGTGTCAATTATCTCTGACAGAGATACCAGATACACATAACATTTTTGGAAAAGCTTCCAACAGTCTTTGGGCACGCGCTTGAATTTTAGTACAGCTTACCACCCACAGACAGATGGGCAGAGTGAGCGAACCATCCAAACTTTGGAAGACATGCTTCGTGCATGTGTGATTGACTTAGGTGGTAGTTGGGATAACCACCTGCCATTGATCGAGTTCTACTATAACAATAGCTATCATACAAGCATTAAGGCTGCGCCTTTTGAGGCATTATATGGTAGAAAATGCAGAACGCCTATTTGTTGGGCGGAAGTATGAGAAGTTCAATTATCAGGACCTGATTTAGTCTTTGAAACGACGGACAAGATTGTCCAGATTCGTGACCGCCTGAAAGCTGCCAGGGATAGGCAGAAAAGTTATGCAAATAAAAGGCGAAAACCTATAAAGTTTGAGGTTGGTGATAAGGTTTTGCTAAAGGTATCACCCTGGAAGGGAGTGATGCGATTTGGTAAGAAGGGTAAGTTAAGCCCAAGGTATGTAGGACCATTCGAGATCATCGAATGTGTCGGGTCAGTGGCTTACAAGTTAAACTTACCTGAAGAGCTCAGTGGTATTCACAACGTATTCCACGTCTGCAATCTGAAGAAATGCCTAGCTGACGAATCGCTAGTCATACCACATACGGATGTGCATATAGATGAGAGCTTGAAATTTGTGGAAAAACCATTGTCGATTGAGGATCGACAGGTAAAGAAGCTTCGAAGGAAGCATGTGCCTATTGTAAAGGTCAAATGGGATGCCCGCAGAGGTCCCGAATACACGTGGGAGGTAGAGTCCACAATGAAATAAAAGTACCCTCAATTGTTTCAGTAAATCTCGAGGTCGAGATTTCTTTTAAGGGGGTGAGGATGTAACACCTCAAAAATTCATGTCCAGTATTATATTGACACGTGTCACGGACTTTAAACGTGTAAAGAATTAAGTTAGAGGGACTAAAGTTGACAAACAAGGAATCTATGTGTATAAAAGGATTCAAAGTGTCAACAATGGATAAATATACTCTAAAATAGCCCTACATGATGTTTATACCTTCAAACGAATGAATCATGGATCATACGAGGCTAAATATGAAAGAAAGTGAGAGATTACAAACTACAGGGGTTAAATGTGTCAACATGTTTAACGTATACCTCTGAGTGACCTTTTAGCCAAACTCGAAGCTTTGTAACGATTAATTATGCTCACTAGACTGTGTGATAAAAATTTCACAAAGTTTCGTTATTGTGTGAGAAAGTTATGACAATATTCGTATACGAGGGGTTAAAAGCGTCAACGTTGAAATTCAAGGCTTTACGGGTGATCACAAAGTTAACCAAGGACTTAATGGTGTTTGATAATCCCTTGGAACCCTTAAAAGTAAAGTTAGAGGGCTAAAAATGCAATAAACAAAGTTAAAACCATGTTCAAAAGGACCAGGGACTGAAATGTAATTGTTTAAAACTTGTTTGGCTGGTTCTGGGAGGCCAGGCGGCCCGCGTAAGAGTACCTTATGGGCTTACGTGGCCCGCGTGAGAGTGCCAGGGACAGAAAACTCCTGGCAGCCGCCAGTTCAAGTCTGTAACCGACTGTAAAGGCTTGTTTTCTTATACCAGGGGCTCCCCAATGGTATTACATGCATAGAGGACACTTGTCTTGATCTCATAACATCAGTAGAGTTGCTTGGCATGATCCTAGATGATTAAAACTCATATATATAGAGCCCCTTAGTTGCAACTCTTGTGCCATTCATTTGCAAACTCTTATAAGCTAACTTCTGGAGCTCCTCTGATCAGCAACAAGTTTTCTTAGGCTTCCTAGTCGTGCTTAGGACCTTTGTAAGTGTCCTTAACCCTTCCTAATTCAGTTTAGCTTAGTTAAATAGCTAAAAGTCAAACTGTCGTAATTAAGGTTTGACTTCGAGATTAATTAAAATTTGTTCAGTCAAATCTCGAATTAAAAGTACCTATAAGTAGGTAATTATGTGGGTAATAAACCCTTAAAAGGGTACTCTCTGATTCCCACTCTAACTAGGTCAATTGTCGGGTCAAAGCTAACTTTAAAAAGTCAACAGAATACTTATTTTCAAATTAATACATAATTTGCAATGTAGGATCCATGTAACCTGTTTTATCATTAATATAACTTGGTAATTAATGTAAGAACATGTCTAAACATGTTCAACCCAACAATTTTCAGTTTAGACTCGGTTCGGAACCGAAAGTCGCATAATTTGACTTTTGCTTTAACTTTCAGTTCTGACCCGTTTAAGCCTAGTTTAGGATTACCTTAGAGCTTCTTTTGAACCTAGTTACATGTTAGTATAACCCTCTGTGATTATACGGCTTGGTTCACTAGTTGCCTAATTATTATGCAAGTTTCCGTTAATTGCCTAAATGTTGACTAGTATGCCCTTTTCACCATAAAATATGATTTTTGAAAATATAAAAGAGTAGACACTTTGGTTACTGATTTATAAACTTGTACCCAAAATTTGACATCAGTTAGAGGTCTAGATTAAGAGTTTTGCTCATTAGCGTAATTAGAAGGCTTTTTATGAATTAAAAGGCATAATTAGCATATAGCCTATCTAAACCCGATTTTAATACCAAACTTTTTACCTACTGATATAAAATAATATTTTGGGATTTTTAAAGATTTTTAATTAATTTTAGGCTGAGCATAACATAGGGTTGTAGCTTTAATTCGGTTAATGCCGGTTTTGCCCTTTTGAGCAATAAAATGAGTTTTTCAAATCTTTTTGACCCCAAACCTTTTGCTACTGATTTTATATGATAAATAAATTATTTTTTTAACCTTCTGGAATAATAAAAATATCAGCTTTCTATATAGAACCCGGAAATGGCTCCAAGTCGCCTTTTTAAGCGTTTTTAACGCAGAGTATGTATTAAAACTATTTTAAACATATAAGGTTTGATACCTGCTGATATTTTAAGTATATTTTTATACTTTGATAGTAAGCTAAAGTTTTAAACTCAGAATTCCAGTTTTGATTTTTTTTTGCCTATGTGAAGTTACCAAAATACCCCTAAGGTGCATAGTTTGGTTTTAAATGATAAATTTCACATATATCTAATACCCTACTATTATAACTTATTAAATTAAGTGTATTTACTAAATAAATCAGATCTGTAACTCAGATTACTAATTAAACTCTTTCATAACCTTTTTAAATGACCAAAATGCCCTTACGAGGCATAGTTTGAGTTTAAATCCATTTCGGGCATAATAGAAGATATCTTACTGATGTCACAACATATTTAAGGCATGTTAACTTAGGAAACCTGTATATGGCTCTTATGGTTACCCGTTACACATCCTTCGCGTTCGGTTCGGTGTATGTAACTAGTTTGCATAGATTGACCGAAACGGGTCAAACCTAATCATTTTTGTCTCAAAATCCAGAATGTGTTTAGTTTACCCATATTATACAAGTCTTCAAACTTGTCGGGTCTAAATCACATTCCATTCTGGTCTTCGCTTAATCGTGCGTTTGAACCGTATCTTCCTTTAAAACTAATCGGTCTATGCTTAAGCTTAATTAAAGACCCGTTAGAAATCTAATAGGTTATTATAAACCTTTGTTCCAGAATAGGGGACCCAGTAAAAGCTACACGCACTTGCTATTTGTGATTTATACTTGCAAAGGTAAATACTTTTAACTTATTTTCCCTATACGGGCTTGGGGTATGGTATATAAAATACCGCTTGGTCGGGCATTGAATCTTTAATTGAATAGAGGTTAAACCATTGATATGCTCCGTTTGGAAATGTTTTGTTTGCTTAAAGCCTTTGGGGGGTTAATGACCATGTCCCAGATATCCTTGGCATCATTTTACGAAATGGCCATGACCTAAGCACGGGGTGTAGGCGTACACCCGTCAGTGCCTAAATAAATAATGTGGTGTGTCTATTGATCTTTAACCCAGTACAAACCGGGCTACTGAACGCATAAGAAACATGTAATTCTTTTACAAGATTATATTCAAATAATTATCCCAAGTTATAAAAAGTTTTATGCCACGTGCATTCAAATCAATTTTATTAAACTTTTCAAAATGAGTCAGTTAAATTGTATTTACCAATGTAAACTGACGTATTTTCCCCAAAAAGGTTAAGTGCAGGTACTACTCGAACTAGGCTGGCTTTCTCCTAGCGTCCACAATAAGTCTCGCAAGCTTAGATGTCATAAAACTGTTGAACAATGTCTCCTTTTTATTTTGATCCGCCTGTGGATCTATTTTAACTATATCGTGATACTTAATATTACAATTTATTAAAGTTGAAATGATTCTATCTTTGCTTCCGCTGTGCATTGTTATATTGTGTTGTTTGACTATGATGATATCAACTACGTCACGATACTCCCCACCGGGCCCACCGGTAATACGTGGAAATATCGGGGTGTGATAGGTTGGTATCAGAGCCAACACTGAGTGAATTAAACACTAGCCTTTTGTGTTTAATCTCAGTTACACAATTGCACATTCCTCGAATTTTCGAGTCTAGACAAAGAACATAGGACAAATCCTGATTTTTTGTGTTTTATTTTGTCTTTTATATTATTCTTTGTTGTTATCTTTGTTTATGTTGACAGGTCTAAATATGCCGCCAAGATTCTTCAGAAGAAAGGGAAAATCACCTGTAACAGGCCACGACCAGGAGGCCTTCTCAAAGACGAACCTCACCCGTCAACATACATACCAGTCCACAGGGGGACCAGAGGGCACATCTACAGCTAGCGAGGCGATCTGTCTCGTTAGCTTCGTCACCTTCTTGCTTACACTCTTTTGGACCCCATTCAGAAAACGAACCTGAAAACCCACAACCTTCTTTTATCCCTCTCCAGCGGTCCAACTCACGTCACTCTTTTGATAACCCGTCCCATATCTTCTGAAGCCGGTTCAACCCGGCAAACTACCTCGAGGAACCAGTGGGACGAGGATACCGACCCTACCGAACCACCGACCGGTACCCCCACACATCCCATAGAAATTTCTGACGGATCATCTTTTCACGGATCACCTTATCGTGGTCCAGACAGTTACCAAGCTAGGTTCGCCCAGCATGAATTGTATTTCACACCCTCCTACCATTCATCGCCTTATCAGCAGCAGCAGCAACAGGATCCTTCCGGGGACTCACACTTTGTGGCAGTTACCTCGCCACCACCACCACCTCAGCAGCAACCTCCTGAGCCGCCGAGGCGAAGGAGAACAAACTCATGGATGTCCGTGCAAGGTAGAGGAGTGCATATTTGCACCCCTCAACCATCGAGTGACAGCCACTACTCGCCACACCAAGAAAACTAGCAGATGGGGGGACCTTCAAACCCTAACCCGGAAGTGAACTAGCAGATGGGGGGACCTTCAAATCAATTTTATTAAACTTTTCAAAATGAGTCAGTTAAATTGTATTTACCAATGCAAACTGACGTATTTTCCCCAAAAAGGTTAAGTGCAGGTACTACTCGAACTAGGCTGGCTTTCTCCTAGCGTCCACAATAAGTCTCGCAAGCTTGGATGTCATATAACTGTTGAACAATGTCTCCTTTTTATTTTGATCCGCCTGTGGATCTATTTCAACTATATCGTGATACTTAATATTACAATTTATTAAAGGTGAAATGATTCTATCTTTGCTTCCGCTGTGCATTGTTATATTGTGTTGTTTGACTATGATGATATCAACTACGTCACGATACTCCCCACCGGGCCCACCGGTAATACGTGGAAATATCGGGGTGCGACAATTTCACATAAAATTTAATCATGAGGGCAGTGGAGATTAGTTTGGACCCAATCCACATGGTATATCAATAAGCAATAAATCACTAAAGAGATATAATTAGTATACATATTATTTCTTTTATTATTATGTTTTAATCAATCTATGTTCACTTCAGTTCATTCAACATAGATACTATCTGAAGATCCCCCTGCTGAGCAAGAAGTTTCATCTCAAACACCTTGTATTGTTGAAGCCTGCACATACAAAAAACTCATAAACCAAGAAAATTTTTTATTTAAAGGAAGGCATGTATTGAAAATGAAAAGAGCAAAAATTGGAAACTGTAGAGACCGCTTTTAAATTACAATTGTCATCATACCGCAACTCATTGTGCAAGAGTAAAACGATTCCTACGGCATACTGTAGAGACCAACCTAAAACACTGGATTCATCGGGATTAAAGAGAATCAAATTCAAACAAAAAAAGAATAACAATATAAATTTGTAGGAGCCTGTGTGCGTACCGATTCCGAGATCAGGATGAATGATGACTATGTTCATCTTCGAGGTGTGCGATTAAGAATATCCATTCGACGACCATACTTTCTACTCAGGGTAAGGTTTTGGAATACACATAAAGACTTTACCTTCACTAAAAAACACAATGAAATTTCATATCAAAACAACACATAAATTTAAAACCCTAACTATTGTTATAGTTTTATGGTGTGTTTTAATTTTTTAACCATACCCGTATCCCCTACTCATTTTTCCTATGTACTTTATTGACTTGTGCAGAATAGGTTTCTTTTTTTACCAGCACCATTGCTTTAGAAACGATAAAAATGAACAACGAATAGTCGGTTTGTCTTCATCCGTCTTACCGTATCCGATTTTCTTTCATTCAGAAGATTGTAACATGGTCAATCACAACCAGTGGTTCGATGAATGAAGTTGTAGACACGTCTGCAAATAAAGTTGTCATACAATTATATCAGTTAAAAAAACTTTCAAGAAAAACCTTTTATAGCTTTGGTAACAACTTTAGCCTAAATGATGAACTGTAAATATACATCAAAGGACAGTTTAACAGATTAACCAATATTCAAAAACAACCTCATCTTTGTAGGCGTAATGCTCTAATAGAACCTACGCCAACTTTCCAGCCCCTTACCAGTGGTACAAATACACAAAAACAACATAAACTTGTCAAAAGCTAAAATATACATGAAGATTATAGTCAATAGAAAAACATTTTCAGTCAGATGGTGTGATTATTAGCCTAAATACACCAAAAACATTGTGTGGACATTTTTTTTATCAAAACAGAGAGATTACTGAAAGCAATCTGATTTCTAACTTACTCATTGATCAAATGGTTGTGTTTATCCATGATCTAAAACATAGCAAACACAAAACAAAACAAAACAAAACAAAACAAAACAAAACAAAACAAAACAAAACAAAACAAAATAATATAGTATCCCAAATCTAATCAAAAGTAGGGAAATCGATTACTTACCTTCTTCGAATTAGAGTTTGAAGTTTCATATTCACAAATTTCTGAAATCCCCAATTCCCCATTTGTATTAGGTCTAATCTACAAAACAAATCCCCAAATCAATTGGTGAGTTAGAGACGTGGAAACTTGAATCGGTGATGGAAACATAAACTTACTAATATTTGATTTTGCATATCTTGATAGCAGTTGTAGAAAAATATGGAGAGGATGATTCTGAACAAAATTGGCGTGAATGGAGATTAAGGTTTCAAGTAAGTGATGTACCATTTACGAAGATAAGGAAATTAGAAAAAGGTGGTGAAGAAAAAAGGATTACATGTGTATAAGATTGATTGAATCCTCAAAGACGAAAGACACCTCATCAAGATCCAAGTTTCATGGTACATCTAAACAAAATAAGTATGAAGACATAACATACAAAGAATTTTATGGAAGAATCTCCAATAGAGCGATTGAATGAGGAAGAATGCTATGGAAGAAGAATCTGTGGCGGTAGAAGGCAGGTTAGGGTTTCGTAGGTTGCACACAGAAAATGAGGCATATGAGTGAATTAGGTTAATTAGATTGTTTTTATAGGTGGGTCAAAAAACCCGGGTACATCCGACCCGAAAATTGCCGGATCCCGCGTCCCACTTCTTTTTTGGTTTGTGTTTTGATAATTTTGGATTGTGTATTGGTTTCCCTCCCAAAATCACCCTCTACTTCACCATAAGATGCCACATAAGCAAAATGGCTTCATCATTTAAAGACAAATGGCCCAAATCATCTCATTTATTAATATATATAGATATGGAACCCATTAAGTATAGCTACCTTTCAAATAAATCTCAACCATTAGATATTGCTGAAATCAAATCCTGACCATTTAAACTCACCAAAATAACTGTAAAAGCAGCAGTTACCGGAGGTTTAGGAGTCTCTCTCCTCTTTTGGCAGTTACAGCTTCAATCGCACCCACGTTCTACAAATCAACTGCTTCTTCCCACGTTCTACAAATCAACTCCTCCTTCCCCTACTTAATTTGTAAATTCTCGATGAGAACCCTACAAAACAGCGTGCAGAGGAACCTCCCGGTTTCGTTTGAACATTCATCTTTGTTCTTCCAATTGTGAAGGCATATAATCATCCATTTGTTTTAAACCCAAATTGGAAAAATTAGGGTTCATGTGAGTTTGTACGACTATTGCTCCAGATGCCATTTTTGCTACTATCCTCCTCTATCTCAATTCAGCAAGGTAATTAACGCTAATTTCTTCACGCCATTGTTTTCTTTTCTTTTTCGTTTTGTATATGATGGTGAATTTTGAATTATTTACAGTCAGGGAAGTGAAGTCACCTGGTGATGCCGAGAGCCTCTCAATTTGATATGTGAAGTCGGAAAACTCGTCTTTATCACACCACCAAATCCCCAATTCAACAACCGATCTTCAATGGGTTCCAAGCGATCTGACTACGGCGACGGCGCCAGTCCCGGGTACATCATCTTTATCACCCCTTTTATTCTTTTCACATATCATTAACAATCGAACCCTAAATCTTGATTTCTTGAATCTTTTACAGCAAGATTTTCATTGGGGGATTAGCCAAAGAGACTACCATAGGTTGGTTGATGTTTTTATCATCTTTTTTACAAACCCTTTTGAAAAAATATGATCTTTTTGTGTTTGGCTATGTAGATACATTTGTTAAGTACTTTGGGAAGTATGGTGAGATTACGGACTCTGTTATTATGAAAGATCGGTTGACTGGTCGACCCAGGGGTTTTGGGTTTATTACTTATGCAGACCTTTCTGTTGTGGATACTGTTATTGCTGAGACACATGTTATTAGTGGCAAACAGGTGGGTTTGTTTTTGTTTGTGTGTTTGTTATGTTGGTTATGTTGGTTTTGAGCTTTGAGTTGATTGATGATGATTTGGGATTGAATAAAAATTGAGTCTTTACAGTTTATGTGTTGTATGTTTGTTTGATTAATTGCATTTAGGGTGTTGGTTGTTTAACAAATGTTAATTATGTGTTACTGAATGTTTGTATAGGTTGAGATCAAGCGAATGATTCCGAAAGGCTCCGCTGAGTCTAAAGATTTCAAAACAAAAAAGATATTTGTCGGTGGGATTCCGGCTGCAGTTACCGAAGGTTAGCATTAGCATGTGAACTTATTTAAATCATCTAAAACCTTTAGTGCTCATATCTTACGATTGTATTGGTTTTTATGATTTCTTTGTTTATCATGTAGACGAGTTCAAAGAATTCTTTTTAAAGTACTTGGTGATATTCTTCTATGAGTTTCCCCTGAGCCTCTCAATTTGATATGTGAAGTCAGAAAACTATGAGTTTCCCCTGTACAGTCAAGTTTGTCCTCCCTTACGCTATGGAATTCTCAAAGTAGAGGTCATTTTCTCTTCTTCTTACAATTATTCAAGGTATCATCATATTTATTAGCAATTTAATTAATTCAAGACTTTTAATAGTTAAATTTAATTGATTGCATTGATTTAGATATCTGGGAAACGATGAATATTAGTGCACATAACCCAAAGGTCAGTCTTTGTTTGTGGTTTGTTCTCTTTGCAGAGATGAGGTGGTGCATAAAAGGCTTAATTCACTTTGAAGAGAATAGGAGTAAACTCAACATTATTAGGCGGTTAACATATTTAAGGATGAAACAGTCATCCAGTTCTTAAATCCCAAAGGTACCAGCTTGCAAAGTTATTTACGGTGTGTTTGGTGTTAATCGGTTGAGGATTCGTCTTATATATTGCACGCAACTACATGAGCAACAATTCGGTCATCATATTCAAACATTGTTGAAGAACATCGAAGCAGTGAACAACAATGGATCACTTTCCAAACCAGACTAAAGATGAAGCTTCCAATGTAAGATCTGAGAACTTATTTCTCTGTTGTATCAAACCTAAAATGTTTATGTTTATTTCTTTGTTTGCAATGTTTACTTCGAAAGCTAAAATGTCCCTAAATATATAATTAATGTTTATGTCGCATCTGCATTGTGAATTGATATTAAATTTCAGGGATTAAAGCCATACACTTTGGTGGATGAGGAGTATAATGTGACTTTTTTTCGTATTTTTTTGTGCGAAAGGTAGCTTTAAGTACTAAATACTGTAGCTCTATGTCAGGAGCCATAATTTGGAAAACTGCTTTAATCAATCTTAGTCTCACACTTGTCTACTGCTGCCAAGACATCACAAATATTAGTTTACCAGGCATGCCCTTTTCACTTATGCTTATGTGATGTATAGTAATTTGAGAGATAAAAAAATTTGATAATGTGGTGATTCATTTACAAAGTTATTTATTCATTTACTATCTGTGTCCAACCTCGCAATCTAAGTTATTGAATTTGTCTCCAACATTGCTTTTTCGTTTTTAGTCATGTTATACATGTTAATGTGAACTCATTTGTTGAGTTTATATCATACATGTCATTACGACACTAAAAACCCGTCCACCGGACGGGTATTAAACTAGTTTTGGTTTGAAGTCTGAGAAGTTTGATGATAGTTTAAGGTAAACACATTACACATAGGTTTAGGGGATGGTGTGAAATTTGTATAAAATGTTTAAAATTATTCAAGATTATGTTAGACTGTGGGGTATGGGGCTTGGGTTGGGGGAAAACGCCCAAGCCACCACCCCGGGTGGGCTTGGGTTGGGGCGTGGCCCAAGGGGCTTGGGTTTGAAGTCGGGCGTGGGGCGGGTCTAGCAAGCTGACATGGCGGGCTCTCAATGGCCAAACCAAACTAGCCGTTGGGCTAGCCGTTGGGGGCATTATTTAAAAAAAAAAATTCCTTTATAAATACCTTACCATATTTAACATTTTTCTCACACAATATCAAACACATAAAACACAATCTTGCCATGAGTTCTTCAAGTTCAAGTGAATCGTCATCATCATCTGACGATGGTGCGGAAATATTTCTACAAACGATCGCGGCGGTGGTGAAAGCTATCGTGGAAGACGATGAGGAAGAGACTCCGCAACCTAAACGGAGGAGAAGGTACATCGCTCGTGAACGGCACACCACTAACGATTTGTTGGTAAGCGATTACTTCTCAGCGGAACCTAAGTATGATGAAAAAATGTTTAGGCGTCGTTTTCGTATGAGTAGAAACTTCTTTTTAAGGATATCTAAAGATCTTGAGGAGTAGTATGTTTATTTCCAACAAAAACCGGATGTAACCGGGCAATTAGGATTTAGTACGTGGCAAAAGGTCACGACCGCACTTAGGCAGTTAGCGTACGGCAATAGTTCGGACATTATGGATGACTATTTAAAAATGTCTGCACGTGTAGCTAGATAAAGTCTTCACAACTTTTGTTTGTGTATTTTAGAACTTTATAGGAAAAGATATTTGAGAAAGCCCTCGTTCAGCGACATGCAACAAATATTGGAACATCACGCAGATTATCATGGGCTACCCGGGATGCTAGGTAGTTTAGATTGTATGAAATGGCCTTGGGAACTTTATCCTACCGCATGGCAAGGCGCTCACACGAGTGGATTTCACGGGATGCCATCCTTCATGCTTGAAGCGGTTGCGTCCCAAGATCTTTGGATATGGCATGCGTTCTTCGGTATGTCAGGTTCACATAATGATATTACCATCATAAACCACTCGTCCCTTTTCAATGATCGGGTAAATGGTATAGGACCCAAAGGAACTTTCTTTGTAAACGGGGTTGAGTACGTGTATGGGTACTACATAGTTGATGGGATTTACCCAGAGTGGGGGGTTTTCGTAAAATCGTTCACAAGACACGGTACCATAGATCCAAAGAGATTAAAGTTTAACAGGGTCCAAATGGATGCACGTAAAGACGTCGAGCGAGCATTCGGTGTTTTGAAGAAAAGGTGGCGAATATTGGCAATGCCTTGTCGACTATGGGACAAGGATCAGATTGGAAACGTGATGTACGCATGTATCATTCTTCACAACATGATTTTGGAGGATGAAGGTAGAGCGGTCGTTACCTACTATGATGACGATGACCCCCAACCAGGTAACGTTACAGACGAAGATAAAGCATTAAATGAATATTTGATCAAGTCAAGGGATATACATCACAACCTTCGATCTGATTTGGTGGATCATGTTTCAACGATTCCTGGGTTCGAAACCGACGAAGACGACGAAGAATTATTGTTTTTTATTTTGATAATTATTATGTATGTTTATTCAGTTTTTAATGGTTATATATATATGTGTGTGTGTGTGTATATATATATATATATATTAAAAAAAGTTGATGTGGCTTGGCCACGCCAGCCAAGCCACGCCCACCATACCCCCTTAAAACTTGGGTTTGGGTTTGTTAATCTTCAATTCCACGTGTCAACTCATGCCCCCAACCCAAGCCCCACCATCCCCACGGTCTTAGTTCTTTATAAGTTGTGCATGTTACGAACATGATTATAAATGTGAAAGACCTGTGTGGAGTTTTAAGTATGATTAGTTAGACAAAACATTTTGACAATAATCATAAAAGAATATTTCAACTAGCTTTAGTTCCCATCATTCCATTGGAGTGTCATGTATAAGTAAAGGAGAAAGTAGTCATTTGAGATCACAAGTTTAAGTTTATAGCGAATACACAATTATAAAAAGTTTATCGTCACTGATGGGTCGCGAGCCTTAGGGGGGCGTATGGTTCACTAAAATTTAATGCAAAAGAATCAAAATTTCCCCCACCATTACCATCACCCCCGCCACCATCAACGGATCGACACTGCCGCTTTTGGCAACCACCACTCCGCAACTGCCTCGATCGTCGCCACTCGCCACCTCTACCATTGTCGTCGTTCCCACAACCATCACCATCACATTTCAATTTTTTAACACATTTACTAACCAACCATGATTATTTTGTCAACCAAATATGTCAAACCATCATTTCCTTGACTTGATTTTTAAGTATTTATAAAAAGAAGAGTAAACTGCCATTTTGGTCCCTGTGGTTTGGGCACTTTTGCCATTTTAGTCCAAATCTCAAACTTTTTACATCTGGGTCCCTGTGGTTTGCATTTTGTTGCCATTTTAGTCCAAAATCCAAAAACCCTCTATTTTGACTGTTGAAACTGATCATTTTGTCCTTTAGTGCAGGGGCATTTTGGTCATTTTTAAATCTTTTTCTATTTAATGTCACTAGATAGAAAAACCCTAACACACATTTCTCAAGTCCAGCAGCACACAAAGACCATGTTCTCTCTCAGATTCATCATCATCTATGTCCATCTCCGTCGTTCACTGTTCAACCATCCATTCACCACTGTTCATCACCGGTGACAAGCATCGTCTCTGATAATCACCGGAACCTGCAACACATCTTCAACCTCCGAAAAACCATCACAATCGCTCTCACGCCACTCAACTTCTCCGTTCGTCTCCGGCTACATCTCCGTTCATCTTCTTCATCTCCGGCGACCTCCACCTCCACCTTCATAATCTTCTCCGACACCCTGTGTTACAACCGCCGTTCACCGTCATCGTCCACCTCCATCTCCGGTAACCATCGCTACACCGGTCATCTTCACCGGCGGCCACCACTTCAACTGTCATCACCTACATCGAACCACCTTCATCTTCTTCGATTTCTTCGACCTACGTTCATTATCTCCGTTCATTACCAGGATAAGTTTTTTTTTGGTGGCGACTGTTTCTATTTAGGGTTTGGGTTTGGTTATACGTTGAAGACAAACCTTCACCGCAACCAACAACCACCACTCTCAACAACCTGAAATCCGACAACCGCACCTCGGTTTGTTTTGTTTTTACAACCTTAAATCCGGCACACAAACCCTCTATCCAGAAGAATTTTTTGAGGTGGATGACGGTATGGTTTCGATCAATCAGATTGGGGGGTTTTAAAGATGGTGTTGTTGGATTTTAAATTGGGGGGTTTTAAAGATGGGGTTGGATTTTAAAATTTCAGATCTTTTATGGTTATTAATAGATTGGGGTTTCAATCAGATTGGGGGTTTTGAATGGTTCCTTCTGGTGCATATTCTTGTTCAGCCATGATTGGGGGTTTTGAATGGATACAGGTTAAATCAGGGGGTTTTGAATGGATACAGGTTAAATCAATCAGGTTGAAGATGATGATGATCAGGGGGTTTTTATATGTGGGGATTTTTTTTAATAAATGAATTGCTTTAATGAAAATTAAATGACCAAACTACCCCTTCAGATAAAGACAAAAAAGGGACATTAAAACAGTAAAAAATCAGAGATTTTGAGTTTTGGACTAAAATGGCAACAAAATGCAAACCACAGGGACCCAGATGTAAAAAGTTTGAGATTTGGACTAAAATGACAAAACTGCCCAAACCACAGGGACCAAAATGGCAGTTTACTCTAAAGAGAAAGAAAAAAAAAACAATGAAAGCACTTATTTCATGTGTGATTAAAAAAAATGGCCTACTCATAAATGAAGCAAAATGGGGCTAAGAAGTCCTACCTTCAAATCATTGAAGATTTGAGTGGAGTTACTGGGCTGTGAACAGCCTAAAAGAAAGGGTCAAACATCATAACAAACTGTACAGCTCTTTTTCTCAATCTTTAGGTCCTACATATTTCAAGTTAACAAATTATAAAATAAATAAATAAATAAATAATATTTTTAATTTTTTGTCCAACTTATTTAAAATTGCATGAAAATTAAGACTCATACAATCACCCAACTTTGTATGTCAAATTTTAGCATTCTTTTTACATTTTTTTGTTTGTATAATTTAAATGAAATATTGCTTAGTTTAAATTTGGGTTAACTTTATAGAATGGTAACCAAGTTTTAAAAGTGTTCCAATTAAGTCACTCAAGTTTTAAAAGTGTTACAATCAGGTCACTCAACATTCATTCTTCATGAAAATTAAGGGTTATTAAAATTAAGGGTTTTTTCATCAATTTCATAGGTAACCGTGGTTATGTGGATTTTTGTTTCTTTTTTCTCTTTTATTTGATGTTAACGTCGAGTGATGATGTGGATTGTAACTTGCTTTTTTAATTTTTAATGTAATTAAATGGTTTTTATTTTTAATAAATATAATTTCATATATTAAAATAATTCGACCCTAACATCTTATGCTTCATTTTTTTCTTGACACGTGGAAAAAAGGACATGGCTCGATTTGAATGTTAAGTTATCTAATTGGGACAAAACCTAATTAGAACACTTTTAAAACTTGGTTACTATTCTGTGAAATATTCTTTTGGGTTCATTTATTATAAAAAAAATGTAATTACATGTAAGGTCAGCTTATAATGAAAAATGGGTCCAAACCATCATCTAGAATTGAGTAGATCTTGATGACAAAATTCTTGCAACAAACAGCCAAGATCTGACATCTAACTTCTGTAAATACTCCAACATAAAACCACATGGATTGTAACATCAAGTCATGAATCCAAAGTCACACCTCATTTATGATGTTTCTATCTTTCATGTATATGAAATGGGTGAAAATACTGATATGAATGTTCTTTTTTTTATTATACACAAGATTATATAAATTTGAATATACCAAGATCAATGATGAGATAGTGTTCATGTCAACAAAAAAAAAAAAAAAAAAACTCCATCTACTCTACATAGCCTCCGCATATGTAACAAGTTTGAGTGACATTTCACACAAAATGAATTGAGTGACATTTCACACAAAATGAAAAAAAAAACAAATTTTTTTATCTATAATATATAACAAAATCCATATGAAAAAGAGTAAATTGGTAAAAGTACACTAAAAGAATACTTAAAAAGAGATGCTCTTATCATTGAAACAAAAGTATTATAAAACTTGTTCTATGTCTTTAAATGAATAATTATAAAACTATTGAGTTGAGTTCATGAAATTATAATGAATTGGTATAAATAACAGCATAAAAGTGGTGATGAAACTAACATCTTCCACCAAATTGAACCAAGAACAACAGAGCTACATCTGTGGGAGCTGGAGTCTTCTTTTTTGCCGAAAAAGAATCCAACTAAGACGATTATAAATCGTTAGCATCTCACCATCAACGGTAAGAATTCAAGTGGAAAACTTGGCATTTTGGCTTGTATGAACTCTTGGCAGCAGCCTGATCAAACTTTTTAGCTGCTGTTTCGTTCTCCTCGAGGCTTGTCTGAACAAAAAACCGGGCCCACCAAGAAGCGCTCCGCATTTTAGCCTTCACAAATGTGTCATTTAAATAGTTATTTTCAAATCATAAAGAACTAATTTAAGTTGCAAAGCATACTAAGTCATTCTATTTATAATGTAGGTTGTTGTCGTCATAATACTATTTTTACAACCCTATTTAACACATTATTGGTTTTTATAATAAAGTACAAGGATGGTCCCTGTGGTTTTCCAAAATTTTAGATTTGGTCCCAAGCATTTCAAAAGTACACGCATGGTCCCCGTTGTTTGAACTTTGTAACACATTTAGTCCCCAGCTAACAAATCTAAAGGTTTAAACAACTCCAAGTTAGGGACTAAATGAGTTGCAAAGTGCAAACAACAGAGACCATCCATGTACTTTTAGACAAAGTTGGGGACTAAATGTGTTGCAAAGTGCAAACCACATGGACCATCCGTATAGTTATGAAAAGCTATGTACCAAATCCAAATTTTTGGTAAAACATAGGGACCATCCGTGTACTTTACTCTAGTCTTTAATATGAACAAAAAATAGCAGCGGGTCGACCCAACCCGTCCCATTTTGACCCTTATTTGAAAGTTGAAAGTGGCCAGTTTCAATCCCAACCCTTTTGTCCACACAATTCAAGTAGGTGCTTACCGGGCGTCCAAATCTTGATGCTTGTGGAATATTAGCTTTTGAATTACTAGGTTTACCTGTATAAGCACAAGATAATAAATTTCAGAATTTACAAATTTAACCTTGATAAACAATCTTTATTTATGGCAAGTTACCTGTGAATATAACAATATTTTGAGCCGAAACTCTTGCCAAATCTGGAAGGGTTTTATTGAGGTATTTAGGAGATAAATAATCAATGGCATCAGAAACTATAATGAGAGAAAATGATTTAGCTCTGTATGGCAATGGAAACTTAATATCAGCTACACGAACAAGACCCTTTCTCACAAGGCTTCTACAAGACTTATCGGTTTCCTCAATATCATACGGTTCTACCCCCCATGCTTCAGTGTCTTTTTCTTTTGACAGTTCGGATACTATCGAGCAAGTGTCGGGCCCCACGTGCAATACTTTGTGCATACTATCACCATATGTTTTCTTTAAAATAGGTATCGCCATATGGACATCATACGTGCAACTAAAGTCACCTAAAGATGTTCAAATATATGATAATTGTTAAGCCATGTATGTAAGCATCATTTTGTTTGATTATTGATCTTGATATAAAACAACCAGTTACCTTGAACCTTGCTAAATGATTTATAGTCCCCCGATCCACCTGCATTTCAGGATCAAGTGCCGAGTCAAATATAAGAAAGAATATGCTATACGTTTAGGGTTGTTTGGATGTGTTTTGGCTGTTTAAAGTAGTAATAACCAGATGTTCAAGTGTTTGGCAAATCAGATTATTTTAGGAATTAACAGATAAAATAACCGAAAACGACACTATTGCGAAAAAAGAAAAGATATTTTGTAAAATGAGAATAAAAAAAAACTCAACTTGGTTTAAAAAAATGGGTAAATTAATAACTTTATTTTAACTCTTAATTCTTAAATACTCAAAACTAGAACCCATTTATCCAAACACTAAAAGCTGATTATCGTGATATCAAGTTGCATAATCAGTTCTAGAACGAAGATCCAAACACCCTCTTAAACCAAATCTACCACGAAGCAAGAAATCAAGAATCTAGCCATGATTATGTACACATAAGGGTAGTTAACCGGATTAGAACATACCCGAGCCTTTGAAAACATAGCCGATCACAAGAACCGTTCCCTATGATATGCAAAAAAAAAAAAAAAAAATCAAATCAGGTTTGTTTATTTGTATGCATTGAAATCAAAACATATGAGGGATTTTGAACTTACAAGTAACACAAGAACAACCGATAATAGAGAAGATGTTTGTGTTTTCGAGTGAAATATTCCTCCTAGTGGATTGCTCCCACCACCGACAAAGCGACGCGTGCCATTTCCCGGCCTTCTCGACATGGCTATTTGTGTAAAGTATCAAGCTAATTACACTCTATACACTCTGCCAAAAGAGAGAAACAAAAACATGCACAATGGTCATAATTGATAATCTTGATCTTTATGTTATTATATTTAGAAATGAACAAGCTTTTATCTTTATAATATCTTAATGTTTATGTTATCATAGTATCATACTATAATCTATCAAAATCTTGACAACAACAAATGACTTTTAGTCAAATCAAAGTTGAAAAAGTCAACTAATTTATGTTTATTTCTAGTATAAATTGACTAACTACATAACTACTAGCAACTGATTATGAACTAAGAGTTGAATCCATCAATCAACATTCCCATAAATTAAGAGCTGAAAATGAAACAATATCATATCCACCTGATACAAAATCATACCCATTTGGGGTCACAAAAAAATGCAATTTTTAGCAGTTTGACTCATTAAGTCATAACTAGTACTTACCTCAAATGGAAAGACCATGAACCTCAAAAACATGTGTCAGAAAAGTTTAAAAGTTGAAAAAAGATTCAAGATTTCAAAAACCCATGAACATATAGTCATATACCAATCAAAAGATCACAGAAACTGACATAACCCAGATTGCAGTTGAACTCAAACAAGCAAAAGTAACCTTAAAATGAGCAATAATTTGGTAAAAAGCACAAACCTGTGATGGATCTTTATTGGAAAGTTGCCATCTTTGGATCTAAATAGGGTGGATCTTGGATCTGTGAGAAATAAAGATGAATTTTGAGTGGGAAAATGAGAAGAATTTATAGTTGAAAACAGGAAAAAATGGAGAGAATTAAAGGGTGGAACAAGTTGGGGAAATCTAATGGGTGATGGGCCATGGTAACATGATTTGGATCTCGGTTTCCTGTGTCGGCAGTGGTGGCCTTAAAAGCTTATCTTTATTAAAAGATTTTGACTACTCATATATTCATAATAAATTATTAAGTTGAGTTGATGGTACATGTGTCAACTTTATAAAATGAGTTAAATGTAATTTTATTTCCTTTGGTTTGTGTAATTTTTCCAAATTAAGGTTTTATTTTTCGTTTCTGAGTCCAAAAAGGTTTTATCGTTGTCATTTTAGTTTACTGGGTTAATTTTATCCATTTTTTTGTCCAATTGTCCTTTTAGTTAACAGAATTACATATAAAATGACCGAATTATCCTTCTCATTAACAGAAAAAATGGATGAAGTTAGCCTAGTGGACTAAAATGACAACGATGAAGCCTATTTGAACCCACAGGCAAAAAATGAAACATTTGGTCTAAACTAGCAAAATGGCCCCAACCACAGAGACTAAAATAACATTTAACTCTTATAAGATTTAATAAACTTAAAACGTGTCAAAAGATATTAATTATTTATAACAAATATTCAAATTAAGGTTTTTATTTTATATAATAATAATAACAACTAATATTTAGGACCCGCACATTGCAACCGGATCGTTAAACCAAATAAAAAGTAGACGCGAAAAAGTTGAACCACACATGCGTGTTGTACCGTATTAACTCACAAAAATTAAATCAAAACGAAAAACATAGAAAAGAATAACTAAGTCGACTTAGGACCCGCGCATTACGACAGGCCGTTAAACCGCCAAAAAAAACGAATAAACGTCGAACACACATGTGTGTTGGACAATGCTAACTCGAAAATTTAGATCGAAATATAAAACGATAAATTTGTAAAAGATAAAAAGGATAAAGGATCAAATGTGAAAGTAAAAAAGTGTTGAGGTAAAAAATGAAAAATGTTTTTTTACAAAGTTGAAAAGAAGAAAAGGATAAGAGTAAAGTGTATAACAAAATTGAATAGTTATCTCATCTCACAATTAAAAGTTGATAGTTAATATATAGTTTATAGTGTGTTCAAAATATAACTACTTGTAAATTTTGGAGATGTATATAAAAAAACAACATAGATCAGCTAGATCTACCTTGACTAATTGACCCATATTATAAATTAGGAAGTGACTACTCTTGAAACATCGACGTGGTTTGTTTGGTATGGTAAAAGTTCAAACAACTAAAACAAGATGTCATAATATGTGAAAAACAAATTATTTTAGGCCTAACTAAATTTTAACATTTTTATATTAAAAAGTTCAATTTGTATTATAGCACTATGGTAAAAGCTCGTGTATTACATAGCTTGATTTAGTAAAACTTGATTTTATTTCTGTAATTTTAAATATGTAGGAATAAAAGGCAAAAGAGGAAAAATAAGAATAACAATTGTTAAATTTAGAAAAATAAAAATAAAATGGTCGTGAACTAAAACTTTGTTATAAAAAAATAAGTGTGTGGTTGCATAGATAACATATGGTAGAGTTGCTAATTACAGATTTCTTACTTGTAACTTATTAGACGACTTTGGTGGAGCTTTTCCCACGAATCCTTGACTAAAATTGGAAGATGCATCGACGAATGCCATCATTCGTCCCTGCGGGTTATGTTGTATAATTTAATTATTTATTTAGTCAATTTATTATTTTGTGTCTCTTACGAACTAGTGAATGTAAAAACAATAATTCATAATTATGTTACTTTCGTTGTGCGAATTTGTTAACAAGGCGTGACATGTAGATATTTAAAGAAGGGTGCAACTTTAAATTTTAGAAGGGTGCAACTTTAAATTTTACTTACAAGATTTGTTTTTTTTATTCAAAATGCTTATGCTCTCATTTGGATGTAAACTCACAAATGTACGTATTTGAATCCACACCAAGATTTTGATTGAGATGGACAAATTTGATATCTAACATAGTGATAACGTATTGAAGAGCATAAAATTACTTGCAAAAGGATTGAAATAAAGCAACAACCCTATAAGTGAAAACTAAGATTTATATTTTGATGCATGATAAAGGGAAAGAGAGATGATTTAAAACATATGGCGAACAAAATGTCATGGAAAAGGATAAAATAAATTGATCATCAAGTAAAGAGACCTTGACAAGAAACTTTGATATGGGAATCT
The DNA here is from genome assembly GCA_030545235.1 of Helianthus tuberosus. Classification (NCBI taxonomy): domain Eukaryota; kingdom Viridiplantae; phylum Streptophyta; class Magnoliopsida; order Asterales; family Asteraceae; genus Helianthus; species Helianthus tuberosus. The sequence continues at coordinate 3,249,972 of CM060416.1, read as the reverse complement.
TGAGAACGTTTTATAAAAGATGCAATCCACTTTTTTAACCAACGAAGAAGGTGAAGATGAAAAAACATTAGCGATTCTAAGGGATGTTCAAGCAATCCACTTGGAATCTTACCCGAAACAAGTTCCATACAAGTCTAACTTAGGGGATGTATTAGAATATAATATAGACTTAGGGTTAATAGTATTATATTATAGTTAGTTAAAGTTAGCTTAGTGTTACGTAGTAATCTTTTGACTCATGTGTGGCACTTAGAACACTTCTAAGTTAAGCCTTGGATCTGATTCGGTTGGTTTTGGTTGTGGGAATCTTGGATCGCAATAGACACACAAGAGTTTTGTAGCACTTGAGTTTACAAGTCTACAAGGAAAGATGTTTGTATTACTTGGAAAGAGTTACAAAGCTTTGAGAATACAAAGAACTTGGTTGCTTTCAAATGAGGCCTTACATGCCTATATATACTAGTACTTAGAAGTTTAGATAGTTCCTAATCTGGATTCATCTATACATAATATCTTGGCTGATTTCTAGAGAGTTCTATCAAAATATATAGCATTTGTGGTGGTTTTTGGCTGATCTAGAGTGTTTATTTAACCAGCCTTTTTGGTGACCTTTCTAGGCCCTTCCTTGGAGAATATCTTGGCACTTGCATGATCATTCAAGGTTGATCTTGAGCCTTATTGGCTAGTCCATTTAGACCAGAATTTCCGGCCATTTTTAGAGTTTTCCCCACTCTTATATGTTGGTTTAGTGGTCCAGACCATGGTAGCATTTTCCGAAAAGTTCCAGCAGCCCTTGGCGCCTCTTGAATAGCCCGGAAAGTTCCGGAAACAAGGTGTAACAATCTGAATTTTAGGCGGGACTTGACATTTGTTACAGTTAATATGTCGGTTAGGATTAACACCTATATATACGTTGCATATGTAAACATTTAAGAGTGTGGATTGCAACACCTAGCGTTTTTAACAAAAATATAGGATTTCAAAATATTTTTTCGCAGCAGAAATTCCCAATCATATATTAAAATTTAAAAACCATTAAAAACGATTTACTTATCGTAAATTTTGGGTGTTACACGTCGTTCATAGCAACAAATCATAAACGAACCATTTTATCATACAATAAAAAGAAGCGAATCATCTAAATTTGTCGTAACTTGCAATTTCCTCTACCCGTCCTCACCAGCTTCGTGTCTACTGTTAGACATACAAAAGAACAGATGATATCTAAAAGCCAAATTCTCAAATCAAGAAATAAACAGACAATGAAGCAATTCTCTCCCCAAAGATAGTGAATCTTGACACCTATTCTTAAGATATGTTCAAGAGCATGGCTAACATATATTGAAGACTTGGAACCGTTGTTCAAGAGTACAAGCATATGTTGAAGACTAGCATCTGTTGAAGACCAAAGCCCTGATCAAGCAATGGTCTAATGAAAAAGACCAAACATCTATTAGGGCAAACAGATGTTTGGACAACTGCAACAGAGGATAGGTTAGACAGTGTTTTCTCAATATAACAGTACTTTATTTCAATAGTGTTTAGTATAGCCTAGATCAGAGGATAAGATTTTCTCAATCTTTTTTGTTAGAAATGTTAGATATCACTATCAGGGTGACGTAAGCACATCTCAAACAGAGCTTTAGTACTTGTATAAATAGGTCACACATGTTAATGATATATTTATCACTTCTCACACATTCTCTTTTGTACGAATAGCTCTAGTGAGTGATCGGTCGAGGGGGAGATTGTAAAATCATTGCTGTAAAACTTTTGAGTATATGAATCATTAGAAAACAGTTTATGATAATATCTTTCTATTTGTGAATATTATTGTGATAATCAATATTTGTTTGCAATATCAAACTCTGATCCTAACATTTGCTCACCTGAAAATGGTACACATCGATTTTCAAAAAAAAATGTCAACTTTTTAAGGCTGGGTAAGATAAAGGGTAAATCATAAAACATATAAAACATTGTTTAATTCATCAAATCATTTGTTTCATGTGATTGCAAGTCATGATCCGAACACCACAACATGATCAAGTAAACAATCCTAAGATCATGCCTACCATTTGAAGCAATCTTATCTAATATATATCTTCTAATCTTATCTAATATTTATCTTCTAATCTTATCGTATTCATATCTTAATCTTTAACTTTATCGTATCACGTGGTTTTTTTAATTATCTTTCATCGTTCATCGTCCTAAACCACGTGGAGGATAGTCCTTGGGTCACCTGAACTACACATGGTAAACCATACGAATCGGCTAGATCGGTCGAAAGAAAGTCCACTACAACCGACTAAGTGAAGGAGCACTAAAACAGTTCACCGTTGTCGTTAGCTATCGTGTGTAAACACTAGCGAGCAAATACTTCACGCATGCGGCTTTGGGCATGTCTTTAAATCTTTGTTGTCACGATACCTCTCCTGGCAATGTGCATGAAACACACCCACACCAAATCTTGTCATGGATCCATCGGAGAATGTTATCTCTCAATCGTGTTTTTTCGGTTTTCTTTACTTCTTTATTTTTCTTATAAATTTCTTTAAGCTTTGAAGGTCCTTAACGTGCACGTGACTTAAGATTTAAAGTCTAGTGTCGTCTACTTCGTTTCGTATCATGTAAGGACTATTTTTGTTATAGGCAAGCAAGATAATCATCAGAGCAAACTAATCAAAGTTATCATACAAACAATAACGTGAATAAATACTGCACCCGTAATCCTGACCCTCGATGTAAACATATGCATATAATACTGAAGAAACACTGACCTTCACGGTAGTATCCAACTAGGACTTCAACTCTTGGTGATCCAAACTGCTAACTGCAAAACAGAACACCGTTATGACTCGTTACAGGAATGGGGTTATTCCTGTAACCACCCTCCGGCGTGAGAATAAGTCTCGGTTTTGGGAGTAAAAGGGTATGTGTAGAGAAAAGAGTAAAACGGGAGCAAGATGATTCATACCTGAGATGTTCACCTCTATTTATAGTTTACCATTAGGGTTTCCCTTAACTTAGGATGAGCTCCGATACGTCAGGGATTTGCACAATCTTCCCAAAAAGTTGGGGATTTGGTTACGTGATTTATCCATGCAGGATGGAATATTCTAGAATAAACGTTTATGATTATTTATTTATAATAAAACAATAGGTAATGACCGGGTCGGGTGTAACATTCTTATTTTTATATAAGAATTATAGGTTTGGTTAAATTTATTAACCACTAGTAACTAGTTTATTTTTAATATAAATATTCAACCCAAATAGTATTAAACACTATTTTATATAGTTGGTTAAAATTATATTAATTAATTGGCTTGTATATGGGTGACCTTTCTAATAAAAATAAAAGTCTATAAAAACTTATATTATTAGACAGATATATTACGGGTAAGTCGACTGTTAGAAATATGAAGTACCTAGACGAGCCTATGAACCGTATAATAATTAAATTATAAAAATACATTATATTTGAACCTACTCCGTTTTTAATGAAACTTGGTTCAAAATGTAGACAAAAATATTCTCGTTCTGATGACATATTTATTATTTTATAAAAATGTCATATTTTAGAAATTATACGCGCCAAAGAAGTAAACCAATTGAATTAATTATAATATACAAATTAAAATAACAAAATAAATAAATAAAAATAACTTTGTAATTATGGTAGAAAGTTGTACGTAAAGCTTGAAATGGATAGATTCAATTTACTACATTTTTTTTTGGAAGGTGACTTTCTATGTACATGACCTATTGGTCACCGGGTTCATGTCGAAGACATTCCCCCGTCAGCCCCGCACTCTCGGACGCGATGTTCGATTGGGCCCCGGCCGCCGCGCAAGCTGACTTCCGCCCGTAAACCATACTGCCCCCACACGAGAGACTCGCTGGGGTAACAGCTGGGTAAAACCGGGTTGCCCTCAAGACCGCACCATGCCTCGGTAGGATACGATCCATCATTGGGACGTCCCCCCCCCCCTAAGACCATAGTGGGAGTCGAACCGGTGACCTCCCAAAGGAGGAACCGGCCAACATAACCCAAGTGGGGATACCACTGGGCCACGGAGAAGGGATATTCAATTTACTACATATACATTAAAATAATAATAAACTTAATATTGAAGATTTGAGAATTGTATGTACTTCAGTACGTGTCATCAAGAAAATAAAATAATGATTCTACCAATTTGAAATGATTACACCTGTCTTCTAATATTGAAATTCAATGTATACGTGTGTGCATGGGATTTAATACGTGTCTGGAGTTTCGTAACATCTAACATACATTTCAACTATAAAAGAAAAGAAAGCGAGTAGCATCATTTCATAGTTGCTCAGTTCGCCATATCTCTCTCTCACAAATATATGTATTTTCTTTTATTATTTACCTCATAATAATAATAAAGCACTGCTCTGTTTTAAGTGTTTTAACTCTCGATCACCGCTACCCTTTCCGATTGATCTGAGCCTCATAACATATGTCAGGGCTCTGCCCGACTAAGTTGTTGGGATTCGGTCTCGGGACATCGGGACAAGGTTGAATGAGGGGTATTATACTTAACACGAGTACATTATATATTTTTATAGCTCAGAAGTTATACCCAAAATTCTACAAAGAGGTTTTCTAGTCAAACCCTAAAGTTACAAAGTGGGTCCATTCTCTTTTCTCACCATTTTATTTCCTTTTTGTTCCAAACCATAACAACTCTCACCAAAACTATTTTTATTATTATATTTTGTTCACAAGAAAACCTTAGTTAAGACCCCTAAGTAATCCTACATAAACCCTAAAATTTTCAGAACAATCAGAATCAGGATCAGGGCCCCTAAAACTCAGGGGGGGTATTTCCTAGTTACGATTATCCATATATTTTGCTGTCAAAATCAAAATTTCAAGATCCGTTGACTCAACTAGGCTAGAAACACACGTGGTAATCATATGATGAAAAGTAACCCGTCGCGCCACGCGACGCACCCACATGGACCCCTCGCGCCACGCGAGGGGGGTCAATTTCTCAGTATAAATAGAGGGGTGTGGGACTTGATTTCCTGCGTTGGAGCGACAAACAAATTCGTTTTACACTTCAAGATATCACCTGATTACTACCAAACACACACTAGCTCGAATTCTGCTACGATACAGGGTATTAACTCGATCGCTGCTACGATTCAATGTCCGATCGATTTAAACTATCCGACAGGATGTTTAAGCGCTATCCTTTGTCATTAGTCGTGATTCCGACAGGATGTTTGAGTACCACCCGAACTCGGGGAATACTCTGTCATTCGTTGTGAATCCGATGAATGTTTAAGTGATTGCACTTTGTCATTCGTTGTGAGGGTTTTAATCTCGTGAGTTATCGTAAATGTTGTATTAGTTACTTACCTAGTTCGTGTGCACTAGGTTACAAGACTAATCAATAGGCTAAGCTCTGCCCGTATAAATCTGCATGCTTATAATGTGAGTCATTCTCTTTTTATCAAATTACTTTCAAAATCATGTTTATTTTCAAGGTCATAATTACAGGGATTAAGTTTATGTAATCACCAAATTACAGCCAGTATGTGGGGTTTTGTATACATTACTTGATAATCTTTACCATTGGACAAACGGGTGGCCAATGGTGATATGACCATAGTCACAGATCCGGTCGAGTGACAAATACTGTGGGTAGTTGGTTGATATCTGAAACATTGTAATCTCCCTTAATACTGTAAATTATAACAAACAGGTCGTTTTAGTAAAAAGAATGATTCACCAGTATTTCCTGCTGACCAAACCTTTTTAAAACGCGTTTCAGGTAATTACAGTAGATTGGAATAAGAGATGGATACGGCACTGAAAGGCTTCAAGAAGTGGCTTATTTTATCAATTAAATCAAATTAAGAAATATTGTTTTATGTAATCAAATTTATCTTTATTAAAGCTACCATTGTAAAACATGGGTTTATTCCATCTATTTAATAAATAAAATCCGGTGTTTTCTAAACTCTGATATTTTTCCTAACTCACGGTCCTGATGAAATTTCCGCTGCAATATTTTTCAAAATAATCACCGGTACCACTTGGCTATTCGCGGCTCCCGATTCCGTCCAGGGTGGGTCGGGGGTCGTGACATCGGGTTAGCCGATTCGGGTCATACCTCGTCATGTCCCCCCAGTCCGAAGTTATGAAATGAAATTTATGAAATCGGACTAAAAAGGAAAAGTCAAACCTTCCCCTTTTGAGGGCTAGTCTCTTGAGTGGGGTAACGTTGCGTTTTTTGAAAAAATGGCGGCGATGGGAAAGGATGTGACGGTTAAATCATCATTAAGGTGACAACTGTCACCACCCTGCTCCGACGTGAGTTCTCATCTATTTGCCTTTTCGAATTCGAAAAGTTACTATTTCCGTATAAATAGAGTACCCGTTTAGGGATTTTGAACTTTAATTTCTTCTTTTTGTGCGATCGCTCTCTCCCATTTCTTGAACCTAAAAATGGCCTCCAAGACCGGTGAATCGTCTTCCTCTGTCCCCCCAAGTTCCGATGCCCTGTATGTCAAATGGGGGCAGGTTTCGTTCAATAACCTTCTTCAAGATTACAATATTAGGGCGGAGTGGAACCCGGTGTTACCGTCGAAAACCGACACGGCCTTCCCGTTAAAGCAAGGTAAAATCACTCTGTTTAGCGACTTCTTTAAATTCTGCAACTTCCGGCTGCCGATTACGAAGTTCTGCAAATTAGTTCTTGATCATTATCCCATCCATATTTCCCAACTGCATCCCTTAGGGCTGGTGAAACTCCGACAATTTGAGTTTGCCTGTATCGCCCTAGGGCACATTCCGGAAGTCCTTGTTTTTAGGGCTTTTTTCGTCCTTGTATGGAAATCCCCCTTTTTTACCTTCGACAGGAGGGATACAGAGGTATCTTGTTTGAGAGACATTCCTACCAGTTCAAGGGACAAGGAATGGAAGAAAAAGTTCTTTTACATCGATGCCATCGTCATTCCCGGAGAGATGCAGTGGAGAGCGATGGGGTTAAAAGACAAGGTTAAAGATGAGGCCCCTCCAAAAGATGCCTATGTGTCCAATGCCCTGTATATTAAGCTATGTGAGCACCCGTCTGAGTGTATGGTAATCCTGGAGGGGGCGTTGGTGATGGTTGGAATGAGCCTTTCATGGCATGATATAAAGCTGTATCCTTCTTTCCGGAGGGAGGATGAAGGTATGTAAATTGTGGCTTTGCAATTGTTTCGCTTACTGTATATATTGACACGTGTGTATCTCATAGGTAGATGGAGCTTGTTCGATTTTGTGGATCCTCCACGACACGTTGCCTTAAAGGCTGCGGACCGCGTACTTGGTGAGCAAGAGCCGGATGTCCTAAAAATCCACTTAGAGCAATTTTTGTTACCGGCTGTACCGGCGGACCCTTCTGCTTATATTACAGTGCCTCCCCCCAGTGGAGGAGGTAATATGGTTGCCGTAGAGAAAAAACCTATCAAGTTGAAGGTCCCCGGGAGGAAGTACGTGGCTGTGGGGACGGGTGCTTCGTCGGTGAGCGTGACCACATCCGCTGGTGGTGCTGCTGAGCTGACAAGTCCAACACATGTGTCGAAAAAACAAAAGGTTGTCCCCGCTCTTACTGCTTTCGAGGCTATCCAAGCCGCTCATATCATACCTACTGGTAAGTAGCCTTTACCTGTGAGTGTTATCATAGAGTTGATATCATATGTTTACGGAGAACTTAATTTTACACTGGTCCTGCTGCTGGGGTTCATGTTGGGAACGTATCGTCTGCCCCGTTAGTATCTATGGGAACCATCTCGTCTGTTGCTGGCAAACCCAGTCTCTCCGATCTAATATCACAGGCAAGTGCTACCACTACGGTTAGTTGTCCTATGCCGCCACCCATGCCTACCGTTGCCATGGCTGTTACAACCAGTCCGGTGTCTACGCCTCTGCCATCAAGTGTGATTCCTTCTACTTTGTTCGATTATCCTCGCAGCGTTTTTTCTGCATTTGAGAAAGAGACACCCACGGTCTTTGCTACCCATGAGGCGACCAGTACCCAAAATGCCGCCCTAAGCGATGCCAGGGGTTCAAGCAGCGGTATCGCCGATGATGGAGCCCGCTTGGGTGATGACCTGTACTTGCCTACCATCAACTAGGATCCTAACATACAAGATAAACGGTATCAACCTAAATGGAAAATAGCCGAGTCCTCAAGACTGATCTTCCCACCAGTGATTCAGCACTGGGTTGAGTGGGCTTATCCACTGGCTGAGTCAGCGTATGTGGAGGGTTTAAACAATGAGAATTTGATGAATTCTACTATTGTAGATTCCGTTAGTCAGCCCCGGAGGCTTGCAGAGATCCGGCGTAGGTGGATGCATGACAATAACGAGCTCCATCAAGCACGAGCTGTTATTGAGGAATTGAAGGATGAAAAGTACCGTTTGGAGAGTCAACTCCAAGCCGCTGGATTGAGGGAGAGCAGATTTGTATCTGAGAAAAACAAGGCGGAGGATGATCTGAAACGGGTGACCGCCAACCTAGCTGAGGAACGGATAATATGGGCTCGTGACATAGCGGAGAAGGACCGGGTCCTTGCTCATGCTAAAAATGTACAGGAAGAACTGGAGCGTAAAGCCATTACCGAAGCCCAGAAGGTGAGAACTGAAATGTCCGCTGAAGTGGAAAGATTTCGAATTGACACTGACTTTGTGTCTCAGGTGCAGGAACGGTACCAGGCTTTGACGGTTGAGGTGGAAACTTCCCGTGCTAAGGTCAAAACCAAACAAGCTGAGTTGGAAGAGCGGGAGGACCAGCTTAGGAAATTGCAGCAACAATGTGACTCCTTGGTTACTGAAAAGAACAAACTTACTCAATCCTCTGCCGCCGATTAGGTACGCCTCAAAGAGGCAGAAAATGCACTGGAGCAGGCAAACGCCGAGGTGGACAGCTTAACAAGCCAACTGGCTGCATTGCGGGGTGACAGGAATTGGCTAATAACCAACGGCCTGGTTGGGGCATTTGAATATCTTCGGCAATCAGGGTCCTTTACGGCGTTGCTAGATCGCCTTTCCGCCGCGGCTTACCAATCTAGTCATCATGATGGTGTGTACACCGGCTATCATGAGTGCCATCAATCAGGTAAGATTACTCCTGAGTTCCATGCGGCGAGGGGTAAGCTTCAGGGAGATATGGCGGATGCCTTTGAGGCTGTATGCAACGATCCACTACCCGCTTATGCTGACTTAACAAAACACGTTGCTGAAGACGGCGTGGATGCCCTACGCCTGATGCTGGAGCCAGTGGAAGAATCTGAAGAAGAATGAGTGTTTTCTTTTGCATTTGTTATGTACACTGTTCTTCAGATATTTTGTATTAACACTGTTTTACTTGGTTTTTGTGCAAGTGCTTGAGTTGTGTGTCTGACATTTAATGCTAATGTCATGATTGATGACGCCGCCGTTTATCTGAAATGTGACGATTAGACGTGTGATGATTATTTTTCATTAATTCTGCTAACGTCACCACTGTCAATCCTTTTTATCCTTCTATAAACTAAGCTTCCTTTTCCAAATTTGGTAATTTGAAATGATGAGTCGGAGTAGTTATAAACATAGGCTTTCCGATATTTTCCGACTCTTAGATGTCGCCGATGGTTTAGTCCGTCTCCAAGTTCCGGTGACGGAAGATATGATCCGAGGAGAGGAGGTGCCTCCTGATAATGTCTTACACCGGGTTAGCCGGTCCTGTAAGAGCATTATACATGGAGAACCTACTCATGCCGAGCCAAGTGCTGCTGTTCTATCGGCTGGTGCTTTAATAAAGGCCTTTCCATCCGACTACATTCAACAGTGTGGAGTAGTGTATGAAAGGCGTCGTGGTGACCGTTCCGGCAAGAAACCGGTTGAGGATCGGGAGGTGATGGCTGCTCCGGTGGATGAGGGAAATACCGATGAGTTGATCGTTGATCCTCATCCGTTGGAGTGTTATGGAGAAGTGTTGCAAACCCCTGCAGAGGTAGTGGCAAACCTTTCCTAGAAGTAGGTCTTAGAACATGTTCGTTTTTGGTTCCCGTATGTTGGTATTTTAGCAACAGGGACAAGTACTTGGTTTTTTGTAAGATAGTTGCATGTATTTATTACCAAGATACCCGTTCTTAGCGCTGTATATTTTGACCCTTTAACTTATATATGTGAAAATATTTCGTGTTAAGGGTACTTTTTTACCGTTATGTGCAATTTAGATGAGATGGTAGTTGTTTGTACCGTATAGTGCAGTGCAAATACGGTGGTAAATTTTATTGTATAAGTAATGAGGAAACATAAAAGAAATGACTTTTATTAATTCAATACTTAAAAAAGAAAAAGAGACATCGCTTTAGATGAATTACACTTGCTTGCAAAAAGATGAAAGAACATTCATACCCGCCGTTAGGGGCGAAGTATTACATATAACATTTTTTCAATTTGGCCGCGTTCCAGCTTCGTGGAACCGCGGTACCATCCAGCCTTGCTAAGCGGTAGGCTCCTTTGCCTAGGTCTTCTTGGATGACGTAAGGACCCTCCCAATTGGGTCCCAACTTGCCTGTGGGTTCCGCTCTACTGGCCTCATTATCGCGCATGACATAGTCGCCCTCTTTAAAGTTGTGATGAGCCACGCGCTGATTGTAATATTTTTCTAAAGCCTTCTTATATTTTGCCTCGCTTATAGCGGCCGCTTCACGCCTTTCTTCGAGCATATCCAGGCCTTCCCTTAGGAGTCTGTCATTATCGTCGTTAGTAGTGAGACGCCTTAGCGAGGGCAAACCGACTTCTGCGGGTATCATGGCCTCCGCGCCATAGGTAAGGCTGAAAGGAGTCTCGTTGTTGCTTGTCTTAGGCATTGTGCGATGTGCCCAAAGTACGTTTGGCAGTTCTTCAACACAGGAAGTTCCTTCGTAACCCAGCCTTCTTTTTATTCCATCCAACAAACTTCGATTCGCCCGCTCTACCTGGCCATTTCCTTGCGGGTGTGCTACAGATGTGAAGATTTGTTAAATCTTGAGTTCTGTACACCAATCTTGCAAGACCTTATCTGTAAACTATGTTCCATTGTCGCTTACCAAATGCAGTGGCAGTCCAAACCGACACACAATGTGCTCCCAAAGGAACTTTTTTGCATTTTCAGCGGTTATTTTAGCCAAAGATTTGGCTTCGACCCATTTAGTGAAGTAGTCAACCGCCACGATAAGGTATTTTAGCTTTCCAGGGGCCAGCGGGAATGGTCCCACAATATCCACCGCCCACTTTTGGAAAGGTCAGGCCGCTGTGACCGGGATTAAGTTGTTCTTGGGTCGGAATGTTTGAGGAGCAAATTTCTGACAGCTATGGCACCTTCTGAGTTCTTCTACCGCGTCTTCATGCATCCCTGGCCAGTAATACCCGGCGTTATGGATTTTGGCCACAACTGCCCGGGGTCCCGCATGAATGCCGCATATGCCCGCGTGGATTTCCTAGATTAGGTATTTTGCTTCTGCTGGAGATGCGCATCGCATCAGCGGTCCCAGGTATGATTTTCTGTATAGGACGCCGTTACTGAATTCGTATTGCAGTGCCTTGTGTTGGATTTTGTGGGCGTCCGCCCTGGCGGGAGGTAATTCACCCTTTGTGAGAAATTTTAATATTGGGGTGTACCAGCAGGGTTCCTCCGCCGTGAGGGCGGAAACCTCCCGAGGCTGAATAGAGGGCATTTGCAATGTTTCTACCTTTACTTCTCTCTCCATGCCTGAGGTGGAGAGTTTACTCAAGGCATCTGCTATTTGGTTCTTCCCTCCGTGGACATGGTTGAGCGTGACATTGTCGAATGAGGCTAAAAGTTCCTTTGTTTTAGCCAAATGCTTTGCCATTGACTCGTCCTTAGCATCATAAGTTTCATTTACTTGATTATTTACTAGCAAGGAGTCGACATATGCGTCAACTCTTGTAGCCCCCATAGACTGGGCCATCCTCAGGCCTACGAGTAGCGCCTCATATTCTGCTTCGTTATTAGAACATTCAAAGTCGAAACGTAAGGCGTACATCAACTGTATTTCGTCTGGGCTTATCAGCATGAGACCTGCTCCCGAGCCTTTCCCGCTGGACGATCCATCTGTATAGAGCTTCCAAGTTTGTCTGGCTGTACTAGACTCCGGGATGTCCTGAATGGCGGGTCCTGTATAGTTTCTCCCTCAGGAATTTCAGCCAAAAAGTCGGCAATTACCTGCCCCTTGATTGCTGTTCATTTTCGGTATTCAATGTCCAATGCTCCCAACTCAATTGCCCATTTAGCCAACCTTCCGGAGATCTCAGGCTTGTGTAAGATTTGTTGTAATGGGTAATTTGTTAAGACCTGTATACGGTGGCCTTGAAAATACCTCCGCAGTCGCCGGGTGGCGTGAACCAGTGCTAGTACCAATTTTTCCAGACTTGGATACCGCGTTTCGGGTCCTGCCAACACTCGGCTGATGTAGTATATTGGTGTTTGCTTCCCATCTCTTTCTACCATGAGCACCGCGCTTACCGCGTTATGGGCCGCCGCCAAATACATTTTAAGCACTTCTTCTGGGTATGGCGCTGTTAGCATGGGTAGTTTCTCGATGAAGCGTTTCATGTCTTGTAGGGCTTCTTCCGCTTCGCAGGTCCATTTGAAAATTTTCTTGTTGAGGCAATCTTTTAGTGTTTTTATAAATGGCAAAGACCTCTCGGCGTGTCTTGCCAAGAATCTGTTTATAGCCACTAAACGCCCATTTAACGCTTGTGCTTCTTTCAAAGTCCGGGGGGAGGCCATCCGCGTTATGGCGGATACCTTTTCCGGGTTAGCTTTAAAGTCGTCCGGGTAACTACTACCCCCAAGAACTTGCCATCCTCTACCCCAAATGAACATTTCTTGGGGTTGAGTTTGATATTGTACTCTCTGAGCTTTTGGAAAGTTTCTTTAATATCTTCAAGCATTTGTTTTTCTTCCCTGCTCTTGATTACCAGATCGTCCACATACACCTCTAGGTTTCTGCCGATCTGTGTCACGAAAGCTTTATCCATGAGTCGCTGATAAGTGGCCCCGGCGTTTCGCAGACCAAAAGGCATTTTGGTATAACAAAAGATGCCCACATCAGTATGAAACGCCGTTTTTTCTTCATCTTCTTTGGACATTTTGATCTGGTGAAAACCTTTGTAGGCGTCTAAAAAGCATTTATACCTGTAAGGAACTAAAGAATCAACCTTGAAGTCCATCTCGGGCAGCGGGTACGCGTCTTTGGGGCATGCTTTATTCAGATCTTTAAAATCAATGCACATCCGCCATGTGCCGTCTGGCTTCTTTACCATTACAGGGTTTGATACCCATGTATGATATTTTGTTTCTCTGAGAATTCCAGCTTCGACCAACTTTCGTACTTCTTTGACAACCGCTGCCCTTCGATCCGGGGCCATACTACATTTACCCTGTGCGACTGGCTTAATGCCAGGGAGTGTCGCTAGCTTGTGTTCTGCCTTGTCGCGGGGTATCCCAGTCATGTCAGAGTGTTCGAAAGCAAAGATGTCTGCGTTCCTTCTCAGCAGCTGTTTCAAATTGTTTTTAACTTCAGGGGAGAGGTTATCCCCTATTGTAACTGTCTGATCCGGATGACGTGTGCTTAGTACCCATCTTTCCGGGCCGATGGCACCAGTGGGTCCTTGGCGGCATCTCTTGGTATTCAATACCTCTCCTAATTTGTCCCGAAACACTGTTGCAATACCCCGCGGGGTAGGGAACTTCATGAATCCTCGCGCTGTGGAGACTATAGCGTCCAATTTTCCCAGGGTGAATCTTCCAATGATTACCTTGTGGTATGACTCAGCACGTACCACAAGGAATGTTAGGAGTATCATTCTTTCCCAGGGTGTCACACCCCTATTTTCCGCGTGTCACCGGTGGGCCCGGTGGGGGTATAGTGACGTAGTTGATATCATCATAGTCAAACAACACAATTTAAATGCACAGCGGAAGCAAAAGATAAATACATTACAATCCGATTCAAAAGTAATATCAATTATTACAACGGAATGTAAGTTGGATCCACAGGCGGATCTTAGACAGAAAGATAACATTGTTCAACAGACTTTAGGCATCTAGAACTTGCGAGATTCCCTATTGATGCCCTGAGCTCTCAGCCAATTACGTATAGTACCTGTCACTTAAACTTTTGGGAAAATACGTCAGTTTTCACTGGTAAATACAACTTAACGGACTCATTTTGAAAATGTTTTAGAAAATTGATTTGAATGCACATGGCACAAAACTTTTATAACTTGGGACAATTATATAAAAATAATCCTGTATACAGATTTTCATGTTCGTTATACATCTAGGGCCCGATGTAGAAACCGAGTCAAGATTAACAGACACGCCACAAGTATAGGCCCACAAGAGAGTGAGATACCGTTTCCTTTATGCAACTATCAGGTGTACGCCTACACCCCGTGCATAAGACGTGGCCATTTTATAATATAATGATGCCAAGGATATCCGGGACATGGTCATTAACCCCCAAAGGCTTTTATTTCAAACAATACAGATTAAAGCGGGTTACCTCAATAATTTAATCACAATACGATCAAACATTCAATACCCGACCAAGCGGTATTATTATAATACCGTATCCCAAGCCCGTATAGGGAAAATAAGTTAAGAGTATTTACCTGAGCTTAAAATGCAATTTATACTCAGCCGTATATCCTAATCAGCAAGCACAAGTACTTCTACTTGGGCTCTTAATCTGGAACGAAGGTTTTTATTAACCTATTAGATTCCTAACGGGTCTTGTTTAAGTATTAACTTAGACCGGTTAGTTTTAAGGAAAGGTTTACGGTTCAAACGCAAGATTAAGCGAAGACCGGATTAGAATGTGGTGTGGTCCCAACAAGTTTGAATACTTGTTTAATATGGGTAAACTAAACATATTCTGGATTTTGAGATGAAAATGATAAGGTTTGACCTGTTTCGGCTAATTTATGCAAACTAGTTACATAAGCCGATCCGAACGCGAAAAGGGCGTAACGGGTAACTACAAGAGTCATGAACAGGTTTCCTAAGTTAATATGCCTTAAATATGTTTTGATATCAGTAGGATACCTTCCATTATGCCCAAGATAATTTTAAACTCAAACTATGCCTCGCAAGGGCATTTTGGTCATTTTAAAGTTTATAAAAGAGTTTAAATAGTAATCTGAGTTACAGGTCTGATTAAATCAGTAAATATAATCATTTTAATAAGCTATAACAGTAGGGTATCACTTATACGTGAAATTTATTAATTATAACCATACTATGCACCGTAGGGGCATTTTGGTAATTTCACATAAGCCTAAAAGGCCAAAACTGGAAATCTGAGTTTAAAAGTTTTGCTTACTGTTAAAATATAAAAATTTACCGAGAAAATCAGTAGGCATCAACCCTTATATCTTTAAACTAGTTTTGATACATACCATGCGTTAAAAACGCTTAAAAAGGCGATTTGGAGCCATTTCCGGGTTTTGTATAGAAAGCTGATATTTTTATTATTCCAGAAGGCTCAAATATTTTATTTATCATATTAGATCAGTAGAAAAAGGTTTGGGGTCAAAAGGATTTATAAAACTCATTTTGTAGCCCAAAAGGGCAAAACCGGCAATTACCGAATTAAAGCTAGAACCCTATGTTATGCTCAGCCTAAAAATAAATAAAAATCTTTAAAAATCTCAAAATATTATTTTATATTACTAGGTAAAAAGTTTGGTTTCAAAAATTAGGTTTAGATAGGCTTTATGCTAATTATGCCGTTAAATAAATAAAAGGCTTTCTAATTACGCTATTGAGCATAACTCCTATTCTAGACCTCAAACTGATGCCAAATTTTAGGGACAAGTTTATAAATCAGTAGTGAAGGTTTCTATTCTTTCACTTTTTCAAAAATTACATTTTACGGTCAAAAGGGCATAACAGTCAACAATTCGGCATATAACGGAAACTTGCAAATGAATAGGATAACTAAGGATCCAAG
Source organism: Helianthus tuberosus (assembly GCA_030545235.1). Classification (NCBI taxonomy): domain Eukaryota; kingdom Viridiplantae; phylum Streptophyta; class Magnoliopsida; order Asterales; family Asteraceae; genus Helianthus; species Helianthus tuberosus. The sequence goes on along the minus strand of CM060416.1, from coordinate 3,233,926 downwards.
TTGTATAACCTCAGAGGGTTATACTAACCTATAACATGGTCCTAAATTAATCCTAAGGCATATCGAAACTAGGCTAATTCGGGTCAGAACTGAAAGTCAAAGCAAAAGTCAACTTTTGCGACTTTCGGTTCCGAACCGGGTCTATACTTAGAATTGTCGGGTTGAATCATGCTTAAACATGTTCAACTAATATTTACCAAGTTATTAAAGTGACAAAACTGATTTTATGACTTTTATATTAGTAGTTACAAATTTATTTAAAACTAACCCGTTTGACTTTCATTTGACCCGACAATTTAACTAAGTAAAAGTGGTAATTAGGAGGCGCCCTTTTGAGGGTTAATCACCTACCTAATTACGGTCACGTAGCCATGTTCGTTGCGAATCATGGCTTAGCCGTTTAAAAGTCAAAGCGTTTATCGAAACGCTTGACTTTTCGGCTATAACCGCTAAAAATTAAACTAAGCATGAAGGGATTACTTACAAGAGTCCAAAGGACTGAGGGAGGTTCTCAAAAAGGTTCAAGATCCTCTCCAATTCAGAGAATAAGCAGATTAGAAGGAAAGATGCAAAAGAAGTGAAGTGAGGAATGGGTATTTATAGGTTTTTGAGGACCGTTAGGATCGTTCCTCGTAAACCGTGATTGAATCTGAACCCTACACATATTACCCATGGTTTTATAAACAATGGGCAGCCCCTAGTTTCCAAAAAACCATTTACAGTTGATAGAAACAGCTGGAATAGGCTGTTTACAGCTGTTTAGCAGCAAACAGCACTTTCATATATGGCAGAAATGGCCCCTGTGAGCTTTTATGGTCACTTTAGGCACGTTCAAGGTCCGTTAACCTCATTTTAAGGCCCCACTATGATTTTTAAACATAGGGAACATGAAAAATGTTCAAAAACATGTCGGATGTCGGTTCCTTTGGCCGTACGGTCACGTAGTGCGTCGAATTGCGACGAAACACGGACGAACGCTAAAAACGGTCCAAATTACGCGACGAGTGGAATTTTATCATGCCACACACTAAAATAAAATATTTTAGTGCTTACATAAATTTTTGGGTGTCCGGGGATATTCAGAATGCGAGATATGCGCAAAAGTGCAAACTTGTGCACTTTTTGACACTTTTAGTCCCTGCATGACATAAAAGTTTATTTTTGCGTACCAAACACCTCTAAACCTATATCTAAGCTATATAAAGGATAAATAGGTTATGTTTAACTTATGGACATATTCCGGAAGGTCCGTTACCATACGATTCGACCTCCTTTTGCAGTTTGACGCAATTAGTCCCTTAATTAAAGTAGCGCGAAATGCCGTTTAATGATATCTAAGCCTTCCATGGCCCATAATAATCATTCCCAAGCATATATTTAAATATTACTACGCTCCCTTTTGCTTTAATGGTCACCGAATGGCGTAGATTCAAAAGTTGACGCTTTAGGCCCCTCTATTGCGCAAACTTGCGCATTTCATCATTTATTAGTATTGAAGCCTCATCTTATCCATATTAGGCATCCTTGAAATTATTATTAAACATTACGATGCTTCGGGTTCTCTAAAAGGTCATTCAGAGGTATAATTAAACATATTGACACTTTTAGTCCCTCTAACTTGCAAAGTTGCGCGTAACTTTACTTATAGGCATAAAAACCTTAGACGACCATTAATTGGCATTTCCGAGAGTTATAATTAAATATTATGAATCTCTCGGTTTGTTAAAAGGTCACTCAGAGGTTAGAATTGACATGTTGACGCTTTTAACCCTTTATTACGCAAACCTTCAATTAATTACGCAAACGGCTATACTTAACCATCAAGTGGCACATTTGTGAATATAAACATCATAAGAGGTTATTTAGAAACTTATTTTAGGTATGCTAACACTTCCAGTCCTTTCATAATCAAGGTTTTCGATTTTTCGAAAAAATTAATCCCTAAATTTCAATGTTTGACTTCATTAGGGTTCATTACACGTGTCAAGACTTCATTGGACGTGATTTTACGAGGTGTTACATCCTCACCCCCTTAAAAGAAATCTCGACCTCGAGATTTGCTAATGTAATGGAAGTACTTTTTGTCGCATAACGGACCTAACTTCCACAGCCTATTTGGGCCTCTAGAGGCATCCTAAATGACCTTTATAATAGGTTCATGTTTTCTTCCTTAGATTCTGATCTTGACGATCCTTAATCGATACGGGTTTCTTATAATATCATAGATACGTCTATCATTATGTGATAATGCTTCTCGACTTATTGGTGACATACATCCTTAAATCATTAGTGTGGGTCACACTGCGAGTTCCACCACGTTCCATAACTAGGTTTTAGTTTAAAAGCTATTGACCTTTGATGTATTCGATTTTCCTCGAATGATCCTATATATAATCAGAGCTTAACTAGCCTGTTGTATAAAATTTTCAGTACACTCTTCTTAGAGCGATACTTTCAATTGAACCCTAGTCCTTATTAAGAACTTAAGAGGGTTGCGATTTTTATTAATCCTTGATTTTCTGCCGATTACTGGCAATTCTAAGATGATTATGAATTTGTATGATCTTATTCGTTGTTTCTAAGGCAACTTTCAGATCCTGATAATTGAACTTACCAGTTTTCTGTCTAACGATAATTGTTTAACATTCTATCTATACAATGTCTCCAAAGAAGCAGCTTGATACTTATATATCAATTATTATAGAAGAGCTTATCTTAAGGTGAGATAGTTATTCCAACCATTGCTTAAATCTAATATTAAGGAATAGCTAATCCTTGCTGTTAGTCGATCAAATCGACGATCTTGGGCAGCTAATGGCAATTCTTAATTGTTGCCTAAATAGGGTTGCGGTAATCAAATGCATAAGCAAAATGAACCGTCTTTCTTAATTAACTATACCGAATTCTCAGAATACTAAGTTAGGCTATATGAATCCTCTATTTTAAAACTTACTTAATCAGGGTTTCAATTATTCCCTAATTGGTGGTACTAATCAACATGGAGATTTCATAATACTGCAGCCCTAAGCGGGATGTTTAATCTTAACTCTACTCGCCTCTCAGGAGGTAAACAGGGTAATCTTGGAGAAGATAGTCAAAACGCAAGGAGGTTACAGAGATTTTCCAATTCTCAGGCTCCAGTTCATTTACCATGGTCTGCGTCAGATAAGTGACACATTCGTGTTACGAGTCCACGGATTTCTTACTCAGGGACATTTACTTGGATAATTCCATTTTAGATACCTTCTTTGAATACCATTAGTTGGCTTTAGTACCATATGATCATTGGGATATCTTTGTGGTTCCATGCATTAAACCTCCATACTGATCAGGCATGGAAGCAATCAATGGAACTTATTAAGATACACCAATCCTCATATGGCGCTTTTGTCGTACCATCTGGTATTCGCAATCAATAGAGATCAAGAGATATCAATTACTTATGATGATGCACTTCATCTGGAGAGAGGGTACACTAGAATTTCATGACTGAAGACTTTTGACAGGAGCAGAAGAAATGGTTCCTATGATTTTCACCTGTAAGTTTTACCTTACACTTAATATCTAGGGTTCTCATGGGAGTCTTTAAGAGTTTGCTATACTTACCATCTATGAAGGATTGATTGGTATCTGAATCAAAGCAGATCTCTTAGCGTTTATTCTACTTCATCTTTTATGCTTAGGGTTCTAACAGGCAGATTTAATAACTTACAAAATTTATTCCACATCGACTTATCTGCACCTGAATCAAACAATATCCTTGCATATACATCACGGATAAGGACGTACCGGTTATAACATTGTCATCTTGTATGGCCTCTTTTGCATCCATCTGAGAGACCTTAGTGTTGGTCTTCTTATCTCCTTCAAACTTCTTAGCATACTTTGGGCAATTTGATTTGATATGCCCTTTCTCGTTACAGTTGTAACAAGTCGCATCTCCTATCTTCTGGCATTCCAATGTTTTATGCTCCCTAGATTTGCAGATCCCGCAAGCCCTAGGCTGCGATTGGGATTTTGGTTCGTACCTACACTTCCCACAATGGCGCTTCTTGCAGGTCTTGCATATAGGTTTCTGGTTGGACTTTTGTTTGTTCTTCGTTTTAGAGCTCTGGGAGTTATCTTCCTCCCTTTTCCTTTTCAGTTCACCCTTTACATTAGAGGCACGAACGAGATCCTTCTCGTGAGTAACGAAGGGTGGTCTTGGTGGAGATTTGGAGCAAGTAGCATTGGGCTCCTTGATCATTTTCACAACCTTCTTCACAGCTTTTCCAACAGCTGCGTCCATCATAGTCTGAAGAACATCCTTGGAAATTCTAAGGTTCACAATTGTAGTATCATTAGCATGTGTCGCATCATCTATAACACGATCAACGGCTGTCTTATCCAAGTTTGTCATACTTGATATTTGATTCCTAACACCAAATAAAACAATTATTTAGTTGCAATCCAACAACCGCTACTCATCATCCTGATGCCCTAATATATACCAACCATGGTATCGTTAAACCATACAGGTTAATATAGTACGAACATTCTCAATGAACGTCATTTAAATATGTATATATATCAATTATGCTTAGCCTAGGCCATAAAAGACCATTAATGGCAATTAAGGTTTGGACCTAGTCCATCACCTGTTTGACAGGGGATTAGTTGTCACGTCTGTCTTGATCATATTGATGATTTTGGATAGCTTGAAAGCTTGACATTAGGATATTTGATAAGAGCGTTTCCTAATGGATATAAAGCATCCATCTAAGGTTGTTGAAACAGTCTCTAAATGTTATCGGCCAATTCTACCTCGCGTTATAAGCCTAAGATCCTAATAGGCGGATACAACAGCTTACAATATTTATTATCCTCAATAGACTTTTCTGCGCCAGAAATATCCCCATATAAGCATCATTGATAAGGAAAAGTACCTTTTACGATGTCATCTTTCTATATCGCATCCTGGTGTCCATCTGGAAGACTCGTGCGTTTACTTTCTTGGTCTCTTCAGACTTCTTCTGATTCCTAGGGCAGTTAGTCTTGATGTGCCCCTTCTCGTTGCAACCATAACAGGTCGCATCCTTCAACTTTTTGCAATCCAAGGTCTATGCTCCTTGGACTTGCAGATTCCACAAGGAAGAGGCTGAGATTCAAATCTGCATTTCCCCAGGTGGAATTTCCTACATGTTTTGCACCTGGTCTTTTCACCCGTCTGCTGGTTACCCTTATTAAACTCGAAACTCTTCCTATGATCAGAGTTCCCCCTTTTCTTCTTATCGAAGTGATGAGAACCCTCATCCTCCTTTTTACGCTTCCCTTCTTCCGAAGCTTTTGCAGCCTTGTTTCTGGCTACGTCGAGTGTGAGAGATAGCGACAAATCTGCCGCTGACCGGAATGTAGTAGGTCTCGATGCTTTCACGCTTGCCTTGACTTCTGGGGCTAGGCCCCCAATAAAGCGAGCTATACGCTTTGGTTCTGGTGTGATCAAGTAAGGAACCAATCGAGACATAGTATTGAAATTTGTAAGATATGCCTGGCAATCTAAGTCCTTCATAACCAATGCCAAGAAATCGGTTTCAATTTTCTCAACTTCATGTTGAGGACAGTAATTTTCCTTGATAAGAGCAACAAACTGATCCCATGTTTGATTATACAACGGGATTTTCCCAGTAGCCTGGATTAGCGACCTCCACCAAGCTAGAGCTTCTCCTTTAAAAGATTGTGAAACAAACTTCACAATGTCTTGCTCTGTACATCCGCTAATATCAACAACAGTGTCCATCTCCTCGAGCCACTTCATGCAGTCGATGGCTCCTTTTTCTCCTGTGAAGTCTCTGGGCTTGCAGGAGACAAAATATTTATACGAACAGGTTTTAACATGTGGTTCTTGATTAAGCACAACCTGTCTAGGCGGAACACTCCTCTGATTTGACGAGTTATGAACATCGTCCTCCTTTGAATCATGTGATTTAGAAGGGGGTTACTACGAGCCACAGATAGAGTCTTAGAGTGTGTACCACTTGACTCATTATACTGTCTGTCAAGAGCTCGAGTAACAGCATTATCTATTAATGCCTGCAGTTCCTCACCAGTTATGTTAACTCTGGTAGTGTCATTGTTCTCCCTCGGGTGGCTGTTGACCTCCTCTGATCCAGCCATGTAGCTTGATTGCTACATAAATACTGACAATGATTTATTTAGAGGTTATTATGGAATCATCATTTTTGACGATTCATCAACCATGGTAATATAAACCATATGGGTTAATTTGTTAGTTATATTTAATTAGTATTTTCATTATAGTTTATCCTAGTTATAAAACATTAAGGATATTAAAGTGGCGCAAAAGGCCTAGTCATCAAGACAGTTTTTAAATTTATAAGCCATGATTTCGGAGAATCGAGGCATTTAGGTTTGAACATATTTCATTACCTTTTTCTTGATAGAGAGTCAAAGACTACAACTGTCTTTTGCCCCACAGGGCGTTAATTATAGCCCGTAGGCACTTCATCCTTAAGGGATGGTTATATAAATAAGGGAAATTGAAATATCCCAATTTAAAGATGACTTATGTGATTTTATCAGATCACAGTTTGTCGAAAATGATAACATGCTTTCAGATGTTAACAAGAATTTGAATCTTTTGAATAGGTTTTACCATCTTGGCCGTGCCTGAAATGACAGGTAGGCTAGGTTTTAACTTTAAGATTCTTTTTAGTATTAAGAGCAGAACAACCCTAAATGGGGATGTTAATAAGGATCTGTATCTACTTGAGGAACTGTCATCTTGGCCCTGTCCTTAAAATGACACATGGGCTAGGTCTTGTCCTTTTTGGATTTTGCCAATTTATAATATTGGTAGATCCTATAATAGGAACGTTATTTTAAATCTAACCGTTCCATTTAAAATTTAAACAGGTACATGATTGCCCTAACACAGGACTTCTAACAATACTGACTCGCCCATGCAGGGGCTGATCGAAAAAATAACAAAGGAAACAAATAAAGGACAAAAACGAATCAGGAGTAGTCCTAAGTTCTTTGTCTAGACTCAAGAATGTGCAACTGTGTAACTGAGATTAAACACAAAAGGCTAGTGTTTAATTCACTCAGTGTTGGCTCTGATACCAACCTGTCACACCCCTATTTTCCACGTGTCACCGGTGGGCCCGGTGGGGGTATAGTGACGTAGTTGATATCATCATAGTCAAACAACACAATTTAAATGCACAGCGGAAGCAAAAGATAAATTCATTACAATCCGATTCAAAAGTAATATCAATTATTACAACGGAATGTAAGTTGGATCCACAGGCGGATCTTAGACAGAAAGATAACATTGTTCAACAGACTTTAGGCATCTAGAACTTGCGAGATTCCCTATTGATGCCCTGAGCTCTCAGCCAATTACGTATAGTACCTGTCACTTAAACTTTTGGGAAAATACGTCAGTTTTCACTGGTAAATACAACTTAGCTGACTCATTTTGAAAATGTTTTAGAAAATTGATTTGAATGCACATGGCACAAAACTTTTATAACTTGGGACAATTATATAAAAATAATCCTGTATACAGATTTACATGTTCGTTATACATCTAGGGCCCGATGTAGAAACCGAGTCAAGATTAACAGACACGCCACAAGTATAGGCCCACAAGAGAGTGAGATACCGTTTCCCTTATGCAACTGTCAGGTGTACGCCTACACCCCGTGCATAAGACGTGGCCATTTTATAATATAATGATGCCAAGGATATCCGGGACATGGTCATTAACCCCCAAAGGCTTTTATTTCAAACAATACAGATTAAAGCGGGTTACCTCAATAATTTAATCACAATACGATCAAACATTCAATACCCAACCAAGCGGTATTATTATAATACCGTATCCCAAGCCCGTATAGGGAAAATAAGTTAAGAGTATTTACCTGAGCTTAAAATGCAATTTATACTCAGCCGTATATCCTAATCAGTAAGCACAAGTACTTCTACTGGGGCTCTTAATCTGGAACGAAGGTTTTTATTAACCTATTAGATTCCTAACGGGTCTTGTTTAAGTATTAACTTAGACCGGTTAGTTTTAAGGAAAAGTTTACGGTTCAAACGCAAGATTTAAGCGAAGACCGGATTAGAATGTGGTGTGGTCCCAACAAGTTTGAATACTTGTTTAATATGGGTAAACTAAACATATTCTGGATTTTGAGATGAAAATGATAAGGTTTGACCTGTTTCGGCTAATTTATGCAAACTAGTTACATAAGCCGATCCGAACGCGAAAAGGGCGTAACGGGTAACTACAAAAGTCATGAACAGGTTTCCTAACTTAATATGCCTTAAATATGTTTTGATATCAGTAGGATACCTTCCATTATGCCCAAGATGATTTTAAACTCAAACTATGCCTCACAAGGGCATTTTGGTCATTTTAAAGTTTATAAAAGAGTTTAAATAGTAATCTGAGTTACATGTCTGATTAAATCAGTAAATATACTCATTTTAATACGCTATAACAGTAGGGTATCACTTATACGTGAAATTTATTAATTATAACCATACTATGCACCGTAGGGGCATTTTGGTAATTTCACATAAGCCTAAAAGGCCAAAACTGGAAATCTGAGTTTAAAACTTTTGCTTACTGTTAAAATATAAAAATTTACCGAGAAAATCAGTAGGCATCAACCCTTATATCTTTAAACTAGTTTTGATACATACTATGCGTTAAAAACGCTTAAAAAGGCGATTTGGAGCCATTTCCGGGTTTTGTATAGAAAGCTGATATTTTTATTATTCCAGAAGGCTCAAAATATTTTATTTATCATATTAGATCAGTAGAAAAATGTTTGGGGTCAAAAGGATTTATAAAACTCATTTTATAGCCCAAAAGGGCAAAACCGGCAATTACCGAATTAAAGCTAGAACCCTATGTTATGCTCAGCCTAAAAATAAATAAAAATCTTTAAAAATCTCAAAATATTATTTTATATTAGTAGGTAAAAATTTTGGTTTCAAAAATTAGGTTTAGATAGGCTTTATGCTAATTATGCCGTTAAATAAATAAAAGGCTTTCTAATTACGCTATTGAGCATAACTCCTATTCTAGACCTCAAACTGATGTCAAATTTTAGGGACAAGTTTATAAATCAGTAGTGAAGGTTCCTATTCTTTCACTTTTTCAAAAATTACATTTTACGGTCAAAAGGGCATAACGGTCAACAATTCGGCATATAACGGAAACTTGCAAATGAATAGGATAACTAAGGATCCAAGTTGTATAACCTCATAGGGTTATACTAACCTATAATATGGTCCTAAAGGAATCCTAAGGCATATCTAAACTAGGCTAATTCGGGTCAGAACTGAAAGTCAAAGCAAAAGTCAACTTTTGCGACTTTCGGTTCCGAACCGGGTCTATACTTAGAATTGTCGGGTTGAATCATGCTTAAACATGTTCAACTAATATTTACCAAGTTATTAAAGTGACAAAACTGATTTTATGACTTTTATATTAGTAGTTACAAATTTATTTAAAACTAACCCGTTTGACTTTCATTTGACCCGACAATTTAACTAAGTAAACTTGGTAATTAGGAGGCGCCCTTTTGAGGGTTAATCACCTACCTAATTACGGTTACGTAGCCATGTTCGTTGCGAATCATGGCTTAGCCGTTTAAAAGTCAAAGCGTTTATCGAAACGCTTGACTTTTCGGCTATAACCGCTAAAAATTAAACTAAGCATGAAGGGATTACTTACAAGAGTCCAAAGGACTGAGGGAGGTTCTCAAAACGGTTCAAGATCCTCTCCAATTCAGAGAATAAGCAGATTAGAAGGAAAGATGCAAAAGAAGTGAAGTGGGGAATGGCTATTTATAGGTTTTTGAGGACCGTTAGGATCGTTCCTCGTAAACCGTGATTGAATCTGAACCCTACACATATTACCCATGGTTTTATAAACAATGGGTAGCCCTTAGTTTCCAAAAAACCATTTATAATTGATAGAAACTGCTGGAACATGCTGTTTACAGCTGTTTAGCAGCAAACAGCACTTTCATATATGGCAGAAATGGCCCCTGTGAGCTTTTATGGTCACTTTAGGCACGTTCAAGGTCCGTTAACCTCATTTTAAGGCCCCACTATGATTTTTAAACATAGGGAACATGAAAAATGTTCAAAAACATGTCGGATGTCGGTTCCTTTGGCCGTACGGTCACGTAGTGCGTCGAATTGCGACGAAACACGGACGAACGCTAAAAACGGTCCAAATTACGCGACGAGTGGAATTTTATCATGCCACACACTAAAATAAAATATTTTAGTGCTTACATAAATTTTTGGGTGTCCGGGGATATTCAGAATGCGAGATATGCGCAAAAGTGCAAACTTGTGCACTTTTTGACACTTTTAGTCCCTGCATGACATAAAAGTTTATTTTTGCGTACCAAACACCTCTAAACCTATATCTAAGCTATATAAAGGATAAATAGGTTATGTTTAACTTATGGACATATTCCGGAAGGTCCGTTACCATACGATTCGACATCCTTTTGCAGTTTGACGCAATTAGTCCCTTAATTAAAGTAGCGCGAAATGCCGTTTAATGATATCTAAGCCTTCCATGGCCCATAATAATCATTCCCAAGCATATATTTAAATATTACTACGCTCCCTTTTGCTTTAATGGTCACCGAATGGCGTAGATTCAAAAGTTGACGCTTTAGGCCCCTCTATTGCGCAAACTTGCGCATTTCATCATTTATTAGTATTGAAGCCTCATCTTATCCATATTAGGCATCCTTGAAATTATTATTAAACATTACGATGCTTCGGGTTCTCTAAAAGGTAATTCAGAGGTATAATTAAACATATTGACACTTTTAGTCCCTCTAACTTGCAAAGTTGCGCGTAACTTTACTTATAGGCATAAAAACCTTAGACGGCCATTAATTGGCATTTCCGAGAGTTATAATTAAATATTATGAAGCTCTCGGTTTGTTAAAAGGTCACTCAGAGGTTAGAATTGACATGTTGACGCTTTTAACCCTTTATTACGCAAAGCTTCAATTAATTACGCAAACGGCTACACTTAACCATCAAGTGGCACATTTGTGAATATAAACATCGTAAGAGGTTATTTAGAAACTTATTTTAGGTATGCTAACACTTCCAGTCCTTTCATAATCAAGGTTTTTGATTTTTCGAAAAAATTAGTCCCTAAATTTCAATGTTTGACTTCATTAGGGTTCATTACACGTGTCAAGACTTCATTGGACGTGATTTTACGAGGTGTTACACAGGGCTCTTGTCCGAATGTAACTGGGAAAGTAATCTGACCAATTGGAACAACCTTTTCTCCTGTGAAACCTTTAATAGGGGTGTGCACCGACTCAAGCAGCCTTTTGTCTTCTGGTTGCATTCTATTGAAACAAAGTTCATAGATAATGTCCTCTGAACTCCCGATATCTACCAGGATTCTCCTCATATGATAATCACCAACAGCAGGGGATATGATCAAGGCGTCCATGGTGAGGTGCAAATCTTCTACGCGAGGCTCAATGGTCATAGTTACTAGCATCCAGGGTCCGAGCGTGGAGAAACTCCGCTTGGCCCCTCTTCCCTTATCCGCGTATACCATGTTTAGCTCTCGCGGCCTTTTACCCACCGCCTTGTCGTTTTCTTCCTTGACGGGTGGCGGGCCCTGTTTGATATCCCTCACTAGGTGTGCCAATTTACCCGCTTTCACGAAATATTCGATCTGTTTCTTTAGCTGAAAACAGTCGTTAGTGTCGTGGCCGCTTCCTTTGTGATACTCACAATATTTGCTTGTATCTTTGTTAGGGTTGTCTTTCAGCGGCTTTGGAGGGTTAAACTTGAGGTTTTCTGAAGCTAGGATCTCTGCGGGCGTCTTGCTCAGGTTGGGGTAATCGGATCGCGGCTTAGCGGATTCATTCCTTGAATAGGTATTTTTGGACCTATCATATTGCGAGTCCGTCCTATCACTCCTTTGGTGTCGGTCTCCCCTACCTTTACTTTTAGAACCTCGCTGTTCTCTATCTTCTTGGCCTTTCTGGGCCTCCTTTTTCCTATTGGCCGCGTGACTGGCGGCTACGGCATTTTCTTGTATAACATACACCTTAGCTATCCTCAGGATTTCGTCGATGGTGGGAGGCACACCATCTCTTCCATGAAGTGTTCTTAATAGCTCATCATCGTTTACTCCTTGTAGGAAAGCTCCATACGCTAGATCATTTGTGACACCTGGGATTGCCAGGCTTTCTTTGTTGAATCTAACGATGAAACTTTCCACCGTTTCATTGTCCCATCGGCGGATGTGAAGGAGCTCGTTTCGATCTTTCGTGTGTCTGCGCTGTTGGCTGAATTGCAAGATAAACTTAGCTTCTAGATCTTCAAAGCTGTCAATCTCCCCTGTGGGCAAACTATCCCACCAGACTCGAGCCGCACCTACCAGCGTTTGGATGAACATCTTACACCAGAGGGGCATAGGCCAACAGGCTACTTCCCCGGCACTTTTGAATTGGTTGAGATGGTCGTCAGGATCGCCTAGCCCGTCATATTTGCCTACAGTCTGAGGCATCTTGGGCTTTTCCTTGATAGGAGCTTCTGCTATTCTTCTGGTAAACTTGGATTTGAAAGTAGCATCCACTGGCTTGTAAGGTCTGGTGAGTTCGTCTTCTTCGACATTGATGAGTTGCACTTGTGGAGTTGCCCCACCCTGGTTGGTACCCTGGGTGACAGGGGGTTGAGCCGAGGTGATGTTCAGTGTTGAGTTGGGACCTCTTCCTGGAGAAAAACGAGGCCTAGACGTATTTCCTCTGTCATACACGGGTTCCGCCATTGGCGGGGTTTGACTGTAAACAGGTTGTGATGATGGGAAGGTCCACCAAGGCGGCATATAAGCCGCGTATGGCGATTGTTGAGAGTAACCTTGTGGCCCCCTCTGGGGAGTATATGTTGGGGTATTGTATTGGGGCAGGTACCCGTATGGGGGTGCAAAATAATACCCGGGAAAGTAAGCCTGATTTCCCGGTGTGACTGGGGCGTTCAAGATTCCCGCCGGCATGACCACTGGTTGATGGGGAGGTGTGGATAACGCACCTGTTAGTGTTGCTGAATACAGAGGTGGCATGGCGTAAGTACCCGAGGGTTGATAGTATTGAGGTGCGCCACCCTGCGGTATGGCGGTGCTGGGGCTAGCCGACGTGATAACTGGCATAGCGCTATGACACATGGTCTGTGCGCTGGAGGTTGTGGCTGAGGCGAAAACATTCACGCCTGTTGTGATTAGTCCAGCTGATTGGAGTCGTAGAGAAGTGTACTAAAATAAATCTGCTGCCGCGGTCCCAGAAGAGGCGGTAGTAGTACCAGCAAAACCCGGTGGGGGCCCTTCTGCTTCAAATTCCAGGTCGAGAGACCTGGTCACAACCGGTGAGGCTGGCATGGAGATGACAGGGCTTGTTTCTACCAACGGATTGCTGGTTAACATCGCCTGGCTTGGTGTTACTACTATGTTCTGATCGCTCGCCATTGGGTTCAGTCTTGTTGTCGCTACTGATGCGGTCCCACGGATGGCGCCAATGAAGAAACACTGACCTTCACGGTAGTATCCAACTATGATTTTAACTCTTGGCGATCCGAACTGCTAACTGCAAAACAGAACACCGTTAGGACTCGTTACAAGAATTGGGTTATTCGTGTAACCACCCTCCGGTGTGAGAATAAGTCTCAGTTTTTGGAGTAAAAGGGTATGTGTAGAGAAAAGAGTAAAACGGGAGCAAGATGATTCATACCTGAGATGTTCACCTCTATTTATAGTTTACCATTAGGGTTTCCCTTAACTTAGGATGAGCTCCGATACGTCAGGGATTTGCACAATCTTCCCAAAAAGTTGAGGATTTGGTTACGTGATTTATCCATACAGGATGGAATATTCTAGAATAAACGTTTATGATTATTTATTTATAATAAAACAATAGGTAATGACCAGGTCAGGTTAGCCGATTCGGGTCATACCTCGTCAAATACCTACATTAATCAATATTAACTTACAATAATAAACAAGTGTCTTTGATGTGTACGTAACTTTTTAGAAAACAATATTTTAACTAATCAAAATGAACTCGTTAAAATATATCACTTGATCGTCCCAATACCACTCGCCTACAATTTTAGGGAAAATGCCTTCTAAGACCATATTATACTAAGGAACAAATTTAGAGCTTACCAAATTATTGAAAGGAATTAAAGTATTTTTTTATATAGAGTTAATTACGTTTTTCGTCATTGTGGTTAGAAGTTTACCAAATTATTGATAGAAATTGAAGTATTTCTTTCATATAAAGTTAATTACGTTTTTCATCCCTATGATTGACCTTGGTTGAGATCAAATTTTGTGTCTGTGTTCTTAGGCTTAGGCCTCATTACCAACATAAGTTAATCCTAATAGCTAATCTCTCGAGGTTAGCCCTCAAAGCCAAGATGTTGCATTTAAGGGATACCCAATTATACTATTAAAAAATATTCAACATATCGTCCCTTTATCGTCTTCCTTCATTTGCTTTACTGATTTAACCGAAAAGATACCCTAATCATCACCCGTTCATTTCCACAAGTCTCTCAGTTGACAGAAACACTTCCGCCAGAGTTGCTTGGCGCTCTTCCCATTCCCGCATCTCGGCCTTCGACTCCAGGTCTCTAATCCATCTCTATTCCTATCTTGATCCGCTGTTAACCTCTCTGCCACTTTACACGTTTTTTTCCGCCTCTAGAACGATAAGATTAGGCCATCTATCAAATCATACAGTTGATGAACTCAGACCTCAGACCACACTATTTTTGTTGGACCGACATATAAAACTACCATGTTTGTTGCGTGAAATAAATGCTTGCATATGAAAAGCCTTGGTCCAACCTAGTTTTGCGGCAAGAGTACACCCATTGGCCATTCAATGTATGTGTCTTAAATTATTTTTTTATTTTTATTTTTATTTTTATTTATAAAATAGTCTTTATATGTATTTGATTTAAACTTTGAATTGCTTGTAAAAATTATTTCTTAGTGTTCGTGTTTTGTCTTTAACTAGCGGGGTTGCCCGCGCTACGCGGCAGGTATTCAGTCGATTTCGTTTTGGCTCATTACGTTCGGTCGGTTTCATTTAGGCTCGTTACGGTTTAGACACTTGCCATAACAACCAAAAGAGGAAACATAAAAAATATATGTTATATTAGAGCCAACTCGGTTCCGCACAACGCCTCGGAAATTTGGTTATAATTCTGGCGCTCACTATACCAACTCAAAGAGAAGACCCCCAAAAAGGTTTATCAAATTTGATCAGACTCGGTTTTAAATCAAATTTAGAGAAAAGTGTCCGTTTAGTCCCTGTGGTTTGCTCCGTTTTCACCTATAGTCCATACACTTTTAAAATTAGAGCTATAGTCCACAACTTTTGCATATTCGTTCCCAGATAGTTCCTAGCGTGAACGTGGATTAGTTTGAAATTTTGTAAAACAACTATTTAAAAAGTTATATAAGGAAAACAAAATAAATTTCAACTAGTTATGTTATCAAAAATAACCAAAAAAAGATGTTGCTAAATAAAAATCATGAAAATTTTTGTGGTGGGGTTGAGTTTTAGAAAATTATTATATCTTATAAAGGAACTTGACAAGTTTTTTTACCGTATAAAATGAGGTAATGTAGCGTGTTAAAACTATTGTTACATTTCGCCTTTGTGTCGTGATTGTGAGTGTAATGTAGCGTCTTCATCAATGTTTTCATTGAATCGTTCATTAACGTGTCGCATAAGGCGAAACATACCTAACAAATGAGCGCGATTGTTCGTGTGGTTCCTTACAGAAAACGCATGGTCCCGACGAGCAGTGGCGGACCCAGGAAATTTTTCCTGGGGGTGCGGAATTTTTTTAAAGATTTTAGATCCCTAGCTATATAAAAAAAATTCGGTTCATAGCGGGTCGAATCGGGTCGGGTCGGGTCGGGTCATGTAAACATAAACAAACAAAGTTTCATATCGGGTCGGATCAGATCGGGTCGGGTCAATTTCAATTGTCAAACAATCAAACCTTAGTTCCTAACTCCCTATTGAAAAAACCCAATAAAACATCAAAACAAATCGACTTACCTATTTAAGTTCAAGATTTCGATGTAGTTGACGACTGGTGGCCGGATTTTTTGCGTTTCCGGCGGATTTTTTGCCTGATCAGCCAGGGAAGTGGGGCTGGGACGCTGGGTGGGGGTGTGATGTTCGCTGGGCAGAGAGAGGAGAGCGAGCGGGAGTTGTAGGGACGATTGGGTTGTTTTCTTTAATTGTTTTAGTTAGTTGGGTTGGGCTTAATGCATACTTCATAAGTGGGCTTGTTGAGTAGTTGGGTTATAAGTGTACAAGGTTTTTAAAGAGATTAGTGGGCTAACTTGTTTACCGAATTGGGTTGGGTTTAAATCAGTGTTTACAATTTTTTTTTATAAATTCCTAACATTTTTTTCCAAGGGGTGCGGCTGAAAATTTCCAAGGGGTGCGGTCGGGATTTTACGGGAAAAATAACACTAAAAATTTTTTGTTCAAGGGGTGCGGCCGCCCACCCACCATGAAGGGTAGGTCCGCCCCTGCCGACGAGGCGACCAAACGCCCGTGGTGAAGCAATTTGACAGTTTTGTCAAGTTCCTGGGTGTCACACCAAAAATCACACTTGTGAAGGCTACTTCCATTCCTACAGATAGATTTCATATTCTTCACTTTTGTTATAGAAAATCACATAGAAATACTTGTCAAATCTCAACCATATTTTTTTAGAAATACATGCGACTTTGTAGCTATAGCATCAGTGGCGGAGTTTGAACGAAAAATCAGTGTGGGACGGACTTTTAAAATCCAAATCAGACTCTTAATTGGCAAGTTTTATAGTATAAGTTAAGATTTATAAAATAATGTAGGGGCGGCTCAAAGGGAATTAAATTAAAGCAAACGCTTTAGCCCCCCACTTCCACAGGCCCCAAATTCAAAAGAAAAACATATTGTATGCAGGTGGTTTTACCTTTGAGACTGTTGACATTAAGGTTTATGATTTATAATTGTGCCCACATAGAGATGATATATATGTATCATAAAACCTAAAGCAAATTTTTTTTTTTTTTTACGAAGATGGCCTCATTTTGTTATCCGGTTTGAGTTTGAAATATTTTAAGCCGACCCTGAAATAACGTATTGATCAAGAAATGGATGGAAATAATTTTCCATTTGAATTGATATCCCTAACATATTAAGTCCTTTCTTGATTCGAATAGTTAGCTAAAAATAAAATGGCAAAGTTTTAATCAACAAATTCAGAAATTATATTACTTAGCTTTACTTCCTGACTTAACAACCCTTGTAAGGTTTTAAATCAAGACATTAATGGTATAGTCAAATCCTTTATTTCTAAGATGTTTAATCCAATTGTTT
Organism: Helianthus tuberosus; assembly: GCA_030545235.1. NCBI lineage: Eukaryota > Viridiplantae > Streptophyta > Magnoliopsida > Asterales > Asteraceae > Helianthus > Helianthus tuberosus. Next base: position 3,216,458 of record CM060416.1, on the reverse strand, counting down.
TTAAACATGTTCCTTTAAAGGTCTAATTTTTCAAATTCATGTGAGTCGTGACGTTCAACAAAGTCCGACCACCCAGGTACACTCATTGACAAAACTCAAAAGGCAACCCAAACCCACGATTAGAGGTGTAAACGAGCCGGGCCAAGCCCGAGCCCAACTAGGCTCGAGCTCGGCTCGCCATGTTTTTATGAAGCTTGAGCTCGGCTCGGTTCGAGCCAACTTATTTGAGCTCGAGCTCGGCTCGCGAGTAAAACCCAAAGCTAGAGCTTGGCTCGCCTCGGCTCGAGCAATTTTGAGAACAACCTAAAAGCTCGGCTCGAGCTCGCTTCAATATCGCTTAAATGAGCCAAAACTCGGCTCACCAATGTTATCATCAATATCACTTCAAAAATAAAATTTTGTTTGTGGTCGTTTAGGCTAGCGGGCCTAAACAAGCTTCGTATTTCAGGCTCGAGCTCGGGCTCAATAACTCAACGAGCTTTATTTCAGACTCGAGTTCGTTAAAGCTCCGCTCGTTCGAGCTTTTAATCGAGCCGATAATGAGTAACTTTCGAGCCTATGGGCTTGTTTACACCCCTACCCATGATTGCAAACAGCGTTGATGACCTGGAAACCGGGTATTGAAAATACCCATTTTGTACACCTCACTTTTAAGTATTCTTTTATTTTACTTTATTTTATTTTTTTAACGTTCAACAAAGTCTGGTCAAACAGATACACCCGTTGGCAAAACTCAAAAGACCACCCAAACCCGTGATCCAGAGAAAACTTATGACCCGGCCCAACACCAATTCCAGAGAAAACTTATCGTCCAATAAAACCCTTAAAATAAGACATTTTGTCACCAACAAAACTCCAATAAACAATCTCCCTTCGTACGTACAAACACCCACCAAATCGATGGCATCTCTCCTCACAAACGGCGTTCTTTCAACCTTTTCTTCACAACCCATTTCAGAAAACCCCAAAATCTCAAAAGGGTCACTCACAAGTTCCAATTTTTCATCCAAAACAACAAAAAAATCTAGGGTTTTGAACCTCAAAGCCGAAGGTAAATCATCCTCATCTCCAAACAATGATGACCCACTTCACAACTTCCTCAAAAGAGATTACAAATGGGGGTTTACTCAAGATATTCATTCATTCACAATCCCTAAAGGCCTTTCAGAACAAACAATCAGGTTAATATCTTCAAGAAAAAAAGAACCTGATTGGATGCTTGAGTTTAGGTTAAATTCTTATCATAAGTTCTGTCACATGACTGAACCCATTTGGTCTGATAATAATTACCCAAAAATAGATTTTCAAAATGTTTGTTATTACTCTGAACCTAAAAAGAAACCAACTTTCAAGAATCTTGATGAAGTTGATCCTGAACACATTGAGTTATTTGATAAGTTAGGGGTTCAGTTGAATGAAAAGAAAACATTGTGTGATGTTAATGTTGCTGTGGATGCTGTTCTTGATAGTGTTTCTATTGCCACTACTCATAGAAAGATTTTAGCGAAAGCCGGTGTGATCTTTTGTTCGATTTCGGACGCGATTAGGGAGTATCCGGATTTGGTTAAGAAGTATTTAGGGAAAGTTGTTTCAAATGATGATAACTACTATGCTGCTTTGAATTCTGCAGTGTTTAGTGATGGGTCTTTTGTGTATATACCGAAAGACACGAAATGCCCGATGCAAATTTCGACGTATTTTAGGATAAACGCGATGGAAACGGGTCAGTTCGAGAGGACGCTTATAGTAGCTGACGATAGAAGTTTTGTCGAGTATTTAGAGGGGTGTACGGCCCCGTCTTACGACACGAATCAGCTTCATGCTGCGGTGGTGGAACTTTATTGTAACGAGGGGGCGGAGGTTAAATACTCGACGGTGCAGAATTGGTACGCTGGGGATGAAAACGGGCGAGGTGGGATTTATAATTTTGTGACGAAACGGGGTCTTTGTGCGGGTCAAAAATCCAAGATTTCGTGGACCCAGGTGGAAACGGGGTCCGCGATTACTTGGAAGTACCCTAGTGTTGTGTTGGAGGGTGATGATTCGGTTGGTGAGTTTTATTCGGTTGCGTTGACGAATAACTATCAGCAAGCGGATACGGGTACGAAAATGATTCATAAGGGGAAAAATACGAAAAGTAGGATTGTTTCGAAGGGAATTTCGGCCGGAAATTCAAGAAATTGTTATAGGGGACTTGTTCAGGTTCATTCACGAGCGGAGAATGCTAGAAATTCGTCGCAATGTGATTCGATGCTTATTGGCGACAACGCAGCTGCTAATACCTACCCCTATATTCAGGTATTTAATTTTTGCACACACGTAAATACATACACACACGTATATACATACATACACACATAGGGAGATGTTCATTTCATAAAAAATTTTGCAAGAACACGCATAACAAATTTAAACTATTTTAATTTTTTTATCAGTGGTTCATATATTTAAAAACTTTTTACTTCGTACTTGCACATTTTTAAGATTAGAGAAGCGAATGCTTCGTTTTGTTTTGTTTTGCGTATTCAGTATTCTTGCAATATACAGTGTTCTGCATAGATCCCTCCGCATATGTGTGTATGTATGTTCCACCTCAAAATATTCGTTAGAAGTGACAAAATGGGTGGGTTATTATGAACATATATTTTGAGATGACGATTATTGTTTATCATTTAACAGGCCAAAAACCCGTCTGCTCGTATAGAACACGAAGCGAGCACTTCCAAAATCGGGGAAGACCAAGTTTTTTACTTTCAACAAAGAGGTATGGATTATGAGAAAGCCATGGCTGCCATGATTTCTGGGTTTTGTGGGGACGTGTTTAACGAGCTTCCTCGTGAATTCGGTGCTGAAGTTAACCAATTGATGAGCTTGAAGCTTGAAAACTCGGTTGGTTAAGAATTGAATCATGGAAAAGTTTCCATCATTGATCTGCTTTTAGCTTTTGTAGGGACATTTTTTTTGACAATGTAATGACAAATTTGGATTTATGATGGTTTAGTAATAGTGATATATTCAGAACATCATCTCTTGTATTGATCAACGTTAACGATGATCTAGAGGGTTGACAGTGTGCCTGGGATACCCCTCAACTTTCTTGTCAAAGTGCAAAAAAAACAAAATTCTCAATTTTATGTAGATCCACAGCTGTATACACTGATTTCTTTTCAAAATCCGCCAATAATATTGAACCTTTTTTGCAGAAGTTTCAGGCACCTATATTAAAGACTAGGTTCCCGAATCTTTATAGAATAGAAGGCGACAAGTTTTGTCGAGTCGCGGATTGTATGCTCAAGCGTGGGGGAGTTAGTGAGTTTGCGTGGAATTGGAAAAAACAACCATCCACTCCGAATGAAACTATGGAATTGACGGAACTTTGTCAACAGGTTGCGGGTATAACTCTTTCAGCCGTTGCAGATTCGTGGCACTGGAAGGGTGGTACTGCTGAATTTTCGGTGGCTGATGTTAAAGACTGGATCGTTGCAGCTAATATCATCAGGTCCGCAGTTGTTTTTGTTTGGTGCAAGTGGATTCCTTCGAAGTGTAACATCTTATGGAGGGCGGTCCTCGACAGAATTCCTACAAGAGCTGCGTTGGCGAGAAGGAACATTTATGTTGCTGATTTGGATTGTTCGTTGTGCGGGGAAGGAGTGGAATCGGCTGCACATCTTTTCACTGGCTGTGCGTTTTCTTGTGGCGTGTGGCAAGGGATCTCTCAATTATGCAAAATTCCGACGATTTTTGCTTTTGACACTAAAGATTTGGTTGACATTTTCAAGAATTGTGGTCGACCTCCGGTTTATAAAGAAGCAATTCAAAGTTTGACCATTATCACATGTTGGCGTATTTGGAAAGCTCGCAACAATTTGATTTTTAGAGGCATACGTGCTAATCCGACGGAAATTATTGCGGATGTGATTAAGATCCGAGCAAATTAATTTTCAGTCGAATAAAAACTATAACAAAATAAATGTTCCATAAGTCTATATGATTAGGATCCCTCAAAATGTAATTCAACAATGCTACAAAATTTTGGTAGATTTTTACAATCATACTTGTTGCTTCTTTTTCTGTTTTGGCCCAAACTCTTTGCCTTTCCTCTTCTGCCCTTTAGCCTGATCATATTAAAAACAAAAAATTATAAACAAATAGAACCTATCACAAAAAGATGGATAATATTTACGAAAGGGCAACGCATACGTCTGCAGAAAAAGTTTTGAGGGGATCTCCGGCTTTTTTGGGTCTGGCTTTACGACCCCTGCCGCTGTTATTGTTGTTATTTCTTCCCATAGCGGCTCGGGTGAGTTTAACAAATTTGCTAGCTTGTTGAGTTGTCGGGTCCAGCAGATACTCAGGCACGTCACGTAGATGAGGCGCAGGGGCTTTCTTGCTTAGAAGCTTGTCATGCTTCAGAAGATCTTTCAAGTAAAAAAAATAATAACTTTTCAGAGATCAAATTAATATAGGTTGTGTCGTGTATAAATTACGGTTCTAGGGACAATTTTCACTTTACTTACCTAAATCCCTTGGATTTTCTTGAAAATGAGCTTTCAACCTGAACAGAGAGTAAATCATCAAAATATAAATATTGACCAAACACTCTTAACCCAAATGAACATTGACCAACAAAAATTTAACCCTAAACATAGACTTTAAAACCAACAAAAAGGCGTGTGTAATAGTAGAAGGAAAATAGAAGTTATTTTAATTATTTTAAGAACTTATTTTGTAGAGGAATGTCACATAAAGAATGCTATATAAAAATAGTTAACGAACTAACTTGTCAGAATTAAGAATTTCATTGCGAAGATCTTGAGCTCGAGCTTCTTTGACGACGATTTTCGTCACACTCCTTGCGACATCCTGCAAAAATCAATCTGTATAATAAATATACTTGATTTGACTTTTTTTTTTAATTATAAAATGCAAATTAAATCAATCGACCACTTACCTCAGCTCTATACCGTAAAAACTCGACAGCATTCTTCTCCAGAAGCGGAAACGGAGCAATATATGTCAAGTCTTTCTCTTCGTCTTCTCCCAAAAACGATTTAATTTCTTCGAAAACTTCCATCTCATCAGGAGAAACCTGTTTCAAAATCAGTATTAAAGTCTTAACATTTATATGAATTATGAAGATGTTGTTTAAGAATCAAGAAATCAACAAGTCAGACAAAAGGTCTTCAGTAGTCGAAACAACTTACGATCGAAACAGATTGACCCGTGTTAAATGCTCGTCCAGTTCGCCCGATTCGATGAACATATCCTGCAGCACTCAAAGGCATATCAAAGTTTATGACCGTATAAACGTTTTTGAAATCTATGCCTCTAACAACACCAAACTCTGAGTCCAACTTCCGCTTCTTATGTTTTTTTGACTTTTTCTTTTCGGCCTGCTTATCTGCGTCGGTTTGTTCCTTTTCTTTCGTTTCACTATCATCGGTTGCAATCAAATAATCAAAGAGCCCAACATTGAATCCCTGATTTCAAATAACACGGATCTTGTATTCTTAAGCGTACTATATTTTATAAATTTTATAAAAAATAATAAAATTAAGAAAGATGAGCCAAAGCAAATACCTCTAGGATATGTAGCCTTGAATTTACAGGCAACTCGGCATTTAACACAGCGGATTTTATACCAAACTGTAAATAAAAGGTTATGTTAATAGAGGTTTGAGTTCTAATGCACAAAAAGAGTCAAAATACCTGTTCAAGAAACAGTTTAAGTCTAAAACTTGTGTCGATGGTGTTTGTAAATACTAAAACTTTCTTTTGTACAAGATCGAGCTTCAAAAGTGCAAGAATGTGAAGAAGCTTATCCCGTTCGCTGCATTGTATCTATATATAAAAGTAGCAATGAGAACAAGCATATATTAAAAACCGTCAAAACAAAAAAAAAAGACAAAATTACAGCTCTTACACAAAATTGCTGAACATTTTTAGGGACGATATCGTCCTTTCCGTCACCGACGTCTGGTAAAGTAAGAATGTAAGGATTGTGTAGATAGAGTTTCTTCAAATTTTCAACATCTTCACTGCAGAAGTTACATAGCCGCATGTGAATCTCAAAGAAGAAAGTCTTCTATTGGTTCTATTTTATAGGCGTAAATATTGTATCTTTATAGAAGAAAAGTGAGATTATATAGTTAGTTACCTTGAGGTAGCAGACATGAGAAGGCATTGACATCGTTTCGGAATGTGAGCTTTAAGATCTTTAAGATTCTTCTCGTATCCATAAGTGAAAAGAAGATCTGCCTGATTACAACAGTCCAATTTGAATATTCAAACGACAGTCCAATTAAATGATTTGTGAGCACTAAACAACAATACAAAACTATATAAAATAAACAACACTCTGCAAGAGATTCAAACCTCATCAAGAACAAGAATCGAAAGAGAATCTTGTATCCCTTTCGCCTGAAGAACACCCGAAGATAAGCACCGTTGAACACACGCAGGGGTCGAAACAAAAACATCCGGAGGCCCCGCTAAGGCGCTCGCCTACAAACCAAAATACACAACCAAACATTACCACTTTAACTTCAAATATCAAAGAAAATAATCGAATACAATCTACATAAAAAAGAACTTCCATGAAAACAAAAACAACCAAACCAACCATTTCCGAAAAGCTCGGTTCACCCGTCAACTGAACCACTTTCAACTGCACTCTGCACAACTCAATCAACGAGACCACCTCCGAATAAACCTGTTCATCAATACCCACAATTAAATACAAGGATTGGGATCATCAGGAAACGCCTTTTAATTAGAAAACTCTATCTAACCATTACTGATCAACACTAAACAGGGAGACATAAGGCAGGACAGGATTGGGAGGTCGTTTTTTTCGGTGGACCCATGCTTTGTACCTGACTCCCAATCCTAAACCCCTAGGAATTAGAAACCGGCTCTGTATTACTAACTGTTGTGTTTTGTGTTACATTGGGGATGTTGCTGTGAAAGGGTGGGATTGGTATAACAGGTGGCAATTAACGGAAAGGCACTTTATGCTAGTTTGGTGGTTATCGTTCTTTCGCTGCACCAAGGTGATGTTACTGGATGTTGGATTGCTCATAGATTTAAAGCTAAGGGCTGCCGAGAGCTGGATACATCATCGGTGGAGCAGGTTTTGTACAAATGACCGTTATGCCACTCAATGGCCTACTACCAGAGTGTTTTTTTGTCATATCAGTAAATTCGTTACTGCATCTGGCCTGGTGGCTATGCATACTACTGGTAACTACTTGTTAGCTCAGGTGGAAGCCTTCAGGCCCCGAGAGAAGAGGACTGTGGTGACTGAATGGCTGCGTGGTAGTAGGGACCGGATGGTGCTGAATATTGGGTGGTTCCTCCTTTTACTGGTCGGGATTGCTAATAGCAGGCATGTTCAGTTGGTTTGGCAGTGTATTAGGCTTGCTAATATTTCTAGTTATTGGCCCAGAATCTACATATTGACAGGTAGTTACTGCTGCGATAAAAAGATGACTGTTCATAATGGTTCCGAGGTTGGCTGCAGACTCTGGTTTTTGGAAACTCCCTGCAGGTTTTGGTATTTTTGGAGTTGGTTTCAGAGGTTGGCCTTAGAATCCTGGGTCCGGGTGTACAGCGTCAACAGAAGAATGTTGTGTTGGGCAGCCATTTCCATTAGCCTCGTGTATGTTCAGAATGCTAAGAGCTGATCGCATCTCTTGTGGAACCAGTGTTGGTTTAAGGGCAACTATGCCCCCCTAAAACTGTTTTTTTGGAGATGGATTTGACCACAAAATTGCTGTTCGAGTTAATCAGGTGCATGCTTCTTGTATTTTTCGCTGCTGCTGGTTGTTCTTGGGCCGTAAACTATGTTCTGGGCATGGTGTAAACGGCTGGGATTATAACAAATGTCTTGGCACTTTGGTTCTGTTGCTAGCCGTCCGGGTCTCTGGGGCTTGTGGTTGGTCTTTGTATGATAACCGAGGCTGCTGGTGGGGTTTATGGACTCTGGGATTGTTGACCAAGCTGCTCATTTGGAACAGTGTCTTCTGGCTCTGGCATGGGTTCCTATCAGGGGTTTATGGCTGCTGTCTAGGACCTCCTCAGCGGGCCGCATTATGTGTGCATGCAAGGTTATAATTTTAACGCTGCTAGAGAGGAATATGCTATATTCAGATGGGAAGGGTGGTAGTACAGACCTATCATTGCTGTATCGTGCTCTGACTTCGTATTTTGGTTACTGCAAGAGCCCCAGTTCTGTGCTGGGATGGGTGCTGCAAATTGCTTTCTTTCGTGCTGACTTCATGTTAGAACAAAAGGTTGTTCTTGCCGTCGCTGTTCTGCTGTTCTTTGGCTCCAGATGGTTGCACGGAAGGCTGCTGTATGCTGCTGCTGTCTACAAGTTTTATCATCGGATACATTGTGAAACGGCTCGTTGGTATGCTTGGATTAAAATCAAAAGATGGACAAGTTCTATGTTTGGCTCGTGCATTATGACCGATGTTCTGGGCCGTGTATCTTGGGTTGGGGTCGCATGAATCCTAAGCACTATTCGAGTCCGAGTGACAACAATCGGTTTGGGCTGCTCCTAAGTTTTGGGCCCCCTTGTAATTTTTGGTGGCATACGAGTTATGTAAATTTAAACTCGGTTAGGTCTAGGTTTTTGTATATTCCTAGAGTTGGTTTCATTGTTTCATATTTTTGGTCTCCCGAAGCATGTTTTGGGAGATGTCACGGGGGTATGCCCCTTTGGATGATGTAATTCTTTTGGTCGTTTTATACATTTGCCGGGCTATAGCCCTTTATCCAAAAAAAAAAAAACCCTAAACCCTAATACCTAACAACTAAACCCTAAACCCCAAAAAAGCTAAACCCTGATCCCTAAAAACTAAACCCTAATCCCTAAAAACTAAACTCTAATTCCTAGAAACTAAACGACTAAACCATGAGCTCAAAAAAGCTAGACCCTTAAACCCTAAAAACTAAACCCAGAAAACAATCAACACAAATTTCCTTTATTTACAATACCCACAATTAAAATACAAAAAAAAATCACATTTTTACAATAAAAATCAAATCTTTATACCTGTTGACAAAGCTCTCTTGACGGAACAAGAATGATAGCAGTAGGAGCCAATGCTTTCGCCGATGAAACATTACTATTATTACTATCCAACAACATGAGTTTTTGAAGCAACGGAAGCAAGTAAGCAAACGTTTTACCAGAACCCGTTTTCGCACGAGCAACTACATCTTTACCCTCCTGTTATTCCACACAAAAACATCAATCAATCAATGACTGAATCGAACAGATTGAATTACAAACGTTAAAAGGGGAGCTTACGAGGATTAATGGGATTCCGGTTTGTTGAATTGGAGTGGGTTGTTGGATGTTTTTCTTGGTTAAGGCGTGAATTAGACGTGGGTCTAATCCGATTTGTTCAAAGGTGAGTTCTTGTGGTTCTTGTTCTTGTTCTGGGTTTTGTTCTTCAGTGTTTGACATTTTTGGTTGCTTGAAAGGATGAAAGTGAAGAAGACGACGGCTGTGAATACCTTCTTCACCCTACAAGGATAGTTTTTGTTGTGTGTATGATTCAGCCCCTGTGTTTATATTTTTAGTCACTTTATTCCCTTGTAGTACTATATATGTTAACGAACTGATGGACCGAAGAGGAAGACATTGTGTTGGCTATGTCTTGTGTTGAAATTTAGTAGTAGGACTTCTTTTTGGAACCGGGTGTTTCAATGATTTTGTATCCACGTTGGTGAGACCGCCCAAAATGTGGATCGACTAAACTCGTGTTTCTCGTGTGTCTGTTTCAAATGATAAAGGTTCCATGGAAGGTTCATGAATGTGGAAAATCCCCACAGCGAGCTCTCAGAATCGGAAGTTAATAAGTGGCCCTTGTGGATTACAAACACGCGTACGACGATGACTTTGAGCACGTTTCGGCGTGGTAAATTAGTAAGACTTATGATTATGTTTTGTTTATATGTAATGTTTTAGGTATTATGTTTTATTTTAATGTAAGGTTTTAAGTTGTAGATATTATTTTAATATAATGTTTTAGTTTTATGTTATATTTTACTTTATTTAAATAAGAAAATAGTTTACTGCATGGGTAGGTGTCGCCAGTGTTTACTACCTAATGAGTATTTTGAGCTTAATTTGACATGGCGGGTGTTGGTTAGTTGAGGCTAGGGTACTTACCCTTGAGTATCTCTTCCTCTCTTATTCCAAAACTCGTATTTGACTCGTCTTGTTGATATTGATTGACAACCATTTTCTTCTATCGATGGGACACAACCTAAAAAGTCACTAATGTTATGGAGGGGTACGTTCAGTAAGAGTGTTTATCGAAATGAATAATGAATTTTTAAATCATTAGAATCGAACTTTTCAAATGAATTCGAATTCGATTGAAAACCGGACAATTCGATCCAAATTCGAATTGAATTCAGATAAATTCGTTTTGATTCAAATTCTTTGAAATTATGTAAATTCGCTATGTGTAATTGGGCTTGGTAATGGGCTATGTTAGGACTTAAATTAATTTATACTAAAAGCCAATTAAAGTTATAGCGGAGAGTTCAAATGAGAAGAAATTTTTTGTAAGAAGAAAAAAGAATAAATTTCAACCAATAAGAATGCTTTATTTTACTTCATTTAATATAAGTATTTAATGTTACTATAAGGGTATATTGGTAAATCTACATAGGTCATCAATTTGTAGTAATCCTCTTTAATAGCTAACTACATTAATTTTTTTTGTAACTTATCTTCAAAATATATATTTTTTTCAAAAAAATAATAATTTAAAGTGTAGGATAAATTACGAGTTGTGTAGAATAAATTTAAATGTGTAGGATGAATTTCAATATATGTAGGATAACTTTTGATGTGTGTAGGCAAAAAAAGTTAGTGTGGAGGATAATAGTCTTCATGACTAATTAATTAGTAAAAAAGGATAATAAATGAGATAAGTGAAAAAACTATTTAATGTTTTACAAAATTACCCTTTGTTCTTTTTCTTCTCAATTAAATTTTCTTCTCAAATGAACCTTCCCCTAAAGTTATATGTGTATTATATATAAATATAGTAAATAAATATGTATAATTTACATATTATAGGCCAATTAAAGTTTTATGTGTGTATTATATACAAATATAGTAAATAAATATGTATAATTTACATTCGATTTTCGAATCGAATCAGATTTAAAATTGTAAATCCGTATTTGATTTACATGAATCGAATTCGAATTCTAAATAATCGAACCAAATGGAGTTAAATTTCGAATTTTTCAAATCTGAATCGGAACACCCCTAATGTTAAGACTTTATTGAAAAGGTGTTGCTGATGTTACATAGGCAAAGTTACTTTATTTTCTTTATTTAAATCTAGATAATTTTATTAGAAAGTTTTTATATTTAGTTATAAGAATGTTTTTTATATATTTTTTTATTAAAGAATACTATACTCGTGGGTTTTTCCTGGGCTTTTTCTTTCGATCAATATAGCAAGTGGCAGTACCTTAAAGGAGCGAAACAATGCCAACCGAATTCTCGGCGCAAAGCGCGGAGTACCTCTACTAGTTGCAAACATGAGGCACATCATTGCCATCATATGCTTTAGAAGTGTCCATACCAGTTAAGTTAACATGACACAACATTTCGCTCTCGTGTCTAGGATCAACGATAGGGGTAGCAAAGAAGCAAAATAAGGATGTGTGGTATTCCACAAAGTTGGGTTGGACGAGCACGCATGGATTGCGCGATTAGAGTTGTGGAGAAGGTTGGGTTTGTGAGTTTTTGCGTAAAAGTCTAACGTGGAGGACTTTAGCCTCCGCACTTTGTTGTAGGGGTGTGCACGGTTCGGTTCGGTTATTAGCATTATCCATAACCGTAACCGAAGTTATCGGTTAATCGGTTCGGTTAATTCGGTTAATTTGTCGGTTTTCGGTTCGGTTCGGTTAATTTTCGGTTAATAACCAATTCAAACAAGGGCTAATTTTTTTGCTTAGAAATACATGTAATGGAGGTATAAATACATGAAATGGATGTATAAATAAATGAAATGGAGGTATAAATGCATGAATAGATGTTTAAATACATAAAATGGAGGTATAAATAAATGAAATGAAAGTATAAATAAATGATATGAAGGCATAAATAAATGAAATAGAGGTATTATTACACGAAATGAAAGTATAAAACATGAAATAGGTGTATAAAAGCTTGAAATATATAAGGAAATAAATGATTCGGTTCGGTTCGGTTAATTTCGGTTAACCGATGGTAAAATAATTATCCGTTAACCGACTTTCGGTTAATTCGGTTTCGGTTAATTTCGGTTCGGTTTTGTCGGTTTTCGGTTCGATTTCGGTTAACGGTTCGGTTATTGCACACCCCTACTTTGTTGATATACAAACTACAAATATATCTAATCATGCATTTTTTGGTTAATCTTTAAACTCATATTGTAAGTAGAAAAACGAAAAGAAACAAAGTATCCATTGATTGAAAGTTATTGGACTTACAAATCCCGTTTAGGTTCAAAGTTCACACCTCTAAAGATGTATCATTCTATTATACGAATTTCTTTGAATTAACTGCTAAATATATATGTTTTATCTTCATATGGATCCACCGTATTTCTATACTTTTTGTTCCTAGCGGTTGGTAATTATTTGTTGATGACTTTCAATGCGATATAATTGATTTGTGGGTCATATCTTGTTTTGCGACAAGCGACCAACGATAATCTAGGGTGTAAAGGAGCCGAGCTACTCAAGATTGGCTCGAGAAAAAACTCTAAACGAGCCCAACCTTATTGAGTCTGAGTCAAGCTTGATTCTAAAATAAAGCTTGTTTATTTATCGAGCCCGAGCTCGAGCCTGGCATGTGAAACTCGTTAGGGTCGACGAACCTTATCAAGCCTTAGTGTAATATTAGTTTTTATTACTATTTTTTAACATTTACCCTTTTATATAAAGTTGTCTAGTAAACGAGCCAAGCTTATTTAAACTTGTTTACGAACCAAGCCCTAACCAAAAAATAAGTTTGTTCGGTAAACAGGCCCGAGCCCAAGCTTCACTTATCAAGCTCGCGATCCTAAACGAGTCTATTATTTATATTATTTTTATTTATTATAATAAATTAGAGTAAATTGCAATTTCCGTCCCTGAGGTTTGGTCACTTTTGTGACTTTCATCCAAATGCTTGTTTTTTCGCATCTAGGTCCATGTTGTTTCGAAATCTTGTCATTTTCATCCTTAAGGTTGTCAATTTATTGCGACTTTCGTACCTCGAAATTTGGCCCACGATGATGAAAGTGACGAGATTTCAAACTTTTTGGATGAAAATGATACCTTTGGACAAAAGTCATAAAAGATGGTCAAACATCAAGGACGAAAACGACATTTTACTCTAATAATTAGGGGACCCGGGGTGGTTCGTATATACCACCATCACGAGTTATAGCAAGTGATACACCACCGCCACTCCTTCTCATCACTCGTTGATTTGATAACGCGTCAACCATATCACACGTTGTGTGTGTTTGTGTGATGAGACGTTTTTAAACGGAGATGAGTGTGAGATGAGTGATGGGCATTTCCACTAAAATCCATCACCAGTGATGGAATAAAGCTTGATGACGTGGCGGAACTTGATTGGAAGTTGTGAGTGTGTGATGAGTGATGACCACCCCTACCCCCTTAATAGATAATAAACGAGCCAAGCTCGAGCTTGAGAAACTACTGACAAGCAGAGCTCGAGCTCTCGTAAATTATTCAAGCTTAGAACTTGAACTCGACTCGTTTACACCCTAAAGAAGTCCATTTTCTGATTCATTTTAATCTCTTTTTTTTTAATCACAAATAGCCAAAATAATAAAAATACAACCCAACCCACCACCACACCCCAGCCACAGAGTACGATGCATAGTACCTGAAGTTGTACGTTGTACAGATCAATATTCTCAAATAAATTAATATTTCTTGATGCCTTATACGAAGATCCATCCTTACTTCAATAATAAAAAATACACATAACTAGGGGCGTAGCTTTCAAGGGCTGGGCCGGGGCGTCCGATCCTCCAAACTTTTCGCTCAATAGTGTTATGTATGTACGTTTCGTATAGAATTTTTTAGGTATATACGTTTTCGACCCCCGGTTTATAAAAAAAAATTATTCATATAGAATTTTTAGGTTCGATGACTTCCGACCCCCGATGAAAAATTTGAAGTTTCGCCAGTCCACATAACCACATTCAAAGTTACCAATAACGCATTAGCCAACATTTTCAGATTAAGAATCATAACCCATCAATTAAGGTTATATAATATAATACACATTAAAAAAAACTAAAATGATGAAACAAACCCTAATCAACTCAATAATCAGGCATCATATTCTGCACCTTCCCTTCTTCTTCCACACCTCTCTTCTTCTCCACCGATCTCAACCACACACAAACCACCGTAAAACTCAACACCAAGCTCAACAACCCGCTCCCCAACCCGATCGCCACAATCGCCAAAACCGACAACCCTTTACTCTTCATCGGGCCCAACGGGTACCCATAAAGACCTTTATTCCCATCAAACGAGCTCACGTTAAATCTTCGCAGGTTCCCAGTCCGGTTCCCGAGACTCTCGGGAACCGGACCGGACAACTTGTTATCTGACACGTAAAAAACAGTTAACCGGACCAGTCCCCCTAGCTGTGGGGGGATTGGTCCGGTTAACGAGTTCACGTGTAAGTCGATAATGTTAAGGTAACTACACATTGATAACGAGGGAGGGATTGTGTCGGAGAGTTGGTTTGAGGAAAGATTTAGTACGGCTAGGTTGACGAGGTATTGGAGTTCATCAGGGATTTTTCCGAAAAGGGTATTATTGGAAAGATCTAAAGATTGTAAGTTTGTGCAATTGGAAATAAAGGGTGAGATGGTGCCTTTTAGATTGAGGTTTTGGAGGGAAAGCTTGTAAACACGGCCGTTATTGCAAGTAATACCGGCCGTGTTGGAGGTGGAGTCGGAGCATGGGTTTGTGAAAACGGGTCGGGTCAAGTTGTGGAGGCTGTTGTTGGGGTCGGTTAAGGATTGGAAGAAATGGGTCAAGCAAGATTCATCTTGGGGATGTGGGGATGATTTGGGGAGGAAGGTGCATGTTAGCATGAGGAGAAGAGGTAAGTGGGAAGTGCGCATGGTTAGATGAGGGGTGCGTAGGGTAGAAGGGATAGGTGGTGATGGTTAAGGAGGAGGAGAGTTGTGTGTGGGGGGGGGGGGGGGGGGGGGGGGGGTGTGGAGAGAGGTGTCATTCATGGAGGGGATTAAAATGATTTTGAGTTTGGTGAAGATGCAAAAGGAATAAGAGATATAAGGCCATGGGGTATGGGGCTTGGGTTGGGGCGTGGGTTGGGGGAAAACGCCCAAGCCACCACCCCGGGGGCTTGGGTTTGGGCGTGGCCCCTTGGGGCTTGGCTTTCAAGCTGGGCGTGGGGCGGGCTGGCAAGATGACATGGCGGGCTCTCAATGGCTATGTGTCAACTCATGCCCCCAACCCAACCCAAGCCCCACCATACCCCATGGGCGTGGGTTTTTTTTCCCATTCCACGTGTCAACCAATGCCCAACCCAAGCCCCAACCTAAGCCCCACCATACCCCACGGTCTAATGTGAGGTGTTTGTTTATTGAAAGGGATATGTTTGTTTATTGTGAGTTTTGGTTAACATAAGCTTTTTTATAAGTTATAATGAGTTTCAACGCTTATCTATTGTTGTTTTACGATTTTTTATCACTAGTTTAATTCATTAATTTAGGAAATATTTGGTGTGTTGTTAAAAGAAACGTTGAAAAGGTGACACTAGCCGTGACGGTTGAACAAATGAATTCAATACGATCTATATGTTAATTCATGTAAAAAAAACAATTATCATCTGTACAGACTTAAAATCGTCTTATCATGTTTTGCGACAGCTTATGAGTAATGAGTTAAGCTTAAATGAACATTAGTTTTGTAATTAGTGTGTTTTTTTAACGGCAATGTGAAGCGTTGTGATTTTGATTTCCATGAAGCGGATAATTAAAAATCATGTCGGTATATAGGCCTCATTTCTAAAGATTGAGCCACATGGCAATTTCCTATTGGCCTCGTCATTGTTTTGGCGCCTTTTAAAGACACCCTTTATTAAAAAATTTGACCGTCGTGTCTTTGTTCTCATAACCACCAACAACCATCAATCGTAACACCTATAAATACGGAAAAGGAGGCTACCATCGCCAATGTAAGTGGTGGGCCTGAACGGGTGGGGCTAAGGTGGTTCAGATCAGGCCCTAATGCCCCATATTCGTTTGTTGGAGAGAAGGGAGACGAGGGGATGTGATAGTTCGAGTAAGTAAACCGGCAATAGGCGCAACGGCTTCTGCCCTGAAGCGGTGGTTGCGGCGATGACTGATGATCAAAAGAGGGCGATTGGAGAGACAATGGTGGTGTTATCAGAGAGGGGGGGAGGGAAGTAACACCATTTAGGCGATTTGATGGGAGAGAGACAAGACTGAGGGATATGAGGTATGTTTGGCATGGAGTTTTTAAGCTATTAACTTCATTTTTACTAAAAGTGTTTAATAACCTGGTAAAAAAAATCAAAGAGAATATATTAAGCTATTAACTTCAGTTTTACTAAAAGTGAAAAAACTTTTCATTAACTATTGTGCATGCTAAATATAAATATTTTGAGAATTCTTTTTTATGGACTAACTTTTCCAATTAGATTGTGTTTTTCTTTCAGATTTTTTTTTCTCAAAATAACTATATGTGTAGTAATTAATATTATCAAACTTTATATAAAGTAAGGTTCTAGATTTGATTTATGTATGTATTGTTAATTCTCTTATATAAGTGAAATTTAAATAATTAAATGGAAAAATTAACCGCATAGAAAATAACAAACAACTAGTTGAATTTCCGCTCTCGCGTTGCGGCTAGGACCTAATGTCTGCAAAACGCGTGTCGGCGACGGCAAGCAGATACCAAGTATCAAAACATAAATAAAATGACGTGGTAACGATAGTCACTTCTTCCTAAAAAACCGATTTTAAATAATCTAATATATAATAATAGGACCCACACGTCCTACACGTTGGAAATTCGGTTGTTTTCAGTTTAGTTATTACGGTGCTAACACCTTAAAATATGGATGAGCTCGGTACCGGTAACGGCACCGAAAGTACCGATCCATAAAATCATCGAAATTAGGTACCGGCACCGAAAATGCTGGGTACCATACGGTATGGTATTTGAAGGTAAAAATCAGTAAATACAGGTATGGTGCAAGACCGGTGTCGAACCGAAAGTAACGATTCTGAAAGGGCCAAACTATCTACACACCTTGGTTGGCTATCTACACACTTAGGGTTTACCTACGCTGCGTATAGGTCTATACGCAACGTATAGGGTTACCTCTATACGCTGCGTATAGAGCTATACTCAGCGTATATAAACCATGGATTTCAGAGCCTTATCAGCAATCATTGCACAGAAAACAAGGGTTTATATACGCTGCGTATAGAGTTATACTCAGCATATATAACCCATCAGTTTTTTTTTTTGATGTGTATGTGGTATAAATTCTCACCCGGTTCCAACGTTAAATCGCTTAAAATATATAATCGTTAATGTTATACAAATAATATTATATAACGTTAAATTGTTTTGGAAAACGTATATACGGTTCGAATATACTACACTATACGATACTATACGATACGATATAACGCCCGTATAGGCCTATAGGTGTAGTATATGTCCCGTATAGGCCTATACGATACGATGCAACACGATACGATACGATACGATACGATACGATGCAACACGATACGATACGATGCGAGAAGAGGAATGTCGGAGCAGCCTGGCACAAGAAGAGGAGGCTGCTGAACCCTGGTTTGGTTGAAACATGGAGTTTGTTTGTTTTCTTTATATAAATAAACAATATTTCAAAAACCCTAAAAATTGAAAATTTTAAAAACCAAAAATATGTTTGTTTTGTTTTTAAATTTTGTCAAATATTCAAAAATTCAAAAATATATGTTGATTGAATATGCCGAAACCCTCACGGCGGAACAAACATGATTAATTTCACAATATTGAAAAACGGTTTTCAAACTGTAAAAAATCAATGTGTTGTAAATCATGGGGGTATTTACTGATTTTCATGCAATTTGGTACACATTTTCTTTAAATGATTTTGCATTTTAGGGGGAGTAATATTGTTAGAAAATGGATGGCGAGACGAAGCTATCAGTATCAGGTTGTCAAATTTTCTTTAAATGATTTTGCATTTTAGGGGGAGTAATATTGTTAGAAAATCCAAAAACATTTGAAAATTTGAAAAGGCAAAAACGTGATAAAATTCAAAAATTGAGTTTTTGTGTAAAAAGAGGAAATGATAGTACATCAGTAGACATTTACACTATGCTAAAGAAATGTAATGTTTATATAGCATTAAACGGTCTCACTGATGATATGCCGATAGGTTTTATACATTTAGTAAACTTTTTCGGGATATAAACTTAAATTCAAACTTGCTTATTTCGTGGGGAACACTACTTGGATATATAGGTAACCCCTGAAATCTCGTTTGAAGGACCACTCTTTCTGAGATACTAGGTCTTTATGCTTAGTGATATCTGGGGTATTATCCCGGGACTTCTGATTTTGCGGAAGCAATGGCCAAGTCCCCGTATAATACTTTCTGCTTGCTTGAAATATAGCATCGCCCTCAGCATAAAAAATGATGAAACATTGAAAAATGCTAATCATGTGCTGTTGAAGAAAAGATCCTCTAAAGGGGACACACCAAAAGTCGAAGCCGTCATCTCTCTGATTTTACGGAAGCAATAGCCTGAGCTCTCACGGCCCTTGCAATTTAACCCCTTACAGATATCATCTAGGTATACTCACCTGTAAGACTGAATATTGGGACCTGGATACGGGAGTATATTCAAGAGGTGGGACACATGAATGAGTTTAAGTTCTTAATACACCTAATTCGTATCCTGAATCAGTTGAAATTTGTATGAAAATTTAAGTGGATCAGTATATCGACAATCTAAGTGAATTGTTTAATTCTTAATGTGTAACTAAGCTCAACGGTACTTGTGACTTGTAAAAAACTGATATGATCCTCTGACGCAAACTCAAAAAAATATTGTCTGTAAATATGTTTGTAAATATTTCTTTACTGCTTTATGTTTCAGAAAATACAAAAAGATTTTTGATTCTGCTTTATTTTCGACAACCGATGTCTGAAATGCTGAGTGTCAAAATCTAAGTAAGCTGATTGTGTTTCTGAAAATAAAACAAGTTCATTAATTTGAGACTTGAATTTTTAACAAAAATCAAAAACAGTTTGTGATATCTCCAAGGTCATTAGTTTGGACTTGGATGATTAACTGTGAGGGATTTGGATGCTTATATTGTTAAAATCTATGAAATAGAGCCAGTTTCCGATCCTGAAATTTGTTAAAATGTGTTAGTTTAGAAAGTTTGAAAGAGCCAGGTCACAATTCCTGGATAATTGAATGCTTGAAATGTTTGTACTTATAAATGTTTGAGTGATTGCAGATGAGATTCCAGACTACGATCCCGATAGCTGAGTCTAAGGGGGAGTCTGAAGACGAGCTTAAAGCTAGGGGGAGCTTGTAACCAGAAAGCAAGGTGTCGATCCCTAAAGCACGGAAGCTTGATGAAAGGGGGAGCCTGAAGAAGCTGTTAATGCTAGAGCCAGAGTCAGATTCTGATACAACATTCAAAGATAGAAGCTGATCAAAGAAGATAAAGATTGAAGGATACTTACAGTGTTAGACAATTTGGAAAGAGCGTGAAGACTGATCAAGACTGATCAAGACTGAAGATGTGTCATGATAAAGACTCGACACTGAGGACTTCATCAACATCCAAGGGGGAGTCTGTTAGTGCACTATGTCTGTGGACTTCGTCTTGTATCGAGTCATGCAATAGGATAGGATAAACCAGTGCTCAGGATGCTAGAAACTGAGTTTAGTGTGTTTGTTGGTAATTTCGCTTGAAAGTGCCTTGACCATTTCAAACGAAATCAGCAACACTATATATAGGTGAACCTAGGGTGTCATTTGAAACGGAATTACCTTTTCAGATTCGGTAACGAAGTGCTGCCGAATTGTCTCCAGGTGCTGTAAGACTATTATATCAATACAAGAGACATTATAATTGAATCGAGCGTCCGTTTCATTGATTCCGCCTTTGATTCGGATACTTAACTTGAACATTTTTGACACACCTTTTAAGCACACTACCTCACTTAACTGATTTGATCACTTAATTGCTTCGGTAATTTTTGACCAAAACAATAACCTCTGGTTTTAAAACCTTTTCAACTTCTTTTCTTTGTTTCCTCTTTTGTTTCACTTTTCTTTCTTGTTGAAGCCGAAAGTCTTCTTTTGGTGAACCAGTTCGTGATCGGTAAGAGTTTTCATGGGGGGGGGGGGGGAACCTTTCCTTTTCCCTTGGTGAGATATGGACAGTTCTTGACAATGTGTCCATACTCACCGCATTCAAAGCATGATCTCCGCTCAACAAACCTCGGAGTATCATAACTGTAAGAGCTTGATGATGAACTTCGTGATCTTGAGGTACTTGGTCCTACATCACAACCGTTTGTGTGTTGTGTGTAGTTATTTTGACTGTTTCTTTTCAAAATTTTACTTTGTTTAACAAAATCTGTGTTGGATTTGTTTTCGAAAGTTTCAATTTTATCAGTCCCTCTGGATTTCACGAAGTTCACCTTCTGAATCGTCTTCTTGTTTTGGCTTTCTTTGCCTTTTCCCTTTCCTTGGTGAACGTGACCTTGCTTTCGTTGATTGTGTTGTGGTTGCAATTTTTGATTCCCATATTTCTTTCTAACTTTGGATTTTGGGATAGGAGCACACTGAGTTACTACAACTCCTGGGCTCGACTTTCCCAAAAACTTACTGGTAGAATCTTCGAAAACTTTATCAATCAAAGATTGATTGACATTTTTGATAGGGAAATCCTTGTCTGAATATATTTTATCAGATCTAATCAACGTGTAAAGCAAGTTCTCGCTTTCACAACTTCCAGATGAGGATTCAACGGACTTGGCTGTAGCAGTCACAAACGGTTTTGCAGGTGGATCACAAAGAATGTGATTTTTGAGAGGTATGTTTTCCTCTTTTGTCACCGTTTCTGACTGTTCAGAGTCAGTATCCTTGGATTCATCATCTGACGAATCAGCATCCTCAACAATGACTGGAGGATCCTGATTTCGTTCAGCTGTTGACACTTTCGCATCTGCTGATTCATCCGAATCTGAGGATACTTCCTTTTTGTAACCTAGCCCAAATGTGAATTCCTCAAGGTTCAATGAAACTGAGGGCTCAAAATGAGGTTTATTTTCCTCATCAGGCATCGAAGAATAATCGTGTTTAACAGGTGGTGGACACTTCTTATAACCTATGCACGTGACATCCTTTTTCTTTATCTGTATATCAATGATGTGATCCAGCACATACCTAGAGTTTGAATAACTATTCAGCTTAAGCTGGATCGCCTCACTTTCACACTTAGCACAGGCCAACTCTTTTTGCATTAACTCGAGCCTATTGATGTAAAGGTTTATTTCAGTTTGTTTTCTTGAAACCATTTTCGTTAGCTCGGTCTTATCTTCTTTTAATGTTTCAATTATCTTTTTAAATTCATTTTCATAATTTTCACGAAACATGTTAGCCTCTGTGCATTTTGAAAGATCCACGATCAAATGTTGATTATGGATAAATGTCACATCATATTTGCTTTGCAAATCGTCATATTTGCTTTGCAAATCAGACAATTTAACATTTAATCCAACACACATATCACACCTATCACAACTATTAGATTTTGATTCATCAACACGTACCTGACTGGAATCACTCTCAGATGTTGACTCATTTGCCTCAGAATCAACAACCTCCCTTGTTGATTCATGTTCTGATCCATCCTCGCTTGAACTTGAACTTGAAGTTGTAACATCTTCAATTGAAGTTGAAACGTCTTCAACTGAACTACTGTCATGTTCAGAATTGTCATCATTTCCTGAGGACTCACCATTGCTGACATTTTTGACAATTTCGGCATAAAACGCAGTTCCTGTCTGACTACAGTTCCTTGGATCAAGAGATGATGGTGCTACAGTAGACCTATAACTTTGCTGTGAGGCAACTGGTGGTAGTGGATTTCCATACAAATCGGTGTTTGAGACACAGGTTACCGGTAGCTGAGCAACTGGTACTAGATCACCATACATATTTCTAGCCATTTTCGGTTAACTTTGATTTTGGTTAGTAACCGATGCCCACTGCTCTGCCGTAATTGAACTCGCTTTGGATGAAGACGATGAAGTGGGAGATTCGGCCCATGATGGCGATAAACCCGTGCTTCGATATTTGCTCTCCGTATTTGACGGAATACCCCACCAGTCAGGATTCATTTTGAATATGTAAAAATGAATACCTGCTAAGATCACTTAAAATAATTCGTTAAAATAAGATTGAAAGCTCCTGATTAAAAATTTAAAGTATAAGCGACGAAGGTGAGAGAGTTCGTCCAAGTCACTAATGACGAAGGTTGTAAGGTTCGTTGAGCACAAGGTGACGAAGAAAGGAGTTGTTCGTCAAAACCAATCACGACGAAGGATTGAAGGTTCACTGAAGATAGCTATGACGAAGGTTAGAGGGTTCGGCAAAGGTAGTTATGACGAAGGTTGGAAGGTTTGGCAATCAACAAGTGTGACGAAGGTTGATGTTTGGTTGACAATATGGTACACACAAAAGATTGAAGATATTTTCACAAATTAAAGAACATTATCCTTCTGACACCTAATGCTCTATTGTCAAACACAACCTTACTGAAAGACCACTAATGTCAAACTTTCATCATTTTTGTGTCACCTTTTTCAAACAACAATATTTTAATCACAATCACTCCAATGTTTCACCAAACAAAGATCAAACTACAAACATTTATCAAGAACACTATGAACTCGTTGAAGATCATGAAGAACTCGATGAGTTTTTGGTGATTCTAGACAATATTTTTACCGGAATAATTTTCCGAACACAAGTTTTTGCACAAAAGTTCACTAAAAATCCTTTCTTAACATGTAAAAATGAAAACTAGCAAGATTTTTATAAGAACAAATAGCAAAAACACAAGATTTTCAAAGATTTAAACCTGATTTTCCAGAAAATACAAACTTTTTGTTTCAAAAATCAAGAATAAATCTAGACAAGAACATGAAAATCTATTCAAACACAAGAAAATCGACTTGGTTTAAACAAGGAATCGAGCCAATGCTCTGATACCAATTGTAGGTCCACCCGGAGGATCGAGTTAAACCTCTATTCCCTGTTTTCCGACGAACCCTTGAGTGCGGAATCCAAACGGGTAAGTTAAACCAAGTTACGAATACAAACACAAAGATTCAATGATTAACACTCAATGTATTAATGCTTGAAACAGTTACAATGCGGTGTTTACAAGATGTTCTTATAAACTCTCAGAGTGTGTGTGTTTTACAGTGTGTTCTCCCTCAAATCTATTCAAACTTCTTCTCTGTTTCAGTCTTCTGTTAGATGTATATATGCTGAATGTTTGGACGAACCTTCTGTAGTCGACGAAGGTTATTGACGAACCTTCACATGTGACGAAGGTTGTAACCTTCGTCACTTTCACATTTGGACGAACCTTAGGACTTCGCCATAAGAGACTTCGTCCAACATGGAGTGTTCGTCACATGTAGGTCTTCGTCCAAGATATGAGAGCTGGCCCAATGCAAACAAATGGCCCAAGTATAGTGGCCCAACATGCATTCTTTACGTAAATGAATTCTGAGAATTCATATTGCAAAGATTAGTCAACATGTGACATCATCATGATGATGTCCTGGTGATGTGTCATCGGGAATTGGTTCGCGGCTCTCCGTGCTTCGCGTGTCGAACTCTGGGCCGCACGACGGAGAACTGTCGCTACGTCGGGCTTGAGCCGAACCTAACCGAGTCGAACCGAACCGAATCGAACCGAGTCGAGTCGCGTCCACATAAAGTGTACCAACAAGAGGGAGAAGTGATTTTACCTTAATCAGAGGTGATGTGAGACGAAGCTCCGATGTCCATATACCACTGAGGGTCATTGTAGTTCAAGCTCAAGGTAGACAGTGCAATGCCAATATCACTCGGACATAAATCGTTGCCGTTGGTCGGTTCAAACCCGGGAGGTGGTGTAGACTGAGTCTGTTGGGCGATGTATGTCTGATGTGGGTTTACATTGGGCTGATTTGGATCTTGTTGAGCGACATGGGCCTGGTGATGTTGATTAAAGTGGGCCGGCTGAGATGGGTATGGAGTTGGTGGAGGAATCCATGGGGCTTGTGTGTGAGGTTGTTGAGAAGAGCCCACATGTGGTTGATAGTATTGGGCATGTCCCCATGAGTTGGACCCACGACTAACAGTATTCTGGGCAAAATTTTGAGATTTGTCCCCTCGCCCCATGTATCGGCCACCACGTCCAGTTGGTCCACGTCCCCTAGCAGCTTTGGCGGGATCATAATGCTTCCCACGGTAGCCATTAGGGTAAGGAGAACGTACTGAATCGGAGGCAGATGACTGACTGGAACTTAAAAGAACCACATCCCTGCTGGCGGTGGTTCTAGCGGACTGTCGTTGTTGTTCTTCTTCGATCATTCCGCGAGCATCATCCCATGATGGCTTGCTTTGATGGATGATAGCCCCGATTGTATCGAACTCCATCGGGAGCCCGCGAACCATCTGAATGACAAGTCGACTGTCGGTGACCGGTTGATCGACGTCGGCTAACTGTTCAGCGAGGCTTTTCAAGGTCAAACAATAGTCGTCAAAGGAGGCGTAGGAGGAGAGTGTGGTGTTGGTAAATTTGTTTTCGAGGGTGGAAGCACGGGCATGTTTGTTATTGATGAAGATGTCTTGGATTTTTAGCCAAGCGTCTCTCGCCGTGAAGTCGGTATTAAGTACACGAGATAACAGGTCATCCGATAGAGTACTGTATATCCATTGAAGGATCAAAGCATCTAGTTCAGACCAGGCTGGATAGGTGGGATCAGTTTCGGCAGGTGGGTCGGAAGCATCGATATTCTGATGAACTTTATAGGCGCGAACGTGTAGTTTAAACAGTTTGACGCAAGAGGAATAAGTTAAATTCTTGCCGTCGGAGTGTTCGGATTTTGTTATTGATATTGGTTACGGTGTAGGCAGGATGGAGGGGTTGTTTTTCAGTGGTAGTATGTGTTTGGGTGGTAGTTTTGGACCTTTGGTGGAGGAATCAGTATTTTCTACCATGGTTGAGAACCACAGTTAAAGAAAAGAAAAAAAAAAGAACAGGTTTTAGGAAGGAAATGCTCTTGATACCATATTGAAATATGGAATTGATTGCAATTGTTATTGTTGCTGTGTCCTTTGCTCTAACATGCAGAGACCGTATAAATAATCGAATGGGTCCCCAATCTTCTCCTATGATTGAGGATAACCATTAAAGGCAAATCAATTACAATGATATATAAAATATAATTTTGACAGCTAAAGTAAATATGATCGTTTCGACTAATAACAACGCGGTCAAACCGCGTATTGGGGACAAACGTTCCAGCAGTACCAACAACACGTTGGGAACGCTCGTCACAATTTAAACGCCTGTTAACACAAGTGGCGTGAACTAAAACCGAAGCTGGACCGGTTTAAAGTTTGTTTCGACCGTGTCCCTGCGGGGGACCTGAGCCACGACGATCGAACGGAGATCGCGAAGATCGAGTGGAGGCACGACGGAAATCTGGAATTTAAGTAGTTTTTTTTTTTTATTTTTAGGATGTTATGCCACTTTTTTTTTAAATTAATATAAGTTTGTGTTTTATTTTATAAATCTCAAGTATATAAAAAAACCAACATGGACCACCAACGCCGCTAACCCACGCCGCTTCCACACCCCCCTTTTTTTGGGGTGGCCTGGTGGAGCCCACAATCGTCACGTGTCGAGCAATGCCCCCAACCCAAGCCCTCCACACCTCATAGTCTTACTATGGAAAATGTTATAGGGTTGCAGTTAGATCTGCTATGTTTTCTATGAGACGCACTGTTGGGCTATCAGCAAATGATAACGTTATCCATGTGTGATGATTGTGTTGGTAATGTTGGATCGTGTATCCACAAGTGTCAAACAATTTGTAGTTCTAGTGAAGTTGATCATATATGTCACACAATGTATAATGCAAATGACTGAATACTTTTAAAAGAGTTTAAACGCCATAGCTATTTACATTTACATATTTAAAAGAGTCAAAATGTGTAAAAATGAGTGATTAGTTGACACTATTCATGTGCATCGGCTTATAAGAGACCAAGCAAGGAGTATTTCTATCCATCTTTGGATGAACTATGTAGGAAACCTGAAAGGCAACCACGATGATGGAATGAAATGGTGATTGACTTGTTTGAGCCTGAAAGAGGCGATGTGATATTGAGGGAACATCTGAAGCTACCAGTTCGGTTGATGTTGTTTTTGGTTACTTAAAATATTATGCCAAGAAGGGGTGATAAGGTGAAGGTTAGACGTTGGGAAATACCAGTTTTGCATGCACTAATGAAATGTGGGTCAAAATTTCATTTATTTTTTTATTTGGCAATGATGAATATTTAGGATGCTCGATGTGGAATGTAAAAAAGATCATCCCGCATGTTAGGTTGATCACAACTCTGTTAAAAATTCATGGTGTGTTTTAGTTCCCTCAGATTGGCACTCCAAAATATTTTATTCCTCTCACATTCAACAAACTGAAGAAGGACATTCTCAAATCTCAACCAGTGATAGATGTCTTAAATTGAAGATAAAACTGGTAAGAAGTTGACTTGAGAGCGTTGATGCCTGATGCGTGTCCGTTGGTACCGGGTGAACCCCGATGAAGTTTTTAGTGATGACAGTGAGGTTTATGATAGGGAAGATGAAGAGGAAAACGAGAAGGTGAAGTAGAGATGTGATTTCATGGGGGGTCAAGTTCTAGTATGGCATATTCTGGGTGGAACACACAAGTGTATGCACAAGTTGAGACTATGAGACCTCCTGGGTATGGTGGATAACCTGATCATGCTCAGGTTTTGTATGATCAGAGGAATTACTATGCATTGGAAGACAGAGAAATGAGTGTGTTGGTGGAATAAAGTGCATGCTTACAATTTCCGGTTGGAAATTAATGACAGGTATCGATTGGATCAAGAGAGGAGGAAACACAGACCATGGCACAATGGGATTAGATTCTAAGATGTCGTTGTTCTTTAACCTTTAACCATTGAGTTTGAGTGTGTTCGTGAAATCTAGGGATCGGAAATTAACTAGTTGCATCAATCTTTCGGTTTCGACCGTGGATCATTACAACCATATATATCATATGCTAGTTATTTATCAAATAAGTAGGTTAACAAATCATGTCTATGTGATTTCCAATTGTTAGTAATTGGGTTACCCGATTTTCTACACAAACCGAAAACCCGGAGATTAATTGGTCCTTTCTCACAACTGTTTACAACCTCACTAATCAAACTTGTTTTTAAAATAACTCTCTCAATCAGCAAAGAAACACTAGTTTTGGTATTAGATAAGTAATGAAGACAATAAACTTTAATCAGAGTTTTTTTCATTTTTTTCTTTTCTTTACTCATGGCTTTTAACCTTTTAACTTTCTTAACTTCGACAAAACTATCTCGTTAACATGTATATAACAAGATTAATTTCCATAAAATATTACTAAAATTCATGATAATATTGCATACAACATGAATAACAATATTAACCTTTTATTCGTATTAGCATAGGTGCTATTCATGACCATGTTGAAGGATAATTCGTAATGATTTAAAAGAAAGAATTTGAAAAAAGAACCATGTATCCTCCTAATAATATCTACATACATTGGATCAACTCAACCATGTGGCGATTTTTGAGGGGGACTATGCTCGTCTTCCCAACACTGCCAACAACCGCCCGACTGCAAGAGGTATCTATGGTTTTCTTCTACTGATTTATTCATGGGTCCTGCAGAGAATAAACATAAAAGAAAGTTATATAATTAACATACATCAAAACACATATACATATTCATAAATTCACGTGAGAACACTTCATGACATGTTAACTCATTCAATACAGATTTTCTTTAGAATATATTGTTCTCACATTAGGATCATACCCGATGGGTCGTTAATCACAGGTTGTGGAGAACTTTGAAGTTTTCTTCCTTCTGATGAAATCAAGAGAAGCGATAAAAGAATTAAGAACAACGTAACACGACTCAACTTCATTTTTAGAAAACTTGTTTTTGTGCTAGTGTTTGTGCAGGTGCTGGTGTTATGTTTTGATTCATATATATAGGGCATGTTGTCAACCTAGATAACATGATTTGGAAAAGGTAAACAAAGGACAATGGTTGAAATGTTCAAATCCAATAACTTGTATAGATACATTAGTAGGTTGACATTCTCAGTTTATTAAAAAAAGTCCTTTTGCAGTTTGTGTAAATTACAAAACAGTTTCACAAATAATATGTTCAGTCTACCACGTTTGAGGTTTATTTGTCGTAAACACCTACTAATTATTATATATTAAAAGTGGTAAAATATTTTTAATACGAAACCTTAAGTATATAGATCATATGAATATATAGAAATCTCATCATCAATTTCTCCACTTAAACTTATTTTGTTTTAACACGCCTCTAGTTACATATTGAGTTAAAGTAAATCCGGAAGAATTAGTTTTTATTCAGGTTATTTATGTATTTAAATTAATATAATGTAATATATGAATAATATAGAAACCTCATCATCAAGAAAACAAATTAAAAAAAGGTAGGATGGGAGCGGTTGATCCATTACATGTATACATATCAAAAGATCCTTTAGTTATTTTTTATCATACCAAGAGAAAAAACATTATACTCCTAGGAATACGACAATGATTTACTACATTAGAATTGACTGTCACATATAAATATTAGTCAAGATATAATCAAATGTTTTATATAGAAGGTGTTACTTAATATTACATGCTAACAATGAGTACAATTAAACTAATTCTCATCCGAATCAGGAAGTATGGTAGATCTTGAGTTGCAAGATGTGTCGCGAAATCAAATTGAATTCGGAAATGCATATCTCTCACCAAGGGCATCATCATCCAAAACGAGCTGCACCGGAGGATCCTGCATGTGAACCGATGAGAAAGACTTTTTGTCATCTTTTAGGATCCTATTGTACAATATAATGCATGTATATATCACGCTCCTAATATTGTCTGGAATCATAGCCCGCATGAGACGCCTAAGTATGCCATATTTTTCCTTTAGAACACCAAAAGCACATAAAAACTTTGTCACCTTTTACACGATCACGTGACACAATTCTTTAGTAGATGTTGAAGTTGTCGTGTCTTCCTCTTCGGCTTGCTCAGTGAGATCTTTGAAAAACTGTATGCTACCAATGTTTGAGAAGATATCACTATGGGAATCATTGAGTGGAATGAATAAACCAGTGTCATCGTATGAGAAATTAGTCATGCTACTGGGTAACTGATAAAATTGAAAGGATTAGAGTAGATAGATGAATTATTATGGTGAACAGGGGAAGACCTTATGTGTAATGAGCCGTAGCATGGGCTACGGCTCAACTTTGTACCGGTAGTGTAATTTTTTTTCGATTTTTATACAAATGACACCCCTAAACAACTACGAGAACACCCCTAAAAAAATTTTAACCCCAAATTGCAGTTTATATACCCCAACGCAAATCAGTTTACAAGATTGTTACAAGTTACAAACCAATTGTTATTAAAGCCCAAATCAGTTGTTAATGAAGAGTGTAAATAATAATCCCAAATCAATTGTTATTGAAGATTGTAAACAATAAGCCCAAATCAATTGTTAATAAAGATTGTAAACAATAAGCCCAAATCAATTGTTATTGAAGTTTGAATGCGCGACACAAAGGATACCAAATGTCGACTAAACTGTTGTTGTGCTGTGAACGACGCAGAACGGCAGAAGTGCTGATCATCCGCAAATCTTACACACACACATTGTGAGTATTCTTTATTTCTTTTCTTCTTGAGTTCTTGAATTGTTTGATTATTTGATTAGTTGTATTCTTGGTAATTTTGTATGTTTATACTTTTCTAATTTTCATTGTTAAACTAGGGATTGTTATTCAATCTTGAATTCTTTGAAATGATGACGAAACCACAATCTGAAAAACAATTTTTTATTGTGAACTTTTGGGTGATATTGAGTCATTTCGTCACACTATAAGCAATGATGATAAATTTGCAAACTTGAATAGAATAAGTGTTCTTGCACGTGTTATGGTTGAAACGTGAACGCATAGTTCTTGTCCTTTAGTTTATCGTGTAGTGAAGTTAGCTTTGCTTTTACCGGTTGCAACCGCAACCGTTGAAAGATGTTTTTCGAAATTGAAGCTTGTTAAGACGAATTTACGTAATCGAATGGGCCTGGAATTTCTGAACAATGTTGTGGTTTGTGCGGTCGAAAATGATTTTTAACATGAAGTAAAAGACGAAGATGTGATGGAACGATTTCAATATATGAAAAAAGAAGAGAACAAATCTATTAGGTATTTGTTTTATTTTATTTATTTATTGTCGTTTTTTTTTAATATTTCATGATTGCACGGTGAATTTTTTTTTGGATACCCCTGAGTTAATATTCTAGTTCCGCCACTGATGATGAAATGGTTAGGTACTTATATTGTTTTTTAAGGTGTTTTTGTTTTCACCGCCCAACGATCATATTGACCATTCCGAACCGTCACAAAGACCATGCAAACGCATGGCTTCCTGTACCCTCAAATTATACTCGCCAAGCCTACCCGAGGGGGTGGTGACGGTGTAGCCGTGGCATATATGAACCCTGAAACCCAACTCGAGGTGCGCCCCCTCCACCCTCACACATTAAGAAATGGAATTCACATTTCCATTAGACCATTACACTTAATTCTATTCAATTTTGCAAACCAAACACGCCATTAATAAACTTAATTTGATTTTATAACAACTTTAAAATCTACAAGACTTTCTCAAGTGATAAGAAAATCTAGGTGTTAATCGACCAGGCACTTTGTCGGTTGATAATTTATTTATTTTTTAATTTGGGTATTATCAACATTGACCGTGCATATTAGCAGCCAGGATTTGTATAGACATCTTGTGCATTCGTTGCATAACCTGGACGTATCATTAACCATGGTTTTGTTGATTCAATTTTTGGTCAGAATAGATATTGTTGGTCAGAGTGGGTTGGCCAATCGAGTGCAAGGCTTCTTTGCACTTTTGTGCAACCTTTTTGTTTGTTTATCGAACGACTTTTTGTTACAATATGAAATACTATAATATGATTTTATCATTTATATCACGTGTTTTTGTTTTTATTATAATAAAAGAAACTAGATTTATCACCGTCGCCGCGTTGCGACGAACACTTTTTCTTTTTTATTCTGTATTTTCATGTGTTATAAAATCAACGACCAGGGCCGGCCCTGAAAATTCGTGTACCCTGTTCGAGTTCGAAAAATATGCCCTTAGGCCTTAACGAAATTGGGTATTGGGCTCACTAAAGGTCTAAACCTAATGCCAAAGGCGTTAATAACTAATCTAAACCATAAGAATAGTTTTGTAATAGGGCCTATGTTAGTGTTTGTATGAGTGTACCCTATTAAAAAATATTTTACATATACATATCGGGGTTTTTTATAAAAAAATGTGCCCCTCGAAATATCGAGCCCTGGCCAGTGGGTGGTCCTCCCCGCCCACCCCCAGGGCCGGCCATGTTCGTATTACAAAAGAACGGATTTGGCAATTTATGATGTGGCAAGTCTGGATTTTGAACTTTGACCAGCGTTGTGATGCTCTTATTAACATATAGCGTTGTGATGCTCTTATTAACATATAAATATTACTTTCTTGACTTCGACAAAACTATCTCATTAACATATAAATAAACTAGATTAATTCCCATAAAATAGTACTAACATTCATGATAATACTGCATACAACATGTTACATGGATAACAATATTAACCTTTCATTCATATTACCATATAGGTGCTATTGATGACCATGTTGGAGTATAATTCGTAAAGAACCATGTATCCTCCTAATCATATCTACATACATGGATCAACTCAACCAAGTGGTGTTTTGGGAGGGGGGCCATGCTCGTCGTCCCAACACTTCCAACAACCGTCCGCTGGCAAGAGGTATCTATGGTTTTCTCCTTTTGTTTTATTCATGATTCCTGTAGAGAGTAAACACAAAAGAAACTAATATAAATAACATACATCAAAACACATATACATATGCATAAATTTGAATTCATGTGAGAACACTCCATTTCTATAAAAACTAGCTTTTAGCACCCGCATGTTGCGGTGAGACTGTTAAACCAGACAAAATATAGACGTAAAAATGTTAAACCACGCACGCGCGTTGAAGCGTATTCACTCGCCAAGTTCAAACCTAAACGGGAAACATTGTCGTATAATAATAATAATAACAATAATAATAATAATAATAACAATAATAATAATAACAATAATAATAATAACAATAATAATAATAATAATACTAATACTAATAATAATAATAATAATAATAATAATAATAATAATAATAATAATAACAACAACAATAACAATAATAATAATAATAACAATAATAATAACAATAATAATACTACATATTCCCATGAAATTGTTACTCTAGACTGATGACATGTTTACTCATTCAAAAACACTTTTTTTCTTGAGAATATATCGTTCTCACATTAGGATCATACCAGATAGGTCGTTAATCACAGGTTGTAAAGAACTTTGAAGTTTTCTTCCTTCTGATGAAATCAGGAGAAGTGAATAAAGAACAACTAAGAACAATGTAACATCACTCGAATTCATTTTTAGAAAACGTGTTTTGGTCGTAGTGATTGATTCATATATATATAGTGAGGGTTTCACTATGAGAAAAATGTTACCATTCCAAAGAAAGTTCCCTACGCATTTCCAACAAACGTAAATTCCGAATATTTTCTCACAAAATCCTGATGAAAAACCTAAAAACCAACAACAAAGTGACAAAAAGATATAAGTAGGAAACACATGGGAAAAATCCGATGAAATTCCGACAGAATACATGTCTATTTTAAAAATTCGACTTTTTTATTACAGTCATGGAACTGGTTTAAATGTATCTTTATTTTAAACAACGCAATTTTTTATATCAGTTTATTATATGTTAAACACAACTATAAAGTGCTATTTTTTGTACAAGTGGAATTTACTTTCTCACCCAACATGGAATTGACAAAAATGAAATATGGATGAATTATTTGGTAAAGCAATGAGCCCTTTTAAAGCTAAATCTTTCGTCCAAATTTTCCTTCTTATCTAATGTGGGAAGCTAAATCTTTCGTCCAAATTTTCCTTAGCTTATCTAATGTGGGATGAGCAAAAATGAAGAATAGATGAATTCTTTGGGAAACAAAGTTTCCTAATTTTATAATAATTTCTTTTATCCAAATTTACTTTCTCATCCATGGATGGACAAAAGTGCAAAACTTCAAAGAGTTTTGGGGATTTGATGACTTTAAAAGATTGTACCTTACGTTTTAATTTATACTTGTAATTACTTAACCTTCTTATTTTCATAAAATTACTTTTTTTTTGTCCTCTTAAATACATTATAATATATTAACTAGTATGATGTATCATGCATGCATGCGACCAATTTAGCCAATTTGAAGTTGGACCGAAAAGAAGGTATAGTTTTTTAAACGTCTTGAAATTTTCAGGAGGAACCAACAAGAGAAAACAACAGTTGAATTTAAAAAGTCTATCGAGTTCTGTTGTTCTCATGGTTATAAATTCCAAAACCCTATTTGTATTAAGTCAACGTTGAAAAGAAGGTATAGTTTTTTAAATGGCCAAACTATCTACACACCTTGGTTGGCTATCTACACATTTAGGGTTTACCTACGCTGCGTATAGGTCTATACGCAACGTATAGGGTTACCTCTATACGCTGCGTATAGAGCTATACTCAGCGTATATAAACCATGGATTTCAGAACCTTATCAGCAATCATTGCACAGAAAACAAGGGTTTATATACGCTGCGTATAGAGCTATACTCAGCACATATAACCCATCAGTTTTAGTTTTTTTTTTTTTTTTTTTTTTTTTTTTTGATGTGTATGTGGTATAAATTCTCACCCGGTTCCAACGTTAAATCGCTTAAAATATATAATCGTTAATGTTATACAAATAATATTATATAACGTTAAATTGTTTTGGAAAACGTATATACGGTTCGAATATACTACACTATACGATACGATACGATATAACGCCCGTATAGGCCAATAGGTGTAGTATATGTCCCGTATAGGCCTATACGATACGATGCAACACGATACGATACGATACGATGCAACACGATACGATACGATACGATGTGAGACTTATACTATACACTATACGATACAATGCAACACGATACGATACTATAGGATACCTGTTGGTACACTTTATGTGGTCGCGACTCGACTCGGTTCGATTCGGTTCGGTTCGACACGGTTAGGTCCGGCTCAAGTCCGACGTCACGACATTCCTCCGTCGTACGCCTCAGAGTTCGACACGCAAAGCACGGAATGCCGCGACCTTTCCCGTCGACACGTCACCATGACATCACCTTAGTGATGTCATGATGATGTCTATGCAAATCTAAATGCCATGCATGGAGAACACCTCCTGTCTTCGTCAATTTAGATATGGCGAACTCTTGTTTTCGTCATAATATATGTGTGGTGAACTCCCCTGTTTTCGTCATATGTGTGTCGAAATCCCTGATTTCGTCACACTTGGTTTTCGTCAAGTGGGAGTTCGTCGATGGACAGTATAAATAGCTAAGTTGTTTATCAGTTTAGTTATGAGTGAGAACAGAGAGACTTGAGAGAGTCTGTAAAACATTGTTTGTATATGTTTGTGGTTGTACTCATCCCTAATCAATAGATATTGAATCTTTGGTTATGCGTGTGTGTTCTACATTGTGTTTGGTTTGCACCGTCACGGGGATTCCGCACCCGCGATTGTGTTTGTGATAAACAGGGAATAGGTTTTCGTATCGGATCCTCCGGAAAAACGGACCTACAAGTGGTATCAGAGCTTTGGCTCTTTTCCTTGTTTAAAACCAAACATTGTGTTGTTTGAAACAAGTGTGTTCTTGTGATTTTCAGATTGTTGTTCTTGAAAAGTTCTTATTTTTGTGAAAAAGACTTTAAAACCTGTGTTTAAGGTGTTTGTTTTGCTATAATTTTATTGAAAACCTTGTTACATTACATGTGTGCATGCTTAGAGCTTGGTTTTTATTGAAAGTTTAAACAAAATCGTGTTCGAAAATTTATCAAGTTCATCAGATCTTTAAAAGGTTCATAACTGCTCTTCATATTTCCATTTTTTGTTCTCATGTGAAGTGAAGGTATAAGTTGTTGGTGAATTTTAAAATTAAAGTATAAAAGGAAATTTGATTAAAATATTGTAACACCTTGTTGTTTGGTAAGATAGACATGCTGAAAGTTTGAAAAAGAGTGTCATTGTTAGAAAAGGATAAGGTCATTTTGAAAAATATCTCACCAAACCTTATCTCCTTGTCAACAAAAATCTATCAATCCACGAAACCCTCACAAGAGATTTTGTCAACCTCCTATCTTCGTCATGCATGGTCTTTGTCAAACATAATCAATCTTCGCCACACAAGAGTCTTCGTCAACCACAACAGTGTTCGTCACCCATCAGTCTTCGTCACCATACATTTTCGTCAACCTCCAAGTTCGTCAAACACATTGAATTTTCGTCAAACACAACAGATTTCGTCATCACCTACATTTTCGTCAAGTGGGAGTTTGTCGATGGACAGTATAAATAGCTAAGTTGTTTATCAGTTTAGTTATGAGTGAGAACAGAGAGACTTGAGAGAGTCTGTAAAACATTGTTTGTATATGTTTGTGGTTGTACTCATCTCTAATCAATAGATATTGAATCCTTGGTTACGCGTGTGTGTTCTACATTGTGTTTGGTTTGCACCGTCACGGGGATTCCGCACCCGCGATTGTGTTTATGATAAACAGGGAATAGGTTTTCGTATCGGATCCTCCGGAAAAACGGACCTACAAGTGTATCCCGAACTATCATCATCTTCAGAGAATTCTTCTTTGTGCACATGCTTGATGTGACTGATGATCTTTGCATAACATGCAGTTCCTCCTCCAAACTATACCGACCAATCACATTCCTCATCGGCTTGTACCACTAATGCTCGATTAGTATTGGATGGCCCTGACTGGTTTGTTTGGTTGTTATCAGCTACTACCCCTCTTTCGTTGTTAGCTTGATTTGAAGTACTTGTTTGATTTTGGAAGGGATTTTGGTTGCCTTGTTTGCTTGGACGTGTGCATTCACACTTGAAGTGACCCTTTTCACCGCAATTGAAGCACGTCACGGCATCCTTATCAAAACCGTACTTTGTATCCCGCTTTCTTTCCAAGCTAGTCTTCCCGGTTCTCCTCATATAATCCTTGGCTCGTCTAACCGCGCTCGCAAACGCCCACTTGATATCCATTAACTCCATGTCGTCCCTGTCTATCTGCTGATAGTCTTCGTTTGTCAAATTAATGTTGCCAATTTGACTTGCGACTAGTCCGCAGTAGGCATTGACCATGGTGTTAAGAAGTTCCATGGTTTCCCTTGCAGTTTCCACATTGACTTTGGATAAGTTTGCTTGTGGCTGTTTGGTTTGAGGTTGTGGTTGGGCTTGTGATGGTGTTGGAATATAGGCATTTGGATCAAATTGAGGTTGAGTGGGAGGAACTTGTGGTGGAGGTTGGGGTTTAGGTAGCCATGCACTCGGATCTGGTTTAGAAAAAGCATGAGCTTGAGCAATCATATGTGCTGGCGGATGATAGGCACTTGGATCGAAAACTTGAGGTGGAGCTGATTGTTGAAACGGAAAAGAACTTGTATTGGACATAAACGCTCTTTGTAGTTTTGGTTGTTGAGCTGCACTGGATCTAGCTAAAGAGTCGAAACCTGGAAGGTACATTTCAGTATTTTGAGGAACCGGAATTCGTTTAGCTTTGCGGATTTCTTCATCATTCTTGTGCTCCAGCTTCTGAATGAATTCATAGATATTGACAGTATCTAGAACGCCCGTATGCTTTAGAAGCTCAATGAATGGGCTCCACTTTGGAGGTAGAGCATCAGCAAACCGTGCAACCATTTCCTGTTGAGTTGCAAGAACAGTATAAGAATACATTTCACTAATTAAATGATAAAAACGAGTAGTCATATCATTTAGGGTTTCATTCTCCAAGAATTGAAATGATTCAAACTCTTTCTTCAACAGATCATGGCGTGTCTTTCTAGTAGCTGCATTTCCTTCTCCTCTCGCTGTAACGACTCGCACAAAAATATCCTAAAATGACCCATAAGTGAAAACCCGGACCCCTGAAACCCTAACGTGCATGAAAAACCAAGAAAACAAGGTTTTTGGTTTTCACGCGGGCCGCGTAAAGAATAAGGAGACCCTACGCGGGCCACGACAGCTTATAGGTCTCCGGATATGCATGAAGGCCACGTGTCGTCACACGTGTCAAGACCACCGATGACTCAGCAACCTCCGATCTGATCCAAACACCCTCGCGGGCCACGTAAAACCCATTTTTCAGCTATAAATAGCCTGGACATGGGACTTTGCTTCAGTGCTCGAAAACTTCATTCAAAATCGTTTCTTTCTGCTAAAATTCGAATTTCCGCATAGGGAAATGCTGCTACAACTACAGGGTATTAACTCGATCACTGCTACGTTTCAATTCTTTTCTTTCCTTCAGCTTTTATTATAGTAAATAGTAGCTCGGGATTATACCTTCTAATTCCCGAAACTCTGCCCGTTATTAGGGTAATAACTCTAATCGCTGCTACGATTCAATGTCCGATCGATTGAAACTATCCGATGGATGTTTAAGTGCTACTCAAACTCGGGTTATACTTTGTCATTCGTCGTGAATTCGATGGATGTTTAAGTATCGCACTTTGTCATTCGTTGTGAGGGTTTCTATCTCGTGATTATCGTTAAAGTTGAATTGAGTTAATATACTAATACGAGTTCCGTTGTATCTAGAAATTAGAACTCGTAACCAAGAAGCTGTTAAATTAGAATACTTAGCAATTAAGTAAACTTAATAATTAAGTAAACTTACTAATTACGTACACATAGTTGTTAAGGAAACTTAGCAGTTAAGCTAGTTGAGTAGATTAATTAATCTGCTAATTAAGCTAAGTAAGATTAATTAATCAGTTAAGTATAATTAATTAAGTTAAGTAAGATTAATTAATCAGCTAAGTAAGATTTATTAAACACCTAAATAGATATACATGAAAAAT
Organism: Helianthus tuberosus; assembly: GCA_030545235.1. Lineage (NCBI taxonomy): Eukaryota > Viridiplantae > Streptophyta > Magnoliopsida > Asterales > Asteraceae > Helianthus > Helianthus tuberosus. The sequence goes on along the minus strand of CM060416.1, from coordinate 3,177,868 downwards.
AGATATATATATATATATATATGGGGTAGGTATTATCTAAGGAAGGTTTATCTAAGGAAAATTTTATCTAGGGAAGATAACACCTAGGGAAATTCTATATAGGGGTAAGACTTATCCTTTACCTATAAATAGGAAGGTTAGGAATTCATTTCCTTTGCTCATTTCTTTTCTTCTTCTCTCTATACGTTGGTGTTCTGACCAATAATCACCAGAGCGATGTTCTGTCCGATCGATTCAAGAACCAACTAACGGATGCCAAAGTACTACACTTTGTGAGTTCGTTAAACGGATGCCAAAGTACTACACTTTGTGAGTTCGTTAAACGGATGCCAAAGTACTATACTTTATGAGTTCATTAAGGTTCGGATCTCGTGACCATCGTTAGGTTTGATGTGGTTTTACACTAATACGTATTCCACTCTGTTAAACTAAATATTTAACTACCCGGAACTCTACACCATACTCTTACAATCAAAATGGATGCTTAATCATCAGAAGGTTCAGAACAATAAAGTATATGCTTAGTTATCAGAAGGCGTAGAATCGAGAAGCTTGTTAAATCAATACTGCATGCTTATAATGTGAGTCATTCTCTTTTTATCAACTGTTTTACAATACTCCAATCATTTTCAAAAGTTATAATTACAGGGATTAAGTCGTGGTTATCTTAATCACTGGCTAGTGGGGTATTGTGCACATTACTAAATTTCTCACGGTTAGGCTAATAAATCCTAACAGTGATAATCGTCACTACTTGGGGAAGGACCCAATAGTGGTATGACCATCGTCACCAGGTGACACGGCGCCAGATAAAAATAAGATAGAAGCCATTGTAATAGCTCTTATGCTGTAATTTATAACTATACGTCGTTTTGTTCAAAAATGAATGAACTCACCAGTATTTCCTGCTGACAAAACCTTTTTAAAACGCGTTTCAGGTAATTACAGTAGATCGGAATAAGAGTTGGATGCGGCACTAACAAGGCTTACAGAAGTGGCTTATTTTATCAAATAAATTAAATTAAGAAAAGTTGTTTTATGTATTCAGGTTTATCCCATATTAAAGCTACATTTCAAAACATGGATTTATCCCATCTATTTAATAAATAAAATCCGGTGTTTTCTAAACTCTGATATTTTTCCTAACTCACGGTCCTGATGAAATTTCCGCTGCACTACTTTTCTAAATAACCACTGGTACCACTGAACTGGTTCGCGGCTCCCGATTCCGTCCAGGGTGGGGTCGGGGGTCGTGACACTCGCTACCAATGCATCCCATAAAGCTTTCGTGCTTGTGCAATAAGAGAATTGATGATAGATGTCTTTGTGAAGAGCTTGTGTTAGAATAGCAAACGCCTTCTTCTCTAAATCATATGCTTTCTTGTCGTCTTCAAGCATATTCGCCAATGTCGCCGCACTTGAACCTGCTTCTTCGTGGTCTTGATTATACGGCGAAATGAAGCACGTCCATAATTCGGTATTTTGCCCTAGAACGTACGTGTGGAAACGACCTTTCCATGTCAGATATTCGTTCATGTGATTTAACTTTGGCGGGCGGTTGTTGCTTCCCATTTCGCTCTCACTTATCAACAGATTTTGAATACTTTGATTTTGATTTGCCACGCACGCCCATTGACTAGCCGAAATTCTTTCTTGTGGCATCAAAGACTTAACCCATGACATATCAGGGACCATGCTAATGCTCCAATCTAATGGATTAGAACTCATATTTGATATTAGAACAATTGTACCTGAATAACAACTTGAAAACAAATGGTTAAGACATTTTTGTAAAGCTTATGTGTAAAAATGACAAGTTAATGCGACGAACTCACTTGTGACGAAGTTGGAGATTTCATCCAAAACACCCTTTGACGAAAACCTGTTGATTGACGAAAACACCCTTTGATTGTCGAAAACACAACACAACTGACGAAGTCCTGTTGATTGACGAAAACAGTTTGAGGTTGACGAAGATAATTTTGTTTAATGGAGAGAAAAAGAAAAGAAGACAGAATTTTCTGTCGAAAGAAATTGAAAACCTTCGACAAAATGAAAATCATACCAAAGTTTGATTGTTCAAGGCTTTAATCGGGTCCCCAGGATAGATTCAATCAAAATGTACGCACATGCAGCACGTCTGATGATTCAAAATCAACAAGATGAATGTGCAGTGTACATTTCTTCGCGGTGTGATTGAAGAAAATGTGTTTGTTGAACAAACCAACCAGGTGTGCGGATGCCTTGGCTTGGATTGAACAACCGCACACTACTTTTCAAAGAGAAAGTCAAAGACCTTCGCTGGTGCAATATGGAAGACCAGCCGGACCCAAAGGTTTATGATCTTGTTGCTGTGAAGAGATTTCTCGGTTAATTTAAGTAGTTACAACGTCGACCTTGAAATCTATACCGAGTGGATATCCAGTTTAGGAGTGCGCTCAGATTCCTAGCAATGCACGAAGTAGTTGCAGGATACGGTTTCGAATTTCTAATCTCTCCTATACTTGTCGATATTTAAGCTGCTTTATGAATTATTATCATCTCGTACAGCACTCTTTGGCCAGACACGTTGATCTCGAATATCACCTCACACGAGATTGTTTTTAATATGAAACTCGTCAATGTTTTCATGGTCTGCACAGCTTACCGACGTGCCAACTCATTTTTCCAAAATTCGATAAATCATTTCTGATTAAATTAATTTTGGTAAACGGCATTGAGGTAAAACATGAGTTAACCGACATCGGGAAATCCTTTTTGTAAATATCCTTTTGTCTTTTAAATTTATCTTAGTTTGTTGATTTTAGGGGGAGTAAATCCAAATTTGAAAAATTCAAAAACAGTGAAAATTTTCAAAACCCAAAAACAATAGAAAAACAAAAATGAGTTTCCTGACGAGAAAAAGAGAAAATGATAGTAAATCAGTGGTCTGTCGAAACCTTTTCGAACTGAACTTAAAATGAAAAACGATAAGCGGCTCTATATAAGATGTATCGGTAGGCTCACAATCATTTTAAAGTGTGCAGGGTGATATAAACTTAAATCGACTGAAGACCAGGTGGGAACCACTCATTGGAATATGGTCTTGGTACCGAAATTTCGTTTGAGAGATTGCCGAGGTTCTGAGATATTCGGTCTTTATGCAGTCTTATCATCTGGGTATCATGGTTGTATCTTTTACCGAAAAATAACGGAGACGAAGTCTAGATCTTCCATGATACTATACATACGTGTACATATTGCATACGACTTCAATAAGGGATCAACAATCACATGTCCAACAAAATAAGTGATAATATATCACAGCTTTCTTGCGGGAGTCAAGTTCGTCTCTTTGCTGTACGATGTACTGACCTGTTCATGGACTTGCTCCTGTGCCCTCATGCATCTGAAAATCAAGTTCCTCATCAATAAGTGATTCTATCACATAGGGCTTGTTTTCAAATCAAAATACGTGAGTTTCTCACACCCCATGACTGTGACACGTGAAGACCTTTTAAAGATCCGACAATGTGAAGAACGAACCATCACGAGTAGCGTCCAAGGGGGAGTTTGTTGGTACACTTTATGTGGTCGCGACTCGACTCGGTGCGATTCGATTCGGTTCGACACGGTTAGGTCCGTCTCAAGTCCGACGTCACGACATTCCTCCGTCGTGCGCCCCAGAGTTCGACACGCGAAGCACGGAGAGCCGCGACCTTTCCCGTCGACACATCACCATGACATCACCTTAGTGATGTCATGATGATGTCTATGCAAATCTAAATGCCATGCATGGCGAACACCCCTGTCTTCGTCAATTTAGATATGGCGAACTCTTGTTTTCGTCATAATATATGTGTGGTGAACTCCCCTGTTTTCGTCATATGTGTGTGTGGCGAATCCCTGATTTCATCACACATGGTTTTCGTCAAGTGGGAGTTCGTCGATGGACAGCATAAATAGCTAAGTTGTTTATCAGTTTAGTTATGAGTGAGAACAGAGAGACTTGAGAGAGTCTGTAAAACATTGTTTTTATATGTTTGTGGTTGTACTCATCCACAAACATAAATAGATATTGAATCTTTGGTTACGCGTGTGTGTTCTACATTGTGTTTGGTTTGCACCGTCACGGGGATTCCGCACCCGCGATTGTGTTTGTGATAAACAGGGAATAGGTTTTCGTATCGGATCCTCCGAAAAAACGGACCTAGAATACCATACAACACTGGTATAAGCCTATAGATGTAGTATAGGTCCCTTATAGGCCTATAGGTGTGGTTTAGGTCCCGTGTAAGCCTATAGGCACATACAAGGCCTACATGGAACCTATACGAGACTTATACTCTACACTATACGATACGATGCAACACGATACTATACTATACGATACGATATAACACCAGTATAGGCCTATAGGTGTGGTTTAGGTCCCGTATAGGCCTATTGGTGTGGTTTAGGTCCCGTGTAGGCCTATAGGCATATACATGACCTATATGAGACTTATACGCGACTTATACGAGACTTATACTATACACTATACCATACGATGCAATACGATACGACACTATAGTATAGGTCCCGTATAGGCCTATAGGCAAATACAAGACCTATATGAGACTTATACGAGGTTTATACGAGACTTATACTATACGATACGATACTTAAAAATATTTTTTTTAAATTCACCCTTTATATACGCTGCGTATAGGCCTATACGCAGTGTATATAAAGGGTCAAAAAATATATTTTTACCAGAGGTTTGGGGTTAAAAATAAAAATTACCCTTTATATACGTTGCGTATAGGTCTATACGCAGCGTATATAAAGGGTCAAAAAGACAATTTTACCCTTGCATATGGCTGCGTATAGCCCGAAATGCAGGGGTAAAATGATCTTTCCCACTATACGCTGCGTATAGACCCATACGCAGCGTATATAAAGGGTCAAAAAGACAAGTTTACCCTTGCATTTGGCTTCGTATAGCCCCAAATGAAGGGGTAAATGGTCTTTTTGACCCTTTATATACGCTGCGTATAGACCTATATGCAGCGTATATAAAGGTTTTTTTATAAACATTTATACATTATTGGTTTTAGTAAATTTTATAAAAAAAAGTTATATTGAATCGTATAGGTGTAGCATAGGTCACGTATCGGCCTTGTATAAGCCTATAAGTGTGATATCGTATCGTATAGCGCAGTATATGTCACGTATTGACCTCGTATAAGCCTATAAGTGTAATATCGTATCGTATACCGTAGTATATGTGACGTATTGACCTCGTATCAGCCTGTAAGTGTGATATCGTATCGTATAGCGTAGTATATGTCCCGTATAGGCCTATAGGTGTAGTATAGGTCCTGTATAGGCCTCGTATATGTCCTCGTATAAGCCTATAGATGTAGGCCTATCGGCTTATACAAGACTTATACTATACACTATACGATACGATACGATACTATAGTATAGGTCCCGCATAGGCGTATAGGCAGATACAAGACCTAAACCACACCTATAGGCCTATACGGATGTTATATCGTATTGTATAGTATCGTATCGTATCGTATAGTGTTGTATAAGTCTCGTATAGGTTTCCTATAGGTCTTTGTATATGCATATAGGCCTATACGGGACCTAAACCACACCTATAGGCCTATACGGGTGTTATATCGTATCGTATAGTGTAGTATAATTCTCGTATAGGTTTCTTATAGGTCTTGTATATGCATATAGGCCTATACGGGACCTAAACCACACCTATAAGCCTATACGGGTGTTATATCGTATCGTATCGTATCGTATCGTATAGTGTAGTATAAGTCTCGTATAGGTTTCCTATAGGTCTTGTATTTGCATATAGGCCTATACGGGACATATACTACGCTATACGATACGATATCACACTTATAGGCCTATACGAGGTCAATACGTGACATATACTACGCTATACGATACGATATCACACATATAGGCTTATACACGGTCAATACGTGACCTATACTACACCAATACGATACGATATCACACTTATAGGCTTATACGAGGTCAATACGGGACCTAAACCACACCTATACGATACGATATCACACTTATAGGCTTATACGAGGTCAATATGGGACCTAAACCGCACCTATAGGCCTATACGGGTGTTATATCGTATCGTATAGTATAGTATAGTATAAGTCTCGTATAAGTTCCCTGTAGGTCTTGTAATTCATAATATTTGTATTATTTTTAATTTTTATAATTCATAATATTTGTATTATTTTTAATTTTTATAATTTATATTTGTATTATTTACCAATAATATTGTTTTTTTATAAATAAACATGGAAATACACCAAAATACACACAATTAATTTTTTTTTATAAATAAACAAAGGAATACACAAAAAAAATACAAAAATGGAGCTTTATATACGCTGCGTATAGATCCATACGTAGCGTATGAAACAAAAATGACACAACTACCCTTGTATTTGGCTTCGTATAGCCTCAACGCAAGGGTATAAAGAACATTTTCTGACCTTTATATACGCTGTGTATAGTTCTATACACAGCGTATATAAACCTTGTGAAAAACTGATGCTTCAAACCCACCAAAATGACCCCAAAAATTCAGATGGTTTATATACGCTGCGTATTGAGCTATACGCAGCGTATATAAACCCTTGTTTTCTGTGCAATGATTGCTGATCAGGCACTGAGAATCAGGGTTTACCCTATACGCTGCGTATAAACCTATACGCAGCGTAGGTAAACCCTGATTCAACTAGGGTTTGGTGTGCCAATAGGCACACCCTTCTGAAAACGCCAAAAGGTGGGTACCAAATTGGTACCGAAAATGATTGGTATAGTAAATTTGGTAACGATACGATACCGGTTTGATTACAGGATTTGATATGATTTGCTTATCAATAATCTAAATATGCAAGTTAATTTTACATACTACAATTCATTCATTATAGAAAAAGACAAAAAAGAAAACAAAATAAGTTGTTTTGTATATAAAACCTCATTCAAACGAAATACAGTTTACTTACAGTATGTATGAAAAGTAATCTAAACGGTGCAATTACTTGCATTGCTACGTTGCTACAGATCCAAGTTAATTTTACATGTTACAATTCATTCATTATAGAAAAAGACAAAAAAGAAAACAAAATAAGTTGTTTTGTATACAAAACCTCATTCAAACAAAATACAGTTTACTTACAGTGTGTATGAAAAGTAATCTAAACGGTGCAATTACTTGCATTGCTACGTTGCTACAGATCCAAGTTAATTTTACATGCTACAATTCATTCATTAGAGAAAAAGACGAAAAAAAAAACAAAATAAGTTGTTTTGTATATAAAACCTCATTCAAAGGAAATACAGTTTACTTACAGTGTGTATGAAAAGTAATCTAAACGGTGCAATTACTTGCATTGCTACGTTGCTACAGATCCAAGTTAATTTTACATGCTACAATTCATTCATTATAGAAAAAGACAAAAAAGAAAACAAAATAAGTTGTTTTGTATATAAAACCTCATTCAAACAAAATACAGTTTACTTACAGTGTGTATGAAAAATAATCTAAATGGTGCAATTACTTGCATTGCTACGTTGCTACAGGATTTGATGAGCTCGGTACCAACCGGTACCGAAAATACCATTACCGAAACTCCCAAAAAGTGGGTACCGGTACCGAATATACCTGGTACGGTACAGTTCGGTACTGGTACGGTGCCGGTATTTGAGGGTAAAAACCGGTGAATACCGGTGCCGAACCGATACTGAAAATGTCAAAAGTCGGTACCGATTCGGCACCAAAAATATACCCGGTTTGATAAATTTAATACCAGTATCGGTACACGATACCATTTGCTAATCCCCTTGAGGATGTTACTGTTAGTTGTGTTTAAATTTAATCTATAGGTAAATTACTGTTCATTGTGTTCTGAATTTAATTTAACTAGTTTTTTACTATCGTCGCGTTGCGGCGAACGTCTTTTGTTGTTTAATCTGTGTTTACATGTGTTTTGAAATCACCACAAACGCGTTGCGCACGGAACCGCTGACAAGAATATAAAGAAAATATAGAAAAAAAACATTAAAAGATAACCAAAAGAAAATCAACAAAAAAAGTTGTATGATAATGATGTTGTTCGTATGAAACCTGTGGTAAAAAATAAGCAAATGATACCGGGTACCGGTACCGAATTTCCCGAACTGAAAGATCTTAAGTACCAATTCGGTACGACTTTTGGTGTTCTTTATACCGGTTCGCTACTGGTTTTTACCTTTATATACCGGTACCGTAACTGCCGTAACTGGCATTTTCGGTACCAGTACCAATGTTTTGAAATCACTACAAGCGCGTTGCGCACGGAACCGCTGACAAGAATAAAAAGAAAATATAGAAAAAAACACTAAAAGATAACCAAAAGAAAATCAACCAAAACAGTTATATGGAATGATGTTGTTCGTATGAAACCTGTGGTCAGAGATGAGCAAATGATACTGGGTACCGGTACCGAATTTCCCGAACCGAAAGATCTTAAGTACCAATTCGTTACGACTTTTACCAGTTTTTACCTTCATATACCGGTACTGTAACTGGTATTTTCGATACCCGTATCGATTCGATATTGGTTGGCACCGAGCTCAACCCTACCCCTGAAACGAAAAAAAGAAATCATTAAAAGTTGAAGAAAATCAACAAAAAATAGTTTCACGATACCGTTGTTGTTTGTACGGTGCCCGTGATCAGGGATGAGCAAATGGTACCGGGTAGCAGTACTGAATTTCCGAACTAAAAAATTTTCAAAATCAATTCGATACTGACTTTTGGCGTTTTCTGTACCAGACTGGTGTCGGTTTTTACCTTCATGTACTGATAACTGTACCGATATTTTCGATATTAATAACGGTTGACACAAGCTTATCTAACTTAAAAGTAAAGAAGATAATAAAATCATTAAAAAAGGATATATTATTATAATATTTAATTCACTGTTCATTCGATTCTATTTTTAATTTAACTAGTAGATTTTCCGCCCGCGCGTTGCGGCGGGGACCCAATGTCTGTAAAACACGTGTCAGCAACGACAAGCAGATACCGAATATCAAAACATAAATAAAAATGACGTGGTAAGGATAGTCACTCCGTCCTAAAAAACGATTTTAAATAACCTAATATATAATAATAGGACCCACACATCCTACACGTTGGAAATTCGGTTGTTTTCAGTTCAGTTATTACGATGCTAACACGTTAAAATATGGATGAGCTCGCTATCGGTAACGGCACCGAAAGTACCGATCCGGAAAATCATCGAAATTAGTTACCGCCACTGAAAATGCTCGGTACAATACGGTATAGTATTTGAAGGTAAAAAATTAATAAATACAGGTATGATGCTAGACCGGTGTCGAACTGAAACTAACGATTCTGAAAACGCCAAAAGGTGGGTACCAAATTGGTATCGAAAATGATTTGGTATAGTAATTTTGGTACCGATACGATATCGGTTTGATTACAGGATTTTATACGATTTGTTCATCGATAATCTAAATATCCAAGTTAATTTTACATGCTACAATTCATTTATTACAGAAAAAGACAAAAAAGAAAGCAAGATAAGTTGTTGTGTATATTAAACCTCATTCAAACGAAATACAGTGCACTTATTGTGTGTATGAAAAGTAATCTAAATGGTGCAATTACTTGCATTGCTACGTTGTTACAGGATTTGATGAGCTCGGTACCAACCGGTACCGAAAATACCGTTACCGAAATCCCCAAAAGTTGGTACCGGTACCGAATATACCTGGTACGGTACGATACCGGTCGGTAATGGTATAGTACGGTACCTGTCAGTACTGGTATGACACCAGTATTTGAGGGTAAAAACCGGTGAATACCGGTGCCGAACCGGTACCTAAAATACACCCGGTTTGGTAAATTTGATACCGGTACCAGTACCCGATACCATTTGCTTATCCCTTGATGATGTTACTATTCATTATATTGTATATATAGGATGATGTTACTTTTCATTGCATTGTATTTTTAATATATAGGTAATAGTTATAAAAACCGTCGCCGTGTTGCGGCGAACTTCTTTTGTTATTTAGTCTATGTTTATATGTGTTTGAAATCACTACGAGCGTGTTGCACACGGAATCGTTGACAAGAGTAAAAAGAAAATGTAGAAAAAAACACTAAAAAATAACCGAAAGAAAATCAACTAAAAAATTTGTATGGTAATGATGTTGTTCGGTAGAAGCCCGTAGTCAGGGATGAGAAAATAGTAATGGGTACCGGTACAGAATTTCCTGAACCTAAAGATCCTAAGTACCAATTTGGTACTGACGTTTGGCGTTCCTAGTACCAGTTCCCTAACGGTTTTTACCATCATATACCGATACCGTAACCGGTATTTTCGGTACCAATACCGATTCGGTATCAGTTGGCACCGAGCTCATCCCTACCCCTGAAACTAAAAAAAAGTTGTACGATACCGTTGGTGTTCGTACGGTACCCCTGATCAGGGATGAGCAAATGGTACTGGGTAGCATTACCAAATTTCTCGAACTAAAAGATTATCAAACTCAATCCGGTACCGACTTTTGGCGTTTTATGTACCAGGATGGTGCTGGTTTTACCTTCATGTACCGTTAACGAACCGGTATTTTTGATACAAGTACTGATTAACACCAAGCTTGTCAGACTTAAAAAGTAAAAGAGATAACAATTATTATAATATTCAGATAATAAAACTAAAAAAACTTGTATATAATATTTTATTATATATGTAATATACTGTTCATTTGGTTCAAATTTTAATATATATAGAATAGAATAATAATAATAATAATAATAATAATAATAATAATAATAATAATAATAATAATTAATTAATATATATAGGTTAATTACGAAGCCATGTTGGGCTGGTATTCGGCCTGTTAACATCCAATAGTATGGGCCTAATCAAAGGAGAGAGTTCTCGCATAAATGGATACTTATTTCTTGGCTACACCTAGAGTTGTAACAAAAAATGAGCCCGTCAAACCGGTTCTCAGCCCGACCCTGTACATGAAAACTCAGTTTGGGCCAGGCCGATTTGAGCCCAACCCAACTATGCGGTTTGGGAACGGTTTGGAATTTCAAACCTCCAATCGATTCATAAACTGAACTGATTTGGGTCAAACCTGTTTAGAATTGGTTCGGCCCAAAAGTGATTGAGAACCCGACCCAAATCGATTCAGATAAGTGATTTCTTGGCTACACCTAAAGTTGTAACAAAAAAATGGGCCTGTCAAACCGGTTCTCAGCCCGACCCTGTACATGAAAACTCAGTTTGGGCCAGGCCGATTTGAGCCCAACCCAACTATGCGGTTTGGGAACAGTTTGGAGTTTCAAACCTCCAGTCGATTCATAAACTGAATTGATTTGGGTCAAACCTGTTTAGAATTGGTTCGGCCCCGAAGTGATTTAGAACCCAACCCAAATCGATTCGGATAAGTTCAGAGTTTCAAACCGGTTTGGGCCTAAACCCAATTTTTATACACCTATAGCTACACTTAGTAGAATTAGAAAAGGGTTAAAAACTTTTTTCTACTAGTCAACTTTTATGGGTACCATTAAAATGCCAAAACAATAAATTACAAACAAATGTCAGGTAAATGGGCAACAAACTGCGTCACAACCCCATCTGGTCCTTAAGAGTTAGTAGTAGTACCATTTACAATAATATCGAATATTAGGTCATGATACAAGGTCAAATGATCATTTTGTCATCAACCAACTTTCATCATTTTCCTTTCAACCTTTTCTTGCTTTTTTCAAAATAGTTTTTCATACTTTAGCAATTAGAACCCTACAAGATCCTACATAATATCCAAACTACCCTCCAAAAGACAACAACAAAAGTAATACAACCAAGAAAATCACCAACCCATACCGTGTGGCCTTATCGACTACGCATCGGTCCATGCGGCAAAAATAGGGATATGAGACCTCAACGGCCCGGTTGTTGTTTCGGTTGCGGTTGGGATCCATGGGGTCAAAGATTTGGAACCCGAAAGTGGTTGTGGGGCCCCAAGAAACATGGTTGCGATGGGTTCGTTGATGATGGTTTTTGGTTCATCGGTGTGAGGTTGGTTTGGTACCGCTTGGTTTCTTGGGTCGGGGTCTTTGGTTCGCCTTGCTTGTTCCCCGGATAAAAGGGTATTGCTTTCCATAATCCGTTCTACATTGTAACGAGATATGTCGAAGTTGGTAACCGCGTTTGCACCGCGAAATTTGATCGCGGCGATGTCGTATGCCTCGGCTGCATCCTCTTGGGTGCCTGAAATGTTTACTCTAGATTTCATGAATTGTTTTTAACTATATTTCAAACGTCTTACTATCTTTCGATAGTCACTACTAGACAAATGAGTATCACTGACAGAAAACACCAACAGATCCCTAGAAAAAAAATAAAATAAAATAATCTTTTTTACTAAAATATGTCGGTGATTCTATCGCTAAAAAGTCCATTGGTTATCCACGACCATGTTTCCAACAACTAATCACCAACGTACAATCATCGGTAACAACCTTTACCGACAGATTTCCGACTGTTATAGTTGGAGGTGATACTCGTTGTTTTATATAGAGTTGTAAGAAACACGACTTACTAAATGTGCCTAGGTAAAGATCCTTGTTCCCCGCAACACGCCCAATGCGCGCTTGCCATCTACCATGTTGATGGTGCCTGAATATTTGCAAAGCTAAAATTTGTCATGGAAATATCTCAAAAGTTTATAAATGGAAACACTACTACCCCACTAGTATTTACGCCTAAAATTGCAGTCGCAAATACTCAGTTTTCTAGTAATGAAAAAAAACCAGATATAGGACCTTGTCACGCCTCGGTATATCGAAGCACCCCTTGAAAAACCACTGCTTCTCCTGAACAAAATTTAGTGTTTTAAAACAAAAATTTAATACAAGAATGTGACATTTTTACATGGTTTAAAAATGGAAAAATGACACAAAAGTAATCAAAGAACTTACCTTCTCAAGTGAGCAACATATTCCTGTCTAGACATATTCTTCATTTCTTCAAGTTCTTGTTCATAGCTTTCCAACTAAGTCAACATAATGAATGTTAATAACTTAATATCTGCCTTATTTCAATAAAAAAACACATTTATTAATAAAATATCATATAAAAAAGCTACCGGAAAATTAATATGAGTTGAAGGTCCCCAATACTTAACAGCAGCTAAATCATAAGCTCTAGCAGCTTTCTCTTCCATATCATAACCCCCTAAAAAGTCAACATAAATCACTCATTATTACCAAATCTTGAACTAAAAAAGATAGATTTTTTAACGTTCCCACTATTCCCACACCCCTAAAATCCTATTTTCACACCTTTACATATATACGGCCCGTATAGAGTTATACGAGCCGTATAACTGATTGTTGCACAAAAAAATGGTCAGAGAATGTTTTTTGTCTCCATGTATACGGGCTGTATAACATTATACGACCCGTATAAAATGTCAAAGATGTTTTTTTGTCTCGTATAATGTTATACGACCCGAATAGAATGTTATGCAACCTAATATTTTCTCCATCTATACACGCCGTATAACATTATACGGCCCAATATTTGTCAAGTCAGACTATTCTATACAGGCCTTATAACGTTATACAGCCTGTATACAGGGTGTGAAATTAAGATTTTGGGGTGTAGCTTTATTAGGACCTTTTTATAAACCCAAAACAAGAAATGAATTCTTACCCAGATAAACTGAAGCCAAGTTCAAAGTCCAGCAAACAAAAACCATAAAATTTGGTTAGAAACTGAAGAGTTACAACTAGTCAAAACTCAAAATTAGCAAAATGACAAAAAAGTCAACACTTCTAACCTTGTCTTCCCTTCCTAGTTTGGCCTTCTTTTTTGCAACTATTGTCCCATAAATGAGCCTCATATCTACCTGTCCATCTATGCCTGGTGTACATAAACATAAACATTCACATTCCAAAAGTACAACAAAATCTGCACAAGGTACAACTTCTCAAAAAAAAAAAAAAATCACCTGGTGACACCCCTATACTGGGATGTCCTTTGACCAAATGTATCCAAAGATTTTCTGTGCACAATCTGCTTATTTTGATTCACCTTCTCAGACCTTCTTTTCTTCACATCCACCACCACCACAGGCTCAACTACACTATCACCACCACTAGGTGTTATGTGTTGTTGTGATATTGTGACACAAGAACTTGACTGTGAACAACCAGGGCTCATAGACAAGCTAAGTGACTGTAAACAACCACCATCAGTACTAGAATGGTTGTAACTGTTTGAAGCAGCAGCCCACCCTTGATCTCCAACAGATGGTAAGTAAAGTCCACAAGTTGAATCACTAACAAGCTTGTTGACTTGTTGTTGTTGTTGTAGTGTTGGGTACAAGCTAGAGTAATCTTGGGTATGTTGTGGTTGAATATGGTAGTTTTGGTGGTAGTACATTGTATTAGTGTCTAACTCTGAGGTCCCCATTGTTACACCACCAAAAAAGTTCTCAAGTTTTGGTGTTGTTGATCCTACCATCCCTGTAAGAAAATACCCTTTAGCTCATTACTCACATTTCACAAAAAAAACAAAAACAAAAACAAAAAAAAATTCAAATTTTGGTGTTGTTGAATCTAGGGGTGTGTACGGTTCGGTTCAGTTTTTGGGAAAAACCAGAAATGTTGGTTTTTGTTTTTTTAAAACCGTTCGGTTTCAGTTTTTTCGTCGGTTCGGTTCAGTTTTTCGGTTATTTCGGTTTTTGGAAAAAAAAATATGTAAGATTAAAAAATAAAAGGTATAATTTGAAATATAATCTTTCTTATATGTTTACATTTAAGTTATTATAATTAACATCTTTAGTTAATATTGCTTACATAAATCTAACATTCTAATCTATTTTTATGTTTCTCCAACATTTTTATTAACACGTTTTCTTTTATAATAATTTGAAGATAATTAAATTTTTATACGTTAAATTTTGTTATTTCTTGTAGGTAATAAATTAACCATTTCAATTAATAATTTTTATTATAAAGACTTAACATTCAAGAATAAAATTAATAATTTCTACTACATTGGGTTAAACACTTAAACTACTTAAACATAAAAATACATGGATTGTAACTTATCGGTCCTGTTCTGTTTTTTTCGGTTGTTGAAAATGGTTTTCCAAAAACCAAACCGAAATTTTCGGTTATTAAAAATCCGAAAATCGAACTGTTGGTTTTGTTTCAGTTCGGTTTTTTCGGTTCAGTTTTGTCGGTTATTTAAGTTACGGTTTGGTTATTTCGATTTTCTGCTCACCCTTGATTGAATCAACCAACCCTATAAGAAAATACCCTTTATCCCATCCCTCACATTTCACACACACCAAAAAAATAAAAAATAAAACCAAAATTTTTTCAAGTTTTGGTGTTGTTGAATCAACCATCCCTATAAGAAAACACCCATTATTCACATTTCACAAAAATAAAAATCAAGTTTTTGTGTTTTTTAATCAACCATCCCTATAAGAAAACACCCATTAGCCCATTATTCACATTTCACAATAAAAAAATGGTGTTTTTTAATCAACCAACCAAAAAATTTCAAGTTTTGCTGTTGTGAACACCCTTTAGCTCATTACTCACATTTCACACAACACAAAAAAAAAAAAAAAAAAAAAAAAAAAAAAATCTGACCTTGTGATCTTGTGACATCATCCAATAAGCAAAGAGAGCCATCAGACTTGAGGGGCATAATGGGAAAAGTGGAGTAGATACCACCACCACCACCACCATCAACTCCACCATAGTAAATGTTTTGGTAGTTGAAGTTACAAGGCTCAGGTGAGTGAGGAGAAAGAGAGAAGCCCAACCAGTTGTTGTTGTTGTCACTATTTTTGGTGTTGTGAGTGTTGCCATTGTTGTTGCTAGTCATTGTTGTTGTTGTATGGAAATAAAGAGAAAAAAAAGGGTTGGTTTTCAAGTTTTATCAATGATTGGTGAAGTGGTAATGGTAAATTAATAATACTCAGATTTCACCATTTTTTTGAAATTAATAAGAATGAGGGTAGGATGTGGGTTGGGTCAAGACTCAAGACACAAATCTTTTTGTCCTTTTGTAGTTGCAGACTCACAAGAAATGATCAGAATCTATGTAGATATTCAACTAGATACATACATCGAGGGGTATCGTTCAACAAGTTGGAGCCTGCCCTCTCTGCGGTTATCTATTTATCTCGTGCCAATATGCTTCCTTTATTTGGCAGAAGGTTAGTAGGTGGTGTCGTATTCCGAATAATTTCGCATTTTCTATTAAAGATCTGTTGGAAATTCACAAGTTTAGTAGGCTGGGGTCGAAGGAAAAGAAGATTTTGCAAGGCATTATTATAATTGCGTGTTGGTGTATTTGGCTAGCCAGGAATAAAGCGGTTTTTTCAAGTTGTCGGGCAAAAATGGAGGACATTTTCAGCAATCTTAGATCTACGGGTTTCTTTTGGTTAAAATATAGGTCGTCTTTTCAATCCATTACATGGAACGATTGGTGTAGATTTGTAATTATGTAGTTTTTCTGTTCTTGTTTGGTCCGGCTCGGTCTTCGGGCTCGGCTGTTTGGTTATGAAAGTCTATTTTCAAAAAAAAAAAAAAAACTAGATACATACATAAGTGTATGTATACATCAGGTGTAAATGAAAATAAAGACTTAACTGTCATTTTTGTCCCTGTGGTTTGGTGGAAAATGACACTTCAGTCCAAAAAAAATGTACCAGTTACGTCTTCAACATTTTTGAAACACGTCACTTCGGTCCAAAAAGATAACGTCTTGCGCCAGTTCCATCCTAAACGCTTTTAACGGCGCGCTATCTTTTTGAACTAAAGTGACACGTTTCAAAAATGTTGAGGACGGAACTGACTCAAACTTTTTTTTAAACTGAAGTGTTATTTTCTATCAAAACACAGAGACGAAAATAACAGTTAACTCGAAGATAAATTAAGTTCACTAGTCTTTATCCATATATACCTAAAATATATATATCTAAAGCAAGTTTCATGTAAACTTAAACAAAAAGAATGAGTTTACAGCAAACAATGTTGGGAATCCTTCCAGCATTTCGTTGGGATCTGTGCTTGAGAAAGACTTGATAGTTTGCTTTTTCTTTCTTCTTTAACTCTCTCTCTCTCTCTCTTCTTTTCACTTTTACTTTATGTGATAGATATGATGCCTCATCTATAACGTAAATGTATTATGCAAAATATGGTAAATTCTAATAAAGGACATGTTTTTTTTGTAACAATTCATTCTTGTTTTGAAATGCCCCTGATAGATTGACGACGTTGTGGTGTTCGCGACCCACCGTGGCAACTGCGTGGCTAGCGTCTGGTGCTCACGGCACCACAACACACAATCTTAGAGCATTCACGTCTTTTGTCTTTATATTATAAAAAGCGGTTGTGAATAAGGAGAGGAAAAATGTTATTGTTCGTCCGTATGTTTGAGAGTACACTGTTTACCTTCTATAGATTTTTAATATATTTTGAAAGTTGGAAGATAGAGAAAATAAAATAATAAATGTATAAAAACATATTATTTAATTGAAAAGATAAAGGAAATATAGTTGTTTTAGTGTAATTAGAGCATTCACATCTATGACATCAAATTATGTGTCGTGTTTTTAAAATATAAAGAGTATAAAAAGTGGTTGTGAGTGGATGAGAGAGAAAATGTTACTGTTCATCTGTAAATTTTGGGGACACTGTTCACCCCATATAATTTTTTAATATATTTTGAAAGTGGTTGTAAGTGGAGAAGAGAAAAGGTAATGATAAAAGTATAAAAAATATTATTTAATTAAAAATAAGAGAGAAAATGTAGTGTTTTTTAGTGTAATTTACACTGTGTTCCCGAGTCTCATTTAACAGGAGGAGGGGAAGGAAAATAAATTAGGGTGAAAATATGGTGGGATGGATGTGAATGCTCTTATAGGGTATAATTTGATGGAAAAGATGTGAATGCTCTTACTTGACATGTCAAATAACTACTTTTGCTACCTAGTAGGTTCCTGGCTTCCTGCCCTGGAGTGCTCAGGTTCGAATCACCCTTCGATCGAGATATGGCCATGTATAGCCCTGGCCGAGATGATGTGAAAAAAAAAAACTACTTTTGCTAGCATATGAAACTTTATTCCCACTAATTGATAAGTAAATGCATGTCACCCTCTTATTAAGCATGAATTACTTCAATACTTGACAACAACTTGTGTATAAACTGCATATTCTGGTATAAGTTAAGTATAATCAAAGAAACTTTTTCATAATACCCGACTGAACGAATATATGATGCATTCATTTAAGAAATAGTGTAAATAAAATCTGATATACAAGCAAAAGGTTAACACATGACTAGATGTCTAGATGTCACCTAACTTATGACGCTAAACGTGATTCTTATCTAATATATGACTAGATGTCTAGATGTCACGTAACTTATGACACTAAACGTGATTCTTATCTAATATATGATCATAGAGATATACCATTAGTTACTTTCATGTGGTTATATAAAATAAGTTCTTTTTAAAAGTCATGACAAGACTGTGTTATGGGGCAACACTCCATAACATGTGTTTTTTTAACATTGACCTAAAAATTAATTTCACATGCATATCTATACATTTCAGACTCATGTCCGTTACCACACTCACGCCCAAGCACTTAGCACCTCTTTAGAACGTGTTTGACACCCCACTGAGTTGATGCGGCTATACAGGGCCGTTCCAATCTTTTTGGAGGCCTAAGGCGAAATGAAATTTTGAGGCCTCTCTTCTTCTTTGATTGTTAGAAATGATACGCTTTTATTCTGTGTTTGGAACCAATAAAAAATCTAACACGACTACAACAGAGATTGTTTGTTTGTATAAGGAATCAACAAATCCAAAACACTAACTTTGCACTAATATTAATAGTTAACGTATTTTTTAAATGAGGGCCCTATTTTTTCTGGAGGCCCTAGGTCCAACGCTGGATTACTTGTATTATAGGTCCGGCCCTGCAGCTATAAGGCTGGTGAGTGTGGAGGAGGGTAGTCCTTCGGGATGATCCGTGACGTAGGCGGCCATGTCATCAGGTGTGGGGATGAGCCCCAAGAGATTAGGCAAGGGTGTGATGATGAGCCCTATATATACATATGTGATGTATATGATGTGTGTGTTGTATAAAGAAGAAAAGAAAGAAGAGGAACGTCGCAAGCGGCTTGGGGAGGATGATGGAGACGGGGCTAAAGGGGTGGTATAGCCGGCCCTCGACGCCCCTTGATGCTCCGGGGACGAGGCCCACACCCACCAGCCTAAACACCAGACCACTCACTGATACAAAAGTGATTATTTCCAAGATGTTATAAATACATGATAAATGACAATTAAAGTATTAACTTTAGACTCAGAACATGTGATGATAAAAGCTTGAATATTAATAGACATGGTAGAACAGATTTGATTTAAGCAGGCAAAAAGACAAAAGAGTCATCTTGGTCACTTGAGCCAGTTAGCATCTGAATTTGTAGGCTAGTATGCATTTTGCAATAGTCTAACCATCATAGGGTTCATAGCTTATTGCAGATGACAAATTTCTTCAGAGTGGCTAATTGAGGCCGCCTGGTTGTTTGCCTGGAGAAAATAGTGAGCAGGGATTAGTCATGTCTTGTCTAGCTACTCCATTTTACAGACCATAGGGTATGGGGGCCGGCTAGGACCGGCACCGGTCCCCCACACCATCCCCCTCATGTCCGGCCCGGCTCATTCGGCCCCCCACAGCCGATTCAGCCGATCCTCTCTCCTCTCTCTATACACACATACATCTATACATACATACATATATATATATATAAAGGGGTTCATCCCCCACCCCCCTAGGTTCATCCCTCACGAGCCGATCCTACGTGGCGCCTACGTGGCGGCTCATCCCCTCCGAGCCCATCCTCACCATACCCTTTAGTCTTATGAACCTTGAGATACATGTGGTTGATGGATGTTTCCTCTAGATACATGATATTTACTCTGGCCATTGGCGAAGTTTAAGATTTCTGACCGGGGACGGAATTCACCGGACATAAAAATTTCTATAAAACTGTTGGAAATCAGGCCCTTGATCGAATAAACAAATACGCAATATGAACAAACTTGTTCGACTCTTTTATTAATTTATCAATGAGAGCACACTAATTACAATGACCCTAACAATCTATTTATACTAAACTTATTCTAGTCCTAACCCGACTCAAACTCTATTATTAAAATAAATAATTAAACTAGATAAACCTATCTAATAAACCTTGATGCCCAAGAAAACATCCCTAGACTAGAATTAGGAAACCTAAATAAAATAAACTAAAACACTTAGCACCATCCAACTTTTGAGTAATGAGAAGATTAGTCCAACAATCACCCCCCTAATCTTGTCAATAACTTTCTTCACATTAGAGCCGGTTCATCATCCTCATATCGGGTCAAGTTCACCTCTTCATCTTTCAACTTCGGAGACTCGTTATAATGACCATATTCTCCACACTTATAACATTTCACGTGACTTTTATCCCGGAACCGCTCCTTACCATCTCGACCTCTCCCGGACCCACGATCTTCACCTCGATCACGTCCAAAGTCTTCTCGGTTCAACCCAACCAAAAAACTCACTACACTTGTAACATCTCACATGGCATCACGCTGGAAACGCTCACTAACATCACGACTTTTCACGGATCAACGACCTAACCTGGTAACATCCAAAGCCACCCGATTTTGAACTCCAACGCCATATGTTACATCGTGTTTTCTCCATTCTTTACCTTTTTCCGATCACCTTCGTTCAAGAGGCTCTCCACCGACAAAGAAAACAAGCTACCCGCTTCTTCCGTTTTCTCACCTTGCCAAACGAGATGAATCCAGAGCCACCTGCTTTGACGGATCCCTTCTGCCCGCTTTTCACGCACTACGCCGGTCTCCTCTTATCACGAACCAAGCCGATCAAGGCACTTCAAATCCTGCTGTTGTCACCGGGTATATGCCAGTTGCTCAAACCCGCAACTAATAACCGAACAGTCTTGAATCTTCTTTTGATCACTATTAACAGCCTCGGAAAACAAGTGTTTATAACCGGTCACCCCCGTCGTCTTAACCGGTACGTCTACCACAACAACGGCCGACCGAAACACCTTAACGCGTCCGTCTTCTGCTGTTAAACGATCCGAAAACAGCCACCTGCCGTCTCGAACCTGCTGTTGCAACACTTTCACATGTACATCATAATGCAAAACCCATGCGATTTTCAATTTGCTCCCACTTTTTCTTGAAAAGTAACTCCAATAAATATTCGTTTTCCACCGACTTTGAAATTTGGTTACACCATAATCAAGAATGGAAAACTTCGTTCCACTTATTTTTATTGGACCACCCTTTAACTTGCCAAAACCACAACCAAAATAAAATAAACACGATCATGAGCGACACAAAACACGATCACCACTTGATCAACAATCCAACTTATGATTTCGCTACCGTTGCAGCCCCGCGAGGGGCGGCTCCCCCTTTCTTAAAAACGACTCTTGAGTAAACTAAAATAAAATAAACTAAAACACTTAGCACCCTCCAACTTTTGAGTAATGACAAGATTAGTCCAACAAAAACTAGGTGGTCGAAAACGTATATACCCAAAAATTTTCATACGAAAACTACATACTCTCTACTACTGAGCGAAGAGTTTGGAGGATCGATTACGACTTACCTAAAGGATGATTTATACTTCTCTATAAGATCGATTTCGACTTACCTAAAGGGTGATTTAGGTAGTTTTTAACCTTGTATTCCATAGTGAGTTATATCACATCACGAGACAACGAATATTGGCTCCCACCATCAAGCGTCATAAATTTGAAAGTGTCATATATTTTAAATGAAAACACACTAAGAAAACTATAGTGTGAAATTTTGGTTACAAGTGGTCCACATGTAGTCAGCCAAACTAGAATCAACTTGAAAGAACTTGCATGTATTTAATTGACCACTTTAAAATACATTTTGTTTTTTGATAAAAATTTTGTATGGTTTGTTTCCTAACCTAGAGGAGGGAAACACTAATGTCAGGGATAACGAGGAAGGAGTGGGTGGAACATTGATGAGCGGAGGAGAGCAATATAAAATCATTTGCAATGAGATCCATGACTTATGGACGGAGAGGGAAGGATTGTTAGATATTTTAGTGTAATCGGAATTAACTTAGAATGTGCGAGAGTGTATGTTTGTTTCAGTGGTTATAATTCTAAGGCTATGGGGTGTGGGATAAAGCCCCTGGGGGCTTTATCACGCCATGTCAGCGCCACGTCAGCCAGGGGACTTTATCACGCCTTCTCTTAACTTGCAGGGTGTAGGACAACGCCCCCTATTAAACAAAATAAAAAAAAAATTATTGGATGAAATGATGTGGGCCCCACCTGCAACTCACCTTCTTCCTCGTTACCATGGTGAAGCCCCTTCAATGGCGCCCCTCCTTGAAGACGGCGGTGTGGGTGGTGGCTCCCTCCAGGCGCTATGGGAGATGAGGTGGCAGTGGTGGCGCCTCCACACCTTCCGGCCTAAGTGTTCAAGCAAAGCCCCCTAAAAGGGTTTCAAGGGGGCAACGCCCCCGGGAACAATGAACAGGGTCCAAAGGGCGGAAATACAAATAAGGGCATTTTGGAAGGATTTTTTTTAATTATAAATGCCAGGGATTATCTCTAAATTCGAATATTCTTCTTTGGTCTCATTCTCTGGTTCATACAAATTTACATATACATATACTTTTGTTTGATTTCTCAACCTGAATTGTATCTGATTGAATTATTCGGGAGAACTACGAATTAGTTTGATCTGAAAGTGAAATCACACCTCTCGGATCATCCCTCTCGGATCATCCGTGTTTTACAAACTCCCCAACACCATGAACTCCCCTAATAGTTATATACGTAGGTGATTTTTAGAAAATTAAATGAAATATGGGAGAACAAAAAGACACATTCGGTAATCAAAAGTTTATTTTGGTGAACTATGTAAATTCAGTTGTAAATTTGGTTAAATGAAAGTTAAGTTTTTTCTAGTAAAATCTTCAATTTGGTACTATATTGGGTGTTGGTTTTTATTAGTAAAATCTTCAATTTGGTACTATATTGGGTGAATATGGGTATTTTGGTTAAATGAAAGTGCAAGTTTTTCTAGTAAAATCTTCAATTTGGTACTATATTGGGTGAATGTGGGCATTTAAGTTTTTCTAGTCAAATCATCAATTTGGTACTATATTGGTTTTGCAATTCAAAAGGGGGTTGCGGCGCAGCTTGTTGCCCGTTTACCTGCCACTTGTTTGTAATTTGCAAATTTGGAATGAAATATAATACTGTTTAATTTAAAAAAAAAAAAAAAAAATCATCAATTTGGTACTATATTGGGTGAAAATGTGCATTTAGGTTGTTTTTCCAAAGGCTTAATATAAATAAATTCCTTTCTTTTGGAACTGTTTTGTATTAATACCTTCATGAAGTTGGTCAAAAAAAGAGTTTTCAAAATGAACATGTCATATGGCCTATTAAAAAATTAAAAACTTATTTGTGGATAGTATTAGCTTATTAACTTATTTTTTGTTAACAGATACTAATCCTATATCAACTATTTATATCTCTCTAAACCCCTTACCTCTTGGATAGAGAAGACACATTACAATTATAATGCCCCACAAACATTCAAAAACTTAGACTATCTCCAACGCATCCGAGCCACCCACGCCCGTGCAACGCTGGAGCAACCCTTTGCGTTGGAGATCAGCGCCCGTGGATGTCCGAACATGCAAAGCCTGTGCTGAAGGGCGTGGATTTTCTTTGGTCCAAACGACCGGTGAACCCAATAGATCCTTCATGGTTCGTATCTCCTCCATAGATCTCCGTCACATGGGATGCAAGCCTTGAACGGCGGAAATTGAAGGAGATGAGGAGTTTTTCACCGGTTAGTTGACAGATCCATTTGAAAGGGATGAATAATCAACAACGGAAGGCTAGATAAATAAAACTGATAGTTGATAATCATGGATATACGGTAGAAATGGCAGCGGCTGTTTGTGCAGATAACTTAGGTGTTGTTTGTTTTTTCTGAAAAGCTCTACGCAAGCTCTTCTGTCTGCGCCGCGCAGACCACGCGCAAACATTGACACACGCAGACTATTTGTTTTTCCGAAGACGTTTCATTAAAAAACGTCTGTGCGAGCTCTTCTTGGTGCAGACTTGGCCCAACCACTTCTAAGATCTTCTAAAGTCTGCAGAGGGTTAAACACCACTACTCACCACCACCATAGTTCACCACCACCGTCCACCGTCCACCACCCACAACCCACTACCGTCCATCACCACCACCACCGTCCATACACCACCACCAGTTTATTTTAGAAGTTTGCATACGTTAAAAAACAAACAGTTTTCTTCTTGCAAACTGCAGATGTTTGGTCCACCTCTTCTTCTAAAGATGTCCAGGGCTGGCCCAAACCCAAGAATTTTGAGGCTTGGGCTTTAGGCCTCTAAAACAATAGGGCCTCCAACTTAAAAAAAAATTTATATATGATATTTGGGCTAGGCTGAACTTATCTTTATACGTACAAAAAATATATAAAAATACAAAAAAATAAATAAAATTCGCCAACAATAAACCTTTTGGTTTATTTTGCCGATCTCAAGCCCGGGTAAAGGAGGGTTTTTTCTCAAATAGTGTTTTTTTTAGAAAAAGTCATCGAGTTTTTAATTTGCTTTAGGCCACCAAAATGGTTGAGTCGGCCCTGCAGATGTCTGCATATGTGGTCCACAGACTGCAGACATTTTACCTCTTAAAAAACAAACAACGCCTTATTTAATTTTAGAGCATTCACATCCTACCCATCAAAATATGTGAGAAGAGTTTTCATATTATAAAAGGTAAGAATGTGAATGCTAGGATAGAAGTTAAATTCAATATAATTTTAGGGTTGAGTTTCATGGGCTAGGCTTATTTAATCGGGAAATTGGCTTATAATAATCCTAACTAGATGTTATTGGCCATTCACAGTCCCACATTTGAATATTCCCCCCACCAGTCTCACATTTCACCTATTTTTCCTACGTCGGTCTCCCGTTAAAAAAAAGTTAACGAAGTTAAGCTTTTTTCTAAATTACAAACAGATGTTTTAGGGCTTTTGATTAGAACGACGATACAAGTCCATTGATGTAAAACTTACTTCGAAATGGTGCTCCAAATGACTTGATTTTTGTTAATTGGAATTTTACACACCCGAATTGAAGTGCCGTTTTCATCGTTTGGAGCATCGTTTCGAGGTAAGTTTTACATCAATGGACTCGTATCGTCGTTCTGATCAAAAGCCGTAAAAAATGTTTGTAATTTAGAAAATAACATAACTCCGTTAAGTTTTTTTAACGGGGGACCTGTGTAGGAAAAATAGGTGAAAGGTGAGACTGGTGGGGGAATATTTAAATGTGGGACTGTTAATGGCCAATGATCTCTAGTTAAGATTATTATAGGTCAATTCCCCTGAATGAAGCATAACCAGACTTTTACTAGTAACTTGAGTGGTTAGTTCAACACAGGGTAAACAAAACAAATTGCTATTTTTATATTTAAAATATTTATATGACAATAAAGTTTATATTATAATTAAAAAATTAGGTGGTGAGGTGGAAAATGTAAGGATATG
Source organism: Helianthus tuberosus (assembly GCA_030545235.1). Classification (NCBI taxonomy): domain Eukaryota; kingdom Viridiplantae; phylum Streptophyta; class Magnoliopsida; order Asterales; family Asteraceae; genus Helianthus; species Helianthus tuberosus. The sequence continues at coordinate 3,152,094 of CM060416.1, read as the reverse complement.
TAAGGATTTTGTATGGTTGGAGGTGAAATTAAGGGTTTCTAAGGATTTTAAGAATTTGACGGACTGAGCAACTAAGGGTGCCTAAGAACATTCTTATCATTGGAGATAGTCTTATATAAGTTATAACATTTAATTAATAGGTTCATAAAGTAGTAGATAAATTCTTATTTTCTTTTTTATCTTAATCTAAAAAATTAATATATATTTATTGTTATTAAATTTTACTATTTTACTATAGAAAGTAGTATTCATCAAAGTACACTGATGAGACAAAAATAGGTATGAATGGAGTGTCATACTCATATGCAGAAATACAAGGCAAGGGCAGGTGCTAGAATTAAATACATACCAACCACGTGATCAACAAAATATTCAAAAACCTAGGACCCCATTCAATTCAATACCCTCCATCTAAAACACTGCTTCCTTGTCAATTCCATTTATTTTACTCATTTATTATTCAAAACTAGTTGTTTACCATGCGCGCGCGTTGCGGCGCGCTAAACCAAATTGTTCCATAAGAATGACAAAACATGTCAAATAACAAAACGTAGGTCGAACTAAAACGTCACGTATTTTCGGTACCGGTTCGACACCGGTATTCACCAATTTTTACCCTTAAATACCGGTGCTGTACCAGTACCAACCGGTACCGAACCGTACCAGGTATATTCGGTACCGGTACATACTTTTGGGGATTTCGGTAACAGTATTTTGGGTACCGGTTGGTACCGAGCTCATCAAATCCTGTAGCAACGTAGCAATGCAAGTAATTGCACAGTTTAGATTACCTTTTACACACACAGTAAGTAAATTGACCGACATCATTCTTCAAACGATTTGAGATAAACGATGCGTAACTAGTCATATCCGGCATTGTGGAGTGCATTAAAAATGGAGCAATTGGACGATTGGATGCTGGGCTAGGTGTTTCTTGGAATGCCCACGGATTGTTCGGGTCAAAACCACGATTATGAGGATTCATTTTTCGTATTGTGGTTGGATGAGATTTTTTTTTTAAATAAGATAGAGATCATTATAGAAGAGGTGGAGTAGTTGTGGTAAAAAATGAATAGAAGTGTGAGTATTTATAGTGGATAGATTAATTTTTTTTTAAACACATAGTCGTTGGCCAACGGCTAGCCCAAACGGCTACTTGTCTTGGCCAATGAGATCCCGCCATGTCATCTTGATAGCCCCGTTCAACGCCCGGGCTGAATCCCCCGCCCAAGGGGCCACGCTGAAACCCAAGCCCACACGGGGCGGTGACTTGGGCGTTTGTACCCAACCCACGCCACAACCGCCGCCCCATACCCCATATTCTAATATTTCCTAGATCTTTTTTTAAACACATAGCCGTTGGCCAACGGCTAGCCCAACCGGCTACTTGTCTTGGCCAATGAGATCCCGCCATGTCATTTTGATAGCCCCGCCCAACGCCCGGGCTGAAACCCCCGCCCAAGGGGCCACGCGGAAACCCAAGCCCACCCGGGGTGGTGGCTTGGGCGTTTGTACCCAACCCACGCCACAACCCCCGCCCCATACCCCATATTCTAATACTTCCTAGATCTTTTTTTTAAACACATAGCCGTTGGCCAACAGCTAGCCCAAACGGCTACTTATCTTGGCCAATGAGATCCCGCCATGTCATCTTGATAGCCCCGCCCAACGCCCGGGCTGAAACCCCCGCCCAAGGGGCCACGCCGAAACCCAAGCCCACCCGGGGTGGTGACTTGGGTGTTTGTACCCAACCCACACCACAACCCCCGCCCCATACCCCATATTCTTATATTTCCTAGATCACTATTAATTTAGTTTGTTTTAATTAATATAGGTTCAAATCACTATTCATTTATTATAATTAATATATGTTGAAATCACTATTCATTTAATTAATATATATATTGAAATCACTATTCATTCAGTTTGTTTTCTATTAGTATATAATATAATTACATTAGCTTCCTTTAACGGCAAATAACAACTTTATTCATCACTCAAAATTTGAAATTACAAAACGGGTTAGTAAGCTACAAAGCTAACTACCTATTACAATATCACCCTATGAAATCAAAAAATTAGGATCCTAACACCATAAAAATATAAAAAGTAACAGACTCAACTTAAAAACTCAAAATTCACTCATTTCCTCCAATCTAAATTTGTTTGCTTTGCTCTGTGTTTAATCCACAAGAAAGTATTCGCCTACATTTCCCCAAAGATCCCGTTTATACTCACTCGCATCCCATTGAAAATTCCATCATTCCTTACTTTCCATATGCTCCAACAAGTTGCCAATATCATGGTTTGAACATATTTTCGTTCTGCTTATTCGATAGACTGTGTTTTATAAAATTCCAACAAATCATTCATAGAAAAAGCAAAAATCGGTTGGATTCTGCATCACGAACTCACCTTATTCCACAAAATCGCTGCTACAAAACACCCTGTAAATAGGTGATCTGTATCTTCTTCTCGGTCTCCGCATAGTTTACATATTGGTGAAATTGAAAACATACCCCTTTTCTTTAACCCAGTCAATGTCGATAGTCAGTCTTGGATTTTTCGCCACCCAAATATATTGATCTTTTTTGGCACCCACTTAATCCATTCATGAGGATAATAAGGAAACGCGAACCTGCTTAAAATTGCCCTGGTTGACGTTACCGAAAATGCCCCATCAGCGGCTGGAACCCACGACCATTTATCTGGCCGATTCTCCAACCTGGTTCTTTGCCTCAAGATTAATAGTTTTTGCAGCTGTGAAGTTTGTTCATTTGTACTCGGAACCGCTCTCCATTCCAATTCAACCATACGTTCTTCCACTGTTGCACGCTTGTCTTTTTCTAGTTCAAAAAGTTCCGGAAACCTTACCTTCAAGCAAAGGGACTTGAATTTAAAAATGAGTGTAGTGGGGTTGAACTTCAAGCCCCTTGCAATGATTAGATATTATAATTGAATTAAATTAAAAAAAAAACCATCGAAAACATTCCATTGGTCATTCTCTTTTGTTCAGGATTTTTCAAGCCTACGCCCAACCCAAAAAAGCTAAAAAACGCCCTTGAGGGCAGTGTTCACGTGTGAATGGGACGTTTTTTTGGCATACACGCCCAAATCACATACCACTATAGGTGGTCTAATAAGTATCTTCTAGATACGCTTACACGTTATTTATAAACTTAAAGCGATTAAATCTTCACATTAATATTAACATTTATTAATTAATATGAAATATATAGGAAATAAACATATTTTTATCGCTTTAAGACTTGCTGTTGTGGACGTGCGAGGGGGGTGGCGCTAGCCACGTCGACGCCTCGCCGCTCACGAACACCACAACTTGGTGACGCTGGCGTTAGCGCGAGCAACGAACCATAAGGGTGGTAGCGGTGGGAGGTGACCGTTGGGCATGGGGAAGGGGGAAAACTAGCTGTTGGGTATTATAAAAAAATCGATTTTATTTTTAAAACCTGTATAAACCCTTTAAACCTTTTAAAAATACCCACTTTCTCTCTTTCTCTCCACACATACCTTTAAAAACAATCTCATTTTCTACATACTGTAAAAAAAATGAATCCCAATTTGTGGTGCACGAATTATTACCGGCCCGAGATTGACTTCGATCAAGCCGACGAGTACAACACGGAGTTAGACTGTAACATGAGTCAAATGCCACCGCTTTCTCCCGACTTTATTATTCCAGATACACAATATGATCCTGTTGAAGGTAAAAAAAAATAGAAGAACTCTAAAGGGTAAAAAAAAAACGTTAGAGATGGAACTTCGAAAAAGACGGGAGAAAAATGTTATAAACAAAAGGTTGTTAAACACGCTCCAAAGTAGCGTACTTAAGTACATGATTCTTTTAGAAACATTAAAGTTTTCATCAAGATAACAAACATATTTAGGTCAAGGGCAGCAATTCCTGATATGACCCAAACCCAACATGAAAGAATAAGTTTTGAGTTGGTTGACAATTGACATGACCCGTTTTTTAAACAAGTCAACCCGAAAACAACTTGTTTAAAATGTGATTCAACCCAAACACAACCCACTAAAAAGTGGGTTAATTCGTTAATCCATTTAAGAGTTTATAGTGAAGTTAGTATTTTTATTTCATAGATGAAAAGTGTTGACATTTGAAGTTATATATGATCTATAACTTTTCATATAACTATTAACTTTTGATAATCAAATGAAATGAAATTTTCTTTTGAACTTTTTTATCAATTGTTCACTTGCAACTTTTTTTTATTACTGTAATTATTCGATTACTCGCATTCGTTTATTCTAATCTCGAGCTAAATATATAAACCCAGGTTTATTAATTGGGAATTAAAAATAACTACACAAAAACAATTAAAATAACACAAACTTTTATATAAATATTAGTAATTAATTATTTATATTGCTACTAAATCACTAGATACTACTCATATTTGTAAATGAATATAAAACGGATCAACCCATAACACGACACGATTTTTGGTGGGTTTGACATGACTAAGTATATGGGTTGGGTTAGGGTTGAAGAATTCAACCCGGAACCCACTAGTTCAACACAATTTACACCACATTTGGCTGTAAGTATCATTTAATTTTTCTGCTGGACAATACATAGATGAAATGTAGAGATTTGGAATACTTGTATTTAATGTACTGTGAACAATTTCATTCAATCTTGTATAGCATTTAGGAAATGTGTTGAGCATTTATTATATTTTGAAACTATGCTTTTATTTCTGAATCTTGTGAAAGGTGATATTTTAGTCTATTTGAGTATTACACCTTTGCTTTAATCTATATTATGTATTATTTGTTTTTATTTTTTTTACATAAATTAATTGTATTATACGAGTTAAGTACGTAAATATATTAAATACTTATAAGAAACAAAGAGAAATAGAGATAAAACTGAATTCTTCATTATTCAACATTACAATATATAGATGAACATAGCTATAAATCCTAAAGCCCATAAGTAATGGGTTGGGCCTAAAATGTCAGGTTTATAACACTCCCCCTCAGACATTTAGAATTATACACAGTTTAACGACGTACTTCAGGATGATGTTAAATAGGTACTTCAGGACCTGAATAAATAAACTGATACTACTGGATCAGCTATGCTGCCTCATTAAAAACCTTATTAAAAAAACCCAGTGGGACAAAACTTAGTTAAGGGAAAAAGAGTACAACGTGTATAATTCTCCCCCTGAATTCAACAAACATCTTTCAATCTACGAAGATCGATCTTGTGTGATAGCTGCTCGAAACTGCTTCTAGGTAAAGATTTCGTGAACAGGTCAGCTAGATTTTCACTTGACTTAATCTGGCGAACATCAATTTCCCCTTCCATTTGCAAGTCATATGTTCAGAAAAATTTTGGTGAGATGTGCTTTGTTCGATCACCCTTGATATAACCTTCTCTGATCTGAGCTATGCAAGCAGCATTGTCTTCATAAATAATTGTCGGCTCCTTCTTGATCTGTTCTAATCCGCATGCTTCTTGTATGTGATTAATCATTGATCTCAACCACACGCATTCTCGACCAGCATCATATAGTGCTATCAATTCGGCATGGTTTGATGATGTTGCTGTAAGTGTTTGCTTAGTTGACTTCCAAGAAATTGATGTGCCACCGTATGTGAATACGTAACCTGTCTGAGATTTTGCTTTCTGAGGATCTGATAGATATCCGGCATCAGCATACCCAACAAGCTGAAACTTTTGATCTCTCTGATAGAAAATACCTAAGTCTTGTGTCCCACAAATATACCGGAATATATGTTTTACGCCATTCCAGTGTCTACGTGTTGGATTCGAACTATATCTCGCTAGTAGATGTACTGCAAATGCAATGTTAGGTCTTGTGTTATTTGCGAGAAACATAAGGGCACCGATCGCGCTGGACCAAGTACTTCTGGACCAAGTACTTCTTCGCCTTCTTCTTGAGGGCGATAAGGATCCTTGTGTGGATCTAGCGGTCGGACAACCATAGGTACGCTAAACGGATGTGCTTTATCCATGTTGAAACGTACTAACATCTTATGGATGTAGTTTGATCGATGGACAAATGTGCCATTGCACAGATACTCAAATTGTAGTCCGATGCATACTTTTGTCATACCAAGATCTTTCATCTCAAATTCCTTCTTTAATAAATGAGCAGCTTTCTCTATCTCTTCAAGAGATCCGATGATGTTGATATCATCAACATAGACTGCTATTATTGTGAAATTTGAGAGTGTTATTTTTATAAAAACACATGGACTGATTACATCAGACTTGTATCCTTCTTTTTCGAGATATTCACTAAGTCGATTGTACCACATACGACCAGATTGTTTGAGACCGTATAAAGATCTCTGGAGCTTTATAGAACACATATCTCGAGGTGTTGATTTTAATGTTTCAAGCAATTTTAATCCTTTAGGGATTTTCATGTAGATGTCATTTTCAAGTGTCTCGTATAAGTATGCGGTGACGACATCCATTATATAAAGTCCTTCAGAGATTATGAGGCCGATTAGGAACCTAAGGGTTATCGCGTCCACTACAGGGGAATACGTTTCCTCATAATCAACTCCTGGGATTTGGGAAAACCCTTGTGCTACAAGTCGAGCCTTATATCGTACAATCTCATTCTTTTCATTCTCTTTATTGAAAACACCCATTTATAACCTACTGGTTTGACGTCTATGGGCGTTCGGACTACAGGTCCGAAAACATGTCGCTTTTCGAGCGAATTTAATTCGGCGTTTATGGCTTCTTGCCATCTTGGCCAATCATTTTTGTGCATGCACTCTTCTAAAGTTTTAGGTACGTAATCATTTTCATTGATTACATCCGTTGCTATAGCATATGCGAATATATCATCAACATGTGTTTTATTCCGGTTCCACATTGTACTATCTTGTACATAATTAATAGAGATCTCATTTTCGTTCGGTACCGGTGTTTCTTTTGAAACTTCATTTTCCTCTGGATTGATAGTTGTCTCTTCTGGGACATTTACCTCTACCGGGGTTTCACTTATAACCTTTTGTGAGTTTTCACCAACTGCGTTACTTTGCTCTTTTCGTTTCCGTGGGTTTTTTTCTTTGGAACCGATTGGTCTCCCAGGCTTTCGTTGTACAGTAATCTCTTCTGGGATTACTTCTATTCGAGCAGGTGCATTTAATGCTGGTACATGTGACTTTGTCACTCTATTCGTGTCTGTGAATGCATCTGGTAATTCATTCGCTATTCTTTGCAAATGTATAATCTTTTGGACTTCATATTCACATTGACCACTTCGGGGGTCGAGATTTGATAGCGATGATGCGTTCCATGTTATTTCTTGTGTTACCAGTCTTTCTTTGTCCTTATCTCCCCCTAAGACTGGGAACATCGTTTCATCAAAATGACAGTCAGCATACCGTGCTGTAAACATGTCTCCCGTCATTGGTTCTAAGTATCTAATAACGGATGGGGAGTTAAAACCAATATAAATACCCAGTCTTCTTTGGGGTCCCATTGTAGTACGTTGTGGTGGCGGTATTGGTACATATACCGCACAACCAAAAATTCTAAGGTGGGACAAACTTGGTTCTCGTCCGGAGACCAGTTGCAATGGGGAGTATTCGTGATCATCACTTAGTCTCAATCTAATCAGTGCAGCGGCATGCAAAATAGCATGACCCCATGCAGACGATGGTAATTCACATCTCATTAAGAATGGTCTAGCGATTATTTGTAATCGTTTAATCAGAGATTCAGCTAAACCGTTTTGTGTGTGAACATGAGATACTGAATGTTCAACATTAATCCCAATTGACATACAATAGTCATTAAAAGCTTGAGATGTGAACTCTCCCGCATTATCCATCCGGATGTTTTTAATTTGATTATCGGGGAAATTGGCTCTCAATTGTATGATTTGAGTTAAAAGTCGGGCAAATGCTACATTTCGAGTAGCTAAAAGGCTCACATGTGACCACCTTGAGGATGCATCTATTAAGATCAAGAAATAGCGGAATGATCCACACGGAGGATGAATAGGCCCACAAATATCCCCTTGGATTCTTTCTAAAAATGATGAGGTTTCATGTACCAATTTAGTTTGTGAGGGCCGAGTTATAAGTTTGTTCAAAGAGCATGATGCACATGATAAGTCTTGTGGTAGCAAAATTTTTAAGTTTTTGAGAGGGTGCCCTGTTGCACTTTTGATTATTCGTCTCATCAATATGCTACCAGGGTGACCTAGACGGTCATGCCATATATTGAATGTGTCTTTATCTAACAGCTTTTGGTTACTCACCATGTATGATTCGATAGGATTGATATTAGTACAATATAATCCAGATGATAAGGCTTCTAATTGTTCAACAATTGTTTTTTTGCCATTTTTGTTTGAAGTAATTTGAAGATATTCAATATTATTTTCAGATATTGTTTTTAGGTGGTAACCATTTTTTCGAATATCTTTAAAGCTAAGTAAATTTCTTCTTGATTTACTAGAATATAATGCATTATCAATAGTTAATTTGGTACCCGAAGAACACATAAAAATATTCAACACATCTACTGATTAGGGATCGAAACACAGAGATCTAACCCTAATTTCACATCTCCCTCCGATCCGAATTCCATCAATTTCACTCCCGATCTCCTTCTACACTGGCCGATACAACATTCAGCGGTGATGAAACTGCAACCTTTCTTCGGATTTCTCGGTGCCGCTTTTGCACTCGTCTTCTCATGTATGGGGGCTGCATACAGTACGACGAAGAGTGGTGTAGGCATGGCATCTATGGGAGTTATGAGGCCTGATGAAAGAGAGTAACCGTCGGCAAACCGCTCCAAACCACCGGATCTCCAAAAAAAACCGTCATTGATTCGCCGGAAACGGTTACGGAAAACCGCTTCCGATTAAGCAGCCGGAGCGTCGTCGCTGCCGGTAAACGCCAGACAATCGCCGGAAAAAAGTTTTCGAGTAAGACAATTTATGTATTATGGGTTGTATTGATGTGTTTGGTTCGGTTGTAAGAGGCGGCAGTGACCACCGTTGGTTGAAGAAAAACAACAATTTCGGATTTTTGTTTCTATATGATAATAACTATCAACCCTACTTGTGTTCTAAAAGGCATAAAGATAAACCTATGTTGGGTATTCGAAAAACCAGATCTAAAGGCATATTTCATGCGCTCCAAAAGATGAGACCAATAATCTGATTTGAAAAAAAAATAGTTGAACATTGTGGGTAAAAAGTCACCGTAGAAAAACAGAGGGGATGAAAATCCATTTTTTATAACCAGTGTGTAAAATTTTAATTTGTGGTCCATCCTTTGGAGATGCATTTATAACAGGGAAACATTGAACACTGAGTAGAGATTATGAATATGTGTACCAGGATATGATGAACAAAAGTGCTGATTGAATCTGTCTGGTTAAAGATTTGCAGAAATCCCAATGGAGAGTCAACGTGCTGATAACGTGATAAGAACCAAAGAGAAATAGAGATAAAACTAAATTCTTCATTATTCAACATTATAATATATAGATGAACATAGCTATAAACCCTAAAGCCCATAAGTAATGGGTTGGGCCTAAAATGTCTGGTTTATAACAAATACTACTTTTTTTCTCATCTTTCTTATTTATAGTATAAAACTTTTGGTAGTATGTGAATATTACATAACTAGTGTTATGACCTCTGCGTTGCGGACGCAGGATTCGTAAAATCGTGCTATGTAGTAAGCAAACGACGATCAAAACCGAGAAAATCGTAGAAAAAAACACAGGCTTATACTACAACGTGATGTAAGAGGTAGGCAAATTCAAACACAAACTTATAATGCGAGCTAGAATATAACATAGACAAATCTAAATGTATACCAAACGAAAGAGAAAAGGATAAGATAAAACTTGAAGGGTAAAAAATGAAAGATACAAACTTAAAAGACCGAAAATGTAAACCATCTCTACTAAAAAAACAATAACACACAAAAATAATATTTCAATACAAGACAAAAACAATAAAATGAAAAAAAACATTAAGGATCAAGACTGACCACCAAACAAAGTCTGGTGGTCAAACTTAAAAGTCACTAAAGATGACTGTCTGCAAATTATTTTTTAACAGTTAAAATTATCAAATATATATTGAGTACAATTTGAACTCACAGCCATTTAGTTGGTAAATACACCATTTTATCATTGGGTTATCCCCTCATAGAGCGTGTGCGAGATCATACTCAATTGCCCAATACTATAATTTTTCAACATGTTTAGACATAGAGGTGTTGTACCTTATTCTTTGAGGATTTTTCATTTTTTTTTTATTTTTTTTACTTTTAATCTAAAACTATTTAATTTTTTTACTTTTAACCTAAAAACTTTTCATCTTTTGCAATTTAACCTCACAACTTTTTTACTTTCAACTTTGGTCCTTTATACTTTTCATTTTTCGCAAAATTTCCGTTTTACGTTCCATTGTAAATTTTGCAAATTACCACGGCGCAACATGCGTGTGTGGTTAAACGTTTTTACGTCGTCTATTATTTCCCGTTTGACATGTTCATCATAACGCGCGGGTCCTACATCGACTTAGTTATTCTTTTATATGTTTTACGTTTCGATTTAATTTCTTCACATTAACACGCCGTAACTTCGGTATTAATGGTCGTTAACAGTAGTGTGACATTAGTGTCTGCCCTGTCTGTAACGTAGTGTGCTTAGTAGTAGTTTCTTATATTATATAATGTGAAATGACTTTGATGGCTATAGATATTTAATTTTAGAGTAAACTGCTAAAATCGTCCCTGAGGTTTGACTCAAAATGCTAGATCAGTCCAAAATCAACTTTTGTTGCTAAAACAGTCACTGAGCCCAAGTTCTGTTGCTAGATCAGTCCAATTAGTTAACTGAAGTTAGTTTTTAACTTTTATTTATTACACAAACAGTCCCTGTAGTTATAATTTACTAGTTTTAACTATGAGTTAATAGCCAAAATGGTCCCTGAGGTTTGCACCACCACCACCGCCACCACCACCACCACCGCCACCATAGCACCGCCGCCACCACCACCACCACCACAGCATCGCCGCCACCGCCGCCACCACCGCCGCACCGCCACCACCACCACCACCACCATCGCCACAGCACCGCCACCACCACCACCGTCTGGTCACCATCACCATCGCCACAGTGGGTTGCAGGTTTGACCGGAAAACTCGAAACAGTGGGTTGCAGGTTTGACCGGAAAACTCGAAACATATTATATCACGCGTGGAACTTTGTTGTGGGGGTGGATATCACGCGTTATCTTTTGTTTTCGTGATAAAATAATGCACCACCCCGGGCGGCCTTACTATTTTTTTTTTTACAGATAGAGAATATTTCGAGTTTTCCGGTCAAACCTGCAACCCACTGTGGCGATGGTGGTGGTGGCGGTGCGGCGGTGGTGGTGGTGGCGGTGGTGGCGGCGGTGCTGTGGTGGAGGTGGTGGTGGCGGCGGTGATGTGGTGGCGGTGGTGGTGGTGGTGGCGGCGACGGTGCTGTGGTGGCGGTGGTGGTGGCGGTGCTGTGGTGGTGGTGGCAGCGGTGCTGTGGTGGCGGTGGTGGTGGTGGTGGTGGCGGTGGTGGTGGTGCGGTGTGGTGGCGGTGGTGGTGGTGCAAACCTCAGGGACCATTTTGGCTATTAACTCATAGTTAAAACTAGTAAATTATAACTACAGTGACTGTTTGTGTAATAAATAAAAGTTAAAAACTAACTTCAGTTAACTAATTGGACTGATCTAGCAACAGAACTTGGGCTCAGTGACTGTTTTAGCAACAAAAGTTGATTTTGGACTGATTTAGCATTTTGAGTCAAACCTCAGGGACGATTTTAGCTGTTTACTCTTAATTTTATGAATATTTTAAGATATAAAAGTTTTATATTAAAAAAAAAAAATCCAATGCATGTATATCCAAAACTATTTTTGGTTGGCCCTAGGGTTGTGATATTTTATATGTACTATAATATCTATGACAGGATTTTGCCATGCATTAGTACGATAGTCTGCAGCTAGGAGACAGCACTCTCATCTCAACCCCTATTTTTAAGTTGGTTGGTTTATGCATTATAATTCAATTGGAATATGACTATATATGAGGTGTTTTTTCAATGCTTCTATAATGAATTGTATAGGGTCATGCTATTCGCACACGCAGAAAATTATTTTCACACGCCGAAGCGCCGCGCTATAGCCATAGCGGGGCGCTTAGGTCGACAAAAGGTGAGTTGATGGTTTGACTGACATAAGTTGCAGAGACATAAAGGTGATACGAGGTTGCAGTGTCCCGTGAACCCTAAGCGCCGCGCTATGGCCAAAGCGCGGCGCTTCGACCCCAAATTTTCATTATTTAAGGGTCATGCTATTCGCACACGCAGAAAATTATTTTCACACGCCGAAGCGCCGCGCTATGGCCATAGCGGGGCGCTTAGGTCGACAAAAGGTGAGTTGATGGTTTGACTGACATAAGTTGCAGAGACATAAAGGTGATACGAGGTTGCAGTGTCCCGTGAACCCTAAGCGCCGCGCTATGGCCAAAGCGCGGCGCTTCGACCCCAAATTTTCATTATTTAAACCTGTATAGAGAGAACATTTAGCATTCGAGGGTATTCGAGTGTTTTGTTGTTTGTTGATTTCTTTGATGTATTAGTTACGTGTCTTGAAAAAACGTGTCTTGAAAAAACGATGTCGTGGTTAAGCAACTTTGTCAGTCCTTGTCTGTTGACCTTGGCCAAAGCGCCCCGCTATGGCCAAAGCGGGGCGCTTTGAGTGTGCAAAAAGACAAAGAGCGTGTGCGAATAGACCAAGTCATTGTATATTTGCATGACACAAATTGTCGTACGTATAAATGTATAAGGACACGTGTCCTTGTTTGTTACCACATTTATGTCATCTATGCTAGAAAAATAAAAATGATACCGATAACCAAAATTATTGTATGCCCTAAAATCTAAAGGTTATTGAGTTTTTTTAAGTGATTTGTCTTGGAATGTAACTTTCTATATTCTTTCTTAATATATCATCTAAGCTAGATATTGTGTTTAGGCTGTGGGGTATGGGGCGGGGTTTTGAGCGTGGGTTGGGGGAAAACGCCCAAGCCACCACCCCGGGTGGGCTTGGGTTGGGGCGTGGCGTGGCCCTTGGGGCTTGGGTTTCAAGCCGGGCGTGGGGCGGGGGTGACATCCTAGCTGGCTGCCTTCTATTCGCTGACCATTTTTTGTATTTTTTTTAATAATCTGCTACGCGGTGCACCCAACCCAAGCCCAACCCACTCCTCGCCATACCCCGCGGACACGTCACTAGGCGGTGGGGGGCTCCCATTCCACGTGTCAACAAATGCCCCAACCCAAGCCCCACCATACCCCACGGTCTTATAGACATTTGATGGTGTCGGGTTCACAGGTTTACGATTGATGAGTTGAATTGTTGAAACAAAACACGATTCATATCTTTATTTGTGTAAGAGAAATCAACCTAGTTCAGACATAGTTATATTTCTACAATCTGAACATGACATGTTTAACATATTTATTTAAATAGGTTGGAAGGTCGTGCATGTGTTGAGGAGTTATAGTTTTGTAGATATCTTGTAAAGACGTTAAAAGTGTTTTGTTTGGCTGTTAAAAATATTAGAAGAGTTGAGAGGTCGAACGACCTGCTTAATTGAATATGTTAAACATGATAACATGAGTACAACTATTTTTATTAAATAACCCAAATATGATAATTCAAAATTTGTATTGTGATCATTCTTGTTACATGAACAACTCTCTCAAATTAGTAGACATAAATTAAGGCCGTTAAATTAGAAGTGTTGTTCGACTATCCCCTATGAGATGACCTCCATTTTAATAATTTCTTTTAGTAGATGATTTAAAAAAAAAAAAACATATATGTAATTCTTGTTTCTCTTCGTATCTTCTCTCTTATATACCATCTTTATATCTCACTCTCCTTTCAAAACTTAATTGTACAATTAACTATGGTTCATGAACGTAATTGAACAAACACAACTTTTGTTCGATTTTTTTCATTTATTTAATTTAATTGAACGAAATTATTTATTTATGTTCGATCATTTATTAAACGAATGAACGTACACGAACTTTCCGTTGGTAGTTTGCTAAACGTTTAATTCATTTACGGCCCAATATATAACTGATGTTGATTTATGTCATTCGTAATAGATTCCAAATCGGTTTATAAGATTGAAGAGGTACTTGACCACAGAACAATTATTGTAATATCCTTAATACCATAAACGAGTTAAAGAATAGTTAGGCTATGGGGTGTGTTCCCCTTCTCCTATCGTCTATGTCATCATATCTAGGGCTGCAAACGAATCGAACGAACACAAACACATCCTTGTTCGTGTTAGTTTGTTAAGAAAATGGTTATTGGATTTTAATAATCATAAGTTTCACATGTTGGCTGATATCCTTGTTCGTGTTCGTTTGTTAAGAAAATAGTTATTGGATTTTAATATTCCTAGGTTTCATCTGTTGGCTGACCCAATTTAAAAAATTCCCTACAACAATCCTAACTTGTAAAAATTTGGCTCCCATCCCAACTTAAAACTAACCCTTTTCTTAACAAACGAACATGTTCAAATTTGGAAAAGGATTGATGGAGGCCAAATTCTTACAAGTTTGGATTGTTGAAGGGAATTTTTTTAAGTTTGGATTATTATCGGCCAACAGGTGAAACTTAGGAATATTAAAATCCAATAACCCTTAAGAAAAAAAAATGTATTTAGTTATTTACGAACTGTTCATGAAAATGTGTTCATTTGTTAAGAAAATGAACGTGTTCGTGTTTGTTCATTAATTTTAGGTACCAAACAAAATCGAATATAGACGATCAAAAATGAACCTTCATGAACATTGACGAACACAAATGAAGGCAAACAAACGTTCATGAACATAAACGAACCCAAACCACCCAATCTTGTACTAAGAACGACGATGAACACGAGCGCAAAACCCTAAATATGAGACTGGAATGAGAGTGAGGGTGCAGTTGCGTCGCGTCAGCTTGGAATAAGAGTGGGAACGGCAATTTTTAACTAGGGTTTCCAGAAAGTAAGGGGTAATACTAATATGTAATACGCTATAATAAATAATTTATTAGTGGAATTTTGAGGTACTTAAATTAAAGTAAAAAACCATAATAAAGAGTAAACTACAATTTTACCCCCTGGGGTTTAAGCCAATTGGCACTCTGACCCCTCCCAAGGAAATTTCGCACTCTGACCCCCCAACTTATGAAAAGGCCTGCAAAATGACCCCTGCTGTCAAATAACTTAACAAATCTGTTAAATGGTATGTAAAATGACTATGTTACCCTTTCATATTACCCCCTATGGTTTGTTGTAAGCAAATGTATTACCCCTAGTGTTAAATGACTATGTTACCCTTTCTAATTTAACCACTATACTTTGTTGTAAGAAACAGTATTACCCCCCATTTTAAGTATTTCATTGCTTGCTTACCCCCTGCAGTAAACAAAACCATTCCCGCCAAAAATGTTTGACCAGCCAAAGCCAAAGGCTGCAAAAACTAAGTGTAAAACTTTGTAATTGATGTGATCCACTCTTTTATTGATACTAGAACAATGAGAAATGATCATAAACTAAGTATTCATAACATTCACTTATTTATTGATACTAAACCTGCTGTACTGAATCTGACCACAAACTAAATGCTCAACTGAATCTGATAAACAAGTCCTAATGGATCATCTAACATGCTGCAAATGGACATGAATTTGCTTAATTGATGTGAATGGATCATCTAACTGCTGCAAATGCACATAAACAAACAGAACCTAACTGCAGATGACAAAATGGTTGCAAATGCATATGGTCATTTAATCTTAACACTCATCATCACTGGTGGTTATCTAACATGATCATCTAACTGCTGCAAATGCACTTAAACAAAAAACCAAACCTAACTGCACTGCAGTGTTATATAACATGGTCAAAATGGTCATTTAACAAACAACTGCAGTATTATCTAACATGATCATCTAACCGCTGCAAATGCACATAAACAAACAACTCAAACCTAACTCCAGTGTTATCTAACATGGTCAAAATGGTCATTTAATCTTAACACTCATCATCATTAGCACTCATAATGACATTATAACTAAGCCTAACTGCAGTGTAATTGATTGTACTTCATGTAAATTTTGACCATAAAACCTGCTGCTGATCATCAATCATCATCATTAACACTCATAATCTTAACACTCATCATCATCCACACAAAACCTCCTACAAATGACAAAAATGACCATATAAACAAGTAGACTGTAATGCATGTAAATTTTGACCATAAAACCTGCTGCTGATCATCATTAACACTCAAAATCTACACAGTCATCATCATCCACACAAAACCTGCTGCTGATCATCATCATCATTAACATCTACTTTAAGTTAAGTTAACCTACACATTACACATTACTAATCCTACATAACTACTAAGTTAACATCAGCTCCACTCTCCGGTGGATAATGGAAGTTGAGGACAGGCCTACCAAACATGGAGACCACCAAGTGGACCATCAGTGATGAGCTTGATAGGCTCATCGTCAGATCAACTGTAAAAAAAAAAAAACACCAAACAACACAAAATTAACATAGAAATCAGACTAATTTTTAATACCCTGTTAACTAACACTGACACAAATCCGACCCTAATGGGGTTCATACATGAGATTAACTAACACTGACACAAATCCGACCCTAATGGGGTTATACCCAATCTGTAATATCTAATGTCGAACCCTGATTAACTAACAATGAACGATTGTACCTGACGTGTGGCGGATCAGGTATCAGATCAGCCAACATACTAGCGGCATTTGGTCGGAGCTGTGAAGGGTCGCAGTTGATCGGAGATGAGGGCAGTTGATCGGAGAGAAGAAGATCGCCGGACGCCGGAGAAGAAACAGCATGAACAGGATGAGAGCTTATAAGGTGGGGGAAGGTGGGGAGTAAGAGTGCCAGGAGTGTCATATGTATAGGGTGGTGTCTTGAGTAAGATACAAAACTAGAGTAGAAATAACCTTTATAGCCTTTGACCGTTAATAAATTATGTTGACTTTAAACAGAAGTTGACAACAGGGGTCATTTTACAGGCCTTTTCATAAGTTGGGGGGTCAGAGTGCGAAATTTCCCTGGGAGGGGGTCAGAGTGCCAATTGGCTTAAACCCCAGGGGGTAAAATTGCAGTTTACTCCATAATAAATTATCGAACACAAACAAACATAAACGAACCTGTTACCGAACATTCACGAACATAATGAATGAGCGTGGCCCCTCTTCATGTTCGTTTGTTTAACTAAATGAACATAATTTATTGTTTGTGTTCGTTCATTTATTAAATGAACGAACACAAACAAACTTCCGTCGAACGGTTTACGAACTGTTCGTTGAATGTTTGATTCGTTTGCAACCCAAATCATACCCTATTCCTATTTCTTCCCCATTGTGTTCTCCTTCCCCTCAATTTACAAGCTTCCAAATCATCAACATCATCAAAAGAACAATCGGGAAGCTTGGGGGAATTCACCGACTATACCGAAAATTAATTGGAGGAGAGGGTACCCATCTGTACCGACACCACCTCCTCTTCCCCCTCCCCACACCCCACAACCTCACGGTAAAAAAAAGAAGTCTTAACACATGATTTATGATGTGCGTTTATCAACCGAATTAAATGTTACTATCTCTTTGGGACAACGAAATTTAGTTGAAGTAACATACTTCAATTAATTGTAAACTACGGCACCGAGATTAACGAGAAAATTACTATCAAATGGAAACATATGTTATACACTGTTTTGGTCAAAAATCAGACTAGGATAATGCAACCAAATCTTCTTTTGTGAGGTATGATGCTTGAATCAATGAACAAATGTATGAACAACTTGTAGATGAAATGAACAAGTGACACAAGGATTTATACGAGGAAAAAACCCTTGATCAATGTATGATCTCCGGCATAAAAAACCTCGGGTGATGGAAACTACCGATCACCAACTATAATTAAACGAATGATGATTACAACTCGGGATGATAACAAGCTTGTTACAAGGATCACTAGAGTGCAAAATGTATGTGATTGCCAATGAGTTGCCGAGAGCTTGCGAGAGAGTGTGTGTGTTTGCTAATTGTTCTAATTCAAGCTTGTTATCCCCTTTAAAAATAGAAATAATTTAAATAACAAACTATCCGCTAAATGTGCAAGCTACCCACGACTTCTAAAACGGTCATTAAGCTATGCACATGCAGAATATTGAGAGCATATTCCCCAAGAATATCGGCAAGACCAGGTCCCACTCGTTCATTCCTGCAAACAAGCTTAAATATAATGGAAACAACCGTTAGAGTTAGGATAACAATGAGGATCCTGGATCCTTAATTCCGCAACGTCTTCTAAGGATCCTTAATTCAAATAGAATTGAGGATCCGTGATCCTGGCTGCATTTGAGGATCCGTGATCCTTAGGTTTAGAAAATATACCCCTAACAATTGCCCCCAAAATATGAGGAATAAAATACAACTTAATGAGTCATATTTTTGATCTTATCTGCAACGAACTAAATAACGTAAATATAGCCGTTAGAGTAGGACTAGCCATTACACATCATGCGTCAACGAAGTGACAACTTGCAGAATCATCATTATATATAGGTTAGAGATAAGGATCAATTTGCATTTAAATTCGAGCGATACTTCCCTTTAAATCCTCATTCAAAGATCGGAACAGGTATCTCTCTTCTCCTTCTCTCCCCCGCCAAGGATCACCAGAAGGACAGTCCCCTAAAAAGCCAAGGGATTATCAAAAATCCCTCATCTGAGCTCTGTCGCTTCACCGACCCGGAGATTGACCGGATTCGGCACTGTTTTCCGGCGGATACCGTCTTTAAACCTTTTGACCCTACTGCCAAAAGTGACTCCGTCTCTGACACTTGGGTTGCTTTTCCGGCCACCCCATTCTTGATAGGATTCTCCTATCCTTTCCCTGCCTTCACCCAATCTTTCTTTGCACTCACCAGTATGTGCTATATCCAGGCCATGCCGATGATGTGGAGGGTTCTTCATACCCTAGAGAATATCATTGAGCAGGAAGGCATAGAGATAGGAATGTCGGAACTGGCTGAGTTGTATAATCTTGTGAGCCATGGTTCACACCGTTTCCTGTTCAAACATAAGCCTGGTGATCCTCATCCAATCCTTAAGACCACAAAGAATGATACCCACTGGAAAAACCGTTTCTTCTTTGTTAAGAGAGATTCTATTCCAGACGGGAAAGATCTCCCCAAAGAGTGGACCACCCATGGTAGGATATAGGATCCTTATAGAAGGATCATAAGATGATTCTGTTTCTGTTGAGGATAACTGATCCTTTCCTGTCTTTTTGTGCAGCTATCTCAGTTTCTCATCTCATTCAGTCCCCTGCAACAAAAGAAAGAATCGCTGCCTTTTGGAGCCTTGATCCTGCAGTTAGAACATTCCAGGCCAACACAAAGGATTCACAAGAAGTATCCTCTGGTTTAGTCACCATGTAGTATTTATATTTATGTATGATTAAATAGATATAAATTAAGGATACTTATCTGTTGTTAGCCATTTGTAGGTGCTGGAAAGTCCACAAAATAAGCCTCTCACTTCAGTGTCAGTGATCTTGATGCTGTCGCTGCCCGGTCCGGCAGGAAACGACTTGCTGCCAGTCCCAGCGTCCCAATTCCTAAGGCTGTCAGCACCAAAGGCAAGGGTGGAAAAAAGAGGAAAACCGCCGACACTCTTGAAGGCCTGCCTCTCCTCCAACATCAGTTTGAGGAATACGTCTCTAAGGTAAGGATCCCTGATCCTTAAATCTGTTCTACCCATATTGAGGATAATGAATCCTGATGCGTGTCACTCTTTTGCAGAAATTTGCTGAGATCCATATGCTTATGGATTCCTATGCTGAGGAGGCTGAGCAAAAGGAGCTGGACTTCCAAAAGTTGTTCCTGGCTAAGGTTCAAACCATCTCTACCCTCGAGAAGGAGCTCAGCTAGGCGAAAAAGCAGCTGGTCATGGCCCACATTACTTCTGATCAGGAGAAGGCTGAAGTGATGGAGGGTGCTAAGCTTTCTGCCGCCATTGCTATGCTCAAAATCAAATTGCAGATGGCAAAGGAGGCTGAGGATCCTAGCTTCGACAGGACTGCCTAGGACCAAGAAGGCTGGAAGGCCAAGCTAGCTGAGTTGGACGATGAAGAGGAGACTGAAGAGGTTCTGGAAATTGAGGCTAGTGGCAGCGGGTTGAAGGATCAGGCTGAGGATGCAGAGGCTGGGGGTGATGGTGATGCAGTGAAGGTGTAGGCTGCAACAATGGGCAATGATGGATTTATCTAGACGTGGCTGGAGCCCATTTTTTATGGTTTGGTAGTTTTTTGACTGTTGATGTTTTTTGAACAATGGTTGGTCTGTAATAACTCTAAACAATAGTTCTTAGGTAGGATAACAAATGGTGGAGGGATCCTCTGTTTAGGGGATGAAGCCATTGTGATCCTGCCGTGTTTTTATTCCTGCACTTATTAGAACTCATTATCATGTACACCCTTTACCTACCCCAGCGGACGGGCCACGGATTGCTGGTAGATGCTTGGGGTAGGTAATTTTGACAACCTTTAGAGGGTTAACCTTTTGCTAAATAAATAAAAGCTTAATCTTTTGACTATCTCATGTGTTGTTATATTTGTGAATATTTTGCCTTTCAATTGTTACGATGCACTTTTTTTGAATTCATACAAAAGTTTAGTAGATTATGCCAAAAAGTTTAGGATATGATCAAGGATCAAATATCCTATAATCGAAAAATTCAAAAAAGGTGATGTAACTTAAGGATCATGTATCATGTTGTCAAAGAACATGGGTCACTTAGATAAACAAAAAATAAAATTAAGGTGATTAAGGATCATACCTGAGAATCCAAGTTAGGATCCTAAACCTTCAATACTTACAATCAGGATAACCAAAAGACAAACCTTAATAAAAGGTTAGGATCAAGGATCCTTAATTGTTTAGGTTCAAAAACCTGAAATGTAACATAACTTGGGACTAAGCCAATATAAGAAAAGAGTCAGTAACTGGGGACAAGCCCAAAAAACAGGGGACAAGCCCAAAGGATCTTATGTAAACTGGAGTATGGCCCTCACTGGCGACTATCCAAATTTAGTGACATGAAAATGCCAAAACCTTAGCTAACGTGAAAACGTTAGAAACCTTAGGAACGGATGTATGGTACGTCTACCATTATACGTAGGATCCTGAATACAGCCAGTACAATGAATTTGTCAGCCCCTAAAGCGGGTACTGGTCCCATTGCCTTAAACTGCACCAGGATCATCGTGCGCTACTGGCGAAACTAGGGACAGGCCCTAAGAGCTGGGGACTAGCCCAAAAACTGGGGACAAGCCCAAAAACTGGGGACAAGCCCATAACACTTAGGAGCCTTCTGTGGATACTTGATCCTTCGTTAAGGATATTTCAATCTTCTGCAAAACTCAGAATTAAGTGAAGGAAGGATAAAGGATCCAGGATCCTTCTCCTTGTAAATATATTAATTAAAGTGGATAAATTGAGGTTAGATCATTACCAGAGTGAGGATCATCTATCCTCTAAGGATCCTTCATAAACATCGGACACGAGAATACTTGTAAATACATGAAGTATCTCTTTAAGTGGACAACATTCCAAGCTCTTGGTAGTAAATCTCCTTCCATTGTTAATAATCGCTATGCCCCCTTTCCTGCCTCAGCTTCAATAAGATAGGGACCTTCCCATTTAGGTGCTAACTTGCCATCAGCAGGATTGGTGGTATTTTGGAATGCTTTCCTCAACACCATATCGCCAACTTGAAACTTCCTGATCCTGACATTCTTGTTATAAGCTCCAGCCATCCTTTGTTGATAACTAGCCATTCTTATCCTTGCCAAATCCCTGAGTTCTTCTATGGTATCCAAGTCTTGAACCAAGTTTTCAGCATTTCCTTCAGGATCACGGATGCTTGTTCTAGCAGTAGGAACCACCATTTCTGTAGGGATCACTTATTCTGCTCCAAACACTAAAGAAAATGGAGTCTGGCCAGTAGCATTCTTGGGGGTTGTTCTATCAGCCCATAGTACATAAGGTAGTTCTTCTGTCCATTTTCCTTTCTTGGATCCAAGCTTCTTTTTCAAGTTATTGATGATGATCTTGTTGGATGATTCTGCTTGACCATTGACTTGTGGGTGGACTGGTGTTGATGTTATCATCTTGATCCCCCAGCTGTCACAAAAGTTAGTAGTTCTACTCCTAATAAATTGGGATCCATTATCACAAATAATTTCAGAAGGGATACCAAATCTGGTAATAATGTTTCTTTTAATAAAGGATATCACTTCTTTTTCTCTGACTTGAGCAAAGGCTTCAGCTTCTATCCACTTGGAGAAGTAATCAGTCATAGCAAGCATGAACACTTTTCCACCAGGTGCCTTGGGAAGTTTGCGAACTATATCCCTTCCCCATCTCATGAATGGCCAAGAAGAGGGTATAGGATGTAGGAGCTCTGCTGGTTGGTGAAGGATATTACTATGTCTCTGACAAGGATCACATTTCTTGGCATAATCCACAGCATCCTTCTTCATTGTAGGCTAATAGTATCCTGTCCTTAGGATCATTGAGAACAGTGCCCTGCCCCCAGTATGGTTTCCACAATCTCCTTCATGAAAATCCTTTAGGACTTCTTGGACTTCAGGATCCTCAATGCAGCTTAGATATGGTCCTGCAAGAGATCGTTTATATAACATGTTATTTAATATTGTGAATTGAGATACCTTGATTTTGAAAGCCCTGGGGTTTTCTCCTGTAGGAATCTCTTCGTGCTGTATATATCTCATAATTGGAAGGATCCATGATCCTGAATGAGATTATGCATTATCACTGGGAACGACTGCAGAATCCTCTTCTATTTCCATAGCTATATGATCCTCAATAGCAGGAGCCAAAATATGTATGATAGGAATTTTGATATCCTCTGGGATCTTCAATGATGATCCAAGATTGGCTAATGCATCAGCTTCTGTATTTTCTTCCCTAGGTACCTGCGATAAACTAAAGGAAACAAAAGAGAGTGCCAATTCCTTAACTATCTCTAGGTATTTGATTAGTCGTTCACCTTTAACAACATAAGATCCATTAAAGTGATTAGTAATTAGCAATGAATCTACATGTACCTCAAGATACCTGATCCTCATATGCTTGGTAATTTGCAAACCAACTATCAAGGCCTCATTCAGCCTCATTATTAGTAGTTTAAAACTCACAAGCTATTGAGTGGGGTATTATGTCCCCCTGTGGCGATTTTAGTAGTATTCCAAGTCCCGTTCCTTTGACATTAGAGGCTCCATCAGTGAAGAGTATCCAAGGATCCTTATTCTCTTCAAGCTGCTGAACTTCTAACTCAGCTTCTCTTTGTAAGTCACTGCTAAAATCTGCCACAAAGTCAGCTAAGGCTTGGGATTTAATGGCAGTTCTTGGTTCATATCTTATATCATAAGCACTAAGCTTCACTGCCCATTTGGCCATCCTTCCTGACATTTAAGGTTTCCTGAGAACATTCTTAATTGGGAAATTAGTCTTAACAATAATGACATGAGTTTCAAAATAATGTCTTAGTTTAGTGGATGCCATAATCAAAGCAAGTATAAGTTTTTCTAAGTGTGAATACCTGGATTCAACAACAAGCAAACTCTTACTTACATAATAGACAGGATGTTGTGTACCTTTGTGATCCTTGACAAGGACTGCACTTACTGCTTTGGAGGATACCGCTAGATATAAGGATAATACATCCCCTTTTTCTGGTTTCATCAAGGCAGGAGCTGAGGATAGGTAATCCTTAAGGGCTTTGAGAGCATTCTCATGCTTTTCAGTCCTGTAACACCTCGCAAATTTCGGGTTAATATTAAAACGACACGTGTCATGTCAGACAAAAACGCATTGGAAACCCGGATTTAATAAAGATGTTTTCGGTAGGATTTAAAGTGGCGTCATGTTAAATTGTTACCTCTGAACGACCTCATTAATAAATCCCAAGACCCGATTAAATGTTATATACATCTAATATACCCTCAATTCAGAAAAGGGTTCACAATAATGGACTTGATAATGCATGATGAGGTCCCATGATGAAATGAACGATAAACCGTTATTTTCGGGTCTTGTAAATGCAATCAATTGAAATAATGGATGATGGTAGGGTATGTTATAGTATTAGATACTTTTTGAAGGCCCCCTACTGATAATTTAAGTCAACAAGTCGATTATAACGGCTGCCCTTTCGATCCAACAACAAACAACAAATTTCTGATCAGACTAGGGCGTCGCGTAGCGCGACGGCCCCTCGCGCTACGCGAGGGTGCGCCCAGCGACAGCAGAACCCACAGTTGGCTGTTGTGTGCGATTGTTACTCCCTTGGCCGGTTTTTCTTGCTCATGCATGAACCTTAGACACCCCCTACATGCTAGTGACATGTGTTTATCTCTTGTGGTTGATCCTAGACTCTTGTGTCAAGTGATTGTGGTGGTAAACCCACTATATAAGGACCTTCTCATTCACCACATTCATTCACAAATCAATTTCCAAGCATTCTGATTATTGGAGAGCTTGCAACTGATCAAGAGCCTTCCTAGTCATCCACTAATCATCTAGTAAGTCTCTAATCCCTTCTAAATTAATTCTAGTTTAGTTTTTAGCTTAAAAGTCAACATATCGTATTAAACGGTTGACTTCGGGTTTAGTTATCGATAGCTCAGTCGTAACCCGAATTAAAAGTACCATTAGATAGGTAATTATATGGGTATTAAACCCTTATAAGGGCAAGTACCAATTCCAGACCTAACTAGGTCGTTTGTCGGGTCAAACGTTGACCGAAAAAGTCAACAGATTTACAAAATGCGATTTAATGCACGACTAGCAATCCGCGAGGCGTGCAACCTGTTTTAAACTTAATATAACTTGGTAATAAGTATAAAAACTTGTTTGCGCTTGCCCGACTCGACAAATTTCTATTTAAACCCGGTTCGGAACCGAAAGGCGCAAAACCTTGACTTTTGCGTTGACTTCGGTTCTGACCCGTTTTAGTTGATATTAGACATACCTTAAAGTCTCATTAGGATTGGGTTACATGCTAGTATAAGTCTCTGTACTTATTGCATTGATTATCCGATGCATGCACACGTTTCCGTTAATCGCTTAAATTGGACCATAACGCCCTTATGACCTTATAACGAGTATTTTGAAAATGTGGAAATACAATAATCTTAGTTACTGATTATTTAGCATGTACGTAAATTTTCACGTCAAGCGGAGGTCTAGATTAGGAGATATGCGCATTAGCGTATATAATAAGCTTTTATTAATTAAACGGCGCGATTAGCGCATAGCCTATCTAAACCCGATTTTCGGTACCAAAACTATTACCCGCTGATGTTAAATAATATTTTAGGATTTTTGAAGATTTTTAATTATTTTAAGCTGGTCTTAAGCTAGGCTTATCGCATTGATTCGGTTAACACCGAATATGCCCTTTTAGGCCATAAAACGAGTTTTACGAATCCGATTGATACCAATCCAATTACCACTGATTTAAAATAATAAATATAGTATTTTGAACTTGTTTTGCTGATTAGAAAACTCAGATTAGTATTTTAACCCGTACGTCGCTTAAAACGGCTTTATACGCGTATTAAACGCGTAGTTTAGTATTAAAACCATTTTGCCACGTAAGACTTAATACCATTAGACATAACCTGTTAAGTTAAGATGTTTTTCTGATTTAACCAGACTCGTATCTCAGAAGTACTATAAATCTCTTTTATAACCCTTAAAATGACCAAAATACCCCTACGGGGCGTATTTAGGGATTAAACTCGTTATGGGCATTATGGAAGATATCATAATGATATCACCACATATTTAAGGCGTATTAACCTAGGAAACCTGTTCGCGACCCTTTCGGTTACCCGTTATGCATTATGCGCGTTCGGTTCGGTTTATGTAACTAGTTTACATAAATTAGCCGAAACGGGTCAAACCTTATCGGTTTATTCTCAAAATCCAGAATGTGTATCATATACCCATATTAAACAAGTCTTCAAACTTGTCGGGTCTAAATCACATTCTATCCGGTCTTCGCTTAATCGTGCGTACGAACCGTATCTTTAAAACTAACCGGTCTAAGCGTAAGCTTAACTAAAGACCCGTTAGGATTCTAATAGGTTGTTATAAACCTTCGTTCCAGATTAGGAGAACCAGTAAAAGATACCGCACTCGCTGATTTTGAACTATACTTGCTCAGGTAAATACTTTTAACTTATTTCCCTATACGGGCTTGGGTAAGGTATATAAAATACCGCTTGGTCGGGCATTGAATATTTAATCTTATTATGGTTAAATTATTGAGATGACTCCGTTTAAATTGTTTTGTTGCTTAAAGCCTTTGGGGGGTTAATGACCGTGTCCCGGATATCCCTGGCATCATTTTACGAAATGGCCACGACCTTAGCACTCAGGTGTAGGCGTACACCTGTAGTGTCTCATAATTAAAGTGGTGTGTTAATTGATCTTTAACCCGGCTCGATCCGGGCTACTGAACGCATAAGAAACATGTAAATCCTTTACAAGTTTATATATTAAATAATTATCCCAAGTTATAAAATATTTGTGCCTTGTGCCTTAAATGCATTTCTTAAACTCTTTTCAAAATGAGTCGGTTGATTGTATTTACCAGTGTAAACTGACGTATTTTCTTAAAAAGATTGAGTGCAGGTACTACGCGAAATAGGCTGGCTTGTCTCCTAGCATCCACATTAAGTCTCGCCAGCTTGGATGTCATATCTGTTGAACATTTGTTTCCTTTTTATTTTATTTGATCTACCTGTGGATTATATTCGACTATTTGTGATACTTCATATTACAATATCGTTTGGTTGAATTAAATCTATATATTGCTTCCGCTGTGCATTTAAATATTGTGTTGTTTGACTATTATGTTGCCAACCACGTCACGATACTCCCCCACCGGGCCCACCGGTGACACGTGGAAATCCGGGGTGTGACAGGTTGGTATCAGAGCCAACACTGAGTGAATTAAACACTAGTCTTTTGTGTTTAATCTCAGTTACACAATTGCACATATCTAAACTTTTGAGTCTAGACTTATAACATAAGACAAATTCCACCCTATTCGGTTTTTGTTTTGTTCTTTAAAACTTTATATTTTGTTATTTGTTATCTTATGTTTTGTTGACAGGTATAACAGAGAAAATGCCTCCAAGATTTTTACGTATGCGAGGACGAGGAGGAAAGGGGCCGACCACCGCCCCCAACGACCATGAAGCTGGGCCATCCAATACACGAGCTCCTATCCCCGCCGAGAGTGACGGTACTCGGCGGAACCAGAGAGGTCTATTTCAACCGGCAAGACGGTCGGTTTCAAACAGCTCTACGATTCCCGCTCAAGACTCCTATGGGCCACATTCAGAAAATGAGCCTAGAGACCCTCACCATTCACACATACCGTTACAGCGATCAATGTCGCACCGCCCTTTTGGGGACCCCACTCCAATATTTCAAGGTCAGTTTAACCCGGCGGATTATATACAAGAACCAGTGGGTTTTAACCCATTGGGGCCGGAGGACCATTTTTCTGGCGGAAACGATATGGATGAGGAAGATGACCCCGAAATGCCCGCATCAGGAACTCCCAACCACCCAATCGAGGTCTCGGATAGTTCCATTTACCAAGGACCACCCTATAATGGTCCAGATAGCTTCCAGGCTATCTTCACTCGGCACGAGTGGTATTACACACCCTCTCACCATTCGTCGCCACATGAGCAGCCACAACCTCACTATTCTTCGCCGCATGAGCAGCATCAGCAGCATCATCAAGATTCCTCTGGGAATCACCAGTTTGAGGCAGTTACGCCACCGCCTCCACCGCCACCAGTTCAGCCGGCGCCTCCACAGCCGCAAAGACATAGGAGATCCGGAGCCCGGATGTCCACACGAAGAGAAGAGTTTCACCTTAACTCTCCTCTACAATCAAGTGGCAGAAATTATCAGCCGCTTCCAGAAGTTCCACAGATAGGTGGACCATCAAACCCCTACGCGCAGCAACCGCCACCAATGGGTTTCGATAATCAGATACCAGCATACACGGGTCCTTCGATGTACAACCCGTTTGAGCAACCGACTCACCCTAACCTCGGATACGCTGAAGCCGACCCGTATTTGGTAGCAGCTAATTACAACGCCCTTAACCAGGAGGGACCGTATGGAGGTCCTTGGGGAGTAGGCTACCCAGCACAGGGATACCAGATGCCTACACAACCCCCGTACTACCAACAACCCCCGCCGTCTCTGCAGATGTCGCCACCATTGCATCAGGAAATCCTACAGAGTATTAGGGAGGTGCGGCATGAGGCACGGGAAGACCGAAGGCGTAACCAGGGTATGTTCAAGACCTTGACGAACTTAATCAAGGGAAAGAGCAAGAAGGATCAGTAAATCCTTTATGTGTGTATGTCTACTTTAAAAATCAAGTCCCTACGTGGACATTTATTATTTGTATGTGTATGTAGTCCCTGCGTGGACATCTACCTTTTGTACTTAGTCCCATACGAGGACTTGTTTCTATTTTAGCCCCTGCGTGGGCACATCTTTCTGTAAGACCCCTGCGTGGGCATGTACTGGTTTAAACCCCTGCGTGGGAAAGTTTATTATTTGTAAAAGACCCATTTAGGGCTGTGTGTAATAGTATAATAGATTAATGGAATGTTTGTTTTATAAATTTCATAATTGCCATGTGTGCATATATAATGTATAAAATGAAATAAATTAAAATCATTCCTTTTAAATTAATCTGCCTATGAAATTAATTAATTAAGGATCTTAAAAGTGTGAACCCTAGCCTCGTGTCAAATATAAGACCGGGCCAAAATGGTAAGACCTGTCTAAAAGATTCAATTTCCTGTTAACATCTTAAAACATGTTAACACTCCTGACAGAGGTGATTCGTTAAAATCACATACGTCATATTATAAAGGAATTCTTTAAAAGATTCCTAACCTAGTTTAATGATCTCTGAATCCTAGGTTTACATCATCAATTAAGATGATCATATTTTAACCATACGTGGTAATATAATGCCTACGGGCCCTTCTCATTTTCATATGAGACAAAAGACAGTAATAGTCTGTGACCCTGTCTGGAAAAGGTAATGAACTTGGTTCAAACCTTAAAAAGCCTTGATTCTCTTGAATTCATAGCTTATAATTTAAATTGTCCCTGTGACTAGGCCTTATGTGCTAATAAAACTGTTATTGTTTTATAATTAGGATAAATTATTTTAAAAATCCTAAATAAATGTGAGAAATAAATTAACCATATATGGTCTATGTTTACCGCGGTTAATAAAAATTGCCATGAAAGGCAATTCTATAATAAACTCACCAATAAATTATTGTCAATATGTTACAGTTCAAAATACATGGCAGACTCAAACGAGGTCAACAGTCACCCAGGAATAGTGCCTGATAATGCCCATGTGAACGTAGCAGGTGCAGAGCTGCAAGCTATGATAAACAATGCGGTTAATAGAGCCATGGATAGACAAAACCATGGATCAAGTGGTACCCATACGAGGACCCATTCTGCATCACACACTAGAACACCTTCCAGGACCCACACTGCCCACAACAGTAATTCTCACCACTCGTCAAACCGAAGGAGTGTTCCATCCCAGAGGGTCATTCAGGATCAAGGACCCCGTAATAGAGGGTGCACCTATAAATACTTTGTGTCGTGCAAACCCAGAGACTTCAATGGGGAAAAGGAGCTGTGGATTGCATGACGTGGATGGATGAAATGGATACTGTGGTGGATATTAGTGGTTGCCATGAAAGGGATATTGTGAAGTTTGTCTCACAGTCGTTCAAAGGAGAAGCCCTAGCCTGGTGGAGATCATTGATCCAGGCTACAGGAAAGGTTCCGTTATATAACATGACCTGGGAGCAGTTCATGGCACAAATCAAAGAAAATTTCTGCCCTCAACATGAGGTTGAGAGAATTGAATCTGACTTCCTGGCGCTGGTCATGAAGAACCTTGACTGTCAGGCCTACCTAACCAGTTTCAACACTTTGTCGAGGTTGGTTCCTTACTTGGTAACTCCGGAGCCTAAACGTATAGCTCGTTTCATTGGAGGGTTGGAACCGGAGATCAAGGCGAATGTGAAGGCCTCGAGACCAACTACTTTTCGGTCAGTAACGGACATTTCATTGTCCCTTACCTTGGATGCTGTTAGGCAAAGGTCACAGAGGAAAAGTGACACCGAAAAGAGGAAGCGTGAGGATGACAACTCACGTCGTACAGACAAGAAACAGAAGGGAAACAATGACCAGAAGAAAGGGTCAGGTTTTAGGAGGGATGGCCAGCAGTCGGGTGAAAAACCCAAATGTAAAATCTGCAAGAGGCAGCACTTTGGCAAGTGCAGGTTTGAATCCAACTCTCAATCACAATCAAAGCCTTTTGCTTGTGGTTTATGCAAATCCAGGGAACACAAAACCGTGGATTGCAAGAAAATAAAGGATGCAACTTGCTATGGTTGCAATGAAAAAGGGCACATCAAGAGCAATTGCCCAAAATATGCCAAGAAGCCGGAAGAGGCTAGGAAGACCAATGCAAGGGTCTTCAGAATGGATGCAAAGGAAGCCGTCAAGGACGACAACGTGATAACAGGTACCTTTCTCGTAAATGATGTTTACGCGAGAGTGTTATTTGATTCAGGCGCTGATAAGTCGTTTGTAGATAGTAAGTTTTGTGAATTGTTAAAACTTCCTGTTAGAATTTTAAGTGTGAAGTATGAGGTGGAACTAGCCGATGGCACGATAGAAACCGCTTCAACCTTATTAGATGGATGTTTCATATCCATTAGGAATCACTCTTTTCCTTTGTCTCTACTTCCTTTAAAACTAGCCGGTTTCGACATAGTTTTGGGTATGGACTGGTTATCACATAACCAGGCCCAGATTATTTGCAATAAGAAGCAAGTGATAATCAAGACTTCGTCTGGTGAATCACTTACTATCCAGGGAGATACCCAGTATGGGCTGCCCGAGAAGATGTCTATACTCAAAGACTCAAAGTGTTTAAAGAAGGGCTGTGTCATCTACATGGCACAGGTGATTATTGATGAACCGAAACCCAAGATTGGAGATATCCCAGTCATTTCTGAATACCCCGAAGTATTTCCTGAAGAACTACCTGGTTTGCCACCAGATAGGCAAGTGGAATTCAGGATTGACATTATTCCTGGATCAGCACCAGTTGCAAGGGCGCCTTATAGGTTGGCACCAACGGAGATGAAGGAACTGAGGACGCAGCTAGATGATCTTCTAGCCAAAGGTTTCATAAAACCTAGCTCGTCTCCTTGGGGAGCACCAGTGTTGTTTGTCAAGAAGAAGGATGGATCGATGCGTCTGTGCATCGACTACCGCGAGCTTAACAAGGTTACTATCAAGAATAGGTATCCTTTGCCCAGAATAGACGATCTGTTCGATCAACTTCAAGGGGCAAGTTTCTTCTCAAAGATTGACTTGAGGTCAGGCTACCATCAATTGAAGGTTAGAGATGAAGATGTGCACAAGACAGCATTTAGGACTCGTTATGGTCACTACGAGTTCCTAGTGATGCCTTTTGGGCTCACAAATGCACCAGCCGCATTCATGGATCTCATGAATCGCGTCTGTAAGCCTTACATGGATAAATTTGTCATCGTTTTCATCGATGATATCCTCATATACTCAAAGAACCAAGCTGACCACGAGAAGCATCTTCACTGTATTTTGGAACTACTTCATAAAGAGAAGCTCTATGCCAAGTTCTCAAAGTGTGAATTCTGGCTTCGAGCAGTCCAATTTCTTGGACATGTCGTTAGTGAGCAGGGCATTCAAGTAGATCCCGCTAAAGTTGAAGCTGTCATGAATTGGCATGAGCCAAAGACGCCTACAGAAATTCGTAGCTTCCTAGGTTTGGCAGGATACTATAGGCGATTCATAGAAAACTTCTCAAGGATTGCTGCACCCCTGACTTCGCTGACGCGTAAGAAGATTAAGTTTGACTGGGGTCCTAAGCAGCAGGAATCCTTTGATATTCTGAAACAAAAGTTGAGCAATGCTCCAGTGTTGACATTGCCAGATGGAATAGAGGAGTTTGTAGTTTACTGTGATGCATCACACACCGGGATGGGATGTGTGCTTATGCAAAAAGGCAAAGTCATTGCCTATGCTTCACGTCAGTTAAAGGTGCACGAAAAGAATTACACCACCCACGACCTAGAGTTGGGTGCCGTTGTATTCGCACTAAAACTGTGGAGGCACTACTTATATGGAATAAAATGTGTGATCTATTCTGATCACAAAAGCCTTCAACATCTGTTCAACCAGAAGGACTTGAACATGAGGCAACGCCGTTGGATGGAAACTCTTAATGATTACGATTGTGAAATAAGATACCATCCCGGCAAGGCGAATGTAGTCGCCGATGCCTTGAGTCGGAAAGAAAGAGTGAAACCCATCCGAATCAATGCCAAGAGCATGGAAATAAAGAACAACTTGATAGAAAGGTTGTTAGCTGCACAGAAGGAAGCTGTGTTGGAAGCTAACTATCCCAACGAAAAGCTTGGAGTAACTGAGGAGCAGTTATCTCTCAGCAAGGATGGAATTCTTAGATTGAATGGACGGATATGGGTTCCGATTTATGGAGGACTCCGTAATGTTATCCTCCAGGAAGCCCACAACTCTAAATACTCCGTTCATCCTGGAGCTGATAAAATGTATCAGGATTTAAAGGCAAATTATTGGTGGATAGGCTTGAAAAAGTCTGTGGCCGCCCATGTAGCAAAATGCTTGACATGTGCGCAAGTCAAAGCCGAGCATCAGAAACCGTCAGGTTTGCTACAACAGCCTGAACTTCCTACATGGAAGTGGGAAATGGTAACTATGGATTTTATCACCAAGTTACCCAAGACAAGGAAAGGAAATGACACCATCTGGGTGATAGTCGACCGACTGACTAAGTCAGCACATTTCCTACCCATTAAGGAGACCTACAGCTCCGATATGCTAGCCCAACTGTACGTGGATAAGATTGTAGCTTTACATGGCATACCTATAGCTATTATCTCTGACCGAGATACTAGGTACACGTCGCACTTTTGGAAAAGCTTCCAACAATCTTTGGGCACACGTTTGAACTTTAGTACGGCTTACCATCCTCAGACTGACGGTCAGAGTGAGCGTACTATTCAAACGTTGGAAGACATGCTACGTGCATGTGCGATCGAATTGGGAGGTAGCTGGGATAAGAACCTACCCTTGATCGAATTCTCCTACAACAATAGCTACCATACCAGCATAAAGGCTGCGCCTTTTGAGGCATTATACGGTAGAAAATGTAGATCGCCAGTTTGTTGGGCGGAAGTGGGAGAAGTCCAGTTATCAGGACCGGAAATCGTGTTCGAAACGACGGACAAGATTGTCCAGATTCGTAACAACCTCCAAGCTGCCCGAAATAGGCAGAAGAGTTACGCGGATCCAAGTCGTAAGGATTTTCACTTTGAAGTAGGTGACAAAGTCCTACTTAAAGTGTCACCATGGAAAGGGGTGATGCGATTTGGTAAGAAAGGCAAACTAAGCCCGAGATACATAGGACCTTTCGAGGTTATCGAACGTGTCGGGTCAGTTGCCTACAAGTTAAACTTACCAGAAGAGCTCAGTGGAATTCACAATGTGTTCCACATTTGCAATCTAAAGAAGTGTTCCGCTGACGATTTGCATGTCATGCCTCATACAGATGTGCAAATTGATAAGAGCTTAACGTTTGTAGAAAAACCTTTGTCGATTGAAGATCGACAGGTAAGAAAGCTTCGAAGAAAGCACATACCTTTTGTAAAGGTCAAATGGGATGCCCGAAGAGGTCCCGAGTATACGTGGGAGTTGGAATCCACCATGAAAGAAAAGTACCCTTACTTGTTTCAGTAAATTTCGGGTCGAGATTTATTTTAAGGGGGTGAGGATGTAACACCTCGCAAATTTCGGGTTAATATTAAAACGACACGTGTCATGTCAGACAAAAACGCATTGGAAACCCGGATTTAATAAAGATGTTTTCGGTAGGATTTAAAGTGGCGTCATGTTAAATTGTTACCTCTGAACGACCTCATTAATAAATCCCAAGACCCGATTAAATGTTATATACATCTAATATACCCTCAATTCAGAAAAGGGTTCACAATAATGGACTTGATAATGCATGATGAGGTCCCATGATGAAATGAACGATAAACCGTTATTTTCGGGTCTTGTAAATGCAATCAATTGAAATAATGGATGATGGTAGGGTATGTTATAGTATTAGATACTTTTTGAAGGCCCCCTACTGATAATTTAAGTCAACAAGTCGATTATAACGGCTGCCCTTTCGATCCAACAACAAACAACAAATTTCTGATCAGACTAGGGCGTCGCGTAGCGCGACGGCCCCTCGCGCTACGCGAGGGTGCGCCCAGCGACAGCAGAACCCACAGTTGGCTGTTGTGTGCGATTGTTACTCCCTTGGCCGGTTTTTCTTGCTCATGCATGAACCTTAGACACCCCCTACATGCTAGTGACATGTGTTTATCTCTTGTGGTTGATCCTAGACTCTTGTGTCAAGTGATTGTGGTGGTAAACCCACTATATAAGGACCTTCTCATTCACCACATTCATTCACAAATCAATTTCCAAGCATTCTGATTATTGGAGAGCTTGCAACTGATCAAGAGCCTTCCTAGTCATCCACTAATCATCTAGTAAGTCTCTAATCCCTTCTAAATTAATTCTAGTTTAGTTTTTAGCTTAAAAGTCAACATATCGTATTAAACGGTTGACTTCGGGTTTAGTTATCGATAGCTCAGTCGTAACCCGAATTAAAAGTACCATTAGATAGGTAATTATATGGGTATTAAACCCTTATAAGGGCAAGTACCAATTCCAGACCTAACTAGGTCGTTTGTCGGGTCAAACGTTGACCGAAAAAGTCAACAGATTTACAAAATGCGATTTAATGCACGACTAGCAATCCGCGAGGCGTGCAACCTGTTTTAAACTTAATATAACTTGGTAATAAGTATAAAAACTTGTTTGCGCTTGCCCGACTCGACAAATTTCTATTTAAACCCGGTTCGGAACCGAAAGGCGCAAAACCTTGACTTTTGCGTTGACTTCGGTTCTGACCCGTTTTAGTTGATATTAGACATACCTTAAAGTCTCATTAGGATTGGGTTACATGCTAGTATAAGTCTCTGTACTTATTGCATTGATTATCCGATGCATGCACACGTTTCCGTTAATCGCTTAAATTGGACCATAACGCCCTTATGACCTTATAACGAGTATTTTGAAAATGTGGAAATACAATAATCTTAGTTACTGATTATTTAGCATGTACGTAAATTTTCACGTCAAGCGGAGGTCTAGATTAGGAGATATGCGCATTAGCGTATATAATAAGCTTTTATTAATTAAACGGCGCGATTAGCGCATAGCCTATCTAAACCCGATTTTCGGTACCAAAACTATTACCCGCTGATGTTAAATAATATTTTAGGATTTTTGAAGATTTTTAATTATTTTAAGCTGGTCTTAAGCTAGGCTTATCGCATTGATTCGGTTAACACCGAATATGCCCTTTTAGGCCATAAAACGAGTTTTACGAATCCGATTGATACCAATCCAATTACCACTGATTTAAAATAATAAATATAGTATTTTGAACTTGTTTTGCTGATTAGAAAACTCAGATTAGTATTTTAACCCGTACGTCGCTTAAAACGGCTTTATACGCGTATTAAACGCGTAGTTTAGTATTAAAACCATTTTGCCACGTAAGACTTAATACCATTAGACATAACCTGTTAAGTTAAGATGTTTTTCTGATTTAACCAGACTCGTATCTCAGAAGTACTATAAATCTCTTTTATAACCCTTAAAATGACCAAAATACCCCTACGGGGCGTATTTAGGGATTAAACTCGTTATGGGCATTATGGAAGATATCATAATGATATCACCACATATTTAAGGCGTATTAACCTAGGAAACCTGTTCGCGACCCTTTCGGTTACCCGTTATGCATTATGCGCGTTCGGTTCGGTTTATGTAACTAGTTTACATAAATTAGCCGAAACGGGTCAAACCTTATCGGTTTATTCTCAAAATCCAGAATGTGTATCATATACCCATATTAAACAAGTCTTCAAACTTGTCGGGTCTAAATCACATTCTATCCGGTCTTCGCTTAATCGTGCGTACGAACCGTATCTTTAAAACTAACCGGTCTAAGCGTAAGCTTAACTAAAGACCCGTTAGGATTCTAATAGGTTGTTATAAACCTTCGTTCCAGATTAGGAGAACCAGTAAAAGATACCGCACTCGCTGATTTTGAACTATACTTGCTCAGGTAAATACTTTTAACTTATTTCCCTATACGGGCTTGGGTAAGGTATATAAAATACCGCTTGGTCGGGCATTGAATATTTAATCTTATTATGGTTAAATTATTGAGATGACTCCGTTTAAATTGTTTTGTTGCTTAAAGCCTTTGGGGGGTTAATGACCGTGTCCCGGATATCCCTGGCATCATTTTACGAAATGGCCACGACCTTAGCACTCAGGTGTAGGCGTACACCTGTAGTGTCTCATAATTAAAGTGGTGTGTTAATTGATCTTTAACCCGGCTCGATCCGGGCTACTGAACGCATAAGAAACATGTAAATCCTTTACAAGTTTATATATTAAATAATTATCCCAAGTTATAAAATATTTGTGCCTTGTGCCTTAAATGCATTTCTTAAACTCTTTTCAAAATGAGTCGGTTGATTGTATTTACCAGTGTAAACTGACGTATTTTCTTAAAAAGATTGAGTGCAGGTACTACGCGAAATAGGCTGGCTTGTCTCCTAGCATCCACATTAAGTCTCGCCAGCTTGGATGTCATATCTGTTGAACATTTGTTTCCTTTTTATTTTATTTGATCTACCTGTGGATTATATTCGACTATTTGTGATACTTCATATTACAATATCGTTTGGTTGAATTAAATCTATATATTGCTTCCGCTGTGCATTTAAATATTGTGTTGTTTGACTATTATGTTGCCAACCACGTCACGATACTCCCCCACCGGGCCCACCGGTGACACGTGGAAATCCGGGGTGTGACAAGTCCACTCAGATTTCTTGTTCTTTCTCAAAATGTCATAGAATTCCTTGCATTTTTCTGATGACTTTGATATGAACCTGTTCAAGGCTGCGATCCTCTCTGACAATCTTTGCACATCCTTAGCATTGGCAGGAGATTTGATGTTCACAATTGCCTTGGTTTGCTCTGGACTTGCTTCTATTCCTCTTTTTGTTACCATGTAGCCTAGGAACTTGCCTGCTTTAACACCAAAGTGACACTTTGAAGGATTCAATTTCATATTGAATTTGTCAAGGATATCAAACGCTTCCTCCAGGTCTCTAAGGTGATCCTCAGCTCTCTTGGACTTAACCACCATGTCATCTATATAGACTTCCATAGTGTGTCCTATTTGTTCCTTAAACATCATATTGACAAGCCTTTGATAAGTAGCACCTGCATTCCTTAGTCCAAATGGCATAGCAATATAACAATAGATACCAGTTGGGGTCATAAAGGCTGTATCCTCTTGATCAGA
Source organism: Helianthus tuberosus (assembly GCA_030545235.1). Classification (NCBI taxonomy): domain Eukaryota; kingdom Viridiplantae; phylum Streptophyta; class Magnoliopsida; order Asterales; family Asteraceae; genus Helianthus; species Helianthus tuberosus. Next base: position 3,114,192 of record CM060416.1, on the reverse strand, counting down.
TGGTTCCATCTGAATTTGTTGAAATCCAGATGAAGCATCCATAAAAGTCAACAACTCATGACCCGCGGTAGCATCCACCATGGAGTCAATGTGGGGCAATGGGAAAGGATCCTTGGGACATGCCTTGTTTAAATCAGTAAAATCGACACATACCCTCCACTTTCCATTTTTCTTTTGAACAACAACCACATTGGCTAACCATCTTGGATACTTAACCTCTCTAATCATACCTACTCGGAGCAGTTTATCTACCTCCTCCTGGATAATAGCATTCCTCTCAGGTGCAAACTTCCTCCTCTTCTGATGTATGGGTTTGAATGACCAGTCAATGCCAAGCTTATGAGTAATTATATCTTTAGAGATACCTGTCATGTCTTCATGCTTCCAGGCAAAGGTAGTTTTTCTCTTCTTGAGGAAGGATACTAGATCCTGTTCAATGTTGCTGAGGATCCCTGTTCCTATGAAGACTTTGGATTCAGGATCATGAGGATCCATAAGGATATCTTTTACATCTTGTTCTCTTGCCTCCAGGACATCTCTTGGAGGATGCTTTAATTGATATTGCTCCCTTGGTCTTGAGGCTGTCTTCATTGATGAGGTATAGCAATTCTTTGCTTCTTGTTGGTCACTCTCAATCTTTATCACCCCCCATGGACTAGGAAGCTTCACACATTGATGATATGTAGATGCTACTGCCTTCATGTCATGTATCCATGGCCTGCCAAGGATAACATTGCAACAGGATAAGCAATCTATAACACAAAATTTTTTATAAGAATGAAGTCCTTCTATGTAGATGGGAAGTTTAATGTCCCCGAATGTATTCTTGGTTTCTCCACTGAATCCCACAAGAACTGAGGATCTCGGGATAATGTCCGATTCGGGGATGTTTATTTTCTTGAGGACATCAAGCTGAATGATGTTTACTGAGCTCCCTCCATCTATCAAGATCATGCAAACAAAATGGTTAGATATAAATAAGGTAATAACAAGACCATCATGATGAGGATCCTGAACGTCAACACGATCATTCTCATCAAAAGTTATAACGTTTTCCTGTGTAACAGTAGAGGTTCGGATGGGTCTATCTCCATTATCCATTTTGGTTTCCTTGGCATGTCTTTTGGCTGCTGAAAAGGAAGTACCACAAACATCTGATCCACCGGATATAAAGTTTATAACTTGTGTATCTGTCGGAGGAGCAGGAGCTCTTTCTGGAACCTTTTCAGGATCCTAGATCCTTGACTTTGTTCTTCCCAAAAGCTCCTTCAAGTGCCCTTTGCTTAACAAGTAACCAATCTCTTTTCTCAGTGCAATACATTCTTCAGTGAGATGACCAAAGTCTTCATGATATGCACACCATTTGGATTTGTCTTTTGTTGCAGCTGGCTTATCACTTTTTTTGGGCCATCTTGCTTTTTCACCTAGGTTCTGCATTGCAAGGATTAGTTCATTGTTATCAACAGAAAAGCAATATTCAGAAATTGGAGGATAATCTTCATCATCCTCTTCCTGTTCAACTGCGTGCACGTTCTGGTTGTCAGACTTGTTGTAAGATTTGGACTTGTTGTTCCTGAAGTAGGATCCTTGTTTCTCCTACTTCGAGGATCCTGCCAGTCTTTCTTGGATCCTTTTATCATCCTCTAGTCGGATGAATCTAAGGGCCCTGGTTCTTACTTCATCAAGATTCCTGTAAGGGGTCATGACAAGATCATCATAGAACAATGAATCCCTAAGTAAACCCATTTTAAAGGCTTCCACAGCCGTAGCAATATCCAGATTAGGAATATCTAAGGATTCTTTGCTAAACTTAGTGATATAATCTCTAAGTGATTCATTTTGACCTTGTGTTACCCTATATAGGTAACTAGTTAAACGTTCAGGGGAAGACTTAGCAGCCATTTAAGACTTAGCAGCCATTTAAGAGCTGATCATGTTAAACATGAGAATTGGCTATTAAACAGATTAACTAGATTAGCAAATGAAGTAATAGAGTAAGGGGAAGACTTAGTAGCCATTTAAGAGCTGATCCTGTTAATGTGGATCCAAAACCCTTGCACAAACATGCTTCTTTCAATCTCTCCGGGATGGGATTGATCTCCATCCTTTCTCTATATTGAGCTACATGTTCTTCTGGATACGTCGAACCATCATACAGCTTCATGGTTGGTATTTGGAACCTCTTTGGGATCTCTGCATCACAAATGGGTGGTGCAAAGCGAGATATCATGTGGCTTCCATCTGCAATTTCAGGAATGGGCTTAACCACTCCTGGAACACTGGATATCATATCCTTCAGTTTCTGTAATTCCCTAGCCATAGCTTGATTGATACCTGTTGTTTTGGTCAAAAATCAAGCAAAGATAATGCAACCAAACTCTCTGTTGTGAGGTGTGATGCTTGAATCAATGAATAATATTAAGGATCACTCGGAAAAGTAATGAACAAGTGACACCAAGATTTATACGAGGAAAAAGCCCTTGATCAAGAGTTGATCTCCGGCATAAAAAACCTCGGGTGATGGAAACTACCGATCACCAATTAAGATTAAACAAAAGTAAGTTACAACTCGGGATGATAACAAGCTTGTTACAAGGACCACTAGTGTGTAAAGTGCAAAAAAGTGTATGAAATCGCCAAGTATTGCTCGAGAGCCGACTGAGAACTGTTACGAGTGTGTGTAGTTGCCAAAATTAGCTAAGTGTTACTATCAAACTTGTCATCCCCATTTTAAATTAGATAATAACTAGTATAACTAACTATCTGCAATTTGTGCACTCTCCCCACGATCTCCATAACGTTCACAATGGTCAAGCACGTGCGGAATATTGAGGGAATATACTCCAGGAACTTCGGTGAGACTTGGTCCATGCTCTCATTCCTGCAAAACAAGTTTACGAACAAGGAAGACAATTGTTAGTAGTAGGATAACAACAGTGATCCTGGATCCTGATCCTGCGACACCTGCTGAGGATCCTTAATTCAAACAGAATTGAGGATCCTTGATCCTGGTAGCACTTAAGGATCCATGATCCTTAGGATTTATAAAATCCTCCCCTAACAATTGCCCCAAAAATATAAGGAGTAAAGTGTAAATTGTCGAGTTATATTTTCTTGATCTTATCCGTAACAAACCAACGGATATATAGCCGTTATACTCTGGCTAGCCGTTACCGATCATACGTCATTGAAGCGACATGCCTGCAGAATCATGATTATAAATTGAAGTTAGAGATAAGGGTCAATGTGCATTTAAATTCGAGCGAGACTCCCTTTAAATCCACATTTGAAGATCAAGCAGGTACTTCTCTTTCCTCTTTCTCTTCTCCTTCTTACTCTGTTTATCTTTTCTTCAAAATTTCCGAATCACCATGAAGCTAAGATCATCCCCTGCTAAGGATCATCGAAAAGACAGTCCTTTAAAAATCCAATGGATCATCAAAGACTCTCCGAAGGAACGTTGCTGCTTTACTGATCCTGAGATCGACAGGATCCGTCATTGCTTCCCGACGAGCACTGTTTTCAAACCCTTTGATCCTACCGTCCGGGGTGATTTCATCTCCGAAACTTGGGTTGCATTTCCAGTCACCCCATTCTTAATAGGATACTCCTACCCTTTTCCTGATTTCACCCAATCTTTCTTCTCCCTTACCGGCATATCCTACATCCAGGCTATGCCAATGATGTGTAGGGTTCTATTTACCCTTGAGAGGATCATTGAGCAAGAGGATATCGAGTTGGGAATGTCGGAGTTGTCTGAACTTTACAACCTTGTGAGCCATGGTTCACATCGCTTTCTATTCAAACATAAACCCGGTGAACCACATCCAATCTTGAAAACCACCAAGAACGATAACAAGTGGAAGAAACGTTTTTTCTTCGTCAGGAGGGATTCTATCCCTAATGGGAAGGCTCTCCCCAGAACATGGGCCACTCATGGTAGGATAGAGGATCCTTATAGAAGGATCATAGGATACCCTGTCTCCGCTGAGGATCACTAACCTCTTTGTTTCTATTTTGCAGCTATTTCTGTTTCACACATCATTACATCACCTGCAACGAAGGAAAGGCTTGACGCTTTCCGGAGTCTTGATCCTGCTATAAGATCATTCCAAGCAAGTACTAAGGATTCTCAAGAAGTATCCTCAGGCTCTGTCACAATGTTAAGTAAGTATCCATGTTTGTATATAATTAAATGTTAAAATATAAATAAAACAAGAATACTTATCTGTTGTTTTGGATTGACACAGGTGCTGGAAAATCTTCAAGGTCTGCTTCCCGCTTCAGTGTCACCGATCTTACTACTGTTGGTCCCAGGTCTGGGAAGAAGAAGACGGCTGCCAGCCCAAGTGCTGTGGTTCCAAAGCCTACCACCTCCATGGGGGGAAAGAAAAGAAAGGCCTCAGAAACTGACAATCTTGAAGGCTTGCCTCTAATTCGCCACCAGTTCCAAGAGTACTTCGCTGATGTAAGGATTACTAACCCTGGCTGATTATCCTGCCCACTTGAGGATCACGTGATCCTGAACTTTACCTTGACTTTTTGCAGAAATTTGCTGAGGTCGAAATGCTGTTTGACACTTATGTTGAGGAGGCGGAGCAAAAGCATTAGGAGTTTCAAAAGTTCTTCCTTGCCAAGGATTAAGCTATCTCCCGCCTTGAGAAGGATCTTGCTCTCGCAAAGCAGGAGGTGGTCATGGCCCAAATAAATGCTGATCACGAGAAGCACGACCTGCTAGAGGATACTAAAGTCTCTACTGCCATCACCATGTACAAGATCAAGCTTCAAATGGCTTAGGAGGCGGAGGATCCTGACTTCGACAGGACCACTTGGGACAAGGAGGCATGGAAGGCAAAGCTGGCTGAGCTGGAGGACGAGGAGGAAGCTACTGAGGTCTTGGCAATCGAAGCGAGTGGCAGTGGGAAGGATCAGGCTGGTGATGATGCTGGTGGTGATGCAGCCAAGGTGTGAGCTGCTGAAATGGGCGATAATGGATATTTCTAGACGTGGTCGGAGCCCATTTTTTAGGATTTGGTAGTTTTTTGGTTATGATGTTTTAAACAATGTCGGGTTGTATTTTGAACAATAGTATCTAGGGTTATGGATCAAGGATCCTTAGACAATAGGTAGGATAATAGGTGGTGGAGGGATCCTCTGTTTGGGGGATGAAGCCACTTGTTATCCTGCCATCTTTTATTTCCTGCACTTCAAAGACCTATGAACAATGGACACCCTTTACCTACCCCAGCGGACGGGCCACGTATTACTGGTAGATGCTTGGGGTAGGTAATTTTGACAACCTTCGAAGGGTTAACTTTTGTGAATAAAAATAACTTCAACTTTTTGGCTATTTCCCGTGTTGTTATCCTTGTGCATTCTTTATTTTCTTATTATAGTTATCTACTTTGTTTGAATTTATCAAGTTTAATAAATCATGTTTAAAAATTTTAGGATATGATCAAGGATCAAATATCCCATAAATTCAGAAAAGTTATGCAACTTGAGGATCATTAGTTCCGTTGTCAAAGGATAAGGGTCACTTATATGAATAATGAATAAAATCTAAATGATTAAGGATCATACCTGAGAATCCAAGTTAGGATCCTAACCCTTTAACATTCATAATCAAGATAACCGAAAGACAAACCTTAGTAAAAGGTGAGGATCAAGGATCCTTAGATGTTTAACTTCAAAACCCTGAAACAGAACATAACTTGGGACTAAGCCAAATACAAGAGAAGAGTTAGTAACTGGGGACAAGCCCAACAATTCTGGGGACAAGCCCAACAATTCTGGGGACAAGCCCAATATACTGGGGACAAGCCCAAAGGATAACTGGGGACAAGCCCAAAAGATAACTGGGGACAAGCCCAAAGGATAACTGGGGACAAGCCCAAAGGATAACTGGGGACAAGCCCAAAGGATCTTGTGTAAACTGGAGTATGGCCCTCACTGGCGACTATCCAAACTTAGTGACATGAAAATGACAAAACCTTAGCTAACGTGAAAACGTTAGAAACCTTAGGAATGGATGTATGGTACGTCTACCATTATACGTAGGATCCCGGATACAGCCAGTACAATGAAATTGTCAGCCCCTAAAGCGAGTACTGGTCCCATTGCCATGAACTGTACTAGGATCATCGTGCGCTGCTGACGATACTGAGGACAGGCCCAAAACTGGGGACTAGCCCAAATAACTGGGGTCAAGCCCAAATAATTGGGGTCAAGCACAAATAACTGGATACTTCTGTGGATACTCAATTCTTTGATAAGGATACCTAAACCTTCTGCAAAACTCAGATTTAAGTGAAAAGAGGATAAAGGATCCAGGATCCTTATCCTTATATATAGAATAATTAAAAAGTGAAATAGTTTAAGATTAGATCATTACCAAAATGAGGATCTTCTGTCTTGTAAGGATCCTTCAAGGATACTTGTTAGCTAAGGATCATGGATCCTTATTACATGAAGTATTTCTTCAAGTGGACAGCATTCCAAGCTCTTGGTAGCAAATCACCTTCCATTGTTAGCAATCGATATGCCCCCTTTCCTGCTTCGGCTTCAATCAAATAGGGGCCTTCCCACTTTGGTGCTAACTTCCCATCAGCAGGATTAGTGGTATTCTGAAATGCTTTCCTTAACACCATATCATCAACTTGGAACTTCCTGATCCTGACATTCTTGTTATAGGCTCCAGCCATCCTTTGTTGATAACTGGCCATCCTTATCCTTGCCAAATCCCTGAGTTCTTCTATAGTATCTGTTTTGGTCAAAAATTAAGCTAAGATAATGCAACCAAACTTTCTGTTGTGAGGTGTGATGCTTGAATCAATGAACAATGCTAAGGATCACTCAGAAATGTAATGAACAAGTGACACAAAGATTTATACGAGGAAAAAGCCCTTGATCAAGAGTTGATCTCCGGCATAAAAAACCTCGGGTGATGGAAACTACCGATCACCAACTCAGATTAAACAAAAATGTATTACAACTTTGGATGATAGCGAGCTAGTTACAAGGATCACTAGTGTGTAATGTGCAAAAAAGTGTGTAATCGCCAAGTGAATTGTCAAGAGCTGATGAGAGCAGTTACGAGTGTGTGTGTTAAGCTAAAAATAGCCAAGTGTTCTAATTTAGCTCGTTATCCCCTTTTAAATTAGGAAAAAATCTAATCTAACTAACTATCCGCATTATGTGCAAGTCTTCCACGAACTCCATAACGTCCACTTCAGTTAAGCACGTGCGGAATAAAAAGAGAATATGCTCCAGGAATATCGCCAAGACCAAGTCCAAGCTCGTACTCCTGCAAAACAACATCATATTCAAAGCAGACAATCGTTAGTGCAAGGATCACTATGATGATCCATGATCTTGATCCTACAATACTTTCTGAGGATCACTAATTCAGACAGAATTGAGGACCCCTAAGCCCAACAGTAATTGAGGATCACTGATCATTCAAAAATCCTCCCCTAACAATTGCCCCCAAAATATAAGGAGTGAAGTGTAAATAAACGAGTTGTATTTTCTCGTTCTTATCCGTAACAAACCAACGGATATATAGTCGTTAAATTTTGACTAGCCATTGCCATCCTGACGTCACTGAAGTGACTATCCTGCAAGATCATCATTATAAATTGAAATTAGAGATAAGGGTTAGGAAGCATTTAAATTCGTGCGTTTCATCCTTTAAATCTTCATTCGAAGACTTGATCAGGTACTTCTATTTCCTTTCTCTCTTCATCTTCTCATTCTGTTTCTTCTTCTTCTTCACTATCGTTATGTCCAAGACGATGCTGAGATCCTCACCAGCTAAGGATCACAAGAAGGACAGTCCCTTGAAGGGCCAAAAGATCATCGAAGACTCTGCAAAGGAACGATGTTGCTTTACTGATCCACATATAGATAGGATTCGCCATTGTTTTCCGGCGAACACCGATTTCAAAACTTTTGATCCCACCGTCCTGAGCGACTTTGTCTCCGAAACCTGGGTAGCTTTTCCGGTCACCCCATTTACAATAGGATACTCGTATCCTTTTCCAGATTTCACCCAATCCTTCTTCTCTCTCACTGGCATCTCCTACATCTAAGCAATGCCAATGATCTGGAGGGTCTTGTATACCCTTGAAAGAATCATTAAGCGTGAAGGTATTGATCTGGGAATGTCGGAGTTTGCAGAGATGTATGACCTCGTGAGCCATGGATCTCACCGATATCTACTCAAACATAAACCTGGTGAAGAACACCCCATCTTTAAAGCCACTAAGAATGACACCAACTGGAAACGGCGATTCTTCTTTGTCAGAAGGGATTCTATCCCTGATGGAAAGGATCTGCCTAGAAAATGGACCACTCATGGTAGGATAGAGGATCCTGAGAAGGATCACAGGATAACCTTGTTTCTGCTGAGGATCACTAACATCCTTTTGTTTCTATTTTGCAGCTATTTATGTTGCACACCTTATTACAACACCTGCAACGAGGGAAAGGCTTGCTGCTTTTCGGAGGCTCGATCCTGCAATAAGAACATTCCAAGCAAATACCCAGGATTCTCAAGAGGTATCCTCAGGTTCTGTCACAATGTCAAGTAAGTATCCCATTTTGTACATAATTAAATGTTTAAATAAAAATGAAATATGGATACTTATCTGTTTTGGATGCGTAGGTGCTGGAAAATCATCGAAGTCTGCTACCCGTTTTAGTGTCACCGATCTCACCACTGTTGGTCCCAGGTCTGGAAGGAAGAAGGCTGCTGCTAGCCCAAGTACTGCCATCCCCAAGGCTACTGCTTCCAAGGGAAAGAAGAGGAAAGCCTCTGAGGCTGACAATCTAGAAGGCCTGCCTTTAATCCGCCACCAGTTCCTTGAGTACTTTGCTGATGTAAGGATCACTGACTTAGCTTAGTTATCCTGCCCACTTGAGGATCATGTGATCCTAAACTTCACATTGTCTTTTTGCAGAAATTTGCTGAAATCGAGGACTATGTAGGCAATGTTGAAGAGGTTGAGCAAAAGTGTTTGGACCTCCAAAAGATCATGCTGGCCAAGGATCAGAAGATTGCCTCCCTCGAAAACGATGTCAATCTGGTGAAGAGGGAACTTGTCCTGGCTCATATCACTGCTGAGCAGGAGAAGAATGAGATCACAAATGATGCCAAAGTCTCCGCTGCCATTGCTATGTACAAAACCCAGTTACAGATGGCCCAAGAAGCCCTGGATCCTGACTTTGACAAGAGCAGCTGGGACGTAGAAGGCTGGAAGGCTAGATTGGCTGAGCTGGACGATGAAGAAGAGGCTGGTGATATCCTGGCAATCGAGGCTGGCAGCAGTGGAATGAAGGATCATGCGGGTGATACTAGAGCCGGAGGAGGTGATGGTGATGCAGCAAAGGTGTAGGTTGCAGGAATGGGCGATGATGGACATTTCTAGACGCGGCCGGAGCCCATTTTTTAGGACTTGGTAGTTTTATTTTGGTTATGATGTTTTGAAACAATCTTGGGTTGTATTTGAACAATAGTTTCTAGGGTTATGGATCATGGATCCTAAGACAATAGGTAGGATAATGGGTGGTGGATGGATCCTCTGTTTGGGGGATGAAGCCACTTGTTATCCTGCCATCTTTAATTCCCTGCACTTTAAAGACCTATGAACAATGGACACCCTTTACTTACCCCAACGGACGAGCCACGTATTGCTGGTAGATGCTTGGGGTAAGTAATTTTGACAACCTTAAAGGGTTTAATGTTTTGTGAATAAAATAACTTTAACTTTTTGGCTTTTTCCTGTGTTGTTATCCTTGTGAGTACTTTACTTTTCAATTGTTGTGATATATATTTTGTCTGAATTTATTAAGTAATTAAGAAAAATTTAATAAATATTCTCAAAAAGTTTAGGATATGATCAAGGATCACATATCCTATAATCAACAATTTCTGAAAACTAGTGTAGTTTAAGGATCACAAGTTCAGTTGTCAAAGGATAAGGGTAACTCAGATGAATAATGGATAAAATCAAAACAGTTAAGGATCATACCTAAGAATCCAAGTTAGGATCCTAACCTTTAACACTTATATTCAGGTTAACCAAAAGACAAACCTTATTAGAAGGTAAGGATCAAGGATCCTTGGTCGTCTAGCTTCAAAAACCTGAAATAGGATACAACTTGGGACTAAGCCAATATAAGATAAGAGTTAGTAACTGGGGACAAACCCAACAATTCTGGGGACAAGCCCAATATACTGGGGACAAGCCCAAAGGATAACTGGGGACAAGCCCAAAGGATAACTGGGGACAAGCCCAAAGGATCGTGTGTAAACTGGAGTATGGCCCTCACTGGCGACTATCCAAACTTAGTGACATGAAAATGCAAAACCTTAGCTAACGTGAAAACGTTAGAAACCTTATGAATGAATGTATGGTACGTCTACCATTATACATAGGATCCTGAATATAGCCAGTACAATGAAATTGTCAGCCCCTAAAGCGAGTACTGGTCCCATTGCCATGAACTATACCAGGATCATCGTGCGCTACTGGCGAAACTGGGGACAGGCCCAAACTGGGGTCAAGCCCAAATAACTGGTGTCAAGCCCAAATAACTGGGGTCAAGCCCAAATAACTGGGGTCAAGCCCAAATAACTGGATACTTCTGTGGATACTCAACCCTTTGTTAAGGATGCCTGAACCTTCAAAACTCAGAATCAAGTGAAAGGAGGACAAAGGATGCAGGATCCTTATCCTTAAATAAGATAATTAAAGAATGAAGTAGTTTGGGATTAGAATATTACCAGGATGAGGATCATCTGTCCAGTAAGGATCCTTCAAGGATACTTGTCAGGTAAGGATCATGGATCCTTGTTACATGAAGTATTTCTTTAATGAAGTTATATCCTTTATTAAAAGGAACATTATTACTAGATTTGGTATCCCTTCTGAGATTATTTGTGATAATGGATCCCAATTTATTGGGAATAGAACCACTAACTTTTGTGACAGCTGGGGGATTAAGATGATAACATCAACACCAGTCCACCCACAAGCTAATGGTCAGGCAGAATCATCCAACAAGATCATCATCAACAATTTGAAGAAAAAGCTTGGATCCAAGAAAGGAAAATGGGCAGAAGAACTACCTTATGTACTTTGGGCTAATAGGACGACTCCCAAGAATGCTACTGGCCAAACTCCATTTTCTTTGGTGTTTGGGGCAGAATCAGTGATCCCTACAGAGATGGTGGTTCCAACTGCAAGAACAAGCATTCGTGATCCTGAAGGAAATGCTGAAAATTTGATTCAAGACTTGGATACTATAGAAGAAATCAGGGATTTAGCAAGGATAAGGATGGCCAGTTATCAACAAAGGATGGCTGGAGTTTACAACAAAAATGTCAGGATCAGGAAATTCCAAGTTGGGGATATGGTATTAAGGAAAGCATTTCAAAATACCACCAATCCTGCTGATGGAAAACTAGCACCAAAGTGGGAAGGCCCCTATTTGATTGAAGCTGAAGCAGGAAAAGGGGCATATCGATTGCTAACAATGGAAGGTGATTTGCTACCAAGAGCTTGGAATGCTGTCCATTTGAAGAAATATTTCATGTGATCATGATCAGTGATCCTTACCAGACAAGTATCCTTGAAGGATCCCTACTGACAGATGACCCTCTTTCTGGTAACATTCCAATCTCAAACTATTTTATTCTTTTATTCTCTTACAAGGATAAGGACCCTGCATCCTTTATCCTCCTTTCACTTGATTCTGAGTTTTGAAGGTCCAGGTATCCTTAACTAAATATTGAGTATCCACAGAAGTATCTAGTTATTTGGGCTTGACCCCAGTCATTTGGGCTTGTCCCCAGTTTGGGCCTGTCCCCAGTTTCGCCAGTAGCGCACGATGATCCTGGTATAGTCCATGTCAATGGGACCAGTACTCACTTTAGGGGCTGACAATTTCATTGTACTGGCTATATTCAGGATCCTACATATAATGGTAGACGTACCATACATCCGTTCCTAAGGTTTCTAACGTTTTCACGTTAGCTAAGGTTTTGGCATTTTCATGTCACTAAGTTTGGATAGTCGCCAGTAAGGGCCGTACTCCAGTTTACACACGATCCTTTGGGCTTGTCCCCAGTTATCCTTTGGGCTTGTCCCCAGTTATCCTTTGGGCTTGTCCCCAGTTACTAACTTTCATTTTATATTGGCTTAGTCCCAAGTTATATCTTATTTCAGGTTTGTGATGATAAATAACCAAGGATTCTTGATCCTTACTTTCAACTAAGGTTTGTATTTTGGTTATCCTGATTATAAATGTTAAAGGTTAGGATCCTAACTTGGATTCTCAGGTATGATCCTTAACTATTTAGATTTTATCATTTATGTGATTGACCCTTATCCTTTGACAATTGAACTTATGATCCTTAAACTATGTTACTTTTCAGAACTTATCAATTATGGGTTATGTGATCTTTGATCATATCCTAAATTTTTTGGGACATTTCTTAAATTTTTCTCTACTTGATAAGTTTAAACAAAATAAACATCACAACAGTTGGAAAATAAAATATCAACACAGGATAAGCCAAAGTTAAAGTTATTTTTATTCACAAAAGATTAAACCCTTCTAAGTTGTCAAAATTACCTACCCCGAGCATCTACCAGCAATACGTGGCCCATCCGCTGGGGTAGGTAAAGGGTGTCCATTGTTCATAGGTCTAACAAGTGCAGGAAATTAAAGACGGAAGGATAACGAGTGGCTTCATCCCCCAAACAGAGGATCCATCCACCACCCATTATCCTACCTATTGTTCAAAGGATCATCCATGATCCTCAACCCTAATTACTATTGTTTAAGTACAGACCAACCTTTGTTCATCAAAACATCATAACCAAAATAAACTTCCAAACTTAAAAAATGGGCTCCGGCTACGTCTAGAAATGTCCTTCATCGCCCATTCAAGCAGCCTACACCTTCGTTGCATCATCATCATCCCCTCCAGCTCCAGTATCCTTCGCATGATCCTTGCCGCTACCACTAGCCTCAATTTCCAGAACCTCCTCAGCCTCATCAGCATCATCCTCCAATTCAGCCAGCCTAGCCCTCCAGCCCTCCATGTCCTAGTTGCTCCTATCAAAAGTGGGATCTTGAGCTTCTTGAGCCATTTGTAGCTTGGTCTTGTACATGGCAATGGCAGCGGAGACCTTAGCATCCTCCGTGATCTCGCTCTTCTCATAATCAACATTGATCAGAATGGTAGCTATCTGAGCCTTGGCATCCTTAAGATCCTTTTCAAGAGAGGCAATTTTGTGATCCTTGAGCACTGCCACCTTTTGGAGATCAGAGTATTTCTTCTCAAGACCTTCAACATTCCCCACGTAGTCCTCTATCTCAGCAAATTTCTGCAAACAAGACAATGTAAAGATTAGAGTCAAGTGATCCTCAAGTGGATAGGATAACTAAGCTGAGTCAGTGATCCTTACATCATTGAAGTACTCGAGGAATTGATGGCGGATCAGGGGCAGGCCTTGTAGGTTGTCAGCTTCGGAAGTCTTCCTTTTCTTTCCACCTCTTCCCTTCGAAGCGGTTGCCTTGGGGATGACGATGGAAGGGCTAGCAGCAGATTTTTTCTTGGAGGATCGAACAGTGTCAAGCTCAGTGACGCTGAATTTAGAGGCAGATCTTGATGATTTTCCGGCGCCTACACACCCAAAACAGATAAGTTTCCTTATCCTATATCTTTTTAACTATTTATTCAAACATTTAAATATAAAAAATACAGGATACTTACTTGACATAGTGACAGAACCTGAGGATACCTCTTGAGAATCCTGGGTGTTTGTTTTGAATGATCTTGTGGCAGGATCAAGTTTTCTAAAAGCAGCAAGTCTCCCCTTGGTGGCAGCTGAAGGAATAATATGCGAGAATGTGATAGCTGTACAAAAGAAACAGAAGCATATTAGTAATCATCATCAAAAATGAGCTAACTCAGTGATCCTTCTAAGGATCCTCTACCCTACCATGGGTGCTCCACTTCCTTGGCAGATCCTTTCCATCCTGGATAGAATCCCTTCTGACGAAGAAGAATCTCCGTTTCGAGTTGGTATCATTTTTAGTGGCCTTAAAGATGGGATGTTCTTCACCAGGTTTACGCTTGAATAGATATCGGTGGAATCCAAAGGTTGTGAGATCATACATCTCAGCTAATTCTGACATTCCCAAGTCAATTCCTTCTTGCTCAATGATCCTTTCAAGGGTATATAAGACCCTCCAGATCATTGGCATAGCTTGAATATAGGAGATGCCGGTGAGGGAGAAAAAGGATTGGGTGAATTCAGGGAAAGGATACGAATATCCTATTGTGAAAGGTATGACTGGGAAAGCTACCCAAGTTTCAGAAATGTAGTCACTAAGAACGGTGGGGTCAAATGGTTTGAAAATGGTGTTCGCCGGAAAGCAGTGTCGGATCCTGCCTATTTGTGGATCAGTAAAACATCATCTTTCTTTTGGTGAATCCTTAATGACCCCCTGGCTCTTGAGAGGACTGTCCTTCTTATGATCCTTGGCTGGTGAGGATCTTAGCATCATCTTGAAGAAAGTGAAGAAAGAAGGAGCAGAGAAAGAAAACGTAAAGAAGGAAGAGGAAGAGAAATACCTGCTTGGTCTTCGGATATGAATTTAAAGGGAGTTACTCTTGATTTTAAATGCAGATTGATCTCTATCTCTAACTCCTATTTATAATGATGATTCTACAGGATAGTCACCTCAGTGACGTCATGTTCGCAACGGCTAGTCCGATTATAACGGCTAGTTATCCGTTGGTTAAATGCGGATAAGAACAAAATATAACTCATTTATTTACAAAATTACTCCTTATATTTTGGGGGCAATTGTTAGGGGTGGATTTCTAAGTAATCAGTGATCCTTAATTGCCGTTGGGCTTAGTGATCCTTACTTCTGTATGAACTGGTGATCCTCAGAAGTGCTTCAGGATCAGGATCATGGATCACTATAAGGATCCTTGTACTAACAATTGTCTACTTTGAATTCGAAATTGTTTTGCAGGAGTATCAATTTGGACTTGGTCTTGGCGATATTCCTGGAGTATATTCCTTGAAGTATTCCGCACGTGCTTGGCTGAAAATGGACGTTATGGAGTCGTGGAAGACTTGCACCATTTGCGGAATGTTAGTTAGAGTAGATATTTTCTATTTTTAAAGGGGTAGCGAGCTAATTAGAAAAGACTTGGCTATTTTTGGCTACACACACACTCGTACAACCGCTCTCACCAGCTCTCGTTAACTCACTTGGCGATTACACACTTTCATACACAATACACTATAGTGATCCTTGTACTTAGCTCGCTATCATCCAAAGTTGTAACACATTTCTTGTTTAATTTGAGTTGGTGATCGGTAGTTTCCATCACCCGAGGTTTTTTATGCCGGAGATCATTCATTGATCAAGGGCTTCTTCCTCGTATAAATCTTCGTGTCACTTGTTCATTACATTTCATAGTGATCCTTATTGTTGTTCATCAATTCAAGCATCATATCCTACAACAGAAAGTTTGGTTACATTGTCATTGCTTGATTTTTGACCAAAACAGTTTGGCGCCCACCGTGGGGCAATTGGTGCTTCATTCCTAAGAAGATTCATATCTTTTCGGTCATTTCGGTTCATAACAACCAGGCAGATGGCTTCCTCAGCGAAGAACACCTCAAACTTGATGCCATCATTCAGTTCTTCACAAGGCGTCCCTCCTTTGCCTCCACCACCTTCTGGATCCCAGAAGAATGCTGAGAATGCTGCGAAGAAATCAACCCCCATTTTCCAAAAACCACCAACTTCTTCTGTTTCAACTAATCCTACTACTAATGATCTTTACACTCTGATTTTGCAGATGAGGAATCATGCACAAGAGCAGGACAAAACCAACGAAAGGATCCTCCGGGAGATCGATGAGATCAAGAAACAGAAGAAATCAGTGGAGGATCACTCTCCTCTGATGCCAAGATCGCTGAACTTTGACACTCCGGTCATAACTTCTCAACACTCAGCAGTTCCGGACGTGCAATACTTGGGTGAATTACCAGGAAGGCGTTATGGAACAGCAACTATGAGTCAGGCATTTGGCTCTTACTTCCAGCCTCAGGGATCCTCTTCTCAACCATCAGGATCCTTCTCTCAGCATCAGGGATACTTCACGTCAGGAGGATATTTGGGAATGCATGCAGTACAAGGATCCTCTCAGGTCCAAGGATCCTCCCAGGTCCAAGGATCCTCCCAGGTCCAAGGATCCTCCCAGGTACAAGGATCCTCCCTTGCCCCAGGATCCTCTCTGGTCCCAGGATCCTCTCTGCTCCCAGGATCCTCTCTGGCCCTAGGATCCTCTCTGGTCCCAGGATCCTCTCTGGTTCCAGGATCCTCTCAGGTTCAAGGATCATCTCAACTCCAAGGATCCAACGTCCTTCAGGACCAAGGACTCTTGAGAAGTATGCAACCTCAGAACTCGGACGTTCATCAAGGAGACTTCATACCAATGCAGACCATTGCTCCCTCTGGTCCTTCAACCATGCCAGAGTCTCGTCAATATGGATTCACATCCGCGATTCCAAACATGAACCCTCCGGGAGGTAACATTTTTAATAATTCATATAACACTAACCATGGCTTTATGCAGGATACAGGTCTCAATCAGGCCATGGCTAGGGAGCTACAGAAGCTCAAGGATATGATATCCAGTGTTCCAGGAGTGGTTAAACCCATTCCTGAAATTGCAGATGGTAGCCATAAGATATCTCGTTTTGCACCACCCTTATGTGATGCTGAGATACCTAAAAGATTCCAGATACCATCCATGAAACTGTATGATGGTTCGACGGATCCAGAGGAGCATGTAGCTCAATACAGGGAGAGGATGGAGATCAATCCAATTCCTGAAAGGTTAAAAGAAGCATGTCTATGCAAGGGATTTGGATCCACACTTACAGGACCTGCTCTTAAATGGCTGCTAAGTCTTCCCCCTTACTCTATTACTTCATTTGCTAATTTAGTTAACTTATTCAATAGTCAATTCTCTTGTAGTAGAAAGTTTGAACGGTTAACTAGTGATCTATATAGGGTAACACAAGGTCAAAATGAATCACTGAGAGATTACATCACTAAATTTAGCAAAGAATCCTTAGATATTCCTAACCTGGATATTGCTACGGCTGTAGAAGCCTTTAAAATGGGATTACTTAGGGATTCATTATTCTATGATGATCTTGTTATGACACCTTGCAGAAATCTTGATGAAGTAAGGACTAGGGCCCTTAGGTTCATCCGCCTAGAGGATGACAAAAGGATCCAGGATAGATTAGCAGGATCCTCAAAACAGGATAAGCAAGGATCCTACTTCAGGAACAACAAGTCGAAGTTCTACAATAAGTCTGATAACCAGAATGTGCATTCAGTGGAACAAGAAGAGGATGGTGAGGATTATCCTCCTATTTCTGAATACTGTTTTTCTGTTGATAACAACGAACTAATCCTTGCAATGCAGAATCTAGGTGAGAAAGCTTGGTGGCCAAGGAAAAGCGATAAACCAGCTGCTACAAAGGATAAGTCCAAGTGGTGTGCATATCATGAGGATTTCGGGCATCTCACTGAAGAGTGCATTGCACTTAGAAAGGAAATTGGTTACTTGTTGAGAAAGGGGCATTTGAAAGAGCTTTTGGGACGAAAGAAGTCAAGGGTTCAGGATCCTGAAAGGATCCCGGAAAGGGCTCCTGCTCCTCCAGCAGATGCATAAGTCATAAATTTCATATCCGGCGGATCAGACATCTGTGGTACATCCTTTTCAGCAGCAAAAAGACATGCTAAGGAAACCAAGATGGACAACGGAGACAGACCTGTCCGGACCTCTGTTGTCACCCAGGATAAAGTCATTACTTTTGATGAGGATGATCGTGTTGACATCCAGGATCCTCACCATGACGGTCTTGTAATTACATTGTTTATTTCTAACCACTTTGTTCGCAGGATCCTTATAGATGGAGGAAGCTCTGTGAACATCATTCAGCTTGATGTTCTCAAGAAGATGAATATCCCAGAATCTGATATCATCCCAAGATCCTCAGTACTTGTGGGATTCAGTGGGGAAACAAAGAATACATTGGGGGACATCAAACTCCCAATCTATATTGAAGGATTGCATTCTTATCAAAAGTTTTGTGTTATAGATTGTTTATCATGTTGTAATGTTATCCTTGGCAGGCCATGGATACATGACATGAAGGCGGTCCCATCCACCTATCATCAGTGTGTAAAGCTTCCAAGTCCATGGGGAGTGGTGAAAATTGAGAGTGATCAACAGGAGGCTAAGAATTGTTATACATCCTCAATGAAGCCAGCCTCAAGACCAAGGGAGCAATAGCAATTAAAGTATCCTTCAAGAGATGTCTTGGAGGCAAGAGAGCAGGATTTGAAAGAAATCCTCATGGATCCTGATGATCCTGAATCCAAGATCTTCATAGGATCAGGGATCCTTAGCGATATTGAACAGGAGCTAGTATCCTTCCTTAGGAGAAGGAAATCCACCTTTGCCTGGAAACATGAAGACATGACAGGTATATCTAAGGATATAATTACTCATAAACTTGGCATTGACAGGTCATTTAAGCCAATTCATCAAAAGAGGAGGAAATTTGCACCTGAAAGGAATGCCATTATCCAGGAAGAGGTAGATAAACTACTTCGGGCAGGTATGATTAGAGAGGTTAAGTATCCAAAATGGTTAGCCAATGTGGTTGTTGTTCAAAAGAAAAATGGAAAGTGGAGGGTATGTGTCGATTTTACAGATTTAAACAAGGCATGTCCCAAGGATCCTTTCCCATTACCCCACTTTGACTCCATAGTGGATGCTACCGCGGGTCATGAGTTGTTGACTTTTATGGATGCTTCATCTGGATTTCAACAAATTCAGATGGAACCATCTGATCAAGAGGATACGGCCTTCATGACCCCAATTGGTATATACTGTTATATTGCTATGCCATTTGGATTAAGGAATGCAAGTGCTACTTATCAAAGGCTAGTCAATAAGATGTTCAAGGAGCAGATTGGACACACTATGGAAGTCTATATAGACGACATGGTGGTTAAGTCCAAAAAAGCTGAGGATCACCTTAAAGACTTGGAGGAAGCATTCAATATCCTTGATAAATATAACATGAAACTTAATCCTTCCAAGTGTCATTTTGGTGTTAAGGCAGGTAAATTCTTAGGTTATATGGTGACAAAGAGGGGCATTGAAGCAAGTCCAGAGCAAATCAAGGCTATTGTGAATATCAAATCTCCTGCCAATGCTAAGGATGTACAGAGATTGACGGGCAGGATCGCAGCCTTGAACAAATTTATATCCAAATCCTCATAAAAGTGCAAGGAATTCTATGACATCCTGAGGAAGAATAGGAAATTTGAATGGACTGAGATGCATGAAAGTGCCCTTAAAGCTTTTAAGGATTACCTATCCTCAGCCCCAGCCTTGATGAAACCAGAAAAGGGAGATGTGTTATCCTTATACTTGGCGGTATCCTCGAAAGCAGTAAGTGCAGTCCTTGTTAAGGATCACCAAGGTACACAACATCCTGTTTACTATGTAAGTAAGAGTTTACTTGATGCTGAATTCAGGTATTCACACTTAGAAAAACTTATCCTTGCATTAATTATGGCATCTACTAAATTGAGACATTATTTTGAAACTCATGCCATTGTTGTTAAGACTAATTTTCCAATTAAGTGTGTTCTCAGGAAACCTAAAATGTCAGGGAGGATGGCTAAATGGGCAGTGAAGCTTAGTGCATACGATATAAGATATGAACCAAGGACTGCCATCAAATCCCAAGCCTTAGCTGACTTTGTGGCAGATTTTAGTAGTGATTTGCAAAAGGAAGCTGAGTTAGAAGTCCAACAACTTGAAGAGACTAAGGATCCTTGGATACTCTTCACTGATGGAGCCTCTAATGTGAAAGGAACAGGGCTTGGAATACTACTAAAATCGCCACAGGGGGACATAATACCCCACTCCATAGCTTGTGAATTTCAAACTACCAATAATGAGGCTGAGTATGAAGCCTTGATAGCTGGTTTGCAAATTGCTAAGCATATGAGGATCAGGTATCTTGAGGTACATGTAGATTCCTTACTGATCACTAATCACTTTAATGGATCCTATGCTGTTAAAGGTGAAAAGCTAATCAAATATTTGGAGATAGTCAAAGAATTGGCACTCTCTTTTGTATCCTTTAGTTTGACACAGGTACCAAGGGAAGAGAATGCAGAAGCTGATGCATTAGCCAATCTAGGATCATCTTTGAAGATTCCTGAGGATATCAAAATCCCTATTATCCATATCCTGACCCCTGCTATCGAGGATCATGCAGCTATGGAGATAGGTGAAGATTCTGCTATCATCCCTAGTGATGATACTCAATCTCATTCAGGCTCATGGATCCTCCTAATCATGAGATACATACAACATGGAGAAATTCCTACAGGAGAAAACCCAAGGGCTTTCAAAACAAAGGTATCTCAATTTACAATATTAAATAATATGTTGTATAAACGATCTCTTGCAGGACCATATCTTAGATGCATTGAGGATCCTGAAATCCAAGAAGTCCTAAAGGATTTCCATGAAGGAGATTGTGGAAACCATACTGGGGCCAGGGCATTATTCTCAAGGATCCTGAGGACAGGATACTATTGGCCCACTATGAAGAAGGATGCTGTGGAGTATGCCAAGAAGTGTGATCCTTGTCAGAGGCATAGTAATATCCTTCATCAACCAGCAGAGCTCTTGCATCCTATATCCTCTTCCTGGCCATTCATGAGATGGGGAATGGATATAGTTGGAAAGCTTCCTAAGGCACCCGGTGGAAAAGTATTCATGCTTGCTATGACTGATTACTTCTTTAAGTGGATAGAGGCTGAAGCCTTTGCTCAAGTCAGAGAAAATGAAGTTATATCCTTTATTAAAAGGAACATTATTACTAGATTTGGTATCCCTTCTGAGATTATTTGTGATAATGGATCCCAATTTATTGGGAATAGAACCACTAACTTTTGTGACAGCTGGGGGATTAAGATGATAACATCAACACCAGTCCACCCACAAGCTAATGGTCAGGCAGAATCATCCAACAAGATCATCATCAACAATTTGAAGAAAAAGCTTGGATCCAAGAAAGGAAAATGGGCAGAAGAACTACCTTATGTACTTTGGGCTGATAGGACGACTCCCAAGAATGCTACTGGCCAAACTCCATTTTCTTTGGTGTTTGGGGCAGAATCAGTGATCCCTACAGAGATGGTGGTTCCAACTGCAAGAACAAGCATTCGTGATCCTGAAGGAAATGCTGAAAATTTGATTCAAGACTTGGATACTATAGAAGAAATCAGGGATTTAGCAAGGATAAGGATGGCCAGTTATCAACAAAGGATGGCTGGAGTTTACAACAAAAATGTCAGGATCAGGAAATTCCAAGTTGGGGATATGGTATTAAGGAAAGCATTTCAAAATACCACCAATCCTGCTGATGGAAAACTAGCACCAAAGTGGGAAGGCCCCTATTTGATTGAAGCTGAAGCAGGAAAAGGGGCATATCGATTGCTAACAATAGAAGGTGATTTGCTACCAAGAGCTTGGAATGCTGTCCATTTGAAGAAATATTTCATGTGATCATGATCAGTGATCCTTACCAGACAAGTATCCTTGAAGGATCCCTACTGACAGATGACCCTCTTTCTGGTAACATTCCAATCTCAAACTATTTTATTCTTTTATTCTCTTACAAG
Organism: Helianthus tuberosus; assembly: GCA_030545235.1. Lineage (NCBI taxonomy): Eukaryota > Viridiplantae > Streptophyta > Magnoliopsida > Asterales > Asteraceae > Helianthus > Helianthus tuberosus. Next base: position 3,092,352 of record CM060416.1, on the reverse strand, counting down.
GATAAGGACCCTGCATCCTTTATCCTCCTTTCACTTGATTCTGAGTTTTGAAGGTCCAGGTATCCTTAACTAAAGATTGAGTATCCACAGAAGTATCTAGTTATTTGGGCTTGACCCCAGTTATTTGGGCTTGACCCCAGTTATTTGGGCTTGACCCCAGTCATTTGGGCTTGTCCCCAGTTTGGGCCTGTCCCCAGTTTCGCCAGTAGCGCACGATGATCCTGGTATAGTCCATGTCAATGGGACCAGTACTCGCTTTAGGGGCTGACAATTTCATTGTACTGGCTATATTCAGGATCCTACGTATAATGGTAGACGTACCATACATCCGTTCCTAAGGTTTCTAACGTTTTCACGTTAGCTAAGGTTTTGGCATTTTCATGTCACTAAGTTTGGATAGTCGCCAGTAAGGGCCATACTCCAGTTTACACACGATCCTTTGGGCTTGTCCCCAGTTATCCTTTGGGCTTGTCCCCAGTTATCCTTTGGGCTTGTCCCCAGTATATTGGGCTTGTCCCCAGAATTGTTGGGCTTGTCCCTAGTTACTAACTTTCATTTTATATTGGCTTAGTCCCAAGTTATATCTTATTTCAGGTTTGTGAAGATAAATAACCAAGGATTCTTGATCCTTACTTTCAACTAAGGTTTGTATTTTGGTTATCCTGATTATAAATGTTAAAGGTTAGGATCCTAACTTGGATTCTCAGGTATGATCCTTAACTATTTAGATTTTATCATTTATGTGATTGACCCTTATCCTTTGACAATTGAACTTATGATCCTTAAACTATGTTACTTTTCAGAACTTATCAATTATGGGTTATGTGATCTTTGATCATATCCTAAATTTTTTGGGACATTTCTTTAATTTTTCTCTACTTGATAAGTTTAAACAAAATAAAAATCACAACAGTTGGAAAATAAAATATCAACACAGGATAAGCCAAAAAGTTAAAGTTATTTTTATTCACAAAAGATTAAACCCTTCTAAGTTGTCAAAATTACCTACCCCGAGCATCTACCAGCAATACGTGGCCCATCCGCTGGGGTAGGTAAAGGGTGTCCATTGTTCATAGGTCTAACAAGTGCAGGAAATTAAAGACGGAAGGATAACGAGTGGCTTCATCCCCCAAACAGAGGATCCATCCACCACCCATTATCCTACCTATTGTTCAAAGGATCATCCATGATCCTCAACCCTAATTACTATTGTTTAAGTACAGACCAACCTTTGTTCATCAAAACATCATAACCAAAATAAACTTCCAAACTTAAAAAATGGGCTCCGGCTACGTCTAGAAATGTCCTTCATCGCCCATTCAAGCAGCCTACACCTTCGCTGCATCATCATCATCCCCTCCAGCTCCAGTATCCTTCGCATGATCCTTGCCGCTACCACTAGCCTCGATTGCCAGAACCTCCTCAGCATCATCCTCCAATTCAGCCAGCCTAGCCCTCCAGCCCTCCATGTCCCAGTTGCTCCTATCAAAAGTGGGATCTTGAGCTTCTTGAGCCATTTGTAGCTTGGTCTTGTACATGGCAATGGCAGCGGAGACCTTAGCATCCTCCGTGATCTCGCTCTTCTCATAATCAACATTGATCAGAATGGTAGCTATCTGAGCCTTGGCATCCTTAAGATCCTTTTCAAGAGAGGCAATTTTGTGATCCTTGAGCACTGCCACCTTTTGGAGATCAGAGTATTTCTCCTCAAGACCTTCAACATTCCCCACGTAGTCCTCTATCTCAGCAAATTTCTGCAAACAAGACAATGTAAAGATTAGAGTCAAGTGATCCTCAAGTGGATAGGATAACTAAGCTGAGTCAGTGATCCTTACATCATTGAAGTACTCGAGGAATTGATGACGGATCAGGGGCAGGCCTTGTAGGTTGTCAGCTTCGGAAGTCTTCCTTTTCTTTCCACCTCTTCCCTTCGAAGCGGTTGCCTTGGGGATGACGATGGAAGGGCTAGCAGCAGATTTTTTCTTGGAGGATCGAACAGTGTCAAGCTCAGTGACGCTGAATTTAGAGGCAGATCTTGATGATTTTCCAGCGCCTAGACACCCAAAACAGATAAGTATCCTTATCCTATATCTTTTTAACTATTTATTCAAACATTTAAATATAAAAAATACAGGATACTTACTTGACATAGTGACAGAACCTGAGGATACCTCTTGAGAATCCTAGGTGTTTGTTTTGAATGATCTTGTGGCAGGATCAAGTTTTCTAAAAGCAGCAAGTCTCCCCTTGGTGGCAGCTGAAGGAATAATATGCGAGAATGTGATAGCTGTACAAAAGAAACAGAAGCATATTAGTAATCATCATAAAAAATGAGCTAACTCAGTGATCCTTCTAAGGATCCTCTACCCTACCATGGGTGCTCCACTCCTTGGCAGATCCTTTCCATCCTGGATAGAATCCCTTCTGACGAAGAAGAATCTCCGTTTCGAGTTGGTATCATTTTTAGTGGCCTTAAAGATGGGATGTTCTTCACCAGGTTTACGCTTGAATAGATATCGGTGGAATCCAAAGGTTGTGAGATCATACATCTCAGCTAATTCTGACATTCCCAAGTCAATTCCTTCTTGCTCAATGATCCTTTCAAGGGTATATAAGACCCTCCAGATCATTGGCATAGCTTGAATATAGGAGATGCCGGTGAGGGAGAAAAAGGATTGGGTGAATTCAGGGAAAGGATACGAATATCCTATTGTGAAAGGTATGACTGGGAAAGCTACCCAAGTTTCAGAAATGTAGTCACTAAGAACGGTGGGGTCAAATGGTTTGAAAATGGTGTTCGCCGGAAAGCAGTGTCGGATCCTGTCTATTTGTGGATCAGTAAAACATCATCTTTCTTTCGGTGAATCCTTAATGATCCCCTGGCTCTTGAGAGGACTGTCCTTCTTATGATCCTTGGCTGGTGAGGATCTTAGCATCATCTTGAAGAAGGTGAAGAAAGAAGGAGCAGAGAAAGAAAACGTAAAGAAGGAAGAGGAAGAGAAATACCTGCTTGGTCTTCGGATATGAATTTAAAGGGAGTTACTCTTGATTTTAAATGCAGATTGATCTCTATCTCTAACTCCTATTTATAATGATGATTCTACAGGATAGTCACCTCAGTGACGTCATGTTCGCAACGGCTAGTCCGATTATAACGGCTAGTTATCCGTTGGTTAAATGCGGATAAGAACAAAATATAACTCATTTATTTACAAAATTACTCCTTATATTTTGGGGGCAATTGTTAGGGGTGGATTTCTAAGTAATCAGTGATCCTTAATTGCCGTTGGGCTTAGTGATCTTACTTCTGTATGAACTGGTGATCCTCAGAAGTGCTTCAGGATCAGGATCATGGATCACTATAAGGATCCTTGTACTAACAATTGTCTACTTTGAATTCGAAATTGTTTTGCAGGAGTATCAATTTGGACTTGGTCTTGGCGATATTCCTGGAGTATATTCCTTGAAGTATTCCGCACGTGCTTGGCTGAAAATGGACGTTATGGAGTCGTGGAAGACTTGCACCATTTGCGGAATGTTAGTTAGAGTAGATATTTTCTATTTTTAAAGGGGTAGCGAGCTAATTAGAAAAGACTTGGCTATTTTTGGCTACACACACACTCGTACAACCGCTCTCACCAGCTCTCGTTAACTCACTTGGCGATTACACACTTTCATACACAATACACTATAGTGATCCTTGTACTTAGCTCGCTATCATCCAAAGTTGTAACACATTTCTTGTTTAATTTGAGTTGGTGATCGGTAGTTTCCATCACCCGAGGTTTTTTATGCCGGAGATCATTCATTGATCAAGGGCTTTTTCCTCGTATAAATCTTCGTGTCACTTGTTCATTACATTTCATGGTGATCCTTATTGTTGTTCATCAATTCAAGCATTATATATCCTACAACAGAAAGTTTGGTTACATTGTCATTGCTTGATTTTTGACCAAAACAGTTTGGCGCCCACCGTGGGGAAATTGGTGCTTTATTCCTAAGAAGATTCATATCTTTTCGGTCATTTCGGTTCATAACAACCAGGCAGATGGCTTCCTCAGCGAAGAACACCTCAAACTTGATGCCATCATTCAGTTCTTCACAAGGCGTCCCTCCTTTGCCTCCACCACCTTCTGGATCCCAGAAGAATGCTGAGAATGCTGCGAAGAAATCAACCCCCATTTTCCAAAAACCACCAACTTCTTCTGTTTCAACTAATCCTACTACTAATGATCTTTACACTCTGATTTTGCAGATGAGGAATCATGCACAAGAGCAGGACAAAACCAACGAAAAGATCCTCCGGGAGATCGATGAGATCAAGAAACAGAAGAAATCAGTGGAGGATCACTCTCCTCTGATGCCAAGATCGCTGAACTTCGACACTCCGGTCATAACTTCTCAACACTCAGCAGTTCCGGACGTGCAATACTTGGGTGAATTACCAGGAAGGCGTTATGGAACAGCAACTATGAGTCAGGCATTTGGCTCTTACTTCCAGCCTCAGGGATCCTCTTCTCAACCATCAGGATCCTTCTCTCAGCATCAGGGATACTTCACGTCAGGAGGATATTTGGGAATGCATGCAGTACAAGGATCCTCCCAGGTCCAAGGATCCTCCCAGGTCCAAGGATCCTCCCAGGTACAAGGATCCTCCCTTGCCCCAGGATCCTCTCTGGTCCCAGGATCCTCTCTGCTCCCAGGATCCTCTCTGGCCCTAGGATCCTCTCTGGTCCCAGGATCCTCTCTGGTTCCAGGATCCTCTCAGGTTCAAGGATCATCTCAACTCCAAGGATCCAACGTCCTTCAGGACCAAGGACTCTTGAGAAGTATGCAACCTCAGAACTCGGACGTTCATCAAGGAGACTTCATACCAATGCAGACCATTGCTCCCTCTGGTCCTTCAACCATGCCAGAGTCTCGTCAATATGGATTCACATCCGCGATTCCAAACATGAACCCCCCGGAAGGTAACATTTTTAATAATTCATATAACACTAACCATGGCTTTATGCAGGATACAGGTCTCAATCAGGCCATGGCTAGGGAGCTACAGAAGCTCAAGGATATGATATCCAGTGTTCCAGGAGTGGTTAAACCCATTCCTGAAATTGCAGATGGTAGCCATAAGATATCTCGTTTTGCACCACCCTTATTTGATGCTGAGATACCTAAAAGATTCCAGATACCATCCATGAAACTGTATGATGGTTCGACGGATCCAGAGGAGCATGTAGCTCAATACAGGGAGAGGATGGAGATCAATCCAATTCCTGAAAGGTTAAAAGAAGCATGTCTATGCAAGGGATTTGGATCCACACTTACAGGATCTGCTCTTAAATGGCTGCTAAGTCTTCCCCCTTACTCTATTACTTCATTTGCTAATTTAGTTAACTTATTCAATAGTCAATTCTCTTGTAGTAGAAAGTTTGAACGGTTAACTAGTGATCTATATAGGGTAACACAAGGTCAAAATGAATCACTTAGAGATTACATCACTAAATTTAGCAAAGAATCCTTAGATATTCCTAACCTGGATATTGCTACGGCTGTAGAAGCCTTTAAAATGGGATTACTTAGGGATTCATTATTCTATGATGATCTTGTTATGACACCTTGCAGAAATCTTGATGAAGTAAGGACTAGGGCCCTTAGGTTCATCCGCCTAGAGGATGACAAAAGGATCCAGGATAGATTAGCAGGATCCTCAAAACAGGATAAGCAAGGATCCTACTTCAGGAAAAACAAGTCCAAGTTCTACAATAAGTCTGATAACCAGAATGTGCATTCAGTGGAACAAGAAGAGGATGATGAGGATTATCCTCCTATTTCTGAATACTGTTTTTCTGTTGATAACAACGAACTAATCCTTGCAATGCAGAATCTAGGTGAGAAAGCTTGGTGGCCAAGGAAAAGCGATAAACCAGCTGCTACAAAGGATAAGTCCAAGTGGTGTGCATATCATGAGGATTTCGGGCATCTCACTGAAGAGTGCATTGCACTTAGAAAGGAAATTGGTTACTTGTTGAGAAAGGGGCATTTGAAAGAGCTTTTGGGGCGAAAGAAGTCAAGGGTTCAGGATCCTAAAAGGATCCCGGAAAGGGCTCCTGCTCCTCCAGCAGATGCACAAGTCATAAATTTCATATCCGGCGGATCAGACATCTGTGGTACATCCTTTTCAGCAGCAAAAAGACATGCTAAGGAAACCAAGATGGACAACGGAGACAGACCTGTCCGGACCTCTGTTGTCACCCAGGATAAAGTCATTACTTTTGATGAGGATGATCGTGTTGACATCCAGGATCCTCACCATGACGGTCTTGTAATTACATTGTTTATTTCTAACCACTTTGTTCGCAGGATCCTTATAGATGGAGGAAGCTCTGTGAACATCATTCAGCTTGATGTTCTCAAGAAGATGAATATCCCAGAATCTGATATCATCCCAAGATCCTCAGTACTTGTGGGATTCAGTGGGGAAACAAAGAATACATTGGGGGACATCAAACTCCCAATCTATATTGAAGGATTGCATTCTTATCAAAAGTTTTGTGTTATAGATTGTTTATCATGTTGTAATGTTATCCTTGGCAGGCCATGGATACATGACATGAAGGCGGTCCCATCCACCTATCATCAGTGTGTAAAGCTTCCAAGTCCATGGGGAGTGGTGAAAATTGAGAGTGATCAACAGGAGGCTAAGAATTGTTATACATCCTCAATGAAGCCAGCCTCAAGACCAAGGGAGCAATAGCAATTAAAGTATCCTTCAAGAGATGTCTTGGAGGCAAGAGAGCAGGATTTGAAAGAAATCCTCATGGATCCTGATGATCCTGAATCCAAGATCTTCATAGGATCAGGGATCCTTAGCGATATTGAACAGGAGCTAGTATCCTTCCTTAGGAGAAGGAAATCCACCTTTGCCTGGAAACATGAAGACATGACAGGTATATCTAAGGATATAATTACTCATAAACTTGGCATTGACAGGTCATTTAAGCCAATTCATCAAAAGAGGAGGAAATTTGCACCTGAAAGGAATGCCATTATCCAGGAAGAGGTAGATAAACTACTTCGGGCAGGTATGATTAGAGAGGTTAAGTATCCAAAATGGTTAGCCAATGTGGTTGTTGTTCAAAAGAAAAATGGAAAGTGGAGGGTATGTGTCGATTTTACAGATTTAAACAAGGCATGTTCCAAGGATCCTTTCCCATTACCCCACTTTGACTCCATGGTGGATGCTACCGCGGGTCATGAGTTGTTGACTTTTATGGATGCTTCATCTGGATTTCAACAAATTCAGATGGAACCATCTGATCAAGAGGATACGGCCTTCATGACCCCAACTGGTATATACTGTTATATTGCTATGCCATTTGGATTAAGGAATGCAAGTGCTACTTATCAAAGGCTAGTCAATAAGATGTTCAAGGAACAGATTGGACACACTATGGAAGTCTATATAGACGACATGGTGGTTAAGTCCAAAAAAGCTGAGGATCACCTTAAAGACTTGGAGGAAGCATTCAATATCCTTGATAAATATAACATGAAACTTAATCCTTCCAAGTGTCATTTTGGTGTTAAGGCAGGTAAATTCTTAGGTTATATGGTGACAAAGAGGGGCATTGAAGCAAGTCCAGAGCAAATCAAGGCTATTGTGAATATCAAATCTCCTGCCAATGCTAAGGATGTACAGAGATTGACGGGCAGGATCGTAGCCTTGAACAAATTTATATCCAAATCCTCAGAAAAGTGCAAGGAATTCTATGACATCCTGAGGAAGAATAGGAAATTTGAATGGACTGAGATGCAAGAAAGTGCCCTTAAAGCTCTTAAGGATTACCTATCCTCAGCCCCAGCCTTGATGAAACCAGAAAAGGGAGATGTGTTATCCTTATACTTGGCGGTATCCTCAAAAGCAGTAAGTGCGGTCCTTGTTAAGGATCACCAAGGTATACAACATCCTGTTTACTATGTAAGTAAGAGTTTACTTGATGCTGAATTCAGGTATTCACACTTAGAAAAACTTATCCTTGCATTAATTATGGCATCTACTAAATTGAGACATTATTTTGAAACTCATGCCATTGTTGTTAAGACTAATTTTCCAATTAAGAGTGTTCTCAGGAAACCTGAAATGTCAGGGAGGATGGCTAAATGGGCAGTGAAGCTTAGTGCATACGATATAAGATATGAACCAAGGACTGCCATCAAATCCCAAGCCTTAGCTGACTTTGTGGCAGATTTTAGTAGTGATTTGCAAAAGGAAGCTGAGTTAGAAGTCCAACAACTTGAAGAGACTAAGGATCCTTGGATACTCTTCACTGATGGAGCCTCTAATGTGAAAGGAACAGGGCTTGGAATACTACTAAAATCGCCACAGGGGGACATAATACCCCACTCCATAGCTTGTGAATTTCAAACTACCAATAATGAGGCTGAGTATGAAGCCTTGATAGCTGGTTTGCAAATTGCTAAGCATATGAGGATCAGGTATCTTGAGGTACATGTAGATTCCTTACTGATCACTAATCACTTTAATGGATCCTATGCTGTTAAAGGTGAAAAGCTAATCAAATATTTGGAGATAGTCAAAGAATTGGCACTCTCTTTTGTATCCTTTAGTTTGACACAGGTACCAAGGGAAGAGAATGCAGAAGCTGATGCATTAGCCAATCTAGGATCATCTTTGAAGATTCCTGAGGATATCAAAATCCCTATTATCCATATCCTGACCCCTGCTATCGAGGATCATGCATCTATGGAGATAGGTGAAGATTCTGCTATCATCCCTAGTGATGATACTCAATCTCATTCAGGGTCATGGATCCTCCCAATCATGAGATACATACAACATGGAGAAATTCCTACAGGAGAAAACCCAAGGGCTTTCAAAACAAAGGTATCTCAATTTACAATATTAAATAATATGTTGTATAAACGATCTCTTGCAGGACCATATCTTAGATGCATTGAGGATCCTGAAATCCAAGAAGTCCTAAAGGATTTCCATGAAGGAGATTGTGGAAACCACACTGGGGGCAGGGCATTATTCTCAAGGATCCTGAGGACAGGATACTATTGGCCCACTATGAAGAAGGATGCTGTGGAGTATGCCAAGAAGTGTGATCCTTGTCAGAGGCATAGTAATATCCTTCATCAACCAGCAGAGCTCTTGCATCCTATATCCTCTTCCTGGCCATTCATGAGATGGGGAATGGATATAGTTGGAAAGCTTCCTAAGGCACCCGGTGGAAAAGTATTCATGCTTGCTATGACTGATTACTTCTTTAAGTGGATAGAGGCTGAAGCCTTTGCTCAAGTCAGAGAAAAGGAAGTTATATCCTTTATTAAAAGGAACATTATTACTAGATTTGGTATCCCTTCTGAGATTATTTGTGATAATGGATCCCAATTTATTGGGAATAGAACCACTAACTTTTGTGACAGCTGGGGGATTAAGATGATAACATCAACACCAGTCCACCCACAAGCTAATGGTCAGGCAGAATCATCCAACAAGATCATCATCAACAATTTGAAGAAAAAGCTTGGATCCAAGAAAGGAAAATGGGCAGAAGAACTACCTTATGTACTTTGGGATGATAGGACGACTCCCAAGAATGCTACTGGCCAAACTCCATTTTCTTTGGTGTTTGGGGCAGAATCAGTGATCCCTACAGAGATGGTGGTTCCAACTGCAAGAACAAGCATTCGTGATCCTGAAGGAAATGCTGAAAATTTGATTCAAGACTTGGATACTATAGAAGAAATCAGGGATTTAGCAAGGATAAGGATGGCCAGTTATCAACAAAGGATGGCTGGAGTTTACAACAAAAATGTCAGGATCAGGAAATTCCAAGTTGGGGATATGGTATTAAGGAAAGCATTTCAAAATACCACCAATCCTGCTGATGGAAAACTAGCACCAAAGTGGGAAGGCCCCTATTTGATTGAAGCTGAAGCAGGAAAAGGGGCATATCGATTGCTAACAATGGAAGGTGATTTGCTACCAAGAGCTTGGAATGCTGTCCATTTGAAGAAATATTTCATGTGATCATGATCAGTGATCTTTACCAGACAAGTATCCTTGAAGGATCCCTACTGACAGATGACCCTCTTTCTGGTAACATTCCAATCTCAAACTATTTTATTCTTTTATTCTCTTACAAGGATAAGGACCCTGCATCCTTTATCCTCCTTTCACTTGATTCTGAGTTTTGAAGGTCCAGGTATCCTTAACTAAAGATTGAGTATCCACAGAAGTATCTAGTTATTTGGGCTTGACCCCAGTTATTTGGGCTTGACCCCAGTCATTTGGGCTTGTCCCCAGTTTGGGCCTGTCCCCAGTTTCGCCAGTAGCGCACGATGATCCTGGTATAGTCCATGTCAATGGGACCAGTACTCGCTTTAGGGGCTGACAATTTCATTGTACTGGCTATATTCAGGATCCTACGTATAATGGTAGACGTACCATACATCCGTTCCTAAGGTTTCTAACATTTTCACGTTAGCTAAGGTTTTGGCATTTTCATGTCACTAAGTTTGGATAGTCGCCAGTAAGGGCCGTACTCCAGTTTACACATGATCCTTTGGGCTTGTCCCCAGTTATCCTTTGGGCTTGTCCCCAGTTATCCTTTGGGCTTGTCCCCTGTATATTGGGCTTGTCCCCAGTTACTAACTTTCATTTTATATTGGCTTAGTCCCAAGTTATATCTTATTTCAGGTTTGTGAAGATAAATAACCAAGGATTCTTGATCCTTACTTTCAACTAAGGTTTGTATTTTGGTTATCCTGATTATAAATGTTAAAGGTTAGGATCCTAACTATTTAGATTTTATCATTTATGTGATTGACCCTTATCCTTTGACAATTGAACTTATGATCCTAAAACTATGTTACTTTTCAGAACTTATCAATTATGGGTTATGTGATCTTTGATCATATCCTAAATTTTTTGGGACATTTCTTAAATTTTTCTCTACTTGATAAGTTTAAACAAAATAAACATCACAACAGTTGGAAAATAAAATATCAACACATGATAAGCCAAAAAGTTAAAGTTATTTTTATTCACAAAAGATTAAACCCTTCTAAGTTGTCAAAATTACCTACCCCGAGCATCTACCAGCAATACGTGGCCCATCCGCTGGGGTAGGTAAAGGGTGTCCATTGTTCATAGGTCTAACAAGTGCAGGAAATTAAAGACGGAAGGATAACGAGTGGCTTCATCCCCCAAACAGAGGATCCATCCACCACCCATTATCCTACCTATTGTTCAAAGGATCATCCATGATCCTCAACCCTAATTACTATTGTTTAAGTACAGACCAACCTTTGTTCATCAAAACATCATAACCAAAATAAACTTCCAAACTTAAAAAATGGGCTCCGGCTACGTCTAGAAATGTCATTCATCGCCCATTCAAGCAGCCTACACCTTCGCTGCATCATCATCATCCCCTCCAGCTCCAGTATCCTTCGCATGATCCATGCCGCTACCACTAGCCTCGATTGCCAGAACCTCCTCAGCATCATCCTCCAATTCAGCCAGCCTAGCCCTCCAGCCCTCCATGTCCCAGTTGCTCCTATCAAAAGTGGGATCTTGAGCTTCTTGAGCCATTTGTAGCTTGGTCTTGTACATGGCAATGGCAGCGGAGACCTTAGCATCCTCCGTGATCTCGCTCTTCTCATATTCAACATTGATCAGAATGGTAGCTATCTGAGCCTTGGCATCCTTAAGATCCTTTTCAAGAGAGGCAATTTTGTGATCCTTGAGCACTGCCACCTTTTGGAGATCAGAGTATTTCTCCTCAAGACCTTCAACATTCCCCACGTAGTCCTCTATCTCAGCAAATTTCTGCAAACAAGACAATGTAAAGATTAGAGTCAAGTGATCCTCAAGTGGATAGGATAACTAAGCTGAGTCAGTGATCCTTACATCATTGAAGTACTCGAGGAATTGATGACGGATCAGGGGCAGGCCTTGTAGGTTGTCAGCTTCGGAAGTCTTCCTTTTCTTTCCACCTCTTCCCTTCGAAGCGGTTGCCTTGGGGATGACGATGGAAGGGCTAGCAGCAGATTTTTTCTTGGAGGATCGAACAGTGTCAAGCTCAGTGACGCTGAATTTAGAGGCAGATCTTGATGATTTTCCAGCGCCTAGACACCCAAAACAGATAAGTATCCTTATCCTATATCTTTTTAACTATTTATTCAAACATTTAAATATAAAAAATACAGGATACTTACTTGACATAGTGACAGAACCTGAGGATACCTCTTGAGAATCCTGGGTGTTTGTTTTGAATGATCTTGTGGCAGGATCAAGTTTTCTAAAAGCAGCAAGTCTCCCCTTGGTGGCAGCTGAAGGAATAATATGCGAGAATGTGATAGCTGTACAAAAGAAACAGAAGCATATTAGTAATCATCATAAAAAATGAGCTAACTCAGTGATCCTTCTAAGGATCCTCTACCCTACCATGGGTGCTCCACTTCCTTGGCAGATCCTTTCCATCCTGGATAGAATCCCTTCTGACGAAGAAGAATCTCCGTTTCGAGTTGGTATCATTTTTAGTGGCCTTAAAGATGGGATGTTCTTCACCAGGTTTACGCTTGAATAGATATCGGTGGAATCCAAAGGTTGTGAGATCATACATCTCAGCTAATTCTGACATTCCCAAGTCAATTCCTTCTTGCTCAATGATCCTTTCAAGGGTATATAAGACCCTCCAGATCATTGGCATAGCTTGAATATAGGAGATGCCGGTGAGGGAGAAAAAGGATTGGGTGAATTCAGGGAAAGGATACGAATATCCTATTGTGAAAGGTATGACTGGGAAAGCTACCCAAGTTTCAGAAATGTAGTCACTAAGAACGGTGGGGTCAAATGGTTTGAAAATGGTGTTCGCCGGAAAGCAGTGTCGGATCCTGTCTATTTGTGGATCAGTAAAACATCATCTTTCTTTCGGTGAATCCTTAATGATCCCCTGGCTCTTGAGAGGACTGTCCTTCTTATGATCCTTGGCTGGTGAGGATCTTAGCATCATCTTGAAGAAAGTGAAGAAAGAAGGAGCAGAGAAAGAAAACGTAAAGAAGGAAGAGGAAGAGAAATACCTGCTTGGTCTTCGGATATGAATTTAAAGGGAGTTACTCTTGATTTTAAATGCAGATTGATCTCTATCTCTAACTCCTATTTATAATGATGATTCTGCAGGATAGTCACCTCAGTGACGTCATGTTCGCAACGGCTAGTCCGATTATAACGGCTAGTTATCCGTTGGTTAAATGCGGATAAGAACAAAATATAACTCATTTATTTACAAAATTACTCCTTATATTTTGGGGGCAATTGTTAGGGGTGGATTTCTAAGTAATCAGTGATCCTTAATTGCCGTTGGGCTTAGTGATCCTTACTTCTGTATGAACTGGTGATCCTCAGAAGTGCTTCAGGATCAGGATCATGGATCACTATAAGGATCCTTGTACTAACAATTGTCTACTTTGAATTCGAAATTGTTTTGCAGGAGTATCAATTTGGACTTGGTCTTGGCGATATTCCTGGAGTATATTCCTTGAAGTATTCCGCACGTGCTTGGCTGAAAATGGACGTTATGGAGTCGTGGAAGACTTGCACCATTTGCGGAATGTTAGTTAGAGTAGATATTTTCTATTTTTAAAGGGGTAGCGAGCTAATTAGAAAAGACTTGGCTATTTTTGGCTACACACACACTCGTACAACCGCTCTCACCAGCTCTCGTTAACTCACTTGGCGATTACACACTTTCATACACAATACACTATAGTGATCCTTGTACTTAGCTCGTTATCATCCAAAGTTGTAACACATTTCTTGTTTAATTTGAGTTGGTGATCGGTAGTTTCCATCACCCGAGGTTTTTTATGCCGGAGATCATTCATTGATCAAGGGCTTTTTCCTCGTATAAATCTTCGTGTCACTTGTTCATTACATTTCATAGTGATCCTTATTGTTGTTCATCAATTCAAGCATCATATCCTACAACAGAAAGTTTGGTTACATTGTCATTGCTTGATTTTTGACCAAAACAGTTTGGCGCCCACCGTGGGGCAATTGGTGCTTCATTCCTAAGAAGATTCATATCTTTTCGGTCATTTCGGTTCATAACAACCAGGCAGATGGCTTCCTTAGCGAAGAACACCTCAAACTTGATGCCATCATTCAGTTCTTCACAAGGCGTCCCTCCTTTGCCTCCACCACCTTCTGGATCCCAGAAGAATGCTGAGAATGCTGCGAAGAAATCAACCCCCATTTTCCAAAAACCCCCAACTTCTTCTGTTTCAACTAATCCTACTACTAATGATCTTTACACTCTGATTTTGCTAATGAGGAATCATGCACAAGAGCAGGACAAAACCAACGAAAGGATCCTCCGGGAGATCGATGAGATCAAGAAACATAAGAAATCAGTGGAGGATCACTCTCCTCTGATGCCAAGATCGCTGAACTTCGACACTCCGGTCATAACTTCTCAACACTCAGCAGTTCCGGACGTGCAATACTTGGATGAATTACCAGGAAGGCGTTATGGAACAGCAACTATGAGTCAGGCATTTGGATCTTACTTCCAGCCTCAGGGATCCTCTTCTCAACCATCAGGATCCTTCTCTCAGCATCAGGGATACTTCACGTCAGGAGGATATTTGGGAATGCATGCAGTACAAGGATCCTCTCAGGTCCAAGGATCCTCCCAGGTCCAAGGATCCTCCCAGGTCCAAGGATCCTCCCAGGTACAAGGATCCTCCCTTGCCCCAGGACCCTCTCTGGTCCCAGGATCCTCTCTGCTCCCAGGATCCTCTCTGGCCCTAGGATCCTCTCTGGTCCCAGGATCCTCTCTGGTTCCAGGATCCTCTCAGGTTCAAGGATCATCTCAACTCCAAGGATCCAACGTCCTTCAGGACCAAGGACTCTTGAGAAGTATGCAACCTCAGAACTCGGACGTTCATCAAGGAGACTTCATACCAATGCAGACCATTGCTCCCTCTGGTCCTTCAACCATGCCAGAGTCTCGTCAATATGGATTCACATCCGCGATTCCAAACATGAACCCTCCGGGAGGTAACATTTTGATTCTAGATCTAGGCCTGAATGAAAACTTTATTTAAAAGAGGTAAAGCAAAAAGAAGAAGAAATTAAGGGAAAATAAGAATTACAGAGGAAGAAATAAATAATTTCGAAATCGATGAGGGGGGTCTCAAGGATGAATTTGAGTCGGAATGGGAGGAAGAGGTGAATACGGAAGTTATCCAAGAGGAGGCTATACCAGCTGAATCATCAAGTGGGGAAAATTTTGGAGAATCTTTGAACAATGAAGTGGAGAATGAAGTTGCAGCAACAATCGATATAGGGAAAGTAATTGGAATCGATCTGGAGAACCACGACACACTTCTAAGAGCGATAGTAGCAGAAGACTTGGTGGATGCCACAACACAATGAATTTTGGTTCTACGAATATAAAGGGAGCAGGAGGTGCAGGAAAGGCCGCGAAAGTCAGAGAATTGATGGTAAAGTACAATTTATCTTTTTTTTGCTATTCAGGAAACACAGTTTAGGGACCTTCCCCTAAACAAGATCAGGAAATTTTGGGATTCTACGGCTTTTGAATATTCTAAGGTAGATGCGGAGGGTAGATCAGGAGGGTTACTATCGATTTGGAACCAATGTATTTTTAAGAGAGAATTTGAGATAAAAAAAACCAAAATTTTATCCTAATAAGGGGTCGGATAATTGGTGAAAATGTTGATTTGGTTATAGTTAATATTTATGGTTCTACAATTAAAGCCAACAGGGTAAGGATGTGGGAGGAATTATTACCAACTAAAAACTTGATTAGTGGCCTTTGGATTATGCCGGGGGATTTTAATGAAGTAAGATTTCCCGAGGAAAGATTTAACTCCCATTTTGATGCATACGGTGCCATGAGATTTAATAGCTTTATTAGTAGTGGGGGTTTCCAAGAATATAATATGGGGGGGGGGGGTATGAAATACACATTTTTATCTGGCGATGGCACGAACCTTAGCAAGCTAGATCGGGTATTGGTATGTGGGGATTTTATGAGTAGATGGCCAAACGCTTCTCTTTTAGCCCTTAACAGAGAGATTTCTGATCACAGTCCGTTAGTTCTTACTACGGTCAATAATAGCTTCGGTCCGTCGCCTTTCCGATTATTTAACAATTGGTTTTCTCTCAATGGCTTCGATGAGGTGATAAAAAAGGTTTAAGCAAAAGATGTGACTCTAGGTTTAAGGATGAGGTGTTGGCAGTGAAACTTAGGGCAGTCAGAGGTGAATTGAAAACATGGCGTAAAAATAGAAGAGAAGAAGAAGAAGAAGAGCTGGTCAAAGCACAAAACAGGATGAAAATATTGGACGAGCAAGCGGAAATAAGGCGATTATCAGAAACAGAATTGGGGTTATGGAATGATTGTAAAAGAAAGATAAAAGATTGGCAAGATAACACGGCTGCGGATTTGCAACAGAAATTAAGAATAAAATGGATGGGTTTGGGAGATGAGAACACTAGTTTCTTCCACGCAATCGTCAACAATCATATAGTTGGGAGATGAGAACACTAGTTTCTTCCACGCAATCGTCAACAATCATATAGCAAGAAACAAAATTTGCGGATTATGGATTGATGGGGTATGGGTGACAGATCTAGGTGAAATAAAAAAACCAATTTTTGCTAGCTTTTCAAACTAAGTTCAAAGAACCGGAGTCTTCTAGACCTAGAATTGGTGCTGATGGTTTCAAGAAGCTTAATCAGGGTCAAGCGGAAGATCTGATCAAACCATTTTCAGTGGAGGAAGTTAAAACTGCTGTATGGGATTGTGGTGTAGGGAAATCCCCGGAACCGGACGGCATCACATTTAAGTTGATAAAATCATATTGGGGGGGAGCTAAAAGGTCTAATAATGGAGATAATGAGCCAGTTCTTTACACATGGAACGATACATCATACGTGTAGTTCTTCTTTCATCGCACTCATTCCGAAGGTACACGATCCTATTACTCTTTCTGATTTTAGACCCATATCACTAGTGGGGGTGGTGAACAAAATAATCTCTAAGATTCTAGCTAATAGAATGAAGAGTGTAATCAAGAGTGTAGTGTCTAATGTGCAGTCGGCTTTTATGTCAGAAAGAAATATCATTGATGGGCCTTTGATAATAAATGAAGTGGGTGGGATAGGCAAAAAGATCAGGAAAAAAATTGTTTGTGTTTAAGGCAAACATTGAGAAAGCGTACGACACACTAAACTGGAAATTCTTAATTTCTATACTTACTTATATGGGTTTCCCGCCAAAATGGAGTAACTGGATAATGGGTATTCTATTCACTAGTAGGGGATCAATTTTGGCAAATGGTTCACCCACGGGTGAATTCCATTATAAAAGAGGGCTTAGACAAGGGGATCCCTTATCACCTTTTCTCTTCATCGCTGCCATGGAAGCACTACATGTGATGGTTGAGAGGGTTAAAATGAACGAAGTTTCTTCGGGAGTAAAATTACCTAGGGACGGTCCTTATCTTACACATATGTTGTACGCATATGACTCGATATTTATAGGTGAATGGGATGGGAATAATGCGAAAAATCTCAAAAGGTTACTCCGTATTTTTTACATGATGTCGGGCCTTAAAGTTAATCCGCGGAAAAGTCAGCTTTATGGGGTCGGTACAAACGAGGTCGAGATATCAAATATGGCGTCGATTTTTAATTGCAAGGCTGGCAAATTCCCTTTTGTCTACCTTGGGTTAAAAGTCGGTGCTAGTATGAATAAAATTGTGACTTGGAAAGAGGTTATCGATATGTTTAACAAAAGGCTCACAAATTGGAAAGCAAAAACACTTTCTTTTGCAGGTAGAGTAATTCTCGTTAAGGCAGTCCTTGGAAGTTTGCCGAATTATTATCTTTCACTATATAAATGCCCGACTGGAGTTATTAAAGTTTTGGAAGGAATCCGGAGAAAATTTCTATGGGGGGATGCAATTCTAACAACAAATTAAGGTGGGTGAAATGGGAGAAAGTGGTAGCATCAAAGGATTTCGGCGGTCTTGATATCGGCAACATTAGAGATACGAACTTGGCCCTTCTATTGAAATGGAGGTGGAGATTAAAGATGGAGACGGATAGCTTATGGGTGAAGGTTATAAAATCGATCCATGCTAATCAAAGAAAAATAGAATCGATTCCGTGTAAAAAATCCTTACCAGGAGTATGGAAAAGGATTGGAGACATTGACAAGGAATTCTTGAAAAGCAATATTAGTATAGAAAAGAATTTGAGAAGCAAAGTCGGAAAGGGCGAGAAAACTCTATTTTGGGTTGACACTTGGTTAGGTAATGATCCGTTAAGAATGCAATATCCAAATTTATTTCAATTATCCTCCAAGAAAAAGGCTGTGGTCATGGATAATTATAAAATAATTAATGGTTGGCGAGTTTGGGACTGGAGCTGGACGAGGGCACCATCAAGCAGTGAAGAAAAAGAGGAAATGGAACGCTTGAAGGATCGGTTGCAAAATCTGCACTTAACACATTCAAGTGACTTATGGTATTGGAAGAATTTCGAAAATCAAGTTTTTAGTGTAAAAAATGTCAAAACCACACTGAGCCAAAATCTAGATTTAAATTCTTCTCCAAATAACTTCAGCTGGAACAATTGGGTTACGAGTAAAAGCGCTGCATTTGTTTGGAGAGCGGTGGACGAGAAGATCCCTTCGATGGTGGCACTTAGAAATAGAGGTATAGTCATGCCGGATGTCATTTGCAAAACATGCGGTGCGGAGGACGAAACGGCAGTCCATATACTCCTAAAATGTAATTTTGCTAAAAGAGTATGGGAGATAATCACGAGTTGGATGAAAATCCCGGCGGTGAACTCGGAATGGAACTTAGCGGAGCTTCTGTCGGAGTTTCTTGAAATCCAAAGAAGTCGGAACATGAGAAAAATAATTCATGCAGTCGCAATTCAAACGATGTGGATACTATGGAAGACCAGAAACGAACGGGTTTTTTCGGGACGTCAAAGCGTGGTACAAACAGTCGTGGAAGAGATAAAGGAGGTCTCGTTTCAAGGTGTGAAGATAAAGTCAAAACATAACGGGATATCGAGACAAGAATGGTGGGATTTTGATTTAAATGTGTAACATAGTTTGATTTTTATTTTTCTGTTTGTTCGTTTTTTTCTTTTGGTTTGTTTTCCAGCTACTGACTGGATTTATGCTTGTTTTAGACCTGGTTTTTTTTGTTTGAATGAAGTTCAGTTGGCTATTAAAAAAAAAAAAAAACTATGTTCACACCTTTAGTAATTTTCTAGAGTTTTCATAATGTATGATTCAGTGTAGTAGTTTCAGCATTAAATGTTGCTTTGAAAAATAGCCAGCCATGGTTAAAAAAAGTGAATTTTAAGTTGATATATGTCAAATTTAATAAACACATCTAACCAAATTTAAGCTAAATAATTTTTTAAGTACGTTTTTTTTTTTTTTTTTGAACAGCACAGGAAAATATATCATTCCAACCAAACCTCCAGCAAGAAGCTAAAGACAAAAAACATCAGAAATTACAAAACAAATAAGTTTGCATCAAAAGCCAACCAAGAATCTAATGTTACATTCTCCAATCTACCTCTACTTCTTCAATGATTTTTTAAGTACGTAAGGTATAAAAAAATTAACGTGGCAAATAATAGATTATGCATTACAATTTATAGTAATAATTTTTTTAAATAAAGTATATTATTTATAGATTATTAAAAATATAAACGTTGAGTTTAACGGAGATAAATCTTTTTATATAAATAATCTTACCTTCATTGACAAAGACAAAACCTTCAGAAACACATAAGATTAGAGGTTTTAGATTCAAGTCTTACAGACGAGATTAAAAATAACTTCGCCTTAGATCATTTTATAGGCAAATTGGATTTAAATAATCTCAACTTTCTCAATTTGGCGGATAATAATCCCAACTCAGTTATTTGTAGATAATAACCCGAACTGGTTCACTTTTGACTGATTTAAAAATAGCTTAAAGGAGTTAAGTTTTTTTCCGAATTACAAACTGATGTTTTAGGGCTTTTGATTAGAATGAGAATACAAGTTGATTGATGTAAAATTTAATTCGAAATACTGCCACAAACGACGAAAACGATGCTTCAATTCGGGTGTTTAAACTTTCAATTAACAAAAATCAAGCCGTTTGGGGCACCGTCTGGAGGTAAGTTTTAAATAAATCGACTCGTATCCTCTCTCTGATCAAAATCCCTAAAACATTGGTTTGTAATTCGGAAAGAAACTTAACTCCAATAAACTATTTTTAACGGTGGATTAAAGTGGACCAGTTCGGATTATTATCGGCAAATAACTGAGTTAGAATTATTATCGGTCAAATTAAGAAAGTTGGGATTATTTATATCCAATTTTTTTTATTTATATAATAAAGTCGTAACCAAACAACAAATCATAAAAAACAAAACCAAATCTACCACTTTCAATTATTTCCATTATTATTCATGTGAATTTGAAAATGTGTAACTTCTATAATGGTGATAGTATCTAGCATCTGTTCAACATGATTCTTAAATTGAGTTTCCTTTTCTCAAAATCATTGTGGATTCAACTATTTTTTTTTTTCTAAAGGCTAAACATGCATATAATAGAGATTGAACCCCTAACCTCCTACTAAATGATTCTTTTTTTTTTTTTTTGAACAGCCAAAGAGGATATATATAAAAACAAAACACCAAGCCTCTAGCAAGAAGCTAGAGGCAAAGAACACCAAAACTTACAGACTAAACAAAGTATCCCCAAATTCTAACCAAACTTCTAGTGTTATATGCTCTATATTTGCTCTATTATTGACCCATAATAGAGACATCTCCTTGATATCTTCTATAAGCTTTGAGTTTGGAATACTCACTCCCCGAAAAATCTTTTCATTTCTGCAGTTCCAAATCTTCCACAATCCGGCCAACACTACACACAAATATAGCTTTCTTTCTTTTCCTTGAAGCTTTCAAATCATGCACATGTTGAAGTAATTCCTTAACCGTGGAACAATTCTTAAATAGATTATTTCATGAGCTTACAACATTCCAAATTTAACTTGTTCTGGAATAATTGGCCCAATCAAGTTGGGCCTAATAATAAATTTGGATATGGTTCTCATCTAATTGGGCATGATTTTGCTTCCATGTTTTAGACTCTGTTCTCTCCAGGCTTTTGGGCCACTGCCATTTCTTTATTGGGCTAATCATTCTAACTTTGACCCAACTCCTTTTTTCTTACTGGGCCTTAGAACAACATTTGAGGTCATGATGTGTTACACTTTTACTTTGGACACCCTTTAAATTATGCTTTACATCATCTTTTTTTCTCTAAAATAATGCAAATAATTACTTGAACATTACCTGTTATGCTATACTATTTATTAATTTTTTTTTATATGTTATTCATTGTGATATTTGGGTTGTTTCATCTCATTTTGGTTATCATAACTTTATGATTCTTAGTAATAATTTTGGATGTTTTACTTGTATTTAACCATTAACTTGTTAATTTGAGGATCTTGACTCCTCTAACCATGTGTTATTTTTTCATATCGCGATCCTTCTATAAGACATAAATTTTTATGCAAATGTAACTATACTAGAAATCTTTAAACACGTATCGTATCGTACCGTATACTTCTTTCATTCAATAATCATTTTTTAACTATCATTATGTAATTTAATAGAGTAAATTACAAGTTTTGTCCTTTATGTTTACATCAAATTTCAGGCGCTGTCCTTTAGCGCAAAATTTGACAGGCGGTGTCCTTTACCTTTCAAAATCTTGCATGTTTTGTCCTTTAGGCCAAACTCAGTTAGATTTTTTGGTTAAATCTGATCATCCAAGGGCATTTTAGTCTTTTTACCCCACTTATTTAATAGTATTTAAAAAATAAAATAAAATTATTTAAAATATTATTAATATTTTAACTCTATATATATATATACTCCATCACCACCACCACCCTCCACCACCACCACCACCCCCCTCCACCTCCACCTCCACCGCCACTTGCATCAAAAATCCCCAAAAATAAAAAACCTAAATACCAAATCAAAAACCCCCAAAACCAAAAAAAAAATTAAAAACATAAATACCAAATCTTTTCAAACCTCACTCATCTGTGTCTCTCTGATGTCAACCTATATGGTGAAATTACATCATCATTTTTTAATCTGACTCAAGTCGATTGGTTAGATCTTTCCAGAAATCATGTTTTGGATGGTAACAACCTAACAGTTGACTTTAATCTTATTTTTTCTCTTAGGAACCTTAAATATTTGGATCAAAGTGGAAACAATATCACACTTTCAGTCATACATAGCCACAGAAATGAAACTCAACCCAAGTTCATAGCTTTACGGTTGATATCATGTAACTTGAAAGTCTTTCCTGAATTTCTGCGATTTCAAAATCAATTGAAGCGTTTGTACCTTGATAACAATAATATGGAGGGCCTGGTACCTGAACCGGAGGCGAACAATAAGTTGACCGGAGAAATTCCACCATCGATATGTGACTTGACGAAGTGAGAACTGAACCGGAGGCGAAGGCTAAACTCGAAAGGGTTTTAGAAGATGGAAGACGAAGTGAGAACTGTCGCCTCTGTCGCTCCTCTCTGCCGCAAGCCATCGTACACCACCACCCCTGTGACACCACTACCCCTGCCCTTCCACCGGAGTACCGCTGCTGAGTACTGCATCTCCACCGGAGTACCCCTGCTCTTCCACCGGAGTACTGCATCTCCTCCGCAGATGGAGAGGCTGTTTGGTAGCCTCTGAATGGTCATTAAGAGGCTACCTCTTAATGGAACCATTAAGAATTTTACCAATGAGAAGGTAGAAGAATGTGGCATGTGATGATTTAACATTCAGAGCAATGTCACCTAATTCGCGGTTCGCTCCGGTTCGGGTACGCGGTTCGGGTTCGCGATTCGCTAGTGCGTGCGAATTCGGTTCGGAGGGGGGTAGGTTCATTTCGGTACGATCCGGTACGATTCGGTTCGGTGTAGTATTACGCCCGGTTCGGTATACACAAATTAAAGCAAAAATTACTAATTTCATAAATCCAAATGATCAAAAGTTCAAAACATATTATTCATATTAGCAAAAGCCATTTGATTGTGAAGGTGTGAATTGAGGATGAATGCAGTGAAATTGAAGGTGTGATTGTGTGAAATTGAGTAACAAATCAGCGTATATATAAACATGATTATGGATTTCTGGGATTTGGTAACTGGTCAGAATTATGGAAACGACCATACGTAATCTAGGAAGGTTTGTTTCCCGCTTTTTCACAATCCCGCCAAGTACACGTACCAACACGTATTCCCGCCGTTTCCAACCCTAATATGTATAGAACATAAAAATTCTTATACATGAAATCGGAATTCGCTGATTTGAAATCCGGAATACTCTGGTTCAGAAAACGAAATTCGCTGAATTGTACCTTAATAATACACCGAATTGAATGGTTGAATACATCGAATTGATGTCTGTAATTCGCGAATTGGAACCGTACAATACTCATACGAATTCCGTATGGTACGAAACGTACCAATACGAAATTCGTGGCTTCAGGGGCGAATTCTGTGACTATGATTCAGAGGTTACCTCTTAACCATTCAGACTTGAGGTTACCTCTTATTCTTTCAGAGGTTTTAAACCATTAAGAGGTAGCATCTGAATGGTCATTAAGAGGCTACCAAACAGCCCCGGAGAGAAAAGAGAGCGAGATAGAGTGAGGAAGAGAGAGAGTGCAGAAGTTTTTAATTTAATATATTTTCTATTTTTTACAAAATAGTCCCAATCTATATATTACTTACACAATAGCCCCTTGAATGATGAAATTACAATCATACCCTCATGTGCCTTGCACATGACTAGATTTAACCAAAATATCTAACTGGGTTTGGCCTAAAGGACAAAACGTGCAAGATTTTGAAAGGTAAAGGACACCGCCTGTCAAATTTTGCGCTAAAAGACAGCGCCTGAAATTTGATGTAAACATAAAGGACAAAACTTGTAATTTACTCAATTTAATATTTCTATGCCTTCTTTAGATTCTTAGCATCAAATCTAGAGCTCCAATGTTGACATTGATGAGCATGGCTATATAATAATAGTATGCCACAAAGCTTTTAAACGAAGTTATAAAATCAGTTGGTGTAACAACTATTTATTTTTCTGAAACAATGAATAGATTTTTCAACATAACTTTTAAACAAAAGTCAAACTTGGAGGAAAAATAAAGTTTAAATTCAATATTAAATGCAAAAATGAAATAAGTTCAATCGTACTAGGTGTGAAATGAAAAAAATCCTTTCTTAGTTTATATTTATATTTGGCAAAATAAAAATAAAAGACATATGATAAAAATAGAAGTGACACCAAAAAGCTATTAAAGAGAGTTAATTAGCCACCAACTTTGGGGAGCATGTTAGTTGGTAGGAGTTTGTCTCTTTTAAATGAGCACAATCTTTGTGTATCATATTCAAAATGGTTGGGTGATGGGAATGGAACCTTACCTACACCCCATCCAATGCCCATTATGATTCATGACCCACCCATACCCAATGCCCACTCTTCTCCTTTGAAATTAAGATCCCTTTTATGTAAATGTTATATGAAATTAAGATCCCTTTTATGTAAATGTTATAGTTCATAATTATACTATGATGTAACTAATATATATATATATATATATATATTCTGAAAAATAGGATTATAATACGTTGGGCGGTAGGGCTATCTTTTTTAATCGAAATGCAACCCGAAACTGAAGTCAATCAAACCCGAAGTAGACGAAACCCGAAGAACCCGTAACCGAATAATTGTAAACCTGAACCCGAATATAGTTCTACGGATTGGTTAACTGGTTGAATAATGGGTAATCGGTTTAACCTGAATAACTTTTAAACAATTAGCATATTTTCTATATATAGTCATATCTTATAAAATGATCTAATAATCCTTTCGTATTCCATGATGTAGCCAACCATATCTTCTTAGAATTTTACATCATCCTATCTAAAAATTTTAAATCACGAAGTCCATCCATATCTCTAATTTCTAAAATTTTAATTCACATCATACATAATACATTCCTTATCTTCGATATCCTCCATTCTCAAAATTGTTGCTATAGTGTTCGCTAATAGCTAATATTGATATTTTAAAATTTAAAAGGTTGTACTTATATGTTAAACTAGTTTATTTTCTAACCTGAAACCCGATCTAACCCGGCCCGTTCTAAACCCAAACCATTTAACCCGAACATCGAAGAACCCGAACCTAGAATGGTTCGGTTAACGGGTTAAATATTTAGCTTTGAAAACCCGAAAACCCCAAGATTAAAGAACCCAAAGAACACCCCTACGGTAGGTTGTTAGGTTTCCTCTAGAATAGTGACGTGTTGATTCACCAGCATTATCCGCGTTCGTAGACGTGGTAATCTTTTGTTATTGAATTTTTTTTTGTTGATAGTTAAAAAAGATTTAATACTTTAATGTCTACCACCTTAAGTTTGAATTTTGGCTCATCTTTATTAAACACTAAGTTATGTCCCTTTATATAAAAGATTATGTTTGGTGAATTTTCATGATGAATATAAGAATATTACTTTACTTATAAACGAAATCTAAGTAAAGAGCCCTAAATCATATTTCCAAACTATGTTTTTGCTTTATATTCTTGTAACATGTGTATTAGGAGCTTTTCAAAAAAGTTTGTGTATTTTTCACTTTCAATCCAATTGTTTTTATCTTTTATATTTTAACCCCTTTGGCTTTTTTAAATTTAACCCCAAACTTTTTAATTTTCAACTTTGGTCTCCCCATACTTTTCATCTTTCGCAAGTTTTCGTTTTACATTTCGTTCTAAATTTTGCGAGTCACCACACAGCAACATGCGTGTGGGGTTCAACGTTTTTTTGCATGTCTTTCCCGTTTGATAGGCAAGTCGCAACGCGTCTATTTTTTTCCCGTTTGACAACTTCGTCACAATGCGCTGATCCTAGATCGACTTAGTTATTCTTTTCTACGTTTTACGTTTATGTCTAATTGTTTCGCATTAACACGCCACAATGGGCGTGCGTGGTTCAACGATTTTACGCATGTTTTGTTCGGTGTTATGTTTTACTTCTTTATTTAATTTATTTTTACAAGCTCTTCTGATGTTGGTGTTCGCTGGCGGTGGTTTGGCATTAGCGCTACTTGACACCATTTTACGAACGTATTTAACCTATTAAGTTTGTTACTAATAATTTGTTTCGAGTTTACCGTTATACCTCCTTTACTTAAGAAAAACATTTTTTTCACGTGTATATTTTTATGTGCGTACCAGTATAAATTCGATTTGCTCTATGTGTCGACATAAACTTTTTCTGGAAATGAGTTAGGTCAAATATAATACGTTTTCGTTTAAAAAACATTTTTACATGCATATTTTTATGTACGTTTCGGTATATATTTGAGTTGGTGTATGTTCGACGTAAACTTTTTTAGGAAACGAGTCAGGTGATGATTTATAAATTGTGTTTCGAACCGAGTGGAGTCAAATTGTGGTTTCTTTTCAAAAGTTCTGATTCATCTCTTTTAATTATATGTGTCAGCTTTTCCATTATACCCGTTACATTTTCTATGTATGACTTGGGTCGCTCGCTTATAATACGTTATGATTGTACGGTATAAATTTGATTTACTTTATGTTTGATCCAATTGCAATGCTTATACGTCGAAACGTTTGTTTTCATATGGTAACGCATCACACAACGTTTGGACTAATCCATTCGATGTTTGTGATATCTAGTTATATAAAACAAACATTACTAATTAATAATTATAGTGGAATTTATCTTTTTCATCAATGTTTTCTCCGTTTTCTTTGATGGTTATAATCCCGGTTCAATGTAGGTATAGAGGAGTTTAATAACATCAATATAATACCGTATTTGATGTGAAGAAGTTTTTCTATTTGAAGGATTTCTGTAGTTTTGGTTGAAATCATAACTTACATGTCATCGACCACTTAAACATGTAATTACGATGTTTTCTATCTTCTTTGGTCACATGATTCAACACACACATATGTGTGTGTTTGTTTTAGGCTCCCTCTCTCTCTTGTTATACATATACTTAAAGAGTTTGTTGTCTAAGCATTAGAAGCGAACGTGTTTAGATGCTCAATCGATATGAAAAATATAAGTTTATAATTTTATTTTCTTGTTTATTAAATAAGTCGAAATACAGAGACCAAATGATAGTAGAGAACCTAATTGCTTAAGAGACTCTTGTTGGGTTTCAATGGTGAGCTTGTTTACTTTTATCAAAAACGAGTTGTGGTTGGTGGTGTCGCAATGACGGTAGCAACGGTGGTCTTGCCTTGGTCAGCGTCGCACGACAAAAAAGGGGCCGCACCCTTGAAGGGTGCGGCTGGGATGATTGGTGTGCAAGAATGATTAGGTAGGTTATTATATTTAGGTTAATAATAAGCTTTCCTAATCACAAGTCTAATCCTCTCTCGGGCCCTCAAGTACAATATGTCTAGATTAAGTCCAAGACGTGATATGAAAGCGCAAAACCGTATGAAATAATTAATTAAACGTTAAATTATTTATAACCGCTATAAATAAGTATATGTCTTGTTCCGTTAATTGTTTGTGATCACTAGTTAATCAAGTTAAATGGATTTAATGTTCGTTGCCCAAAGTGTAACTCTTACGGTACGGGTCATAGATTCGTTGCCCAAAGTGTAACTCTTACGGGTGATAGCTCGATCAGCAGCGTTGACTTATCGAATCCGAACATTTAAATCAACAATCACCCACTTGGATGACCTTTGATTAAATCCTCAACACAAACACTCAGCGATGCTCTAACTGCACATGGCTACCCTTAACAAGTTATGACACTTTAAAGTCATTAACCAAACATCTTGTTTTAGACTTCTAGTAACAACTTACTATAGAAGACTTATGGCAATCATTGTCATTTATCTTTTCTGTAAAAGATATCAATTGAATCAATGACACATGGATTAAAATCATTCTCGTATAGTGTTCAATTGTTATTATTCTCGATTAAGATTCATAGTGGTCCAATCAAACACACGGTTAGTATGGGTAAGGCATTATACTTCACTACTTTGAATCAATGAGGGTGTCACGATGTCTAGTTGTTACACATCATGTAAGAGTACATAATCCCTTATCGACTACATACAACTCCCACTGAACTTCAGAACTATTCCTAGTAAAAGTCTTTATGACTGGCAGTGGCGTGACAACGGTTGACAATAATCAAAGGATAGTCCTTGGTAAACGGAAGTTATAGTATGTATCTCAGGTTAGTGGATACTAAATGACTATACAATATCCAAACATCTTATGACTAGGATCCATGAAGATGATTTGAAGCGAGTTACATCCAACGTTATTCACAATGAGGTCTGTGAACTTGGAAGTCAACTACTTGAGCCCAAATTCATATTATTCTTAGTTCAGAGTCGCTCCCACGAGTCTGAGTGACTACGGATGATTAGGAACACAAGATTCACTGATTCAACGTATTAAAATCGAACATAGTTATAAGATTCAGAATTGCATTTAACCAATAAATCAAAAAATGAACTCAAAAGTACAACTGTTCAAATGTTCGCACATGCAAATACTAAATCAAACCATATAGTTAGCTAGTCTAAGCTCGATAACATCCCTGTGTTGATTGTGTTTGTCCTGAGTTATGGACTTAGTAATGGGTCTACTAGGTTTTGATCCTGTTCACTTTGTTTATCACGATGTCTCCACGTTCCACAATTTCCCTTTTATAGTAGAACTTTCTTAGAAAGTGCTTATCGGTAAGAATCATTATATTGATCTCTTGTATGCTATATCTTCTTGAATTCTCTTCCTTGAATCTTCTTGATTGATTGAGCACTTGAACAACCCCTTTTCGCTTCCTTGACGTTTCAAATCGCAACTCTAGGGTTTTGTGGACGACTTATTCTATTTATAGAGCCAAATACTTCCTGGGTCAGGTACGACCCGTTTGCATTGGGTAGCGTGGGATCGTGTGGCTATCCCGAAAGAGGAAAGAGGGTCTTGGCTTGAGCAAACCCAACTGTGGAAGAAGGTGGTTGAGGCGCTCCATGAGAACTATTAAAAATTGGGATTTCCTTCTGGTTAAAAGAAGCTTAAGTGAAGTTTGACATAACATCGTTAAAACCTTTGCCAGAACAATCATTGACGGTGCCCTGTTGCGTAATTTTTTCAAAAGTTTGGTCGGTAACGGTAGTGATATTTCCTTTTGGTAGGATCCTTAGCTTTGTGATGAACCTTTAAGGAACATAATCCCTAATATTTTCAACTTATAGGCTCATAAAAAGTGTAGTGTTGCTAAAGACTTATTCCACGAGATTATCATTATTGGGTGCTGGAGTATATGGCGTGCTAGGAATGACTTGAAATTCTCCAATATTCGAGTTCGGATGGAAGATATTATCAGTGAAATTAAGTCGGTTGGGTTTTTGTGGATTAAAAGTAGATTAAAAACCAGGTCCGTATCTTGGAACCAATGGTATAATTTTGTAATTATGTAGAGTTTTGCGTTTGTTGTGTGACCGCCCCGTTTCGTGGATTGGTTGGTTTCTAATGAAGTTTAATTTTCGTTTTCAAAAAAATAAATAATAATAATCCATTAAATAAAAAACACACTTAGAGCAATTTAAATAAAAAAAATACTTAAAACCTAAAAGTAAAAACATTCAAATAATAGAAAGAACAAACTTAAAAACTAAAAACATACAAATACTTAAAAAAAAATAAAACAAAGTTAAGCGCATCCACGTTTTTTCTTAATTCCCTCACAAACGTGTTCATGAATTTGAAGTCGAACTGGGTATAGGCCCGAGAGGTAAAAGGATGGTGTAGTGTTGATTTGTAAGAATTTGGTCGAAGTCTACCCTTGAGCCTATCCATCATTTCCTCTTTTTCCCCATGTATTGTTCCATGCAAATTGTCACCCTTTCGTCTTCTTCAGGAGCCGACGTCTCCTTTTGTTTTGATCCTCTCCTCGACTTCGCCCGAGCCTCTTTAACCTTCTTTTGCCCCATTGGACAAGGCAACTCTTCAGCGTCGTTCGGGGTGTCTTTATCATCAAGATTGGAATTGAAATTTTGAACCATTGAAGGGAGTTCATTGTCGTCCAAGTCAACCGTATCGGAAGCGGACGATATATACACTCCCGACTTAGATGTCTTTGTCCTTTTTGACATCTTTGGCAGCGGTGAATGCCATTTCGGTTCATTTCTCATGATGTGAAAAACATGCTCGTAGTTGAAACAAATATTTTGTTCGTGTTCATACTCCGTTTTGGCTTGGTTCATGACCATCTCATTGAAGTAACCGGTATGGGCACTTTTGTGGCGGTTGTAAATCCCACATTTTGTTCGTGTTCATACTCCGTTTTGGCTTGGTTCATGACCATCTCATTGAAGTAACCGGTATGGGCACTTTTGTGGCGGTTGTAAATCCCACATAAAAGATTTGTCGTAGTGGCCATATAATGCCAATGTGACATCAAGTTCTCATTCATTCGGTTGTACCCGTTATTCATTTTTTTCAAATACGGCGTAAGTTGACACATGAAGATTAGCTAGTGTGATAGCTTCGTTTTCCTCAGTTGACGACTTATGAATTACAACTTTCTGCTTCTGCTACGAATCGACCACTTTTTTCCCTTTATTTTTTTTTCGCTAGAAGAAGGAGTTGGTGTAGATGTACCAGACGACAGAGTGTCTAGGTTATTGTACACGGGCACCGATTAGACATTGGGGTTGAAACCCGTCTCCATTTGTGGAGGTAACCCACAATGGAACCATTGGGTGTCAGCCCAATGGCCACCAGCCCGCATTCTAACCCGGAGGTGGCGGGTTCGAGTCTTGCTAGTTCCCAATGCCCCTACGGTAGCGGATTTACCCCCAGACTCAGGCTTGCTGGGTGGCGGTCTGCGAGGTGGGATCACCTCGGCGGTTGGGAGGACCGTGGAATATCCCCCCCCCCCCCCCCCACAATGGGGTTGTCCGTTTGGCTGCTCGTCCGAAAAGCAAACCACAAGCATCGGACTGTACGTTGAGGTTGCTCTTAGAAATCCATTTGACCCTCCAAATCCGTATATTGTATTTTCGTGTTTAATTTTTTCTTTTTTTTAAACGAAAAACTAACATATCTCTAAATACTAACATATCTCTAAATACTTGTACACCTTGCAAGATATGACTATCCCACTGTTTAAATTATTGTCTTTAAATATCAATCACCATTGTATTTTTCTCAATTTATTGACAATTTTTCTTGACAGTTTGATATTGAGATTCATTTTTGTTTTCTTGCTCCTATACAAAATTCTGAAATACATTGGGACATGGTCTTTTTTGTTGTACTAGCTTTGTCACTGTTTTCTTCTCACTCAAAGATAAGATATATCAATCATCCTATTCAAAAGTTGTTATTTTCTGATGTATGTCATGTATATGATGTATCAAAATTTTATCCCACTTCTTTATCCAATCATTGACCTATAACCAATATTGTCCGAATATCAGCAAGCATATCTTTGACATGGGTTTTAATTGTTTTGATAAACCTTGTATTTTTTTTTAACGGTAAATTTGGATCATTCGAGTATCATCGTATCACCAGCGGAACCATCCGATCATATCCATCTTCACTAGACAATAATACATATACACCAATTTAGGAGCAAACTCAATAAATATGAGAAAACTCCCTTATGGTTACGGTTACAGTTTCTAAAAACGGGGAGGTTTGGTCTCCATAACCTGCTGAAATGACGAATTTAGCCCTCACAGAGAAGTTTACGGGCATTATCTATATATTAAAAAAGCAACCCAATGAATAGTAACTATTTATTTATATATATACTATATAATAAAAGAAACCAATTTTTGGACACTTGTCATCATATTAGGCCATGTATCTTATGGATAATTATTATTTAGTTTAATTAATCTCTTCTAATTAATTATAGATAACCATCCTATTAAATATATTTTAGTTTAATCTCTTATAGATAATTATTATTTAGTTTAATTCTAATTTAATCTCTTCTAGAAAAAAATTCATAATTATTTATTAATGAAACATATTTTTTTAATAAATTATCTAACCATAAATTTTAAAATTCGTTTGATGAAAAGGGAACACACTCAAATATCTTATTTATTTATTATGGAGATTTTAATTATTGTCTATTAGTTTATTTTAAGAAATTTATACATAGTTAGGTTCAATATTTGTCTTGTCATATTATTATTATTAAATTAAATATATAACTTGATTGTTCGTACTTAGGTCCTTAATTTGTTTGTCATATTATTGTAACTAAATATAAATTTTAGTTTAATCTCTTATAGATAATTATTATTTAGTTTAATTTTAATTTAATCTCTTCTAGAAAAAAATTCATAATTATTTATCAATGAAACATATTTTTTTAATAAATTATCTAACCATAAATTTTAAAATTCGTTTGATGAAAAGGGAACACACTCAAATATCTTATTTATTTATTATGGAGATTTTAATTATTGTCTATTAGTTTATTTTAAGAAATTTATACATAGTTAGGTTCAATATTTGTTTTGTCATATTATTATTATTAAATTAAATATATAACTTGATTGTTCGTACTTAGGTCCTTAATTTGTTTGTCATATTATTGTAACTAAATATATAACTTGATTGTTATTACTAACCATCTATAGTGTTCGTTTATTTTTGAAAAATAGAGATTAAATTCAAAATTTTGATAAATCACAGGGATCATCCATATACTTTACTCAACATATTATTTTCATAATTTATTACTATCTAACTTTAAATATATATATATATATATATATATATATAAACAAAATGTTGCAATACGTCGCTAAAAATCTAATAATTATGTAAATATTTTTTGGATTCAAATTATTTTCGGTAATATGCGAATTATAATTGTAACTTTTTATTTCTCATTATATATAATGTAATACGTAAATACAATAATAAGTATTATATAATATAATATATTTATTTTTGTTTCATTTTCAAAGATTACATGTTTCTTTGATGAATTTTATAATAGTAACATACATCATCTTTATATTATATATAAACGTCTCCATCTTTGGTTTGCATTTATAAGAAATATTTATTATATAGTTTAGATTGTTCAACCCGTGTAACACACAGGGAACTAGATAAATTAAAAAAGCAACCCAATGAATAGTAACTATTTATATTTATAATATATAAATTTGTAACATGTTAGTGTAATGTGGTGTTGTAAGTGTGGCTTTATTACAATTAAAACTTAAAATCTATCCTTTGTAAATATTATCTCTTAGCAAATAGATGATGCTTTTAGGCTTTAGCATAGCTTAATATATATGACACTTTTAGGATAGCTCGAGTTTTAGACGTAAAGCTCGATAAAATGTAACATATAGGCTCAAAAGATATAAACTTATGCCGTTAAATAGATTTTAAAAGTTAAAGAAAAAGAAAAACATATAAAGCTAAAACCTATAATAAACATATTTATTGAAAAACCTTGAATTCGTTAGATAAATAATGCAGTAAAAAAGATATATAATTGGTTTCTAAACTATAAGCCGAATCGCTAAATTCGAACTTTTAACAATAAATCAAATTGTATAAATGTCAAATCTACCAAAGTATCAAACTATAAATTCAACAAAAAAATTCAAATAAAAGGATTTAATCGGTTTTTCGGGTGTTTACTTGCAAATAAGAAAAACATCCGGAAATTCGTTTTCTTAGAATACATACAACCAAACCATCGATTTTGGGTTTAGTTCGCTTATATTGGTTACGACTTATGAGACAATTATTTCGGTTTTATACACATCCAGTTTTGGTTGAAATTTAAACCATGATAAGAGATCATGTACAAGAGAGCAATATTGTAGGAATTGTAGGAGATAATCATGACCACAAATTTGTTTTTCTCAATTTAAGAAGGGAAGGGTATGATGGTCTTTTTTTTCATTTAACTAGTTTCCTCATTGATTTTCAAACGGCTATAACTTTTTCATACGTTAACATTTTTGTTTTAAAAATACACCGTATTAACGAGCATTTCATTCTCTTTAATAGTTTAATTCGAACAGCCTATTGCTATAGTGTTCTTAAAAATAATGTACAAGACTTTGA
Source organism: Helianthus tuberosus (assembly GCA_030545235.1). Classification (NCBI taxonomy): domain Eukaryota; kingdom Viridiplantae; phylum Streptophyta; class Magnoliopsida; order Asterales; family Asteraceae; genus Helianthus; species Helianthus tuberosus. The sequence continues at coordinate 3,058,018 of CM060416.1, read as the reverse complement.
ATACCCATTACGTGATTTTGAATACTCAGTACCCATTACGTGATTTTGAATATCGGGTACATGACTACGTGATTTTTTAATACCCATTACGTCATTACACATTTAACATAAATCATTACGTATTCAATGTAAATTTATTATGTGATTACACATTCAATATGATTTGTTCTAACTAATGTTAATACAATTATACTTTATTACGTTAGGGGGGTTCGTTTGAGAAGAAAAAGAACAAATGGTACAATTGTAAAACATTAAATAGTTTTTCTCTCATCTCATTTATTATTATTTTTGACTAATTAATTAGTCATAAAAACTATCATCTTTCACACTAAAATTTTTGCCTACACACATCAAAATTTACCCTACACGTTTTGAAATTTATCCTACACATATTGAAATTATCCTACACACCTCGTAATTCATCCTGCACGTCTTCTAATTTATCCTACATTTTAAATGAAATTTTTACTTCTTTGAAAAATATATTTTTAAAAATAGATTACAAATTTAATGTAGTTAACTATTAAAAAGGAAGACTACCAATTAATGATCTATCTAAGTTTACCAATATACCCTTACACTAATATTAGATACAAAAATTTAATAAAGTAAAATGAAGTATTCTAATTGATTGAAATTTCTTCTTTTTTTTTCTTACAAAAAATTTTCTCATTTAAACGCTCCACTATTACGTTATTACAAATTTAATAATAAGAACTTGATTTTTTATGCTTTATTACGTGGTTAAATCTCTAATATACGATATTATGTTGTTATTATAGGTTGGTTTGGCTAATGTTTTGTATATAGTTTATCCTTAATACGTGATTATACCTGAAATATTAGGTATTTCATATGAAATATTATGTGGTACATATTTTATTTATATGTAATTACATAATCACTCAGTAAGGTTCACATAAATACTATAATGAAATCACGTAATCATGAAATGAGTATTTAAAATAATTTAGTCATGTAATAATACATACTCAACTATTGTTACGTAATTATATAATCACTTAATGGGGTTTCATATAAAATACTTTAATGAAATCAAGTAATCACGTAATGGGTATTCAAAATCACGTAATTATTTATTGTGTATTCAAAATCATGTAATCACGTAATTGGTATTCAAAATCCTGCAAATTTTTTCAAGAAAAATATAGCAATAGGCTGCTCGAATAAAAGAGAATGAAATGCTCGTTAATATGGTGTAATTTTTATAAAAAAAATATTAACGTATGAAAAAGTTATAGTCATTTGAAAATCAAAGAGGAAATGAGTTTATAAGTCAACAATATTGGATTTTTCTATTTTATCTTTTTCTTCACTTCTTCCCTTGTTTTTAGTTATGTAAATTATATATTTAAGGATCACTTAATTTCAACCATTAATGCTGCAAATCAAAGGTCAAAATTCTCAGCTACACTTACACTTATTTCCTCCTGTATAATAACCTTTATCTATAAACCATATGCATAGAAGAATATCATTATACTATTAGATAAAAAATAGTGGTTTAATAAACATATTGTAAAGATAAATATTAATATCTATTATATATAATAAATGAAAGTGATTTGGGCCACGTGTCACTTGATTAGGGCATCATCATCAGTTCCATTTTCCTGCCTAACAGTACCAAGCTTACATCCCTTTTATACTCCCTTTTCCCCCTTTTTTTTCCTTTTCAAACCCTATATCTGAATCTTCTTCTCCTTCTCTTGTACTCTTCTCCCTTTTGAATCAAAGATCAAACCAAATCATCTCATCATTAATCATTCGAAGCGTCACCAGGTAAGCCCTAATTTTGGTTGCAATCCTAACTCGGTTTTCTTGATTTTGTAGCCCTAATTCGACATTGAACCTGAAATTGAAGAACACATAACTCGAAATCAGCCTTTGTAATTTTCATGTCTGATTATACCATGAAGAGGTAATATCTGGCTTTTGTAATTTTCATCCCAAGCTATAGTTGGTATTTCTTGTCAGATCTAAAGTTTAACCATGGTTGATGTTGGTTTTTCCATTTGAGGTTTGATTTGTAATTTTCATCTTCTTCGTCGGCTAGGTTCTTCCATTTTAGGTTTGATTTGTATGTTTATAGATCTGTGTTGATTTCTTCTTATTTTCATAAAAAGTTTCTAATTAAACCCTAATTTCTACTCCTAATCTCATCATATGGTTCCAAGGTTGTTGTCATCGATGGTCATCAAAGTTCAGATCTGCTTACCTGCGGCTAGATTTCCGCTGTGAACTGGTATGTTTGAATATGTTCAGAAACTAAGGGTTTTTTTTCTTAATGGTGATGATATGAGTACAACATCTGTTGATTATTGATCTGTGAATATGTTCACCGATTATTCTTTTCGAAATTAGGGTTTCATTTGCTTGAGATTTGAATCTTCCGATTGTTGAAGCCTTTGAAGCCGATCCTTTTAAATTTCCAGTTCCCGATGTATGATCTGTTTGTAACAGCAGTGGTTCGGCATCTACAGTGGATTCAACATCTATAGTGGATTCAACATCAGGTGTTTGGTTAATTTTTGGTCAGGTTTCCTATTCAGTTTTGATGTTCACTTATCTAATTTTCATTTTATTTTTAGGCTTCTATATGATTATGAGGTTGATTGATTGGTCACTTGCTATTGTTGTTTGATGTTGTTTGCTATTGTTGTCAAGTAAGGTAAAAATGGCCATTCTAATTACACATTCTACGATATGTGGTTAAGAGCCGCACATAAATCAGGTAATTGTTATTCTTTTGCTAATTGTTAATACACTTTGTATGTCACACCCCTTTCTAAGGAGGAAGCACGAGGTGTGATCATGAAAGGTTCTCATTGCATACGAATGGTAAATATACTACATGCTCGTAAAAATAACTTCAAAAGCCAATAACATTACGCAACTGAAAACATAGGTTAAGTTTGGAGTTTACATCACAACATAAAACGTTGTCTGAAAAGTTTACAACATTATTCAAAGATAAACATAAACAACATCCAAGAGCAAGAGCAAGAGTAAGACCGCGCACACATCCACTTTAGTTACCTGAAATACATGTGAGTTTTTTGAAAATCGTCAACATAATGTTGGTGCGAATTCATGCAGTTTTTGTATTGAACGTTTGTATACTTGTATGAAAACATAGTATGTAATTTGTATGAAACCAGTATTTCTGTAAATATTAGGAAATCGAGATCGCTAACGGTTTGCAAGGCCATTAACATGTGACACAACATAGGAAGCATCCAAACCATATGCATTTTTAGTAGTCTATTCACGACTGAGACACAAAAGCACTGCTTGGTACTAGTTATCACCAAGAGTGTGGCTGCCTGAAACCCATTAGATCTAACCTTTTGTTCAACGGTCTTAGTATGTACACGATTAATGGTGCTTCTGATACCCTATTCGTGACATGATCTAAAGTATCATTCCTTAGTTTTTGTATTCGACATACCATAACACATGTATTTTCCCCAAGTTTAAAAAGCATGTAAAAGTTTAAAAGTGGGGACATGAACTCACAACTTTGCGTTTCTTGCGCCGTAAACTTCACCGGATTTGCTTATATAGCGTCGTGACCTATACGTGTTTTATTAACATTAGTCACTAGACTTGTATCACACAAGTACAAGTCACCATCTTTTATGTATGTGTTCTTTGTTGTTAAAAATAATTTATATTTTTAACTATGTGTCTTACTTATATTATTTTCTCAAAAATAAATATAAGTATCTTGTATTTTTCACCCGAGTTATATATCTTCGTCCAAAAAGACATTTTAAGTTCGTAACTTGTCCAAGTTACATAATCTTCTAAGAAATATATTTTCATAAATATATGTTCTTGTATTTGTCTAAGCATGTTGTATGTGTATTTTGTATTTTTACTCCTTAGGAGTATTTAGTGTATTTTCAAATCCTAATACACTATTACATATAATACACACTACATACACTTAGCACAAAATTTGGTGATCAATAAATATATATATTTTCCTAAAAAATATACATACTTAATATCAATTTTTATCTTGAAGAAATCATCATTTCTTAACTTGAAGTTTACATAAAAATTAGGGAAACCTTGGTAAATATTTTTAGGTGAATTTTTAGGGAATAAGTTTCACCAAAACTTATATTTTTCTAAGTGTCAAAATTTTATAGAAATTTTGACATGGTTTCCCCTAAAAATGGAGGTTTCCCATGTTTTCAAAACATGTGTTTATTTTCTTTTAAAATCATCACAAACAATCATCAACTCATTCAACACTTACCGAGTGTCAAAATCAAGTAAATTACACTACATCATGAACTTGAAGTTTTTTTGTAAAAACTTATAGTAACTTACCATGTTATTTATTAAGTTTAGTTACCCTTTAAAACATATTTATTTGTTTCTAAATCACATTCTTGAAAGATTTAGTCATTTACAACTTGTAAGATGATTTTTCTAAAAATATTTCTTTTGTATTTTTCTTGTTACAATCATGTTCCTAGTCTTGTTTAAACACTAAAAATATGATTAGTTTACTTAGAAACCATGACTTTGTAAATCTCATAAATAAACTTAGTTTCTTGAGAAAATTATTTTTGTAATCATCTATTTACAATATTTGTATTTTGTTTAAATCACCTTTACATATGAAAACCAATTTTATCATTCAAGTTCATGAAGACATAAAGCATGATGATCTTGGTCTTTCACTATATCACCACTTTAACTTACTAGATCATGTGTTTAATCACAATCTAGTAGGTTTCTTATGATGTCTAACATCACTAACACAAATCATCATTCATCAAGAAGCAAATCATCATCATTTACATGTATTCTTATGTATTTAAGCTTATGTTAAAGTATCATGATCATGTTCTTTTGTGTTCTTCAAGATTAATAATGTATATCATCTTTTAACCATCAAAATATGAAGTAATAAGAGATCATGAGGGCCTTACCACTAGCACAAGGCTAGGGAAGAACACAAGAGGTTGAAGATGACAAATGTGAAGGATAAAAGCAAATGGGAGAGGTCCTTCAATCTCCAAGAGCACCAAGCTTCATAAGGCACCTTCTTACACCTTGAAATGAACTAGGAATGGATGAACAATGGATGAAGGTGGTGGTGGTGTGGATGGTGGTTTCGGCCGAAGGTGGGGAGGAGAGGAAGACGGTGAGTTGTGTGAAGTGAGATGTTGATGATGATGTTCTCTTATAACCATGTTTAAGTGTGGTCCAATGGGTAATATGTTTCTTTAGTACACAACACAACCTTCAACAAATCTTCTCAAATCTTAAGAGATCAAGCAAGATCATGGGAAGATCATGGTGGGGCCACACCTTATGACCATGAACATGAGGGGGGGGGGGGGTCTTGGTTGGTGATTAATGGGTAGTTAAGTGATTAAGTTAGATTTCAAGTATAGTGTTTAGTGTTTAAGTGTATGATGTGTTATATAGTGTGTTAGGGTGTTCGGGGATCTTAACTAGCTCATAAACATTAAGAAAATGTTTCTAGTATAATTTTGGTGTTTCGGGTAATGTCCGGTTGTTCGGTTAAATACCGGTTCGTTAAAGTGTCAAACTATTCCGTTTAGTGGTCTTTAAGTATCCTTTTGTGACCCTTTCAATTCCCGACACTTAGGAGGGTATTCTGGATAATAAAACATGAATTCTGCATGACATTGATGTGTTAAAAAGCTGATTATAGCTGATTTGTGCAGAATTCTGCATTTAAAGTGCGTTTCGGGTGCTTTTTAGTGCATATTCTAGCTTCCGGAAAGTCTATATGTTAACCCTTGTATACATTCTTGGGTTTTAATGTATTTTTTACGTTGGGCCTACTCCTGAGCCCCAATTCTATTGTCTGGCTGCTTTCTGCAGAATTGCTGACACAATGTGTCTTACCGGTGAGTTTACTAGTATTTCTGACGCAACGCTATCATTAATGAATAAAGCAATATTTGTAGTATAAAACGTGCATGAATTCACATGTATAGCATGTAATCAGACAATGTTGACATTTAAGCACATAATTGCAGTTATTAAGTATTAGTTAAATTGTACGAAAATTACCGGTTTTGTGCCAGTTGTCACATTGTAGTCAGTTTTTCTTCTTCTTCTTCTTCTTCTTCTTCGTTATTTCATATAATATAATGATTTGTTATACAACTACCTGATTTCATATTTCATTATGATTTTTATGCTTTTAGGGTTTTATTTGATATTGGTAATCACATTAATGGTGAGTACTCAAGAATATTGGATGGTTTAATTAGTTTTATTTTGGGTATTTTTGGATGATTTCATCCATTTCTTTAGATAGTTCATGATTGAAGATGCAGTTGAAGCTATCATTTGAGTGAAATGATTGTTGATTTATCAGAAGATGCAGTTGAATGTATCTTAAATAAGGTAATAATTGCATTACATCCCTGTTGAAAAATAGAATTGATAAATTTAGGGAAAGTGAAGTTGAAAGTTGATAACCCAACAGTGGAGATCTCATTCTACAGCTTCGATAAATTGAGCGGTATTCTCATGTAATTCTTCCTAGATGCTTCCAATGAAGCATCACTTTGGACATCTGTTGTCTTGAAACATCTATTATATATTGTCTATTATCTATTCTATCTATTATATATAATAGATAGAATAGATAATAGATAATAGATGTTTGAAGAACAACAGATGTCCAAAGTGCTTCTTCTTTGGAAGCATCCAGGAACTATTATTTGAGAATACACTTGAATTTATTGAAGTTGTAGAATGAGATCCTCCACTGTTGGGTTATCATCTTTCAACCTCACTTTCCCTAAATTTATCAATTCTATTTTTCAACAAGGATGTAATGCAATTATTCCTCTCAATTAAATAGACCGACCCTTGCTTCCTCTCAAAGTGTTATGGAATGGTTATAACAGCTGATCATGCTAAGGACTGTTATAACTAACCACTGCTCCTTATAAAGACTGATGGACTTAAAGACTGATGAGGCCTATGCACTGTTGAAGACAAATCCCTGTTAAAGACAAGCACTTATGTATCTCATCTCTGATTATTTGTTTCTTTGTTCTTTAATTATTTGTTAGATGTACAGATTCTACAGAATGTAGTTAAGAGCCGCACATAAATCTGACCAGTTATGGTTTCGGTAAGTATCTGTAAATTGTCTTTGATTTGTTATTGTTTATTCAGATGCTTGCATTGGTGTACCATGTGATTACCAGTAGATTGATTTTGATATGTTTGTAGTTTTTGTTTTTCACAATCTGTTTTGTTGGTTTATTCACCCATGTTTCATTCATAGATCTCTATAATCCATATTTATGGTTTCAAATCTGTTTCCTGAGTTATTTACAGTTGTAGCACACCAAATATTTGTTATTTGTATTGAGTTGGTATATTGGGATTAAATACTGAACTGATGGAATTACAGCAAGTCCAGGTTATGCTTCAAGCTGTCTCGATCTCTTTGGAGCTGGATAGGTGGCTTTCGGAGGTCTGAAAAACAGAATTGATAAATTTAGTGAAAATGAGGTTGAAAGATCATAACCCAATAGTTGAGGATCTCATTCTACAGCTTTTGATAAATTCAGGGTTATTTTCAAATAATGTTTCCTAGATGTTTGAAGACCGATAAATGTTCAAAGAAGCAGCCCTGTGGATATTTGTTTGCCTTTGTCGTTCTTCAAACATCTAGGAACCATTATTTGAGAATACCCCTGAATTTATCAGAGCTGTAGAATGAGATCCTCCACTGTTGGGTTATCATCTTTCAAATCCATTTTCTCTAAATTTTTGGATTCTGTTTTTCAACAGGGATGTAATGTAATGACTCCTCTCAATTGAATAGACGGACACTTGCTTCCTCTCAAAGGGTTATGGAGTGGTTATAACAGTTGTTCATGCTAAGGACTGTTATAGTTAAACATTGCTCCATATAAAGACTGATGGACTTAAAGACTGATGTGGCCTATCCACTGTTGAAGACAAAGCCCTTTTAAAGACAAGCACTTATGTACCTAAAGCCTGATCAACGAAAGGAAAACCACTGCTCAGTAGCAGCAGTGGTTCAACATCTACAACGGATTCAACTTTAGTATTTATGTATCAGTGTTTCTTATGTAAAAGTGTTTAGTGTAGCATTGGTTCGCTATAGTTTAACTCTCGAGACAAACCCTATACAAACTGAAAGACGAACCACTGCCCAACAACAATAGTGGTTCAGCATCAACAGCAGATATTCTACCTTTGTTTATGTTAACAGTGTTTATATGTAACAGTATTTATCACATCAGTGTTTTATACTCTGTTAGATTGTTAGATGTCATATCACTGAGATGTTTATATGTAACAATATTTATCACATCACCCCAGCATGCTAACTGATCTGTACTAAATAAAAATGAAGTACACTTGGATGATTATTAAGCTCCTCATTTTGATTGTTTGGGTATAGTATTCTTGAAATTGGTCTTTTTTGCAAACATGTGTTTATGGGCCAACTTCTTTTTAAGGTCAAAAATTTGTTTAAGCGCAAACATCTGTTTATGTCCAAACAAATGTTTAAGGTCAAATATCTGTTTAAGGTCAATCATCCTCAAAATAGTTAAAAATGATAGTTTTTATTAATCCTTAAAAGTCTATTACAACCACTGTTTTGGTTCAAACATCTGATTGTTAAATGTTATTCACTGCTGAAAGCCAACCTCTGTTTCTTCATTCTTCATGTTGACCACTGACTGACCAAACATCTGTGTTTCAATCACCGTTGTTCAAATGAGATAAGAGTTCCTCGAATATTGTTTTGGTGATAAAAATTAAAGTTAAAATAAAAAATAAGAAAAACTGTTGTTCAAAATCAGTGTTTTAACCCACTGATGACTATCCACTGCTAGCTTAAAGTCAGTCACTGTTCTCAGACTATGGGGTATGGGGCGGGGGTTTGGGTGTGGGTTGGGGGAAAACGCCCAAGGCACCACCCCGGGTGGGCTTGGGTTGGGGCATGGCCCTTGGGGCTTGGGTTTAAAGCCGGGCGTGGGGCGGTCTTGACATCCTAGCTGGCGGCCTCCTATTCGCTGACCCCGCCATGTCATAGCGGGCCATTTGAAAAGTTTGAATTTTAAATTCAAACCGTTTGGCTTGGCCAAGCGGTCACCCCAACTCCAACATCCCCTATAAATAACCTCAAACCCCACCGTGTGGTCCATCCCAAACCCCACCGTGTGGTCCATCCCAAACATCCCACGAGCCCGCTACCCCAACCGGTCACCCCAACCCCGACATCACACGAACCCGCTACCCCAACCCGAAGAACATGGCATCCTGGACCCATGAGGAAGAATTGGCTCTCGTCACAAGCGTCGTTGACGCTATGAAGGGGCGGCCACCGGGCCAAACAAAATATTGGCCGGAAGCATTCGCAACCTACCGACATAACGTCGGTAACGACCGCCACAACCTCAACGCGTGCCAACATAAATGGCGCGAGCTACGGCCCAAGCTCGAGCGTTTCAAGGCTTACTACGAAGCCGTTCCGAGCGGCGAGTTAAGCCACGAGGACCGGGTGGCGGTGGCGAACATAGAGTTTCGAGGCAAGGAGCGAAAGGCGTTCGACAAGATCGACCTTTTTGAAATTTATTTAACGCTCTAGGTTTGTTATTTTGTAATTTTTAGAAATTATGTAATTTTTAGGATTATGTAATTTTTAAAATTTTAATGAAGTTTAGGTTTTTTTTATAAATCTTGTGTGATTTTTATAAATTTTTTGTAATTTTTTTTTGAATATTCTGCCGCGCGGTGCACCCAACCCAAGCCCAACCCACGCCCCGCCATACCCCGCGGACACGTAACTAGGCGGGGGGGGGGGGGCTCCCATTCCACGTGTTAACAAATGCCCCAACCCAAGCCCCACCATACCCCACGGTCTCATTTGTAACCGTTGCAAACCACTGATATTGTTCCATCAGTGATTTCCTACCAACTGTCCTCCATTATCATCAGAGGTTGGCACGTGGACAGTACATAGCGGTCAGATCTTTTAGTAACCGCTGCCACGTCAGCATTCACTTTTCCCCCTATAAAACCCTGATCAAAACCCCCAAACAGGGTTTTTACTGTCGAATCGAATTCAAAGTTCCTTTCTCAAAGCAGTTATCATCCATTTCTCTCAAAATCACTCATCCTCTTCATCGTCTTCTTCCTCTCGCAATCATACTCAAATCACCATGTCTCTCCCACTCAAATCCACACATAATTACTTGGGTCGACTTGAAAAACCCAGTCACACCGAAACCTTCAATTCCATCATTGATGCTCTGTCGTCTTCAAAGTACAAAACTTTGTTGACTTGTGATGCTCTGATCTACATGGATACCCAGCAAGAATTCTGGAAAAATGCTAAGTTGGAAACTAAGGATAAAAAGCCCTTAGCCATCAATTCTTCTATAAAGAGTGTTCCAGTCACAATAACACCTCAAACCATTTCATAGGTTTTTGAACTCGATGATCTTCAAGGTAAAACATATTTCCCTAAAACAGAGTATCAAACGGATTTCATTGAAAGGGGTTATGAAGAGGAAATGAAAAAAAGACACTTTAGAAAAAGGCAGTTTTCCTCCTTCCACATGGTTTTTGTTTCATACCCTATTGATGTGTGTCTCAAACAAGACCACTGCTTTCAATGAAATCCCATTGAAGATTCAATATCTGGGTTATGCTATCTTACATGGTGAAAATTATAACTATTCCCAGGAAATCTTCAATTATCTTGTTACAAATGTTAACAAAAAGGCATTTTTGCTCTTTCCAAGGTTTTTAAGTTACTATTTTAAAAAGAAATTTTCAAAAGATAATACCCATGTGCTTATCCAGGGCAATCCTTTTTCAATAAAGAGCCTCACTTCTGAAACCTTTACAAGGCTGTCAAAACTTTCCAAAACACAAGCAGGGGTTCCTGAGCAGACTTCAGCAGCTACCACTGCTCCTCAGGCACCTGCTGTTGAGCCCACTACTCAAGGTGATCACAGCAGCAAAACAACTGCTGTGAAACCCCCACCTAAAACCACCAAAAGACCAAAACAGAAAAAATCACAAAGGCCCCCCAAACCCAAAACAAAGGTAACTCTGGAAGATGAGATCCCAGAGCAACTACCAGTGACAACACAAAAGTCACCAATAACCACTGCTGCTACTTCCTTACAGCAGTTGGAAGAAAGATCTCAACCTGAGCCTCAAACTCCTCCTTCTTCTTCTAAAAAAGAACAGGTTGTAAGAACAGGGACACCAAATTATGATGCTCTGGAATCACTTGATTCCATCATCCACAACCCACTGCCCGGGGCAAATTCGCTTTCTACACCTATCCTCACTTCTTAAATTCCCCCACAAACAAAACTTTTGTTGGATGCAGTTGATTTAGCCCAGACACAAACCAGTTCTTCTCAAACACCTGTTAATGAGAATATACCTCAACAAGTGACTGGCTCTGGTGTCTCAGTCATTGCTAACCCACCAACAACTGAGGAGGTTACACTGCAGGAAGTACATGTACTTCCTGTCAGTAGTTCAAGTGGAGCAGCAACTACAGGTGTTGGATCCACTGATCTACACCTGGCCAGTTGTTTCATCAATAAGAATCCCTTGAAGGCAATTTCCTCTCCAGCAACTCTGATATCCGCTGGTGTGTTTGTTCCAACTACTGGTTCTATTAAAAGGATGTTAATTGCTGAGGAAAGAAGTCCCCAGTGCCAAGAAAAAGGGGCATCTGTGGATGACTTTTGGGAAACTTTCCCTAAGTCAACTGCTGATACAACCACTGCTAGTGGGAAATCAGATGATCCCATTAACTTGGGTGATGGTTTAATGTACAAGGAATTGACGGAGAGGGTTGACAAATTGGACACATCTGTTGCAGATATTAAGTCAATGCTGCAACAGTTGTTACAAGCACAAAAGGCAACACCCATTGATGCACCAGATGCAACATCTGCTCCATCATCTGCTCCTACTCACACTAAGCTTTGGAGTTTTTTTCAACCTCTGTTTCACCAACAAAGGGCATATGCTGATCAGCAACATGAAATACAGGTTCAAAAGATCATAAATATGATGGAAGCTAGGTTCATGGATACACAAGCAGACATAAAGGCAATCAAGCCCACTTGCTGAAAACCACTGATTCTGCTCCTCCTACTATCATCTTTGTGGACAACCCACCACCAGCTGATGCCAAAAAGGGGGAGAAAATGAAGCAGCTAACGAAAAAGGGATATGAAGATGGTTTGTACATTGCACCAGACAAATCCAGTATGCTTGCAGACATCCCTAAACCAGATGGTTCTAAAAAGGTTGATGTGACCTTAAATGCCATTGCTGATGAAAATGCAAGGGTGAAAAAGGATAGAGAGGCAAATGGAAAATCAAGGTTTGAAGAGGAGAAGAAAGTTTATATGGAAATGGAAATGCAGGGTGTTTCTGAGCCCAAGGATGAAGAAAATCCTGAGCCTAAAAAAAACAGCCCACTAGAAAAATGAGGCAAACCAAATCCACACCTCCCAAAAGCTCCACACATCAAACCTCCAAACCAGCAGATGTTAAAACACCTGTTGGTACTTCAGTGGTTTCAACATCTGTTACACCAATAAATGCCACCACTTCAACACACACTCAATCCACTGCCTTACCACAAATCACATCACCACCAAAAACATCCTCATTACCACCAACACCACCTGCCAAAAAGCAGAAGACTTCAGGTGACACATCATCTGTTGTAATGGCAACAGTGGTTGAAACACCAGTTGTTTCAACAACTGTTAGTCAACCATCTACCACTCAAATCACCACCACTCAACCCACCAAAACACCACCAACCTCTCCAAAACCTAAAAGGAGAAGTATAATTCTGAATGATGACCCTTCACCACCAAAAACATCCACACAACCACTGTCCCTTGTTACCATTCCACATCATGTCCCACTCTCTTCAGCACAAGTCTCAAATTCAAACACTGCCATTTTTCCTGCAGGAGTCCAGTATCCATTAGATCTTCCATCAGTTAGAGAGGAGATCAAATCCTTCTACTCTAAAGATGACCCTGCTAAAAGGAACTTGCCATCTGTTGAAGGATATCCAAGGCCTAATAACATTGAAGAATACTTGAAGTTAAAGGCTCAACAAGCAGAGGATATCTGCAAAAGAAATACAGAAGGAAAATCTGACAGAGAGATTCAAAGATACTACCAATATCTGCTAACCCAAGTCAAAACTTTGGAGCAGTTTTCAAAAGATCTCTGTCAACAATTATCAGAAAGAGCTGATGAAACCTTGAGGAAAGATTATTTTGATAATATCATGGCTTACAAAAAATACAAGGGAGAAAGGTACCAGTACAATGAATGGACCATCAGTGAGCTAGAAAGTGAAACAGCCAGAATTCAAGATATGATAAAAACAAGGTGAAGCAGACTCCTCCTAACTGGGCAAAGTTTAAGAAAAATGTACCAGGAAGGACTCTGCAGCTGAAGAGAATGAAAGAAGAGTTAATAACAGCTGATTTTGGGCCAAGGAACCAAGTGACAAGGTGGTCAGATGATAAAGTGTTGGCCTCTTACAAAAAGCTGGAAGAATTAAGAAAGAAAAATCCTAATGTTCCACAAAAGCTTGTTTACCCTGAAGCAGTGGTTCCAGCTAAGCCACAAAAGCTACAAATCAGGAGATCCACTACTCCACCTGCTGCCATCCTTTACCAAACAAGGAAACAAAAGCAGATGGATGCAGAAACAGCAGCAGATAAAGCAGCAGGGGATTACCTTGTAAAAATGGGCCTTAAGCAGATGATAGGAGAAAAACTTGAATTGACACAAACTACAAATACTGCTCAGCCAGTCATTACCAGGCCACCATCTCCAAACTGATCATCAATAAAACCTCTCCCAAGAAACCCACTGGATTCAAAAATACTAAAGTGGAAATCTGACAAACAGACCCACGTATTGACTCTGATCAAATCCAGTGGTGAGGTGAAGAAAATATCAAGGGAACAAGCACTGGGCCTGGGTGTTGAAGATCTCATTGATCTTACACTGTGCAGGGATGAGGATGACACATATTCCTTGGACTTTGAATTACAATTCAAAGGGCAAGTTAGGGAATTATTGATGAGGCACTAAAGATTCACAATATAGACATCATTGATCGAAATGAGCCTGACTACTTTGGTGAAGGTTGAATAGGGATGTCTGTATTGGAAAGTTATTGTATAAGAATGTCTATTTTTGTAATTTTCGTTGAATTGGTGTGAATTCTTTAATACTACAAGGGAAATGTGATATTTGGGTTTGTGTTTTACAGTTTATAGCAGAGTTAAGATTATTAGGTGTGTTAATGTTTGCGGTTATATAAGAAATTTTATGTATTTGTGAAGTTGGTAAGTAACTGATTTGATTTTGAAAGTCAAAGGTGAAAGAAACATGGTTGACTTGACTGTTGGCATTGTTGGTAATCTTGATTTGCAGTAAAATACACTTTGAGCTTTTTTTTTACCCGTTTAATATGTTATCCTTTTAGTGAATTTTCTTTTCGAGTTGTCCCATCTAAGATAAAACACACGATTAAATCATATGGTCAAATTGTTAAGGGTCTTGATGATTTAAGATGCTAATTGTGTGCCGTCTATTAGCAAATTATTTGTAATTTATGTTAACAGTGTTTATATGTTAACAGATGTTGACCAAAAGTCAAACAGATGTTAACGAATAGTGAAACAGATGTTGACCTTTAGCAGATGTTTGGTTTCAGGCCAAATATCTCTTTATGGGCAAACATCTGTTTAAGTTCAAACATTTGTTTAAGGCCAAACATCTGTTTATGGCCAAACATCTGTTTAAGGCCAAACATCTGTTTAAGTCCAAACAACTGATATAGAACGCCAAACATCTATTTAAGCCCCAACATCTATTTAAGTCTAAACATATGTTTAAACATCTGTTCAAAACACTGTTCAATCTAACATGGGTTTCCATCCAACTGTTGACTCAAAGTCAAACAGATTTTCAAACCACTGATTGAGTTATTCAAATTTCTGTTGAATACTAAATGAGATGTTAACCAAAACTATAACTGGTGTTGACCAAAAGTCAAACAGATGTTGACGAAAAACTAAATGGGATGATCCGACCCGGTTACATGGGATATTTTTAAACCTTCTAACTTTTTAAAGATCCTCACAAAATCTCGGTTCGTTTCTCTCTCCACGTTTCTTTCTACACTTTCTCCAAGAAACTCTGTCATCTTCTTCGATTTCTTCCGATTTTCATCAATATCATCTTGTATAATAATAAAGGTATTGTTAAATAATCTGATTTGTTTTGTATTTTTTCATGTTTATTCTTTTAGTTTTGAATTCCATAGCCGATTATGGTTCTTGCTATTTTAATGAACAAGTTGTAATCGACGGTGGTGTATTCATGTATCTCCCTGTTTTTTTTCAATCCATTGTTGGTTATGATTGCGTTTATTATTGCGGCTTATACTGGAACAACTTCTGATAGTCCTAATTTTTTTGTATATCCGATTACTATGTAGTTATTATGCATGTTATGATAGACATATATGATTCTAAAAAAAGTGATCTGCATTTCGTGTATCTACCATTTGTCTTATCCATTGTTGATTTTATTGGATTTCACTTTGCTCATGTATTTATCTTATTCTGATTTATGATATAAAATTTCGATCTTTACTGTTGTATTCTCATTTGTATTTGTAAAGTTATTGATAAAGTTGTTGATGCATTTGTAAAGTTACTTATAAAGTTGGTCAACATCTGATTGACTTTTGGTCAACATCTCATTTAGTATTCAACAGACGTTTGAATAACTCAAACAGTTGTTTTAACATCTGTTTGACTTTAGGTCAACAGTTCATGGAAACCCATGTTAGCTTGAACAGTGTTTTGAAGAGGAAAACAGTCCTAAAATATAAAAAGTCAGTGGATCTGGTTGAACATCTGTTTCACTTTTGGTCAACAACTGTTTGCTCGATCAGATTGGGTGTTAAAGTATAGTTCTTTAAGTCATTGTTTTGTTTTTTTGAATTCTATGTAATTTTCTTAAGAAGTACAAGAACAAACATTTTTACAAAATCCCAAATCACCCGATCATGTAAGTGCATTGAAGTAAAATTGGAAATGATATTATTCATGTGGTCCTGTTGTGCTTTTGTTTGACCTCTAATATGGGTTTATGATCTAATCCTGTGATGTGAAGACATTGTGTTGAGTTCAATGAGATGCTTGATGTAATGAGGTGGTATTAATAACAAGTAATAATTTATATAACTAAGTTTCCCGAACCCGGAAAGCAATCCCGGGTAAAAACCTAGTTAATATATATACATATTATCTATATATTAAAAAGAGAAGGCAATAAACAATATTTTTCATATATTATAATATAATAAAATACTAGCTATAGTTTTTTTTATAGTTTTATTATTTTAATATTCTAAGAATTGTTATTTTCTTTACTTTTTAAGTTTGATAAGTTTGGTGTCAACCGATACTTCTATCGAAAATACCGGTTCATTATCGGTACATGAAGGCAAAAACCAGCACCAGCCTGGTACATAAAAAGCCAAAAGTCGGTACCGGATTGAGTTTGATAGTCTTTTAGTTCGAGAAATTTGGTACTGCTACCCAGTACCATTTGCTCATCCCTGATCACCGGTACCGTACGAACAACAACGGTATCGTACAACTTTTTTTTAGTTTCAGGGGTAGGGATAAGCTTGGTGCCAACTGATACCCCGGTTACGGTATCGGTATATGAAGGTAAAAACCGGTAGCGAACCGGTACCAGGAACGCCAAACATTAGTACCGAACTAGTACTTAGGATCTTTCGGTTCAGGAAATTCGGTACCGGTACCCATTACTATTTGCTCATCTCTGACTACGAGTTTCTACCGAACAACATTATTACCATACAACTTTTTAGTTGATTTTCTTTCGGTTATTTTTTAGTGTTTTTTTTCTACATTTTCTTTTTATTATTGTTAGCGGTTCCGTATGCAACGCGCTCATAGTGATTTCAAACACATATAAACACATACTAAATAACAAAATAAGTTCGCTGCGACGCGGCGACAATTTTTATAACTAGTTAAATTAAATATCATCACAAACTACAGTAGATTTTTTCATCCTTTACTTTTGAACACAAGTTTTTTTAGGTTTAAATTTTTCTACATTTTCTTTTTATTATTGTTAGCGGTTCCGTATGCAACGCGCTCATAGTGATTTCAAACACATATAAATACATACTAAATAACAAAATAAGTTCGCTGCAACGCGGCGACAATTTTTATAACTAGTTAAATTAAATATCATCACAAACTACCGTAGATTTTTTCATCCTTTACTTTTGAACACAAGTTTTTTTAGGTTAAAATTTTTCTTTTTATTTTTCATCCTTTATTTTTGACCACAAGTTTTTTAGGTTTGGATTTTACTTTTTATTCCTTTGCTTACTTTAAAAATGGTTCAGTTATACTAATATGTTACATTTACATAAGTAATAATACAATAACTCATAGGTTACATTTACATAATTAATAATATAGCAATTCATATTATAATAATAAGTTACAAAATAACATCAACCGTAAACTCTACAGTGGTTTTTTTTTATGTTTTGAATTAACTCTTACACTATAAATAATATACGCCTGTAACATCCCAAAACGTGAATTTTAAAATTCGTTAGAATGGTACCATGTTTAATTAAATAAATATAATAACTAAGTTAGTAAACTTGGTTAAATGTCTAAGAAAACAATCAAGGAAATGAATTTACTTACAATTGTGATCAAGTAACAACTAGAGGGGCCAAGGTTGTCAAAAAGGGGAAAAGTTTATGTTTTAATTAGTTAATAAGAGGGAATGTTACTAGAAATAAGTAGGTTGTGGCCTACTTAATATCAAAACAAAACATGAGGGACTAAAGGCGGGTAAATAGGAAAATGTTTTAATTAAAACATTTATAAAAGAAAAATTAAAACACACACACCAGTGTATGTTCTCGATCGACCAGGGGAGAAACAAAAGGGGTATAACCCTAATTTCAACAAAAGCATCAAATTGAAGGTCCAAATCAATCCCAAATCAAAATCTGAGCACGAATTAGTGATCTCCACTGAAAAAGGAGTCACAAGGTATGTAAATTTCATGAGAAATCTCTAGTTGAATTTCTGAGTAAACCTAGAGAATTCAAAGATTGTTGATGCATGCTTGTTATATGGATGAAATAGGAACATTGTAGTGTTTAGGAGTAAACCCTAGACAACTATATATTGAAATCATGCTTAGCTCAAGTAAATTCAGATTTTGTTGATGCTAAATTCATGTATGAGATATTTTTAGGGTTTTGATTGCTAAAAAATAGTGTTATGATGTCAAGAACATGCTTTAATTGAAAGCTGAATTCAAACAGCTCCTGATAAGAATTTACAGCCGACTTGTATTGGCTGTAACATGGATAAAACGTGACAAAAACACGTGTTTCTTGAATCTAAAATGTAATTCCAGGAAATATCTTTAAAACCCCACTGAAATCGCATTTTTTTGACGAAAATTGAGCGTTTTATGAATTTTTCTGTATCGAAGGTTCAAGCTGCGTTTTCTGGCAGAATTTGCAGCCCATTACGAATGTCATAACTCAATTTAGGAATTTAGTTATGATCTCAAATTTTTACTGTAGATAGTTTTAAGTGATTAAAAGAATTTCCAATTGGAATTTCGTCAATCGGATAAATGAGGAATTTTAAATAAATTTTTCCGTAAGCTATAGTCAGAAGTGACGAATCTGATTGCCGCTTAGTAAATGAATTTTTACGAATTTTGGTAAAGAGTTAGATCTTGAAATTTTAACACAAAGCCTAACCCTCCGAAAGGTACGCCACATAAAAAATCATAATTTTTGAAGACTTGTAAACATGTTAAACAAGTCACCAAAAACAGCCCATTTTCAGTGATATGAAATGCCTAAATGAAATCGCGGTCTACTTGGTTGTGTGTAAAACGTGATTATATTAAGTGTTCGGATGAATGCATAGAAATGTGTAAGGTGGAAGATCATATTAAATTATGGTTAATCTAACCACCTTGTGAACATTGGATAATAGTTTGGCGCTTAACAAGCTAGGTGGAGGCTTGTGGATGAAGCGGGTCAAACGGAGCGAGTATGGAAAGAAAAGCGTGGCATGGATGCAAGGTAAGTAAATTCCCGGACTTTCTCTTCAGTAGTAAATGAGTATTGGAATATTATTGAAAATTGTTAGTAGTTATGTTGAGATACGCTTTTAATGATGATATCAAGTAAGGGTATTAAGTAAGTGATTTCCGTAATCACTTCCTAGATGTTTACGTAAAGATATGTGTTAGTTAATTAAAGTAATGGTAGTCGAGGTCAAATAAGGATGAATTATATGAAATTGATGATTTTCGTTAAGTAGAAATAATGGGGCCTTGTAGTTATATCGAAATGAAAAGTAAGAATTGGCTACGGTTTATTAACCGGGTAAAAAGGTAGGAATGCACATAGGTACGCTAATTGGTAAACGGAAATGTGGATAATGTAAAAGTATTATGGCTATAGTGTTCACGTAAGTTTTGGACTAAAATGAATGTGTTGTTGGATGAACACATAAACGGGTCGAATAAATCGTAAATGAATAATAAGCCGATAGCACGTAAGTTAAGAATTTCTTTAATCCGGATATGGGATTGTAAGTTCACATGATAGAATGTCAAATTACGGTCATGTAGGAAGAAACGTGAGGTTAAACAGGTAAACGGGTCAAAAGTTATGCAAGTTTTAGCATTTACGGACGACAAAACGGAGATGCAAAAAAACAACATTTAGAGGGGCCGTCTCCGACGCCCTCTCTGGCCTTCATTTTTGCCGACGCGCTATTTAACTGCCTACGAAGGTTTCTGGCTACGCAAAAAACCAAGGGCCGTCGCCGACGCCTTCCCCATGTCCAAAAACCTGAAACTTGTTATTTAAGTTGATTTATGTATAGTAGGCTTCGGTATGATATCCGTGGACTACGGCGGGCCTCCCAAACATGATTTCGAGTGTTCCCTTGACGTTTACGAGTTGTAAACCCAAGTCTAAGCCTCATGTAATTAATATAAGAGTATGATAGATGTATGTAATGAAGTTGGACATGTATTACATGTAAATGGTATACAAGAATGCGTACGAAACACGTAGGTATGAATACATGATTGTAGGTATGATTGAATGTAGATGTATGTGTGTAAGTATGTGCGAATGCATGATTTAGATGCATTTGAGAATTAACGTTACTAACAATGCCCTTGAGTTTGGAATATAATGCAGGAATGAGAATGTCGGATTCTTATGAAGTTGAAGCCGAACTCGAAACAAGAGACTTCGAGAGAATAGTCGAATGAATCAAAGCGATATTGTCGAATGCCATTGGTGAAAATTAATTGTGTGAGAATAGTGTTGTATGAGGTTGTCAATGACTAATGATTAAGTTGTATGTGATGTTCACAGGTACACACGGATTTCTTCTACTACTAACGAAGATGAACGGACGTAGATCGAGTCAAGAGCAAGGATTGTACAGGAAGGATCGGTCACATAGTTTAACAAATATAGGTCGGAAGAGTTAATATAATGGAACGTGGTAAATCTTTTTTTTATGAGTGTATGACATTTGGTATTCGAACCTTCCTGTAAGTATTATGTCTAATAAAGAACGAATTTTTGGGTTCATAATTTCCGCTGTGTTGTATTTTTGAGTTATTACAAGTTAGTCTTACAGGGAATTGTTCATAATACGAACGGGTCATGCCTGATTTTTGTTAAATTATAGTATGATAATATCACATTTTGGAAGGTGAAATCTGGGCGTTACAACGCCTATAATACAATAGTTTTATTTTACTTTTATAACTTTCGTTCGTTAGTTCTTTTAGAATGACCAAATAAGTGATTTTTCTTTTTGAAAACGGAGTAACACCACGTGACCACTACCAATTGTGCGTACGTTCAGGTCACTACACCACGTCATAGGTACCACGCCAACGTTTTTCTTCTATTTGATACATTCTATTTCGGTTTTTGTTGTTTTACATATTTACATTGTTCGATTAGGGTTTTCTATTCAGAAAGGGATGGCGGCGCAGTTTGTTGCTCGTCTACCTGCTATTCTTATGTAATTTGCCCTGATGATTGGAATGAAATCATTATGAAAAAAAAAAAAATATTTACATTGTGTAGTTTCAGAGTGGCCAACTTTAATGTTTGGTTCGTACCAAAATTCTCCGTCGCAACACGGGTTGGGAAATCCTAGTTAAATTAAAAGCATACTATATTCTACATTATTACGTAACTCTCAATGCATATCACAATTCCCACCGCTTAATGTTTCACAACGTGCCGTTGTCGACATGCCACACGGAAAAGACTCACTAGCATCGACATAACATCCTTAAAATATATGTGATGAAAGCTATAATAAAATGAGCCTAATAATAAATAAAATAGTGAAGTTAATGAAGCAAATGATTAATGAATTGTAAATTAAATGTTGAATTTTGCATTTTCTCATAAAGTAACGAAGCTAGTGAAAATATTTTAGTTTGAATTATAGCGATCCTGTTTATCAACAATCAATCAATTTCTGAGCGAAATACATTTGTGATCATGTCCATGAACAATTTATGAACCAATATGTTCATGGACCTTCTTGAACATTATGGCGAAGACCCAAGAAAAAAAATTAAAAATTAAAAAAAAAGTCATGTTAAAAGTTTTTGAAAATTTAGCATGAAATATCTTAATAGCGTTGTCGATAGGGTGCAAACAAGCCGATCTGCTTGAGATCGCCTCAAAAAAAAGCTCGAACGAGCTGAGCTTAGACGAGCTCGAGCCCGAACCTAAAAAACAAGCTTGTTTGATAAACGAGCCTGAGCCTGAGCTTCGCTTATCGAGCTCGAGCCGACTCGTGCGCCTAATGTTTATATATATTTTTGTTAATATATTAATTAAATATTCAAATGCTAATGATTAATATTTATAATTTTAACGAAAAAAAAGACTAAAATCTATATACAATAATAATTATAATTAATATAAATTAATTAGGAAATGATAAATGAGTCGAGCCCGAGTCAAGCTCGAGCTTGAAAAATTACCTACGAGCCGAGCTCGAGCTTTAGAAACAAAGCTCGAATCAAGCCGAACTCAAGCTTTAATAAGTTAAACGAGTTCGAGCTCAGCTTGGCTCGTTTGCATCCCTAGTTGTCGATATGGTTTGAAGGTGATATGAGGGCAAACTTTTTGCTTATCTCATGGAAGTCTTGGGGTAGAAAGACTTTTTTTTTTTTTTTTGATAAATACAAAAGTTATTTTGACAAATACATTATATTAAAACTAATGGATGCTAAAATAAATAACAAAAGTTATTTTGATAAACACGTACAATTAAAAGCGGCCAAATTAGCAATTAAAAGCTGGTTAGCGACTGTCCGTGATAAAGAAAATGAGTCTATCACGAATCTGGATATAAAAATCAATGCCCTAAAAGATCTTATGGAGGAAAGGAGCCTCACCGAATCGGAAAGAGCTGACTGGGTGGAGTGTAAAAATAGAATTGGGGAAATTAAAGAAGCCAAAGCTAATGATCTCAAACAGAGGGCAAGAGTGAAATGGGCGGTTGAAGGGGACGAAAATTCGACCTTTTTTCATGGAATGATAAACCACAATAATCTTGATAAAAGAATCAATGGTTTTACGAAGAATGGCGAGTGGATTACTGATGTAGCTAAAATCAAATATGAAGCCCGTAGGTTTTTCGCTTTTAAATTTCGTGAGCCGATGAGTTGTCGACCGTCGTTTGTCTGCTCAAATCTGAAACGTCTAACGGAAGCGGATGGTTTAATCACTCCTTTTTCTTTACAAGAAATTAAAGAGGCGATCTGGGATTGTGAGAGCGATAAAGCACCTGGACCGGACGGCTTTAATTTTGGTTTTCTAAAACTCTTTTGGGATCTACTAAAAGACGATCTATACAAGGTGATGGAAAAGTTTTATACAGATGGAGTGATTAGTAAAGGTTGCGGTTCTTCATTCTTGGTTCTTATTCCTAAAGTCACGGACCCAACCTCTTTTGGTGACTACAGCCCGATTAGTCTTATTGGCTGCATTCCAAAGGTAATCTCGAAGATACTTGCAATAAAAATAAAGAAGGTGATTGACTCGGTGGTGTCTGAAAATCAGTTTGGCTTCTTAACAAATCGTAACATTCCCGACGGTCCGTTAATTTTGAATGAAACGCTTGCTTGGCTTAAGAAATCTAAGAAACAAGCTTTTGTTCTAAAAATTGATATTGAAAAGGCGTACGATACAATAAATTGGGAGTTTATTGATTCAATCTTATTACAAATGGGTTTTCCGGACCTGTGGAGAAGATGGGTATGGGGTATTCTTATTTCCTCGAGGGCGTCAGTTTTAATCAACGGCTCGCCAACTTGGGAATTCCAATGCTACAGGGGGGTTCGTCAAGGGGATCCTCTCTCACCTTTCATTTTTATTATAGCTATGGAAGCATTATCCGGTTTCATGAATAAAGCAATTGCAATGGGCTGCACCAAAGGGGTAAGTTTACCAAACAACGGCCCGATTTTATCTCATTTACTGTATGCAGATGATGTGGTATTCATGGGGGAGTGGGGAGAGAATAATATCAAAAATATAATTCGATTAATGAGATGTTTCTATCTTATTTCCGGGCTAAAATTGAATCACACAAAATCACATTTGTTTGGTATTGGGGTAGATGAAATGGTTGTAACTAATATGGCGAGTGATATTAATTGTAATGTCGGTAAGTTCCCGTATAAGTATCTTGGCCTCCAGGTTGGTGCTAATATGGGTCAAACCCGACATTGGAAAAGGGGTAATTGACTGCATCAAAAGTCGATTATCAAAGTGGAAATCAAAAACCTTATCAGTAGGTGGCAGAGCTACACTTCTAAAATCGGTCCTGGATAGTCTACCAGTCTATTACTTTTCTTTGTATCGGGCCCCAAAGGGTGTTCTTGATACAATTGAAAGTTTGCGAAGGAGATTTTTTTGGGGAGGGGATGAAGAAAAAGCTAAAACATCTTGGGTATGTTGGGAGAGGGTTATCGGACCGATGGATAAAGGGGGACTTGGTTTCGGTTCTTTAAGAGACATGAACGTAAGTCTTCTCTTAAAATGGTGGTGGAGGTTTAAAAATGAAAGGGGTGTTTTGTGGCAACGAACTATTGAATCAATTCACTACAATCCCTCCTCCTGGTCCTTTTTGCCTATTAAAACAAGTATCGCTGGAGTATGGAGTGGAATTATTAAAGTAGAAAAAGATTTGGAGGACTTTAATGTGCAGGTTTCCCACCTTATTGAAGCTACAATTTGTAATGGTAATAATGTAAAATTCTGGATCGACAATTGGGAAGGGAATGGGCCGCTTAAAGATAGATTCCCTCAACTTTTTATTTTGGAAAAAAAATAAAAAAGCAACAGTTGCGGAAAGAATGGTTAACTGGGAGTGGAAACGGAACCTTGTAGGTGATTTGGAACAACATCAACTGATGCTAATTAACATGCTTCGACAGCTGGTTGTTTGTTCTGGATCCGAAGACAAATGGAAGTGGCGAATAGGAGATGAGGGTTCTTTTTCAGTGTCATCTTGCAGGTCTTTTCTTGCGCGTTTCGCTGTTCCGTATCGTCCTACAAACTGGGTAAACTGGGCACCTAAGAAAGTCAACATCTTTATGTGGAGAAGTGTTCAAAATAGGCTGTCCACTCTGATAAATCTGCAGAAACGTCACATCATCAGCGGCTCGGTTACCTGCAAGCTGTGTAATATGTTCGAGGAAGATGCTGATCATGTGCTAGTTAATTGTTTTGTGGCGACGTTGGTGTGGCAGAAAGTATGCAGCTAGTGCAAGATCCCTTTTGGTCGGTTCGGTAATATAAACGAGCTGTTGAATTCCCATCTTAGTTTAAATCTCTCAAATTTCAAGACTAAAGTACTCCGGACTATAATCATTGCGACATGTTGGGAGATATGGAGAGCGAGAAATGCCTTAATTTTTTCAGGTGAAAGAGCAAGAATCGAGAAAATCTTTGGCGATTTACAACTAGCTGCCTTTACATGGGTCAAGAACAGGGGCAAAAGACACAATCTGGAATGGAGAAACTGGATATCTTTCAATATAAACGAGTAACTTCCTTACAGGGGTGTAACCGGGGTGAAATATATGAGTTTTGTATAATGTTTTTGTTCTAGTATCTTGCTTGTCTTAATCATTGTACAAAACTGTTTGGTGATGGAATGATATGCAATTAGCCGTTAAAAAAAAAAAGTACTATGAATTCAAATATATAGATTTAAAGGAGATTACAAAGTCAAGTTTCCTTAAACTACTTTCCCTTGAAATGAAATATGCTTTAAAGATGGATAAGATAGCCCAGTGGTTGGGGGGCCGGTTGTCCTCCTAGAGGTCACCGGTTCGACTCCCGCTTGTGGCGAAAGGGGGCGGGACGTCCCAATGATAGATCGTATCCTACCGAGGCATGGTGCGGTCTTGAGGGCAACCCGGTTTTCACCCAGCTGTTACCCCAGCGGTTTTACCCGTGTGGGGGCAGTATGGTTTCCGGGCGAAGGTCAGCTTACGAGACGGCCGGGGCCCAATCGAACATCGCGCCGGAGGGCGGAGCTGACGGGGGATTGTCTTCGACAAGAACCCGATGACACTGAGTCACATACATAGAAAGTCACCCTTCAAAAAAAAAGATATATTTAAGGTGGGAGACAAGCAAAGAAACCAATTTTTATTGAAGTTAGTGAAAGAAATATTTTTATTCAACCAAAAATGACATAACCTCCGATTTACAATGAAATGATTTGGAAGCCCTCCTAATATCAAGAATGTACCATCGCATACAATTCAATATTTTTATGGGTCTAATATTACGGTATTTTATGTACCATATGTAAATATAGTTTTAGGGTGAGCTGGAAAATCGAAAAAATCAAACTGTAACTGAAAAAAATCAATTTAATTGACCAGGAAAAAAATCAAACCACGCAAAAAAACCGAAAAGAACCAAACCAAAATTTATGGTTCGGTTTCGGATTTGCATTATACGATAAGCGAAAAGAACAGAACCGAAATTTATGTTTCGGTTTTGCATTTTATGAAAATCGAAAAAAACAAACCGAATAACCCAAAAAAACCGTTTTTCTAATGTTTGTTATATATCGATTTAGAAATTATTATTATTATTTTTTTAATGTTAAGTACTTATAATAAGAACATTAACATGTTTATTTATCTTTACAATGATTTATCTATTGCCTACAAGAAATAACAAAAAAAAAACTAATATAAAAATTAAGCGATTTTCGAACTTTGAAGACGAGATACCTGGTCACGATTTATCCGATATAGAAAGTTTCATACGATATCATAATGAAGCTGAGATAGTTGATGGTATTATAATTAACAAACGAGATCATCAGTGCTTGGATCCATACGTCTACTAGTATGATACAAATTTTACATATATAAAATGACGACCGTCATTGGAAGTAGTATACATGTGTTATTCCATTTTCAATGCTGGTTTTTGTATGTTTTTATTTTAGTTGATGTATGTTTTTATGTGCGTTTTAGCATACTTTTTATGTACGTTTTTAATTATGATGTTTACTTTGAATTTCTTATTATTTTGTTAAAATATATCAGTTTAAAGAAATAAAAAAGAAGTGGCAGTGGAAGAAAGTGGTAACAAAGTGGAATTTGATGTCACGCTAAGGTGATAACGTGGAATGTGAAACAACACATGACAATCTTAAATATCACACCATTCGCAAACATTAGACCTTGTTTGAAAATTGATTTACATATCGTAACAAGTGTTCCTCTTTATGAAACTCCTCCATCTTTCGCTCCTCACTATCCCACATAAACTCCTTCACCCCCTCCACACATTGTCTGTCTACACGAACGTTCGTCTTGGAAACCCTAGCCCACAAACGCCTTTGCAGATGGTTTTAGTTGAAAATGCAAGATTATATACCATACTCTGGAGCTACAAGAGATCTTCGGGTAACTTCAGTCGGACATATGTGTCTCCTCTAATAATGGGTAATTATAGTCTTGATGATGATAGCGGTGGGTGGTGGGTTATTGTAATAACAATGAAACCACATGGGCGCATACGGTGGTGGGTTATTGTAATAACAATGAAACCACATGGGCGCATACTGTAATAGAAAAATGATACAATAGTCATTTACTCGCTTTTCGGATGGTCAAGTAAACGACCAACTCACGAAGGGAGGCAATGTGTGATGTGATGAAATGCAGTCACGGGGAGGCAAATTGTAGTTTACTCCTCGGTTATATATGGTCATGGACTATTGGTCAAAAATGAGTAATTATATAGTCTTTAACTTGAAATAAAGCTCCTCAAACTACAAGGACTATTGTGCAAATACATTACAAAGTGGATTACATTACAATGAAATCTTAAACTTCAATGCCCCTTTTAAGAAGTGTTTTGAGTTCCATTCATTTTGGTTCAAAGCTTCGTCTTCTCCGCAGCTTCAACTCTCTCTCTCTCTCTCTCTCTCTCTCCATGAAACCCCTCTAGATTCTCACACTTCCAAAACACATGGATTTTGCAATGACAACATTTGACAACAACAACAACAACACTTGTTGTATCTTAACAACCCAAGATGATAAAAACAAAAACAAAAACAAACATGGATCTGGGTTCACCAAGCAAGAAAGATCCGAACCCGACGACCCGCATGATCATTTTCTTCTTCTTCAACCCTCCAAACCTTCAAGAAGTGATTACTTTGACCAACCCAACAAGTCAATGTCCTTGAGATCTGACTCTCTTCTTTCACTTTCAGCTGCTGATGATGATACCAACAACAACATGCTTAGTTTTTCTTCTTCTGTTAAAGATGGAAACCAGCCTTCACTTTTTTCTTTTTACCAGCCCTCCTCACCTCCTTACATTAGAAATACAGGTATATATTTATATATGTGTGTCTTTTACTCTTTTCATAAGTTTTTTTTAGCATGAAAAATGAGGAAAAAAGTGATCTTTTTTCAAT
The DNA here is from genome assembly GCA_030545235.1 of Helianthus tuberosus. Taxonomy (NCBI): domain Eukaryota; kingdom Viridiplantae; phylum Streptophyta; class Magnoliopsida; order Asterales; family Asteraceae; genus Helianthus; species Helianthus tuberosus. The sequence continues at coordinate 3,029,777 of CM060416.1, read as the reverse complement.
TTGATATGTGGGTGTTTAACTATTTTGCATAAGTTTTTTTTATTAACATGAAAATGAGGAAAAAAAGTGACTTTTTTTTTCAATTTGATATGTGGGTGTTTTACTATTTTCATAAGTTTTTTTTATTTACATTAAATGAGGAAAAAAGTGATTTTTTTTTTCAATTTGACATGTGGGTTTTGTGTGTGATCTTGGAAATATGTAAATCATAGGAAATCTTTATGTTTTTGTAGGTCAAATTAAGAATTTTTTTGTCTTTGGGTTTAAAGATAAATTAATTGTGTGTGTATATGTATATGTATGTTTGTGTGGTTGTTTCACTGTTTTTAGTTTTTTTAACATTAAATTAGATAAAAAAGTGGTCTTTTTTTTTTCAATTTGATATCTGAGTTTTGTGTGTGATCTTGAAACTATGTGAATTATATGTATTTGTTAGGTCAAATTAAGAATCTTTTTGTCTTTATTTTTTAAGATAAATTAATTGGGGGAAAATACATAGGTATAGGTATGTTATATGTTTATGTGGGTGTTTCACAAGATTCAAGTGGTTTTCTTAGAACATGTGATGTGTAGTCATAAAGCCCATTTGGGGGCGTTATATGACATGTGGTGAAATGCGTAAGAGATGGGTTTTATAGGGCGTTATATCAAAATATGGTGTAGTGGTAAGGGAGTTGTATAAAGCCCTTCAATTATACATACATATGTATGTATATATATGTATGTGAGTGGGGGGAAAGATGCTGGAGAACATCACGCCGCGAATGATATAACGCCGGAGAAGAAAAACCACCTCATAGCGCTCGCCCGTAGTGGTGTTGGCGGCGCTATGGGGGCACCATGCTTGTTTTTGGCGTGATATCAAGCCCCACTACGAATGACCTTACATTAAATTAGGAAAAAAAAAAGTGATCTTTTTTCAATTTAATATGTGGGTTTTGTGAGTGATCTTGGAAATATGTGATTCAAAGTAGATCTTTATGATTTTGTAGGTCAAGTTAAGAATCTTTTTGTCTTTATTTTTTTTATAGATAAATTGATTGGGGGGAGAAATGGGATCCTAGGGAACAAACCCAATAAATGTTTTATTATGTTTTCATTTTGGTAATATGTATTAGTAACTTGTACTACATGCATCAAAAAGTTGTACATTTTGTTTTTTCTTGAAAAAAGTTAGCTGTGGTTTTTGGAACTATGTTGTCACTACTCACTACCAATGGTAACTAATGGTTGTGTGTGTTTTGACTTACATAACCTATAAATGTCTTTTAACTTACAACCTTCACTGCATAATGTACAAGTTAAAGTTGACATTGTCAGTTGGTCACTAATCTGTTACAATATCTTTTATGGCAAATTTGATGTTAATGGTGTTGTTGCTGTAGGGTATGGTTATGGTGGATTACCAGCAGGTATGCATATGCCTGTTTCAAGGTATAAAGGACCCTTTACCCCTTCTCAATGGATGGAGCTGGAACACCAAGCTTTGATCTACAAACATTTCGTCGCTAACGTCCCAGTTCCGTCGCATTTGCTCAATCCACTCAGAAAATCACTCAGCACTTTCCTTTTCCCCGGGTCTTCCTCTTCAACCTCATATGCCCCCAATTCATGTACGTATAATCAATTAATCTCCTTTGTTTTATCATAACATAAGTTTGTTAAGACTAATTTTAGAATCGTCGGGTCTCGTTGCGAGTAGAGATGAGCTCGGTACCAACCGGTAGGGATGGGATTGGTACAGTACCCGTACCCATACCTGTACCGAAAATACTGGTACCGAATTTGAACAAAACTGGGTACCAAATACCGTACCAAATATATAGGAATAGGACGGTACCCGCTTTGGTATCATTTTGTTTTTATTTAGTTTTTGAGCACTAAATAGGTAAAATTGACATGAGTACCAATATAGTACGAGTACCAAATAGGTAAAATTGGTACGAGTACAAATACAATACGGGTACTATATAGGTAAAATCAAAACGAGTACTATAAATACCATAATACGAAATAAAAATAATACAAAAAAAAAAACTTTTAAAGGTCTACATAAAATTCGGTACCGGTACCCATTTTTACCCGTACCCATACCAATACCGAAGGTAGCGAATACCAAAATCAATAAAACTGGGTACCGATACATGTACCAAATACCTAAAATCGGTACGGGTATTTGGGAAAAAAAGGCCATCCCTAGTAGCCGGTACAAAAGATACAAAAGAGTCTTATGATGACTCCCCAATAAAAAGTTCTGGTTTCACCATTGCAATTTAAGCCTTAATATTACTGGGTACGTTTGTTAAATTTAGAATCTGATCATATTTTTGTTTGGGTTTCAAGATGGATGGGGATCTTTCCATCTCGGGTTCTCGGGTAACAACGATCCGGAACCCGGGAGGTGTCGAAGAACAGATGGGAAGAAATGGAGGTGCTCTAGAGATGCTGTTCCCGATCAGAAATACTGCGAACGACACATCAACAGAGGCCGCCATCGTTCAAGAAAGCCTGTGGAAGGCCAGAATGGCCAAGCTGTCTCCGGTCCAGCCGCATCTAAAGCGGCTCCCATTGTTTCCTCCTCATCTGTACCTGTTTCGACCACACGGGCAACCCCTACCGCCACCTTGCACCACCATAATCCCGCCGTTGCTGCATCCTCGCAAACTCCCATCAGCAGGTAAAATTAGATGGGTGTGTGAGTTGCCGTTAACAAAATAAAAAAAATACTACACTCTGATTCTAGGGTGTGAATATTTTGGTTCGGAATATGGGTGCTAAATGGGTCGTGTTCGTGGGTTGGCGGGTTCAACCTGACCCAAACCCGAAAATTTTAGACAAACCCAAACACGACCCAAACCCAAAAATCAGTCAAACATATGAACCCGAACACGACCTGTTCAACCCGAATTTTTTTCCCCGCAAATTCATATATTAAAATTAAAGTTTACTAAAAAAACACAAATGGATATAAAAAAATTACTTTTAAATTATAAAATCTTATGTAAATTTCTCTTTTTAAGCTATAACTATGACCTAAAATACACACCGAATTTGATTTATGACATAAAAGATTATGTAAAAAAAAAAATAATATAATATAAATGGGTTAAACGGGTCAACCCGCCAACCTGACCGGTTTGACCCGAACCTAACCCGTTTAGCTAAACTGGTTTGCAGGTTCAACCTGAAACTGACCCGACCCGTTTAGACTAAACGCAAACCCGTGAATTTCGTGTTAGGTTCGTGTCGTGTTTTCAAGTCATGTCAGAAATTCACACCCCTAGTTCTGAATGCAGGACACAAGCCTCGGATTCTTTGATGTATCCCACAAATTATACTTCTTTCTTGGACCAAGGTGCATCCGACCCGAACTCAAACCCGAACCCGCTTCCCCATTTTGTCGACGTGTGGTCCAAAAACGAGCCGCTAAAACGAGATTGGACCCAACTCTCCATGTCCATTCCCATGGCTTCCGACTTCTCATCGTCCTCAAACTCTCCGGGTCATGAGAAACTCGCGGTTCCACCACTTGAGTTTCAACTTGACCCGGCCAACAGACAAGCGTCAAACTGGATCCCCATTTCGTGGGGAAGCTCGATGGGGGGTCCGTTAGGAGAAGTGTTGAATCGGACGTCTAGTAGCAGTGAAGTAAAGATCAAGAATCCATCATCCGGTCTGGAAATGAACCACATGACTGAAATGTGGGATGCTGTTAACCATCATATGGAATCTTCACCTACTGGTGTGTTACAGAAAACAACATTCGTTTCGCTTTCGAATAGCAGTTCTGGAGGCAGCCCGAAAGGGAACAAAAAGGACGAACACGCTGGCAGTGGCAGCGGCAGCCTCTGTAACGAACTCCTTCTTTCGACACTAGCTAGTTGATGAGTTTTTGATCTGGTTTTCAGGCAATGGTGCCCCTTAGACCAGATGAAATATTCTGATTTGTTTGTAAAATCTTGCAAGTCTAGTTGTGTTTGAGGTGGGATATCTTCTGAATATAAATGAAGAACGATTTCGTTCGTTGTTATAAACGATCCTTTTTATAAACGCTAGAGACTTGAATAATAAACTAAAAAGTTTATAGTTGGCGTAGTTAAAAAAATAAATGATTTCGTTCGTTGTTATAAACGATCCTTTTTATAAACGCTAGAGACTTGAATAATAAACTAAAAAGTTTACAACCTAGATAATTATTACCAACAAAGTACTATGATTAAACCATCACTAGTGCTCTAGTGGTGGCCACGGGTATTTAAGTTCCATTTATGGTGGGCCTGGGTGAGTTTTCCCCTCAAGTTCGAGTCTTGATGATAGGGGTTTCTCATTGAGGGGTTTAAATTGGGGATCTATTGTGCGATGGGGCTCTCTAGTGCGGATCCGGTTAAGACAACGTATGCTAGATCTCCCGACATTCGCGAATAATTCACACCTTTCAAAAAAAAAAAAACTAACATGTACGATAAGACATGTTGGTCTCGCATATAAATATTTTGGGTAGATATAATATTAAATAAGAGGTGTGTGGTGGGGTTAAATACATTACTATTTGATGAACTCTATCAAGTACATGTTTGTTTTGCGAAATAAACAAACAAATGAACAACCAACCATAGAAGAATCTACAACAACAATCATATCTATTAAATCACACAAATAGTAAAGTTATTAATAGGGTCTGGGGGAGTGACATGTAGATATGTCTTACCTCCGTCTATAAGGATAGAGAGCCTGCTTTCAAAGAGACCTCTGACTCCAAATCATACAACAGAATAACAAACACAACTAAATATATAACATATAGACATGCAAAGTCTAGCAGAGACAACAAAAAGACAATCAAATGCAAAGTCCACCTAAAGTGTAAGATCCTCAAAGCCCCTAAACCAAAGCTAACAAACATAAGTACCATCTACTAAAAGTCTTTAACCTTAATTCCACGTTTCCATGACCCCTTATCCTGGACCATATCCTTAGAAAGGTGCAACTCTATCATAACATGCCTAATTCGTTCATCTCAAGTCAATTTGGGTCAACATCTACTCCTCTCCTCCACACTAAGGTTTAGATAACTCTAACTACCGATGTCACCTGCCTTCTCCTCATATATCGAAACCAACTCAACCATATAAGAGCATTCACAATAATACGTTTTTGGGTATTGTTTTTACTCATTTTTCCACATCATCCATTTTTCCTTATTGTAGACCTTGTTTTTTGTGCCCCATATTCGAGATATGTTCTTCTACAAAAATGACTAAAAACAACCAAATGGTGGGCCGCCTTGTCCTTTTAATTATATATTATTTAGATAGAGAGGGATTTTTTTAGAAGGTGGTGATGATGTGGTAATGTTTTTGAGTATTTTTAGTTTTTCTTATTGGGTGGGTTTAAGTGTTTTTAAAGAATTAGTGTTTTTATGGAGTGGCAGCTGACGTGGCATATTTTTATGTGTTTTTAGGCTTCCTTATTGGTGATACTTAAAAGAATCTCTATATTTTTAATCTAGCAACGAAGATACTCTTGATTACAAGACTTCGTTTTTTTTAATCCTCTCGTTATCCTTTTTCTCATGTCATATTTTAATGAAGCCGTATTTTTTTTTAAATGATAAATAGAATCAGAATATAATAGCAAGTTTTTTTTTTTTTTTTTTGCTAAGAATACTAGAAAGTAATCTTGAACATCAATTGAATAATCAACGGCTTGGATTAAATGGGTATAATTGATAAAAAAAAAAAAAAAGGAGACACGTGAGTTTATATAGGGGTATTCTAGTCGATATAAAGCAATAGTTTCTCTCTTTTTCAATCCCCCCCCCCCCCCACCGTTTTTTAAACGTTAATAACTCTTTCATACGATATTTTTTTTTTTTTATAAAAATTGCACAAAAGAACGAGCGTTTTTTATCTTTAAAACGAGTATACTATTGTTAAATTTTTGAAGAGAAAAAATAATTCGAAAGCCCAGATGCGTAAAACGCAATGGACAAAAAACATAAAAAGATAATGTTTTTCTAAAACGCAATTGACAAAAAACACAAAGAAGTGCATTATTTCTAAAACGCAATAGAGAACAAACAAAAAGAAATGTGTTATTTCTAAAACACAATGACCGAAAAACACAAACAAATGTCTTTTTTTTTTGTAAAATGCAATGGCCTAAAAACACAAAAAAAAGGTCTTATTTCTAAAACGTAATGGCCAGAAAACACAAAGAAATGTCTTTTACCTAAAACACATTTGACTAAAAACACATAAAATGTGTTTGACTTAAAACGCAATGGAATAAAACACAATAAAATGTGTTTTACCTAAAACACAATGGACTAAAAACACAATAAAATGTGTTGTTTCTAAAACGCAATGGCTGAAAAACACAAAGAAATGTCTTTTACCTAAAACGCAATGGACTAAAAACACAATAAAATGTGTTGTTTCTAAAACGCAATAGCTAAAAAACACAAAGAAATGTTGTTGTTGTTGTTTTTTTTTTTTTAACGCAAGGGCCTAAAAACACAAAGAAATGTCTTATTTCTAAAATGCAATGGCCAGAAAACAAAAAGAAATGTCTTTTTCTACAACGCAATGGCCAAAAAACAGAAAAATGTGTTTTACCTAAAACGCAATGGACTAAAAACACATAAAAATGTGTTTTACCTAAAATGCAATGGACTAAAAACACAATAAAATGTGTTGTTTCTAAAACACAATGGACTGAAAATACAAAAAATAAAGTTTTTTCATTACTTTGTAAAACGCAATGACTCAATTCAAAAACTCAGATCGTAAAAATGCAATTCAAAAATTTCCTACATAGATCGAAGCCGATTTCTTCAGATTTCTTCAACGGTTGTCGAAATTCGAATGTTAGAAAAAACTTATCAGCGATCGAATCGAACGAATCGAGTGATTCGCTTCAAAATCACGGGAAAAAAAATGAGATACTGTATGAAATTACACTGGGTTTCTTCAAAAAAGTTGAAGAACACGTTAATTGGGTGTTTGAATCCTTGATTGGTGACGAAAATCGCACTATAATGTATTGATTATTGAGATAGAAAGTAAAGAAAATGTTGAAGATGGTGAGTTTTGAAAATGGTGCGTTTTAAAGTTACTGGGAGAGAAGAAGGAAGAAGATTGGATAAAATTGACTAAAATACTCTTCCCTTTATTTTTAAATTTTGCCCCATGTCATAATCCTATTGCTTTCTATCATTTTTAGCCAAATTAAACTTCCTATTCGATTCTCTCCACGATAAACATACTATTATTATTATAATTATTGTTATTTTGATTTTATTATTATTATTATTATTATTATTATTATTATTATTATTATACTCCTAGTATTACTATTTATGTTTTTACTAGTTTATATTTTTTATTATTAATTTATCGTCATTATTATAATTTGTATATTAACAACTAGTTATCTTAATGTTTGCTATTATTATTAGGGTCAAGTTATTCTACAAAGGCTCCAAATTGTAAGAAGTGTAAGAAGGATTTATAGAGTGACAAGTGTCCAATAACCTAAAATTAAACCCATTACATCCCAAAACCTAAACACCCACCCCCACCCCACCACCACCCAAAAACCTAACCCCCCCCCCCCCCCGCCCCACCACCACCACCACCCCCTCGGAAAAAAAAACAAAAAAAAAAAACTATACTTCACCAAAAAAAACCCCCAAAAGACCTAACCCCCCCCCCCCCCCCCCCCCAAAAAAAAAAAAAAACCTAACCCTCCTCCCCCGCAGCAAAGAAAAACAAAAAAAAACTATACCTCACAAACAAAAAAAAAAACCCCAAAAAACCTATCCCCCCACCCCCCAAAAACCTAAAAAAAACTAAACACCCACCCCACCACTACCCAAAAAACCTAAACCCCCACCCCCTCGGCAAAAAAAAAAAAAAAAAATTTTGGGTGGGTGAGGGGGGGGGGGTAGGTTTTTGGTGGTGGTAGATGATTAAGGTTTTTTTTTTTTTTTTTTTTTTTTTTTGTAGTGGGTTTTTAGAAGCCTTTGTACCCTTCTTACAATTAGGATCCTTTGTATTTGATCCTATTCCATTATTATTAATATTAAGTTTGTTGTTATTATAATTAATTATTGTTATTATTGCCTTATTGTTATTGTATGTTTCCTTCAACACAATGTTTTTTTTTTTTTATATCCTGAAAAGTTCCACACTTAATTGTATTCGAGAAACTCTTTCAAATCATTTTCCATTGGGTTTCTTTCATATTTATCATTTTTAATTTTCCATTGGGTATCTTTCATATTTATACGGATTCTGAATTGGTCCATGTCAAAAATTAAACATCATTTTCTTTCAACATATGTTGGGACTGAATATCTTAAAGTTTTTCTATTTGATAGTTCTATCATCAATGACACTAAAACACCCAATAAAACAACCCAAAAATCGTATCCTAAAAGTTTTCTTAAAAAATACTTACCAATTACACACAAACTTCTATTTACAAATGTAATTTTTTGTCTGAACTTACAACTATTCAACATTTAAATATTTAATTAACTCAAAAGGCTAAATTTCTCCTAGTTGTATAAAAATGATAACCATTTTTCTTTAACTGTTATATATCACATTGATGATTAGGGGCGGACCTAAGTGTCTGTGTGGGTGGGCGGGCGCACCCCTTGAAAAAAAATTAGTGTATTTTTTGGCAAAAAAATCCGACCGCAAACCTTGAAAAAATGCTTAAACCACTCACCTGCAATCCGGCAAATAATTCATGGGTCTGCCACTGCTAAAGAAGGATAAGAATATCATCATTTATCGAATTATCCAACAGTAAATAAACTCTGAAGGCTAATTTTCTCTTAGTTGCGTGAAATCCATAACCTTCAGTCTTTAACTCTTATGTATCACAACGATAATAGACATTCACCCGACTAAATCCGTTAATTGAGACTCAACTACTAAATAAGAATAAGCATATCATCACTCATATTGAATTATCCAACGGTAAATAAATTCCCGAAGGCTAATTTTCTCTTAATCGCATAAAAACCATAACCTTCTTTCTTTAACCCTTTTTATATCACACTGAAGGTAGACATTTAGCCGACTCAATCTGTAAATTCTGAATCCATAATCCATATATTTCGAGTATCGTCTTTTAAATGATCACATACGGACATAATCATCAAAATAATTTTATCCAACTACTAGAGCATTTGGAATCGAGTGAGATCATATTACCAACCTAACTGTAGTTAAATAACTATCTCTATAAATTTATACAAAAAAAAAAAAAACTATGAATCATTAAAATCAGTTATTTTAAGTTACATTATCCGACATATTTAGTTCTTTATCCGTAACAAAACATGACTGGTAATGGCGGAGCTAGTCCATTAATTTAAGTATAACATGAAAAATAATTTACCGCGCAATCATACAATAATAAAAAAAGACAATAATAAATAAAGTAAAACAATTACCTAATAGATTTGTCATCTTCTTTTTTTCATAGTTTGGAATCATTTCATCACATCGTCTTCTTTTACTTTATCAACTTTATCAAAAGTCTCCTTTTCGACCCCACAAACCATAGCATTGTTCAAATATTCCGGGCCATTCGATTGCGTAAATCCGTCTTGACAAGCTTGAATTTAGAAAAAAACATCTTTCAATGGTTGCAACCGTTAAACCAAAGCTAGCATCACTACCTGATAAACCAAAGGACAAGAACTATGTGTTCCGGTTTCCATCATAAGACGAGCAAGATCACTTTTCAATTATAATATCGTTTTGGGTCTTGGGCTAATTTTATCAATTATATTTAGGGTCTCCTTTCAATTCTATTATTGTTAATTTGGGCTTATTTTATTATTCGGACTTAATTATTCTACAAGTTTTTATTGTAAAATGTTTGGGCTTTTAAAAAATGAGAATTTAGTAATATCAAGTATCCTGGTTAGGGGTATCCTCATAGTTTTTTAGGGGTATCCTTTATATAAAACTGAAAAAAATCTACGAATACGAGGTTGAGCCGTAGCCCGTGCTACGACTCCTAACACTATGGTTCCGTCCGTGCTGACTGGTCACTTCCGGTCACAAGATCCAGTTCCACCCTTTTAAACCAACAAACATGTCTCCTCGTTTCAGGATTCTCGACGGAAAAAAAAAATCAATCATCACTTCGACCAAGAAACGAAATTTCAGGGTCTTTTCATGTTTCATTGTTTTAAATTCTCCTCCGTTAGGGGACGGAATAATAAACTAAAAAGTTTATAGTCGACAGAGTTATAAAAAATTAAGTTAAATATTATTCATGTTTATAAAATATCTTTATACTAGTTTTATTTTTCTAAATTTATTTGATCAAAATAAATATTCGATATCAAACAAATAGCACACTTTAGCATAGGCCTGTAAACGAACCGAACGAACACGAACATCAGCGTGTTCGTGTTTGTTCATTTAAATTTAACCGAACACGAACACATAATCGAACACTTTTTTTTGTTCATGTTCGTTCATTAAGAAAATGGAAATGTTCGTGTTTGTTCATTAAAAAGCTAAACGAACACAAACGAATAAACACAAACGAACAAAAATAAACGAATATGCTTGAACAAACATAAACGAACATAAAGCAAACATAAACGAAAACTAACGAACACAAATGAACAATTCTAGTACATCATTAATCCATCACGATTCTACGAAAACGAACAAGTCTAGTACATCAAAAATCCATCAGGTTCAAAAATAAATTATTCATCCATTCTACCAAAAAAAATCGATAATGATTCTTCCAGCCACGATCCATGTTTCATCCAAAAACCATGATCCATGTTTAAACCTGTAATAAAAGATATATAAAATACATAAGCTAAAATTAGAGGTTCAAACTTACTATGTGTACAAAATAAAAAATTCAAAATACTTCACCCAAATCATATTTTTCATTCAAGCTCAATGTATGTAATATCGTCATTTTCCTACATTTAACCAATGAAATATATATTAATAATAAACCAATAGTAACAAAAAAAAAACAGTATTATAATTGAAAGAATAAGCAAATTACCTTGAGTTTCTTTTTATGTAGTCCATAGTAATGACGATACCAGTCAGCTCCACAAACAAGCATATCAACCATCTCCGTTCCTAAACAAGAACGATGTGGGTCAACAACCCTCCCACCAGCGCTGAAAGCTGATTCAGAAGCAACAGTTGTTATTGGAACAGATAGGATATCAGTTGCCATTTTGGACAAAATTCTATACTTCAGTTTATTCTCCTTCCACCATCCCAATACATCAAAACTTGCACCCGTCTCACAAATGTACACTCCTTCCTCTAAATAAGTGGCCAACTCTGACTTCACACGTTCAACAGTATCAAGACTTCTAATATGTTGAGCATACATAGCGCTACCTGATTTCAATCCATCACCAAATCGAGAAGTCATGAAGCTTGATGAACTCTTAGAAGAACCTGATGCTTTTCCAGAAGACATATTTAACTTCATCTGCCCTTTATTTGCGGCTTTTACTTTCGGGCAATACTTTTTTATATGTCTATTTAATGGTGTGGTGGTTCCATCCTTAAACTTGTTAAATTTCTCACCACAATGTATACATTGATGGACTTCACTTCGATCAGCATTAGTTATTGTACGAAAATGAACCCAAGCAGTTGATGTCTTCTTTCTTTTCTTTTTAGTGTAATGAGCATTGTCTTCTTCATTATTTGCTTCTTCATCGTTATTTTCTTCATCATTGACATTCTCTACTTCATCATTAACTACAATAACATCATCGCTATTAGGTGTCTTTTTCGAAGTTGGAGTATGTGCGCTTGCTTGAAAGTCTGTATCATTTGAACAGGGTAGAGACATCTCTCTATTGATAACCTAACATAAAAAACACTTAATGGTGAATATACTTTCACAATCTGATTATTATCTAGAATTTGATATTTACAATATCAGTTGAGATGCTTATATAGTACAACTAGTAACAACACATGAGAGATAGAACAAACAACTTCAAATAATTGTACAATACAGCCAAAATAAGACAATAATAAGTTCATTAAGCATTCCTAATTTATTTTAATAACTAGACAAGGTAACAAATCGAGGTAGCAAGAAATTACCCTATCTATTTTTTTAACCTCTACAAAAGCTTTTGAGATCACCCTATCTATTTTTTTATTGTTAATAATATATATGTCTTTTGTTTTGTGATTGTACATTATGTTATGTTCCTTTGTAAAGAATTAGAGAAAACCCATCAGGCATTCAGGCTTATTTTGAAATATAGCAATTATTATTCCTGTACGTTACACTATAATCAATTAACTTGATATATTATTGTTTTTTTTATAGTTATCAAAAGAATGTATAGCATTAATCAACCAGGTTGTTTGAAATCTAGTGAGGAGCAAAAGAGAAATCTGAAAATGAAAAATGAAATTGAGGAAAAAGAGATTGAGGAGCAATTGAATAATGAAAAAGAAGTGAAACCTGTGGAGGACGTTTGGTAGGGCGGTATGTGCGACTGATGATGAAAGGTAGATGAATGAGTCGTAGTATATCAAGTATGAATAAGTATAGCCTAAAATTTCTAGGTTTTTGTTATTCAAATGGTAATCATATCTTACCTTCTTAAAAGTTGGAGTGCTATATTATATTTATATACATTAACTATTTTAAGATAGTAAAAAATAATTATTAGGTTACTAAAACAAATATATATGAAATATATATGAAATTTTATTTAAATATTTAAACGAACGAACACAAACAAACGAACATAAACGAACGTAAATAAACGAACATATATGAACGAACATAAACGAACGTTCATGAACATAAATGAACGAACAAAGCATGTGTTCATGTTTGTTCGTTTAATTAAACGAACAAATTTTTTTGTTCATGTTCGTTCATTTATTAGATGAACGAACATAAACGAACTTCCCGCCGAACATGTTCATGAACAGTTCATGAATGTTCGGTTCGTTTACAGGCCTACTTTAGCAGTCCAATTTGCCATTAGTTGTGAAATCTTTCCTCTGCGTAGACCCCCTGTAGTGGGGTGTGATATTTGTTTTTTTTCCTCCCATTACGCCCCGAACACCACGACGGGCGGCGTTATGGGGGCTTTTTTGGTGGGTGGCGCCATGCATATAGCGGCGCTATGTGTGTTTGGCTTTCAAACTTTTGCAAATCAGAAACATTTAAGGGTTTTTATAATTAATTAAAAAATTGAAAATTGAAAATTAATAATTAGGTAATGATGGGTAGGGGCTTTATGACTATGGCCTTAAGTGACATAACGCCCCATAAAGCCCATGTGTGACGTGGCACGATACGTATCGCATAACGCCCACAAAGAGGCTTTATGAATATGGATGGCATTAGTGATTAGTCCTTTGCATGGAACCATTTTAGTGAATCCATCAAGAGATATCGTGTCTTTTCAAATTTCAACCTAACAAAATTTTGGGCCACTAATTACTATTTCTGGGCCATACTCTAATTAAAAGTTTAGCCTAAAGCCTTAGATTTAGCCTAAAAGTTTTGCGTTTGATACCTTTGGTGGTCTCGCTCCTGACGCTGTGCGACTTTTGAATCGGGTTCAAAAAGTCGTTAATAGTAATTCTTCGTCGCTAAAGGTTTCAAACGTTGTATTTAGTAGAATTGGTTTTTCTATTCAAAAGGGGGTGGTGGCGCAACTTGTTGCCCGACTACCTGCCATTGCTTTGTAAAAAAAAAAAGCCTTAGATCTTTTGTGGTTTTGGGTATGTATGGACCGGCCATGGTGCTAGAGGTGTAGAAACAAGGTTAGTCTGCCAAAACCGATTCGAGTCATAAACCAAATGGTTTTTTTTGGTCAAAGCTGGTTTGAGGAATGAGGAGAAACCAGTTTGGGTCATAACCCGGGTTGGGTTGGGTTGGGTTGAAACTGGTTTGAATCATAAACCGATTCGGGTCATAAACCAAATGGGTTTTTTTTTTGGTCAAAACTGGTTTGAGGAATGGGGAGAAACGAGTTTGGGTCATAACCCGGGTTGGGTTGGGTGGAAACCGGTTTGAATCATAAAGTGGTATCTAAGAAGAAATAAAAAAAATTTGGGTAAAGTTAATTTGTCATTATCATTATTATTTATATTTTATTTGTTAGTTATATTATTATTATTATTATTATTATTATTATTTTATTATTATTATTATTATTATTATTATTATTATTATTATTATTATTATTACTATTCCTTTGACGCAATGTTTTTAATATCAAGGAAAAGTTTAACACAATTGTATTAGCAGATTCTTTCAAATCATTTTCCATTCGGTATCTATCAACTTTCTCATTTTCTCCCTTCCAAGCTTTCTAAATTGTCAACATGTTTAAATGCATCCTCAATTGGTCTATGTCAAAAACTAAACATCAATTTCTTTTAGCAAGTGTTGTGATTGAAAAAAATGATGTTTTGCTAAGTTGACATAGTTCTATCACACTAACATACGCAACAAAACAAGCCCGAATCATAGACCTAAATAATTGCTCTAAGAAAAACTTACCAATTACATAAGCTATCTATAAGTAGATAACCACAAATTTCTATATACATATATTGTTTTATGTTTGAAGCTACAACGATCCAACGGTTAATAATAAACTCTGAAGGCTAATTTTCTCTTAGTTGCATAAAACGGTACCTTTTTAAAACTTTTTTAGATCACACTAATGACAGACACTTAGCCGACCAAATCCATAACTTCTGACTCCACTGCTAAATAAGGATAAGATTATCGAATTATCCTAACGATTAATAAATTCCAAAGGCTAATTTTCATTTGCAAAAAAAAACCCCGATAACTTTCTTCTTCAACTTTTCTATATCACGCTGACGATAGACATTCAGACGACTAAATCCGTAAGTTCCGACTCCACCGCTAAATAAGTATAAGAACGGCGCACTCACATTCAATTTTAATAAACCCTTTACATAAAGGAAATTCCCATGGCCCTCACAATAAACGATTTGTTAATCCACAATTCCACATTAGTCATAATAAACAAGCTTAAATCACAATATAATATTGATTAAATTATACATGATTTCCATATATTTTGAGTATCATTTTTCAAACCACCACAAAATATATAAAAAACCAAAAACCTCAAGATAACATAGACCAAGAACTATAGTATTACAAGCAATGTTTTAAAAACCGGTTCAAATTGGCCGGTTGAATTGTCCAGTACACCAGGTTAAACTGCCGATACACCCATTTAAACCGTTTCTAAGCCAAATTCGAAACTGTAAAAAACCGAATTTTAAAACATTGATTACAAGCCGAGTGAGATTACCATTTTACCAACCTCACTTAAATAACTATTTCTACAAACCTTATAAACAAACACTACATAATTAAAAATCATTAAAATCAGTTATTTATAGTTATATTATCCAAACGTATTTATATATCCATATATAGCATATATATATATATAACAAACTCCTTATAAAACCTGAAAATAATATCCTTTCCCACCCTTTAAAACCAACAAAAAACATGTCTCCTCGTTACCGGATTCTCGCCGGAAAAAATTCAACAACCACACCACCACCGCTGCCGGAGCCAAACAATATCGACTCCGACTTCGTCGTCATCCTCGCCGCCTTCTTATGCGCCTTAATATGCGTACTCGGCCTCGTAGCCGTTGCGCGCTGCACCTGGCTCCGCCGGATCTCCGGCATAGTGATCTCCGGCCGTACCGATCACCCTCCATCCGCCGCCGCAAACAAAGGGCTTAAAAAGAAGGTGTTGAAGACCCTGCCGAAGCTCACGTACTCATCGGAAACAATTGCGGCCACGGTATCGGATTGTGCTATATGCTTGACGGAATTTGTCGCCGGAGATATGATTCGAGTGTTGCCGCAGTGTGGTCATGGGTTTCATGTCACGTGCATTGACACGTGGTTTGGTTCGCACTCGTCGTGCCCGTCTTGCCGGAAAGTTTTGGTTCCGGTGTCGAGGTGTAAGAAATGTGGCGAATCTCCGGTTGACGGTTTGACCGGAGAAACGAGCGGTTCGGTTGATAGGGTGTTGGTGTAGTCCGATGACCGGTTTGAATTGTTTTGATTTGTAGTTAGGGTTAGAAGTGTAAAATTGAAATGAAATGAATTACGTTACTGTTTGTAGCCTGGTGATATCGAGGTGTGTAAATAATGTTGTTTTTTGTTATGATTTCGTGTTAGGATTAGAAGTGTAAAACTGAGTTTTTTGTTATGTTTTCGTGTTAGGATTAGAAGTGTAAAACTGAAGAATGAAATGAACGACGTTACTGTTTGTAGTATGGTGATATCGAGGTATGTAAATAATGGTGTTTTTCTATCGTGTTATCGTGACATACAAATGTGTAGTCTAGCGATACCAAGGCGTGTAAATAATGGTGTTTTTTTTGTCTTGTTTTCGTGACAAACAAATGTATGGATTTTGAAGTAAAATAAACAGTCTTCTGATATCGAGGTGTGTAAATAATGGTGTTTTTTGTCATGTTTTCGTGACAAACAAATGTATGGATTAGAAGTAGAATAAACAAATGTATAGATTTAGAAGTAAAATAAACAAATGTATGGATTTAGAAGTAAAATAAAGAGTCTTGTGATATCGAGGTGTGTAAATAATGGTGTTTTTTGTCATGTTTGCGTGACAAACAAATGTATGGATTATAAGTAGAATAAACAAGAATAAGAATGTGTGTTAGCGGTTTTATTTTTTTTAAATAATATTATTCTCTAGTGGTTTTAAGATTGACAGAGGTGTTGAAGAAGACAACAAAAAGAACCCTAGAAAGAAATAATTGAGCTTCATTCAGAAGCTGGATAATAATAAACTGGGAATTGGGATCCAATGATCTATGAACAGTTGATGTGGGGTGTGGCTCTTGCTAGTGCACAAACTACCCAACAAAGATATAATTCAGTTTTCTTTCTTTAATAATATTTATGATATTTAACATCATTATCATTATCATTATAATATAATATACTACTTTGTATGATTATTTTTAGCCAAATTTTGATATAGATCTTATTTTGAAACTTGTTCCCAAACTAGTATTGACCTGTCGCGCATTGCGACGGCGTCAAAATTTAAAATAACTTGAATTTGTACAGTCAAATATCTGAGTTGACTCATTTCTTAACAAAACTTATGTCAAAATATAGTACAACTGAAAACATAAATAAAATAAGAATGAAAATGTATTATATTTGACCTGACTCATTGCCGAGAAAAATTACGTCAAAACGTAAACCAATTTAGATTTATACCGAAATGTACTTAAAAAAAACACATAAGAAAATAGTCCGTTTTTAAGTTAAAGAATAGTAACACGCGTGGCATTGTTGAAACGTAAACTAACTTGAACTTATATATCGTCTAATAAAAACGTTCAATATGACAAAATGTAGACCAACTGAGAACATACATAAAAATAAAGCACGGAAACGCATTGAGAAAACGTAAACCAACCAAAAACACACATAAAAATAAGCACGAAATCGTATTATATTTAACCCATATACATAAAATTAGCACGTAAAACTTGAGAGGGTTAAAATAAGAGTAAAGTCCTATTTGAGTCCCTGTGGTTTATGCAGTTTAACCATTTGAATCCAAAAACCAAAACTGTTTTGATTTGAGTCCCTGTGGTCTCTAATTTTAACCATTTGAGTCCATATATTCTCTAATTTTAACCATTTGAATCAAAAAACCAAATGTTTCTGATTTGGATGTTGTTTACTTTTGGATTCAAATGGTTAAAATTAGAAACCACAGGGACTCAAATCAATATAGTTTTGGTTTTTGGATTCAAATGGTTAAACTGCACAAACCACAGGGACTCAAATATGACTTTACTCTTAAAATAATAACATATAAAGTTTTTATAAAGTTAAGGGGTGTAAATGATAATGCTAGAATGTTGAGGGTACAAAAAGAAAAAAAGCATGAAAAAGGAAAAAGAAACTATGATTTGACTAGCTCCAGTACAAATTCTTTTCAAAATGTTTATATATAAAATTACTTTTGTTTATTTTATTTAAAAGTGGTCTTTTTTATACCGAAAATTTCGTATATTATAACGAAACAAAATATATTAAAATGGTCTACGTGACCATAAGTTTGAACTTTCTCGATCAACTTAAAAGTTGCAATGTTTGAATATTGAATGTATATGTGTGACATGTGAATGTGACACGATATCTCCACGATACAAAGCACTTGATGTTTAATGTTCCGGATATTATAAGTAAGATGACGCATTTATGGTCTAGTTTAGTTTGACAGTCGTTGTTGAATGAACGTGTTATCATTGCATTTGAGTTTTTCAATAAGAATTGTTTCGTCAAAGTAGCTCTAATATATGAGTCTTTTGTGCCTACAACTATGTCGTACGTGGTTTATTGGGTTTCTTTTGGGATTGACTGTGTAATTACGTACACGGGCTATATATGATTCAGATGTATGTATATATAATTACATTCAACACATTGCAATGTAATTCTTCTATTGATAATACACTACTACAATTATTTTAGATGCATGTGGTATGAATACATTAGATTTGATCTAGAAAAGCATTTCCATCAACATTAAATTTGATCTAGAAAAGCATTTTAACCAATATCTTAGTAATTAAGTTTATTTGAACAGTGTTAGAGCATTCACAATGGTTCTCCTATTTATTTGTAAGTTATTTATATTATAAGAAATGGTTGTGAGTGGAGAAAAGAAAATGTTACTATTCAACTTTAAATATGCGTGAAACACTGTTCACCCGTATAAATTAATTAATATTTTGAAAATGATTGTGAGTGGAGGAAAGAGAAAATATAATTATAATGGTACAAAATAATAATTTAATTAAAAAAAAGAGAAAAGTGATAATTTTTAGTGTAGTTATAAAAATGAGGATAAAAAATTCAATGTGAATGCTCTTAGAAAATATATTTTGCGTCCAACATAATATATATAAAATTTTAATGATATAAATAAGTTGTTCCTGACTTAAGAAAATATGTATAATTGTAATATACAGTTTTCATATGATAGATGTGAAACGTATTGGTTTCATGTCCAAGGTAAAATCAAATCACAAGTAAGGGTAGTTGTGGAGTGGTTGGGAAAAAACTTGGTGTTCCTTGTAACCCAGGTTTGACTCCCACTCTTCTTATTATTTTTTGCGGCATCCAAGTGAAAGGTGAATACGAATGGGGCCGGTTCGTCTTGGATGGGAGGCGAGGTTTTACAGATGATTCCACTGTCGTGCCTACAGGCGGGTGGAGATCGGGTTTCCACGCATTTGGGAGAGCCAAGGGGCTGGCGGCGGTCGAGTAGTCGACCTTAGCCACAGCTCCCGATGTCACGGTGGTTGACACATCGTTCCTTGCCGTTAAAAAAACACTAGTTCCTGATCAATAACCGAATTTAACTTCCTAGAGGGTGAGGTGCCGCTACAAAGTCCATTTTTCCTACAAAGTCCATTTTTCCTACAAAGTGTACAAAGTCATAAAACACCACATTTTCAGCCATAAAACACACTCAAAACCCACAAATAACATAGTGAAGATCACTAAAACACAATATCCAAACCCTAACATTCCTTAAAAACTTCAAACACACCATCGTACAACTATGAATATAAAACACAATATGATAATCAACATAAAACACACTAATGTTAGTCATTCAATAATCAAAGCCTTATCATTTAAAACACAACACAAAACCCACAAATATGGTGTTTTAGTAACCTCCACTATGTTATTTGTGGGTTTTGAGTGTGTTTTATGGTTGACATTATGATGTTTTATGACTTTATACACTTTGTAGGAAAAATGAACTTTGTAGCCAACTCTGACCCTAACTTCCTATTTGTAAACACCAATAGTATATTTTTCTACATATTTTATGCATGATGTGTGAACCAAGAATGAGACAAGGTTTGATTAAAATAAGTGTAGTTGGTGATAAGATTAAGTAGTACTGCATTTAAGTAATAATCACCAAATTTTCTATAGACAATGATATTCCACCTTTCTATACATGTATATTATTATTATTATTATTATTATTAATATAACTAGGTTTTTCTCCCGCCGCGTTGCGGCGAGGGCTTACAAATTATGAACAATTAAAAGGAAATCCAACAAACCCAACGTGAGGCATCTTAGTTTACCTTTTAAGGACAATTAAACGAAATCCTACTTAGTTTACCTATTAAGAACAATTAAAAGAACTTCTTCTGTAATAATCAATACGTTAACCAAGCGGCGCCTCTACACGATCTTCATTATAGAACTTGGATGTGTCTCTTCTCTTTTTGTCATCTTTATCTTAAACGTTTTCATAGCCTATAGCAAAATATAAGAATGCCCATGTATAACTGTATAATGACTTGCATGTAATACTTAAATAGTTCAATGTTCATTACTACCTTCCCAAATACTCAGCGACTTCTGAATAGTCACGTTGACCAGCTTTGATGAAGGCCTGAACACATTAGGTCTTCGATGCCCCCTGGAGCCGCCACAATCTGAACCTGTTTTGACCCGTTATCCAAATTGGTCAAAATGCGTTTTGAGAAAGGAAGTATTTAATGGTGGGAGATTAAAAGATTAATATGATATTAAAAAAAGTTAATTTTTAGGATATATTAAAAAGGATTTTTTTTTAAAAGCTTATAATGGTTACTTTATTATATATTATTACATTGCTTTCAAACAGTTCCATCAGAACAAAAACAGGGGATCCCTGTATGAACTTTGTCTTTATTTCAAAGATCCCATCTACTTGTAATGAAGCACAAAACTTTGTAGTATAGTGTAGGTTTATTACTTCACTGGAGATAAAAGGCGTCTGACAAAGCAGACAAATCTAGTGCATATGATTCAAAATAAATAAAAGAAACTCTACGACGTTGATTCAAGATCTCTCCTACCGGTGAGTGCTACAAAGTTATCCCTAAAAGTCAAAATAGGACCTTTATCATCTAAGACCCATGATAAGCTTATTTAAGAAAAAGTGTACTTTTTGTACCTTTATTAGTAATGTAGTAAAACATACCATGGTGCTTAAGTAAGCAGAGCAGTAAGCAGGCCGGTAATAATAGTTTCGAATGAAATGCGTTGAGTTGACCAGAAGTCAGCCAGGTAACCCGGGAACCCTTGGTATAGCCTGTTCATGTTGAGCCGCTGCTGGAGTTTTGCCACACCACTACATCATCTTCCCTCTCAAGAATCCTCCATTCTTCTGAAATTTTTTAGCTAAGTTTTTTGGTGGCTGCATTTTTCATAAAGAAAAAATCATTAGAAATTGAGAATTTAAAAATAAAATAAAATAAAAATAAAGTTGAAACCAAGCTTGCCTGCCACCATGATGAAACCAAGTTAAAATCAAGTTTTTCGGCATTGGTACGGTTACGGGTAAAAAAAGGTAAAAAGGTACCGGTACCGAATTTTATATAGAACTTTAAAAGTTTTTTTTATATTATGTGATGTTTCGTATTATGATAATGGTACTCGTATCTATTTTACCTATTTGGTACCCGTATCGTATTGGTACCCGTACCAATTTTACCTATTTGGTACCCGTACGGTATTGGTACTCGCACCGGTATAAATAAATTAAGTGGTACCAAAGTGGGTACCACACCGAAACACCCATACCTACCAATATATTCAGTACGGTATTCGATACCCAGTTTTGTTCAAAGTCGGTACCGGTATTTTCGGTATGGGTACGGGTACTATACTGATCCCTAACCTAGATGGGTCTTACAAAATAAAAATTAGAAATTATAACAGTGGCCTATACCATTTCCACATAGGTTGGCAATAGCTCCAGCTACCATTCGTAGAGTCTGTGGATCTTCAGCATCAGGTGCAGTCATCGCCAACAGACTAATCCCATCTTGAGCCATTATAAGTTCTTGATTAGCTTCTGCATCCACACCATAAATGTCATTGACAAAACAAAAAAACTTGACCATAAACATAAACAAACGCTTCATAACAGATGAGTACGCATGTGTATACAGACACAGACCGTTCATTGCAAGATTTGCAATAGCTCCAGCTGCTATTCTGCATATTGTTTCATCAAAGCTTCTGCTTTTAAGAAGTGCCAGCAATGATGTGAGACCACCAGCTTCAACTATTATTTCCTTATTAGTATCTGCACGTTACATGTCATAAATCCACTTTTACAAACTTTGGAAAATATCAATCAAACTAAATATACTTGAATCAGTAGTCTGAACACATAGTGATACACATAATCATAATTCCAAAGAAAAAAAATTGTGCAGATTCATACCAATTCATTGGTGGCAATCTATTATTTTGCAATAGTAACCAAGAATGACCGTATAAAACCGCATTTTTAAACATAAAAGAGTAAATTGCCAAAGTGGCCCCTGAGGTTTGGGCACTTTTGCGGTTTTGCCACTTTAGACAGAACTTTTTTTTTGGCAAAACGGCCCCTGAAAAAAGGAAGATATGTATTTGATAAGAACTTAAAAAGGTTTCAGAAAACAATGACCTTCAGCTGCTAAGTTGGCCACCACCTTAACTGCATGCAAACGTACATCTGGATCTTCTGACTCTAGCAAGGACAAGATCTTTTGCAATCCAACTATTCAATTTGAGTGAGATGACAAAGTTAGAGGAATATAAACCACTTTTTAAAGGATTAAAGTGCAAATTTTGCATACCATGTTCGTGAAGATTGGCTATTGATGTTCTCTCTCCATTGCCTTGATTATCAAGTTGTGAGTTTCTTGGCTGAAACAACAAAAAACAACTCAAATGTACCTCTTTCTGTAATGTTCCATATTTTATGAGAAGTAGATTCACTATTACGACTTGGTTTTAAATGTCGTGATACGCTCCGACGCGTATGGTCCAAGAATTTCATGCGTGATGCGAGCGCAAATCAATACACCCAAAAAAGTATTATTTATCAACAAAAATCCCAACTTTATCTAGCAAAGAGAGTAAATACCAGATTTTGCGTTAAAACTGGTTGATTGAACTTGCAGGACGAACCAAACTTGCGTGTCCCAGTTCGAATGAAAAGGGAGCAATCTTCCGCATCGGGTCGGGTATTGCATGATGCTTTTAGATACACTTCGGCTTTTGCACGTCAAAGAACAACAATTATCATGACAACTTTCATCTCCTCTGACCCATCAACAATGGGTAATAGAACCTAGAAAATGCTATATCAGTAACAACATCAAGATGTTGCATATGGCATTTTCAAATCTCTGTACTATTTTATACATACTACATAAAAATGTCAAATAATGTGTAATAATTCAAAACATTTGTACGTATACTTTCTAAACTTCAATTAAATTTTTACCCTCGACATAAATTAGTACAAAAAAAACACACTGTTGGTGCATACGTCTGTCGACTTCGTCTTGTATCGAGTCTTGTATTGTATAAGATAGATCATGGCACGTTTTACGAGAAATGTGGGAAAGGAGTAATTTCGCACGAAATAGCAAATTGCTATTTCGCACGAAATAGCAAATTGCTATTTCGCACGAAATTAACTCTTGGTAATTTCGCACGAAATTAGATTTCGTGTGAAATTAATTTCGCTTGGGCTATTTCATGCGAAATTAGTTCTCCTATAAATACTAGGTGTGCCAAGTCATTTGTAACTTTCCGGTTTCAGCACCGAACTGCTGCCGAAGTGTCTACTCGCTGTAATTCGTTGTCAAATCAATCAAAAGACAGTTTAAAGTGAATCGCAAGCTGAATTACCTCGATACGTTTGTTTCCGCCTCTCTTATTGAGCAAAAACTCTTCTGAACGACTCGTTTGGTCGGTAAAACGATCCTACAAGTGGTATCAGAGCTCAGGAAGAAGAGTTCTTACCAATTCAGCTGCAAAATCTGATTTCTACACCTTCTTTTTCAAAATTAACAAGTTTTCACGGTCAAAATGTTTTGAATTTCACACATTATTTGCGAAACTGTGTTTTAACAAAGCCTTGAAAGAATTGGACCTAAAATCAGCTTAAAACCTGATCAATTTTGACAAAAACAGCTCGAGATGATGACATCAGCAGTATTTTGCACGAAATAGCCTTATTTCGCACCAGATTCTAATTTCGTTTGAAAAGAGTACTTAATTTCGTACGAAATTACCTATTTCGTTCGAAACCACGTTATTTCGCTTGGAAGTTCAGTTATTTCATACGAAATCACTTATTTCGCACGAAATTAGTGTATTTCGCACCAAAGTGGTTATTTCGTTTGAAAGGATGATTTCACATCAAAGTTCATTTCGTTTGAGAGGGTATTTCGTTTGAAAGACAATTTTGTGAAATTTTCAAAACCGAAACATGGAAGAGGAATTTTACAACGCCTTTGCTACTCCAATTAGTATTGTTCAGAACACAATGTTAGAAAATGAAACGGGTACCATGCAAAACCCGCCAAAGCTCATGAACATTGAGGAGTATAAAGGATGGGAAGAACGGTTTGAGAATTGGGTTCAAGCAAATTATTTGGATGCTTGGGAATGTGTTGAGACGAAATATGTTAGACCAATGACTGATGATGAGGAGGTGATTGCAATTAAAGATCTTAGTGCTGAAGATAAAAAGAAATATAAAAATGAAAAGATGATGACGAGTTTATTGCAGCAAGCTGTTAAGGAAGATATCTTGGTTTTATTGCAACACAATGGAACTGCTTATTCAATTTGGAAAGCTTTAAAATCAAAGTTTGTTGGAAGCAAAGAAATGATTAAGAACAAAAAATCACTTTTGAAAAAGGAATTTGATCTATTTCGTGGTTTGAGGACTGAGAGCACCAAGCAGATCATCGAAAGATATTGCAATCTGCTAGTCAACATGAAGAGGGTGAGCCTCACAAAAGATAATGAAGAGTTGATTGAGAAGTTAGCCGATGCTTTGCCACATGAAACTTGGGGCACATATCTTATGATGCTGAGAAATAAGAAAGATTTTGGGAATCTGACACTGAGCAAGTTCATTGAAAAGCTTGAAGCTCAAGAGATGGAATAGAGGAAGATCTCAAGAATGAAAGATTTTGATGGAGAACAAGATATTGGGCTGTATTACAAAGGAGGTATCAGTGACAAAACCAATATGTCACCAAAGGTTGAAACTGCATTCAATGCTAAAAGTTCATCTGGAGGGTCATCTAAAGGATCAAACAGCAAAACTGGTTCTTCTTCATATCCATCATATAATCCAAACTTTTCAACAACAAAGAATGGAAAGAAGTTACAATGCAACATGGTATTAGATCTTAAAAATGGTCAAAATTACACAGAGGAGGTTGCAAAAGGTCACATGTCCTTGTTGGTAACTGTGTTAGAGTCATATGAGAGTTTAGTAGCAGGAAGGATCGGGAATCCAATGTTAACAAAAGAGTATTACGATCAGATTGATGCTGAGGAGATGGAATTAATGGATATAAAGTGGTGTTTGGCGAGTGTGTTGAGGAGAGCCGAAAAGTTTAAACAAATTACGGGAAGAGATGATTTCCGTGATGCAAATGTTTCTATTTTAGGTTTGGATAAATCTAAAGTTACTTGTTTTCGTTGCAGGGAAAAAGGACACTTCAAGAGGGAGTGCACAAACCGCGAAGCAAGTGGAGCTCAAAATCCATTCAACAACAATGATTATTATCGGAAAGCAATTTATCATCAAGTTGCTCAACAATCGCATCAACAAGAACCACAAACTGCACATGCTAAGAAGGCGATTGAAGAGTCATCAAAGAAAGCTTATTTGATGAGCAAAATAATTGATCAAGATGATGAAAAATTACCAGAAGGGTTTAGCTGGGCAAATTTCAGTTGGGATGATCATGATCCTAACAAAACTTCAAATCATAAAGCTTTTGCTGCTCGAGTTGCTGAAGACAGTGATAATGATGAGGATTATTATACAAGAAGAATGGAAGAACACTTAAGAATGCTAGAGGAGAGTGACAGTGATGATGAAAAAGCTAAAAAGAAAAAGAAGAAAGTTAAAAACCAGTTAGCAGTGATGATGAAGAAGTTCGTGTGATAAGGAAGAAAATAAAAGACATTCCAGTCTTTAAAGTTGAAGCAAAAGCTGATGCACAAAAGATTCATGTGAAATGTGAAAATTGTGAAGCAGTGAAGAAGCAAAACAGTACTTTGATTCATAACATGAACAGATTGAAAGAATCCTATGATGTACTAAACAAAGCAATGAATCAGTACAATCAAACAAGTAGTGAACAAGCAACAGCCATGAAAACACTTCAAGGAGCTTTCATGACAAAGCAGAAAGTTGTCAACAATTACATTGAGAAGTGTGCTGTACTGGAACAGAAACTGGAAACCCAGAGGATTGAAACAGAGAGAGTAAATAGGTTGTTAAAAAGTTACTCATGTACTTCTTATGTTATTGACAGGATTTATCCAACCGTTGAAGGCATGAAGGCGTTTGACGAAGAAGAAGTATCTGAAGACAAGAACTCTGAAAATAAAAAGGATACTGAAGTGAAGATTTCTGGTAAGAAACAAGATGCCAGTTACAACAAGTGTCCACCCCCGCTTGAAAATGGATATTCTCCACGAAATCCAAATTCAGAAAGAGTAAAAAATGCAACCAATTTACAGTGGGAATCTGAATCATCAGATAATTTGCCAGATAATATTGATGTCACGTTCACATCATCTGATACTGATCATGAGTCTGAGTTAATAAAGAAAGTGGTCGATCAGGTGTTGGATAAAAATGAGATCGAGGAGTCAAAGTTGGAGTCAAACTCAAAGTCAAAGTCTGAAACTTCAAGTCAAACCGTCAAAAAGGACAAACGGGTTTACAATAAAGAGTTTCTGTTATCAAAATCTAATTTGAATGATGAACTGTTCAAAGTTGCATATACTTTGAATGATTCTGACAAATTATATTCTGATGAAGAATTTCCAATAAGAGGTGTTAAAACTGAAATGATTAAAAAGGTTTTCAAACTAACAGAAATCAATATTTCTGAAATAAAAGATGTAAATTTTTCTGACAAACCTAAACCTTACACCTCAAGAGTTTAACAACGTTTAAACAAGAAAAAAGGTTACAGTTCTGGTTCTGGTTTTCAAAAGAAACCAAACCATAACGGTAATTTCAAAAGAAAAGGTCTTGGATTTATTCCACCGAAAAATTATAAAAATGAGAAAACTTATAAAACAAAAATTGTATTTGTTTCAGGGACAAGTGTTGAGGAAGAACAAAAGAGCCCATTCTGGAAACAATCAAACAAAGAGTTCCTTGCAAAGAAGCAAGAAGAAATGAAGAATGGTGTTGTTTAAAAGAAAGAGACTAGGATCTGTTTTAACTGCAAAGTAGTTGGTCATATTGCCAGGAATTGTCCAAAGGCAATTCAAATAAAACAGGGAGTTTCTCTTAAACTGAAAGAAAAGATGGTTGAGAATGAATCACCAATCAAACCTTTTATAGTTTTCAAAACTCGAAGTTTGAGGTTGGTGAATGTTCAAAAAGTTTTTACAGAAGAAAAGTGAATCTTGACAACCACAAGTGGGTTGTTAAGAAATCTGATGATAGTACTAGCAATGATTCTGATTCGTCAAAATCAGAGGAGCTATTTTCTGGCAATGAACCTGACTTGTCAAAGTCAGAAGAGCCACCAATTGAGCTAAACATAGAAACGTCAGTTCCGCCAATGGATGATGCAAATTTTCCACCATTGCGGGCTGAAAATTTTAAACAAAAAGTTGGTAAAGTGGAAATCTCGAATCAATTTTTCTCTGAAAAGAAAGAATTTGATATTGAAAAGGCCTTTAACCCCAAAGTGAAACATATTTTTGGAAAAATGGTTGATGGGAAGGTCAAAGGTGTAAAGGAATTCTATGAGAAGAAAACAAAGAAACCAGGTGAAGATAGGTTATCCCAGGTTGGTAACTGGGATAGAATCTATTATGATTAAACTCTGGACTTGCCGGAGCTCCCAGGCTGGTAGGCATGGAGCAGGTATCGGCATCTTTCTTGAAATTTTGTGTGTTGGTGAAAACCTACAAGTGGTGAATCAGGGACATTAAGTTGTACTTGATTTCCTACAAGTGGTATTTGTTGATTGAACTTAAAACTGTTATATTTTTCAAAAGGTTGTAGATGAAAGAACAAAGTGTTGAGTAAAATCCCCTAACCTACAAATGGTTTGTTAAATCAACAAAACTAATTTTCCGGAAAAACCATTTTGATTAAAACAAACTTAAGTATTTTGAAATCTTAATGGGAAAATAGTTTGTTGCAAGGGGGAGTTCTGATTGTTTATGCCAAGTGGATGGCGAATTGAAACAATTCGATATTAGTTGTCATTTTACTTTTATAGTTTGTTTTCAAATTTTCTTTAAATGGTTTTGAATTTTAGGGGGAGTAAGAATTTCGGAAAATCCAAAAACATTAGAAAATTTGAAAAAGTAAAAAACATGATAGAATCAAAAATGAGTTTTGTTATGAAAAAGAGGAAATGATAGTACATCAGTGGACTATCACAGCATGCTAAAGAATTGGAAAGTCAAAATGTGATAAACGGTCTCACTGATGATGTGCCAGTAGGTTTTTGCACATTTAGTAGATTGTGTTGAGATATAAACCTAAATTTCAAACTTACTTATCTCGTGGGGAACATCTCTCGGATATATGGGTAACCCCCGAAATCTTGTTTGAAAGGTCCCTCTTTCTGAGATACTAGGTCTTTATACTCGGTGATATCTAGGGTATTATCCCGGGACTTCTGATTTTGCGGAAGCAATGGCCTAGTCCCCGTATAATACTTTTCGCTTGCTTGAAATATAGCAACCCCCTCAACATAAAAATGATGAAACATTACAAAATGCTAATCATGTGCTGTTGAAGAAAAGATTCTCTAAAGGGAACACACCTAAAGTCGAAGCCATCATCTCTCTGATTTTGCGGAAGCAATAGCCTGAGCTCTCATGGCCCTCGCATTTAACCCTTTACAGATATCATCTAGGTATACTCACCTGTAAGACTGAATATTGGGATCTGGATACGGGAGTATATTCTGAGGTGGGATACATGAATAAGTTTAAGTCTATAAAACATAAATCTCGTATCTCGGATCAGTTGAACTTTGTGTGAAAATTTAAGTGGATCAGTATACTGACAATCTACGTGAATCGTTTAGAACTTAATATGTTTAAAGCTTAACGGTGTTGGTGATTTGTCTCAAAAACTGATATGATCCTCTTACACAAACTCACAAAAATATTGTTTGTAAATATCTCTTTACTGCTTTTCTTTAAAAACAAAAATCCAAAAAGATTGTGTTTTTGTATAAATTTTGAAAAATTCAAAAAGATTTTCGACAACTGATGCTGAAAAGCTGATTTTCAAAATTCCAAGTGCTAAACATGAAGGATAACCAGTGAGGGGGAGTTTGTTTGAAATAAGGAAAGAATTTGAAAGAAAAATGTTTTTCCTACAAGTGATTCATCAGAGATTAACAATTGTAAAATCATTTGTTGATTGATTAATACCTGAAAGTGGTATATAAATGTGTCAAATTTTAAATTTGTGAAACTTATTGTGAGGTAGAGATTTGTGCAGGAAACAGTAGTGTGAAAGAGCCAGCCACAGATCTTGGGATAGAAAATTGTAGAGCCAAGTTCAGATCCTGATGTTCATGCAAGCTGATGATGCTGATGAACTTAAGGAATCAAGAGATCTGATAAAGAGAATTAGAGAGAGATAAGAGCCAGGTCGAGATCCTGGATATAAAAAGAGAGAGAAATTGAGGATGCTTTATATTGTTAGATACTTTGGAAAAGTTCGAGAAGACTGATAAAGACTGAAGATTGAAGACTCGACACTGAAGACTTCGTCAACATCCGAGGGGGAGTCTGTTGGTGCATACGTCTGTCAACTTCGTCTTGTATCGAGTCTTGTATTGTATAAGATAGATCAGGGCATGTTTTACGAGAAATGTGGGAAAGGAGTAATTTCGCACGAAATAGCAAATTACTATTTCGCACGAAATTAACTCTTGGTAATTTCGCACGAAATTAACTCTTGGTAATTTCGCACGAAATTAGATTTCGTGTGAAATTAATTTCGCTTGGGCTATTTCATGCGAAATTAGTTCTCCTATAAATACTAGGTGTGCCAAGTCATTTGTAACTTTCCGGTTTCAGTACCGAACTGCCGCCGAAGTGTCTACTCACTGTAATTCGTTGTCAAATCAATCAAAAGACAGTTTAAAGTGAATCGCAAGCTGAATTACCTCAATACGTTTGTTTCCGCCTCTCGTATTGAGCAAAAACTCTTCTGAACGACTCGTTTGGTCGGTAAAACGATCCTACACACACCATCGATGTTAATTTTAAACTGGGAAATGGCCTTCACTCATGAAACCATGATAGCTCATAGCTACAAGTTTAGAATAATATAACAAAATTTTGTTCTCCTTTATTACAGCAAGTTCAAAATTCACAATTGTAGCAAAAGTAAATTAATACAACCAAACCTTGTCAAATATCTTCCATTGACTAAAAAGGCATGTATATATAATCAGAAATGGATTCTAACATCTATACATAACAGATTGAACATAAACCCAAACCAATCTGTTTCACAAGAAAACAACAAAACCCTTCTCAAATATCTTCAATCGAAAAACATGTAAAGTAATCAAAAAACGAATTCGAATCATATAATATATAATCAGTACTTACCTTGAATCAGAAATTGAAGTCCTAGAAACCTTGAATCACGAATCAAATCGAACTGAAGCCCTAGAAACCTTGATTAGAGTGGTGGTGACACTCTGGTCACCGCCCCTCTCCTTCCCTGTCTCTCTCTTTAGGTCTCGTCTGAGACTTTCAAAGATTCTAAGGTGGATGACCGCCCAAGATGATCAGTCAGAATAAACCACGACTGTATACACTGTTCAGGGTTAAAGGAGTGTGCAGAGGTGGCCGGATATGGTGGTGTCGGAGATTGATGGTGGAGCGGTGATGGTGAGTTGGTGTTAGGGTTTCTAAGATTGAAATTGGGGTGGAGAGATCTATGTTTTGGTGTTATGAGGGCATCGTGGCCTAAAAAAAGGGAAGTGGAAAAGAGGGATCGAACTGGCGTCTTTTCTATTGAAATAGAGTATACCAACCACTTTACCAAAAGTCTAAATATATTGAATTCTGGAATAAAACATGTATATAAACAATAAGATGATTGAGTTGTTACTATTCATAAAAAGTATATAAAATATTAAAGTTACTATTCATTGGCTTCTATATTTAATATATGTATAATATAATTAAAATAATTTAGAATCAATTCTAATTATACATAGCGTGTGACAATATGCTAGAAGAAAGTAATTAAAAAGAGGTGATTATAAAATTATAACAACTATATAGTCTTATTATAAGCTAAAGTAAAATAAAAACAAGGTACTTATTAGCTTCTTATATATCTTTACGTAAAATTATGTCATATATTATAACTAGCTTAAAACCTCGTGTTTTACACGAGTTGCATAAATTTAATTTTATATAACAGATAAATATAGTTATATCTTATATAATAAGTAATATAGTTATATATTTAAAATGCATCGTCTATTGCACGAGCTAAATAAGTATAATGTAATCGGTTAACACATACAGTCATCAAGATATGTATTTAAATGATGAATTCGATGTACTATTTACTTATTAAAATTTTAATTTGTTTTTTTTATTTATTATTAAGTTAGAAATATGCGTATTACCCGTGGTAGAACCAATGAAATATTAGATGATTATAAGCAAAAAATAAATAAATAAATAAATAAGAGAGATTTTGTGATTTAATATTATTTTCTTAAATTTGTATCCTATTATTTAATAATAATATTAAAAGAATTTAACTAAATCTAGTTTAAATAAGAATAAAAGTTTATATATTTGTCTGGTTCTATAAAGAAAAAAAAAAAGAAAACTTCTTCTATCTCCTACAGAGAAAGAGAAAATACAAATTATATATTATTATTAATTAAAAATTTGATAAAAAAATATTATCCTTATCTAAATTATATTTAGATAAACTATTATTGTTGTTGTTTAATAGGAAAAAGAAATTGAAAAATAAGATAAAAGACATCAGAGATTTTGACACGTGTCAGAAAAGGATTTTTATTTACTTGTATAGAAAGATTAAGGGCTATTGGATTTTAATGATCCTAACCCCCTAAGTTTTACATATTGGCCGATAATAATCACAACTTTAAAAATTCCCTCCAACGATCTCAACTTGTAAGAATTTGGCCCCTATCGATCATTTTCTAACTGCAGTGCACTTGTATCTATTAAGGAGGCTACACGTGCACTTAAATCTATTGAGGAGATCAAATTTTTATATGTTAGAAAATGATCGATGGAGGCCAATTTCTTTTAAGTTGGGTCGTTAGAGGGAATTTTTAAAGTTGAAATTATTATCAACCAACAGGTGAAACTTAGGATTATTAAAATCACTAAATTAAGAAGAATATAAAGTTTTCATACACCAATTAATATAAACTTGAAAATTTAATACGGAAGAAATGGATTTTTTGATAAAAGTTGGAAAGAGTTCCTCACTCGTCGTCCACCATTCTTAGATTCGAAAATTCACTCGGCGTCCACGCAGTTCATTGTAAGAGCTCTTTGGGTTTAAATATCAGCATGACTGGCTGCGGGATGTTTTGTGGAACATCCTAAGAAGAGCTGAGATTTCTGCTAAGAAAGATGCCCCTGTGAATTTCCTCACGGACCCTATGGAAGGGAGATCTACTATGCGACCAGCGGATCTGCTCGTCTTTGATTGGGCTGGGGAAAACATGCTTGTGTGGACCTCACGGGTGTTTCCCCTTTAGTTGGTTTAAGGGAAAACGGGTTTGTAGCTGGATAGACAGCAAAAAAGGCAGAATCTAAGAAAGTGGATAAGCACGCTAAAGCTTGCGCAGAGAACCAACATGTCTTTGTCCCTTTTGCCTTTGATACATTTGACTCCCTAGCGCCAGAAGCTATCCACTTTTTGATCAGAGTCCAATGGGTCATCCACAACAATTGGTCAACCCCACGGGGTAGGGTTTGTCTTTAGAAGGTTAGGGTTTGCATTTCAGAAAGGTGATGGCGGCACAGCTTGTTGCCCGTCTACCTTCTGTCTTGATGTAACTTGACAAGTTTTTTGGTGAAATATATTGTGACCAAAATTAACCTAAAAAATAATTAAATTTACTTTATTTATATAATATAAATACTTTACTTTTAATGTTTTGATCATATTTATCATTCCTGTTATTGTCTTTATAAGGGATGGATTTTACTTTTGAAAAAAAAAATCAGCAATTTTTTTTGAGTCACTGTTAATGATTTTGATATCCTTGGTGCATTTTTTAAATTGCAATAGATGCACTACAAACAAAAGCATAATAATTATGTTGTGTATCTTGTTGTAATTATTATTATTATTATTATTATGATTATGGTTTATAAAATATAACGGTTTCGACAGTATCAATATCGGAACAAATGTTGTTCGATAGGGAACGACGTGGTACTGACATTGTTGGGATGATGTAAGTTTTGTTCGTTAGGGTGCTAATATCGTAACGACACTCGCTATAGATAAACATTACAAAAATAATAATCTATTGTAAACACAACTTTGTTTTCAATGAAATTTATATGTTGATAAAAATACTCACCCTATAACGGTATATTCGAAGTTCTATAAAGCATTACATTATATTATTAGAATAATTGGAAAACGTAAACGCCGTCAATATTAAAAAAACTAAATGTTAGGTTGCTTTAATAACCTGTATATTTTGTGCATCAATTACTTGTACATTACTACTGACAGGTCGGTGTCAATATTTAAAAAAAAAAACTAAATGTTAGGTTGCTTTAATAACTTGTATATTTGTGCATCAATTACTTGTACATTACTACTGACAGGTCGGTTTCAAATAATTTTTTTAACAAGACATGAATAAAAATTCATACGTCACAAAGGCATACTCACAATTTTATAAAACATCGTATCTTAAAAGTTATAAAAGGAAAAGAAAATATGCTCACAAAGGCATCTCCATGCCGGTATGGAGAAGAACAATCTAGGAGTTGGAAGGAAGGTGACTTGGGATGATGCTAGGAGCAGGAACATCGCCCCTACCTTCGGGATCGCCTACAAGATGCAACAGCAAGGCGGGAGAAGTGATATGACACTCTTTTCCCTACACGTTATATAGACATTTAAGTGATAACTCTTGTCTCAGGTTTCCAATCACAAACATATAAAATTAAATACAAACGATTTGGAGACTAACACATCTCATACTCTTTGTATTATTAAACTCAATTCGCTAAATAAAACTGAATACGTAACCCTATATTTATACTAAACACAAACTAATCCTAATCCTAACCCAACACAAACAATATTTAAATAATTAACTAAACTAACTAGATAAATCTATTTAATAGACATATAATTCAAATTATTTAAATAATAAACCAAACCAACTTTATCTTGAACCCATTTAAACTTTCAAGATAATCTCTAAATCAGAACTATCTCTTCATTCACCCCCTTAATTCTGATTTGGACCCGCTTCATATCCACATCGTTATAGACAACTTCATATCATTGACCAAGTTTGACATCCTTCTTCCCGGATCACCAAAACAACCCCGTTCTTGACCACTGATCGAAGAAAAAAAAACAAGCTCCCCGCTTCTACCATTTTCTTCTTCCCTTGCTAGACACGACAAGATTCAAAGCACCCTACTTTGACGAATCTTCTTATGTCCGCCTACCCGCAAATCTGATCTCATACATCTGCTGAAAGAACAAATTAAACCAGTTTTCCCGTTCTTATCCTTTGCGGAAAGGATCGGGTCTGATCTTACTTGGATTGAAAGTTGTTGATGCAATGAAATTCATCATGTGACAACCGGTGATTTACGGCTCCTAATTACGTGATTAACAGACGATTAACGCGATAATAAATAATGTTTACGACGCAAATTAGCTTAATTAGGCCTTTGGAGTGCCTAGGAACGTCTATACGACTTTACAGTGCGCGAACGGTGGTTTATAGAGAAACCTGCTGAATATTACGCGACAACGAACTGATACCGTACAAAATACTGAAAACGCCAACGAATACGGATTTTCTACGAATATTCTATATTCATGAAATTAATTTTTGTGAATTTATCGTGCTTCCGAAAGACACAAAATGCAGACGCGAACGGAAGACGCGGAAACGGTAACGCACCGACAATCAACGACGGAACTGACGCACCGGACTCGACTTTCATCGCGATATTAATACATTATGATATATTTGGCTTCGTTTTTGAATTTTAATATTCGTAGTTGAAATCGGATCGGAAAACGGATCAGAAACGGCAAACGGGGCGTTTACGCGATTTTAACGAAACCGACGAACGCACGCGATTAATAACGATTATTGACGCTATTTTTACATACTTTGAACTAAAATATCGAATTATGACGTTTCACGACGCGCGGGAGCGAAAACGGACCCCGTGGAGAATTTCGGGCTCTTAAACGCGGGGACTGGGCTTGTGGGCCTTGGGCCCAAGCCCATCAACTAGTATAAAAGGGGCCAAGCCCTCATTTCTTCTCATTTTGTGCAGACAAGACCAAACACACCTATCTCTCACTCTCTCTCTCGTTCTCTCACTTCCGCCCGAGCTCCGGCGACCGACCGGCGGCGGCGCCGCCGTCCGTGTCGGCGGCGATGATTTTCCGGCGACCCCCCCTCTTCTCCTTCCTTTCTCCGGTAAAACAACAACCAGCCCCCACCCCTTTTCTTTTTAGTTTACGACTCAGAAACGGACCACCACCACCGTCCGGTGGTGGTGCGGCGGCTACAGAGAGAGAGAGACAGAAGAGGGGAGATGAGAGAGAGAGAGAACCAGTGGTGGTGGTGGGAGCAGCGGTCGCGTCTAGAACCGGTGGTCCTTGACTCAGACCGGCGGTCGGTACAATTTTATCCGACGGATTCCACCATTATTCCGTTGGTCCTTGTCTTTATCCAACAGATTTCGTCGTTTTTCCAGCGATCCCTGTTCCGTTTATCCGACGGGTCTCACGGGTTTCAGCGGTGATGATGACTTGCTCGGGATGATGAGGTCGGTGGTGGCCGACGATGGCAGCCTGTAACACCCCGTGTTTTCACAAGTCAAAGTCAAGGTCAAAGTCAACGACCGGTTATACGAACTTGACTTGTAGAAATTTATTTATTTTATTTGTATTATGTGGAGTAAGTGTTGTTAAATTGCTAAAATCGAGGTGTGTTATTCGCAATCTAATCGACTTACGACTATGAACAATAGGCAGTAACAATGCGATAAAGTTAACGAAACGATAATCAAACTATACTAATCAAATCGACATCGAATCGAATCGTAACTCGAATTTTATATCTTAGTTATTGTTATACGTGTGTGTGTGCCTTATGTGTTACTTGTGCATGTTTACTTTTGTTATGGGTGGAAGTCAATCGAAACGCAATCTAACTCGAAAGGCAATCGAACTCAATCGAAGCTCGTAATCGAACTCGAACGCGAATCAAAATCGAAACTATGATAATTAGTAGTTGGGACAAAAAGTAATTTGACTAGGAAACCCTATCGTGACAAGCCGCTCGCAATCGAAATCGAAACATCAAAAAATTGTTGCGCGAAACACTCGAAACGTGCGACTGGTCGATCAGGCTCCAAGCCGATCAAACAGCCAGCCGAACGGACTGCTGTCCGATCGGACAGGCTGTCCGATCGAGCTGCCTGGCCGATCGGCCAGCACTTACCTCTTTTGGCATCCTATAAATACCCCTGTCATTGTCATCCTTTCCCCTTTTGGAAACCTCTGTTCGGCCAGCACGCCCAACTCATCTTTTCGCAGATTCCTCTCGATTCCAGTAAGATTTCATCCTAAATCTTGTACTTTCTTGATCTATACACTCTCCTGCACCTTTCTATCTTTCAAATCTTAACTTTTAACCGTGAAATCATCAAGATTCAAGTGTTCTAGGATGATGTCATCATGGGTTCTTGAAGAACTTCATGTTTTGGCCCCAATCCACCAAGAATGACTTGGATCTAGCCGATTTCCACATAAACAAACAAAGATCTTTCATAAGATCTAAACATATACCCGGTGAAAAGGATTGGAAGATGGATTTTCCAACTTTCTTTCAACTCTTTTTCACTCAATAACTTCAAACCGGTAGAAACGGAGCCTGAGCCGGCCTACAAATCACTCCGGTGGTTGGATGGCTCGAGATCCGGATTCTATCCATGAGGTTAACAGATTTTGGGTTGAATGTTAAACTCCGTTCCGAACAGTCCACCGACCGGATTTGGGTGATTCCTGTCCGACCCGGGGAACCAAGTAAGGACGAGAGATCTATGGTTCTACTCGTTGTCAAAATACCTCAACAAAATGACAAACCAACAGAACGGAAAAGTGTTAAACGAATAGGCTGATCAGGTCAGAGTGCTGACCGATCGGACTGCTGTCCGAACGGACAGCCAGCCGATCGGACAGTCAACCAATCGACCGGCCAGCCGATTGGTTAACACATGGTCCCACACAATCAATTAACTTCTTTTGAAGACTAGTATTGAACGAACTGTTGTTCGATCGAACTACTGTCCGATCGGATTACTCTTCAGATCATGAGATACTATGCTTCAATACTTAATCGATTTTTCAACATGTTCGATGCACTAGGAGTGCCACCCGATCGAACAGCCGTCCGATCAGGTGACACCCTGCTGAGAACTCGTCATGATTGATCATGCATGTTGTCCGATCGAACAGCACTAGTGTCCGATCGAACAGCTAGCCGATCCACTGCACCATACTTTACATTTCATTTAAAGTCTTTGACTAGTTGACCTGTCCGATCCCAAAACTAAACATTGCAATTCATTTGAATGCCTAACCGATCGGGTTGCTGACCGATCGAACAGCCGTCCGATCGCCCGACCTGAAAGGTAAAGGTACTTCAATGTTTTCAAATGCTACAACGAAAACTTCCAAAGTCAAGCCATCATACACAAACACATTCATCTCATAGGAAGAAACAATCCACTCGAATCGTCATCCGACCAGATCACTGTCCGACCGGATGGCCACCCGAACGGATTGTTATCCGCACGGATTGCTGTCCGATCGGATTACCATCCGATCGAACCACTATCCGACCCTTTCATACTTTGTGACGTTCTACGCATCACTTATCATTATACAATCTAATCTATTCAGGCTAACCGTACTCGCTAAGCGCTCCCTTCAATCCATCAATCGCTGTGAGTATACTCGATCCCTTTTTGCTTTAAGCACTTTTGGGTGTTACATACGTTACAACTATTCAAATCACATCAATCACACTACTCAATACTATTTGAACGCTAACCGTTAATGCATGTTATACGTGGATTATGAATGCTTGTTTGTTATGTTTACACATGGAATGCTGTCTACCTGCCTTAGCAACGATAGTACTATAGTTTGGACTCAGCACCCGTTCACACGGGGGTTTTTAAGGACCTTTACTTGCATGGATTACGGTGGTAATCATGTATTGCGAACTGCCTCGGGCAGTCAACCCGCAGTCATTGGTATCGATGGATCTATGTCGATAACTAACGTGCTTCATTTCACTATGTGTATATGCTGGTTATGCGTAAACGAATTCAAACTCTATATGCTATTATCAAACTTGTATGCTCACCTTTACATTATATGTATTGACTTTATTTTAACGTATGTGACAGGTGCTTAGGACGCACACTTGGTAGGAATTTGAGGCTAGAATAAAGCTTTAGAGCCCAACAAATAGTTGTCTGTAAATAACGAATCAAGGGTCTCTTGAAGCAGATAAACAATTGCTGTCTAATTAAATCTGAGTTGTCGGAACATAATATTTGCCTAGATTTTGTCTGTAATAATTGTTCTACTGTTTGAGATACGGTATGGGACGTATTATTTAAATTGAATGGTATTGATAATTGTTATGGAAACTTCTGGACAATCTGTTTCGCTCAGTGCCATGCCCCGATGATTCCGCCATCGGTTGGGGTGTGACAGATTGGTATTAGAGCCATAACTATAGGGAATTAGGCAAGACTCGACCTGGTCCGGGTCGAAGTCTTAGAAACCTAGACTATAGTTAAGAACCAACAGACCGACTTGTGCGTATCCGTTAGGGAGTATGCATGAGCTCACTGCTATCACTCGCTATTCTCGCTTATTCTACACTATCACCACACTCGAATTTTCAATTATGAATGGGCAATAAAGTCGAGAATAGGTGTGAAAACCGCAAACTCTCGACTAAGGTTGCTTAATCAACCCGCATTTTAACTACAAACGAGGGGAATTATACCAAATCAGGAGTGAAATCCATATTTTGATGAATAATCTCCTCAATTTTATTAAAAACAGGGACGAAGTTGTTGAGATAGGGGTGAAACCCTAACCTTGGCTACTTGTTCCGATCATTTTACAAAACTCTCACCAAAGTTCGACAGACTCCAACGACCTGAAGTCACAATAAGACTAACGGGATGTGTGCCAACGCCCAAGAATCGAGGCAAGGGCATATTCCTGGAAGTCAAACGTGTACAACGGATCCTTGTGAATAGTTGAATTACTTTGGTTAGTCGAAGTCTACTAGCCGCAGACGATCTACATCTCGAATTTTATGTGTTTTTAATTCTGAGCCGCAATTGCTGACTTTGATGATTCGCTAAGTTTATGTGTTTTTGTGTGTTTTATGCTTACTTGTTAACGTTTTGAGGTATCACTAGTTTAATCTAACGCCCTATGCCTTCGCTACTTACACAACACACTACACGATGTTAACAAATCGCTGAATTTTGGACGACTTCATGCTACGATATACGTTTATACTACACTATCCGATACATTAAACGCGAACGCTATACTCGAACACTCGCGAACTGTGGATGATAGGTTTCTGTTTTCAGACTACCTCTAGTGATTAAATGCGTGTGTGTTTCCTTGCTTCTGTGCCTTACTTGCTTAGGTGTTATGTGATTATGTGCTCTACGTGCTTATTTGTATATGTGATATTGTGCTCTATGTGTTATGTGAATACGCGTGTTACTGAGCTTTAGTAAGTAGTAAACGTGTGAGGTGAGATTCGAATACAGTGTGTTGAGTTCCGTGGCGATGTCTGTTGCAGACAATGTCGTCTGGATCCCGTCACGCACTTTCTCGTCAAGAAAAGAGGGACAAACGCCTTGCTTCCATTATCGCTAAAAGCGTGGCAAAGGCCGTAAGTGATGTCTACGAGAATGTCAGCAAATCGTCTGAGGAATCAAGAACCGACGCCCCCAAAGCTGCCGCAAGGCCTTTCAGTTTCAAGCAATTCAAGTCGTGTGGGCCAAAAGAATTCACTGGCGAGGGAGGTCCTACTGCACTATTTCACTGGTTAGATTCCATTGAGGTTACTCTGCGACAGAGTGGTTGCCCTGATGACCTCCGTACTCTGAATGCTACCGGCGTTTTCCAGTCCCGTGCACTAGACTGGTGGACGGCCGAGAGGAACAAGCGAGGGAACGATGCAGCCTACGGTCTGTCGTGGGACGAGCTCAAGGAAGTCATGCTAGAGGAATTCTGCCCTCCTCACGAACGTCAAAAGCTCGAAGATGAATTTTGGCACATACATCAGCATGAGGGTGACAACGCTGCTCTCACTGCTCGTTTCAAACAGCTCAGCATTATCTGTCCCGACCAAGTCAAGACTCCAGACATGGCAATCAAGAAATATATCCGAGCCCTGCCCGACTGCGTTGCTGATTTCGTGCAAGCGGCTAAGACTACGATGATCGAGGAAACTTATCTACTGGCCGCTGAAATCAACGACAAGTGGGTTAAGGCTGGTTTCTGGGACAAGACTTCGAAGCATCTGCATCAAGCTAGCGCTACCTCACCAACTGCTGAACCCACCTCATCAAACAACAAGAGGAAGAACAAGAGAAAGAACAGCTCCAGCAACAAGAACTGTGCGATCACTGCTGCACCAGTTCAATCCGTACCAGCTCAACAGCGCCAAGTGGCAGCGCCTGTGACCAATGCACCTCTTGCTAAGCGTGCATACACTGGGCCACATCCGCTCTGCCCTACTTGTACCTACCATCACCCAACTGCAATTCCTTGCCGTTTTTGCGCTCATTGCAATGTGTACGGTCATTTTACTGCCAATTGCCGTATTCGACAAGCTCCTGCTCACCAAGCTCTACTCACCGCCCCACAGGGTCAACAAGCTCCTCCGGCACCCGCGGTCAAAGCCAGAGCCTGCTTCGCATGTGGCGATCCTAATCATTTTGCCAACATGTGCCCAAACAGGGTTGTGAAACAAGAGCCCCAGCAGCAACAGCCTCAACAGCAGCAGCAACACCAGCAACAACAGCAGCAACAGCAACAACAGGCCGCACGCGCCAGAACTTTCAACATCAACGTGCGCCAAGCTCAAGCCGACAACAACGTGGTTAATGGTACGTTCCTTGTGAATGGTATTTATGCATCATGTTTGTTTGATACTGGAGCCGATAATTGCTTTGTGTCGTTCGAATTCGAGAAGCTCCTTAGTCGTAAACGCTCCAAACTCTCATCGACATTCGATGTAGAAGTCGCCACTGGAAGAACTATCGCCGTCAATTCCGTTATCCGTGATTGTACTCTTGAGCTCAACAATCACATCTTCCCAATCGACCTCATTCCGATGCAACTCGGAAGTTTCGACGACATAGTAGGCATGGACTTTCTACGCGAAAACCATGCTGAAGTTGTGTGTTATGATAAGATGATTCGATTCTCGCTCGCAAATGGTGATTTATTGTGTGTATACGGTGAAACTGCCTTGAAAGGGCTCAAGCTCATGTCGTGTGTCGAAGTTAGCAAGTATCTCCGCAAGGAATACAAAGCTTTCTTGGCGAACATTGTAGTAGCGGAGAAGGAAAAGAAAGAGAAGAAGGAAGTGAAAGACGTTCCTGTGGTTCGTGAATTTCCTCATGTATTTCCTGATGATCTTCCAGGTTTACCGCCAAGCCGTGATATCGACTTTCGTATCGACCTCATTCCTGGAGCCAATCCTGTTGCCAAAGCCCCTTATCGACTAGCACCGTCCGAAATGCGTGAACTCTCGAACCAACTCCAGGAACTACTTGAGAAAGGCTTCATTCGCCCGAGCACCTCTCCATGGGGCGCTCCAGTCCTTTTCGTCAAAAAAAAGGATGGGTCGTTCAGGATGTGCATCGACTATCGGGAATTGAATAAGTTAACTATCAAGAACCGCTATCCCCTACCTCGCATCGACGACTTGTTTGATCAGCTACAAGGTGCTACGTGTTTCTCGAAGATCGATCTACGTTCAGGCTATCATCAACTACGCATACAAGAGGAGGATATACCCAAAACCGCGTTTCGCACATGATACGGTCATTACGAATTCGTTGTTATGCCTTTTGGCTTAACCAACGCACCAGCGGTTTTCATGGATCTGATGAATCGCGTGTGTAAACCATATCTCGACCGTTTTGTCATCGTATTCATTGACGACGTCTTGATCTATTCCAAATCGAAAGCCGAACACGCGCAACATCTATGTTTGGTTCTCGAGTTACTCCAGGGGAACCAACTCTATGCCAAGTTCTCCAAGTGCGAATTCTGGTTGGAGGAAGTTCAGTTTCTGGGTCACATTGTTAATAGTCAAGGCATTCACGTCGATCCTGCGAAGATCGAAGCTGTCAAGAGTTGGATTACACCAAAGAATCCGTCTGAAGTTCGTTCTTTTCTCGGACTAGCGGGCTATTATCGACGATTTATCGAAGGATTCTTGAAGATTGTCGTGCCGCTTACCTCTCTCACGCATAAAGATCAGCCTTTTGTCTGGGGAACCAAACAAGAGACTGCCTTTCAAACCCTCAAGCATAAGCTTTGCAATGCTCCCGTTCTCACATTGCCCGACGGAAACGACGATTTCATTGTCTATTGTGATGCTTCCAACCTTGGTCTCGGTTGTGTCCTCATGCAACGGAACAAGGTTATAGCTTTCGCGTCTCGTCAGCTCAAAATCCACGAGAAGAACTATACAACCCATGATCTCGAGCTAGGCGCGGTTGTTTTTGCATTAAAGATTTGGCGACACTACCTGTATGGTACCAAGTGTACGATCTTCACCGATCATAGGAGCCTACAACATATCTTTAATCAGAAGGAACTCAATATGCGTCAACGCCGATGGGTAGAACTTCTCAACGATTACGACTGCGAGATCCGTTATCACCCAGGCAAGGCGAATGTTGTTGCCGACGCACTCAGCAGACGGAGTTATCTGCTCAGCACTCGTAATGTTCAAGCTCAATACGACCTCGAAACCCTAATTCGTGAATCCCAGCATGCGTGTTTTAACGAACGCACGCTGAAAAGGGAACGAATCTACCACGATGGAGCCCAGCTTGTGAGC
This sequence comes from Helianthus tuberosus, assembly GCA_030545235.1. Taxonomy (NCBI): domain Eukaryota; kingdom Viridiplantae; phylum Streptophyta; class Magnoliopsida; order Asterales; family Asteraceae; genus Helianthus; species Helianthus tuberosus. The sequence goes on along the minus strand of CM060416.1, from coordinate 2,986,150 downwards.
AAATCCAATGGGATATTCCACTTTCTGGACCGAATCTGGATCCCGAAGCGGACCGACTTGCGACAGATCCTGATGGACGAAGCCCACAAATCCCGGTATTCTATTCAACCCGATGCCGACAAAATGTACCAGGATCTTCGCTACAGGTACTGGTGGCCCGGTATGAAAAGGGATATTGCCCTCTACGTTGGAAAATGCCTAACTTGTGCAAGAGTCAAGGCTACACACCAAAGACCCTCTGGCTTACTCGAACAACCACCAATTCCTATGTGGAAGTGGGAAAGTATAGCTATGGATTTCGTAACAAAGCTTCCGCACACGTCATCAGGTCACGACAGCATTTGGGTTGTGGTCGACCGTTTGACTAAATCAGCTCACTTTCTACCAATACGAGAAGACTACAAGGTAGAACGATTAGCCCGAATCTACACCGACGAGATCATCTGTAATCATGGGACGCCTCGTGACATCATCTCTGATCGTGATGCTCGGTTTACCTCGCGACTGCGGGAAACGTTTCAAACGGCGCTCGGTACATCGCTTAATCTAAGTACCGCTTTCCACCCTCAAACCGACGGTCAAACTGAAAGAACGATTCGTACTCTTGAAGACATGCTCCGTTCGTGTGTCTTAGACTTCGGTGGTAATTGGGATAAATACCTACCGTTAGTCGAATTCTCGTATAACAACAGCTATCATTCTAGCATCCAAATGGCACCATTCGAGGCATTATACGGAAGAAGATGTCGATCGCCCATTGTGTGGCATGAGATCGGTCATTCGCAATTAACCGGTCCTGAGCTATTACAAGAAACAACAGACAAAATTTTCCAAATTCGAGACAACCTGGTGAAAGCTCGGGATCGACAGAAAAGTTACGCCAATAAAAAGCGCAAGCCCCGTGAATTTGACGTTGGTGACTACGTACTCCTAAAGGTATCACCTTGGAAGGGTGTAGTCCGATTCGGCAAAAAGGGAAAACTCGTGCCTCGATATGTTGGACCTTTTAAGATTCTGGAAAGGATCGGAAAAGTCGCCTACAGACTCGAACTACCGGAGGAACTTAGTAACGTCCACCCGACTTTCCACGTGTCAAACTTCCGAAAGTGCCTAGCCGACCGCGACCTACACATTTCTCTCGATGATCTGCAAGTGAACGAAACATTACACATCGTGGAAAAGCCTGTCGAAATCATGGATCGCCAAACTAAGCAACTCAGGCGCTCTCGCATTCCTATCGTGAAAGTCCGATGGGAAGGTAAACGAGGTGCAGAGTTCACTTGGGAACTCGAAAGCGACATGAAGGCAAAATACCCGCAGTTGTTCGAAGAGAAAGTCTAGAAAGAGAAAGTTCTCAAACGTGAATCAAGGCGTTGTACAACTTCCAGCCTAATTTCAGGACGAAATTCCCTAAACAAGGGGAGGCTGTAACACCCCGTGTTTTCACAAGTCAAAGTCAAATTCAAGGTCAAAGTCAACGACCGGTTATACGAACTTGACTTGTAGAAATTTATTTATTTTATTTGTATTATGTGGAGTAAGTGTTGTTAAATTGCTAAAATCGAGGTGTGTTATTTGCAATCTAATCGACTTACGACTGTGAACAATAGGCAGTAACAATGCGATAAAGTTAACGAAACGATAATCAAACTATACTAATCAAATCGACATCGAATCGTAACTCGAATTTTACATCTTAGTTATTGTTATACGTGTGTGTGTGCCTTATGTGTTACTTGTGCATGTTTACTTTTGTTATGGGTGGAAATCAATCGAAACGCAATCTAACTCGAAAGGCAATCGAACTCAATCGAAGCTCGTAATCGAACTCGAACGCGAATCAAAATCGAAACTATGATAATTAGTAGTTGGGACAAAAAGTAATTTGACTAGGAAACCCTATCGTGACAAGCCGCTCGCAATCGAAATCGAAACATCAAAAAATTGTTGCGCGAAACACTCGAAACGTGCGACTGGTCGATCAGGCTCCAAGCCGATCAAACAGCCAGCCGAACGGACTGCTGTCCAATCGGACAGGCTGTCCGATCGAGCTGCCTGGCCGATCGGCCAGCACTTACCTCTTTTGGCATCCTATAAATACCCCTGTCATTGTCATCCTTTCCACTTTTGGAAACCTCTGTTCGGCCAGCACGCCCAGCTCATCTTTTCGCAGATTCCTCTCGATTCCGGTAAGATTTCATCCTAAATCTTGTACTTTCTTGATCTATACACTCTCCTGCACCTTTATATCTTTCAAATCTTAACTTTTAACCGTGAAATCATCAAGATTCAAGTGTTCTAGGATGATGTCATCATGGGTTCTTGAAGAACTTCATGTTTTGGCCCCAATCCACCAAGAATGACTTGGATCTAGCCGATTTCCACATAAACAAACAAAGATCTTTCATAAGATCTAAACATATACCCGGTGAAAAGGATTGGAAGATGGATTTTCCAACTTTCTTTCAACTCTTTTTCACTCAATAACTTCAAACCGGTAGAAACAGAGCCTGAGCCGGCCTACAAATCACTCCGGTGGTTGGATGGCTCGAGATCCGGATTCTATCCACGAGGTTAACCGATTTCGGGTTGAATGTTAAACTCCGTTCCGAACAGTCCACCGACCGGATTTGGGTGATTCCTGTCCGACCCGGGGAACCAAGTAAGGACGAGAGATCTATGGTTCTACTCGTTGTCAAAATACCTCAACAAAACGACAAACCAACAGAACGGCCAAGTGTTAAACGAATAGGCTGATCAGGTCAGAGTGCTGACCGATCGGACTGCTGTCCGAACGGACAATCAGCCGATCGACCGGCCAGCTGATCGGTTAACACATGGTCCCACACAATCAATTAACTTCTTTTGAAGACTAGTATTGAACGAACTGTTGTTCGATCGAACTACTGTCCGATCGGATTACTCTTCGGATCATGAGATACTATGCTTCAATACTTAATCGATTTTTCAACATGTTCGATGCACTAGGAGTGCCACCCGATCGAACAGCCGTCCGATCAGGTGACACCCTGCTGAGAACTCGTCATGATTGATCATGCATGTTGTCCGATCGAACAGCACTAGTGTCCGATCGAACAGCTAGCCGATCCACTGCACCATACTTTACATTTCATTTAAAGTCTTTGACTAGTTGACCTGTCCGATCGAACACCTGTCCGATCCCAAAACTAAACATTGCAATTCATTTGAATGCCTAACCGATCGGGTTGCTGACCGATCGAACAGCCGTCCGATCTCCCGACCTGAAAGGTAAAGGTACTTCAATGTTTTCAAATGCTACAACGAAAACTTCCAAAGTCAAGCCATCATACACAAACACATTCATCTCATAGGAAGAAACAATCCATTCGAATCGTCATCCGACCGGATCACTGTCCGACCGGATGGCCACCCGAACGGATTGTTATCCGCACGGATTGCTGTCCGATCGGATTACCATCCGATCGAACCACTATCCGACCCTTTCATACTTTGTGACGTTCTACGCATCACTTATCATTATACAATCTAATCTATTCAGGCTAACCGTACTCTCTAAGCGCTCCCTTCAATCCATCAATCACTGTGAGTATACTCGATCCCTTTTTGCTTTAAGCACTTTTGGGTGTTACATACGTTACAACTATTCAAATCACATCAATCACACTACTCAATACTATTTGAACGCTAACCGTTAATGCATGTTATACGTGGATTATGAATGCTTGTTTGTTATGTTTACACACGGAATGTTGTCTACCTGCCTTAGCAACGATAGTACTATAGTTTGGACTCAGCACCCGTTCACACGGGGGTTGTTAAGGACCTTTACTTGCATGGATTACGGTGGTAATCATGTATTGCGAACTGCCTCTGGCAGTCAACCCGCAGTCATTGGTATCGATGGATCTATGTCGATAACTAACGTGCTTCATTTCACTATGTGTACGTGCTGGTTATGCGTAAACGAATTCAAACTCTATATGCGATTATCAAACTTGTATGCTCACCTTTACATTATATGTATTGACTTTATTTTAACGTATGTGACAGGTGCTTAGGACGCACACTTGGTAGGAATTTGAGGCTAGAATAAAGCTTTACAGCCCAACAAATAGTTGTTTGTAAATAACGAATCAAGGGTCTCTAGAAGCAGATAAACAATTGCTGTCTAATTAAATCTGAGTTGTCGGAACAGAATATTTGCCTAGATTTTGTCTGTAATAATTGTTCTACTGTTTGAGATACGGTATGGGACGTATTATTTAAATTGAATGGTATTGATAATTGTTATGGAAACTTCTGGACAATCTGTTTCGCTCAGTGCCATGCCCCGATGATTCCGCCATCGGTTGGGGTGTGACACAGCCGACGTCGGAGACACCGGCGGCGGCAGTGACTGTGATGGTGGTTATTCCAGTTCAAGTTTCACTGCTGGTTTCGGGTTACAAGGGAGACAGATGTGTGCGGCTTCGGTTCAGGTTTCGTGTTCCGGTTCGGGTCAAACCCGGTGGACTCAGTCAACACCCGAGTCAACTCGGGTCAACAGCGGGTCAACACAGTCAAACCAGTCAACAGTAGTCAACGAAATTGTTCGGGTTCGGATTTGTGGCTCGGGTCTTGATATGGTGCAACTCGGTCAGATTCAAGTGCGGGTTTCGGATCAACTCGGTCAAACCGAGTCGACCTGGTCAACTCAGTCAACTGAGCTGGTCAACTCAGTTGACTCGGTCAACTCAGTCAACGTTCGACGCGAAGATGGGTAAAGACACGTTTAATATTTACGTAATTTTAATTATTTCGTGAACGAGCTCGACCCGAACTGATTTGATAATAGTTTACTTTTGGTACATTTGGCAAAAATTACATATATAGTGTTTATATTGTTAAAGTTTTGTTGAATTTTGATATAATAACAACAACTGGTGTTGTCGGGGGCGTCCAAAAACAGAGGAAACTCTGCCCGTTTTTCGAGAAAATTCGTAAAACCAAAACACGTCTTATTCAGACGACGTTTATAAAACAAAATACACATACAATTAATTTCAACGACACTTTGTTTACTTACAAGAAACACGTTTACAACGTTCGACAAAAATCAGTTTTACAAGACAACCAAACTTGAAAGTTTTACAAAATAAATATAACTATCTGTATTTATTTCAACGTCAACAAGTCGGATATTTTTTTTTAAAATATATAATTATTTATATTTAGCTTAAACATCGAGATTTCGGGATTTCTTTTATGAAAATAAATATTGTTTATATATTTATTTTAAATGCCTAAACGGCAATTACTTATATTTTGATAATGACCATACGAGACGGCTAACAGGATTATAACAATATTTATATATAAATATTCATATCTCGAGAACTATGCCTTTCCAAGATTTATTTATTACCAACAATAAGCGAGCTAAATAAATATAACTTAATCATTTTCATTAAGTTCATAATTTACCATCAAATCGTTCAGTTAACGATTCGGTAGAGCTCGGTAACACGTAGATTTGTTACCGCATTAATTAGAAACTTATAAGATATTCCGTGTTAGGAATATTGTAGAATGCACGCTAGCGAGTCTCGTCTTGGAAACGACATCACGAAGTCGTATATAGCTAGCTTTGCACAGGAATATCCAGGTGAGTTCATAACCCCACCTTTTTGCAGTTTTACATTTTTCTAAATGTTTTCGGGGTGGAAAGACATGCACTTTTTGCAAAGCATACAAGAATTACATAATTCTAAACCATTTTACAAGCAAGTTTTAACTGACACAAATGGTTTACGAAAAGCTTATGTTTTATACCGGTTTTTCAAACAAGCGTATTTTTTGAAATATGCATACACACGAATTCTAGTTTTCTAAACTACGGGAAAATACGAGATACAAATGTTACAAATGGTATGATACAAAAACAAGAAGCACTCTTGGTGAGAACGAGTACCAAGTATGATGCGTTTTAAGGAATGATACGAGAATAATACAAGAATTGATACGAGAAATCGTGTCACGAATAGGGTACCATAAGCACCATTAATCGTGTACATACTTAGACCGCAGAACAAAAGGTTAGATCTAACGGGTGTCAGGGCAGCCCCACTCTTGGTGACAACTAGTACCGAGTAGTGTTTTTGTGTCTCAGTCGTGAATCGACTACTAGAAAATTGCCTATGGTTTGGTGACTTCCTATGTCATGTCACATGTTAATGGCCTTGCAACCCATTAACAACATGATACATACAAGAATACTTGATTTATACAAGAATACATGATACATACAAGAATACTTGATTTATACAAGAAAACATGATACAAACAAGAATACTTGATTTATACAAGATGCATACTATGTTTTCATACGGAGTTTCCATATAACATGACAAGAAAATGATTTTAAATTCGTTTTCTCAACAATACTTCAAAAACCGGTTATTCAAAAAGATTTATTTCAAATCTTTTACAAACAAGCTATGAACTCGCTCAACTTTATGTTGATTTTTCGCATGTTTCTTTCTCAGGTTGCATTTCTAAGACAAGGCACGGTTGGAATAGGAGAACCATGTGGAGTCGAGTACTTAGTGGCGTTCATTTCCTAAAAGATTTAGCTTATTTGCTTCCGCTGTGCAATGAAGATACCAGTCCAGTTACGCCAATGCTCTGATAATTTCGGGGTGTGACAGATTGGTATCAGAGCCATAGGTTACAGCCATAGGTCACCCCAGCTCTGATCCCAGATTGGTATCAGAGCTATAGGTTACAGCGAATTAGGTTTCTGTAGAGATACCTAGGCTCTAACCTCGCCTTTCCTCTGGGAACTTATAATATTAAAACTTGAATACATTCAGAACGCATAGTACTCGAATATGGTCTCCAACCGTTGCCGAAAAACAAACAGTCAAGATTTTGTTTTCAAACATACGCTATTGTGGTGCTATACACATGGTACACAAAAACAATTACATACAGTACATAAACTCTGAGAGTTTAGGAAACATGCATTTAAGACCTTCGAAAACTCATGTTGAAGTTCATTAAAGGTCATCACGTAGGAACCGCGAATATTAAACTCGGGCACACACTATTACCCATATTGTCTATGATATTTTGACTTCCCGAGCAGGCAGCCTACGCATAACGAAACGCTAGTGCACAGCTATACGTGAAACTTTAGCTATACATCAACGGAGGTTGAAGTACAATACATACGACTTTCGAGGAAGCGGCAGTTTGGCACGCGGTCTTGCAAATGACACAAGTCATGCTAAGAAGAAGACGTATGTCTCCGCATTCCAAACTTGTTAACGACGAATACGCTATGGTAATGTCACCTAATAACTAGTTATCACATGCAACCCAGGTAAAGTCCTTAAATTTCTTTTATTGAAATTTCGACTTTCACTTTTACTGAGTAGATTTTCGTATCTCTACTCCTCTTAATGGTCATTGTGTCACAATCACTTCTTTCAGTATAGCGAATATTCATTTGCTTCATTTCTTGAAAATTTATATGTTACGCATGCATCGTTTGTTACGCATGTGGTTTCGTTTCGAATAAAGCGTTTCATTAAAGTTCAAATATTGTTTCGCTAAATCTAATTATTGATTTGTGATTCGAATGACCTGCATTATTGTAATTGTTGGCTCCTTTGTTATCAAGTCAACACATTTTCTTGAAAATTCTTTTCTTTTTCAAGTTACATACATGGTCTTTCTTTGTGGCCATGCCGAAAGTTTTCTTGTTGATACACGTATTTATTGTCGGCTTGCGCCGAAATCAAATTCAACTGTTTGAACCTGTCCATTACACATGTTCAATTCAAAGCATCATATGATGTATTGGGAGCATCATATTCAAATCGATTTTTAACGAGCACTTCATTTGTTTCGAGTCGTAGTAAACTTGTTTGGCATTCGACTCCATAAAATTGTTTGTCGATTCCGACACCTTGTGGTGTCAGTATAAACTTGTAGCTTGGGCTAATTATGATTGAGCATTTGATGCAAAACACAGGTGATACTTGTTCAATCACCGCTATTATTGAATTGTTTCATTCACTACGACACCTTGTGGCGTCGGTAGAACTTCCAGCTTGGGCTGATCATGATCGAGCGTTTCATGCAAACTATTACATTTGAGCTTGTTGAAATCTAAATTCATTTATTGGATGCAATCATTTCTAGAATTCATTTGCATATTGTGATACGTCATTGAATTCACATCATTCGAATAAGTCTTGATTCGACTTCATGATCGTTCACTTTGGTACCATTCGTATTTTCTACGCATAACGTGACTCTAAGGAGTTAACGTAGTCTAAATTGAGTTATAATAAATCTAAAATGACCAAAATGCCCTTCAGATAAAGACAAAATACCAAGGTTTAAGTTGGGGAATCTGGCCAAATTTGAAATTTGGATTAAAATGGCAACAAAATGCAAACCACAGGGACCCAGATTTAAAAATTTTGGATTTTGGACTAAAGTGGCAAAAGTGAGCAAACCTCAGGGACCATTTTGGCTACTAACTCTTACATTTAAAATGACCGAAATTCCCTTTTAGTTAACAAAATAAAGGGATGGAGTTAGCCCAGTGGACTAAAATGATAACGTTTTAAAACTATTTGGACTAAAATGACAACGTTTCAAACCATTAGACTAAACTGCCAAAATGGTATAAACCACAATGACTAAAATGACATTTAACTCCAATTAAAATCATTGAACTTTATTTTTTATACAGATCTCCATCAAACCCTTTTTTCATTTTCTTCTTTTTCTGGCTTCTATAATCAAACAAGATTTAGTAGATAGATTAACTTTTTTGTCGATCTTCTCTTCATCTGTGTTTCTCTCGGTCGAGTTGTGCTTAATAGATCTTGAACGTGTGATCGATCCTTACTTCGGCTCTTGACCAAGCTCTGATACCAATTGTTGGCATAGGCTTCCAATCATGAACACACAAAACCAAACACAAATGATTTGAAGACTAACATGTCACACCCCGAATTTCCACGTGTCACCGGTGGGACCGTTAGGAAAGTGTCGTGACGTGGTTGGCAACATAATAGTCAAACAACACAATATTTAAATGCACAGCGGAAGCAAAGTATAGATTTAATTCAACCAAACGATATTGTAATATTAAGTATCACAAATAGTCGAATATAAATCCACAGGTAGATCAAATAAAAGGAAACAAATGTTCAACAGTTTATGACATCCAAGCTGGCGAGACTTAATGTGGATGCTAGGAGACAAGCCAGCCTATTTCGCGTAGTACCTGCACTTAACCTTTTTAAGAAAATACGTCAGTTTACACTGGTAAATACAATCAACCGAATCATTTTGAAAAGAGTTTAAGAAAATGCATTTAAGGCACAAGGCACAAATAATATTTTATAACTTGGGATAATTATGTAAATATATAAACTTGTAAATGAATTATATGTTTCTTATGCGTTCAGTAGCCCGATCCGTAGACCGGGTTAAAGATCAATGGACACACCACTTTATATAATGAGACACTGACAGGTGTACGCCTACACCTGAGTGCTAAGGTCGTGGCCATTTCGTAAAATGATGCCAGGGATATCCGGGACATGGTCATTAACCCCCCAAAGGCTTTAAGCAAACAAAACATTTCAAAACAGAGCATATCAATGATTTAACCTCTATTCGATTAAAGATTCAATGCTGGACCAAGCGGTATTCTATATACCGTACCCCAAGCCCGTATAGGGAAAATAAGTTAAAAGTATTTACCTGAGTAAGTATAGTTCAAAATCAGCGAGTGCAAGTATCTTTTACTGGTTCTCCTAATCTGGAACGAAGGTTTATAATAACCTATTAGAATCCTAACGGGTCTTTAGTTAAGCTTACGCTTAAACCGGTTAGTTTTAAAGATACGGTTCGTACGCACGATTAAGCGAAGACCGGATAGAATGTGATTTAGTCCCGACAAGTTTGAAGACTTGCTTAATATGGGTATATGATACACATTCTGGATTTTGAGATAAAACCGATAAGGTTTGACCCGTTTCGGCTAATTTATGTAAACTAGTTACATAAACCGGACCGAACGCGCATGAAGCGTAACGGGTATCCGTAAGAGTCCTAAACAGGTTTCCTAAGTTAACATGCCTTAAATAAGTTGTGATATCATTAGGATATCACCCATGATGCCCAAAGCGAGTTTAATCTCTTAATAAGCCCCGCAGGGGTATTTTGGTCATTTTAAAGATTAAAAAAAGGGTTTAATTAGACACCTGTGATCCGGGTCTGAGTTGATCAGTAAAATAGCTTATTTTAACAGGTTATAACCTTTGGTAATAAGTCTTATATACTAAAATAGTTTTAAACCCAAACTATGCGTTAAATACGCGTATAAAGTCATTTTAAGCGATGTACGGTTTAAAATACGATTCTGAGTTTTCTGATCAAATAAACAGGCTCAAAATACTCCATTTATTATTTAAAATCGGTAGCAATTGGATTGGCGTTAAAAGGGTTTGTAAAACTCATTTTATGGCCGAAAAGGGTATTTTTGGTATTAACCGAATCAAGGCGATAAACCTAGCTTATGATCAGTTTAAAAATAATTAAAAATCTTTAAAAATCCCAAAATATTATATCACATCAGTGGGTAAAAGGTTTGATGTTAAAAATTGGGTTTAGATAGGCTTTACGCTAATGACGCCGTTTAATTACTTAAAAGCATTCAAATTACGTCATTAAGCATAACTCCTAATCTAGACCTCCAACTGATGTGAAATTTTAGGTACATGTATAAAAATCAGTAACTAAGATTATGGCACTTTCACATTTCCAAAAATCTCGTTTTATGGTCATAAGGGCATTACGGTCAATATTTAGGCGTTTAACGGAAACTTCGGACGATTAGGGATTCGAGTGGTATAAACGCAGAGGCTTATACACACATGCAACTAGGTCCTAATGGAACTTTAAGGCATGTCTAAACCTATATAAATCGGGTCAGAACTGAGGTCAAAGCAAAAGTCAAACTTTTGCGTCTCCCGGTTCCGAATCGGTTCAAGACATAAAGTTGTCGAATCAAACAAGTTTAGACAAGTTATAATATTTATTTTCAAGTTGTATGACTGATAAAACAGATTACACGCCTTCCGTATCATTACATATGCGATTAACATTTCTATTGACTTTTCGGAAGAAGTTTGACTCGATCAATCGACATAGTTAAGATTGAAATCAGTGGGTGACCTTTTAGGGGTTTATTACCCATATAAATACCAACTTATTACCACTTTCGATTCGACAAAATTCTGGACCATTTGTGTTTCATCGCGAAGTCAAACCGTAGTTACGACGGTTTGATTTCTAGGCTATTAACTATTCATAAATGAATTGAAGAAGATCAAGGGTACTTACACAAGTCTTATGCACGATTTGGAATGTTTGGGATCTGCTGGAAAGCTCCTCAAAATGACCAGAAGTGAATGCAAGATGAATGATCAAATTTGCAAAGAATGTGGGTCTTCTTATGGTGTTCAAACATGCATGGATCATCGACAACTAAGTCTAGGAGGAAACAATAACATCCACAAGTCCCCTACTAGCTAAAAACCACTTTAGGGCAGCCCAAGGTATGCCAAAAATCGATCAAAGTCGGTTAACGAACATGCAGGACATCTGTGCATGTTTTCTGTCCAGATAAGGCAGTCGCGTAGCGCGACTGCCAAGACCTTCATGCTCGCGCTACGCGAGGGTGGTGATGACCTGATCAACAAGTTTCATTAATTGCAATTTCAGTCCCTGGTCCCCCGAAAGGTCGTTTTCACTTGGTTTTCTTGCATTTTGAGACTTTATATTTGACATGTGGGGCTTTAAGACTTATACCATCTTTGTTAAGTCCTCGGGTAACTTTGTGATCACCCGAAAAGCCCTAAATTTCAATGTTGACGATTCTAACCCTTACACACGGATTTTATCATAACTTTCTCATACGGTAACGAAACTTGGTGAAATTTTTATGGTAGATTCTAGTGAGCATATTTAATCGTTACAAGGCTTCGGGTTTGTCAAAAGGTCACTCTGAGGTATAACTTAAACATGTTGGCACATTTAACCCCTGTAGTTTGTAATCTCTCACTTTCTTTCACAATTCGCTTCGTATGATCCATGATCTATTCGTTTAAGGTTATAAACATCATGTAGGGTTATTGCAAAGTATATTTATTCATTGTTGACACTTTGAACCCTTATATTTACACAGTTTCACTGTTTGTCAACTTTAGTCCTTCAAGAACATTCTTTCACACGTTCAAACCTATGACACGTGTCAACACATTATAGGACGTAAATTTTCGGGGTGTTACATCCTCACCCCCTTAAAATAAATCTCGACCCGAGATTTACTGAAACAAGTAAGGGTACTTTTCTTTCATCGTGGATTCAACCTCCCACGTGAATTCGGGACCTCTTCGGGCATCCCATTTGACCTTTACAAAAGGTATATGCTTCCTTCGAAGCTTCCTTACCTGTCGATCTTCGATCGACAAAGGTTTTTCCACAAATTTCAAGCTCTCATCGATATGCACATCTGTATGGGGTATAACCACTGATTCGTCAGCGGAGTCAGCGAAACACTTCTTCAGATTGCAGATGTGGAACACATTGTGTATACTACTGAGCTCTTCAGGTAAGTTTAACTTATAGGCGACTGACCCGACACGTTCGATAACCTCGAAAGGTCCTACGTATCTCGGGCTTAGCTTACCTTTCTTACCAAATCGCATCACTCCCTTCCAGGGTGACACTTTAAGTAGGACTTTTTCACCCACTTCGAAGTGAAAATCCTTTCGACTTGGATCAGCATAACTCTTCTGCCTATCCCGGGCAGCTTTGAGACGATCACGAATCTGGGTAATCTTGTCCGTCGTCTCGAACACTATCTCCGGTCCAGATAATTGGACATCTCCAACTTCTGCCCAACAAACGGGCGATCTACACTTTCTACCGTATAATGCCTCAAAAGGCGCAACCTTGATGCTGGTATGGTAGCTATTGTTGTAGGAGAATTCAACCAACGGTAGGTGCTTATCCCAGCTACCGCTCAAGTCAATCGCACATGCTCGAAGCATGTCTTCCAACGTTTGAATAGTACGCTCACTCTGACCGTCTGTCTGTGGATGGTAAGCCGTACTAAAGTTCAAACGTGTGCCCAAAGATTGTTGGAAGCTTTTCCAAAAATGTGATGTGTATCTAGTATCTCGGTCAGAGATAATAGACACAGGTATGCCATGTAAAGCTACAATCTTATCCACATACAGTTGGGCTAACATATCGGAGCTGTAGGTCTCCTTAATAGGTAGGAAATGTGCTGACTTAGTCAGTCGGTCAACTATCACCCAGATGGTGTCATTTCCTTTCCTTGTCTTGGGTAATTTGGTGATAAAATCCATAGTTACCATTTCCCACTTCCATGTAGGAAGTTCAGGCTGTTGTAGCAAACCTGACGGTTTTTGATGTTCTGCCTTGACTTGTGCACACGTCAAGCATTTAGCTACATAGGTAGCTACAGACTTCTTCAAGCCTATCCACCAATAGTTTGCCCTTAGATCCTGGTACATTTTATCAGCTCCAGGATGAACAGAATATTTAGACCTGTGGGCTTCCTGGAGGATAACATCTCGTAGTCCTTCATAAATTGGAACCCATATCCGTCCATTCAATCTCAGAATTCCATCCTTACTAAGAGATAACTGCTCCTCAGTTACTCCTAGCTTTTCCTTAGGATAGTTAGCTTCCAACACAGCTTCCTTCTGTGCAGCTAACAACCTTTCTATCAAGTTGTTCTTTATTTCCATGCTCTTGGCATTGATTCGGATGGGTTTCACCCTCTCCTTCCGACTCAAGGCATCGGCGACTACATTCGCCTTGCCGGGATGGTATCTTATTTCACAATCGTAATCATTCAGAGTTTCCATCCAACGGCGTTGCCTCATGTTCAAGTCCTTCTGGTTGAACAGATGTTGAAGGCTCTTGTGATCAGAATAGATCACACATTTGATTCCATATAAGTAGTGCCTCCACAGTTTTAGTGCGAATACAACGGCACCCAACTCCAAGTCGTGGGTGGTGTAATTCTTTTCGTGCACCTTTAACTGACGTGAAGCATAGGCAATGACTTTGCCTTTCTGCATAAGCACACATCCCATCCCGGTGTGTGATGCATCACAATAAACTACAAACTCCTCTATTCCTTCAGGCAATGTTAGTACCGGAGCATTGCTCAACTTTTGTTTCAGAATATCGAAGGATTCCTGCTGCTTAGGACCCCAGTCAAACTTAATCTTCTTACGTGTCAGCGAAGTCAGGGGTGCAGCAATCCTTGAAAAGTTTTCTATGAATCGCCTATAGTATCCTGCCAAACCTAGGAAGCTACGAATTTCTGTAGGCGTCTTTGGCTCATGCCAATTCATGACAGATTTAACTTTAGCGGGATCGACTTGGATACCACGCTCACTAACAACATGTCCAAGAAATTGGACGGCTCGAAGCCAGAATTCACACTTTGAGAACTTGGCATAGAGTTTCTCTTTATGAAGTAGTTCCAGTATGCAGTGAAGATGCTTCTCATGGTCAGCTTGGTTCTTTGAGTAGATGAGAATGTCGTCGATGAAGACGATGACGAATTTGTCTAAGTGCGGCTTGCAAACGCGATTCATGAGATCCATGAATGCGGCCGGTGCATTAGTGAGCCCAAAAGGCATCACTAGGAACTCGTAATGACCATAACGAGTCCTGAATGCTGTTTTGTGCACATCCTCATCTCTAACCTTCAATTGATGGTAGCCTGACATCAAGTCAATCTTCGAGAAGAAACTTGCCCCTTGAAGTTGATCGAACAGATCGTCGATTCTGGGCAAAGGATACCTATTCTTGATAGTAACCTTATTAAGCTCACGGTAGTCGATGCACAGACGCATCGATCCATCTTTCTTCTTAACAAATAAAACCGGTGCTCCCCAAGGAGACGAACTAGGTTTGATGAAACCTTTAGCTAGCAAATCATCTAGCTGCGTCCTCAATTCCTTCATCTCTGTTGGTGCCAACCTATAAGGCGCCCTTGCAACTGGTGCTGATCCAGGAATAATGTCGATTCTGAATTCCACTTGCCTATCTGGTGGCAAACCAGGTAGTTCTTCAGGAAATACTTCGGGGTATTCAGAAATGACTGGGATCTCTCCAAATCTTGGGTTTCGGTTCATCAATAATCACTTGTGCCATGTAGATGACACAACCCTTCTTCAAACACTTAGAGTCTTTGAGTATAGACATTTTCTCGGGTAGCCCATACTGGGTATCTCCCTGGATAGTAAGTGATTCACCAGACGAAGTCTTGATCCTCACTTGCTTCTTATTGCAAATAATCTGGGCCTGGTTATGAGATAACCAGTCCATACCCAAAACTATGTCGAAACCGGCTAGTTTTAAAGGAAGTAGGGACAAAGGAAAAGAGTGATTCTTAATGGATATGAAACATCCATCTAATAAGGTTGAAGCGGTTTCTAAAGTGCCATCTGCTAGTTCCACCTCATACTTCACACTTAAAGTTCTAACAGGTAGTTTTAACAATTCACAAAACTTATTATCTACAAACGACTTATCAGCGCCCGAATCAAATAACACTCTCGCATAAACATCATTTACGAGAAAGGTACCTGTTATCACGTTGTCGTCCTTGACGGCTTCCTTAGCATCCATTCTGAAGACCCTCGCATTGGTCTTCTTCCCCTCTTCATTCTTCCTTGTAAATTTTGGGCAGTTGGATTTGATATGCCCCTTTTCATTGCAACTATAACACGTTGCATCCTTTATCTTCTTGCACTCCAGGGTCTTATGTTCCGTAGACTTGCATATCCCACAAGGCCTTTGCTGGTATTCGGATTTTGAGTCAAGTCTGCACTTTCCAAAATGGTGCTTCCTGCAAATTTTACATCTGGGTTTTTCACCCGACTGCTGACCATCTTTCTTGAATCCTGACCCCTTCTTTTGGTCATTGCTACCCTTCTGTTTCTTGTCTGAACGCCGTGAGTTGTCATCCTCACGCTTTCTTTTCTCGGTATCAGTTTTCCTCAGTGACCTCAGCCTGACAGCATCTGAGGTCAGAGACAACGATATGTCCGTTACCGACCGAAAAGTGGTTGGTCTGGAGGCTTTTACACTTGCTTTGATCTCCGGTTCCAAACCCCCGATAAAACGAGCTATACGTTTAGGCTCCGGAGTCACCAAATAAGGGACCAACCTTGACAAGGTATTGAAAGTAGTAAGGTAGGCCTGACAGTCCAGGTTTTTCATGACCAGCGCCAGGAAGTCAGATTCAATTCTCTCAACCTCATGTTGAGGGCAGAAATTTTCTTTGATTAGTGCCATGAACTGTTCCCATGTCATGTTGTATAATGGGACTTTCCCTGTGGCTTGGATCAAAGATCTCCACCAGGCTAAGGCTTCTCCTTTGAAGGACTGTGAGACAAACTTCACAATGTCCCTATTATGGCAACCACTAATATCCACCACAGTATCCATTTCATCCATCCACGTCATGCAATCAACAGCTCCTTTTTCCCCATTGAAGTCTCTGGGTTTGCACGACACGAAGTATTTATAGGTGCAACCCCTATTACGAGGTTCTTGGTTCTGTACGACCCTTTGGGATGGATTACTCCTTCGATTCGAGGAGTGGTGAGAATTACTGTTGTGGGCAGTCTGGGTCCTGGAGGGTGTTCTAGTGTGTGATGCAGAATGGGTCCTCGTATGGGTACCACTTGATCCATGGTGTTGTCTATCCATAGCTCTATTAACCGCATTGTCTATCATAACTTGCAACTCTGCACCCGCTACGTTTACATGGGCATTATCATTCACTATCCCTGGGTGACTGTTGACCTCGTTTGAGTCTGCCATGTAGCTTAAACTGTAACATATCGACAATAATTTATTGGTGAGTTTATCATATAATTGTCTTTTATGGCAATTTTTATTAACCGTGGTAACATAGACCATATATGGTTAATTTCTTACTCACATTTATTTAGGATTTCTAATATAATTTTATCCTAATTATAAAACAATAACAGTTTTTTTTTATTAGCACATAAGGCCTAGTCACAGGGACAATTTGGACTATAAGCTATGATTTCAGAGAATCAAAGCATGAAGGTTTGAACAAAGTTCATTACCTTTATCAGACAGGGTCACAGACTAATACTGTCTTTTGTCTCATATGAAAATGAGAAGGGCCCGTAGGCATTCCATTACCAATGGATGGTAAAAAGAACTGATCATATTTATTAATGATTTAACCCATGATTCAGAGATCATTTATTTGGGTTTAGAATCTTTGAAAAGATCCATATATAATAATAACACGTATGTTTTTAACGAATCATGTCTGCCAGGAGTGTTAACATGTTTTCAGATGTTAACAGGGATTTGAATCTTTTTAACTAGTTTTACCATCTGGGCCAGGTCTTAAAATGACATGCAGGCTAGGTTATACTTTTAAGATCCTTAATAAAAATAACATAGGCAGATAGACTTTTAAAAAGGAATAATTCTGATTTATTTATTTCATATACAATTTAAGTATGCATAACATGGCAAAGATGAAATTTATAGACTTACATTCCATTAAACTAAAAGTAGTATATTTTGCCCTAAACGGGACTTTTCACAGAAACAGATGCCCACGCAGGAGCTATACATATAATACATGTCCTCGCAGGGACCGTTTACAAACCTAAGTGTCCACGTAGGGACTAATAAAGACAAGGAAATACAACAATATATATATGGGGATTTAACGATCCCTTTTCTTCTTTCCCTTAAGCAAGTTTGCCAAACCACTCATAAATCCCTCGTTCTTCCTACGTTCCTTCTGGAAGTCTCGCTCCACTTTGGCCAGTCTTCGACGGAGTTCCTCCTGCTCAGGAGGAGGAGCCCGTGGTGGCTGGTACTGTGGTGGCGGCTGAACAGGTGCTTGATACCCCCGAGCTGCGTATCCCATTCCCTAAGGGGGTCCGTATGGTCCCTCAGGATTATTATGGGCATGGTAGCTTGATGCCACGTTGTAAGGATCATCAGCATAATTATAGCCATGGTATGCTGGTGGTCCATATGGGTTGTAAGCTGCCGGAGCAGTATAAGCAGGGATTGGGTGGCCAAAACCCGGTGATGGCGGTACAATAGGTGCTGAATTCACCTCCGAAACTGGGACAGAAGGTCCACCCATATGTGGGACTTCATGAGTAGGCGGGTAATGGCTACCGCTAGAGTGTTGAGGGGTGTTGAGACGAAAATCAACTTCTCGTGCTGAGATCCGTGCGCCAGTCCTCCTACGTCTTGGTGGCTCTGGAGGCTCTAGATGCACTGGCGGCGGTGGAGGCGGTGGCGTGACTGCCTCATAACGTGGATCCCCAGAGGGATCTTGCTGCTGCAGTGGCGGCTGCTGGTGAGGTGAGGAGTGTTCAGATGGTGTATAGTACCACTCACACCGTTCGAATCGTGCCATGTGACTATCCGGACCTTGGTATGGTGTTCCGTGAAAGGACGAACCGTCTGATATCACGAAAGGATGGTTCAAGGATCCGGTTGAAGCCTCGACGGGATCTGTGTCCTCATCCATATCTTGATCACCCGAAAAGTGATCCTCTGGTCCTAGTGGGTTAAAACCCACGTGCTCTGGTAGGTACTCTGCTGGGTTAAACTGACCCTGGAAGACAGGAGTAGGGTCGCCAAAGAAACGTTGCGGGTTGTGGGGTTCGTTCTCTGACTGAGGCCCATAAGAGTCCTGACATGGAGGTGTTGAGGCGTGCGAAAAAGATCGTCTGGCAGAGTCTTCATATGTCCTCCATAGCTCCCTCGTTTCGTCATTCCTTGTAGAAGAAGTTCGTCGGTATGAAGGCCCTGCCTCATGGTCGTTAGGGGCGCTAGCTGGCTCCTTTCCTCGACCACCTCGTCTAAATCTTGGCGGCATTATTGTACCTGTTAAAATACACAGGGTAATAACAAGGAAAAATAAAGGACAAAATTTAAATAAATAAAAATTTGAACAATTTGGATTATTCCTAAGTTCTTTGTCTAGACTCGAAGATTTAGGAATGTGCAATTGTGTAACTGAGATTAAACACAAAAGGTTAGTGTTTAATTCACTCAGTGTTGGCTCTGATACCAACCTGTCACACCCCGAATTTCCACGTGTCACCGGTGGGCCCGGTAGGGGAGTATCGTGACGTGGTTGGCAACATAATAGTCAAACAACACAATATTTAAATGCACAGCGGAAGCAAAGTATAGATTTAATTCAACCAAACGATATTGTAATATTAAGTATCACAAATAGTCGAATATAAATCCACAGGTAGATCAAATAAAAGGAAACAAATGTTCAACAGTTTATGACATCCAAGCTGGCGAGACTTAATGTGGATGCTAGGAGACAAGCCAGCCTATTTCGCGTAGTACCTGCACTTAACCTTTTTAAGAAAATACGTCAGTTTACACTGGTAAATACAATCAACCGACTCATTTTGAAAAGAGTTTAAGAAAATGCATTTAAGGCACAAGGCACAAATAATATTTTATAACTTGGGGTAATTATGTAAATATATAAACTTGTAAACGAATTATATGTTTCTTATGCGTTCAGTAGCCCGATCCGTAGACCGGGTTAAAGATCAATGGACACACCACTTTATATAATGAGACACTGACAGGTGTACGCCTACACCTGAGTGCTAAGGTCGTGGCCATTTCGTAAAATGATGCCAGGGATATCCGGGACATGGTCATTAACCCCCCAAAGGCTTTAAACAAACAAAACATTTCAAAACAGAGCATATCAATGATTTAACCTCTATTCGATTAAAGATTCAATGCTGGACCAAGCGGTATTCTATATACCGTACCCCAAGCCCGTATAGGGAAAATAAGTTAAAAGTATTTACCTGAGTAAGTATAGTTCAAAATCAGCGAGTGCAAGTATCTTTTACTGGTTCTCCTAATCTGGAACGAAGGTTTATAATAACCTATTAGAATCCTAACGGGTCTTTAGTTAAGCTTACGCTTAAACCGGTTAGTTTTAAAGATACGGTTCGTACGCACGATTAAGCGAAGACCGGATAGAATGTGATTTAGTCCCGACAAGTTTGAAGACTTGCTTAATATGGGTATATGATACACATTCTGGATTTTGAGATAAAACCGATAAGGTTTGACCCGTTTCGGCTAATTTATGTAAACTAGTTACATAAACCGGACCGAACGCGCATGAAGCGTAACGGGTATCCGTAAGAGTCCAAAAAAGGTTTCCTAAGTTAAAATGCCTTAAATAAGTTGTGATATCATTAGGATATCACCCATGATGCCCAAAGCGAGTTTAATTTCTTAATAAGCCCCGCAGGGGTATTTTGGTCATTTTAAAGATTAAAAAAAGGGTTTAATTAGACACCTGTGATCCGGGTCTGAGTTGATCAGTAAAATAGCTTATTTTAACAGGTTATAACCTTTGGTAATAAGTCTTATATACTAAAATAGTTTTAAACCCAAACTATGCGTTAAATACGCGTATAAAGTCATTTTAAGCGATGTACGGTTTAAAATACGATTCTGAGTTTTCTGATCAAATAAACAGGCTCAAAATACTCCATTTATTATTTAAAATCGGTAGCAATTGGATTGGCGTTAAAAGGGTTTGTAAAACTCATTTTATGGCCGAAAAGGGTATTTTTGGTATTAACCGAATCAAGGCGATAAACCTAGCTTATGATCAGTTTAAAAATAATTAAAAATCTTTAAAAATCCCAAAATATTATATCACATCAGTGGGTAAAAGGTTTGATGTTAAAAATTGGGTTTAGATAGGCTTTACGCTAATGACGCCGTTTAATTACTTAAAAGCATTCAAATTACGTCATTAAGCATAACTCCTAATCTAGACCTCCAACTGATGTGAAATTTTAGTTACATGTCTAAAAATCAGTAACTAAGATTATGGCACTTTCACATTTCCAAAAATCTCGTTTTATGGTCATAAGGGCATTACGGTCAATATTTAGGCGTTTAACGGAAACTTCGGACGATTAGGGATTCGAGTGGTATAAACGCAGAGGCTTATACACACATGCAACTAGGTCCTAATGGAACTTTAAGGCATGTCTAAACCTATATAAATCGGGTCAGAACTGAGGTCAAAGCAAAAGTCAAACTTTTGCGTCTCCCGGTTCCGAATCGGTTCAAGACATAAAGTTGTCGAATCAAACAAGTTTAGACAAGTTATAATATTTATTTTCAAGTTGTATGACTGATAAAATAGATTACACGCCTTCCGTATCATTACATATGCGATTAACATTTCTATTGACTTTTCGGAAGAAGTTTGACTCGATCAATCGACATAGTTAAGATTGAAATCAGTGGGTGACCTTTTAGGGGTTTATTACCCATATAAATACCAACTTATTACCACTTTCGATTCGACAAAATTCTGGACCATTTGTGTTTCATCGCGAAGTCAAACCGTAGTTACGACGGTTTGATTTCTAGGCTATTAACTAAGCATAAATGAATTGAAGAAGATCAAGGGTACTTACACAAGTCTTATGCACGATTTGGAATGTTTGGGATCTGCTGGAAAGCTCCTCAAAATGACCAGAAGTGAATGCAAGATGAATGATCAAATTTGCAAAGAATGTGGGTCTTCTTATGGTGTTCAAACATGCATGGATCATCGACAACTAAGTCTAGGAGGAAACAATAACATCCACAAGTCCCCTACTAGCTAAAAACCACTTTAGGGCAGCCCAAGGTATGCCAAAAATCGATCAAAGTCGGTTAACGAACATGCAGGACATCTGTGCATGTTTTCTGTCCAGATAAGGCAGTCGCGTAGCGCGACTGCCAAGACCTTCATGCTCGCGCTACGCGAGGGTGGTGATGACCTGATCAACAAGTTTCATTAATTGCAATTTCAGTCCCTGGTCCCCCGAAAGGTCGTTTTCACTTGGTTTTCTTGCATTTTGAGACTTTATATTTGACATGTGGGGCTTTAAGACTTATACCATCTTTGTTAAGTCCTCGGGTAACTTTGTGATCACCCGAAAAGCCCTAAATTTCAATGTTGACGATTCTAACCCTTACACACGGATTTTATCATAACTTTCTCATACGGTAACGAAACTTGGTGAAATTTTTATGGTAGATTCTAGTGAGCATATTTAATCGTTACAAGGCTTCGGGTTTGTCAAAAGGTCACTCTGAGGTATAACTTAAACATGTTGGCACATTTAACCCCTGTAGTTTGTAATCTCTCACTTTCTTTCACAATTCGCTTCGTATGATCCATGATCTATTCGTTTAAGGTTATAAACATCATGTAGGGTTATTGCAAAGTATATTTATTCATTGTTGACACTTTGAACCCTTATATTTACACAGTTTCACTGTTTGTCAACTTTAGTCCTTCAAGAACATTCTTTCACACGTTCAAACCTATGACACGTGTCAACACATTATAGGACGTAAATTTTCGGGGTGTTACATCCTCACCCCCTTAAAATAAATCTCGACCCGAGATTTACTGAAACAAGTAAGGGTACTTTTCTTTCATCGTGGATTCAACCTCCCACGTGAATTCGGGACCTCTTCGGGCATCCCATTTGACCTTTACAAAAGGTATATGCTTCCTTCGAAGCTTCCTTACCTGTCGATCTTCGATCGACAAAGGTTTTTCCACAAATTTCAAGCTCTCATCGATATGCACATCTGTATGGGGTATAACCACTGATTCGTCAGCGGAGTCAGCGAAACACTTCTTCAGATTGCAGATGTGGAACACATTGTGTATACTACTGAGCTCTTCAGGTAAGTTTAACTTATAGGCGACTGACCCGACACGTTCGATAACCTCGAAAGGTCCTACGTATCTCGGGCTTAGCTTACCTTTCTTACCAAATCGCATCACTCCCTTCCAGGGTGACACTTTAAGTAGGACTTTTTCACCCACTTCGAAGTGAAAATCCTTTCGACTTGGATCAGCATAACTCTTCTGCCTATCCCGGGCAGCTTTGAGACGATCACGAATCTGGGTAATCTTGTCCGTCGTCTCGAACACTATCTCCGGTCCAGATAATTGGACATCTCCAACTTCTGCCCAACAAACGGGCGATCTACACTTTCTACCGTATAATGCCTCAAAAGGCGCAACCTTGATGCTGGTATGGTAGCTATTGTTGTAGGAGAATTCAACCAACGGTAGGTGCTTATCCCAGCTACCGCTCAAGTCAATCGCACATGCTCGAAGCATGTCTTCCAACGTTTGAATAGTACGCTCACTCTGACCGTCTGTCTGTGGATGGTAAGCCGTACTAAAGTTCAAACGTGTGCCCAAAGATTGTTGGAAGCTTTTCCAAAAATGTGATGTGTATCTAGTATCTCGGTCAGAGATAATAGACACAGGTATGCCATGTAAAGCTACAATCTTATCCACATACAGTTGGGCTAACATATCGGAGCTGTAGGTCTCCTTAATAGGTAGGAAATGTGCTGACTTAGTCAGTCGGTCAACTATCACCCAGATGGTGTCATTTCCTTTCCTTGTCTTGGGTAATTTGGTGATAAAATCCATAGTTACCATTTCCCACTTCCATGTAGGAAGTTCAGGCTGTTGTAGCAAACCTGACGGTTTTTGATGTTCTGCCTTGACTTGTGCACACGTCAAGCATTTAGCTACATAGGTAGCTACAGACTTCTTCAAGCCTATCCACCAATAGTTTGCCCTTAGATCCTGGTACATTTTATCAGCTCCAGGATGAACAGAATATTTAGAGCTGTGGGCTTCCTGGAGGATAACATCTCGTAGTCCTTCATAAATTGGAACCCATATCCGTCCATTCAATCTAAGAATTCCATCCTTACTAAGAGATAACTGCTCCTCAGTTACTCCTAGCTTTTCCTTAGGATAGTTAGCTTCCAACACAGCTTCCTTCTGTGCAGCTAACAACCTTTCTATCAAGTTGTTCTTTATTTCCATGCTCTTGGCATTGATTCGGATGGGTTTCACCCTCTCCTTCCGACTCAAGGCATCGGCGACTACATTCGCCTTGCCGGGATGGTATCTTATTTCACAATCGTAATCATTCAGAGTTTCCATCCAACGGCGTTGCCTCATGTTCAAGTCCTTCTGGTTGAACAGATGTTGAAGGCTCTTGTGATCAGAATAGATCACACATTTGATTCCATATAAGTAGTGCCTCCACAGTTTTAGTGCGAATACAACGGCACCCAACTCCAAGTCGTGGGTGGTGTAATTCTTTTCGTGCACCTTTAACTGACGTGAAGCATAGGCAATGACTTTGCCTTTCTGCATAAGCACACATCCCATCCCGGTGTGTGATGCATCACAATAAACTACAAACTCCTCTATTCCTTCAGGCAATGTTAGTACCGGAGCATTGCTCAACTTTTGTTTCAGAATATCGAAGGATTCCTGCTGCTTAGGACCCCAGTCAAACTTAATCTTCTTACGTGTCAGCGAAGTCAGGGGTGCAGCAATCCTTGAAAAGTTTTCTATGAATCGCCTATAGTATCCTGCCAAACCTAGGAAGCTACGAATTTCTGTAGGCGTCTTTGGCTCATGCCAATTCATGACAGATTTAACTTTAGCGGGATCGACTTGGATACCACGCTCACTAACAACATGTCCAAGAAATTGGACGGCTCGAAGCCAGAATTCACACTTTGAGAACTTGGCATAGAGCTTCTCTTTATGAAGTAGTTCCAGTATGCAGTGAAGATGCTTCTCATGGTCAGCTTGGTTCTTTGAGTAGATGAGAATGTCGTCGATGAAGACGATGACGAATTTGTCTAAGTGCGGCTTGCAAACGCGATTCATGAGATCCATGAATGCGGCCGGTGCATTAGTGAGCCCAAAAGGCATCACTAGGAACTCGTAATGACCATAACGAGTCCTGAATGCTGTTTTGTGCACATCCTCATCTCTAACCTTCAATTGATGGTAGCCTGACCTCAAGTCAATCTTCGAGAAGAAACTTGCCCCTTGAAGTTGATCGAACAGATCGTCGATTCTGGGCAAAGGATACCTATTCTTGATAGTAACCTTATTAAGCTCACGGTAGTCGATGCACAGACGCATCGATCCATCTTTCTTCTTAACAAATAAAACCGGTGCTCCCCAAGGAGACGAACTAGGTTTGATGAAACCTTTAGCTAGCAAATCATCTAGCTGCGTCCTCAATTCCTTCATCTCTGTTGGTGCCAACCTATAAGGCGCCCTTGCAACTGGTGCTGATCCAGGAATAATGTCGATTCTGAATTCCACTTGCCTATCTGGTGGCAAACCAGGTAGTTCTTCAGGAAATACTTCGGGGTATTCAGAAATGACTGGGATCTCTCCAAATCTTGGGTTTCGGTTCATCAATAATCACTTGTGCCATGTAGATGACACAACCCTTCTTCAAACACTTAGAGTCTTTGAGTATAGACATTTTCTCGGGCAGCCCATACTGGGTATCTCCCTGGATAGTAAGTGATTCACCAGACGAAGTCTTGATCCTCACTTGCTTCTTATTGCAAATAATCTGGGCCTGGTTATGAGATAACCAGTCCATACCCAAAACTATGTCGAAACCGGCTAGTTTTAAAGGAAGTAGGGACAAAGGAAAAGAGTGATTCTTAATGGATATGAAACATCCATCTAATAAGGTTGAAGCGGTTTCTAAAGTGCCATCTGCTAGTTCCACCTCATACTTCACACTTAAAGTTCTAACAGGTAGTTTTAACAATTCACAAAACTTATTATCTACAAACGACTTATCAGCGCCCGAATCAAATAACACTCTCGCATAAACATCATTTACGAGAAAGGTACCTGTTATCACGTTGTCGTCCTTGACGGCTTCCTTAGCATCCATTCTGAAGACCCTCGCATTGGTCTTCTTCCCCTCTTCATTCTTCCTTGTAAATTTTGGGCAGTTGGATTTGATATGCCCCTTTTCATTGCAACTATAACACGTTGCATCCTTTATCTTCTTGCACTCCAGGGTCTTATGTTCCGTAGACTTGCATATCCCACAAGGCCTTTGCTGGTATTCGGATTTTGAGTCAAGTCTGCACTTTCCAAAATGGTGCTTCCTGCAAATTTTACATCTGGGTTTTTCACCCGACTGCTGACCATCTTTCTTGAATCCTGACCCCTTCTTTTGGTCATTGCTACCCTTCTGTTTCTTGTCTGAACGCCGTGAGTTGTCATCCTCACGCTTTCTTTTCTCGGTATCAGTTTTCCTCAGTGACCTCAGCCTGACAGCATCTGAGGTCAGAGACAACGATATGTCCGTTACCGACCGAAAAGTGGTTGGTCTGGAGGCTTTTACACTTGCTTTGATCTCCGGTTCCAAACCCCCGATAAAACGAGCTATACGTTTAGGCTCCGGAGTCACCAAATAAGGGACCAACCTTGACAAGGTATTGAAAGTAGTAAGGTAGGCCTGACAGTCCAGGTTTTTCATGACCAGCGCCAGGAAGTCAGATTCAATTCTCTCAACCTCATGTTGAGGGCATAAATTTTCTTTGATTAGTGCCATGAACTGTTCCCAGGTCATGTTGTATAATGGGACTTTCCCTGTGGCTTGGATCAAAGATCTCCACCAGGCTAAGGCTTCTCCTTTGAAGGACTGTGAGACAAACTTCACAATGTCCCTATTATGGCAACCACTAATATCCACCACAGTATCCATTTCATCCATCCATCCACGTCATGCAATCAACAGCTCCTTTTTCCCCATTGAAGTCTCTGGGTTTGCACGACACGAAGTATTTATAGGTGCAACCCCTATTACGAGGTTCTTGGTTCTGTACGACCCTTTGGGATGGATTACTCCTTCGATTCGAGGAGTGGTGAGAATTACTGTTGTGGGCAGTCTGGGTCCTGGAGGGTGTTCTAGTGTGTGATGCAGAATGGGTCCTCGTATGGGTACCACTTGATCCATGGTGTTGTCTATCCATAGCTCTATTAACCGCATTGTCTATCATAGCTTGCAACTCTGCACCCGCTACGTTTACATGGGCATTATCATTCACTATCCCTGGGTGACTGTTGACCTCGTTTGAGTCTGCCATGTAGCTTAAACTGTAACATATCGACAATAATTTATTGGTGAGTTTATCATATAATTGTCTTTTATGGCAATTTTTATTAACCGTGGTAACATAGACCATATATGGTTAATTTCTTACTCACATTTATTTAGGATTTCTAATATAATTTTATCCTAATTATAAAACAATAACAGTTTTTTTTTTATTAGCACATAAGGCCTAGTCACAGGGACAATTTGGACTATAAGCTATGATTTCAGAGAATCAAAGCATGAAGGTTTGAACAAAGTTCATTACCTTTATCAGACAGGGTCACAGACTAATACTGTCTTTTGTCTCATATGAAAATGAGAAGGGCCCGTAGGCATTCCATTACCAATGGATGGTAAAAAGAACTGATCATATTTATTAATGATTTAACCCATGATTCAGAGATCATTTATTTGGGTTTAGAATCTTTGAAAAGATCCATATATAATAATAACACGTATGTTTTTAACGAATCATGTCTGCCAGGAGTGTTAACATGTTTTCAGATGTTAACAGGGATTTGAATCTTTTTAACTAGTTTTACCATCTGGGCCAGGTCTTAAAATGACATGCAGGCTAGGTTATACTTTTAAGATCCTTAATAAAAATAACATAGGCAGATAGACTTTTAAAAAGGAAAAATTCTGATTTATTTATTTCATATACAATTTAAGTATGCATAACATGGCAAAGATGAAATTTATAGACTTACATTCCATTAAACTAAAAGTAGTATATTTTGCCCTAAACGGGACTTTTCACAGAAACAGATGCCCACGCAGGAGCTATACATATAATACATGTCCTCGCAGGGACCGTTTACAAACCTAAGTGTCCACGTAGGGACTAATAAAGACAAGGAAATACAACAATATATATATGGGGATTTAACGATCCCTTTTCTTCTTTCCCTTAAGCAAGTTTTCCAAACCACTCATAAATCCCTCGTTCTTCCTACGTTCCTTCTGGAAGTCTCGCTCCACTTTGGCCAGTCTTCGACGGAGTTCCTCCTGCTCAGGAGGAGGAGCCCGTGGTGGCTGGTACTGTGGTGGCGGCTGAACAGGTGCTTGATACCCCCGAGCTGCGTATCCCATTCCCTAAGGGGGTCCGTATGGTCCCTCAGGATTATTATGGGCATGGTAGCTTGATGCCACGTTGTAAGGATCATCAGCATAATTATAGCCATGGTATGCTGGTGGTCCATATGGGTTGTAAGCTGCCGGAGCAGTATAAGCAGGGATTGGGTGGCCAAAACCCGGTGATGGCGGTACAATAGGTGCTGAATTCACCTCCGAAACTGGGACAAAAGGTCCACCCATATGTGGGACTTCATGAGTAGGCGGGTAATGGCTACCGCTAGAGTGTTGAGGGGTGTTGAGACGAAAATCAACTTCTCGTGCTGAGATCCGTGCGCCAGTCCTCCTACGTCTTGGTGGCTCTGGAGGCTCTAGATGCACTGGCGGCGGTGGAGGCGGTGGCGTGACTGCCTCATAACGTGGATCCCCAGAGGGATCTTGCTGCTGCAGTGGCGGCTGCTGGTGAGGTGAGGAGTGTTCAGATGGTGTATAGTACCACTCACACCGTTCGAATCGTGCCATGTGACTATCCGGACCTTGGTATGGTGTTCCGTGAAAGGACGAACCGTCTGATATCACGAAAGGATGGTTCAAGGATCCGGTTGAAGCCTCGACGGGATCTGTGTCCTCATCCATATCTTGATCACCCGAAAAGTGATCCTCTGGTCCTAGTGGGTTAAAACCCACGTGCTCTGGTAGGTACTCTGCTGGGTTAAACTGACCCTGGAAGACAGGAGTAGGGTCGCCAAAGAAACGTTGCGGGTTGTGGGGTTCGTTCTCTGACCGAGGCCCATAAGAGTCCTGACATGGAGGTGTTGAGGCGTGCGAAAAAGATCGTCTGGCAGAGTCTTCATATGTCCTCCATAGCTCCCTCGTTTCGTCATTCCTTGTAGAAGAAGTTCGTCGGTATGAAGGCCCTGCCTCATGGTCGTTAGGGGCGCTAGCTGGCTCCTTTCCTCGACCACCTCGTCTAAATCTTGGCGGCATTATTGTACCTGTTAAAATACACAGGGTAATAACAAGGAAAAATAAAGGACAAAATTTAAATAAATAAAAATTTGAACAATTTGGATTATTCCTAAGTTCTTTGTCTAGACTCGAAGATTTAGGAATGTGCAATTGTGTAACTGAGATTAAACACAAAAGGTTAGTGTTTAATTCACTCAGTGTTGGCTCTGATACCAACCTGTCACACCCCGAATTTCCACGTGTCACCGGTGGGCCCGGTAGGGGAGTATCGTGACGTGGTTGGCAACATAATAGTCAAACAACACAATATTTAAATGCACAGCGGAAGCAAAGTATAGATTTAATTCAACCAAACGATATTGTAATATTAAGTATCACAAATAGTCGAATATAAATCCACAGGTAGATCAAATAAAAGGAAACAAATGTTCAACAGTTTATGACATCCAAGCTGGCGAGACTTAATGTGGATGCTAGGAGACAAGCCAGCCTATTTCGCGTAGTACCTGCACTTAACCTTTTTAAGAAAATACGTCAGTTTACACTGGTAAATACAATCAACCGACTCATTTTGAAAAGAGTTTAAGAAAATGCATTTAAGGCACAAGGCACAAATAATATTTTATAACTTGGGATAATTATGTAAATATATAAACTTGTAAACGAATTATATGTTTCTTATGCGTTCAGTAGCCCGATCCGTAGACCGGGTTAAAGATCAATGGACACACCACTTTATATAATGAGACACTGACAGGTGTACGCCTACACCTGAGTGCTAAGGTCGTGGCCATTTCGTAAAATGATGCCAGGGATATCCGGGACATGGTCATTAACCCCCCAAAGGCTTTAAACAAACAAAACATTTCAAAACAGAGCATATCAATGATTTAACCTCTATTCGATTAAAGATTCAATGCTGGACCAAGCGGTATTCTATATACCGTACCCCAAGCCCGTATAGGGAAAATAAGTTAAAAGTATTTACCTGAGTAAGTATAGTTCAAAATCAGCGAGTGCAAGTATCTTTTACTGGTTCTCCTAATCTGGAACGAAGGTTTATAATAACCTATTAGAATCCTAACGGGTCTTTAGTTAAGCTTACGCTTAAACCGGTTAGTTTTAAAGATACGGTTCGTACGCACGATTAAGCGAAGACCGGATAGAATGTGATTTAGTCCCGACAAGTTTGAAGACTTGCTTAATATGGGTATATGATACACATTCTGGATTTTGAGATAAAACCGATAAGGTTTGACCCGTTTCGGCTAATTTATGTAAACTAGTTACATAAACCGGACCGAACGCGCATGAAGCGTAACGGGTATCCGTAAGAGTCCTAAACAGGTTTCCTAAGTTAAAATGCCTTAAATAAGTTGTGATATCATTAGGATATCACCCATGATGCCCAAAGTGAGTTTAATCTCTTAATAAGCCCCGTAGGGGTATTTTGGTCATTTTAAAGATTAAAAAAAGGGTTTAATTAGACACCTGTGATCCGGGTCTGAGTTGATCAGTAAAATAGCTTATTTTAACAGGTTATAACCTTTGGTAATAAGTCTTATATACTAAAATAGTTTTAAACCCAAACTATGCGTTAAATACGCGTATAAAGTCATTTTAAGCGATGTACGGTTTAAAATACGATTCTGAGTTTTCTGATCAAATAAACAGGCTCAAAGATACTCCATTTAATTATTTAAAATCGGTAGCAATTGGATTGGCGTTAAAAGGGTTTGTAAAACTCATTTTATGGCCGAAAAGGGTATTTTTGGTATTAACCGAATCAAGGCGATAAACCTAGCTTATGATCAGTTTAAAAATAATTAAAAATCTTTAAAAATCCCAAAATATTATATCACATCAGTGGGTAAAAGGTTTTGATGTTAAAAATTGGGTTTAGATAGGCTTTACGCTAATGACGCCGTTTAATTACTTAAAAGCATTCAAATTACGTCATTAAGCATAACTCCTAATCTAGACCTCCAACTGATGTGAAATTTTAGTTACATGTCTAAAAATCAGTAACTAAGATTATGGCACTTTCACATTTCCAAAAATCTCGTTTTATGGTCATAAGGGCATTACGGTCAATATTTAGGCGTTTAACGGAAACTTCGGACGATTAGGGATTCGAGTGGGTATAAACGCAGAGGCTTATACACACATGCAACTAGGTCCTAATGGAACTTTATGGCATGTCTAAACCTATATAAATCGGGTCAGAACTGAGGTCAAAGCAAAAGTCAAACTTTTGCGTCTCCCGGTTCCGAATCGGTTCAAGACATAAAGTTGTCGAATCAAACAAGTTTAGACAAGTTATAATATTTATTTTCAAGTTGTATGACTGATAAAATAGATTACACGCCTTCCGTATCATTACATATGCGATTAACATTCTATTGACTTTTCGGAAGAAGTTTGACTCGATCAATCGACATAGTTAAGATTGAAATCAGTGGGTGACCTTTTAGGGGTTTATTACCCATATAAATACCAACTTATTACCACTTTCGATTCGACAAAATTCTGGACCATTTGTGTTTCATCGCGAAGTCAAACCGTAGTTACGACGGTTTGATTTCTAGGCTATTAACTAAGCATAAATGAATTGAAGAGGATCAAGGGTACTTACACAAGTCTTATGCACGATTTGGAATGTTTGGGATCTGCTGGAAAGCTCCTCAAAATGACCAGAAGTGAATGCAAGATGAATGATCAAATTTGCAAAGAATGTGGGTCTTCTTATGGTGTTCAAACATGCATGGATCATCGACAACTAAGTCTAGGAGGAAACAATAACATCCACAAGTCCCCTACTAGCTAAAAACCACTTTAGGGCAGCCCAAGGTATGCCAAAAATCGATCAAAGTCGGTTAACGAACATGCAGGACATCTGTGCATGTTTTCTGTCCAGATAAGGCAGTCGCGTAGCGCGACTGCCAAGACCTTCATGCTCGCGCTACGCGAGGGTGGTGATGACCTGATCAACAAGTTTCATTAATTGCAATTTCAGTCCCTGGTCCCCCGAAAGGTCGTTTTCACTTGGTTTTCTTGCATTTTGAGACTTTATATTTGACATGTGGGGCTTTAAGACTTATACCATCTTTGTTAAGTCCTCGGGTAACTTTGTGATCACCCGAAAAGCCCTAAATTTCAATGTTGACGATTCTAACCCTTACACACGGATTTTATCATAACTTTCTCATACGGTAACGAAACTTGGTGAAATTTTTATGGTAGATTCTAGTGAGCATATTTAATCGTTACAAGGCTTCGGGTTTGGTCAAAAGGTCACTCTGAGGTATAACTTAAACATGTTGGCACATTTAACCCCTGTAGTTTGTAATCTCTCACTTTCTTTCACAATTCGCTTCGTATGATCCATGATCTATTCGTTTAAGGTTATAAACATCATGTAGGGTTATTGCAAAGTATATTTATTCATTGTTGACACTTTGAACCCTTATATTTACACAGTTTCACTGTTTGTCAACTTTAGTCCTTCAAGAACATTCTTTCACACGTTCAAACCTATGACACGTGTCAACACATTATAGGACGTAAATTTTCGGGGTGTTACATCCTCACCCCCTTAAAATAAATCTCGACCCGAGATTTACTGAAACAAGTAAGGGTACTTTTCTTTCATCGTGGATTCAACCTCCCACGTGAATTCGGGACCTCTTCGGGCATCCCATTTGACCTTTACAAAAGGTATATGCTTCCTTCGAAGCTTCCTTACCTGTCGATCTTCGATCGACAAAGGTTTTTCCACAAATTTCAAGCTCTCATCGATATGCACATCTGTATGGGGTATAACCACTGATTCGTCAGCGGAGTCAGCGAAACACTTCTTCAGATTGCAGATGTGGAACACATTGTGTATACTACTGAGCTCTTCAGGTAAGTTTAACTTATAGGCGACTGACCCGACACGTTCGATAACCTCGAAAGGTCCTACGTATCTCGGGCTTAGCTTACCTTTCTTACCAAATCGCATCACTCCCTTCCAGGGTGACACTTTAAGTAGGACTTTTTCACCCACTTCGAAGTGAAAATCCTTTCGACTTGGATCAGCATAACTCTTCTGCCTATCCCGGGCAGCTTTGAGACGATCACGAATCTGGGTAATCTTGTCCGTCGTCTCGAACACTATCTCCGGTCCAGATAATTGGACATCTCCAACTTCTGCCCAACAAACGGGCGATCTACACTTTCTACCGTATAATGCCTCAAAAGGCGCAACCTTGATGCTGGTATGGTAGCTATTGTTGTAGGAGAATCAACCAACGGTAGGTGCTTATCCCAGCTACCGCTCAAGTCAATCGCACATGCTCGAAGCATGTCTTCCAACGTTTGAATAGTACGCTCACTCTGACCGTCTGTCTGTGGATGGTAAGCCGTACTAAAGTTCAAACGTGTGCCCAAAGATTGTTGGAAGCTTTTCCAAAAATGTGATGTGTATCTAGTATCTCGGTCAGAGATAATAGACACAGGTATGCCATGTAAAGCTACAATCTTATCCACATACAGTTGGGCTAAACATATCGGAGCTGTAGGTCTCCTTAATAGGTAGGAAATGTGCTGACTTAGTCAGTCGGTCAACTATCACCCAGATGGTGTCATTTCCTTTCCTTGTCTTGGGTAATTTGGTGATAAAATCCATAGTTACCATTTCCCACTTCCATGTAGGAAGTTCAGGCTGTTGTAGCAAACCTGACGGTTTTTGATGTTCTGCCTTGACTTGTGCACACGTCAAGCATTTAGCTACATAGGTAGCTACAGACTTCTTCAAGCCTATCCACCAATAGTTTGCCCTTAGATCCTGGTACATTTTATCAGCTCCAGGATGAACAGAATATTTAGAGCTGTGGGCTTCCTGGAGGATAACATCTCGTAGTCCTTCATAAATTGGAACCCATATCCGTCCATTCAATCTAAGAATTCCATCCTTACTAAGAGATAACTGCTCCTCAGTTACTCCTAGCTTTTCCTTAGGATAGTTAGATTCCAACACAGCTTCCTTCTGTGCAGCTAACAACCTTTCTATCAAGTTGTTCTTTATTTCCATGCTCTTGGCATTGATTCGGAAGGGTTTCACCCTCTCCTTCCGACTCAAGGCATCGGCGACTACATTCGCCTTGCCGGGATGGTATCTTATTTCACAATCGTAATCATTCAGAGTTTCCATCCAACGGCGTTGCCTCATGTTCAAGTCCTTCTGGTTGAACAGATGTTGAAGGCTCTTGTGATCAGAATAGATCACACATTTGATTCCATATAAGTAGTGCCTCCACAGTTTTAGTGCGAATACAACGGCACCCAACTCCAAGTCGTGGGTGGTGTAATTCTTTTCGTGCACCTTTAACTGACGTGAAGCATAGGCAATGACTTTGCCTTTCTGCATAAGCACACATCCCATCCCGGTGTGTGATGCATCACAATAAACTACAAACTCCTCTATTCCTTCAGGCAATGTTAGTACCGGAGCATTGCTCAACTTTTGTTTCAGAATATCGAAGGATTCCTGCTGCTTAGGACCCCAGTCAAACTTAATCTTCTTACGTGTCAGCGAAGTCAGGGGTGCAGCAATCCTTGAAAAGTTTTCTATGAATCGCCTATAGTATCCTGCCAAACCTAGGAAGCTACGAATTTCTGTAGGCGTCTTTGGCTCATGCCAATTCATGACAGATTTAACTTTAGCGGGATCGACTTGGATACCACGCTCACTAACAACATGTCCAAGAAATTGGACGGCTCGAAGCCAGAATTCACACTTTGAGAACTTGGCATAGAGCTTCTCTTTATGAAGTAGTTCCAGTATGCAGTGAAGATGCTTCTCATGGTCAGCTTGGTTCTTTGAGTAGATGAGAATGTCGTCGATGAAGACGATGACGAATTTGTCTAAGTGCGGCTTGCAAACGCGATTCATGAGATCCATGAATGCGGCCGGTGCATTAGTGAGCCCAAAAGGCATCACTAGGAACTCGTAATGACCATAACGAGTCCTGAATGCTGTTTTTGTGCACATCCTCATCTCTAACCTTCAATTGATGGTAGCCTGACCTCAAGTCAATCTTCGAGAAGAAACTTGCCCCTTGAAGTTGATCGAACAGATCGTCGATTCTGGGCAAAGGATACCTATTCTTGATAGTAACCTTATTAAGCTCACGGTAGTCGATGCACAGACGCATCGATCCATCTTTCTTCTTAACAAATAAAACCGGTGCTCCCCAAGGAGACGAACTAGGTTTGATGAAACCTTTAGCTAGCAAATCATCTAGCTGCGTCCTCAATTCCTTCATCTCTGTTGGTGCCAACCTATAAGGCGCCCTTGCAACTGGTGCTGATCCAGGAATAATGTCGATTCTGAATTCCACTTGCCTATCTGGTGGCAAACCAGGTAGTTCTTCAGGAAATACTTCGGGGTATTCAGAAATGACTGGGATCTCTCCAAATCTTGGGTTTCGGTTCATCAATAATCACTTGTGCCATGTAGATGACACAACCCTTCTTCAAACACTTAGAGTCTTTGAGTATAGACATTTTCTCGGGCAGCCCATACTGGGTATCTCCCTGGATAGTAAGTGATTCACCAGACGAAGTCTTGATCCTCACTTGCTTCTTATTGCAAATAATCTGGGCCTGGTTATGAGATAACCAGTCC